>OX463230.1:125521471-131255775 GCA_949820135.1 Sylvilagus floridanus | reverse complement strand
AGAGAGGAGAGAGGGGTCCCCCCAGGTGAGGGAGAGAGGGAGAGAAGGGTCCCCCCAGGTGAGGGAGAGAGGGAGAGAGGGATCCTCCCCAGGTGAGGGAGAGAGGGAGAGAGGGTCCCCCCCAGGTGAGGGAGAGAGGGTCCCCCCAGGTGAGGGAGAGAGGGGTCCCCCCAGGTGAGGGAGAGAGGGAGAGAGGGGTCCCCCCAGGTGAGGGAGAGAGGGGTCCCCCCCCAGGTGAGGGAGAGAGGGAGAGAGGGGTCCCCCCAGGTGAGGGGAGAGGGAGAGAGGGTCCCCCCAGGTGAGGGAGAGAGGGAGAGAGGGGTCCCCCCCAGGTGAGGGAGAGAGGGAGAGAGGGGTCCCCCCAGGTGAGGGAGAGAGGGAGAGAGGGATCCTCCCCAGGTGAGGGAGAGAGGAGAGAGGGGTCCCCCCCAGGTGAGGGAGAGAGGGAGAGAGGGGTCCCCCCCCAGGTGAGGGAGAGAGGGAGAGAGGGGTCCCCCCCAGGTGAGGAAGAGAGGGGTCCTCCCCAGGTGAGGGAGAGAGGGGTCCCCCCAGGTGAGGGAGAGAGGGAGAGAGGGGTCCCCCCCAGGTGAGGGAGAGAGGGAGAGAGGGGTCCCCCCCAGGTGAGGAAGAGAGGGGTCCTCCCCAGGTGAGGGAGAGAGGGGTCCTCCCCAGGTGAGGGAGAGAGGGGTCCTCCCCAGGTGAGGGAGAGAGGGGTCCTCCCCAGGTGAGGGAGAGAGGGGTCCTCCCCAGGTGAGGAGAGAGGGGTTCCCCCCAGGTGAGGGAGAGAGGGAGAGAGGGATCCTCCCCAGGTGAGGGAGAGAGGGAGAGAGGGGTCCCCCCCAGGTGAGGGAGAGAGGGAGAGAGGGGTCCCCCCCAGGTGAGGGAGAGAGGGGTCCTCCCCAGGTGAGGGAGAGAGGGGTCCTCCCCAGGTGAGGGAGAGAGGGATCCTCCCCAGGTGAGGGAGAGAGGGGTCCTCCCCAGGTGAGGGAGAGAGGGGTTCCCCCAGGTGAGGGAGAGAGGGGTCCCCCCAGGTGAGGGAGAGAGGGAGAAGAGGGGGTCCCCCCCAGGTGAGGGAGAGAGGGAGAGAGGGGTCCCCCCCAGGTGAGGGAGAGAGGGAGAGAGGGGTCCCCCCCAGGTGAGGGAGAGAGGGAGAGAGGGGTCCCCCCCAGGTGAGGGAGAGAGGGAGAGAGGGATCCTCCCCAGGTGAGGGAGAGAGGGAGAGAGGGATCCTCCCCAGGTGAGGGAGAGAGGGAGAGAGGGGTCCCCCCAGGTGAGGGAGAGAGGGAGAGAGGATCCTCCCCAGGTGAGGGAGAGAGGGGTCCCCCCAGGTGAGGGAGAGAGGGGTCCCCCCAGGTGAGGGAGAGAGGGATCCTCCCCAGGTGAGGGAGAGAGGGGTCCTCCCCAGGTGAGGGAGAGAGGGGTCCCCCCAGGTGAGGGAGAGAGGGAGAGAGGGGTCCCCCCAGGTGAGGGAGAGAGGGAGAGAGGGATCCTCCCCAGGTGAGGCGAGAGAGGGGTCCCCCCAGGTGAGGGAGAGCGAGGGAGAGGAGGGGGTCCCCCCCAGGTGAGGGAGAGAGGGAGAGAGGGGTCCCCCCCAGGTGAGGGAGAGAGGGAGAGAGGGGTCCCCCCCAGGTGAGGGAGAGAGGGAGAGAGGGGTCCCCCCCAGGTGAGGGAGAGAGGGAGAGAGGGATCCTCCCCAGGTGAGGGAGAGAGGGAGAGAGGGATCCTCCCCAGGTGAGGGAGAGAGGGAGAGAGGGGTCCCCCCCAGGTGAGGGAGAGAGGGAGAGAGGGATCCTCCCCAGGTGAGGGAGAGAGGGGTCCCCCCAGGTGAGGGAGAGAGGGGTCCCCCCAGGTGAGGGAGAGAGGGATCCTCCCCAGGTGAGGGAGAGAGGGGTCCTCCCCAGGTGAGGGAGAGAGGGGTCCTCCCCAGGTGAGGGAGAGAGGGGTCCTCCCCAGGTGAGGGAGAGAGGGGTCCTCCCCAGGTGAGGGAGAGAGGGGTTCCCCCAGGTGAGGGAGAGAGGGGTCCCCCCAGGTGAGGGAGAGAGGGAGAGAGGGGTTCCCCCAGGTGAGGGAGAGAGGGGTCCCCCCAAGGTGAGGGGAGAGAGGGGTCCTCCCAGGTGAGGGAGAGAGGGGTCCCCCCCAGGTGAGGGAGAGAGGGGTCCCCCCCAGGTGAGGGAGAGAGGGGGTCCCCCCTAGGTGAGGGAGAGAGGGGTCCCCCCCAGGTGAGGTAGAGGGGGGTCCCCCCAGGTGAGGGAGAGAGGGAGAGAGGAAGACAGGGATCCTCCCCAGGGGACCCGGCGCGCGCGGGGGCGAGGTCCTCCCGGGCTGGGCCCCAGCGGCCGGGCGCTCTGCCACCTCGGTCCCTCCCAGGCCGGAGGACTCTTGGCTAAGCCCCGCTGACCGCTCACACGCAGCCAGAGCTGCGGCCGCCCCCCGGCCCCGGCTCGCGGGAAACGAGGCCCCGCGACGCCCTGCCCAGCCGCGCGCAGGCCCGAGCCGCCGGGTCAGCTGCCGTCCGCACCCTGCCGACGCGGTGCCCGGCCGAAGTCCGCCGCCCGAGGGCCAGGGCACCGCGCAGCCCCCTCCCCGCACCCCGCCCCCGGCTCAGGGTGCAGGGGCGCCGGCCGGGTCCTCCCCCAGCACCAGGTCCACCTCGGTCCGGACCGCAGGGGCTTCGGCCCGGTGGTCCCGGCGCTCCGAGCTGGGCGAGCAGACGCAGCCCCTGCGGCGGTCACTCGGCCTCCCGAGCAGAAGCGGGCCGGCGGCGGGTACCTGCGTTCATCGGCGGCCCCCACAGCGCGAGCGCGGCAGACAGCAGGGCAGCGACGGCCCCGCCAACCACCGCGGCGCGGGCTTCCGCCCGGGTGGCCATCTCGGAAGGGCCGGAATCGATCTTACCTCGCCGGGAGCAGGCCGGAACTGCCCTGCAGCGCAGAACCGCAGCCATCGGCGCCTTCCGGCTTCCCGGCAGCCCCCGGGGCGCCCTGGGCCACAGCCATTGGACAGCCCTGGAGGCTCGGCCGGAACCACAGCCATTGGACACGCCTTCCGGAATCCCGGACCACCCCCGCGCCTCTGCCAGAGCCGCAGCCATTGGACGTTCCTTCGGGGGCTCCCGGCGGTCCTCGCGCCGCAGACGGAAGTGAGGGCCCAGCCAGCGGCAGTACAGAGGCCGGGGCGCCGGCCCCCTCCACACCCCGCCCCGGCTCCTGTTGTCCAATGACATCGGGTTCAGATTATTGACAGGCACGACGGCCAACCAGATCTGGCCCCGACTCTGGCCCGTGAGCGCTTTGCAGGTAAAGCAAGTCGGGTCTTGATGACGTAGGTTTCCGGTTGTCCTCAGGGGGTCGCAGAGGCCGGTCGAGTGCGGTCGGAGTGGGCGCTGGAGAGCCGGCGGGTGCGAGGGCCGCCGTGTGCCCGCCCGGGTTTGCGATGTCGGACAGTGGCCTGCGGCGGGGATGCGCTGGGCAGCCCCCCCGCCCGCCGCCCTCGCGGCCCCTCCGCCCCCCGCCCGCCGCCCTCGCGGCCCCTCCTCCGCCCGCGCCCCCCGCCCGCCGCCCTCGCGGCCCCTCCTCCGCCGGCGCCCCCTGCCCGCCGTCCCCGCAGCCCCTGCCCCCCGCCGCCCGCGCCCCCTGCCCGCCGTCCCCGCGCCCCCTGCCCGCCGTCCCCGCGGCCCCTCCTCCGCCGGCGCCCCCTGCCCGCCGTCCCCGCAGCCCTGCCCCCGCCGCCCGCGCCCCCTGCCCGCCGTCCCCGCGGCCCCTCCGCCCGCGCCCCCTGCCCGCCGCCCTCGCGGCCCCTCCTCCGCCGGCGCCCCCTGCCCGCCGTCCCCGCAGCCCCTGCCCCCCGCCGCCCGCGCCCCCTGCCCGCCGTCCCCGCGGCCCCTCCGCCCGCGCCCCCTGCCCGCCGCCCGCGCCCCTGCCCGCCGCCCTCGCGGCCCCTCCTCCGCCGGCGCCCCCTGCCCCGCCGTCCCCGCAGCCCCTGCCCCCCGCCGCCGGCGCCCCCTGCCCGCCGTCCCCGCGGCCCCCCGCCGCCCGCGCCCCCGGTGCGTAGCCCTGACCCGCCCCCCGGCCGCCCCACGTCCCCGCGGCCGGAGCAGCACTCCCGAGGCCGGGCGCGTGTGGGGCACCGAAGCCCGGTGGTCTGCGCCCAGCCGCGGCGTCGCGGAAGTGCCCCGCACCTGCGGCTCAGCGCGTTTCCCCCGCCGCCGCGCTGACGCTGTCGCAGCTGGTGTTGAGGATGTCAGGGCCCCTTTTTATGTTTAAGGAAGAGTGACAGGGAGAGGGCTCCCATCCGCCGGTCACCCCCAGGTGGTCCTGACGCCCAGGGCTGGGCCAGGCCGGCGCCAGCAGCCACATCGGGTTTCCCGCGAGGCCGTCTTCACCGCTTCCCCGGCGCGGTCGCACGAAGCTGGCAGCGTGGCCGCGATCCAGCCTGGCCTTTGGGGAGGGCGACGCAGCGCTGGCTGCCGGGCACTGGCCGCGGTGCCCTCGTGTGGCTGCGGCCCCGAGTACCCCGGGTGACTACGTGACCTGCACGAGCGGTCACCGCGGGTCTTGCAGCAGCTCGGGTGACCCTCGGTGTTGCCTGGATAGCTGTGCTGCGGGGGCGGGGGACCAGGGAGTCTGCCGCTAAGTGCAGGTGCACGTGGGGCCCGAGGGCCCCCTCACGGCCACGAGTCTCGTCATCCTGTGTATGCTGCAGGACCCGCGAGGGGGCCACGCGCCCGCTCCCCGCGCCGGCGGTCCTACTGATGACAGGGGAGCCCCCAGGGGTCCCGCCCGCCAGCTCTGTCCCACCCGGGACCTCGAGGTCCCGCCCGCCAGCCCTGTCCCACCGGGTGGCACAGGGGAGCCCCCGGGGTGCCGCCCGCCAGCCCTGTTTCACCTGGTGGCACAGGGGAGCCCCCGGGGTCCCCGCCAGCCCCTCGGCCACCTTGGACCCGGAGCCAGCCAAGCTCCGAAAGGCGGCGGGTGGGGCGGCTGGGGCTGGGAGGGAGGGGATGGGCGGGGCCTGAGGGCGGGGCCTGCGGAGGGTGGGGGGCGGGCTGGGCCGGAGCGCTCCCAGGGACGGGCGAGGGCAGCCCCTCCGCAGGCCCCACATTTGCTGCAGCGCTGTGTCCCGGGTTCGCTGAGTGGGGGCCCCAGGAGGGAGGGAGACGGGCATTGCGGGCTCTGGAGCCGGCAGGTGAAGTTGGAGGGCTGCACCGCAGGTAGCGCGTGCTGTCAAGGCCCCTCAGCTGTGCCCTCCTCGGAGGTGTGGCCAGGGCGTGCCCGCTACAGACACGCAGGGTGGAATTCACGAACAGCACACGGGCTGCTGGGGGTGCTGGTGAGGCCTTGGCGCTCCCTGGGGGTCGCAGCTGGACTCTTTCTACCCACAGCCCCATTGCCAAGGCTCCCGGGGCCCCTGCAAGCCCTCTACTCTCATCCCCTCCAGGTCTTCCTCCACGCCAGGCCCGGTAATCTGACCTTTCATCCAGCCAGGACTTGGGGTGCCCCTGCCCTACCTCCAGGGTGCTCAGTTTCCCACACCTCAGGCAAAGACAGAGGAACGCAGTCTGCCTTGTGTCGCGGTGGGCGGGTCTGTCTGCAGTCCTGAGATGGGACGGGAGCCCCTGCAGGTGCCTGTACAGGAACTGCCTCCCCGTGCTGGTGTGGGTTAATGTGGCGAGGCCCTAACCCCAGAACCTCAGGGTGCAGCTGCATTTGGGACTAGGGTCTCTGCAGGTTTAACCAAGGTGAGGTGAGGCCATCAGGCCACAGGTCCTGACCCAGCAAGACTGATGTCCCTATGAAAGGGGGCATTGGGGCCGGTGCTGTGGTGTGGGGGTAAAGCCACCACCTGCAGTGCCGGCAATCCCATGTGGGCGCCGGTTCGAGTCTCAGCTGCTCCTTTTCTGATCCAGCTCTCTGTGTGGCCTGGAAAAGCAGTGGAAGACGGCCCAGGTCCTTGGGCCCCTGCACCCATGTGGGAGACCCACAAGGAGCTCCTGGCTCCTGGCTTTGGATCAGCCCGGCTCTGGCCATTGCAGTCAACTAGGGAATGAAGCAGCAGATGGAAGACCTCTCTCTCTCTCTCTCTCTGCCTCTCTTGTAACTCCACCTTTCAAATAAATAAATCTTGGAAAGAAAATAAAAAGACATTGGAGACAGAGGCCTACACGCAGGATGCACGAGGGGAAGATGGCTGCGTGAGGACAGAGGCAGGTTTTGGAGGACGGCAGCTCAGCTCCTAGCCCGGGATGCCACGGGTAGCTGGAGCCATCAGAAGGCGGGAGAGAGGGGTCAGCTGCAAGGAGCGACGCGGAGGCGGCCTCTCCAGGAACGGAGCGTTTGTTTGGGATCAGCCTGGGGTTGCCGTCCGGGATGGGTGTGCCGGGGAAGACCGTCGGTGCAGCCAAGAGAGCGGACACTTCAGGGCCGGAGGGGAGGGTCCACCCAGGCCGCTGGCTCCAGGGCTTGTCGCATCGTGTCCACTGGTGATGGTGGCCACGGCAAGGAAGGACAAGGTTGTCAGAAGTGGCTTAGCGGGAAATTCTGACCGGGAGGGTCCTTCGCGGCAGCTCCTGTGACACCTGTGTGAAGTCCCTTCCTGCCTGGCGCCCAGCTCCCCTAGGTAGGGGAGGACAAAAGTGATCCAGGGGACCCTGACGGTCGCCCCCTAGAGGCTTCACAGAGTACAGCGCGGGCCCCCTGATACCACTAGTCGCTTGTGCCGCTGTGTTTGGGCAGCGCAGGAGACCAAGGCAGTGGCGCAACAAAGAGGGGGGTTTGCTTTGTTTGCTTGTTTTTGTGCAGAGCCAGAGTTCTTGGAAAACAAGGTGTGGCCATCTGACAGTGCCCTTACAGACCCTCGGCAGGGGCAGGCATCCCACAGTGCCCTTTGTTTCTGCATCCCGCCTTCCTTGTCCACTGCAGCGTTGTCTGCCTTACAGGAAGGAGGAGGTGTGCAACCGCTCAGTTCCCCCAGCACCCTCTGCTCCGTGCTCAGTGTAGACGTGTGTTCTGTGGCGCCGTGCTGGCTACGAGGGAGTCTGGGCAGTGTAGTGTTCTCGCCAGGTGCGCTGCAGGTGAGAAACGGGTCTGTCAAGGAGAGAAACAAGGGGAGCAACAGTGGCTTAGGAGCACAAGACACCTCCACGACCTCAGTGCCGCAGGATGAGATGTGAAAGCTGCCAGTGTCGGGCAGTGCCTGGCGTGACCGTGCCTCTCACTGACCACGCTGCCCCGCATCCTGGTGCTCCAGTCCTGGGGAGCTGCTAGGCCTTCCCAGAGGCAGCCCCTGGGCACAGGTAAGCCTGGGGGGTCCCTGGACTCTTCCATCTGGGATGAGCCTCCCCCATACCCTCCCCTTCCTGGTGGCCCAGAGACTCCCACAGACCCTTTTTTCTTTTTGAAGATTTACTGGGGCTGGTGGTGTGGCGTAGCGGGTAAAGCTGCCGCCTGCAACGCCATCATCTCCTATGGGCTGCTCCACTTCCGATCCAGCTCCCTGCCAATGCACCTGGAAAACAGTGGAAAATGTCCCAAGTCCTTGGGCCCCTGCACCTGTGTGGGAGACCTGGAAGAAGCTCCTGGCTTCTGGCTCCAGATCAGCCCAGTTCTGGCTGTTGTGGCCATTTGGGGAGTGAACCAGTGGAAGGAAGACCTCTTTGTCTCTCCTTCTCTCTGTCTGTAACTCTGCCTTTCAAATAAGCAAATCAGTCTTTAAGAATAAGAAAGCCAGATTCAAGAAGGAACAGTGGGACAAACTGTGCTGGATGATGTTGCGGGAGACAGAAGTTCGCTTCTGAAAAATTAGTGGAGCCGGGGCAGTGTGGTGTGTGGAGCCGGGCAGTGTGGTGTGTGGAGCCAGGCAGTGTGGTTTTGCAGAGTTCCCAAAGCCGAGAAGAAACGGAACAGAGTGAGCAGGAAGGGGTGGGTGTGAGCACGGGGGCGTCTGCTCCCCCCTGGGCAGCACCTTGGCATGAGCAGCTGCTGTCCCTGTGCCTGGGTGACTGTCCCCCTCCCCAGGGTCCTTAGCCTGCCAGGGGGCGCAGACGTGCCAGGGACGTAGCCAGAGGGAAGAACAGTTCAGAATTCTCAGAACCCGCATCTTCTGTTTCTCAGACTTGGGAAGAACCAGTCAGTCCTGGGAAGACTGGTTTCTCCAGGGGCGTATTGGAAACACAGAGCAGAAGGTCCTGTTTCTAAGTCCTTGTTACGACTCAGCGTCTGTCTTCAGGCACAAGTGAAACAGCCGTGGGAGATGCGGGTGCTGCTGTCTGCCTGCCGCGCACCGCAGGCCGGCACAGGGTGACGCGGCACAGCCGACCCAGGGACCCGGCTCCCTCGCCTGTTGCACTACACACGCCCTGCGATGCCCACGCTTGGAGAAGAGAACGCTTCTACCGGGCAGAGGGAGGCAGGAGGATGTGGCTCAGCTCTGCCTCCTGCATCGCTGGGGATGTAGGGAGGAGGGGCTGGGGTGCAGGGGCTCTGGCTTCCCAGTCCCAAACAGCAGGGACTTCACAGAATCACCATACGGGGAGCCAGGCGGGTGATCAGGGCGGAACAGGTGAGCCGGGGTTTCTGCAGCTCCACCCCTCACCTGTCCATTCAGTACACCCATTTCCCATGGTGCACTTGTGTCCCACCCAGGACCAGGAAGGGGAGGATGGCGTGACGGCCGTGTGCATGTCCAATAGGGAGGCACCGTGGGGCCCCAGAAAGCCTCACATATTCTACTTGCGTGTACGTTCAGTGAGGGCCCCAGCCCGTCTCTTAAGAGACTAATCATGTGGGGGCCCTTCTGATGCTGACCATGCTTGGGGGTGCTTCTCTGTATGGGGTGGCCCAGGCTCAGATGTGAATGTGGTTCTCTCTCTCCCTCTCCCCCTCTCCCCCCTCCCCTTCTCCCCCTCTCCCCCTCTCTCCCTCTCTCTCTCTCTCCCCCCTTCCCCTCTCCTCCTCCCTCTCTCCCTCTCTCCCTCTCCCCTCCCTCTCTCCCTCTCCCTCCCTCCCTCTCTGCCTCTCTCCCTGTCTCTCTCTCCCTCTCTCCCTCTCTCCTCTCTCCCTCTCTCTCTCCCTCCCTCCCTCTCTCCCTGTCTCTCTCCCTCCCTCCCTCTCTCCCTGTCTCTCTCTCTCCCTCTCTCTCTCCCCCTCTCCTCCTCCCTCTCTCCCTCTCCCCCTCTCCTCCTCCCTCTCCCCCTCTCCCCCTCTCCCCTCCCTCTCTCTCTCTCTCTGCCTCTCCCCCTCTCTCCCTCTCTCCCCCTCTCCCCATCTCCCTCTCTCCCCCTCTCCCTCTCTCCCTCTCTGCCTCTCTCCCTGTCTCTCTCTCTCCCTCTCTCTCTCTCTCCCTCTCTCCCCCCTCCCCCTCCCCCTCTCTCTCCCTCTCTTCCTCTCTCCCTCTCTCCCCCTTGCCCCCTTTCCCCCCATCTCTCCCTCTCTGCCTCTCTCTCCCTCTCTCTCCCTCCCTCCCTTTCTCTCTCTTCTCTCTCCCTCTCTCTCTCTCCCTCTCTCCCTCTCTCCCTCTCTGCCTCTCTCCCTGTCTCTCTCTCTCCCTCTCTGCCTCTCTCCCTCTATCCCTCTCTGCCTCTCCCCCTCTCCACCTCTCTCCCTCTCTCCCTCTCCCCCTCCCTCTCTCCCTCTCTTCCTCTCTCTCTCTCTCCCTCTCTTCCTCTCTCCCTGTCTCTCTCTCCCTCTCTGCCTCTCTCCCTGTCTCTCTCTCTGCCTCTCCCCCTCTCCCTCTCTCCCTCTCTCTCTTTCTCTCTCCCTCTCTGCCTCTCTCCCTGTCTCTCTCTCTGCCTCTCCCCCTCTCTCCCTCTCTGCCTCTCTCCCTCTCTGCCTCTCCCCCTCTCTCCCTCTCTCCCTCTCTGCCTCTCTCCCTGTCCGCCTCTCTCCCTCTCCCCCCTCCCCCTCTCCCCCTCTCTCCCTCTCTCCCTCTCTCCCCCTCTCCCCTTCTCCCCCTTCCCCTCTCCTCCTCTCCCCCTCTCTCCCTCTCCCCCTCTCCACCTCTCTCCCTCTCCCCCTTTCCCCCTCCCTCTCTCCCTCTCTTCCTCTCTCTCTCTCCCTCTCTCCCTCTCCCCCTTTCCCCCTCCCTCTCTCCCTCTCTTCCTCTCTCTCTCTCTCTCCCTCTCTTCCTCTCTCCCTGTCTCTCTCTCTCCCTCTCTGCCTCTCTCCCTCTCTCTCTGCCTCTCCCCCTCTCCCTCTCTCTCTTTCTCTCTCCCTCTCTGCCTCTCTCCCTGTCTCTCTCTCTGCCTCTCCCCCTCTCTCCCTCTCTCCCTCTCTCCCTCTCTGCCTCTCCCCCTCTCTCCCTCTCTCCCTCTCTGCCTCTCTCCCTGTCCGCCTCTCTCCCTCTCCCCCCCTCCCCCTCTCTCCCTCTCCCCCCTCCCCCTCTCCCCCTCTCTCCCTCTCTCCCCCTCTCCCCCTCTCCCCCTTCCCCTCTCCTCCTCTCCCCCTCTCTCCCTCTCCCCCTCTCCTCTTCCTCTCTCCCTCCATCCCTCTCTCCCTCTTTAACGAATCTTGCTGGCCCTTGTGTACAGTATGCCGCTGAGTCTCATCTCTGTGTGGGCCAGAACCTGGAGTACCAGTGAAGGCACATGGGCCCGTGGCGGTTGGACCCGCTGTTGAAGCACGAGGCGGGGAGCCAGGTTTTGGGTTCAGGGGCCGTTGTACCCTCAGATGCAGGCCCGCACCCTCCACCATAGCTCTGTGTGTCATGTCTGACATGGCCGGGCTTCCTGGGCCCTGGGATAAGTCCCTGCCACCCCCAGCAGCCAGGCTGCGTGGCCACTGCACAGTTCTGCCGGGCTGGAGCTCAGAGCGCTGTTCATTCACGCTGAGGAAGGAAGCGGGGAGTTGTCTGGCTGGCGGTGGCCATGGGCGGGGGCTGTGGATGGGCGTGGTGGGGCGGGCGGGGGCCGCGTCCGGGAGAAGTGACTCTCACCGCTGAGCTGCAGGGGTGCCCAGTCTGGGATGCTCATCTGTGCTCAGCGGCATGGGCTGTACGCCCCTGGTGCCCTGTCACTCCAGGATGTGGAGCAGCCTCCCGGGGGTCCCCGCAGCTCCTCGCGGGTTGGCCCCCTTGTCTCCTCCCGCCTGCACACCCGCTCTGTGTAAACTGCACCAGGGCTGCGGAATAACACGGTTTTAAAAATCAGGAAGCTCAGTGTTTAAAGCCCTTCCGATGTTCTTTGCTCTGCACACGCGCTGTGTGTTCTTACTGATTTTCTCCCACGCATGACGCAGGGGCACAGTCCTCCACCCAGTCTCCTTACACTTGCCAAAACAAGTTACAAGAGACCATGGGGTTTACGTTTCTGACCCCTGCGTGGGACGTCAAACACCAGCTCTGTGTGTGTGTGTGTGTGTGTGTGTGTGTGCACGTGTCTGTCTTCGGTATCAGTCACCCATACAAGAAGTGATGGGCTCTTCGTGAGAGGCGGGTGGGTACCGGTTTGCCTGCCGCTGAGGCTGGTTCTCGGGCGATAGCGCTGCTGCACTGGAACAGGTGAGCGTCCGGGGGCCAACACCTTCCGTCTCGGAGCGCCTCTCCCCAGTGCGCGCGGGAGCAAGAGGACTTCGAGGGAGAAGGGGTCTGGGGAAGTCGCCCGCAGACTCTGGCCCGGCCCGGGGCCCGCATTCCTTCTCTGACCGGAAGTCTGCTGTTTTCGGCCGTATCCCTGCAGTCGCAAGTCCACGTTGCTTTGTCACTGCAGACAGCTCTGGCAAGGCCAGTTTCTAGAATTTGCAAGCAAACCCTGTGTCTGCTGAGTTGCACAGACACTGTCTAGTCACAGGTCAAGACTTAGCCTTTGTTCATAGAGTATGAGAAGCAAAGATATGTTCAGTACGGTAATACAACCTCAAAGAATCCGGAAGGCCTGCGTTGTCAATAAAAAAACTCTTACCCTAACAGAAGGAAAAAGGCTTTAGTTGAGATTGGACCAAAAGTTGTAATTCCTGAATTTTGAGAATTTGAAAGAAACTTAAAATTCTTGGGCCACAGATTTTTTCATCAATATTTGTGTTAGGTGAACATTTTACCTCCGGAACGATGCAGCATAATAGATTTGCTTTTTTTTTTTTTAAGATTTATTTATTTATTTGAAAGAGTTACAGAAAGGCAGAGAGAGAGGTCTTCCATCTGCTAGTTCACTCCCTAAATGGTCACAATGGCCAGAGCCGGGCTGATCTGAAGCCAGGAGCCAGGAGCTTCCTCCAGGTCTCCCACGTGGGTGCAGGGTCCCAAGCACTTGGGCCATCCTCCACTGCCTTCCCGGGCCACAGCAGAGAGCTGGATCAGAAGTGGAGCAGCCGAGACTAGAACCTGCTCTGTGCTTCTGCTAGCCACCAACTTCTCATTTTTGTTTAGTGCTATTTTTTTTCTTCTTGATTTATAAGGATTCTGTGTGTATTCCAGCTACCAGTTCTAAGTCACAAGATGCTAATAGGAGGTTTTTGCACCAGTGTGTGGTTTATGCTTTATAATTTTTAAAAAGATTTATTATTTGAAGTAATTACAGAGAGAGGGAAGGAGGGAGGGAGAAAGAGAGAGAGAAAGAGAGGGAGGGAGGTCAGTCTTCCATCCACTGGTTCACTCCCCTGGTGGCCTCAACGGTCTGAACTGAGTCCATCCAAAGCCAGGAGCCAGGAGCTTCTTCTGGGATTCCCAAATGGGTGCAGGGGCCTAGGGACTTGGACCATCCTCCGCTGCTTTCCCAGGCGCATTTAGCAGGGAGCTGGATCGAAAGGGGAGCAGCTGGGACTCGAACTGGCACCCGTATGGGATGCCAGCACCGCAGGCCAGGGCTTTAACCCACTGTGCCACAGCGCAGGTCCCTGCTTCACATTTTGTTGTGGCTGTTGTTAGAAAGTCTTTAGTGATTATTTAGAAGTTTTAAAATTTAAATATCTGGGGTCAGCGTTGTGTCAGAGCGGATAAAGCTGCTGCCTGCAACTCTGGCATCCCATATGGGTGCCGGTTTGAGACCCAGCTGTTCCACTTCCAATCCAGCTCTGCTGTGGCCTAGGATAGCAGTGGAGGATGGCCAAGTCCTTGGGCCCCTGCACTCACGTGGGAGACCTGGAAGAAGCTCCTCGCTCCTGCCTTCGGATCGGCACAGCTCCAACCGTTGAGCCAATTGGGGAGTGAACCAGCGGATGGAAGTCTCTCTCTCCCTCCCTCTCTCTCTCTCTCTCTGCCTTTCCTTCTCTCTGTAACTTTGACTTTCAAATAAATAAATAAATAAATATATCTTTTAAAAAGAAAAAAAAGTAAATGTCAACTTTATCAGTCTTGTCCTATTATAGAAGACTGTTTCCACCTTGAATTCAAATAGATCCTCTCTTGTATGAGGTTATCCAACTCACTTGGAATCTGTATATGAGCGAATTTGAGATCAATTTTTTTAAAGGTGTATTTATTTATTTATTTGAAAGGCGGAGTTAGAGAGAAAGAGAAATCTTCCATGTGCTGGTTCACTTCCCAGTGGCCACAACAGCCAGAGCTGTGCTGATCTGAAGCCAGGAGCCAGGAGCATCTTCTGGGTCTCCCACGTGGGCCATCTTCCACTGCTTTCCCAGGCGCATTAGCAGGGAGTTGATCAGAAGTGGAACAGCCGGGACTCGAACCGGTGCCTAGGTGGGATGCCGGCACTGTAGACAGTGGCTTTACCCGCTATGCCACAGCACCAGCTCCCAGACCGATGTATTTTCTATCTGGACAGACCACTGTATCCGCAGGGCAGCCCTGCCAGGCACCGGGTTTTCCTGGGTGCCCAGGTCTGTTTGGGGGTTCCTGGTTCAGCTCGCTCTGCACCCTCACCACGGGACAACAGCAGCACTGTGAACGGGCCCAGCGTAGCCACAGCGCTCGGTAGGAGCGGGGCAGGACCGTGCTGTTTGCTTAGTTTTGGAACTTTGGTCACCACGGACGCCTGTGTCCTGCAGGGACGCCCTGTTCCACGACCCCACTCTCCCCTCACCCCAGGCCGCCCCCACTGCACGACTGACTGCAAAGCCGCCAGCGAGTGGCCTCTGTGACTTCGTTCCTGTGCGCGCCGTCCAGTGTTGCTCTGCTGTAGCGCCAAGCTCTTCCTCTCTCCCTGCCCGAGCAGTACGCTAGGGCAGTGTCACCGGCGGTGGCCGGCCTGCCTCGGGAGTCCAGAGTTCAGAGAGACCGAAGTAGGGACAGTAGGGGCCGGCGCTGCTGAGAAAGCTGCCGCCGGCTGTGCTGGCATCCCTTACGGGCGCCGGTTCACATCCTGGCTGTGCCACTTCCCATACAGCTTTCTGCTAATGGCCTGGGAAAAGCAGCTGTTGTGGCCATCTGGGGAATGAACCAGCAGATGGAAGATTCTCTCTCTAGCTCTGACTTCCTAAAATAAATAAATAAATCTATCGAGACAGACAGACAGACAGAATAAAGCAAAAGTGCCTTGACGTGTGTTCCAAGGGAGGATTGGACCTGTCGAGAGAGCACGTAGCATCCTTTCTTGCTGGGGTCTTTCATCCCTAAGTTAGGAGGGGAGTTGATACTCATGATTGACGTTCGTGATTGACAGCTGGGAGGTGCAGCCTTTGGGCTGTCTGCACACCTGGCTACAAACTAGACTTTTCTGTCTTGGCTGCACTGCCACGTTATCAGGGATGCTTTAACCACAGTCCCCCTGGAGGGTGCGGTCTGGGCTGCATCTGGTCCCTCCCTGGCTGAGGGTCCTGTGGCCCCTGCTGGCTGCTAGACCCCACCTGGACCTCGCAGCAGGAGTGTCAGGCACGTGTCTCTCGCTTCATCAGCTGAGGGACCAGGCCGTGTCCTCTTGTAGCTGTTCAGAGCAGTGATGCCATGACATTGGTGTCATTTTCCTGTCTGTCTTGCCGAGTGACGCAGGAGCACATTTGTGGACAGCTTGTCGGTCTCCCTGAAGTGTGGATGAGCCTCAGAGAGCAGGCAGTGCCACCGTCTCAATCCCGTGCCCTACGTCAACCACGGCATGGTCGACGCTTACTGCGGTCCAAGCACTCTCCCCAGCATAGCTTATTCCACAGAAGTGTCGTCTGTCTTGGGGCCAGCACTGTGGCAGTGCCGCATCCCATAGGGGCGCCAGTTTGAGTCCCGGCTGCTCCACTTCCTATCCAGCTCTCAGCTATGGCCTGGGAAAGCACAGAAGATGGTCCAAGGCCTTGGGCCCTGCACCCATGTGGGAGACCTAGGGAAGTGCCTGGTTCCTGGCTTCAGATTGACACAGCTCCGGCCACTGTGGCCATCTGGGGAGTGAACCAGCAGATGGAAGGCCTCTCTCTCTCTCTCTCTCTGCCTCTGCCTCTGCCTCTCTGTAACTCTTTCAAATACATAAATAAATCTTTAGAAAAGTGTCGTCTATCTTGTGCTATGTTTATTTCTCGGTAATTTTTGGCTACGGTTTTAGCGATGGTGACACCTTTCCTGTTACATCTTATCATTGGTTACTGTTGGTGACTGACTGCCCTCGATTTTTTGCCCATGTTGGAATTGTTTCCAAGACCTGTTTTCTGTGAGTTGTCTCAGTTAGGGACATGAACGTGTCACCTGCTGGTCACGGCAGACAGCTCTGCGCCCCTGTCTCACTGTGCTGGCCAGGGTGCTGCTCCCCGGCGAGTCGCAGGGCCCATGATAAGTGGGTTTGTCCAGGTTTCTGATTTAAACAGGAAGTACGATGCTTGTTCCTGACCTTCTGTCAGGATAAAGAAACTCCCCGATTATGTTTTTTAAAAATCACATTCCCCTTTCTTTTTCTCTTTTTGTTCTTCTTTTCCAGTCTTGTTAGAGTTTGGTCGATTAATAATCTTTATTTTAATAAGTGGGTTCTGGTTTTGTTCTTTCTTTCCTCTGTTTCTTTGATTTTTAAAATTGGCGTGTCAGATGACTTATCTCTTGGAATGCTTTTTTCTCCAGCGCGTTCGTTCCATGGGTTGCAGCCGTACGTTCTCTTAAACCTTGTTTTAGTCCTGGGTGAAGCTCGTCTTCATGGAGGCACGGCACCCGGCCACTGCCGCACGTTTCTAGACACCGCCGCGTTCCCCGCGTGCAGATCCGTATCCACAGCGAGACTGCTCAGGGGCTTCTCCTGGCGCTGTGGCAGTCGGGCTCCTAGTCCAGGTGACGCAGCCTCACCCGTTGGTTGGAGGTTGCCCCGTGCGTTGGGCCGGGTGGTTTCCTCCCATTTGGAGTTTCTGGGATGTGCTCTGTATGAAACGGGGGTTGGGCGTCCTCTGAAGTCGGCCTGGGCTCTTTTGATGGGGGACATTTCTTACCACTGACTTGGCTTTTAAGATGATTATTGGTTTAGTTGTAATTTTTAATTTTAATATTTTAATTTAAAAACTTTATTTGAGAGAGAGAGAGAGCCAGCAGAGAGCTGGGTCCACTGGTTCAGTCCCCGGTGGCTGCAGCTGGGAGCCAGGGTCTCAGCCAGGTCTCCCAGTGGGTGACAGGGACCCAAGCGCTGGAGCCATCACCACTTTGCTCCCTGAACCCCGGCCCTCCGATGTGGGACACGGACCTTGTAACTGCGGGGCTAAACGCTCATTCCCAGTCATTTTTATTTTCACAGATAATCATACACTCCACCAGTTTTCAAAACATTAGCATCAAAGTAGTATTCTCATGATTAAACATTTTGCCTAGGGGGTGGTCATCTGGTGCCCCTGGGGACCCACAGCCCCTGTCGGAGGCCTGGGTGGGAGTCCCAGCTCAGTCCTGCGTCCGGTTCCTGCTGGAGTCCACATGGGAGCCCGGAGGCAGCTCCCAGCTTTGCACTGCCCTAGCGCAGCTGTCGGGGGCAGTCGGGAATGAACTCGCGGGTGGGAGCGCGCTCTCTGTAAATAAGTAAATAGATAGATAGATAACTGGTTTATTTACTTATTTTACCTGCAGTTACACACCCTTTCATTCTGTATCCAGCTCATTTGTGGGTTTCCCTCTCTCCCCTCCTTTTTTTGTTCTTTTTCAGTCTTGTTAGAGTTTGTTCTATTAATAATCTTTTTTTAAAAATGGATTCCAATTTTTTCCTTCTTTCCCCTGTTTCTTCGATTATTTGAATAAATTTTTACTTTTACATGTCCTTGTGCTTTAAATTGTTCATTTTTTTATTTAAGCAGCAGAGAGAGGCGCAGCGCTGCCCTCTGCTGGCTTCCCTGGGGTTTGCAGTGGGCAGGGCTGGTCAGGCGCAGCCGGGACCAGAAGTTCAGCGAGCCGCTCCCGCCGCCTCCCGGGCTCGCACTGGCGGGAGCTGGAGATTGGACACAGGCTCTGATGTGGGAGCGGAGGCCCAGCGCCGCCCCCACGCCGCCCACCCCTGCTCGCTTACAGTTACTTTGTTGCCTTTTCGCCCAGTACTTTAAAATGGACTCCTCAGGAAGCTGTCGCCTTTCTTCTTTCTCTGGGAGGTGAGGGTCTCGCATCCTCCTGGCTGCATCCCGCGAGCCCTCACTCTGGTCGCTCGCTGGCCTCGGCTCTGAATCAACCCCGTGCTTCCTCCTTGCTCCAGAGCACCAGACGTGGGACTGGAGACTCAGAGCCTGCAGGGTGGTCGCGGGGCAGCGGGGCATTTCCTCTGCACCTGCACCCCGGAAGGGCTGTGCTGAGTGAGGGTCTGGGGCCAGGGTCCGCCCTCACCCTCACTGTGGACGCGGGAGGGCGCTCACCTCCCCGCCACCAGGAGGGGGCGCAAGAGGCTGGCAGGCGAGCCCGCATTTCCTTGATGATGCTGGTTTCGGCTGGAGTCTCGGTGGCTCTGCAGTCACGGCCCATCAGAGCCGCTGGGGGCTTTGCCTGTCGAAAGACCCGAAGAGTCGCTTCACTGAGGCAGAGAGCGGGCCAGCACACAGAGGGTGCTCACGTCATGAGTCATTAGGGCCACGCGCGTGAAATCCAAGTAGGCGCACCTGCGGGAGTGACCAAGATGACCACATGCTGGGGGGATGCGGAGGAACCGGGTGTGACACGGCGAGTGCCCGTTTCTAGGCGCTTACTCGCATCCTGACCACAGGAGCTGCCCTTCCGTCTCTAGGTGCCCCAAGCCGAGTGCAGGTTGTGCTCACGTGCAGACTGGGACACGAGTGGCCAAGCAGCCAGGGTGGGGCAAGCCAAGTGTCCCACAGGTGACAGGATGAACCAGCGGGGCTCTGTCCATGCAGCGTGCGACGCAGCGATGAGAGTGACGGCTTGTGCAGGGTGGAGGCAGGCACTGTTGCGTCCACACGACAGAGGGGCTGGGGGTGGCAGGGTGGGCGGGAGGAACAAGGAGACTTGTGGGCCTGGTGGGCATGTTTGTTGTAGCAGTGGCCGCAGAAGGGGACACTAGGTGGAACTTGTCCAGCTGTGCGCTCTGAAAATGCACGCTGTCTCCTGTCGCTCATGTCTGCTGCCCCAGCCCCGGAGACCGCGACTCCGTTGGTCTGGTGGGGCAGCTGGGTTCTTATTTCCTAGAAACTGTCCCCTACGTGCAGCCAGCTGCAACGGGGACCCTGGCCACTTCCGGGAGGACGCGGGGTGGGACAGAACAGGCTATGGACAAGTACTGGGCTTCAGTGTTCTCAGATGAGAGTGAATAATGCATTTAAACAAACTCAGGGAAAATAGCCTGCCGACGTGCAGGCTGACCCACACCAAGTGGCCACTTTGTGATGCGGCTCAGCCTCTCCTGTTAATGCCTCCGGGGGGCCGGGCCAGGTGCAGCGTCCCCGCGCCTGCGTTACTCAGACCCTGAGCACCGTATCGTGGCTGTGGAATCAGAGCCCAGTCAGCACCCTCCGCCACCCAGAGGCCAGTGCTGCAGGGCACAGGGACCGTGGCACCAACGCAAGACAAGCACAGGGGAGTCTCAGCTTTCCGCTGGGTTCCTCCCGTAACTGCTGGTGACTTCTGTCCCGTTTTTCCAGGTCCAGGTTTAAGTTCAGGTCTATTTGTTCTCTTTGCAAAAGTAATACACATGTATAGATAAACTGTAAACAAGGGAGAAGTACAGAAACACACAAAGAAGATGCTAAAAAATAAAGCCTAATCCCAATGCACTGATGGTCTTCAAGGCTGGGACTTGGCCCAGAGGTGCTGAACTCGGGTTTGCGGGCAATGCCTTGTGTTTCCCTAAGTCACCTGGACCCAGGCTGATGTCTTTTTGAGCAGCCCGAGGGTGGCTTGGTGTTCTGCTCCTTGAGCCCAGGATGGCACAAGAGTGTGTGTCCAGTGTGCCCTCCGTAACTGGGCCAGCTGAGGTCTGCAAAGTGACCAGGGCACGCTTCCCCTCCCCACTCCTCGGCCCTCAGCCACGGGGCAGACACTCTGAGAGGCCTCCAGGCGACGGGCGCCGTCCTGCGTGGACTGCGTTACCACGTCAGTCATCCACCCGGCACCGCGGCAAGCACTGGGAAGCAGCTCTATAAGCGTCCAGACACGCACATGCACACCCTGTTCTTAGGCCTTGAGAACCGACGCTGATCCCGCCTGAAGCGGGTGTCCTTGCCTGCCTCGCACTGGGGGCCTGACTCTGGCCCTTGGAGAAGACGGAGCCTCACAGCCTGCAGCTCGGGAGTCCTGGCTCACGTCCGGGGCAGCGTAGGGCGGAAGGAGCCGAGCCCCGCTCCGCTCACAGGACTGGGCAGGAGGCGTGTGTGCGGCTTTGCCTCTGCCGTAGCAGCTGTGCGGGCCGGGGCTGCGCCCCCAGTGGAGGCGCCTGCATCCCACACTGGAGCTCCTGGCTTTGGCACCCGGCTCCCGGGGGGCAGCAGGGACGCCTAGATAGCTGGGGCCCTAGGACCCACGTTCTGGCTTTGGCGATGGCTCTACCTTGGTGACTCTGGCATTTGGGGCATGAACAGCAGGTGCGAGATCTCTCCATGTCCCTCTCAAATAAGTTTTTTTTTTTTTTTTTGACAGGCAGAGTTAGTGAGAGAGAGAAAGGTCTTCCTTCTGTTGGTTCACCCCCAAATGGCCACTATGGCTGGAGCTACACTGATCCGAAGCCAGGAGCCAGGTGCTTCTCCTGGTCTCCCATGGGGTGCAGGGCCCAAGCACTTGGGCCATCCTCCACTGCACTCCTGGGCCACAGCAGAGAGCTGCACTGGAAGAGGGGCAACCGGGACAGAATCCGGCGCCCCAACCGGGACTAGAACCTGGGGTGCTGGTGCCGCAGGCAGAGCCTAGTGGAGCTGCGGCGCCGGCCAAAAATAAGTTTTGAAGACACTGTAAACTGACTGTGACAAATTCCGACAGAACTGCTATGACGTGCAATCAGAGACACCAGCGCTGGCAGGTGTTTTCATTCCATACTTGTTCTGTGCACATCCACACATAGCCACAGCGAGTGAAAAACAACCAGCGTCAGCTTTAGAGAAAATAGAGTTGTCAGTGAGGGCAGCCGGTCTGAGAGGGCTGCAGGCTGTGCTTCCTGCTGGGGCGCATCCCGGGAAAGGCAGCGCGATGGTGACGGTGAACAGGGCGCAGGTGCACCTGAGCGCTGGGCCCCTGCACCCACCTGGGAGACCCGGATGAAGCTCCAGGCTCCAGGCTACGGCTGGCCATTTGGGGAGTGAATCAGCAGATAGAAGATTCTCTCTCTCTCTCTCTCTCCCCCCCTCCCTCCCCCTCTCCTCCTTCCCCCTCCCCCTCTCCCTCTTTCTCTCCCTCTCTGTAACTCTGCCTTCAAATAAATAAATAAATCTTTCTTTTAAAAAAAAAAAAAACTCAGTTGTGGCCAGTGCTGTGGCGTAGTGGGCTAATCCTCTGCCTGCAGCGCCAGCATCCCATATGGGCACCAGTTCAAGTCCCGGCTGCTCTACTTCCGATCCAGCTTTCTGCTGTGGCCTGGGAAAGCAGTAGAAGATGGCACAAGTCCTTGGGCCTCTGCACCCACGTGGGAGACCCAGAGGAAGCTTTTGGCTTCTGGCTTTGGATTGGCTCAGCTCTGGCTGTTGCAGCCATTTGGGGAGTGAAGCCGCAGATGGAAGACCTTTCTCTCTGTCTCTCTCTGTAACTCTGCCTCTCAAATAAATAAATAAGTCTTTTTAAAAAATAAAAACATGAAATCCATATAGAAATAGTTTTTATTAAAACTCTAATTTAAAAAAAGACTCAGTAATTAATTGGAAAATGTATTTATCGTAGCCAAAGTAAATGGGATTTTTTTCTTAAGCAGTTGGTACAATAGACTCGTAATTTAGGGCCTGCACTAAGCTGCATACTTTGTAACACTAGCGGTTTTAGCTTGCTGGTAGTCTTAACACTAAAATCCATTTCTAGCAGCTTCCTGGAGCTATGATTTTCAAGTCCTCCAATTCACCCTGGGTGGAGTGCAGCGGGTTTTGGGGAAGTCGTGTGGTTTTGTGGCCGTCAATGCCATCCACTTGTTGATCTCCCACCAACCCCCCGGCCCAGGGCTCCTCGGGCCTGTGCTGCCAGCCTGGGCCACACTGGTTGCTCCGTGTCCACATTCAGCACGTGGTCTTCGTGTCCACCGAGCGGAGGCCAGCCGAGTTGTCGCCGGCTCGGCCGCTGGCTCCTGTTTGTTTCTGCAGCATGGGGCTTTGTTCACAGACGCTGGGCTCTTAGTCCTCATTTCCGGGCCCGAGGGTGCCGCAGCGGTGAGCGCTCACCTGTGGGTTCTTGGGTGGGCAGAGCCCTGGGAGTGGAGCACGGGAGACCTGTTCAGGGCTTCGTCGGCGCAGGTCCTTTTGCCGTCTCCTCGTGTCTTGTGTTCTGCAAGCTGCACCCCACAGAACGAACCTCCAGAAAGGCAAACGCGGGTGAGGACCGCACGTCCCCTAGGAAGTGGCCGGTTCCTCGAGGCGAGGTGCTGGCCTGTAGACAGGCGAGAGCCAGCGGCTGAGCCACCGTGCAGCCCCCGCTGCTCCTGCCGCAGCTCCACCCCGGCGTGGGGATCGCGGCAGCCCACACAGGAAAGAGGCGGCGTGGTCACCAGGAAGCGCCGTGCGGGGTTCCCCCGCATTGGGAGAGGCGGGATGGTCGTGACTCAGACGCGAGGGCGTTCTCAGACGGTGGCGGTTTGCTCACCACTCTGCCCGAGGACCCACGGAGCACGTTCATCTGCTGTCCATCGGGCGGCTGGCTCCGGCAGGCCTCAACACGGGCCTCCGCTGCCCTTGAATTTATCTTTCTTTGTTTCTTTGTCTGAAAAGCAGAGACAGAACACTGGTTCACTCCAGCTGGGGCCGGGCCAGGCTGAAGCCAGGAGCCAGGGACTCCATCTGAGTCCCTGTGTGGGAGGCAGGAACACAACTGCTTTGACCACCACCCAAGAAGCCGGAAGCAGACGCCGGGCCAGGACCTGAACCGGCACGCTCGGACCCCGGGGCACAGGCGTCCCACGTGGCGTCCTAACTGCTGTGCCCAGCGCGCACCCCACTGCTCCTGCAGTGAGACAGCGCCACGCACCTGCAGGAGGGACGCGGGGGCCCCGCTCCGAGGTGCGCACCTGCCCCTTCGGTCACCGTCTGCCTCCCCCGATGTCCCCGGGTTACGTCTGCGAGGCCCACACGCAGGCTGCGCCACCATCTGATTCTGAGCCCCCCCCAGGGCAGCCAGCTCCCTTTCCCGCCTGCCCTCTCTCTGGCCTCGTTTCCTAAGAGCTTACTCATTCCGAGAAACCCTGGAGGAAGTTGCCGGCCACCCTCTGCCCCGTCCGTGCTTCATCCTGGGGGCCCCTTCACCTGTCGCTCTGAGGCACACCCCGCTGAAGGGATCCCCTGACGCACACTGATCGGGCACGCGGCTGGGAAGTGTGCGCGTGGACGCCAGCCCCCTGGCTCTGGCCCTGCTGCCCCCGGCATAGATACTGGGCCGGATGCGATGCCGTAAGCGGTTCAGCAGGGAGGAAGCCTCACTTCTCCAATTCTGCGGAGCCGTCAGATGTGTGAGAGTTCACCAGGAAGGAGCTTGGGCGGGTGTGCAGTCACAGGAAGACTTGCAAGTGGCCCCAGCTCTGTCACCCTCACTGGGCTTGCCTCTCCCCGACCCCGCCCACCTGCTCCGGGCCGGCTCCCACCAGGCACTGCCTCAGCCTTCCCACCCGCTCGCAGCCTCTGAGCTGACTTCCGGTTTCCTCTGGCTGAACACCTGTCCCTGTCTCCCCTCTCAGGGATGTCCGTGTGATGTCTGCTTTCTAAACACACCGGCCGCGCCCTCGCCAGCTCTCCTGCCGTACTAACACTGCTCCAGGAGAGCCTCGGAAGAATCCTCGCCGTAGCCACCGCCCGTAAACCCCCAGACAGTGCCGTCTCGGGATCCCCAGTGCCGGGGCAGCCTTGCAGCAGGTGAAGGCCCCGCGTGTGACGCTGGCCGCCCAGAGGGGAGCAGCGCTCTGGTCTCCGCTGCTCCTCGGCCCATCAGCTCCCTGCTAGTGCACCAGGGGAGCAGCGGAAGACGGCCCACATCCTTGGGTCCCTGCACCCTCGTGGGAGACCCGGATGGGGTTCCAGGCTCCCGGCTTCATCCTGGTTCAGCCGCAGCTGTTGCAACCATTTGGGGCAGATGGACGATCTGTCTCGCCCTCTGTCACTCTGCCTTTCAAATCAATCAATCAGTAAAATCTTTAAAAAAAGATTTCAGTATGCTGGCAGCTTCCTGGCTGTGTCACTGTGAGCAGCTGGAGAGGGACTCGGGGGACAGCAAGGCTCCCCCAAGCCCGGGGAGGGAGGACAGAGCTCCGAGGATGTGTGCTACCGCGCAGGGCTGGTCTTCCACAGAGCCGCTGTAGGATCCAAGATCAGGAAAGGGACACAGTCCGGGGCCAGCCCCGTGGCGCAGCAAGTAAAGCCGCTGCCTGCAGTGCTGGCATCCCATATGGGCGCCGGTTCGAGTCCTGGCTGCTCCACTTCCCATCCGGCTCTCTGCTGTGGCCTGGGAAAGCAGTAGAAGATGGCCCAAATCCTTGGGTCCCTGCACCCACGTGGGAGACCTGGAAGAGGCTCCTGGCTTTGGATCGGCACAGCTCCAGTCATTGTGGCCATCTGAGGAGTGAACCAGTGGATGGAAGACCCCCCCCCCATCTCTCCTCTCTGTCACTCTGCCTTTCAAACAAAGAAACAAATCTTTAAAACAAATTAACCATAACCAGAAAAACAAAAAATAACCAATATATTTTTAAAAAGGGAGACATAGTCCCCATTTCAGAATATATTAAGTGAAAATGAGTGCTTCCCGAAGGAAGTGTAAATGCAGAATCAGAACTTCACAGCAAACTGGAAAACGGGCCAGGTGAGCACTGCGATGGGGGCGGGCGTGGTGGCACAGCAGGCGAAGCCGCCACCTGGGACACGGCATCCCAATCGGGCGCTGGCTTGTGGCCAGGCTGCCCGTCCCCAGTCCTGGGCCTGCTAAAGCATCCTGGGAGGCAGCGGATGAACCTGCCCTCACTCCCTCCCTCCTCCCTGCCTCCCTGCCTTCCTGCCTCCCTGCCTCCTCCCTGCCTGCCTCCTCCCTGCCTGCCTCCTCCCTCCCTGCCTCCCTGCCTCCCTGCCTCCCTCCCTCCTCCTTCCCTGGCTCCCTGCCTCCCTCCCTCCCTCCCTCCCTCCTCCCTCCCTCCTCCCTCCCGCCTCCCTCCCTCCTTCCCTGCCTCCCTCCTCCCTTCCTCCCAGGCGACTCTTCCCTGTTTTCCTCCGGGCCTTCATTCTCTAGGTTGAGGCTTTTCTCTTAATACCTCATCTCGCTCCTGACAAACCGTGCGCACCGTCCTGTGCGGACCGAACGAGGCCCTCCGAGTTCCTTGCTGGCACTTCTTCAGTGAAGGACAGAGCGGGTGGTGAGCCCACCCCACACCACGGAGCCCGCGCTCTTCCTGAGCTGTGCTGGGGAGGGGGGGTCCACCGTCACCGCCTCACCAGCAGGATGGGCAGGAGAGTGCCTCCTTGGTCTTCTTGTGGCGCCGCCTGCAAACGTTCCGTGTTCCTCGTCGTCTCTCCACACTGGCTCCGCAGCTCACGTTTTCAGACGTATTCAGCCTCGTGTGTGTGTGTGTGTGTGTGTGTGTGTGCGCGGGCGCGCGCGCATGCATGCTGGGGACATGGTGGCCGCCCCCCTGGGGCCCCGCCCCCGAGCAGGTGCACATCAATGCCGTGTGTGGTTCACCCTGTCATGACATCTCTTCATCACCCTTCCGCGTCTCGCGATGCACCAGGGCCTTTATGTTTTATTCTGAAAAACCGACAGCAGGCTCCTTGGGTACAGGGACCGTGGGGACCCAGCCTGGTGGGCCTGTGGTCATTTTGGTCGCGGCCGCTGTGTTGCCCACCAGGTGGCCCTGGCAGCTGAGCCCAAGTGGTTACGGCAGATCACCAAGCATTGCCTGCCAGGCACCGAGGCCTGGAGTGCCCTCGCCTGATCCCGGTCTGCTGCTGTTTCCCCAGGAAGTCCTGGTGCTTTCTGGTTGGGCCACAGCCACCTTGTCTGGCTGAAGACATCGACCCTCTCCCGCCGCCTGGAGGCACGGGGAGCCCTCTGTCCGGTGGCCCCCACGGCTGCGCTTCCTCCCAGCCCCCTGGGAACTCACGTCCGCGCGCCCCTGCTGTGTCCGTCTCTGCCGTGGGCCTCGCGACCCTTCCGCCCTGGCAGCTGTTCCCGCTGGCACGCCGGGTTGTTGGAGCTGCCACAGCAGTGGCACAGACATGGTCTCGGCGTTCCAGGGACCGGAAGCCCGGATCAAGGTGCCACGGGGCTGCCTCCTCCTCCTCCTCCTCCTCTTCTTGCCCAGGTTTATTTGTTTATTTGAGAGACAGAGTGACAGAGAGAGAAGAGATAGAAAGATCTCCCATCTACAGGTTCATTCCTCAAATGGTCGCAACAGCCAGGGCTGGGCCAGGCTGAAGCCAGGAGCCAGGAGCTTCCTCCAGGTCTCCCACGGGGGCACAGGGACCCGTGCACTTGGGCATCTTCGGCTGCTTTCCCAGGCCACAGCAGGGAGCTGGATCGGAAGTGGAGCGGCCGGGACTCGGAGCAGCGCCAGTTCCTTCTGAGCCCCTCCGTGGCCTCACGTGGCTGCCTTCTCCCAGGACCCCAGTCAGGGATCAGGGTTCCCCCCATGGCTTAATTTTAACTTGATGGCCCCCTAGAGACGCCCTCTCCGAATCCAGTCTCAGCCCGAGGTGTGGGCTCCGGGCTTCAGCACCGCACTTTTCGGGATGTGCAGTCCAGCCCACAGCCTCCAGTTCTCCCTGCAGCGCTCGCAGTGGGTGCTGGAGCAGAAAGGGGGGCACCCAGGCTTTTACGGGGGGGGGGGAGGGTTCTGCTCACCCAGGCAGGAGGCCCAGCTGGATTCAAATCCAAGAGACTGGACATTTCCTTATACGCCTCTAGGCTCCTTTGTCTCCCTTAAGTGGCTGCCGACATGCCGACATTCCGATGGGATGTGCTGATGCTACCTGGAGGCTACAGGTGATAAGGCTGCGCTTGCCCACTCTGCTGCTGATAATAACTAGTCTCCCTGGTAGATCTAGAACTTTCCCCGTACATAGCAAACTACACGCTGATTGGCTAATCCCCCCCCCCACAGTGTTCATGTTTGAAAAAACAAAAAACAAATGGGCGCCTGTGACGCTGGCATCCCCGAGGGGCCCCACTGCCCATCCAGCTCCCTGCTCATGGCCTGGGGCAGCAGGAGAAGATGGCCCACGTGCTTGGGCCCCTGCACGCGTGTGGGAGGCCCAGAAGAAGCTCCTGGCTCCCGGCTTCAGTCTGGCTGTTGCGCCATCTGAGGAGTGAACCAGAGGATGAAGATCTCTCTGTCTCCCTCTCTAACTCTTTCAAATAAGTACATAAATCTTTAAAAACTGCAAAGAAAACAGAGCCATTGTACTGTGGGATCTCACTGTCGATGCCCCGTGAACACCCCGTGAACGGGTCATCTTCTGTGAAGCCAGTTACAGTGAGAAGGTTTATAAAAATGTTTTTAATTGTCTCCCGTTTGCTGGCTCACTTCCCAAATGCCCACACCAGCCAGGGAGGGGCCAGGCTGGTCTCCCACGTGGCTGGGAAGGATCCTAGTGCTTGAGCCGTGGCCTGCTGCGCCCCAGGTCTGCCTTAGCAGGAGCCGGGACTTGAACCAGGCTCTCTGATGTCAGACGCAAGGGTCCCAAGCAGCGGCTTCCCTGTGCACCAAACGCCCACCCCAGAACACCTGCAGGAATCTGTTCCGATGTGGACCAAGGAGAGCGTCGTGTGCACTGAGGTCAGACACACCGCCCCCTGCAGGCAGCCTGAGGGCATTACGCCCCACGCTCTGCTGGGGGCCCTGGCCAGGACCTGACTTTCCCATGAGGCACTGATTCCCAGCTGGTGTCATGACAGTGCTGCTGGGGAGTCAGTTGTCACGTGGGGCAGGGGTGACATCAGCCCTCCTGGCCGGTGCCCACGTCAGCGTCTCTGGCTCAGGCTCCAGCAGCTCCTGCCTCAGGGCCTTGGCATGCACTGCTCTGCCCACCAGATGCCGATTCCTCCAGATAATGACACAGCTGACTTTTTTTTGAGGGTTTATTTATTGATTTGAAAGTCAGAGTTACACACACACACACACACAGGGGGAGAGAGGGAGGTCTGCACTCTGCTGGTTCACTCCCTAAATGGCCACAATGGCTGGAGCCGGGCCAATCTGAAGCCAGGAGCTTCTTCCGGGTCTCCCACGCAGGTGCAGGGCCCAAGGACTTGGGCCGTCCTCCACTGCCTTCCCAGGCCAGGCAGGGAGCTGGATCAGGAGAGGAGCAGCTGTGCTTGCTTGGGGGTGGGCAGGGCCTTCTATGCCCGGGCTAGGAGATGTTTTGATTCCTGTCGGCTGAGGGAGTTTTATTATTTTTATTGATTATTTTTAAGGACAGATAAAAGTTGTTGGAAACAGTTTTCTACACCAAAGAGCTTAGAGATGCACCTAAACCAAGTACAGAGTCAACCAAGCAGTCTCACTTCCCCGCTTGTCTCTTGCGTCAGGCGCTAAGCGGTCCTGGAACTGCTGCGTGTGCAGCTTTCAGAGGGGAACTGTGGGGTTCCCTCCAGCCCACGGCACGTGGCACCCGTGTGACGGGACGCAGCGGCACTGTGTGGGTTGGGGCTGGTCTGGATCGGGCAGAGTGGGCGTCTCATTCGCAAGCCAGCGACTGCTTATACAGCCCCTGGCCCACACCCACCTCCTGACGTCATGACATAGCCCCTGGCCCACACCCACCTCCTGACGTCATGACACAGCCCCTGGCCCGCACCCACCTCCTGACGTCGTGACACAGCCCCTGGCCCGCACCTACCTCCTGACACGGTGAGGTGACGGCAGACCTGCAGGCGTTTGTGTATGGGGGACCAGGATCTGGATGCAGACATCTTCATGGAGTTTCAGGGTCCTGGAAAATCCTACTTCTCAGCAAACTTGCAGAGCGAGTTCCAGGTGCCTGGTGCAGGGCTAGGGCTGGACAAGGCCCTCTGTCCCCCGACCCTGCCATGAAGGGGGCAGGCAGGTAACCACGGGCCTCCTCCCAACGTTTGTTGACCATCAGGGCCTGCTGAGAAAGGGACAGTGCGCCACAGCCGGAAATGTCCCTAGGGGTTTCTGAGCCACTCCACCGCCCGGTAGCTGGGAGGGCCACCTGTGGGAGGAGCTGGGCCTTCCAAGGGCGCCTGGAATACCTGCTGGATTCGCGGAAGAGTATACCATGCTCATGGATGGGAAATGTTCACACGCAAACATGTCAATTCTCCCCAATTTTATTCATTTCTGTGTGTGTATTTCATAGAACAAGAAGAACTGATTCTGAAATTCATGTGGAAGAGTAAAATCTGATATAACCAAGGTAAGTTAGTCAAAGATGAATAGGGGGACTCTGCCCTACTGTTCTAAGTCGTTATCTACCTACCACCAGGGCGGTGAGATGCCGTCCAGGGTGAGTCTAGCGGGGGGCAGGCGGGAGGGCCAGAATGCACCTGTGTGCTGAGTAGCACTTCAGCAACAGAAGCAAGACACAGGTCAGTGAGAAAGCATGGGCTCTGTGGTAAATGCATCAGGGCAGTTTCATTTCCATATCATAGCACACAAATAAAGCCAGCCCCTCCCTCCAACCATACCACATGGGTTAAAGCCTTGCACATGAGTATTAGACTCGTGCTGGACTCATGGTGGCTTCAGGGGCAAACTTTTGGTGCAGCCATTAAGATGCCTTGGGGGCTAAGCCTCTGCCTACAGTACCAGCATCCCATGGGGCACTGGTTCAAGTCCTGGCTGCTCCACTTCTGATCCGGCTCTCTGCTATGGCCTGGGAAAGCAGTGGAAGATGGCCTAAGTCCCTGGGCCCCTGCACCCGCGTGGGAGACCCAGAAGAGGCTCCTGGCTTTGGATCGGCGCAGCTCCGGCTGCTGCAGTCATTTGGGGAATGAACCAGAGGATGGAAGACCTTTCTCCCTGTCTCTCCCTTTCTCTGTAGCTCTACCTCTCAAATACATAATTAATGAGGTGCCCTTGGGACACTTGTATCCCAGGCCAGAGTGCCCGGGTTGAGTCCTGGCTCCACTACAGATCCCAGCCTCCTGCTGCCGTGCGCCCGGCGGGCAGCGGGCCATGGCTCAGAGTTGAGTCTCTGCGTGCATACGAGACACCTGGATTAGATCCTGGTCTCCTGGCTGCAGCCTGGTCCAGGCCTGGCTGTTGCAGGCATTTAGGGGGTGCAGAGCTCGCTCCGTCTCGGTCTGGCTCTCTGCCTTTCCAAATAAAGTGGAAAAAAAAAAGACGGGTACACTGTTCTGCCAGTCCTCCCACCTAGGGAGGGAGGAGGTGCACCACTCTTTTTGTTTTTAAGATTTATTTATTTATTTGAAAGAGTTACACAGAGAGAGGAGAGGCAGAGAGAGAGAGAGAGAGAGAGACAGAGACAGAGAGCGAGAGAGTGCTTAATGGCCCCAACAGCGAGAGCTGGGCCAGGCCAAAGCCAGGAACTCCATCCCACTGTCCCATGGGGACGGCAGGCCCAAGCACGTGGGCCGTGGTCTCCTGCGTGGCTAGGACTTACACTGGCCCACATGGGTCGCCGCTGAGTTAGCAGCAGGCTAATCTGCTTTGCCACGTTGCCGGCCCCACGCCGTCTTTCGAAAGCTCTTAAAACGGACAGCTGCACCTGTTAATGGGGACCAGCGCCACAACTGTGACGGTCTGAGGATGACCAGCCTCTCCACCCCCGCGAGCCTTCATCATTTCTGCTGCTCTTCTAGTTCTGTCTCCACTGGGCCCCGTGGGCGTGGGCGGGCTGTGCTGGGAGACCCTCTGAGGAGCGCGTGTGGGAGGGGCTGCAGCTTCCGCCGGCTGCGGTGTGACCCCAGCTGCGTGCAAGGCCGGCGGATCCCACAGGACCGCGGCACAGACCACCAACGGCTCCTTCCAGCCGCTCCATCTCCTGGTGGTTCCTGGTGGGCCGCGTGTCCCTGAAATCTAATGTAGCCAGGGTGATACCCCCACCCACCCGGCCTCAAAGTCAGCTGATACGTTGGTACCAGCCTTGGGGAAGAGTGGCTCTGACCCCTGCACTGGCCACAGGTGAGGGGGCGGGACAGCGTGGGGACAGGAGGGGGTCTGCGGGGTCTCCCGGGGTTCATACTCCGGAACGCACAACTTCCCCTGTCTGTCCGCTCCCATTCCCCGCCCCCACCTCCGCCGTTAACTCCTTGCAAGACCCCGCAGCGGTGTGGGGGCAGCCGTGTCGGCGAGCCATCCTCTGCACCTCAAATGTTCTTCCGGAACAAAGGCGCAGACCCCAGGTGAGAAGAGGGAGGATCGAGGCCACGTGCACCGGGAGACGTCGCGGGGGCGGGGCCGCCACGTGCCAGTCCGCCCAGAAGCCGAAGCGCCCCTGGGCCAGCAGGGAGGCCGCTGGACCCTGCCGGGAAGGAGAGAGGAGACAGCTCCTGCCCCCTCCCTGTGTACTATGCGGGGAGCAGAGGGCCCTGTGGCAGGGAGACCCGGCTCCAGGCCCCGCACCGCAGAGTGTCCCGTGCGGCCTCCCCGGTCTCTGCCGCCCGCGAGCCCGCAGGAGTTTTGCAGGCTGCGAAGTCAGGTCGAGTGCCCACACCTGCCTCCCCTCGCGGCCTTGCACGTGGGCTCTGCCTCTGGACCTGAGTTTGAACACCTGGTCTGCTGGCGGCGTCCCGGCTCACCCTCGCTGCCGCTTGCAAACCTGTGGCCTGGGTTAGCTACAGCCCGGTCCTTGCAGATCGCTGGAGGGCAGGGACCCCTGCATGTTCAGGTCTGTGCCCCCCAGCCTGGCCCTGCTGACCTGACCCCAGTCCTGTTGGGCAGGAGTCTGGCCCCTGCTGGGGAGGGCCCCTGGCAGGGGTGGCCCCAGGCCCCTGTGCTGGGATTTGCTGTTTCTATCTGGTCCCGTCTGCCTTTGCGGGGACTAAGGGGACCTGGGTCACGCAGCGCAGGTAGGCGGGGAGGATCTGGCCCGGACAGCGCCAAAGCCAGCGGCCTGTCCTCCGCGGGAGGTCAGCCCGGGCGGGCGGGGCTGTAACGCACTTTCGTTTTCCGCCCTGCAGCGGTCCGGAGCCGGGAGTCCGACCTGCGGCTCGGCGGGCGCGCGGGCAGGGGCAGCCCGGGGCGAAGTCCGGGGGCGGGCGCTGGCTCCCCGCGCTCCGGGACCATGCGCAAGCCGGACGGGAAGATCGTGCTGCTGGGGGACATGAGCGTGGGCAAGACGTCGCTGCTGCAGCGCTACATGGAGCGGCGCTTCCCCGACACGGTCAGCACGGTGGGCGGCGCCTTCTACATGAAGCAGTGGCGCTCCTACAACCTGTCCATCTGGGACACGGCAGGTGAGGCGGCTCGGGGGTCCGCGGGGCGGGCTGGAGCGCCCCTGCGCCCTGGTGCATCTGCCCCGCTCGTGCGGGCTTGGGGTGAGCAGCGTGTGGCCCCTGCGGTGTTTGTGATTTTTATTTTTTTCCAAAAGTACAACCAGAGGGTCTTGGCTCAAGCTCGCGTTTCACTTTGTACCCTAAGTTGAGCCAGAAACGGGAGGCAGCGAGAGTGGGGTGGCACAGGAGGAGGAGCCCCGGGCTGTGGGAGGTTGGTTTCCCCAAGGCTGCAGCTCCTTCTCTGAGCCCCGGGGGAGTTTGGGGTGCTGGCTCCAGAAGGCAGGTTGAGCGGGTTCCCGCTGTGCGGCCCTGTCTCTGGTTGCAGGGCTGGCCATCTTGGTTGGGGGATGGTTGGGGGGCGGGACCCCCGTGCTGGCCTCTGTTGCGTGTTTCTGGGACCAGGGTGATGAGTCTAGAGGTGTGGAGTCGGGGTTTCACTTTGGTCACTGTGTCAGTCGCCTTCGGGCTGTGACAGAGGACTGTGACCCTGGTGCTGGGATGTGTTGGAGCGGATGACTGCTTCCCCACCCCCACCTCCACCCCTCCCCCTCCCCCTCCCCGACTCATTTCCTGGCAGTGGCCGCCTGTTCCTGGAACCTGAAGCAACAGGTGTCCCTGGCTCCAGTGTGCACCCCCCAACCTGCTGAGCACGCCTGCTCGGTGGGCTGAGGCCGGCCGCGCCGATGGCGGCTGGGTCACCCCTGTGCCTCTGTGCTGGGCTCTAGGGTCATGGGGCACCCTCTGGGTGGTGCTGGCCGGGAGAACTTTGCTTTCCGGCTCTGCTCTCTCCTCCGCCACAGCCCTGTCCCACAGGTGCTGTTTTCCAGGGGTTTTCACTGTGATTTCGCATCCTCCGCAGGGGAGGGCGAGCTGGAGCGTGAGCGCTGTTGTCCTGCCTTTGGTAAACATGAGGTGGGGCAGGTGCATCGAGTGTGGAAGTGGGTGGAAGGTGTCGGCGTACGACGGAGGCCGGCGTAGGAGGTAGGAGGTCGGAGTCTGCGATCTGCTCCGGGCTGCCTGTAACCCCGCAGCGGGCGATGAGCGGCTCTGCCTGCACTCAGCGCCTCTCCTGGCTTTGTGCCGGTGTTGCCCCCAGTCCTCGCCAAGCGGGCAGGATGCTGGGGTGTTCGGTGTCCACTGCGCTTGGTTTGTTTCCAGCCCAGGCAGTGAAAGGCGGCTGCCCGGAGAGCAGACAGAGCCCTGGTCCCAGGCAGCCCTGCTCCTGCCTCCTGTCCGTGGGAGCCGTCGAACATGACGAACAGGACGCTGCCGTCGGCAGGGAGGGGAAACGCAGCTCCTCCTGCGAGCCAGACTCTGCCGCTCGCCCTGGTTCTGTGGCAGTGGACAGGACTTGGTCCCTGCTCTGCAGGTGTCGGCTCCGGAAGGGTCGGGGGTGGGGAGGGGAGACCAGGCAGTGATGCCACCTCACACCTGATGATGGCTTTTGGAGAAAGTGCAGCAGGGCAGGAGAAGTGACCTGCATGCTGATGGAGACCCGGGGGCTTTCTTTGTCCCCCTCACCGTGTTTGTGTCGCCAGCGCTGCCCCTCGAAGGCGGGATCCCAGGTTGTGCTCGGCCCCCGCTGAGTGCTGCTAACACAGCAGAGACTGAGTTTGCCTGTGGCGTGGATGCAGGCCTTTGGGGACTGGAGGTCAGACTGTGACGGGCAGCGCTGCACGGGCTGGTGTCTTCAGAGAGCCCTCTGTGACGGCGTGCTGTGGCTCTGGGCTCGCTCCGAGTCACCACGGCACAGCGCTCCTGGCACCGGGTCTCTGCGTCCCAACATCGGACGGCTGAGTTTCCCAGCTCTCGGTCCTGTTCCTGCTTGATCCCTGGTTCTCCCCCAAATCTGTCTCTTTCTCTCCCACCTGTGCATGTGAACAGCAGGAAAAACCAGGCTGCACCTTCGGCTCCGGCTTGGAGGCGCGATAGCCGGCTTGGGCACTGGAACCTGAAGCAGCAGGTGTCCCTGGCTCCAGTGTGCACCCCCCAACCTGCTGAGCACGCCTGCGCAGTCCTGGGCTCCAGGACTTCCTGTCCCCTTTCCTCTCGTTTCTAACAGCACGCTCCTCGTTTCCACCTGAGACTTTAGCAGCCATGTATGCGTTTGTGTGTTTAAAGGTTTATTTACTTATTTGAAAGGCAGAATGACAGACAGAGACAGAAAAATCTTCCATCAGCTGGTTCATTCCTGAAATACCCACCACAGCCAGGCCTGGGCCTGGCCAAAGCCAGGAGCCAGGGACTCCATCCGTGTCTCTCGGGAAGAGGACAGAAACCCAAGCACTCGGCCGTCATCTGTTGCCTCCTAGGCACATTAGCAGGAAGCTGGATCAGACGTGCGAGGCAGCTGGGACGGAGCCGGAGCTCGGTGGGAGGTGGGTGTCCCGAGTGGCCGCTTCGCCCGCCGTGCCACGACGTCCAGCCCCGAGCAGCAGTGTTGACATCCACGCTCGGGTCTGAGGCTGGCTGATGAGCAGTCCCTGCTCGCGGTGTCGCCACAGGTCCCAGGGCTTGGGCCGTCTTTGGGGAGCCATTTAACTTGCCAGAGTTGCCGGCTCTGTGGCCAGCTCGCTGCTCTCAGCCTGTCCAGCATCCACCTGAGCGTGGTTAGCCCTCAGTGAGCTAACGCAGGCCGGGTTCTCGGCACAGTGTGTGCCACGAGGAAGCACGGTGTGTGCCGATGCTGGCTAAGCCGTTGTCTCCAGCTCTGGGTGGCTGTGACCGTGCTTAGCGCTGGAACCGGGGTCACGGAGGGACCAGAGCTCTCAGAAGGGCCCCTATAAATAGTCCTGTGATAAGGGACAAGGTGGGGGGGTGGCCTGAGCTCCAGCAGCGGTCACTCAGCTGATCCAGGGCCCTGGGCACCCCAGACGACCTGGTCCGTGCACAGAAAGCAGAGTTCCGGCTGGAGCCGTGCTGCTCAGTCCCTGTCTGGTCCCAGCCCGGAGGTCCCGGCTCTGGTGTCACCCTCGGTGTCACCGGTGTCCTTGGTAGCTGGGGCCTGGGGACAGGTGGACGGGTGAGGAGTTCGCCGGGGACAGTGGTGAAGGGCCACACGGCCTGAGGAGGTGGTCACAGGGCCACGCCTGCGGTGGTCCTGGGGTCCACGTGACAAAGCGTGGGGAACACGGGGGCCATTGGTGCGAACCGGAGGAGATGGGGAGCCCCGATGAAACTTGGCCACGTGGAGGGGGCGGGGGAGCTGCGCCTCGTTCTGAGCTCTGTGCCAGCTTGTGGCACTCTGTGAGGCGGTGAGGTCCTGGGGGAGCGCCTGCCTGGCCCCGTGGGAGTGGAAACCGTCACGTCGTGTCCCTGCTTGGTCTCGCCTGGGGCCCCCGAGAGACACTGTCCCATGGAAATGGAGAGGGGACATGGGTGGCTGCAGGGCTAGGCTGTGCCCCTCCCTCCCCCGCACCTCGTGGGGAGGCCAGGTCTGGGGGGATGGGCTCAGGCCCCGGGTGGGGGGCAGTTTCTCAGAGGAGCCACTCCTTCCCCCCAAAGCCGAACATCCAGAGCCTGCGAGGAGAGGCTGTTGCTGGCTGTCGGGTGTCAGGCCCCCTGGGAGCCCACGCTGGGCTCTGCCGGGGAGGGCGCCGCTGCTTTGCTCTGAGTACCACGCTCTTGAGCCTGGTCTGAGAGCCGGAGTGGTTGCTCTAAGAACTTTCTCTCCACTGGGACAACTGACGGAGGCAGAAGAGGATGCTGGGGCCCCGGGCATGAAGTCTCCATAGATCTGGCCACCATCTGTGGTCCCCCGTGTCGTCCCAGGAGCCCCTGGTGCTGTCAGAGCAGGACGAGATGCCAGCACAGTGGCCCAGGTCCCCCACCTCTCCTTCCACGGCACACAGAAGCGCCAGCCCCTGGGCAGCGCTCCTGGATGGGGGTGGGGCCTAGGTGCCTGGCTGTAGGTGTCATGGCGGGGCTGTGGGTGAGCCTGGAGAACAGCTCTCTCCACGCCTGCGGGGACCACACACTCAAAACGCCTGGAGAGAGCTCCAGGTGGCGTCCTGGCCTGCAGCCGGCGGCACATGACAGGTGCAGAGCCTTCTGGGAGAGGATGGCGCTCAGTTAGGCTCGCTCTACTGCACAAGCCCACTGAGCTGCACGAGGGGGAGGGGAGCGGAGCCACACAGCACCCCCGGGGGCCCTGGACTTATCTCTGCTGGACTTTGCACGGGCACCTCGCTCCAGGGCCTCCTTGAAGGAATTCCTCTGCTTTATGGCCCAGAAACGGTGGCCTGCACCTGGAGATGTGGGCGTGAGGACAGCTGGGGGAACCACGGCCGTGAATCGGCAGTCGGCAAGGGGGCAAGGGGACGAGGCGCTCATTTGCAAGCACCCGGGCTGTGTGTGGTTCCATGGCCCGGAGGCTCAGCCCTGGGCCTTCTGAAGGGTGCCCGGGGGTCCTGGGGGCGGGGGAGGTTATTTAAGCCTCGTGAGTGCTGGTGGGTTCAGGAGAAATGGGACTGATGTGGGATTGCTATTTGCTGACTGAACGCAGAGCCCACCCAACACCTCCAAAGATCCATCCATCATTCCTCCCTCCCTCCCTCCCTCCCTCTCTCTCTCCCTCTCTCTCTCTTATTATTTCAAAGGCAGAGTTACAGAGAGGGAGATGGAGAAAGAGATCCATGGATCTTCCATCTGCTGGTTCACTCGCCAAATGGCTTCAACAGCCAGAGCTGGGCCAGGCCAACGCCAGGAGCCTGGAGCTCCATCCAGGCCTCCCCCGTGGGTGGGAGGGCCCCAGCACTCAGGCTGGTCTCCGCTGCCTCCCAGGTGTGCAAACAGGGAGCTGGTCCGGAAGTGGAGCGACTTCGTGCCCCCTTATCTGTACCTGTCTGGTACAGCTGTCTCAGCTCCCAGCAGAACGAGCCCCTCCTGCTCTAGTGGAGCGTCTTAGGACTTCGCGGTCCACGGGACAGGAGCCGTGCTGGCTCGAGGCTCACACCCGCTCAGACTGCTGCTTTTACAGCAGGGACCTCCTCCCTGCAGTGGCTCGAGCTCAGGGTCCCGCTGGCCCGGGCAGATCCCAACCTTCCTGTCCTCTCTGTTGGGCTCTGGGTCAGGACGTCTGCCCAGCCCTTCCCGGTTCCGTGCCCTCGCGTTCCCGGTGCATCAGCGTCCCTTGGCCCGGCGCGCTGTTTCCCGTTCGTCACACAGGCCCTGTCCTCCCGCCATTCGCACTCGCGGCTCCTCCGTCTCTGGGCATGTCCTCTCCCGGAATGTCTGGCTGGGATTTTTCTCCTTTGAATGTCGCTGCTCACGTGGAGCGTTCCTCGGCCGCTCCTTCCTGCCAGCCCTGTGCAAGGCGACCTTGTGCTGCTGGGTCTGCTCTTCCTCCCTGTCTGTCCTTCCTCTGATTGACGAACGCCCTGGGTTCGCCCACTCCTGGGCTCGCTATAGCGTTGTCCCCTAAGATGTGTTTTGCACTGAGTCTGCGCTGAATGAAATTGTTGGAAGCAGTGGGGACGATCTTAGAGACCGTGCTGAGTGGTTTTGTTCTCTGAATGACACGGTCGCTCTGAGTGGTAAAACCATGAATTGGCCTTGACGTGAGCCCTTGGCGTGAGCTGCCGAGAGCAAGCCGACCAGGGCACGTGGGTGTGGGCGTCGGTGTCATGGTGGCCTGCCAGCCGGCTCTTCAGTGGCTCGACTTGGGAGAGCAGTGTATTACACATCTGTGTGGGGACCAAGAACAGCACACAGGGAGCCTCCTGCTAGTGACAGACACAAAGCTTGGGTGTCATCCACAAAGCGGTGTCAAACCCCTGAGTATGTGGGGGGAGGGCGGGGCAGACCTGCCCCTCCTGCCCTGGGAACCTGGAGCCCTCAAGGCACATGGGGCAGGGGTCCCTGTTTCTCCCTCCTAACGCCCACAGTTGGAGTGGAAGAAGCTAGAAGTCCAAAAACACCCAAGGGCACAGATAAAGGCAAAGCCTGCTCCCTGGACGGAGGCCCAGGAAGTGGGCAGTGCAGCAGGACAGAACACTGAGTCGAAACCAATGGATCCCCGCCAAGTGCTACAGAACAAACCAGCCCAGTGAGCGAGCGGGGAGCCCGGGCCACAGCTCCCCACAAAGGTGCAGTCCTGACTGAGCGGGGAGCCAGGGCCGTCCCCCAGCAGCAGTCATGAGGACCTTGTTGGGTGTCAGTGTGGCCAAGCGGGGACTTTTGCCGCCATCAGTGAAGAGGCAGAGCCTTCCCAGCCCCCGGCACCTGCTCAGAAGGGGTCAGAGGCAGTGGCCACTGTGGAAGACGTAAAGAGCTGAATGGAGATCTCTGAGCTGGAAAATACAGTAACCAAAGTAGAAGGCTCAGTGAGCGAACTCAGCGGCAGAACGAGTGGAGAGGGAAGGAGAGTGACGATAATGCAGGGACAGACACGCGGCTGAACACGAGCCTCTCACCCTCCAGGAGGGAGGGAGAGAGGGCGGAGCTGAAAGGCACAGAAGCCACGGAGCAAAGCCATCCTCTTGCCGCTCAAGAAGCCGAGAGAACCACCAGTGGGACAAACCCAAAGAAACCGAGCGCAGGACTCAAACTCCTGAAAGCCAGGAGGGACCAGAGGAACGCCTTCAGAAAGGGCTGCAGACTGCTCGCCTGGAGCCACACAGCCAGGAGGAAATGGGGCGTTTCTCCAGTGCCGAAAGCCGCGATGAGGAAAATCCACGCGCTTCTCGCTGTGGCGTCCGCAGCCTCCAGCCTGGCTCCCACGAGGAAGGCGTGCCCAGTGCCGATTCCAGCCTCGTACCTGCTCTGTTTGTTTAACCTACACAGAACAGTGTCTCGTGCTACCTGGCAAACATAGGAGGTTTTTACAATTTCATTTTTCCACGTGGATTTCGAAAGCTTTTGGTGTTATAGTTCTAAAATCGGCTATAAGATTTTTTGGGGTCTTTTTTTTTTTTTTTGACAGAGTGGACAGTGAGAGAGAGAGAAAGGTCTTCCTTTTGCCATTGGTTCACCCTCCACTGGCCACCGTGGCTGGCGCGCTGCAGCCGGTGCACCGCGCTGATCTGAAGCCAGGAGCCAGGTGCTTCTCCTGGTCTCCCATGGGGTGCAGGGCCCAAGCACTTGGGCCATCCTCCACTGCACTCCCGGGCCACAGCAGAGAGCTGGCCTGGAAGAGGAGCAACTGGGACAGAATCCGGCGCCCTGACCAAGACTAGAACCTGGTATGCTGGCACCGCAAGGCGGAGAATTAGCCTTGTAGCCGCGGCGCTGGCCGGAACTGTTTTTAAGATTGATTTGTTTATTTGAAAGGCAGAGAGAGAGAGAGAGAGGAGAGAGAGAGGAGAGAGGGGAGGGGGGGAGAGAGAGGGGAGAGGGGGAGAGAGATCTTCCATGCCCTGGTTTGTTCTCCACGGGCTCCACGGCAGCTAGGCCTGGAACAGGTGGAAGTCAGGAGCCAGGACTCCTCCGGGTCTCCGTGTGGCTGTCAGAGACCCACGCCCTTGGCCATGCTCTGCCTCCCAGCCACAAGTGCAAGAAGCAGAGCAGCTGTACCCCAGCCAGCACCTCCATATGGCTTAACCCTTTGTGCTATGGCAGTAGGCTTTGTATAGATAATAGCTGTTTTTGTCTTTGGCAAAATTGTATGTTTGTGTGTGTGTGTGTGTAAGATTTATTTATTTGAAACTATCAAGAAAGAAGGAAAGATGGATAAAGAAATCTTCCCTCTGCTGGTTCACTCCCCAAATGGCCACAGTGGCTGGAGCCAGGAGCCAGCAGCTCCATCCTGGTCTCCCAAGCACTTGGGCCGTCTTCTGCTGCTTTCCCAGGCATATCAGCAGGGTGCCGGATTGGAAGTGGAGTAGCCGGGACTCAAACCAGCAACCATGTGGGATGCCAGTATTGCAGAGGCTTAACCGGCTGCATTGTGCTGCCGGCTCCTGGCTGGGATGTTTTAGAGCCTAAGTTTTATGGGATGGAAATGGGATTTATTTATGTGCTGTGAGTTTCACTTTTGTAGCATGTGGTTGTGAGTTTTGTCAAATGGGCGATCATGAAACAACCAGCATGGTCAAGATACAAACTGTTTCCAGACTTGAAAAACCCCGTGTCCCTTCTTGGTCACCCTGGCCTGGGTGGCGCTGGCCTGTCCTCGGCCCCTGGAGTTCTGTCTTTTCTAGAAGGACACAGACGGGAGCATCCTCAGGCGGCCTTCGCTCACGGAATGCACCTGAGACCGACTCGGGGTCTGTTGCCATCGGCCTTGTGGGTTACAAGTGTTTACCGACCGGCCTGGTGTACCGCAGGCGTCTGTCCACTCACCAGCTGGGGGACGTTTTGTTGTTCGGGGTTTGGTGATTATGGGTAAAGCCACTGTAAACACTGAGAGGTTTGGCGGGACCCTCGCTTTTCATCTCGTGGGTGAGTTCCGGGAGTCGGGATTGCCTGGTGATTGGGTAGGAAGCCGCGGATGGCTTTTCTCTGGGGCTGTGCCATCTCCTCATCCCCAGGGGTGCGTGAACATCCAGTTTGCTCCACGTCATGGCCTGCCATCTTGTCTTTAAAATCGGCCACTCTGGTGGTGGTGGCTGTGCGGTGACGGGCATGTCCACACACATGGTCCATGTCTGGTTGTCTCATTCGCGTCTGGTTATCTTCTTGGGTGAAGTTGATTGCAATTTTTTTTTTTTTTTTGCCATTTTGTCATAGGCTCTTTGCCTTGTTACAATTGAGTTTTGAGACTTTGTGTATTTCGAACACAAATGATCAAATCTATGATTTCTGGTTTCTCTCAGTCTCATTTGAAGTCTGTGATTTGATGCGATCAGGCTTATCTGTTCTGTGATGTAGGAATTCTTCACTTAGCCCAAAGTGATGGGTTTTCTCTTCTGTTTTCTCATAGAAGTCTTATGGTTTTAGGATTTGCCTTTGGGTTTGTGACGCATTTGAGTTAATTTTTTTTTTTTTTTGGACCGGCAGAGTTGGCCACTACAGCCAGTGCACCGCGCTGATCTGAAGCCAGGAGCCAGGTGCTTCTCCTGGTCTCCCATGGGGTGCAGGGCCCAAGCACTTGGGCCACCCTCCACTGCACTCCCGGGCCACAGCAGAGAGCTGGACTGGAAGAGGAGCAACCGGGACAGAATCCAGCACCCCGGCAGGGACTAGAACCCGGTGTGCTGGTGCCGCAGGCGGAGGATTAGCCTGTTGAGTGCGGCGCCGGCCTTGAGTTAATTTCTGTAAACGGTGCAGGGTGTGGTTAAGGGGCCTTCTTTCTGAAAGCTCACCCAGGCGGGTTTCCCAGTGCACTTTGCCTGTTCACTGTTGGTGCTGGCTTGGGAGCTGCGCCTGCAGGGGCTAACTCTCAGCTGCCTAGGCAGAGCTGACTTCGCAGCTTCTGGTTCTAGTGGCTTGTGGGTCCTGATTTCTTATCTGCCTTTGGCGGAGGGGTGGGCTCGCTGTTTGTGCTAATGCTCCCTCCCCTGGAGCTTGAAGGCCACCTTTGTTCCCCAAGACCCTCCCCTGTGTGGGAGACCTGGCTAGGCAGCCCCGCAGCCCCGCCTCTGCCTTCAGAGCCAGACAGGCCGCCTGTGCCTGGCCGGTGGGTGGGCGTGAGCCCTCAGCTCTCTGGGAAGGGAGGAAACCCGGGAACAAAGGCCTTTCTGTGAGATGCTCCCTGTTTGTTTGTGAGGCCGCTTTGGGTGGGCGTGGCCGGGGAGGGGTCAGGGCTGGGGCCAGCCCTTCCCTCCGGCGCAGGTCTCCTTTGGCACCAGTTGCTGTTTCTTTTCTCTCTCTTGCTCCTGTTAATAGGAGCTGTTTTCCTGTCACCTTTGGCGCTTAGGGACGAGAACTCAGAGCCCGCCATCTCTCTGCACATTTGATACAGTTTTGCAGTTCCGTAGCATTATATGCGGCCCTTTTTCTTTTTTTAAAATTAAAGGAAGTTTGACGCCTGGTTATACCTGTGGGTTTTCAGGGTGCCACGTGAGGTCTCCCTGTTGGGTGCATTGTGGGTAATGATCTAATTAGATGACGGCGTGCCCACCTCTTTCCCCGGTGCTGGGGACAGTGCAACCCCTCCCAGCTCTTTGGAATGTCCTCCTCCATGGTGGTCAGCGTGCTGGCCACAGAGGTCACCCCTGGTCCCTTGTGGTGGTCAGTGCGCTGGCTGTGGAGGCTGCCCCCGGTCCCTCGTGGTGGTCAGCGTGCTGGCTGTGGAGGTCACCCCGGTCCCTCGTGGTGGTCAGCGTGCTGGCTGTGGAGGTCACCCCGGTCCCTCGTGGTGGTCAGTGCGCTGGTCGTGGAGGCCGCCCCTGGTCCCTCGTGGTGGTCAGTGCGTTGGCCGTGGAGGCCGCCCCTGGTCCCTCGTGGTGGTCAGTGCACTGGCCGTGGAGGCCGCCCCTGGTCCCTCGTGGTGGTCAGCGTGCTGGCCGTGGAGGTCACCCCGGTCCCTCATGGTGGTCAGTGCGCTGGCCGTGGAGGCCACTCCTGGTCCCTCCGTGGTGGTCAGTGCGCTGGCCGTGGAGGCCGTCCCTGGTCCCTCGTGGTGGTCAGTGCGCTGGCCGTGGAGGCTGCCCCTGGTCCCTCGTGGTGGTCAGCGTGCTGGCCGTGGAGGCCACCCCTGGTCCCTGCATGGTGGGGGGTGCATCTGTGCCAGCGCCGGCACTTCCAACCGTGGAAATCAGAGTGATGGTCTGGCCTCACCAGCTGCGCTGCCTTGAGCTGTGAGACCGAAGTGTTGGATCAGGAGGAACGGGTGTCCTGGCCACGTCGCCTGGCTTCTTGCTATGTGCTTTGCAATGAGCACCCGCTCTCCTCCTCCACCACCCTGTGTCAGAGATTGGCCCTCTGCACGTTGGGTGAGTGGACCCAGGCTTGGGGGTTCTGATGAGTTTGGGGGGGGGGGGTTGCCGTGCCACACGCTTGGCCACCAGACCCTGCTGTCCTTCACAGGAGTGACATCTGAGAGTCCCAGCGATGTCCATGTTCCTGGCTGCGACGTCACGGATACACGCTGCCGTGAGTCCCGTCGCGTCAGTCAGAAGTCGTTCCAGCCCTTGGCTCGGCTGCTTCGTAGCTAACAGGAGCACTGTGTAAAATGCCGGCGTCAGCGCCAGCCAGGGCGGTCGTCATCACCTGTGATTAAAGTGTGGTTAGCGTCATCCCTTGGAGTGTTCCTGTTTGTAGGGAGTGGGCGAGTGCTGAGTGACAGGGCTGCTCTCCTGGACTCGCTGCCCTGTCTCTGGGGGGCTTCGGTGAGCCCTGGTGTCCGGTGGCTGCGCTGCGTCTGCGGAGCCACTGAGACGTGGCGTTGGTACCCAGGGAGGAGCGTACAGTGTGGCGATGCGGCTCGTGGTGGGAGCAGCCACCCTCTGCTCCCGGCCGCCTTGGAACCGGCAGGCTTTTCTTAGCTAAACCCACTGGGGACTTCTTTCTACAAGACGGGGACGGTGGGCTTTCTGTCTCCACGCCTCCGTCCTCTCGTGGTCACAGCCTCATTTACAGGGTTGGCTGTGAAGCCTAAGCCGGACGCCAACAGGAGTCTCTGTAGAGAGAGCTGGGGGCTCGGGAGCTCTGTCCCATGCCTGTCGGCTTCGCTGGTGGCCAAGGAATGAGCGCTGGGGTGGTTCTGGTCTGATTCCAGGTCCACGTTTACTTCCCGTGTTCTGCTGCACGTGTCGTCCCCGTCTCTGCGTGCAGCCTGGTTGACCCGTGGTGTTTCTGTGGCGTGTGGAACTCGGATGGGGTTGGTGCCATCAGCTGCTTGGCAGTGGACAGCGGGCTCAGTCCCTCGCTGAGCACCCGGGGCTGTGTCTTGGAGACCACTCTCATACCCTTTCTGTTCATCATGCTGCACTGCTCGGTGGAGATGAGACCTTCCCTGCCTCGCACTGACTCATTGTCCATTCTGGGCCAAGCTGTCCTCTTGCATGTCCGTCCCAGGACGCCCTCCCTCTGCAGAGTCAGCCCTCTGTGTGTGTGTGTTTGCTCACGTTTATCCTGCGCCTCTCCTGAGCCCCTCCCCCGAGTCAGATGCTGGGCAAGCTTGCTGGGAGGGTGCTGGGGAGAGCAGAGAGGCCCCCTTCTGGGAGCCCAGGGCAGGGTGGGTGCGGGGCAAGGAGGGGGCATAGGACACAGTCCCCTGGGGGCTGAACGTGGCTGTGAGGCTGGGGGTGGTGGGTTTCCTCTGTGCAAGGCAGCCAGGCCTCCATTCGTACATCCGCCCCAGCTCGTTTCTCTGTATGTGTCCCGTACGCGGGTTTGTTAAGAAGTTCCTGGAAAACATGGAAGGAAAAGGTAAGTGCAGGGCAAACGTGCTGAGGTCCAGTGTAGCGCATTTCTTGTGAAGTCACCGGCGTGCACCTGCCAGGCACACGGACGTCTGTGGACTGGGGACAGCGACTGCCACCTCCCACCTCTCCTTAACGCGTGTTTGTATTGTGTTCTGTTTGAGAATCAAGATTTTGTCCTTTTTTGAAAATTCTTTTTTTTTTAAAGTTATTTAAAGAGATATCCATCCATCTGCTGGTTCACTCCCCAGATGCCTACGACAGCTGGGGCTGGACCAGGCTAAAGCCAGGAGCCAGACGCTGCATCTGGGTCTCCCACGTGGGCCCAAGTGCTGCAGCCATCACCTGCCGCCTGCAGGGTGTGCGTGGACAGGAGCTGGACCTGGAATGGAGGAGCCAGGACCCGATCCCCGGAGCTCCAGCGTGGCGTGCAGGCGTCTCACGGGGAGCTTAACCCCGCACCACAGCGCCCCCTCCTGAGGGTCTCATTGAGACCTGTCTGCGTGCAGCTGCTTTGGGGAGCACTGGACCGGACCCCGTTCTGGTCCGGGTGGAATTTACAGACCCTCCGTTGCTCCCGAGAGCCTTGCGGGCAAGGAGAGACAGTGCCGCATCACCCAGCAGGAGGAGGGGACCGGAACTCTTGACCTCACTGTGGTCCCACAGCGGTTACCTTTGCTTCCTCCACGTTTCTCAGGGAGAGCGGCCCCGGCTTGGACGGCTGGATTCTCACCGTGCACTCCTGGCTGGGGCGGGCGGGGCCCTCGCGCTGCTGGCATCCGGCCCAGCGAGGAGCAGCAGCGTGGTCGCGGTGTCGCCGTCCCGTGACCTCTGTGCTCTGGGCCTGTTTTCAGGAAGCGAGTTTTGCTGACTTTGGCCCGGGAGGCGCCTCCCCTTTGCCCGGGTTTGCTGGGATGGCTGTGGTGTTAGGGGACCGGCTTAGTCTTATCTGCTTCTGCATTTGGCCCGGTCACTGCAGTTCAGAGCTGCCCAGCTCTCCCCTGGCCGTGGGGAGCAGGAAGCAGAGGCTTCTCTCGGCGGCTCACCCCTGCCCGGGGACGTGGGAGGAGGAACCCTCGGTTCTTGTTCCGTCCTGGACTCCTGGTCCCTGGCGAGGTGGAGGCCCGTGGCCCTGCTCGTGCCTCCCTGGGGGTGTGTACTCCCCTGGGTCCCACAAGCCGGGTGGCTTAAAGCCCCAGAGGCGTCCTCACCCATCGTGCAGGGGGCTGGAAGGCTGGGGTCATGTGTCAGCAGGGTCAGGCCCCGTGGTCAGATCCCTGGCCCCTGTCCCTGGGCCAGGGTCCCTGTGTGTCTGTCCTCGCCCTCTTCCCTCAGTGTCTGTCCTTGTGGGGCCGTGGGTTACCAGAATAGGAGCTGAGGGTGAATAAGTCAACAAGTCCCCGGCTGATTAGGCCGAGTCGCCTGAGCCTGGGCTGTGGGACAACCTGGAAAGGACCCCAAGGTCGTGCCAGGCCCAGACGTAGGGGAGGAGGCCACGGTCACCTTGGGGAGGGATTTGAGCCTGGCTGACAGAGGATCTGAGGCCCCGAGGGGGCCCAGGAGGCTGCTGGGAATGCCGATCTGATAGCGCCTGGCCGGGTGTCCAACAGGAACATCAGGCCAGCAGCTGCCAGTGCGGGGCCAGGTGAGGCGACAGGGCAGGTGCAGTGCCCGGGGGTGACAGGGCCACCGTCCAGCGGCTCCCTGGGGTTCTGAGCCCCCTGCCCTGGTCTAAGGCTCTTCCGTGAGTCTCCTGTCTGTCCACAGTGGAGGACTGTAGCCAGGAGGAGGTGGGGCTTGGGTTGGGGAGGGTCTGGAAGGTGGCACAGAGTGCCGCAGACGGATGGCCCGAGACAGCGGCTTCTGCCCTCCCAGCTTGGGGCGGCAGGTCTGGGCTCAGGGCGTCAGCCGGGCCGCACCCCCTGCAGGGTCTGGGGAGGGAGGCCCCGTCCCAGGCCCCCTTCGGCTCCTGGGAGCCTCTGGCATTCCTAGGCCTATGGCCTCGTCACTCTGGCCTCTGTCTCGCTGTCTTGTGGCGACACTGGTCCTGGGGTCTAGGGTCCCTTGCCGACTGGCACCTGCAGAAGCTCCTTAGGTGGAATCTTTGGAAATTCCCTTGTTTATGGAGCAAACATTAAGAACAAAAGAGAATGGCATTGACTTCAATCCCGGAGAGGCCTGCTCCTTGTCTCTGCCCCCTATGCGGCCCCCACCCCACTAAGGGACACCCCCAGACGGGTGTCCCATGTCCCCCTTGGAAGGTGCTAGTCTTGGCTTGTTGGGCGCTGGCGGGAAGACTGGGGCTCTGGTGGGTGGTCCACATTCTCGCCTGTTTGGACGCATGCTGAGCAGCTGGGAGTTGGGCCAGGGAGTCCCCTGACCGGGTTGGCACTGGGGAGGGGACTGGCGAGGTGAGTGCGGTGGAAGGAGAAGTAGTCAGTGGGGGAGGTGAGACTTCCAGCTCCTGAGCCGACTCGGTTGTATGGCCTCCTGCTGTGTGTGCCTTGTATGGCCTCCTGCTGTGTGTGCCAGAAGTGAGGCCCTGGTGGTCCTGGTGGGTCTGGCCTTCCTCACCCCCAAGCTGTGCACACCTTGCTGGCACCAAGGCCCCGCTGCTGTGTTTATGGAGAGAATCAAGGCTCCCATGGACGGACCAATGGTGGCTGGGTAGATGGGCTGCTGGGACCACCTGTGCCAGCACTGAGCCGTCTCCAGCCGCCTCCCAGGGTGTGCTTTGTAGGAAGCCGGAGTCAGGGTCAGGGGCTGGGACCGGAACCCAGGCACTCTGCTGTGGGAGGTGGGTGTCTTAACTGCGGGGCCACACATCCGCTGACAGCTGAGAAGCGCAGGAGGCGGACAGGTGGGCAGGGGGGCGGGCAGGGGGGCAGGGGGCAGGCGGGCAGGTGGCCTCCCCTGAGGAGTGAACCTACAGGACGGGTGTGGCTCTCAGCAGGATATCCTTTGCTCCAGGAGAATCCAGCAGACTGATCTATTTGAGGGCACAGAGAGAGATCCATCTTTCCTCCTTCACTCTACAAATGGCCGCAAAAGCCGGGACTGAGCCCTCTGGGCTGAAGCCAGGAGCCAGGAGCTTCCTCCATGGCTGGGTCTGCCACTGCCTTCCCGGGAGCGTTAGCAGTTAGCTGGAGGCCGGACAGCAGGGACTTGATCTGGCGCCGTGAGGTGGGGTGCCTGCTGCCCCCCATGCCAGACCCCAAGCCTTTGTTCTCTGATGCCTCTTGGCCTTGTGTGTTAACCCCAGCTGCAGAGCCGAGGCCGGGCCGTGGCCCGGGCCAGCCGACCTGGACGGGAGGTGTCATCCACCTGAGTCCATGGCCTTGTGTGTTAACCCCAGCTGCAGAGCCGAGGCCGGGCCGTGGCCTGGGCAGCCGCCCTGGGTGGTGACTTGCATGCAGAGGTGTGGCCCTGGAGGCCATGGCTGACCAGCCCGTTCCTTCACGAAGCCTTGTGTGCAGCGGCTCCTTGGGTGAAGGCTGGCGGCTCGAGAGTGGCAGGGTGCGGGACCTCGTGCCCTGTGCCCTGGCTCTTCCTTTGGTGTCCTGGTGGGGTGGCCGTGCCCACAAGGCCCAGTGCTTTTCCTGACTTTGCAGAGAGGGGTCAGGTCAGTGCGTCTGTCTTCTTGCAGACATCCCTGGGGGTTAGCTGCTGCCAGGGGCCATCCCTAACCAAGTTCCTATTTGTTTTGAAACACACAGGCCGGGGCCGGCATTGTGGCGCAGTGGGTTAAGCTGTTGCCTACAACACCGGCATCCATTGTGAGTGCCGGTTGTAGTCCCAGCTGCTCCCCTTCCGATCTGGCTCCCTGCCAATGCACCTGGGAAGGCAGCAGAAGATGGCCCAAGTGCTTGGACCCCTGCCATTCCTGTGGGAGACCCGGATGAAGCTCCTGGTTTTGATCTGGTCCAACCCTGGCTATTTATGCTATTTGGGGAGCAAACCATCCGACGGAAGGTCTCTCTGTTTCTCTCTGTAACCCTTTCAAATAAAAACCCCCACACCGGCAGATGGAATGTTCCAGATCTTGCCCATGGAGCTGGTCCCATGGCCGCAAACGCCAGCTGGAGCTCCTCTCGAATAGAAAGGAAGCATCCCTTGGGGGTGTTGAATGGGACCTGAAGAGGAAGGGGAAAGATTTTGGTTCTTTCTAGAAGGTTCTCTGGAGGCTCTCGCAAGACAGAGGACTCGTTTCAGAACTTCCTCTGCTCTGGGCGCCTCTCTGGGGCCGCCGCGCACAGGTGGCAACTTCCAACTCGGCTGCACCTCAGACTCACCTGGGGTTTCCAAGACTGCAGGTCGGGGTCGGGGTCGGGGTCGGGGTCGGGGTCCGGGTCGGGGTCGGGGGCGGGGGCGGGGTCGGGGTCGGGGGCGGGGTCGGGGGCGGGGTCGGGGTCGGGGTCGGGGTCGGGGGCGGGGTCGGGGCGGGGGCGGGGTCGGGGGTGGGGGCGGGGTCGGGCGAGGCTGTTTAATAGCCTCACCTGCTCTGTGTGTGGAAGGTGACCAGGGTTGCCGGTGTCTTCCTATGGCCATCCCCAAGCTTTCAGCTATTCTGTTTGAACAAACGGGAGGCAGGCAGCAGGTGGCCCTGTGGCCTTGGGGGCCGAGGACAGAGCCGAGCACGTCCCAGTGACACGGCCACCTGGCCCGGCGTGGGCTGTGCACGTCTGTTTTTCCAGAGCTTGCCTCTGGGCTGTTTTCAACGCTGTGATCCCTGTGCGGCAATGGAGGGGAGGTTCCCGGGGGCGGGAGGGGGGTGGCTGTTGCCGGAGCGAGTCTCGTGGGTTCTTTTCCTCAGCTTAGTGTAGAAATACTGGGGCTCCTGGAGATAGCGGGGGTCTCCTTGGGGGCCCAGCCCCCGCCTCTGCTAGCTTTGGGTGGAATTGTAGCTAACCCGGCGGAGTGATTTAAAGCCGCAGGATCTCACTCCCAGCACAAGCAACTATCCGTGGGGAGACGCTGTCCAGCCACAGCCGGCAGCCTGCTGGGGGAGAACGTTCTACCACGTCTGAGGGGCCCCCAGCCCCACTGGAGCGCCCGAGGGTCTGGGGACAGGGTCGTGATCTGAGAGTGACACTTGTAAGGGTTGGATGGCATGGGGAGCTGGCGTGGACGTGTGCTAAGGGAGGGTGCGTTGGGGTCCTTGCTTAGGTGTGGGAGGAACCCGACGCACGACCGGTTTGGTTCCCGCTCACAGGCTCGGCACCCAGCAGGCACAGTGCCAAGGTTACCTGTACCAGCTAATGCTGGTTATCCAGCCGTCCCTGGGCAGGTGCTGTGTACGTTATTGCGGTTGGGAAACCAAGACTCCAAGTGGCTTGGTGACTCGCCCAGGTGCACACAGTGGGATTTGACTGTGGTGCCTCGGTCCCCTGTGTCCCCCCCCCCCCCCCCCCCGGTAGCAGGTGGCAGCCGCAGGCTGGGTCCCTCCTACTTCTTGGAACCCTGGGAATGTGAGCTGTGTTCCGAGAGGGCAGCTGGCGATGGAATTTCTCCTGCCACGGGAGCTACCTGCAGATGCCCAGGGCGCTGCTGTCACCGTGGGTGCTCAGACAGGACCCCTGGGTTGCCTGGAGCTGGGGTGCTCATCTGGGCTTCCGCCCTCTCTGTGTCTGAGGCCCACAGCCTGCTCCATTCTGTGCCTGTTTCCCTATGTGAACGGGGGGGGGGGGGGGGAGGCCACGTCACCATGCTGCCTCCTGGTTCAGGGAGGGGCCTGTGGAGGTCGTTTGCAGAGATTCCCCAGGACGGCATCTGGTTCCAGCTCCTTTCCCTGCCTGGGCAGAGCCCACGCCACTCACCATGCATGGACACCGTGAGAGCCAGGCCACTGGTGGACCTGCCCCGCTGTGGCTGGCCCACCCTGAGCTGCTCCAGACTCACTGGCATATGCCCTGGTCTGTTTGGCTGTGGACCAGTGGCTTCCCCAGCTGTGTGCCTGACCAGATACTGGAGGCGTGGCCACGGATTCCGGCCTGAACTGTGGTGGTGACATGAAGCTCAGCACGTCACATCTGGGTGTGCTGTGTAGACAGGTCACAATTCCTGGACAAGGCTGACCCAGGTCCCGGACAAGTTCTCCCAGCCACGCTGCGCTGAGCACAGCCCGAGCCAAGAAGGGGAGGCGGTGACGTCCTGGAGGGGTGGGGTCGCTCGCCTGGGGGCCAGTCCCCTGCCTCAGTCCCGGGGAGGCCCCTGTAGGCATCCGGCTCCACCTCCAGGCTCCGTCAGGGCTGGGCAGCTCTGAGCCGTGGCTGCGCTGACTGAACCTGAGCAAGTCTGAGATGGTTCTGGGCCAGCCCGATGCTCTGGCATCCCCAGAATCGGATCATGAGGTGGGTTCGTTAATTCTCCAGGGAAGGCGCGTAAAGGAAGTGGCGGGAATTCCTGCAGCTTTGGCCTTGGCACTTAGGGACCCAGGTTCGAGAAAGACACAGGAGAGACATGAACCGGCTTGGTCGCCATGGAGCACCCGTGGGATGCCCAGCGCCGGGCCCTCCTTGGTGACAAGGAACCTGATGCTCTGGGGGGGGCAGGGTTGGCACCCAGGGTTCGCCAGTGGCCGGTGCCTGTTCACAAACCACCAGCCGGCCTGGTAGCTGTGCATTCAGACACATGGTGAATTTGGCAACGCCAAGTGCAGGAAGGAGGGCGAGCGCTGGTGACTTGACCTTTGCAGGAGGTCATCAGCGTGGGTCTGTGTGGTGGGTGGGGGTCACAGGGTGGGTCTGTGTAGTGGGTGGGGGTCACAGGGTTGGTCTCTGTGGTGGGTGGGGGTCACAGGGTTGGTCTGTGTGGTGGGGGGGTCACAGGGTTGGTCTGTGTAGTGGGTGGGGGTCACAGGGTGGGTCTGTGTGGTGGGTGGGGGGGTCACAGGGTTGGTCTGTGTGGTGGGGGGGTCACAGGGTAGGTCTGTGTGGTGGGTTGGGGGTCACAGGGTTGGTCTGTGTGGTTGGTGGGGGTCACAGGGTTGGTCTGTGTGGTGGGTGGGGGGTCAAAGGGTTGGTCTGTGTGGTGGGTGGGGGGGTCACAGGGTTGGTCTGTGTGGTGGGTGGGGGTCACAGGGTTGGTCTGTGTGGTTGGTTGGGGGGTCACAGGGTTGGTCTGTGTGGTTGGTTGGGGGGGTCACAGGGTTGGTCTGTGTGGTTGGTGGGGGGGTCACAGGGTTGGTCTGTGTGGTTGGTGGGGGTCACAGGGTGGGTCTGTGTGGTGGGTGGGGGGTCACAGGGTTGGTCTGTGTGGTGGTGGGGTCACAGGGTTGGTCTGTGTGGTTGGTGGGGGTCACAGGGTTGGTCTGTGTGGTTGGTGGGGGGGTCACAGGGTTGGTCTGTGTGGTGGGGGGGTCACAGGGTTGGTCTGTGTGGTTGGTGGGGGTCACAGGGTGGGTCTGTGTGGTTGGTGGGGGGTCACAGGGTTGGTCTGTGTGGTTGGAGGGGGTCACAGGGTTGGTCTGTGTGGTTGGTGGGGCTCACAGGGTGGGTCTGTGTGGTTGGTGGGGGTCACAGGGTGGGTCTGTGTGGTTGGTGGGGGTCACAGGGTGGGTCTGTGTGGTTGGTGGGGGTCACAGGGTTGGTCTGTGTGGTTGGTGGGGGGTCACAGTGTTGGTCTGTGTGGTTGGTGGGGGTCACAGGGTTGGTCTGTAGTGTTGGTGGGGGGGTCACAGGGTGGGTCTGTGTGGTGGGGGGGGTCACAGGGTGGGTCTGTGTGGTTGGTGGGGGTCACAGGGTTGGTCTGTGTGGTTGGTGGGGGGTCACAGGGTTGGTCTGTGTGGTTGGTGGGGGTCACAGGGTTGGTCTGTGTGGTTGGTGGGGCTCACAGGGTGGGTCTGTGTGGTTGGTGGGGGTCACAGGGTTGGTCTGTGTGGTTGGTGGGGGTCACAGGGTGGGTCTGTGTGGTTGGTGGGGGTCACAGGGTGGGTCTGTGTGGTTGGTGGGGGGGTCACAGGGTTGGTCTGTGTGGTTGGTGGGGGGGCACAGGGTTGGTCTGTGTGGAGGGTGGGGGGGTCACAGGGTCTGTGCTGGTTGGTGGGGGGGTCACCACGGTGATTGGCCTGTGCTGGTACAGGCGACAGGGTCTGAGGGGAGCAGTAACTCCTGTTGCCCCGTCTCGCGAGCTGTGGGCTCTTCCGCTCCCACGTTCCCTTGGTATCAGTGTTACTTCTTCCGTGCTTGAAGGCTGGATGGGACGTTCGTGTCTGGAAAGGAGACGGCCTCGGGCAGAGCCCGTGAGCCGGAGCGGGGGTTGTTCCGGTGCTGTGGCCCCCCGCTGTCTGGGGTCTCATGGGCGGGGGCTGGCAGGGTCCTTGCTCCGGAAACTCCTGATCCAGCTGAGAGCTCACAGCCGGGGTGCCACGGCGGGCCGTGGGCCGGGCCGTGGGATGGGGTCTTCTTCCTCTGCCTTTGTGTAGGGGCCTTTCCGTTTCCGTGGCGTTTTCCCACGGAGATCATCCTCCGTCCTGGGGGGTGGCCGCTCACCCAGGACGGGACTTGCAATTTCGGGTCGTCGGTGTGGGACTGGGCTGCGTGGCGTGCCAAAGGCAGGAGGGTGCTGAATTCCAGGGCGCTGGTGCTCACCACACCCCTGCCAGGAGGGGGCAGGGGCCTGGCAGTTCCGGCCTCTGGCCTTCAGGGCGCCTGGCTGGGCTCCCCGCCGTCACTCAGGACAGCACTGGCGGCTTCTCCGGGGGAGACCCATGGGGCAGCCGGGCTCCGCAGGTCTGCGCCGGCTCTCCCGGGCCCCTTTCGCCGGTGGTGACCATCCTGCAGAGCCAGGAGCCTGCCGTATGAGAGTCTGGTTCCTTCTGCAGGCTGGGCGTGGCCTGGAAGTTGGTTGTGCTTTTTGGCTGTTTGCCGCCAATACACAGCTGTGTGTGAACATGCGTGTGCTGGTGTCATCCCTTCCATCCGTGTTCCAGGGGCCGAGGGAGCTTTGGGGGGGACCCCTTGGCACCCCTTTACCTAACACGACCAGGTGTGCTGCGGTACGGTTGGCAGAAGCTGTTTAAAAATTGACTGGTGTGTATGTGTGTGTGTGTGTGTGTTTGTCAACGCGTTACAAAGTGAGCCAGTGGGGCAGGGCCAGGGGCTGCTGTGAGGGCGGTGTGGTGCTCGTGTGACCCTCGGGTCTGAGCCGAGGACGGCCGGGGCGGCTGCGGGGTGCTCATGTGACCCTTGGCGTGAGCCGAGGACGGCTGGGGCGGCTGCGGGGTGCTCACGTGACCCTTAGCGTGAGCCGAGGGTGGCCGGGGCGGCTGCGGGGTGAGCACGGCTGCTCCCACGTCTGCAGGTCGCCGTGCCCATTCATGGCAGGAGGAATGGCCAAGCTGCACCTGGAAGGTGGGGAAGCCGTCCTCCCCCTGCCCAGGGCCCTGGAACCCTCCAGGCTCACGGCCTTGGAGGCTAAGAGCCTCGGCACAGCCCTGGGAGGCGGCCCTGGGAGAGCCCGCGTGGCTTTTGCTGTGCCCGAGCGAGGTCTTTGGGAACGGTCGCAGAGTCTCGTGCGCTGGAAAGTCGGGGACTGTGTGGGAGCCCAGGTCTGAGCTCCTTTTTGCAAACAGCAGAGCTGCGCTGGCTGTTCCCCGGGAGGGACGGAGCACGGCGCAGCCGCGGACCCAGGGGAGTGACTGAGTACGGCGTGGCCGCGGCGTCCTCTGCCTGTCTCGCAGGCCGGGCATTGACCTTGTGATTGTGAGGATGAGGACGGAGGGCAGTCGCCCGGCGTCCCGTCTGCAGCGCCTGCCGAAGAGTGAGGCCCAGGGAGGCCACGCACGCCTGGGACGGGGCCGCTGCTCTGAAGCCCGGGGGTGCACATGCCCTGGCACGACAGGTGCCTAGGGGCAGCGCTGTGGGAGGCTGTGGGAGTGTCGTGTGTGTGTGTGTGTGTGTGTGGCCAGCCGGCCCAGGAAGGGGTGTGCCGGGCGCGTGTCCTGCTGTCTCTGGGGAGCCTGTTGTTAAACCTGGCCCTATGATCAACTAGGAAGTGTGTAGAGTGAACCTGTGGTGTTTATCATCTGTAGGCTTGGGGACCTGGGTACCCTGACCTGGTCTCCTTGAGCGTGGCTGTGGCTGTGGGCAGGGGGAGGGGTGCAGAGCGCAGCCTTGGAGCAGGGGGAGGCACTGGCTGTGGGCCGTGCCCTGCCTCGTGCAGTGACCAGGTTGTGGGAGAGAAGCTCCCTGGGGACCCAGGGCTGCCGGCTCCCAGCGTGGCAGGGAGGCTGCTGCACCCAGACTTGGGGGCCTGGCTTGAAGTAAGGGGGGCTGCTCGGTCCCCTGGGGCCTGGGGAGGCTTCTGATTGGATACGAGGCCTTGGTCAGTCACCTCCCGGTCCTGGACGTTGGTATCTTGATCTCTTCCTGGGGTCACGATTCCTTTGGGGTGGGGTGTGGCCAGTGGGCGAGGCCTGGACGAGAGGTCGCTGACCTGTTCCCTGTCTTCCCTCCAGGGCGGGAGCAGTTCCATGGCCTGGGCTCCATGTACTGCCGGGGCGCCGTGGCCGTCATCCTCACCTACGACGTGAGCCACCTGCAGAGCCTGGTGGAGCTGGAGGAGCGGTTCCTGGGCCTCACGGACACGGCCAGCAAGGACTGCCTCTTTGCCATCGTGGGGAACAAGGTGGACCTCACGGCGGACGGGGCCGGGGAGGGCGGGGAGGAGGCCGCCGACGGCTGTGCCCTGCCCAGGGTGCCCAGGCAGGTGCAGCCGGAGGACGCGGTGGCCCTCTATAAGAAGATCCTGAAGTACAAGATGCTGGACGAGGAGGACGCGCCGGCCGCCGAGCAGATGTGCTTTGAGACCAGCGCCAAGACGGGCTACAACGTGGACCTGCTGTTCGAGTCCTTGTTCGACATGGTGGTGCCCGTGATCAGGCGGCAGCGGGCAGAGGGGCCGGCCCAGACGGTGGACATCGCTAGCTGTAAGCCTCCCGCACGGACCAAGTCGGGCTGCTGTGCCTGACCCCCGACCCGGAGCATGGCGGGCAGGCAGTCGCACGGGAGGGACCGTGGGCGGCTCATGGCGGGCCGAGGGGCTTCGGTGCACAGGCGCCCCTCCCCCGCCCCCGCCGTGACCACGCCGCCCACTTCTGCATCCTTCTTCCTGGATGTTGCCCTTGCCTCTGGTGACCTCTGACCCTCCCTTTGGGCACTTGGATCTCAGTGTGTCACAAGCGATTCTCCGCTTGTTGGTTCCATTGTCTGGGGCAGCGTGGGCTGCATGCGTCATTAAAAAGGATCTTGGGCAGCCCTGGTGTTGAGGACGTGTGGCTGTGGCTCTGTTGCTGCTCCCAGGACTGCTGGCGGGAAGATGGCCGGGAGTCTGGGAGGCTTTTTAAAGATTATTTTATTTGAAAGGCAGAGTTATAGAGAGGCAGAGGCAGAGAGAGTGGTTCACTCTCCATCTGGCTGCAATGGCTGGAGTTGGCCAGTCCAAAAGCAGGAGCCGGGAGCCTCATCCGGGTCTCCCACATGGGTGCAGGGGCCCAAGCACTTTGGGCGTCTTCCGCTGCTCTCCCGGGTACACTAGCAGAGCTGGATTGGAAGTGGAGCAGCTGTGACTTGAACTGGCGCCCATATGGCTTTACCCGCTACGCCACTGCCGGCCCCTGGGAGACTTTTCTGACCCTTTGAACTCGGGATGCGGTATCCGTCCATTGCTGACTTGAGTTCCAAGAACAGCAAAGTTGAAAGCTGTGGTCCTGGTCTGTCTGGGGTCCCCAGGGCACCCCAGGTTTCGGAGTTGGAAACCCCCTTTCTGGTGCTGCCGCTGTGGGTGCTGGCTCAGGGTTTTGTGAGACGATGCCAGACAGGGCGATCGGGGGAACCCAGTTTCTGCTTCCTGGGAAGTTAGAGCAGGGGCCGGGTTGGGGCTCTGCTGGGTTGGGGCGGGCTGGCGGCTGCCTGGGGGGCTCTGCTTTCTTGGGACTTTGTTGAGGGGCCCCTGTGTCGCCTCCCGTGAAGCGTGTGTGTTTCCGGTAGGTGATGGGCCCCAGTGAAGGCCACCTCTCCTGGTCTGAGAGCGCCCACTGAGGGTCACCAGCAGAGCTGGCAGGTGAGGGAGGTGACCCTCCGCGTCCTCCCTCGCCCCGTCCTTGGATGCAGCCTGGTGCGGGGGAAGGGCCGGAAGCACTTCTGTCCCATTTTCAGTATTGTGGGAGGAGCCAGATGCACTTAGCACCTTGGCTCAGACCCTGCGGGTTCAGCCCTGGCACTGGGCTGGCCTCAGCTGTGGGGCCCGGGGTGGCTGCACACTGCCAATGTCGCGTCTCGCTGTGGCCGGGCGCTCGGTGGTGCCGTAAGAGCAGGAGCGGCTGAAGGCGCTGGATGCCCACCTGGGGCGCCGGGGAGAGCGAGCCGGAAAGCCCCAGTGCCCGCAGCGTGTCCTGACCCCCTCCAGGGTGAGGTCCAGCTCCGACAGCGAAGACGTCGCCACTTTGTCTGAGGTTGTGCTTGGCTGGCTCCTGGCTTAGCTTCCAGCGGCTCAGAATCTCGCCCACTCGCCGCCTCCTTCCGTGTTCCCGGTAGCAGCAGCCCACTCGGCTCAGATGTCCCCACGCCTGCTAACGTCCGTCTCCCCCGGCCTCCCTCGGGCTGCCCTGGCGTGGGCAGGTGGAGGAGCGCTGGCCAGCTGCGGCGTGGGCAGCCCTGCTGGGACTTGTGTGATGCTTTCTCACTTCCGACCTGGGGTCTTGTGTTTGGGGAGGAGGCGCGCAGGGCCACGGCCGTGAAGCCAGGAGCCGGGAGCTCAGTCCTCCATGTCTTCCATGTGGGGGCAGGGACCCACATGCTTGAGCAAGGCATCGGAGCAGGCCCTCTGCTGTGAGATGTGAGTATGAGGACAGACGCCTGCCCTCTGCCGCCTTCTCGCTCTCTCCCAGCCTGGCCACCGGGTGACCTTCCGTGGGCACTGTCCCCATCCTGGGGTTTATCCTCGGGCACTTCCTGGCACAGTCCCACAATCAGCTTCCTCCACGGAGCCCTGGTTCCTTTTCCTGGAGGAAGGTTCTAGAACCCACGACTGGGGGCAGGTGTGCTCATGGCTGTGCGGGGGTCTTCAGCTGACAGAGCAAAGAAGTGATCCGGGCACTTGATTCACGGAAGTGGAACGGACACACAGCTCTGGTGCAGGAAGTGTCTGGAGCCCATGCGTGCTTTTTCCATAGTGTGCGTTTCCTTGGACTTTTTGGGGACCCCTGGTCTGTGCTCTGTATGGCCTGTGACCGTGAGCGACAGTGCTGCCTTTGACCTGGGCGCCCTGCAAGCTGCGGACAGTGCCCGGGCAGGGCTTCTCATCCATGTGCTCGGGGCTCGCTCAGTCTTTTCCCAGCGCCCTTGCCAGCCATGGAGGCTGCCGCCGATGGCCACCCGCGGGGTCTCCGTAGGCTGCAGCAGGGTCTCGGCTGGGGGTCTGAGCTGCTAGCCACTTCGAGAAGCAGTACAGGCAGAAGTGGTGTGACTGAGGGTTGCTCCACAGGCGTGGGGCTGGTCCCTGGGCGGTGCAGGCATGCTGGGCACTCTGCGCGCTCGGGGTGGCCGCTGTCCTCGGCACCCAGACACCAGCCCGGGAGCCGTCCGTCCCAGGCAGCGTGCGAGGGCCCTGGAGCCGCGGTTTGGGTTTTCAGGCTCACCAGGTCTGGTGGTTTGGTTGCTACGCGAGGGGTCTTCAGAAACTCATGGAAAATGCACGTCGTGGGAAAACTGTGTGTGGATCTCAAATCGTTAGTGCACCAAGTAAGCTTTCAGTTCCGCTTCCCTGGGCGTTCGGAGGCCCCTCCCCTGTGAGCAACTTGCACAATGCGACTGCGATGGTTTGTGTGTGGTCCGCGCTTGGGAATCCAGCCAAGTGTGGAGGCCGTGACCTCCGTCTGGGGTCTAAGGCTGGGCCTCCTTTTCCCGCTGATCCCCGGGCACCTGCTTCTGTAGTGCCTCGACCCTGAGCCCAGCCGAGTGGTCCCCTCCGGGACGGGGAAGCTCGTGCCACTCAGCAAGGAGGCGGCAGTGGAGGACGAGGCAGCAGAGCAGGACGGGGACACCGGGCGGGCGTCTCAGGACAGAGCCGCGCACCGTCTGCATTCGCTCTGGGGATGTTAGGGGTACGGCCCTGGCCCTGTCTCCCCCAACCCCTGCCCCGGGGATACTGCTGGGTGGGGGGCTTCCTGGCGTGGTGGCAGTCCTAAAATTCCTCCAGGACTTGATCAGCTTGGCTTTGAAGTCTCGAGGTCTGACCCTGGAGTGACCTTGGGAATACACCTGTGTGGCGCCCAAGCCCCAGGCCCTGAGCGAGCTGGAAACACCCAAGAGGAGAAATGGGAGGCAGACAGCAATGTTGAAAAGCAATGGGGTTTATTTGTTGGTTGTTACACAGGATACAGTGCGGGGGCGGGTACAGCTCAGCAGAAACGGGGGAGCCCCCAGGAGAAGCACCGTTTGGAGCCCAGAAATCGGCCCCGATGTATTGCCAACCCAGCGGTCACGAGGAGGAACTGTGGGCGAGTGAGGAGTGCGCTTACAAACGTGCCCAGCGGGGTGACTGGCAGCGAGGGGGCGTGGCCAGGCCCCCACGGGACCCTCGGGCTGCGCGTTTCCGTCAGGGGCTGCCACATTGGTGCCACCCCTGGTGGCGGCGTGGTTAGCGGGGCGTGGCTAGTGGGCGGGGTTTCTGCTGTGCACGGTCCAGAGCGCCTACTCGGTGACGCACGGCGACAGGTGGCTCTGGGTGCCCAGTCTCTTTGGTAGCTTCTTTTCGGAAGGCAGAGGGAGGCGGCCTTCTGGGTCGGCACGTGAGGTAATACGTCAGGAGGAAGCACCACGTGGGCCTCGCCGGCGGCCGGCTCACAAGTTCTTCATGCACACCTGGCAGCGGCTGATGTGTGTGCGGATGAGGCCGGCCTTGAGCGTGTCGGCCGAGGGCGAGCCCTGGAAGCTGCGCTCGGGGATGGTGGTGAGCCAGAAGCTGTACTTGTTGGCGTAGTAATGGCAGGTGCCGCGGCCGCCGTTGCACTCGATGAAGGGCGTGGCGCGGAAGTCCTCCAGGCAGCTGCCCGGCGACACCAGCGACTGGCCACCGCCTTCGTCCCCGGCCGCGGTGTGCTGCGGGGAGGGGAGGGGGAGACGTGGTCAGGACCAAGACTGGGCGCACCACGCGTGCTGGCTGACCGCTCTGCAGTGCCCACTGCGTCTGTCGGGTTTGGTTTTCTGTCAGGTTCACTGAGCCACAAGTCAATGCCAGGGGACCCTTGCTTTTTTAAAAATTTTTTTGCCACCTTAAAGTTCTGCTTTGCCTGCAGGCGTTTTTAGCTTCTGCAGGGAGGCCTCTGAGGCCCTGCTGGGAGACGCTGCCTGCGTGAGCCCCGGGAGGAGCTAGGGAGAGGCCCTGAGTCGGGTGCACGCACACGTACAGGAATGGGCTGCATACACATGCTGACATGTATGTAGTAGCACGTGCATGGATGTGCACGCGAATACAGGTGTGTGCTGGTACACACATGCAGACATGCACAGTGACACGTGTGCACATACAGGCGTGTGCTGTACACACATGCAGACACGTGCACAGATGGAGGCCTCCACCTGGGTCCGCGCCCTCAGCGCAGGCGCGTGCCACCTACCATGAGGAAGGAATACCCGATCCACAGACTCCGCCAGCCGGCCGGGCAGTGGGGGATGGTCACGTCCTGGCTGTGGACGGCGATGGCGACCGCGGGGGCCTCACACACAGAGCAGCGGCTGATGTAGGGCTTGATCTCGTCCTCGGCCACGGGCATCATGGGCAGCGGGGCGGTGGTGGACAGCCAGTAGGACTTGTCGTTGCGGCTGGCGTAGTAGCAGACGTCGCCGGGGTTGCAGTACAGGAAGGGCATGGTGCTGAAGCGCGCCAGGCAGGAGCCCGCCAGGCCTGGGGGAGCAGGTGCGTGAGGCCAAGGCCACGGCGCTGGCCGCCCGACTGCACGGCCCCCAGGCTCCGGGACAACCAGAGGCTCTGTCTGCGCGGACAGCCTCGGGGCGACTGAGCAAGGCATCGCCCTCTCCACGTTGGGTTTCCGGGGCTGGGACCGCCCCCTCCCCGCTTCCAACATGCACGGTGCCGCCTGCCCGCCAGGCCTCCCGTGAGGCCACTGGCTTTGCTCCTGACGTCTTTTCAAATTCATAGAAGCTGAGTGTGCACTCTCAGGCCCCCCTGCACAAACGCACCCCCTCCCGGCTCCCTGTGTCCACGGCCCAGGTCTGAGCGGGGAGGAGCGGCCCTGCCCAAGGCCTGCTGGGTACCCAGGTGGCCTCCGGGGAGGGGGCTCAGTGCACAAGCGAGAGGCAGGCTCTGCACTGTGGTCCCGAGGCCTGGGGCACGAATGCACTCCCTCCCCGCTCCTTGTGTCCACGGCCCAGGTCTGAGCAGGGAGGAGCGGCCCCGCCCGAGGCCTCCGGGGAGGGGCTCAGTGGATGAGTGAGAGGCAGGCTCTGCACTGTGGTCCCAAGGCTGTGTCCTCCTCGTCTGACCCCACAGGATCGTGGGGGACCCGGGCGTCCAGTGGGGGCAGCCCACCGGCCCGGGCCCTGGGCACCTATCCAGGTCCTGGTTGTGAGCCTTCTGGCCCGGCAGCCCACCCGCCCGGGCCCCGGGTACCTACCCAGGTCCTGGTTGTGAGCCTTCTCCTGGCCCTCGAAGTAGAGGAGGCTGTACCCGCTCCAGAGCTTGTTCATGCCCAGCGGGCACATGGGCTCCTGCTCCGTCTGGCTGTGCTTCACCAGCAGGTAGCCGATGCTGACGCTGCGGCCCGGCATGCCGGGCAGCCCCGGGCTCCCAGGACGGCCGGGCTCCCCTGTAGCCGAGAGGAGGCAGCGCCGTGAGCCCCAGGCCACAGGTGCACAGCGCTTGTGGCTCCTCCCAGCGCTGGGTCTCAGTGCCCCGCCCTTGCCTCTCCTGGGGTCAGAACCCAACTTGGCTGCATGGAAAGTCTGCCCAGTGCCTGGCTGTGACCCGTGTCCAGCACAGAGACTCTTCAGGGCTGCTCGGTCTCCCGCTGTCCCCTCCCCCTTCCATAGACGGCCCCCTCCCGGTCTCCTACAGGGGAGGGTCGCCCCTCTGGTGGTGTCTGTCTCAAGCTGTGCCCCCTGGCTGCTGGCTGTAGCCCTGGGCCAGTGGCCAGTTGCTACAGGTTGACGTTCCCGAGTCGAGACGCCTGGGGCCAGATTTTGCAATATCTGCACCTAGATCCCAGGCTGCCTGGGAGACAGGACCCTGCGCCCTAACGTGGGACTGACTTGGTTCAGACACAGCTAACGGTGGAGAGATTTTTGAGGCCATGCATGGCGTGGACATTTCCACCGTGGTGCCATGTCGCACTGGAGTGAGGCGGATCTCAGGACGTGGGACGCAACCTCGATTTTCCTCCATGTGCGGTAACGCGGCCGCTGTTTAATTTTTAGCACAGCTGCTCAGACCCTCGGCCTCAAGAGCTCAGCTTGATAAGAACACAGCTCAATTGCTTTTCTGCACAACCCGCTGTTATTTCCGGTCTCTTCCATCCTGCCATGCACAAATAACTCAGAAGTATCGCCGGCCCTCCCAGTAGCCCTGCTAATTCACTTGCTGTCCTTGGGGGCCCACTCCCTGCAGGGGTCCCAGGGAGAGGAAGCCGCCCCCCCCCCCCCGGGCTCTGCTGGCTGCCACAGACAGGTGGGTGCTGTGAGCAGGAGCCCCGCTCCCTGCCTGTGTCCCCCTGGCCCCCCCATTACTCACCTTCCTGGCCGACGGGCCCCTGGTGTCCCATGGGTCCCTGGTCCCCCCGGAAGCCTGGAACTGCAGACACGCCGCCTCTGCCCTGGGGCCCCGCCTTGCCGGGAGCCCCCCGGAAACCTGCAAGCCACCAAGGCAGCGTGAGTGACAGGTCCTGGCCACGCCCAGCACCACCGGTGCCCAGGAGGGGCGCGTGGGGGAGACAACAGGCAGCCTACCTGGCTCTCCGGGAGGGCCCTGGGGCCCTATCTCCCCTTGCGCCCCGGGAGGCCCCCTCTTCCCCTGGGGGCCCACTGGCCCGTGCTGGACAGCGATCCTCTGGGGTAGTCCTATGATGCCTGGGGACCCCACGGGGCCAGGGGCACCTGGGAGGGAAGAGACAGAGCCCAGTGAGCTCACTGGAACTCGCTTCCCGTTTCCTCGGCGAGGCCCCAGCTCAGCCCAGCCCCCGGGCAGGTCCCACTGGTGGTGCAGCAGCTCAGCGAGCGGAGCCACTTACCTGGGAATCCCTGGTCACCCTTGGGGCCCTTGGGGCCTCGGTCACCTGCGGCTCCTGTGGCTCCGGTGTTTCCCATGAATCCCTGCTCCCCTCTGGGGCCTGTGACACAGGCAGGTGTCAGGGACACGTGTGTCCAGGAGGCGCTCTGTTCACCGCCACCCACCCGTCCGAAGGGCGCCCCTACCTTTCTCCCCGGGGAGACCGAACACGCCGGGCCTGCCCTGGGGTCCCGGATCGCCGGCCCAGCCTTTGCTCCCGGGGACTCCCGCAGCCCCTGGGCTCCCGTCCTCTCCTTTGCTTCCGGGAAGAGCGGCAGGGCCGGGTGGGCCGGGGGGCCCTCGGTAACCTGTGGGATCGGCGACGAGAGACCAGGTGAGGCAGGGCCCAGAGAGGGGTCACTGGGGCATGGCGGCAGCCAGACCCGGTCACGACCTGGGGGACCTTGGGGGCAAGGTGGCAACGCGAGGCGGCTCTTCTCTGTTTAAATCACAGCAAAGTAAATGGAAGGTGACGTTTCCCCGTGTGACCGAGGACTGCCCACTGCCCTGCGGCCGTCACCACCCCCTCCAGAGCCCTCCCCACCTCCTGAAACCCTGACTCTGCCCCCACACAAGCCCACTCCGGCTCCTCCTGCCCGGCAGCCTCTGAATCTGAGCTCCGGGCAGCGCACGTACGAGGCGGCCACAGGCTCTGTCTCTGTCGGGCCCAGTGGCCCGAGCAAGGGTCCTCCATGGTCAGCCTTGCCGGTGAGGGCTGAGGAGTGGCCACCCCACGCAGGGATCCTGTGTGGGTGGTGCGTGCACCTGCCGAGGGGCACTCGGGCTGCCCCACCCCTCGGCCAACGCCGCTGCCGTGGATGCTGATTTACAAACGGCCATGGGCGGCTCCACCTGCCGGCTCTTGCCAGCACACAGTTAATACGCAGTGAGCAAAGACAAATTAGGCTTGGTGACCGCTGAAGCACCGGGAGGCAGAGGGCCCCGCACCTGTTGCTCGCATCCCATGCTCTGCAGGGCCAGCCCTGCTGGCCGCTGCTCCTTTAGCCAGAGTCTGGACACGGTGTGGAAATGTGTCCATGAGTCCACGCACGTGGTATGCACCCTGCTTACCTTGCAGGCCGAATATCCCCGCCGCCCCCTTGTCGCCGGGCAGCCCGGAGATGTTGGAGGGTGGCGTGAGGCCGGGGAGGCCCTGCAGGCCTGGACTCCCAGCTGGGCCTCGCTCCCCTGGGGAGGACATGGACGAAGTTACCTTTGATACCAGCAGGCCACCCACACTGCCACTGGGGACGACCAGAGCCAGACTCTGGGACACAGACTCGGGGTCAGCGGGTCCACACTCCTGACTCGGGCTCTCTGGGCTCCTCTGCAGCTCTCTAGGTACGCACCCCACCTCCACATGAACGGGAGCCCCCTTGATGGCTGAGTGGGGGAGGTGGGGAGGAAGTCCCCTGGTCCCGCCCCCCCCCCCCCCCCCAAGCCTCAGCTGGCCCAGAGGCCTGAGCTGGCGCCCTGGGACCAGAGGACAACCCGAGACCTCACCTGGCACTCCCTGCTCCCCTTTCTGTCCAAGGACTCCCACGGGGCCTGGGAGCAAGTTCGCCTCCCCTGGGTCACCCCTCTCTCCAGTGGGGCCTCGGAGGCCGGGATCTCCATGGGCGTCGGCACCTGCGGGAGTGGGAAAAGCAGTGATGGCCAAGGTTTCCACCAGGCAGCGTTGGCTCTCCCGAGTGAGAACTTGGTGTGACCCGAGAGGCGGTGGCGTCAGAGCACGAAACCCGGAGCGACCTGTGACCCCCTGCTCTATGGGCTGGCACATGGGGGCCTCTCAGATGGCCCAGGCTCATGGCAGCATTTGGGCCTGAAGCCAGGACCCCATGCCACACCTCCTGGCTCCCAAGCCTCGGCCTTAATCAGGTCTGAATAATTAAACACTATTTAACATCTCCCTGGCTCACTTGTTGGGCTTGAAAGCCATCAGTGGCAACAGGGTAACTTGAAGGGGGTGTCCCTTCCTTTGCCCAGGGCCACTGGAGTCAACACGTGAGTCAGAACATGTGTGTGAACGTAGGCACCACACATGTGCATCAAACACGAGTATGTGAATGCGTGACAGGTGCACCAAATGTGTATATGTATGACATGTGCATTGGAACATAGTGTATGTATGACTCAACATGTGTGTGAATATATGACGTGCATCACAACATGAGGGTGTATGGATGACATATACTAGAACATGTGCGAATGCATGTATGACATACATACATCCAAACATGAACATGTCTGTATGACATCCGTGCATCGGAACAGGAGTGTGTATGTATGACATACATGCATCGGAACACGTGTATGTATGACATAGATACTTACAGATTCATGTTCTAACAGCAGCCATAGGATTATGGGCGATTTTTTTCTCTACATGTATTTGTAAACGTTTTTCTCCACTAAACATGGACAGTCACTCTAACTGCAAACATGACAGTTGGGTTTGCAATGAGGGAAAGATTCAAGGTTCCCCTTTGTCATGCCCAGGTCCCTCTGATGTTCTCGGTCCAAGCCCGGCTGACAAACACTGACGGCGAGGACGAGGACGTGGAGGCTTAGGAGGCAGACAGACACGTGAGACCACAGCCTCGCAGGGGCCGTGTCCCCCGGGGCGGCTTCCGGGCAGCCACGTGGGACGGCCGCATCCCTGGCGCCTGCCTCGTACCAGCCGAGCCCTAGGTTGGGCGGTGGGGCACGGTGAGCGTTCTGCATAACGGATTCTGCAGCCCCCCAGACCTGCAAACCGTCCTTTATAGACACCCCCCCCCCAAACCCAGCCCAGAGTCCCCGCCCTAACCCCGGCCGGCGCCAGTACCTGGAGACCCCTGGAAGCCTTTGGTGCCTGGCAAGCCATGCAGTCCGCTGATCCCTCGGATCCCGGGGAAGCCTGTGGGAAGTCACGCGCCGTCCGTCTGTGCACTGGGCCCGCACGGGGGCTGTGGCCGGCAGGGGCCCTCGGGAGAACTCGGCCGCGTTTCGCTTGCTGTGAGGCCGGCCCCTGCGGTGCTCCGACGGCCCCATGAACGGGAGCCCTGGTCTCGGGCCTGAGCGCCGGGCGGGGACCCCCCAGACCCCGGCACCATTTTCACAGGTGCTTGTTTAGGAGTGGGGGCAGCGAAGGCTTTGTGGCCGGTGAGTATCTGGTGTGCAAACTGCTCGGAGCCGAGGCCCTGCCATCTCTCCCAGTCCCTGGGGACTTGCAAACATTTCTAAAGTCACCACGGCGGACAGGCACCAGCTGCGGCTGTCATCCTTGATCCTGTGTGCGTAGCTCAGGGCAGCTGTGCGGGGGCTGGGAACCTGGCATACCCCCGCAGGGCTCCCCAGATCTCGCAGGGACACTTGTGAGCATGTGCCAGCCACATGCACCCAGGGGAGGGTTCTGAGGCCTCTCAGGAGGTTTTCATTGGACCCCAGGGGCACCTGCCTTGTGCTCACACAAGTCTTAAGGGGCTGATGGAGGGCACTTGCCACACAGCCCATGGCTCTGCCTCTGGGTGACCACGTGCGGCCAAGGAAAGTGTCACCTTACCTGGTAAGCCCGGCACTCCTGGCCAGCCATGGTCTCCCTTGTCGCCGGGCACTCCGATCCGCCCCGGGTCACCCTGCGGCCCCTGGAGCCCCGTCAGACCGGGGAAGCCTGCGGGGAGGGGAGGCCGTTAGTCTGAGCGCACAGCAGGAGCCCCGTGTCTGGGCCTCCGGCTCATTCCCAGGGCCCCGCTGGCTGCAGCTCCCTGTCGGGTGGGGAACAAGCCGTCCATTCAGCCAGCACGCACGAGGCTTCAGCCCCCACACGTGAGTTTGGAGGATTAGCGCAGCCTTGCCCACTGGGCATCGGCCTGCAGCGCTATCCTGGTGCTGGCCCCCACGGTCAGCAGTGGGCCGCGGAGGAGGCCTTGGAGCCTGGCGTCTCCGAGCTCGGGGCTGCATGCGACCTAGGCACAGCCGCTTCCCGTCACCGACTCAGGGACCCACCCAGGCTGTGGCACGCTCCACACACAAGGGGGTCTCTGAACAGATGCGGCCTCCCAAGCCGGCCTGAGTCCTGGGCCCCTGCTCCCACGGGGGGCTCAGGGTTCCCCACAGCCCAGGGGGTGTCTGAGTCCTGGTGATCTGACCGAAGGCAGAGCTAGAATGGGTGGGGTCCGAGGCCAGCGTCCCCTGAGCCACGTGCGACCATGCAGCCGGGGAACAGGCCACGTGGGCTGCCAGTGCCCTGGGCTCGGGACGCTGGTGGCCGCGGGCCATCTCACCTGTCTGGCCTTTGAGTCCGGGCGGGCCTTGGGCTCCAGTGAGGCCTGTTATCCCCGGGAAGCCAACTTCCCCTTCTGCTCCTTTCTCTCCAAAGAACCCCTTTAGACCTGGAACCACAGACGCACGTCAGTCCGGAGCTTCGTGCCGGTGGGGTTCGAGGAGCCCTGGCTAACGGAGCCCGCATGCCCACGCTGAGGCTCTCCAGGCCGGGGAGGCACACGGCGTCTACCCAACCCCGGCCTCCGAGGAGGCTGCCAGCTGTCCCTCGGGCCGTGCCCCACGGGGTGGCCTCCTGCCCATGGCAGGCTTGGGGGCTGCCACGCTGTGGGATGCTCACGCAGGACCTCGGGCCTCCCACCGCCAGCGCTGCCGTGGGCAGGGGTCCTGAGCCAGGCCGTGACTGCCATTTTAAGCTCCTGCACTTCCTGACACTTTGCTAAGCAACCACGGAGTCCTTATGGTGATTATTATTATTATTTTTAAATTTGAGAGGCAGAGGGAGTCAGAGACAGGGAGAGAGAACTCTCAGCACTGGTTCACTCTCCAAATGCCCACAGTTGGCCACAGAGCCAGGGGCTGGGAATACGTAACCCAGGTCTCCCACAGGAATGGCAGAAATCTAGTCACTGAGCCACTGCCGCTGCCTTCCGGGGTCTGCACTAGCAGGAGGCTGGATCAGGAGCCGGCAGTGGGAGCCATGCTCTGATGCGGGCATTGTGGCTGCAGGCTCAACTTCACCCGCTGCTCAGGGTGTGCGGAGTGCCGCCTCTGGGGTCCGTCACACCTGCCCCTGGGCGAGCTTCCCCGGGTGATGTCGTAGTTCCCGGGATCTGCATCTCAGGCATCGCAGGTGAGTCGGGGTGGCCACTTGAGGGACACGCCTCCAAAGAGTGGGGACATTCAGTGGCAAACATTTTGGGCATTTTTCTGGTAACACGTAAGCTTTAGAAAACCTCAGAACAACTTGAAGACCACATAATCCCCTGTATTCTGTCTTATTTTTTAACAAAGCTATTTGAGAAGCAGAGAGAGAGAAAGGGCTTCCATGTGCTGGCTCACTTCCCAAGCGCCCACAGCAGCCACGACCAGGCAGGCGGGACTTAGCAAGACCTGACCACCTGGCCGGCAGGTGCAGGCTCAGGCTGCGGGGGAGAGGAGCGATGGGAATGCCGCACGTACCTGGGACTCCGGCGCTGCCCTGCTCCCCCTTCAGGCCTGGGCTTCCTGGGAGGTCTATGGTGTCCCCAACATCACCTGCCACAGGAACATGTGACGGTTAGGGGCGCCCGGCTGGGAGGTGGCGAACTCGCAGGGGCGATGGGCTTCAGTTACCACGGCACCTGCAGGCGCTGTCCCCTCTGAGCCCAGGCCCCCACTCGTGGTCCCAGTGCACTCACCGAAGTCTCCCGTGGGGCCAATCTCGCCGTACAGGCCTGCTCTCCCGGGGGCACCCTTGTCACCCTGCAGGGAGGGACACACGAGCCGCATCAGGAGAGTGTGGGAGGTGGGCTGCCATCTCTTCATGTGTGTGTACATGCGTGCACATGTACATGTAATGGATGTGCGCATGTGTGATGTGTAACATACATGACTAAGTTGACAGACGCTGTGATGCGGCACCGTGGGCTCCCTCTTCCCTGGGGACATCTCACTGTCACAACCGGTGAGCCACACCGGGTTCCTCTTATCCCTACCACCCCTCCCGGCCCATAGCCATCCAAGTTCTGTGTCCGGATCGAGGGGCTTCTGTGTGATTTCAGCTCCCACACGAAAGGGGAACACGTGGCGTTCGTCTTCCTGGTCTTGCAGCCCCATCCACAGGCCTTGGTTCTTCCTCAGAGCTGCGTGGCTTCCCTAGACACACGTGTTTCTCCTGCAGACGTTGGCCGATGCACCCTGGCTGCTGCAAACATGGGGAGCAGGTGCCTCCACTGCAGGGGGTTCATGGCCCCTGGGCACGTGCCTGGCGGTAGGCTCGCTGGATCCCAGGCGAGCGTCCTTACCCAGTGGGCGTGAGGACAACACTCGTCCCTCTGTGAGGTGTGACAGTGCGGCAGGGCACTGGCATGGACGGCACGGTGTGTGGCGCTCACGGCAGCGATGCCGACCCCGTCCTGACCCTGCCTGGCTAGGTCACAGGGCGCCGCTGTTTCCCATCAACGTGTGAGGGAAGAGAGCTTAGGTGATGCGCCCAAGGCCACCAGCCGGTCCCCGGCTGCCACTTCCGCTGCCGTGATGCTTGGTGGGAGTTCTGGTCTCCATGTCCCACTGGGCTGCAGCACGGGTGCCGCCGTCTTCCCTGGAGTCGGCTTTGTGGAGGCACAGCTGGTGTGCAGGAGCGCGTGCCGATCGTGACGCAACATGCCCTGGGCGTCACCCAGGCGACACCGCGAGGAGCACGGAGAACACACCCAGGACTGCCCGGCCACAGGCTGGGGCCCTCTACTGACCCTCCCCCAGCGAGCGGCCTCTCTGGTTCTTGGCCTCCACGTGGCAAGAAACATCTCACACGCCTGCTGTGACGGCTGGCAGATTGTCACGCTGGGGACCCCATCTCGGCGCCGTGCACGGTGTGCAGAGACCGTGCACATCTGCTCCTCTCCCTGCTGGCTGCCACGCGGGCTGTGCCGCCGTCTGGGGCTACCAGGCAGACAGGCACCGTGGACACTGGTGTGCTTGCTAAGGGACCCGACCATCTGCACACAGGCTGACTATGAGACCCCTGAGCCACACGTCTGGGAGTGCCAGCAGGCAGGGGGCTGGTGATGACCAGCCAGGGCCTGGAGGGCGCAGCTTTGCAGCAAGGGGGCCAGACCTGCTGTCCCTGGGCCATGCTGACCTCACTGTGAAGGCCTGGGCTGAGTCAGCCCCCGTGCTGGGGACCGTGAGGGTGCCAGGTCTTTCCATGAAAGAGGACAAGAATCCCACGACCACCTTCCCTGTGCAGCTGGAGAGTGGAGCCCTGCCTGGGCTTCCCCAGTGTTGCTGGCCCATAGAGGATGCCCATCAGGCATCACGAGGACCTGGCCAGGCCCTGTGCCCACTGGGGCCTACGAATGGTGCAGAGTCCTCCGAGAAGTCCAAGTTTGACCCTTGCAAGGCCCCCATAAAGAAATGCAGGTGCCATGCTCCATCCCGCGACAACCCGGGAGAGGGTGGTGGTGGCCAGGCGCCCAGGCGCTGGCCACACAGCCGCTCCCGCAGGGGTCCATAGACCCAGCGCAGCCACAGACATCAATTCCAAGCCGGACTGCAGCCCGGCCTGGCCTCGGCAGGTGTGGGACCTAAGCACCCTCACCAACCACGGAGAGGAGAGAGGAGCTTGTGGAGCGAGCCGAGCACAGCACACCCACTCACCCGGCTTCCTGTGAACCCTGGGAATCCGATGATCCCAGGGGGGCCAGCCACCCCAGGGAACCCCGGCAAGCCCGGCACGCCGGGGACGCCAATGTCGCCTTTGACTCCTTTGATGTGGCCGGGCCTCCCAGGCAGCCCCGGGATTCCTGCCAGGCCAGGGATCCCCGGCATTCCTTGGATACCTGTGGGAAGACCAGAGCGGGGCGTGAGGCCTGCTGGGGACGTGGCGCCTGTCCCCCACCCCAGGTGTGTGCCATTCTGCAGTGCACTGGGCACCCTCTGTGTGGCTCTGTGCAGCGGCGCTGGGGCAGGTGCGGGGCTGGGTCTCACCTTTTAAGCCCAGGTGTCCTTTCAGCCCCATGGGCCCTTCGTCGCCCTTCTCCCCTTTGATGTCTTTCATTCCCGGCAGGATGACGGGCGGGGGGCCTGGGGGGCCGGGGTCCCCTCGGCTGCCTGGAAGGAACAGAATGCCGTCACGGCCCTGACCCAAGACCACAGAGCAGAAAGGGTCCCCCAGCCTCGGCTGTCGCCGCCGCCAAAGCCCAGGCCCAGCGGGCTGTGCGACCCCCCCCGGGGCAGGAGATGGACAGGCTGGGCTTCTCTGGACCGTCCCCGGCTGAGCGAGCGGGGCCACGGCTTCAGCGCTTACAGCAGTGCTGGCGTGGACGCCCGGGGGCAAAACCACACACAGACCCTGGCCTCGGACAGTGAGCTGCCCAGGCAGGGGCCAGATCCCAGATCCCAGATCCCAGATCCCAGGGCAGGAAACAGCGCGGGGGGCCAAGGGCACGGACATCGAAAACAGGAATTTGGCTTTGAAATGTCATTATCTTGCTTGAGGGCCTGCAATCTTGGAATCCACATGACGATGGTTTGAAAATGAACACATACATGCACACACATGAACACACGTACACATACACACATACACACATGAACACCTACACACATGTATACACACATGAATACCCATACGCACATGCATGCACTCACACGTGCACACACAAACACTTGCACACACACATGTGGGGGTGGTGCTTACCTTTGACACCTGGCTCCCCCGCCAGGCCCTTTAGCCCGGGAATCCCAAAGAATCCCGCTTCGCCTTTGGTTCCGGGAAGCCCGGGCCGGCCTCTGAGCCCCAGCATGCCCTGGAAGCCGTCCATCCCGGGCGAGCCTCTCTCCCCTTCAGAGCAAGACAGAACGGCAGCGTCAGGCCCAATCAGACGCACAGCATGGGGTGAGTTTCTGGGGCAGCAGTCTCCACGCAGCCACACTTGCATGGGGCCTGCAGCCTGGACGTCGGGGATACCACGCTCGGGAGCAGGGGAGCAGGCACAGTGGCCACAGGTGCACCGGGCTCCTGTCCACAGGCCATCAATACGGAAGGCACCACGGGCACTGCACCCCGCGTGGAAATCCAGCAGCGGGCCAGGGAGAGCCCGACCTGACCACAGCCATGGCCACGGTCTAGCCTGGACCCAGCTCTGTGCAGAGACCGGCTTCCTCTGGGTTATGGCTTTGTGTCCACCCCGTGGGCGTCTCCGCGAATCCCCACACGGCAATGCTGCCTCTCAGCCGGGAGCAGCCTCTGACTGGGATAGCTGGGTCCCCCGTGCCCACCCCGCCCCGAGGCTCTGTGGCTCAGCCAGTTGCCCGGGGTCTGCCGCCCCTGGGGAGAGAGCCCTGAGCCGTGGCCCTGTGGCCTGCGAGGCCCACAGTGGCCAGGGCCGTGCCCGGGGTCACCCTCAAGCCCGTACCTTTCGGCCCAGGGGTGCCAGGCATTCCGCTCATTCCTTTGAATCCAGGGTTTCCCGGCTGGCCTCGCTCGCCCGAAAAGCCAGCGTCCCCTCTGTCCCCGGAGAGGCCTTTCATGCCCACGGGGCCGGGGACGCCTGTGTCCCCAGGTTCTCCTCTGTCCCCAGGCAGACCTGGCATAGGAGGGGGACACACAGAAAGCCACGGGCTGCAAACACTTGCCCGAGAAGAAAGCTTCCTGGAAACAGCGAGTCTTCACGACGCGCCGAGTGCGGGAAGCCCCTCGGGCTGGCTCCACGGAGGTCCTGGGGCCAGGGGCCAGTGGACCTGTGGGTGCAGCTCCCTGCCTCCCGCGGCTTCCTCCACCCAGGCCCTCCTGCCCCTGGAGCCACGGAGCTGAGTGACAGGGGCGAGAGGCAGGGGTGTGGGGGCACGGCCAGCCCTGGCCAGGACATGGTCGCCGGCTGAGTCAGGAGCCTGGCCGCTCCCGCTGCGTCCCAGGGAGTGGCCCCAGCCGCCTGCCCCCCCCACAGTGCCGTCTGACCTCAGGAGCTCCTGCACCCCAGGCAAGGTGCCCACTGAGTTCTTAGAATCACTTCCCAACTCACTCCTTCGTTACAAGCCACCATAGCTCCCTGGGCGGAGGGGGTCCTCGTCCCTAAGCTCGGCATTCAATGCTGCCTGAGCTCTGGCCCACACACAGGTGGGGCCCGGTGGGGCGGTGCCTGCTTTCCTTGGGGTCTGTGGTGCACGGAAGGGCCCTGTGCAGACTCCTGAGGTCATCGCCAAGCGTGACCCCTGCCCACGGCCCAGCAGAGGACGGGCGCTCTCATGTTGCCATGGGCGCAGCGGTGGGTGAGCGGCTGTGGCCTTCCACGCCGTGGCAGCGAGAGCCAGAGGTGGTGTCAGTGCTTAGCAGGCATGGCTCTCACCCGGCAAAACTCACCCAGCCAAGAAAGCGGCAGGTGGGGCTTTGCTGCTGCGCCAGGCGCCATGAGAGCGAGACCCTCCCTGACTTCCTTGTCCCCTCGGCCACTTCCCTGAGCCCGGGTTCTCTGCCCACCCCCCACCAGGGTCCCTGTACTGCCCAGGTCCTGGTCTTTCTGGCCGGTTCTCCCCCAGTCAGAGCAGCCACGTGGGTTTGCAGGGTTAGCTTCCCCCTGGTGGGCTCATTACCCGGGTCCCAGCTCGACGACAGGCACAGAGGAGGATCCGGCGTCTCAGGCTCGTTAGATTCTCTCTGGCCGAACCTCCCCCCTAGGCCGATGCCTGGGGGTCCCCGGCTGCGGGTTCACCATCAGCACTGTGCTGCGAGGCCCCCACCCCTTTGTGTGTGGGGTGCACTGTTTTCTTACCTTCAAGGCCTGGGGCGCCGGGAAGCCCCAAGGGCCCCGCCGGACCAGGAGCCCCTGGAAACCCGTGCTGCCCCGGAGGCCCCTGCAGTCCCTGCTGGCCCGACGGTCCGGGGAGGCCGAGCTGCCCCTTGAGCCCTGGCATCCCGGGCATCCCCTGGCTGCCTGCGGGGACAGAGACGAGAGAGGTCAGGCTGGGGCCGCGCCCGCCACCACCTCCCTCGATTGGCTCTGGACTGCAGGGAACCTGGACACGTGCTGAGGCGCGGACTCAGGCCGTCCCCAGGGCAGGTGACCGACACCTTGCTGTGGTCCCCTCCCGCCTTCTACGAAGGCACCCGGAAGAGGGCACTCGTGGGGTTGATGCTGCACCATAAGCGCGATTTTCAACAAGCTTTTCCCGGTCGACGCGGTATTCTGACTATTTTGCCACACTTAAAAATATTCTTGGCAAACATTTAAAGACTATGTGAATAAAATATCCCACAACATGGACAATTTAACTTATTCCACTGAACTCGTCCCAGTCCCCTTCTGTTTACAAAGTGTTTGCTATGGGGCCACCCACGTGCTATGCACGGCAGCCGCTCTCCCTCCATGCCCACTGCATGGTCTGCTGAGACCAGGGACCGGTGGACAGCACCGTGCACCTCAAGCAGAGAGAGGGCGCGAGTTACTCCCAGCCCGTGAAAGGCCCCGCCACCCGGCTGTGCTGGCGACCGATGGCGGACACGTCACTGACACAGCACCAGCACGTCACTGTCATAGCAACATGTTACAGCTTAGCAATGCATTACTACATAGCAACACGTTACTATCACAGCACCAACATGCTACTCCATAACACTGTGTTACTGCCTTAGCAACATGTTACTACATAGCAACAACATGCTACTGTCACGTCACCAACATGTTACTGCATAGCAACGTTACGTCACAGCACCTACATGCTTCTGCACAGCAACATGTTACTGTCATAGCAACACACTACTACACAGCACCATGTTACTGAAATAGCAGCAACATGTAACTACATACCAACCATCATTGTTGCATAGCCCCCACATGTTATGGTACAGCAACATGTTACAACATGGCAACATGCTATGACATAACAGCACGTTACTGTCATAGCAGCATTGCACTGCAACGTTCTGCAGGAACACGGGCACGGAGCAGGAGAGAAAGCGGTAAGACCCGAACCCCAGCACGTGGCCACCTCTCACCACGCCTGCCCTCACTCACCTGTGAAGCCAGGGGGACCCCTCTCGCCGGGGAGGCCTTTCAGCCCGGGCTGTCCGGGCAGTCCAGCGTCGCCTCTGGGTCCGGGCTGGGCCCCCAGGACTTCTCCAGGAAGCCCCCTGTCCCCGGGGGGCCCAGCTGGCCCCGGCAGGCCAACAGGGCCTGGGCGTCCGTCTGGTCCAGGCAGACCTGTGGCGCCTTTGGATCCTCGGGGTCCCACGAACCCTGAAAGAGGAGAGGTCACATCACGGCCTCCGCCCTCCTAGGAGAAGGGCAGGTGGGGCGGCCAGGACAGGACAGGGTCCCTGTAGCTCCCGACGCGGGGAGCCAGCCCCTCTCACAGCCTCTCCTGCTTCTCTCCAGCATTTGGCTCGGGTGGACAGGGCCTCGAGAGCTGCCCACTCCTTGACCTGTGTCGTGTGACTCATGGGCGCCCGTGTGCTCAGAGAAGCCCCAGATAATTTCTGTGGGACCTCCTGGGGCGCAGGTGCGAGTGGGGGACACAGCCCCGGCCAGCTCTGCCCAGGGCCAGCAGAGCCAGACCCTGGCCTCCCTGTCAGCTGCTTCCGGGTCACTGGTCAGCTTGGAAACCCCGCGAGGAGGAACAGCGACCCCTGTGTTGTGTCCACTGTGAAGACCAGCACCCTCATTTGGAGTGGGGGGGCGTGTGCCTTTGGCTGGGGTCCAAGGACCTCAGCTTGTCGGCTCCCGATCAGGGCACCTGGCCCTGTGTGGCCTCAGCACAAGCCCCAGGAGCTGCTGGCCATGTGTGCATTTGGAAGGCAGGATGGACCCTAGCCATGGTGAGAATCTCGCTCACAGAAGGTTCTAGAAGCGATCACATGATGTCCAGGGGACGGGAGACAGAGCCCCGGGACGCCGGCTGCTCCTGCGTGCCCGATGTTTCGGGGATGTGTGAAGGGGTCCCCTCCCATCAGCAAGTGGTGGCTTCCCTGCAGGTGCTGGGAGCCCCTGGGGGGCTGTGGGCTCAGCTTCCTAGAGAGGGGGCTCAGATCTGGAGCAGTGTGGGGTCGGGTGTTTTACTGCCTTCTGCGTGCGCTGGTGGGGTGCAGGCTGTTTTGGAACCGGACTCGGGCAGCTCCTCCCTGGGCGGTGCCTTGCCTCTGGTTCCACGCCATGGTGCTGTCCACCACAGGGCTCACGCTCACTACCGCAGGCTCCCTACCCACACGGCTCACGCACTCAGCTGTGTGTGCAGGGACGACCCCGGGTCCCTGCACACTTGGAGCACATGCTCCTGTCAAGTGACCAATGCTGGGACATGGTGCCCATGACGACGCTGAGACTGTCCCAGCCTGAGACGCTCCGGCAGGGCCACACAGCAGGTGCTCCCTACGGGGCCACTGCCATGCGGTCAGGCGGGGAGGGGTGAAGTCAGGGTGAAGGAGAGCATCGCCATCCACGGGAGCCGTCTCCTCTCCCCGTCTCCTTCTCCCCGGAGGATCTGGAGGACCCTCTGCAGATGTCAAAAACCTCCACCCCCGACACCCCTGCAGCCCCCAAGTCCCCCGCATAGCAGCTTCTCCATGCTGGGTTAACACGGCGGCCCTGGCCCTTTCCGGCCGTGGGGGTCCTGTTCTCACTTACCCGGGGGTCCTGGGAACCCTTCACGGCCTGGGTCTCCGGGCAGACCCTTGAGCCCTGGGGATCCGTCGGCTCCTGGGAATCCGGGTATCCCTCGGAGGCCTTTGGCACCTGGACACCCACAGAGACCACAAGTTAGGTGCCAGGGGATGGAGGGGGGTGTGCATGCTTGGCCGGACTTGGGCAGTGAGGAGGCTGGGGGCTGGCGGCCCCGGCCCAGGCTCGCTCACTGCCTGCAGGGTCCAGGCTCACTCACTGCCTGCAGGGTCCAGGCTCACTCACTGCCCAGGGCCCAGGCCTGCTCACTGCCTGCAGGGTCCAGGCTCGCTCACTGCCCGCAGGCCTTGGCCCAGGCTTGCTCACTGCCCGCAGGCCCTGGCCCAGGCTCACTCACTGCCCAGGGCCCAGGCTCGCTCACTGCCTGCAGGGTCCAGGCTCACTCACTGCCCAGGGCCCAGGCTCGCTCACTGCCTGCAGGGTCCAGGCTCGCTCACTGCCCGCAGGCCCTGGCCCAGGCTCGCTCACTGCCTGCAGGGTCCAGGCTCACTCACTGCCCAGGGCCCAGGCTCGCTCACTGCCTGCAGGGTCCAGGCTCGCTCACTGCATGCAGGCCTTGGCCCAGGCTCACTCACTGCCTGCAGGCCCTGGCCCAGGCTCACAGCCTGCAGGCCCAGGCTTACTCACTGCCCGTGGGCCGTGGCCCGGGCTGGCTGCTCTGGGGCAGGGACCTGTCTCTCCCAGCGTGCCCCTCACCACACGCTGTGCACTTCCAGCAGAAGTGGCTGCAGCGAGTGGCAGCATTTCAGGATGACGGAACCCGGCCACGTCTGGAGGTGGCAGGACGGCAGGGGCACAGAGGAGGGAGGCCGCCCGCAGCACCTACCTGTGGGGCCTGGGGGTCCCGGCAGGCCAGGCAATCCCTTGGGCCCTGCAGCACAACCTGGGGAGAGAGTGGAGAGATGACGCAAAGCACTGTTGGCCTGGGGCTCGTGGCCTCGGCCCCCCAAGGTCAAAGCCGTGTGATCAGAGCCATGCAGCCGCCTAACCGATCCTGGTTTCGATGCCAATTGAGTTTAATTTCATTGGTAATGGAGCCAGCTTGTTAACATCGAATGAAAATTAAGTCAGTCCAGTCCAGTCCAAACTGGTCCTCGCCCTCCTGTGGAGCTGGCCTCTGCCCAAAGCCGACTCTGTGGCATCCTCCCCGGCGGGTCCTCGTGGACGCCGTCCTCTCGTCCGGAGGCCCCATCTGCGCGTGGAGGCCGCCTGCAGGTGCACAATTAACTCTCGGCCTCCTCCCTTGCGAATGTCACTGGGAATTAACCACAGGGAGCAGCAGCTCTGAGCGGAGAGACTTCAGCGAGGACGGTGGACACTTCTGGCAGGTGTGGCCCAGGGCCAGCGACACCGGGTGGGGGACCCTGCCTGTGGCCTCTGCTCAGCTCACTGGCAGCATAGCAGTTCCTGGCGGTCACTCCTGTCTGCCTGCCCCTCCCCGACCTGACGGCCGGAGCGTGGACAGCGCCTCGGCCCCTTGGCCCCTCTGCACGCTTCCTCAAGGCTTTTGTGGTGCCCTCTGGAGCCTTTTGGGGGCTCGGGGCAGGATTTCCCCTGTGAGGGCGTCAGCTGCACGGCTCGCAGGCTCGCCCCGGCTGTCACTCGTGCAACGCACTGTTTCCCAAGCCCTGGGGGGCTGCTGTGCCAATCAAAGGTGACCCTTGCGCTCCAGAGGGTGGGAGGCGCAGCCAGGGCTGCTACCCCAGTGACGCCCCTGCGGATGCACCTGCAGGTGCGAGTGGCGAGCTCGACGCTCCCCAGGGTGGGGCGGGGGGCATGGTGCCTCCTGTGCCTTCACACTTGGTCTCCGGCTGATCCCTCTGCCCCCCAGACCTCACGGGGGACCCCACTGATGGCAGTGCGCTGGTTCCCGCCCCTGGTGGCCTCCGTGCAGTCACCGCGTTGGCCACGGACACTCCGCCCTGTCCATGGCGCCCAGTCATGGATCCTCTGCACAGCTCTCTTCTCCCCAACACTGCCCCTCGCCTTGGGACACCTGGGGCCTCCACGTCTCTCAACCCCCATCCGTCAAGCGCAGTCCTGTCTCACATCCACTCCGTCCTGCCACGTCCTCTGTTGACTTCTCACCGCTGCCATGGGCAGCTGTGGACGCGGAGCCACACCACACTCGCCGCTCAGGCCGGCGCCGGGTCTGCACGCCTCAGCCTTCCCCACTCCACACCCCGCTGGGCTCCCATGTGGTATCGGCTTCACAGTACCTGGCAGGACTGTCTGCTGTCCATCACCTCCGGGCGGCCTCTTCACACCAGTGTCGCAGTCTGCGGGAGACACGACCACAGAGCAGGGTGGTTTACAACCCGCTAGCTCACGCATGTGCATGGGGGTGGTGGGGGGACCTGTTCTGGACATCTGTGCTCAGCCCCCCAACTTCAGCTCCACAGGGAGAGGCTCCACATCCCCCCACCTTGCCCAGAAACCTAGGTGGGGAAGGGCCTGGGGGTCCCTGGGAAACGGGTCCCCAGGCAAGGACACAGGAGCACGCGAGCACTGGGCAGGCAGTGGAGACTTTGAGAAGGGAGGCGCTTACCTATCTGTCCTGGGGTTCCCGGGAGGCCTGGGGGCCCGGGGAGGCCTGGTGGTCCAGGTAAGCCGGCATCTCCGGGGAAGCCACGCTCGCCTTTAGGGCCGGGCAGGCCGAGCCCTGGGGGGCCCACGTCTCCTGGGCTGCCCTTGGTGCCTGGGCTGCCCGGGGAACCCGCGTCTCCCGGGGGACCCCTGATTCCATCACCCTGCGTGACAGTTCCAGACACATCTGCCGTGAGCACAGACACCTGGGACAGCGGCTCCTCCCAGCTCTCTCCCCTCCCTCTGGGATCCAGCACTGAGGACACAGACCCCTCAGAGCCCCAGGACCCTGCTGTCACCATCCAACCAGGCCACACCGTGCAAGGCCACCGCGCCGAGTCCAGATACACACACCTTCCCCGATGCCACACAGGGTACACGCGTGCAATTCACACCACACTTCACACACATACAATCACACACACATCACACATACACACCACACACAGCCACTCACACACCAGATCCCCCCACGCACACACCACACGCATACACATGCACCCAGTTCCTCCCCCACCAGCACAGATCCTCTGTGCCCACTCACGGGAGGGCCCGGGAGGCCCGGGAATCCATCCAGCCCATCGCGCCCGGGGACGCCGTCGTCACCTTTCATCCCAGGCACACCAGGGATGCCTGGCTGTCCTCTCTCACCTGGGGAAGAATCCGTGTGACGGGCCACTCTCACCCGGTGCCCACGTGGCAGCCACGAGTCCCTGACCACTGACCTTTGGTCGTGATTGTCCTGGAGTCTCCCTTTGCTCCTTTGGGTCCAGGAACTCCCGGGAGGCCAGGGGCTCCCTGGGGAAGACAGGGCAACATGTGTCCTCCCCCTCGCGCTGGGTATCCCAGTGAGTCCAGGCTGCCGGCCACCGCCTGTCACGGAGCCCGGTGCACCAGGATCTTTCCCAGTCGCTAGCAACACTCCCTCTCTGGGTTGTGCAAGAGGCGGCCGCGGCCGTGGGGCCGGGACGACAGCACGCAGGAAATGGGCTTTGCTTTCTAAATCATGAGCGTGCGATGGAGGCAGTCACAGGAGGCGCTCGGGGTGCGCCCCTCGGGCCAGCGGGGGCTGTCGGGGACACGGACGCAGCACGTCATTCGGGATCCGAGCCGGGACAGAACCGAGCCTAAGAGCAGAGCTCCCAGAGCAAGGGGCACAGACCCTGTCCTGAGCTGTTTGTTTTCCAGATGGAGGCAAAGTGGGGGGAAAACTGACGCACAGAGGGGCTTAACCAGCGTCGGCGGCCTCTCAGGCTGGGAGAGCCAGCTCTGCCCTCCGGGCAGGAGAACTGAAGTGGTTAAGGGTTGCGCTTCCATACGCGTGGTGTGCTGGTCTTTGCCCTATCTTCGCTGATGCTCTTGGCAAGAAAGTGGGAAACTCTCAGCACAGGTTTAATTAAACGGTGCCTCACGAGTGACTGAGTTCTCGCTTCTGGAAGATTCCATGCTCGATGGATGCAGTTGTACTTTGCAGAGAGGGGAGAGATTCTTGTCCCCAGCAGGCACTTGATAAACATGTCCGTGTGAATTCACTGACTGGCCGACGCCTGTACCCTCCACCAGTACAGACGCGAGCTGTCCCCACTGCACTGCCATTCACTGCGGGACAACACACACACCCAGGGCCTTGGACATATGCTCTCAGGGCATGTGGGACCCAGCGGGGCGAGCCCCTGTGCGTGGGAGGCGGGGTCCGTGAGGCAGCCAGGGGCCTGGGGCTGCATTTTCCTCTGTAGAACCCCCAGGTTCCCGGCGGCCACAGCCAGGCCCCTCTGAGCTTCAACAAATGGTGTTGGGAAAAGTAGACCTCTGCTTGCGAACCACACATCTGATAAAGGATTCACATGCAGAATATGCAAGAAGCTCAAGAAACTCAAGAAGAAAACAAACAGCCCAGTTCAGAAATGGGCAAAGGACTGAACAGGCAATTCTCAAAGGGTGAAAACACGCTCAGGCTCACCAGCTGTCGGGAAATGCAAGTCAAAACCACAATGAGGTCTCACCTCCCCCCAGTCAGAATGGCTCTCACACAGAAATCAACGATGAATGCTGGTGAGGATGTGGGGGAAGAGCTACCCCAATACCCCGCTGATGGGAACGTAAACTGGTACAACCACTATGGGAGACAGTCGGGGATTCCGCAGAAACCTGAAACTGGATCTGCCACATGACCCGGCCATCCCACTCCTGGGAATTTACCCAAAGGAAATGACATCAGCATTTGAAGGAGTTGTCTGCACTCCATGTTTACAGCAGCTGAACTCACACTGGCTAAGATGCGGAACCAACCCAGAAGTCCATCTGGAGAAACACATTACGGTACAGACACACTATGGAGAACCACTCAGCCATAAAGAAGAATGAAATCCTGTCTTTCACAACACGATGGATGTGACTGGAAACGATTACACTCAGAGAAATAACCAGTCTCGAAAAGACAGATATCAAGATATCAAGTGTTTTCCCCGAGTTGTAACTCATGTATATAGTACAAGAAAACACAATGTGTAGGCGCGAAACTGAGGTTTCTGGGTTTGATGATTGATTGCAGCCCGCGTCTACACTCCCGAGGAATGGTGGCTTTCCCCCTACTACTTGCTGAATTCTTTGTTTAGTGGAGGGTGAAACTTGTGATTAAAGTAGGTCACTGCAAAAATTAAAAAGAAAAATAACAAAGGAAGGTGGATGGAGGGTGGGAGGCATCACTGTGCTCCTGAAACTACACAGGGGCCAGCACTGTGGCGCGGCGGGTAAAGCCTCCACTTGTGCCACCGACATCCCATGTGGGCGCCGGTTCGAGTCCCGGCTGCTCTACTTCTGATCCAGCTCCCTGCTAATGGCTGGGAAAGCAGCGGAAGACGGCCCTACTGCTTGGGCTCCTGCACCCACGTGGGAGACCCAGAAGCTGCTCCTGGCTCCTGGCTTTGGCCTGGCCCAGCCCTGGCCACTGTGGCTGGTGGGGGAGTGAACCAGTAGATGGAAGATCCTCTCTGGTCTAACTCTGCTTTTCAAATAAATATAGGTAAAAAAACAAAAAAACCCACAAAACCCTGTATATATGAAATATATCAAATTTGTTCCTTTTTATGAATAGAAAGACTTTGCTGTAACGTAAGCTGAAAGACGTCTTGGGCACAGAATCCACAGCATGAGTCCTGCCATTTCCCAGCACGGCACTCACCTTGAACCCTGGGAACCCGGGGATGCCATGCTGCCCGGGGTCTCCCTGCTGCCCCTTGCTCCCGGGCTCCCCATTGAGGCCGGGGAAACCCTTGGGTCCTGGCAGCCCCGGGAGCCCCCCGGGGAACTGGTCGCCTTCCAGGCACTTGCAGTCCCCGGCTTCACCTGCACGGGAGGGAGAGGGAATGAGTGTCAGATGTCTGGGGTGCGGGGAGGGCAGGGGAGGGCTGGGGAGGGCTGGGCTGGGGGAGGCAAGGCCGGCGGGTGGGAGGGCCGGGTCCGGGATGCTTCCTTGCCGTGGGGGCCACTGGGGCCCTTTTCAGAGCGGGGACGCGGGGCCGAGAGTAAGTGGCCAAGTGTTCGGCCATGGTGTCCTCATGCAAGCCTGCCCTGTTGCTCACGGAAGATCCCGGTGTGGGGGGACCGTCCACAGAGGAGTGGGCAAAGCTGCAGGACCAGCAGGGTGGGGAGGAGGCGCCTGGAGCTGCAGGGCCGCCACCACCAGGCCATGGGAGCCACGGGCAGCGCCGTGGTCTCAGGCGCCAAGGCCATGGGTGAGCAGAGAAGGACTCTCCCGCCATGGCGGGGACCAGGGAGGGCACGCAGAGACAAGCAGGTGCACCCGAGGCCCCCGTGTGGTCCCAGGCCCTGGGGAGGTGACCCTGGGGCCAGTCCTTCCATGGGGTGGAGTCTCCAGGGTGCAGGGGAAAGGGGAGAGTGGAGGGGGAAGGGCCAGGACCTCTCCCGCAGGAGGGAGCGGCCAGGCAGGCAGCCCCGAGTCGGGGTGGGGCGGTGGCTTCCGCGTGCTGAGGGCCTGGTGGTCTCACCTTTCCACCCCTTCTGTCCGCGAGCTCCTGGGAAGCCGGAAGGCCCAGGGTAGCCCACGCGTCCTTCTGCCCCCTTCAGGCCGAACAGGAAGCCTGAGGAGAAAGCCAGCAGGGGCCCGGCGTGAGCACAGCCCCAGGGGACTGCAGACAGGGACATACACACAGACACACATAGACACACATGAACATACGGACACACATAAACACATGCACACATGGACACACATGGACATACACAGACACACAGAGACATGGACATACACAGACACACAAGGACATGCACAGACACACATGGACATACATGCACACATGGACGCACACATAGACACACAGAGAGAGACACAAGGACATGCAGACACACGGACACACATAGACACACGGACACACAGACACGGACACACACAGACACACATATGGACACACACACAGACACGGACACATGGACCCGGACAGACACACAAACACACATGGACATGCACACACAGACACAGACACAGACACACAGATTCAGTGGTAACTGACTTGGGTGCACTGGGCCGAGGGGGTTCAGTGCGGCTGACATCACCGAGTGGCCCTGACTGGGACCCTTGCCTTCTTGAGCCCAAACCCCTTCCCCAGGGAGGGGGCTCGGGGAGTCACCGTCCTGCTGTCGTGGGCACAGGTGACAGAAGCCGGACTTGCTCCATGGCCCGCGACGGGCGCAGGGGTCGGCATCCCACAGAGGAGCCCCAGCCCGAGTCCCGGCCCCCTGCCTCCACTCCAGCTTCCCACCCGGGGGGCAATGGAGGATGGCTCAAGTGCCGGGGGCCCTGCCGCCCCGGGGGGAGACCCAGATGGAGCTCTTGGCTCCTGGCTTTGGCCAGGCCCGGCCCTGGCTTTGTGGCTATTTGGGAAGTGAACCAGTGGGTGGAAGATCTTTCTCCCCTTGGGCTGCTCTGTTGTTCAAGCAACAAAACAACCAAAAACCCACTTAAACTCTAGACAGGAACAGAAGCCTAGCTGTGGCCTTGGAGAAGAGCGCCATCTGGTGGTGAGGGTGGGGCTGCACAAGTCCCTGACAGCACCCAGGGCGGTGCCGACCCAGGCCTGGGGAATCTTGCAACGCCCTGTCTCCACCACTCAGCCTGGCAGTGGTCTGCACTCTGGGAGCCAACAAAGGAAAACCTGTGTGGCCAAACCACCACCCGGGGCCGAGGGGGGCAGGAAGGCTGCTGCAGGGAAGGCGTGGAGGAGCCGGCCCGGGTGTGTCCGAGTGCGCCCGGGGAGCCAGGACACCGGGTCTCGGCACACGTCATAACCTCGGCCACTTGTTCACCAAGCCTGTGCCCAGCGCCTGTGCCCAGCTGGGGGCAGAGTAGACAGCGCTGGGGACTCTGAACCCACAGCGGTGCCACCAGGGAGGGGGTGGCGGAGAGCCATACAAATGAAAGCTGAAGAACGAGCGAGTGGCCAAGCAGGGCGTGTGGAAGGTTCCGGAGCAAGTGGGTGTCCACAGGGCCCTGCGGTGGGAGGGAGCTGGGGTTGGCGGTGTGAGTGGAGTGCAGGGTGGCGTGCAGGCGGGGGCAGGTGCATGCCAGACCGTGTGGTCTGAGCAGAAGCGCTGGGCCGTGTGCACACAGACAGGAGCTCGCGGACATGAGCCACCACCAGAGATGTCAGCTCTAAGGACCACAGCAGACAGGAAAGAGAACGCCGACTGCTGAAGCCATCGGGCAATCTCCGCGAGGACGCGTGGCTCTGGGCTCCTGTGCGTGGGGAGACACGGGGAAAGCAGCATCCCACGTGGGGATTGATGGCGGAATGCAGAGGAGGAACAGGGAAGCGACTGCCCATCGCCCCGGACCCAGAGACACGAGCAGGGCGGGCGCCGGGCTCCACAGTGCCGATGCCCGTGGCCAGCTCTGCTCCGTGCCCAGAGCCCTGCGGACGTGCACCTGGGCCGCGGCTGAGGGTTCAGCTACCCGGGCCGCTGCCTCCCGAGTGGGAGCCTGGATTGAGCTCCAGGCTTTCGGCTTCAGCCTGGCCCAGCCCTGGATGCGGTGGGGATCTGGGGAGAAGCTCTCTCTGCCTTTCAACCGAAATGAGAATAGATGGGAAGACAGAGCGTTTGGCGCCACACTGCCGGTGCCTCCCAGCAGCCCTTGTCCTGGTGATGGCGAGGAAGATCGCCAACACGGAGCTCGGCGTCAAAACCAGCCCCGGGCCCGGGCCACCAGGAGGCCAGCAGCTCGCGCTCTGCGCAGCCGTGCACCGCTGAGCCGGCAGGTGGGTTGAGGAGCCCCCGCCCTGGACAGCGACCTCAGCTCACCTCTGCTTCCCCAACGCAAGTGCAGCCGCAGCCACAGCCGGCAACACCCACGGGGCTGTGAAGATGGTGGCGGGGCCTCCGCTGTGCACCCCAGGGGGTGCCCACCACCCCCTAATCCCCGGGCCCGCTGGACTGCCGCATGGAACCATTCAGCACAGAAACAACCACGGGGCCAGGCTCCCTCCAGCCCCCGCCCCCACTCACCATCTGGTCCAGGGGGGCCAGCAGGCCCAGGGACTCCTGGGAGCCCGGGCTTGCCGTCCGCGCCGGGCGGGCCTGGGTAGAGCGCGGGGAAACCTTTTTCTCCGGCGAAGCCTTTGGGTCCCATCTCGCCGGGCAGGCCTCTCATCTCATCTGAAATCCAGCAGAGTCGGCGCGCTCAGCATCCGTGAGCTGGCCGCTGTGTGGGTGCTCAGCCCTGCGGGCGAGGCGGGCTCCACGGGGGGCTCCACCGGGCCGCCCTTGACGCCACAGGCGGACGCCCCCGCCCCCGCCCGCCATCCCTTTGCAGCTCTAACAAAGCACCTGCCCTCATCTCCCACATGAGGGCCCAGGAGCCGTGACAGACTGGGCACCAACACGGCACGATCCCTCATTCTTCCCAAGCAATGGCTGGATCTGCGCCGTCGGCTGCTAGCGCCATAACCGAGCCCAGTAACAGAGTCGGGGGGCAGGGCCCGTTGGAGCTGGCGTGGCCAGGGGAGGTTCTGGCTAGGACCCCAGTGGAGGCGTGTCTGGTCCTAGGTGTTCTTGAGACCATGCCACAACTTTACCTTCATCTCTGAGAGGCAGCCCCGGGGGACCTGGGGGGCCGGGATCCCCTGGTTCACCACGACTTCCTGGATCCCCGTGGGGTCCTGGGGATCCCGGGTCTCCTCTGGCACCTGGAAGTGACACAAGACCGGGAGAGGCATCAGGAGGTCGTCCGTGGCTGGCGCCCTGTGCACGCCCTGGGTCTCTGCTCTTCGGGGTGACGTCAGTTTCCCGCAGGCTCGACAGGACATAGAGGTACACACGCCCAAGAGACACCGGGGCTCCGAAGGTGGGCACAGCAGCCTGACAGTGAGAACCCACACAACAGGGGGAGGCAGCGTCTCTGGGCCCCCACATGTGCAGACGTGGACTGTGCAATAGCTCACAAACCTCTCTCCCAAGTCTTCTGAGGCAGGGAGGGGGTGGCCGGGGTGGGGGCAGCCGAGCCCAGAGCACTTGGCAGGACTGGGGCTCCGTTCTGGGGTGCAGAGCAGCGGAGTCCACAGCACTAACGGAGGGAGATGATCTGACAGCAGCATGCCCAGGGCCAGGAGGCGTCACCAGCGGATGCCGGCTGAGCTGACTGTGGCCACGGCTCCCACGGGTGAGCTGTCTTTGTGGCCTCGGCTCCCACGGGTGAGCTGACTGTGGCCACGGCTCCCATGGGTGAGCTGACTTTGTGGCCACGGCTCCCACGGGTGAGCTGACTTTGTGGCCTCGGCTCCCACGGGTGAGCTGACTTTGTGGCCACGGCTCCCATGGGTGAGCTGACTTTGTGGCCACGGCTCCCACGGGTGAGCTGACTTTGTGGCCTTGGCTCCCACGGGTGAGCTGACTGTGGCCATGGCTCCCACAGGTGAGCTGACTGTGGCCACTGTTCCCACGGGTGAGCTGACTTTGTGGCCACAGCTCCCACGGGTGAGCTGACTTTGTGGCCACAGCTCCCACGGGTGAGCTGACTTTGTGGCCTTGGCTCCCACGGGTGAGCTGACTTTGTGGCCTCGGCTCCCATGGGTGAGCTGACTTTGTGGCCACAGCTCCCATGGGTGAGCTGACTTTGTGGCCTTGGCTCCCATGGGTGAGCTGACTTTGTGGCCTCGGCTCCCACGGGTGAGCTGACTTTGTGGCCACTGTTCCCACGGGTGAGCTGACTTTGTGGCCATGGTTCCCACGGGTGAGCTGACTTTGTGGCCTCGGCTCCCACGGGTGAGCTGACTGTGGCCACGGCTCCCACGGGTGAGCTGACTGTGGCCACGGCTCCCACGGCTGCCATCCCCAAGGGCACAGTGGCATCACCAGGGTCTCGTGCTGTGTCAACAGCAACATGTGACCGTGAAACGCTTCCCTGGCATACAGCCGGGGAAGACGGGAGAAAAAGGAAGAGGGCCGGCTACGCTGTCACGCTCGGGGCGCCCTCCCTCTGCGTGGGGCCGTTCACATCAGTCTCAAAGCGAAGGTCTTAAAACGGGAGGATGCGCTGGTTTCCTGCTTGCATTGCCCTGGAGGGGGTGAACGCGTGGCCCCCGGGCCCAGCTGCCTGTGCCAGGCCCGGCTCCATGGTGAGAGCGGCCGGCCGTGTGGCCGAGTCAGCGAGGCTGCATTCACAACCGGGGAGCTTGGCCCGGAACCGGGCTCCTGCGGGGGTCCACACGTTCCTTCTTGGAGCTGTTCAACAGCCCTGCGCCTCTGCCTCTGCCAAGGCTCGGTCCCCTCCCCGGGCCCTGCAGTGGGCAGTGAGGCACGCATCAATGTCCCCAGGGCCACCAGGGGGCGACATCCTGGTCCTGTCCTCGCCCAGCTCCGGGCTGAGACAGGACGTGGCGATGGCACTCACAGTGCGCACACCCGTGCAGGAACGCGTCCTTGATAGGATGGGGTGAGCAGACAAGCTGCCGGGCTCAGGAAGGACACACCAGGGTGTCTCTAGATGCTTTTAATCTCACTCTTTAAAACGCCTTTCTGGGAATAGGACGCAGCGCAGGTGCAGAGGCCTGGCGAGCTCCCAGCCTTGTCATCTAACTTGTGTCCCAAACAGGAGGAGGCACGTGAGAGAGGCTGCACACCAACCTTTTGCCAGCGAAGGGTGCGGGGAGTAGGCGGGAGGTCCTGCGGGTCCCGGGTCACCAGCTTGGCCCTGGACAGGAGAGACAGCAGCGTGAGCTCAGCTCTGGAGTCCTGACAACACGTGCGTCTCCAGGGAACGATGCTGGCTGTGGACTGTCCCCGTGGCTGCCCAGCCACACTGATTCACAGGACAGAGGCTGCGGGGGCCAGCTGGGGCCCCCAGCCACACCCACCAAGAGGGAGGGGCGCTGCGGGCAGGTGCCAATCTCATTTTGCAACCCTTGTCAAATGCAGGAACGGCCGGGAGAGTGGACGCTCTGCAGGTGGGACCCTTCCAGTGTGGACAAGGATGGACAAGGGGGTCCGGGGACAGGCAATGACAGCCTGGCGTCATGCCACCTGCACCCTATGACATGCAGCGTCCAGGCTGCCTGACAGGCTGCCTGACTCGGAGCTGCCCACCCGCCAGTTCCCTGCTCCTGGCACGGCCCCCACCAGGCCGCCACTGCCCATGCGTTACACAGACAAGTCCCGCCTCCCACGGGAGCCGGGGGTACCCCGACTTTTTGTTACAGCAAAGCCGGCTTCCCACAGCCCTATGGGGCCCCCCTACTGCCAGAACAGCCCCATCTGTCCCTGCCCCTCTCCTGTCCAGAGTGGAGAGGGGGATCCTTATCCAGGGGTAGACAGGGTCCCGTCAGAAGCAGTGGAGTGAAGAGCGGGGTCACCTTGGGTCCTCGCGGTCCGTCGGGGCCTTGGTAACCGTCCAGGCCTCTGCTTCCCTGCAAAGAGCACACACACTGTCGATCTCGCCCTAACACGAGTGACGGCAGCGTCACTGCTCCGAGGACGCGCGTGTCCGCCCCCCAGAACCCTCTTCCGGCCCCGCCTGGCCACGGTGCACCCGGCCAGGCTCTCTCCAGCTGCTCTGCCCAGTGAGGACCAACGTCCTGACCGTGGCCTGACCACCTCAGAACAGCTGCCCCTGCTTTCCCTCTGGGTGTTCTTGGAGAATCAGCCACAGATCCTCTGCGTGGTCGATGTGGCCGGCCACGTGCCCATGGAGCCGGATGCCCCTCTGTGCCCACACGGCCTCTGTGCTGCAGCCGGGGGCTCCACGTGGTCCACGCTCGTCCCTCAGGGGGCTGCATGTTGTTCACGGAGAGCCAGGACCCCTGCTCTCTGGCCACGACTATAGGTGGACATGACCTGCCCAGTAAGACCCTCCCCCAAGACTGGATTGTCAGTTAACACCAAGTGGAAGCAGTAACCACTTCTCCATCTCCATTTCTGAACGCAGCAGCTCAGCCCCTGAGACGCCCGCCGTGGGGTCTGCAGAGGAGCGGGAGCTTCCTAAACACCTAGCAATTCCTTCTCCCTCGTCACAGAGCAGGGGAGGCCCTCACGAGGCGTGAGAACACGCGTGGCCCCCGGGGTCTGTGTGCCGGGAGTCTTGGGGATTTCGAACACGTTCCACTTGGGGTGTTTGGTTGTGGGACTTTGTCCCACACTAGCTGGAGCTGACGGTGTGTGGGAGGCAGGCTTGGAACCCCGCAGAGCGAGCCCACGACTGGGCTGCACCCCAGTGCCCGAACACGCCCTGGAGTCTGTCACACCCACAGCCCGTCCCATGTCACAGAGCCTCGCTCAGCTGTGCAGGGACACCCACAAGCCCAAGCAAGCACCCCCAGCCCCAAGCACCCGCCACATTTGCTGCACTGGCCCGAATGGCACTGGCTGTTCCGGGATGTGTCTGAACGGCTTGGGATCAGCTGGGGATTCCGTAAACCCAGTGGGAGACGGGGAACGTTAGGAAGTGGCCAGGACTCCGGAGGTCTCTTGGCTGTGGAGCCAATGGGGGCAGAGTGTTGGGCACGCAGAGTGGAGGAGGAGAAGAGCCACACGCCACGGGCTCATTCATCGCCGGCAGCAGGCATTCCAACCACCTCAGCCGTTTCCTATGTGCCCTGCAGGGCCCCTGGACGGGGCAGGCCTCTGTCGGAAGCAAGGACGGTGCATCCAAGAGGAGCCGTGCGGTGGTCCACGTACGGTCGTCCATGCCTCAGAATGGCCTGGCGGGGTCCAGGGACTTCCCTACCCCTTGCCCCGAGACAAGGGCTCTGCTCCTGCCAACAGCGCCCCCCAGACTCCAGCCCGGGGAGACACTGAGGCTGGGGATGGAATTGTGATGTCTGATTCAGACTGAACGCTGGTGTTCGAGGAGCAAACCCTCCACGCGGTCGCTGGGACATCCCCGTTCAAATTCTGCGTGGTCAGTCCACCGTCTATGCGAAGTTCTGATGCCAGCGGTTTAGCAGTAGCTGGTTTCACGCTCTCTGAGGGTAGGCAGAATGCAAAGCAGGCTACGGAAAATTGTCAGGCAGAAGTCCTCAGGGGCTGGAGGCGACGGAGAACCAGGATTGATCACTTCTGGGAGATGAACGTGCTTGGTCCTCCATGACCACACAGGAGCTCCCGGCAGAGAGCGAAGCCCACCGATGCTCACATCCCAGACCCACACCGTGTGGGGTTGGTCACGATGCCCACGTCCTGTGCTGGACTAAGGGGGTCTGACGGCTGCCTCCAGCTTCCTGCTGACCCAGACCTCGAGAGGCAGCGGTGATGGCTATGGAAACTGGGCTCCTGCCACACACATGGAAGACCTGGATCATGTTCCCGGCTCTCGGCTTTTGCCTCAGCCCAGTCCCGACTGCGGGAGACACTTGGATGTGAACAAGAGGATGGGAGTTCTCCTTTCATAGTTTAAAAATAAAAAGCCTAGTATTTGCACATAATGTATGCATATTCTTCCTGTATACCTTGAGTCATCTCTGGATTACTTACAATACCTCCTGCAACCTCCATGCTACACAGACAGCTGTTACACTGTCAACCTCCATGCTACACAGACAGCTGTTACACTGTCAACCTGCACGCTACAGACAGCTGTTACACTGTTTAGGGAAAACTAACAAGGACATCCTGAGTACAGGTTCCGCAGACACAGGTTTTCTCCCTGCGGTTAGGGGGGATGTGATCACGGACGGAATCTCTCTTCAGTCCGCGGAACACGGCCCTCATCATTCTGCCACTGTTCGGAACGGGGTCCTTTCCCATCCTAATGGCTGGCAGAGCCCCAGTCGGGGTGGACGTGCGTCATGTGCCTCAGGAGAGGCCCCTTGTCAAAGAAACCTGGCCAGTGTGAAAGGAAACGGAACAGAACAGGTGAGAGGGAGTCCTGCGATTTCAATCAAAGACCCCGACAGGAAGTCCTGGTCAGCCGCTACCAGCCAGGACTCGTCTGGGGTCACTCCTGCACTGTGCTGGCCGCGGCCAGTGCTCTGCCATGTCAGCTGGTGGAACCGGGGTATCTGCTGCTACCCATGTACAAAGGCACTCCAGCCCTGGTGGAGCCCCACGGGCCAAGGATCCCAGGGCAGTGCCCGGGGAGCCGGCCTCAGCGCGTGTCCCTTCAAGGTCGCGGGGTCGACAGGCATGCCTTGCAAAGCCGGTCTGGGCTGCGAGGGCTTCCGCACAAACACGAAGCGTATTCCACCCGAGAGGAAGGCAGGCGATCGCTAACTTCTCAGGACATTTCACATCATCGATCCATAAGGCTCACTCCCCTGCAGGCCGGGCTGGAACCCAAGCAGCTCCCTCGGGCTGCGCACACAGCAGGCGTCACTGCGTGGACACTCGCACACGCAGGCAGACCCCTTTCGGAACGGGTTCTCTGCGCTGCTCCCAGTTTGATGCCATTTATGCTGCTGCTCGCAGCTGCTCCCCGGAGCTGCTGGGTTTCTGGCTCCAGTTGCATCCCCAAACTGAAGTCTGTGCGTCCAGCTGAGATGTTAGCTGGGGGCGACGGTGGCCAGCAGGGTAACGCAGGGGGCGGGGCACGGTGCCGTGCTGAGCTGTGAGACCTGTCCTGCGCATTCTCGCGTTTATCCTCAAGAAACGATTTCCCTTTCCCCAAGAACACCCACGTCTCTGCATGTCGTGGCTACTGCAGGGAGAAGGCTGGAGGAAGTGGGCACAGAGAGGCTCCTAGCGGTGATCACGCACACGGTGAGCGAGCCAGTGCGACACCACCTGCTGCTGAACGCCTGTGTCTGCTCGGCGCTCCCTCCTCCCAGCACCCCCAGGCCAGACTCGGCTCCCTGCCCCTGGCTGGGGGAGGCACGGAGAGCTCAGGGACACCCCATCTGCAGGGAGGCCGCGGGGCGCTGGTTGGGATCAGGAACGGGGTCCTTGCTGGGTCCCGGTCTATGTTTAGGATAAACGGACGGGAGGGGAGGTGATGGGCCGGTAGAGGCTGCTCAAGCCCTCAGGGCTGGTGTTAGCTGTAAATGGCTTGATCCAGCCGTGCCGGCGGCACTGGCGGTCAGAAGGGTGTCTGGGACCCACGTGGCAGATCTCCCAGTGCTCGAGCGCCCACTGACCGTGCCGTAGTGACGCCATGAGCAGGGCACAGCATGGCCCCCAGGCTGGCTTGATTGTTTAACGCCATCTGGTGGGGCACCCACTGGGGCCGATGGCGGAAGCAGCAGATGTGAGGACACACGCGTGAGCCCCGTGCCGTTCACCGCACACGGGGTGGGGTACGGACCAGCCTGAGGGCTGAGCGGGCGTAGACCATCCACGCGTTGCCCTTCTCTATGGCTTGCTGGAGGAACAAGGCCGATGTGTGGGTTCCACTGTGGAGCCAGCTCCACGGCACGTGGGGTAGGACACAGGGCAAAGCAGCACGGGTCCCCTCAGCTGCGTGTCCTTGGCAAAGCTCGTGGAGCCGTCCACGGCATGCCAGGGATGCCAGCGTGCACGGGAAGGGGCCACGCACCACACCACCGTGGATTGTGCACGGCGTGAACCACCAACACAAAAAGCCTTGTTTCTGTGTGCGCACTCCCGCACCATTCCAGAGCTTTTACAGATTCTTAATCCACTTCTCGAATTACGTTTTCTCCTAAATCAACGCCCCACCCCCCAAATATCTGTCTGCAGATCACACAGTAAAAACATGGCTCATGGGGCATGGGGGCGGAAGGCGCAGAAGCCAGGGCTGCTGGGGCTCGGGGGGAGGAGTGGTGTGGAGAGGCGGAGACCGAGGCGGGCGGTGACCGGTTCAGGTATGGTCACTGGCCTGGGAGGACGGCTCGGCCTCTCTCCACGCTTTTTCCTGGGGACGACAGCTCCTCCTGTGCCCCCGTGGGACGCGCAGGCCGGAGCGGCTGTGTTGCTGCGTCACTCTTACCTTCTGTCCGGGGGATCCCTTCTCACCATCCAAGCCAGGGGCGCCCTGGGTGGAAGAGAGGACAGAGGCGCGGACAGCTCAGCAAGTGAAGTGCAAGGCCCAGGACGGCCAGCCGGAGGGTCCAGACACGCCCCCAGCACAGAGCAGGGCCCGCCCACTAGGCAGGACACACCCCCAGCACAGAGCAGAGCCTGCCCACTGGGCAGGACACACCCCCAGCACAGAGCAGAGCCTGCCCACCGGGCCGACAGGACATGCCCCCGAGCAGAAAGCAGGGCCCGCCCACTGTGCCGGACACACCCCTGAGCACAGAGCCAACCTTGGGCCCAAATTCTGAAGCACATAAAACAAATCTAATGGCAAACTAGCGGCCAGACTCCATCCATGTGTCCCAGCGGTGGGGACACGCGCAGGAACCCTGGACCCTGATCCCTGGACCCAGCCCGGGACCAGGCACAGGGGAGGGGCAGGGTGGAGGTGGCAGGCAGGAGCTGCCTGGCAGGGGGCTGAACCCCCGGGGAGGAGACGCCCAAGAGGAGGCACTGAGCTTGGACCCTGGGACAGCCAGGTGTAGGCTCCGCCCAGGGTCCTCTGCAGCTTTGCTCACAGCAGCCCCGGGGGGCTGGCGCAGCCACATGGCCGCTCTGCTCCCTGCCCTGCTCCAGGGGGAGGTGCACGGTTTCCACACCTCCTGCGCAGGTGCAGGGGTACGGGGGGGGGCCCTGGGTTTCCACACCTCCTGCACAGGTGCAGGGATACGGGGGGGCCCCTGGGTTTCCACACCTCCTGCACAGGTGCAGGGGTGCGGGGGGACCCCCTGGGTTTCCACACTTCCTGCACAGGTACAGGGGTGCGGGGGGACCCCCTGGGTTTCCACACCTCCTGCACAGGTATAGGGGTGCGGGAGGACCCCCTGTGTTTCCACACCTCCTGCGCAGGTGCAGGGGTACGGGGGGGCCCCTGGGTTTCCACACCTCCTGCACAGGTGCAGGGGTGCGGGGGACCCCCTGGGTTTCCACACTTCCTGCACAGGTGCAGGGGTGTGGGGGGACCCCCTGGGTTTCCACACTTCCTGCACAGGTGCAGGGGTGCTGGGGACCCCCTGGGTTTCCACACCTCCTGCGCAGGTGCAGGGGTACGGGGGGGGCCCCTGGGTTTCCACACCTCCTGCACAGGTGCAGGGGTGCTGGGGACCCCCTGGGTTTCCACACCTCCTGCGCAGGTGCAGGGGTGCGGGGGGACCCCCTGGGTCTGTGGCAGAGGGCGGGAGGCAGGGAGCCCTGTGGTTTGTGCTCATGGCGTGGACCCGAGGCTGCTCTGGAAAAGGAAGGCGACTTGAGAAGCCAAGTGTAAGCAGCCCCGAGTGCCGCGGTCGCGCCGTCAGCGTGTGGCTTACCCGCGAGCCCGAGAAGCCCATGATCCCTTCCTCTCCCTTCAGGGAGATGCCCTAGGAGAGGAACAGGAGGTGAAGGGGGCTCTGGTCCTCCAGGGTCCCGGGACCCGGAGCCCGCCGCGCCATTCCCGACCCAGACTTACTATGGCTCCTGGTTCTCCCTCGCTTCCTTTTTCACCCTGCAAAGGAGACGGAGTGAGAAACGCTCGCTAATTTGGACGCAGTCACGTTTAAAACCAGAGTTTGCGGCACAAGGCAAAGCGTATCTAGTAAAAGCCCCGACAACCAATGATCCGGTACGAGGTGATGGCGATCGCCGACGCTTCGCAGCTGCAAACCGCAAAGGGAAAAACGGGCACGAGAGAGGTGAGGCCATGCGTCACTTTCGAGGTGACGGGACCCCGTCCCCTGCCGTCCCCGAGCAGCTTCCCGCGTCACACGTCTGTCACGTCCTCGATGGTGGGGACACACAGAGGAGCCCCTGATCACACCCATGCGACAACGTTATCGCAAGGTCCTCTGAGGAAGGGGGCCTTGGGGACATTTTAGGGCCCCGGCAGGAGCAGCTGTTCGGCTTTGCACGCTGGGCCCTTTCCCTCCACTGCTCACAGGCTGGGCTCCCCCAGCCCACGGCTGCCCCTGCAGGCTGCGGGGACCCAGCCCGGGAGCCGGCTCTCCTCTGTGGCACACAGGAAACAACTCCCCTCTCCGACCAGGTCCACCGGCCACCTCCCGGCCACTGCTGTCAAGGGCACTCACTATTTGGCCCAGAGCCGCCCGTGTCCATTCTGTCCCCAAGGCAGTGGCTCTGTCTGCCAAATCCCAGCTGTGACCAAGGACCCCCCGGCACGGAGACGGATGCTGGCGTCGGGATAATGTTCTACTTGCAGAAGTCCGATCTCCATCTTGGGGGGTTTGGTCCCCGCATGCTGCGTGTGCCTGACACCCGTGAGCATTTCATGTGTGGTCTCCACAGCTCCAAGGACTGGGACGGGGCCGGGGAGGCTGGGAGAGGAGTCCCTGGCTGAGCAGGAGCCGGGGGACAGGTGTCAGCAAGGTTTCAAGCCACCAGAACGCTGACAGTTACAGGGCACACCCTGGAAAACGGGCTCTGATCCAGGAAAGAGCTTCCCGTGGGTTCTCTCTTCCCCAGCATAACGCGGTGTCCACACCGTTCCCCGATCCTGAGACCCGGGCTCTCAAGGTCGATGGTAGCTTTTTTTTTTTTTTTTTGGATATACTTTTTTCAATTTTTCACTAGAAGATGATTACAATGCATTATTTCACATGTAGGAGTTTAGGAGCACAGTGATACTCTCTAAAGTGGATTCTCGGCTGCCTCAAGTGTTGAGGAAGATGGATGACAAAGGTGTTTCACGAGTCTCTCAACTGGTAGCACCCAGAGCCCTCCGGGAGGCCCTCGGCGTGTTTTTGGGAACCGTCTGCCAATGTGGGGATGAGGCCTTCTCGCCTCGGGACGTGACTGGAGAGCCCTCAGGTCTCAGCTCCACTGGGAAATCTGCCGCAGGCTGCTCACCTTGTACTGATCGGGGTGGAAGGTGGTCTTTGTGGACCCGGCGATGGGATAGATGGTGTCGAACGGGATGCCATTGGGACCCGGCTGGCCTATGTCGCCCTGCACAGGGGTGGCCAAGCAGCGTGGTTAGCAGTCTACACTCTGTCCACCACACGCACCAGCCTGGTTAGCAGTCTACACTCTGTCTACCACACACTGACCTGGTTAGCAGTCTACACTCTGTCCACCACACACACCGACTTGGTTAGCAGTCTACACTCTGTCCACCACACACTGACCTGGTTAGCAGTCTACACTCTGTCCACCACACGCACAGACCTGGTTAGCAGTCTACACTCTGTCCACCACACACACTGACCTGGTTAGCAGTCTACACTCTGTCCACCACACGCACTGACTGGTTAGCAGTCTACACTCTGTCCACCACACTCTGACCTGGTTAGCAGTCTACACTCTGTCCACCACACGCACTGACTGGTTAGCAGTCTACACTCTGTCCACCATACACTGACCTGGTTAGCAGTCTACACTCTGTCTACCACACACTGACCTGGTTAGCAGTCTACACTCTGTCCACCACACACACCGACTTGGTTAGCAGTCTACACTCTGTCCACCACACACTGACCTGGTTAGCAGTCTACACTCTGTCCACCACACTCTGACCTGGTTAGCAGTCTACACTCTGTCCACCACACTCTGACCTGGTTAGCAGTCTACACTCTGTCCACCACACGCACTGACTGGTTAGCAGTCTACACTCTGTCCACCACACTCTGACCTGGTTAGCAGTCTACACTCTGTCCACCACACGCACTGACTGGTTAGCAGTCTACACTCTGTCCACCATACACTGACCTGGTTAGCAGTCTACACTCTGTCCACCATACACTGACCTGGTTAGCAGTCTACACTCTGTCTACCATACACTGACCTGGTTAGCAGTCTACACTCTGTCCACCACACTCTGACCTGGTTAGCAGTCTACACTCTGTCCACCATACACTGACCTGGTTAGCAGTCTACACTCTGTCCACCACACTCTGACCTGGTTAGCAGTCTACACTCTGTCCGCAACACACTGACCTGGTTAGCAGTCTACACTCTGTCCACCACACGCACAGACTTGGTTAGCAGTCTACACTCTGTCCACCACATGCACTGACTGGTTAGCAGTCTACACTCTGTCCACCACACTCTGACCTGGTTAGCAGTCTACACTCTGTCCACCACACGCACTGACTGGTTAGCAGTCTACACTCTGTCCACCATACACTGGTGGGGCCGAGCAGTCTACACTCTGTCCCCCACACGCACTGACCTGGCTTCCTCCCACCCAGCGTGTCCATCCTCCCCTCCCACCCGCGCTTCTTCCCCCACTTTCTTCCCGCGACCACCCCGATCAGCTCATCACAGGGGTCTACATCTGCACGTTGGGCTTGGCAGTGTTTCTGTCTGCCTTTTCCTGTGCTGTCAGTGCCAAGAACAGAATCTTCTCTTCACACTGGGCAGTGCTGATGCCACCCGGTGTGCGCTCAGAGAGCAGTGGGGACGACCCAAACAAGGCTTCCGTGAATGGGGGAGGGCGGGGGTCTCCTGGTGCATGGGGGAAAGGGGGGTCTCCTGGTGCATGGGGGAGAGGGGGGTCTCCTGGTGCATGGGGGAGAGGGGGGGTCTCCTGGTGCATGGGAGAGAGGGGGGGTCTCCTGGTGCATGGGGGGTGTGGGAGAGGTATCTCGTGGTGCATGGGGTATCTCCTGGTGCATGGGGTTATGGGTAAGGGGGTTTCCTGGTGCATGGGGGAGGTGAGGGTCTCCTGGTGCATGGGGGTGTAGGTGTGGGTTTCCTGGTGAATGGGGGTTGTGGGTAAAAGTGTTTCCTGGTACATGGGGGGTGTGGGTGAGGTATCTCGTGGTGCATAGGGGTTATGGGTAAGGGGGTTTCCTGGTGCATGGGGGAGGAGGGGTCTCCTGGTGCATGGGGGAGAGGGGGGGTCTCCTGGTGCATGGGGGTGTGGGTTTCCTGGTGAATGGGGGTTGTGGGTAAAAGTGTTTCCTGGTGCATGGGGGGTGTGGGTGGGGTCTCCTGGTGCATGGGGGAGAGGGAGGGTCTCCTGGTGAATGGGGGGATACAGGTAAGAAGTTTCCTGGTGCATGGGGGGTGTGGGTGAGGTATCTCGTGGTGCATGGGGTATCTCCTGGTGCATAGGGGTTATGGGTAAGGGGGTCTCCTGGTGCATGGGGGTGTGGGTGTGGGTTTCCTGGTGAATGGGGGTTGTGGGTAAAAGTGTTTCCTGGTGCATGGGGGGTGTGGGTGGGGTCTCCTGGTGAATTGGGGGGTCTCGCTCACGGCACATGGGCACCACGTGGAGCCTTTGGTCGCAGGATCTCATGTGTGCGCCTCTCAAAGGCAGGAGGGGTCTTGACCCTCAGCACCACAGTAAACATGGTCACATGACCCTCCTGCCTGCCACTTAGGCCAGCCAGAGCCGGTCCCTGAGCGTGGCCGCATCCGTCCCTCAACCCCCTCTGGGTCCCACAGGTGGACACCTGAGAGGGGCTGGACGGGGCTGACCCTGGAGGTCAAGGCCAAAGCCTTGGGCCTGTGTTCCGTGTACTCTGCACGGGGAACCCAGAGAGCAGCAGCAAACCCAGCCGGGAGGGCGCCTGCACCCGGCCGCCCCCGCGTGCACCCGCCGGGCCCTTACCTTCTCACCCTTTTTTCCATAAAAACCAAGTCCGTGGTTGCCCTGAAGAGACAAATGGCTTCTGTAAGATTTCAGACGTTGACCACCATTTTGCTCTAGAGAGAGACCCCCAACCTATCCATGGCGACAGGGCTGATCCACAGCGCTCGCCTGACGGGTGGGCCACATCCTGGGCACGCACGGAGCCAAGGCCCCGCCTGCCGTCCCCACAGCCGGCCGTGGAAGCACACAGGGCTCGATTTCCCTGGAGCCCAGATGACAGGGGCGGGATCCGGCCTCCCTGTGGCTGGAGCCTTTGCTCACTGCAGCAGCGTCGGCCTGATCCCACGCTTCCCTGCTTTCCAGGTGGATCAGAATCTAGTGATGTGAGACGTTCGGTTTAAGCCGATCTGTCCAATTTCCCTTTTGCTTCTGTGCGAGCATTCGAGATTCCGGATCCGGGAGGTCGTCCGGACCCTGGGGGGTGGGATCCGCGCACCGTACAGACAGTGCCCCCCTTTCCTTCCAAACCTGGCTGCTTCTCTCCCAGGGCTTCCCGGTTCCCACGGTGACCAAAGACCCTGTGGGATCTCTGCAGTGTGCCGCCCGCCCCCTGCCAGTGCCCCGTCTTTTCGGAAAACAAAAACAAAGCTTTAATGAATCTCTGCCTTCACTTTCCCACCTGGCTGGGGGTGGAGACGAACGCCCACAGTGCAGGGAGCCAGGCCGGGCCAGCAAGAGGCCCCTGCGACCTCGCTCTGCCTCCTGAGCCGGCTGCCGAGTCCCCAGGAAGTGCCCTGGCCTTCTGTGTGTGCGGTGGTCGGGGGAGATCTGAGCCCCGCCTCAGCTCCCGCCTGGGCCGCTCCCAGCTGCAAGCCTCCCTCGCCCGCCCCAGGCCATGGTGGAGAGGACCCGCGGCCTCAGCAAGCTCCAGCCGGAGGGGATGGGGCCCGGGGGAGGGCAGGGCAGCGGTGGCCAAGGGGGCAGAGAGAGAGGACTTCCTGTGGGGCAGGCGTGGGGGTGTGAGGGCTTGATGTGTCCTCACGGGGACACAGGCAGCGCTGGTCAGACGTCCCCGGGAGCAGCTCCCGGCTCCTGCGAAGTCTCCCCAAATACGGGCCTCAGCAAGCCCCTTCAGCTTGTGCTGGACACTGATCCCCCTGCCCCGGCCATCGCTCTCCAGTTCTCTAACTGACCACCTGTCTTCTCACACCCCAGCCAGATTAACAGCCTTCCTCTGACGACCACTGTGTAGCCCAAGGCTCTAGTCCATGTCCCCAGAGGCCAACACTGAACCTTGGATGCCTGATTACACCTGGGGTAGAAACACAGCCTCCCTCTCCCTACAACAGACACCAGGGGTCTGCAAAACTTCATGGAAGGAGGCAGAGGTTAGCACAGCTGGTTAAGCCACCGCCTGCAATGCAGGCATCCCATATGGGCGCCAGTTCGAGTCCCAGGTGCGCCACTTCTGATCCAGCTCCCTGCTAATGGCCTGGGAAAGCGTTGGAAGATGGCTCAAGTGCTTGGGCCCCCGCACCCTGCATGGAAGGTTTTCCTTGGAACTCATGTGGGAGACCAGAAAGAAGCTCCTGGCTTCAGCCTGGCCCCGCCCTGGCCGCTGTGGCCATCTGGGGAGTGAAGCAGCAGGTGAAGGACCTCTCTCTCCCTCTCACTCTGCCTTTCAAATAAATACATAAATACATAAAAAAGTTCATGGAAATCGTTATTAAAAACCTATGCATGGATTTCAAAGTTGTTCTGCAGCAAAATGAATTCCTATCACTTCCATTTTCCACGACCTTTCTGAAGCACCCTCGTAAGCTGACACGTGGGTGAGTGTGAACTCCCGGGAACTGATCTAGCCCAGGCTTCAACCAGACGGTCCCGGTGAGGTTTCTCACAGCAACAGGGCCGTGCTAAGGATTTGCGAACGAGGTATTTAATCCGCCAGGCGCGGCCCGGCCGAGTTATCACGAGAGCCTGACATCAAGACTTAGCAACCAGCCATGTGGCCCCCGGCTCCATCCACGGCACACGGCTGTCAGAGTTGTGTGTGCACTGAACGAACGCTCCAGCACCCAAGTCCCCTCCCCTCCCCACCGCCAGCCCCTACTTACAGGCTGTCCTTTGGGTCCTGGGGGTCCAGGGGGTCCCTGCACAAAGACAAGGCCAAGTTGCACAGTGTGTTCTCTACCTGGGATCCCAGGTGACTCCTGCAAATCCCCGCGGAGCCACCGCTGCCGGCCTGCGTGGACACAGGCTCCCCCCACATCTGTCTCACAGACGGAGAGCTGGTGGGAGCGGACAGGGCTGCCGGGTCCCGCACTGGCTGCTTTGCTCTGCGAGCTTCCCCCAAGTCCTCATGCTGCCTATGGTGACCCCCACGAGGGCGCAGGCCCTGGCTGCAGAAATGCAGTCTGCTGGGAGCTCCCGAGACCCCGGCTGGCTCCTGCCCCTTACGGGGTCTGCTGTGCCCAGGGTGGGTGCAGGGGCCCGCACAGCTTGTGTGTAACTGGAAGGGTGCTGGGCTCCACATCACAGCTGACATGGCCCTCACTCTTCAACCTCAAAAGCAGCAACACGTGTGTGTGTGTGTGTGTGTGTGTGTGCGCGCGCGCACGGGAAGGATGGCCTCTCTGTCACGCCCCTGTTAGGTGCTGAGGGGCCAGGTGCTTACCGGTCTTCCTGGAGCGCCAACTGGGCCCATCGGCCCCATAGGCCCGGGGCGGCCGGGAGGCCCCTGGGGACAGACAAGGAGGGGGAGTGGTTAAGAGGGATCGACTGACACCGCAGTCCTGCAGTTCTGAAGCTTCCCCTTAGAACATTCTGGAAGGAAAGCAAGGCTTACCTGGAAGCCGACCAGCCCCGGCTCTCCGATTTCACCCTAGTGGGGAAGGAGGGATGGGCAGTTACAGCTGTGTACGACAAACCCGGGAGCTGGATGTGTTGTGGACGCTACAGTGCCCTCTCTGAGGCCTGAAGCCGCACACACGGCCGACAGCAGCAGGGACAGAGGCCACCGCGACCGCCCCGCGCCACCCCTGCCTTCTCTGCTCACGCACCCACTCGGAGGAAGGCCCTCCCCCCGGATGGGGCGACCCCCCCCGCCTGCGCCCACGCACCCGGTATCTGACACGGTCCTCTTCAGACAGCGCGTACGGCTCACCCTTCTGCCCCTTGGGTCCTTGGGGCCCCTACGCCAGCGGATTCATAAAAAGGCAACAGACAGAGAAACGCGTTCACACCCGGGCAGTCGGCAGCCGCGGCCACGTGGGGGAGCGAGCTTGGGCTTTTATGGGCACCGCCCGCTGCTCCTGGGGCCCTTCCTGTGCCACCTGAGCCCAGAGGGGACATCTCACTTCCTGTCTGCCCCACGGTCTCGTTCCCGGGAGCCCGGACAGAGCTGCTTCCCGGCATTTGAGCATCCTCTGCACACCCAGGCGCCCACGCTCCTTCTTGATGGTGTCTGGGCGGGCTTGGCCACCCTCATGCTGTCAGGCACCTCGTGGGAGAGACGCCGGGCTGGTCTCTAACGCTGGAAGAGTGTGACACACAGTGTAGGAGACCGAGGTTGTAGGGTAAGTGGTGTTGTATCGTAATAGAAAACCTTGTCGTTTACTGAAAAGCCGAACCACGTGAGAAGGAAACAGCAGGAGCGGGGACTGGGGGGAGAGGTGAAACCACGAATGGGAAGGGGATTTGAGACTGTCCTCCACCCGGCCCGGCCCGGCTGTCGCGGACATCCGGGGAGTGAGCCACTGGGCACACTGTGCTTTGACTGTGAACTGACAGACTGCAGGCGGCAAGAACATGAACCAACCAGCTCTTTTCCATCTCGCGTGGACAGAGTGAACGCGGATCCAAGAAAACCTCCCGGGGTCCTAACAGAGGGAGGCCTGAGAGGCGAGCCCTGCTGGGGTCTCCTGCCCAGCCCACCGCGGAGCCACGTGGAGGCAATGCACCGCCCTGCCCTGTGCCCGGGGGACTCACGGGTGAGCCGGGGAAGCCGCCAGTGCCGGAGGGACCCTGAGGGCCTTCGTCACCCCTGGTCCCATTGCAGCCGTCATAGCCGGGTGGCCCCCGGGGACCGCCTTGCCCTGGGTGTCCCTGTGGAAGACGAGAGTGGGTGAGGCCCCCAGCCCGTGGTCTCGGCCGTCAAGGGGCTGCGAGGTAAACCAGTCGTGGACGCTCCCCTAAATGATGTCCCCGGCCTGAGCCCAAGGCAGTGATAATGCAGACACGGATGAACTCGTGAGTGACAAACCTAAGGCCCAGAGCTGGGGACGGGCTTTTGGGACAGAGCCCCGTTTCACACGGGCTTTGGGAAGAAGGCAACTGTCTAGGGTCTCCTCTGTCTGGCTTCATTGGCCACTGGTCTTTCAGCAGGGACAGGTAAGAGAAGACTGGGAATTCTAGAAGATTCTAGAAGCTGCTGGCTCCTGAGGATCTGCTGAGCAATCAGGAAACGCCAGACCAGACCAGTGCACCAGGGCCGGGCTGTGCGTCATATACCACGGGGCCGCAGCCTGATTTTCTGTATCTTTGGAGGTATTTAGATAGAAGCTTTATCACCGTGCATTTTCTTCTTAGCCTGGGTCTTCTGGATAAGAAACCAAACATGCATTCCAGAGTGAGTGCTGAGGTCGCCAGGGTATCCTGCACTATCACTCGGAGAGATTTGGGGAATTTTCAGAGAAACGGAAAAATCCTACACAAACAGGACCCTGTGCCCTGCACGCTGAAACGCTGAGGGAGCAGAAGGTTCCCACTACTTGTATCCGAGATGAACCCGACAGTCTTTTAAGTGGAGCTCTGGCGCGTCCGAGAAATCCGCACTGCGCCTGTAAAACCCGCGGGTGTGATCTCCCGGCGCCCAGAGCTGGGTCTCTGGCGGCGACATCCAAGGAGTTTAAAAGCCCGGGAGATCTCACTTTGGGTCCAGCACTTTGATCTGCTGAGCGCCTGAACCAAACACATCCCCCGGCAGCTCTGACCGCTGCTCCAGTTCCTCGTGTGTCCACAGCTGTGTGGCGTCAACGCGTGAGCGTCTGAGCCCCCCACTCAGCTGACACTGAGGGTCCCCGGGCCACTGGGGGCTCGTGTCTCGGGAAATGTGACTTCCTCTCTATGCTGCTTCCTTGTGTTGCAAGTGACTTCCTGGACGTGAAGCTAAAAATGGGAAGGGCTGGGGTCTCTGGGACCACCCCCTCTCCCGCCTCCTATTTGCTGCTGCAGCCTGGGAGGGCGGCTCTGGCCCCGTGAGCGTGCGCATGCATGCATGTCTATGCAAACATGTGTGTGCACATGCATGTGATGTAGGTAAGACGCCTCAGCACACGCGTGAGGTCGCCTAGCACTACAGCAGCCCAGGCGGGAGGTGCCCCGGACGTGCGATAAACATCTTCATCCCCAGGGTCAGGTCTGGCCAGGAAGTGGGCCCTGGGAACTCTGCCCCGGAGCCCCCAGGAAGGCTCTGAGTCAGGCCGCTTTGTTTATTTTTTATACCACAAGAAGCGGAGTAAACTAGGTTATAAAAACACGTTTTATTGCATTTGGAGATTTTTCTCATGGACGCCCCATGCCTTTTCTTTTGCTCATTTTATCTGAGAGCTGCACCAGGGCTGAGCCGGCCTCGCCCGTCTGCAGTCCCGGCTCTGCAGGGGACTGGCGGGGCCTCACTGGGCACGCCTGAGCCTCACCTGGCTTTAATTCCAAACCGGGGCCCGGATCTGCAGTGCAGCCCGGTTCTGCCCCATGGTTCTGCCCCTACGGACACTGACAAAGGACACAGCCGGTCCAGCATTTGGGTCCCAGGGGGAAAGATGCAGATGGGGCCCCCGCGCCTCTCGTGTTCTAAACAGAACAGGAGGTCTTGCTCCACGTATTTCTGTAAGTCGTAACTGCAGGGCTTAGAACGCACATGGTGTTCTGCAACGCTTAGCTTCAAAAACTTACAGGGATTCCGTCAGCACCAGGAAACCCAGAGACGCCGCGGGCTCCCTAGGAAGAAAGCAGATACGCTCAGGGAGGCCCCCCCGAGACCCCCAAGTCCACACACACTTAGGGAGGCCCCCGGAGACCCCCCCAAGTCCACACACACTCAGGGAGGCCCCGTCCAAGACCCCCAAGCCCACACACATTCAGGGAGCCCCCGCCTGAGACCCCCCCAAGTCCACACACACTCAGGGAGGGCCCTGAGACCCCCGAATCCACACACACTTGCAGAGGCCCCACCCCAGACCCCTAAATCCCCACACACATGGGGTTAGGTCCCACCCAAGACCCCTAACGTCCCCCACACACACCGGGGGAGGCCCCGCCTGGACCTACCACGTCTCCCTTGGGTCCGGTTATCCCGGGGGCACCCCGCTCGCCCTTGTCGCCTTTGCGGCCCTGCAGTCCTGGGAACCCCTGTAGGCCGGGGGGTCCAGTGTAGCCCTGGGGGCCCACCGGCCCGGGCTGGCCCTGCGGGAAAAGCACATGGTCAGATTCCAGGAGGATCGCACACTTCCGGTCACGGCTGCCATCTTCAGAGAAGGTTCTAGAAAACTGCGCTCGTCAGCCATGACAGGGACAGTTATTTCTGCCTGAAGACATTCAGGGAGTCTGGCAGGTTGGAAGTATTTTTTTTTTTTTTTGACAGGCAGAGTGGACAGTGAGAGAGAGAGACAGAGAGAAAGGTCTTCCTTTTGCCGTCGGTTCACCCCCCAGTGGCCGCTGTGGCCAGCGTACCGCGCTGATCTGAAGCCAGGAGCCAGGTGCTTCTCCTGGTCTCCCATGGGGTGCAGGGCCCAAGCACTTGGGCCATCTCCACTGCACTCCCGGGCCACAGCACAGAGCTGGACTGGAAGAGGAGTGACCAGGACAGAATCCGGCCCTGACCGGGACTAGAACCCGGGGTGCCGGCACTGCAAGGCGGAGGATTAGCCTAGTGAGCTGTGACTTGGAAGTATTAAAGGTGACATGAAGCTATGCTAAATCACAAACCACGATGCTGGCTGGAAGGGAGAGCGCGTTTTTCGGCTTCTTAGTGTGAAACCAAGTCCCAGGCGGATTCCTGCCATTTGGCTCCATCCTCTCCCCAGCACGGATGTAGCACGCAGGGAGGCCGCGCCCAGGTACCACAGTGACCCCCGGGCACTTGGGGAGGCAATTCACCTCTTTCATTCACACACACAGAAAAGATGGGGTTTCTGGAACCACAAGCACGCACGCCCACGCTCCTTAGGATGGCGAATTCCGAAATCAAAATGACAAACGCTGGCGAGGATGTGGAGAAACCAGAGCCTGGGGCTCCCCACGGCCACGGCAGGCCCACACTGCCCTGTGACACCGAGAGCGGGACCTGCACAGACGCTCACACAGCTGTGTGCACGACACCAAGAGCTGACCACCGCCCAGATGTCCAGCAGTGCAGGATCAGGCAAACAGGGGTGGGGATGGTGTTGGCGTTTAGTGGGGCTGCAGGTTCCCTGCGTGGTGGCCGGAGCAGCAAGGTTAATGTCCTTCATGCCACTGAACAGGACACTGGAAAACGGCTACAATGGTCAACCTCCGGTCGCACAGGTGTGAACCACAACAAGCAAGGAAAAAGCCGATGTAACCCATAGAAATTCTTAATAATGAAGAAAAAGGTTTCCTTGTGACCGATGGGACTAATCCTTGGAGTATACAGTTGCGGGTTAGCGTCCGCCGGGGTGAGCCTGCTGTTTGCTCCTCGCCTGCAACATCCCCCCACCAGGGGCAATTTCCGAGACAGTCCCAGCTCCCGCCTTGCCTGATGTGGAGCAGGGTGGGGTCAGCTCCTTCCCTGCCTCTAAGGACATTTCCTGGAGAAGCTGCCCCGCAGGAGGGTGTCTGCCTGCCCAGGACGCTGTGCCCCACGCCAGGGCCCGGCAGAGCGGGGCGGGGAGACCTCACTCTGAGCACCGATGCCCGCCGGTCGTCCGAAGGCCAGCCCCGGGTGTACGGGAGGCGGTGAGCACCACTCGCTGGGAGGATGCGGTCCAGAGGATCCCAGGAGTGGAGGCTCTCCTGCTCCCCCAGGGCCTCGCCTGGCCCACAGTCCAGCTGTGCGCACGGCGGGATCTTGTCTTCCACCTTCCGCATGTCCAGGAAGCCCTCAGAGAGTGCCATGGTCAGCAGACTCCCCGGGGTAGCCTGGTCCCAAGCCTGGTAGGCGGGGTGAGGCCTGTGCATGAGCCATCTCTGGAGAATGTTCCAGAGGCAAGGCTGCTGGCCTGGTCTCGCGGGCTGGGCACAGGCAGGCGTGGCTCCTGCTCTCTCCTGCGCTGCATTCAGGCTGGAGCAAAGCTTTGGCTCTCCGGAAGTGCTCCTCTCGGGTTTCCTTGGTCCCCGTTCCTGCATTGCCCAGCCTCCGGCAGCCGCCCGCAGGCTTCTGTCTCTACGCCTCTCCCTGTTCTGGAAGGCTGCAGCCGTGAAGTCGCTGTGTCTGGCTGCTTCCACGCAGTCTAAAGGCTCTGAGGCTCATGCACACGGGAGCCTGTATCAGTGCTTCACTTCCTGGCGGAGAAACACGCCGGGTATGGGGTGTCGGGTACGATGTGTCCGTTCATGTTAATGGTCACCTGGACCATTTCTAGCCTTTGACCCTTGTGTGTAGTCCTGGTGTGAATGCGTGTGTACCAGTACCCAAGTTCCCACCTCCAGTCCTTATGGGTGCACCATCCTGCACCCCCATCACAAGGGTTCCAGTCTCCCCGCGTCCTGGCCTCACTTGGCAGCTTCCATTTTCTTGGCTATGGCCGCCTGAGTGTGCACCCAGAGGGTGTCACCTCCTTGCCACCCATGGGACGGAAGGTTCCAGAGGCCAGCCCGGCGTCTGCACAGAGCAAGGGCCGGGGAGCGCAGGGAGGATGCGATTTAGACCTGAGACCCTGGGGACGAGCCTCACTCCTGTCCAGTCTGTGACCCGTGCACTGTGAGGTCAAGGCCAAGGACGCCACTGGGACGCGTGTGTTGGCCACCAGGCAGGAGGCGTCCCCAGGAGCTGCAGCGTGTGTGCGGCTGGCCGGTGAGGAGGATTCCCTGTGTGCTAACCTCGCGTCCCGCCCATGCTTGGGTGGGAAGTCCCCATCGGAAAGGTTATTCTAACTCTTCCTTTCCTTCTGTCCTGAGCGACGCTGCTGATAAGAATTACCCCGGAGACGGCAGAGTCCGGTTCACGGTCTTTACGTGAGTCTCCAAAGCCCCGAGATTCCCGCACGGCCCTGATAAGTGCACTTCCATAGAATGTCCCTATGGGCCAATGGACGTCACGGGAAGGGGCCGACAGCAGGCGGCGCCGCGCGGCTTCCTGCCCCGGCCCCGCCAGGCCATGGCCCCAGTGCCCACGGGTCCGTCCCGGCAAAGACGGGAATGCCCAATGCCCTCTGCTCACCACTGGTCTCGGGGGAAGCATGGCGAGGGGAGCCATGGGGAGCCGTGGAGGTGCAGGCCCCGCCCAGCAGGCCTGCAGCTAAGTTCCACGCGGCTCTCTAGCCCCTCCCTTAATGAAAGCCTGGGTCCACGGCACAGTCCCCGCCCCGGGGGCCTTCTTGCCGGGGAGACAGCCCCTCTGCATGAGCAGAGCCTGGTCGGCATGAGGGTGGGGCTCGCAGCAAGGTCTGGCACAACGCGAGTTCCAGCGGGACCTCTCTCGGCCATGCTTCAGTGGCGCTCACAGCAGAGTCACCGTGGCCACCGGGAGAGCCACGGCGGGCGTGTGTGTGGGACGCCCGGTCAGAACCACAGAGGGCCGAGGCCAGACTTGAAGCCCCATTGCTGGACTACCACGGCCGCGGATGCAGGGCACCGCCAGCCCCGACGCACGCATCCTCCCGGGAGCTGGGGATTTTCCTTTGCAAGGACGGACACAGCATGACCTCAGCCGTGAAGACCGAGGCGGCGAGACGGGCGGTCGGCCGGCGCCTCCGAACACCTGCCCACGGTCCCAGGACGCTGAGCTGGGTTCCGCCCGCCCTACATTAACCTCCCAACGCGGCCTGGGGGTGCAGCAGAGCCTGTCATTGGCCAGGGGCAGAAGCAGACTTCCAAGACCCAAGCCGCCTCCTGCACGTCAGGTCTAGGCTGCGGGCAGGGTCTTCCGGGCAGGGCCAGAACGAGCCCTTGAATAGCAGGAAGCCCCTCTCCATCCTCAGCGGCTTCTTCCTGCCTCTCCTTCTATGGGCACTGGCGCCCCCAAACTCCCACATCCTCCCGGGCCCCAGGGGAGCCTCCCTTCCTCCTCCGGCCCGGGTTGGCCTGGGAAGGCTGCAGCTCCTGGCTGGCGGCCCCGGGGGATTCCAACCAAACCCTTGTTCATTTCTGCTCGCCCTCTGCCACACTGCACACGCCCAAGGCAGACGGCTACGTCTCAGGGGCAGGGAAACAGCTCCTGCTCCGAAATCGAGACATGCTCGCTTAGGAGTGATGAGTGCACAGAGCATGGAAAGTTCTAGATTGGCTGGCAGGAGGGGCGGACAGCATGGCCCGCACCACTGAGACGGTGAGGTCGGCGTTCGCACATCGCGTTACTCAGTCAGTGTTGGCTGTCACGGAAGATTACATCACAAGAACGGCCATGTCGTGTCCGTGTGCACAGCCGGACGCTCGACCTGTGGCGTCACTTGTTCACAGCAAAGCACTACCCACAGCCCTGGGTCCGTTCTAGATCCAGGACCCCGGGCGGCGAGGTGCATTGACACGGACTCGCCAAGCTCCCTCTTTGCAAAGTGGTTTGTCTCTGACTGCAGGGCCACCATCAACACAGGGTGCAGGAGCCACACCTCACCCTTACCTCACACCACATACCAGTGCTCACGGGAGAGTGGACGCTGGAAACTTCTGGGGGAAGATGCTTGTGGCTTTGCATCAGGCAAAGATGAGACCCCAGCTCTCACACCATAATAGGCAACAGCTGGCCAGACCAGGAAGTTGGGCTGTCAAAGACGGTGTTAGCAAAATGCAGGCTTCAGCCTGGGAGAAACGCTGTGCAGAACACAGAACCTGGCACGTGGCTTCCACTGAAATCTCCCCAGCCCTGCTGGGAAAAAAAAAAGAGGCCAAAGAACAGACGTGCTGCAGGGGGGATGGGGATGGAGACGCAATGTAGGATACACCTCAGCGTTCCTAAAGCAGGGTCATCTAAATGCTCGCCAGCTGACAACTGGATGAGCCACACAGCAAGGCAGAGGGCGGCGGATCCGGCGTGCGTGACGACAGAAGCCAGACAGGGCAGGCTGTGTACCGTCTGGGCCTATTTATATGACAGTCCAGAAAAGGCAAGTAGGAACACACACTGGCGGCCGCTGGGGCTGCAGGCGGAGGGCAGGGACGGGCCCAGGGGGCCTTCTGGAATGATGCACCTGCTCGACTTTGTGTTTTGGTGGCTGCTAGCTGGCTGTACATGTTTGGACTGAATGCAACTTATGTCTCCATGAACTTGACCTAAACACACGCACACACGCACGCACACACGCACGCACACACGTGGACATGGACAGCACAAAGATTAGGAAGATAAGCCCTGAAGTGGCTAGGCCTGGCAACTATGGCCCAGGTCACAGCCTCCGATGTAATCCCTTAGAATTTATAAGCGGAAGAAGAGGGACTGTTATAAAAGAATGGTTTGTCATGGGGGGGGGGGGCTTTGGCCTGGTGGCTAAGGCATTGCCTGGGACGCCCGTCTCCTGTCAGAGCTCTGGGTTTGTGTCCCGGCTCCCCTCCTGAGTCCAGCCTCCTTCCTGAAAACGCACACCGGAGGGGGCAGCAGGTGGCTGGAGGAGTCGGGCCCCTGGCAGCCATGGGGGACCCCGGATGGAGTTCCTGGCTCCTGGCTTCCTCTTGGCCACCTTCAGGCAAGCTGGGCCCTTGGGGGAGTGAACCCATACATGGGCACTCTGTCTTTCTCTCTGCCTTTGAAAGAAATAGAGCAAAATGGTTAAAATGGCCAATTCACAAAATGATGTATAAAAACCCACACTGAGCCAAATACTTTAAAACCGTGCACTGGGGAGATGAGATGACGGGGAGAACGGAGCCTGGGCTGGGTGTGGCCCGGGCAGCTGCAGGCCCGGCACAAGGCGGGGGCAGCAGGGGAGTGAGGGAGAGGCCTCGCCGGGATGCGGATGTGCTGGCTGCCACCGGGTGTGGTCCCACAGCAAGCAAAGGCAGGGGGTCCCCCCTGCGACCCCGAGATTCTATGTGGGAGGGACTGGCTTGGGGAGCGCCCCATCTGAAGGCAAGGAGAAAAGAAGCAGGACACTGCCCAGGCCCCGCCCCAGGACCTGGGCGGCCGACAACCTCGGCTCCTTATCCTAAAATAGGCAGCGAGTGCAAGCGGCCGCCTGGCTCAGTGGCTCCCGGCCCAGCGCGGGTCGGGCCCTGCAGCGTCTGGAAGGCCCTGCCTGGCACGCGCTGGGAAAGTGGATTTTCTGGGAAAGGCGTCCGTCACCTCTGGGCTTTCGGCAGTAAACACATCTCCCTCGCAGGGGTATGGGCCACGGCCCCGGGGGACGGGTGTGACCTGAGCCTGCGGGGCCGGAGGCCAGCAGCTGGAGTGCGGATGGGCTGGGGGGTGGCGGTGGGCGGTCAGAAGCTGGAGCCTGGCTCCAGCGGTCAGGACCCGGCGCTCTTTCTAACCGAGCACCTGACACGTGTTTGCCATCACCGCCAGGGCGCTGCGGTGTCACAGCCTGTGAGTCACCAGGGCCCTGGGCTGTGGCAGACGACAGCAGGGCACCCAGAACGGGCGGTGCGTATCTTTGCAGCCTCCGTGGATGACGGCCTGGTATCTCCTCGGGGCTCTGCTAACCCTGGACATGGGGCGAGCATCATGGCCCCTGTGTCCCCTACTTGGGACAAGAAGGATGTCCGGTCCCCTGCGCGGGGCTGGGTGGTCGGCTCGGACCCAGCGGGAGGCGGCTGCAGCCTCGATCCTCTTTCCATGGAGACACACACTCAAGGTGGAGGTTCTGAAACTCCAAAAGGCGGCCCGACGGGGACAGCGCCCCCTGTAGGCGAGGACTCCAGAGGCCAGCGCATTGCTGTAGACTTCCACAGCCGCAGGGACATTCCCCCATCACTCACACAGCGCCCTGCTCGGTCTTTTTTGGGAGGCGAGAGGGGTTGCGATGGCTGGGCCGTGCCTGGGCCCCATGGCCAAGCAGCCGGCGCCCTGATGGGGGCACAGCCTGGGGCCTCGCGGGTGCTGCTGTCCCGAGAGCAGCCTGGGGATCTGTGCTTGTCACGGGCTGCTCTGACCACACGGATGCAAGGAGGCAGCCTCACTCACACACGCGGGCGGCCAGGAGCTGCCCGGGGCACAGCACCTGCCCCTGGGGCCCCCACCGCGTGTGACTCTGCACACCTGTTACTTGGCTGGGGCCACTCGGTGCTCTGCTTGGGGCCCCCACCCTGCTCCGCCTGAGGACACGCATCTCACAGGTGACACAAATGCCCAGGGCTCGGCCCCCGCCCACCCATCTCCCCACAGCTCCGGGGCAGCCCTGTGTTCCCCGGGGGTTCCCAGCAGGACCCACCCAGCCCTGAAGGCCCCTCGCCCACACCACTGTGGTATGCTCCAGTCTAACCGAGTTCCTGGTGATTCGGCTGGTCTCTCGCAGACCCCAGGACCTTTGCACATGCGGGTCCTAAGGGGCAGGAGATGATGTGGCGCAGGCACAGCGTCTCTGGGGAGGTCTTCCTGACCCCACGACCAGATTAGGCGCACCCCTGCCTGTTTCTACAACAGCACGTGGCTGTGTGCACACGCACACTGCACTTTATTTCACACGGACCCTGCCTCATTTGGGCCTCCGTCCCCGCGTCCCTTACAGCACCTGAGACAACTCGCCCCACAGACCGGCTGCCCAGTGAGTGAACTCCCACTCCAACATGGCCGCTAACTCTCTGGCCACCAGGACTCTGGGACTTAGAAGCATCCTCGAGACAGCTCCACGAGGCCGCGGCGTGGAGGTGGCGATGTCCCCATTCCCGTCCCCCTCCTGCCAGCCGGCGGTTCAACTCTAAGTCGTCTCAATACATCAGAAACCATCTCACTCCCGGCCGGACTTTCCTCGGAGCCAGGGGCCAGCCTGCTGCTCTGCTGGGTGATCTGGTCTTCTCAGAGTTACCAGGGGAGAAGAGAGAGAGAGAGAGAGAGAGAGAGAGAGAGAGAGAGAGAGAGAGAGAGAGAGAGAGAGAGAGAAAGAAAGAGAGAAAGAGAGAGAGAGAGAGAAAGAGAGAGAGAGAAAGAGAGAGAGAGAGAGAGAGAAAGAAAGAGAGAGAAAGAGAGAAAGAGAGAGAGAGAGAGAAAGAGAGAGAGAGAAAGAGAGAGAGAGAGAAAGAAAGAGAGAGAGAGAGAAAGAGAAAGAGAGAGAGAGAAAGAGAGAGAGAGAGAGAGAGAGAGAAAGAAAGAGAGAGAGAGAGAAAGAGAGAAAGAGAGAAAGAGAGAGAGAGAAAGAAAGAGAGAAAGAGAGAGAGAGAGAGAGAAAGAGAGAGAGAGAGAGAGAAAGAAAGAGAGAGAGAGAAAGAGAGAGAAAGAAGAGAAAGAGAGAAAGAGAGAGAGAGAGAGCGAGAGCGAGAGCGCGAGAGAGAGAGAGAGCGAGAGAGAGCGAGCATCTGGTGGGATGAGAGACGCCACCTGAGACATCACGGCTGGAGAACGTGGCCAGGCTGCAGAAACGCCAGGGCCACGCACAGTCGAGGGCAGAGGCTGAGCCCGCCCAGCGGGCCCTTGGGGAAGGTCTCCTAGGGCTCACTGAATGTGTGTGCGTCAGAACCAGATCTCTGCCCACAAGGAACACCTTCTCAGAGCCTCTGAGGCCCCCGGGGGCAGGAACGCGGTGTGGTCCCGGCGGTGGACACTAGGTGGCAGTCGGTGGCACCTTACAGAGCAGGAACCGCTCCCGGGACTTGGGACATGGAGTGCTGGTGGGGGAAGACTGGGCTGGAGGTCCTTCTGGGTCACAGTGACTCACCTCCCGGGACAGAGGGCAGCCTCCTCGCTGGTCATGGGCGCTAGTCTCCCCTGGGGAGTGCTCTCGCATCTGGACTGCAGAATTCCAGATCCAGCTTCCCTCCACCGGGTGGCTGAACTAACCCCTACTAACTCCCTCCCCTTTGGCCTCCTTCACAGACACAGCCCTGGCCCTCTGCAGCGGTACAGCAGACTGAGCCGCCGCCTGCAGTGTCAGCATCCCATATGGGCGCCGGTTCGAGTCCCGGCTGCTCTTCTTCCTGTCCAGCTCTCTGCTATGGCCTGGGAGAGCAGTAGAAGATGGCCCAAGTCCTTGGGCCCCTGCACCCACATGGGAGACCCAGATGAAGCTCCTGGCTCCGGCTTGGCCCAGCCCTGGGTGTTGTGGCCATTTGGGGACTGAACTAGAGGATGGAAGATCTCTCTCTCTCTCTCCCCCTCCCCCTCTCCCTCTCTCTGCCTTTCAAATAAATAAAATTAAAACAGGACAGTGGATGGCCTGGCCCTATCACAGAGACCCCAGAGACAGCCAGTTGGAGTGCTGCCTGGCTCGAGCCACAAGGGACTAAGCTGCAGCGGCAGGCAAGCTGTGCAGACCCTGCAGCAGTCTGTGACGGCGCTGGGAGACCCCCGGGGACCCGAGAGCCCGCAGCTCAGGCACAGCTCCTGCCCGGGCACCGCAAGACCCGAGGAGCCCTGCAGGGGGCAGGGCTGGTACCCAGCCTGTTTGTTCTCCACCCTCCAGGTTGCCTTGCGGCCGGACCAACTGCCAGTCATCCTGGCGTCCACCGTGTGAAGTGCCCAGCATCTGGGAAGCTCCCCACCCAGTCTTCGCCGAAAGAGCCACGGAAGCCGCAGAGCCGGCAGGTGGCACGGCTCACTGCCCATGCCAGGGCCCCGCCCGTCTCCCGCCCTGGTCGTGCTGGACACTGAGCGGCTGGCTGGCCATCCTGACTTCTCTCCCAGGAGTCTCGGCTTAGAGCGGTGACTTGGACAAACACTGGACACACATCCGCAATTAAACAAAGAACAACAAACCCTGAGAAACGGATCTTTTTTGGGTCTGTGGAAAGATAACGGGCGGCTCATTTGTGCAGACGCGAAGCCTCGGGTCCCAGGGGGCAGGAAACCGGATGACATTCATGTCCATTCCAGGAGGGTGACTCAGCCGGGCTGTTCCCAGGACAACCCCAGTGGCATCTGCTACGCAAGTGGCCGTCTGCACTGATGACCTGGGAGGGACGGGGGGACCCGGCCGAGCCAGGCCCGCTGTGCCCCGTGAGAGGGAGAAAGGGGGGCTTGGTGAGGGAGCAGGGAGCCCCTGTGGACTGCGTGAGCGTGGGCCTGGCTGGGCTTGGGACTGCCTGGGTCTGGGGACACCCACCTTGCAAAGCAGCTCAATGGCAGCCGGGAAGTCGTGGGCGGGCTGTGGGGGGCTCGTCTTGGTCCTCCCTCACTGCTGTGAGCTTTTCTGGGTTCGGAAGGACCCAGACACCCAAGGCCCCTTCTGTCCTCTGCTTCCAAACTGAACTGGCTGCCAGCTGGTGCCAGGGACATAGGTCCTCACGCAGAGTCCCCCCAGGTGTGACCCCCACGCTGAGGGCCCCCTAGGCCTACAGCAGCCCCGGCGGCACCCGTCCTGTCCAGCCCCCTCCTGCCTCCGGAGTTGCTGCCCACACCCCTGACCGCCCTCCTGCCCAGGGACCCCGCATTGAAAGCCTGCCATCAAACGTATTCTCACTTCAGAGCTGGACATGTTAGGGTCGCTCTGCTCACCACCGAATGGAACTCAAAGTCCCTCCCCTGCCCCGGGCTCCCTGCGGCCACCCCTCTCCTCCGGCCGCTGTGCTGCTGGCTGGACCTGCACCCCCCAGGCCTCGCCGTGTGTGTCTGCAGCTCCCCAGCTTAGCCTATGTGGCCTGTCTTCCTTTTTTGGGTGCACTGGAGTCCACGGTCTCTCCTGGCTCGCTTTCCCCCAGTGGCCAACCACCCTACTCCCCACATCTGTGGCTGGGCCTGGCACTGGCTTCAGGGGTCCCCTGCAGGCTGGTTTAATTGTAAAAGAAGCCAGACAGGGCTGAAATTAGCCCCGCCCTCCATCTCCACCTGCCGATAGGGTGGGGACTCCGCAGCCCCAGCTTCCCCTCGAGCTGTCACCCTGGCTGCGTGGACACTGGGGGCCCTGAAGGATCAGCCTGTCGAGGCTTCTCCCCGCCCAGCCCTGGCAGCAGGAAGCCAGCCGGGACCTTCGCAAAGCCCAGAGTGACCAGGACACTGCTCCGCAGTGACCTTGCCACCAGTGGGACTCGCTGGGGAGACTCGCTGATGCTCACGCTCCCTGGCCAGCAGGGGGTCGGCACGGCTGCAGTTGTACCTGCACACACAGAGGACACACACACACACGTGCACACACACTGCAGAGGACACACGCACACACACTGCCAAGGACTCACACACAGTACACACACATACATGCTTCTTAAGAAGGAGTGGAAACTACATCAAGAATCCTACATATGAGGAAATACAGGGGGACTCTACTAGGACTTAGCTTCTAACGCTACGCAGGGAAACGCGTCCTGGCTTATAAACACACACAAACCCCACCCCAGACCGAGGCATTCACGCCTGCCTTTCGGAGCCAATGACAGTCTCCGTCGCAGTTCGCCCCCAGGAAGGCGGCTCTCCTCGGCGCGGGCTCCGCGGCAGCCTGGGGTTTACCGGACTGGAGTAGCTTGCGCACGCGAGGTGCCCACGTGCCAACAGCTGACCGCAGAACGCCGTCTCTGCTGAACCGCGATGGGCTCCTGCCTATGCTGCGGCGCCTCCAAGGGCAGGCAGCTGGGGTTGGCTGCCCCCGCGCCCCACAGCGGAGCGACGGGTAAACCCCGGCTGCTCGGCTCCCAATGCGCTCCCTGCTGGTGCCCCAGGGAAAGCCGCAGGTGACGACTCAAGTACTTGGGTCCCTGCTCCCCGATGCTTCTGGCTGTGTCCTGGCCCAGCCCTGGCTGATACAGGCGTTTGAGGAGTGAAACAGCAGACGGAAGGGGTGTGTGTGTGTGTGTGTCCCTGTCAGTCTTTCAAATCTGTCTTGAAAAGAGCAGACTGCACGCAAAGCCGGCACCGCGCGGGGTCCTTTCGTGTGGACCACGCTGTGCCTGCCTCCTGTGCATTTCCAGGGAACCGGCCACGTGTTGCTGACTCGAGTCCACCTCCCTGACACGGCTGTGGATCCACCTGCATCCCCTCCTGCGCCCCCGGGGCAGTGAGCGTTCGCCAGCCCACGTCCACCTGGTCTATCTCTGACGATGCCGAGTCCGGAGGCTGAGTGAACGAGTGACTTAAACAGAGTGGCCTCCGCCAGCCGGTGTCATCCAGGAGGAGCAGCACCCTCGGATGCGCGCTGAGGCCTGCAGCCCTCCACCCGTCGGCGATGTCCACCTTGCCCAGGCAGTCGGCATAAACCACAGTGACCTGGTCACGTGGCCGCCGCGGGACCGGCCACCTGGAGCTCTCCTGCTCTGCCAGGTGACGGGCACGGCCCGAAGTGCCTCTGAGAACGAGCCCAGCCCTCGGTGCGACGCTGCCAGCAGCCACGGGGGAGAGGCACTCAACATGCCCGCTGCTCCCTGGCTCTGGACTCCCCGCCCCCCGAACACCAAGCGGTTCTGGGTAATTATAGCAAATCCGCCCATGTGGCAGCAGCACACACTAGGACACAACTGACTCACAGAGGTGGGGTCCCTAAGACTGCGTGGACCGAGGGACCCCAGCACACGAGTGGGCACAGCCTGGGGAAGCGAACCTTGGCCGACTGCTGTGCGACCCAAGGCCGTCGGCAATGACCGCGCACTGCTTAGAAAGCAATGGAGCCGGGACGGGAGCTTTGCAGAGGGTTTTTAACCGTCGCCTCTGCTTGCTTGATTCCCATGGGAAGGCAAACACACAAACACAACCCACGGCCTCTCTTAAACATGGCTTCCCCGCGTTCACAACTTTTTCACGAGGTTTGCTTGATACGAGTCGGACTTGGTTCGCGCCTTGTTAATTATTTTATCATTTATTTAAAAAGACACGGAGCATGCAGTGGGCGGGTTTGAGTGCCTGAGCAAAGCCAATGCCAACACTGAGAGTCAAGAAACCGGCGGCTGTTTACAGAACGGACAACGTTTGTACCACGGACTCGCCCTGTGCGTCTCCTGCGCCCCAGCTGACGTCCAGCCACCGGGATGCCGACAGCATCAACGCTCGGGCTAGGGGTTCATGGCAAAGGGCAGAACAGGACAACTGCTTGGACGGAACAGGCGGCTACACAACTGCAGACCACTGCAGCCAAGGCCGGGGCCGGGAGAGGCGCTGGGAACCAGTGGGCGTATTCCCAAGGCCGCAGGACAATTCCGGAAGCCCAGCAGATGTTTTCTGCTGGGGCCCTGCAACCCTGAGGGCTCCGGCTTCTTTCTGTCCAATGCAAGTTTATTATGAACTAGCTCTCTGCCCAATCGTGCAGGCCCGAGCACTGGCCCAGGCGCTGAGGGCACGGGCCCTCGGGGGTAGCCCAGGACCTGTGCGGGCGAACGGGAAAATCCAGCAGGAAGCAGGAATCCGGACAGCCTTACTGGCGAATGAACCTTCTTTTCTCTAGTTTATGGAGGCTGCGGATCGAGCGGAAACAGAACTAATTCAGGTTCAGCAGTTAGATATTTTCCTCCTTTGGAAAATGCTATAGTAACAACTCCGCTGTTTGGAGTCTTTAACCCAAACCTCAACGATCGAGGCTGATGCTCAAGGCACGAGAGACCGGTTGGCGGAAGAAACGCGGAGCAGTGGGTCCTGCCTCCCTCTGTGCTCTGGGCACACATCTGAATCCTAAGGAAAGGTGTGTCCCCTCGCTAGCTTCTGGGGTACAAAGGCCTGGGATCCTTCCGGGCGGGACCGAGCTTTCCGTTTCACCCAAGCTTCAAAAGCCACAGAGCGGATCCACAGTCTGAAAACACCTGCCAAAGTATCTTCAGTTTCTCAACAGCGCGAGACGCTCACTTGACGACTTCCACAGACTGGTCCCAGTGGGTCTCTGAGACACGGGGTCCCCGTAATAAGACGTCCTTCCCCAGCGAGCCAGGACGGGGGCCCCTCGGTGACACAGGCAGCCAGAACTCGCGTTTCACAACCCAGCTGGCCGCGTGCTCGGGAGGATTTGTCCTATTGCTACACCCGGTTCCTGGATACATTGCACATATGGAGCAAACTCCAGAACACGAGATCCCCTTGGCCTTGTGGACATTACACAAGTCGTCAAGAATTTTAACGGAGCGTTTCACAGAAGGGATTCCTGCAGTTGTCAGCGATAGCAGCCATGACCAGCACAGAGCCCACTCAGCTCCCGCCTCCTCCCAGCCTCGAAACTCCCGGCTCTCCCCTTGCCGAGGAGGGGGTGGCTCAAGGCGCTCCCGCCAGGGAGACCGGGCCGTGCCAGCGCCACCAGATGAGCAGCAATTGCCCGTCATGCGGGAACTCAGGTTTCAAACGCCTTCAGGCTTACGGGATTGTGAAGGGCTCCAATATTTTCCTGTATTTCTCTCAAGTGGACGGCGTCACCCAGGGAATGACGCGCACCTGGAGATCGGAAGGTTCCGCCAAGACACAGGCTCAACTCGGCACATTTGCTTATTTATTTTTTTGGGCATTTGTGGGAAAGACACAGAGGTCCCATAGTCCACAACTGACAAAGCTCTGGGCAGCTCTGGCCAGACTTGAACCTCAGCACGGGGGCTGGCCGCAGCTGGACCGCCTCTGTCCCCAGAGCAGTCAATGCAGGACAGGGCACTCCCACCCCAAATGTCGCCAACGCGTGGCGCACACAGGTTCTCTGGTTGCTCTGAGCGCTTCTGGAATCCACTGGACCCTGTGGTGACCCCGCACCAGGGTCTCAGCTCGGCCTCCGTGCAGTGGGCTCCTGGGAGGACCCCAGGAGTTAGGAGTTGGCCCAGGGAGCCGTGCCCGTCTCTCCCACACCCATTTACCGCTTGCACTTGCTTCGTGAACCTTTACAGCCGTTAGCGACACAGGGCCCACAGCAGCTGCCCGCAGCCCACACCTCCTGGTGTTACTGCCAGGGAAAACCATTCTTACAACTGGAAACTGGCAGGAACTCGTGACGGATCGCCCTTGATAAGATGGCCTACGGCAGCCAAAACACATAGCTATATTAAGGAAGGAAATAGTATTTTTATGCATTAGCTCCCCTCCCCCAAACGATTTTTTTTTAAATCAACTTAAATACATTTGATGAATGAGCTCCACAAATCCCGGGTCTCGGCTGCGTCCAGACAAACGAGCCGAGGCTGCTGGCGACCGCACCTCTAAAGCGAGGGGCCACGCGGAAGTGCACCCCTCGCCTCCCGCGGGTTTCATTTCCCGATGTCTTGGCAGTGGGCGGTTGCGTCTGCCTCATTCTAAACTCGCGCTCTGCCATTTTCAGTCGCGCCTCACAGGGTGTCTTCCCTACGGAGGCAGCCGCGCAGGAGAAGTGGTGAGAGGCCAGGGAGCAGCAGCGAGAAATCAGATTTCTGAGCAGAAGCATGGGTGGGGAGGGGCCAGATCTGCTGCAGGGCTCCCTGTGTGCTTCTGCAGTGCTCTGCATGTGCCCCACATGCGCTGCGCGTGTGCACGTGTGCTCTGCGTGAGCCCCACATGTGCTGCGCGTGTGCACCACGTGTGTGCCACGTGTGCTCTGTGTTCCATATGCACTGCGTGTGCACACGAGTCACATATGCTCTGCATGTGTACACCATGTGTGTGCCACGTGTGCTTTGTGTGCGCTCTGCATGCACTGCACATGTGCACATGTGCGCCACGTGCGCTGTGTGCCCCATATGCACTGTGTGCGCACGTGTGAGCCACATGTGCTCTGCATGTGTATACCACGTGTGTGCCACGTGTGCTCCACATGCGCCACGTGTGTGCACCACATGCTTCCGTGTGTGCTGCAGCTTCCCCAGGGCGGACGGCGCCTCTCCCACGGACGGCACAGCTGCTCCCAAGCATCAGCCCATCTGTCCCAACCACTACAGGCTGTTCACGTAGAACTTTCCAGAATCTTCTCACTGGAGTCCAGACGAGCTAGAGAGATCTGTGGGTCTAACACCGGAGCAGCCCCCTCAGGCCCCAGGTACAGACTCGCTTCTTGCTCCCGCCCGTGCCGCCCACTGCCTCTCCTGTGCCACTCGTCTGCTCCCGGGCCACGTGGCGACTGTCACAGACAGCTCTCTGCTGGGGTGCCACGTGACCCCAGCGTTCCTCGGCTGTGCCACTGAACTGGCGGGGCGGGGACAGTTCAGAGTCAGCAGTCCGGCCTCCAGTTCTAATCGACCCAACAGGTCTGCCTTGCCAGAGTGTGAACCATGCCACTGATGACTCCGTCAGGGAGTGCAAACGAGGGGCCGGGGCCGTGGCGCAGCGGGTTCAGCCTCCGCCAGGGACGCCGACATCCCTGGTGGGCCTCAGTTTGAGTCCTGGCAGCTCTATTTCCCATCCTGCTCCCTGCTGAGGCGCCCGGGCCCCTGCACCCACGCGGGAGACCCGGATGGAGTTCTGGCCTCCTGGCTGTGGCCTGGCCCAGCCTGGCTGTCGCGGTTATTTAAGGCATGAACTAACACAGAGAGGGCATCTCTCTCCCTCCCTGCCTGCATGCTTCCCCCTCCCCCCGGACCCCGCCCGCAACTCTGCCTTTCAAATACATAAAATAATCTTAAAAAGAAGAGAAACACAGTTCACCATTTCAACAGGAGGAACCCTGGCTTTTCTCGCCCTGCCGAGACACAACCACGGGCCCAAAGCCGTCCTGCCCACGGATTTGTAGAGAGAACATTGGCTGGGCGTGACCCTGCCTAACAGCCAGCCTCCCTCAGGGGCCTCCAGCCTGTCCCCGCCATGGCCCCCCAGTCTCAGTGCTTCAATCCTGTGGACCATGCCAGCTTTCTAAGAACAGCCTGGCCCCACGTCAGCGGCGCACTCCAGAGTCTGCTGTGGCTCCCTGCTGCCGCCTGCCTGCAGCGCACCTTAGGCATTTCACCCCATCCTGGGTTGGCCCCTCACTCCGGCTCAGGCTGCATCCCTACCCAGAAGGGACCCCTTGGGCCCTGGCAGCAGCCTCAGGGGACCTGCACTGAACGCTCTGGCCCAGTCACTCCAAGGGAAAACAATCCCACCATTCGTCCGGCCCAGGCCACTCGGCTGCACAGCTGGGCTCCGGTTTGTCTTCCGTGCGTCAATCTTCTGCCCCTGGCGGGACTCTGCGCTCCTCAGAGCTCCTCTGTCTGCCTTCTGTAAACTCTACTTTTCTCGCCATAAAATACGAGGGTATTATGGGCTGGTGCTGTGGTGTAGCGGGTAAAGCCGCCACTGCCTGCAGTGCCGGTATCCCATGCGGGAGCTGGTTCGAGTCCCGGCTGCTCCATTTCCGATACAGCTCTCTGCGATGGCCTGGGAAAGCAGTAGAAGATGGCCCAAGTCCTTGGGCCCCTGCACCCATGTGGGAGACCTGGAAGAAGCTCCTGGCTTCAGATCGACACAGCTCCGGCCATTACAGCCAACTAGGGAGTGAACCAGTGGACGGAAGACCTCTCTCTGTCTCTTTCTTCCTGCCTTTCCTTCTCTCTCTGTGTAACTCTGACTTTCAAATAAATAAATAAATCTTAGAAAAAAATACAAGGACATTTCAAAATGTCTGTGGAGAAAGGGAGCCACTGGTTTATTTTGCTGGAAATTCTGAAGTCTGTGCGTAAGAACTCAAAAGCGCACGGGAAGGCACAGAATCCAGCGACGCGAGGATCTCGGTGTGCTGACCTCAGAACAGATGTACCTTTCAATGCCACCTTCCACTGTCTTTTTGAACTATCTGCATAATAGTGTTTTTTCTGTTGTTCACTCCCCAAATGCCTGCAGTAGCCAGGGCTGGGCCGGGCTGAAGCCGGAAGCCTGGAACTCATTTCCCACGTGGGTGCAGGGGCCCAAGCACTTGAGCCATGCTCTGCTCTCTCCCAGGGTGCACTGGCCGGAAGCTGGATGGGGAGCAGAGCAGCTGGGCACTCTGATGTGGGACTCTGGGGTCCCCAGCAGCAGCCCGACCTTGGCACCACGATGTCCAGCCCATTTCACACTCCAGTCACCTGAAGTGACTCCTGCAAGAGGCCCACCACGAAGCCCTGGCTACGGCCGACGCCTCCCTCTGTCGCTCAGCTGCTACGGTGCATCCGGGGAAGACGTTTTGAGCCTCGTGGTACCTGAGTTACGTGACACAGGCTTCCCCCACTTTGCAGTGAGTTTCTCTCGAAACGTCCTTGAATTGGAGCACAAACTAGAGGTGAACATTGGGGGATTAAAATGAAGAATTTAACATCTTACTACGGCAGTGCTAAGACCTGTGTTTAGCATGTACCAGAGATGTGTGTGTGTGTGTGTGTGTGTGTGTGTGTGCTGCTCACAGCCCTGCATTCCCGCCGCCCACTCACATTCTTCTAGCTCTCTTTCTTTAGGGGAACACGGAGCCCTTGGCTGTCATGGTGATTAGAAAAGAAAGATGGAAAGGAGAAGACAAGGGAGGGAGGGAGGGAGACAGAGAGAGAGAGAGGGAGGGAGAAAGGGAGTGGAAAGAGAGAGGGAGAGGGGGAAGAGAGGGAGAGAGAGGGAGGGAGAGAGGGAGGGAGGGCGAGAAGGGGGGAGGGAGGGATGGGGAGGGAGAGGGGGAGGGGGAGAGAGACAGAGGAAAGGAATTCCACTGTCCTAGAATTGTGTCTTTGAGCTGCACAGACTCTGTTCTCATCCAGACGTGGAAACGACACAGCATGAGAGACGACACCTCCCCCCCCCCAGGAGCCGAGGCCTGTGCCGCAGGCCTCCCTCGGGGAGTGTGTCACCCGCCGTGCTCTGCGCCCACGCACGGCCGTGTCTGAGCTGCACCACGTCTGTAAAACGACCGGGGACAGCGACTCGGCCTTGGGGAATCCAGCCGGCCAGAGGCCCATCGCGACATTCAGTTTCATGTAGTCTTCGAAAAGGAGCATTGGAGAAACAAAAAGGCCCGATTTTACCTTAGGAGAGAAAATCCCAGGACTGTGCCTCACTCAGCGTTTCTCAAGCACTTTCACCGCTGGCACGGACCCAGGAGCCGAACTGTCCACGTGGTCCCGCGCCCCTGCAGCCCAGGCCGTGGGGAGACGACCAGACCCTCCCAGGCGCCCCCTGGGCACCCGACCCCTGGCCGCGGGACTCCATCCAGGCCCTGGAACCCTGAGCACCTTCGCTCCACGTCTCCTTCCCACTGCACACGGGAGGACAGAGCCCAGGCCTGCGTCCTGTGCTTGCCCAGGTGGGCGACCCCTGTGCCGGGGCTGGGCCTGCCGTTGTCTCAGCGCCTCTGCCTCTGCCTCTTGCAACCCTGCTGGCAGCGGGGGAGGCCGCCGGCCACCACCAGATGGCCTCTGGGACAGGAAGTGTCCAATAATGACCCCTGCCCGCAGCCAGAGAAGCGCTGGTGGGGCTCCCAGGCATCCCCGGAGGAAACAGGAATGGGGCCTCCGCTGCGTGGGGCGGGGCGCAGCTGCAGCACACGTTTCTGGGTGAAAAGCTCCCAGGCCCTTCCAGCTGCAGGGGTCGCGACAGCCACGGACTCCTCTCCTTGCCTCGGCCCTCGTGTAGCCAAGTCCTCGCCCCTGCGACTTCGAATCTTCCGTCCTGCTCGACGCCTCTTTGAAGCCAGCCCACCCTTTTCCACGCCGTGGCCACGAACAGCCAGTCCTGCTTTGACCGCCTCTCAACCACGCGGCCACCCCTCCAGCGTCCTCCGAGGGGTGGGCAAGCCGGTAGGGTAATGCTATGGGCTGCCTTGGTTTCTTGCCGATTCCTTTTTTAAAATTGATTGATTTGAGAGGCAGACAGAGCTGTGGGTTCACTGCACAAACGCCCATAACCCTGGGGCCAGGGGCTGAAGCTGGGAGCCAGGAGCTCAATCCAGGTCTCCCACACGGGTGGCAGGAACCCAACTGCTCGAGCCTCATGGCCGCTCACTGGCAGGAAGCTGGAGCTGCAAGCTGGAGCTGGGGTTCGAACCCAGACACTCGGACGTGAGACACAGGCACACGCCTGAACCAGCAGGTGGAACACCTGCCCGCATGTTCTCACAACGTTCAGTCCTGATTCTAGGGTGTTCACTCCCCAAATGGCCACAACAGCCGGGGCTGCACCAGGCCAAAGCCAGGAGCCCGCAACACCATCCGGGTCTCCCACGTGGGTGCAGGAGCCCAAGCACGTGGGCCGTTTTCTGCTGCTTTCCCAGGTGCGTTAGCAGGGAGCTGGACTGGAGGTGGAGGAGGCCTGTGAACCATCGCTCCAACATGGGATGACGGCGTCCCAGGCAGCGGCTTCACCCGCTGTGCCACAACACCGGCCCCTCCCCGGACATCGTAACTCAGCAAATCATTAATGCCACTCACTCTGCCCCGGGGACAGGGCAGCAGCCACAGGTGTCACAGAGACAGGCGGGGACACCTCGAGGAAGAGGAGGCTGGGCCAGGTTTTCTGAGTGTGCAGCCTGGCACCAGGGGCTTCCAGCTCTCTGCCACCCAGAGCGACAGCCCTGCTGCGTGCAGAGGGGCTCAGAGGGACAGGTGTGATGCTTCAGGGCGTCACAGAGCCCGCCGCAGCCCACCCAACGTTCTGGACACTCTATGGGGCTTCACAAAGCTCACCCCAGGACGCCACTCGGCCTGCGCCCCCTTTTCCACGCATGGGCACATAGCCTAAAGAGAAGGCTGGGCTCCCGGTCCCTAGCTTGTGGGGTCAATCATTCACTCGGGACCCAAAGAACTAAACGGAAACTATATTACCAAAAACAAAAAAAAAAAGATTTCAACTCAAACTCAGAATTCCAAAGCCTCGGGACTGTGGGAAAGAGGAAGCTGCAGACCACAGCCCCAGCGCGGGGTTAGTCACTGGCGGTCACAGCGGCTGCCCCGGGTTCTCAGGCCTGCACACTGCCTGTCTCGCAGGATGTCTTGCAGGGTCCTGCGGGGGAAGCATCCTGAGAATGTGTCACTGAGGATTAGCATCAGGGAGGGCAAAGGCCATGAGAATGGGCTGTGGGTCCCTCAAGAGTGGATTTTAAGAGCCCCGGGGATAACCACTGCCCAGCTTTCCACGAGCTCTCAGAGTGTGCAATGGCTGCCCCAAACGTTTTCCAGCCTGGCTTCCCCGGGACGTCCCTGTCCAGACGGGAGTGTGTGAGACGCTGAGGGCCAGGGCCCCCTGGGTGGGTCTCACCTGCAAACCCCAGGGCTGGGCTATGAGGAATCCCCCTGCCCCCACACCGGCTCTGCCCGCAAAGGTGCGCAGGCTGCCCGTGCCAGGTCTTCGTGGACTCTCGGGGAAGGTGTGGAGGCGGGGAGGCCACTCGTTCCACCACGTCTTCCTGGCATTCCCGTCACGCATCAAGGACCCGGTCCTCCAGAGTCCACTCTCCACTCCAGGACAGTGAGCTTGCAGCGCGGGCCGGGTTCGGTGGGCTGCCCCTGCACGGCGGCCACGCTGGCCACGGCGAGGGCCGGGCTTGGTGGGCTGCCCCTGCACGGCGGCCACGCTGGCCACGGTGAGGGCCGGGCATGAGGCTCTGCATCCCGATCTCAGTTACGTGGCATGAGGTGGACTTACTCCAAACCACGTATGTGGGGGCAACAGTGCACGCCAGCATGAGCGTGCGTCTATGAGGGTGTGCTGGTACGTGTACAGGTAGCCCTGTGAGTATGAGTGTGTCTGAGTGTGTGCCGGTAAGCGTGCATGTTTCCCTGTGCATGTGCGTGTCTATATATGTGTTTGTATGACTGTGCATGTTAGTACATGTGAGTGTGTCCCTGTGAGTGTTCATGTTGGTACAATGCATGTGTCTGTACACGTGTCTGTGAGTGCGTGCTGCTGCAGGGCATGTGTCCCTGTGAGTGTGCACGTCTGTGCATGTGCATGTGTCATGGCACGGCCCAGGTAGCAGACAGGCAGGGCCTCAGCGACACGACACGCCCCTTGATGCACAGGGAGCGATGTGCTCTCTTGCGCGTGGTGAGGGGGACGGGGTTGGCGCCTCTCCCCGCTGCTGCGGCAGGTTTCCGCTCTGGCTCTCACTCTGCCCACAGGGCCCCTCTCACTCCTGGCATGGGCTCCCAGGGCACACTCGGAATGAGCCGGTAACTGCTGCCTGACGCAGCTGCAGACGTCACACACAGAGCAAGGGGCTCTCAGAGTGGGGACGGGCTGGGAGATATCGGGGTCCGACCTCAGCCAGCAGGGGGAGGGGCGGTCCTGCAAAGCGGAGCCGAGGCCACATAGGGCACCAGAGGCTGAGACAGACGGCACCAGAGGCTGAGACAGACGGCCCGGGAGCAGCTGGCCCGAGGGTCCCCCAGGGGAGTCTTCCACTGGGCGCCCAGACCTCCGAAGTCCGAGCGACAGTGCCCAGCACGTGTTGGAAGGGGAGCTGGGGCCGCACTGCAAGGCTGCAGGAACGCGACGCGGCGCCTGTGTGTGCGTGAGGGGCACGGCCTCTCCTGCGGACTCATCACGCAGGAGCCATGTTCAGAGTCAAGGCCGGGTAGACGCGCCCCTTCCATAAACACAGCCCCAGCTCGCTCTGTGCTCCAAGCACGATGGAGCCCAGGGCTCCTTCTCACTCTCATTCAGGGGTAAAAATAAATCCCGACTCCTGGGCGGGGCCCAGGCCGCTGCCAGCAGCCCCAGAAACCTTCCCTTTTCAAGTAGCGTCTGCAGTCCGAGGCCTGCCCGGCGCAGCGTGCCAGCGGGCACTCCGGGGCAGGGCTGCTGGGGCAGGCCTGGCCACCTCCAGAACTCGCTGGCCAGGCGACCTCTCCTGCAGCCTGGTGTCACAGGCGCACACAGATCGCCTTAGGGCTAACACGGGCCCACGTGGCACAGGCACAGGGACTGTGCTCGGAGCCGGCCTAACCAGGACCCTCCCCGAGCTCCCTTCTGGCCCGACTGCTGTGGGCTTGCTCTGCCAGATGCAATCCTTAGGGACAGAAGAAAGGCGACTTCCGGCCAGCAGTGAACACGGCGGCCTCAGACGTGGGCCCTGGATGCAGACGGAGGTGCAGCCAGGGTGGCCCCTCCCACTCTGCGGGCCCTGTGGGCCGGGGGTGCACGGCTCTGCCCCTGCTGCATGGGGTGGGGGCTGGGGAGGAGCACGCCCCCTGGCTCCTGCCGAGAGGCAGCCATGACGTCACCTCCACGAGGTGACTTATTTGGCCTCCCTGCCCGCCTCTGGGTCTCCCGGGCTGAGGCGTATTTAGAAAAGCCGAGACTGGGAGCCCGGAAGCTGTCTATACTTAGAAAGGAGCGCAGCGCCACGGCAGCCAGGGGCTCCTCCCAGCCCAGGGCAGGGTGGCCTGGGGTGACGGGCGGAGGTACTGCCCCTCCTGCTCCCCCCGTCTCCCAGCTCCCTTGGTCCCTAGAGGTGCCCATGCCAAGAGCCCCGTGGCTGCCCACACATTGCGGTTTCTGAGTTCTCCGTGCCCAACTCGCTCCGTTTCGCACGAGGGGCTCCAGTCCGAGTGCCACCTGTTCCCACTTAGGCTGACCTCATGGAAAGACAGCAGCCCGGCGGTCCCCAGGGAAGGGCACGGGGCGGGCGGAGCGACGGACAGGGATGGTTGCAGTGGCAGAAGGGAACTCCTGACGCCCCATGCAGCACAGGAGGTGGCGACGGTTGGCAGTCGTGGCTGCCGCTTGCAGCCCGGCCACCCCATGTCCGGGCGCTGGTTCGAGTCCTGGCTGTTCCGCTTCCGATCCAGCTCCCTGCTAACATGTCTGGGAAGGCAGCATATGAAGGCCCAAGTCCTTGGATCCCCGCCACCCATGCAGAGACCTGGTGGAGTTCCAGGCTCCTGGCTGTGGGCCAGCCCTGATCTGATGCTGCAGCCATCTGGGGAGTGAACCAGCAGACAGGAGACCTCTCTCTCATCAAAAAACCAGGTTTTTTTCTTTTCAAAAAAGAGCTAGTGGAAAGGATTTTGAATGTTCCCAACAGGAAGCAATGACGTGCCCGCTAGTACGATCAGGACACGTATGTATGTACTGCAGTGTCACGCTGCATCTCACAAACACGCACAGTCACCACGTGTCAATTAAAAACAGAAGAAGGAGGATGCCAGGACCTACGGCAGGTAGAGCACAGGCCGCCCGCGCGGCTCCCTCGCACCGGGCGTGCTTGGGAACCAGATGGCCACTTCGGCCAGCCTCCTGCACCAGCGCTTCCACCCTAAATGTCCGTCCAGCCCCGGGCCAGTCCCCGTCACGCCCTCCTCGAGGTCTGCGAGCATGGTGCCCCCAAGTGATCGCGCAGCTGCCCTGCTCCCCGGCCCTGCCCCAGGCCGGAGCTCCCGAGAGCGAGCGCTGCGAGAGCGGACTCGTGGTTTCAGCTGAGGGCTCTGAGAGGAGGGCTTAGCCCAGATAAAATGGGAGCTACGTTACAGCAACATGTATCTCTGCAGTCTATCTATGACATAGCTACGTTACAGCAACATGTATCTGCAGTCTATCTATGACATACAGCAATGTCTCTGACACACCTGGGGTATTCAGCAATCTCTAGAAGACATATGTAAGATAACATAGTAATACATGACATCTACGAAAACACAGTAACGTATCTGATACTTAGTAATATATGTGATACTATGTATCTATAACAGTAATCTGTGATACTTAGTAATATATATGATAGCTACATGCTATGATAACATTGTAACACACCTGTGATACTTAGTAATACACTTGGAATGTATATAGGATAACAGTCATAAACTTTGATACATTAACTACAGTCACGTGTCTCGCAACAATGGGATAAGATCTGAGATTGTACCGTTAGCCGGTTTTGCCGTGTGGAACTAGGACAGCTGTGAAGTCCCAGGGGATGCCCCTCATGGGACCACCGCTGCCCACTGTTGACTGTGGGACGACGGTAGCCTAATAGCAGCCCTCCCCTCGGTGCGCGGAGTGGCCTTCTAAACCCATCTCTAACCTCCACCGAAACCTGTGCCTACTTTCGCTTTCAGGCAAAGCAGCAGCAGTCAGAGGCTTAGGAGTGCCCCCCAGGCCCTGAGCCAGGAGAGACCCCGGGGTCTGGTGCCCATAGCCTGTGCTCAGACAGGCTCCTAAGCCCCCTGCTTCCGACGTGAGCACTGTGCCCGTTTCGACTGCAGCAATAGGTTTCTGACCCCAAGATGCTGGGCTTCGTGTCCAGAGGGCCAGGGATGCCCCTAGAGGACCTGCGGGTAATGACCGCCTCTGAGCAGGTGCTCCACCCACCGGGGCTCACCCTGGCCAGCAGGTGCTGAGGCGCACGTGGCGAGCATCTCCTCTTGGACGCGGCCCCAGGCTCACCTGTGCAGTTCTCATATGGTTCTTCTCCCTGTCCCTCTGCTTTCTGCATGCAAGAGGTATATGGCCCCTCTCACGCCCTCTGCCAGCGCCTCCTTCTCCTTTTCCCTCAATTCCTGCTAAGCCCTTGTTTGCTGGGAAAATGATGGCAATGTGACTTCTCCAGAAGCTCACGGCCCACTGGGGACACAGGGGTCAGGCGCCCACCCCACAGCTGTTGGACGCAGCTCCCAGACCACATGGAGGCACAGAGCACAGTACTGTACTGGCAAGGCTCAGCAAACACTGAGAGAATAAACAACAGTCGTGGCTGTTTGGATTTTAAAGATTTGTTTAGGGGCCAGCACTGTGGCGTAGCGGGTAAAGCTGCTATCTACAGTGCCGGCATCCCATGTGGGCACCAGTTTGAATCCTGGCTGCTCCAATTCCAATCCAGCTTTCTACTATGGCCTGGGAAAACAGTGGAGGATAGCCTAAGTCTTTGGGCTCTTGCACCCGCGTGGGAGACCCGGAGGTGGCTCCTGGCTCCTGACTGATAAAGCTCTGGCCATTGCAGCCAACTGGGGAGTGAACCAGTTGATGGAAGACCTCTCTCTTTGCCTCTCCTTCTCTAACTTTCAAATAAATAAATAAATCTTAAAAAAGATTTATTTTATTTGAAAAGCAGAGAGAGAAAATCTTCCAACAGCAGGTTCACTCCCTAAATGGCTGCAACAGTTGGTGCCGCACCAATCTGAAGCCAGAGCTTCTTCCGAGTCTCCCATACGGGTGCAGGGGCCCAAGCACCTGGTCCATCCTCTGCTGCTTTCCCAGTCCATCAGCAGGGAGCTGGATCAGAAATGGAGCAGCCGGGACTCGAACCAGCAGCCATATTGGACGCTGACACCATTGGTGGCAGCTTTACCTGCTACACTGCAGCACCAGCCCAGCTGTGGCTTTTTAATGTGATGAATCAAAAGTGACCTTTGAGAGCTGAGCTGATTCTCTGCCAGAATTTGTGGTTAGAATTAGATAAAATCATTAGGGGAATCTGGTGCACATGCGTTACACGATAATATCCAAAATGCACCATGAAGTGGCTGCTCTGCCTCCCTGGGAACCATGCTTAAGGTTAATACAGACAGAACTCTGTTACCACCAGGCTCAGTGTGAGTTTTAAAACTACTATCTGCAGGTCACTCTTCTGCTACTCAAAGTGTAGCCTTCATTTTTTTTTTTTTTTTTTAGGATTTATTTAATTTGCAAAGCAGAGTAACATGGGGAAGGTGGGAGGCAGAGGAAGAGATTCTGTATCTGCTGATTCTCTCCCCAGATGGCCACAACAGCCAGGGCTGTGCCAGGAGCCTGCAGCTCCAGCCAGGTCTCCCACGTGGCTGCGGGGCCCAGGCGCCCGGCCCGTCTTCCGCTGCTTCCCCAGGCGCATGAGCAGGGAGCTGGATGGGAAATGGAGCGGCTGGGACCTGAGCTGGTGCTTACAGGGATGCCGATGTCGCAGGTGTGCCTCGACGCCGGCCCCAACGCTGTACGTTTTAGACAGGGAAAACGCGTCGTGACGGCCTACAGCCCCTGCAAGAACAGCTCGGGAGACCCACTGCTCACCCGCTGCATCAGCAGCCAGAGCAGCAAGAGGCAGCGCCAGGGCCCTGGGCTTCAGCTGGGCCGGGTTAGGGAAACCAGTTACCCCCAGCCTGAAAGTGACTCTCGGTAGGTTTTTCTGCTTCATTCGGTGAGTGGCGTCACGGCCCCGTGTAACTCAGGGTAAACGGGGCTCGGGCGCGGAGCTGCCACCCACGCACGCGATTGGGAAGTTCCTGAGGAAAAGGGTGACTCACGCGCCGGAGCGTGCGGCACCTGTGTTGCTGCTCTATTCATGTGCGGTGCTGGGAGTCGGCGCTCTATCCCTGGGGACGTGGGCGGGAGACGGCGCACATTGTTGTATGAAAACTCCAAGTCTTGTGTCTTTTAAAATGTGCTGTGGAAAGATTGTGTCCCACTTGGCAACTCCACAAGGATGCTGCAGCTGGTGGGGGGGAGGGTGGCCCTCAGATAGGCCACAGCGTCACCGCTGGCTGCCCGAGGACATGGCGGCGCGGAGAAGGCTGGGTGGGCACACAAGGGGTTTTCCCTCCTTGTGTGCCTTCAGGAGTGCAGATCCTTCTAGATCGGCTCAACCGCTCGTGTCCTGGTTGTAGCAGACCAGTCCCCTGACAGCGGGACACGGACGAAGCCGCCATGACACAAGGCAGCCGCCGCCACTTCAGTGCGAGCAACGCTGCTGACATAATAACCAAGGCGTGGCACCAAGCTCCGGAGTGTGGGACAGGAAGCACCCAGCACTGGTGACGATGGGGAAGAGACGGGATCCGCCCCAGCGCTCTGCGTGCAGCTGCCCAGGAGGGGACAGCCGTGCTCCTGAAGGCACTCATGGTCCACACTGGGAGCTCGGCCATGGCCACGGAGAACTCCGGGCCCCAACGGGGGCTTCCTGGGTCCCTGGCACTGCCCTGACCCCGTCTGAACACATGAGCTGTTCCCAGGTACAGGGACGGGGCCTGACGCGCGCTGTACAAACTCAAGTATCTGCTGAGCAAATCAAAGAGCTGAGTGCAAGCGTGGAAAGTGGTCAGCAGTGGTCAACAGGCCTTCTGCTGCGCCTCCCCCGGGCCTGCTGGGTGCGGCTCTGTCCCCTGGCTGTCCAACTCCAGCCCCGCTGACAACTTGGGCTGCGGAATCGGAGCTGTAAGAGGTCCAGCCGTGACCCTGGCCGGCACACGCTGGTGTCAGGAACACCGTCTCCCCCGTGGCGACACAATGGCTTCCGAGGTGGCCCGACTTCCCTGGCAATGGCAGGGATGCTTGGTGCTGAGAATCCCCTGTTCCCACGCAAGACGGGACGTCTGGGCCGGCACCATAGCGCACGGGCTAAGCCCCCTCGACGCCGGCACCCCACGTAAGCACCAGTTTGAGTCCCAGCTGCTCTGCTCCCTGCTAATGCGCCTGGGAAAGTGGCGGAGGATGGCTCACTTGCCTGGGCCCCTGCGCCCATGAGGGAGACCCAGAGGGGGGTCTAGGCTCCTGGTTTCAGCTTGGCCCAGCCTCGGCTGTTGCGGCTATACAGGTGTGAACCAACGGACGCAAGAGCTCTTTCTCTGTCACTCTGCCTTTCAAAGAAATAAAATCTTTTAAAAAAAAAAAAAGAGTGGACATCAAAGTCTCTGCTGGGGCCTCAGAAATGAGGATCTGCTGCCCCCCTCCTCCTGGGGGGGGGGTCACATCCCAGACCCCCAGTGGACGCCTGAGACTACAGATGTCATCAAACCATGCTTCCTCCTATCCCCCGATACCCATGATCAAGTTTAACTTATCAATCAGGCATGCAGGACAGGAGCGGAAATAGCCAATAAGGACGCAGAACAATTCCGACAACCCAGCGTCCCATGCGCGTGGTCCCTATCTTCTCATCTGTCCAGCAGTGATCAGAAGTCTCCGGGGTGACCGAGGGAAACCAAGGCCGGGCCAGGAACCGAGGGGCAGGGAGGGCCCCAGCCAGCTGTGTGGGGCTGTGAGGCACGGTGGATCCCATGGCGCGTAAGCTGGGGCTAGGCCCCCGGGGCAGGCTGGGCCGGCGTGGATTTGCCCTCCCCAGGGACCCTCAACGCCTCCGACTTCTAAGACTCACTCAGCGCCGTGTGCAGAGAACGCCTTGTCCAGGGAGGGCCCCTGGGGGCACGTTGAGACATGAATTTTCACACACATGGAACTCACTTGGGCTATTTCCTTGCTGAGCTGCTTCTCAGAACCCGTTCACTTCCGTTCCGGGTTTCTCCCGGTTCTTTACCTCAATTTCTCGGGCTCTGGAGCCACTGCAATTGCCCCATGCCTCTGTCTCGCGGGTCTCCCGGGGGACGGAGGCCCAGAGGGGTCTCACTCTGTCGCCCATGCCGGGGGCCACCCTAGAAAGAGAGCGTGTCCGTGCAGGAGAGAGGGAGTGAGCGTGGGAGAGAGGGAGAGCGCTTCCATCCGCAAATGCCTGCAACAGCTGCGGCTGGGAGCTCAGCCTGGGGCTCCCATGTGGGTGGCAGGGACCCCAGGACTCAGCCCTCACCTGCTGCCTCCCAGGCTACAAATCAGCAGGAGGCTGGAAACCGAATCAGAGCCGAGACCTGAACCCGCGGAAGTCCGAGGTGGGACGTGGGTGTCCCAGCAGCCTCCGAGCTGCAGCGCCAAGCTCCTGCCCCAACATCTGGATTCCATTTGTAAACTATGTCACGAGCAAATCCCCCATTCTTAGCCTTGCAAGAATAAAGACTGTCTAAACAAAGATAAAATTAAAGGCGCATGCATCTCATTTTTAGCAAAGAAAGCAGACAACACCGCTCAAAAGAACAAAGTCCTGACTGAGCCTGCTGAAATTTCTGACTTGGCCTCACAGCCTGGTGCCAGACACCTGGGCTGCGCTCACAGCCAAAGCCCCTGCCATCGTGCCGGTGGCTTGGGGGTTCCCACAGAGAGTCCTGGATGCCGCAGCGCGGTTCCCACCAGCCCCAGTTATTTTTTAGAGCCAGGCACTCTTTCCCAAACATGGTTTTGATTGCTAGTAGGAGAAACAGTTTGACACTACACATCTTTTTTTTGTTTTTTTGGTTGTTTGTTTAACCAGAAAAGTCCTGCAAGAAGAAAGTCTTTGTTTGAACACACTGGTAAGATGTTATGTCTGCAGAAAACCGCCAAGCCCTGGGCGGCTTTCATAAAGCCTGTGTCCACACGATCTCACCATCCTCCCCCTCTTTCCCATTATCTCTGTTTGTAGCGCTGCTTCACTAAGGTTAGCTGGAGTCCGTGCCAAGAGGGGGAGAGTGGGCCCTTAGGGACCATTCTGAGGGGTCGCATCGCTTCCAGGGTCTCCCTCCTTCCTCCCCCCACCCGCAGCCTGATTCCACGTCTAACGCCCCTCAGTTCAGGCCCTCTCAGACCCCAGTCACGGAGCATCAGCAAGGGGAGCTACAGCAGCATCCACGGCCTCGGATGGGGACAGCCTGGAGGATTCCGGAGCCTCGACCAGGCACCCCCATGGCCAGCGAACCAGCCGAGGGGCAGGCGAGCAAATCAGCCCCAAACCCAGGCAGGTGTCTGCCCAGAGAAGGAACTGTCAGAACAGAGGGACGCACAGGGGGCAGGTGAGGTGCGGAAGTGACGCAGACGCCAGCGAGGTCAGAGACGGCTTGTCCTGGCCACGCCACAGTCCACCTTGGGGACAGGATCAGAACCCCAGGGTGCCACATGGCATGGGTGGGGTAGGTCCGTCCCCCAAAACCCTGGCCCCTGCGGGTGTCAGGTGAGTAGGGTCCCACCCGAATCTCAGCCCAAAATGCAGTGTAATGAGACAATTAAATCTGTCCCTGACACGGGACAGTGGCTCCCAAAATCAGAGGCTCGGCCGAGCACGTGGCCTGCAGTTCAGAGGCCTGTGCCTCACATCGGCGAGACGAGGTTTGCCAGCTGACTCCGGCTTCCTGCTAACACTGACCCCAGAGACGGGGGGAGGGAGCAAGTGTTTGGTCCCGTCACCCACACGAGAGACCTGGATTGGATCTCCAGGTCTTGGCTCTGGCCCTGGCCTAGCCCCAGCCATTGAGGGCAGTCAGAGGGCGAACCAGTGGCTAGAAGCTCCATCTCTCTCTCTGCCTCCCAACTAAAGAAAAAAAAAATAATAGTGGTTCTTGAGTGAGGGCAGAGGGAACTGTCCCCCACGGTGGGCAGAGCACTTCTTGGACATGTGTTGTGGACATCTACTGAGTACCTGCTTGAGAGCAGGCTGGGCTGTGGGCACGCCCTTTAAAGCGAGACCCCAGGAGGTCCATGGACCTAGAGTCCACCCCCCCCCCCCCCCGGGAGCTTGGTGCAAACGCAGGGTCGCAGGCCCTACATGGACGCCCTGAATTTGCATCTGCAGTTTAGCAAGCACTTAGGCTACCTGGAGGCACACTAAGGTTCAAGAGGAACTCACAGATGTAATTTGTAAGGTGAACAAGTTCATGCAAAATTTTTTTTTAAAAATGTGGTTTCCAGAAGCAACATGAGCCTTTGCAAAAACTTTTAAAACTACCAGAAAAACAGTGATCTTTTTTGGACTAGTGGCTAATTACATTGTATAATGAATTGTAATGCATGTGCCAAAAATACGCATCACTGCATTGTGACTGACATAGGTTTACAGGGGGCAGGTGCTCACATAAATTAAGCAGTAATTAGCAATAAAAAGGGGTTCCTGTCTCCGGCACAGCATTCAGACCCTGCGATCTGCCAGCCCAGTGAAAGTCAAGGGATGCTTGCTGGCTTGTCCTCACCTAGTTCTGAAACAGAGCCAGGGCAGAGACGAATGTGTCTTGTCCTGGCACGAACAGCAGGAGGCGCTCTGCCAGGAAAATTCCCAAGTCAGCGACTGTAACATATTTTTTTCCTTAGCAAAATTTCCTTCGACCAAAATAAACAATCCGAGACTTCTGGAACTTGCTCAGCACGACGACACATAAAGTGCCCAAATTAGGCTTTGAGTTCACAGGGTCTTGGTTCTGGCCAGGTCACTGTGACGGCATTGTGGCACAGAAAGTTAAACCACGCCCCATGACGCTGGCATCCCATACGGGTACCCACTCAAGTCCCGGCTGCTCCACTTCCGATCAGCTCCCTGCTCATGCGCCTGGGAAAGCAGTGGAACACAGCCCATGTGCGCGGGCCCCTGCCACCTCCATGGAGACCTGGACGGAGTTCCAGGAATCCTGGCCTAGCCCTGGCCACTGTGTCCATTGGGAGGTGAACCAGCTGGTAGAAGGTTCTTCCCGCGTCTCTCCCTCCCTCCCTCTGTAACACTGCCTTTCAAATAAATACATATTTTTTTTTAAAAAAAGGAGTTTGGAACAGAAACACTAATAATTTCATTAAAAACTTGCACAAACGATTCTCATATGAAGATGGGACAATCATGTTTTCCTCTGTCACAATTTTAAAAGGAACTGAAGTTGGAAACACCTCACGTATGCAACTCCTACGGCAGCCTTAACTGTAGAGGTTTGCCCCCACCCCCAGCAGCCCCCGAGAGCCAGGAGGCTCCGTGCTGCCCAAGGAACAAACCCAGGACGGAGCCTGCTATGAGCAGAGCTCAGCATTCAGCCCAGTGCCTCGCTGGAGCCCCGCCCAGCTGCGCAGAGGAGGCAGGAGCCGGTGTCGGCGTTTAGGAGGGCTCCCAGGGCCGGGGACCTTAGCGAGAGAACCGGAAGTGGACCCCAAGATGGGACTCTCACCCGGACTTCCAGGCACCACAGCGGAGTTCTGCCCTTCGCCCTTCTCGCGCTGTGGGATGCCTGTGTCCTCTGTGAGCAGGTGGCTCCTGCGGGACGAGGCCAGGGCCTCAAACCAGGGGTCCAGAGGGGGCTCTTGGGGCTGGGCCACACCCACGGCAGTTAACCAGTGGAGCTCCCCCACCTCCTCTCCCAGACAGACAGGTGAGGCTGGCCGAGCTGCCAGTGTGCTCCTGCGTCGGGAGGGAGAGGGGGAGCGGCGCGGAGGGAAGCCGGGAGGCTTGGCCATATTTGGAGAAGGCTTCTGGTTTATAGCTAGCAGCTCTCGTGCACAAAGGGGAGAGGGAAAAGAGCCCAGCGGCCTTGCCAGTTCCCGGAACAGAAGCTCCGAGAGCAGGATGAACACAAACAGATGGGGAGAGGCCGCCACTTCAGTTAGGAAAGTTTGAGGGCCCCACGTCTTCCTTTCTTCCCTGGGTAGCAGGAGAGTCGCCGCCAGTCCAGAAACCTCAGGTGGGGAGAGAGGAGGACTTGGGCCAGAGCCGCATGCACGCACTGCGCCCCTTGGATTTCAGGGGACGCCCCGCAGGGTGGGATCGGCGCATCGGCCCCAGGGCTCGGCTCAGATTTTGTGTCTCCGGTTCTCGATGGACGGCTCCCCGGCCTCAGCCTCCTCGGCATAGGATGGGGCCTCTTCCATCCGGGAGCCCTCGTGAGAACAGAGGCCCTCAGCACTCCCGGGGCCCCGGGGAGAGGCCGCCGGTCAGCAGGACGGCACCTCGGCCAGCTCCCGCGAGGACAGGCTCGGGCGGAGGCCGCTGTGGCCCCAGCTGGCTCTAGTGACTGGGTTCCGGCACCCAGGGGAGACCTGGGATGAGCTCCCGGCTTCCGCCATGGGGGATCAGCAGAAGAGCACTCTCTGTGCCTCCCAAATAAGTGAATGAATAAATGAATGTATTTCAGCACTGCACATTGTGGAAACTGAGGCAGCACGCATTTTCCACGAGGCTTTTGAATACCCCTTGTACTGGGTATCACATCATTTTCTCCTCTTTCCTAAGTTCATATCAGGTGCTAAAATTAGACACGACACAATTCTGATCAACTTGCCAATGGAACTTCAGTTTGGATGCAAATCTTTGGTTACATCAGGTTCTTTTTGCTTTTAAAGATTTATTTGTCTTTTTGAAAGGCAGAGTTAGAGAGAGAGAGAGAGAGGTCTTCCATCCACTGGTTCACTACCCAGATGGCTGCAACAGTCAGACTGGGTCAGGCTGCAGCTGGGAGCTGCGCGGTCCAACTACCTTCCCAGGCACATCAGCAGGAAGCTGGATCAGAAGTGGAGCGGCCGGGCCCTGAACCAGAGTCCATGTGGGGTGCCGGCGTCACAGGTGGTGGCCCTGTCCACTGTGCCATAGCACCAGCCCCATCCCCCTCATTGCGGGCATGCAGCCGCCGACCGTCGCCATACGGTGTGGTGGAGCCCCAGAATCCAAAGCTGGGGTCAAAATGAAGCACCAGGTGTCACAGTGGCATAAGCCCCGCTAAGGGTCACTTCAGAGGTGACACGGAAAACAGATGGGAGGGGCCCATCAGGCAGGAGTCGGGAGATGGAGAGAGAGACGTGAGGGGCCTCAGACAGAGGCTGCAGAGATGGACACAATCCCGAGCACTCCTCGGACTCCCCGTCTGCCAGCTCTGTGACCTGTGCACTCACGGCACCTGTGCGTGGCCAGGTAGTTGTGAGCAGCGGCCACGCCCGCAGGGCACAGTGCTGGACCCGGGAAGCACCGTCTGCGGCGTCCAAGCCACACAGAGGCACAGGCGAGAGCGCAGCCCTTTGTTACAACCCTAAGGTCACGGAGCTGCTTGCCCAGCGCCTGGAGTGTCGCAGCTGCGCGGACCCCTCCTGGGCGGGCTGCAGGGGACAGCTGTCCTGCGAGGGGCTTGCTCTCCTTCCTGGAGGACAGCTGTCTCCGTGGCGGAGGCCCTGGCAGAGTCACAGCAGCCTGGCGCTTGTCACTCTCCCCACTTGAGGGTTTTTTTTTTTTTTTTTAATTTTTCACTTTATTAGAGAGAGAGAGAGAGGGAGGGAGGAGATCTTTCATTCACTCCCTGCAAGAGCCAGAGCTGGGGCAGGCCACAGCCAGGAGCCAGGGTCCCCAGCCGGGTCTCTCCTGTGGGTGACAGGGATCCAGACTGGAGCCGCCACCTGCTGCCTTCCCAGGGTGCATTAGTGGGAGCTGCATTGGGAGGACAGTAGCCAGGACTCTGATACGGAAAGCAGGCATCCCTAGTGGCAAATTAACAGCTGCATCGAATGCCCACCCCGCCCACGATGAGATAATTTTGCCGCACAATTGGTATTGTTCGGGCGGCCTGATGAAGGGAAATCCTGATGCTCGGGGCTCCCACCAGTGTGAGTTGCACGGCCCTCTTCCTTCTGCAGAGGAAGAGGTTCCCCCAGCGACAGGAAGGAAAGACTTAGCATCAAACCATTGTGTTTCTTTCTAAACTGGGAACACAGGCCCTGGACGTGCCAGCTGAGAGGCCGGGGTGCTGGGCCCGGCATGGTGCTGCAGCGGGTTAAGCAGCTGCTTGCGACAGTGGCATCGCAAACCGGAGTGCTGGTTCGAGTCCCAGCTGCTCCACTTCCAATCCAGCTCCCTGCGAATGCGCCTGGGGAGGCAGCTGAGGATGGTCCCAGTGCTTGAACCCCTGCACCGATGTGGGAGCCGAGCAGGTGGAGGCGTTGGCCCTGCCCCGGCTATTTGAAGCATCTGGGGAGAGAACCAGCTGATGGAAAAATCTGTTCTCCCCTCCCTCTCTGTCATCCCAGCTTCCAAATACACAAACAAATCCTTTAAAAGCACACGGGGGTAGAGCTCCGCATGGCTAACGCAGATGGCCATCCACTGCATTTTGGAAACACAGTCGTGAACTCATGTGACCCAGAGCAACAGCCTCCACGACACCCATTGTGCACACCGCTGACAATGGGAAATTTAGACACACAAGCCAAAGGCAAACAACGAAACCTGCCAGGCAGGCTTAGGAAACACCTGCTATTTTTTTTTTTTCTAAATGGAAGAAGATACTAATGATTATTTCATGTGAGTGTTTTAAAATAGCATACGCCTCGGCGCGGCCGCCACAAGTCTGGATGCACCGCGGGAGAAACATCGGGGCCGAGGGAGCCACCGCTGGGCGTGGGGATTCCCAGTCTGCCCGCGTGCGCGCTCTCGGCAGCAAGAGAGGTTTCGAGGCCGCCAGAAATGGCGCAAGAGGGGCAAGTGTCCCCGATGTCGTGGGGTGAGAGGACTCGCAAGTGTCTGCGATGTCGTGGGGTAAGAGGGCTTGCAAGCGTCCCCGATGTCATGGGGTGAGAGGACTCGCAAGCGTCCCCGATGTCGTGGGGTGGGAGGACTCGCAAGCGTCCCCGATGTCGTGGGGTGAGAGGACTCGCAAGCGTCCCCGATGTCGTGGGGTGAGAGGACTCGCAAGTGTCCCCGATGTCGTGGGGTGAGAGGACTCGCAAGTGTCCCCGATGTCGTGGGGTGAGAGGACTCGCTAGCATCCCCGATGTCGTGGGGTGAGAGGACTCGCAAGTGTCCCCGATGTCGTGGGGTGGGAGGACTCGCAAGTGTCCCCGATGTCGTGGGGTGAGAGGACTCGCAAGCGTCCCCGATGTCGTGGGGTGGGAGGACTCGCAAGCGTCCCCGATGTCGTGGGGTGAGAGGACTTGCAAGTGTCCCCGATGTCGTGGGGTGGGAGGACTCGCAAGTGTCCCCGATGTCGTGGGGTGGGAGGACTCGCAAGCATCCCCGATGTCGTGGGGTGGGAGGACTCGCTAGTGTCCCCGATGTCGTGGGGTGAGAGGACTCGCAAGCGTCCCCGATGTCGTGGGGTGAGGGGACTCGCAAGCGTCCCCGATGTCGTGGGGTGAGGGGACTCGCAAGTGTCCCCGATGTCGTGGGGTGAGAGGACTCGCTAGTGTCCCCGAGGGAAAGGCAGCACAGCTGGTGACAGAGACCCAGAGTGGACAGGATGCCACCCACTGCCCACCTGTCACAGACGGGGCAGCTCACGGGCCACAGGGAGGAGGCGCGCGGTCCTCACAGACTGGGCGATCATTATCCTCCTGGACAACCAGTCTGGGGAAAGCTTTGGGAGCGGCTTCCCCCTCGCATCTCATCCTTTCCTGTGCCTGGTCCTGTGCCCTCAGCCAGGGGTCCCCAGGCCACAGAAGTCCACGGCATGGTGTCACTCGTGCATGGAACGCCCGACTCACAGCCCAGCTCCCCGGCTGGATGCGCGGAACTCCCCGAGCGGCGAGGAGGGCTTCCTCCAGCCCCATGGAGGACGAGACCTGGCCTGGCTGTGTCCGTGGGGTGGTCCCTGTGGTCGCGGAGCCAGCAGCAGAGAGAGGCTGATGGGAGCACAGCCAGTGCAGGTGGGAGGACTGCAAACTCCAGGCTCGGCGCACGGCGCACGGCGCATGGCACACGGCGCACCCCGGCAGGCAGAAAAGTCGGAGCTGTGCCAGGGTTCTGGAGTTTTCTCCAATCCCAGAGACTTTCTGACTTTGCCCAAGGTCAGGGAACACCAGGCCCCGAGCAGAAGTGCAGGTGGAATACTTGCTGTTTTAAAAAATACATCCAGGGGCTGGCATTACGGTGGAGGGGCAAAGCCAGCGCTCGCCACCAGGCGCCCCATAGCCGGTGCCCACCGGAGTTCATTTGCTCTGCTTCCTGTCCGGGGTCCTTGCTGAGGATTCTGGGAAAGCAGCGAAGGGGGACCTCGGCACTGGGGCCCTGCCGCCCACGGGGGAGACCAGGATGTTGCTCCTGGCTTCAGCCTGGCCCAGCCCTGTCTGTCACAGCCATGTGTGTGTGTGTGTGCGGGGGGGGGGTGAACCAGCAGGTGGAAGACCTTTCTCTCTGCTGTTCCGCCTCTAAAATAAATAAATCTTCAAATAAAGAGAAACAGAGAAACTCATGGAAAATACATTATAAAATGTTTCATTTATGGTTTAAACATTGTTTAAAAAGTCCTTAAGAGCATGGGCAGAGGTTGATCAACATAGCAAACCAGCAAATTTTCATGAGATTGAAAACTGTACCCTGGGCTTCATTTTAAGCTTTTACATTAAAAAATCAATGCTAAAATCCCCTGAACTCTCACGCCAGACACTTGCGAGTAAAGGGTTTTCTCAGTTATTCAGCCCATACGAGTACGTCAACTTGCAGTCCACACACACCACCCAGAACTAGGCTGCCTCACTGTGCCCACACCCATCCATGCACACGCGCTACACGACGTGCGATTCAGACTTCCAAGCCTAGGCAACGTGTCGTGGACGGATCTTAGCTCTAGAAGCATGGTCTCCATTCTAGAACTTTCTCTCACGGCCTCAGCGGCTGCCAGCGAGGGCAACAGTGGGAGGTCTCGGCCCCCACCAATGCCAGTCTCCAAGGAGTCAGCGCGTTCATCTGTGATGGACTTGGGATTTCCATGACTCATCCCCCCACCCCCGAGATACCAGCGTTTCTGAAGGGCGCCCTTTCTGCCGAATTTTATTTCCTCTCCCAAAGAGCGCTTTTGAATCTTCTGGAATGAAGGGGCTCGTTTTCACCCACAAAGTCCTTTTTGTAGACTCCCCGGTCTGATTAGTCTACCAGAGGGTAGGCAGATGGCGCGATCCCTCTCTTCATTAACGCTACCCGCAAAACAACGTCCTAAAAATACCACTGGCAATTAACATTTAGACATCTCATCTTGGGCTCTGGCCATCTCCCTGGAATGTCTGTGTTTGAATTAGATCAGATGGAGACAAGTAAGACAGAGAGATAAAGGAGGCGCTCATTTCCCCACTGCCCTGCCAGCCGCCTCAGCTGTGCCTCCGGCAGAGTAACAGCAATCCAAGAGGAGCCCTGACTCAGACGGAGACAGAGTGGCACACCTGGAGGACCCGGGGTCGAAAGGCAGAAGAAGGCCCCACGCCAGGACGCAGGGCGAGAGTTCTCGGTAGAAGTCGTTCCGCGCCAACGCGGTGACGCGAGCGGCGACCTGGGGACAGGGTTTGGCGCAGGGCTTGCAGATCCAGGGAGAGGCGGCCCCTGTGCACACTCACCAGAAGCAGGCAAACGCTGACCCGTGGCGGGGAGCCAGGGCGGGCACAAAGCTGTCAGCAGTCCCCGACCTGGGAGAGGCCCAGGGGACATCTAAGCTGTCCTTGTCACCTAGAAGCAGCGGGGCTTGGACTGGGGGCGATCAGGAGTGAGGGACGGGAGGCTCCCATGTGGGGGAAAGAAGGGGTCTGGGGTGCGGGCCGGCTTGAGCGGAGGCTGGGGTGTGGACCTCCTTCAGGTGTATGTGTGGGGTGCATGGTGGTAGGAGGGGCTCCTGAGCTTCAGTTTGTAAAACAAGATTATGTTTGTATGTGTTTATCCGAAAGTCAGAATGAGAGAGAGGCAGACAGAGAGAGAGAAGGGGGAGATGTCTCCCACCCACTGGTTTGCTCCCCAAACGACCACAGTGGCTGGGGCTGGGCCAGGAGCCTGGAACTCCCTCTGGGTCTCCCATGCAGGTGGCAGTGCCTCCCCTGGCGCGTGTGCAAGGCTCTGGGTCAGAAGTAGCGGAGCCGGGACCTGGGCCTGCACTTGAGTTCCGATGGAGATGCCACCGCGGCTGCGCTGTAGCCCTGTGTGCACTATTACCCTCTGTGGGATTTCAAACGGAACATCCCAATGCCATTATGTAGCTGAATTCCTTTTTAATTATCCTTAGTTTAGGGAACTTTAAAGTAGAACGATGGTCCTCACAGCTTTCTCCCGCAACGTGGGGAGGCCGCAGGTTCTGCAGAAACTTCTAGAGCATGCCGGCTCTCTACTCGAGCCCTTGTCGGCTCTCTCTCCTACCAGACCCTGCCGTCACTCCCGGCTTTCACTCAAACCATGGAAAACACCGGCTGGAGGAGAAACGAGGGAGAAGCTGTGACATGGCAGAGGACTCGGGGTGGGGGAGGGCGGCCCCCGGCGCTCTGGCTCAGAGAAGCCTGGGGTCACCCGAGTGCCTGGATCTCAGGCAGAGGCTGGGGAATGTTCTAGATCGTGGGGCAGACTTTTTTAGTTCACCTTCCAGCGTCCTCTTCTTCCCTCCCCCTCCTTCCTCCCTCTCTCTCCCAACCACACACCACGCTTTGAATCCAGATCCGGCTGTCTGGGCTCCTCTGCTCCCCTTGCAGAGCGGCTCCCCCCCCCACCAAGATCAGGGTAAATATTTGGATAGCATCAGGTGTTCCAGGATGAGGAATGCACCCGGGGCCACGGAGGGCGGCAGCCTGGCTTCCTGTCTCCCAGCCTTGCTGGTCTTTGCCGAGTTCCTTAGTCTCCCCCGCCCCCTCTCAGCCACGACGCTGTGGCTCGGTTGCAGATTCACGCATCCCGAGCCGGCAGGCTGCTGTGTCCGGCTGTCCAGGTATAGGATTTGCTGCTTGCCCAGCCTGGCCTGAGAGGGACAGAACGCCAAAGGCCACTTGAGCACGAGAGACCGGCTTCCTCCAGGCTGATGAGATTCTGGGGGCTTCGCTGCGGACTGACGTCAACTCCTTCACCCGCCACAGCTGTGGCCGTGTCCCTTCCCCCAGTCTACAAGGCTGGTTTTGCTGACGGATGCTAAGAACCGGTGCAAGGCACGAACCTCATCTTGACCTTAAGGGTTCCTTGAAATTCATCCATTATCTTCCCAAGGTTTTCAAAAATGCCCTAATCGCCTCTTACCGTGGATTTCCCTGACACGCCAGCACTTTCACTGAATACAGGAAGGCCTGGCGCTCAGACTTCTCACAGGAAGTCCGGATGCCGAGGCACCCTGGGAACGTACGAGGACGAGGCCGTCACGTCCCCAGCACCAGGCACCTCCACGCCGCTTTGGTTTTTTCTGGCTCCCAACCCTTAGCAGTTAGCATCCTAGCGGCGTTTCGGGTACAAACACTGTAGCTCCCATGGCGGGGACTTTCAGGGGGAAGGGGACCCTTCCAGAATTCACGCTCCCCTCTGGACACAGAGAGACAAGGTCAGGCCTGCTCTGCGTGTCCCACAGGGGTGAGACGGGTGATGGTTTGAAGGACCCACTGTCTACACCACAATGAACCAGCCTGGATGGGCTGCCAGCGGCTCCTGCGCCAGGCGGAGAGGGGGTGACCCCGATCCCCCGCTTCCGAGGCAGCTGAACGGAACGAGCAGGCAGCAAGGTCAAAGGTGCCCTGGCGAGGAAAACAGGTGCCAGTCTCCTGTGCCGGCTGCTTCTGCCATGCTCCCCCCTTGGTGACCAGCTCCCACCTCCAGGAGAAAACTAGAGGAGTCATTCCCGATTTTTGCACAGGACAACGGGTACCCTTCTCTCTGCTGCTGCGGCAGCCGGGCGGAGGACGGCTCACACACGTGGACACTGCATGCCCGGGGGCTCCGTCCCAGGACCTTAAGGCGGCCCCCAGCTCCCGCGCCTTCGCTCCAGCTCTCGGGTGCCCCTCTGCCCGCGTGGACCCCCAGGGACACAGGGGAGAGCTCCGACTCTCAGAGTGGCTTCTATAAAGTACCAATGTCTGGGCACAGCCGGAGCCGGTCTTTCTGGAAATCCTGCGATTCTTTACCAAGAGGGAACTGGAGTGAATCAAACAAAGTGAGTCTTTGAAGACGGGGATTCTTTCTCTGACCGCAATTGGGAAACGCTGTCCTGCTATACTGGTGAGGACATCCCAGCAGCGGAGGACCCGGGTTTCCCGGGCTGGGGTTGTGGCCGGGTGTGAGAGGCGTGGACCCCCGCAGCCGGCAGCCTCCTAGTCACTGTGGGCCTTCATTGTCCCCCTCCTCCTCCTGGGTGGGAGCAAGGCCCACGTTGTCCAGGGAAGAAGACAGCAGCCATGAAAGGAGAACGTTTCCCCAGAGCCACCAACCTGAGGCTGACGGGGCCGGCGGGGGCCACCTCCCCCGAGGCTGACGGGGCCCGGCGGGTGCCACCTCCCCTGAGGCTGACGGGGCCCGGCGGGGGCCACCTCCCCCGAGGCTGACGGGGCCCGGCGGGTGCCACCTCCCCCGAGGCTGACGGGGCCGGCGGGGGCCACCTCCCCCGAGGCTGCCCCAGGTCATTCTCCACGGCCACTCCTGGCCTCTGCAGGACTTACACTTTCACTACCATCCCTGGTTTCCAACCCCTCCCCCTTTAAATATTTAATTGTTTTAAATTAAAGTAGAGAGGTAGAGAGGTAGAGAGGTAGAGAGAGAGAGAGAGAGAGAGAGAGAGGATCTTCCATCTGCTGGCTTACTTTTTCAAATGGCCACAACAGCAGGACTGCACCAGGCCAAAGCCAGGAGCTGGGAACTCCATCCAGGTCTCCCACGTGGGCGGCAGGGGCCCAAATACCTGGGCTGTCTTCTGTTGCCTTCCCAGGTGTGTTAGCAAGGAGCTGGATTGGAAGTGGAGCAGCTGGGACTCGAACTGGCGCCCCTGCGTGATGCCAATGTCGCAGGCGGCGGCAGCTTTACCCACTGTGCCAACACTCGCCTCTCTCCTCTGCTTCTCAAAACACACAGCCCAGTAACAAAAAGCGTTCACTGTCCCCTTGATTCTGTTGCTTCCCGGGACCACGCTCTGAATTCCGCTGGGTGGCTGGCTTTCCCTGACATGCATTCGGATGCGCGGGTCTCTCAGAGCTGCTGCGGGCCCCGCCCCTGCGTCTCCACGCCAGGAGAGATGAATTTACACAGATGTGCGATGTTTGAGGCATTGACGTGATCACCTCGTGTGAGCACTATCAACTTAGGAAAGAACGCGGCAGCGGCTGCCCAGCACCTGCTGGGGGTGCGTGTGGACCCAGGGAGCCTCAGAAGAGGGGCCCGGGGGCCGCGCTCGGCCTGGCCGTGAAGGTGCCGGCTGGGACGCCCGCTGCCTGGCTCAGAGCGCCCGGGCTCCTGTCCTGGCTCCACAGCCCATCCCAGCTCCCTGCTAGTGCAGCCCGGGGCAGGCGGCAGGGACGGCGCCAATGGTGGGTCCCTGCCACCCACGTGGGAGACCCTCAGGGAGTTCCACGCTCCCAGCTTCAACCTAGCCGCGTTTCGGCTGCTGTGGGCATTTCAAGGATGGGAGCTTTCTCTGAATATCCAAAGAAAGAAAAAAAAAATAGAGCTAGGGATGCATAAAACCCCAACGCAGTCTTTCTTCACTTGAAAGGCCGAGTTAGAGGAGAGAGAGGGCAAGACAAATCTCCCACTTGCGGGTTCATGCCCCGGATGGTTACAGCAGCCAGCTTCGGGCCAGCTTGAAGCCAAGAACCCGGAACTCTGTCTGGGCCTCCCACGTGGGTCCCGGGGCCGAGCACCTGCATCTTCTGCCTTCCCAGGCGCGTTAGCAGGGAGCTGGACCAGAAGTGGAGCAGCTAGGACTCGAATGGGTGCCCGGATGCAATACTGGCATCGCGGGAGGCAGCTTTACCACCACAACATGGCGCTGGCCCCTTCCCCAAAGCAGTCTTTGCCCTTCTTCTGCGTCGGCTACTGCACGACCAGCACTGGGCTATCCATCACAGGAAGCGTCGCTGCCTGCCCCAACCACAGGACTCAGTGGTGGCCCCGGCAGCCGGGCGCCTGGGACAGTTTCGGGTGCCTGGGACAGTTTCGGGTGCCTGGGACAGTTTCGGGCGCAGCCATAGCCGCCAGGACGCCATCCCACTGGTGGCGCTCATGATCCTGGGGCTTCACGGTGTGCTGGACGGGTAGGGAACCACAGGACGCAGGGGCAGGGGAAGGACATGATTCCGAGGGAGTGGGCAGACCTCGCGCTGATCTCCGCCTTCCAGCTGCCGCGCTCGGGCTGTGGCGTGTGCTCTCCCGGTCCACTCCGGGAGGTGGCACCAAGCTCAGTCCTTGCAGGATTGCAAGGGTGCAGCTTGTGCGTGGGTGAGCTCCAGACTGGCCATGTCCCTCCAAACCCCCAGGGCCCTCTGGACACGAACTGTCAGTTACGCAGGGTGGGACAGTGAGGGGAGGCACCAGGAGCCCTCCAGTTGCGTCACAGACTACAGGCTAAGGAAACCTCACATGGATCTCACTGGAAAGGAGGGAAGAGCCTCATGATGTCCAAAGCTGCAGGCAGGCTCTCACAGGCACTGAAACCCTCAGGAAGGATGTCGGGGTGCAGGGACATCCCGATCAGAGCAAACGCCAGTCACCCGGTGGCCGGGGCACAAGGTGCAGGGTGACCGCCAGTGCTGCAGGGGCCGTCTTGGGCACACAGCACCTCCCGGGGCTGCTTCGCTTTTCCGCTGACACCTTGGGCTTGCTTTTAGGAGAACCCGACTTCATCCCGCATTGTGCCGCCACCCTGGATTCACGGTGTTGGAGACCCTTATGCACGCATGATGAGCTGACGGAGCGCCTCTCTCTCCCTGGCCCCCTCCGGGCCCAGAACCACACTCACTGGCACCGCAACGTCCAGTGTGGCCACTGCGGGACACATGGGGCTATTTCCCTGGGATCTAAAGGAACTAGAATGAAACAGAGTTTACGATTCACTGCGTCCATTCCCTGGCCACATTTTAAGTACTCGGGAGCCATGGTAGACAGGGTAGACACAGGACGTCTCCCAAAAACCCTCTTTGTGGGGGCACGGCTCCGGACATCAGCTCCCCAAGGCTAGAGATACTGAACACCCTGTTTATGTCACTATTCCTGGGACCAAGACACAACGACAGATGTGCAATCGACGTTTGTTGAATGAATAACTGTTTTTGCATCTTGGTAGCTAATGAGGACCATGTGTAATCTAGGCCCTGCATTACGGACGGGTTTCCGGTCCTTCCCAGCATTCTCTGGTGAGAACTAGATCCTGCTTGGCTGGGTCCCAGAACTCACCCCTCAACCAGCTTCCCCACAGAGGGCGCTTAAAGAGCCACACAGCGTCTCCCAGAAGTCTCTGAGGCAGCCACCGGAGCACCGGATCCCCGTGGCCCTGGGTCCGAGTCCTGCCTCCTTCCAGCCCAGTTTCCTGCTCCTCTGCACGGAGGGGGAAGCAGGTGATGGCTCTCACACTTGGGGCCCTGCACCCACGTGGCGGGCCCAGACCGGGTTCCGGGCTCCTGGCTGCAGCCTGGCACAGCCCCGGCTACCTTGGGCATTTGGGGGAGGGAACCAACACATGGAAGGTCTGTCTGTCACTCTGCCTCTCAAGTAAAACGTACATCAGAAGCCTCCCAGGGCTCCTCGCCTTGCTTGGTCACTCCTGCCTGTCCCCTGCTCCGCTGGGGCCACACGGATGGCCTCACAGCGCCTGCAGCACACCGCACACCCTCACCCCAGGCCTCCTCCTGTCCCCCACTGCTGCCTGTGCCTTGGTCCCGGCCTTGCATGCCGCGCGGAGGCAGGCACGAAGGGGACAGCCGCTCCCAAAGCTCACAACTGCACGCAACGCACATGTGGGGCGGCCGTCGTCCAAATCGGCCGCAACCTCCTCCCCACAAACGATGGAGCAACCGAACCGCTGTGCGGCCAGACGCTGCAGGCCCCGGCACCTCTGCCAGTCCTTCCCGGACACCAGTCCTTCCCGGTGTCACCCCAGGATTTTGCAAGTGGGTGAGAGCTAAGTGTGGACAAGGTTGTAACGGCCCAGAAGCCGGGCAGCGCTCCTGCTGGCTCTGAGTAACCCTTCTGTCTCCAGCCTGTCGCGGTGTCGGACATACTGGAGACGACCTCTGTCACGTGTGCCGCACACGCGTGAAAACACCTCTGCCTTGGAGCGGGCGTGGTGCAGCCGCGGGTTAAGCTGGGGACGCCCGCATCCCAAACCAGGGTCCTGGCTGCTCCGCTTCCGATCCAGCTCCCTGCGAACGCACCTGGGCAGCAACAGACAATGGTCTGAGTCCTTGGGTCCCTGCTGCCCACGTGGGAGACCCTGCAGGAGCTCCTGGCTCCTGGCTTTGGCCTGGCCCAGCCCTGGATGTTGTAGGCAACTGGAGAGTGAACGAGTGGGTGGAAGATCTCTCTCTCTCTCTCTCTCTCTCTCTTTCTGTGTCTCCGTCTCTCACTCTGCTTTTCAAATAAACATTTTTAAAAAGTTTTGGGGCCGGTGCTGTGGCATAGCAAGTAAAGCTGTTGCCTGCAGTGGGCACTGGTTTGAGTCCTGGATGCTCTGCATCCAATCCAGCTCTCTGCTGTGGCCTGGGAAAGCAGTAGAAGATGACCCAAGTGTTTGGGTCCCTGTATCCACACGGGAGACTTGGAAGAAGCTCCTGGCTCCTGTCTTGGATTGGCACAGTTCTGGCCATTGTAGCCATCTGGGGAGTAAACCAGTGGGTGGAGGACCTCCCCACCTCTCCTCTCTGCTTCTGCCTTTCAAATAAATAAATACATCTTTAAAAAAAAAAAAGCATCTCTCTGGAAGTATGCCCACCACAGCACGACTGAGACTGACCCCATGTCTTCAATACCCGAGCCAGGCAGCACTGGCCACGGGGGCCACGAGAGGCCATGGGCGACACGCGGTGCGCACGCCCGGGGGCTCCATGGCCAAGGGGCCATGGTGGGCTACAGCTCTGGCTTCTTTCACTCTGACTCACATGCTGCCTCGAGAGAACTTTGCGAGGTTCAGAACTACGCACTCAGGACTTGGCCCGAGTCCAGGGCCCCCAGAGACCGTGGGAAACTCTCAGTTACATGACAAATGCAGCAGCTAGACACAGCTCGGAGGCCTACGCCCTTGTCAGCTGCGAGCTTCCGGAAGTCCACAGAACGTGGCCCCACGAATGCCCCGGGTGCATGCGATTCCAGCTCCCTGGGCCTGGGGTCGAGGGGGTGACTTCTCGCTTTCTCACTGAAGTCTGCCAGGGCTCATTAACCCCCAACGTGGGGCCCAGTACAACGTCTGTGCCTAATCCTCCCTGGGGTCTCTGCCTGCCTTAGGAGTAAGCGTTGTCCCCTGCAGGCTGAGGTCATGACAGATCTGAGTCTGATCAGAGTTCATGGCCAAAACCCAAATGCATGTGGAACAGGACGCTGGCGGGGCAACTGGAGGAATGAGCCCGGGACGCGCACAGCCTTCCAGGCGAGCCCAGGGCAGCGGCAAAGCTGCCTACCGTCACGGCTGAGGCCTTGGCCGCTCCCCTGCAGCTCCTGCACTTGGAATCTGTATGGCGTGGCGCCAGGGACGCTGCTCTGTGGAGATTCTGTCAGGGACCCCCTCTGAGGCCCCTGTCCATCGCCGCCGTGGACAAGGGAAGAAGAGGAGAGACACGAGGGCTGGGCAGCATGGACTGGTGCTGACTGACAGGTGTCAGGTGGAGGGGAGGGGCTGGGAGCCACTGAGACAGGGTGGAACCCAGCCCCACAGTGCTCTGTGGTTCCACAGTGACGCCGGCTTGTGGTGCTGGCTGTCCCCACGGTGAGGAACACTTCGGCCGGGTACCATGTCCGTATAAGGCCGCGCGCACCAAGCTCCGTGGGTGGAGATGTGCGGCCGGGCGCTTTCGTGGCGCCTGCAGCAGCACCACGGGGAAAATCCAAGGCCAGGGAGCCCAGGGGAAGCTGTGGGAAAGAACTAACCATGCACGCAGCTCTTGAACGGCCAGCTCCGTCCACTGCTATTTTTACGTCTCACATTACTTAAAAAAAAAAAAAAAAAAAAAACCAACCCTCTGCAGAAGCACACTCGGGCAGATCTGTTCACTCGAACTGTTTAGGAGTTAAAACCGATCCTCTGTCTTCCTAATCGCTCCAGGGAGGCACATGCAGCTGTCCCAACCGTAGACACCTTCACAGGGACACTGACGTCCCCAAGCTGGCAGGAAGCGGCCAGGTTAAGGCTCACCGTCACCAGCAGCCCCGTCTGCACCCTCTTACCCACCAGTGTGTGACGGCGTGCCTACTGTTCACAGAGGACGAGGTCTGTGTGGTCCCACCACAGCGGGGGTCCAGGGCAGCACAGAGCCGGCAGGGTGTCAGGCCACCCAAGGGCCCCCCGCCCACAGAGAACTCGCAGAAGGGGCCCCTGCGGCTCTGTGCCCCACAGAGACACCTGCCAGGTCTCGAGGCAACGTGCTTGGTGCTGAGAGCCGGGCAGAGCCAAGGCCACGGGGAGTTTCGGGGCACTCGGTTTAACCATGTTAACCAGAAGGCATCAGGCTCTCACTGCCATGTGCAGATGCAAACTCGAGGTGTTTCCTCCGCTGGGGACACGGGGAGATAAAGAAGTCTCAGACCTACGTCCCAGAGAGCCAGGTGCCCTTAGCAACCACGTAGCTGGCGGCGCAGAAGGACCCCTCGGAACCAGCTCTCGTGGCTAAAGGCCAGAATGCTTGTTCCGGCATTATGGAGAACTTTGCCATGCCGGCTTTGCTTTAGCTAATCAGAACAAGTGAGAAAGACCAGAGCCGGGAGCCTTCTCCTCTGCGTGTCTGGGTTCTGCGTGGCTGATTACGCAGACGAGAATGCGGAGCCCTGTGGTCTCTGCACCCGGCACGGGCTGGGCTCGCAGATGTTTGTGCGCCACTAATTTATCTGCTCTGTGTCCATATAAGGCCGAGCCGGCCAAGCACGCAGCCAGGGGCGCGTGGGCCTGCGGGGGCACGGCTGGGAAAATCCCTCAGTGCGGACCCAGGGGACTTCAGAGCTCATGGAATGGCTTCCATAGATTCAGAAAATATTTATCCTCATTCTAGCCTACAAGTGACCGCCCACGGGCCGGGCTGAAGCTCCAAGCAGGGAAACCGGACTTAAACCAAACATCTCCATTCTGAGAACTGCCGGGGATGGGAGCCCCTTGGCTGGGGTCTCTGCCGCTGATGAGGGTCAGCGACCCATGGCCGAGACCCCTGCACGCACAGGCAGCCCCTCCCCCGAGGTGTCACCTGTCTGCCCACATCAGGGTGGGGGTGGGGACAGGACTGCGGTACCCCAGTGGCATCAAGGACCAGTTCTGGGGCCACACTCTGGCCCTCACTTGCTTTACCCAGGGCCAGGAAGAGGGTGGAGCTACTTTGAAAGCCGACTTCTGGGCTGAGCCGGGTGAAGCTCACTTGGGACCCTGAGGTTGGCCACAGTTTCTGGTACCCACGACGACAGCGTGACCCACACAGGAATTCCCAGCGGCCTCCAGCAGCCCGGCACTTGCCAGACAATGGCACAGACCAGCACGGCCCTGGGTCCTAGGAACCAGACACAGGAGACCCGGCACTCAGCAAGCCCTGGTCCCCACGCAGGGCTGGCTGCAACACACATGTTAATGACGTCTCTTTAGAATAAAGTCGATTGGAAGAAAGGATTTTAAAACGACCTCAGAATGACAGAGCGGCTGTTCTAGCAGGAACCTGAACACAGGGACCCCAAAGCTGGGTCGGGAGCCCAGAGTCTGCCAGGGGCTCACTGAGGATTTTGAGCAGGCTCTGTTGTTCACCCTCTGTAAAGTGGGCGACCAGGGTGCGAGCAGTTCAGAAGTCCGAACGGCCATCAGTGCCACAGCTGCTGGTGCGCTCCGGCCTGTATACCTCTGTTTGCAGCACTTATGTACGGTGGAAGCGTGAACGAGTTGTGCTTTATATATTCACACACACTCACACACACAGAGCATGGCCCTCTGTATCCAGGCTTCACACCTGGGGATCCCGGGTTGAAAACATGGGAAGCCACAGTGCGCCCGTGCTGGACGGTGGGCTTTAGTTCTTGTTATTCCCCACACAACAGCCACGCTTCCGTGCCCGGCGTTCTAAGCGCTCTAGACCTGCCGTAAGGAACAGGGCATTGCACGTAGCTTCTATGCCGACACTGCACCAGCCGGGCTGAGAGGAGGGACCTGGGCACCCCTGGAGTCTGGGGCAGCGGGGGGTCCCGAGCCAAGCCCCTCAGACGCCGAGGGTGGCTGTACGTGCGACGTGAGCAAGCGCGAGGGTGCTTCTAGAAGTCAGCCCTGCTCTCCGTGTGGCCGGGGAGCGGCACGGGTCTCCCGGCATCTCAGCAAAGCTCGCGGCTGACTCATCTCGTTCCCGGGCTCTGGCGCATCCGGCGCCGGGAAGACCCCACTCGCGGCGGCGCCATGACGCCAGGACTTACGCGGCCTCCTTTCTCCGGGTAGCACTGGCAGCCGCCGCTGCAGTCTCGGCCTCCACAGGGGACATCCGACTTCTTCACGCCCTGCAAAGACAGAGGAGAGGTTACTCAGGACGCTGCCGGCCCCTGCTGGGGGCTCTGCCCGCGACCACCGACCACCCACCCAAGGCGTTCGTTATAGAAATGAACACCCGGACTTCAACTTCTAACTTTCAGGTTAACAGCAAACTTCAGCAGAAGTTACAGAGACTTCCCACAGAGGAAATCCACCACATCTCCCCAGGAGCACACGCGGCCTCCCCCGCCGCTGCCGGCATCAGGACGCAGCCGAGAGCCCGGACCCCCCAGGGGACAGCAGGACCGGCCACTGGTGCTGCCCATCCCGGGTGCTTAAGTGTCTACCAAGGGCCAGGTGCCGAGTCAGTCCTGGGGCCCAAACGCGGAGGACGGTGTGCCCTGGACCTGGGGTGACACCACTCATCAGGGCTGTGGGGCGCAGGCCGAGCCCAGAGACGCAGGAGGCACCTGCAGAAGACGCGAGAGCCAACGCCTGGGGCCGGACTGGGCTGACGCTGGGAGCCAGGAACCCAGCCCAGGCCTCTGCCCACGCGGAGCGTACACCTGTGGGCAGTCCTAACTCACTCTGATCCACTCTGAAGGCGGAGCAAAGTCGAACCCCTGCTCACCAACCCAGTTCCTCGCGCTGAAGCTCGACCCTACAGCGACTTGCCAAATCCCTCCCATAAACCCACGGCTGAAATCAGTTTACGGTTTTAAACTTGACGGAGCAGGCTCTGCTCGGGGTCTGGCATAGCCGCCGGACTCAGAGGGGGGTTCTGCATGACATGCAAGGGGGCGTTCTCGCTTCTGGAACCGGGAACGTGGCCGAGCGGGCCATCCCTAGTCGCCACGTGTCTCACCCACGTGCCCGGAGCTCAGAGTCCCTGGGTCACCAGGTCAGGGGGACAGCCCTCCGTACGGGCCCCATGAGCGCACTCCAGCGGCGCGGGGGCACGTACACGCATGTGCGCGCGCGTGTTCCCACCGGCTCTCAGCCGCCCTTCAGGGCAGCTCTTGTGCATTCCAGCAAGGGCGAGTGCCGCACACGGGAATGCCGGTCTCCAGGGCGGACAGAAATATTTACTTGGTTAGGGCAGAGTATGTGCTGTGCACGGTGCCCCACCTGAGCCCTGGCCCTCCCCGGGCCAGACAGACAGGTGCGCCTCCCTGGGGCACTGGGCTGAGGGGTGTGGTGCCCACCCACCCAGCCCCAAGCCGGGCCCTCACACTGCATCTTAGCTTCATGGCTGCAAGAAACGCACAAACCACCACCAACCAGCGTGAGCTCCTCCGAGGAAATGACTCCCCCACCCCCACCGGCTCCCACCCCCGCCCCTCCACAGCGGGCGCTGTGCCCAGCCGCACACTCTCCATGGGACAGGCTGCTCCCGCGGGGCCTGGGGTGTCTGAGGACCTGTTCCAGGTCCAGCCATGGGTGTCGGCGAGCATGCACACTGTGCTGCAGAACCGCGGGTCGGAGCAGGACCAGCCGTCACCTCCTGCAGAAGCCTCTCGCGGCTGGATCCCCAAGGCAGCAGCGTGGAGGGGACCAGGGGACAGCCCAAGTCTGCCTGACCCCTGACTTCACCGTGTGGCCACTGAAGGAGGACACTGAGCCCCAGGGCAGGAGGCTCCCCAGAGCCAGTCACAGCCCGTGCTGTGTCCATTCGGGGCAACCTCTCCATCCCCAGGGCCGGAGGACACAGTGGCTGCAGAGCTGTGGGAGCCGGTGAGACTGCCTGCTTCCCTGGGACACTCGGCTTCCCCACCCAGGAGCCTGTGCTCAACCTCAAGCGGGAGGATGGCAGGCGGGGGTCTCAGAGCTGATCCCGTCCCTCACCTTACAAACTACTCACCCAGCCACCCGTGCACGCCTCACGCGGTGCTCACCCTAGGCCGAGCGCTGTGGTGCTCCGGGTGTAAGGGGGGGCGACAGGTGGGACGCGGGCCCTGTGCTCATAGCATGTGAACAGGTGGAGCAGACTGTGTGTGTGGGACTGAGACTGTGTGACTGGGACACATACAAGCGCACACACATGCCTCACGCACAGTGACACACACAGTGACACGCATGCAGCAGTGTGGTCTGAGTTGTGGTAGGTGGCCGGCGGGGAGGGGGACACAGGATCAGGAGCTCTTAGGGAGAGTCCCACCCCCCCAGCAGGGAGGCCCAGGTGGATTTCAGGCCCTGGGGCTACACTCTGTTCCTCCCTCCCTTCCAGGCCCTCCCCTGGCTGCTGTCAGAGGGTCGAGTCCGGCCCCCAGGGCCCCAGGCCTAGCAGAGCAAGGCCAGGTTAACCGAGAAAACCCTCGTGGATCTGAAGCCACTCAGGACCTCGACACCCCCCTACCACACACACACCCTGTGCTGTGCATGGTGACTGCCGGGGTGGGTGGGGTGGAGGGGCCCAGGCGGCAGAGTAGACGTGGGAGCAAGCCCGCAGGGAGAGGCACTGAGGAGGGGCTGGCACACAAAGGGAGGAGAGGCGAGCCCCCGTGGACAGGCTGCTGTCCCTCCACGCATGGACACGCCGTACCCCCTCGGGAGGCGGGCACACCCAGCCTAGGAGCTGACCCGTTAGCAGAGCTGTGATTTTCAGGTGAGTGCGGTGGGGTGTGACGGCCCGGCCGGCGCTGGGAACGGCCAGGAGTCGCACATGGCCGGCCACGTCCTTGGAGGAGAAGGTCCCACGTGTTCCCCGCCCCAGGCACAGCCGTTGCACAGGAGTGCTGGCCCCGGGCGTCCCTGCGGCCCCGCTCCCCGAGGGCCAGCTGCTCGAGGCTCCTCTCTGGCTCCTCCTGTTCGGATCCTCCCTGCTCTGGATGGGTGGCCAGAGCTGCTGTGCCCATCAGAAACGGCTAGACTTGGAAAGGACGGGACTGCTCCGGGCCAGTTGGCAAGGTGGGCGCACTGGTGTCTGCTCTGGAAAACTTAGGTCATGTTCTCCTCACTGGCTCCAGATGCACAGGGCCAGGGCCAGGCCAAGGGCTTCTTGGCGTTTCCACGGGAAACCTCGTCCTTGGACGGTTCTGTGCCTCGGCGTCGTCACCCTCAGAAAGACTTGAGAACCCATCTGCGTGACCAGTCGCCCCGGACACGAGACCGAGCGGCCAGGGTGAGGCTCTGAAAAACCTAAGAAACCCCTATCCCAGCGTAGCTGGGAGCTAACTGCAAATTTTGCTTCTGTACTCAATTGCTTTGCTTGCCAAATGCCTAACCTTGAAAAATGTCCCTCCCTGGTCAGCTAAACTTTCTCCATAAGAGAAAACTGATTGCAACTCCCGCACGGGACAGCGACTCCAAGTCTCCCTGTCTCCCTGTCTCCAAGATATGTTAATCTTGTGGTTTTTGCATTTAAAAGTGGCTTGCAGCTGCTGGGGGGGGGGGGGGCTTCTCCCTTCACCTTTGCTGGGGGGAGGGAGCCTGTTTGCGCAAACGCCTAGTAAAATCCTCTGGCTCTTGCATCAACTCGGTCTGGAGTTTGGGTCTCTGGGCGACCACCCGAGTGAGTCGGATACCCAATTTTGGGGTCCTTCAGCTCTTGCCAGTGGAGAGGGGGAGACATGGCCTTCTCGGAGGAAGCCAAGGCTCTGGTTCCTGGCCCAGGCTGCGGTCAGATTCAAGTCGAGAATTTCGCGCCTGGAGCTGCCAGCAGAGACATCCTCCATCAGGTCCAAACGGGGCAGAGCGGGCAGCAGGGGCGGACGGGCAGCAGCAGCTGCGGGATTAGGAGGACATCCGGCCTGCAGGTGCTGGCGCTGCCTCTCACGGGAGGGGCCCTGGGCGCGGGCAGGGGCAGGGCTGGGTTCCTCTGTAGGCATCCGAGTGGTGGCCCCATTTCAGAACACCCAGCAAACTGCTCTGTGTCGTTCCTCCCCAAGGCAGATTTGAACTCATATTCCAGACAGTGAAAACCAAGTTTCACAACAGCTCCAACTCCGGCACATAAAACACAGACAGGTGTTCAGCCCGGGGAGGGCAGCCGTGTGTTCAGCCAGGGAGGGCAGCCGTGTGTTCAGCCCGGGGAGGGCAGCCGTGTGTTCAGCCCGGGGAGGGCAGCCGTGTGTTCAGCAGGGGAGGGCAGCCGTGTCCCCCGTGGGCAGCACGAGCTGCGCTCATCCCCCGGGGTCTTGAATCCCCGAGCACAGAGGCTGTGTGCAGAGGCAGGGTTTAGAGCTGACTGAGCCCCCTATTCGTACACGGGTGAAGGGACACGACGCGGCCACTGTTCTCAGCGCCCACATAAGAAATGGGTATTAATCACGCTGAGATGAAAACGCAGGAACAAAACTCAGGCGTCCTAACGCCAAAGGATGTCTGTCCTCTGCAGACTGTGGGGCCAAGGCACCTGAGCCAAGGAAGCTGCGAGAACTTACGGATGTCCTGCCCCAAACAGCCCCCTGCGCCCCCCCAGTCTCCCTCTGAACGCAGGAGAGCCCGTTCTAGGTGACATCAAAGGTACGCACCGCCTATTGTTAAAACGCAACAATTTTTCATATCTTAAGGGAAAAAAAAAAATTACATCAGTCTTTGTTTCTAAGACAAGTCCAGGCAGGCAGCGCTTTCTAGAATTATCCTCTTGAGCCTGTAGCAGGCCAGCCCAGAAGCATGCCAAGTCGAGAACAAGTTCCCAGTAAAACTCTGAGTTTATCAAAACAGGAAATATAAGCCGTTTCCGCACACGCAGCCTAGGGGCTGCAGGAAGTCGTTCCCGCGTGTGGTAATAAGCGAGGTAGCAGAAAGGAGGTGCAGGTCCCAGCCACCGCACACAGAACAGAACTCCGCAGTGAGCCCGGTGGAGCGGCACCCAATCCGATTTCCTTTGTGCCACCGCGCTCCAAGGACATTGGAAATGGACGCGGTCCCCCTGGACTGGTCCTCAGAGCCGGACTGGACACGGTGCAGCCTTTCGGAGCCGCGGCAGCCCTGGGGCTGGAGGCGCACGGTGCCGATGACTGCCCGTTTCCCTGGGCGCCGGCACGTCCCAGCGTGGTTAAGATCATGGTCGCTGGCGGCCCTGGCGGAGTTAGGAGGTCCGCCTGTGGGACCTGGGCTGGAGCCACAGAAAGTCGCAATGGTGGCTGGAAAGGGGAGACCTCTCAGGATGACAGCGCTGGCTCAGGTGTGGGGGACACTGCAGACGAACCCCGGCGCTGCTCCCCATCCACTGGACTCCTTCCCCTGCACTCAGTCATTGCAAGGAGCGTGCACCTGCATACCACACCCGTGTAGTTAGCATGTCACCGAGCCACAGTGGCCGGCTTAGCCACCCACTACGTCCTCCTCAGGCAGCTCGAAATCTCGGGGAGTTGGCCAGATAGTTTGCATTAACGGAGTGATGTCAGCCACACCTGGGTGCCCGCTGAGAGACCAGCTCCACAAAACCCCCGCGTCCCCACGCCCGGCACCTGAGCAGACGGGGAGGGCCTGGCAGGCGTGGAGGCGGCGGCAGTGGGCAGACCGTGTTCCGCATTACGTCATGCACCCTGAAGGCATCTAAAGCGGGCTGAATGGCAGACGGGAAGACTCGTTCCACTCAGAGGCAGAGGCATGGGGTTGCCCAGAACGTGTGCGGGTGGACGGCAGGAATGGGGAGTGGACGGGCATGAGTCACGCGGCAGACAGCCGTGGCAAGGGGCAGAGTGCAGGGGGGCGGGGCTGCAGCAGCCCCGCACTCGGTGAGACACTGCTACTCAAGTCTGTGGTGAGGACCCAGAGACACAGCCCAGGGTCTCTCGCGCCACCCGCGTCTCGGGGTCATGAGCATCGGGCAGCCAGCTCTGGGGCCCCGGGCTCCAGACACAGGAATGAGGGTTGAAACCCAGCCAAGGGGGATGAGCCAACGTTTCCTTTCAGAAATGCCTGGCCTGGAGCTGCAGGTGATCTCAGGTGTGGGTGGGCCCAGCTGCGTGTGGAGACAAGCAGCTGAGTGGGCAGGGTGGCCAGGCACTTCCTGCACACGTCCCTGGCCCCGGCCATCATCTCGCTTCTAGAGGCAGAAGGTGACCTGAACTGTGCCCTCGCTGGGAGATGGGCAGCCCCGTGCAGGCGCAGACCCTGCTGGCACTGGCTGGGCGAGGTAACTGCTGCCTGCTCTCCAAGTGTCCGCAGTGGGGTCCGCCCCCGAGTCCAAGTGGAGACCCACTGTGTGTAGGACCCGGGGGCCACACAGCGAACCCACGGGGAATGGGCGTGGAGTGAGCCTGTTAGGAGCGGGCAGGTGGGAGCCAGAGACCGCATGGGCTGTGGGGCCACCACGTGGGTGGCCAGAAGGTGGCAGGAGGCCAGGAGGCCCCTGACAGTGACTCGGGGGACCCTGTCTTGCAGCATTAGAGGCGCGCCTGTCTGAGGCACAGTCACCCACATTTTCCATTTTCTTTCCCATTGTCTAATGGCGCCCTGCCCCCCCCCCCCCCCCCCCCCGCACACTGCCACCCTCTTATCTACAACACCTATGAACTCGCCAACCCCTGTTCCACTTGCTGTATCCACAGCAACCGCGGCACCCACGGCTCCGCCATCTGCGGCTTCCTGCCATGCGATTCACAGATTTGCGTGCCGCGGCTCCGGGCTATTTTGAGGAAGGCCTTGTTTACTTGGTTGCAGAACTCCAGGCTGGATGACTTCCTGGGTGGGATTCCCAAGGCTCGGAGTTAGAAACGAGACAAAGCGTCTGAGTCTCCGATGCAGCTCTGAGCCTCCAGCAAAGCCGCCCATTGCCAAATCCCACCCTCACCTTCCTTGCTCTGCCAGGCTCGGTGCGCACACTGTGTGCACAAGATCCCAGCATGCCAGGCGGCTGTGGGGACAGGGTGGCCTCTGTAGGTGCCACCCAGCCTGCTGCAGGCTCTCCTGCAGGTGTGGGTGGGGCCGGCACATGCCAGCGCCAGGCGCACACACACAGCCGAGACAGCCCGCACGTGTGCTCCCATCTGAAGTCCTCGGGCCGCTGTCCCATATTCTTTGGTGGATCTGTCAATAGAGCCACTTCTGGAACCAGCTCCCCCCGGCCTCTCTGCCTCTCTGTCCCTGATACAACTGGTCCCCCCGCACGCTTTTGCAACAGGGGGCTAGGCCTGGCAGCACTGCTGGGGCTAAGTCCCCGTGTCGCTCTGCTCCCAAGATAGATGCATCCTGAGCCTCAACTCCCCAACAGTCCTGGACGCGTGCTAGGGTCCCTGTCCAGCTGGGGCTCCCTCTGCTTTCAAAGTCCTCTTCCCTTTCAGCTCCAAGTGAATGCTACATGAAAGCGGGATGGAATGTCAAGGGCGTTCGATGCACCGTGTGTGAACACCTGGGGCCCCATCCACAAGGCTGTTCCTTCAGCCTGGAGTGTTCTTCAGGGCGGCTCAGACCCCGCCACGCCTGCCACTCACGCCGGCGGCACCCGCCCTCTCTTCCCAGGCATTTCTGCCCCCATGCGGTGCACGCTCGCATTCTGCAAGTCACGCACCAGAGGCAGAAGGGCTATGGGGAAAGCAGTGTGGGGGCAGGGCCGCCCCACTCCTACAACTTTGTAACTCGGGCTCTAAGAGTATCAGCACTGTTTAACAGGCATGCTAGGGGCCTGCCCTGTGGTGTGGCCAGTTATGCCTCCTCCTACCAGCATCCCAAAGGAGCGCCAGTTCAAAAAAAAGTCTTTGGGCCTCTAGACCCACGAGGGAGAACTGGGTGGAGTTCTGGGCTCCTGGCTTCGGCCTGGCCATTTAGAGTGTGAACCAGCAGATTCATTTGTCTGTCTCTCCTCTGTCTTTTAAGTAAATAAATGAGTCTAAAGCAGAACTACACACACACACACACACACACAGAGAGAGAGAGAGAGAGAGAGAGAGAGAGAGTGAGTCTTCCATCCACTGGTTCACTCCCCAGATGGCCACAACAGCCAGAGCTGTGCCAATCTGAAGCCAGGAGTCTTCCTGGTCTCCCATGCAGGTGCAGGGGCCCAGGGACTCGGGCCATCTTCTACTGCTTTCCCAGGCCACAGCAGAGAGCTGGATGGAAAGTGGAGCAGCTAGAACTCCAACCAACACCCATATGGGATGCCGGCACTGCAGGCGGCGGCTCAATCCGCTACACTACAGTGCTGGTCCCAGTAAATGAATCTTTAAAAAGAAAAACATAGACACGTTACCTCCCCACCAAGTAGAGTAACTCTACAGTAAAGCGTAGGGCTGAACCTCACAGAGAAGTGCAGGTGCGTGGGAGGCAGGGCACGAGGGAAGGAGCCACAGCAGCCCTTGTAAGGAGAGCAGGTCTCGTACGAGAGAGGACGGGCGCCCAGCACAAGGCAGAATCCGCACCATCTGCCATGCTCACCTGCGTTAACCTGCTCCGCCCTTAGTGACGCGGCTGCTCGGCGGTACAAACAGCGCAATGGGAACACACACCGGGCACGAACGAACAAGACTGCACTGTACATCGACATCACTCTCCTCTTCCCCGGCTGCCCGTTAGCAAGTACGCGCCAGAGACACTGCGCTGTGGCAAAGCGGACCACGGCCGTGTCTCTTTTGCTGCTCACCCAAGCGCCTGTGTCCGCGCCACACAGACAGGAAGAGAGGCGGCCACATCAAAGGCCATCGTCTTACGCAGGCGCTTGTCATCCCGTGACTCGTGCAGCCTCGGGGTACGGTTCTCGCTCGGGGCGCAGAACGAGCGCGTCGGGGCCTTCAACGCCCGATCACGGAGCTACACCAGCAATGAACGACTCCGTCTCGCGCACACAGATTTCCTGCTCTGTCAGAATGCATGCGACGCCCTTGCACACTTAGGAGCCATTCTGTGATGCTGAGCTCCTGACAGACGGCGACGACGCCACTGATCCTAGGCATTAGCTCACGCGCTGTCTATCCTACGTTGTAATTAATTATACGGCATGTCAGTTCTTGGTGCTTTCTGGCAGTGACTAAAAATGCGTATGTGTTGATGTTGGCGTGCGGGTCCTCGGTGGGTATCGGACGCTGCTCCTCGGAACTGAGGCGGGCACGAGTGTTAACGCCAGAGAGGCGAGCCCAGAAAAACGCCTTTGTCCCAATCTCCCTCTTCGAGCTCAGTTTGGGGAGAAAATCCGAGAAGACTGGAATGAGAGAGATCTGGCAGTGCTCCTTCGGAACACAATATGCTTTCTGTTCTGGCTGCGGGGGACTGGCCCGGGCAAGGAGGGTGTGGGCGGGTGCTGGCACCCACGCAACCGCACTGGTGCTGTCCGGGCAGGCGTGGGGTGGGAGACACGCACCCTCATCCTTCCAGCGTGATCGCCAAGTGCCAGGGGCCGCAGAGCCCATGGCGACACCGCGGCTCGCCACCGTGTGTACCTGCTGCCTGGCAGCTCTGTTAGAAAGCCGAATCGCTGCCTCCCTTCCTCTTGGGTGCACGCTGCCAAAATGAGTCAGTCCTAGAATCTTCTAGAAGGGTTTGGCCCTGCACACTGGCAGTGGCTCGGGATTCCTTCGCCGCGGCCTCAGGCTGTGCGGTTTTCTCTTTGCCCCAGGAGAAGATGTAAAATCCGCTCCCAGTCACAGCGGAATCTCCCAGTCAGGGCCAGCAGAGGAGGGTCCCGGGCAGGGGTCGCCGGCTGCAGGCAGCACTCGTCATCTGCATATGGGTTATTCCCCTGGGCATTCCAACAGCGGGTTTCTGTCCCATAGTCCTCTCTGCTCCCCACTAGACTGCTGGATGATGTACAAAGACTGCACACGACAGCCATTGCAATATCGACCTACAAATATGAGATCCGCCCTGGACAAGGGCAGCCGGAGGGTTCGACGCTGAGCTTCACCGATAAGGCCACTCCGCGACAGGCACACACCCACGCGTCTGCAAGTTCCGTCTGGCCTCGGCTCCTACATCACAGCACGCAGGCTGCCCACTCTCTCCCCAGTCCCTGATCTGCACCTAGGTGGGTCCCCAGGGCCCCCAGAGCCCCACAGTCCTGTTCCGTGTCACTGGCCTGGCCTGACCCTCCAGCCAGGGGGCAGAGCACCACTGCCAGGCACCTGCTCTGAATGGAGTCATGTGTGGGAGCAGGTGCTTGGGCCCCAGGCTCGGCACTGCGGCTGTGACTGGCAGGCTCCTAAGTTAGAAAGTGGGCGGAGGCGGCCGGTGCTGTGGGGCAGCCGGCTAAGTTACCACCTGCAGCGCCAGCATCCCACATGGCACTGGTTCAAATCCCGGCTGCTCCACTCCTGATCCAGCTCCCTGCTAATGTTCCTGGGAAAGCGGCAGAAGATGGGTCAAGTCCTTGGGCCCTGCACCCACATGGGAGACCGGATGAAGCTCCTGGCTCCTGGCTTTGGCCTGGCCAGCACCAGCCATTGCAGTCATGTGGGGGAAACAGCAGACGGAACCCCCCCCCCCCCCTCTGTAACTGTGCCTTTCAAATAAATAAAATCTTTATTTTTTTTTAAGTGGGGCAGAATCTGCGGCTCCTGCCTTGTGGGGTCATGGTTAGGATGGACGGAGAAAAACTCAGAAAAAGGGCTCAGGACACAGTGTCCACAGCTGATGCCTGCACCTCTGTTTACCTCGGCCTCCCAGGGCACGCAGCCGGCCCATCCCGCACCCCGGTGCAGAGTCAGGGCTGCGCTGTCACCGTCCAGGGGCACGCTTGAAGGTTCCCAGACTCCGGCCAGCTGGTGGCCTTCACCCTGCACAGGAAGCCCCTCGACTCCAAGTCCCAGGCACGAGCGCCTTCTCCAAGGTGAGAGCTCAGAGGGCAAAGGCAGCGCATCCCTGAGCTCCCTTCCTCTCCTTCCTGGTTTCAAAACGCAGTGTGCCGAGCCTGTCACCGAGGCCACGCAGGGAGCCAGGTCTCCTGGGATCCTCGCCACGCTCCCTGTTCTCTGCTCACCACCACGGACCCAAGCTAAATCCGCAGAACACCGCCCGAGCGAGCAGCCTCATGCTCCCCTCAAGAGCACACTTCCCACACCACAAGCGCTCGCACGCTGGGAGTCCCAACACGCCAAGAGTAGACTTCCTGCAGCCCTTCAAGTGATGTCATCGGGCCCTTCCTTCATATCCGCTTTCATTATGCCCCTGTCCTTTCAAAACACAGCTTGTGCCACAGCGCACAAAAGCCGGGAAACACTGGCGCGCGGGCCGTGAGGCGGTCCCGGCCCCAGGGAGAGGCTGATAAGGCACAGCCATCCCGGAGGTCCCCAGAGAACCAATGGCGTCGCAGCTGCTGGGTCTGGCGCGTTCCTGACACGGATTGGGACCTTGTGCCGCTGCTCCCCCGAACGTCTACTGGGAGCCCGCTAATGCCAGGGATGGGGGGCCCGCGGGCCCGCCCCTTGCCTGGGTTAGGAGGCTGTCGGGGCAGCACCGGCTGACCCTGAACCCTTGAGTATCCTCAACTGCGTGAAGGATGCTCCCGCGTTAACACAGGCGAGAGACCTTCATGCGTGAATCTTGTGTTTTAAGCTGAATTCTTGTGGCTGATGCTTGCCGCTCTGATGGACTCGCTTTACAGACTGAATGGACGTGGCTGGTTCTAAGAGCCAGACACGGACGGTCCACCTCTGGGGTCAGACCACTCAGTCTGCATCTGGCTCACTCCTCTGCGGCAGGAGATGTCCAGTACACAGAATCCTCAGCCACAGAGGGGACATGGGGGGACGGAGCACGGAGCCACGGAGCCACACAGGGCTCCCTGCGGGTGGGCATGGAGAGGTATGGGTTTGACATTTGCTGGCTGAGAGCATCTTAGGTACTCCAGCCTCGCTTTCCAAGGAGGCTGAGTCCCGGCAGGGCTGGCCACGGCGCCCCCCTGCGGGGCATTGCCCCGCCCAGCACTGCCCCCCCCAGCACTGTGCACAGGGTGCCAGAGTATACCGTGATGCAGCGCTTCCTCTATGCCAAGCACACGGCCCTCGGAGGGGGTCTCTGCCAGGGAGTGCAGCTCCCCACACGCCACCAGCAGCCCTGCCATCCAGCCGGGCCACTGCAGACTTCCCCTTACTATACGAGACCCCTCCTCTGGCTGGTAGCAACCCCCGAACACCCTACCATGACGCAGGAAGGGATGCAGGCCTTAAGTCCCACCCAGCAGAGGCCTGGGGTGGCTCGGGGCTGCAGGCGCCACGCGGCCACTCGACAGTCGAGGACAGAGTGACCTGGAGACCCTTCCATTCTCCGTCGCCTTTCGGCGCTCTGTGCCTGTCTTCGTGAATGACAGGAGGGCTCTGCTTCCTGCCGCCATCACCCTGCAGGCTGGGGCTGGGGCGCCCCTTAGCACCTGTCCCTCGCTCAGCCCAGAGCTCATGCCACACGTATGATGTTATCCACACCAGTGTGCAGGGTGCGGGGGAGTGAGGGCTCACGCGCTCCCTCCTGGAAGCTCTTGGAGAGCCGTGGGTGAGTCATATCTGAGCAGCCTGGCAGCCAACGCCTCCCCTGTCCCTCCTCCTCTTCTCCTGCCAGGTTGACTAAGCATCGAGCAGGGTCCCAGGCACCGTGGCAGGCGCTGGGCATACCAAGTGGCTCAGGTAGGGACACTGGGAAAGTGATCACTTGTAGGGGATTCCAGCCATCATGGGGAGGACCTACTTCTGTCTGCTCCTTTGCCTGCTCAGCCTTGGCCCTTGGACGAGGAGGACGTGAGGTCCCGCCAGCCTGGCCTGAGCCGAGTGAGAGGCTTCAAGGAGGCCCAGGGCCAGCCCGGCTGGAGCTCAGGGCGCGGAGCCTGCTCCGATCCCACTCCTTTCAAGGAAACTGGGTGCGATGGAGACTGTGGGTAACCCTGCCAAGAAGCAGCACATGGCCGGCGCCGTGGCTCAACAGGCTAATCCTCCGCCTTGCGGCGCCGGCACACCGGGTTCTAGTCCCGGTTGGGGCGCCGGATTCTGTCCCGGTTGCCCCTCTTCCAGGCCAGCCCTCTGCTGTGGCCCGGGAGTGCAGTGGAAGATGGCCCAGGTGCTTGGGCCCTGCACCCCATGGGGAGACCAGGAAAAGCACCTGGCTCCTGGCTCCTGCCATCGGACAAGCGCGGTGCGCCGGCCGCAGCGCGCCAGCCGCGGCGGCCATTGGAGGGTGAACCAACGGCAAAAGGAAGACCTTTCTCTCTGTCTCTCTCTCTCACTGTCCACTCTGCCTGTCAAAAAAAAAAAAAAAAAAAAAAAAGAAGCAGCACAACGGCCCGCCCCCCGCCCCCTCCCACATCTGGAGCGCTCCCCAGGCTCCCGCCGCCTCCCTCGGTGACTGGATGCCGCCCCCGTTCTGTGAACAGCGATGTGCAGCACAAAAGTAAAAACAGGATAACTGCAACTACTTGAGCCACTTGCGAGTAAGTGAGCTGTCTGCTGGCTCTGCGTCTCAAAGGCTCGCCTCTGTTCTCACAAAATAAAATGGGGTTTGAGCAAACGGACCCCCGTCTCTGTAGCTGGCATCGGGCAGAGAGGCATGGCCTTGGCCTTTGGACCCTAAGGCGGGCTCTCAGCTCCAGGCTCCCGTCACCGAGAGCACCCATCACCGGGGATGCAACTCCAGCCCAAAGTGTCCTGCAGAGACCCAGAAGGACCAAGCCCGCCACGAGAAGCCCAGCTATCAGCCATCAGGCAAGGGGGGCCTCCCAGCTGTGGCACAGCAGCCGGGCACCCGCCTGTGCGGTTGGGGCCAGGCCTGGGGCGGGAGCCCACGGAGAGCAGGCAGAAGCAGCACTGTGCCTTCCCGAGCCAGCGCGATGGTGCCTGTACTCTCTGCCGAGCCTTCCCTGGGGTCCCCGCGGCTGCCTCTCAGCACAGGCCCGTCCTCGTGGGCACGAGCTCCCTGGTTAAGAGCGAGAAGGTCCCCTTGGCCTCGGGCACAACGGTGTGGGTTAAACAGTACCCTGGGCCTTTGGTCCCCTGCAGGCGAGCGGTCCCCAGTTCTAGAATGCTGGCCGCAGGTGCCAGCGCCGTGTGTGTGTGTATGTGTGTGTGTGTGTATGTGTGTGTGTGTGTGTGTGCGTACACACATGTGTCTTTCTCGCTCTGGCTCCTGTGGCGTTGTTACCTCCCCACAGCTCGCGGGAAGCGTGCGCCACCAAGACTGTTTGGCCTGAACTGACTATTCCTCCCTTCTTCCCTAATGATCAGAAGCCACTAGTAAAATGTTTATGGAATACGAAATGTGTGTAAGACGGACTCCATAAGGGTTTACGAAATCAGTTTGAAAATTAGTTTGGGATATAATTTAGCAATAAACAGCCTGCAGAGGGGCAGACGCCCACATAGGGTTGCTAACTTGGCTGGCTCTTAGCTTCACCTTGGGGGCTCCCAGAAACACCCGCGCCCGTTTCACTGCTGAGCATGGAGATCAGAAGCCGCACAGGCGGTGAACACGCGCGACACCTCCTACATGCGCAAAGTATCACCAGCACACACATGTGTGGCCTTCACATGCGCGGTGCTTTCTCTTCCCGATCCTCGGGCCACTGGCAGCGGCCTGGCTGACCGGCGCCTGGACTCAGCTGCATCCGGGAGCTCCCGTGCTGACCCCGCGGTCTGCGTGTCCCGTGGAGTCAGGGAGGCGAACCTCAGTGCCTGAGCGGACGCGTCTCAGGAACTGCTCTGGTGCAGGCCTGGCCACAGGAGGCAGGCGCTGTGGGGCCAGCTGTGCCCGCCCCCGGTTCCTCCAGCAAAACCCCGGATGTGGTGGAAAGGGCCCGTTTCCCCCCAAAAGAGGCAGCCATCGCCTCCCCTCCCTGGCTCCCCGCTTTGCAGATAAAAGCAGGCCTCTCGGGCCAGGTCGCTGGAGGGGCAGGAACTAAGCTCACCCGGCGCCCACAGCCGGGGGCCCTCACCGAGTTGCAACTATTGTTACAGGGGCTTCCTCGGCTGCTCTCTCTGCTGCGTTTGGTTTTTAAGGATCCTATAAAAATCTGCTTGTTCCACTTCACTTTGGTATTCACTTCCCATGTTTCTGAATTCATCTGCATCCATGAATGGCGCCATTATATTCAACTTTCCAAGTGCAGCCCCGTTCTCACTGCCTGCATGGTACAAAGGACTGGCTATGCTTGAGACACACAATCAGATTCTGGAATATTCTCCAGGAAAATAGGAAGTGGTCGGCTCTGGCCCCCTGCCTCGCTGGCCCAGAGGAGTGCAGAGTAGAATTCAGAGAAGCCAGAGATCCAACCCGGGCACTGAACGCAGAGCCGAGCCCGGGCACACACTTGGGGGCGAGGCCTCGGAGTCTGGCTTCACAGGGCTCAGCCCCAGGGAGGGCCGCTCCGGGGACGCGGGGATGGACGCCCGCTGCTAAGAGAAGCCGGAATCTCCTGGATGCCGCAAAGCCACGATGCACGGGCAGACTTCAGGGCTTAATGGCGGCCTCGGAACCATTTCTCATCCCCACTTCACACATGTGTCGCGAAGACAGCGAAACAGCACGAGGCAGGCTCCACCCCGAGGAGGAAGGCATCGCATGCATTTGGCTTGAGGGTTCTTCCTGTTTCATTTGCCGAGTGAGATGTCACTTCCCTGGAGACGGGTGTCCAAGCCCCTTGGGGATGGGTTTGGGCAAGCCAGACTGCGGACAGCAGAGCCCAGCTGCCGTCCCTCCAGGCAGAGTGAGCATTCCCAGGAGGGGTCCCTTCCCCTGTCGGGTGCAGGATCACTTTACAGCTGCGCCCACGTCAGGGACCCCAGCCACAGAGGGTGGAACCCAGGGTCGGGGCGCAGCGTGGCCAGGCACAGAGGACGGTCAAGGGCACCTGGAGCCCCTGGGCTCCTCTCTTCCTCCCGGCCCAGGCCAGGGTGCGCCTGCGGCTGGGGCCATGCTGCAGTGGCCTGCTCGGGGTAGAGGACTCGGAGCACCCCAGCTCCGGTCTTTTGTCTTGTGTTTTTCTACAGCACGGTGATTGCGCTGTGTGAAGAACTGGGTGCTGGCTTGACCTTGACCTTAGCCATCTCCCCGTGTCACTGAAGGCTTTCCAGGAGCCCAGCACTGGCTGCACAGTGTTTAGGGATCTGCTGGCTGCACGCAGCACTTCTCCAAGCTTCCTAGGTCATGCACCTGTGCTGCAAGGAACGGATCTGCTTAGCTGACAGGCACCTCGCGTGCGTGTGCCGTGGACTCCGTGGGTAGCCCGGAAATGCCACGTTCTTCCACTTGGACCCAAGGGTGGAGGCATGTGGGGAACCCTCTCCAGAATGTTCCACGAGCCTGCCCACACGGCCATCAGGGAGCACTTCAGAATGGTCTTTTGGACACGCACACAGCCCTGCTACGCACTAGGGGCTAAACGCGGGCCAGGTCTGCTGTCATCCAGAGACAAACACGGAAGGGCTTCTAAAGCTACCTCACGACTGCGCATGTCCAGCTGGTCATGGCTCCACGCTGGCTCCCCAGAAGGCCTGCAGCCCACCCCGCTGGCACAGGCCCCCCGGCTCCAGGGAGGAAGCGGGCTATGCACGTAGCAGCCCTGTGTGCAGGCCGAGACCCAGGCTCTGCGTGGACAAGGGCTTCAGACCCTCCCTCTGCTCGTTCGGAGGTGCATAGGGATGGGGGGGCACCCAGGGGCTGCTGGCACTGGAAGGGCCACTCCTGCAGGGAGTGACGGGGCTGGGTGGGCCCGAGCCTCACGGGAGGACTGGGCTGGCACAGAGCAGAGCAGGCCCCGCACACAACGGCTGCAAGGGGGCGGGGGCTGTGGTATCCTGCAGCCGTGTGGCTGACCAAGCAGCCCAGGGTCACCTTGCTCTGATGATGGCCTGGGGCCAGACCAAGGCACACATGACCCAGAGAAATGCGTCCCCTGCCGTGGTCAGCAGCAAGGCGGGACGGGGGTCCTGACACCCAAGGACATTCCGTTGCTAGGCGAGGGGCTGACCATGGGCACCGCTGCCCCGCCCCCAGCCCCGCCTTCCCTCTCAGAAGCCAGTCTGGCTGAGAGCCCTGTGGAGCCCGGAGCAGGCAGTGATGCCCGGCATATCCGTTTCTTGCTGCCTGAGATACACCTGGGACTAGGGCTTCTGGAACCATCTCTGGGTGTCAGGGCCCTGGGGACCTCACTGAGCATGGCGGGGGGCTTCACTCCGAACATCAGGGCACACCTGGGACACAGTTAATGCCAGAAGCACCTCACAGGGAAGTGGCCTAGGAAACCAAGAGGGTTGGAAGGACTCATTGGTGACCTTTCAAGATTTTCCTGGGGGCTGGGGCTGCAGAGTAATGGGCTAAGCCACTGCCTGCATCCCATATGGGCACCGGTTCGAGTCCCAGCTGCTCCACTTCTGATCCAGCTCTCTGCTATGGCCTGGGAAAGCAGTAGAAGATGGCCCAAGTCCTTGGGCACCTGTGCCTGCATGGGAGACCAGGAAGAAGCTCCTGGCTCCTGGCTTTGGGTCAGCTCCGCTCTGGCAATTGTGACCATTTGGGGAGTGAACCAGTGGATGGAAGACCTCTCTCTCTGCCTCTCTGTAACTCTGCCTTTCAAATAAATAAGTAAATCTTTAAAAAAAAAAATTTTGCTGTTCGGGATGGCAAGATAGGGTAGTAGCACAGTGGGTGATTCTTCGACAGAGGTTTACACCCTGGAAACCGGATTAATCCACATCCCTGGAAGCCCAGTTCTTCTTACCCTCCCTGCCACTGCCTGCCTCCCCAGGGCCACCCCTGCCTCCAACCTGCACTCCCGGGAGAGCAGAGGGAGTGGAGGGGCGTGTGCTCCGAGTGTCTTCACCAAGCTCATGGAAAACCCGCATCCTGAAAACAAGCGTGGGTTCCACCCACACTGACCTCTCTCAACTCCACGTCCCGGCACTGTTGTGAGATCCCCGCGCCCAGCAAGGAGCCTGCAGTGGGAGTCACCACACCCACCGTCTGGCCAGGCTGTGCTGCTGGCGCCATCACTCTGTCCCTGGTTCCGTGTCTGGCTGCCTTGGGTCTCTGACCGACACCTGGGTAAGGATGAAGGCGTCTTGGAATGTGGATTCCGTGACTCTGGCTTGTCCACGACAGTGGCGTGAGCTGTTCTGGGGACCACGTGACTCGGAAAGTGCGCTTTGGTTCCGAGATCTGCTTCACAGCCTACCGGGGTTAAACAGCACTTCCCAATCTCGCACGTCTGAAGTATTCTAGTTGGTTCCGTAATGAGACAGAACCAGAAAAAGGACCAAGAAGGAAGGTGCAAAGCCATCATTACCTGCAGCTATATGATTTCACATATAGAAAACGCAACACCATTAAGGGAAAGTTTAGAATAACAAGTGAGTTTGGGAAAGCACTGACCCTGAAAGAGACCGACGAACTGGACCGCGTTAACTTTGGGGCGTCACTTAGAGCAGGTGAAGGGGGACAGGGCACAGCGTCCCAAAGGGTCCTTGTCACACCTGCAACACACAGGGCCTGGGGGACTTGAACAGAGGGCTCCCCAGTGGCTGTGCAGTTACCCCGCAGAGCCGCGGGAGCAAGACCGACACTGGTAGACCCGACGCCCCCAGCGTCCTCGGCCTCACCGGCCATCAGGGAGGCACAGCCCGGGGACGGTCGCCACAAGACAGCCTGTTCTCCCGGCACCCCTGCGGCGGCCCTGGGGCTCAGCCGCGCCTCCTGTCACTGCAGCCTTCAGGGTCCCACGGAGGAGGGTCCGGCCAGCACGTGCGTGGGTGAAGGCAGCGCTGGGCAGAATCCTCCATGCTACCGGAAGGAACAATCTAGAAACCTCTGAGATGACTCAAGTGGCCGACTGCTGTGGAACGCGGCCGTGGCTGCTCTACCCGCCGAGTCATCATGTTCTATCTCCTCTCTGGCTCTCTCAGGGGGCTGGGGACGCTGTGCCGTTGCCCGTGGTGACGGCAGCCACTTTACGGCCACATGGTTTTGCTGGATCACACCGGCCCCATGTACAACGCTCATGCCGATCTCGGAAGGACGAGAAGAGCGTTGTGGTCTTCGTAGAAGAAAATGCTACCAGTAAATTTCCTTCTCATAGCAAAGCTGCGTGGAAAGGATAAACCCTCCTGAGCCCACGAGATGGTGAATTTATGGAAATTCTGCATGGCGGTCGGGGGACACGGGAGGCATTCTGGGGTGCAGTCGGGAGCCTGCGGAACCCGACTACTCAGAGGGGAAGCAGTCAGCCAAAATAGGTCAAAGCAGGCAACCCTGCTCCCAGCTGCGGTACAGAACTCTGGTAACTGCTGTTTTGGAAACTAATTGCTCTCAGCCAAATGCATCCCGCAGGAGGTCCTGAATTCCAAGGAGCGGACCGAGTCGCTGCTGTGTGCGCACGGAGCACACGCCGGCACCCAACAGCCGCGTGCAGCCCGGAGGGAGCCACATCTCCAGGAGGGGAGGTGGACGGGCAATCCTGGCCACTTGGCCAAACAAAGAGGTGCACTTTGCTTTGAACCATAAGAGAATCCCAGAAATACTGGCCCGAGGAGGTTTTGCTCTTTGCAGAGCGGCCTCGCTCCATTGTGCACCGGCAGACGCGGAGTTTCAATAGATTTCAAGGGATTTGCCGCAATCAACCTGACATCCCGGCTGGGAAGGGCTCTGCCCCGGGGACGGCCCCCTCCTCCTGCCCCGCACCCCCCAGCCTCATTCCAACTCGCCACCCACCTACACAATGAAGCCACCCAAGGAAAACAGCGCCCTTGCTGCGGTAGCTTTCCACAGTGCCGGGAAGCCTGGCCCTCCCCATCGCTGGCACGTCAGTTGTCTGCCTAGTGACCGTTATAATACCAAACATTCCTTTATTCAGCCTGCTTGACATGAAGTCACGCAGCTGTGAGTGACTCGCAAAACAAAGCCAGCGGCCGTCCGAGGTTAAAGGGGCCGCCGCGGGTCGTATCGTCTTCAGCGGTTAAAACCGACTCTCCCCACACGTCACTAAACCCCGCCAGGGCGCAGAGGGTCTTGACAGCAGGAAAAACCAAGACACACCGTGGGCCTGGCACGAAGGCGCTGTCCCGACTGCACCTGCTCCCTGTCGTTTGGCCACGTGGGATACGGGGAGCAGCTGGCGGCACTGTGTGGCCCCTTGCGGCCCCCTCCTCCACTCGCCATGGAGGTGGGAACGTCTCTGGGGAAATCCTCGCTCTGCCTACAGGGCTTGCGACAGTCACAGTACGTGTGCATCTCTCCACGCTGAGCCAATTTCTCAGGCCATCCCTGACTCCCCTTTCTCCTGTGGATGGACACAGCCGCACCTGTCCCGCTGCCCCAAGGCTCCATGACGTGAGAGGACGGACGCAAGACAGGCCGTCTCCGAAAAGCACCAGGGATGACCACAAGCTCTAAGGAGGGCCGGGCCGCCCCGGGGGACGCAGGGCCTCCAGGCACTGCCTGCTGCCTGTCCACCACTGCCTCTGACCGCAGACAGAGTTCAACACACACCCAGAGGGAGAGAGAGAGATCTGCCATCTGCTAGCTTACTCCCCCAATGTCCGAGGTGCATTAGCAGGGAGCTGGATGGGAAGTGGAGCAGCTGGGACTTGAACCGGGGCCCACATGGGATGCCGGCACTGCAGGTGGCGGTTTTACCCATTATGCCACAGTGCCAGCCCCTACTCTGCCTCCTCTCTGTCTCGGTTCAGCACAGCCCACCCCAACCTTGCCCCTCCTGGTGTCTCCATCACCGAGGACTCGCGATGAGTGTGTGGCCACTACATTGCGGCTTCCTGCGCTGTTCTCAGGACTCGGGCTTTGCCACACTGCAACAGCAGCGCCTGTGTCGCGGCGGGGCAGGCGCTGTGCACAGAGGTAACAGGAAGAGTAACTGTCTTTTGAAATATTTGTATTTAAAGAATTTAATACAAGGGACTTCCTGGTGGTCTGAGGTTCTCCACATAGGGGCTGGTGTCGTGGCACGGCAGGTCCAGCCGCGGCCTGTGACGCTGCACCCTATAGGTGCGGAATGCCGGAGGAGCCCGGGATGCTCCAACCCAGCCCCCTGCTAACACACCTGGGGAGGCAGCAGAGGACGGCCCAAGTGCTCGGGCCCCTGCACCCATGTGGGAGATCCGATAGAGTCCAGGACTCCTGGCTTCAGCCTGGCCCAGGCCCAGCCACTGAGGGAGTGAACCAGCGAATGCAAGACTCGTTACTCTGCCTTTCAAATAAGCAAGCCTCAAAAATCCAAGAGGCTGCAGTGAAGCGGCCCCGGCATTTTGTTCAGATCCACATGTTCTCGGTCTCTCTGCTGCAGCTATAAGAACGCAGCACTGCTGGCCACACGTAGGACCTTGGTCCGCGCCCCGATGTACTTCCTGGAGGACCGATGCCTTTGGCTTAATGCAGCTTCTCTTGCCCACTTCCAAAACAAGTTGTTAAAAACAGTGAATCATATAATTTACTCAAAAAATGACCTAATATATCAAACGACTTAATTGGTGGAATTAGATGAGTGCATCCACCATCATTAGGGCAGAGCCGGGCCAGGGCTGGGTCTCTGTCCTCCAGGAGCTGGCCGTGTCGTTACAGCCAAGGCCCCCCGGCTCACCTTCAAGAAGAGTTTGATGTGAACTAAAACACATCATAGCCAAGTTTTGAAAAAACAAGCAGAAAAAAATGGGCGGGCTCTGTGGTACAGCTGGTAAAGCTGCCCCCTAGGGTGCTGCCACCCAATATGGCCTCCAACATGGAAGCTGCTCCACTCCCATCCAGCGCCCTGCCCATGCGCCTGGGAGAGCAGTGGAGGACGGCCCAAGTGCTTGGGTCCCTGCACCCACATGGGAGACCTGGAAGAAGCTCCTGGCCCCTGGTTTCGGATCGGCTCAGCTCCGGCTGTTGGGCGCATCTGGGGAGTGAACCAGCAGATGGAGGACCTCTCTCTGTCTGTCACTCTCTAACTCTGCCTTTCAAACAAATAAATAAATCTTTATTAAAAAAAAAATGGGAGGGGGCAGAGTTTGGGCAGCCAGTCTCTAAGCCCCACTGGCCCTGGGATTTTCTACGAGGACAAACCCTGCATGGGCCTCGCCTGCTGACCTCCGTCCTACCAGGTCTCTGGATTCAACAGGCTGAGCGAAACTTGTCTGAATCATCAGTCTCCCCTGAAGTCCAGCATCTTATTTTCACATTTCATGGAGGAGGAAGGACACAGAGGCAGAGTAGCAGGCGTCATGAGGCCCGCGTCAGCTGCAGGAGATGAAGTGGGCTGACGGCGCCAGGGCTTTGGTCCACGGTGAACCTGACCCGGTGATCGGCTCTTCAGCAACACCAATCTGGAGTGAGAAATGCTCCCGTCTTATTGGCTTGTGGGAAGATTAGACGGGGACCACAAGAACACATCCAAACTGGAGGGTTCCGAAAAGAGGAACCAAGTCTCACTGATGTTTTTCCCAAAGGTTTACCTGTTCACTTGTTTGAAAGGCAGAGTAGCAGAGGGAGGGAGAGGGAGAGAGGGAGGCAGGGGGAGAGGGAGAGAGAGAGGCGGAGGCAGGGGGGAGGGGGAGGGGGAGAGGGGGAGGGAGAGAGAGAGGCAGGGGGAGAGGAGAGAGAGAGGGGGAGGCAGGGGGGAGGGGGAGGGGGAGAGGGATGCAGAAAGTCATTTTCCATCTGCTGATTCACTCCCCAGATGGCCGTGCACAACAGCTGGACTGGGCCAGGTCAAAGCCAGGAGCCTGGAGCTCCAGGCAGGGCTTCCTGGTGGGTGGCAGGGGCCCTTGCGCCCAGCCCGTCCTCTGCTGCCCTCCCAGGTGCAGGGCAGGGAGCTGGCTCGGAAGTGGAGCAGCCGGGACTCCAAGTGGCATGCAGGTGGGATGCGAGGCCCAGTCCTGGTGATTTCTAATCCCCAGCTGTGGCTCTCAGGCTGAGGAACGCGCCCACCTGCAGCAGCTGGCCCTGCCCCCGCGGGCCCAGCTCTGCAGCAGCCCAGGCGACATCCCGAGCGTGGCTCCCAAGGCCCCTGCCTGCCTGTGGTCTCCCAAAGTCCAAGCCATAATTCTGGGTCCAGATGAATGAGGTTTACGGTACGTGGTCTCCGAGCTTACAGTTCTGCCCAGCACCTAACAGTTATTTAGAATACTGCCTCTGTTTGATAAATACAACTTCAGGAAAATACGACAAAAATCTGTTTAGACTTCACAAGGCCTGTGGGAAATGCTAGTGGGTTTGTGTACAGGACACGCGACATCCCCCAGCTGTCCCGCTCCCAACCGTGCCGACCTCGGGGCGGGGGGGGGGGGCAAGTGTGCAAGTTTTGCTCAGGGCAGCGCCTTAACCAGCTCTGGGCGCAAACCAGCCAGGGCGTGGGTCGCAGCAGGAGGCCTCTCCCCCCTCCCTCTCTCCCTCTCAGCTGTTGGGGGGATTTTAACGCCTCACTGACACCCCACAGAACAAATTCCTCTCTTAAAACAACACAAGCCAGCTCCTTGGAGCTGAATCTGTGTTTTTCATTCCAACCACACCCCCCACCTCTTTACTGCAAAGACCCGCACTTGAACCCACTGGGGCTGTCGGGGGGACCTGCAGGACTGCCCACTTCTGTGCCTGCGCCAGGCAACGAGTGGCTGTGAAACACAGGTCCTGTCTCAGCGACTGACACACGCAGAGGCTGCCAGGTGGCCGAGGTGACATCCCAGAGCTGTTTTCTAGCTACAACCAAACCTGGGCAGGGACGGGAGACGTTCATCTAGGCACCCAGAGTGGACAGAGGGGTGCAGAGCTCTGGGGTGCTGCTGGGGACCTGGGCCACGGGGAGGATGGGCAGGCAGCAAACCCAGCCACGGTGGTGGGAGGCCCAGACCAGACTGGACAGGAGCTCTGTGGACATGGCAGGCCACAGGGTGGCCACCTCATTAGTGGACTGCAGATGTGGGTGGGGGAGGGTGCCCGAGGCCAGGGCTTGAACCTCACTGCGGGAAGCCTGCTTAGCACGTCTGGTGCCAGGGGCCCCGGACGCTGAACAAAGATTACGGAGAGCCCAGGCTGGTCAGGTGCCCGCCATTAAGCCTCTTGGGTCCCAGCGGCCAGGACCTCAGCTGGCATGGGAGCTGCCACAGAGACGGTGTGGGCTGCATGGAGTTCTGAGCGATAACTCAACACCCAGGCTAAAACCGCATGATCCCAGCAGATTAGCAGGCTGTGGACAGATCCCACTGGGCATCACCGAGGCGGGCAGCCGGTGGGTCCTGGGCACGGCCCCGGGCGCAGCAGGAGCCAGCAGGCAGTCCTCGTGCTGCCCAAGCGCAACCTCTGACCCCAAGGCCACAGGAGTGGCTGTGCAAGCTGGGGCGGGTAAAAACTCAGACACCTGAAGTCCACAAGTCCAAGTCCAGGGACCCACACCAGGCTTGGGGACCTCATGGATTCCAGGGGAATCAGGGCTGGGGGGAGGCTCACACCCTCAGCACCCCCGGGAGCCGTGTGCCTCGGCCAGGCCCCGGGTCACAAGCTTCCCGTATGCTGTGGGACAGTCATCGGCAGGGGGACTGAAGGCTCAGGAAGTCACAGCTCCGGCCTGAGGTTGCCGTTGGCGCCCGACAGGACCTGTGTGAACCACCAGGGGCTCATCACAGCTGTGGGCCGGGCAGAGGAGGGTGGGGAGACTACGCTTCAACCCGCTGGACTCCCGCCATCATGGAGAGCAAGGACTCCCGGCTGTTGGCCCAGGAGGACTTCCTGGGAGACTTGGATGGGGGCCGTCAGCCCACTTCACCTCGGCTTCTAGCTCAAGGCCAGGGTCGTCCACCATGGAATTTTCCAAAGGCCTCGTCTAACAGATGTTTTAACTCGAGACGGTCAACACGTGACCCGCCAAGGAAAGGAAGCCTCCCTCCCGCAGCTGGGCGGGGGGCTGGCGGGAGGGGCGGGCCCTGGGCTGCAGGAAGCCACCTCAAGTCAGCACTAGGCTGGCTTTCTCGTTCCCAGAGCTGGCTACTCAGAACGTGTGTCGATCTCCGATTACGGCCCACATGCTGGGCTTCAGCTTGGCTAAAACGACGCACCAAGTGGGCTGGCATTGGCTGGTGTCCCTGTCCCCACTCCTGCCTCTCAGTGGCTGCTTGGGCAAGGCCCGAGCCACATCTGCTCTTGGGCACAACAGGGCCCTGAGGGCTCAGTCCCGCATGCCCACAAAGGCTGTGTGTACGGCCTGTGTGTGCATGGTCATGCCTGTGTGTGCAGCACCACAAGGACATGGCCTTTCCCTCAGGCCCGCCTCTGAGCACGCTCTGCTGGGAAGTCTGGCAGGGAGACATCAGGGGCTGGTCAGCCTGGTCCCATGTTCTCCTGATGGCCAAGGAAGTGGCCAGTCAAGGGGACCCAGAGTCCGGGGCTGGAGGAGCCCTCTAGGGACCATCTCTTAAGACGTGATGTCCTCCCATGGCCTCAGCATCGTCACCTCCTGTGCGGGTCGGACTGCAGAGTCTCGGGCGTGGCCCCAGGCCCGCGGAATCCAAAGCCCGGGATGAGGCCAGGTCTCCTCTCCTGGCTGCACCTCGCCGTTGCAGACACGCATTCCACTGGTGCTGGGGAACAGCGCTTCCCTCAACTTCCCGATGCCACGAGCCCAGCAGGAGACACAGGAAGGGGCGGGTCCTGGTGCCACCCCCCAGGAGGCTTTGATGCATGGTGATCCCCCAGCCCCTGGCACTGGGCTTCTGGCCTTGGCCCACTCTCCAGGTGCTTAGCCTGGACATCTGTGGGGCCGAGTGTTTGGGGGCTCAGGGGCCACCAGCCAACTCTGCTGCCCTGGAGCAGAAGCGTGGCGTAGCCCAGAAGGCCGCCACTGGCTGGCTGCCGGGCCTCGCTGTGGGCCTGGCGCGCGAGGGAACCTCCGTGCGGTCAGGCTGGGAGAGTCTGGCACCCTGTCCTGCTGCGGAGGCACTTTTTGCTTCAGCCGAGCTCGCCGCTAAGCCGGCGGCCGTCCAGCCCAGCGACTCGGGGCAAGCGAAGCCCGCGGCACGGGAGCCGAGCCCAACAGCTGAGCTTCCACTCTGCCCAGGATGCCTGCGTCTCCTGCTCCCCCCCACCCCGGCTCCGTGAGCTTGGGTCTGTCACAGAGGAGCAGAGAGGGGACTTGCAGCCCCTGCCTGCTCTCTGTGCCCACGAGCTGTGCCCTGGGCTGGCACTGGGCTCCGGAGGGAGGCTCCCCATCCAGGCAGGTGGTGGCCACGCCCATGTGTCAGAGAAGCCATGGACCTCTGAGAGCCTGGTCCTTGGGGTCACTGGCCTGCTATGAGATCCCAGTAGATGGACGGTTCCCTCAGGTCAGCCGTGGTGGTCAAGATCGGTGGGTCTCTGTCCATGACTGCTCTGCACTGTGTGATGGCTTCGCAGCTCGGGAATCAGGCCACGGTGTTATCCAGTGCCCAGAGGACGGGGCCCCCTGCTCCCTTCCAGTCCCCACAAGCGCCTCTGACCACACCCCGAGGTCTTGGTGTCCACACTTGGTCACCGTAGAGTTTCCCACGGCACGTTCACCTCATTCGGTTCCTCAGGCACCTGTGTGAGGTCCCCATGCTAGGAGGAGTCCTGACTGCGGGTGGGGAGGGCAGCAGAGCCCTGGGCAGGGGCGGACACGGCCCTGCTGTCCCCCAGGCCCATCTCTCCCTGTCCCCTGACCACCGAGCTCTGCGCTCTGACCCAGCTCTGACTCCGCTGCCCAGCTCACATGGGGACCTTCTTCCTGCCTTGGCCCCTGGGGCAGCCTGCTGCCAGGCTGCCTCCCACACCCCTGCACAGCCCTGTGGCCTCCAGGGACCGCTCCTGCGTCTTTAGAGGTCACCTGTAACTCCAGCCCAGGCCACGCCCACGGCTTCATCCTGGACACCATGCCCTGCTCGTCCCAAGGGACACTAGGACTCAGCAGGTCCTGGCAAACCTTATGAGCAGTGGGTGGCTCTCGGAGAGACACACCCAGGAGACCGGGGAGGTGGGCGGCACGGGGAGACGCAGGCCAGCTGCCTGCTTGGCCCTCTGCTTTGTGCTAAGCTGTGCTGAGCTCCAGGTCACTTTCTCTGCATCGCCGGTCGTCACAGCTCCTGACGGCAGCCGTACGACACCCATCAAGGGAAAAGAACCCTACGCCAGAGGCCTGCAGCTCAGGGAGAGCACCGGAATACCATTCAGCCTTGAAAGGGCAGGCAGGCCCCACACAGGCTGTGATGTACGCGATGTCGCTGGCAGAGGGGCCCCGGGGGGCTCCCTCGGGATGGACGTAGCTCGGGCCGGCGCGCAGCTGTGGGGGCTTCCACGCTGCCACTGAGCCACACTAGCCAGTCGGGACGGCAAGCTGCGGGCTGGGCTCTGACTGAGATCTGTAAACACCAACGAAGCATCAAAGACCCGACCCCGGTGTGCACCACGTCTACCGGAGACCTGGGGTGACCCCGCCAGGCTCGTTCCCGCGTGAGCAGGTTACAAACGCCGTCCATGACGTGTGTGACACCGACACGGCTTTTCACATCAGTGAGCTGGACTCACTTTTAACACAGAAAACACTGAGAAAGAACAAAGATGTAAGGTGATTCTCTTTGACTGCAGTGGATTAATACATCGGAGAGGCTCCAGTTAATTAGCCCAATGGGGAAGAAAAACCAACACAAGGACAAAAATGCTGCCTGCGCCAACAGCCTTGGTCTTTTGTCCTTACTCACTGAGGAACGAGACGTGCTGGGGGACAGACCTGTCCCGGAGAGGCACTGTTTACGGGAGGAAGAGCCATGCCCACGGTCCCCGGGCTCCATCCACCACTCCCCGCTTAACTACACGTGTTTTCTCTGAGACACTGCTCTGCCTCCAGGGTTCCACTCTGTCCAGGGAGAACCAAGCCTTCCATGTATTTGAAACACCCGTGTTCCTCATGCTAGAACTTCTAGACAGGACTCAATCCTATTCCTCGCTCTTATTTCTTAAGTACTTTTTAATCGAAAAATAAAATCAGGAGCCAGCATGAGTAATCTTCCTTCCTCCCCCCACCCCGCCCACATCCCCCCAAGTCAAGTAATTCGTTTATTTCCAGAACATTAAATTCCAATCAGGTGAGAAGCAGACTGTCTGCTCCTGTCGGACAGCAGGAAGACCATGCACCACCCCAACGTGGGAGCCGAGAACAGGTGCAAGTCAACCCCACAGCAGGGGGTCCCATAGGAACCCAAGGACAGGTCACCCGGTGACCCGAGGTGACCAGGCGCTGCGTCCACCGTCGCCGGCTCCCTCCTTGAGTCACGGGGTGGGACCGCTGCCAGGTCACGGGCTGCGTCTGGCCAAAGGACAGCCCGGCTGGACCGAGAGCCAGAACCCTAGATGAGCAGCGGGAAGACCCCAGGAGCCACGGGAGGGGCAGGGGCGAGGGGGCGGCCCGCACAGGAAGAGTGGGGCAGCACCGTCACAGCGGCCGGGACACAGAGAGCGTCACCAAGGCCGTGACCTGTGCGCTGAGCGTCCCCGCTTTGCGACAGGAAGCAGAGGCTGGACATCAAGCGCTGATGACTCAGAGCGAGGAAATCCTGTCTGAGCCAGGGTCGCCATGGGAGGGGAAGGAGCTGGAATCTGCTGGGAGGCGGTGGAAGGAAGGTGGCCCTGGGGCAGTAACCGGGAAGTCCCCAAGTTAGGAAGAAAGGGAAGGAGGGGATTTTCCACCCTGAGGCTCGCAGTTGGGCTCTTCCTCTGGGACCCCACCCTTGGCCTTGCTCTGCTGGCCTCGGGGCTGGGGCAGAACCCGCCACCAGCATGGGAGGCTGCGGGAGCACTGGGTGCCCAGGGCGGTGGGTACCCAGGCGAGGGCTCTGCTCTCCGAGTTCCAGCCTGTGCCTCTCCATGTCCGGTCCGGGGACCCAAACGCCTCCAGTGCCCTTGCTCTGCAGAACCACACTTGGGTCTCACAAGCACTGGACAAAACGTTCTCTGTCTTTCCATTTGTTCTGGAAATGACCTAGTTACTCCTTCAGCTGGTTTGAACTGGAATTAAAGTTGCTCACTTTGCTGAGGTCAGGAGGCCGGCGCTGTGGCGTAGTGGGTAAGACACAGCCTGCAGTGCTGGCGTCCCCTGTGGGTGCCACCCCACGTCCCATGCAGCTCCTTGCTAACGCCCTGGGAAAGCAGAAGATGGTCAGGCCTTGGGCCCCTGCCACTCACGTGGGAGACCCTGATGGAGCTCCTGGCTCCTGGCTTCAGCCTGCCTCAGCACTGGCCGTGGCGGCCATCTGGGGAGTGAGCCAGCAGATGGAAGATCATCTCTCTCTCCCTCTCTCTCTCCCCCTCCCTCTCTAACTCTGACTTTCAGGGGGCCGACACTAACAGAGAAGGTTAAGCCTCTGCCTGCAATGGAGGCATCTCATACAGGTGCCAGTTCAAGTCCCGGCTGCTCCACTTCCCATCCAGCTCCCTGCTAATGTGCCTGGGAAAGCAGCAGCAGATGACCCAGGTGCGTGGGCCCCTGCACCATGTGGGAGACCTGGAGGCAGCTCCTGGCTCTGGCCTGGCCCAGCCCGGCTGCTGCAGCCATTTGGAGAGTGAACCAGCAGATGGAAGATCTCTCTATATCTCCTCTTTCTCTCTTTTGCTCCGTATCTCTGACTTTCAAATAAGTAAATACATCTTTCAAAAAAAAAAAAAAAGGAAAAAACTCTCAAATTGCAGGGCCTGACATTGGATGCAGAGGACCCGGGGGACAAGAGACCCCCGCCGCCATCGCTTCCCACATCCCGGCACCGAGCCTGTCCTGGCAGCGCGGCTCCCGCGGGCCGTGCGTTCACCCCAGGTCTAATGACTCCAAACGTCACTCTCTGCAGCTTCAAAGTGTTGATGTCTGAATTTGAAGGCCCGTATTTATTAAGAGACAAAAAGCGAGCACCACGTAGCCGTTATGCGGTGGTTAGCAAGTGCGTCCATGCTCAGGTCACTAAAATCTTCAGGCAGCGTTTTCCCGCGCTCTGAGCACACCTGGGGGCTTGGAACGCCTCTGTATGAGGAGCTAACAGACCTGCCTGGCATCACGTGGCCAGCTGCCTCGAGTGCGGGGTTCACGGCCAGGCCCTAGCGGGCCTGGTTCCCACAACCGCCCACGTCCAGGCCTGAAGCCTCAGGAGCCCACAGCGGCCTGCATGCAGTCTGCTGGTGGCCATGACGGCACCCGGCATCCATGCCGCCAAACTCATGGCACAGAGCCATGGAGACACGCTCGGCCTCAAAGAGGGGGCATGCACAGGTCGCCCGCAGCTCGTGGGAGAGCACGGATGCCACATTCAGCTGCCGAGACGGTTAGACAACCACACCCAACTCACGTGCACACCACACCCACACCGCCCGTGGCCGGCCTGTCCTGGCTCTGCACGCCCAGGAGGTGTGGAGCGTGGACCTGGCCGGGGAGTTACCCCTGCAGCTTCTGGGGCGCTCGCCCACGAGCTGCACGTGAGCTTGTGCACAGCTCCTGGCGCTCCTGTTCGGGAACACGGCCTCGCACCCACAATCCCGTTCTGCAGAGCAGGCCTCTCTATGGGGGCATGAGGCAAGGGGACCCTGTGGAGGGAGGCCAGCGCTGGTCCAGCGGCATGGCTGTGACCCCTCAGGAAGGTCACGTTCCCCACGGATTTCAGGAAGCCGCTACCGCATTTGGGCCCACAGAACTTTCCAGAAGCCTCTTCTCTGGCTCCAAGACAATGCTGTGCTTGCACATCCTGTCCCCTTGGAGCCGAGGCCGGCCCCGCTTTCTGCCTGGAGCCCCACGGGGACCTTGAGGAGGGCCGGCTGTTGTGTGGGCTGGAACCTCCCCGGCTGCTGTGGGACTTCCCCTCCCTCCCCCTCGCGCCCCTGGGCTTCCTCCACCACAGCCCTCCCCCCCGGCCATCAGGGCTGCTTGGTCACCCCAGGGCTGGCAGGGCCACCCTGCAGAGAACAGAGACCCCTGGTAGCACCCAGAACAGCCTTCACCCCTCCTGCCTCTGCAGCCCTGCAGCGGGGGGGGGGGGGGCACTCGGGCTATTTGTATGCGTGTGTCATGGGAAACACACATTTAACATACAGCTTATATGTATTTCCACGACAGATGGCCCATGCAACAGTGGCTCCACTGGCCCGCCTGGCCATTTAGCCTGGGTAAATACAAGGGCGTGTCTGATGTCACGGCGTGGAGGGGTGCACGGCCGGGTTCGCACTCTGTGGTCAGGGACTTTCAAACCAGCATGGGGCTGAGAGCAGAGGACTCTGGGACAATCGGCGGGTCCTGGGCTCACCCTCAGCTTCATTCCTACTGACCTTTCCAAGTGCCCTAACCTGTCGTGCCTCAGTTTCCCCACCTGTAAAGTGGTAGCAGCCTGGTTCAGCTCCTGGCCCCATTTGTTTCTTCCACGGTTTGTCTGAGCTGCTCCGGGGTCCTGGGTTGGTAGGATCCCCTGCAGGAATCATTTTTATGTCTGGTCCCAGAGGACCCCACAAGGGGTCTGAGCCACGGAGCGCATGAGGGGCTGAGGGCCCTCGGTGCAGCCCGTGTCTGCACAGCCTTGCAGGTCGTCTCTGAGGGGCAACCCAGAGCCTGGGGCACGGCGGGGCACTCGTCCCCACCCGAGTCCACCTCCCGAAGGCCCCGCCTGCTCTCAGAGGCCCCGACCCTCCACCGACGGCCACGGACCTGACAGCGCCCGGCACGCAGGAGAGCCTGGGGGCGTTGAGGGGTTCACAGCCGAGGCGTGTTACGAAGAACTCTGCATGGATTTCAGATTTCTTTGCACCCAAACTCATGTTTCAATCTCATTTCCCAAAAAGCTTTTGCAAGAGCCTTGTACTGTTACATCATTTCTACCAGGTACCGGAGTAGCGTCCGTAATTCAAGACCACAGATTCTTCCAGGGTTCCCATAGGGGAAACCCCGCACGGGGGCGGGCAGCGGCTGGGCAAACAGCCCATCTTCCACCGACAGATGGTCACACACGTCCACTTTTATCCACTGGGGACAGCTTTAACGTGGAAAGGGACAACCACACTGAGAAGGCGATGCATGGTAACCCAGTCTGGTGTTAACTGCTCTGTGACTGTACTTCTCCTTCCAAAGGCCTACAGACTCAACCAACCCCACCCGCACCCGCTCATGCGGCCGCTCCTCCCTCAGGTCCTGGAATCGGGCGTGGCCCGGTGAGCAACCCTGGAGAGCCGGTGCCGCGGGCTCTGCACCAGACCTGGGTGGCAGCCAGCACCAAGGGGCAAGGTGTGGCCAGACGATGGCTGTCGTGGATCTCTCGAGACTATGTAAAGCCCTATTAATTCGAGAAGGCACTATAATCAGACTCCTAGATGGCTTTCCGTCCCGAAGGAGGACGGGAGCGGTGCGGGCATCCCGACACCCGGCACAGGGCGCCTTTCACCTCGGGCGCCCAGGCCAGCAGTGCTGACACTGCACCACAGTTCCGTTACCCAGGCCAGGGCGGTGACAAGCGCGTGAGGCGACTGCCACGGCCATGACACCCCTGTTTCCGCTCCCCTCCCTGATGCAGAGGCCGTGGCCACCGGGAGGCCGCCAGCTCCCAAGCCCGCAGACGGCCAGTACTGCAGGTGCATGGGGCCCTGCCCCACGCCCCATCCTTGCTGCCCACCGGGTTACAGGGCTGGAGACAGTGTGGGGCAGAGCTCTGCTCTCTGTGGCACAGGAGGACAGTGGCCCCAGGGACCCCTCAGGGCGGGAGCCTGGAGGCAGTGCTGTCACACCGGCAAGGGGCAGCCCCCTCCCCTCTAGACACAGAGGGAATAAAGCAAACCTTGCTCCTCCTCCACTCTTTTTTTTTTTTTTTTTGACAGGCAGAGTGGACAGTGAGAGAGACAGAGACAAAGAGAAAGGTCTTCCGTTGCCGTTGGTTCACCCTCCAATGGCCGCTGCGGCCGGTGCGCTGTGGCTGGCGCACCACGCTGATCCGAAGGCAGGAGCCAGGGGCTTATCCTGGTCTCCCATGGGGTGCAGGACCCAAGCACTTGGCCCAAACTCCACTGCACTCCCGGGCCACAGCAGAGAGCTGGCCTGGAAGAGGGGCAACTGGGACAGAATCCGGCGCCCCGACTGGGACTGGTGCAGGCGCCGCAAGGTGGAGGATTAGCTTATTGAGCTGCGGCGCTGGCGCCGGCTCCTCTTCTACTCTTACAACCTATGGGAAGGGGCGTGGAGCTCCGGGAACCCGCCTGGGACCCCACGACTTGGAGGCGCCCCAAGTCGGCATTTTGGGTTTTATAGAGACTTTGGTACATGGGCACAGCTGGTTATATCATTGGCCGCTGGGCAGCGGCTCAATCTATGGGGTTGGGCAGCGGGGAGTCCTGTCCCTCTGACCTAGCTCCCAGCCTGAAGCTACCCGGGGGGCTGCCAGCCAGCTCGCCAGCGTCTAGGAGGGCATTGGCCTTAGACATGGCTCAAGGACAACAGCAGCACAGGCCACTCCCCCAGGGCCAGGCCACCCCGTCACTCAGGCCTGGGCCCCCACCTCGCCATGTTTCCAAAGACACAGAGGACCTCTGTTTACTTGGTCCATGAGGGAAAGAACGGGAGCAATGTTTTCGTCCCGCTGGCCACCTGCTGGCCACTGCCACGAGGTGATCCCTTGTCCAGCCTCTCTCACACTTGGACACCTGACTCCTGCACACCACACGGGGCTGCCTCCAGTGCACGGGGAACAGAATTTTTACAAGTTTCCAAGAAATTTAATTCTCGGGAAAAAAATTGTCACTGATGGTGCAGGAAACCCCAGTATCGCCGTCACCCTTAAGACCTCACGTCTCCTTGGCACTTTTGTCAAAACGAAGCAGCTCACGTGGGAGGGGGAATGAACACCAGCACGACGGCACACCACGGACTCCGTCCGAATCTCGCGTGTTTCTCACCAGGGCGCCAGCCTGTCCCACACAAGCCTTGGAGGCGTCTTCCCAAAACAGCTCATCGCTTCGGAAGGCGGCCGCACTAAATGCGGCAGAGTGGGCAGGGATCCGCCAGAAGTGAGGCTGGATCCCAGATCCACTTGATCCACCAGATCCAGGCCACGTGGGCCCTAGACTCTACGGGTGGCTCAGGGCTGGCTACCTGTGCCTCCCGTGATCCCCTCTGACCACACCAACAGGGACGGAGGGGCTGCGGGGTCTCCCTGAGCTCAGATACCACCTTCCTCTTTCATAAAGAATCAGAATTTATGAGGCTGATGAAATCAAGGATAAGCTCTCACCCACGGTGGCCACCGGGGCAAACTCAGTAGGGTAAAGCCACTGCCTGGGATGCCGCCATCCCACACTGGTGCTGGCCTGAGTCCCGGCTGCTCCACTTCCCATCCAGTTCCCTGCTGATGCACCTGGGAAAGCAGTGGAAGATGGCCCAAGTGCTTGGGCCCCTGCACCCATGCAGGAGACAAAGAGGGACTCCTGGCTTTGGCCTGGGCCAGCTCTGGCTGTTGTGGCCACTTAGGGAGCGAACCAGCAGATGGAAGACCTCTGTCTGTTCCCCCTCTTTGTAACTCTGCCTTTCAAATAAATAAATCTTAGAAGAAAAGAGTTCTACCCTGCAGCAGCCCCAACTTCACCTGGAAAAGGCTTCTCACACCCAACACTGCAGCCGGGACCACAGCTCAGCCTCCCAGGCGTGCACAGGGGAGCTCGGTGTGGACTCTAGCCTGCCTGGGAGCACTGGTCACCTGCAGTGGCCTTGGCTCGTGACAACACACAGCACAGCAGTGCCAGCTCTGTGAAGTGACTCACCCCGAGACCAGGGAGCTGGGGAGTAGCCAGCCAGGCCAGGGTCAGACTCTCTCCCCCCTGCACACTGCGGATCCTGGGCCCTGGGTGGCCTCCACCTCCTGCAGAGAGACTGGACCAGCCCAGACCAGAGTTCCAGACCTCACCTCCTACCTCCAGTGGAGAGCAGCAGCCCTCAGACAGTAGCAGATAAGAGCAAGCTGACCTCAGAGCTTGCTCTGCAATCCCTAACCAAAGATAAGCGCTCTTTATCCCAGAAAGAACCAAGGAGACAGCCCGAGCTCCCTGCTGGGTGCAGCTCACTGCTCCCCCCACTTGAGGCTGCAGGCAGCACCCGACTCCTCTCCCTGATTCAAGCCAACTCCCGTCTCTAGGTCCTGCACAGCGGGGCAGCTCTGTGCACGGGGCCTCGCGCCGGCTGTCTCTTGTTGAAGGGGGAGGGCTGACTTTCCAGGACCTGGGGTGCAGGAGGCCACTCTGCACAGGTGCAGACCGGCGCCGAGGCCGTCATCTGCGGCCTGGGGTTCCAGGTGTCGGGCGGCACGGCCACCTGTAGGCACCCGCATGGCTGCGCCCGGCTCCCCTGATGCTGCACCGCTGGTGCAGGCCCTTGTCCTCTGGAATGTCCTTCCCAGACACACAGGACTGGGCGGAGATCTTCAAGGCCGCCCAGCTCATGAGATAAGTTAGGAAGCCCACAGTGCTGCAGCGCGTGCTTCTGGTCTCCGCTGAGGGCAGGAGCGCCCCGCAGAGGGAACCTTCACTGCACCAGAAGTGGCGGGGACGTCCCGGGGCCCAGCACCCCACGGCATTTCACACGCACCTCCCCACGTCCCCAGAGTGGACGCGGTGGCTGAGCCCCTCCTAGTCTAAGACACAGAGGCTCCCTGCGGCTGGGCTCAGCTGGAACGGGCCCCAAGTAGGCACCCCTGAGTTTGGGATGGGATCTGGTCCTACCAGGCTGGGGCCTGGCACCTGTGCTCACACCGTGGCACTGCAGCCGGTGCACACACAGAGCACCTGGGTCCGGGCAGCCCACAGAGGATGTCTGCTCCCGTTCCCCCTTGGACACTCGATGCTGTGACTTCCTCCCTGCTCTGTGCTCCCGATCCTGAACCACAGCAGACAGAAGACTCACTTCCCAGGAATCCCTCAGTCTAAGGTCAATCCAAGGAGACAGGCCCTATCCCCCAAAAGACTCAAAAGACTGAAACTCAGGGGCTCCCTCACTGCTGGCCAGTGGCCAGTGCCTCCCCCCGCCCTTGTCCATTACAGAGACAGCCGGACACTGGCACGTTCGATGCTTTGTACCTTTTTCGTCACCTGCAAATTGGGGAAACAGTTCAGGTGTCTCTAGGGCGGCTTTGCGGTGTTAATGGGCACAGCTTGGCACAGGGGGAGGGCTCATTAAACAATTACTTGCGGCCAGCTCAAGGCTCTCCAGGATCCAAGAGGCAACTTTTCATGGAAATGCCCCACGCTGGACTGAGCCCAGAGACAGCGGGCTGGGAGGGGGCTTTGATCACGGCTGCCCCAGTGTGGAGGGGCTGGACTCAGCACTGTTAAGAGCGACTTTCAATGAATCGAGTTGAGGCTCAAGGAATTAGCTCATGAGTCACTGCTGGTAGCACCCGGGTTCAGCCCAGTGCTGAACACACCCAGCACATTCACAGCTCTCATGAAATGACCGAGGACAGCTTGCTTTGGTTTTTGTAGCTGTAGGTTCTAAAGGCCAGGAACTCTAATCGGCACCGGGACCTCAAGTGCCGGCCACGCCCTCACCCCGCTCCATCCATGGCTCCCCTAGGTTGGCAGGCAGCAGGCGGGAATGCAGACCGCTGGGCTCCACCCCGGAAGGGCCCAGACACCCAGTGCTTCCCAAGCCAGGCCCCAGGATGCAAGCGGTGTGGTCTGAACAGCCCTGCCAGGTTGTAAATGCTCCTGCCACCCCCCCCCCAGGATTAGCGGGTCCCGGGAGGCTGGCCATGTGCAGCGGGACAAGTTGGGGAGCAGCAGGGAGGCCCCACAGGCACGGCGAGGCAGATCTGGGGTGAGTCCCTAGCTGTTTTGCAGCCCTCACGCTCGTCCCAGTTCACAACTCCTGGGACTCCCCATCCTCTGGAATGAGGACGCGCCTGTTACCACGGCGCCCCAGGGGACAGCGGGAGACAGACGTGGCAGGGCTTTGTGCACACATCCCAAATTGCACAGGGTGCTTCCTGGGGCCTGCCTCCTCCCAGAGTGGGTGTGGATCGCCCAGGGCTCAGGAGCTTGGGAGCACTTGGAGCCCCCAAGTCCATCCACCGAGAGCTGCTTCAGTGACTCTCCAGGTTCCCAGCCTGAGGCGCTGCGGGCCTGGACGGCTGTGGCCAAAGTCAGCGGGGCAGCGACTCCTTCCTCGCTCGCTCCCCTGGACACCCCCCTTGGCTTACAGCAGGGCAGAGTTGCAGTGCACACAACGGCTGAGGCCTTGAGCCCTCCACACACTGTGGGGTGAGGTCAGGAGTGCCCGGGCCACAGGACCCCTGACGGTGGGGGTGAGAGCTCCCCATGGGCTCCCTGCATTTTCAGCCCCGGAGAGACCACCACACCTGCCCTGTGTGACCCAGGGCTCCAGTGAGCTCCTACAAGGCGGCTCCTGCTCCTGATGCAAAATGCAGTGGGACCACCACGCCCAGAGACAGCACGGGCCTCAGGGCCGCCTCTGCCCTGCACAGGGTCTCAGAGGCCAGGCCGCTGGCGGCTCCCACCTGTGGCTCATCCAGGGCCCATCAAGACTTGGGAGAAAGCTCAGGGCTTTCATTGAATGCACCGATGTTAACACTAGGAAGCTGCCTCTCATTACCCCACAGCCTCCCACTCCACGAAACCAAAAATCGCACTGCCCACATTAGCCACATGCAACAGAGCCCCGCACACCTTCCGGGTAGACTTCCCGGCTCTTAAGGCCCGAGCTGTGCGCCCTGGGCTACGTTTCTAATTATCGCTCTGGGCAAGGGCTGATGCACTCGCACACGCCCGCGTGGACACGTGCGGGCCGCCCAGCCCCCGTAGGGCGCAGGGAGCGGACGCCAGGACTTACCGCCAAGACGCTCTGGGACAGGAACGCCGCGAACACGGCCCCCAGCAGCAGCCACCTGGGTGGGAGGAGGGGGGAGAGAGCGACCTGAGCCTGCGGGCCCGGGCTTGTCAGTTCCTGAAAGTAGCCGGGCAGGGCCCCCCGCGAGCGGGACCCGTGGGGACCCGGCGCGCAGCCACTTACCGCCGCATGGCCGAGCCCGACACCGCGCGCCGCTCCTGGCCCATGCTCCCCGTCGGTCCGCTCCTGTGGGTAGCTCCCTGCCTGGAGGCGAGAGACAAAGCGGGTTTAGCAAGGGGAGGGCGGCGAAGCATCCTCGCCGCGGGTTTCCGTAAGAGAGACGCCGGCACAGCGCGGCGCGCCCCCGGCTGCCCCGGAGGGGTGCCCGGAGGCCGGTTCCGGACCAGGCAGAAAGGGGCGCCTCTGCATTAGGCCCTGCCGGCGCCGCTCAGTCCAGGCAGCGCGATCCTTCCCGGCGGTCGTCCCATCTCTCCACTCCGAACCGGAGGAGCACGCGGCCCCGGGGGCCCCAAGTCCCCCCTCCCTGAGGCCTGGGCCTGGGGGCCGCGCGGGGGTCGCTCTCACCTCCCGGCCGGGCTTCAGGGGCTGCAGCCTGCGCGCGCTGACCGGTCCAGAAGCGCCCGCCCGCGGCGCAGTAGCGGCGGGGCCGGCCTCGCTGGGCCCCCGGCCCCTTGGGCCCCGAGGGGCGGGCGCGGGACTGCGGGGGTCTCGGCGCCGGAGCCCTGAGCGCGGAGCGCAGAGTCTCAGCGTCCCGGCGCACGGCGGCCGCAGTCCCGGGGCTGCGCGCTCCCGCCGCCTCTTACCCGCGCCGCAGGGTCCACCCCTTTGAGACGCCGCCCGCGCACCGCCGCCAAGGGGAGGGGGCAGCGCCAACAAATTGGGGAGCTCCGCCGGCCGCGCTCAGGTCTCCGCTCGGAGCCGCCGCGCCCGGGACGGTGCGCAGCGCTCGCGCCCCGGCCCTCGGAGAGCGAGCCTTCCGCCGCGGCCCCCGCGCACCCGGCCGCCGTCCCCCGCCGCCCCGGGCGCGCCACCATGGGGCCCCGGCTCGGCCTCTGGCTGCTGCTGCTGCCCGCCGCCCTCCTGCTGCACGAGGAGCGCAGCCGGGCCGCCGCGAAGGTGAGTCCCTCGCCTGCTCCGCGCCCCGGGGTCCCGCCCCGCGCCCCGCGGGGGCCCTTTGTCCGCGCCCGGAGCCCTCGAGGGTCCCGCGTGGCGCGGCCGCCTGCGCTCGGGGCCGGATCGCGCATCCATGACGGAGGCCCCTTTGTTAGGGTCTGGGTATAGGAGAGTGAGGGAACAGCTGCGGGTCGGGGGACCGGGGCGAGGTTAGCGCGCGCTGTGGCGGGGAGCGGGTGGCCGGGAGCCCATGGGATTGGAACCCGCATCGCGGGCGCTCGGGCAGCCGGGCGTCGCCACCTGCCCGAGGCGCGCGAGGGGGCTCGGGGCCGGAGGAGCGGGCGCGCGCGCGCCGCACGCCACTCAGAGCCCCCCACACGTGTGCCGGGGAGCGGCTTTGGGCGTGTTTCTCGTTGTTTGGAGACTGGTGGCTGGGGCTGAAGGGCTGTGGGCCGCTTGGCTGGAAGCGGCTGTGTCTTCGCTTTCCCACGGCTTTGCACGCTCGGACGCGGGAGTGAGCTCTCCCGGATGGCCGGCTTTGAAAAGTTACCACCCTGCACTTTCTGCCTTTGATTAATTTATTTTTCTTTAAAAAAAAAAAGTTGTAACCACAGCTGCACTGGAGGGCGAAGCCAAAGCGAAACTGCATCTCATTGTTCCCCGCACTGTTTTCCTAGCTTCCACTTCCTCTGGCTCTGTGCTCGCTCAGAAGGGAGCCTGCGGATCTGCGCACGGGCCGGGCCGGGCCGAGCTGGGCCGAGCCGAGCCCAGCCTGCCTGCATGGCTTCCAGCCGCCGGCTGTCAGGCGGCTCCGAGGCCCGAAGGTGTGGCCTGGAAGGGGTGCACTTTGCCCGCAGAGGCTGTGGCTGCGCGATCCTCACTGCCTGCCGGACCGCTCGCCCGCCCTGATTCTCAATCTTGCCCGTCGGTGGCTGGGATCATTATTACTTTTTAAGCTTGACTGTTCTGGGCGCGCTGATACGCCCTAACTGCTCTGCACCCCATATAAAGTATGGGCTGTGCCAGGCCAGCATACACTGACCATGTGCATGCCTGTCTCATCCTGGGTGGTGATGATTCCCCCAGCAATGAACTTGGGAGGGCTCCTCTGGGACCCCAGCTTGCCAAGCTCCAGAGCCAGCAGTGAGCATGGCAAAAAAAAAAAAAAAAGCTTTCACAAGAGTAGGCTTTGGTCTTGAAATAGTGACCAGAAGACTCCTGGCTTCCAGGAGGAGGTGGTTAGGACCCAAGGCCCGTGAGAGAAGGCTCCCCGTGGGTGGGGCGAGCGGCTTTCTGGAGCTAGGTTTTCTGGCTGGCGTTGGCCGTTTAGGACTTTGGAAGGGACGGGAGCCGCTCACTGCTGGGAGCTGCTGTTCTCGCCTGAAGCTGCAGACTCCTGATGAGTGGACTCTGGGAGCATTTTTCAGGTTCCCTGTAATTATTCTCTAAAGCACATTCTTGTCCGCCGGCTCGGCCGGGTCCCTCGGGGACTCTGCCTGAGGAAGCCTGGCGTGGAGGTTGCTCTGATAGATGTCGGCACACTCCTTCCCTGCCTTAATTAGAGAACGGTGATCGTACGCGCATGACGTCGGGTGTACAAGAAAATCCACTTAAAAATATCTGGCTAATTTTAAAAGTCGTCTCACTTTTCATGCTGCCCGTACCATGTTCACTGGGCTCCTCCCAAAGCCAGCTGTTGGGTTCACCAGAGGCCCCCCGTAACAGCAGTAGCCATCCGAGCCAAGTGTGTCTGCAGATGTGCCCTGTCCTAGCTCCGACGCCAGTGGGTGTGGCTCTTGGGTCGCCTGGATGCCACTTCACCTGCCCTTGGCCAGCCGGCCAGCACCTAGCGCATGCCAGCACGGCCACCCAGTGCGGTGGGCTGTTTGCGCCTGCCTTTGGCCACATGTGCTGTCATCCAACTGCTCGTTTGCTGGTGGGTGGATTTTCCAAGTCATTGATCTTATCTCATGCCGCAGCTGCCCCTCCCCATCCCACTTTGTTTCTTAAGCAAGAAGGCAGGAGCTGGGTGCAGGTCCCAGGCAGAAAGCTGCTGCGGGCGTGGGGGTGGGGAGACCCCCATCCATCCCTGACACCCTCACGCCCCTCCCCCACCCCACAAGCAGAGCAGCCGCAGGGGAGAGAGGGTGAGCTTTCCCCAAGTGTGGTTTGGGCTTCTCCCCTCCCAGGCCACAGTCAGTCCTTCCTCCAGGGATGGCCCGAGCTGGGGTGCTCTGCTGAGTACTACCGGAAGTGTGATTCAAGGCGGAAGGCCGGTTTCTGACTTAGGCCCAGCAACAGCAGCATCCACCCAGCTGTGGGCCTCGCGGGGAGTGGAGGCGGCATCGGCCCTGGTGAGGGCAACTTCTCTGAGGCCACGCCTGTCCCTCCTGTGTGCGGGTGGGACTGGGCTCCAGGGTCCCAGGAAGGCGCACTCCAGCAAGAGAGGCCCCCACGTTGGACGTCTGCTTTCACGAAGCAGACCACCTGGAGGGCCTCGGCTTCCCTGCGGCTCTGCCCACGGGCTCCTTGCATTGCACACATAGGCGTGCGGCCCCTTCCTGGCCAGGTGCTGACCACACGGCGGGGGGGGGGCTGGGGGCATGATCCTCACTGTGCTCCCGGGAAGGCCACAGTTGGCCAGAGCTGTAATCAAGGTATTCCACGGGCCCTGGGACAGCTAATCCAGCTGTGGGGAGGTCATTGCCTATCTGAGCCATGAGGGAGGGCCAAGGGCCAGGACGCTAAGGGAGGGGGTGCTCTGCATTGTTCACAGAAGGGGGGAGGATTCTGCCCATCATTCCTCAAGCTTAGCTGGCCTTAGTCCGCTCCTGGAGATACCCCGATGCCATTGTCCTGTGGCTAACCAGCTGCGTGGCCTGACCTTTGATCCCACAGGGGTCTAGAAAAGTGGAGGGAGGGGCTGGGTCTGCAGAGTGATGCGCAGGGGCTCAGCTCCCGCAGGGGTGGGCTTTCCTTCCCTCCAGGTGGCAGGTTTCTGGGGCTGTCCTGGAGGGTGCAGCTCGGGTGGCAGACTCTAGGCGGGCGTGCCTTTAGGAACTGACCCAGAAAACCTACCCTGGCTTCAGCCAGGACATGAGGGAATTCACAGAACCCCCCATTACTCATTAACAAGGTGGTTGGCGGATTTCTGGGGCTGGGTAAGGATGGCCCCGGCTGGCTCAGTTATGCAGTTAAGATTGGTCTGGAGTTTGCCCAGAGCCTGCAAGGGATCCTCGGGGACAAATCCATGCAGACAAGAAGCACATAAATCACAATGCTTGTTTGGCTGAATTACACAATGTTTGCTGTACCAATTGTTCCTGAAATTGGAAAAAGCCTTCGCCTCATTAAAACGTCTCTCAGGCAGGTTTGGTATTTTGAGCTCTTGGGACAGAGTAAGCAAAAGCAACAATAGAATGCCTAAAATAATATCATTAGCCCATTGTTCTTCCTGCTATTATTAAATAACCGCTAGAACAATACAAAAGACAGATTCCTACCATTCTTACGCATACAATGAGAGGGGACCTGACACAGGACTGGCTTTAGTGGTTAGGGGTTAACGTGGTGACAGTTTGATAGCAGTGAGTTATCACTCCCTGGGCCACGTGTTCAGCAGCCCCCTCCCCACTCTCTCCAGTCACCAGGGCAGCCAGGCAGCCACGCCCTCCCGGGTGGGCCTTAGCCTCCGCCTGCCCTGGCTCTGCCCCGGGCCAGGTCTGCTCCACCTGTGCTGGGATGGCCACAGACCCGTCTCTCAGGACGTTTCTGACCCCACGCTTCCTCAGCCCAGGGGTCTGGCTCTGGCTGCAGAGCACCCAGCTGCTGGTTGCAGTTCTGTCTCGCTGCTGGGCCCCATCAACCTGCTCTGGCCCGTTCCTCGCTGCTCCCCGACAGGCAGCATGGGTGACTGCGGGGAAGACTGATCTGGGTGATCCCCGCCTGCCCCCTCGCTGGCAGCTCCCTCCCTTCCTCTGCTTGCTTTCTGCCTCTGGAGTCTCCTAAAGCTGCCCTCAGCTTGCACTTTCCGCCGCCGACAGGGTGACAATGTGGAATATTGTGGAATATTGTGGCCGCTGGGGGGGCGAGCAAGCTTCCGGAGTGTGGGTGGCGTAGTTTGGTCTGATGCCCCTGGACCTGTCGTCTTTTCAAAACACCCCCGCTATTCTGGGAGGGGACAGCAGGACTTGGTCCAACATCTTGAGTGCTGGGGCTCAGGGACGTTGCTCCGGTGTGGGCCCTGTGGTGCGAGCCAGTGCACGTGGAAAAGGCCGTCCGTGAAGGTGCTGTCCCTACATTGGAATCTGGAGCAGATATCCTGCCACAGACTAAACACGACTGGGGAATATACACAGTGCCGGACTCTTTACGTAAATAGTTTAATCCGTGGCTTAGTAATAGTCTGCGGAAGCTTCCCTAGGTTTGCGTTTCGGTCTGCACACCCTAGGAGCATTTTTTCCTTATCTGCGTTCTAAAGCTCACCTGATTTGTGGTTAGGGAAAGACCAGGGCAGAGTGTGCAGGTGAGACCACAGAGTGACAGCACAGCACCTGACCTGCACGCGGGCTGCTACGTGGCCGCTGGTTCTCTCACCTGACACAGGGTGATGGTGCAGGCTCAGCGCTTGCTGCAGAGTTTGGGAGTCTCCATTGCCGATCACCAAGTACAGACCTTGTGTCTGGGGGCCGCTTCTCATCCAGGTCCCAGCGAGGGGTGCTGGCTGTGAGCTGAAGCTGTGTTCGCTCACGATAGCCGCTGTGTGGACCGCTTCCCGGGATCCTCGGATAATGGGCGTGCCTTTTGTGCAGTCACTTGGAGTCCAGGAGGCTGAAGTGAGCTTTATCCAACACAGCAGCTTGTCTGCAGGCAGAATTCCTGCACCTGATGCTTGAAATTGTTTTGTTTGTAGAGTTTCTGCTTTAGAAAATATATTCCCCTTAGGAAGAGCAAAACCCACCTGGCTCCTGGCTCGGATCGGCTCAGCACGCTGGCCGTGGTGGCCATTTGGGGGGGTGAACCGACAGAGGGAAGACCTGTCTCTCTCTCTCTCTCACACTGTCTAACTCTGCTTGTCAAAATAAATAAATAAATAAATAAATAAAAGCAGTGTTTAGAAGCTATTTCCACAGACCTGTCCTGCATCCATTCCCGTTGATGTGAAGATACTGATGACTCAGGGGCTGGTAGCCATGATGGCCCCACAGATAGTAACCATAGTAACCGTGTACACCTTCCTGGAAGCCAGGTAGCTGGATGTCTGTCTTCACTGGCAGTTACAACCTGTATCTATTTTTAAAAAACTATTTCATTTGAAAGGCAGAATTAAGACAGGCAGAGGCAGAGATAATCTTCCATCTGCTGGTTCACTCCCCAGATGGCCACAATGGCTGGAGCTGAGCTGATCTGAAGCCAGGAGCCAGGTGCTTCTCGGTCTTCCATGTGGGTGCAGGGGCACAAGGATTTGGGCCATCTTCTGCTTTCCCAGGCCATAGCAGAGAGCTGGATCAAAAGAGGAGCAGCCGGGTCTCGAACCAGCACCTATTTGGGATGCGGCACTCAGGCAGTGGCTTTACCCGCTATGCCACAGTGCTGACCCTACAACCCTCATGGCTAATAAGGCAACCCAAGTCCTCATGGACAGATACAATGTGTGTCTTGCTCCACAGTAAGATGTCCTGGCTGAGAGTTACAAAGTTACCCTCACTGCACAGGAAGTGTAAGTCTTACCCAAGTCTCAGCATTTAGCATAGGGGGCGCTTGTGAAGATATGAGGCCATTTTTTTTTTTTTTTTTACATTCTGTTTTTGTTACAGATAAACCCAATGACAGCTCTTTCAGTATTTTCCACTTTATTTTTATTAAAGAAATAATGTGTAATTTAATGGGTGGAAGATTTGGCTACTACATCTCTAACAGTATTTTTGTAAACGTTAGCTCTTGTGATATAAAATTTATAATCCCCCCTTTATGCTGCCCATGACGCTTTTGAGCATAGGAGCATTTGTTCCCATATCCAGGAGCATCAGTTTCAAAGTGTTTTCCCTCTTAGCTTGAGTTTCTCCGTGTGTTTTAGAGTTCCTTGAGGGATCCAGTCTTCAGGTCCCGAAGGACTGGGGAGCTGTGTGCGGTGCCTTCGCTGGCTCTGGGCAGTCCCGCCTCGCAGCCTGGTGAGGTGATGCTGTTGTTAGCCTCACAGAGGGCAGAGCTGTACTAGGTCAGCAGGCCACAGGGCCTAGCCTGTGGCAGTGTCCATCTGGAAGCTATCTTATCTAACTTTGGATCCCAAGTAGGAATCTGCGTTTGTCAGAGGGTCTGCCTGCATCCCCTGCATCTTTGGGTTCTTAGCCACACAGAGGGGAAGAGTGTGTGTTGAGAATCTTGCATTAAAGGATGCTGCAGACACACATTGTTGGGATGACAGACTTGTCTGTGTAGCGAGTGGTCCCTGGGCGCTGGTCCTGCTTATCTGCAACGTGGAGTGATTCCCAGGGAGAACATTCGGGGTGAGCGGATGAGTTCACCTGCGAAGCCTGCGCATCATGCCGGCTTCGTGCCAGGCAGATTCCAGAGATAGCCGAGTGTGACTTCATCGAGGCTGGGGGCTGGAGGAGGCCACGTGGGCACTGGTCCTGCTTATCTGCAAAATGGGATGATTCCAAGAGCATTCGGGAGGAGTGGATGAGTTCACCTGCGAAGCCCGCGCACGTTGCAAATTCCTAAGGCGTAGCTGAGCGTGACTTCATGGAGGCTGGGGGCTGGAGGAGACCACGTGGAGGTCATTTCAGCCACGCCCACCAGCAGCATCACCCTAGGACTCTGTGGAACCCCTGAGGGCCCTGGTTCAGGAGGAGTGGACAGCCTGCATTTCCGGCAGGGGCCGGGGTCAGCTGGTCTGGAGACCGTAGTTGCTCTCTGTTCTTGTTTCTGCCTGGAGGCGGTGGCCGGCAGTGGCTGGCAGTGCCGGGGGTGAGCAGGCAGGCTGGGTGAGGCTGAGTAGCTTGAAGTGACCCTCCCGGCTGGTTCTCTTGTCCTGTTGGTCCAGCTCCAGCCCAGAGGTGCGGTTAGGACGGTGGATGTGGTGGTGGGGGGAGGGGGGACGGTCTGGGCAGCATGCATGCGGCTGCTGCTCACGAACCCGTTTCTGTCAAACAGGACCAGGGGGTCCTTTCCCCCGAGACCCCCTCTCCTACCCTGGGGAAGGGATGAGTGGTTTCACCCGACTGAACGTTCAGCCGGAGTTCGGCCACCTTCAGAGGCCAGATCTGAAGCCCAGGCACCTGCTGCCCAGGGGGAGCTGGCACCCACCCGCGCCCGCTTGGCTGGGCCCCTGGCTCCTGATGAGGAATTTCTGTTTTGTATCTCATTATGACCATTTCCTGGAAATTACGACCATTTGGGGTTAGTGGTTTAAAATAACTTGTAAATGTTGGTCAGGAAATGGGCTATAAAATAAAGATAAATTTGCCAAAGCAGGAAAATGGGTCATGGGCGGGGACAGTGCCATCCAGGGTATGGCCAGCTGCGCCTCCGGCTCTGATTTATTGCATAAAAACACAAAGGCAGCCAGAGGCAGTGGCGTTTGCTGATACGTGGGGATTGATCCCTCCACAGGGCTTATCTCTGACAAACATTTTCTCCTGTAAACATTATGCAAATTCCAGATGCTTTTTATCAGTTGCTTAAAGCGAGTCTGACCAGACAGCTGTTGGGCGCCTGGGTCATAATTAGATTTTGTTTTCCCAAGTACTTGAAACTAGTGAGATTGTGTTTCTTTATTCTGGAATTCCGGCTGTTGAAACTTTTTTAAAAAAATTCTTCTTAAAAACATGATTTTGATGATGTCTTGCTGGCCTTGGATTTTTCTTTTCTTTCGTGGAGGTTATCGGTCGTGAATATATTATGAGGTGTGCATTTTTATTCTAGGCTAGCTCATTCATCTCAAACTTGCATCATTGTGAGCACCAATTTAGGAGCCAGATTTGTACCCAAAGGACCATTTTTTGAAAATAAAACAAGCAAGGCTAAGGATTCACATAAACACAAACTACAGAGTAGGAGGTAGCGGCTCAGGCTCTTGCTTCTGGCCTGTAAGCTCTGTCCAGCACGTGCCTGGGAACGCTGGTGTGGCCGGGAAATGGTACGAATGGTTGGAGCTGCCCTTTGACTCCGCGCTCTGCTGGGTGCCTGGTGGCAGGTAGGGCCGCTTGATGACGCTTTGGTAGATGCTGTGTGACCCGGGAAAAGTAGCACCTGCGCCCCTCCCTTTTGTCTCCTAGGTCTGTCGCTTGGTTTTGCATCTCCAGGAAGGGCTTGGCTTAGTTGCAGACTGTTCTGCAGCCGGAAGAGAGGGGTTTGAGTTTCTGATGGTTCCCTTCCAGGCCTGTGTGGACTGATGCAATAGTTTGTAGCACTTACTGTTGATTTCATTATTGAGATGCAGATGTAAACGGGAGACTGAAAAGTGCCTTTTACCGCTACTTCCTTCCTTAAAACGATGTAAACTTCTTGGAGAGTTACGAATTGCTGGCATCATGGTGACATCTGCAAACTTCATTAGAGGCATGGTTTTTGAGGGCACAGGGCTAGCCCTGAAGTATCCCAGCATGGAAGACGGGGCTTTGAACAAGAAACAGGCAGACTGCTGAAGCGCATTGCTCTGACTCTCGGTGCTTTACTGTCACCAGGATTTCTCCTTGTGAGTGGTTAGGGGACAGGATCTTGGTCTTGCAGCGCAGAGGCACAGTGGGGGTCACTTCGAGACCCTCCCTGCCCTGGTAGCCCGCAGCAGGTGCCTGGTAGTCAGGCAGCGCCGAGGAGGAGGAGCAGCTGGCTGGGTTGGTGTGAGCTGGTGGGAGTACAGGCAGGGCAGGTGTTCAATCACAGTTCCCTCCCCACGTCTGCCAGGAGCCCGAGTTGGGGGGGGGGGAGCTGAATCTCTGCCTGCCTCCAATCCGACATTTCCACTGTGGAAAGTATCTATGGGACACCAGGTGTGGGGCTCCCAGCTATGTCAACATTTACTTCAAAAAATTTGTTTTTTTTTTAAAGTTATTTGAAAGGCAGAGTGATTGGGTGGGTGGGGAGAAGCGAGGGAGATTTTCCACCTGCTGGTTCACTCCCACAATGGCTGCAGCTGCCAGGGCTGGTCCAGGCTGAAGCCAGCAGGCTGCAACCCCATCCAGGTCTCCCACGTCGGTGACAGGTGCTCAAGCATCTGGGCCATCTTCTGCTGCTGTCACAGGTGCATTAGCAGGGAGCTGGATTGGAAGTGGAGAAGCCGGGACTTGAACTGGCACTCATAGGGGAGCCAGCATTGCCAGGGACAGCTTGACCCGCTGGGCCACAATGCTGGCTCCCCAGGCTCCCTTTAGAACTTGGGCTCAATGCAGGTCAGGAAGCCGTGGGTGGGGGGGACACTGACTGCTGGGCTCTTTCTGTTAAAACTCTGAGGACGGGACAGGTCCGAGCCCCTTGGCAGTCTCGTGGCAGAGATGGGATCTGCACGTTTTTACGTGGAAATGACCACTGCTAGGGTGTCGTGGCTTTTGGATAGCAAGCGTGTTCAGTGACCATGCCTGTGATCGACCCTTGTGACATGAGACTTCATGTGTGTGAACATATGTGCATCTGTAATGTGTGCCTTTACTATGTGTCCTGTGTATCATACGTGGTATTCATTCGTTCATGCAGTCCATATGTGTTACACACCAGGCGCTGTTCTGCCTCTCCAGTTACTCATGGACCAATGCAAACAGCCCTGCCTGTATCCTATTGAACTGTTTGAGAATCAGTGTCTGGGGCCACGCCGTGGCTCACTAGGCTAATCCTCCGCCTGCGGCACTGGCACCCTGGGTTTTAGTCCCAGTTGGGGTGCCGGGTACTAGTCTCGGTTGCTCCTCTTCCAGTCCAGCTCTCTGCTGTGGCCCGGGAGGGCAGTGGAGGATGGCCCAAGTGCTTGGGTCCATGTACCCACATGGGAGACGAGGAGGAAGCACCTGGCTCCTGGCTTCGGATTGGCGTAGCGCCGGGAGTGAACCAACAGATGGAAGACCTCTCTTTGTCTCTCTCTCACTGTCTATAACTCTCTGTCTCTCTCTCTCAGTGTCTAACTGCCTGTTTAAAAAAAAATCAGTGTCTGTGCTGGGTTTTGGCTGGCGGGGCTCAGCTGTCCAGGTGAGGGAGCCCCAAGTCCTCCGGGGGAGGCAGATCTCCTCAGCGTCCCTGGGGTACTTCTGGGACGAGCAGACAAGTTTCTGTAGATTCTGAAGGGGCTCTGGAGGAGGATGCTGTGAGCTGGGGTCTCCTCTCCATCCTGGGCCGTCCAGCGTGGAAGAACCAGACTCGAGGGTAGGAGCAGCTACTGCAGCAGGTGTTTCTGCCAGGCACGGGGCCTCCAGTGGGCACGAGCGGGAGCAGCCGTGCGGCTCCATGGCCAGGCAGCAGGAGGCTGGAGGCAGGCGGCGGGTGGGAAGGGGGCCTGTGGGGTTCCCGCTGTGTGCACAGAGGCCTTCGGAGCTGGGCTGCCCCAGCGCAGTGCACACTGGTCACAGTGAGCAAGGGAGCCTCTTTTCTCTGAGTTCGGCTTTTTGGCAAAATTGGCGTCTTGTTCCAAGCGCTAAGATTTAACAGATTTCCTGGGCGAGAGCAGCCTGACTTGGGGGTTAGGAGTGAACGAGTCAGAAACGCGAAGACGGTTGCCGGGAACATTCCCGGGTCAGAGTTCCTGGCAGAGCGTGTTGGCAGATGGCCGCGGCATTTGGCAGTGCGTGTGCCATTTTACCCTGCACCGCGAGAGCTGTTAATGAGGGGAAAGATACAACGGAAAAGCCCCGGTGGCGTGTGGTGTGTTTTGATGAGAAATAATTAAGGAAAGGGTCCTGCCTTCGACTCCTCCCCTGGCAGACGTCTTCTCAAGGCATCGGGAGTGAAGCAGAGGTGACTGGCCGACGGCTCCCGCGTCTGCAGCATCGCGTGTGAAAACGCGGCTGCTGGGTCTGAGCCGTCACCGAGCAGGAGCCTTGGGACCCGGAGGCCACAGGTCTTTGTCCCGTGTGGTGTGCGCCCGGGAGTGTGGGAGCCTGCAGCCGTGGCTTCGGGGCTGTGCTCGGCAAAGCCAAGCCACTGGGTTGATTTCTGAAGCTGGTGTCAGCCCTGCGGGTAGCACCGTGGGTGCTGCTTCCTGGAGCTGGAGCAGTGACCCACGGGACCACCGCCGGCTGCCGCTGCCTCAGGGTGCCAGAGCACAGGGCGCCTGGCTTTTGTTCTTAAATAAGGCCTAGTTTTATTTTAAAAATTACTTTGCGAGGCAATGAGACAGAGAGTGAAGGGGAGAGAGAGAGAGAGCGAGCGAGCTCGCTCCCATCTGCTGGTTCACTCCCTAAATGCCCGTAACCACTGGGGCTGGGCCTGGGCCTGGGCCGGGCTGCAGCTGGGAGCCAGGAAGTCAACCCAGCTCTTGCACATGGTTGGCAGGGACCCGCCTGCTTGAGCAGTCTCCTGCCTAGCCTCCCAGGGTTTACATCAGGAGTGGAACGGGTCCTCCTGCCCGGCCACCCCCATACGGGAGGCAGGTGTCCGGAGCAGTGTCCTGGCTACCAAGTCCAGTGCCCACCCCAGCCGTTCGTCTGGATGCAGCGGGTTTATTGGCCTGGGGTCTCGTTTGCTTCAGCTCCTGGACTCTGCTGATGTGCACACTGGCTCTGGGCCACGGATGACGCCTTCCTGCAAGCTGACCTCCAGGGGAGTTGAGCCTTGACCCCTGGGGTGAGGGACATGCCACGGAGACTTTTAGGAAACAAGGTCTGGATGGGAATTGGGACGTTCTGTGACGGCTGCTTATTTTCTCACAATCGCAGAGTCCGCTGTGAGCGTAGCTGGGGCATCCTTAGGGTTGAGCGACATGGACATGACACCTGTGCGTGCCGGCAATACCCGGGGCACGTCGTGTTTCTCCTCGTCCTTTCCGTGCAGATGGCTGCTTTGTCGGTGCAGGATCCATCCAGCCCCGGAGGGATTTGTGGAGAGGTTGTTTTGATGGCAAGATCTGATGAGAAGGATGTATCAGGAGAGAGAAGCCCCTGGGCTTGGCAGGGGTCAGGAACCGAGCCTGGCTGGACAATGCGTGCACAGCACTGGCGCTCGAAAGCAGGCAGGATGCGGGCACTTCTGAGGGTGCTGGGGAAACCCGTCAAGGAAGATGGTCTTGGCAAGCGTCAATCTCATTGTCCGACGCGAGGTTTGACGTCCATCTCTCGCTTCCTGGAAACACTGATGACCGTTGCATGTGTGCAGCTCCCTGGGCTCAGCTCCACTGCCGGCCTTCCTCTGCGCCCCTCGGCAGCTGGCACAGAATGGCTGCAGCATCCTATACGTCGTGTGCTGCTGGACCAAGTGGCGGCCAAGGCCATGCCCAGCAGTGGTCTGGAGAGGAGTCTGGGCGTTGATCACCTGCAGGCGGCAGGGCCTGGCGATCACTTGACCGACCCAGTGCAGAGCCGTCGAGTGGGAGCGGAGAGAGCGGGAGACCCCCGCAGAGGCTCTCTGATGGTGGTAGCCGTGCTTCTGTGCCTGCACACGTGACTGGGCACCCTGCGTGTGCAGACCCCCGATTCTGCACACACTTGCCGGCTTGGGGATCCCCAGATCTGCCGGGCTGCAGAGACAGACACTTGAGTCAGAGAAGGTGGCCGTGCCAGGACTGACCCAGTGATCCATGCCTGTGACCGCGGTGCAGTTATTAAGCAGCACACTCCCACTCTCGCCTGCTGTCGTCCTGAGTTAGACAGAAGTAGGGTGGACGAGGAGCTGACCTGGCAAGGCTGCCTGCCATCTCTGCCGGTCCTGGGAGAACTGAGCAGGCTCTCTGTGGCTGAGGAAAAGCTGAAGGACATCAAGGTGATTGAAGGTGATTGAAGGTACAAGCGGGTTTTTGCCTCGCAGAGCCCTCTGGTGCCGGAGAAGCTCCTCCGAGGGGAAGCATGAGGATGGGGGCCCGGGCTCAGTGTGGGGTCAGGGGGCAGGTGCCTCTCGTCTTCCTGGACGGGTGAGATGGGAGTTGGCTCGTGTCCTGGGAAAATCCACACCCGCGCCAAGTCGGCTTCCCAACCCCTGCGAGCCACTGTCTTCCTGCTCTGTTCTTGATCAGGGGTGCAGCCGTCTGCTCCTGGGGACACACCATTAGCTTCACCCACACGGTGACCCCCTCCCTATGCCCCAATCCCCCTAGCCAGGCAGAGTAGCAATGCTCAAGGTCAAGGTGGAGAGAAGGCAGTGGGGAGGGGTGGGCTGGGTGACGCCCTGGGGGTGCAGGAGGCAGCCAGCTGGAGTGGTTGGGGGTGGGGGAGCTAGATGGGGAGCTGTGCCAGGAATGCGTCTGCAGTGTAGCCTTGTAAGGGAAACTCCGGTGGAAGGGAAGCGTGGTTGGTCATTAGATGTGTTGATTGATTAGGAGGTTAAATCATTGAAGAATAAGGCCCTGGGTGCTAAGAAGATGGTCTTCGCTCCAGTTCTGGGCACGGCTCCATGTGAGCTTCATGGCTTGCTATGTCCCCACACAGGCACGTGTGGGTCCACGTATCCACAGAGTGGGTGGCCCATCAAAACCCCAAAGGCTGTGAAGCTTGCACAGTAGCACGCGAAGCCGGCAACCTGGGAGACAGAACTCTTCCATATAGGGGAAGCCAGATTGCCGTGAGGGCAGCCAACTCCCTGCGGTGGCGTTTGCTGCCGGCTCTGGCTTCTGTCCAGCCTGTCCCTCTTTTGTTAGTTCCCAGAAGCCTTCAAGCCAATCTGCTCATTGCCCGTGAGGTGGTGGAATGAGGCTTGAGCCTCGCCCTGACCCTGGCTCTGTGCTCTCGCCATCAGCAGTGGAGGCAGCCATGACGGGCGCTGCTGAGTGGACCTGGGCGGGCGTGGCCCAGGCTCCTGGACAGCTCTGCAGTGTGCAGGTGCACGGAGCCCGAGACGGCCTTACACGTGGCTGTGGGTGGGTTCCCCGAGCAGGTTTGGCCTTTGCTATGGAACACCACTTCACACGTGTCCGTGGGTGGTGGCCAGCAGGCCTGTGCCTGGGAATGCTCATTGTCTGCCTTTGGAGAGAAACACCAGTGATGTTGGTGAACCCGGGACCTGCGAGAGCCTTGTGGAAGCACGGATGGGTTCTGAGCCCCTGAACTTGTGCGCAGAGGCTGTTGGGAGCAGGTGGGGGACTGCAGATGGCATTGGTCCTGGTCTGACTTTGTCATCTGGCTCCGGGGGCCTCTGCTGTGGAAGCCGTTGCCCTCCAGGACCCGCCGTGTCCACCCCGCACGTCTATACCACAGGTCGACGCCCACCGTGCTCACCATCCATGGAAGGTTCCACAGCTCAGGGCACTTCAGGAAAGCCCCCGCACCTGGAGATGCGGATGGAAAACCATTCGGTTCCTCTGCAAATCGGCCGAGCTAACGGATTCTCGTGGATTTGCTTCTTTGTGATTTTCAAGTTTTGTCTGTGCAAGGAAAGACTCTCATGGTGCCCCCTAAAAGCCAGTCGAGAAGGTGGGGGTGACTGTGAGTGAGGTTGGAGCCTTAGATTTTGTGTGCAGGAGACGGGACTTTGCTGAATTGTTGAACCATGCGTTATCCTATCAGTGGCAACAGGAAGTGGCTGCTGCTTCCCCGGCTCCGTCAGTCATGAGCCTTGAACCTCGTGGCAAGGCAAGGCCCTCAGCCGGCCCCTGGGGTCCTCGGCAGCTCTCTTGAGTCTGGCTGCGGTTTGCACGTCCTACATTGTCCCTTAAAGGAAGCTTGTCCCTCGGAAACACCTGGACCGGGTTCTATATGTGCTTCCAGCTGGCAGACAGCTCGGAGACTCCGAGTGGGAAGTGCTACGTTCTCGACTCCAGTCCTTGAGCCCAGCAGCTGTTCTGTGCAGGGCCACCCTGGCGCCCAGCTCTCAGGGCCACCTGGGCTTCGTCCTGGTGTCTCAGCAGGATGAGCCTCGTGCACGGGGGCAGCATCCAGCCCTCTGACCCCCCAGTGAAGACTAGCCTCTCGGGGGGGAGGAAACCCGGAGCCTCTTAAAGTTGAGGCGTTCGTGGGGCTGCAAGCTCTGGCTGTGGGTTGAGCAGTTTACAGGAGCTGTCTGTCCTGGGCGGCCTTGGGCTCCGGGTGGGACCCGCGCATCCGGCTGGAGGCTGAGATGTGGCTAGAAGAAGAGTCTGGCTTTGTGGAGTGGCCGAATGGAAGCGGCGAGGGGGTGTATGTCTCTGGACGTGGAGTGGGACGCAGAGCCCTCTGTGTGCAGTGCTCCGTCCCTCAGCCTTGCAGGCCTTGGGTTTGCGCCAGGGCGGCCCCGCGCCCCGCCTGCCTTTCCCTGCTGGGTGGCCCTGAGCAGAGAAAGACAGGAGGCGCAGGCACCCCCTCGCCCCCGCCCTCAGCCTTCATTTTTCCAATGCCACTCCTGCATTTTCTGGAGTTTTGTGTGGTTTCCAAACTTGTCTCGAAGGAGACCTTTGAACTGACGTTGCAGCATGCAAGGTGGAATCTTCCCCAGAAACGCCTCTGTTGAGCTCCTCCGGGGAGCCACAGGCTCAGTGGGATACATGCTCACCCTCCTCCCGTCAGGGCCTGAGACGGGGCACCCTGAGGTGCTGGCCTTGTCCAGGCTCCCTGCTGTGCCTGCACGGCCCTCCTGCTGCCTTCTTCGTCCCCTGCAGCAGGGAGGGGCCGGCAGGTGGCTGTGTGTCCAGCCAGCCTCGCTGTCCCGCTGTGGTCGCTGGGCTGCCTGTGTGTCCCCGTGGGGCCTCCGTATCCCAGTGTGCTTTTCCTTCTGCCTGCCACAGTCTCGTTTCCCTGGGGACTGATCCTCTCTTCCCGGAGTGACCCTCCTCTGCCTCCGCCCCGTGCTTGCTGTGTCTCCCACTCTTACTCTGCCTGCGAAGGCTCTGCGCCGCTCCCCCTGCTTGCCTGGCTGCCGCTCCTGCTCTGCCTCCCGCCATGCCTTGGTGAAATACGCAGATGGTTACCTGCCTGCTCCCGGCCCCAGGCACCCGGCCCTCCTCCCGTGGTCAGCGGCCTTGGAGCCGGTGTACTCAGGCACACTCTGTTCTGTCGCTGTCGATTTTTCTCTGTAGAGCTCCAGGTCCTCCACCCAAGACTAGGGACAGAGAATGAGACTGTTGAGTGACAGCTCTGTTAGGGTTCCCGGAGAAAGCCCCCGCAGGAGCACTCCCGAGGGAGATGTGGGCGTGTGTGCGTCCTGATCCATCCTGAGATGCTGGCGCGGGCGGGTGTGGGCTCGGCTGAGAGGCCCCGCCGTCTGTCTTCCGTGGGTGTGGTGTGAAAGCCTCTGAATGGGAGCCTGGGCGGCTGAGCCCCCCTGTGCCCGGAAGGCGGGGCTGCTTCCCCCATGTGCTGCCGTGAATGCCGGCCCCATCCAGCAGCTGCACGGAACCAAATACCTGCGCGCCGTGTGGCCCAGGCGAGTAGACTCCTCATGCGAGCGAGCAGTCCTAGTAGCTTAGGTCACATGACTCTGAAATGGCCTCCCCCAGCAAAGCCAAGCCCGCGACAGGTGCCTCTGTGCCTCTAACCTAGAACGCGGGACGGCCAGAATCCGCTCAGGGGACGGCGTGCGAACCCGGGGGCTCCCTGGGCACCCACGGCCAGCCATTCCTCCTCCACTGCGTTTCCAAACCGATGTCTCTTAGCTTCAGCATCGTACGGAAAGTCGTTGTGCTTTGTGCTCTCGTCTCTGGTGCGAGAATCGACCTGGTCGTTCTGGCATTTTTAACCCAAGGGGTCCAGCACCACTCAGAAGCGTCCTGTCCCTGGCAGCCATGCCGTGGGCTTCGTCCTGGAGTGCATGGTGCTGCCCCCGCCCTTTGCATCCTGGTGGGTTTATCCTCCTGGCCGTGGCTCCGTGGCTGACAGCAGTATTTGCTGCTCAGGTCCCAGAGGAAGACGTGGAACGTCTTAGCTAAAGCAAGGGGCTGGGCGTTCCGGTCTGATGTCCAGGGCACGGCTGTGTTTGTTGGCATTGGCCTGGCTGCCCTGTTTGAGTGGCGGCACTATCGAGGCTCCGTCATGGGGAAGATGCACCTGGACTCTTGGGCCCAGAGGGTAGGCAGGTGGAGAGGGCATTTTCCGTTCGTTTGGTCCCTGCTCGCTGGGGTGGATCACAGCCAGCACCAGGCTGTGTGTTGGCAGATCTGCTTTTCTGAGCAGCATGCCCCCTCCTGTGTGTTTCCCACAGAAATTGGTGAGGCAGGTGCATTTCCAGTTCTGTGTCCTTGGAGGGTATAGCAAAGATCTTCTTCTCCTTCCAGGACTGCGGGCTGATAGTGGGCGATGGCTCCCCAGGCATGGGCCTGTCCTCAGCTACAGCCCCACCCGGAGGAAGCCAGGGCCCTGCTGAGGGCTGCTGGTGCCTAGCCGTCACTGTCGCGGGGCGGGGATGTTCCCTGGGCTGAAGGGAGAGCCTGGGGTGCCGGCATCCTATATGGGTGCTGGTTTGCTTCCTGGCTGCTCCACTTCCCATCTGCTTTCTGTTATGCACCTGGAAAAGCAGGGGGAGATGGCCCAAGCCACCTGTCGCAGCTCGCTGGCCAGTGTGTGGCTAGCCCCTGTGCTGGGAGGGCCAGTGTACTAGTGCCCAGCAGCCACCTGACTGGTGGAACTGACTGTGAGATGACAATGGGATACTTAAAGGACTTGCCCTGGGAGGGCAGGAGGGTCCAGGAGAGACAGGTGACGGCTCAGGGTGCTCACACCGGGGCCACCGGCACCTGTGCCAACAGTCCAGGCGGTGACGGCGGAGGGGTCATTGCCATTCCCATGCCACCGAGGGGAAGACAGGAAAGCGGAAGCACTTGCTGGCTAGAATTCCAGCTGCGGTCCGTCTGTCTGGGGCTGTGACACCTTCCCTCCTGTCCTGCCACTGCTCAACAAGGCAGGAGGAGGCGGGCCCTTTGTCAGTGTGTGTGTGTGTGTGTGTGTGTCCTGGGTGGCTTGTGACCGGGCCAGCTGGTCAGTGATTCCCAGGCTGCCAGGCCAGGCGGACGACCGGGCCAGGGCTCCGGGGTCTCCATGGCAGGTGGACAGGGAGGTGACCAGGCTGGGTGGTGGCCGACGGGAAGAGATTGGCAATGCTGGATGATTTTGAAGAAGCATCCGCCATGCACGGGAGGTGGGTGGGGGAGGGCGTTTAGCTGCATTCCAATTTCTGCTCACACCGAGTCTCTGGGAGTCCACGTGGTAGAAATCTCAGCTTCCCTGTCTTTCTCTGGAAGCGGCCATGTTCGTGCCGTGAGAAGAAGTTACTCCCCTTCTCTGTCTGTTCCCTGTGTTTCCTGAGTGTTCTAGGGGTTTCTGGCCCACAACAGATCTGGGTTTCCCTGTGATCATTCTCACAGGGCCAGAGGATTAGCAGATGTTAGTCTAATACTTGGAAATCATGTCACAAAGCGTGCTCCCGTGGCACGCCTGGAATGCCAGGGACCGCGCGGTCCTTCTGTTGCTCGCCTTTTGTTTGGAAACATGGTTCCAGCTGCAGGAGATACAGGGGCGCCCTGGCTGAGGTCACCGCCCAGCAATGCCGTTCCTCCAGCTGCGGTCCCACGAGGAGAGCGTGGCGAGAGGAGCCAGCGCGTTCCATGGCCACGCAGCCAGCTCGTGGTGTCGGAGAGGCCGCCCGGGCCACTGGCCAGTGATGTTCTGTTTACTGAAAGTGTTTACAGCCACAGCGTTGTCATGTCCAAGTGGCTACAGAATTGGGACACATGGTGGGGGTGGAGGAAACAAACTCCTTATTTACTGACTCAATAGAGTCGGACGGGTCCTGAGGCAAAGTTTAATGTGACGATCTAAACAGATAATACGTCGAACACAGGCACACGGAGAACGGGAGCAAGAAACCGTAGCAGGGAGTTGAACATAATTATAGAGGGAATCCACTCACGTTACAGCAGACTATAAGGATATGGGTCTTTAAAACGACGGAATTCGTACCCGTGTGCCATCAGCGTGACTGTGGGTCCTGCAGGGCTGAGGGAGACTCCCCAGAGCCACTGGGAGGCACCCTCCCCCAGCCTCACTCCTGCGCTGGTTTTGCACGTGTGGGAGTGGGCTTGGTCGCGGCCTGCCGAGGTGTGATGTGCAGGGGCCAGGCCGTGAATACAACGGGGCCAAAGCAAACTCATGTTGGGAGCAAGAACTTGAAGCTTCTATATCATTCATTTTTGGAATTCTGTCCCCAGTCACACAAGCCTGCAACTGTTCTCGTTCTCAATAGCATAATGGCGACTTTGTGAAGTATTCATGAGAACTATGAAGTTCGGAATGTGACTTTTATTTTAAGATTTGGAGGGAACTCCTGAAGGCATTTCACTCTTGACCTTTATGTGAAATCTGCAGTTGACCACTGGTGTGTAACGAGTGTGCGTTTTGTTGTGTCTGAAGAGCTGGACGTGTCATCCCGCACCGATGTGATGATGGACATGCCACACAGTAACACTGAGCCAGTTAACACCAGCATTTCAGTTCTTTTAACTTGAAAAGCATGGACCTCTTTATACCTGGCAGATTTGACCATTTAGTAACGGATTTGGGAATAAGAACGGGCTCCAAATTGAAAGGGAAAATTGCTAATAGAAACGGAAGATATTAAGAAAGCAGAGAGAGACAAGGAAAGAGAGGAGGAGGAGAAAGTCGAGGAGAACTAGGTGCTGTGTAAAGGTGAGAGTGTGCAGATGTGAGAGCGGGTGGCGTGGAGAAGCGCTGGGAGGTCATGGGCAGCTGCTGGCTTTGGGAAAGATGGTGGCAGGCAGGCGGGGCTGTCTGCCTTCCGGATGACAGCCCGAGGGAGGCAGGCAGAGGTTGCATGTATGCTTGGAGAGCGCAGAGCTGGTGTTGAGAATGAGAGTATGGATGAAGTGGCAGTGGTTAGAAAGTTAGACAGCAACAGCAGGATTAAGAATAGGAAGTCTTGGGGCCGGCGCTGTAGCATAGTAGGTAAAGCACCACCTGCAGTGTTGGCGTCCCGTATGGGTGCCAGTTCATGTCCCAGCTGCTCCTCTTATGATCCAGCTCTCTGCTTATGGCCTGGGAAAGCGGAAAATGGCCCCAGTGCTTGGGTCTCCTGCACTCATGTGAGAGACCTGGAGAAAGCTCCTGGCTTCAGATCGGTCGAGCTCCAGCCAATGCAGCCATTTGGAGAGTGAACCGGCAGATGGAAGACCTCGCTCTCTATCTGACTTTCAAATACAATAAATACACCTTAAAAAGAGAAAGTCTTGGGGAGCAACTTTGAAGGAAAGCAGGGTAACCACTGCTGTGTGGCCGCTTCTTGACGCTCGAACGCTTTTCTCGGAGAGGAAAGAGCAGCCGGTGGGAACCTGGCCGGTGCCGGTTTCCTCTCACAGGCTCGTGTGGTCCTGGGAGAAGGAGGAGGCAGCAGGAGCAGCCCAGGTGCAGGACCCGAGGACCTCGCCCACTCACAGGGCTCAGAACCCACTTGGAAACTGGAGTGACGTGGACGATGGTGCGAGTTCAGAGAATGAGACCCTGTGGGGAGGAGCCTGGTGAGAACCTCTCCATCATGGAGGAGGTGTGAAGTGGGGAATTACACTCGGCAGCAGGGTCGTGGGAGCCGTGGGTTTGGCACATGTGTGCCGGGAGGCAGAAAGAGGCCAGGTCCCCGGGGAGACCGAGTTTTGCAAGGAAAGAGGACGGCATTGCATGTGACGAAGGGTTGGGGAGGGAGAGCCCCAAAACCGTGTGTCCATGTTCTACCCCGAAACAAACACCACGGCTGGGCACTTTATAAGAAAGCAGGTGTGGTTAGCTCAAGCCGAGGACGCGCAGGCGCTGGCATTAGCCAGGCCTCCTGGTGGACGGTGGACAGCTTTGTTCTGGCACAGCCCTGGTGGTTCGAGGATCAGGCTCGGGCCTCCGTAGCACCGCATCCCACGAGAGTGACCTCAGGACCGTCCATGAGGCCCTGCGTCCTGGCGCACCTCGCCCTGCCGTGGGCCACGTCTCCAGCACATCAGCCCAGGGTGTGGGGCGCTCACACCACTTCCGCCACAGCAAAGCACACCCAGGGGACGTTCAGAGCGGCAGGTCTGTGGACAGTGCCATCTGAGGGCGGTGCCAGTGGCCTCATTTGAAGCTGAAGACGGAGAGAATGAGAGATGGGAGGTCGCGGGGACGTGAGACGTGGAGATGGTGTCGGGAAGAGCGGAAGAGCGGAAGGTGCAGCCCCACGGTGGCAATGACAGAAATCAGTGCAGCCGTCATTGGCCCGTAGCTCCAAGGGAGGGGTGTGGCGTGATGGGCCAGCACAGCTGTGAGGCGGGTCAAGGTCGGGTGAAGGTCAAGGGGACTAAGGGAGGGGAAAAGGCGGAGTAATTCCTGATCCCACAAGGGGGACGAGCGAAGTGGCGCTGAGCAGCCAAAGTGACCGTCTAGCGGGCACATCTGCATTTGGGCAAAGGAAGAGCTTCCTGTCCCGGTACAGACGGGCTGGCGTCTGGTTCTATTGGATCCTTTATGGTGTTAGGACTTGGAAGCAACTTTGATTGTGATATTAGCATCGTTGGAGCCAGACAGTGAGATGTCTGCGAGAACGCGGTTGCACGGAGTCACAGGAGGAGGTGCCGTGTGCGCTCGGAGCCCTGGGAGGACTCGTGGGCCCCAGAGAAGCCGGGCATGTGGGCACGGCGTCTTTCCTGTCATGGGCAAAGGACAGCGTTTTACAGGGCAGGAGGTTTGGTTTGAAAAAATGAGAAATGAAACCGGGCTGTCGCTGAGCTGGTGACCCAGATCGAGGCGGATCAGGACAGGGACCTGGACAGAGACCGTGCCAGGAGCGAGGGCTGGGGCAGGAGGAAGTGGTCGTCACGTGGGCGTCACCTGGGCAGAAAAGTTTATGGGAGAGGCTTGGAGGGCTTCTGGGACGTGGAGTGATTGGAGGAGGGGGCGGGGCGGGTCCAAGGAGGGATTTGGGGAGCGTGTTGTCAGCGCGCTCTGCAGTGTGGACAGGTTGTGGACAAATTCTAAAATCCACATCACGCAGGTAAAAGCAAAATGATAGGAACAGGCCAGGTGGAGGAGTAGGAGAGGCAAAGGGGATGAAATCTCAGGTGGGCACTGCAGATCCTGGGGACAGGCCTTGGACAGTGTGAAGAGGAAAATAGAACTGGGCAGGGGGAGAGGGCAGCGTGGAGACCCCGCCCCCACCCCCACATAGCCCCTGCCTGGGGGAAAGCCCGTCCCACCCCGTGCCTCTGTCTGTCACTGCATTGCTGTTCATGTCCATCGGCCATGTGAGTGGCTCTGGTGAACCGTGTTCTTTCAAGATCTGAATTGGCCGGCGCCGCGGCTCACTAGGCTAATCCTCCACCTGTGGTGCCGGCACCCCGGGTTCTAGTCCCGGTTGGGGAGCTGGATTCTGTCCCGGTTGCTCCTCTTCCAGTCCAGCTCTCTGCTGTGGCCCGGGAGGGCAGTGGAGGATGGCTCAGGTCCTTGGGCCCTGCACCCGCATGGGAGACCGGGAGGAAGCACCTGGCTCCTGCTTCGGATCGGCGCAGTGCGCTGGCTGTAGCAGCCACTTGGGGGGTGCACCAATGGAAAAGGAAGACCTTTCTCTCTGTCTCTCTCTCACTAACTCTGCCTGTCAAAAAAAAATCTTCTGAATTACTGCGAGAAAATATAATTTGAGGTTATTTAGCGTGTATACTCGGTGAATGAGGCTGGAAGTGAGAAAAGTAGTTTTGTGTTTTTTAAACATTTTTTTTTCTTTTATTTAATTGAATGGGAGAGAAAGAGAGAGAGTGATTGAGATGGAGCGCTCTTCCAGTGGTTCACTCCCAAACACCCACAGCAGTTGGGGCTGGGCCAGGCTTCAGCCAGGAGCCAGGGCCTCCATCCAGGTCTCCCACATGGGTGGCGGGGACCCCAGAACTTTTGCCGTCACCTGCTGCCTCCCGGAGTGTGCGTTAGCTGGGGCTGGAACTCTGGAACTGGAGCCACGGGTGCAAAGCATGCACACGGGCATGGAATGCACATGTCCCGGGGGACGCTCCCCGCTGTGCCAAACGCCCACCTCGTGGTGGTTATGAAAGGGGAGCAAGAAGGAGAGGTAGGTTTAAAGGAATTACAACATTCCACCCAGGGCAGTGATGCTAGGAGGGGTTACCTAATAGTTGTAAGCGATGTCATGGGAATTAAAGGAAAATACAGCCAAGTGGATGTTGAGAAATCTCAAGAAAATAAGACTGTGAGATGGAAATGAAAATGAACTCTGACTTACTCAACATGTGGGTCTCGGGTCAGGGAAGGCACGAGGGAGGGGAGGAGGCAAGGGGCCCCGGTCCAGGCGTCAGCTGCAGCTGAAAGGGAGCGAGGGGTCACGGGAGGTGGGTGGCGCGGGCTTGGGCTGCTGCGTGGGTTAATCTGAAAACCGTGCTGAAGAGATGCTCAGAAAAGGTGAGTCATCCCCCCTGGGACCCCAGGGAGTGGCAGGTGGGAGAACCAGGACTGCTGCCGCACCGCGAAATCGAGCGGAGGCCGGTTGGAAAATTCGCCTTGTGTGCTGCCTTTCACCTGTTGACACGGACCAGAGAGAAAGATCCGGACACGGACGCCTTTGAGCTGCCGTGCGACGTGGCTCCCGGGGGACGGCCCTGGGAACCCGTGTTTGCATTTATTACAAGAATGCACGTTTCACTTGCTTATGGTCCGTGATTGCCCCCGGCATCGTTATCGAAACGGGAGTCCCAGCACTGCTGGGATGTCGGCTGGGGTCTGGTGCGAGTGTGCGGGAAGCCACCCCGGAAGCCCGCTGTGGCCCGGCTTCTGGGAGCCCACAAAGGAACGCAAGGCCTTGAGTCTCAAATAAAATAAACCTATATGAAAACATTTTTGAAAGAGTTACACAGAAAGGGGGTGTCCATCCACTGGGTCGGCCCCCAAATGCCCACAGTAGTTGTCCCAGGGCCAGGGTGAAGGCAAGAAGCCTGGAACTCCATCCAGTTCTCCCACATGGGTCCGGGGGCCCAAGCATTCGAGCCATTCTCTGCTGCTTTTCCAGGCGCATTAGCAGGGAGCTGGATCGGAAGTGGAGCAGCCGGGACTTGAACCAGTGCCCATAGGCGATACTGATATCACAGGTGGTAGCTTAACCCGCTGTGCCACATGCCAGCTTCAGTTTTAAAGTATTCAAAAAAAAAACCACACAAATGCCAGGATGCCATGCAGGTCAAAGAAGGCATGCCCCTGCTCACCATGTTGGTTCCAAGCCGACAGCACGGGGCACGTCTGACTTCGCTAGAGCCAGCTACAGTCAGCATATGGACGCAGACGGCGGTGCAGTGATGGACGGATTCACGGAGCGGGGCGTGCTCTCAGCTAGGCAGGGGCTCAGCTGCTGTTGGAGGGCTGTGCAGTGTTGTGTGTGTCCACGTTATCCGGAAGTGGCGCATACAGCAGGGGGCTGGTGCTGTTTATCACATGGGTGGGTAGGCATTTCGAGAACATTTTCCTATTTAATAGGACGCCTGGTGACTGACACGGAGAAAAGAATATTGCCTGCTGTCGTGGGATGGCTTTGCTCTGAGCCTCATACCCCAAACCCTGACACGTCCCCTACAACCCGTGTAGGAAACGCTCCGGGTGTGCTGGGGCTCAGGCCGGGAGGGAGGCCCTTGGCTGCTGCGGGCAGGATGTGGTCCGCGGAGGCCTCGCATGAGGCTCGTCGCCATCTGCAGCCGCTCCTGGAGCCAGGGCGCTGGAAGAAAATGGCACAGTGTTTGTCAACAGTAAAACAATCGCACAGATGTTTTCCCCAGCTCTGTTAGCCTTTCACAATTTGGGGTCGCACACACGCAGTGTGCTTTTGAAAAAGTCATTTTGGGAGCAGTTCTGGCAACAGAATGAGGCGGGAGGTACAGGGAGTTCCCACACCCCACTGCTGCCCGTGCTTGGCATCCCAGCAATGGGGACGCTTGTTACGGTTGTCGGAGCGGTGCAGTCACATCGACACACCCAGCGCCCGCTGGTTCTCTCCCCAGACGGCCACAATGGCTGGAGCCAGGAACCAGGAGCGTCATCTGGGTCTCCCCGTGGGTACAGAGGTCTGCAGCCTTGTCTGGGTTTGGACACGTGGACGATGACGTGTTCCCGTCAGCCCCGTTTGACCCCGGGCTCCACCTCTTCCGCCGGCCTCCGCTCTCTCCCCCGCAGCCCTCGGCTTTGCCTGCTCCAGACTGTCTCCTGCTGGAGCTGTGCAGCCGTGGATAGAGCTGCTGTGAACAGTGCGTGCAGGTGCTCCGTGCTGGATCCTAAGATAACGGCGTGTTTGGTTTTGTAAGAAGAACCTGCCAGGTTGTCTCCCAGCGTGGCTGTGCCGTCTTCCCATGCCCCTAGCCATGACCGAGAACTGGCTGAACGGCCGTATGTTGGCTTTTGGCTGTTTCCATAGGTGTGTTGCATCTCATTGTTTTATTTTGCGTTTTCCCGATAGCATATGACACAGAACAACTTGTCACGTGCTCCTTTGCCATCTGTGTGTTCCCGTTTGTGAAGTGTCTGTCAAGACCTTGAGCCCGTTTTTAATTAGGCTATTTTCGTATTGTTGAGGTTAAGATATCGCTGTGTATTTTGGATGGCAGTCTTTTAGCAAATATGTCTTCTGCAAATATTTTCTCCCTGTCTGGGGCTTGCCTTTTCACTCTCCCGACGGCGTTGTGCAGAGTAGAACGCTTTAGCTTCAGTGCGTTGGTCGGTTCCCTCTTTCATAGATGAAAGCCAAGCCCAAGGCCATCTGGGTTTCCCCTCGGCTGTCTCGAGTTTCCTAGTTCTGCCTTTATGTGTGGGTCCGGGACCCACGTTGAGTTCATGTGTGCGAAGGCTCCGGCTCTGCTGCTGTGGGTGCCCAGCTGTCTCAGCCCATCGCCCTCCCTGTGTTGCCACTTTGTCAAGCACGGGTGGTCGCATTCACCTGGGTCTGGTCTGCGCTTCTGTTCTGGTGATCACTGGCCCCTTTCTTCAGTTCCGAGCTGTCTTGAATAGGTAGCCTAAGCGTGGAGGTCAGGTTCTATTTGCTTTGTTCTGTTTTGGTGTTGTGCTGGTTATTCTGGGTCTTCTCTCTCCATGCGAACTTTAGCTTCCGCGAGAAACCCCCCAGATTTGGACAGGGAACCAGTAGATCAAGTGTGGAAGGCCTCACAGCTTGGCCGTGTTCCGTCTCCCTGCCATCAGCAGGGAGCTGGATGGGAAGTGGAGTAGCCGGGACATGAACTCGCGTCCATGTGGGATGCCAGTGTCGCAGGCAGCAGGTTCTGATTATACCACAGTGCTGGCCCCAGTTATTTTATTTGAAAACGGTTTTATTAACGTGCAATACTTGCACGTGCTTTGGGGTACAGTGCAGTATTTCTTTTCTGTGGCTCTTATTTATTTGTTGATATAAAGAGACTAGATTTCATGTGTTCCATAGACACGTCTCTATGAACATGATGACCCCTCCCTCCCTCCTGTCTTTTTTCCTTCTAAATCTTTGGGATAACAAACTTTCAGTTTGCTTGATAATCACAGACCGACCTTGTACCTGACATGTTCCTCCAGGAAGACAGAGAAAAACCCCATTTCTGTGGGAGTGTAGACGAGGGCTGCAGACAGAATCCAATCCCAGGGTGGCCCTTTCGCTCAATACACAGTTCCTTGTGCCCTTACATATGTGTAGGAACGTGTGTACTTACATAGCCGTGTGGGTACACACACACCGGTTTCTGCTCCGAAGTGCTTGGTGTCTCCTGGTTTCTCAGTGTGTTTTCCTAAGATGTCAGGAGTTGCCACATCAACTTCATATGAGGTCACGAGAGGTTACGGTTAGTGTCCAGGGCCCACGGGCTGGGACAAGACAGCGGCCATTGGTTGTGCTTCCTCCTGTGGGCCGGTCTGGGCCAGGGTGGCCACATTCCTGTCCCTGTCATGTGCCAGGGGTTTACTCTGGGACCTGTGTGTTTCATGGGTGGAGCCCAGCGGGGAGGGTAGGAAAGCATGGAGGTGGTGGGAGTCGGGATGGACGGCAGCCCCGTGGGCTCGAGGGTCTCTGTGCGGCTGGCCATTCCCTCTCCACCGCCGCTGTCGTCTTTCCTGGAGAATGAGCGGGGGTGGTGACGCGGGCGAGCGTTCCTGGCACACAGTGAGCGTTTCGCCCCTGCTCTGGGGGAGTGGAGGTGTCGAAAGAGAAGTGGGCGCTGTCTGGTCGCTGCCGTGGTCTGCGGGCGTGGCCCCTCCTCTCTGCTCTTGGCCTTGGCACCATCGCCGCTGGGCAGACTTCGGCTGGCGGTGCTCGGTGACAGGGAGGCCACCCCTGTGGATTCCTGAGATCTTAGCTGCTTCTTAGATGGAGCAGCTGATGAGCAATTGCCCTGATCAGCAATTCATCCGTGCCACCGCTTGGTTCCTTCTCCACGTTTCGTTTGCCAGCGGCAGTGGTGTCACTGGAGACGGCCATCATGGGTGGCGGGCGTGTCAGCTCAGGGCGGTGGGCGACGTGATTCGCTCAGAGCCGCGGCACAGGGGAACAGCACTGCTGGACCCGGCCTGCCTCCCCCTCCCTCAGGGCCACCGTGAGAAACCAAGGTTTCTCACCAAGGTTTCTCCTGGGGAGCGTCAGTGCCCGCACCCCGAGACAGCTGCAGCCTACTGGCTGGTTTCCTCGATTTGAACTCGAGCCCCGTGTCCCACAGGAGAACACGTGTTGCTCGCGCGGCGTCCGTGCTCAGTTTGTTTTGTAGGCTTCTTCCGGGACCTTCTCCCTCCAGCTCTGAGTCTGTGGCGTGGCCTCTCGCCGTGGCCAGGGCCGAGGAACTGCGTGATTGCCGATTCTGTGACTCACCCAGCAAGGATGTCCTGAGCGCCGGTCCTTCCCCGGGGCCTGGGGAGGTGTCGGTGAGGAGGAGGAAGCCAGCGCCTGCCAGACTCGGGGGTGTGGGCGGAAGGAGAGGCCCGGCTGATTGGTTCAGGAATACCGGGATCATTGGGATGTGAAGCTGTGTGGCGTGATCCTTGTGGACTGAGTGTCTTTCCAGGGACTGGCTGAGCTCACGGAGGCGTGAGTGGCTGGTGGGCCAGTCCTGCCCCAGACTCTGGCAAGGTGGCCTGCGTCTCAGAATGGCCCCCTCTCTGGGACAAGCTGGGTGGGCGTCGTCTTTCTCTGGAAACGTCCCTGTGCTTGTTAATATTGGTCTCTGCCCGTGGGGCCGGCGCTGTGGCACAGCGGGGTTAAGCCTTTGCCTGAGATCTCAACATCCCGTATGGGCACCGGTTCAAGTGCCAGCTGCTCCCCTTCCACCCTAGCTCCCTGCTGATGCATCTGCAAAGGCAGCAGAAGATCCCCAGGTGCCGCCCACGTGGGAGACCTGGGCGGAGTTCCAGTTCCTGCCTTCGGCTCAGCCCAGCGCTGGCTGTTGTAGCCACTTGGGGAGCGAACTAGCAGATGGAAGATTCCCTCTCTCTCTCTCCCTCTCTCTTTAACTCTGCCTTTCAAAAAAATAAAAATAACAATCTTTTAAGAAATAAAGAAAAAACAAACAAACCCTGTGCCCCTCCCCAGCACGTTTTCTCTGCTCCGAGGAAGAAGGGAAAAGCGGTTCCCGCTGCTTTCGGTCGTCCTTTGCAGAGAGCGATGGTTTTGGTCGCTGCTCCTGGTCAGCTGTTAGGGCCGTGCTGCTGGCGGGAGTGGGGACCGAGGGGCTGGACGTCAGTGCGTCCCCTGTGCAGCCCACAGGACATGGGAGCGTGTGGCTCCCGTGGTTCCCTGCGGACCCTGCAGCTACAGAGCCCAGCTTCCGCTTTGTCTCGGCTCTGACATTTTACCTTTCTGCTGGCGTGGGCAAGGCCTCGGCGAGTGATGGCCTGTGCCGGGCGCCGGGCTCACTGCTGGCTCGCCTCTGTTGAGCGGCAGCCAAGTCTCACCACTGTTGCCCATGGGTGTTTGCGGTGCTGAGAAGTACTGATTTTTTAAAATTAATTAATTAATTTGAAAGAGCGTACTCATGCTGGGGGGAAGGAGGGAGGGGGGGGGGGAGACTGTCTTCCATCCTGTGGCTCACTCCCCAGATAGCTGCAAGTGTAGAATTTGCCAGGCTGAACCAGGAGCCAGGGGCTCCATCCCAGTCTCCATGCGGGTGGCGGGCGGGGGTCCAAGTGTTTGGATCACCCTCCGCTGCCTTCCAAGGTGCGTTTGCAGGAATGCTGGATTGGAGGTGGCGCAGTCAGGACTCAAGCTGCCACTCAAATTGCCCATTGCAGGGCTGGGCATTGTGGCATGGCAGGTTAAACAGCTGCCTGCAGTGCGGCTCCCCGTATGGGCGCCAGCTCGAGTCCAGCTGCTCCGCTTCCCATCCAGCCCCCTGCTAGTGCACCTGGGAAAGCAGCAGAGGATGGCCCCAGTGCTTGGGCCCCTGCATGCACATGGATGACCCAGAAGAAGTTCCTGGCTCCTGGCTTCAGCTTGGTCTAGCCGTGGCTGTTTTGACCATTTGGGGAGTGAACCAGCAGATGGAAGATCTCTCTCTCTCTTTCTCTCTCCCTCCCTCCCTCTGCCTCTCCCTTTGTAACTCTGCCTTTCAAATAAATAAATAGTTTTCTAAAAAGTGGCCACTGCAACGTGGATGCTGGCCTTGCCAGCAGCAGCTTCACCTGCTGGTCCCTGTTCATCCTTCTCGGGGGGGAGCTTACGAAGCAGGTTGTAGGGAATGAGGATTTAGGGTGGTGCAAACAGGGGCCACCGACCACACCCACCCCTGTGCTCAGAGCGTGCAAGGTCCCACGTGGATGCGTGGCAGAGACCCCGCAGAATGGGGCTGGCTCTTTCTGGGGAGGCACACGTGAGACTTGTGCTTCAGGTGATGCGCGTTGGCATCTGGGTGAAGACCGTGGCTCGTGTCTCCGTCGTGGAGCCGCTGCTGTCCTTCTGCGACCAGTGCAGAACTTGTGGAGAGACCCCTGAGGCTCTCCTGCTCCGGGAAGGTGTTGCTGCCCCCGGGCATTCCCGCCTGGCCCTGGGTCTGTGGCCAGCGGCTGCCCCCGGTAAGCTCCCTCCATCTCCTCGCCCCTCGCTTGCCACTGTGTGTGATGGGAAGAGCTTGTCCCCTCTCTCGTTTCTCATTTATTGAGGGGTTAACGTTGGCGTGGGCTTGTGGATTCTTACTTTAATCAGAGCCTTTCAATTCATTGCCATCATTGATCAGTTTGACAAGTTGGCCCAGGTTTGGCGGTTGGGAGTTCGCCTGCCTCTGGTCATGTCTGTGGTTTTGCCACTGCTTCCGTACCTTCCGGCCCCAGAACAAGTCCCAGGGTGTCCGGTCCCTCTTCTGCCCTGACTCTGACATTAGCCACTCTGGCAGAACAGTCTGGAAACCAGGCCACCAGGGCCGGGTGTGCCCACAGCAGCTGGCGGGTTCGCTGCTGGCAGCCGTAGGCACAGATTTGATTTCCCAGCGATGCGAGTGCTGACCCCTGTTTGAGAAACGGACGTTTGTAGTCGGGGCTACACCCCGCTGGGGCCACCTGTCGTGTCCCGGGTGTGGAGTGATGGGAGCAGCCAGGCTGGGGCGTGAAGGAGACCCGGGGTCACGTCGTCCCACCCTGAGCCTCAGTCTCTTGCTGTGTAAAGTGGGGCCGCCACCTGACCCCACCCTGGGTGTCCTGGAGCCATTGAGCACCTGCCCAGGACCATGGAGACTGGGGGGCGGGGCCTGGAGCCACGATCGTCCTGGGGGTTCCTGGCAATGCGGCGAGCTTTGGGCTCCTTTGGCTGGTTATCGCTTAAATCATTCTGTGATTGTTTTCACACCAACCTTCCTTGTAATCCTCCTGTGCACGTCCCTGAAGAAGAGCGGCAGGTGCACACGCCCTGTGTGCGTCCGTCAGCCAGGCGACAGCAGCGACCGGGCAGCCTGGGCCAAGCGCCAGCCATGGCCTGGCCAGCGGGCAGCTGCAGAGGCTGGGCTGGGAGGAGGACGGCTTCCTTCCTCTGGCAGGGCTGTTGGGCATCCTCAGAACCCATCCTGGCCATGGTGGCGTTTGCTGTGTTGGGACCCGCGTGCCAGTCCCCCGCTGGGATTTTGTGATGTGTGGTGGTCTTTCTCCTCTTTAAGGGTCTGGGTCCCTGACTGTGGTCTTCGTGGTGGGGTCCCTTCAAGACCTCCCACAGAGGCCAGCAAGGGGAGGTCATCTGGCAGAGCGGACTGTGGCCGGCAGGCTGGGCCCACGGAGCGCCGCACGCCTGTCGGCTGTGATGGGTGTGTGCGTGGGGCTGACACTGCCACAGCTCCGATGGGCAGAGTGTGTCCAGCATTCCCGGAGCTGGCATGGCTTCTGCAATGCCAGCTGTCACGAATGCGCAGGATTCGTGTGAGAGAACCTTGCTGTTTTGTTGGTCTTTTTACTTTCCGGAGAGGGACGGGCCCAGTCTGTCCACATAACGCACTTGGGACAACTGCAGGAAAATACGTGGACTCCTGAGATTGCTAGATTTTTTTCTCTATTTTCCTGTATTGTTTAATTATAAGTAAGTGTTTAAATAAAACACACGCTTATTTTATGGGAAATAGAATAGAAAAACCTTATTTTACTGGTATCAAGGAGTACTTTTTTTTTTCTGGGAGGGATTTTCTGGAACCTTCCTGAAAATTATACACTAATAACAGTTCTCATCATCCATCGTCGTGCCATGTTGGGTTGTACTTTCTTGACTGAAGTGGGCTCCATGGAGGACACTGTGCATGTCCTTAAACCTTCTGGAAGTTTCTCAGCGCTTCCAACATGTCCCCCCTCTTTGCTTTCCACTTGGCTGCAGGGACGCTTCCGGCTGTGGGGCTGGCGTCTTGTCTCAGAACATCTTCACTGTGGGTCACAGGAAGCCCGGAGAACACGGAGCCCGGCCCCTCCCTCCCTCGGCTGCGTGGGGAGCTGGTGATGGACAGGCACGGCTCAAGGGAAAGCCGTGGGCAGCCGAGGGCACTCAGCTGTGCTGTGGGAGGCTCCTCAGGCTCTTGTGCTTGTCGCGTGCAGCGGGCGGGGCACCCAGGTCAGGGCTGAGTGACCCAGGCCGCCTTGAGAGGGAGAATCCACGGCCAGGTGTCTTCCGTGGGACTCCTGGCGGCTCTGCACCTGTCTTTCCACGCCCTCCCTCTGTCCCTGCCCGTGGGGGGGGGGTGCTCAAAGCAGGGGAGCTCCTTTCCCATCCCCCAGCCCGCGGGGCTCCCTGGACGTCCCCGTGGCCAGCGTGGAGGGCAGAGAGGCGCAGGGCCCGCTGGGGGACCGGAAATCCCCTCCCTGGTGGGTGCATTGTGTGGTTTGTGCTCCGGTCAGCACCCAGAGGGTTCTTTGTGGCTAATCCTCATCTGCTCACACGGGCGCGGTAGCCGCGCGCCCGGCCCCGGTGCCCTCTGCAGCCTGACACCCCGTCCCTGTGTTTTGGGGTTCTTCCACCCACGATGCACAACACCTCTAAAGTGAAACACAGGGCTGTGAGGACTGACCGCTGCCCTCTTTCCCTGGGGCTCATCGGCACCTGTGAGTGACCCCGGGGTCTCTCTCCGGCGACCTCAGCCGCAGAGCGGGGCTGTTCTCAGCGCAGTCTGCTGTCCGCGAGCCCCGTTGCTGCTGCCTGTTGCCCTGCCCCACGTGGGTCTGCCTTCTGCTGTGTGTGCATCCACAGCCGGCTCGGGCCGGTGGCCTGGCTCCTGGTGAGCGAGGAGGAAGGGCAGGGCCCGGCCCAGAGGCGCCCTGCTCGGGGCATAGCTCAGAGGCCGCTGGCTGGCCGGCCGTGGCGTGGCCGCAGCTGGGCGCCGGTCAGCTCATTCCGAGGCTGCCCCGAAACAGCTGAGCTGGGAATGGCTTTCAGGGCTTATCACACAGCCGATCTTTGCTGCGTGTGGCGATTCCCGCGCGGGCCGGGGCATGACTTCATTCCCGCGCCGCTGGCTGCCGCCTCCATCCCACCCCATGGCAGCAACCCGGGACCTGGGGCGGCAACCCGGCAGAGGGCGGGGCTGGAAGCCATTTCACAGTCGGGCATCCTCCTTGCGAGCGAGCGAGCTGGTGTCGGGCTGGGGTGGGGAAGCCTGCAGCGGCTCTTGAGTTCATCCGCTGCCCGGCAGTCAGTGTCGCAGCTGTTCCCTTGCTTTTATGGGTACCACCCCCCCCCTACAGCAACCCCAAGCTTGCACGTCACAAGTGTCAGAGTGCACATTCAGCTCCTGCATCAGCTTTGTCCATGCACCTCGTCAGAGAGTGCAGACTAGTGGGGAGCAGGGGTCCCCCCAGCCCGACCCCAGGCCTCAGGGGAGCCGTGCCATGTGGGACAGCTGTCACCTGCTTTGGGCCGTGGCTCACTAGGCTAATCCTCCGCCTGTGGTGCTGGCACACCGGGTTCTAGTCCCGGTCGGGGCACAGGATTCTGTCCCGGTTGCCCCTCTTCCAGGCCAGCTCTCTGCTGTGGCCTGGGAGTGCAGTGGAGGATGGCCCAGGTGCTTGAGCCCTGCACCCACACGGGAGACCAGGAGAAGCACCTGGCTCCTGGCTTCGGATTGGTGCAGTGCTGGCCACAGCAGCCATTCGGGGGTGAACCAACAGAAAGGGAAGACCTTTCTCTCTCTCTCTCTCTCTCTCTCTCACTCTCTCTCACTGCCCACTCTGCCTGTCAAAAAACAAAACAAAACCCAAAAAACAGTGACGACGTTTGGGCTTAAAGAATCCCTGCATGGCGCTAGAGTGGCCGTTTTGTGCTGTATTGGGAAAGGCGGGGCGTGAGTGTGCGCGCACTGACATGCGCTGTTTCAGCTTCCGCCTTTCTTCTCGTCCTCCCTCGCTCCCTCACGCTGTCCCCCCCACCCCCAGCTTCCTCTCCCCCCACGTCCTCCCCAGGAGTCGCTGGGGGCTGGTGGGGTTCTGAGGAAGTTGCTGAGTTCTGGGTTTTGGCCAGAGGCCTGTGCGGCCAGGTTAGTGGACTTGGCCGACTCGGGGGTAGAAGTGATGATTGTGCAGGGCGGCCAGCGTGCTCCTGGGGGCTGAGGACAGGAGTCTGCAAGGCCCTGTGTCGGTACCTCCTGGCAGTAAGGAGCAGAGTCCGTGTGGCTCTGACCTCAGAAGCTAGTGAGCCTCCGCTCAGCCCCGGGCCCCTGCTCTTGCTGGCGGGAGGGGAGTGGGGCCCGATCCCGCGTCCCGGGGAAGCCTCTCCTTTGGACCGAGCTGGGAAGACAGCTGCTGCTCTGGCCGCCGCCAGCAGCGAGATGAGCGTGTTCTGAACTTTTCCTTGTCATACAATTTTTGCAGATGTGCTGGCTCCGAAAAAAAAAAAAATATTCTGGCCGACTTAAAAAAAAAAAAAAAGTAGCAACCTTTTAACTGTTTAATTTCAGTTTTCCTATATTCATAATTAGGGGTTTATTTTTATTTGGTCATACACAGGTAGCCTAAAGTTAGTTTACAGTTTTATAAAATAACCCTGGTGGTGCCTACAACAGATGATGTGGAAAATAATAGAGCATTTCAACCCTTGGATTCACACTTTCGTGACACGCAATCGGTGAAGCCGTTCTCCCGCACAGCAGATAAAATGCTGTTTTTCATCTGAGAAGCAACGCCACTTCTGTTTTCCTTCTATGAGGTGGTTTGGTTGCGCGGGGCAGTGCGGCTCAGTCGCCTTGAAGACGTGCCCGTGCTGGGTGCGGGGAGCCGTTGGCGTGGTTTTCCCGGAACCCGGTTTCCTCATCTGCAGCTCTGCTCTCGATTCTGAGCATCGGTAGGGGTGTGAGCATCGCTCCCGAAGGTGGGGGGCGGGGCGCCTGGATTCCCAGAGACCTTTGCCTTCCCCGGCTGTGGGGCGGTGGACGCTCTGCTGTGCCCCTCGCCTTCAGGCTCGTGCAGAGCTCTCTGCCATGAGGGAGATTTCCAGAATCTTGGCGAGCATGTTGGGTTTAGCCGAGAGGCACCTGCTGGGACGCGCTGGCTCAGGTGCCCGCAGTTAGGTTTAACCAGGAGGCTCCGACCCTGGCCACGCTTGCAGCCCCGCCAGGTCCTTGCCCCTGGGTTGAAGTGCTGGTTAATGTGTTCCGCCCTGGAGATGAGAGGCTGATTTTACAGCAGGAGGACATCCTGTGGCACCGGTGCACACCCGGGGGACTTGGGGGCCGGCAGCGGATCAGGGCCACGGGAACACAGGCCTTGACCTGGAAATTCCACTCGGGGATTAATTAGCGCTGCAGACTGCGGGAAGCGCGTCTCGAGGGCGCATTGTTGGTGCCTTCCTTCCCATTGTGTGCGCCCAGTCCCGGGGGTTCTGTGCCCCCGCCAGGCTTCCTCTGCTGTCCAGTAGTGGGGAGGAGGGAGGCAGGGCCCTCCTGAGGCCATGAAGCCCTTGCACTTTTGTCCAGATGAAGGCCGAGAGTGGACGGAGAGGCGAGCTGAGGGTGAGGAGCCTGCACTTAGCCGTGTGCATGGGAGCTGCCTCTGAAAACTACTTCTGTTTGCAGGCTTGGTGCACCTGGCGGGCGTTGGAGCAAGATCAGCCTGCCTGGTGTTGTCCGCTGCAAAGCCTAGCGGTCACAAATGGCTCTCCTTACAGAGGAGAGGGGAGGGTAGGAGGCTCTCCCTCCCCTCTCTCTCCCGGCCCTTGGTGTGGAAGGGTCTGGGAGAAACCACACTGCACCTGTGCACCTTGGCAGGCGGCTCGGGTCTGCTCGGAGCCGCCTTCACACGCGATTCTGTGCTTCCTGACTGCTGGGACCTGGGGGCCCGTCTGTCCCGTCCCGAGAGGGGTCATTTCACTGCGGCTCTGGCGACCGCTGCGTGTCCTGGTGTGGCCCTGGCCTCCCCCTGCGGACGGCCAAGAGGTTTTGCTCAAACAGCAGTGGGCTCAGCATGGGGGATGAAGATGGGCAGAAACCGTGGGTGTGGTTAGGGGACAGTGTCTGGCCCAGGGCTGGGTACCTCTGCCTTGCTTGCTCTCCTGCCACCTCCACGTGGGGAGCTCGGGCAGCTCACGGAGGGACCTGCCGCAGGTGCCCGGAGGCTCCCTTCCAAGGCACATCCCGGACCTGGGTGTGAGCCACTTAAGCAGGACCTTCTTGGCCTACTCCCCTGGCGACCCTAATGACTGACATCTGCATTCTGAGTCTCAGAGGCCAGCGGCAGCCCCTGGACTGAAAGTCTGGGAGCTCTAGGGTGCTGGAGGCCCGTGGGGAAGTGTTGGAGTTTCTTCTCTAAGAAGTGGCGGCACTTGGGAGACAGCAGGGAGCCCTCCGGTCCTGCTGGTGGGAAGGCAGCGAACAGCTGGAATTGTATTCCAGAGGATCCGGAGAGTCAACCGGCTGAACTGTGCCGTCCGGGGAGATGGGCCGAAGGGATGAGCCAGGGCACCGGCGTGGCCTTGTCTCCCGTGTCCAGGGAGCCAGGTGGTGTGTGTGGCCTCTGGAGTAAGCACAAGGCCTAGTGCGGTGTGGAAAAATGGACATCACGACCCAGTTACCATAGTAACCCTTGTTTAAATGGTGTTCCTATGGAAGGGCGGGATAGGATACTCAGACGTCCGGGCTGTTGATTCCTCCAAGGGCTGGGCCAGGGATGAAGCCAGGAGTCTGGAAGCCAGTCCCAGTCTCCCGGGGCGGTGGCAGAGACCCACCCCTTGCGCCATGCTGCCTCCCAGGGTGTGCAGTAGCAGGAAGCTGGAATGGAGAGTGGGGCCTGGACTGTGCCACCCAGGCCCTCTGATTCAGGACATGGGTGTCCCCAAACGCCCGCCCCTTCTGTGACCACCACAAGGCGTGGAGTTCCTTGTCTGTAAGGACGGTCACGTTCTTGTGCGTCCATCACCGCCGTCCATCTTCAGAAGTTGTCATCTTGCAGAGCTGAGACTTGGCACCCACTCAGCAGGGTGGACTCGCTGCTCTCAGTACGAGAGGCACGCGCGCTACTCTTATCTCTGGGAGTCTTGGGAAAATGGACGTTAGCCCGGATGTGCCGTGATGGGCGGTTCGAGTTGAGTCTTACCGCAGGCATCCGATGGCTCCGTCAGCTCTGGGCTTGGCCTTTGGGGAGAGGACACCAGAGGTGGCGGCCCACGGTTGGGGTACGAGCTGGAGGGGTGGCTGCTGACAGGAGTAGGGCACGAGTGAGTTGTGTGGTGACCTGACGAGAGCTGTGGCTTTGTGGGACCTGGGCTGCAGCCACGCATCTCACACCTGGGCTGGGGGGAGCTCCCTGGGGAGCTGGCACCTTGGCTGTGGGCCCACCTGTGACAGCTGTCCATCTAAGGGGCCAGGGCACACGTGAGAGCATGTGCAGAGCCTAGAACCTAAGGTAGGCACTTGGCTCTCTCTGTTTTTTCCAGACTGACTTTACTTGAAAGGCAGAGTTAGAGAGAGAGAGAGGGAGAGAGAGAGAGCGCGGGAGAGAGAGAATCTTCCATCTGTTGCTTTGTTCCCCACATGGCTGCAGTGGCCGGGGCTGGGCCAGCCCAAAGCCAGGCGCCGGGAGCCCAGAGCTTCATCTGGTCTCCCACATAGGTGCAGGGGCCTAAGCGCTATCTGAGTAGTACTCCGAGTTTCACTAATTTTGTGAAGCAGAAAGGAGGAGGGCTGCTCACAGAGGCCGGGACACTGAACTCTGTGCGGTGAGGGGCCTCAGGAGAGACCAGCCCCCATGTCCAGAGGGCAGACTTTGTGTTGGGCCAGTTTCCTGTCTAGTCAGCGGGGATCAAAAGAAGAAAGATGGACACTCCCGATCCCTTCAGCTCCCTGGGCTAAGATTCCCCATCGTGGGTTTGCTCCACCCAGATTTTTCTAGACAAGCCTTAAAAAAAAATCTTGATTGCTGATGTTGTTGATGCAAAAATTTGTTTTAGACTTGCACAGTTTATACTGAATGTGTCCCATCAAATTAGAGAGGGGGCCAGTGCACGTGTGTGTGTACACATATATACACATGCACACACACACAGACAACGACGGCTGGGTGGACGAGAGCAGAAAGTGCTGATCTATTGAAAGCAGAACAAGGTCTGCAGGCGCCTGTCTTCAGGAGGTAAAGTCTGCAGATTGATGAAAGGAAAATCCATCGTGTGTGGCTCTCGAAGATGAGTCGTGTCCACCAGCAGGGATGGGCCGGGAAGGCTGCCGGGCCTCCCCCGGGGATCAGGCGGGAAGCGACGAGCACGTGGAATAGGTCGCAGCCCCTGTGTCATCTGGGGGTGTTGACAGCTTCCACGGGCACTGTGGGTTGTTCAGCGTTACCAGATCTGAGGTCCTCGGGTTAAATGCTTATTTTGGGCGATAGATCAAGGATGCCTATCTCAGGCGAGGGTTCTTCAGAAAGTTCTTAGAAAATGGAATTAAACGATGTGTTTACTTTGGTGCGAAAGATATGAGGAATCCATGCATGGTTTGTTCATAATACAAATTTTCCACAAACAGAGACCTCTTATATGCATGGGTTTTAAAATATTTTGCACCAAAGTAAACATTTAATTCCATTTTCATGAGCTTTTAGAAGTACTCTTGTAAGTGTATTTTCCATTCTTACTGATCTGAAATGCAACTAAATGCATCTAACACTAAAACTATACAGAAAATAATCATTTTTCAAAGATATTTAATGATTTAAAAATGTGTATTTTGGTAGCCACAGTGCCTCACTTTTCTTTGTATAAGACTATCAAAAGCTTTAGTTGAAATAATGACCAAAAACTAGTATTATTCATTAACTTATTTGTTGACTTATCATTAACATCAGCCAGTCATTCTAGCTTTTGTTTCTAATAAAGGGATTCTCAACAGTGAAGATATTGAGTCAACCTAGGTATCCAACAATGGAAGAATGTATATACAACGGAATATTATCCAGCCATGAAAAAATAAGATCTTGTATTTTTTTAAAGATTTATTTAAAAGTCAGAGTTACACAGAGAGAGAAGGAGAGGCAGAGAGAGGGAGAGATGTCTTCCATCCGCTGGTTCATTCCCCAGATGGCCACAACAGCCAGAGCTCAGCAGATCGGAAGCCAGGAGCCAGGAGCCAGTTCCAGGTCTCCCACGTGGGTTCAGGGGCCCAAGGACTTGGGCCATCTTCTGCTGCTTTCCCAGACCATAGCAGAGAGCTGGATCAGAAGTGGAGCAGCCGGGACTGGAGCTGGTGGCCATACGGGATGCCAGCACTGCCCACTATGCCACAGCACCGGCCCCATATCTTGGTATTTGTTGCAAAATGAATGGAACCGTAGACCAATATGTTAAGTGAAATAAGCCAGGCACAGAGAGACAAGCACTGCATGTTTTCTCTCTTATGCAAAGGCTATTTATATATGTGTGTGTGCGTGTGTGTGCGTGTGCGCGTGTGTGCACACAGGATGATTTGAGGGAGACTGGGTAATGGGTACAAAAGCACTGCTGGGTGAAGGCAGCCCGGGCTGGTTTTCCGCAGAACAGCCTGATGACCGTAGCATGTGGTGATGTATTGGGTGTGGTGTGGAGAACTGGAGACGGGAGCTGGTGGACTCTAAACACAGATAAGGGAATGGAAGACTGGCTGCCTGTTGGGTGTGAGAGGTTTATGCTGGGATACTGCATGGCGTGCTATGAAAAGGTGCAAGTATGACCTGTGAATCCAAAATTTAAAAACAAAGGGAAAGCACATGGTTGAGATAAATGGCTGAAATAACTTTAAAAAATTTATTTGGCTGGCGCCGTGGCTCAACAGGCTAATCCTCTGCCTTGTGGCGCCGGAACACCAGGTTCTAGTCCCGGTTGCCCCCCTTCCAGGCCAACTCTTTGCTGTGGCCCAGGAGTGCAGTGGAGGATGGCCCAAGTGCTTGGGCCCTGCACCCCATGGGAGACCAGGAGAAGCACCTGGCACCTGGCTCTTGCCATCGGATGAGCACGGTGCGCCGGCCGCAGCGCACCGGCCGCGGTGGCCATTGGAGGGTGAACCAACGGCAAAGGAAGACCTTTCTCTCTGTCTCTCTCACTGTTCACTCTGCCTGTCAAAAAAGAAAAAAATTTATTTATTTGAAAGACAGAATTACAAGAATTACAGAGAGAGAGATCTTCCATCTGCTGGTTCCCTCCCCAGATGGCCCCAATCACCTGGGCTCTGCCAAGCCAAAGCCAGGAGCCTAGAACTTCATCCGGGTCTCCAGTGTGGGTGCAGGGACCTAGGTACTTGGGCTGTCTGCTGCTGCTTTCCCGGGCCATTAGCAGGGAGCTGGCTTGGAAGTGGAGCAGCCGGGACACGAATCGGCGCTCCTATGGGTTGTCAGTGCCGCAGGCAGGAGCTTGGCCGGTTACATCACATGCCAGTCTCTCTCCTGAAACCACGTTCAGAACGTGAAGTGTTCGTGGCTGTTGACAGTGTGTTTTCGTGATCACTGTTCATTCCCTGTGGCTCAACGTGATTCGCATTTTTCCCTTCATGTTGGGTGGCAGCAACAGGTGTCTATAGAGTTTTCTGGATGCTAATAAACTCGCTCTGTAAGTGCTGTGCGTGAGACGCCATGTTTTTGTGTGCACAGATCTCCCCAAGCTCTGTAGTTCTGCGAGCTGTAGGCAAGGGGGCATCAGTGTTTGTCGGGGGTGGCGAGGGAGGAGGAGCACAGCCGTGAGCCGTGACCTGGGTTTGCGGCTGTGGGCAGAGCGGGTAGCGCGTCTCCCTCAGCGCTGCCTCTTCGCGTCTTCGGAGGAGGTGTGGGGGAAGTGTGGTTTGGCCCTGGGCCTGGACGGGCCACGCCTGTGGAGTTGACCACAGCCGCTCCCAGGAACCTCAAGAGTGCCCCTGCCCCCCCGGCCGCAGTGTACACACCAGAGCTTGCCATTGGGAAACCACACTGTTGACCAGAGAAAGTTTGACTTTCCTCTGTGGTTTACCCCATTTTCCCTTTTCCAACCGTAAGTGTTGCACTCCTGTTGGGGGGCGGGCCCTGGGAAAGTGCCGAGTGTGGCTCGCGGCGGGCGAGGCATTGTAGCCCGCCGCCCTCACTGCCTGTGCTCGCCGGAGGTCCCCGCTGGCGCAGTCACGCCCGCCCCTGTCGTCTTCCCTGGTGTGTGTCACTCTGCAGGGTGCATTGCTGGCCACCTCTGTCCCCAGAGCAAATCCGATCTTCTCGTCCTCTGGGGGCAGTGTTGCCAGGAGGGGCTCCTCAGGGCTTGGGGACCCTACCGCAGCGCTGGACAGTCTGCCCGTCACGCAGGGTGTCCAGCATCGAGTCTCGGGACCCTCGGGAGTAACTGAGACCGGGCGGAAGGCGCTGGGCTCCCTCGGCTGAGCCTCCGGGGCCTGCGTGCTGTGGGCTGGAGGCTGCTGGCCTTGCTCTCCTGCTGCCGGGCCCTGCTTGGGGCCACCGTGTGGGAGGCCGAACCCCAAACCTGGGTTGTCCCCTCCCAGACTTATCCGGGGAGAGCGGGGCCCTGCTGGCCTGGCCGGACGGCCCGCCCCTGCCGTGTCCGGGCAGGTGTCCTGAGAGCAGGGCAAAGCCCGTCTTAGCTGCTCCTTAATAAGGATGGGGTGGGTGGGGAGAGCGAGATCCCATCTGCTGGTTCACCTCCCAGATACCCACATCCGGGAGCAGGGACCCCAATCCAGCTGTCTGCCAACTGCCCCAGCCTGTAGGCACCAATGAAATCCTTAGGGTGGGTGTGAGTTACAGGCCCGGTCAGCCACCTGCTCCAAGACTCCACGGAAAAGACTGCCCGGCCGCCTGCCTTTGGAGCAGGGATTTATCCTGTTGGGGAGGAAGAGAGAGCCAGTGGGTGGGGAGGGGCGGGTGATGGACCTTGGAGCACACCCACATCCCACACTGGCACTGGGGAGGAGAGAGAGCCAGTGGGTGGGGAGGGGTGAGTGATGGACCTTGGAGCACACCCACACCCCACACCGGCACTGGGGAGGAGAGAGAGCCAGTGGGGTGGGGAGGGGCGGGTGATGGACCTTGGAGCACACCCACACCCCACACCGGCACTGGGGAGGAGAGAGAGCCAGTGGGTGGGGAGGGGTGAGTGATGGACCTTGGAGCACACCCACATCCCACACTGGCACTGGGGAGGAGAGAGAGCCAGTGGGTGGGGAGGGGTGAGTGATGGACCTTGGAGCACACCCACATCCCACACTGGCACTGGGGAGGAGAGAGAGCCAGTGGGTGGGGAGGGGTGAGTGATGGACCTTGGAGCACACCCACACCCCACACCGGCACTGGGGAGGAGAGAGAGCCAGTGGGGTGGGGAGGGGCGGGTGATGGACCTTGGAGCACACCCACACCCCACACCGGCACTGGGGAGGAGAGAGAGCCAGTGGGGTGGGGAGGGGTGAGTGATGGACCTTGGAGCACACCCACATCCCACACTGGCACTGGGGAGGAGAGAGAGCCAGTGGGTGGGGAGGGGTGAGTGATGGACCTTGGAGCACACCCACACCCCACACCGGCACTGGGGAGGAGAGAGAGCCAGTGGGGTGGGGAGGGGCGGGTGATGGACCTTGGAGCACACCCACACCCCACACCGGCACTGGGGAGGAGAGAGAGCCAGTGGGGTGGGGAGGGGTGAGTGATGGACCTTGGAGCACACCCACACCCCACACCGGCACTGGGGAGGAGAGAGAGCCAGTGGGTGGGGAGGGGCGGGTGATGGACCTTGGAGCACACCCACACCCCACACCGGCACTGGGGAGGAGAGGGAGCCAGTGGGTGGGGAGGGGCGGGTGATGGACCTTGGAGCACACCCACACCCCACACTGGCACTGGGAAGGAGAGAGAGCCAGTGGGTGGGGAGGGGCGGGTGATGGACCTTGGAGCACACCCACACCCCACACCGGCACTGGGGAGGAGAGAGAGCCAGTGGGGTGGGGAGGGGTGAGTGATGGACCTTGGAGCACACCCACACCCCACACCGGCACTGGGGAGGAGAGAGAGCCAGTGGGTGGGGAGGGGCGGGTGATGGACCTTGGAGCACACCCACACCCCACACTGGCACTGGGGAGGAGAGAGAGCCAGTGGGTGGGGAGGGGCGGGTGATGGACCTTAGAGCACACCCACACCCCACACTGGCACTGGGGAGGAGAGAGAGCCAGTGGGTGGGGAAGGGCGGGTGATGGACCTTGGAGCACACCCACACCCCACACCGGCACTGGGGAGGAGAGAGAGCCAGTGGGGTGGGGAGGGGTGAGTGATGGACCTTGGAGCACACCCACACCCCACACCGGCACTGGGGAGGAGAGAGAGCCAGTGGGTGGGGAGGGGCGGGTGATGGACCTTAGAGCACACCCACACCCCACACTGGCACTGGGGAGGAGAGAGAGCCAGTGGGTGGGGAAGGGCGGGTGATGGACCTTGGAGCACACCCTGTGGCTGGTGCAGAGGGTTATGCAGCCGCTCGGGGTCCTGGTGGCTGGAGTCCTGGCTGCTCTGTTCCCATCCAGCCCTAGTGCCTGGGTCCCTGCCATCCATGTGGAGACTGGGATGGTGTTCCTGGGTCAGGTGTGGACATCTGGGGACTGAACCAGCAGGTGGAAAATCTCTCTCTCTCTCTCTCTCTTTGTCTCTTTCTCTCTTTCCCCTTTCAAATAAATAAATAAATCTTTTTGGAAAAAAAAAAACAATTCTGAGCTGCATGTCAGTCATTCTTGAAATATTTCGCTAGTCACTTGGGCTTTTCGTGTTTCCTTTTTGAGTGTCTTACAAACCGTAGGGTCCTTAAAGGATCAGCCGGTGGAACGCAGCGGGATAAACACAAAATTGCCTCTGCTGCCCATGCTCCGCACGAAGCGGGTCCCCTGCCACCTTGCGCCCCTTCCCCAGCGCCGCTGGAGCCTCCGGGACGTGTTGGCAGCGACGGCCCCGCAGGTGGCGCAGGTCCCTCTGGCTGGCTGCCCCTGGGCCCCACCAGGCTGGGGCTCGGGGTCTGGGGCCGCCGCGGGAACACGCAATGCATCCTGGGTCATGGCAGAAGTTCACTGCTGCGCCTTTGAGTTCAGCTTTCAGACCCAGCCAGGAGTTCTCTGAAGGTGTGACACGCGGGTGATGATGGGCTGGGACCCGAGGGTGGGTGCCCGGCAGGAGTCCTCTGAGGCTGGGCGTGAGGGGTGGAGCTGCCCAAGTGTGGACCTGTGGGCAGGCAGCGCTGGCTCAGACTGTGACACAGGTGTGAACCACGGCGCCCACGCAGTACTGACGGGGGCCCGGCCTTGACCCCTGCGTCCTCCCACTCTGCCCCTCCTTCCTCTCCGGCCGCCTCGTTAGCCCTTTCCAGCTGGAACTCCATTGCTTGGAGATGCCTCGATTTCTCTCTGACCAGGAATGGATGAGGAAGGACCTCTCATCCTAGAGGTCGCGTCTCCTTCCAGCTTCCTGCGTGTGCCTTTGAGATGGCCATGGCGGGTCCGTTTCTCCATCCCCGAGCTGTTGTGCGGGCGGAGTCGGAGGAGCGGCCCCTGCCTCTGCTGGGAGCCATGCGTGGGGAGGCCTGTCTGCTCTGGCTGCGAGGCCAGACCTCAAGGCCAAGCTCCCTCCCTGCCTCTGGGAACATGCAGCACCCTGCCAGCCCTGAGGCCCACCCCTCGCTCCACATCCTGTTTCCTCCCTGAATTTGGAGATCCCGGGCCCCTGTGCTGAGCAGAGGGCTCCCTCCTCCCGTGTGCACGGCACCTGCCATCGCCTCTCTCTCCTGGCTCGCCTATCCTCCGTACCAGGCTCGCCCTGTGTGCTAGCCCTGGCAATGCCAGGCGCACCGTGGATGGGATGTGAGGGAGAGTGGGGCACAGCGCTGAGGCCACATGGGGGTGCGTGGAGGACACAGGCCCCGACAGCTGCACCCTGCTGATCTACCCAGGCCCAGCACAGTGCCTGCCAGGGGCGGGGAGGCTGGGCTGGGGCAGGAGAGGCCAGATCCCGAGCAAGGAAGGGGCTTTGTGTTTTGGGCCCCCGGAGACAGAAGAGATGGGAATCACAAGTAGGTCAGCAGCTCTGTGCGCTGCAATGCAGTGGGGGAGCTACACGTCCTCCGAGCTGGGAGAAGGGGCCCAGCTGTGGCTTCTCACGCCCGGCTGCCAAGCCTTGAAGGGGCGGGCGGATGTGGAGGGTGGGGTAGGGGGTGGCAGCCTGGCTGGTGGGAGAGGGGCTCAGGGAGACGCGAGAGTGGCAAGGAGGGAGACGGGTGCGGATGCAGAGCTGTGCTGTGACGTTAAGGACTTTGGCTGCACCGAAGGGACGGACAGACCCAAGAGTCCACCCCGCTGCCCTGGCCTCCCTGGAGACATCTGGGAGCAGGTCCTGGCCGGACTCACTCGTCTGGTTTGTGCATCAGACTGGTGACTCACAACCACGGGAAGGCGCGCCCCCGGCCCCGTGTTCCCACCCCTGGGTCCCCATGGACACCGCTAAGCCACCACTCAGGGCTGCATAGCCACCCAAGGAGGCAGGGTCACATGGCAACCAAGTACAGCCACATCTGTGTGCAGCTGGACAAGCTCAGTGACCCAGGGGTGCGACTGGACTTCCTCAGCGTCCCCTCCGGGCCACTCTGTTCCCTCGGTGGGAGCATCGAGTGTCCGCCCCCGCCGAGTGGGGGGAAAGGGGAGGAAAGGAGGGAACATGAGTCAACAAAATTGGACGCTGGGGAAGGCTGAGACCGGAACCGCAGTCACGCGTTGACAGCGGGCGAAGCTGAGCAGACGCCCCCGTTGCTCGGTGCGGGACTCTGGCTTCCGAGGAGAAGCTGTCCTACTGCGAGGGGGCGGAGAGGCGTCGGCTACATACGTGAAATTCACTTTCCTCTCACATTTTTCATGCTAATACATTTTTTTTTTGCCAAGTATCAGCACTTGGAGTTGTGTTCAGAAAGCGCAGGATTATTTAGTAATCTACAGAAACAGTTGTTCTGCATCTGGGTCTTCCCTTGTTGAGTGGAAGAGAAATAACGTTGTGTCCTGTCCATTGACTTGCTGTTGGAGAATTCTTTCCACATCTTTGGGGACGTGGGGCGTGCTGGGTGCCTCGCACGTCCTCCCTAGCATCCGAGTTTTGCAAGTGTGAGCTTTTAAGCAGTCGTTTCGCACTGCAGATTTCGGCCCATATTATGCTCCTATTTTTAAATCTCTGAGTAGTTTTTTTTGGGGGAATAAGCTTTGCAGAACCTCAGGATACGCACAGGAACATATCGGACACTAGGGGCACAGCTGAGTGCTGACCCCACAAAGCCAGCGTGCCCGCGAAGCCAGGTCGAGAATCAGAGCCCCGGCACAAGCCGAGCCTCCCCGGGGGCCTCCTTCCGCTCCTCGAGGGCTCCCAGCAGCCACCACCTCCCGGCCTCCAGCTCTGTGTAGTTTTGAGGCAGATATACATGGGACCCCCGGCTGCCGTCTCCTGTGCCTGGCTTCCTATGCGAGATGGTTCCAAGGCGTAGCTGGCTTCCCCTGTGGGGACGGCGCTTCGGGCTGTGAGCCCGGACCGGACCGTCACTGATGCGTGCCTTCTGTCTCCTGCTGGCTCTGCTGCTGTGCACCCCTAGCAGATCTTTTTCCTCCTGATTTTACTGAAATTCAGGGAAGTGCGAAAACCACAAGTGCACTGCTCTTTGCACAGCTCTGAACACCCGGGGAATCACCACCGGCCTCACAGGTGTCCATACTCAGGACCCACCACCTGCTTCCGGTCGACTGTTTCCGGTACCCCAGAAACTGCCCTCCTGCCTCCTCTCAGCCTCCCCGCACGCCATTGTTCTGCCTTCATAGATGGCGCATCTGCCCTGGGACACTGTTCCTACCGAGTGGGCTCCTCTGTGGTTGACGGAGATTCTTGTTCAGGGTGTTCCTTGGTGGTGTGGGGTACTCGGAGAGCCGCTTGGCAGGACCTTGTGGCCGTAGATGAGCGTTACCAAGCCGGCATATGCTGCTCACAACTGCAAGCCAGACATCCTAACACCCAAAAGCAAAGTGAGCGCTTGGTATGTGTGCATATGTATGGCCATCTCAAATCTGCAGAGGCTGCCGTGGGTGCCCGAGCATGCACAGCTGGGCTCACACCTAGGAGCCCGTGCGAGTCCTCGGCGCCAGCAGGTGCTGCCCATGGGTTTCCACGGTGCTGTGCACTGGGCAATCCCGGAAGCCCCCCGCATGGAGGCTGCACTGCCCCCCATGTCCTTGGCTCCTGCACACCATCCTGTTTCCCCCTGGTAGCCCTGAGACGCGTTCTTTTGTCTACACTGCTTTCCTTCATTGTCGTCTACACTGCTTTCCTTCATTGGGTGGTTGGTGACTCAGAAGCCGGCCGAGGACGAGCTACCAGCAGGAGGAGCACGGGGCCGGCGGCTCCACCACGAAGCCGTCCGGACGTTTTGCACAGTGCAGGGAATGTGTAAAGGAATTTGAAAGATAAGCTGTTTGCACTTGGCAGATCTCCACGTGTCCCTATTTGGTGGGATGTGAAACGCATAAAAGTTGTTCGAGCAGAGATGTTAAAGGTCTCTCTTCCATCAGAAGCGGGGAAAGTCATAAAACAGGGGCTGCATCCTGTTTGTCGCTCTGCAAGTGTGCCCTCATACAGTAGATATGCCACTGCTGACAAACGCATGGGACCCCACCAGAGGGCTCCCCTGCCACCCCTCCCCTCTGCTGGCACTCACACACACACACAGGACGGCAGCTGGCATGCTGTGGTCAAGCCAAGAGGCCATCTCTGAACAACAGGAGCCATTCTCCCCGACAGCCTCCCTGGGGGGCACCCTGCAAGGCCGAGGGGAGCTCCCTGTTGGTCTCCAGATGGGAAAAAGGCCGGAAATCGTCCTTAATTTATACCGAAGCCGTTGACCCGCATCCCTCCCTTTCCTTCTTTGGCGCTAGCGCTGTGTGCTGTAAAATCATCCAGTATTTTTAGAAAGCAGTGTCCTCTGAGACACTGGGGCTGGCAGTTCAGCGCTCCGGACGCTTAATGGAAGCACGAAGGAGACATGTAGTCGGATGTGTGTGAATTGCTCTAACCTAGCCTCAAGAGTTGGAAGAGCGTCTTGGAGAATGTAAAGGATGTTTGGTTTAGGGATTACATGGTACAACCCTTTGCATTCCTCTCATATTGTATTTTCTGTTTTTGTTAAAGTTGATCCTGGCCGTCGGGGTTTTGTGTGCGCCTGTGTGCCTGACGGAGCTCGCTCTGAGCGCCCCATGATTCTCTCACTTTCTCCTGCAAACCCAGCGGACGCTGTTCGTTCTCTCTGTCGGAGGCAGCTCCTCGTGCGCTCCCGTGGAGGCAAGAGGCTTCCCCTGTGGGCCTGTTTGCCTTGGGTTTTCGGTGTGCACGTGATGAGGGTTCCCCTGTCCCCTGGCTCCTGCTGACCGTTGACCGCGGTCCACTTCTGTAGAGCAGCCGAGGCCACAGCCAGCTTGTGCCTTGCCATCTCCCTGTCCTGTCCCTGGCTTGCTCTGGGAGGTGCCTTCAGGCCCGACTCCCATCATTGTGGCGGCCGGGTTGGGTCCCCGAGAGCGGATGGGCAGGAAGAAAGCACTTGGCCATCTTCTGCCGCTTTCCCAGGCCATTAGCAAGGAGCTGGATCAGAAGTGGAGCAGCTGGGACTCGAACTGGTGCCCATGTGGGATGCCGTCACTACAGGCGGCGGCTTTACCCGCTACACCACAGCGCTGGCCCCAGTAGTAGTTGTTTTTAAATAAGATGTGAGGCCACCCAGAATTTGAAGCACAAACACAGTCTCCTGGCCTGAGAAGCCGACTGCAATTTAAAATTGCTTAGGAACCATCCATTCTTGAGTTGCCTCTGAGACCCGAATTGCTAGGAACATTTTTCCTACAGGAAACTCAGCAGATCGGATTTCCCATGTGAATAAACCCACTACAAATCTTGGTCTGCGAGTCTTAAGATGTTTGCTTAACATGAGGGATAAACTGGGCAGGGGAGGGTTGGGGGGTGGTCTGAGTGGTCCTCGTCCTCTGTTCTTTGAGTTTCAGTGATGTGTGTCTGGACCGGACCTGGTGTGCAAGGCCTTGACCCCCCTCCCAACCTCTTATCAGTGGCCCCTGTAATGAAGGCTTTCCCAGATAGCTTCAGGGAACAGTGCCAAGAATTCATTTTTTATAACCTCCCTCACACTGAATAAAGATAAGCTCCTGAGATCTCAGCTGTTGCAGAGAACAGCCCAGCCCAGCGTCCCCACACAGCCGGGGCCAGCCTTGGCTACCAGCCTCAGCTCCAGCGGCGCACCTGTCAGCAGACGTCCACCCTCCTTTGGGCTGGCGCCGAATCCCCAGCAGCCGCACCTGGGCACCTGGCCGGCTCCCTGTTGCCGCCTGCAGGGATGGAGTGAGGTTCCAAGGGGTCAGAGTCAGAGCTGACTCTGGACCTGCCCAGAAGCCTCCTCTGACCCGCAGGGTTGCCCTGGAGCTACCTTGCCTTCTGGGTTTTCTGGCCCGGGGCGACCTGGCTGTGGACCCCTGGGCATCTCCAGGTGCCACTCATTCCCTGAGGGTCCAGGCCCTTCCAGGGCGACCTGGTGACCAGATGACCACCTGGTGACCAGATGACCAATGTCATTGTTGAGGGTCCTTTCTGGAGTATTTTCCCGGAGGGCTGTGAGGGCCTTGTGTGCTGTGATTTGAGGTGGACCACGTTGCTGGACTGGCATCCACACACAACTGCTTTAAAAACAATTATCTGAAAGTCAGAGTTAGAGAGGGAGCGACAGATCTTCCATCCACTGTTCACTCCCCACATGGCTATAAAGGCCCAGAGCTGGGCCAGACCAAAGCCAGGAGCCAGGAGCTTCTTCCGGGTCTCCCATGTGGGTGCAGGGGCCCAAGCACTTGCGCCACCCTCTACTGCTGTCCCAGGCCATTAGCAGGGAGCTGGATCAGAAATGGAGCAGCCGGACTTGAACTGGTACCCATGTGTGATGCCACTGTTACACACAGAAGCTTAACCCGCTACACCACAATGCTGGCCCTGACAAGTGTTTTTATTTATTTATTTTTTTAAGGTAGATTAAACGGACACCAGTAGCACCGCCTGATACGACAACGGTGACTGTGTCCCTGCCGCTCCGTCTCGCTGATTTAGAACGCCCGTTTATGAGTGTTTGGACAACTCGGCGACTAGGCTAGATCCAGCAATTGATGCTGAATATTTGAATAGCCTCACTTGAGTGGTATCGTTATTTCTTCCTGTGGGCTTTGCAACCCATGTAGGCTTCCATTAAAAACAGCCTGAATCAGGCTGTGGAGTGCCCCGAGGAGCTCAGGGGGCAGTAGTCTCTCAGGAGAGGCACTGCTGGCACCCATGGGAGCCCAGGTAGGGAGCAGGTGCCCCTCACCTGGAGGCTAGCAGGGGGCAGCGGGAGCTGGGGTAGGCACGTCTGGGAGGTGTCTCGGTGGTGTCTGCACAGCTTGGATGAGTTTTCTGGAGCACGTGTTAAAGATTCTGGCCTTATCTCTTTGGATGGCTCCAGCGGTTCCCCCAAAGCCGTGTGCACAGATGGGAGCCGTTAGGGGATGGGAGAGCGTGGGCCGAGACTGCGTGGGCGTGAGCCTGCGGAAGAGTGTGTCTACGCTCTGGAGCTTGCTGGGCTGGTCGCCAACGTCCCCATTTCCAAAGTAGAAAATTAAGAACAGCTTACTGTCTTGGAGGCATTGTTCAGATTTAACCTTATAAAATAAGCATCTCCAGATGTCATTGTTTTAGGCTGAAGATCTCCATGGCAACGGGGCTGAGACTTGAGCATGTTGTGGGAAACACAGATTTCACGTGCTCGCAGGAGGTCGAGCGGCGCGGCCGGGGTTTCGCGGAGCTGTTACCACCTGCGCACAGCACCACAGCCCTTCCTCGTCGGACTTGAGGCCGAGCTGGTGCCTCTGCGCTCGGGGGTTGGCTCCGTCCCCGTGGTGGCCCGTCCACGCTGCCTCTGTCGGGCCTGATTTAGAATTTGGGTTCTTCTGGGGAAATGGCAGATGTGTGCACGCGGTGTCAGACGTCTCTCAGAGGGGTGGGAGTGTTTCTCGCGGAAGTTGATGCTGGGCTATCGTTTCAACTTCCGTCCATTTTCTGTTTCCACGACTGTACAGTGGGGGTCCAGCACCTACGTCTAGAATGGTCTTAGGATGGCTGTTGGTGGCACCCGATGTGCGTTGAACACGTGTTGGTTCATACCCTGGGATTCTTCTCTTGGCATTTTTAGCCTCGATGCCTAGGTTAGAGATGAACGGAAAGAACATTTTGTTGTTGAATTTCCTTTGATGGGACACTTGCTCTTTAGCTGAGTTCTAAATTCTGTTCTTTAAGACTTGGACTTGACCATCCGCTCATTCAGTTACTGTCTGCGCAGGTGCCACTCGTGTGCTTGTGTATCCCTGGGCAAGTGAGGGGCACAGCCTGGACCCCACACTCAGAGCCCTCGGCCCCCACATGAGAAGTGCCGGGCCCATAGCCTTACCGGCATGGCTGGTGTCCTGGGTGAGCCCACTGAAAACACAAATGGAAATGGACGAGAAGCGTGGGTGGTTCCCTTCATGTTTTTGGAATGCGTGGTCTGTGGTTGATCCTCTGAGGTGCGTTCCCTCGTTGGTTTGGAGAGGGAGTTGCAATGTGAGGACTGGTGCACAGCAGCCCCCTGGCAACCCAGCCAGATGTGCAGCAGTTCAAGATCTTGCTCGACACGCGCGGGCGGGCGTTTTCTGTTGAGTAGGCGAGACGGCAGTGTTGTACTCACTCAGACGCTGACCTCGGTGTGAGCGCGTTCCCCTATTGAAAGGTGTTCTCTGTATTGCAGGGTGGCTGCGCTGGCTCCGGCTGCGGGAAGTGTGACTGCCATGGAGTGAAGGGACAGAAGGTGAGTAGCCGAACTCCGAGCCCCACGGCTTCCTCGGGCATCGCCGTCTCCACCACGGCGTTCAGACCCAACCGCGACGGTTCACTGGATAAGCAGGGATTCGTGCGAAAGCCCCATTACCGTCTCCATAATGGCCCCAGAGCGATGGGAGAGGAAGCAGCCACTCTAACGTCCTGTCCAAACGCTGCTCCTCTTCCCTACCCTCTGTGTTTCTCAGTGGCAGTAAATATAAACAAAGGGATTTGGTGAGTTTTGTTCTGACTCTAGGAGCACATGCATTGGCAGAAGATCTGTTGAGTCAACTGTGCTTTCTGGAATCAATGTAGAAAAGCTAGAGTTTGAACTTTTTTCCTGAATAGCAGAGTTTCTATTCACACTGAGGCCTTCTATTGAAATGAGTGATTTTCTTTTTGAGAAAAACTTGTTTATTGGAAAGGCAGAGCTACCGAGAGACAGCTGTTCCCTCCACTGGTTCCCTCCTCACATGGTTGCAATGGCCAGAGCTGGGCCAGGCCAAAGCCAGGACTCTTGCATGGGTGCAGGGGCCCAAGCATTTGGGCTCTTCTGTTCCTTTCCCAGGTGCATTAGCTGGGAGCCGGATCAGAAGTGGAGCAGCTGGGACTCGAACCGATGCTTACGTGGGATGTAGGCATTGCAGGCAGTGGCTTGACCTGCTGCACCACAAGGCTGGCCCCTGAAATATTTTTTAGACAGTTTTTATACACACATCCTGGTCTGGATTTATTTATACAAGTGGCATTTCTTTTCCCCCAGATGTAAGATCACGTATTTTTTTTAAGCCTGGATGCTCCTCCGTCTCTTCGAGGATTTGTGGGTCTAGGTAAAGGCAGGCTTCTCTCCAGAGACAGGCAGCCCTCGTGTCTGTGCCTTGCTGGTGGCTTGAGAGAGGGAGGGCCGAGTCTGGTTTCCACCCACAGGACGGGGCTGCATCCCCCCCCCCCCCCCCCCCCGCAGCTGTGGTCACCGTGGAGACCGGGTGTGCCTGAGGCAACAGTAATCCCTCCCCGAAGCCCTGGCCTCCAGCGCAGGTGCACACGTGGGCGGGGCCCTGTTCTCGTGGCCGTACTCTGGACCACGCCCCGTTCTCATGTGGAGGCATCTTTCAGCGTCTTTCAGGCCAGCTTAGGAACCTTTTTATTTTTTTTTAATTTATTTATTTGGGGTGTGGCAGGGTGGAGGGAGAGAGATCTTCTATCTCTACTAATGCCCACAGTGAGTGGGAACTTGGCCAGGGGCTGGGCCAGGACCTAACCCAGGAGCCAGGAGTGCAGAGCAGGTCTCTGAGAACGGCCCCCCGGGATCTCATTGGCAGGAGGCGGGGTCAGGAGTTGAACCCAGGCGCTGCCTGTCAAAGGATCCATGGAGTCACAGACTCACAGTTCTTCAATCCTGCAAATTTCCTGAACAGAAAATCCCGTGATTCCTTTTGAGCTGTTAAGTGCCAGAGGTGGCTGGCTGCACAGTTCCCTGGTTGGCTTCGGAGTGGTGGCGTCTGGGAGAACGGTTTCGGATCCCTCCATGTCAGCTGCGATCCATCTCATGCTCTGTGCATTCTCTCTTTCTCCCTTCCTTCTTTCCTTCCTTCCTTCCTTCCTTCCTTCCTTCCTTCCTTCCTTCCTTCCTTCCTTCCTTCCTTCCTTTCTTTTTAGATTTATTTATTTTTTGAAAGGCAGAGTTACAGAGAGGCAGAGAGAGAGAGAGAGAGAGAGAGGTTTTTCATCTGCTGGTTCACTCCCCAGATGGTCACAATGGCCAGAGCTGAGCTGATCCGAAGCCAGGAGCCTCTTCCAGGTCTCCCATGTGGGTGCAGGGGCCCGAGCACTTGGGCCACCTTCCGCTGCTTTCCCAGGCCACAGCAGAGAGCTGGATGGGGAATGGAGCAGCCGGGACTTGATCCGGCGCCCATGTGGGATGCTGGCACCGCAGGCGGCTTTACTTGCTATGACACAGTGCCAGCGCCAAGAAAATATTTTTCATACCACAAAGACTTTTAACAAAATCTAATAGGACTTATTCACGTGAGTACAATGAACCAATTCAGGAATTCCTCAAGCTATAAAATAGACCTGGGGGGCGGCAGCCATCAGGGAATGGGGCCCCCTCACTGGCGCTGGCGCTGCTCCCTCTGCAACGTTTGGTGGGCCAGGGTCTGCGGGGGCCCGGGCATCGGTGTTTTGCTCTCCGAGGGAGACCGGGGCCCGTCCCGTCCTGCCCGACTCCCCTGCAGAAGAGAGAACAGGACCGCTCCCTGGCCGGGGACTCTGGCTTCGCTGCTGTGTTCACACCTGTAAACCTATGCGTGCCTTTTTAGCCCCACTGAGCCTCATTTTCAGTCAAAAACTCTCATCAAATAAAACGAGGTAGATTGATGGAGGTGCAGCCCCCCGATGTTCACGCCCGGCTGCTCGTATCGTTGGTCAGAGTGGCGCCTTCTCTTGTCCAAGTCGGTCAGATGCCCTCTGAGGAAGACCCGGGGGAAGGGGTCTTCACGTGGGCCGCTCACTCAGCCGAGCCTGGGGCTTGTGGATCAGGGCCCGGGGTGATGGTGGCTCCTGGGTGCACGGGTCAAGGCGCGTCCCTGGCTGGGCTGCTGTCCCCTGAGCAGGCTTCATGCCAGCTCTTGCTAGGACCCACTTAAGCCTTGAAGTGGGCAAACCCCGGAGCCCCGATGGGACTGGGCTGGGAGGTGTGGGGCCCAGCCCTGGCCTTTGCTGGGCCTCCGGAAGGTTCCCTGGGAGCCCAGCACCTCCGCCACGTGCCTGGACTCCGCCCTGCTCGGCACCTGTGCTCTGGCCTGGCCCGGCTTGCAGTTTTCGTTTTGTTATAGCCTCCAGAATGCTGACAGAACGCTGGCAGGCCTCAAGCCACACCATTCTGAACGTGCCGCGCGGAGCCGGAGGCGACAGCTGGCACCCGGCAGCCCATATGCTGACAGCAGAGCCGCTGGCTTTCCGACCTGAGCTGTGTCTGCTCTTGTGGGTCGCACAGCCCCAAGAGGGCCAAAGACCCTTCCTCCCACCCAAGGAGGAAATGGAAACTTCCCCTTATTGTCTCCGGAGTCCTGGTAAAGCAATCAACTTAAGGAAGCCGAGGCCTGGGGCTTAACTGAGCTGGGGTTTCAGACCTGGTTCCGTTTCTGTCATCCAAAGTCAGCTAACAAAGGAAGCCATCCGGGCTGGCACGGCGGGGACAGGAACCGGGCGCCTGCACTGCCTCTGCCCGGGGCCTGCTCTCAGGGCATCCGGGTCCTGGGAACGCTAGGCGATTGTCAAGTGCAGGCCAACGTGAATGCAGAGTCTTTGAGCTGATGGTGATTCCTATAGGAGTTACTTGTGATCGTCTCAAATGTCTATGAATTAAATGACATTTGAGTTGTTTTTCAAAATAGCATCAACCGTAGGAGAGTTCGAGTCAGCTAACTGGGCGGTGTTGCACCTTAGAAACCTGGAGGTCCTCGGTTCTGAGACAGGTTTCCCCACTTGCATTGAGGGGTACCGTGAGCTACTGCTTACCCCTCACCGATACCCTCGCGGAAGCTGGCATGCCTCCCGTATAAATCGCCAAGTCTCGTAGCTAAGTTTGTTTTCTAAATAGAGATGTGGTTACGGACGGAACGTCTCATAGTCTCCAGATACGCCAAATACACTTCAACACAGCAGATTGTCGCTGCTCTAATCATTTCATCGTTACCAAGCAGTCCATACAGTGCCAGGTTGTTTATCCTGATTCAGCGCTAACTCCTCTTGCTCTCCCGGGATTTTGGAGTCTTTGCTGAACTGTTTATTTTCCAATGGGCTTGGATGGCCAGGCAGCCCCAGGTAATTAACGCGGCGTTTGCAGAGGATGGTTGGTGTTCCTCCGGAGACTACCGAGTGTGGGAATGCTATCTGCTTAAACTGATTAGGGCGTGGAATGCTGACCCCAGAAGTAGCCGAGTGCAGCTCCTCTTTTCCTAGTCAGCTCGATTTTCTCAGCCACTTGAACTTGTAGGAGAGTCTGTACATTCCCAGGCCTTGAGCTGTCTGCATGGAAATTAACCATTTGCGTTTTACTGAAAGACTATGCAAGATATCTTGGAAATAACTTAACCGCGAGAGCCCACGTGTTCCTAAAGCTATCCCTGTGTCCCGCGACCTTGTGCCCAGGCACCTAAGCTGGAGCGGTCCAAGGTGCCCATGGAATATAGTCCAGGAGAAGCAGAAGAGGAGGTGGAAGACTTCCTGGAAGAAGCAGCCTTGAGGCTGCCGCGCGTCTGCTCACTCACCCGACCTGTCTCAGGTAGAAGAGGCTGCATCCGTGGGCATTTGGCCCACTGGCTCTTGCGGACAGCCCCTCGATGGCCATCACAGGGGGGTCTGCTGGTTTCCAGTGTGATGAACGGGCGGGATCTTGGGATTGCTGGTGAGCAACACCGGAGCCCCCTGATGGCCAGGTGCTCAGAGATGGAGGACAACAGCATGGCCCTGCTATCCCCCCGCCCCAGCTGTCAGTGAACCCCAGCCCCTCCCCAGCCAGGGGTCTGTGCAGTGCTAGCAGTCACCAGGGAGAGCTCCCCACCCCCGCCCCCGGCCCGGAGCCCTTGGCTGGGCTGCTGCTCCCCTGTCATCTAAAACGTGTGCCTTATCTGATCTGAAAGGGTTGGGGCCGCGGCCAATCTGGAAGTCATTCAGTCTCTGGCCTTGGCAGTCTGGGGAGGACTGAATGTGGCATTGTGGGCCGAGGGTGTGCTGAGTGTGTGCAGGATCCTGCTCCCCCTCGTTAGGACCATGTGGTCCCAGCTGCGCAGGCCTCCTGCATCTTAGCGTTGGGTCCCCGCCCCCGCTCGCACACATTAGGTTCCTATCAGGATGGAAAAGTCCCGGCTTACGACGTCAGAGCGAGAAAGAGGCCAGTGTGCATTCTTGTGTGTCTACTCTGGGGCTGGCGTGGTGCTGAATATTTTTAATGCCTATTATTAAATCCCCACTTGGCCATGGAAGAAACCAGCTAGCTCAGGGTTTTTAGCTGTGGCACGATTCACAGTTTGAGGGGGATGACTTTGGGGGTGAAGGGGTGGCCTGTGCATTGTACGCTGTTACCTTCCACACACTGGATGCCAGCAGTACCCCAGTGATCCACACCCCGATTGTGATCAGTTAGCAAGTCGCCGGCTGGGGGAGGGGACACGCTTGCCCTGCACTGACAACCACAGAACTGGCCCCACTTCTTAGCGCTGTTGGCAGGCCAATGACAGCATTCAAGTCCCAGGCAGGGCACCCATCCTACCCTACTCTGAGAGCATTGAGCCAGCTGAAGGCAAGGTTCAGAATGGCCTGGCGTCTCGAGCCCGCTCTGGTCTCTCTGAGAATGAGTCTGTGGACATCCGGTGGGCACATCCACCTGCCACGGGAAGTGAGCCCTCCAAAGCCCGTCTCCAAGTGCCTGCACAGGAAAAGTGTTGCCTCTGGGGCTGTGGACAGACCTCCCAGCTCCCGGGACCCAGGAGGCTCAGCCGGCTCCCGAGCAGTGGGACCACCAAGCCACAGGCAGCCCCTTGCGTGTGACATGGAGCAGGTCAGATGGGTTCGGAGCCCCTGTTCCCAGTTGAGATGGGTTGCAGGGGCCCCAGCCCAAGCTAGCAGACGGCCCCTCTCCTTAGAGAATGCCTGTCTCACGAGCCTTAAGGATGAAATCCTCCAGGGGAGGGAGCTTTAGAGTTAGGATGCGGGGCCTGAGCCAAGTGGTGCAGAAACCCCTGCCTGGGGAGCTTGGGGGTCCTCTGCCCCTCCCCCCGGGGTTCCCGGCCTCTGCCCCACCCTATGGGGAGTCCGCCGCTTTGGTTAACAGCGGGTGGTTCTCACTGCTGCCTGCACACGTCTGGAAGTCACTGTGGCTGTAGCACTTGGGCCTTCTGGATGTAAGTCAAGGACATCCAGAGGTCGTCAACCTGTCCCTCAGCGTTTCCCTGCCCGGGGAGAGGAGGTTTATCCGTCCGTGGGCTCTGCCTTTAGCGCTGTGTTGAGTGAGCAGCCTGGGTTCCCAGTGTTGCTCTGCTGGGCGCTGTGTTGGAGCCCGCGGGAGCACAGTGTCCTCCCAGGATGTGCGAAAGACAGACACGTCCCCTCTGCAAGGACCACTCTAAATCGGATCTGGAGAGAAAGGGGGGGCTCAGTCTTCCGATCGGAGGGGGTTCCAAGTGCTCCCTTCCACCGGGGCCTGCCGTGCGCTGTCCCGGGCGGACGCACTGTGGTGTCTCCCGGCTCCGTGTTAGACGGCCGTCCCCGGGCGCGGCTGTGCCACGTTGCCATTATGCCAGAAAGGCATCACTTGGAGTCTACGGTTGCTCTGCAGGGTTTTGCTTTGTCCTAACACCAGGATCCTTTCTTAGCTGTCCTTACATCTTAGGTGAGACTCTTTCAAGACACTCTCTTCTGATATTTTAGAGAATTCAATATCTTTATTTCTAGATGCTGTTTATTTCATTGACCCTTTTAAAACTTTACATATGGCTAATAATTGAAATAATTCTAGCCATGGCTTCATTATGAAGTGAAAGTATAAGAATAAAGTGCTTTTTATGTTACACTTTATATATAGATAATTTTTATTCTCTTTTCATTTCTTATTGTTAGTATTTGGGGAGACATAGGTTTTGATCCTCAAAGACTATTAATAAAATTATCTTTGTATTTTTAGCAACATATTAGAGCTTCTTTCTCATAGATTAAATTTTATGAACATTGTTTGAGATGTTAAAGATGTCCTATTTCTTCCTAGATATTAAATTCTTGAGCAAATAATAGCAAATATTTTTATGTAGATGCTTTGAAACTTTGCAGAAGCTCACCAAGTTAGCCTAGTCACACTGAGTTATTACTACTAACAATAATTTGTTTAGCAATTACTATGTGAGAGGCCCTGGGCCAGATTTGTTATCTAGGATATTTAAAAAAAAGAAATTCCACTCTCTCACTTCCAAGGTGTAGAAATGCACCAGACAGCGCGACTTAGTGAAATTCTTAAGCGGCTTTTCAGTAAATGAGATTTGTGCGGTTGGCGTGCCGAGTGCGATGGAGGTGGCCGAGGCTGGTGAGGCTGGCGAGGATGCTCATCAGCCTCTCCCGGCATGTGGCTCCTTGGCCACCTTTGGCACCGTAATGGACGTTTTCCATGGGACAGGAATGGGGGAAGTGAGACGCTTTGCTTAGCCCAGCCAGCTAGTGTAGCAGCTCAGCTTCCCAGGGCGGGGGACCTCATGGACAGCACCCCGCCCCCTTATTTCACCCCCTTTGCCTGCTGGGCCTGTCTGACCAGGTCACTCTGACCGGGTTGTCCTGGGGCCTGGGGATGCCCTGTGTTGCTGAAAGGATCGGTCAGGAGCATGCTTGGGACTTTTAGATCCATCCCTGTGTACGTGGCGTGGGTGTGGCAGCCATGTGCCCCAGGTGGTGACAAGAGGGTGGACAGAGCGTGCAGAGGAGATCCCTGGACATGAAGGCCTAGACCATCCAGCGCCTCTCAGTCCCCGGTGGAGACCGGGAGAGCAAGAAACGGGCCAGCCCCTCCCTGGAGTAGAGCTCCTGGGGCCGGCGTTGGAGAGATGCAGGACTGTTCTGAGAACCGCAGCGGGGGTCCTTAGGTGGTGCATTTGTGGCTTTGGGATGTTTTCCATGGAGGAAGAACGAGGGGCTCACTTGGGAGGTCTGTCTGGAGCCATTGATCCTCTCACCGGCCTCCGGGCGCCCTCACCCCTCCAAGGGCAGGGGAAGCCGAGCCTGCCTGACATCCTGCCCTCACGTCGCCAACGCAGCCACGTGCTCCTGTTGCTCCTGCCTCTCCCGAGGCGCTGATACGCACAGGTGTTCCCAGTCCAACCTCCCAGCAAGCCTTCTGCCGTGCCGGTACCACGTGGCGGGACCCGGTGGGAACGCCTGTGTTTCTGCTGCCGTCCCAGCAGCCCCGAGTATGTGGGTCCTGCCCTCGTGCCCGCGGGTGCCGCCTGCAGGAAGTGGCGGGGTCTTCCGCGCCTCGCCTTCCAGGGGTACCCGGGGGAATGCCTATTCTTTTCCTTTTCCATGTTTTGTCTGCTGTCTTTCAAGGACCAGATTTTTTCCAGATGTCCCCCGTTTCCTATTTCCACATCTTGTACATGAGTCAGCATCTGGCCCGACGATCGTGAGAACGCGTGTGGGTTCCCACATTCACCTACTTTTGTCTTTTTTGACAGTTTTTTGAAAACAAAGGAGTTTTGTTGTTTTAAAAACATGGTTTGGTCTAAAAGTGACACAGCCACATTCTGCCATTGGGAAGCCACCACGGATCCTTGCTGAACGCGTCCCCCTGGTGTGCACACAGCCCGGGTGCCCGGCCTTGCTGGTTTATGGGAAGTGGGATCGCGCACTGTCCCCAGGCCCGGTGCGTCTGCCAGTTCCATTCCACCCACGCGCTGCCCCGTGGCCACGTGCCTGGGAGACCTGCCAGACTGGCCGTGGAGTCGCTGGTAATGCTTGAGAGCTTTCTATTTGCAACTGTGTTTGGAACTCACTTCATCCAGGGCAGCTTTGAAAATAGTTATTTTGTTTCCATGTTCGGAGGCGTCCTGGGCCCGTGGGTATCTCAGCTGCAGAGGCGGGTCCTGTGACTTTTAGAGTCCAGACACTTTATAGGAGGATGCACTGGCAGCCCTCATCCTGACTGTTTATGGAAAACATTACTTTTTATAAATATGATTCTGACCAAACATTGGCTGGCAGGAAAATAGCTTTCTTTTAAAAGGAGCAAAATGAGACTCTGTTTTAATTCAAGATCAAAGACACATAAGATAAACCCTGACAAATGACAACTGAGCCACTGGATTTTGCTCTGGATCGTTGCTAGGAAACCAGGCACATTCACAGATGTTTCCAGAGCACGGAGCCGTGCCAGGCGACTGCAGAGTGGCCCTGCTCATGAAGCGAGGGGCACAGTGCCCCACAAACGGAGGAACAGTGAGTCAGGGCTGATGAGCAAACCAGACGGCGCCAGGGGAGGGCAGATCCTGCAGGCACGGAGCCCCCTATGGCAGACCCGAGAAAGAGTGGCAGAGAGGGGAGCTGGCGAGCTCTATGCCCAGAGCCCAGGTTGGCCTGCCTCACGACGTCTTCCCAGGACAGACCAGCGTTGGTTTTTGGAGATTCTCCAGAACCTGTACCCAAAGTACTCCTGGTATAGGTGCCCCACTCAGGCCCCACTTCTGTCAGTCTGGGCGTGAGAATCCGTACACGGTGAAGGGCACCCTGGGTAATGTCCACCCTGGGTAATGATTGAGGGATGGGACTTTCTCCTGGGTCTCGTCAGAGCATGGGGACCAGTGTCCTGTGTCCCAGGGAAGCCGGCAGCGTAGCTGTTTGCATTCTTTGGTGTGTTGTTGCATTACCTGTAGGGGTTCGTGCAGTGGTCACGGGTAAGAAGCCCACAGTCGTCCCGTGGATGTAAATTCTGAGGTCCTTGTCATCTGGCTCCGTGCTTGAGCCTGGGCGGTTTTCCTGCGAGGCTTGGTAGAGAATGAATCCTGGCTACAGTGGATCCAGTAGCTGCCCGAGGCAGAGCGGCCATGCCCACTCTCCCCCCTCTTCCCTCCCCTGTTTAGGCTCCTTGAATGGTCCTGGAAGAACCACAGAGCGGCCTGGTCCCTGCCCTACAGTGTGGTGACAGAGGAAGCCCGCCGGTAACCCCAGGCCCCACACCGAGGGGACGCCAGCTGAGTTCCCACAGGGCCCGGCAGTTCAGAGCAGGGCTCAGGAAGGCAAACCAGGGCCCTGGTTTGGGCGGCCGTTTTGATAGATTGGGGCAGTGCGTGGACGCTGCCTTGTGCCCCTCTCTGCACGTCCTCAGAGTGTGGAGGGACACGTTTCCCCGAGTGTCCGACACCAGGGCCCCCTCCTGCAGCCCTCCTGCCGGGTCCCCGTGCCCAGCTGAGCAGTGGGTTCCTGTCTCCTGCCCATGTGGCCAGGGGGTGCTGTCGCCGACTCAGCTGGGACTGGCACAGCCGCACTGCTCTCGGCTCATGGTGTTTTATGAGCATTTCTTCTGGAACCCTCCCCACGAGCTGGCCTGGGTGCTTGCTTCCATTTTCTCCTGATGGGGACCTGAGAGGTGTGGGGTCCTGCTCTGAATCCAGATGGTGGGGACATACAGGGAGAGAGAGAGGGAGAGACAGAGAGATCGGTCTTCCACCTACTGGTTCACTCCCCAGATGGCCACCGTGGCCAGGGCTAGGCCAGGCCAAAGCCAGGAGCCTGGAGCTTTATCTGGGTCTCCCGTGTGGGTGGCAGGGGCCCAAGCACTTGGGCCCATCATCTGTCGCTTTCCCAGGTGCATTGGAAGGGAACCAGATTGGAAGTGGAGCAGCCATGACTTGAACTGTTGCCCACAGGGGATGCCGGCATCAGACAGTGGCTGAACCAGCTGCACCACAATGTTGGGCCCTGGTTTTCCATTTTCTAGGATGGTTTTGTGAGCGAGACACAGAGAGATAGAAGCAGAGATTTCTGCATCTGCTGGTTCACGCCCCAAATACTGGCTACATCCAGGGCTGCACAAGGCTGACCCCACGTGCTCGGACCTCCGCCCGGGTCTCCCGTGGCAGGGGCAGGAACCCAGGTACTTGGGCCATCACTGCCGCCCCCCAGGGTTTGCGTTATCAGGAAGCTAGAATCGGGAGCGCAGCTGGGACTCGAACCCAGGCTCTCAGATGTGGATATGGGTGTCCTGTGGTGTCTTACCTGCTACCTGCACTGGACGCCGGCATGGCAAACCGCCCTGAGTCCTGTCTTGTCTTTTCCTTCTCCCTCCCTCCCTTCCTCCTTCCCTCCCTCCTTCCCTTCTTTCCTTACGAGAGAGAGAGAGAGAGAGAGAGAGAGAGAGAGAGAGAGAGAGAGAGATCTTCCATCCAATGATTCATTCTCCAAATAGCTACAAAAACCAGGGCAGGGCCAGGCCAAAGCCAGGAGGCAGGAGCTTCATCTAGGTCTCTCCCTATCTCTCTGTTTCTTGCTCATTCGGTTTTAAAACTAAGAGTTTTGACCAAAGAAGCAAAAACAAAATTTTAGCACCTTGCATAGTGTCTTCTCTTGAGTGGCTGTGTATTTTAAAGCATTGCTGAAGTTAAGTTACAGATCAGTTAATTATTTGTGTTTCTTTTTTGATATTGGAGAGGGAGAAAGGGAGGGAGAGAGGGAGAGAGGGAGAGAGAGAGATCTCATCTGCTAGTTCACTCTCCAGATGGCTACAAGGACTGGGGCTGGCCCACCTGGCCCTCAAGTGGAGGCTCCCACATGGGCGGGGAGGAGGGTGGGGGGGAGTCCAACCACTGGACCCCCGCTGCTGCCTCACAGTCCCTGTGCTGGTAGAGAGCTGGAGTCAGGAGCCAGAGCAGGCATCTAAGCCAGGCGCTGGGATGCAGGCATGGGCTCCCAGGTGCAAAGCCCGCCCCGCAGTTCCTAGCTGCTTCAGTCCACGGATGGCTGCTTCTCGCGTTCCTGAGGTTTCACGAACCGTGGCTTTTGTGAAGCCGCGGGCTGCTGGGAGATGACATCTTCTGACGTGGGCACAGTCGCCCTGTGCTGGTCTGACCTTGAGAGTGCTGCTGCCTGTCCATTCGGAGCGTGATCAACGGGGCACTGAATGATGATAGCACCTTGGGTGGATTACAGCATTTCTGGGTGGGAGGGAGAGGCAGTGTCTCGGGGCTCCCCAGGGCGAGGGGTTTGCAGGCACTCGTGGGCTTGGCACCGGACAAGCTGACGGTGCAGACCCAGAGAGAGAAGACAGAATGTTCCAGGTGTGGAAGGAATTCATTTCAGAAGTATCCATGGAGGAGCAGACTCCACAATCCCCTGTGTGTGAGGAAAAGGGGAAGATTTCTTAAATCCTGCATTTCTGAAATACCCCGGACATTCTCGTTTCTTATCCAGCTGACTCAGCAATGTAAGAGGCAACTTCCTGGGCCCTGTGTGGAGGGAAGCAGGCATGGGGGCTGCACAATCATGTGCTTTGGAGACCCTGGGAGGCGGCGTGGAACAGGCTGCTGGCCCGGGAGGTGAGCAAGTCAGGACAAGTGCAGGAGACGCGTGTGCGGATGGAACCGGGGCACGGCCGGTAGCCCCACTCATTCCTTGAGTGTTCCATGCGATTCTGGAAGACTTGGTCAGACTTGATCCTGGAAGTTGGGTGTTGAGATCGGCCAGGCGGGCCTCAGGGCCCCCTCGCAGGCGGCAGGCAGAGCCGGCTTGCAGGCAGCCTATGTGGTTGGCACTGGAGCCCGGGCCACGCCTTCCAGTTGTGGGTTCGGGTTCTCACCAGTGGACGCCGTTACTGAAGTGAGAGCATGGGTGATGAGACTCGCAGGCAGTCAGGCTGGAGCAGGACTCCATCCCCTCTCGGGAGGAGCCTGTCATGGGATCTTTAACATGAGCGTGTTTAGGGAGCACCTACTGTATGCGGGCTGTGGCCCAAGCTGGGCAGAGAGGAAGATGGCAGGCTCAGGGCTGTGACAGTGGCTCCCACATCCTGCAGGGCGCCTGGGGGGGACCGGCCATTGCTGCGGGACCACCCTCGAGGGCTGCAGAGCTGGGGACTGCACCCATCACGCCCACGGCTGACAGCTGACTGCCCTTAGTGTGTTTTTAAGGGAAAGAAAATCGAGATCCAAATTTTAAGGTTAAACCTGAAGAATATCTTGCATGCTTTTGTATTATTAATTATAATTTTTGTTGTCAGAAATATTTCTTTGGCATTTTGTCATGTTTACTGTTATCACAGACCAGTAAAAAAACAGTACGTGACCCAGTTTCTGGCATTTCCTGACTTTTATGTGTCCTCGTTTTGTTCCAAGAGCCGGTCACACCCACGTGCATTTTCAAGTTCAAGTTAATAACATCCTTAGCCATGGTAACATGAAAATCTTCCAAAGACTGTTTAGTTATGCACTGACTGGTGTTCTTCACATCCTCTGATAACGTGGAATACACTTCCTGAATCACAAGGCTATTGGTTTTCTGGTTGTGAAAATGAAACGGAATGCATGAGAAAGATTTTTTCTTAGTCCAGACTAGCAGGGAAGTCATCTCCTGTGGGTGTCTTATCAGTTGCTTAGGGGGCTGCACTCTCGGCAGAGAATCCCGATGCATTTTTGTGGAAGTCCCTGCGTGGGGGTGCTGCTGCGGGCTGGGGCCGTGTGTGCAGACTCTGCCAGTCCCAAGCGGGGTCGTCCCTGCCATGCCTGGAGCTCACATCTGACCCAGGCGTGCACCTGCTGTTGGTTTCTAGCTCTTTGAGGGTGGTCTTGTGGAAGAAGTGAAATGGGAAGCCGGAAGTCAGCTGCGGGGTCCAGCCAGGGCCCCGGCCAGGCAGGGTGGCGCTGCCCCTCCAGGCTTCCTCCCTGGTGCATGGCTGCCTGTGTGTGCTGGTGTCTCTGGGTGTCCTGTCACCCTGCAGGTCCCCAAGGGGTTGTGTGGCAGAGCAGCTTATCGATGGCCCCTGCACGCTGTGCGGTAGGAGAGCAAGCAAAGCAAGGATCCAGCCTGTTTTTGGGGGGATTTCCTTCAGCTCAGCGCCTACCAGGAAAGCCCCCCGCCGGGCCAACACCACAGCGGTGGGGGAGCCAGAGCAGACCTGGGCGAGAGCTGTGGTTTGCTGGAGACCCCTGCCCCCCTGTTTGTCTTGCTTTAGGCACGTGTGTAGGGCTCCCTGCAGTCATTCAGAAGACCAGGCTGGCTTTGTTTTTAGAACTGAATTGGATTCAGATTCTCTTCTCATTTCATAAGACGATGCAAAAAGCAACCCGAAAACCACACACAGTTGACACTGCTTCTAGGATCCCAGCGTTTACTCCTGACTTACAGCCTCAGGATTCGGGTCGCCAGTTTTAAATGTGTGCTTTTGATCGCGTTTTGAATTCTAATGCAAGTTCTTCCCCATGGAGCTCTCTGGGCCTGACAACACTGATTTCCCTCATCTGTGCCCACAAGAATGTGTGCACTTGACATCATTAACAGTAATATATTAACAGGGAATATTTGAGAAAAAGGGCTTTATGCCTCCCGCTGTGCTGGGGCATTTTAGTTAACATGGGAAAAGGAAAGCCCAGTGTATGGGCCCAGGGCTCCCTCTGGTGGCGACAGGTGAGAGTGCGTGCAGGGTCTCCCACAGGGGGCTCTGCCCCTCCCTGGAACCTTGGGCAGTGCCTGTTAGGGCCGGGACGTTTCTTTCACATCCTCTCCAAGGTAGGCACGGCTAGCGGAGATTCTCTAGGGGTGTGCGAGGTACAAGGGCCCGAGGGGCTGTGGGTGTCTGTGTTTCGGGGGAGACCCCCGTTTCCAACTGAGCTGTCTGGGCATGGTCTCAAAGGTGCAGGCAGAAACAGGAAGATAAAGGAGGTGGGCTCAGGGCTGGGGGGGGCTCCTGGACCTGCCCCCTAAGTTTGAGCCTGTGGCTGGGCGAGCGGGAGCAGCTGCCTTTGCTGTGGTTGGGCGGGAGAAAGGCAAGCAAGGTGAAGGCAAGCAGGTGAAGGAGACGCTGGAGGGGTGGGATCCTGACACCGCCCTGTCTCCCGGCAGGGGTTCCCCAGCAGCAGCTCCTGCTGTGCCGGAATGCGGGCTCCTGGAGCCAGTGCTGCTGGGGTCGGGATTCTCCACTCCAGCATCCTAAGGCAGGACGGCCAGTGTGAACGTGGCCGGCCAGGCAAGGCTGTGGATGCAGGGGCCTGTCCACGTCATTTCGTCTGCAGCTGGCCCAGCTGTGGAGTGTGCCAGGGCCTCCAGCACCCGTGCCCCCCAGCACCCGTGTCCCCCACTCTGCACACAGACCCCGTCGGCTTCGGCAGCCCAGGGAGTGGGTCACAGCCAGCCCAGCCGTGTCCAGGGGAAAACCCCGAGGTCCTTAAAGTGGGGGTGGGGTGGGGTCTGCTGCTCTGGCCAGGCGCCAGAGATAGAGCCCATCTTCCAGGCTCTGAGGCCCGCGGGGGGAGGGGCTTTTATTTGCTTATTACTTCTAACGTCTTTGTATTCTTCAGGTCCTTTGGCCTTGAAAGGTGGGAATGTCCTCCTCTTGGGAGCGAAGCCTTGCTTTCCTCTGTCCCTGGCCAGATGCGGCCCCTGCAGGGGCTCCTGGCCAGGGCGACCTCCGCTGTGGAGCTCCAGGCGTTCCGGCCAGCACCCAGGGCTCCTGACCCTGCTGCCTGCAGCTGCACGGGGGCATGGGAAAGTCGAGTCTGGGGCCCAGAGCCCCCGGCTGCACCCCGGCTGCACTCCTTCCTGCCTCCCTGGCAGGCTCGCGGCGCTGGGAGGAATGAGTGTATTCGTTCTTCTAAGGGTTCCGTCCTGTAGGGTTTGTAGCCCTGCCCTCCTCCTAGGAGGGGGGCCCAGCAGCGCCCCTCCCCCGCCCCTGCAGCCTCTGCTGTGATGGCAAATCTGGGCTCAGGCAGCTCCCAGCGCTGCCCCCCACCCCCGCCCACCATGGAGCTCTTCCGTGACCCCTGACCTGGGCCGCAGCTGCCCACCCCTTTCCCAGCAGCTCCGGCATGCAGGAGGTGGCCCTGCAGATGTCCGATGGTGGCCGGGATCCAGGAATTGGATTTGTGGAATTTTTGGCCCAGTTTTGCAGTCACCCACTGACTGTGACCCCTGCGCCGAAGTCACTTCCTCATCACTGCGTGCTTAGCGAGCAGTGGCTCCCTAAGGGCTTTCAGACGACCCTCCCTCCCCACACCCCTGCCCTCCCTCCCCACCCCCCTGCCCCCGGCTTCTCTGTGGCTTTGCCTGAAGTCGGCACCCAGGGCCTGGGAGACACGGCTAACACTATGTCCTGTCCCTGGAGGTGGCTTCTCCTGTTTCCTGCCTGGCCATGGTGTTTGCGCTGGGAGGGGTGCCTGGATCCCACCTGCAGGTCCCTTGGTTTTCAGGACACATCCGTGGCCTGCCAGCCATACTGTTGGGCAGTCCAGCAGCTGAGCCATGTGCCCAGGCCTGTGAGTGGACAGCAAGCAGTTAGCATAGAGCTCGTGAGAGTCGCCTCCTGCTGTGGCTGTGGGCCACGTACTGTCCCCACGTGGCCAGTCTGAGCGGGGCCTGGAGGACAACCCCAGTCTCTAGCAGTGTCTCCATGTGTGCTTCAGCCATCATAGATCCGTGATCCTGGGAAACACGGTTCATGGTTGAGGCTTCCATGCTGGCCGTCGAGATGGGCCCAGCGTGACAGCCAGTCCGAGGGTCCGTGACGGCCCCTGGCTCTGTGTGGATTCTGGGCTCAGCCCCGTTTTTGTTGGTGGTTGGTGTGTTATCCCACAGGGATGGGAGCTTCATCTGTGTTTGATTTTTGACTTGGACACGTGACATTGGACTTCCTGCATCCTGGGCTTGTGGGCACAGATGTTAGAAGAGGGAAACAACTGGTCCTATAAAAGAGCCCTTTCTTCCCCTGCTTTATGGATTTTTGTATAAGCTATATGCTGAATCAAGACAATGAGCACATCTTGCAGCTGCTCCGTGCGTGCAGTTCTGTCTCCTGCCCCATTTGGAACGGCTGATTTGGACGCCACCATTACTCTCGGTGCTGTGTGCTCTCGTGTGAATGAACATGGCCTTTTGTTCTTCCTCCCCACGTTCGGGACTTCATCATGGAGGTCCCAGCAGTGGAGCTTGTTTTATCCTCAGCGCATCACTCCGGTGCTCAGAAGGAAGCTCCAGAGGCGTTGGCACCAAACTCTTCGTGTATGTTCTGCAGCATTCGCCTCACGTTGCTGCCTTCTGTGCTGGTGTGGCCGTGGCCGGCAGCGGCTGTGCCTTCCAGCTTTGCCTGGCATGACTCATGTGTACACCATGTCCTCCTGGCTCCTCCTGGGAACCCTCAGGGGTCCTTGGGCTCCCACAGAAGGGTGGTCACCATCAGGGCCCTGCCGGCTGCAGCTGCACAGTCTGGCTCAGAGACTGCTGGCACCGGTAGCTCCTGGACAACGTGTCCAGCGCTTGGCTTTTCCCGCGGCCCCGGTGGAAATTTGCTGGAAGCTTGGAGGAGTCGTTTGGCCTCCATGCGACACTTGCTCTTTGCTTGCTGGCTGTGTGGCTCTCTGAATGCTTCTCCTATGTGCCTGCTCTGCTCCGGTTCCCATAGCAGCCTTGGACAGGCCTGTTAGATTATTCACAGGCACTTTTGTCTGGACAAAAGATTAGGGAAGTTTAAAAAATGTGGGGGATGGCCAGAGCCGTGTCAGGGAAGGGGTCACTTCCTTGGTAGCCCTTCAGTTCCGAACGCCCGGCCGTGCGGATTGCTTAAGTGCTGTGGTGACGTTTGGGAAAGAATGTGTTGTTTCTCGGTGGAAGCAAGCACTGGGAATTCAGATGTCTGCTTGCTGTTCCCAAGGGCCGCCAGCGAGCCACCGGCATCTTGACTTCCCCATCTGTGAAATGGACATAAAAGGGCCGGTGCCTCGGCTGACTTCACTGCGGGGAATTCTCCACATTCTGCTGGGAACCTGCTTGCTCCAGTGACCCAGAAACAGCGGGCCGGCTGCAGGCTGAGCTCATTTCTATTTCTGGCCTGGTGCTGACTCAGTGAGAAACTGGGAGAAGCAGTTCCTCTGGCTCGGGTCCTCCGCGCGTTCCACGATTAAAAGGAGAATTATAAAATCTTATCTTTGCTGGTCTCAACGAGATGCTGCCAATAATAATTAAGTTCTAAAAATACCCCGCCCCATGGGACAGAAAGCATCGATTGGCGTGGTGCGTCTTGCCCCGTTCCCTCCGACTCAACGTTGGGTCGCCGCGGGTGCACAGCTTGATTTTTCTTTCTTTCTTTGTGCCTGCTGCTTGCAGGGTGGTGGTATTTTATTTTGAGTGGCGTTTTCCTACCTCTGAGAAGTAACTGCCCCCTGTTTGGTGGCTGCGTGCACCAGAGCCTTCTGTTGCCGATGCCTCCTGTAGCTATGTTCTTGATGTTATTGCAGGCGATGAATGGATGTGTTGGAGCAGTTCTGCCCCTGAACAGGTCCTAGTGTGGGAACGCGTTTCCTTGTCAGCTGTCCCAAGGCCTCAGGGAGAAGGAGCCAGCACTCCGCGTCCCCTCCTGTGCCAAGGGCCTCCTGGCGTTTGAACCTGCTCTGCTGAGCCCAGTGGATGCCCTGGTTGCTACGCTGTGGAGCGGAGTCCTCCTTCATCCATCCATCATTTTAGCATCTCCTCTCTAGGGTTTGAAATGCCATCTCTCACGTTGACGCAAAGGCTGTGTCTAGATTACCAATGAAACAGACAGCGCCATGGTGGCTCGGTGGCGTGGAGTCCCAGGATCATGGCCCCTGTCCTCATTTATGAGAGGGCCGGGGCCGGAGCTCGCCTGCTGGGGCCGGGACAGGCCCGGTGGTCTGGGCAGAACGTGACTTGGGGCACGGGTTCTGGCTGCAGCTCAGTGACGTGATGGAGAAAACTTCCAAGCCAGTCCTGGGAACGCGCGACCGGAGGTGCTGTTTACATTCGCAGCCTATAACTTGTCGCTTTATCTTTGCTTTGAACTCATAGGACTTTGAGAAAAGTCCAGAACGCCGGTAATCCTGCCTGCTGTCTCCAGCGTGCCTTGTGTTTCAGATCAGCTGACACTGCTCACCTAATCCCGCCGGCTGGAGGGGGACGCTGCCTTGGAGCCCACATACTATCCAGAAACAGATTCTCTTGCTTTTTTGCCAGGGTTATGGTGTTTGTATTTTTTTTTTTTTTTAATATTCACAAGCTAGATGCAGCAGGCTTCCCAAGATGCCACTGCACTGGGACCTGGCTGCCTCGTTCCCGTGGGTCAGTGCCGTGTCCAGGAGGGCTCCCGCCTCCACGTGTTGTGTTTCTTGTCAGTCGGCTGAGCCCACGGGGCCCGGCCCTCCCGCCTCAGCCCCACCGGCTGCCCTCGCCTGTGTTTCGGCGCCCCGCCTCCATGCCTTCCTTCTCTTAGCTGTTAGATCTTCATCCGCTGGGAGTGTGCTTCACAGCCCTTGTGGTACTGGCCGTGTGTTTCGTCCCTGGAAGATGTTCACAATTCCCTGCTGCTCCACGGGAGCGGGGACCGTAATTACATTGTGATGCTGCCTGTGGGAAGCGCTTGGTGACAGCGTGTGCTGTCAGAGCCTTGGGCCTCCCTGCCGACGGCACAGGGCGGACCCCTACCCCACGCAGGCTCTACAGAGAAGGGCCTGTCACTGTTCGGACCCCAAACCTCAGTGCCCAGCGTCCAGAACAGGAGGGTTGCCTCTGTTGAGCGGAATTATGACCAAGGCAGTGAGCAAAAACCCACTCTTGATGGTGTGTTTACCCAGCGTGTTATTTAGCACCTGCTGTATACGAAGCATTGTGCCAGTCCAGTGCCTGGGACCTGCCCTTTGTGTGGGAGACTGGATTGAGCTCTGGGTTTCCACCTGGACATGTGGAGGACGGAACCAGTAGATGGGAGAGCTCCCTCCCTCCCTCCCTCTCGCTCTCTCTCCCTCCCTCCCTCCCTCTCTCTCTCTCTCCCTCCCTCTTGCTCTTGCTCTCTCTCTCTCCCTCCCTCTCTCTCCCTCCCTCCCTCCCTCTCTCTCTCTCCCTCCCTCTCTCTCTCTCTCTCTCTCTCTCTCTCTCTCTCTCTTCAAATACAACGAAAGCAGATAAAGTTTTGAAACACATTGTCCCAGGTATCACACTCCAGTGCTTCCTGCCCTCGAGAACTTAGAGTAGCTCAAACCCTACCCCCCCAAAAGGGACTTGATATCAGTCTCCAGACACCTGCCAGAGATGCATGCAGTGCTGGGTGAGCCTTCGAAAGGGGGACCTGTGAGGCTGGGCTCTCCAGGGAAGCAGAAGCAGTGAGGGGCAACAGCCGGAGAGCCAGCAGGCGAGGGGATGTGTGGGGGGCTCTTCACGCAGCGACAGTGCCAAGAAGCCTGGTTGTGCGTTGGCAAGCAGGGGCCGGCTCAGCCTGAGGCTTGCGGCCTGAGAACCTGCAGTTCTGATGTCCAAGGGTAGCAGAAGAGTGTCCCAGCAGCAGAAGACAGACATGGAAGTCGCCCCTCATTTGTTCTGTCTGGGCCTGCGGTGGATTGGATGGGCTGCCCGGACAGGAGACGCCTCCCCAGCCCACTGGTTCCCGTGTCAGTCTCTTCCCAAAGTGCCAACGTGGTCCCAGCTGCCAGGGCGCCCCCAACCTGATCAAGGCACCAGTGGATCACGGACGTGTCCGTGTCTTTTCTCCTGCCTCTTGCCTGACCCGTGTCCTCTTTTCGGCAGGGAGAAAGAGGCCTCCCAGGGCTGCAAGGAGTCATCGGCTTTCCCGGAATGCAAGGACCCGAGGGGCCGCAGGGACCACCAGGACAAAAGGTGAGGGGCTGTGTGGTTGGGGCGAGGATCTCGGATCATCCTGATGCTGGGGCGGTGGAGGTCACCGTGGCGTCTCTCTTCTCTTTCAGGGTGACACCGGAGAGCCAGGGCTGCCCGGCACCAAAGGGACAAGGGTGAGTCCAGTTGGTGGCAGGTGCGCTGCCTCCAGAGTGGTGTGCTTCTCGCAGTCTGGGGGCTTCCTTCCACTGCTCATCTCTGCTCCATGGAGCTCAGGCTGCTGCCTGCTGGCCTCCTGGCCTCCCTGAGCCTGTGGGCGCACACAGTGCCTCTTACAACCTGGCTTGTGTTGTCTTGCTTGCTCTCCCCTTTGTCCGTCCTCAGGTGTTGTGTGATTTGGGGGAAGGGGCAGTTCATGAGGTGGGCTCAGGTTGTTAAGGAGAGACGGCTTCCCGTGGTGGGCCAAGTGGGGGCCCTGGCAGGGCGCCAGCTGTGTTCCCTCTCCACATCCTCGGCTTTCTTCGCCTCTCCGGGTTCCTGGAAGTAACAATAACCGATGCTCTTTGTAATAAAGCAGCCAGGCATTGTAAAATGCAGGCATGCACATCTGGTTGTTACATAGAGAAAAGGAAGTGCGCACTGGCTGGCACTTTTACAAGCCCTTAAAGCAGAAGACAATGCAAGGCCACTGTGGCCTCTGGGGCGGGGTGAGCAACATTGTAACTGTTCCGGAAGCACAGATGCGGGTCCTGGAGATAACTGGGCCGCTTAGCTCCCTGTGCACAGGTTCATCCCCTCGCCGCTTCTTCCCGAAGGTTTGCATTTCAGTGTGGATTAGTGTTCTTCCCAAACTCCTGAGTGTTTGAGAGGAGGGCAGAGTTCCATTTTGTGTGTGCAGCTCTGCGTGTAGGGGTGATGAGCAGTCAGCTTCTGGTCACCCTGTTCATGTCTCTAGGCAGGCGGCCTCTGGCTGCTCTGTCGGCCGAGTGCACAGAGATTGGGGTGCAGCTCCATTAACAGGGTGGATGCAGCGGGAGGAAGAGAGGTTTCCCAGTGCTCAATCAAAACGGTTTCATTTCCATTGCTACAGGGGCCTCCAGGAGCCGCCGGCTACCCCGGGAACCCAGGACTTCCTGTATGTATATGAAATGAGTCTTTTATGGGAGATTTCGCCATCAGAGTGTTTTCTCTTTTGGTGACTTCTTTCCTTGGTTAATCACAGGGTATTCCTGGCCAAGATGGTCCCCCAGGTCCCCCAGGTATCCCTGGATGCAACGGTACAAAGGTAAATCTGGAGCCATGCCTTTCCTCTCGGTGCCGCGTTTGTGCACCTGCGTGGTGGGAGGCAGGAGGGGTGCTGTGTAAGCCACTTTAGGTTCGGTTTCTGGCGTGCAAGTGACGCTGCTGTGGAGCGTGGGACAGAGCCGCTGCGGGGTGCTGGGGTTCTGTCTGCTTGCAGCATGTGCGGCTGACTCTGCTCTTTCTCCCAGGGAGAGAGAGGCCCCCTGGGCCCACCTGGTTTGCCTGGATTCACGGGAAATCCTGTAAGTACAGACTTGTTTCCGTATGAGTTTCTGTGTGTAGTTTGTCCCCCATCATCCCATTTCCTTTTCTTCATGTACTTGTATCTTGCTGCTAATAATGGTTTGAGAAAAAAAATAAAAACAGCTAATACCCAAACTTTCTTTTCTAGGGACCGCCAGGGTTGCCAGGCATGAAGGTACAGTGTACTTTATTTCATTTGATTGGATTCATTACGGGGATCTGTTGAAAACTGTTGCCATAAAATCAAGCTTAGTTTGCATCATTTTAGATGACCTATTGCCTATTTTTTAAAAGATTTATTTATTTATTTGAAAGTCAGAGTTATACAGAGAGAGGAGAGGCAGAGAGAGAAAGGTCTTGCACTCCCTGGTTCATTCCCCAGTTGGCCATAACAGTCAGAGCTGCACTGATCCAAAGCCAGGAGCCAGGAGCTTCCTCTGGGTCTCCCACTCAGATCCAGGGGCTCAAGGACTTGGGACATCTTCCACTGCTTTCCCAGGCCATAGCAGAGAGCTGGATTGGAAATGGAGCAGCTGGGATTTGAACTGGTGCCACATGGGATGCCAGCACTGCAGGTGGCGGCTTTACCCGCTACTCCACAGCGCCAGCCCCCCATTGCCTATTAATATATGGCAAGAGAACGCTATGTAATATACACACTCTTAAATTCTGGAAGCCAGCAGTCATGGAAAGTGCGTGGTGTGCGTCAGTGGTCTGTGTTGGCAGGTACGGTTGTGTCCAGGCTGCCTACATGCTTGGACGATCTCCCAGATCTTCCCCTGCACCTGTCTGATCCGGACAGGCTGGTTCAATGCAATCCCTGTCTGTGTTGCCACGTTACAAATCCCGTAACTACTGCAGGAGGAAGTCCAGTTGCCTTCCATTTCACGCGTGGTGCGTGGCTCCTCTCAGAGCCAATCCCAGCCCTTCTCAGCCCGACGCCCCTTGGTGCTGGGAGTGGGGGCCAAGGCCAAAGACACTTGGCACGCCTCCCCCTGTGGCACCTGTTTGGTCCCTGCTGCCAGTAACGAGGCCTTTCTTCACCCACCCTGATGAGAACTGCAGGGTGCAGAGCAGGTGGAGCCCAGGGCAGAGCCAAAGCTTCAGCCTGGATCTGCAGGCAGGATGCCCTCTCCCTCCGGGGGCCAGGGGTTGGGGCTTCTTGTTCCTAAGCCCTTCACCTGACGAGGTGAGGCCCACCGCATCGTGGAGGGCCATCTGCTTTGCTCAGAGTCGTTGCTGGAAGCTCTCCCCTCATTTGAAATCCAGCTGCCCAGCAGGGGCTGGGCTGGTTTTAACACCTAGCTTTTCTCTAGCCATGGCCCTTATGCTGTGACAGCAGCCTGGTCACACAGTGTCCCAGCCAGAGCCCAGCCCCTGGCTGCAAGGTGGACAGCTGTGTGCACCATGTCCCGGTCCTCATCTGGCTGTGATGGGGACGTGGCCCGCCCATGACCTCCTTAGACAGAGGCTAGCTCCCAGGCTTAGGCTAGTCCCAGACCACGGAGCATGCCTGCTTCTTGGCTTTTCAGACCAATGCCTGCTGTTTGGTGGGTTCCTTCATGGGAGAAGTAGAATTTGCCACTTTCTCTTCTTTCATCCTCCAGGGAGATCCAGGGGAGATCCTTGGCCACATCCCCGGGACACTGTTGAAAGGTGAACGAGGATATCCTGGACCCCCCGGCATACCAGTAAGCATTTTCTAAGTGATTCTCTGCACAGACCCGGTGGCTTCCCAGTTTGTCTTTTAATTCTTTTCTACCTCAACCCATTACAGGGCTCCCCAGGATTGCCGGGGCTGCAAGGACCTGTTGGCCCTCCAGGGTTTACCGGACCCCCGGTAAGTGGCAGGGGACGTCCTGTGAGAACGGGGGGACAAGGAAGAGTTCAGTGAAGGTGCACACGGTGGTGATGGCTCTTGGCTTGGCAGTGGCACCAGTGCCCTCTTTCCTAGGGACACATGTGGCTGCCCCCCGTTCCAAGCTGGGGAACAGGGCAGTAATAGTGCAGTGTGCCCAGGTGCCCCTGAACGATGCCACCATCATCGGGGCTGGCTGCATGCCGGGGACTTCTTGGACAGAGGAAGCCGAGCTTTGATGGGCGAGGCAGTCTGGCCCAGGGGCTTCACCGTGAGGCGCGCGAGCTGGGTTTGCAGAGTTGGGGTCACAGCACGGGTGGGTCTGTTAGGGGCGTGACAACTGCGCGCGCAGCCTGGCATCCTTACGCTGATGCTCTCAGAGCAGGTGGGTGGCAGCGGCATCCCCTCCCCCGTTCTCACAGACCGCTCCCGTTAAGCACACTTGTTTGCTGAGTGCTGTGTGTGCAGGGAGTAGAAACTGCACGTGTGGATCTTCTCACACAGCCTGCCTGAGAGTTGTGTGCACGCACACACACACACGCACACTCACATGTCTACCATAGGTATATTATACATACATGCTTTTTTAAAAAAAGATTTACTTATTTATTTGAAAGAGTTATGGAGAGAGAGAGAGAGAGAGAGAGAGAGAGAGAGAGGTCCTCCATCTGATGGTTCACTTCCCAGAGATAGAGAGAGAGAGGTCTTCCATCCGCTGGTTCACTCCCCAGATGGCCGCAACGGCTGGAGCTGTGCCAATCTGAAGCCAGGAGCCAGGAGCTTCTTCCTGGTCTCCCACGCGGGTGCAGGGGCCCAAGGAGTTGGGTCATCTTCTACTGCTTTCCCAGGCCATAGCAGAGAGCTGGACATCGAGACAGAGATCTCTCATCCACTGGCTCACTCCCCCAATGCCTGCAATAGCGGTGGCTGGACCAGGCTGAAGCTGGGAGCCAGGCACCCAATCCACATCTCCCCCGTGGGTGGCAGGGACCCAGGTACCTGCGCCATCTCAAGTACCTGGAAGCTGCAGCTGGGAGCTGGAGCCGGGCAGTGAATGCCGGCACGGCGCCGTGGGACGAGGGCGCCTTAAGCACGAGGCCAGTGCCTGCTCCAGGCTGACGTTCTTAATTTGCTTGTTATCTTTTTCTTTCTTTTAGTAAAATCCAAAAACTCTTGTGGCCACTTTGCTGCAATGTAAAGTGAATTTACATTCTTCTTAACGAATGAGTAAAGGATGCCTGATTTTTCCTTCTTAAGACGATGTAAACAAACGGTGTGAGATTTTGGTACAAACTCAGGTTTTTTGGTTTCACTGCGATGCCTCTATGAGGAATCATCAATTTGGTTTTGTTTTCAATGTATGTGTAGATTAGAACATCAGAGTTAGAGAGAGGGGAATGGGGCGGGGAGGGGGAGAGAGATCTTCCATCTGCTGGTTCACTCCCCACATGGCCACAACAGCCGGGGTCGAGCCAGGCTGGAGCCAGGAGCCAGGAGCTTCTTTCAGGTCTCCCATGTGGGTGCAGGGGCACAAGCACTTGGACCATCTGCTGCTGCTTTTCCCAGGCCCTTAGCAGGGAGCTGGATGGGAAGCGGAGCAGCCGGGGCACTAACCGGCGCCCACATGGGATGCTGCTGTTGCAGGTGGCAGCTTTGCCTGCTGCGCCATACGCCGACCCCATCAGTCTATTGGAGATGAACCGTAGTGTCGGAGGACACAAATGCTATTCCCAAGCCTGCAGCCCCAGGGCTCCTAGAGGGTGGCGGGTGGCCTCGGGGCAGTGCCTGAGCCTCTGTGGTGTTTGCACTCGTATTAATGATTGTCCTAGACTCTGTGTTTTCTAGTTATTTTCAGTTTTACAGCACAGAAAGAAAGTTTAACACATAAATGATCCTGTTAACCATTGACTCTTAAGAAAGCTTTTGCACAAAGAAGGAGTTAAAGGTCACGGAGGCTGTGAGTCCTGTTTAATTAAAACGTCTCCTCCTGCAGGGTCCCCCAGGCCCCCCCGGCCCTCCAGGTGAAAAGGTAAGGATGCGTCACTCCTTCCTCTTTGGTGTTTTGAGTTTAAGAAAAGTTTTGATAATTATATTTATCTAAACATCTGCTCCTATCTATTCATCCATCCATCTCCACCTCTGTCTATCAATCTTGCCTGTCTGCCCACCTGCCACCCATCAGTCATCTCTCCGCTTCCAGCCTTTTGTCACTACTTTGTTGTTGTTGTTGTTGTTTTAAAGATTTATTTATTCGAAAGTGAGAGTTACACAGAGAGAGAGGAGAGGCAGAGAGAGAGAGAGAGAGAGAGAATGAGAAAGGCCTTCCATCCGCTAGTTCACTCCCCAGTTGGCCGCAATGGCCGGAGCTACGCCAATCCGAAGCCAGGAGCCAGGAGCTTCTTCCAGGTCTCCCACGTGGGTGCAGGGGCCCAAGCATTTGGGCCATCTTCTACTGCTTTCCCAGGCCATAGCAGAGAGCTGGATGGGAAGTGGATCAGCCGGGATTCGAACCGCCTGCCATCTTATCGCGTTGTATGTGGCATTGGTGGGATGACGTTGAGCAATGGAAACAACGCTAAAACAACTCTAATAATGAGAGCCTAATTTTTTATCAACAGGGCCAAATGGGCTTAAGTTTCCAAGGACCGAAAGGTGACAAGGTGTGTGAGCGTCTCTTGCGCGTGTTTCCATGTTTGCCCCCCAGTTGTGAGCCTTTCGGGATGTCCACCTCTCGTGGCTCCTCTTGATAATGTCCGTCTTCTCTGTATATCTTTGAAGTTGATAGTTTTTCTCAAAGTGCTGGGATTACGGAGTTTCTTGTCACTTTTTGAGGAGCTGGAACGCAGTGACGTGCTCCCGGCACAATTGACAGGCAGAGAGGACAATGCGATGACCGATTCCAGGGATGTGTACACAGAGCTTGGTCAGCACGCTCTTTGCCAGTGATGAAGCCAGGCCTAGAATTCATAACAGAGTCAGCCAGGACTTGGCCATTAGTAGCAGAGCGTGACCAAGGCCACTGAGGGGACACTGGGCAGTGGGCAGCCCTTCTCGGTGGCCAGGCAGGCACAGAGCAGAAGCACAGGCCAGAGCAGGTGGCTTCACCTTTGGAACAGGAGGCAGACAGTAGGACCCCTGGATCCCCAGGTCACTCCATGGGTTTCCCAAGATCAGATTAACGACAGGGCACGGGCTGGGGGTATTCCTGTAGCTGCCACTCCCGCCTGCCTCGCCAATGTGACAAGGTGTGTGATGACCACCAGGGGGCGTCAGATGCAGGGGGCCTGGACAGAGCTGGACTGGGCAGTGGACCTCAACCCCAGTTTTTTGTCTCAACGTTCCCATCAGCCTCCCGATGAAGGGGTATTTTGGGGCCTCCTGTGTGCTATGGCCAGATGTCTTTACTTCCAGTGTGCCCAACACTCAGGATGCCCGGAGAGCCACATCCCTAATGGTCCTCTTCTTGTTGACCTGAAAACACCCCCTTGCTCCCCAGCCAGTCTGTCTCTCTGTCCTCTGTGCCACCAGTGTGCAGCAGTGCCCTCGCTGGAGCTTTTGTTCGATACACAGAAAACACGTCCTGTGGACAGTCAGACCCCTTGTCACGACTGAGATGCGGCTGCCGGGCTTCCTAGTCCCTGGGAAGCAAAGCCACGCTAATTTTCCATGCTTTTGTGCCATCTTCATGCTGAAACTTAATTTTGTGCCAAAAGGCAAAATACAGAACGCAAGACATTGCATTTTTAAAATTGACACTTTCTTTTAGGCTACACTTTCCCTTCTTGCTGTAGTGATGTTTTTCCCCTGATTAATTCTCCATTTTTGCATCCACAGGGAGATCAAGGCATCAGTGGGCCTCCGGGAGTCCCAGGACAAGCTCAAGTGAAGGAGAAAGGGGACTTTGCCACCAAGGGAGAGAAGGTACATGCAGGCTGCGTGCGGCCGCTGCCGGCTGTCTGATCTGGGACAAACTCCAAGGGAGCACGAGAAATCAGGCAAAATCCAGCTCTCCATCCTGGCCTGGAAAACACCTGCGTTCTATTCCACTCGCTGTAGCCACCTGTGTGCGCAGGGCGGCTGGCACTGGCTGTCCCTCCTCGGGGAGCGCCAGGGTGGGGGAGGCTGTGGTCGGTCACCCGTGGGACCCCTCTGCCCCTCTAGACCCACGGCCCAGGCCATGCAGGGAAGCCAGTGGCAGAGACCAATGTGAATTTCTTTGCTCATTTCGGAAAAGGGTCATACTTTTTGTGCACGTTGTACATAGCACATAAAAGGTGGACATAGCCGTGAGACAGAGCTGACCTCTCTCTCTCTCTCTCTCTCTCTCTCTCTCTCTCTCTCTCTCTCTCTCTCTCCTTAGGGTCAAAAAGGTGAACCTGGATTTCAGGTAGGCGCCCGGTTCCTTTTTGTGGTTATTACTTCAATGTGGAGGTTACGCTTGTATCTCTGGTTGCGTATCACTGACGTACGCCAAGGTGCCTCACTCTGGCTTTCTCTTCTCTCCAGGGAATTCCAGGGATTGGCGAGAAAGGCGAACCCGGAAAACCAGGGCCCCGGGTGAGCGCTCCCCAAGTCCGCCCATGCCTCACTGGGACACCATTTTCCCGTCCCACCAAAACCGGTGCTCCTCAGCCATCTCACTTTCCCACCAAAAACCTCCGCCCCTCAGCCATCTCCCCTCCAGCCAAAACCCACTGCCCCTCAGCCATCTCCCCTCCCGCCAGAACCCACTGCCCCCCAGCCATCTCACCTCCCCGCCAGAACCCACTGCCCCTCGGCCATCTCCCCTCCCGCTAAAACCCACTGCCCCTCAGCCGTCTCCCCTCCCGCCAAAACCCACTGCCCCTCAGCCTTCTCCCCTCCCACCGGAACCCACTGCCCCTCAGCCATCTCCCCTCCCACCGGAACCCACTGCCCCTCAGCCGTCTCCCCTCCCGCCAAAACCCACTGCCCCTCAGCCATCTCCTCTCCCCGCCCAAACCCACTGCCCCTCAGCCTTCTCCCCTCCCGCCAAAACCCACTGCCCCTCAGCCATCTCCTCTCCCCGCCCAAACCCACTGCCCCTCAGCCTTCTCCCCTCCCGCCAGAACCCACTGCCCCTCAGCCTTCTCCGCTCCCGCCAAAACCCACTGCCCCTCAGCCATCTCCCCTCCCGCCAGAACCCACTGCCCCTCAGCCTTCTCCCCTCCCGCCAAAACCCACTGCCCCCCAGCCATCTCACCTCCCCGCCAGAACCCACTGCCCCTCAGCCGTCTCCCCTCCCCACCAGAACCCACTGCCCCTCAGCCGTCTCCCCTTCCCGCCAAAACCCACTGCCCCTCAGCTGTCTCCCCTTCCCGCCAAAACCCACTGCCCCTCAGCCTTCTCCCCTCCTGCCTAAACCCACTGCCCCTCAGCCTTCTCCCCTCCCGCCAGAACCCGCGCCCCTCCTAGGGCCTCTCTGGGCCCCGTGAGCTGGCGCCCCCGCCGGAGCGGAGCAGCCTGGCGTGAAGGCGGCCTCTGGAGTCTCCATGCGTCTCAGGGCGCAGCGCAGGCTGCTGAGGGGACCCGGGCCGCGAGGGTCCAGCACAGCGCCTCGGCCAGTCGCAGCCACGGGGCTCGCAGTGCCCGGCCCTCTCCCGGCCGTGAGCTCACAGTGCCCGGCCCTCTCCCGGCCGTGAGCTCGCAGTGCCTGGCCCTCTCCCGGCTGTGGGCTCACAGTGCCCGGCCCTCTCTCGGCGCGCGGCCTCGCCATGGCTCAATGCTTTCTGCCTTCCTCCTGCAGGGAAAACCCGGCAAAGACGGCGAGAAGGGGGAGAAGGGGAGCCTGGTGAGTCCTGGCGGCCGCGGCCCGAGGTGCAGCCCCGCGCGGCGGCCCGGGCGCCCCTCACGCCTCCTCTCTCTTGCAGGGCTTCCCTGGAGACTCGGGGTACCCCGGACTCCCCGGCCGCCCGGGCCCCCAGGTGAGCGCCCCGCTCCGGGACCTGGCTTTGGCCCAGTGCGCCGCTCTTGGCTCCTGTTGCTGCTTTGGGTTTTTGTCCCTCTAGAATGACGAATCTTAGGCTCAAAGGGGAAAAAAAATATATTTATGCTCCGTTTGGGTGAAAACACAATTTTAGGGACTTCGTTGGTTCTCTTGAATTTTTCACATGAATTTTTTCCCATTCAAGTTTTTGTAGGCATTCTTTTTTTTCCCATTATAAAACAGTCGAAGGAGGGGCAGTGAGATGCGTGGGAGGAAAGGGACTGTCTGGGCTTTCCATTTCCACCGGAAACTGTCAGAGTTGATCCTGTCCAGGCCTGCGCACGTGCGCGTGTTGGGCGGGGCTGGAGCCGGGGGCGGGACTGTGGTCCAGGCTGCCCCAGTGGAGTGGGGGAGCAGGAGGCAGGTGCCCGAGCCCTCGCCTGCGTCCCCAGGGTCTGCGTGGGTGGGCAGCTGGCGTCCGGGGCGGGAGCCGGGAGGTGAACAGGGCGTGGGAACGTAGGGCGGGGCTCCGGGGCTTCTGTGGAGGCCTGGCCAGGCGGCGAGAGAGCGTGCCCTGTGCATTTTTGGGAGAAGGACGATCTCGGGATGTTGAGTGAGAGTTGTATTCAGAATGTGGTAGCTAACATAGTTCCCACGTCCTGCAGGTGTTTCTAGAATCTTCCTGTTCAGAGAAGAAACGCTACGGCACTGCCTTCTAGTTTAATGCCTTATGTAAAAGATCTGTGGCCTAATGTGCGCGGCTGAGAACTTTCTAAACTGTTATCACGGGGTACAAGAACGTCAGAGAGCAGAAAGCTAGATTTCTGGGGGATGGGCATCCAGCGCGAAAGTGATCGGCAGGTGCCTGCCAGTATTTCCAGTTCTTGGGCAGTGCGTGTCCCGTGGAGACAGCGCGTTGAGCTGTTTTCTTCTTTTGCAGGGAGAGAAAGGAGAAGCTGGCCCCCCAGGCCCACCTGGCATTGTGAGTGCTGCGCTGGCTGCTGCCCTCCTGGGCTGCGGGAGGGGGCGGGGGTGGGGGCACAGGGAGGCCGTGGGGCCAGCGTTTGCCCGGGACCAGACCCTGTCCCTGGAAGACCTGTGTGCGCAGGGGCGCGCGCTGTGAGATGACTCGTGTTGTGTGCAGTTCGGGACTTAATCCTCTTGCACCTTGCTCGCTTCTGCATTCCTTCAGCCACTGAAGAGGCAAGATGGGCTCTGCGTCAGCACGGATCCCAAGGCCAGGGAGGGCAATTTTCCTAGGGAAGCAGGTGGCCCGTGACTTGTCCTAGCAAAAGCATTTTTATTCCTGCGGATAACGTTTTCCTCCTTGTCCGCACGCGCGGTTTGCCTGCCTGTAAGCCAGGTCACCAGCCCGTTCTGAATGTGAGCTTCTTGCTGTTTGTGCTCACCTCCTCTTGTGCCTGGGGGAGGTTTCACTTCCAGGAAGTGCTGAACCTTCTAATGCTTCTATTTTTTTTAAAAAAAGACTTTGTTTATTTGAAAGGCTGAGTTACAGAGGCAGAAGGCAGAGAGAGAGAGAGAGAGAGAGGGAGAGAGAGAGAGAGGGAGAGAGGTCTTCTATCTACTGGTTCACTCCCCAAATGGCCACAAAGGCCAGAGCTGAGCTGATCCGCAGCCAGGAGCCAGGAGCTTCTTCCAGGTCTCCCACATGGGTGCAAGGGCCCAAGGACTTGGGCCATCCTCTACTGCTTTCCCAGGCCATAGCAGGGAGCTGGATTGGAAGTGGAGCAGTTGGGACTCGAACCGGCACCCATATGGGATGCCAGCACTGCAGGCTTTACCCGCTACGCCACAGCGCTGGCCCTGTGAACCTTCCTGTTGTTTTTATTGCTTTTATTACTCCACATGTACTCCTAGTTCTTTTTTAAAAAATAGTTTCTTGAATGACAGAGTTAGAGAGAAGGGAAACTTTTATCACTGATGCACTCCCCAAATGACGGCAATGGCCAGGGCTGGCCAGAGCAAAACCAGGAGCCAGGAGCTTCATCCGGGTCTCCCAGGTGGGTGCAGGGGCCCAAGGACTTGGGCCATCTTCTACTGCTTTCCCAAGTGCATTATCAGGGAACTGGATTGTAAGTAGAGCAGCCGGGACTTGAACCAGTGCCCATATGGGATGTAGGTGTTGTAGGTGGTGGTTTAGCTCGTTAAGCCACAATGCTGGCTCCTATTCAAATTCCTGTTTTCCATATTTATTTGTGGCTGCTTGCAATGCTGAAATATTCTGTTTTTACCTTAACCTCATCAATACTTTTTTATTTACTTGTTTTTCTTTATGTTAGATGTTCGCCCTTTATTCATTTTTTTCCTTGGCAAGGAACAATTATTTACATTTATGGGTATAACATCTGGTGTTGATGCGTGTATGCGTCCTAGAGGGCCAAGTCAAGCTGTTTAGAATAAGCACATCTCAGCAATAACCACTGATCTAGTTGACACAGGGTCACATTCAAGGGCAGTGCTGTTTGTGCTTTTGTCGTTTTCCTGACATTTCCGTAGAGCAGATCCGGGGCGAAGCAGCTCTCCTCTCTAACGAGGTCTAACGCGGTGCCTTCTGGGCCAGGCGCCTCTCCATTTCAGAGAAAAAAACCCACTTAGGGACATGTTAAAAAGCAAAAGATTTTCTTCTAATAAGAGCTGTGAGTGTCCCCGACCCACAGCCTGAAGACACTGAAGGATGTTCTTGGGACCACACCCCGTGACGAGAAATGCTCACGGTGTGATGCGTGTCCCTGGGCTCCCTGCGCTGTGTCCCTGCCCTGCCTCTGTGTGATGTGTGTCCCTGGGCTCCCTCCGCTGTGTCCCTGCCCTGCCTCCGTGTGGCATGTGTCCCTGGGCTCCCTCCGCTGTGTCCCTGCCGTGCCTCCGTGTGATGTGTGTCGCTGGGCTCCCTCCACTGTGTCCCTGCCCTGCCTCTGTGTGGCGTGTGTCCCTGGGCTTCCTGCGCTGTGTCCCTGCCGTGCCTCCGTGTGATGTGTGTCCCTGAGCTTCTTGCGCTGTGTCCCTGCCCTGCCTCCGTGTGATGTGTGTCCCTGGGCTTCCTGCGCTGTGTCCCTGCCCTGCCTCCGTGTGATGTGTGTCCCTGGGCTTCCTGCGCTGTGTCCCTGCCCTGCCTCCGTGTGATGTGTGTCCCTGGGCTTCCTGCGCTGTGTCCCTGCCCTGCCTCCGTGTGATGTGTGTCCCTGGGCTCCCTCCGCTGTGTCCCTGCCCTGCCTCCGTGTGATGTGTGTCCCTGGGCTTCCTGCGCTGTGTCCCTGCCCTGCCTCCGTGTGATGTGTGTCCCTGGGCTCCCTCTGCTGTGTCCCTGCCCTGCCTCCGTGTGATGTGTGTCCCTGGGCTCCCTCTGCTGTGTCCCTGCCCTGCCTCCGTGTGATGTGTGTCCCTGGGCTCCCTCTGCTGTGTCCCTGCCCTGCCTCCGTGTGATGTGTGTCCCTGGGCTCCCGCCACTGTGTTCTGTCCTGCCTCCGTGCGGTGACAGCAGCTGCTGCCCCCGGGGTCCCGGAGGGGGCCCGGCAGCCCACAGGACCTGCCCCGTGCTTCATCCCCACTCCTGGCTGTCTCCCGACTCGGCGCCCTGCCCTGCGGTGACCTTCCTCCTTGTGCTCAGGTGATCGGCACGGGACCCTTGGGAGAGAAAGGCGAGCGAGGCTTCCCGGGAGCACCGGGGCTCAGAGGAGAGCCGGGCCCCAAAGGTAGCTGCTTGCCCCCCCCCCTTCCGCCTCTCTCTCTCCAGTTTTGACCCGGGCTCCTCCGTATCTTGGAAGCAGCCGCGTGCCCTGCACAGCTCCCTGGGGACCAGGTCTTCAGGTTCATAGGAGGGGTCTTCAAATCCTGCACGGAAAAGGCTTATGGTGAAAAATTTGTGCATAGGTTTCAACCATTTTGTGCCAAGTTAAGCTGGCGTCTTGGTTCCACTTCCAGGCACTTTCTGAAGTCTCTGGGGTGTCTTTACCACGTGGGCAGCGAGGCCCTCTCCTGGCTTTAGGGGCGTTTCCCCAGGGCGCTGGGCGGCTCCCCGTGGGCGTGGAGGTCTCTGCACAGCCCTCCTGGGACATTAGGTGGAGACTTGCAAGCTGGTGTCCGTGAGGGAACGCCTGTCAGTGTGCCCATGTTCTCTTTCTCTTTCCAGGTTACCCAGGGATCCAAGGCCAGCCGGGACTTCCAGGTGAGCCTCCTCAGCTGGCGCTCTGTCGGACCCTGGCTCACGTTTTGCGTGTGGTTATATGTGCATGAGATATTCGCATGGACTAGCAGTGGTACTGCAGTTTTCTGGTTCCTGGCTGCTGTCCCTGCATGGGGGGCTGCCCCATCCCCCCGTGCTCTGTGCTCCGCTCTGGGCTGCGGCCCCCACTGCCCCGGTGACCTGCATCTTGCCGGGCCGGCCCTGGCCTGCTTCCTGGGCCAGCTGTCCCCTCTGCTTTGCTGCGCGCCGTGGACCCTGCTGGTTCAGCTGAGGCCTGCCCGGGCTGCCTTCGTTTCTTTCTGCTCCTTGCACTTGAGCTTGTGGGTCTTCTCGGGTCCTGGGTCCTCCCCTCCCTTGCAGCTCTCTCCTCTCCGCTCCCTCCCCACTCAGGCCCAGCCGCACCCTTCGCTGTGCTCTGGCCCCTTCCCCAGAGTCTCTCCACCTTCCTGTCGCAAACCTCAGTTCTCAGCTTTGAGGCGGCCAGATTACTGCGGGTGCCCTCGACTCCGCGTGGCCTCCTCCCCGACCTGGAGCCACGCAGTGTGCGCCCTTGGCCCCGTGTGCCTGCCGTCCCAGAGCCCCGCCCCCTTGCCTTGGTGCCACGTGTGCTTGTGCCCTGCTTGGGGATGCCGATGGTACCGAGCGGCCGTGGGCTTTAGCGTCCGCACGGCGGGGTCCTCTCCCTCAAGTCAGATGCGTGGCTGCCAGCACTTTGGCGTGAGAGCCCGTGTCTGGGTGCCCTGTCTACAGCACCGCTAGGAGTCCTTGACCGTGTTTGTGCTGGGGTGCCGACTGACCTACGATTTGTGCTGCTTCCAGGCTTTCCTGTGCCCGGCCAGCCCGGTGCTCCCGGCTTCCCCGGCGAGAGAGGAGAAAAAGGCGACCAGGGACTGCCAGGCGTGTCTTTGCCAGGACCAAGCGGAAAGGACGGGCTCCCAGGCCTTCCCGGCCCCCCTGGGCCCCCCGGGCAGCCAGGCCACACCAGTAAGTCCCGCCCAGGGATGGTTCCCCACAGGGTCCAGGTGCAGGAATTCGAGGGCAGAGCTGGCGGGAGAGCAAGGCACACGGGCTTCTTTGTCCAGTGATTGGTTAATTATTGACATTCCACTTGGGGATCCGCACAGAATTAACCATGCAGGAGAGAAGAGTAGTTAAAAAAAGAAAAAAGACACCGGTCTCTAGGAATAAGTAACATGTTAACCAGATGTTAACCAGTTCAGCCCATGGTTTCTATTGAAAACAGCCTGAGTGCTGTGTGGTCTGGAGCCCCGGTCCTGCTCACACTCACACGTGCACTGGAGACAGGGCAGGGGACAGCGTGGGAGCAGATGTGTAGCGTGTGCACACCTCAGGCTGTGTGTGCCCCTGGGTTTCTCACGTCAGCCCCTTGTGAGGGCTGAGCATGCGACATGGAGCTTCCGACTCCACCGACGCAGACTCCGGGAAGATTCTAGAGGTCTGAAGTCCACTGCCCCCGTGGAAGTGGGTTCAGGTTTGCAAAAGAGGCCTTTGGTAGTGAGATTCCATGCCAACACGTGCTCTGTGCAGTGTCTGGAGCACAGATGCTCTGGGTGCTAGGTTCCGGGGGGCGTGGCGGTGATTTGCTGGCACCCAGGGGCACCTTTGGGGAGAGAGCTGAGGCCAGGAGGCTGCTAAGGGAGGCCGCACCAAGACTGGCAGGCACAGCCGGCTCTGGGCACATCCGCATGGACGTGGTGGGAACGCAGGTGGCTCGCGTGTGACCTGTGCAGCGTCTCCTCTCGTGATTTTGTGCAACGTGGGAGAGGAAAGTGAACTCTGCGTGCCCCGGGCACCCCCATGGCAAAGTCGTGGTTTCTGTGTCCCAGGGCGGGTTGGGGTCACTCATTCGTTCAGCAGGGGTTGGCGTGCATCAGGCCTGTAGCAGGAGCCATGGGGAAGCTTGCACAAAGTCCTGCCCCCTGGAGCGTGGGATCTGTGTGGGAACAGGTGTAGACCAAGAGATAAGTAAACAGTCTGACTGTAGGTGCTGGCGAGCCGGAGGGGAGGCACGGCTGGGGAGGGCAGGGTGCGGTTGTGGGGGTGGGGAGTCATCTTCACAGAGCCATACGCTGACGCCAGAGAGGGGGCGCTCACAAGGGGAGAAGCTGGGAGAAGAGTATTTTTTTTTTTGGATTTGTTTATTTGAAAGTCAGAGTTAATGGAGAAGCAGAGGCAAAGACAGATCTTCCATCCACTGGTTCACTCCCCAAATGGCTGCAACTGTCAGGACTCTGCCAGGCTGAAGCCGGGAACCAGGAGCTTCATCCGGGTCTCCTACACGGGTGCAGGGGCCCAAGGACTTGGACCGTCCACTACTGCTTTCCCAGGCTCATTAGCAGGGAGCTGGATTGGAAGTGGAGCAGCAGGGACTTGAACCAGTGACCACATGGGATGCTGGTGCTGCAGGCGGTGGCTCTGCCCACTATGTCACAGCACCAACCCGAGAAGAGTATTTTTTGCAGGACCAAAATATCTAAATTTTTTTATAAAAATATGAACTCTCTGTCAGTGTAACATCTGCCACACCAGATTTGTAGGTTTTCTTTTTAGTCCACATAAACTGTGTAATTCCTCGTCACAAACAAGCACTTAGTTCAGATTTACGGCATAGGATACAGAGCCTGCGTCTCGGAGCTACTGCGGCGTGGCCTGGCCGCAGCTCATGAACCAGGCGCTGTGGGGGTTTCCACGTGCTGCTGCTGCTGCCGTGTTCTGGTCCCGGCTGCTGGTGGCAGCTCCGTGCCCCCCGTGGCTGCAGACCCCTCCCTGAGCAGGCGTCAGGTGGGCTCAGGCCGGGAAACCCGAAACTCCTCAGAAATGGCCCCGTCTTCTCGCTTCAGCCTTGAGGTTTCTCCGAGCTGACCTTGGTGTGGATGTGGCACGGTTTGGACAGGGAGTGAAGGAGCCGGGCAGGGCGCGTGTCCTGGGAGAGAACTTCTGTCTCTCGGGAGCTCGTGTTGCCAGCATTTGCATGGTCAGGGAGTCGACACTGGCCAACCTTGTTGGACTGGGATCGGAGGGCCCGCTCTCAGAGACGTAAAGTTGAAGTCCCCTGCCCATGGGTCAGAGGACTGTGGGAGTCAGCAGGACTGGAGGGAGGAGACACGGTGCAGGTCCTCCACGGTGACTGCGGGGACAGCCCCGTGTCACCAGCTCAGAGAAACAGACTAGCCGCAAGCAAACAGAGCCAGACGCTGCTCTGTCCAACCACAGTCCTTACACCATTGAAACTTCCAGCTGAGCCATGAGCCAAGGCTCTGGGTCTCCTTGAGGTGTTCTTGTTTTCCTGGGGTGGGGAGACCAGAAAGGTTGGCTCTGGTTAGTGCGTGACCCCAGCCCTGGGCCCTGGCACTGGGTGGCCGTGACACTGCTGCCTTGGCCTCTTCTCTGTGGGTGTGAACGATGCTCTGTGCTTTGCAAGAGGAAAACGAGGCGAGGCTGGGGACCGGGCTGGTGGCAGGAGACCAGGCTGGTGGCAGGAGACCACGGGGCGGGGGGACCGGGCTGGTGATGGGAGACCACAGAGCGAGGGGGACAGGGCTGGTGATAGGAGACCATGGGGTGGGGGGGACAGGGCTGGTGACGGGAGACCACGGGGCGGGGGGACCGGGCTGGTGACGGGAGACCACAGGGCGGGGGGACCGGGCTGGTGATGGGAGACCACAGAGCGAGGGGGACAGGGCTGGTGATAGGAGACCATGGGGCGGGGGGGACAGGGCTGGTGACGGGAGACCACGGCGCAGGATGGCCCCGCGCGGCTGAGACGGCCAACTGGAGCTGAATTTCTAGACCTAGCAAATGACCCCAGCGTCTGGTTTATAAGAGGCTGGAGTAAGAGGGCGGAAGGCCCTCACTGATGGTGTGGCCTGTGTCATTTCAGACGGCATCGTGGAGTGTCAGCCCGGGCCGCCTGGCGATCAGGGTCCTCCCGGCACACCAGGGCAGCCGGGATTGAGTGGCGAAGTCGGAGAGAAAGGTAAGGGATCTGAATTTCTTCTTTTTTAAATATTTATTTAAAAACTTGAATGTCGGAGTTACACACAGAGAGAGGAGAGGCAGAGCGAGAGAGAGCGAGAGCGAGAGAGAGAGAGAGAGAGAGAGTGAGAGAGAGAGAGAGAGGTCTTTCATCCGCTGGTTCATTCCCCAGTTGGCCAAAATGGCAGGAGCTGCTTTACCCGCTACACCACTGTGCCGACCCCAAGGTTTTAATTTCAGTGTGTTTGCTGATTTGAATTTCCCTCTCATAAATTGCTCAAGCCTTGGAGTCAGGTTCGGGCGGGGCCTCCGTGGCTTTTCAGTCTGTTGTCAGAGGGGGTGAAGGGGGAGTGGGTGTCCCTAGGCTGAGCTCCGTCAGGAGGGCGGGGACCTGGGAGGAGGGGTGGGGCCTGTGGTGGTTGTTCTTTGGTCATTTTTTTTTTAAGATTTTATTTTTATTTATTTGAAAGAGTTAGAGAGATAGAGGCAGAGAGAGAGAGAGAGAGAGAGAGAGAGAGAGAGAGAGAATGAGAAAGGTCTTCCATCCGCTGGTTCACTCTCCAGTTGGCCAAAGTGGCCAGAGCTGTGCTGATCTGAAGCCAGGAGCCAGGAGCCTCTTCCAGGTCTCCCATGCGGGTGCAGGGACCCAAGGACTTGGGCCATCCTCTACTGCTTTCCTAGGCCAGAGCAGAGAGCTGGATCAGAAGTGGACCAGCAGGGACTTGAACCAGTGCCCACACGGGATGCCGGCGCCGCAGGCGGCAGCTTTACCCGCTGTGCCACAGCGCCGGCCCCTGCCTGTCCAGGCGCCAGCGACATGGCCCGCGGACTGACCTTGTGGGCAGTCTTGGGACGAGGCGGATTCGCACTGCCTCTGCGGCCCTGCCTTGGGGCGCCACGGACTGGGGCTCTCCCCGCATTTAGAACTGCAGATGCCGTGGCAGCGGCCAACTCTGCCCAGGCCGGGGCGACCCTCAGTTTCGGGATCAGGCTGCCGCCTGGACGGGGGGTCGGGAACAGAGCAGCCGCGGTCACGGGGCAGCGCAGGTGGCAGGGGTGACGCCCAGCACCCGCGGCTGATGGGGAGGCCCAGCAGAGGGTGCTGTTGGGGATCGAGGAGACCCCCAGCTGTGAGCACGCGTCTCCTGTCTTCCCGCACCTGGCCCACCCGAGCACCTGGCCTACCCGAGCACCTGGGCCACCCGTGCACCTGGCCCACTGTGCACCTGGCCTACCCGAGCACCTGGGCCACCCGTGCACCTGGCCCACTGTGCACCTGGCCCACTGTGCACCTGGCCCACTGTGCACCTGGCCCACCCTGCACCTGGCCCACCTGTGCACCTGGCCCGCTGTGCACCTGGCCCACTGTGCACCTGGCCCACTGTGCACCTGGCCCACTGTGCACCTGGCCCACTGTGCACCTGGCCTACCCGAGCACCTGGGCCACCCGTGCACCTGGCCCACTGTGCACCTGGCCCACTGTGCACCTGGCCCACTGTGCACCTGGCCCACCCTGCACCTGGCCCACCTGTGCACCTGGCCCGCTGTGCACCTGGCCCACTGTGCACCTGGCCCACCCGTGCACCTGGCCCACCGTGCCTGGCCCACCGTGCACCTGGCCCACCGTGCACCTGGCCCACCCTGCACCTGGCCCACCCGAGCACCTGGCCCACTGTGCACCTGGCCCACTGTGCACCTGGCTCACCCTGCACCTGGCCCACTGTGCACCTGGCCCACCCTGCACCTGGCCCACTGTGCACCTGGCCCACTGTGCACCTGGCTCACCCTGCACCTGGCCCACCCATGCACCTGGCCCACCGTGCACCTGGCCCACCGTGCACCTGGCCCACCCTGCACCTGGCCCACCCTGCACCTGGCCCATCTGCGCTTCCTCTTTCAGGTCAGAAGGGAGACAGCTGCCTCGTCTGTGACATGGAAGGGCTGCGTGGACCCCCCGGGCCGCAGGGGCCCCCAGGAGAGATAGGTGAGCCTGCGGAGTGGAGGACCTGGACAGCGTGGGCACCTTCACGGGGAGCCCACCTCACTCCACGAGGCGCCCGTCCGTGTTCAGAGCAGGAGCACCACAGGGCGGGCATGGAGCCTGGGCCACACTGCCGACGGCCATCAGACTGGCCTGCTGTTCGGAGTCACTGAGACACCCTGCCCCACAGCCTTTGACTCAACAGAGGCCTTCCCTTGGTGTGGTCCCTGGGACTGTGGGCGCGAGGGCCGGGGCACTTGCAGCTATCTTATTTCTGAGATACGGGCATGTGGGGTCACGTTTCCCCTCTGAGCCTCTCCTGGGTGCTTTTGTTACTCCTCCCTGGAGAGTCTTCTGTCGGCTTTGAAGACTTTTTGGAATCTTGTCGGGGAGAGAGAGTTTGGAGGAAGTGTCTCATGAACTCTGTGTTGTCTCTCTTTAAAGGGTTCCCGGGCCAGCCAGGGGCCAAGGGCGACCGCGGGTTCCCTGGCAGGGACGGTCTTGAAGGATTGCCGGTGAGTACAGGCGCGCGTGAGCTGCCGTGGAACGAGCGCAGAGTCCCGTGTGTGCACGCGTGCACGTGGGCCTGCCCTCTGCGGGGTTTCTGAGGTCACCCCGGCACGGCCCTTCCCCACCCCGCGCACCTGCGCCCGTCGCCGGCTCCTGGCTTCTCTCCTGGCCCGAATCTCGCGGCTGCAGGGCTGTGCTCAGGGGCAGGGCCTACCCTAGGGGCTCCAGGGTTTCCCATGGGGCCGCGCGGTGGCATGGGCTGTTACCTTCCTGTGTGACCCTCACTCGTGGTGCCGCCTTCCGAGCCGCCTTCGCCCCTCCCTTCTTCCTTGTCAGAAGTTGAAAGTCGGGTCCCTGGCCTTGTCCTCGTCTGGTGCGGGCTTTCAGCTTTCGAATGTGTCCACGTTGCTGGAAGCTTCGAGACAGTGAGTGGAGGCGGGGCTGGACCGGTGGAGTCCAGCGCGGCTTCCCCTTCGGCAGTCAGACCCTGGTCTTCTGCTTGCCGGAGCGTTGCTGGTGCCTGGGAAGCTCAGTCAGACGCTGCGATTGTTTAAAATCTGTCCAAATAAACGAGAAGTTCAAATAGCTGGGGAGCCCTCCCCGACGCGGGGATCAAAGACGGGGCCTTTGAAGGCAGCGGGAAAGGACGCTTCCGACCCCTGTCGGTCCGCCTTTATCCGCCTGGCTCTCCTGGGGGACTTCCTGCCTCAGCTCTGGCTGAGGTCCAGGCCAGACGCCCGGGCCCTGGCCGCCGAGTCTAACGGGAAGGGAAGAAATTGGAGGGGGTGGTGGAGGGGGACCAGAGAAGGACGTAGATCACACTCAGGACTGGAGTGCTCGTGCCCGGGCCTCCCATAGGTGAGAGAAGTCCCTGGGAGCAGGTTTGTGGGCACATGGGAGCTGGGAAGGCGGTCCTGTCTCCTGTTGTCTGCAGCCGTATCCGCTTTGTGGCTCGACCAGCCCAGCAGTGCGCCTGGTTTGGATGGGGCCAGAGGCTGCAGGACAGGCCACAGCCTGAGCACTGGGGAGTGGGGGGGCTCCGACTCCTCACCTGGCTTGGGTGGCAGTGAAAGCCGAGTGTGCGATTCGGGCACCGAATGTTGGCTGCTGAAGGCTGGGTCCCCGAGGGACCCCACTGTCCCCAGCTTGGCCCAAGGTGGGTGCAGGCAGCGAGGGGCACAGCTGCCCCAGGAGACGCCACAGTGCTGGGGGCGTGTGCTCCCCAGTGCGTATCTGAAGGGCTGTGGACCAGACCGGTGAGCCGTGCAGGCGCGAGGAGTCCTGGGACAGAGCACACTGGGTGCTGTGGGGCCGCCAGCCTCAGCTTCCGGAAGTCTACTGTCTCCCTTTCATACCACGAAGGTGGTTGAAATGGACGCTGTACTTCCTCCCCCCCACCCCCCCCACCCCCGAGGCCGTGAGAAAGCTGTGAACCCGGCACGAGCAGTGTGAGGGCCCCCTCAGGGGTGGAAAACGTGCACTGGTTCTGACTTCCTGGGTTGGGGTTTGAATCTGCTGGTGGATTTTTCCCCGTTTGAACATGTGTTTCTCTGACGTGTCCTGTGTTGCACACATCAAAAACACACAAGGCAGGGAGCCTTGGTCCTGCCCCCGAGGCCCCGAGCGTCCGTGCCTGTGGAGACGTGGCACATGGCCCTGATGCGGTGGGATCTACACTGAGTCCCAGGAGGCAGCCCATGCGAAACCAGAAAGGAGCGGAGTCCAGTTTTACCTGGGAGATCAGGCTGTGTAGACGCTGGCTGGCTCAGGAGAAACGGTTTCAAAATGCCCTGGCAACCGTTCAACCAAATAACAACACCATCTCCAGTCCTGTGGGAATTCCTGGCAGGGGGCTGCAGGAATGACGGCTGCCCCTGTCCTGAGTGGTCCCAGTGGAGGCCCCGGGCTGCTCAGGGGTGGCTCAGACCCGTCCACTTCAGTAGCCACGGGCCCGTGGTGGCTCTTGGGCTGAGGTTTCTGGGTTATTTAAGTCGCGATGCATGGGGTGCGGGGCGGCTGCTGGCGCCCACCCTTCCCGAAGCGGGCTGGAGGGGTGGGGCCTGCTGGAAGACGCCTGGGAGAGCACCTCCGCTCCGCGGGGCAGTGTGGGCAGGGAGGGTGGTCGGCCCAGTCCCCAGTCGGCTGCTTGTGTGTCTGAGAGCAGACCCCCTCCCTTGTCTCTTCAGCCCCGTCTCCGTGGGGCTGGGCAAGGCAGGGGTTCCCGGTTGATACCGGATTGTAACTGTGTGCAGGTGGGGACAACGGGAGTGCACGCGCTCGGGGCCAGCTCCATCCGTCCATCCGTGCAGCCAGGGACCTGCCACCTAGCTTCTCAGGGCACCGGCCCCTTCGCCACTAATCCCGGGCTTCCTCGGCCTCTGGTGGATTTGCCATGGGGCCGTGATGACCCCGATGCTCGCTGGGCGGCGGCCGTGGCAGCCCCTTTAAAACTCTAAGGCTTGTCTGAGTTGTGTTCTGTCCCCGGTCTTGCAGTTCCTACCTGGGAGAGGCGTGTGCTCGTGTGACACGACACGCCTTTAGCACGTGTGTGCATGTGTGTGCATGTGTGCACATGCGATGCACGCATTTCTAAGAACTTGGAGCGAGAGTGAGTTAATGAAAGGCAGTGTGTGGGAGTTCGGTTCTGCCAGGTCTGCAGGAGCCCCAGCGTCCCTCGGGCTGGGGAGAACAAGTGACTGGGGCAGTTACTCAGCCCTTGGCCGTCTTCCTCATGCACCTGGCTCCTGGGCTGCCCGCAGCAGGGACAGTGGTGGCTGCTGGCCTCAGTGGCTGGCCTGGCTTTCCAGGGGCCACCTGTGGTCCAGAGCGTGGCTCCTGGGCAGGTCACGTGACTGATGACAAAGCCGGCCCAGCGCTCACTTCCGGTTCCCCTCGCACGACACCCTGGACGTCCTTATCCCTTCTTTCCGAGTCCCAGGTGCGAGCGTGAAGGCACCTGTGGTGTTTCTAGTGACCAAACTCAGAGCAGTGGCTCCTCCCAGCCCTGCACTGGCCCGTGCTCTGGTTCTGGGCTCGGGAGTCACACATGCAGCCCCCCAACAGCTGCTAGAATGTTCTGGAAGGTGCAGCAGCCATGAGGGAGACGACAGTTACCTGAGGCCCACTGGGCGCCTGCTGCTGTCCTCGCCTGGCCCCATGCCAGCCTGTGGTTGGGACACTCAGGGGACGTGATTTTTAGGAAAAACTCACGATCGCGGGATGAGCTGTAAACCCAGGGCGGTTTCCAAGTGAGCGGCTCCATGGTGCAGGCATGCCGGCTGGCGTGGACCGCGTGTGGAGTCTCTACCATTGTTCTTGCAGGGGCCGCAAGGTGTGCCGGGCCTGATGGGCCAGCCCGGCGCCAAGGGAGAGCCCGGTGAGATCTATTTCGACGCAAGACTCAAGGGAGACAAAGGAGACCCCGGCTTCCCAGGACAGCCCGGCATGCCAGGGAGAGCGGGGTCCCCCGGGAGAGACGGCCACCCGGGCCTGCCTGGTCCCAAAGGCTCCCCGGTACGTTCTCTGCAGACTGGACGCCTGCGTCTTCCCAGCGGGGAGGAAATGAAGCGCTTGGAGGCTGTGGTTTGCACGTGGATTGGTGCCGGGTGCAAATGAGCTCGCCCTGTGGGTCACGGGACGTGTGAGCGCGGCGGGCCTGGGTGTGGATGAAGTCGAGTCTGGGACGGATTAGGGGCTTCTGAACAGGAGGCTACATGTGACCTCGCTGGTGTCTGGGTCCCTAGAGTCCCGGGGCAGACGCCTCATTCTCTGAGCGTCTCCTGATGCAGGCGAGGGAGAGGGGGAGGGCGGACGAGGGCTGGGCTTGGCGAAGAGGCCAAGGGCAGGGTGGCCCCAGGGCGGGAGGTGCAGTAAGTGAGCAGGTAAGAAAGGCTGCCCCCAGCCCTGGCTCCCTGCGGGTGGCAGGAAGGCGTGGCGGGATGGCAGAGCCGCTCTGCCTGCTGCTAACGGTTTTCTCTTTCCTGTTGGCACCCAGGGCTCAGTAGGATTGAAAGGAGAACGTGGCCCCCCTGGGGGTGTCGGCTTCCCCGGGAGTCGTGGTGACATCGGCCCCCCTGGGCCCCCAGGGTTTGGTCCTATTGGTCCCGCTGGAGACAAAGGACAAGCAGGCTTTCCCGGAAGCCCCGGGTCCCCCGGCCTGCCAGGTGAGGTCTGAGACCCTGGAGGGAGGTGCAGCCTCCGGGGCCGTGGAGGACACCAGCTCAGGGGGCGGGGCCTGCACCTGGCTTCCCTGCTTCCGGGAAGTAGGGTGGGACCTAGGCAATAGCCTGCCTCTGCCTCACTGATCCGGAGGGCCTTCTAGAGCTGAACCCCGAGTCCCACAGCTCTCCTGGGTGTGGCACTCTCGTAGCCGGGCCCGCGCCTCCTGGCTGCAGGTAGAGGGGAATCCATGCGTAGCACAACACATAATCACCCGTCTTCGCGTCACTTGGGGAGTTTGCTGCCAGGAGGGTATAATTCAGACCAGCCTGGAACGCACTTCGCATCAGTCTGAGAAGCAGAGAGTACAGTGAGCTCCTTGGATTTTTTGAGACAGGCTGTTTAAGACACTGCCCATGACTACGCTCTGAGCTTCGGAAGCAGCCTCATGTCTAGCAAACTTCTGGACCGCTCCTCACATGTGTTTTGTGGTGGAGACCACCTCTCTGTGGAAGGTTCTAGAAATGTAGAGGAACGAGACGGGAATGTAGATGACCGCTTTCTGGGTGCTCATGGTACTGTGGAAGGTTCTAGAAACGGGCAAGATGGGAACGTAGACAGCTTTGTTCTCTGTCTGCTCACGATACTGTGGGAATTTTGGAAATGTAGAAATAAGAGAAAACGTAGATGACGTTGCTCTCTGGGTGTTTGTGGTGCTGTGGAATATTCTAGAAACAGGAGCAAGATGGAAGCAGACAGCTATACTCTCTGGGTACTCGTGGTGGCTCTAGAAACAGAGGATGAGGCAGGGAGACGTAGAGACTGCTCTCTGGATGCTTATGCTGCTGTGGAAGGTTCTAGAAATCTAGAGACAAGCTAGGGCAACGTAGACAACTTCACTCTCTGGGTACTCGTGGTACTATGGAAGGTTCTAGAAATGTAGAGTGACAGCACAGGGAAATGTAGGCGACTTAGATCTCTGGGTACTCATGCTGTGGAGGGTTCTGGAAATGTGGAGGGCCCGTTCAGGGAGACTTAGACGACTTTGCTGTCTGGGTGCGCACGGTCCTGGGAGAGGGCAGAGTAAAGCCCCTCACGGACTCTTGTTGCTGCTCTTTCTTCCCAGGTCCAAAGGGTGAAGCAGGACGAGTTGTCCCCTTACCTGGCCCGCCTGGGGCAGAAGGACTGCCAGGGTCCCCGGGTTTCCAAGGCCCCCAAGGTACTGGGGGGCCCGGCTCACCTGGCCGTGGTGGGGATGGCTCAAGATTCTCTCCTGCTGACACCTGCCCTCTTCACGACAGGCGACAGGGGCTTCCCAGGAACCCCAGGACGGCCAGGCCTCCCCGGAGAGAAGGGCACCGTGGGCCAGCCCGGGATTGGGTTTCCAGGGCCTCCGGGCCCCCAGGGTAAGCCGGCCAGACAGACGTGGGTCCCGGGGGGTCTGTTCCTGGGGTGGCCACAGCGATGGCCATGGGTTCTCCCTTCACCCTGTTGTAAACTGCGAGAAGGAAGCAGGGAGGAGCCACCAAGAGTCACCCGGCTTGGGGACAGTGATTGCGTGTCAAAGAGCACATGGTCTTCAAGTACGAGGTTTATGGGAGCCGCACTGTCCGTGGGAGACCCATGCTCAGACGTGTTCTGCTGTCAACAGAGAAAGCAGAGTGCCTGGGTGCACACAGAATGGGCCTGGGTGTCCCGGGCCAGGCGGGGGGGCAAGGGGCGGGGGCATCCCCAGGGTGCCTTCTGAGAACACGAAGCCGGGTGGAGTCTCGCCTCCCCCAGACCCCGGCCTCTCCTCTCACCTGTCAGGCTGCCTGCCCTCCTCCCGCACTCTGATTCCCACGCCGTCCAGGACGGACAGGAAGTGCTGTGAGTGCTGCGTTCAGAAACGAGCCTCCGTTGGCCAAGCTCGGCTCTAACACACCGGTCTCCAGCTTCTTGTCTGGCCCCTTCTCAGCGTTAGACAGGCATGCCAGGAGAGCAGCACAGGGCCACTCTGTCCCCGAGAGCTGGGAAGGTCCACCCCACAGGGCAGCAGACCCTCGGTGTCCAAGCAGGACAAAGACCGGGACCTTCTCTGGGCTCCCGTGAATCCTTATCACTGTCCTCCTCCTGGGCCCTCTTCCTGGACGGCCAGCGTTGCTGGGGACGCGGAGGCTGGCTGGGGGGTTGGGGCCACTCACCGTCTGACCCCGTCTGTTCTGCAACCCCCAGTGTGCATCCTGGGCCTTGGCCCCGCATCCATGGGGCCTCATCCCGTGGTTCTGCATCCTCATTGCCCATTTGCACCTGGAGGGCAGCTGGTCAGAGGCCTACCAGAGCAGTACAGCCAGGCCCAGGTGGTCAGTGGGTGTCGTGGGGGACCCCGGTGGGGGTGCAGCCTTGCTGGCGAGCCAGTGGCCTGCATTCCTCCGGGTTCACGTGTTCTGGATCCCGTAGGGTGTTGTGAGTGTTGGATGCGATGCCAGCGGTGCTGGGGTAGTCCAGCCTGAGCCGGGGATCCTCCAGGCCTTCCCAGCTCTGCACGCGCCCTGGCCGCTGTCTGTTGTGTCTGGGGGCAGAAGACAGGAGTAGGACAGAGGAAGTGGGGAGGGCGAGGAGGTTGAGAGGGGAAGGGGGCAGGTGGGCTGGAAGGGGCCTGGGCCCAGGGTGGCCTCACAGAGCCAGCTCCAGGGGCCTCACTGTCATTGGCTGTCTCCATTCAGTCAGGTGCATTTGGGAAAGTGTAAGAAACAGACGTGCAGGAAGTGGGGAGCAGCCTTGTAACCCAGTGTCGTCTTCACTCTTCACAACAGGTGCGGCCGGCTTACCTGGAGACATGGGACCTCCTGGGAGTCCAGGTCGCCCGGGATTTAACGGCTCACCTGGCAGCCCAGGTGTGCCAGGCCAAAAGGTGGGTCCCTGCATTCCTGGGGTCATTATTGAAGGGGCACATGAGTGTGGTTATTAACCCCCCAGGATGGGACCGGCGTGCGTTGTTTCCTTTTTTCCAAAGCTTTATTTATTTGAAAGAGGGAGAGACAGAGGGACAGAAGAGATTTTCTATCCACAGCTTTACTCTCCAAAAGTCTGCAATGGCCAGAGCTGCATCAGGCCGAATCCAGGAGTCTGGAACTCCATCCGGGTCTCCCACGTGGGTGGCCGGGGCTCAAGTGCTTGGGTCATCCTCCAGTGCCTTCCCAGGCACTCATGGGAACTGGGAATGCTGGCATGCGGGCGGCAGCTTAACTAACTCACTGTGCCACAACACCGGCCCCACGTGTGCTGTGTTCGAATGAAGCAAGAGTAGAAAACCCAACAGCAGGCAGCACGCAGACTCGTGTGTGCAGGCTTTCTAGAAAATGTTTCTGTGGAGCGAGCCACTTGGAATGGTCTTTCCCCAGCCCGCAACGGCCTGACTGCCGCTGGGAGTGCGGGCGGGGACTCGGCAGGCAGGGTCTGCAGCCTCAGGACCCGTGCTGTGCCTCGGAGGCTTTTAGCAGCACCGCCCCCAGCCTCCACGTGTGAAACCCTGAAGAGCGCCCCCACCCTCCCTGTGACAGCCACAGATATCACAGACACCCACAGCTGTCGCCTGGGGCGCGTTGCCCCGCGGAGACTCACGGGTCCAGGGTGGTCTGAGGGTGCTCCTCTGAGAGGGAGCGGGAGGGAGATTGCGGGAAGGCACGAGGTGGGAGAAGGGTCAAGGGCACGGGTGAGCCTCCCAGCGGTAGGACCAGGCTGGGTCTGTTACTCCCATCGGGGGAGCACAGTGCCGCAGGGACAGGGGTGCCTCCGTGACCCCAGGAAGATGCCTCCTGACGCACACCTGCTGGCGGGTGGCCCTTTTCCCCGTGGCTCAGCCTGAAACTTGGAGAGCTGGTGTTTGCCCAGCCCTCCAGCGGCTTCCCCTTGCCGTGAGATTGGTTGACTGTCATAGCACGTGGGTCACCTTCAACACACAAGGCTCAGGAGTCCCTGGATGGAATTCCTTCTGTCTTCGACTTCACTACCAGGCTGAGCTGGAGGTGGAGGTGGCCCGTGCCCACTCGTTTCCGGCCACTCCTTATCTGTAAATCGTCACTGCAGGCAGGTGCCTGTCAAGCCCCGTGACTGACTGTCAGTCCGCCTTCCTCCTTCAAAGCACCTGTCTGTTAGTCCACCCTCACAGCACCTATCTCCATCCTAAGTTGAGGTGTTCTCAATGCACTCTTGGCCCCAAGAAATTATTTTTTTTTATCAGGTGTCAGAGTTGCTTTGTACATGCAACAATTTTGAATGTTTAATTTTGCTGTGGAAAGCTTCATTTATTCAAGTTACATAAGCAGTGTGCATTTTTTTAAAAGATTTATTTGCAAGGCACAGTTACAGAGAGAGAGAGGGGCAGAGATCTTCCATCCACGGGTTCATTCTCCAGATGGTCACAATAGCTGGGGCTGGGCCAGGCCAAAGCCAGGAGCGTGGAACTCCACTGGGTCTCCACACAGAGACCATGTAGGTGGCAGGGCCTAAGCACTTGGGCCGTCCTCCACGGCTTCACAGGGCACAGTGGGGTGGGGGGCTGGATCAGAAGTGGAGCAGCCAGGACTTGAACCAGCACTCATGTGGGGTGCCGGCTGCACCGCAGCGCTGGTCCCCAGGCATTTGGCGTCCTCTTGGGGCTTTGTCAGTCCTTAGGGCCAGCTCCTCACCCAGGACACGAGGCCACAGGTCCTGGGCACAGGCATAGGTCAGGAGACCTGGGGGGGGTCTGTCAGCCGCGTGGAGCCTGGATTCTCTCTGTGGGATGAAATGGCGACAGTTCCCTCGCTGCAGGCTGCGGGGAGGTGGGACGGAAGTGCTCCTGGCTGGGTCAGGGGAGCTCCCAGAGGTGTTCTCGCAGGCACCTGCGCGGCCCGACGCTGTTGGCTTGGTAAGAGCGCTGGCTTCGGTGACCAGTTTATTTCTCTGTGCTTTGGGGACTTCTAGGGAGAGCCTGGCGTTGGTCTGCCAGGACTCAAGGGACTTCCAGGTCTTCCCGGCATTCCCGGCACGCCTGGAGAGAAGGGGAGCGTCGGGGGACCCGGCATTCCAGGAGAGCATGGAGCCATCGGCCCCCCTGGGCTTCAGGGCATCCGAGGTAACCCCTGGCAGGACGACCCTGGGCTGTGCTGGGCACTGGGGCCGTTCATTCACCGAGCGCTTCATGGCCGACCTTTCTCCTTTCAGGCGACCCGGGACCTCCTGGAGTACAAGGCCCCGTGGGACCTCCGGGAGCCCCAGGAATAGGCCCCCCTGGAGCTATGGGCCCCCCTGGAGGGCAGGGACCGCCGGGCTCTTCAGGTGACGTCATTTCCTCCTGGAAGGGCTCCTCCCCGTGCCCGTGACAGGGTGGGGGATGATGGGGTTGTCCCCCTGGAGGGGGATCCCACCAATCAGAGGGGCGAAAGCAAACCCTCATGTGTGGGTAGGTTTGGTGTTTGTCTCAGTGTAGACCGTGGGTTTCTTGGCCTCTCGCCGAGATCGGTTTATGTGCCAGAGAGACCTTCCTGTACTGTATGTTCAGTAACTCTGTAAGTTTCATTCCAAATTAAACCCTTATCTCAGAGCGTTATGTAGATAATGTAAGCTAATGGGTCATGACCGGAAGTTACGCTGGGAACACCAGGTGGTGATGGCAGATGGGGCAAAGGGTCAGCAACCCAGGGTCGGGGCACACTGGCCGTTGGCCTGAATACCGTGGCCAGGCCGAGGGGCGATTGTGGCTGCTGGTGGCAGAGGGAGCGGGGCTCTTCCCTAGGACGCTGTTGGTGCGGTGATGGTCGGGAAGACCCAGACGCCGGCGTCTGGTGCGGTGTCCACTGGAGCCCCCGTCTGCACACGTTGGCCTGCCTGTTGCGGAAGCTCGGACACTGTGGAGCTCACAGTCGTTACGCCTTGCCCAACCGCAGGTCCTCCCGGCGTGAAAGGAGAGAAGGGTTTCCCCGGCTTCCCGGGACTGGACATGCCTGGCCCGAAAGGAGACAAAGGTGCCCAAGGACTTCCCGGCTTAACCGGACAGTCGGGGCTCCCCGGGCTTCCTGGCCAGCAGGGCACGCCTGGCATCCCCGGCTTCCCAGGTGAGTGCTGCTTCTTGCCTGGGAGGTGGAGGAGGAGGGGGAAGAGGGGGAGGGGGAGGAGGAGGAAGAGAAGGGGGAGGGGGAGGGGGAGGAGGAGGGAGGCAGCCTTTGCGCTCTCTCACCTCTGCTCACATCTCTTGCTTTTGGCCGCAGGTCCCAAGGGAGAAATGGGCGTCATGGGGACCCCCGGGCAACCGGGCTCGCCGGGACCAGCGGGCGCCCCAGGATTGCCGGGTGAAAAAGGTAGGCGCTCAGCTTGTGTCCTCATTTGTCAGCACTCTGTGGGAAGTCTTCAGCTTGTCCTCTTAAGAGGCGGACAGAGTGGAGATCAGGCAGGGGGCCGGAGTACCTTCCTTCCCTGGGAATCGGTTCACGGTGCGGGTCAGAGGGGAGTGGGCTTTGCCTCTGGGCACAGCCTGTGGGACACGGTAGGCTCCTTAGTCCACGCTGCACAGAGGTCCTCAGCCACGTTGGTAAACTGGGTAACTTTACAAGCCATACTTTTTCTTTCTTTTTAAAAATATTGATTTGGATCGTCTGTGAAAGGCAGAGAGACAGTGAGACCGAGATCTTCCATCTGCCGGTTCACTGCCCAAACCCCGGAGTGGGCCGGGCTGAGGCCAGAGCCTGGAACTCAGTGCAGGTCTCCCGTGGGAGATGCAGGGACCCAAGCACTTGGGCTGTCCCTTGCTACCTGCCGGTGCGCGTTAGCAGGAAGCTGGCTCAGAATCGGAGGAGCTGGGGCCCGAACCGAGCTCGGATGAAGTCCTCTCAAGCGGCGTGTTGATCGTTGTGCCGACCGCCCCCTGCTCTGTATCTCTGGATATGTGAAACTGTCCGACGTATTTTTTTCTTTACACAAAGGAGTCGACTTCAAATGTGAGGCATTAAGAAAGATGTGTTTGGTAGAAGAGGAAATTCTTATCATTTTGTTCAGAATGGAGGGACGTTTGACCAGGAGTGACAGATATTTTGGGGAAGAAGAGAAAATACACATTATCCAAAGGAATGAGCCAGCTGCCGAGTTATTAGCAGAGAGCAGCTTGCTTGCCCGTTCTCCGGGGGTGGACGTGTCTGTGTGCCGCCGGGCGTCCCTTTTGGAGGGGCTGCTGGTCCCTGTCGGCTCCCCTGCGGCCTCTGGAGCCCCCTCCCTGCCTGCGTCTCATTGGTCCTTTTCCTTCCTCCGCAGGGGACCACGGCTTCCCGGGTTCCTCAGGACCCAGGGGAGACCCTGGCTTCAAGGGTGACAAAGGAGACGTCGGGCTCCCGGGCAAACCGGGCTCCATGGATAAAGTGGACATGGGCAGCATGAAAGGACAGAAGGGGGACCAAGGAGAGAAAGGTAGGTGGGGGAGGCGGGTCCCGGCAGGTGGGCGATGGCCTCCGCAGCCTGTGTTTCTGCAGGGGTGTGGCCACGAGGCAGACGGGTCTCACTGCGGTTCTCCTGTGGCATGCAGGGCAAATCGGACCAACTGGTGACAAGGGATCCCGAGGAGACCCTGGAACCCCAGGAGTGCCCGGGAAGGATGGGCAGGCGGGGCACCCAGGACAGCCAGGTATAGAGGAACGCGTGTGCCGGAGCCTGCTGCCCAGCCCTGGGGGGGCTGCAGCCGCGTGAGCCGCCTCTGTCTTGTTCCAGGCCCGAAAGGTGATCCCGGCATCAGCGGAACCCCAGGTGCCCCAGGCCTCCCTGGGCCTAAAGGATCCGTTGGTGGGATGGGCTTGCCAGGTAAATGGGATTAGGAGGGGGTCTTGCTCACGCATGCTCACATGGTGCCTGGGGGTGTCTGCAGGAGGGGTCCCTGCCGTTGGCAAGATCCTGCCGGGGCGGTTGTGTCTTTTTTAAAAGAAGACCTGTTTATTCATTTGCAAGAGTTAGAGAAAGAAAGAGGTCTTCCATCTGCTGGTCCACTCCCCAGATGGCCGCAATGGCCAGGGCTGGGCCAGGCTGAAGCCAGGAGCCAGGAGCTTCATCTGGGTCTCCCACGAGGGTGGCAGGGGCCTTAGGACCTGGGCCCTCTTGTGCTGCTTTTCCCGGGTTGTCAGCTGGGATCTGGATTGGAAGTGGAGCAGCTGGGACACAAACACGCTCACGTGGGACGCTGGCGCTGCGGACAGCAGCTTTACCCACTCTACCGCCATGCTGGCCGGGTTGTGTCTTTTCTGATTCATCCCCCCTGGAGGTGGATGGTGTTTGGTGACACCGCCCATCGGTGTGAAAGCTTACAGCGTGGGAACACATAACGTGGGCCGCCCACGGTCAACTCCCCGTCATCGCCACGGGACCCCCACGTGCCGGCCCCTCCTGGTGGGCACATCAGCACTTGGATGGGGCCCCAGGGCTTTGCTCAGAAGAGCCTCTGACCCCTGTGCCCCGGGCTGCACACGCCTTCCCTGTTGTTCCCGGGGAGGGCAGCCAGAGGGAGGAGGAGTGGGGAGGGGGCGACTCCCAGGCCCCTGCCACTTCTCCTGGGGCGGGGGAATCCTTCTGAGAACCTCCCCAGAAAGGACCAAGGCAAGACCAAGACAGGTGGCCCCTCTGCCTGCCCTGAGCTTCCACAGGGCACCTCTGCCACTGGCCCCAGGGTGTCCTCGCCGAGATCGCTGGTTGTACCTCTTTATCAGTTAAGGGTGACCCCGACACGCATTACACACTGGGCTCCTGTTTGCTGTGCCTGGCCTGCCTTGACTCCTCCGCTGTGGAGCTGAGGAGGACTGGTTACGTAAAACGGACACGAGAGCTGTCCTAGGGCTGCTGAGGAGGTTGGTGTTCCTCGCGCTGCTGTGTTTCCTGTCTTTGCACAGCCGGGGCCTGCGGAACACAGGATCCATCTTTGTTGTGACAGGGGCGGCTGACAACAGCTGGGTCGCTTGCAGGTGGCTAAGCGCATCCTTCACCTCCGCGTCGCCTGGCTAACCGCACGTTCAAGTTGCGATTGTTTGTGTCTACAGGAACCCCGGGAGAGAAGGGCGTGCCTGGCATCCCTGGCCCGCAGGGCGTCCCTGGCTTACCTGGAGAGAAAGGAGCCAAAGGAGAGAAGGGGCAGGCAGGTCTGCCTGGCATCGGGATTCCCGGAAGGCCTGGAGACAAGGTAACAGCCGCCCTCCCCGTCTTGGTGGAGAGCGTCCTGGGGGATGTTTTCAGGGAACAGCAGTCAGTGAACGCCTCCTCCGCTCACAGCCTCTGCCCCAAGGAAGGCTCTAGAAGCTGGTAGAGAAGCAGGTGGCATGCTGGCCCTGGGAGGGAAGGGCAGAGGAAGCTGGCAGGAGAGAGGAGACACGGCCCTCTTGTGCTCTAGGTCTTGCCCTGTTGTCAGAGGTGGGCTGGCGCTGTGGTGAGGAATCAGGAGTGGATTCTCAGGCAGAGGCGTGCAGACGGCTCTCTCTGTGGGTTTCGCAGCCACAGATTCAGCCGCCAGCGATCAGAGCGGCTCAGACAACTCTGACCACACACAGACTTCTTTTTTCCTTGCCATATGTAGAATGTTGTTTCTGCTAAGTCCATCTGTGTATCTCCAACATCATTCGCAGGCCACGCACATTGGAAAATTAGCCTGCTGTAGCTTGATTGAGTCTGAATCCATCCCGTGGTTGCCTTGGGAAGGCCAGACCACGTGCTTGCCTGGGCCTGGTCTGGCCCGTGGGCTGGACATTCCCCACCCCTGCAGACAACCCAGCCTAACAGTGGCGCAGGTGGCATTTGCGCCATGATGGCTGTGGAGGCCCCCAGAGAGGCTCTGGAGCATCGGGGGCAGGTTCTGTGTTGACACAGGGACGTGTTACACAGCGAGGCCTTGGTGTGGTCTCGGTGTCTGCTGGGGCCATGGAACCAGGCTCCCAGTGGGCACGAGGGGCGACCGTGCCGTTCCCCAGAAGGCCTGTCGAGAGCACGCCCGGGGCAGCTGTGAAATCCCTGTGCTCGCTGTTCTCTCACAGGGAGACCCGGGGGTGGCCGGATTCCCAGGAAGCCCCGGAGAGAAGGGGGAAAAAGGCAGCACCGGGATTCCAGGAATGCCGGGGTCCCCAGGCCCGAAGGGGTCTCCAGGCAGCGCCGGCTATCCAGGTAGGTGCATGGGAGCTCCTGCCTGAACGTGGCTGCGGCTCAGGGAAGACGAGGAGAAGCCAGACTTGGTCACCCTGCGGTTTGTCGTCCCTCAGGGAGCCCTGGCTTGCCTGGAGAGAAAGGTGACAAAGGCCTCCCCGGATTGGATGGCGTCCCTGGCATCAAAGGAGAAGCAGGTAGCGACCCCTCCCTGGGGCACAGGCCGGGCGCGTCGGGGGTGGGGAGACCTGCAGACCCCAGGGAGCTGCCCCCCAGGATGAGACAGGCCGTGGACGTGAGCCAGGCCTGCCCGTCCAGATGAGCACGCTGGGTGGGGGGCTGACAGGGTCGCTCCAGGGCCTCACGCCCCTGGGACTCAGGACTCAACTGCCCATGTGGTTGCAGGGGCCTGGGAGTCTCGGGCTTCCTCTGCATTGGCAGCAGCTTGAGAGGGTCGGGGAGGCCAGGGGTAGCCTCGGAGCAGCCCCTCGAGCCATGTCAGACGTGCGCCTCTGTAGCCGGAGCCCAGAGGGTCCCACAAATCACCTGTGCGCCTTTCTCTTTCAGGTCTTCCTGGGCAGCCTGGTCCCACGGGCCCGGCAGGCCAGAAAGGAGAGCCCGGCAGTGACGGAATCCCAGGGTCTGCAGGGGAGAAGGGTGAACCAGGTACGTCCCCTCCTTCCTGAATGAGCGCCGTCCGCACCCAGGGGTCCGGCCAGGTTCAGAGGGTGCTGTCCTGGCAGCTCTTTCACCCCCGCGTGGGCAGGGGCAGCAGGGTCGGGTGAAGGGAAGGAGGATTATCCCTTATCCCATGGACACAATGAGCTCCCGCCGTGGACTGGCCTGCACCGGGCCCGGGAGCGCTGCTGTTGCAGGACCAGTGCTTGGAGTGGGAGGGCTCTCCTGCCTGGTTCCCTGGCACCTGCTGTCTCCTCCGTGTCTGCTGCCACACGCTGCAGCTTCGAGAAAGGGGGCTTGTTGGGTGTCGTCCCCAGAAAACCTATGTATTTGTCTCTGGAGGGCCCTGGGAAAGAAGCCCCGAGCCTCACAGGACCCGTCGGCTGAAGATGGTCATGGGCCTGAGCTAGAAAGTTCTTGGGACAGAATACGAAGTGACCGACAGCCAGGCATGGGTGTCCTACAGAAACTGTGGGAATGCAGTTCTGTCATGGACACACAGAGGGCACGGGCGCTGGAGCAGTGTGGACAGAGGGCACAGGTGCTGACTCTCATGGTCCCACGGATGGAGCAGTGTGGACAGAGGGCATGGATGCTGACTCCCGTAGTCCCGTGGATGGAGCAGTATAGACAGAGCGCACAGGCACTGACTCCCATGGTCCCACGGATGGGGCAGTGTGGACAGAGGGCACGGGCACTGACTCCCGTGGTCCCACAGATGGGGCAGTGTGGACAGGGCATGGGTGCTGCTCCTGCACCTGCGTGTGGTGGAGACTGAGGCCTGGGCCCTCCCTCCCCTGTCTTGCAGGTCTGCCAGGAAGAGGATTCCCGGGATTCCCAGGGGCCAAAGGCGACAAAGGTATGGTGTCCCTACACGCTCCCTCTCGGCCGGCCCCTGCTGCCCCTGTGACGGCCAGCTCAGTGCGTGTCCTGCAGGACACATGTGGCGGTGCTGTCACAGACCGACCCGGTGTGGGCACACTCAGGATCAGAGCTTCTCTCTTTCCCCCTGATTTTGTGACTTGGCGGGGACGGCAGCCCCTGTCCTGGCCAAACTTGGGGGTCGTGGGAATGTCCACACTGTGGCCTTATGAGGCTGGTCCTGCTTGGCAGAGGTCGGGTGGGAGGTGAGCCCTGCTCCCGGGAAGCTGGGGCTCTGTGCTCTGGACTGCACATGGGCTTGTACCCCCTACAAGCTGAGTGGCACCCCACAGTGTGTGCCGTCCTGGCTCTGGGCACATGGCAGCGTCGGCCCAGGTCTTGTGCCGTGGGAGTGCCTGCGTCACTGCTTTGATCTCCGGGCAGTGCCGCGCTGCGTGGCTGTAGCCCTGCCCTGGGCACCAGGCCTTCATTTGTGCAACGTGGCTGCGGGCACCCCGAGCCCGTGTTCAGATGCCTTGCCTGGAACGCTTCCTTTACACGTGTGAAGGAGGGTAGCCAGGGTCTCACTGTGCTGACCTGCTGTCTTCCACCCCGGCCGGGGGAGGGGCCCAGCGTGTCATTTTGAAAGGAGAGAACAGGGTGCCTGCTTCGAGAAGCCCCTCCGAGGGGCCCCGGTGAAGGGAGCTTGGCACGTCGGCTGCTGTGCTCGGCTGGGCTGCCTCTCACCTCTGCTCTCTCTGTGTAGGTTCAAAAGGCGACGTGGGTTTCCCAGGATTGGCTGGGAGCCCAGGAATCCCTGGACCCAAAGGCGAGCCAGGATTCGCGGGTCCTCCCGGGCCCCAAGGACAGCCGGGGCTGCCTGGTGCTCCTGGCCGCCCCATGGAGGGGCCCAAAGGAGACCGAGGACCTCAGGGACAGCCGGGCCTGCCAGGTGAGCACGAGGCTCGGACAGGGTCCTAAGGAGAAGCCAGTGGAAAATGCGGTTGAAGAGGTGATCCGATCTGGGTGGAGCTCTGTGGTGCAAGTGCACGGCACGTGTTACAGCCGGGACGTGCCGACTGGTCTCCCTGGGCCAAGGCATCTCTTGGGTCGCTCCTGTTGAACAAGTTAGGTGCTCAGGGAGAGACAGCTGAAGAGACTGGACAGAGGAGCCCTCTGTACAGCGTACCTCAGCCTCCCGGCCCTGCGTCAGTGCACAGCCCTCGGGCCCCAGTCACCCCACAGCCCTGCCCTCCTTCCCGGATCTGCCTGCTCCACAGGGCATTGCACACAGGGACGGGGTGGGGGGTGGCAGGAGCGACAGACAGCACCCAGCCCAGTGGTGCTGGGACGCGCTGTCTCCCTCCACCCTCCAACGTGTGATCTTCCCCTCTGTCTTAGGGCTTCCGGGACCCATGGGGCCTCCAGGACTCCCCGGGCTGGACGGACTGAAGGGAGACAAGGGGAATCCAGGCTGGCCAGGTACCCCTGGGGCTCCAGGGCCCAAGGGGGATCCAGGCTTCCAGGGCATGCCGGTGAGTTGTGGGTCTTCCATGGGGTTTTGTTAAGAGGAGCCTTTTCTGGTCATGAGTCTGTGTACAACACGCATGTAACACACGTGACAACACCCTGGGCAGCCGCCTGTGGCCTAGACAGCCCGGAGCCAGGCTGTCTTCACTAGCATCCGAGTAGGAGACTCCTGGGGCGTGTGTAGCCACCTGGTTTGACAGGAGCCACGGACGGAGAAATGTGAAGCTGCTAGAGGACAGTGGGTGCCTAAGATCAGGGCAGAGGGGCGGGCAGGGGCGGCAGTGTGTTTTCACTCCATGGGGGGCAGGCAGTGTGTTTTCACACTCTGGGGGGGGCAGTGAGGTTTTCACACTCAGTGGGGGGGGCAGTGAGGTTTTCACACTCAGTGGGGGGCAGTGAGGTTTTCAGGCTCAGTGGGGGGGCAGTGTGGTTTTCACACTCAGTGGGGGGCAGTGAGGTTTTCACACTCAGTGGGGGGCAGTGAGGTTTTCACACTCAGTGGGGGGCAGTGAGGTTTTCACACTCAGTGGGGGGCAGTGTGTTTTCACACTCAGTGGGGGGCAGTGAGGTTTTCACACTCAGTGGGAGGCAGTGAGGTTTTCACACTCAGTGGGAGACAGGCAGTGAGGTTTTCACACTCAGTGGGGGGCAGTGAGGTTTTCACACTCTGGGGGGGTAGTGTGGTTTTCACACTCAGTGGGGGGGCAGTGAGGTTTTCACACTCTGGGGGGGTAGTGTGGTTTTCACACTCAGTGGGAGGCAGTGAGGTTTTCACACTCAGTGGGAGACAGGCAGTGTGGTTTTCACACTCAGCGGGGGGGCAGTGAGGTTTTCACACTCAGCGGGGGGGCAGTGTGGTTTTCACACTCAGTGGGGGGCAGGCAGTGAGGTTTTCACACTCAGTGGGAGACAGGCAGTGAGGTTTTCACACTCAGCGGGGGGGCAGTGTGGTTTTCACACTCTGGGGGGGTAGTGTGGTTTTCACACTCAGTGGGGGGCAGGCAGTGAGGTTTTCACACTCAGTGGGGGGCAGTGTGGTTTTCACACTCAGTGGGGGGCAGTGAGGTTTTCACACTCTGGGGGGGTAGTGTGGTTTTCACACTCAGTGGGGGGCAGTGAGGTTTTCACACTCAGTGGGAGACAGGCAGTGTGGATTTCACACTCAGTGGGGGGCAGTGAGGTTTTCACACTCAGTGGGGGGCAGGCAGTGAGGTTTTCACACTCAGTGGGGGGCAGGCAGTGAGGTTTTCACACTCAGTGGGGGGCAGTGAGGTTTTCACACTCAGTGGGGGGCAGTGAGGTTTTCACACTCAGTGGGGGGCAGTGAGGTTTACACACTCAGTGGGGGGCAGTGAGGTTTTCACACTCAGTGGGGGGCAGGCAGTGTGTTTTCACACTCAGTGGGGGGGCAGTGTGGTTTTCACACTCAGTGGGGGGCAGGCAGTGAGGTTTTCACACTCAGTGGGGGGCAGGCAGTGAGGTTTTCACACTCAGTGGGGGGCAGGCAGTGTGGTTTTCACACTCAGTGGGGGGCAGGCAGTGAGGTTTTCACACTCAGTGGGGGGCAGTGAGGTTTTCAGGCTCAGTGGGGGGCAGACAGTGTGGATTTCACACTCAGTGCGGGGGGGCAGTGTGGTTGGGGAAGAGCAGCCCTTTACGAGACCCCAGCCATCCTCAGAGTCAGAGTGGCCAGGGCGCTGCAGGTGGCCATTTCACGTCCCCAGGGGTGACTTAGGCTTCAGAGGAGCACGGCTCAGTGCCCCAAGTGACCAGTCGTGTGTGTGTGTGTGTGCGCGTGTGCACACGTGTCTGTCTGTGTATGCACACGTGTGTCTGCGTATATGTAAGTGTGTGTGTGGTAGGTGGAGAGGTGGCCGGGGTCTCTGGTTTGAGTCTCGGCCACCTCCATGGCTGAAGGATGTGTTTGTGCAGCTTGCTGGGGTCACGTAGATGCCTCAGCAGAGAGCGTCCTGGGCCCTGGCTCTGTCTCTCTGTCTCCGTCTCTTCCTCTGGCCCTCTCTTTCCGTCTCTGTCTCTCTCCCTGATCCACATGGAGAGGAAGCGGGCGTCAGGGCAGCTCAGGAGCGGGAGGGGCTGCCGTGGGACCCTGCGCGGTGCAGGGAGTCCTCTCCCATGTCCCGTGTGGCGCAGCAGAAGCAGACGCACGTCTTCGAGCCATTGGGCACTTTGTCACAGACAGGCCGTGGAGGCTGGGCTTGCTGTGCCCGAAGACTCAGTGCACCCACAGCCTAGGCTGTGTGGTTGGCAGTGCGTACACCTGCCATGCCCTGTCCCCAGAGCTGTGTGCACCTCCCTGTGGCCCCTGGCGTGCCTGTGCGCGTGCGTCCTCACTGCTTCCTGCTAACCGCAGTTTCTCAGTGACGGGAGCATGGGTGATTTGTCAATCGCTCGTATGTTCCTGCTTCTGCTCCTGGACCCCTCACTTCTGCCGCCAGTCCATGTCTGTACGTGAGCACGTATGCATCGATGAATAGATTCTTTCCATATTATGTGACGATGGCACTTTCAGCAACTTTTTACCTGTTACTATCTGTGCCCAAAGAAAGGAACAATACTGAAATGGCAAGAAAATGGGCAGATATTTTAAATGATATTTAAATAGTTAAATATTTAAATGATATTAAAATGCACATATTGTCAAGGAAAAGTATCCCTCTTTAGTGTCTTAGGATCAATCTGCTGGCCGGCGCTGTGGCTCACTAAGCTAATCCTCCACCTGTGGCGCCGGCACCTTGGGTTCTAGTCCCGGTTGGGGTGCTGGTTCTGTCCCGGTTGCCCCTCTTCCAGTCCAGCTCTCTGCTGTGGCCCGGGAGTGCAGTGGAGGATGGCCCAAGTCCTTGGGCCCTGCACCCGCATGGGAGACCAGGAGAAGCACCTGGCTCCTGGCTTCAGATCAGTGCAGCGCTGGCCATAGCAGCCATTTGGGGTTGGGGTGAACCAATGGAAGGAAGACCTTTCTCTCTGTCTCTCTCTCACTGTCTTAACTGCCTATCCAAAAAAAAAAAAAAATCAGTCTGCTGTCTTGTTTGAAGTCCGTGTTCAAATACCTATGAAGCTCATTTTAAGGAAAAATCTCTGCTCGAGTGTCAGGGGAAGTCTTCACAGGAGGTGGTGGGAGTGGACAGACGAGTGCTGCTCCACGGCGAGTGTGGATGGAGTTGCGACTTTGTTCTTGGCATCGTGTTGAGTGGTGAAGGTAGCAGCGTGGAAGACTTTGGCCGAGGAAAGCAGCATGTGGGTGGACACGCCGCGGGCGCTCAGGAATACACAAGATGGCCCCATTTCCAGGCTGCTGACTCAGGGGCACACAGAGCTGCTGCTGCTTCATTCAGGAAACCACCAGGCGCATCTTTCCCCACATCTGCCATACCTGGCACCCAGCGGCCTTTCCGGATTTCCCGTCGCCAGGGTGCGTGAGCAGCCTATGCTGGGTGTCCTAAGCGCTGAATTTCTCTGTCCGTGCAGGGCATTGGCGGCTCTCCAGGCATCACGGGCTCCAAGGGTGATATGGGACCCCCCGGAGTTCCAGGGTTTCAAGGTAAGACGCAGCTCTCGCTGATGCTGTTGGAGGGCGTCCTGACCACGGCACGGCAGTGCTGAGAGCACAGCGCTCCTGCTCCCCACGCGAGACCCATGCCGTGTGGCAGCCCAGTTACCCGTCCTGCCAGCGCGTGTGAAGACGTCTGCTGTCCCAGTAGGAATCAGGGGCTCATCGATGACTCAGTCGGTTGCATCTCAATAAAGGTCCTGCCTTGGGCCATTCGTTACTTAATGAACCCACTAGACGAGCATTTACTGGGTGCCTACCAGCTTCCACGCCCTGAGATTTCTATAGGACACATGAACACAGCAAGATTCCAGCTTTGTGGACTCTGGGGGACACACGTGGGTCAGGCTGTGTCCAAGACCAGTGCCGCGTGCCTCCCTGAGAGCTGTGACCATTCCACAGTGTGCTGCACATGTGGAGAAAATTTTACACAGCTGACCAGGAGTAGCGTCTTCCTGAGGTGGTGGTGGGGATTGGAAGTGTGTTCTGCGGTGTGTCTGTGTGTGTAGATGTATGCGTGTGTGTGTGCGTGTGCAGCATGTGGTTGGGGTGTGTGTGCACGCATGTATGTTATGTGTGCATGCATGTATGTGCAGGTTGTGTTTAGGAATATGCACATACATCCATGTGTGTGAGTACATGTGTGTGCATGCAGACGCACATCTGCGTGATGTTGCATGTGTGTGTGTGTACACATGTTTGTGTGTGCTTAGAAGTGCGGTGCCACAACGTTCTCTCTCTGTCCAGGTCAGAAAGGTCTTCCTGGCCTCCAGGGAATTAAAGGGGATCAGGGCGATCAAGGCATCCCTGGACCTAAAGGTAGGAGCCCCGTCACCCATGAGTGCCTTCCTGATGGGTGGGGACACAGGGCCAGCGAGCACACACACGTAGGCTTGCACACGTGAGACTATGGGTGGGGAAACACAGGTCCAGCGAGCACGCACACGTAGGCTTGCACGCATGAGACTATGGGTGGGGAAACACAGGACCAGCGAGCATACACGTAGTCTTGCACGCGTGAGATGACTCAGAAAGCATTAGGGAACAGTTGATTAAAAAGTCTTTGTAGCAGTCAGGGTTCTTGAGGGTGGCATTTTCCCCAGCGTCTTGTCCTGGAGATCACGTGTGTGGATCCGTGACCCAGGAGAGTCCAGAGGCATGGGGTGGGTGACAGGCCTGGAGTCAGACCCCAGCTGCACAGCCTCTCCCAGGCTCTGACGTCAGATGGAAACCAGCACTCCAGGTACAGCAGAGAGTCAGCCTTGCACTCTGGCTGCATGGTGCCGATTCTCCCAGGCCAGGGCCTTGGGGCCTTCGCCGCCAGGGGGCTCCAGACAGCAGGGAGTGATTTGGGGAGAAGCCACCAGGCTCTCCTGGGGTCCCTCTGGGCTCTGCTGGGCACACCCTACTTCCAGGGCCCTGCTTAGTTTTTAAAACTGCTTTTTAGGAGACAGAATGAGCAGCCCAATGCACTAAAGAGTGGGTGGGAAGAGAGGGAAGCAGGGGTGAGTGTGGAAGGAGAGAGTGCGCAGGGGCAGCGCCGTGGCCGGCAGAGGAGACACTGAGGCTGTCACTGCTGTGGTGATCCGAGACCGGCCGTGAGGGGCCGTCAGGGCCACTCACGTTGAGGGCGTTAGGCACAGCGACTGCACTGAGCAGGAAGCGTGTCCCGGGGACTGCAGGGTGCGGCTCCTGGAGCTGTCCCAGGCGGAGGCGTCCGGGCGCTGCTTCTCCCTGGCCCCAGGAGAGCCAGCGTTCCTCAGCGGGTGCTGGGGCTGGGCTGGGCTGAGCGGACCGGTCACCTGGATGACGTCAGTGTCTCCCCAGCCCCGGGAGTTCAGGGTTTCAGATGAGAAGAAGCAGCTGTGCAGGGGAAATGCGTGCTTTGTGAGGGTCCTGTGGTTTGTGTCTCAGTATGCTGACCTTGAGATTGACCCTGGTATCTGATTCCCGCAGGTCTCCCAGGGCCCCCCGGCCCCCCAGGTCCTTACGATATCATCAAGGGCGAGCCAGGACTCCCAGGCCCTGAGGGTCCCCCAGGTCTGAAAGGGCTTCAGGGACCACCAGGCCCTAAAGGACAGCAAGGTAAGGTCCCCAGGAGGGGCAGGGGCCGGTGGGAGGTGGGTGGGACTTCCTCCTGGCTGAGTGTTGGCTGTCTGAACTTCTGGGTGGTTATACGAACCCGTCTGAGTGTGACTTTCCTGTGTCCCCTTAGTGTGTATCCGAGTCACGTGACGTTTTGTGAAGTGAGGGTAACACACAGGGAGAGCTAGAGGACCATGTCCCTGTGTACAGTTGGGAATGCCAAGACGAGTGCACCTGTACCTCGTCTCCCCCAGCAAGAAGATGAACGTGCAGCAGAGGGAGCCACGGCTGTGGACGAGTTGTGGACGAGCAGCCCTGCCCCACGCCCAAACCTGGGCTCCTTCTGCTCCTTTGAGCTCAGCATTTCCAGGCTCAGGAGCTGTAGGTGGGCGTGGTGGCAAACAAGGCGAGAGGGAAGGCTTAGCACTGAAAGCAGCCTACAGACTGAAGTCTGAAGCTCCCTCCGTACAAATCTTATCCGTAGCACGGAAACCACGTGACCCACGCAGTACGTGAGTCACCTAAGGAGTGAGGCAGCAGGACGAGGCAGGGGAGACGTCACATGGCTCCCTCTCCCGCACCCTTGCCTGGAGCACTCGGGAGGATCCGCGTTCACCCCTGTGACCGCTGTCTGACCGGGCGGCTGGCCTGCAGTCCGGGGCCACCACTCTCCCTCCTGGGCCGCTGAGGAAGACTTTCATGAGAGGAAGAAAGGGAGCATGCGGAAATCCGGGCCGGAATCCTGAATTCTTTCTCCTTTGCTTCAGGCGTGACGGGATCGGTGGGCTTACCGGGACCGCCCGGTATTCCTGGCTTCGATGGAGCCCCCGGCCAGAAAGGAGAGACGGGACCATTTGGGCCTCCTGGTAGGTTCCTGGGCTGCCCAGCCTCACCCTCTGCCTGTGTCTGGGGCTCAAAAGCAGGGTCCTGGCGTGGGGAAACCCGCAGAGAGAGATAGTAAAGGGTGCGGGTAGAGCTGTCCAGAGTGGAAGAAGTGGGCCCAGCCGGGAGAGGGCGAGGCTGTGTTTCCTGGGTGGAGAGATGCTGCTGACCAAGGCGCACGTCTTCCGCTGGCTGGGAGAGCTGGCCGGTCCGGCTGCCACCGCAGGTGTGCCGGTTCAGCGATGGACAAGGGAAGGCAGGACTGGGAGTCAGGGTGGCCAGCATTGGCTGGCGCCCAGTGTCCAGCCGGAGCGGGGCCCGACCCTCCTCTCTCAGAGGCGGGAAGGCCGTGAACATCCCGTGGTGACTGTGATGCTAAAGCCCATGGACATTCTGTACCTGTACAAAGCACTCCGCCCAGCGGGGCTGTGCCAGCTTTTCATGCGGCACAACCTCCCCGGCGCCAGCCACACCTGTGGTCTGGGCTGCAGGGCCCAAACTCCACGCGAGGGACACACGCTAGCTTGCGCCGTGAGTTATTTTCATGGGTTCCTGTTTGTGTTTTCATGTTTCGTTGGTTCATTCAGCGTTTTGTGTACCTGCTCTGCCTTGCGCACTGCTTAGGGAGACAGCTCGAGGAGGTTTGTGGATGAAAAGCTGACAGGCTGTGAACCGTGACTGGGGTTGTATTTAGCCAGCTGTGCACTTTTTTGGCCAGGCAAGGACACGATGGGCTTTGTAGAAATACGAGAGACTAAACCTGCCCGAGAGATGGTGGTTGGAAGGCTTGGCCGGGAACCTGTTTGTAACTGGGAAATGGCGTTGTCTTCCCGTCACAGGTCCTAGAGGGTTCCCTGGTCCTCCAGGCCCTGACGGGCTACCGGGATCCATGGGGCCCCCAGGCACCCCATCTGTGGACCACGGCTTCCTGGTGACCAGGCACAGTCAAACGATCCACGACCCGCAGTGCCCTCCTGGAACCAAAATTCTCTACCACGGGTACTCCCTGCTCTACGTGCAAGGCAACGAGCGGGCCCACGGCCAGGACTTGGGTAAGCCGACTGCAGAGCCGCGTGTCCCTCGTGTGTCTGTCCGTGGGGGGCCGGGGTACAGCCGTGATGGCCTGGGTAGCAGCAGTGGTGAGGGCCCGCCTGGTCGCCCTCCGTCCTCACGAGAGGAATCCAGCTCGCGAGCTGAACCGTGGGAAATGTTTAAATGAATGAGATTCAGAACTCATCTTCAAATCGTCAAGGAGGACAAGACTCCTAGGATGCACATGCAATGGTTTGCCTCAATGTTCCTTTTTTGTCGTAAGATTTATTTATTTATTTGAAAGTCACAGTTACGAAGAGAGAGGGAGAAAGATGGAGGTCTTCCATCCGCTGGTTCACTCCCTAGATGGCTGCAACAGCCGGGGCTGGACCAGCACAGAGCCAGGAGCCAGGAGCTTCTTCCGGGTCTCCCACATGGGTGCCGCGGGCCCAAACACTTGGGCCGTCTTCCGCTGCTTGTCCCAGGCCATCCATTAGCAGGGAGCCGGACTGGAAGTGGAGCAGCTGGGACGTGAACCAGTGCCCATGTGGGATGCCGGCAGTGCAAGCAAAGACTACCCACTGTGCCACAGCGCCGGCCCTGTGCCTTTATGTTCATGAAACAGGAAAGCCGACCTGTTGCTGTCGTACCAATGGCCGTGCTGTTCTGCCTCTACAGACCTCGGCCCGGTGGTAGCTTAGGTCAGCAGGAAGCTGCCTGTGTGCCCTCATTGCTGTGACGGCTCTGGGCACCCTCCTGCACTTCACATTGTTCCTCCCAGAAGTCAGCGCGAGGGAGGGGCTTCTCGCTGCTGCTCAGCTGGCTTTGCTCCCTTTCGTTAAACACGTCCAGCGGAATTCGCTGTGTTCCTCCTCTGCCTGATCACTGTCAGTTGAGTGGAACCCGCGTCGACGGTGATACTAGACTATTTGCTGCAGTTCCTTCTTTCTGATAATCAAGAAATTTTAATTTCCATTTAAAATTATCTCCAGTTTATTTAAAAGGCATGCAGAGAGAGAGAGAGAGAGAGAGAGAGCGCGCGCGCTTCCATCTGCTGATTAAGCCCAAAACAGCCGTGGCTGGGCCCAGCCTAAGCCAGGAGCCCCAAACTCAATCCGAGTCTCCCGCGTGGGTGGTGCGGGTATTGGAGCCGCCCCCTGCTGCCTCCCAGGGTGCATTAGCCGAGACTGGCCCAGAGCGGGAGAGCCGGGACTTGAGCCGGGCAGTCCCAGAGCCGGAGAGCCGGGACTTGAGCCGGGCAGTCCCAGAGCGGGAGAGCGGGAGAGCCGGGACTTGAGCCGGGCAGTCCCAGAGCGGGAGAGTGGGAGAGCCGGGACTTGAGCCGGGCAGTCCCGGAGCGGGAGAGTGGGAGAGTGGGAGAGCGGGAGAGCCGGGACTTGAGCCGGGCAGTCCCAGAGCGGGAGAGTGGGAGAGCGGGAGAGCCGGGACTTGAGCCGGGCAGTCCCAGAGCGGGAGAGTGGGAGAGTGGGTGAGCCGGGACTTGAGCCGGGCAGTCCGGTGTGGGGGCAGGCGTCCCAGCATTGTCTACGCCCGACGCCTGCCCCTTCGGTTGTGGAGCCGAGGGTTTGGTGACTGGGCAGCTGGAGCCCTGTGACTTCTGGGGGGCCCCTCCCGCGGCCCTCACTGGGCGCTCTGCCCGCGTGCAGGCACGGCCGGGAGCTGCTTGCGCAAGTTCAGCACCATGCCCTTCCTGTTCTGCAACATCAACAACGTGTGCAACTTCGCCTCCCGCAACGACTACTCCTACTGGCTGTCCACGCCCGAGCCCATGCCCATGTCCATGGCGCCCATCGCCGGGGACAACATCAGGCCCTTCATCAGCAGGTGAGTGGAGCAGGGACGAACGTGGCATTGAAGAGGACAGGTCCGTGCTCTGGACAGGAGCTCCTTTGGGTGTTTTTCGTGTTTGCCCCAGAACACTCTGCCCACTGCCATTTGCTGGATTAGCTGCAGGATCTGGGTTTTGGTGCGACCCTCCCCACTTCCTGTGTCCACAGCTCTTTTTGTTCCACAAAACTGAGTCTGTGCCCCTGAGACACCAGCGTCAGGTCCTCCCCGTGTCCCTGGAAATCACCACTCCAGCCCTGTCTCTGGGCCTGACTTCTGTGCAGATGGTGTTTGTGGTTCTGTGGCCGGCTTACTCCACGCAGTGTGGCATCCTCATGGGTCATCCGCACTGTGGCATGTGTCGGAATGGCCTTCCTTCTTTAAGGCTAAATGACATTACACCGTGTGTATGTATGTGATAGGTGTGTGCACATGTGTGTGAGCCTGTGTGCACATGTATGTGTGCTAGTGTGTACATGCGTGTATACACTACGTTGTGGGTACTCTTGAACTCCTTCCATCCATCTTCCGGCTGCTGTAAGCAATGCAGGGAACCGGATCAGACGTGGAGCAGCCAGGACGGGAACCGGTGCCCACGTGGGATGCCGGTGTCACAGGGGGCGACTCCATCCACTACGTTGCCATGTCGGCCCCGATTTCTGGTTTCTCGAGGCGCCGCCGTGCTGTGTGCCAGTGGCTGCACCTTGCCACCTTGCCACCTCCTCCAGGCTTCTGATTGCTGCACACCCTTGCCAACGCGTAGTGTCTGTTTTTCTGGGCGTGGCCGTCTGAACGGATGGGAGCTGGTCTCCTGACCACAGACACACACTGGTATCTGTCGGTGTGCTGTGTGTTTATCTGTGCTTTGGACATAAACACTGGACAGATTTATTTATGCTTACATTTACACAGTGATCCGATTTTTCCGATTTTGCCTCCTTTGTGGGGGGTGGCTCCACTGAGAGTGCGTGTGTTTCCCTGAGCGGCTTCCCACGGTCAGCGCTTGTCCACCCGCACATCTGGAGCGTGTTTTCGGATCCTTGGGGTGGGTTGGGAAGTTTAAATTGTGAAGATGGGAAGCCTGGGGCTGTCCCGAGCTGGCCGCCTGCCTCCGACGGCTTGGCTGCGTTCGGAATTGTGCTCAGAGAGCGGCGGTGAGCGCCTTCACCTGAGCAGGGCGAGGTTCTGGGCGCCGTCCTTACCCTCCCACGCAGTTACGTATCGAGGAGTGCGCGGAGCTCCAGGTGAGAGGTTTTCCTTAGCAGTCAGGAAAGAGCCCAGCTTTCTGGATTCCCGCTAAGGGAAGCAGCGTCGCCACCCTGGGCCCCGCGGTGAGCGGGAGGAGCCACGGGGGCCCTGGACAGTGCAGCGGCTCCCCTGGGCTACGGCACAGGCAGGGCCTGGGGGGCCCCGGGGCCCTGGACCCAGAGGGCTGGGGGAGGCCTGCCGTGGAGGAGAGAGTCCTAGATTTTATTATTATATTGAACTGCTTTCTCGGATACTGTTTTAGCTATTTTTAAATTATTATTGTGACCATAAATGAAGTTATTAGGGGGAATGGACAGTATCGCTCAGACCTGTGCTGAGGCGCCTGTGGCTCTGGGGGGCCGGGTCACGGTGCTGTTGGAGACCCAGTGCTCGATGCGTTGGAAGGAAGCCTAACCACTTCTCCGCTTTTCTCTTTTAGCTTTCCTTGGACGACAGGTAGAAAACGGTTGCTCTTGTCTGTGCTTTCCATTTGCCTTCTTGGTCACGTGGGTGTTTGGCGTGTGCTGGTGATTTTCCCAGAACAGGGCTGGGGGAGCTTTGTGTCTTAGCTTCAGGGAGGCACTCGGGAGTTTCGTTATTGTTGTCTTCTTTTTTTTTTTTTTTAAGAAAAATGATTCATTTATTTATTTGAAAGGCAGGATGACAGATAAAGAGAGACAGGGAAGGAGGGGTGTATGGAGGGAGGGAAAGAGAGAGCAAGAAACAGAGACAGACCCTCCCCAAGTGGCAGCAACACCTAGGACCAGAAGCCCAGAGCTCCATCCGGATCTCCCAGGTGGGCGGCAGGGCCCCAGCGCCTGGGCCGTTCCCAGGTGCGTGAGCAGGGGGCTGTAATGGAAGCAGAGCAGCCAGGATTCGAACTGCTGCCCCACAGCGCCAGCCCTCCACGTGACCAACGTGGCCTTCGTTTCTTCATATCCAGCACGGGTGGGGGTGGGGCAGGCACAGCTCCTTAGCCCTGTGACTCTGTGTCGCCCTCCACAGCCACCTGAGCCCCCAGGCCCCAAGGCAGCCTGGAGAAGACAGAATCCCCGCCCCAGGTCTTACTTCTGTCTTCGTGTCTGGGGACAGGCGGTGGCAGGGGCACGAGGCCACCTCCAGCAGCCTGTTCACTCGCACACACAGGAAACGGCCTGGATACTCGGGCCCTCTGCCGGCTTCCTGTGCCCTGTTCCCACACACCTGGGGACAGTTCCTGACGCCCGTCCGCACGCTTACTCCCTGTTCATCCTGGCTAAAGGGTCGTTGTGCTCTGGTCAGTAGCACACTGTCCGTTACCCCACCGTCCAGAGGCCCAGAGTGGAGCGGACCTGGCAGCCTGTGAGGCCTTATAGAGGGCAGCCCCAGCCCTGAGATTGCGGAAGCCGTGGGTGGTGTCCTGGCCTGGCCGGCTTCTGTGGAGGCCCTGTCGGCTGCAGGATGCTGACCCACCAGGGCCTTGACTGGGCAAGCCCCAGGAGACCAGAGCTCACCTCACTCGTGGACCGTGAGCCTCGAGGGCGTGCATCACGCAGCATCGGTCTGGGTCACTGAGAAGGGATGGTCAGGGCGTGAACCCAGCTGCTGTGTCTGGACACGGTAGCTCTCGTCTGGGTCAGCACCCGTGTGTTCACTGACGTTCCTGCCCTCTGATGAGAAGCTGGGAAACATTGCAAGGCCAAAAGGAGACCGTGGGAGCCGCCAGGAACCCCAGCCCCCTGGGGCCTCGCAGGGGACCCTGGTTCTGCCTCCTGCAGAGCGGGCGGTTGGCTCCCGAGCGGGGGCTCTGTCCGCCAGTCGAGGACTTGGACAGTGAGGTGGCTCCGACAGCCACAGGAAGACCTGCACCGCGGGGTGGGGCCGAGGACGGCTGCCGGGGGAGTCGGAGCCGGGCTGCGCTGAGCCTTCCCTCTGCCTTGCAGGTGCGCCGTGTGCGAGGCTCCGGCCATGGTGATGGCGGTGCACAGTCAGACCATTCAGATCCCGCCCTGCCCCAACGGGTGGTCCTCGCTGTGGATCGGCTACTCCTTCGTGATGGTAAGTGCAGGGGGACCCTGTTCCCCTGGAAGAGACCCCAGCACCCTCTTCTGCCAGACGCCGCCACCCCCCACCTTCCCTGACCCCAGTGGTGCCCGGAACCCTTTACCTGGGCCCAGGGCTGCTCTCTGCCACCCTGTGCCCTGAGCCCTGAACGCTAGGCCCCCCACAGTCTCCCGTGCCCTGAAAAGGCAATTAAAGCGAACGTGGAGCTTGTTTGAGGTGCCCGCAGTGGCACTGTTCATCCACGGTCTCAGGTGAAATTATCGATTACACATCACAAATCCCGAGCACCTTGTAAGGTCACCCCGGGTCACCCCGGAGTCTGCCGACGCCCAGTGAATGACCCCAGACACCCCGAGTCGCCTCTGTGTGGTGAGCTCTGTGCTCGCACGCCCAACACATTTGATTCATGAATGAACACGGGGCCTGGTAGCTGATGGGCGGGGAAAGGGCCTCCTCTGTGTTTCCTTCTGCTGTGGGCTGTCCCAGCCGTGGAAGTCGCCGCCAGCGGGCAGCTGTTAAAGTGACCGTGTGTGCACTCAGGCTCATCACGCGAGGAGCTGGGCTGGCGGCACCGCAGCACCCGTGCACACGCCAAGTCTGGCTCAGCGACCGCGCAGTGCCGTAGCGCTGGGCCATGGGAAGGTTTTCATTCAGAAGCAAATTGACATTCTCAACTCACAGTCACCTGGACAGGAATGCCCAGGGCAGAGCCCCACGGCCCGGGGTCACAGGCCCACTCCCCAGGGGCAGAGCCCCATGGCCCGGGGTCACAGGTTGCTCCCCAGGGGCAGAGCCCCACGGCCCAGGGTCACAGGCCCACTCCCCAGGGGCAGAGCCCCACGGCCCGGGGTCACAGGCCCACTCCCCAGGGGCAGAGCCCCACGGCCCGGGGTCACAGGCCCACTCCCCAGGGGCAGAGCCCCACGGCCTGGGTTCACAGGTTGCTCCCCAGGGGCAGAGCCCCCCGGCCTGGGTTCACAGGCCCACTCCCCAGGGGCAGAGCCCCACGGCCCGGGGACACAGGCCCACTCCCCAGGGGCAGAGCCCCATGGCCCGGGGTCACAGGTTGCTCCCCAGGGCCAGAGCCCCACGGCCCGGGGTCACAGGCCCACTCCCCAGGGGCAGAGCCCCATGGCCCGGGGTCACAGGTTGCTCCCCAGGGGCAGAGCCCCACGGCCCAGGGTCACAGGCCCACTCCCCAGGGGCAGAGCCCCACGGCCCGGGGTCACAGGCCCACTCCCCAGGGGCAGAGCCCCACGGCCCGGGGTCACAGGCCCACTCCCCAGGGGCAGAGCCCCACGGCCTGGGTTCACAGGTTGCTCCCCAGGGGCAGAGCCCCCCGGCCTGGGTTCACAGGCCCACTCCCCAGGGGCAGAGCCCCACGGCCCGGGGACACAGGCCCACTCCCCAGGGGCAGAGCCCCATGGCCCGGGGTCACAGGTTGCTCCCCAGGGCCAGAGCCCCACGGCCCGGGGTCACAGGCCCACTCCCCAGGGGCAGAGCCCCATGGCCCGGGGTCACAGGTTGCTCCCCAGGGGCAGAGCCCCACGGCCCGGGGTCACAGCCCGCTCCCCAGGGGCAGAGCCCCACGGCCCAGGGTCACAGGTTGCTCCCAGGGGCAGAGCCCCACGGCCCGGGGTCACAGGTTGCTCCCAGGGGCGGAGCCCCACGGCCCGGGGTCACGGGTCTGTACCAGGGCCTGCCTGTGATTTCTCAAAGCCAAGAGCAGAGGAAAACACGGCCGTCCCCGAGAGTCAGGCCAGCCAGCTCCGGAGGAGGCTGTGGCGTGGAGGCCCCGGGGACCCTGCTCCTGTGCCGCCGTCCCCGGAGACTTGCATGCGGGCGCGTTGCAGAGAGGCGGCTGGCGGTCGCCGTGTCCTCACCGGCCCCAGTGAGCCGGCTCTGACTGCAGCTCGCCTTCCTCACAGCCCACCGTAGCTGGGTTAGAGCGGGTTTCAGTGTCTCAAAACAACACCGTAAGGGCAGCGTCTCTTCATACTCAGACCCGACTGGTGCCTCTTTTTGGGGAGGAGCTGCTCGCCTGAGCCCATCACTGCGTGTCCGGCCCACCGGGGACGGCTGTGTGGGCCCGGCGTGCCCCACGGCGACACGCAGGCTGGAGGCTGCGCCCGGAGCAGGGCGAGGGTCCCTGACCCGGCGCGTTCCTCTGTCTTGCAGCACACCAGCGCCGGGGCTGAAGGTTCTGGCCAAGCGCTGGCTTCCCCCGGCTCCTGTCTGGAAGAGTTTAGAAGCGCACCGTTCATCGAGTGCCACGGCCGTGGGACCTGCAATTACTACGCCAACGCGTACAGCTTCTGGCTTGCCACCATAGAGAGAAGCGAGATGTTCAAGTGAGTGGGGCCCCTCCCCCGGGGCCCTGGTCTGCCATGGCTCCCGCTAGCCACCGTCCAGGGTGGAGCCCCTGCCGCGCTCCTCACAGAGCAGCCCCGGGCGGCCTCTTCTCGGGCCCGCGTGGCCATCTGGTTCTGGTCCACGAGAGCAGGTGGCCCAGACCCTCCAAGGCAGAGTCGGGGTGACAGGCTGACGAAGGCACTCCATGGTCCTGTCCATCCTCAGGCGCGTGGGCTAGAACGGAGAGAAAGCCGCAGGCTGCCCTTGGGGCGCGGTCAAATGCTGTCTGGTTAGCCGGCGGTGGGGGCGGCCTGTGCGCTCACAGCGCACACACGGGGGCAGTTCTGAGTGACTCCAAGAAAGCCTGTGCAGACGGCAGCTGGTCATAGCACAGACGCGGCTCAAACCGACAGGAGCTGCCCGCCCTTCCTCCGCCACCACCAAATGGCGTCCCCTGCAGTGTCCCCATGTGGAGCCTGCCAGGCCCCCGTCCCGCGTGGCCGGGGCCCAGGGCGTGCTCCCCCGGCCCTGTATCAGCACCCGTGGGAGCCGTGCAGGAGGCTGGGCCGCTCACCGTTCAGTCCCCGAATCCATGTGTCTCTCTCAGGGAGAGCAGAGAATTCGGGGAACTCTGTGACCCTGCCCCTTCCCCGTGTGGGTGGCAGAAGCGTAAGGCGGCAGGGAAGTGCCAGGTGCAGGACCGGTAGCTTGCGGAAGGCTTTTTAGGCAGCAGGGAGCTTGGTCAGTGCTGCGGCTCGAACTTGACCGCTGCAGGTGGAACAGAGGCCCAGCCGCAGGGGGTCGGGTGCCAGCTGCTGCCCCCCCCCATTCAGTATTGGTGCACAGTCATGCGGCCTTTCCGAGCCACCGCCTTCTCCAGCATTAGGTAAAGGTCCTGTTCATTTAAATAACTGATTTGGGGCACAAGACTTTGCACTGAACGTTGCTAAAACACCCTTGATTTTAGGACAAAGTACTCTTAGTTTTTTTAAGATTTATCTATTTGAAAGGCAGAGCTACAGAGACAGAGAGGGAGAGACAGAGAGAGAGGTCTTCCATCCTCTGGTTCACCCCCAAATGGCCGCAATGGCCGGGGCTGAAGCCAGGAGCCAGGAGCTTCTTCTGGGTCTCCCACATGTGTGCAGGGGCCCAAGCACTTGGGCCGTCTTCCACTGCTATCCCAGGTGCATCAGCAGGGAGCTGGATCAGAAGTGGAGCAGCCGGGACCTGAACCGGTGCCCATATGGGATGCTGGTGCTGCAGGCTGAGGCTACGCTTTCTATGCCGGAGCACTGGCCCCAAAGTGCTCTTAAATATGGCTATTTGAATCTGAAACTAACTTAATTCATACCAGCTTTGGTTGGGATTACATTTTCCCACGGTCAAGGTGAGGCCGACTTTCTCAGCGCTGGAAGCCCTGTGGTCGCTGACCGGCACCCATCTGCCTACAGACCCATCAAAGGCGATGGGAGCATTGTGAGGTCTAGCTCATCGCTCCAGACGGGTTTCCCACAGGGACTTCGTGAGCACCTGCTCAGGGTGCAGAATGCTGGAGGAGAATCGGCTTCCTGCTCTAGAGGGGCTGATAACCTAGTGGAGGCCAGAAGCAGCCGTCCTGGGAGCAGGAGGTGCTGTCCCAGCAGCTCCAGTGCACACTGTGGAGCCAGCCCCATGTGGGCGACCCCAGCTGGGCCCTAGTAGGCTGGGTGCATGTGGGGCAGAGGTCCCAGGCTCACGAACCCTCGACTGGGAGCCCGGGGACCAGCGCTCGTGCCTGGCAGAGCCGCAGGTGCCAGGCCCCCAGCAGGTGCCTGCGCAGGGAGGGTGGAGACAGGTGCTGGTTGTTAGTGGGTTGGACCTGCTTACAGGGGCCAGCCCCTTCGAGATCCAGGGGCTGGCAGGAGGGATGGGCGGAGGGGAGACGCTGATGGCTGTCCCTGTGTGTTTCAGGAAGCCCACGCCGTCCACCTTGAAGGCAGGGGAGCTGCACACGCATGTCAGCCGGTGCCAAGTCTGTATGAGAAGAACATGAGGGAGCCCGCTCTCAGCTGACGTCACAACATGGTGCTACTCCTCCTCCTCCTCTTTTTTTTTTTTAACAGCAACGAACCCTAGAAATATATCCTGTGTACCTCACTGTCCAGTATGAAAACTATAAAGTGCCTTATAGGAATTCGCGTAACTAACACACCCCGCTTCGTTGGCTCTACTTGCTGAAGGAGAAACAGACAACGATAAGCTTTCGCTAGTGGCGTACAAACGGCACTCTGGATGCAATCAAATGTCAGTGTGTCCCACAGCCCAGTGCACTGATGCGTGGAGAGCTCCGTCAGCAAACACAAGGGTGCTAGGAGGCGCGTTGCCTTCCACGGTGTCTGACCGCCCGTTTTCAGCCTTGTATCCTAGTAGATTCATTCTCCAGCCCGGATATCGATGTCTGTGGACACCACTGTCCAGCTCTTGCCAGATTCAGGTCCCTGGGTCCGACGTCCAGACAGCGTCCTGGACCCTGCGGACGGGACGCGGACTCAGCAGCCGTACCCCAGACCCGTGGGAAGTGACGTCGTTCCGCTCCGTGTGTGGTGCTTTGCAGCTGCTTTTCCAGAAATCACGTTTCCTGTGGAATAAAGATGGTCCAAAAGTAGCCAGAAATTAAATATATATATATATATTTTAGTAATTTATATAGTTGCCAGCAGGTAGGCAGACAGGTCGTAGAGTCCCTCCCACTGTTGAGATAGAGCTTCTGGAAGCTTCTTCCTATGACAGACTGCGCGGCCCTTGATAGGTTCTCCCACACGAGGATGTCCAGTGTGGAGCGTCCGCTTTCACCGTTCACTCTGAAACCAAAAACCATGTACCGCCAAAGCCAGAGCCAGGTTCCCTGCGCGGCGTCTGCCGGGTGGCGCGTCCCCGGAGCCCGCTGTCTCTTCTGCAGGGTGTAAACGCCAATCACAAACCGATCGACTTGATTCCCGGGCAGCGACCGTAAGGCCTTCCTCTCGTTAGCGTTCCTCATCCTGCAGCCCGGCTCGAGAAGCAGCGCTGTGAGCCCAGACGTCAGTATTCTTGCACGGGAGCCCACGCAGGCCCTTCCGTGGCGCCTCGGCCGTGCCACGGACGACCGCGGCAGGGGCAGCGTGGCGCATGCGAGGGCGGATCCGGACTGTCGTGCCCGGGCGACATTTCACTCCAGGTCTCCAAAAACGTTCTTAAGACTACTAAGGCATTTCTTGTAATTCCTTTAAATATGTATTTCTTAAGAATTCAAATTTGTAATAAAACTATTTGTATAAAAATGAAGCTCTTACGGGTTTGTCGCTGGCGCTGCCGCAGAGCCGCTAATAAACGTATGAGCTTTGCGTGCCCCCGTCATTTCTGTTTTGCACTTCTTCGCAGACTGGAGGTAGATCGGGGAGGGCTGTGCCCCCACGCCCCCGCCGCCCCCGCCCCTGCCTCCGTGGGTCGCGTGCTGAGGGGCGGCCGCTCCCGGGGCGAACAGAGGTGAGGAACACGGATCCAGGCCCTCGCAGGTGCACCTGCCGGGGTGAGGACCGAGGTCGCAGGCTCGGCACAGATGGGGCAGGTCTTGTGGCATGAAGGGGTGCTCGGCTTTCCTGAGCGGCCTCAGCTAGGCGGGTGGGATGCGTCTCCTGGTGCGGCTGGGAGGCATCAGCCTCCCTACCCGGCCGCCGCTGAGCACTTGGTTTCCAAGGATAAGATGTTTGTGCCCTGTACATCTGGGTGAGCGCAGGGAGACACGGGGAGACGCTGACACTGCAGCTCCCAGGACCTGCGCATCCCAGTTTCTTCTTCCCAAGGCCCCAAGGCGGGTTCTCCGGTTCCTTGTAAATTAACATACGGTAACACAGACTTACTCTTCGTGTGCAGTTCCGAGAATTGTAACTTGAGGGCGCTTTAGCCACATTGTGAAAAAATAGAACTAAAACATCGCAGCAAAAAGTTTGAAACCCATTCGTGGGTTTTCCATAACACGCCTTTTCCATGAACTTTCTTGGTTCCTGTAGCCGGCGCCTAAGCCGCGCGCAGGGCAGTGGCATCGCCCGGGGCCAGTGCAGGAGCAGCCAGGCCGGCCCTGAGCTCTCCTCCTCCTGACCTGCTCCCGACACATGGCTGCCCGGCCTGTCAGGCCACTGTGGGAGAGGGCAGGGTGCCGCTTCCTTCTCACTGCCATCTGACTCATGGATGCCCCACGCTACATTCATTCAAGCCTCTACTTTTAATATTTTTATATAAAGGAAACATTTCCTATAGACAACTCTAAGGGCATAATGATCCTCCCCTCGCTTCCACCCGCCTCGTCTCACGTTTAATTGTCACCATGACATGCGTCCAGGTAGCGTCACACCACAAGCCTGACCCTCCCAGACCAGGAAGTCACCAAGGAGCACGGAGAAGAACCACGGTGCTCCAGCGAACAGACGAGGGCTGTAATCCGCAGTCAGACCTCGCTGTCCATCTTGCTGTCTGTCTCACTGTCAATCTCACTGTCCATCTCACAGTCAGACCTTGCTGTCAGTCTCACTGTCCATCTCGCTTGTGTGTCCCCTGTGTCTTGGTCACACAAAGCAGGGATTGAAGGACATTGAGTGGTTCTTGGTTTTGGTGGTCACGAGTGGACAGTGAGCATCCACGGTCAGGATTTTGTGTTAAGGGAAGTTTCTGTAGCTTAGGGAGATGCCGAGTCAGCGAAAGTGCGTGCGTGTGCAGGTGTTGGGTGGCTGCCGCCGTGCTCTCTACCCTGTGCCCCTCTGCCCCTCTCTGTCCACATGTCCCCTGTGTCCACACATCCACTCTGTCCACACGTCCACTCTGTGTCCACATGTCCCCTGTGTCCACACATCCACTCTGTCCACACGTCCACTCTGTATCCACACATCCACTCTGTCCACACGTCCACTCTGTGTCCACATGTCCACTCTGCATCCACATGTCCGCTATGTGTCCACACTCCATTCTGTCCACACGTTCACTCTGTGTGTCCACACGTTCACTCTGTCCACATGTCCACTCTGCGTCCACATGTCCACTCTGTGGCCACACGTCCACTCTGCATCTACATGTCCCCTGTGTCCACACGTGCACTCTGTGTCCACACGACCACTCTGTCCACACGTTCACTCTGTGTGACCGCGTCCTCCATCCTGCAGCCTCAGCAGCATTTGGTAGTCATATTTTTTATTTTTTGGAGACTTGACTTGCAAATTCATCCTCCAAGTGGCATCTTCCCCAGAGCCAAACTCAAATTCCGATGACTCCAGTTTGCCCATTTTTGTTTTTAGGAGATGGTTTTTCCATCATGCGGGAACTCTTTGATGGGCTCTAGGTTGTGAACATGACATGTCATGAAATTCATGACATAAAATTCACTGTTTTCTTTGTTTGAAAGGCAGAGAGGGAGAGGGAGGGAGGGAGGGAGAGGAGGGAGAGAGGGAGAGCGAGAGGGAGGGACAGAGAAAGGGAGAGAGAGAAAGGGGGGGAGAGAGGGTGGGGGAGAGAGAGACGGAGAGGGAGGGAGGAGAGAAGAGAGGGAGGGAGGAGGGGAGAGAGGGAGAGAAAGAGAGGGAGGCGGGGGAGAGAAGGAAAGAGAGAGATGCTTTCCTGTGGTGGTTCACATCCCAGATGCCCATGGCAGCTGGGGCTGCACCAGGCCTAAGCCAGGAGCCCTGAACTCACTCTGGGTCTGGCATGCGGGCAGCAGGGACCCGGGGCACACTGCTGCCTCCCCCGGTGTGCACCAGCAGGAGGCTGGCATTGGAAGCCAGGCCAGGACCTGAACCCAGACACTCAGATACGGGGTCCGGGGGCCTCACCAAAGCCCACTTGGTCAGAGTTTTGTGGCGAAGAATTGAGTGACATTTAGTAACATGAGTCAGTGACAGCTCCAGCTGGCACCTGTCCCCAAACAGGGCCCTCGCCCCCAATGCCGTGTCCAGTCACTCCTCATCCTGTGCTCCCAGCCCCTGGGACCCCTGGACTTACCTGCTCTGGGTGTGCCCTACAACTCAGCCACGCCGTCTGTGATTGGCTAAGTCACTTAGGATCCCTTTGGCTGAGTTCTCACGTCCCTGCTGATTTTCCCCCTGGTCCTGTTGCTGACAGATGTGCTAGGTTCCAATGCCAGTGGTAGTGTTTTACAGTTCTTTCAATGGGAACAGCTTGGCTCTATTGTTGAGCTCTGTCACTGTGCACACACAGGTAATTATCACTATCTGCCCTTGAGATGACCTGTGAGTATATTCCCTTTGTCTCGTAATTCCTTTGCTCTGAAGCCTACTTTTTCTGATGCGGATGCGGCCACTCCATCTCTGTTACTGCTTGCTTGGTCTGTCTGGCTTCTGTCGGGACCATTCTATCTGCACTGAGATTCTCAGACAACACAAGTCGATCCTGGTTTGCAAATCGATTCTGGCAGTCTGTCCTCTTAGTGGCGTCAGACTCTGGTGTTCAATGATCGGGGCTATGTTTGGATTTAGCTGTAGCTTTTCATTTTCTACTTGCTACCTCGAATTTTTTTGTTATCTAAATGTTTCCCTGCAAGCTGTCTGGACTCGTGTGCTGTGTGATGTGCTACGCTGAGATGTGATGAGAGCCCGAGGGGGCGGAGCCTGCTGAATTCACCCACACCCCCGTGTCTGTTCTCTAGTCCCACTGTTCTAGGTTTCCTGCTCACATCTGCTCCCTTGTGCCTGGAGAACTTCCTTAGAGGCGCTCAGAGCTGGTCTCCTGGGAGCCAGCTCCTCACCTGTCCACAGGGTGTGCCATTCCGATGGTCTTTTTTTTTTTTTTTTGACAGGCAGAGTGGACAGTGAGAGAGAGAGACAGAGAGAAAGGTCTTCCTTTGCCGTTGGTTCACCCTCCAATGGCTGCCGTGGACGGCGCGCTGCGGCCGGCGCACCGCGCTGATCCAATGGCAGGAGCCAGGTGCTAGGTGCTTTTCCTGGTCTCCCATGGGGTGCAGGGCCCAAGCACCTGGGCCATCCTCCACTGCACTCCTGGGCCACAGCAGAGGGCTGGCCTGGAAGAGGGGCAACCGGGACAGAATCCGGCACCCCGACCGGGACTAGAACCCGGTGTGCCGGCGCCGCAAGGCGGAGGATTAGCCTGTTGAGCCACGGCGCCAGCCTTCCAATGGTCTTTTCTTTCAGCAATGCCTAGCTGTGTTCACTTCCTCTCCTGGTAAAAACCTGCCTCAACTGTTCAAGTAAGTGTGCCCCCGGAAGAAATACGCTGCTCTCTGATGCCTTCTCGTGGTTTGCCGACAGTTGATGATGCTGTACCTGGATGCCGACCGGGTTCTCTGAGCGTTCTGTCCGTGTCTGCCTCCTGTACGGTGTTGGTGCTCCTGGCTTTGGGCGAGGTTCCAGGCGGCCCGTTCCACTCTGCCTCCTGAGCTCTGCGCTCCCAGGGTCAGATCAGTTTTCAGAAGGCTGTTCCGAGCTGCCCTGCACGTGTGTGCCACCCAGTGGCCTCTGGGCGGTGTGGTCAGTCACGTCGTTAGCAGGCTGGTTAGAATCCTATGTGCACGCAAGGCCAATGCAGAGCCCGTCCACTCATAAACAACTTTGTGGGGTCCCCCGGCCATGTTCCAGCCACCCCATGCTCTTCCCACTGCTTTTCAGTTCCTCCTTTGCATCCTTTGTCCCTGAAGCTGTTCTTCGCTTAGCGCACTCTGTGCAGTTCTGGCGGCCGCAGGCGTGCCTGGGCCACATGACCAGAGGTGCATCTGAGTCTGGTTTTCTCCCCCCGAGATGTGCAGAGCCCTCCGCGTGTCCCATGGGAGAGACAGGCTGGCGTGGACGCCGACTCTCGCTGTGCCTAGCACCGGTCACCGTGGAAGCATCAAGAGTGCTGGCTGTGTTGGCGCCAGGTGTGATGGCCATCTGCAGAAGAGAAACCAGCTCTCAACTTTGCTCATTTGAAAAACCCTCCCTGCCCTTCCCCAGGCTCGGGAGCGTGGCGGGTCACGGGTGGGTCACGGGCTGCCTTTCTAGCCGTCCTGCCTTATTCACACATGTTGGCCTTGCCCGTTCCCGGCACCCTCACGTCCACACCAGAGCTCTAAATCCTGGGGCTCGGACGCTCCGTCCGTCCATCCTCACAGACTTGGCTGACTGACCCAAGGGCCAGGGACCAGACCCATCTGAGTTCTCATTCTGACCCGGCTGCCAGTCACAGTCTTGTGCCCGTGGCAAGGAATACAGCCACTCAGCCCTGGAGTGACTCGGGTCACTTTTCTGTGTAATTCTTCCAAACCAAAGTCCTAAACCAGGAAGAAGTACAGAGCGAGAACAAATGTCCATCTGGCTGCACTTACCCTTCCACCCGCCCATCCACTCGTCCATCCACTCCACTCCACTCCACCATCCTTCCACTCACCCACCCTCTCATCCATCCACCCGCCCATCCATCCATCCTTCCACCCACCTTGTCATCCATCCACCCACCCATCCACTCATCCATCCACCACTCCCCATCATCCACTCGTCCATCCACTTATTCATCCACCCACCCATCCACTCGTCCACCCATCACTCCACTCCTCCATCATCCATCACTGTTCTTTCCTCTTCCATTCATCCACCTATCCATCTACTCAGCCATCCATCCACTCATCTCTGTCTTTCCCATTCTATATACTTCCCATCTCCCATGGACTGGGTTGGGTACAGGATAAATGGAAATGAATACTGTTAAGCCCTTTAGAAGTATTCTGTAAAAAAACAAAAGCACAAAAATTCATTGTGGAGCAAACCTGTAATTCATCAGGTACACAAGTGAGGTTAGAGAACTTTAAACTAGAACTGTGCGACAGACAGGGCCGGTGTTGAGGGCTGGGTCAACACAGCTGTTTCCTTCTTAAAAGATGACTATTTGAAGGGCAGAGACACGGAGGTCTACCTCTACTGGTTTGCTCCCCCAGAGCCCACAATAGCCAAGGCTGGGCCAGGCATCCAGGCCCGGATTCAGGGCTTCAACATGGGCGGCAGGGTCACCTGCTGCCTCCCACTAGCAGGAAGCTGGAATGGGAAACTCACACCCAGGCACTCTGGCGTGGAATCTGGGTGTTCTACGTGGCAGTTACATGGCTGTGTGTTTCTGAACGTTGTCCTGAGGATGCAATGGGAAGGGATTAGATGAGAAGGTGCACATGGTGCTCCCGCCGGCACCTGTGCCTCTGGGGTCCCTGACCACGCCTCCTCCCCCTCCCCCCCCCCGCAGCAGGAGGCGCCTCCGGACACAGAGCTGCGGCCCACGCTGCTCCCTTCCCACTCCCGCTCCTCCCCAGAACCTCTCTGTCCCAACTGGGAGGCACTGTCCCGCTGGCCCTCGGTGACCTGTGCGCACTGGCTCTAGGAGCTCCCAAACACCGGTACTCGCTGGGTAGCATTCCCCCCACGCGCGACCGCGGCAGGTGGTGCCTGTTTTAGACTTCCGGTCTCCCCGCCCCTCCTTGGCAGGTGCCTTCCCGCATGTGCGCCTGCGCTTTGTGGTCGGTCTCCTGCTGCTGGCGGCCCCGCCTGAGTTGCAGTTTCCCACACGGCTTCCTGGGTGTGCTGCTGGGGCGAGGCTTGCACGGATGCCCGGAGCTTGGCGCCTCCAGGGAGAGCCATCTTCCCCAGGCGGATCAGAGCAGCCTGGAGGCTGTTGCCGCCGAGGCTGCCCGGAAGCTCCCGGGCACCGAGTGGAATGCGTGCCCAGCTCCACACGACCGTGTCAGAGAGAAGGTAACAGAATTTCATCGAGTGCACCAAATGACTCTTTCGCCTGGATCTAAGAATGGGAAGTGTGGTAGCGCGCAGCGGGGAGAATTCCAGGCGGGTGCTGGCTGCGCTGTTGGCTGCAGCCTGTCTCCTCCCGAAGCCACGGTCCTGGGTCCTGGCCCTTTCCCTGAGGAGGCGGAAGAGGACCAGGGTCTGTGTTCTCACCAAGGTTCAGGGCCGCGGGGTTCCCCGGAGCCACATGTGTCCACGCACGCACACCTGGGCGTTCTGTTGGCACCCAGCGGAACCTGGGAGTGCAGTGTCCAGCCCAGCGCCAGAGTGTCGATCCTTCGGCCGCAGAAGGAACAACGCTGCTCGCAGTTAATCGGTCTTCAAGAGACTTTTACTTAGGAGTGGGAAAGAGAGTGGGGGACCAGGAGAAGGGGGAGAGATGGCGCACACGTTCCTTAAGGGGGAAAGCTAGCGTGTCCCCCCTGTCTCTCCCACTCTCTGCTTATATCCAGAATTCAACCAATCACAGTCAATCAATCACAGTCCATGCACAGAGCTCTCCAATCCGGCACTTGATCACGATCAGCTGTGGAGTCACGCAGCAGGCAGGGCATCAGCGCCATCTTGTTGTTTCCCATGATCCTCAGCTAGATGGAAAGTTCAATCCGCATTATTGCTATAAGCCAAGCCCAGCATGGGGGGTCCCATGGCAAGCCTATCCATGGGTCCCCACATCTCCCCCGTTTTTATTATATTAAGTGGCATGGAAACGTGCCTGTCTTGCGTTCCCAATGGCGCGCAACCTGCTTACCCGTCATGGAGGTAATAGGAAGCTTGTCCTACCCTCTGTCTTAGGTTGCTAGGTGCGCCCATCAGCGATTACCCGTTATTGGCTACCGTTCCATCATGTTAAGCCACACTTCTCATGGGGGTAAGAGCACAAGGTGGCTAGCATAGCCTGCTGAATTACCAGGTTGGTACGCTGCTGGCAGAGCGTTACAGTTCTGATCAGAACTTCTGGGCTATTGGAGTTTTGAAAGCCAGAACAGTTTTATCAAATTGTGAATTAACAGCTTTAAGTGCATTTAAGAAAACAAATCAAATTAGGTCAGCTTTCTTACTACTTGCTACTTAAATCCAACACATAAATTTTAACAAATTCCTTCATAATTTCACATTAGCAATTAGGCTCAAAGGATACATCTTATTCAAGAAATACTTCGTTCAAAGTAAAATGCTTAATTGGCACTATTCTTCACATGTTCTGAATGCAGACGACCACTCCACATATCTTGTATGCTTTAAACACTAGTTACCTCAAAATTCTCCTCCCATTTCACCTGCTTGGCGAGGAAGGTGAGGCCTATATTGTTAAGTACAACCTCATAAAATTCCTGTTCCAGGTGGTATTGATCGTCTGTCCCAATTCCAGGGTACAATTAGAATTCTCGTGTAAATCAGTCTCAGACAAAACTCAGTACAAAAAAATCATAAACCCCTTAACAAACTTCATAATTACAAATCAGTAATAAATGATCAAGCAATACTTTCAACAAGCCAAAAGTTAAACTAACAAGACATAGATGGCCAAACAATTTTAAAGATAAATTGAAACATTTACATTCTTTTGTAAAGCAAACCAAGCATAATCTGCTCAAGCATTCCTATCAATAATAGGGGTAAAGTTAGTACATAATACAAAAACAGAATGGGAAGTTCAGACACTTTTCACCACGATTAGCATTAATGAACTGTTTTCTGGCTCACCTTTTTTAACCCTATTCTCTGCGTCTGTAATGGAGTCTTTATAGTCTTTATCACAGCCTTTTTTCTTGTGCTTCTTCCTCTCATTATAATAAGGCCGTATCCAACTTAGATTTCCACATAGTTTTCGAAAGTCATTTAAGGTTTTCAGTCCTGTCGTAGCAATGGCAAATTCCAAAGGGGCCGCATTTGTTGGTGTAAGCCCAAGTCCTAAATATCCAACTGCAGTAGCTTTTTGAACCTTTTCTGGCGCTATCTGTAATCCTGCCTCCTGCAGGCATGAACTTAATGTTATGAACACTGCTTCCAATATATAAATCCATATAGTGGAAGATTTTTGCTTCTCCATGTCGCTGACGAACAGGCTCTATTGCTTATGAAACATATGGTAAGATCAATCACAATCAGTACTCCCACCTTTCTCCTGGTGTTCCACTCCCGGTCTTTACAATGGCTCACTCCCGCCTTTCTCCCCCCATTTTACTCCCCGTCTTTTGTCGACGGAACTGAGGTTATAATCCTAGGCCTTTTACTTTACCCGCCTAGATTCCCTGTCTTTTTTCGACAGTTTACTCCCGCCTTTCTGGCGTTTTACTCCCCGTCTTTACGACGGAACCGCAGCTATAATCCTAGGTGTTTCACTTTACCCGCCTAGATTCCCGTGTATGCACGTTTATCCTTTTCTTACTTCCAGCGATTGGTCCGACGATCCGAGTCACGGCACCACTTGTCGATCCTTCGGCCGCAAAAGGAACAACGCTGCTCGCAGTTAATCGGTCTTCAAGAGACTTTTACTTAGAAGGAGTGGAAAAGAGAGTGGGGGACCAGGAGAAGAGGGAGAGATGGCACGCACGTTCCTTAAGGGGGAAAGCTAGCGTGTCCTCCCTGTCTCTCCCACTCTCTACTTATATCCAGAATTCAACCAATCACAGTCAATCAATCACAGTCCATGCACAGAGTTCTCCAATCCGGCACTTGATCACGATCAGCTGTGGAGTCATGAGGCAGGCAGGGCATCAGCGCCATCTTGTTGTTTTCCACGATCCTCAGCTAGATGGAAAGTTCAATCAGCTGCTACACCCGCATTACTGCTATAAGCCAAGCCCAGCGTGGGGGGTCCCATGGCAAGCCTATCCATGGGTCCCCACACCAGAGCCGTCCTTGCACAGCACACGCCCCCACTGCCGAGTGCCCGCTGGACCCCTGTCCCCGTTTCCTGAGTTCAACAGCAGGGTATGGGGCACAGGCATTGGGCCTCGGCCGCCGGGGTGTGGACTTAACGCTGGCCTCTGCTTCCGCCTCCATAGTGCTTTGCAGGGCCGGGGGTCGGTCAGTTGATCCAGGCCGTGTGGGTAGGGCAGGCGGTGGCCGGGGGCGGGAGCTCACTTTCTGCCCCTCCCCCAAGCCCTCCCCTAACTGCAGTGACAGCTACTGGGGTCGCAGAAGACCCTGAATGACCCCTGTGGCTTCCTGGCAGACTTGATCACTCATTGCTCGTGGCACGGCGCTGGCTAACGGGTGCTGTGTGACAGCACAGGTGACATAACACAGCGTCCACGCGCTGAGCGTCCACGCTACCCGGGAGCCCAGGCGGGGTGGTGTCGGCATCCAGCTCTGTGATGGGGAGTGACATCACTGTGGCCCTTCTATTTGCACAGTGATCTGGTGCCTCACGCTAAGGGAGGTCTCTCCCCGGCACTGAGATTTTCCACGTGGGAGCTAAGGCCAGGCTCAGGACCACGCTCCTGGGCTGAAGGTGGCCATGCACTCTGTCCCTGGGGAACGGAATAAGGGATTTGTGGTGGGTTTTCTGCTGGCGGCTCCTTGCACTGCTGCTCCTAGCTGCTTCCCTCTCCCCGTGGTTTCTCATCATCCCCAGGTGTCTGTCTGTCTGTCTTCCTGAAGGATGCTTTCAGGGGCGGGCGCTGTGGCATAGCAGGTAAAGCCACTGCCTGCAGCGCTGGCATTGCATTCGGGCGCCACCTCCGATCCAGCTCTCTGCTGTGGCCTGGGAAAGCAGTGGAAGATGGCCCAGATCCCTGGGCCCCTGCACCCACGTGGGAGACCTGGAGGAAGCTCCTGGCTTCAGATCGGCACAGCTCCGGCCGTTGCGGCCAGTTGGGGAGTGAACCAGCAGATGGAAGATCTCTCGCTCTCTGTTTCTCTGTAACTGTGTCTTTCAAGTAAATAAATAAATCTTAAAATTCCTTTTAACCCATTGTTGACTTGTACCCATGCCTGGGTGTGGTGCGATGAGGCACAGGCCGGCTACGGGTAACCTTCACAGATGCGTTATGAATCGGCAGAGCAGAAGCAGGGCGCCTCTGGGGCCCCACCTCCTCGAATCCAGCCAGATGCGCAGAACAAGAGGGGAGGGGGCGGGGCGCAAGGGTCCTGTGCAGTTCGGCCGCTGGATCCTCCCCCGGAGGGGCTGGGCAGGGGCAGAGGCAGGACGCATGGGAGTGCCCAGGGCCTGGCGGGGCAGCTCCGAGCAGCTAGGGGCGCGTGGGCAGAGGGCTCTGGTCCCCGCTGTGCTGACTTGGGGACACGGAAATGAGGGCCAGAGTGTTTCACATTCTTGGAAAAGCAGGGCCCCGCCCCCTGACAGTTCAGGGTCAGCCCAGCCACCAGACCCCACCACGGACTCTGACAGCCACATCCCTGGACACGCGGCACAGGCAGGCAGCGGGCTCCACGGAGCAGAGACCCTGGGAGAGCCGCATTTCCAGAGCCAGCCATCCAGACCCCACACTGGAGTCTGAAGCCAGGAGCAGCCAACGAGCAGCCCCAGGAGGCGGGTAGGGGCCTGCTCTCTGCACTGCCCAGCTGGCCGTGACCAGCAGGTTCCATGCGTGTGCCAGTGCTGTGTCCAGGCCTGCTTCTGAGAGGCGGCATCAGCAGGGCTGTGCCCCTCTGGGACTTGGGGAGGCTCCTTCCTTGTCTGGGTCTAGTTCCCCATGGAGGCCGGCACCCCCGGGCGTGTAGGCTCGTCTGCTCAGCTCCTGCCTTCATCTGTACATGGTGTCCCAGGTGACTGCACGTGATGTCACAGGTATGTCAATTTGCACACGGCATCACAGGTGAGTGCACGGGTGTCCCAGGTGATGCACATGACCGTCACAGGTGTGTGTCAGTTTGCACACAGCACCTGCCCTGTTTCCTGGGCAGTGTGCACACGTGAGCGTGTGCTGGGCAGCATCCCTGGTGCCCCCACCCCAGCAGTCTGGTCCTGTGATAGGAAAACCTCCTGTGTGAATTTCCTTGAGCGCCTTGTGGAAGCAGGGACTGGGATGATGTCATGGGGACCCTGGGGACCAGACTTCGGTGCAGCACGGAGGCCTGCTAAACCTCTGCGTGTGGCTGTCGCAAGTCCCCTTCCCAGCTCTGCTCCCAGGCGGGGCTGGGGCTGGTTTGGAGGGGGGAGTCTCACCAAGGCCTGTGATCCCACCTTCCCTGGGCTGCCCGCTCTGGCAGAAGCCACGGTGTCAGGACAGAGCTCCCCCGCCCGGGCATGTGCTGCATTTTCCTGATGTTCAGATACCTGAGACGTCCACGCTGGAGACTCCGGCTGCTGAGGCGGGCCCCGCCCCGGAGGGAGCAGCTGTCTCGCACCAGCAGGAGCAGGTGCCTCCGTGGGTCCTGGGTTGGAGCGCGTGTCTATCAGGGAGGGCCCCGCCCCGGAGGGGCCCCCAGAGATTCAGGGGTTTCCTTTGCCCGCGTCGGCCCAGGCCAGTCTACCCTGGGGAGATGGCGATGTCCATTTCCGCTCCTCAGTGCAGCTCTGCAGCTCCGGACGAAACAGCAAAACGATTCTCATGGGAAGAATCGGCTCCACTCTTTGCAATGCCCCATGTTGCCGGAGGATGGTGGATCTGCAGGGAGGACCCAGGTGGGGACGGGAAAGCCGGACGGCCAGGGCACAGGCCGCGCCCCTCTCCTCACTCAGCAGGCACCTGTGTGGGCCTGGCTCCCGTGGCTTCTCTGCCCCGGGCAGCACCCACCTCCAGGCACCAGACTCCCATCTGCCCAATCTTGCACCCCATCTCCTGGCCCTGCACCCCATCCCCCCGACCCTTTACCGCAACCTCCCAACCCTGTACCTCATCGTCCAGACCTTGTACCTTGACCTCAAAACCCTGCAGCCCTCCCGACCCTGCACACCCTCCTCCGGGACCTGCACCCTCCGGCCTGAGTCCTGGTCTGCATCTGAGACAGCACCCAGGCCAGCACCCCCCACCATTGCTGGTCCACAGCCTGCCCTGCGCCACCTGCGCAGCTTCTCCTCTAGGTGGCAGCACACTCCACGTAAAGGGGCCGCTGCTTGGCCATCAGCGCCCTTGCAGGGCGGGAGCCCAGGCTCTGTCCAGAGCTGAGGTGGTGGCTGCCCGGCTTGCCCCATTTCAGGCCCTCTGTGGCTGCTGTCGTGCCACCGGCAGCTGCTCCACACCACGTCCCACACACGTGCACACAGGACACCCACACACTCTCAGACAGGGCTCCATCCAGATCCCATGAGTGGCTTGGACCCAAGTACTTGAGCCGTGTTCAGCTGCCTCCCAGGGTGTGCATCGGCCAGAAGCTTGATAAGGAGCAGAGCTGGGACTCGAACCTGCACACTCCGGGGTGGGATGTGGGCATCTTACCTGCTGAGCCAAACAGCTGCCCTGGCTTACTGCAGCTCTTACGTCTGCAGACAGCCTGTGCAAGGCTGGGGCTGGGTGGAGCCCCTGCTGCTGTCTCGGGTGCTCTCTGGGAGCTGGTCCGAGAGGATCCCGTCTCCCCTCCCGCGCACCTGCTCGGCCCCGTGGCCTGTGCAGCTGGCCTGGTCTCAGAGCACCCAGGAGGCGTCTGGTCTTAGATCCCTGCTGCGGCTTCCCCTGGAGGTGTCGGCCACCCGGCCCGGGCTCTCTGAGCCTGTCGCACAGGAAGAGGTCAGAGCCCTCCCGGAGGGGGCAGAATCGCCCCGACGTGCAGAGGGGAGCTTGCGCCAGCCCCAGCTCCATCCACTGCAGGCATCGGGACAGCACCCCACGCCCTGTGACCTCAAGACTGAACGCAGGCTGTCCTTGTCACCCTCCGCCTCTGTCTCTCCCCCTCCTGACATAAGTGCAGTGGGTGGGAAGGCACAGGACGGGCGCCGGGGTCCGTTGTCTGCCAGCCTCCGCGAGTGTCAGATGGAGTGATTAGTGCTGTTTTCTGTAAGGAGCTGGCCCATGCGTGCAGGGAACGAGAGGGGGTGACAACAGCCCCGGGGGAACTGTCTCCGCCCCAGCTGATGCTCGTGTATGTTAGCTGCTCGCACACCTAGAGCAGTCACACTCGCCACAGAATGAGCCAAGCTTGGGGAGTCTGCCAGGAGCGCCCAGGAGGACAAGAGTGGTTTAAGGCTGGGGGTCCCCGACCCTGGTTGGCACCCTTATTAACTTGAATAAACGTGTTGTCGTTCTTTTGGTTCTGTAGAAAATATCATTTTTGAATAAGGATCATTTGTACTTTTCAAACTTTGCACCTTTGCTTCCTTCTCTTGGCTTGTTGGGGTTTGGGGATCTCCAGGCAAACAGTGAGTGCAGACAGAGGCGGACAGCACAAGACTTTGCTGACGCTTCCGTCACCTTGTTAAGGGCATCACTTTTCTCATGAAGTATCTAAGAGAATGTCTTTCTAACCTAAAACTCACCCTGCATTCCTGGAACATACCCGTGTGCGATGCATAAAAAGAGAGTAGGTAGCGTTTGTTGACACGTGTGCATTTCCATAGTTACTGCTGTTTGACCACATTGTGCATTAGTACTTGGAATATGCTGCGTATCATCTTCTGAATGAAACAGAAGTTGCCCTTCCAAAGGGTACCCTTTCATCAGCCTGGAAACACGAGCCCGTGAAGATGCAAAATGCCGTCAGCGCCACGTTTTATCTCATTTTAGGACTAAACCGATGTGTTCATGGACAGCTCAGATACTGCTTGATAGCCCCCAGCGTAAATCAAGCCAGGTGTCCTGAGCAAGGACCACAGACGCACAGGCGCAGATCGAGGAAGCTGGGGCTGCCTGAGGAAGCCTGCAGGGGGTGTGGCGCCTGGGGACAGCCAGCCGCTGCCACCTGACTCGGTCACTCAGCAGCCTGGCCTCTGAGCTACGCCTCTGAGCATCACGCCCCGGGAAGGAGACTGGGGGGATTGCATTGCGGCCATCCCAGCAGCACGATCGGAACCCAGACTTAGGGTGCAGCGCTGGGGTCCCAGCCTTGGGGGCAAAAGACCCAGAGACCTGGTCTCCCTGCAGGCTGCACTGACTGGGTGAAACTTGAATGGGACGAGTCGATCAGAGGGCCCTGGAGTCAGCGCTCCCAGCTGGCGATGCTCGCTCTGTCGCCGGTTCCCAATGCTAGCACTGTGCTAACAACACGCGGTACTCCGAATGTGGGCGGGGCGTATGCACTGTCTCACGAGTTAGTAGAACATTTTAGCGTTTCTGAAAATAAATGTGCAGAGTGTGCTTCTGTTTTTTAAAGTCTTATTTATTTATTTGAAAGTCAGAATTACAGAGACTAGGCAGAGGCAGAAAGAGAGAGAGAGAGAGAGAGAGAGAGAGAGAGAGAGAGAGAGGTCTTCCATCACTGGTTCCCCAAATGACCACAATGGCCTGAGCTGGGCCGATCCAAAGCCAGGAGCCAAGAGCTTCATCCAGGTCTCCCACGTGAGTGCAGGGGCCCAAGAACTTGGGCCATTCTCCACTGCTCTCTCTGCATTAGCAGGGAGCTAGATCGGAAGTGGAGCAGCTGGGACTTGAACTGGTGCCCGTATGGGATGCTGCATTGCAGGCGGTGGCTTTACCTGCTGAGCCACAGCGCCGGCCCCAGAGCGTCCGTCTGAGATGCGTGGAGATCAGTGCCGTCTGCGTGGACCGGCTCTGCAGCCTCCACGGGGCCTCTCTCAGGGCCTCAGTGGAGGTTCTGTCTGCAGCACCTGTGATGAGCAGGGAGTTTATCTACATTGCACATTCCACCTTGTGAAGCTAATGGTGTATCCTCTGCATTATACGGTCCACAATGCAGCAGCTGTTAAAAACACAAGCGTCGTCTCCCATTGCGTATTTCTGGGTAGAAATGGAGCTGCCAAATAGTTCTTTCTTTTAAGATTTATTTATTTATTTGAAAGGCAGAGTTACACAGAGAGAGAAGGAGAAGCAGAGAGAGAGAGAGAGAGAGAGAGAGAGAGGTCTTCCATCCGCTGGTTCACTCCCCACATGGCCGCAATGGCTGGAGCTGCGCCAATCTGAAGCCAGGAGCCAGGAGCTTCTTCCGGGTCTCCCACGTGGGTGCAGGGGCCCAAGGACTTGGGCCACCTTCTACTGCTTTCCCAGGCCAAAGCAGAGAGCTGGATCGGAAGTGGAGCAGCCGGGACTCGAACCTGTGTCTGTATGGTTGCCGGTGCTTCAGGTAGCAGCTCTACCTGCTGCACCACGGCGCAGGTCCTACTAACAGTTCTTTAACAGCACAGAGAACCGCTTGCCCTGTTCCCACCGGGAGCCCTTACAGGCTCTGATCAGAGTCACCCAGCTGCGAACACCTGCCCTGGGACATCCCTGCGGCTGTGGGAGCCGGCCTCGCTACAAACATCTGCCCTGGGACATCCCCGTGGCTGTGGGAGCCGGCCTCGCTACAAACACCTGCCCTGGGACATCCCTGCGACTGTGGGAGCCGGCCTCGCTACAAACACCTGCCCTGGGACAGCCCCGCGGCTGTGGGAGCCGGCCTCGCTACAAACACCTGCCCTGGGACATCCCTGCGACTGTGGGAGCCGGCCTCGCTACAAACACCTGCCCTGGGACATCCCCGCGGCTGTGGGAGCCGGCCTCGCTACAAACACCTGCCCTGGGACATCCCCGCGACTGTGGGAGCCGGCCTCGCTACAAACACCTGCCCTGGGACAGCCCCGCAGCTGTGGGAGCCGGCCTCGCGTCTGGAAACACTGCTGTGAATGCTTCGTCAAGGCCGAGTCCAGCAGCAGCTGTGGCCAGCTGAAGGCCTTGTGAACTTCTGCCCGTGAATGCATTCATAAGGAGAACCTTGGGCGCATTAACCCAGGGAAATCTGTCGGTTTATGCTCTTTCCGCATCGCCAGTGGCCTCGGGGCGCCTCGCGCAATGGCCTGGGTTTGCTTTTTTCCAGTCAGCGGAAGTGGTACCTGTTTCTGCAAACACGCAGGGCTCGGGAGTCTCTTTGGGCCACAATATCAGAGGCCCCTGTCGTGACAGACTCAGACGACCCGGGCCACACGGGCCAAGTTCTGTCTTCGCTGGCAGACCTGGCGCCGGGGCTCACCCACTGGAGGCTGCAGGCCCTTGAATTCTTCTGTGGGAGCCGCACAGGACAGGGGTCAGCGGCTGCCCCGTGGGACGCCAGGCCAGGGTGGGCAGCGCAGGAGAAATCCCTTAGTGCTGTGTATCCCAAAGCGGTTTCCTCTCACTGCCTTCTTACAACGCAAAATAATGTTTCAGTCCCTGCAAATGTGGGCTGAGGACGCGGCAGGACGGCTGAGCTGAAGCGGATGGACCAATTCTGCGGCTGTGCAGAGGGTGCAGCAAAGGGAGAGGAGACGGGAAGGGAACAGTGGATGAAAACGCATACCTAAACATTTGAATGCATCCACGTCGGCCCCTCCTGTCACTCACAGTGTCCCCTCCTCTTGCAGTCTCTCTCATGCTCCAGGGCCACTGCTGAGCCACAGTGGAGAAGGGGGGGGTCTCTTCTTCCTCACCGTGGACATGTGCAGGGAGATCCCGGTGTCAGGGTGAGCACGAAGGGTCTGGGCAGGGGCAGCTGGGCCGGCATCTGCCCCTCATGGCGGCGACTGGGCCTTCCAAAGCTTCGCTGTGCGTCCCCAGGGTTCAGAGGGAGATGGTGCCCTGGGCTCCACTCCTGCCCGCTTTGCACAAGGAGCAGCCCCGTGCAGATGGCTGCTGGACACTGTTCTCCACGTAGGGCAGGTGCAACCCCGCCTGTGCTCCTGCTGAGACGGACGCTGCCTCCAGGCCTTTCCCCCAGGGCGTGGTGCCTGCCTGGCCTCCCCTGCACCGTTTACTCCTCCCCACAGTAGTGCTGGGATCTGCTGTGGCTTTGGGAATTGGGTGGGGTTGAAGGAGAAGGCAGAGGCGATGCGCGGTCACTGGCGCCTGTGGGGAGTTTGCTGTGCATTTAGAATGTAGCAGGTCCCAGTGATGCGCCTGACTTTGCCCTCTCCTGTCCCTTTCATCTCAGAGAAGGATTTTGCAAAATCTCCCTCCTGCTGGAGCCTGCGAAGCCCACGGTGCTTTATTTTTTTAAGATTTACTTATTTGAAAGGTAGAGTTACAGGGGTGGGGGGGAGAGAGAGAGAGAGAGAGAGAGAGAGAGAGAGAGAGAGAGAAAGAGAAGAGAAGAGAAGAGAAGAGAAGAGAAGAGAAGAGAAGAGAAGAGAAGAGAAGAGAAGAGAAGAGAAGAGAAGAGAAGAGGAGAGGTCTTCCATCTGCTGGTTCACTCTAAACAATCGTAACGGCCAGAGCTGTGCCAATCCGAAGCCAGGAGCAGGAGCTTCTTCCGGGTCTCCCACGTGGGTGCAGGGTTCCAGGGACTTGAGTCACCTTCCACTGCTCTCCCAGCTGCATTAGCAGGGAGTTGGATCAGAAGCAGAGCAGTCAGGACTCGAACTGGTCCCCATGTGGCGGCTTTATCTGGTGCGCCATAGCGCTGGGCGCTAAGACAATGTTTTTATGAAAGTCGTCTGAAGTGCTGGTTTTTGAGCAATGAGAGCGTCATAATCCGACACACCGGAGCCTCCCTGTCTCTCGTGTTTGCTTATTTTCACCAAGGAACGCAAATGTTTTGCTGTCCCTGTTGCATTTCTGGAAAGAACAGGCAGGTCTGAGTGATCAGCAACAACCGTTTAACGCAAACGCCCCTCGCCTCTCTTGCCTGGCACGGTGCCCTGACTTTTCCCTTTCCCTTTTTTCTGGTAGTTTCATTTTAAAACATTTCAAGTCATTCAGAAAAGGGCTGGCCGTGTTCACTAGGCTCCTCTGTGGCAGGATCGAGCCAATGCCACCGTGGTTGCATTTGCGTGGGAGTGGAGGGACGAGCCCTGTCCAGCCAGGAAGCAGAGACAGAAGCTGGGCCGACCAACGCTCCTGGGAGAGCGCCGCCCAAGGGCAAGCTACGGCTCCTTACGATGCCCATCGCGCTCCCTGAAGCCACCGGGCACCCGGCGACCCATTTTACTGTCATCGACTTGGATTTGCTAAAAGTGGGTTTTCACCGCTCTGTGTAAACCAGCCCTCGTAAGGAGACAAGACCCACGCTGGCCCCGGACGTGGAGGGCGCTGCCGGGAATGACTCCGGCGATGGCTGTGGTAGGCAGACCTCATGGGGCTGTAGGACTTTGCGGGTATGCTGCCACCCTGGGGATGGCGAGAGCATCCTGCATGGCCCAGCTGGGCCCAGTGTCCCGCCATGATTTCTGGAGATCGGAGGGCTTTGCACACCTGCACAGCAAACCCAGCGCAGTGTGTGGGAAGCAGGTGCAGCCGCTTTGCAGCTGGAGGGAGAGGCCAGGAGCCCCAGGATCAGCCCCGCAAGCTCCAGAGGGAGCCCAGTCGTTGCCACAGCTTGGCCGGAGCTGGGGAGGTCCACTCGCTGTAACAGGTAAGTTTGTGTTGTTTAACGCATTGTTGCGCTCTTGGGCATTTGCTACAACGACGTTGGTAGACAAACGAGTGGCTTTTAATCTGTGCAACAGGGCGAGGCTTAGTTGTTAAGCTCTGTTGAATGCACACGTGAGGGATTGTGTGTGTTTTTGCACTGAGAGGGACCCTGTGTAACCCCCATGGCTGTCTGTCTGATCAAACAGGGGCTCAGAGTCGGGGGAAGGGGCTGGGCTGCTGAACGGGAGGCGCTGCTATTTCGTTCAAACCTCGCCCTATGCTGCCCAGGAGAGAGAACTCAATCTGCCCTCATTTCTGGCACCCAAGTCTCACCACGATCGTGTGAGCCAAGAGTGTTCCGGTTCCTGGGCTAAAAACAAGAGGATGGCGCGGGAGTCACTGAGGAGTTCTGGTCCCTCCAAGCTGGTTGTGACAAGCTTCCTCACTGGCTTTGGTTGGCACAGTACCCGCCCTGGGGCGAGCACTTGTGGATTCGCCTTGGGCAGGGTAGCAGAGAGGCCAAGGGAATTATAGTCAGGCAGCTTTGGGAGCTGGAGCTCAGATCCCCAGGAGCCCAGAGGCTGCCCTCGCTCGGGCCAGGGCGGGAGCAAGTGGCTAAATGCTGTCAGCAGACCTTTTAAAGAACTTATTTATCTGAGACGGTCAGAGACGGGATGCGGTGGGGGAGGGAGACGGAGAGACCCAGCCCATCTTCTGGTTCACTCCTCCGATGCCCCGTGGCTGGGAGCTGGGCCCATCCGGGTCTCCCACGTCAGTGGCAGGAACCATATTCCTGGACCCATCAGCGCTGCCTCCCTGGGTGGTTTTATAGGATGCTGGAGTGAGGGCTGGAGTGAGGGTTGGACCCAGGCAGTCTGAGGGGGCGTGGGTGTCCTGACCGGCATCTCACTGCTGGCTCAAATACCGCCCCCCTCCCCTCTCACAGACGTTTCTAGAGGCCTGATTTTATAATGCCCTGTGTACTGCTGATACATGGTTGTTTGTAAAAGTATTTATAGATAGGGGACAGCACTGTGACGCAGCAGGTTAGAGCCCTGGCCTGAAGCACCAGCATCCCATATGGATGCTGGTTCTAGTCCCGGCTGCAGCTCTTCCCATCCAGCTCTTGCTGTGGCCTGGGAAAGCAGTAGAAGATGGTCCAAGTCCTTGGGCCCCTGCACCCATGTGGGAGACCTGGAAGAAGCTCCTGGCTCCTGGCTTTGGATCAGCTCAGCTCCGGCTGTTGTGGCCATTTGGGGAGTGAACCAGAGGATGGAAGACCTCTCTCTCTGTCTCTACCTCTCTCTGTAACTCTGTCTTTCAAATAAGTAAAATAAATCTTTTAAAAAAAGTATTTAAGACTCTGTGTGTGTGTGTGTGTGTGTGTGTGTGTGTGTGAATGTTTTATTCTCAAATACAAAGCACTCCAATGACTAAAAAAAACTGAACTACTCAGCTACTTTGTGTGTCAGCGTGGCCGCTGTCCTCTGGGTGTGGTCCACACCTCTGCATGTTGGGCAGAGTCTACACTGCTGACCTGTCACCGTGCGGGGGTGCCTTCCACGCTCAGTGCACGAAAGCCACAGCACTTGAATGTCAGCGAGGTTCTTGTTGGGTCTTCGAGCTCTCGACGGGCGCTGGGAAATTTCTCCTCCTGGGATGGGGTGACGGGCAGCTCCCGCTGAGACACAAGCGCGTGCCGGCCTTGGCCAGTTTTGCAGAGTGCACGAGGTGACTTCCAGAGCTGACGCTGCGGCTTGCATGCAGCCTCTGGCCCAGGTGTGCGTGTGTTGAGGCTTACACTGCGACACCAACGCTCTTGGCTGTGAGGACTGACTTCCGGGCAATTCCCAAGACACGTGGATCCAGCGCTCTGGCAGGGGCTTCGATGCCTTGGGAGAAAGGACGATGCAGACGGATGGGGTGGGAAGGCCTGGGTAGGGGGAGAAGGAGCAGCCCCCAGGGGGCTCCTGTGTCATCCAAATGTCGTCTACGATGTCGCCATGACACTTGCAGAGCTGGCTGGGCTCCTTTTCCTGCCTGCTGTTTCCTGACACGCGTGTGGCCATCCCACAGACGGCAAGGGTGTGGCCTGGGGAGCTTGGGTGGGGCTAAGATGTGGCACAGAGGCTCAAGGCCTCCGTGGATTCCTGGGGGCAGTGGGCAGGGCCGTGGTGCAGGGAGGGACGCCGGAGAAAGGCGGAGGTGCCCAGGCCAGCTGGCCTTGCGTGTCGGAATGCGGGGAGCCCTCAAAGGTGGGTCCAAGCAGCCGCGTGTTTGCTGGCCCATCGCGGGACATGCTGGCTCTGCTCTCCCCACAGCTGCCGTGTCGCTGCGTGGTGCCCGTGCACTGTCCAGGGAGGAAAACGCTGGTGCTGATGGACAGATGACCTGCTCATCGGGGGTCACAGCCGTTCGGTTTTAGCAGTCATGTGTTCAGGCTGAAGACGAGGTTGGGGGAGGAGGCTGGGGCGCGCTGGCACACTGGGGAGGGGCTTGCAGCCCAGGTCACGTTCCAGCCTTCTTTGTTTTTCCGCTCTCCTTTGAGACACAGCCGCTCTGGGGGAAGCCATGTGTGGCTTGTGTTGTGAGTGACAAGTATATTACATCTTTAATTACCGTCTCTCAGAGGCAGTAAAACGGAACTGGTGATGATTAGCATTCAGCCGCGAGACCGGGCGAGCGGCCACCTGGGCGGGATCGGGCGAACAGTGGCCATTTACACACACAGCTGGGGGTGCGTCTCCTGAGCTGCAGGCCCCCACACCCCCAGTAATTCCTGCTTTGTCGGAACGCTGACCCCCCCCCCCCCAACATGATTGCTGAGGTCCAGCTGAGCATCGTAGGCAAACCCGTGTTGGATTCGTTCTGTTTGGTGAATTCTCCAGCCGCTGCAACACTGGGTGGAAATGGGCGGGAATGCCGTCTGCCAGGGCTGGGTCCTTCCAGGGTGTGACTGCAGTGCGGGAGGGAGGTGGCGAGCGGGCAGGAGCCAGAGCTGAGGCTGCGACACTCTCCCTGCCCGTGGGGCCCACCCTGGCTGCCCCGGCCGCGGCATCTGCGCACGGAGGAAGTCCTGCACGGCGGGTTAATTTATTCCTAGGTATTTTATTCTTTTTGGTGCTATTGTAAATGGGGTTGCTTTCTTTTTTTTTAAGATTTATTTTTATTTATTTGAAAGAGTAGAGAGAGAAGGAGACACACACACAGGAAGAGAGAGAGAGAGAGAGAGAGAGAGAGAGAGAGAGAGAGAGAGAGAAAGGGAGAGTCTTCCATCCACTGATTCCCTTCCCAGGTTGCTGCCATGTTCAGGATTGCGCCAGGCAGAGCCGGGAGGCAGGAGCTTCATCCCCACGTCCCACAGGGGTGCAGGGGCCCAAGCCTCTGTGCCGTCGACTGTTGCCTTCCTCAGGCCACCAGCAGGGAGCTGGATGGGAAGTGGAGCAGGCGGGACGTGAACCGGCTGTGCCACAGCGCCAGTGCCAGGCCTGCTTCCTGGACTTCTCGGGACAGGTTGTCCGGGAGGTAAAGGAATGCGCTTGACTTTTGTGTGTTGTCTGTGTCTCCCATGGTAGTGACCTCGCTTACCATTCCTAGTTTTTCTTTTTCTTTCTCTGTGTAGTCTTCAGGGTGTTCTGTAGGGCACTGTGTTATCTGCAAAGATGGATAATTCTTCCTTTCTGACTTGGGTGTCTTCCTTTTCCTTGTCTGATTTCTCTTGCTGTTATTTCGAGTGCTGTATTGAGAACGGGTGAGCATCCCTGCCTGTATCGGAAGGTGGAGGGAGCTCTCTCGGGTTTCCCTACTTGATTACGCTACTGCTCGTGCATTTCCTAAATCACCTTTATTATGCTGAAGATAAACCTGTTCTGTTGAGAGGTTTTGCTTCGCATCTTGAAGGCTGTTGAACGTTGTCACCGCCCCCTCTGCATCCCTTGAGAGGGCCGTGCGGCTTTCTGCTGTGGTCCTGCCCTGTTCTACCACACCGATTCCCTTACCTGCGCTGCGGGGGGAAGGGAAGCCCTTCAAGTAACGGTGCTGAGAAATCGGGATGTCCACTTCAAAACGCTGAAACTGAACCCTCGTTGTATCCAGTAACAAGCTCGACTCGTAACGGGCCAATGATCTCAACGTAAGACAGAAAACTGTAAAATCCAACCGGTGCAACCCCACCTGCCGTGCGTGCTTCTCACCACCTCCCACAGGAAGCCACGACCTCCTTGGGGCCTCCGCCCCCCCTCCTGGGGTCAGTGCACAGGGCTTTGTCAACCGCCAGAGGCTCCTGGGGGTCTTGGGCATTAGCGCATTTGCAGCACCCCTCAGATGGGTCAACACGTCCACAGCCAAGGTCCCGCTGTTGGTCTGAGAGACAGCAGGGCTTTGGCATAAGGACAGGCTCCCGGAATTTGACAGGGTTGGGTTCAAGTTTTCTCTTCATTCATCCTTGGTGGGCTCTGCTTTCCTTGTCTGTTATTGTAGTATTTCATGGACGGTTCGTTGCACATTGTTTTTCTTGTAGTTAACGTAATTAATGATAGCTCTTAAATAGTAGATCAATGATTATCGTGTCACATAACTAGTTTTCTTGGGTTATTTATATATATATTTTAAAAAGATTTATTTTTTTATTTGAAAGTTAGAGTGATATATATATATATATATATATATATATATAGAGAGAGAGAGAGAGAGAGAGAGAGAGAGAGAGGTCTCCCATGTCTTCCATCCATTGGTGCACTCCCCAACTGGCCGCAATGGCTGAAGCTGGGCCAATCCGAAGCCAGGAGCCAGGAGCTTCTTCCGGGTCTCCCACATGGGTGCAAGGGCCCAAGAACTTAGGCCATCTTCTACTGCTTTCCCAGGCCATAGCAGAGAGCTGGATCAGAAGAGGAGCAGCCAGGACTCAAACTGGTGCCCATGTGGGATGCTGGCACTGCAGGCGATGGCTTTCCCTGCTAAGCCACAGTTCCGGCCCCTATTTTATATGTTCTAAATAATTTTTAAGCATCACAAGACTATGGAAGTCACATGTGTATTTGTACTACATAGAGGTATCATCAAAATGATCCCTGGAAAATGTGTATTGTGAGAAAAACCTTGCATGGACTCCATTTTCATTTTTTGCACCAAAATAGACTGATTAAAAATTTTTGTTTTTGGAAAGGCAGAGAGAGAGAGAGAGAGAGAGAGAGAGAGAGAGAGAGACTTACATTCTCTGGTTCACTCCACGAATGTCTGCAACAGCCAGGATTGGGCCAGGCTGAACCAGGAGCCGGGAACCCGGGACTCGATTCACATGTTCCGTGGGTGTTGGTGACCCAGGCATTGGCCGTGTTACCGCTGTGTGTATTAACAGGAAGTTGGTTTGGAAGTGGAGCCAGGTCTGAGCCCTGGCACTCTGCTATGGGATGCAGGCGTCCCCAGCGCCCGCCCCGATTAGCGCAGCTTCCAAGGCCGTTTTCCCGCAACTCCGTCCTGTGTTCCAGTGTGTGAGTCACCGCCAGTTTGCAGAATTAGAATTTTAAAACTCTAAGTTCTTATGAGCCTTGGAGGTGGGAGGGGTCCATGGCTCTGGCCTTTCTGTTTCCTGGGCACCTAGGCAGTAGCAGCAGCACGTCCGCGGAGTCACGTGGCTGCATGAGGCTGTATCCTGCTGGCGGCACTTCGCAGTTGGCTTGTTGGCAGAGATGGGGAAGCTTCTTTGCGAATAGCACCCGCAAGGCGCCGGGGTTGTCCAACAGACAGGCAAGTGCGTGGCCTTGTCCACGGGCTGCAGTCTGCCTGATTTTAAATCTGGAGTCACCTGACTTTCCTGCCAATAATCCCCTCACCTGAGTCACTGAGGACTCCCATCTGCATAGCAAGGAGCAGATGCATCTCCGTAGTGGAGACTTAGTACCCCAGGACTGTGTGTGTGTGTACATGTGTATATGCACGCATACAGGTGTGCACACATGTGCATGCATACATGTGTGCAGAAGTGTGTGTACATGTATGCATGCGTGTTCATGTGTATATATGTGTGCACGTTAGCACTCACGTGTGTGCGCGTGTGCTCATGTACATGTGCGTATGAGTGAGCATGTGTATAGGTGCTTATGCATGTGTGTGCAGGCAGATGTGTGTGCATGTGCATACATACATGTGTGGGCACATATGTATGCATGTGTGTATGTATGCATGCGTGTGCATGTGAGTGTGTACATGTGTGCGTGGATGTGTGTGTGTGCATACGTTGTGTGCGTGTGTTTGTGTGTGTGTGAGAGAGCGAGGGAGAGAGAGATGGGCTTGGAGCGGTTTGAGTGGAGAGGGAGCGGCTCTATCTATACCCAGCGCAGCGGCCAGAGCTCCCCTTTCCCGTGAGCAAGGCACAGCCCTCGAGCTGCTCTCTCTCCTCCACTGAATTTCCCAGCAGAGGGGTCTGGTCTTCTCACGACCCGTTCGTCCCTCAGCAAGTGGTCCTTGCCCTGTTTGCAAGTCCTTTACTCCTGCCTTTAAGGCAATGAACTTGGTTCGTGGAGGCGTGGCCTCCTTCAGAGCAGCAGGTGGACTCTGGATGTTGAGCTGATTTGAGGACTCTGTCCGTCTGCTGCCTGGTTAGAACCCTCGCTGTCCCTCTCCACTGACAGGGCTCGGGAGGCACCCACCCAGCGGCACCCCTGCCTGACATCTGCTCTGTCATCCGGACCTGGATATTATCGGGACTCCTTGATGGCCTGAGTCGCCCGTTTGCCCAGGGCCCCTTGGTGGTGCAGCGAATGCAGGGAACAGAGGCAGAGGCGTGGCGAGACCCCCGGGGCCAGGTCTGCTCCGCCTTCGTGACTCTCGTGGCTCAGGGGTGGCGTCTCTGCGGTGTTGTCTCGGTTGACATGAGCTAAATGCCCGGCCCTCGTTGGCTGCCCACTGGCACGGTTTGCCCAGTCCGCCATGCATCTCCGCTCCCTGCCTGTGGCCGTGGAAGTCTCCGCAGAAGTGCGTGAGCCCTGGGCACTGCCGGCGACCACCCTGCCGATTCTTCGCACTCGTGCGTGGATCCACTTCTCTCTAAGCAGGAATTCCAGGGCGACCACGCTGGGAGCCTCCAAGCCAGGGCACTTGGAGAATGCCAGAAGGTGGTCGACCCAGCCGAAGCAGGATGAGGAGCCGAGCTGAGCGGTGCGGCTGGCGTCTCCTTGGAATGTTGTAAACTGTACGTTCGATGGAATTAAATGGAAAACCAGTCATTGACCCCAGGGATATTCCCTGCAGAGAATCCTGGAATGAAACAGGCGAGGGGAGTGAAGCTGCCCGTCTGTGAAGCGCTGGCTGAGCAAGGTCCTTCGGCTTCCTGCAGACGTGATACACATTTGCACTTGACGCTCAGCCGGCTGGGAGGAGTTTGCAGGGAGCGCTGCCACTTTTATGCAGCCCTTGATTTAAGTTCGGCTCCCAGAAACCTTGGATGAATGTGTTTCTTGTATCAAAGCTTAATTTATGGCGGCCTTAAATACACAGCTAGCTTCCATATGAATGAATATATAGAAGGGAAAAAAAAATTCTGTTCCCTTAAGAGCTGTCAAGGGACACGATATATCAGACTTCCTCGTCTGCTGTGAATATTAACATCCCCAAAGTGCAATGGCGAAGGATTTCCCTTGAAATCACAGCCCGAGTCTCCCTCGCTGCTTTGAAGCCGCATCTAACAGCTTTCAGGCCCTGATTCTGGCACATTCTCAGCCTCCAGTTGTTTATCTCCCCTTTTCCTTTAAAAACAAATCCTCAACAATCTCTTTTCCTTGACATAGCAGGGCACAAAGAAAGCAAAGATTTAGTAGGAGGTCGTTTGGGGCTTTAGCGTGCCCATGGAGGGAGCAATAAATTGCCTTTTGTATTTGGGTTTTATTTTGTCTAGCAGCAAAATGCGTGCGCCACAGTGAACAGTAGCAAAGGTTTCTGGATGGAGGGAACACAGCAGGGGTTCTGGTGGAAGCTATGCTCCTGGTTTTCCAGAAAACGGGGAAACTTCCAACGCTGTGGCCAGTTTGAGCGGCAGTACCCCCATCCCAGGGCTGGCTCTTTGCTACAGTGCATGCTGTGTGCTGCGTGCTGCGTGCTGCATGGGTCTCTGCTCTGCGCCATGCCGGCAGGGCCCTCGGCAGAGAGCCGGGTCCTGCTCCCGGCTGCTCAGCTCTGCTGAGAGATGTCCAGGTATCTAGGGAGAGGCCCCGCCCATTCCAGAACTGGTCCTGTGTCTCAACGTGTTGAGGTTCACAGGGTCCTAGGTAACTGGACATTTTTCACCTTAATTTATTTTCTGCCCATTTTGGGGACAAAGAAGACGAAGTGGGTAGGTCTTTATGACAAGAAGGACTTTTTCCTTTCTCAGTGATGATGCTTGGAAGCGAAGAAAAAAAATGATACAAGAGCAGAAAAAAGGATATGGAGTGTATATGAAGGAATTAAAATGTTTGATTGCCATCGGTATTCCTGAGATCTCGTTTTAGGAGTTTGACCGTTCACCTCTGAATTTATCTCAGCCGTATGATGTGTAGCTCGGAGGCAGTTCCGCCCCTGGACCGCGGTCCTGCAATGGAATTTCATGTTGGCAGCGAGTGGGCGCTGGAGAGGAGGGCAGCTTTCTGCCTCTTTGGTTGTGCGGAAGGGGAAGGGACCCTCGCCTTCCTCCAGGTCCCGTGTCTGCTGCCCTTCCTCCCTCACCCCGCTCTCGTCCTTTGAGACCTCGGTGCCGCGATTGCTTTGGTCGCCGCACAAAGGAAGATTTATGAGTTTAATGTCTGTGTGATTTAGTTGCATGTAATCTTACTCGGAGCGCCGGCGAGCGCACGTCCGCCTTCCACGTGTGTCGTAATCCCCTCTGAAGCCACAGTAAATGTTCGCGTGCTTGGGGAACAAAGCAGCCCTCACCGCCTCCTGGAATCTCGTCCTCCCGAGAGAGACGTCTAGCATCAGGGACAAAGGAGAACCACACGTTGTCGACAAGAGATCCTGAACTTGGAGCAGGTGCCGGGAGCGCCTTCCTCCGTCTTTCCCATGGATGCTGTGGTTACTTTGTAAGCAAACATCTACAGCATGGAAACACAGTTTGACAAATGGAGGTTTCTCCTCCTTCCCTGCCAGTTACGGTTCTCGGGGGTCAGGTAGAAGAATATAGTTGTGACCTGAACTGCAGCTTTTTATTTGCTTCAAAGCTCAAACCGCAGAGTGGGGAGGAGATGGTGCCGAGGGTCTGGACAGATGGCCCTGAAGGTGGCTCGCAGGTGGGCCTGGCGCCTTCCTCCTTGTCCTGGAGAAGTGAGGAACTCACTTGTGCTGAAGCATGGCCCCTGCTTGTATTGGGATGACGGCGACGTCGCCAGGCCTCCTCCCCAAATGCCAGTGAACTCCCCTTGTGTCACTGCCTTGATTTGGCTTGCAAAGCTGTTAACCTCTAGACCGAAACTTCAACCTGGATCAAGCTACGCACACTTGTTGTCAAATTGATGCCGCGTGGTACCCGCAGGTGCACAGCAGGCGACACGGCTCATAGGAACACAAGTGTTTGCCGGAGGCCCAAGATCCAAGCTGGGCCATGCAGTTCTTCAGTGTCAAGTCCTCTCCATCAGCCTCTGCTGCAGCAGTTTCTCGTTGGGTCTTGGCCCTGTGTTCTTATCCAAAGGAATTCTCCCCGAAGCCTGACATGCCCCGGGACTTGTCACCTGTGGTGTGTGCATGGGTAGGTAGGAAGGCTTGTGGCTCTGTGTTTGCAGACAGCAGGTGGTCCAGGCCGAGCTGGTTAAGCAGTAGAAGTGCTGCTTACAGAGTCTGGCAGAGCTGCCAGTGCTGGGATCAGAGTTGGTGGGTGACTCGGGGCCAGAGGACACCATCCCGACCCCGCTTGGCGGGACCTGCGTTCCGGGGATGGGCGCCATCTGCAGGCTCGTTCCTTCGCTTCGCTTCTCACCGCCCAGGGGTCTTTTCCAAGCAGCACCCTTGGGAGTCGTCCTGACCATCCACTGTGGTGAGCAGAGGGGCTGCCCGCTTACCCCAGCAGTCACAGCGTCAGCTTTCCCGAGGTCCATGGGCTCCCGGGCCAGGGGAGGGTGCTGGGGCCAAGTCTATGCAGCGTCCTTAGGGAGGAGTGTGGAGGGGGAAGTGGACACTTGGCAGCAGGAGTGCATGCCCACCCGTGCTCGAGTTCTTGTAGCTGGCGTGGATCTTCAGTGCTGGAGGACAGAGAAGGAGGATAGGGAGCTGGGGGCAGGTGCTCGCTCATCATGCGCCAGCTCGGGGAGCACCGTGCGTCCTCGGAAGGTTTGGGCACATCCCATTTGGAAGCCAATCTTGGAGGGTTTATTTACTAACTTTGGAGGTTCCTGAGAAGCAATACTGCCCATCTGAATTTTGACTCTTATTCTTGAAATCATTTTTAAAAAGAGATTTTTTTTCTTGTAGTTATTTGCATCCTCCACAGTACTCAGCTTTGTGTCCTGCACATATTAGGTGCTTAATAATTGCTTAAGATACTTAAAATGCATTCGGGCTTATTCCACAATGGCCCAAGTTTTATTTTAGATTTTATTTATTTATTTGAGAGGTAGAGTCACAGACAGTGAGAGAGAGACAGAGAGAAAGGTCTTCCCTCTGATGGTTCACTCCCCCAAATGGCCGCTATGGCCGGTGCTGCACCGATCCGAAGCCAGGAGCCAGGTTCTTCCTCCTGGTCTCTCATGTGGGTGCAGGGCCCAAGGACTTGGGCCATCCTCCACTGCCTTCCCGGGCCACAGCAGAGAGCTGGACAGGAAGAGGAGCAACCGGGACTAGAACCCGGCGCCCATATGGGATGCTGGTGCCACAGGCAGAGGATTACCCAGTGCGCCACTGCACTGGCCCTGGCCTGAGTTTTATAAATAGTTTCTCTGGAATCGAGTTTGCCAATTTTTGACCAGCACCATGTAAAGGAAAGCAAATGTACTTGTTGGATGATTTACTTGGTTCTAGTTTGGTTGTGGGTGCTGAGGACGGTCTAAATAATTTCAGGTGGCTGAAATAGTCAATGTGGTAGAAAAAGATTCAAGACACACCCCCTCACCTTTTTAAAGATTTATTGAAAGGCAGAGTTACATAGAGGCAGAAGCAGATTGAGAGAGAGAGAGAGATTGAGAGAGAGCGAGAGAGAGAGAGGGAGAGAGAGGTCTTCCACCCGATGGTTCACTCCCCAAATGACCACAATGGCCAGAGCTGAACTGATCCGCAGCCAGGAGCCAGGAGCTTCTTCCAGGTCTCCCACATGGGTGCAGGGGCTCAACAAGTTGGACCATCCTCCACTGCTTTCCCAGGCCATAGCAGAGAGCTGAATCGTATGTGGAGCAGCCGGGACTCGAACCAGTGTCCCTATGGGATGTGGGCACTGCAGGCAATGGCTTTACCCCTGTACCACAGCGCTGGCCTGGACCCGATCCTATCCTAAAGAAGTTCCCAGAGTTGAGGGCCATGGGAAGGAAAGCCTGCAATGGCGTTCCGGACTCACAGCAGAGTGAGCAGTTGTCCCGGGCGTAGCCGGGGTGAGAGGACTCCCTCGTGTTCCAACGTCCGGGCTCCGCGTGCACCTGCTTCCATTCATCTGCTTTTCACCCAAAACACATTGCTTGAGATAAGCCATGGTTAACCTCCCCTCCCTCTCATTCCCCTAAAGGAGAGCCCCGGAGGAGGAGGGACCCAGATTTACAAGGCTCCTGGGCAGGCTGCAGGCTGCAGGCTCAACCGTCCTTGGGGCTGAGACCCGAGTGGGCAACAGTCCAGCAGCACTCTGGCGAGGAGGGCGTGGCTCTGGGAGAGGTTTCCACATTGATGCACGCACCTCCCACGCTGTCCTTTCTGGTGGTGGGGTCGGGATTGGGAGGGGGTGGGGATGGGAGTGCAGGCTGCCGCTGGAAGGGGTCCTCAGAAACCCACCTCTGTGCCCCGAGCGAGCCTCTGCCCAGGTTGCACCTGCCCCAGGCCTTGGTGCAGCCCCCACCATTCTCCACATGTCTGGCTGCTCTTAGGAGTCAGAGCTCCGAGTCTAAGAAGGCAGACTGTGCGGTCACAGGAGCCCCAGTGACTGCCAACCAGCCAGAGCCCACACTCCTCAAAGCCCCTGCTGTGGGCGGGGCTCTCACTCCCCCCTCACCATCACCACCACCATCAGAGCCTGGTGTCGAAGCCGTGAGGACCCCAGTGTGACTGTATCGGAGGCCTTACAGGGCGTATTGAGGGTAGGGGTCATCGCCAGCAGGACTGGGGTCTTTAGAAGAAGAGGAAGAGACCCTGGGGATGCATGAGCATGGAAGACTGCATTCTGACGCCTGATGCCCTCTCTAGCCCAGCTCCCGGCCCCCGACGTCTGAGGACGGTTTGCTCTGGGCTCCATCTTCCAGCCCAGAGAGCTGTGCACCTGCCCCTGTTTTGGCTCAAGAGGTTCTGGAGAATGATTGTGTCCAGTGGTCCACGTCCCTGGTCATCGCCAGCAGCCACGGCCAGTGTGCTCTCACCCGACGCAGCAGGAGATCGGGGGAAGCTGGCGGCGAGAGGTCTCTTGTCTCTTTCCTTTCAGAGGAGCGGTTTGCAGACCAGGGAGCGCTAATGCCCTGGAGGGAGCCAGTGGGCCTCCCCAGCTCACTGCAGGGGCTACGCACTGCCTGTAGACAGTGTGGTGAAACGAGTCCTGGGGGAGGGCGCTGGCACGGTAACACCAGGGCCCTCTGGTTTCTAGGACAGGAGGGTGTCCTGGGCAGCGCCCCCTTTCCTAGTCTAAGCAGCTGGCCGCAGGTGCTGGGGGGGCGGGGCTCATGGACTCAGCCTCTCCCTCAGTGTGTGCTGCAGAGTGCACGGGGAAGCCCCCTCCCCCACTGCCCCTCGGAGGTTCCTGGGTGCTAGGGTCCCATTCATTGCAGCAGATGTAGACAGCTGTGTAGGGGTTTGCAACACCAGGCAAGTCCTTCCTCCTCTCTCAACATTTCTGATGTTACAGGTAGAGGACGATGCTAACTCTTCCTGTGTTTCATAAGCTCTGTGCATTTCTCTCTTAGGAACTACTTGCTCTGTACGTTGTCTGCTTACTGGGACAGGGAGCGGGCCACGCAGCACTAACGTCATTGTCAGGAACCACGCTCTGAGTGTTTCTTTACGGAGCGCATGGGTGCTGTGTGGTGGCTCACGTGTGGGGCACTCCAGGGGCGTTCACCATTGTTCTGGAAACCTGGATTCTCTGGCTGTCTGTATTCTGGGCCCAGAACGCCACGGCAAGGAGAGTGGGCCGGGACTCAAGCCCACTACGCCTGCATTGGCGCGAGGCATCCAGAATGTGACAGAATCCTAGAAGCTCAGCCCAGAGCCTCAGCCTGCACCCAGGCTCACCCAAGGGAAAACAAGGGAGAGAACAAAGTGGCCGCTTGGACGCTGGGTCTGATGGTCCTGCCTCTGCGCCGGCCTCCTGCTCGCTGTGTCTCGCGTCCTGCTCTGGGAACCCGTTCCTCCTGGCGGTTACCACCGGATGCAGGGCGCTGCGTGTTTCTCCTTTCTGGAGGTGCACCTGCCGATTCATTTGAGTCCTCGGGATACACTGTAGAAGCACTCATGGGGACTTGGGGGTGGAAGCCCGGGGTGGCCCAGGGATTCAAGGTTGTCCTGTGGCCTCGTGTTGGCGATCTGCGTCCGGTCATTGTTTAAAGTGATTTTTTAAAAGAGTGAGTGGAACCAAGTCAGTAAAATATTATGAAAACAAAAGCACAGTTCTCTGTAGTGAACCTCCGGCCTGCGGGCTGTGTAAGGCTTGGGGAGTGATTTGGTCTGACCCTCCCAAGGCAGCTGCAGGCGGGACTCAAAATTCAATAAACCGGGGCCGGTGCTGTGGTGTGGTGGGTAAAGTTGCAGTGCTGGCATCCCCTATGGGTGCCGACTCAAGTCCTGGCTGCTCCACTTCCGGTGCAGCTCTCTGCTATGGCACAAATCCTTAGGCCCCTGCACCCATGTGGGAGACCGGGAGGAAGCTCCTGGCTCCTGGCTTCAGATCAGCACAGTTCCAGCCATTGCAGCCGACTGGGGAGTGAACTAGCATATGGAAGATCTCTATATATCTCTCTCTGCCTCTCCTTCTCTCTCTGTGTGTAACTCTGACTTTCAAATAAATAAATAAATCTTTAACACAAAATTCAATAAACCCACAGCAGCATAATTTTTCAGTGGATAATTTTGTATGGCCCCGGGAATGAAGTCATAAATACCCAAATAGAGAGGTTTCCCCACTTCTGCTAAAAGTTAATAAAGTTACTGTCAGGGCTGGCGCTGTGGTGCAGCGGGTTAAGACCCTGGCCTGCAGCACTGGCATCCCACATGGGCACCAGTTCTAGTCCTGGCTGCTCCACTTCCGATCCAGCTCTCTGCTATGGCCTGGGAAAGCAGTAGAAGATGGCCCAAGTGCTTGGCCCCTGCACTCATGTGGGAGACTCGGAGGAAGCTCCGGGCTCCTGACTTCAGATCGGCGCAGCTCCGGCCGTTGCGGCCATCTGGGGAGAGAACCAGAGGATGGAAGACCTCTCTCTCTCTGCCTTGACCTCTCTGTAACTCTGTCAAGTAAATAAGATAAATCTTAAAAAATAAAAGTCACTGTCAATCACCCGTGTACTAGGGAGGAGTGTGTTTTCTGGTCAGGTCTCTCTATTGCGAAGTCAGGGCTCCAATCTTAGACCTAGAGCGAGGCAAAGGCGTGTTTCCCTTGTCCGCGTCAGGGCGTTCGTGAGACCGGATGGATTCTGTGTTCGTACAATGTTGGGTTTGTCCTGGGGGTTGGGCCTCAGCGTGGAAAGCTGCATCGTGGACCCTGGCACAGCCCCAGACCAGCACGGGCCGGCTGCCCTCGCCAGCCCACGGAATAGCCGAAGCCACGGCGTGCGTGACTGGTACCAGCCGACCTCTGTGGGTGCCTTGCTGTCCACGGCATGAGCCGAAGGGGAGAACAGCGCCTCTTGCCTCTGATTGGCCCCCCGAGGCCCCGAGGGTCTCCACCACCTTTTCCATGAACTTTTTGAAGATCCCTCTTTCGCATGGATTTCAAGTTTCTTGCACAGAATACACTTACTTGGACTCCCATTTTCCAGAAACTTCGTGAAAGCCCTCACCCATCAGCGTTCTGATGAGAGGGGAGCTCTCCCCGTGCAAGCACAAGACGGACGGCTTCCCGGTGGAGGTGTGGGCGCCGACTCGCGCAGTGTCCTTGGTCTCGTTAAGGAAGGTTTTCTACCGTGAATTTGGAAAACACAGCCGACTGCTTTTCTTCGTCACCAGAGCTCTATTTCTGAATCCTTAGTTGCTACCGTAATGTTCTGCTGTGCCAACAATCCTGATCCTGGTGACGGGGGTGGTGGCCTCCCGCGTGGGAGAGAGAGGCTGCTCTTGTGACGATCGCTGGTGGATTCGGCATCCACAGGACACCCGTGGGTCGTGTGCAGCAGAGCTGGGGCTCTCTCTGCCTCACGTGGATGCTACATCACTGTGGAAGCAAACCCGCCCTGCCGCCCTGGACGGAATAAAGCAACGGACGAACCACCAGGATTCGCTGCAGACGTGCGGATGAGAGATCTTATTTGATGGAGAGATCCTATTTCAGGAACCGCTGGAGTACTTAGCTCAGTGTAGGTCTGGGGACGTGAGAAGATGCACGGACATCCTGGAGCCCCGTGCCTCTGGTCTGCACCTGCCCTAACTTGGCTTCGCCCTGAGCCACTTCTGTCTAGAGAAAACCCACTCATCCACAGACACCTCAGTCTCTAAGGCCCTTCTGATTCCAAGCACTGTTCTGCCTGAGCGTGGCACTCCCGTGCCTCTGCCCCATGCCATCAGCAGCACCCACCCATGCAGGTCTAGAAACTTCGGGTGGAGTGATGGAGACTGTGGCTAATGCATTGCAAAGTGCCCGCGTGATTTCCCACCTGGGCCACGTTGATCGGGATCCCAGCTCACCTGGTGAGGTAGCCAGAGGAGCAGGCTGGGCCTCCCCTGTGATGATGGCCCTGCCCATTTGCACAGGTCACACGGGGTGAAGCTGCCCCTCACGGCAACAGGTCCTGCTCTGGCCAATTAGAGGTGCCTGCTGTGTGCCAAGGTTCCGTGTCTCCGAGCGGGGAGCTGGGGGCACGACGCAGACACACGACCTGGAGCACAGTTCACCTCACTGGCCCTGCAGTGCCCAGCCACGCGGGACTGCTAGCTTCCCGGGGCAGCCAGTGCTCCCCAGGGCCCTGGCGCAGATCTGCAGCGGTGTCTGCATGGCCGGAAATGTACCCGGCTATAAATAGGAGCGGCCTTCCCTGCAGCCACACACCCAGGATGTTCTTTGCTTTTTCATTTTCTCCTCCATTTGTCAGCTTTCATCAGAAGAAAGGAGCAAAGCCCCCCCCCCCCCATTTGAGATTGACAGCAAAAGCATTCTCTTGGCTTCACGAAGATCTCGGGCTCGCTCCTGGCCCAGAAAACAGGAAGCAAACTCCCGACGCAACACACAGCTCCGAGCAACGACGAGAGCATCAGGTTCCACCAGGCCGGGCAGGAAGTGTCCAGTGTCGGGCACAGCGCTTCTGAGTGTCCGGAGCTGCTTCTGGAAGGTTCTGGAAGGTTCTGGCTCTCAGCGCATTGCCTCCTGTCCCCATTCCGAGCCTCTGCAGGGGCAGCAGCCACTTGATCCATGAAGAGGGAGGGGCAGAGTTTGCACACCTGCAGGGGGCGCACTGGGAAAAGGCACAGCCTTAGCCGAGTGTCCACGCAGTGAAGTCTTCCGGCTCTGCCACCCCCGGTCCTCAGGACTGAGCGAGAGACCCCAGGGTGACCTCCAGGGGATGCACAGGCTCCCGGTGCGTGGTGGTCTCCCCTGTGCCGGGCAGCACGGAAGCCTCATTGCTCAGAAAGACACAACAGGTGCTGACCGGGCCAGGACCCTGCTCCTGCTGACCTGAATGCCCTCTGGTGGCAGACCTGCGTCCCCTCACCCACAGCTGCGGGCTGCTGATGGGCTGGGGAACCCTAAGAAACACAGCAGAGGTGTGTGTCCACTTGGGCCCAAGTGCAGCCCCCACAGGTCAGCTTTCAGAGCTCTGCTCCCTGACACAGCTGGTGCAGCTAGAGGCGCAGGTGTTGATGGGAATGCGCCTCCTCTCCCGTTCCTGTGGCCGCTCACTGCTCCTCGCCAGGCCCCCGCAGAGCCCTGGAGGCACAGGTGTGGGGGTGGCGTCGCACCCTGGGCTTCTTACCGCTGGGGGTCTGGGGCTCCTCGTGTGCCTCTGTGTGTTCACACCAACACGCCAGCTCAGTCTTCCTCAGAAGGCCTGTTCCCACCTCAGGCTCTCGGTGTGGGAGGAACGCAGAGGTCAACATTCTGGAAGCTTCTAGCACCACTCCTCCCTCTCTCCCGGAGCACTGGGGCCAGCACCCCTCCAATCACTTGTGGCACCCACTTCCACACCTGTGCCTGGGCGAAGGTGCTTCCCAACGGAACTAGAAACACAAAGTTACGATCGACACCCCATGGGCTGGGGAGCCCTTGCTGGATTCTTGGGTAATGGAGGAAGGAAGGGAACACGCCTTAGATTTGGGCCCGTATCAGGCAAAGCAAGGACAAGGTAACTTCTCAATTTCCTTGCCACGAGTGGCCGTACAACGTCCCGGTGTTTCGTCCAGCCGGAGACTCGCAAGGTGCACGCACAGCGCTGTCACGCGACGCGGCTGTGGTTGTAACGGCTGCGTCTGTGTTGCCGTCCCCTCTGCCTCAAACAGGCCCCTGCGGCTGCTTGCCCGGACCGTGCCGTGGTCTTCCAGCCCTTTCCCGACCCCCTCTCAGCCTGTGGCCGGGGCTGTTTCTCAGTGATGCAACTCTCAGCCCCTTCCTGCTCCTGGAGACATTTCAGTGGCCACCTCCTTGCCACCACTGGGCCAAGTCCAGGTCCCTTTGTCCACACTGTTGTCTTGCCTCTCGGGGCAGCTCGGGCACTGTTGCCTCATCGCATCCGCTGCAGTAGCCACGCGGGCACTCGCATGTCTGCCACCATCACTTTGCACCTGCTGGGTCTCCTTGGAATCCCAGCTGAGGGTCAGAAGTGCTTCCGGGCTGCCTCGGGTCCTCTTGGGGTCTTGCTGCTGTTTTGCTGGGTGTGTGCAGTGAGCCGATAGTGTGGGACCCTGAGTGACGGGTGTAGGCTCAATCTTCCATCTCAATGCCTACCAAAGGTGCTGTAGCTAACGTCATGTTTCCAGAGGCATCGGTGTCAACCCGTGATCAGGTCAATACTGCCAGAAGCCCTCTGGGAAGTAGGTTGATGACGTAAGTCTAATGCCTTTAAAATTCACACGCCCAAGAGACTCCATAATTCTGTCTCTAAGACTTTACATTTAGACAGCTCTGTTAGACAGTTTTATGCTGAATAGTAGCAACTCAAAAACCAATGACTTCTGTAGAGTTAGCTTGTGTCACTTAGCAGATGTGTGGCAATGGCGCCCAGGCCAGGAGGGTGGCCCTGTCTCGCCATGGGGTCCTGGCCTCCTCCCCACTCTGCACCAAGCCCTCTTTAGCCAATGGCTTTCAGGCTGTGGTCCCAAGATGGCAGCCCACCTGCACCCATTGTACCTGCCTCCCAGGTAAGCAAATAGTGGCATTCAGAAAGCAAATGTATTAATGCCAAGGAAAACAACCACATCTCCCATCCGAAGGCCTTTCTAGAAGCAGCACTCAGCAGGCACTGCTCAGACCTTGTCACCCAGGAGTGGAAGAACTTAGCCAAGACGTCCACACTGAACAATATCAAGTGTGTTAGCAAGGAGGAGAGAGAGCCATAAGGTAGGCGAGCAATAGTATCTGTGGCAACAATTCTTTTTTTTTAAAAGACTTTTTAAAAGATTTATTTGAAAGTTACACAGAGAGAGAAGGAGAGACAGAGAGAGAGAGAGAGAGAGAGAGAGAGAAAGGTCTTACATCCGATGGTTCACTCCCCATTTGGCCACAATAGCCAGAGCTGTGCCGATCCAGAGCCAGGAGCTTCTTCTGGGTCTCCCAAGCAGGTGCAGGGGCCCAAGGACTTGGGCCATCTTCTACTGCTTTCCCAGGCCATGGCAGAGAGCTGGATTGGAAGTGGAGCAGCCGGGACTTGAAAATGGGATGCCGACACTGCAGGCAGTGGCTTTACCTGCTACACCACAGTTCTGGCCCCAGTGGCAGCAAATCTTAACAATTACACACAGATTTCATACACATTATGTATAATGCACGCATGTGCATTTATGGGCATACATATGTACGTGTAGATGGATGGGTGGGTGGTTCAGTGGATGGGTGGTACATAGACAGGTGGACAGATGACACGGCAAGCAATCAGGATACTCAACAATCAACAGTGTTGTTCAGAGAAATGCTAAGAATTTGCGTAGCAGAATTCACACAGTAGAACACTGTGGAATGCATCAACAAGTCTGAGGAGGAAATTTCCAGTTTGCAAAGCATTATGATGTATTGCTAAGCGGAACTGGCCTCCACATGGCACGCATGCCACAGCACCGTGTGGGCCAGGAGAAGCAGACCAGTGCATTTGGACACAGAAAACGGAGCTGATGGTACTGGCCATGAGTGGGATTGTTTGGGATGATTTAAACAATAGCTTCTTGTTTTTAGGGGTTTCCCAGGGTTTCTCCAGTGAGCAGATAACTCTTGTCATCTGGGGTTAAAAAGCGATGACATGTGCAGAGGGGGGAGCTGCGCGTCTCCTGATTGGGCCTCGGGGAGTGAGTCACGGTGTGGAATCGAGCCAAAGCAGCGGAAACTGCTCTCTGCGTGTGGGTTGCTTTTATTCAAGATGTGGGGACTTGATGTGGTGCGCGATCACGTGGCCTCCTGCCGGATGGCCCAGCGGCCACGTGAGCTGTGGGGACAGGTAAGGAGATGACAGCGAGCGCTTTCTGGTCTGGTTCTCCTTCCAGTTTTACTCTCGGCTTGCACGAAGTGCTCAGCATCGTCGGTTTTGAAAACACTTGGTTAAGACGGAAACGCACAGAAGGCTGGTATCAGCTCCCGCTGACGTGGTGGGGTCACCCTAGCTTCTCATTTCAAATTTTCCCTTGATCGTTGTAATTGGAGCCTCTCCGGGAGAAAGTCCTCTGCAGTAAAACGAGTGAGGCTTTGTGACTGTGAACCACGCGGTGCGGCGTGTTCTGGAAGGGATCTATATTTGCGCTGTGTGTGCATCTATATTTATGCGACACAATCCTAATAAGGGCAGCCGGAGCCCCACGGCCAGCCGGAGCCCTTCCATCCGAAACGGTCCCAGCAGCACTGACATCAGGCTGTGTGGAGGGGCTCGCACAGGTGTGGCCGAGTCTGCCTCCCCTCGCTGTCACGTGCAGCTGCGCCCCCGTGCCAAGCGCCCCGCTCTCCATCCCGAGTGCCTGTGGGCAAAACACCGCCACCAGTGGACCTGACTCCAGCGACTTGGGCCAGGGGAGTCAAGTCCTCCCCCATTTTACAGGCGGGGAGGCCAAGGGAGAGGCAGAAGACTTGTCCAGTAAAACACGTGGTTTACAGGCTTGGCTCACGTTCACGGAGCCTCCGAGCCTCAGGTCCTCGTCTGGGAAACAAAGGATGGGACCCCCAACCTTGCTGCTGTGCCATACGGGGAGGGGAGGCTCCCTGTGACCTCGCGGCTCAGCGAATGGCAGCGCGATAGTTACATGCCTTTGTGATCATTCTTCTTCCATGTTTTATTATTATTTGAGTGGAAGCCAAAGCCAGAGACAGACACAGAGAGAACTAACTTCCATCTGCTGATCTACTTCCCCCAGCGCCTAGCAGCAAGTACCCAAGCACCTAGCAGCAAGTACCCAAGCACCTAGCAGCAAGTACCCAAGCACAGAGCTGCAAGTAACCAAGCACCTAGCAGCAAGTACCCAAGCACAGAGCAGCAAGTACCCAAGTACCTAGTAGCAAGTACCCAAGCACCTAGCAGCAAGTACCCAAGTACCTGACCATTACATGGAGGAACTTCAGAGGCTTCCAAACTGCCCACCCCTCACTATTTACCCTTTGAAGGTCCCTTGTCATTGATCCTCAAAATCACTTACTCGCTTGATCATTTTTGTCCTTTCTTAGCTGTAAAATTGTTTTCCATGCAAAACTTCCAGGAGGGTTTGCACATTTGCTATGCGGTGCCCAAGCCTGAAAGAGTTTATGAGATAATTCTGTGTGGCATTGCGATGAGACTGCAGGAAATGATGGAAGGGGTCGCGGAAATATTATCCTGGAGGGAGACGGGTGGCGATTATTCTTAGGGGAGACCCCGGTCCTGTGGGACCTGGCTGACTCTGGGAACAAAGGTGCCTGAAATTTTGCACAAAATTGCTCTTATGCCAACAAGTACATCATTCATTCAAACGGCCTACACAGCGCTTCTGCATCTACCGCCTCACTAACTCTGGTCGGGTGTTCAATAGTGCTGTGTGTAGTAACCCCCAGAACTGTTGGGCCCCTTCTGTTGGTTGTTGCTCATTTACTGTGTGCGTGATCGCAGCCCCCCAGTTAGCTCTCTCGATGTTCATCACCCCGCAGGCCGACCGTGGCTCATTGTGGGTATGAGTGGAGTCGCCTTTGATTTTCCTCAAGCCCCCAGCATTCCCTGTGTAAGTGTGCTGTGGGGACAGGTGAGCCCACAGGTGGCTCACCTGCTGGTCTTACCCTGTGGGCCTCTCACGGAGGCTGGAGTACCCGTGAGCGGAAGCAGTGCAGCACTGCCGTGGGTTGCGTGTGGGCCTTTGGGCTGTAATCCTAATGGAAACACGGTAGCGTCCACCTGTGCTCGAGAGGCCGTGTGCAGGCCTGGGGCTCCCCTGGAGGGGCTACCGTGTGCTGCGCTATTCTCGTGTGTGTGGTTGTCATCTGCAAGTCAGCTCTCGCAAACGCCAAGGCGCAGAGGACGCACCTGTGATGTGTGGTGAAGGCTAAGTTGTGTTGGCTCCAAAGGAGGGGGAGTGCCCTGCCTTGGCGTCTAGCCCTGCGGAAGAGGACGTTTGGGGAAAAGGGAAACCGAATGCTGAGCAGGAGAAGGCAAGTGTAGGAAGAGTGCCTTCTTCCCCTTTGAAACCTTCTGCTTCGAGGAGATGGAATGCTCTGTGCTGTAAAGACATCTCCATTTAGTCCCTCAGACCTGTGTCCCCGGGCCATCGCTGTGGCCTTGGATTTGTCAAGGAGGCTACCCAGGTGTGTTCTTGCACAAACATGAAGCAGAGGGAGATCTTTCCCGGGCTGCAGGCATTGAGGGTGAGGGGCGGGTGGCCAAGGATTTCAGGTGGGGACCGAGCACTGAAGGCGAGGTGGGCAAGAGAGAGTCGGGCAGCCCCCTCTCGGTGTGCCCGGCCGCTCAGCCACAGGCAGGGTTTCCTGCTGTCTTCGTGCCGACATCATTTGGTGGCTCACACTGTGGGTGACTTACGCCTTATGTGCTGCCGTGGCCGCAGGCCCAGGGACAGGCCAGCTCTGGAAGCAGACACGCCCTGGAATGAGCTCCCCGGGGGTGCCGCAGAAAGTCTTGCCTGTTGGTAGAGCTGCTGGCTGATGGTGCTGCGGTGTTTCAGCTTCTCCGAGAATTCCAATCCCTGCTGATTCCTGATTTGGCAGTGTTGAGTCCGCGGCTGCTAGCCTTGGAGGGTGGTTTTCTTCACCATCTGTGAACCTGCCCCGTGCGTTAAAGCTCCGTGCTGTAGCGACGCTGGAGCAGATTCTGATTCTTTACAGCTTTCTTGGTGTGAGTCGTCCTTTTACTGTTAGAATCGGGGTGCCACAGTCTCCCCATTTTCCTGAGTTTCCTGTCCCTGCTGGTGGATGAAGACTGATCAGAGGCAAGTGTAATCTGAGTCACCCCCATCCCACCGATTGGTTTTAGTTGGCATTGTAACATAAACAGATGTTTTTTCTCTGTTTATCACATTTTGTCAAAATAGCAATGTCACGTAACAGACATATCAGATACGTTCTGAAGATCGCCGCTCGCGTGGTGGCTCTGGCAGTGCAATGTTGCAGCCCTATTTCGCTTAATTTCCTTCCCTCAATGTGTTGCTGTTTTATTAGTAAAAAAACCTGTTGGGGCTGGCACTGTGCTGTAGTGGGTAAAGCCACCATCTGCAGTGCCGGCAGCCCATATGGGCACCAGTTCGAGTCCCAGCTGCTCCTCTTCTGATCCAGCTCTCTGCTGTGGCCTGAGAAAGCAGTGGAAGATGACCCAAGTCCTTGGGCCCCTGAACCCACGTGGGAGACCCAGAAGAAGCTCTTGGCTCCTGGCTTCAGATCAGCACAGCTCCGGCTGTTGCGGCCAGGTGGGGAGTGAACCAGTGGATGGAAGACCTCTGTCTCTGTCTCTATTTCTCTCTCTCTCTCTCTCTCTCTCTCTCTCTCTGTGTGTGTGTGTGTGTGTAACTCTGACTTTTGAATAAACGAATCTTAAAAATATTTATAAAATCCTGTTTCTTCCAATGGCCTGCCTCCTGCTCATAGGGTCACCGTGGCGCCCATCTGACTTCACAATGTTTTCTGGTCGAAAATAACACAAAACAAATGTGAGTTTTTGAAGAAAATGAGCCACCTGAGACCAATTACATTTCCATTGATTTAAGCGAAGGTTCTGGTTAGGAGGAAGCGAGAATCTTGTAAGCCTTGGGACCCTTAGCAAAAAGGCTCAGCACCAAGTGTGTAAAATAACGCACCTCGGGGAGAAGGGGCAGAGCCTGCTCGCTCTCACCTCAACGATCAGTCAGGCTCAGCCTCAGGCCGGCCAGCGAATGGTTTTGCTGCCCGCTTGCTGCCTGCCGTCTTTGCAAAGCGAGGTGGCGGGCTCTGTTGGTGAAACCTTCCTACGCCAGCGTGAGGGTGCACACCTGCACCTGCCATTTGTGGTGGGAGCCGGCACGCACACTCCCTGTGCGCTGTGGACAACCTGCCCAAGGCTGGGCGCGGTGCTGCTGTGAGCATGCGCGGCTCCCGTCGGCGTGCCGTGCAAGCAGGGGCTCCCCCTCCCAGAGCCCTCCTGCTTGTGGCTTCACCTCTGCCAGCCCCAGGGCAGCCGCTGGACGAGCGCATCGTTCCTCTCCTGCGAGATGAAAGCAATAAATCAAGGCGTCTCCGCGCTCCTCAGAGACAGGAGCAGAGAGGGTTAGGACACTACGTGAAATAAATGAGTGTTTTCAGAAGTGAGACATTCATGGCTGTGGGCACAGCGGACATCCCACCAGGGTGGCATTCAGATCTCCACGAGGGGCTGAGTCCCGTGCCAGGCCAGCGAAGCCCTTGCGCGGTCGGCTCCAGGGCGGGCAGCTCCTTCCAGCTCAGAGATGACCACGACAGAATTTGCAGTAAGCATTGCTGGGTGCATTTCTTACATGGCTTATTGTCTTGCTATTGCCTTTTAAAATTTTATTTTTTGAGTTATTTCATTTGAGAGGGAGACACACACCCAGACACACACACACACATCTCCCATCTGCTGGGTCACTCCCCGATGCCTGCAATGGCCAGGGCGGGGCCAGGCTGAGGCTGGGAGCTGAGCCAGGAGTGAGTGCCAGGCACTGAATACTAGAACTTTCCATGAGCTGCCTACTAGGGTGTGCAATAACAGGAAGCTGAAATCGGGGTGGAGCTGGGATTCCAGCCCGGGCTCTTGGCTACGGGATGCCGGCAACCCAGGTGGTGTTTCAACCCCTGGTCCAAACGCTCGCCCTCCTTGCCCGTGACCCGTGAGGACCAGGGACCGCAGGTGGGCTCCCCTCTCCGGGAGGGGCAATGCTGATGGCAGATTCTACAGTGCAGACCTCGAGGGCCGGGACCACCTTCCTCCCGGAGTACAAACACTTTGTGGGCTCCTCTCAGCGAGCTGAGACTCACAGGTCAAATCCAACCAGGTCTCCACACCACGGAGTTTGCCGACTTCATCTTAAAAGTGTCCCGAGTTCAAATGGTGATGCTGCTGGCAGGTCTGTGGCCAAAGAAGAACCCGTCGTGGTTCCCTTCAGCGGCGTTCGGGCTGCCTAGAAGAACCCCAGGTTCCCATGGACCGACAAGGCTGCACCGTGGTGAAGACTTCTCAGACTTTAGGCCAAGCACACAATTCTGATTACTTCCATTTTTTGTTTTTCAGTCAAAGGGTCATGTCTGTGGCTATTCCAACAAGGGTACCCAAACGTTGGAAGAGTAAGGAGTAGGGAGCTCTCGATGGAGCCAATGGTGTGTGTTCTTGAGTAATGGGACCAGTTTGAGTCCAGTGGCTGAATTCAGGCTGGTGGCCAGAGCAGAAGGAGCGATACTTCGTCTCTCGCGCCTTTGCTCTGAGCGGCACCTGCACCCAGCAGTCCTCAGAGGCCACGCTGGCTCACACGTAATGACAAAGCGGAGGCAAAACACAGTAACCGCACCACAGAGGCGACTGCCAAGTCGTTCCTTGATCAACGGCGCCGAGGGAAAAGCCGAGCTGTGGACTCTCACAAGGCCACGGGGGGATCCCCACGAGAGCAGCGACGGATGGATGGTCTTAGCCAGCATATATGCCTTCTGGGGAGTTCTAGAACCTTCTGTCCTTATTTGAGGCGGGGGCTGTTTGGCTCTGCCATTGTGAAGAGCCGTGACTCCACCCGGCAGTGAGATCGCTGTCAGTGGTTCCTGGAGCCGAGCCCCGCAAACCTGACTGGTGCCGGCCTTCTGTGAGGCGTCATTGACTGTGTGCACAGAAAAGTCTGATCCTCTCAGAACACGGGAGTGGAACACGTCTGAAAAATCCCAAATACAACCTGCATTTCAAGCGTAAAGGGGAACAGCAGAGCCAGCCTGAAGTTCCACGAGCAACGAGCCTTGGGATCTGAGCCAGCTCTGAAAGCAGCCTGCAGTGTGGAGGAACAAGATGTCACCGGCAGCCGAGCCGCGCATCTGTCTCCAGAACTTTCCACCCGCGGCCTCGGAGAGGCAGACGCCCTCGTGAGTCCTGTGTGGCCCGTCACATGCTCGCTGTCCCCGAACAGTCGCCGGCACAGGACACCCCCCACACGCCCTCATCGTTCTCACTGCTGTCCACGGAGAGGCTGCCTTGTTAGTTACAAACCGGAAGAATGCGCGCATGGTAGCTCCCCACTGCTGCTCATAAAAAGTAAGACCAAAGAGAGCCCCAACCATTTTTTTATCTGAAAAGCTATTTTAAAGACTAACTGGAAGAATCCGATTTTCGGCTTCTCCGGCTCATTTAATTGCTATGCTTTCTGAACTAATTCCGGATAAGACAGAGCATTTGACGGTGCAGAAGTTGATCTAGCCTGTTTTGAATGATTAGAATTTTGGTTAGAAATCTAGAATGTGGCCGGCGCCGTGGCTCAACAGGCTAATCCTCCGCCTTACGGCGCCGGCACACCGGGTTCTAGTCCCGGTCGGGGCACCGGATTCTGTCCCGGTTGCCCCTCTTCCAGGCCAGCCCTCTGCTGTGGCCCAGGAGTGCAGTGGAGGATGGCCCAGTTGCTTGGGCCCTGCACCCCATGGGGAGACCAGGAAAAGCACCTGGCTCCTGGCTCCTGCCATCGGACGAGCGCGGTGCGCCGGCCGCAGCGCGCCGACCGCGGCGGCCATTGGAGGGTGAACCAACGGCAAAGGAAGACCTTTCTCTCTGTCTCTCTCTCTCACTGTCCACTCTGCCTGTAAAAAAAAAAAAAAAAGAAAAAGAAATCTAGAATGTGTCCTTGAAGAAGTCCTGCAGCAAGGCCGTGGTCACCTTGTTGCATCTTCATGGCTCCATATTCTGATATTGGTGATTCCAACCAGGCTTGTTGAATTAGATGAGGTCAGGGGCGGGCACTGTGGCCCGGCAGCTTGAGCCACTGCTGGCAACGCTGGCTTTGCCATATGGGAGCAGTAGTTGGAGCCCCAGCTTCTGTTTCTGATTCAGCTCCCTGCTGTGGCCTGGGAAGGCAGTGGAGGATGGCCTTGCACCTGCGTGGGAGACCTGGATGGAGTTCCTGGCCCTGGCTTTGGCCTGGCCCAGCCCTGGCCATTGGAGGCCACTGGGGGAGTGAACTAGTGGATGGAAGATCTCTCTCTGTCTCTCCCTCTCGCTCTATCACTCTGCCTCTAAAACAAATAAATCTTTGAAAATAAAAACAAGATCGAGACTGGGCATTCAGAGCCAGACTGCACGGGGCCCTCGTCACCCCACCCACGACTCACTCCTGTTAGGCTGCTAGAAGAAGCCAAAGGAGAGAAGACAGAACGTTTTTGGCTCATTTTTTGTCGGAGGTGAAAATTCATGGCGAGAGCCAATAATTGGGTAATTTTCATGTTGAGATCTCTGTCGTGCATCCATTGTTTCTCTGGAGGACTGAAGGCCGGGCGAACTGCGCTATCGACAAGGATAGTCCTGTGGAGTGCAGCCGAGAAGCAGCCGGTTGGCGTTCGCCTGTTCATACTTCCAGGTTTTTTTTTTTAAATTATTCATGTATTTGAAAAGGAGAGAGAGAGAGAGAGAGGTCTTCCTGGTTTACTCCTCAAATGCCCTCTACAGTTCTAGGAGCTGGGAACCCACTCTGGGTGCTCCAGGCAGGTGGTTGGGACCCAGGGGGTTGAGCCGTGACCACCTGCTGCCCCCCAGGTGTGCGTCAGTGGGAAGTGGGATTTGGGAGCAGAGTCCGGAGTCGAGCGCAGGCCCTCCGACACGGAGTGCAGCTGTCCCAAGAGCCCTCCTAACTCTGTCCAATGCCCACCCCACATCGTGGTTCTTTCAAAGCACAATGCAGCAGAGCTAACTTCCAATCAAGCCCTGCCTCTCACCCATCACAGATTTTGGCAAAATCGCTTCTCTGCATTTTAGCTGATCCGTCTGCGCAGGGGCAGAGCCCTCACTCTGCAGAACAACGGAAAATCCACCGGGAACGTGGCGGGCACTCGACAGACGGGTTAACCCTGGGTTGGATTTAGTGCCACACGGGTCACAGTAGACAGAGCATGGAGATGTGTTCTCCAGAAACGCTGTTGTCATTGATTTCCCTGTTACTTTCTACTTCTAAGTGGGTTGATACTCTGTGTCTTCATCATCACAGTTTTAGAAAAAGTACAAACAAAATTCACAGTTCCTGTACAGCAACATGTGGACCCCACCGTGGACTGCACGCCTTCACCCTCCCCTCCTGCTTTACAAACCTTGGGGAGCTGTTCGGGGGGCAGCCTACGAAGTCTCCAATTTTTTGAGCAGTTCTTGGTTTGCGATTCCACGCTCTGGTGATCTCGTAAGCCACCCGTGTCCTGACTTTATCTCCAGCAGCCAGACGTGGCACAGTGCTCTGTATTCATCACGACTATTTGGCCCTGGTGTGTCGTCATGGTGACATCCCGGAGTCAGAAGGGTTATGCGTGGCTCAGGGGCAACGTCTTCGCCTGAACATGAAGCACCCAGGGCTGCCGGCTCCAAGTGCCTGGTGGAGCAGCTGGAGTTGAGATGTACAATGTAGATGCCACCCATCCAAGCCCGTGTCTCCCGTAGGCCCACTCTAGACATGAGGGATTTGGTGTCTGTGGTGTCGGGGCCTGGAGAGGAGGAGGGGGTGCTGGAATTCGCAGGGGAAGTCCCCTCTATGTGCAGGGCTGGGGGTGGGCGGTGATCAGAGGGAGGGAGAAGTCGGAGACAGAAAGCTGAGGGCAAGGTGGGTGCTGCGTGGCGTCGCGTTGGACGGGACTGGGGCTTATGTTCGTGAAGGACCATGTATGTGGTACAGTCAGACATGGAGAAATCGGTCTGGCTGGCGAGGCTGGGATATGACCCCAGCGCAGTCTCTCTGCCGAGGTGGACGTCTCGCTCCCCTGCCGCGGCATGCAGCTGTGGAGTCAGCCCACTGGGTGTGGCTGGTCCCAGATGGCCACAGCAGACATCGTGGCGGCTGGGTCGGCAGTGCCACCTCGCCCTGGGCTCTGCGAGTTGTCCCATTTCACTCCGCACTGTGCCCGGACACTTCTCCTCCTGTTCAACTGAAGCTTGCTGAAATGTGCCTGGGAGGCGAAGCTTCTTCCCATATTCAAGTCTTAGTGCTCTGGCAGTTGGGTGGGAGGACCGGTCAGGTGCACTGTGTGTGTGTGTAAGCCCAGCGTTTCTTCCCGGCGTGAACTGAGGTCTGGGTGCTTGTGGTTAGATCACACTCTGTCTCGCGCTTAATGGTGGTGTCAACACATTTTCATGTGAGTGTGGAGTGTGTAAGATTCATTTGTGTCAGCAGCTTACCCAATGGGCCAACTAACAACGCAAATCCCAAACAGTGCGTTTTCTCTAAGACATGGCGCCCTCTTGCACCCAGGGATCAACCACCCGGGAAGCCAGACCAGCAGGTGGCAGCACAGATCTGAGTGACTGACTGAGGGGGGGCAGGACGGACAGCCATTCATGTGGGCAGTTAGCCAGAACCCTTCCCCGGGGGGCTGGGCCAATGCTGTGGACAAGTAGACTGGATATGATCACGGCGTAGTGAGGTCTCGGGGCTGGGCCAGCCCTCGGTCCACTTCTCCAGTCTTTGCTATGGACTGTGCCTCCTTGCAGGTACCATGAGATGTGTAGGGAGCAAGATATTTGTCAAGATTTATTTATTTATTTGAAAGGCAGAGAGAGAGAGAGAGAGAGAGAGAGAGAGAGAGAGAGAGAGAGAGATTGATTTTCCATCCACTGGTTCACAACTCAAATAGCTGCATCAGCCAGAACTGGGCCAGGCTGAAGCCAGGAGCCAGGAGCTTCATCCAGGCATTGCATGGTGGGTGCAGGGCCCAAGCACCTGGGCCATCTTCCACTGCTTTCCCAGGTGCATTAGCAGGGAGCTGGATTGGAAATGGAGCAGCCGGGACTTGAACCAGCGCCCACATGGATGCCACTGCGGGCAGTGGTTTAACCCTCTGCAGCACAGCATGACCCTGGGAGCAAGACTGGACGAAGCTCAAACTGCTGACCTGTGCATGCCCAGCCCACAACACAAGAGCCTCCTTACAGCAAAAAACATGATCCATGCACAGAAGGGACCTTTCAAACTTTCTGAACAATCCTCGTTATTAGACAAAAACTATGGACATCAAATTCGGGGCACCAAAATACACTTCCTTCGCACTTGCTCCCTTGCTGTCGGCTTCCTCCCTCCTGGCCCACAGCCTGCCCTGCTTCCCTCCCTCAGCGGTCATCTGTGCCTGTCCGCTGGGCACAGGGTGCTGGCTGGCCGCTGAGTGTTGACTGGGCTCATTCCCGGGGCAGGATCCTCGGGCGGCTGGTCCCCCTCCCTTGGTCTCAGCAGAGTCGCCGTTTGCCAGCTTCTGCCCCCAGAGCCAGCAACAACCGATTGAGCAGGGCTGGGATCCTTTGGGTTGACTTGATTCAGTTACCGCGGGATGTTCTGGGAAAGACACAGAACCCTGTGTTTTTCGTTGCTGTAGTCCACGGTGCGCACGTAGAATGGCTCACGTTGGGGGAATTGGGGAGCGGCATGTCCTCTGACAACACCGAGACCAAAGCTGTTTCTCATCCCTCTGTAATTACTGTCCCGCTCCCGTGGGCTCCCCACATCCTCTCTGTAGGAAGCAGGTGCTTCTGAGAACCTGGGCACCACGGGCAGCCTGGGAGAGAGGGGCTGCGGGGCGGGTAGAGGAATAAGGGGTGCTGGGCGTGCATCGTGGCTCACACAGAGCCCTCCTTTCCCTGGGTGCACTGCTTGAGGGAGGGGAGCACACTTGCCTTCCTACCCCACCGCTCTCCGGGAGAACCCCGGACACCCTCCTGTCAGAAGGCCCCTGGGCAGGTTCACAAGTCAGCACCGTAGAGCAAGTATTTGGTGTGGCAATTAAGGGGCCACTTGATTCGCCTGCATCCCACATCCGAGTGCCCGGGTTCGAGTCCCGGCTCCACTCCCGATTCCGGCTTCCTGCTCATGTGCACTCTGGGAGGCAGCAGGTGCTGGCTCCAGAGAGAGACCCGTATTGAGCTGTGGTCTCCTGACTTCAAGCTGGCCCAGCCCTGGCACTTGCAGCCCAGGGTCATTCACGTTTGCTGTGTGCCGCTGCCGCCCTCTCTGGTCCCCTCCCCCTCTGACAGCGCAGCCTTACCCTCGTCTCCTTGGCCTGCAGTCCTCCTGTGGAAGCCTCAGAGCCCTGGGCTCACCCTCCTGCTTCCCAGGCACCTGCCACCTGAGAGCGTCCCCAAGCTGCTTCCCTCCCCGAGACAGTGTTCAGAGTAGAGGCCAGTGTGTGCTTGTGCACCCCCAAGCCCCTCCCCACACATGGCCACTGTGTACAGCTCGCCAGCATGGCCTGGAGGACTCTACTCTGCAGAGTTCCCGGATGTTCCAGCTCAGTGCACCTGCTCTCCTCTCCCCTTCCAGCTGCTGCCTCCCCCACCCCCCTGCAAGGCACCGTTTGCTTCCGTGGGAAGAATCTTGGAGAAAGTACAGCTCTATGCCCAGTCCCAGAGTGTCGATTGACATCCGGGCCACTGAAGGTGGCCCTGCTGTGGCACTGGGTCCTGTCACATGCCTCGATGGGCCATGGCAGGGCGTCCACTGACAGATATGCCTATCATCCAGGCTGGGCCTCCTGGGGCCAGCAGGTGACGTCCTCCTGGCCCAACCAGTTGTGGCCCAACCAGCTGTGGCGAGTGCCTGTGCTACGTCCGTCTGCAAAGTGGCGTGGCTGCTCTTCACACGCAGCCACCAGGAATTAGCACAACGGGACTCGGGAGTGTGCAAACTCGGCATCTGTTCTTCCTCATGGATTTCGGCTTCTGTGCCAAATTCTGCTCTTTCGATGCATTTGAGGGAAGAAAGTGAGAACAAAACCGTTGCTATGTGGGGCTGCATTGGAATTTAGGATATTTACCAAATTGTGCCCTAACGTATCTTAGAAAGTGCCTGCTGCAGGTGGCGAAGTCTGTATTCCCCACTGGGTCAAGGAAAGGGCTGGGGCTGGCATTATTGAAACACTGCTTGCATTGCCAGTATCCCTAGCAGAGTGCCCATCCAGTCCCGACTGCTCTGCTTCCTAGCCAGCTCCCAGCTAATGTGCCTAGGAAAGCAGAGGAAGATGGCCCAAATACCAGGGCCTCTGCCACCTCCAGTGGAGACCTGGGTGGAGTTCCTGGCTCCTGGCTTCAGCTTGGTACAGCCCTGACTGTGGTGGCCATTTGGGGAATGAAACAGAGGATGAAGATATTCTCTCTCTCTCTCTCTCTCTCTCTCTCTCTCCCTCCCTCCCTCCCTCCTTGCTTTTCAAATAGAGAAGTAAATCAATTTTTAAAAAGAGAAAGGGGTTGATGTTTGTTGTTTTCCACAGATATCATTTGGAAAAGCAGGAGCAAGGCATCTTGTGTCTTCCAGCCCTGCAGGGATGTTTACTGTTCCCCAAATGCTGAAAGGAGCCCTTCCGTCTGAATTAACAGGAGCTTGAGTTAGTTAGCAAGTCGGAGAAGTGAGCCCACAGCATGAGCAAGATCTGCTCAGGGCACACAGCTTCTCAGAGACAAGACTGCAGCTGAGAGAAGATGGGAGGGAGGGACAGAGAGCAGGTGCAGTGTGGTGGGGCAGGTACAGTGTGGTGGGGGCAGGTGCAGTGTGGGGAGAGTAGGTGGAGTGTGGTGGGGGCAGGTGCAGTGTGGCGGGGCAGGTGCAGTGTGGTGGGGGCAGGTGCAGTGTGGTGGTGAGAACAGGGGCAGTGTGGTGGGAGCAGGTGCAGTGTGGTGGGAGCAGGTGCAGTGTGGTGGGGGCAGGTGCAGTGTGGTGGGGGCAGGTGCAGTGTGGTGGTGAGAACAGGGGCAGTGTGGTGGGGGCAGGTGCAGTGTGGTGGGAGCAGGTGCAGTGTGGCGGGGGCAGGTGCAGTGTGGGGAGAGTAGGTGGAGTGTGGTGGGGGCAGGTGCAGTGTGGTGGGGGCAGGTGCAGTGTGGTGGGGCAGGTGCAGTGTGGGGAGAGCAGGTGCAGTGTGGTGGGGGCAGGTACCGTGTGGTGGGGGCAGGTGCAGTGTGGTGGGGGCAGGTGCAGTGTGGTGGGGGCAGGTGCAGTGTGGGGAGAGCAGGTACAGTGTGGAGAGAGCAGGTGCAGTGTGGTGGGGGCAGGTGCAGTGTGGGGAGAGCAGGTACAGTGTGGTGGGGGCAGGTACAGTGTGGTGGGGGCAGGTACAGTGTGGTGGGGGCAGGTGCAGTGTGGTGGGGGCAGGTACAGTGTGGTGGGGGCAGGTGCAGTGTGGTGGGGCAGGTGCAGTGTGGTGGGGCAGGTGCAGTGTGGAGAGAGCAGGTGCAGTGTGGTGGGGGCAGGTACAGTGTGGTGGGGGCAGGTGCAGTGTGGTGGGGCAGGTGCAGTGTGGTGGGGCAGGTGCAGTGTGGAGAGAGCAGGTGCAGTGTGGTGGGGGCAGGTACAGTGTGGTGGGGGCAGGTGCAGTGTGGTGGGGCAGGTGCAGTGTGGTGGGGGCAGGTGCAGTGTGTGTGGAGTACAGGTGCAGTGTGGGGAGAGCAGGTACAGTGTGGTGGGGGCAGGTGCAGTGTGGTGGGGGCAGGTGCAGTGTGGCGGGAGCAGGTACAGTGTGGTGGGGGCAGGTGCAGTGTTGTGTCAAGAGCAGGTACCATGTGGTGTGAGCAGGTGCAGTGTGGTGTGAACAGGTGCAGTGTCATGGTGACTGTGGGAAGCCCCTCTCTGCAGGCCTGTGCATACGCACATGGTGCCGAGGAGAGGAGCCCCTGCACTCTGTGATCAGCCAGTGGCATCACTCAGGGTTGTGCTTGGACCACCTTCTTGGAATGAGTCAGGGGAGGCGGTGAGGTTTGTCACCGTGACTTCGCCCCGTGGGCTTGGCTGAATTCAGTTTCTCCAGAGCTCTTCAGCGTTCAGGACAAGGAGTGTGGGGGAAGGCAGACCCCACGCTGGGGCTGCAAACCCCAGCGAGATGCACAGATTTAAATCTTGTCTCACTCACCGAAGGATTCTCAGACTGGCAGATCCCAGTGCGAGTCCGGTGCTCTGGCTTAGCAATATGCTCATCTTGTTCTTGGTTTGATGGACTGAAGCTTTTGTGTCAAGAGGAAGCTGCTCTTGGAGTTCAAACCCAGTGTTCCACCGTGAGGTGACTTTCCCCAACTCTCTTAATATCAACTTTCACGCACACAGCGAGTGGCCAGGGTTTTAGTCAGCCCCTGGCTGGCCAGCCCCGGGACTCTTCTATCAGTGCGAGACCATGCCTGCTTTATCAGCTGTCCCTGCGTCTCTAACTCCTTCCACTAATTTATGTTAGCTTCAGTCGATACTTGAGTCAATAGTTCAATGTGCGTCCATTACCTAGAGCTCAGTATTGGTTTACAGATATTTCTTTTGATGTGAAATTGACATTCTACAAAGCAAATTTTGGTGATTGAATGTCCTGTGTCACCTGACCTGGATGGAGGGGACAGCATTACGCCCCCCCAGAGGGCTCCCCGGGCTCCTTCCTGGTCCATCCCAGCCCCTCTCACCCCAGAAGCAGTTACTGCTCTGATGTCTTCCCAAGTGGGAGCATTTGGGGCATGTTTCTCTCTGTGTGTCAGGACAGGTGACAAACAGCATATTAAAAATGTCATTGATGGGGCCGGTGCTGTGGCAAAGTGGGTAAAGCCACTGCCTGCAGTGCTGGCATCCGATATGGGCACCAGTTCGAGTCCCGGCTGCTCCACTTCCGATCCAGCTCTCCGCTATGGCCTGGGAATGCAGTGGTAGATGGACCAAGTGCTTGGGCCCCTGCATCTGCATGGGAGACCTGGAGGAGGTTCCTGGCTCCTGGCTTTGGATCGGCGCAGTTCTGGCTGTTGTGGCCAATTGGGGAGTCAACCATTGGATGGAAGACCTCTCTCTCTCTCTCTCTCTCTCTCTCTCTCTCTGTCTCTGTCTCTCTCTCTCTCTGCTTCTGCTTCTCTGTAACTCTGCTGTTCAAATAAATAAATCTTTAAAAAAAATGTGACTGATGCCATCCATAAATTCTTACGTTTTAGGGAAGCATGGAAAGACAAACTCCTAGCGCATGGGAAGCTCACCCGCCCCGCAGGGATGCCAAGTGCCACCCTGAGCTGCCCTGGCACAGACACCCTCAGGCACTCACTGGGGCTTCCAGAGTGGAAGGGAATGTTTACATTAGAGCTTTGAACTTGGTGAATACCCTATCAGATTTTTATTTTCCTCTTCCATTTGTTTAAACACATGGAGACACACATTTTTGCATTTCCAGCTAAATCAAGCACCTGCCGAAGTACCAGGTATGAAGAGGGATGCGCTGTGGCCAAAAGGGGACCCCTGTGATCCACCACGCAGTGTTACAATTTTCCACATTGCCCGAGAACAAACAGGCTGTCGGATGAACTCCAGCCAGTCTGTAAACTTCCTTTCTGTGAACCCAAACCATCTCAGTGGAGAGGCAGAGGTCCCAGGGCATGGGTGAGAAGCCAGGGACACTCGAGACCGGCAGTGTGCCAGGTAGGTGCCTCTGCGTCCAGCTCACTGCATGGGAGTGAGACACAAAGCCACTGGCTATGGACATGTCACCATGCTTAGCACTGGCGCTCATACCCCGACGGCGGCCTGGGCGCTGGGAGAGAGAATGGAGAGCCAGGTGCTGGGGCGGCGAGCAGGTCACGCTCGGGTCGGCAACGTCGTCATCTTCGCTTCTGGTTTCCGTGCCGTGCTCTGCAACACGCTCAGTGTCTGGACCAGCCAGGCAGACACCTGCTCCTCCTGGCCGAACACCTGCAGTGCCATCTCCCCATGCGGTGGCTTCCAGCAGAGAGCAGACAGAGCTCAGCCCCAGCCTGGTAATGAATGACCTTGCCCGCTAAAAGCCAGTGAAGCCATTTGGAAGGAGTTTGTCTCCAGCTCCCTTGTTGTGTGCGGCACGCGCCTGCCTCTCACGGGTTCCACTGCAGGTGTGGAGTTGTGCCACCACCCTGTGGGACGTAGTCACTGCCCGGCCACTGCGTCAGGCCTGGCCTCGGGCTCTTCTCTTCCCACACGCATCACCCTGAGCACCAGGACCCTGGCCCTCTTGCTCTGTGGGCACCCCCAGCAGGGCCCGGGGACCCCCACACCCGTCTCCTTCGTCATCTTTAGTCTCCGTTCCTGTGCAGGTGCTCACCCCTGCGGAGAGCTGACATCTGGAGGAGGGGAGGTCACATCTGCTCTGACACTTGCCCTGGATGGCCCCCGCCAGAGCCACGAGCCCCACCTAACACACAGGTGCAGAAAAGCTCCTACAGCCCCACACGCACGCTAGTAATTCCCCTGGGACTCTGGTTGTGACTAAGAAGGAAAGGCGATGTGAACTTACCCTGGGTAGCAGTGCTGAGCCCCTGTGACGCGCGGTAAACCACCCCCCTCCCTGCCCCCTGCTCTGCAGCGAGCGACTGTGGCTGTTCCCTGGAAATCCTTGTGCCTGCAGCCCCAGCCCTCGTGGCAGCTGGAGGATTGGACCCTTGACTAGGTGGGGGTAGTAGAAGCAGGGAGATGTCCCCCTCCCCTGCCCTGGACTTCCTGGCGGGATGAGTGCTGATCCCTGCAGTGGGGTGGGTCTCCTGAGGCTGGATTCGTCCTCCCCGCTGAGCCGTTGAAAAGCCAGGCCACACTGCCCGTGCCTCTGCCCGTGCCTCCTTCCTTTGGGCTTCTCCACCATGGCGTGGCAGCTGCAGAGAGCCCTCCCCAGCGTGATGATTCCATCTGCCCGGACCCTCCCGCTGCCTCCGTGTGAGTCAGGTGCAGCGCTGTATTTCACAGGTCTCGCAGCCTCAGAGGGCTTGTATGGCACGGAAAATGGACTAGGATCTGTCCACATCAGTGGACTCCAGGGGCCACCTTCTGTAATGGTGATCTGAGCCCAGGGCAGGGGGACTGTGCTCTGCAAGCCACGGAGTGTGGACTGCAGCCCACGGAGCGTGGACATGTCATAGAAGCTGCAGGGAGCTCCACGGTTTCCCCAGAGAGGAGCCCCCTGCGTTACCTCTGGTGCAAATAGCTAACGCCACATGCGACACGGGGACAGCCAAGAAGGCGAGAGGTTACAGACAGGGAGAGGACGTGGGCAGCCTTGGCAGTGAACTTGAACATCTTCTGTGCAGAAGTGCTACACTTGTATGATAGAAACTTGAAAGTGAAAAAGGGGGGCGGGGGGGAATCGACCGTGGTCTTATCACTTGCAGGAAAACATGCACCCAGAATAACTGGCGCATCTCACGCAGGTCTGATTCCCCAGGAGTTTTATTTGTTTCCTGTATGTAACTCCACTCGCACTGATATATATTTGCATATAAAATTCTGCCTATAACATCCCCCAACTTTGTGTTGTGCATGTTTCTGCATTAATATACATTCCTCTTAACTCATTTTAAAAGATTAAATAGTTAGCATGAATCTGTAATGAGTTTTTATGTGCCTTAAGTGTTTTCCATATTTGATAGCTTTTTCTCAGGCTGAGTTCCAAGGAATGAGATTAATGGATGAAATTATATTTGCATTGGAGAAACTTTGAGTAACTTTGCATGTAGACAATCAAATAAGGGAATGCCATGTGCTGGTAATCAGCATGGAATGTTCTAATTAATTCCAAATATTTGTTGCTTTAATAAGAGGAAGCCACATCACATTGATGTTTAAATTTCTATTTATTTGGGCACAATTTCTCATTCCTTCTTGAATGGTTTTGTCTGTGTTATTTGAGTAAAGACTCCATGGTGATGAATTGCTCATTGTACGTTATTGAGGAAGAGCATGGTGGGGTTGTCTGTTGGGGTGTCACGTTCACGGCCCATCCGTCCGGTCAAGCACCTCGTTCATGATCCATAGTTTTGAGAACCTTCTGTAAGTGACGCTTGACTCCTGGTCCAGGGCCCCGGCCTCTGCTCAGCTTCAGTGTCGTTTCGGGGAAGCAGAGTTCTTGAATTATTTTGCGTGCTTGTGGAGGGTGATTGGAGGGAAAGGGTTAGTCCGAGTCACCCTGTGTGTTTGTGAGACTCGCATCTGAGTTAAATATCGGAGGAATGTTCATTTATTTAAAATGGTGACTTAGCAGAGTCCAAGCTCTAGATGTTGGAGAAGAGAAAGGCATGTTTACTGCCTCCCTGAGGAACTGATAAAATGAAAAATAGCTGCTCTTACCACAACTGTGGGCCTTTGTCTTTTGGAGAGTCTAAACTGTCACTGCTCCGTGTGGCTTTGCTTTCGTGAGTAAACCCAGAATGTTCTCCGCCTCCCTCTCTCTCTCTCTCTCTCTCTCTCTCTCTCTGTCTCCTGTGGCATCACACATCACATCAGCATCTGACACACTGGGACAGCAGGTGGGACAACAGGTACTGAAGGGCTGCACTGGAGCCCGGCTCACTGAGGGAAGGAAGTGTGTGTGTGCTTGTGTGGGGGGCCAGGGGGTGGGGGCATGGTCATTTACAGGCTCAGCCTCTCCTGATTTGTGGTGGAGATCTGTGAACAGTGCTCCCAGGGGGTCTCTGTCCTGGCCTCCTCCTGCCCTGGCCTTTCACTGCAGTATATAAGATGTCCAAGGCTGGCGCCGTGGCTCAATAGGCTAATCCTCCCCCTGCGGCACCAGCACACCAAGTTCTAGTCCCGGTCGGTGCGCCGGATTCTGTCCTGGTTTCCCCTCTTCCAGGCCAGCTCTCTGCTGTGGCCAGGGAGTGCAGTGGAGGATGGCCCAGGTGCTTGGGCCCTGCACCCGTGTGGGAGACCAGGAGAAGCACCTGGCTCCTGGCTTCGGGTCAGCACGGTATGCTGGCCATAGCGCGCCGGCCGCGGCCGCCATTGGAGGGTGAACCAGCGGCAAAGGAAGACCTTTCTCTCTGTCTCTCTCTCTCTCACTGTCCACTCTGCCTGTCAAAAAAAAAAGATGTCCAGTACAGCAGAAAGCCCCGGGCACAGTGATGCTCACTGGAGCAAGCAATCATCCAAATTAATCAACTTATTTTTAATTGCATAAATAGCCATGCACAAGGATAATTGCTCATTTAATTAAAGGCTTCAGCCTTAATCAGGATTACCATACCTGTGTGTTTACCATATATATGTATATATATTTACCATATATATGTATATATATGTATATCTCACACATACTTAAGATAGAGCACGTGTTTTCACTGCTCTGTGCCTGCCATGGAGGCAGAGCCATGCAATAAATAATAACTTCAGAGACAGACATAAGCAGGAATGTAGTAAAATACCTGTCCCTAGCATTCTCCCGTGGTTGAATTGATACTGGAATATTTGGGGACTTTCGGTTGCTAACAATTTTCTACTGCTTCACTCTCAATACTTCAGTGATTTCTGTGTCTTCTCAGATGGTTTTGGGAGGTCGATTTTCTCCTGTATCCTTTGGGAGCTAAGCTAAGGTGGACTGTGTGAGTCGGATTTCGCTGTCATATTCTCGAGCATGGAGGGGCAGTCGGCGTTCTTGCCTGAGGGTCCCTGGGGGGCCATTTCCAGGTCACCGTGCTGGGTTGGCTGAGGTGATGGCTGTGCTGGGAGCCCCGGGCCAGGACACCCGCACCGGGGCCCAGGGTCTCTGGCTGGCATTGGGTGATGTATCAAAGTTTGCAAGACACTGAAAACCCAAAATGACCTGGATTAAAGACAACAAAGGCAATCAATTTCTCCAAGAAAAAGTTGATGATTGAAGTTCCCTGCATACCTGGTTGGATTCAGGGTGCAGATCCAATCATCAGATACAATTCCTGGTTATCTGCAGTCCCAGCACCGGCTTCGTTCTCAGAGTTCGTGTGGTAGCAAGATGACAGCCTCCCACCCCACCTCCGCCCAGACTTTGCAGATGAGGATGGGGTTGCCCACCGAGTAGAATGGGACACCCCGGAGATGATGCTTAGGAGGTCGCACAGCGAGAGGTCCTTTGGACAGGAGGGCGTGCAGTGTTCCCAGGAGTGTGGTTATAAAAGCGTGGGCCCAGCCTCACTCTCTCTGCTTCCTGGCTTGCCACGTGGTCCTTTCTCTGTGCCCACTCTGCCACTGCTCGTCGGATGCCAAAGCAGCGAGGCTGCCAGTTGGACTTCAGCCTGCAAAACCTCGAGCCAAACAAACCTTTCTGCATGAAGCTGGTTGCCTTGCGCATTTCACTGTAGAAACAGGAAGCTCAGAGCCAATTCCCCGGCACCATTGCTTTGGGTGAACTCTGCGGATCTGTGTCTGTTTCTCATTATCTGGGAGTAAATTGAGGGGGTGAGCTTTCACAGAGGGGCCCTGCAGTGAGTTCCTATAGCAAAGGACAGACACTAGCCTTTTTTGTTTTTAAGATTTGTTATTTGAGAGGCAGAGTTACGGGGGTGGGGGGAACCTTCCAATTGCAGGTTCACTCCCCAGATGGCTGCAATGGCTGGAGCTGGGTAGATCCAAAGCCAGGGGCCAGGAGCTTTTTCCAGGTCTCCCACATGGGTGCAGGGGCCCAAGCACTTGGATCATCCTCCTCTGCTTTCCCAGGCCACAGCAGAGAGCTGGATCAGAGTGGAGCAGCTGGGACTTGAACCAGTGCCTATAGAGATGCCAGCGCTGGAGGTGGAGGCTTAACCTGTGCCACAGCAGCAGCCCCTGGTGCCAGCCTTTATGTGTTTCTGAAATAAAGCATTCAAAGGCAGGCGCAGTCCTAGGCTTCTTCAGCTGAAGACCTGGGTGTCAGAGACCAGAGGGACTGGACAGTGAGCTTTGAGCTGGGGAACGACTGAGTTGATGCCGTTCACTATGGGTCCAAGCTTACACAGAATACTGCCCATTAACAGGGCTATATTTAAAGGTGTAACATGTGTAATGTGCTATCAAATTCTCCAACTGTCTCCTAAAGGAAAACAGCAGTAACATTTGTCTTCATCATTTTTTCCCAAAAGACACCTTTTATTTAATGAGTACAAATTTCATAAATACAACTTTGGGAATACAGTTATTCTTCCCACCATCCCCACCCTCCCATCCCCACTCCCACCCCTCTTCCTTCTCCCTCTCTCCTTCCCAGTCCCATTCTTCATCAAGATTCATTTTCAATTAACTTTGTACACAGAAGACCAGCTCTATACTTAGTAAAGATCTCAACAATTTTCACACATACACACAACTGTTTAAGAACTAATTTTATAGTTAACTCTCATAATACAACTCATTGAGGACAGAGGTCCTGCATGCGGAGTTAGTGCACAGTGACTCCTGTTGTTAAAAATTTAACAATTCACACTCTTATGTATGATGTCAGTGACCAGAGGCTCTTGACATGAGCTGGATGCCTTTTGAATCCACAAACTCCATCAGTATTTAGACAAGGCTATAAGCAAAGTGGAAGTTCTCTCCTCCCTTCAGAGAAAGGTACATCATTCTTTGATGGTCCCTTCTTTCCACTGGGGTCTCACTCACAGCAATCCTTCATGTAGGACATGTTTTGCCACAGTGTCTTGGTTTTCCATGCCTAAAATGCTCTCATGGACTTTTCAGCCAGAACAAGATTCCTTAAGGGCTGATTCTGATGTCAGATTGTTACTTAAAGTGATTGTCATTCTATGAGTCTGCTGTGTGGACTGCTTCCCATGTTGGAACATTCCCTCCTTTTTAATTCTATCTATTATTATTATCAGACATTTGATCTTATTTATATGATCCAACTTTTCCCCCATTCAATATGATGTTGGCCATGGGTTTGTCATAAATTGCCTTGATTGTGTTGCAGAATGTTCTTTCTATACCCAATTTGCTTAGAGTTTTCATCATGAAATGTTTTTTTATCAAATGCTTTCTCTGCATCTATTGAGATAACCATATGATTTTTATGCAGTTTGTTAACGTGATGTATCACATTAATTGATTTGCAAATGTTGAACCATCTCTGCATATCAGGGATAAATCCCAGTTGGTCTAGGTGAATGATTTTCTGATGTGTTGTTGGATTTGATCGGTTAGGATTTTGTTGGGGATTTTTGCATCTATGTTCATCAGGGAAATTGGTCTGTAGTTCTCTTTCTCTGTTGCATCTTGTCCTTCTTTATGGTTGGTCTGTCAATTGCTGAAAGTGGGATCTTGAAATCCTCCATTACCATTGTATGTGAGTCTATGCCTCGCTTTAGATTCCTTAACATTTCTTTTAGATGGCCAGGTGCCCTATAATTAGGTGCATATAAGTTTATAATAGTTACATCTTCCTGTTGAATTGATCCCTTAATCATTTCATAATGCTTCTTTATCTGTTTTAATAGTTTTTTGTGTTAAAGTCTATTTTGTCTGATATTAGGATGGCTACACCAGCTCTTTTTTGTTTATGTTAGCATGGAATATCTTTTTCCATCTTCGCTTTCAGTCTGCATGTGTCCTTGTTGGAGTGATATGTTTCATGTGTTCAGAAAATAGATGGGTCTTGTTTTTTTAACTCATTCAGCCAGTCTGTGTCTTTTGAGAGTTGAGGCCATTTACCTTCAAGTGACTATTGCCCTGCCAATTTCTCATAAATATTCCTATTGCTTACCTTGGATTTCCTTTGTACTTTTACTGGGAGATTGTCTGCTTTTACTTTCTTTTACAGTGATGACCATATTTCTTTGTTTCTGTGTGCAGCGCATCCTTAAGCATTTTCCGAAGGGCTGAACAGGTGGTGACAAACACTTTCAATTTCCATTTGTCATGGAAGGTCTTTATTTCACCTTTGTTCATAAATGAGAGCTTTGCAGGGTACAGTATTCTGGGTTGACAGTTCTTTTTTCTTAAGACTTGGAATATATCTCACAATTCTCTCCTACCCTATAGGGTTTCTGATGAGAAGTCTGTTGTGAGTCTAACTGGAGATCCTTTGGAAAAAATATGGCATTTCCCTTGTGCACATATTAGAATCTTTATGTTTTACTGTGGAGAGTGACTACAATGTTGTGGTGAAGATCTTTTCTGCTCATGTCTATTAGGAGTTCTATGTGCTTCTTGTATTCTTGTACTTGGATGTCCCTTTCTTTCTCCAAATTAGGAAAATTTTCTGCTATTATTTAACTAAAATGGTCTTCTAATCCTTTCTCTCTTTCCACGTCTTCAGGAACTCCTAGAACCTATTTGTTGGGTTGTTTGATAGTACCCTGTAGGTTCCCAACAGTGTTTTTCAGTTTTCTAGTTTCTTCCTCTTGTGTTTGGTCTGACTGTATAATTTCCTGTGATTTGTCTTCTAAGTCAGATATTCTTTCTTCTGCTTTACCGATTCTGTTGTTAAGGCTTTCCATTGTAGTTTTCATTTGTTCTATTGAATTATTCATTTCCAAGACTTAATTTTGATTTCTCTTTAAGATCTCAATTTCATAGGACAAATTTTCTTTAATGTCATGTACAGATTTCATTAGTTTATGTATTTGCTTCTGATTACTTCTAAGTAATCCTATGATCAATTTTTTGAATTCCATTTCTGGTATTTCTTCAATCTCATCATCTTCACACTCTAGTATTGAAGTGTTGTGCTTTTTTAAAGATTGTATTTATTTATTTGAGAGGTAGAATTATACTAAGTGAGAGGGAGGGAGAGAGAGAAAGGTCTTCCATCTGCTGGTTCACTCCCCAGATGGTCACAATGGCTGGAGCTATGCCAATCTGAAGCCAGGAGACAGGAGCTTCCTCCCAGTCTCCCATATGGGTACAGGGACCCAAGGACTTGTGCCATCTTCTACTGCCTTCCCAGGCCATAGCAGAGAGCTGGATTGGAAGAGGAGCAGCTGGGACTAGAACCAGCACCCATATGGAATGCCTGTGCCATAGGTGGAGGTTAACCTACTGCACCACACAGCCAGCCCTATGTGTTCTTTTTTTAAAAAAAAATATTTATTTACTTGAAAGTCAGAGTTACACAAGAGAAGGAGAGGCAGAGAGAGAGAGAAAGAGAGAGAGAAGAGAGAGGTTTTCCATATGTGGTTCACTCCCCAGTTGTCCCCAATGGCTAGAGTTATGCCTATCCATAGCCAGGAGCAGGGAGCTTCCTCCAGGACTCCCATGTGGGTGCAGTGGCCCAAGGACTTGGACCTTCCTCCACTGCTTTCCCAGGCCATAGCAGGGAGCTGGATTGGAAGTGGAGCAGCTGGGACTCAAACTGGTTCCCATATGGGATGCTGGCACTGCAGGTGGCAGCTTTACCCACTACACCCCAGTGGCAGCCCTGAAGTATTGTGTTCTTTTGGGAGCATCATATTGTCTTCCTTATTCTTGTTTCTTGAGTTGGTGCATTTGTTATTTAGCATTTGTGGAAATACTCCTTGGTTTCTTCTTTGTTTTTTAGCTGTGGTGACTTTGATCTTTGTACTGCCCCTCTGTAGATTAGTGGAGTGTCTGCTTTCAATGAATACCTAGAGGCATGTGGTGGGTGTGACCAGGGACCTCTGTTCAGTGCTCCAGGGTAAAGGGCGTGTCTGAGGTGACACACCTGGGTTTGTCATGGTAAAGTTCCTCTTTTTTTTTTTTTTTAATCAGAGGGAACGCTTTTTCTTGTCTGTTGAAATAGACTCAGCTTATCTCCTCTCCTCGAAGGAGTCCAATGCCTGAGCTCTAGTCCCAGTGGGTATAATATTCATCACAAAGGGTCTGTGCAGTCCTCAGTATAAGCTCAGATTCCCTAGCAATGTTCCTTTCCAGGTAACCAGGGAGCCCTGATTGTGTGGTGCAGCCCACAGTGACTGCTTAAAGTCCCAGCCACACCCTGAGGCTTCCCATTCAGCCTCCCAGTCTCCCAGTGTTTACACAGTCCTGGCACACAAGCCTCCCACAGTCCTGAGCACCCAGCCCCCGGTCTGTTCTCCCAGCCAGGCTCGGGAATCTCCACTCGGCTGGTTGCCAGGTACAGACATGAGCTTGAGCAGCTGTCCAAAATGGTGCCTACTCTGTATTGGCTTGTTACAGGAGCCGTTGCATTGTGACTGGGGAGAAAGAAATGTGCCCCTCCTTTGTTTTTTCTCTGTTTGGGAGGTTTTTCCTGCAGCATTTTTGCCAGTGTTTGGGCTAATGGGAACTGGTCTCACTTCACTTTCCCATGCCAGTGTGCAGGCTCTTGACCACTGGGATCCTGAGTTATGGGCATCCACGCCCTCTACGTAGGTCCACTGTGTTCCTCTAATTTGCATAGAGTTTCCACTGCCGTTTTCTCCCTAACTCTTCCCTGAGACTGCACTCTCTCCACTTTTTAAAAACTGCCTTCTAGAATAGAGCACAAGCTCCCTCCACCTCTTCCCTCTTCATCCCTGTCTTCAGCACTTAAAATGCTGAGATAGATCATGACCAAGTCCCATCCTGAATGCCTAGCGAGTCACCTGAAGCCTCCTGAGCCCAGTGTTGGAACAGAGAGAACATCTCAACGCATGTTGGGTGGATGGACGAAGACCAAACTCCTTCCTCTTCAACTGCCCCTCGGTATTAAACGAAGAAGTAAACACCTGGTAGAATCAGCCGGGCAGAGGCAAACGAGCACGGTGTCACTCCACATGGGGCCTGTGAAGAAATGTGGCGCTTTCAACGGTGCAAATGCCAACGGCTCTGATAACGCACGCTGAAATGAGCTTAAGGATTTCAGAATGGTCTGAGGCGACCAGAACGCTGGGTTTCTGGCCTGTCCTTCTCGTGTACACGCAAGCATGGAAGCTCCTTTGGTCATCAGCCTACTGGTGGACTCCTCCATCCAGCGGGCGGCGCTCTGCTTCTGTCCTGCTCTGTCGTGCGCCGGCCACCGGGGTTCTGCAGTCTCCTTTCTTCATCTGAGAAGTGGGGCAGGGTTAACCAGAGGATGATAAAAAGGGTCTGGAGCGTGGGTAATGGGTTCTAGCATAAATTCCACTCTGGATTTCCAACCAGTAACGAGAGCGGGATGAAGACTCACGACCCGCTATTCTCTTTGCCCCTTTTCTTATGGTTTGACCTTGTCAGCTCCAACTCTTCTCCGGGGGTCTCTGTGTTTCCATTGCTCCTTTTCCCTCTGTTTCTGCACCGTGGGACGCCGGTGATTCACAGCACTCCCCGTGGACACTGCAAGATCAGCCTGAGTGCTGGGTGAACCAGGCCTTCCGGGGACAGTGTGCACCTGCTGGCTGGCGCAGGCCTCTGTGCCGAGGGCTCGTGGTGGTGGTGCCCTTTCCCCAGAGAACGGTTAACTCAGCAAAACCCCTACTGGTGCGTCGCCTCCTTTCCTGTGGGTTCTTTGTCCTCGTGGAGTTCTTGGCAGTACAGGAGCTGCGAGCTGGCGTCAGACTGAGAAGTCTGGATGAGGGAGCCACAGTTGTCTGTTGTTGCATTTCCCGGTGCCCCTGTCTTGGGGTTGACGGAATCCTGGCTGCTCTGGGGAGGTGGGGTGAGCCCTGGACGCCGAGCAGGCTGCCCCAGGGCAGGTCCTGTGCCCACCTCTCTGCTGAGGTCTAAGCAGATCTCACTCCTTCTCCTCTGCTCCTGGGAGAAGGCGGCAGAGCCCATCACTGGGAGCCGTGCAGCTCTGTGGATGGAGGGGGAGGCCAGGAAGTGAGAGCGGTCCCCGAATTCCCAGGCCCCCCATCTCCGGGGTCCTGACACTTTCTCTGAGTGCCTGCCTGTCCTGAGCTCGGATCTTTACAGCTGCCGCAGGCAGAGGAGGCGGGAAGTTGGCTGCGGGGCTCCGGGCAGCAACGCTGCGGGAACAGAGGCCCCAGGCTGCAGAGACCCCGGAAGGCAGTTGGCAGGGCTGCGTCTACACTGGTTCTGCGGGACACGGCTGTACGCTTCCTGTTCGAGCTTTCACTTTGGGAGCTACACGGTTGCTTTATGTTGGCAGGTTATCTTCTAGCCACAGGCTATTAAGAAAACACTTATTTATGTAAAACTCCAGAGAAGCAGGAATGCCCCAGCCTGGGTTTGAGCCCAGGTCCAGAGCCAGCTGTGCTGTCCCCTGCAGTGCATCTCGGGTTCCTCCCCCGCCCCCCAGCTCTGGGCAGGGCCCTGCAAGGCGCCCACCCACGCTGTGGTGCTCACACAGGGCACAACACCGCAGGGGGTGGGTTCAGACTCCGCCTCTCCAGTCTGCGCTACCTGGAGAGCCAAGCACGGAACCGTTCCTGGCGCGGACGCAGCATCTGGGGGCAGACAACGCAGATCGCAGATCGCTGGCCAGGAGCCTCCTGAGGGGCCGATGAAAGGCGCATACACCCGGGGGGTGGACCTCGCGCCTTCCCTTAGGGACTGAGGAAGTGAGCAGTTTGCTTTTCTCAGCCGACCTTTGGGTGAATTTGTCCTTGGACTGAACCTAGGGACGTCCCTCCCCTGGCGTCGGGGCCCATTTCAGATAGCTGGGCAACGGTGACCAGTATTTCTCATTTGTCTCGCTTGGTCGTCAACACGCAAACACCACCTTTGTTTGTCGCTAATGGCTCTAAATACTCGAGAAGAAATATGCGCGAAGCATAAATACAGTCCAGGGTCTTGCTTGCTCCCCCTAAATTAAAGCTGAGTGACACAAATGAAATAAAAAGTCTGGGAAAATATCAATATTTCTCAAATAACATATTACAGTGGGCTCTTTCAAGAATGCAATCCATGATCATTTGTTATGAAAAATATGGTCGCTTGTGCAGGCTTTTAGACAATTGAGTGCATAAAATATATTTTGCATCGGGTCTGCCTCAGACACAGCCCTTGTTGAAGGAAATTGTCAGAACTTATTTTAAAAATTGTGCGGTTAAACGATTTTCGCGATTTTTTAAAGCAGGCTTGAGTTTTGACAGGCATTTGGCCCGTTCCCACAGCTCCCCATCTGGGCCCTGGTAACGATCTCTTCCTCGCTTTAGCATTGGCTCTCCGACTCCGGAGCGCTGCGGGTTAAGAGAGACACGGGAGCGCTTGGTTTCGTGTTGTCAGAAGTGGCGTGGACGCGACTTCCAGCCTCCTGGGGTGCAAGGAAGGACTTCCGAGGCTTTTACAACACACCATGCTCATTCCAGGTCTTGGTGTGTTCTAGTTAAGAAAGCATTCTGTTTTTTTTTTTTTTTTTAATATTTATTTGAAAGGAGGAGTTACAGAGAGGCAGAGGCAGAGGCAGAGAGAGAGAGGTCTTTCATCCACTGGTTCACTTCCCAGATGGCTGCAATGGCTGGAGCTGCGCCGATCCGAAGCCAGGAGCCAGGAGCTTCCTCCTGGTCTGCCATGTGGGTGCAGGGGCCCTAGGACCTGGGCCATCTTCCACTGCTTTCCCAGACCACAGCAGAGAGCAGAATCGGAAGTGGAGCAGCCGGGACTTGAACGGGGGGGCCCATATGGGATGCCGGCACAGCAGGTGGCAGCTTTACCGGCTACGCCACGGCGACGGCCCCACCATTCTGGTTTATGGAACACCTGTTATTCAACGCTTAGTGTGCATCCGTGATGGTGTGAACGGCCATACCACGTGATTTTAGTTCATCCTCGTAACAATCTTCTGAGGCTGTTGCTAACATTTCTTACCAGCAGGGGAACCCCGGGCTGGAAAACTAAGTGAAAACTAGGAAACTCTCATAGACCAAGTCTTGGAATTTTCATGTATAACACCGGGGAGTGGCACCCCTTCCCCCCCCGGGGGGGGGGAGCAGGGGGGATGTCCCAGGGACAGGACGATGAGAAGCGGCCGAGCAAGGACTGGCAGGGGTGACATGCTGAGTGATTCCTTGGTGAGTGACTCCCGCGCCAAGCGTTCAGTGATTTCTGCTAGTGTAGACATTCCTGCCTTTCCCCTAAGAACAACAGCCTGCAGCCATTGTCAGTTTCTGCTGACCACATCGAACCCTCTGGGGAACAACAGACATGTCAACACTGTGTGGCCAGCTTGTGGCCAGTGCCTGAGACCCAGCGATGCAACGTGTGAGCTGCAGCCGTCTGAGCCTCTCTTTGGGGGTCTTGTGGTCCCTGCTAAGGACCTGGAGCTGCCACCTATCCTGGACGCACTGTGCGTGTTGGTAGCAGCTCCGCCAGTGGGAATGGGTTAGGGGTGACCCTGCAGGACAGGATGCGGGGGTGTCAGGGGCAACTCGCCGTCCACCTTTGCTCCCACTCCACCCACCTTTGACATGAGGAATCGGGTCCTGCTCTCTCTCTTCCCATGGGACAACGCGCTCCTAGTTTTTTCCCTCGTCCTACCTCTCATTGCACTGTCAAACATCCCCAATTCGCTAAGCGCTTCCTACTCCCGCGGATCCCTAAGTGCTAAGGGAGGGTTTAGCTGCACAAAGAATTTTCCCTGCCTCTTAACAAGGCATGAAATGCTTTTCCACTGTTCATATGTAAGCGCTACAATGTTGTAGACGGTGCGACAGGAGAAAAATAGTAACATAGCCCGAGCGTCTTGCCAGAGCTCAGCTGAGTTTCCTCACCTCGGAGCATGCCAAGGCTTGGAGTCTGGAACACGGCTAGGTGGGCCAAACAGCACGAATCCATGAATACTGAGTATAAATACAGCAGCCATTAGGCGGGCTGAGGCCGGCCCTGTCTGCTGGGCTTCCGACCCAGGGCTAAGCAGTGCTGTTGATGGGGGGAGGGGTTAATATGGAATATCGACTTCGTTGGGGAACTGGGACACAGGGAACACCCCTCTTTGATGATGGTCCCCGTGTTGTTCACTGTGGGTCCAGGGAGGAGTTCTCTGTTGTCCTCATGTCTTGGGACCCCCCCCCACCAGGGCATCTCAGGCTGCAAGGTGACACCTCGGGGATGGACATAAGCAGAGCATTTGAGATGCATGGGCAGTAGGAGGGTTGCCCAGCGCCGACAGCGTGGCGCGAGCTCTCACTAAGTGAGGAATGAGGCACAGGTCCGTGTCATGGTGTACTGGGTGAAGCCATCGCCTGCAATGCGGCCAACTCAGATGGGCACCAGTTATGTCCCTGCTGCTCCGCTTCCCATCCAGCTCCCTGCTGATGGCCTAGGAAGGCAGCAGAGGGTGAACCAAGTGCTTGGGCCCCTGTAGCCACGTGGGAGACCTGAGGAAACTCCTAGCTCCTGGCTTTGGCCTGGCCCAGCCCTGACCATTGAGACCATTTTGGGGGTGAAACAGTGGATGGAAGATCTCTCTCTCCCCCCCTCTCCCTCTCCCCACGTCTCCCTCTCTCCCTCCCTCCTCTCTTCCTTCCTCCCCCTTTATCTGTAACTCTGCCTTTCAAGTAAAATACATGAACATTTAAAAAAAAAAAAGTAGAAAGTGGGGCATGGCCAAATGAGCCAGCTCGTTCACAAAAATGCCTGGGAAGCCCTTGATAGTAGCCCTCAGGATGGAGACTGGGGACAATGTCCTTCTAGACTCTGAACTGACTTTCACTGATGACAGACAGATTTTATGTTTCTATGTGTTGAAAACCAAAACAGCCCTCAAAGAGGGGTGACATGCTCCTAGTGTCAGGGTAGGTGCCCTGAACTCTTTCTTTCCAAGTCTCCCTCTCTCTCTCTTGCTCTCTCTATCTCTTTCTCCCTCTCTTCTATTATTTGGTCTTGTCTATTCAAACTGTGCTTAGAAACTTGAGTGGAATTCTTGCCAGTAACGTTCACAAATCTTTAGGCATTTTTCAAATCAAGTCATTTTAATGTTGAATGATTAGGCGGAATACACTTTACACATTTTTATAAACACCTCATTTTCTCTGATGAATTCTCAGCTGAATCCCAACACTTGAATTTAAAAAAAAATTGGGGCATTTCCTTATTTCTTTTTTTTTAAATGGTGAGCTTTTCTTTTAAAAAGATTCATTTATTTACTTGAAAGGCAGAGATACAGAGAGAGAAGGAGGGGGTAGGGGGAGGCAGAGAGAAAGGTCTCCCATCTGCTGGTTCACTCCCCAAATGGCTGCAATGGCTGGGGCTGGGCCAGGCTGAAGCCAGGAGCCAGGAGCTTCTTCCGGGTCTCCCACGTGGGTGCAGGGGACCAACACCTGGGCCCTCTTGTGCTGCTTTCTCAGGTGCATTATCAGGGAGGTGGATTGGAAGTGGAGCAGTAGAGCACCTGGGACCGGAACCAGCACCGATATGAGATGCCGGCACTGCAGGTGGAGAATTAACCTACTACGCCACAGTGCCGCTCCAGTAAAATAAATCTTAACCAAAAAAAAAAAAAAATGAAGGAGGGAGGCGGCCGCGGGAGACCCACGAGGCGCCGGCAGAGGTTTGGGCCACATCAGGCCACAGAGAACAAGATCTCTTCTGTGTGCTCTCGCTTCTAGTGAGCAGAGCCTGCTTCCCTCAGAGTGCGTCTGTGCAGACAACTACCCGGAGACTGAGGCTTGGCCGTCCAAAGCCATGAACACTTTAGAGAGGGAAACAGCGACGTCCTCTCAAGGGCATTGTGATCCTGGGGCTGGGGATGGGCAGGGACCCCTCCTGGCTCCTGCAGCTGCAGGGTGAAGCCGAGAGCAGGACCAGAGGTCCCTGAGCAGTCAGTGCCGGCTGACACAGGGGCTCCATCCACCTGGTGCCAGCGGCCCAGCCCAGTGTTGGAGCCACACCACTCGGCAGGCAAGCAGGAGTGGTAGACCAGAACTCCACAAGCCACTGCCCCCAGCCCAGGGCACACCATGCATCCAGTCCCTCGGGGACTGGGGACAGGCACACCAGAGCAGCAGCCGCGTGGCTGTGCCTGCGAAGACTCCCATCCTCCTGCCACGTAACACACAGCACCTCCAAAACACCCTGGCCTTTAACAGGTCCACTTCTGGTTGGAACATCTGGGTGAGGGGTTCCCCTTGGGCACTGCCCAGCAGAGGGGCCGCTGGCTCTGTGTGGCTCCTTCAGTTCAACTCAAAATGAAAGGAACTGGAAAACACAGCCCTAGCCTCACGGGACTAGTGGCTCCCGAGTGAGACGGGGTGTCACTGCAGGCTTCGCCTCCAGGGTGGCAGGACTTTGTCCATGGGGCTGACATGGCCCGGAGACCCCGCTCTGCCACCTGCAGGCGAGACAGCCCATGCGCTGGGGGCCAGGATCCCGCCCCGCCCAGGATACAGCAGGCACTGTGTCAGTGCTGGTTTGCAAATGAACAGCAAGCTATAGAAAGTCAGTGTGGCCATTTGGAGGTGCATTTTACGGGTGTCAGAGCCCTCTGTCCTGGCCTTCCGTGCCGGGGGTGAAGTTGTGCACTGTGACTGCGCACGATCTATTAAAACTCCTGAGTATGCAGCTGCTCCCTGGACTCAATGTTCAGGATATTGCTAAATTTTCTTTTTTTTTTTTTTAATTTATTTATTTGACAGAGTTACAGACAGGAGAGAGAGTCAGAGAGAAAGGTCTTCCTTCCGTTGGTCCACTCCCCAAATGGCTGCTACGGCTGGCACTGTGCCGATCTGAAGCCAGGAACCAGGTGCTTCTCCTGGTCTCCCATGCAGGTGCAGGGCCCAAGCACTTGGGCCATCCTCCACTGCACTCCTGGGCCACAGCAGAGAGCTGGACTGGAAGAGGAGCAACCAGGACTAGAACCAGAATCCATATGGGATGCTGGCGTTGCAGGCAGAGGATTAACAAAGTGAGCCATGGCTCCGGCCCCAAGACATTGCTAAATTTTCACTCCCGGGAGCACTTTGTCACCTCCAAAACCCAACAGGAAGCGTGCTTTTGTAGGGCAAGCCAAAGGATCTAGTCCCCGGGGTAAAGCCCTCCGCCTGCGATGCTGGCATCCCATATGGGCTCTGGTTGGTGACCTGGCGGCTCCACTTCCAATCCCACTCCCTGCTAATGCACCTGGGACGAGCAACAGAAGATGGTCCCAAGTGCCTGTGACCCTGCCACCCATGTGGGAGACCCGGATGAAGTTTCTGGCTCCTGGATTTGGCCAGGTTCAGCCCTGTCCACTGAGGCCAGATGGCTTTCAAATAAATAAATAAATCTTTGTTTTAAATATTTGTTTCTTTATTTGAAAGGCAGAGTTACTAAGAGGCAGAGGCAGAGGCAGAGAGAGAGAGAGAGGTCTTCCACCCTCCAATTTACTCCCCAGATGGCCACAATGGCGGGAACTGTGCCAAGCCGAAGCCAGGAGCCAGGAGCTTCCTCTAGGTCTCCCACATGGGTGCAGGGGCCCGAGTACTTGGGCCATCTGCTGCTTTCCTAGGCCATAGCAGAGAGCTGGATCAGAGGTGGAGCATCCGGGGGCTTGAACTGGCACCCACATGGGATGCCGGCACCGCAGGTGGTGACTTTACCAGCTATGCCACAGTGCTGGCCCCAGGAATAAATCTTTAAAAAAAAAGTTCTAGACCTTCCATACATCACGTGAGCATCGCTTCAGTCTGCACCCCAGTGCAGGGGGAGGGGTCCTTGGGATGCTAACTCTGGGGCAGACGCGCACGGCTGCAGGGCGGGCGGGCCGGGCGTGTGTCGGGTGCCTGGCACCCCCGCGGTAGACAGATTCCATCGCTCGTCTTGGCCGCTCCTCTCCTCGTTTGGCACAGCTCTTGTTTTCAGTTTGAATCCCTCATTTGCATTCCACTGGGGCCGCTGCTGTGTGCGGATATATCTCTGTTTCGTCGTGTGTATCTGTCACCCCTTCCCACATCCATTTTAATTGTCCCATTTCTGCCACGGTTTTGGCACCAGGGGTCTTCATCCCAGGGCCCCCGGCATATTCTACTTCTGATGAAATCTATCAAATCTTTTTTGGGGTCTTGTTGGGTTTCTTTAATTTCCTCCCGTTTATTACTTCCCTGGCCGCTGACCCTGCCCGGCTTCTCCTTGTTGTCCTGGGCGTGCACGTTTAATTAAAGAGCCGTTCAGAATGGCACCCACGGCTTCCCAGAACCTCCTGCCAGCCTCCGAGGCTCGCTCCTGCCCTGCAGAAATGGGGCATAGAGGCCACCCCTCGGGGTGCCTTCCCGAAGCAGCGAGGGAACGCAAAGCTTCGGGCTGGAGGCGGCCAAGCCACAGTCGCACGGCCGAGGAGTTGATGTGGACAGCTGCCCAGTTACTTAAGGGGCTGCTGTCCTGGCCAGATGGATCCGGGTCCTCCTGGTCTGTGGTCCGGCCCTGTGCTCACACGCTGCGTTTTAGGGCCCCAGCCTGTGGTGCCCTGGGGCACAGGTGTCTTCGCTGGGACGTGTGCAGGGCTGGAGTTCAGTCTAGTGTGGCCGTGTCCGGCTATGCTGGATGGAGAGCAGGAGGAGCCCCAGGCACTAGCCGTGGCAGGGGCCCTGGGCCATCCCTGGTGGCCTTGTCACTCCTAGGGATTGACGCGTGCAGCCCCTGCGTCTCCCCTGCAGCCCAGCCGTCCACCTTCCTGGCCAGCAGCTCTCACTCAAGTCTGGGCGTGTCCCTGTGCACCCCCTCCAATGCCCAGCCCTCCTCTGAGCCTCGGTCCCCCTGCCTTTGCAGCTCACTGCCCCACACCCGATGGCCAGCAGGGAGGAGTCCCGTGGTGGCCTATGCTTCCCACCCCGACCCCTCTCCTTAGCAGCTCCATCAAGCTCCGCTAGGTGGCGCCTCTGCCCCTGCACACCCCAGTCTCTCAGCTGTGCTGCTGGGCGGTGGGGGGTGGGGGTAGGGTAGACAAAGGCTACCCGCTGGCCTAGGTCACACCCCTCTGTGTGGGCATCACGGCGCCCCATGCCTGGGTATTCCCAACACATCCCCAGTCCCTTCCCCGTAGTCCTGGCGACTGGCTGCCCACACGGAGTGCTCACTGACATTCGTCTAGGAGGGCGACGTGCGTCCCCCAGCCAGGGCCCCCCTGAAGGCTGGTGCACGGGGGTGCTGGCTTGCTCACGGCTGTAGCCGGACGCTGCCTGTTTGCCGAGGTTCTATTTAAAGCATAGGAGCCACAGGCACCTTGGTCATTCAGGGATCAAAGTTGGACTTGATCAGCATTCTATTTCTGTCCCGTTTTAAATAGAAGTCAAAACAGAGAATGTGTCGGACCTCATGCTGACCTGCAGGGCCTCCAGAGAGAGCTGCCACCCCGCATCTCCCAGAAGCTGGAGTGGGGTGACACTGCCGGGCACAGGGAAGGACAGGAAGACAGGACAGTCGAGGTCCAGGCACTGACACGGCATTAGAATAATGACTCAGCTCTCGGCCCACCCTCTGACACCCAAACTCTACACTGAGCAGGGCTGGGGGTGGGGGAGGGGAGGGCAGTTTATTCCCCTCCCACAGATCCTCATGCCCGTTTTTTTGCAGGATGAGGTGTGAATCACAAGTTTCAAGGATTGGAGCCTTGGGGCGCTGTCAGAGCAGCTGCAGAGAGCGGAGGAAGCGGCCTGGGGCCTGGCACACCTGCTCCCTGGCGGTGGTGCCCACGCCCGGCTCCTCCTGTGCTATGTCTGACCCGCCCGCCCCGTCTCCCTGGTTCCTAGCGCATGGGCGCCACCTGCTTTGCTTACAGGGGGTAAAGGCTGACAGTGGGGCCAGTGTTGTGGGACAGCAACTTCAGCCACTGCTTGTGATGCCTCCTCCCTGCTGGGGAGGTGGCAGAAGACCTGAGTGCTGGGGCCCCCCGCCCACAGGGTGGAAGCCCTGGCCGGTGCAGACAGTGGGGAGTGAGCCAGCGGAGGGAAGATCTCTCTCTGTCCCTCCTTCTCTCTCTCTCTAACTCTGCCTTTCCAATGAATTAGTGAATCGTTAAGCACCAAGATCGTGGGTCTTAAGTTTTTGATCAGGGAGCACTCATTTCTTAAACCCACTTCCAGGCACAGTCAGCCTTCACTGCGTGGCGAATCACTGTCACATTTATGGCTTAAATCCACAGTTCGGTCTCTGGTCTGGGCCACCTGGAGGGTGCACCTGGAGGCAAAGGAGAACCTTGCATCCAGCACTGGCTGAAGATGTCGGAACAGAACGCTCTCACAGCCCCGTAGCAGGGAAAGTCGTTCCTGCGTACCTGAGGCTCCGCCCCACGGAGCCAGGGTGCAGGCTCCGAAATAATGGGGTGCCCTGACGGAGGGGCCTGGAGGACGTGGGCTTGGTCACCTCCGGGACAGGCTCCTGGGCTCCCATGGGGACCTAGTGCCAGTCTCCGAAGGTGCTGCAGGAGCTGGGAGGGCAGGGCCATGGCTGGGCACGGTGGAGCCCTCGCCGCCTCGTTCTCGCAGGGTGGCGCCTTCCTGGGCGGCATCTCCAAGGGGCGAGGCTCGTCGCCCTGGGGTGCAGCACCATACCAGGGTTGTGCTGGGGGCTGCAGCTCTCACAGCCCTGGGCTGAGGCTGCCTGAGAGGTGGGAACAGCTGGTCACAGAGGACATCTCTGCCAAGTCACACATGGGGTCCAGGCGAGCTGCAGGTCTGGCTTATCTGGAGCTGGGCACTGCCCACGACCTGGCCCCACAGCCCAGCTGGAGCCCCCAGAGTAGCCCAGGTGGGCTGCAGGCGTGTGCCTGGAGGACACAGAGGGAGGCGACGCCCCCTTGGCCTTCGCTGTGGGACTCACGCAACGCCCGTCCATTGCCTTCCATCCCCCAAGCGGGGCCAGGCGAGGGGAACAGACCCCGCCCCGTGCTCCCCAGCATCGGGGCTGGGCGCGCTGAGGGTGCAGAGCTCTCACTTCCTGCCACGGGCGAAGGCGGGTGTAGCGCCCACCGCAGCACCAGACGAGGCACAGTGTGAGGTTTCAGACACGGATGTGCGGTGTGACGTCTGCTGGGGGGCTGAAAGCACCCTGAATCCGTTCCTCCAGCGTTTTTAGGGGAACACGGCAGGGCGTGGTGCCAGCTCCTACGCCCCTGCTGTGCCAGTGAGGTCAGGACTTCGTTCTCCGGCTCTCGTCAGAGCTGCTGGGCACCGCCTGTCCCGGGCCTCCCTCCACCCTGCTCTGCCCAGCCCGGTCCGAGGACTGAGCTCCCACCTGTGAGTGAGGGCGGTCAGGCGGGGCTCGTCTCTCTGGGTCTCGCTCCTAACACAGCAACAGCCTCTTAGGGGAAGAAACGCCTCTTGTCAGGGTTCAGGTGAGACTTGGGGATCCCCGGTGCCCCCAGCCCCTCGGCGCTTGCAGCCCAGCCGTGGCTCTGCAGATCCGCAGGGCAGGCACTGCCCACAGCTGCTTCTGTTCTGGAAATTCTCCCTTCTGAGCCGGTTCTTCTTGGCACAGCCAGAATCTCTCCTCCCTCTCTGTCGCCAAGCTCCAGGGGCTTCCCACAGGCCCCGCACACGGCAGCCTCTCGTGCGTAGCGGCCGCTCGCCTCTGGGATGTTTTCGATTTTTGCACAAGAAATACTTTGAACATAGTGCCTGAAGTTTTTAGGATTATTAGCTTGAAAGGGAAAGTTTGAGAGGGGAGAGAGAGAGAGAGAGAGAGAGAGAGAGAGAGAGAATCTTCCATCTGCTGATTCACTCCCCAAATGGCCACAACAGCTAGGTCTGGGCCAGACCAAAGCCAGGAGCTTCATCCGGGTCTCCCACAAGGGTGCAGGGTCCAAGCACTTGGGACGTCTTCCTCTGCTTTCCCAGGTGCATTAGCAGGGAGCTGGATCGGAAGTGGAGCAGGTGAGATTCGAACTGTGCCCATAAGGGATGCAGGTGGCGGCTTTAGCCACTGCACCACAATGCCAGCCATTGACATCATCCACAAAATTCCAAACTTGACTTAGTGCACCACATGTGTAGAATTTCATACTTGACTTAGTGTACCACATGCGTACAATCCATACCTGACTTAGTGTACCACATGTGTACAATCCATACTTGACTTAGTGCACCACATGTGTACAATCCATACTTGACTTAGTGCACCACATGTGTAGAATTTCATACTTGACTTAGTGTACCACATGTGTACAATCCATACTTGACTTAGTGTACCACATGTGTACAATCCATACTTGACTTAGTATACCACATGTGTACAATCCATACTTGACTTAGTGCACCACATGTGTACAATCCATACTTGACTTAGTGTACCACATGTGTACAATCCATACTTGACTTAGTGTACCACATGTGTAGAATTTCATACTTGACTTAGTGCACCACATGTGTACAATCCATACCTGACTTAGTGTACCACATGTGTACAATCCATACTTGACTTAGTGTACCACATGTGTACAATCCATACTTGACTTAGTGTACCACATGTGTACAATCCATACTTGACTTAGTGTACCACATGTGTACAATCCATACTTGACTTAGTGCACCACATGTGTACAATCCATACTTGACTTAGTGTACCACATGTGTACAATCCATACTTGACTTAGTGCACCACATGTGTACAATCCATACCTGACTTAGTGTACCACATGTGTAGAATTTCAAGAAATGACGATGCTGATGTGGCCAAGCATAAGGCCTCCTCGAGGAGCGTGCTGTCTCCCCCATTGTCTGATGCCCTCACGAAGGAGCAGTCCCAGGCTCTGTTCGTTGGAAAGAGGTTCTTTCCCAGTGAGGCGGCTTCATTGGAAGCTTGTCTATCAGTTCAGGCAGATCTTTTTATTCTTGAAATTCAGGTTCCCTTGCTCACCTGTGGCCGCATCTCCAGTTAGAACAAGGCGGTCAGCCCTGTGCTTTGTCCTCTTCCATTTGCTCCATCTCTCGTTGTGTCAGTGCCCTGTTGGTCTCTCCAGTCTGTCTCCCTTCAATTCTCAGTTCTCGCTGGTGGCGGGAGTTACGCTTATCAAGTCACTGCACACACGGCTTTGTCAGGGGCTGCACCACTGAGCGTCCTGGCTGGACGTGTGTCTGTCCAAGGAGACCTTGTGACCACTCCCGACTGTGAGGCCACAGCCCGCAGCCCCGTGTGCAACAGAGCAGGGACACATTCCAGCCTCCAGGAAGACTGGTTGCAACAATCGGGTCACCAGCGACAGCACACAGAGAACCTGCGAAGGACGCGGCTGCAACGTAAGGAGACCAAGTGTGGCCTCGCGCAGCCTCCTCTGGGACTGAATTTTGTCTTTTTTTTCCCTACTCTCCGTGTGTCGGTGAATGTTGTGAGCACTGAGTTTGGAGTTGCAAGTACAGTTCAGCAAGCAGACAAATTCACAACTGGAAAATTTGAAAATATGAAGTTTGCCTGTCTCCATCAACAAATTAGGTATAGATTTTAAGTTGTTTTATATTAACGTACATTTTCTTTTTTAAAAGATTTATTTATTTATTTGAAAGGTGGAGTTACAGAGAGGCAGAGGCAGAGAGAGAGGGAGAGAGAGGTCTTCCATCTTCTGGTTCACTCCCCAAATGGCTGCTATGGCCAGAGCTGCACCGATCTGAAGCCAGGAGCCAGAAGCTTCTTCCAGGTCTCCCACTGTGGGTCCAGGAGCCCAAGGACCCGGGCCATCTCCCACTGCTTTCCCAGGCCACAGCAGAGAGCTGGACAGGAAGTGGAGCAGCCGGGACTAGAACTGGCACCCATATGGGATGCCGGCACTGCAGGCAGCGGCTTTACCTGCTACGCCACAGCGCTGGCCTTTCACACGATATTATTTGGAAACCTTTGATGCATGCATTTATAAATTTGCAGGCAGTGGCTTTACCTGCTACGCCACAGCGCTGGCCTTTCGCACGATATTATTTGGAACCTTTGATGCATGCGTTTATAAATTTGCAGGCAGTGGCTTTACCTGCTACGCCACAGCGCTGGCCTTTCGCACGATATTATTTGGAACCTTCGATGCAGCGTTTATAAATTCGACATTGGGGTGCTTTTCTCTTCCCACATTTTCGAGTCTATCTCTGTGTCTTTCAGTGGTGTTGTCAAGTTTTGCCTTGATAGATTTTGCACATTCCATACTACATTTATTTCTGGATATTTTATTTTGTTGCCATAGCAAATAGAATGCTCTATGCCAATGAGTTTTTAATTGATTATGCTTAGAAAGATATCCGTGAATGCGATCACTGGTCCGTTTTCTGTTCTTTCCCTTTGCAGCAGGCTGGGGGGAGGGGTCCTCCGTATAAAATTGTACCAGCCAGGAACCCAGTGGTTTCTTTGCTTCCTTCGCTGTCTCCCTTGCCCTGCTCTTCAGCCAAGCCCCTCTCCGACCCCCAGTGCCGGCAACAACTCATTCGCTTTCCATCTCCGTCATTCCACTTTTTCCAGAATGCCTTATATTGGACACAGGCAATACACAGCCTTATGCGCCAGGCTTCTGTCCCTTAGCAAATTATATGCGAGACTCGTCTGCACCATTGTCTTGGTCACATTCCACTGTGTGGCTGTGCTGCCTTTTGACAATACCTGAGGTTTTCCAGTGACTGCCAATCAGGAATAACATTTCCATAATTATTTCTTTTTTTAGATATATTTATTTATTTGAAAGGCAGAGTGACACACACAGAAAGAGAGAGAGAGAGAGGGAGAGAGATGTCTTCCATCCGCTGGTTCACTCCCCAATTGGCCACAATGGCCGGAGCTGAGCTGATCTGAATCCAGGAGCCAGGAGCTTCTTCTGGGTCTCCCATGCTGGTGCAGGGGCCCAAGGAGTTGGGTCATCCTCCACTGCTTTCCCAGGCCACAGCAGAGAGCTGGATCGGAAGTGGAGCAGCTGAGTGTTGAACGGGCACCCTTGTGGGACGCCAGTGTCGCAGCCTGAGGCTTAACCTGTTACACCACAGTGCCAGCCCCTGGATTTTCTATTACGTTGAAAGATTGGTACATCTATGTCCCTGAAGAAATGCTGGCCGATAATGTCCTTTTCTTGGGTAATGTTTTTAATTCCTCTTGCTAGCAGAGTAATGTTTGTCTCAAAAAATTAGTTTAGGAGTGTACTCTCCTTTAGTACTGTGCACCAGAGTGTGTGGTTCGCATGGCTTCCTCTTGGAGAACTTGGTGACATTCGCCTTTGAAGCTCTGTGGCCCTGGAGTTGCCTGTTGGACGGCTGTAACTCCGCAGTCAACGTCCTTAACAGACGGAACACTAGCCAATACGGCTGCTCTTCTCCCTGTAACTCCGCAGTCAACGTCCTTAACAGACGGAACACTAGCCAATACGGCTGCTCTTCTCCCTGTAACTCCGCAGTCAACGTCCTTAACAGACGGAACACTAGCCAATACGGCTGCTCTTCTCCCTGTAACTCCGCAGTCAACGTCCTTAACAGACGGAACACTAGCCAATACGGCTGCTCTTCTCCCTGTAACTCCGCAGTCAACGTCCTTAACAGACGGAACACTAGCCAATACGGCTGCTCTTCTCCCTGTAACTCCGCAGTCAACGTCCTTAACAGACGGAACACTAGCCAATACGGCTGCTCTTCTCCCTGTAACTCCGCAGTCAACATCCTTAACAGACGGAACACTAGCCAATACGGCTGCTCTTCTCCCTGTAACTCCGCAGTCAATGTCTTTAACAGACGTTAACACTAACCAAGACGGCTATCGCTTCTCATGGTAACTGCAGTCAATGTCTTTAACAGACGGAACACTAGCCATGTCGGCTGCTCTTCTCCTGGGATTTGGTGCTCTTCCCCGGAGCTGGGCTGTGTCCTCTAGTTGTCTGTCCAAATGTCTCTCCCTGTCTTTTCATCCTTGCAGCTTCTGGGAGGGCCACAGCGGTGCAGGCTCCTGCATTCCTGGTGGTCAGAGCTGGGGTCTCCCCTTTCTCTCTGGTCCATCCGTCCATCCAGAGATTTGTCAACCATCTTTTCAAAGAGTCAGCTTTGGTTCTCAATGATTTTCTCTTTTCTTCCTGGGTCTGTGGCTGCGGTGACCTCTGTACTTTATGTTAATTTTCTCCTGCCAACGTTGGGTTTAAACTCCCCTTTCTCTTCTCCTTCAGGAAGGCTGATGCACAGGTAGTTAACTTTGGGCTTTCTCGTCTAACATGAACCTCACACAGCATAAACTTCTGAGTTCTCTTTAGCTGTTTCCCACTGATTTTCATATGTTACATCTCCACGGACATTTATTTAAACTATTTCCTAACTTCCCTCGAGATGTCCCTCATGGACCAAGGGTTTAACAGTGTGCTACTCAACACTGAACTCCTCGGCCATTTTCAGACTGTCTTCCCGTTGCTTTGTAGTGTCGTGATGTCTGATGGTTGCTCAGCAGCCCGACCGAAGCTGTGCAGTGGAGTGTGCGGTCCTGGGTCTCCTGGCAGGTTTTTAGTCTATTTGTCTTCACAATCACTGCAGGACGGTGCGGCTATCGCCAAGGATAAGCGTGGGTTTCTTCATCTCTCCAGATGCCTCAGTTCTGCCGCTGTGGGCTCCTGAGCCCTGTTGTTGGATCCATCTCACCCAGGGTTTTTATTCCTTTGTAGAATTAATTATTTTATTTATAATTATTATGTTATTTTTATAATTAACTTTGCAGCATCCTTCAACTCTGTTGAATGTATAATACTTAGGTTATTATTTCTTTATAAAATTAATTATGCTATCTATAATTATATGTTATTTCTTTTTATAATTAATTCTGTGGCACCCGTCTTTATGCTGACTAATTTATAGGTCTGAAATCTATTCTGCATGAGATTACTACCGCCATTTTCTCTTTTTGGCTAGTGTCATTGTACTATGCTCAATGTATTTACCCAATTGTACTTTAAGTAGGTTTCTTGGAGATAGTCTATGATTAACAATAAAAGTCGGCTTGTCGTTTATTTCTATTTGAGGGGCAAAGAGACAGGGCGCTCCATCTGCTGGTTCATACCCCAAGTGCCCGCAATAGCCACGGTTGGGCCAGGCTGGAGCTGGGAGCCAAGAACCCAGCCCAGGTCTCCCATGGGGGCGGCAGGAACCCAGCTGCTTGAGCCACCACCTGCTGCCTCCCTAGGCTGAGCTTAGTTACGTTTCCACATTCAATCTGTCGGGGCTGGCGCTGTGGCGTAGCAGGTAAAGCCGCTGTCTGCAGTGCCGGCATCCCATATGGGCGTCGGTTCGAGTCCCGGCTGCTTCCTTCTGATCCAGCTCTCTGCTGTGGCCTGGGAAAGCAGCAGAAGATGGCTCAAGTCCTTGTGCCCCTGCACCTGTGTGGGAGACCTGGAAGAAGCTCCTGGCTCCTGCCTTCCGATTGTCCTAGTTTTGGCTGTTGCGGCCATTTAGGGAACGAACCATTGGATGGAAGATCTTTGTCTCTCCCTTTCTCTCTCTGTAACTCTGACTTTCAAATAAATAAATAAATTTTTTTTAAAAAGATGTTAACCGTATGGGTTAAGCTTTATGCTAGTAAACACTAATACAAATTTGGTTAACTTTAGCGATTATCCTTTATGATTACATATTATGATTTATTCTCATCTGAAATGTGCTTGTAAGCGTGGAGATCACAGTCTTCATCAGGAGTTACTTTAGCATTTTCATGGGACATTTTATTATGAACATTCCCAGGCACACAGAGAGGCTGAGCGGGTTTCACGCCTGGATTCCCAGCCCCTGGTCCCCCCACTAACACGTCACCGTGTCAGCTTCATCACGCACCTGTTGATGCTCACAGCATCGCATTTCTTCTTTGTAATTAATGTGCTAACTCACCGTCAGACCCTACCTTGAATGGCCCCAGGGTTTCAGGGACACGGGACCCCAGTACCCCTTGGGGGATGTTTCTCTCCGGGACCCAGCAGTCCTTGGGGGAGTGCTGGCCTGGCCCACCGTGGGCCCCCACCGCGGCCGCCTCTCCGTCTCTGGCCCTCGTCGACCTCATGGTGCCTGTGTCCCTCGCTGGGTTTGCACTGTCTCCCGGCACCTGGCACTTGGCGTCTGTGCCCGTGGTAACAGAAGGTCCTGCACCTGCTCTCCTGTGCACCCACGCTGGGCCTCAGCTCTCACCTGGCGCCGAGTTTAAGATCATCAACCTGAGGGTCTCTGTTTGGATTCTAAGCCTCTGCTGCAAGCCCCACTTCCATAAACAGGAGGTCTCACAGCGTTTCAGCATCATCCATGACGGGACACAGCAGGCACAATGCATGTTCAAACAGCACAGTGAGCAACTTAGCACAGAGGGGATTCGTGTTCCAGAAAATGCACTCCCCTCCTAACACGGAGGGCCCATTACTAATAAAAGGATACGTGGCTCCTGCCACTAGGACCTGCCCCTTTCATGCTATGGATGCATTGACTGGCCGTGTTCACCTCGGGCAGGGGCCCTGGCTTGGTGACTGACAGTGGGAGACTGGTCTGTGTCCTGTGTTAGCTTCGGGCTGGTCCTGGCCGTGGGGAGGATGAGGGGAAGGGGAGGCAGCCCCAGGGGCCGGTCGCAGCTGGGCTGGTGCTCCGGGTGCAGCTGTGTTCCTCCAAAAAGAGAGTAGTCTCCTTCCAGGGAGTTCAAGAGGGCAGAGTCGCCCTCCGCTCCTCCGCGAGGTCAGCCCTCATCCTTGGCGGGAGCAGAGGCAGCCAGGCTCAGACCTGGGCATGTTCTTTCTATCTGCATTATTCCCAAGCAGCAGGCTGGGGCGTTTTGGCCTGCTGTAAGAGAAGTTTGGAAAACTGAGCTACCTGTTCTTTTTAAGCATCTTATTCACGGGATCTGTTGTTTGGAAATCATTCCTACAAGGGTATTTTGAGTAATGCATTTTAGAGTATCAATGGTACCCATTTGCAGAACTAAAACCAGTGGGATTTAAACATCCAGGAACTGACATCCATCCACTGCATCTAAACAGGTGTATGAACAAGCTCTCTGAACACAGCCTGTGTCCAGAAACTCTGCCTTTCATTTCAATCTTTCTTTCCCACAAGTTTACGTTGCGCTTGGATAGTCTATGGGTCAGCCTGCAAAGCCTTCTTTTCAAAAACTGCATGGATCCTTTTAAACACCCTCTCTGTATTTCCCTACACGTTCTCCAGGGACACAGTGGAATTTTGCTTCTGAAAAGAGCCCGTGGTAATTACTAACGGGAGCGATCGATTCAAACAGCATAAACAGATGATCAACTTGTGCACGTCATTGTTACATATAAAAATAAAGCTTTGCTGTCAACGTGCCCGTGTGGTGGATGGGCGTTTCTTGCCGATTTGTGAGAACACTCGTACGTCACTCTTGAATAGAATGAGCTCAGGGGCTGCTCCGTGCCTGGCGTTCACTGTCACAGTGTAAGTACTGAGATATCCTGTTCCAGTCGATTACTACTTGGAATCGGGAGATGTTTTGTTACAGCAATCCCAGCCGATTATTTTTGTCTCTTAGTCACAGAGTGATCTGGCACCAAAATTATGTTAAATTACCCATCAGCTCCCAGCGCCATCACGACTCCATTTTCAGTTGACAGAAGGAACCCGGCCCACCGTGGCCTGCAGAGGGCGCCCTTCAGTGCTTGAGAGAGAATTGAGTGTGTTCTCACACCGGCTACTCTCCAGCTTGGTGGCACCTGTTTTTTCTTTAACTCAAGACACCAGAAAGCTTTAGGAAAAGAGAAATAGTCTTCATTTCAATGCATCTTCACCCGATGTGGTGTTTTTAAATATTTATATTTGTTCACGGTGATCTTGTCATGGTCTTTCAGTTGATCTTTGTCCAGAGCCTGGAGTGGCAGACAGTGGTCCAGCCCTGAGCTGCTCACCCGGAGGGAGGCGTGCAGGGGACCTGTGTCCAGGAGCGTTGTGTGCTTGCTCTGGCCGTTCTCCCCTCGAGGCGCAGGGCGTGTGCGTCAGCCTTGCTGCTGGATTTTTGCCCGGATGGGACCTGTTGCTCCCCTCTGCCTGGTGGTCCCGCACAGGGAGCCTATCCCAGACAAAGATCTAGGCGGGAAAGTGCAGTGGGGTCAATGTTTGGCGCCCCCAGAAGGCCCAAGTGGAATCCTAACCTCCCCTACTGTGGCATCAGGGGCCTCGTGAGCACCGTGGGGACCCCAGGGAGCCCTGCTGAGTTGTGGTCTGCGTGGAGAAGCCCGCGTGCTTTCCCCAGGTGCTCTCCCCAGAAACAACCACTCGGCACCTGCTCCTGGAATTCCAGGCTCCGGGACTGGGAGATGGGAGCGTGTGTTGCCACCCAGGCTATGGTGCTTGAGGCCAGAAGGGGTCATGCCAAAAAATGCAGCCAGTGTTGTCCTATCTCACCCCTCCGTAGAGGAGGTCAAAGCTCGGAACCTCACCATGGGCCAGGAGAGTCCATGCTCAAGGCTGGGCCGGGGTGAGATGCCTCGGATGAAGACACGGTTTCCTGAGCTGTTTCGCCTGCTCTGTGTGGTTGGCATGGGTGAAGAAGGCGGGTATGGAGGGAGGTGTGAAAGGCGGGTATGGAGGGAGGAAGGCTTCCTACTTGTATGTGAGGCCGGGAAGGGAGGCAGGGAGAGCGCTCTTCTCTATGGTAGAAGAAGGTCTATTATGGAACGGGTGTGGACAAGGGAAGCCGTGCACACGAGTGTGGGTGGTAGGAAAGAGCACCCATCACTCCTAAGACAAGGCGAGCCGTGCCCCTCGGAGGGTGCTCTGGGAGACGCACAGCCCCGGGTGAAGGCGGAGGGGAGGCAGGAAGGCTTCCCTGAGCAGAGACGTGGGTTCTGCGGGGTGCTGCCCGGGTCTGCTGACGCTGTGTGCGGTGCTGTGGTCTTCAGTCCTTCCTCCTGGGATGAGTGACAGCTGCTTCTAACCTTGATTGTGCTAATCCAGGTTTGTGCTACACGTCCTGTTCTCAGTCCACGTACCTGGAAGAAAAGCCAAGAAAAGGGGTGGAGATGTTGGGGCTGGGGGCTGTATTTCCCTCCAAGCATAGGTGCTCATGGAACGCTCTAGACCCTGGGAGTGGCAGTAATGTGAAACCTACCACGTCCAGGAGAGCTGCCGTAATCACCCTTGGCTTTTGTCTCAGTAAAAATTGTTAAAAATTATTATTATCATTACACAGACACCCAGGGGGAAAATCCGTGGCTATGGCTGGGTGGGTGCTCTGTTTAAGGAATCTGCACCCGGATAACAGAACTGGGCTACACCCATAGCTGGAACTGGGGACCCACGGTCATCTCGTCTTTGCTCCCGCTGGATTGAATCCCGTGCATTCTCTCCCCACCCCCATCCAATTCCCTCTGTGGATAAGGACAGCAGTCACACTGAGTCCCGGCCCCTTCTGATGGCCTCACTTTAGCTCGCTCGCCTCTGGAAAGAACCTGCCTCCCAATAAGGCCGCGTTCCCGTCCTCGGGCTTGGAGACCCCCACACGGATCTGGGCGCACAGGTGCACCCATAACTCTTCACCGCGGGTGGGGCACCTCCTCCTGCTCCCCCGTGTCTCCTCCCCTACACCCTGAGCTCCTGAAACCAAAGCCTGTGGTTCGGCCTTTGCACAGCTGGGAGGATGTTTTTCCCTCTCTAGCACCTGCTGTGCTCAGAGCACTGGACACAGCCCCACTCTCTCTCGATGAGCGGCTGTGCAGGCAACGTGGGATTGTGGACTGCTGACACCAGGTGGCACAGGCGCTCCAGAGCGCGTTCACCTGGCCAGCGGATGAGGACTGTGTGTTCCATCACCCGCCCCGGGAGCCAACACCCCGCTCTTTGTGTCTGTGGTTGAATTCTTCTGGATGTCTTCAAGAGAGCAGTTCTGAGGTCTCGTCTTGGTGTCTCTGGCTCATCTCACTTCGCCAGTGGGAAACGCGGGGTGCTGCTGGCACCCACGCGGCTGCGTGTTGCAGGATTCCTCTCTAAGTCTGAATAGACCCCGGCTGTGTGCGCTCACCCACTGTCTTTATCCGTGTGTCGGCAGGTGCACAGTCAGGCGGCTTCCCCATCTCGGCTCTCCTGAATGGTGCTGTCGAAGAACCCCGCAGTGCTAAAATTCTTGCAGACACTGACGTCAAGTTCTTGGATGAATACTCAGAGGAGAGATTGTGGGACAAGGGGAAGGTTCTGTTTGAAGTCTTTGTTTTCCACAGGGGCTGCACAGTTTTGTGTTTCTAGTGATCGCGTGCTAGGCTTGCAGTGTCTCCACACGCTCACAAGCACTGTTGGTTTTTTTTTTATAAGAATTACCCTACCTGGCGTTCGGTGAGATCTCATTGTGGTTCTAATTTGCAGCTTTCTGATGATCGGTGACCTTAACTTTTTTTCATACACCTGTTGGCCATTTGTATGTTTTCTTTGGAAAAACAATTTTTAAGCTCAGAAAACATGTTTAAGAGAAAGAATAAACACCAAGTAGGTGTTCAATGGATAATCTTAAGTAAATGAACTGTTGTCGAATCTATACCAAGGTGCATGAGACTGATAACAGATCCTTTCTGACAACAGGTTTTTACTTGGGTGAGCAGTTGGTGTTTGGGAGAGAACAAGGATGTGGTCCTCTATGGGGGTGAGGGGGGCAGCTGATGGCAGCAAGAGTGGGGGTCTCGGGGCTGGTGCTGTAGCATAGCGGGTGAAGCCCTGCCTGTGACGTTGGCATCCATGTGGGTACTGGTTCATGTCCTGGCTACTCCACTCCTGGTCCAGTTCCCTGCAAATGGCTTGGGAAAAGCAGGGGAAGATGGCCCAAGTTCTTGGGGCCCTGCACCCATGTGGGAGACCTGGAAGAAGCTCCTGGCTCCTGCCTCAGCCTGGCCCAGTCCTGGTCATTGCAGCCACTTGGGGAGTGAACCAGAGGATGAAGACCTCTCTCTCTTTCTCTCCTCTCTCTGTGTAACTGTGAACTTTCACTAAACAGATAAATCTTAAAAAAAAAAAAAAAGTAAGAAAAGTGAGGGGGCTGGCGTTGTGGTGTAGTGGGTAAAGCCACCACCTATAGCGCCGGCATCCCATATGGGCTCTGGTTTCTGTCCCAGCTGCTCCACTTCCGATCCAGCTCTCTGCTGTGACCTGGGAGAGCAGTGGGAGATGGCCCAAGTCCTTGGACCCCTGCACCTGTGTGGGAGACCCAGAGGAAGCTCCTGGCTCCTGGCTTTGGATTGGCACGACTCCAGCTATTGAGGCCATCCGGGGCGTGAACCAGTGGACAGAGACCTCTCTCTTTCTGCCTCTACCTCTCTGTAACTCTGCCTTTCAAGTAAATCAATCAATCTTAAAAAAAAAAAAAAAGAGTGGGGATGTTAGGATATATAGTTGTCCTGCGACCATAGATCCATTTGTTCAGGCCCTGGATTTGGAACATTGAATTTAAAGTCTTAACCTTGCACTGTGGTCGGAATGATTTGCTGAGTTGTTCAACCTCTGGTCAAGGCAGATTGGAAACCCGTTGCCTTCCCCCCGCTCATGTAAGAAGAGATCTCCCACACTCAGGCTCTCAAGGGCCCGGCAAGGACTCCTGGGGGCACTGCTGTTCCCACCGCCTGTCCTCCCAGCCTGGCACAGATCTGTCTTTCCTGATTTGATATTCACACAGGGCTGTGCACCCTCCCCCAGCAGCCCACAGAGACGAGAAGATGACAAACTTTCAGGGAAATTTTCAAGTTGAAAATCACCCAAGACTTTGGAGCCAAGCACATATATGCTAATGACATACAAATGACATACAAATCGTATGCAAATGCACTCTCCCCTATGCAGCGCTGCTTCTGCTGTGCCGTGGCCCTGGGGAGGACCCGCTGCAGACCGTTCGTCTACGGAGCTGATTGAGCAGCTTCCTCCGCTCACCTTGGGCTACTAATTGCTTCATTAGCTGGCTGATGCCTGGATGCATTGCTCCGAGTTCATAAATAAGAGCCCATCGTCTCCACGAAGAGACGTTTATTTGGTGACTGGTCTTATCTCACTGATATGTCACGCAAACACTCACACTTGCACAAGTGTGCACTCAAATACTCACACTCACACACTCATATACACACTCACACAATACTAACACGCTCACATACAATCACACACACGCACACACGCATACACTCACACACACTCACGTGCACACTCACTCACATACTCACACACACGCATACACACTCACGCACACTCACATACACATTCACACACATACTAACACACTCACACATACAATCACACACGCGCATACACACTTACACACTCACATGCACACTCACTCACATACTCACACTCACACACACATGCATGCACACACAAGCCCAGCTGGAACAGGGGCAGCCTTTTACCTCTAGTGCATTTCTGAGTCGTCACGTACTGAGCGTTTATTCATAATGTTTCACTCCCCTCCACCCCTTCACGCCCCAGATGCCTGCGCCGCCCAGGCCTGGGTTGAGGCTGAAGCCGGGAGCCGGGTGCATGGCCCAGCTGGAAGGGCCCGATTCCTCCAGCATCAACGCTGCCCCCAGGCTGTACACTGCTGGGAGGCGGAGGCAGGAGCCGGAGCCGGGCGGTGAGCCAGGCCCTCGGACACGGAATGCAGGCCTCTCAGTCGCCCGCGGCCCCCGGAAGTGCGTTTAGAGTGTTCTCCCTGTGCCGCGAACAAGCAGTGTTGCAACGCACCATGGAGCTGTGGACGTTGCTCCCAGTTTAACCATCAGTTACGGGAGAAGCAGAGAGACAGGTGGGGGCTGATGGAGACAGCGCATCTGCTCATTCCCCACCGCAGCTCCCCCAGATGCTGGTCCAGGGCGAGGAGCCAGGGATGATGTCCGGGTCTCCTCCGTGTGCAGGAAGGGCCTCTAGAGCCGCCATTGCTGCCTCTCAGGTTGTCCTGAGCAGGAAGCTGGAGTCAGGAGCCAGAGCTGGGAGTTGAACCCAGGCACTCCCTGGGAATGCGGGCGCTTAGTCCCTAGGCTACACGCCTGTCCCCTCCGACTGAGGATAAAACCACTGAGTGCTTTGCTCTGTCCACACAACACAGCTTCAACCCCGGGACACGGAGCTCCGCAGCACACGCTCGTCACCACACCGCACGCTGCGTCTTTCTTCTTCAGTGGAGTCGCCTGATTTCCCGGGAACTTTTGAAATGTGCGAGAATGGCCCCAGAGAGGAGGTCCAGTGGGTGACCCAGACCAAGCTCGCTGCCTTCGGAGCCGGGGACAGGAGCCGCATCCTAAGTCGCATCGAGAGCCGGAAGCCGACACACAGGCAGAGCTGGTGCTCCCAGTGCAGGGGTGAGCCACCCGTGTCCTCATCACCCGCGGCTGTTGGATCGCCGAGTCCCGTCCTGCCAGGTGGAAGCCGGTGCTGCTCCCTCCCACAGGCAGGCTAAATGTTTCGGCTGAGGCAGAACAGAAAATGCCTATGGATTTGAAAACCGTAGCTCGAGAGTAAGATGAGGTGGAAAGCAGCCACAATCAAAGAGGGCGGCGCGGGCCCTGCGGCCCTTCCTGGGAGCCTGCCTGGGCCCTGCAAGGTGCAGCAACACGGGGACCCGGGGAAGGAGGCCTCTTGTCCGGCGTGCACGCCAGGCCTGTTCCCAGGCAGCCGTGTGCTTCTCCGTGGGGAAGAGCCTCCGGGGCGCTCCTGGGAATACTTCCGGTCCCCGCACAGGGGGCGGGCGCTGTTCCTCAGAGGGCCCTCTGAAAGCCCTTGTTCCACCACTCGGCACGTTGTGCGTCCTGGCTTCCACCCTCCCTCCACCCACACTGGTGAACCGCCTCTCGCGGCATCCCTTACTTTCTGCAGAGTGAGATATTTGGGGGCGGGGGGAGTCTTTGGCTTTAGGGGGCTGAAATGTGGCTGGTTTTGATCCTAGCAAGCAGGAATTGTTACCAGGAAGAGTCCCTGAGGGTACCCAGTTTTGTTCGAGGATCAAGTGCACAGGGACAGGGGACTGGGTGGTGACTGAGCACCCAGCCTGGAGGGGGGTGGCCCCAGCTGTGCAGTCCTGGGGGTGTTCAGACCAGAAGCAACCACACCTGCCGCCATCACTGGTGGGCAGGCAGGTGAGTTCCAAGCATCGAGGATGAACAAGGTGGTTTAGCCAGGTGGGTCCATCCTGTTTCAACAAGGAACCAGCTTGGGTGCCAAATGGGGCCAGCGACCAGGAAATGGCACATTTGGGGGCCGTGGTTTGGCTGCAAATGACTAGGGTTGGCTGAACAACCTTTAGATCGCCGTGCCTGGAGTATGTGAATGTGCTCATCTGAACGCTGCTGTTCTTGATGGTGCCACGGACGCCCTGTTAGTTTCTGGTGATGAGTGTTGGCCCCTGGAAGAGGGGGTCTCTAAATGCCTGGATAAGAACCGTGGCTTATAAGCCTCCCTTGTGTATTACAATCAGCTCTGTCCTCGGACGCGATGGGCCCCATTAAAACCCCAAAGGATCATGGTGGGGTGAGAACGCTGACGGCCAGAGCATCCCAGCTCGGTGCCACAGACAAAAGAGCCATCCCGGGTCTTGGAGGTCAGGTAAGACACACACGTAAGACAAGACCTAGAGACGCAGGGGCCAGGGATCCAGTTAGGATGCATTTTGCTTCTCTGACTCCAAAGACCACATCCTTCCTTCCACCCTAGGCCGTGGCGGACGAGCCCATGCTGTGCGGGGCCCAGCGGCAGTGGGCGGGGAAGCGGCCAGGGTGACCGTGAGCAGGTGCATGTCGCAGGCTGGGCCACAGCCGGCCTCCTCAGCCTGGCGCTGTTGGTGTTCGGGGCTGCCCCGTGCTCTGAGGGTGCCGTGCCGTATCGCGCACTGTACTGACTCCTTGTCCCCAGTGCCTGCGTCAGTTGTGACCACCCAAAGTCCCTCCAGATTCTGCCGTGTCACCCCTTTAGAGAACCATCGCCAGCAAGCACGTGGGGGTGCTAAGCCCAGTTGATCTGTAACCTTCCCTGTTCCGTGTCACCCGTTAGTAATTGATCCCTGTCAGTGCAGCCAGTCTTCCAAACTGAAGACTCGGACATGTGACATCAGCAGTGGGCAGGCCTCTTCCAGGCAAACCCAGCCAGGTCTCGGGGGTCTGGACCCCGCCGACTCCTTCTCAAGCCGCCAACTGCAGACCAGGTTCAGGACAGCAACACAGCTGGGCCACACGGCGTGGGCTTCAGCCACTGCCTGTCCGAGAGTCCACCGGTGCGGGAAGAGCCTGTGGTGGCCCCCTCCCATTCGCGGCACTCCCACAGCTAGCACGGAACTTGGGTCCGAGCCCTTGTGTGGTCAGCAGGGAGGTGCTCAGCTCTGCCTCTCAGCGAACTAGTCCGTGGATCTCTCTAGAGGGAGGCCCTGGACCATAGCTACCACGGGGCGTGGTGTTTGCCACTGCCCGTGTGCCAGATGGGTTCAGTAATGTCGATGAGTCAATCCACGGGCTCATGTTATTTTAAAGACTCATTTATTTATTTGGAAGGCACAGTTACAGACAGAGAAGGGGAGAGGCAGAGAGAGAAGAGAGAGAGAGAGAGAGAGAGAGAGAGAAAGAGAGGTCTTCTATCTGCTGGTTCACTCCCCAGATGGCCACAACAGCCAGGCCTGGGCCAGGCAGGAGCCAGGTGCTTCTTCCGGTTCTCCTGTGTAGGTGCAGGGGCCCAAGGACCTGGGCCATCTTCTGCTGCCTTCGCGGATGCAGTAGCAAGAAGCTGGATTGGAGTGGAGCAGCCGGCACTCAACCAGCACCCATGTGGGATGCCGGCACTCAACCAGCGCCCATGTGGGATGCCGACACTCAAACCAGCGCCCATGTGGGATGCCGGCACTGCAGGTGGAGGCTTCCCCATCATTTTCTCCTTCTATGAGTTTGGCTCACCTTTCCACCTGTCACTTTCCATCTTAAGAGAGATTTTGGAAAGAATTGTAGATATATAGAAAAGTTGCGATGATCGCTGCGAATCTCCCTATGCACTGATACAGGTTCCCTTGTTATTACCTCACACGACCAGGGCCTGTCGGTCAAACTAAGCGGCTGACTGAGTGCTGGTGTTAAGTAAACTCACAGCTGTACTTGCATGCCATTACGAAGGACCATGTTTTTCATTAGGGTCCTTTCTGCCCTTGATCCGGTCCAGGCCACCCCGGCGCGTGGCGCTGTCGTGGTCCCCAGCCTTCCCCAGGCTGCGAGGGACTCTCAGCCAGTCCTGGGCTTCCACGCCTTTGACAGCCTACGGGAGGACCAGCCAGGCGTGCTGTAGGATCCTCCAAGGCATGTGTGCCTGAGGTTTTGTCTTGAGATTGGAGTGGGGTTCAGCGGTTTGTAAAGTGCCCCTCGTAAAGCACGATTCCTTTTGCCTTCTGTGGCTTTGTGTTATTCGCCGGTACCTGTGACGTCCCTGCTCCGTCACCGCCGCAGCTGCTGACACACTCGGCAGAGTGAGGACAGCCGGCTCCGCCAGCCCCAAACCCTGTTCCCAGACCCGTGAGCCTCCTCACCTGTGTTGCCCTTCTCGGTTCTCCCTTTAAGAGTCCATTGTAAAGTGGCCGCCTGTGTTTTCTTCTGGGATATGCATCAAATTTACCTACTTGAGTTTCTCCCCATTCTTTCTTTTTTTAAAATTTATATGAAAGGGAGAGAGACAGGGAGGAGGAGGGGAGCCTCCGTCTGCTGGTTCACTCCCCAGATGGCTCAACGGCCGGGCTGGAGCCGGGAGTCGGGAGCTTCTTCCGGGTCTCCCACGGGAGTGGCATAGACGCAGTCACACGCCCATGTGCATTAGCAGAGAGCTGGATCAGAAGCCGAGTAGCTGGGACCCAAACTGTCGCTCTGGGATGGGACCTGGCATCCCACGTGGAGGTCTAACCCCTGTGCCACTGTGTCCTCCCAAATCCCATTCTTTCTTGATGCAACTCTTTCTATAGATAAAATCTATTTAAAAATGCCTCCCATGGGATACAAGACAAGGCTCGACATTGGTGCCCTGAATAAATCATGCCAGGCCACGGCGAGGGTTGTAAGACAGTGTCTGAACTGAGAGCCAAACCCAGGCGCAGGGGTCCACGGCGCAGGACACAGGAGGAAGCCAGCGCTGAGGGCTTTCTGCACCCCCCAGGAGAGTGACAAGTCCTCGTGTGGAAATCAGCAAGCCTTCCTGTCTGGAGAGCAGGGGCCGACACCCCAGTGGCCACCAGGAGTCACCCCTGTGCCCGCGGGGAGCTCGGCGATGCCCCATCATCCCCTCCTGCCCATCCTCCCCTCCTCGGAGTTCTCAAGGCTCGTGCACCCCTCGGCACAGCCACCTGCGTCTCCCCGAGTCTGCCCTGCACCAGGAACAGCAGCTAGCACGTGCCCAGGAGCACAGGCCGGGGCCTGTGCAGTGCAGCCTGGTGGTCACGAGCAGTCAGTTTGCCCTGTTTTCTGAGCTCGTCCCTCTGGCCTCACAGCCCCCTCAGAGTCCAGGAAGCTGTCTGTTCACAGACGTTGCCGTGTGGGCCTTCCTTCATCACACCCGCGTGAAATCCAAGGGTGTTTGGTTTTCCTGTGTGTTCAAGATGTTAGATCTGTCTTAATACTTACATAAAGACACATCCACTGGGATTGGCGCTGTGGTGCAGGGGGTTAAGCCACCACCTGTCACACCGGCGTGCCATAAGGGTGCCAATTCCAGTCCCAGCTGCTCCACTTCCAATCCAGCTCCCTGCTCATGACCTGGGAAAGCAGCGGAGGATGGTCCAAATGCTCGGGCCCCTGCACCCATGTGGGAGACCCAGATGGAGCTCCAGGCTCCTGGCTTTGGTCTAGCTCAGCCCTGCGTGCTGTGGCCACTTGGAGATTGAACTGGCGGATGGAAGATTCTCTCTCTCTCTCTCCTCTCTTTCTGAAACTCTACCTTTCAAATAAACTCTTTTTAAAAACTTATTGATTTCTTTTGGGCTGTGTCTCTGTCTTCCTGAATTGAATGCTCAGTTTCTTTGTATTTCTTTAATGCTTAATAGTTAAAACATTTTGAGGGTGAGATTTCTGCCCCCAGAGGACAGCTTTGGCTGTAAATCCTAAATTTCAGTATTTTGTAGGCCATAATGTCCTGTTTTCAAAATAATTGAAAACTGGTCTTTTTATTTCCTTTTTTTCCCAAGAATTATTATCGGTTATGGGTTCCAATAAAATGAGAAAATGACAGAAAGGACACAGGAAACCCGATCAGGCCTCCATGCATGCTCCCGTCCCTGTGTGACGTTCTTCCAGGAGTCTCAGCAATTGCACACGTGGGAACTGGACAGTGCAACAGAGAAAGGGCAGGGACTCAACATGCTGGGCGGCGCTGGCTGCACACGGCCCCACCTCCGATTCCCAGCACCCCAGCTCCCAGCACGGCTCCCTGTCGTCGTCTGCCATGATGTGCTGTATTCCTTTGGTTTTGACCGAGATCGCGTCTTTCGTGTCCCGCCTTCTCCGCAGGTGCACACCGTGCAGCACGAGTCCCAGGACACAGCTCACCGGGAGTTTCTACAGGCCAGGCACAGAGGGGCAGCAGGCCGCAGGCACCGAGTCTCTCACTCTCAGCAGTACTGCCTGGGCGCCCTCAGGGTCGGAGGCTGGGCTGCACGTGGCATATTTTATTAATATCTCCTTTGTCGGTGCTGTGGCACAGACGGTGAAGCCCCTACCTGCGATGCCAATATCCCATACTGGCACTGGTTCGAATCCCAGTTCTTCCACTTCCGATCCAGCTCCCTACTAATGCACCTGGGAAGGCAGTCAGTGGAAGATGGCTCAAGTGCTTGGGCCCCTGCACCCACGTGGGAGACAGGGAAGAAGCTCCTGGCTCCTGGCTTCAGCCCCAGCTGTTGTGAGGAGTGAACCAGCAGATGGAAGATCTCTCTCTCTCTCTCCTTCTCTCTATGTATCTGTTCCTTTCAAATAAACTAATCGATTAATGCAGAGGTACAGGCAGAGAGAGGAGAGGTACAGACAGAGAGAGAGAGAGAGAGAGAGAGGTCATCCATCTGCTAGTTCACTCCCCAAACGGCCACAAAGGCCGCAGCTGGTCTCAATCCAAAGCCAGAAGTCAGGAGCTTCCTCCAGGTATCCCACATGGGCACAGGGGCCCAAGGACCTGGGCCATCTTCCACTGCTTTCCGAGGCCATAACAGAGAGCTAGATGGGAAGTGGAGCAGCCAGGACACGGACCAGTGCCCATATGGGATGCCTGTGCCGCAGGCAGGGGCTTAACCTACTATGCCACAGAGCCGGCCCCAAATAAATAAATCTTTTAAAAAAATCTCTTTTGCACAGGGTCATAGAATGTGGCTTCTTATGGTTTTTTCTGCAAATAATATAAACACTCGCGTTACTTTCTACCTGACTTTCTTGAACAGATCTTGCTTTACTTTTAGATAGCATGTATTCTGAAAAGATTTATTTCTTCGGAAGGTAGAGTGACAGAGAGAGAGGGAGAGGGGGGAGAGAGAGAGAGAGAGAGAGAGAGAGAGAGAGAGAGAGAGAGAGATCTTCCACCAGCTGGTTCACTCTGCAAATGCCCACAACAGCTGGGGCTGGGTCAGGTTAAAGCCAGGAGCCAAGACCTCCATCCGGGTCTCCCCAGTCGGTGAGGGCTCCAAGTGGCGCAGCCGGGACTGGGACCAGCACTCGGATACGGGATCTGAGCGTCCCAAGTGGCAACTTCACCAGATTTTGCTTTGTTCAAATTCACCTCTTGTCTTTTCAGTTTGGATTCTCGCCTCAGCACCTGACATAACCTCAAGGTCATTGGCTTCTTCCCCCGGTTTCCTAAAATTGTGTTAAGTTGCACCATTGCTCTCTGCTTCTTCCTCTTACTATCTGCCTTAACTTTTGTTCACTTGTCCCACCCCAGGTGTAATATATTGTTAGTTTTTAAAATTGATTTTACTTTTTACGATTTTTGATTGGCGTGTAATACTTGTAAATATTTCTGGGGCACAGTTCCCCATTTCAACACACAGGCGCAGCTGACAAGGAAGCCTCCCTTCCCCCCTCATCTGGCCTGTGTGTTTCTGTGCTGCACACTGCACTCCTGTTCTATCTGCCAAAGGGCAATCTGAGGCCAGTTTGGATTTCTTCCGTTTTCATAACTCGTCTACAACCCGAGGGCCTGTGGCAGTCGATGGCTGTAATAAAAACTCAACTCCTGGATGTTGATTTTCCTTGACTTGTCGTTGTCGTGTATGTCAGTCTGCAGGTCCGAGGCTCGTCTCTGCCGTGTCCACTGTAACGGGGACGCCGCGGGTCACCCTCTCGGCTCTGCTGCTTCTTCCCCTGCCCTGGGAGTCGCCGCCGGTTCCCGCCCTTCACCCACGGGTTCTCTCTGGTCTCAGCGCTGTTTGCGCTGCCCTGTGCTGACGCACTGCTGTTGCTGCGTTTCAGAATTATGCTAATTGCCACGTTCCTCCTCCTGTGAGTCTTACAGACTTTTACCTGGGATTGTGGAGACCTGGTGCATCCTCTTGAGGTCTAAAAGCATCCAGAGAGCACTGTGCTAGGTGTTACATAAGTCCACTGTCAGGGCGTTTGCTTTCTCTGACAGCTGGAGGATGACCTGGTCCTCATGTGCTGTGCTAGCCCAGGTGCTCCGTGTGTGAGCACGCGTGTGCACACTCATCCTGCACACCCAGTGGAACGCAGCAGGGTAGAGACCCACTGAGGCTGAGAGAGGCAGTGAACCCCACTGCAGTGACCACGGCTCTCCTGGTCACGGCGCTCTGGCCAGGGAGGACCCGCCCCCACCACGCTCTGCTGTGCCTGTGCCTCTGCCTCCCCTAGGTCTGCGTGGGTGTGGGGCTCTCACTGCCCCGTGCTGGCTCCTCCTCTGAGGACTGCGTGGGCATGGGGGTCTCACTGCCCCACGCTGGCTCCTCCTCCTCCGAGGGCAGCGTGGGTGTGGGGTTCTCACTGTCCCTCATTTCCTATGTCCCCACTCTCCACGAGCGTCTGCGTTTTTCTCACCCTTATGCAAACAGGACGCAATTATGAGAACAGGTGTTTGCGGTGTGGTCTTGGCGCGCAGAGGGCTGGGGCTGTGTCCAGTGGCTTGAGACACCACCCTCTGCAGGAGGACCTGGCTGCGGGCATCAGGAGGGAACAGGGACAGTGTCCCCGGCCACCGTCGGCTGAGCAGTGCCTTGTGTGTGGGGTGGGAGAGGAGGCACGGGGGAAGGCACCCCTTCATGTCTCAGGTGAGCAGCAGGTGGAGACCATTTGTGCCGGGCAGGTGCATAGGTCTTGTGGTGCTTTGTCATCTTTGCCTCAAAAAGTGGTCTCTGCTCGGTGACGTGCATGCTGGGAGATTCTCTGAAAAGCCCACTGTCTGTTGTAAATGCCTAAACGTTGTTGAATGTCAGACGGTTGTCAAATGGCACCCGTTGCGGGAGTGAGTTCCTGGGAGATCATCAGGAAGTAACTTTGCATTTCAGGCGCCTGCACGTCAGAGATCCCCAACGGGCGGCTGGTGCTCAGCAGATGCGGGGGGGCGGGGCTCAGTGATTGAAGTCGCAGAAGGAAGGAAGGAAACAAGGTCGGGGGGCAGGGAAGGTTGGGGTTCCTGATGCCAGAATCTGTGAGATAATTAGAAACACGCCTGAAATGACGAGCCGGGCCCTTCCTCCTTGCAGAGCAACGCACGTCAAAGAACCGCAGGAAAACAAGAGAGAACACAGCGCTACAAGCAGCCAACTACACTTGCTTTATGTGCATCTATGCTAATATTTTATAGTTGGGAGCCCCAGCCAGGATGCAAATTCTCTCTGGACAGTTTTATTGATTTTCTGTGGTATAAATTTAGAAGCAAAGGACATACTATGCTTTTTATAAACCTCGCAGCTTATAAAGTCCCTGGAGAGCTGGCAGGAAGCCACAGCGTCTCCGTGCTTCTGTAATAACTCCCATGCTGCTCCTTTGTGCATTCGTCCCCCGCCAGCACCTTCTCCCAACAGCCCCCTGGTTCCACACCAGCTGAAGTCTGCTCTGCCCCCGCTCCACCCACAGCCCCCCAAGCACTCAGCCAGGATGCCCGAGTGTGTGTGTGCTCACTTCCGGTGTAGCTACGCATCCGTGGGGCTTCCGAGGCCAGCATGACCAGATGGCCCATGAAGGACGCCTCGGTACCTCGTCTCACTCCTGCCTCTGGAGGAGCGTGCGGGCCAGTCTCCTCCATGGCTCACTGAGAATCCTCCCTGACCTCGAAGCTCGCCTCTAGGTTTCCCTCCAGGAAACTGCTTTTCCCAGCTAAGTCTTGACCTGGCGCTAATGACTCAATGCGACAGCGCCCCTCTGTGTGCGATTTGCTTGATTTTTATGCATCAGCCCTCTGCGCCCTCCAACTGTGCTAGCTTGTAGCAGTGTTGTCTACGCGGGAGCCCTGTGCCTTGCCATCGCCCAGTTGCAAGAATCACAGTGTTCACTGCCTGCCACAAAATAATTACCTTCCAGAGTCGAATGTGTACATCAGTGTCAGGGATTCTGCTCATGAAGGAACCTGAGCTGATGGCTTTTCATGTCAGCCGGAGGCTCTCTGGGTAACTAATGCCCCAAGGGTGCTGGGAAGACACCGGTCCAAATACCGCCCTCATTAACACTGTTAGACGAAGATTAATTAGTTTGCCATGGATTCGCGGGGCACCTGGAACATGCTGTTCATTATAAAGGGGGGGGCATTCCACTCTGCTCAGATGAAATGCTAAGTCTGGGATTTATAAGACCCGACAAAGCTTACACAAGCTAATAATGTTTTAACAAAGATTTTAATAACATGCTGATGAATAAGGCCAATGGGAGAGCATTTTCCAGGAGGCTGTGCCTCACTCTTGCTCTCGCCCATGGTACCGCACTGGAGAGAGTCACACGTGTTGCTCCTGGGGCTGCACACAGAGGTCGCTCCAGCCCAAGACCTCCTAAGCTTTATCGGGATCACAGGCAAACATGGTGCTTTCTTCTGGTTGGAATGAGTGTGTGTATGTGAGAGTGTAAGTGTGCATTGCACCTGTGTATGTGTGCAAGTGGGTGTGTGTCCACATGTGCATGTGTGTGTCCGTGTGTGTGCAGGTGAGTGTATGAGTGTGTGCATGTGTTTGTACACATGTGCAGGTGAGTGTGTGCCTGTGAATGTGTGTGTCCATGTGTGAGTGAATGTGTCTGTGTGCATGAGAGTGTATGACCACATGTGTTAATGTTTGACTGTGTGAGTGTATGACCACATGTGTGAGTGTATGACCATGTGTATGTGTGAGTGAATGACTATGTCTGTGTGCATGAGAGTGTATGATCACATGTGTGAGTATATGATTGTGTGAGTGTATGACCATGTGTGTGAGTGTATGACCATATGTGTGATTGTATGACCATCTGTGTGTGAGTGAATGACTGTGTGTGCATGAGAGTGTATGGCCATGTGTGTGATTGTATGACTATGTGTGTGAGTGTATGACCATGTGTGTGTGTGAGTGAATGACTGTGTGCATGAGTGTATGACCATGTGTGTGAGTGCATGGCCATGTGTGTGAATGTATGACCATGTGTGTGAGTGTATAACCATGTGTGTGATTATATGACAATCTGTGTGAGTGTATGCGTATGTGATTGTATGACCATGTGTGTGAGTCTATGACCGCGTGTGTGAGTGCATGTGAGTGTATGAGTGTGTGTGGGAGTGTATGGCTGTGTGATTGTATGACCATGTGTGTATGATTGTGTGTGACTGTGCATGTGAATGTATGATCATGTGTGTGACTGTATGACCACCTGTGTGAGTGCGTGTGTCGACCCTGTCAGGTGCTAACAGGTCCTCTGCTCATGCAGTCTGGTCTGTCTCCAGCAGTGACGTCATGGAAGCCAACAGAGAGGCGTTCAGTGTTGTCCACTGTGGCTGATGTGGGAAACCTCAGGACTCCTGGGATTTCTTGGCCAAGCCAAGGACTTTGGCTCTACTAATGAGAAACAGGTAATGACCAAGCAATAAGGAAAAAGCCTGTGCACTGGACACCACAGTGCACAGAGAGGAGCAGGGAGCTGCCGTGAGAACGCCCTGCAGGGGCGGCTCCACCCAGAAGTCTGTGGCTCTGTCACAGGGCCACAGTCAGGCCGACGCGGTGTAGTTTACCTTCTGTTTGGGGCGCGAGAAGAGCAGTACCTCTGCCTGGAGATGGCCTCGTCCTCAGCTCCATCCCTCAGGACAGCCAGGAAAATGCAGTGAATGCTCCAGTAAATGCTAGAATTTTCCATGAAATCCTGTCCCGCTGTTAGGGGATTTTCAGGAACAGGAAAACGTGCAGAACAGCAGTGTCTCATGCGTGGCGTCCCCAGCCCCCTTCTTTCCAGCTCACGTGGGAGGCAGGATGCAGCTCCCGGGCCAGGGAGCTCTGAAATTGAGACACACGGGAACGGATGCCCACTGGGATTCTAGAAAGTGCTGGGGATCCACCCGAGTGACGTCACCACGCCCAGCCCCCACCCCCATGCCCCATCACTTGCCTCAATTAAACACGCCACCTCTTGACAAAATTTCAGGTCCAAATGGTTCTTCTGGTGAATGGCTTCCAGTATACAAGGACAGTGCCAGTGCTGTGTAACCCTCCCCGGGGTTTTAATCAGAGTTCCAGTTACAAAGTCAACCATGGCTTCCATTGGGAACCTGCGGAAGATTCTGCCTCAGCACACGCATGTGCGCACGTGCACCTGTCAACTAGACTGACATGTTCATACCAAGACTCAACTTCAGACGGTTTTCCATGAGTAAGCGTGAGTGTGCCAGGAATGTAAAGGAAGCTTGCAATTAAAATATACATGAGACGTATTTATAAATACATAATAAACATAAGCATGAGTGTATTTGACATGGGATAAGGGAGAGCTCAGCAACGTGGAGTGCTCTCCAATGATGAAGAATTTAAAGCCCTGGAAGGACCCTGGGGATGGAGCTAATGTTGCGAGTTTGGCTCCTGAAGTCTTTTTGTAGCAATCTATTTTTGTCTTCATCTATAGTGCATGCTCTAGAATGCAGTTTACACCGGAGTGATAAGAGGGTAAACAGCCCAATAAAGACACCAGATCTGAAGGCACACCTTGCAGAAGAGGACACACAGGTGGCCACAGGCACCCGAGATCTCAGCGTGACCCCTCCTCGGGGAGATGCAGGCTGCAACCACACTCAGCCCCAGCGTGCACCCGAGCGCCCAGCGTGTTGGTCCCTCTTTTCTTAGCAGTGTAGCCATCCCTTCATCCCACGGATTTGTGCCACTAGGAACCAGCTTGCGTTCTCCTAGAATTCTTCTTTATGAATAAGTGCCTCTTAATCTTTTGTGGCTTTTTCTCAACAAAACGATCTTGAGGTTCACTGGCATTGTTGCATGCCTGGGTCCGTTCCTCGTGCAGGAAACTACAATGCATCTGTCCCCCTGACAGGCATGCGGGGTGCTTGGCATCCGGGTCTGAAACAAGTGAAGTTGGCTGTGGACATTTTTGACGAATCTCAGTGTGGGTACATTTAAAAAATGTTTTTCTGTTGGAAATAAATGCCTAGGAATGGAATGTCTGGGGTCTGCGTGAACCATACTTTTCATTTTTCGGGAAACTGTGAAACAGTGTCCCTAAGGGTTGGGCTGGCTGGAGTGAACCCCTCCCACCCCCACGGCTCGCAGCATCTCTGTGTCTCCAGTCCTCAGCTGAAGGCTCCCTGCCCGGATGCCAGAGCGCTCCACACTGCCCTCTGCAGGCGAGTTCTCCTGCTCCGGCTCCCCGGCTGACAGTCTACACCCTTGGCACCCTCTCCTTCTCCCAATGCTTTCTGTGCTTCCTTCCAAGGCAAAGCACTCCCCAGGCTGTTGGTCATGCTTCCGCCATTGCTCCAGTCTCCCTCGTGGGCTCCCCTCCCCTGCTAGCGGTGCAGACCCAGGCGTGCCCCCGGCCACCTGTCCTCACACCTTGAGGGCAACTCGCCCATGCCCGCGGCCCTGAAGCCACAGCTGCTCTGATCCGTCCACTGCTCCTCCGTCTCCCTGACTACCCCTCCTGTTCCCTCCCTACCCCCTTCACCTCCTGATCCTTTTTGTCCTCTCCAGCCTCGCCCACTCCACCTGAGCTTCGGACACGTGAGCCCCAGTGCCCTTCCCACTGCTGTCCTACGTGTGCACGAAGGACAGGCATGTGTGTATGCTAGGAGGATTTCTTGATTTTTCATTTCCCCTAACCCTAGGCTCCAAGACCTGGGTCAGTCTAGCTCTTCCCCATCTTAACAAAAAACCTCGTTAACAGCATATTCACCCAGGCAATCGGGCCCAAACACGGCAAGTCAGCCCTGATTTCTCTCTGTCCCTCACACCCAGGGCTGAGTCACCGGCGAGTCTGTTGGCCTAAATTCCCAAATACTCTCTGAGCCTCGGTCATCGCACCTGCAGCTTCTGGAGGATCCTCCCAGAGCCCCACGTTCTGCCTCCTGGTCCCTACTGTCTGTGTCCCACAGAGGGGTCAGGGTGCACTGTACCCAGCAGGTAACTGGCTCTCCCTGTCCTGGGACTCACAGGAACGCCTCCACCAGCTCCCAGCTCCGAGCCCTCGGGGCCCCGGGCCAGCCCACCCTCATCCTCGGGCCGTCATCCTGGCTCCTTGCTCAGTCCCTCACCATGGGACCCAGGCGGCCCTCAGCCTCTCCTGCTCCCTTGCCCCACTGCAGTTTCCTGCACCGCACTCACCTGCAGGGAAAACCCCATGCCCGTCGCTCCCCTGCTAGGCGCTGCTGGCTACAGGCAGCCTGAAGTCTGCGCCGGATGCCACCACCAGGGTTTCTGGTCCGTGCCCGTCGAGGCTTCTGTAGGCCTGTGTGGCTCTCAGAGCCGCCCTAGAGTGCTTTGCTGCCCCCCACCCCGTCTTCTCGCTGCACCTCTGATGGACCCCACGGCCGTGGCGATGGAAGACGTCTGAAGGAGAATTCTGTGCCGGGCGTAAATCCTTCAGCCTAGGACTGACACGGTCACTTCTGCTCAGACTTCCTTTCCAACACGTGTCACACGGCTACACCTGCTGCAGGGGGTGTGGCCTTGAGGAAGGGGCAGGTGGCCTCCCCTGTCCTGCTAACCATCTGACTCCTGCACCTGTGGCTTGGCACACAGATTTTGGTGAATGGCGTTAACTCTGGCCAGACCTTGCTTTCTCCGGCCACGGAGGCCTGGTGCTAAGATGGTCGGAACTCCTGTCTGTGCCCTGGTCCCCTTCTTGGGGATCACACACCCGGAAATGTGAGGCTCCCAGTGTTTCCCCTCCCCCTGCCATTAGGAATTCATCGACAGCTGCCAGCAAGGACTGATAGGATAGTGCCTGGGCAGAGGGGTTTGTTATACAAAGTATCTTCCTAGCGCTTTTGTGACAGAGGCAACAGCCTATTTCCCGAAGAACTGTCTACCTTAAACATTTGTGTCTCAGTATTAATTACCAGTCACCTCACCTCGGCATCTTACGCAATCTATCCCAAGCCCAGCCCAATGGACGCCAAGTCAGAAACAGCCAGCTCGTGTTGGCTTCCCGTGTGCCGGCCTCCGCAGGCTTCTGTATGTGTGGGTGCTGTGGCATGCGGGATGGGGGGGGCAGGGTGAAGCCTGGCGGTCCTCTGTCCCAGCTCGCAGGTGCACCTGAACTCGGCTCTGCAGCACTGACTTAGTCAACATGGAAGACGCTACACAAGGCGAAGGGGCCGGCTGAGAAGAGGAGGGAACATGGCCATTCAGCGTCCTCACTTCTCTGCTGAGACCAAACGGTACCAAAAAACTGAACTTTTGTTTTTACCGAGGAGTCAGTTCTTCGAACATTCTTGAAGATGGGAGTTAACAATCTGTCTAAATCCAGATATGCCCCTATGCAAACGCTGGCTTCTCCCCAGAAAGCCGCGTTACCTAGCTCCTGCTGTGCCCTGGGATCTTTATTGTCCAGCTCTATTTATCACACGACAAACCCTGCAGGTGCCTGTGAAATGTCATCCGGGTGTGCAGGAAGCAACACCGGAAGTCAGCTGAGGGGGTGTGAATTAAACTTCTCCAGCACCCTGGGGGACGCTGGGGATGACAAGACCCCGAACTGATGTTGCTCTGCTGTCAGGAGAATTAAATACACGCCAGCTCTTTTTGCATGAAGTAAGGACTGAAAACGGGCGGGGGGACAAGCTGGCTTCTTTGTAAAGGACATTAGCATCCTGATGGCCTTGCCTACGGCGGGTGGAGGCTCCAGGGCACCAAGGTCGAGGGCACGAGCCCTGGAAGCAGACCACCTGGGGCAAATCCCCCGGCCACTCACCAGCTGTGAGGCTGTGACAAGCCACCGCGTGGCTCTGTGACCCTGTCTGGAATATGGGGGTGCACAGCCCTCGTATCGAGTTCCCTGTCAGGAATAGATGGCTCGAGGACCCACGGCCACCGTCCCTGTAGTGGCTGGCCACATGCATTGACTGTGTGTCGAAGCCGTGAAAGTCCTGGGGGCATCCCCCGCCCACAGGCTCAAAGCCCCACCAAGGGAGCAGAGATTCTTCTCCAGCTGTCTGCTGTGGGTCTGGGTGTCCCGAGCAGTCAGGGGACCACACAAGAGGACTCTCCCTCCCTCCCAGCCCTTCACTGTCATTCCTGACCCAGATGCATCACCCCACCATGTACTGGCTCATGACAAGCAGTGGAAGGAGCATCCTGTCGGTGGCAATGCCCCCACCCTCCGCATTCCCAGCCCCACCCCTGCCAGGGGGGCAGTGCCTGGACCACCCCACCCACAGAACCTGCAGGCTGAGGGTGTGCCCCATGGAAAATGAAGCCCAAGATTTCAGGGGCTCCCAATTTCCCATGGGATGGGGCTGTTTGCCTTAGAGCCCCAGGGAGAGTTCCCAACCTTGTCACCGGGCAGTGGGTCCCTCTGGGTTCTGGGACCCCAGCTCTGTGTCTGCTGCCTCCCGATTCCCTCCGCTCCCCCCACTGCCTGCATGGCCCCAGCTCTTCCCGGCCAGAGAACACTCTCCTGGTTATTACTACTCCACCGCAGTGATGGCTGAGCTGCCGAGAGATGCCACCACACTGGATCTCCAGGGTCAAACCCAACATGTGATCTTTCAATCAGCCTCCCTGGAAGACACGTCAACAGCTGACAGGCCAGCAAGCAGCCGTCCCTCTCAGACACCTGTTGTAGGGGTGGTTGTGACACGGCCATGGCCAAGCTGGCTCGACTTCTGTCACTGTCACCCCCACGTCCTGTCACAAGGGCGTGGCTTGGGGGTCAAGGCAGTGCCCCTCAGTAACCCAGAGACCTTGACCCACCCCTCATTGCAGGCTGATCCTCGGTCCCTGCTCCCTGGCGCCCCTTGAGGGGCTGCAGAACTACTGGGGTCTCCAGTCACCACCACTGGGGTGTGTATCTCTGAGTGTGTGCACATGTGTGTCTGTGTGTGTCTCTGTGTGTATCTCTGTGTGTGCGTGTGTATGTGTGTGCACGTCTGCATGTGTGGGTCTCTGTGTGTGCGTGTGTATGTGTGTGCATGTGTGTGTCTGTGTATCTCTGTGTGTGTATCTGTGTGTGCATGTGTGTGTCTGTGTGTGTGTATGTGTCAGGCTAGCCCACAGTGCTGAATCTCCTTCTTTGGACAAGAGCCTAGGTGTTTATTTTTCTTTGAGGACATTGAAATCCATGACTGCGAGAGCGAGTGGGAAGACCTCCTCCCGCTGGATCAGCAGAATCCTCGGCCAGTCCCCTGCCTCTGACAGCTGACGTACCTGCAGTACATTTGTATATGTGCCGGAAGGCACCCCTGTTTTGAAATCTGAACAATAATTGTAGCGTTGCACGGGAGAGGATAAACATTCACAAAAATCAGTCGAGGCAACAGTTGTGCTAGAAAACAGATCCATTACAAAATAGACGGTGAGGATATGGAGCCGCGAGGCAACCCTTCTGCTGCTCTCGGGAGCAAGTGTCGGTCTGAGACGCAGAGGGAGGGATGAGGCGGGGCAGCTCAGGGGAAGGGTGGGTCTCGGCCAGGAAGTGGGGCTGGGGGTCATCTCGTCTCTCCCCGATTCCCAAGGCCCTGGGAAGTAGGAGAACACGGGCAGCCTGGAAAGCTTCCCCAGCATTCTGTCTGGAGTGACAGGAAGAGGGCGCGCACACTGTGGATGCAGTCTGGGTGAGCAGAGCCTCCCTCCCCGTGCCTGTCTGTGCACACGGAGGCCCCCAGAGCCCCAGCCAGTTCTCCCCAGCAGGCAGGCTCGGCCAGCAGGTGCCACTGCCCACACCAGCTCCACAGCCTGCATCCCCCCACCCTTGCTGGTGTCCGGAACCCGCTCTGTTTCGGGGCGCTTGCCTGGCTCAGCCCAGTCCCTGCCGTGACAGTCGGCCTCCTGCCCTTTGCCCATCATGTTAAACTGCCCACTCTGAAACTGTTCACTCTCTGAGTCCCTCCAGGGCAGGATCCGGGGCTCATCCATCTGGGTATTCCCAGGCAGTGTGCCACCTGTGTGTGCAGAACACGCGTCAGAAACCCGTCCCATCTCTGCATGCTTCCACACAGGGTGCGGATAGCCCAAGGTGCCACAGCTGCCAGGCTGACGCTGTGTGACACCTGGCCATGTCTCTGATCCGAGACCTGCATGGCTCTGCATTTGTTGATTTACAGTCTGTCCTTCCAGGCTGCCCCCGGACTCGCACACTCACTCACTCGGATAAAGACCCAGGAACCACTGCTTGCAGCCGAGCGTCCCACGGACAGGTCGTCCTGGGCCTGGCATGGCTTCAGAATTCAGGACTTCGCCATGTCTATTTCAAATGTAGATGTGGATTTAAAGCTAGTGTCCTAGAGGCCCTGGGTCATGGCCTTGCTGTCTGTTCTCCATGGAGCGGCTCACCTTCTGGGGCCATAGAGCACTTGTCCTGCTCTGCAGGGTGGCACTGTCCCTGTGCCTGCATGCCGCACTGGGGGATATGTGACTGATGTGACCCCCGACGGCTGCCACCCAGCCCGCACTTAGAGGGCAGGGGAGGCCACCTGGGATGGACATCTGGACCCGAATGCTCAGATTCCCAGTCACAGCTCCTTCTAAAGCACTCAATGTCCCCAGCATCGTGGATCTGCCCAGACCCCCACCCAGAGCCACCAGCAGCCACCTGAGCCCTCGGGGACTCGGCTGCAGGGACTTGGAGGGGCCATCGTGGGGTGAGCTGAAGCCAAGCGACCCCACTGTCCCAAGGAGCAACATCAAGGAGAGAAGTGTGGACCCCGGAAAGCACCAAACCAGGGCTCCTGGGTTGACCTTCGGCGGTGAACTTTACTCCTGCCCCCACGGTGTTCTGCACAGGGCCTTGCATGTAATGCATGCTGGATGCATTTTATGGTAAAATCTCTGAGATATTTCTCCTGGAGGGGCAGGTTGATCTTACGCCTGGCATCCGTAACCAAGGGGTTAACCTTGACCAACTACAATAAAAACCAGGACGCACTAGTCTGAGCCAGGACCTCAAGTGATGAGGAACCCTGCTTAACCAAGCACACAGCCAGGAAGGGCGGGTGCTAAAACGCTGAAAAAACAGAGGGGAGAAAACGAGGAGTCGCTGCCTGCTCGGGGCCGCACTCCCTGTCCCCACCGGTCACGGGGGCAGCGCTCCGTGACTCGTCCTTGGGGAGAACATGACCTACGCACCAGACAACGACTGAGCATCCCAAGTCTCAGCCCCACTTCTCACCTGCCGTGTCCGATCTCTGACCCGGCCCCGTGGACGCTCGAGGCAGTGCTGTCTTCACATCCTGCAGCTGCCGCCGCCCAGGAGACACTCCGGTGAGCACCAAGGTCAGGCCTTAGATGGAGGAGCCGGCTCTAAATCTCACACCACCCTCTGTCTCCTGCCACCTGCATTTAGGATCCAGCACAAGGGTCTTTCCCATCCACTGTTGACTGCTCTGGCGTCTGGCTTCCCCTGGGACCAACTCCCCCACCCCTACCTCGCATCATCGCCCCGGGAAGTAACAGCCCCCTAGCGCTCCCACGGCCTCAGCTGCCCCCAGGATGCAGGTTGCAAAGCACTGATCTCACACATTCCCACAGAAACCTTGGAAGAGGTGCTCAGCTGTGGCGCTGAGGGACAGTCAACCCCGGGTTCCCCCAGGGGATGGGTTCCAGGACGCCTGAGCAAACCAAAACCTGCAGATCAAACAGGGCAACCTTTGAAGAGAACCTACACCTGTCCTGTACACTTCACACCATCTCAGGAGTGCAAACCAGTGTGAATCGCAACATTGTATGGTTAGGGAAGGGACTGTCTATATGCAGGAAGACACGGTTCACCTTAACACCTTCCACCCAAGGCTGGCTGAACCCACTCATGAGCACCACGGGAGGCGTGTTTTTCCTGGGTGTCCTCCACCTCCCCCGACGGCCCAGTGAGACTGCCCCAAACCAGAGCATTCCGGGATTATCATGCCCACGTCATGTCCATTTCACGGAAGAGACCCTCAGTCTGAGCCATGGAATTCAGCACAGACAGGGACCTTGGGAGAAGAGGGCTAACCCTTCCATGGGGGGAAGCCCCGGGGTCCTTCCCAGGCCCTGAGCCAAACTGACTCAAGTCACCTCCTTCTTTGCTCTGATGTGACTGGGTAGGAAGTAAGAGTGGACTTCAAAGGTGCCACGCTGTAGGACACGGAGTGAAATGGAGATGGGACGGACCCAGGGAAGGAGGCGGGGTTAGCGGGATTGTTCTGCAACCTGGGTGACTGCTGAGGGAGTCTCTTCAAGCTTCTCACACACAGCTGCCTCCCGGGGCAGAGGAGTCTAAGAGCCTCCGACCTGCCGACCAAGGCAAGGGGGTGGATCCGGTCACGTCCTCAGGTTGCTTCTGGGTTTTAAAATCTTTTAATATAAATAGAAGATTTCCTGTATGTCATAAAAAGAAGATAGCCATTCTTCCCTCCTTGGCTCCCTCCCAACCTCCACTCCTTCCTTTTTTTTGCCTTTAATTTTCGCAATAACATCTCAATTTGCCTCATACTCACAAGCTGACTGCACCACTAACCGTGATGTTCAGCAGGTAAAAGTAGGAAGACCACTGTTCCACAGGGGTGCAGACACGGGCTAAAAATCTAGCCAAATCGTAAGGTGCCAGCTTCATTCTTGTTCGTGTGTGTGTATGTGTGTGCGTGTGTTCTGTATCAGCTACTACCTATCAGAGAAAACACGGGGACTGGCGTACGTCAGCACATGAAGGAGTTCTCTGCACCCCATGCCCACAGCAGCTGCAATGCAGAATCAGCTCAGCTGAGGTCTCTTCTGACCCTCAGGTGGGGGTGGTTCCAGGTACACGGCTGCTCTTGGCGCCTTCCCCAGGTCACCTGACCAGCAGGCCGTGGGGCCACGGACACCTGGCCAGGCCCCCACGGAGCGCTCAGAAGCCGGTGCTGTTCCGAGCTCACCCTGGGATAGCCGCCCTTCTCTGGGGTTCCCTGTGCCTCCCGGATGTGCCTTCACAGGTGTGCAAGTTTCAGCTAAAATTCTCCTCCATTCAGAACTACCAGGAGTGCACTAGCCCTCAGGCCCCCGGAGGCTTGCTTTTCCAGTAAGTTCTGACTTTCTTTCACAAACTCCAAAGAAAACCACCAGCCTGCTGTGTCTATTTGATTTCCCAGCACAAAGGGCCCCCTCTCCACAACAAGGCCAACATCTCTGCCTCAGTTTTTCTAGGAGGGACCGCACTGCTTCTGAAAACCATACATTCCTACATCATAGCCTGAATTGTTTCCATCTTTTTCCTAGGTAAAGAAATTATGCTAAATGCACTCCTTACATATGCTTATTTGACTTGTTGGCTTAAAAAAAGTCTTGAATTTTCTGCTGCACAAACTCACATTTAACTTTTAAAAAGGGCTTATTGACCTTTATAAAACTAAATTTTTACAGAAGAGAAAAGGTCATAAATTTTAGAGGGTTTAGAAGTAGAAATCTATTGCCAAAAAAGTCAAGGATTTCAAATTCCAGTTATTTTAAGACAAGATAGATGGTGAGTTAAGTATTCAACGTGCAGCCTTGCTCAGTCTACCTGGGCTGCTGCAGGGGGCTGCCGCTCGGGGTGCGGCACAGACAGCAAGCGTGCTGAGACCTCCCAGGCCTGGGCACCGGCAGAGCTGCTGTTTGCTGAGGGCGCTTGCTGCAGCCTCACCTGGAGAGGGGCAGTTCCTTCCGGGAGAGAGGGGCAGCCTCCTCCCTGGGGGAGCTGATGCTGTCAGGGGGGCTCTGCCCCGAGACCTGGGTCTACTAAAGCCCTGACTCCAGTCACCACCACCTTAGAGAAGATTTCACATGTGAATACCATGTGCAGCAGGGCTCCAGCAGGTAGATCATCACAGCAGGTAGATCACCCAGAGCAATGTACAGCAGGTAGATCCCCACAACAGGTAGATCACCCAGAGCAATGTACAGCAGGTAGATCCCCACAACAGGTAGATCCCCACAGCAGGCAGATCCCTCACAGCAGGTAGACTACCACAGCAGGGCTACAGCAGGTAGATCCCCCATAGCAGTGTACAGAAGGTAGATCCCTCACAGCAGGTAGATCCCCACAGCAGGTAGATCACCCAGAGCAATGTACAGCAGGTAGATCCCCACAACAGGTAGATCCCCACAGCAGGCAGATCACCACAGCAGGCAGATCACCACAGCAGGGCTACAGCAGGCAGATCACCACAGCAGGGCTACAGCAGGTAGATCCCCACAGCAGGTAGATCCCCACAGCAGGCAGATCCCCACAACAGGTAGATCCCCACAGCAGGGCTACAGCAGGTAGATCCTCACAGCTGATAGATCCCCACAGCAGGTAGATCCCCCATAGCAGTGTACAGAAGGTAGATCCCTCACAGCAGGTAGATCCCCACAGCAGGGCTACAGCAGGTAGATCCCTCATAGCAGGTAGACTACCACAGCAGGGCTACAGCAGGTAGATCCTCACAGCAGGTAGATCCCCACAGCAGGTAGATCCCCCATAGCAGTGTACAGAAGGTAGATCCCTCACAGCAGGTAGATCCCCACAGCAGTGCTACAGCAGGTAGATCCCTCACAGCAGGTAGACTACCACAGCAGGGCTACAGCAGGTAGATCCAAACAGCTGATAGATCACCACAGCAGGGCTACAGTAGGTAGATCCCCACAGCAGGTAGATCCCCACAGCTGGTAGATCCCGACAGCTGGTAGATACCCTCACAGCAGGCCTACAGAGGGTAGATCCCTCACAGCAGGTAGATCCCCACAGCAGGGCTACAGCAGGTAGATCCCTCACAGCAGGTAGATCACCCAGAACAATATACAGCAGGTAGATCCCCACAGCAGGTAGATCCCTTCCCCCGTGGCACTGGAGAAGCAGCCGGGGCTTCTGTGGCCACACAGCCGCACAGCTGGTGCTGACGTCCCCCCTTGAGTGCGGAGGCTCTACACTCATGAGTCTCTCGTCTGTAGCAAGCAGACAGCGTAGTGGCCATGCTACTTCTCTGAGCCTCGGCCAGAAAGGACAAGATTCCCTCCCCCGTGCTCTCCCGTGTTCACCAGGCCAGGCTGCGAGGAAGCCCACAGCACACGGGGAGTCCACGTGTGGGTCCCGGCGTGCAGCCCCAGCTGAGGAGTCCCCAGCGGCTGCAGCCCCGAGTGTGGAGGGGGCCAGACAGGCTCCTGAGGTCACAGAGCAGCTGGGTTCCTGATCTGCAGCACGATTAAAAGGATTGGGAAATGTGTGATCCGCCGATCTGGACGCCAGTTTGGTTGTTTAACTGACACCCTTGTTCCCAAAACAATTACACCGAGTTTTGAAATCTTAAACAAGATTCAAACACAGTTTGGGGGAGCATTGATCTTACTGATGCTTTTGTCTATAAATCAAATTTGTTCTTATTTTCCAGTTGCACGTTCAACGGCTGCACATGTAACGTGGGTAAGTCGCAGGGGGCAGTGATGAGAAAGGTTCCATTAAGACCAGTACATGCAAACGCTGTGGTAGCTTGTGCAGTCCAGAGTGCAGGCTGGGTTTGGGACACGTTCTCAGACTTGGCGGAGTTGGAAACACAGAATCCTCAACGTTTTATAAACTATCTCCCATGCCTGGATGAAACGGGCAGCCTCCAAGGAGGACACACTCCAAGACAGAAACAGCCCCGCGCTACTGACCTCTGCTGGGTCCACCCACCCCCTCACCCCGGGACTCGCCTGGGTCTCCAGGCTCAGCCTGGAAGGAGGACAGCTGTGTGGACGCCCCTCTCGGCAGAGCCTGCGGCCGAGGAGGCGCTGAGCACCGCGCGCAAGAAGGAGCACAGAGCAGCACCTGCCGCCTCCACACCCTGGTGCCCGGGCGGCCACGCTGCTCTGATCCGCGTTCCTCCCGGGGCACGGTCACACGAGCTGGGCGCTGCTCTGCCATGGGCAGCTGGCCGCCCCTCCGAGGACAGCCCTGGCTTGGGGGAGGGTGGTCCCAGCTCGTGAGTCAGCAGCGGGGCAGCCGCATGTCTCATCCCCTCCATCCTGTCGGAAACCTCCTCTCACAACCCGTAAACAAACGTGGGAGCACGAATGGGGTGATGTGTCAGCTGGAGATCTGCTCTTGTCCTGCCAGTTCTTGCATCCGAGTGGGGTGAGGGGCTGGAGACTGGCCAAGAGCCCCCACGGGCACCCGGCCCTATCCTGTGCCCTGCTTCCTCAGTGCTCGGCCGGCTCTGCGCCCTGTCCCCTCCCCCGTCCCCCCGTACCTGCCCTGCGCCCTGTCCCCGTGTCCCAGCCCTGCGCCCTGTCCCCCTGTCCCTGCCCTGAGCCCTGTCCCCCCCCGTGCCTGGGCCTGTCCTGCGCCCTGTCCCCTCCCCCGTCCCCCCGTACCTGCCCTGCGCCCTGTCCCCGTGTCCCTGCCCTGAGCCCTGTCCCCCCCTGTCCTTGCCCTGAGCCCTGTCCCCCCGTGCCTGGGCCTGTCCTGTGCCCTGTCCCCTCCCCCGTCCCCCCGTACCTGCCCTGCGCCCTGTCCCCCTGTCCCTGCCCTGAGCCCTGTCCCCCCCCGTGCCTGGGCCTGTCCTGCGCCCTGTCCCCTCCCCCGTCCCCCCGTACCTGAGCCCTGTCCATCCCCCTACCCCGTGCCTGCCCTGAGCCCCCGGCCGGCCCTGCGCTCCCCCTGCGCGGGAACCGCCATCGGGGGAAGCACCGCGCAGCGGCTCCTGCGGCTCCTGCGGCCCCGACCCAGGGTCAGCCTTGCGGCCACTTGGAGCCCAGTGGCTGGCGCGAGGGGCAGGCGTCCACCTGGCCGGGGCCCCAGCGCCGCAGGCCCCGCAGCAACAGCGGCTGGAAGAACACGACCCCTGGGTGCTGCCGACGTGGGACCTGGAGGAACCGAGCCGGAATCCAGGACCGCTGCGGTACGACCCTCCCGCTTCCACTGCGGGCCTAACACGCCCGCCTTCCCAGGATGCACTGCCGCACCTGGGCACGCCCACCTTCCCAGGATGCACTGCCGCACCTGGGCACGCCCGCCTTCCCAAGATGCACTGCCGCACCTAGACACACCCGCCTTCCCGGGATGCACTGCAGTATCTGGGCACGCCCACCTTCCCAGGATGCTCTGCCGCATCTGGACATGCCCACCTTCCCGGCATGCACCTATCACTTCCTGGTCCAGGGCGCATGCTCAGAGCCCTATTTCTGCAGACCCAGTTGGGTACCACCAGGTTCCTTACAGAGGGGCGGTGGGCGAGCCCGGGCTTCGTGCCTCGGCGGCGTTTGCAGGCGGTGCCGGGTGCTGCTCTTACGGACCTCGCGGCTCTGCTCCTCGGCCGCTGGACGCACCTCCGCAGGTTTGTGCCGTGTTTGGGGTTCTTCCTCTTCCTCTGGTGTATGGGCAGTTCCCGGCCACTGCAGCGGGAGTGTGCAGTGACCGCTCCAGGGTGGACTGTGTCCCGCGTGCATGCGGCACAGCCCCTGCGCGCTGACCCCGGCTCTGTGGGTGGGAGGCGGGAAGGTGCTGTGTGCATGCGAGGCCTGGACGCCGGCCCGGGGAGGCAGCCCTGGGAGTGAGCCGAGGGCTGGGCAGGAGCCGCCGGGGCCTGCCGACGCCTCCTCCTGCGTCCCGTGCGGCTGAGCCCACTCCCCAATGAGGGAGCCCTCCCTGACTCCGAGACAGTAACAGGAGGCCTGCGTGGTCCAAGGGTTACCAGGACAAGTAGGGCGGGGAGGGCGTTCGGGGCCCTTGCTGGGAACGACCCTCTGAATGGCGACTTCTCGGCCCCCCCCCCCCCCCGAAGAGATATGACCGTGGGTCAGCTCTAGGTAGAGGACTGGGTTAGCTCTGGGTAGAGTGGGTTAGCCCTAGGTAGAGGAGTGGGTTAGCTCTGGGTAGAGAGTGGGTTAGCTCTAGTAGAGTGGGTCAGCTCTCGGTAGAGTGGGGCAGCTCTTGGTAGAGTGGGGCAGCTCTAGGTAGAGGACTGGGTTAGCTCTGGGTAGAGGACTGGGTTAGCCCTAGGTAGAGGAGTGGGTTAGCTCTGGGTAGAGTGGGTTAGCCCTAGGTAGAGGAGTGGGTTAGCTCTGGGTAGAGAGTGGGTTAGCTCTAGGTAGAGGAGTGGGTTAGCCCTAGGTAGAGGAGTGGGTTAGCTCTGGGTAGAGTGGGTTAGCCCTAGGTAGAGGAGTGGGTTAGCTCTGGGTAGAGAGTGGGTTAGCTCTAGGTAGAGGAGTGGGTTAGCTCGAGGTAGAGTGGGTCAGCTCTCGGTAGAGAGTGGGTCCGCTATTGGTAGAGTGGGTTAGCTCTAGGTAGAGGACTGGGTTAGCTCTGGGTAGAGGACTGGGTTAGCCCTAGGTAGAGGAGTGGGTTAGCTCTGGGTAGAGTGGGTTAGCCCTAGGTAGAGGAGTGGGTTAGCTATGGGTAGAGAGTGGGTTAGCTCTGGGTAGAGAGTGGGTTAGCTCTAGGTAGAGGAGTGGGTCAGCTCTAGGTAGAGAGTGGGTTAGCTCTGGGTAGAGAGTGGGTTAGCTCTGGGTAGAGGCCTGGGTTATCCCTAGGTAGAGGAGTGGGTCAGCTCTAGGTAGAGAGTGGGTTAGCTCTGGGTAGAGAGTGGGTTAGCTCTGGATAGAGGAGTGGTTTAGCTCTGGGTAGAGAGTGGGTTAGCTCTGGGTAGAGGAGTGGGTTAGCTCTGGGTAGAGGCCTGGGTTAGCCCTAGGTAGAGGCCTGGGTTAGCTCTGGGTAGAGGAGTGGGTTAGCTCTGGGTAGAGGAGTGGGTTAGCTCTGGGTAGAGGAGTGGGTTAGCTCTGGGTAGAGAGTGGGTTGGCTCTAGGTAGAGGAGTGGGTCAGCTCTGGGTAGAGAGTGGGTTAGCTCTGGGTAGAGGAGTGGGTTAGCTCTGGATAGAGGAGTGGGTTAGCTCTGGGTAGAGAGTGGGTTAGCTCTGGGTAGAGGCCTGGGTTAGCCCTAGGTAGAGGAGTGGGTTAGCTCTGGGTAGAGGAGTGGGTTAGCTCTGGGTAGAGTGGGTTAGCCCTAGGTAGAGGAGTGCGTTAGCTCTGGGTAGAGAGTGGGTTAGCTCTAGGTAGAGGAGTGGGTTAGCTCTGGGTAGAGGAGTGGGTTAGCTCTGGGTGAGGTACCTGTGCCCAGCCACCTGCGCTGTCTCCACTGGGGAGAAACTCAGTGCTTCCTGGGAGAGACAAAGTGATGGACGTGGCCGTGCTCAGGGACACGGGGAGCTGTTTCCAGTGTGTCTGTGCGCTTTCCGAGGGGTGTGGGGGTTCAGTTAGCACTGAGTGAGCGCCCCCGGCCACGGCAGGGTGAGGTTTCCGCTCCAGCCGTCTCACCTTTCATTGTCTGGAAGTGAACCAGCGCAGGGTGGTTGTCCCAGAAACACCAGCAGGGTCTCCGTGCGATGACTGGGGCGAATGAGCACGACCAGCTTTTTCCATAAGCTTTTAAAAAGTAATCTCCCCTTGCAAACCCTTACAGACCCCTCCTCAGCTGTCAGTTCCTTCTTTGTGCTCCCGAGCTGTGAGCTGGCCAGTGCTGTGCCTGGGGTTTAGCGAGCGACGTCGTCAAAGGGCTGCTTGCCTGCCCGTCGGGTCTGAGAGGCTGGGTGTGTTGTTGTGACTCGGGTTAGGCAGACTCTCCTGAGAGACTGCACAGGAGGCGGCCGGATCGTGGGCCGGGGGCGGGACTGGTTCCGGGGCTGCTGTTACAGTGTAGACGCCGTGTGTTCAGTGTAGACGCCGTGCGTTCACCCGTACGTCTCAGGAAGGAACTCACACTGCTGACGGCAGAATGGAGGTTAAAACAGCTCGCGAACACGTCGATGCCGCCCGCTGTTCTGCCTGTTTTGAGTGGGGCTGCAAGGGACTTTCCAGTGTCAGTGGCTTTTACGGGCCCGCGGCCTTGGTCCCCTGTGATATAATCAGCAAAAGCACCTGGCAGATCGCGTTCTTGTTGAGGTCCTGGTTAAAGGAAAGAATGTGGTTTGTATCCTCTTCCTGCTGTGGGGAGAAGTGGACGAGGTTATCACACACGGTGACCGGGATTCTCTGTTCCACAGGAAGAGGACATGAGCTCAGATACCTTTGAACTTGACCTACAACATTTTTTAAAGGCTTATCTTTCAGTGCCCCCGTCTCTGTGTATGCTGGTATCTCGTGTTATTCATTGAGCCGACATTTACTAAGTGCCACTAGTACTCAGAATTTAGTCCAAATACATGTGGTGGGTGCTCCCGGCGGGGTGGGGAGGGCAGCAGATGGTTAGCAGAGCCCCTCGTCCGTCCTCACCTGCTGCTGCCGTATGTAACTGCTGCTGTGTGCAGTTTCTCTCCTGGGGAGAACACGTGCCGTGACCTCTGCCCCGGTAAGGAATCTGCACGCGCACGGCAGTGTGGCTGACGACTGATGACAGCTGTGCTGCTGGTCTCGGGAGCGTGGGCTCCTTGCTGCAGGGAACCTGCGTGCTGTTCAGTGAGCAGCTTCTGGGTGGCCGTACCTGACTCCCCAAAGCCCGGCGTGCGTCGCCCCCTCTCACTGCGGGCACGGCACGTTCTGCATCCGACCCTACAGTCCTGTGCGTGGTTGATAACACGCTTGTGTTGTGGTCTCATCTCACATCCTTGGAATTGGCCCTTGAGGCTGGAACTCCTGCCCCACCTGCTTCATGGGAGGGGGCGCTGTTGTGTCCCCCACCTACCCTGTTCCTGGCCATGTAGCAGCAAACCCATGAGCAATGTAGGAAGAATGAATGATGTCCGTGGGTACAGGACACAGTCGGGAGTGATTGACAGGTGTGCATGGGATGAGGATGTCCGAGTCCAAGGCTTCCCAGAGTTTCCTGGGACAAATGAGAGTTTGTCAAACCAGCACACGTGGGCTGCCCAGCTCCCTGGCCCTACTCTCGAAGCCCTGGGTGAGAGAGGGAAGGCGGGTCCGGAGGGGAGGCAGCTAAGTGACGACAAAGGGCTTCAGAGACCCCTGGTGGGCAGGGTAGGTGCTCACTGGCTCCCAAGTGGTCCCAAGGAGGTGAGAGACTTCAGCCAGGTCGCTTAGTCCCAGGTCCTCAAAGGACCCTCTGTGAACTTGCCCTGCTGAGGGTCTCCTGGATGAACTTTCTAGAAGGGTTCCTTTCTGGGCCTCTGCTGCAGATTCGAATTCAGCACGATTCGCCCAGGTCTCCCTGTGTTAGCCACAAACATGGACCAGCACTCATGCAGCTGGTGGCCAAGTGACCTTGTTGTGGAGGTGGCAGGTGAGGGTCGGGGACACAGACCCAGGCGCGCTGGCACCTGCTGCTCTTTGGGGTGTCTTGAGGCCGTCCTGACCAGCAGGCGGGGCTGCGGCTGTGATGAGCAGCTGGTGCCTTCTCCCTTGTGCAGTCGCCCTCCTGAGCAACTCCTAGAACCACCACTTTGGTGGATGGCCGCAGACAGGAAATTGTTAACCACTGTGTTAGCACCGTCTCCGTGTGGGGGCTCCCCCCCAGTCTCAGGTTCTGCTCAGGTGCCTCCTTGGCTTCGGGTCTTCTTCTGCCCGTGCAGTTGTGTCCGTTCCTCACTCGTGCTAAGTGAGCAAGAGCGTGTCCAGTGCCTGGAGAGCCCTGCGAGTGTTGTATGGCCTCCTGACCAGGGTGGGAGCTGAGCCGGATGGACCCTCTGCCTGTGTGTGGACTCCGGTAACCCTAGGGTGCCTTTCTCAGTCTAAAGAGCGCCCAGAGGGCCAAAACCGATGTCATACGTGAAGGACTTTGGCCCGCAGAGTTCTCTACGAGTGAGAAACGTGATGTTCAGACTGGGTCCAGGCTCATTCCCCGCTCACCGTTCACGGCACAGGCGCATAAAGGTGTTTGCCGAGGGCAGGGTAAAGGTCGTCCTGCTCCGTGCACTCCCCCGAGGGGGGCGGCAGGCGGCCCCACAGCGTGGGTCAGCGCGGGGCAAGGCCCGGCTCCAGACCCCAGCCCTCGCGTAGAAGACGTGTACACACGGATCATGTTGCTTTCGCCCGTTACTCTTCCACAGCACTAATTCCAACAATGTTTTCTTAATTAAAAAAAAAGTAAGTGACATTTTGCCGTCTACCTGAGTCTGAAACTGCGGTTGAATCTAATTGTGATTTCTCCTGGTAACAGCATTTCCTCCACGGAGTAGTTTTCCAGTAAGGTCCAGTAATTACTGCTTAAAAATGATGTTGGGCCACTTTCAATGTCTTAGTCATGCACTGAAAGCTAAATTATGAGGGCTGCATTTTTTATTGTCCCAGGTTATGTGTTAAATACAAACTATGTATGTACTTTGAACTCTGCTATAAAAATTTGCCTCTAGGTATTGGAATGAAATTGTATTTTCCAAGAGCAAACTTGGATCAAAAGACAAAATTTTATTAAAGGGCCACAAATGTTTTATAGGCATTTCTGTGTGTGTGCGCGCGTGTGTGTGTGAGTGTAGATAGATGGGCAGTGTTATGTGTTGAATTATGCCTCCCCAATCCTGTGTTGAAGTCTCCGAGCCTCACAGTCTGGCCTTATTTAGGAAGGGGCTCTGTCAATGTTGAGACAAGGGCAGTGGCATGTCCAGTGTCCTTTGTGAAGGAGGCAGTGTGGACGTGGAAGCGCGCGTAGGGAGAAGCACGCGCAGTGTGGACGTGGAAGCGCGCGTAGGGAGAAGCACGTGTAGTGTGGACGTGGAAGCGTGCATAGGGAGAATGCTATGTGTCAACAGGGCAGGGATGGACGACACCGCTGGAGCCAGAGTGCCAGGGTTTACCCGCCGGTGGCCAGCGGCCGGGAGGGGAACTGGGACAGAGGCTGCCACACTGCAGAGCTGTGAGTGGGTCAGGTTCTCTTGTCTAAGCCATTCCAGTGTCATGGCAACCCTAGGAAACTAACGCAGATTTGGAGATGATAAATAGGTAGATGACAGATATAGATGATAGGTAAGATAGATGATAGACATAGATGATATAGATCGGAGAGATGGTAGATCCAGACGACAGGTGGGTAGATACATTATAGATGACCGATTGGTAGATAAGTAGATGATAGGTTGATGATGGCTGGTAGGTAGATAGCTGCCTGGGCAGGTGGGTAGAGCAGGTAGACAGATGATAGTGAATGTATCTGTTTAGCCATCATGAAACTGACAGAATACGACCCACACCCCAGGGGGACACTCATGCCTCGTCCTGCCCTCGGCAAAGGCTACCACCCCGTTATTTCTATCAGCATGGACTGTTTACTGGATTGGAAATGTTTGAAGACGGAATCATGTTGTACTTACTGATTTGTGCCTGACATCTTTGTGTGTGTGATACAGCTCATTCCTGGTGTTGAGTCCACTTGTTTTCCTTGGTGGATAGTACTCCATTGGCTGAATGTATCACAGTTTATCCAGTTTCCTACTAAAGGACATAATGATGGCTTTGAATTTAGGACTAGCACACATAGTGTTGCGATACATACATGTATTTCTGTTTAGGTGCACATTTGTACGCACTGCCGATGAACATGTACCAAGATGTGGAAATGCTGGGGCGTAGAGCGAGCATGTACATTGTAGAAAATGTGGCCAGTATTACACAGAGTTGCTACAGTCTGCATGCCCACTCGCATCCACAGCACCCTCCCTCCCCACTCACCCTCCCTCCCCACTCTCTCCCTCCCTCCTTCCCTCCTCCTCCCTTCCTACTTTCCTTTCTTCCTCCCTCTCTCCCCTCCTTCCCTTCCTCCCCTCCTTCTCCCTCCCTCCCTCCCCTCCTCTCCCCTCCTCTTTCCTCTCCCCTCCTCTCTCCTCTCCCCTTCTCTCCTCTCCCCTTCTCTCCTCTCCCCTTCTCTCCTCTCCCCTCTTCTCTCCTCTCCCCTCCTCTCCCTTCTTCTCTTCCTTCCCCCTCTCCCTTCCTTCTCCTCTCCCTCTCCTTCCCTCCTCTCCTTTTCTCCTCCCCTCCTCTCCTTTTCTCCTCCCCCTCTCCTTACCCCATCCCCTTTCTCTCTTCCCTCCCTCCCTCCCCTCCTTCTCTCCTCTCCTTTCTCCCTCTCTCCCTCCCTCCCTCTCTTCCTCCCTCCCTCCCTCTTCATCTCTTCCTTCCTCCCCTCCTTCTCCTTCCCTCCTCTCCTCCCCTCCTTCTCCCTCCCTGCCTCCCTCCCTCCCTCTCTGTCTCCTCCTTCCTCCTCTCCTTCTGCCCTCTTTATCTTGGGATTGTGTCACTCTGGTGCATTTGCACGGTTACCTGATCACAGATTCTCACTACCTGCTCTCTGCACTGCTGGCTGCTCGGGCTCCTCTGGGGTGGGCCTTTCCCAGTCTTGCCTTTTGTTTTTGGTATTTTTTGGTTTTCTGTCTTTCTGTCACACGTGTATGCAGGAATTCCTCATTGGTTTGACTGTAAATCTGTCAGATGTGTGTGACAGCTGTCTGTGTTACAGAACGTCTCACCCATTTGTAGTTTACGCCTTCACCTCCATAATGGTGACTCCTGAACACAGTTCTTAATTTCAGTGCAGGATATTTTACCCTTTTCCCAGTTCTTGGTAGCAGCTTTTATGTTCTCATTTAAGAAACCTTTGCCTGCCCAGAGTCATGAAGATTCTTTAAATTTTATAGGTTTTCAGTGCATCTGGAATTGATTTTTGTGTGTGGTAAGTGGCAGGAGTCAAAATGTATTTGTAACACATGAACACTGCATTATTTCTGAAGCTGTATTGAACAGACAGATTGTGTGTGTGTTAATCTTATCAGTGCTTACCACAGCGCTGCAGTTGGAGTTCATCTTCATTGTCATGACTGCCTAGGCTATTTGATAACCTTTGTAATGTGATATTTTTGAAGTACTCAATGACATTGATTGAGACTATGTTGAATCTACAGATGAAATTACAGATGATACTTAATCTTGCAATCCCTGAACATAGGAATCCTTTTATTTGATTTTTCTTTAGTTTTTGGTCTAAAATTTTTAACTTGGTTTCTTTTGTTATAGCTATCAAGTAATTCTTAGTTGATGTCTATGTGATGCTATTGTGTTTTGTACTGTTTTAAATATCACATGCTCTTTGTGGCTGGTGGATAGAAATGTGGCGGACTTTTCTATGCTGACTTTGTTACAACAGACTTGCTAAGCTGGCAAATCAATTTTAGTAGCTGTCTACGCACCTGTGTGGGTTTTCTGCATGCACAGTTATGTCTGTGAAAAATTATGTTTGTATTTCCTCTTGTCTACTCTTCATTTTCTTTCCTTAAAATATTGACCAGGATACGTTTTCATTACTAATTTCAGTGGGAAATATCTTAAAGTGAAAAATGATAACTTCGATATATTTTATCACCTTCATCATATTGAGAAAGTTTCCTTTTATTCCTAGAGTTTTTTAAATTCATGTGTATATTTTGAATTTTATCAAGCAATTCATTTATTTATTTATTTATTTATTTTGACAGGCAGAGTTAGACAGTGAGAGAGAGTCAGAGAGAAAGGTCTTCCTTCCGTTGGTTCACTCCCCAAATGGCCACTGTGGCCAGCGCTGCACTGATCCGAAGCCAGGAGCCAGGTGCTTCTCCTGGTCTCCCATGCAGGTGCAGGGCCCAAGCACTTGGGCCACCCTTCACTGCCGTCCTGGGCCACATTAGAGTGCTGGACTGGAAGAGGGGTAACCGGGACAGAATCCCGCGCCCTGACTGTGACTAGAACCCTGGGGTGCTGGCACCGCAGGCGGAGGATTAGCCTAGTGAGCCACAGCGCTGGCCAAGCAATTCATTTGCATATATAAGATATAATTTTTGATGTAGTGATTTACAGTGATTGATTTTTAATGTTCAGCCAACCTTGCATTCCAGGAATACATCCCAGCTTAGTTTTATGGATTATAAGCTTTATATATTGACTAATCAATTTTAATATTTTGTTCAGGAAACACCTGGATGAAGGAGTTGGCCCATATCTTTCCTTTGTTGGATCTTACTAGACTTGATCTTGCTGACTGCATAGAGAATTGTGAAGCACTCTATGTTTCTGCTATGTGGAAATGTTTACATATGAGTAGCATTTTTTCTTTCTTAAATATTTGGAAACTTTTACCCTTGAAGCAGTATGGCCTAGACTTTTATATGTATGGATTTGTGTGTTTTAATTTAGTGTACATTTATTAGTAAGAGAGGGCTCCTTGGGTTTTCTATTTAATTTTGTCTTCATGCTGTTTTATGTGTTCTCTGAGGAATTTGTCCATTTACGCACATTTAAAATGTGCTGGCATCAGGGTTATGCATATTATCTTCCGCAGTCTCTTCAGTGCCTGGAGCGCTATGATGATGCTCCTGTTTCAGTCCTAATTCTGGAATGTTTTCGCTTTCTTTATCTCTCCTTTAATCTCTCTCTTTTTTTAAAGATTAATTTATTTGAAAACAGAGAGGCAGAAACACAGTGAGAGAGAGGTCTTCCATCTACTGGCTCACTCCCCAAATGGCCTCTATGGCCAGAGCTGGGCCGATCCAAATCCAGGAGTCAGGAGCTTCTTCCAGGTCTCCCAAGTGGGTGCAGGGGCCCAAGGACTTGGACTGTCTTCTACTGCTTTCCCAGGCCACAGCAGAGAGCTGGATCAGAAGAGGAGCAGCCGGGACTGGAACTGGTGCCCATATGGGATGCTGGTTCTGCAGGCGGTGGCTGTACCCACTGCACCATAATGCCAGCCCCTCCTTAATCTCTTGATGGTGGCAGGCACTTACCAAATTTATTAATCCTATAAAAATAACTTTTAACTCCTCTGCTATCTCTATTGTATATATTTTTATTTCATTAACTTCTGTTCTTATCTCTACTATCTTTTTCTCTTCTGTTTCCTTTTTATTTAATGGATTTAGTTTTCTAAACTCCTTGAGATAGTTATTCTTTTTTTTATTCTTTTTTTTTTTAAAGATTTATTTTATTTATTTGACAGGCAGAGTTGGAGAGAGAGAGAGAGAGAGAGAGAGAGAGAGAGAGAGAGAAAGAAAGAGAAGTCTTCCATCTGCTGGTTCACTTCCTACATGGCGCGCGGTGCTTTTCCCACCAGGATCTGACAACGGACGTTGCGACTCACCTGGCGTGAGTGTGAAGTTGAGTCCCTGGGCTCCGCGGCCGCGCTACTGTGTGAAGAGTGTCGCTTGCTAGGCCTGGGTTTTGAAGAGAAACGAGTCATGTGATGGCCGGGATGTGTCGTGTGCCGTTTGGTAAGGAGGTTGAGAGCAGGAAGCAGTGGGAAGGCAGTGGCTCAGAGCTGGGGATGCGCAGGATGAGGCAGACAAGAAAGTAGGGCTCCCCTGACTTGGGAGACTAGAATTTCCACTCTGTGCGCGTTGGCAGTAACTCCGCTGTCGGACGTGGTCAGCAGATAGCCACTGTCCCCCTGCTTGGCCGATGCGACGCCATGACAGAGTCTCAGAGTCCACCTCTGGCGTTCTGAGTTCAGGGATGGTGGCTGCAGTGGGAGATGCAGGGGCAGGGGAGGGGGAGGTTCGTGAAGTGGCTGAGCATTCCGAAAGCTCTCGCTGCTCCCCACCATGCCCCATCTCCTTCGGCCGTCGGGGAGGACGCTCGCGTGTGGCCCTCAGCAGCTTGGCATGAGGCGGCAACCTTGATTCGAGTTCTGTCCTGCAGGCCTCCCATTCTCTTCTCTCTGCCAGCAGTGCTGTCATTTCTTCCTCTGAAGTTGACCTTGAACCAGATGTTCCCTCTTCCGCTGGTCGCCCCTGTGACCTCCTGCTGCTTCCTTGGGTCTGGTTTTCTGGCCACCAGAGTCTCTCCTCGCAAAGCCCCAGAGGGGCCCTGCCTTACAAAGATTGAAGTGGGGAGCTGTCCCGAGGAGTGCGCTGCAGGTCCACGCTGCCTGTGTGGCCAGCGAGCCCTCCACAGCGAGAGCCCGCCGTCTTACCCAGTTCTGTTTCTCCTTTCTTCCCAAAATGCAACAGTTAGGTCAGAGGTCACAGGACCCCCACCGTAAAAAGTATGAACTGTTGTTTATCACTGTGAGACTTTCACAGCTGAACCACCGCCGCGGGCCTTCGTGTCCCCACAGGTGAGCTGGTTGTAACCGCGTCCACCTCACAAGGCTGTGGTGAAGATGAAATGTTCCGACGTGCGTGTGCCTACAACACGCCTAGTACCTACAACGTGCGTGTGCCTACAACGTGCCCACACCGCCTCAGAGCTGTCGCGGCTTCGAAGCCTTTGAGCACGGTCAGCTGGAGCTGCTCGCTCAGCCTTGAACTGCTCCCGCTGCCCCTCTGCTAGGGCACTGGCTGCACTGTGCGACCTCTCCAGGCTGAGGGTATCCCACGTCACTCAACGCTCCCACCTCCCTCCTCTGGACGTGGCACCCGCCCATCACGGACAGGCAGGATCCCAGCAGATCTGCCCTAGCAGATCCTTTCAACTGGGCCGCATTGATCTCTCCGGCTAAAATTTAATCTTCACCCATTAACTGATTTTCACAACAAATATTTATTGAGACCAGGTGCCCGGCTTCACAGCCCTTGCACGGTACACACTCCCCTGGTTGACCTGTAATCTGAGCCTCTCCGTGTGGTCCTGCAGTGCTGTTTGCAATGTTCTGTTGTCCTCTTGGGTCAGCAAGGGTTTGTTAGCCTCCGCGGCCTGGCGGGCCATGGCCAGGCCATTAGACGTGCAAAGACACCACGAGAGCCCCTGTGCTGCACGAGGTGGCAGTCCAGCACAGGACGGAACGCAGACTTGTCACGTCGGCACCGAATCATCAGAGCTGTGGTGCGTGGTGGTGTGGAAATGTGTGTGTCTTTTCCCTTTGGGTAAAGTTTCCTCTGGGGAAAAAAAATCCGTCTGTAGAGACAGGCCTTCTGTATGCATGGGTGTGTGCTATTTCCGGCTTTTAGTTTTTAATATACATCGTATGCCAAGTAGGCTTCTCATTTTCAGTGTACAGATATCTGGGATGGGTAAATGGGCAGAGGCGTAGCCTGAAACGAGAGAGCAGTCATTCCCAGGGACTTCCAGTGAGCACGTGCGTATTTTCCCAGTGTTCTCCAAAGGGTCCCGCAGCCGATCCTGCCCCGGGAAGGTGGTGTGCACCTTGTGGTTCTCACAGTGCAACAAGGGGCACTCCTTCTCAGAGCCGGCTGGGGTGAGCACCAGGGTCGAGACTCGCAGCCCTGTGGTGCCTAGCGGTATGAGCTTTGCTTGGGCCAACACTGCCCACGTTGACGTCACCCTGCATGTCTGTCCCCCGTGGGACACAGCGTGGGAACAATTGTGACCGAATTTCTCCCTCCTAACATGGAGTTATCATGGGATTGTGTAGCGTTGAATATACCCAGAATAGACCTGAAAAAATCAAATATTAACAAGTAACTATGCTACCTTGGTGGTTTGAGTATTTGTGGAAATGGATGTGTGCACGTGTGAAAGTTAGGTATCTAAACAAACTTGTTATCTAAATTCTCAATATTCTGTTTCCTCGTTGCCTAGCTGAAAAGAAGCCACAATGGCATGTTGAGAGACAGTCCTGTAATACTTAAGTTTAGCTTTTGGATTTTCTGTCTCCTGAAGACGGGAGGCACCTATCTGATCTAGCTGTCATTAAATTTGATTGATTAATAATCAATCCAAAATTATCCATCATTCTCTTATTTTAGCACTGACTTTATCTCATTTTTAAAAATTTATTTATTGTTTGAAAGGTACAGAGAGGCAGAGGCAGAGAGAGGTCTTCCATCCACTGGATGGCTACAACAGCTGGAGCTGCTCCAATCCAAAGCCAGGAGCCAGCGGTTTCTTCCAGGTCTCCCATGCGGGTGCAGGGACCCAAGGACTTGGGCCACCTTCTACTGCTTTCCCAGGTTGTAGCAGAGAGCTGGGTCAGAAAAGGAGCACCTGGGACTTGAACTGGCATTGATATGAGATGCTGGTACTGCAGACGGTGACTTTACCCACTATGCCACAGCACTGGCCTCTTTATCTCATCGTAATCAGACTTTCCATTCTTTGGTTGCCAGGCTGTCACAGGCAAGAATCCACAGGCGTTTATGTTAGTTAGCACTGGAGAGCCTTCGAGGTGTTTGGGAGCTGGGGAGGACCAGAGCTTCTGCAGGATGTAAGAGGTCCTCTGCGGAGGGCAGAGCCTCGAGCCCCAAGGTTGTCCGTGAACGTCCCTGGAAGGCGGGGGCACTGAGGACACTGATGGCGTGGCGGCTGCTCCTCAGCTGGTGTTGAGTTAGGAGGGCGGTGGTCTCGGTGTGGGTTGAGAGCCGCCCTGGGCTTATGGGTTGAAATGCAATCCCCAGGGTGACACACAGAGAGGGTGCAGTGTTCATCTGCCTGTGGTGTTCAGAGGTGAGGAGCTGGGGGCCCCCTCTGTGCGGCCTGAGGGAGGGAGGGGGGCAGATAGACACACAGGCAACTCCCTGTCTCCTGCGGTGCCACACGGCACAGCCTCGGGTCGGCCAGCGGGAAGGTCCGTGCTGGACGAGGCTCCAGAATCTCTCCTCTCTAAAGCCGCCTGCCTCGGGCTTTCATCACAGTCACAAGAAGTGACGGGTCAGTGCCCGGATCGCCCAGTAGGGCCAGATGTCATCACCGAGGTCCTGACACGTAGAGGGGGGAGGGAGGCTGGGAGGCAGCCAGGAGCCCGCGCCCAGCCCCGGGGTGAGCCCTGCTCCCACCGTGCAGCTGTGAGCCTGGGTTCTGCCATAGGAAGACCTCGCTGAGCCCATGTGGGCAAGGATCTGGCGTTGGTGCGGAGCTGGCGGCTGTGTGTGGCTGTCCGCGTCAGGGAGGCCGAGACGTGGGTGTCATACATTGATCCCGGTTCTCGTCCTCCACCTTCCTCCTCCACTGTGGGCTGCTCTGACCCCAACGCTGGTGTTGACCTGGGAGGTGGGAAGGACCCTCTTCCACAGCAGCTGTGGTGATCATGAGCCCACCTGCTCCCCGCACCAGTGTTCAGGGCCTCACAGTTCCTCTTGGGAGCGCAAACCTCTGCCTCACACGCCAAGTGCAAGCGGCGGCTCCTGCATCATCTGTTGCTCCTGCACCGGGCAGCTCAAGCCCTCACCCCAAAGCCTCTTTGCTCACAGCCCACCTGAGGGGTCCCATCCTAGGTCAAGGCTTTTCACCCTTTTGCAAAACCCTCCTGACATGAACTCCTGGCCGGGACCCCAGGCTGTGTGGCCAGGACACCACCTGCTAACTCCGCTATCAGCCAGTGCCTTCCAGGCCCTGTCCCTGGAGTCAGGATCTTTCCAAACCGTGGAACTTCTAGGGGCTTCTGCAGCCCTGGACAGGCTTAGCCCACCAGCCTTGCCTTGCCTGACAGCGCTGCCCCCAGCCCAGCGCCTGCTCCAAGAGCCAAGTGTCTCTCGTCAGCATCTGCCCTCTGCCGTGCACAAAGAGGTAGCCCCTTTCCCTTTGACCTCTTCCACTGCCTTCAAACGCCACCCCCTCCAGCTCTGTGACCTCTCTGCTTCCCTGCAGCCCCTCTACACCTGCGCTCTCACTTGCTCGCTCTCTCTCTCTCTCTCTCTCACACACACACACACACACACACACACAACTGTGTGGCACTGGTCTGGGACATGGCTGCTTCTATATACTTTTTTGTGATTTTTTCATGTGATAAAATACGTGGAACATTAAATTCACCATCTTAATCATTCTAAGTGTGTGGTTCAGTGGCACGGAGTGTATTTCCATCATCCACCGTCCACAGTCAGAACCTCTTGCCCTCCCAGGCTGAAACACGCACACCATCAACTCAGTGGCACTGCTGTAGTACAAATACTCATCTCCCATCACCCCTCGGTACCTGTGGCTGAACTCTTGCCTCTACTCTCAGGCCACTGCGACCTGTTACCTGTGGAAACATACACCTCATCCTAGAGCTCCCTCCTTGAAAAACATGCAGTGTCTGCCCGCAATCCAGAAACCGAGGATCCGACTCCTAGGGAACATAGTCCGTTAGCACCTCTCCATTTCCTTAGCTCATCTTCCAGCTTCAGGTCCCAGATCGCTGACTCTCAGCATGCTGCCCAGTGAGACCACCAGAGCGTGAATGCCCAAGACCTGCCGTGAATGAGAAATGCCATGGATGGGGTCCCAGCGCGGGCAGTAGGAAAGTCAGAACTGGAGCAGGTGACGGCTGCTCAGTTTCAGGGGCACCCCACGTGCCCACCTCCCCATGGCAATTCTGTCTTCAATTTTTTTTATTTTTAGACAGGCATAGTTAGACAGTGAGAGAGAGAGAGACAGAAAGATCTTCCTTTCCGTTGGTTCAGCCCCCAAATGGCCACCATGGCTGGCGTGCTGTGCCGATCCAAAGCCAGGAGCCAGGTGCTTCTCCTGGTCTCCCATGGGGTGCAGGGCCCAAGCACTTGGGCCATCCTCCACTGCACTCCTGGGCCACAGCAGAGAGCTGGCCTGGAAGAGGGGCAACCGGAACAGAATCCGGCGCCCCAACCGGGACTAGAACCCGGTGTGCCGGCGCCGAAGGCGGAGGATTAGCCAAGTAAGCCATGGCGCCGGCCAGCAATGCCGTCTTAAATCCCTGTCCTGTAGCACAGAGTGATCTCTGTTTGGGGTCGGGGGGGAGAGAGAAAGAACCTTCTTCCCTCTGGAAAGAGCCCTTTTCACAATATTCGTAACGGATTTCACTTCCACTGTGATCTAGTGAAGATGGAACCAGACGAGAAGAGCCCGTCCTTGTGATCTCTGGGGAGTGAGGACCGCCAGGGGACGCGTGCGCCCAGTCGGTCTCCATTGATGGAGCAAGGGTCCGTAACTGGGTGGCCAGCAGGATGGTTTATAAAAGTGTGCTTGTTGTCCGACAGAAAATAAGGAAGTAGCGTGCGAGCTGCTTGGCTGTGCTGCTGTTTTATCCTCTTCCTTATTTATTTATATTTTACATTTTAATTGATATAAAGGGAACATATTTCATTTCTACAGCTTTAAGAGTGTAATGATGCTCCCACCCTTCCCTCCCTGCTCCTCCTTGTCTTACTTTTTAAATTTTTCACAGTGACATACTTTCCGTCTATTTTATAATCACAAGCTCAACCCTCCACTAAATAAAGAATGCGACAAGTAGTAAGGAGAAAACCACTGTTCTTTAAATTTTGTCTCTGAAGCCCAGTTTCACTGATTTTCCAACTTGGAAAAATCCTTGCGGAAAATGAGATTTAAGTGACATTCTGAATGATAATGAAGATCATTTTAAAAATTCCAAGCAAGCCAAAAGGGGGGGGGGGGAACGGTTTAGTCCCATTTCTAGCCTCGTCTTTGCCAGCATGCCATATTGACTTTTCCATCGGATTCTCTACATAACATTCCAACTTGAGTCTTTCCCAGAGTTCAACACAGCCCATTCAGCATGATCATTTTGACCAGCGTTAGCCTCCCAAGGATCAGAGGTACAATATCCTTCTTAGCCTTTGATTTTCAAGCCAGATGGGGATACATACATAGAAATTTCAAAACTTTCTGAACATATGCTTTTGGAAGATGGTGATGGTGGTGGTGTTTTGTAGTTACCTTACATTCCCACTCGCTCTCCAACAAAAACCCACAGCACAGCTAGGATATAGCAAAACATATATTGCACAAGCAACATTTGCAACAAATCTAGTTGGTGAGACACCTCCGTAACCCTCAAAACACCAGACAGGGACGCACATCAGCCACGTGACCCGAGTGGCCTTGTAGCCCTGTTGGAAGAGGTGGAGGGAGGCCATGGGATGGCAGAGGGAGAGGGAACAAGAGAACCCCCAGCAGCCGAGCGAGGGCCCCTGGACAGCAGCAGTGAGTGGCAGGAAAAGAGGCACAGACAGGAGAGACTGTGCCAAGTCCTGTTTGTGGGCAGGTGCCAGGGACCACAGACAAACCAGCCAGCCAGAGTCGCATCCAGGACCCAGTTCTACGTAGAGGAGAAGCTGCTGGGGATAGAACCAAGTGAGCAGGACCAGGATGACGGTGACGGTGACGATGGTGGTGGTTATAATGATGATGAGAGAGTTGGGAGTGGGTGATCCAGGACCAGCCACACCCTTCATTCTTTCTTGAGAACAAAAGAGGGAGCTATGAGGCCAGCAGGCTGGAGATGCTATTGAAACCCTGGGCTCCCTCCTGAAAATTCAGGAAAGCAAATCTACAAACAGCAAAGGATCTCACGCCCTGCAGACTTACTCCAGGGGAAAGAATGCAGAACGAACCAATGTCCTTCAGATGATGAGACCACGTCTGAAGGAGGCTCCGTGGAGGGAGGAGAGGGGAAGCCTACGCATCTCAGCACAAACTGGAAGAAGCTGCTGAAGGTCTACACCGCTCGGGATCATACCACTCCAGAAGCGGGAACACTCTCCAGGAAGCAATGGAAGTTTCAGAAATCCCTGTGAAGAATGAATGACAGCTGAAGTGGAAGACACGCACCATGCCTAACGGAAGATAGAAGAAACTTGTGGCTGGCGCCGTGGCTCACTTGGCTAATCCTCTGCCTGCAGTGCTGGCACCCTGGGCTCTAGTCCCAGTTGCTCCTCTTCCAGTCCAGCTCTCTGCTGTGGCCCAGGAGTGCAGTGGAGGATGGCCCAAGTGCTTGGGCCCTGCACCCATGTGGGAGACCAGGAGAAGCACCTGGCTCCTGGCTTCGGATCAGCACAGCTCTGGCCGTAGTGGCCATTTGGGGAGTGAACCAATGGAAGGAAGACCTTTCTGTCTGTCTCTCTCTCTCTCATTGTCTAACTCTGCCTGGCAAAAAATAAATTAAAAAAGAAGAAACTTGTAACAGCCGACAAGAAAGAGTTGGGAGAAAGTGGGCAGATCTAGATGCTAGGGAAGGAAATCTCGAAATACGTACAGTAGAAGTTCCTAAGGAAATACAGATGAAAATGACAACGCAGCTGATCGTCTATGAAATCACAAGGAAACTTACATGTGGAGATGGACACTGTACTCCTGAGCACGTGGAGCCAGAGTTACCAAGACAGCCCAGGAGTTACTGCATTTCTTCTTCTTCTTCTCCTTCTTCTTCTTCTCCTTCTTCTCCTTCTCCTCCTCCTCCTCCTCCTCCTCCTCCTCCTCGCCGCCGTCGCCGCCACTGCCAGCGCCGCAGGCGGAGGATTAGCCTAGTGAGCTGGCCGGAAGTTACTGCATTTCTTAGAGAGAGGGAAGCCCTTGGGCAACAGGACAAGTCAGTTCACAAAGCAAAGGAAGGTGGTCTGGATTTCCAACAGTGTGATATTTATATTGATGACACCCCAAGGGCAAGGCAGGGACCAAAGGTGTGGTTTTCCAGCAAATGATGGTTGCGAACATTTATAAACTGATAGAAATGCAGGGAATGTTCTAGAGCCAGAGCTCAGGCAACCAAAATCAACACTGGGACAGGCAACAAAGGTGCCTGGGAAGCCCCAGGAGGGGCCCCGCGGGTATGGTCGGGGGTGACTCCGGGCTGCCCACCATCCGACGTGTTGGCTGGGAAGGTTCCAGGCAGAGCGCGCCCAGTTCCAGGAAGTGTCGCCTGCACACGGGGGTAGCTGGAGCTCCCCGGACCGCGGAGACAGCCCTGGGCTGTTCAGCAGCTCGGCAGGAAACTCAGAACTTGGTTGGACACACTGGCACGTCGACCCTCTGTGCACAGCGCCAGCTGGGCTTTCGCCTGTCCCTGTCGTCAGTGTGGCTTCCCAGGGCTTGCTGGACTCCCCTTTCATCCATTTGTCTGGAGCTACTTTATAGGGTTTCCGACCTTGAACACGTGGTGGTTCACGTACCCCCAAAGCCTACGAAATGTGGATCAAGGGGCAGTATTTACAGGGAACGGTCCCTTAAAATCAAGATTTGGTCAATGTGATGTTTTCTTTGTCAAGCTGGCTAAGGAAATAGGTGAGCTTGAAGAAGTCCCCCCAGCCAGCCTAGCATCAGAGCTAAGACAGATGGCCTCGTAGGAGAGCACCCTTTCCGTTCCTATCGCTTTGTCGGACAGACACTGCTTTGGTGCAGCTTACCGCAGGGCCACGCTCCCTGAGTCTCCTCTTCCACACCTGTGCAGGGAGTGAGATGCTCAGTAGAAGGAGGGGAAGCCTAGGGCAGATCTGAACCCAGCTGATTCTGTGCTGCCAGGCAACCAGCCCAGCTTTGGGCAAGTGACCTCAAGTCCCGTGTTCACAACAGTCCTGCCTTCCACGTTCCTCTCTATCTCGGGGTCCTTTAGGTGTGACGGCTCTCCCACTGTCTTTCCAACACTGGCGGTCCGTCAGTGGTCGTCTGGGTCCAGTCCTGCCCCCGCCCCCAGGGAGCGCCTTGGCACCTGTGTTTCCACCTGTCCTCTTGAAGCCAACTCCCCTCCTCGCTCACTTGGCGCTTGGACTCCGTTCTCCTTACGTGCAAAGCTGAAACTAAAACTCAGCGGGACAAAGGCCTCCCTCAAACCCGCCGGCACCTCAAGGTCCATCTTTCCTTCTGCTTAACTTCTCCAAGGCTGATCTATGCTGAGGGGCTTCGCACCCCCTCTCCCAGTCCCCCTGCTGTGGATGGAGGACACTGCAGTGCACAGGGGCCCCGGTGGCTCCTGACTCCCCAAGCTCCCCGAGGATCCCATGCCCTGCCCTTCAGCTGCCCACCCTGTTTCCTGGAGCCCTGCACACCCGTCTCACACATGCCTGTCACCCTGTGGCCTTCTGCAGCCCTTGGGAGGGTGCTGCACACGTCTGCAAACCAAAACGTGGAGGTCTACGTTCTGTGTGGCCGCCACAGGGAGACGACGTCTTCACTGATGCTTCCACTCAGCCTGGGCACCATGTCCGAATCACCTGCTGAGCTCGTCTCATCTCCCGTGGCTACCCTAGAGTTTGGTCAAGCTCTGGGCTCCATCAGCCACCTGCCAGTGGGGGTGGGGCTTTCTTCCTGAGCATGCAGGTTTGCACCCGTGGGGAGAATCAGGACACGCTCGCTCATGTGTTCCCAACGACAGGATGGCCTTGCCCTGGCAGTGGCCCCAGGGTCATGCATCTGTCCTCTCCCCCAAGGAAGGAAGAACACAGCAGTGAATGCTGGTCCACTCTCACTGAGATGAGAATCCAGGTCTTCGCGCCGGGGGCCCCGCGGGTATGGGAGGGAGAGCACACTTGCTGCTGTTACCGGAAGCAGCAGTGAGCTGCCGGACGGTGTGTTCTTACTGAGCCCCGAAGTGGGTGAGCCGTGGGGAGGCGATTGTGCCAGTAACACAGAGGCCCCCAATGGAAGCTGGGAGAGTCCCCTGTCCACTGAGGAGCGCAGTTCCTAGCAGGGCCAGGGCATGTGCTGAGAACTCTGTTCCTGATCACTACAGGGAGAAGCGATGGGACCGTAAAGAATTCACGGCATCTTAGGAGAGACTCATGCAGGATTTTGGTTTTATTCAGTTTTCTGTTGCTGCCTGATTCGGCCGTGTCTTAGATTCTTAGGGCTTTGCCCTGGGAACTTGGAACAAAATGAAAGAGGAAGTTGGGTCCCAGGCTGCTCCTCCCGAAGAGGTTGGCTGTAAGGTGGACGCCCTGGGTCAAACCATGTATTGCAGAACCAAGAGTAGACTGGGCCCTGACGAGGCTGGGCTTGGTGGCACCTCTGGCGTTTGACAGCTGTGCAGTGGAAGTGGGGCACTGACTTCCCGGAGCTGCAGCTTCATCCTCCGGGACCACAGGCATCCCAGTCACCTGCTGCTGACTTTGGAGGGAAGGCCCAGGATGCTTCACTTTCACTGTTTTATTATGCAAAAGTAGAGATTAAGAGAGAGAGAGGGAGGGAGGGGAGGGGAGGAGGGGGAGAGAGAGAGAGAGAGAGAGAGAGAGAGAGAGAGAGAGAGCGCTTCCATGTGCTGATTTACTCCTCCAAATGATTGCAACAGCTAGGGCTGGTCCAGACTGAAGCCAGGAGCCAGGAACTCTGTGCAAGTCTTGCAGGTGGGTGCAGGGACCTCAAGCTCTTGGGCCATCTTGCTCTGCTTTCCCAGGTGCATTAGCAAGGAGCTGGACTGGAAGTGGAGCAGCCGGGACTCGATGGAGTGCTCCTCTGGGATGTTGGTGTCACAAGGTATAGCTCACCCTGCTGTGCCATGACCCTGGCCCTGATTTTACCCTTGTTAAACTCCTTCATGGCCCTGCCTGCGTCTGGTCTAATGTCCACTGACTCAGGGGTCTTAGGTAGGAGTGTGGTGACAGCAACACCAGGGCTGGTGCAGTACAGGGGTCAGTGGGGACATTGCAGCTCTGCCCTCTGCGCACGTGGCCTGCCACCTGGGGCAGATGAGGCTCTGTTCCCCCCTGAGCCCTGGCCACCTGCTGGACCCCCAGTTCCTGTCTTGGGCCAGCCGGGTTGGCACTCAGCCCTGCAGTCGCCTCTCCCAGGGGCACGATCCAGAATCTTTGTGCTTCTCAAACACTGGAGAGCTGAAGCCCTCAGGAGCCCTGGTGTGAGACGTCCGTGGCTGTGGCATCGGGTTGCCATCCAGCCTCCAGGAACGCCTGCCCTGTGATGTCCTGTGAACGGCGGGGCCTGGGACAGAGCTGAGTTCTTCTGTTTGGCCTGATTTACCCGGTGGGCAGGGTCTGTGTGTCTCTGTTGTAATAGCACCCAGTTTTCTCCACGGGGACTCAATATGGGGTATCCCAGAGACCCAGGAAGTGGCTCTGTCGTGTGACTACAGGGACCAGAGCTGTGACGTTTCCCATCCTTGACATTTTGGGGTGGAAGATGCGGTTCATGACGCTGTCGAGTGAAAGTGTCCAGAGAGCGCATCTAGTGGGTTCTCCTAGCAAAGCGAAACGAAGCAGCGCTGAGGTAGTCACGTTGTATGACTGTGAGCTTTTCAGTGAGCTTTGAAATTACGCTCAGGGGAAGATCCACTATGGCTGTGTGTGGGTCTGAGTCTGTGTATGTGTGTATGTGTGTGTGTACATGTACGGGTGTATGTGTGTGAGCGTGGGAGCTTTGGTGTATGTGAGTGTATGAGCTATGTGTGTACATGTGTGAGTGTGTGAGCTTTGTGTGTATATGTGAGAGCGTGTGAGCTTTGTGTGTGTGTGAGCTCTGTGTGTGTGAGCTTTGTGTGTGTGTACATGTGTGAGCGTGTGAGCTTTGGTTATGTGTGTGAGTGTGTGAGCTTTAGTGTGCGTGTGAGCTCTGTGTGTGTGTCTGTGGTTATGTGAGCTTTAGTGTGTGAGCTGTGTGAGCTCTGTGTGTGTGTATGTGTCTATGGTTATGTGAGCTTTGGTTGTGTGTCTGTGAGCTCTGTGTGTGAGCTCTGTGTGAGCATGTGAGCTCTGTGTGAGTGTGTGTGTGTGTGTGTGTGCACCCCCATGTTGGGCTCGCATGCAGTATGTTGGCAGGACTTCCAGGGCTCCTGATGTCAAAGGTGTGTTGCTTGTCCTCTTCCGCTGCCACCTCAGGAAGAAATCCCACAGCACACAGGACTAGGGCTGGGGCCGGGCTGGGGCCATAGAGGACCCTGGTGGGCCACACTTCCCGGGTGACAGCCGTAAGGTAGCTGTGCAGTCAAGGGGACCACCCAGAGTCAGCACGGAATTTTCTGAGTGGAGACTGAGGTAGAATTAAATGCACAGCTGCTCTAAGGGAATCCTAGGCAACACCAAAGAGAAAGTTCTAGACCAGGGTCCACTGCAGCCTCAGCTCTCTGTGCGTCCTTCCTGCGATGGCCACGTGACCGTGAGGTGTGGAGGAGGAGGGCAAGGGCGTGGTACCACCACAGGGAATGGGGCTCGAGGGCCTGAAGACACAGACCCAACTTGCATGTCCCTGCCCGCTCGGAAAAGCGTGAGATGCGCATGCATGTGCTTTCCATGCGGCTTCTGGCCCGGATGTCGAGAGCCCTTGAGGGTCAGTCCTGATACTGGCCCCTGGAGGAAGAGTCCCCGCCCCACGACACAGCCCTTCTCACGGAGGCTCTTCTCACAGAGCCGCCTCAGCCATGGATGGAATGGCCGTGTCCCCAGGAACTGGTCTGTAGCACCTGCCGGGACCAACCCCGTCCCCACCCACCCCCAGCCCTGCACTCCTGGAGAGCAGAAATGGAGTCTGGTGCCTCGGCCAGCGTCAGCATGCGAGCAGCCTGCCACACTCCCGGGCTCCAGGAAGTGAAGTTCTTCAAAAGCTGATGGAGAGGAACAAGCAGGTGGCGCCCAGTGCCCACACAACGGGAAGTAGACCCCGCTGCATGGTCTCCACCGCCGGCTAATCGTGCCAGAGCACCCTTCCTGTTTTCCCCTAAGTGCCCTGTTCCTTCCATAATTATATTTTTAAAATGCTTCCTGTCTGTCCTATTAATACTGGTTCTTTCTCTCTCTCTCTCTCTCTCTCTCTCTCTCTCTCTCTCTCTTTTTTTTTTTTTTTGACAGAGTGGATAGTGAGAGAGAGAGACAGAGAGAAAGGTCTTCCTTTGCCATTGGTTCACCCTCCAATGGCTGCCGCGGCCAGCGCGCTGCGGCCGGTGTACCACGCTGACCCAAAGCCAGGAGCCAGGTGCTTCTCCTGGTCTCCCATGGGGTGCCGGGCCCAAGCACTTGGGCCATCCTCCACTGCACTCCCGGGCCACAGCAGAGAGCTGGCCTGGAAGAGGGGCAACCGGGACAGAATCTGGCGCCCCAACCGGGACTAGAACCTGGTGTGCCGGCGCCGCAAGGCAGAGGATTAGCCTATTGAGCCATGGCGCCGGCCCGATACTGGTTCTCTTAAGTGTATTTGTGCAAAGATGCTGGGTTTTAGGCTAGTCCATTATACCATCCCAGATGTTAGGAAGTTCATTGTAATGGAAGCTAATTGTAAGGCCACACCCCTGAAAACTCTGTATGGCACCAAAGGGCGGTTGCTTGGGTGAGCTTCACCACAGCAGAGTTAACCTGACTGGCGCATCGATTTTTATTTTTATTTCTCAGAATTTCAGGAAAATGTCTTTTACATCAGTAGATACCCTCCCAGAAATGGGTCACAGCACAGCCAGTGAGGGAAGACGCAGTTAAAGAGAATGGGCGCACAGGAAAGCTCGCTGGCACACGCTGCTGTGACACAGGGGAGTGTCCTGGAATCTGTCATACCGTGTCCACAGTGTGAACAGAACAGGCTGCCGTCATGGCGCACTGGGCTACGCCACTGCCAGCAATGCTGCCATTACCCGTTAGCCCCGGCTGCTCCACTTCCAATCCCGCTCCTTGCTAATGCACCTGAGAAAGCAGCGGAAGATGATCCAACTGCTTGGGCTCCTAGGCTCCTGGTGTCTGCCTGGCCCAGCCCTGACCATTGCAGCCATTTAGGTCAGGAGCCAGTGGATGAAAGATTCTCTCTCTCTCTCTCTCTCTCTCTCTCTCTCTCTCTCTCTCTCTCCCTGCTGCGTGTTTGTGTGTCACTCTGCCTTTCAACTAAAGAAATATTTTTAAAAGAATTATTTCTTATTTATTTGAAAGAGTTACAGAGAGAGGTAGAGCCAGAGAGAGAGGTCTTCCATCCACTGGTTCACTCCCCAAATGACCACAACAGCCAGAGCTGCCCTGATCCGAAGCCAGGAGCCAGGAGCTTCTTCTGAGTTTCCCACGCAGGTGCAGGGGCCCAAGGACCTGGGCCATCTTCCGCTGCTTTCCCAGACCATAGCAGAGAGCTGGATCAGAAGAGGAGCAGCCAGGACTCGAACCGGTGCCCATATGGGATGCTGGCACTGCGGGCAGCGGCTTTAACCCACTGTGCCACAGTGCCAGCCTCCTAAATAAATCTTTTTAAAAAAATAAACTGTGAACAAATTAGAAGTCCTGTTTGGTTGGCAGGCCTGTGAGTGATTTAATTTTCTTCATTATGTTTCTCTGCATTAGGGAGTTTTCTGTGATGAACAGTAGTTTCTTTGTATCACAGAAGGAAAATGGTTTTAAAAACCTTTGGCCTCTGGAGAGCTTAGGCCATTGAGTTAAACTTCCCCCTTGTCCTTGGCTGCCTGGAGTGAGGAGCCTTCATTCACGGGAGCCCTGAAGGCGCGTGCTGCTCTTCAGGTCTGGCGAATGCCCACTGCCACAGTGGACTCACAGCCGGCAGGTGTCACCAGTGTCACAGGTCGTGAGCCTGGCCCTGGTGGGCAGGAGATGCACACGTGTGTGACCCAGCGCCAGGAGGGGCGGCCTGTGAGACCACAGACTCAGGGGCATCCAGGAAGTCCCTGTGCGTGGCTACGCAGTGGCACCTCCTGAGGTCTGTGCTTGGGCAAAGTGTCCTCCCCCAGGGCGTGTTCTAACACCTGTGAGTCAGAGGAGAAAGTGGAGGCCCAGACAGTGGCAGGGGTGGGGCGTGGGGGTCACCCAAGCTAGAAGGAGGCAGCGTGGGCCTCCGCTTCTGTACGGACCGCGTGCTCCCCATGCATGGTGCCCCTCCCGCAGTGAGCCGAGACGTTGGGACAGCCTGAGCTGGCCACACGTTGCTTCTGAGCAGGCCAAAGCCAGGAGACCAGAACTCCATTCTGGTGTCCTTTGCGGGTAGCAGGGGCCCAAGCACTCAGGCCATCTTCTGCCTTCCCGGGTGCATTAGCAGGGAGCTGGGTTGTGGGTGGAGCGGTTGAGACTGGGCCTGGTGCTCCGATGTGGGATGCCGGCATCGTAAGAGGCAGCTGTGCCCCAGCACCGGGCCTGGCCACGTACAATCTGAGGAGCTCAGGATGACTTCCCACCTCGCTGGAAGTCTAATTCCCAAAGCCTTTGAAAGAGGCTTGAAAATGGCAAATGGGATCTGGTCCACCTTTCACCTTGATCCTAAACACCGTCCCAGACACACGCGCTAACTTCCCTAGCACCTCCTTCCTACCAGACACTCTCCGCGTGTTGTTGGAAGGGTGCCTCCCACAGTCCCCTGGGAAGGTCTGTATTGTGTGGCTCGTGTTGCCCATTTCTTTGGACCGACATTCACCTGCTTTTAATCACTGCTGATGTCTGGAGAGGAGAATTCACTCGGCGGAGAGAACATGAGCATTCCATGTAGTGTTCTTTTATCCCAAGTTACAACGGGGAAGTTCAGTCCATGATTTTACACACTTCAAAAGGTTGATGGGAAAATTGCGTTAAAGGCAAAGCTGATTTGGGTGCAAGGAGATTTTGAAATCCGCACCTGGCACTTTCCTTGGCTTTCTGTGTGTCTCTGAAGGGCTGGAGCTTCGGCCTGGAGACCCAGCACCCCCCAGGGCAGACCTCAGGGGCCAGAGGAGGGCAGTCCAGGGTCTGGCGTGGAACCCAGCTCTGAGACACACAGCCTTGGCTGAGACTCCTCCTGCTACTCATTTGGCCATTGTAGGGCCACAGGTGCATCGCCAAACATGCAAGTGTGCACGCCATGAAGGTAGAACAATCATTATGTTTCCTCCTGTGGTGACACGGGGGACCGCCATGGTCAGGGATGCGCTAGCCCGGTGTTTGATACAGCGTGAGCATGTGACACATGTCTGTGCGTGCAGGGAGAGGGTCTTCCTGTGTGCTTTCTTCTCTGGGGAAGCGGAGTGGGAGCAGGACTTGTGAGGCTGGAAGGGAGGAGGGGGCAGGGCCGCTCCACAGGGGCCAGGGTGCACTGCCTGCTCTCTCCTCTCGGGCTGCGCTGGGACAGCTTCCTCGTCTGCTGTGGTTGACAGCTCTCACCGTCCTCATCCGCACCCAGGGAGATCACTCCACTCGCACGTCCCCTTCGGATGGTGCTGTGCCCTTGGCTTTGCCGGCAGAGTTGCAACTTGTCCTGCAAGTCGATCATGACTTCTCCCCGGCTGCCTAGTCAGCCTTCGTCAGTTGTCACACAACTGAAGGATTTCCCCATGTGTGATCTGAAATAATGCCGTATCGTGGCAGAGTTACTCCTGCAACCTGAGGGAGGAAAAGAGTAAGTACAGATGTTGTGCCCTTCCACTGCTTCGAAGCAGAGCAGAGTGCAACTCCGTCATCCGGTGGCCTGGAAAACGGATAGGGAAGATTTTTGGTAGAAGGGCTGTGACCTTGCAGTACAGGTGGGCATGGACCAGTTGAAATTCTACCTCCAGCAGTCGGTTAGCTTGCTGACATCCATCAAATAAAACCCCTCAGGAAGCAGAAAAGTGTATCGACGCAGTGAGAACACAGAGTGGCCATTTGTTTTGCTGACTGTCCCACCAATGTTACTTTCAGGGAGGAATTTTGTCAGGATCAAAAGCTTATTGGGGGTCTGGAGCTGTGGTTTAGTGGGTAAAGCCACCGCCTGCAGGGCCGGCATCCCATATGGGCGCCAGTTTGAGTCCTGGCTGCTCCTCTTCCAATCCAGCTCTCTGCTGTGGCCTGGGAAAAGCAGTGGAAGATGGCGTGAGTCCTTGGGCCCTTGCACCTGCGTGGAAAGACTGGGGGGGGGGGGCTCCTGGCTCCTGGCTTTGGATCAGTGCAGCTCCAGCCATTGTGGCCATCTGGGGAGTGAGCCAGTGGATGGAAGACCTCTCTCTCTCTCTCTCTCTCTCTCTCTCTCTCTCTCTTAGTCTCTCTCTCTGCCTCTGCTTCTCTATAACTCTGCCTTTCAAATAAATAAATAAATCCTTTTAAAAAGTGAAATCCTGACATTTGCAACAAAATGTGTGGAATTGGAGATCATTATATAAGCAAGAAAAGTCAGACACTGAATGGCAGATTCCACAGGGTTTCTCTCGTAGGCAAACACACACACACACACACACACACACACACACGTATATGTATATGTATATACATATCTATATGATATCTATATATCCACACATATACAAATGGTAAAATAAGTGAGGGTGCCGTAGTATTTGAGTTATAGAGATTTGTAAATGTTGTCTTCTCTGAATTATACCCCTGACATATTAACACACCTTTATTTGCTCACTTACGATTTTTTCCATGAATCCCATGTTTTTTGAAAAATAGTATTACAAATATATACATACATATGTTTGCATGAGAAGCAAATGCAGCCAAGTGCTAAAAACAGTGTTAAATCTGTGTGTGCTAATTAACTCTATACTTTCCTGAAAATTCTTTGGAATATTTTCAAATAAAAAGAAAACTCTTAAAAACATGGAGAATGGGGAGCAGCTGTAAGGAAATTGTTAAGCTCCTGCATCAGCACCGTGGTCTGGCTGTGACCCCGCCTAGCGGCACAGTCGATCCTCATTCCACACGCACTGAGAGATCTTCCTTTCCCATGGTTTCCGGATCCTTTCTCGCCCGAAGATCTAGGGCTGGAATGAAGTCTTGGGCAGGTCTCTAGTCTCAGAATAAATAGCCAAGATGAGAAGCGCTTCTCTGATGGGCACAGGGGCTGGGGATGGGGGAGCCCAGGGCGGCCCATTCTGGAACATTCTAAGACATTTCTAGGTCACAAGAGCAGTGTGACCCATTTCATTGGAAACGCCTGTGCTGCTAGAACCCAGTCCTCCTGAAATTCCGAAAGCATGAGTCCCAGCCTCCCTGGCACATCCAGCGGTGTCCTGTTCCACGTGGGCGCCCTGGGTGAGATGCTGAGAGATCTATGTCCCACTTGGCCAGGTCCCCACATGATCGTCCAATGGAACCAGGATGCTAAAGGACTCTGCTTTATCGATAGGTTTTCCTCGCAGGGGAATGTTTGCTGAATGCCTTTGAGCCCCAGCCATGGAGACCAAGCAGACAACACCCTCCTCCCCCAATTACTGGGTCCTCGCATTTCAGGGTCTGGGAGGCCCGAGCAGCCTGCGCCCCGATGGTCACTGCCTCCTGCCTCTTCCTGGTCACACCCGGGAGCCTCCTTGCTACCAACACACCCTGACCAGTGCCAGCATGGCTCCCACCTGCTGCTCTCCCGGACACAGAGACGGGCTCTTCCAGCCACAGGCCAACAGGAGCATCACGTAACACAGGGAGCACCCGCAGACACGCCGTGTCCCTGCCTGTTCCCATCACAGCTTTGTCATGCCCATGACTTGTGACACGCCCTTTGCTGTTTCGCTTTCTGTGTCCACGTCCATGTCTGGGAGGACTCAGCTCCTGAGACGGATTTATTCTTAAACATAGCCGGGGTGATTTCGCAGGGGAGACGCACAGCCCTTAAATGTCCAGAGCGCACAGCTTTTTAGGGGCTTTTCTGTGTCCGGGCCAGCGGAGCTGCAGCAGGGGTGCTCCGTGGCTGGGTGGAGGGGCTGTGGACGGTAGGGGCTGGCCTCTCTGGAGGTGGCAGAAGTCTAGGTACTTTTCTCCATCGGCGTGTGATGTCTGTGAAAAATGAGGAACAGCACAGAAGAATGGAAAAACCCCGGTGCACACAGTCAAGTATTTCCTGAGGGCTACTCCTTGGACAACATCTGCTCGCAGGGTCACGTGGAGGGCAGGGCTCCAGCCCGTGCACAGAGGCCCGCACCCGGCTTTCCCACTCAGAGCGCCTGCAGGGTGTTGCGTTTCTGACGCGGCAGCCTGGCCACGGCCACCTGGTGGCTCTCAGATCTGCTCACTCAAAAGGTTCGGTTGGAATGAAATGGAAAGCAGTGTTCATAGTTCTTCCACCCCGGCTGCAGAGGAAGCGCACGATCCGAGTGAATGATCATTAGAGAATTGAAAGGAGGGGCCAGGAAGGGTCACAGCCACCAGCCACCTCGGCACACGGCCGTGTGGTCGTGAGAAAGGCGACCTCACGCCACTCCCGCGGCTTTCCATGGAGACCCCTCGGGAAAGTGCGGAGCACGCAGCTCTAGGGATTTAAGAGCTTTCTGGTCACATTGCAGCCATTGAGTTCTGGCACGGATGAAAATGTTTGTCAACAAATAGGCTCGAATCTTTTCCGTGCGCTGTGACTACACCTCGTCCCCTAGGCAGATGCTGGACGTGCCATTCACGAAGTCATCAGGGAGAGGTCCAGGGGACAGTTAGGAATTCTGATCAACAGAAACGTCTTTAGCTGGAGTGATAATATTGCCTTATATCCAGACAAAATCAGCACGTAAGATAGCTCTGCTGTTCTGACAGCTCTCATTAGAATCATGTGGACCACGTTATTAAAATATTCATTTCACCATAAATCGTTTCAGCCTTGAGAAAAAGCAATGGAGAGAATGAGCTGTCATATTTTCAAGTTTTGATCGGAAGTGGACCCAGCTGACGACCTGTGGCCTTTGCCGGGCGAGGACGCTGAATCCGCCCCACCATCCACCCTCTCTAGAAGGTGCCGTTAGCTGTTCTGCACGATGGGTTCTGCCAGCCCAGAGCTGGTTTTGCTGCTGACGAACTCTGTGGCCTGGGGCTCAACCCTCCTGGTCTCTGGACTCCAGATTTCAAAAGCCATGATCCTAGCTTTTAGTGTGGAATTGTGGCTGGTGAAGCTTTGCACGCGTGAGGAGCTTTTCTGGAACATCATAAGCTGTGTAGAGCACCATACAGCGAGGTCTACCTTCAGTCTCCATTAATTGAAGTAGAACTGTTATATGACATACATGACACGCACATACCTGTCCACATGGCCTCTGGTAAATGAGTCCCTGGCGTGGTAGGCGCAGGAGCGATTCCACATGCTGAAGACACTGGCGTGTGTGTGAGCAACGGAACCTATTTGGCCCTGTACAACCCCCAGGGCTGTGACCTGACTGTGGCTGGCGTGCCCTGGGCATCATGAGCAGGGGACTCACTATTAATACACCTGTTTTACAGATGACGGAACAGAGGCCTTGCGAGTTTCATGAATGAAGGTCGATGTGAACCCTTGCACGTGTTGACCAGACCCCTAAGTCCCCTCCTTGCCAGACCCCGGAGCACATACCGCCTGACCTGATGGCTCCAGCCCCATCATCCCAATGTCATGTGAGACTCTCTGGTCAATGCTTCCTCGCGAATCCCCACAATGTCAGATGGACAGAGCCTCCCCCGATTCTGTCTTCCACGAGCAGTCGCTTATCCCGTTGGGTGCAGCAATACTTGGAGGCACACACAACCCGAGGAAACGATGCATTAACTGTCGGCGAACCTGTCGTCGCTTGGCAGTGCACTTTGGGAAATGCTGGACTCAGATGTGTAAAACAAAATGACGACTTCAACCACCGAATTGTTTATCAAACGACTGAACTGCAGGAGCTTTGCAAGGCAAACGATGGCAGACTCAACACACCCCCGTGTTCAGTTTCAGCTGGAAGTTTGCTGTATGGATTTTAAGGAACGCCCATACTATCCATCAGTATTTCTGTAATACTGTTTTATATAACTTTGATCCTCTGATATAACTTTTAAATGCCTCTGGCTGGAAGAAACTCATTTTCCATCATAAACCCTGGATAAGGAAAAGCCACTGCTCCTAAATTTGAACCAAACCAGAACCAACGGTTGACAATGGCTGGCGTAGATGGAGTTCTGCCTCTTCTATGCAGACCAACCCCACCAAGCAGGTCCACACTGGACTGGTCCTCCCTGTGACATGGGGTGACTGTCTCTGCCCGAGGGACGCTGGGGTGGGGGGTCACAGTTACAAGTACAGGTGAAGCACATCACATAGTTGATCTCATTGCTACTTTAGTGACATTTTGCCCAATGAAGCAGCGTCTTTCCCAAGCTGCACCGGACACTCCACAACCTGTGGGTCGTGGCTGTCCCACTCAGGCAGGCGCCTTCACAGGGTGGGTGCAGAACCACTGCACATTGCAACACACGAGCTCATCTCTGTAAGCTCTGCTATGAAAGCTACGTGCAGAGAGAATGCTGTCTAAAAGAAATGGTCGCCCCGATGACTTTTTAACCACATCTTTTGTGTATTCATTGAGCACATTGACTTCAAATCATCCACCAGAGGCGAGGTGGCACTGCAGGAATCCATGGACTGTGCAGTACTGTAATGGGACACAGTTTTGCACAAGCTAAATGTTCTCCTTCATCCAAGTCTTATTTCCTATTTGAAACTTGTATTTACAGACACCGTGTATAATTTAATGAGCTATAAAATTATTCTTAACAATGGTGTTAGAAACAGGAATATTGGGGCTGGCATTGTGGGCAAAAAGGGCCCCTGCAGCTACCTGGGAGGCCTAGAGGAAGCTCCTGGCCCCTGGACTTGGTCTGGTCCAGCCCTGGCTATGGCAGCCATCCAGGGAGTGAAGCAGCTTATGGAAGACCTCTATCTCTCCCTCTCTCTCTGTGGCTCTTGACTTTCAAATAAATGAACACATCTTTTTTAAAAAGGAACAAGAATATTGTCTCAATGGAGTTTGGCTTGAAAAACAGATAGACGCTGAGGGCTGTGACTGATGGATACTTAGCAAGTACCAGGAGAATAGCACAACACACTGATTTCACTCATTGAAATTACAGGGGAAAATGTCAAGAAAATCCCTCAACCCTCGCAGTTATAAGAGAGACTGGTCCCATTACCTCTTCCACGGAGTGACACCTGTCACTTATTTCTGCCTCCAGTGCTCATTATTTCTGTGGTTTTCCATGAATTCTCATGGATCAGACATGAACCCCCCCATATACTGTGTTCACTGATATGCTGAGAGTCCAGAACAGAACGGTCGTCAGTAACCGCTCAGTCCATCCACACCTGTGACAACTCCTTCCAAACACCTTTTGGACTCTGTCCAATATTTCAGAGGTCATGCCCCCCTTAAAAACAGCTAGTCTCTATTTTGGTTTCAAATGATGTAACGAACCACAAGTTAGGTAGAGCAACTAAACATTCAGTAAGAAAAAGAATATAAAACAAGATGTTGAGGAAAAGCAAGTTGGAATATGTTGTCAAAAGTAAAGAGTTGGTGCATTTTACTAAAAAAAAGCTATCAAGGAAATGTAGGGACGTTTAAAATATGAAAACTATGCAAATGATAAGAGATTAATAACCAGAATATATAAAGAGCTCAGGAAACTCAACAACAAAAAACAACCCAGTGAAGATATGAGCAAAGGATTTAAACATATTTTTTGAAAGAGGAAATCCAAATGGCCAGCAGACACATGAAAAAATGCTCAGGATCACTAGCCATCAGAGAGATGCAAATTAAAACCACAATGAGGTTTCACCTCACCCCTGTTAGAATGGCTCTCATACAGAAATCAACAAACAACAAGTCCTGGCGAGGATGTGGGGGAAAAGGTATCCTAATGCACTGTTGGTGGGAGTGTGAACTGGTAAAGCCACTATGAAAGACAGTTTGTAGATACCTCAGACCTGCTACATGACCCAGCCATCCCACTCCTGGGAATTTACCCAAGGGAAAAGAAATCGGCATATGGAAGAGTTGTCTGTACCTCCATGTTTACTGCAACTCAATTCACAATAGCTAAGACATGGAATTAACCCAAATGCCTGTCAACTGAAGACTGGATAAAGAAATTATGGGATGTGTACACCATGGAATACCACACAGTGGTAAAAAAAAAAAAAAGAAATCCAGTCATTAGAACAAAATGGATGAATCTGGAAAACATTCTACTTAGTGAAATAAGCCAGTCCCAAAGGGGCAAATACCACATGTTCTCCCTGACCTGTGATAACTAACAGAGCACCTAAAAGGAAATCTGTAGAAGTGAAATTGACCCTTTGAGAAGCAATGACTTGAACAACCCTTGTATTGACTGTTGAAGAACAGTTTTTTAAATATATTATTTGTTGAACTCTTTAATTGACATAAAGTAAAACATATGTGTATAAAGTCAATTGATAAATAGATCTCAGTAAAAAATAAGAGTGGAGACAAGAGAGGGAGGAGAAAGAGGGGTTTGGAGTATGGGTAGGAGGGTGAACATGGTGGGAAGAATCACCATTTTCCTAAAGTTGCAATTATGAAGTGTGTGAAATTTGTAACTGTAAAGCTGTATAGTTCTGCATACATTCCTAAAGACTTAATTCTAAGTGTACAGTTTAAAAACTTACTATGGGACCGCAAATCCCCATATTCTGGATGGTAAAAATACCATTTTAAGTATTAAAGTGATCATATAGATAGGATTAATGGTCTGATAATAATAACAGATAGAATTAAAAAGGATTGAATGCTCCAATATGGGAAGCAGGCCACACAGCAGACTCATAGAATGACAATCATTTTGAAAAGCACTCTGAACTCAGAATCAGCCCTTAAGGCATTGCAGTCTGGCTGAAAAGCCCATGAGAGCACTTCAGGCATAGAAAGCCAAGACACTGAGGCAAAAAATGACCTATATGAAGGATCTCTGTGAGTGATACTCCAGTGGAAAGAAGGGGCCATCAAAGAAAGAGGTACCTTTCTCTGAAGGGAGGAGAGAACTTCCACTTTGCTTATGGCCTTGTCTTAAATACTGAAGGAATTTGTAGATACAAAAGGCTTCCATAGCCTAGACAGCTCACATCAAGAGCCTCAGGTAACCACTGATGTCATACATAAAACTTTCAATTGTTGAATCAACAACAGGAGTCACTGTGCACTAACTTCTCATGCAGGACCTCTGTCTTCAAAGAGTTGTATTATAACTATGTCTAAGTGCTCCCAAAAGATGTATAATTCTGGGGTGCTTTCTAAAAAAAAAAAGCAAGTAGTGAAATTTACTTCAAGACCCAATGACTTTTTTTTAAAGATTTTATTCATTTATTTGAGAGGTAGAGTTACAGACAGTGAGAGGGAGAGACAAAGAGAAAGGTCTTCTGTCCACTGGTTCACACCCCAGGTGGTCGCAACAGCTGGAGCTGTGCCAATCCAAAGCCAGGAGCCAGGCACCTCCTCTCAGTCTCCTACATGGGTGCAGGGGCCCAAGGATCTAGGCCATCTCTCACTGCTTTCCCAGGCCATATCAGAGAGCTGGATTGGAAGAGGAGCAGCCAGGACTAGAACCGGAGCCCATATGGGACACCAGCACTGCAGGCAGAGAATTAACCTACTGCGCCACGGTGCCGGCCCCAAGACCCAATGACTTTGAAAGTCTTTGTCTCGACTATTGAGGAACAGGTTTTTTTGTTTGTTTGTCTACTATACAAATTGTTGAACTCTTTACTTAGCACAGAGTTGGTCTTCTGTGTTTAGAGTTTATCAAAAATGGATCTTAGTGAAGAATGGGATGGGGGATGGGAGGAGGAGTAGGAGGGGTGGAAGAGTGGGAGGGAGGGCGGGTTTGGTGGGAAGAATGACTGTATACCTAAAGTTGTACTTGTGAAATGCATGAAGTCTGTGTTCCTTAAATAAAAGGTTTCTTTGGGGGGTAATAAATTACAAAGAAAAGCAAAGGCAGAGATGGGGGGACTGCATCTACAGGCCCAGGGAGGGCAGCAATGGCCAGAGTGGCACAAGACACCTGAGAGCCTTCAGAGGGGCACCATGGCCTCAGGAGACTGTGGCCTCCAGAGAAGTTCTGTTGGAAGCCACTGGTTTATGGTGTGTGACAGCTGCAGGCCAGGGTGGGAGGCACAGGGTGGTACGAGGAGAGAAGGGCTGAGCGTGGTGGCTGGGTCACTGAGTGTGAGTGGCTGCTCATCCCAGTGAACCTGATGTTGTGACCATGGACCAGCTGGCGGGGTGTGTGTGCTGTCTGGCTACACTGGGCTGGAGGCTGGGAGACTGCAGCCTGGTACAGGTGGGAACTCTGCAGGTGGGACAAGCAACTCTGCAGGTGGGACAGTGGTAAGTAGGCTGCAGATGTGGATGGAGAGGCAAGCAGTGGCTTGGAGGGACTGGGAGGCCACGCCAGGCGGAAGAAGCAATGAGCTGGGGCCCCCAGAATTTAGTTTCCATCTTCTGGTCCTAGCAGAGCACCTGTCTCTGTCCAGTCCATCTGCTGATTGAGATGAGACGGCCCCAAAGCCCTGCTGTTTAGAACAGTGAGGGCTCTGGGTGTGAACACTGTAGAGATGTGCGATTTCTCAGAACAGGAAGGAGGCTTCGCAAGCCTGTCGCCAGACACCGGGGAGGGAGTGGTCAAGGCTGCTGTGCTGCCCATGGCGCCAGAGCTGCTGAGTCACGGCAGGCGACAGACCCCGTACTGTAGCCACCTCCTCAGGTTGTCTGGATTTAGGTTGCTCTGACCTCAGGGCTCCTGTATGGACACCCGGGATACTATCTCCTGCAGGTTAGTTGGCAGGGTCAGCACCCTGGCCCACCTGGGATGTGTGGGGCAGGGAGAGGAGAGCACTTTGCCTTGGTCTCTGGGGGTTGATGCTGATATCAAATTGCTTTTCAACCCAACACGGGTAAAGTGACCTAACAATGCTTGAATCTGCGCACTGGTATTCCAGCGCTCCTCCCTCCTTTGCGCAGTGTAATCTTCCGTCTGTGCTCACCGCTGTGTGTGGCTCTGTCTCCTCTGATCCCGAGGACCTTGACAGAGAGAGCTGTGCACCACGCAGGGTGTGCTTGGCACGCTCAGCAGCCCCGGCCGCCCTGGTGCTCCCACAGAAGGAATTTCTAGGTGTGACCATGTCTCTCTACAGGCTCAGGAGTACATGCAGAGTTCTGCTCATCCGAAACCATCTCCCGCGACGTGTGACTTTCTTGACATAAATGTCCATCCACTGATCCGTGGTGGCAACGACCTGGGGAGGCAGATCTTTCCTTGTGCCCTGCGATGTGGCTCTCCTTTGCAGTGCAGGACAGCTTGCTTTATGGAGTGCATCTCGAGTATCACCAGTATCCAAGCATCGCCAGAATAAAAAGTAGCCGTGTGATTCTTCCGCATTCTACCTAGAACCATTTGTCTTTCTCCCTAGAGCACACCATAAGAATTATAGACCCCTGAACTTTTTCTTAGCTTTTAGTTGTTTTTCGAAGGCAGCATCACTATGATTACTGGAAGGGGGTGAACATGGGGAGGAAGAACTGTATTCCCAGGTAGGAATTCGCACCCAGAGCTGGGCCAGGTGCCTGTTGACTGATAGACCTTGAGCCCTCTTGCCACAGCCACTGATAGAAAACTATTCATCATCTATGGAAAAAACATCTGAACTCCTGGCCACTTCTCCTGCATAATTGTGTTCCAATCAAAGCTGCTTTGGAATGAACCTGGATCCAGCGTGGCTAGGCGTGTTAGTCCTTGGCACAGCTTCCCTATTTCAGAAATGTCGATTACCCTTCCACTGCAGACACAGGAAATAAAGACTAAGGAAGAGACAGGGCCTTGTCTGTGCTGCACTGGGGAAGACAGCATGGTGGATGCTCAGACCCACAGGCACCTCTGCCCATTCGGAAGCTGGATCGCCGGCCTCTGGTCTGCTCCCCGACCTGTGGCTCCCTTGACCCTGCCTGCTCTCCAGACCATCCGTCAGTGTCCCACTGGGAGACATGTCATCTTACTGACCCAACACTTTCCTGTCCACTGCAGAGCCTTCCCCTGCAACCCCACGTGACGGCAGCTGGGTAAGACACAGACCACGTCTCAGGGGGCGGAGACACATCCCAAGCAGGACCAGTCAGGATCCTTCCCTGAAAATTGACGGTGTGTCCCCTTGGATCGCCAGCTGCAAAGATGTAGGGAAGTGCCCAGAGCCAGCTCTGCCACCTCCTGCAGGGAGTCTGTGAGCAGTGGAGGCAACAGGGTCAGCGAGAGAGTGAAGCAGCAGTAAGTTGAGGAGGAACGCTGCAGGAAGAGACTGCAGAAGGCAGTTTATCTGGTGCTGTTTAAGCTCCCGGTCCAAGTGAGCACAGAGCCCATTCCGCGGCTGCCCGCAGACCGAAGGTCCATCTCATAGGGCAGTCGAACGAGCCAGTGCACTTGCGTTGGCTGAGCAGACCAGGGCCAGCAGGCACCACTGGCTTCACACCTCTGTGCCGTGTGGCTCCTGAAGATCCCTTAGGCCGTTCCCACAACTGCCGTGATCACGTGTGCTCCCTGGAGCACCCACGTTCTTGGAGTAAAAACCCCACTGCAGCCTACAACCTCCTGCCATGCATCTCTGCCTTCCAGGTCAGGAACTCCCTGAATCCCCACAGACCAGCAATGAGAATGGGGCCGGTGAGATCTGTCCTTCTGCGCCCGGTGTTTGCATTGTTATCTCTTGGCTACTGTGACCACAAGACAGATTTATCCACAAAGTGGGGGCTCAGACTCCACACAGCACGGCGCAGCTCTGGCCAGGGTGTCCCTCTGCCTGTGTCACTTCAGGGCGCGTGCAGTGGTAAGGGGAAGGGTACATCTGAGACAAGAGGCCGGGGGACTGGGTGGGGCCAGAATCCCATCATCATTCATCCCAGGAGGCAAGGACCCCCCCCAGGGGGGGGGACCCAGTGACCTAAGGGCTGCTCACTGGGCTGCACTCCCACCGAGGGCCCACCACCCCAAGGCCACCACCTTGAAGCCCACTTCCCCAGCCCATGAGCCTTTCGGAGCCACTCATACCGTGTCCCAGCGACAGCGATGCCCTGGCTTGTCCTCTCATCACGCTGCCTCCTCCCAGGGCGCAGGGACGGAGTCCTGTTGGAGCACACGCTGAGCGCCCAGCTGTTCATTCCTTCTTTTTGTAAGTGTCCAGGTGCTGGTCGTGTCTCTGTATCTCTGGATTGCTCAGGAGCCCCCATGCGGCTGTTCTCTGCCCTGTTGCTTTTCCTGCAGTCCTCCTGGGAGAAGACAGGGGGCCACACTCCGTTCCTCTTTTGTGGTGTGCACCTGGTCCATGGAAACACCTGGCATCCTTCCCCCTCCCCCATCCCCGCTGCCCAACCAGGAAGAGCCAGTGTCTCCCCTGCGGCCTGGCTCTGCACTGCTGTTGGGAGCTGCCGTGGGTTTTCTGCTTTCCTGCCCCTGGGGGTAAGAGTCAGTCCACGGTCTCTTTGTTCAAATGCACCCACCAGTTCCAGGGTGTGTGCTTCAGGCCCAGCCCTCTTGGCTGCACGCAGACCACCCTGGTCTTGTGAAGGCTTGCCACTCGGGAAGTCTGGCCTCCTTGAAGGTGTGTCCTGTGCTGTGAGTCACTGATGGGGACACAAATGCCGCCGACTCCACACTGGGCCACCAGCTCCCTGCCAGGAGAGCCACCCCGCTCACCCCTCCTCAAATTTCTCCTCCTCACACAGGTGGACCGCGGGTCGTGGACAAAGGAGCTCAGAAACGAGTTCCAGCACTTTTTGCAAGTCCTGCGCTTCTCCCCATCGGCCGTGAGGGCAGTCCTGGCGCATCGGGTGACTGAGACGCTAGGGGAGTTGGAACTGAGGGCGGGATGCAGAGAACCCAGCCTCAGCCATGTCAGCTACAAGCAGAGGAGCCCTGATGCGCACACCTCCTGCTTCTCCTTGGTTCCCACGGCCTTAGGGCTTTTCGCTGGAAAGCCCAGGAAGTGCCAGCTTCGTTACTGCTGTGTCTCAACTCCCTGCCGCCCGTTTGGAATCCCCCAGGAATTCCCCTTGGCTTGCATGGAGCTTCCTGGATCTTCTCCGGGCACGCTCCTCGGCAGCAAGTGCTGGGGACTGCATGAGTCAACACGCCAGTACAGGGATCGATGGGGAATGTGTGAGTCAACTCACCAGTACGGTACAGGGGTCAATGCAGTACCCTCTTGCACTGTGCTCGGGCCAGTGTTTCCACGTGAAAGGGCATGGCCAGTGTCCACCTTGACTTTCCCACCCACACAGGGAACTATGCATCTGTCTCTCCAAAGACACAGGCAACCAAGAGAGGTGTAGTGTACCAGTGGATCAGAGACACAACACGGGCACACAGAGAGGGGACATGCCTTCCTGCGGCTTGGAAACAATGAGAAGAAAAGAGGAACACTCCTCAGGGTGCCGATACAACACAGATCCAGCAGGAAACAAATGGAACGCGCAGAGAACTGCCCCAGAGTCCACGCAACTGTGATGGTTGCCAGCTCAGTAAGGGAGCTGTGCCAGCCCCCGGGAGTCCCTGTATGAGTCCCACCTCAGCCGAAGTTTCTGCTCTTTCTGCCTTACGTGTCGATCATTTCCTTGCATTATTTAACATTTATTTATTTATTTGAAAGGCAAAGTGATGGGAGATGAGGAGAAACAAGATCTTCTATCTGCTAGTTCATTCCACAGATGCCCACATCTGCCAGAGCTGGGCGGGGCCAAAACCAGGAGCCAGGAACTGCATCCTGGTCTCCCACATAGGTGGCAGGGGCCCAGGCACATGGGCCATCTGCTGCTTCATGGGCACATTAGCCAGGAAGCTGTATTGGAAACAGAGCAGCGGGGACTTGAACTAGGCGCTCTCACATGGGACGCAAGCATCCCAAGTGGTGACTTAAGCCTCTGCATTACACCCCCCGCCCCCTTTCATTTTCCACTGTTGCATTTGACCTTGATACGTTTTTAAATCTGCACACACCCATGCCTTTTCTCTATGGTCCCTCTGTTGGGGAACCAGAACCACCTGTCCTGCTGCGTTCTCTGCAGAGGAGCAGGTGCTGACCACAGGGGTCCTCCAGCATCAGAGTGCGCCTGGACGCAGCTCTGATCACAGCTGGCCCAGCTCCTCCGCCACAGCTCAGGTGGCTCTGGGCTCTGTCTTCCCTGTCAGCAGGCATCACTGTGACAGCGATCGCCACTGGGCTCCATGCCTACACGCGAGCCGTCACCGGGATCGAGAAAACTTCCATCCTGATTGGTTCCCTTTGCTGGGCTGGCAGAGTGTACAAGGAGCCTTTTCCTCTCGTCTAACCTCCGCTGAGTCCACAGCGGAGCTGGGAACAATCGGCAGAAAAGGCCTTTATTCTTTCTATCATGCACTAAGCTGTCAGGACCTCATCTTCAGAGAGCAACCAGGGAGCTCCGGGGCCCCGCTGTGCTCTGCACACAAGGATTCAGACCCACTGGAGTCTTTGTGGCTTTGCTGCTCCCCCTACACACACACTGCAGGGACTTGCTGACCATGGCCACCCTCAGCCAGCATGCGGGGCTCACTGGTTGCGAGAGCGCCCGGGGCAGGCATCTGTGCCCTGCTGGGTGGCCCCCACTGCAGCTGAGGAGAGAGGATGCAGGAATCGGTCAGAGGGCTCAGAACAGTGGGCAGTGACAGACACTAGGACAGGACCTGCGGGCACTCAGAACTTCGGCGATCTTACAGCTGGGGTCCCTGTGCTTTCATGACCACGGTTCTAGTGCAAAGGAAGTAGAATCCTCCCCTTCCCATCCTCAGCTGCCCAGTCCCCGCCCCCCTCTCCTGGCTACAGCAGGAGCTCATCGTAATTCATCCCAGTGCCATCAAATTGCCCATGGCAAGATACACAACTCATGCCGCAGAGAGCAATCACTTAGAGGCATTTATAGCTGGGCAAGTCTTTCAAAGAAATTGGAAGTCCAGCTCTTTCGGGAATTGCCGTGGTTCCGCATTTGCACCACACCTCCCCTGAAGGGCCCAGACCGCCAGCAGCCCTCTCAGGGGCTGAGAGACCCAGGAAGGTGCCTGACTCTGGGCGCTCCATGGACTCCTTGTCTGCTGGCTTCAGGATCGTCCCAGAATCCAACACAGCACCGTCCCCCCCCCCCGGTTCTTCGCAGCCCTTGGGGTGGTCTTGCTTACAACAGCTGTTCCACGGGACTCACCCCTGGGTTCTTGGCACCGTGAGGCCGTCGCAGGGTGTGCCAGGCCTGGGCAGTGCAGCGCCACCCTCTGCCCCACGGATGCCTGGCACCAGGCACTGCCCGGGAGGTGGTGGGAATGTGAAAGGCAGAGACAGGAGGCATCCTCTCACCAGGGGGCTGCACGGCTCTGAGCCCTCCTGCCGCTGCAGGCATCACCCAGGTTGGCTCTGAATGCAGCCGGCCCCAGAGCCCTGCTGCGCCAGTGAGCAGGACTGTGTGGTGGGGTCCGGCCCCTCCGTGGTGATGACATCACAGAGCTGCCACTTCCTCAAAGCTGGGTCCCTGCGGGAGGGAGCGATGTCGTCTTTCTCTGTGGGTCCTCATCAGCCAGGACACCTGCACCCAGTGGAAGTGTCACAGACTGTACCTCCCGTGGCACACTCTGACCCAGGGCTCCAGCCCAGCCTGTGCCAACACACCAGTGCACACATACAAACACACATGTGTGCACACACTCACCATTTCTAGGCTGGGACACTGGAAATGGAGCAGCGAGGCATTCTGACCTGCTCGGGCAGTGTCTGATCTTGGGACAAGAGCTCAGACTCAACCCCAGGCCAGGCCCCCCTGCCCCACTCCCCGAGGCTGCCCCCAACAGGGTCCGCACAGGCTGCACCACCTCCCCTCGCTCCCTTCCAGGCCAGCCCCAGGCGGGAGGCACATCCTGGGTCCCAGGGCCCCCACATCCCGGGGTAGGGGCTGCCCTGTGCTCCTCCAGGGCCCCTCGAGGCCCCTCCCGCAGTGGAAGCGTGCGCACATGTCCACTTCTCTTGAGCCTCTGACAGAAGTGAAAACCTGGCCCATCAAGGCCACATCACTTTGTTCTCTGCACTGAGGTCCACACGCTGTGCCTCTGCATCGGGCTTGCTCTGGGTGAGGGCTCAGAGGGTGTTGGATGAGTGTGATGGTTTCAGCGTCAGGTTCTGTGCCTCCCTCTTCACCTAATGCCACGTGGTGCTTGGTGATGGGGAAGCAAAGCCCATTGGGGTCCCAGTACTTGCCTGGGGTGACACAGCAAGACATGGTGCAGATGGGACTTGAACCGTGGTCCTCCCAGACTGAAGTGCGTTCCCTTCTCCACCAGGCTACTCAGCCAGCCCTGCGGAGAGCAGACAGAATAAGTGTGCATGCTGCTTTTGAGAGGAGGGCTTATGGTACCTGCTTCCCAGACAGACCGCACAGGAGGTTCCAAAATGGTGGGCATGGAGTGGCTCAAACCTCATGTCACCGTGAAGCCCTCCCAGCCCTTTACACGGGCGTGTGGACCTCTCCCGCCTTGGGGCGTGCGTAATTCATCATTCACAGCGTGCGACTTCCCAGCTGGTGAGGGCTGTCCTCACTCAACTGCGTGCTCCGCTCTCCCCTGGTTCTGTCTGCAGAGAGCACACAAAGGAAGGAGCCCTGTGCTGCCCCGGCCTCCCACCAAACACCGGGGGCTCCGCGGGGAGTGCTGTCGAGATCTGAGGGTAGAACCTGCGAGGTGGAGCCGGCAGGACTCCCACCTCCCTCTCCTGCCGCCGTCCTGGCGTCACATCCAGATGCTTCACTGAAAGGACAGACATCAACCACTGCATCTGCTGCCTTCTCCCCACAGAATAGGCGTGGAGATGGAGGAGAGTGGTTCTGCAAGAGAAGCAAAAACCGGGAGTGAGCGGATGGTGTGCGCTGGGCGGGTTGGCATTTCAGGGAACTCAGCTGCCCGCAGCAGTGAGCGTCCCCTCCACCCCGGGAGAGTGAGCCCTGCCAGTCAGGGTCACCTGTGGAGGCTGGAACTCGGCCAGTGGAGGCGCAGAGGCTGTGACAGGTGCCCACTGAAGGGCAGGGCAGGTGGGGGCCACCCCTGCCCATGGCTCTGCACCTGCAGCCACACTGTCTGCACGCTGGGAGCTGTAGAAGCCTGGCCCCAGCATTCAAAGACAGGGACGAGTGTCCCGGGAGGGGGGGACTGGCTTCGTGGCGGCCATGTGCCAGCCCCCTCCTTGGCTGATAATCTGGGGCGGCAAACTTGGTCTGTGAACGGTCAGACCATAAATATTGTAGCCACTGGGGACCATGTGGCTGTTGTCTCAACCACTCCAGAGACGAGCTGGAGTCAGGATTCTAACTCAGGTTCCTGTGACCATGAATGCCCCAGGCATTTCTTCACGGTGACCCTGACAAAGTTGCAATTGCTCACATGTAACATGTCTGTCTATGCCAGACATGGTTGGGATACTCCTCAAAAGATGAGCTTGGGCCGGCGCCGTGGCTCAACAGGCTAATCCTCCGCCTTGCGGCGCCGGCACACCGGGTTCTAGTCCCGGTCGGGGCACCGGATTCTGTCCCGGTTGCCCCTCTTCCAGGCCAGCCCTCTGCTGTGGCCCAGGAGTGCAGTGGAGGATGGCCCAGGTGCTTGGGCCCTGCACCCCATGGGGAGACCAGGAAAAGCACCTGGCTCCTGGCTCCTGCCATCGGACGAGCGCGCTGCGCCGCCCGCAGCGCGCCGACCGCAGCGGCCATTGGAGGGTGAACCAAAGGCAAAAGGAAGACCTTTCTCTCTGTCTCTCTCTCACTGTCCACTCTGCCTGTAAAAAAAAAAAAAAAAAAAAAAAAAAGATGAACTTAACAATTTGACAGTCACTGTGTACTTACGTCTCATGTGGGATCTGTCCTTAATGTGTTGTCCAACGTGCAGTAATGCTATAACTAGCACTGAAACAGTATTTTTACACCTTGTGTTTGTGTGGGTGCAAACTGATGAAATCTTTACATAGTATATACTGAATCGATCATCTGTATATAAAGATAATTGAAAATGAAAAAAAAAGACTTGGTGTTAAATTGGAAATTGCATAGAAAATTAATCAATTTTTAAAAAAAAAAATCATGTAGGATCTCTTGTCCTTAATGTGCTACACATTGTGATTTAATACTATAACTAGTACTCCAACAGTATTTTTCACTTTGTGTTGCTATGTGAGGGTAAACGGTTGAAATCTTTGTTTACATATACTAAACTGATCTCCTGTATACAAAGAGAATTGAAAATGAATCTTGATGCAAATGAAAGGGGAGAGGGAGCGGATAAGGGGGGAGGGTTGTGGGTGGGAGGGAAGTTATGGGGGGGAGCCATTGTAATCCAAGAGATGTACCTTGGAAATTTATACTCTAAATAAAAGTTAAAAAAAAAAAAGAAAAAAAAAGATGAACTTAGAGGAGCCTACACATCAAGCCTTTTCTCAAGACATGTTTTTTTTTTATTTTTTTTATTTTTGACAGGCAGAATGGACAGTGAGAGAGAGAGACAGAGAGAAAGGTCTTCCTTTGCCGTTGGTTCACCCTCCAATGGCCGCCGCGGCCGGTGAGCTGCGGCCAGCGCACCGCGCTCATATTTATTTGAAAGAGCAACAGAGATAGAGGGAAAGACACAGAGAAACAAACAGAAAAATGCTACCATCTGCTGGTTCACTCCCCAAATGGCTGCAACGGCTGAGTCTGGGTCAGGCTGAAGCCAGGAGCCTGGAGCTTTCTGGGCTCTCCCCCATGGATGTCAGGGGCCCAAACACTTGGGCCACCTGCTGCTGATTTCCCAGGTGCATTGGCAGGAAACTGCATCAAAGTGGAGCAGCTGGGACTCGATCTGGCACTCCTACTTGGGATGCTGGAGTCATGAGCAGTAGCATAATCTGCCCCCACATTGAGAATTCGACCTGTGTGCTCCTGGGAGGAAGAAATCACCTTTATCTTTATTTTAGAAGGGAGGAAGCTGAGTTACAGAGGTCCCTAGCCACTTGCCTGGGGGCACACAGCTGGCTGGGGTGGGGCTGGGGTTTGAACCCAGGTAGATCACACTGGAGTCAGGGTTCCTAACTGATAGGCTGAAACACAGCTAAGGGTGGTGTGGTGCAGTGGGTTAAGCTGCTGCCTACAATGCCAGCATCCCAAATGGGTGCTGGTTAGAGTCCCGGCTGCTCCGCTTCCCATCCATTTCCCTGCTAATGCACCTGGGAAGGTAGCAGAAGACGGCCCACGTGCTTGGACCCCTGCCACCCACGTGGGAGCCAAGATGAAGCTCCTGGCTCCTGGTGACTTTTGTCCGGCCGTTGCGGCCATCTGGGGACTGAACCAGCAGATGGAAGATCTCTCTCTTTATCTCTACTTCTCTCTCTGTATAACTCCGCCTTTCAAATAAATACATCTTTTTCAAAGACAGATGACCAAACACCCACGATGAATGCTGATCCAGTGGTGATTAGGAGTTAAGGTGACCCGAGTTTAGAGGAACATCCACAGAGGATACGGCCGCCACAGCAGCCCCGAAAGCAGCCGAGAGCGGGTGTGTGAGAGCAGGGGCTCCATCGGGGGGGGGGGCAGCATCCAGGCAGAGGAGGACCAGGCTGGCTGAGGAACAACGCTGTTTGCTCCTGGTCCAGAAGCTTTGCATCGAACCCACAACCAAAACGTTGGCGCACTTACAATGCGCCTTGCTCCGTCAAACACTTTCACTCCCTGATGACAAAGTAATCTCTTTATCACACAGACAACCAGAGACCACTGAAACAAGCACAGCTTTCGGGCCGGCGCTGTGGCTCACTTGGTTAATCCTCCACCTGCCTGCGGGGCCGGCATCCCATATGAGCGCCAGTTCTAGTCCCGGTTGCTCCTCTTCCAGGCCAGCTCTCTGCTATGGCCCGGGAGTACAGTGGAGGATGGCCCAGGTCCTTGGGCCCTGCACCCCATGGGAGACCAGGAGGAAGCACCTGGCTCCTGGCTTCCGATTGGCGTAGCTCCGGCAGTGGCGGCCATTTGGGGGGTGGCCATTTGGGGAGTGAACCAATGGAAGGAAGACCTCTCTCTCTCTCTCTCTCTCTCTCTCTCTCTCTCTCTCTCTGACTCTACCTGTCCAAAAAAAAAAGCACAGCTTTCAATGTCACACAGTGATGGCAGCCCCACTCGGCAGGGGGGCGGAGCCTGACCCAGTGACCCTGGGGGCTGCACCAATGACAACTGGGAAGCTTTGCACAATCATCCTAAACCAAGAAGGGAGATTGGTTGGCTGCACACTGGAAGGTCCAGGGGTCGACCGGCCTTTGTGCTGAGCTGAGCCCCTGCCCGTTTCCCTCCGGTCTTGCTGGCCCTGTGCACTCCTTCCCAGCCTCCCATGGTGGCCCTGGCTGCTGTTTGTTGGTGGCATCCCATCCAGTAGCTGGACGCAGTCACACAGCTCTGCACCAGTTCCCCAGTCTCAGATTTGGAGCTGAGTCACCATCTCTGACCACCCGACACAGGGCGCGCGTCCATGCTCCCGGCAGGCAGAAAGGGCTCGGCCAAGTCCTGGTCACAGACTTTGCCCAGTGCTTGGGTGCAGTCAGCCTCTCTGGTTTGAGTCTCACACTCAGCATTAAATTATACAACACTGTGGAAGTGTGGTGTGTTGAGCCACGCCCTCAAAGCTGCTAGGGTGTCAAGTAGGAATGGGTGCTGGTGTCCTAGAAGCAATGTTTTCCCACTCTGCTAAATAGTCCTGGGTGAGGCTGTAGGTTCCATTTGTCTTGATTTCTTCATCATCTCTATGCCAAACGCTGTAAAGGATTACTGTGTTTGATATGAAGCCTTCAAAGCTGAGTTGTCGTCTTGCCTCCCGCACCGAACAGGGGGCGGTCTCAGTCTCTATTCTCTTTACCCTCCGCATCTCTAGTAGACTGAACACAGCCCCTGAGCTGCAGAGGATCCCTCCATATTGGTGTAGGCATCCTCGGGGCTAAGCAGATGCTCCCAGGAGAACCTGGGCACCTCGTTTCTGAAAAGGCTCCCTGCCGAGGGGGACTGAGGGGTGGCTGTGGTGCAGAGCGAGGGTCAGGCTGTGTGGTGTGCAATCGAAGGGAAGATGAGGGCAGCTGCTGGCCAGGCACAGGGACTGGCTCTCCTACCCCGCCAGGGCTCAGCGCTCAGACCCGTCTGAGTTTCTCAGCCTGGACTTCCAGCCCCTCAAGAAGGCACATCTGTTAAGAGGAGGAGAGTAAAAGCCAGTAGTTTCCCAGTGCGGGGCTGCTGCTTCCCCCAGAGACTTGAGGCCCCACATGTGCCCTGGCCCTGCCCAGCACTTGTTCTTGAAACACATGGGGAGGGGCTGGGAGGTGTGGAGGTAGCAGATTTAGGTTGGGGAGCGCCAGACTTGATTCTGGAGGCAGTGAAAGGAGCAGGCAGAAGGGGCGACACAGGGGCGGGATGAAGAGCCCTGCCCATGTGGGTAAGGTGTCGGGAAAGGGCCAGAGAGGGGCCAAGGATGGCCGTGGGACAGACCAGAAGAAGCTGGAGAGCAAGGGAATGGGGGAAGTCACGCTGAACACTGCCGCTCTGGGCTAAGAGTTACTGCTTTGCATGGTCCTGGAAAATGCAACCTCTCTCAGTTCACAGACTCTTTCTTTGCTAGTCCAGGGTTTTCCCGTTGGGGGTTCTGACTCATTGGCATGCATTGCAGTAAAACCAGCTTTGTTTTAAATGCGTAGGAGAGATGGGGGCAGCAGCAACGCAATGAGGACTAGTGTTGCTGTGGAGTGGGTCCTGGAGGAGGGAATGCTCTCTCCTGCACTGGGGCCAGCAGTTTGATTTTCCCTGCACTCTTCTGTGTGACACCGTCGCATTTGTGTTCCGTGGACACTGACTGAGGCTACAAGTGTAGGATTCTGGAATAATGCCTGGCATTTATCTGGCTGGCATTAACATCACACCATCCTATACCAAGTAGAAATGGTGGAAGAGGTTCATTGCTCAAGGGCAAGCAGTCAGCATCAGAGATGAGCCTCAGATCCAAATCCTTGTTCTCAGTCCTGTCTCTTCCAAGATTATAGGCAATGCCCGACCCTGACCAATAAGACAACTTTGTCACTGCCTCTATGCTGGTCTCAGAAGTCATGGACATCTGTACTGGAAACACTTGACCTTGATCAAGACAAAATTGTCAACATTCTAGAGTAATCTTAGAGGTTTATCCTATGCATGATGCTCAGTGAAAAAAAATTATAAGTATTAATTCCATATAGGAATGTGTCTGTTTAACTCAGGTATGAATATGAACATGCTGTGTACCTATGGTTAAGTCCTCATTGGCCAGGGGACTTTCCACTTTCACATACACGTGTCACCATCTACAAGACCAGTCCAAAGCACCCGGAAGGCTCCTCGTGCTGGCTCCACCTCTGTTGGCGGAGACAAGCCTTGCCTGTCTGTACTCCTCTGTAGTGGAACCACATGGTGCGAATCCTTCCATTCTCCAACTTGTTTGCGAGGTTCATTCACTGTTGCCCAGCCCAGGACAAGCTCCTCATGGGCTGCCCATTTCTCTTCATGGCTCCTTTCCCGGTTTCCAGTCTCTGCTCTCCTACGATGACAGCGAGGACGGTGCTGTGTGAGTCTTTTGGCAGAAGAAGAAGGTGCCCACTTTTTCAGGCATTTAACTGCCTACAGAAGAACTTAACTAATGACAATTTTATATATAACAAAGTTTATTAAACTATTACTCACATTGAAAGAAGAGAAACACAATAGATGGACAGGAAAGAGCTCACTAAATGCGTGGTCTTGGGGACTAGCGTTTATATACAGGGAAAACTCAGTTTTGATTTTCATTCACATCATTTACCAAAATGAAATCATTAAATAAATAAATCCATGATAAATTATAAGAAAACATAAGTACATAAGTAATACTTATGTCTAGACAAAAAAGGACTTTCTAAATAAACCACAGTGGAAAATATAGAAAATATTTGAGTACATAGCAGTTTAAAAATTACATAGATCAATGCACATAATTAACAGAATTATAATTCAGCTACTAATTCAGAAAAATATTTTTAATACACTTATCACCAAGGGTTAACAGCTTTACTATAACCAAATTTCACAGAAGTTAGTGACATTTAAAATATTAAATAATATTTAAAATTTAAAATATTATTTAAAATATTTAAATATTTACAAATATTAAAATTTTAAAATATTTTAAAATTTAAAATATTAAATATTTTAAAATATTAAAATATTAAAATAATATTTAAAAATATTACCAACACAAGAAAAGAACAGGCAAAGCTATAGGAATGGATGTGTACAAGAGAAACTCTGTGTACAAACACACGAAACCACTCCAACAAAGAGAAGCAGATTAAAACAGAGGTGTCAGTTTCGCCGGTCAGGCACAGGTGCTCAACGTCGCCCCTGGGGACGGGGACAACGGGGAGAGAGAGGCTCGGCTACGCTGTTGGGAAGCAACTTAGTGGTGCGCACGTGAAGCCAAGGCCACGTAGATCTCAGCTGTCCATCAAACACCACACACAAGCAGTCGCTTGGCCTGGGCAGATCCAGGAGAGAGCGCGAACCTTCAAAATTCAAGACTGGAGAAGCCCATGGGAATGTGTTCGGGACCTTGGATAATTCCCGTGATGGCTGAGACTGTCCAGGACAGCGTGAGGGGGTCGTCCACCTGCACCGACACAGGGAGACGTCTCATTTCCCACGGCCACGGCGGCTGCTGTGGGCTCAGCACACAGTCGGGGCGTGGGGGAGGGCTGCTCGGGGGTGGAGATGGAGAAGGATGGGCAGGTGCCAGCTGACGGATGCAAGCCCCTCTGGAGACCATATAAATACATGGGCCCACCCGGCAAGGGGCCGGGCGTCATTCCTTGTCAGACAGGAAAACAGAGAACAGTTCCTGTGATCCTCAACTTCACACTGTGCTGAGCGAGGGAAATGCCACAGGCACCCAAGGAAGAAAGAGAAAGTGAAAGGAGTGTGTGGGGGGGCGCTGTGGCACAGCAGGTAAGGCCACCACTGCCTGCAGTGCTGGCACCCCACATACGCACTGGTTCGAATCCCAGCTGCTCCTCTTCTGATCCAGCTCTCTGCTGTGGCCTGGGAAAGCAGTAGAAGATGGCCCAAGTCCTTGGGCCCCTGCACCCGCATGGGAGCCCCAGAGGAGGCTCCTGGCTCCTGACTTTGGATTGGTGCAGCTCTAGCCATTGCAGCCAGTTGGGGAGTGAACCAGCGGATGGAAGACCTCTCTCCCCTCCTCTCTCTCTCTCTCTCTCTCCCTTCCTCTCTCTCTCTCTCTCCCCTCCCTCCCCCCCCTGCCTCTCTATAACTCTGCCTTTCAAGTAAATAAATAAATCTTTATTTTAAAAAAGTGAAAAGGAGTAATGTTATCTAACTGTGAGATGAAAAGGGAGCAGACTGGCAGGCGTCTGGGGCACGTACATTTCTTTACTGCTGCCCTTGGCTTTCGCTGAGCGTTTGTATGACTTCATTAATTAACTTGAAGTCTTTTAAAAAAAATTTGTTTATTTGAAAGAGTTACAGAGAGAGGAGAGGCAGAGAGAGAGAGAGAGAGAGAGAGAGAGAGAGAGAGAGAGAGGTCTTCCATCCGCTGGTTCACTCCCCAATTGGCCACAGCGGCCAGAGCTGCGCCGATCCGAAGCCAGAAGCCAGGAGCTTCTTCCTGGTCTCCCACGAGGGTGCAGGGGCACAAGCACTTGAGCCATTTTCTACTGCTTTCTCAGGCCACAGCAGAGAGCTGGATCAGAAGAGGAGCAGCCGGGACTCGAACTGGTGCTCATATGGGATGCCGGCACTGCAGGCCAGGGTGTTAACCCACTGCACCACAGTCCCAGCCCCTTAACTTGAAGTTTTTGAGGAGTTGGATGAAACTGGTGAAACTCAACCGAATTTGTGGCAAGTTGACAGGTTCTTTGAAAGACGTGTGTGGTGGTGATCGAAACATGTGTACAGTAACTTCACGTGCAGCTTCCCGTGGGCTCAAGCATGAACGCTATCATTATGATTCCTACCTCATAATTCTTAGGTCACAAGCAATCTCAGGATTGCTACCTGCCACAGACAGAGCAGTGGCCCACACAAGTCCAGGGGGCAGGTTCCCATCACGGTGTTTGCCACATGCGGCTCTGCGCGGCGGTCCCCACTGCCTGGGTGCTCGTTAGCAGAATCAGCGTTGGAAGCAGAGTAGCCAGGTTCAGTCCAGGTGCTCAGATACGCTATGCGGGTGTCCCAAGCGGCCCCTTAGCCGCGGTGCCCAACGTTCTAAATTAATACGAGTATCCTTGTCATTAAAGATGAGCTCGGGAAGCGAGAATCTAGGTGGCAAGGGGAAAGAATGAGCCGTCCCTTTCTGCGGTGGGCTTGACAGTCGCAGCAAAGATGGCAATTGTCCTAGGGCACCAGGCAGGCGAATCAGAGCGCTTTCATGTACTAATGTGCACGAGCCCTCCAAAACCACAAAAATACTCCGTGGGGAAAACAGTGTAGACACTGAATCTAAGAACACAGAAGTACAACCCCCACAAGAGTATCCCAAGCATCACAGTGTGGCAGATTCTGCAAGAAAACGCTTCAAGAGTAGTGAATCCAACAGCGCTCTCTACTCCAGACGAGGCTGCCACGACGTGTGCAGAATTCTCGACTCCAAGCAAGCGCCTCGCACAGCAGGTAACTTGTGGTGGGGGAAGCCGGCCTCTGGTGTCTGGACAGAGATGCGACTTCCGTGTGGCCCACCGCGGCCTTGGGCCACGGCAGCAGCTCCCCAAGCCCTGGCAAACCCAGCTGCTTCATCTGCGCCACTCTGCTGAGTGAGGACGTGCCCTGTGTCTCTCCTCTGCATTCGTCTTCTTTGCAGAAAGGTTAAACAAGCCTCTGATGGAGATGTTCGCACGTTTGTTTTCATTATTGTGAACGCTGTGTTGTCATTCTCCCACTTGTCATGGTTTCGGTCCCTTTATCATAGGCGCTCATGAGGTCTTCACAGAAGCACGAAGGTAGCACTCATCCATGATGCTGGATGCAGCTCCCGCCTTGCGCGACGTCTGTGTGTTACATGTTCTGCTGCGTTGCACCTCCCACCCCAGATTTCCATTTTTAAAGTGTAATTCATCCTTTTTTTTTCTTTTCTTACAATCTTTATGGTATCATGTTCTAGTATTTAATTATTTGATTTATGCACTGCTTCCGTGAACCCAGACTGGAATCCAACTTTAACATGTCTTCCGATGCCTTTTCTGGCTATGCCAACTCCAGTTATTGAATAATCTGTTTTATTCCCCAATGGGATAAAATGCAAGGCCAGTCACACACCGCTCTGCCCCCGTCACTGTGTTTCTGTACTGAGAATTGGCCGTCTGCTTTGGCTGTTCGCATACTGCGCCCCACGTCCCAGCAGACTGCATTTCCTGAACACTGAGACTTTATCTCACTTCCCTCCCCAGTGAGTGAGTCAGCGGGCTCCTATGCAGGGATGCCCGTACTGGGGCTGGAGCCTCGCAGCACAGACGGCAGCAGCACCTGACCTCCAAGCACCACACACATGGGTCTCGGCTGCCCCTGGGGAGAGCTGAGCTCCTAGGCGCTCCGCTGCAGGCACCTCCCAAGTGATGCCCGGATGCAGAGAGGCCAGGGTCCTGGATACTTCCCCACCCCGCCCACAGGAGGCAGTGGCAGTGGCCGTGGCCCAGGACCACCCTTCTGCCCCTAAGGCACAGCGGGCTGGTGATGCACAGGACCCAAAGCAGTGACCAGTAGCTCTGATGGAACCAAACAGGTGGCTGGGCCAGTGTGAATTTATAACCAGATAGCGTAACTAGGAACTGCCCCTGTGGTCTGATTCCTTGCTAAGAGAACGGTTCCTAGTACAGCAGGCTGCACAGCCACAGTAGTCTCAAATGCGACCTTCAAAAAATCCAGCGAAGCATAAACTAAGTCGAATGACTAGTGTTTGACTAATTAACACTGATTGTCATGAAATGAAACAGAGACTTTATTTACTGTCTGCATTTCCTGTGAAATGTCAGCTGGCGACTGGGAACAAGAGCTCGTGGCGGAAGTGCCTTCCTCGCTCTTAAACGGAGGCACACGATTTGGAAAGCGAGCACTAGTTCTTCACTAAAACGTGTTCCTTATGCAGCATCACGTTTAAAGCTCAAAGCCAATCGCAACTCGGGACACCAGCAGGAAAATGAAGACAGAGAGTTAAAAAGGGGTTTTCTCCACCTATGAAATCAGTTTGAGATTCCAAACACCATTCAGAAATCAGAAAGGCAACTGTAAGGACTTGGAGGGAGGGAGGGAGGGAGGGAGGGAGGGAGGGAGAGGGAGAGAGAGGAAAACAGCAAATCACTGAATTGTACTCAAGAAACATTTGGAAATGAAGCAGAGAATGCAATATTTGAGAGGTGGAGTTGTCACATCTAAGCTTGGGAGCGTGGGTGGTGTTTGCCGGGGGAGGGCACATATCACTAGATCTGAACAGCTCAGGCACAGGTGCCAGAGACCCCACAGAAGCCGTGGGGCTGAGTCACTTGAAAATCAATTTAAGTGTCAACCACTCCACATTTAGTACTCACACATTAAAATGAAAAGCTGACTCAGTTTACCTTCTTCTTGGTCTCATGTACCCATTTCCTTTCTCCTAAGTGCAAACATAATATTCATCAGCAGACAAATCTGTTTAAGCAAGAGGGGCCTCAGCTGAGTCACTTCTCCTTGGAGTCTCCCTGGTGACCTGCTGTGATGTTTGATCCTTTGTGAAACTTCGTAGACTCAAAGATGACCCTTTGTGGACCATACACCGTTAGCAAGAAGAGGCTCAAATAGCAACACCCAGAAGGAAGTATTAAGAAAGGTTAAGCAAAAGGCCAGATGTTGGTTTTGATAACACGCTGATTGCTGTTTTCTAGTTACATGAGACAATATTATAGCAAAGGGTACAAGAAAATAAGGAATTCCCTACCTGTGTAAGGAAAAGTAAAGAAAGCTCACGAGAAACAGAATCTATGTTCTGGATAATTCCTCAAATATGAGGCTAAGCACACATTGAACGTGTCAAGCAACTTAATATTTGCTAATATATTTTTGATTGAGGAAGACAAAATGGTTTCTTTTTAAAGTTGTACTCAGAGACACAGGTGCCACTGGGAATTGTATTGTACTCTGAGTGTGAAATTAGGCACAGTGTCACCAAAACCAAAGCAGAAAAATACCAAGTCTTAGAATACGGATGAGCACCTGGCTCCTGCCATCGGATCAGCGTGGTGCGCCGGCTGTGGCGGCCATTGGAGTGTGAACCAATGGCAAAGGAAGACCTCTCTCTCTGTCTCTCTCTCTCTCTCACTGTCCACTCTGCCTGTCAAAAAAAAAATAAAAAAAAGAATATGGATGTATTTCATTTCCAATGGGTCTTCCATAGCGGTGGAAACAGAGATTTTTAATTCGTTTACTATCTAAAATGTCTCTTACCATGTGAGATGGAACTGTACAGTAGCTGCAACATGTAACTTCTTTTTTTCTCTTCTAGAGGAACATTAGGCTGACGCTGAAACGTTCGCAGAGCCGGCAGACATGGAAATGCAGCCTGACGCCTGCACCGCCAGGAGTGATTCTTAGAATGGCTTTTATCTGAACTGAAATCTCCGCTTCACAGAGAGCGGGAAGTGGCCCGGCCGCACCTGCTTACATTTCACAAGTTGTTGGCTTATTTGTTTTCTTGTCAACCTCCCCAACCCATGTTCCCTTAAGTTACTTTAGTTTAGCTCATGTTTGTGTTAGGAGTGTTATAAGCAAGGCAAAAATCCCAAACCCGGCACACGTGCAAAGAGGCTGTCATGCTTCTCAAACATTCTGCAAACACCGAGCCCCACAGGGCAGGTAGCGATCACCCAGTGCACATTCGGCTTGTCCTATCACCCATTCGGAGCACCGGCATCCTGGGAGCAGGACATGGTGACACACCAGGGAGCTGCCCCCTCGGTAGGGGTCTTTCGGCTACCGTATAGCTTTTAGCTTTGTCCCTGGATAAAGGGACTGGAAGGGCAGATTAGGTCACAAACACAGGCCTCCTCACCCCTCCACTCGGCTGGAACCACGGCTCTGTCCACGTCCAGGTAGCTGGCTGTCTCTGACCACTCGCACTCAACACCAAGGGCAACCGAAGCAATGAAGAAGTGACCTGTACGCTTGGAGCGGAGGCAGCAGTCCTGAGTTCTGAGTTCAAACTGCTCTGCTCCCGTTTGGCACTCAACCATCGTTTGTTTCTAAAATGTGCTTTTGTTATTTACAGTTAAAACGCTGCTTCTCACTCTCCTCCGAGAGGATCTGTGCTTGTTCTAGAAAGAACCTGGGACTCGGAGGTCAGCGTAGGGGGGACGGTGACGGAGGCGTGGCCTGTGTGACAAGCAAACCTCGTGGACGGGTCAGCACCCCCGTCTTGAGCTTCGACATCGGCCTTAGCTTTGTTGGCTGCAAAGCTTCCTGGACCCTTGGTGCCCACGTCCTGGGCACCTGTTCCCAGACGAGCTGAAGGTTTATAGCACGTTAGAAAGCGCAAACTCATTAGCTCAGTACGATCCTGGTCTTTTTTTTTTTTTTTTTAGATTTATTTATTTATTTGAAAGAGGTACACAGAGAGAGAAGGAGAGGCAGAGAGACAGAGAGAGAGGTCTTCCGTCTGCTGGTTCACCCCCAATTGGCCGCAACTGCCAGAGCTGCGCCAATCTGAAGCCAGGAGCCAGCAGCTTCTTCCGGGTCTCCCATGCGGGTGCAGGGGCCCAAGGACTTGAGCCATCATCTACTGCTTTCCCAGGCCACAGCAGAGAGCTGGATCGGAAGTGGAGCAGCTGGGACTCGAACTAGCGTCCATATGGGATGCCGGCACTGCAGGTGGGGCTTTACCCGCTGTGCCACAGTGCAGGCCCCCAGGATCCTGTTCTTAAAGCTCCCGCAGGTGCGGACCTCCTGCCCCCTTGCCTGTTACTGGCTACTGCCCTGGGTCACTCAGTACGAGTATTTCTTGGTCGGTTCTCGGATTGTTTCTGGCGGTTTCCGCAGGGCTCCCCAAAGCGAATGTGCAAGAGGGGGGTAAGCAAGTGTCCCTGGAGCAGCCACGCGGGAGCTGTGCAGCCGCCTTGGGGAGAAGCGGCCAGCTGGTGGCAGCATTCACAAGAGCCGGCTCAGTTTCCTCTGCTACCTCGAGGCTGAGTCGCAAAGCGAGCCGGGCAGCAGGTCCCTCCCAGGGCCCAGGAACAGCGCGTGGGCCAGCAGCGCAGGGGAGCGGGGCTCCCACACTGCCCCCAGTGCACGGCGGGCAGCTGCTGCCCCGGGCTGGCCCCCGCCCCGGGCAGCTTGCACCGGACCCTGGGCAAGGACACTCCCAGCCGCCCCAGCCGCCCCCACGGCGCCGCCCCCGCCTTCCCCGGAAAATATAGCTGTGTCATTTTAGAGACATTTTTAATGTCAACCGCTTGTGATATACGGATTGGGAAGCAGACAATTTTGTTGTTCTCTGGCAGGAAAAATAAAATAAGATAAAAAACAGTGTTTTCATCCGACAGCAAGGACAGCGACAGCAAGTGACACCCAGGGCAGGAACCTAGGCACCCACAATGTGAGTGAGTGAGGAGATCTTTCCCTTCCAGGCCTTAGCAAGGCTGTCCGGCCATTAGTGTGCGATTTGCATTTCAAGTGCGCAAAGTCTTGGGGAAAAAAATTTTTTTGATGTTGTTTCTAATGGAAATGCATTCGCAAAATCCAAACACAGCAAAATCCAGATGAATGTTAGTAAGAATGTTAAGTCCCTCACTGTAGTCGCTTTTGCAGTATTTACATTCTCGTATTTCTTCAACACAATTACATTTCATATGAAATGTTTTGAATATTGGATTAGTCACAATTGTACCTAGGAGATAAATGTTTTCCAAAACAGTGTTAATTCATTTCCTGTGCTGTTTGGAATTCTTATTTTAAAGGTCATCTATTTTAGAAAACAATGCTGCACAGATGAGCATTTAGGAAGGACGATTTAATCAATATTTTTAATGAGCAGAATAAATACTAGACTGGAAAATCTTTATAATTTCTGAGGAAGTGATACCATCCATTAACAAACCCTAATTCTTTAAACAAGCCATTAACACATCTTGATTCTTCCTGAGCTTGCAGTCCCATGCATAGATACTCATGATCCAAACAGCAGTTACATTCCACCCTGTAAATCATTCTCTTGCACATACAGAGTTAGCATGTTGCAAAATTCTTGTGCAATTGCAGTTGAAACACATTAGCAAAGAGATCTGTGCAGAAACGCTGGCTGGGAAGTGCAGCATCCCCTAAAGAGTCTGGATGAGGGAAAGTCTGCACAGGGTTCATCCAGAGAAACGGAAATTACCGCAGGAGCTACGGAACAACATTGTTTCATAAAGTAGCCTGGGGAGGGAATGTGGCCAGGCATTCTGAAGACTGAGTATCCTCTGACATTAACCTGTGAAATAACACAGGTATCTCCCAAACATCTCCCCAAACACATTTTAAATCGGAGCTCTTCTAACTGGTGACATAGCGCTTCACAATCCGCTTAGCTCTGGGTTTTGTTCACCTAGCCACAACATGCTGTCCGCTCCTAGTGTTAAGAATGAGGGACAGTGGACACCGAGGTCACACGTAAGAGCGTGAATTGTTAACAACAGGAGTCTCTGAGCACTGACTTCCCATGCAGGACCTCTGTCCTCAATGAGTTGGATTCTGAGAATTAACTGTAAAACCAGTTCCCACTTTGTGTGTGTGTTTGTGTGTAAATTGTTGAAATCTTTACTTAGCATAGAGTTGGTGTTCTGTGTACAAAGTGAATTGAAAATGAATCTTAATGGAGAATGGAACTGGGGAGGGGAGAGGGAGGAGGAGGTGGAGTGGGAGTGGGGGTATAGTGGGAAGAACCACTATATTCCTAAAGCTGTACTTACAAAATTTGTACTCATTAAATAAAAGGTTTCTTTGGGAAAAAAAAAAAATGAGGGAAAGAGGCGGGGCTGACTCCCAAACACTACTGTTGGGTTCTTTCCCTCTGCATGCTTCCTTAGATAAATCAAAGGGGAACTGAGCGTGCTCAGGGGTCCTGTTTGTGTCATGGATTCCTCACGCATTTCTAGATGCTAAACTTTTACAAAATTGATGGCTCCAGATGGGACTTTAGGTTTTCCTAAGAGGATCATCATGGCATAGGCTTCTACCTTCACACACACACACACACACACACACACACTCCTGGCTAAAAGACGTAGCCGTTTTGTTGTGGGGAAGGGAAAGAGTGACAGGTCTGGGACCATGAGAAAAAATGTCATCCACGCTGCTTGCTGGCGGCAGGCCACACAAGCAGCCATGTGAGCCGCCGCCCGCTGGGAAAGCCTGGGAGAGCAGCTGGAAGACCACCAGGCCCAGTGCAAGCTCTCCAACAACAAACACATCGCAGACGAGGACCGGCTGCTCCTGGCTGCAAGGGCGGGGGTCGCGGGCCCACAGCCCCGGAGAAGGGACGCCTTGGGCCTTGGATGTGCGGGTCCCGGGAGCTGGGACAGCGCGGGGCCTGCAGCTGCTGCGGTGGGCCAGCCATCCCTGGGAGCCTGTGCTTTGTGTCTGACCCACTCACTCAAAATGCTGGCGTTTACCACCAGGACAGGCAGGAATCAAACCAGCGAAAGCCAAAATAAACACACACAGTGACCGCTAATCGCCTGCCATGGCATAGCAAGTGGGTAAGCACTCAGCGGAACACGGAAAGCTAATGTGTTCTCTAAAAGGGTAAAAGATCAGACAAGAACGAAACCATTGTGAAGATACTTTCTCAGAAGACACGGTCACTTCATGCTAAGGAGGGTGTCCCCACCGTCCGCGTCCGCTGCTCAGGTGTCAGGGACCCCCAAGCTGATGTGTTCTCAGGGTCCGAGACGGAAATCCCTCCATCCGCCCCCTCTGCGGAGCCACCGCTGGGCGGCCCCTCCCCTCCGCAGGTGCACACACCTGAGGCCGAAGCGCCCCGGGCCCCACTTTCTAGAGGGCGGGGGGCAACATGGAAGGCGATCCCACGACGCTTCCTAAATGGACGCCGAGCTGAACACGTGCTTAAAATGACAAGGCCACAGCGCAGCCCGGGTCACACGTCCCAGGGAGCCGTGCAGACGCACGCAGCAGGTGTTCCACGCAAACTCCAAGGCCTCGACTCACCAAAAACAACCCACCCAGGGTTCCAGGAGGGGCAAACCGCCGGGCAAGCGGGTCCCGCTCCGGCTCCTAAGCGCCGGCCCAGCTGGATGCGGCGGTGTGCGTGCGCCCCGGCGGCCGGCCGAGAGTCGCCCAGGGGCGCCCGGGGCCCGTCCAGGGCCGCCCGCCCTGCAGAGGCCACCGGCCGCGCGCACAGGTGCGGCCACGCCCACCGCCCGCGGCGCGCTCGGGGCGCGGGGCCCTGTGCGGGGCCCGAGAACCGCCTCCGCCCGGCCGGCGCGCGCGCGCCCTCGGCGGCCTGCTGGCCCCTCCGCGGCAGCCGCTCTCCACTCCCGGCCCTGGCCCGGGGAGGGCGCCCGGGACGCCCCGGAAAGGGCCCTGCGCGGGAGCGCGCGCGCGGCGTGCGGGGGAAGGGCGCCCCGGGCGGGGTTCCGGGGCGCCGTGCCCGGCTCCCCCTGCAGGGGCGGGCCCCGCGCGGCGCTCGATCGCCCACGAGCATTCCCCCCCCCTCCGCCCACGGGCCCGCCGGGCGCGGGATGCCCCGGAGCGCGGCGGGGGCGACGGCGGCGGCCCCCGCACCCGCCCCGCGCCGCCTCCCGGCGGAAGCTCGCAGCCCGCTGAATGGAGTCCGAGCGGGAGGGGCAGGGCCCTGCGCGCCGCGGCCCGCCCCGCCCCTCTCCCGCGCGGGGCGGCAGCCGCGACGAGCCTCTGATTAATGGGGTTCGGGCCGCCCCCGCCCCGCCCGGCCCGCGGCCCCGGCGGGAGGGGGAGGGGACGGCGGGAAACGCGGCCCCGGGAGAAAGGGGGGCGGGGCGGGGCTCGGGCCCGCCCCCCGGCCCCCGCGGCCCGCGCCCATTGGCCCGGCGCGCCGTCCGTCGGGGGCCGCGGCGCCAATGCGGGCGGCGGGGCGGGGCGGCCGCGCCGTGTGTGCCTGCGTAACGCCGAGTCACATGTTGTTTTGCTCCTCTTAGTTCAGTCACTCGGTGCGCGATGTGTTACTCACTGTGCGGCGGGGACCGCGACGAGCCCGGGTCGCCGCTGGCAGCGGCAGCAGCAGCTTCGGCCCCGGCGGCGGCGGCGGCGGCGGCGCGGACCCCGAGCGCCCGGGCGCACCCCGGCTTCCCGGAGCGCGGCGCGGCGGCAGCGGCGGCCAGGGCCCCGGTGCGGCGGCCGCGCGCGCCCTAGGCTCGGCCCCGCGGCGCGGGGACCCCCCCCCCCACCACCGCCACCTCCGACTCTCGGCCCGGCCGGCGATCACCCGCCCCCTCCCCGCCCGCCGGAGGCCGGGGAGGCAGCGGCCGCGCCCGGCCCGGGCGTCCTCGAGCGGGCCCGGAGCGCGCGCGGGGCCTCCCCGGAGCCCCCCGCGGGACGCGCGCTCGAGCGGGCGGGGGGCAGGGAGCCGCCCCCGCCGCTCCGCGATGGCCAGCCCGCCGCCGCAGGGGGCTCCCGGGCCGGCGGGCGGCGGCGAGGCCCCGAACCTGAACAACAACAACAACAACCACCACCACCAGGGCGTGCGCAAGTGCGGCTACCTGCGCAAGCAGAAGCACGGCCACCGGCGCTTCTTCGTGCTGCGCGGGCCCGGCGCGGGCGCCGACGAGGCGCCGCAGCCGCCGCGGCTCGAGTACTACGAGAGCGAGAAGAAGTGGCGGAGCAAGGCGGGCGCGCCGAAGCGGGTCATCGCGCTGGACTGCTGCCTGAACGTCAACAAGCGCGCCGACGCCAAGCACAAGTACCTGATCGCCGTCTACACCAAGGACGAGTACTTCGCCGTGGCGGCCGAGAACGAGCAGGAGCAGGAGGGCTGGTACCGCGCGCTCACCGACCTGGTCAGCGAGGGCCGCGCGGCCGCCGGCGACGCGCCCCCGGCCGCCGCCGCCGCGTCCTGCAGCGCCTCCCTGCCCGGCGCCCTGGGCGGCTCGGCCGATGACAGCTACGGGCTGCTGGCGCCCGCCGCGGCCGCCTACCGGGAGGTGTGGCAGGTGAACCTGAAGCCCAAGGGCCTGGGCCAGAGCAAGAACCTGACGGGCGTGTACCGCCTGTGCCTCTCGGCGCGCTCCATCGGCTTCGTGAAGCTCAACTGCGAGCAGCCGTCGGTGACGCTGCAGCTCATGAACATCCGGCGCTGCGGCCACTCGGACAGCTACTTCTTCATCGAGGTGGGCCGCTCGGCCGTCACGGGCCCCGGCGAGCTGTGGATGCAGGCCGACGACTCGGTGGTGGCGCAGAGCATCCACGAGACCATCCTGGAGGCCATGAAGGCGCTCAAGGAGCTCTTCGAGTTCCGGCCGCGCAGCAAGAGCCAGTCGTCGGGCTCGTCGGCCACGCACCCCATCAGCGTCCCCGGCGCGCGCCGCCACCACCACCTGGTGAACCTGCCGCCGAGCCAGACGGGCCTGGTGCGGCGCTCGCGCACCGACAGCCTGGCCGCCACGCCGCCCGCCGCCAAGTGCAGCTCCTGCCGGGTGCGCACGGCCAGCGAGGGCGACGGCGGCGCGGCGGCGGCCGCGGGGAGCGGCGGCCGGCCCGTGTCGGTGGCCGGCAGCCCGCTGAGCCCCGGGCCCGTGCGCGCGCCCCTGAGCCGCTCGCACACTCTCAGCGGCGGCTGCGGCGGCCGCGCGAGCAAGGTGGCGCCGGCGCCGGCAGGGGGCGTCCTGCAGCACAGCCGCTCCATGTCGATGCCCGTGGCGGCCGGCCACTCGCCCCCCGCCGCCGCCACCAGCCCCGGCAGCCTGTCGTCCAGCAGCGGCCACGGCTCGGGCCCGCCCTCGCACGTGCCGCACCCGCTGGCCGCCCACCACCACCACCACCACCATCAGCCGCCCCCGGGCCAGCGGCCCTCCAGCGGCAGCGCCTCGGCCTCGGGCTCGCCCAGCGACCCGGGCTTCATGTCCCTGGACGAGTACGGCTCCAGCCCCGGCGACCTCCGCGCTTGCTGTAGCCACAGGAGCAACACGCCCGAGTCCATCTCGGAGACGCCGCCGGCCAGGGACGGCCCCGGGGCCGGCGAGCTGTGTGGCTACATGAGCATGGACAGGCCCCCGAGCCACTGCGGCCGCGCCTACCGCAGAGTCTCCGGGGACGGCGTCCCGGACCTGGACCGCGGGCTCCGGAAGAGGACCTACTCGCTGACCACGCCCGCGCGCCAGCGCCCGGCGCCGCCGCAGCCCTCGTCCGCCTCGCTGGACGAGTACACGCTGATGCGGGCCACCTTCTCGGGCAGCGCGGGCCGCCTGTGCCCGCCGTGCCCTGCCTGCTCCCCGAGGCCGACCTACCAGCCGTACCCAGAGGACTACGGCGACATCGAGATCGGCTCTCACGGCGGCTCCGGCGGCCTCGCGCGCGCCGACGACGGCTATGTGCCCATGACGCCCGGCGCCGCCCTGCTGGTGGGCGCGGGCGGCCGCGGCGATGACTACATGCCCATGAGCCCCACCAGCGTGTCGGCTCCGAAGCAGATCCTGCAGCCCCGCGGCGCCGCCGCCACGCCCACGCCCACGGCCCTGCCGCCCTCGGGGGCGGCGGTGCCCACACCCCGCGCCGCGGCCAGCCGGGCCTTCGCGGGGCCTGCGGGCGGCGCCTACAAGGCCGGCTCCCCGGCCGGGAGCTCCCCCGAGGACAGCGGGTACATGCGCATGTGGTGTGGCTCCAAGCTGTCCACGGAGAGCGCCGACAGCAAGCTGCTACCCAACGGGGACTACCTCAACATGTCCCCCGGCGAGGCGGGCGCCGCGGGCACGCCCCCGGACTACTTCTCCGCGGCCTTGCAGGGCGGCACCGGCACCGGCTACTGCCCCGGCTCCCTGCCCCGCTGCCACAAGGCCGCGCACCCGTGCGGCGGCGACCACTATGTGCTCATGAGCTCCCCGGTGGGGCGCATCCCCGAAGAGGACAGGCTGGAGCCGCAGGTGCCCCCGGGGACCGCGCAGCCGGCCCGCGGCGCCTTCGAGGCCGGACACCCGCAGCCGGCTCCCCAGGCAGTGCCTTCGCCCCTGAGGCCAGGGGGCCGCCCGGAGGGCCCCCTGAGCCAGCGCTGCAGGGCGGTGCGGCCCACGCGCCTGGCCCTGGAGGGGCTGCTGCACGCGCTGCCCGGCCCACAAGAGGACACGCTGCCGCCCGAGCCCCGCAGCCCCGGCGAGTACATCAACATCGACTTCGGCGAGGCAGGCGCGCGCCTGTCGCCCCCGGCCGCGCCGCTGCTGGCGTCGGCGGCCTCGTCCTGCTCCCTGCTGTCGGCCAGCAGCCCGGCCTCGTCGCTGGGCTCGGGCACCCCGGGCACCGGCAGCGACAGCCGCCAGCGCTCCCCACTCTCCGACTACATGAACCTGGACTTCAGCTCGCCCAGGTCGCCGCGGCCGGGCACGCAGGGCGCGGACGCCGCGGGCCCCCTGGACGGCCTCCTGTCGCCCGAGGCCGCCTCGCCGTGCCCGCCGCTGCCCCCGCGCCCCTCCGCCTCCGCGTGCTGCCCGCCGCCGCCGCCCGCGCCGGGGGACCTGTACCGCCTGCCCCCCGCGCCGCCCGCCACCGCCACCGCGGCCCAGGGCCCCGGCACTGCCGCCCGGGCGCTCTCCAACGCCGGGGACAACGACGACTATACCGAGATGGCCTTCGGCGTGGCCGCCACCCCGCCGCAGCCCATCGCGGCGCCTCCGAAGCCCGATGGGGCCCGAGTGTCCAGCCCCACGTCCGGCTTGAAGAGACTGAGCCTCATGGATCAGGTGTCGGGCGTCGAGGCCTTCTTGCAGGCCGGCCAGCCTGCTGACCCGCACCGGGGGGCCAAGGTCATCCGCGCCGACCCGCAGGGCGGCCGCCGCCGCCACAGCTCCGAGACCTTCTCGTCGACCACCACGGTCACCCCCGTGTCCCCGTCCTTCGCTCACAACCCCAAGCGCCACAACTCGGCTTCGGTGGAAAACGTCTCTCTCAGGAAAGCCGGCGAGGGCGGCAGTGGCGGCGGCGGAGGTCCGGGCGCGGGCGAGGAGCCCCCCGCATCCCCGCGCCGGGCGCAGCCGCCCGCCCCGCAGACGCAGACACAGGCGCGGCCGTGGACGCCCGGCCTGCCCGCGGCGGGCCTGGTGGGCTGCCCGGGGGCCGGCGGCTCGCCCATGCGCAGGGAGACGTCCGCCGGCTTCCAGAAAGGCCTCAACTACATCGCCATCGACGTGCGGGACGAGCCGCACCCGCAGGCGGCCGACAAGGGCGCCTGGAGCCGGGCGCGCGGCCTGGGCGGCCTGCTCAGTGCCGTGGGGGGCGGCGGCGGCGGCGCAGGCGGCGGGTGCGGGGGCCCTGGCGCAGGCACGCTGCCCTCGGCCAACGCCTACGCCAGCATCGACTTCCTATCCCACCGCCTGAAGGAGGCGGCGGCCGTGAAAGGTGAGCTGCCTGGGCCTGGCCTGGGGAGGGGGCGGCCCCCAGCCCCCTGCGCGCCCACGTGGCCTGCAGGGAGGACACACCCGGCCAGGACAGAGCGCGGGGCCCTGGGGCTCAGCTGGGGTGGGAGGCGCAGTAGGGGCAGGGGAGTGGACGGGAGGGTCAGCGCTGAGCATGGGTTTTACCTCCCTTGCTGTTTCTTGGGCACACTGAGCAGCGCGCGCAGTAAGCCAGCAGGTTAGAGGGCAGGGCGAGGACCAGGAGAGGGAGCCGGCTGCAGAGCCTTTGTTCTGAGTGGTGTCTCAGCCTGTGCGTGGCAGAGTTGGTCCGTGGGTGTAGGACCACAGCTGTAGAGTGACCGCGTTGCTATTCTTCCGCCCCCCGGAGGAAAAGCTACTTCCGTTTTGGACGTTAGAGGTGTGGAACAAAAGACGGAGAAGTTGCTTCCTGGCATCTGGAGCCGGGCGCCTCGGCATCTCGGGGATGCGTTGTCAGAGCGCAGCCGCGGCTGGAAGGCGCTGTGCCTGGAGTTGCTTCAAAGCACCGGTCTGTGCTGGCGCGGGCCAGCCGGCCCCCAGGGTGTGGCCCGTGGGCTCACCACGGTGAGGTCAGCACACTCCAGCACTTTTGTTCTGCCCAGATGGGTATTTGTTGTAGTAAGTGTGGAAGCAAGCATACTTTGCACAGCCCGACTCCGTAACAACTCCACCCAGCCAACGGGCCTGAGCAGAGGGGACCTTCCCAGCTCTTGGTGGAGTGAGCGGAGGGGGGGGGTGGGGGCACAGACCTGACCCAAACCGGGGGGCTCCAGGGCAGGGTCTCGGTGGCAGCAGGCGGGGGCTGGGGGCTCAGCTGTGTTCACAGACCCGAAAGAACTGCAGACTTTTCTGATAAGGCAGATCTTCAGACGCGGGGTTTGTGTATGAGATAAGGCCCTTCTCAGACGAGGGAGAATTTTGAACTGCGAGAGATAAGTTTATTTAGAGGCCCGATTTAGCTGATTTGTTGGATTTCCCACAGTGTGAAATTCCTGCCAGCCTATGGGATTAACCTCCCTGGAATCCAAACCGCAGCTCTCTGCTCCCAGCTGGCTCCACAAAGATGAGGGATGGTGTGGTTGCCGTTTCTCCCAAGTCTGTGGGTGTCCGGGTGAATGTCCTCCCAGATCACCACGCTGTGTCCGCTGTGGCAGAACCACAGCTCAAAATAAATAAATAAATAAATGAAATAAGGAGGGCACACCGTCTCTGGCTCCTGGCAGACTCACCGGCACACCGTGAGGCTGAGTGTGCCGTCTTAGCCGGCTTGCGGGGACACTGTGCTCTGTCCCCTCAGGGAGGGGACGTTTGGAAACTCAGAACCAACGCTCACCTTCGGCTCACCCACGCAGCCAGAAACGCCCGTAAGGCTCGGAGGCTGCACGCGTCCTCTGGGGGCGGCGTTTGTAGTGAGGCTTGCGCTGGGTTCCTTTGAAGATGGGGTGGAAAGTGCACTCCCCCGCACGGAGCGCTGGCCCTGTAGTGGCGTGGAGGCAGGATAATTTGGGGTTAGGAGGGCGGTGTTTGGGAGCTGGATCCGCGGCACTGGTGCCGCCTGGTCGTCCATGGCAGAATCAGGAGGGGGATTTGACGCAGACGCCAATTGGAAACCTCAGGGCGGGGCACCAGTGTGTGTGTGCGACAGGTGCAGCGTGGTACCTCCCTGTTGTCTGGAAAGGTGTCGCCGAAGCCACTGTGCTTCCAAGCTGCCTTTTTAAACATTCATTTTATGTGGCTTTTTTTCTGCTAGGATCGCAGGCCGGTGCACACCATAAAATGTGCAATTGTAGTTTTCTGCCACGGTGAGACTTTGCTCCACCGTAGTCTCTGTGTGCGGGAAACGGCATAGATAAGAATCGTCTGGATTCCAGTTTTGTTTGACAGTCGGACTGTCAGTTTCCAGAAACAATGACATCACGATTCCTGTTTAAAAGTAGTGGCTTTTGAAGTCTAAGAGAGTTTGTGTATTTCTAGCGGGGTCCTGGGACAAGCTGCCTTGACTGGCTGGCTCCTGCCTGCTCTGTACGCACAGACAACCAAGGTGCTAATGAAAACACACACAGGCTTTCATGAATGAAAGTCACATGACCCGTTCCATTTCCTTTATTGAAAGAGAAACCTTTACAAAAATAGTGCGTGGTAGAAGGAAGCGTTGGGCCAGGATCAGGAAGCAAGGTTTCTGGTTGCTGATCCTCGTGAGTCATTGTGGGCCTGGGCGAGCCGCCTAGTGCCTCCCTCTCACTTTCTCTGCCTGTGAAATGGGAGTAATGACAAGCCTCCCCTCGCCGTGTCACGTGGAGCTCATGAGCGTCAAGAGTGTCGCAAGCGCTCCTGCAGGGAGGTGCTGGGAAGTCAGTGACACTGAAATAAATCCTGACTACGGCCAGGAAAGGGATGTGGGGACAGAGTGCTCGCAGGTTCACCCAGCACCGGAACAGAGCTCAGAGCAGCTGAGAGTGGAGTGGGTGCCCTCCCCGCCCCGTTGTCGGAGCCCCCGGCACAGTCTTCCATGGTGGCTGCCTTCTTGCCCCCCTCTGCATTGAAGATCTGTGCCTCAGCCATGGCCCGTTGCAAGGGGGTGGCCCTTTAAGTCGTGCAGGAAAACACTGTCCTGATCCAAAGCTGCATGATTGAGTACCCTTGATGATTTAAGTGCTAAGAGCTGTTGACCAGATGAGGCTATCCAAGGGCGCTTCAAAAAGTTGGTAAAAGATAGAATTTATTTTGGTGCAAAAACTTGAAATCCGTGGTAGTGTCTTCCTATGCCGCGTTTTCCCGCCAGCTTCCTGAAGCCCTGTCGTGGATGTAGAATGCACATTGTTAAAAACCGGCTGTTACTGGAGGCTGAATTAGAAGAAATACGGAAGCCGTCCGTGTTCCCTTGTTTATTTGTCTGCTCTCTGATCTGAGGTCTCCTTGTTCGAGCTGGCTGGATGAGGCTGTCACTCGATTTTGATGGGTAACGCTGCGTTCTCCTTGGTTGTCAGATCAGGGTGGGGACACATTTGAATCTTTGGTTCTCCCACACCCCCCAAAAAGGGAATTTTAATTTTATTTTCTTTGGAACTGTTGGTATTAAAATGAGGCTCTCTTTCTGGAGAGCAGAGCTCGCCGAGGTTTTAGTAGCAGCCCGGGCATAATGGGTTTTCTGTTAAAATTCCCACTGATGTGTTTTTCCGCAGAAGCACAGTTTCAAGAGCTGGTTAACTTTCGATATCAGATCTGGCAACTGCACAGGATTTTTTGTTTTGTTTTCTTGGCGGGAGGGGCGGGGAGAGGGGGAGGGCAGCCCAACGTCAAGTGTTCGCATTTCACCTTGCAATCAAAGGGACAGTGGAACCTTGCTCGTTTATCTGTGTTGCCGAGTGGAGTGGGAAAATCACCCAGGGTGCAGAAGACATGGTGCCCCCCCCGCACCCACACACGCACACACCCCTCGGGCAGCTCTCACCCAGGAGGGCAGAGGTGGGTTCCCCGAGAACTTCTCTCTGCACACAAAATGTACGTTTCCACACCAGGAGGGCAGGGCGTTGTAGGGGACCAGCCACGCACAGCAAGGGTTCCAGGGTCCCGGAGTCACCGGCAGGGACTGTCCCTCTGCCTGTCCCCTGCTGGGTTTTGTGAACCACAGCTGTCCCAGGGACACTCTTTCTGTGTTGCGTTCCTTGGGCTGGAGTGTGTTCCGGTCCTTGGGTAGAGGGCGGAGGCCAGAGCGCAGGGTGGGTGTCCTCAGAACGGGTGAAGTCCGAGGTGCTGAGCTGAGTGCTTGATTTTCTTCAGGACGGCGACAGAGACTCAGATGCGCTGAGCCCTAACACGATGTGCACAGCAGGAGACTTGTTCTTTACCTGGACCTTGTTCTCTGGGTGCTGGCGATGCATGATCCTAGTGTACTTGGAAGTCTTAGTTCTTAGTTCAGTTCATTATATTAGAATATGGAAGGAGTTGGGTGAAAACTTACTAGCTATGTGCTTGCACACGATGGAAACATCAGTCCAGCTGTGCTGATGTCTGTTAGACTACAGAGCTGCTGACTTTGCCTAAGGTGACGTTTTCTTGACCAGAGACAGTATAACGGGAGCTGGTAAATGGGTTTATAAATTTACACCTGCAAAGAAGATTTATAAAGTGTGTCTTGCTTATTGCACCTTTGTTGAAATTTGAAATATTTGCCCCAATATATTTTTTAAAGATTTATTCATTTATTTTAAAGTCAGAGTTACAGAGAGAGAAGGAGAGGCAGAGAGAGAGGTCTTCCAACCAATGGTTCACTCCCCAACTGGCTGCAACAGCTGGAGCTGTGCCGATCTGAAGCCAGGAGCCAGGAGCCTCTTCCGGGTCTCCCACGTGGGTGCAGGGGCCCAAGGACTAGGGTCATCTTATACTGCTTTCCCAGGCCATAGCAGAGAGCTGAATCGGAAGTGCAGCATCCGGGACTTGAACTGGTACCCATATGGGGTGGCGGCTTTACCTGCTATGCCACAGCGCTGGCCCCGACCCAATATTTTGATCCACAGTATACGTTAAAGATAAATGATCACATGCATTTTAATCACTGGGTCTTTTAATTCTTATTTTACAGGGTATCTGGTTTTCCAAAAATAAATATTTGGGGCTGGAATGTGTGTGTAGTTCCACAGTATGTTACCCATCATTCTCCGAGAGGTTGAATGTGAATTTTTTTGTAATTGAAACTCAGATACTAATGATTCAGTCTCTAATCATGTTAAAACTCTGTCACTTTAAGCATAATGACAGACTTCCTGTTACTTGAATCTCTCCATGTGGAGTCAGTCCTGGTACTTGAGTGAAGTATTATGGTATAGTATTAGATTTCCATTTTTTTAATGCATAAAAATAAGTATGATATCATTCACTGTGTTATGTGATTTTTAATGGTTATCTTAAAAGCCACGTTTATGTTCAACGTGACTCATGCTTTTTATGGTACTACGGCTTCACCTTTAATCCTCATGACTTCCTCTGAGGCCCTACTCAGCTCACCCATTGCCTCTGAAGCCTAAGTGTAGCTCACAGTCCCGAAACTTGAGGCCAGTGAACACGCTGGAACGTGGAAGGCGGACGTAGCGAAATGCAGCCGTGGTCAGTACTGAGAGGCCATTGTACGGGTCAAAGGACTCGTGTGGTGGTGCAAGGGTGCTTTTCCTTGGACGCATCAGGGCATTGGGACATTCTTATATGAACAACATCGTGGGGCGCTCCGGAGCATCTCGGGGTAACCCGGAGCATCTCGGGGTGACACAGAGCCAGCTCCAGCCCTGTTTTCCAGAGCGAAAACCTGTGGCTTGTAAAAGCCGAGTGGCTTACCCAAATCCCTGAGCCAGGGGGAGCAGGGCTGGGGTCCGCCTTGGACCTCTGCTGGCCCTGCTTGGGCCCCTGGCTCCCTCTTGCCTCACCTGCCTGTGGGCGGGGCAGCTGGGGCACCGGGTTTGCCCGGGCTGTGCCTGCAGACCTGCCTCAGGCAGCTGCCAGCTCCCAGTTTGGTTTTCAGTTCCCTTGGGTGAGACTTGATTGTTTCATTTCCCTCTTTTGTTCCACTGCATATTGTGAGTTCCCCAGCAGGTTGGGAGAGTTAATGAGGAAGACGGGATGTTGTAGGAAAAGCCCTCTTCATTTTTCCTGTGTGTTTTTTTTTTAAGCCCGTTTTTGCATCTGACAGTTTGAAGAGCTGAGGATCTGCTGTTGTTTGAGGGCTCTGGTGTTGGCTGGTGCCTTTGCTGATCCCACAGTAGGAGCTCCTGTGTGGGGAGGGGGAGGGCCCCGGGAGGCCCAGCTCGGCTTCCCGGGCCTGGGCTGCTCTACAAGGTGGAAAACTTGGCCTCCTTCCTCCAGCCATTCCCACGTGTGTCTGAGACAAGCACCGTGGATGCCACCAGAATCCTTCCCAGCAGCAAGTGCATCAGAGCGCGGTGACCGTCCGAAAGCCAACGCCACGGCAAGGGCATCTTGAGGGTAATGTGTTGGCCACCAGTGATAGAACGTCGCGTATTTATTTTGAGGTTGTGCAAACAGCGGCCTCGGGAGGCCGGGTGTCGTGTTCAAGGTCGTTGATGTAATTAGTGGGCGAGCCGTGTGTGAGTACTATCAGGAATGCAATGCAAAGGATGGCAGGTTGCGTTGGGTTGGTTGTGAGCAGCCTCCTCCCGGGGCCTGTGCCCTCCAGAGCAGCCGCGTGCCCCTGGAAGCCGTGGCAGGATTTTCTCTTTGAAACACTCCAGTAGACTGCTTCCTGCACAGACGAAAAGGTGCACCGGGGCCGGAAGTGGAGAGCGCAGGAGCCGGATCCCGGAAGCTGTAGCCCCGGGGATGGGCTGATCGGCGCCGCCTGAGCGGGTGCTGGCTGCAGTTGACAAATAGTCAAGTTCATGAATGTGTTGGAAAAGAAGAGAAAAGGGACAATTCTCGGGAGAGTTCAGATCTGAAGGCTGCGACATCCAAGTAGTCCGGGTCCTCGCTGCTGTGTGCGGGTTCACATGGTAGCTAATGGATCAGGCTGTGATGTCTGTACACTTTCAGTGATTTTCAGATATGTTTATCCTGCAAGTGAAATGTCATAGACTCCTCACTGTGAGTGAGTCCGCTAACAATTTCCCAAGATAGGAGCCATTAACCTGTTTAATGATGAGTTTGTTTGCAAACCAACCCGTGCCACTGTCACTGTCACGCACACGCTGCTGGCTGGAACCTGCCTCGTGGCACAAACAAAACTGGGGAATGCCCCGAGTGTTTCGGGGACAGATGAGAGTGGTGGTGTTTCCGCTGAGGTAGAGAAGAGTCCAGGTCAGAATACCCTGCCCTGCGGTAACGCACACGTGGCTGATGTGCGAGGCCAGATAGGGACTGGAGGCACAAAGCAACTTGTGCCTGAGCCCCCAGGTCTGTGGCAGATGCCAGGGCCTGACTCGGGCTCCCCGGCCCCTGCCCTGTCCAGCCCAGCCCTCAGCAGGTGCGTCAGGCTCCGCTCAGGACTCCAGGTGCCCGCAAGGGTGGCGAGGGGAGGGGGGAGGCAAAGTGCAGAGAGAAGGGTTGGAAGGAGACTAAGGTGCCCTTACTAAATTTAGAAGTGGCACAAGTGCAGATGGTGCTTTAGGGACTCTGGGCACTGCCTGGGGTTAAGCGAGGTGCGGGTGAGCTGGCAGGAGCTCTGGAAGGAGGTCCTGGTCTCTGGTTCTGGGACTACACCTCGGGTAGCGTCTCTCGAATAACCCGCTGCCGTGAGCCGCTTCTGTGGTGTTCTACAGGCAGGGTGGACTTCACTTGTTTTTCCCTTGTCTTCCGCTGGGAAAGTGACTAAAGTAGCATTTGCCACAGGAAACAGATCTGCAAGGCGCCCATGCGCTCTGCCGGCTGCACTTGCAGGTGCATCTGGGGAGGCTGCTGGGAGGGACTTCTGTTACACTGACTCCTACGTGTCGAGCCGAAGCGTATAATTCAGTTGAAAGCATGCTTCAAGTATGCTTTAGCAACTTGCAGTAGTCGCGCCATCGCAAGATCTTTTTTTTCTCCTTTGGAGCCGTATAAATCCAGGAGTGTAAATTCATTGCAATCAGTTTTAAAACACTAACTTTAACTGAGTAAGTAAAAAAAAAGAGACAATTTTAATAATAAACCATGTGGAAATACTGATATGAAAGCCACATGAAATCATTGTAAACGTACGTGTGAAGGAGTTTGCAAACATCCTGGAGATCTTGTCCTGATGAGGCTTCGGAACGGGGATTTTCTAGTGAGGGGTGTGCAGCTCCTGGCTGCAGGGGCTGGTGGAGACAGGGCTTCCTCCACACAGCCGGCTCCTTGCCGTGCAGGCTGAGGCAGCCGGGGCTCCCAGAGGAACAGCTCTGCAGTGAAACAGCCACATCTTCCTGGCACAGGCACCCAGAGAAACCCCCGTGTGGGTGGCGCAGCCGGGTCTCAGCGCACCATGGCCAGGCGACTGCTTTTCTTGCCAGCGTGGGGAGGGGTCTGGGAGACACAGGGAAACGTGGAACAATCTGCCCCATCTTTACACCCCATGTGCACGGACCCCCATCCCCCAGCAGGTGCCCACCCTTCGGGACTCGTGGCCAGACACACAGAACGGGTTCCCAGCCAGAGAGAGTGGCAGCGCCCCAGCCCCTCCCCCAGCCACAGCGCAGGAAGTGTTTGGGTCCGGCTGGAGTCAGCTTGCTCTGAGCCCTTGCTGCCCGGTCCTGCTGACAGCCCTGCCTTTGTTATCGATCGAGTCTTCCAGAACCTTCCAGCTCCGAAGCTGGCTCGGTTAGCTCTCCTTCCCCTGCTCCCCGGCGTGTTCCAGCCCCTGCATTTCTGGGACGGCAGGTCCTTCTCTGGACGCAGGGCTTCCTGGCGCACTCACGGGGTCGCCCTGCAGAAGAGCTGATGGATAACGCAGTGTTTCGTTTTGCTGCCTCCGCAGAACTGTGCCTTGACGTGAAAGCCTTGCTGCTCGGAGTGTAGCTCCGTTTTCCCATAAGGAATCCACAAAATTTCCCATAATCATAGTTCTTTTCAAAAATCTGATGCTTCCGAATTGCTTAACGGTGAGTCACTGCACGAGTAATTTCCAGATAGGGCCGTGCGTGCTGGCCTCGACGCCACAGCTGTGTGATGTTGGGGCTGCGGCCTGACCCGTCCCCCTCCCCAGGTGCAACCACCTGTCCAGGGGCCCCTCTTGCCCTCCTGCATGATGCCCACTGGCGCCCCTCCCCCACCCCATCCCCAGCACGGTGACCCCAGCGCGGCTCCCGCAGCCGGGGCCTGTGGCCGGAGCAGGGGCTGGGCTGGGAGCCGCTGGCACCTTTTACCATCTCTCACTGTTCTTCTCAGACCAAGAAGAAAGTGACAAATGACAGGCATGGCACTCACGGCCTGGGCAGGGGGAAGGCGGGGAGCAGGAGGAGGTGGGCAGGACAGAGCCGCGCTGGCTCAGAGTTCGAGGTTAGCCAAGCTGGTCGACGGTCACGTTTTGCTCCTTTAAAGGTAATTGAAGCACTTTCAAGATATTTCAAATACTTTGATGTTTGGGAAATTTTAGCATGCAGACTGGAGAGAAACTGGTTTAGTTACCAAGAAAAAAGAAAGACATGCAGGAGTGAAGCTTCAGTAAGCCGCTGACCTTTGACCTGGGGGGACAGGCTCAATGTTGAAGTGTTGTCAGTGGAGGTGAACGCTCTGCAACGGGAAGCAGGAGGTGGACAGGGAAGACGGCTGTGACTCAGTGAGGAGCCTGAAGTCGTGAGGATGCGAGATGAGATATTCAGGGAGAGATGGTGTGCAGAGGTCTGGGTGGACAGGGAGAGACGGTGTGCAGAGGAGAGGTCCTGGGTGGACAGGGAGAGGTGGGTGTGCAGAGGTCCTGGGTGGACAGGGAGAGATGGGCGTGCAGAGGTCCTGGGTGGACAGGGAGAGGTGGGCGTGCAGAGGTCCTGGGTGGACAGGGAGAGGTGGGCGTGCAGAGGTCCTGGGTGGACAGGGAGAGATGGGCGTGCAGAGGTCCTGGGTGGACAGGGAGAGGTGGGCGTGCAGAGGTCCTGGGTGGACAGGGAGAGGTAGGTGTGCAGAGGTCCTGGGTGGACAGGGAGAGGTGTGCGTGCAGAGGTCCTGGGTGGACAGGGAGAGATGGTGTGCAGAGGTCCTGGGTGGACAGGGAGAGGTGGGCGTGCAGAGGAGAGGTCCTGGGTGGACAGGGAGAGGTGGGTGTGCAGAGGAGAGGTCCTGGGTGGACAGGGAGAGGTGGGCGTGCAGAGGTCCTGGGTGGACAGGGAGAGATGGTGTGCAGAGGTCCTGGGTGGACAGGGAGAGATGGGCGTGCAGAGGAGAGGTCCTGAGTGGACAGGGAGAGGAGGGTGTGCAGAGGTCCTGGGTGGACAGGGAGAGATGGTGTGCAGAGGTCCTGGGTGGACAGGGAGAGATGGTGTGCAGAGGTCCTGGGTGGACAGGGAGAGATGGGCGTGCAGAGGAGAGGTCCTGGGTGGACAGGGAGAGGAGGGTGTGCAGAGGTCCTGGGTGGACAGGGAGAGGTGGTGTGCAGAGGTCCTGGGTGGACAGGGAGAGGTGGGCGTGCAGAGGTCCTGGGTGGACAGGGAGAGGTGGGCGTGCAGAGGTCCTGGGTGGACAGGGAGAGATGGCGTGCAGAGGTCCTGGGTGGACAGGGAGAGATGGTGTGCAGAGGTCCTGGGTGGACAGGGAGAGATGGTGTGCAGAGGTCCTGGGTGGACAGGGAGAGATGGCGTGCAGAGGTCCTGGGTGGACAGGGAGAGATGGCGTGCAGAGGTCCTGGGTGGACAGGGAGAGATGGTGTGCAGAGGTCCTGGGTGGACAGGGAGAGGTGGTGTGCAGAGGTCCTGGGTGGACAGGGAGAGGAGGGTGTGCAGAGGTCCTGGGTGGACAGGGAGAGGAGGGTGTGCAGAGGTCCTGGGTGGACAGGGAGAGGAGGGTGTGCAGAGGTCCTGGGTGGACAGGGAGAGGTGGGCGTGCAGAGGTCCTGGGTGGACAGGGAGAGGAGGGTGTGCAGAGGTCCTGGGTGGACAGGGAGAGGAGGGTGTGCAGAGGTCCTGGGTGGACAGGGAGAGGTGGGCGTGCAGAGGAGAGGTCCTGGGTGGACAGGGAGAGGTGGGCGTGCAGAGGTCCTGGGTGGAAAGGGAGAGGAGGGTGTGCAGAGGTCCTGGGTGGACAGGGAGAGGTGTGCGTGCAGAGGTCCTGGGTGGACAGGGAGAGGAGGGTGTGCAGAGGTCCTGGGTGGACAGGGAGAGGAGGGTGTGCAGAGGTCCTGGGTGGACAGGGAGAGGAGGGTGTGCAGAGGTCCTGGGTGGACAGGGAGAGGTGGGCGTGCAGAGGTCCTGGGTGGACAGGGAGAGGAGGGCGTGCAGAGGTCCTGGGTGGACAGGGAGAGGAGGGTGTGCAGAGGTCCTGGGTGGACAGGGAGAGGTGGGCGTGCAGAGGAGAGGTCCTGGGTGGACAGGGAGAGGTGGGCGTGCAGAGGTCCTGGGTGGAAAGGGAGAGGAGGGTGTGCAGAGGTCCTGGGTGGACAGGGAGAGGTGTGCGTGCAGAGGTCCTGGGTGGACAGGGAGAGGAGGGTGTGCAGAGGTCCTGGGTGGACAGGGAGAGGTGGGCGTGCAGAGGTCCTGGGTGGACAGGGAGAGATGGGCGTGCAGAGGTCCTGGGTGGACAGGGAGAGGTGTGCGTGCAGAGGAGAGGTCCTGGGTGGACAGGGAGAGGTGGGCGTGCAGAGGAGAGGTCCTGGGTGGACAGGGAGAGGTGGGCGTGCAGAAGTCCTGGGTGGACAGGGAGAGGTGGGCGTGCAGAGGAGAGGTCCTAGGTGGACAGGGAGAGGTGGGTGTGCAGAGGAGAGGTCCTGGGTGGACAGGGAGAGGTGGGCGTGCAGAGGTTCTGGGTGGACAGGGAGAGGTGGGCGTGCAGAGGAGAGGTCCTGGGTGGACAGGGAGAGGTGGGCGTGCAGAGGTCCTGGGTGGACAGGGAGAGATGGGCGTGCAGAGGAGAGGTCCTGGGTGGACAGGGAGAGGTGGGCGTGCAGAGGTCCTGGGTGGACAGGGAGAGGTGGGCGTGCAGAGGAGAGGTCCTGGGTGGACAGGGAGAGATGGGCGTGCAGAGGAGAGGTCCTGGGTGGACAGGGAGAGGTGGGCGTGCAGAGGTCCTGGGTGGACAGGGAGAGATGGGCGTGCAGAGGAGAGGTCCTGGGTGGACAGGGAGAGGTGGGCGTGCAGAGGTCCTGGGTGGACAGGGAGAGGTGGGCGTGCAGAGGAGAGGTCCTGGGTGGACAGGGAGAGGTGGGCGTGCAGAGGAGAGGTCCTGGGTGGACAGAGGTGGGCGTGCAGAGGTCCTGGGTGGACAGGGAGAGATGGGCGTGCAGAGGTCCTGGGTGGACAGGGAGAGGTGGGCGTGCAGAGGAGAGGTCCTGGGTGGACAGAGGTGGGCGTGCAGAGGTCCTGGGTGGACAGGGAGAGGTGGGTGTGCAGAGGAGAGGTCCTGGGTGGACAGGGAGAGGTGTGCGTGCAGAGGAGAGGTCCTGGGTGGACAGGGAGAGGTGGGCGTGCAGAGGTCCTGGGTGGACAGGGAGAGGTGGGCGTGCAGAGGAGAGGTCCTGGGTGGACAGGGAGAGGTGTGCGTGCAGAGGAGAGGTCCTGGGTGGACAGGGAGAGGTGGGCGTGCAGAGGAGAGGTCCTGGGTGGACAGGGAGAGGTGGGCGTGCAGAGGAGAGGTCCTGGGTGGACAGGGAGAGGTAGGTGTGCAGAGGTCCTGGGTGGACAGGGAGAGATGGGCGTGCAGAGGTCCTGGGTGGACAGGGAGAGGTGGGCGTGCAGAGGAGAGGTCCTGGGTGGACAGGGAGAGATGGTGTGCAGAGGTCCTGGGTGGACAGGGAGAGATGGGCGTGCAGAGGTCCTGGGTGGACAGGGAGAGGTGGGCGTGCAGAGGAGAGGTCCTGGGTGGACAGGGAGAGATGGGCGTGCAGAGGAGAGGTCCTGGGTGGACAGGGAGAGGTGGGCGTGCAGAGGAGAGGTCCTAGGTGGACAGGGAGAGGTGGGCGTGCAGAGGAGAGGTCCTGGGTGGACAGAGGTGGGCGTGCAGAGGTCCTGGATGGACAGGGAGAGGTGGGCATGCAGAGGAGAGGTCCTGGGTGGACAGGGAGAGGTGGGCGTGCAGAGGAGAGGTCCTGGGTGGACAGGTGAGGGACGGGCTTGCAGAGACCCTGTAATTCAGTGCCTGCGTCTCCCAGACCCTGGCTTCGCAGGGACCTGCTGTTGGAGGGGCTGGGGTGCAGGCGGGAAGCCCGGAGGACTGCTGCCCCTGTGGTGTGGAAACCGCTGGCACCTGGTCTGGAGTTTGGGCTTGGTTTCCTTAATTTTTCTGAAACATAAAAAGAATGATGGTTTCACACAGTGCCTTAAGCCTAACTGTTTTGTAAAAAGTTTATTTTTATTAGAGAGAGAGAGAGCTTCCAACCTCTGAGTCACTCCCTAAATGCTACGACAGCTGGGGCTGGGCTAGGCGGAAGCCGGGAGTCGGGAACCCAATCCAGGTCTCCCACGTAGGTGCCAGGGACCCACGTACTTGAGCCATTGCTGCTGGGGCTGGAACCCAGGCGCTCCGATACGGGATGCTGGCGTCCCAGCTGGCACCCGGCCCGTGGTGCCCAAGGCTCACGCCAGCCCGTCCGTTTTGATAGCATTACAATGAGGGTGTCACCCTCCAGTCGCTCGCTTTAACCCTGTTGGTCGTCATTCGTCCCATGTGGGAAGGCGCAGTGGCCTGCTGCTCTCTGCGGAACATCGGAGAAGCGACAGCTTGTGGTGCACAGAGTCCTGTTCAGGTGTCGCAAAGTTGGGCAAAGCTGTGCCTCGGCCGGAGTGACATCCCGGGGTGGCGCATGGCTGAGGGACGCTGTCCGGGAGGCCATTTGCCAGAGCATGGCAGGAGCGTGTGGTCAGTGCTCAGTCTCCGCTCAGGCCTGGCTTTGGTCATTTGGGTCCCTTGGGAGGCAACTTGGAAGGGCACGTGGGCGACAGTGACAAGCCTGGGAAGGAAAGCGTGGCGCCCGGGGTGTGGGCAGCGGTCTTGTCACTCGGCACTCACCCCCTCCTTTGCTGCCTTGCACAGTTTGGGAAATTAAGTGTATTTTGCTGGGTGTCCCTGTGGCTGGCTGCTGGCCGGCGGGGATACTTGCGATCACATCTCACAGGTCTCCCCAGGCTGGCCCCTGCCTCTGTGCCTGAGAGGCAGGAGGCTGGTGGTCCTCCCTCGGGGTCTTGCAGCTGGCGGCCCGGCCACATGGGTTGTGGAGCCCCTGACGCTCCAGGAGGGCCTGGGCCACAGCCGTGCAGTTGAGGCTCCCGGGGAAGAACTTCTGCAAACACCCAGTGTGGGGGGGTGCTGCCCCGGGGAATGCTGGGCTCTGGGCCCCCAGCGTGAAGAGGGCTGCGGGCGGGCTCCTTGCCACTTTGGGACTGGAGTCTCTTGGGGCAGCTCAGGCTGCTTGGACGGAGGCAGGGGGTCAGGCTCCCTGTGGCTGCCCTGGCTCTGGGCTTAGAGAGCACCTGCTGTAACCTGACCCGGCCTGGGCGTGGCCGGCCCTGTGCTGCTGGCCACCCCTGTGGGTTTCCGGCCCCCACTCCTCCAAGGAAGGCCTGGCTATCTGCCTTCTGTTTGTTTCCCTTCCCAGTGACTGGCCTTTGTCCTAGCTGGTACCTCGGCACTTTCATTTTTCGTTACTACAACTTCAGTAAAGAGTGCCAGTCTGGGTGCAGCTCCCTCTGCAGTGGCGGAAGCACCTCAGCACGGGCTGCAGGCTCGCGCACCTTGTCCCATACATGGGGGGAGGCAAGGGCGCCCCCCCCAGCTCTTACCAGCGGGAGCCCGGGCTGCTGGCTGCCTGGAGGAGGGGCCGCGCCTCAGATCCCTGGCAGCCACCCCCGTCTCCCCCTGAGCACACGGGGGCCCCTTTCCGGGTGTTTTGTCGCATGCCCAGGGCATGAAGGGAGCCGGCGGCCGCAGTGCTAGTTAGCGTCACCCGCAGCGGGACAATCCCACTTCTGTTCCCCGCTCTCCCGTTGAGACAAGCGGCTTCCTTTCATGCCGGGACCCATCTGCCCTGGTCGCTGCGGGTTGCGAGTCAGGCCAGGAGTGCGCACTGTTCGACACATTTCACATGCTGCAGTGGGACCCCATGGCGGGGAGCCGAGCAGTGACGGGGCTGGCTGCTGGGGCCCGACTCTGTGCCGTCTACACCTGCGTCTAGCCCAGCAATGGGGGTGGCATGGGGTTCAGAGGGGCAGAGGGGTCCAGCCTGAGTCATACTGCCAGCTGTCAGGCACCGCAGCACGTGGCTGAGATGGCAAGGGGTGGGGTGGTGGGGTGTGTGCCTGGAGCTGTGTGGGGGAAGGGAGCCTGCCCTTGTGGTAATCAGTGGGGTTTGTCCCTCATCCGTCCACCTGGCTGGGTGCCCATCCACACAGGAGCTTTGAAATGACGGAGCTGAAGTCCCACGTGTGTGGATGCTTCAGACCGCAAGGGGACTAAGCCTGTTATCTGAGCGTTTGAAGGAAGGGCTGTGTTCAGGTGATGGCCAGCACCAGGCTGCCTAGAGGTGTGTGTGTGAGTACCTTGGGCATGCCCCGTCCCTTTATTTCATGGGAAAACGTAGTAATTAGTTCTAATAATAGTTACATGACGTCAGACATCAACTCTTTAGAGGGGCTGGATTGTGGCACCAACAGCCTATTGGTCTGAGTCCTGGACGCCCCGCTTTCCTTCCAGCTCCCTGCTAATGCGCCTGGGAAGGCAGCAGAGGACCCTGCACCCATGTGGGAGACTGGATGGAGTTCTGGGCTCCTGGCTTCTTTGGCCTGGCCCAGCCCCAACCCTTGTGTCCATCTGGACTGTGTCAAATAAATAAAGACACCTTTTAAAGAATATTTTTAGCCTACTTAAAATAAGTGTTCTTACGTGAGCCTAAAACGTACAGAAACGCACAGAATCTGAGCTCAGAGTTACGTTGTTTCCAGGCTGCCTGAGCTTCTGTATGAGGTGCGTCCCAGCCCCAAGGTTCTCCCTTGACCTTCACACTCAAATGGCCGGAGCGCAGGGAGACTCGGGGCCCTTCACCAGCTGCCAGTCCCCTGGGTGTGGTTCCTGCTGATCTTGTGCGGGGAGTGTTCAGTCACACTCGGACTGACTTGGGTCGTTCTGCACCGTGCCTGGAAAACCAAGCAGGGGAGCGCAGGGCGAGGGAGGTGCTGGCTTCGCAGCCGATGTTACGACCTGCTTCCGCAGGGTCTGCCTGGGCGGCACTTCATGTCTAAAGGATGAGGACTTGAAGATTTTGTCCCCAGGGGTGTCAGTTCCTCCCCAGGGGGAGCACGCACACAGAAACCTCAAGTTTATTTTGGTTAAAAAAATGTAAATCTTCACAAAGTTCATGGATGATGCATGTTGTAAGAAAATGCTACAAAAACGTTTGCACCCAAACAAACTTGGCTTTTAGTTGCATTTTCCCAGAGTTTCTGAAGCCCCTCGGGGGCACTGAGTGCTCATTTTAGTGCTGTGTGCTATCTCTCCCCGCAACCCAAGCCTGCGTTCCAGCAACGGGCGGCTGCCACTCCCCTCCCTACAATGTCCTCGTGGGAGATGAAACTGGCTGTCTCCTCTTCTGGGTCTCAGACAGCTCTGAGGATTTGTCCTTTAGACGATTTTATTTTGCTTTTCCGCCTGTGAGAAATAGCGGATGTCGTGTGCTGGTTCATTTTGGTTTATCTCAGAAAGCTTGACTGGAGCACCATCAAGTCCCCCAGTGCTGGGGACATCAGAACACAGACCAGAGCCTTCCTCCGGCAGGCAGTACATCTCCCCACACACGCACTGTCTAGTAGTATGTATTCAACACTAGCACTGTCTAATCTCCTTAGAGGCATTTTTAAAGAACTAATTGAAGAACTGTTACTTAGCTGTGAACTCCCCATGTCAGATACAGAGAAGAAACCAGCCGGATGGTGACTTGGGGGGATAGGGAAGAAGAGGGGAGATGCAGATCAGAGGATACAAAGTAGCAGGTGTGTGAGTTCAGCAGGTACCAGGACCTCAGGACAGCATAGGATGTAACTTTATATCCTGCTGGGCATTTTGGCTCGGTAAATGGAGTTTAGCCTCTCCTCTGTCACCCACAATGTTACCATATGAGATGATGGATGCATTAATTGGCTTCACTATGGTAGCCACTCTCAAAAACCTTGCGGAAAACAGAATTAAAAGATAATGTGCACACCTCGGGGTTCTTAACGGACACAGGCAGGTCTGCACGCGGCTGTCCATCTGCTGAGGCTGTGCCGGCGCAAATTAGCACAGGCTCCCGGGTGTGTGTGCAGAGGAACTGCAAGGGTGGCGGCTAGTGGTGTGGGAGGCCCGAGTGTGCCCGGCCACTGGGGGACAGAGATGTCGAGACAGGACTCGTGGGGGACTATGCAGATGCTAAACAGAGCCAGGCACCTGCTACTCGCCTCACCCTTCCCGGAGACGAGGCTGGCCCCTCCCGTATCACACGTGTCCTTGGCTTGGTTGTGCAGTCAGCAAGAAGGGGTTCTAACTCCGTGGGAGTGAGATGCTCTGGTCTCTTGCAGATGTGGCTGGAAGGCTACTTACTGCCCGAACTCACTTCTTCTGTATTTTCCTCCTAAGTGGTCTTTTTTCCAATATATAAGAAAGTTCAAATACCGTTTTTTCTTAGAATTTCAGGCTTGTTATCACACCCCACCTTATTGAGCTTTTTTTTTAATATTAGAGAGTTTGCTTTTAATAATTCAAGGAGATACTGAATTATCAGGTTTATTTTTCTAAGAATTTCTCCTGCAACGTAAAAGTTTATTTTCCCTCTCTCTCTTGTGTTTAACCCCAATGGTCTACACTGGGCTCTTTGCCACTACAAGTAGAAAACTCAATTTTCAGAGGCAAATGGTTTTCATCTTGTTATGCAGATCAATATTTGTAACCATCCTAATTCAGGGACCTCTGCATTCTTGGGAGTTTTGCCCCCTGGTTGGTGGAGTGTTGCCCACCTCTAGGGCACTGTGCAGGGAGCCCACGTGGGGGTGTCTGTGGGGCCCATAAGGCTGTCCATGATGTAGAGGGAACCTGGGCTGTAGACAGAGCCTCTGAGGTGGATTCTGGACATGGAAAGTCCTTGCAGCCCAGCCAGCCAGCGAGGAGGAGCAGCAGGGAGTGAGGGGTCCCTGGGCTGACTGCCAAAGCAGATCTGCCTCGATGATGCCTGTGGTTGTCTGTGGTGCTCACACAGGCTGTGAGGGGCCAGCACCTTGGGGAGTAGGGACCCCTGAATTATGTCATGGGGACCCAGAGCTCGCCCCCCAGCCAGCTAGACTTACTCCAGGTTCTTGTCTTCCCCTGTGTAAGAATATCTGTAGACGGTGGTGCACTGAAGACAAGGGATAATGCAGGCTCAGTCGTGAGTGTGAGCACCCTTGCTTGGGATGCAGGCTTGATCATGTGAGCACCCTCGGGATGCAGGCTCAGTCATGTGAGCACCCTTGGGATGCAGGCTCAGTCGTGAGCGTGAGCACCCTGGGGATGCAGGCTCAGTTGTGTGAGCACCCTCGGGATGCAGGCTCAGTTGTGAGTGTGAGTACCCTCGGGATGCAGGCTCAGTTGTGAGTGTGAGTACCCTCGGGATGCAGGGTCCATCACATGAGCACCCTCGGGATGCAGGCTCAGTCATGTGAGCACCCTCAGGATGCAGGCTCAGTCATGTGAGCACCCTCGGGATGCAGGCTCAGTCATGTGAGCACCCTTGGGATGCAGGCTCAGTCGTGAGGGTGAGCACCCTTGGGATGCAGGCTCAGTCAAGTGAGCACCCATGGGATGCAGGCTCAGTTGTGAGTGTGAGCCATCTGGGGATGCATGCTCAGTCGTGAGCATGGGCACCCTGGGGATGCAGGCTGTCATGTGAGCACCCTCAGGATGCAGGCTCAGTCATGTGAGCACCCTCAGGATGCAGGCTCAGTTGTGAGTGTGAGCACCCTCGGGATGCAGGCTCAGTTGTGAGTGTGAGCACCCTCGGGATGCAGGCTCAGTCATGAGCATGGGCACCCTGGGGATGCAGGCTCAGTCATGTGAGCACTCTCAGGATGCAGGCTCAGTCGTGTGAGCAATGTCAGGAGGGCAGTTTCCCTCTCCCAGGCTGGATAAGTGGGCTGCTTGGGAAGGGCCTGAGTGCAGGACCATGGAGGCAGGGTTTGGGGTGGAGCCGTGTGACGGGGAGTGCGGGTGCCTGGCTGAGGGTGATGGGATCTGCAAGGTGCACTGGGCTCCTCCTCCCTCGCCAGCTCCCTGCCCAGCCGCTGTTGTCGGACACTCGGCCCACGTATTGCAAGGAAGTTCCCCATCTGTTTTAATGACAGCATCTCCATGACTTGATGTCTTCTGGGGTGGGCAAGGGACATAGAGCAGACTGAAGGTGGCGCCTCCAGGGCCGCCCTGTGTCCCTGCTCCTTTCAGTGGGAGAGAAGGGGGTGGAAGTGTTGCACTGGGGACTACTGACCATGCGGAGCGTCCTGTGCCCAGGGGCCAGCAGAAGGAAGATGAGGAGTGGCCAGACCGCCTGGCCTTTGTGTGGATCACTGTCATCCCTGCTGAAGTTGGTTTCATGGTTGGTTTCTACTCATGTAACTGCACACGGGTGCTTCTGTGGATGGGTCTGTGGAAGCAGCACACCGAGCAGGACAGGGGGCGTGGCTACACAGGTGTCGCTCCTGGCGTGCAGCCCCTCTGGGTGTGTGTTTCTCTGGACTTGTGTGTGTGTAGACTGCAGGCTCGTGGAGTGTCTTTGTGCTTTGGCTGTTGATGAGTTGAAAGACTGGCTCCCTGCTTAACGGGCAGGGCAGAGAGGCCCTGAAATTCCTGGTTTGTTTCTAGCAGGATCAACACGGATAACAGAATAAATACATTGTTGCCGTAGTCTCTCTCTAGGCAGCCTAAACACCTGTGTGTTGAGGGTACCAGGTGCATCCTATTGGGGGCTGTGTTCTTTTCTCCTGGTCCTCCTGAGCCAGGTGGATTTTCAGGGTGAGCGATCCCTTAGCTGGCTTTGAAGGCGACTGAGTGTAGAGGCAGAAATGCACTCGGTTCCCGAGTTCCAGTCGACTGGAGCGTTTTTAGCTCCTCCTCTTCCCTGGGGTGGGCGCCAGAGCAGGTGTTGAGGCCATTGCCAGGTGTGTGGCTGGCCTGGGTGGTGGCCATCGTCCAGGTCAGACGCCACGAGTCAGACACCCAGCCTGCCCAAGGGTCCCACCCCGTGGTCCTCGTGACTGCCCCATCTTGCTGACCCTGGCTCGCTGGTGTGCAGCAGGCCGTGTGGCAAAGGCGGGTTTCGGCTGCTGACTCATCAGTGTCTGAAATGGCTGCCTTTGCTCCTGCATCCTCCATCCAGACAAATCTCTTGGTAAAAGTTGAGTTTCACACTGCAGGATTCTGAAACCCATCAGCGGCCCTGTTAACGGATCAGCAAAAATGCAAAGTCACTTTTTTTAAAGCAGTAATTAGCCCTCTGTTTTTATGACTGCGTGTTTCAATTTGAGAAATTGAGGAACTTAGTTGTAAAGTGGGTTTTAAGATACGGACTTAAAGTGAGACAGTTGGCTAATGTTTGTGGAAAAATAAAACAGACGTTGGTCACAAACCTTCTGTAGGTAGAATGCGAGTCTTGACCTACTAGGGGGCAGTCGTGGGGTCCCCCCAAAATCAGGACCTGATGACAAAACCCGGCATTTAGGGTGAAGCGTCAGTCATTGCAATGAGTGCCTGTTGGTTTTGTGTTTAGCTTGGGAGGCAGGTGGTCAGGCGGCCAGAGAGAGCTCCAGTCTGCTGCTTCATTGCCCAAATGCCCACTACAGCCTGGCTGGGCCAGGTGGAAACCAAGAGTCGGGAACTCAGTCTGAGCGTCCCTCGTGGGTGTCAGGGCTCGAGTAGTCGCCGTCACCGCCGCCGGCAGAGTCTGCAAGAGGAGGAAGTGGAGCCAGGCGCTCTGCTGTGAAATACCGATGCCCAAACAACATCCTAACCATGGCCACGTGCCGGCCCCCACCTATGAAATTTTAGGAGGACACAAGCTTTATAAAAATAATAAGCTTTTTGAAACTATTAAGATAGAAGCCGGCTTGTGGCGTAGCGGGTAAAGCTACTGACTGCAATTCTAGCATCCCTCTGCTCCACTTCCGATCCAGCTCCCTGCTGATGCACCTGGGAAAGCAGTGGAGGACGGCCCAGGTGTGTGGGCCCTGCACCCGTGTGGGAGACCCGGATGAGGCTCCTGGCTCCCAGCTTTGCTTGCCCACACCTGCTGTTGCAGCCATTTGAGGAGTAAACCAGCAGATTGAAGATGAATCTCTCTCTCTCTCTCTCTCTCTCTCTGTCTGTCTCTGTCTCTCCCTACCCTCTGTAACTCTGCCTTTCAAATAAATATTAAAAAAAAAAAAACCCTCATGAGCTAGCACAGCCTGGGGAAGTGGTGCAGTAAGACACTGAAGATGAGGCGTGGAGGGAGTGTTTTCACGTTCGCTGACCCGCACGCTGCCTGCTCTGCAAGGGACAGGATCAGAGAAAGCAGAAAAGAGTGAGAACCACAGGGAGGTCAGCTGTGTGCGAATTCTCGGGGATCTTAGCACAGCACGGGCGGGCAGCTCCCCACGAGTGCGCGGGAAGGCGCAGTCCCTGGCCGGGGCGGGAAGGGGTGGGAGGCGGCAGCGCCCCTGACCACTGTCCTCCTCTTGCAGAGTGAAGTGCGCAGCAGAGCGGAAGCCGGCGTCTCCCGGGTCGGAAGCAGCTTGCCCTCCATGTTGGGATCTGAGCGGTGACCCTGCAAGCCGCCCACGCCTCTCGCGCTCCCACGCGGGGCGTTCACCGTCGTGCTGTCCATGTCCTGTTTGTTGTTGATTTTTTAAGAAAAAAACAAAACACAGCATTAGCTGAAGGAGCGATTCTCAAAGACCGTTGGATGTTCCCATTGGCCGCGAGACAGCAGGGCCAGTGTCTTAATCTCCTCCTCACTTTCATCTTGGCTCAGCAAAGGCGCCCCTCAGCATGCTGGGAGATTCTACCGACAGCCATGGAAGTGGTAAAATCTGGTGTTTCCTGGCACCCTCTCAAAGCTACCACAGTCCTACCTCAGTTCAAGGCTAAGCTGGAGCGGCGTGGCCGGGGCCGTGGCGGGGCGTGTGCTCCGTGTCCGACGCCAGGCACCTGCCACGCGCACCCACACACAGCCCAGCGGGGGACTGACGCATCCCCACGGGAGTGAAATCCGGGACTGGACTCTGAAGGTGGATGAATGATGATGACTGTCCGTCACCGCGGCAGCTGGGCTGGGGAGCGGGCTGGGGAGGGAAGAGCTGCTGTCTCCTCGTCTTCGCTGCATCCGTGTGTCTGTGGCAGAAGCCTTTTGTCCTGCTCACCCGCACACACGTCTCTGCTGTCCTGAGCCGCGGGGCTCGCGTTTCTGTAACCAAAAATCCACGTAGGCCTGCTCACAATTCAAGGGTGGCGCGGGTTTGGTAGACTTAATTTAAAAAACAAACAAAAAATTGTATTGTCTTTATATAATGCTATGATGCTGGCCAATGAGGCTGCCTTCTGAACAAAAAAAAAAAAAAGGAAAAAAGAAAAAAAAGAAACTAAAAAAAAAAAAAAAAAGCATTCCAGCCCTCGCGGTATTCATGGAGAAAGAAAAGAATCCCACGGTACGTGTCACTCGCCGGGAAGACCCCCGACAAGGCTGCCCTCGTTCCGTGTTTTCAGTCTCTGAACATGTATCAGTGTTGTGGCAGTCACCACAGACGTCACCGGAACTGCTGAACTGGGCCAGCAGAATGCGCCGACACCTTTCTGCTCCCTGGGCACCGTCTGGAGGTGCACCCAGCCCTGCGTCCCCTGACCGTCACCTAGAGGTTACACTAATCCATTGGACATGTGAGTGGTTGGTTGGTTTTTTTGCTTTTTTGTTTTGTTTTCATTTTGGAGAAGAAATATATATATATATATATAAATAGATAGATCTATATCACTATAGAATAATGCATTAATAAATCGAGGCTTCTGTAGAGAAACACCAAAAAATCCAGTGTCTTAAAAATGTATTTAATGGCAATGCGAGGGTCTTGCTGCCGCCACGCGGAGCGGCTGGGACAGAGGCTTGCATTGCAAGACAGAGCTGAATGTACCGTGATCCCCCTGGACACTCAAGGTTTCCCTTGTAGGAAGTCACACGTCACCTTGTTGGACAGAAGGCTGAGTTTGGTGCGTGGCGTCCTCTATCAAGCTGTATAGAAAGTCCCGACGTCTCTGTGTCGTGTGGGGACTGCGAATCCGGGCGGGGGGCGGCTGCTGCCTGCCCGCCCCAGGTACGACAGGACGGAATGTGTGCTTACTGTAGCCGTGACACTAGACAGGTGGTTCCCATTCACCCTGTAACTTAAAGCAAGCAAAACGCGAAGGTGATGAGATGCTAAATTCTCCTCTATCCTGTACATTTCAAAAAGAAAAAAAGGCATATGCAATATTTACATTTTTAATTTAGTTTACAGAATGGAACCAAAATGTATAAATGTTATGTTTGCTAAAACTTCACGATGTATATTGGGTCTTTGTACATTTTGCCTGATTTACCTTAAATTTAAAATATTTTTTGCTATATAAACTTTAACAGTTATTAAACAGTGTTTTCTTTTTGGGTACGTATTGTTTCTGGATATCAAGATGTTAAATATATTTCTTGCTATTGTGATATGACAAGAGACTTAACTTATCTTGCTCTGTCTTCCACTGTACACGCTGTATATAGGGCCAGAGACAAGAATAAACTGGACTATCCTAGTGCATTGTGTGTAGTTATACTGACCATGGACGCCGCCTTATAGCCATACGCAATAAATAAAAGACATTATTTATGAAATAAGCACAGCCTCCAGGGGGTTTCTTCTGCTAATTTGTGCCTCGGGGTTTTGGCGTGAGCAGCATTTGTTCTAGAGAGCAGAAGACAGCCCCACCCCACCCCCACCCCCCGCCCATCACAGAATTCCTGCAAAATCAACGTGCTCTGTGCAGTGCCCCTTCCTGACCCAAACCCGGCATCCTTCCGACGTGCGGGGCGCTGGCCCGGATGCTCCGCACATAGGAGCTCCCTCACAGCTCATCACCGCAGGAGGTGGGAATTGCTGTCCCCATTCTATAGATGGGGAAGAGACAGGGTGAATGGCTGGGCCGAGGGCTGGCAGCCCGTGAGAGGTACCGGCTGCCCTGGGCTCCGGCCCCGATGCACACACGGGAATCTGCGACTCCCTGTGAAGCGGCGACACCATCGGACCCCAGGGGCTGCAGCTGTTAGGAGGCAGAAATACATGAGTGACACCTGTTGACTTCCATCAGAACCACATAGGTCTTTCAAACAAATACCATCAGTGCCAGTTGGAAGGTGACTTTGCAACCATGGCTTTGTTGAAGTCAAGACCAGCATGTGCTGGAGGGTGGAAGCCTGGGCCAGGGTAGCTGCTGCCCCCAAGGCCACCTGCTGTGCCCAGGTAGCTGTTCTAGGGGGGTCTGCTGGTCCCGCGGGTTGGGAGGCTTGATCTGCAAGGTTTGGGGTACCCACAGTCTGCTAGCTCTCTGCAGGACAGGACCAGTGCTGTCTGTCACGCACAGCGTGGAGGAGGAGCTGCTTCCGAGGTGTGTGGATGCCGGAAGTGCTCACCAGCACCAGGGAGGAGCTTGGAGCAGAATGTTGTCAGGAGGCGGAACTGGATGGAGGGCGAGATGCCACTGGCTTGGCTCTGCCCCACCCGCACCACATGCATGTGGAGGATGCCCATTGGTGCAGGGTCCGTCATGGCACACAGGGCCCTGACTCCAGGCTGACTCGTGGGAGCCAGGACGCCACAGTCGGACAGCCGGTGTGTCAGCCTGAGCAGGGGGCCTCCGTGTCTCAGGCTACCTGTCAGGAGCTCGTCCATGCCACTAGTGAAAGGTCAGGGACCAGGAGTCCCTGGAAAATGGGCGGCGCCTCTTCCCTCTGTGTTGTACACCGCTATGGGGGTCTGAGCGCGGTGTAGCCAGGTACCCCATGTGGCGGACAGGTTAGTAACCACAGCCAGCCCTGGAGAGTCTGGCGGGCTTTCTCCTCTCGGCTCTTCAGCCTGTTCCTCCAGGGCCCCAGAGGACGCCGCCCAGCATCCTGCCGGCTCCTTGACAGCACCCACAGCTGCACGCTGGCCCGACTTCCCTAGCGCCCGGAGCTGGGATCAGGTGGAGACTCCTGTCCTGATCCAGGCCCTCAGTTCCTCTGACCTGAGTTCTATCTGTGTCTGGATCCCTGTGTTCCCTTCTCTGTTCCAGAATATTCCCTCTGCCCACCTAGGATCCACAAGCTCTAAGTTGACCAGAATCACAGCCCAAGTCTAGCTGCCCCGCGGGGTGGCCCAGAGCTCTCACCACGGAATGAACGGCTCACAGGCAGCCTCCAGAGCTCCCTGTCCCTGACTACCAGGGTGCGGGCCCCCGACAGCAAAAGCGTCCTGCCCATCGCGACACCGTCTTCTGGAGAGGGGAGGCATAAAGCCGCAATATGATAGCTGTGTCCACTGGGGTTTGTAACAGTGAGTTAGAGACCCCGATGGCCAGGCTGGATGTCACCTGGGCCCCGTGACCACTGTCGCCTGGGCCACATGACCACAGACAGCAGACCGGGAGTCCACCAGCAGCACACGGTCCTTTCCCTACAGCTCCCGGGCTGGGACAAGCTGGGTGCTGGCCCGTCGGAGGGTGAGGCATAGACACATGCCTGGTGGAGACCGGCTCTGACCTACTCACTGTGGGTCCTCACGGGGCAGAGGGAGGTGGGCAACTCCGTGGGGTCCCTGTGCAAGGCCACCAGTCCCCCGCTCGCAGAGGCTCCACCCCCGACCTGAGTTACCCTCCGTGACCCCACTCCTAGCTCTGTCACTTTGGGGGTGGGGGTTTCAGTGCCTGAATCGGGGGGACGCAGATGTTCAGAGCAGGCCTGTCTCAGGCTTTAGCCTTACCAGGTCAGCAGGTACAAAGAAGGCTGACGACCTGCATTTCTGGAAGTTTCCAGGCCTGCAGACAGGAAGGGGACTTAGGATGGAACAGGTTTGCAGCCCTGGGTCTTTGCATCTTTCTACTCTGCCAGCTCCAGATTTTTGGGGTCTCAGACTGGGCCTCTTGCATGTCCGAGAGTTGCAAGCACTCCCCTAACACCCTGGAAAGGTGGTGCCTCTCCCTTGGGTGTCTCTGAGTGCTGGGACGACCCCAGAGCTACTCCCCACCCCCGCTGTCTCCTCCTCAGTCTCCAGCATGCAGAGTTGGCCACGTGCTGGCCCCTGGGGAAGGCGGTGAACATGACGTTGGTGTGCAGTCCCAGGAGGAGACACCTGAGCAGGAGCTGGGCCGGCCAAGAGGGAGTTGGTGGAAGGGGTGGCACGCCTGGGCAGGTGGCTGAGAGTGCAGAGAATCAGTGACCAGAACCCTGTCCAATGGGACCAGCTCTCCAGTGCAGGTTACATGTCCACATGGGGCACCTGCTCCTGAGGCCACAGAGATCCTAAGGAGAGCGATTTGCAGACAGAACCCAAGGAAGTCGTGAATCCAGCGTGAGCAGACACGAACAGTGCTGCTGACCGTGGCGGGCGGAATCGCCACGTTCAAGCCCCCTCCCCAAATAATTCTGCCCGTTACTGAATTTTACGCTCTGTTGGAAGCTGTTTTATGAGAGCTCAAACTACCAAGGGTTGGCAAGCAGGGCCTTGGAAGGTTCCAGAAAGAACTGTGACCATCGGGACAGGGGCGATGGTACCCAGAGAGGGGGCACGAGGTGGCCTGAAGCCCCTGGCCCCAGTCTTAGAGCTCATCAAGGCTCCTCTGAGGATGGGCGGTGGGAGAGGGACTTAGCGTGGGATCCCAAGTTAGCACTGGCCGGATCTGAACAGGCGGAAGAATGATCAGAGTTCCTTACACGCCTTGTTCGTCAGATCAGCGTCTGAGGGTCGGAAGCAAAGTTCTACACGCAGAGAGGAGAGCTCAGGGTTTAGGCCGGTCCTGACTACTGCCAAGCCTCACACGGGACAGGGCTGGGGGAGTATTTCTGGGTCATGACCCTCACAAGGGATCCCTCAGGGCGACCATCATGGTGAAGCACACCCCCCCACTGTCTAGCGGAAAAAGCCCCAGTGCCTGAGCAGGTGCACCCAGGTCTGGCCGCCAGCCCCGCGGCTCCAGCTCACCTGCGTGGCTCACCGGCTGCATATGGAAGAGGACGTGGAGTGAAAGGAGAGGAACTGCTGAACCTGCAATACGCTCTTGTTTACACACGATATTACTCCCTGAAAAGCTCCCTCAGGGAGCGTTGATCCAGAATCTTAGAAGTTGGAAGCTTTAAAACAAAAAAATACACATGCGAGCTTCGCACAGCGTCCCTGAGACATCTGACGACTCTGTCGCCTCTGTTTTTGCCTTCCCTGCATTTGTTATGCACAAGTTTTTAAAAAACCACACTCTTCTGTAACGCACTTCAAAGGGTCTTTAACTATTCATCCCCTATTTACTTTGATTGGTTTCCCACCACTGGTCCTTTGGGCACGGTTAGTGTTGATTCATCTAATTGCCTGGATTTTGTTACTAAAAACAAGACAACGAAGCTCATAGCCTTTTGCAGAAAATCCTTTCTGGGCCCCATGTTCCCCGAGTTCTCTCGCGCTGGAGAGCGATCAGCCGCAGGCTGGTGGGGGAGAGGATCCTTGGGTCGCCGGCTCTTTCCTCAGAATGTGTAGACTCTTCTCCCACTGCACAGGTGCAGACCTGTGGCTGACACGCAGAGAGAGGCCTGTCATCCAGCTCCTGGTCGTCTGTTCTGCTTTTCAGTCTCATAGTGAGAATTCCCGAATAACCTATTGAAGTTTTTCCACGTTAGGGCTGCCATAAGAGCTTTGCTTTAGGAGCCGGCGTTGTGGTGGGTCATCGCCTGTGACGCCGGCATCCCCTGTGGGCACCAGTTGGAGTCCCGGCAGCTCTGCTCCTGATCCAGCTCCCTGCTAATGCACTGTGAAGGCAACAGGTGATAGCCCGAGTGCTTGGCCCCTGCCACCTGCATCGGAGATCCAGCTGGAGTGCCAGGCGTCTGGCTTCCGCCTTGACAGCCCTGGCCACTGCAGCCATCTGGGGAGCGAACCAGCAGTGAAAAGATCTCTGTCTCTCTCTCTCTCTCTCTCTCTGTAACTCTGCCTTTCAAATAAACAAATAGACTTATAAAAGAAAAAGAGCTTTGCTTTGCTTCCCAATCAGAGACAGGAAGAGGAGGAAGCACAGCATTAAGCAAACGGAAGCTCCCCTTTCGCTCTGAGGTCTATTCCGTGGGCGGCGAGGCCAGGTGTGACGCCACACGCGGGAAGGGCTGCAAGCGCAGAGCCAGGTTCAGTGCAACGTGTGGCCCCTGAGAGCCCCAGGGCTGTGGCAGTGCTGGGGGACAGCGCTTGGCTCTCTCATTCTCACATGCGCATGGGTGGGCTGTGGGAGCAGAGGCTTCGGGGGACCCCAACTCTGGTGCTGCACCTGGGCCTGGTGTGGAGGTGCTGCTCCCTGAACCTCAGGTGTGGGTGCACCTGCTGTGGCCAGGTGGGGCTCCAAGCAGCGGGTCACTCCGAAGGCTCCTGGTGAAATCTCAATGCCGAAGGGCACGTGGAATAAAAACAAAACACCAGGCTGCGCGTTCTCGGTGTCTCCTGACGTCAGTGTTGTTTGCAGTATGATTGTTATCAAGACCACCAGCATCGGTCACATCATAAAAAAAAAAAAAACACCCGTGGCGTCTCAGAGAAAGTCAAAAGCCGCTGGTGACGAGGTCCCTGGTGTCAGCACGCTTCACTGTTGATGGAGGGCAGAAGCTCTCGTCCTGTAAACGCAGCCAAAGATTAGTTGGTGCAAAGAATGTGCCCTGGCAGGCTGTTTTTCCACGAATGCAGGGCATGCCCAGAAACGACCACGGGCCGGTGCTCAGACAGATTAGGTATCTGTCTGCCTCCCAACCGTGGGGTGCTGGGCGCCGGCCAGCAGGGGAACCCTGCGAAGCAGCAGTGCCCCCAGGCAAACCCCCTGCCCCACGCTTGGCAGCACAGCGGGTGAAGGCTGCAGCCGGAAGCGGTGCCCGGGGTCCTGCCGGCAGGGAGCCGCACAGCCTCTGCTTTAGGGGGAAGTAGCACCTCGCAGAGCATCGGAGAATCGGCTGCCAGCCTGGGCCCTGGGCACCCTGCCAGCCGGGGCAACACTGCCGGCTTGCTTCTGCTCCATCCTCTGTCGTAAGTGAGCTGAGACAGGTTAGCCCTCCACCTGGGCTCCTCCGTTGCGCCCTTCTGCCCTGGAGACGGGAATCCTGCAAGTGTGGGCTTGGGTGCTGCAGCTGCGGCTGCCTGCTGCCTTCCTGGAGGTTGTGACCAGGGCCCAAGGACACCCTGGCCCCACTGCCTCCTCCTCAGCCCCGAGGGCTGCACCACTGAGCATTCCACAGCCCCAGGCTGCAGAGGTCAGCCACTCCTACCTAGGCAGGAAGCCAGTCTTCTGGTTGCTGCTCTTAAAACCAACACACGCTCCGTCCTCCCATCCGGTCCATTTCCTGAAGACATGAACCTCCTGGTCACCTCCTACAGCCTTGGCCCGCTCAGTCCAGGTTGACCATGTCCACCCAGGTGACCAGAGCCAGCCTGCTGGCTTCCAGAGTCCCCCAAGACCCACTGCTCTCCCTCTTGGTTCACCCTATGCCCTGGGAGTCGTCCAAAGGAAGGTCACTCTCTAAGGCACCACTGGAAGGGAGCAGGTATAACTCCACCGTGCAATCTAGAATCACCCGGCCGCGTTTGCTAGGTGCAGCCCTGTAGGTTTGCCTACAGTGCCCTTGGGATCCCGGAGCCGCCCCTCCGGCATCCTCCAGCAGGTGCATTGGGCACCACGCAAGGCAGTATGGGAGCCTTAAGCACTTCCCTCTCCTCTCAGTTGCACATCTCCCAGGGGAAGCAAGGCTGCCCCCTTCACTGAGCCTTCTCCCCCCACACAGGGGGTTGCTTCCTCTTGTTCCCTGCAGGCATCCACGTGTGGTTGACCACGTGTTCAGCCTGAGCAGGGCAGCTCGCGGGGGGCTCAGCGAGCAGCAGCAGGTGCAGGGGCGGATGGCCAGCGCACTGCCAAGGCTGACCGTGCGCGTGCTTGATTGCTGGAGAGGAAGTCCACGCCGGAGGGCTTCCCGAGTCCTCCTTGGTTCTGGAGTTCCACTAATATTCCATTAAATCTGCTCCATGAACTGTTATCTTGGAGAAAAGAAGAAAGCAAACCTTCCATTGTTTCTCCTTTACGTGGAGGTCACGTTGATAGGTGAGGCTTTTAATTATTGACCTGCGCCAAGGGGCATGTGTAAGTTTAAAATAGAGGTTGAAGTCATTTCTGTGTCATTTCTCCCGAAAACATGAACTCTCAGTCTTTACTTGTAAAATACGCCTTGGGAACAGCACACGAGGGTCACTGGACCGAAGCCTTGTAAGTAGAAGTCGAGATACGTAGGCGGCCGAGAAGGGTGCACAGGCTCCTCTCACTCTGTGGTCCGTGGAGAATTCTGGAACAACCAAAGTCACTAGGAAATCAACAGAGAAAGCCTGGGCTCGCGTCCTGCAGGACACAGGGCGACTGAAGCGCCACACTGCCAGCCTTCGCTTGCTTCACTCCTGTGTGGGATGAATGGGAGTCTCTCTCTCCCACATAGGGCAAACTGGTGTCCCTCTCCTGTGTGGGGCAAATGGGGGTCCTTCTGTCATGTGGGAAAAATGGGGCCTCCTCCCATGTGGGGCAAACTGGGCTCCCTCTCCCACGTGGAAAATGAGGGTCTCTGCCTCTCCTGCATGGGGCAATTTGCAGTCCCCTTCCCATGTGGAGGAAATGGGGGTTACTCCCTCTCCCACGTGGGTTGAATAGGAATCTCCCTCTCTCGTTGGCAAATGGAGGTCTCTCCCTCTCCCATGTGGGGCAAATGGGGATCTCTGCCCCTCCTTTTGGGGCTAGTGGGCGACCCTCTTCCATGTGGGGCAAATGAGGGTCTCCCTCTCCCATGGGGGGCAAATGGGAGCCCCTCTCCCATGTTGGGTGAATGGGGTATCCCTCTCCTGCGCGGGGCCAATGGAGGTCTCCCTCTCATGTGTAGGATGAATGGGATTCTGCCTCTCCCATGTCAGGTGAACTGGGGTCCCTCTCCTACATGGGGCAAATGGGGTCTCTCCCTCTCCCATGTGAGGCAAATGGGGGTCCCTCTCTTGCATGGGGTGAATGGGAGTCTCCTTTTCCCTTATGGAGTGAATGGGGGTCTCCCTCTCCCATGTGGGGTGAATGGGGGTCTCTGTCTTCCACATGGGGTAAATGGAGGGTCTCCCTCTCCCGTATGGAGTGAGTGGGGGTCTCCCTCTCCTGCGTGGGGTGAGTGGGAGTCTCTTCTGCGTGGGATCAATGAGTGTCTCTCTCTCCTACATCAGGTAAACGCGCGTCTCTGTTCCATTGTACATAAATCGGCGGTTGCCCCACCCCCCAAGGCACCTGGGCACCTCTTGGTGAAGTCCTGGAGCAGAGGAGGACCTGAGACTCAGTGTTTGCAAGACTTGCCTGCCGCACTCCGGGCAGCAGGCACCAGAAGGCGAGGGTGGCCTGGCCTCGCTCTGTTCACGCCTGCTGCCCCAGCCCTCTGTGTGGCTGCTATGACTTCTCTCTTCCCACGAATGCACCTGAGATGCAGACTCTGCTCCCCGGCTACGTCGGTGCTGTCTGGAGGGCGCTGGTGTGGCACGGCGGCTCCTCTGTGCCCTGACCTTGCCCGTCCTGTGTCCTACATCCATGTTCCCGTCTGCCCTGCAGCTCCCTACCCACTCCCAGATCAGGGCTCTTGATTGTGCCTTCCAGGAGCCACAGCCTCAGAGGCACCTGCAGGACGGGCCTCGGGGACCTTGGGCCCCCCACCCATAATGGGGCCGTGAGCCTCTTGGACACACCTCTTCATGGGCACAGCCTCCAGCCCTGCCCCCCAGAGCCCCTCTCCTGCCAGTCTCTCCAGCTTCCATAAAGAGTGGCACCCCCAGCCCACTGAGCAGGTGACCATGGGAGGCCAGCTGCAGTCTGCTCTCCGCCTCTCCCATGCCCACCCTTCCCCTAACCCAGCCACTCCCCTGACTATTTCTGTGGTGACCTCTTAGGGGTCTGTCCACACTCCCACCCCCTCCCTACCCACTCCTTCCAGCTCACAAACACCACCCCTCCCTTTGCAGGTCCCCACGGCAACACTCATCCACCCTGCAGTGCTGGGAGCAGGGGAGCCTTGCACACGGGAAGGGAGAAACCCACGCGGGATCCCACTGTCCCCTGCCCGTCTGGATCACGGCCGCAGACGTGACGTCTAGATGCAGCCCGCAGGTGATTTGCATGACCGATGCCCACGAACAGGCGCTCCTGCCTGTCTTTCCTTGTCTGCCCTTTGTGGCGTGAACCTTCCTGCCGATCGGTGCCAGCATGGCCTGCTTCCCTCTGTCGGGCACTTCTGCTTGCTGCCGCTGATGTCCTGTGATGTCCCCTGGTCGCCCCCACTTCTCTGGGCCTGGGGCTTCTCTTAGCCCAGGGCGTTGGGACGCCTCTGTGTGGGTCTTGGCAGAAGGAAGCAGTGACGAAGACACGGGTTCTCTCCTAAGAAGAGGTCTGAGAGGAGGAGCTGAGTACACAGGGAATTGGTTGTCAAGGAAGCAGCTGGGGCCAGGCTGGTGCTGTCGCTCAGCGGATAAAGCCACCGCCTGAGACGCCGAAGCCGCCATCCCATATGGGCGCCAGTTCGTGACCGGCTGCTCTACTTCCAGCCCAGCTCCCTGCTAATGGCCTGGAAAGCAGTGGAGGATGGCCCCAGTGCTTGTGGGAGACCCGGGAGAAGCTCCTGGCTTTGGCCTGGCCCAGCCCTGGCTATTGCAGCCATCTGGGAGGTGAGCCAGAAAATGGAAGATTCTCTCTCTCTCTCTCTCTCTCTCTCTCTCTCTCTCTCTGTAACTCTGCCTTTGCAACAAATAAATAAATCTTTACAAAGAAGCAGTAGCAGCAGCAGCAGCTGGGGCCAAAGTAAATCAGAGTCTGAGAAAGTAATTGAACACTATTCTTGGATTTGATTCCCCAAGTTAGGGTGTTAAGAAACGGGTGTAGGCTCTGATTCCTTATCTTGCCGGGTATCTACGCCTCTCCCTGTAGCACTTCACAGTCCTCAGAATCCTTTCTGGGTGGGAGATGGTTTGAGTTAAACTTGACACACAGCTTAATGCCCCTGTGTCTTCCATCACTTTCCTTTACCACCTACAAAAATCCAGCTCACCAAGAATGACAGCTATGGGGAACAGAGCAAGCATTCCACCTGCCCGGGCTTCACCTGCCTTACCTACGAGTTAGCTCACAGGTGACGAAACTACAGTCATTCAGCTAGTATCTGTCCTGATCCCCTACCTCGTGGCTGGCCCAGGTCCTGTGAGAGTCCACTGATTTTAGAATAAGTGGCAGACATTCAAACAAATCGTAAGAGAAACCCTGACGATCTTTGCCCAAGTCGCCGAAGGCCATTCCGCGTGACACATGACTCAGCTTCAGCCAGCGGCTCCGAGCCGGACTCGCCGCCCAGTCAGACACAGAAAGTGATCTCTCGCTTTCTGATTTCAAGCTCCCTGTCCCCTCCTGGCCAGGACACTCATCCTCTCTGGCCCCTCCTCTCCTGCAGCTGCCTGCAGACACAGCTGCCAAGCCGGTCCCGGCTCCCGTCCTGCCCTGGACCCAGCGGCTCGCGTGCAGCTCTGCAGCTTTTGGTGTCACGGGAGGAGCGAGTTGCTTTCTAGCTGCCCCGAGCTGTGGCTAACAGGAGCTTGGAGGGTGACAGGGGCCAGCCCCACCCCTGGGTCCCACAGAGCTTTGCATCTGCTGCCTTGGGACAATCGCAGGCACATCTACTAGATGTCACCCTGCAGCCCGGTTGTCCCGGCATGGAAGGAACGAGAGGAACAGTCACCTGCTGACCCACAGCCGCGTGGGCACAGGTGGCATGACGCGGCCTTGGCGTCTGCCACTGGGCGGCCCGGGCTGCTTGTGCAGCATCCCGAGGCACCAGGGGCACCTCTGGGCTGGTCCCCGCTGCACGGTCAGCTCGGGCTCTGCACCACTTCCCATCTCCCTTCCCGACTTGCCACACTTGTCCTGAAGCAGGCAGGCAGCCACAGCAAGAGTGAGACGTGGGGTGAGGAAGGCCTGGACGATCCCACACTCCCGGCCCCAGGTGACCCCGCGGCCAGGGATGTCCCTGACCTTGGATGGCAGGGAACAGCAGAAGCCAGCGCTGCAGTTTTTCACCTCCTTGTTCCCATACCTTTCATGAGGTCACCGCTGTTTTCATTTGCCCCCTGCAGCTGCTGGCTCAGCCCGGGGGCCTGATCCTCCTGCCTGGGAGGTGGCCCTCGCCCCAGGCAGCCCCTCCCCTGCTCCCTGCCCCCAGTCCTCCCTGGGGGGGCGTGGCTCTGGGTGGGGACGTGGTTAGCACACTGCAGACTGGGAGGACCTGGAAGCGCCCACGCCCCAGGCTATTCAGCAGGGAGGGCCAGGCGGGGTGGGGGGGCACTCCTTCCATGGACCTGAGCAAGTGCTCAGGGCAGATGCTATGCGGAGGACCAAGGAGTGGGGAGGCAGGAAGAACAGGGGTCCCCAGCTCTGCCGTCACCGTGGGTTTAGCCGCAGGAGCCCCCAGGTCTCCCTGGTCTTAAGCCACTTCAACTGTGGCTTCCTGCCTTCCTCGTGGACACAAAGAGGAGCCGCCTGTAGGAATTCCCCAGAAGTGGCTGCGGGAGGGACTCTCTGGTGGCCCTGCTGGTACATGGCAGGTGGCAGGGAGTACCCCCCACCCCCGCCTGTCCTGGAACCCTAAACTCTTACTGCAATAGTCCTGGCATTACCAACACCTCTGAGGTTTTAGACACCCATGCCGGGGAGGGAAACATGAGGAGTAGCTTCATTTTCTTTCCATAAATCAGCTGGACTTACCTCCGCTGGTGTCCGCTTCCGCTGCACAGACTCTGCTATAGAAACCCCGGAATGGCCGGCTTTGCTGGGGTATGAACTGAGCTGGCTTTCCTTGTAGATTAGCAGGCATCCCCTTAACATGCATTGCACGGCTCAAATCACCTTGCACTTGGTTTTCTGGGGGAAAAGGGCTCGCCCCTCCCCCCAAAAGCATAGAAGATGTTCCTTTAACAGACGTCCCCAGGTGCAGTGCAAATTACAGTTCAGAATTGACAAGGTGACTGGGCTAACCTGTTCGACCCCTCGGGAAGCAGCTGTGAGTTCATTTTACTGTCTTGGGTCACGGGTGCATTCACTGCGCCCCACTTTGTGTGTCCTCGAGGTCACTAGGAGCCTCCGATGCTTTGCAAATGCCCCTATCCGGGCTGAGAATGAGCAGGCTGCTGTCGATCAATCCCAGGCCTCCTCTGGTGGTCTTCAGACTTGAGCCCGCCCCAAGCCCCCCAGAAGTGAGCCATGCGGAAGCTGAGCGCATTCCTTTCCAAGCTCGACTGACGGAAGGAAGAGTGAGCTGCTGAGTGGGGGCAGGGAGTGGGAGCAAGGTCCTTGGAGATCTCTTGCTCGGCTCCTGTGGGGGAGATGGAGACCCCCGGGCTCCGGAGTGGGAGTTCCATGTCAGGAGGGCAGTGCAGGCGGGCAGCAAGGGCCTGCAGCAGACTTGGGGAAGTGCCAGCCGGCCGCTGAGCCGTGCACAGCCCTGCTGGGGCGGAAGCGGCTGGAACGAGGGCCCTATCAGAAGCCAGCCAGCCGCAGGCATTCCTGATCCGAGGAAAACACTTTAATTAATATGTAAAACAGCAGTGGGAAGAGAGGCTAGGTTAATTTCCAAACCACATCACCAGGGGGGCGGCCTGCGGGTTGTAAACCCTCGGGAAACTCTGGGAGGTGCTTTTGTGGGGGACCCTTCCCAGGGAGGGGCTCAAAGGCGCTTTCATGTGCCCCCCACGGGCCAACACCTCGGCCCTGGCCCTGCAGGCTGCCCTGCCTCATTTACAATGCACGCTCCGTTGAGGCGGGGGCCGTGCTGGTGAGCCTTCCCCGCTGTCTTTGTTTCTGGGCGGCTGCCTTTGGAATCTGTGACCCAAGCGGCTCAGCAGACGGCTGCGCACCTGCTGGGGTGAGGCTGCAGCTCGGGGGCCCTGGCCCAGGGGAGGCCAGGGGGTCCCAAATGCTGCCCCCAGCCAGGCTTGCAAAGTCTCCTGTGCCAAGGACTCGTGTTGTCTCGGGGGTCAGGTCTATGTGGAAGCAGAGCACACGGCTCTGCCCCAGCTGCCCCACAATCACGGGACGGGAGCAGCTTCCGCTCCAAGAGCCACGGTGGGCACGCACCCCCTCCTCTGTGGGCAGTCTGTGCCCGTGGGCCCTCCTCAGGCCCAGTCAGGAGTCAGCCCCAGAATCCATCTCTCCGGTCCATTTTCTGTGCCACTGCCCCTGCGAAGACTCCTGCACCTGTGCCTGGCTTGGAGAATCACACTGAGCCCCACCATGACCCTTGCTGTCCGCCATGCTGGCCGGAGCTGTCGCTCCATTTCCAAGGGCACCCCGGTGACCTCCAGAAGGAAGTCCAGGCTAAGTACTGCAGGTTCCTGGGGAGCGTTTCCCCTCTTGCTCTGGACAAGAGCGATGCCTGCTGCATCCCTGCGGCCACCTCCCTCACTGCGCCTCCCCCTTTCTCTGGGGCCCCCTCACCTCGACGCTCTGTCCCATGGCTGGGCACATTGCTGCACCCCCAGGGGATCTGGGCCTGGCGCTGTCGGCTGAGTGTCTGTCTCCTTTGGAGTCTGTGCCTTTCCCACCTCCCCGCTCGCGCCTCACTTTGGGAACCACAGACCCTGGCACTCAGGCACTGTGGGACCCTCATCTCTCAGCAGCTCTCTTGTCACTGCCTCTGTGTCACCGGCACATGGTGAGCCCCTGGCTCACACCCTCATTCGGCTCGTGTTAGTGGTTTCTGGAAGAGAGTTCCCCAACATCCATACAAATTTTCCAAACCGCGGCTCTGGCTCTCAGGGGTTCCCAGGCTGGCCCCTGGGCAGGTCCCTGGATAGCTCTGGACAAGGATTCTCCAGTCCTAGCGGTCCCGGTGGTGAGCAGGTGGCACTTCCTGTCTGACTGCTGCCCTGCCCACCGCGTTCAGGATCCCATCTAAAGGAAGGAACGCAGGCAAACAAAATGCCGTGAATTGTCAATATAGGCATAGCTACATATCTGTAACCCAGCTATCATCCATCTGTCACCTGTCTCCTTGCTCTGTCATCTGTCTATCATCCGCCCAGTGGCTCTCTCCCTCCCAACCTATAGAGCTAAGCCAAGCACGTACGCTCTCTGAACCTCATGTCATGTATCCAGATAACTGGTTCAATCGCATCCACGTTTCAGGATCACTGTGGGGTTTGGGAACAGCAGCCAGCATGGTGCCTGCCCCAGGAAGCACGCGGAGTCACTGAAAGCAGACACGGGGGTGGGGGGAGGTGCTTCACCCCCAAGTCCACCTCCCCTGGGGACGAGTGGTGCCGGAGGGGTCTGGGTCAAAGGTACATTCACTGGCCACTGGCCATCGGCTTTGCCTCTCTCTCTCTCTCTCTCTCTCTCTCTCTCTCTGCGCTGCCTCGTTAAAGCTCCCTTCTTGGAAGTGACGACTCCAGCTGCACAATTCTGCCTCGCAGGTCTCTGCTCTGGCGAGCGTGCCTTAGGGGAACCGGGGCACCGAGCTGTTTGGCTGCCCCACCTGTCCCCTCTTGGCGGGGGTGGAGCCTGTTTATCACAGAGACCTGAAGGACGATGATGGCCAGGGCAGCCAGTGTTTACTGAGCACACGCTGGGCGTTCCGTTTTACAGAGGAGGAAACCAAGGCTTTGCAGGCTGAGTGTCTCCTCTGAGACCATCGGCTGGGGCAGGGGAGTGGGGAGCCGCTGAACTCCGGCCGCCTCTGCCGGGACCCTGCCTGCGGGGGCTCTGTGCCCGGATCACGCTGGGTTTGGTTTCTCTGCGGAGAACCGCGAAGCATTTACTTGTTGATGTTGTTGGTGTGGATGAAGTTGCTCTAAATTGGATTACATATGAATTCTCCCTCCCTCCCACATTCCGTGGGATTTTGGCAGTCAGTGAAGACTCTGCCTAATTGTTGCCGTGGGTGATTTTCTGAACTCGCAGGGCTGGGCCGGGGCCATCACACCGATTCCGCACACTGAAGAGACGCCTTTGTTAGGGCAAAGGCCACCTCAGGTGATCCGCGTCCTGAGCCACCCCCGATCTCCTGCACAAATTAATTTTCGAGGTTGCACAAGGAGAGGCCGGGCTGCCTGTTTCCTTTGGCACTGGCCAGGGGGCGGTGGGCTGAGGGGTGGGCGTGGCCCTGCCTCTATCCCTGCCTTCACCCCTTCTCTGTTTTCACAAAACAGGAGCCGCATATGGGGTGAGCCAGGGCTCCCCAGCCCCTGGCGGTCCCGCCTCCAACACCACTGGCCAGCGTTCGACTCAGAAGAGCCTGGAGCTGAAGACGGGGCTTTCCGGTTCCTGGGGCCCTGTGATCACCAGGACACGGAGCGGTGCCACTTCCTCTGGCTTGTGAATCGGTCACCTCGGCAGAGGCCCCAGCCCCGCCCTGCTGATGCTGCCCGTGTGCGGCTCTCAGCACAGTGAACAGACAGGATGATGGGTGAAGGCGCTGAACCTGACCAAACCCTACTCTTGGGAACAAACACTGTGATCGTGCGTCATCTTTCCTGTATTCAGGGCCAGACTACAGCTTCCTCCACATCTGAGACTCACTGGCAAGAGTCATTTCCATCTGCCTTCTCATGTACTTGAAAGAGAGAGAGACAGAGAGAGAGACAGAGAGAGAGACAGAGAGAGAGAGAGAGAGAGAGAGACAGAGACAGAGACATAGAGACAGAGACAGAGAGACAGAGAGAGAGAGACAGACAGACAGAGACATAGAGACAGAGAGAGACAGAGACAGAGAGACAGAGAGAGACAGAGAGAGATCTTATCTGCTGGTTCACTCCCTGAATGCCTGTAACAGCCACAGCTGGGCCGGGCTGAAGCCAGGAGCCAGGAGCCAGGAGCTCCATCCGGGTTCTTCACGTGGGTGGCAGGGGCGCAAGCACCTGAGCCGTCTTCCCCTGCGTCCATGGATGCATCAGCTGGTAGCTGGCTGTACATCTGAGTAACTGGGACTCCTACCAGCCCTCTGAAGTGGGAAGTGGCTTATCCCACTGTGCTCCAAGCCCGAGCAGTTCCCATTTACAGGGAAGATGAACCACAGCATCTTGGGCTCAGGAGACTTCTTAGGGGACACATGTCCCGCCTGAGAAGATTCAACGTGGCTGTGCCGCACCATGCGGTATCTCTGGCTCGTCAGAGGCAAGGCTCCCCTTGGACCTGAGTGGATCGCGGTGAACGAGGCGTCCTGTGACAAGGTCCGAGACGGGTGCCGGGGCAGCACGAGGCATCTGTCACCTGTGCCAAGCACATCATCCTCCCCACCACCTTGTTTCCCCTCCTTCTTTGGTAGTAGGGGTGTTACCAGGGCAGGGGGAGCCTAGTATTCCCGACTGGGTGCTGGATTTAGGGGTGGGTGGAGGGGAAGGGGGGCCCCTTGGGACTGAATTTTGTCTCTTAATCAAAGCTCATCTAGATCACGGCTCTCACGTGAATAAAATGTTACACCCGGAGGCAGGAGGATGGGACCCTTTGCTGCCTTCAGTAACCTGTGCGTTTGCTCGCGGGCTGGGGCCACAGACCCTTGTGGGGAGACACCTGGCCTTCTGCCTTCTTTCTCCTGTTAAGAACATGGCCTTTCCTCAGTAAGATGGATTTGTTTATCTGGTGAACCTTCGACTCCCTTCTTTGTAAGATTTGCAGAATGACTGAGGCATACCCAGGCCCAGGGGTTGGCGAGGTGCTTGGGCTATACCTAGGGGTCCCTGTGATCCAGGGACTGCTTTGTCCATGACAATGATCAGGGATCATCGGCCAAGCAAGTCACAACTGTAAAGGCCATCGAGTGTTGAGACACTGGGGCTAACTGCTGCTCGGGACTCCCTCACCCTCCATCAGAGTCCTCCGGGATCCCACTTCTGATCCAGCTCCCGCTGATGCACACCTGGGAGGCGGCAGATAAAGGCTCAAGTGGCTGAGTCCATGCCATCCACGTGGGGGACCCAGATGGAGTTCCTGGCCCAGGCTTTGGTTTGGCCTAGCCTGGGCTTTGCAGCATTTGAAGAGTGAATCAGCCGATGGGATCTCTCTCTCTCTCTCTGCCCACCCTCCCAATAATTGTCTGCTCAGCTGTGCATCTCTCAGCTGTCCACAGAGCTGAACACAAGACTCCAAGTGCATCCACGCACTTCTCTCACATGGACCAACCTAGGAGGCCACAGGGACACGCGGAGTGATGCTAGCGATTTTGCAGCTCCACGTGCGGAGAGATCTCAGGCAGCTCGGTGTGTGGTCAGAGCAGGCAGGCTGCTGTTTCCAGGACGAATGCAGCACTCTTAGGACCCAGAAGAAGGAAGCCACAGCTCTTCCATGCCGACCGACACCTGGGACGTCTTTCACGTACGTGACGTCTTGTGGAGACTCTTCCCTTTTCTCTGTGTCTTAAAAACAGCGGTTCTGGGGCCGGCGCTGTGGCCTAGTGGGCTGAGCCTCTGCCTGTGGCGCCGGCATCCCATATGGGTGCAAGTTCCTATCCTGGCTGCTCCTCTTCTGATCCAGCTCTCTGCTGTGGCCTGGGAAAGCAGCAGAAGATGGTCCGAGTCCTTGGGCCCCTGCACCTGCATGGGAGACTCAGAAGAAGTTCCTGGCTCCTGGCTTCAGATTGGCTCAGCTCCGGCCACTGCGGCCATTTGGGGAATGAACCAGCAGGTGGAAGACCTCTCTGTCTCTCCCTCTCTCTTCCTGTAGCTCTACTTCTCAAATAAATACATAAATAAAATAATTTAAAAAACCGGTTCTGTTGGCACTTCAAAAATAAAAAGCTTTGAATCTGGCTGCCTTTGGAGTTCAGTGGACTGGTGCAGTTTGTTCTGTCTTCCATGCGAGGTGCGGTGTGGTGACGAACAGAGCCCACTTTCATCTGAGCATGTAAACAACAGGAAAAGCCAGACTGGCCAGGAGGTGAGAGCTGGCCCTCTCGTCTAGGTTTCCAGTGGATGACCTTGATGACAGCCACTGAGAGTGGCGGGCAGTGGCTGCGTACAAGGACCAGGGTGCCCTGTTTCCGTTCTTTACCCCACGCACCTGCTGATGGCACGGGTCCAAGACGTGCACTGTCGGTTGGCATTTGCTGATGGAATGAATTGTGGTCTCCACGGCTGACTGAGAGACTGCTCGGGGCGTGGTGGAGCAGCACCAGCGGAGTGCCCCCCAGGGCCAGGCAGTGCCCCCGTCCCCTCCAAGCTCACGAGCTGGGCAGTCACAAGCTCTCTGCAGGTGGAGTGGCTCCCGCCTGTCCTGCGTTCTGCCTCACAGCTCCCCCCCCTCCATGAAGCCAGGCAGCCCACGAAGCGTAAGCCTCAACGCTTTCACAGGCCGAGCATCTGTGAAGAAGACCACAGCGATGTCATGATAAAAATCCCACATCTTTTGATCTGCATCGAGCTGCATCGCGGGCCAACGCGGTTTCTGTCCAACAGGGTCAGGTCACCTAGGAAACCTGCTGTTACCTGGAAGCTGCCCCCAGCCTTACTGGAGGAGGGCTTGGCTTTCCTGTCCCCGGGCTGGCCGGCTCGCTGGAGGTGGTGGCCCAGGCTCACAACAGCTTCCTTAAAGCCCCTTCTCCCCACGCCCACAGCCGCCACTCCTTCTGCAACCAGACAAACCCTGAGGTCCAGGCAGTGACTCCGGTGCAGCCTGCGTGTAAGATGGGATTGCTAGCCTCTGCCCTTCAGTTTGCACTGCACTAAGTCAGCCGAGCAGGCCACTAGAACAGGCCACCAGTGCCGAACACGAAGAGAGTAAGGGAGCCACCTCACTTCTAGGAGCTCGGACTCCTCATTTCCGTGGGTCGTGAAATTTGTCAGTCTGCTGGGGGGTTTTCTTTTGGGGGGATTACGCGTCTTTTAATTGAGAAACAATGTTTTCTATTTCAGTCTTCACAGCTTTGAGCTTCGTGGTTCCTATTCCTGTTTTCCTATGAGCATGACCCCACTTGTGATGGATCCTAAGCCATCTCCCTTGGCACGTCATACAGTGGTCCCCTTTGAACCTCAGCCAGCTTTCGAAATACACACACACTCCGATGCAGTGCGGCAGGAAAGACAACACTGACGGCCAGAGCCAGTGATGGGTCCCACGGACATGCACCTGCCTGATCGAGGTGGCACCTGGGACATTCCTACACGTTTCCCAAGTGACTGCTCCGTAAGACGTGAGAGTGCATGTTTGCGAGGCAGCTCCTGCTCTGATGGGAATGAGCCTGCTCTCTCGGCTCTTCCTTCCCAGAATGGAGACCCGAGAGCCTGCGATGTCCATATTGAGAACAGAAACTGAATCAAACAGTGGCTTGTTCTTTAAAGTAAACAGAGCGAAGGCTGCTGGTGGCGGATGTAACCGGGGGCTGGGCTGACGAGGAGGAGGTCGCGGGGACAAAAGCCTCTTTAATCGCTGACCCGGCTCCGCGCTCGTGGTCTTCCTCGGCAGAAGCAAAGGGCGAGCGGTGCTGACCGAGGGCCAGAACCTGGAGGGCTGTGTCTGCAGCGCGTCCCTCTCACCTCCATCACGGGGACTGCCCCGCGCAGACCCCTCCTCTTCAGGGAGACCCCTCTGCGGTCCTCCCCAGAGCAGCACCCGCTCTCAGGGGAGCCCGGAACACAGAGAACAGCCCCACCCAGAGAACACGAAATGGAACAGATGCGCTTACGAACTCAACAATTGTGCCTTGTGAGTCGTCCGGACTGCTCTCGGACAAGCTCTGTCCCCATCCACAGTCCCCGCTCGCCGGGATGGCAGGTGTGAGGCATGGATGGACGCATGGACGCATGGATGGACAGAGGCATGGACAGGAAAGGGGTCCAGGTTCTGGATTTGAAAATTGATTCTGATCTTTGAAAGGAGACCACGGGCTGCTTCCTGCATAGTGAAGGTCTATCCTGGAGCCCACTCGCTGCGGGAGAGCCAGGCTCTCTGCTGGTGCTAGGAGTCAAGCCCCGGGGCCGTCTGGGTTTGCTGTTTACTGCGGGCAGTGGGGCTGGCGTCCGAAGACCCCAGGAAGCTGGTGGTGGGGGTTACCCGGCTTCTGACCCTCGTGGAGTCGTTCTGTGTCTGAGAACCCTGAGCCCCAGTGGAGAGGAACAGCCGGGCATGGCGGGCGTGTGCTGCGATGGAGCTTGGCCATCAGCTGCTGGGATCCTGGGGTCCTGCACACACGGCCATCTTCGCTAACACAGGTGCTGTGCCCGTGCCTTGTGGCCCTGACCATCAAATTCTTCTGTGGATTCCATCAACCGCTCCTGTGGATGCCCACAGACTTCTGCTTCTCTTCTCTCCTCTTCTGTATTTTATGAAGTTCCACTGAGCACTATTAACTATCCAGGTCCCGCTGCGTAGGAGAGGCCAGGTCTGAATTCTAAGTGTAAAACTAAACTCCCATGCAGCTGCCAGTCCAGTCCAGGCCCCGGCGCTGGCGATAAGCATTGGTAACACTGAGTGTCTCCAGTTGGTTGGGGACCGTGTGGCGGTGGCATCCAGGGTTAAGGGACACCTTTGGTAGAAATACTTATTACGAGAGTCCCGGCTACTCCACTTCCAATCCAGCTCTCTGCTGTGGCCTGGGAAAGCAGTGGAAGATGGCCCAGGTCCTTGGGCCCCTGCACCCACGTGGGAGACCTGGAGGAAGCTCCTGTCTGGATCTGCATAGCTCCAGCCATTGCAGCCATCGGGGGAGTGAACCAGGGGATGCACTTGGAGAAGCAGAACGCCCTGGAAGCAAAGGCTGCCTACTGCATTGGGAAGACAACGTCCACTGTTCCCGGGCCTGATCAGCGTGGACCAGGGAAGGGCGCAGGGCCTCTGACGCGTGAGAAGGCAGTGCACGGAGGGCGCCGCGCACGGGACCCCGAGCAGGCTTCCAGGTTTTCTAGGGATGATTCTTTGAATTGGCAAGCTAAACAGTTCAAGTGCACTTTTACAAGACAGATTTTAAAAAATCTTTTCTTTTAAGATATATTTATTTATTTGAAAGGGAGAGTTACAGAGAGAGAGAAGGAGAGAGAGAGATCTTCCCTCTGCTGTTTCACTCCCCAAAGTGGCTTCAACAACCAGAGCTGGGCCAGGCTGGAGCCAGGAGCCAGGAGCTTCTTCCAGGTCTCCCACGTGGGTGCAGGGGCACAAGCACTTGAGCCATCCTCTTCTGCTTGCCCAGGCCATAGCAGAGAGCTGGATCAGAAGTGGAGGAGCCGGGATTCAAAATGGCACCCATACAGGATGCCGGCACTGCAGACCAAGGCTTCAACTCACTGCCACAGTGCTGGCCCCAAGACAATTATTTTTAATGATTTATTTATTTGGAAGGCAGTGTGACACACACACACACACACACACATACACACACACACACAGAGAAAGAGAGAGAGAGAGAGAGAGACCTTTATTATACCAGTCCATTCCCCAAGTGGCCACAGCAGCCGGGACTGTTCGGAGCTGAAGCCAGGAGCCAGGAGCTCCACGTGGGTAACACAAGTGCTTGGGCCATCACCTGCCGCTTCCCAGGTGCAGTAGCAGGGAGCGGAGTAGCTGGGACTGGAGCCGGCACTCCGTGGAAATGGAACGCAGATGTCGCTCATATGGGATGCGGGCACTGCAGGTGGCAGCTTTACCTGCTATGCCACAGCGCCGGCCTCCAATAGTTTGAATTTTTCATATAAGAAGTTGCAATTCCTCCTTCCCTTTCCCCACAAAATATGGCTGGTTGTACTGATTGATCTGTGCATTAGTTATTTCTCGACAGTGGGACTGGACAGGAAGAGCAGACTGGCACCTAGGCAGAGGAGGGGTGGAGAGGAGACTGGAGTAAGCCCAGGGGCCAGGGCTAAGTGTCCTTGCCAGGCCACGGAGAGGGGAAGGCTGTAACCACGTCACCCATCCCGGCGACACGTGCTCGACTTCCCCTCGATGGACTTGACTTCCACCAGGGGATCGAGCAACTCTGGAACACAAAGGGATCCACTCCTCGTGGCCGGTGTCAAGTCCTGAGAGAGAGAAACCTGGAGCTGAGAGAGGCGGAGTGACACGTCCCAGGTCCCACAAGCAGCCCAGGGCGCTGAACCACCCTGGTCCCCGGGGTTTTCCGGCTGACCCCACACACTCCAGCTGTTTCACGCAGGAGACTGGTGCAAGGTGCTGACCCAGGCTGTCTGGAAAGGCAACAGCTGCACTTATGGCCCCTTACTGTCTACACCCCCAGGCAGCGTATCGCGGGATTCACTTGTCACTGACAGCACGTTCTCTTGGCGCACCTCATCCAACACTAACAGCTTTGATCTTTCTACTGCTCACGATTTTCGTGGGCTGAGGTTAAAGACAGAGGAGAAGAAGTAAACTCTGCCTCTGTTTCGCTGCTATTAGTGACAAGTTTCGTGGCAAAAGAAAATGAAACGCAACAAGAAAATGGGCCAGAGTCTCGCCGTGTGGTGTCTCCTGCCTGCGCCTGTGTGCGGTCCCTTGTCACAAGTGGAGCTGTGGAGGTGCTGTCAGCAAAATCTATTCACAAGACAATTTGGGGTACCACTTAGGGCCACCAGGGGCCACCCACGCAGCCACAAGTCCACAGAAGCCAACCCAGGCTTCCGTCCTAAACTCCTCCGTACACGCAGATGCGGGAAGATAACCCGGAAGCACTCTGGGCACGTGACCTGAGCTTTCTGCAGAGCAGGGAGGATGCAAAGCAGACTCCCGCAGCAGAAGGGAGCCCCTCCCTGCCCCTCCCAGCGTGGGGTTTGCAGCAGAGATCCTGGATGTGGGGAGGAAGGGGCAGGGCTTTGGGCTCCTGCCTCTGCGTGCTCATAAATAAATGACTTTATCCTCTCCTTCACAATGCATCTGTGCTTCTTCCCTTCGTCGGATCTCACACACACACCCCTCCCCCCCGGTTATTCTGAACACGGTCTAAGGAAGGGGAGGAGGTTTCATCCCCCGCCCGGGGTGGGGGGCAATCGTGTGCTTATTTTGTTTGTCCCCCACCTGACTTGGAAGGCACCGGAGATCCTGCGGGAAGCCCAGCTGAGGAGGCTGACGGGGCAGCTGGTTCCTAGGCTTCCGGGTCGAGAGCGTCGGTCTTGGAGTGCTGGTGGGACGGCCCGCAAGCCTGGCCTGCGGAGCCCACCTTCTCCCTGCAGCGCCTCCCCTTGCCCTTCCCGCTCAAGCATTTTGCCTAAATCCCGTTTCTTTCTCTCTGCTAATCTCTCTCTCCCAAAAGTGTGAGCTGATAACTGAAGGTTGACCCCTCCCAGGGGTATTGCCTTTCAAAAGGAGGCCTCCAACCCTGCAAGGCAGAAAACGCTCCAGTTAAAGGCGCTGGGGAAGCGAGGAGGCTGTTGGTGTTTAACCTACTTGTAAGCTGAGTTCCAGGCCATTTAACTCGGCCTGCCGTTAGAGCCCTCTGCCTGCTCCATGGCAGCCAGTTCCTTCCAACTGTGGCAGCCTGGAGGCCCAGGGCCTCCCTGACAGCGCCATGATGTCAGCCAAAGCTTGGCTCACTCACCTGTGCGCTCCCACGGATTGGCGCTGGGCCAGGCAGCGAGTTTGGTCCAGAACAGAAGCATGGAAACTCTGCAGCCGCTGTGGGACATCCTGAGGGTGTGTGGAAGCAAGACCCTCAGTCAACGCCAGGACCCACCCGGCACCTGCTGCCACTCAGGTGGCCCTGCTCTGACAAAGCCTTAACACTGGTACAGCCTCGCTTCCTGGTTTCTCAGAGAGCTGGACACAGTTACACACAACGCAGCCTCCCCCACCCCCGCGTCAGGGTTTGCTCATTAAAGTCGGTTCTGCTCAAATCCCTGCGGACGGCGGGGGTGCGGGGGTGCATCAGAAAATTTGTGAGAAATGCAATCGAACGCAGGCAATTTGGGTGCCGATATTTTTGAAATTCAGACAAGATGGAGAATCTTCAAACGACTCAGCTGGGAAAAGGCTGTCGAAAGAATTTCAACTTTTTTGCACCAAAATAAACTTAAGTTTTAATTCCATTGTCAACAAACACTTGGAAGCGCCACTGTGTATCTATTCCGTGTGACTCTGCAGCTGGATATGTGTATAGGTTGGGCCAGCACCTGCACTTTCCATGTCTTTCTAGAGTTGGAACAATGGTCTGTATGTTGGAAAGTAAACATTCCTGGAGTTCTTCCCTGTGGCTTCCTGCAGCCAGGCTGCAGGTGCAGAAGGAGGGAGGCCACGAGGCGAGGTGGGTATCTTCCCTCACCTCTCACCTCATTCCAATCATTCTGAAAAAAACGAGGCTCATCACCTGTGCTGAGATTGCGGGAAACAGGTGCAGCTATAGGCGCTCATAGCCCTTAGGCTACGACTGATTTTACTCAGATGGGTCACGGAGTGCAGTCGGCACAGGGAGAACATACTTCCTGAGGCAGCCGTGGCGTGTATTTCGCTGTGGAGGTTGGACCATACCTCCTTCCCTTGTGCATCTACAGCAGAGACTGGGAGACAGAGACTTGATACTTACAAGCTGCCCCAGAGGTGACAGGGTTCACAGCCGGCCGCTCTCCCCCACCTGTTCCCGCTCCGCGGTTGTGGGACCTGCACCGGGAGGGAAGACCCGGTTTGCACACAAGCATGCTTGCATTTGGAGGTCTTGAACGCGTGAAACTGGTGAACTGCGGATATGATGCCGGCAGATACCCTTTGGAATATGTTCTGAATGATAAGGTTGTTTTCCAGCTTTGGATTTCACACCAGGGCTTTCTCCCTGGAGCCAGAAGGCAGGTGCAGCTGGAGGTTATGCGATTGGAAGGAGGGCGTGGCAGCACTTCGAGGGCATCGCCTGCGAGTCACCGGGCAGCTCCTCGTGTCTCCTGCAGCCACCTGCTGGGTTCTGCACTGTTTTCTCCTGAAGGCCACTCAATCGGCCAATAAGGAGGGACACATTTGTTCATGGGTATTACTTTTTTTTTTTTTTTTGAATATTTACTTATTTGTTTGGAAAGCACAGTTACAGAGAGGGAGAGAGAGGAGGTCTTCCGTGCTCTGGTTCACTCCCCAAATGCTGCAGCAGCCAGAGCTGGGCCAGGCTGAAGCCAGAAGCCAGAAACTGTCCTGGTCGCCCATGTGGGCGCTGGGACCCAAGACCTGGCCATGTTCAGCTGCCCTCCTGGGTGCATGTGCAGGGAGCTGGCCTGGGGGCAGAGCGGCCGGGGCTCTAACTGAGTCTCCAGTGTGGGCAGCTGGTGTGGCAGGCGGCTAACCCACTGCACCACAGTGCCAGCCCCGAGTTCTCATTTGCAACTGAATGAGTCATCGTGTATGTCTGTGAGCGTCTCAAGACTCACCTAGGCCGATTCCCGAGTCCAGAGCATTCTCGATTTCCCATCACTTACAGGATGAGACCCGGGGCATCACCACACGACCTCACGGAGCCGCACTAGCAGCTTAGGCGTCCACTCCTGCCCCCAGGAAATCCATTCTCCCAGCTGCAATGGCTTCTCGAGGAACGATTGCCTGTGAGTCTTATTTATTTGTTTATTGATTGATTGATTGGAAAGGCAGAGTGACAGAGACAGAGAGATATGGAGAGTGAGAGCTAGAGGAAGAGATCTCCCATCTGCACGTTCACTCCCCAAATGGCCCCAGTGACCAGGGCTGGGTCAGGCCAAAGCCAGGAGCCAGGAGCCCCATTTGGGTCTCCTGCGTGGGTAGCAGGGCCTCAGATACTTGGGCCACCACCTGCTGCTTTCCCAGGAGCATCAGCAGGGAGCTGGACCGGAAGCGGGCAGCCAGCACTTTAACCAGCATCAGAGGGAGCGGCTTACCCCGCTGTGCCCGGTGCCGGCCCTGCCTTGGGCATCTTTATGCCCAGTGTCCCGAACACGAAGCCTGGCCCAGGGCAGAATGTCAACGAATGGTCAATGAGCAGTTCAACAGGCGCCTCGATCCCTTTTCCCGTCTGCCCTGGGACTGCCGGTGGGTGCTGATCCCTGGGGCACCCGGCGTGCGGCTCCCACACAGGCTCCTGCAGGAGCAGCCGGAGTCCTCGCCCCATCCATGCTGCAGATTCCAGGTCTTTCTCAAGAGCCGATGGTCTCCAGAAATAGCCGAGCAGCACTAGAAGTGTTACAAATCGTGGTACATGTGCCCCCGGATAATCCTTGACTACACACAATTGGCAACGTCCAGGTTTGCAGAAACCCCTGGGTGTCCTCGTGCTGCGTATACGATCTTTAAGATGACTTAAAAAAAAAACTCATTTGAGGGACAGTTGTCAAAACCAAACATTTATTTTCTTTAACTGACTCTATCTCAATTACAATAACTCCTGGAAACACCTGCAGGGCAGTGCGGGGGGGGGGGGGGGGGGGGGGGGGGCTTGGGCGTGGCGCTGAGGTTGGCATCCATACCTCAGTGCCTGGGGCTGAGTCCTGGTTCCTCCACTTTCTATCAGCTTCCTGCTAATGCTCCTGGCACACAGCCAATGCAGCCGGGGTACCTGGGCCCCTGCCAGCCTCAGGGGATGCCCACATGGAGCTCCTGGCTCCTGGCTTTGGCCTGGCCTGGCTCTGACTGTTGCAGACATTTGGGGAATTAGCCAACAGTTGGAAGATCTCTCTCTCTCTCTCTCCCCCCTCCTCTCTCCCTCCTTCTCTCTCTCTGCCTTTCAAATAAAAACGAAAGTAAATAAACTAAACATTTAAAAATTAAATCCCCCATGCTGCTCAGCCCCCAAACCCCACGTGGACCTGGTTTTCTGAGCCTGGGGACAAACAGCGAGGTGGCAGGTGGCCAAGCACGTGCACCTTGCATGCTCAGCGAGGAGGGAACGAGGTCACTGCCTGGTTTTTGGGCCTGTCCAGAAGGCAGTAACCAGCATGCAACCTGGTGGACCTCAGCTCATCTGTTAGCCAGGTAACCCACTGTGTGAGTCACCCTGGGGATGTTCGGACGCCACAACAGTCAGGGAGAAGCAAATACGACATCGAGGAAAGGCATTGGTTCTGAGAGCTGCCTGTACCTGCCAGCATGCTCCCGTTCCCAGCCGCCTGCCGTCCGGCTCGGCCTGCTTCTGCCCCTGGGGCTCCTGCGTCCTGGCCTGGACAGCGGGGTACCCTGTGAGACTTGCTTTGCTCCCTTCTATGTGGAGCGCACGTCTGCTCCCGTCATTGCCCCAGTGGGCTTAGTCACCAGCTGGCCGCTAAGCTCACGCGATAGCTGACTTCACTTTGTCGGCCTTGGACGAAACAAGCATTGTACATTAACTTACAAACACACAACTATGTGAGAAGCAGAGAGAGAGGACAGACTGTTCTCATCTGCTGGTTCATTCCCCAGATGCCCAACAACAGGGCTGGGCCAGGACTGGTCGCTGCAGCTGGGAGCTCAACTCCAGGGCTCCCGTGCAGGTGGCAGGGACCCGAATGCATGAGCAGTCACTGCTGTGGTCCCAGGGTCTGTGTTTAGCAGGAAGAAGAACTGGGATTGAGCCTGGCTCGTCCGTCCAATGTGGGAGGCAGGCGACTTGACCCTGAGGCTAAGCGCCCTCTGCAAGGGGTTAAATCACCCTTCCCCTTTGTGTGGGTGTTAGCAGGGTGCCTACTGTGTGGGAGCAGCTTGCTCCAGGTCAGACCTAGAGAGCTACCCCCCACTCTGCCCCCAGCTGTGCCCTGGAGGCTGCAGGAGGTTGTGGACGTCCTGGGCATGCGGCAGGAGAAGCCGCCACAGTGCAGGACGCACTACTCCGTTCGGTCCACACGGCAGGCAGCCCCTGCTAGCCTGGCAGGATAGCTGCTGCCCTGTGTGACATCCTCAGCTTGGGGGCAGGGGAAGTGACGCTCGCCTAGGAGCTGCAGCCTGGACACGACTCCAGAGACCACGAGCTCCACCCCATCGTCCCCACACTGCAGGACGCACTGCACAATGACCCAAATGCTGGCATCCCAGCCGTGGCCACTGGAACCGCTCTGTGGCCAGGGACTTCCGGGAGCTCCTCCCCTCGGCTCCCAGCTGCACGCCCGGCTCCTCCCGAGGATTTCCACGCCCCCTTGCCTTTCTCCTGTGACAAGATGCCTATCGCTTTGCATCAGGTTGCATCAGATGATGTCAGAGGGCTGCAGGGAGGCAGAGTGCTGTCCCCTGGGAGCTGGGCTCCCACGACAACAGCCAGGAGATGGAGGCGGAGGCTCGCTCCCCGGTCCCGCCTTCCACACTGCTGCCGCCTCTCTTCCTGGACACGAAACACATGCTGTTCATTCTTGGGTGTTTTCTGGGCTCGCAGTCCGCTTGGTTTGTCTTGCGACGTTCAGGTTCCACGCGCTACGTGGCTGTCATATTCCAGGGACGCCATCACCCAGATGGGGCCCCTTCCGGCAAACCTCCCCCCAGCTCTGACATCCTACTCCTGACGGCCCTGATTTGCTACAATTTCACTGTTTGTGACTTTCCTGGGATGGAATGCACTGCAATTAAAATTTTCCTGTAAAAAAAAAAAATAAGCGTCGCTGTGTTTTCTGTTAACAAGACCTGAGTCTTGTTCATTTCGAATCAGGACTTTTCCCTGAAGATGACCTTGGATTAGATTTTATTCTTTAGAAACTTCGGCTTGAGTCCCACGTCCAGTCCAGGCTGGGTAGGGCCATGGAGGTGGCCAGGCCCCTCTCGCAGCCGTCCAGGGCGGGCTCCCAGGGAGCTGGCCCTGTGTGAAGACGGGAAACCCTCAAGAAGTCAGCGCTGGCTCTGCCTCTCGCTGGAGAGGAAAGCAGACGAGATGAAGGGCGTCCAGGTCCCTGCCCCAGCTGTCGCTCTTGGCCCTGGAGGGGACGCTGGCCTGTCATTGCCGTGTGAGGGCCTGTGCTGTCCCCCAGAGGGTCATCCTGCGGTGAAGACGGAGGCTGGGGGATGGTGGCCCTCACTTCGCTTCTCTGGCACCCAGGGGCCACGATCGAGCAGAGTGTGCAAGGTGCGTGCCTCCTGCCGGGGCTGCTGCAAGGGCCGCCCATGGCCCTGCCCCTCCTCCCCCAACCCGGCCCTCCCCTCCCCACCTGAGCATGGGCCCTACTTGGCGTCTGCCTGTTCTCCACCCTCCAGGCCCCCGTGTCCGGCTTCCTGGGGTGCTGGAGCTGAAACGAAGCCCAGTAGCTCTGTCACTGCTCCCTGCCCCGTCCCCTCAACTCCCCAGAGCATCGCCGCCTCGAGGCCATGTCTCTCCACTCCCTCTCCCCTGGGATGAGGACTCCTCCTGCCTGTACTTCTGAGACGCCCTAGGGGCTCACGGGGTCCCCACTTCCTGGCGGGGTCTCCTCCCTGAGCCCAGCGGGGCACAGAGCAGAGAACATGCTGACTCAGACCGCGCAGAGCTGGCAGCTTCGGGCGCGAGGCTAGGATGTTTGTGTTCGCAGAAACACAAACACTGGGCCCGAAGGCCACGCTTTGCGGAAAAGGAAAATAACTCCCCACGTCAGAAATCTTCCCTCCAACACAGTCAGAACCGGGGCTGGTGTGTTGGATTGTGGAGTTCAGGTCCCCTAGGAGCCCCGGACCCTCAAAGAGGGAGGCACAGCCTGCAGGACGCCGGAGAAGGGAGCAAGGGAGACGGCGCAGCAGGGGAACCTCAGGGCGCAGGTGGCGGGGAGGCTGTGTCTCCCCCAGGACCTCGGCTGTGACTCTTCCAGGGCAATGTGCCTCTGGGCCTGTTGGCTGTCCCTGCACCCAGACCCCGAGACCCAGCAGTGACAGGGGCTGCACAGCTCATGGTGTATGGGGGCGGGGGAGGTCCCCGTTCAGCGCATCAAGATGTCCCATGGGCGTGGGAGACACAGGCAAGCTGGGAACATTGCAGAGGCTCTCTGGCAAAGACGGGCTGGACATGGGCCAGAGTGAGAGCCCAGAGCAAGGGCAGAGCTGGGGGTTCATGGGGACAATGGCCCGAGGGCTTCTTTGGGTGAGAGCCGAGGTTCACCATCAGGAGGGCACAGCGGGGAGGGCTGGGGCCTTGGTGTGGCAAGCTGGTGACTGTGTGAGCGTGGAGCCCGGCAGGGGTGGCCCTGGCACCGTGGTCAGGTGCGCATGCTGATGGCTGTGTTTGGATCTGGCGCCAGCCACACGCCGAGCGCACAGACTCTGTGACTCTCCATTCACAAATTGGCCCAAAGCGCATTTTGTGGCCATGAGAACTCACTGAGTTAGAACAGGCAAAGCAGTGGGAACGCCCGCCCGGGGGTCCCGGGCACCCGTGTGCGTCACTGGTCTGCTGTTTGCATTCTCTTTCTTTTTAAAGATCTATTTATTATTTATTTGAATGGCAGAGAGGGAGAGTCAGGCACACAGGTGGAGAGCTTCCATCTGCTCGTTCGCTCTCTGAACGCCCACAACAGCCAGGGCTGAAGCTTGGTGTTCAAAACTCACCCCTGTGTGGGTGGCAGGGCCAGGAGGGCTTGGGCCCCCTGCTGTCTCAAGGCTGTGTGAGCAGGAAGCTGGATGAGGAGCAAGGAGCAGCCAGGGCGTGCCCGAGGCTCTCGGTGCGGGATGCGGGCGCTCAGAGCAAAGGTTTCGCCGGCTGTGCACAATGCCCAAGCCCCGTGGTTCATGCTGTAGAGGGTAAGTTCTTTCGTGGTGGCAGAGCCTGAGACGTCTTTTTCACCCGTGGTTCCTGGTGGCTGGCACAAGGACACGCACATCAGAGGGTGCACACACATGTTGCTCAGACAAATGGATAAATGAGTGACCGTGAGGCTTTGAGTTAGACTGGGGGGAGAACATTGTAAGAAGGCCGTGCCCCTGTGCTAACAGCAGGGCGTGCTGTGTAAGAGGGGGAGTAGCTTGGTACTGTTAGCAAGATCACTCACCACCATGTGTCATCAGTATGATTGCACTGAGCTTTCAACAGAATGCAGATAGATCTGATCCAAACACGCCCGTGGAGAACACGACACACAGAACACGACACACCGATCCAGGAAGGAAAACGGAAAAGATCCGCAAAGAGCAATGCTCACATCAGAGACAGTACGATTTAGGGAAAAGTCAGGCTGACTTTACGAAGTGAAATTCCTTACGAGAAGATCACAGCCAAGGGTGATTGACAGCCAGATGAGGGAGCGTCAGAAGATACCAAACTAAACTGCTGGAGAGACAGGAGGGAGCTGGCTCAGCACAGCCTGGGTAGGATGCTTTAACAACAACCTCTCTGTTCCTTAAATATGTTAGGTAGATGAATTTCAAAGAGAAGACCTGGATAAGCAATATTTATTTGGTAGTTGTAAAAAAAAAGTAATCTCCTAAAATCCCTGGGAGAAACATTGACCTTAACCTGGGTCCCAACAAAGAACCCAACCCCATAAATTCCAAAAGTCCTATTTTCTGAAGATCAGCTATGAATACCAACAAAAAGCTCAATGCAACAATTAAAGCCATATGCGAATGGAGAGCATCGCCTCGATAGTCCTTGGTTACAGAAAGATTTAAAACAGAAAAGAGATCCTTTAGAAGATGGTGACGCCATCGTACCTGGGATGGCTTCCGGGTTGCACCAGGAGACACTTTCGTGAATGTACCGGTTTTTAATCTGTCGCAGAGAAAGGACAAGCAAAGCAACACGAGAAACAAGTGATGCCAAGGGCACGGGTGAGAGAGACAAAGAGAATAACATAGATCAATGAATCAAATCCTAAACAGCTGTGATGAAACATGGTCATTCAAACGCGACTCTGGAATGCAAAATCCATGCTGTGAGATCTCTGGCAAGGCTAAGAGGAAAGAGGAGGAGGTGGAAATATCCCGCCTTGGAGGCTGGCGCTGGGAGATGGACAGAATTCACAGGGAGAGGCAGGCGCCCGCACAGGTCCCCACGGCTCAGGATGTCGTGAGAAGACCGAGTGAGCTCCCGTTGGTCAAGCAGGAATCAGAGAGACAGAGGGAGAGAGGAAAGTGAGAGAGAGAGAGAGAGAGAGAGAGAGAGCAAGCGAGATCGGGCAAGAGAGTGAGAGCGAGAGAGAGGGAGAGGGAAACTTCCACCCACCGGTTCACTTCCTGGGTGCCTGCTGTGGCTGGGTCTGGACCCCGGCAAAAGCAGAGAACTTGATCTTGACATTCTATGTGGGCAGCAGGGATCCGACTCCTCGAGGCATCTCTGCTGCCTTCTTGGGTCTGCACCAGCAGTAAGTTGGAACCAGGAGCAGAGCTGGAGCCGGAACCAGGCATTCGGATTGGAGCTGTCAGCACGTCAAAGACATAACTGCCAGGCCAAACGCTTGTCCCAGACAGGACTTTAGAATAAAACACACAGGGGGTGGGTGTTGTGACACAGCTGGACAAACTGTCACTTGGACGTCCTGCTTTTCATGTTGGTGCCAGATTCAAGTGCCAGCAACTCTGATTCAGACGCAGCTCCCTGCTCACGTGCCTGGGAGACGCAGGGTGATGACCTTGGTTCCTGCCACGTACGTGGGCGACCCTGAGTTCCGGGCTCCTCCTGGCCCATCCCTGGCTGCTGTGAGCATCCGGGGAGTGCACAAGCAGATGGGAGATCCTCTCCAGTCTCCATGTCTCTCTCTCTCTGTCTCTCTCTCTCTCTGTCAAATTAGTTAATAAGCCCTTCACTAAAATAAAGTAGGACGTGTGTGTGTGTGTGTTAGGCCAAAGAGAAACTACGGGCAGGGGATACAGAAAGGAAAATGCTACCGCCCAGTGCCACGTGGTCATTCAGCTCGGCGTCCGGCTGCAGGGAAGGCGGTGCAAGGAACTTTATTTCCCTAATAAAACCCAAGAGGAGAGAAGCCTTGACTTCCTCAGAGAGCCCTGGGAGACCCCACAGAGCAGCTTGGGCAGAGCTGTGTGTGTGTCAGTAGGAGGAAGGGTGTCTTCCATTTAACAAATGTATTTAATGTTCATTTAACAAATAATCATTTATTTCCTGCTATGAACCTCAAACCGCTCTCATTCTCATGAGGCTAAGTTTTTCTCCATTTTAATTAAAATCTCAGAAGAATGCTCCTTACTAAATAGCCTCTTTGTCTCTCCAGTCTCAGCTGCCTGCCGAGCGTCCCTGGAACGTGGCTACACCTCGCCTGTCTGCCTCCGTCTGTCCAGGGCACGTATGTGCACCTGCGTGTGGCCCATCGCCACGGGGCAGGATTGCGTTTGGCCTGCGACTTGTTTTTTATGTGTCTCCCTCCTTGTCGGCACACAGGATCATAACTATGCGTGTTTTACGCTCTGGACAACAAGGTGTGTGACTGCACCTGCGACCATGCAGGAGTCATGCGGGTCCCGGAGACCCCCGCTGCTCCCAGAGCCGTGCAAGCCTGGGTCCTCCTTAGCTGTGCGTGGCTGCCACCGGCGCCGGCACAGATACGCCATGCCACCATCTGATGCTGAGCTGCGCGTGGGAACCGTGGGACGTCCCTTCTCACCCTGGTGCGTTGAGCTGTGTCAGCGAGAGCACACTTCCTTATCTCTTTATTTCCATGTAGTTACTCATCCCGTCTTGCTCGGGGACTCTCCAGCATTTCCTTGATGGCTTCCAGCATCCATGTTCGCTGTTTGGAGACACCGTGGCCTTCCGGGACGCATCGTGTAGGCCCCTGAGCTTTGATGCGCTCCTGTCTGAAGCCTTTTGCTGCTAAGCCTGGCGGATTTCTTTGTCTCCCCGTTCCAGCCGCGTGGCGCCCGTGGTGGTGGAGACCCGTCTTCCGGGACACAGATCCGGGGTCTCCACGGGTCGTGGCGTTGCCAGCCCCGGCTCAGTCACCAGCACCATCCCATTCTTCGAGCGCTGCTCCTCCTCCGTCCCCCTCCCCCCTCCCTGTAATTGTGACCAATCCCTTTTATGGGGGGTGATTTCCTCTCTAATCTCTCCGGATCACGTTGGATTTTTTTATGATCGTCATTTGCTTCCTCTTGGGGAGCTGCCGTATTTGTCCACGGCAGCGTCCACGCTGCTGTGTGCCTGCTGTCTTGGGTGGCCCTTGCTTGGGCTCGTTTTTATGAATGAAGGGCTGAGTTGATTTACGCGGTGCTGCCTGGGAGCTTCCTGGGCCGTGAGGCACCTCTGCGCCTCTCCCTTGAATGGCTAACTACAGGCCCCATATAAGTGGGTGAGGCCGCCCCAGCAGGAGGAGCACCCAGGAGGCCAGGCCTCCTCCCCCCACACCCCTCCTGGACCAGCTGCCAAGCCAGGGAGCTGACAGCGAGGGGCGGGGCCGGGAGCTCCCGGTCTCAGCTGCCCAAGTTTTGCAGCAGCCCAAGGCCTGTCCCAGTTCTGCTTTTCCGTGGCGCGCTCAAAGCAGCGTGGTACCTCCGTGTGCCCTGCCAGCGCAGCAGCCATTTGCAAAATGAGTATGCATACGCCACAACAGAGAGCAGTGTTTCCTTTTATTCTGAAACCTCCACAACTTGCCCAGAAGGGTGTAGAAGGAGCTTTCAAAGGGTTTGTGGAAAATGGAATTAAAACACAAGTTGATTTTGAAATCTGAGCACATGGGGGACCTTAAAAAGAATCATGGAAATGTTTTTTAAAAAAACCACACATAGGGGCCGGTGCTGTGGCGTTAGTGGGCTGAGCCTCTGCCTGTGGCGCCGGCATCCCATATGGGCACTGGTTCCAGTCCCGGCTGCTCCTCTTCTGATCCAGCTCTCTGCTATGGCCTGGGAAAGCAGTAGAAGATGGCCCAAGTCCTTGGGCCCCCGCATGTGCATGGGAGACCCAGAAGAAGCTCCTGACTCCTGGATTTGGGTCAGCGTAACTCTGGCCGTTGAGGCCGTTTGGCGGGTGAATCAGCGGATGGAGGAACTTTCTCTGTCTCTCCCTCTTTCTGTCTGTAGTTCTACCTCTCAAATAAATAAAATAAAATGAATTTCAAGAATTTTTTGGCGTCAAAATAAAGTTAACTTAGTACTTTATACTTGTGTGTCTGTGTGGGCGCGAATTGTAGAAATCTTTGCTTGGGATAGAGCTGGTATTCTGTATACAAAGTTCATTAAAGACGAACCCTAATGAAGAGTGGGATGGGAGATGGAGAGGAAGGTGGGATGGGAGTGAGGGTGGGAGGGCGGGTATGGGGGGAAGAACTGCTATATCCCTAAAGCTGTACCTATGAAATTTGTATTCATTAAATAAAAGCTTTCTAAAAAATAAAGTTAACTTCTAAACATTTTTGTGTTTATTTAGTGAAAGGCAGAGGGTCAGAGGAGGTGAGCCCCCTTCTGCTGGGTCACCCCCCAGATGGCCAGGTGCGCTCCCAGGGTTGGCTTCAGCACGAAGCTGGAACCAGGAGCCAGAGGCGGGCATCAGAGCAGGTGCCTCGAGGTGGGATGCGGGCGTCCTCACCCCACCTCACCCCCAGCCCCGTGTCTGCCTCAAGTCATCGATTCTATTTCTCCACGAAACTTTTAATTTTAGATATGAAAGGTGAAAAGCGAGACACATACACACACTTGAGAGAGAAAGAGAGAGAGAGAGAGAGAGAGAGAGAGAGAGATCTCCTATTTGCTGGTTCACTTCCCAAATGCCCACAGTATCTGGGGCTGGGATAGTCAGAAGTCAGGTGACCAGAACTCTGTCCAGGTCTCCCACATGGACAGCAGGGACCCACTACTTGAGCTAGGACCCCCTGCCTCCCAGGGTGTGCCTCGGCGGGAGCTGGAGTCCAGGGCAGAGCTGATACTCAACCCTGGGCACTCCCCTATGGGGTATTGGTGACCCTCCACACACTTTTTGAAGTACATTTGTATATATCCTGTAAAAAAAAAAAAATGGAAACATAGGCCATAGAAGGAGTCAAGCCCTCTGCCCCTTCAGAGTTGTTGAATTCTCTTGAGATTCTATTGGGCTCCGGGCATCAGTTTTAATGATCTTACTAGAATTGCAACAGTGGGTTTTGAGTCATATGGATTCTATTTTGGATTCCATGTTTTACTGGAAGTTGAGCTAGACTTGAATCCCAACTCAGAAATAAATGGTCACACCATCACAGGCTATGCATTATTTTTTTTTAAAAGATTTATTTATTTATTTGAAAGTCAGAGTTCACAGAGAGAGAAGGAGAGGCAGGGAGAGAGAGAGAGAGAGAGAGAGAGAGAGAGAGAGAGAGAGGTCTTCCATCCACTGGTTCATTCCTCAGATGGCTGCAACAGCTGGAGCTGTGCCGATCTGAAGCCAGGAGCCAGAAGTTTCTTCCAGGTCTCCCATATGGGTGCAGGGGCCCAAGGACCTGGGCCATCTTCCGCTGCTTTCCCAGGCCATAGCAGAGAGCTGGATCAGAAGAGGAGCAGCCGGGACTAGAACCGGTGCCCATACGGGATGCTGGGATGCTGGCACTGCAGGCGGCGGCTCTACCCACCACGCCACAGTGCATTTTTAATGTAAGATTTGAGGCTCAAAGTCACCCAGTTGTGTAGCACAGTCAGCAGCCAGGGAGCATGGATAGGGGCAGGGTCTGCTTCCTGGGCTAGGGCTGGCTCCCTAGGGAGCACAGGGGGAGGTGTTCCCTGCGGGGAGCTCACATCCCACAGAACAGTGAGGTGCCCATGCACCTGTCTCCAGACAGCTGGAGACCATGTTTGGACAAACGCAGTGTGACCCATTCCCGAGGCTGGCTGGGGGCCGGTTGCTGTGCGGGGTGAAGCAGCTCCAATTGTTGTAGTCGGCCTCGGGCAGGGGGAGGGGGGAGAGGTCTCATCAGCCATTCAGACACCACTTGGCCTGCCTCCCATTCCAAGTGCCTGGGTTCGAGTCCCAGCTCCCCTTCCAGTCCTGGCTTCCTGCTGATGCCCATCCTGGGAGGCAGAAAGTGACGCTAAGTACTAAGTTCTGTGTAAGTACTAAGTACTAAGTACTCCTGCCCTATGGGAGGAGCCTGGATTGAGCTCCCGGCTCCTGGCTTTATCTGGCCCAGGCCCAGTGGTCATGTGCATTTGAGGAGTGAACCAGTGGATGGAAGACCTCCCCCCTCTCCCTTTCAAATGAATTAAATAATAAATAAGCTCTGTATAAATAGGCAACAGTCACCCAGCGAGGCTTCCCCCAACAGCTGATGGTACTATCATATACACACCCCGCTCTGAGATGGGCAGGGAGTGACATGACCTGCAAAGCTGCTTCGGGAGAGAGGGCGGCTCCCACCCCGCGCACTCCTCCCCGGGCGGCACCAGCTCCCTGCCGCTGCCGAGACCCCGAAGAGGCGCAGCTAGAGAAACGCCTGCACCTCACACTTCCTGCCTTGCCCACCGCGGCTCTCCCGTCAGAGGGCTGCTTCCGGGTCAGCGAGACCTGACTCTTGGGATGCTCTGGAACGTCTGCGCAGGCTCCTGGGACCACCCCCACTGCCCTCCTGCACACGGGGGCTGGGGGCTCCACGGCCATCCAGCGGCCAGGTGAGCACCTGCCTCTCCCAACCTAACAAGACCTGGCCTGGTGACCTGCGCCTCCGGTGCCCACCCCGCCCCGGCCTCTGATTCTACCCCTGGAATGTTTCGCGGATCTTCTCCCTCCCCTTCCTTTCTTTCCGGCTCTACCTCGAGCCCCGTTCTCTTGGTCGTGGCGCCATTGTGATGGTCTCTGCAACGCTGTCGCCCTAGCCAAGGACGACACTGCTGGAGTCTGTCCAGAAGGTCCTCCAGCAGCCCAGACCCCTGGCGCACTGGAGACCCCTCCCACCTTCCCAGCAACGCAGCTCAAGGCCTCCCCGGTGGGCGGCCACCTGCCTGGGGTCACCTGCCACTTCCAGCCTGGCACCAGGGTGCTCTCCCGGGCACACCCGGATTGTCACGGCCCAGCCCTCCCATCCTGAACACAACGTCCCTTCTGAGCCCGTGAAAGCCACACCCCGCCCCACGCCAACCTCTCACTTCCTCCGCAACACGTGAGCCGCCCCACCCAGCTCCAGGGCCGCTTCCAAACTCGCAGTCTGTCTGTCTGAGGAGCCCTTCCCCTGCTGCTCCCCCCCTCCTCCACCCAGGAAATAGTTTAAGGACTTCACACTCATCGAAACTTGTCCGTCACTTCGGTTCTAGGTCAGATACCTTTTGCTGTATTTTTGGAGGCAAGTTTTCACCAAACTCTGCGAAATTTAAAATTCTTATATATAAATTTACATATAAATATATACATATATAAATTATATATAAATTCTTATGTATATATATAAACCTTTGCAGGATGCATTTTTTAACTGAGACTCACCCAAGAGAGGACGAAACAAAGCAAACACTTGGGACAGCAGCACACGAATCCTCGGGAAGGAACAATTTTGTCCCAGAATGGATTTACTGGAAGTTTTTGAAAGAGGCTCGGGGGTTTTACAAACAAGTCATGCGCTCTGGGCTTCGAGCCAGTGGGAGACCTGGCAGAGTGACCTCCCGGGCAGGAAGTCCTGTGAGCATCAGGGTCTCCCCCCATCCTGGCTAGCAGCAATATTTGGGGGAAGACAATGGAACGGGGTGGGGGCTGACACGAAATGCCCATCACAGTTCTCTGAGAAACCTACTTGCGGGAGGCCATATTTAAGGGGTTGCATGCGTAGTTCACATATCCACGGCTGTGTTCTCTGATGGATAGGGGAGAGGGGGATCCAGGGGTTAGTGCTGGCTGCGGGACGGGTAGAAAACCCGAGTGAGTCCCGCGGTCCTGGGCGGCGCTCGCGGGTGCTGCAACAACAAGGCGATTTTGCCACGCGTGCGTGTCCAGGAAACACGGGAGGATGTCTTGGCTAAAAATCCAACTCCCAGGGGAAAGACTTGCAGGAGAATCTGACAGTGCCGTGCTCACCTTGGGGCATTGGGGCCACAGTGGCATCCTTGTCACCTTGTCACGCACAAGCTGGGCCACCTCTCACAAGCCGCCCCGTCTGTCCCTGCCTCAGCTGCCCCAGTGCACAGTGCGGGCATGGTGGGGTGAGAGCTGATACCTCTCTTGGTGTCTGTGCACCCCTGGGGATCCGCCAGACTCATCTGTGCTGGGGTGCAACCCATCGGCTCTTGTCGGCCTTCTTCCTTCTGTGTCTGGAACGTTCCTCCCCATGCTGCTCCTGGCCCCTCGGGCTACACATTCTCCATTTCTGTTTTCTCTGTGTACTTTCTGGTCCCTGCAACTCGCCTGGTCCCAGTGCCCAAGTGCTGCTTCGCTCCCGGGCTCTCATCACGGGCAGCCTGCTCTGCACGCCCGGATCCAGCCATCGCCATTAGCCAGACGTCTCCTGGAACTTCAGGGCTGCAGAGTCACCCCAGCCCCCGCCCCGCGAGGGTCTCTGCCTCAGTGTGCACACGGCCGAATTCACTATCCCTTGCCCTTAATTGATCTCGCTTGCAATAGAATGCTAATTGATTTCCTTCCTTGCAGGGCAGCCCTCGCCAATCCATCTGTCAACAGAAGGCTCCCACTCAAACCCAAATCTAATCATCTTTCTCTCATGATCCTTAGCTTCCGTCTGCGTTCAGAATACCTTCCTCTTCGCAGCTCTGCACTGCCTGGCCTCACCTGCCGCCCACCTGCTTGTTCCTGGCCACACGCACCTGCAGCCACACAGCGAGGCGGACTCTTCTCTTCCGACGAGAAGCACTGTAAGTTCTGACACCTGCATAGGTGTGCGAGCCCCTGACTGCACTCAGAACCCAGAACGTTTCCATCGTGTGGGTCCTTCAAATCACGGCTGCTGCGTGCCTGCCCCGGCACCTGCTAACCCTGGTCCTGCCTTTCCAGTGATGTCACACACAAGCCCTTGTAGGGCTTGTAAGCTTCAAGGTCATCTGAGTTGTACCAGGTTCCTTTTCACGCCTGAGTTATATTCCATCATCGGACGGCACCTTTGTCTGTGTGCTGTTCCCTCACTGAGCGCCATTGTGGCTGTGGTCAGTGGGGAGCGAGCAGGAACGGGGCTGTGAGAAACGTTTGCAAGGAGGATTCCGTGTGACAGTGCCTTTTCTTCGTCTTTGTCTAGGGAGTGAGCGTGCCAGGGGAGGTGCTGAGGGTGTGTGTAGCTTTGTGAGCTGCGAGGTTGATGTCCAGGGTGTGTGATGCATGCTTTTCCCTGTCTGGAGCCCCGTGGTGGGTCCCACGCACCCCCAGGCTCGGAAGCTGGGGCTCCATGGACTCATTTCCATGTCAGCTCCCTGAGAAACGCTGGGCAGAAGCTGCGTGTGTGTGTTTTGTACCTTCTGCAACCCAGGAGCCGGGCTCAGGGCCAGCACGGAGCTGGATAAACACGAGGGAATATGGCCTTCTGTGGGGTGGTGGGGGGAGGCGTGTGTGTCAGGCCTGCTGCTGCTCGGGCCACACTCACAGCACCGCCCCTCACTCCCCTCCCGCTGTAACGAGAGGACCCTGAGTGATGGATATGGGAAGAACCAGGAGTAGTGACTTTCTTGATCGGTTCTTTAGTTTGAAGATGAATTAGCAGCAGTTGGAATTGTGCATGTCTGTCTTAAAAAATATTTTTCAAATTCAACAAAATATTTCATGAACTGAAACTTGCACATCACGCACAGAATACCGCGTTGTAGAGAGAGAGAGAGAGAGAGAGAGAGAGAGCGCTTCCATCTGCTGGCTCATTCTCCAAGTAGCTGCAATGGCCAGGGCTGGACCAGGCTGAAGCTAGGAGCCTGGAACTCCATCCAGGTCTCCCTCCTGGGTGTCAGGGGCCCAAGCTCGGGCCGCCCTCTGTTGCTTTCCCAGGTGCCTCAGCAGGGAGCTGGATCGGAAGTGGAGCAGCTGGGACTTGAACCGGTGCTCTCAGGGGATGCTGGCGTCACAGGCAGCAGCTTGACCCCTGCACCACAACACTGGCCTCCCTGCTGGGGATTTTGCAGCCCAAACGGAAGCCACAGAATTCAAGCAACTCAAGTCTTGTGCGTTTGCCGACACGAGTGCTGAGCTGTCATTTCTGACTTAGGATCTAGGGGTTCAGTGCAACAACAGGTGTTAGCACCAGGTCGGGGAAGCCCCTGGAACAGCAGGGTGACCGTCTACACACAGCTGGTGGCTCAGTGGCTGTGTGCTGGGACCAACTGTATAACGTGGAGTTTTGCAAAAACTTTTAGGTTGAATGCAATGCTTGGGAAACGACTGAAATGCAGATGAGCTGTTGAAGCTTACACACCTGTAGAATTTTCCTGTGGGTTTCGGTCCCAGGAGCCCTGGCTCTCTAGAAATGCAAATTGAGCACAGACTAGCCAGCTAGCGGCTCCAGAACGAAGGACGCTGGGCCGAGGTTCTCCCGCTGCCTCACCTGTGGGGGCTGAACAGGTGCTTTTATAAGGTTGGGGAGGCGTAGCAGTTCCCTGTAGGCACACGATGTGACACTCTGGGTTTGCACCTGGCTTGGCTCCTGCCTGTGGCGCACTCAGAATGGCAGCGCTGCTCCCTACCACTTCCCCAGGAGGAGGGGCACGCACCAGTCCCATTGGCTGATTCTGGACAGAGGTGTAGATTGGGCTGCAGGGGGTCTTCTGCGTTTAGGGTCTGGATGCTCCTGATTGGCTGGGAGCTGCAGGAGGGTACATGGTCAGGTCAGGAGGTGGATCTGTGTCAGGTGGGCAGGGGCTTGACTGAGAGCCCTGCTTCTCTCCTGTCTGACGGGGGCTGAACCCCACGACTGCAGCCTCCCACCAGCTTCCGGGAGTGGCTGGCGTCCTGGGTGGGACTTGGCTCCAGGCACCCGCCGAGCTCTGCCTCCATTGGCACATGGCCTCTATCTCTGTGTGTGCGTCTGTCCCCTCCTGTTCTTGCAAGGTCCTTCTTGTCCTATTGGACTAAGGGCGCCTGGACTTGAGAGTGCTCTCCTCTTAGGCTGAGTACTTCTGCAAAGACCCTGGCCCCAAATGAGATCCCACTCATGGGTGTCAGGGTTAGCACTTGAACACAGCTCAGCCCATGACCTAGGACTGAATAACTACATATGTAGTAAAACTCGTGGTGACCCCAGCAGGCATCCCGAGCTTCCTTCGCTATGCGTGTCCAGCACTCGTCACTGGTCTGGAGTGGTATGCTTGTGGTCATAGTGGCAGCACGCCAATTTCAGTTGCTTTGCATCTCATTGTTAAATTCCAACAACACGTTGTTGCCGGCACTGTGGCATAGTGGGCAAAGCCGCCACCTGCAGCGCCAGCATCCCAGATGGGCACTGGTTCGAGTCCCGGCTGCTCCACTTCCGATGCAGCTCTCTGCTATGCCCTGGGAAAGCAGAAGACGGCCCAAGTGCTTGGGCCCCTGCACCCGCGTGGGAGACCTGGAGGAGGCTCCTGGCTCTGAGAGGCATGAGTCCCCCGGGGGAGCACGGCTGCGGAGCACTGTGGGGTTGCAGGAGTTTTTGGGAGCACTGGGATAAGCGTGGTTTTTCTCCTGGAACCGTGGGTTTCTAAGTGACGGGAAACATTTCGGCTAAATGTAAGTACAGCCGAGCAGGAGGCACCTGTTACCTCTTTAGGATAGGATATGAGTTGACAACAGGCGCCCTTGTTCTTGCCGGCTCCTGAAGCTTCTTCTCTCGCGAGGCTGAGAAAATGCAGAAACGCAGGCGACACAAGGCGGGTGGCGGGCGGGCAGCACTCCCCAGCTGGCCCCCAGCGTTTCTCACCGGCGCACACGCGGCGATGGAGGAGAAGGCATCTTCTCGCTGCACAGGGCGCGGGTGTGCACGCACACGGCTGGCAGAGCTGGTGCCCAGCGCTTGGTGACAGTGGCAGTGCTTTCTCTCTGCCGAGAGCCGGTGCGGTGTCTCATGGGTCAGAAACACCCAGGGCAGCAGGATGGAGCTCCCCAACACCCTGGAACACAGGCGCCAGGAACAGGTGTGTGGAAGCACGGGGGACGCGCTCAGCACAGGGAGCCATGGTGTCCAGGTGTCCCCTGTGTTCCTTCTCCGTCTTGATGGAAAATGCAAGATTTCACACTTTCACAAAACAACAAAGCTACTCATCAGATACCGTTGAGGTCAGTGATTCTGGTGGCTTTGCTACTCTGAGCTTTGCTCTTTGTCCCCTGAGACGCTGGGACAGGGCCCTGCGCATGCGCTGGGGTGGAGTTGGGGGTGGTGGGTGAGGTGTGAGGGGGCTGTGTCTCTGCAGGTCATTCCGTCTGCTTGCTGAGTCATGACTTGCGTTTGGAAGCACGGCTCTGTACAGTAGCTAGCACAGGTCGGGGAAACAGGAGATTTGTCTTTTGGGGACTGGCTTATTTCACTGAGCATGACGGTCTCCGGCTGCATCTGTTTTCTGTGGAAGGCAGGATTTCATTCTTCTTTAGGGCTGGGTAGTATTCCATCATGCGTATACACCACATTTTCTTTATCCAGTCATCAGTTGATGGACATCTGGGTTGATTCCATATACAGATGATATGCAGAGCCCCAAAAACGTGTGAGCTCAATGGATACTTCCAGGTTTGGTGACTGTTGACAGCCGCATCTACACTCCCAAGGAACAGTGGTTTCCCCTGCTACTTGTTGAATTCTTTAGTTAGTGGAGGGTGAAGCTTGTGATTAATTAAAGTAGGTCATTGCAAAAATTAAAAAAAAAAATAAGAAACGAAGGTGGAGGGAGGGTGGGACTGACGGAAGGAGGGTGGGAAATATTATGCTCTCAAAACTGTGTATATGAGACACCTGACATTTGTTCGCGTTATATAAATTTTAAAAAGTAAAAAAAAAAAAAAAAAGACAAAAAGAATCTCAGCTCTGTCTGGGCTGCACTGGGTTCAGCTACAAAGTCCCCAGATGGATCACTTTCTGTGTGCAGGATTTTTCCGAGTTTTTCTTGCACGCTTGAACGTAGATAGGTACTTGCTGTCACCCTTAGTAGCAAAAATTACCAGTATGGAAAGAAAGCTGTCCTTATCAAGTTAACAATCCTGGAAGAACACACTGGAGACTACACTTTTCAGTTACACATAGGTGTGATAATTGGGAGAAATTGAGAAGCCAAGGAATCTAAAAGATTTTGCATCCAGATTGCCCCACAAAGCCTCCTTCTGTATGTAGAGAAAGCTCACCCGGAATGTAGGACTGGGCACCATGGGCACAAAGAGAGAGGGCACGGGGTGGAGGCCGAGCTGCAACCCGCTGCTCATCTCTGGCACAACCGTCACAACCATCATGCTTTAAGCACATACAGGTGCGCGATTATGGATGTGCATGTGGGCAGTTTCTTTTCACTTCATTAGAAAGAGGGAGAGAGAGAGAGAGAGAGAGAGAGAGAGAGAGAGAGAGAGAGGAGGGTGGATGAGTGCTTCTGTCTTTTGATCCGTTCATCAATTGCCTCTGGTAGTCAGGACTTGGCTGGACCAAAGCTAAGGAGCCAGGAGCTCCATCCAGGTCTCCCACGTGGACAGTAGGGAGCCCAGGACTTGGGCCATCACCACTGCCTCCCTAGGTGTGCATCAGCAGGAAGCCAGATTGGAATCGTAGCCATGAACGGAACCTCTGCCCTGAACACCTACCCAAAGATGCACTCGTTAGGATCCCCTGCCTGCACTCAGCCCTTTCTGGAGCTGTCCACGGTTTTGTTCGGCCACAGTTTGCATCAGCTCAGCTGACCCTTGCTGTGGCTGCCTGGTCTTCTCCCCTCACCTGTGAGCTGAGGTACAGGTGAGAAGGACTGGGGCCAGCGCTGTGGTGTAGCAGGTAAAGCCATCGCCTGCAGCGCCGGCATCCCATATGTGTGCCAGTTTGAGTCCCAGCTGCTCCACTTCTGATCCAGCTCTCTGCTATGGCCTGGGAAAGCAGTAGAGGATGGCCCAAGTCCTTGGGCCTCTGCACCCATGTGAGAGATCCAGAGGAAGCTCCAGTGTCCTGGCTTTGGATTGGTGCAGCTCTGGCTGTTGTGGACAATTGGGGAGTGAACCAGTGGATGGAAGAACTCCCCCCTCCCTCCGTGTAACTCTGACTTTCAAATAAAAAAAAAGGTGAGACGGAGTTCGGGACAGGTGAAAGTAATAAAACTCTCTTCCACCATCTGGGAAGGGCTCATCTCCCCAGGTCCCCGTGCTGCCTGCCCAGAGCCATCGGCAGCTCTGTGCCCATCTAGCATGAGTTTGACAAGAGGAGCGACTGGGATCCTGAGGGCTGTGCTCCTGCGCCCAGGAAAGCCTGCTGGCTTCTCCCAGAGGGGCTGCCTGTGCGTGCTGGGGGCCGCAGGACCCCCGGGGCAGCCTCATTGTACTAATAGGACTCTAGGCAGGTCAGCTAGGCACTGGCCGGGGGCTCTACATGCAGGGCGAGTGGACACTGAGTCCTACACAGCCCTGTGAAAGAAGGACCCAAACTGGTGCCACTGATCACTTGTGCAGTAGCAACGGATATGCCCTGTGTGTGCGTGGCAGGGTGCGTTCTCTGGAAAGGCCCATCTGGGGTTCCTCCAGATAAAAATAGGAGCAGGCAGAGAATGCTTGGGCTGAATGCATGGCGGCCATTTCCTCCTGTGTCTGAGCCCTGGCGCCGACTGGCTGCCGTCCATCCCGCCGGTCCCTGAGCTCTCAGTGCTGCACTGCAGCCTGCTGGGGCGGGGGAGGGGTGCGGGGGACAAGCAAAGCTGGACACTCCTGACTGCCTGGCGGCCATGACCGCACAAAGATTAGGCCGTGTTTTCGCACTGCGGTGACAAAGTCACTCGTGGTGTGGGGTGGCCGCCGGGCTCGGTCTGATGGCAGGGGAGGATTGGAGCATCCACCTGGGCCAGGTGTGTGTGTGTGTCCCGAGCTGGGGAAGGTTCGGGCTGCTGTAACAGACAAGCGGAGGCCGCGGCACGCAGAGGGGGACCGGCAAGTGCCCGTAGCAGTCGGTGACGAGCGGCCCGGGGAAGGCGCAGAGTGGTGCCCGGGGCAGCTGAGGGCCCTAGCTCAGGGCTGCCCAGTGCTGGTTGCCTGCAGCGAGGGGCGCAGCCCCGACCCCTGCACCTGCCAGGCCCCAGACTCTCATCCAGCTGGCCTCCTGTTTGCTTAGTTGTTCCTGGCCATGGATTTCAGAGGAAGGTGGGGTCTCCTGGGCAATCGCCCCAGCCCTTCCCGGGGAAGTGCCGGGATGAGCTGCGTGCGGCTGGGATGAGGCCTGTCCTGCAGCAGCCCCGGGCTGGGGAGGGGGATTTTCCACTTCCCAGGAGCTCGCCTAGCTGTGTCCCCAATGCAGTGACAAGAAAGACAGAGAGAGCAAGCCCTGTCCACGGCAGAAGGCCTCAGGAGCAGCTGAGCGAGTCGGATTTCCACGGACAGCCATGCTCGTGTTTGTGGATTTGTGCCGTGGGCTGTTAGTAGTGCCACATTTTTGAATCTTTAAAAAAATCTCCAGCTTGGAAAATGGAGGTGAACATTGATGTTTCGCCACGTGTCCTAACTCTGATGCGTCAGCTGCTGAACCAGTTTTCAAACTCAGTTTAGACATAATGGCTCTGTGAGAACGGTGAGAATGGACATCGGGGCATTTTTCTGAGAAAACCCTGTGCACAGAACGTGCTGTGGAAAATGACGTGGACTGTGTTCAGTTTTGTCCTTTTAATTTTTTCCTGTGTGCTGAAGATAAATGCTTTTCGCCAGCCAAATGGCACCAACTGCATTTCGGGGTTCTGCTTTGCTAGCCTCAATGTCACCCTGCAAATGCGGAAGCCCAGGGGCTAGTGCAGTAGTGGGGAAGGCTGCCCATGATGCCGGCGTCCCACGTGGGCTCTGGTTCAAGACCTGGGTGCTCCACTTCAGACCCAGCTCCCTCCTAATGCACCTGGGAAAAACAGTGTAAGATGACCCAGGTCCCTGAGTCCCTGCATCCACGTGGGTAGAAGCTCCTGGCTCCCGGCTTCAGCCTGGCCCAGCACGGGTCATTGCACCCAACTGGGGAGTGAACCAGCAGATGGAAGATTGATCATTCTCTCTCTTTCTTTGTCTCTCTCTGTGTCTCCCTGGCTCTCCCTCTCTCTCTGTAACTCTGACTTTCAAATAAATAAACAATTTTTTTTTTAAAAAAGCCTAGGTTTGCTTCTGCACCTGGGGTCCAAACTCTTTTATGTTTGAACCCCAGAAAGGCTCAGCCTGATCCGAGGGATTCACATAAAGGGGTTCACAGACAAATGGCCAATGTCAGGAACCCAAACAAATGGATCTCTGTGGCTCCGGTACGTCTGCTGCTCTCCGCCCTCCAGGGCCTCCGCCTCCCCTCCCCATCCTTGCGCCCCGCCGAGGCCGAGAGGCCTTGGCTCCAGGTCGCTCTGAGTGGGTGTTGGACAGCCCACCCTCCCTGCTGGGCTCTGCCAAGGGTGGACGCCCGACCCAGCCCACCCAGCCCTTCCCCGATGCGCTTTGCTCCTGCCTGCTGGCCCAGGCCGAGTGGACTCCGGCTGTCACTCCTGTTTCCAGTTTCCAGCCGTCTGCCCAATGCTCCCCTTGCCTGCACACGCAGAGCTGTCTTTGTGGCAGCCAGTGGCGCTGGCTCTGGATGGCGTTGCTGTCTCTGCTCTTTATTGATTGAGTGATTGATTTTAATTGGGCGTTTGAATGGGGTCCAGTGTGATGACTCAGGCCACATACACAGCGTGTTAGCAAGCATTGCCTGAAACCCCTGCTAGAACGTTCCATGAACACGGGCTGTCCAGTGTATGGGCTGCAGTGTGATTATTTCAGCAAACCCTTAGAATGTGCACTGATCTCTGGATGCCTGCGATCGCTTTGCCAGAGCCGAAGTAAACATCACCTTTCCCCCAGTTGACCTGGCTTTGCCGAAAACACACCCACCCCTTCCTGCTCGGATTACACACTTGGACTTGACCAGGTGCCAAGAGCCTGCCCCAGGCAGCAGCGTCTCCCGGTGCCTGCGAGGGAGGCAGGAGCGGCAGGGCAACACTCGGCCTTTTCATCCCCTGGGCGACAGGCACCACGGAACGCTGGCTCCGGCCCCGAGACACGCAACTGGAAGATCGCTGTCCTTGCGTCCCATTTCCAGAGCGTGCTGGGGCCCTGCCCCACCCCTCTTTCCCGTCACGTGGCCTGGGAGCTGACGTGAGTTCTGCCGTCTCTCGGCTGCTCTTGGGGGACTGGAACCTCCCGTGAGGCTTGACATTTGGGCCAGGACAGGTCTGTCCTGGAGTGGGGCCCAAACGGGAATGACGCCCGGAGCTGGCCCGGGACTTATGTCATCAAACACGTTAGGAACTGTGTTTAATGTGCCATAAAAACAAACCCACAGCCTGCCGGCTGCCGGCTCGGGCTCAGTCCTCCTGTGAGCAGGTCACCTTAGCCTCTGTGTTCTCCTGACTTGCCAGAGCTTAAAATAACTTCTCTTCTTGCTTCACACAGCAAAACTTCCACCCTGCATTGCACCCGAGGGGCCGGATCCCTCCACCCCCGGGCACGCCTGGGCACCACTGGGCTTGGGCCATGTTTCCGAAGCCACCGCACCCGGGCCTGGCTCCTTTGCTTTCGCGACCCGGAACAGCCGTGCCGTGAGCTCCGTGCTGGCCCCTCTGAACCTCAACTTGCAGGTCCCTGCCCGGCGAGGCTGCAGGGGTGTGGGGGTGCAGCTGCTGGCACTGCTGCCCGCCCAGCCCAGCTCTGCTGCGGCCGTCCCCTTCCCTACAAACTCCTGCCACTTCCCTCACGCACACACCCTGGGACCCGGCGGCCTCTCGGAGGGAACAGAGCCCATCGGGATGGATGCCTTCCCCGGAACACCTGCTCTGCACCTCTGTCGAGCTCCTCACACAGGAGTCGCCCCTCACTCTTCGAGGAAGCGGCATTGCTCTCTCTCTCTCGCTCTCTCTCTCTCTCTCTCTCTCTCTCTCCTCATCCCCTCTGGGGCTCTCCAGCGTGTTCGCCACTGTCTTCAAGTCTGCAAGTCTGCAAGTCTGCTTGTAGCGCGTGTTGAGTTCCCCTCTGTTTCCATTCTTTTCCTCTGCTCGTCTGTTTCTAGCTTCCTGCTATTCAGCACATGCTGTATCTAAAAGATTTGTTTATTTATTTGAAAGGCAGATTTCCAGAGAGAGAGAGAGAGAGAGAGTCTTCCATCTGCTGGTTCACTCCCCAAATGGCTGCAACAGCCAGGGCTGAGCCAGGCCAAAGCCAGGAGCCTAGAACTCCATCCAGGTCTCCCATGCGGGACCCAAGCACTTGGTCCACCTTCTGCTGCCTTCGCAGGCTGTAGCAGGGAGCTGGATCAGAAGTGGAACAGCCGGGACTGGAACCGGCGCTCATGTGGGATGCCAGCATCGCAGGCGATACCTTAACCCGCTGCACCACAGTGCCGGCCCCCAGGTCACACTTTGCACACGCCACAGCTCACTGCATCCATGAGCTGGTGCTTGCCTGTTTAAACATGCTGGGCAAGTTTACTGAGCCTGGGTCACATCAGAGCCTGGGCTGGATCTTCAGGAGGCTACAGCCGCGGGCACCCCTCATTCACGCGGGGCGACGCCGTCAGCCCAGGAACAGCACCGGCTCTGCCATGGTGGCTGTGCCCAGGCTTGGGAGAGCCGCCTTCTCCAGGGTGTGGAGGGGCCAGCGCCATTGCGACTGCACCGTGGCCTGGTGACAGACTCCAGAGGGTAACTGACGAGAGCATTCAGGCTGTGGCTGCTGGCAAGTCAGGGACAGAGCAGGAGTGAAGGTGGGAGCAGCCCAGGCAGAGAGAGAAGCAGCAGCTCAGGCCTGAGGTGCAGGGGGCAGCCCCACGTGCTCGGAGACGTCCAGCGGAGGAGCGACCCAGGCCAAGGTGTGGCAGGTGCAGCAGGTGCAGCTTGGGGGGGAGCGATGGCCACCATGGCGACGGCCCCTCTTGATTTCAGCAGGAACCTACTGGATGTGAGCAGGGCGAGGGGCAGTGGCAGGTGACCGACTGGCTCCTGCCACAATGCAGTGACAGGGGACGGACCTTGGGGAGGATGGGCTCCCAGGGTGAGGCCGGGAGCAGCCGGCTTCCGCTTTCCGTTTTTGGAAGGGTCCTGCTTGGCCAGCAGTGGGGTCCACGACATCTGTCACTCTCTCCAGGCCTCGGTCACAGGGCGGGGTGGGGGTAGAGGCTCCTGGCCCTCGGCCCTCCCTGGCGCCACGCCCACATCCTGATGGACAGCCCTAGCTCTCTGTGCTGGGATTGTTTTCGGCGTTGTCGCGGGTTCTCCAGGCGGAAGTTGGCAGGATCTGAGTTGGGCGCTGCTCTGAACAGCTGGTTCCCAACCTGAAGCACCTGTGCTTGACATAACTGCTTTGGGGCGAAAAGGTCACTTTCTGGAAGAAATGGAGTCACAATCTGCATCGGACGCCGCAGGCCTTGGGGTGCGCGTCCCTGCAACACGAGGGCTGGCCACGTGCAGAGCAGCATGGCATCCAGGGAAACACAGAGAACCTGGACCCCTGTGATCTGAGTTTATCCCCTTTGTGGACTTAACCCTTCGCTGTCCCTCTACTGCGTTTGTATCAACTGGAAAATAAGACCAACAAACCACAAAAATCAGGTTTTCGTAACTCCCGTTTAAAAAATCTCTAAGCTGTAGACCTAAGTGTGGTAATCGGCCAGGATTATTTATGACCAGAAAGGTAAATGTGCTACTGAAATTTGTTTGAGAAGTTGACAAAGAGATGATACCGTAAGGTGACGCCCTGGAAGACCGATGGGATGCCAGTGATCGGCTTGCTGTGGGCCACGTTTTAAAGCAAGAACTCTTTCCAAGTTTTGTGTCTTGCATCTGCCCAAAAGGAGCAGGGTGGGAATGTGGCCAAGGTCAGAGTTCACCAGTGACCGGGGACTGCCCTCGTGCCCTGCCTGGAGCGTGCATTGTCCCTGTTGGCCATTTCACGAGGACGAGGGCCGGTGTCTGGAGAAAACGGACCATCTGCACAACCATCTCCGTGTGGGACAGGTACGGAACCCTGTGCTGTGCTGGGTTGGTAGGAGAGGGTGGTAAGAGCCATGGTCAAGGCATCCAGGAGACCTGGATCAGCCCTGGTGTCAGGATAGATTGTACCCTGCGATTAAGGTGACAAGCGACGTGCAGCGGCTCAGGTGCTCACTTCATAGCAAGCACGGAGCCCCTTTGCCCCCACTCCCACTAAGTGAGGGTCCCCGGAGCAGGGATCCCCAGGACCTGAACTGCACACGTGTCCCCCCCCAAGGCTCCGCACCTGCCCAGGCTTAGAGCTGAGGAAGCACTGGGTGACATTCTCCCTGCAGAAGCGGCTCCAACACCCCTCCCTCTGCTCCCATCCAAGAAGCAGCGATGGCTGTAGAGATGGCCAGGGGCCTAGAATCCGTCTGGGTCTCCCACGCGGGCGGCAGGGGCTATTGGCATTGTCTCCTGCTGCCTCCCGTGAGCGAGAGCCAGAGTCGGGAGTGGAGCTGGGACTCAACCGCAGGGGCATCCAGGCAGCGTCCTCACCGCTGCACCAAGGGTGCGCTCTGATTCACTCGGGTGTCTTTCTGCTCTCTCTCCTCCTTCGTGGGCTTGCACTGTGTGCGTCTTGGTGTGGTTCTAGATGCCCCACAGGTGCTCTGTTGTCTGTGTTTTCCCTCGTTGTCCCGGCACAGATAGCACCGTGGACCTGTCCTCAGGTCCGCTGAGCTGTGGGGCCCATCTGGCGGACTTTCTGCTTTAGTTATTTCACTTTTCAAATCCAGAATTTCTACTTGGTTCTTTAAAAAAAATTTTTCCTGGGGCTGGCATTGTGACGCAGTGGGTAAAGCTGTCGCCTGTGACTCCAGCATCCCGTAGGGGCACTGATCCGAGTCCCAGCTGCTCCACTTCCAAATGTACCTGAGAAAAGCAGCAGAACATGGCCCAAGGGTTTGGTCCCTGCACCTGCCTGGGAGGCCTGGATAGAACTACAGGCTCTTGTCTTCTGCTTGGCTTAGCTCTGGCTGTTGCAGCCATCTGGGGAGTGAATTAGTGGATAGGAGATTCTCTCTCTCTCTCTCTCTCTCTCTCTCTGTCTGTCTCTGTAACTCTGATTTTCAAATAAATAAATGAAAAAAAATTTAAAACAAAAGTCCCCACGTCTTTGTTGCCATGCTGTAGTTGGTAGACATAGTTGGCACCATCTTCTTTACTTCTCTCTTAGTTTTTTGAGCTTATCTCTAGGAGTGAGGTGAAGGCAGACCCCCCCAGAGGTATTCTCCATTGATTGAATTTCCCCCCTCCCCTGCGGGTGACCCACACTTTCCCATGCCTTTACTGTCAGATACATTTTTTATGGAGATGAAGATATTAACATTGTGTAACACCTTTGTATCAGATTCTCTAGGTACTGTTTGTTCTAGGTACTGTTAGAGGACCAGCTCCCTGGAGTGTGGCTTCTGAGTTCATGGCTTTCTCTTTCCTGTGCCTGCCCTGTCTTGACCTGAATCCCTGCTCCCTTATGTGAGGGGGCGTCAAAAACCTTGAAGAAATGGAGCATAATAAACATTGAAATCCAAATGTATTCATTTGCATGTCCCGTGAACTTGTTGAAGACCCCTTACATTCTAGAAGAGGAAGACAGGTCAGAAAGCACAGACATAAGCAACACAGGGTACTTTAACAGCTCCCGGCTGATGGAAGGGAAGGAGGACGTGTTTTCCAGGAACGTTTCAAAGACTGAGTATCGCGTGGCAAGTGAGAGCGCAGTGGCCATTGGGGAAAGCAAACCAAGTAAAATGGACAGGGGATGAGCAAGGGCTGAGACGTCAGCAATTTTTAACAGATGGGTTAGGGTGACACCCAGACACCCAGAGAGGTAGGCAAAGTCGGCATTTAATGTGATCAGCAATCCAATGGAAAAATTCCTGTTCAGAATGAAGGTATTTATCTATTTATCTATACACACATAGACGGATGGTAGACAGGTATGTAGGTCGATAGATAGATGAAGTCCACTCCCCAAATGCCTGCGGCAGCTGGAGATGGACCAGGCTGAAGCCAGGAGCTGGGAACCCAATCTGGGTCTCCCACATGGGTGGCAAGAACCCAGCCACTTGAGCCACCACCTGCTGGCTCCCGGGGTCACTTTAGCAGGAGCTGGAATTGGGAGCGAAGTCAGGACTTGAAACAGGATAGTCTGATATGGATACAGGCATCCCAAGTCCCCACTGCTGCTCTGCAACCCAGCCCTGGAATGTAGTCTACAGATGAGGCTGTGTGCATTCTGAACACAACTTAACTGGGTAGTTTTTCTTTTGACCTTATGTTAGGAGCTCTCCTAGAGAGGATGGTGACATTAATTGAACAATATAGATTTTTTTAATCAGAAAGAGATTTATAAGCCTGCAATGCATGGCTTTGAAATCATCAAGGATCGGGTACTCGATATCGTTGCATCCGTCTGGATGCTGTTTTGCTGGTGCAGTTTCTCTCCCTTGCTCTTTAACCTCTGCCTTCCATCACATTTACAATCCTCGCATTGCACGTCACCGCTGCCCTGTAGTTAACCGCAGAAAAACTACTTTCAGAGCAGATACAAAAATAGGAAAAGCTATGACTCAGCATCGCTGCTTTGCATTGAACCATGCAGACACACGTGCAGCTGTGGACTAATGCAGACACCATGCACCCTCACCGAGTTTCCTCCATGGTGACATTTTGCAAAACTGAGTTGCACAGCCAATTGATCTGCAGGCATTGGCACAACCCCGCAGTCTCATTGAGATCCCCCGAGCTGTGCTGGTGCTCCCGTGTGTGTGTGTGTGTGTGTGTGTGTGTGCGCACCTGAGTCTGGTTCTGTCACCGGTGTCTGCCCGGATCTCCTCGCTCGGAGTCCTTCTACACCCTCCGCCCTCTCACCCCTTTTCCTGTCTCCCTGCTCCTGGGAACTGTCATCTGTCTTCCATTTCTAAAATGTTGTCCTTTCAAAGCTATTACAAAAATAGAATCATACTACATGTAACCTTTGGGAATTGGATTTTTTTCCCATTCAACCAAATCCATCCATGTTATTGGCCACGGCTGGACCACAGTTTACTTAACCTTTGCCCGTTGAGGGTCCCCTGACTGATTCACGTTTTGGGGCACAATGAATGGAGCAGCTCTGTGCCCACCAGCAGAGTGTGGGTGATGCATGCTCACTGCAACCAAGGGTCTGAACGTGAACTGTGACCTTGAACCTTACAACACTCGTGTCCTCACTCCCGCTTCAGCACTACCGGCCAACAATGTGTTTCTAGATCAGCCAGCACTCGGAGTTTTCCAAAGCAAATATAGAAGACTTTCTGACATAAAGGACAAAAGGATGAATTGCTTTTCACATTTTTATAGAGAACACCACACCGGGGAGTGAAATTGTCTTGGTGTTTTATAGCGACAGATAGAAATTTGGATGACAATGGAATTCATTCTGAAACAGAAACCTTGCTGTCGTCCTATTTTCTCTTGAGCTGAATGTGAGGGATCGAGTGGTGTTCTCACCTGTCCCAGGCCTGACCCCATCCTCGGGAGCGAGACCTCCCGCAAAGACGGAGGGAGGTGCCCAGGGTGAGCCCTAAGCGGACACGGCCGCTGTCCTTACCAAACGGGGAGCTTTGGGCAAACAACTCCTACACGGGAAAGACGCTGCGGGGCCACAGAGGGAACATGGCTGCCTCCCGGCCAGGGTGGGCCTAAGGCCGGCGAGAGTCAGGAGAGGCAGGACCAGCTTCCCACTCCCCGTACCTGGGACTAGAGGCCACAGTTCTGTGGCTGAGCCTCCAGCTTGTGGCACATCAGTGTGGCAGCCCCAGGGCATCTATGAAGCTCAGAACTGCCCAGCGTGTCCTGTCCGTGTGAGAGGTCATGCTTCTCTCCGGCCCGGAGAAGCAACACTGTTCTAAAGACATCAGCATATGCCGTTGTGAGCTCAGCTTCGTTCTCTCCCGTCGCGGTACGAAGCTTGCTCAGTGGCATCTCTGCTGTGTGTTTCTGTAGTCTGCCCTGTATTTTTATTCATTATTCTTTAATGGTTTACTTATTTTGAAAGGCAGAGGGAGAGAGAGACAGGAACAGAGAGAGGACCTTCCATCAGTTGCTTTACTCCCAGATGACCACAACGGCTGTGGCTGGGCCAGGCTGAAGCCAGGAGCCAGAAGCTTCTTCCAGGTCTCCCACGTGGGTGCAGGGGCCCAAGGACTTGGGCCGTCCCCTGCTGCTTTCCCAGGCCAATAGCGGGGAGCTGGATGGGAAGTGGAGCAGCCGGGACTTGAACCAGCGCTGTATGGGATGCCAGCGTCGCAGGCAGTGGTTGAACTTGCTGCGCCATAGCCTCAAGGCCGGCCCCTGACTATATTTTTGGATTAGATACAGGTGCCCAAACCATTAAGAAAAAGCAAAACAACAAGGACCCTGACTCCCGACTGCACCCTCCTCCAGCTTTGCCGCCAGCCCTTGGCTGTGCATTCACACACGAGTCCTTAATGGATGATCCCCTACTCCTACTCGGTGGCAGAGAACGCGGGCCCACCAAATGTCCCCGCCCCGCTGGGGGGCAGGATCCCTGACATACCGCCTGCCTCTCCCCACCTTCCTTGCGCTGGATGAGACGATGGCCAGGGAGGTGAGTGTGCAGCGGTGTCTGCGACAGATTCTTCACACAGAATAACTTAGAAGCCCTCCTCTTTGCAATTCCCGGTTTTCCATGTTCTTCCTTGTGACAGAGCTGTGATGGCTGGTGCCCCAGCAGCACTGGGGGTGTGAAAGGAATGAAGGGTGAATCCGTGCCCCAGACGCACGGAGCAGGAAAACAGGATAGAAGGCTCTTTAGAGGTTCATCCATGCCTGCAGAAGCTGCAGCATTGGGCGACTCCTACGTGAAACATCTTCACACCCTTTCCTCTGAATAGGAGACTTCTAACCTCCACAATCGCATTTCTCGAAGCCCTCACATTGCTTCCAAATGAACAGCACCCCAAGTGTGCAGATGCACTGTCTCATAAACACGTGTGTACACCCCCATGACCATCCTTGCTCAACCCTTATGGAGTTCATGGCAATTTTTTAAGAATAATTTTCATTTATCTAAGGTGAACAGATTTCATGGATTATGTATGTACTGATGTAGGAGCAAAGGGAGGATCGCCGTGCTCCGTGGTAACATTTTACTGATGCTGTCGTGGGGCAGGCATTTGGGGCAGGGGCTAAGATGCGCCTCGAGACGCTCACATCCTACATCAGAGTCCCTGCGTCCCAGTCCCAGCTCCACGTCTGGCTCATTCCTGCAGCTCTGCATCCCGGGAGGCAGCAGTGACGGCTCCAGTGCTTGGGTGCCCCCTGCCCACGTGGGAGACCTGGGTGAAGTCCCAGGCTTCTGGCGTTGGCCTGATCCAACTCTGACTGTTGTGAGCATTTAGGGGGGTGGGTCAGAGAGGATGCAAGTTCCTCTCATTCTCTCTGTCTCGCTCTCACTCTCTCTCATACACACACGAGTCCCGAGTCAGATGCAGACTCCAGAGCTCTGGGTAGGGTCTCAGGTGCACCAGTACTGCAGGCCAGGTGCCCGCACCATGGGGACGCAGCGGTGGTTGGGGAACCCCGGAGGCCCGCTCCCCACCTGCTCTCTCCCATCCTTTCTCGAGTGTCCCCGCCGCCCACTGGATGGTCCTCCACAGTCACAGCCCCTCCCATGTCTGTAGCGCCCACCCTAGGCGAGAGCCCCTCCTGCTCCAGGAACCTCATCGACTCACCGGCGCCTGGAGCTCTCCCTCCTCCAGGCCCCAGGTGTGCTGTCCTCCAGGCTCCTCCCTCTCTCCTCTCCGTGGCACCCCTGGTTTGACTCCCTCCAGCTGGGAGCGTTACGGTTTGCACAGCAGCCGTCTGAGCATCCACTGCTACCTTGGCACAGTCCACGCCTGCTCTGAGTTAGCACTCCTTTTCACCCATTTCTGCTGCAAGGCCTGAGTCCTCCCTGCCCGGCAGCACGACCCAGGGGGCTGCTCACCCCCCCCCCCCAACCCGCCCCACCTGCTGCGGGCCCCCTGGCTCATACACCCAGTTGCTTCTTTGCCACCTCACAGGTCAGCGTTCCTGGACTCTGCTCCTGCTGCTCCCCCGCCGCCTCCCCCCTGCTGGAGGAAGCCCCGGCTGCAAGGCCAGACCCACCCCTCCCCTGCCCTGAGCTTCTGCTCAGACCTGAGGTCCTGTTCAAGGCTGCAGTCCAGTGGATGGGGCAACCCGCACCTTCTCGGCTGCGTGCCTCGGCTCATGTCCATGATTTCTGCTGCCCAAAATCATCACAGAGTTGATTTCAAAAAATATTTATTTATTTGAAAGGCCAACAACAGAGGAAGAAGGAGAGGGAGGGAAGGGGGAGGGGGAGGGGGAGGGGGAGGGGGAGGGGGAAGAGAGGGGAAGGGGGAGGAGGGTCTTCCATTTATTGGTTCACTCCCCAGATGGCTGCAACAGGCAGAGCTGGGCCAGGCCAAGGAGCAGGGCCATCGGGTGCCCTGGCAGGGGCAGTCTTAGGACACTTGTGCCCAGGAACGTGCGCTATTTGAAGATGAAGCAACTGAGAGTGAACGATGGGACTTGGCGTTTACTGGTATTTGAAGTCCTGCTCTCCCGAGTTGGTCCTGGTGCACCTGCTGTGTGCCAGGCATGGCGCTGTCGAGGCTAGGCCTCCACGGCCAGGCCTCCCACCCTGGGAAAGCCAGCTCCGTGCACAGAGAGACCCCAGGAAGCATGGGAAGCACACACGGTCTTCAGAACCTGGGCGTCTGGGATGGCCTCAGTTCATTGTCCTCGCTATAATTCAACAGGTTTCCAAAGAGGCTATGTTAACTTGAGAGGCAGATAGACAGACAGACAGATGGACAGAAAGAGAGAACTCACATCTTCTGGTTCAATCCCCAAATGCCTGGGCGGGGAACTGCATCTAAGTCTGGTCCCCAGTGCTCAAACCCCTGGTGATCAGCTCTGGGCCAGAGAACGTGGAAGGAGCCCATTTGTTTGTTTGCTCTGCGGGATGAGAAAGCAGAGGATCTGAGGATCGGCCTCGGGCAGGGCTCAAGGACCAGCCCCGCCCACGGCAGTGTGCAGAGGGGACAGGGAGAGAGGTCGAAACCCAGGAAGGAGCACTTGGGCTGATCACCGAGGGCCAGGGTGGCCGACATTTTGCAAATAACACAGGGAACCTGGGCACTGTGGGGTTCTGGCAGCGTCTGCTCTCTCCTGGAGCCTGGGTTCGTCTCCCACCTGCCACGGCCAGTGAGGGTGCAGATGCACCGGGTGTCAGCCATCGCCAGGGGCGCTCCTTGTCCCTTTCTCTCGGGGTGCCCGTCAGGTCTCTGTGCCATCTCCCCTACATGTGTGTCCTTGCCTCTCATGCAGTTAGGAAACAGACGTTTCTCTCAACATTTGCAGATGTGGACATGTGGGACTCTGGACCAGCAACGTCGACTCAGCAAGCCGAGGTTGCGCAATCAGCTTCCTGCAGAGCCGCGGGCTGGCAGCAGAGCCGTCCCCTATAGATGGCAGGGCGGAAGGCCCCTGGGGCGGGCTAAGTGGAAACATGTTTCATTGAGCTGGGGGTTCGTTACGAAATAGGTCCACGTGCCTGGTTTCCAGGCTGACAGTCTCTGCGCTGTGGCGGTTCTTGACCAAGTTGGCAGCTCCTTCCACTGGAATTAGCAGGGTTATTAAAAGGAGAGCTCCAAGAGGCTCATGGGAGTTAGCCAAGCAGCCCAGGTCCCCTGGACACTTTGACTGAACACCGAGTACCCACGCTGGCCCCAGGGGCCTCGGCCTCACGAGCTTGCTGTGTGAGGTGTGATGGCGCCGGGGACAAGGGAGTCACCCTCACTTATTTTTATCTATGAGGGTATAATTTGCATTGCACAATTTCTCCCCTCCTCAAAAGCATACAGCTCAGGGGTCTTAGCATATCCACAGATTGCACAACCACCAGCCTATGTGGTTTCAGAAGGTGCTCACGACCCCCACAGAAACCCAATAGTGTTTACCCACCGTGGCCCTCGGCCCCTGGGCCCCGGCACCTGCTGGCCTGCTCCCCGCTGCTGTTCCTGGGGGGTTCTGGTCGGTGTGCATCAGTGGGGTCCTACCCCAGCCACGGTGTGTCTGGCCTCTCTCGTCTGACACTGGTTTAGGGCTCAGCCCCTCTTCCTGTAGTCCACAGTCCCGAGAGATCCTCCTTTGAGCTCTCTCTCTATCTCTCTCTGTCTCTCTCTCTGTCTCTTTAACAAAGACTTTGGAGAACACTGCAGAGCAGTGCACTGTCTTCCTCGTGACCTCACATCGCCCTCGTCCGTCCTGGGTGCTGGCTTCAGTTTGGTCTGCTGTGGGGGTGCTCAGCCTTTCTCTATGATGCCACCTCGGGGCTTTCTAAGCTCCCCGGGTGAGGAGAAGCGTTTGCCAGCTCTGCTTCTTGGACAAGGTCTACTTTTCTGAACCTCAGAAGCCAACTGCTGTGTGTGTGTAGGGTAGTGCAGCGCACGTGAAAAAAAAATCCATCTTTCGTTTCCGACACTCTTTCCAGAAGTGCAGCAAAGTTCTCAAAAAGAACTTGGAAGCCATTAAGACCCTGCTCGCTCCGTCCCAGTCTGGGGTCTAACAAGGGACAGTCAACCCTGCTCTGAAACCTAGTGCCAGGGGAGAGGCACACTCCGCACAGGACAAGGACTCTCACCTGGACAGGATGGCGCCACGTGGAGGCGGGGCCTTCGTCTGCTCAGTGCAGGTGCAGACTTGGGGGTGGGCTGGGGAGGGCAGAGCAAAGATGGCCACATCAGCTTCCCCGTGTGCATCCAGCTGGGTCAGTGGGTCCACCACGCCACAGACTGGGGGCCAGGCTCCTGGGGGGGCATGCAGAGGAACAAACACCGCCCCTCCTTCCGCCAAGGGGGCGAGGCTGCGGCTGGATGCCCGGCTGGCTTTGGGGCTGGTGATGCAGCGCTCCTGGAACACAGCTCCCTCGTCTGCTCTGTGCCCTCCCCGCAGAGTGCTGACCCACTTCTGAGGTCTCCCGGGACTGCGTCTGGCTCTCAACCCGACATCCGCCCTCCCCAGAGCCATCCAGAGGAGATGTCCCCTAGAGGAGCAGACACTGCGTGGGCCTGTCTGTGAGGACCGCTGCATGAAGCAATGCAGGAACTCGCTGGTGGGATCGATCTGTTCTCGGTCCTTTGTAGAAGATGCAGAATCGAGCCCCTCCTGCAGGCTTATTTGTTTGTTGGATTGAGAAGTTCAGGTCTGGCTGGGTCCTAGGGCAGGACCCCTGGGGTGGGGTGGGGGAGGGTTCCCCTGGTTTCCATCCGGTGGGGAGGGGCTTTGGGTGCACCTGCTGAGTCAGGGGAGAATCTAATCTGCCAGCTCCCCTTGGCCTCGCTGGGGAGGGTGTCATGGGGCCCACCAAAGCTCTGCTGGAGACCGGCTGGGCCCTGGGACCCTCTCGTCAAGACGGTTCCATGCGGACGGGACACATCTGGGAGGCACTGAGATCCTGGGGTCCCCAGAGCCGCAGCCATCACAGTGGCCTGGACAGACCCATGTGGCCTGGGCCATTCCTGGCCCCTCAATTCCCTTCTAGGCTCCTCGGGCACTGTGTCTTCATCCCTGTCCAGGGCTCCCTTGGAGACTGGAGCCATGGCTGGCTTCTCCCCGGGCCTTTGTGCTAGACCACTACGGTTCTCAAGATGCCCAGAACACAGGCGTGGTAGCAAGAACGCGGTCTGCCCAGGAAGGTACAGAGAGGGGCCACACCTTCTGCCTGAAACCCTTCCCCCCAGCCCCCCCAACCCGCAGGTGCAGAGGGTGGAGTGGGGGAGGGGGAGGGGCGGGTGTCCAAGAACTCACTGCAGCAAGTTCAACTGAAGAATCAAAATCTTTGCAGCCGCAAACTGGATCCCAGGCTTCACCTCTGACCAGTGGGCCTGATTCTACCTGACAGCGTTAAGCCCTTTGGGAAATCGCAGAAGTAGAAAAGTGGAACCATGCTTCCACCACCGGGAAGAGGCCGGGTCACAGGTCACCAGCAGGGCCTCCCCTCCCTCTTTGCAAGGGGCCGGTCCCACCTTTCAGTCTGCCTTGAACTCCGTGTTCTCAAAGAAACAGTCACTTGTTTTTTTTTTAAGCCATTTTCCCTGCTTTCTCTACAGCCAGTATCTGCAGCGGCAGTTCTCACGGGATTACACCTCTTGTTGGAAACAATTATATTTTTGACTTGGTGGATTCCCCCCTACCCCTTTTTTGCGGTTAGAAGCCGCTTCTTAGTTCCCAGATGTAAAAACCTAGCTTCAAAGTAAATACCTCGCCGCTCACCACCAAATAAGGCAGAGAAGCCGGACAAAGGCGCGGATTGTGCGGGCTGCTAATCAGGTTTCAGGAGCTCCGGTCCAAACAGGCATTCCTCGCATATTCCCGGCAGCTCTTAGCTCCAGGCACTTAGCAACCAGCAGCCCTTTGAATTTGCTTAAAACTATTAAGAAGTAATTAAGCAGTTAAAGGGGCTTTTTCAGCCAGCCCGGGGGGAAGGAGTGGGCTCCGGGAAAGCAAACAAGCAAGGTCCGGCCCGTCTTCCTTTTAGCGTGCATGCTAATAAATGCATCCTCTATTTTTCTGCTACTGCCAATTTACGGTCGACAGGAAACCAATGTTGTACAATAACTGCCTTCCTGTACTTGGTTCCTAAACAGAGCCAAGTGGATGTGGTGGTGGAACGGCTCCCCAGCACTTCCTGTGCAGCAGCCCAGCCCATCTGATAGGAGCTGGGTGCTCTCAGTGACCCCCACGATGGGACTACGCCCTTGCGGGGCCGCCCTGGCCTTCAGAAGAGCAGAGGGAAAACTGCGCGCGGTGCAGAGCCCGCCGTGGGGTTCCAGCTGGAACGTGCGCGACACGCAGGGCTGCCTGGGGACACAAGGGCAATCGCCTAGCACCGAGTCCGCCCACCGAGGAGCAGGTCTCTAAGTAGCCAAAGCAAGACTGTTCTGGTTCCAAAGCCGGAAGTCGGCCGACGTGGAGACAGTGTGTTCCGTCACAGTCTAGAAGCAGGTGGAGATTGGGTGGATTAAAACACGGGGAGGGGGCGTCGCCTCAGGGCAGTGGGGGGCTGAACTCACCTGATGCCTTCCCAGCCCCCCACCCCCGCCCCCAGGTGCTGCGCATGGGGAGGAGCTGGAGAAGTTTGTGGTGTAGGGCAACAGCCTCGAGGGATGTGTGAGCCTGGCCCCCGGGGGTTGCCGCTGAGCTCAGGACTCCACGTCCCGTGGGAGCTGCCCCGTGGGAGCTGCACCTGCTTCCCGGGTGTCTTTGGAGTGCCGTTCTAGAACCCTGCTGCCTCAGTAGAGGTCGGAGCAGAGGAGGAAGGAGGGCTGCGGCAGGTGGGACTCAGCCCCGAGCCCGCGTGTCCCGCCTTGCGATGCCGCGGGCTGTAGCCCAGGCTTCTCTATGTCCCCCCAAAGTCAGGGGGTGCAGCAGGACATGCTTGCTGTGAAATATCTATGGCCTCTGAGGACGCCACCCACAGACTGACCACCAGGAGCCCCCGAGCTGTGGCAGGGGCTCTCCCCCGGCCACGGGTGGGTTTCTGACATCTGTAGGGGCAGTGTGTTAACATCGGTCTTGTCAGAACCCTTTGCGGGTGGGGGTTTCAGATCCCTGTCCTGCGTGCACCAGCCCGTAATCATGCCTGTGATCATGAGGAACTCAGCGACAATTCGTGTCATTGGTGCCTGATTGCAGTGGTGTCTGGGTCACAGGCGTCCCTTGTAGGGTGGAAGGACTGGGCCCAGGCTGGGAGGCGATGGCAGGACAAGGGTGAGTGGAAGCAGCTTTGTTAGGAATGCATTTACCACCAGGCTACTTCACTCTCTGTTACATAACCCTAAACATCCGCGCCTCAGCAGAAGCGGAAGAGAAATGCTCACGGAGGTGCAGACTGCTTCGACCCCGCTGACATGAATGCCGAGAGACCTCCTGTGTGGCCCGCCGCCCTCGAGTGGCCTGAACACAGAGAGCCAGCCGGAAACCAGCGCCTGAACAACTTAGCTCTGAGTCACGGTTCGTTAATTCTGGAGGTTACACAGTTGCTGTCCGCCGGCTCTAATTTTAGCCTTCCACTTCCTGTCCTAGGACTTGCCTTGACACTGCCTTTGAGGGGACTCAAGGGCATTGTGATAGGAAGGCTCCTCGCCCAGCTCTTGGCACGGGCACCTCGGGCGGGGGGAGGGGGGGGACGCAGCTCCCAGCTGGGTTTGCTTTGCAGGGCGGGGCACAGGCGGCCACTCAGTGCATGCTGGTGGAATGGCTTGTTGTAGGAGTAGATGCAGGGATGCATCATGGGACCCCCCCCCAAGCCCCTGGAGGACCTCCCCCATCCCACCTCAACGTCCCACTGCTGCCAGGAGGAGTTAGCACCTGCTCAGCCAGGTGTGCGGCACACAGCCTGGGGCACAGGCAGGGAAGAAGCAGCAGAATGTGGACGCCCCAGTGGAAACTGGGGGGGCTCAGTGTCCGGCAGTGCCAACCCAGCCTCCGGCTCCGTCCCTGCGGCCGGTGTCAATTGTGCCTTTTCTGTAGCAGTGACAGTATTTGCTATGTGTAACTTGGAGACATGGTCCCCAAAATGGCCATGAAAGGCTCAAACAAGAATGGGTGCACCTGCCGCCTGCTACCCCCCCCCCCCACCGGCCTGGAGCCCTCTACTGGGGGCCTGTGGGGCTGCTTTGGGCTGTGATCACCCCAGGGAAGCCACTCATGTTGCAGAAAGGACACTGGAGAGACTGGATCAGAGGGAAAAATGCTGCCACTGCCAGGGTGGCTGAGCCCAAGGCCACTGCCCCCCCCCCCCCCAGGTTAAGTGTGCTTGGGCTGCTTCTGCTCAAAGCTCTACCCGCTTGAAGGTCGTGCCAGTGACGTGAGCCCTCCAAGACGGACGCCGCGTGCCCCTGCTCACTCGTGGGGGTGACAGAAGTCACCTCTTAGGAGCAGAGGGTGGGACGTTGGCTCCCAGAGGCTGGGAACCACGGGGGATGGAGTGCAGGACGGAGATCAGCTGGTGATGGCGTAGACGATGGAAATGCTAATGACGCCGACGTGCCCCTTGCACGTTGCACATGTGTGGGAAATACCCCGGCATGCATTATCAGTGCGTGCAACCCACTGCGTGTCAATCAGAATAAGTGAGACCAGAAGGAAGGGGGCGGGGTAGAGCTGCCTGGGCGGGCGGGAGACTGCGGAGCCCCAGGCCACTGGGGGGCGCCGGCGAGGCAGATGGCCGGGACAGGCCACAGCGCCCGGCTCCATCCCACGTCCTCCTCTGTGAGAGGCAGTGTTTGGGGATCACGCATGGCAGAGTGACCGAGTGACCAAGTGGCCTGGCCATGCCGTGCTCCAACCACAGGGGACGCTGCTGACGCTCAGTGCCGACGGCTGCCGAGGGGGTGACTCGGGTTAGTTTTAGCCCACTGGGCTCCCTGTTTCCCCGACCTGAGATTCTGGGACGACTTCTCACCGGGTGTCCATTGCCCTGGATTCCAAGAGACTCTCCCACTCCATTCTGGCACAGCCCCTGGTCTCTCCCAGTCCTCCTGGGGGCAGGTCCTCTGTGAGCATCTCTGGCCTTGGTTTACGACGTGTGGCTGGTGTGGTGTTGTCATCACCGAGAGGGCACCGCTGTGGCAGGGCGTGGCCGTCCCACACTGCCGACACTTGCGTGGCAGATCTCCGAGCGTGCGTGGGGGCAGCGGTGACGCCCCTGGTCCCCTCGGCCCGGAGAGCCCTGCCTGCTCCTGCATCGGGATGGAGCTCCTGCCAACATCTGTGCTCAGACGCAGCTCAGCGGCCACCCTCCTTCTCCCTTTCTGTACTCGCAGCTCCCCGGCCCCAGCTCTGCCTCCCCTGTCACCCCTGCCTCGTATCCCCCGCTCTGATGCCTCCAGGTCTCACGTGGCCTCGGAGGCTGAGCCCAGACAGCACCCCACCCCACTGTGCTCTGACATCCCGCTGCCCCCAGCCCCTCTCAGACTCCGGGCCCTTGCTCAGATGCGACCCCCAGCAGCCTCTCCCCACTGTGCTGCCCTCTTCATGCCCCAGGGCCCCTGGGGCTCTGCCACCACGAGGAGGCCACATGACACCCCACGTGGACAGCCTGCACGTGGTGGGCTCCAGCAGACTCACTGTGCTCGTGGCGCCCCCTATGTGTGTTCCTTCCCAGTGTACCTGCCGCCCTGCCTCCCTCCACACCCTGGCTTCAGAGCCTAAGGTGGAAGACCTGACCGTGCTAGGAGCCGATTTCCAGGACACGCCCAGTGGAGCCCAGGGATGCGTGGCCATGAGTCTGCTGAGTATGAGGTCTGCACCTCTGGTTGTGTCCCTGGTGGGCGGGGAAACTGAGAAAGGCTCTTCCTTGTCACCAAGACATGGGGCAGAACCTGAGCCTGTGGCGTCCTGCAACGGGGCGTCTTCCCCTGCTCCAAGCTCCTGAGGGCCACGGCTTCTTGCTCCCGCCGCAGGTGCTGGTGGGTGGGCTCTGGTCACCCCTGGGCAAGGGGGGCAGCAGTGCCACCTCCGCTCCTGGAGGTGCCCAGGGATCGAGAGCTTGTCCCCGGCCTCTCACAGCTTCGGGCGGGGTGGAGTCCGAATGTGTTCAGAACCGCAGGCTGCTGCTCTCGGGGTGACCCACAGAAGCAGGTGGATCCTGCGCTTGCTCTGAGCCCGAGTTCGCGTTTGAGAAGCGCTTGGCCATGCAGTGGCTGGCAGGGAAGGCTGTGGACAGGACACGCTGACACAGGAACCGCCAGGCAGCTGGCCCGACGTGGCTCCGAGGCGGGCAGCTTGGAAATGCTGCCTCCCCCTGGTGCAGGTGGCAGCCTCGGGTCAGCTCTCTTCCAACCGGGCCCAGATACCAATGACGCTTCTGAGCCGGCCTTTAGTTAAATTTCAAGTAATTTTCAATGTTAATTTCTGGTTTTTAACAAATTGACCATGGTTATATAAGGTGTTGACATGAGGAGACCTCCGTACTATCCATGCAACTTTTCTACAAATCTAAAATTGTTCCAAAATTTTTGAGAACACAATGATTAAAGTAAACATTTTTCTGCAACAGGTATTTGTAATAACTATTCAGAATGCGTGATTGGTCTCTCTCCAATGATTTTTGTAAAGTTTACTTATTTATTTGAAAGTCAGACTTACACAGAGAAGGAGAGGCAGCGAGAGAGAGAGAGAGAGAGAGAGAGAGAGAGAGAGAGACAGAGGTCTTCCATCTGCTTGTTCACTCCTCAGATGGCTGCAATGGCCGCAGCTGTGCTGATCCGAAGCCAGGAGCCAGGAGCTACCTATGGGTCTTCCTACAAGGATGCAGCGGCCAAGCACTCGGGCCATCTTCCACTGCCTTCCCAGGCCATAGCAGAGAGCTGGATCGGAAGTGGAGCAGCTGGGACTCAAACCGGTGCCCATGTGTGATGCTGGCACTGCAGGCAGCAACTTTACCTGCTACACCACAGCGCCAGCCCCCTCTCCGATGATATTAATGATGTGGCCTTGGGTGTCATTCTTTCATTTATCCAATGAACATCTATTAAGAACTTGCAACAACAAAAAATTCTTTGCAAAAACATAGATGGCTGTCATCGCCTCCCTATGATGATCTTGTCCCAGCTCCCCGTTGCAAACCGTGAGAACGTTACTGACACGAGAGCGTGACATCGGCAGGGAACGACGAAGGCTGGAAGTTGACAGTTACAGTGTGCGGGGGTCACAGGACCTACAGACGTGTGCATGACCACAGGGTCAGAGGTGGAGCAAGAATCAGGCCTCTTGTTTTTTAACTTTCCCTGGGTGTCTGCCTCTGTGTGAGTGTAGGTCAGAGGGAGAGGAACAGAACACACTGAGTTCAGGTGCATTCTGGGAGACCAGGCAGGACCACAGGCAAACAGTGGGAATGGAAAACATCTAGCAGTAGAGCCGGCCGCCCCAAGCCAACCAGACCAATTCCAGGGCTGAGGATATGCGAGAAATGTGAGCAGGACCTGCACAGGGAGATTTTGCAATGTCTTGGAATTTTATCTTTTATCAGTTGCACAAAATGGGAAGATTCCCCCGCCTGTCTGGCTAATACACGTCCACAGGCGCGGTTTGAGCATGGTGGGTAAACAGCCCACAGAACACAGAGAGCAGCGGGAGCTTCCAGCCACGCCCCGCTGCTCCGAGAGAGGCGGTGGTGGTGAAGCCGCATGAGCTAGGAGGAAATCACCATGCACACCTGCTCTTCCGAATCCCAGGCTCATCACCCAGGAGTCCCAGGGCTCCGGGGAGCAACAGGAAACATTCCCCGCGAGCCTGAGGTTGGAGATCCTGTGGGTGGGGCTGGTGTCCAGATGTTCTCTGGACCCCCTCAGGAATTCCTCCTGGAAGAGAAGCTGGCCAAGAGACGAGAGTGACAGATCCTGCGGAGATGGTCTGAACAGTCAACGTGGGCTACGTGCAGACGGACGAGCAGACGGCTCGCCCCAGACACGGAGAGGCTGCTTCCGTGAGCTCAGCCTCTGCACATCTTGGACGTCTCCAGCCAAGAGTCAGCACAGGCTGCTGTGATGTTCTCAAGGAGGAAACCCGAGGCCGGGGGCCGGGCTGGGGGGTGGCATTGTTTGGATTGCACTTCCTGCCATAAAGTTGCAGCCGTGGGTTTCTCTCCCAAGCCGGAAATGAAATGCTTCCTTATTGCCAAAGACCTGAGATAAGGCTTAAAGGTCCCAGTTTGGTAAATCAGAGAGTGACAGACAGAACTGCTCTGCAAATCCCCGACCACGCACTCAACATGTGAGAAGCAGCACGGCGCACGGGGCTTGCTCAGGTCCCTGACCCTACGCCCCCGTCGACACGAGGCAGAGGACACTGCTGTCACCCCAGCTCCACACAAGAGGAACTGGCCCCTGAGCAAAGAAACTCCTCCAATGTCATCTGACCATGCAGCTCCTGAATGCCCATGGTCAGACACCAAAGTCCATTTCTGAACCATTGACACCCTGCCTGGCGCTCACAAAGGGACCTGCCCAGCTCGGTGACTATTTCATGCTCCCTCCCAGGAACGAAATGAGGGTCAAGGTCAACGTACAGCGTACTGACTTCTGTCCCCAAAGGCTGTCGTCTGGGCTTCCTCCATCCTATGGTCCTTGCCCAGTGGCCTTTAGCCAAATGCCCCGTCTCTGGACACCCAACGCTGAACACTGGGGGCTTCCACAGCTCTCGACTGACCTGGTAAGCCACTGGCTATGATGAAGTTCAGGGTTAAAGAACTGCTGGATAACTTCTCAGTTATGAGACTCTCTCATATGAGATTTACTGACCGGAGCAACATCACATGTAAGAGACCAAGTCGCCTTTTCTATCTGTTAACTTTCAGTTCCACAACCTGCTCTTTCTGTGGCTCCTATTTAACCTGTCCTGTGCGTCTCCAATGGTAACACTAAATATAATTTACCAAGAATTCTGTTTTTTTTTTTTGTTTTTTGGCTCAAAACATATTTCCTTTTATGACCACATTGTGATTTTTTCTATTAATATCTTAAGAATTTAATGTAACTCAACCTACTTCCACTTTCTAAATGTGAAGATGCACTCTCTACTTGAGACCTACATTTTTGGATATTCCTGCTTAGCTATGCCACATGTAGTGGTTTGTCCTTAAACTTAAGTGGTCTTATTCAGAAAGTTCAAGTACTAATATGTTCTTGTTGTTGAAAATTACCATCTTTTGATTCACTACCTTTACAGACTTTAAAATTCTCTCTCTGGTCTTGAGCTAGTGTTGCAAAATCTTATTGAAATGTCAGAAGCGACACTCTTGCACCTGACATCTCCATTCTCAGAAACACCTGTAACAAAAAGATAATAAATCATTTTCACATCCAAAAATGGTGCTTTCATACAGTTTTAGCTACTACCTCTGGCTGAACAAAAAGCAGAAAACATCTCAAAGCGAATGAAAACGAATAGCATTCCAGTCATGCTTTATCTGTGGAAACAAATCTACTCTTCTGCACGCATCTGGGTAGACACGGGATGAAACACGTGACCTTGGGCGCTCCACCATTCCCAGCCAATACTGGGCTGTGCCTGCCCTGGCGAGAACTCTGTGGTGATGATGGCAATGTGCCAACAGTCCTGTGACACTCTTCACTGAGACACAGCGTTCTGTTCTGTTCTGGTTAGTTCCTGTTCACCTAAAAGTAACTTTTGCAACCAGAAAGACAGAAGGCAACCTTGGAAGAAAACAACTTGTGGAGGGGGAAAATGCGCAGGTGAATACTCACGGCTGGACTACAAAGAAAACGCAGGCAGCCTGCTCTGACCAAGCATCAGACAGGACCCGTGGACCCGTGTGAGCACCGAGGGTGTGCGTTTCCTGGTACGCCGATGAGCCAGGAAGTGCCGTTGATTCCAAGTGAGTGCACTTGAGCTTGGACACACTGGAATTGTATCAAAGGCATCCCCAGAGGGCTGGGAGAGGAAATGAACTCAAACCTGTTTCCAGTTAGGGCGGCATTCACTTTGTAACTGAGTCTGGCCCAGCAGCTCTGCGAGCTAGGAATTTTGAGAGATGGCGTTTTGTGAGCTAAGCCAGGCTGAAGCTGGAGCGTAGCCGGCAGCCCTGTTTCCCGTTTCGGGGCAAGGACTAAGCTCTAAAGCGAAGGATGCCGTCAGTCCCCACTTCTCCTTCGTCCCCCTGGGATGCAGACACAGCAGAGCAGGCAGATGTCAGTGAGAGACCTCTCTGTGGCTTCTGTCGTGGCACAAAGTTGACAAGAGACGGCCGTATTCCGAGCAGACCAGGGAGCGGCTGAGTCCTTGAGCCGCTGCGCAGAGGTGGGAAGGGCTCGAGGCCCTGACCCCGATGGGCCAGTGGAGGAAGCGCTTCTGGGGACTCACTCCCAGGGCCTCTTCCTGGCTGTAGCAGCCCACAGCCCTCTGGAAGCCTGGGCCGGCTGGTGCTCTCAGCGCAGCCCCTGCCTTGGCCCTGGCTCCCTGTGGAGTGGGCACTCTGGAGCTCCACCTCCCTGGCTTGAGTCTTGACCTCCCTACCTCACCTTGACCTTGGCTTCCTTGTCTTCAAAAGTGACACCAACGCAGCTGCTTTTAGGAGGGAGAAGTCCTAGAATCTGCCTGCTTCTCCCTGCCTCGCCTCCTGCTGCTTCCCCCATCAGAGTGCGCGTTTCTGGGATGGACAGCTCAGGGCCGGTTTGGCACCTCCTGACGCCGACAGTGGGTGCGTATAGATGACGCAGCGCCCCTGACTCCACTGAGGAGGCAGTGGCCAGAATGTTTTGTCCCTGGAGGCTGTGCCAGATGCTGTTGGGAGAGAGGAGTTGATGCCTTCTCGGGGAGGGCAGGAAGGGGGTCGGAAATCAGGAAGGGAGAATGGTCGGTTAGCGCAGCTGCCCACGTGCAGGTGCGGGGCTCCTTCCCACAGGAGAAACGTCAGGCAGCTGCTCCCCATCTCCTCTTTCCCCGTGGGGTGAGAGGGGCTGCAGAGACCCGGGCTGACCCAGCCGACAGGAGCCAGGAGCACCGTGATGCTGGTCTGGCGGGGACGCATAAAAAGCTCATCTCCAGAATGTCCTGTAGCTCTGACTGGGACAAACACATCATCCGTCCTCAGCCGCAAGCAGGAGGAACCTCGCGTGCTCAGCCTTCCCTGGGAGGTAAGCTTCCTGTTATCCCACAAAGCCCTGCCTTCCGTGTCACCGTGTCCCCTGGCTGGGTCCCTATGCATTCCTACAACACACTTTCCATCATTGGCCTCTGAATCTCTTTCCTACTATCCCGTATCTGGGTTTTTAAAAAATTATTTAAGAGAGAGAGACATAGAGAGAGGAGAGAGAGAGCTCCCACTGGCTCATTCACTCCCCCAAACCCACAGTAGCTAGAGTGCCTGGGGCTGGAGCCAGGAGCTGGGAATTCGGTTGTCTGAGCCGTGGCTGCGGCCGCCCAGGGTCCGCAGTAGCAGAAAGCTGAAGTGAGGGGCAGAACTGGAAAGTGAACACAGGTACCGCTGTGTGGATCACAGGCATCTTACCCACGAGGCCGAAAGTCTGCTCCTACTGTCCCTGAAGACCACAGGCCAGGCCAGGCTGCTACAGTCAGAACCCAAACACTGCCCTTGTGCGGGTTCCCCTCTTGGTCTCCCAGGGCGAAGCTGTGTGTGTGTGTGTCAGATGTTTCCCACGCCAGGCCCAGAGGAGCCAGCCCACGAAGGGTAGAGCCACGCGCTGTGGTGCGGAAGCAGCGGGAGGCGAGGCCGGGGCGGGGGTGGGGGGAGGCAGAACCTGGCTTGCCTTCTCTCTCCTAGCAGAGGCCGTCGGGAGAAGCCGTCCTGTGGGTGACTGGCTTCAGCGGCCACGCCAGGCTGCACCGCACACCCCACGGCGTATGCGCTTCCTGGGATCAACCGCACGAAGAACGGTTGACATTTCTGCATGGCTGTCGTCAGCCTGAACTCGGCAGTCCCTGCAACACTTGGCACGGAGCGCACACCACAGGGCTCCCGGCGAGGAGGGCTGAGGCGGGGGCTCCAGACCCCTCCCCTGCTGCTGCCACTTCCAACACCACTTTGAAGCAACGTGTGCGTGTGTGTATTGTGTAAGCGTGTGTGTATACATGTGTGTGCATGTGTGTACGTGTGTAAGTGTGACAGTGTGTATACATGTGTGTGCATGTGTGTACGTGTGTAAGTGTGACAGTGTGTATACATGTGTGTGCATGTGTGTACGTGTATAAGTGTGACGGTGTGTGTATACATGTGTGTGCATGTGTGTACGTGTATAAGTGTGACAGTGTGTATACATGTGTGTGCATGTGTGTACGTGTATAAGTGTGACAGTGTGTATACATGTGTGCGCATGTGTGTACGTGTGTAAGTGTGACAGTGTGTATACATGTGTGTGCATGTGTATAGGTATCTGTGTATGTGGCATGTACGTGTTCATGATGTTGTCTGTGTATATGTGTGTATCTCTGTGAATGCATGTGTATGTGTGCACACATGTGTATGCATGTGTGTCTGTGTGTACGCATCACTGTGCATCAGACTAGCGAAGGTCTGTCCCGCACGAACTCTCCAGCGACTCCATCCTGGCTTTGGTGAGGTCTCGGCAGCAGTGGCGAGCCGGCCCCTGGTAGATCTAGCAGTCGGCCTCAAGGGGTGCAGTGCAGGTGAATGCCCTCACACACCCGAGTCGCTTCCCCAGCGTCTCCTAAGTGCTTTTTTATTTTAAAAAATCATTTTATTTTATTTATTTTTAAAGCTTTTTATCTGACAATCATTATGTTTATTTTTGAAATCAGAGTTACAGAGAGAGAGGGAGAGACAGAGAGGGAGAGAGAGAGGGGGATCTTATATCCACTGGTTCACTCCCTAGGCAGCTGCAACAGCCAGCACTGGGCCAGACTGAAGCCAGGAACCAACAGCTTCATCCGGGTCTCCCACATGTGTACAGGGGCTCAGGCACTTGGGCCACTGTCTGCTGCTTTCCCAGGCCATCAGCAGGGAGCTGGATGGGAAGTGGAACAGCTGGGACTTGAACCGATGCCATACGGGATGCTGGTCTCGCAGGCAGCAGCTTAACCTTGTGCACCACAGTGCCGGCCCCTCCCAAGGGCTTTACGTCATGACAGCCACCGCTCAGCAACATCCGTGCCTGTCCCAGGAGGTCAGTCCACAGGGCAGACTCGGTGCCAAACCTGACCCACGAGGGTGTATAAAATGCAGTCAGACTCCAGAGGAAAAGGGGGAAGTCTAATAAACACTCAGAGGGTCCGGGGTTGTAGGAGATTCGTCACTTTTAGATAACAAGTAGCAGCCAATCGGTTGCAAAATGGGCAGTGTGACGAGGACGCTCCCTGCCGGGCCTGCCTCACCCGTATCCTTGCAGTGAAAGGAGCGGATCCCCAGGCTCCAAGGCAGGTGCGTCACCAAGTTATTGGATAAAGACCCAGAAGACAAATGCGCAGGCTGTTTGTGTTCCATGGTCTCTATTACAGAAGAAACATTATAGATGGCTACAGATACATACGCATACATATGTATCTATACATACATACACATATACATGTATATATATATATGGATGGCTACAGATACATATGCACACATCTGTGTGTCTATACATACAAATATATATATATATATATAAGATCTCAAATCTGAAGGTCAAGGTTTTCTCAAATATTTAAAAGGAGAATATTATGGAGCTAATTAAGGGTAACTAGTCCTAGCTAATCTTGGGTAATCGTTTATGCAAATAAGGATGCCTTCCCCAGTGGTATATTCACTGAGGCACCAGAATCCCGCTGGACATGGTTGTCTGATGACAGAGAGACAGCTGTTGAGAGAAGAGAAACCAATCGGGCTGCAAGGCATTGTGCACGGAGCGCTTGCCTTTTTGTCAGGAGAAGTGGAGCGTGTTCCGGACGCCGGAGACGCCGTCGCCCGGGTTCTGGCTGCGGTTGTCGCTGGCGGGGGATTGCGAGTCACTGCTGCGCTTCCACTGTCTTTGGCGCTCTCTCGGCCCGGAGCACAGCGGCTGCTTTCGTGAGATGAGTGACACAGCTGCAGAGGAGCGCGGAGAGCAGGAGGCAGCTCCAGGGACGGACAGTGGCTCGGCATCTGCCCCCGAGCCTCTGAACAGGGTGCAAGTCGCAGAAGTTAGAGGAGTTAGAGTCAGGAGACAGTGGCCTAACTGAAAACAAACAAGAAAGCAGTCCCACTTAGGACAGCACCAAAGAGTAATAAAAAGTCGAGGGCTAAGTTTAGCTCAGGAGATGAGAGATCTGTGCACTAGGACTATGCAGCGTTGATGAAAGAGGACGAGGACACAGAGGAGAAAGAATTTCTGTATTTGAACGTCCGTGCTACCCAAGGCAGTTATAGCAAAATCCCAGTGGCATTCTTCATAGGCCAAGCAACAACCTAACATTTGTATGGAACCACAGAAGACCCTGATCCTATGGCGCTGGCATCCCATATGGGTGCTGGTTCCTGTCCCACTGCTGCTCTTGTGATCCAGTTCTCTGCTGTGGCCTGGGAGAGCAGTAGAAGATGGCCCAAGTCCTTGGGCCCCTGCACCCACATGGGAGACCTGGAAGAAGCTCTGGCTCCTGGCTTTGGATTGGCTCATCTCCAGCTGTTGCAGCCATCTGGGGAGTGAACCAACGGATGAAACTCTGTCTGTAACCCTACGTCTCAAATAAATAAATAAATCTTAAGAAAAATTAATTAGCCGGCGCTGTGGCTCAATAGGCTAATCCTCCGCCTTGCGACGCCAGCACACTGGGTTCTAGTCCCGGTCGGGGCGCTGGATTCTGTCCCGGTTGCCCCTGTTCCAGTCCAGCTCTCTGCTGTGGCCCGGGAGTGCAGTGGAGGATGGCCCAAGTGCTTGGGCCCTGCACCCCATGGGAGACCAGGAGAAGCTCCTGGCTCCTGGCTTCGGATCAGCATGATGCGCCGGCCGCAGCATGCCGGCCGCGGCGGCCATTGGAGGGTGAACCAATGGCAAAGGAAGACCTTTCTCTCTGTCTCTCTCTCTCACTGTCCACTCTGCCTGTCAAAAAAAAAAAAAAAAAAAAGAAAAGAAAAGAAAGAAAAGTTAATTAGAAGGCCCAGTCCTTCCCCAGAGAGGGGTCAGTGGTGTGCCATCCACCCACAGGCTGCAGTAGGCACCGTGGTCCCACTAAGCCCGGCCCCTACAAGTGTGCCTTCCTGCGCCGTGGGGCTCTGTGCAGAGGCGCTGTCCACCGCTCCCGGGAGGTCTACGCTGGAGGCGGCCGGAGTCCCCTGACTGGAGGTTCCCCTGTCACCTTTGCCCACGCCCAGAAATCCTCACCTCAGTGCTAACACTCATCATACAGAGTCAAGGGCCCATTCCAGCCACGACTGATGGGAGGCGATTTTGCGCACACTGTAGAATCAGCCAATCCGCTCCATTTACCTGAATTGTATTTTACCGTCCACGTGGTGACTTCTGTAGATTACTTCTCTGAGCAACTTGCTGTTCATTCTATGAAGTTTTTTTTTTTTTTTAAATAAAGATTTTATTTTTTGGAGAAGGTTTCAGGTTCTCAGAAAAAATTGAGTGGAAGTTCCCAGTTACCATTTGTCAACCCACACTCACACTGCTGGGCAGAGTCCCCCATTGAGATGGCTGATGTCATGGTTCGACTTCACTGGACCATGGGATGCCTAGATATCCGCCTAGGGCTGTTCCGGGTATTTCTGCGAGGGTGCTCTTGGATGACGTGAATGATCGAAGCATTAGACTCCCCAAAGCAAATGGCCTTCTGTAACGTGGGTGTTCCTCATCCAATCAGGGGAGGCCTTGATAGAACACAAGTCTGACTCTTGCCCAAGCAAGAGGGAGCCCTCCCCTCTGATGGCCTTGAGCCGGGACAGCCAGCTCCTGCCTCCAGCCCAGGAGAAAAATGTAGGCTCTTTCTGGATCCCAGAGCGCTGGCCTTTGGCCTGGAACTCTCTTGGGTGTCCAGGTGGCCACACAATCCTCAGTTTCCTGAGACTGCCAGTCTCCAAGACCATGGGACCCGCGTCCTTATAACCTCTGCCTCTCTCTGTCTCTCTTCCTCCCCATCTCCATCTCCTGCAGGACCCCAGCCAATAGAACCCGATAGGCGTCCTGTGTCAGAACATGCTACTTACTGCCACTGAAACCCCAGTCCTGAGACAGCACCGTCACCAAGGGAACCGGCAGGTTCCCCGGGGGTTGTCCGTCCTGTGGGCTTGGACGACCTTAGAGGGATGCGCGCTCCCCATGCAGCATGGCTTCCCTGGGAGGCCTCCTTGCTCTACCCCTGCATCCTTCCCCAGCCCCCACCCACCAGTCACGGAGCTCTCAACTACCATCTGTAGTCCCTTCAGATGCCCGTCTGTTTCCTTCTTGTCTTTCCGTAGCTCACAGCGCCTTTCTTCCTAGCCCTGGTGTGTCCCAGCTCACTTGTCCATTCACTCTCCTCGGACTTCTTGGTTGTTTCCAAGTTTTGGCAAATGTGCGTCAACCTGCCGTAAACACTGATCTGTTTTCTAGCATGGCTGCACTGCGTGGCCTCCGTGCCAGCCACGCGTGAGAATCCTCTTTGCTCCCGTCCTTGCCAGCACCGAGTGTGGCCAGTGTTTGGATCTGAGCCCCGTCAGGAGAGGAATACTGCTGCAAAGCTGGTTTTGAATTATTGATAGATTTGACTGATTTTACGGATTGTACCTGGGGCGTGGCATCTAAAAAGTCCTCACCATGCCCAAAGCCATCTCGAGTCTTCTCCATGTTATTGTCAGTGAGTGGTGTCTTCCTGCACTTAGGTCTCTTGCCCATTTGGAGGGAATTTTTGTGAAATGTGGAGGGGCTGGGTGTGGCGCAGGTTTGGAGCCCTGCAGGTGTCCAGTTGCTCGTGGTGTGGACTGTCCACTGCCCACTGCACAGCCCACGCTTGTTGGTGCGCTGTGTTTATGAGGATCCATTTCCAGGCTCTCTGTTCCTCTCCATCGATCAATTTCTCTCAATTTCTCTCTTCTTCTGCCAATACTGCTTGGTCTCGATTATTGACACTTTGTAGAAAGTCTGAACTGGGTAATGTCAGTCTTCTGGTTTCGCTCTTTTTCAATATTATGTTGGTTATTTTGGGTTTGTTCATCTTTTAAATTGAGTAAGCTTTGGGGATGTGGTTTTTCAACCCTATTTATCTTTCTTTCTTTTTTTTTTTTTAAAGATTTTATTCATTTATTTGAGAGGTAGAGTTATAGACAGTGAGAAAGAGAGACAGAGAGAATGGTCTTCCATCCACTGGTTCACTCCCCAAATGGCTGCAATGGTTGGAGCTGAGCCGATCCAAAGCCAGGAGCCAGGAGCTTCTTCCAAGTCTCCCACGTGGGTGCAGGGGCCCAAGGACTTGGGCCATCTATCCCTGCTTTCCCAGGCCATAGCAGAGAGCTAGATGGGAAGAGGAGCAGCCGGGACTCAAACCAGCGCCCATATAGGATGTTGGCATTGTGGGCGGAGGATTAACCAACTGCTCCACAGCACCAGAAGCCAGTTCTGGGGAGCTGGGCCAGCCCCTCTCTTCCTCCTGGCTCCGCGTGTGTGGCCCTTCTGCAGCTCCCACTCTTCCCCAGCAGATGCCAAACCGCGTGGCACCTGACCCTGACCCTGAACCTTGGCGCCATATACAGCCAGTTGCCTCCGGAACGCTGACCCACACGTCTGCTCCGTGCTGTCTGTGGCTGCTTTCTTGCTACAAACGCAAAGCTGAACAGCAGGTGCCGGAGCTGTACAGCCCGCACATTGTTTTTTGGGCTTCTTTAAAAACCATCATCTTAACCCCGCTATGAGGACTCCGGTTCTGAGAAGTGGAGCTTGTGCTTCCGTGTGCGATGCGTTTCAACAGCGAGCTGCGTCAGAAACACCCCCAGGACCCCGGCTTGACATCCGTGCTGCAGGATGGCTCTGTGGGCTGAGCCCCCAAACTGAAGACATTGAGGGTCCACCCTCCAGCTACACAGAGCAAGGCTGTGTAGCTTGCAGGAAGACAGTGAACTCACACCCTGGTCTCACCCCCAAAGAGTCCATGGAAGCAGAGACCTCAAAGTGACTCCACAGGAGAACATGATACGGCCGGGGTTGCATGGGAGCATGGCCGTCTGTGCCCTCCCCGCATGAGCTGGTTGGCATCCTAGGCAGAGACCCAGGGGCTGGTAACAAGGGCAACGCCACGTGAGGCTTGCCGGCTGGTTCCCTTTTCAGCCCCTGGGTCTGCGCGGAGCTCTGCCGGGGCAGCAGGGGAGCCTGGCCTGAGCTGCGCTGGGACAGCCCCTCTGCTGCAGGGAGAGGAGGGGATGATGGGTGGCGTGAGTTTGCATTGTTGACCTATGTGTGCTGGAAGCAAGCAGAGCCGGTTCACCTTCCTCTGTGTGACTCCTGAGCACTGTGAGGAGTGAGGGGGGCAGCCCAGGGCAGGTGCTGTGGGTTGCAGCACACAGTGGCCCCAGGGATGGGTTAGTGGGGGCCCCCTGGACCCCTGCGTTGCGTGGCTGGGGTGGAGGCCACTGGCAACCAGGAGAGGGCTGGGAAGAGTAGTGGGTAAGCGGGGAGGACTTCCGCTCATCCCATCTCCCCCTCCCCAGCCCCCCAGTCCCTGGGTGGAGCTGAAAGTGTCCAGGTGGCTTGGGTAGGCGTGGCCTCCCTCCAGCCTCCCCCTCCACCTGCCCGAGCCGGGAGGGAGCTGCAGTGCTAGATGGGAAACTGAGGAAGGAGACTTTGTGACCTTGGGAAGCAGGCTAGCTCTGAGGGCCAGGAGAGATGCGCCATCACACAGGCTGTGTTTGAGGATGATGGTGGGAGCCGAGAGAGGAAATGGGGCTGCTTCCAGGCTGTCCTCAGCCACGGTCATGCGGCTGCATCAGCCGGCGCCACCTCCAGCGTTTGGCTTCTTCCCCATGTTCTACGTTCAGCAGCCGTTCGAGGCCTGAGTCTTCTAGGCTCCTTGCCCTCCCCACCCCCGGCCCCCAGCGATGCCTCCCTGTGCTGCCCCAGCACTGCCCACTGCCCTGTTCCAGCCACGTCACTCCAGAGATCCCTGTGGGCCGCCTTCCCTAGCAATAGCCTGTGGCGAGGTTCTGGGCCGGAAACAGGCTCCCTCCTCGGCGCCCTGCTCCATCAGCCCTGCCCCGCCGCCCCTGCAGCAGGGCCCCCGTGCTTCTGCCTGTGAGTAGGTGTGTTCTTGAAGCACGGCCTGGCTTCTGAGAGTGGCCAGTGGTGGCTGGGGACTCCCAAAGCCGCCATCGACTTCCTGTCGACAGCTTGTCGGTGATGTATGCTCATCTTCTTCATGTGGAGACTGCTCAGAGAATCCACTAAGACTTCCTGTCTTAGTGAAGAATCCCAATCCCATTTCTGTTTCTTCTTAAAAAAAAAAAAAAGGTAGTGCCCATCGGGCTCCGGAGCGTGAGGAGGGCGCCTCGCATTCATGGCTGCTCCCGCATTTCCAGGACAGTGGGCCCAGGCGCAGCTCGGCCCTTGGTGCTGCAGGCAGAGGCCGAGCAGGGCCTTGTGGAGGGTGGTGGGGCCGCTGGCAGAGCCTGGACTCCAGCTCCCGTCTGGAGCTCACTCCTTCCACCCCCTGAGCAGGCACGGGGTACAGGCCGCCCCGGAGGCTGGGCCTGCCCTGCCCAATGAAATCAGAAAAGCCCGGAGCTCAGAGGCATTGGGCGTGGGGATTTGGTCATTCTTGCCGGAATCTGACCATGGGAGTTTAAGCGCCCCCGGGTGGGGCGGGGCCCACGTGAGAGGTGAAGCCCTGTGCGTCTTCACGGGCCTTTGTGCATCTACACGGGTCTGCACTCAGGTTTCTGTCTGAGTCTGTGCAGGGCTGGGGTGGGGAGTGAGGCTGCACACTCCCCAACCCCCCTCCTGGGGGGACGCGCGCTGAGAGCTGTAGCCATGACCCGCCAGCCACAGCTTCCGGCTAAGGACCCGGTGCCATGCACATATCTGGTCCTGGATGTGTGCTTGTCTCGGCCATCTGCTGGTTTGGGGTGGAAAGGGAAAGGTGGGGGGGCTGAGGAGTGTGAGTTGCATGTGAGGAGAGGCCGGCGAGGTCCCCGCCGGCGTCCAGGCTTGGAAACGCTGGGCTTTGTGCTGAGCGTCGTGTCCCCAGGAGGAGGTCAGCCCAGAGAACCCTGAGGGCACCCGACAGCCTGTGGCCAGCCAGAGGACCACGGCACGCACAGACACACAGCGGCCCTGTGAAGCTGGGGTTCGTGGGTTACGTCTACAAAGGCCCTAAGGGAGCGGTGGGGGGAGAGGCCGGGGGCTCTAAGGAAGAGCAAGGGCACCGAGGTGTGGAGGCGGCCAGCTGGGTGCTCGTCTGGCCACGCGCTGGCGTCCCCCGGGAGGTCCTATTCCAGGTGGGAAAGGGGAGACTACGGCAATGAAGCAGCCAGCAGCTGAATGTCACGGAGGAGCCGGGCCGTGCAGGGCCGGGGTGCACGGTGGGAGCCGCTGATCCTGCCTAAGAGGCGGGAAACCCTTGGCGTTGGGCGTGGGAAAAGCAAAAAAGACGGGCAAGAAACCTGCGCGCTCGCACACACCCCCGTGCTGCACCCTCCTTCCTGGGCAGACCGGCAGCTTCCTGCGGGTGCCGCGGAAACAGTGAAGTTCAAACGCGAGGGACAGCAGCCTGCGTGTCCTGGTGGCGGAAACCCACGCATGACGAGAAATCAATCTGCCAATCTGTTCTTGTTTTTCTCCACCAGCAAGGCCCGCCGCTTGTTTTCCAATGCCCAGGGGAGCACGGGCTGCCCTGGATAATGAGGTCACCCCCACCCCCTCCCCAGGAGTCACAGCTGCTTATCACGCGGCCGGCCTGGCGCTGCCGGATGAGAAGTGGGTCCTCCGCTGCCGAGGGCGGCCGGCAGGGATCCGTGGGGGCGGGCCCTTTGTTCAGGATCATTCACTTCTGCGCCACGGGGACTCAGAGACATCAGGTCCCTGGACAGCACCTCCCAAGGAGCCCTCTGAGTGACACCTGGCCCACCCAGACACACACAGCCCCTGAGAAGCCCACATCTCCTGAAAGCAGAGGGAGGGTTTACCAAGGAGAGAGTCTGCCACCTGCTTGGGGCTCTGTGCTCCATCTGGAATAAAGGAGGCGAGACTTAGCATTGGGCCAGCTGCTCAGAGCTCCTGGGCTCGGGAGAAGTGGCAGCCGTGAGCAGCGAAACTGTGAAGTTCCCAGCTGCTTGGAGCACGCAGTAGACGAGGGCCGATACCTGCCTTTTGGCGAGGACCTTTAAGGAAAGGCCCAGAGGAGAAACAGACAAATAATCACTCGGTCTCTTTCCCCAGCATACTGCCTTTTTAATTGTCAGGGTATGCATCTGTAACTTCGGCCACGAGATCTGCATCCGTGCCTGTGGCTGGAGACCGAGCAGCTCCGGGCTGGCCTGTTACCATGGCAAACGCTCTGCCGCGCGGGGAGTGCCCACCAGAGGCAGGCCTGACCCAGGGACACCAGGAACTCCGGCTGGACCCGGCCCGAGGATCTTCAGGAACTGAAGAGAGTTCCACCAGAACCCTGAGACTCGGGCCGTCATTTGCAGCACCTGCCACAGGACCAGGTTCGCTAGCCGGGGCAGGATCTGTCTCCAGGGTGGTAGATTCCACGTGGGGAACACAGCCGCCATCACTCCTCAGGCTGAGGAGCCCAGAACGCAGCAGGACAAGTAGCCGAATGCAATACACACGTGATGAACGGAGGAATACGTCCCTGCTCTGGGAGTCGGATAGGGGCGCCATGATGGGCAGAGTCTGGTCAAGAAGAGCCTCACTGGGGAAGAGGTGTTGCCTTCCACTGTCAATGGCGGGAGGTGGCGCAGTGGCCGGGAGACCACAAGGATCTGTGGAGATTGGAAAGATGGGCAGACGGCCTGGGGGGGTCCCTTCTGAAGGCTGCCCCCGGGGAGAGCAGTGGACATGGAAGGTGTTCAGGCGGGTCTTTGTTTCCCACTGCTGTGGAAGCAACCTCACCTGGGTGAGCGCTTCCTTCCTCCCAGCTGCTCCGAAGCCTGACGCGCCGACCCTGGCAGTGGAGCCGGTCACCGTGCCCAGGCTGCCTCTCCCATGGCTCAGCCTCCCAGGGTCAGGGTTTCTGCCGATGCATCCTAAGCCACCCCGACGGCCCCCTCATTGTCCCTGCGGGATAAACGCAATGCACGCGGTGGACGATTGCTCAGCTTCCTAAAGGAGGGAACTCTGATGGGGCCACTCAATGCCGAGTGAATCAGCCAGACACAGTGCCATCCACAGATAGGAGGTGACGATGGTTCAGAGCACACAGCGGGGCCCAGGGGCCGGGGAGATGGAAGGTCCTGGAGACAGGTGGTGGTGACAGAGTGCCGCGTGCTTACGTCAGTGACCTGGACGCCGAGAGTCAGGTGCTAGACGTTATGTCCCACACACCTGACCGCAGCGAAAGCATCGTTTGCCCGTGCCAGCCGGGCTCCATGCTCCAGGCTCCAGAGGGTCCGGGACACCACGGTGGGGGTTTGAAGGGAGCATGGCAGACAGATCCCTATGGGGGCCTCGTGGGGGGTGTTGTGGGCTGGGCAGCCCCGCAGAGACAGCCGCCCACCGGGAGGGAGGCTGGGGCCACGCACATTCTTTTCTCCCGGGTCTGCAGGTCAGGTGCCCGCAGGGTTGGTCCTTTCTGGCTCCCAGGTGTCTTGCGGTGCCCTTGGCTCTGTGAGGGGACACTCGGCTGTCTTTGCCTTTGTCGAGGGAGCCCTGCCTGGGGCCGGCTGGTGTCCTGATTCGACCTGGTCCACCGTTTCCTGCCACGGTCATGCTGGCGCTGAGAGCTCCAGCCTGTGCACTTGGGAGGGCCATGGCGCTGTCTTTGCATGCACTGTGCGTGGAGCCCAGCGTGAGCCTCGGGGCCCGTGAGAGAAGCCCATGGGTGCCTGTCCAGGGGGTTTTCTAGAAAGCAGTGGTGAGCGGGGGAGGGGACTGTCGCCCAAGGGGCAGAGCAGCACCCTGGATGGGGGCGATGCTGAGAGCCCGGGGTGGCTTGCAGCTGTGGGACTGAATGGCGCCCCGGCGTGTGTTTATCCAGCACAGAGCCCATAGATATTTCCAACGCTTGAGCTGTCGAGTTCCTTGGGGGAGGGCTGAAGAACCCGCTGCTTCCCACCACAGTTAAACATTAATGAGAGGGAGGGCTTCCTCCTCGGAAGCACTGGTGGCGATTTCTGCCTAGCAGGTGACAGATTTGAGTTAATCTGTGGCCAGTGCGACCCAGAACGTGGAAGGTTAACCATCTGTGCCGGTCCAGCGACTTTTCCTGCAGCTGGGTTGGCCTCAGTGGGGTGAGCTGCCCACCGCCGTGGGGTGAGACACACAGCTTACGCCCGTGTCATTCCCTCTCAGATGTATGGCACCAAGACTCGGTGTCTTGGCAGGATATTGGACTGAGTGTGGCCGCTGTCCGGGGGCTCACGTCTGCAGTGGACGTAGGCGCCTGGGGGACTGGTTTGCCCCGGGTTTGCTCATCAAGGGTCCGTGTGAGCAGCTTGGCCACACCCTGGTCTGGTTGAGGTGCACAGTGTGGATGCAGCCGTGAACTAATCATACAACTACAACTTTTTAACAGGAGCAGTTAAGGAGGAAACACTCCGTGGAGAACGTGTTCTCATTTTTTTTTTTTTTTGGTTGCTTGTTGCTAAGGCAGTGGATGAGGCCCTGAGTCTGTAGGATGCCGACACCCTAGGGTGCGTGGGCGCTCCCTGGGTTAGGAGCAGGCTGTAAGAACTGATTCATTCATCCGCATACCAGGCATCGTCTGTTCCCCCCACTGTCCACCCCGACTTCCTGCTGGAAGGGCCTTGGCAGCGTGTGTGAGACCGTGGGCCCCGCATCCCTGTCCACGTCAGTGCCGTTCATGGCGTGAGCTTAGCGCTGAAGTCCTGGCGAGCTCATTTGCACTCCACGTGCAGAGTTTACCAGGGCACCGGAAAGCATCAAGGCAACCAGTGTAGAACTCTAAACAGACAGTGGGGCCAGAGGAGCCCTGGCAGGTCCTGGGGTCAATGTGGGAATCAATAGATCGTGTGTGAGCGGTGAGAAGTCAGGGGCATGGACAGAGTCGGTCTCCTGCTGCCAGTGAAACCCCTTGCAATCATACAATTCAGTGTCACAAAAGATGCCAGACGGCATGACGGCTCTGACTCCCCGGCCTGATCCAAGAAGAGGCCGGACGGCGGCACAGAGAGCGGCTCGCTGGAGAAGATCCACTCTTGTACGTGCAGGACGGGAACGCACAGGCCAGGATCGGCCACAGGAGAGCATGCCCGTGACGCAGCCGTCTGGCGACTCAAGTTTGGTGAGTTCCTCTTGCAAGCTGGCTGACCCTGGGCAAGCCGCTTGATTTCTCCACACGCAGTGTTTCTCCCCTGTAAAATGAGCGACTCACGGGTTCAGAGCAGAGAGAGTTCAACGAGCTGTGTGTGCAACGCTGGGGGAGGCGGCACTTCCTCACTGGCCAGGAGGCGCATGCAAGATTTGGAGGCCGGCGCCATGGCTCAACAGGCTAATCCTCCGCCTTGTGGCGCCGGCACACCGGGTTCTAGTCCCGGTCGGGGCGCTGGATTCTGTCCCGGTTGCCCCTCTTCCAGGCCAGCTCTCTGCTGTGGCCCAGGAGTGCAGTGGAGGATGGCCCAAGTGCTTGGGCCCTGCACCCCATGGGAGACCAGGATAAGCACCTAGCACCTGGCTCCTGCCATCAGATTAGCGCGGTGCGCCGGCCGCAGCGCGCTGTCCGCGGCAGCCATTGGAGGGTGAACCAACGGCAAAGGAAGACCTTTCTCTCTGTCTCTCTCTCTCACTGTCCACTCTGCCTGTCAAAAAAAAAAAAAGATTTGGAATCAGGGAGACGGGGAGAAAGGCCGCCTGGTTCTGCAGAAGCCACAGCTCAAGCAAAGCCTGGGAGGTAGAAACAGGCACCCAGTTCAGAGAGCAGGGCTGAAGCCCAAGTGGGCAATGATGGAGCGCAGCCGTGTCTCCAGCCTGGGCCGGTGCTCGGTGTCTCCCGGTGCCCCGGCCATGGCTCACCGTGCTGCTTCTGCCTCCGCCGCCCGCTCTGTGCAATCTCCAGGCAGCTTGAAAAGCTGTGGTAGCAAATGACCACAGAGCAGGGGGCTCATGCCGTGGAGGAGTATATGCTGGTGGGCCTGGAGACCAGTGGCCTGCCATGCGCGCGTTGGCAGGGCCGTGTCTTCCAGAAGCCCTGGGCAAGAGCTGACTGCTTCCTTGCATCTCGTCCCTGCTGGGGCTCCGCGCTCTCCCAGGCATTCACTCCGCTCTCTGCCGCCACCTTCCCATCCTCCCCTCCTTCCCTAATAGATGGGAGGAGACGGCCACACGTCCATGCTCCTGGGCTCCGCACATGGTGCCCTGGGCAGGGGGGCAGAGTCAGGGTGAGACACAGGCCTGGGGACCTCACGGGCATGGGGGGCAGAGTCAGGGTGAGACGCAGGCCCGGGGACCTCACGGGCATGGGGGACAGAGTCGGGGTGAGACGCAGGCCTGGGGACCGCACGGCTTCCTGGAAGGGAGCTGCTCACGTGTTTCCTCCCCCACCGTCCGTGTCCCGATGCCCCCGTTTTGTTCTAGGACGCAGCCAGCTCCTGAAACACCTGCCCTCCTGGTTAGCTTCCTCTCCATTGGAGAGAGCAGTGCACCCCCCTCCATGAAGATGCTGATGCTGGGGTACAGCAGGTTTACACCCTGGCCTGAAGTGCCGGCATCCCACATGGGTGCTGGTTCGAGTCCCGGCTGCTCCACTTGCAGCCCAGCTCCCTGTAACTGCTCCTGGGAGGGCAGCAGAGGGTGACCCAGGTGCTTGGGCCCCCACACCCACGCAGGAGACCCTGATGGAGTTCCTGGCGCCTTCTCCCTGGGAGAAGCCCAAGCATGCCCACAGCTGTGGACAGGAATGGGAGCTCCCGGGCCGGGAGTGTGGGTTTCCTTCTCTGGCTGACCTCTGGCTACTCGCCGGGACCCCCGCCTCCTCAGCTGTCTCCACATCGAGACCCTCACGCCTGTGGCTTGTCAGGGGACTCCATGTTACCTTAGAGCTGGGAACCTGGGGGGCGCGGGGAGGCAGGTGGAGGAAGCAGCGCATTGTCATCTTGCCCCTGAGTTGTCACAGTTTCTGTTTGTTTAGCCTGGTCTTCTAGTGCAGACATAGGCCGTTCATACATACCAATTAAATTATTCTCCATCAGCTCTTCATATGCTGTTTGGTAAAATTAATATTAACCTATAATTATTTTCAAGTGATTATTCTTAGAAACAGTTTAAATAGTCTTAATATGCTCCCGAACATTAAACTATTCTTGGAATACATTTTACTCGGTGATGATGCGTTATTCCCTAGCTGTGCTCCCGGATTAAATTTTCTAAATCTTTATTGATAACGGGAGTGAGCCAATAGCGCCTTCTTTTATAGGGGTGCCATGTTAAGTGTCTCAGCTCGCATAGGCAGCTCTGCATTAATCGGGAGCTTTCTTACTACTGAGCTCTGGAAAGATCTGAATGGAGGTGAGGCCAGTCTTGGCAGCCGGGGAGTTCTGATCTGCACCTGCATGGTGGAGTTGACACAGCGCTGTCCTCTCACAATACCTGTGAGGGAAGGAAGCAGAGCGGACAGACTCCAAGGTCAAGGGTGGGCAGAGGCGTGCAGGAGGGGGCGCTGGTGAGTGGCAGGGCTGCCCCCGGGCCTGAGGTTACAGCAGGGGTCCCTGCACTCGGGGTGTGAGGCTGGGCGCTCTTTCTGTCATCTGGGCAAACGCAATGCTGGTAGGAAGACATGGGAGGAGCCTCAGTGTCCCCGAGCGGAGTGGGGAAGTAGGGCCAACAGATACCTCAAAACAGCAGAGGCAAAATAAGCTTAGTGTTGGAAAAATAAGCACTGAGTTTGTTGTAGGGCGCCGATCAAGGGAAAACCTAAATCTGTCCAGTGGGCAGAAAGGCGTTCCTGGCGGAAGGTCTGAGACAAAGGGGAGGAGTTCTCTAAACCAGCGTTGGGTATGGGGTTAGCCACATGGGCACAGTCGCAGAGAGGACAGTAGCATCTGCATGGGGATGCCGTGTCTGGGTGCACCTGTTGCTGATGGTGGCCGGTGCTTTGGTGTCCTCAGGCTTGGGTAAGTTAGTGACACAAGGTATGATTTGCAGAGCATCGCAGAGGGATAGAGAGAGAGAGAGAGCAGGATTCCAGATGAAGGAGGAGAACGGGGATGACCAAATCATCAGTGCACTGGACAGCGTTGAGTGGACGGGGAAGAAGTCTGGAGATCATGGAGCTGAGACCATCTCGAGAGGTACGCAGACTGCCCCACGAGTCCAGAGCGACAGGAGGCATCGTGACCGAAAGGGAGACATCAGTGATGGTCGCGATGACCGGGAACTCCACAAACCCTGGTGAGATTACCGACGGGGCGGGAAGGAAGGAAAGCAGATCCACGGCCAAGTCTCCGGGACGGAAGCCGGGCCGCAGCCGTAGCAGTTCCAGACCTAAATGGCCCTGGATGCATAAGAGGGTATTGTGCGTAAACTTGGGACAGCAAATCCAAACAAGGGAGACAGGTTCAAAGATGCTGACTTTGCTAAGGGTGAGCTAGGCAACGTGGCGAGTCCCGCAGCCATCAGGTCTTGGCAACACTTTTCCCACCTGGAAAACAGCAGCCTACTTGGTCACACCATGCCCATCCACCAAACTCTGATACAGATACCCCCAGTCTCACCCAGGTTTCTGCAGAAAACAGAACATGAGCAGGGACTCCCCGGTTTATCTCACGTGCAGCTGCAGGGAAGATCTGGGTCTTGTGGGACTTGAAGCTGATCCAAAGGCAGGAGCTCTTTAAACGAGAGAAGAAAGATTATGAACGTACAGTTGTGCGGCTGGTACTTGCTGTGGGCCTTGCCTGTGAGAATCCTGGGGCTCAAACATTAGCTCCGTGGTGAATTCACCTGTAGGGGCCGTGACGCTTCTGGTTGCTCTCAGAGCCTTTGAAGCCAGTGTGACGGCCGGCCCGGGTCACCGACACCCGGCTACAAAACACTGACCATGTCCAACAGTATTTAAGTGAGATAATATACCATGATGAGGTTGAATATTTTCAGTACAAGTCTTGCTTTAAAAAATAATATAAATTATATTACAGAATGTTATTTCAAAAAGTTGGTGGAAAATGAAATTAAAAAGTAGGCTTTTTTGGTGCAAAATTTTCTGAAATCCAGGAATAGTTATTACATAGAATGCATTTTTCATTAACTTTTTTGAAGACTCCTGGTATGCATAGATTACGAAATATTTTCATACTAAAATAGAACTTTTAATTCCATTTTCCATGGACTTTTGAATGCTCTGATACATGAATATAATCAAAATGATCAGATTAAGGAAGGACACTGTTATGGAAACCACATCTCTGTTCATCACAATATCATTTAATTTCCTAAAAGTGTCTCAGAACACTGGAAACACAATGGGATTTTCTACTACTTTGTGAAAGCCTCAAAAATAAGACTCAGTGTATTTCATATCTAGTAAAGTAATTGAAACATTACTCTCAAGATTTAGACTTGGGCAAGAATGTCTGTACTACTAATATTATTCAACAGTGCACTGGAGTTCTACCTCATCTGTAAGGTCAGAAAAACACATGTTAAAAGCAGTGGAAAGTAAGACATGGGTGTCGTTACTCTCCAGGACATATGTAAATAGGGTATTCAAAGACCCCATAGATATACTATTGTAATCAGTGAAATGTTAAGTTAATACCTAGAATTGCATTTCTGTCTATACAAGGTCAGAAATATGATAAAAGACTAACATTTAAATGAGCAGGAAATATAAAAATAAACTTTGAATATAATCTAATAGAAAAAATGGAATTTTACCAAGAAACATCAAGTAAAATCTCAATAAATGAAATGTAAACATTTGTCTTATTAGGAAATTCAGCACTAAAATAGTCTATGCCATAATTGATCTATATATTTAGTAAAGTCACTATGGAAATATCATGACTGCTTTTCCTTCCTTTTTAAAAAATCAGCTTGACAACTTCCATGTATGATGTATCCTGAAATAGAAGAGGTACAGAAAAGAAGACCCAGCCAAAGAAAGACCAGATCAGACCTCCCAGGGAGCCGAGCAGTCAAGAGGCTGTGGCTTGGTGGGGTGTAGAAGAGCAGACCAGTGAGAGAGAGGAGCGGTGGAAGCGGCGGAGCTGGGTCTGCAGCTGCGTTTGATACGTGACAAAAACATATTGCAGGTCGATGCAGGACAGGGCTGCTTCCTAGCGCAGGGTCTTGGAGCAGCTGGGCACCATTTAGCCACAAGAGAGGGAATGACGGGAAACATGACCACCCCCTCCCCCATCACATCCAACGCAAACTTCACTTCCAAGTCATGGACGATCTAAAGGAAAAAACTTCAGAATTTGTGGGAGAGAACGTGCCAGTCTTATGACGTCTGAGTGGTGCAGTGTGTGCTAAGTGTGCACGAGAACTCACCATGGAAGAAAGTGCAGCTAGATGCGAGATACGACTGCATTAAAATCAGGAACTTGCTCATCAAAAGACACTATGAGGAAAGAAAACAAGCAAGTGACACTAATGGAAGATGCTTGTAATGTAGCTAGCCAACCATCATCATAATCACCATCATCGCTGTCACCATCATCATCATCACCATCATCATCATCACAATCATCATCGTCATTCACCATCATCATTGTCATCACCATCATTGTCATCGTCACCATCATTGCTGTCATCATCATCATCACCATCATCATCATTGTCACCATCATCATCATCACCATCATCATCATCATCATCAAAACGAAACAGGTGATCCAAAAGACCAATGTGCAAACATCTCAACCGGCATTTCACAAGCATGCCCCCTTGGCCAACGAAAGTTTGGTCTGGTGATTAACTGGATAAAGGTAATTAAAAGTAGAAGGAGAAAAGAGTTACTACTCACCACATTGCCAAGAAGGGGGAGGAGGAAGTGGTGGGGAGAAGTCAGAGATGGTGGGCAGAGGACGCGGGTAGAGGGGTCTCTCACGGTGTAGGTGGGCCTAGTGAAGGTGCTGTGCAAAGCAGCTGGCGTCCTCTAACACATTCGAAGATGCCCAGCCCTTGGGCTAACCAGAACCACACAAGAATGGATTTCCTCCTTCAAGCCATATGGTCCATGGTGCTTTGTGAAGGCGGCCTTAGCACAGGACACACACCATTAGCGATGGCGTCTATATGCATGTCAAGAACAGGCACAGTTGGGCTATACTGTGGAGGAGTGGCTAGAAAGAGGAGGAAGAAAGCACATGGCTTTCGTGAGCCATCGCAGCATGGCTGTCTCTAGGGAGAGGAGGCCGGGCGTGGTTGAGGAAGGCTCCGGGGGGCACTTGTGGGCGCTGACAACAAAACGATTCCTGGCTGGGTGGTGGCTGCCCAGGTTTCTCCTCTGTCCCTACAGATCCGTGTGCTCCAGCAGCTCTACGTGTGATGTCAGTAGAACAACTCAGTACAGATTCAGGGGCCGGCTAAGTGGAGAATTTGGGACGGCGTTTGCTTGTGTGGAGCGAGCTGAGAGAGAGCTTGGAGAGGGCCCTGTTCTCACTCGAGCTGGCTCCGGGCACAGGTGCGTTTGTCTTGCTAACTACTACCTCCCCTGTGCATGTCTACCCATGTATTTCATATTTATTTTGTATCTACTCAACATGTTGGAAAAGCCAATTAAAAAAAAAAAAGTCAAAACAATAGTGGTGGCTGCTAGCCCCAGAAATTCAGCTAAACTTAGCTTATGAATGTGCCTAAGAAACAGAATTGGCAGAAAAAAACACAGGGTACCCAGCAAAAATGAAAATTCAGGTCAACAGCACATTTTGTTTAGTGCAATTTGTCCCAACTCTTGCATGAAGTAAGCTAAAACCTGTGCCGTGCTCATAGGAAATTCATATTTACCTGGACACATGCTTGGTATCTTTTGAATCTGGTAGCTGCTGTTGGTCCGATTCTGACCCGCGAGGGACTCTTGTTCCATCCTGGGGTCCAATTCCCTTTCCACACCGTCAACTCTTCTCTCTCTCTCTACTCAGTAGTCCCTGGGCATCCCCTAAGTCATTATCTTGCCTCTAAAACAGGATAGTGACTCCCCTCTGATCTTCCCCATTTATGTCAAGGGTGCCATCTTAGGATTCACTTTGCTAGTGGCAGAAGCCCAGCTGGGTCAAGCATGGTCAGGTGACTGTTTGGGGTCTGGTGTAGGTGGCCCACATGCCTAGGGGAGTGCAGGAGCTCGGAGATGAGGGGACAGGAGCCCCAGGTCCCCGTCTGCGCCAGCAGACCACATCGGGGTGCCTGGGTTCAAGTCCCAGCCTGGCTTCTGACTCTGAATTCCTGGGATGCAACAGAGACTCAGTTCCAGGCTCTTTGCTTCAGCTTGGCCCAGCCGTGGTGCTTGCGAGCATTTGAGGATGCAAGTGGATGGAAGACCTCTCTGTTTTTCTCTCTGCCTTTCTAATAAAACGAAAACAAGCAGATACATTATTTTTTTAAAAACTGCATGGTTTTGATTTTTTTTTGCACTGAGATAAACTGAAGTTTCCCGTCTTCCATGAACTTGCGGAAGCAGTCTAGTGCTTACGAGGTACCATGTGCTGTTTTGATACACGTCTACACAGCAGGGTCACTGAATCAGGCTAATCCGCACGTCCATCACTTGGAAGGGCTACCATTTCTTGGAGGTGAGGACGTTGTAATCTCGCTCCCAGCTATTTTGAAATAAGCAGTCCACCATTCTCAGCAGGTGTACAAAAGGAAGCCAGGTTTGACCTCCTGTCTCGTCGAGACCCTCATCTGCCGGCCCCTGCCGGCCCTCTCCCTGTCTGCCTGCCCCTAGCCGCCCCAGCTGAAGCCTGCCTTCCATCTCATGCGGTATTCAGATCTCTGTGCCTGGACTTCTCAACTGAAATCCTCCAGGTCATCCGTGTTCCCGCAGTGGCAGGCAGGGCTTCCTGTCGTGTTTGTCCATGGCCGAGTGGCATCCGTGCTCTCTCAACCATGTTTCCTGTGGGTGGACGCTTGGATTCTCTGCGCCCTGCCTGCTGTGGGCAGCAGGTGGGTACATGGCCGTGCAGCTCTGCCCTCCACACAGCCGCTGCAGCTCCTCTGAGAATATGAGCAGCGTGGGTGCCGGCCGCGTCACTGAGTTTGGGTTTTCATTCTGACTCTGCCCCTTGGCAGTCATCGGCCTCACACAGGTGACAGAGCCTCTGTGCCCCACTTTCCTTGTCGGGGAGCAGAGCCTGACAGGGGTTGCGGATGCTGCTAGGAGGAAGGGAGGGGTCTCAGCCGGAGTCTGCAGCCCACCCCTTCCCGTGGGGCTCTGAGTGGTTGCAGTACGTGGTGGGGTCGGCGTCAGACCAGGACCAACCCCTGTCCATTTGTGTCAGTTGGCTGCAGGCTGTTAATGGCCACGGGGTGAAGAGGGTCCAGAAACAGCCTCCCCGGAAAAGTGGCTCCCAGAGCAGCTTCGGAGTCACCCGTGGCCGTGACACCTGGCGGCACAGCAGGGCAGTGGGGCAGGTGCCCTGTGTAGGGGATCCACGGTTCCTGCCATCCCACTACGCGGGCCTCCTCTTGGACATGTTGTGGCCACTGGACAAATGTATTTGGTGACGGAGTGGCCTCATTATCAAGCATATTGTCAGACCCCAGTAAATATTATATTATTATTATTATTACGATTAATTATATAATTATATATATTTACTAGCTGCTCGTAAGAGGTATGATATCTAGGAAAACAGAAAATAACATGCAGGCACCAATGTTTTCCCAGGAGTCCAGGGTCCAAACCTCACAGGTATCAATGGTTCCGTTGTCTTTGTCCGTTAGAATCGGGCAGTGGGGGCAGGAGCTGTGGTGCAGTGGGTTAAAGCTCTGGCCTGCAGTGCCGGCATCCCATATGGGCGCCAGTTCAAGTCCCGGCTGCCCCACTTCCCGTCCACCTCCCTGCAAATGCACCTGGGAAAGCAGTGGAAGATGGTCCAAGTCCTTGGGCCCCTGAACCCATGTGGGAGACCTGGAAGTTCCTGGATCCTGGCTTTGGATCAGCCCAGGTCTGGCCGTAGTGGCCATTTGGGGAATAAACCAGCAGATGGAAGACCTCTCTCCCTCTGTCTCTACCTCTCTCTGTAACTCTTTCAACTATATAAAATAAATATTAAAAAAGGAATCAGGCACCCAGGGACTGGGGCTGGACTCCACTCCCCGGGGAATCCGTGCGAAGCCTCAGCCCCGCCCCTGTCCCTCACCACCCTCGTGTCACCGTGGGACGCTTTTCCTTAGGAGGGCGCGCGCTCTCAGTGATGTTGCCTTTCGATGTTTATTTTATCCAAACAAAACCTGCCTGTGTAGACAGAGGAGAAGTGGGGGCCTGGGACAGTCCCGGCGGCTCCTTTCAGCTCCGCTCCCCAGGGCCTGTGGATGACCCGGAGCCCCGTGGGTGTCCCGCCCTGGCCTCCCGCATGTCCTTACAATGTCAAGTTATCATTTATCAATCTTGGGCGTGATGTCTGTTCTCTCTGAGCTCAAGAATGAGGCTGCCCTCCACCACCACCACATCCTCCCCAGCAGCTTCCGGGCCCGTGAGCAGAACTCCGGGGCAGTGGGGCTGATGCGGGTCCATGCTGAGCCAGGCGCCTCTCCCTCCCTCCCTCCCTCCACAGCCCTGCGCCTGCAGACGGGCCCTTTGCTTTGTCCCCACGCGTGTTGAATGCTATCCCCGGCCCTCCCACGCCTGCACTGCCCGGCATTGTCCCTCACACTTGATGAGTGGCTGACCCAGGTTCCACGTGGAAGACAGTTTTCTCGAAACTTCAGGCAACGCTCTGCTATCGCCAGTAGCCGACGCTGCCGTCGGGAAGCCTGGAGCCTTCTGTCTCTCAGCAAGTCGCTCCTCTTGTGTGCTTAGCCGTCAGCTGCATGTGTGTCGTGAAGAGGTGCATGTGGTGGGGGCCGTCGCTGGAGTCACCTCTCACCCGCTCACACATACTCTCCACAACCTGGGCACCCCCTTGTCCGTTCACGAGTGGCAGCATGCACACTGTCCCGTGAGCTGCTTCCTGGTGAACGCCCGCAGAACTGGCATAGACCATCCAGATCCCAAGTGCGAGCAGGTGGCACCGTACCTCTTGGTAGTGCCGGAGCGCCCGCCATGCTTGGATTTCATTCCAGGACTGTGGCAGATCCCCGGCCCTACCAATGCCCTTGTGTAGCTTGTTGAGGTCCCAGGGGCCTGCGGGGTGGATGTGAATTCCAGTCTCGTGACTGCTGCTCCCGCGTGTGACACCTGTGGAGAATCGCTCTCCCCGGCCAAGGCTATTCAACATCACTAACAGCCCGGGTTTGATGTGGAGACCCTGGAACGGCAGCTCCTGTTCCTATTTTTTTTTTCTTTAAAGATTTATTTATTTGAAAGGGAGAGTTACACACAGAGAGAAGGAGAGGCAGAGAGAGAGGGAGACAGATCTTACATCCACTGGTTCACTCCCCAGTTGGCCGCAATGGCCGGAGATGGGTTGATCTGAAGCCAGGAGCTTCTTCAGGGTCTCCCACGCAGGTGCAGGGGCCCAAGGACTTGGGCCATCTTCTACTGTTCTCCCAGGCCATAGCAGAAAGCTGGATGGGGAGTGGAACACCCGGGACTAGAACCCGAGCCCATATGGATCCCCTGTTGATTTGTTAACACTGAACTCAGGGCGCCAGGGCCAATGCCTGAATGCAGCTTAGTGTGCACAGACACTCATCTCTTTTCTGCAAGCACAGACAGGACAGATCGAGCCCTGCGCTTGGAGCCGGTTTGTCAGAGTGAGATCCACGGAAGCCGGCATCACACAGCATGGGGCGCCAGCGGGAGCGCTGATTTGAGGGATGACAGCTGGAAGAGGAGCAGGTGCGGGCTCTGCTGCCCTGGGTGGGCCCTCGGACGCTGCAGAGAGCTCGAGGGTAAACTGAGCTAAGACCACGCCTGGCGATGCCCCTGAACTTGCGTCCGGGTGTCTCGAACTGCATTGTGGTGTGGCGCCTCGAGTGATGTGAACCTTGCTGGGGTGCACCTGCTAACACACAGCTGAGCTCCTGTCAGCTGCACGTGGCCAGCGACGCCAATAAAGCACAAGCCCGAGCTGTTGCCACGGGTGCTGTCTTCCTGCGGCACCCCCATTGCCCGTTCAAGTGGCAGCCCCAGAATCCTCTGGACCCGTTCTGGTTCTGAAGGCTTCCCGCCTCGAGGATCGCGAATAAAGGCCAGTGGAGAGCTTTAGGTCTGCTGCCATTCTGTCTGACAACCACGAGTGTCACTTTGGGAGCTGCACGTGGATCTGTGAGTGGGCAGGTCTGCAAAAGTGGAATCCCAGCCTGGCTGCTCCTCTCCCTCTCTAGTCGCCTCGCGATTGGAAGGAAGGGCTTGAGAGGCAAGCCGTAGGCTTTCCCGTGCACGTGTTTGCACGGCACCAGTGACGTGTCCAGGATGTCAGCTTTGTCTGCCGCCCAGTGTTGCCCTGGAGGGAAGAGAGCCTGGATGCACATCCCCCATGGCAGCCCAGGGAAGCCGGGGTGGGAATGAAGAAATGGCATCAGGGCGTCCTTGGCATGGAGAATGTGGCGGCTGCCTCCGTTGGGATGCTGTGGCCTGTTCCCAGAATGCTGCACCCCCGGAGTGGGGGATCTATCCCGATCCTGCGCTTTCACTTTGGGCTCGGGCCTGCTAAAGCGTGAGAAACGTTTCCACATTCGGGTTGTTTTCAGATCAGGCAAATAAAACAATCACTTCTCTCCTTGGTCTCCAAAAGAACCCCCAGCCGCCGTGACCATGGCTCAGACCAAGAAGAAGCGGGAGATGTCCATGCTGAGGTTTTCCCATCTCTCCGAATCTGACTCTTCGCATCCGAGATTCACAAGAGCACCATCCTAACGCGCTGATCTTGGAAGTTCTGAGTCTTCCCGAGCAGAGGCGCGGAGCTGTGCTCAGGAATCAGGATGACCGGCCAGAGGGAGGAGCAGAGTCTGCCCCGGCGATGACCACTCCGAGGGGCGGACTTCACCCCAGCGGCCGTCGGTTCTCTTTGCACACTCCATCCCGACTGTATTGCTGCGGAGTCGACACTGTCTGCTGGGAGCTGGCCAAAGGAGACTCATTGTGCACCTGTTTCTGCTGGTTATTCCCGGATGAGGCTTTTTTTTTTTCCGTCTGCACTAAACTGCCCTCCCGATCTTCCCCAACACGTGCGTTCTCCACCGTCCTGATTAGGAAGACCAAAGAACGCCCCGTTCAGAAGAGCCCAGGTTACAGGAACAGACACCATCAGACATCCATGACAAGGACCATGCTAAGACTATTCCTAGGTTTAGTTGACAGTTAAATCCAGAAATCAGATCACACCTATTGCGTTTGTGACTGGAACACAATCCAAAGTGGAATTTAAAATGAGAAGTGATTCTCCCCTGATTGCATTTTTTCCTTTCTAGAACCCATAGCTGATCAAGAACATTAGGGCTTAGCAAGGTCTTGGATTTAAATAAAAAGGCATGAGGGATTTTTTTCCCTGATTGTTTAATTAATATTTATCCAGAGCCTCTATTTCGAGCCAGGTAACCAGGCTCCTAATTTAGATACCATGTTGGATACTAGATAATGTAATTACATATAAACACGTGTCAGGAAGAATTTCCCCAGCAAACCTCCTCTCTCGAGCCTGTAGATGCCAGAGCAGAAGAACCGGAAGAGACCACAGGGCTAAGGGATCTGTTCCAAGTTTGCTTCCAAGGTGTATCGATCATCTCTTCTTTTTTTCCCTATCTCCTACTCCCTCTCCCATCCCATTCTTCATTAAGATTCATTTTTAATTATCTTTATATACAGAAGATCAACTTAGTATATACTAAGTAACGATTTCAACAGTTTTCACCCACACAGACACACAAATTATAAAGTACTGTTTGGGTAGTAGTTTTACCATTAATTCTCATAGTACAACACATTAAGGACAGAGATCCTACATGGGGAGTAAGTGCACAGTGACTCCTGTTGTTGACTTAACAATTTGCACTCTTGTTTATGACGTCAGTAATCTCCCTAGGCTCTTGTCATGAGTTGCCAAGGCTATGGAAATCTCTTGAGTTCAACGACTCTGATCTTATTTAGACAAGGCCATAGTCAAAGTGGAAGTTCTCTCCTCCCTTCAGAGAAAGACACCTCCTTTGTCGATCATCTGTTCCTATAAAGACAAATGTTCATCTTACATTGAAATCATTTGTGTTTATGTGCAAAGCAAATACACTTGAATTCTTTATCATTTTTTTGTATTTTAGGTGTTGATTACACAGATTATTTCCTTGAAGTAAAGGTGAGAATAAGGGATTCTGTCATATTCCTTACAACCAGGCAGTCCTCTCTCTCACACAACCACCAGCAACACTGGCGGCGCATTGCAGGGTGGGGGGTGCGAAGAGAATTCATCCTTCTGCACAGAACTTAGGAGAAGGGAAGGGTGACAGCTGCACGTTCATCAGACCCTCACCTGTGCTGGCTCCAGGGATACAGGGGCATCAACGGCTGACTCTTGCCCTCCTGCTCAGCTTCCGGAGCGCAGCGGGCCCGTACACAGGTGTGTGGCACACACACAGGTGTGGACAGTGCGTGCCGGGCACACAGTACCACCTAGACCCTCATGCAGCAGCGGTCCGTTGATGTTGATGCTCTGACTGCTTTTTCCTCGAAGGCGCTCTGGGCAAATCGAGGCCATGGGTAAAGTTCTGAAATCTGCTTGAGGCAACACGTCTGTTCTTGTCGAGACCCAACCCCAGATAGCCTTGTTCTGGAGCACCCTTAGCACGTGGGTGTCCTGCCATGTGTCGCAAGTCTGACAGTGAGAAGATCGTAGGCAGAGAGCAGCAACGGCGTTCGTAAATCGCAAGTGGAAGACAGTAATGATCTCCATAGAAGGAACGGGACGCCTTCTACTTGTCCCCTTTGATCACCCAGAAAAGCCACCAGCCACAGTCCCCGACACCGAGATCCAGACCAGCAAGAGGACAAGCGGCATCAGCAGAGAGCGAGGAACGCTTCTGAGACTGTGCAGCGATTTTAACAGACTTACAATTGCCTTGCAAAGGTTTTGGAGGGATTAGAACATGCCAGGGCCTACTAAGCACTTCACAAGAGCTGTGCATTGCAGGAATATATGGATGGTGGGGTTCAATACCCTGTGTCCCTGCGTGTGTGTGTGCACACGTGTGTGTATGCAATTTAATAAGTGCACACAGCAGTGTGTGATATACACATCCCCTACATATGCGGGTCGAGCATCACCTGTGTTCCATAGTTATTCCTTCTGTTAGCTCCACAGTGGGTGAGGCTGGACTCCTCCCCCAAGCACATTGTAAATTTCCTTACTAGAGAAGGTAGATAGAATTCTAGAACGCTGGGTAACACATCATCCGTTCTAACTTGAAAAACACATATAGGATGCTCAAGACCGAAACCCCGTATGCTGAAGAGCACAACAGACGAGGTGCTCTTGGCCACCACCCGGAGCTGCCATGCATCTGAGATCCATGCAAGGAATGTGCACGAGGGACACGTGGCCGTTAACACCACGGAACCCCATCGGTGACCGGGCACAGGCTTACAACAGATGCACAGCTCTGAGAGAAGTCAAACCTTCCTGAATATCGTGCTTACTGATGCATTAAACCTGAGCACACAGAGTGCATCGGAATCACGTTTTTGAAAAATTAAAATAAAAGATAAAAGAAGGAAGGAGGAGGATTAAGGGAGGGAAGTGTGGCTATCTTCTAAGAGTTGTACCTATAAAGTACATGGGTTTGTTCTCTTTGTATTAGCAAAAAGTTTAAGAAATTCCAGTTAGAGTCTACCCATAACCTCTGGGAGATGGATGGTGGTCATAAGGTCTTCAGCCTCACGAGGCACAGGCTCTCGACTGCTCACAGCTTGAACACTGAGTGTGTACATTGGGGATGTCGTTGAAGCCCTCACAATGCGGCTCCTTCCTGCACCAAGGACAGGTGGGTGTGACTATGCAATTGCCGTAGCATTCTCTGCCCAGAACGCCAGTGTACAGCACAGTTCAGGGACCTGAGGAGCCGTCAACATGGACAGAGACACTGCTCCTTGCTACGCCGGTAAGATGGACACACCCTGGAGCGCTGGCCAGAGCTTCCTGGCCACCCCACCATGTACCTTGTGAAATTCACTGCAAGTGCAGACATTCCACTAAGCCACAGAGTTGTAGCTCAAAGATGAAACCCATCAGAGGAAAAACAACAAAATTCAACTGCACAAATGCAGAAATTCAAGAAACAAGGATAAGGAAGACACCATGACCCCCCTCCCCAAGGAACAAAGCAACATTTCACTCTTGGAATGCGAAGGTGAAGAGATCGAGGACATGACAGAAATGGAATTCAAGAAATTAATCATAGGATTACTCAAAAGCAAACAGAAGCAAATCCACAAGCTAAAGAAAACCATACATGACACAAATGAAATTTTTTCCCATGAAATTGAGATTTTACAGAGAAGTCAAAATGAAATATTAGAAGTGAGGAATTCAATAGATCAACTAAAATGCAGTGGAAAGCCTCAACAGCAGACTTGGTGAGACAGAAGAAAGAGTATCTGAACTAGAAGATAAATCTCTGGAAATCTAACCAAACAACCAAATAAAAAACTTAAAAACGGTGCTGGAGATCTATGGCATACTAATCAGATAATCCAACGTATGGGTCTTAGGAGTTCCTGGAGGCATGGAAAGAGAGAAAGGTTTAGAAAGCTTATGTAGTGAAATAATTATAGAAAAATCCCCTAACTTGTAGAAGGAAAGGGACATCTGAGAACAGCAGCACACAGATCTCCTAACAGACATGACCAGAAAGGATCTTCACCACCACACACTGTGGTCAAACTCTCCACAGTAAAATATAAAGAAAAGATTCTAAAATGAGTAAGAGAGAAACACCAGATAACTCTCAGAGGATCTCCAATTAGACTCACAGCGGACTTCTCATCAGAAACCACACAAGCTAAGAGAGAATGGTGAGATATATTCCAAGTCTTAAGAGAAAAGAACTGTCAACCCAGAATACTGTACCCTGCAAATCTTTCATTTATGGATCAAGGTGAAGTAAAGACCTTCCATAATACACTGAAATTGAAAGAATTTGTTGCCACTCACCCTGCCTTAAAAAGGTGCTTAAAGATGTGCTGCACAGAGAAACACAGAAACACGGTCATCACTATGAAAGATTGTGAATGCAGAAAATCCCCAGTAAAAGTACAAAAGAAATCCAAAGTACATAATAGGAATATTTATGGAAAAATGGCAGGGCCAAGTCATTACTTATCAATAGTCACCTTGAATGTAAATGGCCTCAGCTCTCCAGACAAAAAACGCAGACTGGCTGAATGGATTAAACAAAACCCATCTATTTGCTGCTTGCAAGAAATACATCTCACCAACAGAGATGCATGCAGACTGAAAGTAAAAGGACGGAAAAAGATATTCTATGCTAACAGAAGCCAAAAAGAGCTGGTATAGCCATCCTAGTACCAGACCAAATAGACTTTAACACAAAAACTGTTAAAAGATATGAAGAAGGGACTGTGTAATAATTAAGGGATCAATTTGACAGGAAGGCATGACTATAATAAATGTATATGTACCTAATTACAGGGACCCTGGCTATTTAAAAGAAACGCTACTGGATCTAAAGGGAGACATATACTCCAATACAATAGTAATGGAGGATGTTAATACCCCACTTTCAGCAATGGAAGATTAATCAGACAGAAAGCCAGCAAGGAAACTCAGAGTTAATCGACACTATAGACCAAAAGGACCTAACAGATATCTACAGAACTTTTCAGCACACAGTGGCAGAATACACATTCTTCTCACCAGTGCATGAAACTTTCTATAGGATTGACCACATACTAGGCCATAAAGCAAGTCTCAGCTAATTAAAAAAAATAAAAAATCTTATGCATCTTCCATGACCACATGGCATGAAGCTGGAAATCAACAACTCAGGAATCCCTAGAGCATATGCAAACACATGGAGACTGAACAACATGCTCCTGAATGAAAAGTGAGTTGTAGAAGAAAAAAGAGAAATAAAAAAATTCTGGAAATCAATGGAGGTGACAATAAAACATATTAAACTTATGGGATATACTAAAAGCAGTGTTAACAGGAAAGTTTATAGAATCAGTGCCTACATGAAGAAACTGGAAAGGCACCAAATAAATGAACTATCAGTGCATCTCATGGACCTAGAAAAACAACCATAAACCAAACCAAAAATTAGTAAGAGGAAAGAAAAAAATTAAAATTAAATAAGTAAACAAAATTGAAATAAAAAATAAAAAAAAAATCAGTGAGATGAAGAGCTGGTTTTTTGAAAAAATAAACAAATTGACACACCATTGGCCCAACTAACAAAAAAATAGGGATAAGACTCAAATCAATAAAATGAAAGATGAAAAAGGAATTGAAACAACAAAAATACTACAGAAACAAAAAGAATCATCAGAAATTACTACTAAACTGTATGCCAGCAAACTGGGAAACCTAGAAGAAATGGATAGACTCCTAGACACATACAATCCACCAAAATTCAGTCATGAAGACATAGAAAACCTAAACAGACCAATAACCAAGACAGAAATTGAATCAGTAATAAAAACCCTCCAAGCTTAAAAATGCCCAGAACTGGATGGCGTCACTGCTGAATTCTACCAGATATTTAAAGAAAAACTAACTGTGCTTCTTCTCAAGCTATTCAGAACAATTGAAAAGGAGGGAATCTTCCCTAACACTTCCTATGAAGCCAGCATCACCTTAATTCCTGAGCCAGAAAAAGATGCAGCAGAGAAAGAGAACTATAGCCCAATATCCCTGATGAATATAGATGTAAAAATCCTCAACAAAATATTAGCTAATCAAATCCAATAACACATCAGAAAGATCATTCACCCAGACCAAGTGGGATTTACTTCTGGTATGTAAGGATGGTTCAACATTAACAAATCAATCAATGTGATACACCACATTAGCAAATTAAAGAACAGAAACCCTATGATTATCTCAATAAATGCAGAGAAAGCATTTGATAACATACAACACCCTTTCATGATGAAAACTCTAAGCAGATTGGGTATAGAAGGAACATTCCTCAACACAATCAAGGTAATTTATGAAATACACAAGGCCAATATCCTGGAGGTACTTTCCCTAAGATCCAGAACCAGACAAGGGTGTCCACTCTCACCGTTGCTATTTAATATAGTCTTGGAATTTTCAGCCAGAGCCATTTGGCAATAAAAATATATCAAATGGATACAAATTGGAAAGGAAAAAAAATCAAATTGTCCCTATTTGCAGATGATACAATCCTATATATAGGAGATCCAAAAGACTCCACTGAGAGACTATCAGAATTCATAAGAGTTTGGTAAAGTAGCAGTATATAAAATCAACATGGAAAAATCAATAGCCTTTGTATACTCAAACAATGTCATGGCTGAGAAAGAACTTTTAAGATCAGTCACATTCACAATAGCTCCAAAAGGAATCAAACATCTTGGAATAAATTTAACCAAGGATGTCAAAGATCTCTACAATGAAAATTACAAAACATTAAAGAAAGAAACAGAAGACATTAAAAAATGGAAAAAAATCTTCCATGTTAATGGATTGAAAGAATCAACATCATCAAAATGTCCATACTACCAAAAGCAATTTACAGATTCAATGTTATCCCAATCAAAATACCAATGACATTCTATGCTGATCTAGAGAAAATGATGCTAAAATTCATATAGAAGCACAAGAGACCCCAAATAGCTAAGCAATCATATGCAACAGAAACAAAACAGACAGGATCACAATACGTGATTTCAAGACATACTACAGGGCAGTTATAATAAAAGCAGCCTGGTACTGGCACAAACACAGATGTGTAGACCAATGGAGTAGAATAGAAACTCCAGAAATCAACTTGTGCATCTACAACTAACTTATCTTTGACAAAGGAGCTAACATTAATCCTGGGAGCAGGGACATTCTATCCAACAAATGCTGCTGGGGAAACTGGATCTTTATTGTAGAAGTATGAAATTAGAGCCCTACCTTACACCTTACACAAAAATCCGCTCAAAGTGGGTCAAAGACCTAAAATCCATGACCCAATACTATCAAATCATTAGAGAACATTGGGGAAACTCTGCAAGACACTGGCATACGCAAAGACTTCTTGGAAAAGATTCCAGAAGCAAAAGCAATCAAAGCCAAAACTGACAAATGAGATTACATCAAGCTGAGAAGCTTCTGCACTGCAAAATAAACACTCAGCAAAGTGAAGATGCAAGTGACAGAATGGGAGAAAATGTTTGCAAAGTATTCAACTGATAAAGGGTTAACATCCAGAATCCATAAACAGCTCAAGATAATAAGCAACAACAAAATAAATAATCCAGCTAAGAAATGGGAAAAAGATTTTAAAAGGCATTTTTTAAGAGAAGAAATTCAAATGGCCAACAGACACTTGAGAAAATGCTCAGGATCACTAGCCATCGAGGAAATGCAAACCAAAACCACAATGATGCTTCACCTCACTCCAGTTAGAATGACTCTCATACAGAAATCAACAAATGATTAATGCTGGTGAGGATGTGGGGGAAGAGGTTCCCTAACCCACTGCTGGTGAGAATGCAACCTGGTAAAGCCACTGTGGAAGACAGTATAGAGATACCTCAGAAATCTGAATATAGCCCTACCATATGACCCAGCCATCCCACTCCTGGGAATTTACCTAAGGGAAAATGAATCAGCATATGAAAGAGTTATCTGTACCCCCATGTTAATTACAACCCAATTCACAATTGCTAAGATATGGAATCAACTCAGATGTCCACCAACTGTTGACTGGATAAAGAAACTATAGTATATATACACTATGGAGTATTGCTCAGCTGTAAAAAAATGAAATCCTGTCTTTTGCAACAAGATGGTCACAAATGGAGACCATTATACTTAGTGAAATAAGCCAGTCCTGAAAAGATGGATATCATATGTTTTCTCTGATCCAAGGTAACTGATAGAGTACCTGAATGTAATGTATTGGAGTGAAATGGACATTTTGAGAATTTTGAGATTAGGCAATTATTTATAACCCTTGTCTCTTCTGTTTAGGGACAGTGTTTTTTTTTCTCTTCATACTAGTTGTTGAACTCTTTTACTTAGAGTTAACTATACAATCATTAATTACATTGAAAATAGATCATTGTAAAAATTAAGAATGGGAATCTGAGAGGGAGGGGGAAGAAGTGATGGAGCGTGGGCAGGAGGGAGGGTAGGGCGAAGGCACTACTATGTTGCTAAGTCTGTACATAGGAAATACATGAAACTTGTACATCTTAAATAAAATTTTTAAAAAAATGATTGACATAGTGCCTTTGGTCACATTATTTGAAAAAGATTCTAAGAAGCTAAGACACACTGTTCACATGTGAGAAACAAATGCTGGTGTGGATGTGGAGAAATTGGAGCCCTCATCCACTGCTAGCAGGAATGTAAATGGTGCAGCCACTCTGGAAAAGTTGGACAGCTTCTCAAAGTAACTCTACCCACAGACACATATCCAAGGGAAATGAAATCCTACGTCTGCCTACAAACTTGGACGTAAAAGTCCATATCAGCTTTGTTAATCACAGCAAAACTGGAAACAACTCAAGGGTTTATCAGCAGATGGATGGAAAAACAAAACGTGGTGTAAGGGTGTTGAGGTGGATTCTTTCTGAGAGGAGGAGCGTGGTGGGGGCAAGAGGTGCGGAGTCACCACACAGACCCAGGGAGGCAGGTGAAAGCATGCCAGAGGCAAGCACCCTGCAGACTCATTTATTTCAGTTGCTACAGCAGCTTATATAGCCAAGGCAGCCAATCCAGTCAAGGGGCAGTCCATGCCCTTACCAATCACACCTTGTTGCCAGGCAGTTTCCGAAGCCATCCAATCACAGACTGTTGTCAGTCAGGCTCCGTTGTCATGTGGTTTCCGAAACCATCCAATCACAGCCTGTTGCCAGGCAGTTTCTGTTGCCAGTGGCCATCTTGGCATGGCCTTCTCATTCCACCACATAAGGGTGCCATAGATGCTGTTGGGTAGTTAATTAAGGGAACGAAGTTCTGGCTTATGCTACAGCATGGGCAAACCTTGGACGCATTTTGTTGTATGAAAGCAGCAATACCAATAGGCCACACATTGTATGCTTCCATTTATGCGACATGGCCACAACAGGCAAATGCAGACACAGAGGGAGCGGATCGAGCTTGTCCAGGGTTTCAGGAGACACGGGAGGGAAACGGCCAGTGCCTGGGACATGTTTATTTTAAGGTGATGATGGATAGTGGTAAGCGTTTTCCAATCCCGTGAGTAAACGAAAACCTCTGATTTTGAAGATTTCATTCTTTAAAGGATGCATTTTATGGTATGTGAGTCCTATTTCAATAAGACCTCTCTAAAGTAATCTTTGAGGCAGTGCAAGCCTTTGTCTCCACCAATTCCTGCACAGCATCAAGACTTGACTCGTTGTTTGGAGACGTATTTACCCTCTGGATGGAAAAAGCTGAAATTCTGAATAAACAGAGACAACAAAGCAGTCAGAAGTTATTTTTTCACATGTGTTGGAATTTCATGTTTTCAAACATCTGAGAAGAATCATGCATAAACTGGATCGTAATGATAATAGATATGTTTTTGCGATACTTTCACAGATGGTCTTATTTAAACAGATTCCCAGTGATGGTAAAGACAGAAGCTTATAGCGTTCCATAATGCGGGAGTCTGGCTTGGCTGTGAGGCCAGATGAGCGAGCTCCTGCAGGAAGCTCCTGCCATTTGTCTGTATTTCCCAGGGCATAGAGCATATGTCGGTTCCGAGAAGGGGTAAACGGGTTAACATGTTGTGGCTTTCCCTTCCCGAGGAAACAGCTTTAACCAGCTTTAACCAGTGACCCGAGAAGCACCCGTTTCTCTCTGTGAAAATGCAGGTTTAAAATACGGTTCATTCTGGAAAGCAGGAGATGATCAAAGCTACATGAAAGAAAGCACAAAGTAGTGAGTGTGTGAGCGGGTCGGCGTGGAGCCGAGAGCCGAGGGAGTGCGTGAGCTGAGCCTCCCACCTCCTTAGAGTTAGCCTCCTTCTTCACTTCAGATATAATGCATTGGCATTTTGAAGAGTTTATTTGAAAGGCAGAGTGACCTAGAGAGGGGGAGGGGGAGGGGGAGGGAGGGAGGGAGGGAGGGAGAGGGAGGGATGGAGGGAGAGGGAGAGAGAGAGAGAGAGAGAGAGAGAGAGAGAGAGATTTTCCACCTGCTACTTCAAACACCAAATCGCCAAAACAGCTGGGGCTAAGCCAGGCCGAAGCCAGGAGCCTGGAACTCCATCTGGGTTTCCCATGTGGGTGGCAGGGCCCAAGCGCTCAAGTCGTCTTCCGCCGCCTTCTCAGGCATATCAGCAGGGAGCTTGACTGGAAGCAGAGCAGCCAGGACTTGATTCGGCACTCCCATATGGGAATCCGGTGTTTCAGACAATGGCTTAACCTGCGGGCCGCAACACAGGCCCTTTGAAGCATTTCTTTTTTATTTTTTTTATGGTTTTATTTATCTACTTGAGAGGTAGAGTTACAGAGAGAGAGAGAGGTCTTCTGTCTGCTGGTTCACTCCCCAGATGGCAGCAATGGCCAGGGCTGAGCCAATCCAAAGCCAGGAGTCAGGATCTTCTTCTGGGGCTGACACGTGGATTCTGGGGCCCAAACACTTGGGTCACATCCGTTGCTTTCCCAGGCTATAGCAGAGAGCTGGATCAGAGGAGGAGCGGCCGGGGCATGAACTGGCGCTCATATGGGATGCCAGCACCACAGACAGAGGCTTACTGGAATGTGCAAGAAAGTTTGTGGTTGGGTTTGTGTACAGAATGTGACCCAGGGAAACACTCTTATTCCCTAAGTTCATGATAAGCTCAGAACTTTAATAAAACACCATATGATAGTTCTGTAGACCCCAAAGGAAAACAATGTTGCCCCAAAAACAGTGATTTCAGGGTGCAGCCTCTCAGTGGTTACCAAACACTCTAGAGATGGCACCACACTACTCAGCACTCAGCCTGATTAGATCACTATCCCATGTACAAGAAAGTTCATGGAGAAGTGGAGTTCAAAGATAAGTATTTTCATGAAAAAAAAATGGAAATCCATGCAAATTTTCCCATAATGTCCATTTTCCACAAACGTTTGGCAGCCTCCTGTGTGCATGTGCCAGTCCCCCCGTAGGGTACCATTTGGATGCGTATCGTGTCAGGAACCAAGTGGGATTCTCGTTTTTAATGCTATCACTGCTTCTCCAGTTGAAATTAAGTCATTTTGGGTCAATTGCCATTTTTGAAAATGTCAGCACAAATGCAAACATCAGTGGGGTTTCCTTACCTTATTGCATTGGCTTGGTCTGTAATGACTTGAATCTGATGGCTGGATGGCTTGCAGAGCACAGAGCCCATGGCTGGACTTGTTCTAAGGTAACACCCCTGCCTGCAGTCCCATCTTTTGATAGAATCAGAGGTCAGAAGCCGGAAGAGCAGCCACGGCAGGCCCCATCGCTGTATTCTAAAGGCCCTGAGAATCCCTGCTGGAGGCGTGCAGGTGGATCTTCACAGGTGAGAAGTAAGAGCGGCCGATTTCTCTAAGGGCAATTCTTGAATTTCAGAGAGAAATGTGACAGTATTGGCCAACACCATATTGCTTTACATGTAGAGGAACGCTCGCCAGTACGTCAGCTCTTCTTCAAGAGTTTAAATGGCTTTGCTTGACAGTGCTGCACTCTGCCCAATATTTGAGAGCTCAGCCTAACCCTGAGCACATGAGAGACCACCATCCGTCTCTGTCCTCAAGCCTGGCTCTGTCTGATCCTGTCCATGAGCCTCCCTGTCCAGCCAAGTGCTCTAAAGTAATTCTTGGTCCTATGATTTTATTGCCTGTGTTTCATCTCTTTGGCATTTCTATCCCATCAGAAATCTAACTAGCCGTTTCTTAACCCCCAAGCCAACTGACTGTGTAAAATGGGTTCTGAACTTTCCAAGTGCATAGCCCTACGCTGAGCCCTTAGCATTTATGACCTGGGTCAGGCACGTGGTGTGCGGCTTTACAACCGTGTTTTGAACCTGAGTGTGGACATGTTTGTGTCCAGTGCTAGATTATGGATTGCAAGAGGTCATGGTTCACCCCGATGGGAGTTTGTTGACTGAACGAGTGAATGTGACCGGATTAAAATGGAGGCAGTGGCTCATCTAAGAGGTGTCCGAGTGGTGAATGATTAAGCCAGGTGCAGTAACCTGTGCCGGTCTTTCTTCTAAGCTGCAAGGTTGTTTTGCAAGTTGAGATCCTTGGTCACTGAGTAATCGGATGTATGGATAGACTCTTGAGGCATGCTGGGGAGGGACTTTGGTCATCCCACACAGCAGTCACGTGTACAGCTCTGATGCCGGCTTGCTTAGTTTTTGCAAGGAGGTGTACCCTCTTTGGTCATAAAATGTCCATCCATTTCTCACCACAATGAAAAAAAATCACATTGGAATGCTAACAAGCAACCTGGGATCTATGCATCTGTCTTGGGCTGACGAAGGATTTGGTACTGAGCCTGGAATCACAACCTTGGGCTCCACCAGGAGCGGGAGCACTTTGGACAAGATAGGCTGTTTTCAAAGGGCTTTACCACGGACCACTCGGGTACAAAGGGTCAAAGGCAGTCCAAACAGATGCTTGACAATAATAGGTACAAAGGACTTGTGACCTAGGTGAATGATTAATCACAAGCTACCATAAACAAAATGTCCTATACATTTGATAAGCTCTGCTGTCACGAGAGCACGGGAAATTCAGAAGAAAAGCAGATCTTGCAAAATTGATGTCAGTCAAAAATAGCTGGAGTCAGGGCAGCGGTGGCTCTTGGTGTGTGGCTCAGTGGCAGGTGCAACACCTGCACCCCCAGGTGGGCGATGTGCACCCCTCATTAAAATGCTTTCACACTTCTGCCCTTCTGTTCTCTGTATCCCAGAGTGCATCCCGGCACTCTGTAATGGACTTCCTGTGCTTTCCATGACAATTGCCAGGACAAAAGACGGTCACACCCATCTTCAGGAAGCAAAACATGGATGCATTTGCAGAGTTGCTCATGGGTAGAAGCATGATTTTGTCCCCACGGGTGTGCTGGTAGGCGCACAGTGAAATGCCTGTGTCCAGCCCGAGTGGCCTACGTGGAGGATCATGCAAATATTTCCCGGTGATTTGCTGTAACACAGAACCCTCTGAAGTTTAACTCTGGGAATTATGTTGAGGGTCACTTCAAAAGTCATGCTAAGAAAGCTATGTCCGGCTGGCACCGCGGCTCACTAGGCTAATCCTCCGCCCTTGGCGCCAGCACCCCGGGTTCTTGTCCTGGTTGGGGCGCTGGATTCTGTCCCAGTTGCTCCTCTTCCATTCCAGCTCTCTGCTGTGGCCTGGGATGGCAGTAGAGGACGGCCCAAGTGCTTGGGCCCTGCACCAGCATGGGAGACTCGGAGGAAGCACCTGGCTCCTGGCTTCGGGTCGGCGCAGCGGCCATTGGGGGGTGAACCAATGGAAGGAAGACCTTTCTATCTGTCTCTCTCTCTCTCTGTCTGTCTAACTCTGTCTGTCAAAAAAATTTAAAAAAGAAAGCTATGTCCATTTTTAGCTCAGAGGTCAATGTGGTTCCAAAGGGCTACTAGCAGCTTTGTACCTCTTGGCATGAAAGAGAAGGGAGCCCAAGGCTCGTGCCCAGAGAGCGCTGCCTTTCCAGGGATAACCAGAAGCTGGCGGGCCTCAGTGGCTTCTGGAAGTCACCATGAGAAAGACAAGACACGGGCTCAGCTAGTCCCAGAGCTCTCCAGCGTCCCCTGGACGGACAGGCTGGAGTCCAGCTGCTCAGCCTTGTTACCGTCAGAGGAGCAGGGGAACGGCTCTTACCTGTCTCCCAGCGGCCCTCCCTCCTCCCTGGTGTCGTGGCCACCATGCCTCTGTGGACACTGAGAGAGAGCTGGCCCCGTGGAAGCGGAGAGAGTTGATTTCATAGAAGGAGGGGGTAGAACAACACTCGTTAGCGGCCAGGCAGGGCAGCGCGCAGGGACGTGCCGACATGAGACGGGGACGTCAGTTGTTCTCAGCACAGTGGGGCGGCTCCAGTGAACGCAGATTTACCAGAGACTTCAGAGTAACTGGAGGAGGGGTGCCCACAGTTGCGCATCACAGAGAAAGAGAGAACACTGATGAGATGGAGCCAAGACACTGGGCTGTTCACGGCACCTTGTGTACACAGGGCCCATTCACGTGCCCAGTGTGTGCCACTGGACATCAACAAGCCCACAGCGACAGCGACATGACCAGTAAACACGTGGGTGGCAGCAGCCAGCGCTCCTGAAAGCCTACACGCGTGGTCTTGGCAAGCAAAGGCGTGGAGGTGCGGGAGGGCGGGAAGGTGGCCCTTCCCTCGGCTTCAGAACCCTCCTCTCTGCGTTCGATCCCGGGGCCTGGGGCCTCTCCCTCCATCTCTCAGAGCTACATGTCTTAGGGCTTTGTAAGTGGGCTTTCCACGGGAACACGAGCCTGTGCACCTGGCCAGGCGTCCCAGACAAAGGCACATGCAGCAGCCGTCTCTGCCCAAACTCCGCCTCCCTGTTTTGGGGCCCTCGTCCTGGCCAGGGGGCAGAAAGGACGTCACAGAGTCCACGATTTCCCTCCCATCTCCTGCCAGTGTGGCTTGGCCCCGCCTCCCCCACCCCTCCAGGGCTGTCCCTTTGGGCAAGGCCTCCAGTGGGGCTGGGGATCTGAGGTCCTGGCTCCCATGGTGCATAGTGGGTTCTAGCAGTGCGACAGGCATTAGACATGTGCAAAGAGACAGGGCAGGGCCTCTGGAGGCGGGGCCACCACCAACCTGGCACTCCAGGCTACTGCTGCACAGTGCTCTGTTGGCTCCGTCCTGCCTCCCATGCAAGGATGTTTACCCGGGCCCACACTGGCTCTCTTGGTCTCCCCGCATACCCTGTGGCCTGCCATCTGATCCTACTAAGATCCCAAGAGCCAATATGTGAGGACTGTGCCCCAGCAGGGTCAGGACCACTCAGCCCAACCGTTGCAGTGGGAAACAGCCAGGGTCATTGCCTAATGGAACCGGCAAGCAGTGCTCCGAGAACACTTGATCCGCAAGATGTCCGGCCAGGGAGTGCCCCCCAGCTCAGCCTATAACAGCTCCTTTGCAAAATCCACGTGGTTACTCAGTGTGGAACCACTGTGGTTTCATGCCTCAGTCCAGCACATGGAAAACCAAACTCCTTCCCTCCCCCCCACCCCGAATGAGCTCCCTTCTTAGGTCTCCCTAGTCCTGGCCCTGATAACCACCCTTAAGACTGGAGCTGGCTCTGCTGTGTCCTGAGAAAGCAGTAGAAGATGGCTCAAGTCCTTGGGCCCCTGCACCTGCATGGGAGACCTGGAAGAAGCTCCTGGCTTCTGGCTTCAGATTGGCACAGCTCTGGCTGTTGCGGCCATCTGGGGAGTGAACCAATGGAAGGAAGACCTCTCTCTCTGTCACTCCCTCTGTCTGTAACTCTACCTCTCAAATAAATACATAAAATCTTGAAAAAAAAAAAAACCGGGAGCTGGATGGTGGTGTCCTCTTTTTGCTGGCCATGTATGTCCAGTTTATTTCCCTAGCTGCCGTAATCTTACCACTTCACATCCGTATGTATTTCCTTGGCTTTTAGTTTCTCTCACTGGCTCCTCCTTAGCAGGGCTGGGGGGTGGAGCATCCTGAAAATGTTGCTTTGATCAATCCTTTGCTCTCCAGCCTTCAAAGCCAGCCAGCCTCTGCCCTCACTCGGCCCCTCCCGCCTTCCGCCTCTGCATCCACCCTGCTCCGCCTGCTTCCTTGGCTTTGCTATCCTACCCTGTTCTCCTGTTCACGCTGTCTGCTAGGCTCAGAATAGCATTCCATCTGCAGAACACCTGTCCCCATTGTCGCATCCTCCAAAGCACCGCCCAGCCCTGGCTGCTCTGTGATGCTATTTCTGTCCGTGCTAGCCCATGCCGTCTCCCACCCTGGAGCTCTTTCCCCGCGGCTCGGTCTACACTCGCTCATCCTCTGCACTCACTTGTGTGGCTCCATCATGTTTCAGGAGTGTGTAGCTTGTTTGCCTAACGATGACACACTTGCGTGGCTTTTTATTTCTGAAAGATTTACTTATTTATGGACATCAGTGCCAATTCTTGCGGTACCAGGTGTGGTCGTGTTTTCTTCCTAGAAGTCACACGGCGTTCTGCGTTGAATGTGGCGACTGAATGGTGGCAGTCTTTGTTTTTAGCACTATCTTACGATTCAGCTCCTTGCCACTTACTGAATTTCAATGAGATGTAAGTTGGTTAAAAAAAATCAAGTCATATGAGCTACCTTGCGGTGGACGTCTGGCACAGAGCTGAGCGCTCGGCCTGGGGTGCCTGCAGCCAGCATCAGAGTACCTGACGTTGAATCGGGGTTGAGACTCAATCCTGAGATTGATCGTCCCAGCCTCCTGCTAATGTACTCCCTGGGAGGCAGCAAGGGATGGCTCCCAGGTAGGAAGCCTCGACTGAGTTCCTGGCTTCTGGCTTTGGCCTGGCTCAGCCTTGGCTGTTCCAAGTATTTGGGGAATGAAGTAGAGGATGGCAGATCTCAGGGCTGGTGCTGTGACGTAGCTGGTAAAGCTGCCGCCTGCAGTGTCGGCATCCTATGTGAGCACCAGTTCGAATCCTGGCTGCTCCACTTCCAATCCAGCTCTCTGCTATGGCCGGGAAAGCAGTAGAAGATAGCCCAAGTCCTTGGGCCTCTGTGCCCGCATGGGAGACCCGGAAGAAGCTCTTGACTCCTGGCTTTGGGTTGGCACAGCTCCGGCTGTTGGGGCTGATTGGGGAGTGAACCAACGGATGGAAGGCCTCTCTCTCTCTCTCTCTCTCTGTGTCTCTCTGTCTCTCCATCTCTCTCTGCCTCTCCTTCTCTCTTTGTGTAACTCTGACTTTCAAATAAATAAATTAATCTTTATAAAATGATGACAGATCCTTTTCTGCCCCCTTCTCTACATGTACATGTCTCTGCCTTGAAAATAAAAATAAATAAAATTTTAAAATATTTAAACGCTCTACCAGCTCTTTTTGTGAGCAATCCCTGATTTTCCAAGGGGTTGTGTATCTCCTGTTTATTGTCAGTCAAATCTGAAATCCACAGTACTCTCCCCATTGAAACACTGAAACCTGGAGGGTGTCCCAGCCCCACCCATGCCCACCGCACCGGCAGGTGGCTTAAAAGCCAGGCACATGCCATGGCCACAGAGAGAAACCAGGGCTACTCAGTGTCCTGCTGTAGTGGGAAACAGATTAGAGCGGGGGGAGTGCTCACGCCCGAGATAAAGCAGACCTTATTACAGGAAATGAAAGGACAGGCAATTTTGTGGACTTTCCACAGGGATTTCCATGTGTCTTAGAAACACCTTTTCCCCTAAATATCCAGTTTTCCTAAAGAATGAGTGGCTTCCCTCTTCTTGGTGATGCAGTGTCGTCATTGCTGATGCTTTTTATACAAATCTGCTTTACTTGAAATTTATTTTCTGGATGAAAAAGTGAGAGCGAATGCCTGCGGTCTGTGGACTGCGGACTATGGATTGCATGGACAGTTCCTGGTGCCCTCTGGAGCTGTGGACTGCGTAGACAGGTCCTGGTGCCCTCCGAAACTGTGGACTGCATAGACGGGTCCTGGTGCCCTCTGGAGCCGTGGACTGTGTAGACGGGTCCTGGTGCCCTCTGGAGCCGTGTACTGCGTAGACGGGTCCTGGTGCCCTCCAGAGCCGTGTACTGCGTAGACGGGTCCTGGTGCCCTCTGGAGCTGTGGACTGTGTAGACGGGTCCTGGTGCCCTCTGGAGCTGTGGACTGCATAGACGGGTCCTGGTGCCCTCCAGAGCCGTGGACTGTGTAGACAGGTCCTGGTGCCCTCTGGAGCTGTGGACTGCATAGACGGGTCCTGGTGCCCTCTGGAGCCGTGGACTGTGTAGACGGGTCCTGGTGCCCTCTGGAGCTGTGGACTGCATAGACGGGTCCTGGTGCCCTCCGGATCTATGGACTGCGTAGACGTGTCCTGGTGCCCTCTGGAGCCGTGGACTGCGTAGACGGGTCCTGGTGCCCTCTGGAGCCGTGGACTGCGTAGACGGGTCCTGGTGCCCTCCAGAGCCGTGGACTGTGTAGACGGGTCCTGGTGCCCTCTGGAGCTGTGGACTGCATAGACGGGTCCTGGTGCCCTCCAGAGCCGTGGACTGTGTAGACAGGTCCTGGTGCCCTCTGGAGCTGTGGACTGCATAGACGGGTCCTGGTGCCCTCTGGAGCTGTGGACTGTGTAGACGGGTCCTGGTGCCCTCTGGAGCTGTGGACTGCGTAGACGGGTCCTGGTACCCTCGGAGCCATGGACTGCCTAGACAGGTCCTGGTGCCCTCCGGTGTAGAACACCTAGCACATTGCAGAGCTCAGCCTAACTCCTGCAGCTTGCAAATTAAGAAACATTTTAACATTGCCACTTGTTTCCATTTTTGATGTTTATTTATTTGAGAGGCTGAGAGATAAACAGACCTGGGGGGAGGGATCACCCACCTGCCAGTCACTTCCTGAATGCTCTCTCCAGGTGGGGCTGGGCCAGGTTTCAGCAGGGAACAGGGAACTCACTCTGGTCTCCTGTGGGTGTGGCAGGGCCCCAGGCACTTGAACCACCGCTGTTGCTTCCCAGGCTCTGCCTTAGCAGGAACCAGGAGCCAGACCTTGACCCTGGTGCTCAGACAGGAGACTTGGTGTCTTGTCCATAGCATAAATGCCTGTCCTGGTTTTTATGTCTTTAATGTAAAAGTTTTTGCAAAAAATTAAAAGAAGTGTAATACTTCATGCCATGTAGAAATTATATAAAGTTCCTACTTCCGTGTCCACAAAGCACATTCTAGGGCGCGGCACAGACCACGTGTTTTTCTGCTGCCGGTGCTCTCCTTGGGTGCCACAGACCTAAATCGGCAGAGGCCGACCTGGCCGTGACGTGGCTGTGACAGAGGGCATCGCAGACATCAGGGGAGTGAGCCTGTGGATGGAAGAGCCCTCTCTCTGTCTCTCTCTCTCTCTGTCTCTCTCTATCTCTGCCTCCCTCTCACTCTGTAAGTATGACTTTCAAATAAATAAATCTTTTTTTTTTTTTTTAAAAAGGAAGGAGGCGTTCTTACCCACATTCAGTGTCCTGAGCCCCAAGGCACGGAGACGTCCACGGTGTCTCATTTCTTTTTATGACGTGGATGATCTTCCAGTCTCAAGGGGAGAAGGTTCGTCCACGTGTCAGCTACACAGCAGGCTCAGGGGCCTACAGTGGGAAGATCATTTTCGGGTAACAGAAAACACGCTGCTGAAAATCGGTCGCTTGTCAGCCTTTTGCTCCCATGTAACGAGATAGCGCGGAAACTTCTCGCTGGAAGTGTCATCGGTTCAGAATCAGAATCACCCTGGCAGGTGAGAAGCTGGCCTGAGGCACCCGGCCTCTGATTTAGCTCACACTAATAAGTCTGGATGAGTGTAATAGCAACGGAGGAATGGAAGAAGTACGGAAATCTGCGAGTGCAGCTCGTGGTGAGCCTGCAGTGTTGCTGGTGTTCAACCCTGGTCTGTGCTGGCGTGGGGTTTGAGATCCCGTTTGGTGCAGATCCCTCGCAGGATTCTGCACACTAGGGAAGTCGGGTAGAAGGAAGGTTGGAGAAGCACTTGACCTTGAAGCACCTGCTAAATTCTGCATGCGTCTCTGCAGAGACCAGCGGCGTCAAGTTTCCAGGAAAGCAGAGACTACCTCAGCAGTGTGTGTGAGTCCTGGAGTTGCTTAGAAAAATACACAAACACAAACAACAATAACTCCCAGGTTCCAAAAATCACCCCTGTCCTGTTCCTTCTGTTCATGGCTCTCCAGGCGGAGAACACGGTGTGCTCTCTCTACCCACCAAGACGCAGAAATGCCCCAGTTTCCATCCACTTAGCCCCAGGTGCTCATTCGTTGGCTGCCATGCCTTTGGGATGTGGGAGGTTCTTGCCCAGTGAGATTTCATTTAAATACCAAACAGTGGCTTCCCCTTGCTTCCTGCAAGGGATCAGTGGCAAGAAAATGCAAAGGTTAATAACTCTGGGGGCAGGCACTTGGCGGGCAGTTAAGATGCCCTGTGGGGCCCCCACATGTCACATCAGAGTGCCTGGGCTGCAGTCCTGCCTCTGATCCCTGCTCTAGCTTCTTGCTGATACCCTGAGAAGCAACAGATACTCAAGTACTTGGGACATGCAACTCATATGGGAGATCTGGATTGAATTCTTGGCTCCTGGTTTGACCTGGCACAGCCTGGTTGCTGCAGGCATTTGGGGAATGAACCAGTAGGTCTCTGTCAGTCTCTGTTTCTCCTCACCCCCTGTCTTTCTGAAATACATAAGTAAATAAATAAATAATTTAAAAATATTGTGTACAGGAAAGGGTACACTTCAGGTGCTTCCCAAGCTGGGCTAGGAACTGGTGCTGGGTTCACGAGGGCTGGGACCTCTGCAGAGGCAGGAACCTTGTCTGGGCTGCTGACACAATGCTGCTCTGCCGGCGGGGAGAGTAGGAAGGCGTGTATCTGGTATTGCACAAGCGGAGAGACCTTTCCTCTGATCCCTTCACTCCGTTACAGCCATCCAGACTGTGGCGCCTCTGAATGGCAAATTACTTCTTCCAGAAGTGATTACCCGGGAAGTGATCGTGGAAGGAACTGGAAGCATCCAATATCAATAAACCAATGCCAGGAACGTCGCACATTTTTGTTTATGTTTCGCAAATCGGTGATGAAAGTAGTATTCTGGTTGAGCGAGATCGGTAGGTACCACACTCTCAGGTTCACATGCCAACCGTCCTGGCATTGGAAAATGACACCTCGGACACTGATTAATTCCGGGGTGCAGGTGTGGCCGTGCCTGTCAGAGGAGGCACCTGGCAGCCCCAATGCAGCTCAGGTGTGTAATGGATGTCCTCTGGGCAGCGGTCATGGCCATTATTTGCAGACCTTGGGTGTTCACTGTGACTCTGACTCTCACATTATTAGCAGCAAATTGACTTTTGTCTTTCCGGTTGATTTGCTTATAGGGTGAGGTGTAGCATATTAATGAGTGTCATTCACGTCAGGAGACCAAACTGAATGCCCTGAAATCCAAATCGGCTATGAAGACGCAGACCTGGGAACATTCACAGTGCTGCAGAGAAGCCGTGGAGTGCAAAGAAGAGGCTTGTCCCAGCCAGCACTGCTCCTCCTGTAGAATCTGTAGGAATAGGGCATGGGGTTTGCAAACATCCGCTGAACCCCTACCCAGCGCCCGGGCCGTTCTCTGCCACTGGCTTTGTTGCCTGACCAGGTGCTCTGTTCTTCATCAGGGTCTTCTGTATGCTTTCCTAGCAGGGGTCTCACTCCGTCCTTGTATGAGAACCTGCTTCTCTAGATGCAGCTTGTGGAAGAACTTGCTATTTCTTTCATGTTCACTCACGAGGAGCCCTGGAAGGTGCCTAGCTGTGCTCTCACAAAGGACAGGCGGTCAGCAGGAGCCAGCCCCAGCCCCCGGAAGGCAGTGAGCTGGGACAGGCCCCTTTCAAAACTGCTCTGGGACAATTAAGAGCAAATGATGGTCATTAGACGGATGTGTGTGCATGGCCGCCTTGTGCACACCAGTTCCTTACCAAGAACGGAAAGGACAAGAGCCAAGAAGACGGCCGGGCGCCCCTGGGCTTTCTCCAGCCTTCCTTACGGTGCCCCTCCTCACCCCTGTTAATTATGCTGGCTTGTTCTTTCTCAGCCCTTCAGAAGGTGGCAGGTTAGCGCTGGGGACACGGAAGTGGGAAATTTTCGGCTATGAACAGCGGAATGCTGTGTCAGGCATTTGTAATTCATGATGCTGGGAGGAGAGCCCAACAAGTGATGCTTCGTCTCATACATGCGCCAGCGTAATTCTATGGGTGGCTTATTTTTTTGAAAGTTTTATTTGAAAGATTTACAAAGGAGGAGAGACAGGGCGGGGGCGGGGGTGGTAGAGAGATCTTCATCTGCTGGTTCACTCCCCCGATGGCTGCAATGGCCAGGGCTGGGTCAGGCTGAAGTCAGGAGCCAGGAGCTTCACCTGGGTCTCCCACGTGGGTGGCGGGGACCCAAGCACTGGGGCCGTGTTCCACTGCTTTTCCCAGGCCTGGTAGGAAGTGGAGCAGCTGGGACTTGAACCAGCATCCATGCAGGATGTCGGTGTCGAAGGTGGTGGCTTTACCCACTACACTGCAATGCTGGCCCCCATGGTGTGCCTTATTTTCCTCATTTTATAGGTAGGGAAATAGAGATAAGGGAACGTTAAATACTCGTGGAAACAGCATCTGCCTTCTACCCCCTAACTTCTGTATTAGGGTTTTCAGAGAAATAGAACTAGTGTGAAACTCAGACACACACACACACACACACACACACACACACTCTGCCTTTGCAGAGCAGAGGTAGGGACAGGTACTTTTTTGTAAGGAGTTGGCTCATGCAATCTGGAGAACAAGAAGTCCCAATGTCCCCACTGAGAAAGCTGCGACCCAAGGGAGCCGATCCGTGTTTCCTCCTGAGCACCACAGGGCTGGTCTTGTGCACGTCGCTGAGAGCTGGCCGTCTCACGACCCAGAAGCGTTGAAGTTCGTCCCCAGGTACTGAGGGTGGCCTGAAAGGCAGGGGGGGCCCTCGTCCAGGACTTCAGCTCACTGGCGAGGCCAACTCACCCTGCACGAGGCCACCTGCTTCCCCAGCTCCACTCATCCTCGCGGACACACCCAGAGCAGTGTCGGACCAAATGCCTAGGCACCCAAAGCCAGTCCAGAGAGGCGGAGCATTAGCAACCACACCCAAAAGCCCAGATCCCTAGTTGCTTTCAAGCACTGTGAGAAGCTGAGAGAGAGGGTGGCTGCACCTCCCCGTGTCCGGGCTGTCACAATTGGACAGTGACCCTCTGGCAGTGCGGGGAGAGTGCTGGTGGCGATGGATGTGCGAGGGTTCATGGAAGGTGTGGCATAACAAGCAAGCGTATGCCAGGAGTTGCAGAGTTTTGCACATTAAATAATGCCAAGTGTACCAAATATAATTTATCATTCAGGGGCTGGTGCTGTGGCGTAGCAGGTAAAGCTGCCGCCTGCAGTTCTGGCATCTCGTATGGGTGCCGATTCCAGTCCCGGCTGCTCCACTTCTGATCCAGATCTCTGCTGCGGCCTGGGAAAGCAGTGGAAGATGACCCAAGTCCTTGGGGCTCTGCACCCACATGGGAGACCTGGAAGCAGCTCCTGGCTCCTGGCTTCGGATTGGTGCAACTCTAACCATTGTGGCCAATTGGGGAGTGAACCAGTGGACGGAAGACCTCTCTCTCTCTCTCTCTCTCTCTCTCTCTCTCTCTCTCTCTCTGCCTCTCCTTTTCTCTTTGTGTAACTGTCTCTGTGAGACACATGGGCACATTCTAAAGTCTCCGTGGGCCAAGCAGTGCCATTGTTCTTTCCTGGGAGTCAGTAGCAGATGGGAGACAGCTTCTGAGCTGCCCAAGCTCAGTTGTTAATATGAACCTCCTGTCCCCGAGAGAAGGGCACGTCTGCTGTGAAGGAGTGTGGGCTGCAGCTCCCCTGATGCTGATAGGGCCCTCGGGGGGCAGTTCTCACGGACACATGTGCACAAACACACGTGCACGCACTCACACACATGCAGGCACGCAGACTCTCAGCAACTGAAGAGAAGGGAAGGCAGGCGCGGATCCAGGTGGAGAAGCAAGGTGCCCCAGGATCTCCTCTGCTTTTCCCAGGCAATGTTCATGTCAGTGGGAAAACAGAACCTGTGAATAAGAGCATGTTTTTGCAACCCGAGGGGAGATTCTATTTTTACCCCGACTCCCAGCATATTCTATGAGAGCTGTCGGTCTAGGCAGACTTTTTAAGTGAGACTCTTCCCTCATCTCCTGCTTTTTTTTTTTTTTTTAGATGAAAAATGGCTTACTGTCACCTCCACAATAGAATCCAGCCCCCAATAGTGTGACTGGTATATGAATCCATAGCGTTATTGTTTGCGAGGTAGCACTGCCACGCAAGCTGCAAACCTCTTTCTCAGGGGAGATAAACACCAGTTCTGAGCCGCTCTGACAATTTCCTTCCTCACCAATGGAGGTGAGGAGAGGAACCCATTTGGGTGAATTCATCTATGTAAAAATGGCATAGGGTGTGGCAGGTGGTACAGCAGTTGGCCTGCAGTTGGAGTCCCAGCTGCTCCACTTCTGATCCAGCTCTCTGCTGTGGCCTGGGAAAGCAGTAGAAGATGGCCCAAGTGCTTGGGCCCCTGCACCCGCATGGGAGACCTGGAAGAAGCTCCTGGCTCCTGGCTTCGGATCAGCTCAGCTCTGGCTATTGCGGTCATTTGGGGAGTGAACCAGCGGATGGGAGACCTTTCTCTCTCTCTGGCTCTACCTCTTTCTATAACTCTGTTGTTTAAATAAATAAATTAAATCTTTAAAAAAATGACATAGGCTGGATCTTCTCTTTCCATCATTCCCATAGCTTCTGCGTTTTTCCTTCTGCCGAAGGCCTGGTTGGTCCCAGCCAGACCAGAGCAATGGCTTCATTCCCATTTGCACAGCGCTTCTCTCATGCCCTTCTCAGCCCACTGCGTGTGATTTTTGTCTTCTGTCCTGTGATTTGACATGAGCCCAGATCATTTCCAGGTGCCTTTGTTGCGTGTGGCGCTCCGGGGGTGGGGCCTTGAGGATTTCCTTTTGAATGATGACTCTCAAGACCCCTTCAACATGTCAGGGGCATTTCGTCAATAAAATGGAATTTTAAAGGAAAATCTCAATTTAGCACACAGCAGCCGGACTCACAGATGACTGTTCTGACGGAATAGTCAGCCGTGACGTCGTTGATTCTTTGCGTTCGTTGTTATCCCGGTTTGTTGAGGTGGTCACTGTCCGGCGAGAGCTCTCCTCTGTCCCATCGCCCAGAGTGGCAGGACTCTGCAGGAAGACACTTCCGGGCCCCGCAGCCTTGGGGTCTCCCCGCCAGTGCTGCAGCAGAAATCGCCCACTGGGCATGAGCTTGTTTCCCTCTTTCCTTTGCGAGCCTTGGGCTGGTTCTGCGGGTATCGTGACCTTGGCGGTGGAGGTGTTGCGGGACGCCGTTCCTCTCTCCCGGTTGTGGAAAGGATCAACCTGGATGGCTGCAGGCCACGGAGCTGAATCTTTGGCCCCAAGAATGTTCCCCTGAGAAGCCACTCGATTATGCCTGAGAACCTTGTCCCCAAGGAAAGCCATCCCACTCAGAATCACCATCCGGGGGACATCCGGACGCAACCCTTCCTGTCTGCACTTGCTTTAGGCTGAGAAAACGGATTATTTTTGCTCCAGGTCGGAGTGTGCTGACTAAACTGTTACCAAGATACTTGCTGTTTCCAAAATCAAAGCCGCCATGCAAATTTGAGGACTTTATTCATTGTGCACATTCAAAAAGGCGCTACTGCCCTCTGAAAAGATACATATTCATACATAAAGCCAATATATATTTACATGTAAATACATGTAAATACATGCAAAGAAAAAAGGGTCTTAATTAAATGCAGTAATATTTAAGGGAGAGGTACCTGCCCTGCTTAGGGTCTGAGCGTCTAATGTTTCCATGTTAGGAGGTGTTTCATGGGAAGGAGCAAAGGCCGAGCTGGATGGTGGTGGCCTTGTCAGTGAGGAAGGCAGAGTGGGAAAGAAAGAACCAGAATTGGGCCCCTGCCTGGGGTGGGACAGAAAGGGAGTGGGCCTGACCCGGGCATGTGGGCACTGTCACCGACAGCAGGCTGAGGGGTCTGGGGCTCAGCGTCCTCGCCTGCACCCTTCTTGCTCATGTAGGAACCCCGCCATGTCGGAGTGTGGCTTTGCTGGGTAGCTCTCCTCGTCTTCACAGAGCTAATGCTGGTGCGTCTCCCAGGCTAATGTCTTCCTAAGCACTTGATGTGTTATGCAGATGGCCTCCTCGTACCTCTGTGTGCAAAGCTTATTCAAAAATGCCTCCCAAGAACATCTGGATCCAACAAAGATGATGGAAGTGAGACCACGGTCTATCAGGGAGTCTCAGAGCCAGAGACGGACACCAAAGGCAGGTGTGTTTCCTACGTCTGTTTCTTCAAAGGCTCCCCTAAGGGTGTGAGGAGACAGGACATGCAGTCAGCACCGTGATGTGAACACGTCCCCACCCACCCCCTGCTGGCCTTGGACTTGTGTCACTTTCTCTAAGCTACTGCAGTCACTGCCAGTTCTGAGCTTCAGGAGGCAGCCAGTGCCCGGACCTTCACCACTGTCTACCTGGGAGATAAAAAAAAAAAATAAAATAAAATAGACACCCCTCCCCTGGTTCCTGGGGAAGCACACAGTAGCCCACCTCTGGCTGTTGTCATGGAGACGTGCACCTGCTGCCCCGGCCGAGGCGCGGAGACGCGTTGGGCTCAGTAGGAGTAAGCAGAGTGGCCCTTGAGCAATTTCACATCCTCTTCCTCTTGTGTTTTTCCTGTTGGCAGCTTTTCGCGGGGACCTGCGTCTGTTTGTTGAGGGCAGATCTTTGCGTGTGCAGCTCATTGAGCAGGACAAGGAGGAGGAAGAGGCAGTGAGCGTGAGCTGGAAAGGTCTCATTGACAAATGTGGGTGAGTCTAGAACAAATTCTGATAGCGTGCTGACTTTTTCTTTGTGGACGTAACCTTTCAAAATCAGTTCTCACCTCTGCGGGCTTTTAAAAATAGCGCAATCCATGATGATGATAGGGCTCATGTGAGAGCCACCCTTGGAAAAAGCAGGCTGCCGGTTCACAGCTTGGCGTCTCTCTCCTTGGATTTCTGGAGCCTTGGGTTCAGGGGATACAGCATCCGGCTGGAAACACAGAAGAGTCTGGAGGGCTGAGTCCCGGAAGCCCAGGGAGGAATGGAGCAGAGACTCGTGCAAGTTCAAGGTCTCGCCCAGGACCCCGAGGCTACAGGACAGGGTGTGGAGACTGTCTTGCAGTGGCATCACCGCCCTGGACCCTGTCTGCCCCCTCTGGGAGCGGAGTTATCCAGCCTGCTGGGCCGAGTGGAATCTTCTGTGTGACTCGGATCTGCACGCAGACAGGAGGGCTGTGTCACGTCAGGGAAAACAAAACAGCATCCCTTAGTCCTCCCCTTGTGCGCACATGGAGGCCAAGGATTGTTTGCCCAGCGTTCTGTCTCCTCCCTTCTGGGTTCCATTGAGATCATGGAAATGCAAAGTAAATAGCCATGGAGTAAAAGGCTTGGCAGAGTATTTATCTAAGAGTATTGTTCCAGGATGTGCTCAAAGATAAGTCAGTGGCTGCCCGGAGCAGACACCAAGAAGCCGCGCTCCAAACCCAGCGTGTCCTGGCCAGGGTGAGGGCACGCCGCGCTCCGACACGAGTCGCCTTGCCAAGCCACAAGCTGGTCTTCCGGCTGCCAGGGTGCCAGGGGCAGGCAGGGCTCCAGGGAGGGCGTCTGCTAGGGACTGGGGGCCAGGTTCACCTGCCGATGTGTCCCAGGCGGGACGCAGGCCAGGTAGAATCTGTCCAAGCAGGACCAGGGTTTACTGGGACAGCAGCGGGGACCCCGGGAAAGGCTGCTCCTGGGAGGAGCCGGAGGGCAGAGTCAGGACCCCAGTGTCAGACCCCCGTAAGGGAAGCTTGCCTTGCCTTTCAGTTCCCCGTGGGCCCCAGGAGGAGGAGGAGAGCTGTTCTGGGTTTTGCTGTCCCAGCCTCTCTCTGGAAAGACAGGAATTCAGTGAAGCAGGTTCCAGTGTCACCCTGATCTCTAGATTTGCTAAGCCAACCAACAAACAAATAATAGAAACACGCCTGGCCTCATTTGGAAGCAAGCCAAAGAACAAAGCAGGAAGCGTACAAATGTCTCTGCATATTTAATGATTATTGACTTTTTAAATTGGCTTTAAAATAAAAAGCCTTCTGGATGCAGTGCAGATTTGAAAGGCTTACTCGAGAGTGGGCCTGCGCACCCCGCTTAGTTCCCAGTAATTCTCGTCTCAGGCGTTCAGCTCTGCCGTGCCCCATGAACATAGATCTGCAGCACAAGTTGTTTTGTCACAGAAAATGCTGGAGATGCTGTCTAATGCGGTAATGCACGGGTTTTTCATCAGCCAACCGATCCATTCCCCAGTTGCACAGGAAGTGGATCTGTCAGGTGCACGAGAGAACCACAGGCCGGCGAGCCCACGTGTTCTCCACGGAGTCTGCCTCATTGTTCCAAGTACAGGACTTAAGGAATTGCGTTTATTGATATGGGAGCGTGCTGATGGCTTTCTCTGACTTCACATCTTTACCAAATGTGGTGAATGAGACTCTGCATTTCGTTAACGTCAGATTACTGGTCCTGTCTCATCATCACTGTTCTGACTCCCCAGGGACAAAAAACCCACCAGCACCACCTCCCACACGGCTTTCTGCGACTTCATCAGGACGCCGGGCTGCGGCCGTGGAGCCGACGGGAGCCAGCAGGGTATGCCAGGCGTGGGGAGCAGAGGGAGCCCCAGCCTTGGTTTCCTCTCCCGTATTGTCAGTAGACGGTCCCAGCAGCAGGAATCCTCCGCGCTCACATGCGCTTTAACAGAATTTCCATTGATAATCCGCTTCTGCGCCCTTCCGCCCAGGTCAGATGGACAACCAAGCCTCCTGCAACATACCCATTTCACAGATGGCAGTGTCGGGATCCTCCTGGGAAGAGAAACGTGCGAACCAAAGGGGCAAGAGGAGAATTCAAGATTCTCCAATTTCTTACTGGCCCTTCAATCCAAGCTCTTAAAAAAAAAAAAAAAAAGGTACCCTGTCCTGTTCAGTTTGTTTGGCTGGCCCTGGCCCCGTTGATCCTCTTGCCACACACCCAGGAAAACCTTTTGTTTGTCTTCCCCAGGACGTTCTGTTCCACTTGGACAGGCGCCTGTCTCCCCGCGGTGATCTGTCCCCGGCGGCTGTGGGCTCTGACGTCACCAGCACACGCACAGGTCTGAGGCACGCAGGGCCGGGGGCGGCTTCCTTTGCACACCTCCCCTCTGTCTCTGTTACCTGGGAGACAGAAAACTCACCTTAAGCCAAAGGTGCCTCCTGGGAGCACAGACGTCACCTCCTGGGGTGCAGAGGACGGAGCGCGCCCTGTGCGCCAGCCCCGACTGCCATGGGAGAAGCCTGCTGCAGGTCCCGCCTCCACCAGGAGGGGTGGGTACAGGGTGGGGCGCCCACCGCTGGCCTGCGAGGCACAGAGGACAGAGCCTGGGGAGCTGCAGTTGGGGTTCAGGCTCTCACGGCTGAGTGCCGGGCAGCCCCAGAGCCTGGCGAGTCTGCAGTGACACCCCCTAGACGAGGGTGCCCAAGCCGTAGATGGTGCCCAAGCCGTACTTGAAAGGCACACACACACACACACACACACACACACACATACACAGAGTATTCCATTCACTGGTTCGCTACCCAAACACTCACACACGGCTGGGCCAGGCTGAAGCCAGGAGCCCAGGAATCCGTCCATCCAGCTCTCCCAGGTGGGTGCCAGGGGCCCAACCCCTCGGCCCACTGCCTGCTCTTCCCACGATGCACCAGCAGGAAGCGCCCTGGCAGTGGAGCAGCTGGGACTGCAAGAGCGCGCCGATCTGAGACGCACGTGTCGCACGTAGCGGTTTAACATCGGGTGCTACAGCGCCTGCTCCTCGGTGGGAGAGGTTGAGGTTTATTTCTTTATTTTAACAGAGTGACGGAGAAAAGGGGAGACACACACACACACACACACACACACACACACACACACAGCTTCTCAGATGAGCTGGTTTTTCGACTTTAACAGGAAATGATTCTCTCTGGGTGCCTAGGAAGTACAGCTCCATCCTCACGTCCCATCAGTGGAAGCAGGTGCAGGCCTGACCCTGCTTTGCGGTCTCGTTGACTTGAACCGTATACCCGTATACTGGGTTTCTCCCAGTGTCACCAAGGGCACCCTCGTGGGATCCCAGCAGGGCTGGGAGGGGGGCCGGCAGGGATCCGGGCCCCTGTACTGCACAGCGGAGGGGGACTGGGGCTCAGAGGCCAGACCCTTGCCTGGGTCATCTCACTTAGAGTGGCAGAGAGGGGCCTCCACCTTCTGTCTGCTCCTTTTGTTTTGCTCTCTGTTCTGCCAAGTTGACCAGAGCACGTGGACCCCATTTCTCCCTTGCTGGTGAGGGACCTCCGGGACCATGAGTGGGCACGGGAGTCCTGCAGAGCAGGGGCTGGGGCTCAACTTCCCTTGCCTGAGCTGGCACAGGACAAGCCCTCGCTCGGGGCAGACGCCCAGCCCAGCTCTTGCTTCTGAGTTTGCCTGCTCTTGCCTAATGCAGGCCAAAGCTCAAGTCCCCAGCCGGCGGGCAGTGTCCACGGCTTAGCTCTGAGGCCACCCCGTGGCTGCCTGCGATGTCAGCACACGTGCAGGCCACACGAGGCAAAGGGCATCAGCCCAGGCTTGGCGGGAAAGGCGTGTTAAACCCTTCTCCCCAGCGTGGACGTGCAGGGACAGCCTGCTGCCCCCGGGGTCAGGTGACTCACCCGCGACACTGCTCCCGGCTTTTCCCTGTTCGCAGGTCTTTGCAGCCAGCGTCTGTCTTCAAGGCGGACTTGGTTGGCTGCTTAAGGACCTGAAGTGAAGACACAGCTGCTGTGTGGGTGCAGAGCAAGGTGCAGAGGGACATCCGGGGCTGTTTGGGTGGCCACCCCTTCCTGTGAACAGAACAGATGGCCCGCATCAAGGGCGGGGCAGCAGCAGGCACCCAGGGAGATGGATCGGGGTGGACCGAGAGTGCGCCGGTGGGGAGCACCTTAGCAGGAGACGGATACCCGGGAAAGGGCCTGGACGAAGGGACTGATCCATCCCCACCTGCCTGGAGCGCCCGGCCCTGCTGTCCGTGCCTGCACCTCCCCTTTATCTGGGGCATCTGTGGAAAACAGTCACAAGACGATCACCGCTCCCTGCTCTTATCTCCCACGCAGGTTCCAGGAGCCCACAGCTGTGTCATCTGAGCCGCCCAGCGGCCCGAGCAGGGACAGGGACCCTGCTGTGCGCACGCGCCCCAGGAATCTGTTTTCCTGAACAAACAGGCCAGTGCAAGGAACAAAGTCTGAAAGTGAATCATAGCCCTTGTTTTGCGAGAGCAGACACTGTTTCTGAAAGCCTGTGCCTGGGGCACAGATGGGCCAGGAGGAGCGGCGTCGGCAGCGTCCACGGAGGAGGTGGACCAGCTGACCGGTCTGTTCTGTCTCCTCGTCTTCTCACTAATTCAAAGGCAGAAATAACAAAAACCGACTCCACACGTTGAAAACGTTGTGCACTGTTGCAGGCTTCCAGTAAACAGCTTCTGTGGACTCTTGTATAAGTAAATGGAACGATTGGAAAAAACGATCCTTCGCAGAGAAGAAGCCCACAGTGAATTTTGCATTTGGCTAAGCAAGAATTGATGTAAACAATCTGGTAGTGATGTGTGTGTGTGTGTGTGTGTGTGTTCCCTAAGGCATTAGGAATTAGTGAAGATTATTGGGGAAAAGAAATCCTCTGAATTGTGTTGCTTTCTTTACTGAAGCCTGGCATTGCTCTTTATAATAGGAAACCAAATTATATTAAAGAATCCAAATACTTTACTTTGAGGCAACATAATAAAATGCTCTCTTTGCAGAACACTAACATAGCAGCTGGGAAAATTCCGGACATCTGCGTGAAACTTACACGGCAGGTTAGACTGTGCACATACTTGTTTAACTACTTAAAAACCACGTAGCTCATGGGCTACGCTGCTCGCACCCCACACCTGAGAACCCGGGTTCCACTCCTGGGCCCTGGCTCCGGCTTCCTTAACGCACACACTGGGGGGCAACAGTGGTGGCTCAGGTAGTGGGGTTTCTGCCATTCATGTGAGAGATTGGATTGAGTTCTCAGCTCCTGGCTTCCGCTTGGCCCAGCCTTGGCTTTGGGGAGGAGGGAATTTGAGGAGTGAGCCAGAGCATGAGAACTCTCTCTCTCTCTCTCTCTCTCTCTCTCTCTGTCTTTCTCTCTCTCTCTATCTCTCAGTCAGACTGTCTCTTTGGTTCTAAATTTTTAAAAAACGGCCCACTTAAAATGTATCATTAATGTTACGATCTAGAGATTAAGCCTAGAGACTACAGATCTCTAATCACAGATGCGCAACACTGGGGAGACTTTGCCATAACGACCGGCTGGCTTCCATCTTCCCGAGACCACCAGTGCAGCTTTAGACAGATCACTTAAACATTACTGGAAAAGCAACACTCGGACCAGCTCCCAACTTTTGAAACAAGCAGGTTAATAACATTTCATCACGACTGTGCGTGCTGTAGCATTGCAATCTCTCCTGTCTGCCTGTGGCTGGGGGCCTGGCTGGCACTTGACTAGATCAATAATCTGTTGATAATCTATCAATAATCTATTAGAATAATGAGTTGTGCCTTGGTCCATTGCAGTTTTCTTTTAACCGATTCACAAAGCATTTGGTCAGTTTCGTCTCCCATTTGCATGCTTGGTCATAATGAAAGGTGAGGATGTAAAACTATGAATTTCTCGTCTGCACACACTCATTTCTCAACTATACTGTTGCTTCTGTTTCACTCCACCAGCGTGAGCACAGCCACAGAATTACCGGAGCTTCCTGTTAGAGAGCACCTGCGGCGGTCAGCGAGATGGTGGACGAGGCCAGGCCGAGGTCCTGTGGGCATGCCTGAGGCTGGTCCCCTGGGCTGGATACCAGATCCTTCGGAAGCTGCCCTGGGGGTGTGGCAGGGACAAGGTTCTGTTACCAGGAGCCCAAGCTTTTTGTCCAAAAGGAATTGATGAGTAGGGTCTCCCGTGCCACGGAGAGGCGGGAGGTAACCAGAGCCGTGTGTGCACACCGCAAGCACACACTGTCCACAGGGAGACTGAGGACCTAGGGGACGCCAGGCCTGGGCTCCCATCAGGATCGGGGTGCAGAGCAGCAGGGTGGCGGGGCCAGCAGGCTCTTCTGGGCATGAGGGTAAGGGGAGGGTAAGGGGAGAGAGGAGCAAACACAGAGACAGGGTCCCAAGGGGGCAGTCGGTGGGCGGCAGACGGGTCGGAAGCCCTGGCGGTTCCCTCCAGGAGCTGCTGTGTGTGGAGCACTAGCAAGCGCCTGCAGAGAGAGGGAACGGTGCACAAGCGAGAGAGCTGTTTGCAGGGTGCCCAACTGGGGGGGGGGGTGGGCACAGCTCAGCAGCTGCACTGCGCCCCTCAGGCCAGCAGCCGAGCAGCGGGCGGGGGCGGCACCTGGCTGCAGGCATCTCTGAACTCTGCCCGGGCTGTGACCGTGTCTGCAGGGCGCTGGGTCCTGTCCTGGACGACAGAGCCTTTTCTATGTGTTTATTCTGCCTGGCCCAGCCCCGGCCAATGTGGCCATCTGGGGAATGACACAGTGGATGGAAGATCTCTCTTTCTCTCTCTCTTCCTCTCTCTCTCTTTCTCTCTCTCTTCCTCTCTCTCTCTCTCTCTCTCTCTCTCTCTCTCTCTCTCTCTCTCTCAATGTAACTCTTTCAAATAAAAAAAATCTTTTTTTCGAAACAATGTATCTTTTCTGTCTCTGGAAGAGCCTCAAGCATCATTTACACAGAGCCCACGTAGAAGTACATGCAGCCGGTTGATTTATAGCCTCCAGAATCTGGGAACAGCTGAGAATTGCAAGGGCAGAGGTACTTAAGTTCATGACGGTTCATCTGCACAGTGGGGGACCACCCTGTGACAGAAGCAATGACGTACATGACAGCACAGGTGAACCTACGGATGACAAGTGAGGCCCCAAAGAACCCCCAGTGCACCTGGGATCCATCCTACAAAACCCTGCTGGTGCCAGTGGGCCTCGCAGGCAAATGCATCCTCCTGGCCTCAGGGTGAGGGTGGAGCTGGCTGAAGGCACCGTGTGTGTGTTCATCTCACAGCCAGGCACACTGTCAGAACTGTCACACTGCACCCTGAACTTGCTTATTTATTTATATGAAAGAGAGAGAGAGAAAGAGAGCGAGAGCGAGAGAGAGAGAGAAGGAGAGAGAATCTCTCATATGCACTGGTTCACTCCCTAAATTGCCATAGCAGCTAGGGCTGGGCCAGGCCAAAGCCAAGAGTCAGGAGCTACATTCGGGTCTCCCATGTAGGTGACAGGGTTTAAGTGGGTGGACATAATGGTTCCCAGGCACACGAGCAGGATGCTGGATCAGAAGTGGAGCAGCCGGGACTCCAGCCAGCACTACCATAGAGGACAGGACCCAGGTGTCCCTGGTGGTAGCTTAGGACCTTGGACCAAAACACCTGGCCCCCAGATTGGGCACTTTTAAGATGCAATGTACTGTGGAAAAATCACGCCTCAATAAAGACACTAAACATCTCAGTAAGTATAATTTCGCCCTTCAGAACGAGAGGACAGCATTGTTCTTCCTTTCTTGGTGGTACGTAGAACTGTGGTTCCCTTGTGATGAGCCACAGCTCACGGTTGCTCTCCCACGCTTTCGATCTTCCAGAACAGGAGGCTAAGAAGATGACACACGTTTCACCTCTGTCCTCATGGAACTCGGTTTTCAAGTAGCAGGCAGAAGCCGTTGGCCAGGGGAGCAGCCAGGGGACTGACGGACACAGAGATGACAGCCGGCCATCGCAGCATGGCACGGAACTGGCCGTCTGTCCCTGCTCACGGGCTCCACCCTGTCCCAGCCCTGCTTGTTCAACTTGGTGGCTGACGATGGTGCACACTGCCGGCTCTGACTCGCCCGAGGTTTTCTCAGTGTTTCACCCCCATAGCAGTGACGGGTAACTCCACGGGGAGCTCAGGACTGCGTGGAGGCCACACAAGCTCCCTACAGCATCTCCCTTGCTTGGACCACATTGTGGTGATTCTTGCTGCTTTGATGTGTCATTTTACCATCTTCCTGTTTTGAGAGGGACGGGGAAACACCACGTTCCTCCTTGTCCACTCTTGCTCTGTTTCTTTGGTTTCCTTTAATATATTTTATAAATGTACACATATATAAATGCATGTTTATATATTTCTTTTTATATACTTTATGTGTATATTTATAGGTACGCCCTGTTGTTTTGATTTCCACATGTAACCCATGTATTTTTACATACAAATGCGTATCATGGAATGATTAAATCAGGATGTTTAATGTAGACTTGCCCACGGCTACATGGGGATAACATTTGAGATGCACTCTCTTAGCGGTTTTTCATTCACAGGATGTTGGCCATGGCGTCATCGTGCTGTGGTCTGCACGGGAGGCTGCTTCTGCACCGGAGTGAAGCAGGCCCCTGCGGCTGTTGGACCGGCCATTCTTGAATACACCTGTCAGGCCTTTCTGGTCTGCAGTGAGGTTCACATCCAGCGTTCCCGCATTGCTTTTCCACGTGGGCGATTTGTCCTTTGCAGAAAGCGAGCTACTGAAGTGCCTGATTGTGTGGCCATGGTCCTCTCTCTTCAGATCCACTACTATTGCTTTAAATATGTGGATGCTTCAGTGTCGGGTCCAGAAATTTACAGTCATTGTATACTCTTAGTGCATGACCCCCCTGGAGTTATATAGTGGCCTTTACTTAATTTGGTACTTTTTGACTTAAAGGCTACTTTGTAATACATTTTTTTTTGACAGGCAGAGTGGACAGTGAGAGAGAGAGAGACAGAGAGAATGGTCTTCCTTTGCCGTTGGTTCACCCTCCAATGGCCGCCATGGCTGGCACACCACGCTGATCCAAAGCCAGGAGCCAGGTGCCAGGTGCTTCTCCTGGTCTCCCATGGGGTGCAGGGCCCAAACACTTGGGCCATCTTCCACTGCACTCCCGGGCCACAGCAGAGAGCTGGCCTGGAAGAGGGGCAACCAGGACAGAATCCAGTGTCCCACCCAGGACTAGGACCTGGTGTGCCAGCGCCGCAGGCGGAGGATTAGCCTATTGAACCTCAGTGCCAGCCTGTAATAGATCTTAAATATGTATACCTACCACCTCTCTGTTTTGGGTTCCATTTGCATGGGATATCTTTTTCTATGACTTCATTTTCAGTATATGTGAGTTTCTTATATGCAATATCTAGTTGGCTATTTCCTTTTAGCCATTCTATGTTCAATTTTTAAATTTTTTAAAAGTAAAATCCTTAAATTTTTAAAAATAAAAATGTAATTTTTAAAAAATTGCCGCACGGTAATGACACACAGTATTTATGGGGCACAACGTGAGGTTTCAATGCACGCGTGTAATATCGTGTTACAGTCAAATCAGGCCATTTAACAACTCCATCCTGCAGACGCTCACCGCTTCTCTGGTGAGAACACCATAAACCCTCTCTCCCAGCTGTTTTGCAATGTTTTGGCATTCTTGAAAGCATCCATCCAGCCACGCACCAGAACACTAGAACCTTCTCTTCCCACCCCTCTGCCCCTGGCACCGCTCACCACCCTCCCCCCACACCCTACTGTCGACTTCCAGGAGTCCACATGGGGGGTCCTGCCAGAACCGCCTGACTGCTGTCACATCACACAATGTCCAAGCTCCTCTGTGTCGTCACAAGTGACAGCTTTTCATCCTTTCGATAAGCCTGGCTAGTACAGTATTGTGTATACGCCACAGGATTTTTTCCATTCATCCGCTAATAGACGCTTTAGTTGATCCCTTATCTTGGCTATTGTGAATGGTTCTGCGATAAACATGGGAGTCCAGATGTCTGTTAGAGACTAATTTAATTTCCTTTGGATGTAAACCCAGTAATGGGATTGCTGGGTCATGTGGCAGCCCTGTTTTTTCAAAGGCTTATTTATTTATTTGGAAGGCAGAGGGACAGAGAGAGAGAGAAGGAAACAGAAAGAGAGAGAGAGAGAGAGAGAGAGAGAGAGAATTTTCCATTTGCTGGTTCATTCCCCATATGCCTGTAACTACCAGGGCTGGGCCAGGTCACAGCCAGGAGCCAGGAGCTCCGTCCTGGTCTCCTGTGTGGATGTTGGGAGCCCAGGTTCCTGGGAGTCATCATCTGCAATCTGCCAGAAACATCAGCAGGAAGCTGAATCAGAACAGAGAGCCAAGAGTTTAACCAGGATGTCCCAGACAGGATGTGGACATCCCAAGAGCCAGCGCAACCCACCGCGCCACGATGCCTGCCCCAGGGAGCTCTACTTGTTTGTTTTCTGAGAAGCCTCCACACAGGTGTCCACAATGGCTGTGCACTCTTGTCTCTTGGCTGGAGAATTTAATCCATTTACATTGAAGGCAATTATTGCTATTTTGTTCCTGTTTTCTAGTTCCTTTTGATCCTTGCCATCTTCTTTCAGGGACTGGGGGCGGGGGATGCTGGTAAAACAGCTGAGAAGGGGCGCACAGGTGTGTAGAGTGACAGCGGCTCCGCCTACGACAGCTGAGCCTGCAGGTGGAGCACGAACCTGAGCAGTGAGTGCATCGCTCCGGCGCTCGGAGGGTGAACAAGTGCGCAGTGGCATGGCTGTGCTGCCCGAGAGTGGGGCTGGTGCAGCCACAGAGCCCAGGGCTGGGCTGCAGATACTAGGGCGACCATGGCTGAAGCGTGGGCATGCACAGGGTTAGAGGAGGCGACAGCTCCCTTTCCAACGCGCTGACGCGTGCACAGGGAAGAGCGTGCAGCTGCTCCTCTCTCTCGGCTCCCCAGTGGGGACAGCTGAGATGCTGGCGAGCTCTGAGGAGCAGGCTGTGGGGGTGCAGTGGCTCCTGCCTGTGTTTGCTCACCATGGCCTCACCTTTCTTCTCTGTCCCCCGTGGCCAGCTGGGGCCTCAGGTCTGCTGCTGCCGCTGCCTGCCATCCTTCCCACGGGCTCGTCTCCACTCTTGGCCGCACGGTGCTGGGGCAGGCTCCGGAGCCCTCCTGGGAGCAGCTGCGTGTGGCTGTGCTTTGTGCGTGGTAAAGGCTGCCATCCCCCCTCTGCCCTCTTGGTCCAGCCTACTCTCTGTTCAGTTCATCAAACTCAACTTTCTTTCTGTTCTTTGCTCCTACCCTCTCCCCCGCTGAAATCAGGGTGCAGGTGCAGAACCTCAGTTGCCATGGGAGCTGGTGGACACCAGGCTCAGGGCACCGGCTGGTGGCACGCCATGGTGACCGCCTCGCTGTTTTCGCCTTTTTCTCAGAGTCTGGAAATAGCAGAAGGTCAGCCCCTTTTTCTGGCTGTGTTCTGGGTTTTCAGCTTTGAGTAGCAAAGGAAATACTGTTTCTGAGGTGGAACCTCAGCTTATATTTTTTAAATATTGATTTTATTTATTTGAAAGACACAGGTAGAGGGGGAGAGAGAAAGAGAGAGAGAGAGAGAGAGAGAGGTCTTCCATCTGCTGGTTCACTCCCCAGATAGCTGCAACAGCCAGAGCTGTGCTGATCTGAAGCCAGGAGCCAGGAGCTTCTTCTGGGTCTCCCACGTGGGTGCAGGGGCCCAAGGACTGGGGCCATCTTCTACTGCCTTCCCAGGCCAGAGCAGAGAGCTGGACTGGAAGTGGAGCAGCCGGTACTAGAACCGGCGCCCATATGGGATGCTGGCGCCTCAGACCAGGGCTTTAACCTGCTGCACCACAGCGCCGGCCCTGGATCCTCAGCTTATTAAACGAACATTCACAAGATGGCACCCAGCACTGAGCCCTACGGGGGCCACGGTGGGACACTAGGCTGAGCTTTGCACTGCTCACGGTCACACTTCTCCCCAGGGGAAAGCCTGCGTGACCAGGCCTAGAGGGGCGAGCTCTCCTCCTTCAGTGGGTTTCAATAGCTCTTCCTTTATGCATGGAGCCACTCCCAGTGCAGGTCCCCTGAAGGATGACACAGCTGTCGGCACACCTGCCGGCACGGTGAGGCGCGCAGCACCCTTTATGCTCTGCCTTCCTTCACCCTCTCACTCCTCCATCTCAGGCGTGCCGTGGTGGACTCCCAGGGGCTGGGCAGATGCGCCATTCTCCGCAGAGATGCGCTGGTAGGAGCAGCTCTGAAACAGCCCCTCCCCAGCTCTGTCAGCGCCAGCTCCCGCTGCGTTCCCCGGGGGTCAGCGGGGACTCTGTGCCGTGCAGCCCCACACTTCTTGTCTGGATGACGCCACACGGGTCCCCAGGGTCTCCTCGTCCAGTGGCACCAACGTTGGGCTGGCGCTGCTGCCAGAGTTGCAGACAGACGCTGCTGAAGGCAGCGCCAAGGGGATCCGAGCAGAAACACCTGGGCAGAATAAAGGACAGCTTAATCAGGTTGTCAGTCCTCCCTCACGGAGAGCACACGTGGACCAGACTCTGGCATAGCGAAGCATCTGTCCTCAGTAGGATCCACGTGCATCACTTTGCTGCGCTTCCGGGACAAGTTGTTGCTCCCAAAGGAGTTTCAGATTAGCACAGAGTGCACATGTGCGTGGTGCATGGAGTGCATGGTGTGGAGACACACCAAGGAAGGTTTTGCAACAGTAGACAGTTCGGCTGCTCTTACTTTGTCTGTAGATCTGGATGTCGCAGTCCTGAGGGAGCTGCCCATTGGATACTGAGCACCAAATGGTGGAGTACCTAGCAAGAGTTATGGTAGCGCTCCGAAGCATATTTCAGCTTGTTGGAATGTTCCGATCCAAAATTTGGTTGTTTATTCATTGTGAGTTGAATTTTGCAAGAGAGATCCCTGGGGAAATAACTCTCGTGTGAATTTCTGTAGCGAATCTTCTGGCTCGGAGTAGAAGACTTGCATTTGGGCTTGCTTTAAAACTCCCTTGAAATGAAAAATCCAAAAGAATGCCTAAAAATACTTCACCGACACAGCGTCTAATTTAACTGAAAATTGCTCTGTAAATCAGTCATTTGTATGATGAGATTAAGGCATTTTTTGGTATTTTATGAGATAATAAAATCTATATCACGTTATTACAATGTGTGAATGTGGCATGTAGAACTCATGGTTTATTTCCAAATCTACAAATGGCTTTAGGAATTGTAAAATTTCAGTTTCTGTTCCCTTTGCTCTGTGATGTTTTTCCAAACTAAATAACAAAAAATGTTCTTACAAAACATCTGAACACTCCAATGATCCCGAAATGATGATTACCTACTGTGCGTCAGTAAGACACAGCTTATGTGGAAAGATTTTTATATAGCACCGTAATAAGAATGCTCTGAAATGGTCAAGAAAAGCTGGCATGAAATCCATCCTAGCACGAGCTTTGTCCCGTCCGAGTATCTTGAGTGTCCAGTGAACTCGTGGGGCTATGCACCTGTGATTCCTTGTGACACCAGGGGCTGGACGGCGGACAGACTCCGTGCTGCCCAGCTGTCTCTGGTTTGTGCCTTGGACGTGCTGCGATGCAGGCTTGGGTCCCTCCGACGTCCGGATGGAGCCTGGATGAATGGGCACAGACCTTGCCCAGAACTGACGTGTGTGCCAGACTCCCTGGTTTGCTCCGAAGGAATTGTGGGGGAGGGCGTTTGAATCACCCATTGTCCATTGAACTTTTCAATGAAAGACGGAATGCTGCTGTGGGAAGAACTAGGAGGGCTCCCACCCACTTTCCTGTCGCTCGCTGGTCCAGTTGTCAACAAGAAAGCAGGTGTTGAGAACAGAAGGAAACGTTATCAGCCATACAAAAGCGGTGCCGAAATCCTGAGTACTCATTTCAACCCCTATTTTTATAGAAGGAAATCAGGTTGTGCAAGGCACCGAACACTCTCTGGGCCTCAAGAACTTGGCGTTGGGATATAAGGGGTAGGGGAAACCCACCTGCTCTGTCGAGAAGACGCCGGATTCTTCTGTGGCTGCCAGAGCACTGTACCTGACAGGAAACAGGTGCTCAACAGGTGCTCATTAAGTAACCAGATCTAAGGATGAAAGAGGGGTCGGCGCTGTGGCGTAGCAGGTAAAGCTGCCACCTGCAGTGCCGGCATCCCATATGGGTGCCGGTTCAAGTCCTGGCTGCTCTACTTCCAATCCAGCTCTCCGCTGTGGCCTGGGAAAGCAGAAGGAGATGGCCAAGTCGTTGGGCCCCTGCACCCACATGGGAGACCCAAAGGAGGCTCCTGGCTTCCCATCATTGTAGCTCTGGCCATTGCAGCCATCTGGGGAGTGAACCAGCAGATGGACGACCTCTCTCTCTCTCTCTCTCTCTCTCTCTCTCTCTCTCTCTCTCTCCCTCCCTGCCTCTGCCTCTCCATAACTCCGCCTTTTAAAATAAATAAATAAATCTTTAACCCCCGCCCCCTCCAAAAAAAAAAAAAAACAGTGAATGACGTGCACTTACCCATGTGAATGGCCTCATGGGGCAGCTAAAATAACAGAATTCTGAATGGGCTTGCAATTAGTGTGATGTCGAGGGTGAGACCAGAAGGCCGGGCCTCGGGGTGACCGGCAGCTCTTGGAGTAACCAGCAGCGAGCGACAAGGGTTCGACTGGGAAGGAGCAGCAGTGAGGAAATCTCCTTCTCTTCCCAGTTGTCACCGGGACGGCCCTAAAGTTCCAAAGCCAGCGAGGAGGGAAGTGGTGCACCAAAACCAACACACACACACACAGCCAGCGAGGAGGGAAGTGGTGCACCAAAAACAACACACACACACACACACACACACACTCGGACTTTTTTCTTATTGAGTCGTCATGACGATGTTGGCCACTTTTAGGTACTGCCTGGATTCCATACATACCATCTTCAGAATTCAGAGGCCAAAAATGGAAGGAGCCCCACCGTCCTACTTAGTCCTCATCATTTGAAAGCAGCGAATGCTGAGAAAGGGAGCCCAGGTTTTCCAGTCTGAGGTCACGAGGATTCCATGCTGCTCACGCGTTGGGGTGGCACAGGGGTTGGCAAACAACTCCCTTGTGACCGGCAGTGGACTGGGGACCGGGAGGATGCACGGAAACATCCTGTGGCTTGCTGATGCCTGGTACTCTTTGCTGTTCAGTAAGTGGCGACTTACCCAGCTTGCACAGGGTTGAGGATGCGCTGAGCAGCATGGGACTTCCGCGTCAGCACAGCCCAGGTGTTTAGAGGGGAAAGTGACTCCAGGACTGGCCAAGAAGCACAGAGCAGGCACCACTGCTGTCGACGGCAGGGCCACGCAGAGCAGTCGGCCGCCCCACACTCAGGCTTCCTTGCTCTGGTTCCTTTGCTTGCCACTTAGCAACTCCTGGAATGTTCTAGAACAATTTAGTTCTTTGTTTAAGAAAGGGACATCATGGAGTGAAATTTCCATTTCACACAAGAAATCAAGGAAGGAAGACTGCGACTCCAGCAAGTCTCAGGCGAGGGCCAGCATCCAGCTCTCCTTGCTTTGGTGAATCCCAAGCGGTCTTGTGTTTCTTTTCACGTGTACCTCCTGGAGGGATAGATAGAGAGGGAGAGAGAGAGAGATAGAGAGGGAGAGAGATCTTCCATTGGCTGCTTTACTATCCAAATGGCTACAATGGCCAGGGGTTGGCTAGGCTGAAGCCAGGAGCCAGGAACTCCATCGACGTGGGTGGCGGGTGCTCGGGTACTTGGGCCATCCTCTGCTGCTTTCCCAGGCGCCTTAGCAGGCAGCTGGGTTGGAGCAGAGCAGCTGGGATTCCAACTGACGCTTCCATGTAGGATGCTTGCGTTGCAGGCAGCAGTGTAACCCGCGGTGCCCCAGGCCCGCCTCCATTGCTCACGCGCCTCTCCTAATTCCTCCCGCCAAACCTTTATGCCACCAGGGCTTGTAGCTGCTATTAACACTTACTAATGAGTCTACATCCTGCAAAGCAGGTTTAACAATTTAATCTTGATTGACTTTTAAATGCAACCCAAGCCTGATAAGGGCCACTATCAAAAAAAAAAAAAAATCCGAAGTGTGAGGGTGAGGGAGCCTGGGTGTGAGCAGAGGAGGCGCTGATTTCGCATGCGATTGTCAGCCCCTTCCCTCCTGTTTTGGAGAATTAGCGTATTATGTAAATTGTTTTACAAATATGGAGCAGATGTCATTAATAAAACATGAAAGAAGGGTCTGTGTTGCCAATTAGCATTTTCATTGTATTCCCCCTCCAGTTTCAGCTCACAGCTTATTCTGCAAGGTGAGAAACTGTTAACCACCCTCAGGAACCTCCCTCTGACTGCACTGCTGAGCGCTTGGCTGAGGGAGTCCCAGGAGGAGGAGGACATTGGCCAGGGCGCTGGGTTCCAGTCGGGGCCACGGCCACCTGACCTCAGTCCCAGCTCTTTCCCGGGAGGTGATGCCTTGAGCTGGAAGCGGAAGCTTGGATTAGGTCCAGGAGCTTCTGCCGTCTTCCCGGGGACGGCCGTGGTGTCGGCCTGCTGGGATCCCAGTGGTTACCACAGTGTGGCGTGGCCTTGAGCGACTGGTTCCTTCTGGACGTAAGTCTCCTCCACTCTGGCGCTGGGGTTTCAGGTGGGCCAGTGTACAACGGGCATGCGTCGTTCCGTGAAAAACCAAAGATGTATCCTGCCAGCAGCAGGGCGCACGTGTATCTCAAAGACAAAGTCTCTGCCATCCGCCTCGACGAGGAATCAGGCAGATGAGTGCAAATCTTCGGTTGAAAATTCATGCTGGAAGCTGTGTCCCAAGCACGCATTCTACAATTAACTTCCCTGGCTAGGAGAAACAATCCAGCTAATAATGAAAAGGCGTGTGTTATTAGGGGCCAAGTGAGGGAGGAATTGAAGCCTCCTGGCTCAGATCAACATGGATGAAATCACGCAGGTTATTTAGCAGGGGAATCCCTGCTGCTGCCTCACTCACTCAGGTGGGGCGGGGGAGCTGGCCAACGAAGGCCACTGGCGGTCCTACAGCCTGGCCGGGCTGCCCATGCTGACTGCAGCCCAGCACAGTGGCTCTCCCCTTCTCTGGGGTCCAGGGGCACTACCCACATCTGCAGTCTTGCGGAGTGCGCATCTTGGCTGTCAATCACAAGGAATCCTGGGTAGTGCCACCAGCAGCTCCCAGGTGACAGGGACACATGGGAGCCCCAGTGACCCCACAGGCAAGTGTGGCGGGAAGAAGCTGCAGGGCTCACGTGTGCTAAGCTCGGTGCCTGCACCGTGGGCAACACCGGCCCCAGGCTGCGAGGTCAGAGGCACAGCCCCAAAGCACCCTCTCTGGGGGACCCCAGCTGGTGTTCCGTTTTCCAATATTTAACTTGAACCTGTTTAATATTTAGTAAGGCTAAAGGAATAAAAGATGAATTATTGAAGACAGTCTTGTTTGGAAAAACCAAAACAAAAGGAAAGTTACGGCCATGCGGCTCTGTATCCAAACCTCATTTCAGGGGCATTCATTATTTAATAGCAGGGAGAAGCTACACTTGCTGAGATGCGCCTGCGTCCAGTGGAAGGCTTTATGACTTCTGAGCGCAGTTCCCTCCCAGGTGGGCTCCAGAAATTACCAGCATCAGAAGGGACCAGCGGTTCCCTTCCCTGCTAGTTTGTAACCCGGGCAAACAAGCTGAAACCCAAAGCCACCGGAAACCCATGCAACTCTGCAGACAAAGGGATCGAGAGGGAACCCTGTCTTCTGGCAGAGAAAGGCGAGGGAGGGGAGCCAGGGTGGAAGCCCAGGGCAGATGGCTGAGTGGGGGAGGGGTGGGCTTCCGGATGAAAGAGCAGAGAGAGCGGCTCACCCCCACCCCCACCCCCCGCAGCCGCTGTGCAGCCTGCCTGCAGTGTTGCTTCTCATGCCTGTATTTGAGGACAGGCTCCTCGTTCCGATCCACCCGAGCCACTCACAGAGACTCTCAGATGGGGCTTCCTGTGGGAAATGGGAACTGTTGCACGGAGAGACCGCTGCTCTGCACGCTGCTTGCAAATGGACATTGTAGACAGGGATGGAGAAAGGAGGCAGGTGAGCCGGTGGAGTTTGGAGAAGGGAGCCTGGATGTAGACTAAAAGCTGTGGTTGCTGGGAGGAATCGGCAGAGAGGCAGAGAGAACCTTGGGCTTGCAGAGAATTAAGTTGCTTGCTGTGGGAAAAGAGAAAAGCGGCCGCCCTTGCAGGCATGGTGAGATTGGCTCTGCGTGGTGCCACGGTGGAAGGGGAGGTGTGCCTGCCCCCGAGCAGCAGGGATGTCTGTGACACTGAATATTAATGAGGCTTCTTCCAAGAGGAAGTGGGTCTGCGCCCTGGGCTGCAGAGGCTGCGATCCGCACAGAGGAGAGACCCCGGGGTTCCCGGGAGAGCTTGGAGCCTGCAGAAGAACGAAGAGCCAGCCGAGGGGTCTCGGAAGCCGGTGAGCCCCGCGTCGGTGAACGAGAGGCTAGCTCTGCATTTTGTTTCGGCCAGCCGGACGTGTTATTCCTGTGGGGCTTCTCTCGTGGGCCTGGGGCTGATGTCCCGAGATGAAGGACAGCTGCCCTGGATGCCCAGGTGCCCGCTCTGTCCTTGGCTTTCAGAGGAGACAGCACGCGGGAGTGGAAACCCCTTCCTCAAAACATCAATGCCTTCTGTTTTCAGAGCCGGAGGAAATGGATGCAAAAAGGGTTTTGAAGCCACAAGCATAGAAGCCCCAGCTTTGAAAGCCCGCACATGCAAAATAAACCAAGGTCCCAGCACGGGGGCCAGGAGCCACGCGGAGTCTCCCGCCCCAGTCTTGTTTTGTACCCGTGGGCGCAGCATTGGAAGCTTCCCTGGAGGGCAGCTTTATGGAGAGTCTGATAGCCCCAGAGGACCTAACCCACGCATTCACATGGCGCAGATTTCTAGAAGATTCGCTGGTACTTTGGGGGTAAGTTGTGTATTGTATTCTCTTGCGGGACAACTCACGCGTTTTTTAAAACAGCGACATCTCTCAGCATGAGGAGCCCAGCGCTGAGAAAGCTCTCCCTGCGAGCATTCGAGCCCGCTGGCTTTAGAATCACATGAAGATTTTTCTGCCCGTAGCATTTGGCTGGAATGATCAAACTTGTCAATCAAATAAACACTCTGCTTTGGCCGGCCCAATGGCCACGTCCACCTCTGCACTGAGACAGCCCCGATGCTGCAGGCTCCTCCTGGTGCCCTGGCCTGGGTGAGGGGGCCAGTGCCAGCTACTCCTGCACGCGTCTCTTCTCCCACGCTCCGGCCGCGTCTGCCCTCTGTCCCTGTGACGCCACGTGCTCCCCCCATCGGCCTCACCACGGTCTTCTCAGCGTGCTTTGTCCAGTCAATGGCCACACTCCTGACAGCTTCGTCTCCAGTCTGCAGGCTGCAAGTTCTCCTGGAACCATTGGGGAACACCTGTCTGTGCACTGCCCAGTTGTTACTGTGTTTCAGAGATGGATACAAAAGGAGATAGTCATTTACACTGTAGCAAGATAAAGTGGCATGATGAGGACACAGATGATCAGGGGAACACGCAGGAGGAAGTCAGACAGGAAATACTGGCAGAGAGCCGAAGGGGCAGGGAGCTGCTTCTCTCTTCCAGACACAGAAAGGACACCATCTTCCAGAAGAAACGTAGCCCAGTGTGGCTGCGGAACTATGAGAGGTGAGGCGCAGATGGCCACAAAGACCAGGTCTGGGCCAAGCCAAAGCCAGGAGCCAGCAGCTTCCTCCAGGTCTCCCACATGGGTGCAGGGGCCCAAGCACTTGGGCCATCTTCTACTGATTTCCCAGGCTATTAGCAGAGAGCTGGATCAGAAGTAGAACAGCCAGGACTCGAACCTGTGCCCATATGGGATGCTGGCTTTACAGACAGGGGCTTTACCCACTGCACCATAGCCCTGGCCCCTAATATTTGCATTTTAGAATTGGAGTTTGCAAGTTGAGTGAAAGCAGACCCAAGCAGGTACAAGAAAGGGGGCAGGAGACCGAGGCGTGGACACAGGCACTTCGGAGCAGGTGGGCAGAGATGGCTGGGGTGGACGGGGGCAGGGGTTGTTGGTGGCAGGAAGTCCACTGACCATTTCCTGTTCATGGCTGCCTCCGTGATGGGTGTAAAAGCAGGCCGTTGTTATTCCTCGCTTTGGTGGGAAAATCCTGGGGCTGGCATGGGCCCTCCCTGAGACAGGGGCATGCGGCCCTCAGGTGGTACAGCCTGTGGCATGGCTGGGCGGGGCGAGGCGGCCAGGGCGGCTGCCCTCCAAGGTGCAGAGGGCAGTTCCCAGAGCGAAATGCCTCTCTAGGGCTTGTGGGTGATGTTTGTGCCGGTGAAACACGCTTCTCCCTGGGGTTCTGTGTGAATAAGAAACATAGAAAGGGCGGGTGAAAATAACATACAGCGTACCCAGTGAGTACCCGCAAACCCATGTTCCCCCACAAAGGCCGATGCCCGGCTCACTAGGTACCCACGTGTCGTGCGTCTCAAGGATGGGAGGGCTGTGGAGGTGATAGGTGGGTGGGGGTGTGGCCGTGTAGGCCCCATGGGCTCCTGCTCGGGACTGGAACCAGGTGCCCTCCTAAAGGGGTTTGACCGAGGGATTTGCCCCCGCCCCCGCCCTCTGCCACGTGTGCAGCAGCAGCCAAGATTCCTAGTTGGAAGCAGAGAGCAGCCGTCCACGGAACCCAGGCGTGGACCAGCCACACCGGACTCACAGCCTCCGGGACGGTGAGAAAATCCACTTCTGTGCTTATACAGGGGACCCAGGCGTGGACCAGCCACACCGGACTCACAGCCTCCGGGACGGTGAGAAAATCCACTTCTGTGCTTATACAAGGGACCCAGGCGTGGACCAGCCACACCGGACTCACAGCCTCCGGGACGGTGAGAAAATCCACTTCTGTGCTATACAAGATTCCAGTCTTGGAACTTTGTCACAGCAGCGCAAGCAGGCTGAGGCTCCCCACAGCACACAGGGGGCAACAGCTGAGTGCAGAGCTGGAGGGGGCGAGGCCTCCCGGTATCAGAGCAGCGGGGGCTCCCCCGCCCCCACCACCCCCAGACGTGGGCTCCACCAGGGACGGCACCCTGCTAGACTTGAGGTTTTGTGCTGCAGTCCATGAATCTCTACAGCTGTGCGTGGGGAAGTGAGGGGACCGTGCATGCGCCCCGGGAGTCACCTGAGCCTGGGAGAGCGGCACGGATGCAGTGGCGGGAGCAGCATGTTGTCAGGCTCAGCACAAAGTCCCAAGAGCCTCCGAAGAGGACCAGCAGGAAAAGGCCGTGGAAAGTGCTTTCAGCCTGCGCCCAGGTGTCTGTTGCAAGCGACCGTCGTGGGGCTGGCACTGTGGTGCAGCAAGTTCGGCCGCTGCCTGCGACACTGGCATCCCTTATGAGGAATGGTCGAGTCCTGGCTGTGCCTCTTCTGATCCAGCTCCCTGCTCATGCACCTGGGAAGGCAGAGGAGGATGGTCCAAGTGCTTGGGCCCCTGCACCCACGTGGGAGACACGTATGGAGTTCCAGGCTCCTGGCTTGAGCCTGTCCCAGCCCTGTCCATTGCAGCCATTGGAGAGTGTGCCAGTGCCTGGAAGACCTCTCTCTCTCTCTCTCGCTCTCTCTCTCTCTCTCTCTCTCTCCCTCCCTCCACCCCCATCTCTCTGTAACTCCTGAATCTTTTTGAAGAACATCAGTTGTGTTATAGGACAAACACATAATAAACATATCCACAGCAGTATCCTGTTACATGGTACGTGCACCCCTGTGCCCACCAAGCCTGTCACTTAGAGAGAGAGAGAGGCGGGGGGGGGGAGAGGGGGAGAGACTCACTAAATCCCGCAGGACGTGTGCTGCACAGGCCACGCCCCATGTGCCCGGATAATAACAAAAACTGCAGAAAAACTGAGGTCCACAAAAGGCAGCCGTTGCCTGTGCTCCACTCACGGTGATCATCGCCATGAACTTGAACCTGGAGGAACGAGCAAGTGCCTGTCAGGCAGCCGGGGTTGGGGGCACCCGGGGTGAGGTAGCTCCGTGGGCAGGGCGTCTTCAGACATGGAAGCCACTAGTAGAGCAGTGGAGGATGTGCTGTTTTCTTTAATTATTGTGGCTACAAAACACAGAACGTGGGGTCTGCCGTCTTTATGCATGGTACCGTGTTCGCTGCAAGCAGAGGGCTGCACACTGTCTCCAGGATGTTCCATCATGCACGGCTGATAAACACCCTCCTGTTTCCCCTCTCCCCAGCCCCGGGAGACCTCCACCCACATGGTGAGTGGGCGGTTCCCCGGGCAGATGCAGGGCAAGTGCTCACATTAGCCGACTTCATTAGGCTAGGATTCCAGCCACCTGGTGGGGTCGGGATTGAGGAGGGGTCCCGTCCCTCCTCCCTCGGGGGTCCTGCTCAGGTTGCTGCACCCACGCCTGGGCAAGCCCGTGGCTCTTCCTGGTGCCGGCTGAATGCTACATGTGACAATTTCAGTGAACGCCTAAGCAAAGTGGAGAGACCTAAGTAGGCTTTCTGCTTCCTTTGCCTCCACTTAGCAGTGGAGCCGCTGTGTGGTCAGGGGAGCCTGGCGACCAGAGAAGTATCACGAACATATAACAGATATGGAGAGGGAAAAGAGAGAGGGTGGCTTTGAGACCAAGTCTCTCTGTCTTTTGGGCTGACCCAAAAGTGCAGCAGTAGGCTGCTGCCGTCAACTGGTGACAAGCAAGGATGACCGGACGAAGACCAGAGGCCTAAAAGCTCGGCCTATCCCACCCTCCAGGGGCTGGGAGGCAGGCAGGAGTGGCGCTTCCTAAACCGTGGCGGTCATGGACCACACACATCAGCCTCCCACACGAGGGAGGCCCCTCAGGTCCACGAGAAGGAAGATGCTGCCTGGTGTGGCAGGGTGGGGGCGTCCTCTCATTAGAGGTGGGAGGCTGATGAACACGCAGGCGACCGTTTCCATTTCAGTAGAGAGTGACGCTTTCGGTGGGTGCATCTATAGCAATATCGACTTTCAAATTTCGCTCTGCGTCTTTGAGTGAACCCTCAGGTTTCGGAGTTTTGCAGTGGAGACCCCTGGGAAGCAGCCTCGCCGTGTCACAGAAATGCTTCTGTCCAGCTGAGAATGTGGCTTTTAGGGAAGCCACAGGGAAACAGGCCTTGCCAACGTCTCCCTCCTTTCCCACGTAGCGGCTCTGCGTTTTAGAGCCCAGGGCGGTGGTGCCAGCTGTCCCACAAGCAACTTAGGATTCTCTGTCTGAGGTTAGAGCAGAGCCCAGCGCGAGTGGGCTTGCGGGGAGATGTCCTGTGTCTCCTGGCCATGCTCAGTGCTGCTGTCATCCAACAGACCCCAGGGCCCGTGTCCCATCCGCCGTGGGGCCCCGGGCGCGGCCTAACCTCTGAAGGGGTGCGTGGAATCAGGGGAGCCGGCTTTCCCACCGCCCCGTAGCTTCCTACATCCGAGCTCAGCGATGGGATTTCAGCTCAGAGCCCAGGGGAAGCCAAGGCTTCTGGGAGATCTGCCCAGTTCCTCCAGGTCAAACCAGTGGCAGAGGGTGGACAGCTGGGCACCTGGGCACCGGCCTCATCTGGTGCTTGCTGCCCGTGCCTTGTGGAGTTCCTCTTCTCCCTGACCAACGTTCTTGGATATTTTAGGTCAAAACAGTTGCACCCACACGGAGCCTTAATGTTCTCCCAGAATTCCTTCCAGGAATCTCCAGCTGTCTCTCAGCCTTGGTCTCTCCATCCACCCACGCCAGGAACCCTGCCCTTGACCTGGCACAGAATAGCGATGGCATCAGGATAATGTTACCCGAGAGTGGCTAGATGCACACGCGTACTTTAAAATGCTTTTGTTTATCGATGGATCCCTATTCACCGAGTGACTGGTGTGGCCGGCAACAATGGCAGCTGGGGTGTCAGTGGTGGAGACAGCAGGTTCACATCCCTCTCATGGAGCCGGGATGCAGACAGTTCATTGAAATAGATACCAGACAAACACGTCGTGAACGGGGTGCCCGGGGATATGAACAAGAGGACCTAAGTGGATTTTCAGGGCCAAGATGGGTTTTTTTGGAGAAAGTTACATTTTAGTCGACTTGAGCGGAACGGTGTGGATTAAGCCAGGCAAACAGAAGAGGGTGGTGTATTCTGAGCAGGTGGGAAATGCAGGTGGGAGGTTCCTGAGGTTGGAATGACCTGGGCCAGGGTGAGGAGGTGACAGGGGTCTGTAGTTGAAACCAGGTGAGTGGGCAGAGGGGTGTGGTCGTGACGGGGACAGGTGCACACCCCAAGTGCTGTTCTGGTGGGGACAGGTGCACACCCCAAGTGCTGTTCTGGTGGGGACAGATGCACACCCCAAGTGCTGTTCTGGTGGGGACAGATGCCCACCCCAAGTGCTGTTCTGGTGGGGACAGGTGCACACCCCAAGTGCTGTTCTGGTGGGGACAGATGCCCACCCCAAGTGTGGCTGTGACAGGGACAGGTGCACACCCCAAGTGTGGCTGTGATGGGACAGGTGCCCACTCCAAGTGTGCTTATCCAGGGGCCAGTGCCCACCCCAGGTGCTCTTCTGGTGGGGACAGGTGCCCACCCCAAGTGCCGGTGGAGAGTCTGGGTTATTGTAAAAGCAGAGCGAATGCACTGAGAGACAGGGTCGCCGTGCACTGAGTCTCCACTCGAGTGCAGACTCTGAAGTCAGAGCCAGTACTCGCCCCCGAGGCGGCAGGTGCGGGGTTTGGGCACTGCCTGCCCGTAACCGCCCTGCCCCACGTCTTTACGAGGAATTTCTTCCAGCTTCAGCCCAACACGAAGAGCCCCAGAGCTGCATGGGAGCAGAATGCCGGTCTTCTCTCCAGTGAGGTGCGCCGTGAATGAGAGGCGAATTCCTCACCCAATTTAATCCACATGCCTGTCTGAGAGAGGACTGCTGCCTTTTGAAGTGTTGCAGATTTGTTTTCTCTAGCTCCCCGTGGGCTTCTCGGGATATCACGGCGATGCTGGTCACCGTTTCACGTAGCTTTTGGCTGTCACTCACAGAAAGAAAAACAAATAGCGGGATCCCAGGGCAGCTGTCCCGGGCTCTGGGCAGCGTTCAGTAGCCATTCCAGGGGCTTACATCCCATGACCGGCAGGCACCAAGCCCGGTGGCTGATCTTGGATGTCGCCGCTCATCACGTGAGCCCTGGGGGCACCCTCACTGCTGTCTCCCCCAGGTCCCTCTCAGTCTTCCCTCTACTGCCTTTGCTGATCGCTGTCAATACCAGGCCCCGCCGGCCCCGCCTGCCCCACCGGCCTGGATGCAGCCGACCTCTCAGACCGTGCCGCTGACAGCAGAACGGCTGCCACTGCCCCACTTCTGCCCACATGCGTCCCACGCTGTCCTCCGTCCCTGCCACCCTGGACTGCCCACCCATCGGAGCAGCCAACGGGAAACACGGCGGGTGGTCAAGCGTTGGTTTTGGCCCGGAGGGCTCCTGGGAATTTCACTTTCCAGAATCATCCTAGGGCCGAGATTGAAGAGTTTTTCTTCCCTTTAGGAAACGGGGGTGGCTCTGTCCTTAGCTCCAGAACGATTTCAAGTTACACAAAATCCTCTCTCACTGGAGAATTGCAAATATTTCAGTACTGCTTCTTTGGTATCTGCCGAAAGATGTTTTGCAGCCTGATTGTCAAAGGCCATTTATCGAATGGCTGCTTTTAAAAATGTGTTTTCCACTTTGAGGTGAAAATGCCCGTGGAAAATTACGGGCCCGTGGAATGGCAGGGCAATTTCCCCTAACTTGTGTCTCCTGCATTCACTCGGCATGGATGGCGCTGAAGACCGCCCATGCACGCGGTGTTTCCTTGGTGTCCTGGTCACGTGGGGACATTGTCCAGTCATTGTTGCTTGTCCTGAGGAACTTCAATGCAGTGACAAGGGCAGCGCTGAGGGCCAAGTAGAGGAGGGGCCCAGGCCATGGCCCACAGCAGAGAGGACGTGGGGGTGGGGGAGATGGTTGCTGAGTGTGGGGTCTGGAGGGTGTTCCTCCGTACCTGTCATTCAAACAGGAAGGACTGGGTGTGGGGAGGAGGCGGGGACTTGTCCCCAGAGAGGTCAGCGCTGGCTGTGGGAGCAGAGTGGCGCTGGTAGACTTACAGGTATGTAACAGGCTGGGGGGCACTCATCCCCAGGAAGCCAGCGTGGGCAGCTCGGGCCCCAGGAAGCCGGCGTGGACAGCTCAGGCCCCAGGAAGCCGGCGTGGACAGCTCGGGCCCCAGGAAGCCGGCGTGGGCAGCTCGGGCCCCAGGAAGCCGGCGTGGGCAGCTCGGGCCCCAGGAAGCCGGCGTGGACAGCTCGGGCCCCAGGAAGCCGGCGTGGGCAGGGGCAGGTCAGGCCCCTGCTCCTGTCTGCCGTTTTGGGGGGTTGGGGACAGGTGGTCAGCACCGGCTGTGGGAGCAGAGTGTGGCGCTGGTGCCCTCACCTTGCCTGGGCGCGCCTGCCTCTGTCCACCCCTCGGTCCCTAGCGCCTGGGCTCCCTGGCCCTGCTGCTCCTCGCTGCCCCCTAGGCTGTTACCCCAGGAGCATGCCCACCCACGGGCTCCCAGGAGGGGGTTGGCCCCAGTCAGCTCCTTTCTCTCTCAGGGACTTGCAGTTGTCTGCTGATCCCTCCATTTATATCTCCAGCATTCTCACCTTTACCCAATGAGTGTGAGAGAGAGATAGAGAGAAAGGTCTTCTGTCCATAGGTTCACTCCCCAGATGGCCTCAATTGCTGGAGCTGTGCCGATCTGAAGCCAGAGCCAGGAGCTTCTTCCAGGTCCCACGTGGGTGCAGGGGCCCAAGGACTTGGACCATCTTCCGCTGCTTTCCCAGGCCAGAGCAGAGAGCTGGATCAGAAAGTGGAGCAGCTGAGACTAGAACTGGCTCCCATATGGGACGCTGGCACTGTAGGTGGAGGATTAACCTACTGCACCATAGTGCCAGCCCCTCCCACCCTTAATTTTTACAAATAACTGTTTTCAGTTAGCTTTATATTCACAATATTAACCCTACACTAATTAAAGAGTTCAACAAACAGTAAGAAAAAAAAAAAAACTGTCCCTCAACAGTGGAGTCAGGGGCTCTAATTAGTTATCAAGTCCCAAATGTCAATTTCACTCCTATAGATTACATTTTAGGTGAGCTAGTCATCTCCGCAGATCAAGGAAGACACGTCGCATCTGTCTTTTGGGGACCAGCTTATTTCACTAAGTATAAGGGTTTCCAGTGGCATCCACTTTGTTGCAAAAGACAGGATTTCATTTTTTCAAGTGCTGAGCAGTACTCCACAGTGTTTGTAGGTGTATACCATAATTTATCTGGTTATCAGTTGAAGCAATGTTGATTAATATATTAAAAAAAGAAGACTTTTAATTTATATATTTTTAAAAAAGATCTTCTTAAAAACTGGGCCAAGTTCAAATTATGGTATGGATAAAAAAACAGAAAAAGTTTGTGGTAACACAGGTTAACTCCCTCAGCTTTTGGGGCCATTGTTTAAAAGTAGGTCTCAGCCATGGCCTTGTTCTTTTTTTAAAAATTTATTTTTTATTTGAAAGGCAGAGCTACAGAGAAGCAGAGAGAGAGAGAGAGAGAGAGAGAGAGAAGAGAGAGGTCTTCCATCTGTTGGTTCACCCCTCAAATGGCCACAATGGCCAGAGCTGAGCTGATTCGAAGCCAGGAGCCGGGAGCTTCTTCCAGATCTCCCATGCAGGTGCAGGGACCTAAGCACTTGGACCATCTTCTACTGCTTTCCCAGGCCATAGCAGAGAGCTGGATCAGAAGTGGAGGAGCCAGGACTTGAACAGGCGCCCATATACAATGCGGCACTGCTTTACCCACTACGGCACAGTGCCAGCCCCCTTGCCTTGCTCTTATTACTCTGCAGTAAATAACGCTCATCCAAGTGTTCTGGAAAGAAGCCACACGTTTAGTCACTGGCAATGACAGTTACCATGAAACAAGGAAAGAAAAGCTGTAGGGTAAATTTACTTCCCGGCTGGCCTCACCCGGCCGCAGTGAGGCCATCAGTTGCGGGAGACATTAGGCTTGGAACGGACGAGAACTCCTGTGCCCTCAGCTTTAGCAGCCCCTGCAGCTGAGGTTTGCTTCCCAGTGAAGAGCATTTTGCCCAGCGGGCATCCTGGGCTTATCTGAGAAGTGGCGGTGGCAGATCACCACCCGAAACCCGGGGTGGCTGTGCCGGCGCCCCGCTGCCCGCGGCGGCCTGCTCTGTGAGCTCTGTTGCTCAGTGGGAGGGAGCCCCGGGCTGGGAGAACACAGCTCTCTCTCCAGCGATTGAGGACGGCTCGAGACGCCGTCTCTAGGCCCAGGGTTGCTCACTTTTTTGATTTTTGCCCAGCAGCTGGGCTCAGGGAGGACATCACTGGTGAGGGAAAGCTATTGCCACCAGGGCAAACGCGGGCAGGCTCAGTGGTCCCCGGCGTCGGCCACATGATACCAAGTCTAAAAATAGATAAACACATACCTGGAAACAGGCCCCAAGGAAGGAGGGAGGGCAGGACGCCAGACGGGGATGGAGAAGGAAGGAAGGAGAAAAGGGAGGAAAGTCAGGATAGACAAGAGCGTTGAGGGTCTAATTCAGAGTGCCCATGAAAAGAAAACAAAAGAAAGCATAGATTTGGAGAATGCCAATGGGAAGTGGAAATAAAACGTGATAGACTTTCTAAATCGGAGCTGCATTTGCTTCTTCTCTCACATCCTGAGGGGCAGGACGTGGGCGCTTGTAGCAGTCACCCCACCAGCACCTGGGAAGCAGGTGCCACGCTCTGGGCTCTGGCGGCGCTGCTCTGACAGCCGCTGTGGCCAGCAGGGCGTGGCGCGTTTCCGTCCGGGGCCCATCAGTCTGCGCACAGGGAAGCCAATCCGAGGCAGAGAGGACTGGGGTGCTGTGAAGAAGCAAGGGCATCCTGGGCTCCTCCATGCCCATTCCAGCCTTGGCGTCGGGGAGTATCTCGGGCAAGTCGGCATGAGAAGCCTGAGCCCCACAGGTCTCGCTGGTTACCAGGTAGCTGCCGCTGCGACCTCGGAATCACAGGGATGCTGGAGGGCAGGGTTCCGTCTTGGGAGGGAGGTGGGGAAGTGTGCTGATGCTAGCCAGTGTTAATTCCACGCCACTTCCGAATCTCGGGGCTGCAGGAAGCAAATGTCATATGGGAGCTCACTTCTGGGGGCTCAGGCGCAGGTTTCCCAGCCAGCTGTGCCAACACAGGCTGCTCCCTGGGGATCCGGGATGCTGCTCCTTATTGTCCCTCCTTGGAGCACTCTTGTGGCTTCCCAATGACTTCAGCATTAACGTGGCGAGAGGGAGAGGGTTTCAATCAACGCAGGAGAACCAGGCTCGGGGAACAGGGTGGCCCTGCTGTGGGTCCCCAAGCGCCACAGCCCAGTTGGATAAGCGCTTGTCTAGGACAGGTTTGCCTCCTGTCACCACCTTGGTCTCCTCCAGTCCTCGGGCCTTGTAATGCCTCCCCTGCCTGCAGGTGTGCTGCCTGGTCTGTGGCGGTCTCTCCTGCATTGGAGACCTGGAGACTCCTTGCCCTCGTGGTCTCAGATGGTCTTCCAGCCTCCTGCATCCCCTTGTGAGTGAGGACGTCTCCCCATCTCCCGACTCAGAGGGAGTGGCTCCTCCTTGGGGAGCTGTTCCCGCCCCCGCCCCCTTGGTGTTCTACCTAACAAGCGTGCAATCAGCTGGACTACCTGGTTACACATGATACACGTGACTGCACGTTTGCTGGAGTCACCATGGGGCTGGAGTCACCACGAAGCAGGTTCCGACTCCATTCCTGGTGGAATTCCCAGTACCCAGCGTGGGCCTGCATGTCACAGGCATGCAAAAACGTGTTCCGTGATAAACATGGGTGCACGCTGAGGACTCTCTAGCCTCCTGTGATGGGTTGAATCATGTCTTGCAAAAAACACGTTCAAATCCTTGCTCCACCTGTGACTTTGACCATTGAAACTGGATCTACGCAGGTGTCCTCAAGGTAACGCAAGTCATCAGTGCCTGCTCTGTGACAAGGAAGAATAAACGCCGAGTGAGGATGGCAGCATAAACCACAGCCGTGCACCTGCGAGCCAGGGCACATCTAGGGGGAAAGGACACCTCCAGACACCAGCAAGGGACAAGGAGGGCATCCACCCAGCGTCAGGGCGGGCGCAGTCCTGCCAAAGCCTTGATTTAGGACTTCTGGCCCCCAGAACTGGGCAAACCCCAAGGCAATGATTATTGTGGAAACCATGCTGATGGCTGTTCATTGTGGCAGAACCAGGAAACTGCCGGCAACTGTGGACGAATCCTCCCCTTGCTCCTCCCCTTTCAGAGCCCCGTCATCTGCTCCCGGGGGCTTTTCTCTACCGCTGGGACCCAGGGCAACTGTGAGAAAAGCACGCAGTGATCTGAGCACCCAGGGTCAAGACCGGCAGGTCCATCTGTGTGCCTTGACTCGTCCTGAATATCGGTCTTGGATGTGTGTGCCGAGTAGGATCTTATTCCGCACTTCCCGTGTGAGGAGTCAGAAGACAGAAAAGGGAACACGTTAAACATTTCTAAAAAGGATTTTTTTAAAAGCTGTTTTCTCAAAGATACACTTTTTGGAAAATTTAGTAAAGATATTTTGAGAACACATAGCACCGTCCACACGTGTGTGTGTGTGTGTGTGTGTGTGTGTGTGTGTGGTTTCCCAGTGTTCTCTATCTAGCTCTAAGGAAAAGAAATTGGGAAGTTACAAGCATCCGTGCAAGACAAGCTGTGCAGGTGTGAGATGATCAGAGTTACTCTGTGGATTTTAAAGCAATACTCACAGCATCCGAATGTGTACTAGCAGCATTGTCGAAGGCTCCAGAAGATCAGCTATGGTTATGGATTCAGTGGGTTTTTACGTTAAAGTTACAGATTCATGCAACATACTGAACATCGTCAAGAACTAGGCTGAGACTGTAGGTCACAGTCTACGTCCAGCAACGACCGCTCTGTGTGGTTCTGCAGCAGATCTGCAAAGGATCTGAGCTCTGTCTGGCCAGGCAACGAGCAGCACCCTTAGCGTGTCAGCCCGGACGCTTAGCATGAGGTTGACCCCTTAGCGTGTCAGTCCGGAAGCTTAGCATGAGGTTGACCCCTTAGCGTGTCAGCCCGGATGCTTAGCATGAGGTTGACCCCTTAGCATGTCAGGCTGAATGCCTAACATGAGGTTGACCCCTTAGCGTGTCAGCCTGGATGTCTAACATGAGGTTGACCCCTTAGCGTGTCAGCGCAGATGCTTAGCATGAGGTTGACCCCTTAGCGTGTCAGCCTGGATGCCTAACATGAGGTTGACCCCTTAGTGTGTCAGCGCAGATGCTTAGCATGAGGTTGACCCCTTAGCGTGTCAGTCCGGAAGCTTAGCATGAGGTTGACCCCTTAGCGTGTCAGCCCGGATGCTTAGCATGAGGTTGACCCCTTAGCATGTCAGGCTGAATGCCTAACATGAGGTTGACCCCTTAGCGTGTCAGCCTGGATGTCTAACATGAGGTTGACCCCTTAGCGTGTCAGCGCAGATGCTTAGCATGAGGTTGACCCCTTAGCGTGTCAGCCTGGATGCCTAACATGAGGTTGACCCCTTAGTGTGTCAGCGCAGATGCTTAGCATGAGGTTGACCCCTTAGCGTGTCAGCCCGGATGCTTAGCATGAGGTTGACCCCTTAGCATGTCAGGCTGAATGCCTAACATGAGGTTGACCCCTTAGCGTGTCAGCCTGGATGTCTAACATGAGGTTGACCCCTTAGCATGTCAGCACAGATGCTTAGCATGAGGTTGACCCCTAGCGTGTCAGCCCGAACACTCAGCGTGGGAGGCCTAATGTTTAGGACGTGAAAGTGAGGCAGCTCATCACCGGCTCATTGAGAGGAGAGCGATGGTGGGTGTGTGTCCAGCCTGCAGCCTGGTGTTCTGATTAGCCCGCTTCTGCTAAGCACTGGGGCGAGTCTTTCTGGCCCACATCTTCAACTCTAACTCCTTTTCATTCATACCTGCTTTAAGGTCCCAGTGTGCAGGGATTCGGGGAAACATGAAATAGAGTTAGAGAGCCTACAGCAGACGGAGGGCACGCCAGCGCGCATTGGAGTAGCTCGGAAGCCTTCTCCATTCCTTGTCCCTTCATCAGCCATGTACTGCCGTGGGTCAGGCCCTGTTCAACTGCTGTGGAGCTGAGGATGCGGGAGATGGATGTGGGCCCTCGAATGGCTGACGTGGAGGTGCGGAAAGTACGTGGGAACAGCGACAACAGAGTTGGAGCCTTTTATGGTCATCTCGTCTCACACAACAGACGTGGGCCAGGCGCGGTTACTCTTGGGCTTTTGAACATTTGTTGATTCAGTTGAGAGGGCTGTGAGACAGACAGACAGACACACACACACACACGCGCACAGAGGGAGAGATCTTCCATCTACGGGTTCACTCCCCAAAATGCCTGCATCAGCTGGGGCCAGCACTCAGCCTGGGTCTCTCAGGAGGGCAGTTATCCAGCTCCGGGGCCGGCCCTGGCAGGAGGCTGTGGTCAGGGATTGAACCCAGGCTCTCAGACGTCGACACAGGCACCTGCAGCACGAGGCCAGGTGCTCACTTCCCCCAAGGCTGGAGGAGGCGCCGTGTCCGGGGCCAGAGCTGCCACTTCCCTCCCTCCAAGCTTGGCACCATGTGCCTCTCTCCGGCGCTGCAGAGTGGAGGGCGAGCGCCCAGCACAGGCCCCTGGTGACAGAAAGGAAGCGTCAGAAGTCAGCGCCGCTCTTGGGCGTACTCACGAGTTGCGGTTGGGCCATTGCTGTCTTCATTTTCCTAAGTGTCTCTCTTATTTCTGAAACCCCTCTCTGCATCTCTGCCTTCAGTCTCCCTCCCCTGAAGATCCCAAGCAGAGAGGGTCCAGGTGGTGGCCAGCGCACAGGTGACACTGTGCAGCTCCGGGGTGCAGCTTCTCTCTCTCCCTCACATGAGGAAACCGAAGCAAGGAAGAGTTGAGCATCTTGGCGGAAATCACACGGCGTGGATGAGGCAGGGCCCATTGCGCATCAGCAAATCTCGGCTGAGCCACGGACTAGCACTACGAGACACAAGGGGGCAGGAGGCAGCCCCCGTGTAGGGCGAATCGGGTATTGGTATGGGGAAACGGACCACACGGACGAAGAACACAGAATAATAGCAGGATGGTTACACTCAGGCAAAGGGGAAATGAACTGAAAAACCAGGCGAGCACTGGGAAAATTCAGACTCGAGAGAAGTGAAGCAAAGCAGCTGACATATCAAAACTCTGCTATGGTGTGGAGCAGGCATCCATATGGGCGCCGGTTCCAGTCCAGGGGGCTCCTCTTCCTATCCAGCTCTCTGCTATGGCCTGGAAAGCAGTAGAAGATGACCCAAGTGCTTGGCCCCTGCATCTGCATGGGAGACCTGGAAGAAGCTCCTGGCTTTGGATCGGCGCAGCTCCAGCCGTTGTGGCCATCTGGGGAGTGAACCAGTGGTTGAAAGATCTCTCCCTCTCTCTCTCTCTGCCTCTCCCTCTGCCTGTCTGTAGCTCTGCCTCTCAAATAAAACAAACCTGCTATGGGTGACTAAAAGAAGGTGATGCATTCCATGAAACGACGACAGAGAACGTTCCAGTATTAAAGATGTCTGATCTTAGATGAAAGGGCAAGCAGACAAGAACAGAGAAGTGTACGCCTGGATGTGTCAGGAAACCCTAACACGTCCCAGCGAGGGCAGGCCGGCCACCGCGCAGAGCCAGGAGAGCAGTGCCGGCCTGGACTTGCCAGGAGCAAACCCCACACAGGAAGACGGCAGAGCCACGAGTCAGGGCCGTGGCTTCAAGGTGCTGAGGGAGCAGCGGTCCGGTGTTCTGTCACTCTGGGTCCCTTTAGTGTGTGAACGAAACCGACGTGTTCTGTGGCACAAAGGGCCACCCGATGCTTTCCAAGCTCCCCCTAGAAGGACATAAACCCACATACAAGAAGAAAAATGAATTCGGGCACGCACCGTGACAAACACATGAGCGCATTGTGACGTCTTCTCGGGAAGCGGTGACCAGAACTGAAACAGCTCCAGTTGGAAGGAGAGACTCCCCAATAGGCACCCGAAACTCCAACTCCCGGCCCCAAGGCTGGGCCCCAACGTGGGGGAGGCATGGCCCTAAAGGCCAAGTGAGTGAGTTGATTATCAAGAAATGAGGAGGAAAAGTAACAATCACAACAAAGAACTGCATATAACAAAGAAGGATAGGAACATTAAGAATGGAATAAATATATTTTTAGGCAATTGCAAAAAAAAAAAAAAAGAAGAAGAAGAAAACTTACCCAGTTAGAACTAAGAAAGAAAGAGCAATGAAGTTTGTTAAGTAAAACACAGGTATTGGTGAGGTCAGCAGACGTAGATCAGCCAGTGGACTGATGATCAGCCGATGGACAGTCTCAGGTCTGCTGGGTCCACAAAGGGATTCCGCGTTGGTTGGCAGGAAGGGACGCGGTGAGAACAAAGGCACACCGTGGTTTCAGAATTATGGGGTCACAGTGGCAGGGGCCCGGCACAGCACCTCTGAAGCCCCTGGGGACCCCTGCAGCCCGTATAGGAGCCTGGGGCTTTGAGTCCTGGCTCCTCCTGCAACTCCAGCTTCCTGTGAGCATGCACCTAGGAGGCGGCAGGTGGTGGCTCCAGGCCCTGGGTCCCTGCCAGCCGCTGGAGAGAGCTGCCTTGTGTTCCAGGCTCCCGACTTTGGCACGGCCCAGCCCTGGAGGTTGTGGGCATGGGGGAGGGGGCAGTGGTCTCTATCTGCCTTCCAGATAAAATGAAAACAGACAAACGCAAAGTACAAATAAACAAGATACTTGAGAAAGATGCTACCAAATATAAAGCAACAAGAGAGTTGAGATGTGATCTTGTGACCAGGTAACACAAAGTTCAAGGCAAAATGGGAAACCCTCCTGGCACGGTGGTACACTGGGCAGAGCGGTGACGCAGGGGCGCCCAGGGCCCAGTCAGTAGAAAACTCACTCAGGCAAGGAGCCACGAAGCTTTCACAGGAATCCACTGTGCGAGAAAACCTTGGGAACTCTTCCCCAGTGGCGGGCTCTGGATACCACTCTCTGACCGTAACCTAAGGAAACCACGACCCAAGGACCACGGAGTCATTTAAGACCCTGTAGAAGAAACAAACAAAGCCTTGTTTGTTTATACTAAATAACCCTTGTGTTGAAAAGGAAATCAGAGGTGAACTTGGGAAATACTTGGAAGTGAATGGCAGTGAGAACGAGATGTCCAGCACGTGGGAGACGGCCGAAGGTGTTCTGTGGGAAGAAACAGAGAGCTGGCTACGGCGTTCGAGATGAGGAACGTTGAAAAAGCAAGAGAATCCTGCATTCGACCCAAGCAGCTAGGATAAATGAGTACAAAGAAACATGGGAGAAACTGTAAGTTACCAAAAATCAGTGTGCCTCAAGGGAAAAGGACATAAAAATAATAAAATCCGCTTCTCTAAAATGTCAATAAGAAAAAATATCTCTAGCAAAAGGGAATTTAAACATTGAAAGGAAATACATGCAGATTTAAACGATTTAAAGAGAAAAAGTATCAGGAACAAGTACAATAATCCTCATACATTCTAAAACTAATTGAAAGACAACTTTCCAGGAAAAAGTCAGAAAACGTCAAAAAAGATCAAAGAAGTAATAGAAAAGTTAAGTCGTAGATGGAGAATCGTTAAGGCAAACGAGAATCAAAGACCTCCCCACGTGAAAAACCAGCGGCCGGTACTCTTGCGGGTGTTTTCCCAAAGGCGTTCCCTGGGATCGGGATGCCAGACACCTCTCCCACGAGGAGGAGAGAGCCCAGAACCTAGGACTACGCCACACACCCTCCTCCAGGCTTGTCACAGCCACACACCCCGAGTTCCAAGTCCAGCTTTGTCACCACTACAAATACCCCTGGACGTTCATCCCCTCAGCCCGATATGCCATCGCCAGCTCCCTAATTCCCAGCTCACCTCCGTGAGTTCTCCCTGCCCCCAACCATGCCTGGTTCCCCGTCAACCCGTCAGTGGACCTGACGAGGACTCTTTGCCACTGTACCCGCCGAGGTCCTCCCCTTCCCCACCGGTAGTATAAATCCCACAGCCCACTGTTACCCCGGGCTCCTTGAGTACATCCCCACTCCCTTACCCCGCCTCACTGCAGGCTGCTCGCCCGTCGGAACCACAGGCTGGCTCTGCGCCCACCCCAGCCCTTGTCCGTGTACCTGCAGTCGTCTAGGTGTGGCTGGAGAGCAGCCGACACCCACACTGGTCCCACTAAATGAATGATCACAAAATCACCAGCCTTCCCGGGGCCCCTGGTACTGCTGGCCTCGCAGCTGTGTCCTCTGCTTTGTAACACACCCAGGGGACTGCTCTCCACTTTCCCTTCCTCCTAAAGCCCCCCACCAGCTCCCCTACCTCACTCACAGCCTTGAGTGTGGTCACAGACATCCTTACGCCAGGCAGGGAAGGCCTGGCTGGGCACCTGTTCCCAGAGATGAGCAGCTCACACACCCATCGAAGGCCACACGCCACCCGTGTGCCTGATCTCTGGCCCTCTTGTCCACCCCAGGTGTTGTCCTGCCGCTCTCTCTCCGTCAGCCCTCCCCTCGCACCCCCACTTCCGTCTGCCATCAATATGCTGTGCACTGTTCCGATCTCACACACACACAGACAAGCCCCAGCAGTGACCCCGTCTATCTTGCTGCTCCCCCCGTAGAGTCCCTGCTGCCATTGAAAAGTAGAACTTGGCCGGCGCCGTGGCTCAAAAGGCTAATCCTCCGCCTTGCAGCACCGGCACACCGGGTTCTAGTCCCGGTCGGGGCGCTGGATTCTGTCCCTGTTGCCCCTCTTCCAGGCCAGTTCTCTGCTGTGGCCAGGAAGTGCAGTGAAGGATGGCCCAAGTGCTTGGGCCCTGCACCCCATGGGAGACCAGGAGAAGCACCTGGCTCCTGCCATCGGATCAGCGCGGTGTGCCGGCCGCGGCAGCCATTGGAGGGTGAACCAACGGCAAAGGAAGACCTTTCTCGCTGTCTTTCTCTCTCACTGTCCACTCTGCCTGTCAAAAATAAATAAATAAATAAATAAAAAAGAAAAGCTGTCTGCATTCACTCCCATCTTCCTCTGGCCCAGTCCAAATAGCTGCTTGCCACACACCTCTGACACTCCCCACTCCCCCCCAGTCACCAGCGGCCTCCTTCTCAGCAATTCTGGTGGTCAGTTTCTCCCCCAGACCTGGCACACCCACGGGTCTGGCAAGAGCACTTCTCCCCCAGCCTCTGCCTGGTGAACCTGCTCCTGTTTCCTGGCGTGGAGCCCGCACTGGGCTTGCGTCCGTCTCACTGGCTGCTGCTCCGCACACCTGTCCCCTGATGTCCCAACCTCCTCCACTTGGAATATACGAGGGCCCAGCACCTGCTCGTCCCCCCACCCTCCCACCAGGCTCCTCTGGGAGCGCTGTGTGCAGCAAGCACCTGCTCTCTCATCAGAGATCCAGGTCCACACAGGGGATGCGCAGCCTTGTTTGTGGCTGGCGATTTGGAGAGAACCCAGGCGCCCATCGGTGAGCAGACGCTCAAGGTGGGAGACACACAGTTGAGTTCCAGGCCAAGCAGCGAGGAACAACACAGAGAGAGCTCGGGAACAGCACTGGTGGCAGAACGGGATCCGTGGCACAGCACTGTTTGCATATCTTAGGATCACATTTGTCCTATATATATTTCAGAGACATTTTTGTTGCCAAGGACATTTCATAAACACATCTGAGAAGGGCCCTTGGTGTGGGAACCACTGGGCCAGTGATAGATACGGAGGAAGATAATCAGACAATGGGTCTGCGCCAAGCAGCAACAGCATGTCTGTGACTCACCCAAGCCCTGCCTGGCGGGACAGAGGGCGGGCCCTAGAGCTGGAGGATCTGAGCAACCATCACCAGCCACACGTGCCTCCCAGCACCGAGTCACTCCACAGGTCAGCTGCAAGTGTAAAGAAAACCAAGAGTCAAAATCCCCCTCTTCCCAGACAAGCAGAGTTTTATGAAGAGCCCTTGTGAGGGAAGGGGAGAGAGTAGGTTCTCTAAGATGTCCTCATGCTTGAAGTTCTTATTGCTACACACACACACACACACACACACACACACACACACTCCAGAATCCTCGAAAGGCTAGAAAAAAAAAAAATAAAATCTATTCAAAACAAAGACAAGTAAATTGGACACAGGTGAAGGCACCCTGGAGGCCAGGTACCAGAATCTGGAGATAAAAGCCCAAACTGGCAACCTCTTGTGGGGCATTAATGCCACTGTTTAGGGGACTGAGAGGTGGGGCTTTGGGTCTGCTTGCAATTTGCATAGTTTAACTAGAGGCTCCTCGGCAGAAAGCCAAGGCAACCAGAGAAACTGCTGCTTTCAGAGGAAATGGGGGTGCAAACATCGTCAGCCTGCTGCTGGGGGACCCAAGACGTCTACCTTGGGTCCTACGTTGTCGGGTGGGCAAACACAGGGTCCCCCAGAATATCGAGTTATAGCTCCGTCTTGTGTGCACACACAGGCTCTGCGCTCGGAGCCCCCGGATTAGGCAGGCTGTCAGCCCAAGAGACCATCAGGTAAACCCCCTCTGGAGGAGAGCACCCTCGATCCTGCTCCCGGGGATTCCACGAGTTGACACACACACACACGATTTCCACGCCATAAAGAAGCAAGTCACTATGAGTGAGGGTAAGCCGAAGCCAGAAGCAGCGTTTCCATTCTCCAAGACTTCACATACCGTGAGGATCAGACGCAGAATAAGAATGACCCCAGAAGGAGCTGGTAGTAAGTGAAACCAAGAAGACACCCCGTAAGCAAGGAGAACAATCTCCTTAAAGGACTGTGAAAAACGCACTCCCATCTGGACGACTGAGCACAGCAAGGTGGTCTCACAAGAGCAGGAGAGAAATAATATCACTTTAGGAAAACACACAGTGGAAGCGCACACGCACCAGCCAAGCGCGTGTGGCTGGGTCCGAGGCAGGGGGAAGGGAAAGGACCTGGGGCTGGGGCGAGAGCCGGAGCAGAGAGGCCATCCAGGCCAGCGCCCACTCGGAGAGACAGAATGGAAATAGCCACTTTTCTGGGTAAAATGAAGAAAATGAGTTTATGGACAACAACAGCAGGTTCGCCAGATGGGAGAATAAGGGAATATCCAAGGGTTTCTTTCTTTCTTTTTTATCGCAAGCCTAGTATACTGAATTAACTTTAGATGGCTTATTTTCATGGGAAAAAAACAGAGTCAATCGATTAAATGAAAACAAAAAAAAAAGAGAGAGAAAATGAAACTCTTTATGAAAACAGAAGAACAAATAGGATAAATAAATTTGCCAGGCGAAAGACAAAGATTTCCGAAGATTAAAATCAAATGATTGTCTTTCATAAGAGCTATGTCCAGAGCCTAAGAACACAGAGACGCTCAGGAAATTAACTGAAAACAAATGTGTGCAGGCAAGAAACACCCAAAGAAGTCCAATGAGGGAATATTAACACCAAAGAGGCTAAAAGGCAAAAATCCTTATTACAGACGCAGGGCCATTCCGACTTCATGGAAGTCTAAGTGTTTATGAACGTAATAAAATAATTACCAAACATCCAGCAGATTTGACAAGATTACATGGAAATGCAGGCAACTCACTCAGGCACGGGGATATATTTTTATAATTTGGGTAGAGATTGGGAGATCGGTTAGTTCCAAGCCATGGAGGACAATAGAATCTTCAGAACCACACAATTAACAAGCTGGCTTTCTCGGGCATAAAATGAAAACCGCTCAGCAAGTTGAGAGCCATTATTTTCTTTACGACAAAGAGCACTCATAAATGTCATGCGCCATCTCGCAAAGTAAGTCCAAATGAATTTCAAAGAATTAAATGAGGGTAGGCCATGCCCTCTGACAGTAACGCAAACTGTGAATCAACCAGAGGAAGATGAAAAAACACGACTTTGAAAAACACATCCATTTAGAATTTCCTCAACTTTTAATCCACATGGCAAGCATCAATTAAGGAAAAATGCAAATGCAAAGAATGCCATGAAACAATGATAAAAATACCACATATTAAAATATGCGAGACAGAAGAAAGGCTTGAAGGGAACCTAGAGCATTTGATTAGAAGACAGCACTAGTGGAATGTTAGCAGAGTGAGCTTTCCGTTGGAAAAGTGAGGAAAAGCCACATGGTGGATGGCTGGAAAGTGGGAGGGGGGACTAAGTGTGAGAGCAGCAATAAATGACATGGGAAATAAAGGTACGGCAGGGAGGGTGACCACGTAGAGTAGACCGCATAGAGTGGATTGTGTAGAGTGGACCAAATAGAGTGGACTGTGTAGAGTGGACCATGTAGAGTGGACCGTGTAGAATGGACCACATAGAGTGAACCACATAGAGCAGACCACGTAGAGTGGACCGTGTAGAGTGGACCACATAGAGTGGACCATGTAGAGTGGACAATGTAGAGTGGACCATGTAGAGTGAACCACATAGAGTAGACCACGTAGAGTGGACCGTGTAGAGTGGACCATGTAGAGTGGACCACATAGAGTGGACCGTGTAGAGTGGACCACATAGAGTGGACCATGTAGAGTGGACTGTGTAGAGTGGACCATGTAGAGTAGACCGCGTAGAGTGGATTGTGTAGAGTGGACCAAATAGAGTGGACTGTGTAGAGTGGACCACGTAGAGTGGACCGTGTAGAGTGGACCACATAGAGTGGACCATGTAGAGTGGACAATGTAGAGTGGACCATGTAGAGTGGACCACGTAGAGTGGACTGTGTAGAGTGGACCATGTAGAGTGAACCATGTAGAGTGGACCATGTAGAGTGGACTGTGTAGAGTGGACCATGTAGAGTGGACCATGTAGAGTGGACAATGTAGAGTGGACCGTGTAGAGTGGACCATGTAGAAGTGGACCGTGTAGAGTGGACCGTGTAGAGTGGACCACATAGAGTGGACCGTGTAGAGTGGACCGTGTAGAGTGGACTGTGTAGAGTGGACCACGTAGAGTGGACCATGTAGAGTGGACCACATAGAGTGAACCACATAGAGTAGACCATGTAGAGTGGACCGTGTAGAGTGGACCACGTAGAGTGGACCGTGTAGAGTGGACCACGTAGAGTGGACCACATAGAGTGGACTGCGTAGAGTGGATTGTGTAGAGTGGACCGTGTAGAGTGGACCAAATAGAGTGGACAATGTAGAGTGGACTGTGTAGAGTGGACCACATAGAGTGGACCATGTAGAGTGGACAATGTAGAGTGGACCGTGTAGAGTGGACCATGTAGAGTGGACCACGTAGAGTGGACCGTGTAGAGTGGACCGTGTAGAGTGGACCACGTAGAGTGGACCATGTAGAGTGGACCGTGTAGAGTGGACCACGTAGAGTGGACCATGTAGAGTGGACCGTGTAGAGTGGACCATGTAGAGTGGACCGTATAGAGTGCTTCTTTGAAAACAGCCCCCGGGAAGGGCTGGCAGGTTGAGTCGCTGCTGCGTTGGCCCCGGCATCCTTGCTGGAGAGCCAGGTTGAGTCCCAGGCACTCTGCTCCTGACCCAGATTCCTGCTCACGTGTCTGGGAAGGCAGGGCAAGACGCTCCTGTTGCTTGGTCCCTGCCACCCGCATGGGAGACCAGGACGGAGCTGCAGCCTCCACGGCCCAGCCTTGGCTGTTGCAGCCATTTGGAGAGTGAACCAAAGGATGAAAGATCTCTCTCTCTCGCTCTCTCTCTCTCTTTTCTCTGTCTGTCTTGCTCTTTGACTCTCTGCATTTCAAATAAATAAATAGATACACAAATAAATTTTTAAAACAAGAGTACAAAAAAACCCAAAAAGCCACTGACAACACTGACCAAGAAGACAGGAAGTTAAGCACAGCAAACAGCGGCGTGCAACGCGGATCACAGGCAGGTTGAAAAGATTTTTAAAAACACTAAACATTGAACCAGAGTGAACAAATTCCTAGAAATATACCCAAACTGGCTTTTGAAAATCTAAGATTCTCAGTATTTTGGATGATAATAAGTGACTTAAATAACCCTTGTGAATATCAAACAAACTGAATGAATATCTCAAAGATCTCCCCACAAAGAACACATCCAGCTGACACCGGTTGATGGGTGACTTCCTCCACTTTTTTAATCTCATAGAAATGCTTACATCTCTAAGAAGCAGCTCGGTCAGTTGCTGAGGCCGGTGTTAACCTCCCATCTGCGGCAAACGAGGGGCTCACCTCCTCAGAGCCCAGATGGGAATTCTTGGAAGTGACAACAGCAGGAGTGGTTATGATAATGCTGGCCCACCCAGCACACTAGCTGCCTCCCTGTGACTGTGGGATGCCAGTCGTGACCTTTCTCCCCGCACGCCTGCCCGGGGTGCGTGGTAACCGTTGAGCAGCCCTGGGAGCAAGTGTGAGATGCAGGCGGAGGCTCATGAGCAGGCGCTGTGGTCCTGTCTTTGTCCCTGCTCTGTGACTGTTCCCTGGGCACCTGCAGTGCAGAGCAGTCTGCAGGGATCCTAACCGGGGGCCAAAGACCCTGGTCTCCTGTGCTTGGGGAGCTCCAGCCTGCTGGGAAAGACAGACGTGGATAAAAAAAAGACATAAGTAAGGCAGCATGTGCAAATGTGATACACATGGAGACACTCCGGTGCAGGGTGCTAGACCAGTCTGCACTGGGGAACCGGCTTTGAAGGCCGCTCAGAAGCAGTAACGTTTGATCTGAATTTAAACCTCATGGGACTCAGAGAGACAGAATCACATGGAGGAAGAGAGTCCTCATCGACTGGTTCACCCCCAGTACCTCCCATGACCAGGGCTGGGTCATGTCAAAGCCAGAAGCCAGGAACTCAGTCCAAGATGCCTATGTGGGTGGCAGGAACCCACTTACTTGTGGTCTCACCCGCTGCCTCCCGGCTCTGCATTGGAGGATGGTGGACTCGGGAGTTGTACCCGGATCCTCTGATAGGAGACTGGAGCACCCAGGGGGGACTATTGGATGGATGGAGAAAGCACCCGGACAGAGGTGGAAGAGCAGGAGCAAGGTAGGATAAAGAAAGAGGAGGCGCCATTCCTCTCCGTGTGGGCTGCCCTGGGCACAGAGCCTGGCGCAGGTGTGGGGCAGACATGCAGTCCGGGCTCGGAAGTGAGTCTGGGGGTGGATGAACAAACCCACCATCGTTGGTATCAGCTCGGGCTCCTGACTCCGGCTTCCTGCTATGGCTGACCCTGGGCAGCGGCAGCGGTGGCTCAGGTGACTGGACCCTTGCCACTGCTCGGGAGACCTGGGTTAGCTCCCAACTCCCGGCTTCAGCCACTGAGGGCACGTGGGGAGTGAGCCAGCAGACCGGGACTGTCTCTCTTTGTTTGTCTCTTGAATTTTTTTTTTAAGAGGGAAAAAAAGAAAACGCAAGCTTATTTTGGTGCAAAGCATTTTGAAACGCACACAATTTTCTCACAATAACATGTTCCATGGGCTCTGCACGCCGTGGTTTCCTTCCATAACATTGACATTCAGGCTTCTTCAGTGAGCGTCGGAGCTGTCAGGAGCTTGTTGAAAATGCAGCTTCCGAAAGTTGTCCTCCCAGATCCTGACTTGTGGCTTCTTCCGGGGAACTCGGAGCTGCGTCCCCCGGCTGGGCTGCTGCAGGTGTCTGGGCTGCCCCAGGTGTTACACGGTCACCCCTGAGCTTCGGCATCATTATGGCGGCTTTACGATCAGTCATCATCAAACAGAGACGAAGTGATTCTCTTCAAGCTTTGGGTGACTTTTAATGAGGTTTTCAGCTAAAGCTGACACAGGAAGAGACCTCGCCTTTAGTGGCCGGTGCCAGGAAAACGTGCACACCCGCATCTCTGCAGCTTGGGGCTTTACTGCTGCACCGGGGGCGGGGGCGGGAGGGCTGCTCCCACGCATGGTCAGGAACGGCTCTCAGGGGCGAGTGGCAACCTGTCCCTGCCAGGCACACTCCACTGTACAAGCCAGCGGCTGGAACGGCATCTACACCCTTGCTGAGATGGCGTCTACACCCGTGCTGGGACAAAGAATGGGGAGGAGGTAAGAGAACCAGGCAATAGACTATTTTGTAATTTAGATTTTTTTCATTTCCTCAAACATTCGAGGCTGCAAGCCGATCGATAGCCGAGAAAAACGAAAGGGAAAAAAATGGGAATGGATGCTCCAAATCCTATAGTGAAATTGTTCATAATTGTATTACTTTTGCCAGTTTCATTAATCTCAAAGAGTAGCTACATGCAAATGTGGGCATTTTAGGCATTAAAATTATGCAGGCAAAGCTGAGTGGAATTCTAAGAATATGTATGTATGTGTAATATCTAAATCATAATTTTAGGGCCTTTCCAAGAACATTTGCTTAATAAATAGAAATGAGGAGGGAAAATTTTTGCAATGCTAATGATCATAGTACGCTTCTCTCTCTGCAAATCTTACAAGATGTCGGGAGATATGTTACAGGTACTCCTTTAGAGGAAAATTATTTTAACATCTTCTGCGTGGGAAGGATGGACAGTTAGGAAAGTGAATAGTTCCCAAAGAATGTTCCAGAATACTACTGCTGGTGTAGGCACATCAGGAGCACCTCTTCCCACAAGTGCAGCAGGGATGGCCATGGTGCATCAGGTTGAAAATGGAGGGCGGAAGGGTGTGAGATGCCCTTGACCACTCTGCTTGAAGCCATTGTAAGAGAAGCATGGCCTTCTGGCTTCCCTATGAAGTTTGACAGTCATAGAGCCACAGAGTCCGCAGCCTTGGGCTGGGCCCCGGGAGTGCGGGGGGATCTGGCAGTCATGCAGGTTCCCTGAACCCTCCCGCCACCCCCGTCGTCCCCAGTCCCCCACATCCAGCTCCCTCCGTCCTCCTGCAGAGCCCCTTCCGCTGCCGTCCTGAATCTTTTCCTGTTTTCAGGAAAAGGCAGATTTCAGGGAGAAAGAAATACAGAAAACAATCAGCCATGGCTCGCAGTCAGTGACGAGAACCAGGCTCCCTGGAAAATGCTGGCTGTTGCTAGGGAGAGGGGAGACAGGCTTCTCGGGGGTCGCACCATTCATCCCTGCTCTCTGCCTCTTGGTTGTCAGCATCCTTTCCTGCAGGACCTTGTTCTGACTGTGCTGGACACACGGACGGGCCCAGCACCTGCTGGCTGATGGCACCGGGGGCTGCAAGACATCCAAACATGGGTCCCCTGTCGCCCTTCAGCAGGGTGCCACGCCCCTGAGGTGCTGCCTAGGTACCTGGAGGCGATCTGGCTGCTTTCTCCACTGCGTGTGTAGGGGAATGGCGCATCTAGCAACCGAGCTCCTTATCCGAGCCCACACCTCAGGAATGCAGTTCTGGCCTCCTGTCTGCAATGGGAAACCCACAGCTTGACTCCTGGACATAAGCAGCCCACACGGCGTGGGGCCTGAAATGACAGTAGATCATCGAGGCACACCAGCTCTCACACTGCCAAGCCACAGCGTCCCCAGCTGTGCTGGGGGTTCAGCTTCAGCATCACGCAGGCGGCTGCAAGTGGCCCACGCTCTCCTGAAGGTGCCGCGTCTCTAGCTGTATTCAGAGACGCAGACGGGGCTGTAGCCCTGGGCACTGAGCCAGTGGCTTACACGGATGCTGGATTCCAAAGCAGCCCATTCATTTCATCTTTTATTTTTCTCTTCTGCCTTACTTTTCCTGCCACCGCTCTCCTCCTGCCTTCTTTCTCTCTTCCTGCTGCATAGGCGATGTCCTGCTGCCATCATTTCAGATGTTGGATGGGTAAACAGCAGAACACGTGTTGACCAGCACTGCAGGAACGCAGTTGCCAAGATTATGCAACAAAAACACGGCTGCAAAGAAAAATAGTCTGAAAATTCAAAGAGCTTTAAAAGCATGATCAACCCTCACAGTATATGTTTTGTCTTGGACTCTGCTTTAAGGAAAGCAAGATGGACAATTGGATGATAGATAGATAGATAGATAGATAGATAGATAGATAGATAATAGATAGATAGAGACAGGTACATGATGGGTCACTGAGGAATAAAAGCACTGACTAACCTTAGCCCACCTCACCAATGTCATCCAAATGCTCATGACAGCGGTGTGACCCATAAAACTCTTCCTTGCCCAACTGTTTGCTCTTCTGTACTCACTGGGATGGGTTTTCAGCAGCTCTATGGGGTGTCGATGAAGCAGGAGCAACAGCAAGGGAGTTGATGGTGACCACCATGTCCTTCGGAAGCACAGGGCACATCGCTGACTTTTCAGCTCCCTCTCCTGCTAGAAGTCCTGGCTTTCCTCCCCAGGTGCCTCTGCAACTTCCGGTTGCTCACTCTTCTCCTATAACAAACTCTTTTTTATTTGGTTCTCTTCATGCGAGAATCACTTCCAGAGGAGAAGCTGGCGTGGCACTGTGAGTTAAGCTGTGGCTGTGACACCAGCATCCCAGGTCAGAGCATTGGTTCAAGTCCCGGCTGCTCCACTTCTGATGCAGCTCCCTGCTAGTGCACCTGGGAAAGCAGCAGAGGACGGCCCAAAGGCTTGGGCCCCTGCACCCACTCAGGAGACCTGGATGAAGCTCCTGGCTCCTGGATTTGGCCTGGCTAAGACATGTCTGTTGTGGCCATTTGGAGAGTGAAGGGCAGGTGGAAGATGCCCCCCCCCCCTTACTCTGCCTTTTAAATAAACATTGTTTCAAACATAATCTCATCCATTGCAAAGCCAGCTGTGCCTCCTAAGCCCCAGTGTTTCAGCCAACATCTTGACTCTGGACCTCCAGGTTCGCCTCTGGATCTTATCAATGGTGGTACTAGGAAGTCTGCCTCTGCTAATGGAAGCTCCTGGAAGGTTCCCCTGTGCTCTGTCTGCATCCCCCATCCACCATCGCCCGTGTACAGCAGTCATTCACGAACACTGCCAAAGCAAATAGCACTAAGTCTCATTGATCCCCGCTGTGTGTCTACACTGGAGGGGTCTGCAGAGTGGGTTCCAGAGGCTCCCTCCAGCCTCCCTGGGCTGTACCTGCAGCGGGGGTGTGCTCGGGAGTGCTGTTCCCCGGGGAAGGGGAAGGCCTCCACCTCCCTCTGCAGAGTGCCCGTGCAGGTGCTCACGGCCCACCCTCAGCTCGGACGTCACGGGTGAGGGGCTCTAGGGCACCAGGCTCCCCTCTGCTCTTGCCACCTGCGCAGCTATGGCCGCCCCTACTTCTCGGGACCAGGGCTCCGGCTCACCACAGCTGGAGGACACAGGGCCGGGAAGTGAGCCCTCAGCCTTCCCGCATCACACACGCAGATGGTAGGGTGGTGAGTGCCAAGGCCTGGAATCTGACCTTTGCCTCCTGTGGGATCTCCTGTGTGGCCACTGGGAGCGCAGACGGCTGATATCTTAGAAACAAGGACTAAGAGCTCCAGGACTTCTACTGTAGTCAAAGTTGCTGCTTCTTCACTGGGTCCGTGCACAGCCTTCACAGTGCACCGAGATTAACGGTGACCAGGGACAGTGAGTGTGTTTCTGTCAGCTGCAGGACGTCCAGAGCATCTGCTCTTTGTGGGGGAAACGAGCTCTTTCGACCCCATGACGGCCATTCCAGCTTCTGGGACCTTTAGTGCACACGGCCCGGGGGTCCCAGACGTTGATCCTCACGGATTCTGTATTTGGGAATTTGCTCACTCATCAGTTTATTTGTAACCCCAAATCAGTGCCCCTGGTGCTGTGACTATTCCCGGACATGCAGAGAGTGGTCTGGCCTTGAGCTGCACAGCAGGAGGGGCCGGCACAGCTGAGTGTGGGCACACCCCGCTCTCCTGCCTGTGCGCACAGCACTGTGGCTGAACGTGGCGATACCTCCTTCTCCAATCAGCTGGCTCGCTGGTCCTGTCTCAGCGTGCTTTCCACAGTCTAGTTAGCAGCACGTTGTCTACATTTTTGTACAAGAAGGCTGTGATGCACCCAAGGATAAAGAAGTGAAGTCACGATGCTGCTGGCACGGAGTTCCAGCGTTGGCGAATTAGCTCTGTACTTTGAGGAAGGAGTCTTTGAACCAGAAGTTGCACAGGAGAAGGTCACCTACGGTCGGCTGTCGGACACGTGGCCAGAGGCATGCGGCATTCGAGCCGTGCCCCCTCCCTGAAGAGCAGTGCTTCACTGGCTCAGGGTTTGCGGCCACTTTGTGGCACGTGACCACGGTGAACCATGAGGATTCCTTGTGCCTCACTCTTCTGCTGATACTGGAAAGCCCCTCCCTCACACTCCTTTTTGGTGTGGATGGGTTATATTCTTTGATAAAAATAACTGAATTGTTCAACAGAGATAAACTCCCCGTGGCTGATAGCCACCCTGGAGGGCAGGGGACCCGGGTCTGCACGCTGCAGGTGTGCAGACAGGAAGACCCACAGGTGCGTCCCTCCCCAGGGTGCCCACAGTGGCCCTCAGGGACTGCCACTTGCATACACCAGAGCCTCCAGGGTTGGGTTAACCATGCAGACTGATGGATCGAGGAAGCCCTGCAGCCGGGTTTCATATCCTGAACCCTACACCACTCACACCCCTTCTCTGAAGGCAACTTCCAAAGAAATTAGATCCATTTCCTGCTCAGGGAGCCTCCTTTCCCTGGGCCAACATTGCTGCCACACCTGCCCCCAGGTGGGAAGAAAACTCCATATCCTTCCACTTGCCTGCGGCACCACCTGTCCAGGTGTGCGTGTGGGGAAGAGAGAGACGGAAGAAGGGATGCTTTCTCATTTCTCTTTCACTTTCTCTTATTCACACTCTCGCTTATTTATGAGAAATAAAGGGAAGGAAAGATGGCCCTGTTCCTCACTGCCCCCTCCCCGCCCCATGGATGTGCAGATGTGCAGAGAGCAGCACGGGGCAGGGCTCCTGGTCTCTCCTCCTGCTGAACACCCTCCCGCTCTCCTTACCTCAGTGCTGTCCTGTGAAATGAATACCAAGGAGCATTTAATTATTAACACCGGTCCCGGAAGCTGGGGAGTCCTCCATGATGCCGCACCTGTCATGGAAGCCGACTACACCCAAGGAGCCGATGTGACTTCATGGTGCATTTGTTCTAAGATGTGCAGAAAGAAACCTGGCATCTTCCATCTTCTAGAGAGGGAGGGAGAGAAGACAGGCAGAGAACAGATCCCATACTCGCCAACACCACTTAGGTGAGAGGGCCACCTGTTTAAATGTAGGGTCCAATGTGACAACCTAAGAAGGTCCGCTACTGCAGAGCCAAGCTGTGCAGCTGTGAACGCCTCCTCCCTGAAGGCCAGAGGGGGCAGAGGGGGGTAGGGGGAGGCAGCCCAGCCAGGGCAGAGGTGCAGCCTGAGGGTGACAGCTGCTTGCCTCGCTCCTAGCTCCTGCTGCTCTTGGACTTCACCTTGGATGTCCCTTCACCCCCTGGCTGCTGGGAGGGACCACAGCCTACCTGCATGTGGCCATGGTGTACTCCAGGAGAGTCTGACTCGGCTGCCTACCTGCTTGTCTCTGCAGGTGCACGAGAGGGATGACTGGGAGATGGATGCCCAGGAGACGAAAGCCCACGGGTTGACCAGAAGCACACTGAGCCCTGGGCTCTTGGAGAGCATGGCTAGGGTGGACCACAGGCCCGGCCGGCCCCTCTACTCACCACGAGACTGCCCTCACTCCGTGATTTTTCCTACACGGAGAGCCGTGTGAATGTACAATAAGCCATTTCATAATTGAGCCCCGTGTAGCTCAGAAGAGAAGTGTGAAAGAAACATAATTGGCCTGGAAACTCAGCTGCAGGAACTTCAGTTCATTTATTGTACTCGCGTAAGGAATCCTGAAAATTGCTGGATAATTTTATTCTAATTCTCCTATGATTAATTCAAGCTCACCTTCGGGTATGGTTTCCATGCATATATAAAAGGAACAATATCATCTTTTTTTCTCCACATAATAATCTCACGAAGAAATAGAAGTGAAAATCGATTAAACGATCATTGGTCAATTAATTGACTTAATTGTATTCTTACGTATTAACGCATTAATTATCATAGTGTTTAGGAAGAAGAGCAGAGAGGCCGTGGCTTCCTCAGAAGGAGTAACATTCTTTGTCCATTGTGAGCTGTGATCTTGCTGTGGTCGGATAGGTTTTTAAAATAAATCATTGCACGAGAGCCTGCATTTGGGGCCGGCGTTGCAGTACGGTGGGTTAAGCCCCCACTTGCGATGCCAGCATCCCACATCAGAGCTAAGGATTGAGTCCCAGCCGCTCTGCTTCTGAGCCAGCTCCTTGCTAACACACCTGGGAAAAGCAACAGAAGATGACCTGAGTGTGTGCTGTTCCTGGCTCCTGGCTTCAGCCTGGCCCAGCCTTGGCTGTGGCTGCCATTTGGGGTGGGAACAGGGCATGGAAGCATGTGTTCTCTCTCTCTCTGCCTTTCAAATAAATAAATCTTTTTTTTTTTTTTTAATTTCCTTGCCCTGCTTTAAATAAACAACAGAGCACTTACTGCATGGACACGTTGGCAATACCAATGCGTCCTGTCCTGTGTCACACAGCACCTGCCCCATCCCCAGGCAGCATGGGTAAAAGCAAGGGGAGGACTCACCTAGAAACTCCTGGACCCTGTGGTTTATCTGTCAGCCCGTGGGCCACATCTCTGTCCTGAGAATGAATGTCTCTCCAGTAAAGCGACGCGGCCTCACTCCGACGAGGGGAGCAGACACAGCTAACGCGCGATCATTGTCCCACTGGGAGTGCCGTCGCTTCGTGCTGGCTTCCTGTGTGGCTTCGCCACACCACTCTGTCATCAGATTTGTGGGCTCACTGCCATCGACCACTGCCCGTTAATAGCCAGAGATCAAAAAGAAATTGTCTTTAAATGCCCTGCCGTTATAATAACATCAAAACATCCCAGAAATCAGAAGCAGGGGCAGCCGGTGCCAACCTCTGTCTGCCTCCATGTTCAGACCCCCCTTTCTCCCCCTTCCCGGTCCATACAGCCTTCTAGAAAATACCACTTGGCGAGATCCAGGTTGGCAGAACGCAGGGTTCCGTTGCTAGGCGATGCTGGAGTCTGCTAGGCGTGCACTGTGGCACCCGACGACACATCGGGACAGAGCAGATTCCCAGTGTGGTGGACAGACACAATTCCCCAGGGATGGGGGGTCAGAGGGGCTGGGGCAGGGATGTCAGTCACGCCTGCCTGCCTGCTGCGGGCCTGGGCTCGTGGGGACACAGCAGGTGCCCCGCTTCATGCTTGGAGCCCCAGTCCCTCCCGTGTGAGCTGAGTGCTGCCTCTGAAAGAGAGAGCGTGATGGCCCTGCTGCCTCCAGGCACAAAAGGAGAGAGAGAAAGAGAGAGAGAGAGAGAGAGAGAGAGAGAGAGAGAGAGAGAGGTCTTCCATTCACTGGTTCACGCCCCAGATGGCCGCAATGGCCAGAGCTGCGTCAATCTGAAGCCAGGAGCCAGGAGCTTCTTCTGGGTCTCCCATGTGGGTGCAGAGGCCCAAGGACTTGGGCCATCTTCCACTGCTTTTCCAGGCCATAGCAGAGAGCTGGATGGGAAGTGGAGCAGCCGGGACTAGAACCGGCGCCCGTGTGGGATGCCGGCACTGCAGGCAGCTTTAGCCGCTACACCACAGCAACAGACCCCACTGATGGTCTCTGAGTCCAGCCAACATTAGCCTAATGAAGCAGCAGGGACACACCCACGCCCAGGGCAGGGCAGAGCTTGGACAGCTGTGAAGACTGGACGTTTTCTCAGCCGCCTGCCTGCATTCTCTTCCCGCCGCTGGCTGCGTTGTGGAGACTTTTCTTGCTCGGAACTAAAATAAGTCATATTTTCTGGGCCAGCCATTGGAAATGAGAATCACAGCCTCATCCGGATATTGTAGCGCTTCGATCTGACGGACACGCTCGAGGTAAAAGTACGGTTCTTCCTCGATTTTATGGATCAACACGGTATTCAGAGTTTCGTCCGCTCTACGCGACTGTCAGATGCCTGCGTCTGGCTGCGTGCTCCGGGATGGCTGGCAGTCGGGAAATGTGACAAGTGTCAGAAACTGACAACACGCATGGGAGAAAACGTTTCAGGACCACGTGTTATTGTGAAATGGAGACAGCCCAGAGCGAAGCCACAGGGCCCCTATGGTTAACCGTGGACTGGACCAGGGATGCCCCCCAGCATCCCTGTCTATTTAGGGGAACTGTGAGTTAAAGAACAGCCTAACAGCGGCTGGCGCTGTAGCACAGCAGGCTAGACCACTGTCTGCCATGCTGGTATCCCATATGAGCGATGGTTCAAGTCCCGGCTGCTCCACTTCTGATCCAGCTCCCTGCTAATGCACTTGGGAAGGCAGCAGAGGATGCCCTGGTATTTGGGCCCTGCTACCCAACATTTAGAATGTATTGTTAAATAGTAGGGGGAAAAAGCCCAGTGCAAAATTTTTTGAAGACTGAAAGTTAATTGAGGGGCCTTGGGTCATAGGAGCTCATTCTCTGGAGCTGTGCAGACCTCTGCCTCTTCCACACCAGCTGTGACACTGGTCAGGTGATGGCTTCTCTAAGCTTCCTTCTCCATAAAATGTGGAAAATGGACCTGCCTACCTCCCGGGGTTGTTAGAAGACTTTGAACCAAAGATTATTCAAGACATTCAAGGAAAATGTATGCAAAATTTTGCATGGAGTTCCGAAATTGCTCATACGAAAATCAACTGACACTAAAGCGTCCTAACGCATCTGGGCAGGATCTAGTGGGAGGCACCAAGGAGAAGGCTTCAGGTTACAAAGAGCCCCTGGCTGGCGCTGTGGCGTAGTAGGCTAAGCCTCAGTCTGCAGTGACAGCATTCCATATGGGCGCTGGTTCGAGTCCCGGCTGCTCCATCTCAAATCTGGTTGCTCCACTTCCAATCCAGCTCTCTGCTATGGCCTGGGAAAACAGTAGAAGATAACCCAAGTGCTTGGCCCTGCACCCACTTAGGGGAGCCAGAAGAAGCTCCAAGCTCCTGGCTTCAGATCAGTGCAGCTCCGGCCATTGCAGCCATCTGAGGAGTGAACCAGATGGATGGAAGACCAACCTTTCTCTCTCTCTCTCTCTCTCTCTATTTCTCACTCTCTCTCTGCCTCTCTGTAACTCTGACTTTCAAATAAAAAAAAATCTTAAAAAAAAGTGCTAGTAGCTGTCACCACTGCTCACTAGGCTAATCCTCCACCTGCGGTGCTGGCACCCCGGGTTCTAGTCCCGGTTGGGGCGCCAGGATTCTGTCCCGGTTGCTCCTCTTCCAGGCTAGCTCTCTGCTGCTGTGGTCCAGGAGTGCAGTGGAGGATGGCCCAAGTGCTTGGGCCCTGCACCCCATGGGAGACCAGGAGAAGCACCTGGCTCCTGGCTTCAGATCAGCACAGCACCGGCTGCAGCGGCCATTTGAGGGGTGAATCAACAGAAAGAAGACCTTTCTCTCTGTCTCCCTCTCACTGTCTAACTCTGCCTGTCAAAAAAAAAAAGTGCTAGTGTCTAGAATTCGCAATTGTTTAGATTTTTACTCACAGGAGTGGGGGAAAAGAGAGAGGGAGGTGAGGGCTAAGGAGAGCTGTTCCTGCTTGTCCCTTAACCTTTTCAGAAATGTCGCAAGACGGATTTTTATTGTTGCCCTGACTACCTGGGAATTAAATCCGAAAATAATTTTGAAGCTAGAAAACAAAGGAAAGCATTAATTCCATAATTACCTATATTTATCAAAATCAAAACAGCAATTTTAGCTCTAGGATAAAATTTAAAACAAAATTTTGTAATACATAAAAAATACTGATAATAAGCATTACACATCAGGATTCGTGCCACACAGCTAAAACAATCCAGGAGAGACAATTAAGCCTCAAAGATTTATATTAAAAACAAGAGAAGTATAAACCAAAGAAATAAGCTTACAACTTAATACATTTTAAAAGAACAAAGAAACCCACCCAACGCAACGGACTGAGGTTGTCAGTCAATATAAAACAAAAATTCATGAGCAAAACCAAGAAGCCATTGTTGAAAACGAAGACCTCGGACGCACGAAAGATGCACGTGCTGACTGCTGCTGAAGTTGCAGGGACAGAGGGGGGGTGGCAGATGCACAGGGTTTGGAGCGATCAGTGGGAACCACAGTATGAGAGGTGTGCCAGTTATAGGAGATTATTTGACCAAATTATGCACATGAGTTTGAGATTCAGGATGCGTGGATAACGTAGGACCAGAAGCAGGACTGCCCCAGAAAAAATGAATCAACACAGCAGACAGATTACCAAGGGGGCACAGAAGCTGACCAGAGACGCCCCAGAGGCAGCAGGCTCCACGATCTGCCAGGGAATCGCAGGAGACGCAGCACCGTGTGAATCCCAGCGGCCGGGGTCCCAACCACGACTTTCATGGTTCCAGCACAGAGACAAACACAGAAGACACACGGGAGCTGCAGACAGCTCTCACCTGTGAGCAACCACACGCAACCACCAGCCACAACATTAACTCGCAGATCCCACACTTCTGTGACACAGGCCCAGGGGAGCCTGGGTCCTCTCTTAGAACACGAAGACAAGCAAATCTACCAATGCAATTTCACATGGAAGTAGTAAAAGAAAGAAACCACCGGCCTTCTGCACGGAAACTTCCAAAGCACTCATTAAAATTTTGCATCTATTTCTAATTTAACAAAGATGCTATAAAAATAGAAATAAGTAGTAAGTAGACAGAGTATTTCTGTAGATCAGCATCAAACCCAACACCGCATCATGGTTAAAAGGCAAACACAAGGACTAGAAGATGCACATTTAGGAGAGAAGAGACAAAAATTCAGCAAATTTGGGTTAGGGTTTATGAGCACAGGAGTTGAATAGATTGCGACTATGGCAGTTAGCGTCACTTGGAAAGGACCGTCTGATTATTTAATAAATGGTATTGAACAATCGCAGATGGTGATTATCTGGGAGAACTTGCAGCTGGGATTCAACACTTGAGCGTTCAGAAAAATGACAAACCCCCCACAAACCTAGCAGTGGGAGCATTCGCACGAAGACTTCCAGCTTCATAAGTTAGGAGAATGCTTTGCTAATAATGCCCACAGCTCAGAAAACCCAAAGGGTCCATGCAGTTATCACACTTAGAAATGATTACATTCAGAACTCTTCACTGACAAAAACAGAGAAATGACACATTCAGAAAAAATACTTGTAACACAAGTCCCGGGGACATAAATTGAAAACATCAGACCAGTTAACCTCTAACGTTCCTTCCAACTCTGAATTTTCACTACCTTATTTTTTATTTTTAACTGACATCAGCTTGCTTGTTTTCTTTTATTATGATTTATTTATTTATTTGAAAGGTAGAGTCACAGAGAGGCAGAGACAGAGAGAGAGAGAGGGAGAGAGAGAGAGAGAGGGAGGGAGGGAGGGAAGGAGGGGGAGAGGTCTTCCAACTACTGGTTCAGATGGTTGCAACAGCCGGAGCTGCACAGGTCTAAAACCAGGAGCCAGGAGCTTCCTCTTGGTCTCCCATGTGGGTGCAGGGGTCCAAGCACTTGGGCCATCTTCTCTGCTTTCCCAGGCCACAGCAGAGAGCTGGATCAGAAGTGGAGCAGCCGGGACAAACGGGATGCCGGCACTGCAGGTGGCAGCTTTACCTGCTACCTCACAGTGCTAGTCCCTCTTTTTCTCTCTCTCTTTTTTTTTTAACTTGCATTTTTTTATTTGAAAGGCAAAGTCACAGAAAGAGAAAGGGGGGGGGAGAGATTTTCCATTGACTGATTCACACCCAAAAGCCCACAACAGGGTGGAGCCAGGTCAAAGCCAGGAGCCAGGAACAGAATCCAAGTGTCCCGTGTGAGTGGCAGGCACCATCAGCTGGTGCCTCCCTGGATGTGAATCGACAGAAGCTGCATTGGAAGTGGGGGCTGGACTCGATCCCAGGCACACTGATGTGGGATGTGGGGGTCCCACATGGTGGCTCACCCTGCTGTGCCACGGTGCCCACCCCAGAAGTCAAACTCCACTCTGATCACTTTAAGAAAATAAGGACGAGAATAATAGCTTATCAGAGGGTGAACGGCGATGTTCCCAGAAAACCTTGTGAAACAGCAAAATCCAATTCCAAAGGGTAATAAAAGTTCTCAGGTAAAAAGGAGAGATAAATATTAAGAAGAAATTATAGTAATTTACACAGAGGCTGCAAAGGTTGGTCTTGTATAGGTGGAGAGTACAGCAGCTGTCACCAGCAGCCAGGACTGGGTGTGGCGAGAGGGAGGCTGGATATCGGCTCCCTCCATACCGTTCCACAGGAGGAGCAGTGGATGTTTACGGCGAGGGGAATGATGGCTGCACTGATTTGCTCACTAGGTGTGGGAATGTGCATCAAATCATCGTGCTACACCCGTAACCATGGATGATTGTTGTGTGTCCCCTTCACAAGTCACCTGGAAAAGAAATGAAGAGGGGCTGCCGGTGGTGCCCCGGCATCCCCTGTCCACACGGCTGTGCGTCCCAGCTGCTCTGCTCCCAGTCCAGCTCCCTGCTGATGTGCCTGGGAGAAAACGACCTGAGTGCTTGGGCCCTGCCACTCACGTGGGAGACCCGGATGGAGTTCCTGGCTCCCGGCTTTGCCCTGGGCCAGCCCTGGCTGTTGTGACCAACTGGGGAGTAAAACAGTGGGTGTTTTATTCTCTGCCCCTGTCTCTGCCTCTCTCTTGGCAACTCTGCCTTTCAAATAAATAAAAATAAATCTTAAAACAAAGAAATGAAGATGACAAAGAGTGAAGTCCATAAATTCTGGAAGAGAGGCAATGGTGAGACTATGTTGGTAATAAAGGTGTCGCTGCAGTCAGAAATCAAAGCAACGGATGATAAACATGAAAGTTGTAATAAATAAAACTCAGTTTCTGTTCAAAATAAATTTGAAACTATGCATTGAAAAAGCACGCTATGAGGCTGGCACTGTGGCACAGTGGGTGAAGCTGCCATATGCCATAATCAGCATTTCGTATGGGCGCCAGTTCAAGTCCCAGCTAGTTGGCTTTGGATCCGGCTCCCTGCTAATGAGCCTGGGAAAGCAGTGGAAGATGGCCCAAGTCCTTGGGCCCCTGCACACACGTGGGAGACCTAGAAGAAGCTCCTGGCTCCTGGCTCCTGGCTTCAGCCTGGCCATTGTGGCCCCTTGGGGAGTGAACCATTGGGTGGAAGAGCTTCTCTCTCTGTCTTTCTTCTCTCTCTTTCCATAATTCTGACTTTCAAGTAAATAACTAAGTCTATTTAAAAAAGAAAGAAAAGACACACTATGAATCTGAGAATATCAACTGAAACAACTATTCTAGTGAAATTACTGAATCCTACATATGATAGAAAACCATTCTTTGGTTCTTTAGGCAAAATAAGATGTGGCTTATGCAGGGAAGAAAATTAGACTAATGTCAGATGACTTGTTTTTGTTTTCAGACAACAGTGTTTCTTGCAAGAAGAGAGTGGAGTAAGACAGTGTGAGCAGAGGATTTTAGACCTGGTAAAACTGACCTGCAGTTGCACAAAGCACACACAAGTTCTTGTTCAAAAGCACAACTTTACCCTCCCCTCCCCAGTTTGAGAGGTGACCATTTCCTCCAGCTCACGTGGAAGCCGGTACTAACCATGTGTTCTTCCTCAGAGGTGGGCTGGGCAGGCACCAAAACCTTTGAACCTCCCAAGCTGTGAGCCAGATAAATCTTATCACTTTGTAAGTAGCTTGGTTAAGGGGTTTTGTTGCTGGCACAGAGCTAATTCACTACCCACCCACCCACCCATCCATCCATCCATCCACCCACCCATCCATCCATTCACACACCCACCCACCCACCCATCCATCCATCTACACAGCCACCCACTCACCCACCCATCCATCCACACACCCACACACTCACCCATCCATCCATCCACTCACCCACTCACCCACCCACCCACCCATCTATCCATCCACCCACCCATCCATCCATCCATCCATCCACACACCCACCCACTCACCCACCCATCCATCCATCCACCCACCCACCCACCCACTCACCCACCCATCCATCCACTCATCCATCCATCCATCCATCCATCCATCCATCCATAGACTCATCCATCCACCCATCCACCCATCCACCCACCCATCCATCCATCCACCCATCCACCCATCCATTCATCTACCCTTACCTAGTCTTCCCAGCTCTTTCTACTTAAAGGCCTAATAATAACTTCAAAGCAGGTAGTGGCAGAGGTCTCATTTGCTGACTGTGGCCTTGGGTGACCATCACCACGTACCTTGTTCAGAACCAGCAGAGTTGGAGCCCTTTGACCTCCTGGGTGGCAAGGGAGCTCTCAAAGTAGAGTCATTTCAGAATCCTAGGGAGATGATTTTAAAAGCCCTCTGTGGCCAATTCGAACTTCAGAAGGGCTAGGCCTTGTAATGAACCACAGCTCCACAAGGAGACTTAAATGCAAGGGTTCCTAATTATAATCTAAAGTAGCACTTCCTTGCATTTGGGAGATGACGGGGGAAATTTATTTTTTTTTGAAAATGGTGCAAAAGCAAGGAAATGATCAGGCATTGGCTTGGAACTTTATTTATTTATTTGAAAGTCAGAGTTACCGAGACAGAGAGGGAGAGACACATAGAGAGATCTCTTCCATCCACTGGTTCATTCCCCAAACAGCTGCAACAGCCAGAGCTGGGCCAGATTGAAGCCAGGAGCCGGAGCTTCTTCTGGGTCTCCCACGTGGGTACAGGGGCTCGAGGACTTGATTCATCTTCCGCTGTTTTCCCATCATAGCAGGGAGCTGGATTGGAAGTGGAGCAGCTGGGACTGGAACCGGCGCCCACATCATACACCAGCATGGAGGGTGGTGTCTTTACCCCCATGTCACAGCGCTGGGTCCTGCTCTGCAACATTAAATACAAGAGGTAACAATGCTTAGCTAAATCACAGACCAGAGAGGGTGTCTCCTTTGAAATTATTCCATTAATTTATAAAAATGATGTTGTCACAACTACCAGCCCTGTGACTGATGGGTCTGACTTTGAGCATAAGGAAAGCCAACACAACTTCAACACTCTGTGCTCTCTGGTGACCCATGACGTCACCACCACTCCTGCCAGTGGCTCCCCCTGGCTGTGTCTTGGCTTTGGAGACGGCTGTGCACCTTCAGGATGGAGAAAGGATGGAGCGTGGGGCCTGTGCAGAGACAGCAGTCAGCCACGCTGGCTGGAGGAGCCTCCCCTGGCCCTGGGGATGTCAACAGATGAACTGGGAGGCAGGTGAGGGGATGTGGCGATGGAATTTAAAAGGAACTTCAACGACAAGCTTAGTGTTTCGTTCGTGATTTTTGATGAGCCGGCTGAAGGATTAGCGGCTGAGGGTGGGCACAATGAGACTCAAGGAAGGGATAGCCACGGAGCCAGGGTGGCAAAGCTTCCCTGCCGGGGGTCCAGGCTGGGCGGTGCCTCCGCCTCCGAGGGGCGTGGTGAACTGGTGGGTGTTTACTTGCGGGCCAGGGACACACCTGCTGATGCTCCTTGGAGCCACGCCTTGAGTTTGAGTGTTTCTCTGGACGCACTTTTCATTTTACATTCAAAGCCTAAAAATCTATCACGCAGAAAGCAAAAGAAAGGTTACAATCGAAGATGATTGGTGCTCATCCCTGCGTACATTGTGAGGACTTCCGTGGGCTAGGCACAGGGTCCCACGCCAAAGGCCCGAGGATGCCAGGGGCAAGGAATGAGACAGAAGTTTGGGAAACTGCAGAGACCTGGCTGCACCTCCGCTGAAAGTTTTCATGAAGCTCATGGCTGAGGCTGACGGATGTGGAGCGGAGGCGCAGCTCTGAGACAGGCACCCCCAAGTCCTGAAGGTAAGCAGGGCGATGTGCAGGAGTCAGGCAGCCCACTCCTTTTGAAAGTATTGTTGCTCAATTGATTGGTGCATAATAATTGCACATATTCATGGGCCCAGCGTGGTTTTATTTAAGCTTAATTTACTTCTTTGAAAGTCATAATTAGAGATAGAGAGAGGTCTTCCATCCACTGGTTCATGCACCAAATGGTTGCAACAGCCAGAGCTGGGCTGATCTGAAGTCAGGAGCCGGAGCTTCTTCTGAATTGTCCAAGTGCTGGGTCTCCATCCTTCCGCTGGTCAAAACTCAGAAAAAAACTAAAGCTGAAAGTTCAGCCCAGCGTTTCCTATCGGCACTGGCAAACAAGGGACGCGAAGGATGAGCCTTGGAGCCAATGTAGATGCCTCTGCTCTGCATAGATTAGACAGCGAAGTTGCTAGGAGTGCTTCAAAAGACTAACGGTGAAATCTCTGTGTGGCTCCGGCTTGTATCCTCCTGCAGGATGAGAGATTGTCTTTCAGGAGAGATTTGAAAGCACACAGAACCCTTGGCACGAGGCTTGGTCATCGGGACGCTGTCTGGACCCTTTGCTGGGAGCTGCTTCAGGGTGCAGCTGTGTGGGAGAAAGGAATGCTTCCAGGCGCACGGACTGCACGTTGACCTCCTAATCCCGGTATAATCGGGCTGCTTTTACTTGTTCCAGGAAAACGCTGCGGATCTATTTCTTAGGAGCAGAATCCCTTCGGTGTGTGTTGCCTGGTTATCAGAACTGTTTGGAAATGGATGATGGTTCTGACATCAAAGTTTCCAGGTGAGAGAACAGATAAAGACTTGGGGATAAGAAGCACACAGCTCTCCCTTTTTCCACGAATAAGGTGCCTCCAGCCTACTCCTGCATAATCCCTGAGCACGGCCAGCAAATAGAAAAATCAAAGGAGTTGGCTTCCTCCATGCCACAACCCTGTTGATAGAGACAGGAAAACGGATGGAGCCGCTGCCCCCCAGGAGCAACGAATGGTGGGGTCGTGTGTGGCCCATGCTCCACTACCATGAGACCCCCGGCCCTCGACGAGGGGTTATTTGTAGTCAAGTCATCAATGAAGAAAATAATTTTTCTTTGGGGCCGGCGCTGTGGCGCAGCGGGTTAATGCCCTGGCCTGAAGCGCAGGCATCCCATATGGGCACCGGTTCTAGTCCCGGCTGCTCCTCTTCCAATCCAGCTCTCTGCTATGGCCTGGGATAGCCGTAGAAGATGGTCCAAGTCCTTGGGCCCCTGCGCCAGCATGAGAGACCCAGAGGAAGCTCCTGGCTCCTGGCTTTGGATTGGTGCAGCTCCGGCTGTTGAGGCCAAATGGGGAGTGAACCAGCAGATGGAAGACCTCTCTCTCTCTCTCTCTCTCTGCCTCTCCTTCTCTCTCTGTGTAACTCTGACATAAATAACATAAATAAATCTTTAAAAATATAATTTTTCTTTGTGAACCTTTCACCGAAGCCGATTTACCTGTTGGCTGGGGGTGAGTTGATATTATTGTCTCTGCAGCTTCCTACGTCATCGTGCTGAAGGGCGGGATCCGGCTTGTGATGCAGGAAGTCGCATCTGTTACAGCAAGGTCACTGGACAGTAATCCTGGGGACCAATAATCCACGGTGGTTCCCGGCTGCTTCCCGGTGGGTACCCCAGGGGACAGTGTGTGTTTTGTGGGTGGGCCAGCAGGTGCATATCGGGAATCTACCACTTACCACTTCTCTCGGCAGACGAGTGCTCAGTGTCTCGGTCTTACTGTTCTTCCTTTATAATCGGAGCTAGTGACACCCATCTCCTGTTGTGGCATACGTTCATGTGAAAACCCGGGACCAGCACCCCAGCTTCTCCACCCAATACAGAGTCCCACCAAGTCAACAGGCTGTTCAGAGTTTTATTTTAACAATTTCCTCATTTACATGCAATGCAAGGGGTTGGGTACGCGAGCAGAGATGTCTAAGCTTTATGTGGGGGTCCAGCTTTAATCTGGGGACTGTCTATTTTGAGAAAACGTCAGAAAACGAACACTCCTGGGTGCTCCTCCTGACTCAGCGAGGAAAGGGTGTGGTGGCTCCATTACGGTTTTGTGGTCAGCGGTCCTGCAAACTTAGTGTGGACCTGGCCCAGCCAAGAGTCCTCCCACTTAGCATTCAGACACCTTGGTGAGAAGTAACAGTGACGTGCGCTTTGTGCATCCATATCCTTCCCGGCCTGCCCCCGGCCCCTCATGCTCCCCTGCGTGCAACCTGCTCCACCAGGAGCAAAGGAACCGAGGAGAGACCAGGGCAGAATCCTAAGTGGGAAGCAGCCAAAGGCTTTAGCTGTGGGCCCCCTGCCAGGTCAGTGGGGAGTGGGGAGAGGAGAGAGGAGTCTGGGAGAAGAGTGACGTGGAGAAGACAACCCTCAGGTGGGCGTGTGCCAGAGAGCAGCCAGTGCCCCTGGCATGTGGCTCCAGCCTCGGGAGAGGAAAGGGGAGGGGAGCTCAGGCTGCCTTCTGGGACTCCTGCCAGGTGCATGGCCACCAGGCATGGCTGGGCTTCATTCCCATGCATTTTCACCTTTTGAATCTCAACAGTGAAAGATGTAGCTTCTAGGAGATGGACAGAAAGGCCTCCACAATGCCTACTAGGCACGCCCAGACAGATGCGCAGGACGGCACATCGTCCCCTCTCTCTCTCAGGGCCCGACTTCTCCGTTCTGTCTGCTTTCGTCTGAGCTGGAGGCAGTGTTTGACGTCTGGCTCCACAGCATCCGGCTCTACTTCCCACTTTCCTGAGATCCCAGATCCACTTCAGAGAAGTAGACCTTGAGGATCTTGACTCTTCTTCTGGAGGAGACCAAGTCACAGGTGGTGGATTCCCTCCTGCCCCAGACAACAGAAACACAGACAAGATCTGGAGATGGATTTTCCCACCCTGGATGGGAGCAGGTGCAGGGTAGAAGTCTTTAGAGCAGCTACGCTCTCTGCACCACTTCCTGCCGGGAGTCTCCAGGGTGCCGTGAGGGAGGGGACCCAGGAGGAAGCTGGCTGCCTCTCTGAGCGAGGAAATGCAGTCAGAAAGCCATGGAGGCCGACGGAGAGAGGCCCCAGCACAGACAGACACTGGGCTGCCGGTGTACAGAGGCTGCCAAGTCCTTAGCTGAGGGTTCCTTGCCCACGAGGAAGGGACTACGCAAAGCCATCAGGAGGGCTCGTCCCCGGCACCCCCATTCTCCAGGAACATCCTGTGTTCCCACCCGTTAGAGAAGGAGAGGTGCTGGATGCATGGGCATGGGCAGAGTGTGCAGACAGGGGTCTTAGACCACGGTGGCCCACCCTGCCAGGGCCTACACACCAACCCTGGAGCGGCCAGACTGCTCCCAAGAATCTTAACCGTGATGCAGGTCAAGTCTCCAGGACATGTAGAGAAAAGCAGAAATATCCGGCATCAACAAGGTAAAAACGTGATTCCTACCAATCAGCTTTCTTAATAAAGGCATCACGTGCGCACACAATAAACAGATAAACAGGAACCCAAAGCAGATCTACAGGTGACACAGACGATGGATTCTGCAGAGAAGGACGTTAGAGCAGCTCTTACCATTGGGATCTTTCTGGGCTGCTGCAGGCTGACTCGGAAGATACAAAAATGACTCCCAACATCCAGCAATGAAGACTGAGGAGAAGCCGAGCTAGGGGAGATCAGGAGAGAGTAGACACTGCAGAGAAAATCAGTGACCTGGAAGACAGAGCAAAGGAAAGTATGCAACATGAGACAGAGACAGAAAAAGACCGGCAACAAATGAACAGCATTGTGATTTAGGGGCAACTTCACCTGGTCTCCTACAGGTGAAGCTGGAGTCCTGCAAGGGAGATGCAGAGGGACAGACGAGGTATTTGACAGAGAGAGGGTCCAAAGTGTCCCAAATTGACGAAAGTTTAAACTCACTGACCCACGCAGCTTAAACACACACACACACACACACACGGAAAATGACACCAAGGCACAAGACAATAAAATTGCACACAGTAGCTCTCTTGGCCAAGCTGCCCACACTGGGCATGGCAGTAATGCAGAATGTCTGTTTTTGCTGTTGTGCTGTGCTGGGCTCCCAGGACTGGCTCCCAGGGTCATCACGTGGTGCTGCCCGCATCAGCCCTCATGTCCAGCACTCTCTGGTCCCCAGGCACCTCCAGTCTCCCCCCCTTCATCTAGAGTTCTCGGGCTCTCAGACCAGTCACTGCCCCTGTGTTGGTTTTCCTCCCCATGCCTGGGGCACCGTTGCCAATTCTCAGGTTGGATGTCTGTGGCAGACAGGATCCCTGTGGCCAGCCTGAGGCTCCTGTGTGTCTGGGGTGGGTGCCTGGTATCCGTTCTTGCATCTCGCGGCCTCCATGGGGATTTCCATGGCATTTGCTGCTGTCACCTTGCTGGTGCTGACGACTCTCCTGCTCTCTCGGTCAGGGACAGACACACAGCCATGAACTTGACAGCTGTGCTCACCCTACTGTACTCGCAGCGGGTGCTGGAGGGCTCGGCGCTCCCTCCTTGCATGTCATGGAGCAGTTGGGTTTTTAAAAAAACGATTTATTTGCTTGAAAGACAGAACAACAGAGAGAAAGAGAGAGCGATTTTCCACCTGCTGGTTCTCTCCAAATGCTAGCAACAGCCAGGGCTGGGCCAGGCTGAAGCCAGGAGCCAGGAACTCCCTCTGGGTCTCCTACATGGGTGGCAGGGACCCAGACACTTGGGCCATCCTCCCCTGCCTCTGCAGGTGCATCAGCAGGGAGCTGGGATGGAAACCAGGAAATCGAACAGCTGGGACTAGAACCGACATTCTGGTACGGGATGACGGAGTCTCGGGCAGAGGCTTCCCCCACCTGCCCCAGCCCCGGTGCCGGCACACCCTCATGGGCCACGGTGGGCGGTTCTGGTGCAGTCTCCGCTTGGGGTCACCGGCCTTTCTGCCTCCTTGTCATCGCTTTAGGTCTGCAGCCCTCCAGCAGGAGGGCCACTGTGAGAAGTCCTCACTTTGTTTTTCTTCCTCTGTCTCTGATTTTTCCCCTGATATGTGACAGACAGTAGGGGCTTCAGAAAGGAAGGGAGTGGGATTTTGGCCAGGAGCCCAGAACCCTGTAATCCAGGACACACGTTAGCAGCTCCGGCTGCCTCTGCCCTCTGCCCCTGTGGGGATGCTGCGCACGCTGCTCTCCTTACCCTGTGCTGTGTGGAGCAGACACCTGTGGCTGCCTGCACAGAGCACCGTGGCACCACCACCCTGCATCTCACCCTAGACCTGAGCAAAGTGAATTTTTTACGAGCAGCCCATCACTGTGCACAGAAGTTACGGCGGTGGTGGGGGCTGACTGTGCCCATCTGAGCGAGTTACAAGGAAATAAAGCTCAAGGATGTGACTCCCAGGGCACACTGCGGGGCAGAAGGAAGACGTCTGTGAATTCCCCGGAGTCCTGGATGAAGGTGCAACGCCTTTTAGTCTGGGAAATCAGAGGACACCTGTTCGTGACGTCACAACGAGCCTTGGCCTCACTGCCACAAGCAAGTAAAATGTACTGTTGTGTGCAAGAGGAAACTCAGGAGAATGCTCAGTGAGACATTTCCACAAACTCACGCCTTTAAAATGCAACACAGAATGAGCTGATTCTGAGGCACAGGTGACGTGACAGAATTGTGTAATTACTTAGAAGTTGTGCTTCTAAAAGGACATTATTACAAACAAACAGCTCAGTCCCATTAGTCCCCACTACAGCTTAGGACCTATTTTCATTGCCCCTATGCAACCCAGTGCAACAAAGTAGACAGCTTTGCAACTCTGTGAATTTTATTGGCATATTTTGTCAATTGAGTCTGCTTTCTCTTCAGTGTATCTGAGTGCATTGGCCGATTTTGTAGTCAAGCAGCCTGCTCTTAGGCCTTATGGCCCCTCTGCAGTTTCTCTCTCCCTCTCTGTCTCTCTCTCTGTGTCTCTCTCTCTCCTGCACGCATGCACACACACAAATTTGCCTTTCTTTGTATCGAAATCATGTAAAAAGCTTACTTGACTCACAGAAACGAGATCCCGTATTTTGAATGTGGTTGTACGAAGATGCAGCCTCCTCTATGCCCAGGAATTCTTTGAAAGAGAAAGTAACAGCCCACAGCCGAAGGGGATTCACGAACAGCAAATGTAGTCAGGGGCAGAGCTCCATCGGGTGCTGGTAAGGGGCATAAAACCCTCGCTGGTTATGATTTACAAGAAGCAAGCAGATGGAGCACATTTATAAGACGACCGGCGCAATACCCAGAACAGCCATGAAAGAATGGTCCAAAGCCTTGAAGATCGCTAATTCATTAATCTCCGAGAGTTTAGGGTCTTTTTCCTCTACTATATGGATGGGGAAATTGAGGGGTTTTCTGTCTGAAGGTCATGAAACGAGCAAATAAATGAGTAAAGCTGCCACCAACAGTTCTGAGCTCAGAAACGGGGAGAAACAGCCGCACACGGCAGCCCCACTCCTCCTGGCTGCTTGGCAGGTGCAGCCGGCACAGTGCCTGCTTCTGATGGAATCTGGTTTTCCTACCTGCAGTTTCGCCCACTTGAGGCACAGTGCAAGCACGCTCGTGAATTGCCCAAGTGAATGAAAGAGAGAGATACAGAGAAAGACTTCCGAGACCGTATCCACGGTGTGCTGTGTAGACCTGTTGCCCAGCACGGATAGCCTCGCCTCTGAAGAGAACCTGGCGATGTAGGAAAGATCAGAAAAACAAAGGAATGTGTTCTTGATAGATTAACACTGTGGCCTGTTCCAAGAGTCACATTAGGGACCAAACCAGAAGCACCTGGTGACTACACTCACAGGTATGATCGTTAAAAGAAATGCGCAGAAAAAGTGCCTTAGGAGAAAATTATGCAAGGGTTTCATAAGACTTTGCACCAACATAAACTCACCTTTTCACTTCATTTCTTGCAATTCTGTAAAAACTAGAAAGACAGCATGTCAGTGAGGTGATGTACACAGAGTTGCATCTGGTCCCTTAGCCTTACCCTTCTGTATTGTGAAGAAGGGATTTTTCTTCTGTGTATTTAAGCACAGCACCGATTAACAGCAGCATCTTGCCTGTGTCTCTTCTTCTCAGCTTCTTCCAAGGGTCCTGGGGGCACCGCTCTGCGCAGACGATGCAGGGGCTTTCCTCCGCCTGGTTTTCTGGCACTTGTGGTTCGGGTGTGGTGGGTGAGCATTTATGTAAGCTGCAGAGTGAACCATCCTCTTTGCTGCTCCCATGTCCTTTGCCTGACCTGTCCGCCTGCCTGCTGGCTGTGTGACACGGCAAGCACCCTGGATGCCAGCATTTCATACAAAGTTATCTTGCCAGCCTAGCAACAGAGTCACAGAGCACCGTGCCTACATCCCCAGATGTCTCCATCTTCGAATGCTGCAGAGAGATGGCTGCCTTCTCCCTGTCATGTCTCATCCTTCAGACAGAATTCACTGTGGGTGCAGTGGACTGAGTGGGTGAATGTCAGACACAGGACACGGGCAGAGCCAAGGACCCACCGGAAGGGTCTTCCCCCTCCACCGTGCAGAACCCTGGGAGGAGGAGGCCTTAGGGTGGGTTGCAATCAGACAACACAGAGGAGCAAGCAGTGAGCAGTGGAAAATACCACACAGCGCCAGGAGGGGCTGTGCGCCCAGACAAAGCACCCGAACATCCCCTGTCAAGGCGGGGGCTTCGTTGGCTGTCCAGGACGCACCAAGGGCCAGGGCCGTCTGGCTTCAGGAACGAGCCCAAGGGAGGCAAGGTAAGGAGAATGCTTTTGCAGAACAGAGCGCACACAACACTGCTGACGGAAACTTAGCACTGTTTCGCAAAGCTTCAGGTGTGGGCGGAGCTGAGCAGCCCCATGGCTGTGTTGCCACCAGCAGCGCTGGCCCCCGACACTGGTCATTTCCTGCCTGGCTCTGCAGGTGCACAGCGCGTTTGTAACCATCTCAGTGGATCCGTGGGTCGGCATCGGAATGTGTTTCAGTGCACTTGGGTTTCAGAGACGAATCTGCGCAGGGAGGGGTGGTGGTGCTGCAGGCCTGGGCCGGGGCTGGCAGGGGGGACTGGCATCTCCAGAGGCTGTGGCCCCCTCATGGAGTTTCCTTCCGTCTTGTCCCTTCACTTCATCATCCCCGTCCTAAAAAAATACAACATTGGCAGTGACAAGAACATCTCAAAATCCAGTACGTTTGGTTCAGTGGGTAAAGACGCTGCTTGGGATGCCTGTATCAGAGTGCCTGGGTTTGAGCCCAGCTCTGCTGCCAATCCAGTTTCCTGCTCTTGTGCACCCTGGAGGCTTGAGGAGCTGGGTCCCTGCAGCCATGTGGGAGACCTGAGCGGAGTTCCTGGCACAGGCGTCTGAGGCTCCTGTCCGTCTGGCGCCCCTGGGGCCCTGGAGAGCTTGTCCTGGTCCAGAGCCTGGGTTTGCTGCTCCCCCCACCCTCTTCTGCTTGTGGCACCACCGTGTTGCCAAAGCCTGCACCCTGTACATGGTCACACTCCTCAGGTCACAGCCTCCTGGGCAGCACGGGGTCAAGCTGATGAGACCCTGTGCCCACTTCACCATTCATGCTTCTGTCCGGTCTTGTTCCGAGACCCTGAGCATCAGTTTCACCAAGTCCCTTGGATTCGTGTGTTCAAGACACATAGCTCTGCCAGGGCCATGGGGGAGAAGGGAAGCGACTCCCATCAGCAACTCCCATGGGCTCCTGGCCTCTGCCTTGGCCTCGTTCCCCTGGAAATCAGCAATGACCTTGGCTGTGTGGTTTTGGAGCAAAACCTAACCTGTAAGGGGATTGTAAGAATTGAATTTGGAAACAGGTGTGAAGGGGCTTAGCACAGGCCTGGTAAATGCGCAATGATGGGGCCTGGCATTCTGGCAGAGTAGGCTAAGCTTCCACCTGCAGCACCAGAATCCCATGTGGGCACCAGTTCATGTCCCAGCTGCTCCTCTTCCAGTCCAGCTCTCTGCTATGGCCTGGGAAAGCAGTGGAAGATGGCCCAAGTGCTGGGATCTCTGCACCTACGTGGGAGACCCAGAAGAAGCTTCTGTCTCCTGGCTTTGGATCAGCCCAGCTCCAGCCATTGCAGCCATTTAGGGAGTGAACCAGTGGATGGAAGACCTTTCTTTCTGTCTCTCCCTCTCTCTGTAACTCTGCCTCTCAAATAAATAAATAAATCTCTAAAAAAATTTTTAAATGTGCAATGATGTGTTTCCAGTCCTTTGAGTACAAACTGTGTGATCTCTAACACACAGAAGTGTTGGAAGTGACCCTGGATGGGAAGGAGATACTAGATTATCAAACAAGGGTTTCAAACAAGGGTTTTTTTTTAAAGATAGATTTATTTATTTTTTGAGAGGTAGAGTTACAGTGAGAGGGAGAAAGAGAGAGAGAGGTCTTCCATCTGCTGGTTCACTCCCCAGATGGCCACAACAGCCAGAGCTGAGCCAATCCAAAGCCAGGAGCCAGGAGCCAGGAGGTTCTTCTGGGTCTCCCATGTGAGTGCAGGGGCCCAAGCACTTGGTCCATCTTCTCCTGCTTTCCCAGGCCATTACAGGGAGCTGGATAGGAAGTGGAGCAGCTGGGACTAGAACGGGCGCCCATAAGGGATGCAGCACTGCAGATAGCGGCTTTATCTGCTACACTACAGCGCTGGACTCCAAAAAAGGATTCTTGTCTCAGTTCAAACCATGGCACGGAAGTCCATGGGTAAGCCAGCCTTCCTCCCTGCTACAGACAGACGGAGAACGCCATGGCGCGGAGCCTCGCTGGGAGGAAGCCCACCTGGACTCTAACCCCAAAAATGTTTTCTGGGACTCGTGCTGCTGCTGGTCTCAAGATTTTTTTTTAATCCCTGCTTTCATTTTCATTTTCTTCACTTTTAAAATTCACCCTCTGCCCCCTCCACCCTCCCCCCAAAATGGGGAAAAAAAGAAAGTGAATAAGAGATAGTGGGATTGGAAGACTCTGGGATGGAAGCCGAAGTTTGGGGCATTCATGCGGCCGACTCCAGCTGCTGTGCATCCACAGGGAGTAGTCAGGGCTTCCCGAATGTTCACGCGCACCGTGGTGACAGCGTCACTGCTAGAGATCTCTGGACCATGATGTACGTTTTCTATAAGAGCCCAACAAAGCAGGTAAAACTCTGAAAAAGGATTCCACAGTGCTTGAACTTGGCCTTTTGCTTATAGTGCATTAATTACTCCACACCAGGCGGTCCCTTCTCGCTGCTCTGCGGGGCACGTGGGCCCTAAAGAACTTGGTGTGGTCTCTGTGGAAAGGGCGTGGCTGTCCCTAGGTGGTCACTAGGTCCCCAGGTGGTGACACACACATCCCGGTGCACAGGCTGGGCATGTCCTCACCTCCCAGGGACTGACCTTGTGTCTTCGTGATGGTGCCTCACACACCAGAGTCGTGGGACTCGGATGGGCCTGAAGATTCTGGATTGGAGGGACCCTTTAATGAGCTCCTGCTAAAATCCACGTCATTTATCACCTGTCCTGAGGAACTTTGGCTAAGAACTCAAAAACAGCAAGAATTCATGAAAACCAGGGACACAATTCTTTTATTTTTTTTTATTTGACAGGTTGAGTTAGACAGTGAGAGAGAGAGAGAGAGAGAGAGAGAGACAGAGAGAAAGGTCTTCCTTCCATAGATTCACCCCCCAAATGGTTGCTACAGCCTGTGCTGCACTGATCCGAAGCCAGGAGCCAGGTGCTTCCTCTTGGTCTCCCATGTGGGTACAGGGCCCAAGCACCTGGGCCATCCTCCACTGTCCTCCCAGGCCACAGCAGAGAGCTGGCCTGGAAGAGGAGCAACCAGGACTAGAACCCGGTGCCCATATTGGATGCCAGTGCCGCAGGCAGAGGATTAACCAAGTGAGCCACAGCGCCAGCTCAGGGACAAAATTCTTAACAACACTCGTCACAGCTTTGTGTGTTCAACCAGAAGCAAAACTGTGGAAGAAATCGTCTCGGTTAGTTCAGGTTGCTGTGGAGAAAGACTGGCCGGGTGGCTTCAGTCCCGAGCGCTGACTTCCCACAGCTGAGGGGGCTGGGAAGCCCCGGACACAGGCACCTGCAGAGCTGGAGCCTCCTGAGGGCCCGCGTCCTGGTTTGTAGACCGCTGGCTTGGCCTCGAAGGCTCATGGGGCCGACGGCAGAGAAGTGGACGCCCATGTGTCCCCTTACAGGGCTCTCAGCCCCATCCCTCAGGACCTAATCACCTCCCAAGGGCTCTGCCACTTTTTAAAATTTTTTAAATATTTTTATTAGACAGGCAGAGTTAGACAGTGAGAGAGAGAGAAAGGTCTTCCTTCTGTTGGTTCACCCCCCAAATGGCTGCTAAGGCCAGCGTACTGCGCTGATCCAAAGCCAGGAGCCATGTGCTTCCTCCTGGTCTCCCATGGGGTACAGAGCCCAAGCACCTGGGCCATCCTCCACTGCCCTCCTGGGCCACAGCAGAGAGCTGGACTGAAAGAGGAGCAACCAGGACTAGAACCCAGTGCTCATATGGGATGCCAGTGCTGCAGGTGGATTGGGGTGATGGGGGCTCAGACCACCCTGTCCCCAGGCTCAGTCCAGCTCCCCATCTCGGTCCTTGTCATAGCCCAGGGTTGGGAGCTCCCCGTGGCGGGAGCTGCCGCGGCAGGAGCTCTGGGTGCCCTGCCTCCTGGCTGCAGGCAGGGCTCCTCCCCAAGGCCACAGCCTCAGGCAGCCAGGGCCCAGCTGCAGGTCTCACCCTGTGGGCCACGCCTCCTCCTGGGAATAGGGGTTAGGCAAGGCCAGGTGACCTCGGCTGCCAGTGCTGAGGGCGAACACAGGAGCTGGGGGATTCGGGGGCACACAAGTCTCTGCTCTTACAGAAGGTCCTCAAGAAGGTGCTCCTCTCATGCTCGTGATGCACGGCTTCCTGGCAGCCACTCTGTGAGCATGAGGAACACTAGGTGCATGGGGCAACACTGAGGACCAGGAGAGAACGTGAAGAGGGCGACAGAGCCTGGGCCTTTGGGTCTTGAACAAGTTACCAGTCGTGGAGCTGTGGCCTTCCTCTCATGGGTAAGAATTAAAGCTATAGACCTGTGGGCTAGATTTAATTTTTTTTAACATTATTTACTAGGAAAGGGGGGGGGGATGGAAATTTCCATTCACTTGTTCACTCCCCAAATGTCCACAACAGCCAAGCCTGGACCAGCCCAAAGCCAGGAGTCAGATCTCCATCTAGGCCTCCCACGAGGGTAGCAGGGACCCGAATTCTTGAACCATCACCCACTGCCTCCCAGGGTGCACATTTGCAGGGAGCTGGATCAAAGTGGAATGGGCCCTGGAGCCCAGGCACTCCAGTAGGGCGCTTGGGCATCTCAATCAGTGTCTTGATTATCAAGCCAGACACCTGTCCCCAGGGAGCTGGCTTTTACCAGCTCTACCACAGCAGGCTTTCCAAAGGACCCTACCCTTGTGGGCAGGTGCTTCTCCCTGCTGGTGGTGAGACAGAGGATCCTAGGAGGGGATCTGAGCCTTCAAGACTACTTACAATAGTATCTGTATTTTTAAAATACTGTTTATCTATTTGAGAGGGATGGGGAGGAAGGGAAGGAGAGAGAGAGGGAAGGAGGGATGGAGAGAGAGTGGGAGAGAGAGACAGAAGAGAGAGAGCCGGTTCCCGGCTGGGGCTGGAGCCAGGAGCCAGGAGCCAGGAATGCAGTCCAGGTCTCCCACGAGGGTGCAGACTCAGTTACTGGAGCTGTCACTGCCGCCTCCCTGGTCTGTGGTGGCAGCAAGTCGGAGTCGGGGGCTGGAGCCGGTGTTGACCCCGGGTCTGTCATGTGGGAGTCCTGACCCCTAGGCCAGGGCCCACTCCCTTGCTAAGATGATGGCACCGTTGCTTTGTCTTGTTCTTTCCATGTGACATGGATGGGTTCACCCAAGGCTGGCTTGCCTGTGGAATCACACTAGCCACAAGCAGGTGCAGGCGTGGGGATCAGCCCCTCTGATACAGCGAGAGGCTTGGGGCATTTAAGAGGTCACACAGGGCCATCCAGTGTTCCCGCTTTCGTCTCTAAATAGGTATGTTACTGTGTTACTGTGTGCTGTGATGTTGTTACTGGGTGATCCTTATCATAAGTTAGTAACTAAGTTTTTTTCCCCTAAGCTCTAGTTTCTGATGCATTACCCATCAGTAGAAATAACTCACAGAAACAAGAACTTTCTGGAGTCATCACTTTTTTTAAGGGTGTACTGAGACCAAACTACTTGAGGATCAGAAAGATATTCAGTTTTTTTTTAAATTTATTTATTATTTTGAAAGTCAGAGTTACACAAAGAGAGAAGGAGAGGCAGAGAGAGAGAGAGCGAGGTCTTTTACCCACGGGTTCACTCTCCAAATGGCTGCAACAGCTGGAGCTGAGTTGATCCAAAGCTAGGATCCAGGAGCTTCTTCCAGGTGTCCCATGCGGTGCAGGGGCCCAAGAACTTAGACTATCCTCTACTGCTTTCCCAGTCCATAGCAGAGAGCCTGATCGGAAGTGGAGCAACCGGGTCTCAAACCAGCTTCCTATGAGATGCCGTCACCACAGGCAGCGGCTTTATCCTCTATGCTGCAGCACCAGCCCCAAGACATAGAGGTTTTAGGTAAAAATTGCAAACGTTGATGTGATGGATAATAATTCAAGACCCACCAAGCATCGGCACTGAAATCCAAGTGTTTGTGCACACTCACATGGCTGCCGAGTGATGAGGGCTGAGTCCTGGGCTGACCCCCGTCTGTCCTCCTGTGTGTCCTCTCTGGCTGGGGGATGATGTGGGTGCTGCTATAGACCGGGGCCAGGCAATGGGGGCTGTGGTCATTGGCAGAATCTGACAAGTGGGCGCTCTGACGTGGAGGGCTCACTCTGGTTTCTCCAAAATCTACAGCAGTTTCTGATCATTGGGTTGATTTCCCTCGAATCCTCGGAATTCCATCACGATGCTCTTCACTGACACTTAGCTGCTGATCTGTCCTAGTTCCACCTCAAACATTTGAGGCCACCCAGAAGATTTGGAAGGAAGGAAGACAGGGACTGGCTAGTGGTCACCTCCTTGTGCAGTGGAACTGACCTATCACAAGCCTCAGTATAAACTCATGTTAACGTACTCACCACACAGCTGCTAATTTGGAGCTGTCATTGGGATAATAAGGTGCCTGTTATTAATTAACCCCATTAATGTCATTATCAGACTCGATTAAAAATTACTTTTAATTTCACAACAATGTGGTTTTTATAGAGGAAAATAAATAGCAAAATGATTAGCACAAAGCAAGAAATAAAAATGGACAACGTGAAGCCCCAGACATGAGGTCTTGGCTGCTGTTCCTAGCCTGATGTAGGAACTGCGTAGATGCGTTGACATGTTGTAGATACGTGTAGATACGTCAGGAACTGTCAGCTTCCTTTCCCACTGCTTTCCTGGGACGTTTCCACATTGATCGAGGAAGATGAACACATTGACTGAGGGAGGCGTACACAGGTGCGGCGGATGATCTGAAAATAGGAGTGAGCTTTAGCCAGTACGACCCCTGCATCCCACATGGGACTCCTTGAGGCTGCCTCCACCTTTGGCTCCTGACTCCAGCTCCCTGCGAGCGCAGATCCCAGCAGGCAGCAGGCATGGCTCCGGTAACCTGGTTCTCGCCGTCACTGGGCCATCTGGATTGCATCCCTGGCTTCCGGCTTCAGCCTGGACCCAGCCCTCGCCATTTCAGGCATTTGGGGAGTAAAGCAGCAGCCAGGGACACTCTGTCTCTGTCTCTGTCTCTGTCTGCCTCTCAAATACGTACATTTGTTTCAAAAAGCAAGAGGTCAAACCAGCAATGAGCAAAACAGAGCCCTGGAGACAGAGTTCACGTCAGAGAAGGGCAAAGAGCTTAGATTTCCTAGCACCTGAGCTGACGAGTGGAGCAAAAGGTATTAGAAGTAGAGAGGAGGAGCCAGTGCTGTGGCATAGTGGGGAAAGCCACCGCCTGCAGGGCCTGCGTCCCATACGGGCACCAGCTTGAGTTCTTGCTGCTCCACTTCCGATCCAGCTCTCTGCTGTGGCCTGGGAGAGCAGTAGAAGATGGCCCAGGTCCCTGCACCCGAGTGGGAGACCCGGAAGAAGCTCCTGACTCCTGGCTTCGGATCAGCTTAGGTCCAACAGTTGTGACCTTTGGGGCGTGAACTAGCGGATGGAAAACCTCTCTCTCTGCCTCTGCCTGTCTGTAACTCTGCCTTTCAAATTAATAAATGTTAAAAAAATAGAAATAAAGGGGAAGAAATGTGCAAGATTTGATTTTGAAAAATTAAATATATGTTGTTCTAGGCTTTAGTCATACATTGAGATGCTGTTTACTGTGATTATGAATACTTAGAACATGCTGAGTTATTTCAACACTGGGGTTTGATGTCCTTTCAGACTGTTCAGCACACTGTTGAACACACAGTAGGTATTCAAGAAACATTCTTTGAAAGAGCACGCATGGCAGTATGGTAGACACAGCTGCAGCCCCCCCCTCCCCAAAGGTGTCCATATCAATCCCCAGAACTGTGTCCACGCTACCCTGGTGGCAGAACGGATTCTGGAGAGGTGCTTAGATGAAGGGCTTTCAAAGCAGGTGTTATGCTGGATTATCTAGGGGGACAAATGCCATCACAAGAGAGAGGGGAGGAAGCAGGCAAGGGCAGAGGGAGGGTGGACGAGATCGTGGTGATGTGTGGTGAGCTGACTCAGCTAGCTGTAACCAGCTTTGAAGACAGAGGAAGGGGCCGGAGGCCAAGGGAGGCAGTGTCCCCGAGACGCTGGACAGACAGGGACATGGACTCCACAGATCGCCCTCCAGAGCCTCCTGATGGAATGGAGCCCTGCTCCCAGCTCCATTTAGGTCTATCGAAAACACACCAGCTTTTGTCCTATGGAAGTGCAGGGGAAGCATTTGTTTTGTGTTAGGCAAAGACAGTTAATGCAATGCACAATAAGCATTTACTAAAAATGAACCTGAAGATCCTGCAAATTTGTAACATGTGACACAGTCAATATCATGGAGAGTGAAGACCTTAATGCCTGAGGCCCCATTTATTCAGTCCTTGAATTTCACGCTTCAGAGCATGGAAACTGAGATTGGACAGGACTTCAGATTCAAGCGGGAGGAAACTCGCCAGTTATAAGATGCTGCAGCAAAGTCGAAGAAACTCCACGCCTCAACTTCTTTAAAAAAGAGTTATTTATTTGAAAGACAGAGTTACAGAGAGGGAGGGAGAAGCAAGCAGAGAGAAAGGGGGGGGGGGGAGAGAGAGAGAGAGAGAGAATCTTCCAGTCCCTGTCTTATTCCCCAAATGGCTGCAATGGCCGGGGCTGTGCCAGGCTGAAGCCAGGAGCCATGAGCTTCCTCCAGGTCTCCCACGTGCGCCCAGGGGCCCAAGGACTTGCCCCATCTCTGCTGTTTCCCAGGCACATTAGCAGGGAGCTGGATTGGAAGTGGAGCAGCTGGGTCTCAAACTGGAACCCACAGGGATGCCGGCATCACGAGTGGTGGCTTCACCTGCTGTGCTGGCCCCAGTCCCTGATTTTTTTCCCAATAGCCACATGGACCTACTGCTCTGTAACCAGGTTTTGAAAAAAAATTACAATTCTCTCTCTTCTGAAAAAAGAGCGTATTTTTCTTTATTATCCTTTAGTTTCTAAAAATACACTGGAATTAAATGTCATGTACCTTTGGAATGCACTTTATAAAAACACTCGGTAACTAGGAAACTCACATTGTCATTATTTATAATCTAGGAATTCTTTCCATGGTAACTGTTAGAAGGTCACAATTATGGAGCCACACTGGAGGCCAGAGACTATTTCAGAATTCACCAGAAAAAGGCTGTTCACAGGAGAGAATAGCAGTGTCTCCATCCTGGTCACCTGGCTTAGCCAGGTGAGGTCGTGTGGCTGTACCTGCAGCCCAGCTCCGTTCTCCCTGCCTCCGCCCTGCATGCAGCCAAGAAACCACACGGCGACGAGCGCCCAGGGCCTGGCTCATGGAGACCCTATGTGCCGTGAACTTGCATACCATTTATAGTGCTTGTTCTGTCTCGTGGGTCATGTGTAGGTTGATTATGTTGGCACATAATCGGGCGGCCAAGGCCAGGACGCTGAGGTGGGAGGCAGCCTCCTTCTGAGACTCTGACTCCCAGAAGTTCAAGGAAAGCACTTCGTCGTGCCAGAGCTGTGCTACGGAGACTCTGGGAAGAGGCCAGCAGCAGTCGGCTGTTGCTCCAGGCTCACAAGAGAAGGAAGTCAGCCTTCGAGTAGACACACACATAAAACATACTCCAAGATGTCTCGGCTCCAACAGCGAGTGAGACCTAACCTCGCTCGCTGTTGGAGCTGAGATCTCAGTAACAAGCCAGCCACCTCACTGGGCCAGCATCTACCTTCACACCCCCAGGTCACCGGGAGGAGGCTGAGGGAGGACCGCCTGGTGATGGGGCTGACGTGACATGAAGACCTGCTGTCTCCGGTCCAGCTGAGAGCTTGGCGTGACCTATGGTCTGACCCTGTCTTCTGTTTTTATGTTTTAGAACTGTAAGTAGGGGCATTTGTATCGTCAAACACACACACACCCACACCCACACAACAGTCTACGTGGTGTGCATGAAGAATTCCAAGAACACAGTTTTTAAATAAAACTGCTGCAGACGCCAGGGAAACACAACTTCAGCCAGATAAGGGACATAGGTGACAAATGTATCACTAACTTAATAGTCTACGTAAAAAATTAGCAAAAGACGATCGCCGTCCTACTCTTTCCTTGCATGTATTTTTCTAAAAGCTGAATCCTATGTAGCTACATCATTAGCCAATGTGACACCAAAACTTAATATAAGCTCCTTACAAATATATTCAGAAACACATTCTGTTAATTTAGGATCACTTTTGAATAAGACATTTGTTACGTAAATGTCAAACCGCCAGTTACACGGTTAGTACCGTAACAATAGGATGTGAACGCGATGAAGGAACCAGGAGGAAGGAGTGGGGATTACAGGCACCTGGGGGCTGGTGGAGCCTTCGGGGCCCCCTGGGACCACGGAGGAGCTCTTGGCTGTGTTTCCGGGTGCCCCACAGCTGGTTGACCAGTTGTCCATTTCCGGTTGTCTTTGAGGTTTCTGTTGATTCTTTGTTTCCCTCCACAACTGTTTTATGTCTAAAGGCAAATCGTTGTTCTTAGTCCATTCATTCACTCAGTAAATTCATGCTGAGTGCTTTGCAGTTGCGGGATCCAGACCAATACAGCCAGGCTTCCAGAGAGGCCGGGTTTCTCCCTTTCTCCCACCCGGGGAGTCCTGAACCTGTCACTGGTTTATCAGTGGGCCCAGGAGCTGACTCGGAGCAGCCCTTCCCCAGCTCGAGTCCGGTGGCGGCTCTGCTTGCACCGGTAGTGGGCGCCTGGGGCGGCTCCTGGACCGGGGGTTTCCCCTGGCAGAGCGGGGAGCCTCGCTGAGCTGACCACGGGGCAGGGATTTGGCACATGGTTAAGGTGATTCTCGGGACACATACATCCCTGTTGAGCTGGTTCAAGCTGGTCCAAGCCCCAGCTCCCTCTTTCTGTAAGTGCACACCCTGGGAGGCAGCCACGCTGGCTCAGCTACCTGGGCTGTGCCACACTTTTGCTTTGGTTCAAGCTGGCCAGCAGCTGGAGACTGAATGAGCGGTAGGAGACCCCCCTCTGTCTCTCTGTCTCTGCCTCTTTCTGCCACTCTACCTTTCAAATACATAAAAGTAAAAGTAATTAAATTTTTAGAGAATCCAAAGAAGAGGCACCCACACACAGGTTGAAAGGTATTCGGTAGATGCTCAAGATGAGGAACAGAGTGTGTTCCACTTGCTGGAACAAGCCCTCAGGGCTGACGTCCAGAAATGCTGGGCACCAGGGCATTCATCAGAGCCGAGCGTGTGATGGGCCCAAGCTTCAGCCTCCTGTAGCCCACTCTTTGATTAGCACAGTTCCGTGCGTTGTTGGTTGAATACCTAGGATTCCTGGGTCAGAGACCAAAGGCAGTCTCTTTTAGGTACATAAGCCTTGGCATGCTCCCATAGTAAACAGGCAACTTTAAATAGTTTTGCAAGGAAGATAAATATATGTATATTGCGTACTTTTTTTCAATGAACAAACTTAAGCTAAATGTAATGAATTCTTGGGTCACTACCCATCCCCTTAAGAATAAACCAACATCAATATTTTTCTTATGCATTTTTCAGGATTTTTCCAGATCTATAAACACCTATACATTTGTTTCCTTGTTATTTATTTGCCCGCTGTTAAGAGAAAAACCACTAGGAACAGGTGAAACAGCATGAAGTACTTTGCAGTGAGACTAAAAATAAGGATTCGGAACTGAAAGTAAGATGAGACATTGTAGCAGCTGAACAGAATTCCGAAGGGGTGAGCATGAAACATGTTAACCACACATTCTAGGGCTTCAGATCCTCAGAGCCTGAAGAAAGGAAGCCATTGGAAGTGCTGGCTTTGTTTTCCAGACAGAAAGTGTAAGTCAGAATGGGGTTACTTAGCGCTAAACAGCTAGCGACTAGTTTCGGTGAGTTCACTCCACCACAAGATCAACCAGCAAAGTCTTGACGTTGTTAGCACCATCATCTCAATAATTCAGAATACCTTCCAGCTCAGTTGATTTGGCTGGGATAATGGGCATTGATTACCAGAGTGGCCCACGGAGTGAGGGGTTGGCATAGCCACACCCTGATTTGTAGACAGTGACTAAATGAAGACAATACGTCTGCAGTCAGGAACATTGAAATGTTGTCTTAATGTTAGGACATATTTCACCTCTCCGGGCTGTGCTGATGGCCAGGCTGCTCCTGGTGGAGAATATTCTGGAGCGAGCAAGTGGGACAAGGGCAGCCGGCATCTAGCAGAGGCTTCCAGGGACTGGCTGGCCCTGTGCACCTGCACAGGATCGCCTGGACCAGCACAGGGCGGAGGCTGGCGTGGTGGCGGGCACATGAGGCTGCAGGTACACTGCAGGGCGTGGCCCAGCCTGTGCACCTGAGTGAGGGCCAGGGAAGCTGGGCTGCGCTAAGCCCCTGCTCATTCTCCTCTGCCTGCCACTGCACAGACCTCCTGCTGGCCCCTCGCTGGGGATGCGTCTGCACCACCAGGGCCTGTCCCTGAGCACACTGTGTCAGGCCATGTGGAACAAGTGGTCAACAGATCTCCAGTGTTGCTCCTCACCCCTCAGGGACACCAGCTGAATTTCTCCCAGACAGCAGCCACCCTGTCCCTAACGTGCCAGTTTGTTCCCAGCTCACCGGCTGTCGATGCTTAGTTGGTTTGAGGCTTTGTTCAACCAGGCTAGGATGAATCCAGGTCCCTGGACGTGGACAGCAGCAGCTCCCAGCGAGAGCACGGAGTGCCGTCCGGGTTTAAAACCCCTCTTCTCAGGATTCTTCACTTTTTGTCTTCTGCAGAAACACCCGGGTTCTCATGCATGCTGTATGTTTTTGTCAGTGGTATTGTAACACTGAAAGTCCAAATCTCTCCATCTCTTACCTTAAGAACATTGAAATGTATTTTTGCAGTTTTTATAAAAATCCTTTAAAAGGGTTATTTTAATGTACTTTTTATATATATTAATATTTTTGCATGTGCCTGTATTTTTGAGTACTAATGGCTTCTGTAATAACCCAGTGTTTGTTCTATAAAGAAAATAAACTCTCTTGCTAAGGTATTTTTGTCATGGGAGGCATTTGGGAGCACTGGTTAAAATAGTGCTTGAGACAACCGACAGCTGGAACCCTCCTAGGAAGATCTGGGCACGAGTCCTGGCTCCTCTGTTTTCAACCCAACTTCCTGCTATGTGCACCCTGGGAGGCAGCAGGTGACTGGCTTGTGTTCCAGGATCCCTACCTTGGCATGGCCCAGCCCTGGCTGTTGTGGGCACTGGGGGAGTGAAGCAGAGGATGAGGGTTGCTCTGTCTCTCAGTCTGTCTGCCTTCCAGAAAAAACAAGAAAATAAATCACAAACGTTTAACTATGCCTGTCCGTTAACCCAATGCTTTCTTAACCTCTCTCTTTCCTGCTTCCTCCTCCCCTCTCTTCTTCTTCATACTGTGTATTGAACTCTTTGTTTTGTGTAGGGTTAATCTTGTGAGAATAAGGTAGACTGCAAATAAGTCTTTGTAATAATTAGGAGTGGGAATAGGAGAGGGAGGAGGAGGAATTGTGGTGGTGGGGAGCGTGGGAAGTATCTCTATGTTCCAGGATCTGTAAAAAAGAGAGACATGACATTTGTATACCATAAATCAAACTTAGAAAAAAAATCTCTCAGCTTCTTTCAATGTCTCTTCTTTTTTTCCAGGTCTTTCCCTGCCTATCTCTGTCTCTGCCACAGTCCCCTTCCCTTTGTCAATGTCTCCCTCTCCCTCTGTGTCTGCTTTTCTCTCAACATATCCCCATGCCCCTCTCAGCCCCATCTCCCTCCCCCTCCCATCTTCCTCTCCCTCGCTTCTGCAAAGCCACAGGACCCTCCTACCCAACAAAGACTCACCTGGCCCAGTGTCAATCACACTTATACTGAGAACCCTAGAGGGTCCCTGCGACAGTTGAGAGAGGGTGAATGTGTGTGCCCCAGACAGGGCAGTGGAGAGAGCAGGCATTGGCTGTGTTTGCAGCAATGGTCAAGGGGGCAGAACCCAGTGAGTTTGGACTTAGACACGAGGCGCAGGGCCAGGTTCATGACAAGAGCCCCCTTTAGCTCCGATTCCCACTCTCCCACACTTGCGCATGCTCCTTCCTGTGTCTGTGGCACGAGCCTCTGTGCTTGAAGCCCCCTGCCCCTCCCTCCGGGATTCCCTTCTCTGGCAGTGCCAATGTCACATAGCACCTGGCACATAGCAGGTACCCTGTAAACGACGCTTCAGCTGCACGGATTTAGCGGCAAGCAGAGAACACACCGGGCTGAGGAGTGACCCCCAGGGAAGGAACGAGAGAAAGAAAAAGGAACCAGGCTTTCTGAAAGGGTGATTATTTAAGGAAAGAAAAGTGTGAAGATGCCAACTATCCCAAATACATTATCATTCAACCATAGTCCTCCCTCTGGCCTTCAGACAGAAGTGTTGAGAGATCTTGTAGAGATTCCAGACAGCGTGGGAGTCGCCATGAAGAAGCAAATGGCCACTGATGGCTTTCCGAGACCAGGGGAGAGCTCCATGGCAGAGCAGCACTGTCCTCCAGCAGCCCTCCTGTCGGCCCTACCACGAGGGCAGGACGAGGCACCTCGGGTCTGTAGGGCTGGGCTCAGCACCTTGGAGAGGGATGTGGTAGGTCCTTCCTAACTTCTTTCTCCTCCTCCTCCTCTTCTTCTTCAAGACTCCTTTATTTTTTTTGAAAGACAGGGGGCAGGGAGAGAGAGAGAGAGAGAGAGAGAGAGAGAGAGAGAGAGAGAGAGAGAAGAGAGAGAGAGAGAAAGAGAGAGATCTGCCATCCCCTGGTTCACTCACCATTTGGCTATAGGGGCTGGGGCTGGGCCAGCCTGAAGCCAGGAGCCCAGAACTCCATCTGGGTCTCCCCTTTGTGTGGAAGGTTCCCAAGCACTTACACCATCTTCTGCTGCCTCCTCAGTGTCCTTAGCAGGGAGCTGGATTGGAAGGGAGCAGCCGGGACTCAACCCAGAAGTTGGATATGAGATACCAGTATGGCAGGCGGTGGCTTAACCCAGTGCACCACAACGCTGGCGCCAGCAAGCAGTTTTTGAGGAAAAATTAAGTAACTCTTAGAAATGAGGAAACCATGATCTTGGGAGATTGGCTCACCCCAGACCACACAGCTGCCAAGAGAGAGAAGCTCTCAGCCTTAACTCCAGCTGCTGCTGGGATCGGTCTTTGACTAGTTTCGCCTTGCCAGGTGTTGGCCATAGACTTGGTTCTTTCTAAAATTGTAGGGACCGCTTAAAACAGAGTGGGAGACCAGGAGTGTGTGAGGGTGGGGTGGGCAGTGTCTGAGAATTGGTGGGAGCCTTCCCACTGCCCTGTTTCCCACGCACCTTGCAAGCATTAGCTCCCACTAACAAGTTCACTGCTAAGATCAGATTCCTGGGCACTTAAGCCCAGGAAAGCCTTCACCCCTCTGGTTAATGAAGCGAGTCATCCCAGAAGCCTGTTAGAAATGATACAGGCAAAGTACAGAAAGTGCTGTACGGGGAGCCTTCCGGGGAAGGTTGAGGTGGACTGAGAGGTCTCCTTCATGTGCAATTTGCATGATTCTGATTATGGAGCCCTTCCTTCCTGGTTATTCTCGTCGGCCGCCATCAACGCGCTCCAGTCCTGGCCCAGTCGTTCCTCCCCTGTGCGTGCCCCCGCGACATTTTCCATGTTCCTTCTCAAGCTTCCAGACCGGTCTTTCCAGTGTTCCTGTGGATTGCAGGCCTCGGCCTTGCAACCTTGTACATTTAATGGAGAAAGAAGAAATCTGTGTTGTGCAGAAAAATGTCCATTCTGGTAGAGGGAGGAAGGCAACCCCAGAGGTGAAGCCTCAGGTGGGCACTAACGTCCCCATGTGACCTGCGGGACGGTCACACTGCAGAGATGAACTAGGCTCTGGTTCTGAGACTTCTCAGCCGTTTGCTTCCTGCCCTTGTTCAGCCAACTGGAATAGCTCCAGAAAGTACCATGCAAACCACGGAGTTCTGGCCCGAGCGTGCCTGGCCGTCGGGGTGCGGTGTTCGATGCTTTTAGGATAGCTGCGTCTCGCCCGTGATGTCAGACCTGGCACGGAGCTTCTGCGGCCTCAGAGCCCGTCCTTTGTTCTCTCTGCTCAACAGCAAAGGCGAGAGCAGAGCGCACGGGTGAGATGGCTGACGTCAGGCTGTAGACGCTGCATCTCAGGGAGTGTGTGTCTCTGTGCCTTCCAGGACATCATAGCACACGTGGGGATGGGCTGAGCCAGGCAGGGACATCCTGCAATGACTCCTCCTTCCCATGGTCCCGTGTGTTACTTAGTGGCGTCTGAAACCCACTTCGAAGGTGACCACAGTGCAGATATCTCTGACCCGCGAGGGTCTTTGTTTTTGTTTCTGCCTTCCCAGCACTGTTTGCCCTACGGTCACTTCAGAGACCTCACTGTGCTGTCCTGGTGACGCTGGGCTTACAGAAATAAATTTCACAGCCTTGAAATGCTGCTGCGCAAACCAGTTTCCCTGCACCGTTTGTGTATTTGGTGAGGAGCAGAAGCAGTCAGCTCCCCGGGCAAAGCTTCCCCACACAGTGGAGAATCTGGACCTGCCATCCCGAATGTGCGTGCTTTGTTACAGAAGGACATCATCCTCAGCTGGGTGCTTTTTGTGGGGGGTGCACCCCGACTTCTTGCAAAAGGAGAGGAAACAAAACTCTCCCGCAAAGTCCCGTGGCATGTGCTAAGTGTGGCTGGGTGCCTTTGGCCACTTAAAGCCTCCTGTGTTTGTGACAAAAGTCGGAATCACCATGGACCAGGGCTGGAATCACTCGTGGGATTCACCAGGAACCTCATTATACAGGAGCCTAATTCTATTCTGCATCGACACAGTCTTATTGCTATTCAGCTTTGAACAATGACAAAAGGAGGAAAAAATTAACCCACCCATGTCAGGGCTGATCCTTTCGAATGCCCACAGGTCTGTATTGTTGGTCGATTTCTCTGGGAGAGAATCTCCCTGCAATGCTCTCCCACTGAGCAGCAGGCACTCGCCCTGACCCCAGGTGGCGGGGCTCACTCTCACCTTGCTGCAGGAAAGCCGAAGGCTTCCAAGCATCACATCCCTTCCAAGGCCAGGGACACACGCCCCCTAATCTGGCATCATATCCATCAATAATAAGACACATTGAGCCTTCTGTTTGGGCTCCGACTCTATCAGGGGCATTTATAATGTTGTTTCCTTGACGGACTGATAGGCGGTGGGCGTTATCTGGCCAGTGTCACGTCAGAGCTGTGTGTGGGACTCCTTGGTTTAATTAAGGCTCGGCGCCGTCAAGCCCTTTCTCTACACGTTTTTATGCCTCGACAATAAATGCGCAGGTGAGATTCTGCTTGAGGCACACATATATGGAGGCATTGGGGCTGTTGGCAGTCAGCGTGGGCCGGTAAATTTCAGAATCTGGTTTTAAAGGCTCCAGCAGCATTTCATCCCGGGAAGGTGGTGGTTTCTGCAGCCTAACACCCTGGGACTGCACCGCGCCCTCGGAATGCGTCCTCTAGGGTGCTTGCCAAAGTGCCCTTGCACCTGCCCCGAGAAGAGTGTCGGAAAAGAATAGAAAAAAACGAAGCTAGCAAACTAACAAAACCACCCCTCTGCTGTGTGCTTATGGAGACAACGGACCCATGTGTGAGTGGAATGCAAAAACGCTGGGGAAGCCACAAACAAGGGAGACAGCTGACCACCTGAGCAGGAACCTGGGCTGTCCTCTCTTCCTCTCCCTTCTCTCCTTTCTTGACGAGTCTGGGAGGTGTGGGTGTGGTCTCCAGCTGTGGGTGGGTCTAATAGCTCCAGCTTGGCTTTTCCTCAGCTGCGGGACGAAGACGCCAACAGCCCCTACCTTGTGGGTAAACTGTGGATATAAGTCAGACTGCTTGGTGCCCTACAGCCTCTCCGCAGATGTCTGCTGTTGCCTGCATCCCCTCTTCTGTTCAAACGTGCACCCATTGTCATGAAATGGGCTTGACACCCTCCCTGGTTATGGGGTAAGACGCCGAGATGGGAGCATCGTGTCCTAGGCTCCCTGCGATGGGAGTCACAGGTGCAGCAGTAAATGGAGACCACCAGAGACAGACCTGGAGAGGAGCAAGCAGCCGCGGGGCTCCTGTAGCCTACCCAGCCACCTTCACACCGAGACCGTCCTGAGAGCCCGGGAGGATATCAGGCAACACAAGGAGTGAGTTCCCAGCACGTGCCGCAGCCTGTGCAAACCTGGAGCCCACCACTCGAAGGAAGGAAGTGGCCCCAGGATGACCCAGCCTGGGCCCTCGGCCGGGGGGCACACCCAGAGCAGCGGAGCCGTCACAGACAGGAGTTCATGGATGAGGTGGTGACCACTGGATAATTGTGACGGTTGCACAACTTGGAACCACAAATTGTGTACTCAAGGAGTGGATTTAAGGGGAGGAGAATTCTATCTCAATAAAATCGCTTTGGAAAATGTGTATCAGAGGGAACAAGGCCAAGTTCAGAATTCTGTTGCTCTCAGTGGACTGCATACCCTGGTTGATAACTGATGGATTATTTCATGCTTGCTTCTGGGATTTATTAAACAAACCCACATAAGGGTCTAAGACAAATACACACACACACACACACCCTCTCTGTCTTCTGGGAAGTGGGTCGGGGTCTTTCTGAAGATGCAAGAACTTGCTAATTTGAAGCTCCAGGTGACCGTGTGGAGCTGAGGACTCAGACGATCATTTCTCCCTTCCCTCTCTCAGAAAGTCCCGGGAAAGGAAGCCCCTGGGAAAAGAGCAGCAGCGAGGCTGCATGTGGGGTTGGTGACATCAAGTTCTTCCCACCTGGTGCAGAAGCAGCCGGTCAGCGAGGGAGACGCCAGGGCAGCCGCCGTCCCCTCATCTGGAAAACTCATCCCGACACGCGCTGTGCAAGTCCTTTGTGCAGGAACGTCTGATTTTGCTGAACTACGTTAAAACCGACACGGTCGTGGGAAGGGTGGTTAAGGAGACACGGGACCTCAGTCCCGAAGTGTGACCGATGAAGGGCCGGAGCTGGCCAGGGGAGCTGGGCAGGCCTGGGCGCGGGTTCCAAGGACGGGCCCAGGGAGAAGTGATGACAACTCTCACATCGTTGCTACACATCCCCTCTAAGGACAATGCACATGGATTTCCAAGACTGTACAGCAAACACAGAAGACAGTTCATAATTAAACATAATTAAACCAGAACATCTTGTGATTAAGCTCAAGAGCCAAAGCAGCAGGAAGTGTCTTTCATTCATGTATTTTTAAAGATTTAATGTATTTACTTGAGAGGTTTTCCATCTACAGGTTCCCTCCCCAGATGGCCGTAATGACTGGAGCCAGGAGCCAGGAGCTTCATCCAGGTCTCCCACGTGGGTGCAGGGGCCCAAGCACTTGGATCATCTCCAGATGATGCTCCTGGCTCCTGGCTTCGGCCTGACCCAGCTCTGGCTGTTGTGGCCATTAGGGGAGGGGACCAGGGGATGGAAGACCTCTCTCTCTCTCTCTTTCTTTCCCTCTCTCTCTGTATTTCTGACTTACAAATAAATAAATCTTTAAAAAAAGAATTTGCATCTATGCAAAGAAATAAATATTTCCAATGACAAAATGTGTGCCTTAATATGGCTTCTGGAATAAATATTGAATGTAAATGATGCTCACAACTTAATCATGAAGAGGAAAAGTACTGACTTTTATTTCTTTCACCGTAACAGTCATTAACAATTAATCTCCATGGTTCAAATAAAGAAAATTTATCAGTATCAATGAAATGAAAATTAAGATATGTTATGAATCATTGCTATATTTTTATAGGCATTTGAATACTAAAATGTTCTGAAAATTTTATCAAAAGAAGGCTGATAAGTCAAATGAAAATGTTTAGAAAGTAGTATCAGGATTTTTAGCTCGACTTAATAGCCAGAAAATGGTGAGCATTTTAGATAGTCAATATGAAATAGAACTTTAAAAAGAGTATTATCAATGTGGGTGTTGTATTAAGAACTATTTTTTTCTAAATATTTATTAATTTATTTACTGATATTTGAGTGACAGACAGACAGGGAGAGAATTCCCATCTGCTAGTGACTGCTCAGGTGCCTGCAATGTTCAGTGCTGGGAACCGTCACTCTGCCCCCAGGGTGCTCACTGGGGGACACAGCTCCAGGTCTCCCACGTGGGATGCAGGATCCAACTACAGGAACCGTCACTCTGCCCCCAGGGTGCTCACTGCCAGGGTCGCCGAGACTTCAGCATCCTAATGGCGTCTTAGGGGCTAGGCCAAATACTCTCTGTGAAAATGTAGCCCTCTGAGTCCTGTTGCTAGGAGACTTTCATCTACCCAATAAAAGAGCGGTGTTTTGGAAAATGTGGGGACCCATGGATAGGCTTGCCATGGGACCCCCCATGCTGGGCTTGGCTTATAGCAGTAATGCGGATGTAGCAGCTGATTGAACTTTCCATCTAGCTGAGGATCGTGGAAAACAACAAGATGGCGCTGATGCCCTGCCTGCTGCGTGACTCCACAGCTGATCGTGATCAAGTGGCGGATTGGAGAGCTCTGTGCATGGACTGTGATTGATTGACTGTGATTGGTTGAATTCTGGATATAAGCAGAGAGCGAGAGAGAGAAGGGGGCACGCCAGCTTTCCCCCTTAAGGAACGTGCGCGCCATCTCTCCCCCTTCTCCAGGTCCCCCACTCTTTCCCACTCCTTCTAAGTAAAAGTCTTTTGAAGACCGATTAGCTGCGAGCAGTGTCGTTCCTTTTACGGCCGAAGGAGCTGACAAGTGGTGCCGTGACTCAGATCCACAGAAAACCTTTAAAAAGCGAGGCCGTCATATTTCATTCACCATTGCTGACAAGTGTTTCACAGACGTGTTCTACTAATATTCTTGAAATGGGAAAATCAGTCTTTTTGAAGTTCGTCGTGTTTCCTGGTGATCTCGAGGAGCTGCAAGGAATGTCATCGGAAAACGAGAAAGCTGCATTGTTGCCACCTGGGGAAATCTTTTGAAGAGAAAGCTTCACGATGATTCCACAGACGGTGCCGAGATGCAGCTGCTGGGTTGGCCTGAGCGTGCAGCCACAATTTGGAAGCATCTGCACAGACTTCAGTTTATCGGCATCTAAGTCACCACAGCCACCAGTGGGTGAGCTGCAGGAGGTACACATGAAGTAAGACGCTTTCCCGCTTGTCCTGAGAGATCTCATGCTCTCACCACGGGCCACAGGCCAGATAAAGCCCGTGCAAGGCATCCAAGTGAGGATGGCGAGGAGGCTGCTCAGCCATCTGCAGGTGCACAGCCCAGGGAGACAGCAGAGCCGGGGATCCCACAACAGCTTGAAAATGCGTCAAAGCTGCACATTCCCTGTGAGGGCAATTCATGCAGACATCCCATGAGAACTCCTTTAGATGTGACTCTACGGAGCCTGCTCTGGAGAACACGTCACTCTCTGTGGCTTGACGGACGAGTCTGGTGCTGCTCCACTCGTGGAAACCTCCTTGGGTTGAAAGCGATCTGATTACTATGTTTCAGTCTGCAAATGAATAGGACACACCAGTGAGTCACGCCCGTATGTTTGATCACAGAGATATTTAAAGTGCATGAGCTGCAGACTGCATTCTCACACCGGCAAGTATTCTGAATATAAAATCTAGTTCTGTGCCAGACTGAGCGCTCAGCTGCACGATGGATTCCATCAGCCACGCTGTGACTGCTCTGCCTAACCTACAAGTCAGCCAAGGGCTGTGGGGTCAATGGAGGATCTTTCGAAGGCTTTGGCGCAATCAGGACAACCTATGACATTGACATCAATTAGCTGATGACAGAGCACAAGAAAGATTACAGAAATGAATTTTTTAAATATCAACAAATAATTTGGAAATTGGTATGATGTTATCAAAAGCTGTGCTAACCATGTCGCTTGATAAACACTTAACATTATGTATATTTAATTCTATTAGTTACGGGATCAATGATATATTTTTATCTGTAAGGCATATATAATTAATTAATTGACTTATAATTGATACATGAAGTATCAAAGTGTATTATACAGTGTTGTACCAGTTGTCAACACTCGTAATATCTAGCTATTGTTTTTGTCCCCAAAGGAACATAAAGAAGTCGTTAAATGATGCTGGAAATTCAGAAAGCTGACTACCATAATGATCTTCCTTTCTCAAGTTGTAGGTTTAGTGTAATTTCAATCAAAATGCCCAAGGGAAATTTTGGGGGCGGGAGTTATAGACAAAGAATGTCCGGAGTGTGCCGGGGAGCTCAACCACGTGGCATTAAGAGGGAGCTCTGAGAAATAAGAAATGAGGGACCTTTCCTCCCAGACGTAAAGCTTCACTGATAGACTCCTGGGGCTGGTGGATGGACCCGGAGGTTCGAGAGGTGAGCTAGCACCAAATCGGCACGGTTTGCAAAAAATCACAGGGGCCGGCAATGCCGGCATCCCGTATTACCATCAGCTTGAGTCCTGGCTGCTCCACTTCCGATCCAGCTCCCTGCTAATGTGCCTGGGAAAGCAGCGGAGGATGGCCCAAGGGCTTGGGGCCCTGCACCCATGTGGCAGAACCGGATGGAGTTCTAGGCTCCTGGCTTTGGCCTGGCCCAACCCTGACAATTGCAGCCAATTGAGGAGTGAACCAGCAGATGGAAGATCACTCCCTTTTTCTCTGTCTTGCAAATAATAAATCAATCTTTAAAAAAATAAACAAATAGGAGCGGGCTCTGTGCCATAGTAGGTAAAGCAGCCGCCTGCAGTGCCAGCATCTCATATGGGGGCCAGTTTGTGTCCTGGCTGATCTACTTTGAATCCAGCTCTCTGCTATGGCCTGGGAAAGCAGTGGAAGATGGCCCAAGTGCTTGGGCCCCTGCACTCATGTGGGAGACCCAGAAGAAGCTCCTGGCTCCTGGCTTCAGATCGACACAGCTCCGGCCATAGCAGCCATCTGGGGGGTGAACCAGTGGATGGAAGTTACCTCTCTCTCTCTCTCTGCCTCTGCCTCCGCCTCTCTGTAACTCTGCCTTTCAAATAAATCTTAACAAAATAAATAAATAAAAATGGTGAAGAAATTTAGAATAATAAAAGCAAGGGAGCAGTGCACAAAGCCGTTGTAGTTCACAAATCAGCTTAAGCAACCTTACAAGGCAGACAACAATACAGGGCAAAGGACAGCACACAGGACCAACCACTGACTAATGCTAGGCTTCCCACGCCTGAAAACAGTGTGATCAATAGATGAAACACTAAAACCTCCAGGAGCAGACTCTGCAAGGAGCACGAATGGGTCGCTGATTAAAGGAAAAACACATGATCAGTATATATGCTAAATGTCCACAGGGAAACTCGAAAAAGCTCATGGAAAGTAGAATTAAAGGGAAATTCATTTTGGTGCAACAGATATTTGAAATCCACGTCTGGTTTTTCATAATACACATTTTCCACAAACTTTTCAAGTACTCCTGTGTATCTCTCTTCTTAAACAACTTTATCTCTTTGACAGCCTTTTTTCCCTGAGAATGCATATAAAAATATCTTCTAGTGCTTGCTGGTTTTCCACCGTAGTTACTATCTTCCCCTTTTAACAGCATGAATCAGATACATAATTTGCAATATGTAGCTCTCCTATTTCTCATCATGTTTTGGGTACTATTTTTGGCATCCAGTGATGATTTTTTTGATCACTCTGGTGTTTGCCAAGTGGAGATTTTCTATTTTTGCCCTTTCTGTGTTTGCTTGGATTGTTCTGGAAATTCGGACTTCATCAGTGGACAGCCTGGCCGACGCCACTGCCTGTGGGGTCTAACAAATGATTTTCCTCTTCTATCATTTCTTCTCCACGTATTAACTGGGATTCCACTGGAGACATTTATCTGTCAGCGGAGAAGCCCTCCTGAAACCACACCAGTGATATTCCAAAGTAACGTCCATCAGAAACTTGGTGCACCAAAAACACACTTCTTCTGTCACCTGGACAGAACCCATATTTACTGACGAGGAAATAGCAGGCGAAATGAAATAAGAGACATCACACAAAACCTGTGGGCTGCATCGCGAAAGACAGATTGTGAAACATTACAGATCAAGGGCAGTGCCTGTACCACCGCAGTGACATGCTATCAACAAGTAACTTTTCTTTTCTTTTCTTTTCTTTTCTTTTCTTTTCTTTTCTTTTCTTTTCTTTTCTTTTCTTTTCTTTTCTTTTCTTTTCTTTTCTTTTTTTGACAGGCAGAGAGGACAGTGAGAGAGACAGAGAGAGAGGTCTTCCTTTTGCCATTGGTTCACCCTCCAATGGCCACTGTGGCCAGTGCGCTGTGGCCAGCACACAGCGCTGATCCGAAGCCAGGAGCCAGGTGCTTCTCCTGGTCTCCCATGGGGTGCAGGGCCCAAGCACTTGGGCCATCCTCCACTGCACTCCCGGGCCACAGCAGAGAGCTGGCCTTGAAGAGGGGCAACCGGGACAGAATCCGGCGCCCCGACCGACCGGGACTAGAACCCGGTGTGCTGGCGCCAGAAGGCAGAGGTTTAGCCTGTTGAGCCATGGCGCCGGCCCATCAAGTAACTTTCAAATTATAACCTGGACCAGGAAATAGACACTGATGGAACAGGGGGGACTCTGAATGACGCGTACACACTGGGAAATGGGATTGTGTCTACATCCCTTTCACTTGATGCTTGTGCCTATATGGTGACTGTCTAAGCTGTTTTCCTTGGGTGAATTGGGGTGAAGAACACAGTGTATTCTTGGTACTGTGTTTGCAGCTTTTATGAAGTCAGTAATTATTTCAAAATGAAAAGTGAAAACCCACAAAAGATTAGAATGGAAAATAATGTGATTCCAGGGTACAGCGGGACCTCGTAATTAATTGCACGTCCTTTCTGAACACAGCTTACTGATAAACCTTCAGAAGCCCAACAGTCTGTCTCCATTTCTGCATAATAATCATTCCAGAGAAGCAATCAGAAGTGCATGCAAAGTAGTGTAAACATTTCAAGGCAGCATTTTCAGTCACATACCAGTGGAATGTATTTGTACGAAGGTTGGCATACAAGCTACCAAATCTTGTGTACTTATTATTCGGTGACACCGTATTTGGGTGATTATGCAAGGAGACCAGATTGGATTCAAGTCCCAAGGGAACAATCACGGTAAGATAAAAATCAGTTCACATTGTTCGCCTCCATCGTGTTACTAAGAATATCTACCATCACACTGCTCTGTTCAGATCACCCTGTGTTGATAAGCACCCTACACCAGGACAAGAGCTGCCCCCTTCTTATTATAGCATCGGGGCCATCCAGAACTTTCTGAGCTTTATGGTTTGCCCTGGGTGTTCTAGACACTGATGTTTTTAAAGAAACAGATTCTCTACCCGTATCCTCTAAGTGGAGCAATGGCATGCAGTGACCAGGCTGTGAATCTGACGGTCTTCACGCTGGACAACAAACTACAACCAATCCATCACAGCCGTTGCACAAGGAGAAGGCTGACCACGCGCGGCGAAGAAGCAGAAGTCACAGCTCTGTGGCGCCAGTGGGAGTCACAGTCTACACCACACTTGAGCGTTTTGTACTGCAGAATAGGTAGAAGGGGAGAAAGACAGACTGCAGTTAGACAGCCCGCCAACTAGACGGACGGACAGGAGCAGCCGGGCCACCTCGTGCCTCACCTCGGCCACACTGGCTGCACACGGGATGCTCCCGGGATTGGCTCGGGCAGGCAAGCAATGCTCTTTCTGTAAGACACTGTCCCCCTGAGGAGTCTGCCTGCAGGAGCCCCTCCAATCGCCCCCTGAAATTAAACTGCTGAGTCAGCAAAATTGCGAGCTCACTGGCAGGTGGGAGTAGAGCATCAGACACCCCAGCCTCGCTCCGCCCACTCTCTGACTGCCTGATTCCTATTGGCTGAAGTCAGTGGCCCCGAGACACCTCTCAGGTGGCGTTCAGAACACCTGTTCTCCTCTCAGAACAGTTCCAGAAGTGTCCCATGAGTGGAGATGCTCTGATTCTGAGATCCTGGGGGCGAGACAGGTGGGCGTCCCCTTCCTGATTGACAGAAGATGAATCTCTGGGCATCTCTGATACCCACTCTCATTTCTCCTCCTCAAGGCGGCTTTGTATTTGGGAGGAACACAGAGACGCCCATGCATGAAAATGAAAGAAACTCGGCACATTCATATTCATGCATTTTTCAATATCTTCCCCTGTTTCTCTTGCATAGAAAAAAAAAAAAAGAGCTAGAGATAAATAAAACAAATTAACATCGCTTTTATCCAGGGGAGAGTATTGTGGGGAAACTTTACTTTTATTGTTTATTGTTTTGATTTTTTTCCTACCATTTTCACAAAGAATATTGTTAGCGTCTATAATGGGGGAAACCCTTATTTCAAAGTGACTGGAATCATAGACAGAAGGCTAGAGTTAGAGAAGTTATATTTGGGGAAATGAGGTGCCTCTACAAAGCACAAATCCCACCCTTTTCCTGATCCTTGAAATTCTTGCTTTGATAAATTTTGATCTTTAGAAGCTCACATAATTATATTACACCAGGTTTTTGCAGAATTGCATTTTCCAAATTCTATTATAGCCTTACCTTTTATTCAACGTTGCTGCTCTTAGACAATTTATGAGACGTCATACGCATATGGTAAAAGATATCCGATACAATAAAATTGCTTTTTTCTCTGCAACATCTGTCTCCCCTATGTGGCAGTTATTGGGCAATTTCCTGGGAAATTTATTATTAAAACAGAGGGAAGAAACGGAATCTCAGGATAAACTATGGAAATTATGGTGCATAAGGATGACTGGGAGCTAACACTCGTAAGCCCTATCCCACTAGACCTTGGAGCGGACTTCTATTTGAAGTTTCCGCGCCCTAACACAAGTAACTCAGCTAACCTTCTGCCTCAGTTTCTCAGGATGTGTGATTAGGTTGGGTAAAAGACATTCCACGGCAGCCACGAGCCCGAGCTAATATTTTGAAGTTTAATAATGTTATGATATCCACTTTCTTTCAGAAACTGTCAGTTAAATTGGTATTTTCTTCGAGACACCATAACAGGTGCCAAGTTAAAAGGCACTTTCTTCAAGAAACTGTTCCGTGTCTGCAAGTTTTCATTTTATTTGACAGGAATTTTAGCTACGACCCGAGAACTTGCTGTTTAGAAGAATGGAGCAGAACAGACAATATGTGTTGTTTAACCTCCTCTCTCTCTCTCTCTCTCTCTCTCTCTCTCCCTTCTCTTTCCCCATCATTTTTTCTTATTTATTGGTACAACGTAATAACAGGAAAATGCACAGGAATTCTGCTGTTTACTACGCCCATTTTCCATATTTGGTAGGAACACCTGTGTATCTTTAAATGTAGGGTCTGATTGAAAATGTCTGGGCTGGCATTGTGGTGTGGGGGTTAAGCTGCCACCTGTGGCGCCAGCATCCTTATGGAACTGCCGGTTTGGGTCCTGGCTGTTCTGCTTCAGATCCAGCTCCCTTCCTACGGGCCTGGGAAAGCAGCACGAGATGGCCCAAGTACTTAGGACCCTGCCACCGATTGCAGCCATCCGGGGAGTGAGTCAGCAGATGGAAGGAACCTTTCTCTCTCTGTCTCTCCCTCTCTCTAGCACCCTGCCTTTCAAATAAAGAAGTAGATCTTTTCAAAAGTGTTTCAGAATTTCCTATCATGGTTAACAGGCCCCAGACCTTGCGTGCAAAGCATAATTTTCATCACTTGGAAGACAGGCAAAAAAATCAGATGACATCATATCAGTGCTGGTTTAATACACGTGGGGCATTTGATCAAGCCCTGGGCTGCACACCGGCAAGGACGCAGCTGTCAGGCTGAGGAGCTGCCTACACCGGGGGCAGCTGCAGGCTCTGGTCCTGCCACAGGAGCAGCTGCGGGTCTCAAACCCTCACCTGGGCCACTCTCTGAGCAAGGCTGGATTTTCACAATTTGTTCGCGTGCGAATGAGGAATTAGATGCACTAGAAGAGACTGGGCTGCAGTTTTTATACTTTCCTGACAGTCGGGTGCAGTGGGCCCTTTTCATTGAGAAAAAACATTAAAAACTGAAGCAAACAAAAAGAAACCTCTTTAAAATGTGTGTTTCAAGGAAAGAAACGGGCTCCAGGTAGCAGGCTCTCCTTTCCACTCTAAATCAGAGTGAGACTTCTTCATAATTGAGGGCAAACATCTTTCTTTCAAATGCACCTTTTTGGGGAAAGTCGTTAGGTTCCTGGCCAGGGGTTGTTACGATCAGTTACACGGACAGGCTCTTACGCCCTCTTGCTGATAAATCCTTTACACGCTCAGAGAAAGGCAGTTGTGGATTTTCATCTGAGCACAACAACCAAAATAAAACTGCTTTCACTGCGCACAATCTAAAGGTGCAAGTTACTTGTCCCATGGTGTGTGCTCTGGGATCTCCGCTAGCCGCGGGGAGCTGGGTGCTTTGAAGCTTTCATTATAGTAAGGAGAATAACACACAATGCGAGGAATGCGAGCACAATATGGGAAACACGCAGCATATAAACTCTTATTGAACTAATTGCCTTCGTTAAGCAGAAGCAGTACCTTTGAACTGCGGCTAGCACCTGCATAGGAGTCAGCTCCGTGCAGATGATCATATTTCTGTTTGATGTTTCATGTTCCTGGAACCAGCGGGTGCAGCTGAGACTTTCCCTGTTGGGCTAACGCTTGTGCGTTTACAGCAGCCTAATTGGGAACTGGAGGTGCTGGGCTGTTTCCCAGCTGCAGCGTTTGAAACCTCAGCCTGTGCCTCTGGATGGCCAAGGGGAGTTTTGTCCAACACGCCCAGTGGTGGCGGCGGTGGGCGGCGGTGGCTGCGCCAGCGGTGTACAGCTGCAGAGGGCTCGGTGCTTTGCAGAGCGGAAGAGCAGATACAACGTTGCTGAATCCAAGTGCGACCTGCTGGCCTATCTGCAGCCATCCTGTTTGCAATTCCCAATTTTTAAAAGAGGGCCTCAGCGAAGGGCCGGAAGGAGGTGCTTTGGGCGTGGAGAATAGCAAACCAAATATGTTCTCTCCCTGTCTGGACGGAATGGTACCGCCCCAGACACAGAAGGCTCCCAGGCCAGACAGTCTGGGGAGCACTGCCGTGCTGAGGGCTCCGGGAATACCATGTGCAGGGAGAGAAGCAGGGAACTGAATGCTGTGCTCACAGGAGAGCTGGCGGGATGGGCTTAGCTGACGGCGCCTGCCGTGTGCACGCGCATGCACAGGTGTGTGCGTGCTTGCATGTCTATGTGCACCAGTGCCTGCAGCGTGTGGACATGCCTGTGCTGCCCTGTGCACGAGGCTCAGATTCTGCTCCACAAATGCAGACACACGCTCAGGGCAGCGTCACTCCACCGGGCACTGTAGATGACACAACCGCAAACAGCAAATCGTCTGAGTCCGGTAGTGTCTTTGCTGGAAGACAAGCCTCCGTTTGCATATTTTGTTTCAAAGTCAGGTTTCAACCAGGGATTGGAAAAACTCGAAGATTCAGAATTCAGGCAACTGTGGAGGCAACCCCTCCGTTTCCCGGGATTTTATATTCCAACAAGAACTGAGTGGGGTTACATGTGACTAAGAAGGGGCAGATTTTCGAACAAACTTTCTCCTCAGGTTGATCCCTGAACTCACAGCTGCAAAAGGCTCCTCCCACTAGTCTGGCAGGATCACTCCTTTGTCCCGCAAGAGCATAGAAGTGAAATTAAACCTTATCATTTTGGGGTGCATTTCATTCTTTTTTTAAGGTCTTCCTTCTGTTGGTTCGCCCCCCAAATGGCCACTACGGCCAGAGCTACGCCAATCCGAAGCCAGGAGCCAGGTGCCTCCTCCTGGTCTCCAGGCAGGTGCAGGGCCCAAGCACTTGGGCCATCTTCCACTGCCTTCCCGGGCTACAGCAGAGAGCTGGCCTGGAAGAGGAGCAGCCGGGACTAGAACCAGCGCCTATTTGAAAACTGCCCTGGCAGGTGAGTTTCCTGAAAGTTACGGAGTGGGGACATTTCAGGGCTTGTCACTTCAGAGAGGTTCACCTCGAGCGAAGAAAAGTGGCCATTGGGCTGTCCTGCTGCCCTGGTCTCTCCATGTCCACGAACACAGCCAGGCTCGGCTTTCCCTGGACAGCTGGTTCCCTTTCTCCCACAAGAAGCTGGTGACACCCGCAAATCCTGGGGAAAGTGGCCCCCAAGTGTGACTGTCACATTGGGCCTGTGTTTATCTCTGCCCTGGTCTTCCCAGGGAAGTCCTGGCTTCGCCTGTGCCCAGCCAAGCTTGCTAAAGGCTCCTCCAGCCACAGATGGTCCCAAACAGCAGAGACTCTATTTTCGTCTGTTTTTATAGATGCTAGACATATGGGCCAGCACTTAATTTTATGCCTGATATGTAATCTAAAATTGTTCTTGGAAAAAGTGCCCAGAGACAGGTCACTATAATGAGGAAAATGTGAAAACCAACAAGTGCTAAAAACAGGAAAATGTTCAACTGAACAGGTGCACTGCACACATCACAGAAAGACGCCCTGGTGCTGAATTGTCCCTCCCAGTGCTGGCTCCAAAGACACGGGCCTCGCCAGTTAGAAAAGCTGGAAATTTGGGGCTGGCTCTGAGGCATCGCGGGTTAAGCAGCCACCGGCAGCGCCGGTATCCTATGTGGGCGCCTGTTCGATTCCTGGCTGCTCCACTTCCAGTCCAGCTCTCTGTTAATGAGCCAGGGAAGGCAGCAGTGGATGACCCAAGTGCTGGGCCCCTGCACCCACATGGGAGACCCAGAAGAAGCTCCTGGCTCCTGATCCAGCTCCAGCTGGTGTAGCCATTTGGGGAGTGAACTAGCAGATGGAAGACCTCTCTCTCTCTCTCTCTCCCTGTCTCTGTCTCTCCTTCTCTCTCTGTAACCCTGCCTTTCAAATAAAATAAAAGAAATTAAAAAAAGAAAAGTTGAAAAGTCATTTCGTTTGAATTTAACCTACAAGAGTTTAAAACCATATATTATTGGCATTCATGTTTTTAAGTTGCTTTTTTCCAAAAAATAGAAAAATACATACTGCAACAATAATTTTCTAGGGAAAGGACCTAACTCTTTCACCAGGCAGCCCCATGAAAATGTGTCTCATTTCCCACACCACCAAATCAGCATACGTGTCTCACAAAAATGAAAGTGTCTATCATTCTGCAGGAGAAGATAGATGTCAACTGCAATAAACTCAAAAAATCATTCTTGCTCAGCTTGGATCTGTTAATATTTTTAAGGGTGGCTCTGGTTAAGTAAAGGCACATGATTGAAAGATGTGAGGGAAAAAATGGGTGATTTTGGAGGGATGGGATTACGGCGAAGCCATATTTTCCTATGCATGAGGGTCTCTGTTTTGGAAGTTTCAATCAATGAAGGATGTTAGCTTTTCAACACTGGAGTAGTGATTGTGAGGAAGGGGCTCAGGGATGATGTGTGGGGGGCTCAGAGAGTACCCCCACCTCCACATGCCCCACTTCCTGCCTCTGAGCTAGACTGAACCTGGGACCTGCATCCAGGTCTCCTGCACATGTGGCAGGAACCCCATCCCGTGAGCTGTGATGGCTGCCTCCCATCTGCACTGGAATCAGGAGCAGGCACTGGGAACTGAACCCACGCACTTCACTGTGGGTTGTGGACAGCTCACCGGCTGGCCTGAACACCTGCTCCACTGTTGGCATTTTTATAACCACTGTAGCGGCATTGCTGGCTCAGCCACTCGCGACGGCCACCCCCTCCGTGGGGTCATCTGACACACTTGTGGTGCTGAGTTCCTCCACCTTCCCAGTCCCCTGTCTCTCCTGCATCCCCAGCCTGTGGGAGCTGAGGATTCCATCGTGTGGGGCTCTGCAACAGGGAACCCGAGCTTACCCCTGCTTCTGCCTCTTCACCGGCCCACGGCCACCGGCCCTGGACTTCCGCTGTCCCGACCTGGAAGGTGTCCGTGCAGGGCTGTCAGCTCACTGTTGCCACAGCCTCTTGATTGGGTGCCCCGCCCTTTAGCCTCATCTTATCGCCCCTTCAATGTAGCAAAGACTTTTCCTAAAGCCAAACAGGGTTCTGCCATTCCTCTACTCCAGATCTTTTAATCGCTCCCAACTGCCGTGAGATAAATCTGAAATGCAGCAAATTTCATAGCCACAGCCATCCACGCCTCCTCTCGCTGGACCTCCTCGGCCAATGGGCTAAAAGAAACGGTCACCCTCTCTTTAGGAACCTTTGCCATGTTCAAGCCTCTGTGATGTTGAACTTGAGGCCCCCGCCTCCCAGAATGCTCCTCTTCTGTTATCCATCGGACATTGTCCTACCTCTTGGGTAAAATTCAGGCCTCCCACAGACACCCTAGCCCACCCAGGCCCACTCAGGGGTCCGTCCACAGTGGACTGCGCACACTGTGGCCATGCTGTACTCAGTGATGGACATGCGGTCTGTCAAAACTGTAGGAGATGCACAAGTCAGTAACGTAGTCCTTTCTTTTCATTACCAAGTATTATGTTCAGTCCCTAATGATATATGCCGTATTTTAAATTTACTTTCACTTTATTTGGAAGGCAGAGAGACAGAGAGAGGGACAGAGAGACAGATGGAGTTCTTCCACCCACTGGTTCATCCCCGTGTGCACACAGCAGCCACGGCTGGGCCAGGCCAGAGCTGAGATCCTGGAATTCAGTCTGGACCTCCCAAGTGGGAGGCAGTGACCCAAGCAGGCAGTGTCTTCTGCCTTCCAACGCCATCTCTGCCGATGTGCTTGGTCCCACAGGCTCTGGGTGGTGCCCGGCACACAGTGCACGGTCAACAAGTGTTTGTTGACTGAATCCACGCACAGCTGCAGAGAAATTGTCTGCCTGGACCTCCATACATTTTGGAACCAGCGAGGTGGCAAAAATGACTCACGGTTGTGATGTTTGGGATACGCCGTATCTCCCCCAGTGCTGTGTTTCCAAGCAGCTGTCCCGCCTGTGAACTGACTCGGGGCTCAGATAAGAAGTGACAGGGAAATGCAAATAAATGTTGGGGCTGTTGGCGGCCAGGGAGGTTCTGCAGAGAGACACAGGCTTGTACGGTGATGACAGCCCCAACTCCCTCAGCCTCTTGGAGCGTTGAGCTCAGTTCCTTTAGCTGACACTGGGTCTGTGGAGTTGCATGCAAGCTGCCCACAGGGTGTGGCCTTCTCTTTGGGTGGGGGTGAGGATGCTTTAAGGAAGTCCACATCCACCTGCAGCCACTCTGGGCTTAAGAACGTCGCGTCCTGAGCCCATTCCATTTCCCGAGGTCTCGTTTTACTGCCTCCAGGTTCTCCGCTCCCTGCAGCGTGCTGAGCTGGGGGTTCTGCCCCAAGCACCTAAGCATCTTTGTGTCTCCTGACTTTGTCTAAATCTGGCATCATTTCCAGCAGCTGCAACAGGTATTTCATGATTGTTTACTGCCAATTAATTATCTGTGCTGCCTGGATACACATGTTAAAGCTAAGTCAACACTTAGAAACAGTATCCAAGAATATCGAGCCCCTGTCTTTCTCTCAAAATCTCAACACTCACCGACACAGTCATGGACATGCATGCAAAGACCACCATCTATCAATTTAACGCTTCTTTTCCTCTGAGACTCATCTACTGTGCATTTAATCACCAATAATTGCCCACCAGGTATGATATTATAGGAAGCAAATATCAATAATTAGGAATGGCGGAAGACAGTTTAATTTTTTTCTTTGGGGGGGATTTATCTCCAATCATTTCTCCAGTGCAGAGCGGTTGAAATATGAGATAATGGAATTGTATTGATTTCTCACTGAACGTTGAAGATGTACAAAATGCATTTCCATAACCCTGACGGTCACCAGGTTCACAAGGCATTGATTGCATTGATGCAACACCTTTGTTTGTGTAGCACAGCGGCGTCACCACAGTGGAAATGCACTCCCGCCCACGGCCGCACCAGGCTGCACTGAGACCCAGGTGGGGAAGGACCGTCGGCGCTCTCAGCCGGTACTGGCTGGATGGAGGCACTTAGGCTGTGAGCTGCACCGGGTTCCATCACCCAGCAGGCACCGCGTGGTGCGGGGCTCCATCACCCAGCAAGCACCGCGTGGTGCGGGTCGCTCAGCCCTCCTCCCCCTGGAGGGAGTCGGACCAGGAAGCAGCCACTCCTCTTGCAGCGGTGGGAGGGAGCCCAGGAGGACAGGACGGAAGCTCGGATTTCCACAGCAGTTAGGCGAGGGATGCTCTCCACCAAGGGCGCCTCAGAGAGGTGGTTCTTGGGAGTGAGCTGCAAGAGGGGTCCCGGAGGGGCAACACACAGGGCTCCTCTTCCTGCGACGGAGGTCTGGGAAGCTCCTTCTAGTGCAAACGGGCCACATGACTCGGCCTAGGGACTGCCTGTGTGTCTGGCGTATGTGGGCTGTGGTGGAACCAGCCGGTTCCTGTAGCCACTTTAGAACACACAGTGGACTGAGTGCAGGGGACCTGCCCAGCTGTGCACCTGCGCATCTGCAGCCTCCAGATGGGGCCCTGCCTCGGGGCTGTACCTGGTTGTCCCAGCAGCTGCAGGTCTGAAACTAAAGCCCAGTGCGTCCTCTCGACAGGAATCCCTCGCTGAGTGCCTAAGGAAGAGTGCAAACGTGTGGGTGTGGGGGCCAGAGAAGACGTGAATTCAAATCCTGCCTCTTCTGTTATTAACCCTATGACCTGGGGCAAGCTGCTTTATTGTCATCAGCTATGGAGGGGGAGTGAGACCACTTCCCCCATGAGGCTGTGTGTGCTGCTGCCCACGCCCCCAGCTAGGGGGGGGTGTCCTTGGAATGACTATGAAAGGTTGTCAGACTGCCAAAAGGCCCTTGTCTTTTTGGAAGGGGGTGCTGCTTAGAATTAAAATTACTTTTTTAGGTAACTCATTTGGGAACCCCCAGGTGGCATAGATACATCTTGGGCCTACCTCCCGTTGTCCCTGAGTGTCACCTCCTGCCAGATAACGTATCTAAATGGGAAGGTAAAGCAATGTAGGTTTCATGGCAGAACACGGGGGAGTACCTTGATGATCATTCTTATATAGGATCCCTCAAAACGTGAATCATTAAAAGGACCAAGTGGACCACATAAACATGAATGAATTCAGTTCTCCCAAAAAGAGCACTAAGAGAATGAAACCACAGAGTGGAAAGATGTTTGCAACAGACTTGTGTCTGGAAGACGCAAAGGACTCCGGAAAATCGGTGCAACACACACACACACATTATCCGACAGAAAGACAGGCAGAGAAAACAGCCTTTGAGTGTCTCTTCACAAAGGGAGCCATCCGGAAGGCCATGCAGCATAGGGAAAGATGCCTAACGCTGCTCACCACGAGAGCAGCCACGTGTAGTGCCGTGGAACCCTCCAGAAAGACCACATCGTCATACCACGAGAGCAGCCACATGTGGTGCTGTGGCACCCTCCAGAAAGACTGCATCCGCCAGGATGTACCACGGTCAGCACTCACAGACACAGTGGACAGGAGGGCAAGGCTGTGTGATCAGGAAGATGGAAACGCCTACCCAAGCACACGCTCACATGCCCCTGGGTCCAGGTAAACTTCATGGAAATGAGTGCTATGAACGAGACCATGTGTGGGCTTCTAACTTGTCACTGTCCGTGCCGTTTTCCTGTGAACTTTGGCAGTGTCTCCTGTGCTCCACGGGCAGTCAGGCAGGAGTCTGTCAAACACATAAACTGCCACGTGCATGCATGCATGTACACACACACGGATGTTCTCAGCGGCAATGCTCCTCGCAGGAGCGGGAGTAAGAGCCCACACTCCTCGGATGCCTGCCGTGGAATGTGGAGCAGCAAAGAGGAGAGGCGCCCACCACGTGCAGGAGCCAGACGGGTTCTCCAAGCCTAGCCTGGCTCTGCATGCGCTCCATGCTAAGGGCAGGGTGGGGGTTGGGGGTGCTATTTCCCTGCACCCCGTGTACCCAGAAGTCAATAACAGGCACACGGTCCAGGTGTCGGGTGTTTTCTTTGACGGGCAGGTGGGAGGGGGCGCACGGGGGCCCTGGAGGTCAGGTGCTGTTCTGGCTCTGCCCCTGGACTCCACTGGCCCCTGTGCTTCAGCCAGGACTAGGTCAGGCCGGAGCCAGGAGCCTGTAGCTTCTTTGGGGTCCCCCATAGGGGTGGCAGGGGCCCAAGCAGTTGGTCATATTCTGCTGCTTTTCCCACCCCATTAGCAGGAAGCTGGATGAGAAGTGGAGCAACTGGGACATGAACCAGGGCCCAGATGGGGATGCTAGAGTTGCAGGCTGTGGCTCCACCTGCTACACTGCAATGCCGACCCCCGTGCCTTCCTGTGTCATCGCACACTGCATGCGTGTGTGTCAGGTTGTCTAATAGGCAGCACAGTGATCTTTCTAGCCTGTGTGTCCAGAGCACTCTCTCTTGCTGTTAAGTGTTCTTCCACACCCTCTTCCCCAGACACGGCCCCCACTGCTGCCCTCGGATCCTACCTGTGATTGGACGTGTGTTTATCTCAGCATCGCCTAAAACGCACATCTGTTAAAACCTGCAGCAAAAACAGGATCATTAAAAGCGGATCCATTGAGACCTACCTGGGTCGTCCCAGCGGTGTGTAGCAGTGGGTGGCCCTGGACCCAATGTCACTTAACATTTTCATTGTTGACCTGCGTTAGGAAACTGCTCAGCCTCGTGCCCACCAAGCTGTGGCAATTATTGCATGCGGATGATGGGCCACACTGGGTGCTAGCTTTCTTGCAGGGTAGCAGGAGGGCAGAACTGTGCAAGAGAGAGACTCCAGAGTCAGGCGAACTGAGGTCAGGGCACCAACTCTGCACCTGCCGGAGAAGCAGCCCGGGGCCAGTGACTTGGTGCTGGGGATTCAACTTCTCAGCAGGCAAATGAAGATCGTAAATACCATCATGCAACAGGAGGATTTACATAAGCACTGGGAGGAGTGGACACATCATACAAGATAAGGACACAAGCAAGCAAGTCTCTTCTTAGCTCACGGCCCACGGAGCCGCCTCCACGGCGTGGCTGGTGGGGTCTCTGCATTCGGTCTAATTGCTCACTGGCTTATGGGCCTATGACTGCAGTGTTTGGCATCCCAGCCACTTGGGTGTCTTGTAGCCTCCTGAACACAAAATGACTCACACGTGGCTTTTCTGCCTGGAAGCCACTTGCTATGGATTGAACGGAAGTTGGCTTCCCAAACTCACACAGGTGGTTAAACTCTGCAGTCTCCGTGCTGAAGGTTGATGGGTGAAGAGTGGGCGCTGATCTAATTGTGGCAGCTAGGAGGTGGGGCCAGCGAGGGGTCTGAGAGAGAGAGACAGAGACAGAGACAGAGAGAGGGAGGGAAGGAGGGAGGGGGGTAGGAAGGGAGGGAGAGCCCATCCACTGGCTTACTCCCCAGATGCCTGGAAGAGCTGGGAAGGGCCAGGCCACAGCCAGGAGCCAGAAACTCTCTGTGGCTTCCCATGTGGCGGGCAGAGACCCAAGTACTTGAGCCATCCAGGAAGTTGGAAGGCAGAGCCAGAGCTGGGTGTTGAATCCAGATACATCGATACGGGATGGGGTGGTCCCAAGCAGCATCTTAACTCCTGGGCTAAGCATCTGCCTGGAGAGAGTAATTTTTTAAATAATATTTAAATAGGTTACTGAGAGGCACCCATTATAGACTACAGTTTATGGCTCATAAGATCCATAATATGGGGGCTGGTGCTATGGCATAGCAAGTAAAGCTGCCGCCTGCAGTGCTGGCATCCCATATGGGTGCCAGTTCGAGCCCCGGCTGCTCCACTTCTGATCCAACTCTCTGCTGTGGCCTGTTAAAGCAGTAGGAGATGGCCCAAGACCTTGGGCTCCTGCACCCACTTGGGAACTGGTGAAAAGCTCCTTGCTCCTGGCTTTGGACGGGCTCATGAGGCCATCTGGGGAGTGAACCAGCGGATAGAAGACCTCTCTCTCTCTCTCTCTTTCTCTCTGCCTCTCTGTAATTCTGCCAATCAAATAAATAAACAAAATCTTTTTTAGAAACCCATAAAATGGATCCTAATGGGAAGAACTTGCGCTCTGATTAGGGTCTGAACTTGTGAATTTTAAAAATTGATACTAATTTATCACAGGAAGTAATCTTGAAGCAGCATTGTCCAAGCAGCGCTAGCTGTACAAGTGAGAATACAGAAATGACTGGTGCTTGAATTTTTGAATGACAGCAAATTCCTTTGCTGCTACTGAAATTATGCCTTTGAAAGCACTTAATATTTCTAAGCTATTTCATTCAGCAAAGAAAGTAATGAAACATTCACAATAGGTCATTATCTTGTATTTCTGCAGAAGGAGAAGATGCAGATATTGAAGAAGAATGTAGGTGTGGGGCAGCAAAGTAGTGTTTAAAAGACAGTCACAGGTCTCGTAATATGCATCACCCTCTTCAAGGTTTGTCTTTGACCTACAACACCGGTGAGCATTTCCCTTCCTATCATATCTGATTTCGGGGTCTCTGGTTCAAGGCCATGCCAAGGCCTTGGAATCACTTCAGAAAGGGTCAGGATGGGGAGTGGAAGAATTCGCTGTGGACGCCCGCTCTCTGTGGTCTTCCCAGTGTGGCCACGTGGGTTCCTCTGTCATGGCCCTGGTGGCTCTCAGTCCATGGTAGAGCTGTGGACACCCACTTCCTCCATCTTCCCAGTGTAACCATGTGGGCTCCTCTGTCATGGCCCTGGTGGCTCTCACTCATTCCATGGTGAGCCTGTGGACTCCCATTTCCTAATATTTCATAGCATGACCACGTGGGCTTCTCTGTCGTGGCCCTGGTGGCTCTCACTCAGTCCGTGGTGGGGCTATGGACTCCCATTTCACAGTGTGACAGCGTGGGCTCCTCTGTCGTGGCCATGGTGGCTCTCAGTCCGTGGTAGAGCTGTGGATGCCCACTTCCTACATCTTCCCAGTGTGACCATGTGGACTCTTCTGTCGTGGCCATGGTGGCTCTCACTCAGTCCATGGTAATAATGTGGACTCCCATTTCCTAATATTTCATAGTGTGGCCACGTGGGCTCCTCTGTCATGGCCCTGGTGGCTCTCACTCATTCCATGGTGAGCCTGTGGACTCCCATTTCCTAATATTTCATAGCGTGGCCATGTGGGCTCCTCTGTCATGGCCCTGGTGGCTCTCACTCAGTCCTTGGTGGGGCTGTGGACTCCCATTTCACAGTGTGACAGCGTGGGCTCCTCTTTCATGGCCCTGGTGGCTCTCAGTCTGTGGTAGAACTGTGGACACCCACTTCCTACATCTCTCCAGTGTGACCATGTGGGCTCCTCTGTCGTGGCCAAGGTGGCTCTCGTTCAGTCTATGGTGGAGCTGTGGACACCCACTTCCTACATCTTCCCAGTGTGAGCACGTGGGCTCCCTTGTGGTGGCCATGGTGGCTCTCGCTCAGCCCATGAAGATAGAGAGTGGTTCTTTGCAGACCTGTGTGTGAAGGTTCTCTGGGAAGAAATGTTTTCCCACCACTGGAGCAGCACTAAGCAACAGGGGGACTGGGATTCTCCAGGAGCCCAGTGAGTGCACTCCCTCCCCCTACTGGAGAACCCGGGGCAGAGATTGCAGGGCGCTTGCTTGGTGACTGAGAGCCGGGCCATCGTTCCAGAGTGCTCTGTAGTGCCTGCCTTCCATCCCCAGCGGCTTCCTTTGCATTTAGCATCTAACCCTGCAGGGCTGTGTGCCACCGGGCTGTCGGTTTTCTCCCTCCTGCTGAGTCATGCTGGAAGCAGCAGATGGCAGGGGAAGGGAGCAGCCAGGTTCTCCTTGGGCAGAGCGGAGACTTGGGAAGCAAATGCAAAACTTCTGGAAATTGGGTCTCGTCCTGAGAACACCAGGTTTAGCTGAGTCCCTGCCTTTAGGTGGGTTACACCTGCTCTCCCAGAATTCTGCTGGCTGAGCTGGGGGCCATGAAGGGGTCATCTGGAAAGGTGGTGAGGGATGGAAAAGGGTTTAGAAACCTAAAGGGGTGCACCATTATCACATCTTGGTCATTTCAGAGGAGTGTTTCCAAGAAATTCCATTCAGATTGAAGGTGGGAAACACCGGCGGTGCTCTACACTGGTGAGGCAGTGGATGCAGTCAGATGGTTAGGACAACGCTCCCCAAGGAGGGAGCCCTGCTGCTCATGGGACCCCCGCGTTGACGCCACAGGGTTCCCCGAGTCACTCCACACTTCGTCCGGCAGGTGTGAAGCCATCCTCCCCCAGCGCCTCTGTTCTTCTTTGAGTGAATAAACACAGGCAAGTGTTGCCCATCCAGGGCCACGTCTGGGCGTTGGGCGACCTTGGGGAAGGAAATTGCCACTTTGTGAAAGGAAGCGTGGAGGAGGCTCTCCTGCACTGCTAGCCCCATGTGACGCAGCAGAGCCTGGTCGGGGGCGACTTGCTCCCTGGCCCCTGCAGGCTGCCCACCCGGCCCATCCACCAGGCACACTGCTGCACACCTCCCCTTCTTTCTTCCGGAAGCTTGCTTTTGAGGAGCTGAAACTATCATTGCTTCCCCAGCAGCGAAGAAGGCAGTGCAGGCATAGCGCCCCCTCTGCTGCTGGTGAGCAGGGGCCAAGGACTCACCTGCACCAGCGAACGGGCGCCTTACTGCATGCAAGGTGCACCGGGACCTGCCGCGTCAGCCTCCCTGCTTCCTGTGCCCCATCACTCTCCTGGGTCTGCCACCCCCGCCAGTCTCACTGCGAGCCGCATCTCGCCGGGCTGTGTGTTGCGTCACGTCTGAGTTGGTTGGAGTGACTGATGGGGAATCAGGCTGGGTTGTATTTTCTCGAGACGAGCTGCAGGTTAGCGTCTGGACAGAGCGGTGCCTAGCGTGGCTGAGCTGCCGCCCGCCCGGCCGCTGGTGCCGGAGCCTAGGGGATGCTCAGAGGAGTTTGATTCAATTTCCAGACCCTGGCGCCCTCCCTGCACCAGGGGAGTGTGTGCTTCTTCTTTGTTCTCCTGCCCCAAGCACTGGCCATGACCACACCAGAGGCTGGCTCTTCCCTGGCCTTTGTGTTTCTCTGTGTTTCTTTTCCGTGTGTTTTATTCTGTTGATTGTGTGTTAACAGCCGGGGCACTCACTGCCTGCTGGTTAACGGTATTTTCACCTGCGTCCTCCCATTCTAGCCTTCTTTTCTCCATTCAGTCTTGTTTGGAATTCACCTATGGTGATCTGGTGATTCCCCGGGCTGGCTCTCCACCTGTTCTCCCAGTGTCACTGTCAGTGGCGCCCTTTCCACCGGGAACACTGACTCCATCGGAGTAAGAACTGCATTGGTGTGTCGCCCATGAAGTCATTTCTTCTCTAAGATCTTATGTCCACCTTGCGAGAAACTTGATCCACAGGGAAGCCTGCTTAGGCTTTTTAATTCAGATCCACCTTCCCCTGGCACGCAGGAAATCATAGAACAAAGCCTACCTTGGGCTGATGGCACAAAAGGCCGCCATATAAACGGTACCATAAACAACTGGGTGGCTCACAAACAAAATAACTGGATTGCTCGCGGCTCTGGAGGCCGGGAAGTCCCGATTCAGTGCAGTCTGCTGAGGACGTCTGCTGGTTCAGAGACCACCGCCCCCCGGCTGCACCTTGCAAGTCAGGGTAGGGACTTCTCTCGGTTCCTTCTGTAAAAGCCGGGATCGCTCTCTCGCGGGCTCTTCCCTCGGGTCCCAGTCACCGCCAACTACTATCCCTGAGGTTACAACATGAGACTGGAGACCATGGGGGACACAGGTTTCTGTCCACTGCAGGGCCAGATCCCGCACATAGCACCGTCCAGTGAGTGCTCCCTACAGAATGAACCCATGTGATAGAGAGGGTGCAGAAGATATTTGGAGCTTCTTAAACTTTCCTGGTTATTGCTACTTTCTCAAAATCCATGTGCAATTCCTCACCTGCCAATGACAATCACTACACATCTACATATGTCTGCACACATACATGTCTACATACATACATATCTATACACTTACATATGCATACATCCATGTCCACAGACATACATGTCTACACACATACATGTCCACACACACATACACACGTCTACATACATACATGTCTACACACCTATATATGCATACATCCATGTCCACACACATGTCTACACACATACACGTCTACATACATGCACACAGTCTACATACATACGTGTCTACATACCTACATGTGTATGTATCCATGTCTACACGCATGTCTATACATGTCTACATACATGTCTACATGCCTGCATGTCTACACACCTACATATGTATACATACGTATGTATTCCTCCTTTCTCCAACACTTGTGTGTGATGTTTGCATGCACTGGGTCTCGGACGCTGGTCTCAGCTTGAAGCTGTCTCAGGGCAGGCAGCTGATAAACTCCCCTTGTCATGGTGTTTATTCCACACCATGCGGGGAGAATCTCAAAAGTAAGAGGCAAATCATTGAACAAAAAGTCAGCCACTGAGGCTGGCATTGTGGCACCGTGGGTGAAGCTGCCATGGTTCAGTTGCGGCTGCTCCACTTCCCGTGCAGCTCCCTGCCAATGCGCCTGGGAAAGCAGCAGAACACGGCCCAGGGCTTGGGCCCTGCACCCACTTGGGAAACCTGGATGGAGCTCCAGGCTCCTGGCTTCTACCAGGCCCAGACCCAGCTTCTACCGCCTTGTGGGGGAGTGAACCAGCAGATGAAAGCTCGCTCTCTCTCTCTCTCTTTCTCTGTAACTCTGCTTTTTAAATAAATAAGGACATCCTGAATTTTTTTTAAAATCATCACTAAGTTTTACTGGAGAAGAAAGAGTGAGGTGATAAAGCTGAGATCTCTCGTGAGAAGTGTCAGCATCAGAGACCAAAAAAGCACCCTGAAGGGAGGCCACCGGGGAGAGAAGCAACTGGCAAACAGGGCTCCTCGTGGGAGGCCAAGACGGAGGGGCTCCGGCATGTGTGGGGCATACATAGAAGACCAGTGGGGTGGTGGGCACGGGGAATGGGAGGCCAGGGAGGCCAGGGTGGGGAGACTGCCAGGGGCCAGGTCATTCTGGGCAGGAGATGAGGCGGAGAGTGCAGGTGTGTGCACGGCTGTGCTGTTCCACAGGACAGGCCACGGGGGACACGACAAGCCATGGGGGACACTGACAGGCCACGGGGATGCTGACACACCAGCTGCTGTGTGGTGCACAGTGAGAGAGGCCAGTACAGGAGCAGATGGCCCAGCAGAATGTCTCTCGATACGCTCCAAGAGTGAGATGCTGAAGTCTTGGGCTGGGTGGATACAGCAGAGGCAGTGAGAAAGAACTCATTGGTGGCGTCTTCAATGCAGGCATCGTGGCTTGCTGAAGAATTGGAAGGCGGAGGTGTGAAGTAGCAAGGAGTGATGCATGACTTCTGAGTTCTGCTGGGGCCTCAGGGTAGCGAGCAGAGACCTGGCCAAAGAAGTCGGGGGTGGGGATCAGAAATGCGGGTTGCCATGGGAAGTTTAAACGCCCATCAACTCTCCACGTGGAGATGTCCTGGCACACTGGGTGTTCGGTTCACAAGCCTGAAACCCAGCACAGAATCAGAGCTAGAGACACAAATTTCAGAGTCACGGATAGATAGTGTCTGAAGCCACTGGACACAGGTGGCAACTCTAGAAGGAGACTCCTCCACTCTGAACACTTTGGGTTCAAGCAAAGGAGGCTGATTTGGGTAAACAGGGCAGTGGGTTCGTGAAAGTTGAAAGCAAAGCTGTTGTAGGAGGCAAAGTGTGTTCAAGCTGCAGGCTGTGGGTGGAGGCTGTGTGTGTGTTCTTTTGGTCTGGGCATGACCCGTGCACCCTACGAGGACTTTCTGCCCCTGTTTCGGGGCCATTGGGGGGGAGCCCTGGGTGCTGCGCTGACGCCACAGCCCTCGCTGCTCACCGAGCTCAGCGGCTTTGCTCTCTGAGGATGCTCTGCCATCCAAGCCTGGTCATCTTTAACATTGTCTCACATCTCTCCACTTCACGGTGGCTTCTTCTGGGAGGCTTCCTCTCCCAGGGCCATTGCGCTCAGCATGTTTCCTTCTGGAACATTCACATCCTATTTCTGCAAGGGTGATAAGCTGATTCTCGTCATGCAGGTCGAGTCCTCCCATGCTCCAGTCGGAAACGAATGACACGTGTGGGACATGTATTCACCCTTCCACCAGCTCTCCCAGTCAGCAGAGCTTGATGGATAGTCCACGACAACCTGGGTGTGTGCCATGGGCCCCCACGGTGCCGTGAGCCCCTGTCGTGGGCCTCGTTTACAATCTAGAGAAGTTCTGGAGCAGGGAAGGCTTCCCAGCAGTCACTCTGCCCCTCCGTGCCAGATGCAGGCGATGAACTTGTCAGTTTTCACCTTGCTTCTTGTCTCCCGCAGAGATGGAGCACTAAGCAGAAACTGGCATTGTGTGAACACAGAGACGAAGTTTATTCTGCAGCAGGTGCACAAATGCACACGCAGGAAAACACCAGGTGAGTGGCCACAGAGCTGCCCACTAACCAGGGAGAAAAGAAAAGCCAAAAATGACACCTGTAATTGGAAGTTCTGTCCGAGGACAGGGCATGAGGGTTTGTGGAAAACCTCATTGGAGCAAAGCAAAGTCAGGAGCAGCACCTCTAAGTGAGGTCCAAGGAGGAAAGAGAGCCCTCTCCCGCTTTCCACCTCTTTATTTGCGCTGATCTCAGATGCACAGATGCATCATGGGAAGGCAGGTGCTTTGATTGACAAGTAGATGGGTATATGGGGCTGGGGCGGGAGTGTGGCTTGAGACTTCCAACTCCGCAGCTGCCTGCCTATCCCATATCATACTCTCAATTGTATCTGGACCATGGGATCACATCACAGACTTCACTCTTCAGACAGCTTGCAGCTGGATGGGGCATGGGGAAAAGCCCTGGCCAGGCAGTTGGGTGCCACATACAGATTCCGTGAGAGAGGCCTGAAGTGCCAGGCGTGTCATCTAGCCAGTTAGGGAGGTAGTTATCTACTCCCTATCTGGTGGCTTGGAAATGAAGCTTTAGGGGTCAGCATTGTGGAGTAGCAGGCTAAGCCTCTGCCTATGACACCAGCATCCCATATGGGCCCTGGTTCAAGTCCCAGGCGCTCCCAGCTCCCTGCTAATGCACCCAGAAAAGTGGCAAAAGATGGCCCAAGTGCCTGGGCCTCTGATACCCACGTGGAACACCTGGATGAAGCTTCTGGCTCCTGGCTTCAGCCTGGCCCAGCCTCAGCCATTGCAGCCATTTGGGGAGTGAACCAACAGGTGCAAGGTCTCTTTCTCTCTCCATCTCTCTTCTCTCTCTGTAACTCTAGCTTTCAAATAAATGAAAAATACATATAAAAAAACAAAGAAAACATGGTTTGGAAGGCCCGAGCTGAGTGAACCCCCACGGCCCCCGCAGGAGAAGCCAGACTGGGATGCCATAGAGGAAGGGCCTGCAAGGACTCTGGGTCTCTGCCTTCTTCCGAGCCCCACTGCTCTCTTCAGCTCTGCACTTTTTAAATAAGAAGAATATTGTCTTCTTGTTGTTGTTTTTTAAATATTTATGTATTTATTTGAGAGGTGAGTTACAGACAGAGAGAGGGAGGACAGAGAGAGAGGTCTTCCATCCACTGGTTCATTCCCCAAATGGCTGCAACAGCCAGAGCTAGGTCTATCTGAAGCCAGGAGCTTCCTCTGGGTCTCCCACATGGATACAGGGGCTCAGGCACTTGCGCCATCTTCCACAGCCTTCCCAGGTGAATTAGCAGGGGGCTGGATCAGAAGAAGAGCAGCTGGGACACGAACCAGCTCCCATATGAGATTCTGGTACCACAGGCACAGGCTTAGCCTATTATGGCACAGCGCCAGCCTCTGTCTTCTTGTTTTAACCCTTGTAATAGTTAGCTTTCCAAGTTTTCCATTATACATGTTTGTGTATAATTTAGTTAGTGTCTAACTAAAACAAGACTGCCAACCCCAAAACTTAGAACATATGACATGGTCCAGCCTGGTGCTGCAGTGGAATCCCCACAGTACCATGGACTTGGAGTTGACACCTGCACACTTGGAGCTGAACACGGTGGTGGAAGGAGTGTATTGTAGAGAAGGTGAGGGGTCATGTCGTGAAAATCCCCACACGGCCAAGTGCCCAGGACTGCGGCTTTTGTAGACTAAAACAGGGGAAGAAAGGCTCAGCACAAGCCTGGGAGGCTGGCCGGGGCCTGGTTACTCCTGTGTGGTGGGCTGTGGTGAAATGTTTTCTCTTTACGCCGGAGAGAAATGGGAGGCTATTTGAGAGTCTTAGCCATCTACGGCTCCGAGCTGGGCTTTTAAAATGTCATCTAATTGCAGCAGGGAGAAGTTGCAAGAGCAGGCACAGGAAAACGGATTTGGAGGTTAGCCCAGGGTTGCCTGCTCCAGACAGGAAGGGGGAAGGCCAGGAAGCAGGCGAGAGTGAGATGCATCGATCCAGGAAGCAAAGAAGCCCAACTGCCCCCACCCCGCCCTGTCTCTGAGTCCCACATGCAGAGTAGCAGGTGCAGGGAGTGGGGGGGGGGGGGCTCTGCCTCCATCTGCATTTCCTGTAGCCGCGACCAGCCTGCACCCACACTTCCACTTCCACGTGTCCGCATCGGTCACTTGCCTCCTCTCCTGGCCCTGTCGCCTTTTACACACCATGGGGGCCTCTCCCCTCCCTGCCCAGTGCATTGCACACAGCTGGCGCTCAATGCATATTTATTGATTTAGTTAAAGGATGGATGAATAAACAATGGATGTATAATTCCTCCCAAAGGAATCCAGGGATGTTAGCAGAACTTGCTAGAAGGCTCCTTTGAGAATTGATTATCTGCTGACTTTGTTGATATTTGTAGCTAAGGCAGCATCTTCTGAAAGGGTAGGTCTGATTTTACAAATCCGTTTGCCTATGAAAACGCCCCTGTTCCGGAGTTTTCAGTGTGAGTGACAGGAGGGGTGCATTCTGGGCTCTCTGGCAGATAGGCTGTCTGGAAAGGACAACTTTAGCCCACTTGCTCTTTCGCAATGGTGTGGCAATGACTGCAGTAGGCCAGTGGCTTCTCCACCTTTGCAGCAATGTGGGTCGGAGGAGCAAGTTTTGAGTAACCACTGATTTCACTATGTCTGGTTATTTATTTCATCGACTTGTTGTTCCTCCTAAAGACCAGGAAACAAATATAAAAACAGAAAAATGACTCTGTTACAAATCCTGGGATGGATTTTCCTGCTTCCTAAGGCGGTGACTGGGCAGTGGACACTTCCCAGGGTGAGGCCCCCAGGGACTCAGGTGCACACACTCCTGGTGGGTGCACCTGTATCTCCTGTGCACACCCCGCCCAGGGCTCCAGAGTTCACAGTGCATCCCCACCTGGAGGTGTTCACCAGCGTTCTGGACGGGGATGTTTTCAGGGACACGCACCACCTTCCGTGCCACGAGGGCCCGTGGAACCGCACATTGCTGCACTTCGCAGGAGCTCCAGCTAGGCGGAGCGGTTCCTGGAGGGGGGCGCAGGGCTGTACTCTGTACCAGGAGGTCACTGTGGTCCACAGAGACGCCACTGTTGACCGCCCCCCCAAGTCAATTTTTCTTGAATCTTCCTGGAAAGTGGTCAGATATGTGATTTGGGGGAAAAAAAGTTCATAGATTCCCTCTCTCTTTCTCTCTCTCTCTCTCTCTGTTTTACACACACACACACACACACACACACACACACACACAATTCCCGATAAATTTAGGGATGTCAAAACTCTCTTACCATATGTTCCTGAGTATTGATCAGGAAAGCTGAATAACTCAGTTATCAGAACCGTTGTCCCGTCCAATGAGTAACAGCTCCTCTGCAGGACACAGGGCCCCTGGGAGCAGCGGTGGGTCCCCTCGGTCCCCTCCGCAGGCTGCTTTGTTTCTGTGTCTCACCGTGCGGATGCCACAATGGCCTCTTCAGTGTTTAAACCTCTGTGCCAATGTCCTTTCCTCTTCCCTTTATGTCACCAACTTGGTTTTTTTTGTTTTGTTTTTTTATTTTGACAGGCAGAGTGGACAATGAGAGAGAGAGACAGAGAGAAAGGTCTTTCTTTTTCCATTGGTTCACCCCTCAGTGGCCGCTGTGGCCAGCACATCACGCTGATCTGAAGCCAGGAGCCAGGTGCTTCTCCTGGTCTCCCATGGGGTGCAGGGCCCAAGCACTTGGGCCATCCTCCACTGCACTCCCGGGCCACAGCAGAGAGCTGGCCTGGAAGAGGGGCAACCGGGACAGAATCCGGCGCCCCGGCCGGGACTAGAACCCGGGGTGCCGGTGCCACAGACAGAGGATTAGCCTAGTGAGCCGCGGCACCAGCCAACTTGGTTTTAATTAATCGTGCAGTGTGCATCCCCTCTGGAACCTTTAGAAAACGCACAGGATGCAGGGAACGAAGGCACCCGCAGTCCGACCTGGAGGGCTTTGTTCCACGTTCCTGCTTTTCCTGCCTCACCGTGGCTGATTGACTCCCATGGCAAGCTCTGTGCTTGACCCTGCCCAGCCGTTCCCTGTTTTTTCACTCAATTGTCGAGACAACCCTACCTTCTTCTTTTGTGTGTCAATTTTATTGTGTCCTTCTGATATTCTACTGTATGCTCTTTTCCATCTGCTAACAGTTCCTACTGAATGGTATTTTTAACGCCTGGGCAGTTTATGGGCTGGGCCTCCCACAGCATGGTTGTTTAAATCATAGACCAGGAGATGCTTCCAACTTTCCATGAATGTGGATTATACGAATAATTCACAGATATTGTTACTGTGATTAGCTTACACCTGCTGCTCACTTGAGATAAATCCTCACCTGTGCTTCCGATTATAGCGTTGGGATCGATTCCCAGATGTGAGACGACGGGCAAAGGCTTGGGACATTTTATGGGAACAGTATTTTTAAAGGAGGATTTTTAGAGCATGAGCTATTTGGTGCAGGCCAGATTTGCTTCGCTGAAATGCAAGGTCAGACCTAAAAATCAGCTCATTACTTAGACACCTCCCTAAACAGGCGATCTGAGTTCTCTGGAGCCGTGGTCCCTGGTATATTCACTCTGGTTCTACTCAAACTCCCTACGGAAGCAAGAGAGATCTCAGACAGCGCCAGCATTCCGTGTTCCCTGGCCCAGGCAGACAGGGCTGGACTGCTCAGGGCAGAGCCGCGGTGGATGCTGGACCAGGTCAGTCCCACAGCTCAGGAGCAGCTTGCAGGCCAGGGGAGATGTCAGGAAGCCGAGCGCATGCCCGAGCCCTGGGCACCTGCATGCCAGATGCGCAGAGCTGCTCAGCCCTCACACAACAGCCCACGTGAGTCTGCTGCTCGGCCACACCCAGTCGCAGGGGCTTGCTCCGGTGGAGCAGAATCTTGGGCCTCTTGGTTCTCCTCCTCCTCTCTCTTTTCTTGCATTTTCTGCTTTTCCAATGGATTCGGTCCTCAGCTCTCCAGTCTTGGTTGCTTTTAGCTAACACTCAATTTCTCCTCCTTTTCTGATCGCACAGAAACCCTGAAAGACTCCCAGGTTTCTCAGCCCCACCCTGCAGGGTGTGGCCATCACCTGGAATGCTGGGCAACATTCCGGAGCTCCTTCCTCTCCCACCAGGTCCCTGCTGAATTCGGGAAGTTTGCGAGGCGTTGGGGTTACGCTGCAGGCATGTGGGGGGCAGGGGGCACAGAGGCTCCAGTGCAGAAGGGAGGAGGTTCTGACGCAGCGGGGACGGGCTCCACTTCCAGGGGCAGGCGCTGAACAGAGGCTGCATTCTGTGGCCTGCCCTGGCGCCCACACAAACACGCCTGCTGCACAGGAAGTTTTTATGAACGGTTTGGAGCCACAACAATGAACTTGAGAAAGAAAGGAGGACGGATGGCGGGCCTTGAATCGCAAAAATGTCAAGATTCCCATGCATTTTGCGACCTTCTGAAACAATGCAGTGAGCGGAGCCCGCAGACAATGCTGCCCTGTGAGGAGTGAGCCCCCGCTCTGCTGCTCCCCTACCGGATGCGATCGCAGCAGCACGCCGCCCTGGAGGTCGCTGGGCAAATGCCAGCTTAGCTTATGAAATAATCTCCAAGAACAACCTTTGGCTCCACTGCTTTTCACCCCTGTTTTCTTGGTTACTTTAATGGGGACAAGGGACCACAGGACTTCACTTTAACCTCTTGATCCTGTGCTCACAAGCAAAACTAAGCAATGCCATGCATGTTTGTGTGCGTTGGTTTTTCACTCCCAAGCCAAGGACCCCGCCAACATGACCTGGAAGATGAAGCTGAATGAAAAAGACAAATATTGTCTTGCGTTGGGCTACTTTCATGTAATGGTTCAAGAAAAATAAAAGTGGAATAGTAACGTTTTCCTATAAGGCTATTTGTACTTATATTTTGGACAAAGGAAGTTGGCTAAAATTCATCGGTCACTCTCAGTGGTTGTGTTGTATACATGATGCAAATCCTGAACCATTTCTCCTGGGACACAGACGGAGGCAGATGCCTTCAAGCCTCTGGGCACAGCATCTGTGCCGACCGACGAACACGAAGATGTGTTTTGTGCATGTTTCTTTTTGAAGTCACCTTATTGGATGTATGCTTTTGGCGCCTAGACACTGAACCCATGGCCAGCAGCATGGCTCTCATGCCATCTCATGTCTCAATGAAGCTTGTCCAACAGCTACGCTTTCTGGGTTTGTTTTATGATTTTATTTATTTATTTGAGAGGCAGAGTTACAGACAGGGAGGGGGAGAGAGAGAGAGAAAGGTCTTCCATCTGCTGGTTCACTCTGCAAATGGCTGCATTGGCCAGGACTGGGCCAATCAGAAGCCAGAATCCAAGAGCTTCTTCCAGGTCTCCCATGTGGTGCAGGGGCCCAAGGACTTGGGCCATCTTTCACTGTATTCTGAGGCCATTGGAGAGAGATGGATCAGAAGTGGAGCAGCTGGGACTTAAACTGGTGCCCACATGGGATGCCAGTGCCGGCCCCAGCAGCACATCCTTCTCCCATCTGGGAATGGTAGCTCCATCTTGGCACCACTGTACACAGAAAAATCCCCAATAGACGTGAGAAATGTGGCAACCAGGACCCCTGCTCACACAGAACTGGGACAAGATGGAGGGGCATCACCTTGTAGACTTCAGCTGATGCCTTGAGTTTGGGCCACTACAGACTGTCCCTGGGGGACCCTGAAAGGACTCTGAGTGGTGACTGGGGACAGAAGCAGGTGAGTTTGCAGAAACAGCATCGGTGGCTAATGGAAGGCTGGCTACTCTGCATGGCAAGGTCAGTGTAGCGCATCTGTCTTCTGCATGAAAGCAATCCGTGTGGACACCAACAACGTCACCTCTAACCCAGCTTTCAAAGGTCCCTTGGGGGCCGATGCTGTGGCATAGCGGATACAGCCACCACTTGCAGTGCTGGCATCCCATATGGGCACTGGTTCAAATCCCGGCTGTTCTACTTCTGATCCAGCTCTCTGCTATGGCCTGGGAAAGCAGTAGAAGATAGGCCAAGTCCTTGGGTCCCTGAACTTGCATGGGAGACCCAGAGGATGCTCCTGGCTCCTGGCTTTGGATTGGTGCAGCTCTGGTCATTGCAGCCAATTGGGGAGTGAACCAGCAGATGGAAGACCTCTCTCTCTCTCTATCTTTCTCTCTCTTTGCCTCTCCTTCTCTCTGTGTAACTCTTTTCAAATAAATAAATCTTTAAAAAAAAACTCTTTGGGGATTTTTAGCAACTTCCCTTGGCTAGGACTCTCCACACTCACCCTCTAATTAACTAAGCTTCCCTTTCGTGGTGCGGCAGAAGGAACACGTAGCAGGTGCTGGCCGGGTCCCGCCCACATCCCTCAAGGCACCCCGAGTGTAACTTGGGAAGTCTCAAGTCTAGGCCTTCACACTGTCACTGTCTGTTTCTTGCCCAAGGATGCTGGGGACGGCAGGTAGCCAGTGGCCCTCAGTGCTCTCGGCTTGCCCCTGCTTGGGTCAGTGCACCTCGAGCCCCAGGGCCTGCGTGCATGGCTCTGCACATCTTCCCAGAGGGACACCAACCCCGAGGGACCAGGGCCCACCTGCAGCCCCAGCTCACTTGATGACACCTGTGGGGGCCCTAATTCCAAAGAAGGCCACTCATGCTTGAACACAGGATTTTCAGGATGTGGTTCACCAACAACAGCGCCTCCCAACCCTGCTGGACACAAAGTAAGTGCTAAATGAAGACACAAGCCCGGGTCCCCTCTGCTCCGTGGTCCCGTACCTGAGGATTGAAGGCGGCTACGGCTCCCACTGCCATTGCTCATCGCGTCTTTGCAATTCCCTTCCCACCACCGACACAGAACAAATCCAATTACGGCTGAACTACAGGGAAATACACAGATCACTGTGTAGGAAAACCCGGGGAAAATAAAGCGGGAATCTAATTGACATCTCCTAAACGAGTTGCGTTTTCAGCCCTAAGTACTTAGCTTTCTAATGGACCTGGAGACACTCACTTAACGTTTATGGAATATTTTTAACCCCTGGGTGAAAGTAACAACCACTGAAGGTGTGGATTTCCTCCAGGATGACAATGTAGCTCAGGTACAATCAAATCAAAACACCCACGTGGAAACTGTGCCTGGCCCGGCCTGGCTGGGGGTTCGCACATTTCCAGGCGCCACCCACACAGCTACATTTGTGCTCTCTGCTGGGAACTGTGGGTTAAGGGGGCTGATGGTATTTTTCTCCACGTCGGACTGTATCCTGTTACAATTACAGTCCTGGACGTGAAAACCACCGTGTAAATAAACTGATCTGCCAGAGGGCAGAGCCTGCCGCGGCTGCTCTCCCTCAGGTCTGTTTTCTGTCCGGCTGCTTGCTTTGTGAGATGCCTTTTCCGTTTTGAATGCTCTGTTTACGCCGCAGCTGCCAATGCGAGTGAAAGCAAATTAGCCTGTGAAGAGGCCGCCGAGTGCATGTCGGCTCTGTGTCCCAGCGCCCCTGTGAAGCCGCCGCTGTCCTCGGAGCCTGCAGAAGAGGCCATGTGAAAGGGTCACACCTACCCTGCCCTCCACACCCCCGGGCACCTGCAGCTGGACGCCGCTCCCGCCTCTCCTGCCCCGCCCAGTGGCACCCAGCCAGCAAAGCGCAGCCTCTGTACAGGGAGGAAGGGATACAGGGGTGGGTATGAGGGCAGGGCCAGGGGACCACGAGGGCTGGCTTCTGAGGATGCTGAGTCATGTTGGGGCAGAACAGTGATGAGCAGGAGGGGCGGTGCCATGGCATGCAAGCTCCGCCCCCCTCCCGGACAAAGACCTGGGAGACTGGGTTACAGATGCTTGGGGACTGCGAGGGCTGCATACTCCATGCACCTCCACACACTGGGGCTGCTGTGGGCAGTCGGGGGGGGAGAGATGAGGGTCAGGGCAGTGAGCTGCCATGCCAGACCAGCTAGCCAGAGTCTGTGACCCACCTGTGCACCCCTGTGACAGCAGCTCCGGGAGTCTGGGGACGCTGGTCACAGTGCCCGCCTGCCCTGAGGGGGATGTGGAGGGGAGTGGAATGCCAGAGGGGCACACTTACAGCAAAGCTCAGAACAGAGCAAGCCCGTGGGAGGCTGAGGACTTGTCGGGCGAAGGCAGCCGAGGAGGGTGCTGTGTTTGTGCTGTCTCCCAGTGGGCAGGTGCCTGCTCGGCCAGGAGTGTCCACCGCCAAACCTCCTGGCTCCACGTCCTTGGGCAGTGAGCGTCAACCCCAGAGGTGGGGCTGCCCAGAGGCCATGACACCAGCATAGGAGCTGGTCTGGGGCAGAAGCCAACTAAAAATCAACCCTCCGAGGAGACAGAGAACAAACCAGGGGCCCTGGATTAACAATGCGCCCACCTTTCTGGCCTCACTATCTCATGCAATAACAGGCCACAAAAATGGGCTAAAAATGTGCTGCCAGCGTTGATGAGTAAAACATTGCTTTGGGGGTCCTACCTTTCTCATCTTTTCTTAAAGCCACTTCTCAGGCTGTTGTGACCTAGATGCACACATCTGCCCAGGGCTTTCTGCCTCCACTGTGCCTTGATTTCACTTAGGGCATTGCCAGAAAGACTGCTTGTGCCAGCTCTCCTCGGGGGTCTCCCTCACTGTCCTCTGAGGTGCTCAGGGGCCCAGGAAGAGAGTGATGGTGACATCACACAGGCGAGACAACTGCACGGAATGCCCAGGCGGAGGCCAAATCCTGGGGAATCTGTTCTAAATGCTGGGGTTGGAATGGCTGCATAAGATGGAAGCCTGCACGAGGGTCCCCCTGCAGATGGGGGTCTGCTGGGGGCTTCATAAGGGAGGCAGGAGTTGAGGGGTTAAACCCCCCGACCGTTGGCTAACAAGTAGAGGCACTGCGTTCACTTCCTGGGTCTGCAGAGCCGAGAAGCACCACAGAGTGGGGGATTCAGCAGAAGTTGGCTTTTCAGTCTGGCTGCCAGAAGCCCAAGGCCATGGGGCCCTCAGGCTGGTTCTCTCTAGGGCTCTGGGAAGCCTCTGATCCAGGGCCTCCCCCAGCTTCCAGTGGTGCTGGCTGTGCATGGGGTCTCTAGGTTTGCACCGTCACCTCCGGGCTCTGCTTTCTCTCCCTGTGTGGGCACAGATCCCCCCTTTACAAAAGGACGCCACTGATCTTGGGTTGGAACCCCTTCTAATGACCTCGTCTTAGCCTGATGGATGGATAAAGTCCGCATTCGGGGGCCACGGAGGCCAGACTTCACTGTGTATTTTGAGGGGACAGAATTCAGCCTAGAAGAGGCACTGGTGAGAACCGCCCCTCGTCCCAGAGACGTGCTTCGTGTCACCTGTCTACCGCGAGGAGCTCCCAAACCTCTGGCCTGAGCTCCCTGTGCTGCCAGGGAGAGCTTCCCAACGCACTAGGACTCAGCATTTATCCTGCTCGCCCCTAACCCCACCTACACAAGGGGCAGCCATTGTGATGCCAATTAGTTTTACCAGCATTTAGTTCTTGGCAGTGGAAGGCCTGTATGTAATCAGTTTGTACGCAAAACAACCCTGGCAAATATTAAATATTTAATAAGGAATATTTAATAACTCAGAGTAGCTGCATGTTATACTTGGCCATGAATCTACAATCCTGGACTCAGAGCAGCCCGGGTTATAAAGGATTCGTAAAACACAGATGCACTTGACACTATCAGCCTACCTGATCCAGCGGACTCTGGCCCTCAGGGGACCCTCATCCCCACCGGGGGCTCCCCCCGCCGGCATCCTTGCAGGCTGTGCGCAGGCAAAACCAAAGCGCAATAAAACTAGCGCATCTGCAAGCAGACGCAGGTGTACGGACCTGCTCCAGATGAGACAATGTGTTCTGCCCCAAGTCCCAATTCTTAAAAGTGATCTTGTTAGTAAGCGACGTATACGAGAGAGAGAGAGCGAGAGAGAGCGAGCATTCCAGTGTCCTGGTTTTCTCCCCAAACACCCACAGCCACGAGTGCTGGGCTGGAATTGGAGCTCCGGTGTCTCCGCAGGGCGGCGTGGACTCCATCACTGGGGCCCCTTTCTACTCCCGTCCAGGGTCTGCACTTGCGGGAGGCTGGAGTCAGGAGCCAGAGCCAGGAATCAAAGCCAGGCCCCCGATGGGGGACGAGGGTGTCTTAACTGCTGGCTGAACGCCTGCCCGGAAGTGAAGTCCAGGAGAGCTCCTCCAGGACTGTAAACCCTGGCCCAAGTGGAACCGTTAGCATCCCCATCGCCATGATCGCTTCTTCCAACACTGCGAGTCTTGCTGCCCGGACAGGTGCCCCCTCACCCCCAGACCTGGGAGGAGTGTTTTGCAGTGCCTCCCGCTTGCTCCCCTGCTGCGGGCATGTCCCTAGGAAAACCTGCCCCTGGGTGTGGGCTGGAGCCAGCAGCCTGCTGGTGCCGAGCAGAGTGTGCAGTGTGCAGACGTCCCGAGGCTGGAAAGACGCCTGTACAAGGAACACTGGGTGGCCCTGCCATCTGCCTGCCTCACAGCACGGCGGGGAGCAGAGGGGAGCTGGGCAGGTGCAGAGGGGCCCCCGCGAGCAAGGAAGCCAGAGTGGGGAGGGACCAGGCTTGCTCCTCTGTGGCAACTCATTTCTTGTTTCTAAGTTTTACTTATTTGAAAGTCAGAGTTACAGAGAGAGAGAGAGAGAGAGAGAGGGAGAGAGAGAGAGAGAGAGAGAGAGAGAGAGAGAGAGAGAGAGATTGTCCATTTGCTGGTTCACTCCCCAGATGGCCGCAATGGCCGGAGCTGAGCCGATCCAAAGCCAGGAGCCAGGAACTTCTTCTGGGTCTCCCATGTGGGTGCAGGGGCCCAAGCACTTGGGCCATCCTCTACTGCTCTCCCAGGCCATAGCAGAGAGCTGGATCAGAAGTAGAGCAGCCAGGTCTTGAGCCAGTGCCCATATGGGATGCCCGCACTGCAGACAGCGGCTTCATCTGCTACACCACAGCGCTGTCTCTGCACCTCATTCTTGCAGGCTCTCTGCCACTCCTGTGGGACTCAGCAGACTCTGTGAGACCAGTATGAACTCATGCCTGGGACCTGATTACCTTGCACTGGGCCCCATGTCTCTAAGACTCACCAGTGCACCAGCACACAGGGGATCTTGCCACTGGCAGCAAACCATAGGCATCCGTGGCGTTCGGCAGAAGGGATGGGATGTTCACCAAAGAGGGCTGCTCCAGTGCTGTGCTGCTGGTCTCTCCTCTCTCTTTTTTCACATTCCTGCTCTGATAAAGCAAGCTAGCAAGATCGCAGGACAAGGTGCTGAGCGCAGCCTGTAGGCGATCACAGGGAGGAACCACGGCCGTCAGTTTGATCTGCACAGGAAGCCAGTGCTGCCGGCCACTTCAGGAGTGACCATGGTTGCAAGTCGTCCTGGCAGAGCTTGAGACAAATGCAGCTCGGATGGCACTTGGCTGGCAGCCTGTGAAGCCCCGAGCAAGGGCCTCCAGCCGCACCATGGATGGCTTGCTAATCTGTGGAAGCGGTCAGTTAGTAAATGCTGTTGAGATGTTGGACAAAGGGAATTGAGTTCCGCCCAGCTTCCCGAAGCCCTGAGCCCACAGTGCGACTGTGTTTTGGGATAGAGCCTGTAAGAAGGGATCCGGGGCTGCATGAGATCATAGGCTGGGACACTAACCAATCACTGCAGAGAGAGGCAGAGGAGCAGGGTCGTGCGTGACAGAGGGCAGCCCCAACAAGCGTGGGAGAGAGGCATCCAGGGACAACAGACCTGCACTCCCCGGTGGACTTCCAGCCTCCAGGACTGCGAGGAAGCATACTCCCGCTGTTCATGCTGCCCCTGGGTGGGAGTTCTGTTGTGGCAGCCCACAGAGGCCGGTATGGTCCAGCTGCTAAGTCTGGGAGCCAGCTGTAGATGAGCAACACGACAGCCAACAGGATCCCCATTCCCCCACACTGGGAGGAAGTAGAGACTCCTTGTTTAGTTATAGATCAGCTAGATCAGCCAGCGTGCACTGGGTTCCCACTCGCTCTGGGCTGGGAGCAAGGTGGAGCCATGTGTTACAGAGCGGTAAATACCCAATGCAACGGCCAACACACAGCGAGGTAGGGTCATTTGTCACACAACTACAGATCAACACAGCAGCACGCACTCCAGGCTGGGATCAACATAGTTAGTACAAGGCAAGACTTCCGGCTCTTAGGAATCTCACAGTCTACAAAGAGACACCAACAAATGAAGGAGCTAAAAGACAACAGCAGAAGGGCCCAGGCTGTGGCACAGTAGCCTAAGCCTCCACCTGCGGTACTGGCATCCCTTACAGCCGCCGCTTTGTGTCCCAGCTGCTTCTCTTCCAGGACAGCTCTCTGCTGTGGCCTGGGAAAGCAGTAGATGGTCCAAGTGTTTGAGCCCCTGCACCTGCATGGGAGACCTGGAAGAAGCTCCTGGCTCCTGGCTCCTGGCTACGGGTCGGCGCAGCTCTGGCTGGCCATTGTGGCCATTTGGGGGGTGAACCAGTGGATGGAAGACTTTTCTGCCTGTCTCTCCTTCTCTCTGTCTATAACTCTATCTTTCAAATAAATTAATAAAGTCTGTAAAAAAAATCCGTGGCAGAATTATGTGACTAGAGAGAGGAGGCGTGGACAGATGGGGAGGGAGATCATGGAGAAGGGACTGCTTTTGTGAAGGCTTAATGTGAGCCATGGCACTGCGCTGCATGGCTGCCTGTGCGTGCCCCGTGCCATACGAAGAGCACAGAGCCATCGCCTGGCCTGGTCCTCAGGGGGACCCGTGGAAGCTGTTCCCATCAGCTGCACTCAGGAACCTAGTAACCGAAGCTAAGGGAGGTTGAATCACCCAAGGTTGAGGGGTCCCCAGGATGTCAACAGGCACACTCAGGTCTGCAGGATGTAAGAGAAGTGCCCAGAGAACTCAAGCTTCCAAGAGGCCCCCAGACAAAGGCAAAGGGGAGAGGGGAGACAGGGCGGTGTGAGTGACAAGGGAATGGATGCATGCTAGCACAAAGGGGGAGGCTTGCACAGAGGCAATGGTGTTTGCTGCCGGGGGCATCAGCCCAGACCCTTACGTGAGTTACAGATTTGGGTTCTTGGGCGATGGGCTTCCTGGTTCAGTGAGGACAGACAAGATTCCCATGCCGTGAGAGGGCGGGGAGGAGGCGCTGGCACCAGGAAGTGTGACTGCGGAGGTGACTGGGTCACCACACTTGATCTGCTGCTGTTGGCTGCTCGGAGGCTCCACCCACACAGGTGCAAGCATCCAGCTCTGGCTCCTTGGGGCTCCTCCCCCTTCCCAGCTGTCCCAGACCTGAGCCTCAGCCTGCGGTGGCGGGAGATGGAGGTCACAGGACCTTGTTTCAGCTAAGGGCCAGCACGAGGACATCATGTTTCCGTGCATCACTGCCCGTTTATCCTCCGCTCCTCTGAGTCTGTCCCCAGTACTGCCGTGCCAGGCAAGACAGGGGAAGGCTGACAGTTGGGGGTCCGACCAGTGGTGGGGCCCCCCTCACTTCCCTCTCCTGCCCATCCTTCAAGGCCAAGGTCTGGACAACTCTTGCTTGTCATTCCACATTTATTTCTTTACTATTCAACTAATTCACCAAGTGCAATTTTATTTTGGTAGACAGTCCTAGAGCTTGTAAATTATTTTAAAATATCTTTTTGTTTGGTTCATTTTTTTCCATCAATCAAGTAACAAAGGTCATGTTTGAATCATGACATTGTCGAGGAAGTTTCTAGAACCCTGGTCTTCCTGCAGCTGCTGGTTGGGGACATGGAGCCTACAGGGGACCCCTCAGTCCACCTGCAGGAGGAGACCCGGATTGCCCTGGGGCCTGTCCTGGTGCTCACAGCCCCACAGCTGGCCCAGCAGGGTGGGGAGACAGTGGCGCAGACACAAAGCAGAGTCTCGCTGGGTGGAGAACACACCTCTGCGCTTCCTTTTCTCATCCTGAGACTTTAAGTCTCCACTGCTCTCAGGCTAAGGAGTGATCCTGGGGACAGAACCCACAAGGACAGAAGGGACAGTTCGGGGCAGGCGTGAGGGACGCTCCTCCTTGAGTGCAGGTGGTGACTCCTGATTTGTTCAGTCTCTGACTTCCTCAGAGATGGACAGCGTGGGCAGCCTGCTCCGTGTCGGTCACGTCCACTGAACAGAACGCGGGGACGGAGAACAGGAGAGGCAGGGTAGTCTGGCACCTGCCTCCTGCTCACGGCTCGGCTCTCTGCTTTCCGCTCCTTCACCAGCCACAGCAAAGCTCAGTGGACAGCCACACACAGCCCTGGGCGCTGAGGGAGGTGTGGGGCCGGCTGTGTGGACCTCACGGCACCCGCGTGTCCTTGGAGCATTGGTGCACTCTCCACCACTTTGTGTGAAATATTGGCTGAATGGGTCTGAGCAGAGACTGGAGTCCAGGGCTGTGAAGGGTAACAAATCAAAGCAGGAGTCAGAGACAAGGCCGTGGGAGAATTAGACTTCCTCGGTGTCTGTCAAGACAGGGGGCACTAACGAACGCTGAACTCCAGCGCACGGGACACCAGAGCTGCGTGTGTCTACACCACGAGTACCAGCCCGGCTGTGGGGCCTGGCTCTAGTGATCTTTTCTTTTCTTTTCTTTCCTTTTCTTTTGACAGGCAGAGTGGACAGTGAGAGAGAGAGACAGAGAGAAAGGTCTTCCTTTGCCGTTGGTTCAGTCTCCAATGGTCGCCGCCGCCAGCGCACCGCGCTTGTCCGATGGCAGGAGCCAGGTGCTTCTCCTGGTCTCCCATGGGGTGCAGGGCCCAAGCACTTGGGCCATCCTCCACTGCACTCCCGGGCCACAGTAGAGAGCTGGCCTGGAAGAGGGGCAACCGGGACAGAATCCAGCGCCCCGAATGGGACTAGAACCTGGGGTGCCAGCGCCGCAGGTGGAGGATTAGCCTGTTGAGCCACGGCGCCGGCCTTCTATTGATTTCTTACAGTAGTTCAGGTCAGAATTCTCAGCAGAGGTGATTTCAACAGCTCCGGGTCACAGTACCCATGTGGAAGGCAGGATCTGCAGCCCCCACTGCAGTGCTGGGGTCCGGCCGCCCGGGGAGGAGGGGGCTGGAGTGTCGCGAGCTAGCGGCGGGAAGACACTCTACAATGGAAAGTGATTAAAGAGCCATGATGAAGGGTTATGCAGAGTGGAAACGTGACAAAGAGTGTGGAAGCCACTGCGTCTCTTTAGCTTGCGTGACGGCTCTGTGTTACACGTCCTTGCACACCCCTCGTCTGTCTACGCCGAGTCAACAGGATCTGGATAATCCTAAATGCCACAGTGATAGAGAGATCAGCAGTCCATCCATTGCCGGCTAGTGGGTCACTCATATTTCAGACCCACTGCAATCAGAGGCTACAGAATTTAATCAAGGGCTACAATATTTCATGCCTGGGAGGCCATTCCCTTGAAATATTGTGTTTTTTTTCTCTTTAATCACAAGAAAAGGCCACTACTTACATCAGACTTCAAACCTCTACTATTGAAATATTCAAGAGAATTAAGAGGAATCTCATCCTATTGGGCTCCCAGGACTGGAAATCTCAATATTAAACCCAAGAACGTTTTCCACATGGCAAAGAACAATGTTTACTTCCTCTTCTTCCTCAGCCTGGAGATGGCTGGTGGATAGCACGCATAGCGCCACGTAAGAAGAGAAATATTTCTGTTATAATTATTACCTTTTTGCAACATTTTTCTTCTGCATTGTTGCTGAAGCCAGCACATCAAAGAGCGGGCCTAGACTCAATGTGTGGACCTAAAGAATGATGGGCGTGCCCAACACGCTGGGTCCTGTTCATTTTTGGTACAGATTTTCCCCATTCAGGACCTACTGATTTCTTATGATACAGGACTTCTAAATGGGGGTTTGTAATTAAATACTTGGGGTAGATCCTACATATTGTGTCTTATCTTTTGGCAAGCTAAAGACTAGTGAGCCCATGGTAATTGTTGTAATGAGCCTACTGTCAAGCAGCAGCCCAAGGTCATCACCATACATCTTTTCCTTCTGGAACCTGACATAGTACATAGACTACTGAACTGCATGAGAGAGAAGACAAGATTCAGAGATGTTTTCAGAAAATGATACATGTGTTCTTGCGTGGAACGAAGCTGTCATGTGTGCTTATGGAAAAATATCGAAACAACCCCATCGCCTTACACACACCCTAAAATGGCTTTTCAAACACGCTCAGTGGGTGGTTCATAAAAATCTGAATTTCTAGGCATGACGTTGCTTGGTGCACGAGTGGGCACTCTTCCAAATCGATGACTTTTTGCTGCTGTGAGCCCCTCGCATGGAGAGACCATGTGGGTGCATGGTAGCAGGTGTGCCCTTCCTCAGGCCCTGTCAGGGACCTCAGTGAGCGCCAGGGAAAAGTGGGCAACCCCTGGCATACCACACCAGGCTTCTAGATTCTTCCACATTCACAGCTCTCTAAAGCTGCGGAAGCCGGAAGAGGGTGTGGGAAGAGATCAGACTCCTACAGATATTTTGTGTTTCTTGATTCCATGAATAGTGATCGTGATATGGGATGAGTTGCAGCCCCCAGAAAAGTATGTTGGGGTCCTAACCTTTCCTACCTATGAATGGGAGCTCCCGTTTAAGTGGGATCTTTGTAGGATGGGCCTTGGGCCAACATGACTGATGTCCTTAGAGAAGGGAACACCCCACATGAAGAAGAGACGGCAGGAGGAGGCCACAGGCTGGCAGAGGCAGAGGCTGGAGTGACTCAGCTGCCAGCCCAGGAATGCCCAGACCTCTGTTAGAAGCCAGAAACAGAGAGGGAGTGAGGCCTTGAGTTGGCCGGATTCGAACCCCTGGCCTGCAGCTCTGTGAGGCAGGTGGCTGCTGCTGCTGAAGCCTGCCCGTCTGGGACTTGGTGACGCTGCCTGGGAAACACCTTGGGCCTGCTGGCTCCCTCCATGTCGCAGGCCTGGTGCTGGGCCGGCTTCGCACCCTGTTCCACAGTCACTCCACCGCTACGTCTGTAGTCTGCCATTTTACAGACCACGGGGATTCCATCATCCCGGCATGCAGCATTAGCGTCACCTGCGAAACTGCAGAAGTTCAGTGCTCGGCCCCTCCCCAGACTCAGAAGCCCTAGGGGACGTCAGCGGGAAGCCATGTAAGTTCAGGGAACTCTCCCGGGGATGGGGATCGGATCCACCACCCTGAGCCTGAGCTCTGTGGACCCAGACTGGCCTGAGACAGACAGAGCTGGGGTTGGGTTCAAAGGCCCACGCTGACACCGGATCAACTGTGTGCGCACACAACCACACACACACGGGCACTCACACGGACGAGCAAACACACACACACACTCCAGGCACACCCCTGCACATGCAGGCATCACATCACTTCTGCTGGGGAGAGAGCACGTGGGGACCTTGGGTCCTCTCAGCCAAACCACGGGCGGGTGGGCCTTCTGCACATAGTGAGGTTCTGCCGTCCCCCAGGGCCTGCTGGCCTGGAGGATTTGTCCCGACAACTACCCGGGCCCCCTTAATATGTGCCAGGGCGGAATGCCAAATAGCCCAGACCAAGTCCCTCCTGCCGAGAAGAAAAGTGAACAGGTTCACTTGAAATCCTGCCTTCGCCTTCTTGTTTTCCCATCTTCTAGGATTTGTGTTAATTAAGACAGGGACTTGACCCTGCCAAATGCAAGCTCTCTTGCAGAATATTTTTACCTATGTTATTGTCCTGATTCCAATCTGGAAATCATAGCGCATTTTCTTTCTTTCTTTTTTTTAAATTTATTTATTTGAAAGCCAGAGTTACACACACACACACGAGAGAGAGAGAGAGAGAGGAGAGAGAGAGAGAGAGAGAGAGAGAGAGAGAGAGAGAGAGAGAGAGAGATCTTCCATCCAATGGTTCCCTCCCCAATTGGCCACATGGCCAGAGCTGTGCTGATCCAAAGCCAGGAGCCACAAGCTTCCTCTGGGTCTCCATGTGGGTGCAGGGGCCCAAGGACTTAAGCCATCTTCTACTGCTTTCCCAGGCCACAGCAGAGAGCCAGATTGGAAGTGGAGCAGCTAGGACTTGAACCGGCGCCCATATGGGATGCCGGCACTGCAGGTGACTGCTTTACCAGCTAAGCCACAGCGCCGGCCCCCATATTGCACTTTTGACACAGACAGACATAACAGCCATTCCCTGTTGATGACATGGAATAAAAGAGCAAAGTAGAGCACAGTTCATGTTTTTGCATTTTTTTCTGTAGTGAGCCTTAGCCAACCGTCTCTGGCTAGTACAGTACCTGTATGGAATTTGATATCTGTAACACTGTTGATATAATAATCACATCAGAAAAGCCAGTTCACCTTGTGTGGGAAGAGCTGAGGGAACCATCTAAGGAAGTTTCCTACCCGAGGATCCGGGAGCTGCCCGGGACCCCATGTGTGAGATCACTGCTTCACTCCCCAGATGGCTGCAACAGCCGGAGCTGCACCAATCAGAAGCCAGGAGCCAGGAGCTTCTTCTGGGTCTCCCATGTAGGTGCAGGGGCCCAAGGACTTAAGCCATCTTCTACCGCTTTCCCAGGCCACAGCAGCGAGCTGGATAGGAAGAGGAGCAGCCGGGACTGGAACCGGCACCCATATGGGATGCCGGCGCTGCAGGTGGTGGCTTTACCCACTACGCCACAGCACTGGCCCCAAGATGAAGTCTTGTAGTGGCTTTGGAAACCCCTATGCAGGGCCAAGCCCAGCTGCCCCTGCCTCTCTCCGTGCTCTGGACTGGGTCTGCCCTGAGCTCCTGTGCCTTCCAGTCACGGGTCCCTGGAAGCGCAGAGAATAACCGCCCTTTACAGAGCCGCTGATTTTCGTATCATTAATTTCCTGCTCTGAGAACTGCAGTGCCTTGTAATTACCCAGCTGTAGGAACACATAAGACGGCACTAAATTTTGCTTAAATACAGCCTATTGCCAGAACGGAAGCCCAAATATGTAATTAGACTGGCATTAACATCCGCGAGCCGTGCGATTTCCCAGCGGCACTGGGGCTGGGGCATTGGTGGAGGGCAGGCTGTCTGGCCAGCGGTGCCCACCCGCGCCAGCCTCGGAGGCCACAGAGACGGTCAGATTCTGCTCCTCAGTGGCTGCCAAGAGACAGGCGTCCCCTTTGTACGTGCGCACCAGCTCTGAGCCCATAGATGGATGCAAAGAATAACGAGATTACAGCATTTTAGGCTGGACCCCACGCAGGAAGTCTATCTTGTCCAATTACATTAATCACCATCGCGCTGTGCGCAGCGAACCTTGCTAACAGGGCAAGGGTCACGATTTTCCATAATGCATTCCAAAGGAAGTCTTTAGGCAAGGAAAGGAAGCCGGTTCCTCTGATCTGCCCCTGCGTGTCCCGGTGATGAGGACGCACAAGGACTTGGTGACAAGTGTGCTGTCTCATCATCGGTCATCAGGGTTAGAAATCCACAGTGTAGCTACCTGAAGGCCTTGGGCGAGAAGATAATAAACATTTTCTGCTCTGAAGTTGCTCCAGGCACCCGACGTGGTCTTCAGAAACTAGATGATGTTGTCAGCGTCGTGGGCTGCTGAGCATCTGAGCTCTGACCTGGAGGAGGCAGGGCGTCAGCCATGGGGGCTGGGGAGGAAAAAAGACCCTGAGTACTATCAATGAGATTCCTTGTCATTCAGCCTCCCGCCACGGCTTTTCCATGTCGCCTGTCAGGTTTCCTACGGCGAGGCACCGACCGAGGGGAAGCCACGGTGCCGCATTCTTATGAGCCGGCAGGATCGCCTGTTTCTCACGGCGCTCGCCACGCGTGGGAATGTGGGTTCAGTCTTCTCCCCGTGTGTGTGTGTGTGTGTGTGTGTGTGTGCTGCTTTAAAGGCCATAGATTAGCAACAATTGAGAGAAATTTCCCACCGGTGCCTTCTTTCTCTGTCTGTTCTGTTCCTGTTTAGAATGCGTGGGAGCGACCAGCCTCGTTTCCAAGCCTTCTGTGAACGGTGATTCCAGCATGGGTTGAGGGCTGCCCAACACCGTCCCTCACAGTCTGCAGCGACCCTGTGGGACAGAACAGGATGCGAGCCCTGCCTGTGGTCTGAAACTCTCTAGTAGCTGCATGATTAAAGCTAAAAGGAAATAATATGGGAATTTCATTCCAAGAATGTGCTATTTAAGTGAGCAAGTCCAAATTATTTTATGTCAACACGGAATCAATATGCGCTTTTAGTAGTCTGTGCTCACTGCATGCCCCAGCCCAGGTTTCATGAACGAAGCAGAGGGAGGAGGGAGTGTCCACCGGAACAGCGCTGGCCCCGAGGGCACCACCCTCTGATTCTCACTTGAGAAGCTGGGAGACAGTGCTGAAAAATCCCCCAGCTGAGATTCCTTATGTGAAATGTTCTTTGTCTAGAAGAGGTTAAACATCTCACTGCTTCTAAGTTGCATTTCTAAAGTTTGACTGCTCTGTCAAGATAAACTTCCTTTAAAAAGGAAGATTTACCTAAAGGCATTGGGATGATTGTCACTAACAAAAAATGGCTTCAGCAGGAGCTCCTACACCTCATCATCAATGATTTGTCTTATTTAACGGTGGACATACTCCTTTGAAAGCCAGAGCTTCAGAGAGAAGGAGAGACAGAGATCTTCCACCCATCAGGTCATCCCCACATGGGCATAATGGCTGGGGCTGGGCCAGGCTGAAGCCAGGAGCCAGGAGCCAGGAGCCCTCCACTCAGGCCATCTTCCACAACCTCCTGGGTGCATTAGCGGGGAGCTGAATCAGAAGCAGAGCAGCCAGACACCAACCAGTGCTGCTCTCTGGGAAACCAGCATCGCAGGCGCTACTTAACCCACCGTGCCACAACACTGTAAGAAAATCTAAAGAAATTATTGCCAACCATTTATTTCTATCACATATGGATATTAAACAACTTAAAATAGTAAAATGAACTCTTATCAACAGTACTTTCAATAGACCAAACATCTGTAAATGCGTCCATGTTTGCTCATATGCAATACAACTAAATTATGAAAAATGCAGGTTTTTTAACTAATTAAATTTCCATCAAGACCCAATGCAACGCTTTAGTATTACTGAGTAGATGGCCCAGATACGCCCCTGTTTGTGGTTTATCTGGCAATCTGACTACATCTAGCTCTTGATGGCAACCGCCAGCCATTTACAGGACAAAGGAAGTATTCTCAATCCGTATAGGAACTGTGGTTGCCTCATCCAGGATGCTGTGTGCCTGGCTCTGCAGGGGCCCAGAGCGTGCTGTGTATAAAGAGAGGTGACCCTGTACCTGAGGGTGTGGGGAGGATCAGGAGCAGTGGAGCCTGGAACAGGACTGGGCCGTTCCAGCGAAAGCAACAGTTTTGTTGTGCTAGGGACATTGCAAGCACTGTTTTGGGGAAACTTGATTGAATGATGACTAAGACTTGGTCAGCTAGAGAGAAAGAAGAGTATTCTAGGAAAGAGGAAAATTTAGAATGACTGCTGGAAATTCAGGTAAGGTGAAGTCGGGGTGGACTGGCACCTAATTCTAACAAAAAGATGAGTGGCGTGAAACAGGTGGGCTCAGGTATGGCCTGGTGGGGCACTGCCAGTTGCTTCAGGGGAGATACAGCTGTGTTACAGATACAGTAGATGCCCCCAGGATCACCTGGCACCGAAAAGGGAATCAAGAGGGAGGGTGAGCTACAAAATCTGAAGATCTCTTTCTTTTTGTTATTTTTTAAACAGATCCCATGACGTGGCGTTCAGCTGTGCCGGTCTACATTCCACCAACAGTGTGTTAAGACACCTTTTCCCCACATCCTCGTCTGCATTCGCTATTGTTTGATTTTTGTATGAGAGCCATTCTAGCTGGGGTGAAATCTCACTGTGGTTTCGATTTGCACTTCCCTGACGGCTAGTGATCTTGAGCATCTTTTCATGTGTCTGTTGGCAGTTTGTAGTCCATCCTTTGAAAAATGCCTGTTTATATCCTTATCCCATTTCTGAAAGGGGTGGATTGTTTTGTTGTTGTGGAGATTCTTGAGTTCGTTGTATATCCTGGGTGTTAATCCTTTAGGAGATGTGTAACTTGCACGTGTTTTCTCCCATTCTGTCAGTTGCCTCTTTATGTTGTTGAGTGTTTCCTTTGCTGTGCAGAAGCTTCCCACTGGGTTGCACATGACAGTTTAACAGTGTGTTCAAACTTCTCAAGCCAAACATTCCACCTAAACCTTTCCTTACACAGAGCAGATTTTGTTCCAATGGAAGTAAACATGTTAAAGTTTTCATGGGAGAATTAGTAAAAATTCTGGCTTCTCTAATTGGCATTTTTTCCTCCCTCATGCATTCTGGTTTCTGGTTGGTGTCTTATCTGCTTGCTCTTCTAAGGGTGCCCAACACAGCTCCAGCAGGGACTTCCAAGCTAGGCTGGAGGGTGGAATTTTACCCCGGCACGTTCCAGTAGACGGACACTCAGAAACGAAGCCAACTCCAAGAAGCATTAAAAGATAACCAATCTGCTACTTTTTCACACATTTCCAAGAATGATTTATTACACTCACTGGTCTCTAAGGTTCTAAGCCTAACACAAAACATGTGAAAACTTTTATACGAGTGGCCTTGTCAACTTCTCATACTTGTGTGTTCATTGCTGATGCGTGGGCTGAATCACAGCATGAGGCAGCCCATCACGATCTTGGCTGATTTGTAACTGGCATTTCTGTTTCTTGATTATTGATTCAGAAGAGACCTCAGTATGTTAAGCAATCTTCTGCACTGCAGTGAGGCGATCAAATCGACATATTAGGAATACCCATCTGGCAGACGAGAGCAGATCTGGTGGTGGGAAAATTGGCACATAACATGTTGAACTAATAAGAGAAGTGCAAGGCTGCAGAGTGAGACAGCAGCAAAGAGAAGGAGCTGGAGCCAACAAATGGCGATTGGTGCTGCCATTGTGGTGCAGCGGGTTGAGCCCCCACCTGTGACGCCGGCATCCCCTATGAGCCCCCACTCGAGTCCTGGCTGCTCTATTTCTGATCTAGCTCCCTGCTGGTGGCCTGGGAAAAGCACCGGAAGATGGCCCAAGTCCTTGTGCTCCTGCCACCCACCTGGGAGACCCAGATGAAGCTCCTGGCTCCTGGCTTCACCCTAGCCCAGCCCTGGCCATTGTGGCCATTCAGGGAGTGAACCAGTGGAGGGATGGAATCTCTCACGCTTTCCCTCTCTCTCTGTAGCTCTGCCTTTCAAAGAAATAAACAAATCTTAAAGTCAAGTAAATAAATGAAGATGAAGTCAGCAGACCTTGGTAGCTGCAGTGGATAGGCAGAGGTAGGAGAGACAAAGGTGGCTTGAGAAGTCCCCTTCTGGGAGGGAAGTCTACACAGGAGCAGGTGTGGGGAGGGCCAGAGAGGGAGAAAGGAACGCAGGGAATTGCACCCATGGACACAGGCTCTGCAGAGAGGGCTTTGCCCAGCAGAGGTAAGTACCTTTTTAAACATCCTCCGTATTAGCCTGCTGGTGAACTTGCTGGGAAAGAAAATCGGGGGGAGGGATAATAAGCCTGCCCCTCTCAAGGGAGCGCTCTGAAGGGTTCAGATTCTGATTGTGGGTGACAAGGACAGGGAGGGCAGAGCCGCAGTCAGCTGTGGATGCAGGAGGCCCTCGCTAACGCAGCCGCGTGGCATCACAAGGAGGGGGCTGCTCTTGGCTCTGCGCTCAGGGGCGTCGGCCCAGCCCAAGGTGGGTCCAGCACGTCCTGTGAGCACCTGGAGGGGCGGTCAGGCCGTGCCTCTATCTCTCACACTTAGCAGCTGCTGGTGGAGTCAGGATCCGCCACAGGACCCGCAGCCCCGGCGAGCTTTCCGGAATGCTTACGCCAAGAAGCTCCTGGGCCTGGGCCCACAGTTCTGGCTCAACAGGAGCAGAAGCCACAGGCGTTTTCCAGCCGTCTCCCTGGACGAGAGCAGGCCTTAAAGGGAAGCAGGGGGCACAGACCTGGGCCCCGGGGTGTGCACTGCCCCACCTGCCTGGGGAGGCTCCAGGTCCAGAGGTCAGCTTCTCCCAAGGGGCACTCAGATGCATGATTGCAAACCATTCCAGCTGTCTTTGCAGAAGCACAGAGGCGAGCTGCCGGGCTGTCGATGAACACGCCCTGGGGGCAGAGGTCCGCAGGCTTCCCTGAGGATGAGCCGGACCCCGTTTGCTTTCTGGCACGGTGACTGGCCCCGCAGCTCCCAGGATAGGGGTGCGGCGCGTCTGGGTCCCATCAAAGCCCATGGCAGAGCCCTCGTAACACGTGCACGGAAACACAGAAGAGTGACATGAGCTGATTGGCAGTAAAATTGGATGAAACGGAGAGCAGTGAGGAACTGCTTCAAAAAGCGGTGATTAATGTACCGATATCAACCTGAAAGGAAGTTATTAGCAGCGAGCCAGGAGGTTCTGATATGATTAAGTCCGGTCAGAGGCTTTTATCATTCGCTTTCTTGAAGGCATAGAAAACACGCTTCTTGAATTAGCGGGTGATCCGGGGATCAGAGCAAATCTACTGTGGTGCATGGGTCCATCAACATTCAAATCACCCAGACACGCCCGTAGGAAGCCAAAGGAAAAGCCAGAAACTTCTTCCTTACAGATCATTTAAAACATGATAGACACCTGTCCATCCAGTACTGCTAAGGGATTTCTGATCCTGAACTGAATTTGGTGAATTAAAATCAGCTTTTCTCCTCCCCCTCTAAGAAATAACTCCAGACTAAGAAGCACACAGCAGCCAGGGGACCTCGCTTTGGGGGACACACAAAGAGAGACAGCGATGATCGGGGACCCCCAACGATGACAGCACAGGAAGCCCTGGGGGTAGGCCCTGTGCCGCCACCCAGCAGGCTACGAGACCGCACACATTAGACTGATCCAACCTCCGGCCCGCAGGCAGGGACGCGGTGACTGCCTATCCCGGGAGCATTCCCGGATGAGTTTTGTGCTGAGAAAAAGTAGAGGAGACACTTGGAGGGGAACTGCAAGAAGACGTCGTGGAAAGTGGTGCTCATGGCACACGAGGCAGAGCAGCTCGGCAGGGGCCACCCTGTGAGTCAAGCCTTCTCGGCCGACACGAGGTAAGGTCGCCAGCCTGGCACCTGCGTGAACCTGGTTCTGCCAAGAGCACCCACCTTCCCAAAGAACTCGCTGCTCCCGTCTGGGCGGGTTTCCCGGGTGGAGCTGATGCAGCAAGAGCTTCGTGTGTTCCAACGTGAGACACGCTTAAGGTCACAGCACGCAGATCAAAGGCTCAAAGATCCAGATTCCGTACAATTTTACAAATGGGAAGGAAGAACACAGAACAGAATTTTCAGATGAAAAGATGCATTCGGAAAACACGGCCAGGAAACGAGGAAATCACAACCAACCGATCTTCGCAGATTAAAAAAGGAAAAACACACAGCCAAGACTCCCTGGCGCCTGTGTGCTACCGCGTGGCATCAGAAGGAGGCGCTGTGCAGGCTGACAGCAGGTGGGCATGAAATGACGGTGGCAGACCAGGCAGGAGCAGTGAGCAGGTGCACTCTGCTGCAGCACCAGGCCAGCAGGACTGAGAAGCACAGATTAAAATGGAAATAAACAGAGTTTGTGAGATTACGGTGATCTCGCAAGATCTATGATGTGTACTAGATTTACCCAGGGAAAGCGACAGAATAACAAAACAGCAAATATCTCGAGTCTTATTTAAAAAACAAAAATCCTGAAGCCAAGGGCTTACATTTCCAGTCTGAGAGAGTAACGTGTGCCTGACAAAACCCACGTAGAACATAAGACACAGCTGGCCAGCATTCTGGACGCCTGGAGCTACAGGTGTGTTTGTTTCCTGTGGCTACTGCACAGAAACACAGAGAGTAACTCCAAACAGCACGCAGAGGACGTCTAACGGTTCTGGCAGCCAGAGTCCCGGCTGGTTTTCAAGGAGAACCCGTTTCCCTGGGGACACACCTACACTTCTGGCCTCTGGTCCCCTTCTGCCATCTCCGTGTCTCTCTGACCCCTGCTGCCACCATCTCTCTCCTGCCTTGCCCTGGATGCTCCTGCCTGTTTAGGATGGGACTGGCGCCCACTCAGTGAGTCCAAGACCATCCTCCCTGTGCAGAAACCTTAATTGGGCCACATCTGCAGGGCACCTGCTGAAGGTAGCAGATTCACAGTTTTCCTGGGTTAGGATCTGGGCATGGGGCAGGGTGCATCGTTCTGTCCAGCACAGAAAATGAAAGACAATGTCTCCTATAAGGTCGAACATCAGAAACCTAAACCTCTCCAGACTTTCCCACAGGAGCAATCGAGCAGTGGCAACTGTGTGACCTATTTGCTGCTGTCTGGCGAATCACCCCCAAATTTAGTGGCTTACAGAACAGGCCTTGCCCGTGTTGCTTCTGAAGAGCAGTTGTGGCTCAGGGGGCCCAAGACTGTGGTTGGGATGTGGCCAGCCTGCAGCACCTGAGGCTGGTCCACTCACGGGCGAGAGGTGGTGCCCAGTGGGCATGGGCTGCTGCTCCAGTCTCTCACGATGACCACTGGTGCCCAGCTTCCAGGAGAGCAGGAACCCGGCTGGGACCTGGGGGCACACTGATTGTGCCTTGTGCACCGTACAATGGTGAAGTGGGCTCCACAGTCAAAAGTCAACCCACAGATGAAAGGGCTTATTCAGTTCAATAGACAAGTATACACACGCAAGAGAAGATGCATAGTGAGCTATGATACACTGAGAGGAGAGGTGCTGGCGCTGGAATTAAGCTCTCTCTAAAGGTGATAAACACACGGGACCCAGTCTCAACTATTGAAACAAAGATCCTTGCGAAGCTTGACAGGAGAAGTCATTTCACTTTATACACGTGCACCAAAACATCAAGGTGGTCACTGGAAATATATAAAATACTTGTCAATCACGCCTCAATGCAGCAGGAAAAAGCACACCACAAAACAAAAAGTCGGGACGTGGATTTTTAATAGAAGCAAAGTTAAAAAATGTGTTTCAAAATGCTGAGATTCAAAGATCGGAAAGAATATAACTTCAAAATGCTCCTGACGTAACGCATCAAAGTCTAAATACCAGATAAGCTTCCGTCTGGACAAAAACATCAGAAAGGACAGAGAGGTATTTGAGTAGTTAAACACTGCTATCCGCAGTGAAGATTAAAGGCATGAAATTCTGGGCATAAAATATGTCATTAGCATTGTACAGCAAAGATTACTATAATTTTTAAAGACTCAGACTCGGAATTAGATAACAATTACAGAAGTCAGTCCACGGCAGACCTCAGAACGAGGCTGTGGAAGAACTCCACCGATACATATGGAAACTTCAGCTCATTTTACTACTATGCCCATTGATCAGTAAACATATTACAGCTCTAGCGAGACTGGTCTTGGCTGAAGTTCAACTCCCTGCATCACCAAAGAGGCTGTTTCCCTTCCTTTCTGGGGGGACACTCGTGCCAATAACTTTTGAGGGGGCAACTGAATCATCTGTTACAAGTTGAAGGGCTCAGAATGAGTCTCGATTTCACTTCTAGAAATTCATTCTCCAAACACGTTGCACATTGGCAAGATGGGGTAGGAAACAGTATATCAAGGGGTAAAGAATCCATACTGATATCCATAAGTGATTGAATAAATAAATAAAAATGCATTTAAAAACACAGAAGATTAGACAAAAGAACATGCTTATGAATAACCAATAATCCGTGTAGATGCTACACTCGCGGAGACGGGGAGCAGAGCCTCCAGCCCCTGACTGGAGCACACGGGGGCTTCCCTGCTAGTGTGCAGTAGGAAAGGGAACAATGCCACAGTAGGGAAGCCACCCAGTGGCCGAGGAGGCAGCCACAGTCCTGGGGCCTGTGGGCAGTCTGCACCCTCCATACAAGGTGATGGAAGGAACATTTGCACTTGGCAGTTATTTCTTAAACTCCTGCAACCCCTGCCTAATCAGGGAAACACCAGATCAGTTGCACAGATGGGCAAGGTAGAAACTCCCAAGCTGGATCCTCATCACGACACAGTGATGGAAGAGACCGGCACAGCCAAGGACGAGCTGGGACAGCCATGACAGCCAGAGACCACAGGTGAGCCCAAGGAGAGTTTGGTACAGTTTGTCCGTGGTTGAAAATAAGGACGGTTGTTGGCCACATGTGCGCTAGGGCGCCGTGAATGACAGCAGAAGCCAGGGTGTGGTGGGCGGGACCTCCAGTAACTCCCCGATTTTTCTGTGCTTCTAAGTCTGTTCTATAAATAAAATTGACTAAAAGTGAGAGGACGGGAAAAATGAAAGTCACAGCACACCCAACCCCCTGGGCTGCAGCCGATGCCGTGTTCCAACGGACACTTGCAGTTTTAAGGATCACATACCAGCCTTAGCAGGATGCTGGAGTCGGGGCCGGAGCTGAGATCCGGTCGAGCACTGTGATGTGACACAGGTGTCTTAGCTGGAACCTTAACCAGCAGGCCAAGCGCCTCCCCTGCACTCCTTTCTTGGATAAGTGTAGTGTCATAATATCTGTCAGCAGAGAACAAGGCACTGTTTCCTGTCCACTCTCATGCCCCTAATTAACTTTTCTTGTATAATTGCATTGGCTAGTTCCTCTGTGGAGATAGCCGGCATCCTTGTGTTGTTCCAATCCTAATGGAGATGTCCCAGGTGTCTGCTGTAGTTCCCCACTGCTCGGTGGGGTGCATATATCTGTCTCTGTGTGGCGTACACATCCTTGTCAAGAAAACATTTCTAAAGTACTATTTTATCAAATGGAAAATTCTTATCCTCAGGAATAGATACTGTACTTTTCTAAAGATATTTCCAACATCAGTGGAGATTGTGAACAAAAGTGAGTTAAATTTAAACAAATTTTATAAAACTAAAGACATCCCAAACCTTTCAGTTAAAAAAGCACAGAAAATCAATGAGAATGCACAACAAATCTATTTCCTCACATAAGAAATGAATTGTCAAAGGCAAATTTCCTGAAGTCCTGTGTCAGCAAACAATAGGAAACACTGAGGTTGGGGCCCCCGTCCCTTGCCCCGTGTTGGACACGCGGCTGAAACTCGCGCTGCCAAGGTTGCCACGCACGTTGCTCGTGCTGGCATCACATGGCTGCCTGGGCCTCCCACACTCTGTGCCCACGGTGGCCACGGCTCACAGCCATTGCGGGAATCTTGTGAAACCTGCTCAATGAGAAGCCCCACCCCCAACCCCAGCATGTGCAGGAACATCTAAAAACTCAGTAGAGTTCTCTTCAAAATTAAACTCTATGGAGAAGTCAGCTGGTCTTCGGGGAGGTGCTGAGTGTGAGTGACCGGTCACGTGGAAGGAGACTTTTGGCGATACAGCGTGCAGGTGTTTTGACTAATTCTTTTGCATGCGTTTTGTTTATTCCTTGTGAATCACTGAGGTTTATGGAGGTGAGGCTATGACGTAGGAATTGTCTGTGCTGCCTCAGGTTCTGTGTCCTTTTCTTCCTGTGGTGAGGAAGGCAACAGAGAGGATGTGGCATCCCACGCAGCAGCATGTGACTGCTCTATGAATCGAATTCCGAGAACAGAGCCGCTGCACCTGGCATTGAAAAAGAGGCAGGAAGACGCGAGCGGAGGAATGCCATCCGTGAGTGCTCACGTCGGCACTTTGGGTTTGCAGCCCTCGTCTGGGTGTGCTGGCTCGTCGTCAAGGCTGACTTTGCACCACCTTAAATACAGTAGGTGAGTTGCACCACCTTAAATACAGTAGGTGAGTTACACCTGCAGGTGCGGTGACTTGCTTTTTCCTGTGAGGACTTGATGACATTGTCCTTCACTCTTCCAATAGGTGCAGACGATTTTACTCTGGCAACTAGAAGCCCATCAGCTGGTGAAATGCCAGCAGCTTCCCTGTTGTCCTGAGAGGCCCACTAAAGCATGCCCAGCAGCAGAGTGGGTGGTGACCAGCCTGGTGGGAAGGCCGGGCATCCCAGATGCCACGAGCTGGCTCTCTGCCTTGAGTCATTGACCTCTGCTTTCGTGTGCAGTGAGTCGATGAGGTCCACGTTCGATCTTCATCTATTTACAGGCATTCGAGGACTTTGGTTGTTGCAAACAGGCATCCACAAGACCAAAGATTATAGAGGAATGAAGAACATGTGTTCACGTAGTTCCAACACAAAAATTGTCATTTCATCGTGTGAGCTTCATTGTATCGCATTGCAGTGAAATTGGGCATTTTCTAAGCGTCCGTCTTCGTCTCCAGGGTGCTGCTCCCTGTCGGCTCATCCCTGCACGGACGGCTGCCTGTGGCATTGAGGGCTTGCATTTGATTTAAGATCCATGGCTCCAGTGGGGTCTCTGGAGTTCTGCCTGATTCACCTTCCGGATCTTTTGGGGCTGAGTCGCTCTGCACTGCCTGCTGGCAGATTTATTCTGAGCCTCTAGGCTGGAGTGCATTTTCTCAGGAAACGGCCGCGATAGCGTTGCCTTCATGAAGCTTCGTCATTTAGTGGTACGCGGGTCTTGAGGTGCGTATTCATGGCAGTAGGAGAGAATTGCCTGGGCAGACTGACGGGAGACTAGCTCCCTGGGCTCTGTGTCCCGAGTACATTTTCTTTCTATGGGAAATACTTTTGAGAAAGCAAATGACATGCAGATCGGACAAGAATTAGCATTACTTTGAAAAGACAGGACCCATCTTTTTGCTGACTTGGGGGAGGAACGGGCTGTAGGAGCCAGACCAGTTCTGGGTCTGATAGGATGCTGTTCCCAGCAGGAGGGACTTGGCAAGAACTGTGCCAGGCTTTGCTCCATCCCTCCTGGTGGCGCATCCTGCTGGTAGAACACGGGGCCTCAGGCTCTGGCCCTGGAGGCACAGGTGGAACTGACTATGAACTGAGCCCAGGGCCAAACCTCTTCCATCAGAAGCAGTTGTGGTCTTTAAGTGACTCAGCCATTTTCCCAATTCAAGACATTTTGCCTGGTTATTTCCCGCCATGTGCTAGTTCCTGGCAGCTGGCCGAGCCTTCACACTTCACTGGCCTGCCCAGCTGTGTCATGAACTTGAACTTGTGACTAGCACTGTCACGCAGCTCCCTGTGCAGAATGGAGGATCCCTCTTGGCCAGCATCTATGTGGGCTCCTCCTGTTCCATGCTTGGTGTGCTGTGTTGCATTGCAGCCGACCTGAGTCTCGTCGTGAGCTGTCACCTTGACGGACACAAGAGAATAATGGCTATGGTGCGGTGAACGAGAGATAGCCAAGAGCCAGCTCTGCTCTCAGAACGCCCTCCCAGCTCAGCCAGGCTTCCTGAGATGAGATAACCCAAACAGATGGTGCTGGCAGCTGGGGGAGCCAGGTGTGGATTTGGACCGGTTTCAGCTGGGATCCTCCACGCTGTGCCGGTGCACACAGTGGACAAAGGGGGTGGCAAGGAAAGAGGAGTGCCAAGTGCCAGCCATTCCTGTGGGCTGCTGGGCCAGCACACCCTACGCACCCTTCCCCGGCACCTGTCTCAAAGCCGGACTTCTTCCTGCCGTGAGATGTCACAGCAGCTGTACCACCGGACACAGAACGCCAAGGAGCGACATGAGCTGGTAAACAGACCCTGTCCTGGCCCCGCCCTGCTCAGTTCCAATCAGAGATGCAAATGTTCCCCGGAAACCACCCTAGGGTACTGCTGGGAGCTTACTGCCCTAGGCAAAAGGGGGGAGCAGAGCCACAAACCCAGGCTGCCCCCTCGCAGCCCGCGGACCCTCCAACCACAGTCACTAAAACATTTTGCCGCCCTAGGCAGCCACCTGCTCTTCCTGCCTGCTAACTCCATCCCTGGAACAACTCAATTCATCGCTGCCGGATGGAGCCGTATCACGAGCAGACACTCTGAGGCCAGAGCAGAGGAATAGCTCGGATGTGTGCTAATGTCAGATGGAACGCTGACCCCTCACCCCACCACCCTGCGCTGTGTTCCTCTTTGCAACCAGGGGACACCTCGCTCTCCGCATTGCTGGCAGGTTTGCCGGGGGTTACAGATTCTCCAAAACTGTCTAGGAAGATGGCGAGATAGGTGCTTGGATGGCGTTCTTATCAGAAACACAATTCGGCTCTTTGCATCTCTCATCTGACTTGTCTTCCAATTTCCTCGTTACTGTGTATATCCAACATCTATTCGGACATCAGCTGGTCAGTCATTATTTTTTAAGCAAAAAAAATCTATTTCTAAATAAGGAAAAAAATTAAAAAGTCAAGAAAATTGCCGCGGGCTGCGCTCTGTGTGATGCCTCTGCTGCTATGAAACCTACCCCTAAGCTCTATGGGGTCACGTGGTGCTGCAAATGGAGCCTTTATAGCTAATATGCATACATGTTACGCCATATGCATACGCGGCACACCACATGCATACGCGTCACCCCATATCCTTGCACATTACAAAGTGATAACGAAAGCAGTGCTCCATTAAGTAAGATGGTCCTGCAGGGCCGCCTTGACACACCTGGCCAGGTCCTGAGCCAAGGACCTCAAGCTCAGGGCTGAGTGTAGGGTTCTGAGGACCCTCCAGCCTCCCAGCTGGAACAGAGAGAAGCCTGGAGTGTCGGCTCCGCAAGCCCCCTCTACCTGGCTTGGCCGTGCCTGTGTGCATGGGGGAGCCCCGCACTCAAGCCTGGGTCCCACCCACAAATGCATTCGTGGCTCCCGGGGAAGCTGAACGGCAAGTGTCACTCACGACTGGTTTCCTCGGACTTCCCGGGGCCCTGGTATGAGACGGGAACAGGACTCGGAAGGACCGGAGGGCAAGGTCCCCTTGGCTCGTCAGGCCTCTTGGGCTCAGAGGACTGCCAGGGGCCCTGGAATCGCAGGTGCACGCCAGAGCCCCGCCTTCTCCGCCCGAGAGCAACTCCCTGCATCTGCCCCTTCCAGGCCTGCAAGGTGGGGTCGCGCTGAGCAAGCAAAGGGTCCTTGGAGGCCGATGAGTCGCGTGTCCCTGCTCACACCCAGCCGCCCCGTGAGGACCCTGCCGGCTCCTGCTCTCACCGCGCGGGCTTAGCAAGCATCAAGTAAAGGCGGAAGGATGCATGGGAACCCTGCGCTGATCCAGGTGACGGCCTGTGCATGGGAGAGGAAGGCTTGGAGTGTCAAGAGCCAGAGTCGAGGGACTCGCGATGGAGACATGCGGGGAGGGACCGCCCCTTGACACAGGCATGGCCCCTGGGCCGGTGGGAGGAGGGGCCCACCTGCATCGCCAGGGACCCTCTGCAGCAGCTCGCTGTCCTCGGGCGGCTGCCGCCTGGGCAGGGCCCAGCGCCCTGAACCTCCTCTCTGTTTCTGGTCCCCAGCGCGGCTGGCCCGAGCTTTTCCTGAAAGCTGAGGCCATGCACCTGCTTGCAAAGTGGTGCCGGCTGCAGAAGTGGTTCTTAAGGTCTCAGTAATGAGCTGGTGTATCCGGGCTCTCTGACTCTGCCGGGAAACCCGACACCCCCAAGCTGCGGGGGCCTCTCGGAGAAGCCCGATGCTTTGTATTCTGATACTTCAGTTTCGAGTCATGTTCCAAACCCCGAGGTCCGGGCTGTGAGGACAGCATTCCCAGTCCGAAGGCCTCCTGCCTCGCGGCGGTTTGGTTAGCGTCACCATGGCAACCTCCAGTCTGTTTTATGATCCGCCTATGATGACTGAGCCCGTGACAATGGGGAAAGTCTCAGGTTCCAAGGGCAGCCGCGCTGCACAACATCCTGTGTGATGAACAGCCGATTTCCCAGCAGAGTGGGGCTGGGCCTCGCGGGAAGCCGGGGTGGGGACGCGGGCCATCACAGACGGCGCGGGTCTGCAAATATTGATCGTCAACATCATCAAACACCGCGGTCTGACGTGGGCTTTTGTCTTCCCGAGGGGTTGCATCAGCGCGTGGTCCTCAGAACTCCTCTCCCAAACGGCTTATGGCGGAAGGAAGACATGCAGTCGGTGAAGTTCTTTGGTGCGCAGATGGAAATAGAGTGACTGCAGAACACAGCCTTCCCATCGCACGGGCCTTTGTGCAGGGCAGGCGGAGGCAGCCCGAGCAGACTGTGGCTGTCCCAGGCTGCTGGTGGAGGAGGCTGGGGGCTCCGGAGGGGTGCAGGAGGCGGGGCTGAGGCTGTGGCCCGCAGCGGGCATTTCGTTTGCCATAACAAGGGAAAGTTAGGTAGTGCTTCCCCGAAAATTAAACTGGCTCAGAAACATGACGCACAGGAAGCATGCTTCAACCACGTAGCCCAGGAATAGAGCCCTTCTTCAGCGTGGCTGTGCTTGAAACGTGGTATTTAGGCAACTTCGCCGGCCTGGAAAATGCAAACAGGAAAGAATCCTGATTAAGGTTAATGGGAAAATGATGACCTGTTTGCTGCTGTCAACATGAACACGTCAAAGGGTTCTCATCGCGCAGAAGGAGCGGTTTTGTGGATGGAGTTGAAAACCTGAGCTCATTGTGAAAACCCAGCGATTGCTGACGCAGGGAGAAGCAGTCACAAGGCTGTTCCGGTGACTCATCCAGGTCACAGGCAGCTGAGGAGTCTTGCAGCTCCGCGTGGAGTCTCTGATCCTCTGATAGCCAGCACACACTGTTCCTTAGCTGCTGCACGATGGTCACTGTGTGTGGGTGGCAGTTTCTGGCCCCAGGCTTTGGGCTTTGGGTCGGCAGTTTGGGATATCCTGGTACGTTTCAGTAGAAGGACGGATTTAAGAAGATTAGCAAGATGATTGGTTCGGTCACATGACAGATTCCGCTTGAGGATTTTCACCCCCCGCCTCCCCTAACGTGATAGGAACGCTTGGGAATGAGTTTTTAAAATGTGGTGCTGGGGCCCATCCTGGATACACGGATTTTAGCACCTGTGGGAGAGAGAACCAGGCACCTGTAGTTTTACATAAGTTTAACAGACATTTCCTCTTTTTTTTTTTTTTAAGCTTGATGTATTTACTTAAAAGACAGAGAGAGAGAGAGAGGGATGTCTTCCATCTGCTGGCTCACTCCCCAATGGCTGCTACTGCTAGGACTGGGCCAAGCTGAAGCTAGGAACTCATCCTGGTCTCCCACGTGGATGCAGGGGCCCATCCACTTGGGCCATCCTCTGGTGTTTTCCCAGGCGCATTAGCAGGGAGCTGGATCGGAACTGGAGCCACCAGGACATGAACCGGCACCCGTATGGGATGCCTGGGGCAGCTTTACCTGCTACGCCATGGTGCCAGCCTCAGGTTCTAGCCATTTTTAATTGCCCCCAGGATTGAGAGCTATGACACAGATGGCCCCCTAAGATTTCTGTAATTCTGGAGGTTTGGTGTGCAGCCGCCCTCAGTGGTGAGCCTATGAGAGACTGGTGCTGGCATTTCTAGCAAGTTCCTCCATTGTGCTGAGCCGCTGTTGGTGGAAGGCTTTGTGAATCACCTGGCCAGGGTACGCATTGCAAGAACACCACATGTCTTAGCATGTAACACAGACCAGTCTTATCGCTCAGTGACTGGCGTGAGCTCAGTGCTGTCACGTCCCAGCGACACAGACTGCCCGCGGGCATTGCTGCATTTCTGGAATTGGCCGGTGGCAACACAGCCGAGCCGGCCACCAGGAGCACCTGGGGGTGCCTGGCCTGAGCCTCACTGATCCGTCTTTGATTTCAGCTCCGTGGAAACACACCCAGAGTGACGGCGCCCTTCCGTCCCTGCTCAGAGCTGTGTGTGTCGTGCTGGGGCTGCCGCCGTCGCTGGATGCCATCAACACACCATGGGTAGTGCTGGTCCCTGGCTCCGATGTCTCACCTGGGCAGAGGCGGCAGAGCCAGGGCCTGGGGAACCTCCCTCTCCCCAGTGCTGCTCAGCAGGTGGCAGCCCCTGGAGGAGGGGTTTTCCACAACGGCAGAGTCTGTGTCTGTTTTCCACGATGTCCCCTGACCTGTGCACATGCTGAGCCAACAGTAGCAGAGACGTCCAGTCTCCGTGCCATGGTTCCTGCCCTTGCTCCCCGTCCCTCCCTGGCCTCCGGCACGGGCGTGGAGGCTGAGAAACACCAAGAAATAAAACGCCCTGTCCTCCCTTGTCCCCCCTGCTGAGAAGCTAGAAGGGTCACCCTGCCCGGTCCCTGACTTTGGGAAGGGCCACGTGACCTGCTCTGGCCAGGGAGTCACACACCCTGCCCTGCCGATGTTACAGAACCGCCTCCAACACGCAGCCTCCCTCCCGCCACACAGGTCCTGCTCTCTCTGCCTTGGCCATGGGAGCAGGACTGGGCAGGTGTGGTGGGGTCAGAGACACACCCTGCTCTGCATCACTCGGCAGACCCGAGGGTGTCGGGCCTGACGCGGGCCCAGGGCTAACTGGGCCAGTCTGTGGACACTTTGGGCACAAGCAGCCCTCTGCTCTCATTCCCTGCTTTGGCTGTGGGTTGTGGCTCTTTGGGACCGGGACTTCCTCCTGTACCACTCCAGAAAGACACACGGCAGGGTTTTTAATGCCCACAAAGACATGCCATCCAAGCCCGGCTTCTCAGTTTTCACATTAATCATTCTTCAAGAAAGTGACATAAGCCGACAGATGCCGAAGAGACCTGAGGAAGCCGGGTATGCGGGCCCCAGCCCGGCAGCGCCCCCGCCAGCCCACCGCGCGCTCTGGTACGGCTGAGGCAGACCTGTTCCTGCAGGTACGTGCTCACCTGGAACCTCAGGCCAGCGGTGCCTCTCTGAGGCTCACCTTCGCCTCTGCGTCTTGGGAGAAAAGCTGACTTGGAAGGAAGAGATGTTCCTACTCAGTGCCCCAAGGGGAGCGCTGGGTTCATCTTCCCGGACTGGCCTAATCGGAGCCCGTGCTTCCCGAGGGTCTCACCGCACTGGGCACTAAATGAAGGGCTTGATGTAGGGCCGGCGTTGTGGCGAAGCCAGTGAAGCCGCCCCCTGCGACACCTGCATGGCACATGGGGCTGGTTCATGTCCCCTCCACTCCCCTGCTTCTCAGCTCCCTGGGAAAAGCAGCAAAGATGGCCGCGTGCTTGGGGCCCCTGTCACCAATGGGAGAGACCTGGAAGAAGCTCCTGGCTCCTGACTTTGCTTGGCCTGACCCTGGTCGTTATGGCCATTTGGGAAGTAAACCAAACAAGGAAGATCTCTCTCCCTCTCTCCCTCCCCCCCACCCCATAACTCTACTTTTCAAATAAACAAATATATTTCTTTTTTAAAAATAAAAAGTGGGGTGGTGCCTCCCCATGTTGTATTCAACTCTCACAACTGACATAGAGGAGTTATGTCAATCCCATTTTACAGAGGAGAAAATCGAGTCTCAGCAAGGCCAGTTTGCTGCCCGAGGTAAACAGGAGTGGCAAGGTCACGGAGGACCAGCGTCCTCGTCCAACACTGGTGGATGTGGCAGGGGAGTCCCGTCTGGGTGTCCTGCTCCTCAAGTCTGCTACCAGCACCGTGTCTCCCAGCCTCCTCTGAGTCCGAGATGACGGTGGGCGGAGACTGGGGAGGGAGGAGGACGCTTATCCAATTGTTCTATGTAGCATGGTCTATATACACAATAAGCAATGGGGATTTGCTAAATTGACCTACCACGCTGAGATTTTTTTCAGAGTATCTGCTATTTCTGAATCTAAAGTACACCGAGACAGCTAATATTCAAGCCACAGTCGTTTTTTTCTCATACCAAGTGTGTTGAGTTTTACAGGGTTCCCCATAAATTCACAAACAAATGTAGAATTCTTTTTTTAAGGATTTATTTATTTATTTGAAAGGCAGAGTTATAGAGAGGCAGAGAGAGAGAGAAAGAGAGAGAGAGAGAGAGAGAGACAGAGAGAGAGAGAGAGAGAGAGAGAGAGAGAGGTCTTCCATCCACTGGTTCACTCCCCAATTGGCAGCAACAGCTGGAGCTGCGCCGATCCAAACCCAGGATCCAGGAGCTTCTTCTGGGTCTCCCACATGGATGCAGGGGCCCAAGGAGTTGTGCCATCTTCTACTGCTTTCCCAGGACATAGCAGAGAGCTGGATCTGAAGTGGAGCAGCCGGGACTTGAACCGGCACCCATATGGGATGCCGGCACTGCAGGCGGTGGCTTTACCCCCTACTCCACAGCATTAGCCCCTGGAGAATTCTTAAGTATAAAATCTGACCTCAGAAGAGGTTATATAAGTGCAAAAAGGGACATGGGAATTGGACACCCCTGCAGAGACTGGAGTCATGTTAGAGTCCCCGAAGTTGTTCTCAAGAATAATGGCCCACACGACTCTTCCTGCTGGTGAGCTTCAGCCACGGATTATTTTCTCCGAAGTCCTTCTGTCTAATTCGCTCTCAGGATCAGTAATGGGCACTTCTAAACGGCAGTCTGAATGGAAATGATGATCCAGTCAGAGGTGCCACAGTGGCGGCCAGATGGAGCAGCCCGGCCAACGCAGGGCGATTACCTTAGTACACTCGGGAGCCGTGTCTCATCTGCGGGGCGTGTCTGTCTTCATTTGCCCCCTGATATTCTCGAAAGACAACACTGCATGGGACAGAAATTCTACAGGGCTGGAGAAAGGAGCTCACCAGCGCCGGGCCGGCCCTGCAGTGCACGGAGGACGCTCCCAGGAGGTGGTGCGCCCGCTGTTGGAGCACCACCCGCCAGTGATGGACTCCCCCTCCATGACGCGTGGGAGACACAGAATTAACACTTGTGAGGCTGCTTTGTCAGGCTGAAGAGAATGTGCTCACCAAAAAACTGACTTCTTCAAAGGACAAGTAAAAGCAGATGAACTGTTATGCTTCAGGAAGAAGCAAATAAGACGGGAGGAGGGGTTTGGAGACAGGAGAAGCAGAGAACAAACCTCCTGGTTTCTTTGGGCGTCCCTAAGAGCTGCAGTGGATCTGGCAGGGTGGGGGGGTGGGGGTGGGAATCGCTTTTCAAGCTTCTGTCCACTTTGGAAGCCAAGGAAGCAGCCGTGGGTGTCTGGCGTGCCACCCAGGGACAACTGGCAGAAAGAAAAATGGTCTCTTGGCTGGTCCCCGGCTGAGGATGGGCCACGCTGCTCTCCTAGACCTGTTCCCCTGGGAAATCCAGTTTAGTGATGCAGAAATGCAAGCCAGGCAGCGGCAGGAGCGTCCTCTCCCAACTCAGCCAGAGGCGGCTTTGCTGAGAGTGGTCCGCGGGCTCTTCCTGCTGCGCGCTGCGTCTGTCTGATGGCTTTTTTTACCCGTGCCTGACACAGAAACCGGGCATGCCTTCCCAGGGTCAGAGGGAGCTCCACCGTTTACCAGCTCATGGCTTTGGTCACCATAGCCACCTGGAGAACGCAGAGCCGCCTTCCACCCAGCTTGGTCATGTCCAGAGATAAACGGTGCTGGTTGAACAGGAGCTGAGTTTTCTACCTTCCACTGATGGAGCAGGCAATACAGACGCCCCTCAGTTTTCAACATCCACGCCCCAATAAATTAAAGGGTGGCTAATTGCATTGCAAGTTCCCTGTGCTTTTCAAATACATTGAATTCAGTGTTTGTTTCTCTATTCCAGTTCAACCAAAGAATAAAACTGGCATCGGTCGAGAGCACCCTCTCGCTCTTGCATCTCCCTGCAGAACACAGACAAGCGCCGTCCACACGGACGCTAGAATCCAGGGAGAGTGTTTGAGGACACTTTAGCTGATTCTGATGTCCCCTCCTCCCACTCTAGGTGGCTCATTCCCTCAGAGCTAGTGGTCCAAGTGGACAGCTCCCCGGGACACGGATGCAGCCGATGAGTTGTCCAGCACCCCACCCCCAGCCCCTCGCCTCCTGCTTCTCTCAGTAATGCATAGAGCACTGCTGAACAGAACGCACTGAACTGGGTTAAATCTGTCTGAGAGCGAAGGCATTTTGGCCGGAAGAGGAGCTCTGAGCAGACAACCGTGTCCTGATGGGGAGTGCATTGGTGCCTTTTGCCCACACAGAATTCCACTTTTCCTCCAGAATAGGCTTCTATTAAATGAATAAGAGCTTTGGTTTTTAGTCATAATTATTAACTCTCACTAGAATAGCTAAATTTTTACATTTTTTTAAAGATTCATTTTATTATTTTATTTGAAAGGCAGAGTTACACAGAGAGATGAGAGACAGAGAGAGAGGTCTTCCATCCGTTGGTTCACTCCCCAATGGCTACAACAGCTGGAGCTGCGCTGATCCAAAGCCAGGAGCCAGGAGCTTCTTCCAGGTCTCCCACACAGGTGCAGGGGCCCAAGGACTTGGGTCATCTTCTACTGCTTTCCCAGGCCATAGCAGAGAGCTGGATCAGAAGTGGAACAGCCAAGACTTGAACCAGCACCCATATGGGATGCTGGCACTGCAGGCGGTGGCTTTACCCACTACTCCACGGCGCCTACTCCACCAGCATATCTTTTCAAATGTTGAGTGAAACTTCTTTGCAAATGTGTATCGCATTGTGTGCACGGTTTGCGTCTCTGCCTGCAGAACTGCGGTTGTGTCCCTTGTGATGAGTGTGTTCCCTGTCTTTGCTCCATCTTCAAGGATAAAGTTCTTCGTCTCCCATGATCCACAGCAATTCTCAGATTTGTCAGTGCTCCGGGCACGGCTGAGGGCTCTGCCATAAGCAGGGACAAAGAGAACTTGAAAACCCCCTGCGTTAAGAACTGAGGTGTTTGCTGGCGCCGCGGCTCACTAGGCTAATCCTCTGCCTTTGGTGCCGGCACACTGGGTTCTAGTCCCGATCGGGGCACCTGTCCTGTCCCGGTTGCTCCTCTTTCAGTCCAGCTCTCTGCTGTGGCTCAGGAGGGCAGTGGAGGATGGCCCAAGTGCTTGGGCCCTGCACCCCATGGGAGACCAGGAGAGGCACCTGGCTCCTGGCTTCAGATCAGCGCGGTGCGCCAGCCGTGGTGGCCATTGGGGGGTGAACCAACGGTAAAGGAAGACCTTTCTCTCTGTCTCTCTCTCTCTCATTGTCCACTCTGGTTGTCAAAAAAAAGCCATAATTCCCAATTGTTTAAAAAGATTTATAGATTTATTTGAAAGGCAGAGCTACAGAGAGAGAGATGGGAGGTTTCTTTCACCCACTGGCCAGGGCTGGGTCAGGGCAAAGCCAGGAGCTTCTTCCAGGTCTCCCACGTGGGTAGCAATGGACTGCACACTTGGGCCACCCATCCTCTGCTGCTTTCCCAGGAGCATCAGCAGGGAGCTGGATCGGAAGTGGAGCAGCCAGGACTCGAACCAGCGCCCATGTGCAATGCCAGCATGGCCGTGCATGGCGTGTACATGATGTGGGCCCCGTAATTCCCAGTTTCCAAGCAGGGGGAGGGTCTCACTCCAGTGTTACGGGCTGGTGTGCTGTAGAGTGGTGGATGCTCTGGGCAGGCCTCTGGAGCGCTTGTGCCCCTGACGTTTGTGTGCCTGTAAGGGGTGACTGCTGACAGTCTCCAGAAAGATTCTAGAAAGGAGCACTGGGCCTTGCACAACCACTGCTGCTGTCTCTAGAACAGGGCAGGAGGCTGCTGGTTACAGCCGGGGTCACAAAACCCCTAGAAGAGCTGCCATCAGGGGCGCCTTCCTGGAGGAGGAGGTACCTGGCCTTGCCCTTGGCCTCTCTGGGTGTGTGTTCCTAACTGCCCTGAGCAGTGAGATGTGCAAAGCCCAGCAGACCCTGAGCCCTCCACTCACCACCGTCATCATGAATCAAATGTTCTTGAAAACAGGGGTGCATCTTTGGTGCGAAGGTGGAAGAATTTTGCGCACCCGATCCTGGATCTGAGTGGGGCTTTCCTCTGCAAGTCCCATTGCTCTGTTCTCAGCAGGCTCCTGTTGCCTCATTGGAGAGGCATGGGCAGCTCTGGGGAGTGGTTAACCACGCCCTGCAATGGAGCTCCTTCCAAAGTCAAAGAGTATCTTCACGAAGTATTGGGAAACTTGCCTGTTTGGTTCTTCCTTCCATGAGAGCACCTGCTGAGCCGAACTCGGAACAGTCCAAAGGTTAGCTCTGCGGAGGATGGAGGGCGGCTGTGAGCTGCGTGGGTCTCAGTGACACCGTGTCACCCTCATCCCTATGCGCCTGCTACTGGCTACACCCTCACGTGTTCTCTACACCTAGGCCAGGCAAGATGCTAGAGCCCTCATTGCTTTCTTCTGCTGAGAACAAGGAGAATGCTCTCAGCGCTGCCGGAAGCAACCGTGGTGATCATTTTCATGGATTGGATCGTCCAAGTGTTTGTCCAATGCCATCTGGATCCTGGATTCGACCAGCCCCAGCCCCAGCCATCACAGCGGTGCGGGAATGAACCTTCAGATGAGAGATCTCTCTCCCTCTCACTCTGTAACTCTTTCAAATAAATAAATAAAATCTTTAGAAAAGTAAAGTAAAAATTCCATGAAACATGGCACTGGAAGACAAATTCATGATCGAACATTCTGAAATCCACACACAGGGAGGTCTCCAGCAAGTGCATGGACAATGTATGTGGTGGAAAAACTGGATTTCAACCTTGCTGGCCTAGGATAAACTTAACGTTGTAAATCTACCTTTTCACAAAGGTTTCACACCTGACCCCACAGCCGGGCTGCATGAGTGTGTGAATGAGTGTGTGTGCATGTGTGTGTTTGAGTGACTGTGTGAGAGTGTAAGTGTGCATGTGGGTGAGTGTGTGAGAGTATGAGTGAATGTGTGTGTGGGTGTGTGAGAGAATGTGTGAATGTGCGTGTGGGTGAGTGTGTGAGTGAGTGTGTGAGAGTATGAGTGAATGTGTGTGTGGGTGTGTGAGAGAATGTGTGAGTGTGCATGTGGGTGAGTGTGTGACTGTGTGAAAGTATGTGAGTGTGTGTGAGTGTGTGAATGAGTGTGAGTGAATGTGTGTGTGGGTGTGTGAGAGAATGTGTGAGTGTAGGTGTGGATGAGTGTGTGAGTGTGTGTGGGCGAGTGTGTGAGTGTGCGTGTGTGAGTATTGTGAGTGTGTGTGAGAGTATGAGTGAGTGTGCGTGTGTGTGAGTGTGTGTGGGCGAGTGTGTGAGTGTGCGTGTGTGAGAGTATTGTGAGTGTGTGTGAGAGTATGAGTGAGTGTGCGTGTGGGTGAGTGTGTGAGTGTGCATGTGGGTGAGTGTGCATGAGCATTTAGGTGTGTGCCGCGGAGATCTTGGCCCTTCCCCCGACTAGTGAACCACGCTAGCGTGCAGGCGGGTGGCCCTGAACTTGGCGTTCTCGGTTTCTGCAGAGCTGGGAGGGCTGTTTTGGGCGTCAGGAGCTGAATCACACATGCTCACGCCCTCAGCCCCCTTCCTCACCCTGGCGCCTTCCTTTCCCAGTGTGGGCCCCACCATAGAGAGTTCCAGAGAAACAGGGCAGTGTCATCCTGCCCCAGAGGAGTATTTATGCTGGATGAGAAGGTTTACGGGCCAGAGCAATCGAAGATGACAAGGGACTAGGTGGTCAGGCACGTAACCCTCCGTCCATAGGGCCAGTTCATTGGGAAGGATTTGATGGGTGTTGGATTCTAAGAAGGAAGCCTTTTTGAAAGAAGGTACAAACTGAATTGGATTTTGAAATATCGTTATTCCATGCATCCGGGTAGCTTTGCCAAAAGCTGTGTATGCACAAAATGCCACGGCCCGTGACACAGGCACACGACGGAGTGAGGCACCATGCACTCCAGCGACGCAGGGCCAGCCGATGCTGACAACTGTGCCGTGTCCCTCAGAGTTCCATCACACTGACCATCACACAAGGCTGTTCCATCAGCCTTGGCCACACAGAAGTCACCCAGGGGCTCTGCACATTCCGGGGGTTTCCTGGGAGATTCAAATGTGCGGTCGGGGTTGAACACATGCTAAGTTTTATTCTAGAAATTTCCAACCCACAGCTGGGATCTCCTAGGTGGGCCCCTAGTGACCCCTGGACACCTGTCAGAGACTTCACTGTAGCCACGCAGTCTCTGCTCCCTCCACCTTCCAAGCTGCTGGTGCGGGAGCCAGTCCTATCCCACGTGTTGCACCGGATGAGGCTGTGGGGTTGAGGTGCTGACTCCTCATCCCTGGTGGGCGCCCTCACAACACAAGCATTGCAACCTGCCCACACCACCCCATCTGTGGGGTGCCCATGGGCTCCTCGTCCAGGTCCCTGGGGCAGGCTCCCGTGCTCTCCCGGAGGGTCAGCCACGGTGGGCTCTGAGTGCATCAGAGAGTGCCAAGAACTCCGTGCATCTCAGCAGCCATCTATGTTCAGAGAGCAAAGGGCGAGTACTCGGCATGCGGGAGACCTGGGAGAAGTGGGCGGCGCGAGACGAGAGCCGGGTGCCGTCTGCTACCTGCAGCACACCCTGTGTCGTAGAGCTTCCAGAAGCTTCTTCATGACCATGGGCTGTGCGTGGGGCACAGAGGGATGGTTCTAGAGAACTAATCTGAGCAGCTGCCGTGGCAGTGGGTGCTGGGTAAGTGAATCGTTTCAAGGTAATACTGGAGCAGTCAGTGCTTCCACGATGCTTCGGTCTGCAGATGCAGGCACAGAAACGCTCTCCAAGGGTCTGGGGAACCAGCCGGGCCCCCGGATCCAGGCTGAAGGCTGAGCCCAGAGAGTCAGGAGCAGGGCTGGAGCAGGGTGCGACCCAGCCGGGGGACGACTGGCGACTTTTCAGGAGGCAGTGGCCTCCCCAGGACAGCAGAGTCCGGTCCCCTTGGCCTTGCATGTCGAGTCCAAACGGCCCTCCCGCTCCAGAACCTCTCCGCGCTGGGCAGGGGGCCGCTGTGGCCGCCATCGCTGCTCTGCTCCTCTTCTGTTGTCTCCCGAACCCCTTCTGCTCGCACTGAGCCCTCCTCAGCCTGGATCTTGCCTGAAGGGCGCTGGTGGCTCCCGGGGGACAGCTTGGAGCCCTTGCATCCTTGGGCTCCTCTGTGGCTACATGGGTCCCTCCATCACCTTCACATCTCCCGGTTTCCTGCCGTTGAAGGTCCAGGTCCCCTCCTGCTCCTTTCTTCACTTACCCAGACTCCCCCAGGACCTCAGGTGCACACCTCCAGGTCACACCCACGCCCTGAGGCTGCCACATGCCCCTCTCCAGGACACACCCGTCCCGACTCTGTAGACTCACCTTCCACTGGAGCTGGCACTAGGGCGTGCACTCAGAACAGAGCCTCTGCCCCCCGACACACACACTCCTGCTCACACTCACACACACTCACACTCAGTCACTCACCTGTCCCTGCTTATGCATTCTCATTCACACATATTGTCACACTCACACACACCCACACCTGCACACACACTCACACATACTCTCACACCCATACCTGCAAACACTCCCTCACACACTCATGTACAGATACACACATGCACATATACTCATATCTGCACACACATGCACACACCCACACACTCATGCCCACACCTGCACACACTCAAATGCTCACATTCACAGATCCTCTCACACACCACACCTGCAAACTTCCTCACACACTCAGGTACAGATACACACATATTCATGCACACTCATACACACTCCACCCACACACAGACTCACACATTCACAGTCACCCACAGCTGCACACACACATTCACACTCGTATTCACTCTCACACCCACACTCACACATATCCACACTCATACTCACACTCACAACATACTTACATACTCTCATGGTCACATCTTCTGCTTTCTTTGGTCTTTATTGTTTAAAAAGTTAGGATTGTGTGCACTTATTTATTCAAGAGGCAGATTGAACAAAAGATGGACAAGCAGAGCTCCCGCCTGCTGGTTCACGCCCCAGGTGGGAGTGAGAGTAGAGATGAGAAGTGTGAAGCTCCCCTGAGCGTGGGGCAGAGGTAGGGGTGCAGGGCATGGTTGGAATAAATACCGTCTTAGCGCTCCTTCAGCCCTAACATCGTGACTACCAGCCATCCTAGCCCCAACGCTTCCAAAACCAAACAGCATTGCTTGTGTCCACTGTGTGTGGTCCCAAGATGAGCAGAGCAGCACCTGGAGCCATGGTCAGGCTATGGTCGTCCTCTGAACAAGGCTCTCCTCGGGGCAGGGGTGCCCACCCAGGCACTGGGCCCTCCTCAGAGCGAGCTGCAGGAGACCTTGACTACCCAGTGTGCAAAGAGTATCAGCCTCCAAGGGCACCTCCTTTCCCAGGTGGAGACAGTCTGGGGGCCCAGGGAAGCGCGTGGCTGTGTCGGCCGACCCTGGGACGTGGGTGTCAGTGGCGCTCATGATCACTTTTCTGAGCTAATTTCCTTTAACAAAATGATTCCTTTTTTTTTTTTTTTTTTTTTTTTTTTTGCACAGAGTAGCCAGGGGAGGTTCTGGTGTTTTGAAGCTTGCTACCACGTCATGCAGGGAGCAGCTTCTACTCCTCGGGCACCTCCTGCTCCCTGTGGTGGGACACGATGGGAAAGAAAGTTCCTGGCAGGTGGAGTTGTTGATTCCATGTGGAATCTTCAGGGTTGAAATAGTTCAGCTCCTTTGTAACTTGTTTGACTGCAAGACCGGTGAGTGAGGCCAGGGCTTCTCAACTGGGTCCTTGGGACTTCTTGGATCAGATACTTCCTGGTCGGGGCTGGTGCTGTGGCGTAGCCGGTAAAGCCACTGCCTGCAGTGCCGGCATCCCATATGGGTGCTTTTTCGAGTTCCCGCTGCTCCGCTTTTGATTCAGCTCTCTGCTATGGCCTGGGAAAGCAGTAGAAGATGGTCCGGGTCCTTGGGCCCCCACACCTGCATGGGAGACCTGGAAGAAGCTCCTGGTTACTGGCTTTGGATCAGCACAGCTCCGGCCATTGCAGCCAACTGGGAAGTGAACCAGCAGATGGAAGACCTCTCTCTCTCTCTCTCTTTCTCTCTCTCTCTGTGTGTGTGTGTGTAGCTCTGACTTTCAAATAAATCAATCAATCCTTAACAATACTTCCTGGCAGCAGGGGTTGTCCCGTGCACAAAAGCATGCACACTGTCCCCTGGGCTCCACCCACAAGGTCATGTGCAGTGAGCCCCACCCACAAGGTCATGTGAAGTGAGCCCCTGGGGGGGGATGACAAAACCACCTCCAGCTGAGAAACACTAATCTAGAGGCATCTAGATATAATGTATTCCTCTGAGTGTTTCCTTCTCCCAAAAGGAATACAGAGAGAGCCGACGGAACCAAGCATCTTGTTCCTCGAATGTGAAATTCAGAGAGACGGTTTTCCTCCGGTGCATTCTTTTTTGTCATATGAAAGTGGAACAAAACACCTTCTGTGAATCATAAATATTCTAAATTGCTTTATTGCTTAAACATGCATGCTTTAGGTCATCCCTCTCCACGTAAGGGGAGCCACAGTGTAACACGTACACCATTTCCTGCAATGACTCAGTAGGCGCCGGGAAGCTAAAACCAGGATTGACGCATTGGCAAGGAGAAGCAGTGATAGCTCTTGTTCCCCCAAAATGCCACCTCTGTTTTCCATCAACACGTTCTCTCTCTCGTGGGCTGTGAGTTCACGTTGTCATTGTGCATTGTGTTATCGATTACTTCACACTTCACATTTTGCTAGAAGTATTATTAAAATCATTTATTTTTAGGGATAAGGTGGATGACATATTTCTAGCAGCCCCATTTTGGAAAACACTATAAATACTTATCACAAATCTAATAGCCCAGAATTAGAATTTTGACTCGTGCGTAATCTGTGTTGGCACAATGGAATCGATCATCCCCAACACAGCTGCTGAGCCGGTGACGGCCACCAGCTATGTACAAAGGTAAAAAAAAAAAAAAGAAATTATTGTTAGTATAAATAATTGATAAATATTTGATTATCATTTTATGAAATAATTACCTTTAAGCAATTATCACAGTTAACAAGTGATGGCTGCAGGATTATTGCTTAATTACTATTAAACAACAAAGTACATATGGCCTATGATTTTCATTGTTTATTATTATTTTTACAAGCACAGATGGCTTGGTACAATCCAGAAGACTAATGGAAAATAATCTTTTTTAATGTAATTACCACATGAATATGTCAAATGATTTTTGTTTGTTTTGCTAACATCATTATATTATTTTCATTACCGTGCTTGGGATAATAATTATTCCCACACTTCTAGACCAAAAGGAAAAGCAAAAGATAGATACCTTTAAGCTTTATTATAAAAACATTTCTATTTTACAAAGATTTACCACATTAACATGTAATCTCACTTTGGTCTCAGTTGAGAAATACATTTGAAAAATCTTGTGACCCGGCCGGCGCTGTGGCTCAACAGGCTAATCCTCTGCCTGCGGCACCGGCACACCAGGTTCTAGTCCCGGTCGGGGCGCCGATTCTGTCCCGGTTGCCCCTCTTCCAGGCCAGCCCTCTGCTATGGCCCAGGAGTGCAGTGGAGGATGGCCCAGGTGCTTGGGCCCTGCACCCGCATGGGAGACCAGGAAAAGCACCTGGCTCCTGCCATCGGATCAGCGCGGTGCGCCAGCCACAGCGGCCATTGGAGGGTGAACCAACGGCAAAGGAAGACCTTTCTCTCTGTCTCTCTCTCTCTCACTGTCCACTCTGCCTGTCAAAAAAAAAAATCTCGTGACCCAATGACAGCTTGGTGCATGCCGGGACTCTAGTGGTCAATATCAGGATGCCACAAATGTGTCTTGTGAAGGTGTGCACGATTTAGGGGAAAGGAGGGGATGACAAGGACAGACAGCGGCTGTGACAGTGACCAGTGCGGACTTCAGACCTGCAGTGTGGGCAGCTGTGCGAGGGGGCTGCGTGTGACTCCATGCTCACAAATGCAGCACGTGGGGCGAGGTACAGTTTCTTCAGAGGCGAATGTACTCTGAGACCACGGTGCTAAGCCCAGGATGAGCATCGGTGAGCAGAAGGCAAACCTGTGCCTGCGCCATGCAGGGGCTCTTGGGAGAACGGGCTTCCCAGCCAGCCTGCTCCTGACACAGGGGACTTAGGGACTTCCCTGCACATGGCCCTGAAGACCCGGGGCCATCTTGGGTAAAGACGGAGGCCAGCAGAAGTCCTGGAGCTTGGGCGGAGGATTTTTCTGGCCAAAGCCCAGTAGCGGGCTGGAAGTGAGGTTCCCTTGCCTGGTCAAATTCCAGAGAGAGTTTTGGCCACAGACCGTTGCAAGAGGGTGGCACACATCACTACTTCTGACTCCAGCACCGCCTACCAGGAGACTCAGCTCGCAAACAAGCCCAGGTGTCGTGAAACAGGGTCTGAGCAGATGGGGAGAGCTCTCCTCGGGGAATGAGCATCCTCACAAGCTAGCCGCTAGCTCCCACTGACCCAGGCACCCAGTGAACTCGTGAGCACCCACTTCTCGCTCCTCTGCGCTGAGACAGCCAAGGACCAGGTTCCGTACCCAATGCATTGCTGTCCCTGGCCCAAAACGTGTTGATGCCTCCCACAGTTCTAGGTCATGAGCTTCTCACTAGCTACTGAGTGGCCAGAGCCTGCTCCTCTTCTGCCCACATCACGGGAGAAAAGGGCACAGCAGTGCACCCGAACGACATCGCGACCCTGCCCGGGGCCACTCAGCAGGACCCGGTCCTCCTCGTGGGGGACGGGTAATCCTGGCTGTGTGCTTGCATCATCCTCTCTAATGTGTGCGCTCACACCCAGTCACACGGGCGTTCTCAGACAGCAGGTAAAGGCGGCTACACTGCGTTGACCACGGAGCCCTGAGGTTTGTTCAGAGAGTCTCATGAAATAAACACACCTTTAAAAAATCTGTAATTCTCTATGAGAATGATGAGTACGGGATAACAAAGTCTTGTTTCCCAATTCAAGAAATCGAAGTGGAAAAGAAGGAAGGGAGGAAGGGAGGAATGGAGGGAGGGGAGCAGGGAGGGAGGGAGGGGAGCAGGGAGGGAGGAAGATGAAAAAAACAAAGAAAGGATGGAAGGAAAAGAGGCAGGAAGGTGGAAGAAAGGGAGAGGGGGCGAGGGAGACCTGCTAATGGATCCTGGGTCATTTAGACTCATCTCCCAGGATGCAATTTTATTATATTCCAAAATAAAATGATGAATTATTGAATTCAACAATGCAAAAAATGTTCTCAAACAGAGTGGTTTTAGTCATGGGCAGAGATCGCTCACATTATCAGCCTCCCCCACTTGACTCTGTGATGGGAGGGGTATTTCTTTGCATCTCCGTTTTGGTGGTATGTAACATGACCCACCGACCTGATGCCTGTCAGCTCCCCTCAAAAGTGCCTCCCGGGTATTTTTGCAAGTTCTTTCGGATTCTTGTTCCTGTAAGACATCCCCTCACGGATGTTCTGCGTGTCCCTGGTGCTGTCCCCACTGCAGATGACTCTTCGAGGTGGCCGGTCTGCTGCTCATGGCTGCACCGGCTGGAGACAGGTCCTCACGCAGGACCTCAGGAAGAGGATGCGACTGCTTTTGTGCTGAGAGACGCGCGCATCCCACCGCCGTGGCTGACTGCAAGAATCCACACACAGTCACTCGCCTGGCTAAGGCTGCACACGTCAATCACAGTGGCCTTGGCGGCCGGCTGTCCTGGAAGATCCTGAGTTCCGAGCTGCCAAGGCTCGAACCCCTGTCCGTGGCAGTGGCAGTGGATTGAGCCCTTGTTCCCAATCTGCATCCGCAAGGTGAGGTAAGAGCTCCGTCACGGCTGGGACTGCCCCGCCACTCTCTATGCTGCAGCATCTGGGCTGAAATCGTGCATCAGAGCAAGAGGAGGCATTTCCATTCCTCCCTAATCCCAAAGCCTCCTCACTCCTACTGAAAGGTTACCGAGTTACTGGAACCGTTGAGTGAGAATCTTTAACCCTAAACAATTACAGAGCATGACTTAAAAAAATATTAAATATAGTTTTTCAAAGAATGATGCATGTTATCCAACAGAGCTTTCTACGATCATTTAATCATCCTATATTTGTGGTTTCCATTATGGTGGGCATATGTAATATTCACCTTGAAAGGTGACTATTGGGGCCGGTGCTGTGGCATAGCGAGTAAAGTCACAACCTACAGTGCTGGCATCCCATATGGGTGCCAGTTCAAGTCCTGGCTGCTCCACTTCCTATCCAGCTCTCTGCTATGGCCTGGGAAAGCAGTAGAAGATGGATCAAGACCGTAAGCCCCTGCACCTGCGTGGGAGACCCAGAGGAAGCTGCTGGATCCTGGCTTCGGAGTGACCCAACTCTGGTCATTGCAGCCACTTGGTGAGTGAACCAGCGGATGGAAGACCTCCCTCTCTCCGCTTTTTCCTTTCTGTAACTCTGCCTTTCAATAAATAAATAAATCTGTTTTTAAAAAAAGTACTGTGACTGTGGGACGACTTTTACATTTTATTAAGCTTCAATTCATTTGAATTTAAACAACCTCGTGTGGCTAAGGGTTGCTACATTGGCAGGACAGGTCTAGGTTACTCAGTGGTACTATTTGCTGTTAGGTGATTTGTCGGTTAAACAATCAAACCTATCATGCAAACTCTGTCAGAGCAGGGATCTGGCTGCCATCAATCCCTCATAATAGCTTTTCTCAGCTCTACCCTGGCCCCTCATCCATGAAGCCCAATTTCTTTGGCCCCAGGCAAAGCCTCCTTGGCTGCACCACCCCCGGTTCACCTCCGTCACCTCCCGAGACTCATCTGGGCAACATCATTGTCCTGAGTGCAGTAACCGGACCTGAGATCGAATTATGTGTTGAGAAAGTTGACCCTGAAATAATCACGTCGTCTTTCATGCATCTATTTAGTCAGAGTATAATTAATCTTTTAATTTACTTTTTATTTATTTATTTGAGAGGTAGAGTTACAGGCAGACTCAGTTATAAGGAGACTTAGAGGGAGAGACAGAGAGAAAGGTTTTCCATCCTCTGGTTCACTCCCCAAATGGCCACAATGGGCAGAACTGGGCTAATCAAAAAACCAGGAGCCAGGAGCTTCTTCCAGGTCTCCTACATGGGTGCAGGGGCCCAAGGACTTCAACCATCTTCTACTGCTTCCCCAGGCCATAGCAGAGAGCTGAGCAGAAGAGAAGCAGCTGGGAATAGAACCAGCGCCCATATGGGATGCTGTCACCACAGGTGGAGACTTAACCCACTATGCCATAGTGCCGGCCCCTAATTAATATTTTATTGTGTTATCTTTCATGCCAGGCACTATATGAAATTATTCCACACATTTTCTATTCCAGATTCCATAGTAACTCTACAAATTATGTACTAGGAGACGTCGTTCGCTACTGAGGAAACTGACCCTGTAGAAATAGCTTTCCCATGGAGTCTAACTCAGTGGGCAAGCCCCCTGGGACACGGGCTGCTAAGCGTGGCCCTGCCCCATTCACTCCGTCCTTGTCACCTAGCAGAGCACCTGCCACCCAGCGGACATCCCAGTAGTATTTACTGAGCAGGTACGTGAATCCCAGTTTAAGCCCGGGTCCCTGGGCTTCCAGAGTTCGCACGTGCTCTTGTCTCTACCGACCCCTTGAAATCATCTGGAATTTTAGCCTGTCTGGAGCAGGGATTGGCAGAATGGCTCTGTGATGGGCCGGATGAGACAACTCAGTTACAAGGTGTCTGTGCCACTCCTGTCCCTCCGCGTTGGAAGCAGCTGCAGGCAGTGGGTGGGGGGCGTGTGGGGAGCTGCAGAGGCGCCAAAGCACAGCAGTGCCTGCACTCGAGCCACCCCTGCGGCCTGCTGGCTCCTGCTCCAAGCCGGCAAGTGGGAAACCTCCATCGCTTACTTAGCATAAAGCGGAACACGCACCTTCAACACCACACACAGCAGCCTTGCGTGGCCACCACAGCCTAGACCTCCTCTCCTCATCGCTATCAGGCTGTGAGTATTTTGGATCACTCTCCTTCACTTAAATCACGGGGAGAAATCCTGTTGCTGATGAGTGGCCCTGAGGGCAGGCTGAAAGGTCACAGGCTCTCACGAGGGCAGTCACGTCTGCTGTGAGCTCTGAGTCGCTTCCCAGATGCACCACGCAACCGGAATCTCTCCCGACGCCGGGTCTCGGACGCAATGATGCAAGCTGCGGTGCGCTGCGCCAGGAAGAGGAATCAACGCTATCCATGCTTCCGTGCAGATGTTTTATTTTGCCCCATGTTATTTCATCCATTTTATCTGGGTTGACCTTGAACAGATGAACGCTAAGTTCACGTTTCACAAAGGTTCTCTCTCTCTCTTTTTTTTTTTAAAGCTTTTATTTAATGAATATAAATTTCCAAAGTACAGCTTATGGATTACAATGGCTCCCCCCCCATAACTTCCCTCCCACCTGCAACCCTCCCCTTTCCCGCTCCCTCTCCCCTTGCATTCACATCAAGATTCATTTTCAATTCTCTATATACAGAAGATTAGTTTAGTATATATTACGTAAAGATTTCAACAGTTTGTCCTCACATAGCAACACAAAGTGAAAAATACTGTTGGAGTACTAGTTATAGTATTAATTCACAATGTATAGCACATTAAGGACAGAGATCCTACATGATTTTTTTTTAAAATTGATTAATTTTCTATGCAATTTCCAATTTAACACCAATTTTTTTTTCATTTTTAATTATCTATATACAGAAGATTGATTCAGTATATACTAAGTAAAGATTTCATCAGTTTGCACCCACACAGAAACACAAAGTGTAAAATACTGTTTCAGTGCTAGTTATAGCATTACTTCACATTGGACAACACATTAAGGACAGATCCCACATGAGACGTAAGTACACAGTGACTCCTGAAGTTGATTTAACAATTTGACACTCTTGTTTATGGCGTCAGTAATCTCCCTAGGTTCTAGTCATGAGTTACCGAGGCTATGGAAGCCTTTAGGGTTCACCGACTTCGATCTTATTCTGACAGGGTCATAGTCAAAGTGGAGGTTCTCTCCTCCCTTCAGAGAAAGGCACCTCCCTCCACAAAGGATCTCTTTGTGGATCTGCCACGGCTTCAGCCTGATGAACTCTCCCGGGAGCCACAGTGCTCCCCTGGAATGTCCCCAGAGGTGGCTACGGAGATGTTCCCCGGTGCTCTCCACCGGCCTGTCTGAAGGCCGTCATGTGTGTCCACGAGCCCAAGTGCCCGCTCCAGGCAGGGGCTGTCAGCCCCGGCCCTGGGTAAACAGCAGAGAGAATGGTGAGAGTCAGTCGCTGCCTCCTTGAAGAAACGCCAGGCCTGGATTTTGAGATCATCGACTATTTCAGTGCTGTGAACATTCTCGTGTGCAGACGCGAGCACATTTCCTAAAGTTCTTGGAAAATGGAATTTAAAAGCGAGTTTACTCTGGTGTTTTTAATGCATAGCTTTTCTGTGCACACTTCCCACAAACTCCGTGAAGCACCTCGTCTGTTTCACCCTCCACAAAGCCAACGTTGCGCTTCAATGGTTTGTCTTCCCAGGAGGATGCCGTGGGAGCAGGTGCCGCCTGCTATCCGCTATGCAAACCGCTGAGTGGGGCCTGGCACGAGCCCTGATCTGCCCACAGCACACGCCATTGGGAGAGGAAGACTGCCTGCCCCATGCACAACTGACCCCGGGGAGGCTGCTTTGCCTACAGTGCCTTCCATGGCATCTGTAAAAAGATTGAAGGATTTGGCAATAAAAGGAACGAACCATTGGAATGGATTCGCAAACTTGCTTTTCCTAAGACCAATTCATCTCGAGTGCTTATTTAGGAGCATGTCTACACTAGCGTTCTTTCTTGCTCTATTATCGGTTTTAATCCGGAGTTAATCCAATGAGCTCTCAAGAACACACTCAATGCAGCAGACACGTATTGATCACTGTACTCTCTGCCGGGCGCGTCGCTAGGCTCTGTCGCATCCCGACGGTGGCCATCCGAGCTTCGGCGGCAGGGGAGTGCCACTGCGGATCCACACGTTCCTCCCTTCTCTCCTTCCCTCCTGTCTTCCTTTCTCTTCCTCCCTCCCTCTTCCTTTCCGCCTTCCTTCTTCAATTGGTTTAGTGTCTGCTCCATGGCAAACACTGAGCCCCTGGCGGTGGACACGCTACACAGTCTGCTGTGTAGACTCAGGAGCTGAGTCTGGTGTCACCTTGCATGCCCTCTGTTCAAGCCCTCAGCCCCTGTGTGGCTCCCCAGGCCACCACAATGGCTCATTGATGGGATCCACTCGGCACTTTCTCGCACACATTCTGTTGCTTCCAACAGAAGCGCCACTATCTTTCTCAGCCTGTTTGCGTCTGACCCCTCCAAGCAGGGGCAGCGTGTTAGAAGGACAAGTCTGTGTTTCTGATAAAAATAAATACAGCAGCCAGCTGTGCAGGAGAGGCCGACGGGAACCAGCTGGAGCCCTGGGCTTCTCAGCACCTGGCTGTCCGCTCGGGAGGAGGCCGGCACTATGACCTGTTGGGACATCGTCCAAGACAGGTTCTCTTTCAGGTGCCACGCGTGTGGGAGCAGAACGAGTTTTCCCTGGAACACAGTGGCCATCAGGCGTGCTCAGTCATGTGAGGCAGAAACAGGTGGAATGTGAGGAAAAAAATCCTAGACATTAATCTCGCAGGAATTTTCTATTCGCTTTGTTTTCTTTTTTTCCTCCAAGGATCGTGACAATCTCAGAACCTACTTCAGAATTGATTTTGCAAACTGTATAGAATAAGTCTACCAGGTGCTGGGGCTGTGGTGTAGTGGGTTAAAACCCCATCTGCAGCATCAGCATCCCATCTCGGTGCAGGTTCCAGTCCTGGATGCTCCACTTCCCACCCAGCTCACCTCTAATGCTCCTGGGGAAGCAGCAGAAGACGGCCCAGGTGCTTGAGCCCCTGCACCCACGTGGGAGACCTGGAAGAAGCTCCTGGCTCCTGTCTTTGGACTGGCCCAGCTCTTGCCATTGGAGCCATTTGAGGAGTGAACCAGTGAATGGAAGATCTCTTAATTTCTCTCTCTCTCTCTCTCTTTCTCTCCATAACTCTGCCTTTCAAATAAATAAATAAATATTTTTTAAAAAGTAAGTGTCCCAGACATCAAACACTCCCTCTTACTGACACAGAAAAGAGTAAATGTACAGTCAATTTTATTAAAATGGTGATGACCTGCAGGACCCGGGTTGTGTTAGGTTTGGCCCAGGCCTTAAGTGTGTGGCTGGAGGAAGCCGTCTGTCTGTCACTGTAGTCACACAGGAGCGAGAGTGGCGATCTCTGGCACCGCAGGGTGTTTGCAGGTTTTTCACGTATTCTAGGGTTTCACGGTGTGGTTCAACACGAGTGTTCAGCAATGCGACGGCAAAACAACCCACAGGCAAATCGGGCTGAATCTTTCCAGACCTCGCCCTGCTTCTGGTCCACTGTTTTCTTCTCTCTTGCCTTGCCCTTGCCTTGTCTTTCTCTCCACTCCCCCTCCCTTCTCAATGGCAACACAGCTGCTCTCTTTTGGAACACTGGGCTTGTCGAGGTGGGCGGGCCCACACTGTGACCACTGCTTTGAGAGGCGAGGCTAACATCATCACTCGGGGACCCCCAAAACTCGGCCAGTGATTTAAGGGAGGGGAAGGGACTGTGAAGATGGATGTAAAACACCTAGGGACAAGTGTTATGGCCCAGCCGATCAAGCCACTTCTTGCCACACTGGCACCGCATATGGGCGCCCTTCCTGTCCCAGCAGCTCTATATCTGATCCAGCTCTCTGCTCACACCCTCGGAAAGCAGCAGAAGATGGTCCCGTGTTTGGGCACCTGCAGCCATGTGGGAGACCTGGATGAAGCTCCTGGCTTCAGCCTGGCCCAGCCTGAGATGGAAGATAAGATATTCTCTCTCTCTCTCTCTCTCTCTCTCTCTCTCTCTCTCTCTTTCTCGCTGTGGCTCCGACTTTCAAATAAATAAATACATCTTTTAAGAAAACCAAAACCTACCTGTCCTAATTTTTCCAAGCCACGTAGACACGTCACTGCTGCTGACTGACACCTGCTATCCGTATGCAGCGCCCACAATGGCTTCATATGTCCCTGTTGGCGATACATTCCTCCGTTCCCTTTGCGGAATCTCTTACTTCAAAGCACTGCCGGGTAAAGCTGATCTCACGGGAGCAGAGAGAACAGTTGTGGGCAGAAGTTGAGATGCTGGTGAAAGGCTACAGAATTTCACTTTTTTGTGATGAATTTGTTCAGGAGCTCTGGCGTGCACAGTTCATAATGATGTATTGTATCCTTGGAAATTGCTAAGAGGGCAGATTGAATATGCTCTCACATAGAAAGGTGACAGGTACGGGAAGGCATGTGTATGCTAAGTAGCTCCAGGCAGCAGCTCCAGGAAGTATACTTATCTCAAAACAACACATATAGCACATGGCCAGTATTTGACTATAAAGAATGAATGCGTAAGTATGTTGGGAAAATAAACGTTCTTGCTTCCCTGTCTATGTACCTGCTCTCTTGCTCCCTTCCAAAGTCTCCGCCTGTGCAGTTGCTGGGGCCCAGGTTGTTGACATTCGAATTTTAGTCATTTTGCCAGAGGGCTATCCAGAGAGGCTGGAAAATTGACAGTGCCCTAGAGAACCCCCGAGGAGGAGGGGAGGAGAGAAGGTGGACCATTAAAGCTGAGGAGGAGGGTGTCTCCGGGGACTTAGGCGCCAGCTGGCCCCTCTTCTGCTCTCACAGTTCTCCTCTCCACTGCCTAGGGCTTCCCAGTCACGGCAGGAAGGAAGCCCCAGCGGCTGGGAGGCTGGGCAGCTTTGCAGGGCCCAGTGATGTGGAGCCCTGGGCAGCATGTGGTCTCAGCAGGGCTCCCGCGTTCTGCCTTGGGCTGCAGCAAGATCATTGCACAAGAGCGACACTGACCCTCATGTTCGCCTCTGAACGGTGACACTGGAGGGGTACAGGCAGCATCTGTCACATTTCTGCCTGCAAAGATGTTGCTAAGATAGTTTAAAGCATATTTTGAAGTTTGTGATTTCTGGATGTTAAAATAAATGTGTCGATGAAATTGATGGGATTTTACTTTATTTTTAAAGATTTTACTTTCGGGGCCAGCGCTGTGGCAGTGGGTTAACACCCTGGCCTGAAGTGCCGGCATCCCATATGGGCGCTGGTTCTAGTTCCAACTGCTCCTCTTCCAGTCCAGCCCCTGCACCTGCATGGGAGACCCGGAAGAAGCTCCTGGCTCCTGGCTTTGGATGGGCACAGCTCCAGCTGTTGCGGCCACCTGGGGAGTGAACCATCGGATGGGAGATCTCTCTCTCTCTCTCTCTCTCTCTCGCTCTCTCTCTCTCTGCCTCTTTTCTCTCTGTGTAACTCTGACTTTCAAATAAATAAGTAAATCTTTTAAAAAAGGCCAGCGCCGTGGCTCAATAGGCTAATCCTCCGCCTAGGGGCGCTGGCACACCAGGTTCTAGTCCCGGTCGGGGCGCCGGATTCTGTCCCGGTTGCCCCTCTTCCAGGCCATCTCTCTGCTGTGGCCCGGGAGTGCAGTGGAGGATGGCCCAAGTGCTTGGGCCCTGCACCCGCATGGGAGACCAGGAGAAGCACCTGGCTCCTGGCTTCGGATCAGCGCGGTGGCCATTGGAGGGTGAACCAACGGCAAAGGAAGACCTTTCTCTCTGTCTCTCTCTCTCACTGTCCACTCTGTCTGTCAAAAAAATGATTTTACTTGAATTTATTCAAAAGGCAGAGTGACTGAGAAAGAAAGAGAGAGAGAGAAGGAGAGAGAGAAAACTTACACTGCTAGCTTACTCCCCAGAAGTTCCTAACACCTGGGGCTGTATCATTTCAAAACCAGGAACCAGGAACTCAACCTGGGTCTCCCACATGCGTGGCAGGTCCCAAGCACTTGGGCCATCTTCCAATGTTATCCCAGGTGCATTAGCAGAAAGCTGGATTGGAAGTGGAGCATCCGGGACTTGAACCGATGCTCATGTGGGCCACCAATGTCTCAGGTGGCAGCTTACCCTGCCACGCCACACGCTGGAACCTCAGTGGAATTTTAGGCAGTAGAAATCTACTATAGGGAAACCTCAGGTGGAAAATATGGGGAATAAAAATAATTCACACAGGTAGGGGTCCATATGCTGGGGTCATCTTTTCCCTTGTAAATTCCACACTAAACAATTGTATGATAAGTACCAGGATAGAGAAGGTGCTATGTTAGGAGTTAGAGACCCCAGGGAACACAAAACAGACACAGTCTCTGTGCAGTCTGTTGAAGAATGAGGTATTGTTTCATTCATTGCACATTCGTGAGTATTACAGAGGCAATGACTGTAACTGACACACACCTGTCGCACATCCTCGTCTCAGGGCTGGTACGTATCAGCTGTCTTCAATTATCACCGCCACCCTGAGGTTTGGGTACATTACCCGACTGCATAAGCAAGCAAGAACTTAGGCAGTGAGATGTTTCATGATGTAAGGGATCAGATCTGAGCTATCATCAATGGTAAGCTATACCGTGATTTTATGTGCTATAAAAAACGCTGCCTAGTAACAGTATCAAATGCAATGGGTTGAAAGACTGATTTGGTAGAGAGCAGCATGTGTGCCTTATATTCAGTGAACCACGGAAGCCAGCAAGTGTTCAGAGCTGAGCTTCACCAGCGCCTCATCCCCCGCCCTCCACACCCTTCGCACGCAGCCCGTGCTGTTACATTCCTGCTGACTGCTGCGCCTTGGCTAGGCGATGCTTTCTGTTATTAGCACGATTCTAAGGTAAGCGGCAGGTGAGGGGGGCGGTGCAGGTGGGCTGTGCTAGAGGTGCTCTCTGGGCCAGCGAGGAGGAGAGATGAGTGGGACCCCAGGCCAGGGAAGGTCGCAGCCTGCAGCTCGGAGCAGCAAGGAAGGAGGAGGAGAGCAGGTGCCATGCGTGGAGCAGTCTCCTGAGCAACTATGCAGCCTGAAAGCTACGTGGTAGCCATGGCCTGTGAAGTCAGGGGCTAAAGGTGGGGACAGAGCGGAGGGAGAATGGGCTGTCCAGGGGATCACGACTGTGTGAGCTGCTGTCCCCAGTGTCACCTCCCAAAGACCCAGCTGCAACACTGAGTCTACTCTCCTGCTGCTGAGAGATCTGAGCCCCTCCAGTCTCGGGTCAGATGCCATGTGACTGCCTGTGTGGGGCCATGTGCAGGTGACCAAGCCCTCTGAGAATCTGCTTTTGTCCACTGCTTTTTGTCCCTATCATTTCTCATTATGAGTTTCATGGTCTGTGCTCCCTTCCCCCCCCCCCCCCACCTGGGGCTACAGCTCCACACTCTGGGGCCATCTTGCCTTCCCCACCTTGGGGCTCCCCATCGTAGCTCTGGGACCCACACATTCGCAAGAACACGTGGAGCGCCCAGTGTGGGTGTGAGAGGAAGGGCGGGGAGTGCTTCATGGTGATGCCCAGGTGTTGATCCCAGAAGACGAGGAGACGCTCGCCATCGCGGGCAACAGCAGAGGAATGCGGGCCGATGATTTTTGGAGGGACGGTCATGAGCTCATTTGTGGCTAGGTTGACTTTGGGAACATGTGGACGGGAAGCTGGGAACTGAATTTCTGATTTCCAGCCACAGGCACACGGAGACAAGCAGAGGACCTGCCAATCGTGCCTCGGCCTCTCCAGAGGGATCGTCCATCTTCCAATGGAGGACATGGGGGTGCTGGGATGCCGAACGCCGATCTCCTAGGTGGTGATGAGGAGGAACTCAGAAGAGTTTTGCAAAGAACGCAGCAGTCATTACAAAATGTCTAAAAATGATGATGCCTGGGACACAGAGCTTGGAAGCCAGATGCCGCTGGATGCCTGTCACAGGAGGGCTGCTGGGTGCAGTAAGCTGGTCCATGGAAGCTCCCTGGTGCAGGCTCTGCGTACGGTGACAGCAGAGTAGAGAACAGAACACTGCCTCCCGAGCCGTGTTCCCCACTACGCTGGCGGGGACCTGGGAAGGAGTTGAGAGGGCTGTGCTCATCTACTGCTGTGTCAATGCAGGAAACAGGTCTCCCTGGGGCACTGTCACTTCCTCCCCTGGTCATCTTAGAGGAAGGATCTCTCTCACGGTGTCTTCTCAGAGCCAGCTTTGAGTAGAGCTCAGAACACCCAAGGTCCGCATCTCTCTCAGGAATATTCATTCTCTTGTCCTCTCCCCACGGGCCAAGGACGGTACCTCCCTCGGTCTCCAGAGAGGCAGAACCGCTACTGTGGTCCACACTTCCCAGTCCCTCGCCCAGGAGGGACTCCGGGGACAGGAACTTGCCTTCCAATCTCCACCTCTGTTCTGCAGAACTGGTCAATTCTATGCCAAGCGGAAGCAAAGAGGGGCGCAGGCAGAGCCTGAAGAGGAGCTGCAGGGCACTGAGAGCCTGGGCGAGGAGGCTGATCGCCTGCCACCCATCCCCCAGTGGCTCCTGACCCCCAGCAAGGTCCTCCTCAGCCCCAGCCCACAGCTGTCACCGTGGGACGTGTGGGGATGTGGGACGAAGTGGACGCGGGTCCCCGGGAGCTGGGCTGCCCCTGTGCGCACTCACCTGCAGTCTGAGAAGCTGGCTGACAGCTCTCCTGCTAAATTTAGCCTTTGAATGGGAGGCCAAGACCACGCCTCCGTGGCCAGCTGAGTAAGAGCTGACGCCCGACCTGATTTGTCTCCTGCGCTCAGGGGGGGTTCCCATGGAGCTTGGCATCCGCGAGCTGTGCGCTTTCAATCACTGGTTTTCTCCCGAGATGCCTGTTGTGAGCAGGGCAGAGCACAAACAGTAACCTTTACTCCCTTTCACCCAGAGGTCCATGTTGTTTAAAAAAGGGAGGAAAAAGCAAAGCAAAACAAAACATCTCTAGGCAACCGGTTAAAAAAAATAAGAAGATTCCCGTTAGCAAGGCATATACCCAGGCGCTCCTGGTTGTTGCGATATATATGTTGCTGTTTAGCCTGATGATTCAACACATCCTTCTGGGATGAGATCCCCAAGAATATGTTGTTAATTGCTTACATTTTTGAGATTTTCAAACACAATGCCAGCCAGCCAACTGCCTACCCAAACGTGCCGGTTGTTGTACTCTACGGACTTGGCTGAGCTACAGTACCCACGCATCATTGGTCAGAAATTATGTTGGGTGTTTCTGTGAAGACATATTTAAATTTGGGCTTAATTTTAAACTTTAAAACAGTAGATGTTGAGTCAAGTTTATGACTTGGGTCATCTGGGTGGGCTGAAGCCTGGAGGGAAAGGAGCTGCACTCCTCCGACTAGGGGGACGTCCACCGGCCATCGCTGGGGACCCGAGCCGCAGCTCCCACAATTCCCTGGTTCCCAGCCCGCTGGACACCTGACCGGTCTCTAAGGTCATGTGTGAGCCAATTTTTTAAAGTAGATTTCAGCCTCCGTGTGTGTGTCTAGACACACAAACACACGTTTTCACACACGTCTATACACACACCCACACCCACATGTTTTCACACCCACACATGTTCACACTCACAATTATATAATTTTACACACACATTTTCTCACACTCCCACACATTTCCACACAGCCACACACACACACACACACACATACACACTATGGGCTCTTTCTGTGTCAGATCCCACCTATTACCCTCACTGCCCTATGAGCCGCCATTTCCTAATATGTGTCCCCGACGGGGGGTGGAATCCCCTTTAACAAATGCAAGATAACTGGTTAAATCTGAATTCCATACACACACTTAATAACTCTTTTAGGGTATGTTCTAGTGAAAATTCTTTCAGCACATCATGTGCAGCATTCGGGACCTACTTCTATTAAAGGCATCTGCTTGGCTGGCGCCTTGTGGCTCCGGCACCCAGGGTTCTAGTCCCGGTCGGGGTGCGGGTTCTGTCCCGGTTGGGGCACCGGATTCTGTCCCGGTTGCCCCTCTTCCAGGCCAGCTCTCTGCTGTGGCCCGGGAGTGCAGTGGAGGATGGCCCAAGTGCTTGGGCCCTGCACCCCATGGGAGACCAGGAGAAGCACCTGGCTCCTGGCTTCAGATCAGCACGGTGCGCCGGGCACGGCCGCCATTGGAGGCTGAACCAATGGTAAAGGAAGACCTTTCTCTCCGTCTCTCTCTCTCTCTCACTGTCCACTCTGCCTGTCAAAAAGAAAAAGGCATCTGCTGTGTATCTGACCTCCAAATCCCACGCACCCTGTGGCTGCGTTCCATCAGGCAGCCCTGCACCCGTGCCACTGGGGATGGGAGCGCCCACTCTGCTCTGCTCTGCTCTGTGGTCAAGACAACACCAAGCCCAGCTCCTTCGCCAATCTTCAGGTTTCCGCTTTGAGCTCCAACCCAGTCGGGGACACGGGACGGCCACCCTCCCGGTCACCGCCCCCCCCCCCAATCATCTCCAAAGAGGCTCTGGTGGTTCCCGTTGGGTGTTGCGTGCATTGCCTCGCTGGCAACGTCAGAGCCAACACGGTTGTGAAGGAGCTGCCTTCAAAGTCTCGGATGTGGGCCAACCTCTCTGCTGCACCTAAATGTCCACCTTTCTCAGTTCCTCTCCACCGTGACTGGCAGCCCCGTCTCTCTCTCCTAGGAACACCAGGAGAGGTCTCCTGGCTCCCAGAGCACCGTGGGATCCACACTGTAGAAGAAGAGGCATTGGATTCACTGTGACCGACCTTCCCATCCCATCCCGGGCACTCGGGAAATATTTGGGGAATGAATACATGAATGGCCCTATTCCATGTTACTGGCACACTCCCTGGGGACCCAGGCCACTGTGAGTCCAAGTCCCTGTGGCCGCCATCAGGCTTTGCGGAACGGGTGCCGAGCACTTGCCCAGAGGAGGGACTCACTGATGCACATTGGTGAGGCGTCTCAGCCTGCACCTGCTCAGAGGAGGAGCATCCTTGAAAGTGCAGGGTCTGCAGAAATGGCCATTGACAGGGCACTGAGATTACTAAGGAGCCCCTAACTGCTGGGCACTGGAGAAGGTGCACAAAACAAGCCCCCCACCCAGAGGGATCCTGCAGCTGGTGGCAGCCGACTGCCCACGTCTCATCTTCCCCAAGGAAGCACCTAGGAGGCAGCACGGATCAGCTAAGATCTCGGGCTCCAGACCCAACCCCCTGGCTCTGACAGACTAGCAGTACAACAAGGCTGCGGCCTCCTGGAAGTCAGCCCTGATCTTTCAGCCGGGTTCTGGAAGGATTAGGCTGTTAACACCATGGAAGCGCTAGTGTGTGTCTCACTCCACTCCAGAGGCGGGGGACACACCCGGTGCAGGCCCCCTCCAGGTCCCTGCACAGCTCCTAGGAAGGCAGGAACGTCGTGAGGCAGCTGCCGTCGCATGCCCAGTGTTGATAAATTCTGTGAAGGCAGAGGGAGCAAGGGGGAGGGCGGAGGACAGGGTCTTCCCCAGAAAGGACAGACTGGGACTTGGAGCCAAACCCTGCAGGCAAGAGCACAGATGGCCAGGAGCCTCACGCCGATTAGCTCCAGGAGTCGTGGGAAAGTGGTGGACGCCTACGGTGAGGATTCATGTGGACAAACAGGACTGGTCTTCCTCACCGAGGAAGGTGAGCCACCAGCTCAGAGACCCACCAGACACACGGTGGGCCACTCACTCCCCGAGCCCCAGTGGGGTCTGAGAAATAGTGGAAAACACTTCTGAACAGGCAGAACAGAGTCAGGTTGCACACATCTCTTTTTAAGAGATTTTTTTTGAAAGGCGAAGTATCAGAGCAAGAGCGAGAGCGAGAGAGAGAGCGAGAGAGAGAGAGAGAGAGAGAGAGAAATCTTCCAACTGCTGGCTGACTCCCCAAATATCCACAACAGCCAGTGCTGGGCCTTGCAGGGGCCCAGGCTACAGTGCCATCTTCTGCTGCTTTCCCAGGAGCATTAGCAGGGAGCTGGATAGGAAGTGAGGCGCCTGGGACTCGAACCAGCTCCAACATGGGATTGCAGCATTGCAGCGTTAGCCCTCTGCGCCACAGCGCCAGCCCCACCACACACACTGAGCCAGGCAGATGGGCAGGTTCCACGTGGTGGCAGGATCCAGCAGATGTGTGGGTGAATGTCCCACAGCACATGGACAGTATTCAGGAGAGCCGGGCTGGCAGCCTGCAGAGACCAAGCCAGGGTCCTCAGCTCAGGAGCCCAGGTGTCCAGTGTGGAGAAAGACCTACAGAGAGCCTGGGAGAGGTGAGAGGGTAGGAGCCCCCAGGCTCCTCTCCTCATGGGCAGTGGCCTCTGGGACGTGCCTGGGGGGCTGGCTCTCCGTCTCCTTCCCCACTGCTGCTGATGAGCCACAGGACAGCGAAGATGCCCTTCGTACAGTTCAGGAGCCTGGAAGTCTGAGATCCCAGCTGCACATCAAGCAAGCGCCTTCCTGCTGCATCTTCGCTTGGTACCAGGCAGAAGGGCAGAGAACGCATGTGCAGCAGAGAGCGCCAGAGGGGCGGGAACTCTAACAAAGCCACGCTGCACTCCCGCCATGAGGACATGGATCCACTCATAAATGCAGAGCCCTGGCGACTACGCCCCCTTTAGGTCCCGCCTCTGTACGCTGCTGCCCTGGGGGTCAAGTCTCCAACACATCTGCTTGGGAGCCTGCGTTAGCCCACAGCATAGGACTTCCTGAATGCACACTGCAGAGGGATGCCGCCGTTCGGTGGCTTGCAGAAACGCTCATGTATTTTGGAAAGAGCTGTGAATTCTCCGTGCAAACCAGTGGGACAGGCAGAGAGGAGAGTGTAGGGGAGAAGGGCGCACCGCAGAGTTCAAGGCTGAGAAAGATGAGCAGAAGAGAGGACAGCGAATGCAGCGCCAGCCTGATGGACTCATGGGAGCCAAAGCAAACAGGGAATCTGCGTGAGCTTGGGCCCAGGGTTCACAGAGAGAGGGTGACCGCCCAGGGCGTGGCTGTGAGGTCCTAAGCCAGGGCCACCTAGTGGCGCCGTGTGCTCGGGGCCTCACTGCTGTCTCTGCGTCTCCGTGCCTTTACTCCCGGTGTAGAACTCGGTAAGGAGCCTCCTGCCTCCCCAGAGGGTGCTCAGGAGTTCTTTCACAGCCGCTTCAGGGAAGCAAGGCAGGAGGTCACAGAGGCTTCCTCTCTGCTCTTTCCTCCAATGCCAGGGGCCACACTTGGGGGACGTGCTGGGGGCTGGGGGGCGTGTCCTGGACCCATGAGTAGTTCTGTGTTTCCTTCCCTCCTGCTCCTTCATGCACAACTCATTCTGGTTTTTGTTTTTTTAAGGTTTATTTATTTATTGGAAAGTCAGAGTTACAGAGAGAGAGAGAGAGAGAGAGAGAGAGAGAGAGACAGGAAGAGAGCGCGCTTCCATTCGTTGGCTCATTCCCCAGACGGCTGCAATGGCCAGGGCTGGGCCAAGCTAAGACAGGAGCCAGGAGCTTCTTCCAGGTCTTGTTGCATCCACTCGTCAGCTAAAATGGAATATTACAAAAGCCAGTGACAGTCACACACTAACTTTATTGAAAAATGAGAGGCAAGGCAACCGATCGGGACCAACACTCCTTACCAGAGCCGGGTCCCCAACAGCGAGTTACACAGCTTTTTATAGTGTTCTGTCCACTAGGGATCACAGTTTCAAACCCCTGGTATGCAGTGAACAATAACAAACCCAGAACATGATTGTAAGATAACCGTTAACAGTAACAAACCCAGGAACAATAACAAACCCAAGATATGGTTGTAGGATCATGGTGCAAGGCGCATTTCTGTCCACTTAGGCAGGACACTCGGGCTGTGCCCTTGCTCAGTTCCTGGAATTTGGGCCCACACAGTTGCACAAGATGCGCCCTTGGCCTTTAGCAAGCAAAGCTAATATGTACAAAAGGGAGAGATCTGCAATAGCTGTTCGCCTCACTTACTCCATTTCGATTGTGACTTGACAGTCTCCCCCTTGGGGGCAGGGACCAAGCACTTGGCCCATCCTTTGCTGCCTCCCCAGGCCATTGGAAGAGAGCCAGATCGGAAGTCGAGCAGTGGGGACATGAACTGGAGCCCATATGGAATGCTGACCTCACAGGCGGTGGGTGGCTTTACCGGCTTTGCCACCGTGCCAGCCCCCTGTTGCATTTGTAAAAGGCTTATTTCTTGTTATGTATTGGGACAGCAGGATTAGAGATGGGGGGAAGAGTTGGGGAGGGGGAAGGGAGAGAGAGAGAGAGAGAGAGAGAGAGAGAGAGAGAGAGAGAGAGAGAACTGTATGCAACCCAGGCGGGCGGGGTGGTGAGAGGTGCACCTGCTCACCTGCACTCTCTGGAGGTGGCAGCCAGCCCAGGGATCCTACACTCTGGATCCTTATCAACACCCCTCCCTCCCTCTTACGATGCTCATAAAGTCTGCCCTCAAAAGATACCTTTAATGAAAAGACAAACATCCTGCTTGGTTTCTTAACTTCCCCAGGCCGTCTGTATTCCAGGGGGCGTCTTTGGCAACCCCGAGCCTCACATTGGAGAAACTGGGGGCTGGACTGTGTTTCCACCCTGTGGACTTCACACCAGCACATCTGTGCCGGCTGCCGGATCCTCCCCACAGTGTGAGGCTGGCTCTTCACTGGACTTCTGGGGTGGCTTTGGATGCGTGTATGTGTGTGTGCATGCGTGTGTGTGTCTGCCCAGGCATGTGTGCATCCACTGCACGGGCGCAGGACGGAGAGCTGGAGGGCTCTTCCCTCCATGGGCTCCTGGTGTATCCTAACAAGTCTGCCCCCTGCCTTTTTGTCCTTTTGAGCAGGTTGGTTTCTGACAGTGAGTAGCTGGGAGAAACATTCACACCCCAAGCTACCTGCTTCCGATTTGCAAGGCCAGGAAGCAGGACCAGGGCTCAAGGGCCCTGTGTTCCCTTGGAAGAAGCGAGCCCAGGCTTACACCTCCAACAGCCCCGTTTGAGTGAGTTCAGTCTTTCCATTAACCCGTGTGACCCTCCTGACTCCCTAATCCCAGTTAATTAACAAACACGGCGGCCACCGGATGGGTTCCAGCGAGTGTCCCTGGTGTGGTCCCGTCTGCTAGCTCCAAGAGCCCGCCTGTCTTTGTTCCACCCAGCACTTTGCATCTCAAATGAGCGGCCTAATTAATCTTCCCCACCACCCTTTAGGATGGGTAGGCCTTGTCCATTATCTCTCCTTCGCCAGAGAGTAACCATTTAAGGGACTTGGCTGAGGTCACAAGGAAATTAGCATCTGAGCCAGGAGAAAATCCCGAAACCCTTGTCTTCCCACTCCGTTCCCTAGACAACACGGTGTCGTCCTCTCGGCGAATGATGAGCAAGTGCAGCAGGACCAGCGCCTGCGGCACGGGCCCTCCGGGCTGACGGGGCTTTTTGAAACTCAGGGCCCGAAAGACGCTGAAGCATGCTTCTTGGAACATCTCACAGGATGGCTCTGCTCCCCATGTGCGGATCCATCCGGGACCACAGGACGTCTCCGCAGGGTTGGAGCAGGTGGGATGGGGGGAGGGGACTCTTCTCCTACCCCCAGTGAGAGGGCTCCCGAGTGGGCTCTCTCCCCCTGCAGGGCTGCTCTGTGCTTTGTGGAACCAGCTACCATACGGGAAGGGATGCAATGTCACGGTGCAGGAATTCAGGCCAACAAGCCCTCACTCAACACCACCAAGTGGCGGTGCCTGGGGCAGGTCTCCCAGATGGATTTCAGTCACCTGTGTTATTTGCTAAAACCGAGGGAAGAGGCAGACCCTTCCTTTTCTCACCACCTCAGATACTAGGAACGCAGAGGTTGCTTTCTGTAACACAGACCTGGTTAGGGATGAGTCAACAGGAACCTAACCTCCCTCACCATTAACACAGAAACGTGTTCTTCCAAGTCCCTGTGCCCAGAACTGACGAGCAGTGAGATGTCTTTTGCAAGTCACTGGAATGGAATCCGGGGTGGACCTTTTGGTAAAGGGAGAGTTCTTGGATAATGCAAACCCATTCTTTGGATTCCAGGCCCGTGGTGGAGCTGGCTTGGAAAAAGTGGAGGAGCATCGACCCTGTGAGTCACCGCCCAGCTGGAGCTCTGCCTTTGTCCCATCTCTTTGAGAATGAAAACCATTTTCCCCCAGAGCAAAAGCCATTCTATGCCACCGAGTTCATTATCAACCTGTGGCGCTGGAGAACCTTCAATGCTCATTATTATATCTCAATGGATGATTGAACACAGAACCATTCTTTAGAAAATTGCAACCGATAAGAGACATTCGTTGTATCATGCATTTAACTTTTGCGACACAGAGAATGGTTCTGGAAAATTATCCAGATGAATGCTATGGGAGAAGTGCGCTCTCTATAAATCTTAAAAATTGCATATCTTTAGGAGGGAACGACAGATCAAAATTTGGAAATCGGTCCAAACGCTGATGGACCCTTTAACGCTGACAAATGGTCATCTGTCCATTAGTGCTGAGACAGCACCTCCGCCATGGAGGCTGCCGCTGCCGTTGATGAATCGGTTGATTATTTCAGACAATAGAGTTGCACAAACAGACATTAGCGTGAGTGATGATGGCCTGTCACTTGTGTGCAAGTGCCTTCAGCAGGTGCGTGTATGACAGCTCCCACACAATCCGCACGCTTGTGTTTATGCAACAGGAAATGGCTTTCTCCTGTGTCTTGCTCCATCAGAGGAGGTCCCCGACCCGAGAGACAGCGGCAGGTTCACCCGGCAGCTCCTGGCGCTGCGCTTCCGTTTGCTCCGTGCGTCAAACTGAGCAGCCAGGCCTGAGGTCTCCGTTGTACAGGGGAGGGTGAACGCATGAGGCTTTGGAAGTTCTCAGTGAACAACAAGGCTCCTGTGTTACGAGGTATGGAGGCCAGGGAAGGAGGCTGAATTGAGGCCATCAACTGGGCTGCAGGAAGGCTGCAGTCTTGGGCACCGTCCCCAGCACCCCAGCAGGTGCCCCAGTGTGGGAGCACCCAGGTGAAGTCACGCCGGTCGGCCTGTGCCACCTCTGCTACTGGCAGGGGCTCTGTCCCACAGGTGGAGGTGACACAGCAGCCCTGTGGTTGAGAACAGCTTCTGACCTCCCCCACGGTTCTGCTAGGGAACAAGAGGCAAAATTAGAACTCGTGCTTCTTCTTCTTCCTTTTTTTTTTTTTTTGACAAGCAGAGTGGACAGTGAGAGAGACAGAGAGAAAGGTCTTCCTTTGCCGTTGGGTCACCCTCCAATGGCAGCCGCGGCTGGCGGGCTGTGGCTGGCGCACCACGCTGATGCGAAGCCAGGAGCCAGGTGCTTCTCCTGGTCTCCCATGGGGTTCAGGGCCCAAGCACTCGGGCCATCCTCCACTGCACTCCCTGGACACAGCAGAGAGCTGGCCTGGAAGATGGGCAACTGGGACAGAATCTGGCACCCTGACCAGGACTAGAACCTGGGGAGACCTCGTGCATCTTTATTCAGATACAGGTTGGGGTCTCTGGGCTTCCCCGGTCCTGCGGTTGGTCATCAGGGGGCCTGGTCCGTGTTGAACACTGCAGGGCCGGCTCACCAGGCCATCTCTGGGCTCAGCGGGGCTGCTCTCTCTCTTAGTTCACTGGCTAAGACAGGAGCCTGCGATCCCTGCACATTTCTGTGGGTGCATGTGTGTCCGCTCAGCTTCCCGTTGACCTTTCTTAGAGGAAAGCCTAAGGCCAGTGCCTCGGATGAGGGGGTTGAGAAACACCTCTCTGCTTCCCACCTGAGGCCAGAGTGCTTGGGCCCCTGCACACACGTGGGAGAGCCGGAAGAAGCTCCTGGTTCCTGGCTTCTGTCTGGCCCAGCCTTGGCCACTGTGGCCATTTGGGGAGTGAACCAGTGGATGGAACAGCTTGCTCGCTCCCTCTCTCTCCCTGTAACTTTGCCCTTCAAATTAAAAAAAAAGTCTGACTCAGCACTTCCCATGTGTGTTGCCGTGGATTGTCTTACCTCTTAGATCTCTTTAATGCATAGATCCTCTTCCTTTTCCCCCTTCTTTTCTTCCTTTGTTTATTGAAGGAATCGGGTCATTTGTCCTGAGAAGAATTTGACAGTCTGGAATTTGCTATACGTTTGTTATAGAATTCCTTGAATCCTGCATTTCCTATAAATTGGTAGACCTAAATTTAATAAGTATTCAGGGTTTTTTTTTGGGGGGGGGTATGTTTTACACTTTATTCAAAACTCCTCAGACATATTTCTTTTCATTTTAAAAAGAGTTATTTATTTATTTATTTGAAAGTCACAGTTACACAGAGAGAAGGAGAGCCAGAGAGAGAGAGAGAAAGAGAGAGGTCTTCCATCCGCTGGTTCACTCCCTAATTGGCTGCAATGGCCGGAGCTGCACCAATCCGAAGTCAGGAGCCAGGAGCTTCCTCCAGGTTTCCCAAGTGGGTGCAGGGGCCCAAGCACCTGGGCCATCTTCCACTGCTTTCCCAGGCCATAGCAGAGAGCTGGATGGGAAGTGGAACAGCCGGGACTCGAACCCAACACCCATATGGGATGCCGGCACCGCAGGCAGAAGCTTTACCCGCTACACCACAGCGCTGGCCTCTCTTTATTTCCTAAATCAGGAAGTGCTGCTGTCTTTGTGTGAGGCTGGATGCCATGAACAATGTGCCCGGTATGCCTGGACGGGACAGCACATGGCCCCAGAGCTGCAGCCTGAGCCATCCAGAAACACCGCCCTACGAGGAGCCTCACTGATTCTCTCCACCTCTGAGGGAGAATTATTACAACACAAGCCATGCATGTGCTGGGCTCAATCTGCCTACTTAGTACTTGGCTAAATCAATTGTTTCTTAGAATCCTCTGTCACCTTTTCTTCCCTATACTGGAAGCAGCCATTTTGCCAAGGAGTCTTGTTGCTTTTGGAGGGAAATAGTGTTTGCAGACTACAATCTTGATGCTCTGGGTACTAAGTGCTACTGGCTTAGTTCTTATTTCAAGACTTTCAGAGTGTAGAACTAGGAGACACACACACAAATCCAGGAAGGTGGACCACAGCGGGGGCTCACCTGGCTCGCTAATTTCAAATCAAATTCAGTACTGCAGGTTCTTACTCACCCCAGTGAGCGTGAAGTTCTTTCATCTACACTGAGAAATCCAGTCTTTTCTGACAACGGCATAATTTCTCATTGGATTTATCTCACGATGATTGTGCATCACATACACAATGTAACCCTGAAGTCTCAGGATAGCCATATTGTTAGCATTGCTAACACTTTGATTATTGGAAAGAGATAAAGATTTTTCTCTAACGTCTAACCCAGTGGGGATACATCCGATCAATATTCTCTGAGGTCATACAGGATTTTACTCTCTGGTTGAATATAATACCATCTTGCACAGCAGATTCATTGCTTTCATTTTGATTTTGATTTTGAAGAACTGACTTTCTAACTTTGTCTTAACGTGACAGCAAGTGTTTGCATGAGTTCTGCAAATACCCAAAGCAGCGAGTGTACAGGGAAGACTTGCTTCTGTCTCTGTCTTCAGTGTCTATTCTATTCCTCCATAGTTTTTGTTTTTACTATAAGTTGTTCAAATCAAACAGATTTTGTATGCATGTGTATAAACTCGCATGCTCGTCTTAGCCAAATGTACGCGGAACCACCTACTGTTTACTTCTCCATTGGGGCTGTAGCTTAGTGTGTGAAATGAGTCTTGCACCAGGGAACATTGTGTTCTTTCTGTCCTTGCAGGGGGTCACAATGCTGAAGCGGACAGGCTCACACACGTCTCTCTCTCTCTCTCTCTCTCTCTCTCTCTCTCTTTCTCTCTCTCAGTGTACTCTCAGAATCGATTCCTAGATGCTGGCATTGTGGTGCAGAGGGTTAAGCCATTGTTTGCAGCACCAACACCCCATGCTGGAGTGCTGGTTCTAGTCTAAGCTGGTGCATTTCCGATCCAGCTCCTGGCTGATGTGCCAGGGAAGGTAAAAAAAGATGACTCAAGTATGTGGGACCTGCATGCGATGCCCGGATGGAGTTCCTGGCTCCTGGCTTTGGCTTGGCCAAACCCCGATCTTTGCAAACATTTGGGGAGTGAATCAGTGGATGAAAGATCTCTCTCTCTTTCTCTTTCTCTCCCTTGTTCCCTCTCTCTCTGTTACTCTGCCTTTCAAATATATAAACTTAAAAGAAGAATAGATTCCTAAAAATGAGATGGCTGGCTTGTTCTGTTAAGTGTTTCCAATTTGCTGTTACAGGGGAAACGTCCTTTCATTTTCCATCCATGCCCGGCAGTCTCTTTGCTACCCCAGCCGCCTGTCTTCACTTTCTCCATGTTTTCCTGGGGAGCAGGAGGGACAGAGCCATTTACAGAGAGGTAGGCTAATAAGCTTCACAACATGTTGGATGGAAGAAAAATTCTCACTGTAGCAACAGCTCCCAAACCTCAATGGTCAATTGCCAAGAATTCAATTTGTGCAGAAAGCATCATTAATGGTTTTAACTCTTCTGCTGCCAGACTCTGAAAATCCTGCATGGAAGAGAGGGACAGCGATGTCCCATGTGTGGTCACCTGTGGTCTAATAAGGATCACCTGCCTGCACGCGCAAAATCTATCTTCCAGGCAAGAACATTCCAGTGCCATGTGTTAATTCTGAATTAACTTTTTCTCATGTTCATTGTTAAGTAATGGAAAGGCCTTTGGGGGTAATTTTTGGTCAGGAAGATAGAGCTGTTCATTTCCTGTAAGACATGATTCTGAAGATGGTAGTTGTCTGATTGGTGGGATCTGAAGGATTGTTGTCATGTGATTGGTGGATTTTGGAGGATGGCTGCCTTCTGATTGGCTTATCTACTCAAATTTCTCAAAGCACAAACTGTTCCTTTCTGGTTTGCATTCCTCAAAGTTAAAATGACAAGAGATTCAAAGAAGTCACATTCCAGAGGCAGACAGACCTCATTCCTTAAGCAAACAAATAGAATTGGTTTCTACTGTGGCTTGAGCTAGAAACAAAATGTCCAAGTCCTGTGACTTAACAAGTGTTGCTTTCACGTTTTAGACTGGCGTTCTGAGCATGCGGATGGCAGAATCTGCCCTCCCACTTCTGTTCACTCGTTGGCTCACTGTCCTGTTCCTTGGTTCAGCAAGTGTTTCTTGAGCCCTTAGGTTGATGAGGGTTTAATCGGTGGAGCTACACAAGTCCCTGGGACACAGGGTGTGTGGTTGGAGTCTGGAGAGGGTCACTCAAGAAAAAATTCACAATAATTTATTGCAATTGTTGTTAAGTAGTGCTGACCTGAATCTTCATGTATACTCGAAATTTATTGACTCCATCTATATTAGTAGTTACCATTAGCCAAACCCTAAGAATTTGCAAACATTAACTCTAAGAGATATCACCTAAATTAAGCCATAACTGATCACACATCAATAAGTGGGATTAAGACCTCGACTCCAGTCACCTCTCAATCGATCCTTCTCCTGGGGGAGGCAGCCGTCCGTGTGCTGATTCACACCTTTTTTGTCTCTGGCAATCTCATTTCTGCTCTCTCTGCTGCTACAGAAAACACTTTTCTTAAGATCCCTGGGGGATTCTGACTCCACCCAAACGAGGTAACTGGCCCTGGACTCATCCTCCAGCCCTAGACACATAGAAAAAGTAGAAGAAAAAATCTTTCTTAGATTTCAGAAGCAAGGCTGCAGAGGAGTATCATTGGTAGTAGGAAAGGACCTCGTTAGGTGCTCCCTCGAAGCCTTGGCTTTCTGCCCGGATGACTCGTCTGGACCGGGTCCCAGGAAGGGGGAGTCCAAGCAGGGTTTGGAGCTTCCCAGAGAAGAGGTGTAGAGGTCAGAGTTCAGGAAGGTCAAGACTGCTGGCTCCAAGGTCATCACTTAGGTAATGCACAACAAGAATCTGGGGGCCGGAGTACTGGAGAGCAAAGCCACACAGAGAATGAACTCAGAATGTAAGCAAAATTTCCTTGAGTCTTTGAATTCTTATCTGAACTTACATGGTAAGAATCAACTTAAGGAAAGATAATGGGTGGAGAACCACAGCAGAAAAGTCCATACAGGAGGTCCCTTGGAGCCTGGAAACACTGGGATTCCAACCAGTTAGAGTGGAAAGACCTTGTTAACCACTGGGGCCAGCCAGTGAATGTTCCAGAAAAGTCTTACCTTGGGAGCCTGGACCACAGCAAGGTTACGTTCCTGAAACAAAGCCTCAAAACTCCCTGAGAAAGACTTAGATCAAGCTGATCCTTAAATAAATTAACTGCTCTCCTGTCTTCAAAGAAAGACAGGATTCCAGACTCGGAACCGCGCTGATGCTGTCAGACATCTGATTAAGTCACTCGGCGTATGGAGGAGGGGGGAAGCGTGCCCCACGTCACTAACAGGGACAGAGCTGACACCTCCTGATGAAGACATCTAACAATTCCAGCGTATCTCTGATTTCCTCCTGACCCATCTGTGCTGCACGATGCCTGGAACCGCTCTTCTCTCTCCAACACTGGACGACCCTCGTCTCTCCTGCTCCCAGCCTGTCTTCTACTCCCCGCATCGGCTCTTGGACTCATCTTACTTCCAAGAATTGGTATTGGCTGTGGTTTGACTGTGCCTCCTGAAGTTCATGTGCTGGGCACTTGGCACCTGATGCAACAGCACTGGGAGATGCAGCCTGGCAAGAAGCAGAGCCCCCGAGTGGATGTGTGTCCTTTACCTGGGAGTGAGTGAGTTCTAGGAGGAGCTGGTTAGGAAAGTGAGTTTGGCCCTTTCTGGCTCACTTGTTCTGACCGTGTCTTGCCCTTCTGCCCTCAGTCGTGGGCTGACACAGGATGAAGGCCCTGGCCAAACTCCCACACCATGCCCGCTCTTGGACTTCTTTGCTTCCAGAAGTCCGTGTCCAACAAATCCCTGTTCTTCATCAATTACTCAGTCACAGGTGTTCTGCTATAGTAGCAGAAAACGGATGGTGCCTCTCATGGCCTCTCTTTCTTTTGCCTCTTTCTGATTTATGCTACAAGTTCTCTGGATAGTCTTATCCATTCCTTGTCTTTTACTCGATTATATTTCCCGAAACTTTTATTTCTATGATAATAAACCTACTTCAATGGTAGTAGTAAGCTACCTTGGAGCTGATCAATCATTGCTGTGCGATTCTGTTTCCTTTAATCCTTATGCAACTCTTGGGATAAACACTTCAGGAAGTGTTACTGCTCTTTTTAGCACAGAAACAGGGAATGTTAAGTGAGATTGTGGGACCTGTCCCAGGTCGTAGGTCTGGGAAGTGGTTTTGCATGGTTGAAAATCCAGGATTCCTGGCTCTCAATCCCCGGCTCTGCCCAAGTCGGTATCTTCCCACCATGTGTCTTTTGGAACTCATAAGTACTCACCACACATGGGACATCACGACACCTGCTGCTGACAAACTGGCCGAGGATTGCATTCCATTTTGAAGGAGAACACTCTCCTTTTTGGGCAGCGCTGTGTGGACAGAGCGCCTTTGAATAATGTCTTTAAATGGACTCGGGCAAATCCTGCCAGGTGATTCATGTATCACACTGACATTCCAGAGAGTCAGATTGCACAACGTGCTGTTGCCTCTCTCCCTCGGAGCAGTTTGAACTGTCTGTGCTGGGCGTCCCATCAGAGAGCTCTGTGCAATACGGGTGCGCGATTCCGCCCGAGACTGGCTGCCTGCCTGCGTGCAGACAGCTCCGATGTCCTGGACTTGCTCGGATCCTGAATGCCTGGTATGGCATTCACATTCTTTACAGGGAGTCCTGTGCCTTTGAGAACAAATATTTGTCAATGGTGATAATGGCTTTCCTTCTATAGCTCCCACCCCATCTCTCTAGTTAGGAATGCTACACACCTTTCCCCCTCTTCACGCAGGAATCTCTGACATGCCCTCTGATGTAATCCCACCGTTTTTGTTTTGGTAGCTGACCTGGAAAGTCAAATAGTTGGATACAATCCCTGTTGGCTCCGTTTACTGTAGCGCGTTCGGGCAGAGCTTGAGCCAACTTGGAGATCCTCAGGAAGCAAGCACCCCGCAACCCCTCAAACCCCCTGACCCCAGTGGACAGCAGCCAGACACACAGGAACCTGCAGGAGCCGAAATGTTCAGACACTCTTCTCTGAAACTCTCTGTTTTATTCTTGACCTAAATGCACGAGGGCCAAGCTTCTCCCAAAGCAATGCACATGCTCCAGCAAACATTCAGTTACAGCTTCTGTGATATTTGTGAGCTGGGCACACGGCTCTCACGCTCTTTGGAATGGCACACAGCTGCTCGCCTAAACGCTGCTTAGGAACACAAACTTGGGCTGTTTTCAAAGGAGAAAGGGATTTCGTATTTACAGGTATTAGCACTTTAAGATGCTGTCAATCTTACGTGTTTTGCCCTCTGTGTATTTTATTTTAGCTGGGATGAAAGAGGATTTTGCAACCTTTTTTTTTTCCTATGTAAGAAACATGCGCTTATCACTGTAGACGAGACCAAAGGGGAGAGGAGGAAGGAGAGGACCATTTCTGCCTGCGTGCCCAGAGCAGCAGCAGTCCACTGGAGCCAGAGCGCGGGTTCGGCTCACACTTCATCATGCCAGGGCGTGCTCTGCACCACACAATTTTCAATTGTTTCTGTGGTGCGCGGTCACTGCCCCACTAGTGGAATGTGCTGGTGACCGTCCATGTTTCTTTTTGCAAACAGCCTGAGCAGTGAGTGGTCTAAGACATGCTTCCTGCCGCCTTGAACCCATGAGGTCTCCAATGGAGTCTTGGAGCTTAGTTGAGGCGATCTCGTCTGCAGAAAGCAAGCCAGCATTTTGTCTTCTTGCGTTTCTTGAAATTCTGCAGTGTTGACTTCGTTAGTAAGAAGTCGGTGGTTAGCTAGGTTACTGCAGGTTTGTTTGCCAAGACGCTCAATGTTTCAAGTTGGAACTGGTAATATACTTGGCACTGCAGGTGCCCCCACATTGTAAACTAGTCTCCCATGACCTTTAGTAACACAGGTGTACAGAGAAGCCTGTTCATCCTGCCACCGGGTGAGAGCCTCCTGATTCGGTAGCACCCACTCCAAACTCAAGATTGGCTAACTCCACAGTCATTTCTCTAAGAAGGCATTATCCCCATCTGACAAAGAAGGAAGCCAAGGTTCACACAGTAATTTACCCAAAGTTGGAGCAGCTAAAGAGCAGTGGAGACAAGATAGCAACAGAATCTTTAAACCCATGCTCTTTCTATTTTAGTAATCTGCCTCTCACCAGATTGTTCTAGATTTTTAGAAAGATGGTCCCTTGAGTCTATTAGTGAAAAGAATATTTATTGTGAGTCCTATGGATGGATAAATTGGGTTTGTAACAGGTCAATGCACATGCAAGTTGTGTGGGAAGGGCGCTACCTGCAGGACTCAGGACACAGAGCCAGAATCCTCGCACTGGGTGCACCTGCCTCTGTCCATCACTGCCTCTGTATGTATTAGGCGTTTATCCATTTTCAAATCTGTGTGGGTTCCTTTATTCAATCAGAGATGGAGGCGCTGTACACAAATAGCTTTTCAATGTTCTCAATCATGTGCTTACATTTCAATCCAGTAATTACAGTAGGTGGAAGTAGACTATGCTGTGGGGACAAACCCTCGAAATCTAGCTGCTGTCACACAAGGTGCTGTGTCTCTCCCTGGTCTCAGTCCCACAAGGGCCAGCATGCCTTCCAGGGATGTGTTAGGGTGTGGGATCTCCCCATCTGGACCACGTGGGAAGGAGCCCAGTGGCAGGCATGGAGGGGTTTTGTGGCCAGTCTGGGGAGTGGCTCCCCAGTGGCTGGGACCTGGGCCTATGGCACCCCACTGTCACGGAGGCTGTGTGCCCACAGAAAGTAAGATGAGGTGGCATTTGGTGGAAAGATGGCGTTCCATGTCCTGGCTGCCATATTCGATTTTAGTGTGGTACTCCTTTGCAGCACTTTCCCAATGCTTACAACAGCCGGGGCTAGGCCAGGCCAAAGCCAGAGCTGGGAACTCTGTCTGGGTCTCCCAGGTGGGTGGCAGAGACCCAAGCCCTTGAGCCATCACTGCTGCCTCCCCAGGGTGCACCAGCAGGAAGCTGGAACTGGGAGCAGAGCCAGAACACAGCCCAGGCATCCAATAGGAGTTGCAGGCATCCCGGGGGCACCTCAACTTCTGTATCAAGCACCCACTCCACGGATTTATATTTTTGTTCTTGATTCATTGAGTTTTTTTAAAAAATATTTTTCTTCCTGTTTTGTTTTTGTAAAACCTATTTCCATCTTTCCACATTGGCTATGGTTCCATCAGACTCATCCTGAATATTGTTGGTAGAAAACAAGGTGAACTGGGGCCAGCGCTGTGGTGTAGTGGGCAAAACTGCTGCCTGCGGTGCTGGTATCCCATGTGCGCGCCAGTTCAAGTCCCAGCCACTCCACTTCCGATCCAGCTCTCTGCTGTGGCCTGGGAAAGTGGTAGAAGATGGCCCAAGGATCTGCACCCATGTGGGAGACCCGGAGGAGGCTCCTGGCTCCTGGCTTCAGATTGGCACAGCTCCAGCTGTTACGGCCAGTTGGGGAGTGAACCAGCAGATGGAAGACCTCTCTCTCTCTCTCTGCCTCTCCTTCTCCCTGTGTAACTCAACTTTGAAATAAAATAAATAAATATTTAAAAATAAAAAGAAGACAGAGCTGAATTAACATGAGTGCACAAGCGGAACATATGGGTTTGCCCAGCTAGAAGGCATCTCATGGAAGAATCGGTGAGACCTGGGAGTGGAAGTGTCGTGGCTGTCGGGTAGACGTGGTAGAAGGGGCAAAAACCACACAAGGGACCAGTCCCTGCTTTCCCAGCCTCTTCCGTGAATTCTCATGCTGGCTTGCGAAAGGTGAAGTTCCCTAATAACAAAGAACCGTTGTCCGTAACGAATATTAAACTATTTAGCTCAGAAAACTTGAGAACTTCCTCACTGAACAAGACAAAGATCCCTCTCCTCCTTACCCAGGAAATTCTGCTTCTCCAGTTGTGATGGGGGAGGTTCTGATCCAGGTCTTGTCCCCGCTGCGATGCCCTGGAGAGGCAGCCACTGTGGGTTTCCCGGAAATGTCTCAGAGCAGCCCTGCAGGGGGCTCCTCCCCGTTTCTCCCAGGTAGGAGATGCTACTGAGTTTCAGAAGAAACAACGTGGCTTTTCACTGTCTTCAGAACTCACACAGTTTGATTTTCTGCACTTTGCCTGACTGAGGAAACAGATTTATTTTTCACAACGTGGCTTTTCACTGTCTTCAGAACTCACACAGTTTGATTTTCTGCACTTTGCCTGACTGAGGAAACAGATTTATTTTTCATTCAATTTGTTTCTTATTACTGAATTTCAGAGTTCTCTTATTCTGGATACATGTACTTTATCAATGTTTGATTTACACCTTTCACATGTTTATAATAGCTATTGCTATGTGCACAAACTTTGATGATTATTATGCACTTTTAATGAGTTGACATTTCATGAAGTGACCTTTATTATTTCTGCTAATCTTTGCTCTGAAATCTACTTTGTCTGATATTAATGCAGTGGCTCTAGTTGTGTTTTGATTAGTTTAAGCATAAGGTATTTTCCTGGTTTCTAAACAATTTGTGCTTATATTTCCACTGTATTTAGTTTTTTGCAGCAAAGAGATGGGTCTGGGTCTTTTGCCTAATGTGATAATCTCAGTGTTTCAATTGGAGTATTTAAAGCATTTATATTTAGTGTGATTATTTGCATGGCTCAATTCAAAATAAACATCTTGCTCCTGGAGTTTTCTTGTCCTTTTTTAAATGGTTTTTCTTTTTTTTCTGTCTTCTTTGGATTTGAGTATATTTTTTTGCTAAATTTTTTAATAAAGCTTTTATTTAAAGAATATAAATTTCCAAAGTACAGCTTATGGATTACAATGGCTTTCCCCCCATAACCTCCCTCCCACCTGCTACCCTCCCCTTTCCCGCTCCCTCTCCCCTTGCATTCACATCAAGATTCATTTTCAATTCTCTTTATACACAGAAGATCAGTTTAGTACATATTACGTAAAGATTTCAACAGTTTGCCCTCACATAGAGACACAAAGTGAAAATACTGCTGGAGTACTAGTTATAGTATTAATTCACAATGTACAGCACATTAAGGACAGAGATCCTACATGATTTTTTTTAAAAAATTGATTAATTTTCTATGCAATTTCTAATTTAACACCAAGATTTTTTAAATCATTTTCAATTATCTTTATATACAGAAGATCGATTCAGTATATACTAAGTAAAGATTTCATCAGTTTGCACCCACACAGAAACACAAAGTGTAAAAATACTGTTTCAGTACTAGTTATAGCATTACTTCACATTGGACAACAAATTAAGGACAGATCCCTCATGAGACGTAAATACACAGTGACTCCTGAAGTTGATTTAACAATTTGACACTCTTGTTTTTGGTGTCAGTAATCTCCCCAGGCTCCAGTCATGAGTTGCCGAGGCTATGGAAGCCTTTAGGTTTCGCCGACTTCGATCTTATTCTGACAGGGTCATAGTCAAAGTGGAAGTTCTCTCCTCCCTTCAGAGAAAGGTACCTCCTTCTTTGATGGCCCCATTCGTTCCACTGGGATCTCACTCACACAGATCTTTCATTTAGGTGTTTTTTTGTTTGTTTGTTTGTTTTGTTTTTTTTGCCAGATTGTCTTGGCTTTCCATGCCTAAAATATTCTCATGGGCTCTTGAGCCAGATCTGGATGCCTTAAGGGCTGATTCTGAGGCCAGAGTGCTATCTAGGACATCTGCCATTCTACGAGTCTGCTGTGTATCTCGCTTCCCATGTTGGATCATTCTCTCCGTTTTTCATTCTATCAGTTAGTATTAGCAGACACTAGTCTTGTTTGTGTGATCCCTTAGACTCTTAGACCTATCAGTGTGATCAATTGTGAACTGAAATTGATCACTTGGACTAGTGAGATGGCCTTGGTACATGCCACCTTGATGGGATTGTATTGGAATCCCCTGGCATGATTCTAACTCCATCATTTGGGGCAGGTCTGATTGAGCATGTCCCAAATTGTACATCTTCTCCCTCTCTTATTCCCACTCTTAATATTACACACAGTGTTATAATATTTGTAATTTGAAAATACAGCTTTGTGTCTGCTATAAACAATAGCAAATAAACAATTTGGGATATATTGTTTGAACTTTAGCTCATCACTTTAAACATCCATATTATGCCACTTTACACATATTAAAATAAGTTTACAATAGTATGTTTCCATTGTTCCACTCCTGACCTTTGTGCTCTGGTTGTAATCCATTTTGCAGATGTGATAACCCCCACCTGTGATTGCTTCAATGATCGATTTTCGAGGTGAGTGTGTGGCCCAGCAGGTTAAACCGCTGCTTTGGAAGCCTGCAGCCCACACTGGAGTGCTGGTTTGAGTCCTGGCTTTTCCAGTGCTGATCCAGCTTCCTACTAACACGTTCTGGGAGGCAGCAGGTGATGGCCAAGGTGCTTGGGCCCATGGAGGACACCTGGGTGGAAACTGGCGCTCCTGGCTTTGTTCTGGCCCAGACTCGGTTGTTGAAAATATTTGGGGACTGAACTGGTGGATGGAAGACCCCTCTCTCTCTCTCTCTCTCTCTCTCTTTTTTTTTTTTTTTTTACAGGCAGAGTGGACAGTGAGAGAGAGAGACAGAGAGAAAGGTCTTCCTTTTGCCGTTGGTTCACCCTCCAATGGCCGCCGCGGTTGGCGCGCTGCAGCCGGCGCACCGCGCTCGTCCGATGGCAGGAGCCAGGAGCCAGGTGCTTCTCCTGGTCTCCCATGGGGTGCAGGGCCCAAGCACTTGGGCCATCCTCCACTGCACTCCTGGGCCACAGCAGAGGGCTGGCCTGGAAGAGGGGCAACCGGGACAGAATCCGGCGCCCCGACCGGGACTAGAACCCGGTGTGCCGGCGCCGCAAGGCGGAGGATTAGCCTGTTGAGCCACGGCGCTGGCCTCTCTCTCTCTCTTTCTCATTGACCTTCAAGTAGATGAAAATGAAATAAATAAGCATTTTAGGTATCCAACTTTGTCTTCAAGGGCACTTAAAATATCTCATGTTTTATGCGTGAGGTTTTCACGCCTTGCGATGGTCGTTTCTCCCGGTAGATCCAGCCGGCAGCCACGGTCTTTCTCTTCTGCCTGCAGGACTGACTTCACCACTCTGCTCCCCTCGAGTCCTTTCCGTTTCTGCGCGTCTGAAAGAGGCTTCAGTTAAGCTTCCTTTTTGGAAGAGATTCTGATGCTTGTAGGATTCTAGACTGACAGCTGTCTGTGTGCGGTGCTTCCACGCTGCTGCCCAGTGATCTCGTCACTTGCATGGTCTCCTGTGGGAGGGATGCGACCACCGCTGACTCGCTGCTCTGAGTAAGGGCTTTCGCTGTTCTTGCTGCTCATTTGTTTCCTTGTCACCGTTTTGGTGCTATTTGGCCATGGTGTGCCTGGGGACTGTTGCCAGTTTTCTTGTGCTGCAGGTATGTTGAGCTCCTTATATCTACAGGTTCATTATTCCCATTAACTCTGGAGAATTTTCGGCCACTGTATCTTCCAGTATTCCTCTCCTTCATTGGGGCACAGTTACACTTTATCTAGACTTCTTGAAGTTTTCCCCCAGCTCATGGACACTCTTACATATCTATCTGGATCTGGATCTGGATCTATATCTTCTATATCTAAATTCTCTTTTCCATGTGTCATATTGGATGGTTTCTATTTCTAAATCCTAACAAGTCACTAACCGTTCTACCAAATAGTTATCTTCCGCACTCCCATCCAGTGTGTTTCTATCCTACACATTGTAGCTTTTATCTCTATGATTTAGATAGTTTTTTTACATCTCCCATTATCTACTTAACTTCTTCAATATATAGGAGACAGGTATAATGACTGTATCAATGACCTTGTCTGCTAATTCTCACAACTATGCCATTTATGCATCAGTGTCAGATAAATGATTTCTCTCCTCTTTTTAGATTGTGTCTCTCTGGGAGGTTTTGATGGATTGCCACAGATTTTGAATTTGATTTGATGGGTATTCATGTAAACCTCTCCATGTCGGTTTTGGTCTCCAGCCACTCATCTAGGACACTGCTGACTCTCCCTGTGGGAGAGGGCTGGATCCACCTCAGTCAGGCTGACTCTCCCCCTCTTCTCCAGCACTCACTCTGGGCCCTGGGTGCAGCTCATGGGAGCAGGTGCTGCCCCGCCCCTCGCCGGGCCAGGTGTGGTTACAGCTACTCCGCGGGATGCGGATGCGGGTGCTGCTGCTCTTCTGAGGGTGTGTGCAGCCTTTGGAGCGCTGCCCCTTTGCAGAACTCTGCTGTGACTCGGTCCTGAGAACTGTGCTCCTGGGATGTCCCACTCCCCTCTGACAGCGAGTACCGGGATCTGTCTCAGCCCTCGTGCATGGTCTGTGGCTCGGAAACTCTCTCAGAGCTGCTATCATTTGTTTCCATCACTCCCGATGGAAACAATGTCTTCAAAAACCATTGTTCTCTATACTTTTAGCCCTTTTTTTTTCTATCTAAGAGGACAAATTCTGACCTAGCTACTCCACCTTGGACAGAAGCAGGGATCGCTGTCGTGTATCCTATTTCTATTTATAACTTTGTATTTTCTTTTAAAAGATTTATTTATTTATTTATTTGAGAGGCAAAAAGTTACAGAGAGACAGAGGCAGAGAGGGAGAGAGAGAGGTCTTCCATCCGCTGGTTCACTCCCAAAATGGCCACAACCGCCGGAGCTGCGCCGATCCAAAGCCAGGAACCAGGACCCTCTTCTGGGTCTCCAATGCAGGTGCAGGGGCCCAAGCACTTGAGTCATTTTCTACTGCTTCCCCACGCCATAGCAGAGAGCTGGATCGGAAGTGGAGTAGCTGGGACTAGAACAGGAGCCCATATGAGATGCCGGCACTGCAGGCGATGGCTTTACCCACTGCACCAGAGCACTGGCCCCTATTTATTTTCTTAAACATCCCCCCCTCCCCATCCTAATTGTACAGCTCTGGGGACTCTCACCTCCTGTGCTCTGGGAGCCAGAGAAAAGGGTACTTGTTGGGGAACTTCCTGGAGAAAGCTGTGTTTCCCGGAGTGTTTCTAAACAATTAACAAAGCCAGAGGTGGGGAGCACAGGGCAAAACCAAAGCAAAGCCGTGGGAACTGAAGGCCACCTTGCAGGAGATGACTCTCTACGGGGAAACAGGGCTTCTTGAAAAAAAAAATGCTGAGCATAGAAGCAAGCAGACACCACTTTGGGTAACATGGAAGATGGGGAGACGACTCTCCTGGATTCCTCGTGACCCTTCCTTTTCCTGGAATTAGAAAGAAAATGTTGAGTGGAGGGTATTATGCAGCTGATGAGGGAGACCAACACACTAACTCCCACTGTGTTCGGGTAGGAAGAGGAAGAAAGGGAGGGGAGGGAGGCGTGGTGGGAGAAAGGGGAGGGGGGGGCTGGAACACTTGGGAGCAGACCATTCCTGCAGGAGGGGAAGCCTTTGCCAGTCGCTCTCCACGCCCACACACTCTCCGTGCTGTGGACAGACAGGGGCTCCCGGCCTCCGCCCGCCTGTCTGTAGGCTTAGCCCGAGACGCCACCTGGCAGGTGTTAGTCTCTGGGCAGTGTTCCCCGTCCCCTCTTCCTCCTCCTGCAGCCATCCCTTTAGCTCAGAGCTGGATTCTCTGACCGAGAGCGGGTTCCCCCAGCCCGCTAACATCCTGCTCCTTCCTCACTCGGCTATTAGCCACGCGGGTTTTCTCTTTCCCCTTGACAGGTGGATTGCTGCTTTGGGCAGCTGTGGTGTGCTCATCTCTGTACGGAGCAGGAACAGAGGGGAGCTGTGGGGGAGAGGTACCGGACGGCAGCTCACGAATGCACAGCACCCCGCCGCCGTGGGTGTCCTGGCATGGGAGGCCCAGGGCAGGTGCCGACAAGGACAGTGGGGCTTCCTGACTTCACAGAAGGCCCCAGGGTCCCCACAGGTCTTATTATTCTGCAATATTCCTCAAAGCCTACGGCCAGAGGTACAGACGCACAAAACGCAGGGGGACAGGTGGGCGATGCTGGGAGCCTTTGGTTTTCCCTCCAGCACCATTCTTCCGGCTAAGGATCGCTTCTTTTTACTGTCTTTCCTTTCCCCTTTCCACTTGCTTGCCTGTGTTAATCCAGGTTTGCTGTATAGTGCAGCCAAGCTTCCCTCAACCACCTTGCCGTCCAGGGGTTGACTACAAAACTCCTACTGAAAATCGCAACTATACTTTGATGAGAAAACAAGCCCCAGCCCTCTCCACTTTACATTTCTTCCCATTGGTTTTCTAAAATAGGATCGGAAAGTGCTAATCGAGTGTTTGGGAACTTAATGTTCTTTGTGGTTTTCCAAGTCTCTTAAAAAAAACAAAGAAGAAGAAGAGTCCTACCTGCTGCCCTTATCACCCCGCTCAGGGCTTCTGTTAGCTGGAACATGAGAACCTGGCCACGTGGCGGGCCAGAGGCAGAGAGGCCCCTCTCCCGAGGAAACCTTCCAGCCCTGGTGCGACTCCGGGGACAGCCTCTCCCCTGTGCCGTGTGCTTCTGGAAGCCGCCCAAAGCATTCATAGCTATGGTGACCGGCCTGTACGTTATTGTTTCTTCATCCCCGAGAACGGAATGTGAGCTGTGGGATGGTGACATGGAAAATATGCGAGCTGGCTGCGCTCTGCTGTTTTCTCCTTTTGAGGGCTTTCTCCCCTTTGTGCTTGTGAGCGCTGCTCGTGAGCAAACCTCCCAGAGGGGGCTGGACGAGGAGTGACCTCATGGAAACCGTCGGGCGGTGACCCACAGCCAAATGGAGGCAAGGTTGCTGCATTTCGACCATGCCCACTGCCTACAGAGGGGCAGGAGGCGGCCCGGCTCCCTGCTGCGGCGGGACCCCACTGAAGGGAGCAGAGCTGGGTCTTCCCGCCTTGAGTCGGTGCATGCAGGGGCCTGCCTGTCCTGCCCTGGGCTGGCCTCCACTTCCCATGTGGCCCAAGACAGAGGGTTCCTGCTGCTGGTGAGGTTGGGGCTGATCCACAGATGGGATCTCGGGTCCGGATGGCTGCAGACCCACGCAGCTCAGGAAAACATACATTGTGCCCTCAAACCTCCCCCACAGGGAGCTCTCTCAAAGAATCTGCACTGCCTAACATCCTCCGCGCCTTCATCATTGCCAATGGGTTTCTTTGGTTTATTTATTTATTTATTTATTTTTGGACAAGCAGAGTTAAGACAGTGGGAGAGAGACAGAGATAAAAGTCTTCCTTCTGTTGGTTCACTCCCCAAATGGCCACTATGGCCGGTGCACTGTGCTGATCCAAAGCCAGGAGCCAGGTGCTTCTCCTGGTCTCCCATGCGGGTGCAGGGCCCAAGGACCTGGGCCACCCTTCACTGCCTTCCCGGGCCACAGCAGAGTGCTGGACAGGAAGAGGAGCAACCAGGACAGAATCCAGCGCCCCAACCGGGACTAGAACCTGGGGTGCCGGTGCCGCAGGCGGAGGATAAGCCAAGTGAGCCGTGGCACTGGCTTTAGTTGCTTATTCTAAGGGACGGTATTGGTGCTTTGCATTTAATGTGCTTGTCCCGGGTTTCAGCGGCATACAGCAGATGGGGGGGGGGGGTGGCCTCCATCCTCCTCCTCTTCACATTGATCGCCATCTCATCTTCAAACAGTGCACCCTCCTAAGGGCTGGATGCCGGGGCTCCAAGTGTTGCTGCTACCGTTGACTCCAAGTAGCTCCGAACTCAAAGCCTGGAGCTCTGGACTAAACCCTGGGACTTAGCAAGTGCTCAAAAGTATCCATCGATTGATTGTATCAAGGGCCAAGGTGGAAAGCATTCACTGGGCAACATTTCCTCTCTCAGAATAATCAGTAGGGAGAGATTATTACAGATTAAGACAAACACATGACAAATTAACTGGAAAAGAAGTGACACCATCTGTCTACTTCAATTTCAGTGACACCCTGGGTATTTATAACGTGGCTCGGGACAGCAGCTCTGGGCTACTCCCTTTGTTCTGATATCCTGAAGACTCTCCTGTGCACTCCCCTGCACAGGTCTCACTGCAGGGTTCTCTCAGCTCCTTCCCAGGAGGCAGAGCTGTGCGTTCCAAGAATCCGCTTCCTCCTCAGGGCCCCACCTGCTCGGGCAAGTGTTCCCATTCCCCGGGAGCATCTTTTAAGCCTTGCTTGGTTTTAGAAAGATGTTGTCTGGCTCTGATAAACCCTGGCATCCTGGAATCCTTGTGTCTCTGTCTCCTTATGCGTCTCATGCCAGGCAGGGTCTAGGCGACGCTGATAGACTCAAAGCGTTTGTGTTTTGTCATTCAGAGGGGAGTGGCCGTCTTGGGGACCTGTGTCGGTACACACCGTGGAGACAGCCAGCTTGGCCTCTGCACCCACGGGGTCCACGCGTCCCTGGCGCCCTTCTGCTGCTGTGGCTGTGTAAGTCACGTGCTTGCTCCCAAGGCTTCCTGGGCCCCTGGCAGGAGTGCCCTGCTTCCTCGGGGTACACAGAGGCCTCCCTGGCTTCGGGGGGTCCACCATCACTTGTATGTTTTCTGGTTGACAAAATATCCTTTAACTACTCATATTTATTTTCAAACACATCAGACTTCCCACCAAGATAGAAATCAGGAGTTTTTAGAGTGTTCACTTAGGACTTGACACCTTCTCATTTTCTTGTCCCCAACTTTTCTCTTCCCTGGGCCCCCTCCCCTACCCTCCCCTCTCCTCTCTGCTCTCCTCTTCTCACTTCTCCCTCTCCCTTCCTCTCCAGAACAGATAAGCTAAGGAACAAGCCAGGATTAGCATCCCGTTCCCTAGAGTTCCTGCCCAGTGTCTCATGTCAGTGGGTGGATATCCGACTCCTACCCCATGCACACCGGCCGGACTGGCCTATGGATCCCATCTGTCCTGAGAGGAGACAGAATAACAAGTGGACAATATATGTATCGCTTTTCTTCCTTTTTAACCTGAGGGCTGTCTGAACTCACTTCCGAGAAGCCCAAGTAGTCCTTTTGCTACTTATAGAACCAGGGATAGTTACGTAACAAAGCAGTGGCCTCCATAAAGTGACAGGCACCAGGACTGGGAACTGCAGCCTTCACCCACCCTGCTGGGCTACAGGTTCCCACTGAGAGCTTTTCTTCCATGTTTGCAGCCTAAGCTGTCTCTATGAATTCTTGTGGGCTCTCGCCTAGACTGTGAGTGCAAGGAGGGCCATGGTGGTCAGGGGGAGCCCCTTGCACATGGCTGCGTGCTGCTGTCCTGAATTCTTCCTCACCTTCTGACCCAATGCAATATTCCAGGTTTGCTTCCACTCCTCTCCACCCCAGAGTGAAGTCAGCCCTCGAGAAGCCCAGGTCTGTGTGCAGGGAGCACCAGCTGCCAGTAGGGTTTGTCCCTTGTGGGCACTGGTAGTGGGTGGAGCCAGCTGGGTTTTGCATACTTTCATCTGAAACCTCCCAATCAAATCTGAACCCGCAGCATTCTTCCTCATCTCTCTGTTTTTATTTCTGCATCTCCCTTCTCTGGGGAGGACTTGGATTCCCAACAGGGTTAACACGCCTCCGCATTGGATGCATCCCGTCACAGACACAAAATGCTCTTTGAGTTATTTCAATAATACGATGCTATCAACAGCCCTTTGAGGTCAAGGTCTCTTTGAGCTGTGTTTCAGCAAAGATACAGTTAGGACCCTTGCTCAAATGCCACTTGAATTAGTTTTCTTATTGCTTGGAACGTGACTGTGATTTGATTGGAACGTCGGGCATTTGTGTGTGTGTGTGTGTGTGTGTGTGTGTGTGTTCAGTGTTAGGCTCACTTCTCGCAGTAAAGAAGCTCAATGGACAGCAAAGGGAGGTCGCATTCTGAACTCACGTGACACTTCCCAGCTGGGGTTGCCACCTGAGACTTTCCATGACCTCCAAGTTCCTTTCTTCTCAGCCAAGGAATTCCAAACCTGGATGTCTGGACCCCGGGCATTTACAGTCAATAATCAGTCGATTGTTCCGCTTTTGCCACTGTGGTAGGAGAGAGCCTAAGTCCTGCTTGGTTCTTATTTTCCTGTGATGAAGAGGATACAGGACCCACTGCCGACCAGTGGGACAAGGGCCCCACCATGGGTCAGTCAACAGATTCTCTGCTTGGGTGCAGAGCCACTGGATTGCTGGCGCTCCACGCAGAAATGACAGGAACATTGGTGGCTGTGCCGAGAGTGGAAGCGTGGGAGGAACTCTGTGAGTGTGCTGTGAGTTGTAAAGTGGGCTCTCGGGTTGGCTCTGTGGCACAGTGGGTGTAAGACCAGGCCTGCAATGCCAGCATCCCATATGGTTCAAGTCCCAGCTGCTACACTTCTGAGTCAGCTCCCTGTTAATGCACCTGGGAAAGCAGTGGAGGATGGCCCAAGTGCTTGGGCCCCTGGACCCACGTGGGAGACCTGGAAGGAGGTCCTGGCTCCCGGCTTCAGATCAGCTCAGCCATTGCAGCCATTTGGGGACTGAACCAGTGAATGAAAGACTCTTTCTCTCTGTCTCTCTGTGTAACTCTGTCTTTCAAGTAAGTAAAACAAATCATTTTTTTAAAGAGTAGCTCTCATTCCCACTTCCCATCTTTGGATTCTTACCCATGGTTCTGGGTACGGGAGAATCAATGCTATCTATTGGCCTCTGTGTTTTATCAGATCACACCTCCCTCGCATGGTGCACACCACCAGCTCGTGCCACACCTAGGTCTTCAGTAGCCAACCTCACTATCCTCCAAGCCAAGAAGCTCCTGGGTGGAGAAAGCCAGATGTGCCAGTCCTCTACCCCACCTCTCTGTAAAAGGAGATTTCCCTTCAGAATAGCCTCTATGTGGTGCTGGACAGGTCCACGGCATCCTTTAATCATAAGGATGTCACTGCTCGGAGAAGCCTGGCAGGTAGGGCCAACAGATCTCTAAGCAGCGTGTCAGTTCCGGTGAGGGTGAGTGTGGTCCTCCCTGGAGTGCACCCTGCATTGACCTGCCACAGGTGACCGGCTGGTGCTGAGGCTAACGGGGCCACCATGGGTGCTCAGTGCTGCTCACAGTTTCTCAGATTGGACACCCAAAGGTGTCAATAGCCAGACAGGCCTGGGAAGGGCCATTCCTAGTGAAAGCTCACACGGCTTCTCCATCAAGGTTGCCATGGCCACAGCATTCAGAAGCCTGTTCAGGCTGTCCTTGGAGCAACTGGGAAATGCGGATGATTGACATCCAGGGGAGGTGTGCTCAGCATGCGCGATCTCCTCCAATGTGAGTGTTTTTGGAGAATATCCACGTGTGACTCAGTTAGGAAAGGTCCTGTCTAACTCTGTCACCAATCTCTCCTGTATCACCCATCTTCCAGTTTGGGTTTTCCAGCCATGGCAATAGCCTTTGCCTGTGAATTCATGTAGATCCCTTTCTCTAAAAACCTCACCTAGCAGCATGGGTGAGATTGGTCTATCCGCTAGGATGCTTTCAGAAATCCCAGTTCCTTTATCGCTCGTATTCTACCATGGGGATGCAGGAGATGTGCTGCATGAACACGCACAGTAAAGCACATCACGGGCCCTGCACTGTGGCATAGTGGGCTAAGCTGCCCCTGCAACACCGGCACCCCATGTGGGCACCGGTTCAAGTCATGGCTGCTCCACTTCTGATCCAGTCCCTACTAACGCACCCGGAAAAGCAACGGCAGATGGCCCAAGGACTTGGGTCCCTGCACCCACATGTGAGACACAGAAGGAGTTCCTGGCTCCTGGCTTCAGCCTGACCCAGCCCTGGCCATTGCAGCCATTTAAGGAGTGAACTAGAGATGGAAGGTGGGCTGGTCCAGGAGTAGCATGGACGTTAAGGTTTTTGGAAGATGCTGCCAAGGCTAAGATGCCCTGTGTTGCAGGCAGGGTTCCCTGGCCGGCTTAGTCTCTGGTCTCCAAGGAGCAGGTCCCTGCTGGAGGGGCAGGCTCGTGGGCTGGGGATCTTTGGTATTCAGAGCAATGAGTTCTTGTGCAGAAGGCGGCTCAGGTGAAGGTGCTACTTCACCCGGATTGTTCACAGGGTGCCAGCTGCGCCCAGAATCTCCCAAGCAGAGCGTTGAGGACAGATCGCCACGTCGACCGCCAAGGGCGTGCAGGATTTGACACAAGGAGGAGGACACCAGCAGGAGGGGCTAGCCGGCTCCAGAGCCACCTCCACACCTGCCGAGTGGGAAGCTGTCGGCACCCTTCGCCTGCCCACCGATGCCAGCACAGCCTTCTGCCCGCGCCAACCACTCCACGCCGGGTTTGTGCCTTGTGCCGAAGTTGCTGCCTCTTTCCTCCAGTGCTTGGTGGCCCAGGTTGTGCACTCGTGACTTACGCTGGGGCAGGTGGGTTTTCTGCTGCCTCTTAGAGGAGCAGTGAGCTGTGCACCTGCCATTCCCCTGAGTTTGTTCTCATGAGAGACGGGAGGATGTGTGCTCCTTGCCTCATGCCAGGGCCCGGAGGGTGCCCTGTCCTTGGGTGACTTGATCTGTTAGGGCAGCCACAGCAGCAGTTCATAGACTGGGTCATGTATAAACAGCTCCTGGCCGCAGCCTGGCCCTGCCCTGGCTGTTGTGGCCACTCGACGGAGTGAACCCGTGGATGGAACATCGATCTCTCTCTTTCTCTCTCAAATAAATGAGCAAACCTTTGACAAATACAGTGGAAGTGCATTGCTCACAGCTCTGGAGGCTGGGAAGCGTAAGATCCCGGTGTCAGTGGTCCAGGGTGCGGTCCGGTCTCCATGCTTCTGGGGGGGTGGGGGAGGGGCAGGCGTCTTGCTCAGGTCCCTTTAATAATGGCTCTCATCACCCACTCATCAGAGGGGAGCCCTCACGACTGCACCCCCGCCCCCCCCCCCGGGTCCACCCCAGGCCCTGGGGCACTGCCTTTCTCTCTGACTGAACACTGTGTGTCCTGCTTGACCAATAGTGAGGCTACGCATCAGCTTCCGCCCTGCTGGGTATCCCAGGGTTCCCTGGATTCCACGGAGGGCTGTGGGACCTGCTCCCCTGCATACACCTCTGGCTGGGGCTCCTTTTGCAACTCTGCTGCCCCTACTTCCTGCGTGCCAGGTGCTCACTTTTTATTGGTTCACATTCCCTGGTCCGTTGAGAATCCTACATAAGGACTTGAGCACTAAATGAATATTTATTATTTGTTTGGGGGATTGGGGTGGAGTGAGGATACTTAAGTGCGTCACCCTGGTACTTCAAGTATCTCAATCAACCTGGCTTCCTTCCATTCCCCTAGGCACCTGCTGCTTTATTCGTGCATTCACGGTAAGTTGCTGTAGCTGTGTACCAAGGACTGGTCTAGAGTCCCAGGGATTCCAGGGTCTCATCAGTCCCACAGATTCATGGGAACGACAGACATGATGGGGCCAGCTGACAAGCGCTACAAGAACGAGGTCTGTGCACAGGAACTTGGAAGAGAAGACCACCTGGAAGAGTGTCCCGCGTGAGCTCCCCGTCCCTGGACTTTCTGTGTTCACCCTGGTCACTGAGTCACACGCCTTCACCTTCTGCCTTTGCGTTTGCCCGATTCTTGCAGCTCAGTATAAACTGCATTTTGGAAAATAACTTGGTGACTTCTTTAAGTAAATGGCATTTTCTCTTAGACTGCTTTTAAAGCTCAGATGTTTAATTTTTGTCTTTTATTGCTACTTCTCCCATGAACTCCTTGCTCCATTTGTTTTATTTTTGTTTTCATTTTTTGAAAAAGGCAGGGGGGAGAGAGAGAGAGAGAGAGAGAGAGAGAGAGGTCTTCTTTTTTTTTTTTTTTTTTTACAGGAAGAGTGGACAGTGAGAGAGAGAGACAGAGAGAAAGGTCTTCCTTTTGCCGTTAGTTCACCCTCCAATGGCCGCCGCGGCTGGCGCGCTGCGGCCGGCGCACCGCGCTCGTCCGACGGCAGGAGCCAGGAGCCAGGTGCCTTTCCTGGTCTCCCCATGGGGTGCAGGGCCCAAGCACCTGGGCCATCCTCCACTGCACTCCCGGGCCACAGCAGAGGGCTGGCCTGGAAGAGGGGCAACCGGGACAGAATCCGGCGCCCCGACCGGGACTAGAACCCGGTGTGCCGGCGCCGCAAGGCGGAGGATTAGCCTGTTGAGCCACGGCGCCGGCCGAGAGAGGTCTTCTAACCACTGGTTCACTCCTCAACTGCCTTCAATAACCCGTGCTAGGTCAGACTGAAGCTGGGAGCTGGGGGCTGGGAACTCCATCCTGGTCTGCAGTGCAGGAGCAGGGACCCGAGTACTTGAGCCACCACCTGCTACCTCCCAGGGTGTGCAACAGCAGGAAGCTGGTATCGGGAACAGAGCTGGGACTCACACTGATACAGGGTATGGGCATCCCAAGCACCTTCATAGTAGCTGCTTCTTTAAAAAAGTGTTTATTGGAAAGTGGGGGGGGGCTGGTGCCGAAGCTCAACAGGCTAATCCTCTGCCTAGCGGTGCCGGCACACCGGGTTCTAGTTCCGGTCGGGGCGCCAGATTCTGTCCCAGTTGCCCCTCTTCCAGGCCAGCTCTCTGCTGTGGCCTGGGAGTGCAGTGGAGGATGGCCCAGGTCCTTGGGCCCTGTGCCAGCATGGGAGACCAGAAGAAGCACCTGGCTCCTGCCTTTGGATCAGCGTGGTGCGCCGGCTGCGGCCACTGGAGGGTGAACCAATGGCAAAGGAAGACCTTTCTCTCTGTCTCTCTCTCTCTCACTGTCCACTCTGCCTGTCAAAAAGAAAAAAAGAAAGAAAGAAAAAAAGAAAGGTAGGGGGGACGGAGGGAGGGAGAGAGAGAGAGAGAGAGAGAGAGAGAGACAGAGATCTTCCATCTGCTGGTTTACCCTAAATGCCCTCATCAGCCAGTAGTGCTGGCCCAGGCTAAAGCTAAGAGCCAGGAACTCCATCTGTGTCTCCCTGCGGGTGGCAGGAACATAGCATGGGGCCATCATTTGCTGGCTCCCAGTAGCAGGAAGTTTGATCAGAAGCTCAGAGCAGCCGGGTGTGAACCAGGCACTCTGACAGAGGATGCTGGCGTCCCAGTGGCACCGTATCCTGCTGTGCGGAGATGCCCACACCTGGTGCCTGCTGTTTAAGTGGCCGCTTGTGTGTTTATTTTGGTAGCTTCTCCTCTCCCTGTGACATCATGGCTTCCTTGGATGAATATTTGCATCCATCTGAACAATGGCAGGGACTCACTGCCAAACACGCAGAGGAGGACCATTAGAAACAGGGGCTTAGTTCTGAAGAACAGGCTTGCCTCCTGTGTTCCACACTTAATATCTGTCCCAGAGAAACATCCCAAGGTACCAAAGCATCCCATCCATTGCCAGTTGCCAGACGCACGAAGTTGCTTCCACTTTGTCTCCTTCTCACTCCCGTGGCTCCGAGGGAGTGATGCTGTTTCTACTCTCCGGGTCCTCTCTGCCAGCCGATCTCTGACTGTGTCAAGGGAGAAGTCGCCTCAGCTCTCTCCCCAGCTCCCCCAGCTCCAGGCAGGTCCCAGCAGCCACACCACAAGGAAGGGGGATCCCGCTCACTCACAGGGGGCTGTCAGTGGCTTGCTGCCTCTTCCTAGCAAATGAATCACCCAGCTTACACCTCGAGTGAGCACTTGTGGACCCGGGAACATCGCTCTTGCAACAGCCATGAAAGCAAGAAGACAGAAAATGGATCTGGGTGGAGGGAACACAGAGCAAAGCCCGCAGGAAGCAGGGGATATTGGAGGAGTAGACCTCGGTCTGAGTTGGAAGGAGGCATCACGTTTTGGAATTTGCGTCCCTGTGATTTATTTTCCAGGACTGTGCGTCTCAGGGTGACATATTCTCCTATGTTTCCCTATTTAAGGATCAGACCGAAAGCACAGACCACACGCCAATTGAACTCATTAAGAATAAATCTGGTTTTGCTTCATTTCACCTGGTATTAATGTTTGACAGGAGCCACATGAAGGTCTATTCTTGTTTAGGAGATGAAAATTCAAACCCATTCAATGTTAGGTAAAAACGTAATGGATTTTGGATAGAAAGTTTGAGCCAGGAAGAGCTACGGATGAAAACATCAGCATCACTTGAGACCAGCATAAAACGAATCACTACTTGAATATGGAAAGTCGTGCCCAGAGCATCATTGGCATTCACGTCCTATCTGTAAAAGCTGTAGCCCAGCAGATGGCCACCACTCCCGGAAATGAGAGTGAAAGTGGAAGATTAGGGAGACCCAAGGCAATGAGCTTTAGACAAGCATGCACCGCGTTCCTTCGACTGTTGCTTTCAAAATGTTTCTCAGACAAATCAGGCAAAGTGAGACAAAGAAAAAAAAAATCTCTCCCTTCGACCTGGAAGAAGCTTTGGGAAATGTAGTCCTGTCCCTGTCTTGCTTGCCCTTTGCCCTTTGCCTTCCGGATAGAAACATACACGTGCGTAAGCCTCAGGGCAGAGACTACAGCCGTGTCTCCTCCAAGTGAGCCGTGAGCACATCGGAAGATAAACGCTGCGCCTGTGCATTTATTCCATCCCGTATATATACTTACACTCCTTAAAATCATTGCTTATTTGTGTGAGAGGTAGGGAGACACAGATGGTAGATAGAGACAGAGACAGACTGATGGTTCACTCCTCAAATTCCCGGATGGCTGGGGGTGAGCCAGGGCTGGAGCCGAGAGCCAGGAACACACAATCCAGTTTACAACCGAGTGGTGGGGACCACATGGAGCTGTCACCACTGCCTCCCAGTGCCTGCTGGAGTCGGGAGCAGGAGCCTGGGATGAATCCAGACTGATGGGCACCGTGGGAGCCTGAACGGCGAGGCTCAATGCCTGCCGCTGTGTTATAGTTCCGGATAAGGGAACTAAGGCTGAGAAGGTCCAACCTCTCTTTGCTTGCTGGCTGGGACACGTAATGAAAGGTCAAGGTGACAAAGGTATCATCAAGACTGCAGGAAGACTGATGGGCAGGGGTAGCTGAACGAGCAGGTCTCCTGGCAGCCACCCTCCTCCCCTACGGCTTGGGGTGCTCGCTGTCCTGGGGTGGCATGACTTTGTGTGTCTGTCTCAGCCGTGTTGACACAGCCAACACCTGCGCATGAACACATCGACACCCTCCCCGCGGTGGAACACCTGCTTCTGTCATGGGGCCATCGTCCTTATCCTGTGCGCATCACAGCCTTTTTGATAGAAGGGTGCGGTTCTGCAGGATTTTTGTTAGGAAAAGCAATGAAAGGCAGAGTTGAGCCTCCATCAGTTAAGTGGCTGGGTCACTTGTCTGGGTTCCTCTTCCTGGGGAATGCAGGTACTCAGGTTTCCCGGGAGCGGCAGCCTAGGACTCTGCCCCGCCATGCAGCACCAGCTGGGCACTGCTGGGGAGCTCTTCAGTCTTGTCCCTTCCTGCTGGCTGCCATATTCACATCACGGGGCCCGTTCCCCACCCTTCCGCCTTGTCTTGGAGACATTCTCCTGCGTGGCTGCAGTACTCCACACCCTGTCTTCATCTCTGTTCTGCCTCCACTACTCATGTATCTAATGCCACCTCCTTAAGTTGTCTCTCGCTCTTCCATCATTTTCCACGTCTTCCTTCAGGACGCAGGAGGGAAGGGGCCGTGCACGACATCTGTTCTCCTGGCTGAGACCTGCTTGGGCTGCCCGATGGTGTAAGTCCTGGGTGTACGTGGCTGCTTCTATCCTGTTCTCCCCCTGCAAGGCTGCTGCTTCTGCTAATTCGGGTGTTGGCTGGGGTTGGCTCTCTGTTTCCTCAATCTACCCAACCCAAGACTACTCCAAGCCTCAATCTACCCAACCCAAGACTACTCCAAGCCTCAATCTACCCAACCCAAGACTACTCCAAGTCTTTCCTGGCAAGCAGAGAGCAGCAGCGATGGAGCTCCTGCATGGTCTCGAGGTTCAGCTGCTCAAACGTGAATGGATTTATGAGCTCTCAGAGGAGGTGAGAGACCCCGGGCTCCCCAGCAAAGCAGTCATCTCTCCTGGACACAGGAACTGGACTTAGCTCTTACTGAGACCTTCTCTTTATGGTTGCTGATTTACTACTGAGCCCACTAAGACCGGTTCCCAGGGATCCCACGTCTTCACTCGGGCCCTGTGTCTCCACACTTCCAATGTGATAGACCTGGTTACTTCTTTCTCACAGATAAAATATGGCTAGACTGATGGCTTCCCCTCCACCCCCATGCTTTCTCACTCACCTGCTCTGAGCAAAGCGATTCTAGGAAGAAGCCCACATAGCCAGGAACTGGGGGGCTGCCAGCTGCCAACCAGCAATGGATTGAAGTCCAGATACAACAGCCCACATGGAACCGAATCCTGCCAACAACTGCATGGATGGGCTTGGAAGCAGGATTTTCCCAGGCGGGCTCTGAGGTGATGCCAGTCCTGCGTTAACCGTGCAGCCGTGATGGGGACTTAAGCTGAACACCTAACCTGCAGGGGGTGTGAGAGAACCCAGGCCAGAGTCGGGGTGAGCTGCTACACAGCCACAGAGAGCCAGCACATCGCACTTGGTCATCTGTTGGGACTGGGTGGAGGCCAGTGTTTTGCATGGAAGAGTTATTTTTTGATCTCCCCTTACTGCTGTGTCTTTCATGAAGACTTCAGGCAATCATTTTCTAACCAAAAACTAAGAATCTGGGAAAGACCCAAGGAGTTTTTTCTTTTTTAAGATTTATTTATTTATTTATTTATTTATTTATTCAAAAGGCAGAGCTACAGAGAGGCAGAGGCAAAAGGAGAGAGAGAGAGAGAGAGAGGTCTTCCATCCACTGGTTCACTCCCCAGATGGTCGCAACAGCCAGAGTTGCGCCAAACCGAAGTCAGGAGCCAGGAGCCTCCTCCAGGTCTCCCACTCAGGTGCAGGGGCCCAAGGACTTGAGCCATCTGCTGCTGATTTCCTAGGCCACAGCAGAGAGCTGAGTCGGAAGTGGAGCAGCCAGGACCCAAACCAGAGCCCATGTGGGATGCCAGCACCGCACACTGCGGTGGCTTTACCTGCTACGCCACAGTGCCGGCCCCCACCCAAAGAGTTTTCATCATGTATGATTTCTGGTTTTCAGATTGTGTGTGAGCAACTTCAGATAGTGCAGAACCCCGTCTGCTGACCACAGCAAGCCCTGGCGAATAAGTTGCCTTGGGTTGCCTTCATTCTGCTGATTTCATTGCCATCACGGAAGCGCGTCAAGCAGAGCTGTGACACCCACCGTGCTGCAGGCATGCATGGCGAGCTGACGCGTAAATGGATCCCTCTAGCTATAGCTTGGACCTCCTTCAGAAAGCTGGGCCCATATTTTCAAATCCTTGGAGATCATCTGACACAAATTCCTGAATTATCCCAACATAGGCAGGTTCCAAAGAGAAAGTGGGCCCCTGGGGCCGAGAGCTCTTTCCTCCCTCGGCTGGAGATCTGCTCTCTCAGTCTCTGTTAGGGGAGAAGCAAGGTTTCCTGTTTCTCAGGAATCAGCCTACCTGAGGGTGGGAGGAGGGGCGCGGGTCCTGCACCTGCCCAGGCTGCCTGATGGGGGTTCCTGGGATGCGCCAGCCTGAGACCCTGGCCCTGCCTCCTGCTGCTGTTCCTGGTTCCCTCCCTGGTCCCCAGCGAGGATTCCCGCACCTCGGCTTGCTTAGCCCTTTCTAGGTCCTGGGCGGTTTTCCCAGACTTGATTCCTGCTGGTATTCCCACAAGCCTGGCGGGAATGGCAGGGGGGCAGGCTTCCTGAAGTTCCCCTCCGCAAACCGCTCGGTGGGCTCAGAGCTTGCGCTGAACCCCAGCCTGCTGCTCCCCATCCCTTGCTTGCTGCTCACCGGATCTGGCAGGAGGGGCCGCCCGGCTGGCAGCTCCCCGGCTCTCGAATCAGGGCCGTGACAGAGGCTGGGGTGTCTGTTACAGCTGATCTGATCCCCAGGAACTTGTTCTTCTTGAGACGACGCATGAGGCAGGTGAACAAACCGAGAAGGCGATTTTTAGGAGCTGTCCGCTGAATCTCTTGTTTCCACCTTGGCCGTGCCATTCCGCCAAGGGAGTGGGGAAGACGGCTTGGAACCTCTACGCGGCGCTTTCTACCGCTGCAGGACAACGTGGGTGGAGAAATCCCTAAGCAGCCGTGTGCACTGCGCTGGTGCCTGGCAGGCAGAGGGAGGCCTTGGGATTCAGTGCGGACTTGTGGGGTGGTGGAAGGAATTTCATGCCTTATAGACGTTGAATGCAACGGCTGTGCGGGGACGTTCGATTGGGACCCTTTCTGCTTCCACTGAGACGCGGAAATGAAGCTGCTTGGGATGCTACAGCCGGTGACACGGCAGCCCCGCCCCGCTCACAGGGAGGGAACCCACGTCTCTGGGTCCTAGGGAAGATGGAGGCGGTGGAGAGCATCTGCTAGAGAAGTGGGGAAACTCCACAAACGGGTTTCTTGGGCCACACCTGACGCCCCACCCGTCCTCGCCATGGGCGGAAACAAGGGGTGTGGCCTACCGAGAGGGGGCGGCACCCAGGAGGCAGAGAACCCACACCTGGCCCTTGACCAGCACCACTGGGAGCTGAAGGTGGGAGCCTCCCGGAGAAGCGTGGAAGCCTGGAGCCTCCTTTTCTGTACGTGGGGCCCGGGAGCAGCTCTGGGGGCTCTGCCCGCCCTGCGGGGCTCCGCCCACCCTCCTGGGGCTCCGCCCACCCTCCCGGGACTCCGCCCGCCCTGCGGGGGCTCTGCCCACCCTCCTGGGACTCCGCCCACCCTCCTGGGACTCCGCCCGCCCTGCGGGGGCTCTGCCCGCCCTCCCGGGAATCCGCCCACCCTCCTGGGACTCCGCCCACTCTCCTGGGGCTCCGCCTGCCCTGCGGGGGCTCTGCCCGCCCTCCCGGGACTCCGCCCACCCTCCTGGGGCTCTGCCCGCCCTCCCGGGACTCCGCCCACCCTCCTGGGGCTCCGCCTGCCCTGCGGGGGCTCCGCCCACCCTGCGGGGCTCCGCCCACCCTCCTGGGGCTCCGCCCGCCCTCCTGGGGCTCCGCCCGCCCTGCGGGGCTCCGCCCACCCTCCTGGGACTCCGCCCACCCTCCTGGGGCTCCGCCCGCCCTGCGGGGGCTCCGCCCACCCTGCGGGGCTCCGCCCACCCTCCTGGGGCTCCGCCTGCCCTGCGGGGGCTCCGCCCACCCTGCGGGGCTCAGCCCACCCTCCCGGGACTCCGCCCACCCTCCTGGGGCTCCGCCTGCCCTGCGGGGGCTCCACCCACCCTGCGGGGCTCAGCCCACCCTCCCGGGACTCTGCCCACCCTCCTGGGGCTCCGCCTGCCCTGCGGGGGCTCCGCCCACCCTCCGGGGGCTCCGCCCACCCTGCGGGGCTCAGCCCACCCTCCCGGGACTCTGCCCACCCTCCTGGGGCTCTGCCTGCCCTGCGGGGGCTCCGCCCACCCTCCTGGGGCTCCGCCCACCCTCCTGGGGCTCCGCCTGCCCTGCGGGGGCTCCGCCCACCCTCCCGGGACTCCGCCCACCCTGCGGGGCTCCGCCCACCCTCCTGGGACTCCGCCCACTCTCCTGGGGCTCCGCCTGCCCTGCGGGGGCTCCGCCCACCCTGCGGGGCTCCGCCCACCCTCCTAGGACTCCGCCCACCCTCCCGGGACTCCGCCCACCCTGCGGGGGCTCTGCCCACCCTCCTGGGACTCTGCCCACCCTCCTGGGGCTCAGCCCACCCTCCCGGGACTCCGCCCACCCTCCTGGGGCTCTGCCCACCCTCCCGGGACTCCGCCCACCCTCCTGGGGAGTGCCAAGGTGGCTTCTCCAACACAGTCACCTCCCAAGCTGGCCTTTTTTTTTTTTTTTTTAAGATTTATTTATTTATTCGAAAGGCAGAGTTAGAGGCAGAGAGAGAGGTATCTTCTATCCACTGGTTCACTCCCCAGATGGCCGCTACGGCTGGAGCTGTGCTAATTGGAAGCCGGGAGCCAGGAGCTTCTTCTGGGTCTCCCATTTGGGTGCAGGGGCCCAAGGACTTGGGCCATCTTCTACTGCTTTCCCAGGCCACAGCAGGGAGCTGGGTCGGAAGTGGAGCAGCCGGGACTAGAACGGGCGCCCATGTGGGATGCCCGCACTGCAGGTGGGGCTTTACCCACTGTGCCAGCCCCCCACGCTGGGCTTCTCACACAATCCCGTGGCACTCTGACTCTGCCGACCAGAGCTGGGCTGTGAGGCTCCCGGGCAATGCCACTGCTGCTGGCCACGGGTCTGCACTGCAGGGGTCTGGGGTCGTGGCGGAGGGGCCCTCAGCAGAGGGTCTCCTCCTGAAGCCAGGGACGTGGGGAGGGGCCCAGCAGGTGTCTGTCCTGGGTGTAGAGCAGGAGGACACCACGGGGACTCTCCAGGTCTCCCCACACTTTGCACGCGAGAAAGCTCGCTCTGCTGCCAGGCCCAGAGAGGGGAGCCAGCAGCTGAGTGACAGCTGTCCTCTCTCTCACGCCCCTCCCATCCGTCCCCCTGCCCTGGCCTTGGGGCCCAGGAAAAACCTTGGGGAGAGTGGGCCGGAGCTGCTGATGTCAGGGCGGTGGAAGGCTCGTGGCCCTGGGCACCGTCTGAACCCAGAAGGAAGCACTAAGTAGACTAAACAGTTGTGGCTAGGAGCTCCCTGCCTCATGGTGTGGCTGATGCCAGCCCATTCCTGACCCAGCCATCTCCCTTCCCTCCTGCTCAGAGCAGGGCCTCCTCTCCCAGCTTCCCACCAGGAGGACGTGGGCCCACGACTGAACCGCAGCCGACAGAATGGGGCCGAAGAGATGGAACCACTCCAGGCCGGCTGTGACTGTCTCGTGAGTGATGTCGGTGCTCCAGTCCCCAGCCACTGGCAAAGCAGGGATCCCTCCGAAGGCAAAGGGGCTATGGGGCACTACGTGGGAGGGTGCTGGGTCTCCGAGTGACTGCGTGTGGAGCCAACCAGCACTCAGGGGCAGCAGGGGAACGGAAATGCAGGCTTCTTAGGCTGAGCCGCTGGGTCCTGTGGTTGTCCATCAAGGCAACAGACACGGGCAGGGCTAGACTCAGACAAGAAAGTGGCTCCTGGGCCAAATGCCAGCATCAGGAGTTCCTGGGGGGAGATGTGGCCGCTTGTCACGTGGGCAAACCTCTGTCTCATGACTACTGTGTGTTACGTCTCTGTGGGGTGCACCCTTCTTGGCGAGGATGGAAGATACCAAGACACCTGCCCCTAGCGACAGACGGCAATGACAGCATCAGGAGCTGATGCTTGTTCCTGACCCTGGATACCCAACACCTGACACCCCTGTGCACTAGAGGCCATTGTGATGTGGATTTCCTGTGCCCTGGCCTTTCTGTTGCTGGAGAAGAGTTCTTACTTTCTAAAGCGTACAGTGTTATCCTCTTGGAAAAGTTTCCAATCCTGAGCCCAGCACTGTGGCATAATAGGTTAAGCCTCCGCCTATGGCACCAGCATCCCAAATGGGTGCTGGTTTAAGTCCTGGCTGCTCTTCTTCTGATCCAGCTCCCTGCTAATGCACCTGGGAAAGCAGCAGAAGACGGCCCAAGTGCTTGAGCCCCTGCACCTGCATGGGAGACCCAGAAAAAGTTCCTGGCTCCTGGCTTTGGATCAGCTCTGCCACTGTGGCCATTTGGGGAATGGACCAGTGGATGGAACATTCTCTCTCTCTCTCTTTCTCTCTGTAACTCTGCCTCTCAAATAAATAAATAAATCTTTAAAAAAAAGAAATTGAGTCACGATTACTTTGATTTTAAAAAAAGTTTCCAAACCCAAGGGATTGACGATACTTCGCCAGCTGTAAAATGCAGCTATAATTTTCTGAAGAACTGCTTTCCCAGCATTTCGCATGTATCTATGAACCAGCAACAAAAAAAGTGTCTGAAAAGTTAGTTTTGCAATATGACAACCACTCGTTTTGGTCAACAGCACCATTGGGGGGCAGCCACGGGGCCTCTGTTGGTTGCACCTGCTCTCCCTGTTATCACACTCGAGCTTGGCTGACTTCGCCTCCTTAGATCTCCAGACGTAGGTTTGGAGACAAAGCCACTTCTTCAGAGGGCGACAGAATTTACCATTCTTCTCCTAGTTGCTTTAGATCATGGACCCTCAGCCCCTTTGTTGAAATTTTAAAAGAAGATCAAAACCTCCAGTGGAATTTGGTTTTATTGCAGTTTTCTTTAGCGCTTTGATTCCCCCCCTTGGAATGCCACAATCCTTTCGTTCTCTTTCATTTTTCTTTAGACTTGGGACACCAATCGGTGACATCAGGAAAATGTCATCTGTGTGCACTGGCCAGCCTCCCTTTGAAGCACACACGCTCCCTGGGGCCACAGGACAAGGCCAGCCTGCAGAGAGGCTGAGCGGCTGCTGATGATTAATTCAAAGGCAGACAGCAGCATGTTCGTGGCATTCCTACTACGGAACACAATGGAAACGAATGCACGGATTTATTCCTCTCTAATTATTTCCTTATGCGAAGACCTCAAGATTTCCTTCTGCCATTGTCATGATCCAGCAAATGACATAAAATCCAGATGACGCTGTGCGGATGTTGGAAAGTGACATTTAAAATCTAAATGCCTTTCTAAAGGCCTGGAGAATGATCTGAGGAATTACCGCAGGGGATGCGGTTGTACCGTGGGGCTCTAGTAAGACGCACCCTTTGAAAAATGCCATCTTTTAAAGTTTGCAAAGCATCCCAGATTTTAGAGAAACTTGCAAATCACAATAATGGAACAGCAAAGGGGTTTTCAGCCTTGGGTCGCGTGTACAACCACAAAGGTCACTGTCCCCAGCCTGTGTCTTGCGTGCTCCAACTGTGTGCAACCTGCTGTGGGCGCCGTGTCGGGCAGAACATTGCTGGTCGCAGAACGAGCTTCATAAAGTCACTGCTGGTGAGTAAGATGTAAAGGAGGAAGACTGGGGGTGGAGACTCTATTTTTAGCTTTTTGGATGCAGTGCTACTGTTTTGGGAAACGCTGAGCATTGTAGAGAGCTTGCCATTTCACAGTAAATAGAAATATAATTGCTTTCAGCTTCATTTTATGGATTTTTATGTGCAGCTAAAAACAATTTGAAAAATGTAATGAAATGACTCTAAACATTTACTTGGAATACAGTTTCTCCCCCAGCTAATTTAAGGATGTTTTCTGTTGAGAGTTTCCTGATGAGGATTAAAATAGAAATCGATTCCACTAACTTCTCACAGAAGAAATACATTTTAGAAGTGGGGGTCCGGGGTGGCCGCCGTCCGCATCCCACTGCAGATGCTCTCTTGTGCGTCCCACCTGTCCTGTGATCCGAGCCTCCTGTGACAGCTGGCTGGACATGGACAGCAAAGGACTCTTAACAGCAATGGAGAGGTTAGCTCTCCTTCTAGAAGAATCCTATGGACTTCCTAACACACATTGTGTCCAAGTTGCATAATGCTTACATTTGGAGTCCATCATAAATCCAAGATTGTAATTGCCTGTTTTCCCTGAGTAACATACACACAATTCTACTAAATTAGATACCATTATTTAAGAATAGTAATGATGTATCCCTCCGCCCTAGAAAACACATTTGAAATCATTTTAACCCTCTATAAACATTTTATCGTTTTTAGAGCTCTCTCATAAATAACTTTCTACAAAAGCAACAGCATTGGGCAGTGTTTGAACAGAGGGTAATAATTCATACCAATTATATTGCTAAACATAAGGCTGTGTGCCCGATAATATGTCGTAATTCATACCTTATGGCCTGGTGGCAGTTAAAATACTATCCCTGTTTCGCAAACATTCACAATTGTGGGAAGCTTGCCTGTGTGGAACAATAAGCAGTGTTTAATTATTGAGAATAGTATCTGTTTAATTTTCTCAACGAGGGTAACATCACTCGAGGGTCATCTGAGGGTACCATTCATCCACAGAGAGTCTTGTACTTTATCTCAAATCGCCACTAGTGAGACTGTGACTCCTACCACGGACACTCCTGCCGTGGACTCTCTGATGACGGTCCTACCACGCAAGTGGAGCAGGTGCAATCGGATGGTGCTAACGTAGCGATGAGGCTGCAGGAGATGTTGTTTAAATAATCCACAAGGGCGATGCCTTCTAGCTTCAGAAGGTCGACAAACCTCTGGTGAGGAATGAGGAAGCACAGATAATGCTTCATGATGCTCTGGTACCCTAGCCGGTGACTGTTACAACACCACGCAGGCCCTACTGGGCACAGGAGCATGGCGGAGACCCTTACCGGGCTTGGGACCCCTAACTACATGGACGATCTCCTGAGAGTGGCTTCGCCACATAGCTTCTTGCAACTATGTCTCTGAAAAAGGCCACTTGATTTGAGGCTTGGAGATATAGTCTGATACGCTGAGTTGACAATCTCTGCGTATCAAGTTAAAGTGGCATGGCCGCTGGGGTCACAAAGACGAGGGTGCCTGGCTGAGGGACTACCTGAGGTCCTGCGCTCACTGCACTGTCAGTGGGCAGATGATGCCACCACCTTGTAGGCAGCTGGCAGGGCTGCCTACGGACTCAACTGCATTCCCTCGAAACTCGCAAGTGCAACCCTAAGCTGGAATCCCATGGTGTTTGCAGAACAACGGAGGTGCTCTGGTCGTGAGCCTGGAGTCCTCCCAGTGGGACTGGCGTCCATATAGGAAGAGACCCCACAAAGCTTGCTTGCTGTCTGTCTTCTCTCTGCTGCGTGAGGACAGAACGATGAGCTTCTGTCTGCACACCAGGCAGTGGGGCCGTCACGGACACGAGGCCTAAGTGTGGGCTTCTCAGCCTCCCCACCTAGAAAGGTAAAACTCACTGTGTAAACTCCCCAGCCTGTGGAGATTTTTAAAAATCAATTAAAACAGTGAGTTTTAGGACTGCTATGTGCTGAGCACCTGGCCAAGTCACACCAAGTGCTTCAGTGGAGCCTGGACACAGGCTCTCATGAGATGTCTATGTCAGGAGTCATCTGCCACACTGGTCTAAATAAATAAGTGTGGTGCAGTGGGTCGAACTGGATCTCCAGTGACGCGGGCGTCCCAATGAGCACCAGCTCCAGGCCCGGCTGCTCCACCGCCAATCTCTGCTAATGCTCCTGGGAAAGCCAGCAGCAGATGGCGCAAGTGTGTGGCCCCCTGCCATCCACGTGGGAGACCCCGATGGAGTTCCAGGCTCCTGGCTTCAGCCTGGCCGAGCTGGGCCATTGTGGTCAACTGGGGAGTGAACCAACAGATATAGAAGATCTGCCTCTCCCTCTCTCTTTTAATTCATTCATTCATTCAAGTAAATAAATAAATAAACTATCTTTATAAGCAAATGTGTTGCGGAGGATGCAACTCCAGCTTTTTACACAACCAAGATCACAACGTGCCTACAACATGCGAGGCAGGGCTCAGAGAGCCATGGGGCTAAGGGATGCCGGCTTCTCCTGTGGCTCCTGGTCAGGGTTAGGAAGTCAAGGGGAGAGCCTGGGGAGAGGTAGGCGGGGCGAGCAGGCAGAACGCCTCCTGTGATGGCTGGATGGCAGCAGGGATATGCAGAGCACGTATTGACCATGTTCCTATTTCCCTGACGCAAGGGCATACCTCTCACATGCAAACCACACGCTCCAGAGCCCGTGCCTCAACCTCCTCCCGTACCAGCTCCCTGGGCCCCCACTGCAGGCACCATCTGCCCGATCCACTGGTCCCAGGACTGGGGAGCGACCCCCAGAGACAGCTTCTATCCCCGAGAACCCACAGCTGTTGGTCACGCTTGTTCTCTCTGCTCCTTCTGTGGGAGCGAAGCTGTCTGGCTTCCTCCTGCCACCTGGCCAGCCCTGGGCCTCCCCCGTGTGCCCCTCCCACTCCAAATGGCACGGTATGATTGCCTCTCTTGTGATTTCTGAATACGACCAACTACCTTTCTCAGACCAGCTGCCTCTCGGTCTGTTGGTTCCACCATAGCTGAATAAGCATAAACTTGTGTGGAAAGCAGAGCTCTAGACCCTGATGTTGCACAACGCAGCCGGGCAGCATCTGTCACGGCGGGTGGGAGGGATCGCCTCACTGCCTGTGCTTGTCTGAGCAGAGAGCACGCGTGTCCCTGGAAGACCACAGCAACAACAAACAAGGAGACCCACAGGAGAGCGTAATTGTACCCTTTTATTGGCACAGTCGATTTCCAAAGGCTGGTATGAAGAGAACGTTCGAAGTAGCAAGACATGGTGGTCTGGGGCCATTGCTCCGAGTGTGCCGACAGCCAGGGGGACCGCATCCACGCGCGAGGAGGGCCGGGGCACGCAGCAAGTCAGTCATGCAGTGGACGCTGGAAGGGAGACTGCTTTGTGATGCAGAGTCTCCATGGACTTGTCCCGTATCCCTGGGTACACGTGAGCCTTGGCTGCCACCAGCTATGGATCTGGAGCCCTAAGTGTGCGAGCGAGTGCTGTAGGCGCTCCTGGAGCTGCGCTGAAGTGGGGAAGTGACATCTAACGAGGCGTGCACGGGCCACCCAAGTGTCCAGGAGCACAGGGCACGGGCAGGGACCACGGCCTCCTGACCCAAGGCCGAATCTAAAGCAGGGAGCTCCGTCCGAGCTCTCACAGGGGTGGACACCGGCAAAGCCGAGACCACAACAAGATGGTCGTGACAGGTTTAGGTATGATAAGTTTGAAAGAAGGGGGTGGGGTGGAGAGAAAGAAAGATCTAGAGAGGATGTTTTAAAATCTATATTTCGAGGCAAGGAGCACCACAATTGCATAAAGTTATAAAATACAGTAATAAACACATCAAGAGTGGTCAGGAGACACAAATGCCTACACAGAAGTAAAATGTCTGTCCACGTTCTGGACCGTATTAAAACCCTCAGACACACGCGGCCGTTGTTGCTGAGTTCTGTAAAAATGCACAGGGCGTGTGCGCGGGTCGCTCCATGCCCACCTCTGTCTTCCCTTCTCGCTTCTCAAACATCTGTTCCCAGCGTCTCTCTTGCCACCGATGGGTAGCATGGCCTGAAGACGTGGAACCTAAAACTCAGAGTGCATCACCACAAATCGGGTAGGAAACCACACACACACACACACACACACACACACACACACACAGATGGACTCATACATGCTCCCACGTGTGCACATACACACGCATGGATGGATATACACACGCTCTCACGTGCACACACATGCACACACAGATGGACTCACACACGCTCTCACGAGATCGCACACATGGATGGATGCACACATGCTCTCACGTGCACATACACACACACATGGATGGACTCACACAAGTTCTCGAGTGTGCACACACATGGATGGATATACACACGCTCTCACATGCACACACATGGACACACACACTCTCACGAGTTCGCACACACGGATGGACTCACACATGCTCTCGAGTGTACACACACACACGGATGGCCGCACACATGCTCTCATGTGCACATACACACAGATGGATGCACGCACGCTCTCACATGCACATACACACACACACGCGCGGGAAACCTCATGTGTTCAGTGCCAGGGTCCTGTGCTTTGTTGTGGAAATGGTTGGAGGCAGCCCCAGCGTGCATGAGAGGCACCGTCTGGCGACACGGCGCAGCGCGGCTGGGCGGTGGGGCTCCGTGCGTGGCCATGCGGCCACGTCAGATGGTGCTGTCCCAGAGCTCGGAGGGCAGCCTGTGGCAGGGGCCCCCTTCTGGCTTCTTCACAAGGGTCGGCTTCTTGCAGGGCGGCGGGGGAGGCGCCCTGGGCTCGGCGGGGTGCAGGATCTGCTGCCACTCCTCTGCCTCCTCACAGAGCTTCCGCCTCCAGTCCAGCAGCTCCTGCAGGGCCACGCTCTCGTTCTCCGAGAGCCGCAGCTGGTGGATGACCTGCAGGAGGAAGACGGAGGAGAGCAGCAGTGAGTGAGGCATGCAGCAGAAACACCCGGAGAATGCTGGGGGCCCAGAATGGGCTCTCTGCAGAGCTCCAGGTGGGACAGCCCCTGGGGAACCCCTGAATGAAGACCAGTGGAACAGGACGCCAAGGACAGCCCCTCATGCCATCAATGCACATACAAGTGCTTCCGAGCAGTGAGCACTGGGAGAGACACCCACGGCGACACGGAGCTGCTCACCGGTGGAGGACCGGCTGGAGGACCGGCTGAGCCCGAGAAGGCCTGAACCCTTGTCAGCTTTCTCGAAGGCACCTGAGCCCAGACCACCCCGGCTGCACCTGTTGCTCCCTGCGGCTGCGAGGGGAGAAGGAGCTCCCCTTGACTTCAGCATGGCATGGCAGGACAAGGATTTGGGCAGCTGTGGCCAGGATAAGGGGACGCTGCAGACGCCCATGTTGGTGGCATTCATGACGTGAGTACGCTGGGTTAAAAATGAGACTGTGCAGTCAGAATGGGGATGCTGGGGAGAACCGAGCAGAAACGACGTGGTACGTACCACTCCCACAGGGTCAGGGACTTTGTCCTGGTACCACAGCCCCCCCTGAACACAGGATAAAATGAAACCAAGCAGAACTCAGTGGTGAGGGTCCTGCACAGACAGTAGCACCTGGAAGGCAGCAAGGATCCTCGGCGCCCCAGCCTTGTTTTTTTTTTTTGTTTTTGTTTTTGTTTTTGTTTTTTTTTTTACAGGCAGAGTGGACAGTGAGAGAGAGACAGAGAGACGGAGAGAAAGGTCTTCCTTTGCTGTTGGTTCACCCTCCAATGGCTGCCGCGGCTGGTGCGCTGCGGCCGGCGCACCGCGCTGATCCGATGGCAGGAGCCAGGTGCTTCTCCTGGTCTCCCATGGGGTGCAGGGCCCAAGCACTTGGGCCATCCTCCACTGCACTCCCTGGCCACAGCAGAGAGCTGGCCTGGACGAGGAGCAACCAGACAGAATCCGGTGCCCTGACCGGGACTAGAACCCGGTGTGCAGGCGCTGCAAGGTGGAGGATTAGCCTAGTGAGCCACAGCGCTGGCCCACCCAGCCCTGGTTCTAAAATCAACAACGCAGCCCTCTATGTACCCAAGGAAGAGGAGTCCCAAGGCTTCAGTGAAGGGGAAGGTGCTAACAAGACACAGAAGCCATGGAGGCCACGGAGGCCACACCTATCTTCAGAGGTCATAGCTCCATCTCTGGCTGCTTATCAGCCAAAGGAGTCTCCCAAGTTGAGTTTCTAGGCAACCAAAAAAAAAAAAAAACAACCAAAACAACCACTCAACCACCCAGTAAGCATGCATGTGGCAGAGGAGATAGCCAGCGAGCCCCAGGCACCGATGGAGAGGGAGCGTCGAGGGAAGCCGGCCCTGGGAGGATGTAGGCATGCGAGACTGGGGGGGCTGGGCAGAGGCTGGAGGGGCTGGGTGGCTTCTCCCGGAGGTGAGATGAGCCGAGAGGACGCCTGGAGGGAGGACTTGCAGAACGCAGCTACTTAGTGCATGCTCTGGGTGCCAAGTGCGCATGACATTCTTCTCTAAACACCTGGCAACCAGCAGCCCACGTGCTGCTCTCACGTAGCTGCTGCCATCGGCAGGGGAGGAAACCAAGGTGCAGAGAGGCCAGGGAACTTGCCCAAAGGAACGAGGAAAGGGGAGGAAGCAGGCAGTCTGGCCCCGCCCTGCACAACCTTCCCTCACAGGCGCTGGGCCCCTCTGCCCTGTGTTGTCTAACGGGAATTCCTGCGGGATCTGGGTGTCTCCCACGTGTGTGTTCTGGGTCTCGTAGCATCTTCCACCAGTGCGTGCTGTGCTGTCGGCTTTTAGATGCATGGAGGGGAACCTCCCTGTCCTTGGGCCTGGGCACCCATTCAGCTGCTTGCAGCACTCTCTGAAAAATGATGTTGCTAGGCTCATCCTTGGAGACGGCACGTGACTGATGGACAAGCGCCTCATCCTTAGGAGATGGCACGTGACTGATGGACAAGCGCCTCAACCAGCTCAACCGATGTGTCCAAAGGTATGCTGAGCTGTCATTTCTGCAGGCGGAAAAACGTGAGAACCATGCAATAGAAAACAAAGCCAGAGGGGCCAGTGCTGTGGCCTAACAGGTAAAGTCGCCACCTGCAGTGCTGGCATCCCATATGGGCATGGGTTCAAGTCCCGGCTGCTCCACTTCTGATCCAGCTCTCTGCTATGGCCTGGGAAAGCAGTAGAAGATGGCCGAAGTCCTTGGGTCCCTGCACCCATGTGGGAGACCCGGAGGAGGCTTCTGGCTTCTGATTGGCCCAGCTCTGGCCATTGTGGCCAAGTGGGGAGTGAACTAGCAGATGGAAGACCTCTCTCTCTCTCTCTGTCTCTGTCTCTCTCTCTCTCCCTCTGCCTCTCCTCTCTCTCTGTATAACTCTGACTTTCAAATAAATAAATAAATTTTTAAAAAAAAACAAAAAGAAAGCAAAGCCCACTTCCACTTCTGCACAGGAAATCACAGTTGGTGGCAGCTCCTGTTTCATCAAAAATAACGAGAGAAAGAGGGTCAACTGCAGAAATAACATCAGAGGGCTCTGTCAAGCAGAGAACGCTCCGGATGGCGCGAGGCTTTCCATGCTGACTGGTGATGACCGGCTGCTTCCTTCTAGGGAGATTGGCCAGTTCTGAGCTTTTCGGCAGACGTGGAGGCCTCTTGGGGGGGGGGGCAAGGGGATTGTGAGATGCTTCCCAGCTACACATTTCCAGATACAAAAGGAAACCTGAGGTTCCCCAAACGCACAGCCATTTCCCACAAGGGACACTGGTTGAGCACGTCCACTGCAGGGTGACTGGTGCTTTAGCAGAGTGACATCTCCCCCAGCTAAGCAAATGCTGGACAGGGGCCATGATGGCCTCCAGCCCATGGCCAGCACCAACTTCAAGGCACTTGCAGACTTGACACACTGTGGATCCTGCGGCTGTTGGTGGCGCTGGGGCCGGAGGGTGTGGAGCCAGGTGTGTGGGAGCTCTCTGCGCCGAGGGACGAAGCCCTGAGCAGCCATCACCAGAGCACAGGTGGTCCAGGGGCTCTGGACAAGATGCAGAGTCTGCCCAGCTCTCAGCCCAGCTCTGCTCTGAGGTGACTGAGCCCCTCCCAGAGCTAAGCACCCTCGGTCACCACCCCCTGAGCGATCACTACCCCAGGGACCCCCAAAGTTCACGGACAATGTGCAAAAAAAAAAAAAACTGTATGCATGGGTTTCTAAATACACCAAAACTAATTCCATTGTTTTCCAGGGACTTTTAAAAGTACCTTTGTATATAGAAAAAGACAACAAAATCTGACCAAAAGTCAAAAGATAGAACACTCAAGGATGATCTACATCTTGGAGTTAACAGATAAAGACTTTAAATTGCTTTGATCATGGGCCGGGCATTTGGCCGAGCAGTTAAGACACCCTTGTCCCACGCTGGAGTATCTGCTTTGAGTCCCTGCTCCAGCTCCTGGCTCCAGCTTCCTGCTAACACAGATCCTGCAGACAGCAAGTGGTCACATAGTGGGCCCTCTGCCACCCGTGTGGGAGGACTTCGGATGAGTTCCTGGCTCCTGGATTTTGCTGGGCCGAACCCCATCCCATTGTGCGCATTTGGGGAATGATGCAGTGAATGGGAGCTGTCTGTCTCTGTGAGTCTCAAATACATAAGCACCTATGATTCGGCATTTAAGACAATACAGAAAATGCCAAATAGAAGAGATACCACAATAACCATACAACAGGTGCACTGGACGTCGAGGATAAAGAACACAGTGAAGCAATATTCAGAGGTGTGTCCAGAGCTGGGGACAGCATCAACACACGTCCACAAGCCCATCGTGCCAGACAGAAGATAAACACCACCCCTGTGCCGGCACCAGCAAGAAGCCAAGGCTAGATCACATTGAAAGTGCCACAGGCCAACCACAGAAAACAGCTTTAAAAATGCAGAAGAAAAGTCGCATTCCAGTCAAAGGTGCTGCAGAGAGAGTGACCGGCAACTTCTTGAGAGAAACACCAAGAGCAGGAAACAGCAGACGACAGGTTAAATTCCTGAAAAAGAACACATCAGCCAACACTGCTGAACTCAATAAAAAAAATGACAGTGAAAACAATGTTTTTGGACAAAGAAGTAAAATGAAGGACTTTGTCATCATGAAGTTTTTCTAGGATGATTGAAAATAATGCCAAATGGAACAATGGATATAATTTCTTTAAAGAACAAAACATGGAGGTAACTGAGGAGCATGCAGGGTTACTATATATGTTGAGAGACAGAGAGAGAGAGAGAAAGAGAGAGAGAGAGAGATCTATCCTCTCTGCTGGTTCACTTCTCAGATGCCCGCAGTGGCTGGGGCTGGGCCAGGAGGCTGGAACTAACTGTGGGTCTCCCTGGTGGGTGGCAGGGACCCAAGCACTTGAGCCACCACCTGCTGCCTCCTCGCACTGCATTAGTAGGAAGCTGCAGCTGGGAGCGCGGCCAGGCTTCAAGCCCGGGCACTCTGATGTGGGATGGAGGTGTCCCAAGGGGCACCTTAACCATTAGGCCAAACGCCAGCCCTGGAAAACAGAAAATTTCAGAAGGCATTAGGAATGCAAGAGCAAGTGAGCCCCTGGGTAAATACAAATGATATGCTCGGAATGTCTGGAAGACGGGGATGCCTGCCAGCAATCATTGCAAACGCCAGGAGGAATTAAATAGAGTTGAGATACCTTGAGTTTCCAGCAACATTAGCGAAGTGGAAAATTAGTAAGGATTCGGTAAGTCAAGTAGGGATGACTTGTTCTCTAGTGAAGCTACTTAAAGACCAGAGAGAGAACATTCAATCAGTGAGTGACAATAAGGAAAATATGAAATAATAATTAACCTAAAAGAGAAGTATAGAAAGGGATATAAAACAGAGGGAAATCTCTACATAAAAGAGCGAAGCATAAAGGTGAGACACACGTGTCCGAGTGCCTTGTGGGAGCCCCGGCCCCACTTCTGATCCAGCTTCCTGCCGGTCCACATCCCGGGAGGCAGCAGGTCACGGCCCAAGTAGCTCCCACCCACGTAGGAGACTTGGATTGAGTTCTGAACTCTGATCCAGCTCAGCTGTTGCAGGCATCCGAGGAGTGAGCTAGCATAGGGAAGACCTCTCTCTCTCTCTCTCTCTCTCTCTCTCTCTCTCTCTCTTCCTCTAATTGAAAGAAAACACATAAATAAAAATTGGGGAAAAAATCCCCAAAATAGAATCCAAATCTCCACCCGGCTGCTGGTGCTTTGATGGCACTGTGTCCTGAGAGTAGTGAGCTTGAGCCACCACCCAGCACTGTCTCCACATGGAGCACGAAATGGATCCATCCTGCGTACTTGCAGATCCTCTCTCCCACAGATCTTCACCATGACCGAGAAGGCACTGCATGACCATCTTCCAGCCTTTGGAGAGGAACAGCCGTGAACTTGGAGCCACCCCCTAGAGGCACGGGGCAGGGCACGTCTACTCTGAGACTCATGGCGGCTGATCCAAAGCAGGCTCGTCCCAAAGCTCCCGAGTCACTGTTTCTCTTTTTGAAATAAATGAATAAACTCTCTGCCCTTTCGAAGCTTCTCAGGGGTTACTAAAAATATCTGAATCCCCAGCTACATTACAAAAGGTGAGGCTTATGCACGCAAACCATGGGAAAGTCCCTGACTTAATAGGCTGTGGATGCCGGGAATGATGGAGTGAGCGTGAAGACGCCCACTTGGAGTCCCAGGGAGAGCTCGTGTGGTTCCTGATAAGCAGAGTGTGGCTGATGCTTGCGACAACTCACTCACACCCAGGAGCAGCCCTTCACGGAGGGAGCCCGTGGAACTTCCTTGTTTTCTTTCTATCACAGTGATGGGAGACTGAGTGCAGCCTGCTAGGAATACGAGGATCCTTGCCACAACGGCGTAAGTGAGGTGCTGAGATAGTGACATTGCTGATCTTCATTTGAAACAAAGAACTGGGGGCTGGCGCTGTGCTGCAGTGGGCTAAGCCTCCGCCTGCCACGCCGGCATCCCATATGGGCACTGGTTTGTGGCCCGGCTGCTGCATTTCTGATCCAGCTCTCTGCTATGGCCTGGGAGAGCAGTGGAGGATGGTGAAGTCCTTGGGCCCCTCACACATGTGGGGGACCTGGAGGAGGTTCCAGGCTCCTGGCTCCTGGTTTGGATTGGCGCAGCCAATTGCGGCCAATTGGGGAATGAACCAGCGGATGGAAAACCTCTCTCTCTCTCTCTCCCTCTCTCTCTCTCTCTCTCTGCCTCTCTCTGTCTGTTAACTCTACCTCTCAAATAAATAAATAAAATCTTTTAAAAAAGGAACAATTTCCAGGTTGTGTCTGAAATGAAGGTAAGAATTCTGGGTAAAGACTTGTGGTGGGGGCTCCCTTCAACAAGGGGGCACCCTTGTTAGGACCAGGCGAGGATTAGAAGCAGAAGAGAGCACCTTGGACTCCTGATGCATAACCTGCCTTGTTCAGATCTTATTCTATGTATTAGACTGGAAAGCATGAGAATCATACCTGTCGTAGATAGTGAGAGACCTTCCACGTTGTAGAATAGCAAACACACAGAACAAGGAGCTGTTTCCCTGGTGGCCCTGCATTGCACAAGTGACAAGTGCCACAATAGGGACAGTGACAAGTGACAGTGACCCTAACTCTAACCCTAACCCTCACCCAAACCCTAACCCTAACCCAAACCCTAGCCCTAGCCCAAACCCTAACCCAAACCCTAACCTTAACCCTAACCCTAACCCTCACCCAAACCCTAACCCTAGCCCAAACCCAAGCCCTAACCCTAACCCTAACCCTAACCCTAACCCTAACGCTAACCCTAACCCTAGCCCAAACCCTAACCCTAACCCAAACCCTAGCCCAAACCCTAACCCTAACCCTAACCCAAACCCAAACCCAAACCCTAGCCCAAACCCTAGCCCTAACCTTAACCCTAACCCTAACCCAAATCCTAACCCAAACCCTAACCCTAACCCTAGCCCAAACCCAAACCCTAACCCTAACCCTAACGCTAACCCTAACCCTAGCCCAAACCCTAACCCTAACTCTAACCCAAACCCAAACCCTAGCCCAAACCCTAACCCTAACCTTAACCCAAACCCAAACCCAAACCCTAGCCTAAACCCTAACCCTAACCTTAACCCTAACCCTAACCCAAACCCAAACCCAAACCCTAGCCCAAACCCTAACCCTAACCCTAACCCTGTGATGTTCCCTTGTGCTGGGGAACATGCTAAGTGCCTGGCTTTTCACAGGGCTTTGTGGACATGCCACACACACACACACACACACACACACACACACACACACTGAGTCTACCTGGTGGAGACTCAGAGCAGGGCAAAATGCAGGAGGATAAGATCAATTTTTTTAACCATTTACCTGGGGAAGGGGGCTTCAGTTGGAAAGGGAAAGGGTGGGGTGGGTGGGGTTCAAGGGTGAGGGTGGGATGTCCCCTGGGCATCATGTAGACCAGCGGCAGGAATGCCGCTGGACACCAGATTCCACACAGCACGAGGAGGCTGAGGCTGGCTCTGAGCAGGCACCATGCGGCTGGAGGGTCTGGGCTCTGAGCAGGCTCCGCATGGCTGGAGGGTCTGGGCTTTGGCACGGTGTCGTGTGGCCACCCTGGCTCAGGAGCTTCCCCAGCTGCAGGGGGACACAGAAGCCAGGGACCTCAGGTGGCTCAGGGGGAGAGCCCTGTGAGCACAGCCCCTAGGGTCTGGCCCCCTTGAGTTCCTCGAGTTGAGAAACCCTTCCCTACACACTGCGGAGTTAGGACTGTTAGGATGGTCAGGCTGAGTGACGCCAAATTAAAGGATTTTCCCACGATCTGCCACCCTGTGCGAGCACAACAGCTTTTCTTTGCTATTAAAAAGAAGTTCTCAAAACACCGAGTGGCTCACTGGGATTACAACATGACTATGATCTCTGTGGCAGTATCGAGAGACACACACATGTGTGATTTAAGGCTAAAGAAGGCTTTACAGGAGGCAAATGACGAAAGGTTTACGAGTTTTTTGAATTTTAGGATTAAGTAATAAAGGACACAAGCAGCCCTTAGTGACAAATGGAGCAAATGTTAATTATTTCTCCTGGATTTCAGAGGTCTTAAGTTCTTTGCATGACCAAATATTTTTGCATTTGTATTTTCCAGAGTTTTTTTTTTTTTTTTTTTTTGCTTTGTATCATCTGAACACCCACTTCTCAACCCAGCACTCAACAAGATCTCATTCTCTGCCTTTACGTTTTATTTATGGGAGGGTGAACATAAGTAAGTCTATTTATACTGTTGCAGGTTAACAACCAAAGAGCAGACGCATTTAATACGCAAATGAATTTTCTTTTTTTTTTTTCTCCAGGGAAAGCAGAGTGACAGCAGGAAGTACAAAAGTCTCCCAGCCTTTGCGGCAGAAAACAAGGGAGGAGATTGGCTGAGCCCCTGGCAGGGACCGGAAGGAAGCCCCACAGGCAGGTGGACGCCGCTGATGGCCAGGGCCACGCTTGCAACGGCCGCGCCATTTCAGCCAAACACAATCTTACATCTAACACCGATTTCTGGAACTTTCTTTTATTCCTTTCGTGGGCTTTTATTCTATTCAGTTTATACACTTGCTCTGGTTTTACAGCTGTTACATGAGCTAAACGCACAGAGATTTCATGTGTGTGCGTACACATTTGCTGCAAAATACCACAAAAATGTTGAGGGTCAAAGAGAAGTTCTTCCAATTTCCAGAGCCATATATGTGGGGGGACTTTGAAGGAGTTTGTGAGAGAACGGAATTAAAAGATCAGTTTATTTTGGTACAAAAATTGTTGAAATTTACGCATAATTTCTCACAACACACATTTTTCTGGGAACCTCTCCTGTTCGTGGGTTTCCATTTATCTGTGGCGTGTCTGAAGCACCCTCCTATATTATGCAGTTTGGAGACTTGTTATTCTAGCCTGAGTAGAGTTAGTCACTGCTTGAGAAACCAAGGGTGCGATTCAAAATGAATCAAGCAACATCAGATTTAGTTCTCACTTAGTTAGACAGAGGACGTGCATGGCCGGCTGGCCTACGTTGAGAGAAGGGAGTTATCGTACTGATGGCACACGAGACCTGTGCTGGGTGTTTGTGTTGGTTAGGACCAGGAGCAGGTGAATGCCTCCCTCCCACAGGCCCAGGGACGGGAACAGAGCGAGTGTCTTCAAGCCACGCCAGGTGGACCTAGGAGCTGCACTCCCAGGGCGTGCAACCAGAGAACAACTTTTCAGATGCAAGGAGGCCCTGGGAGCTCACTCACGATGCTGGGCTGCTGGGAGATCACACGGGGGGTTGGTGGTCCCTCGGCCCTCGCCTGCTATGCACCTCTCAATGTCAGGATGAGCTCCGACAGCCATCAGGTAGAGTGGGACGGTCACCATGGCATCCTGCTCAGAGGCTCTAATAAGCTCATACTAGATCCAGAACTGTGATTTCTGCACGACATGGAGAAAATGACTCTATTCTAGAACAGGGTTAAAGAGAGAAAACAACAACCAATCAAACAGGCTTTGAGGAAAGGCCATGGGCTCTCTAGCAGTTTAAATGTCTTTGCAAACAAAATTGTTCGGAGGATCTAATGAGATGCTTGGGAATTAGTGTGTGGTTTTTATTTTCAAATTTGGCATTCAAAGGAAACCTGACAGAGCTTGGGGGTCGCTTGTGATCCTGCGATGAGAGAGCCACAGTGCATGGGGAGCTGGGGAAATCGGAGCCTTGGAAAGAAATCCACAGCCGGATTCCCTTTCAGAAACCACAGGGGCAGTGTCGGTGGAGCTGCCCCACTGTGGCTGTGCCGGTGCCGAAGAGAGGCTGTGGTTCTTGTACACATGCCCATCTGTTGACCACATACACCGCCATGCTGGGGTGGCCACATGCCCGCACCACTTTCTTCCACTCTTTGGGGTCACCAGCAGGTGCATGGGTACATCTGCTGTGCACACAGGAAGTACACTTCAGCCCAGCCAGTGGGAGGGACACACAAGGATCAGTTTCCAGACCCATTTCCCTATGGGCGGGAGACTCATCCTCCAGCCAATCTCTTCCTGTCATCAGGATGTCAACACGATTCCTTCCTAGAAACCGCCATCCCCAGAGCACAGCAGTGCTGCCCATACAATCTGGCGACGGCTGTCCCCACAACCCAGCACGGGGCAGCAGGGGCTTCCTTCTGATCCGAGAGCATCTTCACGATCTGATATTCACAAGTTCTAGGTGGGAATCTAGCTTCCATTTCCCGACACAGACTGCAAAGTGTTCCCTGTCTTCCAGCATCTAGGATATGAAGACAGAGTTCCACTCAGCGACTTCAGGACTGATTTCACGTGAGATCTTCCTTGAACGTGCAACCTTTGTAAGTAGTTCAGTTATTTGCAGGGGTCCAAAACACTAAGTCTTATAACCTAGAGGAAAAATGCAACATGATCTGAAGGCTTAGTGAGGTTTATGGCTTATGGATCTACTCATTTTTGATAATTCCTTATTGTGCCTTTAATAGAGTTCTATGAGCTGAACTAACTAGAAATGAGATACAAATTCATGTGGACACGGATTTCTATGGGTTATACTAATACATATGAAGCACTAGATTGCTGCTGATTTTTATCTTGTCTTTCTCTTCAAGGATAAAAATAATCTGTGTTAAATAATTCATACGTGAAATCATGTTGCTGCTCATTTGTCACAGAATTGATTTTTCTATTGACTGTTCACCCGCAGGTGAAAAGAGGCATTTACTGACATTTATGGAAATTAAAAGGAAGCAGTGTCTTGGCTGACAGGATAGTGAACATTAGTGTTTAAGATGCAAATTTCATTACCACTAGGTGCTAACAAGACATTGGAGGGAACAGGCGTTAAAGAAGAGGTTTGGAAACCACAGCGGGTAAAACTGAGCTCTGCCGAAATAAATCCTGAAGATGTGGCAGAAAATACAACATGACTCAGCACCATGCTTGTGAAAGGGCTGTATATGTCTGTACTGCTAAAATATCAGGAACACCATCCGAAAGTGAGCATAGCGCCTGTGGCTTAGCCTGGGAAGTGCTGTTCCTTCTTAGAACAGTCATTTACACAGCGCCCAGTCAAGTTCATGTCCTGTGCTGCCTACGGTTTAGATAAAGAGGGAAATGTGATTTGAAAAGCACATGAAAGTCTTTATTAGAAACAAGATTACGTATATCTGGACCATGCGGTTGAGGAAACCAGAGGAGTTTAATTTGTTAGCCTTATCTGGGTGGTTTGCTCTCTTTTTTCTTTTCAAAGATTCAGATATTCATCTGAAAGTCAGAGTCACAGAGACAGAGAGGTCTTCCATCTGCTGGTTCACTCCCCAGATGGCTGCAACAGCCAGTGCTGAGCCAGGCCAAAGCAGGGGCCAGGCTGGAGCCAGAAGCCAGGAGCTTCATCTGGGTCTTCCGCATGGGTGCCAGGGCCAAGGACTTGGGGCGTCCTTGGCTGCTTTCCCAGCAGGGGGCTGAACTGCAAGTGGAGCAGCTGGGACCCAAATCCGTGCCCATGTGGGATGGCGGGATTGCAGGCAGTGGCTTTAGCCAATGGCCACAACACCAGCCTTGCTTTCTTAAAAGACTGGACAACTCTTCATGTGGTACCTAGTAAGTGACGTTCTATTGGATACATTGCGTAGAATTTAAACAGACTTCTGCATTTTGCAGCTTAGTTCACTCACTCAGCTCATAGCAATCCACAGAAGGGCATCCTGATGAGCGAGTGAGTCGGTGTCTCACGTGAACTGAAGGCTACACTCAGGGTGCTGCTGCACATCGAGCCGCATAATGAATCTGTGACACGCAGAGTACACATCTGAGACGATTTCTGTTCTCTGACCCCAGTTCATTCCCAAAAACACTGCAGTGGCCACAAAACTGCGTGGCAGAGTGCAGCAAAGACCCACGTCACATATTTAGAGTGTGTTTACGTTAACGACATTATGGCTACAGAGTTCAAATACAGAGAATACATGGAAAAAACATAAATCTGTTAAACTGGAAGCACAGCAAGTAAGAGCACTGGTATTCTGGGACGAGACGGCAGGCTTACTGCTAACACGAGAGGTACGTCTGAGCATAGCTAAGCAACTAGATGTTCTCTCCCAAGCAATGTCTCAAAGAACATACATTCATTTCACCTGGCGGCCCCCAAATCTTCGATGTCACCGCCTTCCCCATCCTAAATATCAACCCGTGCTCCAGCACCTTCCAGAGAGCTCTGGATTTCCCGGCCACACTGATTATTCCAGCCCCGTCGTCATCCATCCTCACATAGTCTCTCTATTTCTACCCAACCAGATATATGCAGAACACACTCTGCTCCTCTTCCCTACAATAGTCCTGATTTGCATGTCCAAATATAGACCTCCCGGCTGATGAAGTCCTCTGAGGTTTCCAAGGCCCAACTCCAGTTCCAGCCTCAAGATCTTGCTCTGTCCTTAAAGCATCTTCACCTGTTCTTACTTCAGTAGCGAGTCACAACCACACGGAACAGGCAGGCTAAGGACTATTTGCCTCCTTTCATAGCGACAGGAATTCATTTTCAGGTCACTTGGCTACTCAGTGGCAGAGGCAGAATGCAAATTCAGGTACCCAAAGTTCAGTCGAGCTAATTACACTGACGTTCAAGTCGATTTCCCTGTCTTTTAATCAACCAACAGATGGGCTTTAAATGATGAAGGCACTCTGATAGGTTATGCAGAACCTGGCAGGATGGCCTGCACCACAGCTCACTAGGCTAATCCTCTGCCTGCGGCACCGGCACACAGGGTTCTAGTCCCGGTCAGGGCGCTGGATTCTGTCCTGGTTGCCCCTCTTCCAGGCCATCTCTCTGCTGTGGCCCAGGAGTGCAGTGGAGGATGGCCCAAGTGCTTGGGCCCTGCACCCCATGGGAGACCAGGAAAAGCACCTGGCTCCTGGCTTCAGATCAGCACAGTGCACTGGCCATAGCGCCCATTTCAGGGGTGAACCAATGGAAAAGGAAGACTTTGTCTCTGTCTCTCTCTCTCACTCTCTAACTCTGCCTGTCAAAAAAAAGAGTCACAACCCACAACCTGCTCCCTCAGGGGGCTTCCAATCAAGCCGAGCAACAGGCCACAAATGCATGGACAAAGACACTCGGACAGGATACGGATGTGAAGACATCTCAGGCAGTATCGTATTAACTGACCAGGAACTATGCACATGACCCCTGCTGTCAGAACACGGAAGAGACACCATTCATTTAAAGGCAATATGACCATCAGGACATGGGATTCGACCGGGGAGCACAACGAGATGAAGAGCCATTTGGTTGAGTGGTATAGGTGATGGTGTTCCTGCTCTGTCCCCACCTTCCCATCCAGTTCCCTGCCCCAAGGTCTGGGAAAGCAGTGGAGGATGGCCCACATGTTTGGGTCCCTGCACCTACAGGGGAGACTCAGAAGAAGCTCTTGGATCAGCACAGCTCTGGCCACTGTGGCCATTTGCCGAGTGAATCAGCAAATGGAAGACCTCTCTCTGTGTCTGTAACTCTACCTCTCAAGTAAATAAGTAAAATCTTTATTTTTAAATAATTATTTTATTTTATTTTTTTGACAGGCAGAGTGGACAGTGAGAGAGAGACAGAGAGAAAGGTCTTCCTTTTGCTGTTGGTTCACCTTCCAATGGTCGCCGCACCGCACTGATCCGATGGCAGGAGCCAGGTGCTTCTCCTGGTCTCCCATGGCGTGCAGGGCCCAAGCACTTGGGCCATCCTCCACTGCACTCCCTGGCCACAGCAGAGAGCTGGCCTGGAAGAGGGGAAACTGGGACAGAATCCAGTGCCCCGACCGGGACTAGAACCCGGTGTGCAGGCGCTGCAAGGTGGAGGATCAGCCTATTGAGCCGCGGCGCCAGCCTAAATAAATATTTTAAATAAAATCTTGACTCTTGTGGAATTTCAAGGCACAAACTTTCTGTCTAGGCACACAATATAGTGAGTGTGTGTGTGTGTGTGTCTGTGTAAGGTGCAGCACCCCGATCATCTTCTTGCCTCAAAATCTCTGATAAGCAAAAAGGTACAATTAAGTCCTTAATGGAAAGACAGGAGCAAGCACAATTTTTGCAGTCTTTAAACAGGAGCTAAACTTAGGTGCCTCAGCGCCTTGAATGACCCTGCTCAGCAAGAACAGCAGACTACGTAAGGATCCACTGGGCAGGGCCACCCCACGGGCTGCACACACACACCAGACGTCAGCACACCAAGGAAGTCTGTCTCCTGAGCATTTTCAGCCCAGAACGGGATGAATGGGTGTCATTCCGTGTCCCCTGGAGTGCTCCCGGCCTGTTCCCTGGAGCGCCTATCCACCAGCTCTGGCATGGGAGAGTCACGGAAGACCAGGCACAGGAGGTTTGTAAGGCTCAGCTGGGAGGTAGCACCCAGCGCTAGGGCTCCCACTCCACTGGCTAGTCTGTCACATGACTCCTCATCACCACAGGGAAGCTAGGAAATGTAGTCCAACCATGTGCTCAAGGGGGGCTCCCACTCCACTGGCTAGTCTCAGTCACATGACTCCCCCTCACCCCAGGGAAGCTGGGAAATGTAGTCCAACCATGTTCTCAAGGGGGGCTCTCACTCCACTGGCTAGTCTGTCACATGACTCCCCCTCACCCCAGGGAAGCTGGGAAATGTAGTCCAGCCATGTGCTCAAGGAAAACATCCGATGGAGCAGGCAGCTCCTGCACTGTGACCCTGGGGTCACCTACAGGGCCATGAAGACTCAGCCAGGGAAAATCACACAATACAGATGCAACAGAAAGAGCAAACAGACTTCAGCAGGGGCTTCGATTAGGAAGGAAAAGAGATAGGACTTTGCCAAGGCAGGAAAAACAAGGGAGCGCAGTGCGTAAAAAAGCCTTTCCAAACACAGATGATCAGTCATCTGCAAGCTTGTAAAATCAATGCAAATCCACTCGGGCACAACACCGAGGCTTTTCACATCCTTGACCTCACACTCTTCTTCCCAGAACACCGAGGCTTTTCACAACCTTGACCTCACACTCTTCTTCCCAGTGTCACCCTTCATCTTTTAAGGATCTAGTTCTGACAGACAAGAAATGCAAAATTATAGTTTCAAATAATGATGTAATCACAGAAATCAGAGAGCAACCAGCAACCGGGTCATCCGAGGTCTTGAGATAAATTCCTTCATCAGTGTTAGCTTGTTAAATTTCAGCACAATGGGAGTCTTCTTCCTCCTTGGATTCTGCTCTGAAGTGGTCAGAAAATTACGGGGTCCAGGTACCCTGCAGTCTCTCTTCCAACCCTCCGGTATCTCGAGCAAGAATAGAGGTCTAACACCTCCCAGTCACAGGAAAGGTGAACATCTGGCTTTACCCACACTCAGTGGATCAAAGTCTCCTGATTGTTGAAATGATTCTGAGGGAAGTCGTAACATCATGCAGTCATAAGTGACATTTTACATAGAGCCTCTCGCTCTGGTGTATGCCGTTAGCAGTCTCGCTTTTCTAGAGCGGACACTTACGGCCAACATCAATTTCAGCTTCACTTAAACATGCTCAGGTGGCCACCGGCAGAGCCACCACTGTGCAGCCCCCAAGGCCATGGGGCAGCTGAGGCAGTCGGCCAGGAAGGCTGCCCCAACACCTGCGTGGTTCCCTGGAGCCCAACGGTGCAGCTCAGTGCAGCTTCCACGGTTCGGTGATTCACAGCTGCAAACCACACTCACTCTCTGCCCACCACTCTGGTTCCTTCATCTTGCCCTGTTTGACTCTCGCTTTTCTCCTTCTATATTTTTTAAACACTTGAGTGTTATTATACACATTTTCCTTAAATGTTGCATATCGTTTGCTTTCCCATACTACAATTTAACCTCCATGAGGACAGAAGTTTGGTTGTACACGCAGGTGTCTCTGGGACCTGGACCTGTTCCTGGAAAACATAGGATCTTGCTGACTAATGAAGGAGATGAACTCCCAGAAATTGAATGTCCTGCCATCTGCTCACCTAGAATTAAGCCTATTGTTCTTTTAAGCTTTTTGATATGTTATGCATAAATGCACACTTACAACTATGCTGAGTTATATTCAGTAAGACTATGTATACGTTACATGGGCGGTGGAAGGAATCCCCCAGAACTGTTTTCACTGTAGGCAATTTTCAAAGTACATAACTTCAGAAGCCACCACCATATAAAACGTGACTTCACATTAATATTCACCACCAGAGATGCCACTCACTGCCTAAGTCATACTTACCAAGTTTATTGGTATATTTTTAACATGGTGAATTTGATACATTTAATAATGTTACAAAACATTGTATCAGCTTGTGAAAGCGGCCTGAGGGATGTTTCCAAGGTGGTGGAACAGGGAGGGCGCTTTCTGCTCTAGTCTAGGGAAGATAAAGTGGAGAGTGGGAGTCTCAGGGAAGAGTTACGGAGAAAAAGCAGAGGAAAGTCCAGGCAAATTTGAGGGACACTGTGGACCTACATGGAGGTTGTGGATAAGCAAAACTCGGGACTCCGGTGGCCGAGAGCCTCAGCACCAACCTTGGAGTGAGGCCAGACCGCAGCAACCAGGCTACTGGTGATGAAACTGCAGGAAGGGCCTGGCGTGCGTCTGGCATGGAGCTCTGTGGAAGACAGTGTCCCTGACAACCTAGAGGAAAAAAAAGGAGGCACGTTTTTCTCTTCCCGACCACCCAGCAGCAGAGTCCTGTAACAAGGTGAGAGAGGGCAGGTGCCACTTTGGACATATGTAGCAGCTGTGCCAGTTGGGGTCTGCATACCCAGCAACTGAGTCTGGCTGGGAGAATTGACAGGGGGCTGGGTTCCCGTGACTGTGGGAGCCTTGTGTGCTGGGACTGTGAAAACACTGTGGCTGTGTGGTAGGGCTCAGGGTGTGGCTGGGCCTGTGCACAGTCACTATGGGAGGTTCCACATGCTCAGGGCTCCCTGATTCCCTGGTGAGGGTCATTGCTGTGGGGTCTGTGCTCACACCAAGGACTGTACGGATCCTTTGTGTGGTTCTTGTGGGGTGTGGGTGAATATTGTACCCACTGGGGCTACTGCTCAGGCATTGGTCTCCTTTGAGGAGAAGAGGTGAGTGAGCATAAGTTTATGCCAACAGAGTGGAGCAAACCTCCCCTCTGATTAAAAAAAAAAAAGATTTACCATGCCCAACTTGAGTGTCCCCTTGGGCACTCCCCTCACCCTGGAGCAAAGAACAGAGCTCCCTGACAATACCCAAAATACAGCTCTAGGTATTCACTGAGAGAGTGGACACTCCACTAAGCCACAGAGGCATAGTCCAAGGTATGACTAAATAGATGTAGATGCACTGAATTACAAGGCATTGGGCTATCTAAAAAAATGTTAGTCTATTTAAAGGGAGACATAGACTTCAATACAATAGCAATGGGGGACTTCAATATCCCGCTTTCAGCAATGGACAGATCAACCAGACAGAAAATCAACAAGGAACAGGGTTAATCAACACTATAGACCAAATGGACCTAACAGATATCTACAGAACTTTTCATCCTACAGCTGCAGAATGCACATTCTTCCTACAAGTGCATGGAACTTTCTCTAGGATTGACCACATGCTAGACCATAAAGCAAGTCTCAGCAAATTCAAAAAACCTGAAATTATTCCATGCATCTTCTCAGACCACAGGAGAATGAAGCTGGAAGTCAACACCACAAGAATCTCTAGAACATAGGCAAACACACAGAAACTGAGCAACATGATCCTGAATGAACAGTGGGTCATAGAAGAACTCAAAAGAGAAATAAAAACATTTCTGGAAATGAACGAAGACAACGATACAACATATCAAAACCTATAGGATACAGCAAAAGTAGTGTTAAAAGTTTATAGCAATTGTTGCCTACATCAAGAAATTAGAAAGGCACCAAATAAATGAGCTATCAATGCATCTCAAGGACCTAGAAAAATAACAGCAAACTGAACCTAAAACTACTAGGAGAAAATAAATAATTAAAATTAGAGAAGAAATAAATAAAATTGAAACAAAAAATACAAAAGATCAGGGAAATGAAGAACTGGGTTTTTGAAAAAAATGAACAAAATTGAAACACTATTGGCCCAACTAACAAAAAAAAAGATGAAGAAGACCCAAATTAATAAAGTTAGAGATGATAAAGGAAATATAACAACAGATACCACAGAAATAAAAAGAATCATTAGAAATTACTACAAAGAGCTGTATGCCAACAAATCGGGAAACCTAGAAGAAATGGATAGATTCCCAGACACATACAACCCATGTAAATTGAGCCATGAAGACACAGAAAACCTAAAGAGACCCATAACCAAGATGGAAATTGAATTAGTAATAAAGGATCTCCCAACAAAGAAAAGCCCAGGGCTGCATGGATTCACTGCTGAATTCTGCAGACATTTAAAGAAGAACTAACTCCAATTGTTTCTCAAGCTATTCAAAAGAATTGAAATGGAGGGAATCCTCCCAAACTCCTTTTATGAAGCCAGCATCACCTTCATTTCTAAACCTGAAAAAGATACAGCAGAGAAAGAGAAATATAGACCAATATCCCTGGTGAACATAAATGCCAAAATCCTCAACAAAATACTCCCAGTCAAATCCAACAAGACGTCAGAAAGATCATTTCCCCAGACAAAGTGGGATTTATCCCTGGGAGCAGGGCTGGTTCAACATTCACAAATCAATCAATGTGACACCCACATTAACACACTGAAGAACAAAAACCATATGATTATCTCAATAGATGTGAAGAAAGCATTTGATGAAATACAACAACCTTTCATGATGAAAATTTGGGTATAGAAAGAACATCACATAATCAAGATGATTTATGACAAACCCATGGCCAGTGTCCTATTAATGGGGAAAAGTTGAAGCATTTCCATTGAGATTCAGAACCAGACAAGGATATCCACTTTCACCATTGCTATTCAAAATAGTCCTGGAAGTTTTAGCCAGAGATATTAGGCAAGAAAAAGAATTCAAAAGGATACATATTGAGAAGGAGTAAGTCAAACGATCCCTATTTGCAGATTACATGGTTCTATATATAGGGGATCCAAAGGACTTTACCAAAGACTATTGGAACTCATAAAAGAGTTCAGTAAAGTGGCAGGATATAAAATCAATATACAAAATCAACAGCCTTTGTATACACACACAATGCCATGGCTGAGAAAGAACTTCTAAGATCAATCCCATCCACAACAGATTAAAAAAAAATCAGATACCTTGGAATAAATTTAACCAAAGATGTCCAAGATCTCTGTGATGAGAATTACAAAACATTAAAGAAAGAAATAGAAGAGATACAAAAAACATGGAAAAAATCTTCCATATTTATGGATTAGAAGAATCAATATCATCAAAATGTCCAAACTTCCAAAAGCAATTTACAGATTCAATGAGATACCTATCAAAATACCAAGGACATTCTTCTCAGATATAGAAAAAAATGATGTTGTAATTCATATGAAACACGGAGGACCCCCTAAATAGCTAAAGCAATCTTATACAACAAAAACAAAGCTGAAGGCATCACAATACCAGATTTCAACAGAAACCACAGAGCGATTATAATCAAAACAGCCTGGTACTGGTACCAAAACAGATGGATTGACCTATTGAACCTAACAGAAACGCCAGAAATGACCCATGTGTCTACAACCAAGTTACCTTTGACAAAGGAGCTAAAATCAGTCCCTGGAGCAAGCAGAGTCCCTTCAAAAAATGGTGCTAGGAAAACTGGTTTCCAATTACAGAAGTATGAAGTAAGACCTCTACCTTATACCTTAACCAAAAATCCACTCAAAATGGATGAAAGACCTAAATCTATAACCCAACACCATAAAATTAATAGAGGACATTGCGGAAACCCTGCAAGACATTGGCACAGCCAAAGAGTTCTTGGACAAGACCTGAGGCACAGGCAATCTAAGCCCAAATTGACAAATGAGGTCACATCAAATTGAGCAGCTTCTGTACTGCAAAAGAAACAGGAACGTGAGGAGGCAACTGACGAACGGGAGAACTTATTTTCAAACTACTCAAGCAATAAAGGTTTAATAGCCAGAATCTACAAAGCGATCAAGAAACTCAACAGCAACAAAACAAACAACCCAGGGAAGAAATGGGCAAGGGACTTAAACAGACATTTTTCAAGAGGAAATCCAAATGGCCAACAGACAGGAAAAATGCTCAGGATCACCAGCCTCCAGGGAAATGCAAATCAAAACCACAGTGAGGTCTCACCTCACCCCAGTTAGAATGGCTCACATTCAGAAATCAACACACATCAAATGCTGGTGAGGATGTGGGGAAAAAGGTCCCCTAATTCACTGTGGGTGGGAATGCAAACTGGTAAAGCCATTATGGAAGACAGTATGGAGCTATCTCAGAAATCTGAATACAGACCTACCATATGACCCAGCCATCCCACTCCTGGGAATTTACCCAAGGGAAATGAAATCAGCATATGAATGAGTTGTCTGCACCCCCCTGTTTACAGCAGCTCAATTCACAATGGCTAAGACATGGAATCAATCCAAATGTCCATCAACTGAATACCAGATAAAGAAATTATGGGAGAAGTACATTATGGAATACTACACAGCGGTAATAAAAAAAAATCTTGTTGTTTGCAACAAAATGGAAAACATCATACTTAGTGAAGTAAGCCAGTCCCAAAAGGACAAACGCAATATGTTCATTCTGATCTGTGGTAACTAACAGAGCACCTAAAGGTAATCTATAGAGTGAAATTGACACTTTGAGAAGCAATGACTTTGTTATTTTTTTCTCTCCCATTCCATTCACATCAAGATTCATTTTCAATCATCTTTATATACAGAAGATCAATTGAGCATATATTAAGTAAATATTTCATCAGTTTGCCCCCACACAAAGTGTAAAATACTGTTTCAGTACTAGTCATAGCATTAATTCACGTTGGACAACACATTAAGGAAAGAGATCCTGCATGAGGAGTAAGTGCACAGTGACTCCTGTTGTTGACTTAACAATTTGACACTCTTGTTTATGGCGTTAGTAATCTCCCTAGGCTCATGTCATGAGTTGCCAAAGCCATGGAAGCCTTTTGAGCTTGCTGACTCTGATCTTATTTCGACAAGGCCATAGTCAAAGTGGAAGTTCTCTCCTCCCTTCAGAGAAAGGTACCTCCTTCTTTGATGACCCGTTCTTTCCACTGGGATCTCATTCACAGAGATCTTTCATTTAGCTCTTCTTTTTTTTTCCCAGAGTGTCTTGGCTTTCCATGCCTAAAATACTCTCATGGGCTCTTCAGCCATATCCGAATGCCTTAAGGGCTGATTCTGAGGCCAGAGTGCTGTTTAGGACATCTGCCATTCTATGAATCTGCTGTGTATCCCAGAGAAGCAATGACTTTGAACAGCCCATGTCTTGATTGTTGAGGAACAATTTTTTTTTCATACTACTTATTTAATTCTTTACTTAGTATAAAGTTAATGATATGTGTATAAAGTTAACTGAAAATAGATCTTAATGAAAAATAAGAATGGGAGGGTCTGGCACTATGGTGTACTAGGTTAATCCTCTGCCTGTGGCACTGGCATCCCATATGGGCACTGGTTCTAGTCCTGGTTGCTCCTCTTCCAGTCCAGCTCTCTGTTGTGGCCCGGGAAGGCAGTGGAGGATGGCTCAAGTGCTTGGGCCCTGCACCTGCGTGGGAGTCCAGGCAGAAGCTCCTGGCTCCTGGTGTCGGATTGGCACAACTCTGGCTGTTGCAGCCATCTGGGGAGTGAACCAATGCAAGGAAGACCTTTCTCTGTCTCTCTCTCTCACTGTCTGTAACTATACCTGTCAAATAAATAAATAAAAATCTTTTAAAAATGGGAATAGACACTAGTCTTGTTTGTGTGATCCCTTTGACTCTTAGACCTATCAGTGTGATCAGTTGTGAACTGAAATTGATCAGTTGGACTAGTGAGATGGCCTTGGTGCATGCCACCTTGATGGGATTGTATTGGAATCCCCTGGCAAGATTCTAACTCCATCATTTGGGGCAGATCCAATTGAGCATGTCCCACATTGTACATCTCCTCCCTCTCTTATTCCCACTCTTATATTTCACAGGGATCACTTTTCAGTTAAAATTTAAACACCTAAGACAAATTATGTGTTAATTACAGAGTTCAACCACTAGTACTAGAATAAAAAAGTACTAAAATGGATAAAGTATTACATTGTACAACAACAGTCAGCACAAGAGCTGATCAAGTTACTGTTTCTCATAGTGTCCATTTCACTTCAACAGGTTTCCCCTTTGGTGCTCAGTTAGTTGTCGTTGATCAGGGAGAACATACGATATTTGTCCTGGCTTAATTCACTCAGCATAATGTTTTCCAGATTCCTCCATCTTGTTGCAAATGACCAGATTTCATTGTTTTTGACTGCTATATAGTATTCTATAGAGTACATGTCCCATAATTTCTTTATCCAGTCTACTGTTGATGGCATTTGGGTTGGTCCAGGTCTTAGCTATTGTGAATTGAGCTGCAATAAACATTAATGTGCAGACAGCTTTTTTGTTTGCCAATTTAATTTCCTTTGGGTAAATTCCAAGGAGTGGGATGGCTGGGTTGAATGGTAGGGTTATATTCAGGTTTCTGAGGAATCTCCAGACTGACTTCCATAGTGGCTTCACCAGTTTGCATTCCCACCAACAGTGGATTAGTGTCCCTTTTCCCCCACATCCTCTCCAGCATCTATTGTTGGTAGATTTCTGAATGTGAGCCATTCTCACCGGGGTGAGGTGAAACCTCATTGTGGCTTTGATTTGCATTTCCCTGATTGCTAGTGATCTTGAACAGTTTTTCATGTGTCTGTTGGCCATTTGGATTTCCTCTTTTGAAAACTGTCAAGACTAGGTCTGCTAATACTAACTGATAGAATCAAAAAGGGAGACAACGATCCAGCATGGGAAGCGGGATACACAGCAGACTCATAGAATGGCAGATGTCCTAAATAGAACTCTGGCCTCAGAATCAGCCCTTAAGGCATTCGGATATGGCTGAAGAGCCCATGAGAGTATTTTAGGCATGGAAAGCCAAGACACTCTGGGAAAAAAAAAAAAAAGAAGCCCTAAATGAAAGATCTCTGTGAGTGAGATCCCAGTGGAAAGAACGGGTCATCAAAGAAAGAGGTACCCTTCTCTGAAGGGAGGAGAGAACTTCCACTTTGACTATGACCCTGTTGGAATAAGATCAAAGTCAGCGAACTCAAAAGGCTTCCATAGCCTTGGCAACTCATGACATGAGCCTAGGGAGATTACTAACGCCATAAACAAGAGTGTCAAATTGTTAAGTCAACAACAGGAGTCACTGTGTACTTACTTCTCATGTGGGATCTGTCCTTAATGTTTTGTCCAATGTGAATTAATGCTATGACTAGTACTGAAACAGTATTTTACACTTTGTGTTTTTGTGTGGGGGCAAACTGATGAAATCTTTACTTAGTATATACTGAATTGATCTTCTGTATATAAAGATGATTGAAAATGAATCTTGATGTGAATGGAATGGGAGAGGGAGCGGGAGATGGGAGGGGTACGAGTGGGAGGGAAATTACTGGGGGGGGGCATCATAATCCATAAACTGTACTTTGGAAATCTATATTTACTAAATAAAAAAATACTTTAAAAAATGGGACTAAGAGAGGGAGGAGGAAGAGGGTGTGTGGGTGAAGAGGGTGGGTACAGCGGGAAAAATCACCACGTTCCTAAAGTTGTATTTATGAAATGCAGTCAGTTTGTATTTTTCTGGGAAATAGATAAATAAAAAGCATCATATCAGTCTTTTTAAAATACTTCTGGGGCAGGCACGAGTTTGGCATGCAATGTATTGAACAGTTTGTGTTTGAGACAGGAAAGAGAGGGCTATGCAACATTTAGGGGATATTCTACAGGCTCAGAGGTCTCTGTCAACGAGAGCAATGGATTCCAGGCTTACGGCAACACCCCCCGCCCCCAGGGGTAGCACATTTGATTCGAAGGAAGGAGCTGGCTACAAGTATGATACCAAAGCATTATCTGGTGGGACACAGATGGCATGGTGAACAGCCCCTTCTGAGTTGCACATAGCATTCACAGGTGACAGAAGCCGAGTCGCATGGTACAAAAAGCGTGGGGAAATTGTTATCTGTACAAAAATACGTGGCATACCTTGCTAACTTACACCATTCTAAAAAAAAATAAAGTCTAGGTAGCTTAAATTCCTAAATTTGAAAATCCAACCTGAACTTAAAAATAAAGAAGGATGTAGGATATATATGTAGTAGGGTAGAAAGATTTTGTTTGCCATTTATTTCAATGAGAAAGGTTTTGTTCAACAGGCTAACAAAAGGATAAGCAAGGATTAATATATTTGCCTGTGTCACACTTTAAACATATTTGGTCGCTGGCGCCGTGGCTCACTCACTAGGCTAATCCTCCACCTGCGGCGCCGGCACACCAGGTTCTAGTCCCGATTGGGGTGCCGGATTTTGTCTCAGTTGCCCCTCTTCCAGGCCAGCTCTCTGCTGTGGCCCGGGAAGGAGGTGGAGGATGGTCCAAGTGCTTGGGCCCTACATCCCATGGGAGACCAGGAGAAGCACCTGGCTCCTGTCATCGGATCAGCGTGGTGCACCAGCCGCGGCGGCCATTGGAGGGCGAACCAACAGTAAAGGAAGACCTTTCTCTCTGTCTCTCTCTCTCACTGTCCACTCTGCCTGTCAAAAAATCAAAATAAAATAAAAAACATATTTGGTATAAACACATAAACTGGGATGAGATGCAGTTAGCCCACTCTAGCATAATTCTCCCACTGATTAAAACTTTGGATTAAACAGAAAACATCTGCCAGTGGGATCACAGGAAAGAACAGAACCAAGCAAATTAGGGTAGGGATCAACACGTGGACAAGGAAGGCAGGATAATGACACCTTCAGGTTACAAACAGAAGACAGCGGAGAAACTTCTCGGGGCTCCCACAGACGCAATGCTGAAGGAAGACCTACGCTGATGCGGAATCCCAGTGTGGGCACGGAAGGAGGCAGCAGGACGCTGAGCTGTGTGACTGCCAGACACTTTCCTTCCACGTACAAAGACTGAGAGCAGAGGTTACACACGCCCTGGGAGGCTTCCCCATACGTGCATTGGGGACTCCAGAGAGGTTCCAGACAAGGGGACCGACGTGGTGGAGGGCACACAGAACACAGGGAGCCCCGTGTGTGCCTCAATCTCTAAAGCAACCAGAAACCTGCGTAGAGGGACATAGCTAAGATGCCAGCAGGTGAATTAAAACGGAGTTAAGAATATTCAAATAACCAAAAGGAAGCCATCAGAGGAAGACAGCATAAAAACACAGGGGAGACAGAAAATGCACAGACACATACATCTAAGTCCAACTGTGCAGTTACATTGAAAAGCGGTTGGACAATGGACAGAAATGAGCCAGATCCGTGTGTATGGTACTACACCAATCCCGTGTGAAATAGAATGATGTGCATTAAGGTAAAGCCATGGTTGTGGGTGCAGCGACACTCAGCTGTGCGCTCTAAGGTTCTGACTTTGTGGTGTGGAGATTATGCCTCAGGGAAGCTGTTTAAAAGGATATAGATGGATTAAAAAAATTGACCTCACAGACAGTGCTCAAAGGGGTGACGGAGTGGCTCTATTAAATTTGGATAAGTCGGACTTCCAAAAAAAGGAACACCCTGAATAAAAAGGAAAATTGCATAATGATAGATGGCTCTCAGCAAGAAGCGATGATGACGGTGACCGTATGTCGCTGAACACGGAACTCACACGTGGGGAAAGCAACACCAGTGCGCCCGAGGTGACCAGCAGACCCGGCACAGTCACGGCTGGGACGTGCGTGCTCTTCTTCAGCCACCGGGAGAAAAAGCAGACAGGAGGTCAGCAGGACGAAGGCCTGTACGCCACTCACCAGCGTGACCCTGCTGGCCCTTCCGGAGGTCCCAGCTGCACGCAGCAGGACGCGCGTCTTCCCAGGTGCACCTGGAACCTCCACCAGGACAGCCACACCCTGAGCCTCACAGCAAATCCCAGGAACCTAAACCAGGCCAGGTATTTCCTTGGGTCAGAACGGAATCAAATGAGAAATCAGAAGTAGATGTCTAGGAAATCCCCTAGGATTTGGAAAGTAAACAGTCAAGGAGAGAGTCTCAGGGGCAATTATTAGAGATTTTTTAACTGAATGAAAATGCAAACAAAATATGTCCAGCCTTGCCTGCACAGAGCTAATCTAGTTTTCATATGGAAATTTATATCATCAAATACATTTATTAGGAAAAAAGGCACATCTCAAATAAATGATCTATGCTACTAAGAACCACCCCCCAAAAAAGAAAATCAAAACCAAAGCAAACAAGAAATAATAAAGAGCCAAACAATCACACGGAGAAAATCAATGCGACCCTAAGCTAATCTGAAAAAGAACCAAGAAAGCTGGTACGATTTTAGGTACACAGGCCAAGACAAAATGGGCAAAGGAAATGCCGCTCCAGGGACTGGCAAGGGGTCCTTTGCAGACCACCGGAGGGCTGCCACAGGCACCAGTTAGGAACAGAGGACAGACGACAGCCCAGACAAGCAGGTGGAAACCTCCACGGACGCCAGGACGATGCGGAGTGAAACCACAGTGAGCCCCTCTTCACACTGTTCACACCGGCACAGAGACGGGGCGCGGTAGCAAACCGAGCGATCCCTGGGGGCAACGGGCACCTTCGCTGCCTTCCAGAGGGATGCGCCTCGAAACTGACTTCGTCTTTCTGGGGAGTCATTTTTTAAGATTTATTTGTTTATTTGAAATGCAGAATTACAGACAGAGGAAGTGACACACACACACACGCAATCTTTCATCTGCTGGCTCGTTCCCAAAAAATGGTTGCAACCTCGAGGGCTGGGCCAGGCTGAATGCATGAGCCACGAGCTTCCTCCAGGTCTCCCACGTGGGTGCAGGGGCCCAAGCACTTGGGCCATCCTCCACTGCTTTTCCTAGGCCATGAGCAGAGAGCAGGATTGGAAGTGGGGCAGCTGGGACTTGAACCAGTGCCCACATGGGATGCTGGCATTGCAGGCGGTGGCTTAACCCGCTATGCCACAGCGCCAGCCCCAGGCAGTAATTTAGCAGGAAGTAATACAGCTGAAAAACACTCAGAGGCAAAGCACTTCCATTTCTTGGAGCTATTTTTTGTTTGCTTTTGGCAATTATGAGTCATTTTCAGTGATGTTCACAGTAACATTGCTTTCAACAGTGGTAACTTGGAAACTTGTGTTGTTAAATTTTTATTTGTATATTCATTTGAAAGAAAGACATACACACATTGAGACACAAACACACACATAGGGAGAGAGACAGAGAGAGAGAGAGAGAGAGAGAGAGAGAGAGAGAGAGAGAGATCTCCCGTCTACTAGTTCACTTCCCAAATGCCCACAGCAGCCCAGGGTGGGGCTGGACCAGGCTGAAGCAGGAGGGGCGTGACTGCTGGAGCAGCACTTGGTGCCTCCAGAGCGCACAGCACAGGAAGCTGGACTTTGGAAGCAGAACCGGTAGTTGAACCTTGGCATTTTGATACGGGATACCGTCATCTCCAGCAACATCTTGATCACAGCATCACACACCTGCCCCAGAAACCTAGTTTGCCTAGAAGTTTCGCAGCCCACCTTGTCAAACTGCAAATATGTTCTTAAGAAATGCCCTGCTCATGTTGATGGAAACCTTGCTTCTGCTTCAGGGAGATGTTTCAGAAGGAGGCGGATCGTCTGCACCCCAGCGGGGAGGGGCAGACTGCTGCAGAGTTTACCGGGGCACCAGTACCAAGTCACGCTCATGAGAACTTGGGCTCAGGCCGTGGCTGGGGAACTTTTGATTCCCCAGTGAAAGCTCTTGCGTAAGCGTCACTCATCTCTCTGCACCCTTCACAGAACTACCTTCCCTGGGGACCACACACACAGGCAGGAGGGATACCCACAAGCAACCCCACCTGCCCTGCGCCCACATGGAAGAAGACACGTGTGGCTACCTGAGGTGCAGCTGCACCCGAGACCAGCGGTGGCCAGGTAAGGTGACCCCTAACTTCAAGACAGGTTTGTGTTGCTGATGTCCTTCCTGTCCCCACTGGCTCACTCCCCAGGAGCTTCCTGAAGGAGAACCGGTGGGCTGCTGTCAGCAGATGAGTATGTGTCATCTGGACTCTCCCTTAGAACGGTCATCTCAGCCCCAAGGCTTTCGCATGCCCCCTGGAGCCCATACTCAATAAAACAACAGAGCAACATGTATCAAAACGGAAAAAAACCCACCTAGATCACACCACCAACAAAACCCTTTGCAGAATGATCTGAAGGGGTTGTGACATCCATTGACACAGCAAATGCATGGCTGTTAACCACAGGAGCCCTGTGATACGTGGATGCACCATACCCAGTGCCGGTGTGGGTCAGGGACCACGTACCCCCCAGGAGAGGGTTCCCTCCTGGTGTGGTAGGCAGGCATGGGATAGAGAACTGGAATGCTTCTCGCTCTGAAAAAATAGTTCTAGAGCATTTATGGCAAAATGTTAAAGTTTATTGAAGTCGTGTGTCTCACTAATCAATGTGCTTTTGCCCTGAGTTTACAATACTCCCTAATACAATATTTCTTAAAAATCACACCAGATAGATGTGATCGAACCCCAGATACGTGTGGGGTGCTACTTGTTTAATCGAGTCTCTTGAACATTCTATGTTACAGACAGAGCGAGGGGTCCCTGAACAAAGAGGGGAAGTGGCACGGTTATAATGGGGGGCAATTTTGTTTTTGTTTTTTGTACCTATGAAGTTCCAAGTTCCAGGCAATGTGCTGGCATATTTCATACAGCCTCTATAAACAACCTGGAAAGGTAACGACCATTGTCCCCACCTGTAGGTTACGTAATATTTTGGGGTTCACATCCGGTTCTTCTTTCCATGAATCTAAACACCTTACTTTTACTCCAGTTTAGGTTAACCAGAACTCAGACTCAACTGCATGACCGCTGCCCCCTGCACAGTGGTGTCCCCAGGGGTAGATGACCACTGCGGAAGTGAGACTGCAGAAACGGGAGATCTCTCCTCCTCCTTAAACACACAGTTCCTGTTCGCATTTCCCACTGATATGTCCTACAATGAATTCACCTCATTGGTAGTAAACAGGCCCTGTTTGAGCTAGAGAAGCACTATACATTAAACATATTTAGGGTGTGTGGAGCAATGTTACAGTTGAAAAATACTATAAATCCAGGATCTGTTTTTGTTTATCTACACAGGACCTGACCTTTTCCTGTTGAAAATTTTGCCATTTCACCGACGCCATCAAATTAATTTACTGCCTTCATTTCTCACCCATAGCATGGACATCACAAGTGGTGAACACGATTCCCCGAGACCTCAGCTGTGAGTCTGCACTAAGGAGCTTTCTCCCCAACGTTTCCTTTCTCTGCAGCTCACAGGTGGGCACGTGGAAGGGTTACTTCTGTTCCGCAAATCTGCTTCAGAATTCTCCGTTAATAATTGAAACAAATGTGTCAACATGTCATTGTTTTATCTAACACATGGATTATTTGCAGTCTTTGCTATAACACAGTTTGAGCCATCCTTATGACAAGTTAAACAGAAAAGAAGGCATTGGGCGTGTCCGTGCCCTGCGACTCTGAATTCTGTTGACACGTGCCGTTACTGAGAGCTCTCTTTGATGGTTCAGCCAAGAGAAACCATGTGCAAGCCGACTCTTGATGTGGAGCGACTGTGTATTGATTATGTTACCGCTTCCTTGGCAGCTGCGTGGGGCGTGGGCTGGGTTTGCGTTAAGTCTTGGGGGTTGGGTCACCACTATATTATCAGAGAACATCAATGACATTGTACCATGAGTATGTGAATATGACCAATGCTTGTAACTTTTTCTATTGTTTAGAAGTAAAAGAATATGTTTTAAAGTTAGGTAAGGACTATGAAAAATGCCCATAAGGTTGGGAAAGATCAAAAAAGCACCTCCTATTGCCGGAAAAGAGACAGCAAGGACGCGAAGCGAGGTGGCGTGGGGACCTAAACAGGCTGTCTTCAAGGGAAGAGAGCGAACACCTCGGTTTGCGCTGTCAAGCGCGGGCCCCTCGCAGCTCCGTTCCCAGCAGTTTCTGCGCAGAGGGCAAGCTCTGTGTGCTGTGCTCTGTCCTGTCCTGCTGCCCTCCTGCCCTCAGGACCCCCTGCGGCTCCCACCCTTGGGCTCTCTTTACAACCCCGGGCCTTCCAGCAGAAGGTTGGGGTCACAGCAAAACAGAAACAAAATGCAAGTGCCAGGAGACCCCGTGCCCTGACAGGCACTCTCTGTGTCACTCACTGCTAGTCTGCAGCCCCGCGTCACGCCACGCTGCACACGCTCACACACTCCAGTCTCCTAACACGCGACGTGGAAAAGGCCCTGTGGCTTTTACAGAAGCCGTCTAATTTTGCACTCAGTTCACGATGCTTCTGTGACCTCTGAAATTCCACGTTTGAGCCTGGGAGGGGCCACGAAGCCCCTCCGGCGTCAGCACATGGCATTCCAGGATGTCACCCGTTCTCTGCTGGGCTTATCTGTGCCCAGTGTGCAAGGGAGGCCATGCACGTTTTAGTGTGGTTCACAGCACGCGCCCACCATTCCAGATATGGCTGGACACCCCAGACTTGCGCTAGCTCCAAATGTTGTAAGCGAAATTCATTTTTCCTACTTTTAAGTAAAGCCGTTCTATTTTGCAAATTTATAAAATCACAATTGAGTTGGACCTAAACTGTGCTCGCTGAATTCTTCATCTCGAAGAACCAAACACCCACCGGGTGCTGAGGCTCCAGCCCTCTTAGAATACGTCACGCCTCCTATCTCTATTACGAACTGGTAAAAGAATTTGTGAGCTGAGTGTCAAATACCTCTCCGGATGTACAATGAACTTAATGCAGGACAGCAATGCAATGAGAAGTGCATGTCGGTCAAAATTGCTACTTGCAAGCAGCAGAAACCAACCCTGGGCCTCTCGAGCAGGTGCAGGCTCTACCGGCAGGCCAGAGGAGGTCAAGAGGTGACAAGAATGGTCTGGTGGACGGGCGGGAGAGGAGCAGAAGTCCCGCCTTCACTCGCTGCTGCCAGGTGTCGCCCTGTGCCACCACACGCACGCTCTCCTTCCTTCCGCCGTTTCTCACTCCCTTTCCAAGGCAGGTGGGTTGATGGGGCCCATCTCTCAGACCACCTGGGGAGGAGGAGAAGCCAGTGCGCCTCTTGGATTTTCACTGCGGTGGCTGAAAAAGTTACCTGTAGGCCAGGCAGCCAACAACCCGAATCACAAACGTCCTCTGTGGCTGCTTGGGCTTTTATCCTGAACCAAAAATTCCTAAGGTTTCATGAGAAGGCTGTCTGACTCCTGCAGCCCCTTTCACGGGTCATGGCAGGCTCATCTCAGAAACAGCATGGACGACCTTGGCACTCACCCCAACTGTGGACGTGGTGAAGGTCTGGCACGGTACTTGGGAAGCCACTAAATCCACCTCCTCTTCTTGACAACCGCCACCAGAGAACCCGAGGGGCACAGAGATTGAACCAGACAGGCCGAGAGTGTAGCTCGCTGGTTTACCCCCAGATGACTGCAATAGCCGGGGCTGGGCCGGAGCCGAGGCCAGGAGTTGGGAACGCAGTGCGGGTATCCCACATGGGCGGCAGGGATGCGATTACTTGAGTCACCGCCTGCTGCCCCTGTGGTCTGCACTGGCAGGCGTCAGCAGCCGGTGCTGGGCGCTCACCCAGATAGCCTGAGATGGGAGCAAACACCTGCCCCGTTTACTTTTCTTCATCTACAACAACACCCTGTGCATTTTATCTTCCTTAAAAGGATTTCATGAACATCACTAATGATGCTGATTAAAACAGAGACATCCTCAAAGAGGAATTCAGTGTTTAGTCAACATTCAAGGCTCCTGCCACAGGGTCCTAAGTCCGGGGCCTGTTTTATGGGATTTCTACTGCATTGCATTAGTGGAAAATCTATGATGTGGTCTGCCTGTGTGTGCAGACTTCCCACGTAAATGTCACACGGGAGATAAATTCTGGAAGACGTGTGGCCGTTAAATGCATAGTTTCACATAACTCTTATGGCTTCTCAGCAGTGAGGAATCTGTCTCACCAAGCGAGGGCCCACAATCTGTATGGAAAGAGTCTGGTTTTCTGTCTCCTTGGAAATAAAATGTGTGGCAAGATGGCTGGCGGCAGCGGCTTCATCAGAGCCGCCTGGATTTGAAAACGGGGAGTGGAAAAGGCTTTCCCACCTCCCTTTGCTTCCTAGCCAAACCCAGGAGCGATCAGAGGGAGACTCTTGTCCTCCGGGAAACACTGGGAAGGGGGTCTGATGGCCGCTTGTTCTAAGGGATAGGAGTCAGCCCCAAAACAAAAACCACGCTGGCATTCAGAGCAAGCAGCTCCCCTGCGTCCAGAGCTGGCAGGCAGAGCAGCTGTGTCTCCCAGGAAGCGAGGAGGGCTCAGGGCGGTCCATTTCTGCAACCAGCCGTGTGTCCTGTTTCACTGTCGCCATTTCAGTGCAATGGACCTCAGCAGAAATGTCTACTGTAAGATTTATTTATCAGACTAACACTATTGATTTTCCCCCACTGCCTCGTCAGTGGTTTTTAGAGAACTCTCTGCTGATGACGAGGCTGCGCCTACGTAACACCAGACACGCAGACGAAGCGGGTGGTTAGCTGGACGGCTGATTGCAGGGGACACCTGGGGACTTGGCTGAGCTACATTTACGTTTTTACATGGATGTCTAACATAATACAAATTATACTGAAACGTTCTATAAAATAAGAATCCTGTTGTTAAAGCAATAATCTCTGAATATATTGTCTTCACAGTTACGGGTTTGTATACCACTTTGAATGCAATGCCATATTTTTTTAAGAGAATTAGTAAAGGTAGCAAATTAAAATTCATCATAGAAAGAAAGCACTCAACTATAAAAAATATCTTTCTTTCTAGAAACACTGGTGGTTTTCTCTCAGAATGATCACCTTCTTTACTTTGGCAAACTTTTTCTGGCCAGACAGATTAAGCCTTTATGGGAAATCAGCGATATGCACCTACTCTGTTTTGTGAGGGGCGGTCTCGTTTTGATTTTACAGTGCTGCCATCATATTATATTTTAAAGGAATCTGAACGACATGCACTCTGAAGGCAGGAATTCATAGACAAATGAATGGTATCCCATAAAATCTGCAGGTGCTCCACACAATTTATCTCCATGCTCTGACCACCAGCGGTCTTCCTACGCAGGCTCAGATGCGGAAAACACACCAACATCGTTTAGCAGGTTCGATAGCATCGTCCCCTGACGGCGATTCTGAAGTCCCACAACACAAAGTATGTCTGAAATATTCCATTTAAAACGACATATTAATTTCTAGTTGTTTTGAATATTCCTTTTCTTTTTGAAACAAGCAGAAAACTGCAGTTAGCAGAGACAGAGGAGACAGAAGAACCGGAAGCTGAAGACACCTAGCACGGGGTGAGAGTAACCGTGTTGCATGCTGCAGGAGGCGAACGCCTTGGTCGCCACTCAGCGAATGTCTCATAATTTCCTTGTTTCTACTGCATCTGGGACACAGTTACCTGCGTGGTGTGACTCTCCCGGTGCCTCTGAAATGAGGGTATCGCCGTGCTGCTCCCAGACAACCTGGAGAACCCGTCGTCTTCGGATAAACCTGCGGAGGTCAACAGAAATCAGGAGTGAGGCGGTGTCTCCTTGCCCCCTGTGTACTTCTTGTAAGGGGCTAAACCCCGGCAATGTCACCTGGTGACCTGATCGTCAGTGCATACTGAGTACTCTACGTGGCACTGAAACCCAGGGATACGAAACACAGGTGCAGTTTCACTTAGCAGGAGAGGAATCTGCCGGCAGGAGGGATGAGATAACGGAGTCCCGGCAGCCGGAAAGTCGGCCAAGAAGCGCCGGAGGGGAGAAGGGAAGGTGCTCCCGAGGGGAGAACCGGGGATGAAGCACTCAGGTTGTGACAGAGGCAGGGTGGCAGCGAGGCAGAGCGGGGTGAAAAGGCTGGAGGACGTAACCAGGTCTCCGTGTTGGGTAAATCCCACCGTGGGCATTTCATTCTGCACAAGAGGGAGGGAGGTGATTGGCTGAGGTTCCAGGAGGAAAGGTTGGGGATGCGCCCATTCACAAAACATCAGTTCATACCCGTGAGTTAACTAATACACAACAGGATAAATCGTGGGCTCAGGAAGTCCACCTGCTCCCACCCCAGTAACACAGAAGCACCCAAGGATTTTCATCAGTGATCCTTCAACCTCAGTGCTACCAGCACCTTGGGCAGGGGTTCTTCGCGGTGGGGGTCACTGTGCTTTGCAAGACACTGAGCAGAGTCCCTTCCATCCACCCATTGGACGCCAGCTGCGCCCCCGATCACGACACAGAAGATGCCCAGGGGCTGCCACGTGTCGCCTGGGGAACACAGCCATTCCCCAACAACGGCAGAGAACCTCTGTGCCGGATGTGTCTTGTATGGGCACCAGGGACTTGACAAATGAACGCAAACAGAGAGAGGAGAAATCGCCAGCCAGGGGAGACTTCAACCTGAAGAAATGCAGATGCCGAGTGCTTACCACTCCCACTTGAGAGCATAATTAACTAGCACAGCGTCATTGATTAGACACATACAAGATTCCTAAGTTAAAAATCATTAGCAAATCACAGCACATTTTTTCCAATTATAGGACAGCAAGCACCTCGGGGAAGTTTACACAATCCTGTCAACACATAGCAAGGCCTGCCAAGTGATCTAGCTAGGCACCGAGGGGCTAACTTCATCGAGACTGGGCAGACTGCTGCTTCGGGACTGGTCTCAGCCATGAGCAAAAGCAACAGTCGTGGGGGGCAGGCCGGGACGCTGGGCTGATGCGCTGTGGCAGCACCCTGCAGGGAAGGCTAGAGCCACGCAAGTGGTGGCAAAGCAGCCGGGAATTCAAACAGGTAGAAGGCAGCCTGAATCACCTAGGATCAGCACAAGGCAACGAGACCAGCAGAGAGCTGGCCAAACGACCAAACACAACAGAACATCCCCACGAATCCCGGCACCGTGAGAAGCTTGGGATTGGAGAAGGATGGGTGGCAGGAGAGGCAGGCGGCTGATGGACAAACAGGATGAGCAGCTGGGCCACTGGGCGGGCCGCCTCCTGAGACGGGGAAGAGAACGGTGACTTGCTTTTTCCAAAACTAAATGACACGTTAGACGTTTGTCAGAATCCGAACAGAAACTCGGTGTAGATGATAGGGGTACAAACTCAGCACAAAATCGATAGCATCACGTGCATTACATAGGGTCAATTAGATAGAGCTCAGCAATATTGACGGACAGCCTCTGAATATGGCCCTGGGAAATACACTGGGGAGTGAAGGGACGCCCCCATCCTCGAGGGGCTTCTAATTTAATGACAATGACCCCTGACCCAAACACAACAGAGTGAGTTCAGGGTTAAACAGAGCCAGGCACAGAACCGGAACTTGGAGACAGCATGGATTACCCTGACGGAAGGCTCAGAAGACACTTCATGGAGGTGTTGCCAAAGGATCTGAGCCTTCGAGGCCGAGAAGGACTGTGCAAGGTGAGGGCTGGCGAGGGCCCACCTGGATGGAAAGCAGGCACGCACGGCAATGCAATGCCAGGTGGCTGCACGTCCAGGTGGATGGAGACGCTGGGGAAGGCATGGGGGGAGGCAGGCCAGACGGCAGGGTGCTCCTCAGAAGGTTTCATAAAAATGTGACCACGTGGGGAGCGAACTGGAGAGATGGGGCCCTCATTTTCCCAGCAGTGACTTAAGAGGCATCTCACACCCCTGCACTAAAGAAATCACCAGTCCCAGAAGCTGCGGCGGACCTCAGCCGAGAGGGACACATGGCACACGCTAGGCAGGTGGCCATGCAGAGGGCAACCAGGAGCACTGGGGGAGGGAGGGAGCTGGGGAGGGGGCTGCAGAGGCCTCTGTGACAATGTCAATGTCCTAACCCCGTGCAGGAGGAGCTGACAAAGCCACTGGGACCGAGAGCTCCTGGGTGCAAGGAATCCTCCAGGCTCAGCCGCGCTCACCACGGCCAGCACGCCAAGGCAGGGTGCTGGATGCAAGGAATCCTCCAGGCTCAGCCGCGCTCACCACGGCCAGCACGCCAAGGCAGCGTGGTCTGGGAGCAGCTCAGGGGCAGCCTGAACGTGGCAAGGCTGCCAAGCAGGCTGCATGGCAGGGCTTCTGCGCATCCACTTCTCAGCCAACACGATACTTTATTGCCAATTATCTAATGACACATTGCACCAAAGGCACAAACCATGAAGGAAAAACTGGATTGATGTCTCTGTAAGACACATGAGAAATGCATGCTAGAAATATCACAAAAAGAAAATGCAAATCTAAAAAGAACAACATAGAACATTTATTTACAGCAATTAAAAGTCTTATGGGGCCTGCGCTGTGGCACAGTAGGTTAAAGTCCTAGCCTGCAGCGCCGGCATCCCAGATGGGCATTGGTTGAGTCCTGGTTGCTCCACTTCCAATCCAGTTTCTTATTTATTTATTTATTTTTGACAGGCAGAGTTAGACAGTAAGAGAGAGAGAGAGAGAAAGGTCTTCCTTTTTCCTTTGGTTCACCCTCCAAGTGGCCGCTATGGCCAGCGCTCTGTGCTGATCCGAAGCCAGGAGCCAGGTGATTCCTCCTGGTCTCCCATGTGGGTGCAAGGCCCAAGGACCTGGGCCATCCTCCCGGGCCACAGCAGAGAGCTGGACTGGAGAAGGAGCAACCGGGACAGAATTCAGTGCCCTGACCGGGACTCCAACCCAGTGTGCAGGCACCACAGGCAGAGGATTAGTCTATTGAGCTGTGGTGCTGGCCCAATCCAGTTTCTTGCCAATGCACCTGGAAAAGCAGTGGAAGATGGCCCAAGTCCTTGAGCCCCTGCACTCATGTGGGAGACCTGGAAGAAGCTCCTGGCTCTTGGCTTTGTATCGGCTCAGTTCCAGCCATTGCAGCCATTTAGGGAGTGAACCAGAGGATAGAAGACCTCTGTCTCTCTCTCTCTGTCTCCACCTCTCTTTGTAACTTTCAAATACTAGATAATATAAGTAATATAAATATTATATATTATATTATAAATATAAAATAAATATAAATACTAGATAAATTTTTTTTAAAAAAAGTTTTAAAATATCCTCCAAGACAAAATAAAGGACCTACCCTCAGATTTTTAAAAATGGTTGAAGAATAAGTAAAGAGAATCAAGGAGACCAGGCTGAACAGGCAGCACACAATAGACAGATTATCCATCACCACTGCGTGTGCAAAGGGATCCAGGTAAGAGTCCAATATCTAACCCATTTGCCTGTCAAAATAACCAGGATTTCAGAACTTTGTATTACAGAATCTGAAAGACACGTGAAGCAGAGGGGGTGTGCAGTGGAAGGCCATGTCCCTACGGCGACCTTTGGGATTACCAGCGTTCCACACTATCACCTGTCACACTCTGTCTCTTCTGACAAACCCCACACAGAGCGTCATCCCACCGGGTAGACGGAGCCTGAGTCCCTAACCCACTGCCTATCTTTCATTTAAGCACAGCAATGATTTCCTCATGCAGCTAAGGGGGAGTGCTGTTAAGAAAAGACCCCAGAAAATGCCCAAAGCCTTGGGGGCAGAGAATTCCATGGTGCATTTTAACTAGTGTTGAGAACGCCAGGGACCCTCCAAAAGCTGAGCACGCCCATGGCACTAGCCTCTACTTTCAAAGGCTGCACCTGCCCAAACTGTAGAGGGTCAAGGTCTCCACAGCCTGCATCCCTTCCGCCCTCCAACCCCCAGGCCTTCTGCTCAGAGGAGTGATGCAGAGCGGGAGTCCCCCAGAGCTGTCTGCACAGGACACCCCAGGGGACCTGCTGCCCGGCCACTCGAGGGTAGGGGAGGAGTTGCATGAGCACCAGGCACACTGGAGGGTGCAGCTAGGGGAGGCTCCCTCCCTCTTCTAGGGTGCCATGCTGCTTCGTGTCCTTCCGCAAGGGCACAAAGAGCACAGCTTTGAGGGCGTTCTGGTCGGCCACGGTGTGGATCTGCCGCCTGGAGCTCTCCTGACTGTGAAGGCGCTGTGGGTCTGTGCGAGGCTGTGGGTCCTGGCATCCACATAAAAGGCCCAGGAGGGTTCACGGAAAGTCTCGTGAGAAGTGAAGGAGCCAGGACGCTCTGTGTGTGTGTGTGTGTGCTGAGCGAGGAGGACCTGTTAGTCACCATCTCTGTCATTTTGAATGTAAAGGATGACCAGATCAGAAATTATTTTAGGGGCCGGCGCTGTGGCGTAGTAGGCTAAGCCTCCGCCTGCAGTGCCAGCATCCCATATGGGCACCAGTTCATGTCCTGGCTGCTTCTCTTCCAATCCAGCTCTCTGCTATGGCCTGGGAAAGCAGTAGAAGATGACGCAAGTCCTTGGGCCCCTGCACCCACATGGGAGACCCGGAAGAAGCTCCTGGCTTCCAACTGGCCCAGCTCCAGCTGTTGTAGCCATTTGGGAAGTGAATCAATGGATAGAAGACCTCTCTCTCTGTCTCTCCTTCTGTTTGTAACTCTACCTCTCAAATAAATAAATAAAAATCTTTCTTTTTTTAAAAAAGAAATTATTTAACAAAATGCTTCTCACGAGGAGAAGAGGGGAAAGGCCTTGTAGATGCCACCAGGAGTTTTTCTCTTTGCAAAGAGACCTCTGTTGCTCAAAACAGATCGTTGCAAAATATCCCAGAGAGTCAGGCGGAGACACGCTTCCTTTCCTCTGGCCCTTGGGCTCTGAGTCAGGGGACAGAGTCAGTTCCAAAGAATCTGCACAATCTCCATAAGCAAAGTGTGCTGCAAAATGCATATTGAAGTCCATCTCACAGGCTCTCAGCCAGGGGTCTGGATCTATTTTGAGGTGAAGCTGACGGAAGCCATTCTCGGACGGTCCCACGAACAGCAGCTTTGGAGCTAGTGCGGAGTTCAGTGGGGTGCTGGCTCAGGGCAAAAATGCAGCTTTCCTGGTCCCATAAATGATCTCACCCGGGGCTTGCCCTTCGAAAGACGCTTATCAGCACAGATAACCCTTAGCGTGCAGGGAGGCTGAGCACAGTGCAAGCCAGACAGACAGTCTTCATAGAAAAAGTAAATCCAACAGGAGGGGTGGCCTCCCTGCATGTCGTTTTCCTAGACGCCCAGCAACAAGGCATGCATCCAGGAGCGGCGAGAAAGAAAATCTCGCCCATCAGGAAAGGCCCCGCTTGGAATCTGAAAAAAATGTGCTCTATCCTCACAAAATAAACATCTTTATGCTCACGCTGTTCTGTTTGATACGGCGAAAACGTGCTGACACTAACCACCGTTCTCTAATCGAATGATAAGTAACCGCAAGTCCAGGGAATAATTAAGGGTACAGAAAAAGACGGGAGCCTGTGTTCACATCAGCAAAAGGATGGCAATTAAAGTAAGTGATAGCTATAATTACCCACACATAACTATATTTCTGCAAATGAACAAACAGATAATTATGGCGGGGAAGCAGAGGTGGCACGTAGATCCTGGCATTCGAAGGAGAAAGCCCTTCCCAGGAAGTGACACTATGCGGGATCCTGCTAGAACTTCAAGATATGTTAAACGTTTTCACCTCGAGCCTTCGTTTTCATTGAGTGTACACTGAGAACCGTGAGTCGGTGCTCACAATTGCTTTAAGCATCGTCAGAACTATGCAGATTCTGCACGCTGTTGTTGGGTGATAATTGTTGCGGTCTTAGGGTACTAACGCCGGTTTTCCCATGATGCCCTCTGATTCACAGGTGACACACGACCTTCTTTCACTCAGTGCTTTCTGGGGGTCCAACCGCACGGGGTATTGGGCTGGAGATTCTACCGATCACGGTGGAAGTTCCAGGGAAGCCCGCAGAAATCCAGCGTTCCCAAAAGCAGACCAGTGCAGGCACGCCAAGATGCTTTGAAAGCAGAAGTTTCCGGGTGAAATGATGCGCGCGCCCGTACGTTTTGCGCTCCTCAAGGGGTCTGGCACAGGTGGCAACAGGGAACCGGCTTCATTGTAGAATGCATTCCCTGCAGGGAGACTGAGACCAGTGCTGGAGCCGGCTGCAGTCGGAGCGGGGGGCTCCTGTCACCTCCTCTCACCAAGCCATGCCCACGGGCGCTTCTGTTCTCGCCTGCGTTTCTTTTGCTTCTACTGGCTTTCGGCTTTCTTTAGACTTTAGAGTAGGACTCCGTTAATTTCTTGTTGAAAATTTCTTGTCTAGAGTGTCAAATTGTTAAATCAACATCAGGAGTCACTGTGTACTTACGTCTCATGTGGGATCTGTCCTTAATGTGTTGTCCAATGTGAAGTTATGCTATAACTAGCACTGAAACAGTATTTTACACTTTGTGTTTCTGTGTGGGTGCAAACTGATGAAATCTTTACTTAGTATATACTGAATCTATCTTCTGTATATAGATAATTAAAAATGAAAAAAAAATCTTGGTGTTAAATTGGAAATTGCCTAGAAAATTAATCAATTTTTTAAAAAAATATATCATGTAGGATCTCTGTCCTTAATGTGCTATACATTGTGAATTAATACTATAACTAGTACTCCAACAGTATTTTTCACTTTGTGTTGCTATGTGAGGGCAAACTGTTGAAATCTTTACTTAATATATAGTAAACTGATCTTCTGTATATAAAGAGAATTGAAAATGAATCTTGATGTGAAGCAAGGGGAGAGGGAGTGGGAAAGGGGAGGGTTGCGGGTGGGGGAGAAATTATGGGGGGGGAAGCCATTGTAATCTATAAGCTGTATTTTGGAAATTTATATTTTTTAAATAAAAGCGTTATAAAAAAAATAAATAAAAAAAAAAGAAAATTTCTTGTCTCCCAGCTCTTCACCCCATCAGGCACCTGTCACATGATGGACTGGTGAGGCTGGGCGCCATTAAAATGTTTCCTGGGATGCTTCTCCTGTCTCCCACCCAGATCTCTGTTCAACTTTCTTTTAAGCGAACTCTGTTGGTTAAATATATTGAAAATGTTGTCTCCCAATTTATGTGGTATTTTTTTTTCTGACATCTTTTATGGTCAGTACCTTTGTGTGTGCTGTTTAATCAGCCCTTTCTTGAGCTAGAAGGGGTGTATTGCTATTGTTTCTTCCTTAAGTGTTTTTCTGTTTTGTTTTTTTGTTTTTTGTTTTTTTTTGTTTACAGGCAGAGTGGACAGTGAGAGACAGAGAGAAAGGTCTTCCTTTGCCGTTGGTTCACCCTTCAATGGCTGCTGTGGCCAACACGCTGCGGCCAGCGCACCACGCTGATCCGATGACAGGAGCCAGGTGCTTCTCCTGGTCTCCCATGGGGTGCAGGGCCCAAGCACTTGGGCCATCCTCCACTGCACTCCCGGGCCACAGCAGAGAGCTGGCCTGGAAGAGGGGCAACCGGGACAGAATCCGGCGCCCCGAGCGGGACTAGAACCCGGTGTGCAGGCGCCGCAAGGCGGAGGATTAGCCTATTGAGCCACGGCGCCAGCTCCTGTTTCTTCCTTAAGTTTTACAATTTCATGCTTGGTTTTTACCTCTGTGGTCACCAGCAGCTCGTGTATGTATCCTGCCCAGGGCAGGGTCCAGTTGGGGCAGCCCCAAGCCCTGGGGGACTCTGCCCTCAAGGCCCTACAGCGCCAGTTGTAGAAATCCAGTGGCTATTCATGGGATCTGATCCTGGGGAGGTTTCTTTTCTTCCTCTTGTTTTCCGGGAGAGTTCATGTGGCCCAGGCATGACTTCATCTTGGGAATTTCGAAAGAACTGACCCGAGGAACCATTTTGGGCCTAGGTATGCCTTGAGTAATTCTGTTACAAATGCAATTAATGAATTGACAGCATTTTTTAGCTTCACTGCTTTCTTTTCTCTACTTTGGTTATTTTTTTGGCGGGTGGAGGGAGAAATGCGTCGTTCGCGTAAATTCACGCACTTTTCTGGGCAGAAAGTCATCCACCACATTCTTCTGTCACTGTGCTAACAATTTTTGCAAGATCCACAGAGCCCATTTCCTGGGTCTCTCTGTCATCCTTGCAAGAGAACTGACAATTTTGTTAATGATTTCAAATGCAGGTTTTTGAAAGTTTTTTTTAGCATTGTTGTCTGTTTTATAAAGGAAGTCTTTGTGTTTATTGCTATTTTTTTTTTGCTGCTTAATCTCTTGTTCTAACTTCTTGACATTTTCACGTGGATTCCCAGTCTCCTTGTAATGCAGAGGTCAGAAGCCACGCCTCCCGCTCATTAGGACGTCAGCCGTGTCCCAGAAGGACTTTTATGTCATTTCTTCATTTGCTTTTCTACTTATATCTTTTTTTTTCTTTTTGACAGGCAGAGTGGACAGTGAGAGAGAGAGACAGAGAGAAAGGTCTTCCTTTGCCGTTGGTTCACCCCCCAAATGGCCGCTGCGGCCGGGGCAACGCGCTGATCCAAAGGCAGGTGCCAGGTGCTTCTCCTGGTCTCCCATGGGGTGCAGGGCCCAAGCACTTGGGCCATCCTCCACTGCACTCCCAGGCCACAGCAGAGAGCTGGCCTGGAAGAGGAGCAACCAGGACAGAATCCGGCGCCCCGACCGGGACTAGAACCCGGTGTGCCGGCGCCACAAGGCGGAGGATTAGCTTGTTGAGCCACGGCGCCAGCCCATTCCTGTATTTTAATACATGCACAGCATACATTGTCCTGTTCTGTTCCGTTTCATTTAGTCCTTCAGGTATTTTACTTTCAGAAATGTTGGTCTTTAAAATACTGTGTTGGGTGGGCATGGTGCCGTAGCAGGTCAAGCTACTGCTTGGAAGGCGCATCCCACACTGCGCTGTCAGGGATCCATCTCACCTCCACTTCTGATCAACCTGTTTCCGATATGCCAGGGAGACAGCAGATGATGACCCAGGAGCCTGGGTTCCTGCTGCCCACGTGAGAGACCAGCATGGGGTTCCTGGTTGGCTGGCTCTAACTCGGTCCAGCCTGGCTATTGCAGGTATTTGTGGAGTAAACCAGCAGATGGAAAATCTCAATCTCTCTCTCTCCAATCTCCCCTATCACCCTGCCTTTCAAATAAAATACATACATCTTAAAAACCCTACTGAAAACTCATAATAAAATACTCTGTTAATTATCTTCAGTGTAGATTCACACTAAGTGAGTCTCTTTAAGGGTTACATAATTGAATATAGTCAATTTCCCCGTGTGATTTTAGATCCACCATCCAAGACTTCAACTTGCTCTACCTCTCAGATAATCCCCTTCCTGGTAATTTGGTGGACTGACTTCGTATTCGTCTGTTACTTCTCTGCTTAGTTTGGAAGCTGAGCCCCCACTGGTACTCTCAGGGGCTGGCTCTGAGATCTGCCTGCAAGTAAGGTCAGTCGGTGCTGGCAGTGTGTGCCCCTGCCTGACCACCCCCACGCACACACACTTGGCTGTGCTTTGTTCCCGCCACCGTCTTGCCCATTCTGATTCTCCGTGTTCCACGTTTCAGTTTGTTTCTAAACGGTTCCTTCACTCTCCTTCATCTTCGCAGGAGTATTTTGTTCCTTAGAAAATTCTGAATTGGCAGGGGCTGCGTTTGGGCGTGTTGCTTTGTCATTTCATTGGCTGCTGCTCCTTTGAGGGCAACGTGCGTGTGTTCTCCACTTCTCTGTCTCTACGACCATCTCCCCATGGTACCCGGTAGCAGTTTTCCTCCTGTCTCTCCTACTCGGGCTTTGCACAGGTGTCTGCTTTTGTATTTTGTCTTACTTTCTTCTACACAAGTGAGACTGACTGAGCTTCAATGCACCTAGCGAGCATCAGCCCTCTCAGGTGCACACCCCTGCACCTGCAGGACACCTGCCGTCGTTTGTCTGTCTCCTGCTGCCACGCCAGCTGGGAGCCACTCCGCTGCTGCTGTCCCTAGAGTGTCTCCTTTTCCAAAGTGTCACACAAGCAGAAATCACCCTTCCGGTCTCCTGATTCTGTTCACCGAGTGCAATGTGCTGGACCCGCCCATGTCATCCTGTGCAAGTCAATCACTCTCTCTTGGCTCAGCCAGAGGGAGCACCTCGGGGCCCTCACAATACCCTGGGATCCCCTCCCATGGAGCAAAGACTGAATTTATGGACTTGCTCCCAACAAGCAGAATGTGCCTGAGCACAGAGATGCAACCGCAAGGTCATGCAGGTGAAGACTGGGTGCCGGCTCTGGGGTGCTTGCCCCAGGGGAAGCCAAGCGCCCTGCTGTGAGGCTGCCCTGACCGGAGGCCCACGTGACAGGGCCTGGATGTGAATGTCCCGAGACCGGACATGGTCACGTGTGCGCCCTGGAAAACACGACATCTCTCAGTCAAGGCTCGAGACGATCCTAGCGTCGGCTCATCCCTGCTGCGCTGAGTTTGGGGTGCAATCTGCCACACAGAAACGTACAGGGCAATCCAGTCACCAGCCAGAGACTCATGACTGACGTCCAGTTTTCCACGACTATGAACGACACGGACACTCGAGGAGCAGGGTCCCTGCGTCATTGCAAAGTCTATGCGGAACTTGGCAACAAACTGCCGGCCACCCTGTGTGCTGGTGCTCCGGTGGGGCCGGGACTTCTCCGGACTTCTCAGTAGGTTTTCTCTGCCATTCCTCCCCCTCCGTCCCCCAAGACCCCACAGCCTCTCACTGTGTCCTCTGCACCTGCTGACCATCTTCTGGAATCCCCCTTCTTTGCTCCGGCTTCTTTGTGTTTATTCTGGAGATTTTCCTGGCTTCTCTTCCACCTCTCCAGTTGTTTTTCTGACGATTTTGGTTTTGTCTCAAGCAAGTATCTACTTCAACTTGCCTTCATTCTCTGCTGTGGTTATTCCATTGCCGTCTTGTTCAGCTTCAGAATCTCCATGAGACAGTCTTTGGTTTCCCATTTCGCCTGCACGGCTTACTCTTGAATCTTCAGAGCAGAGAAGAACACTTATCGTCCAGTGCACTACACGTATTCGGGCTTAATCTTTCGAGCACCTGTGGCTGCACTGCAGTCCACAGCTACTTCTGCCTGTAGTTAATGTATTTTGCATACTCATGTGCCTATTAGCTTTGACTGTGTGAGAGAGTCTTTCGAAGCCCAAGCTGCTCTGATGGTCCTGACCAGATTTACCTGTGCCTCTCCCAGGAACCCCTGGGGCATCTCGATCCTACTCTGTGCACAGAGCACAGCTCTGCTCTGGTGCCTGGTTCTGGCTCACTCTGACTCTGCCAAGGACACCTCGAAAGCCCCGCCCATGGTGCTGGTGAGCCCCAGACCCACTCTCTTCCCTGCCATCCCAGGAGGCTCGGGGGAAACTCAGCTCGGCATCTCAGCTGCCCTCTCTGGACAGCCGGGTGCCCCAGTGTGCCCGGAGGAGAGCTTGCATGCGAGCCCCCTTGGTGACACTGCACCCCCCCCCCCAGTGCCTTCCCAGGCTCTCACTCCAGCGCCTTTGATCGGAATTAACAAACCACGCTCTGTTCCACTCTCCTGCGTAGTCTCAGGGAAAGCTTGGCCTAAATTTTCCCAACAGTCTTTGCTAGAGGCCCTGGACTTCCTTTATAAGTGAGAAAAAAAATCGTTTCAGCATCTATTCCACATTACTGGGCACACACAAGCAGCTGACTTCGAGATGATACCTGCATAGATACACCTAAAACACTACAGGAAGTAGCTGTCCTTCCACGTTTCTTAGTTATGAGGAGAAATCTATATTTTTACACTACAACTGCTGGTAGAGCATCCACCTCTCCCACTCCGTGTAAGACTCAATTTACAGCAGTCCTTGCTGACCCTCCAGATTCCTAGAAAGTCAACAAATACTAGCTAGAATATTATTTACCTTAAGTAATAATTTGCTGAAAATAATACTTATGGTGGAATCACAGCTAACGTTCCGTTTTCTCATCCCTAAGCCGTCTTCGTCTTGGTGTTTTATATCCAGTCTTCCTGGAAAGTTTCTACAGCTTAAAGCTTTTCTCCTTTGCTCCCGGGTGTAGACAGAGCTTACCGTTCGAGACTGGATTTCCATTTTCAGCAGAGATCGCACTAGACAGTGAGTTGGATAACTGAGTTCCGTGGTTATTTGCATTTCTATCTTGAGTCTCCGAAGCAAGTTCTGATGTAGAGAGATCATCCCGGGTAGTCAGGTTCATGTTCATTTCAAAACCTAAAATAAATTTCAGAAGAAATGATTTTATCAGAAAGATAAAAATGTACCAAAAACTTGAATACAAGTTTGAAAGAAAGTCATGCAATTTATGAAATTAAAACAAATTGATGATAATCGTTACGCAAGCTGTGGCCCACTTAACTCTCACCAAACTGTGCAATGACAATAGAGAGAGAAGTATTGTGGTGAGAATAAATTCATGATTTGTTTTTCCAAGCATATTCATACACAGATCATGTAACTAATTGCAGGATGCCCATCTTTCGAAGGCAGTAAGTTCACGTCCCAAGAGCTTTCTGAACGACTAACTTTAAATAGAGGAAGGAAAACTTACAACTTTGACGAAACAGGAGATACAAGGGCACTTTCAAACAGCTCATGAAAAACGGCATTAAATGTTGTTTTTGGAATCCATGCATGTTTGTTTCATGATGTACATTTTCTATGGACTCTCTGAAGGTCCATTTTATATTTTCAAACATACACAATGTGACTGCACAAGATTTCATTATCCATTTTGGAATACTGATCCTCAAGACGCCACCTCTACATTCTTTGCACTAATTCCTGAAGTAAGGCTTGTGTGTCCAGGTTGTGTGTCCTGGGATGTGCCGACACGGAAGCCATGGCCCACCTATGATCCACACGGAAGCTATGCAGTGACTTCTCCAAACCAAGGAAAATGCAGGCAATGCCAGGGCTTGGTGGGTTCAGGTCCCTGTGGTCCCCACAGATCTTCAGGCAAGGTCCCCAAGAGGGCAGAAACTGCAGACCAATGCCAGTGTCCCCACAGGGTCCCACGCAGCCCCTCCCCTGTTCCCACCACTGCCTGATCCTGCCTGTGTCTCAGTGTCCCCACAGGGTCCCACGCAGCCCCTCCCCCATCCCCACCACTGCCTGGTCCTGCCCATGTCTCAGTGTCCCCACAGGGTCCCACACAGCCCCTTCCCTGTTCCCACCACTGCCTGATCCTGCCCTGTCCCTGTGTCCCTACAGGGTCCCACACAGCCCCGCCCTAGTCCCTAGCACTGCCTGGTCCTGCCCCTGTCCCCGTGTCCCCCCAGGGTCCCACACAGCCCCGCCCCAGTCCCTAGCACTGCCTGGTCCTGCCCCTGTCCCAGTGTCCCCCCAGGGTCCCACACAGCCCCGCCCTAGTCCCTAGCACTGCCTGGTCCTGCCCCTGTCCCCGTGTCCCCCCAGGGTCCCACACAGCCCCGCCCCAGTCCCTAGCACTGCCTGGTCCTGCCCCTGTCCCAGTGTCCCCCCAGGGTCCCACACAGCCCCGCCCCAGTCCTAGCACTGCCTGGTCCTGCCCCTGTCCCCGTGTCCCCCCAGGGTCCCACACAGCCCCGCCCCAGTCCCTAGCACTGCCTGGTCCTGCCCCTGTCCCAGTGTCCCCCCAGGGTCCCACACAGCCCCGCCCTAGTCCCTAGCACTGCCTGGTCCTGCCCCTGTCCCCGTGTCCCCCCAGGGTCCCACACAGCCCCGCCCCAGTCCCTAGCACTGCCTGGTCCTGCCCCTGTCCCCGTGTCCCCCCAGGGTCCCACACAGCCCCGCCCTAGTCCCTAGCACTGCCTGGTCCTGCCCTGTCCCCGTGTCCCCCCAGGGTCCCATACAGCCCCGCCCCAGTCCCTAGCACTGCCTGGTCCTGCCCCTGTCCCAGTGTCCCCCCAGGGTCCCACACAGCCTCTCTCTCAGCTGTGCAGGTGCATCAGGGATTGTCCTTGGCTCCCCAGGAAGCTGCAGAAAACCTCCCACCTCTTGGTTGTATTTTTTATCATTTTTACAGGGTGTTTTGCACATTTGGTAAAGCGTAACCTACTTATCCTTCCTCTATATGGAACCACTGATGTCTCCAGCTTTCTATTTCTTTTTTTCACCCAGAAACCTTTCATTGAAGGTATACACGCGTATCATACATGCACCTCTAGGAACACAGTGATTCTTCCCGCCGTACCTGCCCTCCCACCCACACTCCCACCCCTCCTCCTCCCTCTCCTAGTCCCAGGCTTATTTTTTACTAAGATCTATATTCAATTAACTTTACACACATAAGATTAATCCTATGCTAAGTAAAGAGTCCAACAGTGGAGAAAGGGCTGTTTAAAGTCATTGGGTCTCAAAGTGTCAACTGCACTTCTACAGACTACCTTTTAGGCGCTCTATTAGTTACCACAGACCAGGGAGAACATGTGGTATTTGTCCTTTGGGCTCTGGCTTATTTCACTAAGTATAATATTTTCCAGGTAACAATTTATTTATTTATTTTTGAAAGGCAGAATTTCAGAGAGAGAAGGAGCGACAGAGATGTTCTGTCCACTGGTTCACTCCCCCAAATGCTCCCAATAGTCAGGGCTGAGCCAGGCTGAAGCCAGGAGCCTGGAGCTCCATCCTGGTCTCCCGGGTCGGTGGCAGGGACCCAAGTATTTGTGCTGCTTTCCCACGTGCATTGGCAGGGAGCTGGTTCAGAAATGGAGCAGCCGCCCAGACGGGGTGCTGGGTTTTCGGCAGACACAAGGACTTCCTGTTGGCATGCAGTGCACTGTGGCCATCCTGAAGATGAACCTTTCTAAAGTTCAAGGCTAACAAATTACTCAAAAGAGATAAGAAGCACCAGATGCATTGTTACTCTTTCGTGTAGTGAAACACGGTGTCAGCTGGGGTGGTGATGTTATCTCTGTGTTAATGAAGAGGGCATCGGGGTTCCTCACTGCCATGTGTCTGGGAATAAAGACGTACTGTGCCACTAACATGCTTAGAAGTCAACAAAACCGCTGTTGCAGCGAGAGAGGGAGAGGGAGAAAGAGAGGGAGAGGGAGGGAGAAAGGGAGAGGGAAGGAGGGAGGGAGAGAGGGAGGGGTGAGGGAGACAGGGAAAGGGAGAGGGGGGAGGGAGAGAGAGGGAGGGAGGGTGGGAGAAAGGAAGAGAGGGAGAGGGAGGGAGAGAGGGAGAGGGAGGGAGAGAGGGAGAGGGAGAGAGAGAGGGAGAGGGAAGGAGGGAGGGAGGGAGGGAGAGGGAGAAAGAGGGAGAGGGAAGGAGGGAGGGAGAAAGAGAGGGAGAGGGAAGGAAGGAGGGAGGGAGAGGGAGAAAGAGAGGGAGAGGGAGGGAGAAAGGGAGAGGGAAGGAGGGAGGGAGAGAGGGAGGGGTGAGGGAGACAGGGAAAGGGAGAGAGGGGGGAGAGAGGGAGAGGGAAGGAGGGAGGGAGAGAGGGAGAGGGAGAAAGAGAGGGAGAGGGAGGCAGAAAGGGAGAGGGAAGGAGGGAGGGAGAGAGGGAGGGGTGAGGGAGACAGGGAAAGGGAGAGAGGGGGGAGAGAGGGAGAGGGAAGGAGGGAGGGAGAGAGGAAGGGGTGAGGGAGACAGGGAAAGGGAGAGTGGGGGAGGGAGAGAGAGGGAGGGAGAGAGGGAAATGGAGAGGGAGGGAGGGGGAGGGAGAGAAGGAGGGAGAGGGGGAGAGGGAGGGACAGAAGGACATGGAGGGGGAGAGGGAGAGGGAGAGGGAGGGGTAGAGAGAGAAGGAGATGGAAGGAGAGGGAAAGGGAGAGGGAGGGGAAAGTGGAGAGGGGGGGAGGGGGAGGGAGAGAGAGAGGGGGAGAGAGGGAGTGGGGAAGTAGGGGGAGGGAGGAAAAGAGAGGGAAGGAGGGAGGAGGGAGGAAGGCCCCCCCCTCCCCAGCTTGCCTCTCAAGCCTGGTCCTGACTTGGTCCTTGCAGTGGGTGTGTATCCCACTGCTGCACAGGAACTGAGTCAGGACTGTGGCGTGCACCTGGCCTCCACCTGCAGCCGCTCCCCCTCATCAGCCCTGCACCTTGCTCCCCGCCAGTCGGCCCCAGGGCCAGGTCACCTACAGAGACCTGTCAGGGTGTGTGGACGGCGCACAGTGTGCTCTGCTCAGACGGTGGGAGCTGTGGAGACTCAGGGGCAGGAAATGCTGGTGGGATGAGCGCGAAGGCAGGAGGCGCAGAGGTGTGAAGACGCGGTGGGCGACTTCATCTTTAACCAAAGCAGCGAGCAGTGAGGTTCCGCCCCGTGCGGGGCGCAAAAAGACCTCCGGCCACGCCAGAGGCTGCGAGGGCACTGACGCGGGTGCAAAGGTGAGCGATCTGGACGGTTCAGCTCTTGACAGCGAGAAATTCTGGAACAGTCTAAAAGGAAGGCCATCTCCTGAGCGCGCTCAGCTGCAGTTTGCCTTCAGCTGCTCAGGGAAACAGGTTTGGTTCTCAAGCTATGTGGTGACACTGAGACACATCGCCTGTTTCTACTGCCTGGCTCTTTTATTTCACAGTCCTCGCCTGTAATTCAGTTGTTTGCTGAGTTATTCAGTTACATCGGGCCAGGCTCCTGGGTGCTGGAGATGTGAGTACCCCCGACCTAGGGCTCAGAGTGTGCCTCCCAGGAAGCTGATGTAGGCAAGCAACACACACACACACACACACACACACACACACCAGTGCAGGGGTCAGGGGCTCCCACTGGGCAGCCACGAACACTGGTGGGCAGCCACGAACACTGGTGGGCAGCCACGCAATCTGGCAGCTGGGGTCAGAGCCAGGATGCCAAGGCTGCAGGCAAGTCCCCGGGAGCAGGGGGCAGTGTGTGTAGGAAGGCGACCTGGGCACACAGGTGTGCAGGCTGGAGGCAGGAAGAGCCAGGTGCTGGGAGGCCAGAGGGAGACAAGGGAGATGGGAACACATCACCCAGGAGGAGCGGGGGCTTTGTTCCCAGTGCTGTGGGAGGCTACAGGTGGAGGGCGGTGCGGGTATTCTGCTGAGCACCGCGCCAGTCTTCTTCCATGTGAGGGAAGGGGCTCCCTCACTTGAGACAGCTTCCACGGGATTACCACGGGATGGCTTTGCTCATAACTGGTTTCTATCTCATAAAGAATCGATGCACTTAAATGAGAACCAGCAACTTCATTTTCACCAACAAGGGTTAAAAGTATTTTAACGCTGGAGCGGACGTTGTGGCGCAGGGGGGTTTAACGCCTACCTGCAATGCCAGCACTGGATATGGGTGCCGGTTAGACTCCTGGCTGCTCCACTTCTGATCCAGCTCCCTGCTAATGCACCTGAGAAAAGCTGAAGAAGACGGCCCACGTGTTTGGGGCCCTGCATCCACGTGGGAGAACCAGAAGAAGCTCCTGGCTTTGACTAGGCCAAACCCTGGCCATTGCAACCATCTGGGGAGTGAACCAGCACATGGACGATTCTCTTTCTCTCCCTCTCTCTCTCTCTCTCTATTGCAACCATCTGGGGAGTGAACCAGCACATGGACGATTCTCTTTCTCTCCCTCTCTCTCTCTCTCTATTGCAACCATCTGGGGAGTGAACCAGCACATGGACGATTCTCTCTCTCCCCCCCGCCTCTAACTCTGCCTTTCAAATAAGTAAATCTTCTTTAAAAATATTTTCATGTTTCCACTCAGTAGGTCCAAGCACAATGAAGACTGCAATCCTCATCTTATCCAGGGAATTTCCATTTTTCATCTTAAAAGCAAATGCCTGCTGAAGGCTGACCCTGGACAGTAACAAGGGGGCGGGGCCTTCTAAAGGGGAGGCCTCAGAATGGAGGGAGAGCGTGGTACTTCAGCTTGCTGCTCTGACAAGGGGACCCGCCTCCTGCCTCCTGCCTCCCGCCTGATGAGGGGCTGACTCCCTGCTGAAGGTGGTGCCCGACGTAGCTCTGGTTTGCACAACTCCGCAGACCACCAGGAAGATGCTGTTGCCCAGATGAGGTCACCGAGGCTTGCAGAGGTTAATCTTACAAGCAAACATTTCACAACCACCAGTGTTGCAACTGACGCTGACCCAGGGACAGGGGCCCTGCCCCCCGCCCACACTCCTTGTTCCAGGCTCGGCTCCTGCATGCAAAGTTTGCCCTATTTCATCGGCTGATGTGAAGGGTGAGGCGGCTGCCTCCCTGTGCCTGTATCATCCGTGACTCCGCGGCGATGAGCTGGGAACGGCACCCCTGCAGTTGCGACATCAACACGAGACATCCCCGTTTGGCAGCTGTTCTAACTCGTGATTAGCCATGGGAGCCTTAGCCTCCTAGCTGCACGTCTGCCTCCGCGGATGAACACCCTGCTTCCCATGAAATCCAGACACGGAAGCACATCTGTGCCCTGACATGCGGATCCTCAGACTCAACGGCAGACATGCGCCACGATGAGATCTTCCTGAACAGTGGCAGCTGGATGCCGAGAGCGCAATCCTGTCGGGGCCAGCACCGTGGCGCAGCAGGTTAAAGCCCCAGCCTGCAGCACCAGCATCCCACATGGATGCTGGTTCTAGTCCTGGCTGCTCCTCTTCTGATCCAGCTCTCTGTTGTGGCCTGGGAAAGCAGTGGAAGATGGCCCAAGTCCTCGGGCCCCCGCACCTACATGGGAGACCTGGAAGAAGCTCCTGGCTCCTGGCTTCAGACTGGCACAGCTCTGGCCATTGCAGTCATTTGGGGAGTGAACCAGCGGATGGAAAATCTCTCTCTCTCACTCTGGCTTTACCTCTCTGTAACTCTTTCAAATAAATAAAATAATTTTTTTTTTAAAAAAAAGCACTCCTGTCCTCTGCCCCCAGGCTCTGCAGGGATCACAGCCAGGATACCTCCAGAGGATGCGGCTCTGAAGATGAGCGCTGCGTGGAGCATTTTAGGAAGGATCCCGGGGCAAATCGCACGGGAAGCACGGGAGACTCAGGGCAAGCAAGTGGAGGAGGGAGCCCTGGGAGTCCTGGCTGACACTGGCGTCGGTGCCTGTGTTCCAGAAGGAAGAGGGGGTGCAGGCAGGTGGGGGCACCCCTGAGCTGGAGCGTGGTGACACGAGTTGCTCTGAACACCCACATGCTTTCTTCATAGGGCTGCTCCATGACCTCTCCCTGCCTGGTGGCTGCAGGTACTGGAGACACGAGTTAGGTCGGGGTCTGACTCAGACGAAGCCCCGGCCTTGACCTTGGGGTTCCGTGATTAAAGACAGGTAGCGGTGTGCTCTCCCTCCAGCTGAGCTCTGATCTGGGTCAGGAGTTCAGCAAATCCCTCAACGTTGACACTGAGGAGGAAGGACTCCCCGTCGTTGTATCAGGAAACTACTGCTGTGGCTGTGTGCGATCTCACCGAGGCTGGGCTTTGGGACAGGAGGTGATCTGTTCTCAGGGGACATTCGCTGCTGTCCGCAGGACTCCCCATGGCCCTGGCATCTGGTGGTGCAGGCCAGGGATGTGGCTGTTCTGTGACACACAAGACGGCCCCTCGCCCAGCTCGTCACGGCGAGGTCCAGGGTCGGCTTCGCGGTGCAGTGGGTGAAGTTGCTGCCTGCATCCCATCTGGGCACCGGTCCCAGTCCTGGCTCTTCTACTTCCGATCCAGCTCCCTGCTAATGCACCTGGGAAAGCAGCAGAACGCGGCCCAAGTGCTTGGGCCCCTGCACTCAAGTGGGAGACCCAGAAGAAGCTTCTGGCTTTGGCTTAGCCCTAGTGAACCAGTGGATGGAAGAACTCTTTCTCTGTCTTTCACTCTCTCTCTGTAACTCGGCTTTTCAAGTAAATAAATAGATGTTTAAAAATATATCAGGCTTCTTGAGCCCTGGGGTCTTCTACACAGCCCTGAGTTCCAGCTCTACATCTGCTGAGTTCCTGGGTCATGGAACAGCACCTGGCACAGACAGTGCTCAGAAAACACTGGTAGAAAGAGACGATTGTGCCAAGACTGTGCCGAGAAGAGAAATGACTGTGCCAACAGAGAAACTGTGCCAAGGACACTGCTGGTAGGAATTCTGTTGTCTAAGAGAACTGGGCTTTCCGTAACTGAAGCGAGTTTACTAAGCGAGGACTCCGCACAGGTACAGAGAGATCAGGCACCATGGCGGCCATTTCTCCCCATCCGCACGGGACCGCTGTAGACGTCTGGAAGGATTTCTCACGTTAGTGATACGCCTTTGCACTCCAGCCTGTACTTATTTAAAATTATAAGGTGCAGAAATCATCTCATCGTGTGAGTTGAACTGTTCTAAATGTTGGAAAGGCCGGAGCTGTTTGCTTTCTACCTGAGCAAAGCAGCCCGTGGGAGGACAGGTCAGCGGACATCTGAAAGGTGGGCCTGACCCCTGGTCCAAGGACTCCTGGAGTTTTGCTTCTGTCCTACTGATGGCCAAACAGGCAGAGTCCAGACACACTCAGCTGTCTTAAACCTCGCTTCTCACGGCCTTGTGACCTTCAGAACCAGGAAATTAAAGTCCACGTTTTAGGAGTTGGCGAGCCTCTTTGGGGCCGCATGAGTCTGCATGTGGAGGGTGGGGCACGAGTATGCTGAGTGGGGGTTCCAGGTGCCTTCTCCCCACTGGCACAGCCCCTCCCAAGGCCCAGAAAGGGACTCACCCAACGTGTGCAGGTAGTATCTACAAGCCACTGTAAACGCACACTTCCTTTTCATTGCTCTTCTCATTTTAAATAAATGTTCACTCTCTCCATTTCCACGTGTCGCTTGCATTCTGTTTCACAATGAAGATCGTTATCTACCCCTCCCCAAGTTGTATACACTTCAGGGTCTGAGAAAATACCACGTGCCCCATGCACGGAGGGCTCTAGTAGACATCTGTACGGCAAAGTCCTTACCCTGGAGCAAATGACCCTCACTGGGAGACCAACAGGTGTGACCACAGTGAGTTAGCCCCGCAAGGCCACCTCAGGAACAGGTGCGGCCACACTGAGTTCGATCACAAGGCCACCCAACTGCTCCCTGGGCTGGAGGACAACCAGGGCAGTGTCCGAGTGAGAAACCCTAACTGCTCACCCGGCACCAGGGCTGGCTGACAGCTGCATCTCAGAAGAGGCGCACGGGTGTTTTAAATAAGGGGGAGGGGAGGCAGGAGGGGGACGAAGGACAGGACCTTTCCTTCCTTCCCTCGGGCAGGGGCGCAGGGTGGGGGAAAGAGCAGGGTCCTGGAACAAGCTGGGAGGAAGCTAGAGAACACGAGGGAGCCCGGGTGCCTGAGGTGAGAGCTCCCGAGTCAGCAGGCACAGGACGCTCAGCGTCCCCAGGCAGGCAGTGAGGGGCCGGGGGCCTGGGTCACTCCCAGCACCTGGAGAGCCCCGTGTGGGAGGGGTACGCAGGGCGCCCAGAGCCAGCCACACTCCTCCATCCTGGATTCAACCCTGAGAGGTCCACACTTCAGGCCAGGATGTAGCCTGGAGCTGGATGCGCTGCTCCAGGAACGTCCCTGCAGAGCCCCCTTTGTGAGGGGCTGCAGGGGATACATGGTGTGAAGGGGGTTGATGGGGGAGTGGGAGGAGGGCGCTGAGGGTCGGTGGGCTGGGGGGGATTCAGGAAGGAAGATTCTAGAAGAGTCGAGGATGGGTTCTCACCCACTGGAGCCAAGAGCCTGCTTGCTGGCTTGGCTTGCAGGTTTTAACTCGGAGAGCAACCCAGCTGCCAGAGGGCTCCTTTCCTGGGCTCCTGGGTGGAGGCTCACAGGCTGGTCCCCTTCCATGAGGGTTTGCAGGAGGGAGGGGCCAGAGGCTGGAGGTTCGAGATGCACACGACACTCCAGGCATTCGCAGGAGAAGTCTGGGTGGGCACGAGACAGTCAGGTGAGCCTCCGGTGTGTGGGTGGGAGGCAAAACCCTGGACCGTGAGGCATGGGCAGAGTGTGGAGCGGAGGACAGAAAGGGCAGGGCAGGGCAGGTGTGGGCAGAGCCAGAACGGGCCGCACTGGAGGCAAGAGGCCGCACCATGCTGGGAAGGAGGAGGAGGTGGAGGCCATAGGCGGGCACAAGAGTGGAGCCCAGCAGGTGCCCTGAGCAAGGGCGGGGCAGGAAGAAGAGAGAATTTCTTTTAAAAATGAATCTCACAAAAGAAGTGCAGTGCTGGGTGAGTACTGGAGAGAGATGGGAACTACGAGCAGCTGGGGGTGAGCCGGGATGGCAGGGAGCATGTGGGTCAGAAATGCCTCTGAGATGCGGGCCATGGGCAGGCTGGGACCAGCATGAGGGGCAGCGTGGAGGAGGGGCCATGCGCCAGACTCAGAGGGTGACGCAGGGGCTGAGCAGGGGACAGGGAGCTGACAGTCACACAGCAAGGAGGCCCTGGGGATGGTGGGCGGAAGGCAGGTGTAGGCTTGGTCGAGAGGGACCAAGGGCCCTTGTGCTGGCGAGCCAGGGGAGGCCCACATGTCACGGGCCCCAGGAAGCTCTAGGAGAAGCAGGGAAACAAGAGGGCGAGGGCCCCCGCCGTGGGGAAGAACGTTCGAGACATCCCTGCTCTCGTTGCCCTAACTTGAGATCCAGGTTTCTGTAATGCACAAGAAAAACAAACGATAGCAGTTTGGCTGAGCTAATCCTGAGAGTGCTATGTCAGGCATAAAAAATGCGAAAATGCATTCTGAAGCCATTACTCACACGGGCTGCCAGTCACTCTGCGGCGCTATAGGAAAATTCCCCTGCAGAGAGGCCGCTGCGCCTGCCCTGAGCACGCAGGCCTCTCCCCGCCTGCCCGGCAGCAGGGAAGAGCCCAGATGCAGAGAGAAGCCGCCTGGCACGCCCGCCGTGCAGGTTCCTGGGGTTGGAGCAGAAGCTGCAGCTTCCCAGTGTGCAGAGACGCGGCGTCACTGGCACTTGGGAAAGGTCGCTGAGACCTGAACCGGGGGCTTCTGGTTTGTGCCCCATGGGGCGGCTCCTTTGAAACCTCAGATTCCTCTAAGCTTTCTCATGGCACGTGAGCAAGAGGCACAGACGAGGTCCCGGGAACCACCCCCACGTCAGGCAGCCAGAGCCAGAGCCAGAGCCAGCTTCTTTCCACCAGGCTGTTCTGGCCCTTTGCTGGGTGGCATGACCCACACGGTGTGCAGGGGCTTCTCAGGGAGACAGCTGGAGAGAGCTGGAGAGAGACGTCCAGCGTGGCGACACACAGGTGTGAGTGGAGAAGGAGGCTGGCTGAGGGCCAGCCCGATTCTGACCGACCGGACGCCATGGTGGTGAGCAGGTGGATGTTGCTCAATGCCTTGTTCATATTTGCACAAATGTACCAGGATTGGGCTCCAGCATCTTCTACAGATACACACGCATGCATGCACACACACACGCGCGTGCATGTACACACACACATGCACACAGGGGGAAGGGGATGCCAGGTCCCCCCTGCTGCTGCTGGCACACAGCTGTCCCACCGTGTGTGGTGCACTGCCTAGTGTCACAAAGAATCCATCACTGCAGAAACCAATGAGAAAAATACGGCACAGCGGGCGAGGAGAAAACTCAATGCCTTCAGTGTCCAGAGTTGGCCCCGGGGCTCCCGCCTGCTTTTCAAATGCCCCCTTACGGCACTGCCACTCTCGTGCAGATCCAAATTCCCCCTGAACTCGTGTTTCCAGCATTGCTCCAGGGCCCAAAGCGCCACAAACGCTCACCTGCTTGTCCCTGCCCCCAGCTCCTGCCGCCCCGCCCCTGCCAAGGGCAGGCACAGGGCTTGCGTGAGGAAGCATGAACTGATGGAGGGAAACAGCCGCATCTCCAGCAACATATGTGCTGCGTGCAGGAGGAACCCGTTCGTGGGGAAGCTAGAAAGTGACTGTCAGTGTAAATACGGCTTTTTAGGACCCAAAAATGCACAGAAAACCACGCGGTGCCAACTTCCCTTCTCATTTTACCAACTGGATCCTTCTGTGCCCATTCCTTCTGCCCCTGCCACGATGGAGGGAAAAACACCGCTTCAGCTCCTTCCCTTCCTTGGTGCTGTGACAGTGTCCATTTCTACAACTAGCTGACCGTGCACTCCCTACACAACGAGCCGGCCTGGCCCAGGCCGGCTGCAGATATGACCTGCCAGGCCGTGAGGCCACCTAGCCTGCTGTGATTTGCACACCTCCACACCTGACGCCGACGTGAAGCCACAGTCCTGAACCGTGGCTGTGAGGCACGGCGGGCGGTCCGCAGCACCTGCTCCTCGCTTTCCCCAGGAAGCCGAGTGAGAGGACGGCGGCCGGCCTCTCTATGGGGGAGGATCTGCAGTTGGCCACGGTCACCCAGCCGGGACAGCTGCCTGCAACAGAGACGCCAGGCCAGAGAAGGAAGACGCCAGGCCAGAGCAGCGGGGGCTCAGGTCCTCTCGAGCCCTTACTCACCCACGGAGCCATCTCAAGTGGGGGGGGAGCCAGCTGGGAACGGCCAACGCCACAGGAACAGGCATCAGCCACAGACCCTGAGCTCCCGCTGGGACGCCAGTGAGCCGCGGGAAATGTGGCAGACCTAGGGCCAGGACCCCTGGGGGCCCAGGGAGCTCAGCTGTGTGCTGGCTGGCATGTCCACACGGCATGGGGGCACCATGGCCACCAGCTGAAGAACAGCCCACTGGCACGCACCGATGGCCAGCAGCTGGTTCTTCAGAGGCCTTGAACAATGAATCAAACATACCTAGACTTAGATTCTCATCGGAATTTTCAACCAGCTCCAGGGCCTGTTTCTTGGAGAGCCTTAGCAGTTGTATCCTTGGCTGGCATTGCTCATTCTGTCTGTGCCTGAACTTCCCTGGATCCATGCAGCGGCCATGGCGCAGAGCAACTGCCAATCATCCTGAAAGGGCGGGGCAGGTGCCTCGTTTGACCCAGAACCACAGTGCAAGACTGAGAGCCGGCCAGGCACGTGTGATCAGTCCTTCCTACAGCGTGCGAGTCTACACATCACCGACTTAGAACTCACAAGAAAAGCTGCTCTTTCTACACGGCCTGGGTGGATTCTCCAAAACATCATCTCCTTTAGCCCTTTCAAAACCCTTCCGATGGGCAGAGGCTCACCCTGGTCTCTGGCCTGCTGCACAGACGTCCGTTTGTCCCAGTCCTTCCTCTCCCTCCACCACTGCGAGTAAATCCTCCCTTGTGGGCCAGTGTTTCCAAGGACGCACAGTCCTGGGCCAGGATGTGGATGGAGTGGGTCACAACAGGCACGTAAAAATGGAGCACGGCCGGCGCTGCGGCTCAATAGGCTAATCCTCCACCTTGCGGCGCTGGCACACCGGGTTCTAGTCACAGTCAGGGCACCGGTCCTGTCCCAGTTGCCCCTCTTCCAGGCCAGCTCTCTGCTGTGGCCTGGGTGTGCAGTGGAGGATGGCCCAAGTGTTTGGGCCCTGCACCCCATGGGAGACCAGGAGAAGCACCTGGCTCCTACCCTCGGATCAGCGTGGTGCACCGGCCGCAGCATGCTGGCCGCGGCAGCCATTGGAGGGTGAACCAATGGCAAAAGGAAGACCTTTCTCTCTCTCTCTCTCTCTCTCACTGTCCACTCTGCCTGTCAAAAAAAATTAAAAAAAAAAAAAAAACGGGGCAAAGAACACTGCAGAGGCAGAGTCCCCCAGGCGCGGCGGGAGGGGCGTGCCTAGTGCGGCCTCATGGTGTCCCCTGGGAACACCTCAGGCTTCGTAGCCACTGGATCCCCGGGGATCTCCGTTGCCTGTGAGCAGGACGCACGCTTGCGTTGCAGAATCCATTCAGCTGGGCGCCGGGCCTGGTGCCACGCAGATCGTCAGCGCGTGTTTTTCTGAATGCATGATTGAAGCTTGCCCTTCTTCCCTAATGATTTCTCTCCCAAACCTTTTTAAAATCTGGAGCCCAGCAGCAAAGAGCCATGTCAAATATCCTTGCTAGTTTTATCGTTTCGCCAAAAGTTAACCTGGGTGGCTTTAAGTTCCGGAAAGAATTGTATGTTTCAAGGGCAGATCACAGAGCAATGTTGCTACCTGGAAATAATTTTTTTCCCTAGGATCATTATTGAGGGTTCCCTGAGACATACTGAATCCCCACAGACATGGAAATGCACTCAGATTAGCAGCTGGGCCACATCACTGGGTTTTCTAATGACAATCAGATTAAAAAGACATTTTTATGATTCCCGCAAGACTGCTGTCCCATACACAGCCTCTCTCCTGTGTCACTCTCCCAACCTCTAAATTAAAGATGATTTCAGGCACGGGGAAATGAATGATGGAGACCCCCTGCTGGGCCGCGACGACTGCAGGGAAATTAATGTTAATAATCAAGAGTTTTACTTTCTGGTGTGGCGTGCGAGTGATTCACCCGCGTCGCTTGTCGTGCCAAAGGTTTATGTGGTGGGAGGAGGGGAGACGAAGAAGGCTCTGGAACTGTGCTTCCCAAGGGAGGAGCAAGCCAATGCCTCTGAAATGGAACAATTCTGCGTCATGTTTCTCTTAAGGGCTGAAGCAGTTACTCTTATGGCAACTCATCTGTTAACAACCCAGGGGGATTTTATTGCCCGTAATATATAAAGACAGCTCAACAGCAAGAGCCAAGAGTCAATCTAACCCTTGTGGAAATTAAAAAGGAAAATGTCCTATTGTCCTGGCAGAGCTGCAGCCGGGCGTTGGTCACTGACTTAAGAAGAGGTGTGCGAATGGATGTGAGTGTAGCGGGAGCCAGCCTCAATTCGTTCCTGGCACTCCTACTCGTCCCTTCCAGTCGGCTGCGAAAACCAGCCCAGCCCCAACCAACAGGCGATCTCACCTTGGAACTGGAATTAAGAAACGGAATTCCCCACACAGAAGGGCTTCAGCAAGGAACGTGGCAGTCCCAAGCTGTGGCTTTCTTCTGGGTGACACAGGAGAGCTGCATACCAATGGTCCACCCACCGTCTTGCTCACGTCTGCTCCTTCTCACCCACCTCTTCCTGGATCACAATTCTTCCCACATAAAATGAAAATAAAAAGCCATAGGATGCACATTTTCCAGAAAATACCTTTTTGTACCTGTTGTGCATGTCAATTCTTCCTTTAAAAAAAAAGATTTACTTGAAATGCAGAGTTGCACAGAGGCAGAGAGAGAGAGATCTTCCATCCACTGGTTCACTCCCCAAATGGCTGCAACAGCCAGAGCTGAGCTGATCCAAAGCCAGGAGCCAGGAGCTTCTTCCACGTATCCCACATTGGTGCAGGGGCCCAAGGCCTTGGGCCATCTTCCATTGCTTTCCCAGGCCACAGGATTGGAAGTGGAGCAGCAGGTACTTGAACCAGTGCCCATATGGGATGCTGGCTATGCAGGCGGCGGCTTTACCCTCTATGCCACAGCCCTGGCGCCTTCTTCCTTTCTTTTTTTTTTTTTTTTCTTCTTTTGGAAGAGTCTCCTTGAAGATGATCCAGAATTTGGGGTATGAGGGTATGAGAAGCTGCTGGAGTGTTCACAGGGACTCTGGGTACCGTGCAAATTCTCAGACCTCGGGTCCAGGCAGCACACCACTGTGGATCAGTGTTAAGTCTCTGGGCTAACTCATGTCCACTCTTGCCTACATTAAAGTCTAGTCATTGGTATGGGGGGTAAATGAATCACACATCTTTGTTGTCTGTTACAAAAGTAATGATTAATGCTGGTACATCTGAGTAGGCAAAGGGAAGACTCCAAGGAGGACACGGGGGATTGAGGAGACACCGTGCACACGGAGGGTAGACACTGTGGTCGGTGCAGAGCACGAGGCTCTGGGTAACACGACCATGATGTACCAGCTCTCAGATGGTGTGAGATTTCCCAGACTAATCTGGGGATTAATCATAAAAATGAGTCCGGTCAGGCGTAAGGGCCTTAAACACTGCAAGCTAATTAAGAAATGGGTTTTTCTCTCGTGGACTCCTCAGAAGAGAGGCTGCAGCACGGGTCCAGCTCCTGTCTCAGGAAGGCACTCCACGCACCACATCGTGTCTAAGCCATTTCTGCAAGAACGAGGAAAACCCCAGGACGTGGCAATGCTGAGATGCAGAGAGCCAGGAAGGTCTTTATTAACTCGCGTAAGCATCGCTGACAAGGGGCTGCAGGGTGAAGCCCTGAGTCTCCTTCTGGAACCCTCGGTGGGACTTTCATTTGCAATCCAGTGTAGACACGCAATACACAATAGCTGCTTGCTTTAATGGTTGGTAGCATGAAAACTATTTACTGGTTAGGAAAGATAATCCACTTCTGGAAAGATCAGAATTCCAGGTACAACAGATCTTTCTCCTCCTGATCGCGTGTTACACAGCAACCTGGCTGTGCAGGCTTCCTCGCCATGGCCCACCCGTCTCAAGAGCAAGCATCTGTGTGCGCTGGACAAGCTCTCTGGTCCGACTGGCGTGCTGGCAGCTTGTGACTTACAGCCAGTATGCGAAGGTGATTTCCCAAGATAATTTGCCCAACGCAAATGTCAACTTTTTGGGATTAGATGGATCTAAATATCTAATTATGACCCTCGGCTTGGTTTTGCTCCTGTGTTTCAAAAAATAATGAAGCTGAGTTGGAATACCAGGGTCATGAGGCCAGAGAGAGTCATATTCTGCCCCCAAATGGCCGCAGAGGGGCAGGCTCCCGGGCTGGCCCCGGTTCTCCACCCCGGTTGCCGGCACTGCCGCTATCTTCGCCTCCATTTCTGCGTTCACACGATTTTCTTTTTAGAACACGGTGAACAGACAGACGGTGCTGGCTTTTCTAAGCACGTGTCCGCCTCCTGTTCCCATCAGGGAGTTGTTGCCAGTCGCTGCTTATATTGGTCTGTGTTTCGTTATGACAACGCAGGCTGCTTGGGAACGGAAGGAGGGCGTATTTGGGATCGTGGGTTTGGAAGCTCACAGTCCGAGACTGGGTGGCCCTGTTGTGTGGGCATCTGGTGAGGGCATTCTTGCTGGCAGGGTGCCCAGAGCGAGCGCAGACCTGTCTACGTCGCTCCTTATCTCAGGTGCTCCCCTAATAACCTACTCAATCTAACCACTTCCCAACGGCCCCGCCCACCAACACCATAATGGGATTCCATTTCCGTCCCATTAACCTAAGACTCGGTGGGAACAAGTCTTTAACACCTGGGGTTTTGGGTGACACCCAGACTAATATCCAAACCACAGGACTGCGGTTCATCTGTAGAGCTCTTAGCATGGTTCCCGACCCACGGTCTGGGTTCACCACCCACTGAATTCCAGCCAGGTCCTGGGCAGGCTCAGACACCCCACTAATGACACTGAAGTCAGCCTCCCCTGCGTGAGTCGGCTGCTTCTCCAGGGAAGAGGCTTGGCATGTTCTCTGCCAGTGAAGGCAATGTCGGCGTGAGTCTGATTGCGGTCAAGCAGGGACTCAGACTCCAAGAGGCTGAGACACAGGGCGATGGAGGAGGAGCGACAGCTTTGGATCTGAGCAGTGATCCTGGCCCCGCCCTGGATGCTGTGAGCCCCTGATACCCCAGAGGACACTGGGTGGGACAGGCAGGCACACGGGCTCTCGGCGAGAAGATGAACAAAGCAGAAGAGCAGGTGGAGGAGCATGGGAGCACGGTGCACTGTAGAAATGCTGACAGCAGGGCAGAGGGGTCTTTGCTGCCGCCCCCCCCCCATCTGTCCCTGGGTTTGGCTTCGGGAGGGAATTACTCTCCCAGGGAGAGACTTGGTATCATTATTTTACTTTTAATTCTTTTCAGAGAGTGAGAACGGCATTCCAGACAGAGTCCTGGGTTTGCAAGAAAGAAGATGGGTTTGATCCAAACTCTGTGATGGATTTGTTTTTGTGATTAAGGGAAAATCAGTTAATCCTCAAGTCTCAGGTTGCTTGTTAGTAAACAGGGGTGGTGACACCTGCTTCGCCCACCTCCCAGGGAGATGGGGCCCAGGGAGAGAGCAGATGTCAGCACGCTCTGCCACCAGGACACAGCGGCTTACAAACATCTGCTGTTGACATTGCACACAGAGGACCACCGACAGGTCACACACCGCCTCCTGGTGCAGCCTGTGACATGGAGTCGCATGCAGGCACCTCGAATCGCCGCCATCATCGCTCATTTTTCTCTCTGGATCTCTCCAGTATTTGCAGAGTTCAGCATGCATGCTCAATTTCCAGGGACCCCGGAGAAACAAGGAGGTAACTCAGCACTTCGTCCTGGGCCTGAGAAGGAGCCTCTGAGCACAGAGCTTGTAACACCCTGGTCCCAGCAAGGAAGGGTTGTTGGTTCTCCTTTTTATTTTTTTCCCAGAAAATTCATACTATATTCTAAAAGTGTTTTCAAAATCCTGCTGAGCCTGCATTGCCCCCCCTCCTCCACCTCCACCTGGAGCCTCTCTGGGGCTTCTACCTGGGCTTCCCCCAGGGTCACGGGCACACGTGAGAATTTGGGGACTTGGAGGAAGCTTCTCCCCCAGCAAGGTGCCTGCATCTCGTTGGCCTGGGCCCCTGGGGCTCAATCTGGATCCAGCAGCAATGGAGGATTGCCAGGTGGATGCGTCTCTCTGGAACCAGAATCTCTCCCGGAACCGGGGTGTACCTGCGTGCCCCAAACATGTTCTGGGAGAGGGCAGGGAACGTGCGTGCCAGAGTTACTCACTGAACTTTGGGTTCCCTGTAGCAGCCTCACGCTCACATTGAGAAAATGCTTACTGGATGACGCGAAAGGAATGAGCTAAACAAGTTAACGCAAGTCTGGTTTACAGGCTCCCGGTTGCACAATTTGCCTTCTGAACTTCTGGGCATTTGGAGAAAGTGTTGTAAACTGTGAGGAAAGATGTTGCCACACAGGCTCAGGCATTTAGGAAAAAATGTCTTTCTAACTGATACAGAGGGCAAAGGGGTCTTGGGTAAGCGAGGCCACTGATCAAGTCAGCAAAATGCAGAGCTCATCTCAGCACAGATGAATAAAGTGTTACTTCTTTTGTTCATAGTGTTTATTTACCAATGTCTAAATAGCACTTAAGACCTGTGCTAAATACCATTCTTTTATTGACATGGGAAATTTGTGTTCATTCTTTTTTATTGATCAGTTTAGTTAGGGGTCAATTTTCTTGACTGCTCAAATAACCTTTTTAAGAATTTAGTTAGTGGGGAGCTATTTGGCCTAGAGGTTAAAAGACAGTTTAAGATATCTATGTCCCGAGGCCAGTGCTCATTTGGTTGATCCTCCGCTTGCGGTGCCAGCATCCCATATAGGCGTGAGGTTCTAGTCCCAATTGCTTCTCTTCCAGTCCAGCTCTCTGCTGTGGCCCGAAAGGGGAATGGAGCATGGCCCAGGTGTTTGGGCTCCTGCACCCACATGGGAGACCAGCGGGAAGCACCTGGCTCCTGGCTTCGGATCGGCGCAGTGCGCCAGCAGTTGCGGCCATCTGGGAGGTGAAACAACCGAAGGAAGACCTTTCTCTCTGTCTCTCTCTCTCACAGTTGTAACTCTAGCTGTCAAATAAATAAATAAAAATCTTAAAAAAAAAAAAAGATATCTATATCCCAAATCCAGTACCAGGGTTTGATTCCTAACTCAGGTTTCTTTTCTCTCCTCCCTCCCCCTCCAGTTCTATTTTATTTATTTGAAAGGCAGAGTGACACAGAGAGAGGAACAGACACACACACACACAGGGAGAAAGGTCTTCCATTGGCTGCTTCGCTCCTCAAATGGCCCCAACAGCAGGGCAAGAGCTGGGAGCCAGAAATTCCATCTGGGTCTCTCTCAGGGATGGCAGGGGACCCAGCATGTACTTGGTCACCTGCTGCTTTCCCAGGTGCATTAGCAGGAAGCTGGACCAGAAGCAGAGTGGTGGAGACTCAGTACGGGACGTCTGTGTCACAGGCAGCGGCTTAGCCCACTGCGCCACAACGCCGTCCCCAGAGCAAGATGCTATTCCTATCAGGCATTTGGAGAATCAGGAAGTGTGCGTGCAATGCTGAGAGTCCCAAGCAGACACTTGGTTACTGCCGAGGGGACAAGCGATTAGTGCAGAGCCACTTTCTCCCTGAGCGGACGCTCAGCGACACTCAGTTACCCACGGGCACTTCCTTTTGGAGAACGCAGACTGAGTTTCCCCAAGACACTTACTCATTTGGAAAATGGGGGGAATTTAGTGCTGAACCCAATGGGTTCCATTCCAGGGGCCGGCATCAATGCACAGAGGGTTAAGCTGTGGCTCAGGGTGCTTTCAGCCCATATGGGGGTGCCAGTTCTGGTCCTGGCTATTCCACTTCCGGTCCGGTTTCCTGCTAACATGCCTGGGAAGACATCAGAGGACGACTCAAGTATTTGTGTTTGCCACGTACTTGGAAGACCCAAGTGGAGTTCCGGGCTCCTGGCTGTGGCCTGAACAAGCCCCCACTGCTGCAGGTGCCTTCTCTCTTTCACTTGGCCTTTCACATAAATAAACCTTTAAAAATGGTTCCTTCTGATTGCAGAGGAACGCTTGACTCTTACAGGAGGAAGGCAGCATACCAGCGAGGACGAGGATCAGACATCAGCACACTGTGCCCCCGGCCCCTAACAAATAAACCTCCAGGAAGAGAAATCAGCCCGGGCGTGAGAAAGATTAACTGTCTTGGACAGGATAAGTACCACCAGGGCTGCAGGCAGACAAGGAGCTGGGGGGGTGTCGGCTCCGCATCCTATTATGGATGCGAGATTTACATAAAGCAGCCTCATTTCTTATGCTGCAAGCTCATTTGTACGTGACAGAGATTAAATGATGACGGCGCTGCAGAGACTCCTGGCTCAGACACCCGGAGCAGAGAACGGCCACTTCACACGCCGCCCGCGCTCTGTCGCACGGACTTCTGCCGGCCATGCAGGGATACTGCAGGCTTTCTACGCCTTCAGGGAACTGCACTGATTTGGAAGAGGGGCATCTAAACCTCATAAAACTCTGGCTCAAGATGCAATTGTGATTCTTTTTTGAACTTTGGTCTTCCATACTTAGCTCTGTTTGGATGTCGTAATTAGAAATCCATATTTTTTTTTCTTTTTAAGAGGACAAGGGGTTGTCTGCACCAGTTATCCATGCCCCCAGGGACTGGCATTGCAGCTCAAATAGGAGCCCTGGCTGGGCAGTGCTGCTTCGGTGGAATGCTTTGTTGATGGCATGACAAGCAGAGTCAGGCTTCTGTCTCCAACATCAACTTCGTGTCTGTGAAGGCTGAAATGGACAGACCGGTCTGCACTAATTACAATGCCTTAAAAATGTATCCTCCCCCGTAAACAGTATCCATGATAAAATACCTATGAACATTTATTAATAAAGTGGCTTCACAGTGGGACATGTCAAAGCAGACCAGTGTTGGAGCGAGGAAACGGACAGGATGTGAAACAGGACTGGCCCTGGGAGTGCTCTGATGTCTTCTCTCTACTTCTCCATATGTCTGAAATTTTCCATAAGGCAAACTTTAAAAAAGGATTCCTTTTTAAATAAATGGCCCTATGGAATAAAAATATCATAGTGTAAAAATCTGTTTCTATAACACCGTGACTGCCAAACTTAAAATGTTCTTATTTGGAATATTTATGTAATCAGATAGATATTTGAAATTAGCAGTGATTTCCTTTTAGCTGAAGTGATTTTTATTAAAAGCGCCACGAGGGCTCAATCTAGGAAATATGCTTCTAGGTCAGACTGGTTTCTCTTCAGGTGGGGTCTTCCCCTAACAAAGATGTAACAGCCTCCGGCCACGTGACGAGAGGTAACAAATATTACAGCTTTTTGGTTTTCATCACTCTTGAGTACCTATTTGCATCTTATACGCTGAGGATGCACAGAATAAGAAAGTAATGAAATAATTTTTAAAAATATCCCGTGGATCGGGTTTTTCCTGAATTCACCCTAGTTCCTGTCCACTTGTTTCTCCAGATTCCTGGGCCACCCTGCACTGGGGTCGCAGCCTCACGCTAGGGTCAGGGAGTGCACAGTCACAGGCTCAGTTATCCCGAGTCCTTCTCGGCCACGGAGCAAGGCCATGGAGCAAGGCCACGGAGCAGGGGAGCACCCGAGGGGCTGGGACCCGGGGACCAGGTCCCCGCATTCACGGCTGCAAATGGGGCTGGGGATTTTTTTAAAAAACCAAGGAACCAGAAGTAATCAGTACGGCAATAGTGGCCACATGATGAGATGCGGGCCGTTCTGTGAATTAAGGGGACCCTTACATGCAGAACAGAGCGGACAAGGCAGCACTGCACACCTCTTCCTGTGGGCCCAGGGACTGCCCGTGCGCTCTGCAACCTGGTGTTTCTGCAGCACTTCCGCACGACTAACCTGTAGGGCCTCGGTGAGCCAATGCGGCTGTCTCCCCCCCAGCCCCCCTCCCCCCCGCACCCAGCCCCTGCTGTTCTAGCAGCTTCCTGTATGATTCGGGAGACAAGAATCACCACACTCAAGTCCTGCTCCGTCACTCAGGAGCGGAGGAACTCTGAGCAAGGCGACCCTCAGCCCTGGCTCCTGTAACAGCTCATAGTGTCGGGCAGATCTGGTGGGTCAGGAGCTGGGGGCCCGGAGCGCAGCAGGCACGTGACCACTGCAGCCGGGGTCCTCCCCAGGCGGCTGCCACAGTCACCACCTGCGCCGCCATGCTTTCCAGGTGTCCTGGGCTCCAGGAGAGCGAACGACTTTGCACACCCCAAATTGCAAGCCCAAGGGCCTACGGAAAATAAGCACCCCATCCGTGAAACCCTCCTCCATGCACATCTTCGGGATAGTGGCCGAGTAGAATTGCACACCAAAGAACCTCACACACCACACAGCACAGAACACCTCCTTTTAACCGGAAATGCCTCCGGCCAGGACGTACCGGGCTGTTCTGTCCTTGCAGTCCCTGCTCTGAGGAGCTAAGGGGAGGCTTTCTAAAGAATTTACAGCGCAATTTCCCTGTTATTGCACCTGTGCAAGAAGGGAACTGGAATTCACGGGGTGCCTTGGGGATGAATTAGACGCCCACTGGATTAATTGGCAGGTAAGCTATTTCAGGTGAAAATAAAAATGTCTTTAGGAAGAAGGCAAAGTATGGGATTTAGGATGTTAAAGGAAGGAAATCCCAAGACAATCGGAAGTCACGAACAACCACTGTTCAACTCCTTCAGAAGGAAAGTGGATTACTGGGCTCAGGATTAAATTGTATAAACCCCAGTAATCATATAAGCAGCTCTAGCACTTAGCACTAGCTGTGCAGTTTCCCCTTCCATAGCGCGTCTTTAGCCCCCTTTCCATTCTGCGGGAGTAACCGGCACTGCCCCCTGGGAACGCTGTGCAAACCCGTCAGCTTTTTTCTCTCATCACAGGCCACAGAGACTCCCGAGCTCTCCAGTGTGTCATCGGAACTCCTAGAATCTGTTGTGTGGGAGTGATTCAGCCCCATTTTACTAAATTTTCTGTTATTTTAGCTACTGTGATAATGGCAGAAGTTGCCAATTCACGTATTTATGAGAAAGTTGTAAGCGGCTCAAACCAATCTTTGCAAATTGGGGAAGTATTTTGTAAAAGCCCAGGATAGGACACTGGATGTCTCCTAATTTGAGAGTTGGTAACAATGTTGTACTTTGGGGTTCTGAACAGGAAGGCTCCAGTACCAGCTGATGTCAGCACAGGGGGGGATGATTACAAATCCACACACCGAGCCTGGAAACCTCACTCTCCTCTCCTCTGAGCCCTAGACTCCCGGATTTCCAAAGGATTAGCTCTGTCTAGAATTCACTAACCTCACTTCCTTGAATAGAGTCGAGAGGAGTCCACCCACGTCTGATCTGTAGCAAAAATGAGGTTCATGGGGTTTTAAGGCAAATACCAATTTGTTCTTTCAATGATTTTCTCTTACATTCCTTTGTGTACCTTGGAATGAAACATGACCTGTGAGATTCAAATATTCTGCTACTTACAATTTCACTCATTAATGGCCTTTAATGAAGAAGGACTTGTTGGCCAAACAATTAACTTTTTTTGTCTGAAGAAGAGAGTGGGTTATTCACTCATTTGCTAAGGGTTGTTGGCCTTGACCTACTTTACTTCTTCACAGTGCTTCCTAGCTCTTCTAGTGTTCATACTGAAAGCCATTTCCTAATCAAATGGAGGAAATTAATAAATATTCATGAATTTTCTTTCGGAAAAGGAGTATGTTGATATACGCATAAAATGTGACACCATGAATCAAAATCTTCTATCCAATCCCACCACTAGACCCCAGGGACCACACATAACCTTTCCACCCTGAATTTTTCCATCTGTACATTGGGGGAAGCAGGCAGCATCCCACTCCCTCATGTCCTTAAGGACAGCACACTTCACCCGACCGCCCTTCTCCCAAAGACAGAACACCAGGAATTACTTTTAATAAAGCCTTTGTCACTTCTGTTGGGAAATGACTCAGTGCTCTGGGATTAACAGCGGGCATCTGTACCAACGGTGTACTCTGCACCAAGGCAACCGGATCTGAACGAAGTGGCTCAGGGCTGCTGGGGGGAGAGCAGGAAAAAAAAATTGCTAACCGAGAGCACTTTTGCTAGGGGACACACAATGCGTGCTTTCAAACGCCGGCAACAGCGCCCGGCTGCCGAGGCTTCGCGCTGAGCCCATGAGAGTGGACCTTCCAGTGCGCGCGGTGCCGTCGGCTCAGCGAGAAAACGCAGGTGTAATGGATAACGGAACCAAGTTAAAGCGCTCCGAGGAGACCACGCAGGTGCAGCGACTGGAGTGCGACTGTTCCTGGGGTGGCGCGCGAACAGGAGAAACACAGTCCATTCAAACAATTCCAGAGAGCGGTACCAAGGCGCAGGTAGTCATCCCACAGGTGGGTCGGGGGTAGGGCAGGGGGACGCCCAGGGGTTAAGGGCAGACGGGAATCAAACGGCTGCCAGCACTGTAACGTACTGTGTCCATGCGACGAGGGAGCCTCGGTGGATCCCAAGTTAGAATCCTGCTCTAATAAACGCCGTTACAATGTATCAAATGCAGGAAAGATTCCCTGTTTCCGCACCTCGTGCCTCCTAGTCTCACCGTGCAGCTTGGAACGCCGAGTCCTACCTGCCTCTCAAGTTGGCTTCTGCCCCTAACCCCCCCCCCCCCGCCCGCATTTCCACGCCGCAGGCGTGCACACGCGCACCGCCACGCACTCACCTTCCTCCTGCCTGATCTTGCGGCCCGCGGCGGACCTGCGCAGCACGCTCCGGCCGGAACTGAAGAGGCTGGCCAGCTCGTCCAGGGGGCTGTAGGGGCCGGGGGACGAGGCGCTGGAGCTGCCCCTCCGGGGATCGCCTCGCGCTGCCCGCCCGGGCGAGCAAGGGGCCTTGGCGAAGGTGCTGCACGGGCCCCCGGCCGGGGCAGAGTTCGGCTTCGGAGGCCCTCTGCACGGCTCCGCGGGGGCCGCCGCCCTGCCCGCGTGGTGGGCCGAGGCGGCGTCCGGCGGGAACGCGAAGTGCATGGCCGGCCGAGGGGCAGCGGGCGGCGGCGGCGGCGGCGGCGGCGGTGGGGAGCCGCGGCCCGCCCCGTCCAGCGCAGCCAGGCCGGGCGATGCGGGCCCGTCGGCGGCGTCCGCCTTCGGGTGTCTGGAATTCTGCGGGGACAGCGGGCTGGAGCCCTCGGGCTGCACGGGGTACTTGAGGTTGGTTTCCAGCACAGGCAGCTTCTTGACCTCGAGCGGCGTCAGCGGCGACTCGTCCGAGGCGGGCGAGCAGGTGGCGGGCGCGGGCGGGAAGACGAGCAGCGGCGGCCGGTGCGGGAGCAGGTTGGGGAAGGGCGGCGGGATGTCGGGCCCCGCGGGCGCCGGCGCGAACGTCATCTCCTCGTACACGGCTTCGGTCTGCTCGGGGCTGCCGGGCCCCGGGCCCCGCGCCGCCGCGCCCACCATCTCGATGTACACGGGCTCGGCGTCCGTGTCCTCGTCCGCCGCCGCCGGCGCTGGGGGCCGCGCGTCCCCGGGCTTGGGGCCCCAGATCTCCTCGTAGGAGCCGCTGAGCTTCGTGTGCGGGCTCCTCTTGGGCTTCCGAGGAGGGATCTTCTTCATGGTGCTGTAGTCGTCGCTGTGCGGGCGCGGCCGGGACAGAGCTGGGGCAGAACAGAGCGCGCAGGTCAGCGGGGGCCGCCGGGGCCTGCGGGGTGGGGGACCCGGGCCCACCTCGGGCAGAGCGACCCCGGGGCCTGCGGGGACCCGGGCCCACCTTGGAGGGAGCGACTGCGGGGCGCGGGGACCCGGGCCCACCTCGGGGAGAGCGACCGCGGGGTATGGGGGCCCAGGCTGTGGTCCCCAGACCCCTACGGTTCTGGACAAACCTTAGACTTCCAAGACTCTAGCTAGGATAAGGATGTTTGACCTGGGAGCTAGGTGGCAATTCCTACCACTGGAGGAAGAGGTCAGATGATAAGGGAGGGATCCAAGGAATATGAACAGCCTGAAAAGTGAACTTCGAAAACTCAGGGAAGACAGAATTAAGATGGATTGTGGCACCAAGCCTTTTGCAGCGCGTGCATGGGAGACCATCTACAGAATGTCCTGGGGAAATGCATATTATGAAAAAGTTATGCATGGATTTCAAAAATGTTTGACCAGAAAACTTATTTTTTAATTTCATTTTTTTTTGCAGGAACCTTTTAAAATACCCTCATAAGAAACTTGGAGTGGAGAGGGAAGAACACGCTTCCACCCTGTTCTCAGGGCCTATGTGATGTTGGGGTGCTGGAAAGGGTGTTAGTGATTTTTGGAGATAAGGCAGGAGAAAGCCAGAGAGGCATCTAAGTGAGCTGCTCCAGGGCCCAGGAAGCTTCCTGCAGGAAATAAGCTGATTCAACTAAGCCAGTGACGTGGCACCGACAGACTCAACCAGCGCAACACATCTGTAGGGAGGAGGGCATGGACAGAATTCAACCAGCACAGCACATCTGTACTGATGAGGACAGGACAGAACTCAGCACAGCACATCTGTACTGATGAGGACAAGACAGAACTCAGCACAGCACATCTGTACTGATGAGGACAGAACTCAGCACAGCACATCTGTACTGATGAGGACAGGACAGAACTCAGCACAGCACATCTGTACTGATGAGGACAGGACAGAACTCAGCACAGCACATCTGTACTGATGAGGACAAGACAGAACTCAGCACAGCACATCTGTACTGATGAGGACAGGACAGAACTCAGCACAGCACATCTGTACTGATGAGGACAGGACAGAACTCAGCACAGCACATCTGTACTGATGAGGACAGGACAGAACTCAGCACAGCACATCTGTACTGATGAGGACAAGACAGAACTCAACACAGCACATCTGTACTGATGAGGACAAGACAGAACTCAGCACAGCACATCTGTACTGACAACACGGACAGAACTCAACACAGCACATCTGTACTGATGAGGACAGGACAGAACTCAACACAGCACATCTGTACTGATGAGGACAGGACAGAACTCAGCACAGCACATCTGTACTGATGAGGACAAGACAGAACTCAACACAGCACATCTGTACTGATGAGGACAAGACAGAACTCAGCACAGCACATCTGTACTGACAACACGGACAGAACTCAACACAGCACATCTGTACTGATGAGGACAGGACAGAACTCAACACAGCACATCTGTACTGATGAGGACAGGACAGAACTCAACACAGCACATCTGTACTGATGAGGACAGGACAGAACTCAGCACAGCACATCTGTACTGATGAGGACAAGACAGAACTCAACACAGCACATCTGTACTGATGAGGACAGGACAGAACTCAGCACAGCACATCTGTACTGATGAGGACAGGACAGAACTCAGCACAGCACATCTGTACTGATGAGGACAGGACAGAACTCAGCACAGCACATCTGTACTGACAACACGGACAGAACTCAACCAGCACAGCACGTCTGTACTGACTAGGACACAGACAGAACAAAGCACAGCACATCTGTACCGACGGGAACACTTAAAGAAAGGGGCTCTCCTGAAATGACGCCAAGGATAGGTTTTACAGTCAATCAGCACATTTGAATCCTTGACACAAACATATATTTAACAAGAAAATCAAGAGCATAAAATGTCTCTAAGGACTTACTACATGCAGACTTTGTAGCTTGCAAAAAGGTGCAATACTCCAAAAATAGCAAATTATTAGTAAGAGTTAATTTTGAAAGAGGCCAAGTCTTCTGTATGAGCATTGCATGTTTATCAGAGGTTATTTCTCTGGAAGCACAGATGTTAATCTTAGAAAAATACATGAATTTTACTGAAATATCAATAGATACCTTGGATTGTTTTAATAATTTGGTATTTTGTGAATCTGTAGGAATTTTTGATATTAGCACATCTGATGTTGTCACCTTGCTGAGTTATTAACTTAGCCATCTCTGTCAGTGACTGTGCCGTACAACAGAGCCCTCTGGTCCCAGTTTGGGGAAATAGAATTATTAACATAAGAGGCCACTGAGGTAGGCAGACTGGAGTTCAGATCTGAACTGTGACTCACTCATTCACTTACCTGCTTTTCCCAGTGTTTTGTAAGATCCGCTAGTGAATAGAGAGAGAAACTTCCCTGCCTTCCTCTACTCCAGTGCAACAGTGACGAGAACAACAGACAGGACTTAGAACAAACAAGACAGCTCTACAGTGCGCAAGAAAGTGACAGAAGCTACGAAGACGCCGTCCTGGGAGAAAGTCACAGCGAGGTGTTGGGCGTGGGAGCGGTGCGGGATCGCAGTTCTAACAAAGGTCTTGGGCAGACAGACCTCTGTAAACTCTGTGTAGTCACGCACAAAAGAGTGATGTTGAGAACCATCGCAAAGGAACAGAATGGAAGCTGGATATGAAGTTCTCAGCTCAGTTCTGTGGGCACAGAATATAGGGGAATCCTTCAGGTGGGAGTGGGAAAGAACAGAGCTAACACCCTAACTCTCGGGATGTCTCTGTATGCCACTATTATGCAAGGCACCCCAAGCGGACAACTTCTAAGAAGGAATGCCCAAGTGCACATTTTTTAATTAATACACATCATTCCAAGGACTGTCCATGGGCTAAACCACAACAGCTCACAAACTTCTAGAAAGTGAGTGAACCAGCCCATTTTTTAACATTAGAGAGTTGTTCTGAATATATGAATAATTCAAAGGATTTGTGGTAGATGGTATTTTTCAAAACTGCCTTCAGTAATATTTTCAGTCCCGTGTGGTCTTCCAGATCCTTGAACCTGGGAGAGTCTCTGTGGCTGCCCAATGAATAAAACATCGAGAAGATGCTATTTCCTGCCAAAGACAATACAGCTCCTGCCTGGCTCCTGCCCTCCTGGGACGCTGCCTGGGAGGCTTGGACTCCCTGCAAGCAGTCTGTACGCCCTGTGTAGACGCTGGGAGGGAGGGAGCGGCCATCTGCTCCACCCTCAGCATGGGCTTTCCCAACCCAGACACCAGAAATGGAAGCAACCATGTCCACCCAGGATCCGGTCTCTGCCTCTGTCTGACCACAGCTGGGAGAGCCTGCCTGAGAACCGCATCGTGCAGCCCGGCCAGTGATGGGCCCATGAGGGATGACGTGTACGCCACCCTTGGTACCCGACATTGCACTCTGGAGGGGGTTGTTAGGTGACAGCTGCTGCAGGGCTTGGTAACCGGAAGGTGGCTGCTGCTGTACACGAACGTGGCGCTGGAAGCGGGAGGGGCCTTGAAGAGACTGTCAGCAGAAACGTGGCCCCAGGAAAGCCCTGGGTGAGGCTGGGAGGAAGGAGAGGAAGAAGCTGGAAGCCGGAGGAAACACCACGTTGTCGAGGTCACGGAGGAAAGTTCAGCAGTGCCGTGGGGAACAGGAGACTCACAGAACGAGCAGGGGGAGCTGGCTGGGAGATCTGCAGGCAGGGTGTGAATGCGGCATGCTGGGTTCTCCCACCTGCCCAGAGTCAGCTGGGAAGACTGGGGACTGCAGACTGGGGCAGGGGCGGCGCTGCGGCTAGCGGGTAAAGCCACCGTCTGTGATGCCAGCATCCCCTTTGGGTTATGGTTCCAATCCCGGCTGCTCCACTTCTGATCCAGCTCCCTGCTAATGTGCCTGAGAAAGCAGCAGAGGACGGCCCAAGTGCTTGGGGCCCTGCACCCATGTGGGAGGCCTGGAAGAAGCTCCTGGCTGCTGGTTTCAGACTGGCCCAGCTCTGGCCATTGCAGACATGTGGGGAGTGAACCAGTGGATGGAAGATCTCTCTCTGTCTGTCCATCTCTGTCTGTAACTCTGCCTTTCAAATAAATAAATCTTAAAAAAGAGTTGGAGCAAAGAAAGAGTAATGAACTAGAATGGACCAGAACTTTCCAGGCCTGACGGAATGTTCCAATGCCAAGATCTCCAGGTGGCAAACAGTTCTCAAGAAGTGACTTTTTTTTAGACAGAGTTATAGACAGAGAGAAAGAGAGACAGAGAGAGAGAGACAGAGAGAAAGGTCTTCCTTCTGTTGGTTCACTCCCCTAATGGCTGCTATGGCCGGCACTGTGCCAATCCGAAGCCAGGAGCCAGGTGCTTCTTCCTGGACTCCCATGCGGGTACAGGGCCCAAGCACTTGGGCCATCCTCCACTGCACTCCCGGACCACAGCAGAGAGCTGGACTGGAAGAGGAGCAGTCAGGACTAGAACCCAGCACCCATATGGGATGCCAGTGCTGCAGGTGGAGGATTAACCAAGTGAGCCACGGCGCCAGCCCAAGAAGTGACTTCTAAGCAGAGGTGAAATTTACAAGTTTTCAGGAACACAGGCTCTAAAGATGAAGCCAGGGACAGGCCTGTTAGACCCTTTATGAGGCCCAAGAAAAGCTGAAGGTTTGCCTCACAGATTTTCCAACAGGCAAAACCACAAGGAACGTCAAGGGAATCGCCCCACGAAAGTGCTGCAGGGAGCCCCAGATGAGGCAAAGCTGATCCCAGACAGGTGTGTGGATGCTCTGGACTAAAGGAGTGGATGAGAAGCTGGTTGACAAGAAACACATGAAGCTTTCAAAGAAATTGCCCCAGCTACCCCGGGGTGGGGCAGAATCCACACAAAATGAAGACTGCGGTCCCTTGGAATTTTACGAGCAGGTAGCAGGCTGAGAAGACAAGCCCCTCACAGGTTACAATTATAATTCTAAGGGGCTGCCTGGACTCTACAGCACAGGGCTGAGAACCATGGAGAACCAGGGCCGGGTGCTAGGACTAAGTCCTTCCAAGGCCCTGGTAGCAGGGCTCCCCGTGTTGCTCAGCACTCCGGGGCCACTGTGCCATACCTGACTCCCCGTTGAAGAAGAGGCAGTTACAGCGAAAGTCCAGGCTGCGTGGGCAAACAGGACGCGTTCTCAGGCCACAGATCTGCAGATGGAGGTGGCATGCCTCAGGGGCCATGCTCCCAGTCTGACTTCGTTGATGAGATGTGAGGATGGATGGAGGCTCTGGGGAGTTGAGGGAGAGGTGAGTGTGCACGTATGTGGGAGCCATGCGAATGGTTTTGTCCAGACTGCAGACTGAGAAAGACTACAAACAGTGGCTACAACAGTATTTCTGGGCCTACCAGGAGGGAGGATCACTTTTTGCTTCCCTAACCCTGGATGGGCCTTTGGGACAGCCCTGGTGGGGGAATGGGCAGCAGGGAGGCCCCACGGCTCCCAAGGCTGACTTACAAAGGAGATGCAGCGTCCACCTGCATTCTCCCCACTAAACCATCTGCCTGGGAGCCTCTGTTTTTCCTTTAAGAACTCCGTGCCACCCAGGCAGTGTGGAAAGACTGAGAGGAGACAGATGGTGGTCCCTGGGGAGTCCTTGGCCTCAGACGTGCCAGAGACTGGATGATTCCAGCCACCCCACCACAGCTGCCTGGAGACTTCAAGTCACAGCCACTCCGGTGAAGCCCCCAGAGCCCGAGAGATGTGGGCAGAAGGGTCCCTGCCTTATTTAGACCACAACGTTTGGGTGGGTTGTGAGCAAGAGATAACTGTTAATATTCTCTCTGGCTTTGTTTTAGATGTGGAGGGGGCGCCTCTTTTATATTACAGTGTTATGAATAGAAGTAGCGGGGCTTGTGTGGAGGCCATGGGGAGGGGGCTGTGGGGTCCCTCCCGGGCACAAGCTCGGCTCTGGGACTCAGCGTACCCCTGACCAGAGGTCACGTGAGTAGTCCCACCCCCCAGGATGTCCTGAAGATCTGGGGTGCTTAGCACGTGCCCTGTACATGGTAAACACTCAGCTGGCGTCGGCCACTAGCTGTCAACAGGGTTAGTGCCACAGGGCCAGGAGGCAATCATGGGAGACAGGACAGCATTCTGCTGAGTACGGCCTCGCTTCAGCAATGTGGGGTCACCAGCAAGCCCCTCCGATTTCCAGACAGCCCAGGGTCCTGTCCTGCTGCCTGGCTTCAGTTGGAACCTCTGGGTGTTGGGACTGGGCCTTCATTCTTCTTAAACTACAGGTGGAGAGCCACAGTTAGAATTAAAGGCCACTTTGGTTTGCGGCTGTTTGGGGGTGTGTCTTTGTGCACATACATGCTGAAACTCCGTTCGCAAATAGGGACTTGCGGGCTACTAAAATGAATGTTCACGGAGCGTTTTCTTATATTAGCCCTAAGATTTAGGCGTAAAACCTTTACAACATCTTCTTGGAAATGTCAGGGAAACGGAGTCAGGAAGGCGCTCCAGGATCAGAGGACACTCTTAGGGCCAGTTCTGCTGTCCTAAGGGCGGGACTGCATTCCCAAGCCACCGCATCATTTCGTGAACCCTTCTTATCTGACCCCCCAGTAGAATGATTTAGAGACTCGTGTCGTGTTCAAGTTCTGTTAGTGGACATACTTCACCCTACACAGAGCTGCCCCTTTGAATTTTTTGCGAAGGCACATCAAGGACTTGTAAGTCCTCCTCTGTCTCAAGACATGAGTGCCTGGGGGCTGTCCTTACTGGGAGTAAGATTCCTGCCTGTTGGATCTGTGAAATACGAGGGGAGTGAGGAACCTGCTCATCGGGAGAACACGTGCAGCTGCGTGCGGCAGCGCCCTCATTTCCCAGCTCCTCCAGGGTGGCCTTACTTAGGTTCTGAGCAGACCCTGCAAAGGCACAGTGCCCAGGGCACGGCGAAGCTGACTTCAAGGCCGGCCGGCACGTGAGCTGGTGAGGTGTGGGTTAACGAGCAGCTGCACCTGCACGGAAAGGACTTTGCTGGGTTGTGACAGCTTGCATCACTTTTTGCTTTGGGGGAGGGGCGACCCGGGCAGCACCATCACCTCCCCTCCTTTCTCCCCCCATCAGATTCTCTCCACTCCCTGTGCTTGCTGCTGGGTCAGACTCCTCTCTGCACCCAGGCCCCAGGCCCCGTGGAGGGTTAGGCACTCGCTGGCGATGCCCCCAGCCTTCTGAGCTCACTGCTCTCTGCTTAGCACATGATTTGTTTGTCCATTCATCCCTGCTGCTGCCTGCCAGGTCCCCAGAGAGACAACCGGGCTCACAGAAGACACGTAATTAGTGTTGGGTGAGTGAACAGTTGCGTCAGAGACGGGAGTTGTGCAATCCTGTGCGCCTGTTATTTCCAATAACACACTTCTCAGAACAGCGTTCATGGAAACCCTAATTTCTGTCCAACTTCAGGTACCAGGAGAGACGGTCACGAAAGGGCTTACGCTGAAAACCAAGTATGACACATCTCACGGGTACATTTTGAACTTCGCTGCCTTTGACTTACGGATGAAAAGCTAACTTCATTGTAATGAACACAGCACAAAAATGCATCTGTACCACGTATGAGGGGAGCCTCAAAAAGTCCTCAGAAAACATTGCCTACGAGAAAAGTGCTTTGCACCCAAATGAACTTAGGTTTTCATTCCATTTCCAGGTGGACCTACTCTTAGACATGTTTCCATCAAGTCTGTGTTGAGTGCATACGACACAGCAAGTCTGCTCCTGAGAAAAGATTCAAACAAGACAGTCAAGGAGGGCCAGCGCCGGGGCTCACTGGTTAATCCTCCGCCTGCAGCGCTGGCATCCCATATGGGTGCCAGGTTCTAGTCCTGGCTGCCCCTCTTCTAGTCCAGCTCTCTGCTGTGGCCCGGGAAGGCAGTGGAGGATGGCCCGAGTGCTTGGGCCCTGCACCCACATGAGAGACCAGGAGGAAGCACCTGGCTCCTGGCTTCGGATCGGCGCAGCTCTGGCCAAGGCGGCCATTTGGGGAGTGAGCCAACAGAAGGAAGACCTTTCTCTCTGTCTCTCTCTCTCACTGTCCATAACTCTACCTGTCAAATAAAAAATTTTAAAAAAAGAAAAAAAAAGACAGCCAAGGAAAGAAACAGAACGTGGCATCCACGTTCAACCAGAGCGAATGCACTGCTGTGGCTACATGTGTACGCCAAGTCCGTGGACTAAGGAGCTGGTACAGCTGTTTTTCAGAAATCATGTGCTCATCAGGTGTCAAGGGACGGGCAGTGTGGATCCATACAGACGGTCACACAGGGAGTGAGAGCCACCCTGGAAGGCCTGCTTCCCCAATTTCTCTGCGAGCAGCCACTGAGCTGCCTTATGTCGTTATTGAATCCCCAGTCCTATCTGGAGCATTTAGTACCCATTTCTCAGATGAGCAACTGGTCTTTGGGGGGTTTGTTAGCAACAGGCACGTAAGGAGCTGTGTAGCTGTGCTGAGCGCTCGCTACGTCCAGGCCATGGCTTTGTAAGCCGGGCTGTCTTCATTCCCCACAAAGAGCCCTCCTGAGGGGTCTACTGTCACTGCCACTTGACCCCCCACGGGCTGGGAAAGACTAAGTCCCCTCCAGCGCCCCACCCAGGAGGCACAGACCAGGAGCCAGTGCACCAGTGTGTTAGCAGGGCGTGGGAGAAACTGTGCAGCTCTGCACAAGGGCCCCCGGCAGTGAGCTCCCAGCAGGGACAGAGATGGAGCCTCTCCCTCCCGGCCCAGCCACCACTGCCCCCGACTTTGAGGAAGTCATACTGATTTCCGACTGTCACCCCTAGCTCAGTCATGGTTTGCAGAGCAGTGTAAACATTTATTAGCCTGTAAAATGTCTCATGTTTTTTAGGCACAAAGGTAGTGAAAAGAATAGTAAGACCTTCCTACTGCCTTTCTTGACTGCAACTGTGTTTACTGGGGGAGGGCTTGGAGGAAAAGGCCTGGCTAGGGAGGGAAGACCAGGCCAGGGCAGCCTTGCCACGGCCTCATTATTTGGTACTCGGAAGCCCTCGGCTCCCCCTCACCCACGAGGCCTCCTCTCGCTCTACAACCCTCTGGTTGCTTGGTAAGTTTATTTGCAAGGCAAAGGAACTTGAGTTTTTCCACATGTGACGTGGGGTGGGCTGGATAAAAAGCCAGCATCAGTTGCTCTTGTGAGCCAGGGTTGACGAAGCTTTTTAAACTTTTCTTCCTACCCACCGAGAGACACGAGGGTAATTTTGTGACATGCTTCTAGATGCAAGAAGTTCAGTGTTGTCACTTGGTAGAAAAGCCTTTACAATCATAGCTGACTGCCGCGATTTTCTGTGATGATGGAACGCTCTAGTCCTGGGGCTGCCGAGTGCTGGAAAGAAGACTAATAACTTAGGAACTGAACTTTCAATGGCGTTTAATTTAAACATTTCGGCTGCTTTGAGTTGAGATGGCTGCCTGTGGCTAGTGGCTAAGGTATCTGCACAGGCTTGGAATGCACTGGACTTGTGTGGTGCTGGGGAGATGTCTTCAGTGTCATCGTTATCTTACGAGGCCACCATCTCTCCCACCAAATGGGCCCAGAGCCACTGCGAAGAGCTGGCGTATCCTACCTGGGGGTAGCTGCCTTTTCTATCATAGATTAGATTCCCGGAGCATTGAGGGACTCAGTCCCCTTCAGCCCCTTCTGACTCCTGGTAAAAACCTCACCAGAAAACACACTCAACAGCCAAGCAACATGTTGGACTTTCTTATTCTTAAAACTGCATTGGAGTGCATCCCCAGCACGTGGCAGTGGTGGTGGCATTAAGTCATCCGTGTTAGGAATGGGGCATTAGAAGGAAAAGCAAACGATGAAGAAGGTAAACAGGAAAGGCTGTGTCTTCTTCCTGTCCCTTGAGCCTCCCAGAGATGTGCTCGCTGGGCTGGGACTCGGAGCGGAAGCAGCTCCAGGGTAAATTCCAAGAAACAAAATCTCCCATAAAAATCTGGCAGGTGTCATGACGTCACATGCTGGATTCTGGACCGAAACACAGAACTGGCAGAATTCCACACCTGAGCTCTTGCACCCTCTTCATTCATCAATTCTTTTTTTTCCTGTCACTTTGTGTTTGTAGATGTGGCCATCCTTTGCTATCCACGGGGATTGGTTCCAGGACCCCCGTCAGGCATCAAAATCCACAGTGTTCCAGTCTTTTATAGAAAACTGCTTAGTATTAGCATGAAGCCACACATTCGTATGCCTTAAAGAATTGCGAGATTACATTTAATACCTGATACAATGTAAACCCTAGGTAAGTAGCCGTTAGAGTGCATGGCTTGGAGAGTAATATCCAGAAAACACCTGTAAAAGTTACAGCAGGTGCAGTTATTTTTAGAATATTTTGAGCCATGGTTGGGTGAACCGTGGATGTGAAAACCTCAGATGCAGAGGGTTGACTACACTTTTAAATCTATGGCTCTTGAGGAATCTTTCTTTTGTTATCAACTCTCGTTTTCCCTCCTCTGCTCTTCGTAGGCAGCTCAAGCTCCATTTTGAGCCCAACCTTCTCCTCACTACTTTGTCTCCTAGTTGGCCACTGCTTACCCCAGTGTGCACACTGGCTTGGGGCTCCTTTGTACACACCCGTGGTTCTCACTCTTACTGGTACTGCCTTTCGGTTCTGACACTTTCCTGGTCTTAGTCCCCATCCTCCGCCTCTCACCTCAAATCCAACACAGGGTTCCCAATGCAGGAATGTGGCTCCTTCCACCTCCCCAGGGAGCGCACTGTGATTTGTTTAGACTGTAGGCTGCTTCCGGTTTGTGTGGTTTGTGTGGTTCACCGGGAGAATGCCCCGTTTCCTGGGAGACCCTGTTCTCACTTCCTGTGTGCAGGCTGACGTCCACCTGGAAGATTCTGCTCTGGTTGGTCACCCTGTTCCAACTTGCCGTGTCCACATCACCTTGGCTGCACACACACACTGGACTCTCCCCCCAACCTCGTGGATTTCTGCTGTGCCTTCAGCTAAGTGTTATGCTAGGAGAGCAGCCTTTCGACTCCAAGTTCTGCAGATCCACTTCTCCTTCTTACAGCCAGAGGTGAGAGCCTTGCAGGTCCTACTGCTCTCGGCTTCTGCCCGTGATCTTTCCACCGGGTTCTCCGTCGTCCTTTCCCACGGTTGGGATGGCTGTTCTGCTGTGCTTTCGTGGTTTGGTTCAGTCGTTACGGAAGGGACTGTGTTAGATTCAGGTACTATTTTCTAGTGAGAACTACGCTGCTGTTTCATTTAGAATTTCAACCCCAAGCCTGCACCGTAACCCTGGCCCTATTTATTTCTATCTCAAGCGATGATCTTCCAAAATACTCTATGGATTTACTTTTTTATCATCTCTTATCACCGGAAAGTGAATTCCATAATGGAAGAAGATAGATAGGAGGCTACTTCAAAAACTGTGTGGAAATGTGGAAATAAAAGATACTGCTTTTGGTGCGGGCATGTTTATCTCCGCACACATCTGTGGCTGGATGCTGTGGCTCGGGTGTGGTTTGGGCACCCCCACTGGCTCATGTGTTGGCAGTTTGGTTTCTAGGGTGGCAGTACTGGGAGATGGTGGCAGGCTTAGAGCTGGGGCCACTGTGACATCCTCACGTCAACAAGAGAGCGCTCTTGAAAAGGAGTATTTCCTGTGGGACCCTGCTTGGGTCACTAGCAAATGTTATTCTGTAACTGCACTGGCCCCACCCCGCTCTCTGCTTTCCTGCATGGAGACTGGAGCCCTTGCTCCCTCACAGGCCACCTCCACTGCCCCCTCCACCCTCTGACACAGCCACCTCCACTGCCTCCCCTCCACCCTCTGACGCGGCCACCTCCACTGCCCCCTCCACCCTCTGACACAGCCACCTCCACTGCCTCCCCTCCACCCTCTGACACGGCCACCTCCACTGCCCCCTCTACCCTCTGACACGGCCACCTCCACTGCCCCCTCCACCCTCTGACACGGCCACCTCCACTGCCCCCTCCACCCTCTGACACGGCCACCTCCACCTGCCCCCTCCACCCTCTGACACGGCCACCTCCACTGCCCCCTCCACCCTCTGACACAGCCACCTCCACTGCCCCCTCCACCCTCTGACACAGCCACCTCCACTGCCTCCCCTCCACCCTCTGACACGGCCACCTCCACTGCCCCCTCTACCCTCTGACACGGCCACCTCCACTGCCCCCTCCACCCTCTGACACGGCCACCTCCACTGCCCCCTCCACCCTCTGACACGGCCACCTCCACTGCCTCCCCTCCACCCTCTGACATGGCCACCTCCACTGCCCCCTCCACCCTCTGACATGGCCACCTCCACCTGCCCCCTCCACCCTCTGACACAGCCACCTCCACTGCCCCCTCCACCCTCTGACACGGCCACCTCCACCTGCCCCCTCCACCCTCTGACACGGCCACCTCCACTGCCCCCTCCACCCTCTGACGCGGCCACCTCCACTGCCCCCTCCACCCTCTGACGCGGCCACCTCCACCTGCCCCCTCCACCCTCTGACGCGGCCACCTCCACTGCCCCCTCCACCCTCTGACACGGCCACCTCCACTGCCCCCTCCACCCTCTGACACGGCCACCTCCACTGCCCCCTCCACCCTCTGACACGGCCACCTCCACTGCCCCCTCCACCCTCTGACACGGCCACCTCCACTGCCCCCTCCACCCTCTGACACGGCCACCTCCACTGCCCCCTCCACCCTCTGACACGGCCACCTCCACCTGCCCCCTCCACCCTCTGACACGGCCACCTCCACTGCCCCCTCCACCCTCTGACACGGCCACCTCCACCTGCCCCCTCCACCCTCTGACACGGCCACCTCCACTGCCCCCTCCACCCTCTGACACGGCCACCTCCACTGCCCCCTCCACCCTCTGACACGGCCACCTCCACTGCCCCCTCCACCCTCTGACACGGCCACCTCCACCTGCCCCCTCCACCCTCTGACACGGCCACCTCCACTGCCCCCTCCACCCTCTGACACGGCCACCTCCACTGCCCCCTCCACCCTCTGACACGGCCACCTCCACCTGCCCCCTCCACCCTCTGACACGGCCACCTCCACTGCCCCCTCCACCCTCTGACACGGCCACCTCCACTGCCCCCTCCACCCTCTGACACGGCCGCCCACACCTGCCCCCTCCACCCTCTGACACGGCCACCTCCACCTGCCCCCTCCACCCTCTGACATGGCCTCCTCCACCTGCCCCCTCCACCCTCTGACGCGGCCACCTCCACTGCCTCCCCTCCACCCTCTGACAGCCCCGAGGGCCCTCTCCAGAGCTGACCCGATGCCACTGAGCCTCCAAAATCGTGCTCTTCCAAAGTAGCCTGTCTTGGGTATTTTGTTGCATAGCCATGTGCAAGTATACACACGGACATTCAGATATACAAGTCTACATACATACACATATATACACACATGTGCTTAAATACATAACATGCAAGCCCATGGCTACACAATACACATACGCCTGTATACACAAACTCATAATCACACAGTGCATAGACAAGTGTGTATGAATGAGGGTACTTCAAGTGTGGAAAATGGAACTGATAGGTTATTTACGCAAATAATTTTCATCATGTGGAACATGCACATTATAAACGTGGATTTTGAGGTTATTTGCAGAGACTGAACTCCACGCTTTCCACACGGTGCCCGCGTGAAGTTCCCTGTGGAGGTGCAGAGCAGGGCCCCACATGCAGCAGATGGCCCGTGAGTTCTGTCAATCCCTGCGCACTGGCAGGATGCCCATCCTCTGCTAGAATTACTAACTCAGCCACTGCCACTGCTACTGCAGGGATGGTTCCTGGGAGAGCTGGTCCAGAGGGAAGCATCTCTCCCTGGGGGCCATGCAGGTGCAGAGGCGTGGGGGGTGGGGCCACTGGGCGGTGCGGGGTTGGAATCCCTGGGCTTCACTTTCTAATCCCGAGTGAAAGCTGACCCGGTCCAGGACTCCTGACCCGGGCTGGCCCTGGCCTGGGGCTGCTCCCGGGTGCATGTGGGCACGCGCAGCCTCAGGGCTGCAGCACTTACAGCGTGCACACAGGGCCCGCATACAGCGACAGCCAGCTGCGGGCAGGCCCTTGCCCGCTCCTGGACTTCCTCCCGCTCCCCGTGGGCGCGCTCTCACCCTGGGCTGCGTCCCGAGCCGCCGCCAGGCAGGCGCTCACCGCCTCATAGGAGGCGCTCAGCCTTGTGCTGGGGTCCCGCTTGGGCTTGGGCGGAGGCTGCTTCCGGGGCGACGGGAGGCCGCTGCTGTCTTCCGCACTGGACACGGAGTGGAGCGACAGGGACCGCACGGACGCCGCGGCCTGGGTGCGCCGGGGCCCGGCCTTGTCTTCGGCCCTGAGAGCAAGACAGAAGCGGATGCCAGATGTGTGAGCCTGGGTGGGGGGTGCGGGGCCCCCTCCTCCTGCACTTGCAGTACCCTGCATTTGTCACACTCTGGCTGTTAAGCAGATCAAAGCACCCACATTTCCAGCTGAATGGTGACTTCTGGGAAGTGCGTCTGCAAACCCTGGAAGTTCATGGCCACATCCCTTTGCCAAAGGACTCCAGGTTACCTTTCAGTGCCCGCCCCCATCCTCATTTAAATCCACTGGCGACTGTTGAAGGCCGTGCAGAGGGCTCCTCCCCACTCCGCTCAGTCCAGGGCTTGCCCAGGGCCCCAGCCAAGGGCACGGCTGGCGTCCCTTAAATAAACAGCCAACTGCCCCTTCCCTGCATTTTAGCTCAGGCAAATAAAGACAAAATCAAATCGAGAAACCGGGTGGCTGTTGGGCTCCAGCAAACCCAATAATAAATATTACTCTGGAAGCCCTATAAATTAATACTTCTCCGGTTTAAAGGTCTCTTCTGGCTCCCCACGGCAGCGGAATCAGGCCCCAGGAAGACACAAGGCATTGGTGAACATTTGCCTTGATCTTGTCCTCTTCCAGGGCCAAGGCACCTGCAAGGTGGGTTGACCACGAGGAAGAGCCAGGAGCCGGGGTAGCAAATGAACTCGCTGAACACAAGAGCGCACGGCACTCCGGGGATAATTTGTTTTCCCTGTAATGTTTAATTACAGTTTTCCGTAGAAAGGGAATTTTTTCAGTATTTAATCACTGCGGTATTTGAAGCTAATTAGCAAGAGACACATTGCCGGTTCCACTTTAACAAAAAATCATTCGGTAAAGGGGATTTGTTTTCAGGGAGAAACAGCAGACGATCAGGGTCCATGGGAAATGGCCCTGGATGAAGACGGGAGGGAGCCTGGTCCCTGCCCTCGCGCCCTCCTCCACACAAAGGCGTCCTCCAGGTTCTATTTGAGGCTCAGCATCCGCCGTGAGCTCTCCAATGCAAAGCTTTCCCCAGAGCTTTCCTTACTGGCAAAGAAAATGGGACCGTTTACGCAGGGAAATACAGTACACGCGCTCTGTGCACAGCGCCCATCACTCCCGTGTCTTCCGAGCCGAGTCTCGAGTCTCTGGCCACATGTCCACAAGTTTCTGTGAGCCAGCCTCACAGACATGACACCTGCATTAAAAGGTCCACGGCCCAGCTGCGTAGCGCTTGGAGGACAGGGACATCTGATGCCTTCAAACTTTGAGTGTCCTAGGGACATGTAGGCAGGGGCAGCAGGTGAAGCAGAACCAAAGTTGTATTTACGGCAGTCTAAGCCGTGAGCAGGACTCAGGGAAGCCACCCTGCTATGCTGCCACTGCTGCGGGTCTCAGATCGCAGACGGCATACCCCTGTTCCTGTAACTACTGTCAGATTGGATGGAGCTCTGCATTAGGGCTGAGGGAATCTTCAGGACCCTGCGGGATCACTCACACAGGTGATGAAAGCTGCACTCGGCCTGCCCTTACCTCTGGATCCCTTCCTCGGGCCTGCTCCTGGCCTCCGCCTTCTCTCTGTGGAGGGGGCCGTTCATTTCCCTCCGGAGCCGGTCGTTCTCCCGGGCAATGTCGGAGGCGTTCTGGATGACCAGGGCATCGTAGGCTCTCAGCGCCATGTCCTCGGTGTTCTGTAGGAAGCTTTTGATGGACGTCTGCTCTCGCTGCTGCGTGCACATTTTCTGAAGCACGTGCTGGCGCGCGAGAAATCCTCGTATAACTTCATAAAAGAACACAGCCCTGGGTCAGCGGACGGAGCACAGGGGAAAAGCCCAGACCCGCAGACAAAATCCACAGCCGACTTACAGTTCAGCAGCTACAAAGTGAGCTCTGGTCAACGAGCATTTACCAAAACGTCATTTGAATTGATAAGGACTACGTAAATTCGGTAAGGATCACACGGATGGCCACCTTGACCCACAGGAGGTCCCACAGCAGAAGCTCACACGGGCCTTTTGGTAGCACAGGATGGACAGGGGTCATAGCAAAGCACCTGCTGTAAACCCTGGAGACTTTGGGTGTGGCTGCGACGGCCCCATCTGGTGACCTCCTAAAATACCAGATTAGTACAGAGGCTTCCGGGGCTCATGGAGTTAGTCTCTGAATATATCCTGGAATACTGTGTTCAGCATGTACGTGATTGAGGTCCCGGAGAGAGTAGCACTGTCTCTGGAAAGAGACTGTGGAGAAAACTACTTCAGATTTCTGCTACTCGAGAAAGGAGTGCTAGCAAAATGTGGAAAAAGTGGAGGGAGGAAGTTAGTGAAAATTCTTTTAAAATACTTTTTAATAAAGGTTTATTTAATTGAGAGAGTTACAGAGAGAGACAGAGAGGAAGAGAGAGAGAGAGAGAGAGAGAGAGAGAGAGAGAGAGATCTTCCATTTGCTAGTTCACTCCCCACAATGGTTGCAGCAGCAAGGGCTGGGCCAGATGGATGCCAGGAGCCAGGAGCTTCATCTGGGTCTCCCGTGTAGGGGGCAGGGACCCAAACACTTGGGCCATCTTCCGCTGCTTTCCCCAGGCCATCAGCAGGGAGCTGGACCGGAGGTGGAGCAGCCGGGATATGAACCTGTGCCCTTGTGGGATGCCGGCGCTGCAGGAGTTTCCCTGCTACGTCACAATGCCAGCCCCAAGGGTGTTTTGAGATCACTGAGAAATGAATAAGGAATATAAGAAATTAAGATGAAGATTAAAAGATCACCATTTTAAGGCACTTCTGTGTGTCAGGCACTTAAATTTATCACTTAGTGCTGAAATGCAGTGATAAAATATACCGTCATCTCCATTTTGGACACAAGGATGATTTGTTTTGGAGGCCTAAGAAAATCCTTCAAGAGGTGGGTGTTTGGTGCAGCTGTTCAGGCGCTGCCATGTGTGACAGTTGCCTGGGTTCAAGTCCCGGCTCCGTTCCTGATTCCAGCCTCCTGATAATGAGACACCAGGTGATGGCTTAGGAGTTGGGTCTCTGTCACTGAAGTGGACCTGGGTTGAGTTCTGGGCCCCTGGCTACAGCCTGGTGCAGTCCCGGCTGTTATAGGCAGGTAGGCAGTGACCCAGTGGGCAGGAGAAAACCGTCTGCCTGTCTTGGGCTTTCAGATAATTAAAAAATAATCTGTAATAGTAGAAGAGCAAATTCATCAAAGTAAGTGCAGCCAATGAAGGACAGAGCCAGGGTTCGCTCCTTCTGCACTCAGGAGGCCACACAGCGCTCCCGCGGCCTGCAGTGGTGTCTCCCGGGGTGATTGGCACCTCTCCTAGGGCACAACACTGATGGGAAGTCCCAGGGAGACAAATCGGCAAGCGGTGGGCACGGGGTGGAAGTGGAGGGACAGGCAGTCGGCGCCTAGTCCCTGCGCCTGGGCACGACGCGTGTCAGGGCTTGCTTTCCTAGAAGCTGCTCACGGGTGCAAGGTGCAGGCTGAGGTCTCTGTGAGGCCGGGCGGAACCTTCCAGTCCTCAGCTCTAAGGTTAGAAGGAGTTGGTCTGACCACGGAAGACGCCTAATTTCATGGAAACCACTTTTATCTGGGTCTCTGAGGGAGAGGCCCATAAAACATAAGCTCTAAGATATCCCATGGCTATAAACGAACAACTATGTGGGTCACCTTTGACCTCTGCACTAATGCCCTGACCTGATTAGATGGTGGGAAGCAAAATACAACCATTCTGGAAAAGGAGCCAGACATCTTAAAGGTGTACGGCTTATTTATTTATTTTTTTTAAGCTCACAATACCAAATGTTGAGTTACTTTGAAATGTAGTCGTATTCTGTTAACTGCCAGTCACACTGAACTAATCTAAAGGGAAAACAGTCAAATAAAGGGTACAATCAGACTCCCAGGAATGCAGAGTGTGCAGCAAACTGAAGAAATATTAGGTGTGTGACAGACACACGGAGACAGACAGAGGCAGAACTCCCTGGACTGCCCTGTTCTTTCATCCACTCCTTCTTGTTGCATTAAAAAAAAAAATGAGATACTGACTTTTGCAAGGGTGAAGGTGAGAGGATATTCAAGATTCTTTTTAAGATTTATTTATTTATTTGAAAGGCAGACATACAGAGAAAGAGAGGACAGAGAAAAAGAGAGAGAGGGAGAGAGGGAGAGAGAGAGAGAGAATCTTCTGTCTACTGGCTCACTCCCCAAATGATTGCAATGGCTATGGCTGGGCCAGGCTAAACCCAAGAGCCAGGAGCCTCCTCCAAGTCTCCCACGCGGATGCAGGGGCCCAAACACTAGGGCCGTCTTCTGCTGCTTCCCCAGGTGCACTAGCAGGGAGCTGCATTGGAAGTGGAGCAGTCGGGACTTGAACTGGCGCCCGTGTGGGATGCCGGCACTGAGGGCGGAAGCTTAACCCTCTGCATCACAGTGCCAGTCCCGCAAGATGCTTATTCCGTTGGAACTGGGGAGGGTTCAGGTGACTGCGCCAGACCTCTGACAGCGGCCACGGCAGAGCTGTCCACTGTGCTCAGCCCCGCATCCGAGGGCTGTGTTTTCTCCCACTTTAGACACACAGCCTAAGATGTTTTCCGAACGTGATGCCAGTTACTAACAACCAGTATCTCTCATCAGGGAAAACTAATAAAATAAGCAGGCCACAACTGGAAGCCCGTATCTGTGGTCTTCCCAGAAATTTCAGCAGGCAGTTTCCATGACAGCTACCACGTCAAGGTCTTCTTTGCAACCGTTGTTCATCCAGGGTAAAATGAACAAATATAGTCACAGAGAAAATTTCTGCTAGGAATAATTTAAAATTAAAATGATTACATTTAAAACGAAAAGTTACAGCTTATTTCCCTAGTACATTTACAAAAGAAAAAATAGAACTCTGTAAAAACTGGAATCGACTCCAAATTATATAAATTTTGAGTAAATTTAATAGCAAAAATAAAATGTATTGTGGGCACTATTCTAAGAGATGTAAAAAATAAAAATCAATAATTAGTACTTTGCATTTAAGAGCCTGTAATTTTTAAAATGCTTTTATGTCCATTATTTCAATTATGCAATATTAAATTATGCTTTTTTTTTCTTGAGGCTGTACTTTTAGACTACACTCAATTTTTATCTTTGGAAACGTGAACTGCTAATTAGGGTTCTGTTCATTTCTTCAGCTCCAGGTCAACAGGCTACAGCAACTGGATCTTTGCAACTAACCAGAAGAGGGATTTCTAACAGGCTCCCCTGATGCAAGACTGGACACAACTGAAGTCAGGAAGGCTTCCAGGGAATTTGCCCTCCCCGTGCTGTGCACCTGCGACTCCATAGTGCACACGCCTCTTCCTGTCCCAGGGCAGCTGGGCTGTCAGTCCACGAGGGAGGGAGGTCCGGGTACAGCCTGGAACTCTGCACTTCCAACCAGTGCCCGGGCCGTGCTGGGGCTGCAGCTCCTCTCATGCAGGCTGCTGGCCACCCCATGGTGGGGACCCACTGCAGAGGTCACACAGAGGCAGACCCCCGAGCCCCACCGAGGAGGTGGACAGAGGCTGCAGCAAAATTAAACTCACTTCTAGTTCCCACCAGGCCCCTTTGCTACACTGTTTCAGAGAGCAGACGCCAAGGTCACTGACAGGTAGCAGACAGAAAATTCTCCCCGTTTACCTTCCTGTAAGGAATACGTAATTACTGAACTACAGGTAAGACATCAGAAAATGTCCATGAAGCACACATACATTATGTGAAGCAGTTATGTTCTGAAACATATATCTGTTCTGGGGGCCGGCGCTGTGGTGCAGCAGGTTAATCCATGACCTGCCGTATGGGTGTCCCATATGGGCACCGGTTCAAGTCTCAGCTGCTTCTGATGCAGCTTCTGGTCCAGGGAGCTTCTGGTCCAGCTCCCAGCTGATGCTCCTGCGAAGGCAGCAGAGGATGGCCCAAGTGGGAGCCCTGGATGAAGCTCTTGGCTCCTATGGGAGCCCTGGATGAAGCTCTTGGCTCTTGGCTTTAGACTTGCCCAGCACTGGCTGTTGAGGTCATTTGGGGAATAAACCAGTAGATGGAAGATCTCTTTCTCTCTCCTCTCCTTAATAAATAAATAAATAAATAAATAAATAGATCTTTAAAAAATACATCCATTTTGGGCCAGTGCTGTGGCACAGTAGGTTAATAATCCTCTGGCTGTGGTGCTGGCATCCCATATGGGTGCCAGTTCTAGTCCCGGCTACTCCTCTTCTGATCCAGCTCTCTGCTATGGCCTAGGAAAGCAGTAGAAGATGGCCCAAGTCCTTGGGCCCCTGCACCCGTGTGGGAGACCCGGAAGATCCTGGTTTCTGGCTTCAGATTGGCACAGCTCTGGCTGTTACGGCCATTTGGGGAGTGAACCAGTGGACAGAAGACCTTTCTCTCTGTCTCTCCCTCTCACTGTCTGTAACTCTACCTCTCAAATAAATAAAATCTTTAAAAAAAAGTCCATTTACAATAGTCACTTGGATTTTCACAGGAAAAAAATCCTAAATGGAATTTCTCCCAAAGTTAAATAAAATAGATGAGCTTTCCAAATAGTATCATCACTTCATAAGAAAAAAAAAAAAATCCAGAAATTTCCATGGCTCATAGAGGATTACAGAGAATGCTGTTTGACTGACTAGCTTGTTCCACTTCTCCAGACTCTGGGGACAGTGGCATGGGCATAGGAACTTGGTGCTGCTGCTGTACCCACGTGCCAGCCAGGAGTTTTGCCCACTGCAGATTCACAGGTACAGTCTTACCGCCCCCTGCTTCTTAAAACAACAGCCTGCATATCTGCAAGGTGGGGGATGCAGAAGACAGGCATATTCCCTCCAGAAATACGAATGACTACCGGATGCAGGACCGGCAGTGTCTCCAAATGCTGAGTCAGCTGTGGGCACCCAGCAAAGAAAGCCAGAGCACTCCCGACACACCCAGGCCCTTTCCCTAGGGGGCGCTGGGGAGCAGACAACGTGGTCCGCTCTGATGCACAGCCCTCTGACCTTTAGCCTGGGAGCTGTGTGCTCCCAGCTCCGGGTAGTCAGCAGTTACCTTTCTGGCAGGTTATGATCTTCCTCTGCAGCTGCAGGCACAGGTCGCTGAGCTGGTCTGCGTGCCAGCGCTTTAGAAACACTTTGTGGACCCCCATCTGAAATGCAAACAGCAGGCAAACGGTAAGTGGCGGGAAGGCGCCCAAATGACGCTGGGAAAACAGTCGGCCAGGAGCGCTTTGCAGCAGAGGATCGGGAGCAACAAGCTAGCATCACTGAGCCCAGGGCCTCTCTGTTTTCTAAGGGCGAGAGTTCACCCCGATCCGCGGATCCCCAGGCTTCCTCTGATAAGTAGGGCAGCTGTGTGCACCCACTGTCAGCAGGTCCTACTCACTACTGGCGTGGCGCTAGCACCCCACGGTGCAACAGAGATTGACACTCTTCTCCAGAGCATAAAGCCAACACAGGGACTTGTGCTGTGGCGGAGTGGGTAAAGCCGCCGCCTGCAGTGCCGGCATCCCACATGGGCACCAGTTCAAGTCCCAGCTGCTCACTTCCCATCGAGCTCTCTGCCGTGGCCTGGGAAAGCAATAGAAGATGGCCCAACTCATTGGGTCCCTGCACCCGCGTGGAAGACCTGGAAGAAACTCCTGGCTCCTGGCTTCAGATGGGCGCAGCTCTGGCCATTGTGGCCAATTGGGGAGCGAATCAGCAGATGGAAGACCTCTCTCTCTCTCTCTCTCTCTCTCTCTGCCTCTCCTTCTCTCTCTGTGTAACTCTTTCAAATACATAAATAAATCTTTAAAAAAAGAATATACCACAGGACTGAAGTTTGAACTTGCACGCTGCTGAGCCCGGCCCTCAGCTCCCTGCGTGACCCCTCTCCTCCACTCAGAGCAGGGGGCGGGATCCACAGAAGGGCAATCCAGCACCAGGGTAGCAGTGACACCTGTGGCCTGCATGGAGGAGGCTTGCCACTGGGCGCTGGGAGGCTCCCAGGCCAGATGCACCTGCCCAGGGCTTGCCCCGAGACATCTGCAGAGCCTTTTCGTGGGGACACTGAGTTCACACTGACACATTTTGTTGCCTCCTCCCTTTCCACCTAACTGCCTTAGCCGGCACCCACAGGCATCAGGAGACACCAATCTTGCTGGAACTGTGGTCAACATCATGTGCCATGGCAGCACAGGGCTCATCAGTCACACGAACGGAGCCAGCCCTCAGCCACTGGGCTCCTGCATGGACCCCCGCCTGGCCAGATGTTCGCCTGGCTCCCATTCCCTCCCGTGGCAGGAGATGCCAGTGGGCAGCCGCCGAGAGCGGTCGCGATTCCCCCTTTGCCATTCTGGCTCCCATGCTGGGCTCCAGAATTCCCCACGTCCTCTTGTTCCTTCCCAAATGCCAATTATTTCGGCAGCCGGCAGGCAGGAAGCACAGTTGGCCCTGGAGTGAGCTCTGGAGATCAATCTGTGAGACAGGCATCGGGAGGGAGGGAGACGCCACCTTGTGTTCATCTCCGCCCCCTGGGGGACAAACCATCCTGCAGGCAGGAGGGCGGCTGGCACTGCCATGTCTCGTGGGGTCAATGTTTATCACTGGGGGGTCCGCTTCGAGAGGGGAGGGGGCTTTGTGGGGAGAGGACCTGTGCCAGGGAAGTAGGGGAACTAGGTTCTGGCTCCTCTCCCTCAACAGGTGCAGGCTCTGCCAGGGAGGCGGATGGGACAATGCAGACATATTCCAGTGACGGTCCCAACAGCCGCCCACAAGCCAAAGCAGATTTATCTCAGGGGACACAACGGACGACCCTGTCCTCAGAGAGCTCCGAACTCCCTGGTGGAAGTCAGCAGTGAGCAGTAAATCCCCACAGTCCCACACACTCCGAGCCATGCAGGAGGCATGGTGGAGGAACGCGACAGGCTGTGGTCAGTGGCAGTCTCAGAAGTGACAGTGATGGCCACGTGGCCTTCAGGGATAAGCAAGAGAGTGGCAGATCCATGCCGTGGTGGGAGTCGGAGGGTGAGGCTGGCCCCAAGGCTCCTGGTGGAATTTGGTGACGGTGTGGCTGAGCGAGTGTACCCTGTGCAGGTGCATCCAAGGATTCTGTAAGTGACAAAGAACTTCTGCTTCCATGGGAGGCGGACCAGAAGCTACTGGTACTGGTTGGAGTCCCAGCTGCTCCACTTCCCATCCAGCGACTTGCTGACGGCCTGGGAAGGCAGTGGAACAGTTGGGCCCCTGCACCCATGTAGGAGACCCGGAGGAAGCTCCTGGCTCCTGGCTTTGGATGGGCGCAGCTCTGGTCAGTGTGGCCATTTGGGAAGTGAGCCGGTGGATGGAAGACATTCTCTCTCTCTCTCTCTCTCTCTCTCTCTCTTTCTCTCTCTCTCCCTCTCTCTGTCTCTCTCTCTCTCTCTGTGGCTCTGCCTCTCAAATAGATAATCTATAAAAAAAAAGAGAACACAGTTCACATCCCCTATGTTCTTGATTTCAGCAGCATTCTTGCTTCAAATGTTTCTCACTAAGTGGAGAGGAGGAGGGGCCGCTCGCTCTCCCACTGAGCCCCTCCCCCACACTCCTGGAGGCAGACTGTTCCTATCTGAGATGAAAATGTTACTGTCACTCTGACTCCTGCGAAACGAAGCCATCTGTGCATTACAGTCATCGTGATTTTTATTAGAAAACCATTAGGGGTTGGTGTGTGTGTATTTGTGTTTTTGGAAGAGATAGATTTTACGAGGTTGCAGCATCGTCATTGATGACTTCCAAAGCTGCAATTATTGTTCCAGTTTTCATGGTTTTTTTTTTTGTTTGTTTGAGAAGTGTGGGCTGTGGACGTGCAGAGCCAGGCGGGGACCGTGTGGGTGGTGTGGAGGCTGCACTCGTGGGAAACATCAAGGAAAACCACGAGGCACTTTTCCCCTGTTTCTTTAAAGACATTTAGGAGTACCGCGTGTTTCTGGCAGTGCCTTTGAAACTGCATATATAAAGAAAAAATCCAGCTATTATCCTGGGGTAGTCTATGTGACGCACATGTTTTTCCTCTGTATTAATGACATCGACAGAAATGACTAATGTAGAAATCACCTTACAAATTGATGGTATATAGAGAAATAGTGACGCCCCTCTCCTTATGATGCCGGCGAATTGTTACCGACTTGAAGAAGTTGCAAATACCGCTTGTGTCCAAGGTGAGTTAATTGCATTCGCTCATTAACTGCCAGCAGGTTACATCATGAGTCACCATTTCTCATGGAGCTAAGTCAAAGCCGAAAGTTCAGGTAATACGACTTTGCTTTGACAAACGCAGGGCACATCAATCCGCACGACATGTGGCTTTTTGGTTACACATGGGTGAAACAGAAAAATGACTAAAATTTATATTGGAATGCTCACACAATTTCCCCCCAAATGACATCTAGAGCAGGATAGAGGAATAGGGCTCATTATCCCCAGGGTGGCGGCAGAGGGGGGGTGCACAGGGTTAGGTCTTGGAAACCATGTAGCCCGTCCACGAGAGACGAAGAGGCACACCAGACAGAATTTACGGCATTCCTCCGGTCCTCCAGAAAGCCGGTGCCAAGGAGACGGTGTGGGCCTGCTACGAGACCCCAGGCCATCTCACACGCAGCGTGCACACCAGTCACCTGCCGATCCTGTTTTCCTAACTCCGCTGACGTCCGCGATACTGGCCTGGGGTCAGCTGCAGATCTTGGCTCCCCTAGAAGCCTCGCTCCTGTGGCCGCCTGCTCTGCTGCTGTCACCTGTGTCCCCAGTCCGTCCCAGGCTGCTCGGATTCTGCTCCCTAATGGAACGTTAGCCATCCTCAGAGCTCTCCATTCTCACTCCCTGCAGCCTGCCTGGATAAGTTCCTGATCTCTAAAATTCCACTGCAGACTACACATAAATTTCTATGCGTTTATCCCATCCCTGAGACCAAACCTACGTGAGCCCTGTCCTGAGCACTTTGTTTCAGTGTTTGCAGGGCCCTGAGCCTCCTAAGCTTTCCTCTTCCTGAAACAGGCTTCTTACCCTTCATTCTTGCCTCAGTGAATGGGAGGACCATCCCCTCAACATATGAAAATATTTAAAAATATGAAAATATCTATAGGCTTCATTTCTCGCACAGTTTGCGTCCATTCGTACTCACTGTCTCCTTTCTGGGCTACTGAGCCATCATCACCTTAGCAACCACTATGGTTTGTTATTGGCTTGGGAGCTCCCCACCCCCACCCTGCCGGAAGACCCAGGTGTTAAGGCTTAGTCTCCTAAGTCTTAGGTTAATGGTGCCAAGAGGGTAAACACTTAGTCCAATTATGATGTTCACAGATGGGGTCTTTGGGAAGTGATTAGATTGGACCAGGCTGCTGGGCGGGGCCTCTGATCGAATCACGGTGGCTTTATAAAGATGCAAGTGCTCCCTGTCACGTGTCATGGGATGCTCTGTGCTTCCCTGGGACCCTGCTAACAAGCACGCCACCATGGACGCTGAACCAATGGAGACATCTGATCCTGGACTGTGAACTCCAAAACTGAGTGCTCTGTGTGGTAAGGAAGTTAATGCCACCTGCGTTCTATCGACTTGTCTAGTTTGCTTTTCTGACCAATCACAGAAGTTCCCTGAATTACCCTGGGTTCATAGGGGCCCATCCCAGTTCCTTTACTATCTTCAGAGTGAGGGTTCTAAACATCAACCTCATTCTGCTACTTTGTTGCCTAAAACTACTTACTATGATTTTCTATATGATACTCAAATGCTTCTGCAATGTTTACTGGACTCCTGTCACATGGCCCTATTTGGTCGCTTTTCTTTTTATTGTTTTCTTATTTTAAAAATTGTGGTAGGCACACATAGCAGGAAATCCACCCTCTTAAAATGTCAACTGCACAATACGGTGTTAATAACGATGCCAGATCTCTACAATCCAACACATTCAGGCTCAACTATTCCCACATTATATTGCATTGCTCACGGACATAAAATGGGAATTTGTGGAGTTGGATTTGTGGTCCAGTGGATTAAGCCACTGCCTGCAATGCCAGCATCCCATCTGGCCGGCAGTTCAAGTCCTGGCTGCTCCACTTCGGATCCGTCTCTCTGCTCAGGTACCTGGGAAAGCAGCAGGAGATGGCGTGAATGCTTGGGTCCCTGCCACTCAGATGGAGTGGCAGGCTCCTGGCTTTGGCCTGGCCCAGCCCTGGCTGTTGCAGCCATTCAGACAGTGAACCATAGGGTGGAAGATTTCTTTCTCTCTCTGTCTCTTCCTCTGTAACTCTGCCTTTCAAATAAATACAATAAACCTTAAATTTATTTAATGCTTTGACTTGTGATTATTTTCAGAATTATCTATTAAACTTAGCTGTGAGATATTTATGGGCCAGGATGTTGAAAAACATGCAAGGATAATTTACATGTATGTATGAAAAAAAATGAAAGTAAACAGATCAGTGGAATAGAGAAGACAGGATATCAAAGGAAATGAGCTCAACAGATAGTAGCCATAATAGAAGTCCAGACACTAGAAATGTTCATTCACCTAAAATAACACTTTAAATCTATTTATTTAATTCAAGTTACAGAAATATAGGAATATGAATAAGAAACAAAAACGTTAAATTTCCTAGTTCCAGTGGTGCCGCTCCCGGTATAAGGTTGCTGTTGTGCATGAAAACCTGGAAGTTCGCTGGATTCCTATTCACTGTTCCGATCCTTGATTCACTTGCACGCTGCCTCTGGTCTCAGACACTGCAAAAGGCTTCATGTTGCCCACAAGTGAAAAACGCATCCCTCTGGGTTCAGCATTCAAACTGCACAATACAGTGTTCACTAACCGCTGAAGAGACGACCTTCCCTCTGCTCAAGTGGGTGCTACTTATGGTATTTTGATTCCACGTACCCTCCCTTGGAGCAGAAAGCCATTGTGAGACTTTCCATCCATCTCAGGCAGAGACCCTACCGCATGGCACTAGGATGCCGCCGGTGGTGGGTAAGACCTTAGCCTTTTATTTCTGCCTCTGCAGTTGCTGGCATATTTAATTAACATGGGCCATATTTTAATAGGACATGTTGGATTGTGAGTGCTGGCTGCTTGGCTGCACAAAGAACACTTCATGTCGTTGCTACTGGGAAGAAGTCATCTCCAAAAATCTTTATCTGCCCTGCTCTGCAAATACTAGCCCCATTCTTGGAAATACTGCAACTTAACAACGGGACGCATAACATCAGAGACCCTCTAAAAGTCATCTTTTCCCTGTAGCATTAGCATGCCAGAACCCTAACCCCCAGCATCTCTTAAAGAACGCAGCAGTGGGGATGAGTGGCTGGTTTCCAGCGGCCTCATCGGTGACGCCCGGAACAATGCTGGCGTTCTTTAACGCGCTCTGATGTCTGTGTCTCCCCTTAGACTTGTTTTCCTTCCTGCTGATCTGAGAATGTCATTGTGCTCCTCTACAACACTGTGCTTTCTATTTTCCCCACGCGCAACAGCTCATCTCTTCCAAACAGCAACACCCCCACCAGCCCACCCTCCCACGGGGGTGCTGTGAGCAGTCCCCCACCTGTGGCTTCCTCAGGGCTCTCAGAAGCACCGTGCTTCTGAAAATACAGTTTCCTCGCCTCACACTTGTTCCCCCATCATCCCCCATCCATGTTCCCTTCGCAGCCTTTGGCCATCATCTGTTCCTTCCTCCCTCCATCCATCCATCAATCACACCTTTGCCAAGGGCTCAGCTCCGGCCGGCACCGTGCCAGCCTCTGGGACCACAGGGATGCCCAGGACATGGGCTGTCCTACCCAGATGCTCCGTAAACTGCTGAGATATACAACTCCTCCTCTCTTTAACATCCAGCGCTGCTTTGTGCTGGGAACCTTGGGACTCCTCTCTTTGAGTTCCTCATCAATATAGAAAATGCGTTGTAAGCTACGGTCACCCCACTGTGGAGTGGAACATGAGAACTTGTTTCCACTCCCTCACCTTGTTTTGTACCCGTTATCCAAGCCCCTTCATCCCTCGCACTGCCCCCTCCTGGGCATCGGTGACCACCACTCTACTCTCCTCCTCCACGAGATCAGCTTCGCAGCCCTCCCATCGGAGTGAGAACCATGGCACTTGTCTTTGTATGCTGCTAACAGGAGTTGATCACTGCACGTTCTCCCCACGTGTGGAATCACCACACTGCGCCCTTAAACACAGGCGACTCTTGTGTCTCAGTGAAAGCTTTGTCCTCTTGAGGGCACGTTCAAAGGTGTCCCTCATTTGCTTCTTCGATTCATCCAGGTTTGAAGGATGACCGGGACTGTGAGTGTGTTTTACTACTAACATCTCTACATTTTACATTTCCACGGTAACTCTGACACTACCCGACAGAAACAGTCTAATCTCCAGCCTGGCTCGGAGAGTCTGGACAGACTTTTACAGATCCTCAGCGGATACACTCATGTGCACATGTGAGTTCCCTTTGTTACAAACAGGCCATTCTGCAGAAAAGATAATCAGAACCACACACCACACAGTCCTTGCCATCTCTTCTGGCGTTGGGAGAAGGCGGTGTGGCTCGAATTACATGTAATTACAGGTTAAGAAAAATTGAGTCATCTCACCTAGAACAGTTATGACCTGAACAGCAGGGAACAATGAGTAAAAACCACTATTTTGAGCTCACTGGTGAATTACTCTCTATGCGATCCTATGTATTATTTCATTATGGAAATCCTATCGATATGGCGAACAGCACTTCCAAAATTCCCTTCTCCCAAAAAATACACATTGTGAAAAAGCAAACAGAGCGTCAGAACCACACAGGAGAGCGCCCTAAACAAGCACCAGCGATCTTTCTTTCTAATCAAATGGCCTACGTAAGTCACGTGGATGCCTTAAGCCACTAACAGCATCAAGGCAGTCTTACTTAGTTCACGGTCAATAAATCAGACTGTGTTACGTACAGCCCTCTTTAAAGCTCACACACCATGTGGTGCTAGGACGCCCACAAGGTCCCCATTACCCCAGCCCCAATGGGGAAAACAGCGCTGGATGGGCAAAAAGCACCTTTGGTATGACAAGGCTTCTGGCACAAAACAGGTGCTCAACCAATGTTTGTTGAATGACTAAATGAACTTGAAACTGGAGAAACGTAGGTTGCTGCTGAAGACACAGGACTGGATTAGGCACAAGGGCAAATGCCATTTTTCAGTGCCTAAGAGCCACATGCTATCCAGGAGGTTGATCTTCGTGAGCGCATAAGGATGATAAGAGCAAAGATATTCTGCCTCCCTGGGATGAAGCTCTTTAGTAATTCCCTCAATATTTTTTTCTCTGTGAGGTGCTAATTTGAAACAAGAGGTTGAGAAGCACTGATCCGTGGCACCAGTGCCTCCTGTCCCACCTGCTTCCCAGGGCTGCAGCCAAGTTTCGGTGTGCCGCCTGCATCGCAGGGTCTTAGTGCACGGTGCTCCCTTCCCGGCATCATGCCGCCTGCCCTGTCCTCACCTCTTGGCTCTCAGCCTAACTGGGACCCTCACGGAGGTGCTGACCACTGCCCCACCCGAAGGAGGGCCCCTTGGATTCGCTGTCCTGTTGGCCTGGCTACTTCCCTCCCTAATCTCTGCCTCCCTCCCTGGACTGTGAGCCATGACAAGTGCCCTGCACAACTTTAGACTCCAAGAGGTGCTCCATCAATAATCAGTCAACCAGCAGATCGACCAACCTGCAGCAGAGGCAATTAGACTGAGTTTTAAGAAGGACGGTTGGATTGGGCATAGGCACAGGTTTGATTCATCAGTCATTAAGTGCAGATGAGCCTCTAGGGCTGCCGCATGACGAAGCTGGGATAAAAGATCTAACACCGTAAAAGCAGAAACTTTCACACTTCACAGAACCTGAACGCAGACACCATCGAGGGAAATGGAGGAAGGAAGGAGTTTTGTTCATTCACTCACTGCACAAACACTGGCTGGGATCTGTAACGTACAAGACCCCGTAGGAGGTGCGGCACTGGGGCACACCCAGGGTGAACGCACGTGAGAAACCAGACAGGACATTGGTGCACACAGTCCAGGTGAAAAGGGAAAAGGAGGTCTAAGGATAGCATGTGCGCTATTGTTTTACAACTGTGTATGCAAAGCCACATCAAGCAATCAGAAGGCTCGTCCCCAGGCAGTCAATTCTGGGTGTTTTGTATTTTATTCTTTATTTTTCTCTACTTTTCCAAATGTTTTTGTCAAGAATGCATACTATTTTTATACAAATTTGTTCATATGAGCGTGTGTACATGTGTGTACATGTTTAGCATGGGAGTCCATGTATATGCGTGTAGGTATACATGTATGTGCATGGATATGAATGTGAGCTTCAGCTTGGGAGAAAGGGAGATCAAAGCATGTGTACATTCATGGTAGAATAGACATATCCCTAGGTTTCCAGTGTGTGTTATTGTCAACATTAATAACTCCAGACAGAGAGAAGGAACACAAGATAAAGAATCATTTTATAGGCTATTTTCTAGCTCATGCTTATAGTTGATTTGTGAAGTGCCCCCTGAGTCGTAAAACATAGGTAATAAACCATTAATTTATTGTACTAATAAGAGCCAGGGCCCTAATACAATCATCTCATCCTGGGAGACACAGAGAAAGTGAGGGGTGGTGAAAACTTTCGCAGGTTCTTGCTCTTACTTTTATTATCTTTTTCTACTGTACTATTTGACATTAATGCAGTAATAAATCCTTCACCTGACTGATTTTATTTAATGTTATGGTAAATGCTACCCTCTGGCTTCTCAGCACTGTAAGAGCAAATCCTTCAAAGACCACGCATTTCACAAAGTCACAGCAAAACCTAGGCTGGTGCGTGAGAATCACACTCGGCGACGGGGAGACAGAAACTCATGGCACTGAAATCATTCCATAAGCAAATTTTATTAAAATCTGGGGCTGTCTTGTGAGTGTCCTTTGTTTTTCTTTCAGTCTTTGTTCACACACACACTTTCTCACACATACTCACACTCTAACACAGACTCACATGCTACACACACATTCATACACTCGTATTCACACACACTAACACACATGCCCTCACAGTCACATACATTCACACACTAACACTCAATCACACACTAACACAGTCTTACATGCTGACACACACACACACATACTCACACACAGCATACACACAATCACAAACTAACACCCAATCACACATTAACACAGCCTTGCATACTGACACACACACACTCATATTCATACATGCTCACATACTCAGTCACACATATGCATTCATACATACACACAACCATACACTAATAGTCTTACATGCTGACACACACATACTCACACACTCAAATTCACACACGCTAACACAGTCCCACACATTCACACACTCACAATCACACACTAGTACCCACACAGTAACACAGCCTCACACACTGACACACACACTAACACTCCTACCCTCACCTACTCATAATCACACAGGAACACCCAATCACACACTAACAGTCTCACATGCTGACACAGACACACTCACATCCACACATGCTAACACACATGCTAACACACATCCTCACAGTCACACATGCCCAATCACACACTAACACAATCTCACACACTGACACACATACGCATTCACACACACACACTCACAATCAGTAACACAGCCTCACAAGCTGACACGCACACTGATGCACACGCTCTCGCACGCACACACTGATTCACGGCACTAACTCTCACACACACATCCCCAGGAGCAAGCTGCAGATCGTGTGGGCGGCTGGGAGGAAGCCGAGGTTCTAGTTCTGTCTCTTGCATGCTGCCCGTCAGTCTGGGGTTCCCAGAAGCATCTCTGGGTGGCCCTTGTCCTGAAGGCACTGCAGGGAATTGGCGTCTGCAGGTTTGAGACGGAGTGACGTCTTGTCCACAAAGTGCCCCCTCCCCGGTCTAAACCCTCCTCGCAGTGTCACTGAGGAAGCCCACGGTGGCTCCTGACCTCTGTGCCCCCTGACCTCTGTGCCCCCTGACCTCTGCGCCCCAGTGCCCTGCCCTGGGTGGCAGCCCTGGCACTGCCGGAATCCCTCCCACTTGCCTCATGTCTGCATCCGTCTTCTCTCCAGACGGCTTCAGCGTGAACACCGTGCTCCCACAGCGACACTGGAGGAACCCCAGCCACCGGCTGATGCACACAGAGTGTGTGGCAATCAGATTACACCGCTTAGTTCTCCCCGTAGAGCGGGTTCCAATGGCCTGCATTTCACACAAATGACAGAGTGTGCAAAACAGCCTTGTCCATGGCTGGAGGCGATGTGGGTAGCCGGTGTTTGATTATGTGCGCTGCCTTCAAACAAGCACCAGGCTACAGATGTAAATATTTAGAAACACAAAATACCTGGGGGCCGGCGCTGTGGCGCAGTGTCAGCAGCTAGAGGTGGAGTGGCATGCAGTGGAGAGAACACGCTCCAGGCTGGGCTGAGTGCCGCCTTGGCAGAGTGGCTCTCCCACCACACACCACATGGCACACGGCACACGGCGGCACGTGGAATGGGAACAGCACCCACGTTCTGATCTCCAGCATAAGGGCCCTCTCCGATGCTCCATTTCCTCCTGGCTCAGCTGACGCCATGAGCGCCCACCTTCTCTGTTTCCTTTCACTGCACAGAGCTGGCGTGGGCCTAACATCAAGCAGGCAAGAGAAAAAAATCCCACCAAAGTCGGCATCGTTGGAATGCCCTCTCTACGTGAAAGGGATTATTATTTACGTATTACATACTAAAAATTCCAGGGACCTCACACACGACTCCAAACCCAACTCCATGAGAATAAAGAGCTCGCACGGGCCTGCGTGACAGCACTGCAGGTGCCGGGTGCAGAGGGCGGGCCTCATGGCGTGTGTCCCTTAAGGATGACAGCGTGAGAGCCCCTTTCTGGTGGTTCAGGCTTCCCCTGGCTAGAGTGAGGGGGCGATGACAAAGCCGCGGCACCTCCACAGCATACTGGCTTGACAGCAAGAGGCTGACACCACCAGTTAGGAGAACTGAATTTCTCGTGTCCACCGTAGTTAGGTTCACACAGCCACAGACGACTCCAGTCTCTCCCATCCTCTTGCGTTGTTTTAAAGAATATGGGAAGAAGAACTATGAATTTCATGCTAACATTCAGGGCCAAAGCGGGAGCAGCACTACTAAACCCCGCAGTGAACTCTTAGCATCGGGAAATATTAAATGCTGCGTGCAAATAGCTCCTTATTGAGTTGTTGCACGGATTAGCACCCATGGTAGAGGTGACTCCAACCCTTCCTGTCATGATCCATGCATTTCACTCAACGCTCTGCTTGCAGATTGGAGGAGTCTGACTTTCCAGGTCAGAAATACTCGATTGCTTTCAAAGATTTAATTATTTGAAAGGCAGAGTTACAAAGGGAGAGTTAGATAGTAGGAGAGAGAGAGGAGGGGGGCGAGGAGGGGAGCAAGAGTGAGAGAGACAGAGCTCCCATCCACTGGCTCACTCCCCAAATACCCACAGTAGCTAGAGTTGGGCCAGATCAAAGCCAGGAGCCAGGAGCATCATCCAGGTCTCCCGCGTAGGTGAGGAACCCAAGGCCTTGGGACTTCAGCTGCTGCTGCTTCCCAGGTGCGTTGCCAGGGTGTGGATGGGAAGCAGGTGTAGGACTCAATCCCAGGCACTCTGAGATGGGAAGTGAGTGTCCCAGGCAATGGCTTAACAAGTCTTTTGTTCAGTCTCAGTAGGAAAAGAGAATTACGAACAAGCCCTGTGCATGTGAAGTCAGTTATTTATCTCGTAATATAGACTACATAAAAGGTTATGTTTGAAGAAGCTACGGAAAATCTGTTTTCCTAACTAGACAACAGAGTACACACATGGAATATATTTCCTCTCCTCTGAATTTCTTTGTGGCCTCATACTTTGATTCTCCTTGTGGGGAGTGAAAGAGAGAGGGTCAAACAGAGCAGCGCATGAAATGGTTGCCCTTTCCTTCACTTTTCATTTTGGTTTTCATTGGCTGTACCCAATGTCTCACGTATGCTTCAAATGAGCGCCATCCCCAGCGACAGCCTGTCTCCCAGCACCAGCACAGGGACAGGACTAGCAGCTGCCAGCCCACGCAGGTGCACCTCCCAGGCTCCTCCCACATTCAAACCCGCACTTCTGGGTGCTGTGTGGATGGACTGCTGGTCAGGCACTGTGGTTCTGCCAGGCGCTTCCTGGGCAGGAGACCTGTTCCACATTGCCTCACTGTGTTCTGCAACTCAAGATCCCTTCTTCTCTGAGCATGCATTTTTAAAGGAAAGCCAGAGAACCCCACTGTGACATTGTTCCTGGAGCTCTACTGCACTGTTACTTATTGTAAGATCTCAGAAGTGAGTCACCCAACATCACTGATCAATGAGGCTGCCTCAAACCCCACGCCCGTGCCACTGACGCCCGAGTGGGTAGCTGACATCATCCTTAGTAATTCCTCCTTCTTCCTTCCTTTTTATCCCATCTTCTGGTGCTGACGTGCATCTGTGGCAACTGCAGACTGAGTAAGCTTCCTCCTTCAGACAGCTATTTAAAGTGCACCTTCCATTATTAGTTAGCACAGAAGACAAGGGGGACGAGAACAAAGGAGGAGACTGGTGGCTGACTCAATTAAGTCATTGCTCATCCCTGCCCAATTCTAGGTCAGCTGCTGTTGGCCATGGGCGGACGAGGGTGGTGGTGTCAACCCGGCATCCTCCACCAGTTTTACCCAGGGAGCCATTTCTGGACGTCTCTGGCAACTCCATCTGAACCACGGGCTCTCTCCACTTCTCAGGCTAAGCCCCCAGTTTTGGCTTTGGCAACTGTACATTTTCACCTGGAGATGTGCTTGCTATCAGTCTTTCAAATGAGATGTACTTCTGCTTTCTGGTTATTGTCAGGTTTCACCAAAGCCACTGATCACCATCCTCCTGCCCCGGCATCCTTTCTGTTTTATGGCTGGGGGGGGGGGGTCCACATAACGCTGGCATCACGGACTTGATCCTTTTTCTGTTTTCTGTGCTAACACTGCCTTCTCACTTCAACCCCCTTCCTCCTCACACGAGTCAAGGGTGGTATTCTGACATTGCTGGAGGTGTTCAACCAAACCCACAGCTGCCTGCCCCGGCCCTGGGAGTGTTAAGACCCACGTTCTCTTGTCTCAGTCATTCCATGCTTCTGCGAGGTCCCTGCTCCCTGCTACTCAAGTGGGTCTCAAACCACAGCATGTCCCCAGTCGGGAAGGTTTCCCACCAAATTGGGCTCAGAGTACAGTAGCATCTTTCCCATGAGGCAGGCTGAGAAGTGGGACAAAGAGAAGCTGCAAAGCAGGTGCCTGACCAAGCCTTGTAGCCACCTGGAGTCCAGGTCCAAGGAGCAGAACACTGTGGGATACCAGCTCTGGGTGTCAACCCCAGGTCTGCACTTTTTGGCTTCTCTGACCTCTGCTATGGTTTAGATGCCTCAGAAAGCCTCAAGGACAGGAAGCAATTCTGCAAAAGGGTCAACTAGAACATCCTGAGGTCTCCAACATGGCTGTGAAATGAAGTCTGCTGGATTCCGTCACATGTCAGCTACACGATGCTCAAGCCAGTGCATCCCAAAGACCAACGTGCATCCGGGAAATTCACTTAATGTGGACCTTCGCCAGAAGCAGCAAAGGAATCTGGACTCTGGCGCTCCCCACAAGGACTCGGCTCACTGAATTAAAATCCTCAGCTGCTGTGTCCCCGGCTCAGAGGTCACCCACCTGCCAGCCTTGCAGCCCACACTGCTGGAGAACGCATCGGCACCTGTCCTCCACAGACAGCTCTTCCTCCTCGCCCAGGAGAACGTCGGCCAACGGCTTGTACCTGTGGAGGCGGCAGCGATAAGCAAGCAGTGACTGGATTTGCCAAGCAAAGAGCGAACTCGACAGGGCTGTCTTTGCCACGTGTTTCCCGGGACTCTCTCCATCCACCGCGATCCCCACAGAGCCCGAATGCCCCAGCCACTGCACAACGCTGATGGAGCCTCATCTTTCCCACGGAACATGGATCTTCAAAGAGCCACATATAGTTTTTAGTCCTTTATGTGTAGTGCCATCATGGAATGCTACAAGCCATTTATCAGTGAAGATCAGAAGAGAATGAAATCCACCTAGCACTGCCATCCGATCTGCCTTTCACATAGTGATGGATTCCTCGTTGCCACTTGAGAACCTAGCAGCAGCAGAGTCCCTAGTAGAGGGCGGTCACCACAGCCTGGAGACTCAGTTCCCAGGCAGAATAGCTGCCCCCCCGCCCCGCCCGCCCGCCATGTTAGGTACTGAGCATTTTAACTTTCGAGAAGGACATTTAATTTGGGAAGTAGCTCTGCGTAATGGACTTCCATTGCCTACCAGAAATTCAAAGAAGACAATAATTTCCTAGAGATTAAAAAATATACTTTCAAAATTAGATTGTTCATTTTAACAACAAAAAAAAATCTGTTAAAGTTCCCTTTGGAATTTAAGCTGACATATAAGCAAGGGATGTCGGGAGGGAGGAAGAAGAGGAAAAAGCAAAAGGAAAGAATTGAGCAAAGAGCTGTGCCATCACAGCCCACTGCATTTTGTCTAACTCTCGAGTTGGGCTGTTCTTCAAGCTGGTAGGAAGTCAACACCAAACTTCAACTCACGAAAGTCTCTGTTACATTCTGCATCATACCTCTGTGTGTCATCTAAAGTTGCAGCAACAGATGGGGCCTCTTTGAGTGAGTTTTTCCCCCTCTCGGGGCAGTTAAGACAGGCAGTACAATGCCTGCACACTTTATTCCCCGCCCTCGCCGTGAGGGGGGAGGCAGTGAGTTCTGAGCAAGCCTTGTGGACAGCCACACCAGCCTCACACGCACGTTTTTATTTCTCCCGGTGCTATGCATAAACCTGCAGCCAGCCTGGGGGAGAGGGTGGCAGGAACGATGGGTTTGGTGTGCAGCATAGACTGAGGACATGCACCCGTTATGGGCTGCAGGCTGTGTCCCCAAGGTGTGTAGGTTGAAATCCTCTTTCCCAATGTGATTGTAGAAGGACGTGCAGTCTTTGGAGGTGATGGGTCATGAGGATGGAGGGTGCTCTTGCAAGGAGCTAAGAGCCCAGAGTTCTCCCCGCCTGCTCCATGACCCAGGCAGCAGCTCCTCGGCAGAAGCCGCACCTGCTTCATGTTGATCTTGGCCTTGCACCCCTAAGACGCCCGTGACTGCTGCATGTGAGCCCCCAGTCTGTGGCAATTCATTATCGCACCTTGCACTGACCAAGACAGTGCCTACTTCACTTATCAGTAGAAGACATTTTTTCTTTCTTTTTAAAATCCTTAGCATTGTCACTGGAAACTCAGTATATTATTTTTTCCTGGGTTGAGAATCACCATAATCTTGCTAGCCATGAGCTAGACAAAATAAATGGATCAACATCAGCAACAACCCTTCCTTCTCAAATATAGATTTTTGCTCATGTATCACACTCAGGATAGGAAGGCACAAAAATAGCAAGAACAGCCACAGAAACTGAACACTGAAATTGTAGTCCCAGAGGCAAAGATATGAAAAATTCTGCTCATCATTTTGATAACACCGGAAGGACCTAAATGACTTGTGGGTGACTGTAGTATCCAGTAATTTTTTTTCCCTTTATTGATAGGTGACAAAAATGTGATTTCTTATACACCAGGCTCTGAAGTTATGTCTGTATTTTTCATGGCCATATTGAAGTTGCTACATAAAGGAAAGGAATTTCCAGGGCACAACAGAACAGGGGAAACTGGCACCACGGAGCATGCGTCTGGAGGGTCAGTGCGCTGTGGGGACAGGGTGCAGGTTCGGGACATTCTCCTGCAAGGATGTTGCCAGTGGGGCAGCAGCACATCCCGTGACTCAGACAGACTGTGTTCCACAGCGTTCAAGGGGGTAAAAGGCGTCAGTGATGTGAGCACATTGTCTAAACAGGAGCGAACCTGCAATGAGAATCAAACCTCCGAGCTTCAGGTTCCAACACTGCAATGCATTTAGCAGGAGGCCCTGGGGATCCCCCTCCGTGAGCGCTGAGTGAGTGCAAGTGACGTGGGGCCCACATGACAACCCTCTTATGATTGTGGAATTCGGACCCCACACGACCTGCCTCCAGAGACAAGCTCTCCACAGCCATTGCTGCGAGACCTACAGGACCCCTGACCCTCCCAATGGCTCTACTGTGGAAAAGGCAGATGCCAACTGTGCAGAACTGTGGTGATGGCTGACATGCTGGCCATGCAGGGACCCCAGCCCTGCTGTGCTGAGCTCTGGCTGGCTGGGCCTCCTGGCCGGGTGCACACCCACCCGTGCCCCACCTAGGGTCACAGGCCGACACACTTCCACCGCTTAGCTGGAGCTGCACGATGCAGCGAGTCACTCAAATGATCTTTTTATTCTCTACTAATTGTCTCATTCGGGAACTTTGTTAATTATAACCAGGGATTTAATTGATATAATTCAAGGATCTGAATATAGCATTAACAAGTCAGAATGAAAATTCTTGTCCTTGGTGCTTTCTTTTTTTCTCATTTCATATTGTTCATTTGACACTTCAAAGGTATAATTCTGACATTTCAACTAAAAAGGCAAAAACATCATCTTAGACAGGGTGAGATACTGTATATTAGTGAAAGCTGAAAATCTTGTCTTTGGGGGTGTGAGTGTCATCTACAGGTGGAAGAGCGTGACCGCCCCGGTACATGAGCTCCATCACCTTCTCCCAGAACTGCAAGGAAACACGGAGCTGACTGCAGCGTGCAGTCACAGGTGGTGTTTCTGTATCTCTCAGCCCACCCTCCCGACTCTGTTTTCCAGAAAAGTCACGTTGATCCAGGGAAAACCCCAGATCCAGGCGTCCACCTGCCATGCTGCTGAGATAAACCAACCGACTCTACAAAGTAAACCGCGACTGTTCCAGTCACCTGCTCTTATCCTTTCAGCCTGGTGTAGCATGAGGGGAATAACTGCCATCTCTTCCCAAGATTCATTCCTTCAGAATCAACCGATCAATTAACCAGTACTGACTCAGCACCAAGTATGTGCTGGGAACTCTTCCATGATGGAGACAGAGAATGAAAAGGGAAGAAAGGAAATGTTCCAGACAGGATGAGAGATAAGGAGAAATACAAGGCAGGATGCTCCCACGGTGAGAGACCCCTGACAGCAAGTGGAGGAGAGGCAGCCTGCAGGAGGGAGTGAGGAGAAAAGCAAACACTGGGCTAAACAGGCGCCTCTGCGGGTGACAGTGAGGACCTGGCCTTGACTCTGGGGAGTGAGGCTGGAGCAGGGAGTCCACACCACTTGACTTGAGGCTGACAGCAGGCTGGAGGGCTCCAAGGGACTCTCTGGAGGACCACAGGTCACGCGCTTTGTGGGGCCTCTATCTCCTGGGGGGAATGGGCTGGCTGGCAGAAGTACAGGGAAGGCAACAACAATAGAAGGGTGTAAAATAGAACCTAACAAGTAGACGGTTCTGTCTGCGGAGACTGCTGCCTCCCGTTTCCAACGCGAACTCAATTCCGTCTCACATGCACCTGCTGGCCACAGACATCGGGTAAAACACAGTGACTCTGAACTGAGTCCCAGGAAACATGGGAATCATTTTCTTAGAAAAATACAAAGCGTGCCGATCAAGCTTATTTCTTGAACCTTCAATGCAGTCTCCCTGAAATCGTTTCTGTTTGCTGGGTGCTAGCTTCATCTTTACATTCCCAAAGGAAATCCCACTGTCAATGTTCTGCTGTTTCAGTGTCCTCTGATTGTATTCAGTACACACACACACCACCTGTTATGAGCAAAATTCTCTGCCAGGAAACACTCAGATCACCACCAAGTGTAAAACAACTCGTGGAAGCCCTGTCCTTATGTCAAGACCTGACGCAATTAATCCAAGAATGGATATGCATTAACTACATCACTGTGATGCAGCTAACCTCCTCCAGCCCAGCTAATCCACAAAAAGAGAGAAAAAGAAAGAGAAGAAAGGACGGGATGGTGTGGGAGCTACCCACAGGTGGATCCATAGCCAAAGACTGCAGTGAGGAGGAGAGAGCAGAGAGTAGGCAAGGAAGACAGACTGGAGCTGTCCAACTGCAGAGTACCCAAAGCAGAGAGTGAGGTGTGGTCAGTGTCGCAATGCTGCAGGGACACAGTGAATGGGCAGACAAGGAGGGAGAGTGAGGTGTGGTCACACTGTAGCAATGCTGCAGGCACAGTGCATGAGCAGACAAGGAGGGAGAGTGAGGTGTGGTCAGTGTCGCAATGCTGCATAGACACAGTGCATGGGCAGGCAAGGAGGGAGAGTGAGGTGTGGTCAGTGTAGCAATGCTGCAGGGACACAGTGCATGGGCAGACAAGGAGGGAGAGTGAGGTGTGGACGCAGTGTAGCAATGCTGCAGGGACACAGTGCATGGGCAGGCAAGGAGGGAGAGTGAGGTGTGGTCAGTGTAGCAATGCTGCAGGGACACAGTACATGGGGAGACAAGGAGGGAGAGTGAGGTGTGGTCACACTGTAGCAATGCTGCAGACACAGTGCATGAGCAGGCAAGGAGGGAGAGTGAGGTGTGGTCAGTGTCGCAATGCTGCATAGACACAGTGCATGGGCAGGCAAGGAGGGAGAGTGAGGTGTGGTCAGTGTAGCAATGCTGCAGGGACACAGTGCATGGGCAGACAAGGAGGGAGAGTGAGGTGTGGACGCAGTGTAGCAATGCTGCAGGGACACAGTGCATGGGCAGGCAAGGAGGGAGAGTGAGGTGTGGTCAGTGTAGCAATGCTGCAGGGACACAGTGCATGGGCAGACAAGGAGGGAGAGTGAGGTGTGGACGCAGTGTAGCAACGCTGCAGGGACACAGTGCATGGGCAGACAAGGCAGACAGAGTGAGGTGTGGTCAGTGTAGCAATGCTGCATAGACACAGTGCATGGGCAGACAAGGCAGGCAGAGAGTGAGGTGTGGTCAGTGTCGCAATGCTGCAGACACAATGCATGGGTAGGCAAGGCAGGAAGAGTGAGGTGTGGTTGCAGTGTAGCAATGCTGTAGAAACACAATGCATGGGCAGACAAGGAGGGAGAGTGAGGTGTGGTCAGTGTAGCAATGCTGCAGACACAGTGCATGGGCAGACAAGGAGGCAGAGTGAGGTGTGGTCAGTGTAGCAATGCTGCAGGGACACAGTGCATGCAAGACAAGGCAGGCAGAGTGAGGTGTGTTTGCCACGGGGTGCGCTGCAGAGGGCACAGGGCCTGCAGGCAGGGCAAAGGCAGGGGATTTGCTGGCTGGGGAGTCTCTGCGATGCGAGAGAGAAGGGAGACACCAGACCACTGTGGACAGCACCAGGTGTTTAGCAGATGGTGGAGAAGACAAAGCACTCAGCTCTCGTGGTTCAGGGCATAAATCAAGATGAGCAGCTCGAGGGTGAAAGAGAATCCGAGGAAGTTCTTTGTGTGCTTTGGTTTTTAGAGGCAGGGAAAACTGACAGTGCCTACCAGCAGCCTGGCAGAGAACACCTGCCTGTTCACACTGACCTCCATCTGCACTTTCTCCACACAGCTCCTCTACCGGTTTGCAGCTCTTATCTGATTCGGTGACTGTCCTGTGGGGTTTCCCCGGGGCACTGCAGGGACACATTTCACCCCGCTGGGGCCTTTGCCCCTCATCTTGCTGCTCTCACTGGGCTGCATGGTGAGGGTTAAGGGGAGCAGCTGCCGGGGAGCAGGAGGGACCCCCATCCAGGCCACAGTGAGCATGCAATCGAAAGGTGCACTAGAGCCGGCGAGAGGGGGATTTGCTTCCCACATGGAGGGTCCCGGGAGGGGATTTGCAGACCTGCTTTTCAGGTTAAGGGGGCTTTTTTCTTTTTTAAAGCAACTGGATAGGAAGCAAAGAGATACAGTTATCAGAAAAAAAAAAAAATCCCGTTCCCAGGGAAACCTCCATGTCCTCTGCTCTGTGTGTTTCTTCCTCTTTAACTCCTGTGGCTACGAAGCCCCGCCCACTGTGGTGGTTCAGCGCAGGGCTGCCCACCGTCAGTCTGTCCTGCGTGGCTCCCTCTGCCATCCCATGACCCCACACCTCCCCACGGCAGGATGCAGCCCCCACACCCCCTGTACCACACTCCTTTCATCAGCAGCACCCACGCATCTCTGCCGTGGCCTCACACCTTCCCACCTGCCCTCTGCAGCAAGACAGTGCCCCTCTCCCACATCCACCGCCCCCTCCCCTGCTGCACACTCCTGCGTGGGAACATCGGAGAGTCCACGCATGGCCAAGCTGGCTCCACAACCCAGGCTGGAGAATCTCCAGTCAAATGTGCTTGTCTCGGCTACACCTAGGAGCTGGGATAAAAACAGACCTGGGGCCCATCAGTGCCCTTGCCAGGGAGGACTAAGGCAGCCAACACAGAGAATGTGTAAGCTGGGAATCTTAAGGGGCAGAGCCTGCCCGCTGGTCCCTCAGATTCAAAATCTTCTTGTTCTAAATCAAGGTCATGTTCATAGTCTCTCTCCACAGGGGTGGTTGGTTTTCTTACTACGATTTTAACATCATCACAGCCATATTTGCCAGGCAGGCTGCAGAGTGCACTGTTAAAGACACGGGCAGAAGCTCAGAGGAAGAGAAGGAGGGAGGTTGGAAGGGAGGGGGGATCCCGGACTCCAGTGAGAAGCCTGGCACAGCCATTACCAGGGCCGAAGGCCACTGAAGCTGGGCTATCTTTCACCAGAGCTGCCAAAGCGCTAAGAGGTTGCAGCGTGGGGGGAGGTGGGTGTGAAGGACCACAGTCCACACGCGTGCACAAGCAGCTCACACCCAGCCCCGTGGCACAGCAAGGCGCCAGAAGAGAGCGCGCTGGCCCTGTGCTATTCACTCCTGGGCTTGCTGTAACTGGGCCAGGTCTCTTCTCCCAGGTAATAGGAGAGTGGAATAATAATAATTTTCAAAAAGTCAGCTGAATGAGGATTGAGATTAAAAAAAGGAGGATAGAGCATCTGCTAAGAATTTCCATGACAATGCCCCAAGGTCTCTCCCTCCAAGCTGGTCTCACCGCTCCGTTTTAATCGTGCAGCCCAACGGCATCCTATTTACTCGATAAATGGAAGACAGCAAACACGGAATTACAGAGGCTTCCCCGGGAAGGATACACTGAGCAGCCTCTGCAACACGCACCGTCTACGTTAGCCAGGGTTGGCTTTGCCTCTCACACAGCCCCTGGGTGGCTTTCTATGCAGAAATGTCACCCATGCACAGAGGACACCCCAGAGCCACCTACCGCAAGGGGGCATCGAAAACTGTGTCCCCAGGGGACCGAAACAAGCGCTGCAAACCAGGGACCCAACCTGCAGCTGTGCGGTCTGTCCTCCACGCTGATGCCCGAGTGCTTCATTTCGCCTCCCTCCACGCGCTCTCTAATTTACTGGCTGAGCCATAGCTTGTATTCATCAGGTACAAGAACAGCTTGTTTAGTGAAACTGAAAAGAACAGATGTTCATTTGTTGTTAAAGCCTAAATAAGGGACCTCTTTAAGCTGTGCGGTTTAAAGAAAACCATTCTATTCCAAAGCAATTTGTTCCTTCATCAAATATTCAGCGGGGTCACTCCGACCTCCCATCTTGGAGTGAGGACTGAGAGCTGAAGCAGGTAGATTTATCTGGTGGAGATATTTGCAATTCTAGCGTTTCTTCTCTCGACTACAAAGAGGGGGATTTTCTTCTTAAACACTGGCTAAGGGTGGAAGTTTGGCCCAGCGGTGAAGGCGGGACTTTGGATGCTCATGTCCCATTTCAGAGCACCTGGGCTCAAGCCCTGCCCACTTCCAGTTCTAGCTCCTGCTAATGCACATCTAGGAGGCAGCAGGTGATGGCTCAAGTGGTGGCTCCTTGCCACCCAACTCCGGAATCCAGCCTGAGTTCCAGGCTCCGGGCTTTGGTCCGGTCCAACCCCTACTGTTGCAGGCATCTGGGGCAGGAAGTCTGAAGGGATATCTCTCTCTGTCTCTCTGCCTTTCATGTATAGAATTTTTATAGCTGACAAGTTTTGTGGAGCTTGGTGGAGTAATTGTATCATTTTAATACATTTATGCCCACCGCCGATACTCCACTGACTTACCACCACGTGCTCAGAACACAGCTGCCCAGCAGGTCACTAAGAAGCTCAGGATGAAACCGTGACCTTCTCCAGAGCAGAGACACCGCTATTCCCACAGTCAGGACAACTTCCTTTTGAAAGTGCGACAGGAGTTGAATCAAGAACGAGGGTGTGGCGTCTCAACTGAAGTGCACCTGTTCATCTCGGAAAGTCTGATTTTAAAACCCACTCAGCCAGGACTTCGACAAAATAAACTCTGGGAAGACAGCTGACATCAGGGACAGTGACTTTTAAAGGGAGTCCACTGTGCTGGCACTGAGCCACGTGCTGGGCCAGGTGGGTAGATTGTAAGAAAACACAAGCACAGTGATACATTTAACATGGAGAAGGGAGTTTCTGCTCCTCTGTGAGGTACATTAAATGGAGATGTGTTCCTTCTCAATGATCTAACCCAGAGGCCTGGGTAACTGTAAGGGATGACCAGCAGCCATAAAAACTAGAATGCAGGACACTTCAAATTGGAGAGAAAAGAACTTCCACACCTAAGTGTCACAGTGAGTCTTGATTAGTTATTGTCACTGTTGGTGAGCATGGGATAGAGAGACCCAAATGAGAAAAGTTACACACATGAGAGCATTCAGACCTTGGAAACTGAAGTATATCATCGCTCACTGATAGGCACTCCTATCATAGTGGAAACCTTAACCCGCAAAAGGTCATGACTCAAACTGGCAGTCAAGAGGACTTATGCAAAATGCCCGCCCGCTCTGGGTGTGTTACTAAACCACAGGGCTTCTACACAGCACGCACCTGACAGTCTGGGTCCATCTGGTTCATCTGCTTCTTTCACACACACACACACACACACACACACACACAACACTGTGTTTGGTGCTGTAGGAACAACAGTGAACAAAGTGCGTATCCTCTGGCAATCAGAGAATTCTCAGAGACATGATCCTAGTCTGCGTTGCAACTTCTCTGAATAGGACCAAAACTATAGGAAACTGATAGCGCAAAAAATGCTTGTCCCAGGCAAGGCAAATGACATCTGTCTCAGACAACACAAACACACGTTGCCAGTAGAGAAACAAAGTCTCTATGCACCAAATTCCCACTGGAACTGGTTTAAACATCTTATTAGTTTCCTCATTCAGTAGGAAGCTAAATAAAATCATTAAGATGCATTCCTTATGAATTTCTCTGACAGTCATGACTTTACCTTTCTGAAGACATTTTAGCTTAAATAGGACGTGGTAATTGAGAGTGAGCAAGGGAGGCGGTTCGCATTCCAACAAGAACCAAACCGCACTCACTCCTTCATTTCAAGGTGCTGGCCAACCTCTGCTGTCTAGTTTCTTTCCTTTGCACGCCACTTCGCCAATACTCCATAGGTCAAGGGCGCTAGCAACGCCACATCACGCTTGTGGTTCCAGGGAGCCTGCTCTTCGCACACGGCACCACGGACTGTTCTCACGTGGAAAGCACCCTCAGAGGAGCACCTTCCTGTTCTTTGCTTTTCCCCTTTACTGTCTCCCAACTTCTCAGCCTCCCCAGGAAGAAGCCCTCCCTCCAGCCTCTAGGCAGATGTGCGAGTCCTTAGCATTTGCTTCTCGGGCCTTCTGGAGTGTCTGACCACAGCACTCTCACGTGCATTCAAGGCTAAAAAGACCATTTATGAATCAATGGCTTAAAACGGTATGTATGTGGAGGAGGTACGGCCACACCACCTCAACTCACGCCAAGTGGCAAGATTGCTTGTTTCAAGCTGAAATCACTCAGGCCAAGGAACCGTGACTTCAGAGAGCTGCCTTTTCCTACACCAGCAAGTCCTCAAGACGCTGTTGGGAGGGACACCCCGCGCAGGGCAGGGCCAGGACACAGCCGTGAGCACGAGGCTGGTGACTGGGGGTGCAGGGAAGCTGAAGATTCAAACTCTTCAGGGTGCCCTTATCATCCATGAGCTCCCACACTCCCTCGACACAGCTCCTGATGACATTCTAGAATTTACTCTCCCAGGGCCAGGCTCCATCAGTCCTGTCCTGCCTTCACACGGTGAATGCTCTCTATAAATGGATAAAAGCATCCTTGCTGTCATAACTTCTTCAATGTCCCCTCCCCGTGAAGGTCCCCAGGTGTGTGTCAATTTAGTGGTTTTTATGTTTTTCTCTTGTAAGTGTACTAACTGGGTACCTGGGTCCAACCAACCAGTGCACTTGAGAATCAAAGGGAGGTAGAGGCAACATCCCTAATTACGCACCCAAGACACAACCATCAGTCTCTGGACCTCACATGGATCTGTTGTATTGCCCACTGGACAGCACAACGTGGGTCCCCTAAGGACACCCCAAGACCAAGGAGCCCCTCTCCTCCTTCTGCCAGTCTGCCACTCCATGCTGTCTACCCAGCTCCCTGCTGGGAACCCAGAGCCTTCATGACCTTCATCCGCACACACTGACCCCTGGACAGCCTGAGCATCTCCAAGGCTCTGTTCTCTTCATCTCACTTACATCTCTACATGACGCCCAACCCATAGCCCCCGAGTCCATCTGCCTTGCCCCTTGGAGCTGGTTTCACACTGCCAGTGACTCCTGACCCTGGTACACAGGCCCAGTTGTGTAGTCTAACTCTTTAGCGTCTTTGAGACTCACCTCACTGTCACTCACTCCGGGCCACCTCACAGCTGCCCCACCTGGAGACCCACATCGCCTGGCCCAGGCACGCTTTTCTCACACTTTCTTCCACGTCATCACTCCACATTGCCGCTTTCTGCTTTCCCAGGCTGTGCAGACAGGCTATTTTATGCACCCCATACTTCTTTCCTGAACGTGCCCCATAGTCCCTGGTGTTGAAAACACACACAACCTATTTCTGAGTTAGTAAATAAAGGAAGGAAGGCAGACAGAGCTCCAGAGTGATCCAGCAATCCCACCACTGGGTGTATATTCAGAGAAAATCACATGAGGATGTCAGACATCTACACTCCTGTGTTCACTAGACCACAAGTCTCCTGGCACACCAACATCCCGGATGGGCTCAAGTCTGCAGCCTGCCTGCTCCGCTTCGGACCCAGCTCCCTTGCTAATGTCCAGGGAAAAGCAGTGGAAGATGGCCCAACTGCTTGGACTCCTGCCACTCATGTGGGAGACCCGGATGAAGCTCCTGGCTCATCCACCTGGGGAGTGAACCAGGGGATGGAAGACCTCTGTTTTCCCCCACCCCCTCTCTCTGTAACTCCGCCTTTTAAACAAAATAAATCTAACAACAACAACTACAAGCAGCTTTTTTTTAACCATCTAAAAACCAAGTGAAAACAAAGGCTGTGGACTGGATCGCTTCAGTGGTGGTGTGAAATGGACTTCACACCTGTGTGAAGGCCGACATAGTGCAGCCCAGGCGCTCCTAGGTAGATGGATGCCTCCTGTGAGCACGTGGCTGGACTTTGAGAGCAGAGGCTGATGTGGGCGTGGCCTCACGGGCTCCCCATCAGAGCTCAGTCGCACCTGTGGACACTCACAAACACACCCAGTGACCCTGGCGTCCTTGGCAACTCTAGCTATCCTGGTCGCCGCCCACCAAGTCGGATCTGCACAGCCCACAGGCTGAGGAGTGGAAGCCAGCCTCTTGCGCATTTAAATTTCTCTCGGGGACATTTCTGGCCAGCATCCAGTGGTGACTCCCACTCAAATCCCTCCTCAGAGGCCATGGAGTTTTGACCTTTGATTGTCCACCTTTTTGGACCTCTTCTCATTATATCTTTTAAAAGTTCTGGAAGATCACGCGGGCTTCAAGCCATGCAAGTTGTCTTCCACCCAGTGCCCTCAGGAAACCCCTGCCTATTTACAGGTCTGGGCTAGCACAGTCCTTAGCCACTGGCCCCGCCCCCTGCGGAGACGCTCCCAGTCCCAGGCATGGTGTCGCATCAGTTCCATAGGCTTTCTGTTCACTTGGCTTTTCTAACACTGCACTCTGGTTTTCACGTTACCGTGGTTTCTAATAGGCGCCGTATCCTGGCAACGTCCAACACAGTCCTCCTGCTGTGAGCTGTCTTCTAGCCCGCCACCTCAGAGGGTCACGGCTACCTTGACCCCATCTCACTTAAACAGCTCATTCTCCTCTCCCACTGTGTCCCCCGGGGAAGGGGCTTGAACACCTGTTCTGTAACCTGAGCCATATCCCCAGATGTCATCTGCAGTCAGCATCTGAGGTTCCACATGTAGCATCATTGAGTAGTGCTCCTGCCACATTCGAAGATACCAAACACATTTTATTATTTATTTATTTTTAAGAGCCTGGGTTTGAGCCCCAGCTCCTGCTGCATTTTTTAAAAAAAGATTTCTTATTTATTTGAAAGATAGAGTAAGAGGGAGGGAGGGAGGGGGAGAGGGTGGGAGGGAGAAGTAGGGAGAGAGAGAGAGAATCTTCCATCTGCTGATTCATCCCCAGATGGGCACAATGCCCAGGGCTGAGCCAAGCAGAAGCCGGGAGCCAGGAGCTTCACCCAGGTCTCTCACATGGGTGGCAGGGGCCCAAACACTTGGGCCATCTTCTGTGCTTTTCCTAGGCCATTAGCAGGGAGTTGGATCTGAAGTGGAGCAGCTGGGACAAGAACTGGCACCCATAGGAGACGCCAGTGCCACAGGTAGCAGTTTTACCTGCTATACCACAACAGCAGCCCCCTGAAATAAATCTTAGAAGTTCACATCTGCCCTTTCAGTTCATTCAAATTATCCCCGGAGGGCAGGCACTGTGGCACAGCAGATTGAACTGTGGCTTGGGACAGCCACATCTCGTATCGCGCAGCTTCTTCAAGCACTGGATCCTCTGCTTCCAATCCAGCTTCCTACTAAGGCACCAGGGAGGCAGCAGATGATGACGACTACAGTGCTTGGGTCGCGGCCACCCATATGTGAGAGCCCCAGACAGAGTCCCAGGCTCCGCGTTTCCTTCTGGCCTAGCCCTGGCTGTTACAGCCATTTGGGTAGTGAGCCAGCAAATGGATCTCTCCTCTCCCTCTCCCTCTCCCTCTCCCTCTCCCTCTCCCTCTCCCTCTCCCTCTCCCTCTCCCTCTCTCACCCTCACTCTCTCTCTCTCTTTCTCACTCTCTCATCAGTTGTTCTGCCTTTCAAGTAGATCACAGTAAATAAATTCAATTGTTAACAATAAAGTGCAATGTTGTAAAGGTGCCTCTGTTTGGAGCAGACATTGGGTACACTTGTTAAATGCTTTATGGGATGTTCACATCCCATGCTGGAGTGCCTGGGTTCAAGTCTCAGCTCTGTGCCTGTTTCCAGCATTCTTGCTAACACACGTCCTGGGAGGCAGCAGTGATGGCTCGAGTACTGGGGTGGGAGACCAGGATGGAGCTCCTGACTCCTAGCCCTGGCTGTTGTGGGTATTCAGGGAGTGGATCTGAGGATGGAAGAACTCTCCATCTCTGCCTTTCAAATAAACAAAACATTTTTTAAAAATCATCATTATGGAATCAGTTCTCAGCTATAGTAGGCTAAGCATCTGCCTGCAGTGCCGGCATTTCATATGGACACCAGTTCGTGTCCTGACTGCTCCTCTTCCAATCCACCTCCCTGCTTATGACCTGCAAAGCCAGTGGAAGATGGCCCAAGTGTTTGGGCCCCTGCACCTGCATGGGAGACCCAGAAGAAGCTTCTGGCTCCTGACTTCAGATTGACCAAGTTCCAGCTGTTGCAGCCATTTGGGGAGTGAACCAGTGAATGGAAGACCTTTCTCCATCTCTCCCTCTTTCTGTCTAAAACTCTACCTCTCCAATAAATAAATAAAATCATTTAAAAATTACCATTATTTTAACTTTCGTAGTTTCACTCAAAAGCAGTCTCTTCCTAGCTGTTAGTAGTGTTGTTTTTTTTTTTTTAGATTTATTTATTTTAAAGTCTGATTGAACAAGAAAGAGGGAGAGACAGAGAGAGACAAGCTGTCGCCAGGGGCTCAGAACTTCATCTGGGTCAAGTTCTCGGGCTCTCGTCTGCTGCCTTCCCGGGTGCATTAGTAGGAAGCCGGATCAGAAGCAGAGTAGCTGGGACCTGAACTGACCCTCCCATATGGGATGTGGGCACCACAATATTACCCTGCAAGTGGTTCTTAACTAGGGTGATCTGGGCACTTTGCGTGGCTGCTGGCAATGACTGCAGGTGTCTTGGTTGTCATGATGGGGAATGGGTAGCTCTGGATCATGGCAGCAGTTCCCAGCTACTAACATCCTGCCGTACCCTGGAGAGCCCAGCACCAGAAGGTGCGACCTGGTCCGAAGCGTCCGACACCAAGGCTGAGAAACTGCTAGGGCAACCCAGCTCAGGAGTCAGCAACACTCTAGAGGATCTAGGAGTAGCGATTTCAGGAGCTGTGGGCCACAAGTCTCTTTTGAAATGTTCAGCCATCTGGTCGGGCATTGTGGTACAGCGTGTTGGGGTACTGCCCGCAATGCCGGATTCCCTTATCAGAGCACTGTCTGAGTCCAGGCTGCTCTGCTTCCAAGCCAGCTCCCTGCTGTTGCTTCTGGGAAGGCAGAAGATGATGGCCCAAGCACGTGCCACCCACACCCATACAGAGTTCCTGGCTCCTGGCTTCCGGCTGGCCCAGCTTCCCAGCTGTTGTGGCCTTTGGGGAGTGAACCAGCAGGTGGAGGCTCTCTGTCTGTCTCTGTAACCGCCTTTCAAATAAAGAAAGAAATATTTAGAAATGCTCAGCTATGCCTTTGAAACCTGAAAGGAGCCACAGGTGGCAACAAATGAGTGTGGACAGGTCCCAGGAAAGTTTTACCTACAGGCTCTTGGCTGGGTTCAGCTTGAGGGACAAAGTTCGCTGATCCATGATTTAACTTAAAGGGAAAGAAAACCAGGGCCGGTGCTGTGGTGCCGCAGGTAAAAGCTGCCACCTGTAGTCCCACATCCCATATGGGCGCTGGTTCTAGTCCCAGGTGCTCTACTTCTGATCCAACTCTCTGCTATGGTCTGAGAAAGCAATAGAAGAAAGCCCAAGTCCTGGCAGGCACCATGGCTCACTTGGCTAATCCTCCGCCTGCAGCGCCAGCACACCAGGTTCTAGTCCCGGTTGGGGCGCCAGATTCTGTCCCGGTTGCTCCTCTTCCAGTCCAGCTCTCTGCTGTGGCCCGGGAGTGCAGTGGAGCATGGCCCAGGTCCTTGGGCTCTGCACCCCATGGGAGGCCGGGAGAAGCTCCTGGCTCCTGGCTTCGGATAGGCACAGCTCAGACATTTGCGGCCATATGGGAGTGAACCAGCGGATGGAAGACCCCCGCCCCCCTGCCGCCTGCCTCTCCTTCTTTCTCTGTGTAACTCTGACTTTCAAGTAAATAAGGAAATCTTTTAAAAATAAGGAAAAGAAAACCACTTTATCCTTTTTGTACTAAATGTTTAGTGCCTACTTAGCTTCAAAATATAGTCCAAGATCTGAACCCCGGCTTCTCCCATTTTCTCTTTTTCTACTTGCCTCCTGCTGCTGGCAGGTGCCCTGTGTTCTTCTCTCTTCCATCTCCCACCTCTTTTTTATTTAAGATTTATTTATTTATTTGAAAGGCAGAGTTACAGAGAGGCAGAGGCAGAGAGAGGTCTTCCATCCGCTGGCTATAATGATCAGAGCTTCACCGATCCGAAGCCAGGAGCCAGGAGCTTCCTCTGGGTCTCCCACATAGGTGCAGGGGCCCAAGGACTTGGATCATCTTCTTCTGCTTTCCCAGACTATAGCAGAGAGCTAGATCAGAAGTGGAGCAGCCAGGACTCGAATCAGCGCCCATATGGGATGCTGGCACTGCAGGCGGCAGCTTTACCCACTACACCACAGTGCCAGCCCCATCTCCCACCACTTGCTACCCCAGCTACCCTCACCCTTTAGGCTAATCCCAAACCTGGGATATTCTCCCTCGCCTCCTGGATGTGCTGATGCCCCTGCAGCTCCAGGGACATCCAGGAATTCCTCGTACTCTTTCCCCTTTGGTGTCAGGATGCAGTCTCTGTCCAGGAGGCAATGACACCCAGGGTAGGGCTGATGCGTTTTGCTGTGGGATGCCTGAGGCTTGTGTGAGACTGTCATGTCTTACCACAGCCCCTGCAACAGTATCAGGCCATGTGCAGGAACTCAATATTTGCCCCCAAAACTTCTGAGCTTAGTGCTTTCAGCTCTTACACAGGTAAGATTCAGGACAAGGAATGAAACTGCATTTAGGGGCTGGCGGTGTGGCATAGCTGGTGAAGTCATCACCTGCAGGGCTGACATCCCATATGGGCTCCAGTTCCAGTTCCAGCCGCTCCACTTCCAATCCAGCTCCCTGCTGTGGCCTGGGAAAGCAGTAGAGGACGGCCCAAGTCCTTGGGCCCCTGCACCTGCATGGGAGACCCAGTGGAATCTCCTGGCTCCTGGCTCCTGGCTTCTGATCAGCACAGCTCTGGCCAATGAGGCCATTTGGGGAGTGAACCAGTGGATGGAGGACCTCCCTCTCTCCCTCTCTCTCTCGCTCTCTGCCTCTCTGTGACTCGGCCTTTCAAATAAAATATTTTTTTTTAAATTGCATTTAGATGGAATTAAATGCACCACATAGCATTTTGCTGTGTTCCATTTAGTTTAGAATCACTTCTGATGCTTAAACATTTCAATGGATTAACTGGAGGAAGCACAGGTCTGCAGCTTTACATTCTTAACCCAATGAATAAATAAGGTAGGAGAATGCTGAGGAGACACACAGAAGACTGCTACGTATATGTCTACACAGCTTACACTTTGCAAGGCCTGACTTATAAGGATTTTTGTTTGCTTAAAAGGGATCAATTACTGCTAATGTGAGTTTGTATGTAATTACTCTGATGACTGTAATTAAATGGCAGCAGCACACTAGAAAGGCCAGACCGTCTGCTTAAATCTTAATTTTTTGAGTCTTCTTCCTGAACTGACACATGCCTGGGAGGCGGCTATGCCAACATGCAGGGCTGAGGATGACATGCACAAGTTAAAGGGGCTTCTCTCAGGCGTGGCTCCTGCCCTGTGACCCACAAACTCTGAAACCCCTGAAGGCTACTTCAATGCCTCCAAGTTCCCCAGAGCTAAAGCCCTGGTGGAGGAGACCATCGGCAGGAGAGGGGGAGACTCCCTGCGAAGTGCTAACTGCTACTGTGGGCAAAGCAGGTGGTCCTTGGCCAGAGCCACAGCACTTTCCATGGGCGGAGGGGGTGGAGCCTGCAGAACTCTGGCCACGTGGTGTGGGGGCTCCAGCTCCAGGTTTCCCTAAGAATCAGGAGAGTCATCAGCTTCCTGGATGCTATGTAGTGCGCTTCATTTTAACTTAATTAGAACCCATGCATATTCAGATACAGTGTTCACCTCCACTTCCTACCCGGAACGCATGTCTAGTGCCATCATTTTATAAAATGCACACTGCTCTGTGTTTGTGTTTGTACAGAGATAGAAGTCTGTTTGGGAAAAGCCATTATACATTAACCGAGTAATCAAATCAGAAAACTGTGCCATGGTCCACACAATTAAAACTTATCTTAAAAATGTGCCATGCAGATGTTCACCTAGTGGGTGGGAGATGGGTGTCCCACACCAGAGAGCCTGGGGCTGGTGCAGGGTTCTGGCTCCTGACTAGTGGCTTCCTGCTGATGCAAGCCCTGGAAGGCATGGTGATAGCTCACATGCTTGGGTCCCTGCCACCTGCACGGGAGACGGGGATGAGGTTCCCAGCTCCTGCCTTGGGCCTGGTTCAGTCCTGGCTTTTGTGGGCATTTGCTGGGTAAACCAGTAAATGGGAGTTTGTGTGTGTGTGTGTGTGTCTCAAATAAATTTAGAAAATATGCATGCTCAAATAATACTAGCATTGTAGGAAGTTCTCTATTATAAAAAGATATTGTAGTCGGCTAACAAGCTAGCACAGAAATGTATAATAAATTCCTTATTTGCTAGGAGCCAATGCAAAAATAAATTTACATATTTTTGCTTCCAGCCCAGATAGAGCAATAATGATTAGATTTACCTTTGAGATGGAAATGACTGAAAATTGCTGACCTATGGATTCAAGGGTCGCAGGCCACGGGACAGCAGCCCATCAAGTCGGTGGCCTCTGAGAGACAGAAGAAGCCCTAAGCAAGGCCCGCTTGACTTCACGAGGGAGCTCCTCGCTACAGCGGACAGAGGGGGCCCAGTGGGACTGATGAACTCTGGGTGGAGGAGCTGAGGCCGGGGCACGAGGGTGCCTGTGGCTGCAGGTCACAGGGCAGAGGGTCAGGGAAGGCTCCACGGGGGAAGAGTCCAGCAGAACGCTGATGCATGCATGTGAATGGACCCCCGATTCCCAGGAGGAACCCCCATATGGAGGACAGGGAACCGTGCCCAAGGCCAAGGCAGGTCGTGCTGCTCCCGTCAGCTGGCACGGGGGGCTCTGCCATCCTTGGGCCCTGGGCCATATGCTGCTCCGGTTCTACCTAACACAGCTTAGAGCAACGCCCCCCCCCCCACTCCCCACCTGACAACAAACTGCTCATCAGTAACTGGTGACCCAGACCAAGCTCAACAAATTTCTAGAGATACGCAAACGTGGACCCCCTGAGAAAGCAAAATTCACAGTGTCTGGTACCCAGTCACACACTGCCAGGCATGCAAAGAGGCAAGAAAATATAGTCTGTAATAACGAGAGAAGCCATCAATTCAGTGACCCAGAAATGACAGAGATAATGGAATTGGTTGATGAATAGATACTTGATGAAAAATAAGATATGTTAAAGACATGAATAATTTTTAAAGGTCTAAATGGACCTTCTAGAAATGAAAATTATAAGTGAAACAAGAAGCGAATTGAATTGGATTAGCAGAAGACTGGACATCCCAGAAAAAAGGAGAGAGCAGTGGCGCTGAGGACAGGCGCGGAATGCATCCAACGATCCGACGGACATGGCGGACAAGGGCTCGGAAGGCAGACGGAGCGTGGGTGATGTGTGGCAGAACCTGAACGGCCTAACAGACGCGGAACCTCACTTCAGGAGGAGGGACGATGGAGTGGAGGAGGGAAAAAGCACGTGAGGGGTGGGTTTGGGGCACCACAGTTAAAATACCCACATCCCCTATGGAGTACCGAGGGGTAGTACCTGTCTCTGGCTTCCTGTTCATTCCAGCTTCCTGTTACTACAAACCAAACCCTGGGCAGCAGCAGCAGCAGCTCAAGTAACCGGGTCCCTGGCACCAACAGGGGAGACTTGAGTAAGTCCTCACTTCTGGCTCCTGGCTGAGCTGGCACCGCCCGGCCATTTCAAGTGCTTGTGGAGTTAACCAGCGGACGGGAATGCTAGTTCATTCTCTCATTCTCTCTCTCTCTCTCTCTCTCTCTCTCTCTCTCTCTCTCTCTCTCTCTCTCTCTCTCTCTCCCCTCTCACTTTGTGCTCTTCAGGAAAAAAAAAAAAGCTGATTTTCTTGTTGGAAAAAGGGCAAGACAGAGGATCAACCCCTTAAAAATTGCAGAAGAAAAACAGGTCAAGCTAAAACACCTTGCTTCATAAAATATATTTCAAAAACTGAGTGAGAACATACAGACCACGAGTGAGCCCTGCCGTCCACCACGGACTCTGCAGGATGAGGACTTGACAGGTGGCTTTAGGAGCTGTAAGAATGTACCCTCGGGAGGAGGATTTTCACAGCGGGGAGGATGTGTGTGAGCATGGGAGAGGATCTTTCGAAAATCTCCAGGTCTCAGCTCTGTTTTGCTCTGAGCCTAAGCTGCTGCTTAAAAAAAAAAAAAAAAAAAAAAAAAAAAAAAAAACAGTCCTTCTAGACAGGGCGGGAGACAGAGGAGTTTGGATTACAAGAACAAGAGAGGTTGGGTGTGGTGTGCGGATTAGGAAGAATACATTAACACGAGATGTCAACAGAAGTTGGCTGTGTGGTTATGGGGCCTCTTAGCACGACTCTATAATTTTTGTTCAGTAAACTTAAAACTGTAAAACTAAATACATGAATAAACTGAATTGAGATGAATATAAATGAAATAAGATCCGTACAATTATATACCACGTGATTTCACAGCGTTTGATCCACAGTCAAATATCTAAAATATCAGTCATTTTTATTTGATAAGTACTATATATTTTTAAAATGTGTATTTATCTGTAAGGCAGAGGGAGAGTGAGAAGGAGATGGAGAAGGAGAGGGAGAGAGCGGGGGAGAGAGAGCTTTACTGGTTCACTCTGCAAATGCCTGCAAGACGCAGCGCTGGGCCAGGCCAAAGCCAGGAGCCTGGAACTCCACCCTGGTGTCCCACGTGAGCGTGGAAACCCAAGTCCGTGGGCCACCACCTTCTGCCTTCTCAGCTGGGTCAGATGCAGAGCAGCCAGGACTTGAATCAGTGCTCTGATATGGGGCTCAGATATCCCAGCTGGCAGCTTAGCCGCTGAGCCACAATGTCCACCCGTATCTTTAAGTTATGGTTGTGAACGTCCTGAATGTCCCAGGATTGGTCTCAACAGGATATAGCAAAAACAACACACGCGACTTCATCACTGTGCTTGTAGTCTTTTCAGAGAAACATGATCATAATGCAGAGTTCAGTTAGTGTCCCAGGATCAATTCACATCCCACACTGCAACGCTTCCATATACGTTTGTACTTGTGATCGGTTAACAAGACGTGAAAATACGTATCCCTGTGGTATTTTTTTCCCGGCTTGGATACCTCCTATCTCTGAACAGTGGGCAGAAATTAAATGGTCCACTGGATGAAAAAATTAATTTTACTTCTTAGTTTTGAGTAATTTGAGTGCAGATTAACAAATTTAGACTCACACCAGGATATAAAGATGTACCATGGTTTTCCACAATCCTTGTACTCCATACTTGACAATCATTTAAGTAAATGAAACAAAAACTGTATGTTTCAAAATAATAGGTTTGACTATTTTTGTGTTGTTTACAAAAACTGCAAGGGCACTGAGCCAGGAGAGCTAAAACTTCCCTGCATGGAGCAGACGGTCCCTGAGTGTTGTCAAGGACAAAGGAAAGAAGATGAGCGCAAACGGAAGGAAAGCGACCAGAAAGGAGAAGGGGACAGTCAACATTATGATCCAGGAAAAGCCACGGCGGCCTTACGAGACATCGAGTATGGCAGCCTGCAACACTGTTGATTTCCAGAGACATGCAGAGTCTCATCAGCAGCCTCACCGACACCCCAGGCCCTACCCCAGCCATCCCCACTTTGGTGACCCTACTGGGCAGCTATGAGCCTGAGAACCTGCACTGAAGAATGTCATGGGGTGTGTGTGTGTGTGTGTTGTATTGTGCCTACACATAGGAACATGTGTGCTACATGAACGTTAGCAGCAGCACAAGACAGCAGAGCACTCCCTGGAAAAATTCTGACGTTGATTTGAAAATTGTATGAATTCTGTCAAGGACAACAAGATAATTATGTGCACAGACCTTGAATTGGGTTCAGTCGAAGGTGCTGGACACACAATCTAAAATGCAGTCCTTGCATATATCATTTTCATGCCTGTAGATGAGAGTGTGAAAAGATAATTGTGGTTCAGTGTGAAGAATGCACCTTATTCCAGTAACAAAGACCTGGGGTGGGAAAAGACCTCCACTTCTGCATTTTTAAGGTGTATTACTGCATGGAAAGTGCAGAAACAGTTAAGTTCTTGGAGAACACGCACCGTGTGAGGGTTTATAAAGAGGACCAGCCTGCGTCATGAAGCTGCTGAGCCTAGGAAACAAGAAAAACAAAAACAAGAAGGTGGAAGCTGCCTCAACTTCAGACCTTCTCAACCAAGGAGGAGGTGTGCATGCAGAATGTGTAGGTTTTATCGAGAGTAATGATCAACGTGTAACAAAGAATTAGAAGTCGACACATACAAACATGCAATTAAGTGCTGTAATGTTTAGTCCAAGGTGACAAGGGGATTATGGCATTGTTTTCAACCTTGCAGTGTGTTGGACACAGACAATGGGCTATTCCTTAGGCAGACTTGCCCAAGGACACCTCCCACGGGGATATCGCCTACGAGATAACACCAAATGGTAATTCTATAAAAGCTGATATTGAAGTGATGTGTAGGTCATCCTCCACTGCCTTCCTGGGCCACAGCAGAGGGCTGGACTGGAAGAGGGGAAACCGGGACAGAATCCGATGCCCCGACCGGGACTAGAACCGGTGTCGGCACCACAGGCGGAGGATTAGCCTAGTGAGCCGTAGGCGCCGCCCCTTCTTGTGCTTCTTAGCTCTGGAGACTCAGCACAAGCTCAAGTCAGAGCCATGGCTGTGATGAATGCCACAGTTGGTGCTAACGTTTGTGAATGGGACTCTGCTTTTCAGTGTCCTGATGATCAGAGCCGCAAACAGGACACTTGATTCCTGCTGCCAACCAGCCATCAATGGCCAGCACCGCATATCATTCCCATAATTCTCCCATTGATTCCTTCACTAGATACGTGACCATTTTCAGGTCATCACACATATCATCCATCCTTCTGAAAATTCCGAAGTTTTGAATATATTAAACATTCCTTTCTAATCTAAGCAATCCAACGTTTGATAGCCGTGGAGCATCGATGACGTCCTGCAGAGAAATGTGTGTGTGTGTGTGTGTGTGTGTGTGTGTTGTACAGAGATGTATTTGTCATAAACTGGAGATACTTGTAAGATTATTAACACTTAAAATATTTCACCATTATTATTACTTTTTAGTAAATGTTTTAGATCATGGATTTATTTATAATACATTATTTTTATTCAAAAGCTAAAATCTGCTGAAGTGGACATCTTTATTCCATGCCATAAAAGTGCTTCCCAACTGACTTGCCACAAAAGCTTTCAAGCTCAGTACTAGGGCCCAGTGCCAACACAGATCATTATGCGACTTGTGGAAGTGAGTCAGTTCTAACTGTGAATTTTCCTTGATTAAAAATAGCTTCTACTTGGCCGGCGCTGTGGCTCACTAGGCTAATCCTCCGCCTGCGGCACTGGCACCTCAGGTTCTAGTCCCAATTGGAGCGCCGGATTCTGTCCCAGTTGCTCCTCTTCCAGGCCAGCTCTCTGCTGTGGCCCGGGAGTGCAGTGGAGGATGGCCCAAGCGCTTGGGCCCTGCACCCCATGGGAGACCAGGAGAGGCACCTGGCTCCTGGCTTCAGATCGGCACAGCGCCAGCCATAGCAGCCATTTGAGGGGTGAACCAACGGAAGGAAGACCTTTCTCTCTGTTTCTCTCTCTCTCTCTCTCTCTCTCTCTCTCTCTCTCTCTGCCTGTCAAAAAAAAAATAGCTTCTACTCAAAACACAAGATCACCAATACAGGGTCTACTGTGATTTGAAGATTTTATTCTTAAAATATGTATGCCCCATAAATCCATCATCTACCTTGGCCATATTATGAGGTAGTTTAGCTAATAAAGCATTTCAAAGACCTAAGAAGGAAGCGTTAAATGCAGCCTATTAAATTATGAAATAAAGCCGGCGCCATGGCTCAACAGGCTAATCCTCCGCCTTGCGGCACCGGCACACCGGGTTCTAGTCCCGGTCGGGGCACCGGATTCTGTCCCGGTTGCCCCTCTTCCAGGCCAGCCCTCTGCTGTGGCCCAGGAGTGCAGTGGAGGATGGCCCAGGTGCTTGGGCCCTGCACCCCATGGGAGACCAGGAAAAAGCACCTAGCACCTAGCACCTGGCTCCTGCCATTGGATCAGCGCGGTACGCTGGCCGCAGCGTGCCGTCCGCGGCAGCCATTGGAGGGTGAACCAACGGCAAAGGAAGACCTTTCTCTCTGTCTCTCTCTCTCACTGTCCACTCTGCCTGTCAAAAAAAAAAAAAAAAAAGAAAAGAAAAAAAAAATTATGAAATAAAACTACTCACTCAGACATTGTTGTATGGTTACCTTGTGACTTAAATCCCAGAGAACGGTTCAGAGTGTTTCTTTAGAAGTGAGAATATTACTAAATTGTGACAAATGTAGGACAAATGTAGGGTCATTATCTCATACTAAAAAGTCTAAACGGTGGCCCTAAGATGGGAATAGTTAGGCAAGACAGTGACACCTATTTTGGCCCATTAACACATCTTATATGGAATATCAATAACCACTACATCTTGCTGCAGAATGTAGAGCTCAGCTATGTCACTATTCAGAAAGCTAAAGCATCGATCACTCAGGGCCTGTGTTGGGACGTTGTGGGCTTAGCTGCTGCTTGTGATGCCAGCATCCCATATGGGCACCAGCTCTAGTCGCGGCTGCTCCACTTCTGATCCAGCTCCCTGCTAATGTGCCTGGGAAAGCACGGACATGTGGGGTACATGGGCCCCTGTACCCACATGGGAGACTCAGATGGAGTTCCTGGCTCCTGGCCTTGGCCTGGCATGGCACCTGTTATTGTTGCCTATTGGGAAGTGAACTAACAGATGGAAGACTTCTCTCTCTGTCCTTCTCTCTGTAATTCTTTCAAGTAAATAAATAAATCTTTAAAAACATCAGTTATGGGGCTGGCACGTGAGGTAGTGGGTAAAGCTACCACCTGCAGTGCTGGCATCCCATACGGGCACTGGTTCGAGACCCGGCTGCTCCGCTTACAATCCAGCTCTCTGCTGTGGCCTGGGAAAGCAGCAGAAGATGGCCCAAATCCTTGGGCCCCTGCACCTGTGTGGGAGACCTGGAAGAAGCTCCTGGCTCCTGGCTATGGATTGATGCTGTTCTGGCCATTGCGGTCAATTGGGGAGTGAACCAGTGCATGGAAAATTTTTTCTCTCTGCCTCTCCTTCTGTGTGAAACTCTGACTTTCAAATAAATAAATAAATAAATAAATCTTTAAAAAAATCAGTCATCCATTCTTAGTTCATTCAACAAAGATTTGAAGACCCGTATCATGTGCCTGGAAACAGGCATACTGTAGGAGATGTTCCTGGACACAGCTTACTGTGTATCCAGAATGGCAGGAAATAAACAGGCTAGCAGTCAAGTGTGCAGACACGGGATGGTGTGATGGAGGATAGTTAGCAGTCCCTCTGCCCTGGCATGTCAAACAGTCCCAGATGATACATGTATCCCCGTAAAAACTATGAGTAGCACCCATTTTTTCACACTATCAACATGTTCTGGTTTGCTGAAGTGCTGCATGGCCACCCTTGTCTTTGGCAACATAAATATTAGTACGGCATAAAGCAATCTAGAATACTTCTACCTGTAATACATTGCTCTAGAGACTGCAGCGAGATTCCCAAAGTTGAGACATACAGGATTCATCCGCTAACCACCGTGTCTACCACTCACTCACTCTACTGTCTGTCTGAGGACCTCTAGGGTGACACAGGGCATGAGGCTCTTATCAGCCCCACTGGTTGAGATGACCGCTGTGGACTGAATGCTTGCATCCTCCTAAAACTCCTACGTTGAAACCCAATTCCCAACATCACTGTGGTTGGAGATAGAGCCTCCGAGAGGTAATTAAGGCAGAAAGAGGCCAGGATTGTGGGGCCCTGGTCTAACAGGGCCCTCTCAGAAGAGACTCTGACAGCACCTCCCTGCCTCCCCAGCCACCACCCTCCTGGCCCCAGCAAAGAAAGGTCACAAGGCCACGTCAGCACACACGAGAAGGCCGCCAAGGGCAACCCAAAGGAGAGTCCTCTCCTTGGCCTCACCCCTGCAGCCTCCAGATGTGAGAGACCTCCCAGTCCACAGCACTCTGCTCCACTTCTTGCCAACTCCAGCAAGCTGATACATGACTGACAGCTCAGCCTACGGTGAAGACAGTCCTCAGCTGGACCAGGAGGTTTGAAACCTCCTTAGTTAAGACGAAGAAAAACAAGAAAATGGAAAGGATGGCTCGGGACAATGATGGAACCATGGACTTTTGGACTTTTAACTCCGAAAGGCAAATTAATAAGATTTGAGATTTCCATTTCTTAATTGAATAGCTCTGGACTTTCCTTTACAAGTCATATTAATCTTTGACCTTTTAGTCTTGCTGGAAACTTAATAATAGAAGAAGACTGATGGTCCAAAATGCGGACTATCTGGGCTATTGGGATTTTATTAGAATTGATGTTTTGCAGGACTTTAACATTTTCCTGTACTCTGGATGGAGGATCTTTGATGAACCGCAATGGAAACTGTGTCAGGACAAGGCTTGGGTGGGAAGGAGGACACAGGCCCAGCTTTGAATGTGAGTGGTCTGGGGTCAAGAAGGTAATGACTGTTGACCCATCCCAGGAGTCTGGAGTGCACCATCTACACGGTTGATCGTAAGGATGCACGAGGAAGCCCCGGGACACTGGGGGAGAAGGGAGCCACACCCCGTCCTCCCCAGCCTGCCCAGGTGAGTACAGGGTCCCAGACACCGCCACACGGCTGGACTGGTCCAGGACAGTTCTTTTCTGTAGAGATGGAGACCCTGCACCCTCTGGGTCACTGTCTAACCTTTGAGCTAAGGGCAAGTGCAGAGCTAATCTAATCAGTAATGGCAGTGGGGCGGGGGGGGGTCATTTTCAGCTCCTTGTGGACAAACGACATGCAGAGAAACAGTTGTTTCATTCCATGTCTCCAAGCTCCGTGATTCAGAATCCTGGCATTGGATTATTTTATGGACACTAATGATCATATTAAAAATACAGTGCAACTGTCAAAATATTGAATTCTTGTTGCAAACAGCTCCCCGTCTACTTGCTTAGAACAGCAATCATCACCCTGGTTTCATCTGCCTTGGACCAACGCTTGCTCAGTGGAACTCCATATTTGTTTTAAACTATTTTGGCTGGCCGGCTCGGGGGATATTTTTTTCCAAAGTTACTAGGAAGTAATTAAATATGTACTTTTGTTTCTCACATCGTTCTAAATGAAAAACTACAGTTCTCCAATTTTAGGTACCACTTTTCTTATTCTTGAACTAATTCTTTGGAGGCCAGTCTCCCCACTCCTCCAGCCACATTATCACCATGGTGGGAGAGGCTGCAAGCCTGGAAACTAGCGAAATTACCTGGATTGCTTTCAGGAAAACAGAGAAATGGTAGAGTGTAGGGCCCAGAACTGAGTTTCAGAAATCTCCAGGGACTTCCTTCCCTCTCGGCTGACACAGCACACCTGAGCTATTGCCTAGGGACACTAGCGGGTTCAAACATAAAGAGACAGATATAAAACAGGTGTGTGGGCAATAACGAAACTCACCGGTGTGTCATGAGGATTCAATGAGATAACGCCCAGTGCTAAGTGTCATTGAAGGGAAAATGGCATCCCAGACGTGGCACTCAGGGTTTCCATAATAACTGACATCGCACCTCGGATGCTCCCAATGAGGGATAGGACAACAGGTGCAGAAGCCAGAACTTCACTCACGGTGGGCACCAGATGGTCCCCGATGGTCTCCAGTGCCCGTGGTCACAACGGTGTGAGTCCCAACTCACACTGACATTCTGACGGAGGGAAGCACTTGTATACAATCAGAGTAAGTGAAGAAACAAAGGGTGGATGGATGACTGATGGCTGTCCTAGGGATCACTCACCTAATGGAGTAGACACTGGGCGGTGAGCCAGACCACAGGAGCAAACATCCCAGTCACCGTTCATATCCGTCCTTCTGTCTAAAGGATTGGTAGCCACAGGATGCTGTCAGAGGAGGCTAAGCTGGACCATAACGAGTCCCACTGAGCCTGAACCACCCACCTCCCAGCTATGCCAGTTTATGTGCACAGCCCTGGCCTGTTCCTCTAGAGGCCATTAATGGCCACTTTCTGCTGAGTGGCTGGGTCAGGACCACAGGGTCTGGGAGTCTACAGTTCTTACCACCTGGCCCATCAAAGCAAAAACCTGCCCATCGCTGCAGTAGATTACGGGGAACTTACGATCCAAAGTCCCTTGAGCAGTAGAACAAATTCCAAACAAAGATATACTTAATTAAGTTGTCTTCTAGCTATGACTTATGCTTCTCCCTTGTATTTTCCTTCTCATTAAAAATACTTGCAGACCCATTTTATGCTCACATTTCATTAAATCTCATACAATCAGCCAACCCCGCAGAACAGTTTCAGCTGAAAGGTTGGACTTGGCAGACTTACCTCGAATAAAATATATCCTTTGCCAATTAAAGCTTTTAGAATGTTGACTATCTCCTGGCCTTACTAATTCACGTTCGTTTTGAAGAGCTCTGGACAGTAACTGGCATCACCAACATTCAAGGTCACTTCCAGGAGATCAGCGCAGCTGTGACTTCCGCTCCTCTGAACAGTCACCGTTCAGAAGTTTTAATCCAGTAAGCCCAAACGTGTCTTCTTTCATCTCTCTCCCCGTGCCCAATTTAGTGCCAAGTCTGTATTCTTTTACAACTTTTTCCTTTAAACAAGCCAAATGATTCACACTACTTCTAAGAGGGATTTCGTCCAATGACAAACGGAAGACACAGTTCTTGAGCGCTCTGGTGCCAAGATAATCTCAACCACTCTGCCGCTGTCACTGTTCAAGTCCTCTGTCCTGGCCAAATCTGTCTACCTCACGAAAAGTTCAACCTCCCCATTCAGTGTGGCCACCCTACTCCTCCCAGACAACTGTAAAGAATCCCTAAGAACTCCCCTGGGAGTCTGCTCCCCACAACCTAGGGTTGGCCTCCGAGAGACGCCCTTCAGATCCCGGAGAGAAGACATTGGGAAGGCTGGCATTCCAGGAAGAGATGTACAAATAAGCTGGTGCATTCCAGATCACCGTGCTGAACATAACGGAAGAGTTGCCATGTCATAAGCACCCAGACTATTAATGAGAGCTCAGAGAAGACGGGTGGTGCAGGCGAGACATGTCCTTGGAGAATTCTCCAGATCCACATTCTCAGCAGTCTCGGACAGTATTTCATGTTATCTAACCTCGTGAGCTAACATACCCCTACTGGAGAGAGAAGTAACAGCAAGTCAACCCTGTCAGCAGAACTGTGGAAGACTGTTTAATTCTTAATTATATGCACAGTCTTTCATTCTTTTTTTTTTTTTAAGATGTTCATTTACTTATTGGAAAGGCAGTTAGAGAGAGGTCTTCCATCCACTGCTTCACTCCCCAAATGGCCACAAAAGCCAAGGCTGGGTCAGGCTGAAACCAGGACCCAGGAGCTTCATCTGGGTCTCCCGCATGGGTTGCAGGGGCCCAAGCACTCGGGCCATCCTCTGTTGCCTTCCCAGGTGCATTAGCAGGGAGCTGGATCAGAGTGGAGCAGCCGGGACTCAAACCAGAGCCCATACGAGATGCTGGTGCTGCAGGTAGTGGCTTTACCCGCTACGCCACAGCACCGACCCCTGCATGTTCTTTCTGTACAAGGCTTGTGACAGTGTTGGCTCCGTCCACTGATTCCTTCCCATGTCAATGGCCTGGACTGCTGTTGAACAACTCCAGCCAGCGGAACAGGGGTGTGCTCTGTGTTACAGTGTGAAGCCTACCTTTCAGGACTATGGGCTTCTCTTCCTGTATCCTAGAACCTTGAGCCACTGTGTAGGAAGTCTGGGCTAGTCAACTAGAGAGAAAGACAGGCCATAGGGTTGTGGCACCAGACACGTGAGCAAAGAAACCATCGTGTGTCCCCAGCCCAGCCAGGCTTTAGCAAAGCCAACCTCTTCTGCTATTTGACAACTGGGGAGTACACGTCATGCAAGAATGATCCCTACTCATTCCGGTTCACCCACAGAACTGGAGTCAGGGTACACTGCTGTTTTATGTCGCTGAGCTTTGGGATGGTCTGATACACAGCAACAGAGTCCTGAGCCAGAAGTTCACAGGTCTCACTCTTCATTGTGTGTTTGCAGTCCCTTCCTACCAGGGGGTCCTTCTCCACCCTACGTTGATCCTGGTCAACCCACTGCTTTCACCAATGGCTTATGAGGGAGTGGCAGGCACCCATCTCAGCAGGGATTGCAACTCCCGCTCAGCCTTCGACACAGCACGAGTTCTTCCCAGATCTGCAAAGTCCTTAACCCTGCATTCCATCATGAAACAAGAGTGATGTGGGGCCAGGTATGCTCCTTCCAAACCTCAGTCCCAGGTAATGCATGAGGGAGATAACCCTTTGTTTTGCTCACTCTGATGTTGGGAGTTGGCTTATAAAACACCTCCAGCATTATAAAATACCTGCCACACTGAAGACTCAGATCAACACTAGCAATCACCGGTATAGAGAAGCAGCACAGATTTCTTGCACTAGGTTCACGGAGTTGGGATCCAGCATGGTAGACAACCACCCTTGAGGCTGGGCACATCTCTCTTCCAGTCTAGTGCAGAGATAGGTGAACTATTCCCTAAAGGGCCAGAGAGAAGATACTGTATGCTTCGTACACCAAGGGGCACGGCTGAGGGTGTAGCTCTGTAGGCACTTCCACGGCCACTTCAGATCTCGTCTGAACACAAGTGGCAGCAGCACAATGCCAGGTTTAGCCCAGGGGCTGCGGTTCTGACACCTCTGGGCTAGCGTAGGAAATGGACACACGCGTGGATTGCTCCAGCGTGATCTAACACGCTGTGTGATGAGCACAGGGATGAGACTCCAACCTGTTTGGGTGTTCTACAGGTCTTTCATGGAAGAGACTGGCATGAATCTTAAACAGCTCGGGAAGGAGGAAAGACAGAGAAGACAGCAGGATCATAGGAAGGCAGCCCCAGAGTTCTGAAGCCATGGGCTTCCTTCTATCAACAGAAGAGGGACCCAGTAACAAGAACGCTGTATCCAAGGCTTCCCAATAGTGTTTGTCCAGCTCAGCCACCTACTGCACACACCATAAACATGGCTAGTCCTATCACCTTGGACTGCCACCACCAGGAACCACAGGCTGGGCAGCTTCAACCACAGAAACGAGGCTAGGTGCCAGCAGATCCAGCTTCTGATTGGGGCTGGTCTCACAGTCACGTGTGTTCCTGCTGTGCCCACATGTGGTGGACAGTGAGAGTGAGAGAGAGAGAAGAGGGAGGAAAATCGGCCCTGTTCCATTGTCTCTTCTTATATGGATATTAACCCTAACCCATCAGAGCCACACTCTTCCGACCTAATTTAACCTCAGTAGTCAGTTACAGATTCGTTCCCCCTCTGCAGCAACACAGCGGGCTAGGGCTTCAGCATAAGGATTTTGGAGGGGCAGAGTTCAGTCTGCCACTATGGGTAATCTAACTGGGCACCGCGGTTACACGTGGTATCAGTGCTGCCCCCACCCCACGATGCTCCTCACATATCCAAGCTCATGAAGTCTCTGACCCTGGAAGACCAGGTCCTGGGGCCCTCACCATCCCGTTCTGAAGCTGCCTTGGACAAAAAGCGCACAGGGAACCGATCACGAGGCACACATCTACATCTGCTCAGTACAGGGTCCCTATGCTGATGTCTTTCTGCAGTTTCCATCAGGAGACGTGGCATGCTGCCAGTTCCTGAAGCCAGGACGCCGCCAGGCAAAGCTACGGTCTCACGTCCGCCTGGAGGTTCCTAGGAAACATCCAGGATCCACACTGCATCCCAGAAATGACAAACACTGCTCTCAAATAAGCAGCTGCCTGCTTCCCAACTGAAAAGTGCACATCTTTTTTTTTTAATTTTCTGAGATCTTTGTGGCGACACAACTCTACTGTGCACTGCACAGTCGTTTGTGATGACCTCAAAGCCCAAGGGATGCTCAGGAAACAGTCAGTGAGCCTCGTTCTGGACGGAGCCAGTGTTGATCGCACTTCGCTCAAGTGCTGTAGACGCTGGTAACTTCCTCTGGTCAGGGTTTCCTGTGCTAGGATTCCATGCTCTGTTCACTGGAGAGAGATGGTGACGGATTTCCTCTGAGACAGATTAGCCAAGCCACTGCCACTGCCACAGCACCGCACATCAGCCGTTACCTGTCACTGGAAGGCTTGAGGCAGGGAACGCTAGGGAGCACGGGAACGAGAGGATCATCTCTCTCCCCGCCCTACTCCTTACCAAGGCACCGTCTGGTCTCCACCACGCAGGAACATTACTTTCAGTTGGACAACCACTAATCTCCAAGGCCGTGTTCCTTCTGAAAACATTAAACACCTACAAGGCACAACACTGTAAGATACAGTGCTTGCCTAGAAGAAATCACTGAGAGATACAAGTACATGAAAAACCACATCTAATTTTAAAGTATGTTACCTGCACCTGTTATTTTAACAAAGATTGTTTAACAAAGATTAGCCCTGTTGTGACACATTACAAATACAGAAATACGGGCAGAATAACTTTATGCTATATAACACCACACACACACAGAGAGAGAGAGAGACAGAGAGAGAGAGAGCGCCATGTTCCTCACTCTCCTCTAGGGGAAGAGGCTATTTGTTTTTTTTTTTTTTATTGATGTTGTTGTTGTTGTTGTTTTGACAGGCAGAGTGGACAGTGAGAGAGAGAGACGGAGAGAAAGGTCTTCTTTTGCTGTTGGTTCACCCCCCAATGGCCACTGCGGCTGGTGCACCATGCTGATCCAAAGCCAGGAGCCAGGTGCTTCTCCAGGTCTCCCATGTGGTTGCAGGGCCCAAGGACTTGGGACATCCTCTACTGTATTCCCAGGCCACAGCAGAGAGCTGGACTGGAAGAGGAGCAACCAGGACAGAATCCGGTGCCCTGACTGGGACTACAACCCGGGGTGCCGGCGCTGCAGGCGGAAGATTAGCCTAGTGAGCCATGGCACCGGCCAAGGAAGAGGCCACTTGGACAACTGCTTGTTGGAACCATGGATAGGAGATTCACGTGGATACCAAGGCTATGGGGGAACCATTGAGTGTCCTTTAGTGCCTCTTTGACACATGACTGTAAGAAACTCTCACAACTGGAAGAAAATAGACTAATGCAATTTTCGATCATTCATCACACAAGATGAATCCTGGTTCATATCTAGCATAGGAATCCACCAACGCTATTTCCCTAACACTGTGTGCACACGTGTGTATCCAGCATAAGAATCCACCAACACTATTTCCCTAACACTGCATGCACATGTGTGTATCCAGCATAGGAATCCACCAACGCTATTTCCCCGACACTGCGTGCACACGTGTGTATCCAGCATAGGAATCCACCAACGCTATTTCCCCAACACTGTGTGCACACGTGTGTATCCAGCATAAGAATCCACCAACGCTATTTCCCTAACATTGTATGCACACGTGTGTATCCAGCATAGGACTCTACCAACGCTATTTCCCTAACACTGTGTGCACACGTGTCACTTGAGAATTCTAACCGGTTTGCAGGTTTGGCTAGTCAGTCTGGGGCAAGGCTGGAGGTTTTATATCCCCTCAAGTGCACTTTGCTTGTCCAGCATTGGCATCCTTTCAGCGCTTGACGAGGTGACAACAAAGCAAAACAAAATCATTGTTGCAAAGTGCCTGGAGGCTCTCCAGGTGTCATGCACCGGGCACCGGCACCTTCCACATCGCCTAGATGCTCAGAATGCTGGCCCCCAGGCCTCAGCTGTACCCACGGAACCTGAAACTGGCTGGCGCCCAGGACTCTGCATTGTAGCATGCCTTCAGGGGGTCAGATGGGCTCTGAGGTTGGAGAACTACTTGGAAAGGGTTTGCACTGTTAATCAACGTAGAATTTTTCAAGGCCTGGGATCCTGTGGGACCACCTGTTCCTGGCAGACAACCTCACCTTATCCCCAAGCCCAGGGCAGCCCTCACACCCAGGGGTCCTTGGAATCCACTCTGTTGATTCCAATTCAGAAGGTCTGAATTACTATTTTAAACACATACAGGGAGGTTTCAGACTCACGGACCCAAAGGCCGCTTGCTCTTAAAGGAGTGGGGAGGCTGATTTTCATACATGAACTGTGATGTGTGAGAAACACTTCATCAAGCAGCCAAACCTCCCTGGAGATTACGAATGGACTTCCACCTGGGGAACAGAATCAGGCAGACAAGCGCTGCTCTCATGAAAGGCAATAATGCAAAATAACTGCTGCTGTGACCCCGTGTCTCCCATCAAAACAACCCACAAAATTAATTCCCGCCGTCCAGTTTAACTTGTCCCTATGTAATACTCAACCTAGCAGCTATCACCTATCAATTAAGAGACAAACATGTCCAATCTCTCATTGATACGCATCTTTTAGATTGCAGACTCACGTCTCTCTCTGTGGGAAGCAGACATTCTGCAGGCTAAACACCCCCCCCCCCCCCCATCAGCTGGAGCTCCCCGTCTCCTGAGGGAATTCTACTTAGACTGGCTGGGACGAGTGGAAGTGCCACGATGCTGCCTTCTTTGTGAAATCAATCAGAATGGCTAATACGCCAAGGCTACTACTTTTTCTAGAAAAAAAACAAATTCTTTAAAATTGAAGACAGGATTTCAATCATAGTTTAAATTTACCCTTTGTTCCTAACATGCAAATTTAGAGGTTTACATATTTCTGATTATTTATTATTATTTTTTTCTGAATGAGCCAACAACAGGTTTAAAATGTTTGGATAGATGGCTTACCAGGCAGATTTCTCCATACATTGCTATGTAATTAACTTTTCACCATAAATGTTTGATTTCATAGTCTTAAGGTGGGTACTGCTTTATAGTAGTATTATTTTAAAGTTTCATCTCATTTTCTACAAGATTAACTGCTTTCTGGTTTCTGGTTGTCCAGTCTCCCTTCTATTTTTTAACTGCCTAAAAACAGACATTTACATGATTTTCACCAAGATTAATATTTCCTTCATTCAGAAGTCATCTCTAATTCCAAGTGGCCACCTTTTGGTGCTTCCGTGCACAGCCCAGACATTAATAGCATAGCACGGCCACTATTTGCTAAGCATTTAAAGTTGATAACTTTCTCAGGCAGAGCACACAGGCACAGCAAGGTGGTCAAAGAAAGATCAGGTCTACAGTGAATATTAAGTTACCACACAGCACCTCATTTCCTTACAAAGGACTCATCACCACTGTTGGTTACAATCTGACGAGGCTCCTAATTCAATCAAAGTGCATACCCTGACATATACACCCTCAGGGGTCGGTGTTGGTTTTGGGAAAATGGGCGCTCCCTGCAGCCCACCTGGATCAAGCCCTGTGAGAGAAGGGCTCGCGCACCTGCAAACATGGCTGCACTGTGTGCGTTTCCCTGGTAATCCATGCAGTCCTTGTGCACACGATGCTTGTCAGCCGAATTTACCTAAAGCAAGAACTAGCAAACGTCTTCTCTAAAGGGCCAGGTAACAAGTATTTCACAGATACTCTGTGGTGTGGCATACCTCAGACAACATGTAAACATATGTTCATGGCTATACTTTCATAAAACTTTATTTACAAAAATGTAGAGTTTGCGGGATTTGGCCCACAAATGTAATTTCTTGACGTAAATACTATTTTGTTTATAGCTATAAGGAAGTCACATAAAGTATTCTTTGCTTAGATAATAAATGCATTCATGAAAACATTATAGGCAATAATTTTACAAATCTCTAAATAAGGGAATACGAAAATAGTTTCCAAGGTGTTGGCTCCAGTGAAGTTTAACAGCCTGTTATCTAAGCTTTGTCAGTGCCTTCATTGAGTCTCCAGCTATTTTGCTGACTCAACATAGAAGACTAGAAACAATGAAAGCAATGGTAACCACAGAAACCAGAGGTTCTTGCTAAGGTATTGCTAGCATACTACATCGACCCACGAGTAAAACAGTGATCTGAACAGCAGGGGAACTGACCTGGACAGGAAATCCGAGAAAGACAGCCGGGCAGGGTATCCGCATCGGAAAATCTTCACCACCTCCAGGACCCCAATGTACTGTAGCTGGGCAGACACGTAGAAGTTATCAAAGGTGTCCGGCAGCCTCGAGTTATTGGGCTTGATGCAGTGAATGAAGTGTGGAGAGCACCTCTGCAGTTTTCCAGTGATGTCCGCCAGCGATTTCTACGGAGAGAAGCAACCCAGTGATCCTCCCAGGGAAGACCGCCTTAAGATATAAAGCAGCTGTTTAATAAGAGTCTTTATCTCAGTCCAGGGCTCCTGTGTATTATGCTTTATTTACCGTGTGCGTGTGTGTGTGTGTGGGGGGCGTTTGTGTGTGCATGTGGGGGGGGCCATGTGTGCAAGGGGGGTGTGAGTGTGTGCCAGTGTGAGTGTGTCTGTGAGTGTGTTTGTGGGGCGTGTGTGCTGGGGCGTGTGTGTGTGAGTGTGTGTGTGTGGGGGGAGCATGGGTGAGTGTGCATGTGAGTGTGTGTGTGCAAGTGTGAGTGGGGGCATGTGTGTGAGTGTGTGCATGGGGGTGTGAGTGTGTGTGCATGCCAGTGCTTGCGAGTATGTGTGTGTATGTGAGTGTGGGGGGCGTGAGTGTGTGTGTGTGCATGTGAGTATGTGAGTGTGTATGAGTGTGTGTGCGGGGGAGCCTGTGTGAGTGTGTGTGAGTGTGTGCATGTGTGTGCGTGTGTGTGAGTTTGTGTGTGTGTGGGGTGGGGTGTGTGTTGGGCGTGTGTGTGTGCATGGGGGCATGAGTGTGTGTGCATGTGAGTGTATGTGAGGGTGTGTGTATGAGAGTATGTGTGAATGTGTGTGGGTATGTTTGTGTGTGAGGCGCATGTTGGGTGTGTGTGTGGGGGTGTGAGTGTGTGAGTGTGCACGTGCATGTGTGTGTGAGTGTGTGGGGGGGCATGTGTTGGGTGTGTGTGGGGGTGTGAGTGTGTGTATGTGGGTGGGGCGTGTGTTGGTTGTGTGTGTGTGGGGGTGTGAGTGTGTGAGTGTGCACGTGCATGTGTGTGAGTTTGTGTGTGAGTGTGTGTGTGTGGGGTGTATGTTGGGTGTGTGTGTGTGCATGGGGGCATGAGTCTGTGTGCATGTGAGTGTATGTGAGGGTGTGTGTATGAGAGAGTGTGTGAATGTGTGGGTATGTATGTGTGTTGGGTGTGTGTGGGTGGGGGTGTGAGTGTGTGAGTGTGCACGTGCATCTGTGAGTGTGTGTGAGTGTGTGGGTGGGGCGTGTGTTGGGTATGTGTGGGGTGTGAGTGTGTGAGTGTGCACGTGCATGTGTGTGTGAGTGTGTGTGGGTATGTGTGTGTGTGAGGCGTGTGTTGTGTGTGTGTGGGGTGTGAGTGTGTGAGTGTGTACGTGCATGTGTGTGTGTGAGTGTGTGGGTGGGGCGTGTGTTGTGTGTGGGGTGTGTGTGAGTGTGCACGTGTGTGTGTGAGTGTGTGGGTGGGGCGTGTGTTGTGTGTGTGGGGTGTGTGTGAGTGTGCACGTGCGTGTGTGTGTGAGTGTGTGGGTGGGGCATGTGTTGTGTGTGGGGTGTGTGTGAGTGTGCACGTGCGTGTGTGTGTGTGAGTGTGTGGGTGGGGTGTGTGTTGTGTGTGGGGTGTGTGTGAGTGTATGTGTGGGGTGTGTGTTGTGTGTGTGGGGTGTGAGTGTGAGTGTTCACGTGCGGGTGTGTGAGTGTGTGTGTGGGGGGGCATGTGTTGTGTGTGTGTGTGTGTGTGTGTGTCCCACTGTTTTCTGAAGGCATGCGTGTGTCAACAATGGAAACAGCACTGCACAGGTCCTCCCTCCCGGCAGAACCTGGAACTCCGCTCACCCTGAGCTGCGATGCTGACGTGCTGGGGTCGCCCCTCCCCAGCCTGTGAAGAAACGCAGACGTCCCTCTCTTCTTTAATAACTAATGAAAGCCGGGTGTGGGAGGGGAAGGGAGGAGGGAGGGAAGAAGGACAAAGAGTAAGTTGATTTTAGTAAATTTTAGCTTGAAGGGAAAAAAAGTATTAAATCTTGTGTCGATGTAAATTCACTTATAGGCAAACACACTTAAAACACAAACGATAAAATCCAAACGATGTGCTGTGATGTGACTGCACACGGAAGAAACGGGCAACCGCACTGGAATGAGAACCGTTCCCGCCACGTTTTCAAACACACGGCTGGGGTGTGAAACAGATCCACCACCGTCGTTCTCTCTGATCTGAGAACAGACGTGGTTCACGTGGTAGGACAAACTCTCTGCCGTATCTTGGTTGTGTCCCTAACTGTTCGCATTTATCACAAAATGTGGCTTCCTTTGGGGCAAAATTATACTATTTTATGATACGACTTGATGTTGTCATAATCGCGGATTTTCCCCATACATTTAACTGCAGTCAGGAATTCTCTGAATATATGCGGGCTTGATGCTTTCTTACTCATGGTTCCTCCCCTCCTTTTCTTGTTCTTCTTTTCTTTTTTTTAATTAGTGAATAGGGTCAGTACATTTTGCACCTGTGAAAATTGACAATAGACTGTTTTTTTTAAACAAGTAATTATGTACGGCTCTTTAAAAATCATATGGAACAAAGGTTAGATGATTACGGAGATAAAAATCAGTGGAAGTAAGGCCGGTGGGAAAAGAAATAAAAGGCAGAAGTTAACTAATGAAATTCTGCCAGGGCCCAGGGACCTCAGCCACTGATGCGCCAGCACACTTCACCAAGTCCCAGAGGCTCAGGCCACCCCATCCACTGATCTAAACTCCTTCCTCCCTCTCAGAGTAAGGAAGTCTTGATGGAGGGAAAGTTTCCGGTGACACATTCCTGACAACCGGGCGCTCTCGCCGCTGCCACAGCTCACTTCCCTCCATGAGGATGAACCGCGGAGCTGGAGTGACTCATGGGAACCCACAAGGGCACGTCCAGTGAAACCGTGGGCACGAGACCGAACTGCTGTGCACAAACACAAGGCAGGGTGCCACTCAGCTAACGACTGGGCAAAACTCGACTCTCCCGACTGCTCTAGTGGGTGGGCGGGAGGGAGGAATGGAACGCTTACAGAGCAACCACAATACACACACCTCCACCCCTGACATCCAGCGCTTGATTCCCCTGAGTGGAGGAAGGGCTGGGAGTGATCCCCCTCTCACAGCCCTTAGGGAGCAGACTAATGGCAGGTGGGACTCCCGCTATTTAATAATTGAGGCTACACAGCACAGTGCAGAGGTGCCTGGAGATTCCTGGCTCTTGGTTTTCCGGGAGACTGAGAGAGGGCAGGAAGGCTCTGCGGGAACCCGGGAAACAGGAATCTTCCTCAGAGTGGGCGGCTCGGGCTCTGCCTTGGTTATGTAAGCAACACCCTTTTCTGGGCCATGACGCTGAACTCTTATGATCACCTTTTTTTTTTTTTTTTAAGATGTAGTTTTTTTACTTGAAAGGCACAGTTACAGAGAGAGACAGACAGAGACACAGAGAGATCATCCAGCTGCTGGTCCACTCCCCAAATGGCTGCAACAGCCAAGGCTGGGCCAGGCCAAAGCCAGGAGCCAGGCGCTTCCTCTGGGTGCCCCATGCGGATGCAGGGTCCCCAGCACTCAGCCCAACCTCCACTGCTTTCCCAGGTGCATTAGCAGGGAGCTGGATGGAAGTGGAGCAGCCGGGACTCGAGCCAGTGCCCAATGGGATGCCCACATGGCAGACAGTGCCACGCCACAGTGCCAGCCCCATCACCCACTTCTGTAACAACTACCTCCAAGGGTCCATCATCTAAACTGTAGACACACATGTGCGCACACACACACACACACAGTAACACACATTTCTGACACTCTGAGGAGTGAACCAGAGGATGAAAGATCTCTCCCTCATCTCTTTCTTTGTAACTGTGACTTTCAAATAAATAAATAAATGTTTAAAACAAAATTAGTATAATGCAAACATAAGTTAAAAGCTAAAAATACACCATGAAAATCTTCCAGCATACAGAAAATATTCTATAATAAAGAAATTAACTGAACAAAACCACGGAACTAATTCGTATCAATGAAAGAAGTAGCTAAGTGTGCTCCCTCTACGTCTACTGCCCTTAAGTTACTGTTCACTCCTCAAACAGTGACAGACATGAAACAGAAGTGGAACATTGCACAGTCGGCCCATAAAATGAGCGGCCCTGCACTTGCTACTGAATGGTGACTCTAGGATGCTTTGCTAGGCTCTTCTCTCTCTCTGAAGGTCACATCCCAGGCAGGCATCCGTTCCTGGAACTCTATGAGAACATCTATTTCTTTCTGTTGGTGTTCAAAACCACGCTTTGCACACACACCAAGCAAACTTAAAAACAACCAGACGGGAATCGCAACAACTCCTACCTTACTGAGTTCAAGATAATTCCTGTTTTCTCCAGTAACGGAAGACGCTGCCATTTTCTTGTTGAGCAGGACAGATTTATGTCCCCGGAATTTAAAGCAGGGATAGGAAGGGACGAGCGAGCCTGTCTGCGACAGTTTCGACTGGAACAAATGATTGATGACGACATTTTCACTAGCTGGGAAATAAATAAATGAATACTGTAAGTGGCATTAGAACCCTCATTTCCTTGAGCATTCAATGTGTTTCCTTACACAAGTGCCTTGATCACTAAGGCGTCCGGTACTTGGTGTGGAGGTTGGAGGAGTCTCCCTCCCCGATTCATTGACCTTTTTCACCCTCGGCCAAGAGTCCAGATCTCCTCCCCCCACCCCCCGTGCACCTGGCCCCCGGCTCTCTGAGTAACTCTCCCCTTTCTCCTGCTAGTCAAGACAGCTTCTTGCACCTGTTCAATAGTAACGGGCTTCTGTCACGAAGACTGGGGGTTTCTCTCACCAAGTCCCCACTGCAGGAGAACGACCACCTAGGAAACATTTCCTGGGGACTGGCTGTCTCTCAGAGTGGTGTGCAGACCCCTGTGGGAGACCCGGCCTGCACTGATGGCGTGGGTGTTTAGAATGAAGAAAGGAAAAGGCGTTTTTGTTGGTCATCTGTGAAGGTAAAAGCAAACCACTCCATCTCTGACGTGGAGCTACACAAATCTCCTAATTCTGGGTTCAGGGTCCTTCCTGCCACTTCAGGGGGACACTGGAGCTTGAACGGTCCTTCCTGCCACTTCAAGGGGACACTGGAGCCTGAACGGGAGGAATCTGGGTTACAAACTAGAATGGAGGAGGGAAAACACATACACAGACAGTTAAGGATGCCAGGGGGACATTTCTCACGTTATTAACATCTGTATACAGACAGCTTTTCAGCTTAAATTTTATAAAACTATGATGAATGTGCCTACCTTGAGCATTACTGCAAAATTAAAATGTGACATCAGGTGACCAAATCGCATAGCATCATGGTGAGGCCATCAGTCTGGGAGGTGACATCACGTGACCAAATCGCATAGGATCACAGTGAGGCCATCAATCAGGGAGCAACCTTTAAGCGCACAGCAGTTTAATTTCTATCTTTCTTACACTTGAGTTATTTTGTCTGCCCAGGTGCAAAATACTGCAGATAAAATATCCATCTGCAGCTTCTGGTGAAAAATCGCCGCATTAATAAGCAAGCAGAGAGCTGTCAGAGAAGGGAGCTGCAACCGTAGACAGGAACAAGGAGGAATCTTGTGGTGTCGTCTAAGAGCCGGAGTCTCGACAGCCATGGCTTTCAATGTGTAGTTACAGGACCACTATAATCACTATCTGCCTCTCACGCTTCTGCGTTCTGAGAAGAGCAGCCACGACGTCACCCAGTCCCCAGGTCTTTGCGCTTCCCAATGCCATTTGCTTCTAGGATCAGTCAAGGTTCCTGGACAAATGCCTGCCTTTGAGTTGAGCCCAGGGAGACGATTCCAGAACAGTAACCACTAGAAAGCTAGAAAACCCATCAGACGACACAGGAGCTGGCCCGACGGGGTCTTCCATGGCCAAGTTTGGACAATTTCAGCAGCAACACAGTGATAGTAATGGATTATGACTCACAGAATAAAGGCAGAACTCACGCGTCCAGTCTGATAACAAATAAAGGAGACGTGGAGCATCACAGAACACAGAACTACTGAAGGAACTTAGCAAAATGTGCAAATTGTTGTATAGATCGATTCATGCTGCAACCTGAGAACTGCAGCTTCGGGAAGGGAGACCCGGCCCGTCCTTCCCTGTGTGCAGCAGGAATAGAGACTCTTCAGGAGGGACGTCCTTCCACACCAAGGCCGGAGAGAGCCTGGTAACTGGGGCTGCAGTGGATTGGGATAAAGCTTCTCGGAGTAGCCCTTATCTTCTGCCAGCTGCCCAGCTCCCCAGTCCATCTCTCCCCTCTGCGGCCTCCCCGGAATAACTGCTGTAGATAAGCACTCCATCTGCCCCGGCCTTCGATTCCATGGGTTTATTATACGCGGCCTAAAATACATGGAAGTATCACGCATTGGCCACTTCCTCAGACTTCACTCTTCTGTGTGAATATCTCCATCTAGACCTGCAATGACTGAGATGGGTGTGCTTCTCTCATGCCCATCAGCCTCGTGTGAATTTGGTTCCCAGATCCAGCCCAAGAGCCCAAGTGGGCACTAAGGGGGAAGTGGGGAATGACCCTGCTCTTACTCCACTGTGCCTGGAAAAACGGGGTTAGAAAACCAGTCTGGGCTGGTGCCGTGGCTCACTAGGCTAATCCTCTACCTTCGGCGCTGGCACCCCGGGTTCTAGTCCCTGTCAGGGCACCAGATTCTGTCTCGGTTGCCCCTCTTCCAGTCCAGCTCCCTGCTGTGGCCAGGGAGGGCAGTGGAGGATGGCCCAAGTGCTTGGGCCCTGCACCCACATGGGAGACCAGGAGAGGCACCTGGCTTCGGATCAGCACAGTGCTGGCGGTAGCAGCCATTTGAGGAGTGAACCAATGGAAGGAAGACATTTCTCTTTGTCTCTCTTGCTAACTCTGCCTGTCAAGAAAGAAAGAAAGAAAGAGAGAGAGAGAGAGAGAGAGAAAGAAAGAAAGAAAGAGAGAGAGAAAGAGAGAGAAAGAAAGAGAAAGAGAGAGAGAGAGAAAGAAAGAGAGAAAGAAAGAGAGAAAGAAAGAAAGAGAAAGAGAGAAAGAAAGAGAGAGAGAAAGAGAGAAAGAAAGAAAGAGAGAAAGAGAGAAAGAAAGAGAAAGAAAGAAAAAGAGAGAAAGAAAGAGAAAGAGAGAAAGAAAGAGAGAAAGAAAGAGAGAGAGAGAAAGAGAGAGAGAAAGAAAGAAAGAAAGAAAGAAAGAAAGAAAGAAAGAAAGAAAGAAAGAAAGAAAGAAAGGGAAAGGAAAGGAAAGGAAAGGAAAGGAAAGGAAAGGAAAGGAAAGGAAAGGAAAGGAAAGGAAAGGAAAGGAAAGGAAAGGAAAGGAAAGGAAAAGCAAAGCAAAGCAAAGCAAAGCAAAGCAAAGCAATGCAAAGCAAAGCAGTCTGCAACTGTCCAGGAAATAATTGATTGCAGCGAGCATCGCTCCCGTCTGCACACCCGGTGGGCGGAAGCTTGCTGAGAAGTGGAGCACTCCCATATCCCCCACCGGCTTCCCCAGGTACCCATCAGTGCGAAAGGGAAACAGCGACCCTCGGAGGGGCACTGCCTTATCCAAGGGCCTGCAGCATCCCACAGCGCTGCCTGTGGGTCCAGTGCTCTGAGAAGGGGCCCCGACACCTGTGCACTTCCTGGCAAAGATGCGTAACTCGCTTCCGACAGGAGGAAACGCCGAGTGAGCCCAGGGTGAGGGGCGCCCTACACAGTGTCTGGCCTTCCATCCTCTGAAGTTCTTTAAATTAATTAAGTAGTATTTATTTATCTGAAAGCCAAAGAGAAAGAGAGGTCTTCCATCCACTGGTTCACTCCCCAGATGGCTGCAATGGCCTGAGCTGGGCTGATCTGAAGCCAGGAGCTTCTTCCGGGTCTCCTATGCAGGTACAGGGGCCCAAGGACTTGGGCCATCTTCTACTGCTTTCCTAGGCCATAGCAGAGAGCTGGATCAGAAGAGGAGCAACCGGGACTAGAACCGGCGCCCGCATGGGATGCTGGCGCTTCAGACCAGGGCTTTAACCCACTGTGCCACAGCACCAGCCCCAAGGGGATAATTACTGTACCAAAAGCCTGCCCCTATCTGAACTTTCATTTAAAAAAAATCAATGTCATGACAGATAAAAACATGGGTGGAACTGGAGGTGGAGTGAAAAAAGCTATGCTCAGAAAAAGAAGGATCACGTGATCTCTGTCATCTGTGGGATCAAAAAGAAAAAAAAAAAAAAACAGGAAATCCCCTAGACGTTAAAAACGTCATGGTTTTCCCCAGTGCCTGGGTCTGGAGGAGGAGGGGAGGGACTGGGAAGGGCTGACTCTGGGCATGGGTTATAGCTCTATAGGCGTGAAAACTCCTGGGGTTCTGTGGAACAGCAGGGTGGCCATAGGCCATGATAATGCACTAATTATCTCTGTATTAAAGAAGCCTAGAAGGCCGTATTTTCGATGCTTTCACTATAAAATAATGCTGAATGCTTGACAGGATAAATATATTTACCCTAACTGGATGCTACAAGATGCATACATAGGACGAGCCTTCACACAGTACCTGATCACCATGCACCATTTTGTATGCATGTTAGAGCTTTTTAAATAAAAAAAAATTCCAAAATATAGAGAAGAACAAGCAAGAAAGCAAACAAGCGGAAGAGGCCCCTCCCTCACCTCCCACAAAAAAGCAGCCGGAGAACTGTCCCAGAGAAAGGAGCACGAGTGTAGAGCAGACTTCACATTGTTTGTATTTTTTTAAGTTTGAAACCACTTCAAACTAACACTTAAATAATAAACATACATCATCAGCCCATTGAACTTAATAATTATTATTTATACTTAAGCAAGTCTATGATGAATGGATTTGCATATAAATAGTACAATGCTATTCTTATAATTGAGAAAAAGTCTTTAATAAAACTGGAAACACTACAATAAAAAAGGGCCAAAATAGATGAGAATAGATGAGTATGTGTCAGAAAGTTCAAGGAAAATGGAATCAACAAATACATTTGGGAATGGGAATTCAGTGCAGTAGCTAAGATGCTTCTTGGAGGGCCGGTGCTGTGGCATAGAGGGTAAAGCTGCTGTCTGTAGTGCCAGCATCCCATATGGGCACCAATTCAAGTCCTGGCTGCTCCACTTCCAATCCAGCTCTCTGCTCTGGGCTGGGAAAGCAGTGGAGGATGGCCCAAGTCCTTGGGCCCCTGCACCCACATGGGAGACTTGGAAGAAGCTCCTAACTTCGGATCAGCTTCGGATGCAGCCAACTGGGGAGTGAACCAGCAGATGGAAGACCTCTGTCTCTCTTGCTCCCTACCTCTCATTCTCTCTCTGTGTAACCCTGACTTTCAAATGAATAAATAAATCTTTTATATATATAAAAAGATGTTTCTGGGGACTCCTGCGTTCCATAGCAGTGCCTGGCTTCTGTTTCCATTCCAACTGCTGATGTGACTCTGGGAGGGGCAGATGATGGCTCAAGTATTTAAGGCACCTGCCACTCATGACGGAGACCTGCACTGAGTTCTGGGCTCCTGGCTTTGGCCTGGAGGCCCCAACTGTTGTGGACATTAGGGGGTGGATCAGCAGATGGACCGTCTCTCTCTGCCTTTCCCTGTCTAGGTTTTTCAAATAAATGAAAATAAATAAATTTTAATTTTCAAAATATAAGTTTTGGTGCAACAAACTGTGAAATCCACGCATGGAGACTGGGGTCTGATTTACCAGCTGAGGCATCATGCCAGGTGCTGGCATCCCGCGTTAAAATCTCCCGTTTGAGTCCTGGCTCCTCTGCTGCTATTCAGCGTCCTGTGAACGCTGGGAGACGGCAGGGGACAGCTCAGGTGTCTGAGTGCCTTCCAGCCACACGGGAGACCTGGATTGAGTTCCAGCTTCCTGGCTGTGGCGTGGCTCAGCCCTGGTTGTTGTGAGCATTTGGGGAGTGAACCATCAGATGGAAGACCTCTGTGTGTGTGTGTCTGTATCTCTGTGTCTCTCCGCTTTTCAATAAAGTGAAAATAGATAAAGAAAAATTTTAAAAGAAAAAAATCCATGCATAGATTTTTCATAATGTGAATTTCCTATGAACTTGCTTGAAGACTTCCTCAAATGCATGGGTTTCAAAATCTTTGCACCAAAATAAATTTATCTTTTAATTTTGTTTTTCCATGGCTTTCTGAAGAAGCCCGCTCATCTAACCGTTTTATTTCTGGCTTTCCTCTGAGCCACAGAGGACTCGTGTCATCTGCTGAAGTATGGAGGTGCTGTTGTACGCCACCAACATCAGAGCCCTGACCGCGGCTGAGCCAGCAGCAGGAGAGATGTCCTGCTTTGCTGTGCCCGTCAGAAGCTGATACAGAAACCCTGCAAGGAGCCACTCACGGCAACCACTTTCCTCATGTCACCCTAAATACTCAGAGATGGGCAGTATCTCTCACTTGGACCTACAGGCTGCCCAGGGCATCTTCCTGGCCCTCTAATGGAACATACAGATCTAAGTGCCCCCATGGGCAGAGACACTGGGCAACTTAAGACTCAATAAATGGTTAGGATTATTGACAGCGAATCCTGAATTTCCCTGTGCTTAGGAGCGGCCTTATTAGTCTAAGTGTTGCCTCTGAACCAAATTGACTTCACTTTTTTTGGTTGAAGATCTATTTATTTATTTGAAAGGCAAATTTGGAGAGAGAGGAAGAGGGGGGAGGGGAGGGGGAGGGGGATGGGGGAGGGAGAGGGATAGGGGGAGGGAGAGGGAGGCTAAAATGATGGCAGATAGATACATGTAAAGTATTAATGTTCACAGTGTGAAAAAGGACTATAAATTCATATATGCGTAGGCCTTTGCTGCTAAGAGATATTGCTTAGTGATATGTATCTACATGTATAGACACATACATACACATATATGTTATATGCACATCTGTTTAAATTCATAGGCTTTTTCCACCCAGTGGACACAGGTGCTTTATAATTGTGTGTACAGAAGAATAAAACACCACCTCCAGTCGTGCCCAGAGTCCTCTTGAGTAATGAATTCACCACCCTGAGGCCTCAACAATTTGGAAGCAAAATTCATCCTCATTAGTCTTCAGAGAAAAGCTTTTTTATATTCAGACGACCAAAGCAGTAAAGGTGTTTTACATTTCTATGTGCTAAAAGCTTAGTTAAATTATGGTTTCCACTGGACTCCAAATTAAATTGTAACCAATGTATTTCTCGTGTGGCAAGAGCTATTCCTTGTATTTCTGAGCATTAGAGTGCAAAAGATATTTCAATTATTCTTTAACCGCTCGCATATTTTACAGGAAAGCATTCAGAGATTAAAAAAAAAAAAAACCAAGGATGCAACGCACTTTAACCAATGTAAAGGAGGAACAAATCAACTTACTTTTCATCACAAACAGAAGATTCTGTGAAAGGGAGTCTTTATTTTTTTCAATCGCTCCAACAATTTCATACATTACCTATAATAAAAGAAAAGAGAATCATTGATAATGATTAATCATGACCATGAAAATGAATTCCCTTAAATAATAACTTGATTCAGCTATAGTTTGAAATTATTCATAACAGGAGCGTCTTCAAATCGTAGCGTCCACACAACGCGCAAGTTCAAACTCATCGCCCGTGTGCTCTCGTTCTGTGCATTAACAGGGGGACACCTCTCCTGTTCTGTCTCTTGCGGCTTCTCTCTGGTCCTGCACGTGAGAGCAGATGGTGAGCCACATTCCTGCGGTTCCAACTTGTTCAGAAAACACACTAAACCAATAAAAAAGCTTCCGGGGCACTTCAGGAATGAAGGAGGACTTCAGTTTGAGCAATTTAGTGGCCACCTCACCAAAGGGACTCTGTTGGGCTATTTCAACAGTGAGTCCAAGATCTCTAGAATGAAGGAAATGTGGGAAAGGATCAATTCTGGGTTCTCCAAGAATCACTCTGGACTCACCATCGCTCGCTTATGATGCACTGAAATGACCTTATTGGCTGGTGTTACTGCTGTGCTAGCCTGTGTTTGGGAGACTCCATCTCTGGAGAGGGAAAGGGTTTGATGGTCTCTCTCAGTCTGAGCTATGCGTGGGCTACCAATGGGCCACTGAGAAGCCGAATCAGTTGCACATCCATCAGAAGTCCTCCCAGTTTCCCTCTTGGAGAAACACCTCTGTATCCAGGGCTCTCCTTTGTCCTAAGTGGACTGGGACTGAATCTGGGGAGGCGGGGGAGGCGGCTCACCAAGAATGCTCTGTAACCCAGGGGAGTCTGAGTGGTCACACCAGTCCTGCCCCTCTGGCAATTTCAGCTGGAGACCCAGGACGGACTGGCAGCAAGAGTGGACCAGACAGACCCAGACGAAGATGCCATGAGAAGGAGCCCTGGGGCTTCTATGGGGCGCAGATGGTCCCTGAAGATGCACACGTCCTACATGGCATTTTAATTCCAGGGACCAATGTGTCCATCCTTACCATGGAGCCTTACTTAGTCACTATCCACTGCTGTCCTAAGATCCTAAACAGCACAGAAATCCCCAGGCATCCTGAAGATTCCCAGGTTCTCCATGAATATCACTCAGAAGACTGACCTAAGTGGTCACACCAAAAAAAAAAAAAAAAAAAAAAAAAAAAAACTGAGCAACTTCCAGGTAGTGCTGAATCGTTACCTAATTATCCAGTTTGCACCTCTGGCAGAACATAGCTTGCCAACGTTAAAAATGAGAGTTCCATGCTGCGTTACATGCTATACACTAGAAAATAGGAACCATTTTTATATAATCCAGAGCAGTGATTCTCAACAGGGCTGATGGCACTTTCCAAGCACACTGGGCAGTGTCTGGATTCACTTGTGTTTGTCCCAAGGGATGGGAAGCTCCCACAGAGAAGAGTCACCTGGCCCAGGACAGTCACACGTTGGGGCTGAGAAGCCTTGAGGTTTGGCTTCTCTGTGCCTGGCTGTGTTGGGAACAGCAGCGCCCGGCAAAGCCATGGAAAAGTCCACGTAGCTTCTTAAGTCACTCTGGATCTACGTGGATCCTGGCAAGTCATTTAATGGTCAAATGGGAGTTAAGTACCTTGCCGTATTGTGAATGTTGTGATGTAGCGTACACCGAAGCTCTTAGCAGGCCAAGCACAATTATTCAGGAGCAAGGGGTTTCTGTTGGTGGGCATTAGTCACCCAGCAGGTCTTGCTGTGTTGCTGCCTCACTGAGCCGTGCCCATGTGATTCTGGTAGCCAGTACTCTAAACCTCTTAGGGAAAAACACTGGAAATCCATCTGGCCAACTTCTCCATATTCCAGGCACAACCTCACATTTTGGGAGTACAGGAGGTTCATTCGGGGCTTTACCCACAGCGTCCTCAAACGCTGCTCCACCAAGGAAAAGCAAGCATTTCATAAGACTGCATCTCAGCTTCTCTCAATAATGTTCTCTGCGACTCCGAGTATTTCTGGTGCGGGTACCAGAAGTCCTCTATCTCTGGGATTCTCCATCCCTGAGCCTCATCTCCGAGGGTGTGAGCTCCTCCCATTCTCACTTTCTCAACTTGCCCTTCATTGGCACAGAAAACTCTTCTGCCTCACTCTGACATTTTCCAAGTCTCAACACAGCCTGATGCTTAGAGCCAGCCAAATCAGATGTGGACTCAACCTTCCACCATTCTCTGCAATGGTCGGCCATTCCTAAGTTTGGCTAATGCATCCCCAGTAACTGGATCCATTAGAATCCAGCTTCACTTGTGGCTGCTACAGATTCATGCAGAGGTGTCAAATGGGCCCATGGGCTCTCTAAGAGGCTCTCCGATTCACACTCGTGGTTACCACGTTGCAGTACTCCAGGAACAGTTAGAAATCTTTATTTTTGAAGATTTATTTATTTATTTGAAATTCAGAGTTCCAGAGAGGGTGAGGTGGAGGTGGAGGTGGAGGTGGAGGTGGAGGTGGAGGTGGAGGTGGAGAGAGAGAGAGAGAGAGAGAGAGAAAGAAAGAGAGAGGTCTTCCATCTGCTGGTTCACTCCCCAAATGGCCACAACAGCCAAGGCTGGTCCAGGCTGAAGCCAGGAGCCAGGAGCTTTGTCCAGGTCTCCCACATGGGTGCAGAGGCCCAAGAACTCAGGCTGTCTTCTGCTGCTTTCCCAGGTGCATTAGCAGGGAGCTGGACTGGAAGTGGAGCAGCCAGGACGTGAACCGGCAGCCATATGGGATGCCAGCATTGCAGGTGGCAGCTTTACCGACTACCACAGTGCCAGCCCCATAGTTAGAAAGCTTTTTGTTTCTTTTCAGACTTCCAATGTGAGCCCAATTTGCTCATCCTTGGTCGACAACCACACTTCCTCCCCAAAGGAAAAGTGCACATCTCTCCGAATCAGTCTTCCTTCTCCAAAGAGCGTTTTCCACTTCCTCATGGCACAGACTTGCATTGTCTGGACTGGGAGCCATGGTGTTCATGGCACAGCCTTGCACTGTCTGGACTGGGAGCCGTGGTGTTCATGGCACAGCCTTGCATTGTATGGACTGGGAGCCGTGGTGTTCCTGGCACAGCCTTGCACTGTCTGGACTGGGAGCCGTGGTGTTCCAGGCACAGCCTGGCACTGTCTGGACTGGGAGCCGTGGTGTTCCTGGCACAGCCTTGCATTGTATGGACTGGGAGCCGTGGTGTTCCTGGCACAGCCTTGCACTGTCTGGACTGGGAGCCGTGGTGTTCATGGCACAGCCTTGCACTGTCTGGACTGGGAGCCGTGGTGTTCCTCGCACAGCCTTGCACTGTCTGGACTGGGAGCCGTGGTGTTCCTGGCACAGCCTTGCACTGTCTGGACTGGGAGCCGTGGTGCCCGTTCGGGTCCTGCCCCTCTAGATTGCTCACCATCATTTGCCAGTGGCTTTAGCTTCCCCCGCCCCCATCCTCAGTCTAAAAACCATCACCAACTCTCTCGACAGGCAAGTCATCAAAAAGATGAAAAACTGGTCTTCCGCATGTCCCCTTTTCAGATTGGCTCATTTCCACAGTGAGTCGATGCCTACGCAGATCTGAGGGTGTCGTCATTCCCACTCAGAATCCCTAACCCTGAATGATGGAGTCTCCTACCACGTGGCTCTGAGCTCGCGTTCCCTGCAAGGCAACCTGACGATGCCAAATGAGACAGTGCACTGGTATGGGTGCACAGAGCCAAATGAGACAGTGCACTGGTGTGCGTGCACAGAGCCAAATGAGACAGTGCACTGGTGTGCGTGCACAGAGCCAAATGAGACAGTGCACTGGTATGGGTGCACAGAGCCGGGCACCTGTTTTGGATAAACACAGTCCTTCTCCGTCTGTGCTCCTGTTCCCGGCATATTTTGTGATGGTCCTTCCCAGCTCCTGGGGAAGTTCGCTACCAAAATCAGAAGGCTGGGGCTGTGCCACCTTCTGCCTTGTCTCTGAGGCACCAGCAAAGACACTTGGCCCGTTGGGCATATCAACAAACATCTGGTGCAATGGACAAGAAGCTGTTGCGTGTGACTAGATATACCTCACCATTACGCTGTCCTTCTTCATTACAGATTACGCTCGAGTTTTTCAGGATCACAAGATCATGTGGTTTGGAAAGTCTCATCCCCCGCACCCTGACTGTACATGGAAATCTAGAGAGAAAGTTGACAACCTCCCATTGCAATGGAAAACCATCCAGTTGGAGACCTCTATTGGCTAGAAACAGTGATTCCACACCAACGCAAAAGCACAAACACCCCATGGAGGCAGTCTGATGTTTGTAGAAGGTATAGCACTTAGCCCAAATATTTCTGTTATTGCTAGAGTATTTGCATAAAACTAATGCATCACAAAGCAAGGGAGCCTCGTTACTTCTGAGATATTGGGCAACGTCTTGAAGCTCCTGGAGTCCTTCACGTGTTGAATACATGATGCTGTAGGACCTCTGGCCCAATTTATAGGATGTGCACAAGCATGGATGGACAGGATTTGGGCTGATGTCTAGTCACAATCCAAATAGCAGTTATCTTATTGTAATTAATATGATATACAAATGATTGAGTACTAACCACATAAAATTGGCATTAATGGATTGTCAACTCATGGTTTCAGATAATTTTTTCTGGTTTCAGATCTAAAGTCAAGTATATCTTTACTGAGCCCTTGCATATTTTGGTGGAAAAAGATTTCCAAGACCCTCACTTGACCCCAGCGTAGATAATAGTAATTATGATTATAATTATTATTACTGGATGAATCAATGTTTCTAGTGGACAGAGCTGAAAATAAACCTGAACACACACATACATACACTTTTTTTTCATTTAAAGATAAAATGCATCTTGATTCCAAATTTGGTCTTTTAATCATGATAATTTCCTTAGTACAATGAAGTTTGATTTTGAAAAATCTGAAAGTCTGAAAATCTAAATAACTTATGTCCACTCATGCCCATTTGTTAAGTCCCTAATTATCTGATCCCAGTCACCCTTAAATAACTTTTGAATAATATTGTCTATATCTTCAAAAATGTCTTGTGATTTTGATGGGAATTATGATAAGCCTGTATGTCAGCTGGGGAGAACTAATTCACATGTTGCCTCTTCGTGAACTGATGACTTGCTGTGTTGTCTTCTAGTCCACGAATGCGGCGTGTCTCCTATTTTCATCAGCATTTCGTGGTTCTCAGCATACGCACTCTCTATATGAGTATGCTTTGTGAGATCGATGCCTAGGTGTCTTATTTTTAATGAGCAATTATAAATGTCATACTTTTAACTCCATAGCCCATTTCTAGCACCTAGCAATACAATTAATTGTTTCATGTTTATTCTGTATTTTGTGACCTTGCTGAATACACTTATAAGCTCCATGAATTTACTTTCTTTTGGTAATTCCTTGGGATTTCATCCACTGACAATTATCTGCTGTACATATAGGCACAAGTTTACATCTTCCTCCCCAATCTGTCTGCCATTTACGAAGTTAATTCAAAAAGTTCATGAATAATGGAATTAAAAGATAAATTTATTTTGATGCAAAAACACTGAGATCCATGCATATTTTTTCATAATACACATTTTCCATGGTCTTTTTAAAGACTGCTCACATTCCCTTTCTTGCCTTATTACACTTTCCGGAGTTTCCAGAGCTACATTGAGTAAGAATGGTGAGTGTGGGTCCGGCGTTTTGGCGCAGGGGGCTAAGCCACCACCCAGGATGCTGGCATCCCACGAGGGCACCACGGTTCGTGTCCTGCTGCTCCACTTCCGATCCAGCTCCCTGATAATGTGCCTGGGAAAGCAGCAGAAGATGGACCAGGTGCTTGAGCCCTGCACCCACGTGGGAGACCTGGAGGAAGCTCCTGACTCCTGCCTTCAGCCTGGCCCAGCCCTGGCCATTGAAGCCATCTGGGGAGTGAACCAGCAGAAGCTTCTCTCTCTCCATCTCTCTCTTCCAAATAAATAAATAAATCTTTACAAAAAAAAAGAAAGAAAAAGAGTGGTGAGTGTGGATTTCCTTGCCTTTTCTGCCCTAAGGAGCAAAACTTTCATCGTCACCACTAAATATGGCAGCAGCGGGCGTGCTGTCGTTGCTCCTTCTCAAGTTGACTGGGTTGATCCTGCCACATCGATGACCACATGTCCACTGACACATCTCGGCTGGAAGGCACGTTCCAGTTGCTTCCCGTAGTCCTGTGCCTGTCCACTCCCAAACTCCTTCCTTGTCCTCATCACTCCTTTTAGGAAACTCCTTCCCAGCTCCCAAGGCCAGGTCCACCTGTGAAGCCCCCACTCCCTGGAGGCATCGGCTGCAGCTGAAGGAGCGTCGGGCTTGCATGCATCACTCCTTCTGGGCCCGGCTTAAGACCCTGAGTCTTCAAGGCTTCTCATCTACAAAGCACAGATGGTGATGTCGATCTCTGTCTCACCTCTGTCTCTCTCTGGTGGTGTTGAAGACAACAAGCCTGTGGCGTCTTTGCAGAGTACCCACAGTTTTCTAACAAACACCCCTCCTTCCTGCTTCCAGGGCTCACCTGCACCTTCTTCTCCGCTTTTCCCCAGTTTGCACATGCCTGAACCCTTGCAGTTACACAGCCATCCATGCCGAGGCTGCTGCCTGGGCCACCTGCCCACTAAGATGCCAGCTAGACCTGTGATTTAACCAGCTGGACTTCACTGACCACGTTCTGAAGGAATTGCTTCCAAGTGGAACGAGTCTCTGTAGAGACCAAGCCCATGAAAGTCAGAAGCCAGCTCTACCCCAGCACGTGGACATCCCCAGCGCAACGGCCTCCCCAGGAGCGGCCATCAGCCCCGAGGACACAGCTTTGCACAGCCAGTAAAGAGAAGCTGCACACCCTGGTGGGGACGAGCCCACTGAGGGCTGCCGGTCACTTGAGCTAAAGGGACGCAAGAATTCCTGTGGAAGGGAAAATCGCCATCACTCCCAGGAACCCGCTAGTGTGCCTGGCTTGCGGTGGGGACAGAGGAAGGTTTGTTGGCTGTGGGAGCTGCAGGGACCAGGCGACAGGCAGAGGCCCTCCTGGTCGCCCCGGCAGTGGCTCTGCCGGGGCCCTGTTCCTCTTCTTGTTGGCTTATTATCTGGGGGATGAAAGGAGAACACTAGGAAAGTAGCAGAACCCCGAGACCAGGTTACCGCTGTCCTTTCCGCCACTGTCTTCCCACACTTGACCCCTTTCTGGAAGTCGGATTCACGCTGCAGGTGGAAGGCATGTCTCCTGCGTGTAATGGGGACATTTACATGCACACAGCCTGGTGCGGATCTGGGAGGAAATGCCGCAGAGTCAAAAACTTCCTTTGGAGCGATTCTGTTCCATAAAATGACTCAAAAGAAAGCTTTGCATTTTGCTTATGTTTCGGCAGTTGGCAATCCTCATTTAAATGCGTCCACGTGGATGCCATAGGAAGGGTGTGATGGCGTACTGGGGAGCGGTGACAGGATGCTGCTTTTTCTGCAGACACTTGCTGTACCATAAGTGTATTGCTGCAGTAAACACATCAAAAGGTAAATGATGTCCACCTAGGGAAAATGGAGGTACACACCTTTCCCCGTGGCCAGGAACCCCAATTCAGCCAGATACTGACCTTCCCAGCTCCACAGAGAAGCAAAGCTACTAAAGGCCAGCCTCGTGCATCTTTGCTTAACTGAAGGCTGTCAGGCTCAGCTTGGCCAATCGCCAAGGAAACTGAAGTCCAAAGGCAAGACTGTAGCTCCAGCTACCAACATGGGTGTCTTGTTCCCTGAACTGTAGGCAAGAGCAGCTAGCGTCCCCTGCTTTGTCAAAGAGCGTGCAGGGTTTGGCCAGAGCTGAGGCTTGAGTTCTTGTCTGCATCCTCATCCCTCTCATGGGCCTTGCACAGAGGAGTCCTGAGCTGGGTTGTGGGATACGTGTGCAAAACCCAGCACCCACCATGCAGCGACGGTTTGTGGCGTTTCTCCATGTGTGACTCCCAGACGACCTGCAATGTTCTGGGGTGAACTGCATGAGTGCAAATACCGGAGAGCTCACCCCAGAATTTCTGGGCCATCATCTATAAGGGTGGAGCCCAGAGCCTGCATTCTAACTTGCTCTCCAGTTCATTCTGGCACACAGAAAAGTTGGAGAATCACAACTCCAGGAGCTAGAGACGTAAAAATGTGCTCATCACCGCTGTCCACATACGAGGACTGGGCAGTGCGCTCTCATCACCTCTGTCCACATACGAGGACTGGGCATTGCTCTCATCACCACTGTCCACATACGAGGACTGGGCAGTGTGCTCATCACCACTGTCCACATACAAGGACTGGGCAGTGTGCTCATCACCTCTGTCCACATACGAGGACTGGGCAGTGTGCTCATCACCACTGTCCATATACGAGGACTGGGCAGTGCGCTCATCACCACTGTCTACATACGAGGACTGGGCAGTGTGCTCATCACCACTGTCCACATACGAGGACTGGGCAGTGCGCTCTCATCACCTCTGTCCACATACGAGGACTGGGCATTGCTCTCATCACCACTGTCCAGATACGAGGACTGGGCAGTGTGCTCATCACCTCTGTCCACATACGAGGACTGGGCAGTGTGCTCATCACCACTGTCTACATACGAGGACTGGGCAGCGCTCTCATCACCTCTGTCCACATACGAGGACTGGGCATTGCTCTCATCACCACTGTCCACATACGAGGACTGGGCAGTGTGCTCATCACCACTGTCCATATACGAGGACTGGGCAGTGCGCTCATCACCACTGTCTACATACGAGGACTGGGCAGCGCTCTCATCACCTCTGTCCACATACGAGGACTGGGCATTGCTCTCATCACCACTGTCCACATACGAGGACTGGGCAGTGTGCTCATCACCACTGTCCATATACGAGGACTGGGCAGTGCGCTCATCACCACTGTCCACATACGAGGACTGGGCAGTGCGCTCATCACCGCTGTCCACATACGAGGACTGGGCAGTGCGCTCATCACCACTGTCCACATACGAGGACTGGGCAGTGTGCTCTCATCACCACTGTCCACATACGAGGACTGGGCAGTGCGCTCATCACCACTGTCCACATACGAGGTTGGGCAGTGCGCTCATCACCTCTGTCCACATACGAGGACTGGGCAGTGCGCTCATCACCACTGTCCACATACGAGGACTGGGCAGTGTGCTCTCATCACCTCTGTCCACATACGAGGACTGGGCATTGCTCTCATCACCACTGTCCACATACGAGGACTGGGCAGTGTGCTCATCACCTCTGTCCACATACGAGGACTGGGCAGTGTGCTCTCATCACCACTGTCCATATACGAGGACTGGGCAGTGCGCTCATCACCTCTGTCCACATACGAGGACTGGGCAGTGTGCTCATCACCTCTGTCTACATACGAGGACTGGGCAGTGTGCTCATCCCCTCTGTCCATATACGAGGACTGGGCAGTGTGCTCATCACCACTGTCCACATACGAGGACTGGGCTGTGCGCTCATCACCACTGTCCACATACGAGGACTGGGCAGTGCGCTCATCACCACTGTCCACATACGAGGACTGGGCAGTGCGCTCATCACCTCTGTCCACATACGAGGACTGGGCAGTGCGCTCATCACCACTGTCCACATACGAGGACTGGGCAGTGCGCTCATCACCACTGTCCATATACGAGGACTGGGCAGTGCGCTCATCACCTCTGTCCACATACGAGGACTGGGCAGTGCGCTCATCACCACTGTCCACATACGAGGACTGGGCAGTGCGCTCATCACCACTGTCCATATACGAGGACTGGGCAGTGCGCTCATCACCTCTGTCCACATACGAGGACTGGGCAGTGCGCTCATCACCACTGTCCACATACGAGGACTGGGCAGTGCGCTCATCACCTCTGTCCACATACGAGGACTGGGCAGTGTGCTCATAGCCTCTGTCTACATACGAGGACTGGGCAGTGTGCTCTCATCACCTCTGTCCATATATGAGGACTGGGCAGTGTGCTCATCACCACTGTCCACATACGAGGACTGGGCTGTGCGCTCATCACCACTGTCCACATACGAGGACTGGGCAGTGCGCTCATCACCACTGTCCACATACAAGGACTGGGCAGTGCGCTCATCACCTCTGTCCACATACGAGGACTGGGCAGTGCGCTCATCACCACTGTCCACATACGAGGACTGGGCAGTGCGCTCATCACCACTGTCCACATACGAGGACTGGGCAGTGCGCTCATCACCTCTGTCCACATACGAGGACTGGGCAGTGCGCTCATCACCACTGTCCACATACGAGGACTGGGCATTGCTCTCATCACCACTGTCCACATACGAGGACTGGGCAGTGTGCTCATCACCTCTGTCCATATACGAGGACTGGGCAGTGTGCTCATCACCTCTGTCCATATACGAGGACTGGGCAGTGCGCTCATCACCTCTGTCCACATACGTGGACTGGGCAGTGCGCTCATCACCACTGTGCACATACGAGGACTGGGCAGCGCTCTCATCACCTCTTTCTACATACGAGGACTGGGCAGTGCTCTCATCACCACTGTCCACATACGAGGACTGGGCAGTGTGCTCATCACCTCTGTCTACATACGAGGACTGGGCAGTGTGCTCATCACCTCTGTCTACATACGAGGACTGGGCAGTGTGCTCATCACCTCTGTCCATATACGAGGACTGGGCAGTGTGCTCATCACCACTGTCCACATACGAGGACTGGGCTGTGCGCTCATCACCACTGTCCACATACGAGGACTGGGCAGTGCGCTCATCACCACTGTCCACATACAAGGACTGGGCAGTGCGCTCATCACCTCTGTCCACATACGAGGACTGGGCAGTGCGCTCATCACCACTGTCCAGATACGAGGACTGGGCAGTGCGCTCATCACCACTGTCCACATACGAGGACTGGGCAGTGCGCTCATCACCTCTGTCCACATACGAGGACTGGGCAGTGCGCTCATCACCACTGTCCACATACGAGGACTTGGCAGTGTGCTCATCACCACTGTCCACATACGAGGACTGGGCAGTGCGCTCATCACCACTGTCCACATACGAGGACTGGGCAGTGCGCTCATCACCTCTGTCCACATACGAGGACTGGGCAGTGCGCTCATCACCACTGTCCACACACGAGGACTGGGCAGTGTGCTCATCACCTCTGTCCACATACGAGGACTGGGCAGTGTGCGCTTATCACCTCTGTCCACATACGAGGACTGGGCAGTGTGCTCATCACCTCTGTCTACATACGAGGACTGGGCAGTGTGCTCATCACCTCTGTCCATATACGAGGACTGGGCAGTGTGCTCATCACCACTGTCCACATACGAGGACTGGGCAGTGTGCTCATCACCTCTGTCCACATACGAGGACTGGGCAGTGCGCTCATCACCACTGTCCACATACGAGGACTGGGCAGCGCTCTCATCACCACTGTCCACATACGAGGACTGGGCAGTGCTCTCATCACCACTGTCCACATACGAGGACTGGGCAGTGCGCTCATCACCTCTGTCCACATACGAGGACTGGGCAGTGCGCTCATCACCACTGTCCACATACGAGGACTGGGCAGCGCTCTCATCACCACTGTCCACATACAAGGACTGGGCAGTGTGCTCATCACCACTGTCCACATACGAGGACTGGGCAGTGTGCTCTCATCACCACTGTCCACATACGAGGACTGGGCAGTGTGCTCTCATCACCACTGTCCATATACGAGGACTGGGCAGTGCACTCATCACCTCTGTCCACATACGAGGACTGGGCAGTGCACTCATCACCTCTGTCCACATACGAGGACTGGGCAGTGTGCTCATCACCTCTGTCCACATACGAGGACTGGGCAGTGTGCTCATCACCACTGTCCATATACGAGGACTGGGCAGTGTGCTCATCACCACTGTCCACATACGAGGACTGGGCTGTGCGCTCATCACCACTGTCCACATACGAGGACTGGGCAGTGCGCTCATCACCACTGTCCACATACGAGGACTGGGCAGTGCGCTCATCACCTCTGTCCACATACGAGGACTGGGCAGTGCGCTCATCACCACTGTCCACATACGAGGACTGGGCAGTGCGCTCATCACCACTGTCCACATACGAGGACTGGGAAGTGCGCTCATCACCTCTGTCCACATACGAGGACTGGGCAGTGCGCTCATCAACACTGTCCACATACGAGGACTGGGCAGCGCTCTCATCACCTCTTTCTACATACGAGGACTGGGCAGTGCTCTCATCACCACTGTCCACATACGAGGACTGGGCAGTGTGCTCATCACCTCTGTCTACATACGAGGACTGGGCAGTGTGCTCATCACCTCTGTTTACATACGAGGACTGGGCAGTGTGCTCATCACCTCTGTCCATATACGAGGACTGGGCAGTGTGCTCATCACCACTGTCCACATACGAGGACTGGGCTGTGCGCTCATCACCACTGTCCACATACGAGGACTGGGCAGTGCGCTCATCACCACTGTCCACATACAAGGACTGGGCAGTGCGCTCATCACCTCTGTCCACATACGAGGACTGGGCAGTGCGCTCATCACCACTGTCCACATACGAGGACTGGGCAGTGCGCTCATCACCACTGTCCACATACGAGGACTGGGCAGTGCGCTCATCACCTCTGTCCACATACGAGGACTGGGCAGTGCGCTCATCACCACTGTCCACATACGAGGACTGGGCAGTGCGCTCATCACCACTGTCCACATACGAGGACTGGGCAGTGCGCTCATCACCACTGTCCACACACGAGGACTGGGCAGTGTGCTCATCACCTCTGTCCACATACGAGGACTGGGCAGTGTGCTCTCATCACCACTGTCCATATACGAGGACTGGGCAGTGTGCGCTCATCACCTCTGTCCACATACGAGGACTGGGCAGTGTGCTCATCACCTCTGTCTACATACGAGGACTGGGCAGTGTGCTCATCACCTCTGTCCATATACGAGGACTGGGCAGTGTGCTCATCACCACTGTCCACATACGAGGACTGGGCAGTGTGCTCATCACCTCTGTCCACATACGAGGACTGGGCAGTGCGCTCATCACCACTGTCCACATACGAGGACTGGGCAGCGCTCTCATCACCACTGTCCACATACGAGGACTGGGCAGTGCTCTCATCACCACTGTCCACATACGAGGACTGGGCATTGCTCTCATCACCACTGTCCACATACGAGGTTGGGCAGTGCGCTCATCACCTCTGTCCACATACGAGGACTGGGCAGTGTGCTCATCACCACTGTCCACATACGAGGCACTGGGCAGTGTGCTCATCACCACTGTCCACATATGAGGCACTGGGCAGTGTGCTCATCACCACTGTCCACATACGAGGACTGGGCAGTGTGCTCTCATCACCACTGTCCACCTACGAGGACTGGGCAGTGTGCTCTCATCACCACTGTCCATATACGAGGACTGGGCAGTGCGCTCATCACCTCTGTCCACATACGAGGACTGGGCAGTGCACTCATCACCTCTGTCCACATACGAGGACTGGGCAGTGCGCTCATCACCTCTGTCCACATACGAGGACTGGGCAGTGTGCTCATCACCACTGTCCACATACGAGGACTGGGCAGTGTGCTCATCACCTCTGTCTACATACGAGGACTGGGCAGTGTGCTCATCACCTCTGTCCATATACGAGGACTGGGCAGTGTGCTCATCACCACTGTCCACATACGAGGACTGGGCTGTGCGCTCATCACCACTGTCCACATACGAGGACTGGGCAGTGCGCTCATCACCACTGTCCACATACGAGGACTGGGCAGTGTGCTCATCACCACTGTCCACATACGAGGACTGGGCTGTGCGCTCATCACCTCTGTCCACATACGAGGACTGGGCAGTGTGCTCATCACCACTGTCCACATACGAGGACTGGGCTGTGCGCTCATCACCTCTGTCCACATACGAGGACTGGGCAGTGCGCTCATCACCACTGTCCACATACGAGGACTGGGCAGTGCGCTCATCACCACTGTCCACATACGAGGACTGGGCAGTGCGCTCATCACCTCTGTCCACATACGAGGACTGGGCAGTGCGCTCATCACCTCTGTCCACATACGAGGACTGGGCAGTGCGCTCATCACCACTGTCCACATACGAGGACTGGGCAGTGCGCTCATCACCACTGTCCACATACGAGGACTGGGCAGTGCGCTCATCACCTCTGTCCACATACGAGGACTGGGCAGTGCGCTCATCACCACTGTCCACATACGAGGACTGGGCAGTACTCTCATCACCACTGTCCACATACGAGGACTGGCTAGAGGCAAGGTTTCCAGAAAGTCAGTGCTCATGTGCATTTTAGACAGGGCCGTCACCCCCACACAACTGTCCGAGCACACATAGGCACACTTTTCAATGCTGATACGTGGAAGACGAGACAGGCCATCATTATACTCAAGATTAAACTTAGGAGAGTTAGCTCTTTCCAAAAAGCTCTGGGGAAAGCATTTTTAAATACTCTCATGTGAGATGGTAGCATTAGAATTTTGCACTTTTTAAAATCCCTGACCATCATGGTGTCCTATATCAGCCTTATATATCCTATATAAGCCCTATATGCCCTATATCAGCCCTATATGTCCTATATCAGCCTTAAGACTAAAAGGTTCATGGAAATATTATGTGAACACTGTAGATGAATTACAGAAGCTTTTATGCCAAGATCTCTTAATTCCATTTTCCACACACTTTTTTAGAAAAGATTTATTTATGTATTTGAAAGGAAGAGTTCACAGAGAGGCAGAGAGAGAGAAAGAGAGAGAGAGAGAGAGAGACTTCCATCTACTGGTTCACTCCCCAAATGGTCTCAATGGCCAGAGCTCAGCTGATCCGAAGCCAGGAGCCAGGAGCTTCTTCCAGGTCTCCCACACAGGGGCAGGGGCCCAAGGACTTGGACCATCCTCCACTGCTTTCCCAGGCCACAGCAGAGAGCTGGGTTGGAAGTGGAGCAAATGGAGTCTATAGGAGATGCCGGCACTGCAGGTGGTGGCTTTACCTACAACACCACAGCACCAGCCTCTTTGACACACTTTCTGAAGTCCCCTCACATGGTGCTGGGTTTGGAGAAAGTGAAACCACTCAGAATAGTGAAGTAAAAGGGGTACCAGTCCAAAGGCCAAGCAGAGGGGCTCTCCTAGCTTCCACTTGTTACGCAGGGACGTGAGTGGTGAGTGCTGACTGCGGGAGCCTGGGGGGTTCCGGTTCTGGCGTCTTCGGCTCAGTCCTGAGTGCTGGCTGGTTCACAGTAACGCTGAATGGCATTATTAACACAGCTCGTCAAGGAAAACATTATTAAAGAGGCTGAGAGTCATACACAGGCGTCCGTGGACGCCAGCTATTCAGAGTTTCAAATTGCCTTTGATGCGGCTAACATCAACAGGGATTAAAATGCCATCAGCCTGGACTTCGAAGATGATCAGGGTTGAAAGACTTGATTTAGAATAAATCAAGGAAGACTGTGGGCACTACTCTTCTCCTCACAATGCACATGCATAACATTTGAGAAACAGTAACAGAAGTAAAATTAAACATTGTGCAGAGAGGGCCTGCTTTCTCTCTCTCTCTCTCTCTCTCTCTCTCTCTCTCTCTCTCTCATTCTCACTCTCACTTTCCCCCTCTCATTTGGTCTCTGATGCCTTGTAAGGGCTGGACTCTGCCACGCCTTGTGCTGTGTGTCACCTGCCTTCTCTCCTGTGCAGGGCCAGCCGCTGTCCAGGGGCCCTCCCTGTGGTCTCTGCTGGGCACAGCAGGCGCTGTGGTGTCAGGCTGTCCTGAGATCAAGGGGTTTAGGAGGCATGGCCGACACCCAGGGATGCAGGACGAGGGGTATGCAGCTGTCTCCCCCTCCCTGGCTCCACCACATCCTTGCAACAGTTCTCCATGCTCCCCGTGCCCAGGGCAGCTGCTGTGGCTCCAGCTTCCCCCAGGTGCTCAGCACCTGAGTTTTGGGGGAAACTTCTCATCCCGTTATCTCCCAGCCTTAGAGAAGGTGGCTGCCATCAGCTGGGTATAGTCTCCAGGTCACCTTGCTGTCAGTCCCCTCTCTGCCTGCATTCTCTGTGTAATCTACTCCCTGTGATCGCTCTCCCTGGGAACGGAGTGCAGCTTCTAGCATCATGCCAATCTCCATTGCCAGTTTCTTGCTATGCCGACTCCAGTCTCACGCGGCTCAATAAAGGACAGGGACAGACGCTGTGCTCAGCACTGTCCACCACTTTGGAAGAGAGATAACAGAGTTCCTGAAGGTAACAATGGAAGCAGAGAGAATGGGGCGGGACTCAGTAGGGCTGATGGCTGGACCAGACCCAGCGATAAGACTGACTCATTGTAGAAGCACCATGGCATCTGTGCCTGGAGAGTGAGCCATGGCGCTCAGGCAGAACAGGGTCAGCATACCCGGCAGGGGTGTGAGAAAGGAAAGGAAGACTGGAGGAGCAACTATTGGGTACAAGAGGCTGAACAATGCCACAGGAGGAGCCCCCAACACTGCTCAGCTCCACTCAGGGACAACACATCAGAGGCATGGGGAGCCCAGTAGGGAATTCACTACTCAGACTTTCAATACCTTCATTGTGCTCTCTAGCTCGGCTCCAGCTGCTCCAGGATTTGCGTATGCAACACTGCACTGCAGTCAGACCACTTCCCAAGCTTATGTTCTCTGCCTTCTAAGGCAGTGTGCTAAGGTGCAACTACATCATCACAGTGAGTGTGCTTCCGACAGGAGAGCTACATTTCCACGTGGTTTCTGGGCCGTGGAGGCACCTGCATGTGTCCCACATCACAGCCTGGACCCGCTGCATGTGCTTCTGGGATTTGTTTTATGCATATGTGTATGTTTGCATATTCTTCTTCTTCTTCTTCTTTTTTTTTTTACAGGCAGAGTGGACAGTGAGAGAGAGACGGAGAGAAAGGTCTTCCTTTGCCGTTGGTTCACCCCACAATGGCCGCCGCGCATCACGCTGATCCGAAGGCAGGAGCCAGGTGCTCCCATGGGGTGCAGGGCCCAAGGACCTGGGCCATCCTCCACTGCACTCCTGGGCCACAGCAGAGAGCTGGCCTGGAAGAGGGGCAACCAGGACAGAATCTGGCGCCCCGACCGGGACTAGAACCCGGTGTGCTGGCACCCCAGGCGGAGGATTAGCCTATTGAGCCACGGTGCCAGCCATGCATACTCTTCTATCCATCATGCAGCCTGTTCTTGGTATCTGACTCCCTGCACGTGATTGTCTATGGATCTCTGGGTCTTACACCCAATGTGAGCGCTCAGCACGGGCTACTCTGTTGCTATAACAGCATCCAAGTGGACCAGAAGCACTTCTGCATACATTCTTCCTCCCCACCTAGGCCAAGGGAGGAGATGCTTCCTGGGGCCCTTGGGCACTCTGCATAATCTCACTAGCTAGAGAGCTGCTTGCACACTGGAGCATGGGCCAGTGCTAGCCTGGTGCTCTTTTAGATTTTGGAGCATTTTAAATAGCAGATTTTCAAAATAGGGATGCTCAACTGATCATATTCCAAAATTAAAAAAAAAAAAAACTGAAATCTCATTTCTAGTCCCAAGCATTTCAGATAATGCATTCTTAAGGTGTGGCTGCGTTTTTGCTTTTACAATGAATTGAAGCCTGGGACACAGGTGACAGTTTTTGATAATTATTTTTTTAGGTGAATTGGGAGGCAGAGAGTGTTTGGGAGACAGGTGAGGGATTTAGCTTACTTTGCTTCTGTTGCAGTTAAGGTGGCATCCAAAAAGAGATATGGGGAAGGGGCTCAAGATTGCGGTATAGCAGCAAGGTGTGCCGAGTCGCACAGAGAGAGATTGATGAACAGAGGGGACAGTCAGGTGATAGAACCATGAAAGGTTGGCATGGAGTGGTACGGGAGCATGCCAGAGAGTGCCGGGGACCACCCCGGGATGGGTAGAGGTGCCCAGAACTGCAGAAAGAGAACGGAACAAAGAACCAGTGGGAGGATGACTGCTGTCCCCACTGCAACCGCTGGCACCAACCGCTGGCACCTCCGACCCACCCTGGCACAGACAGGTGAGACACAAGTGGTTGAGTGGGGAAGGAAATTAATGCAAAGTGAATAGTGCTTGCTTCTGTAAGAGTGAAGAGGGCTCGATCCTGGGGGACGAACTGAGAGGTTGAACATGCCACGATGCCTCGGTGTCTCCCCCCCACAACCAGAGCTGCAGCGGGCGGAGAGCAGGCATCTTGTTTGCTTACATTCGGGAGTGAATGCTTTTGCCTCCTGAACATGAACTTCAGTGGTGGGGATCACCCCATCCGGAGAACAAGGACCACAACTGTTCGAAGTGACTCCCCACTCGTCATGCAGCGGGCACGGTGATGGGGTGGGGCTGAGCAATGGAGGCCCAGGCACTCTGCAGAGAACAAAGGAACAGGCAGACCGGTCCAGGGGACGGAGCTTAGTAGCTCACAGCCCAGGTACCAGTCTACTCGAGTACTTGCCTCCCTCAGTTACCAGAAATAAACGCTAGAATGTGGAGCTTCCTGCTCACACTAGCAATCAGTACAGACCCATAGAAGAGGGAAATCAACCTAAAAATTAAACCAAGCAGAAACCAAACAGAAATGCCAAAGAACAAAGGAAAAATCCTGAATAAGAATATAGAAGAACCTATGAACTCGCCAACAGAGCCGGCTAAATAGAGCCTCCATAATAGAGGCTTAAGAAGAAGAATTTGAAGTCATGCCACAAAAATAATTTAGAAAATTAATAATCATATTACTTAGAAGCAATGAGAAACAGATTCAAGATCTGAACAAAAAGCATGCCCAAGGATTAGAGATCCTAAAGAGAAGACAGAATGAAATACTGGAAATGAAAAACTCATTTGACCAAATGAAAACACCGTGGAATCTCTCAGAAATTGAACAGATGAAATAGAAGAGTGAATATCAGAACTCAAAGACAAATTTCCAAAAATAATATAGTCAGATAAAACACAGGAAGAAGAAATTAGAAAATTAAAAAACATGGTTGGAGACTTACAGGATTCAATCAAGTGCTGTAATGTATGGATAATTGGAGCCCCTGAGGGTGTGCAGAGAGAGAACGGATTGGAAGGCATTTTTCAATGAAATAATATCAGAAAACTTCCAACATAGGCAGGTTGAAAGAAACAACCAAATTCAACAAATACACAGGAGTCATAACAAATCTGACAAGAAAAGGAATTCACCACGACACACTGTGGCAACACTCAGCTCAGTGAAACACAAAGAACAAATCCTAAAATGTGCCAGAGAGAAACGACAAATCACATTCAGAGGTAATTCAATCAGACTCACCCCAGACTTCTCATCACAAACCCTACAGGCAAGAAGACAATGGCATGATCTATTCCAAGTTTTAAAAGATAAAGGATGCCAGCCTAGAATAATAGTCCCTGCAAAGCTGTCATCTGTGAAGGAAGGGGAAATAAAGATTTTCAACAACAAACAGAAACTGAAAGAATTTGTATCTTCATGTCCAGCCCTACAACACTGGATCAAGGACGTGCTGCACACAGAAATACAAAAACAAGAACTTCTCTACAAAACAAGATGAATGTAGAAAATAACCCAACTAAACTACAAACAAATCTCAAAATACGTAAACAGCTCTTTTAAGGAAACATGACAGGAAAAAGACAGCATTTAACAATAGTCATACTGAATGTAAATGGCCTCAACTCTACAATCAAGAGACACAGAGTAGCTGAATGGATTAAAAAAGAAAATCCATCAATCTGCTGCCTTCAGGAATTACACCTCACCAGCAAAGATGCACACAGACTGAAAGTGAAAGGATGGAAAAAGATATTCCAAGCTAACAGAAACCAAAAAAGAGCTGGTGTGGCCATCCTAATATCAGACAAAATACACTTTAACACAAAAGCTATTAAAAGAGACAAAGAAGGGCATTATATAATGATTAAAGGATCAATCCAACACAAAGACGTTACTATTATAAATGTAAATGCACCTAATTACAGGGTGCCTGGCTACTTGAAAGAATTACTATAGGAGTTAAAGGGAAATAGAGATGCAAATACAATAGTAACAGGGGACTTCAATACCCCACTTTCACCAATGGACAGATCAGCCAGACAGAAAACCAACAAGGAAACAACAGAGCTAATTAACGCTATAGACCAAAGAGACGTGTAGATATCTACAGGTCTACAGAGCCTTCTACCCCACAGCCACAGAGTACACATATTTCTCCCTGATACCTGGAACTTACTCTAGGATTGACCAGATGTTGGCCATACAGAGAGTCTCAGCAAATTCAAAAAAATTGAAATCATACCATGCATCTTCTCAGACCACGATGCAATGAAACTCGAAATCAACAACTCAAGAATCTCTACACCATATGCAAACACATGGAGAATGAACAACATGATTCTGAGTGAAGAGTGGGTCATAGAAGAAATCAAAAGAGAAATTTCTAGAAACAAGTGAAAATGTTAATACAACTTATCAAAACTTCTGGGATACAGCAAAAGCAGTGCTAAGAGGAAAGTTTATAGCAGCTGGTGCCTACATCAAGAAACTGGAAAGATACCAAACAAATGACCTCTCTGTGCACCTCAAGGATTTAGAAAAACAGCAGCAAACCAAACCCAAACCCAGCAGAAGAAAAGAAATACTAAAGATTAGAGAAGAAATAAACAGAATTGAAACAAACAAAAAATAAAAACATCAGCAAAACCAAGAGCTAGTTCTTTGAAAAAATAAACAAAATATACACACCATTGGCCCAACCAACCAAAAAGGAGAAGACTCAAATCTGTAAAATTAAAGATGGTAATGGAAATGTAACAACAGACACAACAGAAATAAAAAGATTAATTAGAAACCACTATAAAGAGCTGGATTCTAACAACTTGGGAAACCTGGAATAAACGGATAGATTCCTGGACACATACAACCTTCAGAAACTGAGCCATCAAGACACAGAAAACCTAACCAGACCCATAACCGTGAAAGAAATTGAATCAGTAATAAACGTGCTACCGAAAAAGAAGAGCCCAGGACCGGACATCTTTACCGCTGTATTCTGCCAGACATTTAAAGAACAACTAACCCCAGTTCTTCTCAAATTATTCAAAACAATTGAAAGGGAGGGAATCCTCCCAAATTCTTTCTATGAAGCCAATATCACCTTAATTCCTAAGCCGAGAAAAGACACAACAGAGAAAGAAAACTATAGACCTATCTCCCTGATGAACAAAGATGAAAAAATACTCAACAAGATCCTGGCCAGCTGAATCCAACTACACATCAGAAAGTTCATTTACCTGGACCAAGTGGGATTTACCCTGGTATGCAGGGATGGTTCAACATTCGAAAATCAATGTGATACATTACATTAACAAACTGAGAAACAAAAACCATATGAGTATCTCAATACATGCAGAGAAAGCATTTGATAAAATACAACACCCTTTCTTGATGAAAACTCTAAGCAAATTGGGTTTAGAAGGAACATTCCTCAACACAATTATGGCAATTTATGACAAACCCATGGCCAGCATTATACTGAATGGGAAAAAGTTGGAGGCATTTCCATTGAAAACTGGCACCAGACAGTGATGCCCACTCTCACCACTGCTATCCAATATAGTCCTAGAAGTGTTAGCCAGAGCCATCAGGCAAGAAAAAGAAATTAAAGGGATACAAATGGGAAAGGAGGAAGTCAAACTATCCCTATTTGCAAATAACATGATTCTTTATATAGGGGATCCAAAAGATTCCTCTAAGAAACCATTGGAACTCATAGAAGAGTTTGGTAAAGTAGTGGGATACAAAGTCAATACACAGAAATCAACAGCCTTTGTATACACAGACAATGCCGTGGCCAAGGAAGAACTTCTAAGATCAATCCCATTCACAATAGCCACGAAAACAATCAAGTATCTTGGGATAAATTTAACCAAAGATGTCAAAGACCTCTATGATGAAAATTACAAAACCTTAAAGAAATAGAAGAAGACACAAAAAATGGAAAAATCTGCCATGCTCATGGATTGGAAGAATCAATATCATCAAAATGTCCATTCTCCCAAAAGCAATTTACAGGTTCAATGCAATACCAATCAAGATACCAAAGTCATTCTTCACAGACCTAGAAAAAATGATGCTGAAATTCATATGGAGGAAAAGGAGAGCACGAATAGCTAAAGCAATCTTTTACAATAAAAACAAGGCCTTAGGCATCACAATTCCAGACTTCAACACATACTACAGGGCAGTGTTAATCTAAACAGTCTGGTACTGGTACAAAAATGGATAGATAGACCAGTGGAACAGAATAGAAACACCGGAGATCAATCTAAACATCTATAACCAACTCATATTCGACAAAGGACCTAAAATCAACCCCTGGAACAGGGACAGCCTCTTCAACAAATGGTGCTGGGAAAACTGGATGTCCACATGCCAAAGTATGAAACAAGAGCCCTATCTTACGCCATATACAAAAATCCACTCAACATGGATTAAAGACCTAAATCTACACCACGACATCATCAAATTAATCAAGAGCATAGGGGAAACCCTACAAGACATTGGAGCAGGCAAAGAATTCCTAGAGAAGACCTCAGAGGCTCAGGTAGCCACAGCTGAAATGAATACTTGGGATTACCTCAAATTGAGAAATTTCTTTACAGCAAAAGAAACAGTCAGGAAAGTGAAGAGGCAACCGACAGAATGGGAGAAATTATTTGCAAACTACACAACTGATAAAGGATTAAAAACTAGAATCTATAAAATGATCAAGTAACTACACAGCAACAAAACGAACAACCCAATAAAAAGATGGGCCAAGGACCTTAGCAGACATTTTTCAAAAGAGGAAACCCAAATGGACAACTGACACATGAAAAAATGTTCAAGATCACTAGCAATCAGGCAAATACAAATCAAAATCACAATGAGGTTTCACCTCACCACGGTTAGAATGGCTTACATACAGAAATCAACCAACAACAGATGCTGGCGAGGATGTGGGGGAAAAGGGACACTAACCCACTGTTGGTGGGAATGGTAAAGCCACTGTGGAAAACAGTATGGAGATACCTCAAAAACTTGAATATAGACCTGCCATATGACCCAGCCATTCCACTATGGGAATTTACCCAAGGGAATGAAATCAGTAAACAAAAGGAAAATCTGCACCTTCATGTTCATCACAGCTCAATTCACAATAGCTAAGACATGGAAGCAACCTAAATGTCCAGCAACTGAAGACTGGATAAAGAAATTGTGGGATATGTTCACTATGGAATACTACAGGGCAGTAAAAAAGGATGAAATCAAATCCTTAGCAAGAAAATGGAGCAAGCTGGAAAACCTCATACTTAGTGAAATATCCCAGTCCCAAAGAGACAAACACCATATGTTCTCCCTGATTCGGGAGAATTAACACACAGCTAAAATGAAAGCTATAGAAGCAAAATAGTCACTTTCAGAACTTACGTCCTCAAGAATCCTTGACCTGATTGTCGAGAGACAGTTAACTATTGTTACTTTTTACTGTGTATATCCTTTTGATTTTGTTTTGTCAGTTTTTTTTTCTTTTTCCTCTGTTTTCTTTCTCTCTCTCTCATCTCTCTACCTCACACTACAGGCTGAACTCTATGTAACACAGAGTTAATTACATGTATTTTAAAGCAATTGGAAAAAGATACCAGGTACCAACAAGGGAGAGGATAAGAGATGGAGGAGGTAGTCTAGAACTGTAAAACAGTACAGTTCTGCATACAGGCACACAGACTTACCTCTAAGGATACAGCCTAGGAACTAATCATGGTGCTCCAAACCTAGGAACTAATCATGGGCTCCAAACCCATAAGAATCGGTTGTATAAACACAATCTTCACTGTTACAATGATCAACTTAAATGTTAAAGGCAACAGCTAGACGGGTTCAAGTTTAAAAGGGACGACATAACTAACATCAATACCTGGTAAAAATAACAGAATTAAAAATGGAAGGAGGGACCAACACGGCAAGCAGTCTGCACGGTAGATTCCTAGAATGACTTTCACTCTGACCTCACAATCAACCCTTAAGGCTTCCTGGTCGGGCTGAAAGGCCTGCAGGTGCATCTCAGGCATGGAAAGACAAGACTCTGTGTGTGTGGCGGGGGAGGACCCTACATGGAGGATCTCTGCGAGACCTCAGAGGAAAGAAGGGTCAGCAAAGAAGGAGGCACTCTTCTCTGAAGGGAGAGGAGAACATCCTCTTGCTTATGGCCATGTCTAAATAACGACTGAGCCTATGGTCACAAAAGGCTTCCATAGCCCTGGCAGCCCACGACAAGAGCCTCGGATGATCACTGACGTCATAAAAAAAGAGTGTCAAATGTTAAAGGAACAACAGTAGTCACTGTGCACTTGTTCCCCAGGTAGGACCTCTGTCCCTGTTGAATTGCAATATGAGAATCGATTGTGAGTTCTCTCCCTAAACTGTACTCTATATGTTGTGTGTGGGTGGGAGGGGTAAATTGTTGAACTCTATGATTCGCAAAGAGTTGGTCCTCTGTATATAAAGTCATACTAAAAATGATCCATAATGAAGAAGGAGATGGGAGAGGGAGAAGGAGGTAAGGGAGCAGGGTGAGGGGCATGGGGGAAAGAACCACTGCATTCTAAAAGTTGTATCTACGTAAAAAAAGGCCGGTGCTGCGGCTCACTAGGCTAATCCTCCGCCTTGTGGTGCCAGCACACCGGGTTCTAGTCCCGGCTGGGGCGCCGGATTCTGTCCTGGTTGCCCCTCTTCCAGTCCAGCTCTCTGCTGTGGCCCGGGAGTGCAGTGGAGGATGGCCCAAGTGCTTGGGCCCTGCACCTCATGGGAGACCAGGAGAAGCACCTGGCTCCTGGCTTCAGATCAGCACGATGTGCTGGCCACAGCAGCCATTGGAGAGTGAACCAACGGCAAAGGAAGACCTTTCTTTCTGTCTCTGTCTCTATCTCTGTCTCTGTCTCTCTTTCACTGTCCACTCTGCCTGTCAAAAAAAAAAAAGTTGTATCTACGTAAAAATGCATTCATTAAATAAAAAAGATAAAGATAATAAAAGAGATATAGGAAGGTCACTGTGCAGGTCTGAAACCCAGAGAGAAATCACTGGGTGCCCTGGGAGTCTTCCCACAAACCCGCTGCTCCCTACAGGCTCCCACCCAGACCAGTGTCTGTATTTATGGGATGGAGGCGAATGCTCACTTCAGTCAAACCTATAATCCATTACATTATTTATGTGATGCCCTAGATAACACCTAGGAAACGTGTGTGGGCTGAACAGGGGATAAAAACACGGACCTTCTGAGACACACTCTTAAAATCAGTCTGTCACAGCACAATATATGTGTGGATCAGGCTGTGGGAAATAACCAAAAATGTGTCCCATGGTTTCCCACGCCTGGTTGCAGCTCCCGTGCAGGGTCTGCTGGCAGCAGCATCTTCAGAATGGATCAGCTGAGGCTTCCATTCATCACTGTTCCATTCAGTGACTCTGTGCTGTAGTTGTATGTGCTTTCCTTTGGGGTCATGTTAAGCTGTTACATACTCATCAGTAAACGAGGTTTTGAGGGATACTTGGCGATGTTAAAATCCTCAACCAGAAGCCTAGGAGCCTCCTCAGAGACATTCCTTTGGAATTGACACAGCTGACATTTGCAGACATGGCTCATTTGTTACTTTAAAGGGAAAAAAGTACCAATCAATTAACAATCAAATACAGATATTACAGTGAATCAAAGTTGCAGAACCGAATGCACCAAATCTCTGAAGAAACAGAAGGCTTCCCCACACGAGGGTCTGTATTTCTCTTCCCAGGAAAACTAGGAAAGGAAACGTGGATTGTGTGACCTTTCCTGCCAAAGGAGAGACTAACAGAGAAGCAGGAGTTTGGGGCGTGTGTGTGTGTGTTATTTTTCAGAAAGTCTGCTCAAAAGGTGAGCACACATGGATGTAAACGGAGCTCTTTCCATGCAGGTCAAAACACCTCTGTCCAATGACCTTTAATAACATCCGTTTGGTTGAGACCAGACAGATTTGATTGTTGTGTCTGGGGATTCTGCCTGGAGAAGAGAGAGAGAAACAAACAGAAGCTGCTCTATTGATTAATCAACCTCCTTCATGTCCAGAGTCTTTCCAGTTCACTGTGTTTCCAGCAAGTCTTGGGACAAGAGAAGAGGAACGAATGGACAAGCCACAGAAGGCGCTCCCAACACAGGTGGAGACGGGACGCAGAGCTGGCCGAGGTTCTCCCTGGGCACCTGTCCTGTACCTATCCATGGAGAGATTGGCTTCAATCTGGGATCCATGGGATACAGCTTCCCACTTCTCAAGAGACCAAGCTAACAGCATAAACCTAAACAGGAGATAGTTTTCCAATTCAGTTTGCTCAAAGACAGGGGTAGGGAAAAAAATAACACACTGGTCTTGTACAAATGGGCCACGAATCCGTTAACAAGCTGCCTTCCCACACATCCCTTCCATCAGTAATGTTTTAGCAATGTGACCCCCCTGAGGCCTGTGGACGTGGGTGACGAGAACAATGCAATCAGTCTCTGTGTGTCTGGGATTACGGCTGCTTCTGTGGACACGTGGACAGCGATGGAAAAGGAATCCTGATGCACATAATCAAAACCCACCCCCAGGAGGCCGCAGCTACAGACACATTCTCTAAAGCGGCCATGAATTTTTATTCCATCGTAAAATCCCAACTCAGAATGTGTACAGCAATTGCAGAGGATGTTCTAAGTTTCTTAAGGGAAATAATATTGAAAGGATCTTTTAAAACATGCAGTAAAATTTCACACACCTGTATGCTCAATTAAAAATGAGTCACAACACAAAATGGTAAAGACCATAATTTTTTACAAAATTCTCTTTGATCTAGGTCCAGCTATTCATCACAAAAACAACTCATATATTCAGTGAAAAACAGAAGAAATGTTCACACTAACTAAAAAATGTACCTGTTTTCTGCTTCAATACGGTATTATAGTTTGCACAGGGAATACTCAATGGTTTTGCCCTTACCTTCCACTGAAGTCTCTCAAGTGTGACAGGAAAAGCGAGAAAACTACCTTAGTATAACGTGAGTGATTACATCCTTCCTAGCATCTGTTGAAGTGATACTAGTAAAATTGTGATATACAAATACATTCATTATTTGATGTTGACAGCGTTGCTTCACGCAATGCAAACACATTTACAAGATGTAGGAATTAATTTTTTAACTGTCAAGGGCACTTATCATTTCCTTTGTACTTGAGGCAACATAGGAAAACCACTGCGTCTACACAGACTGCTTGCCCACCCTGCACCTGCGGGGTAATTTTAAGAGGCTCAGAGTTATTTTTTCTTTAATTACAAATTTCACAGATGTGGTGACCGAGTCCTGTGCTCCTCGGATTCTCCCGGTCATGCAGCTGGGACTCGAGCCTGGGTGGGTGGTCCCCCGCCCTGTCTCCTCCCACTGTGCCCTATGGAGTCTGTGAACACGGAGGATGGGTACCTGGAGGATTTCACTCCCAAGAGACTGGTGGAAGAGGAGACAGCAGCTGGCCCATAGTGGATTGGCTAGCAAGGCTCCACACCCACACCCACCTGCAACCACAGAATAGAACCTTCTATGGCAGTAGGGAGGCCTTCGTAGAAGGTCTACATCCTTTGTAAAAGGCACCCAGAGACACACACACATGGGGAGGCCACGTGACATGGGCAGAGGCTGGGTGATGTGTCTGCAAGTGAGGAATGTCATGGAGGGCAGCCACCAGGAAGCAGGAGAGGCGTGGGATGGGCCCTCGCCCAGAGATTCCAGAAGTCACCACCCGGCCCACACCTGGTTTTTGGATTTCTGTGCACTGTGAAAGGCTGAACTGCTGGTGGTTAAGGTACCAGTCACTGGTCCCTCACTACGGCAGCCCCAGAAAACTGTATGCCTAATGTGTGGATTTCAAAGTTCTTTTTGCACTGAAGTAAACTTATCTTTTAATTCAGAGTTCCCATAAACTTTTTATTGAAACTTTTAAAGATTCATTTATTCATTTGAAAGGCAGACTCACACAGAGAGAGAGAGACCTTCCATCTGATAGTTCACTGTCCAAATGGCCATAAAGGCCAAGGCTGCGCCAGGTTGAAGCCAGGAGCCAGGACCTCCTCCAGGTCTCCTATGTGGGTGGCAGGAGCCCAAGCACTTGGACCATCTGAAGTGCGTTACTGTGGAGCTGGATAGGAAGTAGAGCAGCCAGGACTTGAATCAGGGCTCCACTATGGGATGCCAGCGTCGCAGGCAGTGGCCTAACCCGTGGCGCCACAATGCTGGTACCTCCACAGACTGTTAGAAATATCCTCAGGTTTAGCTGTATGATGTTCCGTGGATCCTGAACTTCACCAGGCTTATCTACCTGGAAATCCAACATAGCAATGTCGCTACACAAGGATGTGACGCAAACATCGGGCGGTACGTGGGCAAACCGGAGGAAGCTGTGCAGGCATCAGGCATTTTTATTGGTGAGGGTAAGGAGAGAAGAGATCAAAGAGATGTGGATTAGACCAAGCACTTGGTCCTTGAGAAGATGGACGAGATGTATAAAGACGGAAGAAAAGGGAACTCGAGGTGAGGAAGCCCACATGGACTGAGATGGAAAACCAAGGGGCCGCTTGGAAAACACACACAGGTCAGAAGTTCTGCAGTAGTAAGATCAAATGACTCATTTCTTATGTTGTAACACTGGACCTGCAGAGACTTCAATAGCTTCTTAGGGCACCTGCAACAAATAACCATTAACTGGGTGACCCAAAAAGAGAGAAGTTTACTCTTTCCGTGCTGGAGGCCAGAACTCTAGAACTGGCAGGCCTGCACCCCGGGAGCTCTCGGGGGAGAAACGTCCTTGCTTCTCCCAGGGTCTGATGGTTCCCAGCCTTCCTCAACTGATGGCTGCACCCCACTAACTGCTGCCTCCATGGCCACAGCACCTGCTCCTCCTCTCAAGTGTGCCCTGGTCCTGTTCTTCGGAGGGTACATCCCCCCAGGGTATAGAGCCAACCCATACATGCCACTATGATCCCATCTCAAGTCCCTTAAATTGGTTACAGACACACAGGCCCCTTCTCCAAGCAGATCCCCATCACAGCTTCCAAGGAGGTATGTTTTGGGAGACCACCATTTGACCCAGTGCAATGCCCAAGTGTTTGAGGACAGATGGAGCTAAAACATAGGCAGGTGAGAGCAAGATTGACAACTTGGTGCATGTAAACCATTCCGGCCATCGTAACCGGACACGGAGAAATAAGTCCTTATCCAAAAGGAACTGCTTTATGCTAGCAAAAAGAAATGACTGCAAGAAATACTTCAAACAAGGATCTCATGACCAGACAACAGACAAGAGCCTCACCATACATAAATATGCACATAGACACACATACATACACATATAGATACATAGATATACGCACATAGACACACATACATACGCACACACATACATACACATATAGACACACAAACATACGTACATAGACACACATACAAACGTACATAGACATACATACACATATAGACACACAGATATATGCACATAGACACACAAATATACGCACATAGACACACATACATACGTACATAGACACACATATAGACTTACATATGCACATAGACACACATGCATACATACATAGACACACATACATACATACACATATAGACACACATACATACACACATAGACACACATACAAACTTTTGTTATATTGCATGATTCACTCTGATTTATATTTTCATTCGTTTTCTTTTTATTACCTCAGATTGCTTTTTTATCTCTTAATCTATTCACTTTTTGAACATCAAAATTTAGGAACTTTAAAATACTACTTCCTATTAGTGGCAGTTTAGAATCACTTTAATGGGAACTCGGCTCCTCTAAGAGCCAATGTCTTTCTGCCAGCTATAATTCACCTGCACTTCAAGATTCTTAATTTGAAAAGCCAATAAAATTAGACACACTTCTGGATTTAATGCTCTTCAGTCATTTAAATCAGCAGAACACATTTAAAGCAACCCCTAAAATAGGTAATCCCGTAAATGATTTAAAATTTGCTAAAGCAAATAATCAACTAAAAAAACCCCATAAGCCTCCTTTGATTCAGATTCACGATCATTAATGAGACCTTGTTACTATTTCATGCACAGCCTCTTCCCATTTACTTAAAAATATTTCTGTAATGGAGACTGAAAAGCATGCGCCGCTCCTACGAGAAATGAAAATTCAAATGTGTTTAGGAAAGATCTTCAGCTAGAATTCACATCATGTTGCTTAAGCGTTTCTGAAATCACCCCCAGGCCTCTGGCCCACCCAGGACTCAGGCACGGCACCGTCTCCTGCATGAGAGCTTTAGCACAGGCCAGGGCTGGACATCGCCACCAGAGGAGCCATGAGCCATGGAGAAGCCACGCAACCCACTATGGGAGCACAGGGTGGTGAGAGAGAGCCTCCCACCCATCCACCCTGCACAGTCCCACCCATCCACCCTGCACAGTCCCACCCATCCACCCTGCAGACTCCCACCCATCCACCCTGCACAGTCCCACCCATCCACCCTGCACAGTTCCACCCATCCACCCTGCACAGTCCCACCCATCCACCCTGCAGACTCCCACCCATCCACCCCACAGACTCCCACCCATCCACCCTGCACAGTCCCACCCATCCACCCTGCACAGTCCCACCCATCCACCCCGCAGACTCCCACCCATCCACCCTGCACAGTCCCACCCATCCACCCTGCACAGTCCCACCCATCCACCCTGCAGACTCCCACCCATCCACCCTGCAGACTCCACCCATCCACCCTGCACAGTCCCACCCATCCACCCTGCACAGTCCCACCCATCCACCCCGCAGCCTCCCACCCATCCACCCTGCACAGTCCCACCCATCCACCCTGCACAGTCCCACCCATCCACCCCGCAGCCTCCCACCCATCCACCCTGCACAGTCCCACCCATCCACTCTGCAGACTCCCACCCATCCACCCTGCAGACTCCCACCCATCCACCCTGCAGACTCCCACCCATCCACTCTGCAGACTCCCACCCATCCACCCTGCACAGTCCCACCCATCCACTCTGCAGACTCCCACCCATCCACCCCACAGACTCCCACCCATCCACCCTGCACAGTCCCACCCATCCACCCCACAGCCTCCCACCCATCCACCCTGCAGACTCCCACCCATCCACCCTGCACAGTCCCACCCATCCACTCTGCAGACTCCCACCCATCCACCCCGCAGACTCCCACCCATCCACCCTGCACAGTCCCACCCATCCACCCCGCAGCCTCCCACCCATCCACCCTGCACAGTCCCACCCATCCACCCTGCACAGTCCCACCCATCCACTCTGCAGACTCCCACCCATCCACCCCTTGGACTCCCACCCATCCACCCCACCGATGATCAGACAAGAAATAAACCAGAAGCCCCAGGGCCACTGAGCTCCCATGGGACAACACTGCCAGTCAAAGAGCTACTCGGGGTGTCCATCCTGCCGTCTCAAATAAGCTGCACACCAACTGAGCTTTCCACACCCCTTGCTTTGCAAAGTACAGAATGTGATGCTGTTCCATTTTGGTGTTCTCCAAATGCAACAGTTCAACACGTGTGTTGTATGTGTAGCTGTGTGTGATGAGGTGAATGGCACACGTCTTGAAGTATTGCCACCGATTACCCAGACTCTCTACTGCAACACCTCAGCAAGTCCCTGGGGAGCCCCCAGGCTGAGACTCACTAGTGCAACTCTGGGGAACCAAAGGTTTTTATTTTTTTTTATATTTATTTATTTTTTTGACAGGCAGAGTGGACAGTGAGAGAGAGAGAGACAGAGAGAAAGGTCTTCCTTTGCCGTTGGTTCACCCTCCAATGGCTGCCGCGGACGGCACGCTGCAGCTGGCGCACCGCGCTCATCCGGTGGCAGGAGCCAGGTGCCAGGTGCTTTTCCTGGTCTCCCATGGGGTGCAGGGCCCAAGCACTTGGGCCATCCTCCACTGCACTCCTGGGCCACAGCAGAGGGCTGGCCTGGAAGAGGGGCAACCGGGACAGAATCCGGCGCCCCAACCGGGACTAGAACCCGGTGTGCCGGCGCCGCAAGGTGGAGGATTAGCCTGTTGAGCCACGGCGCCGGCCTTGGTTTTTATTTTTTTATTTTTTATTTATTTATTTTTCTGACAGGCAGAGTGGACAGTGAGAGAGAGAGAGAGAGAGAGAGAGAGAGAGAGAGAGAGAGGTCTTCCTTTGCTGTAGGTTCACCCCCCAATGGCCGCCATGGCCAGCGCACCACGCTGATCCGAAGCCAGGAGCCAGGTGCTTCCTCCTGGTCTCCCATGGGGTGCAGGGCCCAAGCACTTGGGACACCCTCCACTGCACTACCGGGCCACAGCAGAGAGTTGGCCTGGAAGAGGGGCAACCGGGACAGAATCCGGCACCCCAACCGGGAATAAAACCTGGTGTGCCAGCGCCGCAAGGCGGAGGGAACCAAAGGTTTTTATAAGACCACGAAGTCGACTCCAATCACGGGAAGCTTGCTTACAAATCAAGGTGCTTCTACAGGAACATTCCCGATTCTACAAGGCTTTTGACTCTGCCCCAACGATCGACTGATTTTCTCTGTTTTGCATTATTTCTATCTGAATGTAGTAAAATAATTGTATCATTTTAAACTATTAGCTGTTTTCCCACCAAATATTTGAAGAACAAATAAATTCAAAATGGAAAATATAAGCACTTGTTGAATAACTTTATTTAAAATATGACTTAAAATAATTTTTAAAAATGATTCCAGGGGCCGGCACCATAACTCACTTGGTTAACCCTCCACCTGTGGCACTGGCATCCCATATGGGTGCCGGTTCTAGTCCCGGTTGCCCCTCTTCCAGTCCAACTCTCTGCTGTGGCCCAGGAAGGCAGTGGAGGATGGCCCAAGTGCTTGGGCCCTGCACCTGCATGGGAGACCAGGAGAAGCACCTGGCTCCTGGCTTCGGATCAGCGTAGCTCTAGCTGTGGCGACCGTTGGGAGGTGAACCAATAGAAGGAAGATCTTTCTCTCTGTCTCTCTCTCACTGTCTATCTGTCAAATAAATAAATTTCAAAAATGATTCCAAAGCACATTTCCCCTAGCTGTCAAGCATCTGGTGCGTCTCCAATACACAATCAGAATTACACGGCGGGTCAAGTACGTACCCACTTACAGCAGCATACGTTTAGGAAAACGGTCTCCCTAAATCACTATATTTTGTAAGTTTCAAAATAATTTGGGGGCTAGCACTGAGGCACCATGGGTTAAACTGCTCTCTACAGCACCAGCATCCCATATGGGAGCCAATTGCTCCACTTCTGATCCAGCTTCTTGCCAATGAGCCTGGGAAAGCAGCAGCAGATGACCCAAGTCCTCGGACCCCTGCTCCACAGGAGACCTGGAAAAAAATCCCAGGCTCCTGGCTTTGGCCTGGCCCAGACCCAGCTGATGTAGCTCTTTGGGGAGTGTACCCATGGGTGGAATATCTCTCTGTCTCTCTATCTGTCTCTGTCTCTGTCTCTCTCTCTCGTCTTCCTCTCTCTACTAAATAAATAAGTCTTTAAAATAATCCTACATACTCAATAAACATTTAACATGAATAAAATATAAATTTAAAACATCTAAATATAAGACTAAAATATTCCTATTTCTATAAGTAAATTCTAAAGCTAAATCATTCAAATGTAAGAGGAATTTAATCACTCTCCAGGAATGTACACATAAAATCTCCCACTGCTTCCCTTCCACAACTCATTGACCACTTAAAGCACCCGTGGCACATTATGTCGCAGTTTCTTACAGTGGGCACTTTGGCCTGACTGCCAGCCACATCCCCCGGGCTACGTAGCTCATCCACCCCTTCTCTCCTCCTTTTCTCAGGGTGTTTGCGATATTTCTCTTCCTAATAATGTCTTTTCTCCATCTTCTTGATGCCTCTCCAGGGCAAAACCATCAAGATACACATTTCCAGGTCTATAACCGCGTGTCTACAAACAACCAGCCTCTTTCATCTCAGCATCAAGTATTTTCAGCATTGTAAAACACCTCCAGCTTAGTACATCTGACATCTACCACCAGGCCTTCCTGCTTCATTCTCCAAGATTTCCTCTCTCGCTCTGCAGAACACATAATACAATCCTGCCTCGGCAGCCACTGGAGAACCCTCGCTGTCCGGAGCTACGTCTGCCTCCCTTTGCGTGGTCCCAGCTTCCTCTCCCTTTCCACTGCCACCTCTTGTCCCCCTGCTGGGCTCAAGCTCAGGCCTCAACTGAGAATTTCTAAAACTGCCTTGACTTTCCTACCGATCTCTCCCACATCACATCCTCCGTTCTCCTTTACTGCCACACCTCTGCACCCTGAGTTGAACGTGAAGAGGCGAGAATGACTCCTGGGCTGACTACTCCCTGACGCATCCCTGTGCTCAGCACCTGCACCCTGCCACGCTGCCACCAGGCCCAAGAGAAAGGCTGAAGGGGGTGAAGAGGAGGCAAGGCCAAGGTGAAGGATGAAACTGAGAAAACCTGCAGTGCCGCCTGCTAAGCCAGCGCCTGCAAAGCCAGAACCCAAGCCCAGGACGGCGGCTGCGCAGAAGGGAGAGGAGGTACCCAGGGAACTGGGGAGGCCGGCATCAGCAGGTGGGACTAGCCCTGCAGAAGACAGACGTGCCAAAACGGACCAGGCTCAGGGAGCAGCAGGTGCCGGAAACGCTGAGTGGAGCTGTGCGTTCTTGATGACTGCGCACTTCTGGGGACTGCGCAGTCGGAAAAACTTGCTATCAAGTTCTATAAAAATGCAGGATTTTGCTTTATTTTATAAGCTAGGTACTAGCACAGTAGATAGTTCATTCTGGTTCTGGGGGAAGGGGCGCAGGTCACTATCAGAATGGCTCCAAGGCTGGACTGATGGGAAAACACCCAGCCCTTCTAGATGCAAGAGACTTCCTCTGGGCTCCCAGGAACCCAGTGATGAGCAAAAGATAAATTCCATTTTATGCCCTCTGTCTCCTGTCTGCCTTCAGCATGGACCTCACTCCTCAAACCAGGAGACCTGCTGGGAGCTGATGCCCCTCCATCCTCTAATTCTGCCCAGCACAACAGGCCATCTGGCTTCACTGTGACACTCTGGAGATGTGTCCCTCGGAACAGCAACGCTCCCTTTCTGGACCACAGATCACCAGATCCGTCGTTCTGCCACCCTCATCTCATCTCCAGAAAGCCGGGCTCGGCCTGGGAAGAGTCGTTAAGCAACACGCTAACCGTGAAATGTCCACCCTCACTCTGCACTGTGAACTCTGTGATGTTCGGGGCATCACATGAGCACTTCACCGGGTTTCAGAGTGGCTTTGTGGTTTCAGGAATCTATTGAAGAAGAAAGACTGAATGTTGTTGGATTCTGTGAATGACTGTCTGCCCATGTCCTGCCTCAAATACCATAATTGCGTATGAAGAGAATCATTAGTGAAGTGCATTTGGTTTGGCCTGGGGGGAACAAAAGAACTGCACAAGTTAACAGTGAAGAGCACACGCCCTCAGCAGTCCAGGTGCACTGAATCACGATTTGGCCAAACACAACCTTTGTAGCCCGTCCACTACCATGCTCTCTGTACATCACTCATCTTCTTACATGGGTAGTATTGAATAATGGTCCCTGGCCACTGTAGGTGGCTTCTGCACCCCAGGGGTTGGACAGCGAGAAGGCTACCTTTCCAGACTCCTCTGCAGCTGGACCAAGCTTCCATCAGGCCAGCAGCACCAGAGGGTTTAGAAGGGAGACGTGGGGGGGCCCGCCTGCTGCGGTTTCTGCTCTTTGGCCCAAAGAGCCCCTGAGCCGTCACTGGCTTCCTGGTGTGGAGTCGAGGGGATGGACATTCCCAGTGGGCAGGAGGTCGCAGAGGCTCAGCAGCAGTGGCCGTGGCGGGAGGCTGCAGGCTGACGCCGGACCCGCCTCGGTAGCAGGTTCTGTGCTGTGGTTTCAAGGGTATTTCTGAACTTTCAGCCTTGTGACACCAACAGTTACTTCCCTGTGCTAAATTACACACCACGTAAAGGGCTATGGTGGGTTCATCCCACGCAGCCAGATCCTGAGTGATACCCATGCCACACCCTCTTCCACCATCAGTGAGCTCCGCCTCCCCCTCGCAATCCAGGTCAGAGTGCACCGCCTATGAAAATGCACCTACACTTATTTTTAGTCAAATAATTGCCTTCTTCTCAATAGTACAGTGTACACGTGGGAGCAGTGTTATATGAGTAACAGCACACTAACATGCTTTAATTTGCCTCTCCTCTATTTGAGGACAGGGACAATGCTTTCTTCTTTTGGGTTCTTGGTGCTTCTCCGAGTTTGGCGTTTCCAGAATACACTGACCTGAGACTGGGCCCCTCGGTTCATATACATATTGTCAACGTGGGAAAGCAGGGCTACAGATTCACAGGTGGAGACGTTAGCTCTAGACGGGAGTTGGACTGAGGATATAGGGACATGGACTTGAGCGTTGAAAAGTGGATGAGATGGGATCTTGTTAAGAGGCTTGCGTTGAGAGTGGGCATGAGAGAGTTTAATGGGGTTGGGAATGCAAGGAAACTGAGCAGATTAGAAAACAAAAAACTCCTGAATGGAAGGCTTGACTGCTCAGAAGTACAGGTAGGTCGTGGGAACTGAGGCAACCTGACTGGAGCACCCTGATGCCAGTCAAGACTAAGGCACGTGACCACCTCCGAACAGGCGAGAGGAAGTCCTAGGAGGCTTGGGAGAAAGAAGTATGTTTTCCAGAGTTCAGAGAATGGAAAGGGGTCTCAACATGGGTTTCTTTCGTAGGTTGACTTCCTTAAGAAAAAACACTAAAAATGCCAAGAAGCAAACCCAGAAGCCCAACATCTGTATCACAAAACCAGCTCCCCCACCACCACCACCACTGGAAGGCAGAGCTGTCTGACCCTGCCCAGGGCCTTTGCTCCTATCGAGCTGTCATGCTGGGGCTGTGAGGAGAAGGACCACGCAGTCTGCTCATTACCCATTCCCAAGACGTGCATTCCTAATAGGCCAAGAGGAAAGAGCTGAGGAAAGTAGGATGTTGTAGGCTGTTCACCCAGCTTCCATCGACCAAAATAATGCACCCTAAAACACGGAAGGCACGGAAGCCTGGCCCCGGGCCCTTGGGCCCCCTGGAGCACGCTGTCACGACCGCTGCTTCACTCACCCGCCCTGCGTAGTGCATGACGGTGAACACCGTGCCGGGGTCCTTGAGGGCAACGTTGCCGTTCCCGTCCTTCGTGGGGGAGTACACGGCGTTCGTGTTGGCCGAGTCCAGGAGGCTCTGCAGCCTCTTGGGCAGGTTTGATTCCATCGACCAAATCATTTGACTCTCTTCGTCCAACAAAGACAGAAATCCAGATGGCTTCTGAAAGTTAAGAAGAGATAGAGGTTTTCTTCCATGACGTAACTTGCTAATATTGCTGGGGTACATTCATGTTCATTTATGTTGTATTGCATTATATGGATACTCAGAAAATCCACTGGTCTTTGCTTTTAATGCACTTTTAGTTTTCTCACTGTTGTATTCTAACCACCCAGTACAGAGGTGCTCATCAGCATCTGCTGAGTAGCTGAATAAACACACAAGTGAAAAATGTGTTTTAGTGTTGTTACAACACTGGAGCAATTTAAAAAGTATACGCTCATCTTAACAAGCAGAATAAAATTTTAGTCTACTTGAAAACCCTAATTTTTCCTACCCTAAATTCATACTGGGACAAGAACCATCAAACAATAAAACCCACAATGAGATCAAGTCACAAAAATTGTGGCCAAATCCCACTGAGAAGGGCAAGTATTTCTCTAACATTTATTTCCAACAAAGACAGAAATTCAGACAGCTTCTGAAAGTTAAGAAGAGGTAGCTTTTTTTCTATTACTTTTTATGTTTTGTTCATGTGTGCGCATGTTCATTTATATTTTAGTATATTCATGTAGAGACTCAGAAAATGAATCAGTCCTTGCTTTTAATACCCTTCTATTTTTACTCACGGCTGTGTGTGTGCGAGCTGCAAGCAACAATTTAAAATTAATCTCATTTGAAATAAAATGCTGCTTAACAGTGTGACAGTCTGATATTTCTTTCTCTCATGTAGAACACTGTGAGAAGAATTTTTGTAGTGTCATTTTTGGTGACTAGAAGGCCATTTCCTTGTATCTTAAATGCTATGGTTGTTTTAAGGCTTTTTGAGTCTCTTGATAATAGGAAGAAAAATCCGAAGGCTGTATTCAGTTTTCAGAAGGCTGTAGGAGTTGCCAGCACAGGGAGTGGATGTGGGAAAGAACCGGGTTAGTGCCAACCAGGAGAAAGAACCACCCTGGTGGGGTCTGGCAGGCAGAGGGCAGTGTTTGAGATGAGCCCCCCCTCCAGACCCACACAGAGAAGGACTGGTTCCAGGAAGCCTCATGAGCACCCAAATCCTCCAATGCTCCCGTCGCTTCTATAACATGGGGGAGAACTTGCACACAACTTTGCAATCCTGCACCTGCTCTGTAGATTGCTTCTGAAATCTAATACAAAGTGAGCGCCATGTAAGTAGTGGTATCTGCGCTGCTTAGGGAATAAGAACAGGAAGGAGACATGTGTACATGTCCAGGACAGATGCAATTTTCTTGAGACGGCTTTGTTCTGAGGTTGGTTGAACCCACAGATGTGGAAGCTGCAGCTACAGACCGCTGTTTGGCAATGAGGACGGCATTTTTAGCCTGAGAAACCCAAGGTCTGGCTGGGAAGAGAGGGAGGAAGGATGGGTGGGGTGGAGAGCAGCACGAGACAGCTCTGCCAAGATCACCCACAGCTGGAGAGACTGCTGTCGCTAACACAAAAGGGAGGCTCAACAGGAAAGTTGGAGGAGAAGGCGGGAGGCTGAGTGTGTTAGACCAACAGGCAGCTCTGTATGGCTGAGACCAGCCTGAGACCCAGGCAGAGTCCCCGTGAGGAGCTCAGAGGTGAGGTCCAGGTCTCCAAAACTGGTGGGGAGTGGTCTCAAAGCAGAGAGCCTGTGCCAGGAGCCTGCCAAGGACTGGTCATGTAGGAGATGCTTCAAAAAGCAACCATTGCTTATTTCCCTTTATAGCAATGGATTTGCTCGAGAGTAAGGACACTGCCGTCACTATAATCGCAGGCCACTCCAGCATCCATGGCCCTGTGTGTCCTGTCACGTCATGTCTTCTCTACATGCCGTTACTCAGTCACACACAGTGCACACACACACACACACGCGCACACGCACATCCAGCAGGTGGAACAGGACGCACCAGCTGCGTCAAGGCCATCCACAGTGCATTCATGCCCCAGGGGCTGTACAGAGCTCCTCTTTGGGGCCGAGGGTGCTTACTTGGTAAGGTCTGTCATGGGTATTTCAGAGTTTCAAAGATTGGGCCCCAATGTAATATAAGAGAAGAGGCCAAAGACTGCTAATTCCTGCTGCTCAAGAAACCAAGCTGATACGCTTCCAGGAAGAGGTACTGGTTCCTAGCAAGATATGTGCAAGCGTCATAATTTGTACTGTCTCCACATGTTTAAGAATTTGTGTGGGGGCGGCTGTTTGGTACAGCAGCTAGGACACCCCTTAGCACGCTCGATCCCATACTGGTTCAAGCCCAAGCTCCTGAATCCAGCTGCCTGCTAATGCAGATCCCAGGAGGGACCAAGCGATGGCTCAGTACAGATGTCCCCGACTCCCCACACAAGACGCGCACTGAGCTCCTGGCTCCTGGCTGTAGCCTGGCATAGTCTGCTTATGGCAGGCATTCAGAGAGAGACAGAAGACAGGAGCACGCCCTCTGTCTCTCTGTGTCTTTCTCTCTCTGCCTTTCAAAATATTAAACCAATAATTACAAAAACCCTTTTGTGTTATGTTTTCTAGATGTTTGAATTAAAGCCATGAAAGAATGGTGGGGACCAATCTTCTAGACTTTGGGAATCTGTGGAAATGTCTGAAGAAGAAAATAGAACATGGGAAAAAATCATAAGAAAAAAAATCAGCGGCCTTCAGTTTCTTCAACAGTCAAGGCTCAGGAGAGACTGAATTGTGGTGCTGCAAGTGGAATGTTATTATAAGCAGTTTCACCTCAACAGCAAAAGGCATCCACAAGCCACAGAAGCCAACAAAACAGACTACACATCAGGGGAGTGTGGCAAGAACCCGGGTGAGTAGCTTCCCTCAAGGACATGAAATAAATGCATAATCCCCGAAATGCAACCATGGTCCATGCAAATCTTACAGATGTGGGTGAAGAGCAGTGGGTTAGGATTTCTAGAAAAGAAACAGTAAGTTTGCTCTGTATTATAGGGAATATGCTTGCCTGGTAGACAGACCTCCATGTTTATAGATTAAAAAGAGCAGGGTTCACCCCTTACTGTGTGTGTTGCTCACCAATGTTAATGGGTGTCAAAGAAAGGGAACCAGAAACGTCCACCTTCCTTTTCAACTCACTGGGACGAGGGTCCCACTGTTAAAGTAACCGTTCCAAGGATGAAACCCCACGCATGACAAGCAGTGTAAGGTCCAACAGTCCAGGACAGAACAGTGAGCTCGAATGAGGGTGGTGGAAGCCCGAGACTTCCCACTGACCGTTGAGTACACGCTGTGTCAGTGGAAGGCACGTCGGACCTTCAAGAGAGGAATGCTGTACCACGTACGTCCTGACGACGGACGGCTCTGCAAAAAGAGGGCTTCTGCGGCGATGAAAATACCATTGACAAGTCGCTGCCAGGAACCGAAGTACAGTGTTAGAAAAACACACAAAACGATGCTCCTGAGAAATCTACCTCCATAGAAACAGAGCAGAAAGTGAAATACGGAGCCCTCTAAACAGCTGAATGCTGGTTTCAGATGCAAGTGTCTGGAGATATGGGAAAATCCATAGACTGTCTCCCCACGTCGATAAAGAGGGACGGCTGTTTTACGATGGTTTTATCTGACAGAGATATTACGGCAAAGTTTTACGTTGCAGACTCGAAACAATGAGAGTACAAACAGCTGGTGGGCAAAGACTCTTCATTCTATATAGTATCTAAGCACGTAGATATCTTTCTGTCGATTCTTCCAAATCTAAATTTTATAAACTTTGAAGATCAATGAAAACAGGCAACTATAAATTTGCTTTATGATATTCACCTTAGGTATTTATTTTACCACAGAATGGATTTTATACTTTGGGCACTCGTAACTGAGCAGAATTTCAGCCATGTTGGATAAACAATGTTGAGTTTTTTTATATCAAATTGACGGATGCTTTGTGTCCCTTCAATGAACTGATGATTCTTCATAGACCCCTTTAGAACAAGACAACTGAGCTTCTCAACAGATAAAATTGACAATATGTCACAGAATCTCATACATATCTTAGAAACAGGCCTCCTGAAAGAAAATGCTTTGTCTCCAGTATATTTAAATGCATGTATCCTGTTAAGTATCTAATTATATTATGTGAATACCTGGAAAAAAAAATCCAGAACTCCGGTCTGGTTACCAGGGGAATATGCAGTCTCCATGGCAACTCCCTCTTGTACACATTCTGTTTGCTCGTGTAGAAAAAGCACTTCAGTGACATACTGGTGCATCTTCTCATTGGTCATGTTGACACAGAGCTACAGTGGGGAGAGAGACAACAGTTCACAGGATGGCACGGCAGCCCAGACCCACACGTTCAACCACACAGCTTCATGGTCGGGAGGTACCGCTTCTGGGACATCCACAGCGATTAGCCCATCGAGACACAGTGCCTGGGCAGCCTGAGAACTCAGAGCTCCACGTGATATGGTTGCATTTCATGTTCTCTGATCAATTTAAAATGAACAGGCTAAAAGCAACACAAAGGGTGACCGCAGCATTAAGTTGCAAATGTGTCTCAAATAGATTTGAGCCTTTAAAAATAACTCCGAGAGGAAGAGCTATGTGTCCTCCCAACAACAAGTGATGGCCAAAGCTGGGCTGCCCTCGGATCCCAGAGACAAGAAGACCATTGCTCGCATTGCTCACTTCCGGCTGCCTGGTAGGGTTCTGGAATGAACATGGGGCTTCCCTGAGCAATCATGACCAGTCAAACGCCATTTATGTATTTATTTACTTATTTATCTATCTATGTATTTTTGCACACTTTTCTTTATCAGAAATTTTTTTTTTCAAAAGACAAAAAAAAAATCCTTTTTTCTTGCAAAAATGGTTTTCCTATAACCCTTCAGCTGCTAATGGTTCCTCTTCCCACAAGGACAGACCCATCCCCAGCAAATCGAGATGTTATTTCTGAATTGTAAAGTCTTAATTTCTTAATCTTATAAAATGAAATTTTCTTCACCTTCAACTATTATTTTTAAATAAACACAACTTAAAGCCAACCAAAATAAGATCTTATTTCCCCTCTAGGTTTCTCTCTCACTTTTCTGATTCCTTTTATATCGGAAAAAAAAAAAAACCCTAAGGAATCCTCATCTGCACTTACTCTCCCACATCCCTCTCCACTGCCCCTGGAATCGGTTTCCTAAAACATCTGCGCCCACGACTTCACCAGAGATGCCTTTCTGGCAGCCGCTGGGAGTGTGCACGTCTCGCCGTGTTCACTTTTCTGACAGTGCTGGTTCCTCTGTGTTCCTGGGTTACTTCCTCACCCAGATGCTCGCTCTGCTCCTCTGTCGCCCTCCGAGTGCCCATCCACCAGCCCTCTCCACCTGCAGTGTGCAGAGCTCAACCTGCAGCCCCAGCTCTGCTCGCTGCACCCACTGCTTTTGGGAGCTCATCCAGTCTCTCAGCACCTGGTGCTCCTCAGCCACTCCTGAGCCACTGTGCCCACCACGCAACACCCAGAGACTGGCTAGGATGCCGAGAGCGCAGGACCTCGCTCCAAGTACTGACGGATCAGCACACTTGTACAGAGGAAAGCAACTGATAGAACATTTCCACGGAAATTAGATCTCATCTGTGCAGGGAAGGACATCGAGGATTATTTTTAACACGAAACATCCTGTATTCATATAATGAAAATGCCAGAGCCTGTGTAAAGAACACTCGTCTGGAATAACTAGTCCTAGTGGAAAGAGCCTTCCCCGTGCCTGGGTCGGCTCCTCTGAGCTCCTCTTTGGCGTTTGAGAGCCCGTCTCCCGGGAGCGCCTGTCTCCTCTGTGCCTGTGTGGACGCATCCCTGAAGTCCCAGCTGCCAAGTCACCCCCGCCAAGTGACCACCATCAGGAAAGGTTTGGTGCTCAGACGGGGCTCTGCCCCCGCCACGGAGTGTGGCTGTTATCGCACTGCCAAGTTCCTGCACACGGAAGGAAGTCGGTGTTTTCTCGCAGGTCCAGCTACTCAGGAGGAGGGAAGAGTACGGCAGTCTTGGGATGGAGACGTCTCAGGCGCAGATTTCCAGGAAAGACACAAACCCCACCAGAGTGCAGCACGCCGGTCTGTTATGAGACGGGGTGTGACTTGCTTTAGAGTTCCTTTCCTTGTTCTCACCGGGGCTGGCCCCTTGTGAGGCCAGGATCGTGTGAGTAGGTGTAGACGGCGCAAACCCCGTCAGTAACAGGGTGAGCAGTGTGTGAGACGATCGCAGGCCTGCAGTAACCTCTCTGTTCTGGTGATTAACAGAGAGACCTCTCTCATCACTGAGATAATAGGTGGAGAACAATAGGACAATGAAAATATACCAAATAAAATAGCAGTTAATGATTGTTGTTGAAGATGGGATTAAAAGACGGGCTTATTCTGGAACAGAGTTTTGAAATTCAAGCATAAAAGGAATTTCAAAAAGCATATGGAAAATGCATATTATGAAAAAACTACATATAGATTTCAAAATGTGCTTATAATACACATTTTTCATAGTGTGCATTTTCCCATGCCCTTCTGGAATATCCTTTAAATACTAAAAATAAAAATCTAAGTATCATTCCCCACCTTGGGATGCCGGCACCCATATCAGAGTGTGTGGGTTCCAGTCTGCACCCCACATCTGATCCAGCTTCCTAAATTAAGGCAACGGGTGATGGCTCGGGTTACTGGGTCCCCCCAGTACATGTGAGAGACATGGATTGACTTCCAATCTCCCAAGCCACATTTGGCTGTTGGCAAGCATTTGGGAAGTGAACCCGTGGATGCGCGCTCTGTGTCTCTGCCTTTCAAATCAATCAATAACTAATCAGCTACACATTTTATACTGACACCCAAACAATAACAAGGATTCTTAGCTCCAGGTCAAAAGCTGATGGCCTAAGCCTGCTGCTACTTCTCATTGCTTTTCCAGAATCCGTGACTTCCCAGTAAAATGCAGTTTCTGTAAATCCCGAGGTAACTAACTTCTGTAGCCTAAGTCACCCTCATGTGTCCACCACACAGCCACCCCTCAGCTAAAATCACACTGGCGCCTGGCCGTGCTGCCTCAGAGCCGTATTAAAACCTGAAACACTGGCAATTTGTTTAAAGTCAGAATCTCTCTTTGAGTCACGTTCCTCTCCCTCCACTCCACCTGTGATCCCTGGATTTCTAGAATTTTCACCCTTCTAACTTCTTTGGCTAGTAATTAATGAGAATCATTCCTGTCTGTTCCTCAACAGCTAGCTGTCAGGAGATGTATGTAAAGCTGTAAAACCTTATTTAAATTTTTCTTATAAACACACTTTCCGGTATCAATTTATGAACGAAAAACACAGTCACCAATATTTTCTATTACAGTTGGCAAAGAGAGGGAAGGCCGTCAGTATTTAAGTATCACACAAGCAATTCTGTCTTCCCTCTCACTGGTGTGGCCTGGCACGCCCGTTCCCACGAGTTACTCCATCAGAAGTAAGCGATGTCACTGGACCCAGATCCTCACACTTACTTCCACGCTATCTTATCCTCCAGCAGGAGATCCATTTATCTTACTCCACAGCCTATAAACTGTGTCTGTCTGAGCCTACAGCACCAGATCAATCCATGTTTATCACATCCTGGAGCATCTATGTTCGTCTTATCCTACAGCATATAAATCCAAGCCTTCCATATCCTACAGCATATGAATCTATGTTTATCATATTCTACAGCACACACACCCACGTCTATCAAGCCCAGCAGCACAGACATCTGTAATTGGCTTATTTGATGGCATGTTTACCTCCTCCTATGGCACATAAATATATGTTTATCCTCTGTCATCTAAATCATTGTTCATCTTATCCTACAGCTTATAAACCTGTATCATATCCTACAGCATATGAATCTATGTTTCTGTTATCCTATGGTGTAGATATCTACATTTGTCTTACTCTACAACTTCATAAATTCATGTTTATCACCTCCTATTGCATGTCAATGTATGTGTATCATCCCCTACATCATTTAGATCTTGGTTTACCTTACCCTACAGCACATAAATCTGCTTGTCTACAACTATAACCTGTGTGTATCATATCCCACAGCATATAAATCTACATTTATCATACCCCATAGCATGCAAATCTTTATCATACCCCACATGACCTAACTCTTTCTGTATCCTATACCATATGCATCTATGTATACTGTAACCCAACAGCAGACAAGTATTTTTCTTACCCTACAGTGTACAAATCTACACACACTCATTCTACAGCATATGCATCTACATCCATCATATCCTCAGCATAGAAATCACGTGTAACTTATCCTAGAGGATGTAGATCTGTGTGTAACTTATCCTACAGCATATAAATCTATATGTAATCTATGGGCTATGCATGTATATATCCCGTATATCCTATGGGATACGTGTCTGTGTGCATCTTATCCTACAACATATAAATCTGTGTGTAACTTATCCTACAACATATAAATCTGTGTGTAACTTATCCTATAGGGTATAAATGCATTTTTCCCATGGCATATGCATCTATTTTTACCATATTCTGTAGCACATAAATCTATACATACCTCATCCAACAGGATACACATCTGTGTGCATACCTGAATCCATAGGACGTACATATGTGTGTATCTTTTCCTGCTACACTTGTGTTACCTAGCAATGGTTTGAAAGATAAACTTTTTTCCTGCAAAACTATGTGGTATCTGTCCACAATAATATCACTACTGTTCAAGTAATATGATTACTTGGCACTTCAATCAATCCTCAATGTAACAAAAAAAAATGTTGTTAGGAAAAATTTAAATATTTTAAATTATTTCACTTTGCTTCAAAAACAGTTTTTTTAAAAATTTGTTTGAAAAACGGAGTTAGAGGAGCAAGAGTGAGAGGCAGAGAGAGAGAAAGTCTTCCATCCACTGGTTCACTCCTCAAATGCCACAATGGCCAGAGCTGGGCTGATCCGAAGCCAGGAGTCAGGAGCCTCTTCCAGGTCTCCCACATGGGTATGCAGGGCCCCAAGGACTTGGGCCATCTTCTACTGCTTTCCCAGGCCATAGCAGAGGACTGGATCAGAAGTGGAGTAGCCAGGACTCAAACCAGCGCCCATATGGGATGCCAGCACTGCAGGCGGCGGCTTTACCTGCTACGCCACAGCACCAAAACCAGTGTTTCTATGTGTTCCCTCCACCTAATAATTTGCTGAACCCCCCTATCACTAGGCAACTTCGTGACCAATGAATAGTAAATGCTATAAAATTATTAAGACAGGTGAAATATTTATTGCAAACCGACAGGACATAAATGACCTCTTTCATGGAAGGGAACTATCGGGAAGTTTCTGATCCCAGGATCTGTACGCTGTAACTCTGCCCATTGCCGAGTCCCTTCAAAAAACACACAGAGGTTCTGCCCCTCGGGAGTGTGATCAGAGGTGGCACGGGCAGTGTCCACAAGTGTGGTGTATATGAAGGAGCAGACTATTCAGGCCATGGAGAGCAAGGTGCTGTCCGTTACCCGTGAAACAGCCAAAGGCAAAGCAGGCTCATCACGGATGCCAGAGAAACAGCCGTGACCGATTCTCCCTCTGAGACCCTCTGACGGAAAGTACGCGGGGGGGACGTGCATGCCCCCAACACATGAATAGAATGGCCCTGCATCTCCCACAGCAGGTGGTCCGCATCTCTGCCTGACAGAGACCCCCAGCCTGGACTGTCAGGGGCCAACCATCTGGGGCCTGATGTGCCTGCTCGGAGCCTTTCCATACCAGAAATCAGCGATGGTAGAGGTTTCCTTGAGTATCTTACTAGACGGAACACAGGCTTCCCTGGGTTCATCAAGACGGTGACACTGGGCACGAAGGCAGAGGAGGCCACACGGAGCGGGAGACCCCGGAGGGCCAGGTGCCCCATCCTCCCTCCCGTCCCAGAAGGTTCTAAAGATGGGGCCCCTGTCTGCTCACTCTCTGTGATCTGGCCTCTGGCTCGGGATGGAGCAACCCAATTTACTACTCTCCTGGTCAAAACACTTCATAAAACACAGCGCCTCGATTGAACTTCTAACACTTCTAAGCGGCTGTGTCCTGTGGCTGTTCGTTTTTGTGGCATGCGATGACCTTTACAATATACCTGGGCCTTTTATTGTACATCATGTTCTTTGTATTCCGGAATGGAAAAAAAAATCCTAAAGTAATTTATTAAAATCCCACAGGGAACATTCCAGTTTGAAGTATAAAACCGAATAGCCTGTGGACTGAATTTCAGCGTGTAGCTTTTATTACAGCGGCGCTTTCTGGAACTAAATCTATATTTGTATTTCTAACAGGGGAAAGCAAAGGCTGAGCGGCGCAGTGAATCACCAGGACCATGTGTAGTTCAGGGGCGAGGTGCACGGAATACATTACAATGCGTTACCCAAAGTTCGCCCGCCGTTCCCTATTCTAAGGCGTTCAAAGCACGGATGGCCTGTGCCGAAGTTAAAACACAGCCATGGTGCTGCAAGAACTTCAAAACTGCCCCCGTGCACAGCGCAGAGCCACCTCCCAAAGTCAGGTCCATGCCACCAACCAGTCCACCACACGCTGCAGAAATCACAACCTGCTGGCTCTTCATTTTGTTCCCCGGGACTGCGCCTGTGTGAATGCGTGTGTGTGTGTGTGTGTGTGTGTGTGGCGCATTAACTAATGTACTCAACATAATCAGAGGAAGACGGAGCGGAGAATTCTGCACGCAACCCAGGTTAGAGACCTAGACGCGCCGATCCTTATTTCAGCTTCTTCTCGCTACCCTCAGAATTCTGTTTAAGTTGCAATAGACCTCAGGTGTTCCTCCAGGTCAATCCGAATGTGGGTGAAAGGAGAGGATTCACAAGCATGATGAATAATTATTGAGTAACTGCTTAATTAGCATGCACCCTTCTCTAATTAAAATACATGCTTTGTACATTAAATGCCGTTGCTAACGGGTTTAATGATAAAAATTATGCGCCCCTTGAAAACACTCTTTAGTTACAGAACCGTACTGCTTATCCAGATGGCCCGTCATCTGTATTAATGACAAACTTAATTTCTTGAGTAAATTTCTACCAACTGTTCTCCCTTTATTTTTATTACTCAGTGAAATACATCTGAGGCAAAAATATAATAGAGCATGACATATACATCACAGAATTAAAGTGGGAGATTAATTAACGCTGACTCCAGCTGAAGGCACAGCCCCAGGCACTAGACAGTGATTCTCAATTCTATCTGCACGCTGGAATTAACAGGGGAGCTTTCTAAAAAAGGGCCATGTCTGGGCCTGACCCTAAACCAATTAAATCAGAGGGGGGCCCAGACATTGATAGAGTTTAAAAGCCTTCCAGGTGATTCTAATATGTAGATGTGATTGAACTCACTGGGAGAGACGATGGGACAAAGAATACACAATCCATTAACTAATTTACTCATCAGATTCTGTTGATGAGGGTGCCTCAGAAGGTTCATGGAAGACTAGAATTAAAATAGAAAACTTTATTCTGGGACAAAAAAGTCTTTGAAATCCATACATATGAGGCATCTGACGAGGTTCACGGAAAATCTGTGTTATGAAACATGATGCATGGTTTCAAAAAGTTTTTGCACCAGAATAAACTCCTAGGTTAATCTCATTTCTGTGAACTTTTTGAAGGACCTTCCTATATAACAAAATCAATGAGAGAAAGAGAGAAAGGCGGAGAGAGAGTGAGGAGAGGGAGCACACCCATGGGAGTGACGTCAGAATTCAGATCCTGGTGTTTCTCTGATGTACTCCACAAACGTTAATTAAATGAGACATGAATAACTCTCATCTAAACAAATGTTAACCACGCAGACATCCACTGGAGAAACACTGCAGTAAGCCACGGTAACGGGCTCTGGTGTGGGCATCTGATGAACGTCCTTGAACCCCCAGCCCACACTGGGGGCTCAGCAGACCGCTTTGTGGGCCTGCCCCTCACAACTCACTTCTCCCCGATTTCTTCATGTTGTCTAGCAGATGGCCACATGGGGGCTGTGGGAGGACAGCCTCTCTCTTGTTTGCTTCCATTTCAAAGCTCTGTAATGAGGGGCCAGCGCCGGGGTACAGTAGGTTAATCCTCCACCGGCGGCACCGGCATCTCATATGGCACTGGTTCTAGTCCTGGTTGCTCCTCTTCCAATCCAGCTCTCTGCTATGGCCTGGGAAAGCAGTGGATGATGGCCCAAGTCCTTGGGCTCCTGCACCCACATGGGAGACCTGGAAGAAACTCCTGGCTTCTGGCTGCGGATCGGCACAGTTCTGGCTGTGTTGCGGCCATTTGGGGAGTGAACCAGCAGATGGAAGACCTTTCTCTCTGCCTCTCCCTCTCACTGTCTGTAACTCTACCTTTCAAATAAATAAATAAAATCTTAAAAAAAAAAAAAAACCTCTATAACATAGACCATCTCCAAATTTCCACTGACTGTACAGCCCCATGTTCTCTGCCATCCTTGTCTGGAAAAGATGACATACTCTTGTCCTAGCACCAGCCAGCCAGTGCTCTGCCAACAATCAGATCTTATATGAGCAGAGCACGGGGCTCTGCAGGTGAAGCATGCCCTGACTGTGTGGTCCCCAGGGGCATGCACCAGGAGCCCTGGCCAATGCAGAGGAGCCCTGCACGCACCCACTGCCAAACCCACTGCTTCCCGCCTGCAGCCTGGGCTGCCCGTTCTGTCCAGTGCTTTTACTTTCTATTGTTTTTAAACTCTACTCCCTTTTCCCCTGTCCCTCTTTTTTTGGTGCATTGCTGTTTCTAACAGCAACCAAACATTCTGTCCTCTGGTTTGTCTAAGATATTTTAACATCAAAGTACATAAAATAGATTTAAACAAATATAAAAAGCAGCTATTGCACATGCACAAAGGTATTATTTTTATACAGATTAAAAAATCACTTTCTCTATCCACATTTCTTTGAGCTACTCTCTTACTCAGCATTAAACAAATGCAGCAGTTCCAACCGGCATCTTCTCCGGTACTGAAAGTCGTTGCTGTTTGGGTGTCTGGGCTGTGTTTGTCCTGTAACAAAGGACTCCAGCAGACTGGGTCGCTTATCAGCAGTGGACAGTTAGAGCTCACGGTGCCAGCAGCACGGTCTCTGGATGGCTGCTCTCTGCTTCCGGGAGGCTGCCCTGCTGCATCGCCTGGGTCCCTCTGTCCTCGTGTGAAGACACGAGGGCAACAGGGTGCAGCCTCCACCCCAGCTCTTTCCTAAGGGCACCTGCCAGTCTCATCCCTGAGGGCTGGTCTCTCAAGATGACATCACTTCCCGAGGGCCAGGGCTCCTGGTGCTGCTGCCCTGGGAATCCAGTTGCATCATGCATCGTGAGGGGCACTGCCTAAGCTCTACTGTTGGAAAGGGGGTCTCAGTGCAGAGACACTGAGAGGCGGAGCCTTGCAGAGGTGCTCGGGGCACAGGGACTCTGCCCTCCTGGGGATGAATGCCCTCTCTGTGCATACAAAAGGACATGGTCAGTCCTGCCCCTGCCCTGTCTCTCTTCTGCCTCTCCACACGCTGGGGGCTGCATTGTTCAGGTGCCCTCCTGGGAGCTGAGATGGCCCCTCCCCAGGCCCCAAACCTGCTGGTGCCTTGATCTCCAAAGTTCCAGGCTCCGGAACCCTGAGCTTTCTAAGTCACCGAGTCTCAGGAATCATGTTACAACAGGGCAACACGCAATAGAGACCTGTCATTCAGTCCTAGCCTCTGAGACTGGACAGGCTGGTCGTAAGCAGTCAGCATTCTGTCTGTCTGCTTGCTCTTTCTCCACCTCTCTTTGTCTGTCCATCCATCTCTCTCCCACTTTCACTCCCCCTCCCCATCTCTCAAATAAATACAGGTTTAAAGGGCAGCAGGTGTTTAGTCTAGTGGCTAAGGTGCAGAATAAGAGGGTAATATCCCACATTGCTCTGCGTGGCGTTGGCTTCTGACTTCTGACTCCAGTTTGCTGCCGACACGCCCCCCTGGGAGGCAGCAGTACTGGCTCAAGTAGTCGGGTTCCTGCCCACTACTGCAGTCCACCTGGACTCCATTCATGCCTCCTGCTTCTAACCCATCCATTTTAAGCATTCACAAAGTGAGCCAGCAGATGGAAGTGCTATCTCTCTCTTGCCTCTTAAACTTCAAATACAGATTTTTCTTTCTTAAAAGGGGTAAGTCAATAACAAACCAACTAGCTAAATGTATTGCCACATTCTGTATAATATGCTAAGATCAGAATTGAAAGATAACTTTTTTTTGGATATTTGTATGATTCTATATACAGAACACACACCCCTCAGTTTAAGTACAAGAGCTGGAAACACAACCCCTGTTCAAATGCTTTTAAAGCCTCAGTCACTATAGCATGCTGCTCGTCTGTGTTCGAGTTTGGTCTTTCTATGAAATCTTGCTTCATAGGAAACATCTGTCAGCAGGGAATGTTTCCAGCCCTTGGTGCCTCTTCTGAAATCAGTCAAGACAAAGCCCAGCCTGAAGACAACTGCACATCAAAATTTCACCTTCTGCTGCAGCAGTTTCTACTTTGACCAAATGCATTCTCCCCAAATTCTCTAAATTCTTAGAGCAGACTGCTGATATGCAATTCTACTAGCTTCAAGAGATTCATGATCTATCTTTATATGTATGCGTTTCATAGGGGGAGCTTAGGGAAATTATTGTATGTTAAGTCATTTCTTCCCACTACTTTGCTCTTTGGTGCAGATGTAGAAGGCAAAACTCAGAACTAATGTGTTTGGAGAAGACAAATTCTAACATTCATTAAATAGTATTTACATCATTTCAACGTTTTTCTCATTTGCTTCCCATGGCATGTCATGGATAACTGTGAACATGCTCAACATGAAAGAAACAACATGAGGACTCCTCATCACCTGACTTCAACGATTAGCACCAGTCAGCAGCTCATGGGAGATTCTGCTTCTCCACTTCCTGCTGCCCCCCCCCCCAGGGGACTCATCTGAAATGTTCTGCAGACATGGAATCTGTAAATCAGCAGATATTTTAATTCTCTGCAATATAAGAACTTAAACACATCTATAGTCCTGTCATCACACAGAGTAGAACTGATAACTGCTGCTGAAATTAGAGATCTCGGCTCCACGTTGCCCTGGATAGTCCCGGGATATTTTATACTTCAACAAACGAGGGTCCAGTAATGGCCACGTGTTAATGGATGCAGATGTCTTTAGACCGTTTTTAATCTGCGATTCCCCGCCTTTTGTGTTTTTCTCTGTCTTCTATGTTGAGGAAGTCAGGTCTCTGCCCACACACTTTCCCGCCCTATGGTTTTGCAGAGAACAGCCTCTTGCTCTACTTTATCATTTTCCTCCATCTTTGGTTTCTGCTAATTAGTAGCTGCATGGAGAAGCTGCACTGAATTCAGGTCCCCTGCCCCTCCTCTCCCCCCCCCCACCACGTTCTTCCCTCCCTCCCTGTTTAGTAGTAACACTTGATGGTAGTCTTATGTATGCTTTTTTTTTTCCTCAATACTGTTAGCAGTCATTGATATTCATTGTCTAGATTCATGACTTATTCAGAACTATACAGTTGTTTTGTTCTCATTCCATCATTCATTCCTCTTCCACTTGTAGTGGCATTGCTTCAAGCTATGCTTGTAAGTTAACACAGGGAGGTATTCTTCCTAATTTACAAATATGAAGTCGACTAAGGGCTCTTCCCTAACTTAACATACAAATGCTATATTGGATTTATTCTAATATCAAGCTTTTCTGTCTGAAACGCAGTGTCTTGGCATCTCCATAAATGCTGTCTGACTCCAAGAAGCATCCTAAAGTTCTAACACTTAGGTTGTTTACTTATTTTTGACTAAGGACATGCTGACTTGTTTTCCATTATATCATCTAACCAGTTATTTTGGGAGTACGTGTTATTAACTTCACATCTGCCAAGTCCTCTTGCTGTTTGTATGAATGGTCTTATTCATTCTTTGGGGTTTTCTAGATGCACAATCATATCGGGAAGTAGAAATATTTTTACCTTCCTTTTCCACTTCTTATGTCCCAAGGTGCATTCTCTTTGCTGACATCACTGAAACACGTAAGCAGGGTGTCCTGGTCTCCTTTACTATCTATTTATCCAGCCTCGTACACTTGGATTTCACTGAGCACGCACTTAGAACTGGAGAGTATTTCTACTTTCAGGTTTTCTCTGCAAAGATTTGGAAAGTATTTCTATGGTATTAGAGTTAAACTCTACATAATAAAGAAAGTAGAGCTGGTGAAATGTAGGTATTACGTAACAGGAAAAGAGGCAACAATAATCTAACTAATTAATCAGAGTGACAAAGTCAGATTCTTCAAGTTATACTTTGGGACTCTGTATAGAATGTCTCTCATTAAAGTATAAAACTACTGGTGAGTTACATAAATGCATTTTCACTTTAAAAATCATCTTCATTACAATAAGTAGTAGTTTGAATAGAAAGGATTCATTACACACTTGCGATGGTCTGAATGTTTGTGTCCCTCCACGTCAGGTGATAGGATCGGAAGGTGGAGTTTTGCCAGGTGCTGAGGTGGGTCCCTGGGCTCTGTCCTTGTGAAGGGGGCTCCTCAGGGCCTTGCACCTCCTCCTTGTGAGGACCTGGGATTAACTCACTATGCAGGGAGCAGAGAGCTCTCGGCAGACACAGACCACCAGTGTTTCGACCTCGCCCCCTCCTCTGGCCTCCAGTAACAAGACAGTCAGTTTCTGCAGTCACCCACTTGTGGTGTTTAGTTACGGCAGCCCAAAATGAGACAAAGACATTTCCTACTAGCTGAGATAGATCTTCATTTAAGAATATCCCTAATAGTCACTCAATCCCTCAGAGTTTCTGGAGGTTCTTGCAAGAGGGGACGTTAAAGTCTGGTGTGTTTTTGAACAGATCCTCAACTGTGTCCCTGTGCTAGACATCAGTCCAGCTTCTTAGAGAGGGACAATCCTCAACAAACACAGGTATTTATTCTCTAGCGATGAAAACCACTAGGAAATCCAAGTCTTTTCTTACATTAGTTTGCTTTTTCTTAAATTCCGATTGAAAAGACATTCACTAAATTTCTATTATACACAAATTGCTATTTCAGTCGTGACTGCTGCACGTGGAGCTGACATTGTCACCAACAGCTGACAGGTGCTCTGGACCCCTAACAGGGTAAAATACACATTTATAAAAGCATTAACATTGTTCTAGGTTTGATTCTGAACGTAGCATTGATTTGTTAAGTATTTGAAGTTTGCAGAAGAATAAAAAATAAGAAATCCACCTTGTGTTAATGACATAGGACTCTAGGATGGATCACTCAAAACAGTGACCTGTATAAACACCGATATGCAAATTAAGGTTGAGAAAATAATGTCCCTTCCATGTCTAGTTGCTATTGTGCACAACAGTAAAACAAACCTATTAATGCTTTTTAAATAATATTTATCTTTGGGAACTGTGCTGTGGTATAGCAGGTTAAGCCTGGCTGGCAGCACCAGAATCCCATATGGGTTTTGGTTCGAGTCTCGGCTGCTCCACTTCCAGTCCAGCTCCCTCCTAATGCCCTGGGAAAGCAGTGGACATGGCTTAAGTCCTTGGGCTCCTGCACCCATGTGTGAGACGTGCATGAAGCTCCTGGCTCCTGACTTTGGCCCGGTCCAGCCCAGGCCATTGCAGCCATTTGGAGTCAATCGGCAGATGAAAGATCTCTCTCTTTCTCTTTCTCTGTGACTCTTTCAAATAAATCAATAAATCTTAAAAATTATCTTTTTTCCTAATTTATATCCAATAATCTTTATCCATAAATTCCTAAAACTAGCTTTAGGTGTTTAGTAAAGATTCACTCGTTAGACTTGAACAAAATGTCAGTTCTTGTGACACAGAAATTTCAGCCCATGACTCTATTCTAAATTAGACCATCAGAACATCTAGCAGGAGGGAGAACGATGGGTTTACCTAACTGTGGTAAAACAAGTGAGCAGGAATGGGCTGTGAGGACAGACGGCAGCAACAGCACCAAGGCCTGTCTGGGTGCAGAGCGACAGCCAAGGACGGGGAGGGATGTCACGTGACGTCACCCACCAGGTCAGGGACAAGCGCTGGCTGAGTGTGTAGTGTGTGTTTCCACGGCAACCCAATGCTGGTGCTGACAGCCTGCGAAGCTGCCCTCCGGGTCGGCCTGCAGAGGGGCCATGGGCGCTGTGGGCTCCACAGGTCACGGCCAGCTGGTTTCTCCTCGTGCTGACTGCTGTTCTACTCATGGTGACAGATCACCAAGAACCACACAGGTTTCCCTTTTCTATTGATCCCCGGAAAAGCAGGAAGAGAGAAGAAACGTCAGGCCTCCTTGTTCTTTCCGACTGGACTTCTGCAGCATCATGCAGAGAGCTGGGTTCTTGCTGAGTCACCTGAGCTAGGTGAGCTGGGTGAGTCAGCAGGATGGAGGAGCTGCACACGGCCGGCTCTCCCGGAGACAAACAGGCTGACCGGGACAAGGTCTCTAAGTGTCCTTACGGACATCAGTGACGACAGCTACCCACGTCCGCTGTGACAGTGAACGACAGCAGGGCGTCTGCGCTATCACACATCCGTCAGGACTGCACATCTCCATGAATCCATTACTGCCTCGGTCCTACCTTTCTGCATGCTGGCTGGGAAAGTGTCGCTTGCACACATCATAGAATCAGACTTCAAATACATCCTATTCAGTCTCATACCCGCCGTCATTAGTCACTTATCTACCCCGAGAAAGTAGAGACAAACCGATTACACAAGAATCAGAGTTGGCTGCACATGGCCTGTGTGGAGCTCCTCCTAGAAACAATGCAGGTTTCTGTCTTTCCAGCTGTGTGTTTTCCTTTTCTGCTGGCTAAGCCGCGTGGTATTTCCATGTTCTTCTTTAACATTGAATTTTTGGAATATTTAATTTAGTAAAAAAAAAAAAGTCATACTATTAAGATGCTTAAATAATTTAGTACTTTTTAAAATGCCCTAAATTGTAGATGAATTAGAAATAGCTAACACTTGGCAGATATATGACTGTCCAGTTGTCCCCTGCACAGATGTCACACGAGACGGATCCCTGAGCAGCAACAGAGGATTTCCATTCTGACTCCTGCCCAGGGTTTCCCGAGACCTTTGCTTTGATTTCGGACTCCTGTGTCCTGTCTCCCTCTGCCTTGCAGAAGTAGCCCTTCCTAAACACAACTCAGGTCTTCACCTTGCGCTGCCTTCGAAGACAAGTGGCATTCCCCAGTGTGGGAGCCGTCCATCTGTGTGTGAGGCTGCACAGGAATGCTGCAGAGGTGAGCAAACCTGCGATATTCATTCACAACATGAGGGTAAAGTCCCGACTTTGATTCTACATTTGAAAGTAAATTATGTTAACAATTGTCACTGAAGTAAAAAAAAAAAAGTAAAAAAAAAAAAATGAGCTGAGAATTGAAACAGGTCATTACAGTTCAGAAAAGTTTCAAAGAAAAACTACTCACTTGCTCAAATTCATTCTTTTGAAATTCTTCAAAACCAAAGATGTCCAAAATTCCAATATTCAGTATCTGTGTGCTGAAAGAAAACAATACGTGAATGAATGGGCTTTCTCCAGGCCCCGCAGTCCCGGCCCCGACCCTGTGCTCAAGGCCACTCCAGGTTAGAGGAGCTGGTCAGAGCACACCACTGCCAGTCTAGACCAGAGATAGGAACAGAATTGTCTTAGCGTCTTGCAGAAGATTCCAAGTGTTAGGAACGGAGTGTGGTTGAAACGCTTGGACTCACACAGACACATGACTATAATCGCGCTGATTTCTGATTTACAGATGCAACCCCACATAGGTGGGCTAACATCCTCTGGAATGGGTCTGGTGCTGACTTCTTACCGGGCCTCATTCTCCCTTAAGGAACTTGAGCCCGCGTGTCTCTTGGCTCTCTCTGGATCCAGGACTGTTCAGACAGTAAAACCCTGTCTGTTGTATCTCAGCTACCCTGGGAAGAAGACATATTGCTATACCCATTTCACTGGTGAGTAGACTGAGGCTTAGAGGGTTGAGAAAGCCCTGAGTCTGCAGGAAATCACGAACTCCGTACTTTGGCATAGGCCAGTGTGCAGCCCATCACTCTGACGTCCCAGGAGTCCCCTCTGTAGGTCAAACCCTGCCTTTACACTGTGTCTACAACTGGAATCCTTACAGTCGGAGACTTGTGAAAGGGATACTTGGAAGGAACTTTTAAGAAACCAGGCTTGTGGTTCAAGGAACTCTGGCTCTTGGGATTTAGCACAGCTCTGGATGAGAAGGAAATCTCAGAATCCTGGGTGCACGCGGAGACTGAGGATGGAGGAGGACACCCACGGGGCTCCGGGAAGGGTGGGGCAGGAGCTGGCCGGGGGAGCGTCTTTCACAGGAAGCTGGGACAACCCCAGTGCTGGGTGTGTCCCCGGCCACCAAGTCACTGACTTCGCCTCTCCTAGGACAGCTGTGCTCTTTATCTTTTGCTGACGGCTGCACTATTCTCTCTATATTTTTGAAATGATTTATCCATTCATTTGAAGATCAGAGCTATGAGGTGGCGGGGGAGGGGGCGCATCTTCCATCCACTGGCTCACTGCCCTTAAGGTTACAATGGCCAAGGTGAGGCCAGGCTGAAGCCAGGAGCCAGGAGCTTCTTTTGGGTCTTCCACGTGGGTGGCAGAGGCCCAAATACTTGGGCCATGCTCCACTGTTTTTCCCAGGCCATTAGCAGGCAGCTGGATGGGAAGCAGAGCAGCCTGGACTGGGGTGCCAGTATCACAGAAGGCAGCCACACCCACACAGCTGGCCCCTGGCTGTGCTATTCTGATGCTGTGAGCCTTCTCATCCAGGCCACGCGGGATTCTTGTTTGCCACTTTCTCCTCTCCACCTGCTTTGTGGGAACGGCGGCACCGATGTGCTTGTGTACCTGTGTTTTGTTTTTCAGGATCATTACATAATCACCCTGCAGTCTGTAATGCTCTGCTCAAACGACTATTTATCCCTTTTGGAAATGTGGAGGAATGGTTCTGTGACACCCTGTCTGGAAGATTATTTGTTGTACGTGGGAGAAATGCGAGTTTCCTAGAGAGGAAGCGGGGCACTTAAACAGTCGTGAACATGAACTCGACACGTCAAAGCCTGCAGAGAGGAGGAGGAGGAATGTCCCCTGCACGAGTCTCACCCTCTCTCAGTACCTCACAGAGTGCTCAGGTAAACTCCATGCCGAACACCGAGTTAAAACCAGAAACTATAAATGCTCAACCCAGATTCAAATGCTAAGACAAATGTGATCCTATTTTGATTGTTAGGAAAAAAGTCTCTTTTGAGACTTCAAGGTCTGATCACATAACTGGTAGCTACTTTTGCCTCTCACACCATTGCAGAATTCATAAGGAAAGCTTCTATTGGAGGTCTTACTTTAAATTGCATCATTCATTTTGTTATATTTTAAAAATAACTATTAGCACCTCAGTGGATGTCTGTTCTTATCTTAATTACAGGAACAACTACACAAAGAAATAACAAATATCCCACACTAAGACACAATTAGTTAAATGGCACTCACCCCATGATGGATTAATTTAATGAAACTGTCTGGTTAACAGAGAGCAATATATAAACTCTGTGTAGAGAACAACCCAATCACCCACCCAGAGCCTGGGAAGGCAACGGGGCGGCTGTGTAACAGGACACAGAATCGTTTTGCGTTTGTTCTTTTACTGAGCCAAATTTCCCAAGGTTTCTCTATTGAAACACTGCTGCTTTCTATAAGCAGTGAAGATTCAACTGATACCCAGAAAGGCTACATGAAAATATGGAAAACGTGTATGAACAACATGGAGCTAAAAACAAAAGCTGGAAATCAGATGTCTATCTTTAGGGGAGTGTAATTTCAACTCCGCTAAAAAATCAACCCATGCCATGGGAACAATGCAGCACGTATTTTCGTAGGAGGTTAGGCCTGAAGGGGATTGCTTAATTTTCTACATATTCTCTAGTGAGCACTGGAACACTATTTATCCTTAACCTTATTTAAAACCCTTTATTTAAAAATCTATATGATTCCGCACACGTTGGGGGGTTTGCTGATGTGGTGGGGCAGAGGCACACAATGAACTTCAGGGCAGAGAGGAGGAGGCCCCCGTGGCAGGAGCAAGGTGCTGGTTCTGCCAGTGGGGGCGGGGCAGCAAGACCCCCAGAGCCAGGAGTGGGAGGGTCACTGTTTGAAGGTGAAGGCCGCACACAGGGCTCAGCATGGTCACTCCTCCTGAGCACTGGTGTCAGGAGCTCCCTCAGGGCCTCCCCTGCTTGGGTCCAAGCTGGCCATGGCCTGCAGTTTGGACAGAGTGCAGGGGAAAGGGCAAGAAATAGCAGCAACACCAGGCCACCGCGGGGCGTACATCCCGCCTCTCTTGAGGGTGCCACTTGGTGCTCACACCAGCCCCCCGGGGAACACGGGATTGCAGGCGATGTTGACAAAACTGGGCCAGGCTGGGGCCATCCACCAGGAATCAGGAGCTGGGAGCATGCATGAGGCGGGAAGGGCACCCCCTCAACCCCAGATTTCATAACACAAGATTCCAAACATACTTATTTTCAAAAAGATGATGAGGAAAGAAAACCCATTCTCAGGAGAAAAATTAAACGCAAGACTGGAGCATTTTTCAGGGAGACTTTTGCAATTCCTGACAGACACATGTGTTTACAAGTCTATTTCAGGATTAGGATCGCGGGAAGCGTGTCTGATATCTCCCGAGCAAGCTCGGTCGGGGAGCTGTGTGGCCTTTTAGCCAGCCACACGCCGGACTGTGCAGCAGTGTGCCACAAGGCCACTGCTTTCATGGACATCTTGACTGCTGTGACACTCCACCCCACTTTCTAACAAGAAAAGCAGAGGAGCCAGCTGATCAACCAGGACTCAATCCTATAGGCAAAATTAACATATGAATGAGATGGCTTCTGCTAAGGCAAATTCTGGCTTAGAATTCTCCAGAGATTTCCCGGTAGCAAACAAAGCCATAAAATACAACATCTTTCATGTCTGGAAAAATAGTCAGTGCCAAGCCATCTGTCTGGTTTTGATGCTGCGTTCCAGGTGTGTAGGTAGAGAGTGAAGAAAAGTCTGAATTAATGGGCGCGTCTACCTTTGAACCTGAACAGAGCCCTCCTCAGAGCAGAGGAGTTCTAGTTTGTAGAGGCCAGGTTTCCTCCTCCATCATCCCTAGAGGATCTAACTCTGAATCAGTTTAGGGAAGCAAAGACATGACTTGGAATGTTCCAGAAATCCCACTCCTGGGCTTGGATCAAAGCAAATGAGCAGTGGAGGGCCTGTGTCATGGCACAGCAGGTTAAGCCACCAACTGCACTGCTGGCATCCCACGCTAGGACCAGCTAGAAACCCAGATGCTTCCAAGCCAGCCCCCTGCAAATGCACTTGGGAGAGCAGCAGATGAGCCAGGTGAGAGATCCGGATAGAATTCCAAGCCCTTGGCCAACCCTGGCTGTTGATTGAACCAGCTGATAGAAGATATCTGTCTCTCTCTCCCTCTCTCTTTCTCTATCTTCCTCTCGCTCTCTGTAACTCATCCTTTCAAATAAATAAATACTTAAGAAAACAGAGAGAGAGAGAGAATAAGTATACATGGCCACTAAAAATCATGCCCAAGAATGTGCAAGGCTATGTGCCATTTATAATAAAAACTGGCAACAACTGAGATGTCCATCCACAGTAGAACTTTCTAAACAATGGCACAGAGAGGTATGTGTGCGTGCATTTTTACAAAGGAACAGCACACGGGGATAGAAATAAGGATACAAGGTAGCTACATTCAGCATCATACATGCGTCTCACATACTAGCAATGAGCCAGAGGAGCTGGGCAAGGAGCCTTCTGGAGTACCGGATGCATCCCACGTCCACGGGGTTCTGTGCTGCATGGCCACGTCATACATGTAAAGCTCCATCGAGCTATATGCATGATACATGCACTTCAGCAATGTCCTACCTCAATAAAACAGTAGAAGCACAGCACACTGACTTGGATCACCACGATGCATGGGGTAGGGACTGCTAGTTAAATATTTGATAAGTGAGACGCACTTAAAGCCATATTTATCTTGGCACTGCCAAGTCAAACATGATGTGAGAATAGTAAGCTGCATTAGGTTGACCTTGGCCACCACAAGAGGCTCAGTGCCATTTATTAATATGAAGAGCAGCAGGGAAGCAAATTATAAACCAGATGTTTGAAAGTCCCAGGGCTAAAGGCAGGAGAGAGAACATTCTTCGAGACCTTGAACGTCAGTGACGCAGTGTTTACCCCATTCCTGTTTCCACTGCTGTGTAGGATCTGCCCCCACCCTCCTCCCACATCAGCGGACACTGTGGGGAACAACTCGCCACGGTGGCGGCACGGCTCCATTTCTCAGGGATGCTTCAGATGGGCGACTTTATTCCCTCCAGCCAAAGTAAACAGAGGGAGTTCTAGTCCACATTTTGCTGGATAAGTGATCAGAGAGAGCAGTGGGCGGTGGGCTCTCGGTGGCTGAAGGACATTCTATAAGCAAGGGAGAGGCGCATTTCCCAGCAGAGCATGGCACTGAGGAAGCACACTGTGCAAACAAGCTTCAGAGTAGGCCGGAGCCACGGCTCACTAGGCTAATCCTCTGCCTGTGGTGCCAGCACTCTGAGTTCTAGTCCCGGTGGAGGAGCCGGATTCTGTCCCGGTTGCCCCTCTTCCAGGCCAGTTCTCTGCTGTGGCCCGGGAGTGCAGTGGAGGATGGCCCAAGTGCTTGGGCCCTGCACCCCATGGGAGACCAGGATAAGAACCTGGCTCCTGGCTTCAGATCAGTGCGGTGCGCCGGCCACAGTGCACCAACCGCAGTGGCCATTGTGGGGTGAACCAATGGCAAAGGAAGACCTTTCTCTCTGTCTCCCTCTCTCTCACTGTCCACTCTGTCAAAAAAAACAACAAAACAAAACAAAACAAAACAAAAAAAACAAGCTTCAATGGAAACAAAACAAAACAGAGGCAACACAAAAGCAGCTCAGGTTGTACTGTGGCTCTTGCTTGCTCAAAGCCAGTGGCCGTCAACATTATACCACATGCCGTACACTGACACACAGTGGTCACAGGAGTCTTCTATGACTTCTATGACTTCTAAACCAGGAGCCTGTGTGTTTGCTTGATTTACCTTTTGTGAAATAGTAAGGCTAAGACAAAACCTCCAAGGAGATTCAAGAATTCTGTTGCTTCTCTGTCTTTTCAAGGGAGTACTGATTTCAGTCCTACAAGAAGATACCTCTCCTTGCCTTCCCCCGTGCCATCAGGTAAGTGGCTATAGGACACAGCTGTGGGACAGGACTTGGGGCCAAGTTTCCCAGTGATACCTGGGCAACCCAAGCACATCAAAACAAGGGAGAAGCTTGAGATGAGAGAAGTCCAAGGGGTTTCAACAAACGTTACATACACAGAAAGGATGCTGAGCTAGGGAACACAGTCAAGGGTAAAACCTTGGGCAGCTAAGGAGGCATGAAACCCATGCACATGGTCTGGTTTGGTAGCCAGGAATTTAGGAAGACACAAAGGCGGCATCCCATCAGAATGCGTGACGAGGTAGGCTAGTGGGAGGTGTCCTGTGAGCCTTGAAGAGGAGGTGTGGTTATCTATGGTGGAGAAGGCAGCTCCCCTGTGGGTGATGCCCTGGGTGCCTGGGTGGACAAGCTGGAGCAGGTACAGGCTACTCTGCTGTGATTCCAACACAGGAAGGAATCTGGACTCTCCGGGGAGGTCTAACCCTTATCTGCAGTTTGGGCTCGTTAGGGTAGAGTTGGAAGAGCGTGGCTAACTCAGGGCATGGATGTGAGGGTTTACAGGAGCAATCTTCTCAACTGTAGCCTTCAAGATTCACCCACTAATGGTGCCCTGCTTGTTCTACAAACTCAACGATCCACGGAGTTGGCTGCGTAACTTCTGTTGGGAGGGCCATCTCAGAGTTTATCCACGAAGGCACGGGAAGAGAAGGCTGCATTTGAAGAGGGGACGTGTTCCTGATCAAGCATGATGACGACATGTCAGAGCTGCTGAGCCTTAGGGATGGGATCTGAACCTGCAGGCATTTAGGAGTCACTGGTGGTGGGACTGGCCTTGGCTGACAACCTGTGTGGCCTTTCCCCCACAGATCAGGTAGTCACAAGGACACAGGTGGCTGTGTCCATCTGAGCCCACTCCAGTCAGCAGTGACCGTGTCATGGGACACTCAAAACCAGAAATTGCTCAGATTTGCTCACAGCGTATTTCGAGAGCATCAGGCATTTGGATGCGACTGGTGTGTTTAAACTTACCCTAGGAATCACAGACTCATAGGTCTTGGAATCAAAATCAAGCCAAGGAGATATGTGGGCTACAGCTCCATATGTGCAAGGATGGGGTGTGATTATCACAACTTTAGGGATAGGGAAAATTAAGATTCACAAGACATAAATGTTTTACTCAAGATTTCATTAATGTTAAGTGGTATTCTCAGAACAGGAAGCCAGATCTTTTGCTTCTTATTACTTTGTAAAAAAAAAAAATCCCTGGAACTGAACTAAAAGATAAAATTACTGTATTTGCAAATTAATCACTTGACAAGTACCCACACAAAATACCAGATCGGCACGCCACTCAACCCTCCAGCCGTAGGCTACAGTGACACGTGCTGTTTGGTGTTTATCATGTTCTGGCTTCAGAGTTCCTTCTCCTTCACAGTTAATCTCTTCCAATCCAAATCGTCCTTATCTTTTAAAATAGCTTCTAAAAATTTTAAAGGAAATGCGCTTTCTTACGTACACTCTAGGTACACAACATGATGCTCTAAGTTGCGCTGATGCAGTGACACGCTCGCTGCAGCGGAACAGGGGAGTCAACCTGCCGTGGCACAGCCGCCCCTCCCGCCTGTGGGAGAGAGCAGCACACACGGCACTGTTGGCAACTGCAGTCCCCACGCTGTGCAGTCACCTCTGACTTTCTCCTCCTACGTATTTGCTATTTTGCGTCCTTTAACCTCCACCAAACTTCTCACCTCATGAGGTTCTGGCTGTGAAGTGTTTTACAAAGCACGTCCAGATCTCTTTGCAATGTGAAATAAGCATTGACAAACAACAGTCTTCAGTATCCACAAGTCCAAATCCAGGACCTTAATGGCCCAGAGCTGAGGGAGCATGGGGAAGGGGCACACTGAGACGGTCACACCCTCTGTGAAAGCCGGAGCTGGCTTCCTACCTGCCACCCACAACGCAGGGACACACAAGCAGAAGCTAGGAAAGTTCCCCTCATGGTGACCTGCAGCCCGTGGAGGCAACGGGCTAACCTCACACCCAAAACTCAGCGGCTCTAAACAGAGGTATACGATCGCTCACAAGTCTGTGTGTCCTCTGGGGCTGTGTTGTCCACAGGGCTGGCCAGGGGCAGGCCGCTGGCTGCACCAGCACCCGTGTCTCTCACCTCCCAGCAGGGAGCCTGGGTGTCTGCCCAGTGCAGCGACAGGGACCTGAGGACGTGGAGTCTTCCCAGGCTGTGGACTTGGGACACCACTGTTTGGCTGTGTGTTCTTGGCTAAGGCCAGGCTCAAGGCCAGCTGTGGTTCAAAGGGAGAGGAAGGGATCTGTGTTCTTGGTCAGAGGAACAGCAAAGCTGCATTGCATGGACTTGGATGCAGAGAGCTGCCAAGGATTGGTTCCACTGTTGCCATGTGTCAGGTGACTCTTCTGTGAATCGTGGCTTCTGTGCAAGGTGTAGCTGAAGTCGCTGATTCGTTCATTTGCCCATTCTGAAAGTCTGCACTGCACACCTCGCTCTGGAGAGCAGGGTGCAGAGCCTAGGTACACAGGCACAGAGAGTGGCACTGCCTCGGGCCATATCCACACTCAGGTATGTAATTACCTTCAATGGAATTTAATTGGAAATAAATTACCTGCATATCTTTTTTTTTTTTTAAGATTTTATTTATTTGACAGGTAGAGTTACAGACAGTGAGAGGGAGAGAAAGAGACACAGAGAGAAAGGTCTTCCTTCCATTGGCTCACCCCCCAAATGGCCACTTACGGCCGGCACACTACGCTAATCCGAAGCCAGGGGCCTCCTCCTGGTCTCCCATGTGGGTGCAGGCGCCCAAGCACTTGGGCCATCCTCCACTGCTTTCCCAGGGCACAGCAGAGAGCTGGACTGGAAGAGGAGCAACAGAGACTAGAACCGGTGCCCATATAGGATGCCGGCACTGCAGGCGGAAGATTAACCTAGTGCGCCACGGCCCTGGCCCCTGCATATCTTAAAAGGCCACTCTAGTCTTCTCTCACTCTTCTGCTAGTATTCCAGGAAGGAGGTGTTCGGTAGAAGTTGGGTTTTTCAGTGAGACCCAGCAATGCACACCCCGAGGCAGCTTTATTGTGTACATTTTTGGTTTACAACACGATGCTCTAAGTTACCTGATGCGGTAACATGATCACTGTAGTGGAACAGAGGAAGTTAACCTCCTTGCCATGCGACTGAAGTTGTTTACTTAACTTTTCTGGTTTCCAGGTTCTTTATTTGAAAAAGGAAGACAACAGCGCCTAATGTTTGTAGCTAATGTTGCTATAAATTGCAATCCTCCACCGCTCTGTCCCTGGCTGTCTCGTCAGTAGTAGTCCATAAATGATAACCCAAAGGACGGCACCCTCTCCCCGTATCACACCGGCAGCCACCACGCAGCCAGGCTAGGAATGTGTATTTAGTAAGACAGGATGTGAAGAGAGAGAAGTTCAAGGCTGAAGGCACACACAAACTTAGACATTGCTCTACTGGGGAAGCACACCATCTTCCATTAGAAAATATCCCTCAGAAAGGCTACGAACATCCCAACAGTGGGAGGGACACACCCACTGCGGTGTCTTCAGGGCCAGAGGGCACTGTGCTCCCTCTCTGCAGCCTGCTTCCCTGTGGCCCAGCCTCCCCAGGCTCAGTCCAGGGTCAGCCTGGGCTCCGTCACTCTGTGGCCAGGACAGGCTTTTAGGGCTTGAACACGGGCCAAGCGAAGAGAAATGAGAGCAGGGACAGGCCGCAGTGCAATGGGTCTTCTCCTTTCTGTGGAACACAGGCGCTCAGCCTCTGCCCTCTGCTGAAAAGCCGGGTGCTGGGAGGTTCTCACGCACCTCGGAAGCAGTCGCATTTCTTCCAGGTGTCTCTCAAAGGACGCTTACAGATAACAAGATGGTTTTTCACAGAGACAACCACTGCTACCATTGCAAGTGTCCTCATCCCACAGATCTGATCAATCTGTTTTCCTCCTTATCTTCCGAAAACAAGGACTGCAGGTGAAAGTATTAAGCTCCCAGGGGGCCAATAAGCTGCTTATCACAAGCACAAGGGTTAACATTCAAATGGAGCTGCCTGGTGCCCTTGGTGTATGGTAATTTTTAGCATGAGTAGCAAATCTTTATTACTTTAGATTTCTCAGGTAGCAATTAAAATTTTGTGAGTATTACTATGTGCCCAATGCTTGCATAAAACCCTAGTACTTCTGATTCTCTGGAGTCTCCTATTTGGAAATAAAAATTATCTCACAAAATAATGAAAAACAAATGCACAATTACCAGGAAAAGGTTTTTAGCTCTTTAGGAAATCATTATACATATGGGTGTTTTGGTAAGGAAGTGGAGCAGAAGGAGAATTATTTAGAAAGCAGGTTCTGTCTCAGATATTTGCTAAATTGTGTAGTTTTGGTTGTCATGGTAATAAGCATGATGATTTAAATAAATCTACTCAGAAATAGAAGTCACTCATACTATACTCAAGAGTCAAAGAAATCTCATTATTTAATGGGGAAAATCCCTCAGTTTGGATGAAGGAGGAAAAAACACAGTGTGGCAAGCTTATTTTCCCAACAAATTGCTTGCTATTTTGTCTCTGAAACAAATAAAGACAGAATATTTAGAACTAAACAAGGGAAGCATGACATATAGATTTCTGGAATGCACTACAAAGTATTTATAAGATATTTTCAGGCTAAGAGAAAAAAGTCTTGGAAAATATGTAACAGGCACTAAATTCAATAATTCAGAAAAAAGCAGAGGGCTAACACTCAAAGAGAGTAGAAATAAGGCTGCAATAAAACTTCAGAAATGAGCACAAAGGTGTCTTCAAGGAAGGGCAACAGAACAAAAATCTGATTTTCAGGAAAAAATAACCCTAATAGGCAAGTTTTAAGCCAAGACTTAAGGACACTGGGGAAGGTGCATAAATCATATCAGAAAAGCAAAAGTTGTTCGATAAGACTTCAAGAATATAAAACAAAGCCACAAGTTAATTTGTGAATAAATTAAAAATCTTAAAGTTGACATGGACAATTTTCTGGAAAGTTTATGTGAAACAAAAAGAAATAAACTAATCTAATATGACATTTGAACATTAAATATTTAGAATCTCAAAGTTATTCTTCCTTTACCTGCTAGGAGATGCTAGGGGGATTTCAGCAGACAAAAACTGAAAATACCAACTTCATGTAGCATGAATTCCGTTACAGAGAAGAAAATAAGAAGGCAACCCCATTTACTCCCTAATGCACAATTGATGGCAAAACTTGTATAAAAGAAAAAAATTGAATTTCTTCTCATTAGTAAAATGCAAGCATCCTAAATAAAGACTAAAAACCTGAATCCAGTCCATCAGGGCTAAATTGAGTTTATATCAATGAAGTGTTATTCAATATTATAAGAAGTACATCCATGCAATTTGCCATTTGAACAGAGGCAAGAATTCCTATGATTATCAACAGATAAGGGAAAACACTCAATAAAATTTAGTATACATCCATAACTGAAAACGCTTAGCAAGGACCGTACACTAGAACATGAAGTAGACATATTGCTTCATGGCAAATATTTAGCAGTGTTGCCATTAATTTGGAAACAATAAAAGAAGATCTACTGTCATCACAAATCTTCAAACTTGCTCCAGCACTACAGACCAATGCCATAAAATAATAAAACAACATTAAGAGAAGAGGAAAATAAAACTGTGCTAATTTATGTCAATACAGTAAGACATTCTCCAGGAAAATTATTAGAACTAATAAGAAAGCCAGCAGGATTTCTAGATAGAAGATGAACATAGAAAACTCAAGATTCAGTATTCCAATAAACAAAATAGAAAAATAGCAACATAAAGTCCAAAGTACCTACAAAAAGGCAAGTAAAGATGTCCCAAGACATTGATGTAAAAAAATTACAAACACTAAGGCATAAATAAATACATGAACAGCCATTGAAATACAGATCATATTTGTGGGAAGAAAAGAATCAGTAGCCTAAAAGAGCCATCAATCTCTGTACTAATCCATGCATAGTTTTCCTGTCAACTTCCCAAAAGAATTTTTAATAGCATCAAAGAAATTATAAAACTCATATGAAAAAATAAAGATCCAAGGATAATTAAGACAAATAAGAACTTTTTGTAAGGATTAAGCAATTAAAACAATATATTCTTGATACAGTTTTAAGCAGATTAGAAATCAGGAGGGAAGTGAAGAAACGCTAGGAATAAATAATCATTGACTATCCAGCTATGGGCTTGGAGTAGAAGAGGAATGCCTACAAGTCCCTGCGTTCACAGCTCTGAGTTCCTCTGTGCACAGCCTGTCTGTGCCTGGCCAGAAGACATGCAGCTCGGGCAACCAGGGAGCTGCATGTGAATGCCCTCCTTGCAGTTAAACTGCAAACCTGTATCTCAGGAGAGCACTAGCCTGAAACACCGTCACTGAGGGAGAAAAGGCACAGAGACAAGTGTTTTCAACAGGAAACAGATGAGAGTGGAGCGTTTTCTTCCTCTGTGAGACGTAACGCAGCAGTTCAGAATCATCTACCAGTACAGGGAAGCCTTGAGAGCCAGGAGCTAACCAGGGAGTAAGAAGGAAACACCCCAGAGGACAGCCCCTCTGGTCCTAAACCGCTCAATTCAGGATGCTCCGTGTTTGTCATGCAAAACCAACAGTGAAAGGGATAGAAATAAGTGGTGGAAGGCTGGAACAGGGTAGAGGATCTTGTGGTTTCTGGGGTGGGGAAGAAAGCTGGGCCTATGATGGGACATAAAGGAAGTCGGTGGAAAAACAGATCTGAAAGAAGTTTTATATTACAAAAAATTTTTTGAAACACATGCATGGCTTCTTCATGGTGTGTGTTTCCCCTGAATGTGTTGAAGACCTCTTGTATGCAGGAACACAAAAGGGAGTTCAGCTTCTGGTTACAATTGTCCGTTTCTTTCATGTTAAATAAAAATCCAGAGCAGAAGCTCCAAGATGTGTTCGTTGAGTCGCAGGCAGTGGGCAGACGGGTGGTTTGCTGTACCTCTTGATAATTACCTCTTTTTCCAGAAAAGAAAACACCACCATATAATAAAGGATATTACTCATTAAAAGAAAAAAAAACTGGACAAGTCTATTTCACTGTCTCACACACTACAGATACTTTATTATTTTTATGAACACTTGAAAAGTAATAATAGAAACCCCTTCAGTAAGATTTAGGTGTTTTCGATGTAATCCTGTAATTCACAAAATGTCACTTTCTAAACAAAACAATTGCTTCTGAACTGATTTGTACATTTTGGGATTTTTATCCTTTTTACTTATACATTTTTGATTTGTAATTCCCATCTGTGACTTTAAATCGTCATAATCATTTCAGTAAGACAGACACCTGAAACTCATATGGAATGAAGACATTTGGTTCTAATTAGACTCACTTATGCATGCCTAATATCAGCTTCAAAGGCAAGTTGCACTGTTGTTTTTCTGTCTGTTAAAAGGAGAGATTACATCTCCTGGCCTTTGTCGAATGTTTCGCAGCAATTTATGAAATACAGATCTAATAAGAGAAAGATGAGAGAGGGGGGAAAGAGAGAAGTAGGCGGGGGAAAGAGGAAACGAGATTTTGAATCGCACTGTGCAATGTTTTCTTGGGAAAGTTAATCCCCAGTTTTACAAACACATCCGACTTTGAGACATTTTCTCATGCTCTGTCTTTCTCTCCTTGGTCTGTCTCTTACTTTGGTCTGTGCAGTGTGCTTGGCGACTGTGGGAGTGTCAGGGGAGCTGTGTGTGGCAGGGCAAACTTCGTAAATTAAGGTGAATATTCCTGAGCTTTGTCACGGCTGTGGTGCCTCACCACCTCACAGTGTGGAGATGTGTGGGTCCTCGAGGCAGTGACTCAGAGTCTGGAGCTGGGCAATGCTCGTACAACCCCCATTCCTTACCGTGGCAGGCACATACCTTCTGAAAAATACCATGTCTCTTTTTTGGCTAAAATATTTTCCAACCACTTGCATGGGAGTTGAGGGAACATCACCTGGAACCCTCCCTGATGGAGGGAATGACATCCCACACCCACCTAAAGCCACGGAAGGAGACCCCTCTGTAAGGAAGATTCAGAGCCATGGAGATGTCCCAGTCCCAGGAGGGGGCAACTCTCCCACACCTGCCTGGTTCTGAGCAGGTGCCACTCTGTGAATGGGCTACTCTTCAAACATTTATGAGAAAATTTGTTTACTTATTTGAAAGGAAGAGTGACAGGAGTTGTGGGGGAGGCTGGAGGAGATGGAGAGACAGAGAGAAAGGTCTTGCATCTGCTGATCTAATCACCAAATGGCCGCAACAAGTGGGTCTGGGTCAGGCCAAAGCCTGGAACCAAAAAATGCCTCAAGGTCTCCCACGTGCACGGCAGGGGCCCAGGTGCACTAGCAGGGAGCTGGATCAGAAGACAAGTATCCAGAACTTGACCAGGCACTCTCCAAACTCTTAACACACCCAGTACACCTGTGAGTGATCCCATGCCTGACTGGGAGACTGCCTGCCTAGCCCAGGCAGGAGGTTAAGAGGGCACGGCACACCATGCCTCCTGGGAAAGACCCTGGTGCAGGGATCAACACACTGAGACACCCCCCCACACACACATATGACCTGACTGCTGGCAGGTGGCAGGGGCCCCAGGCACATTTCCCCCACCCCACTTCCTGTTGAGCAGCCTTGTAATTCTCAGCTAGATAAACAGCTCCCAGATGTGGCTGGATCCATAAGACCACCTGGAAGGCTACCAAGGCTACGTGACCTTCAAGCTGACTGGAGAAGCATAGAGGCACCACTATCAGCTTCATCCTATAGAATTAGTGTTGTCCTGGCATAGCCACTCCCCTTTGCCTGCCCTATAAAAGCTTGTGCCTAATTTCTAATAAATGGACATGTTCACTGAAACTGTCTCCAGTGCTTCTTGTCGAAGAATGCCATCACCCCACTATCCCAACAGTGTGGGCCTTGCAGGAAGAGCCAACATAAACCCTCTTGGGTTGAACCACTTCTTCCCAAAGGATAAACAAACTATATGTTTATGAGAACAGCCATACTGGGGCCAGCGCTGTGGTGCAGCAGGCTAAGCTGCTGCCTGCAACGTTAGCATCCCATAGGGGTGCCTATTTGTGTCCCAGCTGCTCCACTTCTGATCTACCTCCCTGTCAATGTGCCTGGGAAAGCAAGAAAAAATGGCCCTAGTACTTAGGGAGTGAAAAAATGCATGGAAAATCTGTCTGACCCTCTCTATAAATCTCCCTTTCAAATAAATTTTAAAAAAATCAAATCTTTAAAAGATGTATTACTACCATGGCTATATTCCAGTCCTTTCAAAAATCACAAGTTGCATCTGATTTTTTTTAAAAAAGCAGCAAAACCTCTTGGTTAAGTAATTTGAGAACACCATAATTACTCACTCATGCACACACACATGTATTCCTGATTCGCATTTCAGGCCTATGTATTCTACGAAACATAAGAAGATGGTGAACCCCTGAGGGTGGCACCAGTGCTGTGGGCCTCTGAACCCCTGGGCCTCAGGGCACCGCAATGCATGGGTGAGTGTTGACTACATCTGGATAGCAAATAGTTTCCCAAAGTGCAGAGCTTATCAGCCATCTCCACCTGCTACTGCACACGTGAAGCACAGCAAGGGTTTCACAGTCCAGAGCAGCAACCTTTCCTGCAGAAGGGACTGCAAATCCCCCCACATACAAAGCCAAGAGCCCTGGGAGATGACACTTGAAGACTCTCCCTGGGTGCTGGTGAAGACTTCATAGAATGCCTTCGTAAAGCTGTTCTCATGGCTCATCTGCAAGTGCCATGGCTTCCTGTCCCTAACAAACAAGATCCTTGACAAGCAACGAAAAGCTTAGCCATACAAATAATCTCACAAAAGGGACTAACACACTTGTGGAGTTCTACTTATTTACTATGAAGCATCTCGGTGTGTATACTTTTAAAATCATACATCTTATGTAAAGTTTAAAAAATAAATTTCTTAACTTAAAAACAAGTCAATGATAAAATCAATAGAAAAAATGCATAGATTTGACTCTACGCAGAAGGAGTGAGTGTTTAACCAGAGGTTAAGATGCCAGTGTAGCACAGCAGAGGCCTGGGTTCAATTCCTAGCACCAGCTCCTGATTCCAGCTTCCGGCTCATGCAAACCCAGGGAGGCAGGCGTGATGGTGCCTGTGTTTGGCCACCTGCCAGCATGTGGAGATTTAAATTGAGTTCCCAGCCCAATCTGCCCCAGCCCAATCCTATCTGTGGGCATCTGGGGAATGAATCGGCCAAGGAACTTCTCTCTCAGCCTCTCTGCTTCTTAAGTAAATAAAATAAACCCTACAATGAGACTATCAAAGCTGAAGGTATTTCAGAATGTAGGAATTTCTTTAATGAATAAATTAAGAAATTGTTATAATCTGGGACTTGGGGGGTAGGTAGGTGAATTAATGCACATAAATCACACAGAAAGTGCATGTTGTTTTTCCTTAAATGCATGAGTTTAATTGCTTAAAGATTTATTTATCTGAAAGGCAGAGTGACAGAGAGAGAGGAAAAGACAGAGGTGAGAGAGATCTGCCATTCTCTCTCTCTTTTTTAAAAATTTATTTATTTGAAAGTCAGAGTTACACAGAGAGAGAAGGAGAGACAGAGAGAGAGAGGTCTTCCATTTGCTGGTTCACTCCCCAGATGGCTGCAATGGCTGGAGCTGCACTCATCAGAAGCCAGGAGCATGGAGCTTCTTCTATGTCTCCCACGCAGGTGCAGGGGCTCAAGCACTTGGGCCATCTTCCACTGCTTTCCCAGGCCGCAGCAGAGAGCTGATCAGAATTGGAGCACCTGGGACTCGAACTGGCCTCCACAGGGGATGCCAGCACTGCAGATGGTAGCTTTACCTGCTACACCACAGCGCCAGCCCCGAGACCTGCCACTCTCTGGTTCACTCCCCAGATGGCCACAACAGCCTTGTCCAGGCCAGGCCAAAGCCAGGACACAGGACCTCCATCTCCCACGTGGGTAGCAGGGGGACAAGGACCTGAGTCATTTCTGCTGCCCTCCCACCAGACAAGCAGGAAGCTGTATCAGAAGCAGAGCAGACAGGACTGGAGCCAGGACTCAGACACCGGGTACGATGTAACAGCACTCAGACATGGGGTAAGATGTAACAGCAGTCAGACATGGGATATGTTGTAACAGCAGTCAGACATGGGGTAAGATGTAACAGCAGTCAGACATGGGGTACGATGTAACAGCACTCAGACATGGGGTAAGATGTAACAAACCCTAGTGATAATCTGAGAAATTAAATCACTGAACTGATGGGCTAATTAAACAGGAAATCAGTCTAGGAGAAAATGACGCCAATCTCTGGCTGAAAGGCCATCTTCCTCGCTGCTCCCTCTGTTAGAGAAAGCCACACTGCAGTCACACTGGGAGCAGAGGCGGGTTCTAACGGTTGGCAGATTTTCACAAATGACAGTTTTCTTTGATAGCCAGTGTTCCAGCTTTATAAACAACCTCAGTTTCTGGGGTAAAGGACAAAACCCGGACAACCGTTGGGACAGCAAACCCATCCCACTCAGTAAGATATTCAAATTTAACACTCAATTCCCTACCCGTCCCCAGACACTCCACGGCATCTGCATACTAACGAGCATCTGTTTCCTGCTCCACCAACACCCTACCTGGGACACCAGTTCCTTAGTCCAAGCAAGATATCCACTGTCAGGACCCAGTGTCCATCCATGTTATTGGTTTTTCTCAGGGAACTTCTACTACTTAGGAGATGTCAGTGTTTCTAACTTACCGGGACCTTGTTTTTCTAAATCAAAGGCTACAAGTGGATACTGTTGGGCATGCTAGCCACATGCCATGCAATTGCTCTATGCAATCCTATAGTCTGCTCAGCACAAAGCGAACCCGAGCAAAACATCTGGGGGAAAAAAAAAACAAAACTACATACCCGATAGGTGTGTTAGGTGCATTGTGACATTTCTATTACCAAAGAATAAGTGGTTTTCTCTATTTGCTACTGTCCAAACCAAACAAGATTACCGAGCAAACTTGAGAGGAAGAGACAGAACTGCCTTGGATTTCCACCCTCCATGCCATCTGCAATTTTTTTTTTTACAACTTTCCCTTGCCCATGAATACTCTAATGGAAACCAAAAAACCTTGCCAGTGATGGCCGCCTCTGTTACCATAACAGCAACCAGGGCCATTACATCGGATACAAGATGGACCTTCAGGCCCCCTAGTGCCATAGGGACAGGCTTGCAGGAACGGGGGACTCATGGAAGCTGGACACCAGGCATCGTGGGGTTTGCATATCTTTATGGTTAGGCCAATCCAGATGGGACAAGCACATAGAACAGCCCAAGAGTACCTTAGAGAGTGAAGTACTTAGAGAGTGGAGGACTTAGAGAGCGAAGCCTCAGTGGAAAGAACCAACAAAATCTCCACGTGCACGCTTGGAACTATGCTGTGTCTTGCAAGCCAAATTACGCCGTGCAGACATGGGATTTCAGACCCTGCAGACATAATCAGTGAATACAACCTTAACAAATCAATGGAAGTTGATCCTCAATCTCTCTCTTGTGAATTACTGGGTCATCTTTCTCAGCTCATTTATTTCCAGCTTCAATCTACTTATCTGTAGGGTGTTTCTTACGGTTAAAAGGGTCTGGGTTCTCTTTGTCCGTGTGTACTGCATTATATGGAGGCTGTGCACATGGACACATGTAACAGATAGGGTGTTTGTGTGTGTGTGTGTGTGTGTGTGTGTGTTCTGTTCAGAACTCATGATGAGAAGGAGTTGAAGTCAGCCATCTATGAGATGTTTGGCCTAAAGACGTTTGCAGAAGAACGTCAAAGAGTCACCAGCCCTGTTTCTGCCCGAGCCTCAATACCTTAGCAAAATACTGACGAGGGCTTCAATTCAGGAATAATAACACCTCGAAATTTGACACTGACAATCCAGTCTCAGGGATATACAGGCTACATCATGAAAGAGGCCCAATTATAGGAACTACAAAAAATATTTAATTTTTTTTTAAATTAAGTTGTTAATCAACATACTTTCAAGTCTCTAAACATTCATCTTAATTCAGAACCACCCAGACAACATCCTTCACACAAATTCAGTTGGAGAGCACACCCTGGGAGTAGCAATTACAAAATGTGAGCAGCTGAAGTGTCCACAACACCCCGGGCACATCCCACTCCCAGGCCCCCTCTCTGGCCTCACCCCAGAGCGTCCTGTGCGGGCCTGTGTGGGAAGGAGGGGGACTTGGCCTGTGGACCTTGTGAGCCCAAGTCCCCTGCGGTGCTGGGAGGTATGAGAGGAGGTGGGAGCAACAGGCAGAGGCAAGAGCCCCGTGCTCACATGGCCAAGGCTGCAGGGGAGGGGGTCCCACCCCAGGAGCTAGTAGAACTGAAAAGAAAGTGCCAGGGATCCTGATGGTCACGGCCAGGAAAGCTTCGAGACCCCAGTAAGACTGCAACTGGCCCCAGTCCTTGCTCCTGTCCCGAGTTTTCCCATGAGAAGGGGAGGCAGAGTCTGCAGGCTGGGGGTGCAGAGGCCCACCCATGCCGGCCGGGAAGGGGGACCGTGGCCACCATGGGCTCTGGCAGGGTTGATGGGGAGGACTCTACCCCGTGGGCACTCGTCATTTCTGTTCAGATACTGGAGCTTTGGAGACTCCAAGGAGTTACAGAAGTGAGACTTATTTAAGACTGAGCCAAAAAGTCGGGGTGGGAGTGCTGCTTTGTTTCCTATCAGGATCAGAAAAATTTGATTTGTATATTGAATAAATTTTAAAGGGAGGTAGAGCTTAAGACCAATTAGTGTTTTCACCCAGCAGCAAATCCCACGTTTTAACAGAGTGGTTTCACCATGGTCTGGGGCAAGTCAGCCACCGGACTTTGGAGTGGTGAACAGGTTTACTTACAAGGTGGACACAACACAACACACATTTCCTGCGGCCACCCTCCTAGGCTGCTTTTGCAGATCAGGGTCCATTGGAACGTGTCTCCCCAGCTCTCCACCTCCTTAGTGAAAACAACAACAGATGCATCATGATGAGCCTCTGCATTGTGAATACTGTATCCAAAACAGGGTGGAAAAGACACTTTCCTGGGAAGAGGTAAGAGTAGAGGGGTGAAGGAGTCCCCACAGAGCCTCCTCCATCTCCCCAGGTCCACATGCGGACGATGTCCCAAGACACTGGGCTACGTCTAGAGGGAAACCTCTTCATGGCTGCAGAAACCAAGGGGCTGGCTCTCTCTCAGCTGCCCTGGGGGAGTCTGCAGTAATGGGGAAGGGGTTCCTGAGCCGCTGGGGGATACCTGCCACCCTGGTATTTCCTGATCCAGGGTGCCCAGGCCAGGTAGACGTGACCGTGATAGTGGTCACATCCGTTCCTACGAAGAACGAGCAGAGCAGGTCTCATTGCAGTTACTGAAGCACCCAAGGCCCGAGTGCACCTTTGGGTTCACCAGCCAGAGAAGAGAACAGGGCAGAAGGGACAGTCCCCATGTCTGAGTCCACCCAGGGCGGCGACATTACAGGGATCTGCACCTGGGACCTCGGTGTGGAGGAAACAGACTTTCTGAGCAGCTGCGGAGGTCATCAGCTGTTGGTTGACTACTCACAAAGGCACGAGGCTGACAGATACTAGGGAAGTCAGGTCAAGCTCAACAACTCCTTAGTGTTGGTTCAGAAATCATTAAAAATCACATCTAGTTGTCGACACGGGTAGCCAGAGAGGTTCCGCTCTGTACCCTAAAAAACAGTGGACTACAGAGACAGGAAACAACTCAGAACAGCAAACCTATAGCCCAGATGCCGGCTGGCACAGCGGGGCCCTCAGAATGCCCAGTCTAGGGGCTCCGGGTCAGTGCCCCCATCCCTTGGGCAGAAATGCTGACTCATAGTCCTATGCCCCACAGGAGGCCCTGGGACTTGTCAGTCCCCTGCCCCTTCAAAAGAACTCATTCCAGCGGTGTTGAGAGGAGGCTGGACAAGGCAAGTTTCCAGGGCCGTGAGCAGGCACTGCCTACTCTGGGGTCTCAGGCAGGTGGCTGAGTCAGGATGACCCTGGCTGAATGATCGGAAACAGCTTGTTCCTGGTGGGAGCTGCACCCTCTTGCACCTGCTGTTCATGCACAGAATGGCTGGTGTGACTCTTACCACTGCAGGACTTACTTCTCAATGGATTAAGAAGCTGAGACACAAGCGCGTGCTCTAGCCAACCTCCCAGAATGCCTACACCCGCACTGAGCAAATGTGAACCCTGGTGCTAGCCACAAACTGTAGGGGAGGGCGTGGGTGGTAGGGAGGGGACAGCACGGGACAGGCTATGGGTGGCTTGCCTTACAGCAGGTGGGGGTGGCAGGTGGGGCGTGGCGACCGTGCCATGCAATCCCCGATGCTGAAGCCACACAGAGATGCCCTGGGAAATGGGTAAAACACTAAGTCAGTTTGAGATGAGTGACACAGAGAGAAAGAAGGGCCTTGGGAAGGGGACAGAGGAAGCAGCTGTGGCCCACACTCCACGATGGCCTAGGATGCCTCTCCGTCAACAATCACATGCACGTGCATTCTCAGCCATTCACCGGGGTCTCTTGTGAAGGCCAATGCATTTGCACACACATGGCAGGAAGCAGAGTTTTCAACAATACAAGGCACAGTTTAACTGTCATTGTTAATCCTCATTCCGTTTCGCCTGCTTGGACACCATCATTTTCAACTAAGCTGAATAAAGTCCCCGTGTGTTTCAAGGTCTGAGGCATCCTCACCCCTTGGTGTGGCCCAGGGAAGGAGCTGTGCAGCCCCAGTGCTCCCCACGCCTGCAGCTCCCAGGCTGGACAGCTGCACAGCAATCAAGCCTCAGCAGGCCACGCCCAGCGAATGTCCCCCATGAACCCTGAAGACGGGAGATTCTGGCTGCATAAACGTGGCTTAGTTCTTAGCTCATCTTGATGAACTGGGCATCAGCTTCACCTGCATTGCAACCCAACTGGAAACAAACCTACTGAGGTCTAGGTAGAGAAAGTAGAACAATCAACCACATTTGTTAGCTCATGGTGCACCCATATTACTATAATCCAGGAGACAGATACTCCACTCCAAGAACAAACATTTCATCTGCGTTGATTTCCTGTTCTCTCTTTACTACTTGTTAGATAGCCTTATTTATATTTATTCGTTCTTGCAAAATTTACCAAAAAATATAGCATGGAAAATATCTTTATCCTGTCTATGTCAAAAGGGTCAGCAACTTTGACCACAGGGATATGATTTTTTTCAATTTATGCCATCCTTCCTAATATGATTAAAAATTACAAAAGAGGGATCAATGCTGTGACGGTAAAGCTGCCACCTGCAGTGCTAGCATCCCATATGGGCGCCGGTTCAAGTCCTGGCTGCTCTATTTCCAATCCTGCACTCTGCTATCGCCTGGGAGAGCAATGGAGGATGGCCCAACTCCTTGGGCCCCTGCACCCGCATGGGAGACCCAGAAGAAGCTCCTGGCTCCTGGATTCAGATCGGCTCAGCTCTGGCCATTGCGTCCAACTGGAGAGTGAACCAGGGGATGGAAGATCTCTCTGCCTCTCCTCTCTCTGTATAACTCTGACTTTCAAATAAATAAATAATTTTTTTAATTACAAAACAATGGGTACCAGTCAACTGCCAAAGCCTATTTTAAGGTTATCCAAATTTTCAAGACCTTTCTGTGACTTACAAAGTGGATTTGTAAATCTGCAAAAACTTAAGCTTTCCATGCACTGCTGTGAGAAATACTGCAAATATAACCCTTTCTTGCATTATTTGGGGATTTAAGCTCAGACTTGAGTGACCCATGGAGGAAACAGAGACGGAACAAGAGAATACTACCCTGTAGAAGTTAAACTGATCAGACGTTAATTCACTTCTCAGTACCCACTCATCCCTGTCTACACTCATTGATTAGCAGACAATTTTAGGAGGCAAGACCATCATCTTACATTTACACACTGACACAATGGCAACACAGCCACTGAGGGGGAGTCGCGTGTCTTCCACGTCTGTGTCTGTGTTTTTTCCATGTGTCGAGACCACATAGAAGTATTCACAGTTATACAGATTCAGGGCTCTGTAAGACTGAGATGTCAGATGGACACTTTCTCCAAGTTTCTTTGCACATGTGGGTTTAGATATTAATTTGTGCAATGTCAACGCCAGCAATCCTCCCAATAATTTGCACTAATTTAGCACATTAGTATCATTCTGTGAGCAACCATCACATCTGAAGTCACAAGTTAACTGGTAGACAGCAAGAAATCTTAGTGAAAACAAGATCCCCACACCAAATCTCGATATATTTCTGCTGAACTATGGTTTACCCTACAGCTGCCTTCAAATCACAGACTGAAAATGTTATCCGTGTTCAGTGGGATTTTATGTGTCCATTTCACATTTTAATAAGAATTTTGGTGCTCCTGTACCTGCAACATCATCTGAGATGTCTATATTTATTTAAAACTTTCTCATCAACGTGTGTTGGTGCTAATGTTTTCCAAGAAATCTCTACAGGCAGCAAGTTTCAGGAATCTGATGAAGTCCTTGTGGACAACACAGAAATTCTCAGAAGGTTCCATTCAGTGATGAGCAAACGTGGGAAGACTTCTGATGCAATCTCGCTCCCAAGTGTCTGCTCAAGGCCATGCTGAGTGACAGGACTAACAACACAGCTCTCCATTGACAGCTGCGACAGAGATCTACAATTTTTAGATGATCAAACAGCCCTGAAAAACGGCTCCTTAACAATGATGAAAGGTATGAGCCATCATGATGACCACGGAGACCCTTTGTCAAAGGATCCAGGAAACAAGGGAGGCGGTAAGAGAACGCTTTGCAGACCCCATCAAAAAAGACGTGGGGGACTCAACAGACACAAGTGGTTTAGCTGCTCAGACCTCTTCGGCCTCCATTCCTGAAGTTTTCATGCTCCTTGGTGTGTGAAAGGCCATATACGCCTTCAATCCAGGGAAAATGCTTTTACATATCTGCATGGGGGGTGATTCCATCTGGCTTAAAACTCTAAAGAATAATCAATAACACGCTTCAAGTGGAATGACCTGGTTAAAGTGAAATGCTCGGGTGAAGTTTAACTATGGGCCACGCTGGGATGCGAAGCAGCTTTAGGAGTGGGGGCAGCATCCGGGGGCTCCTACCTTCTGGGCTCCTCTTGGCTTTGGAGGTAACAATTCATGGTGTTCACCAGAAAGCTGAATAGACGACCGTACAGGGACTTGGCGAGGAGGTCCCGGTAGAAGTCAGCCATGGGCACGGTGTGTCTCCGCAGGATCAGATCTCCTATGGCAGCAGTGGGGAGGGAGGCACAGGAACAGGGGTTTTCTGTTGCCCAGAAGCCAGCAAACCTCACATCCTACTCATTCTGCAGACAGCCTCACGTGTCACAGGACATCAAACAATGAGACTGCAACTCTCGTAACGGAGAGGGTCTCCCCCAGTTGTGTAAAACGTCCCCCCAAATGAGGTCATATGCATTCAGTCTTATTTGTTCCACAGGTTGACCACAGCTCTTGACTTTGAGGCCACTGTCAATCAGGCCCCTCCAAACAGGTTTCCTATCAACAACCCACTGGGCTGGAGATGGAATCATCCCAAGGCATCCTGACCATCATGAAAATCAGACATTTCCAAGGATATGGTCTAATCAGGTACAAGGCGGGGCTGGCACTGGGCAGTAAGACGGAGCCTCAAAGAAGGAATTCCTACATCTTTCTCAAAGGGATAGAAATGAAAAGCTTGAGGCACAGGGGTTTTCATAGAGATTACATCAGAGAAGGGAACAAGAAGAGAAAGGATGAGCATAAACTGAGTCCATTACAGCTTGCTGCGGACTGTGAGTGAACGGGGGTCTTGAATTCACACTCTAAGACCTTGGCCACGGGGGCTCACGATTGTGCCTCGGTCTGAGTGGGGGTGGAAACAGGCTGAGGACCCTGGGAGGCGAGGGCTGAGTGCATTGTCAGTTGGTCAGAGGCACAAGCATGGGAGGGGAATTGCTGCTGCGATGGGTTGAGTCACAAAGCAACAGTGGGCACTGTAGGCAGAGAGCCCCAAGTTCAAGGAAGCAGGGGCACAAGCAAGGTCCCCCGAGCCCACGTGGAGGATTCCGATGCGTCACCAACATGGTGGAGGGTCAGGGAGCGAGGGTTGTATAGCACAGGCAGCCGCTCCCATTAAATGAGAGATGCTGAGTAGGAGCTCCATTTTTGTCAATGAAGGTGTGAAAAAGAACAACGTGTTCGGAGAACTTGGAGACCCTTGGTATGCCTGGAGACTGGGCAACTGGGAGCGACCAGGCCGGGATGACACAGAGAAGCTGATATGGCCCACGTGGGAAGGGGCCTCCCCTGCCATCCTGCAGTCTGGGCTTCCCCCAACCCGAGCAGGGTGTCTGCCAAAGACTGTCATCCACGGCGAAGGTCGCCTTCACCTTCCTGGAGCCAGGTAGAAGGAGAGTATCAGGAGACAAGGCAGATGGAAGACCAGTGGGGAGGCTCTGGCCACCGACCACGGATGGGATGGGATGATGAAGAAGGGATGTTAGAAACAATGAGAGGAACCGGAGGGTCAAGCTGGCATGGTCTGAGCTGCTTCATGGGGGGAGATGGAGGGAGGACCCAAGGGTGACGCTGGGTGTCTGGGCCGATAACGGGCAGACTGGGCGGATAACGGGGAGATGCACTAATCAAGAATGTGGCACAGGGATTCTGGGAGGAGGGGCCACTCAGCAATCATTAGCCACTTGTGTGAACACTGCAGGTGTGGTCTCTGGGGACAGCAAGGAAGACTCACAGGGGGTCAGGGAATACTCAACTGGATGAAAGCCCCAGCAGCTGCAATAGAGAGGAAGGTGTGGGGCCGGGATCTACAGTGAACAACTGAGGAGCAGGTAGAAAACCGACCTGGGTGCTCACTGAGTGGTGAGAGGGGCTGTGGCATGGAGGTCAGGCTAATCACCCGGGACTCGGGTACTTTTAGGTTCTCATTCCAAACATGCCATTTGCTGGGGACATGGCATGCAGAGGAATCTGATCTCATTGAATCTTGGTTTTCTCATGTTTTAAAATAGAAAGAGTTATGCCCAACTCACAGCAGACATGGGAGAAAAAAAAAAAAAACTGTAACGTCTGTAGCACTTGGCACCATGCCGGTCAGTTCAAAAACACCCAGCAAATGACAGCTATTACTGCGACCCAGTAACAGAGGGAGAGGGGGAGAGGGCAGCACAGCCCCCGCAGGCAGAATGGCCCCACGTTGTCATTGACTGCATCCTGTAGGAGTGCTGGCTTTGTTTTTGCAAAATGACAGATTAGCTCGCAGCAGTGACCAGTCCATCCGATGATCTCCGACACAGGGTCACTGAGAGGGACCAAACAGGCTCGTGATGGTCCTCTCGTGGGCATTCAGTTCATAGACATGCTTTTGGAGGGTGGAGAAGGGCAAAGCTGTATCTACTGTAGATCCCCCAGGAGGCCCACTAGGGCACGGAAACTTACCTTTAAAATACTGAACGTCAGTTGTTAAGGCAGACGCCAGTTCATCCGCTGACACTTGTAACATCCCAGCCACTACAATAAAGCAGTGTTACGCACAACAAGTTAGCATGCATTTCTTGACACCATGGCACTATGCTTCATGATTATAACTTACTCATTTATGTACGTTAGAAAATGTATTTATTAAAGACAAGGAACGGCCGCTGTAACTCAAGCTGCGAAGCATCTCACTCCACACAGTGAGGGATTCTCGTGGCTCTGAGCAGTGCAGCCCAGCCGGGTTTTCTAGCTCCTGGTACCCACAATGGCATCCAGTGATTTTTTTTTCCAAAATACAGACTCAATCGCTTTGATGTGGGTGAAGATTCGCTGCTTACGACTACCCGTGGTTTCTGTGGCTTTAAGATATTTTGAAAAGAATCTAGGAATGACTCAGAAGACATTCTCTAAGAGGAGAGTTTTTCGGCATGATCCGTGCCAGAAAGTGAAGTGTATTTGTTTAAAATGTTTAGCTAATAACATGCTCCCAAAATACACCGGGCCGTGGGGTGAGGGGGAAGAGTACTGTGCCCTGGTGTCTACAGCATCCGTGCTGTGTGGAGATGAGAACGGAACAGCACATCTCATTACTCACCCACCCCACAGCGGTTTATAAGGAACAAGAACAAAGTGGACCCTCGTTCCCCTCCGGGTCCTCAGGAGCACAGCTGCCCGTACTCTGTCTCCCTCTACCGGTGCCTCTGCAGAGCTGCAGCTCGGAAGGTGGTTACAGGAAGGTGGTTTCCACTGACCTTGCTCCAGCAGCTGGAGGTCAGAGACCAGAGCCGAGTCACCATCCGTGAGGGCCGTGAACCTGATGTCTCCCAGGTGCAGTATAGCTGCCAGGATCGCAAACAGGTTCTCCACTTCCTGGGCGTTTTGCAAACGGACAGAATGAATTTGATTGCTTAAAAGACATATATTTTTAAAACTTCAAAGTGGGCTGCAAAACCCAGGTGGACCCCTGAGAAGTGTGGTGACTTTGCAGGTCACAGAACTGCCAATCTCTGTGGCTCTCCCGATCCCATTCAAGTCCCCTCTAGGTCAACATTCCTTGGATACGAAAGAGTGAAGAAATGATATTGGATGCGAAGTCATGACTCTGACATCACCTAGACATTGAAATGCCCACATGACTATGGAGGGCACTTGGGAGATGAGACTTCTCGGGGAGACTGGGGGTGCAGGCAGGTGAGCGGGGGAGGGAAGTTGCTGCGGCCCCCACTCTGAACCTCTTCTACTTCTCTTAAGAGATGCCTCCATGACCAACCACCGAACTGCTTGCTCCCTTTTGCTGGAGGCCACAGGCAGCCGCATGCAAACAACTCTGCCTCAGCCAAATGCTAACTGCTTGGTAATGTATTTTAAGGAAAGCTCAGGGGAAAAAGAGAAGGATGTTGGCAAGAGCTATGTTGAAAAGGAAGATGGCAGGAAGTAGGAGAGAGTTTGTGTTCAAAGGGAGAAGAAGTGCTAGACCTTAAACTGGGTTTAGGTCAGTTACCTGGTGGCAAGAATGAAAAGTCGAGAAAAAGCTGTAAGGTAGACTTTGCTTTCTGCAGAGCGCCAACTGTGTAGCAGGATGATCAAGACACTTAAAGCAGGCAGAGCCCTGCAGGGACAAGCGATCCAGCCTTTGGGCATGCAGTTTCCTACTGTGCAACTTGGGGTTCAGACAGCCCACAGCTGTGGCAGGACACTCCACATTTTGGGTAGCTTCTGAGTCCTACGTGAGTTTTTCAAATTTAATTCTCTCATGCTGAACAGGATAACATTTTCGCAGCCTCTTCAAGTAGCCAGCAGCCTACAGAGATTCCCCCCCCCCTTTTTTTTTAAGATTATATATTTATTTATTTGAGCAGTAGAGTTACAGAAAGTGAGAGGGAGAGACAGAGAGAAAGGTGTTCTGTCTGTTGGTTCATTCCCCAATGACTGCAATGGCCGGAGCTGCGCCGATCCGGAGCCAGGAGCCAGGAGCTTCCTCCTGGTCTCCCATGCTTGTGCAGGGGCCCAAGCACTTGGGCCATCTTCTACTGCTTCTCCAGGCCACAGCAGAGAGCTGGATCGGAAGTGAACAGCCGGGTCTAGAACCGGCACCCATATGGGATGCCAGCACTGCAGGTGGAGGATTAACCTACTGCACATGGTGCCAGCCTCGAGATTTCTCTGTCTAAGCAGCCCTGGGAGCTTCTCGTGACTGTCCTGGCGTCCTGCCAGCCGGGCACCTCTGCACGGCCACTGTCCTCACTGAGGTCCTGGCTGCTCTGTGGAACCATCTTGAGTGTGCGTCACAGTGTGATGGGGGCTGGGACCAAGGAGAGAACAAGTACCTCTGGGAGTGGAGGAGCGACTGCTGCTCTGTGACTCTCGGTGGTGAGCAGGGACGCCCTGCCGCCTGGCTGGTTGGATGCAGGGCAAGGATGCAGGTGCCATGATGAACCCTGTGGCCGTTGTCACCCGCACATGTTTTTGTTCAAGGGCTTTGCCGGCCCAGAAATACCGCCACTCACATCCCGCTGGACGCTAGCCTGTCCCTCCTAAGTGGAATCCTCATCCACTTCAAGTCACTCCAAAGGGTCCAGATGAAGAGCTGAACCGCACGCCTTTTGTTAAAATGCACACGTGTCTCCTACCGCAAAGGCTGCTGTATTCTCCATCAGCTGGCTCGGTCAGCAGGTGCATTTTGCTGGCCCTGCCTTTGAGGATCAATCATGGATTTTCAAAGCCCCGTTTCCAAGCAACTGGTATTTTGGCAGAATGGTTCGCTACCCCTATCTGTGTCCCCATTTTCTGTAAGGAAGCCGAAATGTCAGGCATGGTGGGAGGGGGAAAGGACAGTGGAAAGCCCAGAAGCAGCAAATGCAAAGATGGAAGAGTGTGAGTGATCAGGAATTGGAAGAGGACAGAAACACAGACACAGGATGGGCAGAGCAGAAAGAACCAGACAGGCTGGCACTGCAGACTCTGGATTCCAGCCTCCGAGTGCAGCAAGGATGGGCAGAGCCAAGTGCAGGCGGTGAATCTGCTCAGCCAGATCCCACTTCCCCGACCTTCTCTGCATGTACCTGCCCACCCTCCTCCCACTGCCATCACTATGAGGGCAGTGGAATAACAAAGTCCCGAGCACTGGGTTCTGAGATGAGAAGGGACATCTCAGTCTGTGAGTCCATCCAGGCTTCGAATTCCTGGCATCCCAAAGTGGCCGCTGCAGGCTTATATGGATGGCTCATGAGGGCTTGGCAGTCACCCCAGCATAGCCTTAATCAATGGGGGTGTGTTGGGGGGAGACCAGAGATAACACACGGTGAAACGGAGATCTGTGGGAACTCCGAGAGGCCCTTTCCTAGCCCCACTCCTCTAGACGGGCACTGTTTCATGCAGCGACCTCTAAGCACACAGGGCTGTTTAAATTAGATGAACTAAAATCAAGCAATGTGAAACATTCATTTCCTCCATCTCCCTGGCCACGTGCGCACACGGGCCGCAGCCTGCAGGTTTCTGGCATGGGCTGGGGCACCGCTGTTCTCACAGAGACATCACTGCACAGCAGGAGGTCTCACACGCGTGGAGGCTAATGCTTGCAGACGTTTGGTAATTCATTAAGAAGCAAATAAACATGTTGTGCAGGAAGTTATTTCAACCAAGCGATGCGATTCATTTCACAGTGATCCTTAGCTGTAAAAACTGCTACTTTAGATCTACCAGTTTTCTCAGGGAACTGATCTCATTACTTGCACGGATACATGCGTTTCTCCTTTTGCCCGCCCTCTGGTAAGCCACAAACACCCTCACCTCCTACCACCTTCTGTTTCTCCATGCTTTGCACGCTCCCCTCTATGCGCTGTCTGCCTGTGGCCACTGACCCCACCCAAAGTCACCCCTAGATGGTGGGGACTGGACCTTGCCTGCCTGTGACTCTCCAATGGCCACCCTCACAGCCCCAGTGCAGTAAGACTCGGTAATGCTTTCGAATGCACAGCTTGGATAAGTCAGAAGTTGGCTTTTCCCCGTGGAACACCGACACCACGACTCACCGGGGTGCTGAAGCCCACCACACTCAGAGCTTGTTTCAGCACAGCCAGCTTCTCCCTGTTCAGCGCGTGCTCGGCCGCCGACGCCTCCTCCCGCGTGGTCTGCTTCAAGTACCTGTTAGGACACAATGCACGCGGCTCAGGCCTCGGCTGCTAGGCAAAATCTGGTGGCTGAAACTCACCACGTGACACTTCAGGGAAGGCAAATTGCTCTTGCCATACTGGAGCCCACTGACACTGCCCTACACAGCTCTCACAGCGGTGTGCAGATCGCCTATGGAGACTCGCCAGGGACAATCCTGCGGCGTCTCAGCATCTGCAGTAACAACACTTACAGCAATTTCTTATTTCTGTCAATATCTTTGCATCACGACGTGGTTGATGCATTCATTGATTTATCAAGCACATGTCAATCACCTTCCAAATGCCGGCAACACCAGCCACTTTGGACATAAGAGAAGCACTCGTGCCTGGATCCCCCACGGCCACAGAGCACCGTGTGCAGGGGCAGAGACAAGTGAACAGGTGAACGCCCTCACAGAGCTGAATGTAAGCTTCCGTTGTGTGTGGGAAGGGGTTATTCCCACAGGTGGATGAGGAGACTCAGGGTGGGGGGTGCAGGCTTTGGTCACACAGTGGCCAGTGTTCGCCAAGCAAACCCTGGACTTGAAGGCTGCTCCTGGAATAATCATCAGTGTTTAGGACAGCACCCACCTTGGTCAAGCACAATGCAAGCAGACAACATACATCTACAAAACTGGGCCTCAGCGCCATGTGCTCAGAGGGTTCTGTGCATCTTCTAGAAGTTTCTGTCATGTCTTGGAAGCAATGGGCAGCCCAGAAGACCAAGAAGCAGTGATGGTGGATGTGGGGGGCAGCATTATGGTGCTGTGGGATAAAGCCCTGGCCTGCAGCGCTGGTTTGAGCTCCAGCTGTTCCACTTCTGATCCAGCTCCCTGCTAATGAGTCTGGGAAAGCAGTGGAAGATGCCCAAGTGCTTAGGCCCCTGCACCTACATGGGAGACCCGGAAGAAGCTCCTGGCTTCAGATCAGCCGAGTCCTGGCCTTTGTGGCCATTTGGGGAGTGAACCAGTGGATGGAAGACCTCTAGCTTGCGCTCGCTAGCTCGCTCTCTCTCTCTCTCTCTCTCTCTCTCTCTCTCTTCTGCCTCTGTAGCTCTTTCAAATAAATCAAATAAAATCTTTTTAAAAATGTGGTAATGGGAGACTCACTAGGGGACTCATGGGCCCATTTAAAGAACAGAAAGAAAGGGGTGATTGAACTGATGTCTCTGAGAGAATATCCTGGTGCCCTAGTGCAAGATCTTCTGGGAGAGCTGAGGACCCAAAGGTGGTGGGTGACCCCACAACAGATGAGCAGAGACAGGAGTAGAGGGAGTGGTGAGGCAGGAGATGCAGAGGCGGCAGGACCAGGGCCGACTGGGGACAGGGAAGGAGGAAGGAGAGGCATTAAGGATGCCTGGGGAAGGCGGAGGACCACGGGCCACTCAGCCAGAGAGCATGTGAAGACGAGGGATGAGTACTGGGGAGCACCAGCCTTATACGGTAGAGCATCCTGTTGGGTATGAGCTACTTGTTAAAGCCCTGGTGGAGTTCCAGGAAATCGGGAGATACTAGGAGATAAGGGGGCACTCCAAACATTCATGGACAACGCACATTACCTTTTCATTCCAGTTTGGGCCAGCTTTTTGAAGTATGCTCGTATGGTCAGCAAGTCATCAACACGCAGAGGACAGAGCCCACGCGGTGCACAAGGTCACAGGAAATGAGACTCTATAAAGTTTTAGGGCTGAAATCGGAGTCATTCAAAGTAAAGGCTAATGGATGGGTACTGACTGAGAAGCAACCATGGAAGCAAGGAGACGGGTCCTGGATGTGGGGGTGCTCTGTGAGCGGTGGGGGCAGGGCTGCAGGGGGTCTGAGGGGACGTCACTGTCCCCATCTTTGCTGCAAGGGTGGGAGATGAGTCTGGCAGCTGACGTGGGGGTGGGAGAGACTTTGCAGGGTTTAGATGCTGAGACAGGTACAAAAAGAGACAGTGAGGGAGACTGAAACCTGGGGATCATGGGTATGAAGAGGAGGGAGCTGTGGAAAGTGGGGTGGCAGGGGTCCTCCCAGGAGGAAGGACACGGCTGTCCATCTTGCACCAGGTAAGGCAGGGATTGTAAAGGCCAGGGAGCAGCGCACTGTCCTGAGACGTCAGTGTTTCCAGGGGACAAGGTTGGGCTTTGCATGAAGGCCCCGGTGAAGGCAATGGGAGGGAGAGAGTAAGACTGGGCTTCGAGTAGGGAGACACAGAGGGCCAGCAGGGGCTGTGCAGCGCCCAGGCTGGGGGAGTGGAGACCAACGTGGCCTGGGCTGGGGTCACTTCCTCTAGAGTTTCTCCCATGCCCGAGGTTGGACAGGTGAGCTGGGGTTTGGGCAGTTGGAGAAGAGGAGAGTCAGGGGCAAGAGCATCCGTAACAGTTGGCTTATGATGGTCAGACTCATTGCACCTAAAAATGCTATGCAACGTTAAGCTTACAGCGTATTCCTGGTAAGAAATTCCAGCTGCTGCAGGCACGGCTGGTTCCCAAAGCAGTTTTCCACGTGGTTTCCTGCAGGCCTCTCCTCATTCCCACTTGCCAATCACCGCAAGAGTGTCCGACTGAGAGAGCTCATTATCTTACTACAGAGAGCAACCGGCTGCCGTTACCACTACAGGCAAATATCCCAAGGCCATCATTTCTAGCAGAATTCTGTAAAAGTAACCAATTAGCATACTCCTCCCACGACTGGCTGAAGCATTTCTTTAAGCCATCTCCCCTCTATTTTATTTTAAAAAATTATCTTATTTGTTTGAGAATCAGAGAGAAAGAGAGAGGTCCTGGTGGGGTCAAAGCCAGGAGTTTAATCCAGGTGTCCCACCTCTGCCTCCCAGGTCTGCCGGGCCAGGAGGCTGGAGTAGAAGCCACAGTGGAGTAGCAAATCCAGACACTCCAACGTGGGAGGCAGGCATCCCAGCCTGCATTTTAATCACCAAGCCAAATCATCTCCTGTTTGATGAGTCCCGTAGCACAGGGTTCACCGTGATGGCCTCCTCCACCAGGAAGCATCAGCAGAGCAGCCCTGTCACTCCAGGTGACTCTCGGGTGGAAGGAGTCAGTGAGGTTCCTCCTGGAAACGTTTGGGCAGGTCTGACAGCTGTGTAAGGTCTTCACCAAATTCATGGGAAATGCGTGTCATGAAAACATCATGCATGGAATTTCAAATTTATTTTGCAGCAAAATAAATTTTTCCGATCCACTTCTCCATGAATTTCCGGAAGATTCCTTGCTTGTTGTGGATGAGGGGGAAACCAAAAGAGACCACTTTAGGGGGCGGGGCTTCTGCTCCCAGACTGGCTGTGCACATCCCTCTGCAGTCATAGAACCAAACAGGAAGAGGATTTAAACATCTGTAGAACACCATGTCTATTACACAAATTCAGATTTTCTCCTGTAATCAACAGGACTTAAGACGACTTCTCTAGAACTCTACGGCTCATAGATATCAGGGACTCTGTTTCTTTTTTTTCCTTTTTTTTTTTTTTTTTAAGATTTAAGGTTTATTTATTTATTCGAAAGACAGAGTTACAGAGAGGGGTAGAGACACAGTGAGAAGTCTTCCATCCGCTGGTTCACTCCCCAGATGGCTGCAATGGCCAGAGCTGCACTGATCCAAAGCCAGGAGTCAGGAGCTTCTTCTGGGTCTCCCACATGGGTGCAGGGACCCAAGGACTTAGACCATCTTCCATTGCTATCCCAGACCATAGCAGAGAGCTGGATTGGAAGAGGAGCAGCCAGGACTAGAATTGGCATCCATATGGGATGTTGGCGCTTCAGGGCAGAGTTTTAACCCGATGTGCCACAGCCCTGGCCCATGGGACTCTGTTTCTTAATTGAGGGGATTAGTACACCTCATTGCATGTTGATTCTGCAGATGAAAAGCACCGTTCTGATTTCCACTTGCTGAAGTTCAATCCTGCAACTTCACGCCGGGGCATAGAAAACAGCCGAAAAAACAGGCCTGGCAAAATACTGAAAACAAGAATCTGGGGACCAACATTTGAGTCCCATTTGGCTCTTTCTGGAAACATTCAAATCTTCATTTCATCACCAGAAAACTGAGTGATATACATTAAAAGTAAAGAACACTCCACATTCCTAGTTCATTCTGTGAGCAGCAATGAGATGTTGGGTGTGGAGCGCTTCCTACACTCAGATTTCATTTTCTCTACTATTTGTTTTTATTTGGATGGAACAGACATAGAGCTCTCATCTCCTGTTTTGCACCCTAAATGCTCACAACCACTGGGGATGGAGAACCCGAGCCAGGCCCCCATGTGGCAGGAGGGACTCGGGTGCTGGAGCCATGACTGGCGCCTTCCAGGGTATACATGAGCCGGAAGCTGGAACAGCAAGTGGAGCAGAGACTCAAAGCCAGGCACCTGACAGGGACACAGGTGTCCCAGGCAGCACCCCAGCATGGCGCCAGGCACCTGACCCTAGACTCTGATTTTAGTGCACACATACAATATGAAAAATTCCTGGAAAAATTATGCCTTGCCTGTGTGGGGAACCTTAAGTCCAAGTGTTCTGTCATTGATGAAGCTGCTAATCTAACAAGTAACCAAGCCAAGTAAAATAATGGAACGCGTTGAGGCATTAACAAAATGCTATTAGCAATGGGAACTTTCTCAAGTCGTAAGATTGGCTTTCCGTTCTCAGATAAAAGTAAGAAATAATTACACTTGACTGTTCTCACTTGACTGTTGATCTCATATGAGTCACCTGTAAGCTGACAATCATATGTAATGTGACAACACTGTTAACACTTTCAAAAGGTAAGAATGACTGTAGGTTGAGTGACAGGGACCTCCTATAGGCCAGCTATCACCCCACAGAGGTTATTCCACTCATCTCAACACAGTGGGTGAAAACCACCCCAGACAGCACTAAGCCAATGTTCCAGCTGCCCGAGGACTTCCGTCTTTGCTCACCTAGTGAGCAGGGGTCCCACAATCCCCAGAATTCACATTCAATGTCGTCCATATCCTTCCTTTTAGGAATCAAAAGGCACATGCTGACAGCTTAAAACATCTGACTGCTAATCATCTCCTTAGGCCTCGCACGTCTCTCAGGGAGATTCTACTCTCGCACGTCTCTCGGGGAGGTTCTACTTTTTTTTTTTTTGGCAGGCAGAGCGGACAGTGAGAGAGAGAGACAGAGAGAAAGGTCTTCCTTTGCTGTTGGTTCACCCCACAATGGCCAGTGTGGTGGGGGTGCACTGTGCTGATCCGAAGCCAGGAGCCAGGTGCTTCCCCTGGTCTCCCATGGGGTGCAGGGCCCAAGCACTTGGGCCATCCTCCACTGCACTCCCGGGCCACAGCAGAGAGCTGGTCTGGAAGAGGGGCAACTGGGACAGAATCCGGCGCCCCGATCGAGACTAGAACCTAGTGTGCCAGCTCTGCAAGGCGGAGGATTAGCCTATTGAGCTGCGGCGCTGGCCATGGGGAGGTCCTACTTGTCAATGACCAGGGCAAGAAGCCGCAGAGCTAGTCCTCTGGTAAGAGTCATCGCTGTTTCGTGCTTATCAAGTTGGCAGGTTATCAGAATGTTCTATATTTTGTTCCACCGAAGGAGTGTAAGAATGCAACTGATGGGCTATGTGCTGGTAAGAACCGGGGATTGGATGGTACTGTTGGACTCGTTCCACTCAAAGGGAAAGAGGTGGGGGTCATATTGATGCAGCCAGGTTCTCCACAGGAATCTTTAAAGGCATGTCCTCGATACACTTCACGCTGACTTACAAAGCAGCTACTATTTCACCCACTTCTGACATTAGAAACTGACGCTGGTCTGCGGCCATACCGCCCTGACTGTGCCTGATCTCAGAAGCTAAGCAGGGTCGGACCTGGTTAGTACTTGGATGGGAGACTCTGACGCTGTTTAAGGTCACGAAGCTACTCACAGGCAAACCAACACACTCCTCCCCCAGATTCCCAGACTCTTCAAATTCCCTCACAAGTGCCTCGCAGGGGGGGTGGGAGGGGCTGGGGCACCCTGAATCCCCGCCTCCTCTGCTCAAAGTCACCTCTTTACCTGTCACTAACAGAAGGATCAGTGCACTGTTGAAACCTGGGAGTCCACATCTCTGCCAAATTTACAATAGTCATCAACTAGATGGAGTTATATTTTTCCTACGTGAGAAGATTACTGGCCAAAAGCTTTGGCTGAGTCGTAACTAGGAAGGGACTTGTTGACACTGTTTCCCAGTGGAAGCCCAATCTACACATCTGGTGCGCCTTTCTAACTTAGTCATTTCTATGTGTTCAATCCTTCTTTCAAAACATTAATCCGTGTTTTAAGGAGACACATGGCTCCTTGAGGCAAATGCCAGAAGAAATCAATGTCTACACTTGGAAGTCAACAATCACATAGAAGTCTTCACTGTCCCTGGATAATATGCTTATCGAGCAGGCAAGCACTCATGGATCTGCTTGGCAGAGTAAAACAGACCCTGGGGAGGCAGCCAGCCAGAGCCCACAGTGCACCACCTGACCCTCATCCAGGGCAGCTGACCCAAGCCCACTCCGCCCTCCCAGGGCCCATCATCCAGCTCCTACAACCTCTGTGATTTCAATATCAACTCATTTTCTCTTTCTTAGCCTCCAGGCATGAAGTGCTGGTATTTCTTGTCTCTGCATGCCCTATGCAAGAGTCCCAGCAAAACAAAGCAAAAAGAAAGAGAAGAGCTAGAAGAGTTGGTGGAATCTATGCAGAAATCTACGGGGCTTTTCTCCAAGTCATTGTCCTACGGTGCATTTCCTTTCTCTTTTTCTCTTTTTGTGTTCTTTTCTAGATTTCCCATTTTTCCCCTAAAAATCAAGGATATTATATAAAACAGGAGCTCTATCAAACTACAAATATCAAAAACCCTGAGTGTAGTTCTCTGGAGATTCATCTAGACTGCTGTTCTACTTAGTGCTGAGCCATGTGGATGGACTGCTGCCTGTCTAACCACTCAGCCACCTGATGGACATCAGGGTTGTTTCCAGTTTGATGCAGTATGAATCAAGTCACTATGAACATTCACACACAGGCGTCTGTGTAGACTTGTCTTCCCTTCTATGGACAAACGCCGAGGAGTGCAACAGCTGGGCTGTATTGTGCGGTGGCGTCTGTAGATGTGCAAGAATCTGCCACATTCTTTTCCAGGGTTCCTGTGCTACCGCCTTACATTCCGAACAGCAAGGTGTAGTGAGTCAGTTTCTCCACACTCTCACCAGTGGTGAGGACAGTCGTAGTCAGCGTGTGGGGACATCTCACTGGGGTTTGGATGTGCACTTCCCTGAAGGCTAACGATACCTGCCATCTTCCATGCCTCATGGACCATCTGTCTTCTCTGTGGCAAAATGTCTCTTTGTGTCTTGTGTTTATTCTCTAGTTAGACTAGATTTTTTAAAATTCTCCTATTCGATTTGGAGATTACTTTATATATTCTAGATACTGGTTCTTTGTTAGGATGAGGTTTTCAATATTTTCCCCCAGTCTGTAGCTTATTTTGTATTCCTCCTACTGCAGCTTCTTGTGGAACAAGAGTTTTGCTTTGATGGGATTTCATGTATCAATTTTCTCTGATGGTTGTGCTTTCGGTGTTAAGACCTTTTAAAAATTTCACAACTTTATCCTTTCAAAACCAGTGATTTCTTTTGATTTTTTTTTTTTAATTTAAGGTGTGAGTGTTCTTTGGCTTTGCTTTGCTTCCTGCTTTGTTTGTATTTGCCATGCCATTGTTCCAGCATCCTTTGGTGAAAGGTGTCTTTCCTCCAGGGGGTTGCTGTGTGCCTTTGTGAGAAGCCAGTTGAGTGCACTTGAGTGAGTCTGCTTCTGTGTGCTCTCACCTGCTTCTCTGCGCGTCTCACTTTGTTCTGTCTGCGTATCTGTCAATACCACACTCTCTGAATGACTAAATACACAGTCAGCTCTACTCTAGGTACTTTGATTCCTCTGATATAGTCATCTTTCTCAGGATTATTTTAGCAATTCCAGGACCTGGGTCTTTGCATATAGATTTGAGAATAAGCTTCTGTATGTGTCACAAAATTGCTAAGATGTCAACAGTAGAGGAAGCAACTGACAGCTTCACATTTGAATATTCCAATCAGTAAACATGGTAGGTCTCTTTGATTTAATTTCTCAGTATTTTGTAATTTTCCACATATATATCCTGCATATCCTTGGTTAAATGTATACCTAGATATTTCATTTCCTTGGAGCAAGCAGAAAATGTATTCTGTTCTTAGTTTTGGTTTTCACACGTCCATTGTTAATGTACCATATTTGCAGTTAAGACTTGGTGGGTCTTCAAAATGATCATGGACAATATGCATTATGAAAAACACTATTCAGGACTGGTGCTGTGGCGCAGCAGGTTAACGCCCTGGCCTGAAGCAATGGCATCCCACATGGGAGCGGGTTCGAGACCCGGTTGCTCCACTTCCCATCCAGCTCTCTGCTATGGCCTGGGAAAGCAGTAGAAGAAGGCCCAAGTCCTTGGGCCCCTGCACCTGCAGGGGAAACCAGAAGGAAGCTCCTGGCTCTTGGCTTCAGACCAATTCAGCTCTGGCTATTGTGGTCATTTGGGGAGTGAACCAGCAGATGGAGGACCTCTCTCTCTGGCTCTCTCTCTCTGTAACTCTGTCTTTCAAATAAATAAAATAAATCTTAAAAAAATAAATTTGCCTTTTTTCCCTAAAGATTTTGTTTATTTGAGAGGTAGAGTTACAGACAGAGAGGGAAAGATAACAAGAAAGGTCTTCCATCTGCGGTTCACTCCCCAATGGCCACCAACGGCTGGAGCTTGCTCCATCCAAGGCCAGGAGCCAGGAGCTTCTTCTGGGTCTCCCACACAGGTGCAGGGGCCAAGCACTTGGGCCATCGTCCACTGCTTTCCCAGGCCAGAAGCAGAGAGCTGGATCAGAAGAGGAGCAGCCAGGATACAAACCAGTGTTCATAAGGAATGCCGGTGCCACAGGTGGAAGCTTAGCCTAATACACTACAGTGCTGGCCCCTAAACTTGCCTTGTAATTCCATTTTCCAGAAACTTGTTTGAATTCCCCTCGTTTGTGATCCATGTTATCAACCTTGTAGCGTGTGACTTGCTGGATTGATTTAGTTTTAGAAGACACCTTGGTAAGTTCCATGGAGCCCTGCACACCCTTTTCACAAACCTGATGAACGCCTTCCTTTAACTCAGTTTGTAAATCTCATTTCAACAGATCCTTGTGAAAAAGCACAACTTTACCGAACATACAAAACATCTGTATTAGAGGGAAAATGCAAATCTGATGAGCATGTGTTACAACTGAGCAAAATTACACCTGGGTTTTGAAAAAGAAAAGTTTTCATTACAAGAAAAATTAATTAACCAAAGAACAGCAACCGTTGACTATGTGCCATTCCTAATCAAGTACTCTTTCCAATGTATCAATCTGTGGAGGGGTGATGATGGTGTATCTTCCAAGGGAGGTCAATGACCCAGCCAAGTAATCTGCATGTGTTAGAGGTGCACGTGTGTGCATGTATGTATCTGTATATGCTGATAATTTTTGCTTTGGTACCAAGTTCAACAGGTACTGGAGTAAGTTTCTTATGTCACTTGGGAGTAGATGGATTAAAGTCAAGCCATGCACTAAGTCACGGGAGGGTTTTTCCCTGGTAACAGAAGAGCCCATGTGAAAATCCACTTCAGGATATGCTATCTAGGGGGCAAGTCTAAATGCTACTGCCTGTGGCATCACCCTGAAGACTGGGAATTCAAGGTAGCAATGGAATGATCTACACAGCAAATACAATCAATAACTGTTTGCAAGACAACCATCATTGGATTCTATATCCTCTCCAAGTGCCTGCACCTGTCATGTCTCCGTGGTGCTGGGCACTCAGCAGGCACTGCCATCCAGTGGATATGAAATGACCTGGTGTTGTCTCCTATGCATCCGGGGCACACTGGCATGGGAGGCCCGGATATAAATGACATTACCACGTATAAACACATCAGTGCAGCCCATTCAGCCCGTCAGAGGCTTCAGACAATGAGCAAAACATTTTGCCCAACTTTTTATCAAAGAACAATGTCTTCTGTATTGTGGGCAAACACGCCTCTTACTTGGTGATGTTTAATACGTAAACAGAAACCGGATAAGGCAAAATTAAACCGTTGGCATCAATAGAAACAGCACAGTTGGCCAAGAGGGTGGCACTGTGCCTCACCCCAACAACCTGCCCTTGGAAAGGAAACGCCTGTCTTCATTGTTTTCAAATTACCTGGAACCTCTTAACTAACGTTTAGTCCCTCTCAGTGCAAAGAAATCTGTTTATTATTATCCACAGGTTCAGGTACCTAAATCTCCACCCACGAACATGTTAATGTGCTAGGCACAAGCTGTTTTGTTTGGAAAGAGGACTTCAGAAAAGGACCGAATCTCTCATAAATTACACTCTCAGAAAGAAAGTCTCGTGACATTCCAAGAATAGTTTGTCCAGATTTTTCTAATCAGTCAGAATGTTTCTTCAAAACATTTGTGGAAACAGAGTCTACACTCTCAGTCTTGGAGCTAGGGCACACCATGTGGTCTTATTTGCTTCTGGAAAACATCTCGATGGTAGAGTTGGGGGTGGAGACATGGGGTCAGAGTCCCACACAAAAGGTCTGAACAAGGGCTGTGGGGGCTGATCCCCAGCATGGCCCCAGCCGGTGGATTTCCTTCTCACAGAAACACCCCCAGCCATGAATCGGGAAATGGAGAGAAAGCTCCGTATCTGCTCAGATGTGTAGATGTGCCTGGCCCTGATGGAGCAGAGCCCGGAGGGAGGCGGAGCCCATCCCCAGGTCGAGGCCTAGGGGCGGTGCCTACCCAAGGGGCTAGGAGATGGAGGTTTCCCCGTTTCACACCAAGTCTCCCAGGGTCAGCCAGAGGAGCGAGGGCTCTGTAATGGGGGCGGGGCCGTGAGCCTGTGTGAATGAGCCCACGGCGGCCCAGGCACAACAGTGCTCCCATCCTCCTCCAGGGAGATGGCTCCTGACACGCATCTCGTGAGGTCATGGCACTACACCATTATGAAGGACAGACCTACACAAAACCCTGTGTCTTAGGAACTTGACCGAGGTGGCCGCTCCCACGGGAACTTTCGTGGTGGGTAAATTCAGACGCGGGAGCATTTCATGATCGTCACTGCTGATGAGCTCACCCTCTGCTTCCCAGTTCCATCCGGGGCCCACCCCTGACCCGCAGCCCACGCTGATGATGTGCGAGAGCTCACTGGACCCTCACGGATGTCAAACAATCCCTTTCAACATGGCAGCCCCAAGGCAGAACTCTGTTTTCTGGTCAAGTGATTCCCAACGTATACCGTATTTCTCTCGCCTGTTGGAATATTACAGCCAATGCTCAGACCTTTATCTTTGCTGCCCTGGGTGGAAGCTACCTGCTGGGGCCGAATCTTCAATCTCGACAGACCCTGCCCTCTCTGATTCCCATCTGACCAGCGGCTAAGGCAGGGATCTTCCCGCCTGATTCCCGGGCCGCGGCCTCGGAGGACTTCTTGCTGCTATTCAAAGCCACCCCAGGGCTGTACCAGCCGTGTCCACATCCTCCAGTCCTGCCTGCTCCCAATCTACTTTCTGCATCATGCTTGAAGTTATTCGAGAATCAGATTTCAGGGGCCACTGCTGTGGCATAGCGAGTAAAGTCACCGCCTGCAGTGCCGGCATCCCATGTGGGTGCCAGTTCAAGACCCAGCTGCTCCATTTCTGATCAGGCTCTCTGCTGTGGCCTGGAAAAGCAGTAGAAGATGGCCCAGGTCCTTGGGCCCCTGCACCCATGTGGGGGACCCGGAAGAAGCTCCTGGCTCCTGGCTTCAGATCAGTGCAGCTCCAGCCATTGTGGCCATTAAGGGAGTGAACCAGTGGATGGAAGACCTCTCTCTCTCTGTCTCTACCTCTCTCTGTAACTCTGTCTTTTTTAAAAAAAGTTTACTTCCATCATCCCAATCTTCACAGAAGCATTTCTCAAATAAATCCCCCACATATTTTCTAAGACCCCTGTAACAAAACTCTAACTCATCAAACTTTTATAATATTTTCCACTCTACATCCTCCTCCACACCAGAGCTGGTCACCATATTACTAATCAACATTTTTTACAAATTTTATTTGAGAGGCAGAGAGACAGACAGAAGGAGATATACAAAGAGGGCCACTCACTTCCCAAATGTTTGCAATGGTTGTGGCTCATGCTGAACCCAACAGAGGGGCATTCAATCCAGGTCTCCCTCATGGGTTGCAGGAACCCAATTACTTGAGCCACCATCACTGCCTCCCAGGGTCTGCACTAGCTGGGAGCTGGAGCCAGGCATTGAACTCAGGCACTCCAGTAGGAGACCTGGGCGTCGTAGCTAGAGACTCAACTGGTAGGCCAGTCACCTGCCCGTTATTAATGATTGATCTGCAGTTTGCTCTTTTGCCACTGCCTCTCCAAGATTCTCTCCTGGCTCACCCACACCCATTTCCCCTGGCCAGAATGCGCTAGGAGTCAAGATGAGCCTTCTCTGCCTAACCGAGCTGTGGGCTCTGTGGGGGTTGGTTTGCTGTATTCACTTGGCTGGGTTTTGGGATGCCCAGACATTCGGGGAAACATTACTCTGAGTGTGTGTTATGAGGGAGTTTCTGGACGAGACTAGCCTGTGAATCCATGGGCTGAGTACTGTAGACACAGCACCCTACTGTGGGTGTCCTTCGTCCAACCAGTCCGAGGCCTGCATGGAAGAGCAAGGCTGCACAGAGAGGAGCTGCTGCCCTGGCAGCTGTGGCTGCGGCGTCCATGTTGCTGCCCCAGAATGCAGTGGAACGGTGACTGGAGCCCCAGAATGCAGTGGAACGGTGACTCTGGAGCCCCAGAATGCAGTGGAACGGTGACTCTGGAGGCTCAGGTGCACAGTTTTCACACTGAAACCTACATCCTCGGCTCCCTGATTCTTAGGATGCTGGGCGGGGCCTGGAATGGACGCCAGCAGCTTTCCTAGCTTTCCGGCAGATCCTAGAACTCCTCACCTTCTACAGTCCCACGAGCCAATTCCTTATAGTAAGTCTCTGTGCACATGTCTTTAGACTCTGTTTCTCCTGAGGATCCTAATGCACTACTGCCCTATTTCACATATTTATAGATTTTACTATTAAATAGTTCTTATTTACCATACAACAAAAAATGTCACCAACTTAATTCTTCATGGATAGAGATTCTCTACTGATTCTCAAAAAATCCTAGTCAACACTGTGTGTATGGAAGGATTCATATATGTTGAAAATTTCCATAGATACTTTGAAATATCCACATACACCAAGCAGGTTCCGGAATATCTGAGAAGTGTCGTACGAAGATGGGAACCAACAGAGCTCTACTCTTTCCATTTGGACAAACCTTGGCAAAGGTAAGTAAAAAAAAAATCAAAGCTGTACAAATCAACGATTATTTTGCCAACATCAAATGGAAACACACAAAAATTCCCCAAAGGCCATAATGAAGAATTCATTAGGAAATGTTACCTATGGAAGAAATCTAAATATGAGAAATATTCAAATAAATGCCTTGAATCATTTTAGGCTTGATAGGAGAGAACAGATGTGAACTAAAGAATAAAGAATTAGTAAAATCATGCTAAGCAACAGAGAAATGGCCCACTTAATGGGTCTGACGGCCTTCCTGATCAGAATGACACACAGCAAATCTGACCTTTGAAAAACTGCACGTCCACACTCATGCACACAGACACAGTCCCCACGTGCAAAGTTCCAGAGCCTGGCCTTATTACAGCGCCAGGCAGCTATGCCAAAAACGTCATTAATAAGGGACATCGGCACTTCCATGATAAACCAGGACTTTAAAGACTTTGAAATGAATGACATAAAAATATACCATGTCTGCAACAGTAAAAGCAGTTTAAAAATATAATTCAGGAATTTATCCTCAAACTCAATGCTTTGCCCCAGTGCAGACTGTACTTAGTGAAGTAGTTGGTCCAAGACAAAGCATGGAAATAAACAATGTCAGAAACGGGATCTTGGGGACTGGCTGTTTTAGGACAGACTCATAAACTACATAACCTCCATATTTCTTGTAATTAAATATCAATTCTCATTTAAAATCAGGAAGAAAGGGCTGGGAAAGTGAGTTCTCCAAGACCCCTGTTTCGCCGCATCACTTTGTCTACTATTTTGGATGTTTTCTTGTCAAGTGTGTCTGTTGGACATGTGATGATTTCTCCTATGCTATACATTTTCTTTTCCTTCTTTTTTAAAAAGATTTATTTATTTTACTTAAAAGGCAGAGTTATAGAGAAGCAGAAGCAGAGGCAGAGAGCGAGAGAGAGAGGTCTTCTATCCACTGGTTCCCTCCCCAAATGGCTGCAATGGCTGGAGATGTGCTGATCTGAAGCCAGGAGCCAGGAGCTTTTTCTGGGTCTCCCATGTGGGTGCAGGGGCCCAAGGACTTAGACCATCTTCCCCTGCTTTCCCAGATCATAGCAGAGAGCTGGATCAGAAGAAGAGCAGCCAGGACTTGAACCGGTGCCCACATGGGATGCTGACAATTGCAGGAGGCAGCTCTACCTACTGCACCACAGTGCTGGCCCCTATATATTTTCATGTACATCATATAAAAATATAATTCACATTGAGTATTACAATATATATTTTTTAAATAAACAGTCTAGGTCATCTAAAAATTATTGGAAGGAACTTACAAGCACTGGAGAAAAGTTCTTCCATTATTCTCAGTTTAGTTCTTATCTTTGCTGTGAAGTGTTCCAATATCTCTACCACCTGGCTGAATTTATTCATTTGATTTTTTAATATTTATTTATTTATTTATTTGAAAAGCAGAGTTATAGAGAGAGGCAGATACACACACACACGGAGAGAGAGAGAGAGAGTGAGAGAGAGAGAGAGAGAGAGAGAGAGAGAGATCATCCGTCTGCTGCTTCACTCCCCAGATGGCCACAACATCTGGGGCTGAGCCAGGCTGGAGTCAGGAGCCAGGAGCTTCTTCCTGGTCTCCCACGTGGGTGCCAGGGCCCAAGCACCTGGGCCATCCTCCACTCCTTTTCTAGGTGCATTATCAGGGAGCTGGGTCAGAAGCGGAGCAGCCGGAACATGAACCAGCACCCATATGGGATGCCCCCATCAAAGGCAGCTTAACCCACTACGGCACCAGGCCAGCCACTCCAGGCTTAATTTAAATACTTATTAATCACAATAGAATACTACCATGAAGTAATGAATGAGGTTCAAATAATGAGTTAATATTTCAAATAAGTGGTCCCTGGCTATGTACAGTGCTTCTAGGTCAAAATGACTTCTATATCAATGGTAATTTGTGGAAAAGACACCAGCATGCCGTCTGATTGTCCTTTTATGTTTACATTTAAAATTAACTGAAAGTTAAAAATTCTGGAAACGTATCATCAGTACAGGGCAGAACGATGTGCTTCTGCTCCGGCTCTGCTAATCTCTTCCTGAGATATGAGACATCCAAGTAGCTACACAGGAACATTCTCAGACAGCTGTCAGCCCGACAGGTCCCCCACTACTAAGAAGTGGTTAAGACCCATTTTGTCAGAGGAGCATTCTAGAATCTTAACTGCAGGCTTGACTACTCTGGAATTAATGCTTCTCAACTCAGAGGAATAATTCACGCTTTAGGAAGCAAAACAATTTCTGACACTTTAGAAAATAACATTCTGACCAACCAAGCAGTTTACCTTTAAACTACCAGTACTGCAATAGTATAAGATCACTCATACTTAGAAAATCACTCAATAGTTTTCCAAGTTAAAAATATTACCAAGATTATAAGAAAAACAGGATTAAACTTTGCTATATCTTCAGTATCGAATTTATTTCCAATTTTCAAGTGTAAAAAATGTATATTTCCTTAGAAACAAATTTCGATGGATTTATATCACGTTATAGGGGAAGCTTTAGACATTATGGTCACCTGTCTGAGAGATTCTTGAAGTCAGTCTTCTAATACTTGAGTATGTAAAGTGTCAAACACTTCAGGGAACCAGCAAGCAGTCTCCACTGTTATGAAGATGCGCCTCTAAAGCTAGCAAGATTTAAATCAGCGGCATTTGCCTCTGATTGTTAGAGAATCCAAAAGTGAAAGCGGGAGAGGGATTAAGTCACACCGATGAAAACCAGTGTTCCTTATCAACACCTCCCCGATTTGCCCAAAACTGGATGTGTCATACGAAAGTAAACACACTCAGAATCCTACAGGCTTTGAGAACAAAACAGCCAAGATCTCCTGAAAGGACAGGGATTGGAAGGAAGTTTTAAGTATTTGGAATAAGCTCTTTCCTTACTCTCAGCGGAGTGCTACTCTTGTCTGGGCACTCACACAATCCAGAAAGTGGTGTTTAAGGATAGGGTGGGTCTCCATTCTCTCTGTTTCCATTCATCTCTCCTGCCACAGGCAGGCTAAGGACAGGGGCTCTATCCCAGGCTTGGGAGAACTTGCATCTCCTGGCTCCGTGGGCGGGGCCAGGCTGCCTGTTCTGGCTCAGAACCCCTTCCGCTGAGTCACTCACGCCAGCGACACTACATGTCCTTCTCACTTCCCACTCAGCTCCGTTTTCAGACAGGAAGTCTCCTGCTGCCGAAGTGGAAGTCGTTGCTGAACAGAACCAGCCACACATCATAGGCAAAGAGAAGCCAGAGCCGTTCTGAGGCATCCAGTAACAGGGACGGAGAGGCGTTGGTCAAAATCTGCATCACCACGGATACAGGGGGGAGCAGACCCAGGAGGTCCCTGTGTGCAGCAGGGAGATGCTCCATAGTGCTGTCAGCGCAGGGAGACTCAGCCCTCCCACTGCATATAGATGCTGCTGCGCATGGTGAGGACATGCAATGTTACTCAGCAATTCAAAATGTGGAGCTTTAAATTTCAAGTTCCTATCTCATTCTCCAGCATTCGCCCTGCATCTTTACAGTGACCCAGATCAGGAAACTGCTGTAGGTTTAGTGATACAGCACTAAGGTTCTCTGCAGTGGGGTGTGCATTGAATATGAGGGTACTTCAAAAAGTTCGTGGGCTGGGTTTAAAAGTTTATGTTGACGCAAGGCATTTTTGGAGATCTGTACACGTTCCTGTAATGATGTGTGAACAATATAGTAGAGTTAAGGCAGCGATTGCAAGGCACCCTTATCTGACATCGGCTGACCTCCTCGGTGTCAGATGCTGGAACAGGGTTCAGGAGTGGACACGGGCTCCCGTCACGCCTGTCCTCCCTGAGGTCAGCGTGTTCATGTTCGTGTTCCCTTCCTTTCCAGACAAACCTTCTTACGGCCACAGCAAATCAGTCGGGGTCTGCTTGTGGCCGCATCGGTCATCTCTGTACACTTAATCTAAGACCAGTCAAGTTTCCCCGCAGGGTCCCGGCCTGAATGAGGCAGGGTTCCCTCTCGTGTGCTTCTCGGCATACAGAGGACTTACAGAAGAACCCGGGGGCAGGAACTGATGGAACACAGGCAGCCATTGAGCAGTTCATGCTGTTTGAGTGAATCAAAGAGGATATACAAGACAGACGTGATTCTGCACATGTGAGACAGCGCTCCTGGTTTTTGTTATCATAAGCTGCTAAGATCGTAAGACTTCTGTCAACAAAATAAAAACACTGAGTTCCTCCAAGCGCCAACAGTTGTGATTTTCAGGAATTCAAGGATGAATGAGACACAGCCCTTGTCTTCAGTCATGAAATACACCCGCATGGGAGACAGAAGCATAACCACCATGTTATACGGCATGTACGCACATCACATTGTACACTGCACGGAATAGGAATGATAATGATTGCTTAATTATTAAGTCGAGGAAGGCAAATCGATATTTAAAATGTGTTCTGTTCTCTCCCTCTCTCTCTCTATTAAAGTAGAGACATTCTGGTGTGTGTTCCAGAAACAACTGGCTTGATCAGAAATTCCAAATGTGCATTTCAATTAGCAACGGAGTAACGTTAACAATTCCTCAAATGCACACACTCTCATTAGCATATTTTCTACTGGGCTTGATAACATTGAGTACCCTTCAAACTTTAAAAAATTCCCTTATCTAAGGGACGTGAACTTAAGAGTAATGTAGATGCTTTCTGTGGATGCACTTGTGATGAGAATATTAGACAAAACCTAGTCAAACAATAGAACGACTATTTGAAACAGCCATGAAGGATTAACAAGCAAATCTCTAGTCACAGGAGACTGAAATAAAATACAAACTGTGCTGTCACAGGAACCATGAAACGCAGACTCGGTGACCTCTCATACATGTGTACACATATACACACATGCACGCATGCACACATAAACATACACACATTCACACATACATGTACACACATGCTCACATACACACATGTACTCATAAACATACACACATTCACACATACATGTACACACACCCATGCTCACACACATGTACTCATAAACATACACACATTCACACATACATGTACACACATGCTCACATACACACATGTACTCATAAACATACACACATTCACACATACATGTACACACACGCTCACATACACACATGTACTCATAAACATACACACATTCACACATGCATGTACACACATACCCATGCTCACATACACACATGTACTCATAAACATACACACATACACACGTGTTCATGCAAACACGCATGCACATCTCTGGTGTGTTGTGCCAATGTGGTATAGTAAGTCCCGCAAACCCAAAACATGCTATCTTTATGCCAGCTAAACCATGAAATAGCTTACCCTACGTATGCATGTTTAAATTGCCTTCTAGGTATTTAAGAAAATCTAAAGTCAATTAAACAAAACAAAAGGAGTGGCTTGGAGTCAAGGAGGAAATGTATTTGTATCATCCAGACAGCTGCCCACGACGTGCGCGGTCTGGATGGATGTGAACTTTGGCTACGGCAGTGAGCTTCCACACCACACCAAAAAGAAAGGACACATCTCTAACCCAAGTCGGTGATGAGCCTGCACATCTGTCTCCTGCCTCCTTTCGTACTTCCACAGCTCATTCTTTTCCAGACGATCCTACCACGAGGGCCACGATCCCTCTCCACTCTAAAACCCCTTTCCAAAGAGGAAAGGCACGGTGGATAGGAGTCCAAGGAGAGGGCTGGTGTCACAGCCCAACCCTGGCTGTGCCCTCTCATCCACTCCCAATCACCTCTCCAGTCTGACAGCTTCTTCTTGGAGGATTTCTGACCTTCAGATTCCACCAGAACCATGTGTGCCAGACACAGCCGGCCACAGGGAGCCCCACCTGCTGCACAGAAATTCGACGGGGAGGAGGCCCCAGGTTGCAGGACACGCTGTGCATGACTCTGCTAGTGTGGAACACAACCTGGAATACCCGAATCTTCCCTGATGCAGCGGGACTTCCTGCGATGAACTGCTCAACACGGTGGCTCTCAGAATCTTGTCACCTGAGCCCCTCAATCTCGTGTAAGTTTCCCGGTTGCTCACAGTGTGTGGTCTTTTTTATTTTGAATGTAGTTTTCAAGGATTATTAGCAAGCAGAAATTTTGAAGTGAGGGTTTATGGTACGACGGAGTAAATGCATTGGCCATAAGAAGCAACTGATAAAAAGTCAGTCACTGTACACGATTTTTGTCTCCATGAAGTATTTCAGCAGGGGAGGGCTCCAGCACACCCAGCACAGTGTTCTGAACGTTGCTATGGCAACACAGGTACGATATAGGATATGTGTGATGGGTCGTCCGTGACAACATGGTGACACCGTGGGCAATGCCACCCAGCGCCTTCTGTGCAAATGATGCTGGGAGTAGGTTATTTCAAATCAGAGTGATAGAATGATCAGTGTTAAAGTCTAAGGGTCTGGGTTAGCTATCTCTAATAATATTTTGAAATAGTACAGAATTTTTTAATTTGTCAGAATGTGCAGCTATAATGAAACTTGGTAAGATCCATTTTCTGAGCTGGTGCAAGGATGCTTTCAAGTTCAGTCCTACAGCTTCGAAGATTTAGAGTCACATACACACACACGCACATGCACACATGTGCACACTTAGACACACACACATATACATGTTTGCACACGCATTCACACACATACATGTAACCATACACATACACATAATGCACATACAAACATACATACACACCCCCACACATGCACATTCATGCACACACATGCATGCCTACATGCATGCATACATACACATGCATATACACACATGCACACATACACAACATACTTTAAAGTGATTTATCACATTTATAAATAGCTCATAAGAGTGTATCTTAAAATAACCTAAGATGACCATATATTCTAGATTTGAAATGAAGAAAAACAAAGCATCTCATTATTTCTTCAAAAGGAAATATGTTACAGATTCACATCCCTCATCTGGAAATCCAAAAATCCAAATCCAAAAAGCTCTGAGGTCTGAATTGCCCTGAAATATGACACTTTTTGAGTACCAACAAGTTATTCAAAATATTTCAAAATTTGGAGAATTTCAGATATTTTCACTTTAAGGATGTTCCACCAGCAAAGTCTACACAAATGTTCCAAAATCTGAAACACTCCAAAGTCTGAAACACTGCTGGCTCCGAGCACTTGTGATAAGGGACACTCAGCCTGCATCGGTGAAGAACACCTTGGCTAACCCACGGCTGGGGTCACGTAGGCCACTTCAACTGGCAACACAGCACTCACCAAGCAGAGCTGAGGTCTCGACCAGAAACAGCCGCCGCTGGGCCGCCCAGAGCCTCCCGCTGACTCCCAGGGTTGATGGGAGGGTCAGCTTGATCCAGTGACCAGAGGCTGTGTTCCTCAGGACCTCATGGAAAAAGAGCACACTGCTGCTCCTGGAAACTACACAGAGCCGGACGGTCAGGCCACTCGCTCAGGGGCAGTGCACACGCTGCAGAGGCTGCCCACGGAGCCACGGCCACAGAGTCATCTGGGACAGATCCCGAGATGGCCAACAGAGAAATCACAACCCCAGCCAGCCCGCTTGGATCTGGGGGCTTACATTTAGATTACATGTGTGTTCGGTGATTTTGAACTAGAGCATTGACGTGAACATGGTCTTAGGTTGGGCAAGTCTGGAGCATTGACCAAAGGAAAAGGAAAACTTCCCTGGAGAAATAAGCCTGCACCAGGTCTCACAGGACGCCCACAGCTGAGCCACCAGGGACACCAAGCCACCCCTGTCGTGACGATGCACAGAGATGCCATCCCTGAGCAGCCGTCAGCAGAACCAGTATCCTTAAAACAACTTCAGATACAAAAAGACCTGGACGTATACTATGCAGAACGAACAGGACAAAACATTCCTGGAAAACACATGGGTAGAACACTTGGGAAGTGAAAAAAGTCACTGTAATTAAAACGCAATGAATGAGATGAGAATCTCATTATCACTGTGCGCTCAAGGAAGAGGAAAATACAGGAGGGTCCTGCAGAAGTCACGCAGCCGGAGAACAGAGGGACACGGAGAAGGAAAACAGAAGTGAAGCCAGAGACGGCCGGTGGAATGGGAAAATGTAGGGTGCATCGGAACAGCCCCCAAAAAGGAGAAAAAGGATAATATTAGCCCAATAACTTGTCAAACTTGGTAAAATCAATGCTTTAGATGAGTGTGAATCAAGTATCAAACACAATAACGTTTACAATTCCTATTTGGATTGTTGCAATCTACATACACACACAGAATTGTGTGAGTAATCACCCATTTATTTCATACCTGGTATGACCCAGAATCCAAAATTTTACAATTCATGTGGTTGGTTTTTTTTTTTTTTTTTTTGGCAGCTGGTAATGATGCAAACAACAGGTAACCAGTGATGAACCCCACAGCAGGTGCACACACCTAGCACCTGGCTGCTCAGCAGGTGCAGGACCACCTGTGGCTGTGAAAAATGGCGACGGGACTAAGCAGGAGCTCCAGTGAGGAGCAGCAGGCCCTCAGCATGCATCTTCTGCCTGAGAAAGAACAGAGTGGACACATCACTGGTGCTGTCCTCCCCAAACAACGGGCGAGAGTCATGTGATGCTTTGTCAGCTGGAGGACAGAGACTCACAGGCAGAACTGGGAAAACTGGGAGATTAATAATAATTAATAATTAATTTGAATTAATTAATGAATTGAATTAATCAATTAATAATAATTTGAAGAACAGACACACATGCGGACTGCGCATTGTTAGGCAGATACGAGTGGCATAGGGCGATCTTTGCATCTGAGGCACAAGGAATTCCAACACAGAAAACAAGTGAAGCCACACGGCTTAGACGAGAGCAGATGTGCGGCCGTGGGTGCGTGGGTGGGAAGCGTATGTGCCACAGCTGGAGCCTCGTCTGAAAACTCTCGTACTCATCAGTGTCTTTGTTGGGTTCCTTCTCAATCACAGGTACAGTACGCCTTTAAAAATGCCATTTCCATTCACCTCAGTTGTCTAAATTGTGGTGACTGATATATGTGAGATCTTTTCATTCTCGCCTATGATTATTCTGAACTCAAAACTTGACCAAAATGTTAGCGCAAGTGCTTTTCTGATTTACTTTGCCATTGTATTGTTTATAAAGAATGGTGGCTTTAGTTTAAATCGTCTAGATAATTTTTATTTTTATTTTCTTCTCTTATGTCGATCACAGGTTTCTGATTAATGCCAAAATTGAAACTGGATCTACTTTATAACCAATACAACCTCTACTTGGAATGTATAGCGAACTATAGAAATGATCCCTGAAAAAGTTCTTCTCCCTGTCCCTGCCACCTCCCAGCCCCCATCTCAGGTCATCACCAGACTACACCCGTGCAGTTTCTATCTTGTTCCTCCTGGTTGAGTCCACTTTTATTGCACATGATACTCAATGGCCAGGAAATGACTCAACCTGCTTATCCACCAGCATTCCCCCTTCGTGACCACACGGGGTTGTGTTCTGGGGCCACTGCCTTTTCCTGGCGTGGCTCCTCTTCACACTGGTACAGAGATGCAAAAAGCAGCCAGTCCTCAGCACACACTGCACCTGTGCCCTTTCTCCAGCCTCTTATAAACATGCCCCCTAAGTCCTGCACCTGCTGTGGGTCAGTCAGGGTTGGAGACTCCCCCAGAACAGAACTGGGTCCCCCCTGAGACTTACGTTGGGGTCAGGCTCCTCAACTGTAGCAAGGGGAGGAGCCTGCTTCTAGCCTGGGCTGTGGACAAAGTGAGGTGATGTATATCATGTTCTTTCTTTTCACACTTAATTTCTTAATGGATGGAAATAATTGTACGAATTTATGGGCACGCTGTGATGTTTTGGTACGTGTATTCACGCTGTATAATGATTGAATCAAGGTGTGATTAGCTATCTTTCACCTCAAATAGTTCTTTGAGGAGAACCATTCAGAATCATCTCTTCTAGCTATTTTGAAATATACATTTTTTGGGGTAAGACACCAAAACCACAGACAACCAAATTAAAACAATTCTAACAGGATGATATCAAACTAAAAAGCTCTGTACAACCTGCAGAGTGAAGTGAAGAGACAACCACAGAGAGGAAGAGGATGTTTGCAAAACAGGGGTGAATGTCATGGATACGTAAGGAACAACAGCAAAAGACACCCACAAATAATCCTAATAAAAATGAGCAAAACGCCTGGACAGTCGTTTCTCAAAAAGAGACATCAAGTTCATGTGCCCACAGGTCTATGAAAACAGCACCCAGCAATGCTACCAGCCAGAGAAAGGTCATGTTCTCAGCACAGTTACCTTCCTAAACCCAGTGCCAGAAAATGTCCTTATGATTTTAATTACAGTTCCCACCTGACTTCACATACATTTGTGAATTAAAAGCACTAGCTTTTATTTATCTATTTATCTTAAAGAGAGGGGAGGGGAGTGGAGAGGGAGAGACAGAGCGAGAGGTGAGAGATGTGAGTAAGATCTTCCATCCACGGGTTCACTCCTCAGATGACCACACAGCTGCGACTGGGCCAACTGACGCCAGAACCAGGACCCCTCCCTGGGTCTCCCACAGGTGGCAGACACTCGTGTACTTGAGCCAACACCTGCTGTCCCCCAGGAGCATCAGCAGGAAGCTGGATGGGGAGTGGAGTAGCCAGGACCCTCACGGGCAGTGTGATACAGGATGTCGGCCTTGTGTGCAGAGACCACCTGGCCGCACGCCAACACCGGTCCTGACAAACACTTGCAAACAAACAAACGAGATTTCTCGCCCTAGGGAAGAGGTGAAACAGGAAGGTTTTTTTTTTTTTTTTTTGACAGGCAGAGTGGACAGTGAGAGAGAGAGACAGAGAGAAAGATCTTCCTTTTGCCGTTGGTTCACCCTCCAATGGCCGCTGTGGCCGGCGCACTGTGGCCTGCGCACCGCGCTGATCCGAGGGCAGGAGCCAGGTGCTCATCCTGGTCTCCCATGGGGTGCAGGGCCCAAGCACCTGGGCCATCCTCCACTGCACTCCCGGGCCACAGCAGAGAGCTGGACTGGAAGAGGGGCAACCGGGACAGAATCCAGTGCCCCGACCGGGACTAGAACCCGGGGTGCTGGCGCCACAGGCAGAGCGCCGGCCGAAACAGGAAGTTTTACAGAGCTGCTGGGTGGGTGCCTCTGTGACAGACGTTCCGGAGCCTGCTCCAGGACAGGCGCAGGGAAGCCACTGTTACTTCCCACTTCCGTCGTCAGAGCCTCTCACTTTGAAACTGCGTGGACTTTCTTCCACGGACTCAGCTGGCGCACCCACCGTGGACTCAGTGAGCGCACTTACTATGGACTTGGCTAGTGCACCCACCACGGACTCGGCTAGCGCACCCACCGTGGACTCGGCTAGTGTACTTACCATGGACTTGGCGAGTGCACCTAATGTGCCGTGAATAGTTCACAGAGAGTAAATAACCTGGAGGGGCTCCACCGAGCTAGAGACAGAGGCTCCAGACGACACTGGCGGATCCCAGCTCATCCCGGACCTTATAGCCCTAACTGTGGCTTCTCACTATTTACAGGAGATGACTAGTTCAGGGGTAGCCGATCAGCCCAGTGGCTACCAGTGTCCCTCATCAGAGCACCCGGGTCCGGTTCCTGGTCCCCGCTGCTCACTCCAGCTTCCCACTAAGGCAGACCCTGGGAGGCAGCAGTGCCAGCTCACGTGACTGGGTCCCTGTCCCTCACAATGGAGACTCAGACTGACTCCTGCTCTGGCGTCAGCCCTGGCCCAGGGCAGGAATTTGCAGGCATCTGGGCAGGGACCCAGAGGACTGGAGCTCTCCCTCTGTCTGTATCTCTCACTCTGCCTCTCAAATGCACAAATGTTAAAAATGATTATTTCGGCTGCTGCCCGTGACCCCCTGTGGACGGAGCTGTCTCAGTAACCCTTGCCCAGCAAACTGCTGGGAGACTCATCCGGAGCTCACACAGACCTTGCACATGACGTGGGGTTGGGCCCGGCTCTCGGCTGAGCGAAGGGAGGCACAGAGTGGCCTGAATTTCCCCAGGCCCCAGCCGGGGAGAGGCGGGTCCCGATTTAAACTCTGTGTGTTCATCCAGGACGGCGCTGCTTTTAGCAGCTCTCACATATTTACATCGAATATTCATGAACTGCAAAGACAGGCGCCCCATACTGAGGACATAAGCTCTCGAAATGTCAGTGCTGGTGAAAGATTTGACTCTCTAGGCCCCCGGAGCTGGGATTCTGCTGAGAGCGCTTCATGTACATTGAGTTTTGCAGTGTGGTTCCATGCATGAGACCAAGAAATGCATCTCACCTCCCACGGTGCCCCACCACGTTCTATGTCCTGGCCACTTCCAGGGAGACCTGGAAGTGCGCGAGGAACACGCTGATGAGACATGCTTCCACCAGTTCTGTCCAGGAGAAATGGCAAACGGACCCTGAGCCAGCAAGCACCTGAGGCCAGGCTGGGGCGGATTCAGGCTGGGACACGGGTGATGCCCACCTGGGCTCCACACAGCTCAGGTCAACTCACGTGGCCGGTGTGTCACGTGTGACGCAGGACAGCCCAGTGGACATGGTGGGGTGTGGCTGCCGACACAAGGGGTCAGGATGTCCTACAGGGCAGGTAGAGTCCAGCCAGAGGGACCAGGAAAGAAAAAGTCCCTGACCAGTGGGTCACTGACGACACTGGCTGGGCGGCCAGGACAGGGGCTGTCTGTGTGGCTCTCAGGCAGGTTTGGGCAGCAAGAGAACAGGTCCCACCCCCGCACCGAGCCTCCTCGCATTGCACACCCTCGTCTCTAAAATGGCAGCACAGCAGACACCTGGGCCACAGCCTGCACCCTCACAGGTCTAAGAGGTGAGAGCCACATTCCCGTCTACCGAGATCTGACAACCACGGCTGGCCAAGACGCGAGAGTCCTCGGAACCCACAGCCACTCAGGAGCTCCGCACAGTTCTCAATTCGGTACACACTAAATGATGAGACAGAGAGAGAGAGAGAGAGAGAGAGAGAGAGAGAGAGAGAGAGAAAGGGAGGGAGGGAGAGACTGAGGAGGGAGGAGGAGGGAGGGCCTGGGCAGAGAGCAGGGTCTTCCTGTGCAGGCCCAGCAGCAAACATGATGCCCATTTCCAGCCAATGCCTCGCCCTGTGCTCTCAAGAGGCGGCCAGGAGAGAGGCAGGGGGCTGCCCGTCTGCAGACCTGCACCAGCTGCAGGCAGCCAGGAGAGAGGCAGGGGGCTGCCCGCCTGCAGACCTGCACCAGCTGCACAGCACAGCCTGAAGCTCCCCGTCCTAAACTTTCAGGGCACAAGTATGTCCTGGATCCCAGAGCTGCGTAAGGCCACACAGTGTTGACATCCCTGTCAGACCTGGGACGGCTTCCTCTCATGAGACGCTTTAACACGGGGAAGAGAAGCCACACAGATGTGCAGAGACGCACTAGGGTAATTCTCGTCACTGTCAGTGCATGCTTAGATTTTGCTACCCGAGTCCTAAGTCGGTGTATGGTTTTCAGAGCGCTCTGAATCCTGGAATTAGGAACAGGGGATGGAGGAGCAGACCTGATGTGTTTAAGGTCCTACCTGGACTCAAACTCCCCTCCTCGCCGAGTGTCGCACCTGGACACACGATGTCCACCCACCTGGCACAAGTGTGTTTATCTTGACTCAGCAAAGAACTACATCTTTGGCTGGTGCTGTGGCTCACTAGGCTAATCCTCCACCTGTGGCGCCAGCACCCCAGGTTCTAGTCCTGGTTGGGGCACTGAATTCTGTCCCGGTTGCTCCTCTTCCAGGTCAGCTCTCTGCTGTGGCCCGGGAGTGCAGTGGAGGATGGCCCAAGTGCTTGGGCCCTGCACCCCATGGGAGACCAGGATAAGAACCTGGCTCCTGGCTTCGGATCGGCACAGCGCACCAGCTGTAGCGGCCATTTGGGGGGTGCAACAACAGAAGGAAGACCTTTCTCTCTGTTTCTCTCTCTCTCACTGTCTAACTCTGCCTGTCAAAAAGAAGGAAGGAAGGAAGGAAGGAAGGAAGGAAGGAAGGAAGGAAGGAAGGAAGGAAGGACATCTTCCTCAACTGGGCCCCATCGCCACTCCTTGGGGCAGCAGTGAGACAACCCAACAGACAGGGAGCTCTCTAAAGACACAGAGCAACCCCTCATCCTGGTCCCTAGAGCCCGGCCTTCTGCCACCTGCTGTCATCAAGGGCATGGCGTTCATGTGGCAGGAGGTAACGCTTATTAAAGATTTCTGAGCCAAAGGGTTTCCTGGTGAAACCGGAGGAGTGTCCAGCGTGAGGGCGGGGAGATAAGATGCTGTGGGGGCAGGGGGCAGAGCATGGAGAAAGCGCAGCAGGGGCAGTGCCCGGCCTCGCACCTAAGGGACAAGGATGTGAGGGTGAGGGCCGTGGGACTATCACAAGGAGCCGGCTGTGGCTGAACGGGATTTGGCTTCTGCACCAGGACTCTCCACCCCAAAGCCGGCAGCATGAAGAGCCTAGCGCGGGCCAGCAGCTTCATGGGCGGAGTCTGACATAGGGAAGCGGGGGGCTGCTGGGGCTCTGTGTTTGTTTGTACCCAACCGTCTCGTGCCCTAGCTTCTGCCAAATGGCTCCAGCTCCTGCTCTGGAGCTGCCTGACTCGGGAGCAGCAGGGACTGGCCGGAGACCCACGCGGGCCCCTCTTTGAGGCTTTCTCTCTGCAGCTCCTGAATGAGGGATGCCCAAGGCTGGCAGTGTTCCTGGTCAGTGTTGGGAGACATGGGCAAATGTCTGTGTGTGTGTGTGTGTGTGTGTGTGTGTGTGACAGACATACTGCGGAGGAAGCCTTGAGTCCCGTTCTCATAGTCCCCTGGGGCAAGCACTGCCTGGGGCCCCGCCATGGGCCTATCTTCTCCCCGCCCACACCCTCAGCATGTCAGGCTTCCCCGATCGTGTAACACTTGGTATCTGACCCTCCCAAGCCAAGGATTTGCTGATCAACAGAACATCTAAGCCATGCATGTGTGGGTTTGGACTCTCTCTCTCAACTTCGACATTCACCTGCTAAATGTCCTTGAGAAAGACACGCACCTAGGCTACAGATTCACTAGAAATAAAATGCCAGGCTGCCAGTAGCTCTTGGGTAACGCTGTGAGGGTTAGTGCAGGAGGCAGAGCCCAGAGCCAGAAATCCACTTGTCTGACTCTCTCTCTCTCTCTCTCTGCTTTCAGGTACACACAGCTCTGCAAGACCAATCAGAAGCTAGTGTTTCCTGTTGGCATTTCACAGTGAAAATCACCTGTTGATTTGTGCAGGTGACACCCTCTCCCTCTTCTGTAATTGTTGCATTGTTCTCTTCAGCTAGGGCAATAAAAGATCTGTTAGTGCCAACTTTTTTTATTGTGTTACAAAATTTAAAAATGAACCAGAACTTCTTTTTTTAGTAGAGGTGACAAAGGGTAGAAGGTCATTAGCTAGCTTTACTCGCAGTACTTTCTAAGTAAAGACACAGACTTCCACCCTGCACTTCTGTTCTTTTCTTTAAACTTCAGTGACACAGGGCAGGAGGTGTGGTGGGCACTGATGGCTCACGGGCTCCGTGTTGGGGAAACAACACAGGGATGAGATTCACTCAGTACTCAGGTCTGGCCTGGGCTCCTGTGGACAGCTCTGTCTCCAGCCCCTAAGCCTCAGGAAGGAACCCCCACCGTGTGCCCCCTGCCTGGGTACCAGTGAGCATGGGAGTGAGGGGACAAGCACATGGACGGAGCCTGGAACTTGGGAAGTGCTCCATCTCATGTCCTGATGACGGTTGTCCCTCCCTCTGATGACCAGCCCATGGGAAACATATTTAAAGTACCTCTCTCTTGAACTTCTATCTTGGGAGCACCTTGAAGTTCTATTGCCTAAAACTTACAACTGCCTAAGCGTCTGATCCTATCAAAAAAGTATGCAGAATCACCTGCAATTAATTTTCTTTGCCTTTAAAAACAACATGTGAAATGTTATCAGATTAAGTTCAAAGTTCATAATAAACCATTAGCAAAAACCAAATAGTAGCTGGGAATTCATTCTGCAGCTTCTCGGGTGACAGGTGCGCTCCTGGGTGCGGTCACAAGTTCAAACACTCGGTGAGTCAGCGTTTCCTTTCGCTGACACCGAGGTTAGGAGAAGGTCACAGGCTCTGAGTCAAAGGATCACTTGCTTTCAGCCTGTAATTCAAAATCTGACCTTTATATATATAATATATGATATATATTATATATTATATATAATATATGCATTCTATATAATACACACACACACACACACACACATATACATATAAGTGATCACGCAGCACCACGAGCATTTGCATCAAGAATTAGTATGAAGGAAGATCATGAATAATTTCTTGGATTTAGGAGCCCAAGGCATCTGGCACTAAACCTACAAAAGCTGTTGAAGGTAGAATAAAGATAAGCAACAAACCACCCCAGTTTTCACTAACTATGTTTCCAGGCACATAAACTACACCTCTTCCCCAGGTGCCATGTTTATATTCCATACAAAAAGGAAACACAGTCGCCCAGGAAGAGAAAATAATGTGGCGTGGGAAACACTGTAACTAAGGAGGAGATGCTCAGTGAGGAGCCCGTGCGGTTTGGGGCGGCTGTTTTCCCTGGGTGCTGCCTGACTTTGTGGCGAGCGCGCCATCTGCTGGCTGTTCCGGGTGCACGCAGACTCCGTGTGCTGACTGCGGCTGGGCGGAGAGGGGCACCAGGGGACCAGCCGGCAAAGCCTCACCAGTGTTGTTCTCATGGAGTTGAGCTGTCTGCACCGGGCATTCCTACAGTTAGACAAGATGCTCCCTGCTTACTTTGAGTGCTGTTCGCAGATCAGAAACAGCAAGGTGCTTTTAGGTCTATTTTAATATTGACTCAAAGCTCCTTCCATTTTATTTGATACGTGGGAAACTTTTAGAGTTCCAGTAACAAAGGGAAAGATCATGCTTGTGGCCTTAATTATAAACCCATCGGCCACAGCAACGCTTTTCATCTGAGTTCCGATTACCTACGAAGATGTTCGTATGGAGAAGACCTTCGGCTCCGGTTACTTGTTTGCACATCGCTTCACGTGGGTCAGGAGTTGTTAGGAAGAAAGCTTTGAAGGATGCATGCTGGGAATATGCTGGAGTGACTGAATGCACCTCATTAAGATGTCACTCCAAGCTGCACTGTGTCATGTGTCAGGAGAGAGGCAGCGGGATACACAGATGCTGCTACAGTTGAAATCTACTGAACAGAAATGTCAACGTCGTTCTAAACAAAATCAGCTGGGGCCCTTGCTGTGGCACAGACGGCTAAAGCCCTGGCCTGTGGCGCTGTCATCCAATATGGGCGCTGGTTTGAGTCCCGGCAGCTCCATCGGATCCTGCTTCCTGGTGATGTGCGTGGGAAACCAGTGGAGGATGGCCCAAGTGCTTGGGCCCCTGCACGTGGGAGACCTGGAGGAAGCTCCTGGCTCCTGGCTTTGCATAGGCTCAGCTCCTCTCTTTTTCTCTCTGTCTCTACCTCTCTCTATAACTCTGTCTTTCAAATAAATAAATCTTAACAAAAAAAAAAAAAAGAAAATCAGGTAACTAGCTCTGATGACAGTGCGAGCACTTTTAATAACAGGCACTCTTTTTTATTTTATTTATTTGAAAGTCAGAGTTACAGAGAGGCAGAGAGAGAGACAGACAGAGAGACAGAGAGACAGAGACAGAGAGAAGTCTTCCATCCGATGGTTCACTCCCCAGATGGCTGCAATGGCTGGAACTGTGCTGATCCGAAGCCAGGAGCCAGGGGCTTCCTCCAGGTCTCCCACATGGGTGCAGGGGCCCAAGGACCTGACCATCTTCTACTGCTTTCCCAGGCCATAGCAGAGAGCTGGATCAGAAGTGGAGCAACCAGGACTCAAAACCGGTGCCCATGTGGGATGCCAGCACTGCAGGCAGGGGCCTTACCCCCTACACCACAGCTCTGGCCCCATTTTTTTTTTATTTGAAAGTCAGAGTTACAGAGAGGCAGAGGCAGAGACCAGGCACTCTTAACCATACTGTGCTGCCAGCAAAGCTGTGGCATTGTACGCATAGAGATCTGACCCCAAGACTCCCCAGGAAGGATTTGTCAACGTTTAGAAAGCCAGCAAGGCCAGGTCTGATTTCTGATCATAAACAAATCAAAGATTAGATCCGAACCCAGATTCAAATAACAAAGTAATATGAACTCCACAGGCCTCCCCAGCCCTGTAAAATGTGAAGATCCAGTAACACGGACACAAACCACAACACACGGGGTGTGCAGCTTGGTGCGGCACGAGAGACCGTTGCCTAACTATTAAAGAGTGAATATTGTTCCTGTCATTGCACAGGGGTTCTGATGCCTTTATGAACCTGGAGTGATGATGGCATTTTTTATTGGAAAATGTTGTTTTATATTCTTAATACTGTTAATAAAAAAACTGCTTTGTTCGGGGGAATTGAATTATTCATGACTCCCGAGTTCTTTCCTGCTGGAACGCCTCACAAAGGCACTCCTGACAGTTTGACTTTCTAAATAGCCTAAGCGATTCCAAACCCTCTTGCTAAAAGAAACCATTGTCAAGAACTGAAGTTCAATAGAGAAATCTTTGTTTTCTCGCACACACTTCAAAAGACGCGTCCAAGCCACAGACCAAGAAGTGAAGCGTCTCCTTGAATGGCAGGTTACATCACTGCTCTGGATTCTCCTGTGGCTGTTTGTCCCCGCTTGCCAAGGACACGTGGGGGCACACGTAACTGCATGTGCAGCCACACAGTACACGAACGCTTGTGCGTGGACACAGCACACCCCCAGGGCTGGGAAATCCTTCTCTGCCAAGCCCATTTGGGTATTTATAACACCATTCGTGGGCCACAGAAAACAATCTGCTTAAAAACGAGCCTGCTACGGATGTCCTGAAATTTGAGTCTGGACTTGGGGTTGCCTTGGCAGGGTCACTCCGGATGCTTTTGTGGGCGGGACATTTCCCATCCCTGCAACCAGTGTCTGCTCCGACTTGCAGTGCTGGCCGGTGAGAAACATGGGGCAGAGAAATGCAAACCTCAAGACCACCGTATCTGACTCAGTGCTCGAGTGCATAGTTGTTGAAGGCAGAAAGGGGTCTTCAGGAACTCCATGGAAAGTGCCCATCTAGCCAAGGTCATGCACAGATTTCAATTTTTTACAGCACAGTAAACTTATCCGCTACCTCATTTTTTGTGCACACTTTTTGAGTTTCCATCATGTGATGTATCCATGTCAGTACAAACTTTCTAAAAATTTCATTAATTTATAGAGAACAGATTTCATGCATCCCACAGATACATTTCTAGGAAGAGAACCACACTTCCTTCCCTCCACCCATCTCCTTCTTTCCTTTTTTCCTTTAATTTTTGCAGAAACCTAATTTCACTCCACCCTGTAGTCACAGGCACAATGCACCACTAAGCATAATATTCAGCTTCTTCATGGCTCTGGCTTTGATTTCCTCGGACGCAAAACGAGGGGCTTTGATGCAAAAACTTTCTGATATCCTAGAAGTGAGGAGTTTCCCACACTTTGTCATCACTTTGACACTGATGCTTTCCTTCAAATCTCTGCTGCGTTTAGGGGATGGGGACCCCATAAGGGTCTTCCTCTTTAACCAGTTTTGTCCCACTCAACATGACAAGTGTGCCTATGTCCCGGATGTAACATTTTCACAGGAATTCAGCGGTAACCTGAGTGAGGCAGTGGTAAATCTGTCTGCGGTTCTTTCCTCTCTTTCCCGACCCCACCCTGCCATCCTGCACACCTCACAGCCATGGTGGACACCTGGCCTGTCACTCCCCCCAGACAAGGACCCAGCCTCCCTCTAGCCTCACCATCTCTGTACGTGATACCTGCTGCTGCCAGGCCAGTCACAGGAGTCCTTTCAGACATACGTCTTCCCCTCACGTCTGTGTGTGGTTCATGCTGACGTCCCACCCTGTCTAACCCGAGAACCTCCCCTTCGTGTCCCCACACCTCACCCCCACACCGCCGTCACTTTCTCAGCAGCATCCCCCACTTCTGATGTCCCCAAGAGCTATGTCTCTGCTTCTAGCTGTGACGACAGAGCCCCACTGACGTGGAGTCACCGTCAACGTGAACAACGATTCCTCCCACACTCAGGGTCCCAGTCACTCGGGGTCACTCCCACCATGAAATCCAAATCTCCACCCACATGGTCCTTTCTGTGTTGCTGTCCTCTCCCTCATCGACTCCACCACACCCCTGCCTGCCTGCAGCTCCCCACACCCAGGGCCTTCCCTCAAAGCCATCTGCCATACATCCCCTAGAGCTCTGCCTGGCCCACAGGGGTCTGTGCTCCAGCCCCCCCCCCCCCAAGAAAGGAGTCCTCCTCCCCAAGGAACCCAGCTCCATCAGGACCCCAGCGCTGCCTCTGTCCCCAACCCTGATCTGATTTTCACCACATCACCCACGTCCCACACTTCCCCTACAGATCATAGCAGAGTACGAGGGACAAACCAACAGAGCAGGCTTGGGAGCAAGTGGGCGAGGTTTTCTGCAGGCTACAGCTAGGCTGTGTGTGTGCACAGGGCCGGCTGCCACCTGCTCCCTCTGCCCAACCTCGCAGGGCCACTGCCTGGGCCATGGGCAAGTCCCGAGAGGGAAGCAGCTCTCCGAGCGCGACTGTGTGTGGGCTGCTCCATCCTAGCCTGTATTTTTTCTCATAAACCCACCTTATCCCTCAAGATCCAGCCACCAAGGGGGATTAAGAGCAACCTGAAGCAAACCTCCCCCCTCTCTCAGGCACAGTTCTCCACCCCTGCTGTGGAATTCGCCCCTGAGGGTGGATGGATCAGGGGCTGGATCTCTCCTCCTGTGCCCTGCACTCTCACTTTGCTGCTGGCCTCCCTTGCTGTTTCTGGTCTCCATCCTCACCTAAGTGGACCGGCCCTTGTGGGCACACAGGGCCGCTGGCAGGAATGCAGCTCCCTCCTGAGTCTCCGCCCACTCCCACGAGCAGTCCATGCCCTATGCCTGCTCCTTAGAACACAAACGCCTTTTGCCTCCAGAGAGGAAGCTCCACCCCCTTCAGTTCCGGTGAGCTGTGTGTCCTAATCTGTGATGTAGCCTGTTCCATCACCCACAATTTCTTAAATAATACCTACCAGTGATCTCAAAACACAAGCAAAGACTAGGAACACACTACTCATTGTATCTCCAAAATACCCCAAAGGAAAAGTGCCCAGACGTGCCGGGATTTTTCAGTCTGATCTGAAATCTAGTAAAACAGGAAGCTTCATTCATACACACACAGAACGCTTCCAAGACATTCAACAGCTACAACCCTGTCACAGGAACTGTGCTATCCTCACTGTCTCCAGCATTTCTGCCAGGCATCGACTCCTCTCTGAAGAATAAGGGGTCCCTTTAAGACCACTCAATGGCAATCACAACTTGAAGGCAGAACATAGGGAGAAAACGGCATCACTCACCGGTGTGCACCCACAGGGTGCAGGTGAAGTCCGTATTTCTCTTCAGTAGATAGCCCATCCATCAGTAGGTAGAAAATGAGAAAGTTGCTCTGGCCGACGGGTTGGGACACGAGTCTGGACCTCTCTAGCATGTACGTCCACACTCTGGCTGGTGGAGAAAAGCAGAGTTCCCCGTTAGCCGGCACGGTCGCTGCACTTCCATAGACTGACACACACTGACTACAAGAGATCATTCTGCACTTTCTATCCCAACACAGAACCTTTTTTCTCCATCATAGTTTGTGTGGGTTCCATGTTGCACTGGCATTCTTTTGGATATATTCGGTGAAACATAACATGGTATTAAAAGCAAATTCATCTACCTTTTGCTTGCTGAACATGGCCACTAGACATTCTGATTACTGATGCATTTCTCATTACACGTCTATCAGACAGCACTGGCCTAAGCAGACAGATGTTGTTCAATAAACATTTGTTGAAGTAATGATAAATATCTTTTGTATGGATCATTGCTCTATTATTTCTCCTGAAGGAAAGAAGATGATAGAAATCAGAACATGCACGGAGACATTTTCCCATGTGTGACTGATCTCTGTTCCTCCTGTTCAAACATGGAACTTAAAAAAAAAAAGGCTTCATTTTCTGGAGCAATTTTAGGTTCTCAGAAACATTGAGCAGGAGGCACTGAGTGTTCCAATGAGCCTTGGTCGCCCCCTCTGTCAATGACCTCCTGTGCTCGCCTGGTCTGTTTGTTAATGGATACGAGGGTATCAAGGCACCCTCATCAGCAACAGCCCAAGGTGCACCCTGTGTTGTGCAGTTAGGAAGTTCTGAGAAAAGCCTGACGGATGTGACGGCCCCTCGACAGGATCCACGGGACACGTCGTCCCTGTGCCTCGGCTGCTCGGTCACCCCCTCACACACACACCCCTGGCCAACGCCGATTTCTCACGATGTCCACGTGTCCCACTCTGCAAGAACGTCATGAAGTCAGACTCACATGCAGCTTTCTCACACTGGTTTCTTTGGCTTCGTAACACACATCTGAGATTCACTGGTGTCTATCCATGACTTGTGAGCGCACATTTAAATTGGTGAGAAACATCTCATTGTACGAGCGCACCACGGCTGATTTACTCACTGAGCTACTGAAGAACAGCCCCCCGTTTTCAGTGATTCAAACTGCTAGAAGCACCAACATCCAAAGTCCATGTGGACATTAAGTTCTCATTGCATTTGGGTAAAAGCCAAGAACGACTCCTGATCACACAGGAAAGTCTCTGGTGAGAAACTGGGCAGTTCTCTCTTTCCTGCAGTGAATGCGTATCCCGTTGCTGCATGTTCTGGCTGGCACGGGGGTTGTCAGTGTTTGGGGTTTCCATCATTCTGATAGATGTGAGGTTGTCTTGTTGCTGTTTTAACTTGTCAGAGCCTAAGGATGTATGGACCACGTTGACAAAGTGTTCCCATGCGCGTATCTGTCTTCTCTATGCATTCTGGATGAGTTGTCTGCACATTTTTAGAAGTTTTGTTGTTCATTTTCCTGTTGTTGAGTTTTAAGAAATCTTTATCAAGTATTTGCTTTGCAAATATTTTCCCCCCTGGCCTATCACTTCACTCTTTTAGTGTCTTTCATAGAGCAATTGTTTCATTTTAATGAAGTCCAGCCTACAAATTAATTCTTCGATAGATTAAGCCTCTGGTGCTGTATCTGAAATGTTCCCTCTGGGTAGTGGGTGTTGTGTACAGTGAGTTACATGCCCAGAAGAATGTGAGGATACGGTCACAGATGTGTGTTGAGTCCTGACAACTTTACCTCCACTCCAGCTCTGTGTTAATGTACCCAGGGAGGCAGATGATGGCTCAAAAGCTTGGGCCCCGTACAGGAGACTTGAGTGGAGAGTGAATCAGTGAATGGAAGCTCTCTCTCTCTCTCTCTCTCTCACACACACACACACACACACACAGTCTTTCAAGTAGATGGAAGGAAATAAAAAGTAAACATTTGAAGAACAAAACACAAAGTTACGTAGAATCTTTCCTAGGTTGCCTTCTAAAAGTTTTATATTTTTGCTTTTATATTTAGGTTTAGGATCTATTCTGAGTCCATCTCTGGAAATGTTTACACATCTAGATTCTCTTTGTTCCATGGATGTATCCTGCTGTCCTGGCATAGTTCGTTGAAAGACTGTCTTCTCTTCACTGCATGTCCTTGTCCTGAAATCAAGAGGAGGTGGCTGATGTCTGTGTGGCTCCATTCCTTGGCCCTGCATTGAGCTCTACTGGTGTAGGTGTCTGAGCTGTCACCAACACCACACCACCTTTTCACGCTGTTATGAGTCTTGATATGGGTGGGCTCATCCCTCAGTTCTCTGGTTCCTCAAGGTATCTCTTACCTTTCTCAATAAACAGAATCAGTTTGATATCATCCACAAAGAACTTCGTGGATTTTTGTTTTTGATGATTTACGTATTTATTTGAGAGGCAGAGTTATAGAGGGAGACACACACACATACACACACACAGGTCTTCTACCTATTAATTTACCCCCTAAATGGTCTCAATGGCCAGAGCTGGCCTATCTGAAGCCAGGAGCCAGGAGCTTTTTCCAGTCTCCCACGTGGGTGCAGGGACCCAAGCTCTTGGGCATCCTCCACTGCCTTCCCAGCGAATAGCAGAGAGCTGCATCGGAAGAGGACAGGAACTGGCCCCCATACAGAACACCAGGGCCACAGGCTTAGCCTACTACACACAGCACCGGCCCCATCCCTGGGATTTTGGGTGAAACTGTTTTGAATCAATCAGTGTGTTCTGGAAGAACTGATATTCACAATGCCATGCATTGCTATTCATAAACCTCTGGTTGTTTGGATCTTCTTTGACTTCTTGTATCAGAGATTTTACTTTTTCTTGTATATTTTGTGTGTATTTTATTAGATTTATGACTTTCATTTTTTGGGTGATATTGTAAAATGTTAACCTCACATTTTAACTGTTCACCGCTGATCTATAGGAACGTGAATGACTTTTATATTTTAACCTGGTATCCTGTAACCTTGTTACAAATGCTCATAATTTTTCGCTTTTTTTGTAAAGTCTTTCAGGTTTTCTATGTAAATGATCATGCCCTCTATAAAGGTTGATTTCCTTCTGCACTTATCTTACTGCATTAGCTAGAATCTCCACTGCAATGCTAAAAAGAAGTGGGGAGAGGGCACAACCTGTCTTCTCCCACGTCCAGCAGAGAATGTGGTACACAAATATAGTCTGAAATAAGGCATGCCCTTAACACCAAAGCGGCAAGAGAAGCTTCAGAGTCTCCTTCATTCATGCCCACAGTGTGGAAGTGCCAGCCATGGTGCCCTGCTGCGTATGAACCAACGCTCTTCCTGAAGGGCTGTGCTGTGGCACTCGCGAGCGTTACTGCCAAGTGAGTCAGGGCTGCGTGTGGTCGCTGTAGACAATGGTCTCTCTCGCTCGCTGTGGTGATACTGGGAAAATCTCACTGCAGCAAATGCAAACTGGTACAGAGAATTCTTTTAGAAACATTTCAAGGACTAGCCCGGAATTACAAAACTGGGCTACATAAGTTCCATTGGTGGTAGATAGCAGAGAGATGATTCAAGAGCAAAGTTTGTGCCCCTTTAGGGGGTGAGATGGGCGGTGTGTCCATGACCAACACGTGCCCAGTGGGCGCAGTGTCCAGTCGTCCTCCTGTGCCATTATGACCTCACGCTCACTGCAAAAATCCCAATATGTAATACCTGTTATTTTGATCCTCTGTTTTCAAAACATGACAAAAGAAGACAAAAGGTAACCCACAGCATAAGTACAGTGCTGAGACTTATTTCACAGTGGCTGAACGATGTTAAGGGTGCAATACAGTGACTGGAGCCTCAGCTTTTCTTCCCGAGGTGGACAGCAACACGGAAGCCCGTGGTGATGGACATGATGGCTTCAAGTCTGCCCTGCAGGGAATGCTACGGGTTCCGGGACAATCTTCGCACTTGAATAGAAGTTTACTCTTGTTCTTGTGAGCGGTCAAAATTATCTGTTTGAATTTTTAATACAAATATGACTGTCAGTTCCTTTTTGAAATAAGAACTCACCGACCACAATTTTTTTTTTTTATCAAAGGGTGGTAGAAAGATGAATGGATGCAATTATTCCTGCATTTGAACTACAAAAATTCCCTTGTAATGAATCTGGAAAAAATTATCCTATAGTCCAGTCTCTAAAGCAAAACTTAGAGGGCTCTCCATCTTGCTTTTAGGTAGCATGTTGAATTGGAAGTTACAAACTCTGCTCACCATGCTCTATCTTGGGTTCATTTAGTGAGGAACCAAGTTTGCTCATCAGAACAACTCTCAGTATTTAAACCAACCTCAGGCCGGCGCCATGGCTCACTAGGCTAATCCTCCGCCTGCAGTGCCAGCACCCTGGGTTCTAGTCCTGGTTGGGGCACTGGCTTCTGTCCCAGTTGCTCCTCTTCCAGTCCAGCTCTCTGCTGTGGCCCGGGAAGACAGTGGAGGATGGCCCAAGTGCTTGGGTCCTGTACCCACCTGGGAGACAGGAGGAAGCACCTGGCTCCTGGCTTTGGATCAGCGCAGTGTGCCAGCCGTATTGGCCATTTGAGGGGTGAACCAATGGAGGGAAGACCTTTCTCTCTGCCTTTCTCTCTCTCTCTGTCTAACTCTGCCTGTCAAAAAAAAAAACCCTCAGAATTAATATTCCCCCCTGTTAAGAAAGCCTGACTTATTAAACAAGTTTCAGAACAGTTAGCGTAGATGTGTAAAGAAAGTTTCTTTCAAAATCTCTTTAATTCATGACTTAACACTCCAGGAGGGTTTAAAATTACAACAGAGACAGTAATGATTTCAACTTCAGAGTGGGTGCACACATGTTAGAGTGTGTGTTCATGTGCACATATGAGAGTATGTGTATGGGAGAGTATACACATGTGTATCCATGTGTATGTGTGAGAACATATGTAATGCATGTAATTGCACATATGTAGTACACAGCATTGTGTATGTCCATGCAAGTGTGTAATGTACATATGCATGTGAGAATGTGTGCACACATTCCATGAATGTTTACACAGGTCATCATTTCAAACTAAAGTCTTCATTTCTGAATTTTCTTTCATTTTTCTTTTTTCATTTCAAAAATATTTATTTATTTGAAAGTCAGAGTTATAGAGAGAGGGAGAGATAAAGAGAAAGGTCCTCCATCTGCTGGTTCACAATGGCCAGGGTTGAACCAGGCCAAAGCCAGAAGCCTGAAGCCAGAAACCAGGAGCTTCACCCGGGTCTCCCTTAGGGGTAACAGTAGCCCATGTACTTGGGCCATCTTTTGCTGCTTTTCCAGGATATTAACAGGGAGCTGGATCAGAAGTGGAGCAGCCAGGACACAAACCAGCATGAATATGGAATCCCAGTGTCCCAGGTGGAGGCTTTACCTGCTACCCCACATACCAGTCTCTCCCTTTTCTTTTTTCTTTTTTTTTTTTTTGACAGGCAGAGTGGACAGTGAGAGAAAGAGACAGAAAGAAAGGTCTTCCTTTTCTGTTGGTTCACCCCCCAAGTGGCCATTATGGCCTTCGAGTTGCGGCCAGCACACTGCACTGATCTGAAGCCAGGAGCCAGGTGCTTCTCCTGGTCTCCCAGGTGGTTGCAGGGCCCAAGGACCTGGGCCATCCTCCACTGCCCTCCCGGGCCACAGCAGAGAGCTGGACTGGAAGAGGGGCAACTGGGACAGAATCCGGCACCCCGACCGGGACTAGAACCTGGGGTGCCGGCACCACAGGCGGAGGATTAGCCTAGTGAGCCATGGCGCCGGCCTCCTTTTTCTTTTTAAACAATTTTTTGCTGAAAGCCTGTTCTGGTTAATATGAATTACATTCATTCTGAATTAATTTACTACCAAAGAGGATAATTTTTTAACATAATTCATCTCTTCCATTTTTTTTTTTTCAAGTCTTCAGGTGAGAGAGCATGGGAGCTAGAGGCCCGTGAGATTCTGCTGCTGCCGTTCTTGGAGACAGGGGACCACACGCCCTCGTCCCAGCCGACGCACAAGCTGGGCTGGAAGCCGAGCTCAGAGCTCCCGGAACTGCACGGCATGCGGTGCCGTCCAAGCCTGCACCTAAATGCAAAGTCGGGGTAATTATTCACGGCCCTGGCTCTCTCTTCCCAGCAGAGACAAGTGCTGTGTATGAGAGGATGCTGATGAGTAGGGTTCTAAATAAAACAACCTGAAGGAGCTGGGAGGTGGGAGCAAGTATGAGCAGCCAGAAACTCAGGTTGCTGACCCTGTCGGTCTTCCAAAGGCAGGAGCACAGAGCTTGTCGTGTCTGAAGCGAGACTGTAATCACGAGAGAAAATAGGGTTTCAGGATGAAGCAGCTTCCCGACTCAGCCACGTGTGTCCCTACAGGAAAGCAAACTTTTTGCCAACTGATTTTCTTTTACTTAGGGCTTGCATGGTTTCAATTTTTATAATTTTATTTATTAACTTTGTAAAATTTTTATTTGATTTACTTGAAAGGCAGAGAAACACATACACACACAGAGAGCTAGAGTGAGAGTGGGAATAAGAATGAGAGAGCAAGTGGGGGAGAGAGGGAGAGGGAGAAGGGGAGGGAGAGGGAGAGGGGGAGGGAGAGGGAGAGGGAGAGAGAGAGAGAGAGAGAGCGAGTGAGCTTCCATCAACTTGTTCACTGCTCTAATGCCTGCCACGAAGTGCCTGGGCCAGGCTGACATCTGGAGACGGGAACTCTACGCAGGAGGCAGGGACCCAAGCACTTGAGCCATCGCCTGGTACCTTGCAGAGTGTGCACCAGCAGGGAGCGTGAGCAGAAGCAGTGTTGGGACTTGAATTCAGACCTCCCATACAGGACGTGTGCGTCACTGCTGCACCACATGCATACACAAGACTCAGGTATTTTAAAAGCTCTTTAGGCCAGAAGTATTTCTCACTGGAAATACATTTGCAAAGCTCTACAACTATCTATATATGAAAGCAGGTTTTGGTATGATAAAGATCTGTGTTGGTGGACTGTGTATAAGATCATATGCAATAAACTATTTCATAGAACTATAATACTTTTTGCTCATAATGAAAGAAAGTGGAATAAATTTCTCTCTCATTGAAGAATGAAATATGGTTGCCTGTGCTCTTCAATGACTTCCATAAACGTCAACACATACTCCCTCCCTGCCTTACCCGAGTGATTACACACACGCAGCAGTGAGGACCTCTCCCCAGGGAGACCCGCCCGCCATGCCTCCAGTGAGCCAGCAGGCAAAGCCACACCATCATCAACCAATAGCGCCCGGAGTCTTCTGTCTCCTGCACATTTCTCTTTACTTCCTTTTTCATGACCATTAACACTAGGGGTGGGAAACTGTCTCTACTGGTGGCAACCCAGGGGGTCCTCCTCCATCTGACGTGGTCGAGGTCCACACACCATGTCCATACGACTTCACTTTCATGGCCGACGCTTTGCTCTCCTCCGACGCTCTCTCAGCCAATCAGGGCCATCGGCCATGGTGCACTCGGGCCCATGTCACTCAGCTCCTTGGTGTGCTCTTTATCTTACTCAAAGGTCGCCATGTTCAGCCAAGTCTAACAATCAGATGGAGGAAGAGGCGACTTCTAAAGCTGCTTATTCCCGACCAAATGAAGCAGCTGAAAGGAACATGGGTGAGCGTGGAGTGCGGTCACTTAGTTTTTCTAAGTGACCTTCACTGGCCTCAGAACTCAATGGCCAGGCTGGGATGCTAGCCAGGGTCTCGGCCACCCCAGCAGCTGTCCCACAGGAGGGTGGCTTTGTGACTTGATGGTCCAGAAAAGCAGGTGACTGGTGAGCAAGTCAGAATGACAAAGGGCAAACTGAGACTGTCCTTAGCACATGCATGTGGCGATTTGTAATGGGAATGTTTAGCTTGCAATGAAGGGAGATGGTATATTAGTCTACTTTTCCTATGTTCTCTAGGGAGTTCCGAGTGTACAACCATTTGCCTACCACAGGCAGGGAATGACAAGGAAAGACACTGACCACAACACAGAGTCACCCCTCTGCCACTGATTCCATGAGGACTTGCTGGCTGAACCAGACTCCTCTGTGCACGCTCAGATGGAAATGCAATGTATTAGAGATTCAGTGAACCCAGCAACCCATTCCAAGTCCCAGGTAGAAGGTCGTGTGTGGCTAAAGCCATGTAGTCACTGGAAAGTCTTCCTAACGTGAGTGGACTCATAGTCCATGGAAAGTCACTTTATCTAACCCCATTTTCCCCAAAGCTTGGTGACGCTGCTCAGCATTTCAGTTCTTTTCTTGAACTTTCTGTGGGGTGACAGCACAGGTTCTGTCAATCAGCCAGCGCTCAGGGAGGCTGGCCCCACACACCGGGGACCCCGAAGTGAGCTTACAGTGACACAAATACCCAGATGGGGAGGAACACTGGCTAGGAAGCCAGACTGGAAGGTTCTTTATTCCTTCAATTTCCCCCCAAATTAGAAGCAATGCTCACTTCTTCGAGCTGAGCCTGGTATTTTCCTGTTGTAAGCTGTGGCTGCATCCCTGATGGGAGAATTGCATTTAATTATGAAAGGATAATTAAAAGTAATAGTACAGGAAACACACAGCATCCATCAATCTTCAACCTTAGAATTAGTACAATAACGCTCTCTGTTCAACAAATATAATGACTCTTGTATGAATGTCGATAATGTATGGAAATCTCATCTATCACAAAGTGTAAAATCAAACACAACCTACATTTATTTGAACTAGTTTTATCTGATTAACTATTTCAGCTAACATTTACAGCTAAGAAGTTTTTGCACTGGTGAAACACATGGCTGTATGTAAAGCTGTATAAATTATATTTTATTTTTTCTTTCAAAAAAAGAAACTTTGATAGAGATGAAATTATTCAAAAGCATCCCATGTGCTTGTAGCTCCTTTAAGACTTGAATGTCTATCTTTTGCACAGTGATGATACTCATCCTTTGGTTTCCCCTTACTCTCTCTTGTAACTTGAGCTGCGTCTCAGAAAAAGGTTTGTTCAAACCCTCGGACTCAGTACCTGTGAGCATGACCCTACTTGAAAATTGGTTCTCTGCAGGTGCAGTCAAGTGAGACAAAGTCGTCCCGGAGTAGGGCGGGTCCTACACCAGCATCGCCCATTCTTGAAGAAGAGGACAGGTGCAGGGAGAAGGCTGGGTGTCAGTAGAGGCAGAGGCAGGTGAGGCGTCCCCAAGTCGAGGAGCATAAGACAGGCAGCAGCCCCCCCGTGGCAGGAGCAGGGAGGAGGATCCTCTTTGCAGACATCAGGGGAGTCAAGGGCACATGGCTTGGCACACAGCCGAATTCCAGGCTTCTTGCCTCTGGAGCTCTGGGGCCGTAACTCTCTGGAAATCTACGCCATTGAGGTTGTACAGGCCCTACACACTGATGCAGCTGCACAGGGCTGGTTGACTCTGTGCCCACAGGCACCTGGGACAAGTTGCTGTCCCCACATCACTGGGCTGGCCATGAGGTGGCTCGGTGGCAGTGGACAGAGCACTTCCTGCCTGTACTTGCAGATCACTGGGTCCAGCCCCTCCCAGCACTCTGAGGTCTTCTCCTGCCTCCTGCTTGCACACTCAGGGCTTCCACGTGGAAACACACACAAGGAACCAGAGGCTGCACGATGGCAAGTTCTCCTATCAAGAGAAGCACCCACCAGGTCTTTGTAGCAGGTGAGATAGGTCCTTGCCCTCGAGACTCTGCGTGATCAACTTGCCCTATTTCCCCCAAGTCTTCCTCTTCACTGTCAACAGGTTCCATTATGTCAGTACTCACCCTCTCCTGATCCACATCCTCTGAACACATTCCTTGGAAACAAAGGTCTGAGCTCCCAGGCTGACCCCTGCCAGGCTCCGGGGTCCTCTCACCCTCTGTTCTGGGCTGACTTCTAAGGGTTCTCCCATCAGTAGCACTGGCACTTGTCTCTCTCATTCCTAACACACACAAGAGCAATCCCCAAAGCCTCTGGCCACAGTTTTAAAGGAACACAGCAAGAGGCCATCCACCAAATGCAGGCAATGGGGACTGAGTCAGGGTGTTCATTAGGACAGGAAGAAGAGAAAAGCAGCGTGGAATGCGAGGGAAGGCAGAGGATGGCTGCATCAGTGCCTGCACTGCCTGTAAGAGAATTCACTAAGTTACGCACAACGCCGACTTTACATGGGATTGGTGCTCACAGCAACTTGAGGATCCACGGGGCATTTTAGGACCCCGAGCGGCTTCAGGCTCACAGAGGCCCAGCATACTTGGCCAGGGTGCCTGTGGATCCGACAGCACTGCAGGTGCATGAGGCTGTGTGTTAACAGACAAGTGTGCACTGCAGATCATCCAGCTCTGCTAGTTATTTTTCTAAATTAACATTCCTGAGGGAGAGGACATGCTAGATTCCACGGAGGACAAAGAGAACTAAGGATGCTCACACCTCCAGCAGCCAGTTGCGCTGTCTCCGTGTGGGAGGAGGACCGCGGGCTGAGAAAGCAAACGTCTCACAGGTCAAACCCAGATAACCTACTTGTTCTTGGTACCAACTGCACATAAACACAGGGTCCATTTTACTTGAGGTTGAGCTAAGGTAGAGTTCACAGAGTTTGGAAGCCACCTGGGGATCCTGGTGAAACCCAGTGTCTCATTCAGCTGGGGCCTGGAGGGGCCTGACATTCGGCATTCCTTAGGAGCATGTCCATTAAGCCAGCAGTGCTTGTCCTTGGACTGTGCATTTCACAGGCGAGGAGCTGAACCCACAGCTTCTGACATCTGAGCCTCTTACTCCTGGGGAACTTGCTATGCACTTAAGCACGGTCTTCAAAAAGCTCATGGAAAATCAAATTGTGAAAAAACTATGTGTACATTAAATTTTTTTTTGCAAGAAAATAAGCTCATACTGACTTGGTATAACACGCCTAAGCAGGACTTAGTTTGAGGCACTAAGAAAGATCAGTCATCAGTTTGGAAACAGCCCCGTCACAGCAGCGTGGGTTCTGTTAAATTGAAGCAGGTGCAAGCAACATGAAGCTTGGGTGAAAAGATGGAGCACCACTTAAGCTTAATGAAAAGCTGGTGGGGCAACGCGCCCAAGGAATCAGCAACGACAGATGGACAGTCCTATTAAGAGTAGATGAGATGACGGAGGTGCAGCCCACAGCACAGGACCATCCACGTCCACTAGTGAGCAAACAGTCATCCCTTTGTGCCCTAACTGAAGAGGACCTACAATTAACAGCAGATAAAACAGCCAGGACCATAAGTGTCTCATCTCGCATGTCTTACACAAACCTGGCTGAAAAATTAAAATGGAGCAAACTTTCTGCTTGATGGCTGTCAACTTCTGCACCCAGATCAGCTGCAGACAAGCGGCATCAACAGCTTCTTCAAGGAACTGCACCAGGAGACCAACACAGCTTCACCAGTACAACTCAGACGAAAAGGCACAAGCAAAGCCACGGCTACAAAGAGGTGGATGTGCTGCAAAGGAGAAGCAAACCTTGCAGCAGTAATGACAACAGCTTTCCGGGTTTGCTCAAGGCATTGCCTTGTTGACATTCTGGGAAGCCAAAACAAAACAAAACAAAAAAACAGTAACATCTGCTTGTTACAAGAGTGTGTTGAGAAAGTCAGCCAAGGCTTTGGCAGAAAAATGCCCAGGAAAGCATCCCAGAGAGCCCTTCCCCACCACGACAGTGTTCCCACTGGCTGCTCACATCAGACAAGGGCAATGTGAGAGTTTTCACCAGAACATCTTCAGGCATCCACTTTACAGTCCTAATTTGGCCCCTTATGAGCTCTTTTTTTTTGTTTGTTTCCTAATCTAAAAAACAACTCTTCAAGTAAGGGGTAGCACTGTGGTACAGTGGGTTAGGCAGTTGCCAGTGATGCTGACAACCCATATGAGCACCAGTTTGAGTCCTGGCTGCTCCACTTCCAACCCAGCTCCCTGCTAATGCTCGTGGCAAAGCAGTGGAGGATGGCCTGAGGGCCCGGGCCCCTGCTTCCCTCTCATGTGGGAAATGATTGAAGTTCCAGGCTCCAGGCTTCAGCCTGGCCCATTTCTAGTCATTGCAGCCATCTGGGAAGTGAACCAATGGGTGGAAGCTCTCCTTCACTCTCCCCCTCTTCCTCTCTCTCACACTCACTCTGCCTTTCAAGTAAATAAATACATCTAAAAAAAGATTTTTTTTTGAAAGGCAGAGTCACAGAGAGGCAGAGGCAGAGGTCGAGAGAGAGAGAGAGAGTGTTAGTCAGTTAGTTAGTTAGTTTTTCCACCCGCTGGTTCATTCAACAGATAGCCTAAATGGTTGCAGAAGCACCGATCTGAAGCCAGGAGCCAGGAGCTTCTTCCAGTCTCCAACATGGGGGCAGGGGCCCAAGGTCTTAGGCCACCTTCTTCTGCTTTCCCAGGCAATAGCAGAGAGCTGGATCGGAAGTGGAGCGGCCAGGACTTGAACTGGTGGCCATATGGGATGCCGGCACTGCAGGTGGCAGCTTTATCTGCTACGCCACAGTGCTGAGCCCATAAATGAATCTTTTAAAAAAAAACTTTAAGCTGTCAGGCAGATACTTACAGAAGTGACTAGGGAGGGGTCACAAGACCCTCCTCCAAGGTTGAAACCAAGGACTCTGCTGTATCCCAGGGCCCACCCAAGACACCCACTTTGCAGTTCACTTGTGGGGAGAGTGTTCTGATAAAACAGGAACTCAGCCAAACCAGGCCTAGTTATGGCACATGGGCAACAAGACCCAGTTTGACCCTGGGGTGCTCCTGCTTCACTCAACAATCATTAGAACATAGTTAGCTTTGCAGTTTTGAGCCCTGTCCCTCCCTAGACATTCTGGATACACACTGGGAAGCTGCAAGCACAGAGAACTCAAGGCATGAAACTGTCAGATGTCAATCAAAAGTGCCAATTGTGAGCACCACTGCCACATCACCAGTCAACGCCCCTCACACGTTAGGGGAAAATCCCCAAACCAGGAAGAGATCGCTGTGTTCTCCTGACTGGCCCATTCCTCCTTTAGAGCGGGCTTTAATCAACTTCGCAGGGCTGGCGCTGTGGCATAGTGGCACTTTGCAGTGCCAGCATCCCATATGGGCACTGGTTCAAAACCCAGCTGCCCCACTTCTGATCCAGCTCTCTGCTGTGGCCTGGGAAAGCAGCAGAGGATGGTCCAAATCCTTGTAACCCTGTGGGAGACCTGGAGGAAGCTCCTGGCTCCTGGCTTCAGATTGGCCCAGCTCTGGCCATTGTTGCCAATTGGGGAGCAAAGCAACAGATGGAAGACCTCTCTCTCTGCCTCCTTCTCTAACTCTGACTTTCAAATAAATAAATATTTTAAAAAATAATAAACTTGGCTCCTCTATCCCTACTTTCATCTCACAGAACTGCAATTCTGCCACTGGCAACAACAGGACACTCATTGTTACCCAGCCAGTCTGTGAAGAAGATTGTGTTACATGGTTAAAACCCTCCAATCTGCAGCTCTTTAGGGATGGACCACATGGCTGGAACCATCACCTACAAGGGCATCCTGACCTTGATGGGGCTCGTGTTGAGAACTACAGTTTGCATTTCTTAATTCTAATCTTGTTCTTCCACTGTACACAAGTTTCCTGAATCGTCTTTCAGCTATCAGGCCCACAAGGAAAACTGCCCTGGATAGACAAGGCTGGGCCAAGGCTTCCACAGGGAGAGTCCTCCCCTGAGGGCCAAGACACCAGACCTGGACATTTCACTTATGAAAGAGTGGACGTCCTAGCCGGCACCGTGGCTCAATAGGCTAATCCTCCGCCTTACGACGCCGGCACACCGGGTTCTAGTCCCGGTCGGGGCGCCGGATTCTGTCCCGGTTGCCCCCCTTCCAGGCCAGCTCTCTGCTGTGGCCCGGGAGTGCAGTGGAGGATGGCCCAAGTGCTTGGGCCCTGCATCCCATGGGAGACCAGGAGAAGCACCTGGCTTGTGCTTTTGGATCAGCGCGGTGTGCAGGCCGCGGTGGCCATTGGAGGGTGAACCAACGGAAAAGGGAGAGCTTTCTCTCTGTCTCTCTCTCTCTGTCCACTCTGCCGGTCAAAAAAACAAACAAACAAAACAAAACAAAACAGAGTGGATCTTCAGAACTCTTAGTTATGCATTTAAAATAGAAAAGGAAAAAAAATGAGAACTTCAGCTTCTAGCTTCAACATCTAAAATGAGCTTTCCTCTCCTCTCATGAGCATTGCTGGGTTTCATTTAGTAGAAATTTGATTTTGGCAAACACTTGCTGCAACACACAGCTTGTGCCCAGATTATAATCAACGCTAACATTCATTTCCTGAAGGGAAGACAGGGTAACTTGAAAAAGCCACATGAAACAAAGTTCTTTAGAAAATCATTTATAAAGAGCAAATCAATACCTGTGTGCTGGCAACTGCTGTAGATTTTTTAGGCTACGCATGTCCCCTATAATTGTGCTTATGCTATTAACTTATGTGGATAATCTGTTTTGATTAGAAAGACGTAGCATCCATGGGGAATTCTCAATTGGTTGAATTTTAAATAAGGATTTTCATAAAATACACAGTAAATATTTAATCTAAATAAGAAACAGATTCCCTTTGGTGTTAGTTTGGGATCATCATGATGCTTGGCTTTGTTTTAATTTGATCATTTAAAACATGCTCAGTCCTGTGTAGAAATATTTCAGTGTGTCACGCGCAGGACTTTGTAGACTAACGTTATGATTTACTTATGCACTTGGGTTCCTTTCGGTGTTCAACAAGGATGATCCCATCCAGCTCTTTGGGTTTGGATTCGGTTCCACATTGCACTGTTTACACATCACGGTCATCTTCAACAGGTTCCCCTTACATGGACGGCATTAAATTGACACTGCAGGCGTGGCACCGCCTGCGTGTCTGGGTGTGGATCCTCGTCCTCCCCCAGTGAGCACAGCACAGAAGAGCCCAGGGGTCTCCAAGCACAGCTGGCGAGGATGGTCTTCCTTTTTCCCTCCTGGTCTCACCAGGGCTTTCCTCCACCCGTGCCTGCTCAGGAGCGAGGAGGCCCTGTCTGGCGGGTCCCAACGCCGCCTGCCCTCCTCTACAGCACGTCTGCTAACGGGACACTTACCTCCCGTGACGTGCTTCTTCCTTTCACAGAACTGCAGCTCCAGGTACTTGATGAAGCAGCTGGACAGGTCATTCAGTGTCGTCTTTGCGTGTCCAAAGGCTTCCAAGATGCACAGGACCTGTGATGGAGGAGAGGGCATCAGAGATCTATCCGTTTTAGAAACAAACCAATTGGGGAGGAATAGTCAGCAAAGATGTGGGGAATATTCTGTAGCTGAAAGGTTATGTATGGAGACGTAAGTTACTATTTCCCAAAACGCAAACTTGTAGCAGCCTCTGTCTCTGTGTGCATGGCTTCAGTGCACCACTGCCCCACTGCAAGGAAGTGCAACCATTCTCCCTGTGCACTTGCACATGCTTGCACACATGTGACGTGCACATGTACATGCCTGCACACACATGAGCACACAGGAGCGCACTCACTTGCATACACTCACAGACATAACAAATGTTATTTGAGACTTTCAATTTGAATAGAACAGGAAGAGCGTTTGCCAGTTTGGAGGGGAAGAACAGAATTAGTGGAAGCAACAGCCAGAATTCCTCTGCGAGTAATAAAGCTGCTTGAGGAGGGGCAGAACTAGTCCTTTTGCATTTCCTTTCTTTTCCACCCACTTCTTCCAGCCTGTGCCCCTGCGCAGCCTCCCTCTGCGGCACCCTGGCGTCTGACTGGCCGCCCTCTCCACCTTCCAGCTCGAGCTGTGCTGCCGATGGTGACCGAGAGGTATGATAGTCCAGAGAGTCAGAGGTGTCTTCCTTCCTTGCATCCATTTAAAAAATTCATTTTATTTATTTGAAATATAGAGTTACAGAGAGAGGTAGAGCCAAAGAAAGAGAGAGGTCTCCCATCTGCTCATTCACTTCCCAAATGGCCACAACGGCCAGAGCTGAGCTGATCCATAGCCAGGAACCAGGAGCTTCTTCCGGGTCTCCCACGCAGGTGCAGGGGCCCAAGGACTTGGGGGCATCTTCTGCTGCTTTCCCAGGCCACAGCAGAGAGCTGGATCAGAAGAGAAGCAGCCGGGACTAGAACCGGCGCCCATGTGGGATGCTGGCACTGGAGGCCAGGGCTTTAACTGGCTATGCCACAGAATGGGCCCTGGTGTTTTTCTTTCTAGTTAACATTGGGTACAGTTTCTGCAGCAGCCACAAGAGGGAGCACAGCACCTTGTTGATAACACGGGGTAGATTTCCCGTCTAATTTCTGGTGCCAGATTTTTGTAAAACTTTAATCTCACATTTTAAAAGATGCTTTGATCTTACTGTCTTAATTTCCTTAATGACATCTGCTACATTAAATACGTGTTTCAGGAGTATTTTACATTGTGGAAAGATCATAAAATAACACTTTGATGATAACCAACAATCGAAAGTGCTGAAATTTTTAACTGTTTTGAAGTCTGAAGATTTGGAGATAAATATCTTTATGAAATTCTTATGTGTTCGGTCTTTAAATAACAACCTTATTTCAGAAAATTTTATCCTTTTATTTGTGAGAGAAAATAAGAAAGAGACATATGGAGGGAGATAGGAAGGAGGGGAGGAGGGAAGGAGGGAAGGAGGGAAGGAGGGAGGGAGGGAGGGAGGGAGGGAGGGAGGAAGGGAGGGAGCTCCCATCTGCTGGTTCACTCCCCAAATGCCCACAACAGCCAGGGCTGGGCCAGGCTGAAGTCAGGAGCTGACTTAGTTCTCATTGACTTTAGTTCTCACTAAACCCTTATTTTTTGTTCCTGTTTCAATAATATTAAATAGATTATATTTAATTATATCATATGTATCATAAATATATCAAGTATATACTGGAATTCACAGTGGGATCAGAACATATCTCTAAAATCTATAACTTTACTTTAAACAATGGCTTAAAAAGTCCTTGCAATGCTTAGGATGAATCTTTTTGGTCTTGCATCGGACAATAAAGTGCTGTTTGCCCTTCCAGGTGAAACATCTCGGGACCATCAACGGTCATCAATAGGAAGCATGGCTCATGGTGGGACGCGTGTGCTTGCGGTGAGAACCAGCTCCCCGCACAGCCCAGCTCAGCGGGTGGCTCTTTATGTGACACTGAGCAAGTTCCTGAGCTTCTCCCCAGCTCATTTCCCCTCTGCCAGAACAGGAATGAAGTGCTTCCGAGGCTGCCTGGCAGGCATGTCTACACACTGTGAACACTCAGCATGGTCCAGAGTGACAGGTACAGGTACATCATGCCTCCTGCGGGCCAGGTTCTACAGCGAGAATGTGTGTGCAGGTGAACGCACGCTGTCTTCTCATCCTCAGTAAGTGTCTCTTTGAAAAAGGGGAAAGATGTACAGAGGTTAACTTTCCTACAGCTCAGCTCAGAGCTTCTAAATAACGGAGCTGGGACTGGTCTCCAGGCACTCTGGCTGCAGGATCCCACACTTAGTCACCACACCACACAGCCCTCACTGCTCGAATAACAACACAGGCATAAAGGGCATGAAGCTAACACACAGCTAAAACCATCTAGCAACATGTAAATACTCACACAGCATTCTCTCATCGCCCACTGTTCCATAATTCAAGGTTAACATGCTAGTCAGACTCTAACAGCCAATGGTTTCATCTTTAATTTGCCACTTGACCAACAGGTGGCACCAAGTAAATATATTACACATATGGAGAAAACAAATTCTATTCCATAGCTCTGCCAGACTTTGAAACAATAACAAGGCTGTTGCACAGTGCAAAATTCAATTAGCATAGAAGTGAAGGAAATTAAATATATACAACATTAATATTTTCTGATTCAAATTTTATTGGCATGACATTTCTCTACTCACACTGTTGTATTCTTCTTTTATAATTTCAATAGTTTTGCCACTAAAAGTCATCCACTCTTACTGTAGTAGTTAATTTTCTCTCTTTTTTTTGAATAATTGTTTATTTTGAGAGTTACAGAGAGAGGGAGTGAGAAATAGAGATATCTTCCATCCACTGGTTCACTCCCCAGATGGGTGCAATCAGGGCCTGGTAGCTTCCTCTGGGTCTTCTACATGTTAGCAGGGACCCAAGCACTTGGGCCATCTTCTGATCTTCCCAGCCCATTAGCAGGAATCTGATGGGAAGTGGGGCAGCCAGGACACAAACCGGCACCCGTAGGGGATGCCAGTGCTGCAGGTGGTGGCTTTACCCATAGGCCACAGCGCTGGCCCCTGCTGTATTTTCTCAAAGTGAAAGTGGGTGGCCTTCTCAATAACAACCAGACCCTCACCAAGTGGAGCCATCAATTGATTGCTCAATAAATGCTGAATCAAGTGCTTCGCATGGAACTCAATGTTTGTGAAAGTTGAAATTTGTTTGGTCCAGAATTGGCGAGAAACCCCAGGCAGTCTTTCCAGAACATGACTTTTCTGTTCCAATAATCCAGTGCCATGGAAAACCCCTGCTCCTGACACCCGAGAAACAAACACAGGCGTCAGACCCCCAACAGCCCCTCTGGCCTGCTCCTAGCTGCCCTGAAATGGTGCAAGGGCACAGTGGCAGTGTGTCTGCTGCTAGGACTCCTTCCGTGCATCCACCGAAGCACATGGAAAAGCCAAAATGTCGACCCGACCCATGCAGCCTTTTAAGATGGGACAGCTGCAGTGGAAGAGACAGTCGGAAGTATTTCAGCTGTAGGTCCCTTAATAACATAAGTGGGTCATCTGCATCTTATTACCAAACATCATTCCTCTCCCTCACCTTCCAGGCAGAGCTGATCCTCCCCTCCCCATCCTGTATGTGAGACTCACTGACCACCCACTTTCCTCCCAGCCCGTTCCTATTGCTCCTTGGCTCCCCGCCTGCCACTAACTGCTCGCCACAACCTTTAGCTCCACAGTGCGCCTCTGTAGCACTCTCTCCCAGACACCTGGACCCCACCCCTGCATGCCCCTCGCTTCACTTCTCCACCACTCTCCTTACCAACTGCTGATCCAAACCGCCCTCCATTCTGTCCCAGGATCCATGTGACACTGCCTGCTCTCCTCCCAGCCTTTCCTCTGGAAGGTGCTGCCGGTGCCTCTGGGGTGCACCTGACCCCACGGGCCAGTGCTCTGCAGCCTGGTGACGCCTGGTGACGATGCAGTCATGTCCCCCACTGAACCTGACTAGCCTGTCCCTCCAGCCTGGCTCACTCTGCTCCACTTCTAGGGTTACCTAGTGAGCATCCCTTTCCCCATATCTCATCCTGGACTTCAGACAGATCAACGATGCTCCTTTCTCTTCGTTTCTGTAACCAAAGTTTTTCTTCTTTCACGCAGAAAACCTGACCCATCTCTCCAGTGTCCTTTGTTTCACCGAGCCTCTGTGATGGTTTAAAAATTCACAGACAATCCACAGATCTATCCGAGGTTGCACTTAATTCCTACATGTGCTTGGATGCTTTGCAAGCCTGTGGCTGGGTAATTTTCATGAACATCTTGGAAACTGAATTGTAGTCATGGAGATGATAATTTAAAGGGAAAGAAAGCATAATTGACATGGAGCTTAGAGCACAAAAGTGGGCAATGTTTCTTCTGAGATTAGAAATCACAAGTTTATGACACATTTTATTTGTCATAAGAATGAATACAACTCATATAGAAGTGGTTGTACTGGGACTTCACAAAGACATTATAGTTTTGGTTCTTTGACTAGTTGATTTGGAAAATTTCTACCTATCTTCTTCAAAGGAATGCAAACTAGAATACATTCACCTAAACTAAAATACAAAGCCAATTTACATCATCTAGAGTGCCTATTAGAGATTATGTTCATAGCTTGTACTCTCATAATCTTTTTAATGAATGATTACTTTAGTCTGCAATTTAGAGGGAGAGCCATTGTTCCCTGTCACTACAGTTATGTCAACAGGATCTGTGACCTTGTTTTATGCATGCTCTAAACGTGAGACAGTAGTTGTCAGCGTATTCTATGTGAAGCGAGAGAGGTTACTCTGTTCTTCACACATTATCTCAACATGCTAAAATATTTTGAGCAGAATTATGCAAGTGCTCAATGTAGGACGGCCTTAAAGATGAAGTAAATTAAAGTCAGTGATAGTCTCATATGAAGCCATAGAGACAGATGTCAAACTATTTATTGTAAGTGAGTCTTAAAGGGAAAATCTCCAGAAGCAGCCATTATCTTAGGAATCTATTAGAGCATGCTTAAATTTTAAGGATTGATAAAGAGAACCAAAGGTAGAAGATATGGCAAACACCACTCCAGGATTAGACATGAGTTCCTTTCATTTCTAAATCTGGATTCAGATGCTACAAATTTCCAGCATATTCCCCAGGAAGCACCACCCGGTAGAAATCGCTGCCCAGCAGGGCCAGAGCAGGTGACCCAGAAACAAACGCCGATAGCACAATATTCACGGCTGGATGCATCGCTAGATTTCGAAACTTGGAGTTTTCAGATGACACTGATGATGGGAATGAGCTGGAAGAAGAGCAGCTGCTTCGTCCCAGTGTACGCTGACATTCTGAGACAAATATTTGCTGAGACAAAATGCCAGGGTCTTCCTGCAAATAGCTGCACGGCTAGAGGCTGGGATCGCCATTGGGCACTTGGGCTGCACCACTGCACCTGTGAGAACTCACTCTGAGTGAGTGCTGACAGACAGCGGCACGTGGGGCAGCAGCCTGGGCTGTGCGGAGGTGATGAGGGGGCACAAGTGTGCATCACTGTCTGGACTGCTACACAGAGCGTGCGGATGTATTTTTAGCAAAATCTGTATTCATTTGTTGTGTGTGAGGAACTGAACACGAGTTTTGATATATACATTCAATGATCTCTGGAACTGAGAGGTTAAATAGGTTGAATAATATATCTTCTCGACTCTTAGATAAATGGATAGTTATTAAAAGAGGGGAGAAATTATGTAATAAAGGCAGAGAGGGTAAGACAGGTATGAGAAGATGCCAGTGCTGGTTCCATAAGTCACACACACACACATACATTCACACACAAGTGTATCGAGTCCTGATTGCACACCCCACATTTATTCCTGTTACATTTGGCTGATAATCTCAATGTTCCCTAGGTTTGCTAAAGTATCTAAAGGTGTTGTATGTTTCTCTGGATTTATTCACCATCTAGGGTCTCCTAGGGAAAGACGGCATCTCTGGATTCCAGGGACAGGCACTGGGGAACACGTCACAGACCCTCGCTGAAGCAGCAAACGCATGAGCAAGACAGCATGGCCCTGTCTGGGAGGGATGCACGCCCACAGGTGGTTCCAGCACAGCCAGAGGGCAGCAAACAGTGCCAGAAGGCAGGACAGGAACACAGCACAGTCGGGAAGAATGCTGGGTGTCGCTCAGCCTCTGGGCTTTGAGGATCAGCCTAGGGTTTTGAGCGAGGGAGTTACGGGGAGACAGACTGCGAGAAGTTCTCTCTCCACTTCCTGCAGTAATAGTGGGCTGCCTGGTTGGAGATGAGTTCTGTCTACACGGCGTGTGGCTATGTTCCAGCCTGAATCTGTGGACTGAGTGAGGCCTCTTCCTGGCTCAGGAGTTCCTCTCCCTTCCTCTGCACTGGGGAGGAAGTGCGTGGGTCCTAGGGGGCAGGGCTGCCCTGTGAGCCCTGACCGCCATGTGGACACACATCAGAAAATGGTCAAGCTGTGAAAGCAAGTGCTAAAATGCGGGGGCATCTGGTCTACAGGTGGAGGCCCCGAGAGACAGACAGCTGAGTGCGGCTCATTTCTGTGGCTGGTTATAGAGGGTCGTTCTGTGTGTTCTCTACGGTCCCTTCTTACACCTGTCAGTCAGCCAGACAGCAGGAGCCTCCTCTTCAGACCCAGGTCTGGGAGGCTCCACCAGCAACGCCTGCCAGCAGTGTGTGAAGAGCAGCAGGGCACAGAGACGCACCTGCAGGGGCCATGCTGACAGCTTCCGAGTTTCACTGTATGAAATTCTCTGGGCTTCAGCTTGCCTGCGACAGGCCTCTGGTGCTCTCGATTCCTGGTCGTGTGTTCAGTGGCTGAAGGAGCAGGACACGGTGCCTGCAGATGGTACGGAATGCAGCACACCCATGATTTCCAATATGATTTAAAGTCACGGTGGGAGAGGAAGGTTTATCACCTAGCAACCTCACTCAGGTTTACTCTTGTCGGTTCTTCTGGATAAACTGACATTTGTTGTCAATCATTTAACTGCTTCTCAGGCCACAGACAACAAGGGTACCAATCTTCAGAAAGACCGCCTTCTACGTGAACCACAGTCTAACAGTATTGTGGGTTTTAGATCCAACGACTTACAGCAAACACAGAGAGAGCACGTTCCAGATATTTTTAAGGCATAAAAGGAAGTAAATTTGCATCTGGGTAAATAGCCACTCACCCCCGGGCTCGTGCTCCTCCTTTATTTCTTCGAACTTTGACCCCTCTATTTGTAAATGACATTTCCCTTGCAATGACATAACTCATTCTCCTATCTTTTGGGGCAGACAAGAAACTTACATGTTTAAACCTGGATTCAAACAGAGCTCGGCTGGCGCTGGAGCGGCAGGTGAGGTGTCTCACGATTTGTTTGCTGGCTTCCGACTTTCCAGACCCTCTTTCTCCGCTAAGAGGAACAGAGAAGAGACACACGTTGACTGGTGTGGTGGAAGCAGTCTAACAGTGAGGTAGGCGAAGACAATTCCCAGACACACCCGTGATGGGGGGATAACATGACTGCAGGTTTTCATGAGAATATGGTAGGGGCTGCACTGTGGCGTGCTAGGCTGAGTCTCTGCCTGTGATGCCGGCATCCCCTATGGGAGCCAGTTTGGGTCCCGGCTGCTCCTCTTCCAATCCAGCTCTCTGCTTATAGCCTGGGAAAGCAGCGGAAGATGGCCCAAGTGCTTGAGACCCTGCACCTGTGTGAGGGACCTGGAAGAAGCTCCTGGCTTTGGATTGGCCCAGCTCTGGCCATTGTGGCCATTTGGGGATTGAACCAATGATTGGAAGGCCTTTCTCTCTGTCTCTCCCTCTCTGTGACTCTACCTCTCAAGTAAATAAATAAATAAATCTAAAAATAAAAAAAGAATATGGTTGAAGTCTGTTCTTCGGTTTGATGCGTTCGTTCAAAACACTTTGGAAAGGGCTGTTAGATCCCACGCCTCGGGCACACAATCGATGTTGGAACCACAGATGAAGGGGAGGCAGTTTCTGCCACCTGCTGTCTTGCAGTGAGGGACCCCCTCACCGAGGGGAGGCGAGGCAGACAGGCACCCAGCCAAGCAGAAGGTCACCCTCAGCTTTGCAGGTGAAAGCCAGCGGGTCGACAGGGAGGCGTGTGCACCACAGAGACCCACGCCCGGCCTCTCTCGGAAAAGGCCACGCACCCTTCCGGGCACTCCTCTCTTCCTTGAATGCATACATGAAGCCGGCGGGACCCTCAGAGGGGAGGCGGTGGCCCTGGCACGTGGCCCTGGCACGTGGCCCATTCTAAACCAGCTCTTTCTCCGTCCCCTTCCCAGGCGGCTCTCAGCGCTGAATTCCTGTGTTCCCCATTCGTCCCTCACCTGGGGACACAGAATACACTTGTTATGTATGGGACGACGCCTTTGCTACTTCCCAGGCATCGTATAGTAACTGATCTCATTCCTACCAATGTCAGCTGTTGTATTTCAGACACTGTGTGACACAGGATTAATACAGAATTCTGCCGTAACAGTTACTATACTACAGTGGTCTGATAGACAGTAAACTCATTACTGAATTCAGATGCAACGCTCATAAGCTCATAAAAATATTTTTTATTTATCTGATGACCAAAAAAATAATCATGGCTGAGCTGTAGGAGGCTAGCTGTTGATGCTGTCAGGCTGTGCCAGCGAGCGAGCTTTGTTGGGGTTCAGATGCCAGCCTTGAGCTCACACACCACACCCACCATTTGCCACTCCTTCAGACCTTGACTATGGAAATGACCCTCTGCCAGTCACCTGTCACATAAGATGGTGTTAAAGATCACCGTCATCACCATCGTAACAGCAACACCCCCAGTCTCAGACCTAAGGCGGGGAGCATGGCTGTACAGGATGCACCTGGCCCAGGCTCTGCACGAGGTGAGCTCCCAGTGAATATTAGTTGGCATGACTGTCAACACCACTGTGCAGTCCCCTCAGGTTTTAGAAAGTGTTTCTCTTTTTAGCAAAGACCAGAGAACTCAATCAATAAAGCAGACATACAGAGAGTTCTTGATTCAGGCATGGGTGGAGACCCCCACAGAGGCCCTCTGATCCCTGGGGTGCTGGGGACAGTCGATGCTCCCCACGGTGAACACCGAAGCTCACACCCATTAGTCTCAGCCTCTGTGGACATGGGCATTCTATAGAATCAGTACCATGAAAGCAGCCACGTCAGCACGCGTTTACATACCCAAGTCTCATGCTTTCTATCTGGGTTCTATCTTTACTCTGTTTTTATTTCACTTTTATTTGATTTATATGCCCAGTTTCCAACAAATAGGAAGGTGAATCCATTTGTATCAATAGAAGTCTTCCTTTAATTGAGATTTGGCTTGAAATAAATCATAATTTCCTAATGCATTCCCTATGTTAATACTTAAGTATTTCTTCAACCTTCTATCAACATATCATCACATTATTTTTTGTTAATATTTATTTGAAAGAGAGAGAGAGAGAGAGAGAGAATCTTCCATCTACTGGTTCACTCCCACATGGCTCCAACAGCCAGGGCTGGCCAAGACAAAGCCTGGAGCTCCATCCAGGTCTTTGATGCGGCATTTGAGTGGCAGGGGCCCAAGTACTCGGGCCATCTTCCACTGCTTCCCAGGCCATAAGCAGGGAGCTGGGTTGAAAGAGGAGCAGCAGGGTCTTGAACCGGCGCCCAAATGGGAAGCTGGTGTCTCAGGTGGCGGCCTTACCCACCATGCAAGGATGCAGGTCCCCACTCCTATTCCTCGTTGTACACTTTGGTCTTTGGAGAATTGTGGTAAATCATCCTTCTGGGCATTTTAAGGTTTGCAATCTAGTCAACCTAATGCTTCAAATACAATATATCTGGGGGGGGGTAATCTGTTGGACCATGAGCTTGGGAAAAACCTAGATGTGGGGCAGGAACACACCCTGTCATGAAGAAGTGCAATTCCATGTGGGCAGCAGGTTTCCAGGCTCACCCCTGGGGACGCTTTCTCGGCTTTGAAACCAGAAACACTGCAGGTCCGCCTGGCATCCCCAAACCCGAAGCTGTGGATACGGATCCAGACCCACCTGGGCTACTTCCCACAGATAAGCCACGGGCCCATCCTAAGGGGTCAAACGTACTCACTGCTGCCACGGAGATGGCTTGCACCTGCCGAGGAAGGGAACCGGCGCCGGTGCGCGAGCGGAGGCCCCGCGGAGCCGGCCTGGGCGCGCGAGGCGGCCGGGGGCTCACCTGAGGATGAAGCACTGTGGCCGCTGCTCCTGGAACAGCTGGTGGAAGGCTCTCTCGGCGCAGGAGAAGAGGTGCGGGGGCAGCGAGGGGCTCGGCCGCCCCGTGTCGCTCAGGTACAGCTGCGAGACCTGAACGGGAGACAGAGAAGACAGAATCTCAGGCTCCGGAATCCCAGGGCGCAGCGGACGTCCGCCCCACTCTGCACAGAAGCGCGCGTCTACTGGTGACTCGCTTCCAGCGCAAAGCGAGTACAGTTTCTCCCTCTCAGCAAACCGGAGGCATGCACCGCGACAAAACTGGAGGCCTACAGTGCATCCCAGCGCTCGCGGCGGTAAATGACTCTGCGGGCTTTAGCAGCCTCTTGGAAACATCCGGCTCACAGATGGCAGGAAAGGGAGTGGAAACCCCGGAATTCACGTCACTCTCGACCTCTCTCAGCAACTGCAACACCTAAGGCGGCTGGGGCTGTAAACTGGGACACAGGAGCATTGCACCCGACATGCCCCAAATCCACAGGAAAATGGAAATGTCGCCAACTTCATTCGGGGAAGTGGTGGCTCGCAAGGATTGCCGAAGCGACTCGGGGGCAGTGTTTTTCAGTCCTCTGAGTTTCCAGCGAAGTCCGTGACGGAAGAACTCAGCAACGGGAAGGTTGTGGGTCACAAGACACGCTTACTTTTTGTTTCAGAAAATCGAGGGCAGGTGTGAGGTTGAGACGGCGGAGAGGCGGGAGCACTGCCCCTGGTGGAGGAGGGTGAGGATTCGGGTGGCCACTGCGCAGGGGAAACTGGCCGGAACCTCCGGCCGGGTGAGCATCTCTAGGACGGGGGGCAGCTGGACTGTAGGTGACTGTCCGGATTGGCAAGGCCTTGTGATGTCCTTGTTTGCCAGAAACACTCATTCGAAGTGGATGGGCCCACACACCAGCAAGCCACTTAAATTAAACACAGTCTAGAAAAAAGTCATTTGTGCTGTCCATTTGCACATCTTATGTCAGTTTTAAATTGTTGGTTTAGAAAGGAAAGGAACTTTTTAAAAGATTGATTTATTTATTTGAAAGAGTTACACAGAGAGAGAAGGAGAGGCAGAGAGAGAGAGAGAGGTCTTCCATCCACTGGTTTACTCCCCAAATGGCTACAATGGCTGGAGCTGCGCCAGCCTGAAGCCAGGAGCCAAGAGCTTCTTCTGGGTCTCCCATGTGGGTGCAGGGGCCCAAGAACTTGGACCATCTTCCACTGCTTTCCCAGGCCATAGCAGAGAGCTGGATCGAAAGTGGAGCAGCTGGGACTCGAACTGGCGCCCATATGAGATGCTGGCGCTGCAGGTGGGGCTTTACCTGCTAAGTCACAGCACTGGCCCCACCAAAGCCCTTCTTAAGAACAGGGTTTCTTTCCCTACTGAGCTACTGACTGGCCATTTGGAGCACACGTCGTCAACCCAGCTACTCTGGGTGGTTCTCAGGTGCGAGGGAAGTCTGCTCATTTTTGGCTGTGATTGGCGTTTTGTTCTCAGAATGTCTGTGCAGTTCCTAGGCTGAGCCACCCGTACTCAGCATGGTTAACCACCTAACATAGTCTACTGACGCCCGTTGGCTTGGCAAAGCACTCCTGTTCCTGCTATTAAAGTGTTTGTCCATAGATCCAGGACTGAACGACCCGGCCACGTTTTACTTTCTCCTCTGCCCCCCCCCCCCCCACCTCTTGCAAGTTTAAAATGAACGACGTGACTTTTCCTTGCCATAAATGGGCATCCCATAATGAAGCCTGCTCCTGGGGGTCAGCCTGCATCCAGACCCACCTACTGCTCGCCGCGGGGTCACTGCTCAGGGACTGTCAGGTCATAGCGCACTGCTCGGAGCTGCCCCAGGGCAGGCAGGGGCAAAACGCAGATGTTGCCTGCGAATTTTATAAAAACATGGAGCACAGGCCGGCACCGTGGCTCTCAACAGGCTAATCCTCCGCCTTGCGGCGCCGACACACAGCGTTCTAGTCCCGATCGGGGCACTGGATTCTGTCCCGGTTGCCCCTCTTCCAGGCCAGCTCTATGCTGTGGCCCAGGAGTGCAGTGGAGGATGGCCCAAGTGCTTGGGCCCTGCACCCCATGGGAGACCAGGAGGAAGTACCTGGCTCCTGCCATCAGATCAGCCGCTGCAGCCATTGGAGGGTGAACCAACGGCAAAGGAAGACCTTTCTCTCTGTCTCTCTCTCTCTCACTGTCCACTCTGCCTGTCCAAAAAAAAAAAGAAAAAAAAGAAAAAAAAACATGGAGCACAGAAGACATCCTCCTGCCCTTCATAATCTTCGTAGATAGGGTCATAGTTAGCGCACTATTTCAGTCTTTTATTAAATTAATCAGCACAGCGGGAATCCAAAATATCTGAACTAAATGTATCATTTAAAATAAGACTCCGACATCCAATCAACAGAAGACAACGGCATCGTTTTCACACGAGCAGCTGCCAGTCCATTTTAAGCCCTAATGTTGTTACAGAGGACACCCAGTAATTCCTCAGAAAAATGAATTCCTTTGTAACACCAACGTCTATAATTATCACTGGGCCAGTGCCAACTATTTGGTTCCACATAAGAGATGTGAATTTCAAAGCACCCTACACGGTGGCCATCACCTCCTGTGAAAAGCACCAAGCTTCACAGTTGGCTTTCCATCAGTGTTCATTTGACCTAATTTTCTATCTGTTTTCTTACACTTGCTGAGAGAGAGTGTAGGGAATTAATGTAGATTAATGTAATGAGTGATAAATGTGAGCAGGTTTGTGGACAGTTGATTAAAATTCAATTCATGTTAAATAGTTAATATGTAAACATATATGCTTAATGCATATTTAATACATATTTAAACTTATGATTCAGTTTATTTAAGGGATAAAATATATATGAGTTATATAAATTATATATTTATAATTATATATGAATTACATGTTACATGAATCATATTACAACTACTCTAGAAAAATCCCAAGCTATTACATCTTATCCTTACATGGATAAGGAAATACAGGGTGGCTGCTTAGCCCAGCCATCAGGATGCTGGTCAGGAGGCCTGCATCCCACATCACGGTGCCTGCACTGAATTCCAGGCTCCAGCTCCTGCCTAAGACTCCTGATAATGCAGACGCTGGCAGGCAGCAGTGATGGCTCAAGTGATGGGGTTTCCACCACCCATGTATGCGTATTTGTCATCTAAGTATTCGAAGCTAACTTTTTTTTCACTGTAAGATTCTAACTCTATGGACAACTAAATATAAGCCAGGGGTCACATAGTAATGGTTAACTTATCTTTTCAAATGTATATTTAATTTTATTTATTTGAGAGTCAGAGAGAGAGAGAGAGAGATCTTCCATCGGCTGGTTCACTCTCCAAATGCCCACAACAGCCAGGCAGAAGCCAGGAGCCAGGAGCCAGAGCTGGACAAGATCTCAGGCACTCTGGCGTGGGATCACAGACATCCCAACAATGTCTTAGTCCGCTGTACCACAATGCCTGCCTCTAATGTTAACTTTAAGTAGCAACTGTTCTTTGTCTCTCCATGCAATCCTCAAGACGGAATGAAGTAATAATGGACACAGAATCTCCAACAAGCCATGCATTGAAGGAGAATGACCTTCTGACACTAGTGATAAAAACAGGTAGGGTATACGGGGCCAGGGAGGGTGTGCGGTGCAGGTCAAGCCACCGCTGGGCCGTCAGCAGGCCTCCCTGCAGAGCCTGGGTTGAGTCCCAGCTCGCCCATCTCTGATTTCCTGCTAATTTCCTAAAAGGCAGCAGACCAAGGCTCCAGCACTGAGGTCCCTGGGAGACCTGGACGGACTTGCCGGCTCTGGCTGTCGGGTGTATTTGGAGAGTAAACCGGTGGATACAAGCTCTCTCTCTTTCTGTCTCATTCTCTGTCACTCTGCCTTCCAAATAAAATATTTTAAAAAGTAGATACGGTCTGCTTTACCCTGTGGCTATTATGAAGCTGCAGTCAGTCTGTCTCTTACCATGAGTAACGGCAAATACCACGTAAAGTGCAACTAAACCATCTAACTGTGCCTTGGGAAACCACAAAAGCAACCTGGATGCAGAAGCCGAGATCTTGAAGAAGATCAGTGCATGATGAGCCAAGAAGGGGCTTCTCGGGTTCTTTCTTCAGCCTGCATTGTCACTTTTCTGTGTAAAACTCAGCGGCCTCAGAGAAAGCAAAGGTGGATATCGGGAAAGCTAAGTGACTTTAGCACTGGGGGGACAGGGATGCAGGGCTCAGCCACACTATAAAGACAGATGGACATCCTGCAACCTATTGTCTGATGCCTGGGGGGGATGTACCTTACGGACAAGAGCAAGTAAAAACTACATGCTCGTGGCTGCTGTGGTGGCACAATGGGTAAACCTATGGCTTGCAATGCCAGCATCCTATATCAGAGCATGAGTTCAAGTCCCAGCCACTCTGCTTCTGACCTATCTCCCTGCTCATACAGCTGAGAAAGCAGTGGGAGATGGCCTGAGTACCTGGGCCCCTGCTACTTGTGTGAGAGACTCATGAAGTGCTGGGCTCCTGGTTTCATCCTGGTCCAACCCCAGCCACTCATTGTAGCCATCTGGGGCGTGAACCAGCAGATGGAAGATCTCTCCCTGTATCTCTCTCCTCTCTGTCACTCTTGATATAAACCCAGTAGAATGATAAATGGACAAACACAATGAATTAATTGTAGGCAAAACAGACAAGCACCTGGAGTTCCTGTATTCTACTGTAGGAGCGCACAGCATGGCACTCACTTAGAAAGCTGTTGGATTTGGAAATTCCACTCTAGATCTAATAAAGGCAGTGCCTGGGACAGCCCAAAGATGGGTGGAAACACACATGATAATTCACCTGCCATTTATCCACAGAAGGGATTTTTAAACAGTGATACAAGAATCCCTGCGCACTGACTGGATAGCTCTATGCAAAATCACGGATGAATCTCCCCTCCAAAATAGTGGGAGAAAGAAGCCAGATCCATAGAAAGCTCTTCTTTATGGTTCTGCTGTTACAAATTCTGTCCATACACAGGGTGACAGCAGCCAGAACTGTGTGGCCCTGTGGGATCAGGGTGTCTCTATTGAGGTGCCCCAAGACACTGAGAGCTGCTGATGTCCTATTTCTTTACCTGCATGATGGCTGCAAGAGTGCTATCACTCTGTATAAATTAGTTGAATGGGACACTTACTATTTGTACTCTGTACAATGTTTATATTATGCCTGAATAAACATTTTATGCAAATATTAGTCTTGACGCAACAGCAAAGTGATGGGCATGGCAATGAGTTCTCCCTCAAAACCTTTAAGAGCCGCATGGCAGGCAAACTTCGTTCCCGGGTTTTAACTGCAGGAGCAGCTGTGGGGGGAGCCCCCTTGCCCTGCCCTGCTTGGCTGTCAGCGGCTGAGGCTAGGGTAGAGTTGGGGTAGGACTGGGCAGGATGAGTGCAGTGGGCAAATCTCAATACAGTTTTAATGTCGTGTGGTACAGACACTGGATGGTGAGAGTATAGTAAGGAGGGGCATTCTCTTGTTCCCGGGAGCTATTCATGCGGGGACTTAGTCATCAAGTCATCAATCTCTGTCTCTGTGTCTCTCCTCTCCATCTGCACCCCCCAAGCCTCCGTGAGCACAGCTGTGTTTCAGAAGCCCGGGTGCCATCTCCTGCTGGGTGATGTCAGAGATCCTGCATCACCTGGAGCAGCTTCCCCATAACTGGGAGTACTCCCACGAGAGTGTTAGGTCACCCTGTGCTGTTGGCTGGAGTAATTTCCCACAAGCAATACTTTCTTTGTTTTTGAGGGTGTCACAACTAGAAATGGGGAATTATCTGGTAAAAGGGTCAGGTGAGGTGTCACCCTGTTTTACCCACACTGCGTCTGAAAGAAACTGTGTTCACATGGGGGCTCGACATCAACTGAATTACTCACAACAGTATGGGAAACACAGTTGTATGTTACAGAATTTTAGAATCCTGCCTCGTGACAATTACTGAAAAATTATAGTTAGTGTAAAGGAAACTTTCGATAAAATACTCTGATTTGGAAAGCTGCCTAAGAAATCCAACTCACTATCATGCAACCATTCCATTTAGAATATTTAAAATTTTCTGAAAGATTTGAGCTCACTTATTTATTATTATTATTATTTTGCATTTGGAAGTCAGAGAGACAGATCTTCCATCTGCTGGTTTACTCCCCAGGTGGATGCAATGGCCAAGGCTGCGCCAGGCTTAAGACAGGAGCCAGGAGCTTCATCTGGGTCTCCCTCATGGGTTCAGGGGTCCAAGCACTTGGGCCATCTTCCATTGCTTTCCTAGGCCATTAGCAGGCAGCTGGATGGAAAGTGGAGCAGCTGGGACTTGAACCGGCACCCATGTAGGATGCTGGCAGTGCAGGCAGCAGCTTTACCCACAACACCACAATGCCGGCCCCTGAGCTCACTTATTATTTTGCTTTGCCTTTGTAATGAGTCGTCAGATACAAATACCTCTGCTGGGGGACAGTCTGTGTTCTGTGTTGGTAAATGCTACTGTGACTTCGTACTCACCAGGGTAGAATAAATGGGAAGCTCCTTGAATGGGTTGACAAGCAACAGGACGTCCCCAATGAAAGTCTGTTGATAAAGAAGTGAATAATTCATGAATCTTATGAATAGTACCTTTAAAAACTAAAAACTTACATTTTAAAAATTGTTAAAAACAGAAGTAAAAAAAACACACTTTAAAATTTTGAAAATTGTTTCAAAAGTTTGTAATGAAAAGATAAGTCAATATACAAATGGATTAAAGCAAATGGCTTTGTTCCAATAAACATATAACAGTAAATGGTTTGATTCTTTTAGATTTTATTTATTTATTTAAGAGAGAGAGTTACACACTGTGAGAAGGAGAGAGAGAGACCTTCCACCTGCTGGTTCACTCCACAAATGGCCACAATGGCTGGAGCTGTGCCGATCTGAAGCCAGGATCCAGGAGCTTCTTCTGTATCTCCCACACAGGTGCAGGGGCCCAAGCATCTAGGCCATTCTCTACTGCTCTCCCAGGCCACAGCAGAGAGCTGGATTGGAAGAGGAGCAGCTGGGACTAGAACCGGCGCCTATATGGGATGCTAACAACAGGCAGAGGATTAACCTACTGAGCCACAGCACTGGCCCCGGTAATGGTTTGATTCTAAGAATTTATCTTAAAGGGATTTCGTGAATGCAAGACTGAATAAAGGATAAGGACCAGCATTGTGACGCAGGAGGTGACTGCTGACCAGCATCCCAAAGCAGCACAATTTGAGTCCTGGATGCTCCACTTCCAATCCAGCTCCCTGCTAATGGGCTTGCGAAAGCAGTGGAAGATGGCCCCGGTGCCTGTACTCCTGCCACTCATGTGGGAAACCTGGATGGAGTTCCAGGCTCCTGGTTTTGGCCTGGTGCAGCACCAGTCATTGTGGCCATTTGGGAAGTAAACCCGAGGACGAGGATGGAAGATCTCTTTGTCTTTCTCTTCCCCTCTCTCTGTCACTCTGCCCAAGTAAATAAAATAAATCTTTAAGTTACATTTTACTACCAGTTAAACATATGGCAATTTGTCCAACTGAGACTATAAAACAAAATATACAGGAAGAAGTGATTTGAGCTAAGCATACTATGTTACCATATAATAATAAAAACCCACATAATGAAAGTTATCCATGCATAAAAATAAAATAAATATTTTTAAATGAACAAATAATGAGATATATAGATAGAAAAATAAAAATAATAAAATAATAGATTTAGATGCGAATACATCAGTAACTGCATCACAGGTTAAGATAATAATATTCTAATTAAAAGACAAAGATTATAAACTAGATTAAAATACTAAATACATAGCCGTTTAAAGACAAACACCTTTAATAGAAAAATTTAAAGCCTGGAAAAGTGCAAGCAAGCTCTACATGCAAACAAGGGGTCTATAGAAACACTCAGTTCATGGATAACTTGATTTAGGAAGAAGTAACAACAGAAATAAAAAGACACACTTAACAATGATACAATGAGAGTTCAATCAGAAATTAGTCATTCTAAATGTCCATGAGACTAAAGTTTGGCATGAAATGCATTCAGATAAAAGAGCCAGCCAGAGAAAAACACAAGTTCACAGCGATGGTGGGGAAGTTCGCATTTTTCCTAAGTAAATCGCAGAACAAGCAGAGACAAGATTTGATTCCATCGATTGATGTGTGACAGTGTTACTGACGTCAGCTGAATGTCCGTTCATTCTACTGAACACAGATCATTTTCACTAAACAGAAAGGATGTGTGGCACACAGGGCACACTCCCTGATCATGGGAGAAGGGAAATAAATATTTTATTGTACAAGTGGACTCCAAGAATTTCATGGAAAATATAATCTCATTTTTTGTGCAAAAAATGTCAAAAATCCCTGATCTGATTTTTTTCCTAATGTCCAGACTTTTTTAAGACCTCACATACATATGGACTTAAAAGATTTTGCATCAGATAAACTTTGTTTCAATTCTCTTTTTCCAGGAACATTTTGAAGCACTCACATGTAAGTCTTCAAAACTGAAGAGGCCGTTTTAATGAAACAAAACAATGTAAACGTACGACACAGAGGGAAAAATGTCCAACTGTGTACACACCTGGACCTTCACCTCATCATCCTATTACATTACTTTCCCCCAAAAGCTTATGTGCATTCAGGGTTCGGCAGTTCTTCCCAGTGAGTGGAGTCGTAGGTGACAATACGACAGGTGTTGCATAGCAGAGCTTATCCCATCACAGATGTGGGCAGTGCTACAGGGTAGAAGCATCTCCATCTACACAGTGAAGTGAGGGAGAGCTCAGCTTCAGACACTAACTTGACAACTTTTGTCTCTTGAAGCGCTCGTGACAAAGGGACCAGCTCCATCCACATGGCCGCCCTGGGCGGTCACTAACAGGCCCAGTGTGGTTGAGATGAGCCAGGCGGGGAGCTAGAAGCTCTCAGGCTCTGCTCTCCTTACCTGGACTCGCTTAGTGCCACTTAGGTGGGCTCTAGAACATTCCTGCTGAGCAGCCGCTGCGCAGACACCTGTGGTTAGTTTGCAGCTTTTGCTTCACTAATCTCAAGTGTGTACCCAGGGGACGCATCCCCCACAGCTTCCTTGTGGTCCACGAAGGAATCGCATTGCCCTTTCTGTTCTTGCTGGTGCTGCTGCACACATCTCCCAGGGGACGCGGGGCTCCGTTCTGTGCGTCCCCCTGCCAGCAGGTGCACCATTGCCTACAGCACCTTTTCTGTCTGGGGATGTCAGAGTTGCCTTCTGCTCCAGACCTGTGGGAACTCCCCCATTTGAGGTCCAAACGGAATGCTATACGCTTAGTAAAACAGCAACGGACAGTTTGGAAACATCACCTTAGACAACAAGTCAGATGGCAGCAAACGCGAGGTGGAAAGGCTGCTCAAACGATGCAGCTGAAATGATTTATCTTGGCCACCATGGACGTTATCACTCAACCCAGCCTCCAGCATTTGACACGGACAGTAGCATGTTGACCTCTCTTGTGCTAAAAAGAGTATTTGGCTAAGAGGGCGACCTGCTCAGTATTTCTGGGGCACACATTCCGTGTTATGGACACAGAAGTGAAAACAGCCATTTTTGCCCTCATAGAGCTTGCATTTTACCTGGTGTCGTCAGGGGCATGTGTGCACGCTGGCATGTGTGTGTGCATGTCAGGGGAGGCAGACGATAGTGAACCCACAGAAGTCCTGGCCATGCTCCTGGCACACCAAAGTGACCAGCAGGGCTGTTGCAGAAGGTAAGGGACACTGAAGCATCTGGCGTGGGGAAGGCAATGGGCAGGAGGCCCAGGTCCAGTCCTGGGGACCTTTCTTCTAGCCCTGGCCCTGAGCAAGCTGGCCGTCCTAGCAGCAGAGCGCTGACCGACACAATGCGTGTTCTAACGGAGCCATGGAGGCTCCAGCCTGCAGATGGTTGGTAGGCCGGGCAAGAGAAGCCATTGCTTCCTTTGAAGGCCAGTGCACAATGCGGCCACTACAGGAAGGCCTGAGCCTGGAGGCAGTGGTGGACATGGTGTCTGGCATTTATCCTGAAGGCAGGGCTGATGAGCTCCATAGGGAAACGCAAGTCGCACAGGGGAGACATAGCAGCTCCAGTGCTCTCGCGAAATGTGTGGCCTGAAAAGACCCACATGGGGCTGGCTGGGAGGAGGAGGTTGGAGGAGCTCAAATGACCACACTGGAGCATTAGGATTTGAGATACCCACTAACCCAGTGCTTCTCTGTCGGTGGGAAAGTAACACCTGCTTTTAGCTTCAATGAACCGTGGACTAAACCTTTCACAAAACACATTATAGATGAATTACTAGAAAACGAGCCTGCAAAAGGACAAAGACAAACTGCAACCTCTGATTCTTACTGGTTCTAACAGGCAGAAGTTAAATATCAACTTGCTTTTAGCGTTTCTTAAAACTCTTCTTAATCCCCTCACAGACTGGCTGCAAACAGTTCTGTGTCCACCAGTGAGATGACCCCTGAGAAGCCCCTACTGTTCAATCCATAAGGTTTACCTTCTCTTCTGCGTGTTGGCCACCATAACATAGGACATTCCCACAACCACATCAATCCTAGAGGGTTTCAGGAATACTCTATATAGGAGTTCCTTAGTTTTTCAAGAATGGGAGTAAGGAAAACCACAACTCACACAGTGGCAGGTGATATTTTAGGTCAACGTTAGCAAGCAGAAGATACTAAATTCTGATGATCTAGACACAGAGAGGCAGTGAGCGGAGAAAAGGTACCCATGGAGACAGAGTCGGGACCCTGCTAGACTTGTCACTTATGATCGGAGAGCACCTGCCAGGACTCCGGATAAGAATGGCGGGCAGTTAAGGCTCAGCTGTGAGGGAGCCTATTGTCAACCACGACTTGATGAGGTACAGAATCAAAAGTCGTGATAAGGACACCAGAGAACGGCTCCATGACCAGGCGGGACGCCCCGGGGAGGTTGACATGAAGATGAGAAAACTCGGCAGGGGGTTTATACTCTGTACTTCCTGGAGGTAGAGCCAGAACTTTGGGGGACAGAAGACCAGTCTCAGGAAAGCCCCTTAAGCAGAGAGCAGGGTGCTGGTCACACAGAGTGGTCAGGAGTCCCTGGTGCCTGTGGTTAGGGGCCCAGCCCTGGGAATCTCATCGCCAAGATTCTGGCCTCCAGAGCAAGGATTCTGGATTCCTCCCGAGAGGAACGGCTCAGGGGAGACCTAGCGTGGGAGGTTTGAGGACACACTTGTGCTTTGTAAACACTAGCTGTTCATGGTGAGATTGGATTGAAAGGAAGGCCACCTCCTCCAGGAAGTCAGGATTCTGCGGGAGACGACGGTGCCTGGGGTGAGGGTGCCGGACAGGAGGGGCAGAGAAGTGGACCGAATGCACGTGCAGGAGATAAAGCCAGGGGGAAAAGCATGAATGGGATGAAGAAATGCAAAACAATTCCAGCTGTCCTCTGGTACTACAGTCTTCCAGGACTCAGAAAGGGCAGAACAATCGCCCACATGATGCTGGAACCAGACGAGAAAATGGGATAAAACACCGCACACTTCTCAAGACTTGCCGGGTGGCGACAGAGCCCCCAGGTACTCTGCTTTCAGCATTTCATGCCAATGACTCAAATTCATTAATTTTGATAGAGGTATTTAATTTTAAGTGTATTTATGGTGACAGGCCATTTATCCAAGCATTAAGATGCTGTATTGCATTTTCATAAGGCTAATCAACCTCTGACAATTTATTACTCTTAAGGAAATCTCAAGACTTCACATTTACATGAAAATTACTTAATCAATTTCTCAATAGACAAGAAAAAATGATGTTATCAAAAAGAGATAGCAAGTTATGTGCATAATCAGATTTCCCAAAAGACATTCTGATTGAATTGCTCTGTGCTGTGTGTAGAATCTAACAAAATCAACGAGGGGGGGGGGCTTAATATTGAGATAACAGATTGTCTAAATTAACAGAATTGGATTGAGCCACAGTAAATTAATTCTTCATGCTGTTTGTCATCTGATATTTTTGCAGCTTATTATCAGAGATCTGTGCATAAATTATTCACCTTACAAAGACGTTTCCCGACCATTTAGAGCAGCAACAGTGCCTCCACACAAATACAGAGGCACGGCCGCCTGTGTCTGCTTTAGCTTCCTGGTCCACACGGAGCAGGCTACAGTGAAGCCGATGAGAGAGGCAGCATTTGAACCTGCGGGTTCCAGTCAGATCTTCCACAGCAAACCCCCCAACAGGGATGCTTAACAGCAGTGAGTCCTCGCATGCTATTAGCTCTCACTCTCAAATCCAAAATCGGGAACCTTGCTGAGATGAGACCTGGAGTCGCAGCGTTCACCAGGACCAGGGGACCCCAGGGACCCTCTCCTTGCAATGTTTGCAGCCTTGAAGGGAGATGAGAATCCTGGCAAGACAAAATCCATGCAAAAGGCAACTACAGGGCACTCACGTAGATCTGATCGTTCCCAAAGCGCTTCTGAATCTCATAGAGCAGGCTCCCATCCGTCAGCTCACTGAGCGTTGCCAGGTCATCGTTTGGAGCAGGAGGCATGAGCTTGACCTGAGAAAACACAAGTGTGATCACTCGTAATTGCTTTCCAACCCGCTGTCCTCACCACTGGAGGCTCCGTTTTCCACTGCCTGTCGGAAGTTCAAGATCGCATGAGTTAGAAACTGTTATTAAAAGATGCAATGGTTCAATAGAAAAGAAAAACAAAATCAAAGGCACTAAGCAACATACTCAGATGAGAAGTTGTGTTCTATGCCCACAAGTGTGCACGCATACACAACCCACACAATGGCTCGTGCCAATCAAAGTCATCACGTCTGCCAAGATCAATTCAACACATTGACTCTTCAGGTTCTCTGCTTGTAAGTTCCACAGGTCTATGTTGTACTGAGTCCTCTTCTTTTTTATTTTCTTATTTATTTTCATGCCCCTCATAAACACAACATCAGGAACCTAGTCATTCTTCCCACTGTACCCACCCTCCCACACCTCATCCTCTTCCCTCTCCTGTTCCCTGTCCTGTCTTTCACCAAGATCTATCTTCATTTAGCTTTATATGCAGAGGATTAACTCTGCTTTACTTCAACACTTAGTCTGAGAAAGAAAAAGAAAAAGAAAAAACAACCCTGTGCCCCTACAGTGAGGTCAAGGCCTGTTCAAAGTTATTGCATCTAGAAAGTGATCTCACTTTTTCTTCCCTTCCTCTTTTCCTTTTCTTCCTCCCCTTCTTTCCTTTTGGAAACTTAGTTATCTTTAAAGAAGAACCCAAGAATGACACATCTTTGGGGAGCTCTTAGACATAACTATAATTTATGAGACATAAGAATATCCTCCACTTAATACACTTGAGAACAAGTTTTGCTATTAACTCTCATGATACGACTCTTTGGGGACAGAGGTCCCACATGGGAAGTTAGTGCACATTGATTCTTGCTGTTGATTTAACAATTAACAATCTTATGTATGACATCAGTGATCACCCGAGGCTCTTGACATGAGCTGCCTAGGCTATGGAAGTCTTTTTGATCCCCTAACTTGACAAGGCCATAAGCAAAGAAGAAGTTATCTCCTCCCTTCAAAGAAAAGTACCTCCTTCTTTGATGGCCCCTTCTTTCCACTGGGGTCTCACACTCAGAGATCCTTCATGTAGGACATTTTTTGCCACAGTGTCTTGGCTTTCCATGCCTGAAATGCTCTGGTGGGCCTTTCAGCCAGCCCAGAATGCCTTAATGACAGATTCTGAGGTCAGAGTGCCTCTTAAAGTGACTGTCACTCTATGAGTCTGCTGTGTGGACTGCTTCCCATACTGGGAACACAAACAGCTGAACAGCTCCTGTCTTTTTCTCAAAGCAAAAGCAAGACTTTTCATATGACTATTGTTAGCAGCCCAAAGAAGCAGTGTGCATGGAATTTGGTATCCCAGTCATGTGGAATGAGTGAGATTTTAAAGCTAGAGACCAAATCTTGGTTTGTTATTTTTATTCTGCAAAAATAAATAAATAAATACTGTGTATTTCAATTTAATAAAAAGTGACAGGGTTTAAAACTGGGCAGTCTTTCAAATAAAAAAAGATGGTTCTGTATTCTTTAATTAATGAAAATCTGTCATTTCCAAATTAGAAACAGCAATGTTTAGTTTTATGTATGAAAGAGATGCTCTGAAAAGTAGACATTTGAAATAGCAGTGCTGAGTTCCCTACATCAATCAACACAGAGGAAGGAGAGAACATGATTCCAGCCAAGCCTCCGTGGGTTCACTGATGCTAATAATCAGTCTTTAATACAGCGAGTCTCCATGGCTTGTATTCATGTGTGTGTGCATTTTGTGTCGACGTTTTCATCACATATCACATTATTATTTGCATGAAGCATTGCTAACTATTTGAACTTAAATGTTATTGTTTATAAATTAAATCTTTTTTAGAAAAAATACATTTAAAAACCCCCTAAACTTAGGACTAATTTTCTGATATTAGTGAAAATTTCTTTGATGACCTATTCTTTCCCCTGGGGTCTCAATCAGAGATCTTTCATGCAGAACTGTTTTGCCACAGGGTCTTGGCTTTCCATGCCTGAAATGCTCTCATGGGATTTTCAGCCAGATCTGAATGCCTTAGGGGCTGATTCTGAGGTCAGAGTGCTCTTTAGGGTGTTTGTCATTCTATGAGTCTGCTGTGTGGACTGCTTCTCATGTTGGAATTTTCTCTCCTTGTAATTCTATCTATTATTATTACCAGGCACTTGGTCTTATTTATGTGATCCCTTTGACTGATGGTCCTATGTATATGATCAATTCCATAATTAATATGATCACTTTATCACATAAGATGGGATTAGTGCCACCCAGCTTAATGGGATGTGGAGTCCATGGCACGTTTTTAGCTTTACCCTCAAGGGTTAGTCTGTGGGAATGTGTGCCAATCTGTACAGCTCCTTCCTCACTCGTACCCACTCTTATTTTTAACTGGGATCTATTTTCAATTGACTTAGTACATCTATGATTAATTCTATGTTAAGTAAGGAGTTCAACCAATGGTGTTAAGTAGAGAAAAATCAATACATAAATGAAATGAAATGAAATAAACTGATCCTCAACAGTCAAGACAAGGGCTGTTCAATCACTGCTTCTCATAGTGTCAGTTTCACTTCTACAGATTTCCTTTTAGAAAGAGCTGCCATCTGCTGATTCACTCCCCAAATGCTTGGACTTGGCCAAAGCCAGGAGCCAAAACTTGATCCTATGGGCGTGGCAGGGACCCAATTACTTGAGCCATCTCCACTGCCTCCCAGCGTCTGCACTAGCAGGAAGCTGGAGTTGGGAGTTGGAGGTTGGCATCAAACCCAGGCATTCGAATATGGGCTGAAGGTGTCTAACTGCTACGCTGAATGAAGACTCTCATCCCCCATTGCTTTAAAGTCTTTCCTAAACTCCTCCATGAAATGTGAATGCGCCATGCAGTCAGGAACTGCACTGCTCCTCCCTGGAGAGAATCTTCTAGCACCTCAGGGCCAGGGACATGTGACAGGGTGATAGGAGCAGTGGGTGAACTTCGATGACACTGGGGCACAAATCCCAGCAGCTGCAGTCACACTTGAGTAACAAGCAAATGGAACATGGACACAGCTGCTTTTGTCCCATTTGGGCACTACTTCATGTCCTGGCTGCTCCGCTTCCAATCCAGCTCCTTGCTAATAGTCTTGGAAAAGCAGCAGAAGATGGCTCAGACACTTGGGAGACCTGGATGAAGCTCCCAGCTTCAGCCTGGACCAGCCCTAACCGTTGCAGCCATTTGAGGAATGAACTCTAGGACGGAAGATCTCTCCCTCGCCCTCTCCTTCTCTCTTTCCCTCTCTCACTGTAACTCTGACATTCAAATAAATAATTTTTTAAAATCAAATTAATAAATAGAAAATAAATTTAAAATAAGAGATTTACTTGAAAAGTAGAACATTAAAGAGAGAAGGAGACAAAGAAGATCTCCCATCTACTGACTCACTTCTCAAATTGCCACAACAGCCAGGGTTGGACCAGGCTGTTGGTGGATCTTCATCCAGGTCTCCCTGTATGTTGCAGAGTCTGAAGTACTAGGGCCAACACTTTCTGCCTTTCCAGGTACAACATCAGGGAACTGGATCAGAAGAACAGCCAGGACTTGAACTGGTGCTCTGATATGGGGTGCTGGCGTTGCAAGTAGCTGCTTAAACCCCTGTGCCACAATGCCAGCCCCAAACTAATTTATTTTGGTTCATATACATCTGTACTATAAACAAAAATGGGATTTTAAATTACTAATTTTTATGAGTATAAATGTTACAATTTATGAGGTAGAAAGGGATGAGGCAGACACTGGCTGGTTTATTTTTCCTACAGTAAAGGACATTAATTTCAGGACATCCCTAAAACATAACTCTGTGCTGAAAGTCACATCAGAGATTATGCACACAAACTCGCCTCAAATTTCACTTAACTTTTAATTTGTCTGTGGCTATGGACTGAATTATCTTATAAAATCCATCCTTTGAGCCCAACTCATTAGTTATACATCAGTAGGACCAAAATACTGCAGAGGAACCGCTTAGGAAACAAGAAGGTTCATCTCAGCTTCAAGTCAGATGGGGGTCCCGTGCATTTGGTGTCTGATGAGGGCAGAACACAGAGGAGGCAGAGACACAGGGAGCCCACCCGCTTCCCGTCCATGTGCCTGTCTGTACCACCCCGGGACTCCACCGCAGCCGTCCCCTGCTTACTGCACACCACGAGACTTAGCGCCCAGTCCCGGGAGCCTCCAATGTGTTTCCACGCCATCACAGCCCCTCAGAAGGGAACCCCTGCTGCCATGTGCAGCATGATTCAGGAAGAGATCCCAGAGCGCTTCTCTCTCACCACAGGCACTGTCACAGCAGGAAGGAGCCCCCCCAGAGATGACGTCAGCCAGCACCTCAGACTTGCACGTCCCAAGCTGTCCAGGCTGTGCCATTTCGTTACAGCAGCCTGAGCAGCCGAACACAGCCAAACTCAGCACGGCAGAGGTTAGACCTCCCCATCTCCCTCCCTTCCTCCACCTCCCCGCGCATGGATACCAAATTATCCAGGTACTCAAGTCCATCGTGCAAGAAGGTAAAGTGTGACCTGTGCACCCTCTCCATACAAGGTCACGTCATCTCCAGGTGATGCCATGCATATGCTACAAGAACAGCTGCAATGCTACGTTGTTTAGGAAATAATGATGGAGAAAAGTCTGGGAATTGTCAGCACAGACGCAGTGTTTTCTCCAAACATTTTCAATCTGTGCTTGTTGGAATCTGAGGATGTACATGCAGAGGGTCTACTGTCCACCCAAGAAAATATAAAAGTATTTCGTGTCTTGCTCTCCGTTCTAATTAAATAACAGAAATTAATGAAGTTAAAATTTAATTTTAAAAACAAGTCTGTAGAAAATCTGGCTAAAATGAAATATTCAAAACTAGGTACATTAAAAGAAGATATTTTTAAGGATGTAAATTACTCTTCCTCTTTGAAAATACAAAACACCAAAGTCATTTATTTCTGTGGTAATGATGAAATATGTTAATTTCTAGAATCCCAAATCCATTACCCTCCCATCTCCAAAGTGATCTTTCGGAACTTGGGCACTGAGGTTCCCACACATGTGCACACGTGCACACACACATGATGTAACTTCCAGTACAGTCACCTGTAGGATCAGTGACTCTTGGTAACGGGATTGCCCTGCTGCTTTTCATGTAAAATACTTGGGTAGTTGAGGAACAAAACAACAGAAACTGTATTATCATCAAAATAGAGAAAAATGACTCAGCCGGAAATATTCAGGAAGTAACACTCTGCCTGAACTTATATTCCTGGACTATAAATAGACTCTAAATTTTAAATCATTATAAAAACACAACAGCAATTATATTCATTAAAGATGATTACACTATCCACGCTATTTAAATACTAACTTATACAATGACGACTCTTTCTTGGAATGGGAACCAGTGGACATGCATGAGGACGCTGGCTTTAAACGTGACTTCATATGCAAGAACAGTAGCAGACATGCAGCAAGGGCGTATTCACCTGCTCGGGCTTGGTGGAGTCACTGAGCGCCGTGTGTTCAGGTGTGCTGTCCTGAGATCGCTGCACACACAGACCTTTGCTTGCATCTTTGAACATGGTGTCTTTTTCCAACAAACTGTCTTGCTTGGCGATTGGTAGCACCAGGGGTCTGCTACAGGAAATAATCAATACTCCAATTAGTCTCCTCCTCACAGTGCTGTATCAATCAAACATCATGACCACAGGATGGCTAGACCACAGACATTTGTTCTATTCAGATAAGAAGTAATTCTTATCAGCGCTAAGGAAAATATCAATGAGAAATATGTAAAGTTTTCTATTAATTCCACACTTCAACTTTACCTTTAAAAGAAAAAGATATTCATTTCAATTCTGGAAGAAAATATTTATGACTGTGTATCTAACAACAATAGATAGAAAAACCAATAAGCAAATTAAAAGCTAAGGTTGAAATGCATGACTGAGCTAAGCAAGATATTTAAATACAGAAATGGGTGTCAAGCAAGTAAAGAAAGGCATGATTTATAATTAGTTATTCATTTGCAATTTAAAATGTAGAATCATGTATAGTATTTTGAGCTTATAATAAAATAATACTATAGGAATTAGAGAGAAATTACACATTTAAGGATTGAAGTATTAAAAGCAGAAGAAATTCTATATAGCTCAAACCAGACATAGAATGAAAGCTACTTCGTTGTTTGTTCTATAAGCCTCACTGTCAAAAGAAAGCCAATATTTTGTAATGTTCATAAAAAAGAACCGCAATATAAAAAGTGTTGGATTTGTGCTATAACACTTCATTATAATAAGATTTTAAAAGGTGTCTCCATAAATATGACTATGCGAGCAGAAAAGCATGCATATATTAAGTAAGCTATAACATATGTAGGCATTATTATTTCATGTAGTCTACAAAGGTTGCTGTGACTCTAATTAGAGCTTAATGAAGTCTTCTGTTTTATAAACTTCAGATTTATTGAAGTCTAATTTTTTTTAAAATTTTATTTCCCCTCCAAGGAAACCTTTTATTTAAGGAATACAAACTTCAGTCATTTTATATAGAAGTCTAATTTATATACAGTAATAATAACCCCATGTAGGTAGTTAACAGATTTTGAGAAATATGCCATGTATACTTTTGTATCAAAAATAACCAGCATCATACGAAAATTTTTGTCATCCCCTTTGTGCCCTCTGTAGACAATTGTTATTAGGTATGTTGATGACATCACACTGTGGTTTTAATTAGAATTTTTTAGTTTAAGAAATCTAATTGAACAAACATTGAATATGTTCAAGCTATAAACCTGATGACGATTTACTTACAAGTCCTATGATTGCCACAATCATACTCATTTAATTAACAGACTCATGACCATCCCAGAAGTGGCTCATCTTGTAAGTGAAAACTGGAGATTTTTAGTTCTGTGAACAACATCCTCCCAGTCCCAGCAGACACCTTTCCGCTCCCTGCTTCTGTGAGTTCCACTTTCCCAAATTCCACACACGGGGAAGATCATGCATCTGCCCTCTGCGTCTGCCTTATGTCACTTGTCTTAAAGTCTTCCAGGTTCATCCACGTTACAGCAAATGACAGCACGTCCTTTTTTAACAGCTCAATACTATCCCATTGTATGGATGCACAGTTCCTTCACCCATCTATCTGCTGATGGACACGTGGAATATGTTTTCATACCTGGGAGGTTGTGAATAGCTGTGAAATGAACACAGGTACAGATATTTCTTCAAGGTTTTGATGTCATCTCCATGTTACATACGCTTCAAGTGGAATCACTTGATCATATGATAATTCGGTTTCCATAACACTGCTTTCCATACTGGCTGTGTAAATTTACATTCCTACCAACCCTGGATATGTGTTCTCTTTTCTCTATATCCTCATCAATATTTGTTATCTTTTGTCTTTTTGATAACAGCCACTCTTTTTTTTTTTTTCTTGATCGGCAGAGTGGACAGTGAGAGAGAGAGAGACAGAGAGAAAGGTCTTCCTTTTCCGTTGGTTCACCCTCCAATGCCGCCGCGGCTGGCGCACCATGCTGATCTGAGGCCAGGAGCCAGGTGCTTTTCCAGGTCTCCTCCACTGCACTCCCGGGCCACAGCAGAGAGCTGGACTGGAAGAGGGGCAACCAGGACAGAATCCAGCACCCTGACCGGGACTAGAGCCCAGTGTGCCAGTGCCACAGGCGGAGGATTAGCCTATTGAGCAGCGGCGCTGGACTGATAACAGCCACTCTTAACAGGAGTGCAGTGAGATCTCCCTGTGGCAGTGATGTGTATTTCCTTGGTAATTGGTGACGCTGAGCACTTTTTCATGCAGCTGTTGGTTACTTGTGCATATTCTTTGGAAAAACATCTATTCAGGTCCTTTGAAAAAGTTAGGTTGCCTCCTGTTTTGCTATTGAACTGCATGATTTCCTGATATATGAAGTCTTCAAAAGTTTCATGTAAAGTTAAAACTGAAAAAACCATGCACAGATTCCAAAATCGTTTTGGACTAAAATAAACTTATCCTTTTGATTCCATTCTGTTTGGAATTTTATTAGTATTTTAGACATTACCCCTTATCATGTGCTCGTATATGACTTGACAATATTGCCTCCTATTCTAAGGATCCTTTTTTTTATTATTCTATAGACTGTTTCCTTTGCTGTAGGAATTGTTTTAGTTTCATGTAGCCTCACTTGTTTATTTTGTCCTTTGGAATCAATGCAGGAAAATCTATACCAAGACCACGTTCTGTTCTGGTAGTCTTACGGTTTCCTTCTATTTGGTGCAAGACAAGGATCAAAATTCATTCTTCTGCACGTGGACACCTGGTTTTCCCAGCATCATTTATTGAAGAGACTTTCCTTTACCCACTGTGCACTGATGGCGCCATTGTTACAGCTTAGGTGACCAGCTCTTGCTTACTTCTGGGCTCTGTATTCTGTTCCATGGGTCTCATTTTATGCCAGAACCGTGCTGTTTGTATTACTATAGCTGTGTAACATAGTTTACATCAGGAGTGAGAAGCTGTCAGCTTTGACTCTTTGGGATCTTTTGTGATTGCACACAAACTAGCTCTTCTCTGGTAAACCACGAATTCAAATCTTTTTTAAAATTTATTTATTTATCTGAAAGGTGTAGTTACAGAGGTAGAGGTGGGGGGGAGAGGAGGAGAGAGAGAGGGGGAAGAGAGAGAGAGAGAGAGAGAGAGAGAGAGAGAGAGAGAGAGGTCTTCCATCTACTGGTTCACTCTCCAAATGGCTGCAATGGCCACAGCTGGGCCAATCTGAAGCCAGGAGCCAGAAGCTTCTTCCAGGCCTCACACATGGATACAGGGCCCAAGTACGTGGGCCATCTTCTACTGCTTTCTGCTGGATCAGAAGTGGAACAGCCGGGGACTTGAACCAACGTCCATATAGGATGCCGGCACTGCAGGTGGCAGCTTTACTCGCTACACCACAGTGCCATCCCCAGAGTTCAAATCTTTAAACATTTTTACTAGGTCTTTGTAGTCTGATTATTAAATTGTATATTCTATATAGAAATCCTTTATTAGATAGGTACTTGGTAAACATTTTCTTCCTCTATTCATTTTCATGATAGTGTGTTTCATGAAATCTTTTTTCTTCCTCTTAACATTTTGTGCTTCTTATATCTAATCATTCTTTTCCCAGCACCCATTCAATAATGTTTTCTTCCTTATTTTTTTCTTTTCCTTTTTTCTTGTTTTTAAAATTTTATTTAAGGCATACAAACTTCATGTATTTCACATATACAGATTTAGAAACACAGTGATACTTCCTACCCTACCCTCCCTACAGCCCATGTTCCCACCATTCCTCCTCCTTCCTCTCCTATTCCCTCTCTTAATTTTTACTATGATCCACTTTCAGTTTACTTTATACTCATAAAGTTAACCCTACACTAAGAGTCCAACAAATAGAAGAAAAAACACTTCCTCAAAAGTAGAGACAAGGGCTATAAAGAATTATCGCATGTCAAAATGTCAATTTCACTTGTATACAGTACATTTTTGGTACTTTATTAGTTATCATAGATCAGGGAAAATATGATATTTTTTCTTTTCTGGACTGGCTGATTTCACAAAGTATAATGGTTTCCACTTGCATCCATTTTGTTGCAAAAAACAGGACTTCATTCATTTTTAAGGCTGAGTAGTATTCCACAGTGAATACATACCATAATAATGCTCTCTTTCAGATTTACCCAAGAAAGGACACAGTTGGTATTCAAGTTTCTGATCCACTGTGAGTGGCACGCGATGTAAGCTGCTGTACCTGAGGCCATGCCCATTATTTTCTCACATGGCTACTCAACCTTCTCAGCATTGCTCTGAAGACCCACAACCAAGACAGAGATTGAATCAGTAAGAATGACTTCCAACAAAGAAGTCCAGGACTGGATGGCTCCACTGCTGAATTCTATCAGATATCTAAGGAAGAACTAACTCCAAATCTTCTCAAGCCATTCAAAAAACTGAAAGGGAGGGGATCCTTCCAAACTCTTTCTACGAAGCCAGCATTACCTTAATTCCAAAACCAGAAAAAGATACAACACAGAAACAGAACTATAAACCAATATCACAGACGAACAGACATGCAAAAATCCTCAACAAAATACTAGCTAACTGAATCCAACAACACTTCAGAACAATCATTCACTTAGACAAAGTGGAATTTATGCCTGCTAGGCATTTGCAAATCAATAAATGTGATACATCACATTAACAAACTGAAGAACAGACACCACATGATTATCCCAATAGATGCAGAGAATGTATTTGATAAAATACAACATCTTTCACGATGAAAACCTGAAGCAAATTGGGTATAGAAAGAACATTCTTCAACACAATCAAGGCAATTTATGACAAACTCACAGCCAGTACCTTACTCAATGGGGAAAAGTTGGAAGCATTCCCACTAAGATGTGGAACCAGACAAGGATTCCCATTCAAGTTTGCTGCTACCATCTGATCTTCTAAGGCTTTCCAAACCTCTAGCTAGCTTCGCTGCAAAATGAAGTAATATCAGTTTAACGGTGCTAATAAACAATCTTTTCTTCATGTGATTTTTCTTAAGCATCTTTGAAGATCAACAGTTTACTCAACATTTTGTACCCTAAGTTATATAATTTAAATGCTCCTAGTAACAATGATTGCAAGTAGATAATTATAAATACTCCAAAGAAAACAATGACTCTAAATATTGCGACTGGTTTGAAAGGGAACATATTAATTTATTAGTCACACCCAAGTTTTCTGCAAGAAAATGCATAACATGCACCTAGGAAGATGGAATACAATAATGTTTAAATTTTTACAAAAGTTTCTTTAGGTTTCTAGGTATCTTCTAGAAAAGAAACAATTTATCCATAAGCATTTTAATTAACAATATCATTCACACGGGGATAACTGAAAAAATCATGGGAAATGGAATGTAAAGACAAAGGTATTTCTGGTGACAAAAATATTTGGGGGGGGGCATCGTGGCACTGCAGGTTCAGCTGCTGGCTGTGATGCCCCCATCCGATATGAGAGTCGGCTTGAGTTCCCACTATCCCACTTCCAATACAGCTCCCTGCTGATGCACTGGAAAAGCAGCAGATTTCCCAAGTGCTTGGGCCCTGCATCCACGCAGAGACTGGGATGGAGTTCCAGGCCCCTGGCTTCAGCCTGACCCAGCCCTGGACACTGAGGCCATCTGGGGAGTTAACAGTGGTGGCTGGAAGATATTCTCCCTCCCTCTCCCTCTTGCTCTTCCTCTTCTTCTCTGTAATTCTGTTTTTCAAAGACAAATAATTTTTCAAAATTTTAATTTGTGCATAATTTTTACACTATATATTTCCCATGAACTTTTTGAAGATTTCTGTACATTTCCATTTTTTATTGTGCTAGAATAAAATTATTTCTAATTCCATGTTTGCACAAACTTTTTGAAGTATCTCATAATGCTTTTATATCTTTAAATTTCCATTGACTATCCATTTGTAGAATTTAAAGAAACAAGTATTAAAACATTATTTTTTCTAGGAAAAAATAATTATTAATCATTTGTATAAACATTTTTTAAAAATATTTATTTATTTACTTGAAAACAGAGTTGAAGAATGAGAGAAGGAGAGGTGGAGACGGAACAACCTTCCATTTGCTGCTTCACTCCCAAGATGGCCACGATGACCAGGGCTGAGCTAGGATGAAACCAGGAGCAGGATCCAAGAGCTTCCTCCAGACCTCCCATGTGGGGGCAGGGGCCCAAGCACTTGGTCCATCTTCTGCTGCTTTCCCAGGCACATTAGAAAGGAGATGGCTCAGAAGTGGAGCAGCTGGGACTCGAACCAGTACCCATATGGGAATTCAGCACTGTAGACCATGGCTTAACCCACTCTGCCACAATGCTGGCCCCTGGTATAAATTTTAACACTCTTTAAATGTTTGTTAATCATGGTGAACTTTATATAAGATTATTTTTCAAGAAAGAAGTTACTGTGTTTAATAATGAAGAGTAAACACATAAATGGCAAGAAGAATGGTGTCAAGGTTAGCCTAACTCTGAGGCGGGACAGGAAGTGGATACACCTGGCCTACTCACCCTGACCAGCCTCCGTATAGCTCATAGGACCTTCCATGAGCCACACACACACACACTGGCCAGTAGGGTTCAACCCCTCTCGTCTCTTACATTATTCCTCAGTAACTCTTCTTTGCCTGCTTAACTTCTCTAACATTATTATTATTCTTGGAGGTTAATGAGTGATCTTCACACTCCTATATGTTTTTCTGCACTTTCCTAATTCTCTACCTAGAGAGGAGCTGGGCAATATAAATTTATCTGTGAGAAACAGGAGGCCTGAAATAATGCACTTTTCTAAAAGAAGGCCTTTGGTCGAGCAGCCTTCATAAAGAAATTGAAATAGCTCTCGTCCACGAGTAGTTTCTACTAACACTAGAGAGAGAGCTGTACCTGTGACCGTGGAACAAATCAGACAGGAGTATGCCAGCAATAGTGTTTGAACTCTACTTGATTTATTCTAGACTGGCCGTTTTCAATAAACATAGAGGGCTTTTCATGCAGAGCGACTGTGCCCTAGGAAATAGGATTTTACCTCTGGAAATGAAAACAGGAACATCACATAATAAAACCAAGAAGGACAACAATTATTGTCCAGGGTAACTAAAGCAATTTAAAAAAAAAAAAAAGGAAATGAAATAAAACTGACTACACTGAACTATGTTAGGTCAAGCACAACAAAAACATAATTCAAGCAAGCATGAAGACATAGCCTTCGCGACTCACTGTGTGGTGCTCCCAGTAATGGACTGAGTAGACAGAGCTTGGTGTCAGTCTGAGAAACATACATTCATGGACTATTTCAGAAATTCAATTAACTTTGGGGGCTTTTTGCTCCAATAAAATAAGACAATGACCTAAGGATTAATGTTAAATGAAATAATACTTGGAGAAAGTTCATTTAATTGCTATATTTTCTCTCTTATCCCCAATTACATCACTTTGTGTAAGAAAACATTTTATACTTTAAAGAACATTTGTTTTTATTTGACAGGTAGAGAGTTATAGACAGTGAGAGCAGAGACAGAGAGAAAGGTCTTCCATCCCTTGGTTCACTTCCCAAATGGCTGCCATGGCCAGCACCACACCGATCCGAAGCCAGGAGCCAGGTGCTTCTCCCTGGTTTCCCATGTGGGTGCAGGGGCCCAAGCACTTGGGCCATCCTCCACTGCCTCCTGCGCCACAGCAGAGAGCTGGACTGGAAGAGGAGCTACCGGGACTAGAACCCAACGTCCATGTGGGATGCCGGCACCGCAGGCGGAGGATTAACCAAGTGAGCCACAACACCAGCCCAAAAGACCATTTTTGATAAAACATTACTTGTGTCTACAATGATACAACTGTCAATGAGTCATGTGGCTCAGATGGAACTTATATTGCTTTATTTAAGATACATTATGGGGCTAGCACTGTGGCATGACAGGTGAAGCCCCACCTGTGATGCCGGCATCCCATATGGGTGCCAGTTCATGTCCAGGTTGCTGCACTTCTGATCCAGCTCTCTGATATGGCCTGGGAAAGCAGTATAAGATGGCCCAAGTCCTTGGGCCCCTGCACCCACATGGGAAGACCTGGAGGAAGCTCCTGGCTCCTGGCTTCAGATTGGCGTGGCTCCAGCCATTGCGGCCAACTGGGGAGTGAACCAGCAGATGGAAGACCTCTCTCTCTCTTCCTCTCCTTCTCTCTGTGTAACTCAGACTTTCAAATAAATAAATAAACCTTTTTTTTAAAGACATTATTCATCTCAGTAGTTCTCAATGGGTAGAAACAAAACCATAAAAATAGTTCATTTATGGGAGAAATTTAAATTAAAATACATTTAATCCATTAGTTTTATGCATATATGAGGAGAGCTTCAGCAAGCTTCAAGGTTGCATTTGCTAGAAGCGTCTTCCTAAATGCATCATCCAGTCTCTATAGTCTATTTCCATTTTCTCTGCACATTATTGGACTATAGAATACCTTTCTATGTGAAACATTTTAGGGAATCTATTGACAATTCAATTCTCCATATATGATCATTACCTTCTGTAGAATTTTAGCGACCGTGCAGTCATAATATTCGATTAGCAAACAGGTGAATGTCTTATAAAATTTAATACTAAGCACAAGAATCCTACTTATACCAAATGAGGTATTATTAGATGTGACAGTCTTTTATATCTAACAGACAACATACAAGTATGAATTATTATTGCTGAAATCGCTATCCATTGATGATCTTTAAAATATTAATGTGAACTGAAGCCACACAAGAAATTTTATTCTAGAGTTCCCTGATTGTGCAAAAGTGGAATGAAGGTAAGTTGCCAATCAGTATGGTTTTAAGCTGGGAGAGGGCTTTATTCATAATTGTGCTTAGTGAAAGGCATTAAACTGATTGGACCAGACTGGAGGGTACAGTCACTCCAGCTATGGGAATCTCCTTCCAGGAGTGGTGGATAAAAGGATTGCTGGGCGTCATAAAAATCCACGCAAAACATCAAAACCTGGTGCAGTGTCATCACCACAACCTCTCTGAACAGTCCCCAAACTGGAGCAGGAAGAGGGGCACCCAAAGGCGCGCTACCCTCGGGCTCTTGTAGCTGTCACATCAGGCTGCATGAACCAGGAGCCACGTGTAGTGTCTTAAGGAAATGTGGAGTACTTTCTCAGATAGGAAAGCCAGAAGGAAGCAGCCCAGGAAGGGTAAGCTCCTCAGGGGATCCTCCAGGACGTGGGTCTGTTCTAGCCTCCTGTCTTTTTATTCCCAGAGAGTTATTTTCATCCTTTGGTAGCAACATCCCTTGGCAACTCCAGGAAACAGGGAAGGTGACAGAAAGGCACAAAACAACAATGCTTGCTAAAGAAATCTGTCCCCTTCAATCAAGAGAACAGCAGCTCTCCTCAAAGCCCTATCCAGCGAGACTTGCTCTAGTTAGCAAACAAAAAATGCACATAATTATACTAAACAATCGCTTCTGCGAGAAATTCAAATTTAGCTACATCTCTTGCACTTTAACTGGCCACTCTGTGCCCACAGGATCGGCATTGAGTCCAGGAGCCGGGACAGTGGCAGCCAGGGTTGGGAAGTTTGTGCCTTTCTAAAATGTGAATGTGGAACTAATCCCCATCCCGCACTCCAGTCTCAGATCCCCTGGGGTTCCAGCTCCAGTAACCTCATCAGAGCAACCGCTCAAGCATAACCGGTCTCTGCTGATATGGGTTTTCTTCCAGTGTTAAGGGTGGAGCCTCTGGGGGGTGGCTGGGCCATGCAGGCTGAGCCCCATCGATGGAATTGTTATCCTTAAGAAAGAGGCCACTAACAGCTGCCCTGTCCTTCCACCAGGTAAGCGCACGGCCTGCAGGCACCATCTAAGAACAGGCTCTCACCAGACACCAGCTCTGCAGGGGCCTTGACTCGGCTCCCTGGCTTCCAGAACTGTGGACAGTAAAGGCTGCTGTATACAAGTCACCCAGCCTACAGCCTTTTGCCACAGCTGTCTTGCGGGATGGAGGCAGTTGTGTGTGGCCAATCCCTACTCGGGAGAGCATAGCCTGGGGAGTATTTTCCGCTGGCCACTTTCCTATACTTCACACAACCTGGGAAGGAGGACCAACTCAAGCAGGGTGCTTGCCTCCAGCTGCGCTGCTCTGAGACACGACAGTGTCCTGTTTGGTGAAAGAGCCTCTAGTAACTACGGGGCCTTGGCTCTGCTGAGTGGTAAGCGTCAGCCCAGAACTAAGCTTGACACTGGTCAGCGGATGATGCAGCACAATCCCCATCCCCAGCACGCTGTCTCCTGTGCATTCTCCCAAGCCACGCTCAGCCTCACCACTGCAACGCTCCAAGGACCACATCACATTGAAGCACGTTCTATACAGCCTGGCCCGTGCCTGGCCCACTCGCATTTTACAGGGTCACTCTGCACTGAGGAATCCACAGGGCTCTGTGATGCAGAATGGACTGGAAAACATTTTGTTTGGCATCCCTTTAGGGGTCTGTGTCATGCTAGAAGTCATCAGCTCTAGACATAACACTCCCCAAACCCTTAAAGCAGCAGCAGCAGCAGCAGAGAAAGGGAATTAGGGGCTCTGTTCATGCAATAAAATCATGAGTGCTTGGGCCTCATGTGAGCAGAAGGTGCCGAGGCTGCAGGTGCAGGGGGCTCCCCTGTCTTCAGTATTGCATATGTGAGTAGGCGGCAGCCCGTGCACCACCTGCTCTTCTTCCGGGGTTCCACCTTGCATTGCTGCTTGTCTCCCCACACGGAAGTTTGAACCAGCCTAATGCCAGCTCTTGGTCTCTAGAGATCTGTCACTCATTGGTTCAGGGGAGTCTCTGAAAACAATTCACAACTATTTTGTCAGTGTATTAACCCAAGAAAGAAGCAGCCAGGCAAACCAGCAACAAAGACAATGAGCACCCCAAGACCAATTGCGATGCATTCAGCTCATCATAGAAGTCCAGGGTAAACAAAACTGCTTCTTAAAAGGGGTTGCATAGTGGGATTCTGGTCCAAATCCCAGTCCTGCTCCAAGGGGGGAATATCTCTTAGTAAGACACCACTTCCTTTTTAATGGCATGCACCAGGATTTTGAACTGGGCTCACCTATCATCACTTTCCCATGTGAGCAAGAATGGGTTCCCTGGAAATTCATGTATTAAATGGCGGTAATAAAACCCAACACTGAAACACAAGGGCTGAGACGAGTGTGCTTCAGATGTCTGTGTCCCTCCGGAAGACATGCTAACAAGACGCCCATGCCCACCTGGCACCAGCAGCTCTGGGGCTCTGGGTGGTACTGCAGAATCTGGGGCTGTGCGTCCCCTCGAACTCTGTCCCAGGTACTGCGAATGGTGAATGAAACTACACTGGCTGTGAAAACGTCCAGGACACTCAGAGTCACCAGTGAGAGAGCAACTGCCTCACAAGGGTTGCAGGAGATGTGGGGTTTAGTCAGCCGAAGCAAGGATGTTAGTGGCTGCAGCGTGACTGTGCCTACGGGACACAGAGGAAAGAGGAGCATTCTGGGAGCTCTTCCAAGCATCCCCTCTCAATTACAAGGTGACATTTCCATACGGAATGTGCTCATCTGTGCCTTTAGGCAAGGGTCAAAGTTCCCTCTCTTGTATGTGAATTTTTCTTCTATCTGCATCGCCAAATTGCACGTACCATGACACCAGAGCAATGCCCATTTCCTGAGCCAGTCCAGTGGGAACTGAGTCCAAAGGTTTGGGTGCTAACTACAGCTGTCCCTTCCCGAGAATGCTCTCAGGGCTGCCACATGTCAGGGACTCCATGTCTGCATAAATGAACTGTGGATAATTGTGTCTGCCCACCCTAGGTAGACGAGCTTGAATGAAGATTGACGGGATGAAAGTTAATGCTGCTTTGGTTATGCCAATCACATTAATTTTCACATGAGTGACAGAGGTCTGGGGAGGAAGCCCTGAGCAGCCCCAGGCCAGCTGGCTGCTGCGTGAACGCAGGTGAACCTGTTCCACAACACGCCACGCCTTGCCCACCCTTTGCAAAAGCTTTTCCAAGCCTATCGGCATTTTCTGCTCTCACCAAGGCCAAGAAGGGCAACGTGGGACTCGTTTTGTTGCTCTCAAGGTCCTCATTGGGTATTTCTCCTCACTATTGGCCGCTTGGTTGAAGCCACCCCGGGTACATTCCAACCAGCACCTACTGCCTCCCCTACACAGTGGAGTGGGGTCTCCTCTCCATCCCACACTCTTGTGACTCAAGCCCTGAAGTCCCAGCTCCAGCAACCTCATCAGAGCAACAGCCCAAGCAAATCCAGAATTTCCTGACGCTGGGTTTTCTTCCAGCTTCCTCGAAAGGGAGATGCCCTCTGTGTGGCTATGACCAGCTCGAAGGCACCGTGTGGAAGGTCTAACTCTCTCTGCATCTCAGCTTCCTGTTGCAAGGCCATTCTTCAATGACTTTGCTGCTTCTTCCCAGAAGAATGAGGTTCGTTCCTTCCAGAACCTTCTCAAGCACTTTACATATAACTTACAATGAGGCAGATGCTAGTCCAAGGACGTGATAAATATTAAGTCACCATTCATCACAAACAACCCTGTAAGTTAGCAGCAGTATCATCGTCATTGTCATTGTCATCCTCATCGTCATCATAGCCTTCAAAATCATCAATATCCTGTGATGTCCTACACTCTAGTTTTGATGCTAATCACCCAGGCATAGCCCAGACTCCACACAAGGGCATGTTCTCCAACAAGACTGGGCTGTCGTCAGATGTCAGGGCAATTTTGGGGGTCCCCAGGGCATCCACATTGCTCGTTTGGAATTCCCACCACATACCCTAGGTTTGATAATTCCCTAGATGATTCTCAAAACTCAGGGAAGTACTACACTCACTATTGCTGCTTTGTCACAGAGCACACAAATCAGGACCCATCAAGCAAACAGACACAGAGGGTGAGGTCAGAGAGGATCCCAAATGCAGGGCCTCTGGGGCCGCCCCAGGGAAGCAAGGCATATCGCCCTCCCAGCTGCATGGCCAGTTTCATCAATCGGGAATCTCTGGTGAGCTTAACGCAGCATTTTTACTGGGGTTTCACTGCATAAATATAACATATTGCATCGTTGGTCGTGTGTCTGAGCTCAATCTGTACCTCCCCTCCCTTCATGGAGATCATGTTGGCTCCAACTCAAACCTTCCATTGCCTGGTAAACCTTTCTGGTGTGCCCAGCCACCAGTCTGCGTCGTCTGAAATCAGGAGTGATCCAAGGCACTCGTGAGTAACAGTGACTCTCCTTGGGACATTTCAAGGATACAGAATTCCCCCTCCCAGGAACCAGGGACAAAGACCAGCCTAATTTTTCATACTTCAATACTCACATTTTGAACTTGAATTTAAAAAAGAAATCACAGAGAGACTGACCATCTTGCTCAAGGTCACAGAGCCAGACCTGATTCAAGTTACTGTGACCGTCCACAATCCCAACAGCATGTGGCTCCCCAGCAGCACTCAGCTCAGAGAACTCCGGCAAAGGGTTCAGTGCCCAACCTGGCAAAGAGGAAACAGCGCCCCTTCTGGTTCTGCTTTGACTTGAATCTCTAGCTGAGAAGCAGTTTGGCAGCAAATTGTTTTGCAAGATTATGTTAATGCTTACTATTTTTGTAAATTTCTCCCTGACTACAGCCTGTCTTGTCTACTTAGAATGCTGCAGTTTTTTAAAAAAATTTTTACTTTTTTTATTTGAAAGTCAGAGTTACAGAGAGAGGGAGATCTTCCACCTGCTGGTTCACGCCCTAGATGGCTGCAATGGCCAGGGCTGGGCCAGGCCAAAGCCAGGAGGCAGCAGCCTCCTCGAGGTCTCCCACTTAGGTATCAGGGGCCCAAGAACCTGGGCCATCTTCTGCTTGCTGCTTTCCCCAGATGCATTAGCAGGGAGCTGCGGCCATGAACCAGTGTCTACTGTGGTGTAAGCATTGCAGGCAGCGGCTTTCACCTGTCACACCACAATGGCAGCCCCAGAATGCTGCATATTTACCCAAAGCTGGCTGGAGGGAAAAAAATCCTCCAGCTGACAACGTACTGCCTCAGAAGCCGACTGGCCAGTGAAGCTCATATCATCAATTTCCTCTTTAAAGATGATGAGAACTTTTAGGATCATCAATAAAACCAAGCTTCTGGGAGCAGGCAGCTGGCCTAGAAGTTAAGATACCCACATCTCACATCAGAGGACCTGAGGGAGAGACCAAGATCCAGTCCCCAACTGGAGCTTCCTCCAAGTGCAGAACTTGGGGTACAGTGGTCATAGCTCAAAGTAATTGTGTTCCTGCTGCCCACCTGAGGACACGGAGTGAGCTTCTGCCACCCAGGGGGGACCTGGACTGAGTGCCGGGCTCTGGCTTCAGTCTGGTCCCATCCACAGCCATTGCAGGCATTTGGGGAGTAAATCAGCAGATGAGAGCTCTCTTGCTCTCTCTCTCTCTCTCTCTCTCTCTCTCTGTGTGTGTGTCTGTGTGTATTTCTTTGTCTCTTTCTCTCACATAAATAAAAGCAAAAATGAAAACCTGAACTCACTACTGAAACAGCACAGGGCTGGGCACCTAGCTGAGACATGAGTTAAGTCACTGCAGCTTTGAGCCTCAAGCAAATGTGCATAAAATGGGCATTGGTAACAAAGTCCTCTCCTGTGTCGTTTTGAGTATTTAATGGAATTGTCCAAGAGAACCAGAATCCTGTTAACTACAAAACTGACACCAGCTCCAAATATTATTATTGTTGTTTTTATTAAGTGAAACTCCCCTGGTGTTGGAGCAGTCTGCTCTACTTAGAAAATCTGCATTATTTATGGATTCTCTCTCAAGGTTCCCACGGAACAGAGCACTGGGGACACAAGTTAGCCAACACAATAATCCCTGTGTAGCATTTCCATGTCCAAACACCAAGAGGTACCCAAGGGGAGCTGCTCCATCAGCAACAATGGTAGTCAATGAAGCACTTGGCACATCCAAGAAGGGAGAAGACAATACCGAGAGGAGGCTCCCAGTGAGCAGGAAAGAGAGCGGGAAACAGCAGTCAAGTACGGAAATGGCTGTGAGATTTTTTTAAGATCTATTTTTTTGAGTTAGAGAGAGAGAGAAAGAAAGAGAGAGAGAGAGAGAGAGAGAGATCTTCCATCTGCTGGTTCCCTCCCCAAATGGCTGCAATGGCTAAGGCTGGGCCAGGCCGAAGCGGATCTAGGAGCTTTATCAGGGTCTCCCACGTGGGTGCAGGGGCTCAGCACTTTGGCCATTGTCCACTGCTTTCCCAGGTGCATTAGCAAGGAGCCGGATGGGAGGTGGAGCGGCCAAGGCTCAAATCAGCACCCACAGGGTTGCCAGCATAGCAGGCAGCGATGTGACTGCGCCATTTTAAAGAAAAGACTGCCTGAAAGGATTTGGCTTTACAGATACAGAACAGCACAGCTGCAAAGATCCTTGGGGTTTAACCTGCCCCGCACATGCTGAGACACGGACTTGAGGTGGACAACACACACAGAGTCTAACAGGGTCAACTAGACAGAAGGCATCCTCGAGAACAAGGAACATGGGATAAAGCAGCACACTGGGGTTTCCTAGGCACTGGATGGTTAAAGACAGGGATTCGCTGCTGAGAGCAGAGCACAGTGGAAGTGACTTTCCTATCTCACTACATCACGTCTACTGCACAAGAGGCTCACAGAACAACCAATAAGAGTCACAGAGGAAAAGACATGTTCCTTGTGGGCTGAGGTAAGAGAACGAGCAAATCACTCATTTCCTTCTTCCAGTTTTAGAAAAATGCAAAGCATTTTCAAAAGTGTGTATTAGGGAACAGCAGCACGGATTTCAAAATCTTTTTGTGCCAAAATAAACTTATCTTCTAATCCCGGTTTTCTCGCAGACTTTCTGAAACACATCTCGTAAGTCAAAAGCTCCCGCACCCAGGAGACGGTGCTCTGCAATGGCTGTTGAGATTTAGGGTGCGCTGCTCCTAACAGTGCACATGCTTTTCTGGGTCTTGGTGGGGAAGCAATATAATGAAATTAAAGGAGTAATGTAGCACCTGACAGGTCTTCTGTGTCTACATGCTTTAGCCACTGTTCTTGGTTTCAGACCATGGCCTGCATTTTTCCTAAAGCCGGGGGACTGTCACAAGTAGCTGGCAGGCCAGCTTGGGTATTGACAATTCAGATCAGCAAGTCTCCCGAGCACGCAACTGGTTTCAGTGAGTGCAACGTGGGTCTTCATGGAGCAATGCTACTCGTTCACCTTGACAAGTGCGACTGACTGAATGGAAGAGTCTGCAGAAAACTTCAGCAATGCTGAGACAGGAGAAAGGCCGAAGACCCAGACACGGCCCGTCACAGGCTGTCAAACCACGGGTGTCTGAAGAAATTGCATTTTCCATGATGTGGAAGAGGTTTTTCAAAGAAACACAATTGTATTTGCTGTGTCTACATCAAGTCTCTGATTTATTTCATTTAGAAAACGTCCCACAATGTTTCAAAATTTGCCCCAATCACCACTACGACATGAAATGCACTTAACAACCCAGCACTGATTCTGAGCAACGATGCACACATTCACCAATGTCTGAGAAAACTCCGTGCCTCGCCAGGCTCATTTTGCGCACGGAGGAATCCTCAGGGGTTCGTGTTTTTCCTTCTCCTACAGAAGCGATGCCTGAGAGAGCAGACTACAGAAATCAAACTCTTCCATTTTATACAGCGGAGTTCCACCTCAGGCTCCTTTGTACCTAGGAGGCAGAAGACGACTGGCTCAAGTCCTTGGGTTCCTGCCACAATGTGGGAGACCTGGATAGAGTTCCTGGCCCTGGCTTTGGCCTGGCCCAGTCCTGGCTGCTGCAATTTGGGGAGTGAACCATGGATGGAAGATCTCAATCACTCCCTCTCCCTCTCCCTCTCCCCTCTTTCTTCCTTTCAAATAAACACATACACCTGTAAAATTCTGATAAGCAATCTGCCATTTTTAGAATATAACATTTTTTGCTTAGATGGTTTGATACAAAACAGCATCCTTCTCATTCTGAATGTGGAAGTTCTGTAAGTACACGATTTCTAATTGCTTTTTCTCATGTATATGTTCTCCAGCTTCATGTTGATTCATAGTATGCATGTGACTATGGAAATAGCCAGATAAACCTATCATAATCCTGAAAAGAAAATTTTTAATTGTGCTTATGAATAATACTTAAATTAGCCAAATTCTTTTCACCATTTTTCATAATAAAATCTTAAACTATCTTTGATCTTTTGTTTATTTAATTTAATTTATTTATTTATTTATTTGTTGACAGGCAGAGTTAGATAGTGAGAGAGAGAGACAGAGAGAAAGGTCTTCCTTCTGTTGGTGCACCCCCCAAATGGCTGCCACGGCCAGCGCACTGCAGTGATGTGAGGCCAGGAGCCAGGTACTTCCTCCAGGTCTCCCATGCGGGTGCAGGACCCAAGCACTTGGGCCATCCTCCACTGCACTCCCTGGCCACAGCAGAGAGCTGGACTGGAATAGGAGCAACCGGGACAGAATCCGGAGCCCTGACTGGGACTAGAACCTGGGGTACTGGTGCCGCAGGTGGAGGATTCGCCTAGTGAGCCGCAGCACCATCCTGTTTATTTAATTTTAATCCTACCTGTAAAGAAAGGAAGGATCTCAAAGTAAAACAGTCAACATTTCTCTGTAACTTATTTCAAAGTTTCACAGCATTGCTCAGAGAAGCAAAAGAACAAAAACATAATTAAATCATGTACTGAACTGTTGAGAACAAGTAGCTGATTAATCTGTTTATAATCAGTTGCTCAGTCAACATCATAAAAAGGTGGAAATACTAGACAGATTATTTTATTTTTTAAAAATGAAGTAGCAATCAAAAATAAAACTCCAGACACTTAGGAGTTTATGGACAAATATTATTAAAAGTATGTTAATTTTGATGCAAACAGTTTTAAAATCTGTACATAGTTTCTTTGGAATACACATCTTTTAAAAAAAAAAAACAGGCAGAGTGGACAGTGAGAGAGAGAGAGACAGAGAGAAACGTCTTTCTTTACCGTTGGTTCACCCCCCTAGTGGCCACTATGGCCAGCGTGCTACAGTTAGCGTGTTGCGGCCAGCGCGATGCGCTGATCCGAAACCAGGGGCCAGGTGCTTCTCCTGGTCTCCCATGCAGGTTCAGGGTCCAAGCACTTGGGCCATCCTCCACTGCACTCCCAGGCCACAGCAGAGAGCTGGACTGGAAGAGGAGCAACTGGGACAGAACTGGCGCCCCAACTGGGACAAGAACCTGGGGTGCCAGCACCTTAGGCAGAGGACTAGCCTATTGAGCCGCTGTGCCTGCTTTAATACACATCTTTTACAATTTATTTTATTTTTGTTTATTTTATTTCATTCATAAGGCAGAGAGACAAAGGGAGAGAGGGAGGAAGAAGAGGGGAGGGAGGGAGGGAAGGAGGAGGATGAATGAGACAGATCTTTCACTTGCTGGTTTACTCCCCTAACACCTGTGAGAACCGCAGTTGGGCCGGCTGAGGCCAGGACTGCAGATCTCAGGCCAGGTCTGCCCTGGGCACTTGAGCCCACACTGCTGCCTCCCAGACGCACACGGGCCGGAAGCTGGTCTGAGAAGCAGAGGCAAGACTCGAACTGGGCGGATCGTTACCGCATGTGGGTGTCGCACGCAGCTGCCAACCACTCTGCCCCGCAGAACATGCTGTCCATGAACGTTGGAGGCCCCTGTACATAACGTAATATTTATCCAAAATAACTGACTTGGTTTAAGTCAGACTTTAATTTTGCTTAGATTTTCATCTCTTTATTTGAGAGAGAGAGATAACATTATATTAAAAGGAGGGTAGAGCACACTGGAGACTGGTTTAATATCGACACTTGAAAAATGAATTTTTCCCAGAGCAAATATTTGAATTACTCCCTTCTCCTTGTGATAGTAATAGAATAATGTAAGTAGCGAGACCAACTACTAGAAAAATTAATTTCAGTCACTTGGAATGCATCTTATCAATCAGCCACCTCTGGACTTGACACTGACTTTCATTCTGTGCCTGTGTTTTACACAAACATGGCACTGTTATATCCCACCTGTCAACAGGACTGGGTAAAGGAGTATATGTCAGGGAACTGGGGTCTGATGGCTGGGATACAAATCCTGATGTGTCAATTCTTCCTATAGTGCCATAAAAACAGAGCTCCTTCCACACCCAGGGGACAGATGCAGAACAACAGGGAGTGTATGTGGTAATAAAGCAGTGGGCGATGCACTACACCCTGCGGTAACCTCTGAGATACCTGGACAGCTGGAGTTACACAACCCTACGAATGCGCGTGGTGGGACGGGCTCTGAGCCACCAGCTTCCCACAGAGGTCCCTCACTCAAGGCAACGGTGTGTGGCTCCTTTGTCAAATGCACCTCTTCTACTATGTGAGTGGGGAAGCCGAGTCACACTAACCCCGCCTCCCTCCAGCCCTGGGTCCCCCCCGTGTGTCTGGAGGGGCCCTACTCTCAGACAGCACAGGTGTCCTGCTGCCTCCCCGGTGGGAGCCTTTGGGGGAGACCCTCTGATCAGAGGCCTAACCTGGCTAGTGGGGACCTTGCGGTAGGCGAAATCTACCAAGTAAATGGCACAGACTCCTTAGAGAGCGTGTCTGGGCTGCCGCACCCCACACCAGCCTCCACCACGTCCTCCCTCAGCGATCAGGTGGGTTTGGCCTCCAGCTTGACCGTTGGCTTATTTCTCAGATTGTTCAAACCCTCACCGTGCTATTTATCCATCACTCCCAAAAATCTCAATACCAGGCATACCAGGTGTGACCTTCATTTTAACAGGTGCAGAGAAATGAAGTGACTTCCCAAGACCCCACTGTGGGAACACAGCAGAGTTCATCTGCAACACGAAATACTATTTCCTTGATGTATCTACTAGCTCACTTAGCATAGACCCCCCCACTTCTGGAGCGTACAGCTGTGTGTAGCATGAAGCTACCACAACTACTCTGCTCCTACAGGTCTGTCTGTTCTGGAGGTTTCCTGTGTGTGTCTAAAGTCACGTGTGTCACAGACATCCACAGCCAACCATGCTGTGTGCACAAATATTATGTCGGCAAAGACAGACTCCAGAAGCATGCTCATCATCTGATGGATTGAATGAACACTTCTCCCAGAAACTGAACACGAATTAGACTGGGAGTTATCCTTAATCATCCCTGTCCATCACACATTATATTGCTTTTTTCAGAACTCTCAAACAACGGCAGTGTTCTAGCCCCAGCTTGAAGATTATTTCGAAGCAAGAAGGTTACTGTTTTATGATAATGAGAAATCAGTAGTTTTGTACTTGAGAGAGAAATATGTGCAAACTTGCATTTCCTACTGGAGGAATTTAGCCACTGCAACGTTTACTGCAAACTCACAATCAGTCTAACCAAGCGCTAGCAGTATTCAGTTCCCTGCCTTCAGTTCATGGCTCCTGAAATTCAAGGAATAATTCAAGTGGTAATATTTGTTTAAAATCAGAGTTTTCATAGAATGATGCTAAAATCATCAATATGTTTGGTCAATATGTTGAGAAGCAGTTTCGATTTCTCTAACTCTCTTAGTTGAGAAGGAACCTTAATATCAGCTATGAAGTAAACTGTAGCTGGAGAAGATGGCGACTGGGAGTGACAGGAGGAATCACTTACAGCTTGTTGGGAAGTGCCGGGAGCTCGTGAATGATCTCCTCGTAGGGCTCCTCCTGGGCCGAGGAAGGGACAGGCGAAGGGTCCCTCGTTTTTTCTTCCCAGGCCACTTCCGCCTTCAGCAGCATCTCCTCAATAAACTCAGATGCCGCGATATCTACAAGCAGCAGGAAAAACCGGATAACAGTGAGCAGTGAGAACAGGAATCACGTGCTTCCAATGACCCTGAAGTGCGCGAAATGCTAAGATCGATGCAATCACGGAGCGAAGCAACAAGACGGTAGGTTGTGGTAGGTATGGAATTGCAGGGGTGCCCTTTGAAAGCACTGTATTTTACATCAGTGGCATATTTGATTACCAATGCATCACTATAAGATAACAGTCACTGGGTGGGGAGGTATAAATTGAGAAGCTGGGCTTGAAGAAGGTCATCTCATTGCTGTATCTTGGAGAATATGAGTCAAAATGATCAAAATAGTTACCTCTTCTCAGTGACTGGACCATGAAAAAACACGTGGTGGGCAACCTGCCAATATCCTACTACATGTCTTATCACAAACGTGGTCCTAGCCTCCTTCTACGATCTTCCTTTGTTCCATTGAAAAGACAAATAAGCCCATTTCCTTACAAATTAAGCATAATTACAAATTTGAGCAGCTGTAGAGAGATGGATCAACCAAATTTACACTTATCAACAACTGAACCTGCAGTTTGATAGATTCTGGAGGAAAATCCACATTAGCATCACATTAAGAACTTACTGGGAGCAGGTGCTCTTTTCCTTTTTCTTTTTTTATTTTTGACAGGCAGAGTGGACAGTGAGAGAGAGAGACAGAGAGAAAGGTCTTCCTGTGCCATTGGTTCACCCTCCAATGGCCCCTGCGGCTGGCACACCACGCTGATCCGAAGCCAGGAGCCAGGTGCTTCTCCTGGTCTCCCATGGGGTGCAGGGCCCAAGCACTTGGGCCATCCTCCACTGCACTCCTGGGCCACAGCAGAGGGCTGGCCTGGAAGAGGGGCAACCGGGACAGAATCCGGCGTCCCGACCAGGACTAGAACCTGGTGTGCTGGCGCCGCAGGCAGAGGATCAGCCTGTTGCACCGTGGCACCGGCCGCAGGTGCTCTTTTTCGATCACCATGCTGTGATGTGACTTAGAGGCTGATCCAGGTCATTTGGGTGCCACAAGAAGGTGCTGATGCCAAGATTGTGGCATTATTTGCCTCAAACTGAGGAATCCACGTGAGGGGAGCAGAGAGCTCAGCTTCTTCACTTTGTGAGATTAAGTTTCTGTCCCACCCAACAGCTATTCCCAAAACGGGGTTTCCTCCCCAGATAGGTTTAAACGCATCCATTCCAGATTCGAGGAACAGTGAGGCTGTAACACACAGCCCAGCCGGCAGTTTCTGCCGGCCCCATCACTAGACGGCTCTCTCGCTTCCTGCTCTCTGCGCCATCCCTCTTTCTGATTGATCAGGAGGTGGCTCCACCTCAGTTTCTTTGCAGTCTCTCATTGCATCATAGTTCTTTGCCCCTTGGGTCTGAGCCACACATTTTTACTCAATTAACTAATATCTACTGAGGGTCCAGTACTGCACTGCTTCCCACCAATACCCCAGAACGCAGGGGCCATGCGCATGGTAGAGGGAGCCTGGCCCACAGGGGAAGCTGTCTTGGGAGCCTCCTCATGCACTGTACTGGGAGGACCAGAACTGATCCAGACCAGAAGTCTATTCCTTTACGGGGTCCCAAGACGTCCAATGCTCATTGCTCTGGACATGTTTTGGAACATGTGATGTGAGACTTAAAAGGTGAGAGTGTGAGAGACGGGAATCCATGTGGTCCCAGGTCAACTGCCTCTTTCCTCCCTGCTGTGGGAAAGAGACCAGGAGTATGGATCTGGAAAAGGTACTCTCCTGTTAGCACCGGAGGATGCAATGCATTCACAATGGACCATTCCTTACAAAGAGAGGGAAGACGCTGCAAATCTACCTTCCCTGACAGTAGAAATTTCTGTTTGTTCTTTTAATATTTACCATTTGTCATATTGTATAGTGAATGTTGAGACTGGTAGACTCTCACTAACATTAGCCTGAGTTCTTAAGTTTGAGACCATTAAGCTGTTTATACTTCTGTTGACCTTCATTTTAGCAGACACAATGAACAAATATACATTAACAATGATATTAATTCCAACAAAATATAAACCTAACCGTACTCCTAAAAGTACAGCAAATAAGAAATCTAAGAACCGTCAGTGCAATCTGTTAGAAGTACAGCAACAAGAAAAATGAACATCAGCTACTGAGAAGAGTTCCCTTTAAAAATTGTATTTTACTGTGTTACTTATGCTAGATTTTCCCCTCCAGTGTTCATAATTCTTATTTTAATGTTGCACAAATAATTGAGTACTAACTTTGCTGATGAAAGATACAATTTTTTGTGCCAACCATTTATTAAATAAGTATATAAATATATAAAAGAATTTTTCTCACACTATTTGTTGAACTCTTGACTTACTGTAGGGTTAATCTTATGAGTATAAAGTAAACTGAAAATATATCTTTGTCAAGATTAAGAGTGGAAATAGGAGGGAGGGAGGATGAAGAAGGGTGGGAGTGTGAGCGGGAGGGAGGGTAGGGTGGTAAGAATCACTATGTTCCTAAACCTGTATATATGAAATGCATGAAATTTGTATATCTTAAATAAAATTTTAAAAAGAATAGTGATGAAAGGGATTGGAGAAATCTTCATAAAGATTTACTAAAAGTAAGCAACATCCAGTGAAGATTTTCAAGTTTTTGAACTAGTGTGCAAGAGTTCATCTCTTTACTTCTTACAGTCCACATAGAAAACAGTGTGTTAGTTAAAAGTACCCTAATGAGCGAGCTTGTATCCATCATAATGAAACACAGTTAAATAACAGCGCCCTTCAGTGTGAAAGGAGGGGATGTGACTGCCTGGGGTCCCGGGAAGCCCACCACCTACCTGAGGGCTTCTCCTCATGGCAGTTCAGCAGGTTCGGGTTTGCCTGATGCATCAAAAGCAGTTTCACCAGGCTGGTCTGAAACATCGAAGGGAACTGGGTGAGACACCACACCGCGTCCTGAGGACTCACCAGCACATACCCAGGAGTGGCCTTCCAGGGCCCTTCTCAGTCGGGTGGAACGGGAAAGTACTGCCTCCTCCCTGGACACTGCTGACAGTCTCCACTCTCATTTTCTCTTCTGAAAACGTCCCATGTTCAAACCATTTCAGCATTTTATGAATGCAGAACAAAAGCATTCAACCAATGAGTGCTCCACTTCAGAGGAGTTGAAAGGATTACTTATACCTTACAAGTTTACTCAGGAACTTTATATAAGGAATTATTTAGCATAGTGGGTGGTGTTGTGTCTTAATATCACAGTTCATCCAAGTCTTACTTGTTGGAATTATCTCTCCATGGTTGTATCATGGACACTACAGTCACATTGGGACATCTGCATACTCAAGTTCTAAGAATGAAGCCGCTTGATCAGTGATTAACAGATTTAAAAATACTATACCATACACACAAAGGATATATAATGTACTCACATGCATAGCCTTGAAACAGTAGTCATAAATTTCAGTACAACCAACTTCTAAAAATACATCATTTATGGTATCTTTGTGTGTTTCTTCTCAACACTCTCCCTGTCTCTACTTCCTGGAGTTGACCATTGTCATGAGTTTGAGGTTAATCATCAGTCTCTTTATGTGCTTGGCAAACACACACAAAGGTACTGCTAAAGGACATATTGCTTAGTCTAACTGTGACATTTCAGAAACGAGGTTCTCCAGCATGTGTGCCTTGGTGCATTGCTAATGTGGCTGACCCACACCTGTGGAAGCCACCAGGCTAAAGCAGACCCACTCACGGGCTGCACGGAATCACACGGAGCATACAAATCACAATTTATCCACCACCCTCTCAGGAGACATTCAAATCGTTTGCATTTACCCACTTATTCTTTTTTGACAGGCAGAGTGGACAGTGAGAGAAAGAGAGAGACAGAGAGAAAGGTCTTCCTTTGCCATTGGTTCACCCCCCCCCAACGCACTGCACTGATCCGAAGCCAGGAGCCAGGTGCTTCCTCCTGGTCTCCCATGGGGTGCAGGGCCCAAGGACTTGGGTCATCCTCCACTGCACTCCCGGGCCACAGCAGAGAGCTGGACTGGAAGAGGGGCAACTGGGACAGAATCCGGCACCCCGACCGGGACTAGAACCTGGGGTGCCGGTGCCGCAGGTGGAGGATTAGCCTATTGGGCCGCGGTGCTAGCCGTACGCACTTATTCTTAAATATCCCTGTTCACACCTCACAGTGAAGCGTTTCTTCAGGAGTGTGCACTTAGCCCTGAAAATGCTGGACGGTGAATTAAGGCATTAAAGTGAAAAGATGGCTCCAAATTTTCTTTTATTTTTTTTCAAACTGGTTGATCACAAGTACATTCCCACTTTTCCCAAGTGTTCTGTTGCTCCACATTCTAGACACTGGGTTTGGGATCAGACCAAAATCTGGGCCCAGAACAGGACACTGTGATTTAAAGATGCATTGTTGGGGCCGGCTCCATGGCTCACTTGGTTAATCCTCTGCTTGCAGTGCCAGCATCCCATATGGGAGCTGGGTTCTAGGCCCCATGGCTCCTCTTCCAGGCCAGCTCTCTGCTGTGGCCCGGGAGGGCAGTGGAGGATGGCCCAAGTGCTTGGGCCCTGCACCCGCAGGGAGACCAGGAGGAGGCACCTGGCTCCTGGCTTCAGATTGGTGCAACGCCGGCTGTGGCAGCCATTGTGAGGGTGAACCAACGGAAGGAAGACCTTTCTCTCTCTCTCTCTCTCACTAACTTTGTCAAATAAAAAAAAAAATAAAGACCTAATTGAGAGGTACAAATGGAATGACATTATATAATCATGGATAATAAAAGTCAGTAAGGCTAACTTGCCATTTCTCCCCCCCAAAAAAGAAAAAAAAAATGAAAAAAAAAATCAAAATAAAGATACATTGTTTTGAAGACAGAGTTCTCTAGCAGCTATTGGAGTCTTCTCATTTCCTTTCTTTCCTTTGTGTTCTTCCGTTACTTTTCTACCCCGCGGTTTTCTAGGAATTTGCCATTTTTAGTAAAGTTTTCAAGTTTATTGGCATCACATTGCTGATGCCTGCCACGGTTTGAATGCAATGACTTGTGAACTGGACTGGGGTCTTACAAGATGGGGACGGGGGCTACCCAGGCCTCTTCATCCCTGCTGACCTTGCATCCTTCCCACCATGTGGGGTCACGGTGCTCAGCCCCCTGCAGGAATGAGCCCAGTAAAGCACCATCTTGGAAGCAGAGGCCCGGCACTCACCCAAGCCAAACCTGTGGGCACCTGGATCTGGGCTTCCTAGGCGTTCAAAGTAAGAGAAATAAATATCGGCTCTCTATAAAGACTCAGTCTTGGGTATTTTGTTATAGCAGCACAAATTGATGGCTCTTTCCCCCATACTGATTCTCTTTTATTATATTCTTAATAGCTATGCCATTTGTATAGTTGTGATTTTTTTTTTGCACATGCAATAAAGGCCGTTGCTTTCTCTGTCTCTCTGCAAATATTTCCAGAACTTGATGCATCTCATTAATACTTCCAAGAAGCAATTTTTGGAAATTGTTGATCCTTTTTGTTGTATCTCTTCTCTACAGTTTGGTTTTTGCTCTGGGGGGCATGGTATTGCAGCACAGAGGGTTAAGTCACTGCTTGCAATGCCCACTTCCCACATCTGAGGGATGATTCGAGTTCTGGCTGCTCCACTTCCAATCCAGCTCCCTGCTTATGTACCTGGGAAAGCAGCAGATGATGGCCCCGGTGCTTGGGCTCCTGCGACCACAAGGGAGACCTAGAGGGAATTCCAGGCTCCTGGCTTTGACCTTGACTAGCCCCAGTAATTGTAGACATTTGGGAATTGAATCAGTGAAAAGAAGATCTCTCTCTCTCTCTCTCTCTCTCTCTCTCTCTCTCAGCTCCCCATTCAATCACTCTTTCACATCAATGAATAAATCTTCATTTTTTTTTTCTTTTTGCTCTTGTAGGTGGATCCAAGACGGTGGCTGAGAAAGGGTCCCCAGCAGCTCTTCCCTGCAGAGACAGCAGCGGGAACAGCTACACACACACCAGGTCACCTTCACAAGAGTTACGGGTGTCAGATGAAAGACCATGGTGCCTTAGCTTGTTATAAGAAAAGTTGCATTGATGAAAGCCAGAAGGAAGCAGTTGCCTGCACCACCCCTGCCCTAGCTGCAGAGAGTGCATTGTGGAAAGACGCCTCCAACTAGGGGAAATGACAGCAGACTAAATCCCAGTGCAAAAAAAAAAAAAAAAAATCAGCCTGCATCCCCAGCCTTGCTCCCAGACCCTTAGCTGTGGAGCAAATATTCTACACAGTATTGGAGGTCCTAGCTAGAGCAAGTAGGGAAGAGAAAGAAAATGTCCAAACTGGAAAGGAGAAAGTAAAATTGTGATTGCTTGCTGATGACATCATCTTATTCAAAGAAAACCCAAAGGCTCCAACAAAAATCTATTAGAACCCATTAAAAACTTCAGTAAAGTCACAGGCTAGAAATCCACTGTGCAAAAACCAGCAGCATTGTTAAAGACCAAAAGTGAATCGTCTGAAAAAGAAATCAAGAAAGCAGCCCCATTTCTAATAGCTACAAAAAAATATCTGGAATAAATTTTACTGAAAACATAAAAGATTTCTACAATGAAAACTATAAATCGTCAATGAAAGAAATTGACAAGGAAACAAAGAAATGAAAGAATGCCCCATATTCATGGGTTGGAAGAATTAATATTTTTAAAATGGAAATACTACCCAAAGTTATTTGCAAATTTATTGCAAATCCTATCAAAATCCCAATGACTATTTTCACAGAATTAGAAAAAGCACTACTAAAATTTGCATGGAACTACAAAAGATTCCAAATATCCAAAGTGTAAACTTCATCCTGGATTCCAACATAGGTGTCAGGGGCACAGGCACGTGGGCCATGATCTGCTGCCTTCCCAAGTTCATTAGCAGGGAGCTGGATCAGAAGCAGAGCAATGGGGACTTGAACCAGCACTTCAACACAGGACGCTGGTATCACAGCCACAATGCTGGCTCCCTGTAGATTAAGACTTAAACACCATTTACTTCGTATCTCATACATAGATAAACACAGTGTGCTTCTTCCATTATGCGTCTGTCCTAATTATCTTTAGACGATCTTTAATTTCCTTTATGATTTCCAGAAACAGTAGGTTTTAAAGTAACGTGTTCCTATAATAAAAAGTAGGCAAGGGGAAAATAAATTATTTTATTTTTGTTAAACAACTACTAAAACAAGGAGAAATAAATTATTCAAGTGGAGAGCAGACTCCCAGGGTATTCAGATAGGCATGAGAAAGGCTACCGTTGTGGTGCAGCAGGTTAAGCCACTGCTCGCCATCTCAGCATCCCATCTCAGTGTCTATTTGAGTCCCAGCTAATGTGCTTCTGATCCGGGCTTCTGCCTGGATGGCAACAGAGGGCGGTCCTTGTACCTGGGCCCCTGCATCCCACATGAGAGACTCAAATGGATTCTTGGCTCCTGACTTAAGCCTGGCCTAGGTCCCGCTATGGTGGCCTTTTGGAGAGTGAACCAGTGGGTGGAAGATGACTTTCTCTCCCCCCTCTGTGTTGCTCTGCCTTTCAAATAAATAAGACTGAAAAAAAAAAGCTCAAGAAAGTTTTTTTTTTTTTTTAACTAAAGATCTGAGAGATAAATTTGTAAGTTGTAGGACTGAAAGGAAGGAAGAAGGTCTGGAGGTAAAGAAGAATGGTGAGAATGAGGTGGGGATAAGGGAAGCGCGGAAAGAAATGCAAGAGGAGAAAAGAAGCCAAGAATCAGGCAAGACTGCTTTTACTTCTCACACACTTGCAAGAACAGCAGTAAACCTAGAGGTTTTTGCAGCTCTGTGAAAATGTCAGCGTGACAGGGATTAATTATGCTAGCATTTTAAAATTCAATTAGCTCTTCACACAACTCCAAAGGAAAACTCTCGATCAACTACCTCTGCACATCTTCAACTGTCACGCAGAATGCATGCCAGTGATAAAAGCAAAGTGCTTCCTACGTGAAAACCTTTAGCAAAGAAGTAATTCTGTTTTATGTCAAGGCCATCAACAAACGTTTATGTGTGGAACAAGGGAGCTTCTCCCACGGCGGGGGCCGGGGGGGGTAATTCCTTTATTTTCATGAAGTCGGTATTTCCCAGGGGCTTCCACTTAGAAGTCAGTGAGGCACATCACAGAGCTGCATCGAGCAACCAGGCACTAATTCCAGTTACTCCACTCTGCAACATCTGTTTCAAGCTCACAGAAGAGCTTTGGGTAAATTACTTCCGATGTGAACAGGTCAAAGGTGTAGGTCAACAACAATGCAAATCCACTATTAAAAGAACTGTACAATCAGAAAGCTGGCAGGCTTAGAAGACCGATGCATCTATGCCTGGGCACATGTCTATCAGGGGAAACAAAGCAGTAATGGAAAACGCACTTAAGGGGCCAGTGTTGTGGCACAGCAGGTAAGGCTGCTGTCTGTGACACTGGCCTCCCATATGGGCGCTGGTTCGTGTCCTGGCTGCTCCACTTCTCATCCAATTCTCTGCTAACAGCCTGGGAAAAACAGTAGAGGATGGTCCAGGTGCTTGGGCCACCTGCATAGGAGACCCGGATGAATCCTGACCTGGATCCAGCCCTGCCCAGTCCTGGCAGTCCCGTGGCCAACTGTGGAGTGAGTGAGCACATGGAAGCTCTCTCTCTTTCTGTCTCTTTCCCTCCCTCTCTCTCTTTCTAATAAATACATAATTGTTTTTTAAAAAAGAAAATGTATTTAAGCTGAAATTTCAATGTACATAAATTATTGCATATAGACTTTAGTTATTCTTTGGATAGCTGTATTTATTTTAGTTTGGTTAAATTCATCAAAATGGACACCTTGATAGTCCTTTTTTTGTTTGTTTGTTTGTTTTAAAGATTTTATTTATTTATTTGAAAGTCAGAATTACACACACAGAGAGAAGGAGAGGCAGAGAGAGAGAGAGAAAGAGACCTTCCATCTATCTGCTGGTTCACTTCCCAATTGGCCATAACAGTCAGAGCTATGCCAATCTGAAGCCAGGAGCCAGGAGTTTCCTCTAGGTCTGCCCATCAGGGTGCAGGGGTACAAGGACTTGGACCATCTTCTACTGCTTTCCCAGGCCATAGCGGAGAGCTGGATCAGAAGTGGAGCAGTCAGGTCTTGAACCAGCACCCATATGGGATGCCTGCACTGCAGGCGGTAGCTTTACCTGCTATGCCACAGCGCCGGCCCCAGTCCTTTTGTGTTTTTTAAAAAAGATTATTTGAAAGGCAGAGAGTAAAAGAGAGAGAGAGAGAGAGAGAGCGAGCGCAATAGAGAGAGAGAGAAATAGGGAGGGAGAAGATATCTTCCATCTGCTGGTTCACCCCCAGAATGGCCACAGTAGCCGGGTTTGGGTCAGGCTGAAGCCAGGAGCCAGGAACTCTGCGTCTCCCTTGTGGGTAGCAGAGCCCATGCGCTTGGACCACTATCTGCGGCCTTCGCAGATGCATGATCAGGAAAGTGCATCAGAAGCAGAGTAGCGGGGAGGAACAAGGACCAGCACTCTGATACAGACCCCAACACTGAGAGCGGGAGCTCAACCAACCGCACCACAACCCCCGTCCCTGAAAGTGCCCTCCTAAAAGTATCTCTTTAAAGAAGTTTTAAAACAGCAGCAGGTGTTTTGTCCAGCAATCAAGTCATGGCCATAAAGTACCTGGTTCACGTCCTCGCTCTTCTGTTTCCTATCCAGTTCCTGCAAACGTATCCGGTGATGGTTCAAATACTGGGGTCCTTGCCACCCACGTGGGAGACCTGAGTTGAGCTCCACACTCTTAGCCTCAGTCTGACCCAGCTTGGGTTACTGTGGGTATTTGGGGAAGATCTGTCTTTATGCCCATCTCACTATTTCTCCGCCTTTCAAACAAATAGAACAAAATAATTTTTAAAGCTTAAAAATAGCGCTGAATGGTTGGGACAAATGGCTTGTGTTAATTTCCTGAAAGGGTATTATAATTTCAAAGGTCCTCAGGAATCAGAATGTGGACATCCCACTTGAATCACATGCATCTGGGCTCAGTGGTGCTTGTTCTACACGATGATGCTGACGAGTAAGTGCTACGTGTTTCAGATGTAGGAACAGATGTTTGATCAATTACTGGGATTATGATTGTTCTGCCTTCGTCCTGCAAAATAGATGCTTCCCAATCCCTGCAGTGCCCCACATGACCGTCCTCGTGTGTTGTCCCTGAAACACTCACCCTTTATGTCCACACAGCAAACCTCATTCACTCATCTGCTGGCCGCCCCTCGTCAGACCCCTTGGAAGAAAGCTGTCTGCTACGCGCTTGTCTTAGCCTGATTCTGTGAATGGGCAATTTACACAGAACGGGATTTATTTCTCACGGCTTATTTTGGAGATTGGGAAGAACAAGGTCAAGGGACAAGGAAGGAGGTTAGGGCTTGGTCTCTCTGCTTCCAAAATGGTCACTTGCAAGCTGCATTCTGGGGAGGGGAGGGCGTCACGTACTAGTGGGAGAAGGGCTGGGAGGGAGAGCCATGTCCACAAGCGTTTGTAAGGGAGGAGAGCTCTCATGACCAAACACCATCTACTCATGCTGTTGCAGTGAGAATTAAGTTGCCAACACGTGAGTAAGGGGGTGGGAGGCCACATTCAGACCACAGCATCAACCAAATAAGGCATTGCTTACAATATTTTGCCCTTGCCTGAAATTCCTTTGCAAGGGGCCTGACTTTGCTGAGTCATCCCTCTGGGGTCTCTACATCAGGCCCTGTCTGATGCTGTGCTTCCCTTGGATATTTCCAGGAAGGATTCCCATGCAGTCTCAAGGGGTGTGCTCGCTCGCCCATGCTTCATGTGCTAATCCCATGCTCCCCTGGTAAAAGACAGCATCTATCACACCAGCAATGCGCTTCTCTCACTGAGTGGTAACTGAGTGACACTCTGTGGCAGGTGCTGGGATAGACTGGTAAGCCACTCAGACGCACCTGCACTCAGTTCTCACCATCTAGAGGGAGACAGGACAAATGGACACACAAGTACAACAAGTCGAGATAAGGTTCCAACAGAATGCAGAAGGGTACAGGGAGAGAAGCGTCTCACATGTCTGCCACCAGTTAGGGAAGGCAGCCAGTGAGTGACAGCTCAGCGTGGCCCTCCAGGGTCACTGGAATGGGTTGAGCAGGACGTGGTTCCCAGAGTTTATGCAGTCATTTAAAACTGGAGATCTTGTGCTAATGGGTGATGGATTTGTTTCATGGGTTAGGCGTGGGGACTTAATCTAATCACGACCTTGGGCAGGTGGGAGGTCTTCAGGTCCTGAGGGCTTGTCCTTGGAAGGTGGTCCTGTAGGAGGGGCTGTTTGTGAGAGCTGCACAGCTCTCGTGTTTCTCTCTCTGCTTCCCGGCTCAACTCTGACCGTTCCTCTGCACCCGCTCCCCACTGCTGGCTTCTACCAGACACCAGAGGAAGGAACTGCCAATCTTGGGCTGTGAACTTCCAAACTGAGAGCCACAGAACTCTTTTCAAGTAGTGCTTGTCACAGAAAGTGAGGGTCGTCTCTGTTAACCACAGCTGACGTGTCAGACACCTGGGACTGGTTTCCTGTGGAAGGCTGGAAGAGCCTGGAGGACAGGCTAGGGGAAGTCTGGGAAGTTACGGGTGATTCTGATGAGGGCTCCAAGAAGGGAACACTCACAGAAGTGGGGACAGGAGAGGCCTTGCTGGTGAGGCTGCAGACGCAAATATGGATCTACCGGGAATCGGACCAAAGGCCACCCTGGCTGCACCGTGGTAGGGAATCTGGCTGTAGTTAGTGTCCCTGTTCTGAGGCTTTGTGGGAGGCTGAACACTAAGCTGTGGTCTGGTTTGTCTGGCAAAGGATATGTCAAGGCTGCAAAGTGTCCGGGCTATAGTCTGGGTGACCTTGGCCATGCTAGCAAGGGTCACAGTGAGAATCAGGAGCAGAGGGACCAGAGCAGGATGATACGGAGAATTCCGCCAGGCCAGGGAAGGCAGGCAGAAAGGGTGTCCTCTGGACCAAATGCAGAGAATTAATTAATTAATTAATTTTTAATTAGGGAAATAGAAGGAGGCAGGGGGAAGAGAGAAATCTTCCATCCATTGATTCAGTCTCCAAAGACCCACAATAGCCAGGGGAAGACCAGGTAAACTCCAGGAGCCAGGAATTCCGCCAGGGCCTCCCAGGTGCGTGGCTAGGACTCCAGTGTTGAGCAAACATCTGTGCCTTCCAACGTGTGCGTCGCCGGGAAGTTGAAGAGCAGCAGGAGAGCAGGGACTGATATGGAAGGCAGATATGCCGAGGGTGCCTGACCACTTAGCCCAGTGCCACCCGCGCACACCAGGAATCCTTTGCTAAAGAGATTAGTTCAGAAAACACGTCCAAAAGCACCTTCCACGATGCCCCTCCCATCACAGGCCCCAGAAGGGCTCAGAAGGGCGGAATTGCTTCCAGAAAGTACAGGGCCAGCCCTGGATTCTCTCTCGCTGGCAAAGTTCTCAGAGCCCACTCTGCAGCTTTGACTCAAGTGGGCCCATTATGGCTCCTGCTGTCAGCAAACCCTGGCCTGGTCCACATGACGCTGACCTTGCAGGCATGAAGATTGCGAGAGTTAGGGCATCACGGGGTTTCTACCTGGATTTCCAAGGAAGGCTGAGAGGCCACTCAAAGCTGTGCTGTAGGCGTGGATGCCCTGCAGAGTGATGTGCAGGAAGGCTGTGAGAGTGGAACTGTAGAGGAATCCCCAGAAGCCAGCAACGTGAGCCAAGCACCCAGGAAACAGCAAGCAGCAGGCCGGGCAAGCCCCGGACCTCAGCATGCAACACTAAGGGGCAGCATGTGGGCAGCGATCAGTGGAGCCATGGAGGTCTCCACCTGGAAGTCAAAGAATGTTCCGGACAAGTCAGGGGTCCAGCAGAGATTGGTTGCAGGAGGGGAGTCACTGCAAATAAGACAATGCAACGTGGGATTGCGGGTTTGGAGCTGTAGCAGAGCCCCTACCGAGGCAACGTCCAGTGGAGCTGCAGAGACAACTCTACCCTGTGGGAGGTGAAGCATGGGCTGCGACCAGCACAGGGATGAGGCAGCCCAGGCCAGCAGGGGCCCAGCCTCCACCATGGAGGGCCCAGGAGGCCGGGCATGGAACGTTAGAACTTAATGATGGCTCAAGCCCCAGTCACCCACACGGGAGATCTGGGTTGAGTTCCTGGCTCCTGGCCTCAGATCACTCAGCCCTGGATATTGCCAACATTTGGGGAGTACACAGAAGATCTTTATCTTTCTCTCTGTGTCACTATGTCTTTTGAATTAATAACAATGAATGAACAACCATAATAAATGTATGTTACTTGGAAAGACTTTCACCAATTAATAAACTTTTTACAAATATCTGAAATGCATATGTTTCTAGTCTTTCATCAGCTGCACACTTCGGGTTTCATGACAGATATTTTGTATAGTAGTTATTGTCTAAGATATTTAACTTATTAGAAATTCACTGGGTGCGATTTTCACCCCAAGCTAATATTTCAAAATCAACAGGTTTAGTTTGTGTCTCTGTGAACATGCATAATTGAGTTTTGTTTATACAATTACTAAGGCTTTCTCTAGCATGAAATATTACTCCGAGTTTCAGAATTAGAATTTCATATTAATAAATTATTTTCAACATTGCCTTGTTAAGTTCTCCCACATAAATCATTTAAAAGAGTTCTCTTCTCCTCCATGATTTAACATGCCTAGTGAGAAATCCACAAATGCAATCACAACTCATTTATTAGCCACACAGACAGAAATTGAGTCAGACAAAGAAATTTGCTGCTCATCCTACACTCATTACACCTGCTGAGTGTAGGAGACATACAGAACTTTTCCTGTCTGGTAAAATTATAAGATTATAAGGACTATACTTTGTCAAGAAAACAATATTGATTGTATTCTATGAAGAGTGTTCATAAATTTGAATTCATTCTCTAATGATTTTGCTACAATATCTGGAGGCATGAAGAATACATAATTTTTAAAAATATTTATTTATTTATTTGAAAGCCAGAGTAACACAGAAGAGGCAGAAAGAGAGAGAGAGAGAGAGGTCTTCCATCTGCTGGTTCACTCCCCAATTGGCCGCAAGGGCCAGAGCTGTGCCAATCCAAAGCCAGGAGCCAGGAGCTTCCTCTGGGTCTCCCATGCGGGTGCAGAAGCCTAAGGCCTAGGGCCATCTTCTACTGCCTTCCCAGGCCATAGCAGGGAGCTAGATTGGAAGTGGAGCAGCTGGGTCTCGAACCAGCATCCATGTGGGATGCTGGCACTGCAGGAGGCGGCTTTACCACTATGCCACCACATCGGCCCCAGAATATACAATTTTATTTCCTGTTGCTAAAGGAACTATTTTATAATGTATATTTGTTTAGTGAGATGATGCCTTTAGAAGTCAAGTACAGTGGTGGTGTCTCACTGGCAATTAAGATACTTCTGTCCCACACAGGAGCACCTGGATCTATTGGATCCAGTCCCAGCTCCGATATCTGACTTCAGCTTTCTGCGAATGCAGACCCTGGGAGGCAGCAGTGGGGGCTCAAGCAGTCAGTCCTTGGCACCCACCTGGGAGACCTGGGCCCAGCTTCAGCCTGCCCCAGCCTGGCTGTTGTGGGCATTTGAGGAATAATCCAGTGGATGGGAGCTCTGTCTCCTTCCTGTGTCTTTTGGTATATGTTTTGCTACTCAAAAAACCAAAATTAAATTTTTTAAATGTCAAGTTGAATAATGATTAATATATGCTTTGAAATTAGTTATTGATTCTGAAGCGATTTTTATTGATGGAAATGTTTTTTGAAAATAATTCGGTGAATCTCTTTACCTGGCCAAACTTGGCAGCCACGTGGAGGGGTGTGCAGTGCTGGTCATCGACCGTGTGGGGGTCACCGCCATGCTCCAGGATCAGCGAAGCCACCTCCTTGTAGCCACTGGCACAGGCCATGTGCAGCTGCAATGCAGAGAAACTTGGTGACTGAACCTTAGAGGCAACGGCGGCATCCGTGCAGCTCACTCAGTGACTTAAGAGAGCTACCAAGAAAAGTACTGGACCTAGAGTAAAGAAACCATACAACAAAGGATGGAATGCAGTTGTATTTACTTGGTACAAGTGGATATCATTACCTTTTATGAAAGAAATGCGGTTTATCGCTTTCCTTCTGTTTCTTATACTATGCATTTTTCATGTAACTCCTATCCATTCTTTCCCACTATAATTTTTTTTTTTTTTGACAGGCAGAGTGGACAGTGAGAGAGAGAGACAGAGAGAAAGGTCTTCCTTCCGTTGGTTCACCCCTCCCAATGGTCGCTGCGGCTGACACGCTGCGACCAGCGCACCGTGCTGATCTGAAGCCAGGAGCCAGCTGCTTCTCCTGGTCTCCCATGCGGGTGAAGGGCCCAAGCACTTGGGCCATCCTCCACTGCCTTCCCGGGCCACAGCAGAGAGCTGGACTGGAAGAGGAGCAACTGGGACAGAATCCAGCACCCCGACCGGGACTAGAACCCGGGGTGCCAGTGCTGCAGGTGGAGGATTAGCCTAGTGAGCCATGGTGCCAGCCTAATTGATTGTTAAAATGGAAAATATAATAATCCATTAGTTTTCCATTCTTTGCCCAAAGGTCAAAAGAACCGACTAGCTGTAATCTTCCAGACACTGTACCTGCCGTTGTGGGATAGCAATTGAAAGATAAAGGCAGGACGTGTGTCTATATATGCCAAAGATATGGGAACGTTAGGGTTGGTTCATCCCGGATGGCTCTAAAATGATCATGCAGTTACCATGTAACACTCCCAGTTCACTTTCTAGCAGAATCCAGTGAAGTCTGAGGAACCACATGATGAGATCAGGGTTTCAAGAAGTTTTCATATTGGGAAAGTCTTTGTTTCTGAGTAAACTATCATCACAGCCAACCCTAAGTTACCAAGCACCTGCACAGTCTATTTCATGAGCATAAAAATAATAAGAAACAGTCAGGAAAGGAAAAAGAAAAAATGTAAAATCAAAGAAATCGTCTAGATTTGAGGCATGGAATTGTTTGGCTCTCTTGCTGTCTTCGTTGCAAAGATAAAGTCATAGTAAATTTTAAGAGGCCGATTAAATGTATATATTCGGATAAAATTGGTGCTTTTCTACCTTCGGACTTCATTGTGCTATACAATCTATAGTGTTTGCTTACATATTTATTTATCACACTCTCAACAACCTTAGGACAATGTATCCATATGATTGAGGGCACATACCACAAGACACTAAGTGTCACATTCACGTTCCCATAGGTTGCTACATAAAGAATTCATCTCACAATAGTGGAATTTTAGGAAATACTCTCAAGGATGACACCTCCACTGATAAATGAGAAAATATATTTTTATATACTCGATGTTTTAGAGAAGTAAATATTTACATGCTTCTAAATTTATTCTACACGATGTGACTAATCAGTAAATGATTGGCAGGTTGCTCTGTGCCACATGCAATGATATGTGAATTTAAGAAGATTTTCATTTTAGTATGAAACAAGATCTATAAAACTGAAGCAAGAATGTGGTAATTAGTTGGCAAAGGATAGAAACAAGACCAAGTCTCCAATCCTAGCTGATTTGCTCAGCATCCAGCAAAGGTTGAGTTCCACCGTTTGGAACCCAGCCCTGCCCTCAGACGGTCATCTCTCCCACGGTTTAGGAGGAAACAGAAGCAGGAGAGCCCGGCTCGCCAGAAAAGCTGTCGAAAGCATCAGCCACATCTGCAGAGGCTGGCAAACTGCGTTGCAGGTACCCTCGTCACAAAAACAGCAAGGGGCTGGCATTGGGCGCAGTGGGTAGAGCTGCTGTCTGAATGCCGGCATCCAATACGCTCCACTTCATGCCCCAGCTGCTCCGCTTCCAGTATAGCTCCCTACCAATGTGTCTGGGAGAGCAGTGGAAGGCGGCCCAAGGGTTAGGGCCCCTCCACCCATGTGGGAGACCTGCAAGAAGCTCCTGGCTCCAGGCTGCCTCTGGCCCTGCTCTGGCCATTGTGGCCATTTGGGGAGTGAACCAGCTGATGGAAAATCTTTCTGTCCCCCTCTGTCTCTGTAGCTCTGATTTCCAAAATGTTTTCAATAAAATCAAACAAACAGCAACACTCTAAAGGAACATTTCAACTTCATTATAAGAGATAACAGAATTTAAAAAAAAATCATCATAATCAAGTATCCACAGCAAAGAGCTTGTCCCTGGATTCCATTGACAGTCAGTTTCTGAGGTCATAAGCAAATGAGCAGACATCATGGGGTATAGTTTCTCACTACTAAAGCCGATGAAATTTAGCGTTTTTCTTTTTTAATTGTTTTCTGAAATGGAACTTATAGTCTATCCCTTGTGCTGAGTGGCTGAAAGATACCAGGTGCCCAGGTTTGACAGGAGGCATCATCGTGGTGTCTCACCTTACTGCTCTCCTGCTGCTTCGAGCGTCTTGTGGAAAATACAGGGGAGGATCTGGCCTCTGCCTGAACCAGCAGCAGCCCGTCTGGAAGCACAGCTCCATGGAAAACTAGCGCATTCTGGAAGTCGCCCATCACGTCAGCTCAGGACAGGAGGCTGGGGCGATTCCACAGACACCAGTTGGAACAGCTGTCAGCTATTTCTTCTAATCCTTACTACTTCCTCGTGATTAGTACCTTGATTTTGCAGATGGAGAACTGTGATTTGGTCAGTGTAGTGAACAGACCCAAGGAAGCAGTGCCATGAGACCCGAGGTCACATTTTTCTGCATTTTCTTGTCCTCAGATTGGAAACAGAAGAGTTGATACTGAAGTGGCCAGGCCACCAGGCTAACACTAAAAAAAAAAAAAAAAAAAAAAAAAAACCAATGCTCCTAGCACATCTTGCATTAATCCCATCAGTAATTGTTTTAATATAAAACTTTTGTCTTCCTCATAACTCTCCCTGACCCCACACCTAACCTTGTGTTCTATCTCCGTCTCTGGAGGAGGTGCAACACTTCTGTGCTTGCTTCAATGTCCTGGGCACAGTGCCAGCGTGGGCACAGACTCATTTGTTCAATGTGATGTGTCAACTCCTGGCTTTGCTCACCAAGCCAGCCGGTAGTTCTGGCCTGTCTCAGACAGGAAAGCACAGGAGAGTCTGAGACTCCACATTGGCTGTCAAAGTCTGCTCCAGCAGGGATCCTGCCTAAAATTTCCTCTGCTCACAAGCTCAAGGTGATTTAGGGCCTGGCCAGAGGCAGCTGGCTCAGTCCCAAGAACAGCTACTCACTTCTGATCCTGTATAAGGACATATTTTTAACCACATCAAGTGAAAGCTGAGAAAGCTGTACCCATTTCACACCTCACTCCCTCACCTTCCAGCAAATAGTTCATTTCATCTGATGGCAGCTTCCATTGCCAGAAATCAAATCAGCAGTAGGTACTACTGACAGTTATCTTAAGTTAAAGGTGTGCAATTTTTCTCAAATAAATGATAGTTCTAATATTCGGAAGAAATAGTGTCTAACACAATAGCTATAAAAATAAAAAGAAGCCCCCGTGATCATGTGTTTAGAGGGAGTTTCTGAGCTGATCAACTGTTCTGACAAAGTGTAACCTAAACAGAGGACGGCACATCACCACTCAGTCCTCACGTGCCTCGTCTCACTTTAGCATTTTAAAGGTGACATGCTCTTGGTTCTTTAAAAATCAACTCAAAATCCAGAGATGTTTTTCTAACTATAAATTAGCTAATATCTATTTTTCAGAGTATAAAAATGTATAAAATACAAGAACAATTTAAAAATAGCTTACAGTTGCACTCCCATAGAAACTGCTTTTCACATGCCAGTTATTTATTTCTATTAACCACGCAACTCATTTTATCAAATTAAGATCTTCAAACAACTCAACAGCGAGGAAATAAATAACTCAATTTAGAAATGAAAACAGGACCTGAACACACATTTGTCAAAAGATGATGCATCAATGGCAACAGTTTTATGAAAAATGCCCACCATTCCTCCTCATTAGGGAAATGCACATTAAAACCACAGTATCACTGGCTCCAGCTAGAATGGCTATTGTCAAAAAGATACCAAGTGTTGGTGAGGAAGCAGAGGAAAGGGGACTGTTGTTGGGAGTGTAAATTAGGATCTGTGAAATGGTTTGGAGGTTCCTTTAAAAAAAATCTAGAATTACCAAATCCTCCAGCGGTGCCACTACTGGGCATGTATCCAAAGGACTTGAAATCAGTATGTCCAAGGGATTTCTTCACTCCTTGTTCATTGCAGAGCACTGTTCACAAGAGCCAGCCTAAGGATCCATCGGCATATGAATGGATAAAGAAAATGCAGTATTAACACACTATAGAATGTATTCAGACTGGAAAAAGAACGAAATCCTTCCATTCATGACAGCCTGGATGAAACTGGATGGAGGATATTATGCTAAGCAAATGCCAGGAAAAGAAAGACAAATGCTAAAGGGTCTCACGGATAAAATCTGAAAAAGTCGAGGTCATGGCAACAGAGACTAGAGTGATGGTTGCGAGAGGCAGGGCAGGAATAGGGAATCACTGGACAAAGGGTACAGTCTCAGCTAGACAGGAGGAACAGCTTCGGAGACCTATCGCACAGGCAGGGCACCACAGCCACCTGGTAAATAACTCAAAGCAACTAAGAGTAAAGTCAAAGGTCGCATCACAATAGATGAGTTGGTGGGGTGATGGTCGCATTGATTAGCTTGATTCAGTCATCCATAAGGCAAAGCATCACACTTGATACAATCAATGTACTGAACTGTGACTTTCTGCCAATTATGACGGTGCAAATACAAAGAGATCCATGAATCCAAGACTAATTTTACTTAAATATGTCAAACATGCCCCTGCTATCTGCCTTGAGCACAGGAAGGCTCGCCTGGGCAGCGAGCACTGTGTACCAGCTGAGCAGTGGGCTGAGGGGCTGGGTGGCTCCGTCTCCTTGCACCTGCTCTTCCTGCAGTGTGGCACTACTGCGCCCAGCGTGAGACGATGAGGACTCAGCAAGTGCAGGAAACCAGCTAACGCCACAGCCTGGACGTCATGGGGCCGTGCACAGGGACTCAGGTCTGCCCGGCCACTTCCCCACGGTGCTGTCTTCTACGCGTCTTTCAGGAACACGCAGCATACAGTCACAGCGACCCCTCAGATTTGACCTCACCAGCTCTAAATGACCGGGGTTTTTAAATGTTTGTGACATTTTTGATATCATCAAAAACCCTTTGGGTGGTTGTTGTTACTCCTAAGTTCTCTCAGGTGCCTTCTGATCCTCAGACGCTGCACACTGTTCCGGTTCTGGACGCGTGCTGCCCACACCCGTGCCTCAGCTAGCTTGCACCCATCCACGCCCCATCCAGCCATGCCTGAGAGAACCCGTTTTCACAGATCCTTAGCTTTTCTGGTCTTCACTAGTAGTTGTCTATGAAACACTTACAGATGCATTTGCATTGCGTTAGTTCCCAACAGTGGGAAGCATGCTGCTATTTTCATGTATTACAGGCCAGTCTGTGAACAGACTCCTGCTGCTTCATTTTCCACTAAGAGATTGCCAATTTTTATTTCTATGAATTCTGCATATTTTAAAGATTAAAAGTTCAGAAAGCCTCCTATACTCATTGCTCTCCTCTCAGTTTTGCTCATTGTTTAGTGCAAAATGTTAATTTTAATTTCTGTTGTGGTCAACGACTTCAGTGTTTCTCCCGGGGTCTTCTCCACCCACTGTTACATCAGTAGGGCCTTTGACACCTGGGCTTGGGACTTGCCTGAACACCTCATTTGGAAGTCAGGTGTTGTTTTCAAATCACGTACTTTTATGCTTGTGTATCACCTTTTCAAGAACATTTGTGTATAAAACATAAAATATTTCCCTGCTGGCTTTGGCCATTTCTAAGTCTGAAGATCTAGTCATGGCTAGGGCCACATTTTGACAACAGCTGTGCTAAGCATACATGAAAATCAACCTGGAGGACCCGCCACTCTGTATTTTCTAGGGTTGTTCAGGACTTGTACCACTAACTACAGCTGTCTGATGACATATACGATCCGTATGCATGTGGTACCTGAGGTATGATGAGGACATGCAGCCTATCCCACAGTAGCACCACATGCATACGGCTTCCATGGATTTTCAACTGTACCTCCAGACCAAGGACACTGAAGATGAGGGGAGAGAAAGTGCTGGGTGGTCCCTGCCGAGGAAGCACACAGTGGGAGGGGTGGAGCCACTGTCGCTCGCTCCGTGTGGGCTGGTGCAGGTATGAGCTCCCCCTAGGAAAAAGCCAACGGGCACAGATGGCTGTTGGTCTGCTCTGGTGTGCAGGCTGGGGAGCTGGGGATACACTGGGGCCCAGCTGCACCATGGCTTCACAGGGCAAAGACTCTGGAGGTTTCCCAGGGAGACGCTGTGCCGTATCTGCCCCTATGTCAGGGGTTGCAGGAAGCAGCGAGCGCAGCTCAGCATCTGCAGCTGCCCGAGCTCCTGCGAGCTGAGCATGTGTCAAGGGCCTTTCGGATGCACTGCACCCACCCAGGCCTGGTGCAGGCCGAGTTGCTCGTGATGGGGTGGACGGGTGGCAGCTGAAGAGCTGGCTAATCCTCACAAGAAGAGCCCACTTCTCCCCAGAGGGCACGGTCCCCTCTCAAGTAAGGCCAAGCACAAGCCTCCTCGCCCTCACTGTGTCTACTCAGGCTCACTCCCCTCCTTCAGCCTCAGAGGGGCGGGGTAAGGGAGCCGGCGGGGGAGATGCGGCAGGAGGCAGCGAGTGGACCGCCTCCACTCTCCTTTCTACGGGCTCCCATCCTCGTCCAGCACCAAGCAGGGAGGTTCCACATTTGACGGAAATCAGGATCCTGACACCCGGGCCCAGGTCTGGATGGCATTCAGGGGTTTTGGGATCCCATGTAGAATGCTGCTTCTTTGATGTTTTTCTGACCCTTTGCTGCAATTTAGCAACTTCCTCAATGATGACCCGAGGCAGCTGTGCCATGGTGTTAGCATCAAAAGAAATAATGCTATTTTCATATCATTTTACTGTTGCAGCTTAGTCTCAAAATATCTCAAACGACCAACACTGTCTTGAAACCACGGCAATTATGACATCTGTGGCTCAGAACAGGAATGAGGAATTGTGGGACAACATTAGGGACCACAAATTTAATTTCAGTGTTAACGATTGCTAGGCCTCAGCATCACTGGTTTTCTTCATAATCCTAGGAACCATATTTTAAAATTACATTCACAACATCATTCTGATGAGGGACCACGGACTGCCCCAGATGGCCGAGGGAATAAGGCACAACAAGGTCACTACCCCTCACTTAAACTGGGAGTTTTCATTGTTACTCATATAACAGACCAGACGTTCTAATCTCTAAATTGAGGTTGTGCTTTGTCACATAAAATGACTGTAAAAGCTCAATTTCCTAAAAATGACGAGAAAATTAATGGCACTTGCTGGCCAGAAGAATGGGATGAACCAGCACTATGAAATCAGAAAGGGAAATAAAAATAAATTTGATATTTACATCCCCCATCCTTTCCCAACAAACTGAGTAAATGAGTCTCAAAGTAACAGAGAAAATTCTGTGATGCAACAGTAAAGAAACAGAATTTTTAAAATGTTTATGTTAGCTATTACACTAATATTTGCATAATGTTTATACACTCAAACGCAGGGACTGACTGTCATATGTTCTATAACACGACATTTTAAAAACTGTATCCTCATTGAGGTTTTGTTTGAGAAGAATATCAATGTTCACTAAAGGAACTTCTAAACATAGCTGTGGTACATCCTCCTCTAACGGAGGAGAAGGCAACATAAAACCACCCTTCCAGAAGTTCTCTCCTTGGATCCTTTGTTTGGTAGTTTCATCTTTTGCAAAGAACAATTTATCAGTGGGGAATTCTATCTAACTGTGAAATACAACTGATGTTCCAACCAGGAATTCAGAAATCAATCTATGAACAACAATCGCTGCGATAAGCAACAACAATAGACAGAAAAACACAATACCCTGTGCACCTCGCAGAACGGCAAACACTGGCCGATGAGCCATGAACATAAACACATAAACATAAACACATGAACATAAACATGCTCACCAATTCCAACTCAAACTAACCTGCCACTTGCTAAGTGCTGTGATCCTCAACTCTCTGGCACATTCTGTTCACGGTGACTGTCTTGGTTAAAGCTCAGACATGGTCATCAGTCCCCACAGAACAATATCGTTTGCAACATTTATGCTTTACGTTCAATAAAAAGTCACAAGGATGTCAAAATTAAAGATGGTTGAAAACGACAGCAATTTACTCTCTGTATTGATTCTTTCAAAAGCTTCTCTAATGAAGAGTGCGTGTTTAGCTGTGACCGAAGCACAAATGCTGTGTTCATTTAGCACTGACTAATCACACATAAAGTGACGATATCTGCTGGTATGAAGGAGGTAGCTCTACTCCTTCTCTGATGTGCTGGGCTTTATTATTGCATGTGATGATTCCGCTAAACAGCTCCCTTCAGTCCAACTCGGGACCCTCCCAGGCCACAGAAACCGCCTTCCAGGAGAAAGTGAGCAACCTCCAAGTCAGTAAATCCAGCAGCCACTCCCAGTCTCCACTGACTTCACCTCCTTCTTCCTCTCACTCGGCTCCGAGGCCAGAGGATTCTCTGGGACCACCTCCTGCCCCAGTCTTATTTGCTCCTTGTCTTTCCAGCCTGGGTCTGCCCCTTCTCCCTCATCTCCTGGCTTATTCCTTAAATCCCCTTTCCCTCAGTATCAGTCTGGCTATGTGTCCAGGATCACAGCTCTCAATATCCTATAGATGCTATTGCTCCCTAAAATCTTTCTCCAGTCTAGATGGCTCCTGAGTTCCAGACTCCAATATCCAACTGCAAACTCAACAGCCCATTAAGATGGCCGAGAGGCCCTTCCAGCATTGCATTTCCAAGATGAATCTGATCCCTGTTCCAAGCTCGATGTGCCATCAGCTTTCTCTGCTCATTGGATAGCAGCCCCCACACACTGCTAGTTTAAGCACTTGAAGTCATTCTGGAATCTTCTCTTCATCTCACGTCACGTACCCATCAGGAAACCCCATGGATCTCTTAACACAGCCTCAAGTTACCAATTCTCCCTCACTTAAGTCTTTAACTGCTGTGTGCCGGCCACGTGACCCAACGCCTGGGTTGCTGGAAAAGCTCCTCTCGAGCTCGCAGCTACTCCCCAACACAGCTGCTCCTCAACAGAGCAGCTGCTCAAGGAGGAAGCCTTTCGCCATGGCAGGACGACCGTGTGCTCCTCTCTCGGGGACTCTCCAGCGCGGCACCGGCACACACGGAGGGCGCTGCAGCTCTCTCCTTTGCATGTGCCAAGACTGACACACATGACAGACCCGCTCCTTTATGGCATCCATCACCCACCTTCCTCACTGAATGTGAATCCACATGAGGATCGGCGTGGTTTGCTCACTACGCTGCTGACTGCATGTGGGACACAGTATCTCCTCAGTAGATTGGACCACACGCCACTTAAAATTGTTATTTTTCAACATACCTTAATTATTTAGACTTATATTTTTAATTTATAAATATGTCTTAGAAGATAAAATTTAGAAGACTATATTTATAAAATTTTATAGTATTTTGAAATCCATAAAAGTTTTAAATTGCATTCTTTTAAATTTTGTCTTCCAAAATCCACATTTAGGAAGAGAATTCCACCTAGAGGTCTCATGGCACTTCACCTGGACTTAAATGGTCCAAAATGTGTCTGATCTCCTGGAAACGTTCTAGCCATTTGGTTAGGTCACTTTCTTCATCACCTGTCCTCAACCTCACACCGTGTTTTTGCCGTTGGAGAAACTGAACCACTGATCCCAACCACTTCTATAAAACCCACATTTCAGAATTCCATACTTCCTTTTGCTCTTCCATTCCACCAATCCTCACCTCTGCCCCAAATCTTAAGACATTTCTTAACTAATTTTAACCTGGACATACCCAGTCCAGGTAAACATTATACATCAACAGGACAAAATGCTCTTATTTTGATGATTAAACATTAGATTATATTGAAAATTAGTAAAAAATAAATTAATCTAATTTAATTAAACGCAACAATACTTGAGAGTAACAAGGTAGTGACAAGAGTTTTCTTCAATTTACAAATTAACTCGCCAGAGCAGCCTACACTTTGTTCTGCTTAAGACTAAAATGAAACACTTTCCCTGTAAGTTGCATCCTGAAAATCACATTGACCAAATAAAGCACAAAAAGTATTTGAAATTTGTTGGAAAAACACACACAGAAGAAACCATATCAACATATAAACACTGGTTGTCCTACAGGACTGGCAAAGGTATTACACATTTTCTTTGCGTATGTACGTGCTGTCCAAAATTTCTGCAGTGAATATCCATTACATTGGTGATAAGAAAAAAAGCAGCACCACTTAGGTGTGAATTATACCCAACTCCACGCTTTAGAAACCAAACTAACTTCTCTGCTGACCACGGTCTACATCAAATGCGCTAACTTACCAGGGTTACTCCCTCCTCGTTCTGCTCGTTGACGTTCCCTCCCGATGACAAGAAGTGCTTGACGTCTGTTAACATGCTCAGCGGCCTCTGCAGCTTCATCTGGCGCAGCGAGGTCAGGTCCACCCCTGGGGGGACAAAGGGCATTGAGACCAAACACAGAGAAGCCCTGGCACTAAGAGTCAGGGCCAGAGCCCTGCTTCCCGGGATAATCTTTCCATGTTCTTCTCTGAAGCCCCTTCCACCTTGACTCTCGTTCTCAGCATGAATAATCCCTCATTCAGTTATCCTAATTGGATTATAGTCTTTGAGGGAAGAAAGACTTATGTCTTGTTATACCCTCGGATGTGATATGATGCTTTAGACCAGGTAGGCGCTCGGTGAATACCCATTTTAGCACACGTCATCGACATACACTACTCAAAGTCTAAGCACATTGAGTTGAAGATACAGCTTCTGTTCTGTATGATCTTCCTGGACCAGACAGTTGATCCTAAAAGCAATGTGGCATACCAGAACAGAACTATGACTTTATGGATAAGCTGGCAGTATCTGAATAAGGATGTAGGTTACCAATATTGACTGCACTGTATTTCATCCAGTATCAAGCATGGTACTCATGCTAACTTCAATTTTGATGAATGTTCCATGCCTTTGTGAGTGTTAGAATGCAGTGGAGTTCTGTGAAGGGTATTTGAGAACTCTCTATATTAACTTTGAGGCTTTCCTGTACATCTAAAATGATTTCAAATGGGATGGGCCATTGTGGTCATGGTTTGAGATGCCCACATTCCCTATCGGAGTTCTGGTCCATGTCCCTGCTACTCTGCTTCCAACCCAACTTCCTCTACCATACCTGAGAAGGCAGTGGGTGATGCACAAGTACTCAGGTTCTGGCTACCCACATGGGAGACCCAGATGCAGCTCCAGGCTCCTGAATTCAGCCAGGCCCACTCCTGGCTGCTGTGGGCATATGAGAAGTGAACCAGAAGATGGAAGATACCTCTCTCTGTTACTCTGCCTTTCAAGTAAATCAATCTTGTAAAAGTCATTTAAAAATAATTTTTAGGTATTATTTAATAATTATTTAAAAATAATTTTATAAGGATGCACCCACTGAGTATTTTGTTAGTGAAAACAAATTATACTGAGTGAAGAACTCGGTCTTTCTCAACTGAGGTGGGTGATTCACTCATGAAAGACCCGGGTCTACTTACATGTATATGAAACATTTATTTAAATGTGAACTCCCTGTAGTAGCTGGCATCCCTCCATTGATGTATACCCTATTACTAGCATTGTTGGTTCAGGGACAAAATAGATACGTATAAGGGGGAAATAATTCCCCTTTTTCCCAGAGAAAGTGATGATGATATAATGGGGGTGATGGTGATGACAGTGGTGGGGACGGGGATGGTGGTAATGATGGGGGGGTGACAACAATGTCTGATGCTTTCTCCCTCTTAGCAAGTGCTTTTTTTATGAATCAGCAACCATTATTCTGAGCGCTTCCCACATCTTATCTGACTGAGTCCTGGTTGCCAACACTGACAAAGCCTGGCACAGTGGACCAGAGCAAAAACCCAGAAGTCTCAGACGTGCCTGGTCTGTGGTTGACTTCGGCACAGTTTTCAACCTGCCTGGGCTTCAATCCCCCCAGCCACTCAGACAACGACACAGACCCCAAGGAACGGAGCTGCCTCTGTGACACAGACCAGGAAGCCTGCTGCCCTCCTGTTGTCATCTGTTCCCTCAGGCACTGTCCACTTGCCCCACTGCACAGCACATCCTCTGGGTCATTCTGGAGCCAACCTGCCTGGGCTTAGGATTGTGCCTATTAATGATGACCTGTGCCCATGTGGGCAGGTGCCTCTGTTTCTTTACTGGCCAAATGGGGCAGTTCTTCCCTCATTTTCTAGGAAGATGAGTTAAGGCATGAACACAAATGAAATCCTATTGGGTTCACAGTAAGCATTCAGTAAAGGAGAGCTGTGACTTTTCATCAGCCTTCCGGCACATGGATTACATGCAATGCACGCAGGTGTGGTTTTCTTTGCAATGAAGAGCCAAGGAGCAACCAAGCAAGAAATGCAATATGCAAATAATGCAGTTTCTTCAAATACTCTGCTCAAAAGTCTGAAATAGGAACACGGGGACCACCCCCCGCTTCTGAATCACCCTGGAAGATCTCTCTTGTGGAGCACTTGAGGTCTGTTATGAAGAAGGCAAACCGCCATGCCATTGATGCTTTGACGATAATGGGGTTTGACCTGAGATTTAATTCTGAGGAATATCACTTCTCAGGTGTCGGCACTGAATTCTGCATGTGGAAGCAGCAGAAGAACGTGATGGTGCCCTACCCTATGGTCATATTATTTTGTCAAATTTTATAACATTGTAACATTTACGGAAGGTGAATGTTTCCTTTAGAGGATTATTTAAGCATGCATTGAAGTTGAGTGATAAAAAATGAACAGGGCTCAATGACTAAAACACAGTTGCAAACCCAGATGCGCCCTCCTCCACTGCACTCTGGCTGACAGCGCACTGTATCACAGGAACAAACCGCTTCCGGTTCCCGTTGCGGAGACTCCAGGGGAGGTGAGGACATTGCAGCCTATGACTCTGAAACCCAACTTTAAACCAAATACTGCACCAATTAAAATGCGATGTGCCTTTGAGATTTGTGTCACATTTTCCAGGAAAGAAGCACAACTGTCTTTTTGATGACACAATTCAACAGAAATTCTGTCTCTTCATTGTCAGACAAACTTGACCCCTCCTGGATAGAGCTAACCAAGACAATTATAAGCCATATTCAGTCTGTTCTGTAGAGGATAATGGACCAAGCTCACATTCTAAAAAAGTATTTTAATTATTATACTATCATCTGAAAATAAATTTAACATAAGCTTAGATTTATTATTTTGATGAGAATTGGCTCCTCTTAATTTAAAAGTAAAGAAACAAAATGATTTACCCAACATTCACAAATTGTCGCATGGTCTCCTACTGGCACTGCCTGATTACGTTTGAGAATAATCATAAATGCGTCTGCAAAGCTGAAATGACTTTAACCCCTCAAGTCAGCCTGAACTCTCTCAGCCTTCCCGATCATCCCTCGTAGCTAAGAAATCTGAGTTCTGTGCTTCATTCTGTCCAGAGGCTTCTCTGCACTCCGTCATGGTGGACGTACAACTGTGCTGGGTGCACAGTTGGAAATGTCTCTCCTCCCTGCCCTGGGTTTAGGAGGATGTCACCGCACGTCTCCTACACTGCTCTCTGAACACCACACCACTCCAGGATCACAGCCATGCCATGGCTTCTACAGGATGTCAAGGCTCTTCACCTAAGGCTTGGAGTAACTCACTTCTCTGAAGCCTTCTGTGCACTCCTGGGGAAAATCACTTCCTTCCACCTTGTTGTTTTTTAATGTCCGTGAGCACTTTGGTTTCACTCACTATGATAGATTACTGCATCATCACTTGGTGATACATAAAATATTTTTGGACCTCAAAATGGGAAGAAAACTAAACAGAGTCATGCAATTTGCTGTAATAGGACTTGTGCACACGATTCTCTAAGCTCACAGAATTGCAGCTAACCCTAATTCTTATCTCCAGAGTAAGTGTCCTGGAAGATCCAAGGAAGCAAAAGAATTGAGAAGGCAAATAAGGGAAGGGGCTCCCAGCAAAGAGGAATCAACATGTTTGAGCCCAAAGGCTCCTGTGACCCTGCATTCTCCCTTGGCCTGATACGGTCCACAGCCGGGGACTGCACCGGGCACCCTGGGACGCACTTGCATCCTCACGGTGTGTGATACTGAAAAGGCTGGAGCAGAGCAGCACCGTGAAGAACCAGGAAGCCGAGGAAAGACCAGGCCTTTGGGGGGCTGCTCAGTCTGGGGGTTCCCTGACGAGGGAACGGGGAGGGCCAGGACTGGGCCCCCCAGACATGAGCACTTGCAGAGACAACTGCAGAGAGAAAGACCAGGGTTTAATGGAGGCAGAGACGGCACAATCCATGAGGGAGGTGGACTCGTTTCCAAGAAGTCAGGGAAGCAGAATCTTAAGATTTGACGAGAATCAGATGTAACAGATTGGGGGGGGGGTGTTCAGATATCTGGATTCCTGACTGTAATTGTGAAATACGGAAGGTGGATAGAGCCTGACAGGGCAGTAATAAGTTCCATATTGGACAGGCTATTTCATATTATTTGACATCCAAGTCAAGAGACTGAGTAAATTTGCACATGCAGGACTGAAGAACTTAACCCATAATTCAGGGGGCCAGCGCTGTGGCGTAGCCGGTTTAACTGCTGCCTGCAGCATTGGCATCCCATATGGGCGCCGGTTCGAGTCCCAATTGCTCTACTTCTGATCCAGCTCCCTTGCCTGTCAGTGCACCTGAGAGAGGCTGCAGAGGATGGCCTGAGTGCTTGGGCCCCTGCACCCACGTGGGAGATTCGGAAGAAGCTCCTCTGGCTCCAGGCTTCAGTCTGGCCCAGCTCCGGCCGTTGTGGCCATTTGGGGAGTGAACCAACTGATGGAAGATCTCTCTGTCTCTCTCCCTCTGCATTCTCTCTGCATAACTCTAGCTTTCAAATAAAAAATAAATAAATCTTTTAAAAATATAATTAGGGGCTGGCGCTGTGGCATAGTGGGTAAAGCCACCATCCCATATGGGATGCTGGTTCTAGTCCTGGCTGCCCCTCTTGCTATCTGGCTCTCTGTCATGGTCTGGGAAATCAGTACAAGATGGACCAAGTCCTTGGGTCCCTGCATCCACATGGGAGACCTGGTGGAAGCTCCTGGCTTCAGATCAGCATAGCTCAGGCATTGTGGCCAATTGGGGAGTGAACCAGCAGATGCAAGACCTCTCTCTCTCTCTCTCTCTTTCTCTCTCTCTCTCTGCTTCTCCTTCTCTCTCTGTGTATCTCTGACTTTCAATACATAAATTAATCCTTTTAATAAATATAATTCAGCTAGAGGGGCATTCTTGGGAGCAGGCACTGGGTCAGAATACAAGGGTGAGATGACCAGCAAGATTGAGTGGAGACAAATTCATCAACAACAAAGCCCAGGAACGGCCCACGCTTAGGGCTGTGAAAACACAAGCTGAGCAGTGGAAGAAAACTTAGGTCAGTAGGAGCTGGGGAGAGGGCAGATGGACTATGGAGAGATCATTGCAAGACAGAGTTTTCCCGAGAATGGCACAGGGACGAGGTAATGAAGGGAACAGAAAGAGGTTGCTGGAGGGAACACTCGGACCACAATGCCCAGAGCTGCAGGAGCCGTTCCCGAGGGCGGGTGGGCTCAGGAGCTGAAGGTGGTGGCTGAGTAACAGGAGACAGGAACTCAGCAGAACAGAGTCACTTTTCTTTTGCAGGGAGGGGCAGTGGGCAGTGCTGCACGCAGAGCCAAGCAGTGCCTTGCGTTTTCCAGGGACGTGCATACAGGTGTCTGCATCCTGGACCACGCTGAGCCCACCCCTCAGCCCCTTCTCCCTGCTGCTCCTTTTGTAACCCATGGTTTTCCCCACATGCCAGCCGGCTGGCCTCACCCAGGGCATCTCAAATCCGTCAGACTTCCATGAGCCTGCTTGTCTCATTTACAGCCCGTGCAGTGCCGGCGGTGAGCCAGGGTTAATTGCTGTGCCGGGGGTACAGTGTGCGTGGGTGGTGACAGTACAATGAGGACCAGCGATTTCCACATAATCTGCCTGTGCGTGAGGCTGCCTGCCGCCTCCTGCCACTTGTGATGCGCAGCACCCAAGTACCAAGGGCCACAAGGCAGAGTCTCATCTCAGAATCTCAGGCTTGTGCGAGGACATCATCAGCGCCCTCTGTCACAGCAGATAACTCCAAGAGTCACCAACCACAGGCCCAGAGAATAAATGGAATCAGACAGTGCTCCCTGGGGATGAGCTGGTGATGCAGACAGGCGGGCGGGAGACTGACAGACACAGGAAGGGAGGGAGGGAGGGCAGAAAGACTCAGAGGCAGAGCCCGGACAACAGCAGGCCCGCATGGAAAATGGAATTAAAAATTTAAGAGGTATAAATTGAGTTTGTTCCAGCAAACTTGGGTTCTGCAAACTGATTGTGACAGCCACCGTTACGACTGATTTTCTCCTCACCTTCCAGAATCGGTACCTTCTGAAATGAAAACATTACATTTTTTTTTCCTTTTACATAGGAAATATATAGTACCAAGTAAGCAAATGCCAAAACTTCCTATCAAATGAAAGCTCGAATGAACTGGAAAACACACAAGTGATGGTAACGCTTTTGCACACAGAAATTCTTTTCTTTCCCTTTTTTGATTGCACACCGGGAGTTGTGTTTTCTCTTTAAGCCACTTTGCTGAGGTATGCTTGACCTCCAGAGTTAACGTACACAAGCTGATGAATTTGTAGATGTGCACACATCTGTCAGTCGGTCGGCACTGTCAATGCCATAAACAGAGCTGTCACATCTCCGTTTCTTCTTGTTGTTACAGAAGGCTGACATCCATCATCAGAATTGCACAGAGATCCTCTGAAGTCTGAAACTTTTTGAGCGCACACACGATGCTTAACAAGTTTTAGGTTTGGGGGCCAGAGCTGTGACACAGTAGACTAAGCCTCTGCCTGTAGCACTGGCATCCCATACTGCCGCTGGTGCTCCTCTTCTGATCCAGCTCCTTGCTTGTGGCTGGGAAAGCAGCAGAGAATGGACCAAGTGCTTGGGCCCCTGCACCCACGTGGGAGACCCAGAGGAAGTCCTGGCTCTTAGCTTTGGATTTGTCCAGGCCGGCTGTTGTGGCCATGTGGGGAGTGTAGCAGTGGATGAAAGACCTCTCTCTCTGTCCCTCACTCTCTCTGTCTGTAACTCTGTCTCTCAAATAAATACATCTTTATGTTTTGCAGCCTTTTCCAGTGTCAGAATTTTGGATTTTGGATGCCGAATGAGTAAAGTCTGTGCAGACATTCCAAGTCCAAAGGGCTCTGGGGTCTGAAGCAGCATGGTCTGCAGCCTCTGTGTAAAGGACGCGGGAACACGTCACGTAGGATCTACCTGTCCCAGACGATTCTGAAGCAGGCAACACCACAGCAGCCGGTCCTGTAGGCACTGTCACACCAAGTTCCCCGAGCAAATTCTGAACTGTGTGTCACACGGGGAGTTTTGTAAAGGCCCAAAGCACTGCCTTCACCACAGTGAAATCTGCCTTGTTTCACGCTTCATTTCCTGCGGAAGCAATGGACTCTCCTCCATCAACGCACAGCTGATAGGGCCTCAAAGAAGCCAGGGAGTCTGGAGGGGTGGGGGGCGAGGGGTGAGGGGCTGGGGTCTGTCCTGACTCAGCGACCTTTGGCACAGAGGGCTCCACACCCGCCCTTTCCCCTCAACAGAAGTCACCAGGCTTCTTTGCTTCCAGAACGAACGGGCTGCTCTCTTCAAGTATCACGACTGCGAGTACTAACTGTGATTATTCCAAGTCATTCCCAGATGCCAACCAGATGGAGGAGGCAGTGGGCATGGGGACAAGGAGGCCGATGGGAGAGCGTCTCTGGGAGGAGGGAAGGGGAGGGGTCTAGATACTGTGTGGCTCCCTCCAGGGGTCAACCTTGAAGGGACTCTGCTTTCTGTGTTGGTATTTATACCTAAACAGCAGAAAAAGAACACGCACAACTCTGTATTCGCATGTTGTATGGGGCTCAGGGATTCAAACACCTCCTGTTTTCTCATGGCTGTACTTACTCACAAAATTATATGCTGGGTTGGTTTAATTAAACGCTGTCAGTGAATACACTTTGGGCTCAGTCTCATCTTTGCAAGCCGGCCTCACGACCGGAGGCTGTCTCCTGATGACATGTGGGTTTCCAAGTGTCACCCGAGGGACTTCCTGTATGTCGTGCACACTGAAGCCCTCACTCTCCAGTTCTCACAAAGACCACCTGCTCCTGGGAGAACACACTTGATTTGACCTTGCTCTCATTAGCTTAAAATTCAATTGTGCTGGTTCATGTCCCTTCCCCTCCCAGGGGAGAACTGAATATAATTAGAAACCTAGTCCTACTAATTATGGACTTCAGATGCCTGCTACGCATTCCTTCATTGTTGGCCTCTGGATTTCTGCTGTCTTGCAAAAAACCGCCTTGGCCAGACTGGCAGTGCAGTGCAGAGACAACAATGAAACGCTGAACAGAAAAATACCTTATTTTACACCATCTAAGTAAACGACACCAATCAGAAGTCATGCAAGCATTGCCCATATGAAGGAATGCACGCTTATAATCCGACAGTTTATTTCTTTCTATAGCTTTACAAAGTGGCAGCCTACCATTCTCATCCAGATAGGTCAGTAAGATAGAGCTGGATTCTGTCCCTTCTATGGCGTAATCTAATGGGATATTTCCGTTGACATCCTGGAGAAGGACATTGGCTCCAGCCTATGTAAAAAAGGAAAAAACAGCATCATCTATACAGTTAGATAGAAAAGCAAGTACACAATTTACTATTAGTCAAGAAACATCCAGAATTAATTTATGTCAGACACAACCTTGAAGAATCATGGAGGACACTAGAATTATTTTTAAGACAAAGATATTCAGACTTGCAGGGGCTCCTATGTTCTCCAAATGTTCACTACTCTTGCAACACCTTGCAACCAGCTACTTCCTCTCCCACCCCTGGTTGCTAAACCCGGAATCATCAATCAATGGCGGCTACACCATACTCTGTGTTGGCTGGCTCCATATCCTGTCTGGTTTTGTAGGAGAGGAGAGGGAGGGCACCTCTCCACTCTGGTTCCTACCTGAGCTCTTTAGCTGGAGCACAATTAATACGAGGCTAGTTAACCAGAGGAAAGCATAAAGGTTTCATTAAATTTACACACACATGGGGATCATCACAGGAAAGTCTGAGGAAGGTACCAAAGCATGACGCTCTTATGCTCTGTAGACAAGCAATGGTGATTGACAGGGGAAATGGATCTCTGGACTAGGGCAGAGCATTCCTGGGGTGTCACTAAAAGTCGGAAGGAGGGGAGCAGGAGCCTGTGCTGGTAAGGGGCATTCCACAAGGCTGTCTGTTCAGATCCATTGTAGCCTCAGTCTGCAGCCTCTTTCCTGGCCTTGCTATAAGGACATCCATCCCCACAGAATCTCCATCCCTTGCCACATGCAGGAAAACACAGCCAAACGGCCCCATCTGATGTGCCACTTCCTCACGTGACTTCAGCCTGAACTAATCAAGGAGGCAATTGGCATCTGCTGAGATGGCCCGGCTTTGTCTCCTTCGTTTCTAAGACCAGAGTTGTGTCCACAGCCTTCAGAGAATCTGAATGGTGGGCTCCTCTGTGAACAAGAGCAGCTTCGAATGAGCTTGCCCCACTTACACAAGGAATTGTCTGCAATTCATATTCACACTACAGTGCTTTCATAAATCCCATGCTAATGGCTGCAGATCGGTTTACCTCTTCCTAGAAAATGTTCTCTAACTAAAAGCATACCCTGTCTGGTCTCTAACAGAAGTGGATTGACTACATCAAATAGGATTATTCCACCTTTTAGCCTCGAAGCGTCCCCATCAGCACAGAACTCTGAGTGCTCTGATCCAGCCAGGATGTGCCCCAGCTTAACCTCCATGGGGCAATGCAAGGGGTGAAGCCACCACTTGTGACACTGGCATCTAATTCTGGAGAGCCCGTTGAGTCCCAGCTGCTTCATGTCCACTCCGGCTCCCTTCTAATGCGCCTGTGAAAGCAGTGGAAGACGGCCCAGTGGTTGGGTCCCTGTCTCCATGTGGGAGGCCCAGATGGAGCTCCAGGCTCCCTTCTAATGCGCCTGTGAGAGCAGTGGAAGACGGCCCAGTGGTTGGGTCCCTGTCTCCATGTGGGAGGCCCAGATGGAGTTCCAGGCTCCCTTCTAATGCGCCTGTGAGAACAGTGGAAGACGGCCCAGTGGTTGGGCCCCTGTCCCCATGTGGGAGGCCCAGGTGGAGTTCCAGGCTCCTGGCTCCCTTCTAATGCGCCTGTGAGAGCAGTGGAAGACGGCCCAGTGGTTGGGTCCCTGTCTCCGTGTGGGAGGCCCAGATGGAGTTCCAGGCTCCTGGCTCTAGCCCTGTCCAGCCCTGGCCCCTGCAGTCACTTGGGGAGTGACCCAGAAGTCGAAACGTCTGTCTCTGAGTCATGCTGACTCTGTCACTCTGCCTTTGAGATAAATAAAAGAATCTTTAAAAGACTGCAATGCTTCTTTCATTCTTAAAAACAGATCACACGAAGGTCACTATGCCTCACATCCCTTAATGAGCGCCACTAAGTTTTTCCAACATGGCTAATCTCTTTCCCCGACGGCATGATGTGAACACACACCCATCCTCTAAGGTTTTCCACATGCCTCCCCATAGCATGGGCATAAATTCAGGGTACATGGAAGTTTTCCGCTATTTCATCGAGGCAATAGGACTCTGTGTGACAATGATAACATAGTTCTTTCTTTAAATTTATTTGGAAGTCAGAATTAGCGAGAGATGGAGAGATAGAGATCTTCCACCCACTGGTTCACTCCCCACGTGGCCAAAACAGCCAGGGCTGGGCCAGGCCAAGGCAAGGTGCAAGGAGCTTCCTCCAGGTCTCTCATGTGAGGGCAGGGGCCTACACACTTGGGCTATCCTCAGCTGCTTTTCCCAGGCCATCAGCAGGGAGCTGGATTGGAAGTGGAGCAGCCAGCTGGAGTGTTGGCATTGCTGTGTGATAATGCCAGCCCCTATGACATAGCTCTTATGCTGTCAAAATTCATAACTTCATATAAAAGTGTGACTCATTCACATTTCTATATAAATATTTAGGATTTCTGCCTTCTGTCATTCTGCATATAAATAAACATTCTTCCTATAACTTCTCAAGTTGGACTTCTTTCTAAAGAACTCCAAATATATTGCAAAAACAAATAAAGAAGATTAAAGTGGTAAAATAGTCTATATCTTAAAATTGTCTCCCAAGATAAGCTGTATTGCTTACCTCAATTTTCTATAACCATGTAAAGGGATTCCTTTATCTGAACAGAGTGAGAAAGCTGTCACTTACACTGAATTTTCATTTTCCTAGGAAAGCATGCAATTTTTAAAGATTTATTTATTCATTTGAAAGTCAGAGTTACGGGGAGAGAAGGAGAGACAGAGAGTGAGACCTTCCATCCACTGGTTCATTCCACAGATGGCGGCAATGGCCAGGGCTGGGACAGGCCAAAACCAAGAGCCAGGAGCCTGTTCTAGTCTCCCACGTGGGTGCAGGGGCCCAAACACTCAGGCCATCTTCTGCTGCTTTCCCAGGCCATCGGCAGGGAGCTGGATTGGAAGTAAAACAGCTGGGACTCAAACTAACACCCCTAGGGGATGCTGGCCTCCCAGGCAGCAGCTTTAGCTGCGACACCACGACGACAGCCCCAAAAGCATTTTCCAGCCCAATCTTAAGGCCCTGAAGACGTCAAGGTCTCTTCTTAGTACATTCCACTTAATTTTTGTTATTCATAGTTTGAGAAATATTACTTTAGGCACATTCTCTTTTCTCAGGTCAGGGTTTTTGTTTTTTATTTATTTATAAATGAACAAATTCCATGTATTTCATATGCACAGAGTAGGAGCACAGTGACACTCCCCCCACCCTCCCTCCCACCTACGCTTCTACCCTCTCTGCTTCCTTTCTTGTTCTTTGAGTTTTTACAATGACGTACTTTCAGTTCATTTTATAGCCATAAGATTAACTCTCAACTAAGCAAAAAATAGGAAGAAAAGAAAAGCAAAAACAAAACACTGTTCCTAGGCACATTCTTAAGTAGACTTTGCTAATGGTGACTTCTTTATTCTCCAAACATCAAGAATAAGATTTTGTACTTGGGCCAGCGCCATGGCTTTCTTGGTTAAGCATCCACCTGTGGTGCCAGCATCCATCCCATATGGGCGCCGGGTTCTAGTCCCAGTTGCTCCTCTTCCAGTCCAGCTCTCTGCTGTGGCCCGGGAGGGCAGTGGAGGGTGGCCCAGGTGCTTGGGCCCTGCATCCACATGGGAGACCAGGAAGAAGCACCTAGCACCTGGCTTCGGATCAACACAGTGCCAGCTGTAGGGGCCATTTGGGGAGTGAACCAACAGAAGCAAGACCTTTCTCCCTGTCTGTCTCTTTCTCACTGTCTGTAACTCTACCTGTCAAACAAACAAAAAAAAAAACAGATTTTGCACTCCTACCCAAATATGTATTGTTAACGAGTCAAATAGCATGAGACAAAACTTGAGTGTCATCCCTGATGTCAATGTTGTCGTATCTACTCCAGCCTCAGCTATCCTAATCAGTGGGAAGGAATCCAAGTTCTTTCTTATTTCCCGATCCATAAATGTTTGAAGTAGAAACCATATAGGCTAGGATCAGCATTGGAGCGAGCAGGTAAAGCCACTGCCTGCGATGCTGGCATCCTGTTGGTGCCGGTTCCTGTCCCTGCTGCTCTCTTGCAACCCAGCTCCCTGCTAATGCCTGGGAAAAGCAGCAGCAGATGCCCAAGTACATGGGTACCTGTCACACACCTGGGAAGCCAGGGTGAAGCTCCTGGTCATGGCCTGGTTTAAGCCCTGCCCATTGTGGCCACTTGGAGAGTGAGCCAGAGGACGGAAGATCTGTCTCTCTCTCTCTCTGTGTGTGTGTGTGTGTGTGTGTGTGTGTGTGTCTCCCTCTCTCTGTGTAATTATGACTTTCAAATAAATGAATAAATCGTAGAAGAAAAGAAAACCATATATGCCATATATATCTCCCCATATATGCCAAGGCAGACGATGAAGTACTGTCAATGGCAACAAAAACAAATAGGAAAATAACTTGGGGCTGAGCGGGCGGTGCACTTGCAGACAGTATCTTCTACACATCGAGAAGTGCTGGTGCCCTCTTCAAAGGCAGCCTGACCCTAAGCACGGTGAGGGAAAGCTTAGCTGGGCTCCTTCACTGATCACCGCGTTGTGTGTGCCGCCGGACCACCAGGAGCTGTTCCTGGGACAGAAGCCAGCCCCCCTCAGAGCTGGCAGCTGCCACAGCCACCGACCGTGCCGTGTTCCTCCTCATCCTCCTAGCACCTCCCACAGCACACGCACATGCTAGGCACTAGAGCATACTCAGAAAACAATCGAAAAATAAGGAGCCAACATGGTTAAAAACAGAGGCAAAGAATGTCCATGTTCAACTTTTAAGACCTTGGTTTTCAAGAGTTTAGAGGTAACATTACTGCAGGGTTATATTCCCTGCCTTCACTTTTTCCACATTTGTGGCTCTTTCTGTTGAACTGCAGAGAGCAATTTAAGATTTATTTGTTTATTTGAGAGCAGAGTTACAGACAGCAGAAAAGACAGAGAGGTCCGGTTCACTCCCCGAACAGCTGCAACATGGCTGACGCCAGGAGCTTCCTCTACAGGGACGCAGGACCCACGCCCTCTTCCACTGCTTTCCCAGGCCTTGGCCGAGAGCTGGATTGGAAGTGGAGCAGCCGGGACTTGAACCGGCATCCATTTGGGTTGCCGGCGCCTTAGGCAGAGGTTTAACAGACTATGCCACAGCGCAGGCCCCGGGCAAAGCAGTTTCTAACACAGTACATCACACTCGGGAACATGATGGATAGTTCTCTCTATTTAATCCAACAAGGTGAGCTGTTCTGCATACTCTGCCTCCGTCGGGAGGCGGAGCCTGGAAGCCTGGAAGAGGAAAGTGATTTCAGGTCTCTGTGCTGTGCTAGTCATCAAGCACCAACCCGTCCAGGCCACGCCCCCTCTTGGGCCCCTGCCCTTGCTCCTTTCCCAGCTGGGACAGGACTGGTTCTTGCTAGTAGAGGGCGCTAAAGGCACACTGCGAGGGCGGGGTGGGGGGACTGTGGTCTTGGGGTTCCAAGGCTGGGCTTTGGGCCCAGGAGGCTCAGTGGTGCTTGACCCTCAGTGAGTCTCCCCAGCACACCAGCCAATGTCTTGCTCAAGTTTTGCTGGTGACTGCTTCCTGCTCGCCAGCCCTGGCCGGAGGCACCTTCCTGAAACTTGCTCAGGCACGCCCTCTGCAACGAGGTCAAGCCCCAGCTTCAGCAGAGGGGGTGTTTCTGAGGATGTCCCTTCCCTGGGTCCCCTCCTTCACCCCTGCACCTGCATCCCTGGATCATACTCCGAGGTTGGCTCCTTCTTAGTCATCAGTAACGATTCATGTTCGGTTTTCATCGTTCAAACTGTTGCTGACAATTCTGGCTCCTGGCTAGACCCTAACCAGGCTCTTTTCAAAATTGGTGTGGTCCCCAAGAGCGGCCTCTCCCAGGTGGCGTTGGGGATTGGGACAGCTGTCGTCTGGGCCAAGGTCCGTGCAGGTGGGGCAGGCGTTAGCTATCCACAGCACACAGGGTGTACCACGTGAGCCACCACCTGCGGCAGACTGTGCTTAAGTGCCAATAGGAGCAAGTGCTGTGGGAGTCCAAGGGGCTGCAGCACCGGCCCTGGCGCAGCAACGGTGACTACAGGGCTGTGGTGTGGCACAGGGTCCCCTGTGGGCAGTGACGGCCATGAGGCAAAGGGACAGAAACAAAGTCCTTTCACTGTCAGCGCAAGTCACAGGTAGAGAACCCGACACGGAGCACCTGAGACCGCGTGCACTCACACTGAGAGCGCGTATGGCTGAGAGTCAAATATGAGGGGTAGGCATACTGAAGGCTATTACAAAACGTCAGTAGGATTCCTAATCTGTCAGAGTTTTTTTTTTTTTTTTTTGATAGGCAGAGTTAGACAGTGAGAGAGAGACAGACAGGGAGAAGGTCTTCCTTTTCCTGTTGGTTCACCCCCAAAGTGGCTGTTATGGCTGGCATGTTGCAGCCAGCGCACTGCGCTGATCCGAAGCCAGGAGCCAGGTGCTTCTCCTGGTCTCCCATGGGGTGCAGGGCCCAAGCACTTGGGCCATCCTCCACTGCACTCCTGGGCCACAGCAGAGAGCTGGACTGGAAGAGGGGCAACCGGGACAGAATCCGGCACCCCAACCGGGACTAGAACCCAATGTGTCAGCGTCGCAGGCGGAGGATTAGCCTAGTGAACCATGGAGCTGGCCAATCTGTTGGAGTTTTGATCTGCAAGTCCTCATGGGTTGTGTTGAGATGGGAGTCACTGTGTACTTACGTCTCATGTGGGATCTGTCCTTAATGTGTTGTCCAATGTGAAGTAATGCTATAACTAGTACTGAAACAGTATTTTACACTTTGTGTTTCTGTGTGGGTGCAAACTGATGAAATCTTTACTTAGTATATACTGAATCTATCTTCTGTATATAAAGATAATTAAAAATGAAAAAAACTTGGTGTTAAATTGGAAATTGCATAGAAAAGTAATCAATTTTTTAAAAAAATCATGTAGGCTCTCTGTCCTTAATGTGCTGTACATTGTGATTTAATACTATAACTAGTACTCCAGCAGTATTTTTCACTTTGTGTTGCTATGTGAGGGAAAACTGTTGAAATCTTTACGTAATATGTACTAAGCTGATTTTCTGTATATAAAGAGAATTGAAAATGAATCTTGATGTGAATGGAAGAGGAGAGGGAGCGGGAAAGGGGAGGGTTGCGGATGGGAGGGAAGTTACGGTGGGGGGGAGCCATTGTAATCCATAAGCTGTACTTTGGAAATTTATATTCTTTAATAAAAGCTTTGTAATTAAAAAAAAGGCTTCTATAGCCGTGGCAACTCAAAAAAAAAAAAAATAAAGAGATGGGATTCTGACACTTGGCATGCAGGATCTCGCTGGAGTCAATGAGACAGACAGTAGCAAAGCTTCCAGTCCCCGAGATCCTCCCCCTCTCTGTCTGAGAAGCCCCTCGGTTCCCCCAAAAGCCCTGATGACTTCACCTGGGACAAAGGCCTTGAAGGGCGATGTTTATTTTCTTCCACATCCGCCCCACCAGCCTGTTTTTGCTACACTCAAACCTTTGGAGAAATTTCACTCTCCTTCACAGGGGAGTAAACACCACGTTCCATCACATTGGAGAGTTATGAGACTGCGCGCACACACACACACACACACACATCTGGAGGACACATGTATACATGAATTCTTGGCCAAATGACTGCGCAGTATGAATTCACCGACACGGGTGCACTTAGTGGAGACTGTAGAGGTGACACGGCAGCTCCTGCAGCTGGCGACGGCTCAGGCTGACTCCTTGTTGGCTCACCAAAACTTGGATACAATTATAGCCTGTCTGATGCCCATAGGTTCTCTGGTTTGACTGAGAGGATGAAGCTAAGTGCTCTGGGAGACAGAGCTGCTGGAGTGAGTGGCCACCTGGGCATGGGGCAGGGGTGGGCAGCAGGGCCGGGATGTCTCCCCGGGCTGCTGGGGCGCTGCTGCCTGTGGGAGTGGGGACCCGGCGTGTGCAAGCCAGCCAGCCAGTTCTGCCAATGCCCAGCAGGGAGCTTCCTCATTGCCAGAACCAGCCTCTGGCATCTGGGTGAAGCCCCACCATCCAGCAGGTCCCAGGCACACCCTCTCCCCGAGGGAATAAACCGAAATCCTTGGGGGCTCTTCCAGGGTTTCGCCCTTTCTGGGTTCACACCCTCACTTCTGGGAGGCCAGCTGCTCCCTACGTCTTCAGCTCTGTCATTCTTTGGCACTCCCACTCACGCTCCTCCCTGAGTTACTACTTCCTCATGCTGAATGTCCCTGTTCCCAGTGTCTCACTCTTCTGAATGCACCTTCACGGCCTTCCTTGCCGCTCCCCTTAGAGAGGGAGTGTGGCACAGTGGTTAATGCTCAGGCTTCAGGGTCGCACACGTGTGATGCAATCCTGGTCCTTCCACTCGTTACTTTTAAGGTCCAGGCAAACTCCCTAAGGTTCTCGTGTGTTGGTTTCCTATCACGTAAAAACAGGGCACACCAATCCTATACACCACCCGGAAAAGGTGCCTGCACGCCCCCTTCTGGTGCTGAGAACACACTCTTTCTCAGCCACGTGGCCCTGAGGATGCGTCTGTGCCAGGGTCCCCCGCAGGGACAGCAGAGCACCTGAGGACGCACCTGCCTACTCACTTGTCGGCCCCAGGAACCCTGGATCAGTTACTTAGTGTCTGTGTCACTACTGGGGACAGGTGGTCTGTTGTGAAGGTGAAAAGAAACGAAGAGCAAACACAATTCTAGTGAAGTACTAATAATAGGAAACAGGTGCAAGAAGAGCACTTGTGTTTGGATCATAGGACACAGTACAGCCAGCAAAACGGCTCCCACATCCTAGGGCATGTTCACAGCTTCCTGGAGGGTATCCTCACCAGGAGTGCCTAGTCCACGTTTCAGTGGACTGCTACGAGGGAGTATACATGGAGACAGACACCCTTGAGAGTAGTAATTCTCCACTAAGGAATACAGGAGACGATGTATAAGATCATCGTGCCAATGCTGAAGAACACGCAGCTACTGATGAAATATTTAACTCTACAAAGAGTCAAGGGCCTGAAGACAACAGGTCTATGGATGAATAGTTCCAACAGTGGGCCCTGGCAGTCCTGGAGTAGGCTGGTGTCCCTAGTACCTGACCCTGCGAAACCCACGCCTCGGTTTCCTTCTGTCTCTTTTCTGGATGCCCAAGACTTCAAATTCATTCTCTTTGTGGAGTTCTCTGGTCCCCGGGGAAACAAAACCTGGCTCTTCCCAGGTCCCCTTGAGAAAGATCCGAGTTCCCTTAGGGAGGCTGGCAGTGCTGTTTAAAGTATTTGCATTTGGGAAGAACATCTGGACACAAAAGGGCAACCTCCGGGCTGAGAGGAACACTCGGCACACTAGAGCAACACATCCTGGCAAGCAGAGGTTTTGCTGTTTCGCAAGCTACAACAGTCTGAGCCAGAAAACCCCTGTGGACAAAGCCTGCACCCCAGAGAATCAGGGGCTCCCCACACCCATTTTGCACTGGAACATTCAGACCTTGAGAAGACCTGAGAGCCAAGCGGCTCTGATGCATGGAAACACCTGGCTGCCATGACTGACACCCCCCCTCTCCCTCTCTCCCTCTCTCGCTCTCTCTCCCCCTCTCTCGCTCTCCCCCTCTCTCTCCCTGTCTCTCTCCCTCTCTCTCCCTGTCTCTCTCTCTCACACACACACATTTTCCCCTTTGCATGGATTAATTACATCTCAAAATTCGTTATTGTTACTGCACATTAAGATGAATATGAACGTCACTGGTAAGATTCACATCTGGTTTTTATTATCATCTGACTAACTCAGAAGCAAATGTGCAGTTTTAAAGGATAATGGGTCCCTCTGGAACCAAAGAGCTGATGGGCTACAAAGCAAGAAGTTTCCTCGAAAGGTCAGGAGAAGCCCTCACATTACCAGAAAGATTTAATTCCTGGCAGAGTAAAGGGGAAATAACACACGGGATTTGGAGTCAGTAGCATGTTTATGCTCTTATATTATTTCTTACTTTAAAAAATACTTTGAACCTCTTGGCACAGGAAATCAATTAACCCAATTTTGTGAAGTAAGAAGAAATAATTCAATAAAAAAATCACTCTTCACAGTACACATTTATGAGACTTTATGTGTGTTCTAAAATAATTTATTTTTTCTCTTCTAAGATATGAAGTTAATATATGTTTGAAATTTGAGAGGTGGAAAAACAGAGAAAGATTTGTGTAGGGGGTGGAGGGGAAGAGAGAGAGAGAGAGAGAGAGAGAGAGAGAGAGAGAGAGAGAGAGAAGAACGCAGAGACACAGAGAGCTCTAATCTGCTGGTTCACTCTCCAGATGCCCACCAACTTCCAGGGCGGGGCTGGGCCAAAGCTGGGGTCTGAGGCTTCAACACAGGTCTCCCACGTGGGTGGCAGGGTCTGAGAATTTGAGGCCTCACTGTCGCACCCCAGGGTGTGCAGCAGCAGGCACTGGAGTCAGGAGCCAGAGCCAGATACTGAAGCCAGGTGCTCTTAGGTGGGACACAGCGCCGTCATCAACATTTTAACTACCAAGCAACTTGCTGTTCTAAAATACCTGTTTGAAATGCTCTTTTTACATTCTACACTTCATTCCTCAGAAATAAGGGTTCAGTATATAAAATGAGAGAAAACCACTGCTGAACTGACAAGTGCATTAATTATATTGCCTCCTTGCATACAGAGCTCGACACTTTCTGTGCAGAACGAGGAATCAACACTGAACTCTGATGGTAACTTTCTCCTGAATTGAGTGTCCATTTGGTTGTATGCAGGGTTTTTCTTTTCTTCTTTTTTTTTTTTTTCAGGAACTGGGAAACTAAAGGATTGAGAATTTCAGGATGCACTTGGCTTTATATTTCAAAGCCTGATCTGAAAATGTTATGATACAGTAGTAACAGCCCTAGCAATCAGCATATTTCCTAAGTCTTTAATATTTTAAAATAACTTAATATTGTACAAATATGGATTAGGAACTGGGGGAGTGGAAAGGATGTTGAGAGTGACAGCAGGTGAAAGCAGGATTCAAGAGAACCAAGTGGGCCGGTGCCGTGGCTCAATAGGCTAATCCTCCACCTAGCAGCGCCGGCACATCGGGTTCTAGTCCCGGTCGGGGTGCCAGATTCTGTCCTGGTTGCCCCTCTTCCAGTCCAGCTCTCTGTGGCCCAGGAAGGCAGTGGAAGATGGCCCAAGTGCTTGGGCCCTGCACCCCATGGGAGACCAGGAGAAGTACCTGGCTCCTGCCTTCGTATCAGCGCAGTGCACCAGCCGCAGCGCACCAGCCACGGCGGCCATTGGAGGGTGAACCAATGGCAAAGGAAGACCTTTCTCTCTGTCTCTTTCTCTCTCACTGTCCACTCTGCCTGTCAAAAAAAAAAAAGAGAGAGAATCAAGCGATATTTGGTGCCCTCTAATAGACTATGCCCTGTGGGAATGCATGTGTGTGCATGTGAGTGTACACACATGTGCATGTGTGTGCATGTGAGTGTACACACATGTGCATGTGTGCACATGTGTGTATATGTATGCATGTGTGAATGTATGTGTGTGCATGTCTGTGTGCACGTGTGTGAAATGTCTTCTGAATTTCCATGCCTACATCTAATCACCAGATATCAAATTTCTTAAACTGATTATAATTAGTAGCCTTCATCTCACTCAAAAAAGAATTTCCAAATTAAGACTACTTAATGTATAGTTCAACAAAAACATTTTTGTTTGTACAGTGCAGAAGTAAGGCAGCTCTTCCCATCCGGCTTCGGTAAGAAGATCAATCTATCAATAATATCATGGCTGATTTTCAACAGGGGAATGAAAGCAGCCAACGTTATATAAACACAATCACCAGCAGCCCTCAGATAACTTCTGCTGTCAAGGACTGCACAGTTCCTACCAGGAGACCTAAGCACACTCTCTCTCTATTGCAACTGAAGGGTGATCACCTTCCAAGCTGCCCTAACCCCACGTTCCTGGAGTTGTATTTGGTCTCAGCTGCATCAGTCCCCCTAAACAGAGATTGTATTTACTGCATTTCAGATGGCACACAGGGGCTGCTCTCGTGGAGCAATGCTGTAAGCTACCCCGTGCATCATCTGTATTCCATTCCAGGTTCCAGTCATGGCTACCCTGCTTCTGACCCAGTTCCCTGTTAATAGGCTTGGGAATGCAGTAGATGATGGGCCGAGTTTTGGGGCCTCTGCCATGCATGGGGACACCTAGAGTTCTAGGCTCCTGGACTCATCTTGTCTCAGGCAGGCTGCTGCAGCCATTTGGTGAGTGAACCAGAGGATAGAAGATCAATCTCTCTCATATTCTCTGTCATGTTGCCTTTCAAGTAAATAAATAAGTGTTGAAAAAAATAAAAACGAAACCAGGGTCTTGCTTTATGGCTTAGTGACTAAAGCTGCCGCCAGCAACATCAGCATCCATACGGGTGCTGGTTTGAGTCCTGGCTGCTCCACTTCTGATGCAGCTCCTTGCTAATGGCCTAAGAAAAGCAGTGGAAGATGGCCCAAGTGTTTGGACCCCTGCTGCCCATGCAAGAGACCTGGATGAAGCTCCTGGCTCCTGACTTCAGCCTGGCCCAGTCCTAGCCATTGCAGCCAACTGGAGAGGGAACCAATGGATGGAAGATCCCTCCCTGTTTTTCCCTCTCTCTGTAACTCTGATTTTCAAATAAATAAATACATCTTTAGAAAAAACAGTTAAATGAAGACAGATGACATCTGAACCAATGGGTATACTTGCCCTATAAATAAACATTTATTGATTTATGTTATGAGTAATTTAATCTCAATGTATACTTATAAACTGTTTTACTTGTTAATAATTCTCTTATTAATACTAAGATATAAATGAGAACATCAAATGGCATTTTAAAAAGAGATTTATTTATTTGACAGGAAGAGGAAGAGGAAGGGAGGGAGACAGAGAGACAGAGAGAGATCTTCTATCTGCTGGTTCACTACCCAAAACGCTACACTGGCCAGTGCTGGGCCAGGCCGAAGCCAGGAGCCTGGAACTCCATCCCACATGGGTGCCATGGGCCCAAGAAGAGGAGCCATCATCTGCTGATTCCCCAGACACAGGAGCAGGGAGCTGAATTGGAAGTGAAGCAGCCGGGACTGAAACCAGCATTCAAACGGAATGCTGGCAGTGGCTTCTGGTTCACCACAATGCTGGTCCCTCTTCTGGCACTGTAGTAAATATTTTAGTTGTATATAGTTTCGAATTTCCCGCAAAAGCAGTACATATTACTCGTACGGCCTTGGCAGCTCATGACAAGAGCCTCAGGTGATTACTGACGTCATAAATAAGAGTGTCAATTGTTAAATCAACAACGGGAGTCACTGTGCACCTGCTCCACCCCAATGTAGGACCTCTGCTCTTAGTGTGTTGTACTATGAGAATTAATGGTAAAACTACTACCCAAACAATACTCTATACTTTGTGTGCCTGTGTGGGTGCAGTCTGTTGAAATCTTTACTTAGTATGTACTAAGTTGATCTTCTGTATATAAAGATAATTGAAAATGAATCATGATGAAGACTGGGTAGGGAGTGGGAGATGGGATGGTTGAAGGTGGGAGGGAGGTTATGGGGGGAAAAGTTGCTATAATTTAAAAGTTGTACTTTGGAAATTTATATTTATTAAATAAAAGTTGAAAAGAAAAACAAAAGAGCAGTACATATTACTCCTGTATGCCCATCAGGGGTCCCACTGCATCCATCAGAAATGACATCTTGAAACCTTCACCCCAGCACCTCTGAATGTGGCCTTGTTTGGAAACCAGCCACTGCAGATGTACCTAGTTAACTAATTGGTTAATCCAGGATGCCTCCTGGCCTCGTAAGATCAGAGAAATACGAAGACAGATACAGACACGGAAGGAAGACAGCCACGTGAAGCCGTCATACAGTTAGAAGTTATGGGGCCAGCTGGGAGGAAGTGCCTGGGGCCATCAAGAACTGGAAGACACGGCAGAGGGTCTCTCCCACCCTGGGCAGCAAGTTCTTAAAGGGAGTAAGAGCCTGGGACACCTTGGTTGTAGCTGTAGATCTGTGAGCAAATCTTCAAGGTTTAAGCCATGATGTTCGTGTTTCTTTATTAGGGCAGTCCTGGGACTCTAACCCAGTGCAACTGACTGAAAGTTTACGTCCCTCTGCAATTTCGTATATTGAAGCTAACCCCTAAGGAGATGGTGTTTGAAGGTGGGATACCTTGGGGAGTCAGGCACCTCATGATTGAGATCAGTGCCTTTATAAAAAAAGAAAAAAATACAATCTCAGATCAGCAAAACTGGTTAGTCTCCAGTGTCAGGTAGCAAAGAAAAAGTGGAGAAGACACCAATGACCGAAATCATCAATAAAAGAGCGTAGGTAGCATTAGAGATCTCCTGGGCATTGAAAAGATAATGAAGGGTTACTGGGAACAACGGTGCACCCACAGAATTTATCACGTAGATGAAGTGGGCCAATTCCTAGAAAGATAAAATCTGCCAAACTCACTTAGGAAACAGACCATCTGAACAAGGCTGTATCTATTAAATAAACTGAAGCAATTATTAATAACTTCCAAGACATAATGTACCAGTCCCAGATGGTTTCACTGGTGGATTCTACAAAGTACTTAATGGAGAAAATGTGTCAATTCTCTGCAGTCTTAGACAGAAGCAGAGGGGCAAGCATTTGGCTCAGTGGAGTGCCTGGTTCAAGTCACAGCTCCACTTCAAGCCAGCTTCCAGCTCATGAGCATCTGTGGGGGCAGCAGGTGGCAGCTCAGGTAGGTGGGACTGAGTTTGGCAGTATTTTGTTGAACATGTTTGCACCTCCGTTAACGAGAGAGATTGGCCTGTAGTTTGTATTTCATGTAATGTCTTTCATTGGTTTTGATGTTAGAGTTGGTTTTCTGGCTCCACAGAGTGATTCAGGAAGCAGTCCCTCTGCTTCCGATTCTCTCCTTTCCTTTATTTATTCTCACTTCACTTGAAAGTAGAGAGACAGAGACACAGATGCCACCGCAGGTTCTCACAGATGCCCACAACATCTGGGACGGCACAGGCTGAAGCCAGGACCCTGGAACCTGATCCAGGTCTTCCATGTGGTGAGGTGGAAGACAGGGGCGTGAGAAGATGCTGCACATCCCACTTATCAGGGAAACGCAAAGTGACGAGACAAGGAGACAAGGAGACACCGCTCTGCACCTTTTCAGATGGCCGAAACCAGCGCCCTGACAACAGCACTGTGAGAACGCAGAGAACTGGACGGTGTCCTCACTGCTGGTAGCATGTCAACTCCGTGCAGAGGGAGGGCACTTGGCCGAGCGGGTGACACTTCAGTGCCGCACTGGACTGCCTGGGTTCCTGTCCCAGCTGTGCCCCCAATCCCAGCTTCCTGTCAGTAGGTCACGGCCCAGTGGCTGGGTCACTGCCGCCCACACTGGGGGCCTGGATGAAGTCCCGTCTGCAAGCTTTGGCCTGGCGCGGCCCCGCCATGGCCATCCTGGGCCTCTGGGGAGTGAACCAGCAAATGGCAATCGACCAATCTCTCTCTGTCTCTCTCTCTCTCTCTCTCTCTCAATCTCTCAGGTTTCCCCTTCTATCCCAGTGCTCTCTAGCTCTGTTTCCACTTCCCCTGGGCTCACTGTACTCCAGCCACACAGGTCTCACCACCCCCAGACAGCCCAGCTCCCAGATTCAGAACCTTCAACCCTCCGCACCGCCCACTGCCCAAGGGCATCTTCGGATAACTCTTAGTCTAGCCTTCCTCCTAAACTTCATCACTGTATGGTACCCTATGCTGTTCTACTTTTCTCACAGCCATTACCACTATGCAGTGTTTTAAATATATACTGAGCTAATAATTTATAATGTATTCTATTACATTATAAGCTCCCTGAAGGAAAGTCTTTTGATTCTACGGTGTGTACAGGATTGTATCCAGCAGATGGTAGGTGCTGAGGAAATATCGGAAAGTGAATAAATTATCCATAAAATTCAACAATATATTTTATCACTGATGATTGATACAGAACAGTTTTAATTCTAGGAAAAACTATTGCTCGGCCAGTTTTATGCTCAGTGCATTTCTTCTTTCATAAATAAGCTGCTCAACTGCTTTGGCTATTTAAAACGGAGGTTGTGTTTTTAGTTAACATAAAACTCTTGCAGCTTTTTAGCAGAAACACTTTGGAGAAAAGATCCTAAAAAAGCAGTCTGCTTGGAATCGCTAAGTATTCAGGCAATGATAAGTTACAAAATGCAACAAAATTAAATTTATTTTCATTATGTTTTTCTCAAATATAATCATCAAATGAATCACATGAATAGTTTGATTTAAATTCATTTCAAAAGCTATATTAAAATATTTTGCACTGTCTTCTTGTCCTATAACATTTTAGAGAATGTTAGCCTATTAAAGTATCTAAAAAAAACCCTGCAATAAAAATTAGTTTAAGATACTTCCAGGGTTTTTCAAATTAACTTGATTGAAAATACCCTGTGTCTTGGAAATGGTACTCACTGTTCAAGTATTTATAGTGTCTTTTATTAATTAAGCAATAAAGGTTGCTCTATATAGGAAATACATCCCCAAAGGAAAGAGACAGATATTTTGATAAGAACAAGACATCTAATTGGGCTTCTCATGCAGAAGACATACATGAGGATTGAATCTTTTTTTTTCTGGGTGGAGTCTTTTTTTAATGAATATAAATTTCCAAAGTACAGCTTATGGATTACAATGGCTCCCCCCCCCCCGTAACTTCCCTCCCACCCGCAACCCTCCCCTTTCCCGCTCCCTCTCCCCTTCCATTCACATCAAGATTCATTTTCAATTCTCTTTATATACAGAAGCTCAGTTTACCATATATTAAGTAAAAATTTCTTTTTTTTTAAATTTTTTTTGACAGGCAGAGTGGACAGTGAGAGAGAGAGAGACAGAGAGAAAGGTCTTCCTTTGTTGTTGGTTCACCCTCCAATGGCCGCCGCGGCTGGCGCGCTGCAGCTGGTGCACCACGCTGATCCGATGGCAGGAGCCAGGTGCTTATTCCTGGTCTCCCATGGGGTGCAAGGCCCAAGCACTTGGGCCATCCTCCACTGCACTCCCGGGCCACAGCAGAGAGCTGGACTGGAAGAGGGGCAACCAGGACAGAATCTGGCGCCCCAACCAGACTAGAACCCGGTGTGCTGGTGCCGCAAGGTGGAGGATTATCCTGTTGAGCCACGGCGCTGGCCTTAAGTAAAAATTTCAACAGTTTGCACCCACATAGAAACACAGAGTGTAAAATACTGTTTGAGTACTAGTTATAGCATTAAATCACAATGTACAGCACATTAAGGACAGAGATCCTACATGAGGAGTAAGTGCACAGTGATTCCTGTTGTTGACTTAACAAATTGACACTCTTGTTTATGGCGTCAGTAATCACCGAGGCTCTAGTCATGAGTTGCCAAGGCTATGGAGGCCTTTTGAGTTCACTGACTCTGATCTTATTCTGACAGGGTCATAGTCAAAGTGGAAGTTCTCTCCTCCCTTCAGAGAAAGGTACCTCCTTCTTTGATGGCCCCGTTCTTTCCACTGGGATCTCACTTGCAGAGATCTTTCATTTAGGTCTTCTTTTTTTTTTTTTTTTTTTTTTTTTTGCCTGAGTGTCTTGGCTTTCCAGGCCTGTAATACTGTCACGGGCTTTTCAGCCGGAGAGGATTTAATCTTGTAGACTAGAAAGTAGCAGGTTTGATGAAGCTATTCAAAAGGGAATACTTGACCTCACAGAGCTGCACAGTAAGACCATAAAGGACACTGTGTCTGAGCCAGGAACAACAGGAAGACACACAAATAAACAGCAGAACACGGGAAAGTCCACGTGGCGTCATGAAAAGAAGCGAGGCTCACTGCTCTTGTGACCCAGGATAAATCACCTAATTCCACTCTTGGACTTGCAAAGAGAAGACAACTACAAGTAGTTAAACATTACTGCAGTAACCTTCAGTGTAGGCCAATAAAGCACTTAGCCCAGTGCTTGACATACAGTAGGCGCTCAATAAATTATATCTGTGCCAATAAAACTAACAGGCCAAGAAAGAATATCATACTAAGGTACATTACCTGCAAGGACATCCATGAACTACAGTATATTAAACCACCCACTCTTCTTGGTTTGCAGGATTTGGGGCTCAGTTTAAGAATTCAAACCCTGATGGCAGGCACTGCGGCTCAATAGGCTAATCCTCTGCCTGCGGTGCCAGCACCCTGGGTTCTAGTCCCGATTGGGGCGCCGGATTCTGTCCCGGTTGCCCCTCTTCCAGGCCAGCTCTCTGCTGTGGCCCGGGAGTGCAGTGGAGGATGGCCCAAGTGCTTGGGCCCTGCACCCCATGGGAGACCAGGGGAAGCATCTGGCTCCTGGCTTCGGATCAGCGCAGTGCTGGCCGTAGCGGCCATCTGGGGGGTGAACCAATGGAAGGAAGACCTTTCTCTCTGTCTCTCTCTCACCATCTAACTCTGCCTGTCAAAAAAAAAAAATTTCAAGCTCTGAAAAGAATGAGACAGAATGCAATACTGGAAGCTGGGAGGACAGGAAAGGGCACTCAGCCCAGAGCTCCCTAACTGCCCAAGACAGGAGATGGGTGTGATGACCTCCCATCTTCCTCGGCTCTCATCTATGATATATTCAACGAAATCAGCAATGGAGCAATAAAACCATTTCTGCTAAAGGCAATAAATGCTCGTAAAATGTTGTTCCCAGAATACCAGGTGCCAACAAGGTCTAACAGTTTCTAGTGTAGTGTTTATAGCAGACCAGAACAAATAGCAAACTATACTCTATCATTTCTCTTACAGGGAAAAAGATGTTAGGTGCTCTGAGATTCGTGACAGCCTTTCAGAAATCTGTTTCTTAAAAACTACCCAGGTACAGCAGAACACATTTATGAAAGTTTAAATGGAGACCTGCCAGTACTGATGAGAGAGAGCTCCCAAAAATGCATTCAAATCGATCACTTCCAGACAGCACATTTAGCTTTTGAAAGCGTATCCCAGCTGGCAATCCAGAAAAACACTGCAGAGCTTTCTCTCCTGCTTGCAACCAAATCTTTGAGTTTTCACAATTCTGCCCTTTATCTTCAAGGACAGAGTCCCAAGGACTTCTACAGCTTCAAGTAATCAAGGCCACAGACTTTTCCTAAAAGGACGAGCAAAATCATCAGAGTTCTCAAAAATAATAAACAAGTAAACCTGAGAGTAACTGAGGATAAAAAGTTGGGCAAAGCCCCCAAAGGGCACCTGACTACAGTCCGGAAGAACAGATGCACCTGTTCTTGAATGGAACCTGCCCCTCCCCCCAGCCACACATCATTTTACACTTTTGTTGTGGAAATGGGCCATTGGTAGGGATGTGATTTCTTCCAGGGGTTGTTTAGCTAGTAACTCTCTGATGATGGAAACCCAAGCTATGAAGAGGAACTGGTGGAGACACTCTTAAACTTGCTACCCAAAGCCATCGCACCGTGACTTCACATCCCAATGCCGAGCGGGGACTTTGCCGTTCAAAGTCCCGGACACTCAGGGAGAGAGGCTGCCTGGATGGGCGCACCAGCAGGAACCAGTCAGAGGGATTACACTCAATGCATCCTGTTAGTTGGGTGTGAGAAGGAAGGGTCTGCAGGCTCCAGACAGACCCCCGAGCACTTGTCATCCCAGCCAGAGGACACTGCGCTTCCCTAAGCTGGTGACAGTGAACACTCAGGGCGCAGGAAGAGGATTCATGCATCGCCGGTCTCAGGACTTGCCCACAGGTTTCTGTGGTTTATTCAGAGATGAGAAAACTAAATCACAGGATCTTCCAGATCCTAGATGTTGGGCAGATATTGTAGGAGGTCATTCAGCTGGGGACTTCATTTATTCATTACGAAACGATGAACCAAGCCCTTATGATGGCTAAAGTGTACATTGAGATTTTAATGATTTGAATTCCTATGGTAATAAAAATTTTAAATCTTTTATTACAGCCATTAAAAATTTTATAGCAGCTGAATTATATTTGAACACATTTTTATAGCGTTCTCTGTACACTAGAGGTCAGTAATTATTACGTCGGGAGAGCAAAAATATTTGTGTGCAGCACTGCTGCTATCCTAAACAACAAAACAAAATATGTGAGAAAGAAAAGGTAGCCACAGAATTCTTTTTTAAAGATGTATTTATTTATTTATTTGAAAGGCAGAGTTTCAGAGAGGCAGAGGCAGAGAGAGAGAGACAGAGAGAGGTCTTCTATCCGCTGGTTCACTCCCTAAATGGCCACATCAGCCAGAGCTGCGCCAATCCAAAGCCAGGAGCCAGGAGCTTCCTTTGGGTCCCCGACATGGGTGCAAGTACCCAAGGACTTGAGCCATCTTCTACTCCTTTCCCAGACCATAGCAGAGATCTGGTTAGGAAGTGGAGTAGCTGGGACTCAAACCAGCACCCATATGGGATGCCGGCACTGCAGGTGGTGGATTTACCCGCTGCACCACAGCGCTGGGCCCCAGAGAATTCTGAGACCAGAGTGTGAACAGCACTCATCATCACCTGAAGACCTCTCTAGGATATACGTTTGCTATGGTGACCAGGGGCTGGGCTCTGGGCAGAGTTTGTATCCAGCGGGGCTTGGGAAGCCTAGGACAGAAGGCTGAATCCTCTCCTCCACACTACCAATGAGAAACCCATGTGTGGCAGTAGGAGCTTTGCTACTGAGCACAAAATTGAGACAAAACCCAGAAGAACCACACAGCAGACTTGAATCTGTGGTATGGAGCCAGAACCACTGGAGGGGAAGCATTGAGGGAGAGACTGTTTCCAGACCTGTAAGCCATCCAACCTTGCTTTTCCACCTTAATAAGTTGATCTTTAAACAAACTGAGAGGCAAACACACACAGACAGAGATTTACCATCTGCTGGTGGATTCCCCAAATGTTCCAAACGGCTAGGGTTGGGCCAATCCAAAGCTGGGAGCCAAGAACTAAATTCAGGTCTCTCATGTGGGTGCAGGAACCCAAATACTTTAGACATTTGCATTAGCAGGGAGCCGGAGTAGAGAGCTGGGCAGAGACTTGAACCCAGGACCTCCCAGAGGGGATGGAGGCATCTTAAGAGGCATCATAAGATATGCATGTTATGTGTACCTCTGAATTTGAATACTTAAGACAGCTAAAAATTCGAAGTGAAAATAAATAACAGCATGCATAAAATATTTGTTGGGAGATATTTCTTGCCATCATATAAAATTATGTAACAGCGTAGTCACATTAGAAAAAAGGTGGTGAAAATTGGCATAAAGAGTCTCAAACAGGGGAATGTTTGACGATATTTACGTGGTGCATTTGCACATTATTGAAAACCATGTTGAGGAAAATTTGAAAGCGTGGAGGAGAGCAGAAAATGAGTACAGGAAGCTCAGCTCCTAAGATGTGTGCAGGGCACCAGTGCTGTGACGTAACGGGTTAAGCTGCTGCATGCAGTGCCAGCATCCCATATGGGCACTGTCCTGGCTGCTCTACTTCTGACCCAGCTCCCCGCTAATGCACCTGGGAAAACAGTGGAAGATTGCCCAAGTGCTTGGGACCCACGTGGGAGACCCAGTGAAGCTCCTGGCTTTGTCCTGGCCCAGCCCTAGCTGTTGCAGCCATTTGGGGAGTGAACCAGCAGGTAGAAGATCTCTCTCTCTTTTCTTTTCTTTTTTTAAAAGATTTATTTATTTTATTTGAAAGTTAGAGTTACGCAGAGAGAGGAGAGGCAGAGAGAGAGACAGAGAAGGGGGGTCTTCCACCCGCTGGTTTACTCCCTAGATGGCCACGACGGCTGGAGCTGCACCGATCCAAAGCCAGGAGCCAGGAGCTTCCTCCAGGTCTCCAATGTGGGTGCAGGGGCCCAACGACTTGGGCCATCTTCTGCTTTCCTAGGCTGTAGCAGAGAGCTGGATCAGAAGAGGAGCAGCCAGGTCTTGAACCAGTGCCCATATGGGATGCTGGTGCTGCAGGCCAGGGTGTTAACCCACTGTGCCACAGTGCCGGCCCCTCTCTTTTTTTTTCTGTCTTTTAACTATGCCTTTCAAATAAATAAATATTTTTCAAAAAACAATGTGTATATAACGATTTCTGAAGGATTTCCCTATGTATGTGGAAGAGGGCAGGAGGAGAGAGGCCAAGTAAAAACTCATAGAAATGAATGAATGAATGAATGGATTTACATCATAATTTAACCGAGATCTTTGCAAAAATAGTGTTCCCATTATCCTGAGTTTGAGATAAGAGTCATGACTTACAATGTGTATCGACTCATTTCTTATTCTAAAACATTAACTGGGCTTTGTGTTGGGTGGGAACACAGACCTTCTGCAGGAGGTAAACTTGACTGACGAGGGGAAAGCGCAAACCTAGGAAGCAAAGACCAAAGACCACTGCAGAAAGATCTCTGTAGCTTCTGCTGAGGAAGGGTGTGGGATGCTCTCCGAGTCCATCCCCCAGCCATTACTTTACCAGGATAGTAAGACTTTATTTTACAAGATTTATTTATTTATTTATTTGAGAGGTAGAGTTAAAGACAGAAAACAGTTGGAGCTGGGCTGAGCCAAAGCCAGGAGTCTGGAGGTTCTTCCGGGTCTGCTATGTGGGTGCAGGGGCCCAAGTACTTGGGCCATCCCCCACTGCTTTCCTGGGTACATTAGCAGGAAGCTGGATTGGAAGAGGAGCAGCTGGGACTCAAACAGGAACCCATATGAATACCAGCACAGCACACAGAGGCTTAGCCCCCTACGTCACAGCGCCAGCCCCACAAATAATTCTTTAAATGGGGCAAGATCCTTGCCAGACCCCAAAATCCCAGAATTCTACTGTACATTTCAGAAGACTCCTTTTGCATTTTGTTATTTTTAAAAATTGTAGATTCATTTTAAACATTTATCTAAGAAACAGAGACGGAGTGGGGTCAGAACTGTCTTAGTAGGGAGAGAGTGCTCCCATCCACTGGCCCACTCCGCTAAGTGCTCACCACTGCCAGACATGGGCTGAGCTGAAGCTGGGAGTGGGAGCTGGGAGCCAGGAGCTGGAAAGCCAATCCAGGTCTCCCACCTGGCTGGCAGGAACCCAACCACTTGAGCCATCACTATTGCCTGCCAGAGTCTGCAATGTCAGGAGGCTGGAATTGAGAGCTGGAATTTGGGATCAAACCCAGGCCTTCAGATATGGGACAGGGGTGTTCGACCTGTCAGCCTGGTAGGACGTATGCCCACCCCCATTTTTGCACTGTATTAACTGCTCTTCACAGAGGAAGATGTAGAAGAAGTACAAGAAGTTACTCTCAAGGTGTTTACAGTCTACCAGAGGGTATAGTACAATCTACAAAACAACCCCAATCAGCACCCAACAGCCTAGGACGGTGACAGACAGAGACGGCTGTTAAGAGAGATGGCAGAGGTGAGTGACCCTGTGCCACCCAGCACTGACATTTCCTGGGCTGGGGACGCGGGCAATGACCTACTAAGCACAGGTGTCTTCTCACTGGGACAGGAGGCTGCCGTGGGGCTCAGGAGGCGTGGTTGCTGCTGCGTTGTTGTGCGGTTGTCACCTTCATTTCAGTCCTTCTCGGGGGACACTCTTGGACATATGCTCACCACCTACGAAGCTCTACGCGTGAGTGGTGACCTAGATGGCTCCTTCCATCTCGGGGCATCCTTGCTCCTCCCCCTGACTGCATTAGCCAAGCTGGTCAGTTTTGGAATGCACTCTGCAGTCACCCTGCATCGGTAAAAGACGGTGTTTCTGAAAGGTGCTCATGGTCCAATGTGTTTGCAGAGGCTTCTGTATCCTCACCCCTCTCAGGACACCGTGATGCATGGACGCCCTGCAACGTCTCTGTGTTGGAACGAGTCCAGGCAAGAATGGGACTCACTTTCCTGAACACTGTGGGAAGGCCCTGCCTGGCCATCAGGTCCCAGGCACCTGCTCTACTGGTCTCATGGGGACTGGAGCTGCCCTCAAACACTGGTCTGCATCACCTCATTTATTTACCCGAGGAGAGGGTCAGCAGGTGCCCACCTCCCTGTGGGAGAAGACGGCAGCAGGTAGGTGCCGGCACTCGCGAGCAGTTCCACCACCCACATCTGCTGATTCTGAGAAACAGCTCAAAGGTGAGGACGCCACGACATAGGCTGCACACATTTCTCTCAGAAGCAGGTGCTGGACAATCTTGCAGCTAATTCTTCTGCTTTGTCTTACAGTTCTTGGCAGAGATAGCTTATTTCTGTCACCAACTTGAAAATCCTATTGCTAATGCCATCAAATGCACCCCTAGCTCCTGATATTTTTAGAAATTGAATTTACAGATTTATTCCATAACTGCCTCTCCTTGGCTGACAGAACGTCCTTAGAGGTAACTCGATTGTCTTTGGTATCATTTGGCTTTTGAAAAAATTAACATTCCAGGGCCAAAAGTGTAAAGAACTATCGTCTTTACTAAAAATGTTCTTTATTCATGTGCACATTCCTATCTGACTTATGGTCTTTGAAATTTTAACCCACTTGCTTTCCTTGTTGCAGGAAGGAGTGTAAGCACTTTGTCTGCCAAGCGGTCCCCAAACTCAATGTTCTTTTTATATTCTTCAGGCCTGGAGTTGTCAAACTGAACTGAATTCAAGTATGTCTCAGTTTTATCACATTTGCTCACGTTGTTTCTTTCACATAGGACTCCCTCTTTTCTATCTTGGTTTCCAGGTAGAAATTCGCCAATGATTTAACAAACTCTAACAGCAGCACATGCCAATGAGACACCAAAAATCCAAGAATGGACGTAAATACAGCAAAATAACGTGTGTGCTTTGTGAAACACTAATTCCTGCTTCATTTCATAAAAGCAGATAACAATCATCCATACTTCAGCATGGAACTCTGAATCCTGCTGCAGTATCTCCTCTCGCTTTACAGTTCTTAAAGTAGAAATCTCTAGAAGGTTTAGATGCTATTTTTTAAAAAAAACAGGCTGTAATCATTACAAGGACACAGCATACAAAATGTCAGAATGTGATTTTGTTTTGGCAAGTCCTGGCTCAGTCTTCCCAAAGTAAATTATTTAAAGAAAAAAAAAAAACCCACAGATCAGATTCCATGAAACCTTCATTGAAAAGGATAAAATAGCTAAAGTATAAATTATGTAACACCATATTTCCATTAATATTAAAAGACTCAAATGTGGTAGCTGAAAGATGAATAAGAGAAATAAGGATGTCAAAAATTCTGAATGAAGAAAGAGCTAAGGCACTCCATCACAGCTCAGAAAAGAGCGCCACGCTGGGGCTGTGGTTTGGGTTCCCTTCAGAATAACCGCATCACTATCACCCTAAGAGAACACACTTTTCAAATAGGCTCTAGTGACTGACTATCTCTTTAAATGCCAACATGAAGGGACTGCAGCTACTCAGGACACGTGGTAAACTGAATGAGAAACACATTGTGGCACAGCTGCCAGCCAGGGCGACAGCCAGGTCTGCTCTCATGGAGTCCCAGGATAAAAGAGTGAGCCTACCAGCTGAAGTGGAAAGACCCCCCTGTCTCCATGAGCTGTGCACAGGGGAACGCTGGGCCCCTGCCCCTTCCCTGTGGCTGAGAAGATTGTAGAAGCATCCAACATTACCATCACTGAGCAATCCCGATGGCTGTGGTCTCGCACAGCGTGGATTCAGTGACTCCCTGGAGGTAAAACACACTGAGAACAAGCCCCTGGCAGGCACACACCCAGGGCCAGTCTGCCTGTGTCATTCCACATCGACAGGTAGGAAGGAAGCACCGGCCGGGAAGTGCATTCGTTCATCTAGGCTGATGCGCTAAAACGCCTTGGATTTTGTGGCTCATACACAAGAGAAATGTGTTTCTGGAAGAATCAGGAACCTGGGAGGGCTGGGACCAGGGCAGTGGCAGAGACAGTGTGTGGGGAGAGCCCCGCTGCTGTTCACAGTCAGCAGCTCCCCACTCCGTCCTCTCCTACAGGTGGAGAGAGGGCGCTTCCTGATGTCTCTTTACAAGGGCATAGGAGTCGATCAGGGAGCCCTATCCTCCAACCTCACCACACCCCACGGGGCCCATCTTCCCAATACCATCACCCTGGGGGCTAGGATTTCAACATTCAATTCTGGAGAACAGCAAACACTCAGTCTATCCCATGGAGATGTTCAATCACCTATGGATTATCAGGGCTCTGGAAAGTGGCATTTACCTCACCATGAACACATAAATGCACTAAGTGAAACACCATGATGCTTTAAAACCACCTTTATCATGAAAACAACTTAAAGTGCAACCTTAAGACCACAGATGAACAGGTGTTTCTGATCTACACCTTCAAACCATCAATAGTGGGCTGGGAACTCCAATTACAAATTATTTTCCAGCATTAGCAGTGCAGTATTCTATAGACAATCACAATTACAAAGCATGGCTCTCTTGTTGAACAGATCACACACACAACGTGCTTGGAAGTGAGTTATTACTTAACCAAGACTGGCTTAATGTAAATGCATTTCTTTCAGAAATTTCTTGAACATATCCCAATACTTTTCTTCCTTTTTTTTTTTTTTAATTTGACAGATAGAGCTAGACAGTGAGAGAGAGAGGGACAGAGAGAAAGGTCTTCCTTCTGTTGGTTCACCCCCCAAATGGCCGCTACGGCTGGCGCTATGCTGCTCTGAAGCCAGGAGCCAGGTGCCTCTTCCTGGTCTCCCACATGGGTGCAGGGGCCCAAGCACTTGGCCCATCCTCCACTGCACTCCCGGGCCATAGCAAAGAGCTGGACTGGAAGAGGAGTAGCCGGGACTAGAACCCGGCGCCCATATGGGATGGATGCTGGTGCCGCAGGTGGAGGATTAACCAAGTGAGCCACAGCACTGGCCCCCAATACTTTTCTTTTATGGGTCATGATAAACATGGGCTTCTTTTTTCCCAATAGAGAGAATATTTACTTTTTAAATTTCATGTTCCTAGAAAAATTTAAATTTATAATATTTATGGTAACACTTTAAGAAATTTCATCAGAATCTCTAAAACAAGTGTTAGGTATTCTACTTCAGTATCCTTATTGTAATATGAAAAATAAATGAAAGAAGGGTTATTATACACATTTTAAGATACCCTTGTAAGTTAATATTAAGCCATCCCATACAGTAACTGAGTTGCTGGACTTTATAAACACCATAAAATCAGCTCCATCAAAACGTGTGTAGTATGTGTGACAGTCATTTCAATGTGTCAGCTTGACTGAGACTAGGAGTGTCAGATAATTGGTAGACACTACTTCCAGGACCACTTGAATGGGAGTTTCTGGAAGAGATGAGCATTTGAATCCACAGACCAAGTACACACTGCTCTCCCCAGTATGGGCGAACACCTCTGAGGGTCGAATAAACCGGAAAGTTGGACGAAGGGAAACTTCATTTCTCGTTGGACGCGGCATCCACATTCTCCTCCCCTTGGCCGTGAGCCACTGTGGTTTCTCCTGCCTTGGCTGTAGTACGGGACTGATAGCTTGACTGTCTTTACCCTCCCAACCTGCCCCAGGTCTTCAGACTCAGACCAAATGTCACCACTGGCTTCCTCCACCTGCAGAGGGCAGATGGAAGGAATCCTTAGCCTCCATAATCAAACTCATCCTTTAATCACTTGATCTCTTTCCACATCCACATCTGTATAGCCATATAGCTTTCTATGTAGGCATATTCACAGAAATGTAGATCCATCCATAGGATCATATATAAACACAATCATGTGGCTCTATTATTATTTCCTATAAATCAGGACCACATTTTATTCACTGCTTAACAATCACCTGTTACTGTTCATCAGCCCAGTTTCTTCCAGATCTGCTCACCTTGACCCAAGGTCCTGACTCTGCTCATATAAGCCACAAGAGAATTGCAGCAATTCCAACAGTGGCAGATCCAACCCTCCAATCTTTTGTCTCCTGCACATCGCGGAAGACCATTTCCACAAGACCATGTTTATACTCCACTGACACGGATTCAAAACTCTTCAGTGGTTTCCAATGCGGGCTCCACACTGGTCTTCTCTCAGACATCAAGGGGTCCCTACACGTTGTTCAACTCTGGAATGACCTTTCCCCTCCACTGGTTTGATGTACAAGGCTCATCCTTCGGTTCTGGCTGAGCAGGACTCAAGGAAGGCTCCCTAAACCTTCTGTCTATCACATCTGCCCCGATCTCCACAAAACCTTGCCATCTCCCTTTATTTTAGTGTGCCCTCTAAAGAGAAGAATCCCATGGACCAACATTATCATGCACTGCCCATCATTCAAGATCCTGCACTTTCACATGTCAATCACTTTTCCTATGGGGTTCTAGAAGAGTTACTCAGCTAAAATATCTCATACATTGTCTAGAACTCATGACTGTTAATTGCAAACTAAATTCATGCTGTAATGAATTACAGAGGATATCGGTCTACTTATTAATACCATGAAGTTTACTTCCTGCATATGCCCTAATCCCAGTTGTGCTGTTCCATGTTCTAAGTAGAGTCTTCCTCCACTCAATTCCACAGTCCTTGGGAGATTTACTTACTTTGGTATTTCAGAACATGAGCCATCCTTCCTGGAAATGAAACTTACTTCATTACTCTATAGTCACACTATTTCATTCAACTTCATATTTAAGTGTGAATTCTCCCTTCCGGTCGTCAACGGAGACCTCCCGCTATGTTCCTTCATTATTCTATACATGAGAGCCCATCTACATAGAAGGTATATTCAAAGTTAAAGTCCACCGTATCATATAACGGCACACCTATCTATGATCTACACAGAAGGTATATTCAAAGTTAAAGTTCACCGTATCATATAACGGCACACCTATCTATGATCTACACAGAAGGTATATTCAAAGTTAAAGTTCACGGTATCATATAACGGCACACCTATCTATGATCTACACAGAAGGTATATTCAAAGTTAAAGTTCACGGTATCATATAATGGCACACCTATCTATGATCTACATAGACGGTATATTCAAAGTCCACCATATCATATAATGGCACACATATCTATGATAAGCTGTTCTTGAGGAAAAATAGCAGGAAGCAAAGTTAGAGAGGGGAACAGCATGACAGAGATGTTACATGATTTTCCTCTTGATGGAAACATGTATGTGGCCCTACAGTAGTAGCACGGATGCCATATCAAAATGTTGTAGGGCACAATGGAACAGCCTTTCTCAACCAAAGCTCTGGACTTGATTATTATCTCTGTTACCATAAGGACTACTTTACTAGGATTGTTCTGGAGGTATAGGCCAAGTCATTTCATATCATGGATGTCTTACAGCAGATCATTGTGGTCAGTTCTTTCACTGAAAGTCAGTTGCCAATGGCTGGAAGACTCATTCCATTCAGCATAGTGGATGCAGAACCAGATTTGTCAGCACCCACATAAATCATCAGAGATTTCGCTATTTGAGTTGATTACATCTCACCCATAGAGGAAATATATTGGAAATACAGATCTATTAAATGAATAACTAGTCATCCTTTATAAGTGTGAAGAATTGGAAGCAGCTTAAGGCGTCCCAAAGTTTAATGAAGGTATTATGGTACCTAAATATGGAACATCAGCCACTAAATTCATGTTTGGGAAAAATATATAAAAACATGGGGAAATCTTCACAAGATTTCATGAAGTTTAAAAGAGGACATATGTATATGAGTTTAATATAAATACGAATTTTAGATTTGGGATTTAAGCAAACACATCTGAGGGGTTAGGAGAGTCTGAATGCTAGGAAGATAAAATAAAAGGCTTACTAGGGGGACTATGAGTAACTTTTACTTTTTTGTTTTCCATATTTTTCCAGTGCTCCTAAAATAAATATAAATTGCTACTATAATTAGAAAAATATCTTTCAAAGAGTACTTAAAATACATTGCCTCTCAAATAAATCTTTAAAAAAGAATCCAAACATAAATGCCTCATAATGTTAATGCAAATGATTATATTTTAAAATTATTTTAATAATCTGTAGGTGAAAAAGTATTTTTCTTGAAAAACACTTTTGAAAAGAGAATGCAATTGATAAAAACTGGAAGCATAAATAAATGAACAGTATACCCCCAAGAAAGTTTTCTTTGACCTCGGTCACAGAGGGTATAGATCTGTGTTTCCCAAATGTTTTAAGCCTAGAAAAACCCAATTTGGCCATTTTTCTCTTAGATGTTGCAATTCAGGTATTTCTCATACATACATATTCAAATAATTTTGTGTAACATTATAGTAATTTCATGAAGCTAATATTTTTAGTGTATGTTTTTGTATTTAAAGATTTTTTCCTCCATTTGAAAATATGTCAAAAAAGAAAAATACTAATCATTAATATATAAGTCCTTGAAAATGTTGATTAATGATATAGAAAGTCACAATCAATCAAGTTAACTCATATCCGATGTGCAAATACAGGTCCTTCACCTTCATGTATAAATAATTTATGTTGAATAAAATAGTGAAATTAGAAAACTCAAGGGCAAACCAAAATCATGCTTAAAAGAAGAGCAATTTCATCTTAAGATACTATAAATAACACTAATTTGAAAAATGTGTTTGTTTAAAAGGCAGTGAGAGAGAGAGAGAGAGAGAGAGATCGATCTTCCATCCACTGGCTCATTCCCCAAATGCCAGGAACAGCCAGTCCTGGGATGGCTGAAGCCAGGAGCCTGGAACTCTGTCTGAGTCCCCCGCGCAGGTGGCAGAGAACCCGAGTACTTGGCCCGTCACGTGCTGCCTCCTGTGGTGTGCAAAGCAGGAAGCTGGATTGTAAGCAGAGGTGGCCCCAGCACATGCACACTAATATGGGATGCGGGCACCCCAGGCAGTGGCTTAATCCGGTACACGCCACAATGCCTGCCCCAGGTTAACTTTTGTGCCACAAATATTACACAAAAATAACTGAAGGACTTCCAAATGTTATGTTGGATATTAATATGCATGATTGAGAAAACGCCTGCATAGTTAGTACATCTTTAGAGAATGTCCACAGTTCTGTGCACCCAGGACTTATTAACCCTGACTGCTCCATTTCATGACTTCAGTGAACAAGTGGAAGCTATGACAAAGGTACAAAACGTCCGAACTCAGGAATATGAAACCTAGGTGTTCTTTAAAAATTATTTCAATTTTTTGAAGTTTCATTATACTTGAAAAACAATCATAAATAGTACTGTAATACATATTTTTAAAATATTCATTTCTTTTTTAAGATACATATCTTGTGATGTTACTGCAACCAGAAGAAAAATATCACAGGATAGACAGATCTATTTATCCTAATTTTAAAACTATTAATTCGTTCTTAGTAATTATGTTCCAGATACTATAAAATGTTGTACTTTTTTCTTCAAAAGAAACTGGAAGTGCTGTGACAGTGGCAGATGAAGGCTGTGCTGGGCTCGTAACTGCTGTTCAGTAAATACATAAATGAACCTGCCTTGGGGTATACCTTCACGCATTTTGAAGGACTTGCATTATGTTGTGCTTATTGAACTGCTGCCTTCAACACAGAGTCCACGTCTGCTCTGCACCATTCCCGTCTCCCGAGTGCACCCACATTTCCTGCCCCAGAAACTTCATACTCACTCTTAACTCTGCCTGCTACTGAGCAGGTGCGTGTTCTCTCTCTGTTCCTCATATTTCACTTATTTACCAACTGTGTGTGGTATCCTTGCTATTGCTTGCTGATAGTACCGACGCTTTTATTATCTCCGAGTCCACACTACAGTCAGAGTGTAGCGTCATGTCTGACCCACGCTGTGCAGCCACCTGGTCTGCGGGACATCGCACAGCTGGAGCAGCGGGGCAGGATGGGGAGCGGGTGAAGTTCTGACTTCACAGATTTGTAGAGTGTGCTTTCTCAAAGCCTCTCAGGCTCACACACAGGAATATCTGGCTCTGAAATGTGCAATTAGCCACAGACTTTTATGTCTACATTGAGACCAAGGAACCCTTCCTGCTACATATGTCTCCTTTTTAGGCTCTTTCAATTCATACATGAAGTGTGTGGTAAAAGGATAAGATTATTTTGGGGCAAACATTTTTGAAATCCATGCATAATTTTTTCATAATACCTGTTTCTCAAACTTTGTGAAGACCTCTCCTACACGTGGATTTCTTTTTTTCAGCAAAATAAGCTTATTTTTTAAATTCCATTTTCCACGAACTTTTTGAAGTACTCTCCAACGTAGCCACTATGGTCAATGTCTTACTAACAGATGTGTTCATTCTAAGAAATGGTGTTCAGCTCTATCAGAGAGCTGTGTACACCAGTAACACACACATTAGCCTATTCTTTAGCATTAACTCGCTTCCCCTCCTGAAGCATCCTTGCATACTCTTTCTGCCTCTTGTGTGTGTGATGCCAGGGAGGTGTGTGATGGCAGCAGCTGTCCCAGAACACATGGTTACCTCAAAGAAAACCACGTTGATCTCTTCTTTCCTTCTGTAATGCAAACACTGCCCAAAAGGCGATGTGAGAGCTCTGTTGTAAACAGACACACCGTCAGTCATCTGAGACTGCCAAACTCTCAAAATACAGCCACTCTTTCTATACACAAGGCTACTCAAAACGTCTGTGGGAAAAACTGAAGTAAAAGATAAGTTCATAGGCCGGCTCCACAGCTCACTAGGCTAATCCTCCACCTGCGGTGCCAGTACTCTGGATTCTAGTCCCAGCCGGGGCGCCGGATTCTGTCCCGGTTGCTCCTCTTCCAGTCCAGCTCTCTGCTGTGGCCCTGGAAGGCAGTGGAGGATGGCCCAAGTGCTTGGGCCCTGCACCCCATGGGAGACCAGGAGCACTTGGCTCTTGGCTTTAGATAGGCGCAGCATCGGCTGTAGCAGCCATTTGGGAGGTGAACCAATGGAAGGAATACCTTTCTCTCTGTCTCTCTCTGTCTCTCTCTCTCTGTCTCTCTCTCTCTCACTGTCTAACTCTGCCTGTCAATAAATAAATAAATAATTAATTAATTAAAAGGTAAGTTCATCTTGATGCAATTTTTTTTCAAATCTCATGCAGCCTCCTTTCAAGATACTCATTTTCCGTGAGTGTTTTGAAGATCCTTCATACGTTTTGCAGTGACTACACAGGTGGGGAGCTTGAAACGTTCTGGCTCTTAACTACCCTCGGGCAGGCTGAAGTGGTTCTGGATTCTTTTACAAGTTGTCGTTTCACAGGCTCCTTCTGGTGGCCCCAAGGAGAGATACTTCTAGCAGTGCACCAGGAGTGCACACAGGCGGCCAAGTGCACGTTCGATTAGCAGACACTCGCGTGTTTGACCGTCTCTGTTTCCAGCCAATACATTTTAAGGATCTGGATTTTAATTCAAACCTGTTTTAAAATCCACTTTGCTTCCTTGCTGCAGGTGACAGAAGGGTAGTACTAACATTGGGACTGTTTTACCATTCTCTTACATTTTGCGGCAGGGAATGACTCAATAAGCTGTTCTAAAATAGAAGTAACTCCTAAAGACAAAGACTACTTTCAGATGATATAAAAACATACAGTTTCCAGAGAAATGGATGATATTTCATTGCTATCAAGTCTCTATTATTACCTATTTGAGTACCACTTCCACCTATCGTATCTCTTACACCAACCTTTTGATGTATTTAGTAAGTTTCTGATATACAGAATGTTTAATGTTTTTACATCACCATCTTGCACTATGAAGTAAGGTCATACATTCTTGCAAATTAAAGTGGAACTCTCCCGCCTCATTCAAGTTTAAATAGCATAAACTCTCTCAAATGTCAGTGAGCAGTGAGTTAATTGAAATTCTCTTCCAATTTATGCCGGTAGAGAATGACTATAACATTTGCACTTATGTAGTAGTCACAGAATGCTAATAATCCCTTTTGTATAACTACTTTATGAAATTAAATATAACCTCTGTAAGAATTTGTAGCCTTCCTACCTAACATACTTAACCAAATGCCATGTATAGTTTTATAAGGGACCTTTTGTACCGAATGAACTGGTACAGATATTTTTACAGGAATTTTTCTGGAAAAGGAATTAAAAGTTACAGATAAAAGTTGCATCTGATATTTTTAAATAAACTTTTTATTTCAGAACAGTTTCAGATTCATAGAAAATATTTGAAAGTACTACATAATATTGCCATATGCCCCATATCCACTTTCCTGAATTATTTTTAAAAGATTTATTTATTTGGGGGCTGGCACTGTGGCACAGTGGGTTAACACCCTGGCCTGAAGCGCTGGCATCCCATATGGGCGCTGGTTCAAGACCCGGCTGCTCCACTTCCTGTCCGTCTCTCTGCTGTGGCCTGGGACAGCAGTAGAAGATGGCCCATGTCCTTGGGCCCCTGCACCCACATGGGAGACCCGGAAGAAGCTCTGGCCGTTGCAGCCCAATGGGGAGTGAACCAGCAGATGGAAGACCTCTCTCTCTCTCTCTGCCTCTCCTCTGTCTGTGTAACTCTGACTTTCAAGTAAAATAAATAAATCTTAAAAAAAGATTTATTTATTTGAAAAAGCAAAGTGTGTGTGTCAGAGAGAGAGAGAGAGAGAGAGACAGAGAGAGAGAGAGGCACTTACATTTGCTGTTTAATTCCCCCAAATGGTTGTAGGACCTTGGCTGGGATAGGCTGAAACCAGGAGCCTAGAACTTCTCCCACATGGCTGAAGGAGCCCAAGCCCTTGGGCCATCCTCCTCTACCTTCCCAGGCACATTAGCCGGAAGCTGGATTAGAAGTGGAACACCCAGGTTTTGAACCTGAGCTCTCCTGGGATGCTGGAGTCACAAGCAATGGCTTCAATGCTGTGCCACAAGCTGGTCCCAACGTCCCTCAGTTATTACTGTAGGTATGTGCACATGTGTGTTACAGCTTATTAACTGCTACTGACTCATTCTCATAAACGGAAGAGCAAACCTCCCTCATCTTTACAGCATGTCTCCCCGCGGCCCAGGATCCCACCCAGGACACCACGGGGGTCCCATCTCCCTGGGGTCCTTCTCACTCGGACCGTGTCTCAGCTGTGCCAGTCTGGAGGAGCGTTAGTGAGGGGTTTTGAGGAATGGTCCTCAGTTAAGGTTTGTGTGATGTTTTCCTGGTGAGCAACTCAGCTTGTGTGTTCCTAGCATGGAGCCACAGAGGCTTCTACAAGGCCAACCTCATGACAGCACCTCAAGCACCCAGAATAGCCGCGTGGCTCAGCACCGTGGCACCACCTGGCTGAGGTTCAAGTCTCTGTCCTGAGAGACCTCTTCCTCCTCCCCTTCCACAGGGGCAACTGGGAGGGAAGTCATTGTGAGAGGCCCACGTTTCAGGAGCGGGACTCAGGCTCCAGCTCTTTGGAAACACAGTTTTCTAGTTATCTACCTACATTTTGGGTTACGACCCAAAACTGCTAATTTTCCGGTCACAGTGCTCCAACAAGGGCTGGATTTTTTTTTTTTTTTGACAGGCAGAATTAGACAGTGAGAAACAGAGAGAAAGGTCTTCCTTCTGTTGATTCACCCCCCAGAATGGCCGCCACGGCCGGCGCGCTGTGCGGATCTGAAGCTAGGAGCCAGGTGCTTCCTCCTGGTCTTGTTGGCTCTGGGCAACAAGAGGGAGCCCTTCGCTGCTCTTGTCCTGCTGATACACTCTATTCAGTCTTTTGTTTGCACCTCCTGACTTTGGGGCACCATAAGAGCATGCAGGCTCATCTTGAGAATTTTATAGCCCACTCCTCGACTCACTGTCTCTCAGGCTCCCCCAGACCCTTGTGTGGGAGAACCGTATCAGGAACCAAGATTCTGGAGCTCCACCTGCTCAGTGCTTCTAGGCCCTCCGCGACTGTGAGATGCATGTGTGTGTGGTAACCCAGAGGCACACACACACGTGTGTGAATGCTTGAATGTGTAACCAGTTGTGCATTAACCCAGGTACATACACACACACATAACACCTACGGGCTAGAGTGAGAAAGGAAATATATTTGCTCTATTTTACCTTTTTTTAGTTAATAGAAGTGTTGATACATAACCATGAATTTACAGCAGAAGGTTGACAATGACTAGGAACCCAGGAGAGGAGTAAAGGAGAAATCCTTTGACAGTTGACAAAGAAAGTCTACAAAAGGATGTGGAACGATTTAACTTACAAAAGAGAATAAAAAAAACTTACACAAGAGAATAAATAAAAAGAAAATAAATAACCTAAGAAAGAAAAAAGATAGTGAATAAATGGGAAATAAACCCCATAGTTTGCTGGTAGGAGGTTGACGATATTCAAGCCTGTGGCTTTCTATTTGTTCAGCAGAGTCAAAAGCTGAGATGACTGGAGAAAGAGCTGGAATATCCCGTGTGTGGTCATCTACATAAAGACCTGATAATCGGTGTGTGGCCAGCACCCTGGACCATCCTTCTTTCTGGAAATCAGACGTACATGAACCACGTCCATCCGCACTCATTTTCTAGGAGGAATACGACCTTCCAAATCAGCAAGTACAGCCATACGCTGAGACATCACAAATCAGAGCGACAGACAGGGTGATTTACAACTGAACAACATAAAATTGCATGCAGCCACGTTCAACCCAGGGATTGTCTCAGCAAGTAACGACTGAACTTCCGGAGAGACTTAATGCTGATCCATCAGCCCGAGCCACTGAACACAAAGTAAGCCCTGTGTGTAAATGGCATTTCCTACTTCAGGTGCAACAGGGGTGGTTGGTTCCAGCAGTTGCCTGCGGCACCCATTAAAATGATCTACTCCCACCCTGCTCATTAGAGACAGTCCATGGCACACTCCACCCTACAGGCAAAGAAGTTACAAACATCACATGTTCACACAAAAGGCCAAGGGCTGGGAGAAGTACCAGTGCAATTTCAAGTCATCATCCCATTGTTACCAGAGTGAAACAGAGTACAGTCATCACTGAGCCCACTTAGCATCCACTGGCTAACAATTCCTCCTACACATTCTGTTTTCAAGGATGGAAAGAATTTGACAAATTCTCATAGTAATATGTAATAGTTATAAGAATAGCTACATAATAATAATAATAAGTTATAATAACTATAGAGCTATTCCCCATTAGCTTTTCCAAAGCAAAACTGACAAAATCATATTTTCCCCTTTTGTTCTCTCCTAGGAATTTCTTGAGAGTCTGTGTAAAACAGACCCTTTAGAGTAAAATTTCTTACATGGTTCCAGGACACACAAAGTATAAGACCACTTCCTCCACCACATTTTCAATAATTAACAGTGTTAGATGGTTTGTCAATAGCCCAGGTAATCATTTTCACAAATACATGCACCATAAATTATTTTCCCTTCAAAATAATTAACACCAAAATAAAGGGATTTGTTTCTTATGGTTTAAAATGCAGTGAGCTGTTAAAACATGCATATTCATCACAGCTGCAAGAGGACTTGAAGTGCAGCCGAGCACAGCAGCTGTGGCCACGCTGCACCGCGGAACGTGAAAATTCAGACCTACGGTCTAGCGAGCTGCAGACGCACGGAGCTTCATCCCAAATCGAATCAGGAAAGAGCTAACTGAGCAACCCCTCATAGGCCACTCCCTGCGTGCATAAGGCCCCAGAGCTGAGAACCTGCTGTTCCTCTCAGCCAGCCAGTGACTAAGCAGATTCTGAGGATATTTTCCAAACACTCAGGGCATAGCTGCCTTGAACCAACTTGCTAGTACACACACACAATTATGAAATTAATATGACCATAAAACGTTGAGATAAATACAAACTCACAAATTTCAAGAGAATAAAACATGGCATTGGTTTGTATTAATCACTTTCTGTCTTGTAAACTTATGGCTTAGTAACAAAAAGTCTCAAAACTAGGAGGGAGAGAATTGGGAATATTTGAAAATATTTTAACACTTGGATTATGGGGACCAGCACTATGGCACAGGGGGTAAAGCTACTGCCTCTGACACCAGCATCCCACACAGCACCAGTTCATGTCCTGGCTGATCCACTTCAGATCCAGCACCCTGTAATGGCCTGAAACAGCAGAAGACGCCCAACTGCTTACTTAGGTCCCTGCCACCCACGTGGAAACCTGGATGAAGCTCCGGGCTCCTGGATTTGGCCTGGCACAGACTGGGCCAGTGTAGCCGTTTGGAGGGTGAACCAGTGGATGGAAGATGCCCCCCCCCCTTCTCTCCACCTCATCTCCACAACTCTTTCAAAAAATAAATACTTTTTACAAAAACTTGTGGCATAACAGGTTAAGCTGCTGTGTGCAGCGTTGGCATCCCACATGGGCACTGGTTTGAGTCCCAGACGCTCCAATTTTGATCCAGCTCCCTGATAATGTACCTGAGAAAGCAGTGGAGGATGACCTGAGTGCTTGGGCCCCTGCACCCACGTGGGCGACCCAAAAGAAGCTCCTGGTTCCTGGCTTCGGACCAGCCCAGCTCTGGCCACAGTGGCCATTTGGGAGAGTAAACCAGCAGATGGAAGATCTCTCTCTTTCTCTTTGTCTCTCCCTCTCCCTCTCAGTAACTCTACCTTTCAAATAAATAAATAAATCTTTAAAATAAACTTGGATTATGAAGAATTTAACATAAATTATATTTATGAGTTATTCATCTTATCAATATGGGATAAATGAAGAAAAATTCTCAGTAGACATACTTCATTTCACTTAATATATGTTTAATTATTTAAACACATAATTACGTATATTAAATATAAAAACAATATTGCATTAAAATGTTGTTTTATTGGGAGTGACCTGAACTGGAAGAAAATGTAGGGGAAACACTTCAAGACATTGGTGTAGGTGACGACTTACTGGATAAGACCCCCAAAGCATAGGCAAGAGAGCAAAGTTAGACAAATGGGATGATATCAAACTCAGAAGTTACTATCCAGCAAATGAAACAATAAAGTTAAAAGATATCCAACAGAATGGGAAAATATTTACAAGCTATATTAATCTGACAAAGGATTAATACCTAGAATATATCAACAACTCTAAAAATATCAGCTATAAAAATATCAACCAATCCAGTTAAGTAACAGGCAAAGGACCTCAATTGACAGTTCCCAAAAGAAGAAATACAAATTGCCAAAAAATGTATGAAAAAAATGTTCTATCACTCATCAGGCATCACTATATCACTATATATCACGATATCAGGCATCACTATACCAGCCATCAGGAAATGCAAATCAAAACCACAATAAGATAATACCGCAGAGAAATTCCAAGATGGCAGAATAGGGAGGGAGCTTACTGCTCTAGTCTAGGAACAGTTAAAAAAAAAAGTACAAAGAGTGCAATCTTAGCAGAAACTCCACAGAAATTAGAGGGATGCTGTGGATCTACATAGTGGGTGTAGATGTGCACCATGAACATGGACACTACACAGGATCCCTGCAGCCCAGAGCCTCAGCACCAGCTTTGGAGAGTGAAGTGAAACCAGACTGCAGCAGCCTGAGACACTGGTTATAAAGCTGTGGGAAGAGCCTGGAACCTTGTTGGGGACAGTGTACCTGCCAACCTAGGAAAAAAAAAAAAAGAGGGCATGTTCTCTCTCCCTGAGCCCCTCACAATAGCACCCTGCAACTAAGAGAGGGCAGGCACTATTTCGTACAGAACAACTGGACTAGCTTGTGTCTGAGCAACCCTTGGTGCCCCGTGACTGTGGGAGCTTCATGTGCTGGGACTGTGGAAACACTGTGGAAGGGTGCGAGGTGAGGCTGGGTCTCTAGACAGTCACTGTGGGTGGCTCCACATGCCCATAGCTCTCTGACTGCCCAGGATGGGTCACTGCTGGATGGATGATCTGTGCTCACACTGAGGACTGCATGGATCCTTTGTGTACAGCAGCATGGATGAATATTGTAGCATTAGGGCTAGTGCCTAGGCACTGGTGGAGGGGGGGGGGGTGAGGGTGAGACTATGCCAAAAGAGTTGATCAAACCTTCCCCTCTGATAAAAAAAAGAGGAGATCTACCACACCCAGCTTGGATGTCCTCTTGGATGGTCCCCCCACCCTAGAACACAGAACAGAGTACCCTGGGACACCCAAAACATGCGTCTGGGTATTCACTGAAAGAGCAGATACTTTGCTGAGCCACAGAGGTATAGTCCAAAGACAAAAGCCATCAGAGTAAAAAGAAAAACCCAACAAGTATCTCCTCAAATGCCTAAAAATAAATGCAGAAATTTAAGAAACAAGAATGAGGAAGACAACATGATGCCCCCACAGGAAAACAACAACAGTTCAATATTAGAAAATGAAGAAAGAGATTGATGAAATGTCAGAAACAGAGTTCAAAAAATTAATCATAGGATTACTTAGAAGTAATCAGAGGAAAATCCATGAATTAAAAAAACCATACATGACATGAATGAAAATTTTTCCCAGGAAATTGAAATTTTAAATAGAAATCAAAGTGAAATACTAGAAAGGAAGAATTCAATAGAACAAATAAAAAATGTGATGGAAAGCCTTAACAACAGACTCAATGAACTAGAAGAAAGAATATCTGAGTTAGAAGACATATCCCTGGACATCTTTCAGTCAGACCAAAAAAAAAGAAATTAGAAAACTTAAAGTGATTTATGGGATACTATCAACAACCCAACATATGGGTCTTAAGTGTTTCTGAAGATGTGAAAGAGAGAATGGACTAGAAGGCCTATTTAATGAAATAATTATAGAATACTTTCCTAATCTGGAGAAAGAAAGGGGACACTCAAGGACAGGAAGCACACAGATTTCCTAACAGAAATAATCAGAAAGATCTTGACCACAATGCATTGCAGTCAGCTCCCACAGGAAAACATAAAAGATTCTAAAATGTGCACGAGAGAAACGCCAGATTACTCTCAGAGGATTTCTAACTGACTTTGCATCAGAAACCCTATAGGCTAGGACAGAATGGGGAGATATAGTCCCAGTCTTAAGAGTAAAAAACTGTCAACCTGGAATACTCTACCCTGCAAAGCTCTCATTTATGAACGAAAATGAAATAAGACTCTCCACTAAAAACAGAAATTGAAAGAATCTGTCACCACTTATCCAGCCTTACAAAAGATGCTTAAGGATGTGTTACAGAACAACAGAAAGATAGCCATAATTATGAAAGAATGTGAAGGCAGAAAATCCCCCAGTAAAATGGCAGGGCCAAGTTGTTACTTATCCATAGTCACCTTTGATGTAAATGGCCCTAACTCTCCAGTTAAAAGATACTAACTGACTGAGTGGATTAAAAAATATGACCCAACCATTTGCTGCCTACAAGAAACAGATATCATCAACAAAGATACCCCAGACTGAAAGTGAAAGGATGGGAAAAGATATTCTATGCTAACAGAAACCAAAAAACAAAAAAAAAAAAAAAAAAAAAAGGAAAGAAAAAGAAGAAAAAAGGAACAAAGCTGGTGTAGCCATCCCAACATTAGACAAAATAGATTTTAAGATAAAACTATTAAAAGACACAAAGAATGAGACTATATAATGATTAAGTGATCAAGTCAACAGGAAGATATGACTATTGTAAACGTATATGCACCTAATTACAGGGCACATGGCTATTTAAAAGGCATGTTAATGGATCTAAAGGGAGATACAGACTCTGATACAATAGTAATGAGAGACTTCAACACCCCACTTTCAGCAATGGACAGATCAACCAGAATGAAAATCAGCCAGGGAACAACAGAGTTAACACTCTCAACCAAATGGACCTACTGGATATCTACAGAGCTTTTCACCCTACAGTTGCAGAATACACATTCTCACCACTGCATAGAACTTTCTCTAGGAGAGACCACATGCTAGACCATAAAGCAAGTCTCAGCAAATTCAAAAAAATTGAAATCATACCGTGTGTCTTCTCTAACCAATGGAATGAAGCTGGAAGTCAACAAGTCAAGAATATCTAGAAGATATACAGGGGGAGATTCCAAGATGGCAGATTGGAGAATGATGTACTATGCAAAGCTAGGGATAAGTAGTAAAAAAACAGTGTAGGAAGCGTACTCTCAGGGGAGGATTAGAGAGAAAACCACACTGGAAATTCTACACAAGAGGAATGCCATGGATCTGTGTGGAAAGTGCGAACGTGCAGCACACGGACCCAACACACAACTGCAGCAGCCAAGACTGGAGTGGGTTGCAGCTTGGAGACGGGGGTGAGACCAGACTGCAGCAACTCATGGACCCAGAGGATGTATAAGGGGTACATTCATCTCATTCCATTCTCCCCACAGCAGCACCTGCTGCCTGGCTGAGAAGGTGCAGCTGCCATTTTGGGTTTGGGTGAAAGTCTTTGCTCATGTACACAGAAACTGGCTGAGACAGGACACCCTCTTCGCGGAGTACTGGTGGCAGCAGCAGCAAGAGAGCAACATTCAGCCAGCGGTTCTTGTATAAGTACGTGATATGGAGATCCTAGCAGAGGGAAATATCTGCAGTCCCCACTGACTTCGAGCCTAGCTGGGTGGGTTGACAGGTATCTGGGCACCCACATAGGACTGTGAGAGCCTCTGAACATACCACAGGCTCTGGGGCTTGAGCCACCCAGGCAGAGCTGGCTCGGGGAACATCTGCCTCTCTGTGGACTGAACAGCCTGGCAGACAGAGTGAAACCTCTGCACACAGTGGCCGTGGGAGCCTTGTGTGCTGAGACAGTTGGAAGTTGGTGATTACATGAGAGGGTACAGGGTGTAGCTGGGACTGGGTAATCACGGGTGTGATTTGAGCACATCGTTTGCCTGGGGCAAGTCATTGCAGAGGGAACTGTGTTCACAGTGAGGACTGTGCAGATTGTTATTACATTTCATATGGTGGAGCAGATGAGTATTGAACCCACTGGGGGCCGACACCTGGGCATTCCTCAGTTTGGAGGAGAGAAGGTGAGAGGATCATCACACCAACAGAGGTGACCATTCCCTCTCTTCTGTCAATAAGAGAAGATCTACCACACCCAACTTGCGTGTTACTCTGGATACTTGCCTCACCCTGGAGCACTGACCAAAACTCCCTGGCCACACCCAGCACACATCTCTTGGCATTCCCTGAAAGTGAAGACATTCCAATAAGCCACAGAGGCATAGCTCCAACATAAAAGCCATGGGAGGAAAGAACCAACAAGTAATTCCACAAACGCCTAAAAATAAATGCAGAAATTCAAGAAACAAGAATAAGGATGACACCCCATAGGAAAACAACACGATTTCAATATTAGAATGTGAAGACTGAAGAAATCCAAAAAATGGAATTCAAAGTATTAATCATGGGATTACTCAAAAGTAATCAGAAGCAAATCTACAAAGTAAAGAAAACCATATATGACATGAATGAAAACTTTACTCATGAAATTGAGATTTTAAACAGAAATCAAAATGAAATACTAGAAAGGAAGAATACAATAGAGCAAATAAAAAATATGGTGGAAAGCCTTAACAATAGACTCAATGAGGCAGAAGAAAGAAGATCCAAGTTAGAAGACATATCCTTGGATATCTTTCAGTCAGACCAAAAAAAAAAAGCAAGAATAAATTAGAAAAATTAAAAGCAGTGTTGGGGTATAAGGGGCTGGCACTGTGGCACAGTGGGTTAAAGCCCTGGCCTGCAGCGCCACCATCCTATATGGGCGCTGGTTCTAGTCCCAGTTGCTCCTCTTCCGATCCAGCTCTCTGCTAAGGCCTGGAATAGCAGTAGAAGATGACCCAAGTCCTTGGGCCCCTGCATTCACATAGGAGACCTGGAAGAAGCTCCTGGCTTGAAATCAGCTGAGCTCTGGCCATTGTGGTCATCTGGGGAGTGAACCAGTGGATAGAAGACCTCTATCTCTGTCTCTACCTCTCTCTGTAACTCTGTCTTTCAAATAAATAAAATAAATCTTTAAAAAAGCAGTGTTGTAGATTTATGGGATACTATCAAAAGACCCAACATACAGGTCTCAGGACTTCCTGAAAGTGTGGAAATAGAGAGTGGACTAGAAAGGCCAATTTAGTGAAACATTTACAGAAACTTTCTCCAATTTAGAAAAAGAAAGAGATGTCCAAGTATAAGAAGTACATAGAACTCCTAATAGACATGATCAGAAAAGACCGTCACCATGACATATTAGAGTCAAACTCTCCACAGTAAATCATAAAGAAAAGTTTCTAAAAAGTACATGAGAGAAATGCCAGATTACTTTCAAAGAATCTCCAATTACAGTCCCAGCTGACTTCTCATCACAAACCCTATAGGCTAGGACAGAACAGCGAGATATATTTCACATCTTAAGAGTAAAAACTGTCAACCCAGAATACTGTACCCTGAAAACTCTCATTTATTAATTAAGGTGAAATAAAGACCTTTCACAAACAGAAATTGAAAGAATTTGTAACCACTTGTCTAGCCTTATAAAAGATGCTTAAGGATGTGTTACACACAGAAACATGGTCATCACCATGAAAGAAGGTGAAGGCAGAAAATCTCCCAGTAAAAGTACAAATGAAATCCAAAGTAAACAATAGCAATATTTATGGAAAAATGGCAGGGTCAATTCATTAATTATCAATAGTCACCTTGAATGTAAATAGCCTCAACTCTCCAGTTAAAAGATACAAACTGGCTGAATGGATTAAAAACAAAACCCAACTATTTGGGGCCCACAAGAAGAACATCTTACCGACAAAAATACACAGAGATTGAAAGTTAAGGATGGAAAAAAATATTCCGTTCTAATACAAAACAAAAAAGAGCTTGTGTAACCATCCTAATATCAGACAAAATAGACTTTAACACAAAAACTATTAAAAAAGACAAAGAACACAATATGAAATGATTAAGATCAATTCAGCAGAAAGATATGAGTATAATAAATGCACACACACACACAGAATTATAGGGTACCTGGCTAATTTAAAGAAATATTAAGGGATCTTTAGGGAGACACAGACCCCAATACAATAGGAATGGGGGACTTCAACATCCCAGTTTCATCAATGGATAGATCAACTAGACAGAAAGTTAACAAACAACAGAGTTATCCAATACCATGGACCAAATGGACCTCGCTGATATCTACAGAGATTTTCACAGACAGTTGCAGAATTCACATTCTTCTTATCAGTTCATGAAACTTTCTCTATGAAAGACAATATGCCGGGCCATAAAGCAAGTCTCAGCAAATTCAAAAAAATCAAAATCATATCATGCATCTCTCTTATCACAAGGAATGAAGCTGGAAATCAACAACTCAAGAATCTCTAGATCATATGCAAACATAGGGAGACTGAACAACATCTTTTGAATGAACAGTGGGTCACAGAAACAAATCAAAAGAGAAATAAAAAAAAATTCCTGGAAATGAATGAAGACAACAATGCATCATATCAAAACTTATGGGATACACCAAAAGCAGTTAAGAGGGAAATTTATAGCAATTGGCACCTAGGTGAAAAAATTAGAAAGGTACCCAAAAATGAGCTATAAATACATCTCAAGGAGCTAGAAAAAAAAACTACAAACCAAATCCCAAATAAGTAGGATGAAAGAAAAAAGTAAAATTAGAGAAGAAATTTAAAAAATTGAAATGAAAATATAAAAGAGATATTAAAAGGTATATTTAAAAAAATAAACAAAATGATAAACCATTTGCTCAATTAAATAAAGAGAGAGAAGGCACAAATCAGTAAAATTGGAAATGAAAAAAGAAATGTAACAACGGATACCACAGAAATATAAAAAGAATCTTCAGGAATTATTCAAAGAGATGTATGTCAGCAAGGTGGGAAACCTAGAAGAAATGGATAGATGCCTGTACACATACCATCTACCAAAATTCAGCCATGAAGACATAGAAAATCTAAACAGTCCAATAACAACATGGATATTGAATCATTAATAAAGTCCCTCCCACGAAAGAGAAGCCCAGGACCAAATGGCTTCATTGATGATTGCTATTAGACATTTAAAGATGAACCAACTCCAACCCTTCTCAAACTTTTCAAAACAATTGAAAGAGAGGGAATCCTCCTAAGCTCCTTCCATGAAGCCAGCATCACCTTAAGTCCTAAACCAGAAAATGATACAACAGAGAAAGAGAATATAGACCACTTTCCCTGAAGAATACAGACACACAAATCCTCAACAAAATCCTAGCCAATCAAATCCAACAACACATCAGAATGATCATTCACCCAGAACAATTGGGGTTTATCCCTGGTATGAAGGGATGGTTCAACATTCGCAAATCAATCAATATGATATATCACATTAACAAACTGAATAACAAAATCCACATGATTATCTCAATAGATGCGAACAAAGCATTTAATAAAATGCAAAATCTTTTTATGATGAAAACCTTAAGAAAACTGGATGTAGAAGAAACATTCCGCAAGACAATCAAGGCACTTTATGACAAACCCATAGCCAGCATCTGACTGAATGAAGAAAAGCTGGAAGCATTGCCACTAAGATCTGGAACCAGAAAAGGATGCCCACTTTCACCATTACTATTCAATATAGTCCTGGATGTTTTAGCCAGAGCCATTAGGAAAGAAAAAGAAATCAAAAGGATAAAAATTGGGAAGGAGGTCAAACTATTCCTATTTGTAGATGACATGATTCTATATTTAAGGATCCAGAAGAATCCACTATTGGAACTCATAAAAGATTTTGGTAATGTGGCAGGATATAAAATCAACACACAAAAATCAATAGCCTTTGTATACACAGACAATGCCATGGTTGGGAAAAGAACTTCTAAGAACAATCGCATTCACAATAGCTTGATATAAATTAAATACCTTGGAATAAATTTAAACAAGGACATCAAATATCTCTATGTTGATAATTACAAAACATTAAATGAAGAAATATGACATAAAAAAAATTGAAAAAATCTTCCTTATTCATGGATTGGAAGAATCAACATCATCAACACGTCCACACTACTAAAAGCAACTTATAGCTTCAATGTGATCCCAATCAAAATACCAAGGACATTCTGAGATCCAGAAAAAATGATGCTGAAATTCTTATGGAAACACAGGAGACCCCAAAAAGCTAGAGCAATCTTATACAACAAAAACTAAGCTGGAGGCATCACAATACCAGATTTCAAGACGTACTAGAAGGTATACGCTCAACACTTCTGTGGTTATTAGTGGATATACACAGAGTGATCAACAATTTTAGTTACCTAATGTGCACATTCACAGCTGAGGTCAAACTACATAACAATCTCTGTCTCTTGTTTCAGCTTGTCACAGTAAACAAGAATCCTTTTTATTTTTTGGTGCATTTAATGTTTTCCACATTTTTGAGCTTTTAAAAATTCCCCACATGTTGTTCTAAAGTACTGTCTACTGTTCCTAAGTGGAAGAAAGCTATGACGTACCACAGCAGAGAAATCAGTTGTCTTGGATAAAGTTCATTGAGGGATCCTTATGGTGCTACTGGTCCTGAGTTCAAAGTTAATGAATCCACATCGGACATTGAACAAGGTGTCTTCACACAAAAACATACACAAAGTGAAGCTGTGCACGAATATGTTGCTGAGAATATTATGAACAGAGAGTGGAAAGGATCTGACGTTGCAAAAACAAGGCATTGAGCTCAGGTCTGTCAAACCATGGCAAGTGACTCTATACGTATAGAGACAGAGGCTGTGTTTTAAAGAAAAATGTGTGATATCGGAATGAGAATTATGATCTTTGCCCAGTAATCTGACTTAGAGTATTAATTATAAGCAGTAGAGCAGTAGCTCCCAGTGGCTAGGGGCTCAGATTCTGAAGCTAGAATTTCTGGGATCAATTCTTGTCTATGCCACTGATATCTGGCCTTCAGTGTGTAGTGTCACCTTCCCAGGTAGCCAGGTCTCACCCATAAAAATCAAAAAACACCAGCATCTATGAAATTGAATTTTGGGAGGACTAAGTGACTTAATCATCACAGAATATGTATAAAAATATCTGACACATTAAGGAACGCTGTGTAAAAGCAAATTATTAGTATCCACCAGAGTTATTAGATCATTTGGTAAAATAAAGCCTACTCCTAAACACAAAACATCTGTGATTCAATTAAAGTAGCATCGTTTGAGTGCTGTCATGTACACAATGCACACACACACATGCCACTGCTTAACAGGAATTTGCAGTAGTTATCATTTTTTATAGATGATATCCTGACGAACTTGAAAAATGTGCTTCAAAAATATTGTAACCCCAGTCTCCTACCCCTCACACTATCCAATGCAGGAAACACAAATTATAATGCCAACCACCTAGAGCGTAGGACCCCTAAGAAGTGAAGTCATCCATGATGCCCCTTCTTTTTTGGAGTCTGCATTATATTCCTATGCCAAATGTGACTACTTTCTTCCACTTCTAATCAGCAGAATCTAAATTACAAAAGGCAGAGTTTTTATTCTTTGGTTCACTGCTGACTCCTTCTAGCATAGATAGAGAGATATAAAGACTGACTCAATGAATAAAAAGCACCATCTCTGTGAGTGATCAACCAGCTCTGGAAACTGACTACAGGCTACACAGTGCTAAACCATGTACAATGACATTTGATCCTGCAAATAAAAATAACCTCTCTTTGAAGGTTATTGAAAATAACATTTCTTTTTTTAAACTTTTATTTAGCAAATATAAATTTCCAAAGTACAGCTTATGGATTACAATGGCTTCCCCCCCCATAACTTCCCTCCCACCCGCAACCCTTCCAACTCCCGCTCCCTCTCCCATCCCATTCACATCAAGATTCATTTGCAATTATCTTTATATAAAGATCAATTTAGCATATGTTAAGTAAAGATTTCAACAGTTTGCACCCACACAGAACATAAAGTGTAAATACTGTTTGAGTACTAGTTATAGCATTAATTCACATTGAACAACACATTAAAGACAGAGATCCTACATGAGGAGTTAAGTGAACAGTGACTCCTGTTGTTGACCTAACAAAATGACACTCTTGCTTATGGCATCAGTAATCTCCCTAGGCTCTTGTCATGAGTTGCCAAGGCTATGGAGGCCTTTTGAGTTCACCGTCTTTGATCTTATTTAGACAAAGTCATAGTCAAATGGAGGTTCACTCTTCCCTTCAGCGAAAGGTACCTCCTTCTTTGATGGCCCTTTCTTTCTACTGGGATCTCACTCGCAGAGATCTTTCATTTAGGCCCCTTTTTTGCCAGAATGTCTTGGCTTTCCATGCCGAAAATACTCTCATGGGCTCTTCAGCAAGGACTTTCAGTTTACAGTTGGTCATACTGATAGGTGTAAGTGTCAAAGGGATCACATAAACAAGACTAGTGTCTGCTAATACTAACTGATAGAATTAAAAAGGGAAAGAATGATAAAACATGGGAAGCAGGATACACAGCAGACTCATAGAATGGCTGATGTCCTAAACATCACTCTGGCCTCAGAATCAGCCCATAAGGCATTCAGATCTGGCTGAAAATAACATTTCTATAGTAATCAGAAGTTTTATGGGGCCAGCATTGTGGTATAGCAGGTTAAGTCTCTGCCTGCAATGTCAGCATCCCATATGGGTACAGTTTCAAGTCCCAGCTGCTCTACTTCCAATCCAACTCCCTGCTAATAGCCTGGGAAAAGCAGCAGAAGATGGCCCAAGTACTTGGGCCCCAGAACTCCTGTGGGAGACCTGGAAGAATCTGGAGCCTCCTAGCTTCAGTCTGGTCCAACTTTGACTTTTGTGGCTATTTTGGGAGTGAACCAGCAGATGGGAGATTTCTCTCTTCTCTTCTCTCTATAATGCTACCCTCCAAATAAATAAATATTTTTAAAGAAGTTCTGTGACAATACATTATTCCAGTATTTATTTAAAAGTAAACCACACTCATGGATGGATAGTTGGGTTGGGTATAACATAATATGAGTAAAGCAACTCAGAGTTGCTTAATTCATGAATCAAACTCTTCAGTAGTACACTTTTATTACCTGCATCATTATTTTTTGCCATTAATCTAGGACATAAGTTGTCTTGCTCACTGTATAACACCTAGAACATAGCAAACATAAAATAATATTTGCTGAATGAATGAAAAAACTATGCCTCTCTTTAAGGCAAGTCCTATGTGAGCAAATTGCTATTGATGAATTAATGTTTATTTGTGTGTGAATGGAGATAGTGATCAACAGGTGAACATCATTGAATGAAACTAGTTAGCAAATATAGACAGTCAATTGGATTATTCTGTGAAGTGAGAAACAGGGCACTGAACAGCCATGGAAATGTTCTTAGTAATTTAAAAATTACTGACTTAATTCTATGATCATACATTAAGTGCAATCAGTTTATATTTCTCAATACTGTTTTGTAAAGAGAATTTGTGTGCTAAAGCAAGTGGTTCTAAATCATTGAGTTGATGGGATGAGGAATACTAGAATAAGCAAAAAGTTGAATGGGAGTATATGACAGTTGTATTAGATACAAGTTAATACTGGTAACAACAAATGCAGGCTGACTTTCAGAAATTGGCCTTTCTTTCACTCATTTGTTGACTTGTGAATTCTGCAGGTATACATTGAGCAGCTATCGACTGTGAGGCGCTCTGTGAACCAACAGCCAGGTACGCACTAACTTGCTTCTATGGTGACTTGCTGGAAGCAAATTACTAAGCAGGTGACCAACTCGATGCTCCCTAATGAACAGCACTAGTGCAAGATAAAAAATATTGAACCAAATTGTTCCAGGCAGATGAGACGCTCATTATGAAGGCAACTGGCCTTTAATATGATTGAGTAGTTGCCATGGGAACAAACAGGGGTTACAGAAACTGTGTCTCAGGAGAACAAAGAGGAAAAATAAATCATTATTTAAACAAGTACAATATTCACAGGTAATGTGCCTACAATCCCCGCAAATAAATGAGCAAATATCAAAAACACAGGAGAGGAAATGCACAAAAAAGGAGAATAAGGCTCTTCCCAACGAAAGGAGGCCGAGTCTTACAACGATTGGAGGGTATTTCCAGTTAGGAAACTAATTTGATCCTTCAATTTCTAAGATTTTTTCTAAGCATTTATTCTGGAGAGTGAGATGAATGTCACTGTTCACTGATTTCCCTTGCAAGATGGTGGTTTCACCTCAACAGGAACAGGACTAACATATACTTCGCCATTTGTGCACCAAATCCATAGTTATCCATGTGGTACCTCAGGAAGCCACATGCTGCTCAGCAAAAAACAGGATAGACTTTGGATGCTGAACTGGAGTGCAAATACATAGCTAGTCTCTTGGACCCTGGCAAGGTACTTAATTTATCTGAGCATCAATCTGCTTGTGAAAGCTGGTGGGAAATGATGCGTGGGGATAGGCAGGCACACAACAGGGAACATTATAGACTATCTTGTATTATTGACTCATAGGTACTAATTCTCACGGCCTGCTGAAACCCGACGTCTGGTTATAAACCTGTCCCTTTCCCCTCCCTCAGGATGGTCTCATTGTTTGCTACCTCTACCATCAGTGTTGGTTCTGAGATTTCTCCTCTCTGCGTAGGTCAGGGGAGAGGTTTTCAAGTATGTACAAATCAGCACCTCGACATTGTGAAACTATCATGAACTGAGCCCTGTTTTTGTTTGTTTGTTTTCTATTGGTCATAATTTGGTGCATTGATTCTGGGATGCTTTGTGACCTTCACTTTCAAGTATAATGAGATGCCTAGACCTGGACTCAGTGGAAGATTCACTACATGAGATAAACCCGCTTGCCCTATTCCATCATAAATAAGAAATTTAGGTCTTCGAGTAGAACAGTGGAATCTTGCTGGAAAGGGAACTGAGATAAACCTGTCTGAACTCGTGAAGGTCGAGTCTCTGCCCAGTAATTTGCATTAAGGAAACATGAAGGGTTTTAAAATTTCAAGCAAACCACGTGACTTTTGATTCTTGAAAATAAATATGACCAATTCTCATGCAGGAGAAATAATAAAGAGCCTCCTTTGGCAAACACTTAGTGTAATTAATAATAAATTGGAGAAAATAAATGGAAGTTGACATGGAAAAAGTTTCTAAATAGACCAAGAGGCAGAGAAAAAATAAATCAGAACATAGGAAAACCACCAAGTCAGAAACTGAATCTTTCATCCCATTATCATAAAATTAAAGCAACTATTTTTCCAAGTCTTCCTGTCATTGAACTATCAAAAATAATGCATCCACTAGTACTAGAATAAAAAATACTAAAATGGATAAAGTATTACATTGTACAACAACAGTCAGCACAAGAGCTGATCAAGTCACTGTTTCTCATAGTGTCTATTTCACTTCAACAGGTTTCCCCTTTGGTGCTCAATTAGTTGTTGCCAATCAGGGAGAACATATGATATTTGTCCCTTTGGGACTGGCTTAATTCACTCAGCATGATGTTTTCCAGATTCCTCCATCTTTACTTAGTATACACTGAATCAATCTTCTGTATATAAAGATAATCGAAAATGATTAAAAAATCTTGGTGTTAAATTGGAAATTGCATAGAAAATTAATCAATTTTTTAAAAAAAAATATCATGTAGGATCTCTGTCCTTAATGCGCTGTACATTGTGAATTAATACTACAACTAGTACTCCAACAGTATTTTTCACTTTGTGTTACTATGTGGGGGCAAACTGTTGAAATCTTTACTTAACATATACTAAACTGATCTTCTGTATATAAAGAGAATTGAAAATGAAAGTTGATGTGAATGGAAGGGGAGAGGGAGCTGGAAAGGGGAGGGTTGCGGGTGGGAGGGAAGTTATGGGGGGCGGGAAGCCATTGTAATCCATAAGCTGTACTTTGGAAATTTATATTCTTTAAATAAAAGCTTTAAAAAAATAATGCATCCAAAAGCTACCAAGGCTAAGGCATCTTTCTAAAGAACTCAGCCTGCGTTCCGTGAATTCTGAGCATTCCCACGAGTTCTACAGTTGGTCCTTTCACAAGTGACCACTAACATGGTGATGGAGTTCTCCTCTGAGAGGGTTTTTATTGTGAATGGCTCTTAGGCGCTCTTCCTACAACATAAAGACGCTGTCCAATCTTTTCCTGCGGAGGACCAGTCCACCAAGTTTCCATGAGTGTCACCTATAGCTCAGTGATGTTTATAGCTCCTTCACTTTCCTAGTCTGTTTAATGTAGCCTCCCTCTTCCAGGATTTGGCAGAATAAAGCATCATCGATGACATACATTTCAACTGTGAAAAGAAGTATCCATATTCTTGAGGGACAACTCAGAAAACTAGATGAATTTAAGCATCTTGAAAGATGAAGAAAGCCCCAGCTCATGGCCTCTAACCCTTAAAAGTTTCTACAGTTTAGTTTATTTAATTGTTTCCCACAAAAGATATCCTCAGGTGCTAATGCCTGCTACTTATGAGCATGACCGTATCTGGAAATAAGTTCTTTGAGCAAGTAATCAAGTTAAGAAGAGGTCACATTGCACTGGCAGGGAACAGTTCCATAAATCCAATGACTGGGGTCTTTTTAAAAGGAATGAGACAGGCCAGTGTTGTAGCTAGGAGGTAAAGCCACTGCCAGCAACAATGCCGTCCATGTGGGCGCAGGATCAAGTCCAGCTACTCCACTTCCGATCCAGCTCCCTGCTAATGGCCTGGGAAAAGCAGTAGGAGATGGTTCAAGTGCTTGGGTTCCTGTCACCATGTGGGAGACCCGATGAAACTCGTGGCCTCTGGCTTTGGCTTGGTCCAGCCATGACTGTTGTGGCCAAGTAGGGAGTGAACCAGGGGATGGAAGATCTCTCTGTCTCTTCTTCTTTCTCTGTAACTATGACTTTCAAAAAACATCTTTAAAAAACAAAATAAAAAGAGTGAGAGGGAGTCTGGGCACAGAAATGCTGGAAGAGGCAGAGGCTAGAGGGAAACTTCTATAAGCCAAGGAATACTAGAGAGATGCAAGGAAGGAGTCCTTCCAGAATTTACTGTGGTGGCAAGGTCCTGCCTACACCTCAATCAGCCTTCTAGTTTCCAGAATTGTGAGATAACAAATTTGTCTTGTGTTCAACATCAACATGTGGTGATCTGTGATGGTAGCTCAGGAAGCTGATGCCAGTGGCATGGCCAGTGAAAAAAAGGGATTTAGTCATTAAATTTGAGTGCAAATCTGTAGTTTGTCTTCTGCCAATGGAAAATTGCTTCATGTATGTGGGCATCAATTTGTTTGTATGTAAAATTTTCACAGCTTACATTGAATAATGTGTGTGAAACGTCAGGCACTTAGATGGTTTGTATTACTAAAAGGGGCTAAATTCAAGTCCTTCTTATTCTTATCCTATTGAAATCTTTGTACATAGGAATTAATTAGGAGAAACATCTCAATTCAAAAATAGCATGTAAGGAGCAAAGTCAGGATTTAAGGTGCAACCAAACGCCATTTTAATGGACTCCCATGCTTTTCACATTTAAAGTTTTCACTTTCACATAAGCAAACATTGTCCAGAAAAAGAGATTCACCATAAGCCATATCTCCTTATGATTGCACGTCTCTTTAGCTAAAACTTTAACAAGTGAGAGTGAACTGGAAAGTGGAATTATCAAGCAATGCCAGTTAAACCCAAGTCACAGCAAAGTAACTCCTAAAGAAAGACCACCGCAACCACTCTTGGCACGGCTTCCCCACAACTTGCATCGTGAACCGTGTGACTCACAGCCTAGTCTAATTATCTTGTGTTCTAGGTGAATGAATGATGACATAGACGCATTTTTTTCTCAACTGAAGTCTTACATAGGATGAAATCGTGTTAGTTAAATATGCAGCCGTGCCCATGCTACTCAACCACCCCTGGAGGACGATGGATGGTTTACTCACTAACACCAGCAGCAGGACCACGTCGGGGTTGTCACAGGCACAGGCTATGTGCATTGGTGTCCAGAAGTCTTCATCCTGGTGGTTGACGTTGACTCCTCTGTCGATGAGGATCTCTGCAATGAAGGCGTTGTCGTACCGAGCACACTGAAAGAAGGAAAGAGAACAAAATTTTAAGCACCTGCAGTACGGGTTCTTCCAAGTCTTCTTGAACGTAAAATTTCAGTGACACTTCTGAAAGCTGAGAGGAGACTCTAAACTGGGAATGAACACGTTCTTGGTCCCCAACTAGCTTGGAAGGCCAAGGGCATCTGCCAGACTCGGGAGGCCGAGTCAACGGACAGGGTAAAAGAAAAGGAGAGATTAGATGATATGAAGAAGGTTCTAAAAACAAGTTACTGGGACTTCTCATTAGCAGGTATGATTATTAGAAAATCTTGACCCATTTATAACAATTATCTTTCCCAAACACTGATTTGATCTCATGGTCTTTCTGCTTTAAAGCATGCCTTGTCCATCTGTACTGAAAGAACAGTCTACCCAAGAAACAAGACCTTCAGAATGTATCTAGTCTCTTGTCTCACCATTACCACATGTGGCCTCAGACCGTGACCTAAGACCACTAGGCATTCCACATGCCATATCGGGCACAGAAATCGTCGAAATTTAGGTTTTCTGGCATAACCATTCATGATTTTATAATATTGTATTTTATAGATACTCCATAATCTACAAACTATTCAGAAACTGAAATTGTTCTTATTTTTCTATTTATAGGTGAAACAAAAATAATCAATATGACGTATAAAAGTCAGGGCTGGCTTCGTGCGTGTACAATCTGTGCAGTGGTGGGTCCTCTACTTTGTTTAATGCTCTGCTATTACTACCTTGAATTTGTAATAAATTTTGAAAAGTCCCACGTAGTCATTTTGCACTAGGCTCTGCAAATCATCTAGTGCTTTTACCAGATTTCCATATTGATATCTATGCATCACATTAATGCCAAATGCATATTGGCAATATTAGAAAAATAAAGGGACCTAATGAAACCAAGTCCCCCATCAGCGCCTTGAATGCAGGTGCAAAATCCCATCAGGCCCCATGCTCCTAGTGGCCATCTCTTAGATTACCTCCCTGGACTGAGGGAGCGGCACAGCTGGCTCCCCCTTATCCCTAGGCCACAGGGCTGGGCTTTGCAGGCTGTGGCTTTACCCACATGCTGCAATGCCAGCCCCAACTTCACAGCTGGAACAAGTGCCAGCTTCCACCACTGGCCTCGTTATTGTTGGGGCATTGGGTGGAGCACCAGTCTTGTTTCAGTGGAAGGGGAATACCAGTCACACTCTGAATGCTGCTCTGTTCCTAGCTAAACAGGACCTTAAATCCTGAAAGGATCGAACTGTTGTCAAATAAATTAACAGCCCCCAAAAGAGACCATGATTAACATAAGGATGTTTAAAAATTCATCACTCAGCCTGCGCTGCAGCTCACTTGGCTAATCCTCCACCTGCGCCAGCACCACGGGTTCTAGTCCCGGTTGGGGCACTGGTTCTGTCCTGGTTGCTCATCTTCCAGTCCAGCTCTCTGCTGTGGCCTGAGAGGGCAGTGGAGGACGGCCCAGGTGGTGCTTGGGCCCTACACCCACGTGGGAGACCAGGGGGAGGCACCTGGCTCTTGGCTTCGGATTGGCGCAGCACACTGACTGCAGCACCGCCGGCCATGGCAGCCATTTGGGGGATGAACCAATGGAAAGGAAGACCTTTCTCTCTGTCTCCCTCTGCCTGTCAAAAAAAAATTCATCACTCAACAAGGCAAAATTTATTGTCTAGGTTCCAGTAAAAATTTACCAGCTATGGGGTAGACATTTAGTTTAGTGGTTTAGATGCTGGCTAGGATGCCCCGTCCCATACTGGAGTACATAGGCTTGATTCCTGCCAATGCAAACCCCGGGAGGCAGTGGTGATGGTTCAAGTACTTGTGTCCCGGCTACACACCTGAGAAACCCTGGACTGAGACCCTAGCTCCTGGGCCCAGTTTGGTCTAGTCCTAGCTGTGGTGAGCATTTGGGGAGAAAACCAGTCAATGGGAACTCTTTTTGTCTCTATCTGACTCTCTCTCTTTTTGCTCTGCCTTTCAAATAAAAATAAAACCCTTATGAACTATGCATAGAAGCCTACACACAGCACTTTAAACAAGGAGAAAATGTGATCAGTGAAGAAACCAATCCAGAAGTGATAAACATGTTAGAATAATCAAAGCAGGATGTTAAAACCATTAAACAATGCTGTATGTGTTAGGTAGGAAGTCAGATATGAGCTTATGTGTGTATGACAAAGGCCTAAAAGAAAAGACATCTAAGTCCAACATCTGCATCTTCATCTCAAAGTCATCCCGATAACGTTTCAGGGGCAGCTCAGTGTTCGCATCCTGCCCTGCCCCCTTCTACCTGATAACCCATCCCTTCTGCCTGACAAATCTTCCACAATCTCCCAGATGCAGCCAGTATCTGCATTTCAAATACCCCATTCTCCAGGGGGTCCTGCTCACCCTTCCTCTGAACCCAGGCTGGCGCCAGTTAGGCTTCCTCCTGTCTGATACCTTCAGGGGAAAACTCAGATAGGAGATTCTTAATATTTACAGCCATAAAATCCTTTGTTTCAGGAGGATATGTGTGAAGACAAAGACCCATCTCCTTAAAAACCCCCAGCTTCAACCGGACTGCGCACTCAGCTCTCTGCCTCTCTGCTGAGTTACCCGCCTGCCTGCCCAGGTGTGATCTCTCCACTCAACCATGTAACCTCGCTCCTCCCCACCATCCGAGTGACTGAGCACTCTCTCTCAGGTTCTGTCTGGAGAGGTGCCCATCCATTCTTACAGATGTCCCTACCCTAATAAACTGTTACTTTACTTTCCACTACTCTGTCTCACGCCTGAATTCTTTCTTGCACAAAGACAAGAACCCTGCCATTCACCGGCAACATATGGATTATGCTTCACAACTGTAACACAGTAGCTGAGTAGTCAGATCATCTCCCATAGGCTGTGAGTCTCAATAGTATAGTGCAAAACCCCCACATGAGTTCCCAAGGGAGGAGGTTACCAGATTTCATGCATGGGGTGCAAGGAAGGAACTGGAGTGATGGCAGACATGCAACCTGGTGAAATAGCTTCCAGGTGTGAACTCAGGAACTTGTGTGTCTGATGCTCATTCCACAGCAGTCAAAACAGTCAGTCTCAGGGCCCTGACAGGTGGCAAACAGCACTTCAGGTCTGACTGTGACAGAGAAAACGAGGACCAGAGCATTACAGTTCAATAAATTGGTTTTAGAATGTGAGTCCCAGATCCTATTTATTTTAGGAAATTCATATGCAAGTAATTCCTTTTCTATTCCCTTTATCTTTTTGATGGCTCACTGCATAATCCACAGCCATTTGACCTCCTCCCTTGCCTGTCAGGATACCCCCAGCCCTGCCCCTAGGAATCCACATTTGTAATTCAAAGATACCTGAGGTTTGGATCTCTAGTGTCACTAGAAGAGTTAATCAGTTACAATGTTGAAGGTGACATCAGCTCTGTCAAGTGATGTGATTTTCAGATTCACATTTCAGAGGACTATGAATAATAATTTGACAGCAATAAATACCTTCTAATCACACTTGTCTGAAAAGATTACAATGGTGAAGCAACCCTGCCACAATGTTCTTACAATAATATTGTTAGAAAGTAAACCAAATTCTCCCTAGAATGGATTTACTTCAGTAGCGAATCTTCCTCCTCTGGTATCACTTCAGCCGATTTCTGGTGACAACTGAAGGCACCAAGAATGTGACTGAGCCCAAGGCTGCCAGGCTCCCCTGAACTCTGACACCACCTGTTCTGTGCACAGGCTCTCGTCTCCATGGCGCCTGGCAGAATCAGGAATGCAACATTATTGACTGAGAAGACCAATAACCCCAAAACCAAATGGCAAAGACAATTTTAACCTTAAAATCTGTTGCCTTTTCCCTCCGTCTGGGCATCAGGGGTGCTTTGTGTTTTAGTCTGCTGGTTGGCTGATGAGTATGTCACAAATACCCCTGAAATCTATCCCTCAGAAATTTTAACAATCAATTCAAATATTCAAAGTTCACTCATCAAATTTCATGATTCATGTACAGAAGTTACTTTCTTTAAATGAGGGCTGGATCTACTGTAACATTCATTTTCTCTGTCTACATATTTTAAGATGGAAAATTGCTTTTCACTTCATTTGATTACATAATGATCATGGCAAGGAGTCTTGACAAGAGTTTCTGGTATAGCATGCAATTTGATACCAGGATCGCTTATGGAGTGAATATCATGTTCTAAGTATAGTTCTACTAAATTATAGTTATAGCTATATCTTTATATCTATCTCCATGTAGAGAGATTTATTTCCCTTTATATGTGAAATGTTTGATAAGTGGGAAGAAGGCAGAGGATGTGATTTATATACTTCGGATTAGCGGCAGTCCATTTTCTTGTCCCATGTGGGTTCTCAGTGGCTCAAACACATTCTATAGTGAGAGACAGAGACAAGGACAGATTTATCTCACTAGCAAAATTAATTCAAATTGGTCTTGATTTCACAAAATTTTGACATCACTCTAATCTATGTGGTCCTTTGTATTCAACATGGATATAAGAGACTGCCCTGTGCAGTCTATGCTGGGGTCTCTACAGGATCACAGCCTAAACATCACATCAAAGGGCTACAGTCATCTTAGTGTCCCTTGGGCTTTTTGCATGTCTTCTCTCTAAAAAACATTATTCTCCAGGGGCTGACGCTGAGGCGCAGCAGGTTAAAGCCCTGGCCTGAAGCAACAGCATCCCATATAGGCGCCGGTTCTAGTCCCGGCTGCTCCTCTTCCAATCCAGCTCTCTGCTATGGCCTGGGAAAGCAGTAGAAGATGACCCAAGTCCCTGGGACCCTGCACCCACGTGGGAGACCCAGAGGAAGCTCCTGGCTCCTGGCTCCTGGCTTCGGATCGGCTCAGCTCCGGCCATTGCAGCCATCTGGGGTGTGAACCAGCAGATGGAAGACCTCTTTCTGTCTCTACCTCTCTCTGTAACTCTGCCTGTCAAATAAATAAAATAAATCTTTAAAAAACATTATTCTCCAGACATCTTCCCATGGGTAACCCTCCAGAATACTTTGACTTGAACTGTACATAGTATTTCCACCTGAAGTCTGAATGGCTATCAGTTCTGGTTAATTGATGCAGTCTCTAAGTAGGAGGTCGGCCATGACTAAAGAGATCCCAATGTACTGTTAATAAACATTCAGGAATGCTAACATCCTCATAAAAGTCAATCTTCAAGGTGACTGGGAATTCTCTTTCACCATAGCACAGCCGACAGCAGGACAAGGGTGAGACAATCAGAGAGGGAACACAGAGCTCATGTGGAAGAATCCCGGGCTGGGTTCAGATGCTCACACATCCATGAATTAAATACGCACCTGCTGAGAACCTACCCTGCGCCCAGGGCCATGCTAAGCCGGAGGGCAGGGATTATAACTAGGAGCCATCTTGAAGTCAACAGCTAACATTTGAGGGGACAATGCAGCCAAGTCAGAGCTGAGTCCAGCAGACGACTGAACATCATAGCAGAGCAATCAGAAGGAACCAGCATGAAAATTTGCAGAAGGGATGAAATAGCCACTTGTGGAATGATGAGCAGTTGGGCACATCCGGATAGCGATGTAACTCAGAATTTTCTGAGGAGCCGCTCCTGAGCAGGGGAGCTCAGGCTGATCCTAAAGGGACACCTGGCTTGGTGCAACACTCGCATTTCTGTTGGAAAGCTTCTGCACCCGTGGTTTTGAAGTTGCTCGGTTGTACATTTCCTTTTTTAAAAAATTTATTTGACAGGTAGAATTATAGACAGAGAGAGAGAGAGGGAGAGAGAGAGAGAGAGAGAGAGGTCTTCCTTCTGTTGGTTCACCCCCCAAATGGCCGCTACAGCCGGCGCCGTGCTGATCTGAAGCCAGGAGCCAGGTGCTTCCTCCTGGTCTCCCACACGGGTACCGGAGCCCAGGCACTTGGGCCATCCTCCACTGCCTTCCCGGGCCACAGCAGAGAGCCAGACTGGAAGAGGAGCAACCAGGGCTAGAACCTGGCACCCATATGGGATGCCAGCGCCGCAAGTGGAGGATTAACCTAGTGAGCCACAGTGCCAGCCCTTGGTTGTACATTTCCATGAGGAGTCTGCAGGAAACGTCTTGCTTATCTGGGTTTACTCTGACAAGAAAGGGTTCTGTTCTCAATAAATTGGGCTCCCTTGCTGCAGAGACACAGAAAAATGACAACAATGTTATCTGGTTGGTAACTTCACCATGCCATTTTTTCACCATCTGATGTTGGAATAATCAGGCCTGGGTGATGTTAGCACTCACAAGTGATACCCAGCCCTTCAGTTTCTAGAAGTGTTTCAAGCATCGTCACAATTTGCTCTCCCCTTGTCCTTTCACAGCCAGGTCCCGTATGCAGGCAGTCACATTGAAAATACACTCACAGTGCAGGTCCAGGTTATAGCTGCCCTCAAGGTCAGTCTGTCCTAATGATCTAAAACCCTGCACTGTGGACTTCCCAGTTCTGGATGCTGCAGCTCTCAGAGACCAAAGTGACGATGGATTTCAAAAAGCAAATTCATCAGGAATTTGAAACTTAAATCACATCCTTGGGAACAACTGAAGAGTCCTTGTCCCCAGCCCTTGCTCACTCCATTTCCTATTGGGTGTGCTTCCTGTTCCCAGCACATGGCCACTGAACTTCCTGCTCCAGTCCATGGCCACTCCCTCTCCTGTTTCCAGCCCACAGCCATTGAATTTCATGTTCCTAGCCCATGGACACTGTCTCGTGGGACTAGCCCATGGCCACTGCAATTCCTATTCCCACCCATGGTCATTACATTTTGTGTTCCCCACCCCCAGTCCACAGCCACTCCTGTTCGCAGCCCACGGCCACTCTGTTGCCTGTCTTCCAGCATCCTGAGCTGTGCTTCTCACTGGCATCACCCATTCTCCATTCTCTCCTGTCCCCTTTTTTGTCTCTCTGTGTACTGCTGCAGCATCACATAAGGGGCTCCCATGACCTGTCCCCTAAGAAACACTATAGGAACAGCCCCTGCAGAGGGTATGTTGCCTTCTGCTAGAATGGATTTTCCTGGTACAATGTTTTTTTTTTTTTTCTTTGATTTTTTTCTTTGGACAGGCAGAGTGGACAGTGAGAGAAAGACACAGAGAGAAAGGTCTTCCTTCCGTTGGTTCACCCCCCAAGTGGCTGCTACGGCCGGCACACTGCGCCAATCCAAAGCCAGGAGCCAGGTGCTTCCTCTTGGTCTCCCATGGGGTGCAGGGCCCAAGCACCTGGGCCATCCTCCACTGCACTCCTGGGCCACAGCAGAGAGCTGGCATGGAAGAGGAGCAACCAGGACAGAATCTGGCGCCCCGACCAGGACTAGAACCCGGGGTACTGGCGCCGCAGGCGGATTAGCCTCGTGAGCCACGGCGCCTGTTGGTACAATGTTTTTTCTACTGAGAAAGCAAAGAAGGGGGTTGAGCTACACAGTCAATCCCAAGACGCTCTGGGCTGGGTGCATGGGGCATCATGGAGGAAGCTTCTGCACACCAGCCGTTTCGGCTCTTTAACACTGAGACCTCGGAACGAGGAAGGCATTTCCCTAAGTACTTTCTCTGGAGTCCTGACAGGCTGCCTCTTCACAAAACACAGACGTTCAGTTTTGAAGATTTCACCTGCTAATTATCTCTGCTTCTGGCCGCACTTGAGACATCAGAGAAATTTATAGTAAAGTTCAAAGACCATCTTGGTCTTGAGCAATAGATTTTCTTATAAAAGCAGCAAATTCATTAAAGCATTTAAAATTTAAGCCTCAAGGAAATATATATTCCTTACTATTTTATTAGTTACTTTCATTACATGAAAAATGCATGTTTTATTATTTTAAATGTTAAGTAATATACAAAAGAAACAGTAAAAAAAAAAAAAGACTTTGTCCCATCCTCACAACCAGAGTCACTTTTAACAAAAGTTCTATCCAGCCTTAAGATAAGGCATTGACTATTGGAAGGGCGGTCTGTTCTTCCATCCGTTGTCTGTCTGCCTATCCTCCATCAGACTATACTGTACGCACTTTCTCTAACCTACCTTTGGTATTACTGATTCATCTTGGATATATTTCCATATCTGCTGTAACTCAATATTTTAACAGTGCATGAATTCCATTGTTTAAACGGCTATTTTGATGTCAAAACAGGCAGTTCCTAAGTGAAAGAAAGGGCTCATCAGATCCCACGTAAGAGGACTGCTTCCCTTCTGGGTCCTCTCAACTGTGCATGTATTAAGGGCGGCACATAAAAACCCTGCACAACGTTGTAGGGAGGCCCATGTAAGTCTGGTTCCCACTCCGTAGACAGCACCTTTTACAAAGAACTGTGAAACAGTCACAGCTCAGGGACGCTCACCATCCCAGCAGGGCACCCCGAAGGCAGCACACAAGCATGCGTGACTTTCCCTCAGAAATGTGGGGCTGAGGGTCTGTAATTAGGGCTTCAGCCTCACGAAGCCTCAGGCCGCATAACAGGGGTGCCAGAATCTGTGGGTTAAATCACAGGGCTGCCGAAAGGTAGGGTAAACAGAGACTCATCACTCCTGGCATTTTAGATGACTAACTGGCCTTCTCCAGTACCTAAGGCATTTGGAAACCCTGTAATTTTATCTTCCTGGCAACCTGTAATTTTTCATTTGTTTTTATTTACTCAGTAACCCCAGGAAGAGAAGGCTCAGCACTGAGCCCTGGCTCGCTTGCTAGTGTTCGGTTTCCTCTCCTCTTTCAGATCCACCCTAGCTTTGTCTCAGACTCACAGGCGCGATGTGACACAAACTGCAATCAACACGTGTTAGGAGACTGCATCCTGTGTGCCCCTTCCACCTGATCACTTTCAGTCCCGCTTCTCTTCTTCTGACTCTACCACCTCTAAATATACTTGTTTACGTGGCTCTCAAGTCACCACCGTCCCACTCCTAACTGCGCACTGACTGCTTCCTGTGCATCACCTGCTGAGACCAGAAAGAGCGCCTCAGACAGTCCTGGTATTTGAAATCTCAGTGCAGCACAGAGGGAAAGCTCCACGCACCGTGAATTCCCACTCACTGTGTCGAGATCTATGAAGAAACAATCATCTCTTGTGAGCCCGGATAAAGGGGTAGGTTTGACAGGAGAGCGAGCAAAGGCTTCGTCACTGCCCCACAGGTGGCTCTGGGGGCTCACTCTCGCCCTCCCCCACTTCCTCTGCTTCAGGGCTGCTGCACTCAATACTTTTCCTTCTCCCTTAGGAAACCAAACTCAGTGTGGGCACAGAATGCATTTTTTGCAACTTTGTTCCACCAATATGTATTCTGATACTAATTAAGTAGTAATTTTAATTAAATATATAATTAAATATTAATTAAATGTATAATTAAATATATTATAATAATATAAATATTATATATAGTCATTAAACATATACTACTGAGCTTCTTCTACATGCCAGGGAATTATGGGTAGAACAGTAATGGAAACACGCCAATTTCTTGCTCTCATGGGACTGGCATCCAACAGTCATGTGAACCTGTAGTCTTGGTGGCAACTGTATTACAAATCACAGGGAAACAGGTAAAGGGATGGGAGCCAAGGTGACTGTGAGTGACAGCCGTGGGTGTCTGTTTCCTGTAGGGCGCGCTGAGGGAGGCTGTTGGGTGAGATACGTGCACAGAGACTCACAGCAAGTGACCAGGCAGGCATGTGGCCACGGGGAGAGGCAGGTGCCAAGCGAAGAAGCAGCAGGGGACACGTGCAGGTCCCCAGGCCGCACGTTTCGGGAGCAGCAAAGTGGCCACGTGGGTGGAGCAGGGAGGGGCGCCTGGAGACCAGGTCTCTGGAGTGCGGGGCCTGCGGACCGGTCACAGTGTGGACGTAGCAGGAGTCCGGCTGTTGCTCTGAGAGGGACATGAAGTGAGCAGGGAGTGTTGGGTGGCAGAGCGACAGGGTCTGGCTGCTGTGCCAGGACAGAGTAAGACTCGGGCAAGGACCCCAGACAGACAGTGTGGAAGCTGGAGGGACGGAGGAGCAGGACAGGGCGGGAGCTGGAGGGACGGAGGAGCAGGACGGGGCGGGAGCTGGAGGGACGGAGGAGCAGGACGGGGCAGGAGCTGCCCAGTCTGCCACATGGGCGCCTTCAGGCCTTATTTAAGGTAAAGGGAGTACCTGCTGATTTGCACTCGGTATGACTATGTGCGTGTCAGGAGTCAGACGTGTTACGCACGCTGGCCTGCCCATCTCTGTGGGCTTCTCCCCTCCCCCTTCCTCCTCCTCAGCCACTTCTCTTCTCTCTCTCTCTCTCTCTCTCTCTGTCTCTCTCTCTCTCTCTCTCTCTCACACACACACACACACACACACAATTATAAAGATATAACACCTTCCTTGAAATACCAACAACCTGCCCTGACTTGCGCGTGGAAAAGTTCTGACTCCATGACAAGATGCAAACACGCTGGTCACTCAACCTCCCGATGATTCTTGATATGACCAAAAAGGGAATTTTTGTTAATGCAAGGCTCTTAGCAGGATATCCCCAGCCAGGGCAGCCCAGAATTGAATCGAGGAGGTAAGGATCACTGAGCAGCACTCCGCGAACATGCTAAGTCCTGTCATGATCTAAGTAGGAAATGGACATGTCTCGTAGCCAAAACACTCCAGAAAAGGCAAGGTTTAACCTGAAAATCTCTCTCCAGTGCTACAGAGAAATGATCTATCTTAATGTGCAAACTCTTCTCTGTGCTTTAAGTTCTTTTTCCCACTCCCACATGGGACACCTGCTCCTTCACAGCGTCTGCAGACAGGACACAGGCCTGCCTCCAGGTGCTCTTCCCTTTAACAGCAAATCAGAGCCACTCAGGGAGGAGGCTGGGAAACCCGCCATGGCCAAACTGCTCCCTGGAAAACCCAAGTCCAAATCCCTGAGGACACCTCGGGTGTGGAGTCTGGAGTTTGTGTTCCACAGCTCCCCCAAGACTCCACGTGCACTCGAGGTGGACATCCAGGGCTGCCCCAGGACCTCTGGGAGATGGAGACGTGGCTCCCTCTCTCCTCTGCTACAAGGGAAGGCACGCAGCATTTCTTGTTGACTTGATAAACACGTTAGACTCACGTTTGCTGATAATTCTTGTGTTTGTCAAAATTAGTTTCTCATTTTTAAATTAATTATGAAGATCACTAAATAAAATAACTTGATTTTTTCTTTTACATACATTTTCCCTAATTGAACCAGGAAAAATGTTTGCATGTGAACAAAATATAATGTTTATGTATTTGACTAGGAGTTCTTCATTTTTTATTCACTGAATCATCTCTGTCAAAAGAATATAAGGTACAGGGCAGGTGGGGAAGCAGGTTAAGCCACCACTGGGGACATCTGCATCCCACATCACAGTGCCGGGTTCCAACCCAGGCTACCCCATGCTTCCAATCCAGCTTCCTGCTGTTGTGCCTGACCAGCAGCAGATGAAGGCCCAGGGATCTGGGTTCCTGCCCTCTACATGGGAGCCCCACGTGGAGCTCCAGGTCCCTGGCTTCAGCCTGTCCCTGACCTGGCTTTGCAGGTATTTGGGGAGTGAAGCAGTGAACGAAACCTCTGTCTTACACTATCTCATTCTGTCTCTCCCTCTCTAACCAATACTCTGCCTTTTAAATAAATACATTAATATTTTTAGAAGAAGAATATAAGGTAGGTTTTATGAGCCAGACCATTCACCGTAGAGTAAAATGTCATTAGTGCAGTAAAGGAGACTGGTGGAGGGAGAGGATGGTTAACTACACCGTAGGAATGAGTCAACAGTATTTCACTCATTTGTCGGATTCTGTTCATCCTGAAAAGCACTTTCTTCAGGGAAGTGACTCTACCTCCCTCTGCTCTAGGACATTTACGAAGTGCAGTGCAGAACTGGTCATGGACGCAGCCGAGTACCCGAGTCTAGCAACCCGAAACACATCATTTTCTGATCCTCCCTTCTCCAGGAGTCACCGGGAATCTGCACCACACATCGCAGTTCTTACCAGGTGGAGTAAGCATCCGCCCGAGGACAGGAGAGTGTGCGGGTCTGCCCCTTCCTTCAAGAGCCGGAGCACTGAGAAAAAACAGAGAGGAACAGAGTTACAGCCGATCTGTCTCCCGCACCCAGAACCGCGATCCGCAGCATCTCCTTGGTATCCAGGCCGTGAGCAGCCCTGAAGGCGGCGGGAGGGAGCGATCACCCTCTGAGGTCACTTATGTCTCCTGGTTGACAGCATTTCTCGTGGGCCACAGAATTAGCTAGTCCAGCCATGCAAATAAATGAGAAAGTGGAACAGACTTTTCTAGTTGAGAGTATTTAGACGTACACAGATTTTGCATCCTTAGCTGAATAAAAAAGAAAGAAATTACTGCACTAGGCTCACGTAGGCATGAGGCCACTGAATTCTTAAGGGATGAAAATTTACAATTTCCATCTTAACCTTCTGTTAGCACCTGAGTTCTCAGCAAACCTTCCGCTGTGCTCACAAAGCACCATGGGCAAAGCCACCGGCATCCAAGTTACCAGTGTCAAATAGATAAAATGCAAAACCAGTAACAAAGCAAATTCATGCTGAACGGTGACCCGTGTTCGTGCCTGAATGGCAACGGCACGTTTATTAGTACATGAAGCGACACACGGATTTGAGAGGCAGGTTGTGTTACAGAGTGGAGCTGGGAGACCGCCCCTCAGAAAGGCTCACCAGTTCCCTCGGGCGCTACTGGTAAGAGTAGTATCGTGGTTTTAATAAGACATCCTTCGTGCACTTCCACAGGCACTCATCATTAAAGCAACTGGCATCCTCTGATTTGATTATAACAGAACTGTATAAAATGGCTCAGATACAAACATGTACCTCATGGGGGCATACCGTCTTTCCATGAAATTCCTGTTACCTGAAGGTAGCTTGTTTTCGGTGACACCCCAACCACTGTATGAGTTCCAGCATCTAGTGTCTTACCATCTCCCCCCCGCTTTTTTTTTTTTTTTTTGGCTAGGCAGTTAGACAGTAAGAGAGAGAGAGAGAGAGAGTTATAGACAGTGAGAGAGACAGAGAGAAAGGTCTTCCTTCCATTGGTTCACTCCCCTAATGGCCACTATGACCGGTGCTGCGCCGATCAGAAGCCAGGGGTTGGGTACTTCCTCCCGGTCTCCCATGCCGTGCAGGGACCCAAGCACTTCAGCCATCCTCCATTACCCTCCCGGGCCACAGCAGAGAGCTGGACTGGAAGAGGAGCAACCAGGACTAGAACCCAGTGCCCCAACCAGAACTAGACCCCGGGGTGCCAGTGCCACAGGCAGAGGATTAGCCAAGTGAGCCATGGCAGCCCCATCTCCCCCTTCTAACTGCATACTGCACACTGCACAAGCATTCTGAGTCTTGGACGACACAGTTCCTTTCTGTCCAGGAAGTCTGAGGTTGCTGATGGCAGGTGCAGTGGACATGCCTCCGCCTTGGGGGCCAGAGCCGCCCACCCACCACTGGAGGGGATGTGGTGAGAGGGGCACTCAGTCCTGAACTCCATGAATCTGTTCCCTAAATCCGAGCACCTGTCATCAGAGTAGTCAAAACCCTCCCCTTCTCTCTAAACAAGAGCAAGGCCTGACGTGGTTTCATCGTTCACACAACCTGTTTTCCCCTGTCCCTTCCCAGAAAGGACTTCACAGAGAAGCACAGTCACGTCCACTCATTGACCAGGGGATTCTCTTGAGCATGTTCTCTCTTCAAAGACAACTCCTTCCAGAGCCTGCATTCTGTTAAGGTTTGACAGTCACAAAATAATTCTCAAAGGGTGCAGACTTCCAGGATCAACTACACCTGACATGAGATGCTCTGTTCTTTTGTCCCTGGAATGAGACAAGGGTGAGGCCCTTGCCTCCTTTGTTCCCTCCTGCATCTCTATGAACCGTCTGCTGTGTAGGATGGAAATCTTTTCTCCCCCCTGGCTCTGCCTCTCCCTACGCAGATGTAGAATCTATGAAGGTATCCATGCTCCCACACGTACTTGTTACCCCTAACTGGTAAAAGCCCATCCAAGACAGAAGCAAGTTCATTACGCACGTTTTCCAATGGTTTTCTCAGAATATAAAGAGCACTTTCCCCCTATTTTTTCCTTTTAGCAAATGAAATTCCTCACCTTCAATGACACTATCTACAGAGTGCATTACAGTGCAGCACTTGCAACAGGTGGTGTTACAACAGAGTGTGAGGTCGATGGCGCTATGCTAGACATCAGCGGGTGTGGTCAGACTGCACTGTGCATCCAGGCAATGAGTCCCATGTGCTAGGAACTGGGGATTCCTAGTCTCTGGTTTGGGAGTAAACAGGTGTATGGCCCTGCAGAGAAAGTTACCGGATTTTATGCCTCAGTTTTCTGTAAGTAAAACAATGGGCAGCTGCAGGAGACCCTTCGTGAGGTATTGCCAGGATGAATCCAGACACCCCCAGGCACTCGGTGAGTTCACCACCAGACTTCTGACAGTAGAATCACCACAACCAGTAAACTCCATAATGAAACACAGCATCCATATTTTAAGGTTTATTCTAAATTTTCTTTAAACTTTCAGATACTAAATTTCATTTTTTTTTAAATAGGGCTTTTTTGGAAAAAAAAGACTTACTTATTTTCATTTTGCTTCAAAGGCAGAGAGACAGGGAGATGGAGATTTTCCATCTGCTGGTTCACTCCACAAATACAAGCAACAGGCAGCGTAGGCTGGGCTGCCCTGAACCCCGGAAGCAGGAACTCCATCCAGGTCTCCCATCTGGGTGGAAGGAACCCAAGTCTACCTGAGACATCAGCTGCTGCTTCACACAGCGCGCTTCAGCAGCAAGTCGGATCAGGGGTGGAGTAGCTGGATTCAATCCATGTCCAATATAGGATGTGGACATCCAAGCCACACCTTAACCTCTGCCAAATGCCGGCTCCAAATGCTGAATTTGGGGCCTGCGCTGTGGCATGGCGGGTGAAGCCACTGCCTGCAGTGCAGGCATCCCATATCGGCGTGGGTTCAAGACCCAGCTGCTCCACTTCCCATCCAGCTCTCTGCTGTGGCCCAGGAGTGCAGTGGAGGATGGCCTAGGTGCTTGGGCCCTGCACCCCATGGGAGACCTGGAGGAAGCTCCTGGCTCCTGGCCTTGGATCAGCACAGCTCCAGGCTTTGAGGCCAAATGGGGAGTGAACCAATGGATGGAAGACCTCTCTCTCTCTCTGCCTCTCCTCTCTCTGTGTAACTCTGACTTTCAAATAAATAAATAAATCTTTAAAAAATGTTGAATTTAAGTGTAGAACACAAGCAATGCAAATGTAGTGACATCCTGTTGAAGGATGGGCATCTAACTTGTTAGGAAAAGGTGCACAAAGGCAAAATGAAGCAGGCACAGAAGAGGGGGCACGGGAAGTGAGTACTGATGGCCTTCATTTTCAATACAATCTACTGTGTTGTAAGCTTACACCCCTGAATTTTTAGCACAGACATTAATGGTTTCACAGCTGACTCGCAGCTGGCTCTCTGGAGCTGGGAAGAGCAGCTCATGGTGAGCAGCTCATGGTGAGCAACCAGGAGACAGGGGAGCTCTGCCTCTCAGTGAGAACCTGGGGGCCCTCCTGCCACAGAAGCACAGAGGAGCAAGCTGCTCCTGGCGTCCAGACGGACCCCAGACCCCACCGTAGACAGGAAAGCGTCGGGGGCAGCTGCAGCCTTCTCTTTATTCTACACAGAGAAGGGCTGTTCACCAGACTGCACCAGTGAGTGCCACAGACTGAGTACTCATAGCACTGTCCCTCGTTACCATGGGTGAAGACCAGAATCAACTACTGATAAAATAAGAAAAGGTGCATCCCTGTATGCACAAGTGGTAGTGTGAGCTAAACTCTATGACTCTGCTGAGGATTTAAAACAAAGAATCTGGTAGAAAAATTTGAAAAATTGAACTGCAAAGGTACCTAGGTATTAAGATATATTGAAGAAAATGTCACCTGTACAATAATCCAATTATAATGAAGAGTTCTGATTTAAAACGGGGCATTTATAAAACTAACACACATTGGATAGTTGTCAGAGAAGTCCTGGTCTATCGCTGCTGTAAGTACTTATGTATAAGACTTTAATATTTCTCTATTTTGTTTTGGCACCGGTACTATGATGATCACTGTTTTACTAATGCGGAAACGGAGGCACTGGCAGACCAGGTGGCACTCAGACCACAGGGACCAGAACCCAAGTACAGCAGCAACACTCCAGAGGCTGCTGGAGGGTCAGGAGGTCACACACATGGACAGGCAGAGATCTCCCGTCCACCTAAGCCGGCAGGGGCCAGAGCTGGGCCCAGGCTGAAGCTGGGGCAACTGAATCCAGGTTTCCCATAACGGTGGCAGGAAGCCGGTTACTTTAGCCATCGCTGCTGCCTCCCAGGGTCTGCATCGGTAGAGGCAGGAGCCAGGAACTGGACCCAGGCACTGTGACGTGAGACTCAGGGGTCCGAGCCACTGAGCTGACACCCATTCAAAGTCTGTGCTCTTAACCCCAAATCTCGAAATCACACCAGGAATTAAGATGCATCCCAATGCCATCTAAGGCTGCAGTCTCCCAGGAAACTGCTCAAATCCAGACCAGAATGCTCCTCCAGAAAGGTGTGGGGCCCCAGCACTCTTGAAACAACACGATTCATTGCCAGGCCACTGAAACCACCTCACTGTGCCACATCTCTCTGTCGTGACAAAATGTGAGGGAACAGCCTAGGACCAACAGCCGTCTGGGCACGGAGCAGGAGAGAAGTGGAGGCTGCCGTTGACGGTGTCCTGTCTGTGCACCTCTGCTGTCCCCTTCAGGCCATGGCAGAGCTCCGCAGAGCCATGGGACACACAGTGTGGCCTTGATTCTTAAAGCCAAACTTTCAGTCTGTGGATCTTCAGTTGTCAGAGCAAAAGCGTGGACTAAAGTGCACTTTAAACGTTTGCTAAGGAGCCGTGGAGCCTATGAGCTGGTTCCCACCAACAATAACCAAACGTAACGGTACACCTGGTAAGCAGCATTTGACATTTCAAGATAACTCCATGATCTACGCGTGCTGATTAAATATCACAGTACAGTGCTTTGGAGATGGTAGTAGTCGGTGTGGGCAGTGAACTGTGTGGCAATCTAGATCTGTCACTCAATCCCATGATGATATCAACTCTGTCCTCACAAAGAAGTGACATTTAAAATCAACAAAGGAAAAGTCAAAACCATGTGGGTTCTGAATTTTGTGTCAGTTTTAAGCCTTGCAGAATACATTTTCTAGAGAAAGGGAAGGCTGAGTCCTATATGAAAAATATTAATAATCGGTAAACTTGGTTGGAGAATATCTTTGAGTTATTTGTTTTATTTGAGCACCTTTTCTGAAGGCTTTTATTTCTAAATTTAAAAGTTCCAATGAACAGCAAAAAATCAAGTATCTTTCTTGAAATGATACTAGAAAGATCAATGTTGAGACTTGTAGAAATGGATAGGTGAGAATTTAGACAAGTTGACAGTCCTTTCAGAAACCCCTTGTCCCATTAATAAGACAGTGAGGAAAATAAGCAGATGGCAGGGATACAGAAATTAAGTTATCAATACAACAGGAAAGTCCATTTGCACAGCAAGTCTGCTCCCAGCCTTGAGGATTGTGTAAAACAGGTTTTCCTGGTTCAGCTCTCCTCGCCATATTTTTCATTACTGCCCTTACCCCCAGCACGAAATGTAACAATTCCACATCCTGCATGCTTATCAGCCATCGCCACACCTGGGAGTTTCTCTCCCAAGAGCCAGCACTTGACCACTGGGAGACTGCTCTTCCCTTTTAGGACGCTGCCCCAGTCCCACCTCACCATATTCTGCTTCAGTAGCTGTGGGCACAATATAAAACTATTTTAAAGGCTAGGATTTTTATAATCTCAGGAAATTATCCCTGAATACCTCACAGAATCGCTAATGGCAAGGTTATGACGGAGGAGTCATTCCCATTTACTGGCCACTGAGCTGCACAATGTATCCTCCCCAGACACACACTAAGTCCAGCCTCTCCGGCCGGGATCTAAGAAGACGGTCAAGGCTTCAGAAGGCGGGGGCACCTCAGGTCCACCGGAGCTTCATTCCGGATCAGAACAGTGAGCAGAACTTTGTGAAAATACGCACGTGGTCCTGTCGCCAGATGCTCAAACCCCATCAAGGATGTGGCCCTGCGTCCACAATCCTCAATGCTCATAACACAGAGAAGGGCAGGCAGCAATGGAAGTCAGTGTCCAGGGGTCTGTGAGCTGGATGCCAACCCAGGCATTAACAGTTCCTAAGAGGGGCTAATCAGGGTCTTGACACTGACAGGGAGGGGCTGCCTGATAGCCTACGCAGGCGAGTTGGGTCTGACTTGGATCAAGGCCACATACATGAATGTATGTTCCAGAATGCTACCAGCCATTCTGCAGGAAAAGCAGATGCACAGGGGCTGGCCCAGAGCCACAGCGCATTAAGACGATGCTCGCAATGGCAGCAGCCCACATCAGAATGCTGGCTTGAGTCCTGGATGCTCTGCTTCCGATCCAACTCTGCTTCCGATCAGCTAAAGCACCTGGGAAGGACTAGGTGCTTGGTCCCCTGCCACCCATGTGTGAGATCTGGGTAGAATTCCTTGCTCCTGGCTTTGGTCTGGCCCATGCCTGGCTGTTTGTTACAGGTATTTGGAAATTGAAGCAGTGAATGGACGATCTCCCTCTGTCTCTGTTGGTCTACCTTTTAGATAGATAGATAGATAGATAGATAGATAGATAGATAGATAGCTTTAGAAAGCAAGAAAAGAGACCCATGAAGACTGGCTGCCCTAGCTGTGTGGACATAGCGAGAAAACTCTAAACCAACCAGCCAGCTTCTCTGTGGAATCAGGGGTGGCTGAGCCCACTTAGCCACACCGACCCGCCTCGCTTTGACCAGGTAAATTTCCCATCACTTGGGTGATGGGTTTAAGATTTCTGCTTTCCTATCAAACTTGGGCAAAACTGGATCTGACTACAGTCTGGAAACTGTAAGCCTCAAGTGTAAGGTCCTCGCTGCCCCACCGACCCAGACTCCCAGTTCCAGCCCAGTTGTGCACTTGTGACCAACGAAACACAGATCTTGTGGTTTTATTCAGTGTGCTAAGTGCTATATTTTAGAAGTTGAGGATATAGCAGAAAAAAAACTGACAATACAGTTTGTAATCTAGCAAGTATTAGTGGGGGTAGGAGATAGAAGACAAATGAGGGATTCATAATGCTTCTAGAATCAGTGCATGGCTACTTTGAATCTGTTTTGGAAAATTACTTACCATTAATCTACTCAATTCCTTTTCTCTTTTGTGAGCTACACAGACATGGTTTCCATTCTCACTATGAACCTGACATGTCCTGTGCTCTTTCCCACATACTTTCTTCTGTCCTAGCACAACAGGTGACCCTTTCCAGAACTGTGTGCAATCAACCGTTAAACCCATCAATTCCATTTTTAATTCCAGCCACACTAGTGCTTAGCTCTACTCTTTCCATTTGGCTTTCATCTAGGTTTCAGCTCTCTAGTGAAAAGTTTTGTCTTGTCACTCTTTTGTTTATTCATATTGTTCTAAGTTACTATGCAATAAAATATAGAACTTTATCACCTGTGAGTTTTAGATTTACAGTCTTTTGTTTCTCTTAATCCTATATTCTGGTATGCCTATCAGTAATAAAACTCAGTTGATGGTTTGTTAGATAATATGGTTAAAATGACAGAATTATTAGATAATGTTTATTTTTTCAGATAATAAGCACCTTAACAACTGGAAAGTAACAAGGGAAAGAGATAATTTCAATTCAATTATAACCTGAGCTGACATGCAATTATTATAGCATTACCTTTTAATCCATTTCACTTCTATAAGTTTTTTTAATTCTTTTTTTAATTTTTTTGACAGGAAGAGTAGATAGTGAGAGAGAGAGAGAGAGACAGAGAGAAAGGTCTTCCTTTGCCATTGGTTCACCCTCCAATGGCCGCTGCAGCCAGCGCTGATCCGAAGCCAGGAGCCAGGTGCTTCTCCTGGTCTCCCATGGGGTGCAGGGCCCAAGCACTTGGGCCATCCTCCACTGCACTCCTGAGTCACAGCAGAGAGCTGGCCTGGAAGAGGGGCAACCGGGACAGAATCCGGCGCCCCGACCGGGACTAGAACCCTGTTTGCCAGCGCCACAGGCAGAGGATTAGCCTCTTGAGCCACGAAGCTGGCCTACTTCTATAAGTTTTATAAAGATACATCACCTTTAATTGTTGATTTCAGTAGTTTGGCTCTTCTGAAAGGGGTTAAATTTCACTTTCACTAAATGCTTTTTAACTGTGTTGACTGATAGTTCTAAAAAACTTTTTGTTTCATTAATTTATCTTTATACTTCTTTCATTTCTGCTCAAACTTTTATTATAGTTTTTCTTCCATTGGGTTGCACACAGGTGCAGGGGCCCAAGGACTGGGGCCATCTTCTACCACTTTCCCAGAGAGCTGGATCAGAGGTGGAGCAGCCGGGACTCAGCCTGGTGCCCATATGGGATGCCCGCACGGCAGGTGGCAACTCCACCTACCACGCCACGGCGCCGGCCCCTGTTTTTCCTTTCCATGTGATAAGATTTTATTCTCAAACTTAAGTTATTTAGACACGGTTTACTTTAGTCGTTGGAACATATTTTAAATGTTTATTTAAAGTCTCTCTCTAGGAAATCTATCGTCTGGGCTTTCTCAGGCACGGTTTCTGCTGACAGTTTACATGCTGTCCACCTCTCAGCTCCTCCATCTCCTCACACGTGGAATCCACGCTCTGCGTCTTTGCACCTCTCATAACTTGTGGTCTACAGGCGGGCACTAGAAATAATCGGACATGGAGATGCTGGAAGTCCGATTCCCTCTCCTCCAGAGAGCTTCTTCCTGTTCCCTATCCCAACTTCTCTTTGTTCCATTACTTATTTTTCCAGATCTAAAACTGCCGTGTCTATATTCTTTGTCACATGTGGCCAGTGAAACATTTGCTCAGTTACGTTGGTGGTGTTGGACCTCTCAGCTACAGAGATGTCCACTTGCTCGGGAGGACGCCCAAAGATCCAGACTCCAGACGAGTTGATGCAAAAAAACACGAGGTATTTATTGAACGTTTGCGCAAACGGGCCTCCACCTCAGGCGGTGAAGAGCCCTGAGCAGCAGTTTCACACAGCTTATATAGGCAACAGATTAGCATATTCTTAGGCGGGAAATGCTGTGGTGTTACAGGATTGGTCAGCTCAGAGGGTCCATTAGCATGTGGGGGGGGGTGCTGACGGAGAATGCTGAGGGAGAGTGCTGAGGGAGAGTGCTGAGGTGGCACAGGATTGGCCGGTCGCAGTGACATCATAAGAGCGTGCCCAGAAACTCTCTGAAGGGAGGGGCAGTTCTGCTCCGGGTTCACCTAGAGTTCATCCAGAGAAGGGAGGGGCAGCTCCGCTCCAGCTCTGGGTTCACCTAGAGTTCATCCAGAGAAGGGAGGGGCAGCTCCCCTCTGGGCATGCTCAGAGGCTTCCCGAAGGGGCGGGGCAGCTCCCCTCTGAGCATGCTCAGAGGCTTCCCGAAGGGGCGGGGCGGCTCCCCTCTGAGCATGCTCAGAGGCTTCCCGAAGGGGCGGGGCGGCTCCCCTCTGAGCATGCTCAGAGGCTTCCCGAAGGGGCGGGGCGGCTCCGCTCCGGGCGCGGTCCCTTCGCACCAGCGCCTGTGGCCTTGTTGGGCGCCCTGAGGAGACCCAACGATCACCCGCGGCCGGGGCGTCCTGAGGACGACTCGGGGCGGGGAGATCCCTCGGCCGCCGGCCGAGGGCGAGGAGTCTGGTCTGGGGCCTGCGCAGACTCCACGATCATGCGGGGTCTGAGCGTTCCCATGGCAACCCGCGGCCGCGGAGCCCCGACGAGGACCTGGGGGTGAGGCGGCCCCACCACTGCAGAGTGGCCCCGCCACACACGGGGTCAGTGTGGGCTGGGACGACGCTGCCACTGCCCGCGGGCCGCCGGACGAGGGGGCGTGGGGCCCAGGGCTGTCGCAGGGCCCGGTGCCTCTCCTCGTAAGGGTCCTTCAGTGGGAAGCTGGTAACAGAACTCAGTTCCTTCCGTGGCTCAGAGCAGTCACTCTCTGGCCCTTTGCTCAAGGGCCCTTGGTAATGTGTAGGGCATTCATTGGGTGCTCGGGCAGACAGATTACGTCTTTTCCTTACTCTACATCTCCTGCTCATGCGAAGCCATAGGGTCAGTCCTGGGTGGGAATCTAGAGTCTCTTTGGGTGTTTCCTGACAATGCCCACAGCCCTGGACGTGTGCATGGCCTCCTAGAGCCCAAAGAACGTGTGGCAGCTGTTCAGAGCTCTCTGAGACCTCTCATGCCCCAGCTTTTCCTTTTATGTATTTCGGTCAGCTTCTTGTTTATCCCAGTTGCTGCTGCAGCTCCAGACAGATGCAATGCTAAGCATTTACTGCTGGTTGTTTTCAACAAATGCTGCATGGCTGAGGTTTGTGGTGAGCTTATTCTGGGTCTGGATGGATGGATGGATGAATCAATTGATAAAACCAAGCCTTGGGAATGGGAGTTTCTAGGGCTTTGCCAGACAGTTCAGATAACGACACTTCTCTTGGGGAGGCAGCCATGTGGGGAGCTCCAAGCCACCCCACAGTGGCTTCCACGGTGCTGGTTTTCATGTTCACCAGGACGGCAAGGCTACTGGTTTTCAAAGCTACCACAGAGTTGTAGAGAAGGGGGTGCAAGTAGATAAGTTAAAATCCCACAAAGCTCGGTGTTCCTACTGAGACTCAACTGCTTCTATGACTAAACGCTCCTCAGATTGCCGAAACCCTATGGTTTATCTCAAGTGGTTTTTTTAATCATGATCATGGTTTGCGCCAGCGTTCTTATTGCTCTTAAGGAAGGTAGATTTTCCGTGATCCTTTCTCTGTAATCACAGCACGAGTCACTTCTACCATAACATAAAAATGATAAAAGAACTATTGAAATGTGTATCTTCCACTGCAAATAAGAAAGAATAAATAAAGAATAAGATGTAAAGAATAGTATTTATTATAAGAATAAATAAGAATCTCACATTAGGATGAATGATTTTTTTTTTTTGCTAAAGATTAAATTCCTAAGGTTGTTTAAGATGATAAGAAATTCAAAGAGACTATTCTCAAGCTCACCGTGTCCAAGGGGTTTCTCCCGTATATACTGTGGTAGAAATTGCGGGGTCAGAGTCAGGAGCAGCCTGCCTAATCACGGCTCTCTAAATGTTCCAGAACAGACTCACAGCGACAGTTCTATGCCAACATAAATTTAACTGCATATTTCTCCAGACCTTCATGTAGGAATAGTAAATCCAGAATGCCCATGGTATAAATACATGGTTCATTTTTATTTCCTCTCTAGATGTATTTCTTCTGCCAATTTTTGCTGTGTAAATTTAAAATGCTCTTTTTCTATGAGAAATTTTATAAGTTACCTTAATTTTTTTAAAAAAATCATTTCACAAGTGTAAAATGAGGTGCAGAGCTGATAGGACTACTGATCTGGAATTCTGTCACATCTTGAGATGAAACAAAAGATAAAAAGAAAAAAGTCTAATCAATGTTTGTGACAGTTACTAAAATGTGATTTGCTTGAATTAAAGGGTACACATGCACACACATTCACACACATGCACACACATGCACACACATGCACACAATGCACATTCACTCACATGCACACACATGCACATTCACACGCATTCACACATGCACACACATTCACACACATGAACATACATGCACACACATGAACACACATGCACAGTCTTTTCAAAGCCAAGGGGAGAGGAATATCTGACTACTGGTGCGTTTGACCATGACCCAGAGACAAGGTGCGAGTCCAAGGCCATGCTCCCAGCACAGTGGAGGTGCCTGCTCTGCTCCTGGGTTTCTCTGGGCCTCAGTCTTCTCAGCTGTGAGACCGGGGTAACAGTGCAGCACTATCACGGAAAACAAGACACGCGACAATGCCATGGAGCATCACCACCTGGCTGACCTCAGGGACAGAAAGAAAGCTTACGGGAGGCACAGGCACCCTCTGAGAAAACATTTTCAAATATGGAGCGTGAAGCAAGAGAACTCTAAATGCGATCTGCCGGCTCACCCGGTTCTCTCTCCCGTTTGCCTCTTTGAAGCCTGTGCGGTCCCATCTGGAAAATGCCTTTATGGAGTTCACTTCCCCAGCACCCAGGCTCACCATGCCTTTCCTTTTACCTTAGGGGATCCTATGGCATCCTTACTTTACCAGATTTTAATTAACTGAGGGGATGTATCACCAATATACAGTCTTTGGGATTCCGTGAGATGAGATTTGAGGAACACTCACAGGATCACAAGAGCTCGCACATCCTTGGGAACAATCACCTGTGGTGACACAGTCACCATGGGGATGGCCCAAGGATACGTCCCAGTGTGGGAACAGAAATCCAGTCTCCATCCCTTCTTGACATAACTGCAGCCAACAGCCACCCACCCTGCTTTTCTGAACATTAAACCTTCAACTGTCAGTGAGGGGTCCTGTCAGGCACACGCCATCTTTATTCTCCAAACAGCTCTGGTAGGACCAGCAGTGGATGTCCGGCCCACGTGGTGCACGGAGGATGTTCACAGCTGGGAATCTGGACCCGGGATCAGAGAGTAGATACTTGGTGATGGGCACTGGACACAGAGGGTGAGCTGAGCACCTCTTGGAGGTAGTGACGAGAGCTCAGATGCAAACCAGCGTAAGGAAGGAGCAGTGAGCAGAGAGGGGGATGCTCCCTGAAAGACACAGAGCCCAGAAGGAAAGTGAGGTACCATTTCTAACCCACTTTCCAGCTCCTTGATTTCATGTCCAGCCAACGGGGAAGCTGCAGTGTGCTTTTCTGTACTTTAATTTTGTGCAATGCTTCCTTACTCTTGCAGTGTATGTCCTTCCTTAAGCATGAGTTGGTTTATGTTTGTTATAACAAAACCCTAATATTCCTTGGTGCTCAAGTCAGGATAACGTGGGGACCAAAGGAGACACTCCAAGGGCAACTGCACAGCAGACAGTCCTCAGGTTCAAGGTAACCGATGGCAAAGTCACACTTCTGTTCTGATACGTTTATGTGAAAGTTCTGAATTAGGAGGCAACAAGGAACCCACTTTCCGTTTAGACAGGGGACAGTAGGTTACCACACAGCTACTGCTGTGTAACCAAATTCTGCCAGACACTAACTAAAAATGTCAGTGTATCCTTTTGCTCGCATGTCTGGGACTTGTCAGGGCTCCTTTAACATGTTAACTGCCAACATCATCCATGTTGGTGGGGGTGGGGTCGGGTAAGATGGGTTATTTGGAATGCTTCTTCCGTCACACGCGTGGGGCCGGGGCTGAAAGCCTCAGGCTGGAACAGCTGGGGCCCTGGGAGTGCAGCTCATGTCTTTGTTTCTCTCTCTCTCTCTCTCTGTCTCTCTCTCTCTGTCTCTCTCTGGAGAAACAGAGATGGGTAGAGAGATAAAGACAAAGATAGAGATATGGAAATAGATAGATACAGGTATAGATAGACAGGTAGGTATAGATAGAGGTATATAAATATGAATATAGAGATATGAGCATCAATATTATATATTAAAATATGTATGGTTTTCACCTATGAAACTTTGACCTGGCTTTTCAAGCAGGCTGGGTGTTTTACATGGGAATCGGAGTCTCAGAGCAAACATCTCTGTTTCCAATCTAACCTGAAGTCACACATAAGATCTGTAGGCCAAATTCTGCTCTTACAGAGAGCACACAGACTCCTCCAAGCTTTATGAGAGGAGGTTCAAAACTGGACGCGTGTTTTAACTCCTTAGATGGTAGTAGCTTTTAAATACCCATTGCACTGAGTTGGCCTTGAACCGTCATGCCACTCACATAAAGTGAGCATAAAGTCAAATATGCCATCCAAATTGGCTTCTGACTTTCTTGTAAGATGCCAGAGGCCTCATGGCAGAGAATGGGGTGCCCGCAAAAGACTATGACAAACCATGTTAATTCACAATTCTAATTGGTATATATATGATGTATTTTACTGTAACCTTTTGTTTTTGTTTTTGTTTTACATATTTAAAGTAAAACTATAACGGAGTCCAGAAGACTATCTTTTATGTAAGGAGATCTTTTAAAAACTAATTTATTTAATTTTATACACACACACACACACACACACAGCAGAGAGAGACGGAAAGAGAGAGATCTCTCATTTGCTGGTTCAGTCTCCAAACGCCTATACCAGTCTGGACTGGACCACACTGAAGCCTGGAGCTTAGGATTCCACCTGCGTCTCCCATGAGGGTGACAGGGGGCCAACTACAGGAAATGTCGCCTGTGCCTCCCAGGGGGTCATCAGCAGGACACTGGACTGGAGCCTGAGCCTGGACTGGAGTTGAGGAACTCTGACGTGGGATGTGGGCGCTCCAGGCAGCACCGTACCCACAGTGCCAAACACCTAGCCCAGAGCCCCTCCTTAGAACAGTACCACCAAGTAAATGATGAAACCTACAGAAGGGTTAGCATGTCAACTGTTATCAAATCATAACTTTTTATTAACTTCTTTGTTCCTTCTTTAGTTAACCTAAAATAAATTTAGCTTTACTGAAGTCATGACTCAGATGAATATTAACAGAAGAAAACCAAGATACTTCTTTTTAATTACAGGAACCAAAAATATTCTATGCTTAAAAAATCTGGACTAAAAGACACAAGTAACAAGAATTCTATAACCAATCCTTCGAAAAAGGTGAGAATACACTATCTTTTTAGGTCATATCAACTGTTTTTACACTTGACAAGCACTAAGAAAAATTATTCAGGAGTAGATATGTAGATACTAATCCTGTATAATAGTTAAATACTCCTCTTTGTAAATTAAGTTTAAAATAATTTATTGTAAGTAAGATGCTAAACATAAAGCACACATCTACAGACACATACAAGTTAAATTCCTGGAGCAAGCACTTGGCATAGCGGTCATGATGCCAACTGGGACACCTGTGTCCCACATAACAGTGCCTGGGTTTGAGTCCAGCTCTGAACTTTCAGTTTCCTGAAAATGCACACCCTGGGAGACAGCAGGGATGGCTACAACAGTTACGCTCCTGCTGCTCATGTGAGAGACTTGGATTGCATCTCTGGTCCCTGGCTTCAGTCCCAGCCCAGCCCTGGCTGTTGCCGATATTTGGAGGAGCAACCAACAGATGGGAGCTCTCCTTTTCTCCCTTCCTTCCCTCCTCCTCGAGTAAATATCAGGAGAGATTAATTTTCAGTTAATTTGGATGTGAGGCAGGGCCTCTGTCCGAAATCAGACTCAAGTATTGCAGTAAAGGACACAATCCCACTTGAACTCAAGGTACAACCCGAATTCCTGGAGGAGAGTGCTGGATGTGCTGAGTGTTCCCAGACTCTCCATTAATAAGTCTGGGGACATCTGGGGTTGGGCCTTTAGCTAAAGTCCTTGTCAGGGTGTATGGCAAAGAGCAGCACTCTCCAAGGGATGGACAGCAGTGGAGGAAAAATTGGATAACCTGCAGCAAGAGAGACACAAGGGAGATGGGATGTGTGGAGACAATGTTGGTATTCATTGCTTTCCTCACCAGGCAAACTGAAAAATATAACACTGAGAAGTGGATATTTTTGCATCCCAAATACATAGATATTCATTATTTGTTACTCATTTGAAATTGCATAGGAGGCAAGTTTGCTCTGCCAGACTCTGGAGTTTGTGTCAACGGACTCATAGGAGACTTTGCCTATAAAAAAAACCTGTGAAACCATCACTTAGTTCAGGATGACCTGATATCTCAATCACTCAAAAAAGTATTCTCCTAATCCTTTCTAGTAACCGCTGTTATGAAGGGAATCATCACAAATTAGTTTTTGCTAACCTTGAATTCCGCATAAATGGAAAAACCTAGCATGTATCTTTTGGAGTATCTGGCCTCTCAACATGACGTGTATAATGTTCTTCAAAGTTCTGTAGCAATGGTTTGCCTTCTTCGACTATGGCTGTGCAGCCTTCCTTCATATAAAAATAGCATACTTTGTTCATCCAATTTTCTACATAAAACATTTGAGTTTTTCTAGCGTTTGTTCTGAATAAAAAGGCTACAAACGTTTTTGTATAAATCTTTTTTTAAAAATGATGCAGTTATTTTTATAAGATAGATCTTGTTCCTAGAGATGGAACTGCTAAGTAATTGCTAAACAGGCATAAATTTAAATTTATTAGAAACTACCCAACAGTTTTTAAACATGGTTATACCACTTTATATTCTCATCAGCAAATATAAGAGATATCCAATGGCTACAGAATTCAAATTATAGATTAATGATTACTTAGACAAAGCATACTCATGGGTAAGAAAAAATTACTCCTTCTATTGTAATTTTGCAGTTCAATATTTTACAGTCCATTTAATAGTAATTTTTATTATTTTGTAGAAGTTATGCATCTATTGTATATGGTTGCTTCTCCTTTATTTGGTTAATGTTCAAAGCCAATAGGCTGTCAAATGTTAATCCAATCTTGCATTCCTAGGGTACTAGCAATTTTCTACTTTTTTCCTTAATGGAAGTCACAAATGTTTACTTTTTGATAAATCATAATTATACTTTTTTGTGAAATTTCAACATGTATCATTTCACACTAGAATGTTATTGTGAAAACTCTGCTATATTGTCATTAAATAATGGGCACTAACATTTTAAAATACTAGTTAATAAGCAAAACTATTCGTGGTAAATTGACTTACTGAAACTATTATCAGTAAGGAAAAAATAACTTGCCCAATGGACAAAAGGAGATATTTGCTTGCACCTGCTCCTTCATTTCTCAGGACGTTTTCCTATTTACCAGAAAGTCAGAAAGTACCCCTGCCCAAATCCAAACCACCATTCCTGCAGAAATGAAAAGGTTTACTCTAAAACTCATAGGAACTGCAAGAGACCCTAAAATGCCAGAACAACTTTGACAAAAAGGAAGATTTATTCATCCTGATCAGTATTTATTGAAAAACTATAGTAATCAAAACAGAGAAAAGAGCCAGCCTGAGGACTCAGATGAGATCTGGCTGCACCAGCCACGTGCTGCTGTTGATAGAGCTGGAGGGAGAGCTTCGTGAACCCCACCTTTCTGACTCCAGCCTGGATCCTCAGGGCAACAGAGCAACTGCCCACTGCATCTCTCTCTCCCTCTCCCCTTCAACAGCGACCTGCAGCCAGCAGTGGGAGGGCCGCTGTCATTTTTGGACAGAACCAGGTAGCAGCTGCTCCAGCTGTTGTGTATGCACCCAGCAACTACTGGGGTCACCCCCCACCCAGTCAGCTGTGGCAATCACAACAGTTCAAGAGCAGCTGATGCGGACGGCCCCCACCATACCAGCTGCACCACCATGCCAGCTGCACCCACCGTGCCGGCTGCACCCACCATGCCAGCTACACCCACCATGCCAGCTGCCCCCACCATGCCAGCTGCCCCACCATGCCAGCTGCACCCATCATGCCAGCTGCACCCACCATGTCAGCTGCCCCACCATGCCAGCTGCCTCCACCATGCCAGCTGTACCCACCATGCCAGCTGCCTCCACCATGCCAGCTGCACCCACCATACCAGCTGTACCCACCATGCCAGCTACACCCACCATGCCAGCTGCCCCACCATGCCAGCTGTACCCAACATGCCAGCTGTACCCACCATGCCAGCTGTACCCACCATGCCAGCTGCCCCACCATGCCAGCTACACCCACCATGTCAGCTGCCCCACCATGCCAGCTGCCTCCACCATGCCAGCTGTACCCACCATGCCAGCTGCGCCCACCATGCCAGCTGCACCCACCATACCAGCTGTACCCACCATGCCAGCTACACCCACCATGCCAGCTGCCCCACCATGCCAGCTGTACCCAACATGCCAGCTGCACCCATGGTGCCAGCTGCACCCACCGTGCCAGCTGCACCCAGCATACCAGCTACACCCACCATGCTGGCTGCACCCACCATGCCAGCTGCCTCCACCATGCCAGCTGCACCCACCATGCCAGCTGCCCCCACCATGCTGGCTGCACCCACCATGCCGGCTGCACCCACCAGCAATAGATGGGGATGGAGAGCCATCCCCACGGAAGGGAAGTGCCACCGGCAGGACTCTCCTACAAGCCCAGCACAACTGTGAAGCAGGCAGGGCTGCGGCTGGTGGGTGTTGTGTGCACCTGATCCACAGAAATTACCAAAGGGAAAAACCCATGTACCCCACTGACTTGAATCTGGTTGAGGGGACCAAATTCAATCCAGCAAGCTGTAACACATATGGACAGTGGCTCTGGAAACACCCCAGTCTCCCTGCAGACAGGACTGGCTATGAGGTAGAGTGCCTCAGTCGTGACCTTGAGAGCCTTGGATGGTGAGAATGAGAAAACACTGTGCCTGTGTGAGAGGCAGGGTGTATCTGGGTTCTGGACAATCACAGAGTGTTACAGGGCACTCTCAGAGCTCCATGGTTGCCTAGAGCAGCTCATGGCAGAGGGAATGGTGCTCACAGGAAAGACTACACAGATCACATGAGCAGTTCATACGGCAGTGCAGATGAGTGCTGAACACACTTGATGTTAACACCTGAGCACTCCTCAGCTTGGAGGAGAAGGGGTGGTTGCACCAACAGAGGTGACCATTCCTCTCCATCCAATTAACCAGAGGGCAGCTACCATGCCCAGCTTGGGAGTTACCCTGGATAACTGCCCCATTCTAGAGCATCGACCAGAACTCCCTGGCCACCCTCATCACAAATCTCTTGTATTCGCTGAAAATATAGAAATTCCACTAAGCCACAGAGGCATAGCTCAAAGACAAAAGCCATCAGAAGAAAAAAAATAAGACAGCATTTTACAAATGCCTAAAAACAAAGGCAAAAAGTCAAGAAACAATAAGGAAGATACTACGACCTCAAAGCAACACAAGAATATTTGAGTATTAGAATGTGAAGATGAAGAGATTGAGGAAATGCTGGAGGTAGAAATCAAAAAAATTAATATAGGATTATGTGGCAAATTCTCAACTAAAACATATGATATGAATGAAAATTTTTCCCATGAAATTAAGATTTTTAAAAAGAAATCAAAATGAAATATTATAAAGGAAGAATTCAATAGATCAAATTAAAAAAAATTCAGTGGAAAGCCTTAACAGTGGAGTTAGTGAGGCAGAAGAAAGAATATTTGAGCTAGAAAACGAATCACTGGAAATTTTACAGTCTGACAAAGAAAGGAAGGAGGGGAGGAAGGAAGGAAGGAAGGAAGGAAGGAAGGAAGGAAGGAAGGAAGGAAGGAAGGAAGGAAGGAAGGAAGGAAGGAATTAGAAAACTTAAAACCAGTGTTGGAGATCTATGGGATACTATCAAACAACCCAACATACAGGTCCTTAGGAGTGCCTGAATGTGTGGAAGACAGAAGGGACTAGAAAGCCTATTTAGTTAAATATTTATCAACAAAACCTTCCCTAATCTGGAGAAAGAAAGGAATGTCCAAGTACAGGGAGCACAAAGAACTCCTGACAGACCAGAAAAGCGCTTCACCACAACACGCTGAAGTCAAACTTTCCACAGTAAAGCATAAAGAAAATATTGTAAAATGGGTACAAGAGAAACACCAAATTACTTTCAGAGGATCTCCAATTGGACTCTCACCAGTCTTCTCATCAGAAACACTACAGACTAGAAGACAATGGCAAGATATAGTCCAAATCTTAAGAACTGTCTGGTCAGCGCCTTGGCTCACTAGGCTAATTCTCCACCTGTGGTGCTGGCACACCAGGTCTAGTCCCGGTCGGGGCACTGGATTCTGTCCCAGTTGCTCCTCTTCCTGTCCAGCTCTCTGCTGTGGCCCGGGAGTGCAGTGGAAGATGTCCCAAGTCTTTGGGTCCTGCACCCGCATGGGAGATCAGGAGAAGCACCTGGCTCCTGGGTTCAGATCAGCGTGGCCGCAGCAGCCATTGGGGAGTGAACCAATGGAAAAGGAAGACCTTCCTCTCTGTCTCTCTCTCTCTCACTGTCCACTCTGTCAACTCAAAGTACTGTACCCTGCAAAGCTCTCATTTACGAATTAAGGTGAACTAAAGACCCTCCATAACAAATAGAAATTGAAAGAATTTGCAACCACTCGTCCAGTCTTATAAAAGGTGCTAAAGGATGTGCTACGCACAGAAACACAGAAAGAAAGCCACCATCATGAATGAATGTTAAGACAGAAGATTCCTCAGTATAAGTACAAAGGAAATCCAAAGTAAATGTCAGGAATATTCACAGAAAAATGGCAGGGACAAGTAGTTACTTACCAATAGTCACCATGAATGTAAATGGCCTCAACTCTCCAGTTAAAAGACACAGACTAGCTGGATGGATTAAAAAACAAGACCCATCTTTTTGCTGCCTACAAGAAACACACCTCATCAACAAAGATACACATAGTCTGAAAGTGAAAAGATGGAAAGAGATATTCCTGGCTAACAGAAAGTAAAAAAGGTAGATGTAGCCATCTTAATATCAGACAAAATAGAATTTAACACAAAACTCTTAAAAGAGACAGAGAAGGACACTATGCAATGACTAAGGGATCAATACAACAGGATGACAAGACTATCATAAATGTATATGCACCCAATTGCAGGGAGTCTGGCTATTTAAAAAAACTGTTAATAGATCTAAAGAGAGACATAGACTCCAATACAATAGTAACAGGTAACTTCAACTCCCCAGTTTCATCAACAGATAGATCAACTAGACAGAAAGTTAGCAAAGAAACAACAGAGCTAATTGACACTATGGGCCAATGGGATCAATTGATATCTACAGAACATCTCACCCCACATTTGCAGAATACACATTCTTCGCAGCAGCGCATGGAACTTTCTCTAGGATAGACCATAAAGCAAGTCTCAGCAAACTCAAAAAAATCAAAATCATACCATATACCTTATTCTCTCACCAACCTCGAAACCAACAACTCAAGAATCTTAAGAACACATGCAAACACATGGAGACTGAACACACGCTCCTAAATGAACAGTGGATCACAGAAGAAAACAAAAGATAAAGAAAAAATTCTGGAAACAAAGATGACAATCCGTCATCAAAACGTATGGGATACACCAAAAGCAGTGATAAGAGGGAAGTTTATAGAATCAGTGCCTACATCAGGAAACTGGAAAGGCACCAAAATAAGCTGTCAATGCATCAGAAGGACCTAGAAAAAAACAAATCAGACTCCAAATTAGAAGGAAGAAATATATAAGTAAAATAAGGAAGAAATAAACAGAATTAAAAGAAAAAAATCAAAAGATCAGTGAAATGAAGAGCTGATTTTTTAAAAAAATAAACAAAATTTATATACCATTGACCCAACTAAACAAAAAATGATCAGATGAAAAAGGAAATGTTACAATAGACCCCACAAAAATAAAAAGAATCATCAACAATCACTACAAAGAGCTGTATGCCAGCAAATCGGGAAATCTAGAAGAAATGGATGGACTCCTGGACACATACAACCTACCTAAATTGAGTCACCAAGATGTAGAACACTTAAACAGACCGATAAACAAACAGAGATTGAATCTGTAATAAAGACCTTGCAACAAAGAAAAGCCCTGGTCCCAACGGCTTCACTGCTAAATTCTACCAGACGCTTAAAGAAGAATTAATTCCAATTCTTTGCAAGTTATTTAAAACAACTGAAAGGGAGGGAATTCTCTCAAACTCCTTCCATGAAGCCTGGATCAACTTAATCCTAAACCAGAAAAAGATAACAGAGAAAGAGAACTACAGACCAATATCCCTGATGAACATAGTTGCAAAAATCCTGAACAAAATACTAGCCAATCGAACCCAACAACACGTCAGAAAGCTCATTCACCCAGACCAAGTGGAATTTATCCCTGGTATGCAGGGATGGTTCAACTTCTGAAAATCAATAAATGTGATACATCACATTAACAAACTGAAAGCCAAAAACCATGCAATTATCTCAATAGATTGAGAGAACGCATTTGACAAAATTCAACACCTTTTTATGATGAAAACCTTAAACAAATTGGGTTTAGAAGGAATATTACTTAACACAATCAAAGTAATTTATAACAAACCCACAGACAGCTTTCCCCTGAATGGGGAAAACCTGGAGGCATTCACATTAAGATCATTAAGGTCTGGAACCAGACAAGGATGCCCACTCTCACCATTGCTATTTAATATAGTCCTGGAAGGAGGGCTTGTGAAGATGGCGGAATAGGAAGGGAGCACACCGATAGTCTGGGGAGAGACAGTTTAATAAAAGTGGAGATACTGCAGGTTCAAGGAAGAGTAGGGGAAGAAACAGCAGAGAAAACCTTTCCGGAACTGGAGATTCACAGTGGACCTGCGTGGAGAGCGTGGGAGCCTGCAGTGTGGGACACCAGCAGCAGATTCAACACACCAGCGCTGGAACGCGAGGTGAGCAGTACCTCAATAGCCCGAGATACCAGGAGGGAAGCGGAAAAGGGAGCCTAGAGCGAACAAGGCTTGAAACCCTGCAGGGAAAAGTTCACCAGGCTAACTAGAAGAGAGAGAGAGGGAAAAAAAAAAAAGTGACCCGTACGGACACGAGCTTCTCTCTCCACTCACCTCTCAAAGGTGAGCAAGACAAAGAGCAGGCGCCATTTTGGAATACGTCATAAGCAGGGCGACCTCGGGTCGGCACCGGCCCCGAGCCTAGCAGAAAAACCTGACTCTGGGTGGGAGGGGTGAAATAACAGGAGATTAGAACCTAATGAATGTGTGGTGCTAATGAACTGAGACTGTGAAAAAAGAGACGGTGGGGGAGAGAACTCACGGAAATCACGAATTCATGTGAGTACTCTCCAGAGATGCTACAGTTCAGTAGCCTTGGCAGCCCAGTGGGAGACTACAGGAGAATCTCAGCCCACACAAAGGGCCGCAAAGATTCCTTCTCTGGTCCTTGGGAAAGAGCTTCTGATCTCTGGCTCCTGTGGGTATATCATTCGCCTGCTAACCACCCCCAATTCCATTCAGCTGTGTGGAATTACTTCCCGTTTGAACCAAAAAAAAAAAAAAAAACCTAACAGAGAGAGATTTACCACGCCTAACCTGGGAGTGTCTCCTTTGACACACCCTCAAACCTGAGAAACCAAACAGAGCTCTCAGGCCACACCCATCTCAAGCCTCTAAGGCTCCATCAAAAGCAGACAGTCCACTTAATCTAGAGTCATAGTATAACAAGAAAAAAACACCACAGTGAAGAAACCAATATGCCAAACAACAAACGCAAAAACCGAGGTAATAAGAACAAGGAAGACACTATGGCATCCCCAAATGAAAAAGACACCCCAATTCAAGATTACGAAGATGATGAGATAGAAGAGATGGAAGAAGCAGATCTCAAAAAATTGATAAGAACACTAAGAAGTACTCAAAAACAAATTCTTGAACTACAGAAATCCTTAATGGACAAGGTAGAAAGTCTCTCTCGTGAAAATGAAATATTAAGGAGAAATCAAGCTGAAATGAAACAACTAGTAGAACATGAAACTGTGATAGTGACGAGAAATCATAATGAAGTGAAGAATTCAATAGATCAAATGAAAAACACATTAGAGAGCCTTACAAACAGAATGGGTGAGGCAGAAGAGAGAATATCGGACTTAGAAGACAGAGCACAGGAAACTATACAGTCAAACCAAAGAAAAGAAGAGGAAATTAGAAATCTAAAAAATATTGTCGGGAATCTACAGGATACTATTAAAAAACCCAACATTCGAGTTCTAGGAGTTCCTGAAGGCATGGAGAGGGAGAAAGGATTAGAAGGCCTTTTTAGTGAGATAATAGCAGAAAATTTCCCAATTTTTGGAGAAAGACAGAGACATCCTAGTACAGGAAGCTCATAGAACCCCTAGGAAACATGACCAAAAGAGGTCCTCACCACGACACGTTGTAATTAAACTCACCACAGTGAAACAGAAAGAAAAGATCCTAAAATGTGCAAGAGAGAAACGTCAAATTACACTCAGAGGATCTCCAATTAGACTCACAGCAGACTTCTCATCAGAAACCCTACAAGAAGGGAATGGCGAGACATAGCTCAGGTACTTAGAGAGAAAAACTGCCAGCCCAGAATATTATATCCTGCCAAGCTCTCATTTGTGAATGAAGGTGAAATAAAGACCTTTCATTGCAAACAGAAATTGAAAGAATTTGTTGCCACTCGTCCAGCCCTGCAAAAGATACTTAAAGATGTGTTACACACAGAAACACGGCCATCAACATGAAAGAAGATAAACGAAGGGAACCTCACAGCAAAAGATCACAGGGAATTCAAAGCATACATTTGGATAAAGAAATTATGGGACATGTACTCTATAGAATACTATACAGCAGTCAAAAACAATGAAATCCGGTCATTTGCAATAAGATGGAGGAATCTGGAAAACATCATTCTGCGTGAATTAAGCCAGTCCCAAAGGGACAAATATCATATGTTCTCCCTGATCGGTGACAACTAATTGAGCACCGAAGGGGAAACCTATTGAAGTGAAATGGACACTATGAGAAACAGTAACTTGATTAGCTCTTGAGCTGACTGTTGTTGTATAATGTAATACTTTATCCATTTTAGTAATTTTTTATTCTAGTACTATTGGTTGAACTCTGTAATTAACAAACAATTATTCTTAGGTGTTTAAATTTTAACTGAAAAGTGATCCCTGTGAAATATAAGAGTGGGAGTAAGAGAGGGAGGAGATGTACAATTTGGGACATGTTCAATCGGAACTGCCCCAAATGATGGAGTTAGAAACAGGCCAGGGAATTCCAATACAATCCCATCAAGGTGGCATGTACCAAGGCCATCTCACTAGTCCAAGTGATCAATTTCAGTTCACAATTGATCACACTGATAGGTCTAAGAGTCAAAGGGATCACACAAACAAGACTAGTGTCTGCTAATACTAACTGATAGAATCAAAAAGGGAGAGAATGATCCAACATGGGAAGCGAGATACACAGCAGACTCATAGAATGGCAGATGTCCTAAATAGCACTCTCGCCTCAGAATCAGCCCTTAAAGCATTCAGATCTGGCTCAAGAGCCCATGAGAATATTCAAGGCATGGAAAGCCAAGACACTCTGAAAAAAAAAAAAAAAAGAAGACCTAAATGAAAGATCTCTGTGAGTGAGATCCCAGTGGAACGAATGGGGCCATCAAAGAAGGAGGTACCTTTCTCTGAAGGGAGGAGAGAACCTCCACTTTGACTATGACCCTGTCGGAATAAGATTGAAGTCAGCGAACCCTAAAGGCTTCCATAGCCTCGGCAACTCATGACTAGAGCCTAGGGAGATTACTGACGCCATAAACAAGAGTGTCAAATTGTTAAATCAACTTCAGGAGTCACTGTGTACTTACGTCTCATGTGGGATTTGTCCTTAATGTGTTGTCCAATGTGAAGTAATGCTATAACTAGCACTGAAACAGTATTTTACACTTTGTGTTTCTGTGTGGGTGCAAACTGATGAAATCTTTACTTAGTATATACTGAATCAATCTTCTGTATATAGATAATTAAAAATGAAAATAAAATCTTGGTGTTAAATTGGAAATTGCCTAGAAAATTAATCAATTTTTTAAAAAAATATATCATGTAGGATCTCTGTCCTTAATGTGCTATACATTGTGAATTAATACTATAACTAGTACTCCAACAGTATTTTTCACTTTGTGTTACTATGTGAGGGCAAACTGTTGAAATCTTTACATAATAGGTACTAAACTGATCTTCTGTATATAAAGAGAATTGAAAATGAATCTTGATGTGAAGCAAGGGGAGAGGGAGTGGGAAAGGGGAGGGTTGTGGGTGGGGGGGAAGTTATGGGGGGGGAGCCATTGTAATCTATAAGCTGTATTTTGGAAATTTATATTCTTTAAATAAAAGCGTTATAAAAAATAAATAAATAAATTTAAATACTAAAAAAAAAAAAGGAAATATGACCTAAAAAAAAAATATATAGTCCTGGAATTTTAGTCAGAGCATCAGGCAAGAAAAAGAAATTAAAAGGATACAAATAGGGAAGGAAGAAGTTAAGCTATCCCTGTCTGCTGATGACATGATTCTATATATAGCAACCCAAAAGTCTCTACAAAGAGAATATTGGAATGCGTAAAAAAGTTTGGTAATGTAGCAGGATAAAAAATCAACATACAAAAATTAACAGCCTTACACAGACAATGCCATAGCGAAGAAAGGATTTCTAACATCAACCCCATTCACAGTAGCTACAAAACATGAAACTACCTTGAAATAAATTAAAACAAGGATATCAAAGATCTCTACAATGAAAAATTACAAAACGTTAAAGAAATAAATAGGAGGCGGCCAGCGCCGTGGCTCACTTGTTTAATCCTCTGTCTGCGGCGCTTGCATCTCATATGGGTGCTGGGTTCTAGTCCTGGTTTTGTCTCTCTCTCACTGTCTATAACTCTACCTATCAAATAAATTTAAAAAATAAAAATAAAAAAATAAATAGAAGACGACATAAAAATGTAGAAAAATTTTCCAAATTCATGGATTGGAAGAATCGACATCATTAAAATGTCCACATTACCAAAACCATTTTGTAGATGCACTGTGATCCTAACCAAAAAACCACAACATTCTTTTCACATCTAGAGAAAACAATGCTAAAATTCATGTGGAAACACAAGAGGCCCCAAATAGCTAAAGCAATCTTAAACAATAAAAACAAAGCTGGAGACATCACAATACCAGACCTCAAGACATACTAGAGGGCAGTTATAATCAAAACAGCCTGGTACTGGCACAAAAACAGATGTATAGGCCAATAGAGCTAAAAAGAAACTCCAGAAATTAATCCATGAACTACACCCAACTTATCTTTGACAAAGGATCAATTCCTGCAGCCAGGACAGTCTCTTCAACAAATGGTGTTGGGAAAACTGGAGCTCCACATGCAGGTATGAAACAAGACCCCTCCCTTACACCCTACACAAAAGCCCACTTAAAATGGATCAAAGACTAAATCTATGTTGTGATACTTTCAAATTATTAGAGAACTTTGGGGAATCCCTATAAGACACTGGCATAGGAAAAGGATTCTTGAAAAAGCCCCCAGAAGCACAGGCACTCAAAGTCCAAATTAAAAAGTGGAAATACATCAAACTGAGAAGCTTCTGCACTGCAAAAGAATCACTCAGCAAAGAGGCAACTGACAGAACGTGAGAAAGTATTTGAAAACTATGAAACTGGCAAAAGATTAACTTCCAGAATCTATAAAGAGCTCAAGAAACTAAATAACCACACACACACACACACACACACACACACACACACACCAGCCTAGTCAAGAACTGGGCAAAGAACCAGAACAGATATTTTTCAAGAGAGGAAATTCAAATGGCCAATAGATACATGAAAACATACTCAAGATCATTATCCATCAGGGAAATGCAAATCAAAACTACAATGAGGTTTCACTTCACCCTCTGCTGGAATGGCCCTCATAAAGAAATCAACAAACAACAAATGCTAGCAAGGATGTGGGGAGAAGGATACCTTAACCCCACTGTTGGTGGGGATGTAAACTTGAGTAGCCACTGTGGAAGACAGTAAGGGGATACCTCAAAAAGCTGAATATAGACCTACCATATGACACAGCCATCCCACTCCTAGAAATTTATCCAAAGGAAATGAAATCAGCATTTGAAAGAGTGATTTGTACCCCCTTGTTCATTTCAGCTCAATTTATAATAGCTAAGATATGGAATAAACCCAGATATCCATCCACTGATGACTGGATAAAGAAACTGTGGTATATACGCACCATGGAATACTACACAGCAGTAAAAAAGAATGAAATCCTATCATTTACAACAAAGTGGATACAACTGGAAACCATTATACTTCGTGAAATAAACCACTCACAAAAAGACAAATACCATATGCTTTCTCTGATCTTTGGTAACTAATAGAGTACTTAATAGGGGCTGGTGCTGTGCTACAGTGGGTTAAACCTGTGGCCTGCAGTGCTGGCATCCCATATGGGCACCGGTTCAAGTCCCAACTACTCTACTTCTTGTTATAGCCTGGGAAGGCAGTGGAGGATGGTCCAAGTCCTTGGGCCCCTGTGCCCACATAGGAGACCCAGAAGCTCCTGGCTCCTGGCTTCAGATCAGCTCAGCTCTGGCCTGTTGTGGTCATTTGGGGAGTGAACCAGCAGATATTAGACCTCTGTCTCTTTCTCTCCGGCTCTACCTCTCTCTGTAACTCTGTCTTTCAAATAAATAAAATAAATCTTTTAAAAAATGTAATCTATAGGAGCGAAACTGATATCTTCAGATATGATGCTTTTGAACAGCCCTTTCCTCAACAGTTGATTAACAATATTTTGTTGTGTTTTTTTTTTCCTTTTTTTTCTTAATACTATTCTGATAACTGTCTTAGTGTAGGGTTAATCTTACAATATTAACTGAAAACTGATCTTGGTAAAAAATGAGAATGGAAATGGAAGAGGGAGGAGGAATATAGGTGGCACTATAAGCGGGAGGGAGGTGGCGGAGGAATCACTATATTTCCAAATTTGTATATATTAAATTCATGGAATTGTATTGCATAAGCAATTTTTTAAGAAAAGCACTATCTATGGCCAGCACCGTGGCTCAACAGGCTGATCCTCTGCCTTGCGGCACTGGCACACCAGGTTCTAGTCCCAGTTGGGGCGCCGGATTCTGTCCCGGTTGCCCCTCTTCCAGGCCAGCTCTCTGCTGTGGCCCAGGAGTGCAGTGGAGGATGGCCCAAGTGCTTGGGCCCTGCACTCCATGGGAGACCAGGAGAAGCACCTGGCTTCTGCCATCGGATCAGCGCGGTGTGCCAGCTGCAGCACACCGGCCATGGTAGCCATTGGAGGGTGAACCAACAGCAAAGGAAGACCTTTCTCTTTGTCTCTCTCTCTCACTGTCCACTCTGCCTGTCAAAAAATTAAAAAAAAGAAAAGAAAAGAAAAGCACTATCTAGAGAATACAATGACAATCCACAGAATGATAAGAAATACCAAAGGCTTCGAAATACTCATGGAAAAGAGAGTTTAAAGATAAGATGAGTTTCTCGTGAACTTTTTAAAGCCTCTTCGTATATGCAAACCAAACATCTGATAAAGGTCCAATGTATAAAATATATAAAGAACACTGACAACTGAACAAGACATCAAATAAAAACAAACACAGCCTTGAACAGACATTTCTCCAAGGGAGATGCAAAAGGGGTCAACAAACCCATGAATGACACTGAACACATAAATCATCAGGGAACTGCAAATCAAAGCCACAGAGAGCTGACACTTCATACCCACAAGGATGATTGCAACAATAAGTCAATAAAAAGAAAGCAAATATTGGCAAGCAAGTAGAGAAACTGGAATCTTCGTGCATTGTCATTGGGCATGTAAAATGTCCAGCCACCATGGAAAATTGTTCAGTGGTTCTTAAAACATTAAACACAGAATTGCCACATGAACCAGAAATCCCACTCCTATGTATAAATCCAAAGTAACTGAAAACAGAGACTAAAATATCTTTCAAGAATGCTCAGAGCAGCACATCTCAGTTTCCAACAGCAGAAACAGCCCAAATGCCCAACAGAGGATCAATGCATAAACTAAGTTGTCGGGGCCTGCACTGTGGCGTAGCGGGTAAAGCCACTGCCTGCAGTGCCAGCATCCCATGTGGGTACTAGTTCAAGTCCCAGCTGCTCCACTTCCGATCCAACTCTGCTATGACCTGGGAAAGCAGTAGAATATGGCCCAAGTGCTTGGGCCCCTGCACCCGCATGGGAGACCCAGAAGAAGCTCCTGGCTCCTGGCTTTGGATCAGCTCAGCTCCAGCTGTTGCAGCCACCTGGAGAGTGAACCAGCGGACGGAAGACACACACCCTGTCTTCTCTCTCTCTCTCTCTCTCTCTCTCTGCCTCTCTGTAACTCTGCCTTCAAGTCAATAAATAAATCTTTAAAAAAATAAAATAAGTTGTCATATTTCTGTATTGGCATGTTACTATGAGAAAAAAAGGGAAGAACCAATGTATGCTGTAACACAAATGAATCTCAAAAATATTTCTCTAAGTAAATGAAGCCAGGTACAGAACACCCTACATTGTGTGATCTCATATATGTAAAATATTGGGAATAGGGAAACTCATGGAGATGAGAAGAAGATTAATAGTAGTAGAGGCTGGAGGAAGTGGGAGAGATGGACAGTGGCTGATGAATCGCGATGGAGTCTCCATTTGGAGTTACGAAACTGTCCTGGGGCTAGACAGTAGTTACGTATATACAATGTTGTAAACGTTTAAATGTCACTGAATTGGACACCTTGATGCAGTTTTAGTTTAGGAATCTCTTCCTACCATTAAAAGGCCATCATTTTCTGAAAGTGATATTCTTAAACTTTTGTAATTTCATAAGTCATATATACTTATGTTTTAATACACTATCTTTATAAAAAGTTGTTATATGATTTTTTTGCTTAAGTCCTGCTTGTGTTTTTCTGTGATTTGTAGGTAGGAAGTTAACAGTTTGGGGAGTAACTAAGTGTTGCTATCTGTTTGATATTATTTGACATTTTTTTCCTGATGTGCAAAATACACACGAGTTATCCTTGAGAATGGCCAGTGAAAACAGTTCTGACTTCATGGGGTGGTTTCTGATCATCTTAGAATGCTCAACCCTAAGAGTCAGAGCAAGCACAAATCCTGTCTACCTGTGCACACCTGCTCTAACGGGGTTCAGCTCAAACCAAAGCAGCCACAAGCTCCCAGGCTGTAAGCTGATGCTGCTCTTCCTCAGGTTCCTGTGTCAATCACTACCTTGCTTTTTGTATCTCATTAATAAGCACAATTTCCTTTCTCTTTAAAATTTTATTTAATAAATATAAATTTCAAAAGAACAACTTTTGGATTAGAGTGGCTTTTCTCCTCATAACCTCCCTTCTACCCACAACCATCCCATCTCCCACTCCCTCTCCCATCCCATTCTTCATCAAGATTCATTTTCAATTATCTTTATATACAGAAGATCAACTTGGTATATACTAAGTAAAGATTTCAACAGACTGCACCCACAGACACACAAAGTGTAGAGTACTGTTTGGGTAGTAGTTTTACCATTAATTCATATAGTTCAACACATTAAAAACAGAGATCCTACATGGGGAGCAAGTGTACAGTGACTACCGTTGCTGATTTAACAATTGACACTCTTATTTATGATGTCAGTAATCTCCTGAGGCTTTTGTCATGAATGGCAGATGCCCTAAACAGCACTCTGGCCTCAGAATCAGCCCTTAAGGCATTCGGATCTGGCCAAAAAGCCCATGAAAGCTTCTTAGGCATGGAAAGCCAAGACACTGTGGCAAAAAAAAAAAAAAAATGACCTAAATGAAAGATCTCTGTGAGATCCCAGCGGAAAGAATGGGCCACCAAAGAAAGAGGCACCTTTCTCTGAAGAGAGGAGAGAACTTCCACTTTGATTATGGCCTTGTCTAAATAAGGTCGGAGTTGGTGAACTCAAAAGGCTTCCATAGCCTTGGCAGCTCATGACAAGAGCCTCAGGTGATTACTGACGCCATAAATAAGAGTGTCAATGGTTAAATCTCAAATGCCCCACTAAGCATTTATAATTGCTGTCCACAGAGTAGCTCACATAAAAGATGTGTGCTGTGGGACACATTGGGGAAGAGAGACAAATGCTGCCCTTCAGGACATTAGCCATACCAATTTCAGTATTTGCCACGGGCCTCAGCAATCAACAGCATTGAGGGAATCTACACCACCCCCATCCGGCTGCCAATGACCACAAAAGCTGCCCCAAACACCTTTCTCTCAGTGTTGGGCCTTCACATGAAAGAATGACCCTACAAAGGCAAAATCAGCAGTATTTAATGTCCTTGCATGATGAATACTTATAATTAACATATCTGTAGTTGTATCTTCAACATTGTTTAAAATCCAGTCTATAAACCAACCAGGCTATGGTGGTAAATGCCCCAATAGTCTCCGGAGAGCTGAGAACATTCCTGTGTCAGTAACAACTCAGGTAACGTGAGGCTCGCATGATGGGCATTGTTCTTGAAAGGGAGGTGCTAGGGAGAGAGAAATCCTTCCTGATGCTCAAGTCTGATTCAGATCAAATGCACTGCACACTCACACGCTCACACTTGATTCATGATGCTCTTTGTTTAAAAATTCATTATGAAATGTGAACAGAAAGCTTAAAAAGGCAGAGGCAAGGGTAACAGCAGGCTTCAGGGAGATTTCCAGCTGCTGTAATTAGGAGCAGAGTGTCTCTCTATTAACTTGGAGTCACTAAAAGTGAACCTGCCCCTGTCGCAAAAGGGGCACTTCTTGTGTGGCATCAAGTCAACCTTTGAACCACGCAGTCTGACTTCCGGGGAGTTCAGAACTGTGATGGCTTTTATAGCCCCAGCTCTTTTTCTGGACTGTTTCTGTTCATCAAATACATCACTAACTATTACTGTGGACTGCAAAAGTCACCTTGCTTCAAATGCAGGATTTGTTTAGCTGGAAATTGCAGTAACTAAAACAAGTGCCATGAATTACTGAACAAGAACACCCTCAGCCCATTCAAAATCAAGGTGAAATAAATCCTTATTTTAAAAACACGTGGTATCGCTGGGTTCTAGTCCCGGTTGCCCCTTTTCCAGTCCAGCTCTCTGCTGTGACTCAGGAGTGCAGTGGAGGATGGCCCCAGTGCTTGGGCCCTGCACCCACATGGGAGACCAGGGGAAGCACCTGGCTCCTGCCTTCGGATCGGCACAGGTCGCCGACTGTAGCGGCCATTTGGGGGATGAACCAATGGAAAGGAAAACCTTTCTCTCTCTCTCTCTCTAACTCTGCCTGTCAAAAAATAATAATAATAATCAAAATGTATAACTTCAATAAGAATTATAATTTTACAAACAGGAGAGAACGGTGAGCCAGAGCATGCAAAATTGCTTGGTTATGTCACAGTATCGCAGTGACTGACGGAGGTGGGGTGCTCAGCAAGGTGAAGAGTTCATATGGCTGTACTGAACTGCTGTCCTCACACCACCTTCACAGATGTCAGTGTTTTCAGGAGTGTCTCCTGGGGCAATGGCTCTGCTTATTAAAAAGTGCATCCTATGAACACGGTATCCCATTGATAAAATGAGATCATGCCATTTTGGGTGCATACCCAGTAGTGGGATGGCTGCATCATATATCAGATCTATTTCTTATTTCCGTATTAGTTATTAACAAGTTCAATACAGCTCATAGACACACTTCTGAGAATATAATGATGTTCCCTTTCTCCCCCGCCTCCCTTCTTCCATTCCCCCTTCACTTTTGAGATAACGTATCTTTAATTTACATTGCAGTTGGCCGGCAACGCGGCTCAACAGGCTAATCCTCCACCTGGGGCACTGGCACACCGGGTTCTAGTCCCGGTCAGGGCGCCGGATTCTGTCCCAGTTGCTCCTCTTCCAGGCCAGCTCTCTGCTGTGGCCTGGGAGTGCAGTGGAGGATGGCCCAAGTGCTTGAGCCCTGCACCCCATGGGAAACCAGGAGAGGCACCTGGCTCCTGGTTTCAGATCAGCGTGGAGGTGAACCAATGGAAAAGGAAGACCTTTCTTTCTCTCTCTCTGTCTACAAAAATTTTTTTAAAAATATGCATTGCAGTCAAGGGTGAATGCTCTTTGTCTAGTTTTTTAAGAAATCTCCATACTGTTTTCCACATTGCAATGATTTACATTTTCAACAATAGGTGTAAGCATCCCCCTTTCTCTACATCCTCACCGGCAGCTATTACTCTGTCTTTTGGATAATAACCATTCTAACAGAGGTGAAGGTGGTATTTTATTGTGATTTTCATTTGCATTTTCCTGATGGCCAGTGAGGTTGAGCTTTTTTTTTAAAAAAAATTAATTCAGCAAATAATTTATTTCTCAGAAGTAAGAAAGAATTCCTAACATGGAACAATAAACAACTGAATAGGAAAATCTATAGGCAGAAAGTAGGCGATGACATAACAGGAAATCCAAGTGACCAATAAACATTTGGGAAGTTACTGTTCCACTCTTCAGTAACAAAAAGAAAAATTAAAACTAGAGAACAGTACAACTCAGCCCCAGACTGGTAAACATTAAGTCTGAAGACATCATATGTTTGTGATGACATAAGTTATAAGTAATCCAGTTCTTAGTATGTAACTATTGGAAGTATTAATTGGCAAAAATGGTTGAGAACCAATATGATGGCACCTATAAATTTGAAAACACCTACACAATAACTCAGAAATTTCAGGTTTGCGTGTATCTTAAACAATCTTATGTAAACAAGTGACATGAATACAAATAGTCATGACAACTATTTTCTTTTAGAAAGTATCAAAAATGATTATTTTGTGTAAAAAGAACAGATTTCATAGACACAGTTGTGAGCACATGTTACTTTTCATCCTCCTTGTCTCTCTCCTCCTGCTTTTTCTCCTTTTAATTTTTGCAAAAATATATTGTCAATTTATAGTCACAGGCTAATCCTCCACTAAATAAGTAGAAAGATCACATATCACAGGAAACGTATGATGTCTGCCTCTTTGAGACTGGCTTGTTGCACTAAGCATGATGGTTTCCAGTTGCATTCATTTCCTTGCAAAAGACAGGATTTCATTCTTTGTTATGACTGAGTAGTTTCCACAGTGCACACATACTACATTTTCTTTATCCAGTCATCAGTTGATGGACATCTGGGCTGATTCCGTATCTTAGCGATTGTGAATTGAGCTGCAATACACATGAGCAGCTAATACAGAATATAAAAGCATTCACAGGAATGAAATGGTCACTTTGGAACATGATTGTCATTCTTAGCTCTTGCTTATACTCCTGTCAAATTGAGCTTTTCCTACTTTTTACTTGTAAATAACTATGACTAGTGGCTGCAAATATAGAGTAGATTAAAATTGTGTGTTTGCAAAAAACGGATGGAGAGAGAGAGGGTTGGGGGAGGAGCAGGAAGTGAGGGAAGTGTGACTGTCTTCCTGGAGCTGTACTATAGAATGCATCACATCTATTCTCTTTACATTAAAAGTTAAAAAGAAAATAAATAGAAAGACCATTGTTCTACAGGAGTAGAGACAAGGGCTATAAATAATAATCACATCTCAAGATGTCAATTTCACTCACATAAATCACATTTTTGTATATATTTGTGGCCATTTACATTTCTTCTTTTGAAAGCTGTCTGTTCATTATTTTTCCCATTTTTTCCCCAGATGGGTTGATTTTTATTGAATTTTTGAGTTGCTGATATAGTCTGGGTATTAATCCTTTGTCAGATAAGTAGCTTGCAAATATTTCCCCCAGTCTGTTAGGTGTTTCTTCACTCTGTTGATTATTTCCTTTTGCTCTTCAGAAGACCGAGTTTGAAATAATCTCATTCGTTTAGTTTTGCTTTTGTCACCTGTGCACTGGTGGTCTTATCCACAAAGTCACTACCTGCGTTAGTCTTGATGTGTTTCCTCTGTGTTTTCTTCTACCAATGTCACAGTCTTAACTTCACACCTTTCATCCTGCTTGAGTTGATTTTTGTACATGGTGAGAGGTATGGATCTAATTTCATTCTTCCCCATGTAGAGTAGACATCAGTTTTGACAGTCCCATTTATTGAAAATTCTATCCTTTCTCCAATGGATGGTCTGGCCACTATTATCAAAATCAGTTGACTGGATGTGTGATGCTTAATTCCTGTCCTCTCTATTCTGCTCCATTGATCAATGTGCCTGTTTTTATGTCAGCATCATGCAATTTTTTTTTGACAGGCAGAGTGGACAGTGAGAGAGAGAGACAGAGAAAGGTCTTCCTTTTCCGTTGGTTCACCGCCCCAATGGCTGCTGCAGCTGGTGTGCTGTGTGTGCTGTGGCCAGCGTGCCATGCTGATCTGAAGCCAGGAGCCAGGTGCTTCTCCTGGGACCAAGGACTTGTGCCATCCTCCACCGCACTCTCGGGCCACAGCAGAGAGCTGGACAGGAAGAGGAGCAACTGAGACAGCATCCGGCACCCCAACCAGGACTAGAACCCGGTGTGCCGCTGGCAGAGGATTAGCCTATTGAGCCGCAGCATCGGCCAGCATCATGCTATTTTAATTACTGTAACTTTTAGTATGCTTTGAAGTGAGGTATTGCGATGCTTTCAGCTTGGATCCACCCCCTCCCCACCTCCCCAGCATTACTGTGGTTATTCTGGGTCTTTTGTGATTCCACATGAATTTTAGGACTGTATTGTTTAATTCTGTAAAGAATTTCACTGCTTTTTATTATTATTTCTTTGAAAGGCACAGTTAGAGAGATGGAGAGAGCAGGAGACACAGAGAGAGAGAACTTTCATCCATTGATTCACTTCCCAAATAGCTGCAGTGCCCAGGGCTGAAGCTAGGAACCCAAAGTTTCCTACACGTTTCCCACGGTGGTGCAGGGGCCCAAGCATTTGGGCCATCTTCCACTGCTTTCCCAGGTGCATTAGCAGGAAGCTGGTTGGGAAGTGGAGCAGTCAGGTCTTAAACCAGCACCATATAGAATGCTGGCGTCATGGCAGAGGCTTAACCTGTTACGCCACAATGCTGCCCCCCAACTAGTGTTTCAATAAGAATTGCATTGAATTTGTTGATTGCTTTAGGTAGTATAGATTTTTAAATAATGCTAATTCTTCCTATGCATGAGCAAGGGATATCTTCCCATTCCTTTGTGCTGCTGCTGGCTTCTTCCCTCAGTACTTTATAATCTCCATTGCAGAGGGAGGTCTTTCACTTCTTTGGTTAAATCTATCCCTGCATATTTGATTTTTTGTGGCTATTGTGGATGGAATTTCTTTCTGAATTTCTCCTTCAGCAAGTTTATCATTAGTGTGAAAATGTTTTCTATATGTTGATTTTATAACCTGCAACTTGTGTGAACGGGTTTATCACTTTTACAGTTTTTCAGTGCAGTGTTCAGTTCTCCATGTTCAACATCATCTGCAAGCATGGATATTTGTACCTCTCCTTTTCCAGATCTGATGCCCTTTTTATCCTCCTCAATTGTTCTTGTTAATTCTTCCAATGCTATATTGAGTAACAGTGGTGAAAGTGGACATCCTTGTCTTGTTCCAGATCGGTTCAGTGTGATATTTCCTGATGGGTTGTCAAATACAATTAGGAAGTTGACTATAATATACATTGAAAACATGCCATATTGAAAAAAGTATTGCTTTAAAAAGCACTTCATTTTAAAGACAAATTTCCAAGAAAACTTTTACATATTTTCAGTAACATTAAAGTGGAGTGGCTGACATTTGGCCACACTCAAGTTTGTTACCCGAAGGAAATGAAAGAGGTAACTAGGTGTAAATCTGAGATTCACTGCCAACTAAAGTCCCTTCAAATGGAAACTTCAGTAAAATAAATGGCATTTATTCTATTCTATGGAGGAAGACATATATTTAAATGTCCTTTTTCACGTTAAATGTATTAATCTAGCTGAAAGACAAGGTTATGTCATGCAATAAAATCTGTGATTCCCACAGCTCCCTCTGCCCCAGAATACTCCCAGGCTTTATGCTTCTGCAGGGTCCATTGGGTACCACACCCCTCCGGGAAACTCACAAAGACCCACAGGTGAAGGGACTGTTACTTTAGAAAATCCAATAAGAAAACCTAAAATAACTCCTTCCTCCTTCCCTACTTATGTCATAAAAATAATACCAAAAAATTATTTTTTACCCACATGAACATACATTATCCAGCATATTCTATTTACTTTATCCTGGAAGGTAAATTGTTTATCATATACTCAGATCTAATAAAACTCACTTTAGAGTATGTATTAAACAATGTTCACTATTTCCACCCGCATGTGGTTTAATATTACTCCAAATTTTTGTCTAGTGCATTTGAAGTTTGGCTGCTGAAGTTGTGAGAAGTTGCATTTTTGTACCTTGTATTTTCAAATCATCAAAACTATTTCTGTTCTATAATCACATATCCACATTCATGAAAAAAGAGCTTATAATAAATATGTATCTAGGTTTTCCATGTGTAATAAAAACATTTAAGCTCCAAACTACAAGAAGGATTGCAGGTTTTATTTTCATTGGATCAGAACGACTTAGTAACGCTGAAGCATTTAATGCACTGGAAGCTATAGTTAGACCACAGCTGACTGTCAAGATATGCTGCTGTTTATAGATTAAGGGATTAAAGAGTGAGTTAAAAGCAAACAGACAAATGACATCCCTCCCAAATTAGGGGACTGAGATGATATCAGGGAAGCAATGAAACATGGAGAAGGGAGAATGTGAAATGGCACAGGAAAGATCAATCAGAAGGAACTACCGAGGCAGGAGGAAGAAACGGGCATTCCATTAGCACATCAGCTGGGGACGACGACAGGCAGACAGGCAGTGATGGGAGACAGCAAATGCATGTGGTATGGAACAGCATGATTAGGTGTGCATGGGGGAGAGAGAGAACTGCAGGCAATGGTTTGAGCTGATGGGATCACCTTGATTTCAATGGTTACAGCAATCAGTCCTGATAATCAGGGCAATCGGTCCAAGTGGTTCAATTAGAAAATTGGTGAGATTATGCAGAACAAAGCTTAGAAAATGCATGTAGAGAAGAAATACAAGGAACAGAACGTGACTGTATTCTACTAGATAGATTTAATATTTGGTATAATTTATTTCATATATTCAGAAGATGCTTGGCAATACATGTTAATATTCCAGTCTCACCTAACTTGTCTATACTTTAAGATATTTTCAAACCTTTTGTGGATGCTTCAGGCCACGGTGGGGAGGCTTGAGGGATGGAACGAGTCATGACACGCACATCCTCAACCATCCCATCACCCTTTCTTTCTTGAATCATCCTTTCTCCTCTTTTGAACAACTTTTAAAATGCAAGTTGCCTGACAATTTTTACTGCATGCTATTTCCATCCCTATCTGCACACACAGTGCCAAACTCATTAGCTACCCAAGAACTGGAGGGGCTGGGTAGAGATGGACGACTCATTTTTTATTTCTTTTCCATCAGCCTCTGGTGGGGAATAAGTCTATATATATGCAGTGCCTTTGATTCTTCTGATTAATTTCTTCATTTTCTGAGCTCTAACAATTAAATCCCAATGAAAATCTGAGGAATCCAGAAGCATATTGTCCTGCTTTTTATGTTTGGACAACATTTACTGTGGGGTGAGATGGGCAGGCAGGGTTTTCCGAGAGCTGTGCTGCTCTTGGGTGAGTACAGTCATCTGCTTTGTGTTTCTACCATCAATGTTTCCTTCTTGCTCACACCAGGGGCTCCTGGCTTCGAATCAGCCCAGCTCTGGCCTTTGCAGTCATCTGGAAGAGTGAACCCTCAGACGAAGACGTCTCTCTCTGTCTCCCCCTCACTGTCTGTAACTCTGCCTTGCAGATAAATGAACAAATCTTACTTTTCCAGTTTCGTGCTGCACTTTTCAGCTTTAACTTCTTCGCTGCTACCGTGTTTTTATCCTTCATATTTCAGACAGCCCATATTTTTATATTCATTCATTGTACAGAAAAAGGCAACTAATAAAAGAAAATAGATTATTAGTCTGAATTCAGCACAGGCAAGATTTTACCATGAAAGCTAATTGAATTCTCAATAAATATCATTGCAAAAATAGGTTAAAATGTTTATTATTCACTTAAGGGTTCTCATAGATCATTCAAGTAAAATAATTAATTTAACTATTTTCATATAGTATGATGAAATCGGGTTCTTTTAAAATTGTTAATTAGCAGTGTGATTAAAATTGTGCACCAGTGGTAAAAACAATGAAATCTGTTTATTTGCAACAAAATGGAGGAATCTGGAACACATCATGCTGAATGAAATGAGCCAGTCCCAAAGGGACAAATACCATGTGTTCTCCCTGATCTGTGACAACCAGCTGAGCACCTAAAAGGAAACCTGTAGAAGTGAAACGGACACTATGAGAAGCAATGACTTGATCAGCCCTTGTCCTGACTGTCAAGGAACAGCTTACTATTTTATTCTTTTCAGTATTTTCTTTTTCTACGTAATACCATTGGTTGAACGTTTTAATTAATGCACAATTATCCTTATGTGTTTAAATCCAATTGAAAATTGATCCCTGTTAAAAATAAGAGTGAGAATAAGAGAGGAGGAGATGTGCAGTTTGGCACATGCTCACTTGGAAAAACCCGCCATGGGACTTCAAATGCCATTAAGTTGGCAGGTACCAATGCCATCTTACTAAAGTGATCAGTTTAAGTTCATAACTGATCATAAAGATATGATTAAGTGTCAAAGGGATCACATAAACAAGACTAGTGTCTGCTAATACTAACTGATAGAATTAAAAAGGAGAGAACAACCCAACATAGGAAACGGGGTGCACAGCAGACTCATAGAATGGCAAACGCCCTAAACAGCACTCTGGCCTCAGAATCAGCCCTTAAGACATTCATATCCGGCTAAAAAGCCCATGAGAGTTTCTCAGGTATGGAAAGCCAAGACACTGTGGGAAAAAAATGACCTATATGAAAGATCTCTGTGAGTGAGAACCTGGTGGAAAGAACGGGCCATCAAAGAAGGAGGTACCTTTCTCTGAAGGGAGGAGAGAACTTCCACTTTGCTTATGGCCCTGTCTAAATACTGACAGAGTTTGTGGACTCAAGAGGCTTCCATGGCCTTGGCAGCTCATGACAAGAACCTCGGGTGATTACTGATGTCATGAATAAGAGTGTCAATTGTTAAATCAGCAACAGAAATCACTGTGCACTTGCTCTCTAAGTAGGACCTCTGTCCTTAATGTGTTGTACTATGTGAATTAATGGTAAAACTAGTTTTCAAATGGTCTTCTTTATCCTGTTTGTGTCTGTGTGGGTGCAAACTGTTGAAATCTTTACTTAGTATAAAGTTGATCTTTTGTATATAAAGATAATTAAAAATGAATCTTAAAGAATAATGGGATGGGAGAGGGAGTAGGAGATGGGATGGTTTGTGGATGGGAGGGTGGTTGTGGGGGGGAAAGCCACTATAATCCAAAAGTTGTACTTACAAAATTTATATTTATTAAACAAAAGTTTTCTATGAAAAAAAAGAAAATGCTCACGGAAAAAAAAATGTGTACATGACATTCAAGGCAATTCTGTACATATTTAGATAACTTTCTGATTGCAACTAATTAAATAATTATGATTAATATATATTTTAATGTCTAAAATATATTTTTGAGGTTCTTTAGTGATAAAAATCATATTATTACTAAAAGTGTGATCAAAATATCAGTGTTACTCGAGGTTAGCATGTTTGAGACCCCATGAACTATGACTTAGATGTCATATAACAATGCATGTTCTTAAAGTTTATAACCTAAAGTTTAAAATTTCTCACAGTACTTTATGGCAATTGCTTTTTCCATATGGCTTTTGTTACAATTATGGGTTGTAAGAATTATAATGACAACAACTGCTTATAGTGACCTCTTGGTAGTTTATTACTACAAAAACTACCACTTACCAAGTATCTACCTTGAGTAATTTCACAGCAAGCTCATAAGCCAATGACTCTATTTAACTGGTGGGAAAACTGAGACTCAAAGACCAGAGGTTGCTTTACATGATGCCATTAAGTTATATAAATGCCATGTGTAAGATTTATAACTCATACTCTGCTGATCACAAAACTTACAGTCTTTGCTAAAATATATGTTCATGAACTAATGAACATATATATATGTGAACTAATGAAATCATACAGCTGTGCATTCTTTGTTCCCCAGATCTTCAAGTGCCAATCTCTGTGGAAAGGTCAGGGGAAAAAAGGAGGGTTCGTTAAGGAGGGTATTCATGGCTAAATCACCTCCTATCTTGACACAGAACAGTTTTTATGTGACAGTTAAGCCCATGGGAGCTAAGGTCCTGAGACTCCCAGGAATATAAAGCAGTCCTGTTGAAGAGTATGGTTCAAGTGCAAACATGTAAACCATTTCAGTACCAAAAACTTGAAAATCACATTATGATACAGATAAAAATCTTCAAGACCAAGCAATTCAATTATGTACAAAATAATAAAATGATAATAATGAAAACTGTAATTCATACACTCTCCACTTCACATCCCTATTGTCTAAGACAGGGATAATACTACCACAGGAGAGAAAGGTGAAGCCCTGTACCTGAGCCAATGTCCCTGCTCTCTCCAGCCAGCATATTCTGAGTGTGTAAAATTGCTTCCTTTATATCAGCACACTTTGGCCTAAATTATCAACTTCCAAATTCTTCACGTACACCATCAATATTTTAGAATTTACCTTTGTCCATACTGATTTCCTATCATGGACTAAATATCTCAATCAAAACCATCAACTCCCTTCCAGTTTCTTGTCCTACATTCAGTGTGTTTTCTAGTCATTCCTTGGGAAATCCATCAAGATACACACAGAAGAGAGGGCATGCGCATCACCACCTAGGGTACCAAAGACTCGCACCCAGGGCCAGACCATGGATTTGTCATTACCATTTCCACCACATGTGAGGCTTAGCCTACTACACCACAGCGCAAGCCCCAGTACCCAGTTCTAAGAAAAGATTTCCCTCCACAGCTCCTGGTTCATGCTGACCATATTTTGTGACACTATGAACCACCTCAGGTCTCTTCACTTTATAGGTTGGTCATAGCTCCTGCCCTATTATTCCTACCTGGATCTCCATTCTTTCTTTTTTAAAATTTTTTGACAGGCAGAGTGGACAGTGAGAGAAAGAGACAGATAAAAGGTCTTCCTTTTGCCATTGGTTCACCATCCAATGGCCGCCACAGCTGGCACGCTGCAGCCGGCGCACTGCGCTGTCCGAAGCCAGGAGCCAGATGCTTCTCCTGGTCTCCCATGTGGGTGCAGAGTCCAAGCACTTGGGCCATTCTCCACTGTACTCCCCGGCCACAGCAGAGAGCTGGCCTGGGAGAGGGGCAACTGGGACAGAATCTGGCACCCCGACCGGGACTAGAACCTGGTGTGCCAGTGCCGCAAGGCGGAGGATTAGCCTAGTGAGCCACGGCACCGGTCCTGGATCTCCATTCTTAATGCTAGTCTCAACAGGCTTTTACCTTTTAAATTCTTTTTCCCTAACACATGACAAAAGCGTTTGCAGTGACCTTGAAAACACCCACTCATATCTCCTGTACCAAAGCTGTGGCTGACCAATGCCCCACAGGAGTGCAGGAGCAACACTGCTTGGCAGGGCCGTTACTGCAGGAGGTGGTACCGCTTCCGTCTCGGCTGGAGAGCTGTCTACCAGCCCAGTGACCATCCTCAGACCTCTGCTGCTTCTGTAGCTTTCCCTGTCTCATCTTCTACTTTTCTCTCCTTCACTAGTGTGGCAGGAGAAATCCTGTCTCCCCAAATTCAATTTTGCTGCACTATTCAGAACTCGGCTGTCTTCTGAGACAGGTCATCACAGAACTCGTTCCTGGCAGCCCTATTCCAATATCACGGTGACTTTATAGAAAAAGGAGACTGGGAGACAGAAGGAAGCATGACTGTGGATACAGAGAGAAGCCCTTCGGTTGCCTGAGAACCAAGGGGAGAGAAAATCTGCTGGCTCCTTGATCTTGGACTTGCAGCCTTCAGAACTGGAAGGAAATCCACCTCTGTGGTGGAAGGACTGTCCACGGAGCTTTGTCACTGCTGCCCCCATGTTCATACAGCTGACATCATACTTCATGGCATTCTGAAGGGACCCCAGGTCTCACCCGGGTCCTCCCCTGTGCAATGTGCAGTAGGAAAAGCCTTCTATTACACTCTCACTAGTCAGCACAGAATATCCTCTCTACATGCGTGGAGTCTTTTCCCCAGACCAAACACCTCCACACAGACACAAGCTGTACACCCTACGGTTCAACTCAGTTCTGACGCCAACTGGAAGGTAGTGCAGAACCACGTTAAGAGCTCAGTTCCACAAAATGGGTCCCTGCTTCGGATGTCAATCACAAGTCCCAGGTTATCACCTGGACTCTGAGCTCCCTGAGCTCAGTAACGTGCCAGGGTGGCTCACAGAACCCACAGAGACACTTAAGTTTCCATGACTTATGTTTATCCACTTGTTATAAAGGATACTGTAGAGAACACAGAAGGACAGCCAGAGAGAGGCACAGGGGCATGAGAAGGGATCAAGAGCTTAGAACTCCCAGGCCCCCTCCACATGTACCACTCTCCCAGCACCTCCAAGTGTCCAGCAACCCGGAAGTTCCACAAATCCAGTTATTCATGGATTATTGTGGAGGTTTTGTGACATGGGCAGATCAGTTAGGAACCCAATCCCTGGCCCCTCTGCCCTTCCCAGAGTATGGGGTTTAGGGCTGATAGTACCAAGCTTCTAATCATGGCAGGGTTTTTCTGATAACAAGGGTCCCATTCAGGATCCACCAAGAGTCACCCTATCAGCACACAGGTTGCCGCCATCACCTAGGAAAACCCAAGGTATTGGGATCTCTCAGTCAAGAACATGGAGCAAAGACCAAATCCATATTTCTTGCTACTTCACAGTATCACACTTGCCTTTTCCCCTGGCTACTGTTTCTCTTCACAAATCTCTTACGTCTTGAACCTGATTTTTTTGTCTGCTTTTCAGTGGACACAAACCAGCACAGGATTCCTAAAGAGAAACATCTTTCAGGTTAAGATAATATCAAAGGTGAAGAAAAAAAGATGAAAAGAAAGAAAAACGCTCTATAAGCTGCAGGGAACTCCACGGGGCTCCCATGCCCTTCCGTGTCCCTGCAGGAAAGAACCCATCACAACCACTGAGAACTTCCAGAGACTCCTGACGTGTGTCCCTCTTGAGAAGGAAATTCAAGGGATGAACGCAGAGGCCAGGATTCTCAGGTTTAGCGTCAAGCCCCATCTTTCAACATTTCAAATTGGACATAAAATTAATTGTCCTTGTGATCTGCACTCGATTAGAACAAGAAGATAATCCTGTTTCTGTGCAGAAACATTTTAAACTGAGAAGGAAACAGAGGTGATTGTTAAATCTATGTGGCCCCAGGGAACTCAAAAATGGCTTCTAGAATCGCACCGCTGTGGTGAACTGGAATTACGGCTGCTTCATCATGGGCCAATTCTGCATTCAGCAGCTCATCTATCACACACACATTTCTTGCTTGTACTTGCTTCACATCAGAGTTTGGTCATGGATTGTAAAGTGTGGGTATTTTACAGCTTTTCTTATTTCGACAGATGGTAAATCAATCAGCAGTTCCTGCAGTTCTTATGCTCAGGGGCACCTGCAGCATAGGGAGAAAGGAAAGAAACGGAGACTTCTGCACGAGTCCAGTGCCAGCCAGAAACCCTGGGACGGGAAGTAACTGAGGACCTGCTCCGTGCCTGAGCTGCTCAGAGTTCCAAGGACGAGGCACCGCCCCTGAGAATCATATTAAAAGGCAGAAAGGAACACCAGCGAATGTCAGATCCACAGGACATCAGCGAATGTCAGATCCACGGGGAGTGGCCTGTACCAGTAGAGGAGAAACTCCATTTCTTCAGCTGAGGAAAACAGGGAAGATTCTCGAAGGAGGTGATATTTATGCCTTAAAAAATGAATAGAACTTTGAGATGAAGGTGAGGATAAGAAACAGAGGCAACACACAGAGGCAGGAAGCAATCTTACACTCAAGAAAGGATGATGGTTCTGTTAGACTGCAAGCATCATATTCCTGAACAGAGGTGCCTGGGACAATCAGTTCTGTTGGTCCCTGCCTCCTATATTGCATTACATATAGCACACCTGCCTACCAGAGAATTCAGGGGAGCCCATGAGTGTACGTGTGGCTCTCAGGACACACTGCGGTCCACAGGAGTCTAATGCAAACCCAAGGGTGCATCACAATCCCTTGAAGGGGCTGTTGTGACAGATTCCTGACTCTACACTCCAGAGTTTCTGATCCAGCAGGTCTGGGGTGACAATTTGCATTTGTAACAAGTTCCTGGGGAAAGAGGTGCTGCTGTCCTGGGAACACCCAGGGCAGCCCTGTCTGTGGAGTACACAACAGAGAAACAAAGTCCCATGGTGAAGTGCCATGAGCAGCACACGGGTGCAGGGACAAAGACTCTCTGAAGTTAAATGTCTACCTCCACTTCCACTCCATTCAAGACTGAGAGAAGACAGGAAAGAGCTAGGTATCTTGAGAAATCTCTTGTGAGAGAACACAACATTACCTATCTATCCATGTATCTGTCTGATCTACCCATCCATTGCCCATCCATCCCTCCCTATACAGCTGTATGACATGTGTCAGCAGGGTTAATAACAAAGGAGCTCATGGTCACATTCTGGATGAAAGAAAGGAGAGAGCTGAGGGAGATTAGAAAGACCCACAAGGGCAGATCATTAGTCTGAACCCCAAGTTCCATGAAGTCACCACCAGCGGCGCCTCCCACTTCCCACATCTGGAAATTCTGTGTGTATCACAAAAGCTCCAAGAACCCCTGACAACACGTTCTGCTCTGTCCGTTGCTGCATATGCTAACCATTCTCTCTGATCTTCCAAAGGGCAAATCTGCACTTCCCTATAAAGAGCAGGTGCACTGTCAAAGCAAACGTGACTCACACAGGGCTCTGCTCTGCACTGGGCACTAAGCAACTGGCAGGGCTGCTGATGGACTGTGCTTTTCTCCAATGGGACTTGCAAGCCATTTTTAAATGTCTCCACAGAGGGGCCAGCACTGTGGCATAGGGGGTGTAAAGCTGCCGCTTGCAGTGCCAGAAACCCATATGGGCACCAGTTCAAGTCCCGGCTGCTCCACTTCTGATCCAGCTCTCTGCTACAGCCTGGGAAAGCAGAAGATGACCCAGGTCCTAGGGCCCCTGCACCCATGTGAGAGACCCGGAAGAAGCTCCTGGCTGCTGGCTTCGGATCGGCACAGCTCCAACCATTGCAGCCATTTGGGGAGTGAGATGGTGGATAAAGGACTTTCTTTCTCTCTCTCTCTCTCTCTCTCTCTCTCTCTCTCTCTGCCTCTGCATAACTCTGCCTTTCAAATAAATGAATAAATCTTTTTTTTAAAAAAAATGTCTTCATGGACTATTGTGAGCACAAGAAATCAAAACACTCCACGGCAATGATGGGAGCACCGTATAAACTGTGAAGGGTCAGACCTCAGCTGCAGCTTTTGAAATTTTTGCTTTTTCTAGCATCGATCTAATAAAAAACTTAAGATGGTAAAGAGTTAGAAAGTACAGGTTCCGTGTCCTGCCGTTCTTTCATTTTAGACATTTACTCTGGTAAAAGAGCCGCTCTAACACGTAACACCCTGCTGAGGGGCTGACATTGTGACAGAGTGGATAAAGCCACTGCCTGCTGTGCCAGCATCCCATATGGGTGCCAGTACCAGTCTCAGTTGCTCTACTTCGGGTCCAGCTTCCTACTAATGGCCTGGGAAAAGCAGAAGCAGTGGTCCAAGTACTTGGGACCCTGCCATCCACATAGGAGGCCAGGAAGGAGCTCCTGGCTCCTGGTTTCAGCTTGATCCAGCCCTGACCAATCTGGTCATCTGGGGGGTTAACCAGTGGACAGAAGATCTCTCTCTCTCTCTCATCTCTTCCTCTGTCTCTGTAACTCTCTCAAATAAACAAATAAATACACCTCATTGAGCAAGAAGTTGACAGGAAGGAAGTGAGATTTTGAAATCAGGATGTGCTACTTAATTGTACAAACTATAGTCTACTACTTAACTTTCCTTATCTAATACATGAAAACTGCTGGGTTTGGGGCCGGTACTGTAGCACAGTGGGTTAATCTTCCCCCTGCAGCACCGGCATCCCATATGGGCGCTGGTTCTAGTCCTGGCTGCTCCTCTTCCCATCCAGCTCTCTGCTATGGCCTGGGAAAGCAGAAGAAGATGGCCCAAGTCCTTGGGCCCCTGCACCCATGTGGGAGACCTGGAAGAAGCTCCTGGCTCCTGGCTGCGGCCATTTAGAGAGTGAACCAGAGGATGAAAGAACTTTCTCTCCATCTCTCCCTCTCAGTGTAACTCTACCTTTCAAATAAATAAAATCTTAAGAAAAAATACTGCTGGGTTAAAGTACACACACACACACACACACACATTCTTATTTGTTCCCAGCTTTCTAGGACTACAGTGTAAACATGAAATCGTTAGCATATGAAAAGGCAACATTGTTTCCTATTGCACTCCTGCTCAAGCTTTTCTTTCTGTCCCCAAATCTGCCTTCCTCTCTGAGCATGCCCGCACCGGCTAAGCACGGGGAAGATAGCAGGAAGAGCCACAGTGACAGACAAGCTCACGCTCTTTCCTCTGCACATCACCCACTCCGGTGACTGTCATGGCCCTGCAGACACGTGATCCCGATGTCGAGGAACCGACAGTGCTAACACAGGCAGGGAGGTGTGCTTTGTCTCAGGGGGCCAGGGAAGGCTCCCTCGGACAAGGACAGGGTCATCTGTGGGCATGGAGCACGGTGCTCTTTCATGGGGAGAACTGGAGCAAAGACAGCAGATGGGGCAATCCGAAAGTGTGGTCTCCATGTATGGACTGCAGATCCCAGAGTTCCAATGCACTGCTGTCAGCACCTCTCCCTCACTGCCACCTACTGCCTGGAAAACAGGCGGCTAAGCCAGGGAGGGGAGCTGCCACCATAGGATGGATGAGGAACCGACCATTCTCAGATGCCATACAGGGAAAGTAGCTTCGGTGTAAGCAAGAAAGAAATTGATTAAAAACAGGAAGGTCAGAACATCCTGGAAGAGTTTCTAATCTTAGATCTGGACTACATTCCTTCCAGTTTCCACTAACTCCAGGACTGAATGTCCCAGATTCATTACAGCTGTCATCCTAAGAACACATGAGCTAATTTTCTCAGGAGGCACAGTGCAGTGTCAGGGATGCTGTGTGGCTCTGGGGGGTGGGGATGATGGTAGGTGCTGCAGGGAAGGAACCATCGCCAAGGAGACTGGGGGGGGAGGGCAAAGGGCAAAGGGCAAAGGGCAGAGAGGAAGAGCGATTGACACTTTGAACAGTAGAAGGCCAGAAGCAGACAAAACTCTACTCCCAGGAGACATTAGCGCCCAAGGAAACAGAGCCCAGTCCAGGTGTCTCCCGCACCCCACACTGCTTCCTCGCCTTGAATGACACCCACATCCTAGAAGGTGCCAACAGAGAGATCCCATGTACTGATGTCCTTGGAAACATTGGCTTAATGACAACATTTTCACCGACAGGAACTCCAGCGTCAGAGGTCCCAACAACAAGGATGGAGGAAAGCTATTCAGCCCATGAGCCTGTCCACGGTGCTCGGGCTGCTGGATGCAAACTTCAGCCCCTGTGTTCTGAGTGCCCCGTGTCTGTGACAGCCGCTTCGGTTGTTAGCGCAGCTGGTCTGGCAATTCAGGCTCTTAGATGTTAGAGGTACACGAAGAATTACATGCCTCCTCCTTTAGACTCACGGAACCTGGGAGAACTCAGGGTCACCCTTCCACGAAGCTGGGCTACAGAAGGAAGTGGCCGTGGAGTAGGATTGAAAACCAGTCCATCACTTCTGAGTACTAATCCTGACCAATGTGTTCGACTTCCTAAAACCCTCGTCTCCTAATCTCTAAAACTGGGCAGTATTTGTGTGTGCCTGCATCGGTTTTCTAGGGATACAATAACAAATTACCACAAAATGGGTGGCTTCAAGTACATTTTATTCTCTCACAATTCTGGGAGTCACAACACTGAAGTAGGAAGGGGCAGGGCCACCACACTCTGGAGGCTGTAGGGAGAAACTGCACCAGGCCTCTCTCCTAGCCTCTCCGTGGTGTGCAGCTGGTTCACCCCAGTTTCTGCCTCCATATTCACTTTGCTGTCTTCCCCTTGCATGTCTCTAAGCCCCTCTGTTTCTAATAAGGACATCAATAGTTCGATTAGGATCCACCCTAAACCAGTGCAACCTCACCACATCTTAGTTCCATCTCCAAATGCTTTATTTCCTTTTTTTTAAATTTTCACTTTATTTATTTTTAGAAAACTTTTTAAATTTAATAAATATAAATTTCTTAAGCACAACTTTTGGATTATAGCAGTTTTCCCCCCCATAACCACCCTCCCACCCGAAAACCATCCCATCTCCTACTCCCTCTCCCATCCCATTCTTAAGATTCATTTTTAATTACCTTTATATACATAAGATCAACTTAGTATATACTAAGTCAAGATTTCAACAGTTTGTACCCACACAGACACACACAGTATAAAGTACTGTTTGAAGACTATTTTTACCATTAATTCTCATAGTACAGCACATTAAGGACAGAGATCCTACATGGGGAGTAAGTGCACAGTGACTCCTGTTGTTAACAATTGTCACTCTCATTTATGATGCCAGTGATCACCTGCGGCTCTTGTCAAAATGCTCTATTTCCATTCAATACGATATTAGCAGTGGGTTTTTCATAAATTGCTTTGATTGTATTGAGGAATGTGCCTTTTATACCCAGTTTGCTTAGGGTTTTCATCATGAAAGGGTGTTGAATTTTATCGAATGCTTTCTCTGCATCTAGTGAGATAATCATATGGTTTTTCTTCTGCAGTCTGTTAATGTGGTGTATCACATTGATTGTTTTGCAAACATTGAACCATCCCTGCATACCAGGAATAAATCCCACTTGGTCTGGGTGGATGATCTTTCTGATGTGTTGTTGCAGTCTATTGGCCAGAATTTTATTGTCAAATTGTTAAATCAACATCAGAAGTCACTGTGTACTTACGTCTCATGAGGGATCTGTCCTTAATGAGTTGTCCAATGTGAAGTAATGCTATAACTAGTACTGAAACGGTATTTTACACTTTGTGTTTCTGTGTGGGTGCAAACTGATGAAATCTTTACTTAGTATATACTGAATCTATCTTCTGTATATAAAGATAATTGCAAATGATTAAAAATCTTGGTGTTAAATTGGAAATTGCATAGATAATTAATCAACTTTTTAAAAAAAAATCATGTAGGATCACTGTCCTTAATGTGCTTTACATTGTGAATTAATACTATAACTAGTACTCCAACAGTATTTTCACTTTGTGTCCCTATGTGAGGGCAAACTGTTGAAATCTTTACGTAATATGTACTAAACTGATCTTCTGTGTATAAAGAGAATTGAAAATGAATCTTGATGTGAATGGAAGGGGAGAGGGAGTGGGAAAGGGGAGGGTAGCGGGTGGGAGGGAAGTTATGGGGGGTGGGGGAAGCCATTGTCATCTATAAGCTGTACTTTGGAAATTTATATTCTTTAAATAAAAGCTTTATAAAAAAATGCTCTATTTCCAAACACAACCACACACACAGGCTTCCGGCTGACATGAATTTTGGGCAGAGGACATTATTTATCCCAGTAAAGGAGCTCACAGCATTATGTGTGGGGATTGAATGAGACAACCCACAGTTGCAAAGGCCTGGATATTAACCTGGATACTGAATATTCCCTCAAAGGCCCAAGTGCTAAGGATTTGGTTCCTGGAATCATAAATTAATGGCTTTAGGGGGATGGAAATTTGATCCAAGTACAGTATTTAGGAGTTGGGACCAGGGGGCGGGGCTTAGCCATTGGGGGCGTGCCTTCAGAAGGTGGTTCCAGAAGAGGGTGGGCTATAAAGCTGGGGGGCCCTGCTGCTCTCTCTGCCCCCTGGAGAACTATCAAGCCCACCATTGCATCAGACACCAGCCCACGGGCTTTCTGGGTGCTGGCCTGCGAACCTCCAGACCACAAGAAAGTTTGCCAGGTATTTTGTCACAGTGATGAAAGGAGGTCAAATGCCAAGTACGAGAGGAAACCGCCAGCACAGGGTCCCAGCAAAAAACGGTGCAACGCTGGCTCAGTGCTGCTCTGCCAGGTGCCGTCTACCCTTTCCGTCAACTTCCAAAGGCACCATCCAGTGTCTGCTTCTGTATCTCGTGATTGCATTAATTCTCCACGTTTGTACATCTAACGTCAGCCTGTTTCTCTATCAGCTGCAACGTGATTATCCACAGCATTCCTAAAGCTGCGCTTTCATCCGTCTCTATTTGCACCCAGAGATGATCCTTGAATCATGCACCCGTCAAGGTCATTAGTCAGCCATTCTTTATGCTGAAATCACAGCTCCTAATTCCTCTCATGTCATAATAGTAGCTGACAAATGTATCATGACACACACTGACAGGCTGTGTATGTGCTAACTCGCTGGCGCTCACTTCTTATCCATACCTGCAGGTGGCAGAGGGAAGCACAGATGACGTCCTGGCCATTTAGCATCAACCCAGCCCCAAAGCTGGAGCCCTGGGTGCTAAACCCTAGCAATGCTTCTGTCGCATGCTCTCCTATCAGAAGCCCACCCCCTCAGACTCTCTTGCCACACTCAAGCTATTGTTATTTTTTCATTTTATTTCACAGCTGAAAAGTCTCTCTCCCTCCTCCTACAAAATCACAAACTCTTCCAAAGAATAGAGCATCTTCCTCACCTCACCCCAGAGAACAGTCACTGCGATTCCTTTTCATTAAGTGGTTTTTATTTAATGAACTGTGTATCATCTAATTTAAGTCACAAGTGCTCACAAAGCATATAAGTCCCTTCTTTTTGCAACTGTTCTCACAGTACCTACTAAGTTGTGACTAAAAAGTAGTTAAAATAATTAACAATTCTCAGGAATATGTCTTAGTATTGGTGAACTATTAAGGCGTGCATTAACTTCATACAGAAACTCAGAGCTGCATCCCCAAGCTTTCCTGTGTTTATAGCTGGTTGTGAATGAGCCCCTCAATTACCCACCCGCACTACTTATTTACTGAAAGCATCAGAGCCCAGTGGACATGGCCACCTGCAAGTCTGATGGGCCTAGGATCTCTGGACTCAGCGTGGGATGAGCACACATCTAGACAATTGATCTCTGATGTGGACGCTACAGAGAGCTGGAAAACACATGCTTTTCTCTAACACATAGGAGCCATCCTCTGGGTCCTGAAAGCTGTCCAACCAACACCTCAGCGACATGTCCTGCACCCTGCCCCTCCAGGCTGGTCAGAGGAAGGGTGACTTCACAGCTGCTTCCCAAGGGCCGGTTGTCCCCGCCTCCGGGAGCAGCTGTCCTGACAGCGATGGTGCCGTAGCTGTCATCTCCCTCACGCTGCTTACGCTGGGAGCCCTTCCTAGACCATGGGGGAAGCACAGAGCAATGTATCATGACTTCTTGTTCTTGGGGATGTTCTTTCTCCTGTTTCTTCAGTCAAGGTGAGAAGCAGCTGTGTATTTGTCTTAAAATCCAAAGTATCCAGTCTACGCAATATTCATGTCAATTGAATTCAACTCTTTTGGGGAGAGTTACACATGTTTCAGGTCAAAATATCCTAATTTTGAGTCCTAGAAATACTGATACTGTAGAGTACTTAGCACCTAGCACACCCTATTATGTGCCTAGAAAGTTGCACATGTGGATTCAGGATTGGCTACATTTCCATCCGTTTGACCAACACTGTAAAGGCAGCAGACCCTGGGTTCAATTTCGCAATGGTCATCACACATCTGCCTATCGACTGCCATGCTTTCTCTTTTAAGTTGTATTTATGTATTGATTTATTGTAAAGGAAGAGCAAAAGAGAAAGAGAGACCTTGCATTCATGGGTTCACTTTCCAAATGCTGGCAAGAGCCAGGAGTTGGGCTATTTTAAGAGGGCTCTGCGTGGCATACAAAGAGCTGATGTTTCTCATGCTTATTCAGAGCAGGTGTAACCACCAACACTTTACACATTACACCTTGGTCAAAGTAACTTCAAGACTCCTGTCCAGAAAGACTGCATCCCGGAAGACCACAGGAGTCAGGGACATAACACTGACGTTGAGCAGTGGATCAGCAATTTGGGTTAGAAAGGAACCATGACACGAAACATGGACTGCAGCACAGGAGAAATCGGGCAGTAAGGGATCCCTAGAGCAGGTGAGGGATGGGAAACGAGGTCTTCTAGGGAGCACCGCATGGAAGCCCAGATCACAGCCTTAGACCTCCGTCAAGGCAGGAGGAATCCACCAAGAAATGGGACAAGGGACCCGAGAATCAGGAGAAACAGCAGAGGTGTCACATTATTACAAGATCATCTTTTCTTTTCTACTAAGCATTCTGTGTTAAAATAATGGTACAGAGGCCAGTGCCGTGGCTCACTAGGCTAATCCTCCACCTACAGCGCCGGCACACCGGGTTCTAGTCCCGGTCAGGGCGATGGATTCTGTCCCGGTTGCTCCTCTTCCAGTCCAGCTCTCTGCTGTGGCCCAGGAGTGCAGTGGAGGATGGCCCAAGTGCTTGGGCCCTGCACCCCATGGGAGACCAGGAGGAAGCACCTGGCTCCTGGCTTCGGATCAGCGCAGCGCGCTGGCCACAGCGGCCATTGGGGAGTGAACCAATGGAAAAAGGAAGACCTTTCTCTCTGTCTCTCTCTCTCTCTCTTTCACTGTCCACTGGTTAAAAAAAAAAATAGTGGTACAGGGGCAGGCGTTCAGCCTAGTGGGTAAGACAACCACGTCCCACATCAAAGTGCCTAGGTTTGCCGACACCAGTGCCCTGCTAACCCTCTTCCTTGGAGGCTGCAGATGATGGCTCAAGCACTTAGATTCCTGCCTCCCACGTGGGAAACTGGAAGTGAGTTCTCAGTCAGGCTCTGGCCTGGCCCAGCTGCTGCGAAGACTTGGGAAGTGAACCAGTGAATGGATGTGTGCTACCCCGCCTCTACCTCAAACATTTTTAAAAAGAGAAAAAAATGGGGGCCAGCATTATGGTGCAGCGGGTTAACGCCCTGGCCTGAAGTGCCAGCATCCCACATAGGCACCGGTTCTCGTCCCGGCTGCTCCTCTTCCGATCCAGCTCTCTGCTATTGCCTGGGATAGCCGTAGAGGATGGCCCAAGTTTTTAGATCCCAGCACCCATGTGGGAGACCCAGAAGAAGCTCCTGGCTCCTGGCTTTGGATTGGCACAGCTCCAGCTGTTGCGGCCAACTGGGGAGTGAACCAGCGGATGGAAGACCGCTCTCTCTCTCTCTCTCTCTCTCTCTCTCTTTCTCTCTCTCTCTTTCTGCCTCTCCTCTGTGTAACTCTGACTTGCAAATAAATAAGTACATCTTTTAAAAAAAGAAGAAAAAATGGTGGCAAAAAGTGTGATATCTTTAATTGGTTTGTGCTTACATTTCGGGTTCTTTGTGTGGCTGGAATAAAACAGGACCCTAGTAAACATTTGACACACAAATAGAAAAACAATCTTAAACTCCTAACAGAAGAAGTGAGAGAGAGAATGGGGAGGTGCTGATCAGGAAAGGTGATGGAAACCCATTCCACCTGCCTCTGGTCCCTGGCTACAGGAAGAGAGCGCAATCAGAAGCCAGGAAGGGGGCTGGCGCCATGGCTCAACAGGCTAATCCTCCACCTTGCGGCACCAGCACACTGGGTTCTAGTCCCGGTCGGGGCACTGGATTCTGTCCCGGTTGCTCCTTTTCCAGGCCAGCTCTCTGCTGTGGCCAGGGAGTGCAGTGGAGGATGGCCCAAGTGCTTGGGCCCTACACCTGCATGGGAGACCAGGAGAAGCACCTGGCTCCTGGCTTCAGATCAGTGCGGTGTGCCAGCTGCAGTGGCTATTGGAGGGTGAACCTTTCTCTCTGTCTCTCTCTCTCACTGTCCACTCTGCCTGTCAAAAAAAAAAAAAAAAGAAGCCAGGAAGGGAGTGATAAAAACATTGGCAAAGCAACTTGTGGGGGTCACAGTTCAGATGACCTTTCATCAGAAATGGGTTTGAGAGACAGTGAAGTTGTGGACAAGAGCGAGGTCCTCGAACTTCAGGCTCTGTGATCATTTTCCTCACCTGTGCCATGGGAAGAACATCCCGCCAACTACAAAGAGAGGATGAGGGAGTGAAGCCATGCAAAGTGCACAGGGCTCAAGATTCCTGCAATGTACCAGATAATAACCTTAGCCATCACTTGCAATAAAAAACTATTGTTGACTAAGTAGCAAAACCTAGTGGCTATCTGGAAGAGGCACTACATCAGAGGAGTTTGTATCCCAGTGAAAATCTCTCTACCTCTTCCTCTATCTCTACCCTCCCCACTCAGTCTGCTTCTCTCTTTTCCCTCCCTCCTTTGCTTGAATTAACAACCCTATAAGAAAATTCAGAACAAATTTTCCTCATAGAGGGACAGTGCTGTTGAACACAGTCTAGATCAATGCAGCATATTAAAATGACAAAGTATACAATAAAATATCATTAGCTCCCAGGAGAGAACAATAAAGCATCCAGGATTCTAAATTTACACTTAACAAAATTGCAACATTTATAAAGTGAAAGAAAACAAGATCCTGAAATACTTTGAGATGGCATGCTACAAATCTTAGCATAAATAACACCATAAACATGTTGTCTTTTGAAAGACTGCATTTGATTCTTTATACTCAGTAAGCCAATAACAGTGCTTGTAAATATGAGATCAAATTGTTTACACAAATATATAATTTGCAAAGCTTCAGCAGTAATTTAAATGAAAAGGGGCTTTTCTTAAGGCAGGTTTTTTTTTTTTTAATTTTCCAAATCACATAAACATATACTTTTGACTATTTCAGTGTCCTAAAGACAAATGAAAATGTCAGCCCAAGAATAAGGGCAAACTCTTCCTGGCCATGTCTCTGGAAAGCCGTAGAGGCTCTGTGGGATGCACGTTAGCTTCTCTGGTTAGGCAGGTGTGTGTGCACGCAACAGGGAGTTTCCCAAGCACAGGAGAGACTCAAAGGCGGAAATACGTACATAATAGTATTTCTCGATTTGGGCCAGGTGCAAGAACAGAATGAACGTACATATTCCCTGTTACTGCCCAAATGTTTATCCACTTCCCCTCTCACCAAAATTCACAGGAGGAAGCCCTCACCCCCAAGTACCGCCGAGGTGGGACATCTAGGAGGTGATTCGGATTAGATGAGGCCATGAGGTGGGGACCCCAGGATGGATGGGTGCCCTTACTAGAACGGAGGAGCTACCAGCCCGTGCCCTCAGCTGTGGGAGACAGAGCGAGAAGGCGCCCTGCACTTGCCAGGATCCAGAACCGCTGCACTGGGCTGTTTACGCCACAGCCACTCAGCTTATGATCCTCTGACTCAGCCGCCTGAGCTACTAAGAAATATTAGAATCCAACTATTGTATTTTTTACATCGCAGGAACGTATTTATCAGTTTAATAATTGTGGGCAACTGAGACTCTTGTTGAGTTCTGGAAGTTATCCATCTACTTCATCTCTTGATGCCACCACTAGCTTTCATCCATTAATATCCATCATCTCAGCTTTCGGAGTGATGGAGTATAGTTATTGGAGTCATGGAATCACACACATTGCCCTTCTAGAGGTGCTCTCCTTCAATACTGTCAGAAATTTCTCCTGAGTTATTTCCCTCCTACATAGTTGACAAACTAGTGTATAATCTGTTCTGTTGTAGTAAACACTCAAAGAACATTAGCTTGTGTATATGTGCATCGTCACATGTGAGCTGATTATTCTTTTCTGTTGCCATTTCTCCCTATCACTTTGAGTACATTAAATTAATTACTAGATCAAGCATAAATGCTGAACTTTTGTGTTCATTTCTTTCTCTCCATTGCTGTTCAAAAATCAAATATACAAAAAGCAATTTCTTCAACAAAACCAAACTCAAAGCTAATCATAGATCATTCAAATGAAACATTACCCCTTGATTCTTTTGAACTGAAAAATCAAATCTGAACACTTGCTTAGATTTTAGTGTCTTTATACTAACATTCATATGTAAACAACCTGCTGTTCATAATAGGCTCAATCATTTGTTATACTTAAAAAGGTGCATTAATGTACTCCTATCAGGCATGTACAGTTGCCAAAAGATTTTAGTTAGGCAAGAAATACTAAGTGCCTATTGATAATATTATACCATATTGCATCAAAATGTTTTCTGTATATAAATGTGGAATAATTTTAGTGCAGGCAAATGATGGAAAAACTGCAGCCTAGAAACTGAAGGTGGGGTTGGTGCTGTGGCACAGTGGTATAGCGGGTTAGGGTACTGCCAGCATCCCGTAGGGATGCAGGTTCCCTGCTAACGCACCTGGGAAAGCAATGGAAGACGGCTCAGTGCTTGGGCCCCTGTGCAGACCCAGATGGAGTTCAGCCTCCTGGGTTCAGCCTAGCCCAGCCACAGCCATCGCGGCCATATGGGGAGTACACCAACAGGTGGAAGATTCTCTCTCCCTCTCCTTCTTCCTCTCCCCCTCCCTTCTTCTCTGTAACTCAGCCTTTCAAATAAATAAATAAAGATTTCATAAAATAAAAATGAATAGGGCTGGCACCATGGCTCAATAGGCTAACCCTCCACCTTGCAGCGCCAGCACGCAGGGTTCTAGTCCCAGTCAGGGCGCCGGATTCTGTCCCGGTTGCCCCTCTTCCAGGCCAGCTCTCTGCTGTGGCCAGGGAGTGCAGTGGAGGATGGCCCAAGTGCTTGGGCCCTGCACCCCATGGGACACCAGGAGAAGCACCTGGCTCCTGCCTTCGGATCAGCGTGGTGCGCCAGTCGCAGCACGCCAGCGCGACGGCCATTGGAGGGTGAACCAATGGCAAAAAAGGAAGACCTTTCTCTCTGTCTCTCTCTCTCACTGACCACTCTGCCTGTCAAAAAATAAAAAAAATGAATAGAAACTGAAAGAACACACAGAGGATACAGTCGTGCAGAGGCTAAGCCAGACCATTTCTGAAACCCCTCAGTTACATTTGATCCTTCTTCTACGTTATTATTTCTATGTCTCATCTTTCATGTAAGCATATAGAATTCCTGTGTATTCTGCATCCTGTGTTTGTTCAGTTGGCTTCCTCTTACATGTTCTCGCTTTCCTTAACCAGCACAGTACCTCCTGTCTCCTCCAGCGGCCCCACTGATTGGTCAGGTTCTTCTGTCAGTCAGCACGTGATCCCAACAGGGCTCTGTTGGATCCTTCACATCTACTTTTACCCTGCGTTGGAGGTTCTCAACCTCTCCATGCACCACGGGCTCTTGGGCCTTTCTGATACTGCCTTGACTCCACTTAGGCTGATTACTCAGTGTCTTTGTAGGTAGGGTCTGGACAAACCCTCCACGTGGGCACCACATCTCCATCAGTTTTCTTCTCGCACTCCAGTATTACTGGTTTCCTCCCTCAAATCAGTTATTTTTGCCCCCATTCACACTTTGTTATTTCTCACATCTTTGAAAAAAATACCTCCATGGGGTGGGCATTTGGTCTAGTGGTTAAGACGCTGCCTGGGATGCCTGGATTCAAGTCTCAGCACCACTTCTGCTCCCAGGTTCCTGTGCAAGGACCTTCTGGGGGTAACAAGTGATGATGTCACGTGGCTGACCTGGATGGTGTTCCAGGCTCCCGGCTTCCACTTGGTCCAGCTCTGGCTGCTGTGGGCTTTTGCAGAAGGAACCAGAGGATGGTAATTCTGTGTGTGCCATTCTCTCTACTTCTCAAAAATAAATAAAAATAACCTGCGAATTTCAGCTCCCTCTGCAGCTACCGTTCAGGTCTGTCCTCTCAACAGAAGTCTCCTTTGAAAAGATCTTTAAAATTTCTGTGCCGGCTGGCACTGCGGCTCACTAATCTAATCCTCTACCTGCGGTGCCGGCACCCCGGGTTCTAGTCCCGGTTGGGGCGCCGGATTCTGTCCCGGTTGCTCCTCTTCCAGGCCAGCTCTCTGCTGTGGCCCAGGAGTGCAGTGGAGGATGGCCCAGGTCCTTGGGCCCTGCACCCACATGGGAGACCAGGAGAAGCACCTGGCTCCAGGCTTCAGATCGACGCAGTGCGCCGGCTGCAGTGGTCACTTGGGGGGTGAACCAATGGAAAAAGAAAGATCTTTCTGTCTCTCTCTCTCTCTCTCACTGTCTAACTCTGTCAAAAAAAAAAAAAGAAATAAAAAAAAAAATCTGTGCCAATTCTTTCCTCACTCTGTTTGGAACCCAATACATCAAGCTTTTTGTTCTGAAAAAGTTGCCCACACGGCATCCCTAGCTCATTAATCTAGCTGCTCAGGCTACGACAAAACAAAAAAACAGAGACTCAGTGTTATCCTTAAATATCATTGGGTCCCTGTAATTTTGCTGTGTGGGGCTTTTTCTATGAAGATGTTACAGAATCTTGAGGGGAAAGGAATTACAGTTACTAAGGAACAGACTTCCGGGTAAGAAGAGCGTCCTTGGTGATCCAATCAAGTCCATTGTAATCACACAGGGTACCAGAGGTGGAAGAGGAGGCAGCAGATTTGGCCAGAGAGATGAAAGGATGGAAAAGAAACAGGCCAAGTTCAAAGCACATGTCCACTGCCTGTGGACACAGAGAACGGCCTATGAGCCTAGAATGAAGGTAGTCTCCAGAAGCCAAAAGTGTCAAGAGCGGGTCTAATGGTACCCTGACATCATGCCAGTGGGACTCAGGCCTTCAGGGAATTTACCTAAACCTCGAGAAAACAGCATATCAAAGAGTTATCCATATTCTCATGTTCATTGCAACTCAATTCACAATAGTTAAGGTATGGAATCAACTCAGATGTCCATCAACTGATGACTGGATAAAGAAGTTGTGGTATATATACATGATGGAATACTACACAGCAGTAAAACATAAATGAAATCCTGTCATTTGCAACAAAATAGATACAACTGGAAACCATTATATTTAGTAAAATAAGCCAGTCCCCAAAAGACAGATACCATATGTTTTCCCTGATATGTGGTAATTAATAGAGTATTTAAAATGTAATATATAGGGGCCGGCACCTTGGCTTATTTGGTTAATCCTCCACCTGCAACTCCAGCATCCCATATGGGTGCTGAGTTCTAGTCTCGGTTACCTCTCTTCCAATCCAGCTCTCTGCTGTGACCCGGGAGGGCAGAGGAGGATGGCCCAAGTGCTTGGGCCCCTGCACCTGCATGAGAGACAAGGAAGACGCTCCTGACTTTGGGTTGGTGCAGCACCAGCAGTAGCAAGCATTTGGGGACTGAACCAGCGGAATGAAGACCTTTCTCTCTGTCTCTCTCTTTCACTGTCTATAACTCTACCTGTCAAATAAAAAAAATGTAATATATAGGAGTTATTGACATTTTGAGTTGATCGTTCACAGCCTTTGTCTCTACTGTTTAGGAACAGTATTTGCTTCATCCTATTTGTGAACTCTTTACTTATAGTTAATCTTATGAGTATAAAGTAAACTGAAAATAGATCTTTGAGGAAGGAGTAAGAAGGATGGGAGAATGGGCAGACAGGGGTTGGAGGGTGGGAAGTATCACCATGTTCCTGAATCTGTAAACATGAAACACATGAAATACATGAAATTTGTATACCTTAAGCAAAGTTAATAAAAAACAAACAAAAAATCAAGCAGAAAAAAATTAGAATTGTGCCAGGGGATTACAACACAATCCCATCAAGGTGGCATGTACCAATGCCATCTCACTAGTCCAAGTGATCAATTTAAGTTCACAATTGATCACATTGATAGGTCTAAGAGTCAAAGGGATCACATAAACAAGACTAGTGTCTGCTAATACTAACTGATAGAATCAAAAAGGGAGAGAATGATCCAACATGGGAAGCGAGATACACAGCAGACTCACAGAATGGCAGATGTCCTAAATAGCACTCTGGCATCAGAATCAGCCCTAAAGGCATTTGGATCTGGCTCAAGAGCCCATGAGAATATTTTAGGCATGGAAAGCCAAGACACTCTGGTAAAACAAACAAAAACGACCTAAATGAAAGATCTCTGTGAGTGAGGAGATCCCAGTGGAAAGAACGGGGCCATCAAAGAAGGAGATACCTTTCTCTGAAGGGAGGAGAGAACTTCCACTTTGACTATGACCCTGTCAGAATAAGATTGAAGTCGGCGAACCCTAAAGGCTTCCATAGCCTTGGCAGCTCATGACTAGAGCCTAGGGAGATTCCTGACGCCATAAACAAGAGTTTCAAATTGTTAAGTCAACAACAGGAGTCACTGTGTACTTACTTCTCATGTGGGATCTGTCCTTAATGTGTTGTCCAATGTGAAGTAATGCTATAACTAGTACTGAAACAGTATTTTTACACTTTGTGTTTCTGTGTGGGTGCAAACTGATGAAATCTTTACTTAGTATGTACTAAATCGATCTTCTGTATATAAAGATAATTGAAAATGAATCTTGATGTGAATGGAATGGGAGAGGGATTGGGAGATGGGAGGGGTGCGAGTGGGAGGGAAGTTATGGGGGGCGGGAGCCATTGTAATCCATAAACTGTACTTTGGAAATTTATATTTACTAAATAAAAGTTTTTAAAAAAGAAAAAGAGATATAAATGTAAAAAAGACTCTCAGATAACACATCTATGATGTCCCCAACTACTGAGTGTGTGATACTGTGTGCTGACAACAGCAAACAGTACATCCCCACTAGACATGTAATCAATATTTCCTCCCAGTTCTATCCTAAAAATGTATCCCAAACTTCAAATCTTCTCACCACACCCTCCACCCTCTTCCCACATGGGTGCAACATGCCATCATCTCTTGCCTACATTTCCCAGCCCATGGCCCTACCTCGGTCCTCAAAACCCTTCAGTCAACTCAGAATGGTATCTCCCAGGCTTCCTCCTGAGCAAAACCCACCAGTGCCTTCAGTGCTGCCCACCTTCAAGAGCCAGACCCCTTCTGGGCACCTCCCAGCCCCCACTTGGGCTGGCGCCTCTCACTCTGCTATCCTCATTTGTCCACACTGCTCCTCTGCTGTTCTGACTTCAACAGGCTGGGGTGCTCCTGCCCTGAGGGTTTCGCACCTGCCTCAGAGGCTCACCCCCACTCCCCAGCACCCGACATTCTTCAGCACACCATGTGTTTAAGGTTTGTTATTCATGGCCACCCACACTAGATAGTGGGCATCAGAGAGGCGGGCTGGTCCATTCACCACACTTCCTGCTCCCAATTCCTACTTGCTGCTAATGTAGACCTTGGGAGACAATGATGATGGCTCAAGGGGTTGGGTTCCTGTCCCGCAGGTGGGAGACCTGGACTGAGTTCTCAGCTGCTGGTTTTGGTCTCAACTGCAAGCAATGGGGAGTGATCCAAAATTTTACATTTTTCACCTTTACGAGAAGACACAGCTCTTAATGGTGATCCTCGGAAAGATCAGTTGGTCTTGAATGTTGTTACTAGCTGAAATAAAGTAGCCTTTACTACTTAAAAGGATGTCTACCCCTCTGCTCCCCAGCAACACACAGCAAAGACAGGTCAGGACAGACACATGAAAGGATTATCCTTCCCTAGCAGGTACCTTCTTTGTCGTTGTGGTGGACAATCGCATCCTGCACCATGTCGGCAAGGTTGAAGTGAACCTTCTGGCACTTTCCATGCCTCAGCCTCTTCAGGAGGCCTTCTTGCTTCTGTAGAGCCTTCTCACGTTCATAGTAGGCTCTGATTTGCTCACCACGCATGCGCTTCACCAGACGCTGCCGTTGGCCCAGGGGAAGGGACTCCAACAGGCACTGGTCAATTTCCATTTCATGGGATCGAAAAACGTTACATAGTTGAAAGCAACCTGAAAGAAACAAAACGGGAAGGTCACTAGACCTAGTCTTACAGCCAGCAGAGCAGCACTGCGGAGCCTGCTGGACTTCCTATTACTCCACACGTCATCATAGACTCATTCAGTTCTTTCCATGCTAGGTCTACAAGTACAAAGCCCTTTCTATACAATGAGGCAAGAACAAAGAGTTGATGTCTTAGTCAAGATTCCATGATAAAAAAAAAATTGGTAAGAAAGAAGACATAACAATCTTAAATATATGCAAACCTAATACAGACCACCCACCAAATGCTGGCAGGCCTAACGTGAGGGACACACTCCAGTACAATAATAGTGAGAGATTCCAGCATCTCACTCTCGTCAGTGGACAGGTCATCCACACAGAAAAAGAAAATATACACAAATCATACTGTTGAGCAATGGACCTATCAGAATTCCCTGGACATTTCTCCCAACAGCCGCAGAACACAGGTTCTTGTCACCAGCACATGGGGAACCCCCTAGGAAAGACCATATATTAAACCAGATCAAGTCTCAGTAAATGTTAAATGATTGGAATCATACCTTGTGTCTTCTCAGATCACAAAGGAATAAAACTAGAAGCCAACAGCAGGGAGAACAAAAGAACAGTCACAAACATGTGGAAATCAAACAATGTGCTACCGAATAACCAAGGGTAAGTGAAGAAATGAAAAGGAAGTCAACGACTTTCTTTAAATAAATGAAAATGCAAATGCAATGTGTCAAAACCAGTGGGATACAGCAAAAGCAGAACTAAAAGTATGACTATAGCATTGAGTGCTTACATTAAAGAAGGAGAAATGTCTCAAATAAGTGATCTAATGATACGTCTCAAAAACTCAGAAAAGAACAAATCAGCATCAAATCAGTAGGAAGCAAGAAATAAGGATCAGAGCAGAAATAAATGAAATTTCAAACAAAAAAAAAAAACCACAAAAGATCAACAAAATGAAAAGCTGGTTTTTAGAGAAGATAAACGAGTTAGACAAACTTCTAGCCAGAATAACAAAGACAACATCTCAAATAAGAAAATGATAATAAAATGAATAGAATTAGATACTTATACACAATTACCAACAATTCATCTTTTCCTACCCCTTTAAATCTGTACCCAATCTAAATGTTTACCATTGTGTTAATTTCTTTCTGTAAAATTGAGTAAAATTTAACACGTAAAGTTTTACGTGTTAAATTTTGGCAGGAAGTCTTTCAGAACATGGTACTAAAACTGGGTTTGCATGTCAAGTTGACTCTGCTCGTTCAATACAATAGAATAGATACATGCTATCAATTTTTTAAAATGCTACGGGTTAATTTTAAAAATATTTATTGCCGAATCCTTTTTTTCCTCTTCAGTGACATCATTTCTAACAGACCTAATTGTGGTTCCATACAAAGACTGAGAAGTGACACAGAGATCGTTTTTCTCTGACCAATCAAAAACATGCAAAGGATTGTAGCTGTGGTGGCCTTTGTTTTACTAATATAGTAGTCAAAATTAAATTTCTGTTATATAACTGAAAATACTCATTCTCAAGATAGTATTTCCTCTATATACACCACCCTAAACAACTGTAATAGAATTGAGGACTTATATTTACTATAATTTACTGTCAGAAAAACTAACATTAAAGCACTGAAAATTCTAGAATCCAATTCACAAATACAGTGTGTATATGTTCTCTCCATATCTATGATGCCAATTCCAAGTCAGTTGAAGCAACTACAACACACAAAATGTGGCTGACCATATGCTGTATCTGAGAAGATCATACACTAAGAGCCGACCTCATCTTCGGAAATCTGTCCTTGTCCACTGAAAGGCTAAGTCACGACAGTGCTTTTTCATTTCTGTCTGTCTTGACACTTTGCAATGACCTATTCTCACAACCACCAGGAGCACTGATGTGATCATCTGTGGTGTGCAAGTAAAGAAAACTGAGAGAGGCTGTGGCTTGTCTAAGGCCAAAGAAATGACTAAATGACAGTCAAATATGTCGCCATCAAGGCTCAGGAACAAAGAAAACTCGCTGGTTCTCTGAAGCCTGGCATTTAACACACAAGTGTTTTATACAAAAGGGAGGCAGGACGAAGAACAGAAGAGGTGCAGAATTTTCTTTCATTTATTTGCATTTAGCAAACATTTTAGAGTCCCATTTTCCTAAGACTTTTCATATTTGTTAAAGTGATCTTCGATGTACCGACCAGCAACACATCAATGGTTCCCTTTCTAAACACAAACAGACAACAGTGGTCCCGAAACAACGACAAATTTCTCTGGAGTATGTGTGTTTGATAAAAGCCACACTCAGTGCCACAGCTGTCTGCGAGCACTCATCAACAGCGAACAGGGGACGTCTTCCGCTCTCCCACCTGCTTAGAAAATGACACTGGGTTTGATGCATTGACTCTGATTCTCATGGCACCTCGACTTACGTGACTCTCCCGTCTTGTCATTCTGTGCCCAGGGAATCGACAGACCTCTGAGAAACCTGAAGGAGTAAAGCAGCATCCCAGTGTCCTGTGCTGACGAGTGCACGGCTGACAGTTGAGGATAATCTGACAGACACAGCAGTCCTCTAGTTCTTAACTCTCAGGAAGGGGCTCATGGTGAAATTCTCAATTAACTTTCAAGAAATCTGTGGTGACAGCGCCTGATTCACTGGGTAATCCCTCACGGGCTGTCAAAAAGTAGCACTAAGGGTTTCTGCTGGATGAATTTGCTTATTTCCTCTTATGAGTTGGGAAAAATAAAAGGGCACAGTCATTAAATTTCACATCCACACATGTATAAAATATTGATTTTTAACTTACTCCTATTTCTTTGCCAAATAATTTCCCATGCTTTGACTTCCATTATTTCATAAGTTGTTTTTTTTTATATATAATCTGAAAAGATAGTGTGTTGTGACTATTTTGTCCAATAACAGTGGATTTGCTATGTCATATGTGTGTGTATTTATTGAGCTGTGAGAAAACATACCCAAAGGGTCATGGGGTACATAGGTTTAGAGGAACTTTGTAACCAGGGCACCCGGTGTGACAGTAATTAATACTTCAGGTGGCAATGTGGGCGTCCCAGGGTGGATCTCTCTGGGACAGGGGTTCTGGGTATTGGCACTAATTTTTTATTGTACAACAGAGTTACAGTGTACTGCCTGCCCAGCAAGTGAGCTGAGGTCTCTTCCCAGATTAAGACCCTATTTTCATTTCCCACGATCCTCCCTCTCTCTCCCTCTCCCTCCCTCTCCCACAACCCTCTCTCTTTCTCTCCCTGACAAATAGCACAAAGTAGCTATCTCAATGTCAACATTGTACAAGGCCTCATTGTCACAATAATACATGGGTTCATGAGTGTTATAGAGATGCATGTAACAAAACATACCATGTTTCTTTGTGGCTGAGATCGGCCCTCCATAAAACTAGTTTTTCTCCACCTTAGTAGACACCATTTTTCAGCTTCCCAGGCTTGCTTCAAAAACAACGACCACACACATGTTGTTATGTTTCTGCCCCTCTGCCAGCTTGACATCTGTGTGCAGGGTACCTACAGAAGTTACCTAGCAAGGGTGCTCACCTATGGATGGAACCCTGGTCCCTCAATCCCCGCTTGCAAGAGTGCCCTCCACCAATGAGCCTTTATCTTAACCTTATCTGAGAAGATGTTAATTGTCACTGTTTATTGCCACTGACATTTTGGGTTATAATAACCAGAACACTGATGTGACAGCTGCTAAGAGAGTAGTCACCACCTTGGTTTGGCGGGTCCTGTGCCCAGTATCGTGACCTCATGGTATTACACTGTATATAAAGGAGAAACGGAGCTAAGGTGATGAGCTAATGGAATGACTGTGTTGTACATATCAAACCACCTCCACCCGACCGGGAATGGAAATCTCCATGCGTTCATGGCACACTCAACTCCGAGGTTTCTATGGTATTGCTCTATGACCACTGCAATGAAGAGGGAATTCCATTATGAGGAGCACAGGCATTCTTGAAAACTGTCACCCAATTTTCAGGAAACAACCATTATTTCAATAATTCATGGGTGATGTATGAAATTGACTGCACAAACCAAAAAGTAATAAATACTGAAAAACAAAAATCACAAAGGCATTTTCTTAAGTCAATTGAGAACAAGGTATCAACTACTGAAAGAGAACCACACCTCCTAATGTGTGTGGGAATATATAAAGCTGATTCTACATCAAGCATGATTGGAGGAAGAGAATATCACAGAATATATAGGTCCTGCCCTCATTTCTTTCCGGAGATGCCCACCTGGTCTGCCAGGTGTATTCTCATCGTTAAACTTGACCAGCATGCTTACGGCTACTCTGTCTCACATCTGATTTTTCTTCTTGCATAAAGACAAGAACTTCCTAACAGCTGCCTCTGGGTGCATATTTGACAGAGCCAGCAAGGGGAGGAAGAGAGCAGCGGCGAGTTCTGGGCAGCCCCACCCTGAGGAATGCTCCCTGTCCAGCCTACATCTATCCTTTCTCCTTCTGTATCCAGTGGCACCAAAGCCTCCTTGCTGATATTTCTGGAAAGAGAGGCTTGCCCACTTTCTTTGATCCTAGCCACCCTGCCCTCGCCTGTCGGCTCCATTTTCAGCCAGTGTCTGCCAAACGCATGCAGGAGCTACACCTTCTAGAGACCAAGGCCAGATGACTCCCTTTCAGACCCTCTAGCTGGGCCGTCACGGCCCTCTCGGTCTTCCCTGCGCAGCCCAGGGTCTGTTCGACCCCTCTCCTTCATCGCAAATGTTGGGACGTGGCGGGAAGGTCACATCTGTTCAGCCAACGCCCAACACCTGGTCTCGGTCAGCCCTCCCTCCTAAAGGACACCATGTGCCTCATTTTCCCTACGCCCATTGCTACCATTTTGAAACAATAGAAAAGCACCGGCAGGAACTTTTCTTAGGCAGTGTCTATAAAACTGTTCTATTTGCCAACAACCAGGATCCCTGCAAGGTCATGTTTTCCAACTTCCTTTTAAGTCTTGTTTTGTTGTTTTGTTTTCCTAGACCAGCAAGAACAGGCCTCATGGTCCCTCTAACACAAGGGGTTCCCATTTTCTCATTCACTAAATTATGAAGTCTCTCTGTCCACATAATTCAGCTTGCTCTGTTCCACGTTTGGGGCCAATGTCCCTTGTTAAATTCACAGCTCTCCAAGCACCATTGCCTCTCCCATTACAGACTGGGGGCTTGAAAGCATAGACGTCTGTGAGACCCCAGTGTACTTTCTAAATGCTGTGAATTGCTGAGCTGTCATTGTGACCATGTATTTCCAGTCTTTTGCCATCCAGTTGTGAGTCTCTGAAAATATTTGCAATTATATATATGAAGCTCTGTCTCTGAACAAAATGTTGTTGGCTCTATATTGTTGGCTCTATATTTAAATGTTTTTGTTTTGTCCTCTAGGCTCCAGGTTTTCCTGAGATTTGCAAGGTCTGCAGCACAGTGGTAAACTGTACAAACTACGATAAAGTGCAACTATGCATAAAATTCCATGTCTTCTTTTAAAAGATGGTTTTCTCTTAATTTAGAGATGTTGAGGATTCTTTCAGGATGTGAAGTAGGAAAGAAAGTTGTGGATGAAGCAGTAAGCATAAGAAATATTCTTGGTGAGGAAAGTTAAGAAACGATTTTTCTGATAGAGGAATTGTGGACTAAGTGTGTTGTAGAAGGCTTGTGGAAGCTGAAGACTATAAGATTAGGATGGATGAGATTACAAATAAATTATTTTAAAGTTAGTGAGTTTTTTTTTTTTTTGACAGGCAGAGTGGACAGTGAGAGAGAGACAGACAGAGAGAAAGGTCTTCCTTTGCCGTTGGTTCACCCTCCAATGGCTGCTGTGGCCAGTGCACCGTGCTGATCCAAAGGCAGGAGCCAGGTGCTTCTCCTGGTCTCCCATGGGGTGCAGGGCCCAAGCATCTGGGCCATCCTCCACTGCACTCCCGGGCCACAGCAGAGAGCTGGCCTGGAAGAGGGGCAACCGGGACGGAATCCGGCACCCCAACCGGGACTAGAACCCAGTGTGCTGGCGCCGCAAGGCGGAGGATTAGCCTGTTGAGCCACGGCGCCGGCTTTTCTATTTTGGAAGTCCAGATAGCAGGACTACCTGATTCTTAGCTCTTCATTCCAAGATGTATTTAACTGTTCTAAGTAATGGAGTCCTAGTCTGATGCCACGTGCAAATCATTTTGATCTAGGTTTTCCTGTGGTTTAGTAACTGAGCTAAGCAGTGAGAATTGTGTGCATCTTGGGGAAGACTCTGTATGTCTGTTGTCACCGTGGAGTCCTGAAGGAATTAACATTATCTGCCTATTTTTAATGTCTGAACAAGCACTTTAATTCTAATTAGATCTGACCCACAGCTCTGGTTAAACTGCTCAGGTTAAATGGAATATTACTTTTTGATGAATTCTTTCAATTTTTCACAATTATTCAGATTTAAATTTCTAAATTAGGTCTTCTAACTTTGAGGCTTCCAGTCAGATCCCTGGCTCTCTCAAAGGATGAGACTCTCAACTTGGAGTGATAATAGTCTGAGTTAATTTAGATTGTATAAAATAAATTGGAGGTTTGTCAAATCTATGCTGTACTTGCATAGGTATATAAATGTGCCACGGGCAATCTCTGGTAATGAGACACGGTTCCAGAGTGGACCCATTCCTTGTGCTGCTATGCCAGATAGCTTGTCCTGCATATGATGTTGGCTATAGGATGGTGAGGGTAATGGAGATGTGTGCTGTCTCCTCCATCCTTGCTTGCAACCTTCCCCCATCCCTTCCAGGTACCTAGCATATCCTGGCACTAAGGGTTAAAACCCCCAGTGGGTAGGAGTTGGGTCACCATCTGTGTAGGGCTCTAGGGCAGTGCATCCATGAGGAATCTCTACTCCTGTGCAGAGCACCCACATCAGGGTAGGGAGATGCCCAGCAGGCATGGGAGAAGCACATGCACATGTCTTTCTGGTCATAGCCAGCTAAAGAAAAGGGGGAAAAGGTCAACAGGGGCTTTTGTTCTGTCAAGCCAACAATCTTGGCATGCAGGCCAGATTCTTTCAGTGTCAGACAAACTTGACATTAAATAGCCAGGCATGGCCAGGTGAAAATAGGAGCCAAAACGGAGGTTCAGCTGAAAGAGAGGAAAAAACTGAAAAAGAAATTTACAGACAGTTGGAGACTGGTTACATAGGGGATACAAATACCTGATAGCTAGGTCCCGTGGTGGATGACTTCATGGGTCACACAGTAATACTAACTAAGCCCAGAAACCCCTGGCTCATAACCCTTGGGCTACACAGTGAAAATCTAGAAGCCCAAGGAAGAACGTAGGTGAAGTTCTTCACGAGTGTGCAGGCAGAAGCAGAGACCCCTCTCTCCCCTTTGCTGACGCAGAATTCTGCCACAGTTCCCCTCTATTCTCATTCAGGAGGGGAACCTCTGTACTGTGTGACTCATCACTAGAGTGGATTCTCAAAAACTGGTCCGAGTTTTACCCCTGACTTTGAAGAAAAAGGCTAATTCCTCTTTGTAATTCCACCTGGCCACCATATAAATTAGATGACCAGGAAGCCTAGCCAGAAAATGGGACTTTAAATCATAATACCATTTTAAGCTACATTTATTCAGCCGCAGACATGGTAAATAGATAGAAGCCCCTTGTATACAAGCCTTCACGGCAATGAGGGAAAATCAAGAACTCTGTGAAATTGCAAGATGGGGGACTGGCACTGTGGCGCAATGGGTTAACGCCCTGGCCTGAGGCGCCAGCATCCCATATGGGCACCAGTTCTAGTCCCAGCTGTTCCTCTTCCAATCCAGCTCTCTGCTATGGCCTGGGAAAGCAGTGGAAGATGGCCCAAGTCCTTGGGCCCCTGCACCCAAGTGCAAGACCTGGAAGAAGCTCCTGACTCCTGGCTTCAAATCGGTGCAGCTCTGGCCATGGCAGTCAACTGGGGAGCAGACCATCTGATGGAAGACCCCCCCCCCCCCCTCTCTCTCTCTCTTTATCTCTCTCTCTGCCTCTCCTCTGTGTAACTCTGACTTTCAAATGAATAAATGAATCTTTAAAAAAAAATGCAAGATGGACTCAGCTATGCCAGCCTTACCTAATCCACCACCAAGAGCCGACTGTGAAACAAAACCAAAAGAAAGACCATTGCAGAAAAGTGCTCCATCGACACTCAAAATGCTCCAGACCCTCTGTTTCCTGACAAGTGAGCTGCTTCCCCTTGCTTGGAGAATCAGCCCTCAGCCCCACAGACCACGGGGCTGGGAGCCCTGTTGGGAGATGAGCCCCCCTTACAATGCAGGATCTAAGTGAGATACAAAGGGAGAGGGGAAGCTTCACTGAAGACCCTAAAAGTGGTTAGAGGGATGGTGGAAGGTGATTGACAGGTTTTTCCTTCCCTAAAAAGACATAGTTCACCTCCTGGGAACTCTCTTAACTTCCAAGGAAAGATCAATAGCGCCAGATTAAAGATTTCTAGTTCTGGTCACTCGTTAACACAACAAAAGCTTCAGAAATTAGGGATGGGACCTTGGATGCTGGTCTCATGCTTGTCCCTGACCTCAGTTTTAACAGAGACCAGGAGGAAGAAGCGTGAGCTAGGCATAGGAGCAACGTAAGAATAGACAACAGGACAATTACGCTGCTTTACATGGGGATCTACCGTCACAGAGACCCACAAGGCCAGTCTCCCCCAAACAGCACCTGTTACCACGTGGGAAACCAGGACACTGGAGAAGCAACTGCCACAGAGAGGCTGGCCTCTGGAAAGAGCCTTGTCAGCTCTGCCAAACGCTGAGTCACTGGAAAGGGAACTTCCCTAAGAGCAAAGGAGTCCCGGTCAGCACCACTGGCCCTGCCGGCCCTAAGCTGGGGAGGCCCCTTTGCTCTGCCTGGCTCCTAGGCTGACCACCGCCATGGAAGGGACAGAGCCTGGGGTCATTGTTGACACCGCAGGCCAGCAATCTTCTTTGAGATATAGTAGCTGCCTACTCTGTTAGGCTCCTATTCAGGGCAGCTTCCCTCAGTCCAGCTGGTTAATGAGAGTTGACAGGGTGCTCTCCCTATCAAGGTCCACACCTCCTTGAAATGCCTCTTCCAGGATCCCATGTGGAGAGAGAGAGCTCTGCAGGTTAACCCAGAGGTCGGGGCCTCACACATCACCCGGCCAGGGCATGAAAGCCTGTTCAATTATTATTAAGCCTAAAAGTCTTCCTGTCACTTCCTATTTGCCTTTAAATGGGTTAGAAAACAGGGTGTAAAATAACAGCTAACTTGGAGAGTCCTGCCACAAGGATTTAGAGCCAGCCTGCACCCATCTGGACAATCCCTTGTGGAAGACCTAAAGGACCGGATGATTGTTAGTCTGTTCCCCATCCAGTTCGGGCATCAGACTGACACCATTTCTAAAGATTGTGGCTTCTAGGTATCCAAAGAAAAAGACCATTGCTCCTGCAGGAAGGTAACTATTTAGGGCTCATCTTCACCTTGGGGAACAGAGATTGGCCCCGGAGAGTTTGAAGACCATGCAGCAAATTCCTACTGCTACAGCCCTAAGAAAGGTATAGGCGTTTCCTGGACTAACCCTAATAGATGGAAACAGCGCAGTTCCTGTATCATCTCTCCAGCAAGGTACAAAACTGGGCTCCTTCCTTTGGGAAAGAGAACAAAACACAGCCTGATCCCTGTGACAGACTGCCCTGACGATGGTCTCCAAATGCAGTCCTCCCATGCAGACAGAGCATAGAAATGTGCTGCCCAAGAGGGTGTCCATGCCGTGTTCCAAAAATGCTGATTTTGAGTCAAATTGGACATGTCAAAATATATTCAGCATTTCTTGTAGGAGGTCATATGACTAGGACAAGGCTGAACAGGGCTAGGACTTCTGCCCCAGCACATAGAGCTCCCCTCCTCTTACTGCTTCTCTGTCCACCATGTGTCTCTAATGCCCTCATTTGTCTCTAACAGAATACAAGCCATCCAACTCCAGACGGTCATGAGGCACAGCTTCCAGCCTATCCTGTTGATGTGACCATGCAACCAAACCGCACAACAGTTTTTCCCAGGCCAACTCTGAACACCACAGGGCAGGCAGCAAAAGAAGAATGCCTGTAACCAGCTCTATGCCGATATGCCAGCTCAAAGAAAATCAGAAGCCAGATCCTTTACCCACACTACCCACAATATTAGGGGTTACTTCTCTCGAGGGGAGAATGTTAAGCTAACCAGATAGACATTAGCATATGGGTAGAAGAAGGTCCAAAGAAAATGTTACTTGTATGCAGCAAATTTTATGTGGTAAAATGAAGAAAAATTGTATAAAAGGCAGACCAGCATGTGCATATCAGAAGTCTTGTTCTTGTTTGATACACTTGTTAGGGGTGGGGTCCCAACCCTCTTTGGGGCCCAGTTTAGGGGAATCTTCCTCATCCTACGCCAAATAGGCTTTTAGGACCATTATGAAGTTCTGGGAGGAGTTTCTGGAATTCCATGGAATTCCTCCACCCAGCCATAACTTAAAGGAGAAGTGGAGAGCCCCTGTTTATGTCCAAATAAACACCAGAAGTCTGATTACAGACTGGGCCCTCAGTTCTACTTGACATGCCCACCTAATCTGTTAGGTGCATTTTTCTTCATTAAACTTGGCTAAAATACTTAATGGGAAAAATATAAATAAATTTTTAGAACTAAGTCTTGATGGGAAAAAAATCAACATCAGAATATTCTGGATGAAATAAAGGAGCTCAAAGAAAAAAATGTGTAGCTTTAAATGCATATTAGAAAAGAATACAGGCTTTTTTTTTATTTGACAGGTAGAGTCAGAGACAGTGAGAGACAGTGAGAGAGAGAGAGAGAGAGAGAGAGAAAGATCTTCCTTCCATTGGTTCACCCCCCAATGGCCGCTATGGCTGGCACTGCACTGATCCGAAGCCAGGAGCCAGGTGCTTCTCCTGGTCTCCCATGGGGTGCAGGGCCCAAGCACTTGGGCCATCCTCCACTGCCTTCCCGTGCCACAGCAGAGAGCTGGACTGGAAGAGGAGCAACCAAGACTAGAACTGGTACCCATATGGGATGCCAGCACTGCAGGAGAAGGATTAACCAAGTGAGCCAGTGAGCCATGGCACCGGCCCCAAGAATACAGTTTTAAAGTCAATGGGCAAAGTATCTGAATAATTAACTTACAAAAGAACACTAAAGAAATCCTAAGCAAAAGAGAAGAAGAATAAAATGAAGGTGTGGTGAATATAAATTAAATGAGCAGGGGACAGTGCTGTGGCACAGTGGGTTAACGCCCTGGCCTGCAGTGCCGGCATCCCATATGGGCGTGGTTCTGGTCCTGACTGCTCCATTTCCAATCCAGCTCTTAGCTATGGCCTGGAAAGGCAGCAGAAGATGGTCCAAATCCCTGGGCCCCTGCATCCATATGGGAGACCTGGAGGAAGCTCCTGGCTCCTGGCTTCAGATCAGTGCAGCTACTGCCGTTGTGGCCATCTGGGGAGTGAACCAGCAGATGGAAGACCCTCTCTCTCTGTCTCTACCTCTCTCTGTAACTGTGTCTTTCAAATAAATAAAATAAATCTTTAAAAAAAGAAATTAAATGAGCACAAACATAAAACCCAACAATATTGAGAAAATACAGCTTACAAAAAGCAGCTCAAGAAGAAATAGAAAATGAATAAACACAAAATTCATGCAGATTTAAATAAATTTATGGGTGTGGGTTTGAAAAATAGAAAATAATAATAAAGTCACAAGAAATGATAACAGACATGGGCCAACATTATCTTGGGCCCTTATTTTACCTCATATGCAAAAAGAAAGACTGAAGTATAAGATCTAAAACCATGAAAGTCTTCAAAGAAAATAAAAGAAAATGTTTATGATATTGGATGTAACAATGATCCCCTGGAAAAAACACAAAAATCACAGACACCAAAAGCAAAAGCAGACAAATCAGACTAAACCAAACTTAAAAACTTTTGTGCATCAAAAGCCACAATTAACAGAGTGAAAAGCTATGAAATGGGAGAGTGCAAATCATAAATCTGATAAGAGGTTAATATCCAGAATAAAGATATCTTGCAACTTAACAAATTGTCTACTTAAAAATTAGACATAGCTCTCAATAAACATTTCTCCAAAGACAACACACAAATGACCAATAAACATAGAAATGAGGGCCATTTCTCAGAGGAGAAATTGAAGCCAACACTAAAACAAGATGCAATCTCATTCATTTGGATGTCTGTTAGCAAACGGACAGGAAGTAAGAGATGCTGGTGAGGTTGGAATCCTTGTTCACTCTTGGTAAGTCTCTAAAACAGTACAACTTCTACGGACAAAATCGTGGAGATTCTTAAAATAATTAAAAATAGAACTTTTCCTTGATTTTATAATAATCTTCTGGGTATAAACTCAAAAGAATTAAAAGCACACTCAAGCACACTCTTGAAGATATATTTACACATCCATGTGCATAAACACCATGGCTCATAATAGTCAAGAGGTGGAAGCTCTGACAACTAAAAAATGAAAAAAGATTAATAAGACACAAATGACTGTATCACAGGAGTGTTAAATGCACACATATAGAGTGGGTGCTTGATTGGCGGTTCAGGAGCGTGCATGCCACACGGGAGTGCCTACACGCACGTCCTGACTCTGGCTTCCGACTCCAGCTTTCCTGCCACTGTAGACCCTTGGGGGCAGTGCTGACAGCTCAAGTGATTGGGTTCTGTGTCCACTTGGGAGAACTGAATCATGCTTCCAGATACTGGCTTTAGCCCCCAGCCCAGCCCCTGGCTCTTGTGGTCCTCTAGGGGCTAAAAGAACAGATGGAAGTCATTCACGTAGTCTCATTTATTCTCACGCATTCTCATTCTCTCTCTCTCTCTCTCTCTCTCTCTCTCTCTCTCTCTCCTTCAAATAAAATTTTTCATGAAACATGTAGCAACCAACTTAAGGTTTATCCCGCTTAATATAAACATGTATAATAAATTCTGAGAGCTTAGAAGATAATTGTCTAGAAAGAATTGAGTGTGCTTACACAGTGTTGCAAACACACATATGCACACCATCCCCCGACACACACACTGGTGTCTGTGCATCCAACAACGCTTCCAACAAAAGTTTTATTCTCAGATTCCATCATTATCACAAGCTTCCAGAGGTTTTCTTCTTACTGTGTACACAGTGACAATGAAACAAAGGAACAACTGGAATTTTCAAAGACAAGAGTATAATCAATTTCAACACACTCCCCCGGAGCTTAAAACAAAGTCCTTAAGCATTGAAGTCTAAAAAGTGCTAGATTTTAGCATCCTTGTAATCAAGCTGCAACCCCACATCCTTATTTACATACAAAAAAAAAAAAAAACAGCACAAAGAAATTACATCTGGCAAAGACTGAGTTTATTTTAGGCCCTAACGCCAAGGATTTAGGCATACAACACCTGTCTCCTGTAATCACATATTGAAACACTGCTCTGAAAGATGAAGAAATAAATTTACGGCATTTAAATAACTTAAATAATCTCAATTCCTTTCGAGAAAACCAACAACATTTTTCTTCACTCCTTCAGAGCTATCTTTAAGTTTATAAATTTATGTATCTAGGGACCATTTTCTGAGTTTCCATTTTTGAGCATGGTTTTATAACAAGACAACATGATGGGTGTTTTCTCTTTAAAAAGTGGGAATAAAACAAACACACATGACACAAAATTACTGCACAATCCATATTTTTGCACATTAATCTATGCATGCCTCAGCTAACTACTTCCAAACAGCACCTCCTTAACAATAAGCAGAAGTGATTTGATTATGACAAACAGCTTTGCAGTGGATGCAGATTAGCAGCCGTAATTGCTTAATTGCTTCCAGGATTTGTTTCAGGACAACAATAAAACTGAAGACTGTCACCCCATGTGATGCTCCCAGTTCATCATCCCAGTGGTCCCAGCCTTGCAATGAAGTCAGGGTGATGGACGGTTCCATGCCACGAATGTTGTGTCCTGTGCATGGCTGGCTCCAGGGTCATGCCTGTGTGGTAATGCTCCAGCATGATGCCCCATGGAGCCCTAGCCAAGTGGCAGGTACCTGCGATGTCCAGGATCTGCAGAGCCTGGAGATCTGCAGATGCACCTCTGCATGCCAAATCCTCACTCCACCGCTCACTGTTGTGGATTTTGGCCAAAAATGCTGAGATAAAATGCTCTTGAGATGTCAGAAGTGGCTCATGCTCACGCACGCTTGCTCGCTCACTCTCTCTCTCTCTCAACGAGGACTTTTCCAGTAAAGTCTGACTCCTTTAAGATCAACTGCCAGGCCAGCACCACGGCTCAATAGGCTAATCCTCCACCTGCGGCACCAGCACACAGGGTTCTAGTCCCGGTCTGGGCACCAGATTCTGTCCCGGTTGCTCCTCTTCCAGTCCAGCTCTCTGCTGTGGCCCGGGAGTGCAGTGGAGCATGGCCCAAGTGCTTGGGCCCTGCACCCCATGGGAGACCAGGAGTGGCGCCTGGCTCCTGGCTTCAGATCAGCACAGTGCGCCGGCCGCAGAGGCCACTTGGGGATAAACCAACGGAAAAGACCTTTCTCTCTGTCTCTCTCACTGTCCACTCTGCCTGTCAAAAAAAGATGTAAAAAATAAAAAAATAAATTAAAAAAATATCAACTGCCTACTGCTGACTGTTCACTGTCCTCAGATGTCCTGCCGTACTGTGGACAGCAGACACTGTCTTCTCTGTCATTCTAAATACCACACTCCCTTTCCTGTGTGCCCAAGGTTTGGAAAAGCAATGGCTGCCCTGTCCTTTCAGAAGAGGTAGAACTTTGGGATTAATAGTCCTGCAACCTGGGATGACTGTACTCAACAGGCTGTAGCTCGAGCCAGAAGCTCTCTCTGAATTCATAATCAGTAAAATAAATTTTCATCGTCTGCTCCCAAATACATGTTGAGCCCTCAATCTCTGCTCTACATCCACATCTATGTATTTTTCCTCTTGTCAGCGTCTTCAGTGGGGATCAGAAGAGGCTCAGCTCCTCCAAGCAAGCCCAGGCCTTCCATACAGGAGTCCCTGGTTGTCCAGTCTGCTCCACCTCCCTGTTTGCCTGCTGCAGCACCAGAAGTCCTGGATTGTAGCTCCCAGGCAGCTGTTTCATACCACTCTAGTTTGAGTCCTGAAGTGACACTGTAAAAATTACAGGGCATACTCCAATGACCACAAGCTGTAACAGGGCATACTCCAATGACCACAAGCTGTAACAATTCCTCTTTCTTGGTTTAAGTCAAAAGCTTGCGAGTGGGGTTGGTATTGTGGTACAGCGGGTTAGGCTGCTGCCTTCAACATCAGCATCTCAGAGTTCAGGCCAGAGTCCCAGCACCCCTGCTTCCAAACCAGCTTCCTATAACGCACCTGGGGAAGCATGAGCAGATGTTCCAAGTGCTTGGTCTCTGCCACACAGGAGACCTGGAGGAGTCCCTGGCTCCTGCCTGCAGCCTGGCCCTGCTCTGGCTGTGTGGCTATTCGAGGAGTAAAACAGTGGATGGAAGATCTCTTTCTCTCTTTGCCTCTATTTCTCTCTGTCATTGTGACATTCAAATAAATAAATAAGTAAATGTTAACCTAAAAAAGCTTATAAAGGTATATATGTGTCCATGCAACTACAATTTCATGGTTGTGAACATTTTAAAAAATATTTCTTCATAGGAGTCTTGGAAAAAATTTAAAATATATTTGATATTATTTAGATGTGATGCAGTTTCATTTCTGAAACTCAGAAACAAAACTGAATTTAACATATAATATTCAATTTTGGCTGTGTGATGTGTGTTTCATTTTCCCTTCCATCATAAACATTTTTAGCAGAAAATGGGTGATAAAATTTCTATGATCTTTTCTTAGTTTTATAGTTTGTGTTTTTAAGTGAGTTTCAGTGCCCTTCATAACAATGTATATGACACATTCAGATCAAAGTCTTCAAGGTCAATTCCAAAACCAATCTCACAGCGAAGAGTAGGACAAAGGAAGAGGCACCCCCATGCCCATCTGAAGACCCACCTGAACTCAAGGCTGATTACTGCATTAAGCATCCTTGGCTGAATCTCTCACCAGCACATCGGACTAGTGAGACTTTTCAAAAATGATTCCATCTTCAAACTCATTCAGAATAATGGAACAGCTAGGAAACTGGCCAAGATCCAAGAGCTGAGTCCACGGGCCCCCGCTTGTACTCTGAAGTTATTGCTACTTACTGCTCCATAGAAACCAACCAGCCTTGCCCATAACTTTCGCCCTCACCCCTGTTCCTCTCCAACTCCACCACATGGAATATTCCATGCTCATTAACTACCTACCTGGGGGCACTGTTCATTCTGGGGCACCCTCCCCAGGGAGAGTCAGTCCTCATCCATCACTGCACGTGGTGCTCGTGGGTTATTAGAAAGTGGGCCTGCTGTAGCTTCATGCAGAACAGAAAACCTGACTGAGGCTTAGCCCAGCACAGAGGCCCCGACGCTGGGATTAGAGCATGGGTCTAGACTGGGGCGAAACAACTCAGGACCCTCCCAGGAAGTCTGATAAATGGAAACAGGAAGAGGTTTTTTTAAAGGCCCTCTCTTGTTGTTTTAATATCAAAGAACTAGGATGTAGGCGTTTTCAATCAAGGCCCATAGCTCCTGGAACAGAAAAGAGAGAGAGAGATGCAAAGATAGAGTGAGGGAGAGAGAGAGAATGAGCATGAGAATAAAGAACATTAGCTAAATTATCTGGATGTGGCAGTGTTGAAACAAGCATGAGTTCAGACTTTCCAAGCCACTTCCACACATGAGAGGTAGTAAATTTCCTTTTGTATTTATGCTATTACAAGCTGATTCTGTCACTGGCAACCAGCGAGCTGAGGGATCACTCCCTGAGTGCACCTGTTCTCTTCTGTTATGAACCTATTGCTTATCTCCACAAGCAGAGCAAAGGTTAAATTTTTCTATTATGTAGAACATTTTCATATGTATCCTTCCCTTTCAAAGAATACATTTTTGGGTTTCAGAGAGCTTTATGGTTTTGTGCTGTGTTGAGTTGAAGAACAATTCCTTGCCAGTCAGATGCTCAGTACACAAAGTATTTGTTGAAAGCATTCTCTGCACATGTGCAGGGACTAAGACATGAAAAGGTAGAAGTTAATGTCCATGGCCACAAAGAAATATGTCTAGAAGTGAGAATTCACATGGGGAATAAAAGGTGGAGAGAACATGAAAGTTAGACTTCTGTGCTGTTCACACTGGGATGAACCAACTCCTCAGACCATGCCCAAAGAATCTTCATGCCACAGGAGGGACAGAGAACCTGTTCTTGAAATGCACAAGTTCAGAAAAATACTTTTTATGTCATAAGAATCCATAGAACACAATTTTTAAAAAAATTAAATTTTTCATCTGAATGTGTCTGAAATCGATGTGAAGTAGTTGTCTTATATGATTAGTAAGATCATTCCTAGGATGAAAAAGATGCTTCAGTCAATAGTCTCCCTCTTCTGCTGCACTGTCCAAATTCCACAAAGCACAGACCGACAGGTGCATCTGCAGAGCACGTCAAGGAGCTGGTCATACGAAAGGGACTCAACAACACATTCAATCATCCATCTATCTACTAATTTTTCAGTCATTCAAACAAATTATTAAGAACTTTCTATATACAAAGTTAATGTTAGCACATTTGATGGTTCCAGGCTTATTCACCCACTTGTTGTTTATAAAGTAGCACACAGCACACAGTCCTAAGCCCACACAGATCTAAAGCAGAAACAAGGACAACACTCCCAGTTCACTGACATGCAACGAGAACTGGTTCTGAAGATCAAGATTCCAGGTCAGCTGATCTGGAATTTGATCACAGGTAAAGACTCAGATGAAGCTCCTGGCTCGTGACTTTGGAATGGCCAGCCCTGACCATCGTGGCCAGTTGGGGAGTGAACCAGCAGATGAGAGATCCTGCTCAGTCCCTCCATCTCTCTTGATGTAACTCTGCAAAAATATCTTACAGGGTTAAGGAGTTTATTTTCTACATGTGTAAACATTGGGGAAATAAAAACTAAAAACATAACTTTGCTAAAAAATATTAATGGCAATCATTTATGTGCATTGATTATTATTGGTGACTCATTTTTATTTCTCGAATTTTATTGTAAGTGCCATTAAGCTGTGTCAGGTCTTATTAATATACATGTGGTTTCAACACGGATCCAGGTTTACTGTACAATCAGTCTTCCCTTGCTAGAGGCTCAGATCCAGGCTGCCTCTGACATGAAATAGGTCCCAGCCCTCAAGATGAGTGAGGGATGAAAGAGGACGCATGCCGGCCACCACCTCCGCCCCGTCCCCACCCAGGATTCCTCTGCTAACCATCTGTGGGCGTGTGGGTCCAAGGATAAGGCACAAAACTACTTGAAAGTGCAGCCTAAATTTATACTTAGGAACTTCTGTATTTAAAAAAAAACTATTAAAGATGCTATTAGTATATTATATCTTTAACTAAAATTACTACTACTAGTTCTATAAAAATTTTGAATCAAAAATCCTAAAAATAATTTCATGGAACTGAACCCCAGGCTAGAACTTTTTTTTGACAGGCAGAGTTAGACAGTGAGAGAGGGAGACAGAGAGAAAGGTCTTCCTTCCGTTGGTTCACCCCCCAAATGGCTGCTATGGCAGGCGTGCTGTGCCAATCCGAAGCCAGGTGCCAGGTGCTTCCTCCTGGTCTCCCATGCGGGTGCAGGGCCCAAGGACCTGGGCCATCCTCCACTGCACCCCCGGGCCACAGCAGAGAGCTGGCATGGAAGAGGAGCAACCAGGACAGAATCCGGCACCCCAACCGGGACTAGAACCCAAGGTACTGGTGCCACAGGTGGAGGAGTAACCTAGTGAGCTGCGGCACTGGCCATAGGCTAGAAATTTCAGTTCATGTGTTCTGGTGTGTTTATCTGCATGAGTATCAACCACAGATTTCTCTCTGAACATATTCTGAGCATAATGGCCAATTGTTAAGACATACCTCTACAGCTTCACTTATGCTCAAATCCATAGATGAAGATAGAATTCAGACATGATAATGAAAAGTGGAAAAACTATGTTGAAATATTTTATGTATATTGCATTTCATATAAACAGAAACATAAGTTCCTTGGGCATGCCTTCCTTTGTTAAAGCAGCTGGAAGTACAGAGATCATAGGTCCTCCACTGAAAAGCACCCTGTGTATTCAACTATTTAGGGTGAAAAGCCATAGTGTCCTGATATAGTGCAATGGGAATGCGCTCTAACAGTTCAACACTTGGGTTTTAGTCATTTATATGAGAGACCGATGCTGTACCCACTAGAGCCCAGGATCAAATACATCTACTCACGGGGAGTGGGGGAGGCACAGGAACCAGGAGACGAGAAGCGGAAGGGCACCCGCAAGGACCCTGATGGGGCTGACGGTGCTGGCCACAAAGGGCTGGACACCTGACACCTGTTATCTTAGCAGAACGAGCTCAGGGAGTGCTGGGGGCACAAAACAAAGAGCACGGTCTGCAAAGAGCCCAGCCAGGAACCTGGATACTGGACTCTGGGCACTCAGGACTCAGAGCAGGGAGGGAGCCCGGCACGATGCCTCTGGGCTGTACACGACAGATTAAGAGCTTTGTAAAAAGTATGATATTTTATCTAGTGTTTCCCATCTCTGTGACCTTACTAACTAAATCACAGTGGTTTGAGTATCATGGTTCTAGGACTTCTGCTTGTTAACGGACCCTCCATGGCAGACCAGGAATTTCAGTGTATCAAGATGATAATGAAATCCCACTTTTTTTTTTTTTTTTGGACAGGCAGAGTGGACAGTGAGAGAGAGAGACAGAGAGAAAGGTCTTCCTTTTGCTGTTGGTTCACCCTCCAATGGCTGCCGCGGTCGGCGCGCTGCGGCTGGCGCACCGCGCTCATCCGATGGCAGGAGCCAGGTGCTAGGTGCTTTTCCTGGTCTCCCATGGGGTGCAGGGCCCAAGCACTTGGGCCATCCTCCACTGCACTCCTGGGCCACAGCAGAAGGCTGGCCTGGAAGAGGGGCAACCGGGACAGAATCCGGAGCCCTGACCGGGACTAGAACCCGGTGTGCCGGCGCCACACGGCGGAGGATTAGCCTGTTGAGCCACGGCGCCAGCCGAAATCCCACTTCTATATATAAATAAACCATGCTTCCATGCAAAAATAATAATCTGCCTTTGGATTAATAACCAGAATATATAAAGTAATCAAAAACCAACAATAGCAAAGCAAACAACCCAGTCAAGAAGGGGGCAAAGGACTTAGACATTTCTCAAAAAAAGGAAATCCAAGTGGCCAACAGACACATGAAAAAGTGCTCAGGATCACTAGCCATCAGAGAGATGCGAATCAAAACCCCATTGAGGTTTCACCTCACTCCAGTTAGAATGACTTTCATACAGAAATCAACAAACAACAGCCTTAATCCATTAGTGGGAATGCAAACTGATAGAACCACTAGACAGTTTGGAGATACCTTAGAAATCTGAATCTAGTCCTACCATACGACCCAGCCATCCCACTACTCAGAATTTACCCAAAGGAAAAGAGATCAGCAAATAAAAGAGTCATCTGCACCTCCATGTTTATTGCAGCTCAATTCACAATATCTAAGACATGGAATCAACCTAAATGCCCATCAACAGAAGACTAGATAAAGAAATCATGGGATATGTACTCTATGGAATACTACACAGCAGTAAAAGCAATGAAACTCAGTCATTTGCAACTACATGGATAAATATGAAAAACATCATACTTATTGAAAGGTAGTCCCAAAGGGACAAATACCATATGTTCTCCCTGATCTGTGATAACTAACAGAGCACCTAAAAGGTAACCTGTAGAAGTGAAGCTGATACTAAAAGAAGCAATCACTTGAACAACCCTTGTCCTGTCAAAGAAGATTTTATTATTTAATTTTTATTTATTTTTTTCTGCTTAATAACATTGGTTGAACTCTTTACTTAACATAAGATTAGTCATAGGTGTATTAACTCAATTGAAAATAGATCTCAGTTAAAAATAAGAGTGGGACTGAGAGAGGGAGGAGCTGTACCATTCAGCACACTTTCCCACAGACTTACCCTTAAGAGTGAAGCTAAAAACTTGCCATGGGACTCCAAATCCCATTAAGCTGGGTGGTACTATGGTACCAGCTTATGTATTAAAGTGATCATATTAAGTGTGGAATTGATCATATAGATAGGATTAAAAATCAAAGGGATCACATAAATAAAACCAAATGTCTGGTGATAACAATAGATAGAATTATAAGGAGAGAAAGTTTCAACATGGGAAGCTGTCCACACAGCAGACTCATAGAATGACAAATACCTTCAACAGCACTCTGACCTCAGAATAAGCCCCTAAGGCATTCGGATTTAGCTAAAAATCCCATGAAAGTATTTCAGGTATGGAAAGCCAAGACACAGTGGCAAAAAAAATGTTCTGCATGAAATATCTCTGTGAGCAAAACCCCACTGGAAAGAAGTCATTGGAGAAGGGTGTACTTTTCTCTGAAGGGAGGAGAGAACTTCCACTTTGCTTATGGTCTTGTCTAAATACTGATGGAGCTTGTGGACTCAAAAGGCTTCCATAGCCTTGGTAGCTCATAGCAAGAGCCTCAGGTGGTCACTGCCATAAAAAATAAGAATGTTAATTGTTAAATGAACAACAGAAGTCACAGTGCACTTACTCTCCCTGCTGGACCTCTGTCCTTAATGAGGTGTACTATGAGAATTAATGGTAAAACTTGTCTTCGAACTGTACTTTATAATTTGTGTGTGTGGGGGGGGGGGTGGGTGGGTTGGTGCAAGCAGTTGAAATCACTACTTTAGTAAAGAGTTAGACTTCTGTACATAAAGCCAATTAAAAACAAATCTTTGATTTGCATTTCACTGATGGCTAGTGATCTTGAACATTTTTTCATGTGGCTTTGGCTGTTTGGATTTCTCTTTTGAAAAATGTGTGTGTACCACATGAGGTTTCGCCTCACCCCAGTTAGAAGGGCTTACATACAGAAATCAACTAACAACAGATGCTGGTGAGGATGTGGGGAAAAGGGGACACTAATCCACTGTTGGTGGGAATGCAAACTGGTGAAGCCACTATGGAAGTCAGTCTGGAGATTCCTCAGAAACCTGAATATAACCCTACCATACAACCCAGCCATCCCACTCCTTGGAATTTACCCAAAGGAAACTAAATTGGCAAATAAAAGAGCTGTCTGCACCTCAATGTTTATTGCAGCTCAATTCACAATAGCTAAGACGTGGAATCAACCCAAATGCCCATCAACAGAAGACTGGATAAAGAAATTATGGCATATGTACTCTATAGTATACTATAGAGTAGTAAAAAAAAAATGAAATCTGTTCATTTGCAACAAAATGGAGGAATCTGGAAAACATCACGCTGAGTGAAATGAGCCAGTCCCAAAGGGACAAATATCATATGTTCTCCCTGATCTGAGACAACTAACTGGGCACCTGAAAGGAAACCTGTGGAATTGAAATGAACAGTATGAGAAACAGTGACTTGATCAGGCCTTGTTCTGACTGTCAAGGTACAACTTACTATTTTATTCCTTTTAGGTTTTTTTTTTGTTGTTGTTCTACTTAATACCATTGGTTGAACTCTGTAATTAACACACAATTATTCTTAGGTGGTTAAATTTAACTGAAAAGTGATCCCTGTTAAATATAAGAGAGGGAGGTGATGTACAGTTTGGCACATGCTCACTCAGACTTACCCCTAACAGTAGAGTTAGAAACATGCCATGGGATTCCAATTCAGTCCCATCAAGGTGGCATGTACAGTGCCATCTTACTAGTCAAAGTGATCAGTTTAAGTTCATAAATGATCATAATGATAGGATTAAGAGTCAAAGGGATCACACAAACAAGACTAGTGTCTGCTAATATTAACTGATAGAATTAAAAAGGAGAGAATAATCCAACATGGGAAGCGGAATACAGCAGACTCATAGAATGGCAGATGCCCTAAACAGCACTCTGGCCTCAGAATCAGCCCTTAAGGCATTCGGATCTGGCTAAAAAGCCCATGAAAGTTTCTCAGGCATGGAAAGCTAAGACATTGTCGCAAGAAAAATGACCTAAATGAAAGATCTCTGTGAGTGAGATCCCAGTGGAAAGAACAGGGCCATCAAAGAAGGAGGTACCTTTCTCTGAAGAGAGGAGAGAACTTCCACTTTGACTATGGCCTTGTCTAAACAAGATCAGAGTTGGTGAACTCAAGAGGCTTCCATGGCCTTGGCAGCTCATGACAAGAGCCTTGGGTGATCACTGATGTCCTAAATAAGAGTGTCAATTGTTAAATGAACAACAGGAGTCACTGTGCACCTATTCCCCATGTATGATCTCTGTCCTTAATGTGTTGTACTATGCGAATTAGCAGGAAAACTACCATTCAAACAGTACTTTGTGTGTCTGTGTGGGTGTAAACTGTTAAAATCTTTACTTAGTATACACTAAGTTGATCTGTATATAAAGATAATTGGAAATGAATCTTGATGAAGACTGGGATGGGAGAGGGAGTGGGAGATGGGACGATTGTGGGTAGGAGGGAGGTTATGGGCATAAAAGCCTCTATAATCCAAAAGTTGTATTTTGGAAATTTATTTTTATTAAATAAAATAAAAGTTGAAAAAAAAAAAACCTGAACCGTGACAAACTAGGATAATCCCCTGCCTGTGGCACCTTCATCCCATATGGGTGCCAGTTCTATTCCTGGTTGCTCATCTTCCAGTCCAGCATCTCTTCTGTGGCCTGGGAAAGCAGTGGAAGATTGTCCAAGTCCTTGGGCCCCTGCACTCACATGGGAGACCAGGAAGAGGCACCTGGCTCCTCGTTTCGGATCGGTGCTGCTCCAGCCATAGCAGCCATTTGGGGAGTGAACCAATGGAAGTAAGACCTTCCTTCCTTCCTTTCTTTCTCTCTCTCTCTCTCTCTCTCTCTCTGTGTGTGTGTGTGTGTAACTCTACCTGTGAAATAAATTTAAAAAACACAAATTTTAATGAAGAATGGAATGGGAGAGGGAGTAGGAGGTAGGTTGGGAGTGGGGGTGGGAGGGCAAAACAGGGGGGAAGAAACGCTATATTCCTAAAAGCTGTACATACTAAATTTGCATTCAATAAATAAAAAAATAACCTGCCTTTGAATATTTACAGTTTGTACTCATAACAGCCAAAGACAGGCGTAAAAGTGAAATGCCCCCAAACTAGTGAATGGACAGACCCACTGGGGGCATCCATAAAATGGGATACCACTCAGTAAGAGAGGCAACACAGCTCTCACGCCTGTGTCCACACCGATGAATCTCAGAGCACTACAGAATTGAAGTTAGTTTCTTTAAATAACTACACTCACTTAACACGGACCTACCAACTGGACTCCTGAGAGTTTACCAAAGAGAAAAGAAAACATATATCCACACAAAAACCAGTATTAAAACTATGTGCAGAACTATACATGGAAAGTTTACTTGTGGGACCCAGCTCTCTGGCATAGCAGGTTAAGTTGTCACCTGCAATGCTGGCATCCCATAGGGTGCTGGTTCATGTCCCTGCTGCTCCACTTCCTAGTCAGCTCCCTGAAAATGCTCCTGAGAAATCAGTGGAAGACAGCCCAAGTGCTTGGGCCCCTGAACCATGCAGAAGACTTGGATGAAGCTCTTGGCTCATAGCTTTATCTGGCCCAGCCTCAGGCATTGCATCCATTTGGGGGGTGAGTCCACAGATAGAAACACTCTGTCTCTCTCTCTCTCTCTCTCTCTCTCTCTCTCTCTCTGTGTGTGTGTGTGTGTGTAACTCTGCCTTTTAAATTAAAAAAAAGAAAGTTTACTTATAATAGACACAAACTAGAAACAAACAGAATGTCTCTCAGTAGGTGAATATTTCAACCTATTATGGTCCATCCATACCATGGAACACAACTCATTAATAAAAGGGAAGAAACCACTGGTAGACAGAACAACTTGGGTGGATCATGCTGAGTAACCAACCTCAAGAGACCATAGTGTGTGATTCCTCTGATGTGGTTTCCTGGAAAAGGCAAAGCTGTAAGGACTGAAGTCAGATCTGTGAGTTCTGTGATAGGGCTGTGATTACAGGGAGAGCAGAAGACAAACTATGAAAGGCACAAAAAACGTCCTTGGATTAACAAAATAGAGTTCCATTATCTTGATTATGGGACACTTGCATGAGAGTTTATGTTTGTCAAAACCTCCTAAAAAGCAAGTATGCAAATTACACTGCAGTAATTCTGACTTAACAAAATAGACACAAAGTTAAATTTAAAATCAGATTTTCATAGTAGTGTAAGACAAAGTATTGACCTAGAATTACAAAATACTGAGGTATACTCCATTAACAGCAAATATGTTTAAGGAGAAGATACTTTCATGGATGGGATTGTGAATAAGACATTTCAAAAGAGATTGCAAAGGCGCCCTGGGCATAGATGTGGACCCCTGTGGCTCACTGAAAATCAAATGAGTCAGAGAAAGAGGCAGCCTTATGGCCAAGGAGTCTGTGGAGGAGAAGAGAAACACAGCGGCTGCATCCTGCCCCACCCCTCAACCTTCAGTGGGTGCTCCGGCTTCCAGGAGCTCCCCTGTACCGTCCGGTGGGCTTTGGACAGCAAGCATGCCATTTTCACATCTGCATTCTCTGTGCCAAGGGCTAGGCGTGCCTCTGTGCTCAGCAGGTGCCGATGGTGCTGTGGGCAAACGTGGGATGGATAAAGTAAGACAGGAAGGGAGTGAAGGAGTTATTAGCAGACTGACTGACTTTTACTGACACTCAGAAACACGGGTGGTATTATTAGCCACATTTTCCAAATGAGGATTCAAGTGCCAAGCCCTACAGAAGCTACCTGATCCACCAAAATGAAACCCAATTAGAACGGAGCAGAACACCCCACGATCAAGCCCAGTGGCCCCGGAAGAAACAAGGGAACTCCCAAATGATGGTGGAGGATGCACCTGTGTGGGCTGTGACTGTCATCACTGTCACAGGGGCACGGAGTGTCATGCCATGCCCTGCAGGGCAGAACCAACACAGTACACGTAATGTGCTTTACGGGTCACCAGAGTGACAAAGCGGGTGGCAGAGACCCAAGGAAGTCCCCTGGTGGGTTCAGGCACAGGACCCTCAGTGCTCCAAAGATAACCCCGAGAGGTAAAGCTGTTCAGAGTAAAGAATGAGAGAGAAATGGAAGAAGCAATCCAGTCGTCTGCTGTTTTCTTCCTCAATCACGCTCACAAAAATAACTTAACGGTCTTGGAGCAGGAGGCCCCACAAGGCACATCTTTCATTAATCTCATATTTATCGCCAGCCACTTCTATGAGTGTCTTCCCCTTTCTTCCATTAACAGCCTGAATGGGGAAGAATGGCCGATTGATTTTCATAAAGCCATTCATTAATTTGTACCTGTCTCTCCTGCCACTCCTCATTTCTAGATCATAAATAATTCAGGTCTCTTAATCTTTCCTTATTCTGAAGATCCCAAAGCTTTTTACCTTTAATTATCCTTCCCTCAACCACAATCTATGAGCAAAAGGCCTTTCACGCTGAACCAAGAGACCGAGGACAGCAGCCAGGATGCACCAGTGATTCACACAGGATTATCATCCTTGTACACTGCACTCCCCATTCGCCTTTTTAACCACAACCGTTGGTGGAGGTGACATTCCCTGAATTGTCCACAGCAACCTCTATGCTGCTTCCTGAATGTGGAAAAGCCAGTTTAGAACTAAACCATTTCAGAACCATTTTGTATGATGCATCCTCCTAGGAACACAGGACAGAGTCCCCTGTGGCTTGGAGCAGATGTTTCCGAAGCAGTGGGCAAAGGGCTCATTCTCAAATGACCATCACTCTTGAACATGCTATATGCTCTGGTCCAGCACTGGTGTCTTAATGGCAATCAGTGAAAGACAAAGTTTGTTTCCTTCAGGTTAACTTTCATCCTAATTCCCGTTGTTGTCATTGTTGGGGTTCCCATTAGCATTCTTTTAGTTTCTCAAGTGATTGATGTCAAAAAGATGACAAACAGCACCTCCTAGGCTTCAGGACTTTCTCTGCCCTCCTGTTGAAGGAAAGACTGCTGAGAGCTGCAGACCCATGGTGGGATGGATGTAGAGGCACAGCTGATCTCAAAGATGATGATGTAGATGCATATATTGGACCTCCACTCACTTTTTTTTTTAAGTCAACCAATTTATTGTATATCAGTTCTAGGAAGCTAATATAATTTGCAATTGGTAAAGTTTATTTTTTTTCCTTTTTTTATTTAGTAAATATAAATTTCTAAAGTACAGTTTATGGATTACAATGGCTTCCCCCCCCCAATAATTTCCCTCCCACCCACACCCCTCTCCTCTCCCACTCCCTCTCCCATTCCATTCACATCACTTCCACTTACTTTTGATTGTCAGTTAGAAACTGCTCATATACTTCCTATCTTAAAAAAGTAAAACAGAGAAAAAGATCTTCCACCCACTGGTTCACTCCCCAAATAACTGCGACAGTTCAGCCAGGCTGAAGCCATGAGCCAAGAACTTCATCTAGGACTCCCAAGTGGGTGACACAGACCACTTACTGCCTCTTTCCTGTGTGCATTAGCAGGAAGCTGGATAGGAAGCAGAGCAGCGTGACTTGAACCAGTACCCGTGGAATGCCAGTGTCGTTGGCAGGGACTTAACCCACTGCATCACAATGCTGGCCTCCCAGAATAACACGTTTAAGCACCTCTCCAGATTGCACTGCATCTGTGTTTCTTTTAGTAGCCAAGGCTTCATATGCTCCGTGCTCTCATTTCTCTCCAGTCTGAAGATACTCTGCCTCTCCACAGGCACTGCTTGTGTCCACGTATGGCACTGGTGGCCTTGTCCACCATTCCAGTGGCTGCTCTACTGGAACACACTTGTCCTGTCACACCAGTCTGCTCAGGAGACTCTGCCACTTGAAACAGTTTTACTCGAGTCCCTGATTGACGATCTCTTCACTGCTGTGTGGATGACTCTTGCTCTTTCTTTCTAAATTTCCAGCCTTGCCACCTATGTCCTCCCATTAGGGCAACATGTTGCCATCTATTTCAAAGAGACGTCCCTCACCTGAGCCTCAGATCATCTACAAAGCTACCTACTGGGCAGCTCTCTGGGGATGGCAGGGGCTCGATGCACCAGAGCCTTCTTCCCATGTCTTCTTCCTGAAGTTCAGTGATCACAACACATACAGCTGCTCCAGCATGATTTTGCGAAAGTGCCAGTTTGACCATTCCCTCTCGTTCAGCCTCCATGACCCTAAGTCAGACTCAAGGTTGATGTTTCCTGGCACTCAATTCTCTCACTTTTTTCCATAACAGGTATGGTAAGCCCATGCACTTACAATGTTGTTTATTATCAAGTATACCACACTGAATGTAACTGGATGTGGTGCCATTTTATATGACCGGCACCTTAGGTTTGTTCACACCAACATCTTCAAAGCCACCTAGCAATGTGTTGTGCTTAATGTTGAAACAGCCACAGTGAGTCACTGGGTGACTGGAATTTTCCAGCCTGTAAAATTTCTAGCTGACCTACAAACATTGTCTGTGTTTATGGGTACCATGTGATGTCCCAGCACACGCACAGATTGTGCGATATCCAATAAAGGGAAGCATATTCAGTTCCTCAGACATCAAACATTTCTTTATAGTATCAACATTCAAAGTCATTTCTTCTATTCTTCCCAAGAAACATATAGTCCACTGTCAGTATCTGTAGTCACCCTACTATGCAACAGAATTCCAGAGCTTCTTACTCCCATAAATGATAGTTTACTACCACCTGCTACCCAACATTTTCCCATCTCTCCCTTGCATCTGGTAAACACCGTTACTCTTTAACCTCTGTAGTGTCAATTGTTGCAGACTCCATACATGAATTAGCTTACGCGGTGCTTGCCTTATTTCACTTGGCATAACGACTTCCATGTTGCTCCAAAGACAAGGTCCCATCCCTTTTACGGCTTGTGGTATTGCATTGTACATGTGCACCACATCTTCTGTATCCATTTATCAGTTGATGGACACCTGCGTAGTTTCCATTGCCTTCCTATTGTGTGTAGCAACTGTTCAGCTCTCTTATAATGCTATGGGACTGCTATCATATATACAGTGCATTATCAATCACGTGACTGTAATTTCTTGGTCATTGTGATATAGTAATGGTGTGGTAGCTAAAAAGCAGTGACTGAGGAGAATGAATGACCTTTTCCAATAAGTATTGAAGTAAAAGTAAGGGAAGCTATTGGAAATCAGCTTTAGCATGTAAGAATATAAAAACAAACAAAAAGCAGCATGTATTACCAATATGGGAAGAATTAACACGCTGTTAAACAAAAGTTTCACTTTTCTCTGAGTCTTCAAAGCAAAACGCAAATTCCCGCCCAGGAGCCGCCCTTGCCCCTGCCCGTCACTCAGAGGTTACCTAAAAATATGCCCTCAGCCAATGATGCAGAGTTGCTCCTCAGGCCTAGTCTGCTCTGGGTCATCCACTAGCCCCTTAAGCTCCTTGATTTCCTTCACATCATGGCTTCTTGTAGAGAGCTGATTGCCACCTGTCTGTTTCCGTGTTCCGTCTCCACCTCGTCCTCTGGCACGGGGCCTTCCAGACAGCAGAGTTGCTGGCTGACTTGCTCAGCTGCACATCCTTCTGTGGTAGGCCAGAGGTTGGTGAGGACAGGAGTCTAGTAATGTTTGGGGAGTAATGATAAATATACGAATGAATAGAAAAGAAGGAGAAGGCCATTTGATCTCTTCAGCAGGTAAGCCTCTGCGGGCTTGTGTTCCTGAAGCGATGCTGAGAGTGAGCCAAGTCTTGAAATGCTGAGGAGCCCTCGCCTAGTCTCCAGAGACAGCATCACATTAGAACAACAGATGGCAGGTAAGGGCTTGGGGCTGCTCGCCTCCGAGCTGAATGACAAGGCTAAAACAATGCAAGGTCACCACTAGCAGAACACGGAGATGCAACATCAGCATCAAGTGGCCCACGGCATCCAGGACAGGCTGTATAGAAGTCATGTGGGCGAAGGCTGAGCGACAAATACAATAAAATTCTATCATTCAACTCCGTTCTTCACTTCACCGGTGATGCCCCAGGAAGGAGCTACGTGCGCAGGCAGAGTGGGGTAGACCTGGGCGCAGGTGCAGACGCCTGGGGTGAAGCCAGGAGTTTCCTTCCTTCCTTTAGCAGCACACTTTGAGGCTGCTTGCTTTCGCTCAGCTACCTACTGAACGAGTCCAGGGCATGTCACTCATACGGCAGCAACATTCATCATCATAATATTTAATAATGTTGGGCAAATAATTATAAATATACTGTTTCAAAAAAGTATCAGTTCTGAGGAGTTGTGATGTGAATTGAAACTAATCTATTTAGAATATGGTACTACACATCTACATATCTTATTCTAACATATTTTAAAATATGTATTTTTTAAGATTTATTTATTCATTTACTGTGTGAAAAGCAGAGCAACCAGGGGGTTGGGGAGGGAGGGCCAGAAGCTTCCACTCTCTGGCTCACTTCCCACATGACTACCAACAGCTAGGTCTGGGCCAGGCAAAGCCAGGGTCCAGGAAATGCATCCTCTTACCCACATGAGTGGCAGAGGCCCAAGCACTTGGGCCACCCTCCGATGCCTTCCTAAGAGCATTAGCAGGGAGCTTCAGAGTGGAGGGGCTGGGACGGTCACTGTGGTATGAGAGACCAGCATCATAAGCAGCAGCTTAACCCACTGTGCCACAACACTGGCCCCATATTCTTAAACTGAAATTGTTGGGTAAAAAAAAAAAACACCCTGATAGGACTTATTTTCATCTAAAATTAGTTGAAACTATCTAATTATTAAAAAGCTTGTGAAGAAAAGTTTAATCATAGGGTATATGCAGAGAAACATTAATATTTTCCTATATGAAACATTGTATAAAACTGGCAAGAAAAGAGATGAAATCCAATAGGGGTGAAAAAAAACGAACATGAAGAAACAGGGCTAATTAAAAATCAGGGGAAGTCCACACCAGTTGTTTGAGTGTTAAGAAAACCTCACAAGAATCTATGCTTGAACCACTGAGCTGGCATCATTTGGAGGGAGATGCTTTTCAGACTGGCACAGATACAGGGATGTGCATTCTCCAAGGACCGTGGGAATCTAAGAGCTACAGCCTGGTGGAATGAAACCCAGTAGCAGTTGCTAAAAAACCTCATGCCACAGATGCCATTTGACTCAATATTATTGCATTTGCAAATCAATGCTAAGGGATTAGAGTTAAAGGCTTAAATTTAATGCTGAACATAAAGTTTTAATACCTATCGAAAAGGGAAGACATTAGTATGTGGATGATTTAATAAATGTTATGGAATACTGCTTATCAAAACAAGACTACTTGAGAAGTCTGTTGTTGGATACAAAAGGTGTACTTGTTCTTAAGAGATAGAAGAGAGTGATGTACAAGGGGGTATCCGGGATAAAGGCACAGATCTGGGGAAACAGTGGTTACATTTAGAGCCACAATGGATGAGGCTGCCAGCATCAATGGGTTCACATCCAGGCACCTGTGTAGATGCACTGGTGGGAAGAAGTGGGGGTGATAATTGAGGGTTTCTAACTTTGGGGTGTGGGAGGTTAAAGGAAGATAAGAAGATTTCTAGGCAGAAGAACTGCGCCTCTGGGGAAACACAGTGAGAGGGCATTGCTTTGTCATCTGCCTGCTGGAGGCCGGTGATCATGGCTCTAGCATGAAACCCACCTGCATTTGCTCTCCTGTTTTCCTTCTATGATCCTCCAACTATCTGGTACAAGGACAGACAACTCAGAGAGTGGGTTCAAGCAGGATTATGGGCAGACATTTGTCACCTGAGTACAACAGTGTGGATGAGAGTGGAGAGGCTTCAGCAATGGACCCTGGGGTCAGCATTGGGCAGGAAACAGTGGGGCCAGGGTGATGTGCTTCCGTGAACTTGTAGGGTTCTTGAACAAGTGGGCAGCATGTGCAATAAGTGGGAGATGGAAGCAGGCAAGCACAGAGGTGACACTCATGAGAATGAATGGGGATATACAAAGAGCAAGATCATGGGATTAGAAAGCTGTTAGTAGGTAAATGAGCTGGTTTTCTGGTTGGTTCAATTGGTGCAATCTTAGTTGTTGTCAAGGGATCAGCGAACTTGTAGACTATTCATTTTAAATCACTTTAACCTTCCTCAGGCTGCAGACAATGTTGCCTCAAACTCAAGTGCTTTGAGAAGAGTTGAACCAGGAGAGAAACGAGCCCTTGGCTCTCAAAGGAGACAAAGCTAATGCCACAGGTATACTTCAGACTTCTAGGCACCAGTTTATTAAAAGTGAAGTATATTTCTCGGGTCTCACGTGACACTGACACTTGAGTCAACTGCTCCTTAGAGGTCCAGTTCCCCCTCCTGCTTGCACTCCGGCTGGGGCCCCTGGCCAAGTCCATGGCTGTCAGACAGACTCTCACTACACATCCATCTGAAGGTACTTCTTGACTTCAGAGACATGAGACATCGACACCTTTGGTAATGGTGTTGCTAACTTTCCTGCTACTTCCCACTTCCACAACCAAACTTCATACTCCAGTTGTCAACATTTCTATAGAAGACAGAGACAAAGAAGAGCCCCAGAACTAGGTCAGAGCCCATGCCAACAGATGGATCTGTTTCACCACCCTTCTTCCTAACTACTCTTTCAATATTCTCTTACACTGCTTCAAAGTTCTGTCTAATTTTAAAACACGGTCCATAGTGCACAATTTTGAAAACACAGAATGCTTTCTTCAGGTAACTGATAACACTGTAAACCAGAGGTAACTACTGTTAGACTGTGAGTTCAGACTTTTCAGTATTGATGTGACCATTTGCCCAGGAGACCATGAGTCTCTTGTAAGCATTAATTAGCAGTCACCCATGTACCACACAAAGGTGTCCTCTGCCTCACAAGGACCACGTGTGTGGCTGCTGATGCACATCTCAGAAGTTCTTGCTTTCACTATGAATCACAACCATTTCCTGCATTGCAGCCAGGCTTGGAAGTGAATATGGTTTGGGGATATACAAAGAGCAGAATGAAAAAAAATAGTCACCAGGTGCCAATGGAGGTCATGTCGGAAGGAACACCTGTAAGAATGTAGCCAAAATAGGGCCGGCGCCGTGGCTCAACAGGCTAATCCTCCGCCTTGCGGCGCCGGCACACCGGGCTCTAGTCCCGGTTGGGGCGCTGGATTCCGTCCCGGTTGCCCCTCTTCCAGGCCAGCTCTCTGCTGTGGCCCAGGAGTGCAGTGGAGGATGGCCCAAGTGCTTGGGCCCTGCACCCCATGGGAGACCAGGAAAAGCACCTAGCACCTGGCTCCTGCCATTGGATGAGCGCGGTGCGCCGGCCGCAGCACGCCGGCCGCGGCGGCCATTGGAGGGTGAACCAATGGAAAAGGAAGACCTTTCTCTCTGTCTCTCTCACTGTCCACTCTGCCTGTCAAAAATAAAAAAATAAAATAAAATAAAAAAAAGAATGTAGCCAAAATAACCTTGAGAGTAGATTAGACCAATAGAGTGGACAAGGGAACACCATGTGGGAAAATCGTATTTAGCAAGAACAACTATTAAACTATGAATCAAGATCCTTTTCAACAAACCCTTCTGATACCAAAATGGTCCTCACTCTGACTTCTACTCAGTCATCCTCAGATTCTGGCTCCACATACATCTTTCAATGCACAGTTCCTTAACTAGTTCAGCCATAATGGAGTATGATTTCTGAATGCCTTTAGCACACCGTGCCACCTCTCCAGGGAAGTTACCATTTATACTATTCACGCTTCCTTTCCATTTACAGACATGGCCACACTCAGTTTAGAAAACTTTTGGGTTAGCAGCGAGTACTTGCTAATTACTTTGATAAACTCATCAAGAAGAACATGGTTTCCAGGTGCTTGAAATTTTTTCATTAAAATTACTCAATTTTTGCCGGCGCCGTGGCTCAACAGGCTAATCCTCTGCCTTGCGGCGCCGGCACACCGGGTTCTAGTCCCGGTCGGGGCACCGGATTCTGTCCCGGTTGCCCCTCTTCCAGGCCAGCCCTCTGCTGTGGCCCGGGAGTGCAGTGGAGGATGGCCCAGGTGCTTGGGCCCTGCACCCCATGGGGAGACCAGGAAAAGCACCTGGCACCTGGCTCCTGCCATCGGATGAGCGCGGTGCGCCGGCCGCAGCGCGTCGACCGCGGCGGCCATTGGAGGGTGAACCAACGGCAAAAGGAAGACCTTTCTCTCTGTCTCTCTCTCTCACTGTCCACTCTGCCTGTAAAAAAAAAAAAAAAAAAAAAAAAAAAATTACTCAATTTTTAACCATCTTTCACACTGGTGGACAATAAGAATAACCTCAAATGATGTCATTGACAGGACATATTCATTTTTTAAAAATCTTCTGAATATATTCCAATAATTCAACTCAAAGTAAGATAAGGTGGGGCATGTTTGCCGACCAACTGCTCCCTGACCCCCATGTCTGTGTTGCTTTATCTTGGTGCTTTTTCCCAATCCGCAGCGCTGCCTTCCACCAGGTGTGTGCACTTCACCTAGAGGGAGCCCAGGTTCTGGCAGGAATGACGCCAAGGACTCCAGGAATTCCCTCTGCAGAGCCAGAGAAAGATGAAAGATGATTCTCAGCTAGCGCAGGAACACACAGAGGCGGTACCGACACCACCCTGGGCAGACTTCACCCAGATACAACCCCAAGATTTCAGATGCTTAACCAAAAGGTCGTGTATTCTATATTCTTAGATAGGCCACATCCCCTTCCCCCCATTCTTATTGATTAAATCTAAAAACTTCGTGAATTCTGCTTGGAGTGAAAATTGTTCTGCAAGCTAAAAGCATGCTTCCTTTGGCAATTCTTAAGAGTAAGACATTTTTATTTTTAATTAGAGTTTTTAAATTAAAGGTAAACAACTTTCATGCATTTCACACATACAGGTTTAGGAACATAGTGACTCTTCCCACCCTCCCCTGCCTTAACCCCCTCCCACATTCCCACCCTTCCTCTTCCTCTCTCATTCCATCTCTTATTTTTGCGACGACTTACTTTTGATTCCAGTATACACCCTCCTCCAAAGACAAAATATTCCACCCTTCCCAACCATCATTTATTCAGTCACCATTAATGCAAAACTCAGCATTCACTCAAAACATGTGTTCCTTTACTGTAGTAATTAAACTTAACATTGTGATGTCCTTTGCCAAACAAATCCTCATCCAAAAAGGAAACAATTTGCTACAAATGCCATCTGTCATTTTAAGATCATGACATAAAACGGACAAAACTTTTCTCAAGTGCTATAGGAGGAAACTAAAATGTATATATAACAAGCCATGTGCATTATAAATATGTCTTCCTCTTCATTATCACCACCCAGAAAAGGTTTAGAGGCTGGTGCTATCTAGCTCAGAAAATTCAGCTAAAATTCAGGCATTGAGGAAAAAAAACAGGTAACAAACTATTCTTCACACGTGAGCATCCGTGTGTAGCATGTGGCAGAGCCACTGGGGTCTCTGCACACTGCAAGGTGAATCAGGCAAGGACGAAAGTTAACATCAAGGAGATCCGTGAAGATCAAGCACCAGTCTAACCTCTGAGAGGTAAAACTTGAAGGTAAAATAATGACTAAAGGACCTCAGCCACACATTAATAAACTGGACTTTTATGCACCTTAGTAATATGTGCTGATACATACAAATTCTCCTCCTGTAGCATACAGAAAGCAATTCCTTTCTATGTGTTGCCTTTAAAAAATGTTTTCACATGCAGTATTTTTTTAAGTAAAAAAAGCTTAGCTCTTAAATATTTCTGTATGATGAGCGTTGAGATCACACTAGAGCCTGACAAGAAGAAACAGCCCGAGCCCGTGCAATGTCCTTCAAAGTCACCAGCCTATCTCAGTCGTCTGGACATGGAATAGCACAAGACCTGCCTTAATTCTGCATCAATAATACTTCAAGAATACAAGCAGCCACAGAGCAAAACGCCAAGCTTACTTACAGCACTTGATAAAATGATAGTGAGACATCGCTCCGTCTCAGACAGCAACCTTGCCACGGGTGCCAGCATGCTCCTCTGCTACCACAGTCGTGCCCAGGAAATGCATTATTTAGCCTCACTCAGGTAACAGTTTACCTCGGGATGCATTATTGAACAGAGGCTCCGCACCACGATCCTGCCAAGAGCTTCCCACTCATTCTCATTCAGCAGCTGGAGTTCAGAGCAGCCTCCCGGGTGGGTTCTGCACCACCACGGCGGCACGTGCTTTTGTAGCCCCCTTGATTGACACGGCTCCTACAGTCAGCTCTAATTGGCGCTCACATGCAGCCACCTTCCGCCGGCACGAGGTGTGCTGCAGTGCGGCTCTCCCGGTCCTGCCTGTTAATGGCTTTTCAATGGCTTTCAAAAGCTGATGAGTGTCTGAAGAGAAGCAAGCGAAGGCAGGATCCTAAATCTTAAAGTGCCCATTGTCCACCAGCCAAACATGACCAGATTCGTAGCTGGTGGTAAAGCTGATTATTTTTAGTAGCCACCAGTTGCTGTGTGTGAATGGGCAATGGACAGCAGGTGCTCAAAATAGCCACATCTTACAATCACAGATCTTTTGATCTGCCTGTAGTCATGGACAGAAAAAAAAAGACTACATTTCACAACATGTCATTTTGGTGATCTCTGCAGAATGTGAAACTTAAATCATCCACATTAAGCTTTTGGTTTGCATCGCTTTAACATTTAGGCTCCTGCCACCTCTGCAGACTGCAGTGAATTTAACTGTGCAACCCAACTGGGTGAAGTGTGTCTGACGGACGTGGGTCTAGAAAAAATACAGTGCGTGCAAGGGTTATTGTCATAAAAATAAATATGCTCACAGTGCAATAGCCGTATAAGTCAAAGCACAAGGTCGCATTTAAGTCCCTTCGAGGTGCATATGGATAAGCTTTTGTAAATGGGTACATTTTTAGGATGATCTTTGAAAGCAAGTTGACACAGCTAGCATTTGTGCTTCTGATGTGGAGACATGGCAAAGGTAAGCATGAACAGTATGCTAACTACCCACGTCCTTTTGGGACACAAGAATCATCTTGAATCCCTCACTAAATCTCAGTGCCTTTATTAAGTAAGATTATAAAACTTAAACCGTGCAACTAAGAGTCATGACTATTGCGTTTTCACTGCTTTTTTAACATTCTAACCATTTTAGGAGCGCAAAGTAAAACATCAAGTCCAAAGCTCCCTTCACAACTCCCTGAGTTCACTCAAGGTTCCCTCCCTCCTGGAAGGTTGACACAGACCAGTTATTTCATCTCCTGAGCCAATGGCTCCTCGCCTATGCCTGCTAACTACAACTTCTAATCCCCTTTCCCAAGATTGGAAATAAATATTCTAGATTATGTTGTTGGTATTCATCAAAAAGTTGCCGCTAACTTCAGCAAGGGAAGCGACCTTTAGCTATGAGGGAAACACCAGCCAGGGTCACCTGAACTCATTTTCCCAAGGATTAGGACGAGGTTTTGCAGCCTCTCAAGGCAGTGATGACTCTTCATTTACTCACTCATTCCACAACTATCGAAAGTCATTGTCTTGCCAGTCACCCTTTGGGGTGCTCTGCAGAAAATAAAAATGTCTCCTCAGTCTAATATAAGTGCCTTTAGATAAAATGGAAAGTCAATTTTTAAAGATTCCCTCATATGCTTTGTAATGCCCAAGACTGCAAGTAAGGCCATCTCCCCTTAATCAAAGCCCATATTTGTAATAAGCATAGTGACTGAGTTATGTGTGTTCCAGAATCCTTCTATTTAAATAGCCTCACCTTCACCTCTTTTATTTATTTCCAATTTATTTATAGAAGGTGGACAAATGTTATATATTTCATATATGCAAATTCAGGAGCAGAGTAATACATCCTACCTCACCCTCACTCCTTTCTTTCCTATTCTTTTTATTTTTACAATGACACTCATTCAGTTTATTTGATAATCATAAGCTTAACCCTGCACTAAGTAAATAACTCAACAAACCATAAGAAGGAAAAAACCCTGTTCCTAAACAGTAGAGAAAATGCTGTAAATAATAAATCTCAAAATGTCAGTTTCACTTATAAAATATCAGATAAACACTGTGGTGTCTACATCTGTTATTTAAATACTCAAATTTCTCAGTTTTCTGTAAATTGCAGACCACTACATAGATGAAACTTCATGTGCTAAACAGCCTAAGAAACTTAGTTTATGAAAACTCTTTAAAATGAAAACAAAAAAATGGATAAGATCCAGGGGCCGACGCTGTAGCATAGTGGGTAAAACGGCTGCCTGCAGTGCCGACATCCAATATGGACACCGGTTCAAGTCCTGGCTGCTCCACTTCCCATCCAGCTCTCTGCTATGGCCTGGGAAAGCAGTGGAAGATGGCCCAAGTCCTTGGGCCCCTGCACCTGAATGGGAGACCTGGAAAAAGCTCCCTCTCATTCCCTCCCTCTCTCTCTTTCTCTCACTCTTTCAAATAAATAAATAAATCTAAAAAAATGTATAAGATATAGAGAAGGATGGTGTGCACTGGACCGAGAAAATATGACGACTAGAGCATTAGAAAACTGTTTTAAATGAGTTAAACCATCTCTTGGGAGAACTCTGACCAAAGTGACCTGGGAGAAACTACACCTCCCCGCACACTCCTGGGGCTCTTTACCAAATGTGTTTACTTTTCATTTACTCATTTATTCCATGAACATTTGCCAAGTCATTGTTTGTTTCCAGAGACACATACAACCCTTCCTAGCCCTCAAAATGCCTAAAATCTGCAAAAACATGGACCCTGACATCAGCACAGGGCAGGCTGCTCGTCTGCAGGCAGCTGGAATTGGAAGTGGAGCCAGGACTCAAAGCTAAGCACTATGACACGGGATGCAGGCATTGGAGCATCTTAACTGCTGGGCCAAACACCTGCTCCCTTTTCTCTTCAATAGACCAAGCAGCTGTTCACTACTCACACTATTGCAGATAACAATGCACAGCTTATTCTTATAAACGTCAGCTTACTATGCACCAGCTCTTTTCAAAGAAGTCTAAATTATTGCCCAGCCAAAAAAAAAAAAAAAAGCAACAAAAGTGATTCTAGTGAATGACAGCATTTAAAAATTACCGATTTGCCTAGGAAATACATTTTAAATGGGATATATAGACACACATCCTTACAAAGCCCCCAGGTAAGATACTACTTTGTGTCCTATTCAGAATCCGATTTAAAAGGTGTATGACTTGCAACTCTATTATAGATAATTGAATAATCCCTAAATATAAAAGAGTTCCTGCATTTCACACATCATTAAAAGATGGAATTAAAAACTCAAGGTTGCAAACTTCATCAGTTTAGACAGTGTATGTTCATCAAAGGTTATGAGAAGATTTCCAGAGGATATGAATTGCACATGACACCTTTGTGTAAGGCAAACTTGAGCTCTATGACAGGGGCTGCGTGTCCCTGCCCTGAGAATAGGTTAGGATTTACAAATTCTGGACACTGATGGAGCAAATCACACACTCTGGCTTACACACCTTGTGCAGGGCACCCATGTACAGTGTCTGGATACTAAGTTTATAGTGTCCTCTGCCCAAGTATTGACCGCTTCTGGATGGATGGAACCAAGATCTCCCATGGGATCATGACTCCGGTCTACTAATTAAGGGTCCTTTGAGTTTTGTGGGGTCCTTTTCTGAAAGCTGGAGGAAAGACTTGAGTAATCAAAACAAAAAGGAATAAATGAACTCACCCCTTGCAATAAAATTGGACTTAATAGTAACCACAGGTGCTTCAGGACAAGGAACAAGCCTGCCTCGAACGAATGAACAAACCCCTGCCTGCTGAGCATGCTGAGCCTGGTCTTGATTTCCTGCATCTTACTATGTCTCTGGGCACTAGATTCACGCCTGCAGGTCTCTGTGCTAGCCTTGGCTTCAACCAGAACAAACGGCCATTTAGTCAGCTGTGGGCAATCATGAGTCAAACAGCAGGGATTTACAATCCAGATCCCCATGGCTGGAATAGAGTAGAGGTTATTGTGGACGTTCCTCTGATAGCCGAGCACTGAACCAGGTGAGCACTGCTTCAGAGCCAAAGCGTGAACATGGAACAGAAGGGCTAGAAAATACTCATCGCCAGTTACTCTTATATTTTCATCTAATAGCAGTGTCATGTGGATAAAGAATGTAATGTTAGGCTTCTTCCACAAGACTGAAACTTATTCTTTAGGTAATGCAATATACAGTAGTACAATACCTTATGCATATATGTGCAGTGACATGGAGACGCACATATACACTCCTACACAGGATATACGGGATAATTCTAATTGCTCCTTACAATCATCTGGTCAACTACATTCTTTTGTGACTTTTTTCCCCTAAACCAAATGAAATGATTTGAGTAATAATAGTGAATACCAATACCAGTTAAACTGGGTATCTAGGAAACGGAATTTGCAAAGCATTCATAAAGAGTTTCACTTCAATGGCCAAAAACACTTTGAAATCTGTCCAGCATATTATAACTATCTGGTAGGTCTTTTCCCTTTCAATGTCATTGCACCTCATTCAAGTTTGACCTTCAATGAGAGTCTGCATATCTTCATATAAGAAAAGCACAGTGTTAGTTTATTGTGTATGGCCCAACCTGACTTTATGTGCATGTGTATATTAGGGGCGCGTTGTGCAATTGGACAATTGGGCATCCCCCACCTTATTCTTCAACCACTTTAGGGAGTATACATCTTTCTGTAACTAGCAGAATAGGCAAATAATGAAGCTTTTTTTGATAACAGTTTAGTGATGTTATAGATAAGAGAGTTGGGTAGACCCCTATACAATGGTCAACCAGAAGACAGGATGTAAAGTTATTTCAATGACTTTTAAAAAGTAATCTCCATTTTTCTGAAAAGGATGAAAGGAATTTTGAGGCAATTAAATATGGAGCTTCCCGTTAATACTTAATATTAATCTCTAAAAGGTCACTTTAGTTGAATCATGTCTTTTTTTCACAATGTAATCATCCATGTACTTATCTATGTACCTATGGAGTTACTCAATTTTATACATGCCTCAAAATTCACTTTAAGCCCATTTAATCCACAAACTATTCCAGCTTCTGACTTCCACTAGTCTTAACCTTCTCTGCATCCAATATTCGTTTTTCCCATGTTATCAGTCAATCCAGCACTCACAGCACAATACTCCATATTTTTCTTTAATTGCATAAGAGCATCTACTTCCTAGCTCAGAAATTAGTTGAGGCTTAGATCTTTTCCCCTTTGTTTCCTAAATATCAGAGGCCACAAAGGAAGAGCCAGAGAACTGCTCTAAAGCGTCCCCTAGAGGTGACACTTAGTGTCTGGAGGAGGACGTTCTTAAAGGCAGATTATGAACACTTAGCCAAGTGTCATTTACTATGCTTGAGAAAGAAGATGAGCAGGTCGACAGCCTCTTCCTCCTGTGAGAACGTGGGCCAGGAGGGCTTGCTGCACTTAGCTCTTCAATGTTATTCATGCAGCCTCCTTTACAATGGGCCACAGGACACTATGGGGACAAGGGTGGCTTCCTTCTTCTAAATGACTTTCCTGGTTGCAGATTCCTCCCTGGGATACAGCAGACAATGCCTGGTCTCTAGAGAGGTCCCCCAAATTGACAGTATTTTTAAAGAAGGAAACATACAGCGAACTAATAAAATTCATAAGTGATATAAAGTATTTCCCAAATTTATATTCAATAGCTTTTTGGAGTACACTGAAATATTACTCAGTGTAGGGCTATAATTCTCTTTAAATATTGCCTCAAGTCTGAACAGTCTAGGATATCAGAACAGCCCTGGCAACCTGGTTATAGCTATGTACAGGAAACACGCCTGGGAGGCTGGAGGGAGCATAGAGCTCTGTAGAACCTTGGAGAATCACCTTCAAAATTCCCTCACATTTCATGGTGATTCAGTAGGAGACTTGCCCCTCCTCTTTCAGCAGATAGGTCTTACCCTTCCCTCTTCCCCTACCCTTTTTCCCTACACCCCTCTCTGAACAGATAGTTGACCAGATGTGCCAGAAATCTAGGAAAGCATGGAGTCTTCTAATTCTGTGGTTCTTCTGCTGTGTTAAAATCCCTGTGAAATCGAGCCTCTAGACAACAGTCTGTGCAGAGTAGACACTACCAGGCCCTCATCTCCGACAAACTCTGTCTTCTTCCCTTATCCTTGAGTTTCTTTGCTCTGCATCTATGATTGCAAAGCAACCTCTCAAATTTATGCACTCAATGCAGGGAGTGGTGCAGTTGACTCCACAGGGTTCCTCATGATAAGACTCTTCAGACAGACCCTGAAGACAATTTCTCTTCTCTAGAGACAACATCTTGATGTTCTACCCTGTCTAGAGAGCTTTCTCAGGAATCTTAGGCACAAACAAACTGCAAAAAATTACTACCTGCATGGCCCCCAGACTACCTGGAGCTCACTTGGGCATCACTGAAATTCCAAAAAGAACAAGATAACCATGATCAATCAGGAGGGTTACAAGCACTCTGGACCAGTCAAAGACCTGCACATGAGTTGAACATGTACCTCTCATTCCCAACTTCAATCCATAGATTCCCCAATTCTGAAACCACTGAGTCTGAGAATCAAGCAACAGCTGCCCAACTCCTCGCTCTGTGCTTTGCAGATAAATGTCTATTTCTTCTACCATTGTGATGTCACTGATTGGCTTGCTGCCAGTCAGGCCAGTGGGCCCAGGTTAGGGTTTTACACCCTGCTCTGCATGCATTCTAACACCAGGCTATGGGGCCAGCACTGTGGCATAGCGGGTAAAGCCATAGCCTGCAGTGTTGGCATCCCATATAGACACTGGTTCACGTCCCAGCTGCTCCATTTCCAATCAAGCTGGGAAAGCAGAAGATGTCCCAAGTCCTTGGGCCCCTGCACCCGTATGGGAGACCCGAAAGACATCCCTGACTCCTGGCTTCAGCTCTGCACAGCTCTGGCCATTGCGGCCATCTGGGGAGTGAACCAGTGGACAGAAGAACTCTCTCTCTCTTTCTCTCTCTCTTTGTGCCTCTGCCTCTCTATAACTCTTTCAAATAAAATAATTGAATTTTTAAAAAAAAATATCAGGCTGACACTCAGGAGTCCGGTGATAGGATATTCTGCGAGCAAAAAGCAGTCTGATCTTTTTCTTTTTTCTTTTTAATTTTTAATTAGCTTTTAACAAGATTCAATGTGCTTTGTAGGTACAATTCTAAAAACATAATGATATTCCCTTCCTCCCCATCTCTCCCATTCCTCAACACAATCAAAGCAATTTATGACAAACCCACAGTCAGCATCATGTTGAACATGGAAAAGTTGGAAGCATTTCTACTAAAATCCAGAACCAGCCAAAGATGCCCATTCTCACCACTGCTATTCAGGATAGTTCTATATAAGTGTTCTTGTTTGTCTACATCCTCATGAACATTTGCTACTCCCTGTGTTTTGGTTTTTAGCCACTTTGACAGGAGTGAGACGACACCTCATTGTGGTTTTGACTTCTGTTTCCTTGATGGCTAGTGGTGTTGAACATTCTTTCGTGTATCTGTTGGCCATTTGTATTTCTTCTTTTGAAAACTGTCTACTGATGTCCTTGGCCACTTCAACAGGGTTGGTTGTGTTTTTGTGTTAAGTTGCTGATATATAGTCAGAAAGTTGATCCTTTGTCAGATAGTTGGTTTACTAATATTTTTCCATTTTTTGGATGTTTCTTCACTCTGTTGATCACTCCCTTTCCTTTACAAAAGCTTCCAAGTTTGATACAGCCTAATTTATTTGGTTTTGCTTTTGTTGTCTGTGTTTTCAGGGTTTTGTCAAAGAACTTGTCCCTTACAACAAAGTCTTGGAGTGTTTCCCCCACATTTTCTCCCAGAAACTTCCTAAACTTCAAAAATCAGTTGGCTGTATGTATGTGGGTTGGTTTCTGGGCTCTGTAGACTGTTCTACTGAGCTACGAGTCTGTTTTTTTTTTAATGCCAGAACCTTGTTGTTTTAATTACCATAGCTTTATAGTATGCTTGCAGTCAGGTATGATATCTCCACCTTGATTTTTCTTGTTCAGGATTGCTTTTCTATTCTGGGTCTTTTGCTATTCCATATGAATATTAGCATTTCCTTCCCTAGTTCTGTAAAAAAAATGACATTGGTATTTTGATAGGGATTGCATTTAATCTATAGATTGTTTTAGGTAGTATAGATATTTTGGCAATATTGATTCTTCCAACCCATGAGCAAGGAATATCTTTCCATTTCTCTCTGACCTTAATGGTTTCTTTCATCAATGTTTGAGAATTTTCATTGTAGAGATCTTTCATTTCTTTGGCTAAATTTATTCCTAAATACTCAATTTTATTGTGGCTACTGTGAATGTGATTTCATTCTTGATTTCTCATTCTATGAATTCATCATTAGCATACAAAAAGCTACTTTTTTGTATGTTTATACAAAACACATAAACAGTTTTGTATGCTTATTTTGTATCCTGCAAATTTACTCAATTTGTTTACCAATTCTAAAAGGTATTTGATGGAGTGTTCAGGTTTTTCCATGTACAACACAATGTCATCTGCAAACAAGGATAATTTGACTTCCTCTTTTCCAATTCTGATGCCTTGTATTAATTTCTACTCCTTAATTGTTCTTGTTGAAACTTCCAGTACTATATTGAATAAGTGTGGTGAAAATGGACATACTAGTCTTGCCCCTGATCTGAGGGGAAATGCCTTCAGCTTTTCCCCATTTGATGTGATATTTGCTGCTGTTTTGTCATATCTAGCTTTCCTTATTTTGAGGAATGTTCCTTTTATACCTAATTTGTGGAGGAATTTTATCATTAAGGGGTGTTGAATCATATCAAATGCTTTCTCTGGATCTATTGAGAGGTTCATATAGTTTTTGTTCTCTGTTCTATTGATGTGATTTACCATGTTTAGTGATTTGCAAATGTTGAACCACCCTTGCATTTCTGCAATAAATCCCAGACTAGGTCTAACAGCAGCATAGACCAAGTGGAAGAGTGAGTTTCTGACCTTCAGTTCAAGAATTTCGAAAAAACAAAATCAGACAAAAATAAAGAGAAAAGAATTAAAAAGAATTAAGAAAGTCTATGAGAAATATGGGATAATAGTTGATAATTTCCCAGGTTTCATGGACATCCAGATATAAGAAGCTCAAAGAAAGATCATAGGTTTACTAGAACAAATCAGAAGCAAATGCATGAACCAATGAAATCCATACATGACATGAAAGAAAATTTCTCCCATGACATTGAGATCTTAAAATGGAATCTTTTAAATGAATAATTCAATAAAACAAATAAAAAATGTGGTGGAAAGCCTTAAAAACAGAATTGGTGAAGGAGAAGAAACAATGTCTGACTTAGAAGACAAAACACAGGAAATTATACAGTTAGACCAAACACAGAGAAGAAATTAGAAAACTAAAAAACAAAAACAAAACAAAACACTGTTGGGAAACTATAGGATACTGTCAAATGACCCAACATTCGGGTTCTAGGAGTTCCTGAAGGTGTGGAAAGAGAGAAAGGATTAGAAAGCCTTTTTAGTGAAATAATAACATAAAATATCCCTGATTTGGAGAAAGAAAGGGACATCCAAGCCCAGGAACACATAGAACTCTTAATAGACATGACCAAAAAAAGATCTTCACCCTGATACACTGTAATCAAGCTCTCCACAGGAAAACACAAAGAGAAGATTCTAAAAAGTGCATGAGAGAAACGTCAGATTACTTTCAGAGGCTCTCCAATCAGACTCACAGCTGACTTCTCATCAGAAACCCTACAGGCTAGGAGAGAATGCTGAGATATATTCCAAGTCTTAAGAGAAAAGAACTGTCAACCTAGAATACTGTACCCTGCAAAATTCTCATTTATGAATGAAGCTGAAATAAAGACCTTCCACGACAAACAGAAATTAAAAGAATTTGTCACCACCTGTCCAGACCTGCAGAAGATGCTTAAGGATGTGCTATACACAGAAACATGGTCATCACTGTGAAAGAGGATAAACTAAAGAAACCTGCCAGTAAAAGTACAAAGGAAATCCAAAGTAAAAAATAGGAATATTTATGGGAAATGGCAAGGCAAAGTTGTTACTTACCAATAGTCACCTTGAATGTAAATGGCCTCAACTCTGCAGTAAAGACACAGACTGGCTGAATGCTGCTTATGAGAAACACATCTCATCAACAAAGATACACGTAGACTGAAAGTGAAAGAATGGATAAAGATATTCCATGCTAACAGAAACCAAAAAAGAGCTGGCGTAGCCATCCTAACATCAGACAAAACAGACTTTAACACAAAAACTGTCAAAAGAGGCAAAGAAGGGCACTACATAATGATTAAGGGATCAATTCAATAGGGCAATGTAACTATAATAAATGTATATGCACCTAATTACAGGGCACCTGGCTATTTAAAAGAAATGTTGGACTGGCACTGTGGTGTAGTGGGTAAAGCTGCTGCCTGTAGTGTCGGCATCCCATAAGGGCACCGGTTCGAGTCCCAGCTGCTACACTTCCAATCCAGCTCTCTGCTATGGCCAGGGAAAGCAGTGAAGATGGCCCAAGTCCCTGGGCCCCTGCACCCTCATGAGAGACCCAGAGGAATCCCCTGGCTTTGGATCAGTGCAACTCCAGCCATTGCAGTCATTTGGAGAGTGAACCAGTGGATGGAAGACTTCTCTCTCTCTCTCTCTCTCTCTCTCTCTCTCTGCAATTCTGCCTTTCAAATAAATAAATGAATCTTTTTTAAAAAAAGAAATGTTAAGGTATCTAAAGAGAGACATAGAGTAATAGTAATTAGGGATTTCAACATTCCAATGGACAGATCAACCAGACAGAAAATCAGCAAGGAAACAGCAGAATTGATCAACACTGTAGACCAAATGGGCTTAAGATATCTACAGAACTTTCCATTGTGCTGTTGCAGCATACACATTATCTCAGCAGTGCATGGAACTTTCCCTAGGATTGACCTTATGCTAGGCCATAAAGCAAGTCTTGGCAAATTCAAAATATCAAAATGATAACAGGAGTGTTAATGGTTAAATTAACAACAGGAGTTACTGTGCACTTACTTCCCATGCAAGACTTCTGTCCTCAATGAGTTGTACAAGAATTAACTGTAAAACTTATTCTCAAACAGTTGTGTTTGTGTGTGTGTGTGTGCGTGTGTGTGTGCAAATTGTTGAAGTCTCTATTTAGTATAGAGTTTTTCTTCTGTGTATGGGAATGGGAGAAGGAGAAGGAGGTAGGGTGGGAGTGTGGGTGGGAGGGCAGGTATGGTGGGAAGAATCACTCTTTTCCTTAAGCTGTACTTATGAAATTTGTGCTCATTAAATAAAAGGTTTCGTTGGAATGAAAAAGAACCCCAAGCCAACTCAAACAAATAAAGGTCTTCTCTGAGGCATATTGTCATCACATTGTCAAAAGTTAAGACAAGGAAAGAGTTCTAAACACACTGAGAAAAGTGTCAAGTTATATATAAAGGAAAACCCGTTAGATTAACATCAGACTTCTCAGCAGAATCCTACAGGCTAGAGTGGAATGATACATTCAAGGCAGTCTGTTCTTTGATAAATGACTCCAACCCAAGATTTCTTTCTTACTTTTTTTTTTCACTACCTTCAGGGTCACCTTTAATACTCAAGTACACATACATGCCATTCATTCATTCAACAAATATTTTTAACCAGAAACCTTTTATTTAAGCTACACAAACTTTATGATTTTCATATATACAAATTTAGAAACATAGTAATTTCCTCCTTCCACCTACCCTCCCTTCCGCCTACACTCCCACCCTTCTTCCTCCTCTATCACCTATTATTATTTTATACAAAGATCTACTTTCTTTTTTTTTTGACAGGCAGAGTGGACAGTGAGAGAGAGAGAGAGAGAGAGAGAGAGAGAAGGTCTTCCTTTTTGCCATTGGTTCACCCTCAAATGCCACCGTGGCTGGCGCACTGCAGCTGGCGCACCATGCTGATCCAAAGCCAGGAGCCAGGTGCTCCTCCTGGTCTCCCATGGGGTGCAGGGCCCAAGCACTTGGGCCATCCTCCACTGCACTCCCGGGCCACAGCAGAGAGCTGGCCTGGAAGAGGGGCAACCGGGACAGAATCCGGCGCCCTGACTGGGACTAGAACGTGGTGTGCTGGCACTGCTAAGTGGAGGATTAGCCTGTTGAGCTATGGTGCCGGCCAAGATCTACTTTCAATTAACTTTATACTCATAAAATTAATCCTACACTAAGTAAAGAGTTCAATAAATAGTATGAAAAAATATCTGTTCAACAGTCAAGACAAATTCATCGCATCTCAAAGTCTGACCCAGGATTTCAGATTTCCTGCCAGTACGCTTCTCTCCTCTTTCCATCATCCCCTTGTTTGTCCTCTGTCTCCTCTCCTCCTCCTCCAACCCTCCCCCTGCCCATATCCTCTCCTCCTTGTCCAACCTTGCCCCTGTCCATATTTCCCACTCTTACGGATGACTGGGGAGACTTCTCAGAGGAACAGCCACAAGTAAGTCACTGGGAAACTAAGGAAGTCCTGGAAGGACGGCACAGTCCTTCCATTATTGAGGCTCCTCTACTGAGTGACCCTTCCTCACTCCCCGACCTGTAAACCTCCTTTGTCAGCCATTCCGACTGTCCAGGCACCTGACTGGAATTCAGAATCCTCAGACGGAAAATGGGAATAGCAACGCCAACTGCACAGACTCTACACAGAGAGGAGGTGTTCAAAAAGTATGGCTCCATCATTATTTTCCAAACATTTTGTGTACCCCAGGTGTTTTTTTTAACCAATGATGTGGTTTTCCCTGAATATATCACTCTCCGTTCCTGCAGCCTTGCACATGTCTATATTGGTTGAAGAAATTCACAAACTAGAAACTAAACATCCCAGATTTCTACCAACCCTAAAAATGTTGAGCACTGTGCATACACCAGTACCGAGTCACATGTAGAACCCAGTGTATGGAGCTTAGCAAGGGTATACACACAGGCAAATAGGAACCATGAAGACTATTCTAGGAAACAGGTGGCATTATAGGGCAGGCACCCAAAACCTGTGGATCTGGAGTATGTCCCTGAAGAACTGTGCCCAGTCGACTCGTGAGAATCCATAGGAAAAAAACCCAGGCAAGAGAAGTGGGCAAGTGGGTGCCCAAGGTGGAGTTTGATGATGTGTTCAGGAAGGAACGAAAAATCCAGCTACAAAGGCACACTCAGGGCCAGGTGTGAAGCAAGTCCAGAAAGGTAACCAGAGCCCAGGTGGGGCAGCAGGTGGGCAGCTTCCACTCATCAGTCACAAGAGGGAAGATTTTAATGCAAGGGGGTGAGACTATAGATTTGTGACGTAACTCTGATGGCAGGAAGTGGCTGGAGCAGGAGACATTAGGGAGAGGGAGCTGCTGGGCAGCTGTGGTGGGCTCCATGGAGAGGGCCAGGGCCAGAAGCAGGCAGCGACTGTGCCCATCTTCAGGCAGCAGACTCGCTCGGCAGGGCCCATCTCAAACACCTCCTGTGTTCGTGTTCCCCTCTGTACGTCTCTCTTCTCAGATTCCCACCCAGGCTCTTCCAGTGTCCTCACAAGGACAGACTTCGCCTTAACTAACGTGCTGTTTCTTTCATCTGTCTGCCATCACCAATCCATGAACTCCAAACTCCAGAAGTTCCACTCATAGGCTTGTTGTCAAAAGAATGGCTCTGGGGTGACAGAAAAAGGAGTTTCAACTCACCACCACTTCCTCCCCCTCCCAGCGTGGCTTCAATCTCAAACATCAGAGCACCTTAACATCCAGGTCATCAAAATAAATAGAGATACCCTGTCAGAATACATATACCCGGGACTTATTTAATGATAAGAAAATGGGGGGGCAGGGATTTAGCCTAGGGAGCAGAGATAGCTACATCCCATGTCAGAGTGCCTGGGTTCAATTCCTGGCTCCGGTTTCCTGCACACCCTGGGAGGCACCAGGTGATGGCTTAAGCATTTGCGTGCCTGTCACCCAACATAAGGAGATCTTGATTAAGTGCCTGGATCCTGGCTCTGGCCACAGACTGGCCCTAAATGTTGTGGGTATTTATGGAATAAACCAGTGATGGGAGCTCTCTCTCAATTTGTCTGTTGTGTTCATGTCCTCCCTCCATCCCCCTCCCTCCCCCTCCCTCTCCTTTCCTCCCCTTTCTCCCTCTCCCTCCCTCTCAAATAGAACACAGGATAAAATAATAAAATTACAAATAATGTTCTAAGTGAAAAGTTCTAACAAGGTAACCTTAAATTTTTCTCAAGGCATGACCTTACACAGCAAATCAAAAGTGCCACTTTGTGCCAGATATTATCTAATGGCTTCATAAGCATCGCCTTACTTAATTCTCTTAACAAAATGATGAGGTAGGTACCATCACCTTGTTTAACTGCTGAGGGTACTGCAGCATAAAGAATCGCTGTCCAGGACTGCCAGCAATCAAAGAGGATGATTCTCCTCACCACAACACTCAGGACACAGAGGCCATGCCAGACCCTCAATCAGGTGGCCAAGCCTCTGTTTTAGAACACATCGTTAGATTCTGAGCACACCATGGACCTGCACCCTCAACCACACAGTTTTGTTTTCCTCTTCTGTCTGCACATTCTCTCCTGCCTTCCTCACCTCCATCCTGCTCTCCTCACCTCCATCCTCTCTTGCCTTATGACTGCCAGCTCTACATCTTGTGTACACATGGAGGGAGGGTGTGCACAAGAAGACCGATAGAGAGGAAAAGGGGGAAAAGGGAAGAGCAGAGTAAAACGAGGTGGGGAGCAAACGTTCAGGGACCAGGCATGGGGAAACTCTTCCCCTTCTCCGACTCACCCCTCTCCCCTTGCTGGGTTGACTGTGCTGATGTATGTCTGTGATGCTGCCCGACTCTGTGTCCTATCACAGTTTTTATATGTCCCTAAGATGCCATTACAATGCTAATATACTGATGTATGCTTGTACACCTCCGAGTACGGCCTTAAGGCAGACAGTCAACCATGAACATAACCATAGAAGGCACGGGAATAAAAGTCTATGGATAGGAAAGATACCAAGGAGAGAGGAGCATGTCTTTGAGGATATAGAAAGGAATGGATTTTAGAGTCTTACGACATAGTTAAGCTTAACAATTTTAAAAGATATCTTTTCATGTTGTTATCACAATATGATTACTGGCAGTTACATCTAAGCAGGTGATGTTCTAGGAATTATTTCCAGGTCACAGGGGATCGTGCACCACATCTTTCGGCCCTAATGTGTAGGTGTTAATTAACTGGTTGAAGTAGGCTATAGTGTGATGGATGTGAAGAAGATGTAAAATCTCACACACACCTGGTGGGAGATAGGCTGGGTGTGTCAACGTTATGATTTCATTTACATGAAGACCAAATAAGCACAATGACTTATGGTTGTAGAAATTGAGAAGTGGACTACAGAGGGAGAGTCACAAGCCACTTTCTAGAATGGAAATATTTCATATTTTTGTCTGAGAGGTTATTAACACAGATCCATAGAGATATATAAAGATTTATGGTGCCATACTTGTAAGATTTGTACATTTAACTACATTCAAATTACATCTATTTTTTCAAGTGTTGTAAAAAGTGACATAGTTCCCAACATAGTAGCAATAGATACAGGAATAAAAATATTTCCAAGTGCATAAAACTTAAGTATGTCAGAAGTAAAGCTCAAGTATGTCAGAAGTCTCAGTTCATTCCTCATTTATTTTGATGACCAAAAAGCTGTGGGGTGTGCACAGTTGCATCCACACAAATAAGGAAAGGCCACTGTCCCTCCTATGATTTCTGAGCGTGGTAAATGGACATTTATGTGCGAGGTGGCCAACGCAGGGGTCAGCTTTAACAGGACAACACGGAAGCCTAGAAGAGGGGCACACACGCAATCCAGAGAAGAAGGTGCAGGCAGAAAGGAGAGAAGAGATCATCCCAGCAAGGAGCACCTCCGGAAAAGGCTCCCTGCCGCTGGCTGCTCTAAGCCAGTCTGGATTCCAGAACATTCACACTGCAGATAGGAAGTAGCTAGTGCTGGACCCATGGCGGCAGGCCAGGACACATCACAAAGAGCTTGCGACACGAAGGAGCTTCCTTGCCTAGGTCGGCTTTCTTCTGGATTCCCGCAGACTCTTGGGATAAAGTCAGTAGCTTCTTCAAGGGGTCCCTGACCCAGAAAATTAAGAGCTCTCCCAGCAGATGGAGAGTGCTTAGCAGATTTTAGACATAAGACTCTGTGAAGAACAGATTTGTGGGAGCCAAGATGGGCAGCAGGGATATGTAAGCTCTTATTATAGTCTAAGCCAAAGATGGTGAGAGCCCGCAGCAGTCACGGTAGTGAGGGTGAACCAGCCTGGGAGAGAAGCAGGACTGGCGAGATGAGAAGTGAGAGATGGGAATGAGCGAAAGTCAGGAGAGGTTCCCCGTGCTCAAGTGTTGGTGGGGCCATCAGTGGGATCAGAATGGAAGAGGAATGGACGGTTCAGTGGGAGACAACGGGTCATTCCCAGGGGATGAAACATGTAAGTCACATCCGTGGGCAGAACACACAAGAACTTAGAGTAGAACTCACAAACACTTACCCTTCTATCCCTGTAAACCTGCTAATTTGTCAAATTAGCACGTATGGTGTGTCTATTCGACACAGGCCTTGGCTGCTGTTGGAAGGAGCCCAAGGTAGACTGGGCATGGAGTCCGGTTCTCCATTTCTTTTCAGAAACCATCTCCTTGACTATTTCTGCGGCATCTGCACCATGAGGCAGAGGGCTGGACCCTAAGATACAGACACAGCACCCATCAAAGCCCCTGCTGTGAGGAGCTCACACTCCAAGCACGGCATCTGGGCGTGTACAAGAGCAGACTGAACAGCACTGCGGTAGAGGGAGTACAGGTGTCTAGCATTCACTTAAGAACCCCTACCCAACTTCTAGGGGATGAGTTACCTTAGCCAAGACCTGCAAGATAAGCAGACACAGCAAAGGAAAGAAAGAGCAGGAAGCAATGACCCAGACCTGGGGTCCTTACTGAGGTCTCTGAACCAGCCACAGCAGCATCCCCACACAACTGGGGAGAACTCCCATGCTCAGCTCCCCCCCCCCCACCTGTGCTGAATGTGACCCTCCGGGCTGTGTCCACAGGCCTTGCTGGCACTTCTGATGCACACAAGTCCGAGAAGAACTGCTCTAGGGAGACAAAGACTGAAGACAAACGGCACAACTGTTCTAAGAAAGAAGGGAAGCACGTGTCCCTCCTGTAGATGTAGAAGCATCCGTAGGCTTGGGCGGCACTGCGGCTCATTAGGCTAATCCTCCACCTGCGGCGCCGGCACCCCATATGGGTGCTGGATTCTGTCCCGGTTGCTCCTCTTCCAGTCCAGCTCTCTGCTATAGCCCGGGAGTGCAGTGGAGGATGGCCCAAGTGCTTGGGTCCCTGCACCCACGTGGGAGACCAGAAGGAAACACCTGGCTCCTGGGTTCAGATTGGTGCGATGCACCAGCCGTAGTGCACCAACCACAGTGGCCATTTGGGGAGTGAACCAACAGAAGGAAGACCTTTCTTTCTCTCTTTCTCACTAACTCTGTCAATAAATAAATAAATAAGCATCCGTAGGCTGGACTAAAGCAAACGGCAAGTGTGCTAATAAGGATGATGGTCTGTGATCATGCAGTCAGAGACCCCATGGGCAAACAAAACCACTCCCATTCCATCTCAGAGCCAACAGAGAGCCACTCACAGGGTCAGGTGCTGGAACAAAACAACCAGGCATCACAGAGAGATCATGCTCACTGGAGTATAGAGAATGTTGTGAAGGGGAACACACAAAGCAGACAGGAACAAGTAATCTGCAGAGAGGTGGTGAGGTGCTGAACTTGGAGGTACAGGAGGACTCAGGATAAAGAAAAAAAAATTGCATCAGTTTAGCGTTATGCACGAATGCTGAAGGCATACGGAACGTGGCAGGCCTAGAACCAAGAAGGATGAGTGCACACTGGGACAGGGTGCAAGAATGATCCCTGGGTGTGCGCAGCAGCCTCAAGTGGGAAACCACTCAACATTGCCCAATGGAGTGGATACACTCTGATGTGGTCAGCTAATGTACACCATCCCACGAAAAACGAATGAAGTGCACACTATGGATGGGCTGAAAAATATACTCCCATCTTATTAAATAAGGCAATGCCCAGAACAGCACAGGGCCCACACTGTGGTGCAGCAGTTGAAGTCACTGCTTGCAATGACCACAAATCATATGGCCAGGCAGCTAGCTTGAGTACTGGGGTCTCTGGTTTTCCAGTTAAGCTTCCTATGAACCTGGGAAGCAGCAGATAATGGCCCAGGTGTCTGGACCCCTGCCGTCCATGTAGGAGACCAGGAGGGTATTGTATTCCTGGCTCCTGGCTTCAACTTGTCCAGTCCTGGCTGTGGCAGCCATCTGCAGAGTGAGCCAGAGGAGGGAAGATTGAACCATCACTCTGTCTCCACCTCCCAGCCTTTCACATAAATAAATATTAAAAAAGTATACCAAGTTATATATTACTATAAGCAAATATGAATTCTCAAGCAGGGAAATTATTATATACTTTTTAAACATGTTTTTTCATATTTAATGATATAAGAAGGAGAGAACAATTATATACTTGTTTAGATGTGTTTTTCATATTTAGTTAATATAAGAAGGAGAGGAAAGGTGGTTTCTTTTTTTCTTTTTATTTGACAGGTAGAGTTAGAGAGAGAGAGAGAGAGAGAAAGGCCTTCCTTCCGTTGGTTCACCCCCCAAATGGCTGCCACGGCCGGCGTAACCGTGCTGATCCGAAGCCAGGAGCCAGGTGCTTCTCCTGGTCTCCCATGGGGTGCAGGGCCCAAGGACTTGGGCCATCCTCCACTGCACTCCCGGGGCACAGCAGAGAGCTGGCCTGGAACAGGAGCAGCCGGGACTAGAACCTGGCGGCCATATGGGATGCTGGCGCCACAGGCGGAGGATTAACCAAGTGAGCCACGGCGCTGGCCCCAGGGCGGTTTCAAATCTATGAAGGACACAGGTTTACTGACTTCCGAGTGTCGCCATCAGGATGGACCCTGGGGTCTGCAGAGAATGAGATCACATGTCTGCTGAGCACACTGTGGGGCAGACCTCAGGAGGAGCTGCGTCTCACAGCTGCTGCTGAACTGTCAGGTGGGTGCTGCAGTAGGGAGTGAGCTATTTGGATCTACACAGCTCTTAAGAGAGACACCTAGATGACAATGGGCATTGGAATCAACAGCTTATTGACATTAAAGCTATGGGTGGAAGTTCATGCCAATTAGCAAACAAAACAAAACAAAATGCCCCGGAGCCAAATCCTAGAAGTGGAGATGCAACATGCATTTGAACAAGAGGCCAAGAGAGATGTGAGTGGGGACAGGCCTTGGCATAGCGGTGGGGATGCTGCCTGGAGACACACACGCCATGCTGGAGGGCCTGGGCTCAGAGCTCAGCTTCACCTCCAACTCCAGCTGTCTAGTGCAGGCCTGGGAGGCAGCAGGTGACGACGGCTGGAGCACTTGGGTCCTGCCACACACCTGGGAGCATGCTGGGGGTGATCCATCGGCTGGAAGGTCGGTTGGTCAGTCTCTCTCTCACCGCCTCTCAAAGAGCAGATGGAAGGAGAGAGAAATGTTCCCTGTTCTCAATTATCTTAGTCTCAGTCCACTTAAATATGAGCAAAAACTTAGCCATATGTACCTCTGAATCTTTACTGCTAAACACATTTGTTGAATCAGTAAACTAATGAAGTGGCCAAGAGTATCCAAGGGTAGAATACACAAGCGGTTTCATTGGCAGGTTCCGTTGACACAGTACCTTAAATTTTCTCTAACTTTTCTTCTCTTATATCCAATGAAGCCAAAAGGAAACATTTGGGTCTTAACTCCACTCTTTCTGCCTTTTCCCCCTTGCTTTGAATTGCTAATGGACATGCACATTTTATAAAAAAGCAAAACATAGCTTCTGAAACACCATGACATTTAACCTGCTTACAACAGTAAGGAATTCAAGTCCCACACAAAGGATTTCCTAGTTCCCTAGAGCCAACCTCAGCAGCTCAGAGAAGAATCTCCAGGTGACCTCACCTAGAGACTGGTCTACAGATGAAGAGAGGCACGAGGATGCTGTCCATGGTTCAGCACTCTTGCCACCACAGGGCCCAACACCAGATGGCCAAGAGTGAGCTAAGAGAGAAAATGGGGTTGATACTGTCAACTGTTCCATCAATGATCAAATGCATTTATTATATCAATGAAATCAGAACCTCCAGGACAAACTGGGCTTGTAGTTCACTCAAACATTTCATTTCTCTCAAAAAGACTATTTACTGGCTTCATTACATAGGCAATAAAACACAGAGGAAATAAATAGGCTTTCTTCCTAATATCTATTACAAACACAACCCTGATTTGAAAATGTTCCCCTTCAAATATTCTATTTAATACTCATAAACAGTCATCAAAAGCTGACTGCATGCACAATTCTTTTCTGAAAGATGACTTGTGTAAGACACTGAAGAACAATGCCATGTGTGCCATCCTTAAAATCTAGAGGGAGGGAGGTGGCTATGAAAATCAGCATTTCAACACAAAGCACCGTTGTTCCTGCCAAGTCAAAGTCAGCTTGGGACTTTTGCAACGGGAGTACTGAAGACAGAGTGACTCCTTCCACCAAGGGATCTCTGGGACTGCATTTAAACTGAGCAGGGAAGGCGGGGAAGGAAGTCCAGACTGCAGAATGCTATAAACAGATCAGAAAAGTGCATTTTTATGCTTATAGATAATTTCTATCATAGATCACCCAGGATAGAGGTAGATAGCTATAAATGGAAAGCAAACCCAGACCAATCTGAATGTCTCTGCTCTCTCTGGATTTGTCCAGTCATGGAGGTGGAATCACACCATATGTGGGCTTTTATGTCTGACCATTTTTCATATAGAACACGTTCTCATGGCTTGTCCATTTGCTAGCATGGATTGGTAATCAATATAAAAAGGAATGACTTGACATTCAATCATATGGATAAACAACATTTGTTTATTTCTCTTAACTGATAGCAAAAAACTGGAAACAATCCAAATGCCTATTAAGAATAATGTTTCTATGATTCATATATAATTCGTTTGTGTGGAATTGTATGTTTTCAACCCTCCTGGGTGGCTACCTGGAAACAGGATTTCTGGGTCATGCGGTAACCCTATATTTAATATTATACAGAGCTGCCAAACTGTTTCCCAAACTGGATACCCATTTTAGAATACATTTAGAAACCCATTTATTGGGATCCAAATTTATTTTAGTTTTTGCTTATTTTTATTTGAAATTCAGACAGAGGGAGAGAGAAAGAGAGAGATTAATCTTCTACCCACTAGCTCACTCCGCAGATGTCCACAATAGCCATGGCTAGCACAGGCTGAAGCCAGGAGCCAGAAATTTGGATCCAGGTCTCCCATGTGAGTGGCAGGGACCCATCTACCTGAGCCATCACTGCTACTTCCCAGGGTCAGCATGAGCCGGAAGCTGGAAGTAGAAGCAGAACCAGGATCTGAACCCAGGCTCTCTGAAAGGGGAGGTAAGCACCCACGTGGCATCTTAGCCATCACACACAATGCTCACCACTGAGGTCCCACGTTCTGCACATCCTTGGTAATACTTGTTCGTGGTTGACTGGATTTTTCTTTAAGCTTCTCCAATGGGCACAGGGTGTACCGCACTGTAGTGTAGATTTGCACCGCCTTAATTACTAAGCAGATTTAAAAGATGCTTGACACAATTATTAGGCATTTGGAGACATGTTTATGAAAGTCCTCGAGGTTTTTCTAAGTTGGGCTGTTTGTCTTTGTACTGTTACTACACTTGATCTTAGCCAAAAGGCCCAGCAGCGGTATGTTTTTATATTGTTAAGAGTACCTAATATTGTAGAGGAAAGCCTCCCACCAAATATATAAAGTTCACATATTTTTCTTCCATGCTGTTGGTCCTCTTTTCAGTGTCTTGATAGTATCATATGAAAAACAATAGTTATTAATTTTGATGTAGTTCTACCTGTCATTTGTACAACTGTTATTTTGGTGTTACAGCTAAGAAACAATTGCCTAATCCAAGATTACAATGACATCATCCTATATTTTCCTTTAAGAATTTTTGACACTTACATTTAGCTCCATAATCCATTTTAGTTTTTGCATATGGTGTGAGGTAAGGGCTAACCGCTTTCTTTTGTAACTGCACACTCAATTATTCTAGCATCAATTGTTGATAAGACAATTCTTCACCCATTGAATGGTGTTGGTGTAACCAAACATTGACTATTAATGTTGATTTTTTTTGAGTCTTAATTCTATTGATCAGTTCCAATGATCAGTTTATCTAGCCTTATGCCAGTACCACACTGTCTTGGTTATTGTAGCTTTGTAGTAATGTTGAAATTGAGACTTATCAGTGCCATATTTTTTCTTCTTTTAAAAGATTTTTTGACTAGTCTGGGACCTTTGCATTGATATACTTATTTAAAGCTCAGATTTCAATTTCTCCAAAAATATCAGTTGTAACTTTAGTAGGGATTGCATTTAACCCATAGACCAATGTAGGAGCACTGGCATCTTCCCACCCCTGAGCACTGGATGCCGTTCCATTTATTTAGAACATGCTAAACATCTTGCCCTTTGTTAAACTTATCCCCAGTTTACTCTTTCTTGTGCTATTTGTAAGTTAACTTTTTTCTTGTATTTGAGTGGTTTTTTTGCTGCTGGTTTTTAGAAATGCAATCGATTTGTGTTGCTGATCAAGCATCCAGGACATCTGCTGAACTCACTTCTTTGTTCTCTTGTCTGTGTGGATTCCTATGGTTTTCTGTAGGCAAGATCATGTTATCTGAGAGTAGATCATTTTACTTCTTGTTTTCCAATCTGGATTCCTTTTATTTTTCTTCATTTTCCATCTTCAGTGCTCCAGCTAGCCCCTCTAGTACGTTAGCTAATTGATGTGGTGAGAGCGGCCATCCCGTCTTGCTCCTGACCTTAGAAACAAAGCCTTCTCAGGTTGAAAGAGGGTCACAGGTTACTTCCTGTTCTCACTCATGAAGGTTGCGAGATTTTGTCAGATATTTCTTGGTCTATCAGGATCATGGGGTTTTTGTGCTTTACTCTATTAACACAGCGTAGTAAGCTGATAATCATGTTGAACGAATCTCACATTCTTGGGATAAATCCAAAATGGTCATCGTAACGAGACCTTTTTATACGTTTCTGAATTTGGAGTGCTAGTATTTATTGAACATTTTTATATCCACAGGCAACTTTTGTTTGTTACTTTCTGGGAACATCTTTGGTTTTGTTATCAGCATAATCCGGGTTACACAGAATGATTTAGGAAGTGCTGCTTCCTCATCTGTTAGGACTCTGGGCTTTGAGGCTGGTTTGTCAGACAGCAAAAGTGAATTTACATGAGCATAACCAGCAGGGCGTGTCAGCAAACCAGATGACACGAAGAGAGGGAACAAATAAAGATGAATCTTAGAACGTCTCAAGCACACGCAGAAATGAGGGCACATTTAGATGCAATCATTCGTTTACATATTTCCGATTTTTTAACAAGCAGATTGTCAAATCCAGAAAGATTATGTAGATTTTCCTAGGCATACAAATGTGCCCAAATGTAGTCAGAAAAAGCTGAGAACAATTATATTCATATTTTGATCAAATGTAATGGAACTTTCGCGATTCTAAGACAATGGGTCCAATTTGCTTTCTTTACTTTTAATTGTAGTCATAATCACATCTTGCTAATCCATAAACATTTCACCACTTCAGTGAAGTTTACTTGTTGTCTAGATTCTATCAGCTACCTTCAAACATGAAATGCCACTCCTTGCTTCAGAACCTTTACAATGCAATAACCCCTCTTGTAACCCCAGCTACTGCTTTGCAGGTGCGTCTCGGTTTAATTTCAAGACCTAGTTCACAACCAGGGACTGGACTTGCGTGGTTCCCCTTCCATTTAGCAGAGGAGACCGGGGCTGTTCATAGAAGAGCAAGAACATGGAACAGTGATCACGCTTGCAAACCTCTATTACATTTCACCTCCTCCAAGGATGAGGTGATTATGCAACTGGAGAATGGCGGCAGGGATAACCCCCTAGCCCAGTCAGCCCCACTGCCTCACACCTGGTGGACACTGCTCCTTCTCTGAGAACCCCTGAAGGTGTGCAGGGACAATCTCAACACCTGTCACTTTCTACACCATTCATTCATTTGCTTGGGTATCTCCTGGGAATTCCCTTTGGATAAAGGGCACACCTTATTTAACACTTTAACCCAAAGTACTCAGAACGTGTTAAAAGCAAAATCAATGAATAGTTAGAATTTAGTATTCCTAAAAGCGAAGGCATTTCATTCAAGACTGAGGATGCAGTAGCTAGATTGATCTCTAGTGTCACCACTCAGGCGTGCTGCTCTGTACAACATTTCCTTAATCAGCCTCAGTAAAACCTTGGCTCAAGCATAGTACTACTTTTTTCTGGTATCAGCACTTTGTCCCTTTTTTGTTCTTTTCTTGTGTTCTTTCTTTCCTTGGGCATTCATTTACATGCTCAGCTGGCAACATGTAAGACAAAGGACTATAAAGATGAATAAGTTCCAGGGAACACCCAGAGGGTCTTAAGAATAATCCACTAAAATTTAGTAATTGAAATGTTATCACATTTATACCTTAGCCATAAACTGAAGCTTACAACTGATTGATGTATCTGCAAGGACACACACCTGTGTGTATGTGTTTAAAAGGATCCATTAACTAGCTCATGTTATCTGCCCTCTGTATGCTTCATCTTAACATGCAACTAGAATATGAAAACTTGGTAGAAAAATCTTATTTTGTTTCAAGCTTTCTGTCTATTTTTAAAAAGAAATGCCACGCCTACAGCCAACAGTGCAGAGCCATCACTTCAATTCCAGCTACCTCAGTTTACAGGGATGCTAGTCTGACTCACTTGCTGGTCCTCTTCAAGTCTCAGTTTTCTCATCTATCAAATGGGCTGGAAGACCATCTGGTTCACTACCATGATGTTTGTACAGAGTCCAAGTTCAAACGGGATATTTGAGTCCATAATATGACAGATGTGATCTATCTTTTCAGAAATCATGATTACTGACTCTATTCATGGGCAAGCAACCATTCTGGTTTTATGTTCTTTAAATGGCCTTTAAAAAAAGCTTCCCTCATATGTGAATATCTAAAGATTGTAGTATTCAAATTTTACAAGGCTCTTGGTGAGGCAGATGGTAAAACATAAAAATTGTTCTGATTTTAAATTGAAATGAATCCAATACTGGCTACATGTCATTTTTCTAGTAGTTCCAAGTTAATCTCTTTCCTTTCTCATTTGTTTCAACATGACTTCCAAATTGGAACTTTTTTAAATGATTAATTTGACTCATTGAATAAGTGTTTTTAAAGTATTTTTCTTCTTTTTTTGTGATGCAATGCAACTGAAAACAACAGGCAAAGGGGATCAATTCAACAGGAAGACCGACTACGGTAAATGTATACACACCATGCAAGGGCACCCCTGCTATTTAAAACAAACATTGATGTATCTAAAAGGAGATATAGACTCCAATACAATAATAATGTGGGACTTCAACACCCCATTTTAATCAATGGACAGATCAACTAGACACAAAAATCAACAAAGAAACAACAGAGCTAATCTCAACCATGGACCAGATGGACCTTACTGATAGCTACATAACATTTCATCCCACAGCTGCAGAATACACATTGTTTTCATCAGTGCGTGGAACTTTCTCTAGGATAGACCATATGCTAGGCCATAAAGCAAGTCTCACAAAATTAAAAAATTGAAACCATACCATGTATCTTTTATGACCACAATGGAACAAAGTCGGAAATGAACAACTTAAACTTTAGAAAATATGCAAACACAAAAGGCTCCTGAACAATGAGTTACAGAGGAAATCAAAGTGGAAATTAAATTCCTAGGAAAAACATATCAAAACTTACGGGATACAGTAAAAGCAGTTGTAGGGGGGACGTTTATAGCAATTAGTACCTACATCAAGAAATTAGAAAGGCATCAAATTAATGATCTAAATTTTATCTCAAGGACCTAAAAAAAAATAAAAAACCAAACCCCCAATTAGGAGGAAATAATTAAAATTAGAAAATAAATTTAAATAAAAAGATAGAAACCCAAAAGATCAGTGAAATGAAGAGTTTTGAAAAAGTAAACAAAATTTATACACCATTGTCCTAACTAGCAAAAAAAGACCCAAATTAATAAAATCAGAGATGAAAAGGAAGACATTACAATGGATACCACAGAAATAAAAAGAATCATCCAGAATTACTACAAACAGCTATGTGCCAACAAACTGGAAAACCTAGAGGAAATGGGTAGATTTCTGGACACATACAATACATCAAAATTGGGTCGTGAAGGCACAGAAAACCTAAATAGACTAATAACAAGACAGAAATTGAGTTAGTAATAAAGACCCTCCCAACAAATGAAACCCAGGACCAGATGCTTTCAATGCCGAATTCTACCAAACTTTTAAAGAAGAACTAATTCCAAGTCTTCTCAAATTATTTAAAACAACTGAAATGGAGGGAACATCCCAGTTCCTTCTATGAGGCCAACATCACCTTAATTCTAAAACCAGAAAAATATACAAGAAAGAGAATAGACAAATATCTCTGATGAACATAGATGCAAAAATCCTCAACAAAATATTAGCTAATCAAATCCAACAATACATCAGAAAGATCATTCACCTAGACCAAATGAGATTTATCCTGGTATGCAGGGATGGTTCAAAATATACAAATGAATACATGTGATACATCGCACTAACATATTGAAGAATAAAAACATGATTATCCCAATAGCTGCATAGAAAGCATTTGATAAAATACATCTTTCCATAATAAGAATCTTAAGCAAACTGGGTAAAGAAGGAACATTCCTCGACACAATCAAGGCAATTAATGACAAACCCACAGTCTACATCATACCAAATGAGGAAAAGTTGAAAGTATTTCCACTAAGACCAGGAACCAGACACAGATGCCCACTCTCATCATTGCTTTACAATATAGTCCTGGGAGTTTTAGGCAGAGCCACTAGGCAAGAAAAAGAAATCAAAGGGATACAAATAGGAAACGAGGAAATCAAATTATCCCTATTTGCAGATGACATGATCCTACATATAGGAAACCAAAAGACTCCACTAAGAGACTAGTAGAACTCACAGGAGAGTTTGGTAAAGTTGAAGGTATAAAATCAACATACAAGAAACAATAGCCTTTGTATACACAGAAAATGCCATGGTTGAGAAAGAATTTGTAAAATCAGTACCATTCACAATAGCTACAAAAATTTTGAATACTTTGGAATAAATTTATCCAAGGAGGTGAAAGATCTCTACAATAAAAATTACAAAATAGTATGGGGCCATCCCTGTTGCCTAGAAGGTTAAGCCTCCACTTACAGTGCCAGCATCCCATATAAGCACTACTTAATGGCCGGGTTGCTCCACTTCTGATCCAGCTCCCTGTTAGCGCACATGAGAAAGCAGCGGGGGATGGCTCAAATGCTTGTGCACCTGTACCTACATAGGAGACTGGAGAAATCTCCTTGCTTCTGGCTTTGGCCTGCCCTGTTCCCAGTCATTGTGGCCATTTGGGGAGTGATAAAGCAGATGGAAGATCTACCTCTCTCTCGCTCCCTCCCTCTCTCCCTTCTACCCTCTCTCTTCTTCTCTAAAAATTATAAAAATACAAAGTATTAAAGAATGAAATAGAAGACACAAAAAATGGAAAAATCTTCCATCCCCATGGATTGAAAGAATATCATCAAAATGTTCATAATATCCCACGCAAATTACCAGTTCAACATGATCCCAATCAAAATTCCAAAGACATTCTCCTGGGTCTAGAAAAAATGTTACAATTCTTATGGAAACATAAGAGACCACAAATAGCTAACACAATTTAAGTAACAAATACAAAACAGGAGGCATCACAGTATCAGATTTTAAGACATACTACAGCACAGTTATAATCAAAACAGCCTGGTATTGGTACAAAAATAGATATGTCGACAAATGGAACAAAACAGAAACCGCAGAAATCAATCTACACATCTACAACCAACTAATGTTTGACAAATAAGCTAAAATCAATCTCTGGAGAAGAGAGTCTCTTCAACAAACAGTGCTGAATAAATTGGATCAATACATAAGTAGGAAACAAGACCCTTATCTTACACAAAAATCACTCAAAATGGATCAAGGATCTGAATCTATGACTTGAAATTATCAATTTAGTAGAGGAGAACATTGGGGAAACTCTGCAAGACATTGGCATAGGCAAAGAGTTCTTGGAAAAGACCCCAGAAGCACAGGCAATCAAAACTGAAACAGATAAATGGGATTACATGAAGCATATGAAAGAGTTATCTGTACCCCCATGTTTATTGTAGCTCAATTCACAATAGCTATTAAATCAACCCAGATGCCCATTGACTGATGACTGGATAAAGAAAATGTGGTAAATATACACTGTGGAATACTACTCAGCCATAAAAACAAATTAATCCTGTCTTTCGCAACAAAATGGATGCAACTAGAAACCATTATGCTTAGTGAAATAAGCTGGTCCCCAAAAGACAAATATACACTGTTTCCCTGATTTGTGGTAACTAATATACAGAGTACAAAAATTGATGTATATGAATGAAACTGAGAATTTGAGATTTGATTATTGTTTACAGTCCTTGTCTGTACTCTTGAGGAATAGTGTTTTTCTTGAGGAATAGTGTTTTTCTCTTATTTAAAAAAAAAAGATTTATTTACTTGAAAGGCAGAGTTACAGAGAGGCAGAGGCAGAGAAAGAGAGAGAGGTCTTCATTCCACTTGAAAGTCAAAGTTACACAGAGAGAATGAGAGACAGAAAGAGAGAGAGAAATCTTTCATCTGCTGGTTCACTCCCCAAATGGCTGCAATGGCCAGAGCTGGGCCAACCCAAAGCCTGGAGCTTCTTCTGGGTCTCCCATGTGGGTGCAGGATCCCAAGAACTTGGACTATCTTCCATTGCTTTCCCAAGCACATTAACAGGGAACTGGATCAAAAGTGGAGTATCCAGGTCTTAAATCAGCACCCATATGGGATGTTGGCATGGCAAGCAGTGGCTTTACCTACTGTACCAGAGCACTGACCCCAAGAATAGTGTTTTCCTCTGTGCTACTTGTTGAATTATTTTTTTAGTGGAGGCTCAAGCTTGTGATTATACAATAAACTGGAAGTATGTCAGGACCGGGCCATGGCTCATTTGATTGATCCTCTGCCTGTGGCTCCTGCATCCCATACGGGCACAATGTTCTAGTCCCGGTTGCTCTTCTTCCAGTCTGGCTCTCTGCTGTGGCCCAGGAGTGCAGCAGAAGATGGCCGAAGTTCTTGGGCCCTGCACCCTCATGGGAGACCAGGAAAGGCATCTGGCTCCTGGCTTCAGATCAGCATAGCTTCGGCCATAGTGGCCATTTGGGGGATGAACCAACAGAAGGAAGACCATTCTCTCTGTCTCTCTCTCTCTCACTAACTCTAAAATAAAAAACAAGGAAAAAAGTATGTAATTGTAAACATTAAAAGAAAACATAAGGAAGGAAGGAGGAAGAAGGAAGGTTTGGAAGTATCATTATGCTCTTAATCTGTACATAAGAAATACAAAAAATTTGTTCACCTTATATAAGTAAAAAAAAAACTAAAAACACTAGAAGGATTTATGTTTCTGTGTCTGTGTCCCTTATAGTCCACGCTGGTTCACTCTCAGATTTCCAAATCACTCAGACTCTCAGATCATTACAGATAAATGTCAAAATTTAGACAAAAGAAGTGACATTTTCAGAATGATACATGCAATACCTAACAGACATCTTTAATTTTTAAAGTTCACATAAGAATTCATCATTCAGAACATGATGGCTTTTGTGCCTGCTAAAGACTCTCCAATCATCTCTTTTATTAAAATGAGTCGATGTAATTTTTTTTAAAGCTCCCAGAATGAACGTCAGACTTATTTATCTGGGGGAAAAGAGAATACTTTGATACAGACAAGGTGAACGTCCTGCGTAACATCAAAGCGCCTTTTCTTTCATTTTGTTTTGAAACCATCCTCCAGTTCTACCTCCTGTTTTCTTGGCTTCCCACTCTTGCTCAAGGTCACCTCCTCCCTGTTAATACAACTCTTGGCCATCCGTTTATCAAGCGTCTGCCAGATCTCACAATACCGAAGCCAGAAGTAAAGCAAATAGAAAAAGGCGGATTTACTAGGAACTGCAGTGGGAAGGCAGCTGAGCTTACAACACAGTTTCAACACAGAGCACTCCATCAGCAGCTCTCCCTACAACCTGCAAAATCCCACAGAGCGATGCTGCTCCCCTACTCACGCACAAAACGCTGCTGGGACCTTATCTTGCAGGTGCACCAGATAAGCCAGCACACAGCAGGGTTACACAAATAAACACTCAAGGTCCCAAAGTTCCGAAAAAAAACCAAACTGCTGACACAACGTAATCACTAAAAAGGGCATCTAAGACAGGAAATGGGGGAGCCGGAAAATGTCAGTGAATTTGGTGACAAAGGGCTCCATCTCCCTTCACCCGGGAGTTAGCCCGAAGTTCTTCCAGCAACATGCCAGTCCCCGCGAGGACGCCTTTAGATGTCTCCCCTTAGCCCTCACCTGATCCCTGTGACCTACTTAGAATCCTCACCCCCTTTCTACAGATGAAGACGCGATGCCCAGGGAAGTGATTCTTCATGGTCAAAGTGGCAGTCAAGTCCTGGATCTCTACTTCAGCAATGAAGTCTGCCCAGAGCTGCACACTGAATCCACTGTTTTTATCTCAGGAATTTCCTACTTCCCCTATACATGGTATAATTATGCTAACGACTTGATTTCAAAGAACATAAGGAGCACCCTTTAAGGCTCTAACAATTTCCTTTCAAACACAGTTATTTTCTCCCCAGCACCCCTGCAGGTGTCTACAACTCATCATTGCAGATTACAGTTAGTGGTGTAATTCTAGGCAACCCTTTTAGTCATAGAATTCCATGCCCAACACTTCTACTCAAGTATGTATCATCTTCCTAGAATGCCTGCCCATTCTTTCCACACTTCTGTACAGATGGTAGGAGCCACTGCAACCTGTACTGAAAACATCGTACATTTGTGCTGCATTTAGTTCAGATTTCACACCACATACACACACACACACACACCAGAACTTGTGGAAAATAGAATTAGAAGATACATTTAGGAATGAGCACCAGTGTACCAGTTATGATGCCCGATCCCATGCTAGAGTGCTTGATTCCTGGTTACGGTTTCTGAGACCATCTTCCTACTAATGCAGACTCCGGGAGCCATCAGCGCTGCCCACGTAGCTGGATTCCTTCCCGCCACGCTAACTGGAGACTTGGATTGTGCTCTCAGCTCCCGGCTCCAGCCCACCCCCAGCCGTCATTGACTCAGGTATTTGTGGAGTGAGCCAGTGAACCAAAGTGCTCATGTGTGCCCTCCCTCTGACTCTCAAATACACATTTTTCATAAAAGATAAATTATGGGGGCCAGTGCCATGGCGCAGCAGGTTAAAGCCCCAACCTGCAGCACCAGCATCCCAAATGGGCACCAGGTTGAGTCCCCGCCAATCCACTTCCAATCCAGCTCCCTGCCAATGCTCCTGGGAAAGCAGCAGAGCATGGCCCAAGTGCTTGGGCCCCTGCACCTACAGGGGGGACCCTGAAGAAGCTTCTGGCTCTTGGCTTCGGACCAGCCCAGCTCCAGCCATTGTGGCCATTTGGGGAGTGAACCAACAGATGGAAGACTTTTCTCTCGCTCCCTCTCTCTCTGTAACTCTTTCAAATAAATAAAATGAATCCTTAAATTTTTTTAAAAAATTAAGAGTAAAAAATTTCAGAGTCATACAGTTATAATATTACTCCGTGTGTGGTGTGTAATGTTTAAGAGGAGAGGCAGCAATCTCCACACCACAAACAGCCGAGTCAAGGCTACTGCTGTGCCCCTCTGGCTGAAGCCCTCTGCTCTGCCTCGAACGTCTTCAGTTCAGCGCGACGCTTACTCCTCAGCTTAATGACGCTGCTCAAAACTGTGCTCCACTCATCTGCTCAGCCGACACCACTGAGCACCCACCCAACCACACACCTCACCTGCGCGTGTTCCGGAAAGCAAAACAGATGTGGCCCTGTCCTCAGAGGGCCCCTGATCAGCATTAGGGACCCATGGTCACCAACGCCCCCCGAGCCTTCCGGCCATCTCCCTTTGTCTCTTAGCCCCTGTCTCTGCACCATTTCCAGTACTCTCTCTCCCACACAAAGCACACAGCCCCAGCTGTCTGAGTTGCAGAATCAGAAAAGCCAGGCAGTAGGAACACAGCTCACAGAGGAGCGCTTGAGAGGAAGGAAAAAGAGTACTATGCAGGGCTCCACATACTCATGGCTGGCTCTTGGCAAGGTGTGCGCCCAGTGAGAGTAGGGATTCTGCTCCATGGGACAATGCATCATGGAAAAAAACTGTGCAGAGTGTCGCAGGAGGTCATATATATACTATATCCCTTTCAATGGTCCTTCATATATATTAAAATCAAATTTCTTGGGGCCAGCAATGAGGCATAGCGGGTAAAGCTGCCACTTACAGTGCCAGCATCCCATATGGACACCAGTTCGAATCCTGGCTGCTCCACTTCCAACCCAGCTCTCTGCTATGGCCTAGGAAAGTAGTATAAGATGGCCCAAGTCCTTGGGCCTCTGCACCCAAGTGGGAGACCCAGAAGAGGCTCCTCGCTCCTGGCTTCAGATCGGCACAGTTGTGGCCGTTGGGCCAACTGGAGAGTGAATCAGTGGATGGAAGACCTCTTCTGCCTCTCCTTCTCTCTGTGTGTAACTCTTTCAAATAAATAAATCTTTAGAACAAAAAAGAAAATGAAATTACTTTTACACCGATTCTGGGTACAACAATAGACATTAAAAATGTTACTCTGTGCCTTGAGTTTGGAAAATGGGTTCAGATTTGTTTGAGCCTCAAAAGTATACAGGTATGTAGACAGCATTTGTGAAAAATAGTGGGAAAGTCAGGAACAGGGTGACACGAGAGGCGAGATTTAACTGTGGAGGGTGGGCTCTGGCCAGGTGTGGACTGGGAAGTGGATTAAAGATGAGGGTTGCAGGTGAACAGGTGGTACTTAGGAGTAGAATTTCCAGATAGAACTCATGGCATGGGCTACTCAGGCGATGAGGCAAGAAGAAAAATGGCAAAATTATTTAGAGATGTGTGAGAAAACATCACTGTAGCTGCAGCGGCAGGGTGGCAACCAAGCCATGCTTGATGTCGTGCATCCACGGGTTTCAGCGAATGCGAGCATCTGGTGAAATACTGCCCAATGCTGCCCTGCACGGTGGGAGTGTTCACATCTCCAATGCAGAGAGGCAGATGACAGTCTCAGTGTCCAGGGCTCTGCAAACCTGAAAGTAACCATCACAGAGAGAGATGCAAGGTGCGATAGGAAAGAGAGCAGACTGGCTGAGAAAACCAGGCAGACTCACAGAGCTCACGCTGCCAGTCTAAAGACAGGAACATTCTAGACCTCTGAGACGGAGTGCAGGGGGCACTCTGACCAGGGAACTGAGGGAGGCAGAGGAGGGAAGAGGGAAGGCAGCAGCACCGGGGCGCTGAGGGGCACAGGTGTGACAGGTGTGCGACACAGTTGTGTTACTGACCAAGCAGCAGAACACGTGAGCACAGTGAGCTCGCAGGAACGTGGGGTTCCTTTCTTTGCACATAACAGCACCCCCAGGGTCCTGGAAACCAGCCACCATCAAGAGGGACTGTAACACTGGAAGTGAATAGCTTTTCACATGGAGTAAGCCAGGTGAGGAGAATTTCTATCAGATACACAGAGATCCATTACTACAACAGGCTCCTTTGCTGGGAAACTTCAGTTCTTGGCGCTCAGAGCTATATTTAGTTCCCATATAAAATTCCTTTACAGGAGTCCATATTGGATCTCTGCGTCAGTCCTCTGAGAAGGGAAATTAGCAGGCAACAGTGATGCAGGAATCTGGTGAAGTATGCAAGGGTTTTCTTGTAACCTGGATACATTACCACTACCAGACACTGTGTGTTTCCCAGAAAACAGTTCACTGCCAACGCTGGGAGAGGTAGAGATGCTCACACGTGGGCTGGATATCTCAGAAGTTCATCATTCTACCGCCATATCCCAAATCCATCCATTCATGCAGACATCAACCGATTCATCAGTCTACCTATGCAGCCACACATCTATTCGACAAGCAGGGCCACACACTGTGGGGAGGTAGATATGTGGATAAATTACCATTGTACCTGTCCTCAGAGGTAAACAATGCAGGGAGACACAGAAGCCTGGTTAGATTAATCCCAGTAAATGCTTCAACTTTTAAATGAAAGAATCAGTTAATGGGACATTCATCAAATACCAGGAAAACTGAGGCATTACATTGAATTTCCTAAAATAAAACGTGGGATGCAGGAGCTGAACCTATACTGCAAAGCTGACTTCAATCATGCACGTGTTTCTAAATCCCTTCTGATGATGGGGTTTGAGCCCCATCCCTAGTCATTGTCTGTGCCACCATCACAGTTCACTATTACTTTTGTCTGTACTTCCCTAAGCACTCGCTTCCATGGCTCAGCCCTAACACTGCCTTCTTCCCCTGGGTGCTACAAGTTAGTACTTGGCCCCCTCCTGGTCTTCTCAAAAGGGAGTCTCCAAGTTAATTCCTCAGAACAGGGGGCCCTTTGTCCCCCAAAGTATATCAGGTGATTAAAAGGCTACACACAGTACAGACATGCATACACAGTACAGATACACAGCATATTTATTGAATAGATTTGTTGAATCAATAAAGGATTACTAATGTTTATGACAAAAAATTGGGGAAGAGGGATCTAGTAAGAGCCGGCTTAGGGGCCAGTGCTGGCATACTGGGTTATGCAGCGCCAGCATCCTACATGAACACCGGTCCCGTTCCTGGCTGCTCCACTTCTAATCCAGCTCCCCGCTAATGCGCCTAGGAAAGCAGCAGAAGATGGCCCAACTGCTTGTGCCCCTGCCACCCACAGGGGAGACCCAGAAGAAGCTCCTCACTCCTGGCTTCAGTCTGGCCAGCTCCAGCGATTACGGCCATTTGGGGAGCGAACTAGAGGATGGAAGAGTTCTCTGTCTCTGCCTCTCCTTTTCTATCTGTAACTCTTTCAAATAAATCTTTAAAAACCCAAAATACTTGACATAAAACAGCATAAACACACAAGTGCAATGTAGTGAGATGTTACAGTAACTGCTTTTGTCCATTTAATCTGGTGTGAGCATAGCTAGCAAACTACTAATTATAGCTAAATATAGGCAGGACTGTGAAAAAGGAGTTATCCAAATGAAGCCACAGTGAGAAAATTAAATTCATCTAAAGAAGTTAATTGCATGATTTAAAAGCAAAAATCTGTAGCTTCCATTTAAGGAAGATGCCCACCCCAAACCTCAAAGATCAACCACATCTAATGTGAATATTTTATATCAAAAGATTTGACATTGAAAATCACACAACAAAGCATATGTCCATCAGATGTACCACCTTTTACAGATGAGTCCCATAGTCTCAGCACCCTTGGCTCCATTGCTAAATACATTCTAACTGATCTCAGAGCCAATTTGCAATTCAGAACACATGCACTCTCTCTACTAGGAGAAACAGTCAATTTAATGCTTCACAAATTGATTGCAAATTTCAGTATGATGTAAACATGTCCAGGATTTTCTTAATTAGCAAAACCGTTCCCCCCAACTGCTCCATTCCCAACACAACCATCATGCATACCAAAAGTAATTCTCAACTCCTCTTTGGGCAACGCAAGTGTTGCAGGATATTTCACAATATCATTTTAGAATGTACTGTTTATTTATTTGAAAGGTAGCAAGAAAGAGAAAGAGGTAGTCAGGGATGGATCTCCCACGTGCTGCTTCACTCCCCAAATGCCTGCAACAGCTGGAGCTGGCTCAGGACAAAGCCAGGAGCCTGGAAATCAATCCTGGCCTCCCTCTTGAATGGCAGGCACCCAAATACTTGAGCCATCACCTGCCTTCTCCCATGTTGTACTTGGGAATGAAGCTGGAATGGAGAGTGGAGCTGAGACTCGAACCCAGGCGTTCTGATATGGATGTGGGCATGTCCAGCAGCCAGAAAATCCTTGCCAATTACTCAGTTTAAACTCTCACGTCTGAAACATCTGTTCTTCCACTTTGCCACCAGATTCCAGTTAATCAGCTTTTCCTGCTGTTGGCCCAGCAGAAGGGTCAGGTGCAGAATGCTGGGCTCCTCCCACCCACGTCCCACCCCCAGCACCAGTGCTACATTCTTTCTAGTTTTGCTTCCAAATTCAGCAGAAATATTCTAGTCCTCCAAGCAGGCTGCTTGCTCCAAGGAGACCAGGTGGCTTAAAAATCCATTATGGTGGTTTAGAAATTGACATTTTTAGTAGTGAGATTGCAGATAATGATAACTCCATTTTTCTTACAAAAAAGAGTAAAGGATTTTGAATGTTTATCATAAATAATATAAATGATAAATGTTTATATTTTTACCCTGGTTGGACACTATACAATGTATACATGTATCAAAATATCACATTGTCTGCCATAAAGAGGTACAATGTTATGTGTCAGTTGAGAATCTAAAAAATTAAAATTGAAAAATTTTTAAAGATTATTACTTGTTTGAGTGGTAGTTACAGACAGTGAGAGGGAGAGGTACAGAGAAAGGTTTTGTTTCACTGGTTCACTCCCCGAATGGCCGCAATGGTCGGAGCTGAGCCCATCGGAAGCCAGAAGCTTCTTCCAGGTCCCCAATGTGGGCGCAGGAGCCCAGGGACCTGGCCATCCTCTATGCTTTTCCCAGGCCATAGCAGAGAGCCAGATCAGAAGAGGAGCAGCTGGGGCTAGAACCAGCGCCATACACGATGACAGCACTGCAGGCAGAGGCCCAGCCCACTATGCCACAGCACCGACCCCTAAATATTAAAATTTTAAATGGAAATTCTAAAGATGTTGATTTATTTGAACAAAAATATTTCAGTTCTCCAGAATAATATGAAGTGGGAGATTTGGTCTTATATTACAGCCTGACAGACTGATTTCTCAAAGCTAGACTTCAGACCTAAGTAACAACCCAAATTTTCTATATTTTGTGATATTTTAATGTTTCTACCTATTAATGGCATACTGTATGGCTATTTTGATTTCTAAAAAAAATTTCCTTTGATTGGAGAAAATAGTTTTCCAAAACATATTCAAAACCACTACCATTATCATGAAAACCTAAAGAGTACATCAGAGCCATGAGCAGTGTACATAGGCTACGGGGAACAAAGGGTGGTAGGAGATGCATTTTTATTTCTTTAAAGATTCACTTATTTATTTGGCAGGCAGACTGAGACGGACAGAGATTGGCACATGGAGAGAGGTCCTCCATCTGCTGGTTCCCTCCCCAGATGGCCTCAACAAGTGCAGCTGGACCAGACCAGAGTCAGAAGCAGGAGGTGCATCGACATCTCCCACGGGGGTGCAGGGCCCCAAGGACTCGGGCTATCCTCAGCTGCCTTCCCGGCACATTAGCAGGGAGCCGGATCAGAAGTGGAGCAGCCGGGACTCAGAGGAGCATTCCAAAACGGGTGCTGGTGTTGTAGGTGGTGACGTCGCCTGCTGCACAGGAGGCCAGATCCAGCTGCACATCATAGATGTCTATCCAACAACCTGCGCCTGTGTCAGTGGCCTATGGTCAGGGACACCCTGCACTGGGTGGCCACCCCACAAATGCTTCTGTCTCAGAATTCCGGAGGCTGGGCACTGGCAGACCCTGTGTGTGGCGAGAGCCACTTCCTCGGCTGTCCTCTTGCTGCAGCCTTGGGACACACAGAAAGGCCTCTGGGTCTTCTTGCAAGGGCACTAATCCCATCGCAAGTCACCCTGGGGCCTGGGCTTCAACACGTGACTTTACAGGGACAAACATTCAGTGCATAGCAGGTCAGAGAGTGCAGCACACTGACCCCACTTTCCCCAGCAGAGGTCTGAGGAACACTTGGACTCCTCATGCTCTTGATTCACCACCCCCTAGTGTCAGAAATGCTAAGTAACCAGATACTCAGCCACAAAGCTCCCCCAGAGACCAGGTGGTTTTCCTCTAAACCCAAGACTAGAGGTCCAGGAAGGCTGACTTGCAGGAGGGGCCCAGGGAATGAGCTAGCAAAAAGGAGTCCCTGAAATCTCCTAGTGACTGCTTTGGGCACAACCCCCTCATACGCCCCATTTTTAAAGATCCATCTTCAAACCAAACACTACTTTGTTTCATTAACAAATAAAACCAGTCCTCACACTGAGTTTTAACTGATCACATAATATACAGTTCTTTAAACAGGGAAGATTGTTTTGCTTTTTCCTCTTAGTTTTTTATGCAGATAATTTCTGTGTACGTGATAGGAAAAGTCTGTCCCATCTCAAAAAAAAAAAAAAAAAAAGTCCCAGGGTGAGACCTATTGATGCTCTAGCAGTTTACTCTGAGAATGACGTACACAACGACAAACAATGGGAAATGTAGCTTGGATTTTAGGTTTTCTGCTTCTCTACGTCCTCACAACACAGTACAAAGTCTGCCAAATACTCATTTATAGAGAAAATTCAGTTGCATTGCTCTATGGGACGCACATCTGGTAAGAAACAGGTGCATTCAGTGGAAGCCCCTGTTCACAGGCTCTCTGGCTTCCCCTGGAAAAGGCAGTCCCTTTTGTGAGGCTTTTATGTGGGTCAATCTACCCCACCTGCTGAGCTCAAAGCCAGGCAACAGCCCCTCAGGTAAAAAGGACCTGGTGTCACTTTTACTTTTCCTTTCCCCAGGTTTCTTTCTATGAAGCAGGAAAAAGAATCCACATGGTGAAAAAATGTAGTAAGAGACTCTTTGATACGACATGCTGGAAAATGGGAAGTTGAGTTACCTGATTACAAAACCTAGTAAAATAAATGATGAGCACATAAAGAAATGCTGATTTCACTATCAGAGATCTGCCATGGGCTACATTTACTAAATTCCCCATGCAACTCTAAATTGAGAGCAAGTTGGTGCTGCTGTTGATATAATGGTTGCTAAGATTCAAAGTATTTTCACTTCAAAGTCCTAGAATTTCTAACAGAAAGTCAGAGTCCAGTGGAGACACTAAGGCTGGTGCACTGCTTTTTCCACAGCAACACTCAATTTCTCAGTTTTGCTGTTCTCCCTCGAACTATTTTTAAATGCAGCAAATTCTACAGCAGAAAAATTTCTAAAGATGATTGATGGATCTTACACAAAGACAGTCTTCTGAGTGTACAAGGGTCAGCAGTAGCCGAGTTAATTTCAGTGTCACAAAAGGCAAGGGACAGCATGCTTATCCACATGCCTCAGATGTCCTATGTTACTTGGGGCTCACAGCTCTGTGCAGTAGGTGAGATGCTGTCATTACCTACGTTTCATACGGGGAGGGGGGGCAGGTGAGAGACGTGCAGCAAATTAAGCAACGCCAAAGACCACCAACAGGCACAATGCACACCCAGCTCTTTCTGACACTGCCACAGACCCCTGAGCTTTTGTTCATCAGTGTTGCCCCGCCCCAGGCTCTCTAAACATTTTGAAACAGCATCAGAGTACCAGGAAACATCATCACAAAAAGTCAAGGGTTAGAGGAAGAAGGAGTAATTAGAGAGGGGGTGACATTATTCAGCTGAATAATTTCACTTGTGTGCACAGGTCCTGGGGTGGTTCTGAACAGAGGAGACTTTGCAAACGGATAGTCAATCGCTGCACACAAGAGGGAGACAACGGCCCCAACCTTTGTGTAAGATTTGCCATGCTTGCCGGCGCCGTGGCTCACTAGGCTAATCCTCCACCTTGCGGAGCCGGCACACTGGGTTCTAGTCCCGGTTGCCTCTCTTCCAGGCCAGCTCTCTGCTGTGGCCCGGGAGTGCAGTGGAGGATGGCCCAGGTCCTTGGACCCTGCACCCCATGGGAGACCAGGAGAAGCACCTGGCTCCTGCCATTGGATCAGCGCAGTGCGCTGGCCGCAGCAGCCATTGGAGGGTGAACCAATGGCAAAAGGAAGACCTTTCTCTGTCTCTTTCTCACTGTCCACTCTGTCCAAAAAAAAAAAAAAAAAAAAAAAGATTTGCCATGCTCTCCAAGAACAGTGCACTTTTTTTTTTTTATGTTTGTCATGGGAGTTTGGGGGCCAAACAGAAACTTTACTGATTGCTGGAAGAAACACGTCAAATCAAAAGGAAAGATGTGGAAGCTGTCACACCCCAGGAATTCACCAAAACCTCAAGGGAAGAAGGGAAGCTTTTGATATTTCTTTATGTCAGGAGTACATGTGAATTCATCTCATGAGCTCACAGATCCCAAGCCCATCCACAGAGCACAGACACCCCCCTCCTGGGGCAGACACTCCCCGTGCTACACACCCGCCACACGTGTGAGCAGACCATGACCTACAATGGGTACTGATGCACAAATGAGCAGACTCAAGTGAACACAAGTCTGGTTTTCCCAAGGTCCCCCCATGGAAAACACATAACCCACAGGTAATTTGCTCATTGTCCCAGTTGTTCACACACCTCAATTTCCTGCCCTTGATCTCAAAGCAGTATACGTGCAAATAGGCGATTCTCTTTTATGAGAGAAACCAGCATGAGCTCCCCACATGTCCTCCCCAGTAATACGAGGAATCAACACAACCAGCCCAATTTTTCCTATGTTACCATTAAAACCATCAAAGTTTTCTCCTATAAAATTTCAAGTCTAGCAACAGAAAATGGACACTTGGAACTCCTGTGGCAGGAGCAGTTAAAAACAAACAAGACAGAAAGCCTCAAATGACCACCACACTTCTACAATTTCCCTACCAGGCAAAGACAGGTCACTTTGGCTTGTTATACAAGCTGGAATTACATTTTAAAAAGAATGAAAATAGAAAATCTTTCCAAACCACTTAACGCACAAGAATTTTACTATTTCTATGTTAGAAATGAGAAAACTAGGCCGGCGCCGTGGCTCAACAGGCTAATCCTCCACCTTGCGGCGCTGGCACACTGGGTTCTAGTCCCGGTTGGGGCGCCGGATTCTGTCCCGGTTGCCCCTCTTCCAGGCCAGCTCTCTGCTGTGGCCCGGGAGTGCAGTGGAAGATGGCCCAAGTGCTTGGGCCCTTCACCCGCATGGGAGACCAGGAGAAGCAGCTGGCTCCTGCCATCAGATGAGCGGGGTGTGCCGGCCGCAGCACGCCAGCCGCAGCGGCCATTGGAGGGTGAACCAACAGCAAAGGAAGACCTTTCTCTCTGTCTCTCTCTCACACTGTCCACTCTGCCTGTCAAAAATAAAAAAAAAATAAAAATAAAAATAAAAAAATAATGAGAAAACTAGTATTAGAGTAAAACAAGGTTATTTGTACTTTATCTAGTAGGAGAAAAGTCTCAAGTCACGAAGAATCTAAGCAGGTTCTAGAATCTCAGTAAACTTTGGCAGAATACCAGTTTACATTTGGATCTCTTTCTCCTTCTCCGTCTGACAACACAATGCTTATTCTGTGGACAGTCATACACAAAACAGTACCAGGGGAGTACCCACCCCGTGAAGGCAGAGATCGCTGGGATTCAGCCATGGCTCTGCCACACTGGGTTGGCTCCTAGCAAGTGCGCCTTAAATATCTGCAGAATAAATAACACTGATGGCAACCACCTCTCACCTTTCTCCTCCATCTTAGGTGGCTATCTCCAAGGTGCGGATGACTCACCTTGCCAGTGCGAAAAGCAACACTGACTCAATGTGTGGCAGCCCCACGTGCGGGTGGGTAACGCAGCAGACGGCTCCACACGAGGACTGCTCACCTGTGACGGGCTAGAACGGAAGGGGCAGCCATCTTCTCTCGTGTGTCCTTGCTGCTAAATACATTAAGGCTATAAGTAAATATGTTTTCCATGTTGAAACCATCCCACAAACATGGGAGAATGAATAAAGGCAATGCCATGTTCCCCACCTTGACCGTAACCACGCTTTGCCATCTCTGCAGGTCAGGACCAGCTGCCTAGCGACAGTTGCACATGCTTCAAGCTGATGGAGACTGGGAGGAGGAAGAGGGCAGGGCAGGAAAGTAAGAGAACAACTGTATTTTGTAAACTGGGAGTCAAGAAATATGAGGGGACTTCCAAAGCTTGTGGAAAATGGATTTGGGGCAGGCATTTGGCACAGTGGTTCTTACATGCTGAGATGCCTACATTCCTTATCAGAGTGCTTGGGTTTGATTCCTGGTATTTCTGGAGATTCCAGCTTCCTGCCAATGTGGACCCTGGGAAGCAGTAGTGACGGCTTAAGTGGCTGGGTCTCTGCCATGTGTGAGACACCTGTGTTAAGTTCCCAGGTCCTGGCTTTGACCTGGTACCACCCTGGCCATTGTGGAGCTGGGGGAGTAAATCAGTGGATGGGAGATCTGTCACTGTGTCCTCTTTCCAATAAACAAAATGAAACATAAAGACATTTTTAAAGATAAAACAGAGGGGCCAATGTTGTAGTGCATCAGGTTAAGCCATTGTTCACAACTCCAGCATCTCATATTGGAGGAGCCCCCTCCAGTCCCAGCAGCTCCACTTCAGATCCAGCCCCCTGGTAGTGCACCTAAGAAGGCATCAGCAGATGGCCCAAGGCCTGGGGCCCCTGCCACCCACATGGGAAACCAGGTTGGAGCTCCTGGCTCCTCGCTCCTGGTTTTGGCCTGGCTGACCCTGGCTGCTGTGGGTGTTTGGGGAGTAAACCATTAGGTGGAATCTCCCTCACTCTCCCTCCTTCTCCTTTCTGTCTGCTGCACTGCCTTTCAAATAAGAGAAATCTCTTAAAATAAATATTCAAAATTAGGAAATATAAATTTTGACACAGAAAAATTTCCATACCCATGTACAATTTTTTTCATGTTTTCCATGTTCTTGAATCCTCATATGCATCAATTTAAAAAAAAATTCTGCATCAAAAGAAACGTCTTTAACTTCCATTTCTCGTGAGCTTTCACAAGTACTTGTATTGTCTGCAGTTGATAGAATAACAAACAGGTTTTAGTTTTTCAAGTTACTGCTATAACTGACAGGATGGAAACGAAGACTTCTATATATATCCATCAAAAGGAGATGGGGAGATGGAGGGTGGCATGAAGAAGGCACAGGAAGAACTGAACCCTTGACCACTACGCTGGATAGCAGCAGACAGCGTCTGAGGACAATGACTGTGGTGTTTGTGTATTGGTCAAGTATGTGGAGTTAGGTTCCCAGAGAGTTAAATGCTCACTAGTTAAAAGTTCTGCCTCTGGAGTGTGAAAGCAGCTTACACAGGTGTAGCCTTTCTATAGGCCCCTCCGGGATGATTTGGCTTATTTTAACCTTGTATATGTGTTGCTTTGATAGACATGTATTTAAGGGACTAATAAAAATATCTAACACATGAGATGTGCGTATGTAATGAGGTAATGCACACAGACGTTTAAGAGGGGGCCGCTGCCTGAAGTGCTGGCATCCCATATGGGCAACGGTTCAAGTTTTGGCTGCTCCACTTCCAATTCAGCTCTCTGCTGTGGCCTGGGAAAGCAGTAGAAGATGACCTAAGTCCTTGGGTCCCTGCACCTGCATGGGAGACCCAGAGGAGGCTCCTGGCTCCTGGCTTCAGACTGGCACAGCTCTGGCCATTGTAGTCAACTGGGGAGTGAACCAGCAGATGGAAGGCCTCTCTCTCTCTGTCTCTGTCTCTCTCTCTCTCTCTCTCTCTCTCTCTCTCTCGCTGCCTCTCCTTCTCTGCATAACTCTGATTTTCAAATAAATAATTTTTTTAAAAAACGGTCAACAATCTGATTTGAAGGAAGAGTCCATAGATGGTAGCACTTCCTCTTGTTTTAATCACTGTTGACAAACCCAGACAATCGAGACACACTGATCCTGCAAAACTTGCATGTGCTTCGTGGAAAACGCGTGCAATTTCCCACTGCCTGATATACACTGTGGAAGCATTCACAGTCGTGAGTGTGTGTCTGCGTGTGTCTGTGTCTGTGTCTGTGCCTGTGTCTGTCTGTGTCTCTCTGTGCCTCTCTGTGTGTGTGCCTGTCCGTGCCTGTCCGTCTCTGTGCCTGTCCGTCTCTGTGCCTGTCCGTCTCTGTGCCTGTCCGTCTCTGTGTGTGTCTCTGTCTTCTTGGGTAAAAAACATTGCTATTGCCCATGCCAGCATCGATCTCAGTTTAGACAGACTTTGCTCAAGCATTTATAACTGAGCAAGTCGCCTTCTTTGTCTTTCAAAGCTTTGCCAGGATTTCCTCTTCACTCAGGAAGATTTTCAGAGTTTGTATTTTCTTATTACTATCTAGTATTAATTGAAGCTAAGAGTTTTGACGCGAATGACGGTTTTAGACTGAGCTGAATCTATTAGACAGCAAAGGCAAACCAAAACAAGAAAACATTTGATACTGAAATCTGCACATCGTGGAATTAAGATAAGGGATTAACTCGCTTGTGGAAACGGCAGGGTTGAATGTGGTTCCCCTGCTTCCCTGAAAGGAAGGGTGAACCAGAGCTGACCCACCCACCACAGTGTGGACGAGGCTCCCACCAGAGGAACTCGCAACCCTGGAAAATCTCCCCTCTGCTTTCACTGCCCGGCTCGGGAGTGGGACAGGCCTGGCCCACGCTCACTCTCAGCCCCGTCCCTGAGCCGCCACCCCTCCTCCCCACAGGCAGCTGGTGGCCCATTCCTGTAGTTCAAAGCCAGACTTCTCTCCTTTTTTTAAAGCTTTTCCAGAAAACAGAATCACAGGTTGACTGAAAGACAACCCCAAATCAACCCCAGAGCATTCTCACCGTTCTGTGACCACAGTCAGAATCTTCAGTTAAGAGGAAGGGACGATGCCTTCGCCCGCTCAAGGTGAAAAATAGAAAAGAGTTGAATTCGTAAGGAGCTGAGGAGGGCACTACTTTTTTGACCTCTAGAAGCACTCAAGTAGCCAGTGTGAAGGACATCACCATGGACACAAGTCAAGCTAGAATTCTCCCAATAGACAGACTACACCGGCGGAACAACATGGTGGTGTTAGGAAGCTCAGGTAGCATGGGGAAAGCTCTGCAGCCAGTGACTATTGGCTGGAAAGTCAGAGGCTTCTCGGGGCCAAGTCCCGGTTTCATATGGAAACATCTCGCGGCAGGTGGGCCTGATTCCCAGTGCTCCCGGGGCAGGAGCAGGGGCACCTGCCAGCAGCACAGCACACAGTGCCTGGAGGGGTTGTGCCCGCCCCAAAGCAACAGGCACCACCTGAGCAGCGCCCCTCAGCACAAGACCTCAAAGAACATTCAAAACTGCTCTGAAGAAACTGTTCAAACTCGAGAGCAAGCAGAGTACAGCTCCCCATAAAACACAGTCAGACATGTCACATGGGCATGGGATGCTCTGACCTCATTCCGTGAATCCATCCAACTTTGTTGAATAAAATGAGCCGAATGCGCCTATGAAAACTGGAGCAAAATGAACAAGGCCAAGATGAACTGGCAATCGACGGCATGTGACTGGCTAGTGGAAGAAATTAATATCCCTGCATAAAACAATTACAGCTCATGTAAAAGATGCAAGAGCCCATACTCAAGAGAAGTCAGATTTTGACATTTTAATTCCAGCAGTATCCAGAGAGTCAAAATATCCATGAAACGCATAGACTGAGTTTAAAGTCAGGAAGGGAGTAAGTTAAATTTTTGATATGCATGACCCATCAGCCCCTGGCTTACCTTACCCTGAAAGCAATCCGCAGCGTCAGGAAGAAGCGGAGTATTCCGGTCCCTCAGCTTCCTGAATCCTAACTGCACAGGCGTTTCTATTTATAGGTGCTCTCACTGACTACTGGCTCAAACACCTTTCCAACACGGGGCCCCTGCAATAGATGCTGAATAGTTCTAGAAAGTTCACACCTGTTGTCCATCAGGCTGTCCCATCAATTTGCTCTGCCTCCCTGTGCTGTGGGCATTCAGAAAACTGACGGAGCTCCAGGAATTGCGACCAAGGGGGCAATGAGGCGTCCAGAGCTGTGTCAAAAAGTCCAGCACCAGGCCAGCGCTGCGGCTTACTTGGCTAATCCTATGCCTGTGGCGCCAGCACCCCGGGTTCTAGTCCTGGTTGCTCCTCTTCCAGTCCAGCTCTCTGCTGTGGCCCGGGAGGGCAGTGGAGGATGGCCCAAGTGCTTGGGCCCTGCACCCGTGTGCGCAATCAGGAGGAAGCACCTGGCTCCTGGCTTCGGATCGGCGTAGCGCACCGGCTGCAGCGTGCTGGCCGAGGCAGCCATTTGGGGGGTGAACCATCGGAAAAGGAAGACCTTTCTCTCTCTGTCTCTCCTCTCTCATTGTCTAACTCTGCCTGTAAAAAAAAAAAAGTCCAGCACCAAAGTGCCCCATCAAGGCAGCCAAGAAGCTAGGGAACCCGCGTGTAGCAAACTAAGCAATCTGCCAACATACAGGTCCCAGCGTATTTGTCCAAAGATGGCAGCACGGTAATCACCTGGCTTGGGCCTCAGCTGGCGGGAGCTGGGCTCCACCAGTCGGAACTCAGAAAAGCCTGGTAGCAGTCAGCGAGAGTAGCTACCCCGCAAGGGCAGCTCTGTAGTCAGGAGCAGGTGAGGGAGAAGGAGCTGCGTGAGGGAGAACCGGGGGTCATCTCAGGAGGGGGTGATTACAGGATGCAGCTGTGCCCTGTGATCCGAGCGTGGACCGGGTGCTGTCAGGAGGTTGGGCTCCTTCTTCCATGGTCATCCTAATGAGCTGACCTCTAAGGAAGGAAACGAGAGCCAAGCTAAAGCTGTCCTTGGTCAGACATGTTCAGTTGTGTCCACCAACGTGAGTGGCTTGCAGAGCTGGCATTTCTGTGGCGTGCAGAATACTTGTGTTTGTGTTCCTATGTTACAAACAGGCCTTGTTCTCCTCTTGATCCATCACTAACCCAGGGGAGCCTTGTCTGCTGCTGGTGTTTGGCAACACAATTGCGTGCAGCAGAAGAACATGGAGGGTTTGCCCTGCCTGCCAGGCAGCCGTGGGATGGCAGGGCACGCTCTGTCCCTCTGGGAGGTGAGCGCAGGGGGGTTCCTGGGAGTGGACAGGAGGCCGACTTGCTGAACAGCAGATTCTCCGTGGGGCTCCTTCACAGGTGTGTGACCTGGTACGGTGATCCCCGACCATACGGGTGGGTGGATCTAGTGGATTTGTAGGGAGGGGTCTGAGACAGGCCATCTGCAGCCACCTCCCTCGCCATGTGCGTCCCATTTGATAGGTGACAACTTCCTGGTGTCATACCTCCAAATAGGCACTAGGTAAACACCGCCCGTACGCCTCATCTGAAACGTGCAATGGAAAACTACTCACCTGCAAAGTGGCAGACTGTGAAGACCAGAGGGTCCCGTTCTGCCATGGTGGGTGCCCCAGGTGCATCTCCTGCCCACGCCTGCAGCACTCCCCGGGCGTGTCCCCCCAGAACCCTGTACTCTGTCCTCTCCTTTCAACCAGCCCCAGCATGACCACAGCCTAAGTCACACCCACATTCAGATAAATTCCTCCGGAACAGCCACTGAGTATTTCTGTTTATTTCCATCCCTGTGTGTTAATCCCCCAACTTCCCCTCTCTGTGAACTGTCAATCATTTCCTAACCACAAGCCCCCCGCCTCAGTACTCTTCATTACCTCGATACTTTCCAGGTAGAAACACTACCCTCACAGATGAGACTGAAAAGAGAGTGCGTTACTCTCCTAATGATTCGAGGTGGAAAATACTGCAGCCCACCCCGCGACTGGAAAGGAAAACCCCGGGCGTGCCTCAGCCTACCCCAGTTCAAGGTGAGCTGTGCGGTGGCAAGGGGCATTTTATTCTGAATTTTAATTGTAATTTTCTCTGGGAGAGAACACAATGTCTTGCAAATTCCAAGACATAGTTACACAAAATCTCCTTTTTCAATACAGCACAGTACCCATTTAGTTGAATTTATTAGAAAGCAACGTTTGTCATGAAGTCCAGTGGGGAATGACTTCTAGCGCCAAGGCAGCCAAGCGGGGTGAGTCTGGGGCCAGTGCACACACACACACACACTCAGTGTCCTCCCTGGAAAATAGGGCAAATGCTCCCTACACTTTCCTCTGCTCAAGCATTCTCTCCATAGAGCGCAGACGCCGGCAGCCCAGCGGAGCCAGAAGCTCCCAAGAGTGCCGCAGCACAAAGGCACAAGTCAGGAGACGCTCCTCCTGTTCTCTGTACTCCGCCACGTTACTCTCAAAGTCAGGACCTTTTCCAAATTTGCTAGAAAAAGACAGAATCAAGAGGCAAATAAAAGCCTATTTAACTTCCTTTTATTTGCAACTTCAAAGTAGGTCATTGACACAGTGAAAAGGATCAGGAGGGAAAAAGAGAAAACAGTTAACATAAAATCCAAGGCTCAGCAATGGTAAAACCAAATCCACACACAATTTCTTTCTTTTTTTTTTTTTTTCCAAAGCGCATTGTGCAGTATGATCAGGAAAAAATAAGTCATGAAATTGGTTTCTTTGTTTCCTCTCAGTCCTTGTGAAAAGCCATTGACTGCAAGCTAAAAATGAACAACACAAAATCACCCAGCATTCAGAGGGAGAAGACGCAGACCGAGGAGCCTGCATGCCCCGCTTTTATTTCCGTTTAAAAAGCAAGCAAATCGATCATTTCTGTTGAACTCAATTTTCAGCTACATTTTCAAAGGAGTTCTGGGTGCTCCTCTTTTATGTCCGGGAAAAACTGATGTTCTTAACAGCCCACTCCACTTTCTGGACAACTGAAACTTATTCATCTTAAAAATTATTTTCTTGGCTCCAGCAACCAAGCTCACACCTCAGGGGGCCTCACTATTCCTCAAGGCAGGGCCTCCCAAGGTGCAGCCCGCACAGAGTGTCCTGGGGATCTTGTTCAACTGCAGGCTGCACTGCGGAGACCAGGTGCCCACGCTGTGGTCCAGGAGTGCACAAGTCAGCACCCAGGCCCCATACCAGAGAGTCCCCGAGGAGAGCATCCAAGCAGGGCCTGCAGTGCTCAGCTTTTAAAAAAGTTATTTTTAAAGATTTATTTATGTATTTATTTATTTGAAAGGCAGAGTTACAGAGAGATCTTCCATCTGCTGGCTGATTGCCCAAATGGCTACAACAGCTAAGCTGGGAGAGTTCAAAGATAGGAGCCTGGAACTCCGTCCGGGTCTCCCATGTGGGTACAGGGGCCAAAAACCTTAGGCCATTTTCTGCTGCCTTCTTAGGCTCATTAGCCGGGAGCTGGATAAGAAGTGGAGCAGCTGGGACTCGAACCTGCCCCCACATGAGATGCCTGCGTTGCAGCCAGCAAGCAGCTGAACAACGCCAGCCCCAGCTCTCACCTTATTTAAGTGTTTATTTAACTTTTTTTTAACTGAAAGAGAGAGAGTGTGAGGGTTAGGGAGAGGGAGAGAGAGCGCCAGATGTTCCATCCATTGGTCCCCAATGCCCACAACAGGCTGGGCCAGGCTGAAGCCAAGATCCAAGAACTGCATCCAGGATGTGGATGGTGGGGACTCAAGGACTTGAGCCATCCTTGCTGCATCCCCATGTTTGCACTGGCAGGAAACTGGAATCAAAGGCAGAGCTGGGACTCGAACCCGGGCAGTTTGACATGGGCTGCAGCTGTTCCAGGCGACATCTTAACTTCAGCACCAGACACCCACCCTTATCTCTAAGAAATTCAGCCAAAGATCATTACGCATTGTGTCGCTTTCCTGGGTCCACCGTGACCAAGTATCAAACTGGGAAGCTAACTCTCCCAGAGTACTGCAGGCTCTCTGATTCAAGGGCGCAGGCTCCAGGGAGGAACCCCACTTCTGGTTTCTGAGGCAGCCAGCAATCCCTGAGATTCCTTGGCTTATAGATGCTCCAATTGCCACCTCCATCTTCACGCGGCCTTCTCCCTTGTGTCCACTGTGTCTCTAAGTGGCGTTCTCTCTCTGTGGCCACATTTCCCCTTCTTATAAAGACGTCAGCCATCGCATTAGGGCCCCACCTTCTGCAATATGATCTCCTCTTGTGTTGATTACACCTGTGAAGATCCTGTTTCCAAATAAGGTCTCACACACACGGGTACCTTCTCTTAGAGGTTCAATATGTCTATTGTGGGGATGCAGTGCAAGCCAAAATGTGCCCAGCAAAACCTGGGTCCCTCAGAACTGTGGTTCTCCACAGGCACTGCTCATCAGATTCACTGGGGGAAACTTCCTAAACTGCACCAACGCTGGCTGCAACCAGTGAAACCAGGTGCTTCAAGATAATCTCAGGGGCCAGCACCGTGGCTCACTAGGCCTGCGGCGCTGGCACCCCTGGTTCTAGTCCCGGTCGGGGTGCCGAATTCTGCCCGGTTGCTCCTCTTCCAGGCCAGCTCTCTGCTGTGGCCTGGGAGTGCAGTGGAGGATGGCCCAAGTGCTTGGGCCCTGCACCCACATGGGAGACCAGGAAAGTCACCTGGCTCCTGGCTTCGGATCAGCGCGGTGCACTGGCCCCAGCAGCCATTAGGGGTGTAAACCTTTCTCTCTGTCTCTCTCTCTCATTGTCCACTCTGCCTGTCAAAAAAAAAGATAATTCCAGGAATTGTGATTCATTAAATCTTCTCAACTCCACAGCAGACCAATGCTTCGGAATCAGAGCGCATGGAACAGACTGCACAAGGACTTTTGAACAGGTACGGTGTTGGAGCCGGCACTGTAGTGTAGCCGGCAAAGCCGAAGCCTGCAGTGCCAGCATCCCATACGGGCGCCAGTTCAAGTCCCAGCTTCTCCCTGCTAATGAACCTAGGAAAGCAGCAGAGGGTGACCCAAGTGTTTGGGCCGCTGCACCCACGTGGGAGGCCCAGAAGAAGCTCCTGGCTCCTGGCTCCTGAGTTGAGACCCGCACAGCTCCAGCCATTGTGGCCATTTGGGGAGTGAACCAGTAGATGGAAGATCTCCCTCTCTTTTTCTCTGTCTCTTCCTTCTTCTCTCTCTGTTTTTCTGTAACTCCGCCTTTCAAATAAATAAATCTTTTTTAAAAAAGAAAATGTACAATGGTTTTAAACAGAATGTGCGCTTTCCTAGTTATGTACTGGAAAAATTACACTGGTAGCTTGTGCTACAAATACGCTGTTTTAGGAAACAAGATTCTAATAATGGTCTTCAAGAACTCAAAAATTTCTCCCTGGTGTAATTAAAAATGTTTAACAATCTCCTTTTAAAGGGGCACAGGTGGACCGGGAAATATTTCCTCCTGTATGAAGTTACTGTACACATTTAAATGAAGGTAAAGGACTAAGGAAGAAAGCACACATGAACAAATTAAGAAATTTGAGGTAGGGGAGCTAAACTGCATGCATTTATGATCTCTTAGTTCCTTATACTTGCCACAGTTATATATTTCTAATCCTGCTCCAAAGGGACTAGAATATTGAATCATTTCTAAATTATTCTCTCCAAGCTGCTCCCAATTTTCCAGAGTCGTGGTTCCAGAAAACACGTGGTAATTATTGGCTTCTAAGTTTTTCAAATAGAGAAAATTACTTGGTTGAGAGAGAAAGAGAGAGACAGAAAGATCAGATAAGAGAGAATGAAATGTTCAAAATATATAACCAGACCTGGAAACCTAGAAAATACTTTTAAACAGCTTCTATAAATAATTTTGTGTGTCTTTTCATTTTTGGATTGAAGCTAATTCTCCACCACTATTTGTTGTCTTAGTGATCACTCACTAAACAATAACAGCAATTTCATGAAATAATAAATTCCAGTGTGCTCAAACTTATTACAAGGTGAAACAAAGTTTATTACCAGAACAAAATTAGCAGTGCATCATGAAAACACCACGGCTAGTAAATTGAGAAATCGGAAATAATAAAGTGTGAAAATACTAATAAGCAACTATATCAAAAATATTAATCAGGTTAATAACAATGAAGCAATGACAAACTTTGTCAGGAGGCCAAGGAAAGAATGAGAAATCTATGTGAGGTTTACTCAGACCTAGGGCGCAATTCACCCTCCAACTGCTATGTTGGGGAAGGAAAGCAGTGGCTATCAATGATTCTGCAAGGACCAGAACCACAAGCAGAGGCTGTCCCCAATCCGGGGACAACCGTGTGGCTTCGCTATCACTGCTCTCGGCTCAACGTTGTTGGCGATATCGCCTTGGCCCTTGGAAACCACTTCTAATGTCTGCTGCACTTCACACACGAAAGCATGCCCATTTATTCTGTAACTATCCTAAAACGTTGTTCTCACAATCAGTAAGTAGGCTGAACTACATGGATCTAAAACAACCAAGGGTACCCGTCTCCCCCCACGCGCCCATTGTGGGTCACAGGGGTCTCCACTCAGCACACGCGTGAGCACTGACAGTGCCGGCCACAAAGAGACCACAAAACACAACCCTGCCTCGTGGCTGGAAGAGGTATGGTGGGGACAGCGGCAAGCATAAAAATATCTGCAAGACTCTGCATTTTGTGTGAATCTCAGAATGAGGAAGACCGTTCCTGACTCGTGGGTGTGGGTGTGGGTGTGGGTGTGGGTGTGGGTGTGGGTGTGGGTGTGGGCAGTCCAGTATCTTTCTCTCTGACCTCTGTCTTGCTCTGTATTGATTTCACACCTTTCTATAAGCTATATCTAAGTCTGCCCCTCCTACAAAAAATGCTGCAGAACAAACCACATTTTCTGTGTGTCTCTTGACTATTACCTCCTCTGCTCACCACTTAGCCAGCCACAATGCAAGTCTTGGCGCAGGCTCTGCCATCAGTTCAGCCTTGCAAAGAGCCACAGTTGTCAAAGCACGAATAAGGGAGACTTCCTCCTCCCAGACAGGCAGAGTGGTGATTCTAACACACAGGGCTGATGCAGTCAAGACCCAGATACCCGAGTAGATTCCACAGAATGGTCCTAGAGCAGAGGACACCCACAAAAACCCCACAGACAGAACAGTCCCTAAACATTAATTGAATATGCTGATATAATGAACAAACTTCAACGAAAAGATTTTAAAGCGTGTTATTCCTGAGCGATGGAATTAGAGGCTATTTTTAAAAACACGCCTTTTCTTTAGATGTCTTCCTTATTTTCCAGATACTCTGTAGTACCTGTGTGTTACGTTTATAAACAGAATACAGTATTGTTTTAGGAAAAAAGAACCTGAGTGTTGCAGATAATGGGTATATTCAGATGTGTTTGTCATTTCTGAGAGGTTGACTCCCGGTTGGCGTGAATCCATGCTCACAGGGGTTACAAGTGCAGGCTGTTGGACCATTTGATTGTGTGTGTAGAGGAACCCAGTGCTCCAAAAATTAGAGAGTGACATTAATATGGTCATTCCTAAATTAATGTGAAAGAGGTGGTGATATACGTGTGGAATAGTGGGCAAAGATTATGTACGAATCATTCTTTTCAGTCATACCAAAACCAGCAAATGTTAGCCTCAACCTATATACTCTTTCATGAAGGATACCATTTAAATCTTAATTAAAATTCTGTTACTAATCTATAGAATCTGCTATCAAAATGTGTTGCTAAAACTTGGTAGCTATTGAAACTTAAGTAACACTTCTAAAGTCACTGCTAATTTAAGGTGGTAAAATATCATCTAGACCTTGATAACTTTGAGAGCCCCAAGCAGAACCCTAATTCATTAATTATATAAATGCTCTTCTTCCAAAAAAAAAAAAAAAGACTATGGTTGGGCGCTTTTCGAAGTGGCTTCCACATTACTTGGGAAGCCCAAACCCCACACGCCTGGGTGACATCGACTCCGCTCCACATTCCAGCTCCCTGCGAATGCACAAGCTGGGGTCTAACTAACCGACCTCAGTCCCTGCCCCCATGTAAGAAACCCAGCTTGAGTCCGCGGCTCCTGGCTCTGGCTGGGGGCAGCCCCCGCTGCGGTGGGAATTTGGGGACTGAACCAGCAAACGTCTCTGTGTCTGTGTCCTCTGTCTCCCTGCCTCTCCAACACATTAAGTAAATAAACCATTTCTTTAAAGTAGGCTGAGTATGTGCTGCGCCACCTAAAGAGAATATTTGCAGCTGTGTCTTCATTTCCAGGGAGCAGTGGAGATTCTGACAATAGAAATCCAAAATATCTAGTTGCCAGCTGTACTTCTTTGGACCACTATATAGATCTCTGGACCTCAGCTCACCAAATGGAGTAGGACCTAAACCAGTTAAAAAAAATTTTTTTTTAATTTAGAATGTTATAAAGATGGGAGAAGTTTCTAAAGAAAAATATTTTTAAAATAGCTAAATAAAAGATTTCATAAAGAAAAAGGTTAATTCTCCATATTCAGTTTCTTGTTTTCTTACTGTATCCTAGAAGGGTGTGTGTGTAGGGGTGTGTGTGTGTGTGTGTGTTAAACATATGAAGCATCTACTTTGTATATTTCAAAAAAAAAATAAATTTTCATTTAAAATAATTAATTGAACATTTGTTCTGTGTCAAGATCATTTCTAAATATATTTTCTAAAAGCCTTCAATATTTCATTCATTTAATTTACAGGCTGAATCTTGGGGCGTTTATAACACCTTTTTACAGATCAGGCATTTGGGGCCAGCACTGTGGCACAGCAGACAGAGCTGCTGCCTGGGATCTGACATCCCCTATGAGCAGAGGTTCAAGTCCTGCCCACTCCACTTCCAATCCAGCTCCCTGATCATAACCCGAGACAGCAGCAGAGATGGCCTGAGTCCTTGGGCTCCTGTGCACACTGGGGGGACCTGGAAGAAGTTCCAGGCTGCTGACTTCAGCCTGGTCTAACCCTGGCCACTGCAGCCATTTGGGGAGTGAACCAGCAGATGGAAGACCTTTCTCTCTCTCCCTCTCTCTCCCTCTGTAACTCTGTCTTTCAAATATATAAATAAATCTTTTTTAAAAAAAGATAGGTATTATAAATAGCACTGAATTATTTTTATACCCCACAGTTTATCATAATTTTGAAAAACAATTATTCAGATTTTTACCTACATGCAATTTTAGGTTCAAATATATGTAATTAATGATAGCATTTACAATAACATTTAAAGATTTATAAAATTTCACAGTGAGTGTTCTTTTTTTTTTTTTTTTGACAGGCAGAGTTAGACAGTGAGAGAGAGAGAGAGAGAGAGAGAGAGAGAGAGAGAGAGAGAGAGAGAAGGTCTTCCTTCTGACTCATAAGGAAAGGGCCGGAAACATAAACATAAAACTGGACAGACATGAACCAAAGAAGGTCGCAAAGTCAAATAAAAATTTAAATGACTGAATGGTGTTTCATGTCTAAGTTCAAACTACTTTCACTGTGCCTACTGCCTCTGTAAACCTGAAACAGTTACAACCCATCAAGAGACTAAGGGTCCTAGAGAATCTGAACTAGCCTGCATAAAGTATGTTAAAGTAGGTAAAGCATTTAGTTCTTCATATTACTGCAAATGGCTTTGATATACACAGACAATGCAGTATTGCATGTAGCTAAATAAATTAGAATCTCTCAAATGCAAACAATAAAGGTGCATTGGTTCACTGGGAATCCTGGCAGAATAGAAATAGTTCCTCCAGTTTCCAAGCCTGTGGCAAACTTCACCTCATTCATAACGTTGTTGAGGACCACCTCTGGGAAAGGGAGGAGGGTAGATCCCAGTGGGACCATGATGACAAGAAAGACAGGCCACATGTACAAACTCAGGGGAGAGGAAGAGAGAGGTTGCAGGTGGAAAAAGACACCTCAATTACTGAGCACACCCTTGAACAAGGGGTGTGGAGAAATAGAGTTTGAACAGCACGTTCAATTTAGCTTGCATATTACATGCATATATCATCTACTCATGATTTAGGCTTCTGAGAGCCAAAAAGAATGTCAACCTGGAATCACTAATGATATCCACATCACTGAGATGTGGCTCCCCATGCAGAAATCCTGTCTTGGGTAACATATACACTTCGACTATTTACTATATGACTTCAGTGAACTGTAAGTAATAAGTTCCTGCAGCTCCTCACTTTATTAAAATATCTGCTCAAAAGTGGATGCTCTGAGGTGTTTTAACTTACTGTATTAATCATGCATCCTAATGGCACCATGTAATCATCCAGTGTATTTGTTTGCTTGAATTAAAACAGCATTCACATTTGGAATATAGAAAATATTTGCCACTTGATCTTAGAAAAACCCTGCTTATTAAGCCTCATAAAGCAATTCATATATTTTTCCTCAGTATTTTTAGACTACACACACATGCACACACACACACACACACACACACACACATACTGCTTTCTGAATTGCAAAACATGCAAATTAAGGGATACTCTAGGAGAAGTTATTAACTGGTTTCCCTTCCCTGGAAATTCACCTACCAGGAAATCTTGCCGCCAATGCCTGTGAAAAACTCAAGTTATTATCCGTTAATCTTGACTAGATCCCTGTAATAAAATTTATCCTCGAGACACAAGTATCTATATGATAGCATCAGTGTAACTTCTTTGGGGATTAATGATCTAAATTAATAGTTATTGAAAAGTGATTGAAATTGTCTCTTAATCAGCATATACCACAGGGATAGCCTAGGGGATTTCCATACACACAAAATTCTACCCAAACAGATGGAAATAACCATGCATACTCCTTGATTCTGTTTTTTCAAAAGAGGAACAATGTACCATTAACCCACTCTGAATGTGCCTTCAATGTAACAAGCCTTTACAGATTCAATTCCTCAACAATCATGTTTACAATATTTTGAATCTGGGACAAGAAAATATACAGGTAAGTGGGAAGTGTACACCCAGTTACTAGTGTGCTCGCACATGGTCCACAGCTGGGAGCATGCCCAGGGGTGAGAGAAAAGCAAGGATCCCGGAGCACGAGGATGTCCCCCTGGTCTTGGCGATGAACCTCCAGAGACATTACTGGTAGCCACATTCTGAAGCTGAACACAAGAAGTGCATGGTGCTGGGTCCAGGTGCTGCATCCCAGCCAGGTCTCAGGAGAGAAGATGCAGCCCTGCTGGGAGCTGTTGAGCCCTAGGAAGAGACCCCAGGCAGCTCCCCTCACCGGGCACCCTGAGAAACACACAGGCCAACCTGCAGAGACGGCACTGCAGGCCTTGCTGCAACGATGTCCCTGGCGGCTGTTTCTACTCCTAAAGACAAACGGACACTCAGTCCTGGCAGCTCCCGCGACACTGTATTGGGTACAGTAATCCCCGTTGGAGTTGACAATAGACATTGAGTGGATTGCATTTAGAAATTGTGTCATAGAAACAAGTTTCTCCAAATTTGGGTTTTATTTCTCAAATGACAATTTGTGGAACATTTTTAGTACATTAGTCACTAAGTTAAACATGGGAGAAGGCTACACAGATTTTTCCAACCATACAAAGTCATTTCAGGCAAATGCACAAATTCTAACTAGTCATGGCACGTTTTAATATGTTGAATATGAACTCAAATATTTAATCTCAAAGCCGGATTTAACATTGCAAACTCCTCCTTAACTTGGTAAGATCAAAGGATAGAATTAACTTCATCTGGAGAATTTCATTTGCCAAACCTAATTAAAAACTATAAATTTTCATATAAAAAGAGGTGATACACAAAAAGGATATTCTTTTTTTTTTTTTTTTGACAGGCAGAGTGGACAGTGAGAGAGAGACAGAGAGAAAGGTCTTCCTTTGCCGTTGGTTCACCCTCCAGTGGCCGCCGCAGTCAGCGCACCGCGCTCATCAGATGGCAGGAGCCAGGTGCCAGCTGCTTTTTCCTGGTCTCCTATGGGGTGCAGGGCCCAAGCACTTGGGCCATCCTCCACTGCCCTCCCGGGCCACAGCAGAGAGCTGGCCTGGAAGAGGAACAACCGGGACAGAACCGCGCCCCAACCGGGACTAGAACCTGGTGTGCCGGCACCGCAGGTGGAGAATTAGCCTATTGAGCTGCAGCATCAGCCTAGGACATTCTTAATATAGGGAAATTACTAAAAAGTGATGAGTTGGGCTAGTTATGCCTTAAATTAAGCTACTCAAGAGCTCCCTGAAGAGCCCCATGAGAGAATGAGCTGATCAGAAGCGGACATGGGGTGGGGACAAGGAGAAAGTTTTAGAATGTTTTCACAAAGACAGGAATACGTATTTTCCTGGTAATTAATCATTAAATGAAATCTCACAGGAAACCTTCTAAATACAAGAAGGCTTGGGGGCCGGCACTGTGGCGCGGTGGGTTCATGCCCTGGCCTAAAGTGCCGGCATCCCATGGGCGCTGGTTCTAGTCCTGACTGCTCCACTTCCAATCGAGCTCTCTGCTGTGGCCTGGGAAAGCAGTGGAAGATGGCCCAAGTCCTTGGACCCCTGCACCCATGTGGGAGACATGGAAGAAGCTCCTGGCTCCTGGCTTTAGATCAGTGCAGCTCCGGCCATTGCAGCAAATTGGGGAGTGAACCATCAGATGAAAGACTCTCTCTGTGTGTAACTCTGACTTTTAAATAAATAAATAAATCTTAAAAAATAAAAGACTGCTTGGACCCCTTCCCGAATGTCAAAATGATTATGACGTAACAAAAGACCACAAGATGCACAGGAGTGCAAAGATCTCTCTCAATCTTTAGCAATAAATGATGGAGAGAAACATGCCATTTGAGGAGGGAATGTCCCCAGTGACAACAGCGCACCGTGGCTGTGAAAAGGTTCATGGAGCCAAGGGGACATGAGCAAGCACTTGAGGGATAGGGCAGGGCTGATGCTGGCCGAACAAGTTGGAAATGAAGTTTAGGACAAAGATGAGAAGTAGAAACTAGAGGTCTGAATGTGGGTGCAACTCAACTGACGTCCCTGTGCTGATGCCCAGAAGCCGGGGTGCTCAAGGGCTGCCTCCATGTCCTCACGTTACATCCCACAACAGCACAGAGCGGAGTCTCGGCAGTGTCGCCTCCCTAGAGACGGGAAACTGAGGCTGCACAGCAGCAAGATGGGCCAGGTGCCTCCAGGACACGCCCATTCACCACGCTCCTCTGACCCCCGGCCCTGCTGAGAGCCCGCCACAAGCTGCAGTGACCACAGAGTGGCATGTCTTACTCATGTCTGTACAGGCATCCAGAGTCAGCTGACGTCACATGACATCCAGCTGAAAAACCAGCAAAAGCCTCCAAAAAGAGGGAATTCCAGAAAATATATAATGAGAAACTTTTAGGAAAATGAAACCAAATGAAAAGGCATTTCGATGTTCACTGGGAATTCAAATTAAAGCCACAGTACCTCAAAGATTATTAGAATTACAGGTTACATAAATGAAAGATCTCTAAAAGTGAGATCCCAGTGGAAAGAACAGGTCATCAAAGAAGGAGGTACCTTTCTCTGAAGGAAGGAATGAAATTCCACTTTGACTATGACCCTGTCGGAATAAGATTGGAGTCAGTGAATTCAAAAGGCTTCCATAGCCTTGGCAACTCATGCCAAGAGCCTAGGGAGATTACTGATGCCATAAACAAGAGTGTCAAATTGTTAAGTCAACAACAGGAGCCACTGTGCACTTACTCCTCATGTAGGATCTCTGTCTTTAATGTGCTGTACATTGTGATTTAATGCTATAACTAGCACTCAAACAGTATTTTTCACACAGCCCCTTCCAGCCCCAGCTCCAGCTGAGTCTTAGAGACTCTCCTGTAGAGCTCCGGCTGCTGTAGACCTGGAAGGTTCTGACTTGAAGGATTTAGCTTCCCCGTCACATCAGCTTGTCTGCTGGAAATGAGACAGCAGCATTGTCAGTGCCGCAAGATACAGGATTAAGCAGCACAGCAGAGCACTGGAGAGAGCTCACCAAAGTACACACCAGCAACAGAGACCCACTATTTCCTTTGTAACCAGATGTGAAGTTACGACGTCAACAGCCAGATGATGCGAACACTCACATCAGTGGGACAAAAGGGTCACTGCATTGGCAAATAGAGAGAAAATAATAATTGTAGAGGAGACCTTCTTTGGAATTCCCTACTGGTGAGCAATGTTTGCCTCTCTCCTTCAAAAGAGATGGGCTCAGGGGGCCTTGGTGAGGCCCCCCTGGAGAGCACGTTACATCCCTACAGTCATGAGGTGCAGTAGGCACGGGTGTGACGCCTCCCCAGAAGGGCAGGGAGGGGCCATGGGCCTGAAAACCACGTCTCTCAGACCATCTGCTCTGCCACAATTTGTGCAGCAAAGGGTGCACACTGTGGTCCCAGGACACACAGGAGAAGCGGCTGGAGAGCTGGTCATCTTAGATCTATTCAACCCATTGTCCTGGGAGGTGAGCAAACGCCAGCAGGTCAAAAGCCAGAACCGGGTCCTGAGATTCATGGGGGCTTCAGAAGTGGATTCTGAAACGCAGGTCATTCATTGTGTGATGGATGGAGGTTGAAATGTCTCCTCGGGCAGTGTGGAGGCCTCTGATGACCCCAAGAACACTTGCTATGTAGCAGGGTTAGTTCTAAGCAAGGAGTGTGTGAGCTCCCAGAATCAGCCAAGAGGGAACACTCCCTTTCTTCCCTAACTCCTCTTTGAATCTGTTGTGCATAAAGACTGCTTAACACACTTGGGGAGAAGAAGAGCCTGGTAGAAACAGAAAGAACTTATTCTCTCTCACAGCCTGTCTGTTCTCTTTCTCTCTGTAACAATGAACAAGGTTTCAACTGTGGAAAGAGAGATGTAGCTTTAACCTACCTTAAAAATAATGAGAATTTCCAGACACTGTACATTTTTAGTTATTGAGTCAAAACGTTATTGAGAATTAAAGTGATATAGATCTTCTGTTATGTAAGAGCAGAAAACTCTGGAGAATGGCCATAGCTTCCATCCACTGCCAGACAAAATGCTATCATCACCGAGCACATTTATGGTTTAGTGAGAAATAAAGCTTATTTTAAAGTTTATTTTATGATTCCCCATCAAGGAACCTGTGTGCCAATGGACCCCTGATAGCACAGGCACCCAGCACAGGCACCCAGCACAGGCACACAGCACAGGCACACAGCACAGGCACCCAGCACAGGCACACAGCACAGGCACACAGCACAGAGCACAGGGCACACAGCACAGGGCACACAGCACAGGCACACAGCACAGGCACAGAGCACAGAGCACAGGGCACAGGCACAGGCACACAGCACAGGCACCCAAAACAGGCACAGAACACAGGCACAGAGCACAGGCACCCAGCACAGGCACCCAGCACAGGCACAGAGTACAGAGCACAGGGCACACAGGGCACACAGCACAGGCATACAGCACAGGCACCCAGCACAGGCACCCAGCACAGGCACAGAGTACAGAGCACAGGGCACATAGCACAGGCATACAGCACAGGCACCCAGCACAGGCATACAGCACAGGCACAGAGCACAGGCACCCAGCACAGGGCACAGAGCACAGGCACACAGCACAGGCACAGAGCACAGGCACACAGCACAGGCATACAACACAGGGCACAGAGCACAGGCATACAGCACAGGCACCCAGCACAGGCATACAGCACAGGCACCCAGCACAGGCACCCAGCACAGGCACAGAGCACAGAGCACAGGGCACAGAGCACAGGCACACAGCACAGGCACCCAGCACAGGGCACAGGGCACAGAGCACAGAGCACAGGGCACAGGGCACAGAGCACAGGCATACAGCACAGGCACCCAGCACAGGCACAGAGCACAGAGCACAGAGCACAGGGCACAGAGCACAGGCCACAGATCACAGATCACAGAGCACAGAGCACAGAGCACAGGGCACAGAGCACAGGGCACACAGCACAGGCACAGGGCATAGAGCACAGAGCACAGGGCATAGGCACACAGCACAGGCATACAGCACAGGCACCCAGCACAGGCACACAGCACAGGCACACAGCACAGGCATACAGCACAGGGCACAGAGCACGGGCACAGAGCACAGGCACCCAGCACAGGGCACAGGGCACAGAGCACAGAGCACAGGGCACAGGGCACAGAGCACAGGCATACAGCACAGGCACCCAGCACAGGCACAGAGCACAGAGCACAGGGCACAGAGCACAGGCCACAGATCACAGATCACAGAGCACAGAGCACAGAGCACAGGGCACAGAGCACAGGGCACACAGCACAGGCACAGGGCATAGAGCACAGAGCACAGGGCATAGGCACACAGCACAGGCATACAGCACAGGCACCCAGCACAGGCACACAGCACAGGCACACAGCACAGGCATACAGCACAGGGCACAGAGCACGGGCACAGAGCACAGGCACACAGCACAGGCATACAGCACAGGGCACAGAGCACAGGCACACAGCACAGGCATACAGCACAGGCACCCAGCACAGGCATACAGCACAGGCACCCAGCACAGGCACCCAGCACAGGCACAGAGCACAGAGCACAGAGCACAGGCACACAGCACAGGCATACAGCACAGGCACCCAGCACAGGCACAGAGCACAGAGCACAGGGCACAGAGCACAGGCACACAGCACAGGTACACAGCACAGGGCACAGATCACAGAGCACAGAGCACAGAGCACAGGGCACACAGCACAGGCACAGGGCACAGAGCACAGAGCACAGAGCACAGGGCACAGGGCACAGAGCACAGGCATACAGCACAGGCACCCAGCACAGGGCACAGAGCACAGGCACACAGCACAGGCACAGAGCACAGGCACACAGCACAGGGCACAGAGCACAGGCACACAGCACAGGCACAGAGCATAGGCACAGAGCACAGGCACAGAGCACAGGGCACAGAGCACAGGGCACACAGCACAGGCACCCAGCACAGGGCACAGAGCACAGTCATACAGCACAGGCACCCAGCACAGGGCACAGAGCACAGGCACAGAGCACAGAACACAGAGCACAGGCACAGAGCACAGAGCACAGGGCACACAGCACAGGCACACAGCACAGGCACCCAGCACAGGCACAGAGCACAGGCACACAGCACAGGCACCCAGCACAGGCACACAGCACAGGCACACAGCACAGGCACCCAGCACAGGCACACAGCACAGGCACAGAGCACAGGCACACAGCACAGGCATACAGCACAGGCATACTTTGCTCTTGCAGCTAGGAAATTCTCCACTCACTGGAAGGGGAGAAGTTCATAGAACATTTTTTAAAAGATTTATTTATATTTGAAATGCAGAGTTAGAGAGTGAGGGAGAAAAAGAAAGAGAGAGCGAGATCTTTCAGCCGCTGGTTTACTCCCCAGATGGCCACATTGCCAGAGCTGGGCCGATCCAAAGCCAGGAGCCAGCAGCTTCTTGTGGGTCTCTCCCAGTAGGTAGGGGCTCAAAGACTTCAGCCATCTGGGGCTGCTTTCCCAGACACATTAGCAGGGAGCTGGATCAGAAGTGGAGCAGCCGAGGCTCAAATCGGCACCCGTGTGGGTGCAGGCGTCACAGTCCGCTGCGTTACCCACTATGCCACAATGCTGGCCCCTGTAGAACTTCATCTGCCATGCAGCCTGGGGGATTTCCTGAGTCCCCTGGAGCTGCAGAAAGCTGGACGTCAACAAGGACACAAAACTCGGAGGACATCGTCAGCAAGCCCAGCCAGCTGTTGACTTGGGAGATAGTACAAGAAAAACCCAACCAATTGGCAAGTCCATGAGAAGCACCGAACCTGACCCTCCAACACTCTGCATTCATTAGCTTGCTTTCTTTTTGAACAGAGAAATAGCGAGTATGGGTGAAGAACAGAATACGTAAACCTGCCCCTGAGCTGGTGAAGTCGTGTAGGGAAGACACCCCAGGTCAGCTCTAACGTCCAGGACTCAGACTGCAACACAGGGGATTTTCCCTGCTAGTCCTACTCATCCTCATGGAGAATCTATCACCAGTCTACCACTGGTCAGTCTGACTGACCCCCATTTCCTGCTATGGCAACTTTGCTATGCACATAATGATTCAGTTAATAAAATTCCAAAATGATTTACATGTTGTACGTGCAAATTATGTCAAACTTTAAAAATGAATATTTGCATTTAAAGTATCATTTTAATACCAAAAAAAACTACTTTTAAAAAACTCTAAAAATGATTCTCTTTGACAACTACTAAAGTAACTGATATTTATTACAAAATTGAATAAAACTAAAAAGGTAAAAAGAAAATGCATCTAGCTTCTCAGTCCAAGATAACCCGGGGCTACCTTACGGCCCCTGTGTCCACACCCTCTCCCAAGGACCTCCCCAGTACCTTGTAGTAAGTACAGGCATTTTGGCCTTGGCCCTCTGATCTGCTTTGAGCGACAGGTTGCAGGTAGAAGGAACAGCATGTCACTCACACCCAACAGCTACTGGGAACAGACTGTAGCTGACAGACATAGAAAGACTTCAGTATTTATAAAGTTCAATGCCAGCATTAAGAAAAGGTGGTAGAATGGAATAAGAATTGTGTCAATGATTGCTTATATGGAAATTTTCCTCTACTCAATGTTATGAGGGCTTACATACAAAACATGTATCAGAAGTTCCAATTAGACAACCTTGTTTTCAAAAATATCAAATCTCTGATTGATTCTGTGGCTGTGTTTTCAGCTATCAACACTGGCATGTAATTCAAGTGCACATGCGTGAACACACATGTACAATCATGTGAACCTCTGTACACATGCACACGCATGCACCAACAGGTGCAAGGTTATCAACCACTAAGGGTGCATCTTTGCCAACTGCCCCACATGCTGCACTTCAGACATTCTTTCAAAACGTGCTGGGGCCAGCAGTGTGACACACTGGGTTAAGCCAATGCTTACAACGATGGAATCCCATATTAGAGTGCAGCTGAAGCCCAGCTACTCCACGTCCAATCCAGCTTCCGGCAAATGCACCTGGTAAGGAAGTAGAAGATGGCCCACATACCTAGGTCCTGGCCACCAGCATGAGAGACTATGAGGGGGTTCCTGGCTCCTGGCTTCAGCCTGGCCCAACCTTGGTCACTGCATCATTTGGGGGTGAGTCAGCACAAGCAAGATTGTTCTCTCTGTCTCCCTGTCTTTCTGCTTTCAAATAAATAAATCATTAAGAAAAACACCTCACTATCAGTAAATAGCTAAGGAACATCCTGAATTATGGTTCCATCTGATATCCATGATTAGCCTTTCGTTACTTTAGAAGTTTCTAAAATCATTATCAAGACCATGATGCAAACATTTCCAGTCCTTCTTAGCTCTGGCACCACTTCTCTCATTTTTCTCTCTCATCAGTTTCCAAATCTTGACGGTTTTGGCTTTTCTCAGTCCTGGGGCTAATCCCCAACCCTGAGCCATCCTCTGATGTTGCTTTCATCTCCGCTGGATCCTCTTATCCTTAACCAGGGAGCCAATTTCTAGATTTCTACAATTCACAGAGAATCAGTCATCAAAGAAGCATTTTCTTGGAGCCCAAAGGAAAAAAATAATGTTAACTGCGGCACAAATTGCTTGCCTTGTTATATCCCCCACACCCTTTTTCCTTTAATACTACTAAACTGGGGAATAATATGGTCTGGTTTAACTCAACTTTACTTAGTCCAAAAAAACAATCAAAATTATAATTATCTGTCAGTGTTACCTTAGGCCTCCTTAGAATGTGTTTTAAGAATTCTTTGCCTTTTACACTGTCTTTGTGCAGGTACTTAATGGCCTCCGATGTTTCCATTCACAGCCACGGCCATGTCAAAGGGAAGTCCCAGTACAGAACCACTCAGAGCCTTGCTGTAGAACAGAACAATGGTAATGTGGACAGCAGAGAGGCAAAGCTGTTAGCCACAACCATCCCATCCACAGAGTAACCATCCTTGATGCTTTCCTTCACACTTGTATAAAGCTCTGAATTAAATAAACCTCCTCCTGTATTAGTGACCTACATGACCTCAGCAGAACATACAGAACATGCCAGATTCTTGTGCCCAAAGTAAGCAAATAGGTAAAAAAAAAAAAAAAAACAATTGCAAGGCACAGTGGGTTAAGCCACTACCTGCTACCCTGCATCCCATATGAGCATCAGTTACAGTCCCTGCTGCTTGGCTTTGGCAGATCCAGTTCCCTGGTTTCCAGACTGAGAAAGAAGCAGCAAATGGCTCGAGTTCCCTTCTCCCATGGGGAGACCAAGGATGGAGCTGTAGGTTCCTGGCTTCTGCCTGGCCCATACCTGGCCACTGTGGCTGTTTTGAGGAGTGAACAGTGGACAGAAGATATCTTTCTCTCTCTCGCTCAATCCCTCTCTTTGCTCCCTCTCTCATTCAGTATCTTTGTCTTTCAAATAAATAAATATATCTTTAAAAAGAAAAAGAAATGCCATTTCTACATGTTAATTTCTTGGGCCCAAGTAGCTGGGTCCCTGTCTCCATGTGAGAAACCTGGACTGGGCTCCTGGTCCCTGGCTTTGCGTCGGCCCACCCCTAGCCATTGAGAGCACCTGGGGAGTAGACTAGCAGGTGACAGATCTTCCTGATTGTCTCTCTCTGACTCTCCTACTATGTCTCTCTGTTTCTTAAATGCACACTTTTCTTTTTTTTATAAAGAAAAATAAGGTTAAAAAACTTAAATGAAACACAAAATCCAGAAACATATAAAAGGGATTGTATAGTATGATCAGTTAGAATTTATCACACAGATGCAACATTAGTTTATCACATAAAAGTCCTTCAGTAAATATCTGAAAAGCAAACACATTCTATTTGTAGTAAAGGAGACAAAACATACAATTATTTTAATAGACAACAACAGCCAAGTTAAAGACACCCAATACATTAGGAATAGAGGGAAATGTCCTGAATCTAATGAAAGAGATCTACAAACAACAACAACAACAACAAAACAGAGTTAGCATCACTCCTTATTTTTTTAAAAATTAATTAATTAATTAATTAATTATTGGAAAGAGTTACAAAGAGGGTGAGGTTGAGATTGAGAGAAAGAGATCTTGAATCTACTGGTTCATTCCCCAAATGGCCACAACAGCCAGGGCTGGGCCAGGTCTAGGAGCCAGGAGCAGGGGCTTCATCTGTGTCTCCCACATGGGTGCAGGGGTCCAAGTACTCGGGCCATTCCTCACTTCTTTCCTAGGTGCTAAATAGCAAGGAGCCTCGTCAGAGGTGGAGTAGCTAAGACTCAAATCTGCACCCGTATGGGATGCCGGCATTACAGGAGGCGGCTTACCTGGCTGCACCACAATGCTCGCCCCATTAGGGATTTCTGTTTTACTTCTACTCAGCACTCTAATGGAGAGACTATCCAGGACAATAAAAAGGACATCTAGATTGGAAAGGGAAAGGTGAAATTATCTTATTCAAAGAAGACAGGACCTTATAGATACAAAACTCTGAGAAATTCTCACATTCAAAAATCTACTAGAACTAACAAGCTCAATGGGTTTTAAGAGACAAAAACCAACTGTATCCCTATAATAACTAGGAATTACCCAAAATAATTAAGAAGGAAAGTCTTTTTACTATAGTATCAAAACAATTAAACACTTGAGAGTAAATTTAACAATTTAATTGCAAGCTTTGTCCAATGCAAACTATAAAATATAGTTGAATAGTATTAAATATCAAAACAAATGGAAAGACATTCCATGTTCAGGAATCAGAAGTCTTAATATTAATATGGCAATGCCTCTCAAATTGATCTATCGACAGCATGCACCCTATCAGAATTCCTTTTGACTTTTGGGACAAAATTGGCAAGATAATCATAAAATTTATAGGAAACTGAGAGCTGAATCAAAATCAGTTTTGAAAGCATGGCTCACGCTGTTCACTTTCAAAACTTCCTGCAGCTACAGGACTCAAGAAAGAGAAGTAATGGCATCATGCAAGACACGTAGAGCCACGGACTAGCATTGCTCTTCCAGATATGAACCCTCCCATTTATGGTCAACTGAACTTGACAAAAGGATAAACTGGAAAAGAATAGTTTTCCAACAAATCACGCTGGTACACCTTAGTACACACATGTGAAATGATAAAATTGGAGCCCCTCCCTTTTACCATACACAAAAATTGTATCAAAATAGATCACAGGCCCAATTGTATGAGATGAAACTATAAAACTCTCAGAAGAAAATGAGAGGTAAATTTTTGTGGCAATTTTTTAGATGTGATATCATAAGCACACATACAAAACCATGTAGATACAATGGAAGATATTAAAGTTTTAATACACCTGGCTTGCTGTTGACACCATCAACAAAAGGAGAAAACCCTTAAAATAAAAGGAAATATTTGCAAAATATGTCTTACAAAGGAGTGGTACTCAGAATCTGTAACATCTTTATAACTCAATGATAAAAAGATAGCCCAAATAATTGGCAAGGGATTTGAATGCAGAGTTCTCCAGAGAAGGTACACAAATATCAAATAATCACACGAAAAGATGCTGGGTATCATCATTTATTAGAAAAATGAAAATGACAACCATGATGAGATGCCATCCTATAAATACCAGAACAGCCATAATCAAAATGTAGACAATAACAGATAATAGTGAGAATATGAAGAAATTTGAACCCTTAGACGTGGATGGTGGGATTTTGAAAATGCTGCTGTCACTTTAGAAAATTGGAAGCTACTTGAAATGTTAAAATTGGAGTTACCATATGACCCAGAAATTGCACTCCTAAGTGAAAATGAAAGCCTACAACTCCCCCAAAATTCACATGAATGGTCTTAACAACATTATTCATAATGAACAAAAAGTGGAAACAGCACATGTGATGAGTGGAAAAACCCTATGTTGTGTGTCTCTACGATGGAACGGCAGTCAGTGTGTCAAGGAATGAGATACCAGCATACACAACAGTATGGATGACAATATGCTACGTGAATGACATCAGCCACAAAGGGCACCCCTGTATGATTCTCTTTACACAGAACATTCAATATGGGCAAGAAGGTCCAGCCAGGGACGAAAGCATCCAGGTGTTTGCCCAGTGGGGCAGGTGGGCTGGAATACTGACAAAGTGCTAATAGTACAGGGACTTGAGGGTGGGGCACATTGATAAAGACCTAGAATTAACTGCAATGACTGTACAAGTCTGTGAATATGCTCAAAGTGTTGAGTTGTATGCTTACAAGGAATAAATGTTATGGTTTGTGAATTAAATCCCAATAAAGGTCTTCGAACAAAACCTAATGGAATCCTGTGCACTCATGTTTTAACACGCTCCAGGACTTCATTCAAGAAACATTCCCATCAGCAGGTTCTCTTCATTTCAGTGCACAAAGCACGCAGGTGCCACGAGGGCTCTCCTTGGTGGTTCTCGCAGCTTTTGGTAATTACAAAATGTCTCTACAATCTTCCCCAATTCCCAGGTTTTGTCATGTGTTTTCAGTTGGCCACTAGCCACTTTTATGTGCTGTATCTCAGTGCTGGTGGCAAAGCAATCTTGTCACCTGGGCTAATAAGATCACCTCACTGTCAACTTCCATTATCGGTCAGAGCCCACTCCGAGACATGAATGGAGATTTGTATTTCCCCCTCCCTTTCCACCGAGTCACCAGCTTCTGTTAGTTTTTCTAAGGCCTTTCTCCACTGTTCTTCCCTCCCTATTCTATCCCCATCATCCTGATGATACACTGACCTTATTATCTGCAGCCTGGAAGATTTCAAAGTCTGCTTGACTTTTGCTTCTGCCCAGTTTCTTTCCTCTCTGATTCATGTTGCCAAGAGATCCCCACATCTCTCATTCTCTGTGGAATGCTATGACCTAGAAATACTCAATGCTCTGTCATTTCCCATAAGAGTACGCTCAACCTTTTGGCATTTGAAGACCTCCATACATCAGTCACATCCCTACATCTCCCTGCGTAACTCCTGGTACTCTCCATTTCCTCCTCCTCTACCCTATCACCACGTGCACACCCAAGAGTCTGCGGGTGATACTCAGCTTCCACTGCCTAGGTTCTCCTTATTGCCACCATCTATCTCAGACCAAATGTCCACTCAATTAAACGTGTGTTCTCTCCCAGCATTGTGAAGACAGCCTGATTTGGAGGACTGCCTGAGTCTCAGCTCCACCATTTCCTAGTGTTAAGATCCAGGAAAACTACAAGCACTCTCTATGGCGGCTTTCCTCGTCTCTAGTGTGGGGATATCACCCATTAGAAAGGGTGATTCTAAGGGTTAAGTAACATAATGTAAGAGAATAACCCTGCATGGAGCCCAAACTACATTCAGTGTTCAGGAAGGGCTAGCTCTTTGCTTATTGTTGTTGTTATCATAAGAATTAGAATTATGTTCTCCTCTAAATAAAAACACTCTAGAATAAGTATATGAGTTCATCAGTGAGTATATAAAACCATGACATTTGACCTTTTGATAGAAAAAGTCCCTGTCCTACACCAATGATTCATAAGTTGTCTGTGTGAATGAGCCCTTTCTAAAATGAATGACAGAGAAATACGTGGTTCTGCACATATTTTGTGCATACTGCTCACATATTATGTGAGTAGTTTGCAGTCCACACCACTTCTGACCCAGGACCCAAGTTCAATAAAACCCTATCAGATCCATACCAAAGCAAAGATTCCGTATTCAAGCAATTGGACATCACAGCAATGCCACCTTGGTCTGCATATTTCTAGGCACAGCCTTTCAACACCTGCATTTATTACAGACCAGTAACAAGAATTATAGACACAGTGGTTGATATACATATGTGTATATAGTATGAAAAGCACATATACACGTGGAAAAATTTACCATCTTGGGCATAAAGCCACTGTAAGTGCAAATATTCTCAGTATTTTCCATAGTAAGTTTCCTGAAAAAAGATCAATGTGTGTAAAAAAGTCTTGCTTAAACCCTGCATCCAATGGTGCATCAGTTGTGCATGTGAGTGATTTTTAAAAACTCATCCCAGGTGGGACTTTGGTGTAACAGTCAAGATACTGCTTGGGATGTTCACATCCCATAACCAAGAGTCCTGGCTCTGTGCTAGATTCCAGCTTCCTACTCCTGCAGACTCTGGGAGGCCACAGGTAATGGCTCAAGGTGGTCCCTGCCACCCACAGGGGGGTCATACACTTGGTTCCCCGCTCCCGGGTTCAGCCTGACCCAGCCTTGGCTGTTGCAGGTACTTAAGGAGTGAACCAGTGGATCTGAGCTCTCTGTCTCCATCTGCATTTCAAACATATACACATAAAATAATAACTGAATGAAATTTAAAATGAATCATTCCTTTTCCTACTTCTCTCAGTGTGGCACTGCCATGGGCTCAGCGTTTGCATCCTTCATAAAGCCCATGTTGACGTCCTACCCTCTGATGTGGTGTATTAGAGATGGAGGTTTTGGAAGGTGAGAGGTCATGGATACGGGGCCCTCATGGGATCACACCCTTTGTAAGAGAACCCAGAGATTTCTCTACTTCTGCCATGTGAGCTTATATTGAGAAGGTGTTTGTCTCCAAGCAGGATTATGGCCTTGACAGATCCTGACCACACACTCTCACCTGCAAGGTAGAAAGGATCATTTATGATTTATAAGCCACTCAGCCCCTCACGCTTTGTTACTCAAGGCTGAGCTGGCCAAGCTGACTTGGGCAAGTAAAACGCTTAGTTGATTATAGAGTCCAGACCTGGAAATGCCATAAACCTACTGATGAGTGATGTGTTTAGAAATATTTTTCTTGTCTCCTAAGATTCCTTTTTGAATAGGGTCACTGCCTTCATATTAGAAAACATACCCCCAAAAAAGTCCAAGAGTGACTTTGCAGTAAGAGGATTGATTAGACTTAGTGCTTGAGTGGCTCTTCTTTGGGAACGCATTTTTCTCCCTAACTTCAGGTGTTCACAGTTCTACCTGGGTTTACAAAGAAAAAAATCAGATAATACCAACTGCTATGAATACATATGTGTATGTGTGAGGTATTGAGCACCAAGTCCACTCTGATTTGCAGCACTGTTTCAATATGCTAGCGCCTACAAGGAAGTATCAGGCTATGACCCCAGCTTTAGGTCATGAAACAAAACACAACACATTTTATAAGCTCCAACCTCAGTTTCAGTTGAAAACAGATGCACGTTTTTGTAAGAAAAACCAAGGGTTTCACATGTGACTGTTAGACAGTCATAAAAACGTCCAGGCAGCATGGCTTTAGTTTCGTGAGCTCCATCCCATCTCCCGAGAAGAAATGCATTGTCAGCAAGGGTGCCTGCCAGGCTCTGGCAGGAGCCACCCTGGGAAGTCCATGCCAAGAGAAGAAAAGAGAGCAAATATTGGTTTCTGTTATGTAAACAAGTCATGCTCTTCTGTCCTACAAGTTGAACTAATGGGGACTAAAACGGCCTCACTATGGACGGGTCCCCTGAGATTCGATGTGTTCTTATTTCAAACTGATTGTGCCTGATAAATGCATTTTGCTAATATGAACTGCATTTGAATGCCAGAGAGAGGCTTTTCAGTAATTAACTCATCACAGATAGACCCTGCCCTGTTCTTCAGTGTTTTCAGAAACCTTATGGGATAGACAAAGCCTTGGGCACTGTGGGTAATAAATGCAAGGGGAAAAAGAAACACAACATTTTAGCAATTTACACACCAACAATTCACCAAAAAGGATTAGACTGATTAAATTCAAGACATCATCTTTACCTAGAGTTAGACTAAAATAACTACATGGCAAAAATGGGTATGAACCATAATAAAACATATCTTGTGAATGTTAGTTTTGTAGAACCCAAATATGGACTCCTTTAGTATTAAACGGTTAAAACCTGCTTAATTCTCTCTGATTTGGACTGTTTATAATATTCTATACTACCCAATGTACATGCTAGCTAAAAATAAATGCACATATATGACAACTTGCGTTAATCCTCTGTAAAAAGTCATAACAATAAGCACATCAGTCTAGAATCAAGTAAAAGCAACTAACTTCACAGGTAGATAAGATATCCATTTCAGGTGTAAAATTTTGCATCAGATATCCAAATTTAAATGAATGAAAATGAAAATCAGTATTACCTGAAGTAAGTGCAAAGTAGATGTTAAATCAAAATGTACAAAATCAAAATAGCACACCTAACTTTCAAATACCATTATAGTTGAATATGCAAAACAAATATTAAATATCGTAACATCTATGTAATTAAAAATAGTTTCCTACCAGAAATTTTATCCTGACAAATTTGGCTTGAACGTATTCCTGAGTACGACTGAATCAATTTCACACTTACTCACAGCCCTGTCTCAGGAAGGGGGTCCATTCATTGGTTTGATATTGCCATGGCAACTGTGCAACATGGTAACAGGCCAGCCAAGCACTGCTGTTCATGTTCCAGTACATGGTGAACGGCATCATGGGAATAGACAGCTCCGTGCCTTCATAAATATGGATCCTCTCAAGCCCACTCTGAGTCTGGTATTTTAATTTCAAGTAAAGATATTTTAACACCAGAAAAGCAAATCTAAGGGTAGTTCTTGAGGTTGGAGGGAACGTATCAGATGCATTTCAAACATTTTCTAGAAGCCTAAAGAAAAGTACACAGGCTAATTGCTTTACAAAGGGTGTTAGAGGGCTTTTCCTTTACCAAAACAATTTTTCAGTCACTAATTTCCAGGTCACAAGGTCAAAGGAAGGGCAGTGGAGCCAGCATTGGTGGCAAACAACAAAGCAGGCCTCCCACCATCCTCGCGTAGTCCCACTGCCTGTGACCATGCTGTGCAGCAGCTGCTGTCTTCTCTCGAGAGCCCTGGGGGCTACATTTATTGCCTCGGCTGTAAATCGGTGAGAAAACCCCATGTGGGTGCCCACCTCCAGGTCAGAAGCTCCTTCACTCTTTGACCCCGGTCAGTAAGGAAGAGATGACCATGTCTCCTCACACACTGACCCCTCAAAGTGAGAGGGCTGGAGAATGAGCTGGCCTCTCCGAAGTTAAGTTCAATGGGAGGCAGTTGAGTCAGAAGGAATCCCAAAGCCAGCCTGACTTCAGAGTAAAGCAGGCAACCTTGGCCCCTTGCACAGGAAGGAAGAGAACCCACATGCTGTCATTCCCTCTGCAGGGAGAAGTCAAGCACTAGATGTGGGAAACTGAAATCTGATTTATTTTTCATGTTTTTGAAAGGATCCCAACGTTTGGAATCCTTCTTTAAGAAAGCTGACAGTGAAATTTAAGGAATGATTACATTAATTATTCTCAGGCATCATGGATGCTTCTTGCTCAGTTAAATAATGTAGCCTCTAGTGATGACACACGTGCGTATAGGTGTCTATCTGTCATCTATCTGTAATGTGTGTGATTTATCACTGCACAACAATAAAGTGATATCAAGTAAGAAAATGTACATGGAACACTCATTTCTACTTTCATAGACTCTCTTGCCTTTCCAGAGGTAAGGCCAATTGAGTAAGCATTTCAACTCTTTCTTTTGAATTAAGTATTTACCCACGTTTACCCATTCTAATGCATATGATTGAAACTTTTTCTCCCCTTCCTGGATTTTATAGTAAACATAGCATCTCCCACCTGAGGAAAAAAATCCATAGCAATTTTCCAAGACTCCAAGTAAACCACAATGGTGTCATTCAAACTGTAGTTCATGGATGCAGCTGTGTGGGGAATAGGAAACGCTATTTCTAGGCTGAAAACATCACACAATAAGACAGACGTGGTGTTTTAAACTTATTTTCTTTTTAATTGAATGGCAAAGAGACAGGTGACAGAGACAGAAACAGAGAGAGATCTTCCATCCACTGGTTCACTCCCCAAATAACCACAGCAGTGCAGGCAGGGACAAGCAGAAGCCAGGAGCTGCAAACTGCATCCGGATCTCGCACATAAGTGGCAGTGACCCCACTGCTTGAGTTATCACCTGCTGCCTCTCAGGGTGTGCATTAGCAGGAAGGAGAATTAGAAGCAGAGACGGGATCAGAACCCAGGGACTCCGACGTGGGATGTGGGCATCCCAAGTGGCACCTTAACTACAGAGCAAACTGCTCACTCCACAAATCCAGTTGTGTGAACTTTCATAAGTTACGCTTACAACTTTTATAAGTTACCCTTTTGTTTTAGATACAAGAATGTATATGAATGTTTGTGTAGTATGTAAGTATGTTTGGTACAGTATTAAAAGTATTTGTTAATATGCATCATGATTTTTAAAAAATCTGAAAGCCACTTCCAGCATGCACGTATCCCATTGTGCTTGCACACTGGCTGATACCATCTGGGCTCAGCTCTCCTATGTACCTGTGACTCTTCAGTCAAGTTCTTACAGAAGTTAGCTCACAATGAGCACCTGGTGAAAGCTTGCTGATTTCCTGGATGAAATGATGAATAATTGCTTCAAGGAAGACAGACAGATCCACATATTTAATGATCCTCTTTGAAATATGGGCAATCAATTGATAACCACTTATTTAAGACTTGCTAGAAGTGCAATGCTGGCAAACCAAGTTGAATAAATAGATGAATTAGATGTCTCTGTGGTCTGAGAAGTTTTCATTTGTTAAATAATTTCCAGATCTCTTCTAAGTTTATGAAACACCATCACCAAAAGATGTCATGACATCCATGGATTTGGGAAGCTAATGAAGTTGCAAACATTAAAACTTTCCTGCAAAAGTAGACAATGATAAGAACATGAGTAGTGCTTAGATGAGATGGCAAAACTAACAATATAAAACTTGGAGCCAACAGCACAAAGGGAAGGGAACAGATGAACACTCCTGGACAAGTATTGATAGAAAGGTTTGGAAGACCAGTGCGGACCCTGGATTTCTGACTTCAATTGAGGAGGCACAAGATTCAGACCTGGAAATGAAGCCAAAAGAAAAAGGAAGGAAGGAGAGAGGAAAGGAAAGAAGGAAGGGAAAAGGCAGAGTAACCGAACTCAGACTAGGGAAGTTTCAGGCAACAAAAATAACATCTTGGTACACAACTTCTATGAATTGTTGGCAAGTCAAGGCAGTGTTGACTTAGATCCATGAAGCAGAGTATAAAATAGAGGTATGTTGCCCCAAATAGCAGAGAATCCCAGGCACTTTGTATGACACATCATGGAAAACCAATGCTATGGTAACTTTGAGAGAGCACCTGGCTTTGGAACACTGGAGTATACTCGTGACCATGTAGCTGGATTTCAAAACCAGCAGATGGGCTGCAGCCCAGAAACATAATTTCAAAGTATGCTTCCTCTTCTCTCTTCAGTGCAACAGTTGTAGCAGACTGCATTAAGAGACAGGGGAAGGAAAGAAGTGCAATGGTTGACCCCCTGTGAAGGTTGCCATTCTAGAAGGCTCTACTATGAAAACATGAGATTTCCCTTGGGGGGACCCAGAGTGGTACCAGCATACTTGTAACTGGGGGTGAAAGCAAAAACTAGAAAGAGACACACATTTGGTATCAACATCATAACCTCAGAACCCAACCGAGGCATAATTCAGAATATCAACATATAAATGATTCTACCAGACTTTCTACCCAACGTTGCTCTTCGTGCAGTGTGCGAGAATGAAGTTGTCAGCCCGAAGCTTCAGTACAGGACGCTCAGACACCACGCTGAACGTGGACATAGTTAACATTATCTCCAGGGCCTTCAATTTAGATCAGTACAGTCCAGGAAGTTCCCTAGAGACGGGAGGATTGAACCATGGAGGGTGAATGAAGGTGAGCCTGCTAGAGGGAAGGCAGACAGATTTCACTGTGGTTTGAATGTGTCCCTTCCACACTCATGTTGAATTTGGACTGACACAGAAACACTGTTATCAGATGATTGGGCCATGAGGGCCCCACCCCTCACAGGTGGGAATGGTGCCGTGAGAAAGGAAAGTTCGCCTCCTGTTGCTCTTCTTCGCCTTCTCACCTTCCATCACATCATGACCCAGCAAGATGGCCTTTGCCAGACATCTGAAGCTTTCTTTAACTTTGTAGTCTCTCGTGCTGCGAGAAACACATTTCTTATTATAGACTATTCAGTCCTAGATAATCTGTTCCAGCAACAGGAAGCAGACTAAGACAGCCACAATGGTAGCAGGGGTTAAGACAGGTGGGCCTGTTACAGTGCAAAACTATAATGCATGTAGGAATTTGAGCACATGTATCTGTGGCTGTATTTGAGAATATTGAATCCAACTATAAAGACAAGACATGCAGGCATGTTGGAGGAACTCATAAAAGGTGTTGTACATATGCTGTAGTTAAGCTGGGGGGTAGGGCAGTGCAGCGAAAATGCACCCAGTGCAATCAGTATTGACAAAGTGTAAACACGGGCCCTGGGGCAGAAGTGAGAAGGAATTCAGATGTAAGACATACAAACATATATATGAAATAAATTTACAAAAACTATACTTGACCAACTAGAGCATGGATTATGGACAGGAAGGATGGAAACACCAAATGATAACCTTATCCCTTCTGGGCTGATGGCTCACCTACCCTTGGCCACCCACTGGTAACACCAAGTGGGTTCCTATTCTGGCCTAAACGCTTGATCCAATTAAAGTACATGAAGACCATGGGAGTTCGGAAAACACCCAGCTAGGGAGAGCTGTTGGAAGATGACTTCCCTCACCAAGTGAAGACATGTACCTTCTATTCGTGAGACTCTCACCAATCCTCTCCGCCATCCTCATAGCCATATCATCCTAGGACTCAGGTAGACATGGTCCTGCCTGCTTGCCAACTGTCCTGTGAAAGTTAAGTTACTCATCTCCTCTCTTTCCCCTGCTTATTGGTGTTTATCTGAATTAGTTCATGAACACAGTGATTCTGGTTTTAATCTGGAGTGACAGTTTTTCTGTTTTCAAAATCTGGAACAGCCTGGCTGGTGGAATAATTGTATCAGGATTATTTTCCAGACAGCAGTAACCATAAGAAAACCACAAGAAATTTACCATAAGAAACCCAGAAGAAATCTAGTACACCTGGAATATCAGAGGCTAGTGATAGAGTGATGAGGACCAGGTTTTAAAAAAAAAAAGTAGATATGGATCCAGTAAGAAGATCATTCCTATACAGTGTTTGGGTGAAAAATATATCCCACAGGCAATGCAGAACCCTTTAAAGATTTTACAGATAGAAAACATGATGGTGTTTGTGATTCTGGTATGACCGTGGAGAATATATGAGAGGAGAACTAGACTAGAGGTAGATAAGCTGGTTAAGAGAGTTCTGCACAACTCTTGTGAAAAAAAAAAAAAAAGGCGAACAAGAGTCTTAACTATAGAACTATCAAGAATGAAGCAGATTCAGAGACGGCACATGGGCAAGGCAGGACAATGTGAGGATTAAGAATGAGGCATCAGTCAGGAGGGGCCAGCCATCTACATGTGGAAGGAAGGAGCAGGTGCAGATTACCAGCACAGTCTCAGACAGAGGGAGCAGAGAGGTCCACTGGGCAGGTGGGTAGATGAGTCCAAAGCTAAGGAGAAAGATTGGGCTGAAGACATACACAAGGGCATTCCCAGGTACAGTTGCAAGATGAGACCAAGGAAACATGAAATTACTCAGGGGGGTTACTTAGTGTGAAAACATGAAGATGAAGCAGGTGGAGATTTTTAGAACCCCGATATTTAGGAAAAGTAGCAAGAAGATGAGCAGAAACCAAGCAAAGAGATGCTCTATCGAGGGTGACGTTCTCTTGTCTTTATGAAAACCGAACAGGCCTCTATAAAAATGCATAAGGCATAGCACCAAAGACTGCAAAACATGGCCTCCCTTGACCTATATTGAATTCATAAAATTATTAGGTGCACTGTTTAACCATGCATTCCACTTGAGCATACAGCATTTCTCTTTAAAATACACCCTCAAAAAGCAAGTTAACACTGCTAACAAAGAAAGAAAGGGAAAATAACGTGCCGCTTGGCCCCCAAATGCAATAATTCATTTTCCAAGCATTAGCAGGAATTCAATAAATGCTTTTTAATTGGAACAGCAAATTTGGAAGAGAGGGCCACTCTGGTAAGTATAATAAAATAAAGACAAATGATGATCATTACTTTGCTCTTCAGTTTAGTTCTTTTCTATTACATATCCACAGGCATTATAACTTAAATAAACCTCAAAGTGCTATAAATGATTCAGCATTGTTTGCTTTAGTTAAAAGTCAGGACAGAATACAAACAGCAGTCCTACCATTGCCAGCTTGCTGTCCTATTTTTAAAAGTGTTTGTACTCTAGCAGGTGAGAGAAAACTATTTTTACACTTTCTCTAAAGAACAAAGACTCCAGATTCACGTCCAAGGTGTTGAAGCTAAGTCAAGCACCAGTGTCGCTTGGAGAATGATTTTATGTCACTACTGCAGCACACATGCTGTGTCTTGTCCCCTAGAGAAATTCCAGTTCAAAGCTCACGCCAGCAGTGTGCTCAGACTACCAGGCCAGTGCAGGCAAGACCCTGCACAGCTGCCAAGTGGCCGACGCCATGGGAGGAGTGTCCCGGCCGCTCAGGCAAGCAGCAGACAGGCCAGGCGCGCCCGTGCCCATGGTAATCAGTCTCTGGGGCCCCTGTCTCTTCGCGTGGCTCAGATGCCCCACTTCTTCCTGCCCATGAGCAGTCAGGGCTGTAGACACACCAAGGCTGCTGCGTGGTCCGCTGGCCAGCTGGCCCTACCAACGTCATGGACCTGAAACAGCTGAACCCGGTTCAAGCCACGAGGCAGGGCATCAAAGAGAAAAAACCCAGAGTATCTGTCCATGGAGAGGCCAGAGCGTCCGCACCCCACTTCAGTGCAGGGACTTCCCTGTTATTCCTTCTGCTGCACCTTATTACCAAAGGAGTTCTACTTTAAGTCAAATCTCTTAGGACTTGTTGAACCTTCGATCACTGTGTAATGTCTTTTAGAGGAGAGCAACTTGGTGTTTTCCCCTTCCTTTCACGCCGTCTCCATTTCCCCATGTCCTGAAATGTGTTGGTCTCAGGCAGTCCCCAGTACAGGTCTCCTTCCCCTCCCCACGGCCACCCCTGCACAGCTCTCACACTCTGGCCCCTCCCAGGCACTGCCTGCCAGTCACACATTGAACCTGACAGCCAATGCACCCCGCCACTCGCTGCATTCCACCATTCACCTGCTCAAGCATCAGCTGCATACTAATTCCTAGGGCTTGTGGTGGCAACACAGGACCGCAGTGGCTTGCTGTGGAAGTCAGGAGACCAAAGGCCTCTGCTAGGCTTCCCACCAAGTCGCCAATTTGCAATTTCTGCTCTAAAATGTTTCTTCTCCTTGCACAGTATAACAAATGTCCCTTAAGTGTAACCACAGCCTGTGAACATACCCAAGACCTTGTCTGAAAGGACGTGCACCTTTGGGAGGGGAGACGGGGAAGAGGGAAAACCCCTCCCTGTATCTACTTTGCTTCATGGACTGATTCTGAGTATTTATCATGTGTCACACGATATGCATAGCACTACGGATACAAAAATGAACAAAACAAATAATCTCTCTCCTTGAAATACAACATTTGTGAAGACACATAGACAACAAATAAATGTACTATAGAAAATGTTACAGAAAAATGTTTCACGAAGGTCTGAATGGGTATGTGGGATGTATAATATGTATTAATAAAAATAGATTATTTCCTTATATAGGTGTCAAAATATATAGTCATATATTTATATGCATACTATTTTAACCTTTTAATGATTTATCCATTTGAAAGGCAGAATTACAGAGAGAGAACAGAGACAGAGAGGGAGAAAGAGATCTTCCATCCACGGGTTCACTCCCCAAATGGCCCTGATGGCCGAGGCCTGGCCAGGCCAAAGCCGGGAGCCTGGAACTCCATCAGCGTCTCCCATGTGGAGGTGGAAGGGGCCCAGGCACCTAGGCCATCTGCCATTGCTGTCCCAGGTGCATTAACAGGGAGCTGAACTGGAAGTGGAGCAGCGGGACTCAAACAGGCTCTCACATGGGATGCCGGCACCAGTCCCACGTTGATATACCTATGCACACACATCTTTCCAACACCAATCTGCAGAAAACCGTCAATTCTAACACATCCTTGAGACACATAAAAATAGACTTGAGCAGGCAGAAGTGCATAGCACGTCAAGGGGATTCTCAAGCTGTGGATCTGCTATGAAATGATAGCCTTACTTGTGTATTATAAATTATATAGCATGATAAAAAGTAAAAGATTGTCATTGTAAAATCATGTTATATAAACACAATTCACCACGAGTTTTCTCGGCCTGAAAATATAAAGAAAACTCTCTAGCTGAGGTGTTACAGGCCAAGGGAAAAGGGCTGAAAGGTAAATTGATAAGGTAGAATTTGTCATTAGAGCATGTAGAATTTATTTTCCCACTCACAGCCAGCAGCACCTGGTTAGCAGGTGACCTCAGAGGCTCACCGGGGATCTGTAAGCACGTACATTGGGCAATACTTGTATTGGTCTCTCTGGGGGGGCTCAGATCTCACCAGCAAGACTGGGAAGCTGTGTGAAGAGAATGTTAAGTCTGACCAAACAAAAACCCCTTGACAGCAAATAAATTGGAAGCGATAAGTAATCATCATACCTTATCATTTAATCTTTGCAAGAGAGAGATATTCTGGGCCAGCTCCGGCCACAGACATGATTGTGTAAAACCCTACGTATGCAGCATGGGGATGCACTGTCATGTGCAAGGCTTATTGTGATGGATGGTCCCCTTGGCCATTTTCTCCCAAATGAAATGAATCATTGCTGATAAAGTGCAAGGATGCAAGTGTGCGGGCACACATACACACATGCACACACACCACCACATCCACACATCTCCAACAGAAGCTGTGGTATTAACAAGGGGAGGATTTAGCCTCTTAAAGTAGTCCAACAAAAAGAATAGATTTCTGAAATCGTACTTATATTTTTCAACACAGTTGTGTCCAAGAATGAAATCAAGGCATAATCATAGCGTAAGTATAAGACAAGTCCTAACTCAGTAAGAAAGGTATGCTTAGCTCCTTACAGACATAAACTGACTACAGACACGAAATGCCGTCCTGCCTGACCTGAGTCTCCCACGCAGGTTCTGCTCACATAATATTCCTTGTGAAAAGCACAGCACCGTATTCGGAATGGCAGGAGCCACATATATGTAAATATTAGGTGATTCTTTCCTGGAAAATTATTTTTCTAACAAATTTATTTTTTATTTTATAAAAGTATTGCAAAGGTCAAGCATAGGCAGGGAGGAAGGGGAAGAGAAGTACAGGGTGGTGGCAAATCTCCAGGCTTCGTACGGACTTACACTGCATTTGCCTCGTGCCCGGAGACCTCCCCACAGAATAGAAATAGGGTCTCATCACCCAGGCATAAGGAGGAATTGCAAGTGTTATGGCTACTTGCCCACTTAATTTTACTAATTTGGACTAGTTCAACTAGATACAATAATTGGTGAATTCTTAGGAAATCCTTTTTTACCAATCTTGAACTCATCACCATCAACTCTGCTTTCAGTGGCACTATGAATGCCACCATATTATATTGTGTCATATTATATCAAGTCATCATAACCAACTTACTTATCATCATCACCAACATCATCATCACCACCCCCATCATTCTCTGCAGCAGTACCACACTGCACACTTGTAAAATGATTTTAACCTTTGAAATACAGCATTTATCCTCAAAACATACTTGCAAAGAATGCTTCAAAGGATTAACTCATAGATGTCCTATATGGGCTCAGATAAATTGGGAGACTTCTCCAACACCTAATATTGGAAGACATTGAGCCTAGATTTTTTGATGACTCAGCCTTCTTTCCCCCATACCACACTTTCTTCTGGAACCTGTAAGTGAAGCAGCATCCGGACTAATGGCAAAAGCAGCATGACAAGTTTAAATTTTGATCCAAATTAGAAAATGAGGGTTGGGACAGCCCTCTTTATTCCATATGCACACGGAAGCATTCCCTGACTTCTATCCTGCAATCAAAGCCCTGCTCATCCAGCCTGGAGGGATGTTACTCACTTTGTCATTTCTACGGCAATTGTAGAAAACCAATGCCCACCTGCACCATGGTGGGTCCCTTTTGCATCCCACCCACCAATTTTATTTTTAGATGCTTGGATGGCAGAGGCTATGGAGCCCATTTATTCAAAACTACTGCAGAAATCCAGTAAATTACTAATGAATATTCAAGAAGGTTTCTTTAACAGGTACAAAGAGTGGTGTGCTACAGCCAGCTTGTGCAGTCACCTCTCCATTGTCTGGGTGTTTCTACACTGCAGAAACCAGGAACCCCCAAACTCCAAGGCAGCAAACACTGAAGAGCTGTGTGCACACTGCTGCGTGTAGGCACAGCTTTACTGACAATGTTGTGCCTGCTCTGAGCTCAATACTCGATTCTGTACCAGCTTTGACTTCTGCTCTTTGCTTTATCCTGGAGGAGAAATAACAGTCACCACTCAGCCCTCAACAGCCTCACGTGATTTGCTCTGGAGTGATTTGAAATTCATTTCTGAAATGTGTGACACAAACACATGACTCTATCACTTTGATTGCACTGAGAATACAAAAGTGAGGTGAAAAGAAATCAAAGCGTCCCACCCACTTTTTGGGTACTCTGTGTTGTGTCTATGCTGTCAGTTATCAATCAAACTCTATTGTGGTGAGTTTCTCTGCAAAACATCCAGGAAGTGAACGAGGGAAATAAAAACTCAGAAGGCAAAAAGCACATGAACCATAAAGAGCCAACCAAGCTTTGGGATGTGCTACACTTTGGATCATGTGTGTCAGTGGGTGTGAGAGAGATCAGTGGTAGACAGAGGGAGAGGGAGACAGATGGGAAAGGGGAGAGGTTAGGGGAAGGGACAGAGACAGGGACAGAGACTGGGATGGAGAGAAGCTTCAGTTTATTGATAAAAAGAAACCAGAATAGAAAATATAGAGCTGCCTTTTGGAGACTACGTGCTCAAATACAACCCTAGGGACTGCTGACAGAAATGGCCGTTACTGCCTCTGGACCTGTCAGTCATCCAAATGTCACTCTCCTGGGCTGCACGTATGCAGGTGCACTGAGGTGACCCCTGACTCCATGGTCATCTACTCCTCCATTATCACAACCATCCAAACACGCCAGCCACGAGGGCACGCACCCACGCAGGACACTGGCTGCACAGCAAAGTGTCAAATATGTCGTCCAGGGAAGGTCACAGGTCCTAGTCCACAGATCACGGAAACCATTTCCTCCATTCACTGGTACAGGCTGGGAGAGCATTCAGACAGACCTCGCCACGCATTTTCAAGTTTGATCCTCCCAGAAACTGACTTAGATATTTCCACTTCACTAAAGCTAAGACAGGTTGTCCAACACACAGACAGGGCACAGCTGGAACCCAAAGCCAGTGACTCCTGTGTGTCAAGGTCATCATCGCTACGACAAGCTGCCCCAAAGCAAAGTCAAGCTCCATCCCTCTCCCAGGACCCTTTGTATCTAACATGTGACCCAACAGCTCCTTCCCCTCATCACCTAACACCTAAGTTCTAAAATTAGGGAACATCTGCAAACTTCTTGCTGATCAAGGGAGGGTCCAGCGAGGTGGGGGATTAACCTACATATTCTACCTGTTATTAGATAAGTCACAAATTTGTGTGATAATTTTAAAATATTAATGGTCAGATAAAAGAATGTGAAATTCTAGTATACCAAGATCTTATTTCATAAAGGTATATCACCCTTAAAGTATGTACAAATATTTATTGATGTTGTAGATCATTTTATAATCAAAATAAACATTGATTATTATAATCAAACTTTAAAAACTTGAAAATCTCTGTTTTCTTAATTCATCCTGGAAAAATCATTATTGTATTTCTTTAACAATCAATTTCTATGATTTCATATTCATTTATTACTTTCTATATGGAAAGGCCTATAATTTTTGATACTGAAAAATGCGTTTTCTAATATAATGTTCTAGAACAGTGAAAGGATATTTTGGATGAAATCAAATGTCTGATTTCTGTGGGATACAAAACAATGTTTTATCTGATCCAATTCACCTTTACCCTGACATTGATACTTACGGTGCACTGTGAGAACTCTTACATAACGATGCATCCTTATCGTGAAAACAGCTAATTTAAAAGTGATAGCGGCAGGTCAAGCTGCCACTTGCAACAGCAAAAACCCCATATCAGAGCGGGTTTCAGTCCCTCCTGCTCCACTTCCAATCCAGCTCCCTGCTAACGTGCCTGGGAAGGCAGTGGAGGAGGGCACAAGTGCTTGGGGCCCTTTCCACACAGATGGGAGACACAGATGGAGTTTCTGGCTCCTGGCGTAAGCCTGCACCAGCCTCAACCATTGCAACCACTTGGGGAGTGAATCAATGAATGAAAGACCTCTCTCTCTCTCTTTCTCTCTCTTTCTTCTCTCTCTCTCTCTCTCTCTCTCTCTCCTTCTCTCTCTCTCATTGCTCTGCCTTTCAAACAAATAAAAATAAACTTTTTTAAAAACAAATAAACATTCACTGCTGAATATCTGAAGGCGTGTTCCACTGCTATCAACTGTTTAATCTGCCGGAAATTTGGAAATTCTTATGGTAAAACGCTCAACGAAAGATGAAAGCAAATGTTGAGCCCATGATTCTTAAGGCGTAAAACAAGAAGCACAAAGAAAACACTCTCACACTGTTCAAAATTTTATTTTGTTTAAACAAGTTGCCCATTCGATATCAGAAAGATAAATCTGCTGTAGAATATTGTGTATGTATAAATACAGGCTTTTCAGACACAAAAAGAATAAGCATACACAGCACAGGTCTTTAAAGGCACCTATGGAAATGTGTAAATGTTTACTTCGGCTTCCTCATTTGGTTTGAACACTACTGCGGCAAACAGCCAACACTAAGGGGTCGTCCGAGGCTGCTGGTGAACTGAGTGACAAGCACTCGGCGAGGGCCAAGTCCTCCTGGGAACTCCCGAGTTCCTCCTGCCAAGCAGAGCTTCAGGCCAGGCCACAGGGATGCAGCATCCACTGCACTCAGGACTTGTCTCACGTACAGGGTCTCCTCTGTGTTCTGACAACTGGAACGAAGGCTTAGCATTTTGTAATAGCTTGGAAATTAGAAGTTTGCTTTTTATTTGCGAATAAGACAGAACCTTCTCCTTCTTGGCTAAGTGATTCTCAGGCTGCTATCTCAGAAGGGTTTTGCCTATGGAAGAATGGGAAGCTTTGTACCGTTTCTTTTTTTTTTTTTTTTTCCTAAGATGCATTTACTTATTTGAAAGTCAGCGTCACACAGAAAGAGAGAGATCTTCCGCCTGCTTGTTCACTCTCCAGATAGCCACAATGGCCAGGGCTGGGCCAGGACGAAGCCAGAGTTTGATCCGGGTCTCCCAGGGGGGTGGCAGGGGCACAAGCACTTGGACCATCTTCTGCTGCTTTTGCCAGGCCATCAGCAGAGCGAGATGTGAACCGGTGCCCACGTGGAGTGCTGGCATTGCAGGCGGCGGCTTAACCCACTGCGCCACACTGCCGGCCCCAGCTTCGTACTTCTAACTCCACCAAGGCCTCCTGAGAACAGCTCTTCAGAATTGAAATCCTTACAGTAAAGAAGTCCATGATGGCGAGATTGTTAGCAAATGAAGTAATGTGGACGCTGCAGCCTTGCCCCAGGGAGTCACCCCCAACACAGCCCTGAAGATGCTGCCGCTCAGCCACTGGCGAAACCATTTCCAATTTTCTAGCCTTTAGCAAAGCTAAACCTTTGGAAATCACTGTTTAAAATCAGCCATGTCCTAAATAACTCCATCTTTGCACTTCAGGTTTTATCATTCAGCCATCAAGGGTATTTCTTGGTGCTTCCAAGTTCACACTTTTTGGACAAGTTTTTGTGCCACTATTAGTAAAATAAAGGCTCCTTCTGTAGAGGCCAAAGAAAGGTTTTTTTTTTTGTTGTTTTTTTCTGAATATCTGCGTTTTTACACAAGAGCTACTACTGTATCAGGGTTCTACAAAATATTAGAATTGCTACAATGCAAAATCCAGAACAAGAAGGCATCCCAAAGTCCTACCCCACAAGTCCTTTGGGCACTGCGTGACTATGCGTTTGTGAGATTGACATCAACTATCTCCTAACTTGTGTCCTTCATTATAGTCTGGCCTAATCAGACCCTCATTCAATTAGTGGTATCAGGAAAAGCATGAAGCTAGCCATCTAATTACAGAAAACAAGCTGAGCATTATCCCCCAAAGCTTTGCATCGTTTTATTAAGAAGGTCCTCTGGGATATGCAGACGTCCCTGTTGCAGAGAATCAGTGATAACACTGATTGCGTAACCTTGTCATGTAACTATCATCTTGCAATGACACAATTTAATACTCTTTTTCAACTCCCACTTCCTCTGAACCCCTTGAAAGCTATGCAAGTGCAGGGCCAAAGAAGAAGTAAGGAAAATATGAACACATTTCCTCCCAGTGGATTCCCAGTAGCAAAATACGATGAAATGAAATATTGATCTCCTCTGTAGACTGAGCTTCCCAAGATGTGCGACCAACCTCTGCTTAGCTGTGGGTAGAGCAAAACCAAAAATTGATTATCACTCACTCCTAGACCTCAGCTACATGGATCTTCAACGGATGAGTAGTTAATTAAATACGGTAACAGAATCCCGGATTAGAGCTCTCTTCACAAGCATGCCATTAATAAATCCATTTTTCAATGTAAGAAACATCTGCACAGAACTGCCATAATATTCCTTCTTAACCACAGTATTGCATTCATTATTTGACAGATCATAAGTCATCTGACCCACGGGGAGGCGGATCATCAATTTACACTTCCTTGTGCGGGTTTCCAGGATAGGCCATGAAGTTTAATAGATGCGTTAGGTCTTTCATCATCCACTTGCTCCAAGGATGAAATGCTAGCCCCAAAGAACTGAAAACTTAAAGGACAGAGGCCCATGCAGCTTGCTGCTTGACCAACACCAGTGAACTGAGGATTTCCTACTGCTTCCCAGGGTACATTGGTGAGAACGTCTTCGGTTTATACAATGGTTTACTCTTCTGAAAAAAACAGATGCTGAATATCATGTCTGTGCATCATGCAAATTATTGACATTAAAACGGATATTCTTCTAGGAGAGGCACCAAAGATGGTGGAATACAGAGGGAGCTTACTGCTCTAGTCTAGGGGAAGAGAGTGCAATCTCAGGGAAGAGTTAGGGAGAAAATGGCAGAGGGAACTCCATGCAAATTAGAGGGAAACTGTGGATCCCACATGGAGGGTGTAGACACGCACAACTCAGGACCCCAGCAGCCCAGAGCCTCAGCACCAGCTTTGGAGAGTGAGATGAGACCGGACTGCAGCAGCCCGAGACACTGGTGATAAAGCCACAGGAAGAACTTGGTGTGAGTCTGGCTTGGAGCCCTGTGAGGGATGGTGCACCTGCCAACCTAGAGGGAAAAAAGGGGGGCACGTTTCTCCCTGGCCACCCAGAACCGGTGTCCTGTAACTAGCCAAGAGCAGGCAGGCACCATTTTGGACATACATAAAAGCTGCACCAGCTCAAGTCCACACCTCCAGCAACCAGTGGAGAGGTGATGCCTGAGTCTGGCTGGGAGAACTGACAGCGGGCTGGGTGCTTGTGACTGTGGGAGGCTTGTGTGCTGGGACTGTGAAACACTGTGGCTGCGTGGGAGGGTGCAAGGTGTGGCTGGGTCTCTGGGCAGTCACTGTGGGTGGCTCCACACACTCAGGGCTCCCTGATGCCCTGGTGAGGGTCACTGCTGTGGGATCTGTGCTCACACAAAGGAATGCACGAATCCTCTGTGTGGTTCTTGCGGCATTGTGGATGAATATTGTACCTGGTGGGGCTAGCACCCAGACAGTGGTCTCTATTTACTGCCTACAAGAAACACATCTCACCAACAAGATACACACAGAATGAAAGTGAATGGATGGAAAAAGATATTCCATGCTAACAGAAACCAAAAACCAAAAAGAGCTGGTGTAGCCATCCTAATATCAGACAAAATAGACTTTAATACAAGGGCACTATGCAATGATTAAGCGATTAATTCAATAGGAAGATGTGACTATAAAAATGTGTATGCACCTAATTACAGGGCACGTGGTTATTTAAAGGAAATGTTAATAGATGTAAAGGGAGACTTAGACTCCCATACAATAGCAATGGGGGACTTCAACAGCCCACGTTCAAACAGTGTACAGATCAACCAGGCAGAAAATCAGCAAGGGAATAACAGTTAACTGACCAAATGGACCTAACATATCTGCAGAACATTTCATCCTACAGCTGCAGAATACACATTCTTCCCACCAGTAAATGGAACTTCCTCTAGGAGAAACCACAAGCCAGGCCATAAAGGAAGTCTCAGCAAATTCAAAAGAGTCAAACTCACACCATGCATCTTCTCTGACCACAGTGGAATCAACAGCCCAGGGACCTCCAGAACAAAGGCAAACACATGGAGACTGAACAGTGGGTCACAGAAGAACCCAAAAGAGAAATCAAAACACGGTTGAGTTTTTTTATATTATTTGTCTAGCTCTTTACTTAGTACAGAGTTCATCTGTGTATAAAATTAATTGAGAATAGACTTAGTAAAAAAAATAAGGATGGGAATAGGAGAGGGAAAAGGAAGAATGGTGAGTGGGGGTGGGGGGTGGTCACGGTGAGAAAAATCTCTATCCCTATGTTTCTGAAGTTGTATTTATGATGCACGCAGTTTGTATACCTTAAATAAATGGTTTCTGGGGAAAAACAAAACAAAAAAGGATATTCTCTCAGAAGACACACACAGTTGTTGGCAAACACTGCATTAAATCCACTTCTCTTACTTCAACTACAAAAGATGAAACATCGGAGAGCGATTTTCCTGATAAACGACAACTCAGGCACAGTGTGTTTTTTAATCTGGTCATGTAGCAAGAGAGCTGCAGGTGCCGTATCCAGGCTGAGGAAACCAGCAGGTGAGGTCAGGGAGGTGCAGATGCGGGCGAAGCAGTGGATGCCACTGAAAGGTGAACACGGTTTAACCAGGAGAACTGAAACAAAGGAGAATTGAATACTCGTGTTCTTTGTTTTCAGGCCTACACAGAATATTGTTATAGACAAGAGGGCCAGAAACAAGTTTCGTAGTGATGCCTGGCGTAACACAAGATCCAAGTTTATATTAGAATGCCACGTGAGGTCTTGTATTTATTCCACAAATGCAAGTATACATTTAAAAACTCCTGGGAAAACAGACTTAAGGGATAAGTTTATTTTAGTATAATAAATGTGAAATGCATGCATAGGTTTTGCCATAATGTGCATTTCTATGAACTTTTTGAACTCCCCTTGTGCATGTATTTCAAGAATTTTTGCACCAAAATGAACTTAATCTTTTAATGCCATTTTTCTATGTACTTTGTGAAGTACCCACAGAGACTTTGAGTATTCTGGCCATATTAATTTTGTGATTATAGAGTATAATAAAATCATGTCTTGGCAAAATTAAAGAAAAAAAAAAGAAAGGAAGGAGGGAAGGAGATTGAGGGAGGGAGAGGGGCAGGAGGGACGTATGGCTGTCTTTTTAGAACCGTACCTCTGAAATCTGTTCTCTTTATATTAAAAAATTTAAAAATAAAAAAAAACTTTAGTGGCAAAGAAATAAATAAAAGGAAATGCCAATCTTTTAAGAACTTAGAATGGAGCTGAAGAGAGGTAGACAGATCACAGCCCTAGAGACGAATCTGAGCAGCTACCTCTCAAATCACCAGAGCCACAAGGACGAGCTTCCCTGGAAAAATCACCCCTCTCCTCCACCTCCTGGACTTTGCCAAGCAGCAGTGGCAAGCCATGAATATCAGCTCCCTCTGCCTCATCACCCCAGCCTCCTCTCTGCGACCTACCACACTCTGGATTGGACCCCCCGACCCACACCCACACACGCTGCCAGGGAAACCACATTAGTTGTCATAATGCTCTCACGTCACAAGGACACTGATTCCTCGTCCCAGAATGCCATATTCTCCGGTTCACCCTCTAAATCGCTGCGTACTTCTCACCTCCCTTCTAGCTCCTCATACTCTCACTGCTCAAAATGTTGGTAATTCTCCTGGTTTTGTGTTGGCATGTTTCTCTTTGATGCTCGTCTATCTAACCTGCATGAATTAAATGATCTCCTATACACAATGATATCTGCAGGCAGTAAAACAAACAGGGTACAGAACATAACCTCGGAAAGCCCAGGGTTTGGGCTCAGGAGTGTCAACAACACAGTCTGTCATGGTGGACTTGGGGAGTGCATTCCATTTCAGTCAACACCCCGTCCTATCTCCCTATCAGTGCCATGACAGCGTTAGATATTTTTTTAAGATTTTATTTATTTATTTGAAAGGCAGAGTTACAGAAGCAGAGAGAGGGAGAGAGAGAGCAAGAGAGAGAAAGAGAGAGAGGTTTTCTATCAGCTGGTTCACCCCCCAAATGGCCGCAACAGCTGGAGCTATGCCAATCTGAATCCAGGGGCTTGAAACCTCTTCCAGGTCTCCCATGTGGGTGCAGGGGCCCAAGCACCTAGGCCATCTCCACTGCTTTCCCAGGCCACAGCAGAGCTGGATCAGAAATGAGGCAGCTGGGACTCAAACCGGTGTCCATATGGGATGCTGGCTCCACAGGCAGTGGTGCTACCTGCTACGCCACAGCGCCAGCCCCAACAGGGTTAGATTTTAAACATTTTTTACTCTCTTACATTTTATAATTATACAATGAGTCGCTCAATTACTGATAACTAGAAAAGTCAAGAAATAAGAAAATCTCATTGGTATCATGTTCTACATTCTCCTTCATTAATTCCTCTTCCAAAGTTATTGCCAAGTGGTTACATTGGCAGATTTTAATTACTAAATGAGTAATTGAAAAGTTCGTTTTTCTCATAGAGGAAAAGAAGACTGAAGGGTAGATAGGTTGTGAAATTTGTCCAAGTTTGTTACTGTTGGGATTCAAACTACACCCTGACTCCCTCAGACCTGGGATAGAGCTCAAGAAATGAAGACATTCTGTGCATTTTGTATCTTACGCTATTTGCTGTCTCCGGAACATCATTTTCAAAACGTATCTCCTCCTCAGCTTCAATAATTTAACAATCTTCTCCAGCTGAGCAAGTCCAGTGTGGCAGCTGCAAAACCAATTCTCTGAGCGGCTAGCACAAGTGAGTCGGCGTGGACCCGCAGCTCCCAGACGACTGGTCCATAACAGATCACACCGAGACCCAAATTGTTTCTCTTCTCCAAGCCACTCGGTTGAGGCTGAGCTGAAGTCGCTTGCTGGGGAGTCGATAAACAGCCACCCTTTCTTTTTTATTTTAAGATTTATTTATTTACTTGAAAGTCTGAGTTACACAGAGAGAGAAGGAGAGGGAGAGAGGGAGAGAGGGAGAGGGGGGGAGAGAGAGAGAGAGGGAGAGAGAGAGAGAGAGAGAGGTCTTCCATCCGATAGGCACTCCCTAGATGGCCGCAACGGCCAGAGCTGCACTGATCTGAAGCCAGGAGCCAGGAGCTTCTTCCAGGTCTCCCATGTGGGTGCAGGGGCCCAAGGACTTGGGCCATCTTCTACCGCTTTCCCAGGCCACAGCAGAGAGCTGGATGGGAAATGGAACAGCCGGGTCTCAAACCGGTGCCCACATGGGATGCCGGCGCTTCAGGCCAGGGCATTAACCCACTGCGCCACAGCACCATCCTCAGCTACCGTTTCTTAAACTATAACATCTATTCTGATGCCAGTGGTTCTTAGAAACTGCTGCACAACGTTCCTGTACTCAGTGAAATTATACATCATACACAGGAGTTACACAAAAGTGAACATTCTTGTAAAAGTCTGACATCAAAAAAAGAGTCCTACTCTTAAGTTTTCAGGAAAGAAGGTATTAGGAGAAATCAAACAACTGATCCAGAATTATGTAAAATCTATGTACTGGTTATATAGAGAAAGCTTAAGATTTCAAAAATAGTAATTCTAGATAAGAAACCCTGGAACACTAGCTTGGTGCAAGGTACATAGGAATAAAAACTGTTTATCCCATCATCTGCTGTGGCTGTCTGAAGCCACAGACTGAATCCCATCCTTCAGAATGTCAGGGAAACTGATGGCAGTGATTTTTCACAAGTGCCCTCCAAGATGCTCACCTCCCTCCCTTGGTTCTGGAGTTGAAATGTGCGCATGGTCACTGGGGCTGCGGCCACCATCCTGGATCGTGAGAAGCCCCAGATGCAAGAGCCCTGGTGCAGGGTGACTGTGGATCTGCCAAGCCAGTTCCAGGCTGTGCATGTCAGCAATTAGGAGAGAAAACTAAGCACCTGTACTACGTAGGCCAGTTGTTTTGGATGCTGGTGCCACGTTTTCCATGCCTGAGTTTAAGTAACACGAATGAAGACAACAGATCTCTTGATTTTCAGGAGTTTTTCCCCAGGCATCCAGTTCCTTCTGCGCTAAAGAAATAAGGAAGAGGGCAGGCATCTAGCCGTCTGATTAAAGTGCCCACGCCCCACACTGCAGTAGCCAGTTGGATTCCAGCGGCGGCTCTGGCTCCTCCAACTTCCTGCCATCGATGTAGACCTTTTGAGGAAGTAGCAATGGGAGCTGTAGATGTGGCAGACCTGGACTGAGCTCTTGGCTCCTGGCTTTGGCCCTGGTCCTGGCCCAGTCCTACTGTCACAGACATTAGAGTGAATGCAGTGGGTGGAGTCTATCTTTCCAGCTGTGTCTCTGCCTCTTAAGTAAACAGATAAATAACACAATTTTTAAAAATAAATAAGGAAGGGCCAGCGCTATGGGGTAGCAGGTCAGGCAGCCGTCTGCAGTGCCGACATCCCATACGGGCACCAGTTTGATTTCCAGCTGCTCCTCTTCCCATCCAGCTCTCTGCAGTGGCCTGGGAAAGCAGTAGAGGATGACCCAAGTCCTTGGGCCCCTGCACCCACCTGGGAGACCTGGAAGAAACTCCTGGCTTAGGATTGACCCAGCTCTGGCTGTTGCAGCCAGCTGGGGAGTGAACCAGCAGATGGAAGACCTCTCTCTCTCTCTCTCTCTCTCTCTCTCTTTGCCTCTGCCTCCCTGTAACTCTGCCTTTCAAATAAACAAATAAATCTTGAAAGAAAGAAGGAAAAATTAAGACCTGTCAGTGTGACCTTGGCTTACAGAGTTTGTCAGCTGCAGCTCACGGCCCAGAGAGGAGCAGCAATTCCCCTCCTGGGCTTCCTCATGCAGATCCAGGATTAGCAGAGACCCCACGACTCCCAACTTCACCTCTCCTGAGTACAACTGGGAAAATGACTGCGATTTTCACGCAAGGGTTAAGTACCTTGTGAATGGACAAGCAAGAGAAGCACCAGGAGTCAGCTGCTCCCACAGCAGAGTGACCCACTTTTCTTGTTGTCTTGTTGCCATTACAAACCATCGCCAGGCACCAGACCGCTCCAGGAGCAATCACAGAAGTGTGGGTGTTCTGAGCACTGGTCCTTGTGAGCTAATGAGCCCTGTCTCACCACCACTGATAGCTTTCCCTAGAAGCTCTATGTCAGTGCAGGCAAAATCTCCCATCAGGAATCCAAGTAGAAACGCTGGTCCAAGGACATAAACAGTCTCTGAAAAGGACCCTAAAAGATGACCTGAGAATAATATTCTTGTTTGAAATCTCTCTCCTGAGTTTCCCAGTAATGTAGGGAAATACAGACACAAGCACATTCTACGACAAATGAAAACCAAAGTCTCGGGCCGGCACCGTGGCTCAACAGGCTAATCCTCCGCCTTGCGGCGCCGGCACACCAGGTTCTGGTCCCGGTTGGGGCGCCGGATTCTGTCCCAGTTGCCCCTCTTCCAGGCCAGCTCTCTGCTGTGGCCAGGGAGTGCAGTGGAGGATGGCCCAAGTGCTTGGGCCCTGCACCCCATGGGAGACCAGGAAGAAGCACCTGGCTTCTGGCTTTGCATCAACACAGCGCACCAGCTGTAGCGGCCATTTGTGGGGTGAACCAACGGAAAAAGGAAAACCTTTCTCTCTGTCTCTCTCTCTCACTGTCCACTCTGCCTGTCAAAAAAATAAATAAATAAAAGAAAACCAAAGTCTCTTGACTTGACTTGACTTTCAGAACCCCTTAAATTCAGAATAAGCAACATTTTAATGCTCACATGGTGACTACAGTAATCAGTTTGGCTTTATCACTTCTAGTAATAGTTCATCTGAGGAAACACAAATAAAAAGAACTTTAGGGGGTGGAGAAAGTCATGTGAAATCTTCAACAAGAAAAAAATTCCAGTATTAAAATCAGAGAATCATTAGAAAGGTCCTTGAATTTATGCCATGAAATAACTACAAAAAACATCTACTTTTTATTCAAAGTAACTTCTAATTGAAATAAATGTAAATTCACTTCTATGGAAAGACAAGCTCAGATGGAAATCTTTGTTTTTTTTTTATTTTCTGACTGATTGCTATACAGTTTATGAAGACAGATTGGACACAATTCTGTACCAACCACCACAGAAAGGCACTGAAGTTAGAAGGGCTTGCCAGGGATTTCACATAACATCTCTGTGCCTACCTGAGGGAAACACTGGTCGCGTGGCTGCTTCACTTAGTCATCTATCACACAGAATTTCCTTTCACAGAAATGGTGCTGACTGAATTTGTAAAGCCTCTCATTATCTGTGTTACGGGGGAGAGGCACTCATTTTCTTAGACAGGAAAATCAGACACAGGCTGTTCCTCAACCTATATGTCCCAGCTGACATAACCACTACCCCCGCCCTGCCATGACGTCTGCCCTTCAGGACGGGGACAGACACACACTACGGTATTTCAGAAGCCATCCTCATGACTGGGGGCCTGCCTCCTGCCTACAGGGTTCTCAGGATTTTAAAGACATCCTGACTCAGTGTCTCCAAGTGTTCAACGGGAGAGAAATCGTTCCTAAGTTCTGTAATTTCTGTCTCTAAAGTCTCTGTGGAGTCTTCTGCTCTGCCACACCTACCACCAGGTGGCATAACAGGGAACAGCGCGGGAGTTGACTCTCCGTGGTTGTAATTCACCTGACACATGGCTAAGCCACCGATCCTCAACACAAGCTCGAGTTCTGTAGCACATATAATGAGCTGCACCCCACATCAGCCAATTTGTGAGGCTAAGGGTATATCCTCTAGGATCATCAGATGTGCCCAAAGCTTCTGACCCCAACTGCAAAGACCAAGCAGGGACCAACTGCAGTGTCAAAGGGAGTGTTCACCAAGGGCACTCCCACTTCTGACAACAACTCTGGGTCAAGGGGATTGTCCCCAACCCTCCCTTGGGTTTGGTAACTCAACAGAAGTACCCTTCTAAGAAGGACTCCCAGAAATGTACCATTCTCGTGGCCATGCCTGTTGCAAAGAACGCATCAGAACCCCCCTGAGGAGAGGTGTATTGGCAGAGTCTAGGACAGCACTGGGACGTTTCTGATGCACTCAGGGACATTGCACACGCCCAGCGCTGATGTGTGCCTGACACCCAGAGCACTGCCAAGCCAGGAAGGTCCCCAGCTCGGAGTCCAGAGCTTTATTGAGGTCTCCTTACAGAAGTGTACATGCAGCACAGCTCGCATGGTGGAGCTTGGTGCCCAGATCGGAAGACTGGCCCTGCTCTCACCGTTAACAATGTGGCCCTCTTTCTGCCATGGCCAAGTGGGACCAGCCCCACCCTGAGTCATTTCATTAGCCTTACACTGTACCAGGTATAGTCCCGGGGGTTGGCATGAACAACAAAGACACCAACCACTTCAGAAACTCCAAGAATTTTAAGTTACCTTGCAGGAGCTGGGAACCAAGGCCAGAATTCTGAGTGAGGCCAAATTCCTTAAGGCATAGGCTGCCAGTGCCCACATAAACCCCTCAGGCTGACGTGAATGGTCCTCTCCACTGCGCAGCTTCTCCACCACTCTCAGTTGTGTTCACCAGACAACCAGGCTTCATAAACTTCAAAGGAAAGTGCAGGCCATTGGATGGGAACCTTCCTTCTTCCACCCACAAATCTGTAGACCTGTGCAAGGAGGCAGCTCATTCTTCTGCCGTTTCCATGGACCAATCTCTCTTCTCACAGCAAGGACCACCTGTCCCCCGCTGCCCTGGATCCCACTCCCCTCCATCTTTCCAGGGAAGTCGATGTCACCCCCCTGCCCTTGCTCCGTCAACCTGTTCCATCCCGATGGGCCCACCCTCTCACACCCACACACTCTAGAATCTGCCGCAGAACGGTGTGCTCCCCATCTCTTCCGGGTCCACCCTCGCTGTAAACAAGCAGAAGGGTGCCACTTTCTCACCCTGCCCCCTCTCCTCCTCCTGCTGTCGCTGCTCTGCCCCAAGGGCTCTTCAGAAGACCACAATAAATTCCTTCTGTTCCTGCTGGTCCCCTTCTGACTCCACTGGGCAGGACAGTGCACAGGGGATGCTCCTCCTTTATCTGATTTTACTGACTCAGCACTTGTAAATTTTCCTTTACTTTTCTGGGACGAAAGTCACTCTGTTGGTTTGATCTTTAATGTAGGAATTCCTCAAAGCCTAGGGCTACTCCTACGCTTCTCCCTCATCTCTGTCCCTATGTGAGTTCACCCACACGAATGCTGCTTAACTGTTGGCCAAATATTTTATTATATGTTTAAAATATTTTATTTCCAGGCCAGGAATAGCCTCTTTTGTGAGCTCATGTAGGCTCTCTGATTTACATTTCCACTTAAATATCTCACAGACAAACAAACAAACAGACAACAAGAAGCTCCCAAGTGAGCTGCACTCCTCCCCTGTCCTCCCTCGCCTTCATACTCAGTGTCTCCATGCAACCGGGTGGACTTCCTGCACGCCTTCCACCTCTCCCCAGACCCCGTTCAAACAGTTCCGTCTCTACACAGGGTCCCCACGGCGGTCCTGCCCCTCTGCCCTCTGCCACACTGGTCCAAAGAGCTCTCCCTCTGAGAGAAGACAGTTCTGCACACGGCCCTTGCTCTTCTGCCCCTTCTGACACCGTCCTTATAGGGACCACGACGCTCTTTAAGTCATTTGGGGTAAAGCACTCCCACCGCGGCGCGTGGGTCTCAGAGCGCGTTCACAGTGCCCATCCGTCCTTTCTAACTTCATCCTGAAGCACCCTGTCCTCATCGAGCTTCTCTTTCATTTGCTCAAAACTGCTTCACCCTTACCCACCAGGCTGGACAAGTGCTTTTCTCTGCAGAAAAGTCAGTTCTTGTATGTCCAGATACTTTCTAAACACAAATTCAGAGCAAGAAATTACTACAGCAGAGATCTGTAACTCTCTCTCTCTCTCTCTCTCTCTCTCTCTCTCTCTCTCTCCCTCTCCCTCTGCCCCCCGCAAGCTCCACACTATGTGTCTTCTTTTCCTCGCCTTTCCTCTCCGGGCCATCTCTCCTCCTCCCCACATGTGGTTATTGTAGAGCGGACGCTGCACTCTCCGCTCTAGGATATGTCACTGCACAGCACTGGGAAGCAGCAGGCTAGAAGTAGAGCAGCACGTGGGAGTCTGTGCAGCAGGAAATGCAGCAAAGGCGGCAGCTCTGAGCTCACTCGCAAGCAGGGAAGAACGGAGATCCTGGGCCCACAGGATCAACCGGAACGCTCACTGTGGGATGGCACAAAATCCACGGGAGGGGCCAGCGCTGCGGTAGAGCAGGTAAAGCTGCCGCCTGCAGTGCCAGCATCTCATATGAGCACCAGTTCAAGCCCCGGCTGCTCCAGCTCTCTGCTATGGCCTGGGAAAGCAGTGAAAGATGGCCCAAGCCCTTGGGCCCCTGTACCCACATGGCAGACCTGGAAGAAGCTCCTGGCTCCTTGATTCAGATCTGCTCAGCTCCGGCTGTTGGGGCCATCTGGAGAGTGAACCAGCAGATGGAAGACCTCTCTCTCCCTCTCTCTAACTCTGCCTTTCAAATAAATAAATAAATCTTTTAAAAACGAAGGAAGGGAGGGAGGGAGGAAGAATAAAAAAGCCCAGGGAAAGATTTGGGGTTCCAGGAAAGCCTGGTGAGATGGAAACAAAGGGCTCTTCTTTAATGCAAGTACTGCTGTCAGACGACGCTCTAACAAGCGTGGACCTAAGAAAACATAGGCGGCACTCATGTGAATTAGGAGAATGCTTGACTGAGCTAAGATGATCCAAGACTGGTTTCTGCAGAGCCACTGATAAGCCTAAGGGGCGTTTGAATTCCTACAAGGTTACAAATGAGAACCCTGGTGGTTAATCAAATCAACATTAATTAAAGAATCCTTATTTGGGATGAGACTGTATTTCTTTTTGCAGAATCAATAATCCAGTTATGCACTCCACAATCAAGTGCCAAGTTCAAAGGAAAAAGATCCTGAGATCAGACTGAGGTCGCTGGCTGGGTGCTCTTTGTGATTTTATGCAACACGTGCAGTCCCTGTGCTGGGGAAGATTGCTGGCTTGGGTGGAGCAGAGACCTGACCCTGACAGAGTTTACATTATATACCACATTTATTTATCCATTCACCTGCCGGTGGACTTGTAGGTTAATTTCGTGTGCTACCAACCATGATTAGTGCTACAATAAACACAGGAGTGCAGGTGTCTTTTTGACATGTGGATTTCATTTCCTGTAGGTTGCATACTGAAGTGGACTTGATGGATTGTGTAATACAAAGTAATAAAGAGATTTGTCTTCCTCACTAGACTACGTCTGTGCTTCCCCAAGAAAGCATCTTATTCCAATAGGAAAATAAATGTAAAGTGGAACTGCATATGATATCCAGACTGACGGTTCAGCAAAGGAAGAAATACAGTGCTGAATGAAGAACACACCCTCTTGAAGGGTCCTGATAGGTGCCAGAATGATGAGACTGCATGAAACTCCCCCTGACCCAATTACACTCCAGCTGTCCTAGGACTCGACCTAGGGAGTTGAGACTCCAAGACCAGAAGAAAAGAAATATTTAGGACAACGGCAGAAATACAATGTCTTATGTAGCTATTAACAATATCAGGGCTTGGAAATGGTGAGAGTATGCCACATTGTAAGACAGGATTTCTGTTGGAAGTGGTATTTATGGTTTGAGGTACTTGGTAATTTAAAGTGAAACATGCAAGAAAATTTAAAATGAATATGGAGTTTGTTTTGTCTTTGTTTTTGTTCTTTGACCTCAGACTGCTATTAAACCATCTCTCCCAGCCAGGAGACATTTAGCTCCTAGACTGCTTGGAACCTTTTTTGTTTTGTTTTGCTTTGTTTTAAGATTCCTTTTTTATTTATTTATTTGAAAGGTAGAGTCACAGAAGAGACAGAGGGAGAGACAGAGAATGAGATCTTCCTTCCACTGGTTCATTCCCCAAAGAGCCACAGTGGCTGGGGCTGGGCCAGGTCAAAGCCAGGAACAAGGAAATTCATTCTGGTCTCCCACATGGGTGCAGGGGCTCAAGCACCTGGGCCATCTTCTACTGCTTTCCTAGGCCACAGCAGAGGGCTGGATCTGAAGTGGAGCAGCCAGGACTCGAACCAGTGCCCATATGGGATGTCAGGGCTACAGGTGGTGGCTTAACCCGGTACACCACAACACCAGCCCCTGGTTGAAACCTTTGGGTCTCTCTTCTCAGTAGGAAGTTTCATTCCCTTCCTTCCACTAAGTTATTTTCAGTGTCTCTTTCTTTTATGTCTTCTTAAAAGTAAAACTGAAAACTCCATTTGTAAGGAAAAAGCAACAGAGTGAGAGGAGGGACGGAGGGAGGGAAGCAGGAAGAGAGAAGAAAAGGAGAAGGAGACAGCAGAGAGGAAGCGAAAAGAAAGAGAAGAGAAATTACATGGGAAAAATAAACAAGTCTCCTCTCAGTTTCAGAGTATAATCTGGGGAACTAATGTTCTCTATTTCACACAAGTACTGGCGCTTTAAATCTGGCTGCATTCATTCAGGCCAATTTCCACGTCAGCTCCACGGCACCAGTTTCCTGTCTGCTTCTTGGCACTGAACTTCAGGTTGCAAGTCCCGAATTCCATCCTCAAATCCCAGGACATGGGCTCGGGTGGTGCCATCTGGGCTAAGCTAAGCCGCAGGTCCACCCCTCTGGGGCACTCCCCCCCCCCCCCCCCCCGTCTCCTTCCTAGCACATCCACTCTCAGGGAAGTCAGGCAGAGTGGATGAGATTGCTACTGTTTCCAGAATTCCAACTGTCAAACACTTTTGAGCACCCCAGGAATCCACGTGGAATGAATTCTTCAAGGAGAGCATGTGGACTTAGAAAACTTTAAGTCACCTGATCTTTGACTCAGCCATGACTGAAGGCAGAGGCTGCAGTTAATCAGCAGTTTAGTAAGGAGGCAGGCAAAGAACTGGGTGACTACTGATAGCGGGAACTCATCTACCAAATCCTGCACTCACCCACCGACCTCATTACAAAATAATACAAAAAAAATATAAAAAATATGCTTACTTAGTAGTTGTTATCAACATATCTTGACTTGATACTTAAACTATATCTTATAATAAACTCAAGTTTGTAGAGAAACTCAGTCTGGTAAGGGTAAAAAAAAGACTTCCTACAACTCTTGGAAAAAATAGGTCTTGATAATATAAAATTCCCAATGATTGCATTTGTGATGGCTTATTGCAGAAAATGACATTTATTACAAATCTGTCTTAGAAAGCTGTGCTTGTTCACTTAAAGTTATGAGCCATTTTGTCATAGATGGTGGATTTTATCTACCAACCTCATGGTAATTAACTCACCATCTGTGATCTTGCAGCATTTTGTAACTCCATCCAAACTCATTGCCTTGACCTTATTTGTTAGTGAGAGAACAAGACAGCAGCTTGTATTGGCTCTCTCCACGATCAGCCTGTTGCAGAATGAAGATGTGAACCCTGGCCATTTGTACAGAAGTCTGTGTCTGTAACAGTCACTCTACTCTGCTTCCCCATGAAAAGGAGACGATATATTAGAAAGAAGCATGAACAGTAGAATCAGCAGCACTTGGTGACTAACAACAGAAGGCAGAAATGGAGGCTGTTTGCAAGAATCATCAGTCAATTGTATTTTAGAGGTAAAGATCCCTTAACTTTACAATTTAAAGTAAAACTTTCATTTATAAAAATTATAAATATAGCAGTATTAGCACATGAATGATCCTATCTTTTGCCCTTCTTTGTTTTGTTGAAAAGCTATATTTAAATGCAATCAAACTCTTAACAAATCAGCATTTGATGGAGGGAAGTGTCCCCACAAAACTGTTGCCAGGAACACAAAAAAATTTAAGGATCACTTTAAGAAATTTGAGATTATTCCTTCTCAAATCCAACATAAATAGGAAGACCAATCTGCATCTGAAAGTTTTCTACTTTAAAGACACATCTGTTGTCAATCTAAGCTAGCATTTTCCCCCTTTTTAAATATGTGTTTGTTTATTTAAAGGCAGAGTGACAGAGAGAGAGGAGGAGAAACAGAGAGAACGAGATCTTTAATCTACTGGTTCACTCTCCAAATAGTCACAACAGTCAGGGCTGGATCAGGCGAAAGCCAGGAGCCAGGAACTCCATCCGGGTCTCCCACAGGGTGGCAGCACTTGGGCCATCCTCCCCTGCCTTCCCAGGGGCATTAGCAGAGAGCTGGATGTGAAGACGAGCAGCCAGGACTGTAACCAGCACTCTGACATGAGATACCGTAGTTGCAAGCTGCTGCTTAATGCACTGTACCACAAATCTGGCCCCCACGCCAGCATGTTTGATATGTATTTACTTACTAAGTCTTTTTTTAAAGATTTTATTTATTTATTTGAGAGGTAGAGTTACAGAGAATGAGAGGAAGAGACAGAGGGAAAGGTCTTCCATCCACTGGTTCACTCCCCAGATGGCCGCAACAGCCGGAGATGTGCCAATCCCAAGCCAGGAGCCAGGAGCTTCTTCTGGGTCTCCCACATGGGTGCAGGGGCCCAAGCATTTGGGACATCTTCTACTGCTTTCCCAGACCACAGCAGAGAGCTGGATCAGAAGAGGAGCAGCTGGGACTAGAACCGGTGCCCATATGGGATGCTGGCACCTCAGACAGAGGATTAACCTACTTCGCCTCGGCATCGGCCCCACTAAGTCTTACTTTAACAAAAATAGCCGTACTGCTGAAATGTTAGTGAATTAATGCAGTTGATAATGGATGACCATGGGAACAGCTCATGCAGTCTGAGTTTGTGGTCCAATACAGCCCTACTGGGTTCGTAGGGATCTAATGCCCCAAATCTGCAACATACGCAATAAAGAATCTGTCCAGTTCCTGGTGACCCGAGAAGGGCAGGGACAGCTGCCAAAATGACTCCAGGTCATCCTGTTTTTTGAGGGAAATAACCTGCAATTAAATCTTGGGCTCACCAGCTGGTGTTTCTCCTGGTCCCACCCCTCTGCCCCCAAAACCCTGAAATGTCAAGAGATGAACTGCAGCGTCTGTGGCCAGACTTAAAAAGCAAGGAAGCAACGAAGTTTGCTTAAGCAACAGGCACAGAACACGTGCAAAATGAGCATCAAGAAGTGAATGTCTAGGTCACTGAAGTAGGATGCACCTGTTAAAAGAATCCTAAATGTGCACATTGTAGCATTCGAGTTCTCCATACAGCCTTACCACACGGGTGCAAAGCAATCACACAGTGGCTCCTCACGTGGGTGGGCTCCACAAAGCACTTGGGTACTCAGTAACGAAAACTAAGATCACGGAGCTGGTGTGAACATAACAGACCAGAGGCTTTGGCCGTCAGGCAATGTTTCTTCCTAAACATTCTGGTGGCATCTAAAGACATTTCGCACTGTGCAGAAAGAAACTGGGAGGTGTGCTCCTATCACCTGCGGTGGAGGCCAGGCAGCTCCCCCGACAAAGCACCATCTAGTCCAAGACGTCAGCCTGCAGGGGCTGAAAACCTTGCTCCGGGCACTGCATGCTAAGGGACTTGCCACCGCGCATTCCTCAGGGATGTGGCTCAGGAATCACAGAGCATCAGGTGAGTCAGGATGTGCACAATACAGGCCGCTAGCTGGGGCTGGCCAGGCCAGGAGGGGAGCCAGGAGCCCAAGCTCACCTTCCGGGCATGGCCCCATGTCTGGAGGAAGTGCAAGCCACAGAAGATATTGGTGTGCATATTTAAATCAGCTTACAAAATATGACAACTTCCCCACTTGCACAGAGCACAGCCTGGACAGGGTGGCAGCTGCTTCCATGGCAGCGTTCACTTTGCTCAGTCTCTGCTGGGTCTCAGAGTCCCCGGGGAACCTTCTCCCCTGTCGACTTGGCTCCGAGGTGCAAACAACGGGGTCCTTTTCCTGACACTGTGGTGAGCTGAATCGCATCTCCCTGCCCCAGATTCATGTGTGGAAGACCCAAGTCCTAGTACGCTAGGTTTCTGCTTTATTTGGAGACAGGGTCATACATGTGCCGGGTTAGGATGAGGTTATTAGGCGGGGCCCCATTACGATATCACTGTGTCCTTATTAGGGGAAAACGTGCATACAGAGAGACAGACAGACAGACGCAGGGAATGAAGACGAGGCAGAGCTCTAAAAGCTGAGAGGTGACACAGTGGCCAGCACCCCGGGGATCCAGGGAGCAGAATGAGGCGGTCTCTCCTTCACCACCCAGGAGGAGCCAACATGGCCACGCATCATCCCAGATCCCCATCTCCCAGTGAGACAAGGGGCTTCTGTGGCTGACGCCACCCAGTCTGCGATAGTTGTCTACTGCAGCCCTAGGAAGTGAGCACTCATGAAAATCAGGCACGGTTGTCTTCTTACAGGGAGTCAGGGACTCAAACACAGTTTGAAACTCTGTGGGAAAAAGCAACACACATTAACTGTGATTGGACTACCACCTGCAGCACCCACATCCCAAGGGGTCGCAAGTTCGAATCCTGGCTGCTCCACTTCCTGCCCAGATCCCTGCTATGGGAAAGCAATGGAGGATGGTCCAGGTAGCTGGACCCCTGCCACCCATGAGAGACCTGGAAGAAGCTCCTGGATCCTGGCTTCTGCCGGGCCCAGCCCGGGAGTGAACCAGAGGATGAAGAAAGATCTCTCTTTCTCTCTCTCTCTCTCTCTCTCTCTCTCTCTCTCTCTCTCTCTCTATCTCTGCCTTTCAAATAAATCTTCAACTTGTGATATTTCTTGATAAAAATTTTATAAAAAATAATAAAATAAATGCAACTTATTTCCATATTCATTTTTTTAAATTAGGTCAATGAATAGTAAAAGGCTTGCCAGAGATTTGCTTCTTGGCACATTTTTGGATCTCATAACTCACAGAAGTCATAACTTTTTGAGCAGGAAAGAAGTGAGGGCATTCAGGGTTCTGGCCCAGTTCTGTGCTACGCGACCACACAGAGACCACCCTCCTGGTGTGTCCTCGATAGCTGATCTCTTCCCTTCCTGACAGAGAAATGGCTTCTACATTTGGAAAACATCAGCACCCAGTTCTTGAAAAGCTTCCGGTTACACCGCTGAAATTATTCTCTGGGAGACTGGAAGAAGCAGAAAGTAAGACTCACTCTGCCTCTGAAGAATATCTACATAAATGCAAATGGCATTTATATGTTGAGAGATTAATGACGACGAAATTGTATCTGAAGTCAACCTAAACCATAGGAGACTCACATTTCCTGAAATATCTGCTACTCGGGGCCAGTGCAGCGGCGTAGGAGGCCAAGGCTCTGCCTTTCAATGCCAGCATCCCATGTGGGCGCTGGTTCAAGTCCCAGCTGCTCCACTTCCAATCCAGCTCCCTGCTGATGCACCTGGGAAAGCAGCAGAGGATGGCCCAAGTCCTTGGGCCCCTGCACCATGTGGGAGACCCAGAAGAAGCTCCTGGCTCCTGGCTTCAGCCTGGCCTAGCCCCGGCTATGGCAGCCATCTGGGGAGTGAACCAGCAGACAGAAGGTCTCTCTCTCTCTCCCCTTCTGGTACTGTCTCTCCCCCCCTCTCTCTGTAACTCTGCCTTTAAAATTAAAAAAAAATTATAAAAAAGAAATGTCTAGCACTCACATTTCTCTTCTGTATCTTTTCCACAGTCAGATTCACTTGACTACACACAGCAAGGAAAAGGCACTGTGTTTACAAAACAGGCATCATCACATTTATAGACAAGACACTCCAGGCCCTAGACGGCAGGTGCAGAGGCAGATTATTCTGCTCTCAGGGTCAACAGAGCAGAGCAGCAGGCAGCTGCAGGAACGTGACTGTGGAAGCAGCATTCAACAGCTGACTCGATGCTGTCACAGCCAAGCACGCTCCAACCAGAGGACTCAGAGACACGGCTTCCCTAACACACAGCGGCGTGGGACGAGCTCAATAAAAGAAGTTGGGATCCATTCGTGAAGCTTCGAGTGTCTGCCCTGCTTCCCACCCAGCGCTGACTTGCAAACACAGCTACCAAACCACAAAGTGTTCTATAATCTTTTCTATCCACATAACTTAATCAAATCCATCTTTAGGCTTCTGTTAAAAACTGCAGCCCCATGCGAGCTGTGCCCACCCTTCCCCTTACACTGACGTCCCATCGCTGTGTTTTCCGGACACTTCTCTCTGCTGAGCTCATTGGTTCACCTGCTGGCCCCCTGGCCGGCCTCCTTCCCGGCCTCTTTTGCACACTGACTTCTCTCTTCCTGTTGCATTCTGAATTCCAGGGGCCCAGAGAACATGTCTTGTGCTGTTCTATAGCGTGCCTAGCACAATAAATCTGGATACACTTTGTATAAAAGGAAGAAGGGATGAGAGAAAAACAAGGCAGCAAATGAAGCAAAGCCAAGGTAGGGCAGGAACGAAGAGGAGGAGGGATGGAGGATGACGAAGGAAAGCACACGGGGATGATGAGACCTGGCCACTGCTCAGAGCCCAACGCAGACCCTCACAAAGAATGGAGCTCTGCTGACGGAGGGGCAGAGGCACCTGCGGGTCCTGGCTGGGAGAGGAGACACCAAGCTCAGTAGCAGAGGCACCTGCTTCAGTGTGATCACTGAGTGCCTCTGCTTGAGAAAACACATGCTTTGACTCTGTTGAAATTTCATTTGCCTTCTATGCTTCTAAGCTATGATGTCCATAGTGTTGAGTGTAAAGTGTTTATTGAATTAAATGCATCTGACACTGAAGAGAATCCAAATGTATGCTATAATGCACTGAATCCTAAAAACATATCTTATTGCCAACAGATTTCTTTTGAAAGATTTATGTTATTTATCTGAAAGAGTTACAGAGAGAGGAAGAGACAGAGAGAGAGAGAGAGATCTTCCATCTGCTGGTTCACTCCCCAAATGGCCACAATGGCTGGAGCTGTGCTGATTGGAAGCCAGGAGCCAGGAGCTTCTTCTGGGTCTCCCACATGGGTGCAGGGGCTCAGAGACTTGGGCCATCTTCTACTGCTTTCCCAGGCCACAGCAGAGATCTGGGTTGGAAGTGGAGCAGCCAGGACTTGAACCAGTACCCATATGGGATCCCGGCACTGCAGGTGGAGGATTAACCTACTGCACCACAGCACCAGCCCCCTAAAAATGTTGATGTCTTAGCAGTGGAGAGTGGAATGATGGTGCAGTGTGTGGTGGGAAGAGCAAGATATGTTTTCTAAGGGTGCATGTAAAATCGCAGTTAGATCAGAGGAGTATATTCAGGAGATGTGTTGAAGAGCATGGCAAATATTTGCTGACAGCATGAGGGTTAGAATCTCAAGGTCAAAAGTTAAGCTTCCTTTAAACACAGCATATTAAATGTAATGGATACAGTATCGTATCCAACCCTTCAAAGTGTATATTCTCACTTTGTCTATGTAATGCCTGTAAATGACGAAGAACAGGAGTGTGGCCAGCATTGCGACACCAGCAACCCATTCCAGGCCAGGTACCAGTCTGAGTGCCAGCCAACCGCCAAAAGGAGACCAGGACAGGTTCAAGTACATAAATGACTAATCTTTTAACATTTATTTATTTATTTGAAAGTTGACTGACAGTGGAAGAATTAGGGAGAGAGAGATCTTCCACCTGCTGGTTCACTCCCAGTTGGCCACAACAGGTAGGGTTGGGCAGGCCAAAGCCAGGAGCCAGGTGCTTCTCCCAGGTCTCCCACGTGGTTTCAGAGGCACAAACGCCTGGGTCATCCACCACTTTTCCCAGGCCATCGGCAGGGAGCTGGATCAGAGGTAGAGCAGCTGGACCATGAACCAGTGCCCACAGGGGGTGCCACCCTCTCAGGCAGTGGCTTTGCCTGTTACGCCACAATGCCAGCCCCAGTAATTTTTTTAAAGAAGTGTTAGAAGAGACTTTCCTGATCACTTTTACTTGGGTCGTCCTACAACCTCTCATCCCAATGTTACTCTGACGTGTATGTTCCTAAGATAGCTCTCATAAGCCTTTAAGCTCAATGTTTAAACTTTGGGCAAAAGTTTTATTTTCATTCTAATAGACATTCATGTAAGATATTTGTAAATTGCTTATTTTTCCCACATAAATACTGTTTTCCCATTATTTATTTGCATAGTTTAAATCCATGTGTCACATTCATTTAAGTATTCAATTTTCTTGTATGTGTAGTATTTTTATAAAAGTAAGAGAAGAACTGAATGCAGTTACGTCCATAGCTGAGACAGAGGGAGGGAGAAGTGATGGAGCAGCAGGGGAGAGGAGGGAGGCAGGGGAGAGGAGAAAGAAATTGACTGTGATCGTTCAGGAAAACTGCCAGCCTGTTGTGGTTCATAGAGCAGGCTCTCTGTGGAGAACTGGCTGCCTACAGTGTCACAGGTGTCACAGAGTGTTACTTCTGCACTGTCACAGTGTCACAGGTGTTACTCCTGCACTGTCACTGTGTCACAGGATGTTACTCCTGCACTATCACAGTGTCACAAGCTGTTACTCCTGCACTGTCACTGTGTCACAGGGTGTTACTCTTGCACTGTCACAGTGTTACAGGGTGTTACTCCTGCACTGTCACAGTGTGCATCACAGGCTGTTACTCCTGTACTGTCACAGTGTCACAGGGTGTTACTCCTGTACTGTCACAGGTGTCACAGGTGATACTCCTGCACTGTCACAGTGTCACAGGGTGTTACTCCTGTACTGTCACAGTTGTCACAGGGTGTTACTCCTGCACTGTCACAGTGTCACAGGGTATTACTCCTGCACTGTCACACTGTGTCACAGGGTGTTACTCCTGCACTGTCACAGTGTCACAGGGTATTACTCCTACACTGTCACAGTGTCACAGGTGTTACTCCTGCACTGTCACAGTGTCACAGGGTGTTACTCCTGCACTGTCACGGTGTCACAGGGTGTTACTCCTGTACTGTCACAGTGTCACAGGGTGTTACTCCTACACTTTCACAGTGTCACAGGATGTTACTCCTGTACTGTCACAGTGTCACAGGGTGTTACTCCTACACTTTCACAGTGTCACAGGGTGTTACTCCTGCACTTTCACAGCGTCACAGGGTGTTACTCCTACACTGTCACAGTGTCACAGGTTGTTACTCCTGTACTGTCACACTGTGTCACAGGGTGTTACTCCTGCACTGTCACAGTGTCACAGGTTGTTACTCCTACACTGTCACAGTGTCACAGAGTGTTACTCTTGCACTGTCACACTGTGTACAGGGTGTTACTCCTGCACTGTCACGGTGTCACAGGGTGTTACTCCTGCACTGTCAGTTTTCACAGGTGTTACTCCTGCACTGTCACAGTGTCACAGGTGTTACTCCTGCACTGTCACAGTGTCACGGGGTGTTACTCCTGCACTGTCACAGTGTCACAGTTGTTACTCCTGTACTGTCACAGGCTGTTACTCCTGCAGTGTCACAGTGTCACGGGGTGTTACTGCCTGCATGATCACAGGTGTGTCACAGGGTGTTATTGTTTATACTGTCACAGGTGTGCTATTGGCCACAGACCTGAGCCATCTGGTGTGTGAGATTAATCCGTTCTGTGTTCGCTTGTGTAAAGTCTAGACTTCTGGCGAATGGTAAAATGGTGGTTGTACAGGTTCAGGAATGGGATTACATTACTGATATCTTGAAAATATGAAAATATCAGCTGGCGCCGTTGCTCACTAGGCTAATCCTCTACCTGCGGAGCCAGCACATCACGTCCTAGTCCTGGTGGGGGTACCGGGTACTAGTCCTGGTTGCTCCTCTTCCAGTCCAGCTCTCTGCTGTGGCCCGGGAGTGCAGTGGAGGATGGCCCAAGTGCTTGGGCCCTGCACCCCATGGGAACCAGGAGGAAGCACCTGGCTCCTGGCTTCAGATCGGCACAGCACTGGCTGTGGCAGCCATTAGAGGAGTGAACCAACGGAAGGAAGACCTTTCTCTCTGTCTCTCTCTCACTGTCTAACTCTGCCTGTCAAAAAAAAAAAGAAAATATGAAAATATCTAAACAGTAAAATTCATTTTTTTCTTCAATACTTTTAGTGCTTCATTTATTCCTTTAGATTGGTGTTTCTTGTTTTACTTTTTTAAGAGCATCAATTTCAGGGCACATCATTAAATTATGTGCATCCTTTGGCCTCATAGAGATTTTTAATTCTAATATATAGTCTTATGTGATGCCGTGACATCCGAGAAGCAGAAACACGCCAAGCAGGACATTTCACAGGTGGTGCGGAAGGACCCTGTGTGGGGCCGTGAATCTTGTCAGTCTTCCTTGAATGGGATATACATGGAGAAGATTCTGGAAGCCACTAGCAGAGTCAGGACCCCACAGCCACCTGGGCAGGTGCTCTTCCTATTTTTGTGAGAATGCCTCTTCCCCAGTGAACCCCTGCGTTATAAGGTCACTGCTCCTTCCCTGGGGATTGTTACATTCTAATTGCTATTAAACCATGAGTCACGCGAAGGATGCCTAATATGATCTCCTGCTCTGTCCACTGGTCCACATCAACGAGGCAACAAAACAGGTGTCATCATTTTCCTGCATGAAAGATGACACAGTCTCTCTACCCTTTTCCCAGAAAGAAAACTCTCCACATACTTTCCTGGGCTCTAACTATTCCACTTCATTCCTTCTGTGTAGGAAACCCCTCATGTTTTTGGCTCCCCAAGGGAATACAGAATTCTAAACGTGAACTCATCAACTTCAGACATTAGACATCATGTTACAATTTCAGTAGCACGTCAGCTTTTGTTATGGTGACACTCGGCTTATTGTTGTTAAGCATAGGTCAACTAACAAACACACATTTATTCCAAGTGTTGTTTTGTTAAGCCCTTGACATTCTAAACTTGTGACACTGATATTTTGATTCTACCAACAGCAATTCTCCTGAATAAATAAACACCCTCTCATTATTCTTGGCCAGAAATGTCAGCCCAAGAGGATCTTACTAAATGTTGGTTGACTGCTTGAGCATCATTTCCATTATCCCACACTCCTCTTCCAGCTACACTCCTTGTAGATACATGTATGCATCTGTATCTGCTCAGCAGAACAGCATTATTCATAACATACCCAAACCACAAACAAAAACCCCAAAACCCATTAACAATAGGATCCAGAAACTCATTCTTATACATTGAAGAATAAATATATAAAGGGTCCAGCGCTGTGGCATAGCAGGTGAGGCTGCCACCTACAGTGCCAGCATCCCATATGGGCACCAGTTCAAGTTCCGGCTGCTCCACTTCTGACCCAGCTCTCTGCTATGGCCTGGGAAAGCAGTGGAAGATGGCCCAAGTCCTTGGGCCCCTGCACCCCCATGGGAGACCTGGAGGAAGCTCCTGGCTCCTGGCTTCGGATAGACACAGCTCCAGCCATTGCAGCTAATTGAGGAGTGAATCAGCGGATAGAGGACCTATCTCTGTCTCTGTCTCTCTGCCTCTCCTTCTTTCTGTGTAACTCTGACTTTCAAATAAATAAATAAATCTTATTTTAAAAAAGAATAAATATATGAGGACAGGCATTTGGCCAAGCAGGTAAGATGCCAGTTAGCAGATCCCTGTCGCATGCTGGAGCCCCTGGATTCAATCCCTGGCTCCGGCTCCTGATTCCAGCTTTCTGCTAATGCCGACTGTGGGAGGCAGTGGTACTGGCTCACGTAATTGGGAGTCCTACCACCCATGTAGAAGATCTAGATTGTGCTCCGGGCTCCTAGCTTCAGCTCCAACCCAGCCCAAGCACTGCTGGCATTTGGGGAATGAACCTGCAAATGGGTGCTCACTTGCTCTCTCTTTCTGTCTCTATACCTCTGACCGTCAAATAATAATAATTATAGTAAAAGAATATATGAAACAATTAATATGAATAACCTACAAAGTAGATTCTACGAACATAAATTTCATAATCACAATGAACAAAATTATAATGCATAGGGATAAAAATCAGATGACAAAACTATAAAGAAAGACAAACTAAATAAATAAATATGATAAAAGTAAGGATGGTGAGTGATGGGGTTGCTTATAATAGCCTATTTTAAAGGATTTATTTATTTTTTTTGACAGGCAGGGTGGACAGTGAGAGAGACAGAGAGAAAGGTCTTCCTTTATCGTTGGTTCACCCCCTAACGGCCGCTGCAGCCCGCACGCTGTGGCCGGCGCACCAGGCTGATCCGAAGCCAGGAGTCAGGTGCTTCTCCTGGTCTCCCATACGGGTGCAGGGCCCAAGCACCTGGGCCATCCTCCACTGCACTCCCGGGCCACAGCAGAGAGCTGGACTGGAAGAGGAACAACCGGGACAGAATCTGGCGCCCCAACAGGGACTAGAACCTGGTGTGCCAGCACTGCAGGTGGAGGATTAGCCTATTGAGCCACGGCGTCGGCCAATTTATTTATTTATTAATGTATTTATTTACTTGACAGAGAAAGAGAATCTTCCATCTGCTGGTTCACTTCCCAAATGCCAACAGCTGGGGTTGACCAGGCCAGTGCCAGGAGCTGTGAACTCCATCAAGATCTCCCACATGGTAGCAGGAACCCAAACACTTGGGCCATCACCTGCTGCCCCCCAGGCACACCAGCAGGACTCTGGATCTGACGTAGAGCGCCAGGATGTGAACCAGCCTCTAAGATGGAATCTGAAGCAGCGGCTTCACCTGCGGTGTTTCGGTGTGTCCCAATAGCTCACTTCTTAATGCTCAGGCTTGCTATGTTAGGTGGGAATTCATGTCGTATGCATTTGTCTCTGTGGCCTCTATGGTTCTCAATGAAAAATGGAGGTTCCATATCCATTACCAGGACTGTCTGTCTGAAACCCACAGAGACCCCGAGGTAGTGTGGGAGGTTGCTTCGCAGCTAGTTGATCGTGTCTTCAACACCTTCCTCCTCTCTCTCAACTTCTGCTGTCTTTGTGCTAACTTTAGTAATAAGATGACTTCTGTCATGGAAGCAATATGACCCCAGCAGAACAAAGTGAAGACGGAGAAGGCAAGAGTCACCCAAAAATGGAAGATAAGTCCTCGGCTACCATCCGGCCACATCTTAAACTTGAGAAAACCCCAGGGGGAGAAGTCACCACTGAAAGGGACCGGCAGTCACCATGCACTTCTAGAACTTTCTTATCTTGCAGCAGTTTCCACATAACCAGAAAACCGTGAACTGTGACTTCCACGCACTCACAGGCATGTGCACATGACCCTACCTACCCACACACACGACCCAAGAAAGCACAGAGGCCGACGCGACACGCGCAGATGTTCCTAGAGCAGTGGAATTACACATTATTTCATTCTTGTTCTTCTGGTTTATTTGTGTTTTGTACTGTTCCTATATCAACCAAAAATCCTTTTTCTAATTTCTACGTGAGTGCAAACTGCTTGCGTGGGAGTCCTGAGGCTGGACTGAAGGACCCGGGATTTCACTCCCGTCACTGCCCCCTGATTTCTTCTTGGTCAGAACCTCTGCTTAGGTTTCTCCCCGAAGTTATGAGATCGATCTCCCTGTTCTTTCAACTATGTCTCCCTGAATTTGATCTTTTTCGGCCCAAGGCTGACTCTGGTCTCTTAAGCGTTTGCTCTAAAGTGACCTGACTTGGTGCAATGCTTCTCCTCCTACTCAGTTTCTCCTGTCCAGGAAAAGGAACCAGGGCTGATCATGGCAATGGTGTCTGTCAGAAAATAAAAATAAAGTGCAGAATGTTTTGCTAAACTCACACTGAACTCCAGCCTGTGCCATGACATCAGCCAGGGTGGATTAGGAAGTCCTGCACCTGATCCCCAACACAGACACTGACGTAAGAACTCCACATGCATAAAAACACCTTATAAGGATTCCAGAAGCCGGTGAAGACGTCTCGGTCTCCCTAACGAACGCAAGCCATGGTCAGCCGCACTGAAATGGAGAGTACGCCTCTGCGTTCGTCCTGGGAGCCTCTCGCACTCAAGCCAGCACAGCTTAGCACAGCCGGCAGACAGTGCCCCCCCTCATCGCTTCTGCCCCGAGAGGGAGAGACAGGAACATGCGCCCATTATTCTGGCTTTCAGCAGATATCAGACACTGGGCTCTCCTCTGTGTGACACAGCAGTGATAAAGCTGGCGTGCTTTGGGTGCCTAGGGGGACTGAATTCAAAACAGCTGGGAGTTTTTGGCTATTGCACCAGAGACCCTGCAGCATGACACACAAACACCAGAGGGAGCAAGAGATTGCAAGCTACTGAAAAACACCCAGAGAAGTACACCCCCAGAAAAGCCATAGAGGTTCCCCAGTCTCTAGCCTTGCTTATTGGTGAAGTTCTCTCCATCTAGGAAGCTGCTCCATAGAGACTGGAAAGGGTGACTGCTCTTTTAAATTCCCCAATTCCCCAAGTCTCAGCAAAAAAATAAATAAAAAAAAATGTGTTTTAAAAAAATGCAAAAGAAAAACCAAACACACACACACACACACACACACACACACACACACAAAGGAAACATGGCTCAATCAAAAGAACAAAATAAATTTCCAGGAACCAACCCTAAAGAAACAAAAATCTTTGAGTTACCTGATAAAGTACTCAAAATAACCATCTTCAAAACAAGTTCAATGAGTTTAACTAGAACACGGAAATGAAATTAAGAAACTTTAGGAAAACTTGCAATCACAAAATGACACTACCAGCAAAGAGATGGAAAGTATAAAAAGAGTTAAATAGAAATTTTGGAGCTGAAGAACACAGTAACTGAAATGAAAGAATCACTAGAAGTGTCCAGGAGTAGACTTGGTGTGCGGAAGAAAGCATTGCGGATATCAAGACAAGTCATTTGAAATTACTGAGTCAGAGAGCAAAAAGAAACATGGGGAAGATGAAGAAGGCATTCACAGAACACAGATGGGAAATTAGAGGCACTACTGGAGTCCCAGCATCCCCCAAAGAGAGGAAAATAAAGGACCCTGAGTTCGTTTGAAGAAATAGTGGCTGAAAGCTCCCCAAATCTGAGGCAGGAGGTGAATGTCCAAATTGGAGCGGCTCAGCAGACTCCAGCAGGGTGAGCCCAGGGTGGCCCACACTGAGACACATGACAGTGAACCTGTGGACAGTCAGACCAAGAGATCGCCTGAGCAGCAGCAAGAGGCTGAGACGACACACAGACGGGAGCACCCACGGTACTGTCAGTGGATTTCTCTGCAGAAACCCCAAAGAACAGGGCAGGATAGACATTACAGGCAGCAAAACTATCCTTCAAAAATGAAGATGAAATAAAGACTTTCCCAGATGGATGGGGCCGGCGCTGTGGCGCAGCAGGTTAACGCCCTGGCCTGAAGCACGGGCATCCTATATGGGCGCCGGTTCAAGACCCGGCTGCTCCACTTCTGATCCAGCTCTCTGCTATGGCCTGGGAAGGCAGTAGAAGATGGCCCAAGTGCTTGGGCTCCTGCACCTGCGTGGGAGACATGGAAGAAGCTCCTGGCTTCTGGCTTTGGATTGGTGCAGCTCCAGCTGTTGCATCCAACTGGAGAGTGAACCATTGGATGGAAGACATTCTCTCTCCCTCTCTCTCTCTCTCTCTCTCTCTGTCTCTTTCTCTCTCCCCCCTCTCTGCCTCTCCTCTTTGTGTAACTCTGACTTTCAAATAAATAAATGTCTTTAATAAATAAATAAATAAATAGAAACTGTCCCAGATGGAAGCAGAGGAATTCATCACTCCTCAAACTACTTTACCAAACACACACACACACACACACACACACACATAAGGTGGTGCTGCAAGGTGAAATAAAAGGATGACAGAGAGCAACATGGAATCACACAAAACACATCCTGTCTGAGAAAGATATAGGACCTTTTTCTTTTTTCTCAGCAGTAGATCTCAATAGCGGCTTAACATCTTCAGTAATACGAGGCAGGCGCTGTGGTGCAGTGGGTAAAGCTGCCACCTGCAGTGTTAGCATCCCATATGGGTACTGGTTCGAGTCCCAGCTGCTCCACTTCCAATCCAGCTCCCTGCTAATGCACCTCAAAAAGCAGTAGAAGGTGGCCCAAGTCCTTGAGCCCTTGCAACCATGTGGGAAGCCCAGAAGAATCTCCTGGCTCCTGGCTTCAGATCAGCCCAGCCCCTGCTGTTGTAGCCACCTGGGGAGTGAACCAGCAGATGAAAGACCTCTCTCTCTCTCTCTTTCTCTCTCTCTCTGTCTCTGTCTCCCTCTCTCTTCCTCTACGTCCCCCTCCCTCAGCCTCTCTGTAACTCTACCTTTCAAATAAATAAATAAATCTTTAAAAAATCTTCAGTAATACAAGATGTGGACAGATAAACTGTCATCCAGGCTTTCTTAGTCCACTGAGAGAGCACAGGGCAGAAGATATTTATTACACTGCTAAAGGACTCCAGGGTTGTGGAATAGCAAATAGTCACAGGACCTAACTTACAGTCAGCCATCCGCTACATGGGCGGCTCATGGGAAAGAGCCTGTCCTGTGGAGCCCTGAAGCCAGGCATTGACTTTGCCTCTCCAGCTGTCAAAGTCCTGGATTGCACCCTCCCCCAGAGCCCAACTGCTTTGTCCACACAGAAGACCTGTTGTTTACTGCAGCCAGCCTCGTCAGCTATCTGGGATCTTCTGGACAATGTGTGGCACCTGCTGCCTCCCCGCTCTCTTGAATGTTAGGGAGATGGCTTCTCCCCTTAAACCTCATGAATCAAACTCTGACAGATCTGCAGCTTCCTCGCTCCCTCTGCCTTCACAGAACTGACGACAGAGGGGCTGCCCTTGTGGCTCAGTGCCACCACTTGCAATGCCAGCATCCCAAAAGGGAGTGCCAGTTCAAATCCTGGCTGCATCGCTTCCAAAACAGCATCCTGTTACCGCACCCGAAAAAGAAGCAGACAATGGTCCAGGTGCTTGGGTCCCTGCCACCCACATGGCAGACGAGGATGGAAATCCTGGCCCCTGGCTTTAGCCTCACCCAGACACGGCTGTTGCAGTCATTTGGGGACTGAACCAGTGGATGGAAGATTCTCTCTCTCTCTCTCTCTCCTTCAAATAATTAAATCTTCAGAAAGGAAGGAAGGAAAGGAAGAGGGGAGGGGAGGGGAAGGGAAGGGTTAGGGCTTTGCTCTGGATTGGGTTTTGACCTAGAGGAAGGTTATGGTTCATTGGATCTCCCATCCAGATGGCCATAACTTTCCCTACGAACACTGCAGGGATGCTCTGCTTTCTAGCATTCGTGTGCACACTGGAGCAGCACTTTCAGTTTCCTTTAAGAGCTTTTTCTTCATTCCCACAATCCGGCTACCTGGTGCGAGGGGCCTAGTCTGTGTCCGCCCTCAGCTTTCAACCTGCCTTTCTCACTAAGCTGATTCACGCTCAACTTTGGCTGACAGTGAGGGATGTGTGGTCTTCCTTTGACTACAACACTCAGTAGGGTTATTAAGTGGCCTGCTTTCTTCATAATTGTTATGTCTCAGGGAATGGGAAGGTCTGAGAAGGGGGTAGAGAGATAGGGAAATGGCCAGTCCATGGAGCAGTGAGAACACACACCACAAGGCCGGCGCCGCAGCTCAATAGGCTAATCCTCTGCCTTGCGGCGCTGGCACATCGGGTTCTAGTCCTGGTCAGGGCGCTGGATTCTGTCCCGGTTGCCCCTCTTCCAGGCCAGCTCTCTGCTGTGGCCCGGGAGTGCAGTGGAGGATGGCCCAAGTGCTTGGGCCCTGCACCCCATGGGAGACCAGGAGAAGCACCTGGCTCCTGCCTTTAGATCAGCGCGGTGCACGGGCCGCAGTGCGCTGGCCACGGCAGCCATTGGAGGGTGAACCAATGGCAAAGGAAGACCTTTCTCTCCGTCTCTCTCTCTCACTGTCCACTCTGCCTGTCAAAAAATTTAAAAAAAAAGAATGCACACCACATTCACCAGCTACATTTGCCACCTCTCATAAGGATGGCTCATGGTGCTCCAAAACAATTATAACAGCAACAGTAAAGATCGCCATAAAAGGTGTAATAATAATGAAAAGGATTGACACATTGCAAGAATTACCAAAACATGACAAGTGACATGAAGTGAGCACACGTTGTTGGAAAACGGCAGCTGAAGACTTGCTGCACACGGGGTTGCCACCAACCTTCAGTGTATAAAATGCGGATTTAAAGTGAGATGTGCCTGTGGTTTTCATGAAAAGCAAAGACATTTAGAAAATATTGAAAACCATACAGTATGAAGAACAAGACAATTGATATTTTCTAAGAAAAGAAAAATTTAAGACCAAAGCGTAGAAATATTATAACTGTAAAACTATCTTAATCAATACACAGTCTAAAATGTGTAATTTTTTACATCAAGAACATAAAATATGTGGGAATGTAAAGGTAGAAGTTTTGTATGTGACTGAAGTTTAAGTTGTTACTATCTAAAAATAGATGGTATAACTCTAGGATGTTTTATGTAATACCTGTTATGATTACCAAGAAGTTGCCTCTAGAAGACACACCAAGTAAAAGGTAAGAAAGAAGATAAGAAACACAAGAGACTCAGAACATGTCCAACAACAGCAGTCAATGAAACACAGAAGAAGGCAGCAAACAGTAAGAAGCACAAAACACACCAAAAAAAAAAAAAATACTTTGAATGTAAATGGATTAAACTCCACAACAAAACATATAGAGTATGTTAATAGATTAAAAAATAAACAAAGTCCAACTGTATGCAATAAACAAGAGACCTGCTTTAGATTTAAGGACATAGGTTAAACATCAAAGAAGGGAAAAAGATTTGAAAAGGATATTCTATGGAAAGAGTGCCCACAGTAGGCAAGATGGCCATACTTACATCAGACAAAATAAACTTTAAGTAACAAATTGCCACAAGAAACAACAGGACATTTTATGATAAAACAGTCAAGTCGATGGAATGATACGACAATCATAAATACATCACAGTGCTCACATCAATACAGAAAACTTTGAAAGAACTTAAAGTGGAAATAGAGAATAACACAGTCATAAGTTTCAATACCCAATTACTAATAATAAATAGAAAAATCAGAACAAAGACCAATAAAAATGGAATAGTCGAGCACTACTATAGCTCAATTGAATATAACAGACATATACGAAACACCCCATCGAACAATAACAGAATGCATCCTCATCTCAAGTGCACACTGAATATTCTCCACCATAGATCACCAGCCTTCACAAATGTTGGAAATTTGAAGTTATACCAAATATCTTTTATAACCACAATGGAATGCAAATAGAAATCAGTAACAGAAGTGACTGGAAAATTCACAAATATGTTAAAATTAAATAACACCATCTTGAAATTAATGGATCACAAAACAAATCACAAGATAAATTAGAAAATACCTGAGACACATGAAAACGAAAACACAATGATCAAAATTCATGGGAAGTGGCAAAAGCAATATTAAGAAAAGGGAGTTTATAGTGATAAATGTCCGTACTAAGGAAGTAGAAAGATCTCAAGACAACAACTTAATTTTACACCTCATGGAACCAGAAAAAGAAACGAACTAATCCCAAAGTCAGCAAAATGAATGAAATGATAAAATCGCATCAGAAATCTATGAAACAGAGAACAGAAAAGCAATTTTTAAAATCAAGGAAAGCAAGAATTGAGTTTTTTTGAAAAGACCAACAAAACCAGCAAGCCCATTTATAGAACAAGATAAAAGGTGGTGAATCAAACACAAGTCAGCAAGAGGAAACAATTCACAGATGCTGGAGTCCAGAGGATTATGAGCAACTAGGAACAACTGTACTTAACAAAGTAGAAAACACAATGAAACGAAGTCCTAGAGTCACACAACGTACTGAGACTGGATCCTGGAGAAACAACAGGTGGAAAGAGAACTGTAAATGGTCAGGAGGCTGAATTGGTGATGGCAAATCCATCTCCCCACAAAGAGCAGCCCAGGACACAAGGCTCCACTGACGGGTTCTACCAAAGACTCAAAGACGAACTCATGTCAGACACTCCCCGACTATCAGCCTGGGAGAACACTTGCAAACTGATTATATGAGGGCAGCGTTATCCTGGTACAAACGCCAAAGGTACAAGAAAGGAAAACCACAAGCCAATACCCCAATGAAAACTGTTCCAAATTTCTCAATAGACCACTAGCAAAGGAGAATGAAAAGCAAGTTAAAAAAAAAATCCAATCCAGCATGACCAAGTAGGATTTACTCCTGTGATGAATGGTTCAGCATATAAAAACAAACCAATTTACCACACTGCATTATCAAAACAAAGGATAAAAGTCGCAAGATCATCTCAATTCAAGCGGAAAAGCATTCTCACAATTCTCCATCATACCCCAAAGATTACCATGGCACTTGCAAATCCCATTTTCTGATCTTTCAGTATCCTGGAACATGGTGAACTTGAACCTAACGTGAATTCACTTAAGAGAGCTAGAACAGGGCCTGGTGTTTGACACAGAGGTTAAGCTGGCACTGGGTGCCTGCCTCCCATCTAGGAGTGCCTGGGTTTGAGCCCGGCTCCTCCTTCCATTCTAGCTCCCTGATAATGCACACTCTGAGAAGTGGCAGGTGATGGCTCAGTGTGTGCTCCCTGCCACCCCCCTGCAAGACCTGGATTGAGCTCCCAGCTCCTAGCTTCCACTCACCCTACCCCTAGCCTTGGCTATTTCAGGCATTCTGGGGGAATGAACCAGCAGATGCGAGATCTTTATGTGTTATTCAAATAAATTAAATAAATAAGATCTAGGTAAATTTTTGTTTTAGCTTCCTTACCTATCTTGAGCGGTAATTCCTTTTTTATTTTTTACTTTTTTGAGTTTTTCTTGATGGACAGTAAAGAGGTCAAAATGGTGAAGAATGATTTTTAAGCCATGAAGATCTTTAAGTCGTTTTCAAGTCACATTTCCTTTCCATTCACCATCACTGCTAAGCAGAGGCTGAGCTGCCTTGCTGCTCTGAACAAGACAAAAGCGAATCTGGGATGGATGCACATTTTCTCAGCTCCCCTCATGCCGAGACTTTGTCCCCACAATTCGTGTGGGTTCACATTTCTTTTGTCTACTTTGGACAACTTGCATGTGTCCCCAGCTCGATGTCATCTCACAGACAGATCCTGACGAGCAGGGTGACAGTTCTGGGGCTTCTTTGCTTCCTGATGATAATGTGTGATGAGAAAACCATTATTTTGCTTTTTAAGATTTATGTCACATCTGATTTTGTGATTTCTGTCCACTGAGTTATCATCATCTTTCCTCCCTAACATTTCACAATCCTCTCTCCAGGGATCGACTACCCACCGAACCATCTCAACATAATACAAACCAAGACGTACGGGGATTATTTTGTTCTAAGATCTGCGCCACGTAGAGGTCACCAACAAGTTCCCATTTGTTCATCAGAACTGAGCCCGTGATAGCACGTCTTAGTACTTTGATTTTGCATTGACAAACTTGTCAGAAAGTAACTGAAACTTTTTGAAGTACCCCAGACTTTTGTAGAATGAAACTTTTAGCAAAAGTCTCAACACACAGGAAGTGTTGCCCATAGCAGTCATTAACAACCTGCCAGGCAGAGGGATTCAGAGCATGCTGTCTTTCTAAATCCTGCACGGAACCCATAAGGCAGGCTCTTTCCTACCCCATCTCAGAGATGAGGCTTGGGAAGGTTCTTCCATGTATGCATCGTTTCACAGAGGAGGAAATGGAACTGACTTCCAACCCACACTTGTCTTGCTCAAGCTTGTGTTCCTATTGATCGTATTATACTACATTTCAATTTCCTGTCTCAATACCTGCTTCATTGGCTATATTAGGGAAACTCCATTTACCATCCTTACCTGAATACCTTGTATCTATAGATGTAGCATGTCTTAGTTTCCCCCCAGAAAACCATTCCTTACGTCTACATACTCTAACTAAAAATAGCAACTCTACATAAAAAATTTTTTTCAGTACTCTCTCCTACATTCCTTTGTTTCTTAGGCCAAATTCTTTTGCCTTGCTCTAACAATTGGTTTAAATCACTCAAATAAATGTAAAGTTAATAGCTCTCTGTTCCAAATAATAGAGATAAAAGGCATATTAATAGACTTTTAAAAAGAAGATTTGGGAGCTCATGAAACTATTTCCATCAGGGGACGCCAAGCCACATATTACTGAGCTGCTTATAACCAAGAATCTAAATTGGAAAGAAAATGAGTAAGCCTGAATAAGACTTTATCATTCTTAAAGGAATTATTTAATATCTCAAATGTGCTCATTAAAGGCGTACTGCACCACATGCTGGAGGTTTTAACCTCCCTGGCTTATTTTTAAAACACTAACTAATTCCAGTAATAAAAATGAAATTAAAATACTTTTAACATTTTAGTTGTAAAAAAAAGAATATTTAAGGGACAATATCCATGTATAACTCAATTTAGCTTATGAGAAACTGAGCATCAAACACCCTACATGACACTTCCGACCATACGTGTAACCAAAAATTACACAATAATTTTATGAGGAATTAGCTTTCTTTCCTCACACATCCTCATAGTACTTACATCTATCATAGTTATTGTGGACAAATAACAAGCATCAACAACTTGAGAAATAATTATGACATCAACTATTTGAGTGTGGTATAGGTTATAACTTCATTCTATTATCTGGAGGCCTACAACCTAGTTTTACATATCCAATTTTTTTCTAGTATTTGAATTATTTACTAAAGTCTTTTACTAAATGTGCTTTTTTTAAAGATTAATTTATTTATTTGAAAGTTGGAATTACAGAGAGAGAGAGAGAGAGAGAGAGAGAAGAGGCAGAGAGAGAAAGAGAGGTCTTCCAGCTGATGGTCCACTCCCCAACTGCCCGCAACGGCCGGCGCTTCACTGATCGGAAGCCAGGAGCCAGGAACTTCTTCTGGGCCTCCCACATGGGTGCAGGGGCCCAAGGACTTGGGCCATCTTCTACTGCTTTCCCAGGCCATAGCAGAGAGCTGAATCAGAAGTGAAGCAGCCAAGACTCAAGCCAGAGCCCTTATGGGATGCCAGCGCTTCAGGCCAGGGCAGTAACCTGCTGCGCCACAGCGCCAGCCCCACTAAATGTGTTTTGGGTCTCACTGTTCCTATGAATCAGGGCTCAGCAAATATTTTCTGTAGAAGACCAGACAGCAAATATCTTAGTTATATCAGCCCAGAAACCTGTGTTAACCTCACATTCTTGGTTTGGTGTGATTTGTTTGTCATTGACTTTAAACACATAGACAACATGAACTCAGCTCACAGGCTGTCCACAGACTGTCCAGGGCTGGACCTGGCCTCTAGTGGTAACTCACATCCCCAGGGTAGATGATGTTTGTTAAAGAGGGAATTTTTTTCCCATTGTTTAAAAATACTAAGAGCACAGCATAACTAATCAGACTTCTGCACAAGTCTGGGTCAACTAGAAGTCGGTGGTCTCTTGGAGGTTTATTTTCCTTCATGCAAAGTGAGCAGATGATTTCGCTGGGAGGGAGAAGGTGGGAGAGGGTGCATGTGCAGGATCCAGGATGATGAGAGAGACAGGAGATGCGGCAGTGAGAGAGAGAGGGTTCCATCGGTCGGTCCTCTGAGAGAGAGAGGGTTCCATCGGTCGGTCCTCAGCTATGGGAGGTGGATTCTCCAAAGACCACAACTTTGTTCTTTGTCTTTCATGATGCTTTGTATCCATTCAGTGAACACCTGCCCAAACTAGATATCTTCACAGAGATGCCCAAGACAGCAGCCATCACAGCCCAACAAAGTCAGGCCCAGAAGCAGGTGTTACAACACAGGGTTAGGCACAGCGAGGCGCATGCAGGGAGGAGCGGTCTAAAGAGGGACCTCCATGGGGTGGTGCATGTGGAGGAAGATGCTCTGGACTTGATTCCAGCTGAGTAACGAACTCAGAGCTCACTTCCAGCACACAGGAGGAGGAATAAAGTCAATGTCAGATGCAGTGTGGAGTCCTGCTTGGAGAACCACAGGCGTGTCCGTGTTGTCATGAAAGGCAGGGCTGTGGGTCACAAGGGGAGGTAGGGGATGAGTTGGGCTCGTGTCAAGAAGGACACCTCATATGACCCAGAGCTGCGCGCTCTTCACATGGCAGAAAACAGGAAATTATTCAAGTCGTTTACCCAAGCCGGTCTCATGGCTGAATTTGCATTTAAGATAAATCACTCTGGCGGCTGTAGGAGTGGATGAGACGGGGCCAGACAAGAGCAGGAAAATGAACTAGGGCCTGGTCCCTCAGCTCTGATAGGATCTGACGAAGACTCGACCAAGGGCAGTCCTAGAAGGTCAGAGTGGGGCCGATTAATCTGAACACCGTTTGTAAGATGAATTGTGAAGAGTCCACGATTGATGGGAAGTGGGGGAGGGGAAGGGAAGAGCAGACAGATGAAGGAAACAGCAGGAAACAAAGCGACAGGAGGGACAGATTCAAGCTTGGAGAGGTGATGGAGAGAGTGCCAGCTTGGACTCGGCTCGGAGCACCCAAGGCTCCTGCCGGCAGGTGCGGGTCGGAATGCAGAGAAGGAAGTCAGAACTGGGCTGTGCATGGGCCCAGTCACATGCATGCCAAGAGTGAAAGGCAGCCGGGAAACCCAAGGCAAAAGGAGAAGAAGGGATGGTGGAGGAGAGAGAGCATGAAGAACCCACGTGGGAGAGCAGAGGTGAGAGGCAGAGTCGGGAGGGATCAGAGGAGCTGGACTTAGTGGGCTGAGGAATGAACGTGAATGAGGTAGGGAGAGCTCCACCCGGCGTCTCCACACCCACACAAATGAGCACACACAGAGGGCAGAAAGCTCAGGCCATGTAAAACAGTCACTTTGGAAAACACAACTGTACACAGAGCATTCAAATCCTACGTGGGACAGAAAAGAAAAGAAGTCAGCTGATAAGACCCCCACACACACTTAACGTCTCCAACCTTCTTGAAAACACCAGCATTTTGTCTCTGTACTCTTTTAGTTACAGCTAGCTCGCGGGATTCTAAACATCCTTCCAATCAGTAGCTGGGTTTACTGTTGAGTCTACCTGGTTATTGTAACGAGATGGGAGTAACCACCTAAAAAAATCTGTGTGGAGCCCTCCATCGGCAGAGGAGAGGCCATGCTGGACAGCCGGAGGGGCTGGCCCTCAGTTCTTGATTGAGCGCTGGACTGCGATCTACAAATGCAGTGCTCCTGAAGAGCAGCCAGGAGCTGAGTGCCCAGCCCCAGACTCCGATCCTGCAGGTCCAGGGCAGACCGGAGAAACCCACCGCCCACTAAGCACCTCGAGGGAGCGCAGAGTTGGCAGCCCTTGTCCTTTCAAAGTCAAGTCACTGCACACTTGAACGACTGCTCACTTCCCAACACTGTCATGGCAGAACTGCTGATCGGCTTTCCATTGCCTAAAAAAACAAAATCATTGTTTGGCATATTCCCTTGAAAAGCTTGCAAGAGGCAAGCTGAGCACAAATGCTGGCTTCCAGCGAACCCGTTAGTTCCCTGGATTGTGAAACACTGGCTGCCACCTCCAGGTCGGGCCATGGGAAGGTGACGGTGGCAGGTGGACTTGAGGAAGTCCCCAAATTACGGATACTCCAGTGTGGTGGACAGGGCAAGGCCCAGTGCAGTAACCATGCCAGTGTTTAGGTGTGTGTTTGTGTGTGCATGTGTGTGTGTGCGTGTGTGTGCACGCGTGTGTATGTGTGTGTGCCTGTGTGTATGTGTGTATGTGTGTATGCATGTGTGTGCATGTGTGTGCACGCGTGTGTGTACATGTGTGCATGTGTATATGCGTGTGTGCATGGGTGTGCATGGGTGTGCGTGTGTACGTACGTGTGTGCATGTGCGTGTGTATGTGTGTGCGTGTGTGTCTGCATGTGTGTATGTGTGTGTGCGTGTGTGTGCGTGTGTGTGCGTGTGTGTGCATGTGTATCTGTGTGTACGCATGTGTGTGTATGCGTGTGTGTGCGTGTGTGTCTGCGTGTGAATGTGTGTGCGTGTGTGTATGTGTGTGTATGTGTGTGCGCATGTGTATATGTGTGTGTGCATGTGTGTGCGCGCGTGTGTGTATGTGTGTATGCATGTGTGTGCATGTGTATGTACGTGTGTGCATGTGTATATGCATGTGTGTGCATGTGTGTGCATGTGTGTGTGCGTGTGTATGTGTGTGCATGTGTGTATGTGTGTATGTGTGTGTGTGTGCATGTGTATATGTGTGTGCATGTGTGTGCACGTGTGTGTATGTGTGTATGCATGTGTGTGCATGTGTATGTACGTGTGTGCATGTGTATATGCATGTGTGTGCATGTGTGTGCATGTGTGTGCGTGCGTGTGTATGTGTGTATGCATGTGTATGTACGTGTGTGCATGTGTATATGCATGTGTGTGCATGTGTGTGCATGTGTGTGTGTGTGTGTGTTATTTCCCTTCCTTCACAGTACTGGGAGCTCAAGTCGACCATTTTTGAGGTTCCTTTGCAGCCAGCCCTTTCTCACTCTAGGAACATGCGCTGTCGCTGGCGCAGATTTGCCCTGGTGATAAGATCTGCAAAGGGCGCACGGTGGAGGCACTGAGCTGAGCACAGGCTCCAAGGTATGGAAACATCACCTTCAAATATTCCTGTTCTAATGCAATGTCTTTTCTCATCAACGTCTCAGCACGGTTACATGCTGCACGTTAGGTACGTACATACAGATGCATGGGAACACACATAAACGTGGATCACGTATTCGTTAGGGGTTATGGTTTTCACCCAGTGGATTGTAACTTCTGACTCCTTAAGGACTTCTTCTGTTTTTATTTCACCTCCTTCAAGAACACCCATGCTCTGCAGTGGCTGGTGTTGATGAGCTACCTCTTCCGCTGCCGGAGTCCTGAACACCCACAGGCCACATTGATGATGGAACACGGAATACTGGAGCTGTGTACTCGAGGGGGCAAAAGAAAACCAAACCAATAACCCTAGAGCATTGCCCTAAAATACTTTGCTTTAGTATGCACTGAGCAAACCACACCCCACCGCTCAGTTCTCACAGGACACTGGTAAACTCCATCAGAGCTCGGTGGTCTCCGAATGGCACTGCCCCTTGCTTGGTTAAACTGATTTTTCCTCAGCCAATAGATCTCCCATCCTGGATGACAATTATAGCCACGTATGGGATTCCTGGGACCTATTCGCGCTGTCTGTAAGGCAATGACACGTGTGCTAGTTTCCAAAGAGCCCCTCAAACGTAAACCTCTTATGTGCACACAAGCTGATCAGCGCGATCGGTTCATGGAAGTACACACCAAGTGCACTAGCTCAAGATCAACCAAAACAACTTCAGACAGCCCTGTCTTTGAGCACCCTCCATCCACAGATGACAAATTGCCTTTCAAGTTTTTTTTTTTTTTTTTTTGAAAACACCAAGAGCTCACTCTGGCAGCTGTGCAGGAAGGAGGAGCCATGGGGGTCCAAGGGGTCCCCCACCCCGAGGTCCCTGAGGACCTGGGGGTCCCTGTCGTTCCCCCTGGCTCCCCGTGAACAGCACTCACTGACGCGTGGGTGGACTGCGGGAGCCTCACACACACACCCTGGAGCGCGCGGCCAACCTCTGTGTGTGAGCTCTCACTTCGCCCCAGGGAGCGCACCAGCCAGGGACGCAACACCTCGACTCAGGAGAGGTCAGGAGTTCGCTCCGCTCGGCCCCGCTGAGTCCAAGACGACCGCGCCTGCCCCGCCTCCGCGGGGGCAGCCACCCTTCCAGGTGGCACGCGGTGAACGCTCAATGGTCACGCGTGGACTCGCTGCCCCCTGCCCCGGCCCCGGCACAGATCCGAGCCACAAGTGAGTGTCAAGGGCGGAAATACGGAGAGAACTTGAAAAAAAAATCATCTGCTTTGGGGGCGTGCGAGGCACCAGGGACACCAGGTGCTTCCACCGGCCCGGCCAGGGAGCACCGCCGAGCCCCTGGGTGGCGGTCCCCGGGCCGCCCGGCCTCCCAGACAATGGAGCTGACCCTGCCCCGCGCGGGCCGCGGCTAGGGTCGCCGGGGGCGGAGAGGCAGCAGCTGGAGAGCCCTCCTTCACCCCACAGCTTTGTTCTCAGAACTAGGCTTTCGCTGCCATCCCCCCGCGCCAGAGCCCTGGGAAGGGGACGTGCGCCCGGGCCGCCCCCAGCCCGGCTGCAGGGGTGCCAGCGCTGCGCCCATCTCCCGTGGCAACCCCAGGCTCCTGGGCCCCTGCGCCTCGGCCGCCCGGACGAGGTCCGGAGTCCACGGGGTCCCTGCGCTCCGCCTCGGTCCCCACACCCCGCAGGCGGCGGAGCGCCCGGTCCGTGGCCAGAGAAGGCACCCCCGCAAGCCCCGTCTCCACGCCCTCCAGGCGTGCCCAGCCCTCTCCTCAGCGGGGCGGGTCCCAGCGCCCTGCGCCCTCGGGAGCCGCCCGTCCCGCAGTCGCCAGGCCAAGTTCCCCGCGTTGGGCACCGCGCACCGCGCACGGCGCGCAGCCGCCGCCCCTACCTGCTCCACAACGGTCCGGGGCAGCCGGGGCCCGCGCCGCGCCGCCACGTCCGGGCTCGGCTCGCGGCCGGGCTCCGCGCTCCGGCTGGGGCGGGCTCGCCGGCTCCAGCGCCCGGGCCCGCGCCGCGCTTGGGGAGGGCGCGGCAGCGCGCAGCCCGCGGCCGGAGGCTGGGGCCGGCCGCTCCGCCACCCCGTCGGTCGCAGCCCGCTCTGCCCGCCTCTCCCACCGCCCGCAGCCGCGGCGTCGGCAGCGCCACGGGCCCCGCCTCGCCCCTCCCCGCGCGGCGCCCGCTCCGGCTCCCAGGGCGCCTCGCCCGGCTGCTCCGCGCGCTGCCTCTCACTTGGTCGCCTCGCCCAGGACGCCGAAGCCGCTTCTCTTTCTGTTCCCGCGCGGGGGCTCCCGCAGGTCTCCCGGCTCCCTTCCTCCCACGCGCTCCCACGCGCTGAGACCGCGCCTCTCCGGGCTGCGCGCCGCGCAGTCCCCTCTTCGGGCTTCTCCCGCCTTCCCCTGCGCAGCGAGCCAAGCGCGGGGCTCGCGCTTCCAACTTTTCCGTCCTGGCTTCTGCAGGACCCGAGGGAGCAGGAGGGCGACGGGGGCCTGGGGAGCCGAGGCCTGCAGAGGGGACCCCTTGGACAGTGACCAGAACAAAGGGTCTGTGACAGCTGTCGCCAGAGCCGGCTTCTCCCTCTGGCGTTGGAGAGCCGCGTGAAGTGTGCTGTCAGTTAGGAACTTCAGTCTGTGCCGAGGGGACCTTTGGCGGGACAAGCCCTTCCCTGGGGGCTGCTCCCTGTCACAGCCCTGGAGGAACTGGGGTGCACCTGCCAGGACAAAGTAGAACGTCCCCCGCTGTCTCTCTCTGGGTTGGCTGCGTGGACACGGTTCACCTCTTGGCCTGAGAGCTACGTGCCATCTTAATGTGACTGGTGGATGCGTGTGATTATAAATAGCCACACATATGATTCTTGTGTACACACAACTGTCCTGTACACATGCGTGTATAACCATACTAGTCACGGTGAGGATTGGGAATATCTGGATAGATCATTTGGGACACACCTGCAGGAAAAGTAGACGATGGATAGTTGTCTCCGCATGGAATACAAAGATCATTAGTAGGTGATAATGCAACATTGCATTTTCAAGAATGGATTATATAGTGATTTCAGAAATTATTTTGTTTAATTGACATTTGTATTTCGTCTTTTGACTGGTTTAAAATGTATCCTGTGAATTTTAAGATAGGCTCAATTAAATTAATCTACCTTACAATTACTATGAGAATGTATGAAATGCTTTCCATATATATATATATATATGAATCTCTAGTCTATATATATATGTATATGTATATATATGTATAAAGGGACCAGACTAGAGATTCAAGTCAGAGCTGGTTCTTTAAAAGCAGCATACACAATTATTGAATGGGTCGTAACAGTAGTGCCAAGAACAATGCAGGTTGGCAAGAATGGCTGTGAATTAGGAGAAAAATCGCCATTTCAGCACCCAGTGGCTTTCCTGGCCTTCCATGCAGTTAGCATCAGAGAAACAGAAATACAGGGAGAGGAGCAGTACTTGTTTCTATGTGTATATCATGCTGCATATTTAAAATTATCCCGCTCCTCTTGATATTGTAAGATCACTGTAGGAGAGAAACTTGCACAAATGTAGCTCAGCAAACGTTAACACTGGGAATGAGCATGGCAGACAGGAAGCAAAGCATGCTGATAAAATGCTACTGTGATTCCACATTAGGGTTCATGCTTCGTGTTGCTAAAGAACTAACCCTTCTTGAGTGCATGTTCTATATTTTATATATGTTTATAGTTATCGTACATCTAAGTTTCTGTATCAGCAGCTTCAAGTTATAAGAGAAAAACACATGAAGAAAAACACCAGTCCTAAATACACATTGTGTTTGTATTCTATCTGTGCCCCTCCTACTCTGCCTCACGTCGTCATCACAGGAGCCTCAGACACACAACTGATTTAGATAAGGATTTCAAAAACCGTTCTGCTATCTAAGCATACGGGCAATGTATTATTAAGAATGTCAATATTGATTTGGTTCCCCGTGGTAATTTTTCTCTCTAAAGTGAGATGTAAACGCTGTTTTCCATTGATGATCACTGTTTACATGGAGACGTGCAATTCCGAAATAGTAATTCTGCTGCTGGCATAGAAGCGTGCGTTGTTGGCTCAGCCTGGGCAACCCTGTGAGGTCCACGGTAGTAAGAGGATTACCTTCAATAGCAGCCACAATTACAGCTGAAGTAAAGTCGTTGTCACTTTTCAGGACATAAATTCTTAGTAGCATCTTACGGGAATGTGTGTGCACTCTTGCCATTTAAAAAATCTTCTTATTCATTTATTTGCTAGGCAGAGAGCAAGCATGCACTCCCATCTGCTGGTTCACTCCCTCATATGCCCTCAGTGACTGAGGCTGGGCTGGGCTGCAGCTGGGAGCGGGACACAATCCAGGTTTCCCACATGGGTGGTCGGAGCCCACTTACTTGAGCCATCGCCACTCCTTCCCAGAGTCTTCGTTAGCAGGATGCTAGAGTCAGGAGCCAGAGCTGGAACCTGAAGCCAGGCACTCCCAGGTGCGCTGTGGGCATCTTGATTGGTGTGTTAATTGCCAGGCTAACTGCTCACCCTGGCTTGGTATTTTATCACATTTATTATATAGTGGCATGTCTACATATACCTTTCCAAAACAAACTGGAAATTTAGGAATGGGAACTTCTCAATAGTTATCTGGGAAACAAAGACATTCATTTCCAAGAAAACAACATTAGCTTAAGGTCATTTATCCTTAAAGTATTGATGTGTGCCAGAAAATGGAGAATTTCACATGTGTTATTGGAAAACATAACTTTTAATCAGTCCCCAGTTGCAAGTTCTGCTTCCTGATGTCTACCAAGGTCTAGTTCCTCAAATTGCATTCTAAGTTCTTTAAAGACGTGGCCTAGGTTTTACACCACTTCATGCAACAATGATCAAAAGCAGAATTTCAATCAAGACTAAATAAATATTGGTTGAATTAAACAGAATAGATACATTGGTATTTTAGCACATTATTGCAGCTTTTAATGAAACTACATATGAAAGTTGTTTTTTTCAACTAAAAATGCTAAATATTAGGATCTGACATTGAATGAAATTTTTTTCCAAAAAAATTATCTAAAATTATAAAATGTCTAGTATATCTCTTCCTTTAGACGTCATTGTCTATCAAAATTTTTTCATTGAATTATTTGAAAAGCAGAGAGAGAGAGAGAGAGAGAGAGAGAGAGAGAGAGAGAGAGAATCTTACCTTCCCTGATTCACTCCCCCAAATGCTCCAAACAGGCTGAGCTGGGACAAGCATATGCCAGGAGCCAGGAACTCCGACTGAATCTCCCATGTGGGTGGCTTTCACCCAAGCACTTGACCCTCACTGCTGCCTCTCAGGATATGCATTAGTAGGAAGCTGGAGTTGGAAGTGGAACCAAGACTCGAACCTAGGCACTCTGACATGAGACACAGGTGTCTGTTAGCATCTTAACTGCTGCACCAAAGCTGCCCCATTGACCCAGTTTTATTTGCTCTTCCCTTTTTATAGCTGAAAACCCTGGTAATTGACTTCAGTCAAGAGCAGGCCTTTTTTTTTCACATTAATGATTTCTCTGTTCAGAGTGCCTTTCCTATCACTTTTACACATTTTTTACAAATATCAAAATAATTTCAAATATATCATATAAAATGGGAAGTTAACGGTATATGAGTTGTGGACTGGCTACTACAGGTCATTATGTGACAGCTTAAAATAGGTTTATTCATTTACCGATTGAGTCACATTGGAGCTGTTGATTTGTGGATATTAAAATAAAAGACACTGCTCTGAAAACTCATGTTATTTTTTAAAGATTGATTTATTTGTTTGAAAGGCACATTTAAAAAGAGGCAGAGAGAAAGAAAGAGACGTCTTCCATCTGCTGGTTCACTCCCCAAATGGCCAGACCTGGGCCCATCCGAAGCCAAGAGCCAGGAGCTTCTTCTGGGTCTCCCACACAGGTGCAGGGGCCCAAGAACTTCGGCCATCCTCTACTGCTTTCCCAGGCCACAGCAGAAAGTTGGATCGGAAGTGGAGCAGCAGGGCTTTGAACCGATGCCCATATGGGATGCTGGCATTTCAGGCCAGGGCGTTAACCTGCTGGGCCACAGCACGGCCTCAATGGCTCTATTTTCTTACGCTCAGCTGTCACCCACATGTTTCTTTTACAATGCTTTGGTTCAGCCTTTTGCACTTTGTGCTTCAGGAAGTTTGATTTATTGAGTTCTGAGACTTCCTTTCATATCTAAATACAAGTTCTTTACCAGCAAGGTACTGAGTAGATATTTTCTCCCAATGCGTGACTTATCTTGTCGTTAACAGTGGATTTAAAGAATAGAAATTCTTAATTTGGATGAAATTCTACTTATCATTTTTTCTACACAATTCAAGATTTAAGATTTTCTCATGTTTTCCTATAGTTTTTTTTGTTTTTATGCTACTTTTTCTTCCTTTTTAAAAAAAATTACTTAAGGTGTACAAGTTTCATGTATCTCATATTTACAGATTCAGGAACATAGTGATAGTTGCCACTCTCCATCCTGCCAATACCCCCACCCCTTCTTCTTCCTCCCTCTCCCATTCCCACTCTTAATCTTTGAACAGGTCTATTTTCAGTTAACTTTATGCTCATAAGATTAACCCTAACTAAGTAAAGAGTTCAACAGATAGTATGAAGAAAAAAACACTGTTCCTCAACAGTCGAGAGAGGGCTATTAAAAATGATCAAATCTCAGTGTCAACTTCACTCCTGTAGGGTACCTTTTAGATACTCCGTTAGTTACCACAGACCAGGGAAAACATGGTATTTGTCTTTTTGGGACTAGCTTATTTCAATAAATAATATTTCCAGTTACATCCATTTTGTTGTAAATGACAGGATTTCATTTTTTTACCACTGTGTAGTATTCCATAGCGAATATATACCATAATTTCTTTTTTTTTTTTTTTGACAGGCAGAGTGGACAGTGAGAGAGAGAGAGACAGAGAGAAAGGTCTTCCTTTACCATTGGTTCACCCTCCAATGGCCACTGCGGCCAGCGTGCTGTGGCCGGTGCACCACGCTGATCCGAAGCCAGGAGCCAGGTGCTTCTACTGGTCTCCCATGGGGTGCAGGGCCCAAGCACCTGGGCCATCCTCCACTGCACTCCTGGGCCACAGCAGAGGGCTGGCCTGGAAGAGGGGCAACAGGGACAGAATCCGGTGCCCCGACCGGGACTAGAACCTGGTGTGCCGGCGCCGCAAGGCTGAGGATTAGCCTGTTGAGCCACGGCGCCGGCCCATAATTTCTTTATTCAGTCTTCAGTTGATGGACATCTGTGTTGATATTTTGTAAGTTTTAGATTTCACATTTCTACCACGATTTGTTTAGAGTTACTTTCTGTTAAGTGTCACAAGGTAGACATCAACGTTCCTTCTTGAAACATGGCTCTCCAGTTGGCCCTCTTCCATTTCCTGTAGAGGCTATCTTTTCTACCCTTAATTTATTTGCACCTTTAAAAACATCAATTCACCTTATAGATGTGTGGCTCTGTTTCTGGACTTTATTCCATTAATCTGCAGAAAGTGACTCTTTAAGATACTATCTTAATCTATTAAACCTTAGAATAAGTTTCAAATCAGGTGAAAAAAGCCTTCAATAATAACTTTTCTTTTCTAAAATTACTTTGTCATTTAAATTGGAAAATTGGCTAGTCAATTTATTTTCGATAAATGACGTTTTCACAATCGCAGTCTCTCAACCTCTCCATTCATATAAATCTCAATGTGTTCATGTTTTCTTTACCTTCTCTCAACAACATCTTAATACTTTCAGTGCACATTTGCTTCCAAGTAGTTCACGGATTCAAAGATCCTTTAAGTGCTTTCCATTTTCAAACTTCATTCCCAAATGTTCACATCCTGTACCCTTACTAAATGTCCCTACTGATTATAATAGCTTTTTGTTGGTAGATTCTATTTGATTTCTTACATATACAATCATTTTCTCCACACTACAGATGGGCTCACCTCTTCCTTTGCAGTCCTAGTGTATGTTATTAGAATTCTCAGGATGACATTAAATACATGGATGGCTGCCACACCCCTGCCTTGCTCTCGGTTCTCAAGGACAGGCATTTAGTCTTTCATTATTAGTTATGGTGACAACTGTGGGCTTCCTGTGCGCCCTTTGGGAGGGTGGGTGCTTCCTTCTGGTTCTAGTTTGCCAGTTGTTTTTCTGAGGAACAGATATTGGACTTTGTAAAATGGCTGTTTATTGTCTCTGTTGAAAAGTCTGTTTTAATTTTTTTTTAAATATGGTGATTTACAGTGTTTGATTTTCAAAAGTGAATCCGAGCTTTGATTCTGGGATTGAGCCACATTTGGACATGCTGTATTAGCCCTCAAGTCCATTATTGAATGTTCTTTGCTTAAGTTTGGCTTGGAAGTATTGAAGCCGAAGCCGTCTTCCTGAGGGCATGGGTCTGGTTTTCTTTTATGGTCTTTGTCTTTTGTCTTCCAGTTTTTGTTTGTTCTCAAAAACACTAAATTGGAACTATTGTATCCTCCACATGTTCCTGGAATAATCTACACACAATTGAATGACTTAAATTGATAGAATTAACCAATGAAGGCATCTTTGAGACAATATTTCTACTAGGAGTTAAATTACTTCAATAGTTAACAGGGCTAGTGATATTATCCATTTCTTTTAAGAGAGTTTTGGTAGTTTGTGCCTTTTAAGGAATTTATCCATTTTGTATAAGCTTTGAGATTTATTGGCACAAAACTGTTCACAGTAGCCATTATTATTTTTTAATATATTTAGAATAGAGGATGAGGTTCCCTTTCTCATTCCCAACAGTGGTAACTGACATCTTTTTATTCCTGCTGATTATTTTGAGTAGAGCTTCATCCATTTCATTGCCCTTCTTAAAGATGTACCTTTTAGCCCTACTGATTTTTCTAGCCTTCTATTTTCTGTTATTCAAATGTATTTGCAAATATAATTTTGTCAGCTTCAGTTGGGTTTAATTCTTCTTATCTATCTAAACTGTACAGTATAAATTAGACAAGTAACTCAAAACTTCCCTTCTTCATTATATAGCTATATAATGAGTATTATAAAGTTTCTACGAAGTACTGAATTGGCTGCACCCATTTTGGCAAATCTTTACACTTCCATTAGTTCAAAAAGGCTTTATACTTTCCCTTTTGGTTTATGAAATATTTAGATGCACATTATATGATTTCCAAATGTTTGTAGACTTATGAAATATTTTTGTGTCCTTGATATTAAATTTAATTCCAGTGTAATCAGCAAGCATATTGTGAGTGCAAAGTCATCTTAACTTTATTGAATCTTACTCTACAACCCAGAATATGGTCCATGAAGGTATTTCCAGTCACAGTCTACTGATCTGAAAGAGGGCTTCTGAACATGTTAATTACTTTTTTATTTAGAATTGCTATTTCCAGGGCATAAATATTTAAAAATGTATATTATCAGCTGTAGAACTGACCCATTCCTCACTGTGAAATGACCCCTTTATCCGTAACAGTATTGTTAAGATGAAGTCTACCTTCCTCCTCACACTGATGTGGCCACTTGGCTTTCTTTAGATCTGCGTGAGCATTTGTCAGAGTCAGCTCAGGCTGCTATTGTACAACACCATATACGGATGCCTTAAACAGTAGGCACTTACTGTGTGCAGGCTAAAAGCTGAAAGGTCCAAAACCAAGACACAGGCACACCTGCCAGCTGGTGAGGTCATGGGCCCTGGTTTGCAGACACAGTCGTTTCACTGTTAACCTCAGAGGCAGGGATGGGCAGACTTTCTACTTCTTGGTCACAAGAGCGTTACTCCCATCCTAAGGGCTTCCCTTCACCTTGGCTCCAAAAGACCCATCTCCAGATACCATTCCCCTGTGGATTAGGGCGTTAGCAAGCGAGTTCAGCAGGAGAGAAAGGCGGACACAGACACTCAGGATGTAGCAGCACGAGATTCCTACCCCACCCTCTTACTTGCAAGTAATCGAGGTCTTTACAGTGTTTCTTGTAAAAAGCATATAATTAGCTCTTACTATTTTTGTCCTTTCTTGCAATGGTTGCTTTTAACTGGGAATTGTGAAACATTCACATTTAGCATGTTATACATTAGATATAAGAATATAACAACAACACGCTTTGCTTTTACGTCTTCTACACGCAGAGCAAAGTCAAAGGGCATAGGACGTGGGCTGGGCCTCAAACTTGCTCCATCTGATTTGCTCATCCAATTAGGAAGAATAAAGAAAGTAATTTAGCTCACTGTAAATCCTCTTATGAAAAGTTCCATCTGTATAATATGCCCCATTGTTACGCCAGGGATCTTTATTAGAAAAATATGCAAATCATCAAGAGGCCCACTGATCTGCTCTACGTATTTATGCCGAACCATTTATCTAACAATGTCAAAGTCACAGAGATGTCTCCGTGATATCTTTAAGTCACTAGTCTCTTACGCGAGAGATGAGTGTGGCTGGTGATCAGTGCACAAATGGCAGAGAACAATAGCAGGCACTGGCCAGTTCTTGAAGTGGAAACATTAATCTAGTTTAGTGAGTCTGCTGTAGTTGGAACAGCAACGTCCTTTGTGCAACCACAGTTTCGTGTCCATCTCCCGCTCTTCAACCGCACAGGCATTAGGCTATGCAAAACAAACACTTGAAAATGTTGAATAGATGTGAATAATGCATCCAAACAAATATTCTATGTTTTACTTACAATAGTATCGTCTCACAAGAAAAAATGCTTCAAGAAGCAATTGCTCATGGGTGCCCAGGATAAGGCACAGAAATTGATTCTCTAATGAAGAAAACTGCACATTAGAATATGTTTTCTTAGGGATGGCGATGTGGTGCACGGAGTTAAGCTGCCGCCTGCAACATCAGCATCCCATATCTGAGCTCGGGTTCAAGTTCCAGCTGATGGAAGAAGATCTGGGATCCTGGCTTAGGCCCAGACCAGCCTCGGCCATTGCAGTCATTTGGGTGTCACCCCTTGAATGGAAGACCTCCCCTACCCTCTCTCCCTCCCTCCCCCTCCCATCCCCCCTCCCTCTCTCTCTTTCTCTCCCTCTCCCTTTCCCCCTCTTTCTCTCGCTCCCACTCTGCCTTTCAAATAAATAAATAGATATTTAAAAATAAAATAGGCTTTAAAAATTTGTACTTGAAAGTCAAAGTTACAGAATGAGAGAGAGAGAGATCTTCTAGCTGCTGGTTCACACCCCCACCCACCCCCCCCACCCACACACACATACACACAAAATGGCTACAACCGGCAGCACTGGGCCAGGCAGAATCCAGGAGCCTGGAGCTCCATCTGGGTCTCCCACATGGGTGCAGGGGGCCCAGTACTCAAGCCACCTTCTGCTGCTTTCCCAGGTACATTAGCAGGAAGCGAGATTGGAAGCGAAGTGGCTTGGACTCGAACCAGAGTTCATCTGGAATGCTGGCATGACAAACATCAGCCTGACCCACTCACCACAGTGCTGGCCTCTAAAATGTTTTCTTGAAACACACTTAGCATAACCTTCCATTCATGTCTTTGCCTAGACGTGTATAAACTTATCACATGTACTTTAATATGTGAAAAATTGCCTTTTATTTTAAATTTGGGTAAGTATTTGCTTAGCCTATATCAGAAACATTTGATTAAATGTGCCTATACAGGGCTGGAAACACGCTGATGAAGCACCTTCAAAATTGACACGAAAGCAGGTATGAGCCAGCTGCAGCAAATCAGAGCACAGCTCTCACCAAGGAGGTGTTGGGCAACGGACCCGGATGCTCGTCCTCAGGGCCTCTGTGACGTGCAGGCTCAAAACTCAGCACTCATGCATCCACAGGAGGTTTCTACTCAAACTGGGGTAGTGCATTTTTGTGAACTTTAGGGTTCAAAGACACTCACTACGCACCCGCCGGGTTGCAGGCTTTCTTGCAAAGACATACTGAGGCATTGTTTATGCACACTGTTGTGAGAGAATCCTGTTTCTTCACAAGACCTTTGTGTTAACTCTCCCATGTGCGTAAGTGACATGCATTCATGCATGTCGATTCTGCACCAGCAAATCCACTCTTATCAGGCTTTTGTACACAAGTGTTGGGTCCTGGCTGCTCGGTCCAGCTAAATCAGCATAAGGGTACATGTTATAAAACACACACATTGCGGCTTTAGTTCAAACTGTAGTCTGCAATTCCAGATCCATCCCACCCATTTGCTCCGGGGTGAAGAGCCAGTGGGACTGACACATTCCTGAAACGCCTGATAGCTCAGGGCTCTGACTCCCCTCTGCAGCTGCAAGGTTGTCCTGGAGCCTGAGAAAGTTGCACAAAGTTTCGATTCCAGGAAGCACAGAGCTCACAGCATTGCGAGATGGGCACTGTTAACACAAACCACTTACAGAACGTACAGAACGGATTCCAGGAAGCACAGAGCTCACAGCATTGCGAGGTGGGTACTGTTAACACAAACCACTTACAGAACCTACAGAACGGATTCCAGGAAGCACAGAGCTCACAGCATTGCGAGATGGGCACTGTTAACACAAACCACTTACAGAACCTACAGAACGGATTCCAGGAAGCACAGAGCTCACAGCATTGCGAGATGGATACTGTTAACACAAACCACTTACAGTACGTTCAGAACGGATTCCAGGAAGCACAGAGCTCACAGCATTGCGAGATGGGCACTGTTAACACAAACCACTTACAGAACCTACAGAACGGATTCCAGGAAGCACAGAGCTCACAGCATTGCGAGATGGGCACTGTTAACACAAACCACTTACAGAACCTACAGAACGGATTCAAAGCACTATTTCAAAACTTATGTTCTCTTCAAATGGTTCTTTTGTCTGCAATAGGAAAACATATACTCTAATTTGAATTTCAACTTCACATCTCAAGAAAGTTTTCATATCTTGTGAAAACACGGGATTATAATGCTGAAAGCAATCTTAAGTAAATTATTTTATTTTATTTTTTATTTATGTATTTATTTCACATATAGAGTTAGACAGTGAGAGAGAGAGAGAGACAGAGAGAAAGGTCTTCCTTCTGTTGGTTCACCCCTCAAATGGCTGCTACAGCAGGAAATACTCTGATTCAAAACCAGGAGGCAGGTGCTTCCTCCTGGTCTCCCATGTGGGTGCAGGGGCCCAAGCACTTGGGCCATCCTCCACTGCCCTCCCGGGCCACAGCAGAGAGCTGGACTGGAAGAGGAGCAGCCAAGACTAGAACCGGTACTCATGTAGGATGCCAACGCCGCGGGCGGAGGATTAACCAAGTGAGCCATGGCGCCGGCCCCTTAAGTAAATTATTTTATAAATGAAGAAACCAAAGGCCATCTGAGTTAAATGAATTAGACAAAATATATTCAAATATAATGGCCTGATTAAAAATCAACAAAATCCATTACTCATTTTGTATTTTTTCATGATACTCAGGAAATTATAAGAACGCAAAGTGAATTTCTCAACCAGTTTCTTTTAGAAACATTCTAAAGTTTTGAGCTAGCTGTAAGTAAATAATTTAAAGGGAACCAAAGCAGATGACCAATAAAATGACTATGACATATTTTTATACAGTAAAACACAGTTGTTAGAAACCACTGTTCATGTGGAAAAGGTTAAAGGAAGTACCTGAACACAGGGTTCCTAAGACATTGGCAGCATCTACTATAGAAGAAAGAAGAGTGCACAATAGCTACTCCTCGGAGTCACTGTCTACTGGGCTACAATGGATGTGTGCCTGAAATTGCTGGATGTAGAGACCCCTTACACCCAGCGGCTACTCAGTTCATCGACACTTACTGAAGAGTGAGGACTTTGATTTTCTGAGCCTACCCCTCTCATGACTGATAGGTTTGGAAGCCTCCGCTGCCAGACTCAGTGTGCACTGGCATTAGCACCTGTCCATGCTTGCAGATCGGATTCGTTGTCATTGACGATCTCTTCACAGCGATGCCATTGGTTTTTCACCGTCAGCTGTGTCAGGACATTTTAGCAATTGTGTACACAGAGACATCCCAACGCTGTCGGAAACGACGTTATTTCTACCTTTCCTGAACCCTTCTCCACCTGGCACTAATGATGGGACTTAGCACAGCACAGTCAGGTTCCTCTGCTGTAGACACCCCATTCCACCTGACCAGACGAGCTGTTGCAGCTGTCATCGGTTGAACTTGTAGTGCTAGTAGTGGTTTTTCAGTGTCAGACAGCAACAATCTTTGCAGAAACTCAACTCCTCAATGCTTTTTCACTTTCACTTCCACTCTAAAAAAAAATACAACTGAGTCCCAGTACCAGTTGCCACAGAAGATGGTCAGAGCTTATTCTCAGTATGGATATTTTTTAGTTGCTTTCCTTGTTATCGTCCCAAGACTGATACTGGGATGGCCCGTCCTACCATATCCAGATCCTGGTAAGAGAGTGGACGGCTGCACTGCCATCACAACCCCAGGCCAGGTCTTCACATTTTCCACTGCAGGTGGCCCATCACCAGGAAGGCCCGTCTTCTTTCCCTGCCAAGGCCATGTGAAAACCTCAAGGAAGTGGCACTGTTCGCCCAATGTCTAGTTTTGCTGTTGAGATCGTTTCATTGTTAAATTGTCGTAGATGATCCAGGCCATCACCATGTTTCATCAACTACACACATGTCGAGACTTCTACAATATTTCTTGCAATAGATGATGGCCCCGGGGCTCCAGCAAAGGCAAAATCCCTTGATACACCAGACTGTTTTAATCCACAACTCCTGAAGTATTCTGTGCTTCTAACTCATAGAAATCATTTGAATATGTAGGAATATGACTGTTTCAATCTTCACCTTATTTTCCATGCCACAAAACAAGTGGCTCTTGTTATCTTTTAAAGAATATTTATGCAACCTACTGCCAAGATGGTAAGTGGGAAGATATGGGCTGGGATTTTCCTTTTTTCCTACAACCAACAGATTACTTGTAATTCACATGTGCAACTTCCAACTTGAAGCTTTCCCTAGAACACAAAATATTCATAAATACATTTGCAGCAGCACAGCCTGAGAGGTATCTCCTCTAATGGAGATGGAAATCTTTATTATGGGTTCTTTAAGGCGATCACTTAAACACCTGCAAGAATTTCCTCGAAAGTTCACTGTCTGTGGTTGTTTCAAAGACATTTAAGGAAATAAGGGAAATCTATTTGAATATAAAATTCTACAATGCAAAACGAGCAGACATATGCATACATATATGTGTGTGCCTATATGTATATATAGATAGAGAGCATTGAATGAATCTTAAGTACACCTTACAGCAAAATACCCATAGCAAGCTGTAAGATATTTCAGCAATCAGCTTATAAACATAACCAGTTGAGGGGTATCACAACTTTTAGGTCAAATTCTTCTCCAAATCAATACCATTTCTTAACAGTAGATAAGTCTCTACCTTTACAGAAAATTGTTAGTTTTATAAGTCACTTCAGAAAATGAGAGTGTGCCATCCACGAGTGAGAAATAAAGACACTTTGAGATTCTCTGAATCCTCAGGTGTCTGACCCGCAACTCTGCAGAGATGCCTTTGTCCTCTAAGATGTCAGAATTTAGTTTCCCCAAAAAAACGCTGGGTACCACTTCATATATTCTATAGCCAGGAACACAGCTTTTACGTTTCAATTTCACTCTGATTTTAAGTTATCTGTGTTTTTAACCTACCTGTTAACAGGCATTAGTTACCATGGATACACTGATGTTATTTGCATTTTCTGAACTTATCGCCAAGTGAGATGTGAAGCAGACAACTTTAGACATTAGATGGCAGTTACTGGGCCCTCACCTGTGCTGCAAAATATGTCCATAAATCTATGACTTGTTCATGTTCACAATTTGATAAACACAAGAATGAACTGGAAATATTTGGAGTTAAGTTTCTTCTCCAGCCTACATTGTGGCACAGCCAGTTAACCTCTGCCTGTGACACTAGCATCCCATCAGACGGCCAGTTTGATACCTGGGTGCTCCACTTTGGATCCAGCTCCCCGCTAATGTGCCTGGAAAAGCAGGAGACGTGCTAGCCCATTGAGCCCTGCCTCACGCGTGGGAGACCTGGATGAAGCTCCTGGCTCCTGGTTTCTGCCTGCTGTAACTCTGGCCATTGCCGCCATTTGAGAATGAGCTAATGAATAGAAGATCTCTCTCTCCCTCTCTCTGCCTGCCTCTCTCTGTAACTCTGACTTTAAAACACAATACTAAATCTTTTTTTGTAATTTTTTCCTTGCTTTTTAGAGAAGAATTGCCTTTCTTTTGATCTAAGTATGTTCTAGTTTCAATGTATAATTGCCTATTGTTGCTGGGTCTTTGCTGATTCCAGGTGGTCAGTACTGGGTGATGATCAGTGACCCTGAAGACCCCTGAGGTGCAGGCAGTGGCAATGTGCACCTGCCAGTTCTGTTGCTGGAGGTTGATGTGACTTAGCTGTGCTGTACAACCAGGAGTGAATTTACATGAGAGCCGCTTCAGCACCGTCATGGGGCCAAGCCTACGCAACTTTCCCCTGCACCAGGCCAATGCCAGGTTGCTTGTGGGTGTGAGTATCAAGTTTGCACACCCAGGACACACCAGTGGCGTCTTATTATGGCAGCTCCAAAGCCAGGCTTAATCTCACAAAGCAACACCAGGACCTGCCTCTGTCCTACTACCCATTCTGGGTCTTATTGCCCCAGGCTTTGTCCCATCAAGGTTGCAGGGCTGCGTGGAGCTTGGGCTCCCTCAGTGACCCCGGTCTTCTCCCAGGAGTAGACTTCTTGTGCCCCAACCTAAAATGAAATTTGTTTCCCAATCCTCAGTCTCTGGGCCCGGAATCATTTGCAGTGAAACTCCTTCCCTAGATCACTGCCGTCGATGTTGACACCGACGCGGCCCCCAGCTCTCTCTGGCCGGCTGAGCTGTCACTTTGTGCGTTGCTTCTGCTCCACCACAGCCCTTGGCTTGCTGGCGTCTCGTCCAGATGCCCGGATCAGTGTGGCCCTCCTCCGATTCTCCCTGGTGTCGTCTGAATACTGTTCCGGGTACGGGGAGAGGAGCACCCGTCTCTATTGCAGCTCCAGGTGTTCTTGAGGCCTGCTGTGTGTGCTGGACTTTAGCATCACAGCAAACACTTTCGGATCTATTTCGTGGCTTATACAATTATTATGCTGAATACTAATTAGACAAGAAATTCAAACTAACATTATTTGCTAGCAGCCAACGTTTTAGTTTTTCTCTGCTAAATGGGTAGCATATATTTCTTATAACAGTTACTATTTTTTGTTTAAAATGGTCTCTTGCAGATCTTAAAAGACAAATATTAGATATGTATTTCCAGTCTTGGATTCTCCTGCCCATAACCTTCCTCTGTGGTGCTCTTAGCTGCCTAACAATCACAGAAGTCGATCTGTAGGAGCCTCTGCAGCGGCTTCCAGGTCCCCCAACACGGAAGGGTCAGGCCCTGAAGCCACCGTGAGGCTCTCTGCACTCCTGCCAGGGAGCCCGGGACAGCTGGTGGTGAGGAGCAGGAGCAGCACACTGGGAAGTGGCCGGACCCCAGCTCTGCAGCCGGCCCAGGCGCCGGTGGAGGAGAACGGGCTCCGGAGCTCAGAGGAGTGGGCGCGCGGATCTTTGCAGGAAGTCCATTTCGTATGGAGTCACGAGAACAGATGAGCCAGGACTTTACACACATGATACTGTGTTAACACAGAATATCACCCCTCCCATTAAAAAAAACCTACTTCCCTATTATGTGACATTTCTTGCAACAGATTCTGTCTATAGAAAAATAAAATGAAAATATTTAAAAATGAAAACAACAGAGGGGGCACTATGACCATGCAAGCATTCCTCCTAACTGCCAATGGCGAAACCTGTTTTTCCACTTCCTCCTTTGACAGTCATGAGAGAACCTGGGGAGACGTTAAGGAGGAAAGAATTCGAACACAGCTGTGGCGTTGCGGGTGACAGCTTTGTGATCGCATTACAGAACAGGGCAGCGAGACTTTTCATGGACATCTTTCACAGCCACCTGAGCCTTGGAGAACATCTCCTGGCTGAGGATGGCTGTGCCCCAGCTGAATTCCCCACGGGGCCAGGTCTCCTCTCACCGAGCTTACATCTTAAATGCAACGCATTTGTTCCCGTGTTGAAGTCTCTGCAACCAGTCTTCTTGTTGGGCTTCTAATCAAGTCCCTAAACGCCATCACCTCTGGGCATTTTAGACAGTTCTTTTGCACCATTAAACACTTGCCAACAGAAATGAGTCATCATTTCAAATAAATCATGGTTCATTTTTGCTATTAGATGTCATGTGGTTTATTATTTTCCCTGCATTAACACAGAGAATAAATTGCTAAGGATAAAAGCAGGGCGGCACTGTGGCATAGCGGGTAAAGCCACCGCCTGCAGTGCCAGCATCCCATATGGGCGCCAGTTCAAGTCCCGGCTGCTCCACTTCTGATCCAGCTCTCTTCTGTGGTCTGGGAAAGCAGTGGAAGATGGCCCAAGTCCTTGAGGCCCTGTACCCATGTGGGAGACCTGGAAGAAGCTCTTGGCTCCTGGCTTCGGATAGGCGCAGCTCGGGTTGTTGTGTGGCCATCTGGGGATTGAACCAGCAGATGGAAGACCTCTCTCTCTCTCTCTCTCTCACTCTCTCTCTCTCTCTCTGCCTCTGCCTCTGTCTCTCTGTAAGTCCACCTTTAAAATAAATAAATAAATCTTAAATAAAGAATATCACTGGTGTCTGAAGATTCAATGTTCAAAACTTGAATTCTAGGGGCAGGTATTTGATCTAAGAGGCTGCACCCCTCTCTCTGTGTCTCTCCTTCTGTCTCTAATTCTGACCTCAGGTAAATAAGTAAATCTTAATCCCGTGTCAAAGTGCCTGGGTCTGAGTCCCAGCTCCGTTCCTGCCTGGATTGCTCTTCACGTGCGTCCTGGAGGTGACAGGTGTTGATTCAAGCGGTTGGGTTCCTGCTACCCACACGACTCTGGCTGTCCCAGAGTCTGACCCAGCAGAAGGGACATCTCTTCTCTCTGCCTTTGAAACAATAAATACATTTTTTTTTGAAAACTTGAATTTCAAACTGAAGCAACAGCTTGTCTTTCTAACAATCTGATTGTGACAGATGATTATTACGGAACTCAATACTCTGGTAATTTGGTTCCATCATAAAATGCATTTGAACTATATCTGAGGTATATTTACACACACATAAAACGCACACTTATTTCAAAAGTATTTGTTTATGAACAGTATTACGCAGTCTCTATTTTTACATGTCCTCTTTCTAAAGACATAAGACAGCTTACAAGGAAAAGACATACAGCTGGAAATAAGCATGCTTAAAGACAAAAGCCAAATGGAGGCAGTCTATTAAAATGAGAGAATTGGGGCCAGTGCTGTAGTGTAGTAGGCTAAGCCTCCACCTGCAGTGCTGGCATCCCGTACCGGGCCCAGCTCCTGTCCCGGTTGCTCCTCTTCCAATCCAGCTCTATGCTTGTGGCCTGGGAAAGCAGTAGAAGATGGCCCAAGTCCTTGGGCCCCTGCACCCACATGGGAGACCTGGAAGAAGCTCCTGGCTCCTGGCTTTGGATGGGCACAGCTCTGGCTGTTACAACCATCTGGGGAATGAACCAGCAGAGGGAAGACATTTCTCTCTCTCTCTCTCTCTCTCTCTCTCTCTCTCTCTCCCTCTCTTTCTCTCTCTTTCTCTCTCTTTCTCTGTAACTCTGCCTCTCAAATAAACAAAATCTTTTTAATGAGATAATTGAAATACATCAATGTGTAGTGTAGTTTTACAAAACGGCATCTAAAATAAGCAACTGATTAATAGCAGTGAGGATGAACGACTACTAGATTTGGACCATGGTTTCAGAAATTGCACAGTAAAAGTTAACACAAACATGATCTTTCTCAGTATTTATATTTCTCACAAGGTAAGTGTGCTCTGTGTGCTTGCTTTTCTTGTTATTTTGGCCTCAGAAAAATGACTTCCTTGGTGTGTTTTATTTGGACACACACGTAAAAACTTAAGAAGAGTGGTAACTAATTCTACCAAGTATGATACTCAATGATCTTACCCATATGAGTAATCTAAAAATTTTTTAAAGACTTATTTATTTATTTGAAAACCAGAGTTACACAGAGAGAGAAGGAAAGGGAGAGAGAGAGAGAGTGAGAGAGAGAGAGAGAGAGAGAGGTCTTCCATCTGCTGGTTCACTCCCCAACTAGCTGCAACTGCTGGAGCTGCGCCGATCTGAAGCCAGGAGCCAGAAGCTTCCTCTGGGTCTCTCACACTAGTGCAGGGGCCCAAGGACTTGGGCCATCTTCTACTGCTTTCCCAGGTCAGAGCAGAGAGCTGAATTGGAAGTGGAGCAGCTGGGATTTGAACCAGTGCCCATATGGGATGCCAGCACTGCAGGCGGAGGATTTACCTACTGCGCCACAGCACCGGCCCCCTAAAAAATGTTGATGTCATAGCAGTGGAGAGTGGAATGGTGGTGCAGTGTGTGGTGGGAAGAGCAAGATATGTTTTCTAAGGGTACGTGTAAAATCACAGTTAGATCAGAGGAGTATATTCAGGAGATGTGCTGATGATGATACATTGACTGCTTTCTTGAAAAACACAAAGAAAGTTGTGGGGAACCACAGGCCGGCCACCTGTGGGGACCTCCTCATTGCACTGCCTCATCCTGCGGAGCAGAACAAGGTCAAGGAAATGAGATGAGACACACTTTGACCTGATGAGATGAGACACACCTTGACTGAAAGGACTTGCAAACAACCTGATGAGATGAGATGCACCTTGACCTGAGACTATGCGTGCCCTTTGATCTGATTGATGGACTACTCGTCCTAGCCCTGGGGGACGGGGGATGGATAAAAGACCGTGTTAGGGGCGGGAACGTGGAGCAGCCTCTTCAGTCTTTCTCTCGGCTGCTTCCCTCTCTCTCTCCTTTCCTTCTTCTATCACTAAAAATAAAAGTTCCTCGAGAACTGATCAACAGCGGTCGTGTCGTGATTCCGTGGGTTGGACCTTTGCTGGCAAGACTTTTGTTGGCGAGGGCTCGACAGAAAGTGACTGTTAAGTGTTGTTGCCACAAAAAAAAAAAAAAGGAAAAAGGAAAAAGCAGCAAAAATAACAAATGTACATGTTGCCCTGTAGCTTGAGAACTGTGTGGGTATAAAATAGCTCTTTTAATCTTAGCATTCCTGATGATGTCATTACTCCTGTTTACTGTCTCTGGTTCCTGAATTTAGAGCAGCTCTGGTGCCGTTTGCCTGATAGGTAAGGGAAATATTTAGGGCTCGAGTTCAGAAACAAATATTCCAAATTGTATGATCTTTGTATCGGGCGCTCCTGAATTTGAGACGAGTTAAACATCTATTCTGAACACGTCATGCATATTTTTAGCTTATATTGAAATTTTCTTGCCTAATTTTGTCCAGGGACAAGTGTGGCTTGATGCCTTAGGCAGAATTCCTTTAGCCTGTAAACTTTACCCAAGAAATGCTCTTGCATATGAAGAGCAGACTCAGTGTCTGGCACTGAGCGACAGGATCCCCAGGAGATGTCCACACAGATTCTGAGTCAGCAGGTGTGGGGCAGGCTTGACTCTGTCTCTAGCACACCCTAATGATGCGTTTATGTGGTGTGTTTCCATTTGCAGATTTTCGTTTGAGTATCTCCTTTGAGAAGTTCACAACCTTGCTTCATGCGTTGGCGAGGAATTGCTATTGTTGTTCTTCTATTACCAGTAAAACTATCTCTGTGCACCATCTCACCACTGCCTTGGAGAAAGCACAGGGCACCTTGTCCTTGTCTTGAACCTTTTTTTAAAAAGATTTTATTTATTTATTTATTTGAGAGGCAGAGTTACAGAGAGAGAGAGGGAGAGGCAGAGAAGTCTTGCATGTGCTGATTCACTCTCCAAATGGCCACAGTGGCCGGCGCTAGGCCAATCCCAAGCCAGGAGCCAGGGGCTTCATCCAGGTCTCCCATGTGGGTGCAGCAGCCCAAGGACTTAGGCCATCTTCCACTGCTTTCCCAGGCCATCAGCAGGGAGATGGATTGGAAGTGGAACAGTGGGGACTCGAACCAGTGCCCACATGAGATTCTAGCACTGCAGGCGGATGCTTAACCTATTAGATCACGGCGCTGGCCTCCGTCTCACACTCTTGTACCAGGACATTGGGCAGCGGCAAATTCAGGAGCTGGGAGTGCACAGAGGAAGCATCGCCCCGAGACCAAGTTCCAGCTCATCCCTTACAAAGCAAGCTCCCGACAGTGCCGCTGGTGCACGCTGCCTTCCACACCCAAGGCCCCGAGAGTGGGTTAGAACTGCGCAGAATCCAGCCTGCCTGAGGACTCTGGGGGTGGGCTCGGGTTGTGCAGGGTCAGTCCCGATTCCTGGTTCTGAACCCACTTCACACTCCGGGCCCACAGCTGCCCGGAACCCACCGCAGGGCTTCCCCTCTCCTGTGGCTCTTCTAGGCTTCATTCAGCTTCCTGCCGTCCCTCGCTGCTGTCTCAGGACAGTCGCAGTCTCTCCTCAGCTCTCCCTTCCCCGACTATCAAAGCAGATAAGGGGAGAACGTCCGGTATGGTTGGCAAAGCGGTCAAAAGTATGCACATTCTTAAGTGCTTTTCTTCCTTGTGAGAAAAATGCAATATGTCAGGTGTTTAAAATGTATTTGCTCTTTAATCTCCTACTTTAAGTTTTACCACCTATGTCATTTTCTTAGAAAATTGCCTGCCTCAAATGCATTATATTTGGTTGATTGACTGGTCAGCCAAGCGCCCTCCTCATGGCACCGCCCTCACACCGCGTGCCTATCAGTGTTGAATGATGGGAATGACAGCAAATGTAGCATTTTGTGCTGGTAGAAGCAACGCTGCACATCTCAACGAGAGAAGCCACAAGGATACTGTAGCATCAAGATGGTGTTGGCACGCTTAGCCATGAGGCTCTTCCTACCTCTCACCCACACTGTGCACTGGCGAGGGCCTCATGATGTTCATGTGTGGTATAGGTAAAGAGACAGTTCACAAACAAGGACCGTCATTCCCAAAGAAGATTTGGGAGGCTTGCTGCTGTGTACTGAACACTGCTTTCCCCCAGCTATTTGCTCATCATGTGCATCCCAGGCACTGAAGATACAGGACAGATTGTCACAATTCCATGCCCAAAATAATTGTGTTGACATTAGGTGCCATTGTGTATATTTCATACATGTATAAATATATACATGTACATGTACATGTACATGTACATCTTGTCAACCTCTCCAAGATGTCAAAGAACCAAAACGAAGAGACCTGGATGGTAACACTATGTAATCAGTTAAAGTACTTAGGTAGAAGACGTTAAGTCAAAACACACTGAAGCATCCTCATCCAGGAACATCTGTGCTGAGCACCACACACTGTGGGGTGTGGGTGAGCTCCTTGGCTATGGAGGGGCCGGCTCTGAGCTGCACTCCCGCTACCAATCAGCACCCCAAGAAGATCACAGTGCACATTTCAAGCCCAGGAAAAATTTCTGATTCAAAATTCATAGGATGTTCTCTACTGAAACCCTGTGGTTTCTGCATCACCATAAAGCCAGAAAACCATGAATCGAACCACCACGTCTGAGTAAGATGTTTTGTACGACACAGGATTGAAGACTTAGAGAGCTGTTGCTTTTGTTTGCTATTGTTGTGTAACAAATTGCCCCAAGACTTTGCAGCATCAGCTAGTGTTATCTCAGCTCCTTGGTGGTCCTGAGGATAACCAGAGGCTGCCCACCACACCTCCAGGCGGAAAGCATAAAGGAGCAGAAGTCCTCTCAAACTCTGGCTCACGACAGCCTGACAGGTGTTTGTTTACAACTGTAGGGCACATCACAACCAGAGAAGTTGACAGAGTCTAAACGGCAAATACTCTTAAAATCAGCATGAAAATCATTAAAAAGAACTCCCAGCAGACCAACAAACAATTCAGGGAAAAAATTCTAATCCCACTAAATATATGAAAAGATATTTACCCTTATTAATAGTTATGGAAATGCCCATTGAAAAGCAAGATGGATGTTCAAATATCAGGTGAAAATCAGGAAGGAACGAAAGCATCCAGAGAACACAACTGTCTTCAGTCGCTCTGCTCGGAGGAGTACAAATGGGAACGGCTCTTCTAGAAACCCAATACCAACCCTATGACAAGCTTTAAAAAACGTTGTATACGTTGAATGCAAATTCTCACACGTAAGGAGACAGAGAATGTAAAATGAAGTTTGGTCACCTAGATATTCTGTTTTTTTAAATTTTTTTTGACAGGCAGAGTGGACAGTGAGAGAGAGAGACAGAGAGAAAGGTCTTCCTTTGCTGTTGGTTCACCCTCCAATGGCTGCCGAGGCCGGGGCGCTGCGGCCTGCGCACGCTGATCCAATGGCAGGAGCCAGGTGCTTCTCCTGGTCTCCCATGGGGTGCAGGGCCCAAGCACTTGGGCCATCCTCCACTGCACTCCTGGGCCACCGCAGAGGGCTGGCCTGGAAGAGGGGCAACCAGGACAGAATCTGGTGACCCGACCGGGACTAGAACCCAGTGTGCTGGTGCCGCAGGCGGAGGATTAGCCTAGTGAGCCACGGCGCCGGCCACCAAGATATTTATCATAGGATCACTCCTGCTGCAAACCACAGTGGACCACTTAGAGGAGACATATTGGAGGAGTTTTGGTGGACCCTCTCTGACGGGACATGTGACCCGGGCACAGAGTAGGAGGCGGGACTGACGACTTCTCCTCCAAGTCTGAGTACTCAAAGGAGCCACCAGAACTCCACTCATGGCCACACTGCTCGGAGCTGAGTTATTTTCAAACACGAGAGCAAATGCTTCGGCTTTTTCTCTGGGGAGAAAAGGGCAGAAAGGTTGGAGAACGTGCATAGAAGAAGGACTTCGAGAGGAGCATGAAGTTCGTAGCCAAGAAATGCATCCAGTGGTGTCCAGCCAGTTCCTAGATCGTTAGCAAAGTAAACATCTCCCACGTCCCCCACGTCCCCAGTCTGCAGTCAGCCACACGCACGTCTTCGTGATTTGTTTTATTAAGGGAAATAATTGCAGTTTGTGTCTGGGTCAGTGTGGCCTAGAGTGCAAAGTCACAGTGCAGCAGGGAGAAGATTCTAAGGGAAAACTGACTTCATGGGAGCTGGGATGACAGAGAAAAAAATAACACCTCCAGTAATGTCCGGAAATTCTGCTGAGGGCATTGGACTTTCTCCAGTCCATTACGCAGGCATTTTGAGCCACTGTCGCCTATGATGTAGAAAGTCGGATGACTAGAGTTGCTATTTTGATTATCCAGTTGTAGACTTCTATGCCACCCCTACAAACGACGTTGTAGAAGAACATGCAATGGCAGAGAAGGCCAACAAGCGCCTGTTATTCAGTGAACGAGTAAGTGCAGAGTTATAGAGCTAGGATGGATGTTTAGTCAACCTGACATACATAGAAGACATCGAGAATAGTAAACAATGCTAATATTGCCTATCTGTGGGCAATGAGGTTACCAGTGATGTTGATTCTCTTTGTTCATCTCTATTTTCATTTCTATTTGAAAGGCAGAAAGAGAGACGGACAATGAGAGTTCTTTCATCCACTGGTTCACTCCCCAAATGCCTACAACAGTCAAGGGTTGGGTCAGGCTGAAGCCAGGAGCCCTGAACTCAATCCAAGATCATCTCTATTTTGTTTGATAAAAAGCAATGCTTTCTTTCTGAGGCAATCAGGTGTGCAGGCCCTAAGTAAGGTCGTTTGTGGTTTTGTATCCTGTCTCTGCCTCTCAGGAAGGTGACTCGAATCAGGGATGCCGGGAGGGAGGGAAGAAGTGCAGAGCAGGGTCAAATCTGAGCCAGGGCGAATCTGAAAACACCCTCACCTTCCCTTTGAAACTACTTCTCGGGTGGCTGTGAAAACCCGAAGTCAGATTTCTCTTACAAACTGAATGTAAGCTCTGTCTGCTCAAACCCGTGTGGACACCTTTTGCAGTAAGTGGTAAGGACTCCTTGGGTAACGTGCAGGATGGGAATTCAAGACCCAAGCGTATTCCTCGTGTCTGTTTCCCTACACGGTGAGGGCAGTATCCTGCTAAGCTGACAGGACGTCTCACGAGGCAGACACCCTTTGCCCCGTAAGCATTTAAACACCACATTCCACGTCGACTGCTGCTTGCTGATGAGTGTCTGTCTCCATCTGCTTCGTCACCCGTTTCCCAAGGCTGTTTCCTATCATGCTCTGCTCTCGCCCGTCAAAGTACGGGGCCACTCGATTTTTCCCACTTGCTTGGCCCTAAACCTGCGTCGCTCATTTCATTGCACATGTGATCTCTGAGCAAATGCTCTTGGATCTACCTTTTTCCAATCACAGGCTGAAGCCAATCACCTCTCATCACTGCCTGGCCTGTTTCGTATCTATCTATGACTTGAGCCAACACAATAAACTCTCACTGTGTGCTTTTCTCATACGGTAGCAAGGACGATACTTCTAAAATCTGAGTGCAGTCGTGTTTCTCCTTTGCTCATCCCCTAGAGGCCCCTGAGTGGGCCCCGCCTCCTCTCTGGTCTTCATCCCCTACCTCTCCTCCTGATCCCTTCTGGCTCCCCGTGGCCCCTTGTTTTCTGGTCTCGGTCCCGCTCCCAGGGGCACAAGGGTCACCTCCTCACTTACTTTATGCCCTTGTCCAAGGGCCACTTTCCCAGAGGGCCTTTCTTCTCATCCTTCTTCCCTGCTGTATTCTGGCTAAATGAGAGCCTCAGCTGACATGTCACGTATTAACTCGTCAGATTTACGTCTGCCCCAGAGAGCAAGTGACCTCCTTCAAAGCAGGAGCGAAGTCTCTGCTCCCGCCTGCATCCCCTCTGACCAGTGCTCACCGCGGTGGCTCCCTGAGTCTCCCAATGAGTGAATGAGCCATTCACCCCTGGGCTTTCCCTCCCGTTCTCTCCTGAAAATGAAGAGCCGTTCTCCAATTCGCCTAAGGTCTCAGAAGCGCTCACTGCGATGCGACCGCTGTCTCAGCGCCCCAGAGGAATACTCAAAAACCTGTTCTGTTTACCAAATCAATTCTTGCAGAAAAACTGGGGGAAAAAAGGCTCAAAACTGTGAGAAGAATTGGACCCTCACATACCCATAATTGACACTGAATGAATTTCAGCTTTAGTGGACTCTCGAAATATTTTTTAAAGCTCCGTTAGCTCCTATATTAGTGTAACTGTGTTTTGCCAAGAGTTTGTAACCTAAATAATACTCTCACCCCATTTCTCCCAGGGTACTTGAAAGTTTTGATTAGCCCAGCTTCAAGTTCAAAATTCCCAATTGCTCACACCTGGCGTCCCTTGCGCCTTCCAATAAGAAAGGAAATAGAACACAAAGACACCACAGAGATCTGTGACTGTTCATGGCTTGTAGGCGGTGTTTGCATATAATCCAGCAGACTGTCACTTGGAACATGAGGGACTTCACTAGGATGTTTTCACTCTGGAATTGTGTCCCCTCGATCAAGTCGCTGCCCTTCTGCCTGGGGCAGACAGAGCTCACCCCCACCCCCGACTGAAGTGCTCTTGTGCAGCTCTAGGCTGCGAGGGGTTGTGGATGCTCTGAGCACGCGCCTGTCTTCCCACCCCGCACCCTGCATGACAGCAACCTCCTCCTCCACTGGACAGTGCCTCTCTCCCGCCTGCCATGTGATGCTGCTTCACGAAGGTCTCTGTCTCGTGTGTTCTAACTATCTTGCTCTACCTATTTTCTGCACGCGTACAGCACGTGCAGATATGTTGCACACAATTGTCTTCCAATCTTGGCAATCATTGAGCAATCACTGCCATTTTCATTCTTTTTAAAGTCCTACCTCTGGAAAAGTGAAGTTGCCGCCTTCCTCACTTTCTGTTCACACCTGCAGCCAGTGAAGCTGGTTCTCCACGTTGTCAAGCCCAGGGGCTGCTTTCCTGTTTATGTGACTCTCCCTTGCCCTGGGGCCAGCCAGCCCTTCCTCCCCTTTGAAAATCCTCTTCCGGGATCTTGGAAAGAACCCCTTTGCCTGGTTTCCAGGCAAGTGAGAAGACGGCTGTTTGCAAGCCAGAAAGAGAGTCCTCATTAGGAGCCAAGTTTTCCGGTACCTTGAACTTAGACGTCCAAGCTGCAAAACTGTGATGAAATAAATATCTGCTTTTTAAGTCATGTAGTCTGTAACATCTCTTATGGCAGCCCTAGCAAACGAATGCGATGCTAGTAACCTCACGGGCAAAGAACCCAGGTCAGCACGAGTGCAGACGCGTTCTCAACAGCCCTGGGTAATGCACTCAGTGGGTGTTTGAGGACACTTTGCAGAGAAGGGGTTAAGCCATGTTTAACCGGTGTGTGTCCTCGGCTCTTTTTTATCCCCCCTGGGACTTACTAGCATTCTGAGTATCAATTCACTAAGAACGAATAATACCTTGAATGACATCAGCTTCCGCCAACACGTAAGTGGTTGCTATGGAAATGGAGAAAGTTTTTCAGAGCACAAAACAAGCATCACGCTTGATATATTAGTCAGCCAGGGAAAGCGGTCGCATATAGGCTGCAGCATTCACGCCGTGAATAGTCGTTTCTACGGCATGCGTGTCAGCAGGTCCACTGTGCTCTTCTGAACATCAAAACTGTGGCAGTTGTATTGAGAATCTTGGCAGATTTACAAAAGTGCTAGCACTCATGCTCAGAGCCTGGGCTTTTTTTTTTTTTTTTTCTCATTCTTTATTTCTTGGAACCCATATTTCCAACAAGTTCACAGGATTTCTAACTCAAACACAGAAATGAGCGTTCTCTGCTAGGGCTTTACTCTGCACCACACTGAAAATTCAGAACACTCCCAGTTGCTTGTGAATTACTTTTTCATGGTTCTTAATTGCGTTTGGCTTTTTCTAGCACAGGGTTTGATTCCATAGCCATTACCTATTCACATTTCTTTAAGATTTTAAATACGATTAAAATTGCTTGATCCTATTAATTGCTTTTAAATTCCTCTTGATTATCCTTAAAGATAATTACAAATATGACCAAATTAGTTTCATATGAAGAGATGAAGATTGTGGTTCAATATGTAGAAGAGGAACGGCGTCTTCCCAGAGCAGACTACTTGACAAGGGAAGTAAACATTAGAACTGGAGCCAAAACAGATTCTCGGGGCTGGTGCTGTGGCACAGTGGGTTAAGTGTCTGCCTGCAGCACTGGCATCCCAAAAGGCACCGGTTCTGGTCCCGGCTGATCCTCTTCCCACCAGCTCTCTGCTGTGGCCTGGGAAGGCAGTAGAAGGCGGCCCAAGTGTTTGGGACCCTGCACCTGCATGGGAGACTTGGAAGAAGCTTCTGGCTCCTGTCTTTGGCCTGGCCCAGCCCAGCTGTTGTAGCCATTTGGGGAGTGAACCAGCGGATGGAGACCTTTCTCTCTGTCTCTCCCTCTCTCTGTCTGTAACTCTACCTCTAAAATAAATAAATAAAATCTTTAAAAAAAATAGGTCCTCTAAAAACCAAGGTAGACAAAACTCGCATGGGATCCTTTCTTGGTCATGTTCTACTGATAGCACCAACCAAAATTGAGCAAGTATTTTGACGTTAGCAAGACATTTTACAATTTCTAACACAGTTTAAAGGAGTCAACCTCTCAAATCTTAGTTTGGACAGGGAATTCTGGTTTGTGGTGCTGCAGCAGGGAAGCCAATTGTGAGAGTCCAGGGCCTGCCCGGGGTCTACACTTGGGGGCATATGTGGATAGTGCCAACCACACTCACAGCAACCCAAGGGAGTACCTCACAGACAGTGTCGGACAAACTTGTCTGCGGAAGCCAAGCTGGAGCTGCTGGGGGAGCGGCTGGCAGGCCCTGCCCCAAGCAGAGGTCTTTTTGTCTGTTCTGTCGGATAGCGTCAGGCTTGGAGACGATTCAGACACGGGGAAAGTAGTCTCCCTGTTTCCCTTGCAGTCTAGCCAACTGGTCAGAGAAGGAACCGGATCCAGGGAGCCACACATGCGTGCTTCTGAGAAGTTTTGAGGTTTCTGCTGAGGTCTGCACTGTGGTGTAGGGTAAACCTCTGCCTGCAGAGCAAGCATCCTGCATGGGTGCCGATTGGAGCCCCGGCTGCTCCACTTCCCACCCAGCTCTCTGTTAATGCACCTGGGAAAGCAGCAGAGGATGACCCAAGGCCTTGGGCCCCTGCACACCCTGGGAGACCTGGGAGAAGCTCCTGGCTCCTGGTTTGGCCTGGCCCAACCCCAGCTCGTGTGGCCATCTGTTGAGTGAACCAGCAGATGGAAGACCTCTCTCTCTCTCTCTCCCTCTCTTCCCCACTATCTCTGTGTAACTCTGCCTTTCAAATAAATAAAATAAATCTTAAAAAAAAAAAAAAAAAGGCCGGCGCCATGGCTCACTAGGCTAATCCTCCACCTGCGGTGCTTGCACACCAGGTTCTAGTCCTGGTTGGGGCACTGGTTCTGTCCCAGTTGCTCCTCTTCCAGGCCAGCTCTGTGCTGTGGCCCAGGAGTGCAGTGGAGGATGGTCCAGGTCCTTGGGCCCTGCACCTGTGTGGAAGACCAGGATAAGCACCTGGTTCCTGGCTTCAGATCAGCACAGAGTGCCAGCCATAGCGGCCACTTTGGGGGTGAACCAACGGAAAAAGGAAAACCTTTCTCTCTCTCTCTCTCTCTCTCACTGTCTAAATCTGCCAAAAATAAAAATATAAATATAAAAAAGTGAAGAAAAAAAAGAGTAAGTTGCAGGTGTCACTGCCTTTTCCACAGTTTTAGTTAAAAGCAATACAGCAGCTGTTAGACCATGGTTCCCGCTGCACTTCATTTCTTGGGGTGGTTTCAGTCTGATTTGCCTGGTCATACACTAGGGTCTTGCGATGGCCTGCTATAGGCATGAAACTCAGAAATACCTCGAATCACGAGTAGTTTAAACACTGAGAAGTTAAACTGTTAGTCATGTAGCTGCTGGGATCGATCAGAGGGCAGACACAGTGCAGAATAAACCGTGGGGTAGAAAAGGCACTGCAGGAGATTCCCAACACTCTTTTTTTCTATTTTTAAAAGATTTATTTATTTATCTGAAAGGCAGAGAGAGAGAGAGAGAGAGAGGTCCTCCATCAGCTGGTTCACTCCCTAAATGGTCACAATGGCAGGAGCTGGCCGATCCAAAGCCAGGAGTTACGAATCTCCTCTGGATCTCCCATCTGGGTGCAGGGGCCCAAGGACTTGAGCCATCTTCCACGCTTTCCCAGGCACATAACCAGGGAGCTGTATTGGAAGTGGAGCAGCCAGGACTCACTCTGGTGCCCATGTGGGATGCTGGCACCGCAGGCAGTGGCTTTACCCACTACACCACGGTGATGGCCACAAGTTCCAACTTCCTTGGTAAGAAAGGAGAATTCAGTAAATCTCACAATGCCACCGAGACTGTCTAAACAGATAAGCAGGCTGGTTACCATGTTTTTTTGTTTGTTTGTTTGTTTGACAGGCAGAGTTAGACAGAGAGAGAGAGACAGAGAAAGGTCTTCCTTTGCAGTTGGTTCACCCCCCAAATGGCCGCTACAGCCGGCACGCTACACCAATCTGAAGCCAGGAGCCAGGTGCTTCTCCTGGTCTCCCATGTGGGTGCAGGACCCAAGCACTTGGGCCATCCTCCACTGCACTCCCGGGCCACAGCAGAGAGCTGGACTGGAAGAGGAGCAACCGGGACAGAATCCGGCACCCCAACCGGGACTAGAACCTGGTGTGCCGGCGCCACAGGCAGAGGATTAGCCTAGTGAGCCACGGCGCCAGCCATGGGTTAACATGTATTTTAAAAATTATCGCTGAGGCTAGAGTTGTGGGGCGGAGGGCTGGGCAGTACTTGTTACGTCAGCATCCCATTTTGGAGTATGGATTCAAACCCCAATCTAGCGCCCTGCTAATACACATGGGAAGGCAGCAGAGGATGGCCCATGCACCTGGGCCCCTGCACCCATGTAGGAGATGCAGATGGAGTTCCTGGCTTCTGGCTCCAGGCTGGCCCAGCCCCAACTGTTGCAGGCATTTGGGGAGTGAACCAGCAGATGGAAGATGTCTTTCTCTCCCCCCATCCCCCACACCCCACAATTTTTTCTCTCTCTCTAACCTTCTGCTTTTGAAATAATAAATCTTTTTGAAAAGTGTTGCTCTGTGCATGCCTTGGGGCACAGAGAACGGGGTGTGTGCCTGCTTTGTGGCGCCATGGTGTTGCTATGAAAGGACAATGTACCCTCGTGCAAGTATCAGCTTGCTCATCTGCAAAATGGGCAGAGGAGGAGCAGCTGCCTTGTCAGTTTCTCAGTAGTCCTGTGATTAATACAAAGTCCTCGACACCTGCACTTTGCCAAGTTCTGTATGTCCTTTGTATTGTGGTTATCGCCCTATAGGAAGGGAAGAACGATACGAAGGGATTAGCAGCGCAGCCTACTGGCGTAGGTTGGTCAGGGCGGGTCACCTCTATTCGTGAGTTATATGATGAAATACATTTTATATTTCTCCATGCTAATGACAAAGTTCACTGGCATGCTGTAGCTTTAATTCTCAAAAATAAATTTCCGGGTAGTCTTCTGAAAATGCACTTTAAAATAGGCCCATTGTTCCTTTTCTGCTCAGAATTGTTCACTGCAAGAAATCCCAGAAGACCCCGTCCACGCCCTGATGCTACAGGAGCTCTGTTTACCCACCCTGTGGTGCCGTGCCGTCAGCTCCTCATGAGAACAGCTTCCGCTCAACCATAAGTGTGTGTCTTGCCTTTCACAAAAGACTGTAACATATTTTAAGGTTGAGTTTCAAATTCAAGAACGCCAAGTTGAAACTGGTGACTACAGGGTCCTGTGTTGTAGCACAGTGGGCATCCCCTACAGGCATCCCAGATGGTGCCAGTTCATGTCCTGGCTGCTCTACATCCAATCCAGGTCCTTGCTAATAGCCTGGGAAAAAGCAGGAGAAGCTGGCCCACGTGTTTGGGCTCCTGAACACACAGGAGACCTGGATGAAGTTCTAGGTTCCTGGCTTTGGCCTGGCCCAGCCCTGGCCATTGCAGCCATCTGGGGATGGGACCAGTGTATGGAAGATTCCCCTGCCTGCTCTGTTTCTCCCCCTCTCTTTGCGTAACTCTTTCAAATAAATAAATAAACCTTTCTTTTAAAACTATAAATCCAGACATTCTCTATTTATTTGGTACGCTTCATTTCCATGCATGTGGTGTGAATAATTTTGGAAGCTCAACATTTGATCGCTGCCAGAGATTTAGAAGATTGAAAGATTCAACGCCTGGAGACAAAACGTAGCTGGAGGCTTTTCCACAGGCATTGTTGAGTGGTGAGTTGTGTGCCCAGCTGGCTTCCTGAACTGGACCTATTTATGCCCACATTGTACAAAAATGTCTGCCCTCTCTTGTATCACCATGAAAGCAATGCAGATACAATGTGGAGACTTAGAAAAGAATAAAAATACGAATTACCTATATCTCCTCTACCCAGTGCAAACATTTGGAAACATATTTTGCAAATGATTTCATTATAAGTTGGAGACATGCTGCTCCTAGTAGTTATAATTATCCTGTTTTAAAACATAAGAACCTGACTGTGTCTTTAAATGTTTCCAGGAAAATGGCTTTCAGTGGTTTAACAAATATCTTGAGTGAAGAACATGACTGCGGAATATCTCACTTGTATTTGTCTAGTGCTTGATTTTGTCATGTTTTGCAGTTTCCAAATTTTGCAAATGGAAGCAAGACTGACATCCTGGGAAGAGGGCTCGTCTAACGAGCGTCTGGGGATGAAGCAGACGGGATTATTGAGCTGAAAGACACAACATTGTAAAATGGGCTGCATATATATTCATAGAAAACCGAAGTGTTTTCAAAGGTCATCCTGACTCTGTCTCATAGGCTATGAAGACAGTAGCGTCATCTCTCGTACAGGGACGGGCTCTACTTTGCTGAGACTTGCAGAAGGACAAGCAATACTTGCAGAAGCAGAGGAGCTATGTACAGTCAGTAAAACAGAAATTTAAAAGGGGGTAAGGGTATTCATTCAACTAAGCATGTACATCATTAAATAAAAATTAGCCAAGCTAAGGCATTTCCTAGAAATTTAATAAAAGTACGTCGAATACAACAAAGTGTAAGAAAAGAACGAATGATACAGAGATCTTGTATTTCAAATACAGAAATCAAAACATCTTCAAATGTAACAAAAAATCAACAAAATAACAATAAAAAACGCCCTATGCTTTCCTTTAGGTAATTCGATTCAGTTTATTTACTCATCTGTTAAAAGATATTTTAAGTCATGGCTGATTTTATCAGATGTTGATGCCTTCATGTATCTAAGTGATCTGTAATGGATTTGTGTGTTCTGTAACGGTTGCTAACTCTGCAACAAATTAAGTCTATTTCGGGGATGAAGATGGTCAGTGCAGCTGAGCTGCAGAAAATGTTTGAAAAACCTACTTCCCTTCAGGGGAAGCTTTGGGGTTTGATTCTTGGAGGAAACAAGCAGTAGATAAGCAGTCAGCTCAGCCTCTCCGTAAGTGATGAAAGACCCCCCGCTATTCTGACAAGGTCTTGGCCCAGCCCTGCCTCCCCCAACTCATCTGAGCTCATTGTGGCATCTGCGGACCAACCAGAAGTCCCTTTCTTGGTTGCACAAGGTTGACTGTCTCCTCTCCATGGCTGGTGAGGACCTGTCTCCACTGTCCGCATAATCTGCAGGTGCTGTGTGGAGAGTCCCGATGGGACCCTTGGGCCTCTCTGCCGGCTGCAGTACCCCGCCCGGCCAGCAAAAGCCCTGGCTCCTCCGGCTCCCATTTGAGGCTGAATTCAACCCTGGGGGAGCTGTGCAGCCAAGAGCACAGTAGACCATCAGGACCTCCCAGGGAGATGCCACAGCTAGAAGATGAGCTCTCCAGGTTCCTAGGTCTGCATCTGCCTCATTCAGAGATGGTTAAGCGCCCTACTCATTGGTATCCTGGATGAAAAACCTCTGCTTTCTGGAAGCTGCTGAGAGAAGCAAGAGGGTGACCAGTTGGCTGCCTCCCAGGGCCATGCAGCAGACTCAAGACCTGGATGTGACTTCAGCCCTCTGCTGTGTGACTGCTCTGTTCTCTCCCTCTCTCTCTTCCTCCTTCTCCCTCTCTCTCTTCCTCCTTCTCCCTCTCTCTCTCCCTCTCCCTCCCTCTCTCTTTCTTTTTCTCTCTCCCTCCCTCTCTCTCCCTCTCTTCCTCTCCCTCCCTCTCTCTCTCTCCCTCTCTCTCCCTCTTTCTCTCCCTCTCCCTCCCTCTCTCTCCCTCTCCCCCTCCTCCCTCTCCCTCCCTCTCCCTCCCTCTCTCTCCCTCTCCCTCCCTCTCCCTCTCTCCCTCTCTCTCCCTCCCTCTCTCTCCCTCTCCCTCCCTCTCCCTCTCTCCCTGTCTCTCTCCCTCTCTCTCTCCCTCCCTCCCTCTCCCTCCCTCCCTCTCTCTCCCTCCCTCTCTCTCCCTCTCCCTCCCTCTCCCTCTCTCCCTATCTCTCTCCCTCTCTCTCTCCCTCCCTCCCTCTCCCTCCCTCTCCCTCCCTCTCTCTCTCTCTCTCTCTCTCTCCCTCTTTCTCCCCTTCCTCCCTCTCCCTCCCTCTCTCCCTCTCTCTCTCTCCCTCTCCCTGCCTCTCTCTCCCTCTCTTCCTCTCCCTCCCTCTCTCCCTCTCTCCCTGTCTCTCTCCCTGTCTCTCTCCCTCTCTCTCTCTCCCTCTCTCTGCCTCTCTCTCTCTCCCTCCCTCTCCCTGCCTCTCTCTCTCTCCCTCCCTCTCCCTCCCCCTCTCTCTCTCCCTCCCTCTCCCTCCCTCTCCCTCCCTCTCCCTCCCTCTCTCTCCCTTTCCCTCCCCCCCTCCCTCTTTCTCTCCCTCCTCCCTCTCTCTCTCTCTTTCTCTCTCTCCTCTCTCTCTTTCTGTCTGATTGTCCAGTGGCTTGGTTTGGCTAATGCTGTTTAACAAAGTGATGCTAGCTTAGGTTTGATGTTGGGTTTTGCTCACTGCTTCTGCCATCACCATGCCTCTGTGCCTAGGCTGGGATACTGGGGATTAAGAGATCCAGGAGCAGAAGGAGTCTACTCAGCTAAGGCCGTCCTGCATCAGCCACACACTTCAGCAAGACATGCTGAGACCAGAACTGGCAGCTGAGCCCTGCACAAAGCACCAACCTACAGGGTCATGGGCCAAATGCATGCTAATTATTTTAGTCATTACGTTTCAGTTTCACTTTTTATTCAGCACTGTAATGGCACAGATAACTGACCTGACTGGGAATGCCTTTATGCAAAGATTTCCTTGTATCAATTTATCTTAGGATCAACATAGAGTAATTTCTTAAAAATTGTTGTGCAAAGAAATGCGTTTCTGTGTGCCGCTCACTACCTGGGAAGCTCCTCAAAGACAGTTTACTCAGTTTATCTTATAGCCTCAATACCTGGCACACATTCTCAATTTAATGTATTTTTGTTAAATAAGTGAATTCATGAGTAAGTGAAAAGATGTCCTTTTGAGCTCGGAATAGGAAAAGAAATATCTGCTCACAAGTGGGAGACCACAAAGACACCCTCCTTAAGTCCTAGGTCAAGTAGAAAGAAGATATCTGCCCGCTCCTCAACCTGCTACAGAGAGTGGGGGAGGGGCCCTTCTCTGTGTGCCTCTCGGAGTGACTTGAAAGAAAGTGCCAGCGGCCATCGGCAGAGGCCCAGACTACCCTCCTCTGTCCAGTGAGGCCCTGACCCCCTTACCCTTGGCGCTCTGCTGCGACTCTGTGTTGGATTTGGTTTCTCTGTATTTGCATACAGGTTTTCTTCCATATCTACCTTTTTATTTTGACGAATGCATTCGGACATCCTTTCTGACTGACCTCAATTCTGCTTTCTTCTTACCCTGATTTTACCGGTCCTGTCGTTAATATGAGAAGCACTCCAATCAGTATTAGTATCAAAAAGGCTAATATCACAGGGACTGTAGGAAAGGGAATAGGCAGCAAAAATAAAAATGGATCCAGGGTGGCTGAGGATGGAAGAGTTTGCTCAGGATCCCTTCCAAGAGCGGGAGGGTGGCTGGGACAGGAGAGGGACCAGGTTGACAGGCTACAGTGCAAGCTATCAGCTACAGGCCAGGAAGTGCCCGTGGGAGGACCCTGGCACTCAACCCTGAAGGGATTCGGATGCACCAAGTGGAGGAAGAGACAATGGATGCACATGGCAGCTCACACAGGTTATTTGAGGATGGGCAGGGCGCAGAGGGTGCACAATGCTCTGTTGACAACGTGTAATGTTTGCTTTGACAAAGAGATGGCAGCTGAGATTCCAAATGTTTGGGTTGAGCCTTCCCAGCTCAATTTCTATTCAAGCAGCTAGTGAGCCACTTGAAGGGAGCATTGTGTAAATGGGTGACAGATGTGCAATGAAATCGTGACAGCTTTAGGCCTCTGGGTGGCCTGAAGGAGGAGGCCAGCCTTGGCCAGTGGAGTGGGAAGACTTGGCACGGGGTCCAGACAAAAACCCAGGAACACAGTGCAGCCCGGAGTGCTGTTACCCAGTGTAACCCGTCTACTGCAGCAGTGGGCTCCAGGAAGCTCTGCTGCCCTTCACAGGTGAGCACTGGGGGCTGCTCTCCTGGCTGGCTCCCCACAGGAGGGAGGGAGGGAGGGAGGGGGAGGGCTTCTGATCCTTTAAGCAGATGATGTTGCCTGCAGGGCTCAAGCTAGTTTGTGTTTTCTGTTGATGAATTCCTCACCATTATTTCAAAGCACTATATTCGAAAGTTTTCCCACGTTTTAAGTTTACAGGGGGACTTCAAAAAATTTGGAGAGAGGCTGGCATGGTGGTGCAGAGGGATAAGCCACCACTTGCAACTCTGGCATCCCTTATATGTTGGTTTGAGTCTTAGTTGCTCTACTCCTATTCCAGCTCCCTGCTAATGCACCTGGAAAAGCAATGGAGCATGGCCCCTGCACCCACGTGGGAGACCTGGATGGATTTCCATGCCCCTGACTTCCGCCTGGCTCACCCTGTCCATTACAGCCATTTGGGGAGTGAACCAGCAGATGGGAGATCTCACTTTCTCTCTGTCTCTCCCCCCTCTCTCTGTAACTTGTCTTTTAAATAAATAAAGAAATAAATATTTTTAAAAGGTTTGTGGAATTAAAGGAATCATTTATGGGAAGCAAAAAGAAATTTTTGGAATCTAAGCACAACATTTTCATAATGCACACTTTCCACGTACGTTCTAAGGAGCCCAAAATAAACTTATCTTTTAATTCTAGTTTTCTCTGAACTTTCTGAAGTATCTTCATGTTTGCATTTTACATTATAATTTTTTCAAATGATTGAAAAACATGGTTTAGAAAATTTCACCATTTAGTTCAATCAAAATAGTTTCTTGTGGAACATGACAAGAATATTTTTAGAGGCAACTGACAGGATGGGAGAAATTATTTGCAAACTATACAACAGATAAAGGATTAATAACAAGAATATATAAACAGATCAAGAAATTCAACAACAAAATAAACAACCCAGTTAAGAAATGAGCAAAGGACTTAGACATTTTTCAAAAGAGGAAATCCAAATGGCCAACAGACACATGAAAAAATGTTCAGGATCACTAGCCATCAGGGAAATGCAAATCAAATCCACAATGAGGTTTCACCTCACCCCAGTTAGAATGACTCTCATACAGACATCAACAAACAGTAAATGCTGGTGAGGATGTGGGGGAAAAGGTAGCCTAATCCATTGTTGGTGGGAATGTAAACTGGTAAAGCCACTGTGGAAGACAGTATGGAAATACCTCAGAAATCTGAATACATACCTACCATGTGACCCAGCCATCCCACTCCTGGGAATTTACCCAAGGGAAAATAAATCAGCATAGGAAAGTTATCCGCACCCCCATGTTTATTGCAGCTCAATGCACAAGGCCACGAGAGCATTTCCAGCATGAAAAGCCAAGACACGGAGGCAAAAAATGTCCTACATGAAGGACCTCAGTGGGTGAGACCCCAGTGGAAAGAAGGGGTCATCAAAGAGGGAGGGACCTTTCTCTGAAGGGAGGAGAGAACTTCCACTTTGCTTATGGCTCTGTCTAAATACTGATAAAATTCATGGATTTGGAAAGCTTCCATAGTCTAGACAGCTCATGTGGGGGGCCTTAGGTGGTCACTGACCTCATACATAACAGTATTAATTGTACAATTTACAACAGGAGTCACTATACACTAACTTCCCTTGTAGGATATCTGTCCTCAAAGCATTGTATGATGAGAGTTAACAGTAAAACTTGTTCTCAAAGATTTATTTCATTTTAGTGTATTAAATGGAGAATATTCTTATGTTGCATAAGTTTTAGTTATGCTTGTTTTCTTAGGTGCTTCCTTAATTAATGATAAAACTCATTCTCAAGGACTTACACTCTTTTAATGAATTAAGTGGAAGATATTCTTATGTCCCGTAAGTTATAATTATGTCTGAGTGCTCATAAAAGATGTATCATTCTTGGCTGTTTCTTTAAAGTTAATTAAGTTTTTTTTTTTTTTAAAAGTGAAATTAACTTTGAGATGCAATGACTTTGAACAGTCCCTGTCTCAACTGTTGAGGAACATTTTTTTTATTTTTTTGTGAAAATTGTTGAACACTTTACTCAGTATAGAGTTGGTCTTCTGTGTATAAAGTTAATTGAAGATGGATCTTGGTGGAGAATGAGACTAGGAATAGGAGAGGGAGGAGGAGGAGGGGTGGGAGTGTGAGTGGGAGGGCAGGAAGAATCACTAGTTGTACTTAAAAAGTGCATGAAGTTTGCATTCCTTAAATAAAGGGTTTCTTTGGGGAAACACAAAAATTTAAAAAAGAAAGATTTTTATTAGTTATTTATTTGAAAGTCACAGTAACAGAGAAATATGGACAGACAGATCTTCCATTGTCTAGTTCGCTCCCTAGAAGACCACAGTGGCCAGGGCTGGACCAGGCTTAAGCCAGGAGCTTCTTCTGGGTCTCCCACATGGCTGGCAGGAGTCCAAACACTTGGGCCATCTTCTACCACTTTTTCAGGCAATTAGCAGGGAGTGGATCGGAAGTGGAGCCGCCAGGGAAGGGACCAGCACTGATATGGGATGTTATCATTGCTGGCAAAGGGTTAACCCACTACATCACAAAGCCATCCCCAAGTGACAAGACTTCAAGATCAAAATTGAACAGCCTTGATCAGAAGCTGAGATGTGAATATTGCAAGGCAAAATCCTGATACGAAAGTTAAGTGCGCAGAACTATCCTCATTAAAATATTTGAAAAGTGATTTGAATTGTTAATACAAATTCAATGAATATTGCATCTAATATTTTTATCTTCATGCTTGGCATAATTATTGCTGAGACTTGCAAAGGCTCTAAGAATTGGTCTTTGCAAATAGACAAGTTGGCCTGATAAAGTTTTTGGACAATGACAGAAAGCAGGAGATTCATGTGTCCAAGAAAAAAGGTATTACTCACACAATAGCAGTCCCTGAGTAGCTGCATTTTTGCATCAGTGTCCAAGCCCACAGGATGACATGGACAGGGCCAGGTAACAGCTTCATATGCACTGGGCTGCATTACAGAAGAGGGACTCTAACCTTAGGAAAGTCAGATTCATTAAAAGGGAGACTAAGCATACCTGCCACCTTGCTCGGAGGATGACAACATGACTCCCACAATCATCAGTGACAGTGCGTGTAAGGTGTCTGAAACTGGGGAGACCCATGGGTAATTGTCTCTCAACAGCTATGTAGTATAAAAAATACACTGATTTTCTTCATAATGCCCCGTAAGATCACTTTTGCAAATATTTCCACTTTCCCCAAAGTGCCATACAAATAATGGACATTCTCTGTGGACCATCATAGGAATGAGTTTGAAGAACACTGGGCTCCCATGCTTAGCGTCTCCATTCCCTGGCTGCTGTATTTCCTTAGGGCTTCCACAGCAATGTGCCACAAACTGGGTGGCCTGACACTTTATCCTCTTCCAGTTCCTGAGGTCTGAAGTCTGAAATCCGGGTGATTGCAGGTTCGTGCTCCCTCTGATGGCTCTGGGAGAAGACCTTTGCTTGCCTCTTCCTGGCTGCTATGGGTTAGTGACAATGCTTGGCCTTACTGGGCCTCCAGGTACATCACTCCAATCTACCTGTTGGTGCATGGATTCTCCCTGTATGCATCTCTGTCTCTGCATCCCTACGCATGCTAATCTACTATGACCTCGTCTAACTCAATCACAACTGCAAAGATCCTATTCCTAAATAGGTTCACCTCTGTAGACTCTAAGGATTAGCACTTGAACATATCTTTTTGAAGGACACATTTCAACCCCCAAAAGGTATAAGCCAGAGGTATAAACTCCAGATTAAAATGCTGCTTAACTCTCAGGGAGACAAAGAAACTCAAAACTCTTTCCTTTCAAAAAAAAAAAAAAAAAACCTTGACATCTAGAAAAGTTTTGATAATATAACTAATATATTCCACATTAAATCCATCCACTTTACCTATAGAAAATGGCTAAGGAGCAAGCCAAGAAAGAGAGAACATCTTGTGTGTCTTTGAAAAGCCAAATCAACAAACAACAAATGCTGGTGATGATATAGGGAAAAGTACCCTCATCCACTGTTGGTGGGGATGTTAACTGGTACAGCCACTGTGAAGACAGAATGGAGATACCTCAGAAAGCTGAATATAGTCCCACCATATAACCCAGCCTTCCCACTCCTGGGAATTTATCCAAAGGAAATTAAACCAGCATATGAAAGGGTGATTTATACCCCCCATGTTCATTTCAGCTCAATTTGCAATAGCTAAGATATGGAATCAACCTAGATGTCTATAAGTTGAACACTGGATAAAGAAATTATTGTATATATACATCATGGAATACTAGACAGTGGTAAAAAATTAAATCCTGTCATTTGCAACAAAATGGATGTAACTGGAAAACATCATACTTAGTGAAAAAAGCTAGTCACAAAAAGACAAACACAATACGATCTCTCTGATCTGTGGTAACTAATAAGAGTACCTAAAAGGTAATCTATCCAAGTGAAGCTGACATCTGGAAATGCAATGAATTTGAACAGCCCTTGTCTTGACTGCAGAGGAACAGTTTTTCTTGTTTGTCTGCTTTTGTTCTTTTTCCTTCATACTGTTCAGTGAACTCTCTACTTAGTGTAGGGTTAATCTTATGAGTATAAAATTAACTAAGAATAGATCTATTTAAAAAAGAAGAGTGAGAAAGGGAGAAGGAGTAGGAAGAAGGGAGGGAGTATGAGTCGAAGGGAGGTAGGAAAGGAAGAATCACCATGTTCCCAAAATTGTATATATCAAATGCATGAAGTTTGTATTCTTTAAATAAAAAATAAAGTTCATGAAAAATGTATCATGAGAAAAAACAAAAGTCAAATCAAGAAAGACATCATTAATAAATACCACATCTTGTCTTCTTAATCTCTATCGTAGAAAAATAAACCTGTTTATCATACACCCGCAATGGCAATCATGCAAGCACTCAAATATCTGAGCTGATCATACAGAAGGCACTATGTTAACAGTCAAAAATCCAAGAAACTAGGAATTCCACACCCCTGTAGACTGCCAGCAGGGGATCTATTCAATGCATCAGACCTGGCCAGGGGCCCAGCTCCCCTCTGACACAGCTGTCAGGGTGGCTTGAGCACCTGTCAATCTCCTCTCATCTTTGGTTGCAAAGAGTTGCCTTTCCCAAATCTCCAATCATGATAAGGGACTCAGTTCCTCCTCACACACGGCACTGTCATCCTTGCCATTTTCTTTCTTTGCTGAATCAGTTCCCTTAAGCGCCAATCTTGGATTGGGGCAGCTACAGATGGATTCCACATCAGCTCCCACCCTCCCTGGCCATCCACAGCTAAGTGCTTTCCCCTCTGCTGTGTTATGGCCACAAGAGTGCCTACTGAAGGATAGAGTCAGAGATGGCTGTCCATGCCAGGTACTGTTGCCTGATCCCCTGTATCCTCTGCCTAGGGGTCCATTCCCTAGGTTGCTGTTACCGGTTTAATTCTCTGAGATCCTCCCAAGAAGCATACTTTATTATAGAAGAAAAAGCTCATGAAATAGTTGAGTTAGTATGTAAAGCCTACTCAGGTGAACAGATAACAGCCCTAGTACCCCTTCTTGGGACCAGTGTTGTGGTACAGCAGCTAAAACAACCACCTGCAACGCCAGCATCCCAGGTGAGTACGGGTTTGTGTCCCAGCTGCTCCACTTCCAGTCCAGCTCCCTGCTAATGGCCTGAGAATAGCAGTGGAAGACGGCCCAAGTGTTTGGGCTCCTGCCACCCACATGGGAGACCTGGATGAAGCTTCTGGCTCCTAGCTTTAGTCGCGCCCAGCACTGGCCATTGTGGCCAATCAGGCCATAGAAGAGAGCTAGATTGGAAGTGGAACAGCTAGGATTTGAACCCATGCCCATATGGTATGTCAGCACTGCAGGCAGAGGCTTAGCCCACTATGCCATGGTGCCAGCCCATGAGGAATGGACCAACTGATAGAAGATTTCTCTCTGTCTGTAATTCTGACATTCAAAATAAATAAATAAAACATAAAAAATTAGCCAGGGCTGGTGCTATGGCATAGCTGGTTAAGCTATAACCAGTAGCACCGGCATCCCATGTGCTTTCTGCTCCACTTCTGACCCAGCTCCCTGCTAATGTGCCTGGGAAAGCAGTAGAAGATGGGCCAAGTCCTTGGGCCCCTGCACCCATGTGGGAGACCCGGAAGAAGCTCCTGGATCCTGGCTTCAGATAGGCACAACTCCGGCCGTTGTGGCCATCTGGGGAGTGAACCAGTGGATGGTAGACCTCTCTCTCTCTCTCTCTCTCTCTCTCTCTCTCTCTCTGTGCCTCTCCATTCTCTCCCTCTCTGTAACTATGCCTTTTAAATAAATAAATAAATCTTTAAAAAAATTAGCCCTCTTGCTCCAACACCAAAGTAGATCCTACCTAAAAATCATTTCTCTGTAAAGATGGGAAATTTGTAATTAAGCTGCCAAATATTAAAGCCAATGGCTTCAGTGGCAATGTGTGCAGAGTTTACCATATTTTTCCATTAGGAAAATTCAAACATATTAAAAACAATACGCACGTGTAAAAGGAATTCTATGCATTCACCACACTGTTTGAACTATTAACATTTTTTCAATCTTATCTCATCTGCCTCCCTCCGTGGAAAGCAAACACTAGACATCATGTCATTTTGTCTCTGATAACCTCGGCGCCCTCTTAATGGCCCAAATGAAATTGCTTTTTGCAAATCTGTATGAGAATGAGGAGGGGCATTACGAGGCTGGTTTCAGGATGTGAGGTTCAAAATGTTACACGCATTTTTCCACATAAAAAGCACTCACAAAATGGATTGCTTTCCCCTCTGCTTTCCTCAAAGATAACTGCCGCTTTACAAAATCTTCTTATTTTAAATTGTATTTATCTCATTATGAACAAACCAGTTAATAAGACTTTGCACTTGACCCTAACTGGCTTGACCTATTCTATTTTCAAAGATTTATAAGGTGAAACTGTTGAGCGTTGAGTCAAGACGGGTAAATACAGGCAAGCATATTCAGCAAACTTCTAAGAGCAAAGTGCGTACTTTCCAGAGCCTGAGGATGGAGTGGAAGCCCTGAACGCAGGTCCCAGCCCCGTGCAGCCACAGGGAGGAGCTCACCTCCTGATTCTCTTCCCCGGGAATGCCTGTGCTGGTGTGTTTCTAGAAAGTTCACGTGTTGGAAATGTCATCTCCAGATTCACAGGTGGATAGCGTGAGAGGCAGGGCCTTGGGAGGTCAGGGTTAGCGGGGGCCGTGAGGCCCGAGTGGCTTGGTCAGAAACGCACTTCCATGCCCATCTCTTGCAGTGTGACCCCTCCCCGGCATCCAGTGAGGCAGGAAGGCCCCCACCAGAAGCTGCCTCCTGGACGCTCCACTTCCCAGCCTCTGGGGCTCGGCAGTAACTCTCAGCTTTGTTGTATTCCCCCACGCCAGGATGCGGTTACAGCACAGGGAGCAGACGGATGTACTTGGTTCTCCTCTGTGTTTATCTCTGGGTCCTAGCCTCTGCTTCTAAGAACACCAGTCCAATTGGTCCAAGTCGTTCATTCGTTCTTGAATTAACTACAAAAATAGCGCACCCTAAATAAGAAACACAAGAGCAAATGGTCCAGCACGACAAAGATCTGGAATGACCTCCTCCCTTAAGATCTGTTCTCAGCAAGGTTGGGCCAGTGCGTTAGTTATAGCTGCTGTGCACAGATTACCCCTGAAACCTGGCAGCTTGCACTAAGGAGCGCCCTGTGGTTTCTGATGGCCCTGAGGTGGCCCTCAGCTCGGAACTGCGCTGGGCTGAGGGCTCTGGCTGGGAGCGGGCTTTGGCCACCAGCTCACCGTTAGGCCCCAGTTGGTCAGGAACGTGGTCTCTGGTTTCCATCGGAGCTAATGATCCTGGGAGAGAGACAGGGAGAGGAATCACGCTGCCATGTGTGACCTAGCCTCTGAGTCACACCGTGCCCACTGTCTTACTCTAATATTAGAAACAAGTCAATAAACTCAGCCCCCTTCCAACAGGAAGATGGAAGACGCCACTAGAGAGGCGTGTTCTGTCTTGTTTATTTAGTAAAGAATTATTTAGTAGTTTGAAAGGCAGAATTACAGAGAGGCAGAGAAAGAGACAGAATGAGAGGTCTTTGATTGACTGGTTCACTCCCCAAATGGCCGTGATGGCCAGAGCTAGCTGATCTCAAGACAGGAGCCAGGAGCTTCTTCCTGGTCTCCCACACGGGTGCAGGGGCCCAAGGACCTGGGCCATCTTCTACTGCTCTCCCAGGCCATAGCAGAGGGCTGGGTTGGAAGTGGAGCAGTCGGTAGTTTATCAGCTATGCTGCAGCATCGGCTCCAGGCTCTCTTAGAAGCTGATGGCCACAGTGCTGTGGCCTGAGCCCCTCTTTCCTCTGGTTGCATGGCTTTGGTGACAGCGTTGAGAGGGGGACACTTTGGAAGGTGACTAGGCTCTGCCCCTGTGGGCAGGATTAACATAGTTACCTAGGGCAAGTTCAGCTCCCTTTCCCTCTCCCCTTTTGCCTCCACCCATCAGAACACGGAACAAAGGCCCTCACCAGATGCAGGCACCATGGCAACTGGACTGTGCAACACCCAGAACTATGAGCAACAAATTTCTCTGTTATGGTAAGAGAAACGAATCCAGACACACAGCTAGCAATAGGCTTTTGCTTTGCAGACTGTCAGCGTCGTCAAGATTGCATTGAAATGTGTCCTCTATCTAACCAAAGGCAAATGAGTCTTTTCACCATACAAGTAACTCAAGGCTACAATCCTTTGGGGGGCTCCTTTGTTGTTTAAATACCTTCTTTGGTGGAATGAATTTCAGGTTGAATAGTTGAATTGTCTGTAAGTTTGTTGAGCAAAATTATTTACTTTTATAATTCTGTAAGCAAAATTTCAGGTATCAGGCTATGAGGAGTTGGTTCATTTAGGTGTGGGGGTTAGAAACACACGGGAGAAGTCAGTTCCAACTTCTGGTTGGGAGAGGCAGGTGAAGCAAAGGTAACCAAAACACTCACTTTTCTAAAAATTTAACATAATAAGATGCAAAGCATTGTGTAAAGCCATTTAGTATGCAAATGAGAATGTCTAAGGGAATCTAAGCATAAAAGCAAACTCCTTAGCATGCAGGTGACCTTTGTTAGCTCTTCTGTGAGGAGTGAAGAGGCGGGATGAGCGGTGTTTGGGTAGACCGGGAGGAGGTGTCTTGCAAACCAAGTTCAAGGGGACAGATGGAAACTCTGGCTGTGAAATGAGGTGGAAAGCAGGGACTGGAGTCTGGAGCAGTTGTCACATTAACTCCTTGAATGTGGGGTCTGCAGGGGTGTCAGGCAGACACAGACCGTCCAAAGTCAACAAGCCAGGCATTCTTCACGAGAAAAGTCAGAAATTGCCATTCTTTCACAATATGTGAGGACAGAGTAAGTCTGACTTTTGTTGGTTTGTGAAATTTAAGACATAAATATGAATATAAAACCAACAGTTTGGGACCGGCGCTGGGATGAAGTAGGTTAATCCTCCACCTGCGGGGCTAGCATCCCATGTGGGCCCAGCTGCTCCACTTCTGATCCAGCTCTCTGCTGTGGCCTGGGAAAGCAGTAGAAGATGGGCCAAGTGCTTGAGCCCCTGTACCTCCGTGGGAGACCCAGAAGAAGCTCCTGGCTTCTGATCAGCTCATCTCGCCATTGCGGCCATTTGGGGAGTGAACCAGCAGATGGAAGACCTTTCTGTCTTCCCCTCTATTTGTCTGTAATTCTACCTCTCAAATAAATAAATAAAATCTTAAAAATAAAAAACCCCACCAGATTTCTGCCATTCGTGTTTCTGGGAAAAAAAAAAAGCAAAAAACAACAAAAAACCCCGCTAGCTCTGGAAGAAATGCTGTGTGATGCAGAGATTTGGGGCTGATCAGCCCAGGTGATGTATGAGGTGCTTTTCTCCTTAGAAAGGTGAATTCTGCAGATGAATAGTAATCCCAGCACAGTAGGGTGATGAACAGGAGACAGGAGTTTGTGGGCTCCAAACACATACCACTATCTAATCATCACATTGTACAGATGCATCTCATTGTCATACTGCATCCCATAAATACGACTACTTATAAATATTGTATCCAATTCAAATTTTTTTTTTAATTTTTAATTTCTATTTATTGACAGGTAGAGTTACAGACAGTGAGAGAGAGAGACAGAGAGAAAGGTTTTCCTTCCATTGGTTCACTCCCCAAATAGCCGCTACAGCCAGCGCTGCACCAATCAGAAGCCTGGAGCCAGATGCTTCTCCTTGGTCTCCCATGCAGGTACAGGGGCACAAACACTTGGGCCGTCCTCCACTGCCTTCCCAGGCCACAGCAAAGAGCTGGACTGGAAGAGGAGCAACCGGGACTAGTACCCGGTGCCCATATGGAATGCCGGTGCTGCAGGCGGGGATTAACCAAGTGAGCCACGCCACAGGCCCCTCAAACTTAATTTTTAAAACAAAAAATGTGTGAGTATGTGTGTGTGCCCAATGGATACACCAACCATGGCAGTGCTGTGTTTGCATGTGGATAAGACTTAACCATGAAGCCAAATTGCATCTCAATGGATGAAACCAAGGGGCATCCACTGATCTGGGGATGCAGACTTCCCTTCTCCTCTGTGAAGGACAGGGATTGGGGTCTGGTAAAGAAGTGCTCACCATTGCAGAATCTGCAGGTGGAGTGCCCAGCTTAGGACAGTGGAGGATCAGATCCTCACACGTAGAGCTGGCCCCCGGGGGACGGACCTGTGCACACTGGCTCTGTTCTCACTGCCAGGAACTTCAGAGAAGTTTAGAACATGGGGCCTTCCCTTCCCTTGGTACTGTACCCTGCAGATTACGTGACCAGCCCTGTGTAAGCACCTCTGCACCACAGGTGATCCAGTAAGGACAGAGTGATCCACAGGTGATCCAGTATGGACAGAGTGATCCACAGGTGATCTAGGAAGGACAGAGTGATCCACAGGTGATCCAGTAAGGACAGAGTGATCCACAGGTGATCCAGTATGGACAGAGTGATCCACAGGTGACCTAGGAAGGACAGAGTGATCCACAGGTGATCCAGTATGGACAGAGGCCTGGGTTGGGGTTCTTTCCATGACTGAGCACACAGGCTGCACCTGCATGTCTTTGCTGAGTTTCTTAACCTCCCGGTGCCTACGTCATAGGACTCCCAGAAACCAATGTAGGCAAAGTGGTTGCGTCAGAGCCCGGCCAAGGGTAAACCACATGTGCATGCTGGTTATTGTGCTGTTGTCGTGAATTGCTAGGGAAAATACGCGTGGTCTAGGCTGCCAGCAACCCTGTCACTGTCGATCCGAGTCACGGCACCACTTGTCAGCTCCTTCAGCCGCAAAAGGAACGACGCTGCGCGCAGTTAATCGGTCTTCAGTAGACTTTTACTTAGAACGAGTGGGAAAGAGAGTGGGGGACTGGGAGAAGGGGGAGAGATGGCGCGCACGTTCCTTATGGGGGAAAGCTGGCGTGCCCGCTCCTTCTCCCGCGGTCTGCTTATATACCGAATTCAACCAATCACAATCAATCAATCACAGTCCATGCACAGAGCTCTCCAATCCGGCACTTGATCATGCTCAGCTGTGGAGTCACGCAGCAGGCAGGGCATCAGCACCATCTTGTTGTTTTCCACGACCCTCAGCTAGATGGAAAGTTCAATCAGCTGCTACATCCGCATCACTGCTACAAGCCAAGCCCAGCATGGGGGGGGTCCCATGGCAGGCCTATCCATGGGTCCCCACATGTCACCAACACTCTTGATCCACCAAGTTGCATATGTAAAAGTGGCAAATCAAGCAATCAGCGGCTGGAGTTCATGTCTTGAATGAAACGCCTGATTGGAACACTTGGCTAAATACCTCCTGGACAAATCACCAACACTGAGGATGGTGAGAATGTGGGGCTGGTCCCATCAGTGGACAATGGCTAGAAGTTCATTTTGGTTGAATCAAATACTCCGCTATGATAATAAATCTATTTGTAATTATGTGCTTTCTTGAATGTAACAAGGAGTAAGGGGTGAACCTTGGGATATTTGGAGTGAGGGTGAGGTGGGTAAGTGGAGGTGCCAGGGGAATTTGACAGATACCCTGATAAATGGCACATGGTAGGGTGGAGGCCAAACTGCCCTCAGTATCGTTCTTTTTTTCTTACAATATATTTATTTATTTGAGAGGCAGAGTTATGGATCGAGACACGGAGAAACAGAGAGAGGTCTTCCATCCACTGGTTTACTCCCCCAAATGTCCACAATGGCTGGAAGTGGGCTGATTGGAAGACAGGAGTCAAGAACTTCTTCCTGATCTCTCAGGCAGGTGCGGGGGCCCAAGCACTTGGGCCATCTTCTACTGCTTTCCCAGGCCATTAACAGAGATCTGGATCAGAAGTGGAGCCTCCTGGACATGAACCAGAGCCCATATGGGATGCCGGCACTGCAGGCGGAGGCTTAGCCCACTTCGCCACAGTGCTGGCCCCCCTCAGTATCTTTCAGTAGTAGAATTTGTGTTCAATGAATCCATGGACTCCCTACCCCATTAGATATTCCTATGCGAGGAATATGGGCAGTCCTGTTGCTGTTTGGCTCTCGGGTCCAAGGAGGTAAACTTTGCATGAGTGGACTGTGGACAAACATGAGAGACTTTTTGTGGATATTTGAAGGATAGAGCACATTTAGAGTTGAGTTTCTTTAAATGCATAGATCGGGGACATGTAGTGCAGTAAAAATTAAGGTAGTAATTAGACACACCAGGAACTAATACGTAGGGAATTGTGAATCCAATGATTATCCAGGACTTTTAAAAATATATTAACCAACTGGAATCACAGCATATGCCTGTTTGCACAGCCCTCATGTGAGACTTCCCTGGCAGAGGATAACAAAACAGACAGCAACCTAATGGAAATGGTTCCTATAATGAAACTGGAGGAGGGTCATGAGTCCCTGGGTGACAGGTGTTATTAAAATTTGAAAGGACATCACTGTTACAGTTGGGCAGGGAATTTCGAATCTTGGCATTGAGGCCGTGGATGCCATCTGTTTTGCACTATGCTCCTCCTGATAGCTCAGGACACAGGAACACAAGCTGCTATTTGAAATAAGGAAGAATGCTTAAACCGCTTCTCTGGGAACTCGCATTCTCAACGTGATGCCGTTTCTGAGTCTCAAACTCTGATTCTGCCGACATGACTTTGCATCAACCTTCCTCTCACCTCCTTCCTGTTTATAGCTTTATAATTTTCACGTGAAGCCTCACATCTAGAGATAGGAATTGAAATCATATTTTTATGCTCTGAGTCTCTCTCTATCATTTGCATGCAATTAAATGGTGCCCATAAAATTATGCTGTTGTAAAAATATCCCTTTAAAAATATCTTCCCTGTATTTCCCATCTTCTATAAAGGAGAAGACTATTCTGCAGACTCTTGTGCATTTAAAACATCTTCAAGCACATTTTTCCTTCCCCTGCTACTTCCTTTCCTATGTCGCCTCAAACTGTATCTCATCTTTTGCAGCTGGGGTATGCTGAGTGTCGCAGGGTTCATTGTGACCACTTAGACGTCTCCGGCTTCATTGTTGTGACAGTGGGAAGAAGAACACCCCAGGGCTCAATGATTCCTGGGGTGTAGCTGCATTCACCTCCTCCTAGTGCAAACGGTACCTGTCTTGAAACTAAAAGGTCTGTCCCACCACAATTCCTCATGGCTTTCGAAGCCGTTCCCTGCCGACTGATCAGAACTGCTGGTCTCCAGATCTATTGACTCAAATTGGCCAAGCTCAACACGACTTGTTACTTCCCAAGTGTGTGTTTTAACTTCTCTTGTGCCATTTGCATCGTACACTCCTTTCCTTGGGGCTGGTTACAACACATTCCAAGTTGGGATCAGTTCAGAAATAACAAAGGGATTATTGTTTGGCTTCGTTTTCCAATCCAAAAATAAAGATGCATAATAAATTCAGCTTAGTGTTAACCCCTGTGTGCCTCGCATAGTGAAGTATCCTGAAATCAGTAATCCAAATTCCATTGAATTTGTTAGCCTTTGGCTCAGTTCCAAATACTTGTGAATCTCTTTTCTCCAATCTGTCTTCTGACATAAAATGCACCACATGTTGATGGGACATTTTGAGAAGATTTTTGTTTTCACCTTGAATGATACTTGAATGATTTTTGGAATAGTCAATGAGATGAGCTCAAAATTCCCCCAGATTCCTCTGTAAATTAACAAAGTGTTTCTGAGAAAGAAAACATCTGTGCCATCAAAGCTTTAGCTGTATTTGTCTTTGTGATCACTGTTAGGGTTTTGCCCAGAAAACAGCTCCCAGGAATGTGCATAAGCAGGCAAAACACTCAAAGTCAAATCTGAGGAGCTCGGCAGAGGTTGCGTGTGCAGAATTTCTGACCTGAGCTCCCCGCACTGAGCTGGACAGGCTGCCAAGTCCAAGAGAAGGCGCTCTGGCTGAAGAAGAATTGGAAAATGGGGTTTTACTGGTAAGAGCTGGAGGGCAAAGCGCCAAGAAACAACATAATTGCCTTCTATATGCGCGTGCTCACGGCGCAGAAAAGGGCCGTGCTTAATTACGAGCTATTTCAGAGGCCAGCAGAGCAAACCCACAGGGTTGCAAAGGGGAGGAGAGGCAGCCAGCTCGGATGATCTTCCTCATCAGACCCTGTCAACCACGGCCAGAGACTGTGGAGGTACAACTGAGCTCCATTGTCCACGGGGTTGGTAAGGTGTGGGGACCATGCTGTCGCTGAGATGAGTCCTTATCGTTTTGTCTTTAAGTTAAAAAAAATTATTAAACTGCATGGAATCCATCTACAGAGGAACACTAGGAAGAAACAGGTAAGAGAAGGAAACAGGAGGCAGACGCCCCGGACCTGCACAGTTCCATGAGCCGCCTCTTCATCTCGAGTTCGGGGATCTCAGAGGCAGGCTCTCGCATCAGTCCATCATTGCTCAGGCATGTGCTTCTCTCTGCTCAGCTCCTCCCCCTCCGTAACCAGCCCACATCAGGTGAGCTGGGAAACAGAATAAGTCTAGCCGACAGCAGGATGGGTACTGGGGGGGGGGGGGGCAATGGCACCTGTGAGGTTGCACGCCACTCTGCAAGTGCGTGCTTACAACAGGTGTGTCTGCCCCTCTGCGGAGACAGGTGCGTGAGAAGGGACTCCTTTTAAACAACGACGTGTAAGAGATGCAGAACCTATGCGCTATCCATCCCATCATAAGAAAAAATGGCTGGAGCACAGTTTCTGAGATGGTGGCCAGCATCACTCCTCCCCAGCTCCCTGAGGGCAGTGTGGGTCGCCAGTGTGGCCGCACCTGTCACGTTTCTTCTAAACACAAAGGGACTCCTGCTATTAACGGCCGCCCACCCAGCTGAAGTGGCCCCGGAGCTTAGCTCATCACAGGACAGGAGCAATGACGTCACACACGCCTTGTGGCAAAGCCTGACTGGGAGAGGCTGGTGTGTTCATGCTAATTCAGCACCTGGTCAGAGCCCTCTGTTTCGCAGCCTGAAAGCGGCACCAGAGGTGCACACACTTGGCTGTCTGCCAGCGAAGCTTGGCTGTGGACATTGACATTTGAATTTCACGTGATTTCCATGTGTTATCAAACATCCCTCTTTTGATTTTTTTCCAGACATTTGCAAATTTTGAAATACGAGACCCACGGACCGTACTAAATAGGTGTTGGAATTTGGTTTGTGGGCTGTAGTGTGCTGACCCTTGATGTGGCCTGTTGTTAAGAAAGTACTTATTTAAGAACAGGTTTTGGATAGGGCGTGACCATTCTTAATATTCAGAGCTATTACATACTTTGTAACAATGACGGTAGCTGGTGTGTGGGCCGTTAGAGGGGTGATTTTTCCCAGCATCATATCCACAGGAGTCATTGTGGATGACCGTGACTTTTCCAAGCATATCAGGTATTCACTCTGTGACTACAACCTAGGCTTTAGCCATCGTTGTCAGCTGGTGTGTCCACTGTGCAGGTGTCTCAGCTCCCAGAGCTGCTGTGTTGCACGGAACCATCTGTTTTGTGCAGCTAAGAAAGGGGCAGTTTCACCTGGGGGAATGGAAATTCAATGTCAAGAAAAACAAAGAGGTCTCAGTGCTCATTTTTTAAAATTTGCATTTCTTTATTTTATTTGAAAGGCAGAGGGAAACACAGAGAGATGAGAGAGTGAGGGGGAGTGGGGAGAAGAGAGAGAGAGACAGAGAGAGAGAGTGAGGGGGAGAGAGGAAGGGGAGAGAGGAAGGGGGGAGAGAGAGAGAGAGAGAGAGAGAGAGAGAGAGAGAGAGAATCTCCAAACCCCTCACTTACTCTCCAAATGCCCACAACAGCTGGGGATGGGCCAGGCCTAAGCCAGGAGCCTGGAACTCACTCCAGGTCTCCCTTGTGGATGGCAGGGACCCAAGGACTTGAGAGGTCACCTGCTGCCTCCCAGCAGAGCCAGGCCCGGAACCTGTTCCCCTAATGTGGGATGTGAGTGTCCCAAGCACCAGCCAGATGTCTGTCCCTTTTCCTTTCTTCTTTTCCTGCTTTCTCTCCCCCCACCCCGTCTCTCTCTCTCTCTCTCTCTCTCCCTCTCTCTCCCTCTCTCTCCCTCTCTCTCCCTCTCTCCCCCTCTCTCTCCCTCTCTCTCCCTCTCTCTCCCTCTCTCTCTCTCTCTCTCTCCCTCTCTCTCTCTCTCTCTCCCTCTCTCTCTCTCTCTCTCTCTCTCTCCCTCTCTCTCCCTCTCTCTCCCTTTCTCTCCCTCTCTCTCCCTCTCTCTCCCTCTCTCTCCTTTCTTTAAAAAATTATTTGAAATGCATAGAGACAGAAACAGAGAAGCCGTGGTCATTTTTGATCCCACAGAAAATCCGAGCTGGTTTCTCATCCCGTTTAAACAGGATCTGTTAACTGCTGAAGGCAATGTGATGATGGCACAATTTGGGATAGATGCTGTGTTTACTTCCCTGACATTGGCATAATCCGAGAAGGACAATCGGGGCTTTCACTTATTCATAACTGTTTAGAATTAGGTAATGAAAAGTGACAAGGTTATCTAAATACAAATTCAGTGCGGGTTTAATCTCATTCAGTTTTAATAGAAATTTCAGGCAGGAGCCGAACGGCTGGAAAGACACCTTTGGCAAGAGCTTCAGCTTCTCCTCCTATCTATAATTCCAATATCAGAGGGACAGAAATTAGTAACTAACCAGATCTATAATAACACACAGCTATGTTTACAAATAAAATGCACCCGTAAGAAAAACAAATGCGGAAGCTTCGCAAAAATACAGAGCAATTGCATTTCCAAGCCATGTAGAGAAATTTGTGATATACTTGAAAATCAAATAGAACAAGTCACTCACATGTTGACAAATCAGGGTCGTCCATCAAAGCACCAGGGTGATGATGGGAACTGAATCCGCTGACAGACAATTTATTCAGTGGCAATTTAGACTCGGGCCAATGTAATTCTATCTCCAGCTATTCCAGTCTTCTCTCCCAATGGCAGAAGTTCAAGCTGCACAATATCCCATTTCCAATCACAAAACAACATGGTTGAGATAAATTCTTATTAGTTTTGTCTCTTAGCTTTTCTGAATTCTTACGAGGATCTTTTAGCACTGCTACACGCTAGCTCTCTCCCCTTATTCTGTTCTTAAAGTTCATACACCTATCCTACTTGCAGTTAAAATAAAGTGGAAACGCACGAGTTTTAATAAGAAGTCAAGAGTACACATTTCTTTGTTTTGAGAAACCACACAATGGAAGAGTCAGGAGGGGTTTAATTAAATAAGACAGACAGGATAAGATGATTCTAGGAGAAGGCTCACTATCTCCAAAAATAGGCATGAAGATGCAGAAAACAGAGTATCCAGGACTTAAATTCCATGCTCTGCTTTTAAGTTTTGTAAGAAAAATATGAGTTGCTTAGTTTTGACTGAGTCCAGTTTTAAGTTTGACAAAGCCACGTTATATAGAGAGATACTTGCATGTGCAAAACACAGATCAAATTACACGTTCTTAAACTAATGCCATAGTTCAGTAAAGGGACTAGTCAAAATTTAGTAGACAAAACCTAAGTGTGCATTTCAGTCTCAGGCGATTTATTGGGCTCAGGCTGAGTATCGAGTGGCATGATCATTCCTCATGTGAACGAAATTTTCTACTTTTTGTTGTTGTTGTAGCCACTTGGGTGAAAAAATCTGCTATGGTCCTGTGTGTATGATTCTTGTCACTGAAAATTTAACAAGATGATCCTTTGAAACTCTAAATAATATTTTAAGCAATGTGACCATAGCTTCTGGCTTAGAAGGTATCCAATTTACTCCCTAATGTGGGCAGCCACCATGTGGCATGACCTCAGATCCGCAGATCGAACTTGGCCATGATGTGGGGCATTTTTCTGGTTGAGGCAGCTCTCAGCTGCATTACTGGCCATCTGCAGTTCTGTAGGGTTGTTATCATAACAGCAAACTCCTCCACCCCTGCCTCTCAGAGCTGCACCCAGGAGAGGAGAGACACAGTGATGTGCTGGTAGGGTGGACACACATCCCATCTCACGGGTGCCCCTGACCTTCCCAAGACTCAGTGCCTGCATAAGTCCAGGCTTTCCGTGCCTCTTCTACTGGCCTTTGTCATAAATCTGTCACTCGCTGTGACTTGCTCATGTCCCCATAGCCAACAAAGCCACAGGGATGTCTGGAACTTGCCTACACGTTTCAATTTCCAGAGCTGTCTTGCAATCTCAGAAACTGCATGTTTTCTACTTGTCATTTCTAACAAGCATCCAGGTTGTATTATTAAAAAGTGAGGGGTAGCAGGTGGGGGGGTTGGCAGTGAGCAGACAGCTGGCATAGATTACACAATATTTAGAAGGAAAAGATGAAATCCCATTAGATACACATATATAGAAATAAACTCAAAACATCAAATTAAATATGCTTAAAATAATGCCACAGTGGAAAACCATACACATATAATCAATAATCTTTGTACATACCAATAAATAGCATATTCATTAAAATAAGCCAGAGCAAAATGGAAAATACAAATTAAAGAGCAGCAATACGAATATAAGAGAGTTGATTAGTAGTGTAGGAGTGATTGTGGAGTTTTTCCTACATGATAATTTTAGAGGCACAGAGAACATTAAAAATAAAAGCTACTGACATATGACTTAGCAAAGGCTCTGGATTTCCCTCAATTCCAATTTAAACACCATTGTGATTTTTTTCTGGAAATATATAATAGAACTCTAAAGCTTGTCTAATACAACATGCGAGAGAGAAGAGAAAAACAAATTAATGAGAGGCATACCCTGTGTATTATCAAAAGATGCAATACTTAAAACCTCGCTAGATGAAACACTGGACTACTGGAACAGAGAAGATACTCGAAGCACAGTGCAGGCAAAGGATTGCTTCATAGCAACAGTAAATGGATATATTATGATGAATTTATAAAACTAGCTGGAGATGTGGGGGCAAATTAAAGACATATCTTTACATCAATATAATTGTAATATTATTTGACCAAGTATATAGGTTGACATTTATATACTATGTTAATGGGGGAATGAATAGTTCAACCTTGTCCAATGTTGATATTTTACCACTTAAAAACGTAAACTTGGGGGCCGGCGCCATGGCTCAATAGGCTAATCCTCCACCTTGTGGCACCAGCACACCGAGTTCTAGTCCCGGTCGGGGCACCGGATTCTGTCCCAGTTGCTCCTCTTCCAGTCCAGCCCCCTGCTGTGGCCCGGGAGTACAGTGGAAGATGGCCCAAGTGCTTGGGCCCTGCACCTGCCTGGGAGACCAGGATAAGCACCTAGCTCCTGGCTTTGGATCAGCACGATGCGCCGGACACGGCAGCCATTGGAGGGTGAACCAACGGCAAAGGAAGACCTTTCTCTCTGTCTCTCTCTCTCTCACTGTCCACTCTGCCTGTCAAAAAATAAAAATAAATAAAAAATGTAAACTTGGGGCTGCCATTGTGGCTTAGCAGGTAAAGCCACAGCCTGCAATACTGGCATCCCACGTGGGTACCAGTTAGTGTCTCGGATGCTCTACTTCCAAGCCAGCTCCCTGCTAAAGAAAAATGAGCAACAATCATCTACAACCAATTACCTGAAGGAACTGTTCATATAGCGCTCCCCACTTCAGGAAGTTTAAGGACAAGAGAATTAAGATACGTTTATTTGGGTGCAAAATGGTTTTTGAAATCCACACATACTTTTTCTAATATATATATCCTATGAAGTTTTTGAAGAATCCATGTATATTTGTGTATATTGGGTGTTGGGACAACTGTGTGTGTGTGTGTGTGTGTGTGTGTGTGTGGTTTGAAATCCCTGTTTGATCGTCTGGGCTTCTGTTCTAGGAGTCCTGGGGTGCAGAGATAGATGTGGAACACATGACATGTGATTCTTCCCTCTATTATGAACTCAATCTTGCTCCACTTTGCTTTTTTGCATATTTTATGTACAGTCAAAAAAAAGTTATTTTTAGGGCAGTTATACATATTTACATATCAAGATTCAAAATTATACATTCTGAACCAGCCTTTTATTTAAATTTGAGGAATTCTTCCTTTCAACAGTATCACATTTTTCTTAGAAGAATGTTCCTTGAAGCATTCCTCATCAAGGAAAAATTGGAAATAACTTTAAAATTAATGTTGTGCTCCTCTTCCATTTGAACACTCCTTTAAGAAAACCCTAGTGTCTTGGTTGTTCCTGAAACTGGCCATCATGCCCAGTAAGGCTGTCTCAGCTTCAGTAGATCCAGCCAACCCACCGACCCTTCTGCTTCTGCCACTGTGCAACCACAGTGAGTTGTGTCAGGGTCAGTGGACTGAGAATTGGAAGTCCTGTATTTTTCATTTGTTCTGCTACTTAAAACAGCTTAATAGACCTTCCTTCTCCTCCCTGTCTTCCTCGTCCCTTCCCGTGATGTGTGAGACAGCTCAGCCTAACCCTGCTCTGGGGATGTAAGCCAGGCAGGCACCTATGCCAGGAGCAGAACAGAGCTCCAGGGAGGCTGAGGACTGAATGGGGAAGGAGCTGCCTGGGCTGGAGTCTGGAGGTCAAGCATGTCGAGGTCAAGCATGTTGAGGTCATGTGTGTTGAGGTCAAGCATATTGAGGTCATATATGTTGAGGTCATGTGTGTTGAGGTCAAGCATGTTGAGGTCATGCATGTTGAAGACAAGCATGTTGAGTTCAAGCATGCTGTGGTCATGTAAGTTGAGGCCATGCATATTGAGGTCATGTATGTTAAGGACAAGTATGTTGAGGTCATGTATGTTGAAGACAAGTGTGTTGAGGTCATGCATGTTGAGGACAAGCGTGTTGAGGTCATGTATATTGAGGTCAAGCATGTTGAGGTCAAGCATGTTGAGGTCATGCATGTTGAGGACAAGCATGCTGTGGTCAAGCACGTTGAGGTCATGTATGTTGAGGTCAAGCATGTTGAGGTCATGTATGTTGAGGTCATGTATATTGAGGACAAGCACATTGAGGCCATGTATGTTGAGGACAAGCATGTTGAATACAAACATGTTGAGGTCATGCATGTTGAGGACAAGCATGTTGAGGTCAAGCATGTTGCAGTCATGTATGTTGAGGTCGAGCATGTTGAGGTCAAGCATGTTGTGGTCATGTATGTTGAGGTCAAGCATGTTGAGGAGGGGGCTCATGAGAACTGACTGGTTGTGGAGACAGGAAGTTGGTTATGGAGGGAAGCAGTGATCAAAAAAGTAGATATGTTTGGTGTTCCTCATCCCAGAAAGGAGTTATAAAACAGAAAAAGAAATCAGAGTACCTGAGATGCTGTGTTGGGACTGGACGTGAACACATGGTTTTCAAGGTACAGGTCACCCGTCCACGCACCAGGTTCCCATCTGCAGATTCAACCAAACTCAGATCCTCCCCACTGAAAAATGCAAAGAAACAAACTGCATCTTACTGAATACGCACAATTTTTTTCTTGTCTTTTCCCTAAGCAATACAGTATAACAATTTTTTCACAGCATTTATATTGTATTAGGTGTGATAAGTCTTCTGGAGATGGCATAAAGAGGAAGAGACGATTATGTGTGGGTATAGACAGCTTGCTGTTTCAGAGGGGACTCGAGTGTCAGCAGAATTCAGTATCCACAAGGGGATGAAGATCCTGAAAGCAAGTCTCTGCCCTCATGGATATTGAGGGATGAGTGTCAATAGACATGGGAATTATAAATATAAATATAAATCACGTGTGTGTCATTTCATCGTGTTATGTTTACCAGGCAACACTCACAATTAGAATTCTGCAATCTCTAATTTCTATGCATTTGGCCGCCCCTGTTCTTGTGTTATTTTTGAGTTTGGGACTTCAGCCAACACCCTGCAACTTCTGCTGCCAGCACACCGACCCCGGCTAGAAACATCGAGTGGGGATAAAGATGCAATAGGCAATGCTTGGTTCTGAGAAGTCACTGGGGCATATCAGAGGCAGCTGAAGGACCGGCATTCATCCAGGAGTCAGAGAAAAGAGGTGTAAGCTCCTTTTATTTCTCTGAGTTCATCTCTGGTTAGCTGCCATCAAGTCATGGTTGGTGGTTAACCAGTAAAGGCGACATGTGATCATATAACTACATCTACACCCACTGTGGGGCAAGACCAGAAAGCTACAGAAGGAATGCAATGCACACTCTCAGAGGTTTTGTGCACTATTTCAACGAACTCTGCCAGCATTATGGCACAGTGGGTGAAGTTGCTGCTGGCGGCACGAGCATCCCTTGTGGTAGAGCCATTTGAGTCCTGGCTGCTCCCCTTCTGATTAAGCTTCTTGTTAATGCACCCAAGAAGGCAGTGAGTGATGGCTCATGCACTTCAGTCCCTGCTGCCTATGTACAAGACCCACATGGAGCTCCAGGCTCCTGGCTTTGACCAGCAGTTGCAACCATGTAGGGAGCAAACCAGCAGATGGAAGATTCTCTGTCTCCCTCTTTTCTGTTACTCTGCCTTTCAAATAAATACATAAGTATTTCCTAAAAACCAAAAATTAATACAGAGGTTTTTCAATCAATTTCACTCATCATGCAAACTAAATAAATGCAGTCCACAGAGAACAGCATTGCTGCCAAGACCAGGCGTGGAGCAGCCGCTCCCCTGTGCAGCGCCCACTTTCCATCTCACCCAGGCTCCGGTGATGTGCGACACTGGTGAGGCTTAGGCTGACTCACAAACCGTGTCCCCGCCTCTGTCCCAGAGGCCCCTGCTGCCTGCTTCCCATAACACAGGCAAAGGGGACAAGACAAGTTTTCTCTTGCAAATTTTTATTTTGGTTTTATTTTGAAATAGTTTTGTACCAATAGAACAAGTGGAAAACCATGTACAAGAACTGCTAAATCCACTTTAACCAGACCCACTGTTCTTTTCAGCATTTGTCGCGGTCTGCTTGCGTCTGCACAGCTCCTTGGAGGAGATTCGTCCCTCAGTGTGTTTCTGAAGAAAGGGAGTCCCCATTCTCTCATGTAACCACGTCACAGTTAGCAAGGCCACATTTGCCCTGGATATGAAACTTGACTCTAATCATCTATCATCCGCATTCCAAATTTCTCAGAAATTTCATCAACATCCTTTGTAGAATCTTCTTGTTTGGTTTCACTTGTTCTTGGGGTAGAGTGCAGGCTGGGGTTTGGGCGGTGGGAAGCCTGGTGGCTAGGTCCTTTGTCCTGTTGAGCCTCCAAGCTTTTGCTTGCTTAGTTTTTGTTTTGATCAGTTTCTCACTTTCTGATCAAAAGATTTAAAGACGAGGTTATTAACCTTCTTCAAGATCATCTATAGGCATACTTAATGTCTTGTTGATTTTTCTTTGAGTATCTTAATATATTCTGTTGATGCTACCTGGATTAATATTAATCAATATTAATTATCTAGATTAATATCTGGATTGCTAATATTGCATGTTAAATTACAGCAGACTACTCGTTCAAATTCTTACAATGTACAACTTAAGTGAACACACATTATATTCCATCATTTAATTGAGGGATAATGGAATACATGAAGAAAACAAAACCAAGCAAAATATTAGAAAATAATTCAATAGTTAACTCACAATATTGTCTTTACCATCCAAAACTTACACTTAGAATTTTGTTTAATGTCTGATATTATTTATCCTTTTAAAAATCTTACCAACGAAGTTGTGTTTTAAAGATAAGCAAGTATAAAAACCAGGCTAATACTCAGTTATTAGGAAGTGAACTTGCCTAAAAAGCATCCCATAACTGGAATCAAAGAGAATGAAGATAACTAAGTACTCAAGTCAGAACAATTAATTCCTTAACTTAGGCATCAATTAAACCCCTGACTAAATGTGGCACCAAACACAATTTGCGCTAGAACGTGACTTTGCTCGGGTCAATATGACTATAATACAGTCGCCAGGTCTTGCTATGTGTCTATTGAGATTCCTACCCTTTTCTGTGCCTCTACTGCTCTTACCTAAGCACAGATACAGTAGACTTAGGAGGAAGTAGCCACTGATAATTCACCCTGGAAGGTTCCTGGTGGACATTGATGCCATTTCTGAAGAATTTGAAAACTTAAATGGTTAAAGTTTTCAAAAGAGTTAGAAAATATATAAAAGGCATAACAAGAAATAGAAAAGCTTGTTTTGTTTTGACCAATGATGATTAAAAATCTTACAATGAAATTCCAAATATTTTCATCTCTATGAGCTTATGTGCACATAGACACACACATCAAACACATGACAGTTACAGGAATCTGTGTTTTACAGATGGAATCTGCCAACATTTCAAGAAATTCCTCTATTATGTAAATGCTACAGAAAATAGAAAAGGTGATAAAATGGGTCTGGGAATAGGAAACAAGTAAAAGCATGAGTTGAATCCTGATCTTGAAAATAAATAGGGGTTGTGAAATGTATTAGCATGGATGACACACTTCTACACAAACATTAGCTACCAAGATGTATTTTTTTTTTTACCCAGATTCAAGTGTGCATAGGAATAAGTAATAGAGTTTATGCTAGAAAGGTAAAGATGGCTTCACATTGTAAATGTGTTCACTGATAATGCTTTGAAATAGAAAAAATACAAAACTGTCTTAGGGTTGTTATAAGAGTTTTGATGGGCGTTACTTCATAATTATATTGGGAAAAACAGTCTTTGAAAACGCCAGCTCTAAAAGAACTCTTTATGAACTTGCTAAAGCTGCGTACAGGTTGCAAGGGCATAAAGAAAACATCACATTTCACATAGGAGGAGCAACCCTGCCTCTAAGGTGGAGGAAAAGACACACATTCTTCCTATGGGTAAACAATGTCCAGCTCGCTACTGAAAAAGAAAGGAGTCAGCTGAAGCTCTTGAAAGAAAGAGATGAAATTGTCTTCATGTATGCACGTAGGAACATGTAAGTATTTACCTGGAAAACCCAGAAGCATGAACAAAACCCTCCAGGATGATGAGGCTTACTGAGACTCCTGGACGCATGCACGGCGATCAGATCAGTGATGGGTTTGGCAGCAGTCTGACCAGCTGGGAAATAAGATGAGAAACACGAGAGTATTTACAGCAGCTTGAGTCTAAAATTGTCTAGGAATGAACCTACAAAGACGGAAGAAGGTTTTTACAAAGCTAAAGACAGGAGGACACAAAATAAGCCTACACAGATGAAAAGGTTTTACAAGGAGCCGGTGTCTGGTCGTCATTAAGAGGTCAGGGCTGGGGCCTGCACTGTGGTGTAGGCGGCAAAGCCCCACCCGCGACACCAGCATCCCAGGTGGGTGCTGGTTCATTTCCAGAATCTCCACTTCCTGATCCAGCTCCCTGCTAACATCCTGGGAAGAGCAGTGGAAGACGGCCTGAGTGCTTGGGTCCCTGCCACCCAGGTGGGAGGTCTGGTAGAAGCTCCTGGCATTGGCCTGACCCGGTCCTGGCTGTTAACACTGCCTGAGAAGTAAACCACCTCTCCCTTTCTCTCTGTCTCCCCTCTCTTTGTGACTCTGACTTTCAAGCAAATAAATAAATCTTAAGAAAAAAAAAAGGTCATTGCTGCCCCAGGTAAGACTCCGTCCACTGTAATGGAAATAATGGAAATGGACAAACTATTTTTAAAACTTTGCTTCTACTAATACAGAGGCCTGCATATTCTGAATGCCAATCCTGAATGCCACTGCAAATTTTGGACACATTCAATCTTTCAATACATGCCTATGGCTCTTAAGAAAATGAATGAAATTGCAGAGGCAACGAAACAAAAAGGAGTCAGAAGACCAAGACCACAAGCTGACCCCAAAGCCGGACCCTCTAGGGAGTCTTTTTAACAGGAAGTCTGAGCCAGTAGTCACCCTGGAGAACAATCTAGAAACTCATTCAGTGAGATTTGGTTGTGTTGTTGACATGAACCAGGAACCTCATCAACAGGGAAGAGTAGAGGGTGAGGCCAAGCTGAGTGTGCGAAACCAGATGTTTGGGGTAACACAGGATTACTGTTGTAGCAGATCAACAAGATGCAGGAAATACCTATACTGGGATGCTGTAAATAAAATATGCATGTAATTAACTAGGTAGCACCATGGAGAGCTCTCAAATACACTACAAAGAAAACACAGTGAGATTCACAGTATAATACCATGTATGTTAATTTGAAACAAATACATAACTCTATAATTTTCTTGTCTATAAATGTATCTAAATCAGTTGTTCTCAGCCTCACTCAGACATGGGAATCATTAGGGTCTAAATCAATGCTCTCAGAATCCTTGCACAGGGACATGGCTTGATGTCATCCAAGATTGACCCAACACTAATTTTTTTAAGGTCTCAGGTGACTTAATGGCCAGAGTAGAGAACCAATAGTCTAAAGACACCTTTATTGCACAGTATTCAAACATGCGCAAAGATGATCAAAGACAATTAAGTGCAGTCAGTTCTGCTACAACACTTATTTTGAAAACTAAAATTTCTCGCTGCATGATTGACATGTTAGGGAACAATTTGAGCTTCGTGTGAATTTTATGTTTTGTTTATGCCTGATTTTATCTGCAGGAAACATCAGAGGTATGCAAAAACACCTGCTCCCAGATACGCAGCCGTGCAGCAATGCACAAAATCCACACAGGCATATGCTCCCCAGATCCACCCTGAACCTGAGGTCACCCCACCTGATGAGCCACACTGTCCACACACTGCTCATGCAACTTTCCTGCAGTTGCAAGTTACCCCCTCCTGGGCCTCACACCACCTCAGGAGCCTTCCCTAGACCCTCTTCCACAAGCAACTTTGGGTCCTTTTGAACACACTATCTCATACTCATTATAGTATTATGCATTTCTTAGCCACTTAGCATGGAAAACTGTGCTAACATTTTCAGTAGGTACTTTTTTTTTAATGTGTCACTGAAGGAGTTTTTGAGTAATGTATTTCCCAGAGCTCCCTGGTTTCTGTTGTTGAATTTTGCACACTGTGGTTCTTTTGAGCACTATACTGCTGGAACCTTGTCAAGAGTGGATCCAAGACCCATCAGGAACGTCCTCTGTCTCTTTGTGGTTGGGCTGCCCAGTGCCTAGCACACCTGTTCCCTGCCACTCTCTCCCTCACTCACTCTGTCAGCTCTTGCTCCACTTCCCGGCCTTCACACGCTTGTCTCACCTCTGCTCTTTCTGTTTCCTCTGCCTGGGACGTCCATCTTCCTGGATACCTGCACATATCGGCTCCTCACCGTCCTCAGGTTCTGCTCAGACAACACTTGGAGAGAATCCTTCCCTGGACACTGACATAAAACGCCACCCTTACGTTAGAGTGTCTCTCTCTTTCTGACTTGTCTCGTGTCTCTGAGCCACTCAGATGCAGATCAGCAGATCACAAAGAGGGACTTTGAGGATTGTGTCCCTGGCCTGCAACTCACCTCGCAGCGGTCCTGCACATAGAGATCTCTCCATGACCTTCCGTGAATAACTGAACCTCTCTCTTTTGTTCTAGTCCAGTGAATTTGTTTGTCAATGCAATCAATGGTAAATTGATAGGCAAATCAATGGATTCTTTTCCATCCTCTCTATAGCATCTGGCACATGACCGTTCCCGTTCATTTTCCTCCTCCTGTAATTAACCTCTCCACCTCTGGCTGCGTCTCAGATCCTTTGCTGCTTTCTCTCCTTCTCCTAATCCCTGGAGTCGGATGCTCCCCGCAACTCTGCTCAAGGCCTTCCCACTCTTGCTTCTATATAAGTTTCCTGGTCAAGCTTACCCAGTCCCTTTCTTTAAATATAATTTGTGTGTTGATGGGATCAAAATTGCTGGTTCCTGCACAAAGCTCCATCTATTTACTTGTCCATTTCCTGTTTCAGGAACAAAAGTCCAGCTTATTATAAGCTCTTAATGATATTTGTTACGTAATTCTCATTCTTGAACTTCAGAAACCTCTAAGTAAAATCTAAACTTTCAAAATTGAATTCAAGGTACATAACAGGCTTCCAAATTCTCCCTTCTCTCTTTATTTTGTGATCTCATCAGTGCGCTGGCTCCGATATTTCCTGTCTAGTTTTTATGTCTAATTTTTCTTTGGGATATTCTCTTTAATACACTTTATTCTATGTTTTCTTTTTTTATTTGTACTTTTGTATTTTTTTTGACAGGCAGAGTTAGTGAGAGAGAGAGAGACAGAGAGAAAGGTTTTCCTTCCATTGGTTCACCCCCCGAAATGGCCGCTACAGCTGGTGCCCCGAGCCGATCCGAAGCCAGAAGCCAGGTGCTTCCTCCTGGTCTCCCATGGGGTGCAGGGCCCAGGCACTTGGGCCATCCTCCACTGCACTCCCGGGCCACAGCAGAGAGCTGGACTGGAAGAGGGGCAACCGGGACAGAATCCGGCACCCTGACTGGGACTAGAATTAGGGGTGCCGGTGCCGCAAGGTGGAGGATTAGCCAAGTGAGCCGCAGCACCGGCCTCTACGTTTTCTTAACTAAAGTTTTCTCATATTTTATTGTTCTGTGTCTCAGCTTAGATCAAGTTCACAGTTCTTCCATCCCTCACATGACGCCACAAGGAGTCTCTATCACACTCACTCCAGGGAAGTTCAGTTGCGCATTTGCTTAGTTGTTTTGCATGGGCTGCACTTGCTTGTGAGTGTCTTGTAGATACCTATTGTTCTGTGACTATTGTATCGGTTTGATGACTAACAAATTGTTTTAAATGAATGAATGACCATAGCTCCCTGGTTCATTCACCACATTTAAAAATTCTGGTTTGAAAACATCACCCCACTTGGAAAAGAGTAAGACCCCAGAATGGAGAATATTAGGGTTTAGAGACAGGAAAGAAAAGCTGGGTGTACACAAACCAGGAAGATCAGACTCCAAGAAGCAGCAGGAAGATACACAAGACTTCCGTGACGCTGAGGTCCGTGGGTCTGAGTTCAGATTTTCTTTGCTTTCCCTTAGTTACATGAGGCTTGGTTCCACACTCTGCTGTGCTTCAAAAAGCTGCCAGATGATCACGGATTTCACCAATTCCGTAGATTCTCAGGCAAACCGCATACCTCAAGGGGCTAATTCAATAGAACTTCTTTCCTATTGTTATTGTTTTGCTCATAGAAATCTAATTCTTATTTTCCCAACTCAGATACACCACTAATGATCACAAAGGAACAACCCTCCAAAACTTATTTTGACATCTGCCTGTGAACTTCGCATGCTCATTCTTGGCATTAAGTCCATCGGAGACCTGGAAAGAAATCCGTGGCACTGTCAAGGTGAAGAAGTGAGGAAAGTACATGGGTGCTGATGAAGCTGCGTGCAGGGTACTAGGAAACCAATAACAAAGTGTCTCTGTTCCTTGACCCGGAGATGCCAGGAGGACGTGGTCCCTGGAATACCCAGAGGTGAGCCGAGCCATGTGGAGAGGGATAATGGATAAGGATCAGGTCTTATGGGGAGGAACACACCAACCAACCTGTAGCAGCTGCAGGAGGCGGCAGGAGAAAAGCCCAGCTTACTTTCCCTCCCTCACCCCATCCATGCGATTGGGGCTTCCTAGTTTAGGCCAACTACAGACTCCTTGTTAATTCACCTTTGCAGGTCAGCCTCTTGCAGCCAAGGGCACGGTTCAGAAGTAAGCAGGGTCTGCAAATGTTGAATGCACACAAACACAGGCAAATCTCAGCTCTCCCAGAATCCCCCAGAATGGTCTGAAATCATACCTAAGATTTGAAGACATAGAAAAAAATCAAAGTCAAATATGAAAGTGTATCTATCGTCTTACCATCTTATTTATATATAACCTATGTATGTATGTGTGTGTGTGTTCACTGTGCAGTTCTGAGCACAGGCACCATAAATCACAACATGAGCATCTTTCAACATTGTGGGATGTGTGATTTAACAAAAGCAGTGATATATGGTTACATTGCAAAGAAGTAATTCTTCATAAAGCTCTAGGCATTGACAAAGCTCTAAAGCAGAACTCAGACTCAAAGACATAAAGTATTTAGATTCTATTAAAAATGTATGGCTTGAAAAAGAACAAAATGATACTATTCTTCAGACACACCACTGGTGGTTTTGTTATTTTGTTGTGTTGGGTTCTAGTCTACAAATTAAATAAGATGGAGGTCTTAGAAGAATTGGTTTTGTTTGTCTGTTAGAAAACATGGGCTGAGATGTTAAGAGTTTGCCAGGAAAACTCACAGAAATATCTTCCTAAACAACATCAAAGGCAGCCTAAAGATAACTTCTCATAAATGTGTGTTCAGCTCTGAGTACACATGTTCAGCACATATATACATACATGTCATATGTATATGTGTGTGCTCGGCTCTCTATAGATACACACACACACACCTCATGCAAATGTGTGTCTTTGTGTTCATGTAACTGCCAATCAAATCAAGACATAGATCATTTCCCACCCCGAAAGCCTCCCACTGTCCCTTGAAGTCAGTATCTGCACCTTGGCTGCCATCACACTTCTGTTTCTATCGCTGTGTACTGGCTTTGCCTGATCCAGGTCCAGGCTATAAAATGGACCAGCACGGTCTGATCTCCTATTTCTAGTCTTCCTCCGATCTCTTCTGCTGAGAGGGGCATCCCTGCTACAGGCAGTGGTCACCGCTCCCTCCCTCTCCTTTCCGCTGCTGGGGAAGACACCAGTGCATCCAGGTGCACATCCCAGGATGCTGTATCCATTCTCCGGTTGACGGACACTTGGGCCTCTTCCTCTTTGGGGCTTTCTTAGATGACGATGCTGTGAACACCTGTGTGCTGTGCTCTGATGGACGCAGACTCGCTCCTGCCACCACAGCAGGCTTTTCAGGCTGAGTTTGTCTCTGGCGGGAGAGGGTAGGGTTCCGTGCATCACAAGCAGCGGCAGGGAGAAACTGCTGTTGTGCGTGGGGCCGGGCAGGGAGGAGTTGTTAAAATCATTCACTGTCCAATCCAAGCGGGAGGGAACGCGCTCTCCTACTCTGCTTTCCTGATGGTTTTGGACATGAAGTCTCCTGATTTTGCACATTTCTAAGTGGATGCTGCTTGTATAATGCAGCCTATTGCTTTTATATATTAGTTTTTCAACCCATCTGCTACATTTTCTTGTGTTATCACACCATCTACATTTTGCACATTGTCTTGGATTTTTTCCTTATTACTTGGGAATCATGTATGCTCCCACTTCTGGTATTTTATTGCACTTCTTTGTATTCTCTTTAGTATATTCTGTTAGCTAATTGTCTCAAATAATAATAAAGGATCAGTGATACGGGGTGTTCTTGATTAATTTCTGAGCTGTTTAAAAATGATTTTTTCAAAGATTTACTTTTATTTACTTGAAAGGCAGAATGACAGAGGCAGAGGCAGAGGAAGAGACAGAGAGAGAGATCTTCCACCTGCTGGTTCACTCCTCAGATGGCTGCAACGGCCAGAGCTGTGCCGATCCGAATCCAGGAGCCAGGAGCTTCTTCATGGTCTCCTATGCAGGTGCAGGAACCTGAGGACTTGGGCCATCTTCTACTGCTTTCCCAGGCCATAGCAGAGAGCTGGATCAGAAGTGGAGCAGCCAGGACTTGAACCGGTGCCCATGTGGGATGCCGGGACTGCAGGCAGCAGCTTTACCCGCTATGCCACAGCGCCAGCCCCTATAAATATTTCTTGTCTTGTACCATTAAGCATCAGCTGGGTTTTGATTTGAGATATATGCTTGCAAATTCCTAATTTATTAAACTGCTTTCATCAAGGAAAATGTAGAATTTTATCAATTAGATTTTTAGCCTCCATCAAGATATTGCTTTTCCTCCTTCAAGACATGAATGTGTTCTAATGCATTTGTTTGTTTCTATTTGGAAAGTATTTGCTTTCTTAGAAAAATGTTATTAACTTCTGTTTTAGAGCTCATTCTCTAAGATCACCTTTACACATTTAGTTTGTCTTAGGTAATGATTTCATTCAATTTTTAAATTATTATTTAAAGTTATTAGGTTTGCATTTAGCAGTGTAATCACATATAGCTGTTTTCATTACTTTTGTCTTTCTTTAGTGACTTTTAAATATTGGATTTTGTCTTTTTTGCCTTGTAATTACTCCATTGCTGCTATACAAATGACTAATTCTGAAATGTCTGTGTTACTGAATTAATAATTAGCTGAAGATTTCACATTTACCTCTTTGTCTTGCATTCCATGGAAAATTTTTAATTTTTGGAAAAAGTATCTTACTCATTTTTGGTTCTTCTGCTGTTTTCATTCAAAATTTATTCCTGGTATGTTCTCTCATATTTGTTCTTAAGTTCACATCCAGTGTGTGTGTGTGTATCTGTGTGAATGTATACATGTGTGTCTATGTGTGTGTATATATATATAGTGTATATGTGTGTGTGCATATGCATTGCATGTGTGTATTGTGTGAAAGTGTGTATATGTGTGTGTTTATACCTGTGTCTGTGTGTGAATATGTGTGTCTCTATGTGTGTGTCTATGTGTATATATATTGTGTGTATATGTGTGTGCATATGCATTGTATGTGTGTATGTGTGTGAAAGTGTGTATGTATGTGTATGTTTATATTTGTGTATGTGTTTATGTGTGTGCATGTGTGTATGTGTGCTTATACTTGTGTGTGTGCATGTGTATATGTGTGTGAAAGTGTGTATATATGTGTATGTTTATACTTTGTATGTATGCATGTACATATGTGTGTGTGTGTAAATCCTTTCAGCCTAGTTATGAAGCTGCCTCCAAGGAGGAACGCCTGTTTTTCCAGGCCCCTCGGGTCGCCTGCTCCCTGAGACTTCTGGAAGTTAAATTGCCTGCATAGATTGCTCACTGACTTGTGGCAGTGTCGACACATGTTAGAAACTGGCTTAAGAAGAGGGTTGCAGCTATGAATTCTCCAGGGATTCTGTCCCTGTCCACGTCGAGTGACCATGTATCCCAGCCTTCTATTGTACCCTGACTATTAACAGGCTAACTTTCACCTCCAAAGTGTCCTGGTTGGAAGAAAAATTACGCGGTCACTGCACATTGAAGTTACACCAGCTCGTGTCCTCTCCGTCTGCTTTGGGCAGCAGAGTTATGTCTCGCTATCCTTTACAGAGACTGCTAACCCTCTGGGGCCAGCTCCACTCAGTCACCCTGAGGCTGCCAAGCTAGGAAGGCCCTGGGCAACATCTCCTGCCAGATGCCGTCACCGAAACGCAATCCCACACGTCTCGGAGCCCGCAGCACTGCCCCGAAGGGGACATATGATTGGGATGCGTGATTCCTGAGAGCAGGGGTCATTGACCATGTCTTCTGTTTCTTTGACTCTTGACTGGCGCTTGAATGGACCACACACTCCCACACTCCGCGTGGGCTGAGGAGGCGGAGCAGAGCCCCCGCCCTCTGCCCTCCTCCCTTGCAGCTCTGGATGGCCCATGAGAACTTCCTGAGCAATGAGGTCTGAGTCCGATGCTGTTGGAAACAGGAGTGTGACACCAGGGAAGGTTCCAGAACAGACAGGACTTCGGCCTTGCATCGTGTCTGGAACACAGAGATGGCGCCTGGTCAGAGACAGGGGCCTCTCAGTTGACAAATGACAAGTGTGGGCAGGCATTCAGCCGAGTTGTTAGGATGTCCTGAGTTCAGTACCTACCCCCAACTCCTGATGCCACGTTTTGCTATCGCAGACCCTGGGAGGACAGGGGTGATGGCCCAAGTCTGTGTTCCTGACTCCTACATCCTGGATTAAGTTTCCAGCTCCCAGCTTTGGCCTGACCATTGTGGTCTGTCTCTGTCTCTTCCATCCACCTCAGGTATGTGAGATAGCAACCACACAGACAGCAAATGTGCCTGGTGCCCTTCTAAAGAGAAACTCCATTCCAAACTCACACTTAGGAAGGTAGGATGGCTAAAGGCACATTTTCCAGAATCCCTTGCAGCTGATTCCTGCATGCAACTCTGCACCTGCTACGTGTGCTTAGACGAGGGCGCTGAGACTGGACTGAGAAATACTAAAGATTGGCATAATCGGAACCAAAGAACCCCATGTAATCCAAAAGCTGGTGACCATTTGGGTGCAGATAGTTAATGCTAGGAAACTGAATGCAGCCTCAATATTTTTAAATTCTTTGTATGAATAGAACAGATTTCATGCATTTCATATACACAGTTTTAAGAACATTATGATACATCCACCCTCTTTCCTCCTGTTTCTTATTTTTCTCTCAATTTTTCTGATGATCTACTTCCTATTTACTTTATAATCAGAAGCTTAATCCTCCACTAGATAAATAATTCAGCAAGTAAGCAGAGAGACCACGGTTCCTCGGGAGTATAGACAAAGGCAATAAATACTAATCAGGTTTCAAGACGTCAATTTCACTCCAATCCATTGCACTTTTTGTGCTTTATATATTAATTACAACAACTTAGAGAAAGCATATGAGACTTGTCTTTTGGGGACCGGCTTATTTCACTAAGCATAATGGTCTCCAATTGCACGCAAGTACCCGTTTTGTTATGAAAGACAGGTTTGCACTCTTTCTTATGGTTGAGTGGTATTTCATCGTGTATGGATTAAATATTCAATTATTTTTACAGTAAGGGAGATGTATCTTATCTCATGGTTCTAAAGGTGAAAAGGTACAATGATTAAACAGTAGTTTGGATTCCCTGTTGACTTCCCATGGAATCAAATAAAACTAATTATTGGAGTGCTAAACATAGCTGTTTTCATTTTGTTAAAGATTTATTTATTTATTTTGAAAGTCAGAGTTACAGAGAAAGGAGTGACAGAGGTAAAGAGATATTCCATCTGCTGGTTTACTTCCCACATGGCCTCAATGGCCAGTGCTGGACCAGGCCAAAGTCAAGAGCCAGGAGCTTCATGCAAGTCTCCCACGTGGGTGGCAGGGGCCCAAACCCTTGGATCATCTGCTGTGGCTTTCCCCAGGCCATCAGCAGGGAGCTGGATCAGAAGCAGAGCACCAGGGACGTTAACTGGTGCCCATATGAGATGCCTGCATCACATGGCGGCTTTACCTGCTATGCCGCAATTGCGGCCCCCAAAACAGTCGTTTTCACAAAGTTAAAAACATCAAAATAGCACTCAATAAAATAAGCCCCAAACTCAAGAAAAATGTGCACAATCATGACATACCTACTTTTTCATGATTCTTAGTAATCTTGAAGCCACCAAAGACCATTAGGTAAATAAGAAGAAGCAGCTCACAGAGAAAATGAAGATTTTTAGCCAACATTTCTGGCCTACAATTTTCATAACAGTTCCCTGTCAAATGATTCCATCATCTACTTAAATATTAGAATACCAAAGGTAATTTCAGTTGAACTTGCCCATAATGGATAGTATTAATTTCACAAGTATTTAGTGAGCTCCTACTATGTGCACTTTCTAGGCCCTGGGAATGCAGCAGTGAATGGCACAGATTCAGTCTTTCCTCAAAAGTCTTACATTCCTTTGGAAGAGGGTCTGACCCTCTGATATCCTAGTACACAAGGGGTCATCGAAAAAGTCCATGGAAGGGCATATTACAGAAAAGCTATGCATGGATTTCAAAAAAGTTTTTCACCAAACTAAACATCATTTAATTCCACTTTGCATGAATTGTTTGAAGTCCACCATGTGCGTTTCCATGGAAATGATAATGTACCCCTGATGTTTCGTGCTTGTGTGTCCACTACTAAGGAAGGAAGTCTATTTAGTTGCTTGAGTAACTTTGCTCAGTCTTAAAAAATAATAATAAATAAGCACAACATAAGCAAACATAAACACCAACAAATCCCCCATGGGTACTCTTTGTAGGATGCTGAGTGTGTGTGATTTTCCACCTGTATGGTACAAGCAGTGACTATGTTATAAATCCAGGCTTTTTACGGTGCCTGTATGCTCGTAACACTTATTTGTATACAGTGAAAAAGGCTTTTCAACACAAATTGATTGCACAACTCATTTTCAGCATGTCTGGAATGGATAATGTTTTATGAAATTATCCATTAATTCTGTCTTTAACGTATAACTATAATAGAATTTCTCTATCCTCACAAGCTGGGTTTGGAATCAGCTTATCAGAAACGTGGTGAGCAGCCAGGTAGCATTTGATTGGCAATTTGAAACGTACCAGCCTTGGTTTGATGAACACAGGCGTTCAAGGCCAGGAACGACGTGTTCACCTGGGCTGTCCTCAGAGGCCGAGCAGGTAACAGGGGCGACTCTACAAGCATGTTTTGACTGTTATCAACACGTAACTTGATTATAATTAGTGTAGAATGCATTGGACAAAAATTGCAAAGTTCCCAGTTTTAGAACAATCCAAGAAGTGGAAATGTTCATTACAAAATATGCTTTTAACATTAAGGAGATAAAAAAAAAATGAGACACTTGGGGAACCAGCACTGTGGCATAGTAGGTTAAGCGTCTGCCTGCGGTGCCAGCATCCCACATGGGCACCAATTCGAGTCCTGGCTCCTCCTCTTCTGATCCAGCTCTCTGCTGTGGCCTGGGAAAGCAGTAGAGGATGGCCCAAGTCCTTGGGTCCCTGCACCCGTGTGGGAGACCCAGAAGAGACTCCTGGCTCCTGGCTTCAGATCGGCACAGCTCCAGGTGTTGCAGCCAATCGAGGAATGAACAAGTGGAAGGAAGATCTCTCTCTGTGTCTCTGTCCATAATTCTGCTTCTCAATTAAATAAACAAAACCTTTGAGAAAGAGAGAGAGAGAAAGAGAGACACTTTTAGTGTGTTTCTACTGCTTGATAAGACATTGCTGGTTTCCTGCTCACTTGAATTTGAACAAAGACTAGCATATACATATAAAACATTCACACACCAAGGTCTAGCTACTGCTCTAAAATCAGCTCCTCTTTAAACAGAAATTGTTGCAGCTTTTGCTAGACTGGCTGTAACTGCTATCTTCTGTGAATTTCATTTTGGTCCAGCATTCTTTATAAGCTGCGGGGAAAAAATGGAAACGTTACCACCATCTGTACTGGGAAATCGCTGTTAATTTTGGGTAAACCTGGTTCTATGACTTAATATACACTTCGTTGTCTGGTGAAATTTTTTAGATAGGAAAAATGTAAATTGATTTATTATATGAAAGACAACTATTATGATATAATGTATTTAAATTCTGCCTGGAGAGGAAGCTAATTTTACCTGAATTCTCAAGAAAGAAAAAGCACTGGCAAAGCTTCTTAAATTAGTAAAAATCTTAAAATGCACGACTTCGTTCTTTAACACAGAGTACACCAGGCGCATCTGCACGTTGCTTCCAAGTCAGCTCCTGGCACTCTTTCCACGTTTGCACGTTTTTCGGATTGCACTCTCGATGATTTCCTCTGAATTAGATGGAAACATACCTCAGAGACACAATGAGCATTTCCCTGATGCATTTTTACTTAGGCTGAGCAGGGGGCTGGCGCTGGGGCGTGGTGGGCTAAGGCACCTGCAGTGCTGCCTCCCACATGGGCGCCAATTCCAATCCCAGCTGCTCCTCTTTCAATTCAGCTCCCTGCTATGGCCTGGGATGGCAGTAGAAGATGGACCACGTCCCTGGGCCCCTGCACCTGCCAGGGAGACACGGAAGAAGCTCCCTGCTCCTAGCTTTGGGTAGGCTCAGCTCTGGCCATCGCTGCATTTGGGGAGTGAACCAGCGGATGGAAAACCTCTCTCTCTGTCTCTACCTCTCTCTGTATCTCTGTCTCTCAAATAAATAAATAAAAATCGGAAGGAAGGAAGGAAGGAGGGAGGAAGGAGGGAGGAAGGAAGGAAGGAAGACTGCCAGCACCGTGGCTCACTAGGCTAATCCTCCACCTGTGGCGCCGGCACACCAGGTTCTAGTCCCGGTCGGGGCGCTGGATTCTGTCCCGGTTGCTCCTCTTCCAGTCCAGCTCTCTGCTGAGGCCCGGGAGGCAGTGGAGGATGGCCCAAGTGCTTGGGCCCTGCACCCACGTGGGAGACCAGGAGGAAGCACCTGGCTCCTGGCTTCAGATGGGCACAGTGCCGGCCTTGGCAGCCACTTGAGGGGTGAACCAAGGGAAGGAAGACCTTTCTCTCTGTCTCTCTCTCTCTCTCACTAACTCTGCCTGTTCAAAAAAAGAAAGAAAGAAAAGAACAAAAAGGCTAATCAGGCCACTGTGGAAGGGTAGAGCAGAGGACTGGCTGCGGGAGCGGTACTTCCTGACCTGTGCTCCCAGCATGGGAGACAGATGCCTTGGAGGAGCAGGGAGGAGATTCAGAGGTCCTCTGCCCTGGGGACTGTGCTGCTGCAGGGAGGGGCCGGGGAGCTGAGCAGGGACGAGCAATCATTAGGCTAAAATCTTAGCAGATGTGTGCAGGGGACAAACGTGCTTAACGGAAAACCAAGACATTTTAGGTTTCTGGGCTTTTATTTCTTAGGCGTCTTCAACATAAAGTGCTTCTAAAATATGCTAGAACCCCCACGTATTTTGTCAACTAGAAGACTGTGTTCGTATTTACCCAACACTCACCTGCCTGACCTGCTGACCCCTGTTCCACTCCCTGCTCCCACTAGACCTACATGTTGCAGCATGTCTTCTGTGACAGGCCTACATGGCGTCCTCCACTTCCATCCAGGTAATCCCAAATGACAGGATTGCCTACTTTTTTTACAGTTAACGGGAGGATGAGTGCAAGGGCTCTATTGTACAGCAGAGTGAATCTGGGTAACAGCATGTTGTGTTCCGGAAAAACACGGAGAGAGTGAGGTAAAGTGTTCTTGCCACAAAAATGACAACTATGTGCACTGATGCATGTGCTAATTAGCTGGTGCTGCAAAATGACAGGTTGCACAACAGAAATGTATACACCCTTCTCTGTGACAGACGATAATGTCAGCAAGTCTGCGTGTCAGCCCTGCTCTAGAGTCAATGAGCACAGTCAGAAAAAAAAATCTCTCTGCAGCGCAGGGGCCCGAGGCCTTGTGTGCAGCACTTTTTATGAAGGTTTCGTGCACATATGATAAAACTCGCCTGTTGAAGTGGACATGCCAGTGGCTTCCAAGGTCAAGGCCTTCTCAGCAGCCACAGAAGCTCCCAAAAGTAGGCATCGCCTCTACTCCCTTTCCTCTGAGCCCCACACAAACCCCACTCTACTTTGTGCCTCTACAGATGTGTCCATCCTGGGCATTTCACACACAGAGAATTAATGCTGTGTGGCCACCAACTGTATTCTTTCAGATGGACTTAATCAGAATAGCAGATAACACTTTAAGTTCACAGTTGTAGTATCGTTTTCTTTTAAAAAGTCGCATTATAAATTAGCTCCTGAGTAAAACGTCTGCAGATCAACTGACTAAAAGCACACATGATGGTGATGCAAATCCTTTACGTTTTGCGGAAATGAAGAGGTAGCTGGTCACTCATTGGCCTTCTTCATTCTTTTCCTTAAAAACCAAGAGTCCTGAGGCATCTGTTGTCATGCTACTGAATCAAAAACAAGCTATTGGGTTAGGGATTTCTCCCTTCAGATTGATCCAGTTTCTCGGTTGGTTAAGGGATACAAGAGTAATCAAAATCAGTACGAGCAAATTGCTAATAAATATCAGGTGGCAATAATTTATGCTGGAAGAGCAAGTTTAATTCCGACTATAACAGGACTGTTGAAACAAAGCAGTTCCTCCCGGCTGGTCCAGGGGGAAGTGGTATCTGAGAACCATGGGAGTACCAGAGTTCAAAGGGAGGGTTGAGAAGTGGCTGTTATGGAATAGCCCCCGCTCTAGTGCAGGCTGACTCTCCTTCTCCTGAGAAGGAGACGGGTGTGGGCACTGAGAATGCACCTGCATTCCCTATGTCATCCCTACGAGGACAGCTCATGGACCCCTCCCCATCAAAAGTACCACTCAGCTCACTCGAGAAAGCGCAGCCTCCTCAGCTTAGAACCTACTGATGGGGACAGAGAAATAGAGAAAGAAAACAGGCACAGTGAGTCCTTGCCTCTGCTCCAAATCCACGCTGGTCTCTATCCATCACTGTTTCCAACACCCAAGTAAGCACTCCCGCTGGGCAGGACCGGAGAGCAGGGCTGAGCGAGTGGCCTGAGTTATGCCCGAGATTCCATCAGCTGTAAAATTGTTGTGCCCAGTGATGTCCTTCCACAGCCCGACTCCAATCATTTGTTTTTCAGATATTATTAGAGTAACATTGTGTCTCTAGGGACAAACACAGAAATGCACAGAATGCTTTGTTGTTACGTGCCAGGCAAGCACACAGGAGACCTGAGAAAGCACAGTTCCAAGGATGGAGAGACCAGGATGAGACTCCTTGATTTTGGTCCCATGCATGTATCTCAAGACCCAGGGGCTGAGCCAATGCTCTGGGAAGGCCCAGATGATTAAGACAATATCATTGCCTTCAAAGAGCTCGGTGTAGAGAATGGCAATACTACCCTCAAAGAGAGCATGCAACTAAAATACAGCTGTGTACAAATAGCATGAGGCAGAATGTAGTTCACAGGGGGGCTGGCACAGGCCTGGACCTTGAGGAATGGGTTAGCATTTAGCAAGGAGAGGCGAGAAGAGACTTCTTGGATAGAAGGAGTAACTTAGAACGTAATGGAGAGAAAATATCAAGGTCACAGAAACAGGGATGGTTCACTGTGCCTGGAGCATAATCCGAAGTACAAAGTTGAGTGGCCGGCGCCATGGCTCACTTGGCTAATCCTCCGCCTGTGGCGCCGGCATCCGCTATGGGCACTGGGTTCTATTCCCAGCTGCTCCTCTTCCAGTCCAGCTCTCTGCTGTGGCTCGGGAGGGCAGTGGAGGATGGCGTGCTTGGGTGCCTGCACCCACATGGGAGACCAGTAGGAAGAACCTGGCTCCTGGTTTCGGATTGGCACAGCTCTAGCCGTAGAGGCCATTTGGGGAGTGAACCAACAGAAGGAAGACCTTTCTCTCTGTCTCTCTCTCACTGTCTATAACTGTCGGCTCCTTCGGCCTCAAAAGGAACGACGCTGCTTGCAGTTAATCGGTCTTCAAAAGACTTTTACTTAGGAGGAATGGGAAAAAGAGTGGGGGACCGGGAGAAGGGGGAGAGATGGCGCGCACGTTCCTTAAGGGGGAAAGCTGGCGTGCCCCCTTCTCTCTCTCGCTCTCCGCTTATATCCAGAATTCAACCAATCACAGTCAATCAATCACAGTCCATGCACAGAGCTCTCCAATCCGGCACTTGATCACGATCAGCTGTGGAGTCACACAGCAGGCAGGGCATCAGCGCCATCTTGTTGTTTTCCATGATCCTCAGCTAGATGGAAAGTTCAATCAGCTGCTACATCCGCATTACTGCTATAAGCCAAGCCCAGCATGGGGGGTCCCATGGCAAGCCTATCCATGGGTCCCCACATATAACTCTACCTGTCAAGTAAATAGAATTAAAAAAATAAAGTACAAAGTTGGGAATAGAGAGCCCATTCATTAAGGTCTGTTAATAAAAGAATTTGCAGAATATCTGGTAAAGGAAAGAGAGTCATATGACAACTGACTTAAGACAACAGGTCTTCCATCTGCTGGTTTACTCCCCAAATGGCTGCAGCAGCTGGAGCTGAGCTGATGCGAAGCCAGGAGCCTGGAGCTTCTTCTGGGTCTTACATGGGGTGCAGGGGCCCAAGTAGAAAACATTGGAAAGATTGACTTCCACTGCTTCCCCAGGTGCATTAGCAGATTAGCAGGGAGCTGGATCAGACATGGAGCAGCTGGGACTGAGCTGGCACCGATATGTGATGCTGGCACTGCAGGCGGCAGCTTTACCCACTACACTGGGGTGCCAGCCCCACAACTCCACTTTCCAGAAGGCATTTTTACTTCTTGGAGGGACAACTGAAGCTGTCTCATCCATGCACTGTCTGCAGATGCCCTGTCAGCCTGAAAACCATCTGCTGACAGATCCAGGACATGATAAGAACTGGCTCCAGTGGTTTAGACTGTCAACTGCAAAGCCAGCATCCCATGTGAGCGCCAGTTTGTGTCCCACCTGCTCTGCTTCTAATCCAGCCCCTGCTAATGCCTGCAAAAGCAGCAGCAGATGACCCACGTTCTGAGCCTCTGTCCCCCACATGGAAGACCTGGATGGGGGTCCAGACTCCTGGCTTTGGCCTGGCCCTGCCCCAGCCATTGTAGCCATTTAGGGAGTGAACCAGTAGATGGAAGATCTGTGTGTGTGTGTGTGTGTGTGTCCCACCCCCCGTAACTGACATTCAAATAAATAAATAAATAAATAAACCAACCTTAAGAAAAGAAGCCCACTCCAGAATTTAAACCAGCTACTTCATTAAGTATTTTGTTCAGAAGGATTTTTTTGAGAAAATAGAACACCATTCAGCAATTTGTGTTCAGTTTCCTTAACTGTGTGTGGGGCAGGACTTTGGGGTCTACTGTTTAGATGTTGGCCTCTAGGCCCCTCTGAGTTTTCTGGATGTGAGACTCACAGGCTCCAGGATGACCTCATCAGGTGTGTCTGACTGGGTGCTCCATCCCCTAGTCCCAGGACTGCCCCCACTCCAGAAAAATGGTCTTAACCAATAAAGAGGGAAAGCTGGAATCCTGTGACCTGTGCTGCAATGAAGTGGCCCAGAAATGACTGTCCACACCACGGCATCGTCAGTGCAGGGACAAAGGGGGAAGGGATACGGAAATACAAGTTAACATCAGCTAACACGTGTGCATCACAATCTCCAGCATGAGGCAGGCACAGCTAGAGAGCGACGCCGAGCACTGCTCCAGGAAGCTGCCCTGGGGGTGGCTGAGGAGTTAATGGGAGGCAGATTCACACAGAAGCCAGGACGGGGAGGGACTTCTGAGGAACACTGATAGCGGAACGTGAACCGGGAGCAGCCCAGACGCCAGAGCAGGAATGAACGTTTGCAGGAGAAGCAGGAAATTGAAAAAGGAATGTGGCATCACAGAAGAAATTAGGGGGAGAGTCTCTAGGGGGAGGACATGGCAAACAGTGGCAAATGCCCCTTACCTCGTGCACAGTCCTGTTCTGCTGTGTAACGATGGTCACACACTCAGAAGCTACGTCAGCCCACTTGTCTTTCCTAGCTCCCAATTTCCATGGGTCAGGAGTCTGAACATTGTCTAGCTGGGCTCCTGCCCAGGGTCTCTGGAAGCCGCCGCCAAGGTGTCAGCTGGGCTGTGTCCTCACGTGGATGCTTGATCAGAGAGGATTGCCTCCAGACCCCATCAGGCTGTTGGCTTCTTTCTGTGTTTGTATCATTGAGGAGCCCTGCCTTCTGCTGGCTGTTGGCTGCGGCCACTCTCAGACACTAGAGGTCCTCACCTTACTGCTCACTTCTTACTTCATTGAGCCAGCCAGGAGAACCACTCGCTCCCGTCTACCAAGACGGAATCTCACCTGCTGTACCACAATCATCCAGATACCATCCCTTCCCTTCTGGGTAGGAGCAAGTCCCAGATCCCGCCTGCATTCTAGAGAAGAGTCACGGAGAGTGTGGACATTGGCAGGTGGGATCGCCGAGGTAGAGTCGCGGAGAGTGTGGACATTGGCAGGTGGGATCGCCGAGGTAGAGTCGCGGAGAGTGTGGACATTGGCAGGTGGGATCGCCGAGGTAGAGTCGCGGAGAGTGTGGACATTGGCAGGTGGGATCGCCGAGGTAGAGTCGCGGAGAGTGTGGACATTGGCAGGTGGGATCGCCGAGGTAGAGTCGCGGAGAGTGTGGACATTGGCAGGTGGGATCGCCGAGGTAGAGTCGCGGAGAGTGTGGACATTGGCAGGTGGGATCGCCGAGGTAGAGTCGCGGAGAGTGTGGACATTGGCAGGTGGGATCGCCGAGGTAGAGTCACGGAGAGTGTGGACATTAGCAGGTGGGATCGCCGAGGTAGTGGTATCTGGAATGTTCTGCAGAGGACTTGGTGGATCCGTGTTTGAGTTGGGAGATGGACAGACCCGGAAGAATTTCAGGGAGCTGGTGGGGCCAGGAAAGAAATCACAGTGCCCAGGGAAGTAGGAAGTACAGAGGGCAACATAAACACCACTCCCAGAAGCTCACCCACCAAGGAAGACGAGGGGAGGGGCTGGTTAGCACCACAGAAGACAGGACTGCATGGCATTGGTCTTGGATCCCAGCATAAGCTGAGGCTCTGGCCAAAGGCAGTTGTTAAGTAAGAATTTGTTGAATGACAGCAGCCAGAATGAAGAACATTTAACAACTGCTTGGCTGTGGTTTTTTAAGGTGAGATAGCTCAGACATGGCATTATTCAGACGTGAAGGGGGAGGAAGCCACAGAAGAAGTTTTAGGGGAGGGATCAAGGACGTCCGTGAAGCGGGAGGCCAGGGCACCTGTGGAAGGCACGAAGCTTGCGGCTCTCACTTCGCTACTGCATCTGGTGCGCTGGCTTCCCGCACAGAGAAAGCAGAGCCATCCACGTTCTCAGCCGGCACTCAGCTCCAGTGCCCCTAGTCCTGTTTGTCCTTAGTTCCTAAGGACAGCCTGACTGCCATCCCAGCTCAGGTCAACGGCAGCACTAGCCCACAGAGCACTATTTCTGCCCCCATTCTCAAAACTGACACCACTCATTCATGCCTGCCCCCTTTCTCTCATCGAGTTTCTTTGTTTAGGAGTAGTGTGCACAGCTTTTAATTGTCACGGCGAGACAAATTCACAAACAAGCAGAAAACAAGCTTCTGTTTGTCCTTGTACCAACTCCAGTTTCCGTTTCTCCTCACAGTGAAACTGTCAGGGGCGTTTACACGGAGCCTCTTTGGAAAAGCATGTGTGCCTCTTGCCGGTTCTCTTGGGTTTTTTAATCAGGATGGTGAAATGTAGAAGAGAGTCGACTTACTTTTTCCAGTTGACATTTTGCAATGTGGGGAAAAATGCAAGGATAAACATGATTACTCTTCTCGAAAAATCAACTTGATTTAGAAGGCTCTAACCACCACCACCTGCTCTCCATTTAGCTGGAATTCTGAAGGGACCTCTGTGTGCAGCAGCCTTGGGTGAATTTGACCTTTTGTGCAGCTGCCCCCAGGGTCGAATAAGCAGAGGGTGCTTCTCTGGACTCCCTCCATGGGTGCTGCGACCCTGGGTGTCCTGCAGCCCACTGAGAGCTGGGATCTTGTGCTGGACAGCTTTGTGCTGTGAAACCGCTAACCTGCGGTTTCTAAATGCTCTGTGTCCGGCTCCTTCCTCAGCATCCAGAGACTTATTTGCAATTCTCTTTGAATCCGATGCGGCGAGTTCACTTAAAATTTGATTTTAAGCAGGACAGTGGTCTCACTTTTCTCCCGAGTGTTCTTGCTGTAAGCATTTTTTTCTGTGGTTCAGATAGGACAGACACAAATCTTTTCTTTCTGTAGCCAAAATACATTGTCGAAAGAGCAAAATTGTTTCTGTGCTCCTGTGATGTGCTCTGTCCTCACTCTAAGCGTGCAGCCGGGATTCTAAGTCTGCTACACATTCTTTCTCTCACGGGACTTGGGTTCAAACGGCAGCAAAGGCAGTGTGTCTCCTCCTGGGCTCATGGAAGGCAGTGCCCTGGGTTCAGGGAGGCGATTTGTGTAGGAGGAAAGCCTTGGGAGTGGGATTGGTTCCGGGATACCTGGAAGGGGAGCCAAGTCTGAACTTCTGGAAGAAGGGTCTCCGACCTTGGGCACAGGAGGCTCTGCGGTTTCCAGGTCCCCAGCTTGGGGCGGGAGCTGTGACCTCCAGAGACCCTGTGGGAGCAGGACTAGATGCGATGTGCACCTTCATTTCTGGCAAGCTGGGCGCAAGGTCCCAGCATCTCCCAGCACACTGCCTGCGCTCCCGTGGGCTGGGAACACGCACGGTTGGCATGAACTGGGTGGACTGACTGTGAGAGTTCACCATTGCCTCAGGGGGTGCTCACATCAGCTCAGAGCCCAAAAGTAAATTAACTGGTGGGTATAGTCCTATGGCATGGCAGGTAAGGCCGCCACCTGCATGGCAACATCCCACATGGGTGCTGGTTCGAGTCCTGGCTGCTCCACTTCTGATCCAGCTCCCTGTTAATGCGTCTGGGAAAGCAGTGGAAGATGCTCCAAGTGCTTGGGCCCCTGCATCCATGTGAGAGACCCAGAAGAAGCACCTGGCTCTTGACTTCAGATTGGCCCAGTGCCGGCCATTGCGGCCATTTGGGGAGTGAGCCAGAGGATGGAAGATCTCTCTCTCTCTCTCTCTCTCTTTCTCTCTCTCTCTCTCCCTCTCTCTGCAATTCTGACTTTCAAATAAATAATTCTTTAAAAAAAAGAAAATAAATGAACTTGTATTCTCCATTTTCTTCTTGGAATCCAAACTTTGGATATAGTACAATCTTTAAAATACGTTTATGGTACTGACCTGGGTTTGTGGGTTGGATTCACATCAGTTATATTTTTAAAAGCTGTTGCATTTAAAAATAAAAATAAAATTAAAAATAAAAGGTGTTGCATTGTGTGGATTCCTGCTCTCAACATTCTAGGTGTGTGTTCTTTGCTAACATTCACACCTACTCTTTCAGGCCACAGGCACATTTCCTCTAGAATTATTTTCTTAAATGGAATTTAATTCTCAGCACTTCGATGTCCTATAACAGAAATCAGGATGAGGAGCAAACAGTAAATTGATTTCCACTTACCTTGATTTAAAGATGTTTTTTTTTAAATTGTTGGGGCCAGCACCCTGGCACAGTAGGCTAATCCTCTAACTGTGGTGCCATCATCCCATATGGGCACCGGTTCTAGTCCCGGCTGCTCCACTTCTGATCCAGCTCTCTGCTATGGCCTGGGAAAGCAGCAGAAAATGTCCAAGTCCTTGGGTCCCTGCACCCACATGGGAGACCTGGGAGAAGCTCCTGGCTCCTGGCTTCTGATAGGCGCAGCTCCAGCCATTACGGCCACCTGGGGAGTGAGCCAATGGAAGGAAGACCTTTCTCTCTGTCTCTCCCTCTCACTGTCTATAACTCTGCCTCTCAAATAAATAAAATCTTTTTAAAAATTGTTAAAAGGATCATTCTAATTATAGTTTTTTAAAGATTTATTTATTTATTTGAAAGGCAGAGTTACAGAGAGAGAAGGAGGGACAGACACAGAGCAAGATCTTCCATCTGGTTCATTCCCTAACTGGCAGCAATTAGCCAGGCTGGGCCAGGCTGAAACCGGGAGCTCTTTCCAGATCCCCACGCGTGTGCAGGGGCCGAAGCACTTGGGCCATCTCCTGCTGCGTTCCCCAGGCTCATTGCCAGGGAGCTGGATCGGAAGTGGTGCAGCCAGGATTCTAATGCCGGCGTCGCAGGCTGCAGCTGAACCTGCTACACCACAACGCTGGCCCCACCATCAGAGTTTGTATTTACTTATTGCATTTTTATTTACTTATTTTCATTTTATTTGAAAGACAGAGAAAGATACAGATCTTCCATCCACTGGTTCACTCCCTCCATGCCCTCAACATGCAGGGCTGGGCCAGGCAGAAGCCAAGAGCCAGGAACTCCATGTAGGTCTCCCACGAAGGTGGCAGGGACCCAAGCATTTGTGCCATCATCTATAGCCTCCCTGGTGCACATTAGCAGAAAGGTGGATCAGAGCAGGAGGAGCAGAGACTCAAACCAGACACTCCAACTTGGGAGGCAGACATCGAACGTGTGATTTAGGCCACTGTATTAAACACATCCCCATTATATTTTGTTGACTAGCTACCCATTATTTTTTGGGTAAAATAATTGCCTGCTATTTTTAGTGATGCATATGTAGTCGTTTGTTTCCTTTGTTCTTTACTTTTAAAATATTCTTAAGGATTTTTTCCGTGTGTGCACCTGTGTGAGTAGCTAAATCTAGAAGTGGAATTCTTGCTTCAAAAGTGCATTTTCCTTTTTGATTGCTTTGCCAAGTCAACCTCTCCAAAGTTAGCTCAACTGATCCTCCCACACAAAAGCATTTAAAAGCACACATGCGGTGAGAATTCAACCCATAGCAACGGAAGGAGCAACCTGTGTTTGCAGATGAATTCCGAGGGAAATATTTGGTGTGTGCTTTTCCCAGGGCCTGCCAGGACCCCCGTGGGAAAAGCTGTTTCCTGGCGGTCGTCTCCGGCGCGGTCTTCCTGAACCTAAGGCTGCTTGGGGTCCTGCTTGGGCCAGAGGCCACCGCTCAACTGTCCTCCCCTGCTTTCTGCAGTCTCGTCAGGACGGCCGGGAGGTCCAGGGCTGCCGGCACTCCTGCCCTCCTGTGCTTGCTGCATTTGGACAGCTAGGAGCTCTCCTCATTTCTTCACCTGCTCAGCCATGCGTGCAAGAAGGCCTCTGAAAGTGTTAGCGAGTGTTTTGTATTCCACAGTGGAAAACCTGTGTGCCGGCCCCGTCATCAGATACAGAGGATCTCCTGGTCTCTGCTCTGTGACCGGTTTCCTTGCACACGCAGGTTGTACATTTTTATGCAAACTTGTCCATCTTTCATTTCACGGCACAGACCACACGTTGGAGGACACTGAGATGTTTTGTGAGACTCTAGACGACACAGCAGTCACAGCACCCTGGTCGTCATGGCAGTGGGGTTTCTGTCACCATGGTATTTACCTAAAATTCTAGAACGATACGTGTAGTTTGAACCTGAGAAAATACCCAAGTCCCAAAGCCCATGTGTGCAGGTGTGAATGTGTGTTCTTGTGCCTCCTCTACAGTTGGAAGCTTTAAAAATGACTTTATGAAATTTCATCCATATATTCATATGCTTGGCCATAATGTCTTTTTGGATGGAGTGCATATCAATGAGTATCTTCAATTTTTCTAACAATTATAAGCGAATGACTGCCAATTAGCAATTTTCTCCTGGACTCCTGAAAAGTCATCTACTATTTAAATTTATGTTGAAAAATCTCTGAAGAGCTACAAGTCTTCTCAGAAGATGCACACACAGGGGCTGGTGCTGTGGCTTATCGGGTTAAAGCCCTGGACTGAAGTGCTGGTATCCCATATGGGCATTGGTTCGAGTCCCGGCTGCTCCTCTTCCAATCCAGCTCTCTGCTATGGCTTGGGAAAGCAGTAGAAGATGGCCCAAGTCGTCGGGCACCTGCACCAACATGGGAGGCCCGGAAGAAGCTCCTGGTTCCTGGCTTCGGATTAGTGCAGCTCTGGCCATTGTGGCCATCTGGGGAGTGAACCAGCAGATGGAAGACCTCTCTCTCTCTCTGTCTCTACCTCTCTCTGTAACTCTCTTTCAAATAAATAAAATAAATCTTAAAAAAGGGAAGATGCACACACAGATGTGGTATCTGTGCGTCCTAAACAAAAGCTCAATTGATATAAAACCTTCTGTAGCTAAAAAATCATGGCATGAGGTTCATAAATTTAGATGTGAAAATCGGTAAAGCAATTGGGCTACTGCTCATGTCACAGGGATAAGCAATCTAACTACATAGTATGTTGAAGGTCAGACCTGCTGCTGATCTGTTGAACTGACTCCCTTGCCAGTGGTGAGAGCTCTAAGTCCAGACCTTTCATTGTAAGACTGAAGCAGGAAGTTGAGTTTTCACATAATTAAATCAACTAACGACTCTACCAATAGGCAGAGGGAAAAATGCAATCATAAAAATCCTACACAAATGGGATCGATAAGGTTTTCAAAATCTGCAAAGATGAGAACTACATATCCAAAGAATCATGCGCTCTCACATTTCTGTATTATCATCTTTCACTAAAACACATCAGAGCTGATAATCAGCAATTCTGTCTCTTGCCCTGTGGCTGAAGAATCGGACCTGAACTTCACTTTAGAAAACAATCTATGAGTAAGGATAATCTCTTCCACAAATGGTGCTGGCAAAATCGGATGTAAAACGTGGGAGAATGAAATCAGATCCATACCTCTCACCATATACAAAAATCATCTCGAGATCGATCAAAGACGTAAACTGGAGACCTGAAACTATGAAACTGTTGGTAGAACACATAGGGCAGACACTCGAAAACCTTGGTGTAGGGGCTTCTCAGACAAGATCCCAAAGCACAGGTAACAAAAGCAAAGCTAAACAAATGGGATTTGACCAACTCAGAAGCTTTTGCACAGCAAAGGAAATGATGATTAGGTAGGTGCAGAGACATCAACAGAACGGGACAGCATACTTGCAAACCACTTACCTGACAAAGGGTTAATATGCAGAATAGATAAGCAACTTAGAAAACTCAACAGCAAAAAAACACAACAAATATAGTTGAGCAATGGGCAAAGGACTTCAATGGACAGTTCTCAAAAGAAGAAATACAAATGGTCGACAAATATATGAAAAAATGTTCAACATCACTGGCCATCAGGGAAATGCAAATCAGAACCACAATGAGATATCTGCTCACCCCTGTCAGAATGACTAACATACAAAACACAGAGAGTAACAAAAGCTGGCGAGCATGAGGCCAAAGAGAAACACTTCCGCACTGTTGGCGGGATGCAAATCAGTACACCCACTGTGGAAAACAGTGTGCAGATTTCTTTAACAACTAGAAATAGAGTTGTCATATGATCCAGCAATCCCGCTACTGGGTATGAACCCAAAAGACTTGAACACAATGAATCAAATAGATACCACTCACAGTAGCCAAAAATTGGAATCCACTAAGGTGTCCATTGTCAGAAAAATAGATAAAGAGCATGCGGCATACATACACAGTGGAATATTTATGTAATTCCACCATTCGCAGCAAAATGGACACAACTGAAAGACATAATATTGAGTGAAATAAGCCAGAGCCAGAAAGACGAACACTACATGTTCTCTCTTATTTGTGGGAGTTAAAATTTAAAAAATAAAGAAATGTCCGTGGGTATCAGTATTTTGCAAATATAGTTTTGTAAAATTTTGTTTTATGCCTTTCTCAAGCCAATGGTTAATAATGTTACAATACTGTAGTTTTGATGATTTGTGCTTGCTTTAAAATTTACTGGTTTTGGGTGAAATGGTCATTTTTCCATTCAATTATTATTTATAGCCATTGTCTATATTCCCATCAAACTAGGGTCATTATGCTTTTCTAAGCCTTTTACTGTAATGTAAATTTAAAGTGTTATCTCAAATACTGGATAGAAAAGAAAGGGAGAGGGAAGGGGGTGGGAGGCAGAGAGGTGGAGGGAGGGAAGGAAATTCTTAATGTTCTTAGAATTGCTTCTACAAGCACACTGAACCTGTTAAAAACTCATAAAAACGAAAACAATAAAACATAGTTGAAAAGCAACCTGGCCTGCGCCACAGCTCAATAGGCTAATCCTCCACCTGTGGCGCCGGCACACCAGGTTCTAGTTCTGGTCAGGGCACTGGATTCTGTCCCGGTTGCTCCTCTTCCAGTCCAGCTCTCTGCTGTGGCCCGGGAGTGCAGTGGAGGATGGCCCAAGTGCTTGGGCCCTGCACCCCATGGGAGACCAGGAGAAGCACCTGGCTCCTGCCATTGGATCAGCATGGTGCGCCAGCAGCAGTGACCATTGAGGGATAAACCAAGGGAAAAGGGAGACCTTTCTCTCTGTCTTTCTCTCACTATCCACTTTGCTTGTCAAAAAAAAAAAAAAAAAGAAAAAAAGAAAAGCAACCTGAGTTGTCAGTGGGGGCAACAGGTTTTTTTTCCTTCGTTTTTGAGTTTGCTGTCCCTTCTACAGTATCTATTGACAAACGGAGGGTGCTCACCTATCAGCCACGGGGGACAGTGACGCCAGCAGTGATGTTCAGAATGCTAACTGAACACTTTCTCAGAACCAAGCTAGGCTCGCGGACAGAGGCATGCCTTGTCCTTGAGGCATCCAAGGCCGTTTGAGCTGCCTGAAACGCTGCTGTCTTTGACTTTTTGTGTCTACAGGGCCTCTACAAGTATTTTAATTTGGCTTAGAGAGTTTCTTAGCCCTAAATCTTGTGGAGTTGGAAACTGGCATTTTGTGCCATTTGGAAACAAAATAAAAACCCTAAACTTTACAAGGAGTGCTAAATTGTGTGAAGCACTTTGTGTCCATTCACATGAAGGATTTCAGTGACTCCATAGAACTCTCCTGAAGAATCAATACTTTTCATGTCATTCAATTAATTTAAAATGTGTTGAGTTCCCTGCAGGAAATACTGTAAGGCACTGGTCTTTGTTTGGAAATACTTAAACTCTGTGTGCATGTGTGCGTGGGGGTGGGGTGGGCGGGTGGGCGGGTGGGTGGGTGTGGGTGTCTCTTGGATGGGAGGTGGGTAACAAAACCTTTTGCAATGACAAATGCAGTGACAGGAACCTGGAAGGTACAAGGCAGAGAACGAGTGGATAATCTCTATCAAGGGCCACTTCCGGAGAGGGACACCTGTGCCGGGTGTTGATGTTTGGTTATTCCATTTCGCAAATGAGCAAACTGACTCAGTGGCATACAGAGCATGGCAAAAGCAGCAGAGATGTGAAGGAATCGATTGTGCCTGTTTTTCAGTTATCTGAGAGTCATTTTTTGTCTTTCAACACTTTTTACCATTTAATGAATCTCCAATCTATTTCAAAATTCGAAGTCCCCCAAACCGTTCCTGGATAGTCAATGAGCCATCTAGGTAGCTTTCCTTTCACCATCATGCCAGTACACGCACACACCTCCGCTTACAATGATCCAGGCTGATATTTTTAGATCACTGGCTACTCTAAATTGTCGCAGAATCCAGCACCGTGGACTCACCACCCTTCCTTGGGTTTGTTGTAGAGGAAGGCATGTGTATATGTTTGTTACACTTACAGCATATACATTTAATGAATAAATTATTCTGTTAAACAGAAATTCATAGAATTTGGCCAACAAATATCTTAAAAAGATGTATGTCTGCCATGGTGCTGAAAACAAATTGATTCATTTTATGTAAATAATATCCACCAGTGGTTGTCTTGCTCTTTATGAAATTACTGTTCTACAGATAGGGAATGTAGTATTGCTTTTCACTCAGATAAAACCTATAAGGAATTAGTTACAATGTTTTTTTAAGTACACATTACATTATATTTCTTCTTTTTAAAAGATTTTATTTATTTATTTGAGAGGTATAGTTACAGACAGCAAGAGGGGAAGAGAGAGAGAGAGAGAGAGAGAGAGAAAGGTCTTTCATTCACTGGTTCACTCTCCAAATGGCCACAATCCACAATGGTTGGAGCTGTGCTGATCTGAAGGCACTAGCCAGGAGTTTCTACCAGGTCTCCCACATGGTGTAGGGGGCCCAAGGACTTGGGCCATCTTCTACTGCTTTCCCAGGCCATAGCAGAGAGCTGGATTTGAAGAGAGGCAGCCGGGACTAGAACCAGCGCCCATATAGGATGCCGGCACTGCAGTTAGAGTATTAACCTACTATGCCACAGTGCCAGCCCCTATATTTCTTCTTAATGACTGTAGTAAACTGACACATTAAGCCTGTTATTTTTGCATTAAATTAAAAACATATACAGTTAATAATTTAAAGGAAGCAATTTTCCTAATTTAAGCTAAATTAAATTAAATCACATTTTCTAAAAGACAAAGCATTCAACTGTAATATACCTACTTAATGCATGATATAATTTATTCTAAATATCCACTAAAAAGAAGGAAAGAAAGAAGATGAAAACAACTGTGATCTGATCATACCCCAATATGTGGACGATAAGATAATGAGTAAAAGTGATGGGGAAACTTTGATTTAATTCAAGTTGTGCAATGTTACTTTCATTATGCTGATGGCCTAGTAAAACTCCAGGACTATTATCTGCTCATCAGACTTGTTTCTGGTCTAAAGGCTTTTCTGGTGAGAAATCAAACTTTGTTGATCACCCAGAAAGGGAAGGACCCTTAGGGTGGTGTTAAGCTGGCGTAATTACCTAATTCCAACAGAGCTCTCATTCTCGTAGGCCCAGAAATTTGATTATTAGAGCACACGGTGGTTTTTGTGTTCTGGCATGTTAACAGCACTGCAATCCAAGCTTACAGGAACACAGTGAGGCAATGTTCCTGTAATCCTTGGTTCCCCAATTAGCAGTCTCTCCCCAGAGATGAGACCTCATGGAAGCCAGGTTCCAGCGAGGGGAGGGAAGGGTCTTGAAGGCACTGGGCAGCAGGCTAGGAGGACCCACTGGGGCAACACTGTAGGTATTCACTCACATCACTAACCAGACGCTCCGTTCCTGGACCACTGACCCTCTTGTCCAAGGTGGAAACATGCCTGCATACTTTTAAATAACTTACACACTGTTTGAGGTTACTTGCATAGCTACTCTTGAGGAGTTATTTACTTTTCTATTTAATTTTTAATATTCTCATCTCCAACTTGTGTGCAACTTGTTCCTATGTCGGTTTATATCTCATCATTCTGTATGAAAACCATTCAGTTAAACAAAAAATGAAAACCCGAAGGAAGATAAGCTTTTGGTCTTTCTAATAAAATATCCACGGAAAATGGTGAAATTACTTACTTCCTGATTCATTTTTATTTTTATTTAAATGGAACTCCAATGGGTTCCTTGCCCTAGTATTTTTTTTTTAAAGTTTTATTATTTATTTGAAAGACAGAGTTACAGAGAGAGAGGAGAGACAGAGAGAGCTTCTTTCTGCTGTTTCACTCCCCAAATGGCTGCAATGTTTGTGGCTGGGCCAGGCTGAAACCCGGAGCCAGGAGTTTCTTCTGGGTCCCCCACTAGGGTGCAAGGGGCCCAGTGTCTTGGGCCATCTTCCGCTGCTTTTCCCAGGCCATTAGCAAGGAGTTGGATAGTAAGTGGAGCAGCTGGGACACACACTGGTGCCCATATGGGATGCCAGCATCAAAGGTGGTGGTTTTACCAACTCACCACCACACTAGACCCCTTGCTGATGTATCTGACAAGAATGTAGTATTTGGGGCTGGCGTTGGGGTTAGCAGGTACAGCTGCTGCCTGTGAGGCTGCCATCCCCTTTAGTGCTGGTTCAAGCCCCAGCTGCTCCACTTCCTACCCAGCTGCCTGCCAATGCACCTGGGAAAGCAGCAGAAGATGCCCAAGAGCCCACCCATGTGGGAGACCCAGAAGAAGCTCCCGGCTCCTGGCTTCAGCCCTGGCCATTGCAACCATTTGGGGAGTGAACCAGCAGATGGAAGATCTCTCTGTCTCTCCCTCTCTCTCTGTAAGGCTTTCAAATAAATAAATAAATCTTAAAAACAAAAAGAATTTAGAATGCAAGATATGGCTTGAATATATAATCTCTTGTTCAATCATTTTATTTTCACTGAGTTATCTGAAGCAAAAAGATTGTTTAGTCTCATAAACATTCACGTAATTCTCAGAGTAGACAACTAGTATCAGAAATATCATAAATTTCAATGACATTTGGAAACAACAATGCATCTTAGGTCGAGTCTGTTGGTCAAAGCTAGAGAACGGATTTCTCCATGCACGTAACAAACTTTCATTAAGCTCTGTTTCGTCTCAGCTAAAAGACATCGGGATAGTGCACATAGTCCCAGCACAGTAGGCAAACATCCAAAAACCACCTACTGCATACTAGGTATTTGCTTATGTAGATGTCTATGCAAACTGAGCAGTTTTAAATGTGGAACTTCTAGGTCAGCCTTGGGTCGTCTATAAAGGTTCCATAGAGAGAGCTACAAGCAGAGCTTTGGGGAATAAATATGAGTTCTGCAGATCGACAAATTACTGAGGACCGCCTGCCCCACCCCCTGGGCTGCCAAGCCCAAAGCAGCATCACCTCCAAAGACAAGAGAGTGCGAGAAATGAAGAGCCGGGTGTCTGTGGGCAGTTCTACATAGCTGAACGAAAAGCTTGATGATGGGGCAGACATTGCGGCACAGCCATAAATCCATTGCTTCCATTGCTGCATTCCATACTGGAGAGACGGTTCAAGCCCTGGCTACTCCACTTCTGGTCCAGCATTCTTGCTCATGTGCCTGGGAGGACGCTGTACTGTGGGCCAAGTATTCAAGTTCCTGCCACTCATGCAGGAGACCTGGGTGGGATTCCTGGCTCCTGGCTTTGGTCTGACCCAGCCCTGGCTCTTATGGGCTTCTGGGTACTGAACTGGTAGATGGAACATCTCACTCCCCCTCCCCCTCCATCTGCCTTTTGAATAAATTAATGGGGTGATGCTCTGGTGTAGCAGGTAAAGCTGCCACCTTGGATGCCAGCATTGAATATGGTTGCTGGTTCAAGTCCTGGTTACTCCACTTCCCATCCAGCTCCTTGCTAATATGCCTGGGAAAGCAGTAGAAGATGGTCCAAGTGCTTGGGCTCTGACATCCATGTGGGATTGCCATGTCTCTCTCTAACTCTGTCTTTCAAATAACCAATAAGTCTTTAAAAATTAATTAAAAATCATTTTTTTCAGTATGGCAGTATGTCAAGAAGTAAGGCTGGGCCCACAGAAAGTCAGTCATGGTGGAAACTGCAGAATCTGGAAGATATTCCAGAATCTTATTGGAAAAGAGAGTTGCAATTGTTTTCTTAAACTTAAAAATTTTTTTAAATTTGTTAATTTTTACTTATTTGAAAGGCAGAGTGACAGGCAGAGAGAAAGAGAGATTTCTACCATCCTCGGGCTCACTCTGTAAATGCCAATCAAGACCGGGCCAGGGCAACACCTGGAGTCAGGAATCCCATCTGGGTTTCTCTTGGAGGCAGCAGGAAGCAAGTAGTTGAGCCATTACTTGTGGCCTCCCAGGGTGCGCAACTGCAGGCGGCGGGGGGGGGGGGGCACAGGCAGGACTTGATCCCAGGAACGCTGATGCTGGATGCAGGTCTCCATGCTGCAGCTTAGCCTACTGTACAATAACTTCCACTACTTTGCGTTTAGAGGATCACCAACTCACATTCAGCTGTAAGAAATAACGTGAAGACGTCCCGTGTACTTGTCACCTACTCTCCTCCAATGTTACAGCTTGCAAAGCTGCTTCTACAGGGAACGCTGATCTGTGGATAATGTGCGGATGGGTTGGCGAGAAACACAGAGCACACCAAGGAGCTTTTCTGGACGCTTATCCATGCATGGTGTAGGAAGGACATAACATCACTGCCCAAGCAGTGTTGCGGGCAACCTGGCAAGATGAGTCTGAGTTCATGTCCTGATGCTGAAAATTTAGCAGGCTGGACACGATGCTTAGAGCAGAAGTTTTACTTAAGTAAGAGAAAGAGAAGCTCCGCACAGTACGATCGGAGGGGCCTGTAGAGTGACCAAGCTGCCGGGATCTTCCGGTCCACGTGTGTTTGTATGTCCTTACCGCATTCGCTCCAAGGTACAAAAGTAGCCGTCAAGCTTTAGTTACTGTGAATGCCGGGAGCAGTCTTTATGGAGCCCTTTCTGGCTTACTTTTATCGAGACCTAGACCTTGTCATCGCTGATAAGTATTTGTTGCAAGGGACTTCCATCCTGGTTTGTTCAATGTGTACCTGCAGGGAAGAAGCTGCAGGAAGGATCCCCGTGGTCTGCTTCTAGTCCTGGGCTCCCTCAGTGGGTTCAAGTTTGCGTGAAAAGGAGTACTGGATGTGCAACACATAGGAATGATGCAAGTCATCATCACTGGGAGTTGGATGTAGGACTGCCGAAAGAAAGAAGTGGAAGTCCCCCACCAACCCTTTCTTTGAATATGTGGAGGATTCCCCAAAACAGAGTGCGGGAAGGGGTAAGAGTCTGTAGGGCTGATCATCCTGAAAGACTGGTCCTTGGCGTCCTCGGGAAGGCCACGGGCAGGAGAGGTTTGCTAAGCTGGAGGCTGCACTCCCTGTGGCCATTCCTCAGCTCAGGATTGCCCAGTGCACTGCAGCCTGGCTTCTTGTTGAGGGGTGAATGCAGCACTTCAGGTTGTTAAGCAGGTGCCAGTGCAGTGGTGTAGGGGTAAAGCCACCACCTGCAGTGCGGATATCCCATATGGGTCCCGGTTCAAGTCCCAGCTGCTCCACTTCCAATCCAGCTCTCTGCTATGGCCCAGCAAGGCAGTAGAAGATGGCTCAAGACCTTGGACCCCCACAACCATGTGGGAGATCCAGGGGAGGCTCCTGGCTTCTGGCTTTGGATTGGCTCAGCTCTGCCCATTGCAGCCATTTGGGGAGTGAACCGGCGGATGGAAGACCTCTCTCTCTCTCTCTCTCTGCCTCTGCCTTTCAAATACATAAGTAATTTTTTTAAAAAAATGTTAAGCAAACAAATGTATGGATCCAAGAATATGAGAATTGCTTCCTAAGACTCAGGCCTTCTTTCTGTAACCTTCTGAGAAGAGCCACACATAAAGAAAACCAAAGTCTGTGTGACGTCAGTGAGCCAAGAGTTTACTTTTTCATCCTGGTGCATATGAAGTAGATGGTGTTACTGCATACTAAGGTCTAAACAGAGCCTCCTTTTTCTTAGCAAGATGCAAGTTGTGTAACCAGCCCATCGCCAATGAGCCATAGATCTGAGAAGCCCTATCTGTGGCACCCCCTCTCAGAAAGAGGACCTGGGAGGAGGACTCTGTTGCCCACTGGGGCTTGTCCTACACCTGACCCTTGGTTTCTCTGCAGTGGCAGTGACCAGAAAGGAGCTGCAAGACCAAACCCCCCAGGAGGATAACCCACCAGCCCAGGCAGGGCTTCCTCTGCACTGTACGTAACTCTCTTAGGAAGCTTCTCCCAGCTACCAGCCCAGGATTGTCTTTCTCAAGATCTTGGGAGCCATGGCTTTGAATGGAACCTCCAGAGAGGACAGGGCCCTTCCCCCCCATCTCTGTAACCTGGCTTCCCAGAAATGATCACTGGGTTCAGATGGCCTCGTCGCATTGGCATCCTCCTCTTACTTCCTCCCCAGCCGACTCCACACGCTTACAAACTCCCCACTGTGTTCTAGTGGGTCCATTCCAATCCGTCTCCACTGGGGTGAGTCTTGAATAAAGTCTTTTTCACCTGTTTAACCCTGCCCTGGGCAATTTGTCTTTGACAGTTGTGCAGAATACAACAGAATCTTAAGTGAGTCATTTCCATGCTGTGCACACTAAATAGATATTTTACAGTTCCAAGTAGCAGCATCCGCCAGTAGTATTAGGGGAAAAAAATTGAACGAAATTACGTGGTCCATTGTAATAAAAACACCTATTGAAGGCAAAGGTCAAAAATGATCATGTATTTTCCAGCATGAATTTTTGAGTGTGGAAGTGGTTTAGTTCTTAAAGTTTTAGGGCAGAGGGTGTTTGGTCCAGCAGTTAAGACACTCATGCCCCACATCAGAACACCTGGGTTGACTCTTCCACTCCAGTTTCCTACCAAGTCACAGCCTGGGAGGCAGTGGGGATAGATAGCTCAAGTAACTGGTTTCCTGCCTCCCCTATGAGAGACCTCCATTAACTTCCTGGCGGCCAGTTTTCACTGCAGTTGGGAACTGTTGTGAACATTCAAGGAGTGAACCAGCAGGTGGAAGCTCTCTCTGTATTGATCTTTTTTCATCTTGTCCCTTGTCTCTGTCTCCCAAATCTCAAATCAAGTAAAAAACAGATAAATTTTTAGAGAAAGAGAACTCTGAGGCTTGAAATTTAGCACTGGATGAAAGTTCAAGAATTTATTTTTTGGTATCTTCAAAGTTTCTTGTTGGACCTGTTGTATTCTACACCCAGTCTTTCTGACAATCCCTCTTCTCCACGATGTCAAGGCCATGATGCTGAGTTGCAGTGGTTGTCAGTCCCGGAAGGAGTGTTTCGACATCCCTGTGTTGTACCACTCCACAGACCCATGAACTCTGAAGGGCCGCAGGAAATGCCAGCTATGTTTCTGCATGTGGTGCTGTTGAGGATGGCTGAACATGAGGGCCATTGCTGTGCCACAGCTTCTCAAACTTTGCACACAAGTCAGCAGAAGGTTCTGGCTCAGTTTGGGGGTGGGGCTGCGAGTCTACGTTTCTGACAACCTCCTGAATGATGGGGTGCTGACGTCACATGTGAGCAGCAAAGGTCTAAATGCAAATGGCTAAACTAGGTAAACTAACTGTGATGTGCTTGTTCCATGCCTGAGATGCTGGCTTTCATTGGTTTCACGGGCAGCCTGTGTATTCACATTGCTGAGGTCCAAGTATCTGCTTGTAAACCAAAAGCCCTGCCCTTCTCAGGAGAACAGCCCCACAGAACCGGGGCCAGGCCCTGGAAGCTGAAGACTGCATACGTAAAGACCAGATGTTGGCCGGCGCCGCAGCTCAATAGGATAATCCTCTGCCTAAGGCACCAGTACACTGGGTTCTAGTCCCGGTCAGGGCGCCAGATTCTGTCCCAGTTGCCCCTCTTCCAGGCCAGCTCTCTGCTGTGGCCAGCGAGTGCAGTGGAGGATGGCCCAAGTGCTTGGGCCCTGCACCCCATGGGAGACCAGGAGAAGCCCCTGGCTCCTGCCTTCAGATCAGCACGGTGCACTGGCCACAGCAGCCATTGGAGGGTGAACCAACGGCAAAGGAAGACCTTTCTCTCTGTCTCCTCTCTCACTGTCCACTCTGCCTGTCAAAAAATAAAAAAAGAAAGACCAGATGTTATCTGAACTTTCCTCAAGGTGCATCAGACCTCAGTGGCTCTTTTGGAGAAGTTGCTAGTCCTACGAAGGGTGGATAGGAGAGGCCCATTCTGCAGAGCCCCTGTTCGGTGGGCGAGTGAGAGAAAGCCTTGCCCAAGAGGGCCCAGCACAAGCAGGAGCAGCCTCTGGAAGGGAGCAGCCTTTTGCTTCCTCGTCGTCAGCACTGTCACATCCTCCAGGGCTGAGAACACAGGTCCCACCAGGGAACAGAAGGCCACTTGCTAGCTCCTCACTGGTCATTGACTTGCCTCAGGTACAACTGCATCGTCTAGGGCATGGCCTTCTGATCTGATTCCAAAGCCACAGTCAACCCAGGTAGTAAGGCAACAACGCGGAACCCTGCATAAGCCCCAACAGCCAGGCCACAGGGGTGTGCAGCCCACAGCTCTGTGGGTGTGAAAGTCAACAGGTTGCCTTGCAGACACGGGACACTGTAGGAGATGCATTGTGTGTGGGCCCGGGAGTCTTGGTCAACAGCCATGACACCAAAAACTTGGAACACTTCTCTGTTAACAAGACTCATCTTCATGTATTGGGCCTTTGCTGGCTGACACCTGGCTTTCTAAGCATAGCAAGCATAGTCTTCAAGTTTGCCACATATGCACGCCATGTGATAGGAGCTAGTTATCCCTTTTAGCACAGTAGAAACAAGACACAAAGATGTTCAAGAACTTGCCAAGATCACACAAGGTCACATGAGTGTGTGCACCAGGGCAGCTGTCCCCAGAAGCTGGCGGTTTATGGCACTTGCCTCATCAGGACGGCTCTTCCCACCACCACCCCCCCAAACTGAGCCATTTCTAGTGAGTTTATTACATAAGCTAATTGCCAGCAGTGGCGGTAGCTCTTCAATCTGCATAACTGGAAGCTGATTGCAATCTTTAATTTGATGCTGGAGTCACTCTACCTAGGACCTAAGAGAACATCAGCTTTCTGCAGCTCATTTTCCAGAACAGCTGCAGTGCCATATGTTAAGTGAATTTGGGTTGGGTCGTTCTCATGTGAACACTCAGTGCTAAAAACAGTGGAATTGGAAGCTGGAGTTAATTACTATTACTGAGACTTGAGAAATCTTACAAAGGATTCTTAAAAAATGAATTCTTTAAAAAAACACATTTGTGTTAAATGTTAGTTGACTTTAACTTACAGAATTCTTGATAGCATCAAGAAATAATTTCTGGGTAATTTAGGTTAATTTTATAAAGAGAAATGCAAGAAACATATTCTAAGAGCTAGAATACCTCGGATTAACGTTATCTGTTCACACATAAGTCATAATAAGCGTGTGAAGTATTGAAATTCTCATGGGTAGCCTATTATTACATATTTTCATAATAGAACTATGAATCGGAAGAAATGTCCAATGTCATACATTTCACTTTTTTCCATTCTTTGAGTCAGGCTGATGATGGTAGAATTGAAAATGAGTGCCTTTTTATATCACAGATGAAAAAATCAAGACCTAGGATAAAGCTGGCTCAAAATCACAGCACACTCGAGTGGTAGCAAGACTTAAAAAATCAGGTGGTAGTGATTTCACCTCCAGTCCCATTTTGGTAAATTAGCAATGGCTGATGGAGACGGGGTGTTCAGTGAAGGGCTGAGCCTGAGCGCTGACGACGGCACGCTGATTGCTGATTGTCGGTGATGTCTGCCCTGCAAGGGTCACGGGAGGGACAGCCGACCCCGGACCAGACCAGAGGGACAGCCGACCCCGGACCAGACCAGAGGGACAGCTGACCCCGGACCAGACCAGCCACTCTCGCTGACCCTTGACAAGATGAGGCATGAGGCGCCTTGCAACATCACAGGTGTGCTACTAGGAAATCGAAATGAAAACTGTCTACACGGAGTCCAGAGCAATGTCAGCTGGCGTGTTTCAAGCAGTAAGCCATGGGCACGGTTTGGAGTCCTACAACTGGCTGTGAGCTAGGAGGACAGGCTGCCAGGTGGACAGTCCAGACCTGTGTGACTTGGGACATTTACTCATTGGGGGTGGGGCTGACAACCTCCCAAATGGTGGGGTGCTGAGACCACACTGTGAGTAGCAAAGGTCTAAATGCAAAGTTATGGGCACACTTGAGAGAGCATCCTGGGGGCAGGAAACCTCAGCCACCTCCTGCCACCCTCTGCTCTGTTCTGAATGCTTTGTAGGTGCTTTAAGAACCTGTTAGGTAAATGCACACGGTGTCATCTCTGGGGTCTGGTTTGGCTTTGTTCAAGTCTGCTAATCCCTTTAGATATGCACCAAAAACTGAAGTATGCTAAAGTGTGCCAACAATACACACAACCCCTTGAGAATCCCTGCTCACTCCTACTTCCGGGTAGGAGTGCTGGGCACTCCTAGTGCTGTGGCTTTGCGCCTTCCTTGGACCACAGGTTTCAGTTTACCTGCCCTATCACACTAAGTTGTCTCCACCTGCCACTAATGCACGTTCTTCCTACAGTGAGCCTTCTACTCCAGAAAGAATGAACTTACTGCAGCTCCTTCAAGCTAAACTGGAATTAAAAGTCTGGTTCTTTCCTGGCCCCTGTGCTTTGCTTTTGTTTCACAAATCTCAAGCTATTAAGTACAATTGCTTGCAGTGAGAGGCAAGTCAGAATCTAAATGCAGCCATGAAAGTCACCTTCACCAAGATGGGGGAAAAGATGAATTATGCTTCCAGTGACAAAAGCTATTCTAGATTGCAACATGTTATTTACTGTTACCAATGGCTTCCAAAGAACAAAGTGACCATTTTTAGTTGATGTTTCAGTATAGTGTTTTATTTTAATATCAGATCTCCCATATCGTTTTAATAAGTGATGGTTAAAAATTAAAATTTTATACTTTTAAATATAACTCAATTGTACTGTAATGTTGAATTTTTTTGAAACTATGAAAACAGTTCTTATTACTACTGGGTTACCTGAGGTTTATCTGGGTGTGGAAATATTAAAAATGTGATATAAATGGTATTGTTTAAAATGTTTTATTTGTAAATAGAACATTATCCTTGCATCATTATTTCATTGCAATCATATCCTTGAATGATCAATGGCTCTAATATGAATGACAGATTTTATGGTGTATTGTTGCAGTAAATAATTCTAACGTCCACTTAAAATCTAACAGAAAACAGTCTAACCTCACAAACCACAGGCTGGAGTGTGCAGGAGAGAGACCACCTGTCTTGGGCCTTCTATAGGGAACAGTGCAAAACAGAGAAATACCGCCCCCTGGTTGCTGAAGACCTCCTGCTGAGGTGCCTAGATGGGTGTGAATGAGTTTTTAAAAACTGGAAAAAGAGGCTCATTTCATAAATGAAGCACTGAATATGAAGATGTGTGAGTCTAAAATAAAATGACTTGACTATTTTTATATAATTCCACAAATAGCTGCTCTATAATAGTCCATTAAGTTCAGCATAAAATAGAAATATCCAACAGCCAGGAAATGACACTTGTCTGTGAATGAAAAGTAAATATTTTATGGCAAGAATAAATCTCGGAAGTAAATAAATTTGACATCTATGTGTAACGTATGATTTTTAGGTAACCCATGCCCAAAAAGAGATGTCGGAAATTTGAGAAATGATATGGCGTTGGACTATCTCAATACATCATTTAATATAAATGTCAGTGCATTTTATAGCTCACTTTCACCTACTGATCTTAACACAATTTTTCTGAAATGCGATTTGTTTTTGTCTTTAACATTTTTCCAAATTGAAGTCCCCAACAATGTGCCAACATAGACTACTGCTTACTGCTTCCATTATTTTCCAACTCAGTGGTTCTCAACCATGGGCCACTTTTCTCCCCTCCCCCAGTCTGCTAACTCTGGAGGTAACTTTGATGGCAATGACTAGGGAGCGAATGGAGGGCCATTGGTGTCTAGTGGGTAGGTGTCCAGGATGCTGCTAAACATTCTAAGGCACAGGACAGCCCTGGAACAGAGAAATATTGATGGAGGGGCAGGTGTTGTGACACAGAGGGTAGAGCCATGCCTGACGTGGCAGCATCCCATAGCAGAGCGCCTGGTTCGAGTCCCAGCTGCTCCGTTTCTGATTGAGCTTCCTGCTGATGCACCTTGGAGGCAGCAGGTGTCAGCCCAAGTACTTGGTTCTCTGCCCCACATGGAGACCTGGATGGAATTCCTGGATCTGAGCTTTGTCCTCTCCCAACCTTGACTGTTGCTACAAATAGGGAGTGAACCAGCAGGTAGCGGATCTCTGTCGTTCCCCCCTCAAATAAACTAATAAATCTTAAAAAAAAAAAAAAACTAACTGAGCTATGTAAAAACTTTTAAAATCTTAAATATAAACTATTTTCTAGGCACCTATTGTCTACAGCTTGCTTAACATATCTTGCAGATACACTTAGCAAATTAGACAGTCAAATTTTCATGGGGGAAGATTTTAGAGGAGGGTATGGTAGTTGGGGAAATTAAATTGCATGCACTCTATGTCCAATGTTCTGTCTCATATCCTTTAGCCACTGTAATTCACAAGAAGTGATACTGTTCTTCAGTGAAATAAGTGCTGTGGGAACTCGGCTGAATGCCTCAAGAGGACATTTGCTCTTGGTTTTAGCACTCAGCCCAGATGGAGTCCTGCTCCAGAGCTCCCACGAGATCCAGATCAACAACAACAAAAGTGCTTTTTTTTTCTTCTCAGATAAATGCAACTGCACTCGCAGGCATGAAGAATAAGACAACAGAACCATGCCTGTGGATTTTCTAAAAGGTGGGCTTCTCAGAAATGCCTGTACTGGGTCATCCCACCATAGCAACTTGAACACATCATTGTTTAACTGAGGATCAAGGTGGGACTGCTCCCGACCTTGCTCCAGGCTTGTGGGTCGACATTGCACTACCAGGCTCATTTGCAGGGGGTTAGATCAGAAAGTGGAGCTGCTGAGATGCCCCTGTGGCATACCAGCATAGCAAGCAGGGGCTTAAGTCACTGCACCACGAGAGCAGCCCCTGTTAAGTATTTTTCAGTAGAAGATGGATGGCACTCCAACCGCGAGCAGGGATGTAACATGGAACGTGGGTTTGAAGATTCAGAATCAGAAGATGATTGTGCTGAGAAAAGATCCCTGCAAATCGAAGTAAAATGAATTTCTGAGATCTTGAGTGTATAGATGTAGACAAGTTGATTCTAAAATGTATACAAAAATGCAAAGAAACTATACTAGCCAAAAGAATTAGAAGATAGAAGTGTCACAGCACTCAGTGTTAACATGTCTATCGCAAAGTACAGTACCGCCATATCTACCAACACAGTGTGATATTGATGAAGGAACAGACACACCAATCACCGAAACAAAACAGAAACCCAGTCAGTTCACAGAGGAAGCATCATCTCCTTAACACGTGGTAAAGGGGCAGAGACACACATAGGACTGCAAGCAAGCCAAGTGAACCTCAACACAAACCTCACACCTTACATAAGAATTTTAAAAGATAGAATTAATGTAGAGGGCAACACTATGATTTTTTCTGACAGGCAGAGTGGACAGTGAGAGAGAGAGAGACAGAGAGAAAGGTCTTCCTTTTTGCCATTGGTTCACCAATGAACCAATGGCTGCCACGGCCAGTGCGCTGCGGCCGGTGCATCGCGCTGATCCAAAGGCAGGAGCCAGGTGCTTCTCCTGCTCTCCCATGGGGTGCAGGGCCCAAGCACTTGGGCCATCCTCCACTGCACTCCCTGGCCACAGCAGAGAGCTGGACTGGAACAGGGGCAACCGGGAGAGAATCCGGCGTCCCAACAGGAACTAGAACCTGGTGTGCCGGTGCTGCAGGTGGAGGATTAGCCTATTGAGCTGCAGCGCTGGCTGAGGGCAACACTATGATTTTTAAAAAGAATATGTAGAGAAAAACTTCATGACTTTGTTAGGCAAGCAATTCTTAATTTAAAACAAAAAGTGTAGCTGGTTAAGCTGCCACCTGCCATGCAGCATCTCATGTGGCAGCCTTTGTGTCCCGGCTGCTCCACTTCTGATCCAGATCCCTGCTAATGCTCCTGTGATGTGGCTTAAGTACTTGGCCCCTGTGACCATGTGGGAGACCTGAAAGAAGCTCCTGGCTCCTGGGTGTGGCCTAGCTCAGCCATGGATGCTGCAACCACTTGGGGAGTGAGCCAGCAGATGGAAGCTCGCTCTCTCTCTCTCTCTCTCTCTTACTGCCTTTCAAATAAATAAGTAAATCTTTAGAAAGTATAATAATTAAAGAATACATAATTTGGACTTCACAAAAATTAAAAATATACATTTTCCTGTGAAAGACTTGGTTACATCAATGAAAAACCTAGCTATGGATTAGGAGAAAATATTTGAAAATTGCAAATGTAATAAATGAGATTTATTCAGAATATTGAAAGAATTATCTAAATTCAAAGGCAGGAAAACAATTCAACAAAAATGAGAAAAGATTTGAACATGTACTTTTCCAACGAATAGATAAATACATGCAAAAGTGCTGAATATTTCTAGCAACTAGTTAAATGCTAAATAAAATAAGAGCAGCACTCCATATGTATTAGAATGGCTAAGACAGTGAGTACGTGAATACATGAATGTCTAATAAGTGACAATCCTAAGTGCTGGTGACTGTGCACCTGGCGAGCTCACACACTGCTGGAAATACTTCAGGGAATATAGAATAACACAGCCACTCTCTGGAAATAGTTTACAAGTCTTCTATACAATTAAGCATATACTTACCCTATTGCCAGAATATCACTCTTGGGAATTTATTCTAAAGAAGCAAAATTTCTATTTGAAGAAAAACTGGTATGAGTACAATGAATGTTTATGAAATTGCTTTTCATAATGGTGAAAACCAAAACACAAGCAGAACCCAAGTAACCTCCAATTCTCAAATTGAATAATGATGGAGAAACTATGGTAACATCACAGGATGAGATATTATTCAGCAATAAAAAGGAATTAACTGTTGATACATTCAACAACTTAGATGGATCTCAAAGGCGTATGCTGAGTTTGGAGGAAATGGAAGGATTCTGTATCCTATGGCAGTTACACAAAGCTACTTGGTTAAGGGTTAACACTCACAGAGCTATACACATAAGAAGTCAATTTTAAATTTTTGTAAATTAAACAAACAAAAAACTATAGCCCACCTGTTTGTATAGTGTTTTCCAAGTTGACCAATGGTTCAGTACTTTAGGAATAGTCAGGGTATAGTTTCCCAAAGTATGGGATATGAAAGAAAGACTATACCTCAACTCATTTAGGTGATACCTACATAGTGTATCAAATGTCATTTAAGCACAAAGTAAGATTTTTATTTTTCTATTTAATTTACCTTTACAAGTATTAGTTAATATGGAAGAAGTATAAATTGGATGTCAGAATGAATAGGGATCTGCTATGGACTGAATGTTTGTGCCCCCCTAAAATTCATACGCTGAGTCCTCATTCCCAAAGTTACAGTATTAGGAAGAGGTGAGGCTCTGCAATCCCTTGGATCATGAGCCCTCATGATGATACAAGACATGATGGCCGGTGCCGCAGCTCAATAGGCTAATCCTCTGCCTGTGGTGCCGGCACACCAGGTTCTAGTCCCAGTTGGGGCTCCAGATTCTGTCCTGGTTGCCCCTCTTCCAGGCCAGCTCTCTGCTGTGGCCAGGGAGTGCAGTGGAGGATGGCCCAAGTGCTTGGGCCCTGCACCCGCATGGGAGACCAGGAGAAGCACCTGGCTCCTGGCTTTGGATCAGCGTGGTGTGCCAGCCGCAGTGGCCATTGGAGGATGAACCAACAGAAAAAGGAAGACCTTTCTCTCTGTCTCTCTCTCTGTCTACTCTGCCTGTCCAAAAAAAAAAGAGATACATGATACATGACCTCTTTCCATCATGTGCTGACATAGTAAGAAGGCAGCCATCTGTAAGGTAGACAGAATCATCATCAGCAAAACCCAACAAAGCTGGTACCCATCTCGTACTTCCATCCTCATAACTGCGAAAAACAAATCTCAGGGCCAGCGCTGTGGCTCACTTGGTTAATCCTCCGCCTGTGGCACTGACATGCCATATGGGTGCCGGTTCTAGTCCTGGTTGCTCCTCTTCCAGTCCAGCTCTCTGCTGTGACCCAGGAAGGCAGTGGAGGATGGGCCAAGTGCTTGGACCCTGCATCCCATGGGAGACCTGGAGGAAACACCTGGTTCCTGGCATCGGATCGGTGTAGCTCCAGCCATAGCGGCCATTTGGAGGGTAAACCAATGGAAGGAAGACCTTTCTCTCTGTCTCTCACTGTCTAATTCTGTCAAATAAATTTTTAGAAAAAATTAAAAAAAAACAAATTTCTGTTGGTTCATTTCCCGTCTATGGTATTTTCATTATGGTAGTCCAAACCGACTATGACAGAATTCTCATCTGTATATGTACAAGAGAGAAGAATTCAGACATGGAGCCTTGGCTGATAATGACATCTGGTTAAATTGTGTAAAAAGATCCTGTGTGATTCCTCCAGTTTGTTGATGTGTGGGAACGGACTTCAGGCAGGCCTGAGACTTGGGTTTGCTGAGGGATGACATTCCTGGAAGCTGACCTTGGATTTACCCCTGTCACTTGAAATGCCTGGAGAAATGCAATGTAAACCACACTTGTGAAATAACACTGATACCGAATTCTATGAAAGGAAAACTAGGTAATTTCCTGGCTGTATGGTCAATTAGACCTTGTCATGAGCCTGAAAAGCCCCAGAACCTAACAGCAAACTCCTGGCTCCGCTGTCTCCTTGGGTAGCTTGGAGAAGTTAATATGCTGCCCTCCTGCTCCACTACACTCTGGCCCGTCACTCCATCAGTCAGTTGTCAATTGACCTCCAGGAAAAGAAATGGCCCTCAATCTGAGCGTAACAACTTGGGGCTTCTGTTCAAATCTTCTCTCCTTCCCACATTCTGATATAACTGAAAAGAACGGAAAACGATGTGAAAGCACATAAAAAGGAAGAGATTTGTGTAGAAGCCATCAGAGGACAATGACTTGTTCAAGACCGTGGAAGACAACATAGACAGAAGGGAACAGCTGACAAATGGGCTCAGAGAGCAGAGGCAGGAGCCCACCTACTGGACACAAGCCGGGGAGACGAGTCAATAGGAAAGAGATAGGATACTAATCACCTCTCCGGTCCTATCTCCAAAACCACCTTTCCAGGTAACCTCCACAGCATAAGCAAAACACGACAGATACCGCCTGTAGCTACACCCGCAAACACAGACGAGGATGGTGACACGCTGAGCAGTTTCGGCATCCCAGTGGGAAGCTGACTCAACAGCGCTCAGATTCCAAAGCCCTCAGCTGCTGGCTGGCTCTTTCTCAGTCACCAGAGGGAATTCATCCAGGTAACAGGTCTAACAGCACAGAACTCCTGCTTAGCTTTTCCCATTGTTTTCTGTAACGTGAGCAATGAGGTGACCGAAGTCATTTTAAGAAGCAGGGGTGCTGACGCTGTGGTGCAATGGGTTAAAGCCCCAGCCTGTGGTGCCGGAATCCCCTGTGGCGCCGGTTCAAGTCCCAGCTGCTCCTCTTCTACAGCTCTCCACTGTGGCCTGGGAAAGCAGTGGAAGATGGACCAGGTCCTTGGGCCCCTGCAGCTGCATGGGAGACCTGGAAGAAACTCCTGGCTTCTGGCTTCAGATCTGCTCAGCTCTGGCTATTGCGGTCATTTGGGGAGTGAACCAGCTTATGGAAGACCTCTCGCTCTACTCTTTCAAATAAATAAAATAATTCTTAAAAAAAAAAAAAAGAAGCTACATATTACGTAAAGATTTCAACGGTAATCTTTACGTAATATGTACTAAATTGATCTTCTGTGTATAAAGAGAATTGAAAATGAATCTTGATGTGAACAGAAGGGGAGAGGGAGTGGGAAAGGGGAGGGTAGGGGGAGGGAGAGAAGTTGTGGGGGGGGGAGCCATTGTAATCCATAAGCTGTTCTTTGGAAATTTATATTCTTTAAATAAAAGCTTTATATAAAAAAAAAAAAGAAGAAGAAGCAGAAAGGGAAAAGCCAAGGAAAAGGAAACCAAGCAAAATGGCCCAGAAAGCAAAGTCAAGGACAGACAGTGAAAACGACAACAAGCACCCCTAGGACTTTGCTGACGAGGGCCACACAAGTCAAAAATAAAGGAGGAGAAAGAAGCTGGCAAAGACTTGCAGTGCAGGAGGCACGACTTAAGGTTTCCAGCAATTCCCAAGCATGAGTGAAGTAAATTATGAAAAAAAGACACAAGATAATGTCCAATGTTGAAGTGCAGAAGGATTCGAGTGGAGACATAAACTGGCGTCTCAAAGGAGATGGACTCCTCAACACTCAAGCCATTTCTACTGCCAACTCCCACTTGTTTCTCAGCTACCCTGGCCTGTCTTTCTCTTCTTCTCTCTCCCTCTCCTGTACGGCCTGGATGCAAATAACCCACTCCCATGCTGAAATCTTTGAAAGGTGGAGGCAATTAAAGGGAAAAAAAAAAAAACAACAATCGTGGCTTCATGAATGACTGATGTGCCAATGGCCACAGCACCCACTGCTAAGCCAATGCCGTGAGATGGGGCAGAGATGAACTTTTGTTGTTTAAGATGAGATTCTGGGGACTTTTTTCATCAGACCACACACTGTATCCAAAGGAGAAATTGCTATCTTGACTTGAACTGTTGCTATAGTGAAAATCTAAAATATGTGGTCTTGGCCTTGCAATAGAGTGCTGTGTCTGCAAACAGTTTTATAAGGTATGGCGGGAAATCCATGCTCTGCCATGAGGAGGTGCATGGTGAAAACACCATCTGTATACCATGCATCTAGGTAAAACTTTTCAAAACAGGAAGTGAACATGTAAGTTGGCATTTGACCACATACAGGTGTGAGAAGACAAATACAACAGAGATGAGTGTGGAGGACCTTGAGTGAAATGGATCACACACAGAAAGACAAACACCATGTGATCTCACTCTTACGTGAAAGCTAAAAATGTTGAGCTCATAGAATAAAAACCTGATGTGATTTTTCAGATGCTGGGAAGAGTAGGAGGTAGGCAGAGGTAGGGACAAGTTGGTTAATAGGTACAAGATTAAGTTAGATAGGAAAATGAGTTCCAGTGCCCTACAGCACAGTAAGTGACCCTGGTGAACTACATTTTTTTTCAACTTTTATTTAATAAATATAAATTGCCGCTGGCGCCACGGCTCAATAGGCTAATCCTCCGTCTTGCGGTGCTGGCACACTGGGTTCTAGTCCCGGTCGGGGTGCCAGATTCTGTCCTGGTTGCCCCTCTTCCAGGCCAGCTCTCTACTGTGGCCAGGGAGTGCAGTGGAGGATGGCCCAAGTGCTTGGGCCCTGCACCCCATGGGAGACCAGGATAGGCACCTGGCTCCTGCCTTTGATTTAAAAATTGACACTCTTATTTATGATATCATTAATCACATGAGGTTCTTGTCATGAGCTGCCAAGGCTATGGGAGCTTTTTGAGTTCGCCAACTCCAATCTTATTTAGACAGGGCCATAATCAAAGTGGAAGTTCTCTCCTCCCTTCAGAGAAAGGTACCTCCTTCTTCGATGGCCCGTTCTTCCTGCTGGGATCTCACTCACAGAGATCTTTCATTTAGGTCATTTTTTTTTTCCACAGTGTCTTGGCTTTCCATGCCTACGAAACTCTCATGGGCTTTTTACCCAGATCCGAATGCCTTAAGGGCTGATTCTGAAGCTAGAGTGCTGTTTAGGACATCTGCCATTCTGTGGGTCTGCTGTGTATCCCGCTTCCCATGTTGGATCATTCTCTGCTTTTTAATCTTATCAGTTAGTATTTGCAGATACAGTCTTGTTTATGTGATCCCTTTGACACTTAATCCTATCAATATGATCAATTATGAACTGAAACTGATCCCTTTGACTAGTGAGATGGCATTGGTACATGCCACCTTGATGGGATTGAATTGGAATCCTCTGGCACATTTCTAGCTCTACCATTAGGGATAAGTCCAAGTGAGCATGTGCCAAACTGTACATCTCCCTCTCTTATTCCCACTCTTATATTTAACAGGGATCACTTTTCAGTTAAATTTAAATGCCTAAAAATAAATGTGTGTTAATTACAGAGTTCAACCAATGGTGTTAAGCAAAACAAAAAAATACTAAAAGGAATAAAATAGTAAGTTGTTCCTCAACAGTCAGGACAAGAGCTGATCAAATCATTGTTTCTCATAGTGTCCATTTCACTTCAACAGGTTTCCTTTTTGGTGTTCGGTTAGTTGTGACAGATCAGGGAGAACAAACGATATTTGTCCCTTTGGGACTGGCGTATTTCACTCAGCATGATATTTTGGTGAACTACAATTTACTATATATTTCAAAATAGCTAGATTAAAGGATTTTTAAAGTTCCCAAAACAAAGAAATGATAAATGTTTCAGATGGAAATGTTAATTGCCCGGATCTTATCTTCACTCATTGTGTACATGTATCAAAATACCACAGATTATACCCTATAAATATGTACAATGATTGTGTGTCAGTTTTCAAAAATAGATTTCAAAATACATCAATAAGTGCACACATTCATCAGGCACCAGAAAGGAACAAAGAAAAGCGTAAGGAGAAGCCAGCGTTCAGACGCTGCTCCGCGGACAGCCACACACACCTCAAGTCAGAGGGCCTGGCAGGAGCTCCTGGCTGGACTCCCAGTTCCAGCTTCCTGCCAATGTGCACCTGGGGGTGCAGGTGGTAGCTCAACGAATTGGGTCCCAGCCACCCACATGGGAGGCCGGGATCAGGTTCCTGGTTCCCAAGCATTTGGGGAGTGAACCTTTGGATAACTTCCCCTGGGGCTGGCGCTGTGTCGTGGTGGGTAAAGCCACTGCCTGCAGTGCCAGCATCTCATATGGGCGCCAATTCGAGACCTGGCTGCTCCACTTCTAATCTAGCTCTCTGCTATGGCCTGGGAAAGCAGTAGAAGATGGCCCAAGTCCTTTGGCCCTTGCACCCATGTGGGAGACCCAGAAGAAGCTCCTAGTTCCTGGCTTCGGATTGGCACAGCTCCGGCCATTGTGGCCAACTGAGGAGTGAACCAGCAGATGGAAGACCTCTCTCTCTCTCTCTCTCTCTCTCTCTCTCTCTCTCTCTCTCTCCCTCTGCCTCTGCCTCTCCTTCTCTCTCTGTGTAACTCTTTCCAGTAAAATAAATAAATCTTAAAAAAAAAGAACTCCCCCTACCCCAGTAAACACACACACACACACACACACTCCTGTCAAATAACAGGTAAATAAATAAATAACTCATTTTAAAAACAGGGAAGGAAGGGTGACAGGACAAATAAGTGTATAGCTCCCTACAGTAAAAATTAGGGCCGAAAACCTTAGAGAAATTTGGCCTCTAGAATCAGAGCAGGAAGGAAAAGAAAAGCAAAGCATCCAGAAAGCCTATCCCAGCAGAACTGCTGAATAGATGCTAGTGTTCCCGAGCCCTTGCACACACAAGAGTGGTGAAAGGAACCACCCGCAGCTGCTGGCCTGGCGTGAGCACAAGGCCAGATTCAGGGGTGCTGGCCTCGTTCCAGACCATAACCTCACGTGAGCTATGCGTGGTCTCCCATACTTACTGGCACATTTCTAAAAGTAAGAAGTGGGCTCAGCGCTGTGGCACAGTGAGTTACGCTGCATTGCGTATCAGAGCACGGTGGGAGTCTCAGCTGCCGCACTTCCTATCCAGCCCCTACTAATGTGCTTGGGTAACTATCAGAAGATGGCCCAACTGCTTGGGCCCCTGCCACCCACTTGGGAGACCCAGATGGAGCACCTAGCTCCTGGCTTCGGCAGGGTCTAGCCCAGGCTTTGGCTGGCATTTGAGGAGTGAACTGGCAAATGGAAGACCTCTCTCTCTCTCTCTCTCTCTCTCTCTCTCTCCATCTCCAGCTCTCCTTTCTCCCTGTGAATCTGCCTTTCAGATAAATAGCTTTTTTTTTTTGACAGGCAGAGTTAGACAGAGAGAGAGAGAGAAAGGTCTTCCTTCTGTTGGTTCACCCCCCAAATGGCCACTATGGCTAGTGCCCTGTGCCAATCCAAAGCCAGGAACCAGGTGCTTCCTCCTGGTCTCCCATGTGGTTGCAGGGTCCAAGCACATGGGCCATCCTCCACTGCACTCCCAGGCCACAGCAGAGAGCTGGACTGGAAGAAGAGCAACTGGGACAGAATCCAGAGCCCCACCCTGGGACTAGAACCCAGGGTGCCAGTGACACAGGCAAAGGATTAGCCTAGTGAGCTGCAGAGCCGGCCAGATAAATAACTCTTTAAAAATAAAATATTTTAAAAAGAGATAATACTGTCATGTATTTTATTTAAGCCAATATGAAATCACTTTACACTGTATTCATGAAATATTTTGCATTTTTATTGTCACTGAAATCAATTATATATCAGGTATTTATGGCCCATGTCAACTCAGAGCCTAATTCTTTTGTTTTGGAACTATATTTAGACTTTGTAAACTTTACAGATACAAAGTAGATTCACATATCCAAGTTTTTCCAAATATACTTAAAAGTTGTGTAAATGAACTACAAATGAATCCAGTGTGAGTTTTTTAAGTGCATGGACCATGCTAAGTGGTCACACATATTAGACATCACATGTTATAGTTTGGTTCATATGGTGGCCACAAGACTGTTTACTTGGGAAAAATTCACCCTGTGCACTTAAAATTCACTGGGCTTCCCATACATATATGTTAATTTTCAGTTACGAAAAACTTTTGGGGGAGTAAATATGGGAGGGGAATATTTGAACAGCTTTATTTTAGTGCTTCTGCTTCCTTAAACACAGCTGGGGACTTCTAAAAGTTAGTGGAAAATGAAATTGAAAGAAGTTTTTAGTTTTTTGTGCAAAAATTTTGAAATCATGCATAGTTTTTTTTTAAGACCACTTCTATGTATGGATTTCAATTTTTTATACTAAAAGAAGCTTACTTTCAATTCTTTTTCCCCACAAACTTCTTGAAAGACTTCAATGCATAAATTGTTCAACATTCTCCTTGCTACATTTTTGAAGTTTCAAGTTTTCCAAGTGTTGCTGCTTTCCTGCAAATGCGATGAATTCAATTCTTTGTTGAAGGTCACTGTGAGAGCCATAGATATGCTCTATAATAATTCACCCCATAAAGTCAACCAGGGCCGAAAAGGCCAAGACAACTCACGTGGTCTCACGACAGTACAGGAGTGTGTTTAATCTGCTGTGTAGAAGGCTTTTCAGGAAATGACAGCTGATGATATTTTCTCAAGAGAAAATGTATCTATGCTGGCAAAAACTCTAGGCTGTGAGAAGCAGATCCCATTGTCCACAGGAAGAAACGGAGTAGAGAAAGGTGGAGGAGCTGTCAGAGGCCTGGAGAGTGGCCCACAGCGGTTCAAACGCAGACACGAGAATGTCGGGACGTGACAGTGACTCGAGCCACTCCCCTCAACATCTGCCGCCTCCCTTCAGGGAATGGTGGGACGAGAGGACTTCGGGTTGTTGGAGAAAATGGAATTAAAAGATACATTTATCAGGGCTGGCACGGTGGCATAGCAGGTAAAGCCGCCACCTGCACTGGTGGCATCCCATATGGGCACCATTTAAGTCCCGGCTGCTCCACTTCTGATCCAGCTCCCTGCTAACGTGCTTGGGAAAGCAGCAGAAGACGGACCAAGTCCTTGGGCCTCTGCACTCACCTCAGAGACAAGGAAGAAGCTCCAGGCTCCTGGCTTTGGATTGGCCCAGCTCCTGTCATTCCAGCCGTTTGGGGAGTGAACGAGCAGCTGGAAGACCTCTGTCTCTTTCTCTGCCTTTCAAATAAACAAAATCTTAAAAAAACATACATTTATCTTATTGCAAAAAATTTTCGCTTTCCATCATTCATGTTCTCCATGAACCTTCTGAAGATGCCACATATTGTATTAGCACGCAGCCCAAAATGTTCATGGGTGTATAATAAGCATCTGTCCATTTCATGCTGACCCTTAAATGAGTGGACACAAGCAGAGTAAACAAGAGCACAATGACTGCTCTCGTGTCCTTGCTGTGCTCTGCATTTTCTCTGGAATCAGCGCCGAGGAGACCCCTGGGCCATTCGAGCAGTGCCTGCTCCTGTGTCCCGGCCTCATCCCCGGCCACCCGGCATCCACTGTCTCTCACGCAAGGCTCACGTCCACCCTGCAGGCCAGCGACCAGGTGGCTGCCCTGCACCGAGCTCGGCGGCTGCACAGCTGGCTGGCTGGCTGTCACCCCACCTGGGCGCTCCCAATGTCTGGAAGCTCCCATGTGTCCTCAGCCTGTCCACTCACCTGTCTGCTTCACCCTAGGTCGCTGGCTCTGATCCTGTTTGCAATCTACCTCCCTCCATTCGGGTTCCCTGGGCCTTGTTTTCTGCCTGAGAAGGTTGTCGGCCTGTCTTGTCAGATTAATCTGCGCTGACTTCTGGACACACTCCCAATACCTGCCTGCCTTCTCTGGGCTCTCAAGGGGCGTGCAGAAGCGAGGATGCCAAATGCATTCATTTTCCTGACTCCCTTGGAACAAAAGATCAGAGCTGCTCACACGAAGTGATAGAAAGTTAAGCAAAGAAAAAGATGACTCAGAAACAGAGCCTTCTTCAATGGCTGGAATATGTTCTCTCTAGATAATTTTCAGGTAGATTTTCATCTGATTATTTCTCATCAAATAGGAATTCTCAGGCACGTGGAAGACAGGGAGGTGTAAGATACATGGGAGGCTTATTGTAGCCCATCAGCCTGCACTGCCTTCTTTATGGGACTTCGGAAAACAATCAGGCACTTGGTGTTTGCTACCCTGAGTCCTGTGTTGCTTGTTCATTTGAAAAATAAAATACAAAGATTAATACCGCCCACCTGATGTATGTTCTGAAATTCACAACCTTCTTTGGTTGTGATTCTGTTGTATATACACTTTCCATGAGGAATGTTGCTTGTAATTGATGAACCTTGACAGGAGAAAAGCAAAGTCGGAGTTAAAATTGCTTGACCCGGAGAGGCTGAGGGATTGTGAGCAGTGCTGGTAACCACTGAGCTACTGCCTCTTAATCACACAGCTGATGAACAAGGAGCTGCTGACCGACTCTGAGAAAAGATGGGTCTCTCAACACATTTCTGAACCTTCCTGGATTGTACAGACTCTCAAAAGTTAGATAAATAAACCTTTTTTCCAGAAATAATATTTTAAACTCCAAAGGCAATAAAAGTGGCTTTCAGCAGCCATTCAAAGACAAATGGACTTATCTAAGTAAGAGCAAAGTTCAAATCCACAAACCACATCTGGTCATGACTTGAACAAGAGCAGGGTCGGAACCCGAGCAGCCACATTCGCTGTATCACACGAGTGAGGGCAGGGTCGGAACCCGGGCAGCCACATTCGCTGTATCACATGAGTGAGAGCACAGTTATGCACCACACAGCCACACCTGCTTCACTCTCAGGTCACGGCGCCATTACAATCTGTAAGACCTAAGAACTGGTTTGTTGAAGAGCACAGTGAGATTCCATATGGGGACACCTGGTTCATCCTGTGAGTCCTTATCCAGTTCATTACACAAAGAATGTAGAGCCCAACCAACTACACCCAGTCTGTCACTTATGACCACAGTTATAGTCGGCACAAGCACACCTGGTTAGTTACATGAGTGAGAGCTGGTAGACTCCATACAACCACATGTGTCCATCACACATGGACATATGTGCACATATGAGCACAGTTAGACGCTGTCAGATGGCATCAGCTTCATTCCTTGAGGAAAAGCACAGTTAGAACTCATACGACAACATCCGGTTCATGACCCGAATCACAGCACAGTTGGCGTCCAGTTGATGACTTTCTAGAGCACAGTGATGCTTCATACAATCTCGGACAGTCCATGTGAAAGCACTGTTAGAATCTGGATGAGCGTGCCGGGTGCATTACTTGAGTAAGTGCAGCTATAAACCATACAACCACATCTGGGTCACTACATGTGCAATAGCGCTAGCAATCCATATCCTCACACCTGGCTCCCTAGTTGACTAAGAGCACAGTCGGAATCCATACGACCAGATCTGGTTTCTCACTTGACAGAGAGCACAGGTAGAACCCACAAGACCACATCTGGTTCAATACTACAGTAAAAGCAGTAAGCAGCCATGGACCATGTACAATTAATTACTTCAGTAAGAGCACAGTCGTAACTTCCTGTGACCACATTGGGTTCAGGAGGTGGGAAAAGCACTGTTAGAATCCATCCGCTGACATGCGGTTCCCAGGAACTGCATGGTTTGATCCCATAGGCTACATCTGGTCCATTTCTTGAGCGAGTGCATGGGTAGAATCCATGCAAACACATTTTCATTACATGAAGTACAGTTGGAATCCACACAAGCACCTGTGGGCTACTACTTGAGTAACCGCACACGCTATATGAAGAACACAGTTAAAATCTACAGGACCGCATCTGTTTCTGTGCTCCACAGTGTAATTTTGTCATAATTATGGTTAAATATAGGAGCATTTGCTAAAAACATCCTCCATATTTAAAAAAATCAGAACTTGAAATGTTCATGCATCTGTAAATAAATGACTCTTCCTACCCTGGGTTACATTTTCTTATTTCGTGTTTGTAGCTGGAACTGACTCTTGGGGGGAAAAATGTGCAATGCATTGTGGGTTGTCACCAAAACATTGTACTTGACTCTTTTTTATCTCACTTCCTCAGAAGTCAAATTGTCAGTTTGTTAGCACTTTCCAGTCTTGCTGCTCTCTTAGTGGGAGGTGTACGGTGTGGGCTGTGAGAGATGATGGGTTGTGTGCTATGGAAACAGTCACTAAACATTGACTAATTCCAAAGAAAGCCAGCGAGAAGTCCGTTTGGGAGCAGCGCTTACCTTGACTCACACGAGGGACCTGTAGTGGCCGGCCAGTGGATCAGCGAGCAGCCGCACCTGACTAGAGCACGCAGCGTTAAATAGCACAGAGCAAACAAGGGCAGTTGGTGGGCGTCAGCTCAGCTGGCCGTGTTCTCGGGTGTTCTACAAGCTGCAGCCGTATGGCCCTTCTCACCAGATTCTACTTGGAGCATTGACCCTAGGGGATGGAGGGCTGTCCCAGAGGACACAGGATGCGTTTTCTCATGGGGGAAGGGCAGCATTGTGGCCCTTGGAGCTCACTACGTGAGCACCCAGCGGCCATGAGAGGCGCTTGGGAAGGAAGACCGGGCCCTGTGTCTGTGGGGTCTGCTCAGCCCCAGCTGCCCAGCAGACTCCTCTGGGCTACTTGGTGAAGTATTCAGGCTGTGCGGTCTGGGCCCCACGCCCAGCGTTTCTGATCGGCTGACCCTGCAGCGCGGCCTGGCCTTCAGAAAATTTTCAGCTTTCCAGGTGATTCCAGCGTGCAGCCAAGGCAGAGAGCCCCTGCCTCTCGGGGCACCGCGCAGAGGTGCACTGCTCTTCTCCAAGGCCAGCCCTCTCATTGGATCCTTGAGCTGCAGTCAGAAGAGACCACATCATCTTTGTGCAGAAGGACTTGCGTGGCACAGCTGGCAGCTGAAGTGGGCAGGCACACAGGTTAAACTGATTAGCTTTAGAGCTGGAAGACCACGCCTTCGCCACGCCCCTGTGTGACCTCACGCCCCCACCTGGCCACACCTGGGTGCCCACCAGCCAATCAGGTTAATTAACCACTCCCCTTTGCAAGTGGGTTAAAAGCCTGGACACGGTGTCTCTTGCCCTCTCTTCCTTTCCCTGGCCTCTAGCCAGGAGGGGGCTGGCTGTAGCCCCGTGCCCCCAGGGTGCGTGGCCTTCAGGCCAGGTGCCTCTTCCTTTCCCTGGCCTCTAGCCAGGAGGGGGCTGGCCGTAGCCCTGTGCCCCCAGGGTGCGTGGCCTTCAGGCCAGGTGCTCTAGGCTTCCTGGCCTAGATGCGCCTCCATGTGGCTGGTTCCTGGTGCTCGGTATGAACCCAGATTTACCCCTCTCTCTTAGATAAAGCTCTCACTCTCCTACGCATCCTTCTCACTAAATAAAAGCTTAAAGTGTACCATGCTGCCTCATTTATGACGGTATTTAGAATTCTTCTTTAAATATTAGGCAAGAACCCTCTCGGGCTTATTAATATTGGGGATTTATTAATAAGCATGTGGTGATATCATATGGCACCCCGAATTTCAGTAACATATGTGACACCCCAGATGGGACTTTGGGGACCTATAAGGGGCCACATTTTTGTCTATATTTTAGGGATCATTTCTGATAGCAGCAGCCAGAGCACAGGGCTGGGCCAAGTGTTAGGAGTCAAGGTCCCTGTGTCCCACCAGGATCCCTGCCCTCCTGGGGAAGAGTGGGGAGGGGTTCCTGGTGACAGAGACCCCTGGGGTTCACTCTTAATTATAGGCTGATCGTGTGTAAGGGCGAGCTGTGTTTTTCCACCACGGGACCTACTTCTGTAGTTTCTGTTTTTCTCTTTCTTCACAAAGTAGGGCTGTTAGTAAAATGGTGCTGTCTTACCTGCGGCGCCATCTATGCCCCAATGCCATCGTGCACAGTAAGTTTTGGTCCTAAGCCCCATGGCCCAAGCCCCGGGGTCAGTTCTCCCCACACCGTGATGGGACTCGCTGCTCCCATTTCCCTGCCTGCTCCCTGCTCATGTACACTGCTCTCCTTCTCTATCCGCCCCTTCCCTCCGACCTGTCAGGTCTCCCCATCAGTACACCTTTTCCCTTACTCCAGTGCTTGGCGTGTTTTGTGGCGGCCTGACATGGGTAATGCACAAAGGCAGGAGCTCTCAGTGAAAACCCTTGCTATTTTACATCACACTTCTACCTTGCATGAATACATTAACATTTTAGCGAAACTGCATTGGTAAGACTTAATCCATCAAATATAGGGTCACTCTGCAAAGAGTATAATTCTTAATTTTTCTACCGTGGTTGAAAAGTCCTGGCTGTATACTTGCATCACTATAAAGCTAGAAAAAATCTAGTTGCCTAGCAATGGACTTCAGGAATGTCATTGTCACCTCCACTCACAAGTGAAAAAACAGTAATGGCAGCCACTTGTGGTTCTAAGCTTGCAGTCTTCATGGAATGTGCTGTCTGTCTGGTATCAGGTGAGCTTTGTGACCTACTCTTGGGTGGGTATATGGAGCCTCCTCCATCCTGTGGATGGGTTTGCAGATCTCTGCACAAATTTCTCTCACTTTTTTTCTCCTTTGCTAGTTCCCGTTCCTTCTAATTTGATTTTCAAAATGCAACCTTTAATTTTACATTGTGAATCTACAACAACTAATGGGTAATTGGGGTAGGTAATTTATCTTGCATGAAGATCAGTGTCCACACCTGCGAAATATTGAAAACAGACACATCTGCAGAATTATGTGGGGTCCTGCGTTGTGGTGCAACACATTAAGCCATCTTTGCGATGCTGGCATCCCTTATCAGAATGCTGGTCGAGTCCTGGCTACAGTACTCCTGGCCCAGCTCCCTGCTAATGCACCTGGGAAGTCAGCGGAACATGGCCTAAGTGTTTGGGCTGCAGCACCCATGTTGGAGACAAGGCTGGAGTTCCTGGGTCCTGCCTTGGACCCAGCCCAGCTGTTGTGGCCATTTGAGGAGTGAATCCGTGGATAGATCTCTTGGTCTCTGGGCCTATCCCTTTCTCCCTGACATTCTTTCAAATAAATGAATAAAATCCTTGTTAGGGTTAAATGAGACCGTATATGTGAAAGCACCCAGCACAACTCTGATATCAGCAGCCAGAGCACAGGGCTGGGCCAAGTGTTAGGAGTCAAGGTCCCTGTGTCCCACCGGGATCCCTGCCCTCCTGGGTGCAGGGCTCAGTTCAGCTCAGCAAGGCTGGAGGAGAAGGCGCATCACTGCGTCTGCCATCAGTCGTCTGAAGACTTTGTCCTGCTCTGCTGTTTTCTATCAGAGTTTAGGCAACGGTGCTGCACGTATCTGGTTTCTCGCTGACTTTAAGTGGTATTCAATCCACACACATCATTATTACCACACTGTGGGGAGCTATTAAAGGTATTCCATACTGCATCAAAGGACAAATGCTGTGATTTATTTTAGTTTTTTAGAGAAAAAAAAGACTTGTGCTATGATAGTAATTAACAACTGGTACCCAGATGACGCGGATCCAGCGTTCCCTGCAGAACAGCTGCAGCTTCTGTAATCTACAGCCCAGCTGTCCCGGATGGTATTTTTAGCGCTATTCTGTCTACACACAGGAACCAGTAGTCAAAATACAGTTAAGAGGGAATGCCGCTGTGGAGCATCTGAGAACGGACGTGCATTTTTTTTTAATTACTGTTTTCTGAGAATGGCTAAAACATAGAGATCTTAAGGGTAGCTGTATGAGAGGAGTAACGACAAAATACACTTGGGAGAATTGAAATCACCAATGCACCTTCAATGGTCTCATCTTTCCTACAATAATGTTCTAATATACACAAATGTGTTTAACACTACGTATAAGCCTAAATATACTAAAGTATAATATGTTTATAAATGTCAATAATATGGATAGATAATTTAAATATAAAATTGAAAATATAAATATAATCCTATAATAATCTAGAATAAGGGCCATGACCATTTCTGGTACCAAATGAAAAATGGTTATAAAATCACTATTTCTTAATAAGGAAGTATTCATCCAGTGCTCCTAGGTGTCGAATGATATTATGATATTATGATATTATGAATTGTGCAAAAACTGCAAAAAAAAAATCTTTACCTATTAAGGAAAACACAGTACTACCTAGTTGGTACTCTAGATTGTAAAGAATAAATAATCAAGGACAAAAAAAAGTTCAGTTGTGGGGAAAATGGGAGTCAGAGGATGAAAAAACACCAAAACATCATTCAGCTTCCCAATGGCTGAGTCTGAAAACCGACATTCTTCCAAAGATGCAGCATAAACTTCTCAACCTAGGAACAAACCTAGCAGTGTCGATTCTTAATTAGAAGGTTTTTATTCTTTAAACTGGAATGGCTTCATTCTCAGAGTCTGGCATGGCAGGAGACCCAGGACCCTCCCCTAGGGCTGGCTCCTCCCGCGGTGCTCCCACCTTTACCTAGCAGACACGTGCTCTTTTCAACAGGTGGCGCCCTCACAGACGGCCTCATTGTCTGTCCAGCGTGTTCCCCTCACTCACCGTCCGCACGTCCTCTAAGGAACACAATCACTGATAATTTTCACATGGTTTTGGATACACGCTTACTTTTGAAGTTTTGAAAATCAAGTGGATCATCTGCTTTAATGTACTTTTACAACATGTCAAGAATGCCAAAACCAAAATTGTATTCAGAAGAATCAAGATCAAAACAGAAAACACTGGATTACACACAAGACACTGGCACAAGCAAGAAAGGCAGAAAGAGACAAATGGGATTCCATCAAGCCAAGAAGCTTCCGCACAGCCAAGGAAACATGCATAAAGAGGCAACCAAGAGAACGGGAGAACATACTTGCAAATTAAACATCTGATAAAGGATTAATATCCAAGACATAGAAGAAGATCAAGACACTCAACAGTAGCAAAACAAACAACCCAGTTAAGGAACGGACTAAGGAAATAAACAGGCATTTTGCAAAGGATGAAATGGCCAGCAGACACATGAATAGAGGCTCAGCATCACTAGCCATCAGGGAAATGCAAGTAAAACCCCAGTGAGGTTTCACCTCCTCCCAGTCAGAATGGTTCTCATCCAAAAATCAAAAAACAACAAAAGCTGGTGAGGATGTGGAGAAAAACACGCTAATCCACTGTTGTTGTAAATATAAACTAGAACAACCATTCTTGAAGACAGCACAGAGATTCCTCAGAAATCTGAAAATAGATCTACCATATGACCCAGCCATCCCACTCCTTGGAATTGACCCAAATGAAATGAAAGCATAATATGAAAGAGTTGTTACCCAGTGTTTATAGAAGATTAACTCACAGTATCTAAGATATTAAATCAACCCAGATGTCCATCAACTGATGACTAGATAAAGAAATTGTAGTGTATTTACATGATAGAATACTACTCAGCCATAAAAAAGAACAAAATCCTGTCTTAACTAAATGGATGCAACAGGAGACCATTGTGCTTACTGAATAAGCCAGTCCCCGAAAGACAAATATGTTTTCCCTGATTTGAGGTAAGTAACATACAGAGTACAAAACAAAAATGTATATGAGTGAAATTGACATTTTGAAATTTGAGTATTGTTTGCAGTCCTTGTCTAGACTCCTGAGGAACAGTAGTTTTTCTACTCACTTCTTGCTGAATTCTTTTTGCAGTGGAAGCCTGCTCAGTTTGTGACTATACAGTACATTGAAAGTATGTCATTGTAAACATTAAAAGAAAAATAAGAAAAGAAGGAGAAAGGATGATGTGATGGAGGGAGGGAAGGTTGGGTAGGAAGTATCATTGTGCTATTAAAACTATACATGAGGGGCCAGCGCAGTGGCGCAGCAGGTTAAAGCCCTGGCCTGAAGCGCTGGCATCCCATATGGGCACTGATTCGAGTCCCAGCTGCTCCTCTTCCAATACAGCTCTCTGTTGTGGCCTGGGAAAGCAGTGGAGGATGGCCCCAGTCCTTGGGCTCCTGAACCCACGTGGGAGACCCGGAGGAAGCTCCTGGCTACTGGCTTCAGATTGGCACAGATCCGGCTGTTGCGGCCATCTGAGGAGTAAACCAGTGGATGGAAGACCTCCCTCTCTGTTTCTACCTCTCTCTGTAACTCTTTCAAATAAATAAAATACATCTTAAAAAAAAGTATACATGAAATACATGAAATTTGTTCCCTTTAAATAAAAAGTCTAAAAATTTTAAAAATGAAATAAAGAAAAATCAGAGAAAAATTCCAAACTTTTGATAATTATAACAAGTACAGCTTTAAAATTTATGTTGTTTTATGCTATGAATGCTACATATAATTCCTTAAGGTTTATATTGTGATATTGTTCAATCTCTGTAATATACAATTCTTCACTTAATATGCAATGTTCATTTTAGCAATATCTATGTAGCTAATAACTTGCTGTTATTACTGCTATTTCCTTTCAATTACTGTGCATATTTATTGACTATTTGAAAAGTCTATTGTTTTATGGATAAATTACCATCATCACAAATTATTGCATTAAATTTTGGCAATAATAAATATATATTTCAAGAGACTGTTAAACAGATATTCACGTTAAGATAAATCCAAAGTACTTTCTTTGACATGAACATTGATGATAAATTTTTTTTAAAGATTTATTTATTTATTTGAAAGGCAGAGATACAGAGAGAGACCGAGAAAGGGAGAGAAATATAGAGATAGCAATACAGAGAGAGAGAGAGAGAGAGAGAGAGAGAGAGAGGGATTTATATATAGAGAGAGAGAATCTTTCATCTCTGGTTCACTCCCCAAATGGCTGCAGCAGCCAGGGCTGGGCCAGGCTGAATCCAGGAGCCTGGAGCTCCATCCCGGTCTCCCATGTGGGTGACAGGGACCTAAGCCCTTGGGCCAACTCCCATATGCCTTAGCAGGGAGCTGGATCAGAGATGGAGCACCCAGAACTCATTGAACTGGAGCTCATATGGGATGCTGGCTTCGCAGGCTGCAGCTTAACCCAGTGTGCTATGATGCCAATCCTGACAATAAATCTCAAGGTATTAACATATTCTGAGTTATGTGCTATTTTAAAATCTCAGTATATATTACCACTAATTCTAAATGACATGCTATTGTGATAAATAATTATGAGTCAACTAAACGTTCTCACAATCATTGATTACTGATGGTTTCAAAGATGCCAGATACAACCTCAGTGAATAGCAGATTTTGTCTAAATACACGTGTGTAAATATATATGTGGATATATAGTCAGTGCATAGACTTTCATGTTAATATATTTCATATATTAATTGTATACTTCTATATGTACTTATTTTATGATAGGATATTTGCATAAACAGAATTACCATGACTGAACACCTGTTTCTGTCTACCGCAGCTCATCTTCCTCTGCACACGAAGCCTTGACTTCTACAGGTGTAATATCCAGACCCCAGGTCACACCCAGCGAGCAGGTGATCCAGTGTGAGTACCAGGTGGAAGCAGCTCCCAGAGGGGGGGCCTGCAGTTCCCCTGACACCCCAATAACTTCCACAGACCTGCTGTACACCTACCAGCTTGTCCACGTCTGTTTCTTTCTCTCTACCAGCTTGTCCACGTCACTCTCTACTTGGTGCACGTGAGCTTCACAGCGCTAACAACCACCAGTCGTGAGCCCCAAATGTACCTGTGTGGCTCAGCCTTTCACCCACCTTCTAGAAACCCTGTTTGTGCTCTGTTTGGAATCACATGAGCATCAGAAGTGAACGTCCACGCAAGGTCTTCTGGGGTCTGGCCTTTCCCGTGCCCACAGAAGCCTGGCATCCCCCTCCCTGTCGGTTGTGAAACTAAGTCTTCCATTTCCTTCAGCTTCAACTCAAAAGCTACTCTCCGGCTAGCGCATGGCTTATTTGGTTAATCCTCCGCCTGCAGTGCCGGCATCCCATATGGGTGCCGGGTTCTAGTCCTGGCTGCCCCTCTTCCAGTCCAGCTCTCTGCTGTGGCCCGGGAAGGCAGTGGAGGATGGCCCCAGTGCTTGGGCCCTGCACCCCATGGGAAACCAGAAGGAAGCGCCTGGCGCCTGGCTTCGGATTGGCGCAGCTCTGGCCGTAGTGGCCATTTGGGAGGTGAACCAACGGAAGGAAGACCTTTCTCTCTGTCTCTCTCTCTCACTATCTAACTCTATCTGTCAAATAAAAAATAAAAAACAAAAGTTACTCTCTGTGAGGTGGTCTCTGGCTATGCTCCCTCAATGCCAACACTCACTGCTCTTTCATATTTTCTCCTAAACCCTTAGAACTGCTACTTGTAGCATGCATTTTATTTATTCAGTTTATTTGTTGCCTCCATGCCCCATGGAAAATGAACTTGCTGGACAGAGATTACTGTCTGCTTTGTTCCTTACTACATCTCTCAAAATAGAACAAGATGCTGCACACAATAGATTGTCAATTAAAATGTGCTTCAAAGTCCTTTAATAATGAAGCTTCGACACTGTGGTTCAGACAGCAGATAAAGGGCATCGTTTTGCAGGTGCATCCCCCAAACAGAAAGTCAAGGGAGCAAATTCAGTTAGATAAATGAACAGAGAAATAGAGTCGGCCTTTATATTCTAACTCGTTTGTGTGATCTGCTGACTCAACAGCCTGTGCAGAGCTAGACACGTGTCCCTCTTTATGTCTGAGTCATGGCCTGTGTATATGTCAGAGGTGTCTGGAATGGATGTGTCTCATGTGAACTTCAATCATTTTCTATCAGTGGGAGTTTCTTACCTACCATCAGCTGGTCACCACCTTCTCTCACATGGAGACTGAACAGCTCTGGTGACTAACGTAATCTTCGTAAAATGGAAAAGCACAATGGAGCTCCTCACTACTCAGACCCTTGACCTCTAAGGGCTCATCAGAGGTCCTCAGGTGGAGGCCGGACTGGGAGCATCACTCCGGATCTTGCCCAGGAGATGGGTTAAATACTAGCAAAAGGTCACCGTCCTTCCTTGGGTAAGTATGTCCATCTTTGTGACCCCTTCTCTGGTTTTATCTGCAGTAAAAGAACACCATAAACATGTGGGGGGATCAAACAGTATTGCATGAATTTCCCCCCATTTGCTGATCTGGGGAAGACGCAGAACGAATGCCTCCCGTGTTCATTCTGTAGAGATGGAGACAGTGGTCCTTTGCAAGGGGCCCATGTGTCTACGACTTTGAGTCTGTGGATCTCTGATATATTTTGCTTCACTCAAAAGTGGCCAGTGATGAAGGGAGACACGTGAAGCTTTTAGAATAGACTGCGAATTGAAAATAAATCTTGATGTGAACAGAAGGGGAGAGGGAGCGGGAGAGGGGAGGGTGGAGGGAGGGAGGGAAGTTGCGGGGGGGAGGAGCCACTGGAATCCACAAGCTGTACCTTGGAAATTTATATTCTTTAAATAAAAGCAAAAAAAAAAAAAAAAAAAAAAAAGGATATAAAAAAAAAAAAAAGAATAGACTGCATCCCAATTTCCTAGTTAATGTTTTCAGTAAAGGCTGGCATGTCACCACAGAAAACCCATTAGAGCCAGTGCCATGGCTCAACAGGCTAATCCTCCACCTAGCGGCGTCGGCACACCGGGTTCTAGTCCCGGTTGGAGCTCCAGATTCTGTCCCGGTTGCCCCTCTTCCAGGCCAGCCCTCTGCTGTGGCCCAGGAGTGCAGTGGAGGATGGCCCAAGTGCTTGGGCCCTGCACCCCATGGGAGACCAGGAGAAGCACCTGGCACCTGGCTCCTGCCATCGGATGAGCGCGGTGCGCCGGCCGCAGCACGCCGGCCGCGGCGGCCATTGGAGGGTGAACCAACGGCAAAGGAAGACCTTTCTCTCTGTCTCTCTCTCTCACTGTCCACTCTGACTGTCAAAAATAAAATAAAAAAAAGAAAAGAAAACCCATTAGAACGAGGCAAGTGAACCGACCTCAGCAGTGGCGCTGTTAGCCTGACTGGCGATGTTTCATCTAAGAGTTATTTTGTTAGCTACCCTGTCAATATTATATTGATGAAGAGGAAAAGTAATTCATCTTCCTGTCTCTCTGTGTAGGCTTCAACTCTGTGATTCTTCAATTACCTAGTCCCAACAGCAGGACATTTTTTACATCGAATTTAAAAATACGTTTGCTACTTTCCGCAGTTTGTCTTCTGTGCCATTATATGCTTCTGAACATTTGTGTATATCACTTTGGACATGAATGCCTCGTTCAGCTGAGAGAGCCCTGAGTTATCACGGGAGGTCACGCGTAGCCCCAGCTCTGTTTTCACTTTAAATATAATGGCCCTCGGGGGAGTATCTCAGGAAGGGGAGCACTTGGCAAAGACTTTGAGTTATATTTTCGGCCCAACGAATGCCAGCAGCACAGCGCCATTCTTTCTGCTCTGGTTGTCATAGAATGCCAGGTGCTTTGAAACACAGACAAGGACACTTGGGCTCTTTGAATGCAGAGTTGTAACAGCCAAGGGCAGGAGAGAGAACGTGAGACTAGGGTCACACACGGTTTCCCGGCAGAATCACGCTGAAATCTCAAGAGAAAGAGGCGCGTGAATCCCCTCAGTGCTCAATCAGGACGTGCGTCTGTTACCCGCAGGAACAATGGGCCCCAGCACTTCGTTCTCTGTCACTCTCCTCGCCTTCTGTCGCCAGCGAGGGCAGCCCCGATGTTGGAGGTCAGGCTTCATCGGCTTCTCTGGCTTAGATGACCTGCAATGCCTGCTGGACTGGTATCAAACCAAATGGCTTAAAACATTATCAACAGTAGCACAGCAATGAAAATAGGAAGCACTAACAACACACTCAAAGCTTTCTATCAAAATGCCTTGCTTAATGACTGTTCTCATCAAGCCCTCAAAAGGTTCTATGTTTTCATTTAAATTTGTTCATCGCCTTAACCTCTGCGTTCCTGTCCTATTCTTTCACTTCCAGACAATTCATCCCGTCTTTGCAGAGCTTAACTTTGCTGTGACTCCTAGCCAAAGCTTACACTTCACAGCACATTTGAAAGAAAGAGACATGAATTTGCTGAAACTTGAAAGCATTCCAAGATCACGTAACTGGAATTATTTTTCCTCTTATTCACCAGAGGACTAAATGCCAATATCAGAAATGTATTCTTGGGACCATGTGCAATGCCAGCAACCCATATGGATACTGGTTCGTGTCCCAGTTGCCCCACTTCCTATCCAGTTCCCTGCTAATGGTCTGGAAAAGCAGCTGAAGATGGCTCAAGTGCTTGGACCCTGTAGTATACACATGGGAGATCTGGATGTATTCCTGGGTTCCTGGTACGGGCTTGGCCCAGCTCTGGCCATTGTGGCCATATGGGGAGTGAACCAGTGGTGGAAGATATCTCTCCCCACCATCGCCCTCTCTGTAGCTCCACCTTTCAAATAAATAAAATACTCTCTAAGAAAAAAAAAATAAATGTGTCTTTGGGGTTAAATGCCAGCATTTCCACAGGAGCTTTATTTTAAAAATGTAAAGTTTAGGAAGCGGGATACACAGCAGACCCATAGAATGGCAGATGTCCTAAATAGTACTCTGGCCTCAGAATCAGCCCTTAAGGCATTCAGATCTGGCTCAAGAGCCCATGAGAGTATTTTAGGCATGGAAAGCCAAGACACTTTGGCAAAAACAAACAAACAAACAAACTAAAATGAAAGGTCTCTGTAGTGAGATCCCAGTGGAAAGAACGGGGCCATCAAAGAGGAGGTACATTTCTCTCAAGGGAGGAGAGAACTTCCACTTTGACTATGACCCTGTCGGAATAAGATCGAAGTTGGCAAGCTCAAAAGGCTTCCATAGCCTTGGCAACTCATGACTAGAGCCTAGGGAGATTACTGACGCCATAAACAAGAGTTTCAAATTGTTAAGTCAACAACAGGAGTCTCTGTGTACTTTCTCCTCATGTAAGATCTCTGTCCTTAATGTGTTGTTCAATGTGAACTAATGCTATAACTAGTACTGAAACAGTATTTTACACTTTGTGTTTGTGTGTGGGTGCAAACTGATGAAATCTTTATTTAATATATATTAAATCGATCTTCTGTATATAAAGATAATTGAAAATGAATCTTGATGTCTGTCTTGACTGTTGAGGAACACTTTTTTAAATTCTATTTGTGGAACTCAACATAGAGTTACTCAGATGTACATAAAGTTAATTGAAAATAAGACCCTAGTGGAAAGAAGTGGACATCAAAGAAGGATGTACTTATCTCTGAAAGGAAGGGAGAACTTCCACTTTGCTTATGGTCTTGTTTAATCTTGAAGAAGTTTGTGGATTCACAAGGCTTCCATAGCCTAGGCAGTTCATGTCAAGAGCCTCAGGTGATCACTGACATCATATGTAAGAGTGTTAATTGTTAAGTAAACAACAGGAGTCACTGTGCACTAACTTCCTGTGCAGGACCCCTGTCCTCAAAGAGCTGCATTATGAGAGTAAACAATAAAACTCGTTCTCAAAGATTCCCTTCATTTTAGTGCATTAAGTGGAGGATATTCTATGTCTCATAAGTTTTAAATAAGCCTAAGTGTCACACTCCATTGCTTGTTTCCTTAGGTGCTTCTTTGATTAATGATAAAACTTGTTCTCAAAGAAAAAAAACAGTATATTATCACAAAAATTAAAAGAAAAATAAGAAACAAAGCAGGAGAAAGGGTGGAAGTGAGGGAGGGTGGGACAATGGTGTGGGAAGTGTCACTATGTACTTAAAACTGTATGTATGGGATACATGAAATTTGTTCCATTTACATAAATTAAAAAATTAAATAAAAAACTGCTCTCACATGAAAAAATGTAAAGTATAAACTTCAAGTGTGGATCTGAGGGCAGATATATGATGGAGAAGAAAGAGACTATCGCTGTTAGTGGTTATGATTTTTGTATATGCTTACATTTATTCTTTTTTTTATTTTTTTTTTTGACAGGCAGAGTTAGACAGTGAGAGAGACAGAGACAGTGAGAAAGGTCTTCCTTCTGTTGGTTCACCCCCCAAATGGCCACTACAGCCGGTACTGCGCCGATCCTCCACTGCACTCCCGGGCCACAGCAGAGGGCTGGCCTGGAAGAGGGGCAACCGGGACAGAATCTGGCACCCCGGCTGGGACTAGAACCCGGGGTGCTGGCGCCGCAGGTGGACGATTAGCCAAGTGAGCGGTGGCGCTGGCCTACATTTATTCTTATGCAATGTCTGGAGCATCCCATTGTATGGATGAGTAAACTATGGTTTAAAGAATTGAAGTGACTTGTTGTAAGTAACCCTTGAATATCAGATGCTAACATTGGTCAGTCATGGGCTGAGGAGAAATGGTCAGTCAGCCCCACTCTCTTCAGAGTCAGTGTTCCCACCGTGATGACTGGCTGAGTGTCCAACAAAGTTAAGGTGGCTGGCTCAACCGCCACTTGTATTAAAGGCACAATGAATTAGCCAAAAGGCTCTCCGGTCTCTTAGCGGCTGGGGTCTCTTCAGCAGGAGACACGATGTGGGAAGAGTCTGTTCTGTGAGTCCCATACACGTGGGTTAAACTACAAGTTCTTCTCTTCTCAGCCGTGATTGTGGGAAATTACTTAATCTTGCTGAGAACTCAGCATCCTTGGGGATACGATAAAGATTTCTGTGCGAATAAGATGATTTCAGATGAAGGATAAATTGGGAATAAATACTCCTTTGAGAACATCTGGCACAAAATATTTACTGAAGACTCTAAGGTAAGAATAATACAGGCAACGATAATAGCATCAGTCATAGCGTGGCGGAACTTCCGAAACACGGAACAGAAAGCCCAACAGAACACGACGTCACTGTTTCAGTCTCTTGCATCTCTTTGTATCTCGAGTCCCTGTAACTTCAGGACAGGCCAGAGAGGAACGGGAGACCAGGGGTACACGGCCCGGAAAGGGGACAGCTCTGAGGAAAGGAGCAAGTCTGGCCAGCGCCACAGCTCAACAGGCTAATCCTCCGCCTGCGGCACCAGCACACCAGGTTCTAGTCCCGGTCGGGGCACCGGATTCTGTCCTGGTTGCTCCTCTTCCAGGCCAGCTCTCTGCTGTGACCAGGGAGTGCAGTGGAGGATGGCCCAAGTGCTTGGACCCTGCACCCCATGGGAGACCAGGAGAAGCACCTGGCTCCTGGCTTCAGATCGTCGCAGCGCGCCGGCTGCAGCAGCCATTGGGGGGTGAACCAACGGAAGGAAGACCTACCTCTCTCTCTCTCTCTCTCTCTCTCTCTCTCTCTCTCTCTCTCCATTCTGCCTGTCAAAAAAGAAAAAAGAAAAGGAGCGAGTCTGACACTGGCTCAGTTCAGCACCAGCTTCTGCCTCCTGATTGTGGGGGCCCTTTTCTGATTCTCAAGCCATTGTCTTCCCACCTCCTGTTCCCACACCTGTCTTGTCCCTCCTAACTCCCTGCAACACTTTCAATTTTTTCCCTTCCCATTTACACCGACTTTTTCTAAATCACTTATGCAGTTGTCTTGCTTCTGCTCGATAGAAAAATATGGTCCCCTTTGCCCTACAAGACTGAATTCACATTCCTTTGCGGCATGGGAAGCTCTCATGTCTAAAAGCCATCCACGTGCCAGCATTATCCCTTGTCCCTCTCTTCTCATCACATGCACACAGACAGGTGGGGCACCTAGTGGAACACACAGCTCCCCTCTTAGGCCAAATGCCCTCTCTTTCATAGGAAGAACATTGAGACCAGCATCACTTAAAATAAGCCACTTTTTCCTATAGACTAAAATATCACTTTTGTGTAATATTTCATCTCACACACACTGGGCTCTGCTTCTGGATCCCATTTGGTGGAACTGATCTATTTGTCTCTCCCACTGCCAACATCACATCGAGTGTACTCCAGTAGCTTCATCATATTTGCTGACATCTGCTAAGCAGGCTTTACAAAGAGTTTTCTTGACTATTCCCCAAGACCTGGATTTTCAGATGAGTTTTAAAAGAATATCATCCAAATCCAAATTGGATAAATTGTTAGAATTTTAATTGTGGTTTCATTAAATTTGCATATCAATATCAAGGAAATCAACTATTGAAGTATAATTTATTTGATTGGCTTTTGGAAATGTCAGATACATTTTAATTTCTTTGTGAAAGGCTTATTAATTCTTTTCCAATAGGGATGTGACAAATCATAGCAGCCATTTTGGGCAGCCCAAAGCTATTTTGTCTTTTTAGATTTGCTTTGAGAGCAAGGGAAGAATGAGAATCATTAAAAGAAAATAGTGGTGGAGCATTTCCAGGGGACTGATGTTGGCACTCACTTAAATCCGAATCACTTCACACATTCCCAGAACCTATGCAGATCACCTACAGGCATAAAGGAAAACTCACTGGACAACATAACAAATCCAACAACAGTAACAGTGCACAGCCAAGGCCAATCATACCCATCAAATCATATTTTCAATTTGGCTCACAAAGCAAGAGCCAACCACGGGCTACATACAAGACACAGGCAAAACACAGTGATTCTGAAGAGATTCACAAGGGCTCTACAAGATGGACAAGGAAATGCAATCAGTGAGAATGCCCAGGTAGCGATCTTGATAGCAAAATAGAACCTGAGCCAAAATATGGAACGAGTCAAATTAAACAGGATTTATTGATTAACAATTGCATAATAAGATACAGAAAGTATAAAGTAAAACAAGTAAGTGAGTGAAACAAGCAATGCAAATCTCCTTTGTGGGAGATGCAAGACAGAAGCACACTCTTGGTGAAGGGATGTCAGGCGGAAGAGCAATCAGGATAAAACCCCCAGTGCAATTCCTAACAGCCCCCCTTAGCCAGACGCCTTTTCCTGCACATAGAGCACAGGGCACAGAAGGCAGGAGGTGTTTGAAATAGCAAACAAAGCCTCGGTGACAGGAGCGTGCCCAGGAGCCCGGCAGCCACCATGGCCAAGAATGGAACAGGTTAAGGAACAAAATCAAGTGGCACTGGATTCTAACCTAAGGTAAAAGCAAACACCCATGGGTCCTGAGATACAAAGAAATGACTGAATAAGCTAAAACTAGAGGAAAGGAGTTAAATGTCCCACGTAAAAGAATTCCAAGCAATGAATGCTTATGTCATCCGTCAGAGACGTGACATGAACTTGCCTCCTGAGGACCAAGGCCAACGTCATCAGTGTTGTGCTGCTAATATGTGCACATTGCGAGTTGTAACAGAAACCACACTGCCTTCGCTCCTGTGCTTCTAGCAAGAACTCATAACTCCAGTCTCACAAAAAATAAAATAAAATAAATAACCAGACATGTCCAGTAGAGGGCACCCCACAAGCCAGCCAAGCAGCGTTCCGCACATCTGGCAAAGCCACGATGCACAAGCAAAGTCTAAGATGTGTCCCAGCCTAGAGGATGGGGACGCGAGGGCTGGAAGGGACGTGATGTAAAGGTGACGGTGCCCCCCATCGTCCATGTGCTGGAAACCCCCAGTGCCGCCGTGTTGGGAGGTGATGAGGTCACAAAGACTTGGTCTGGCGTTGTCACTTGGGCGTGGGTTAGTTATGGCAGGAGTGGGTTCCGGATCACAGCAAGAGTTTGGCTGGGTCCTCTCCTGTGGGCATGCTCTCTTCCCCACGCGATGCCTTGGGCCAAGCGGTGCCAGAAGAAAGCCCTCGTTAGATGTAGCCCCTCAATTAGACTTCACAGCCTCCAGGATCATGACTCAAAGAAGTTTCTGTTCATTATAAATTATGCAGCCTGTGACATTTTGTTATAGCACCATAAAACGAACTAAGATGCATGGTTTTCTGGATAGGCCTGGCACAGGAAGAGACTAATGAGCAGGAATGGGGGGAAATGTGATGCCAAGGGTTCCTTAGCTGTGACACATGGTGCAGAGTTCGTGAGAAATCTGCACGCTTTCCCCCTGTAAGTCAGTGTTTATTCTACAATACAAAGTGTGCCCCAAACAAACAAGACAACAAGTCTGAGCTACTCAAGGATTCAGATTCCAATGTGGTGTCTCCCGTGTGCTAGGATCTGTTGCTGGCAAAGTATACCTGAATATTTCATTTGGGAAAGTTTTCTGGTCTATGACAAATGAAGTAAGAGAGTATTTTGAAATGTGTCCTTGAGAGCAAAATATGGGGCTGGCATTTGTGGCATAGTGTGTAAAGCCACCGCCTGCATCACTGGCATCTCATATAGGTGCTGGTTCGAGTCCTGGCTGTTCCACTTCCCATCCAGCTCCCTGATAATGCACCTGGGAAAGCAGTAGAAGATGGCCCAAGTGCTTGGGCCCCGGAACCCATGTGGGAGACCTGGAAGAAACTCTGGGTTCCTGGTTTCAACAATGGCATATTCCTGACAGTTGCAGCCATTTGGGGAGTGAACCAGCAGATCGTAGATCTCTCTCTCTCTCTCTCTGTCTCTCTAACTCTGCCTTTCAAATAAATAAAAAATAAATCTTTTTATTTATTTATTTATTTTATTTTACGGGCAGAGTGGACAGTGAGAGAGAGAAAGGTCTTCCTTTTGCCATTGGTTCACCCTCCAATGGCCGCCACAGCTGGCGTGCTGTGGCTGGCACACCGCGCTGATCCAATGGCAGGAGTCAGGTGCTTCTCCTGGTCTCCCATGGGGTGCAGGGCCCAAGCACTTGGGCCATCCTCCACTGCACTCCCTGGCCACAGCAGAGAGCTGGCCTGGAAGAGGGGCAACCGGGACAGAATCCAGTGCCCCGACCGGGACTAGAACCCGGTGTGCTAGGTGGAGGATTAGCCTATTGAGCCCCGGTGCTGGCCAAAAATAAATCTTAACAAAAAAAAAAAAAAAAAAGAGCAAAGCATGTAACGGTTCACTTAACACAGCAGCCAGCCTCATGCAAGGTCGCTTCCTACATTTACATTTTGTTGGTGTTGTTTACAGATTTGCCCTTACTGATGGCTAAGGAGTAATCTGGGATTAAAAAAAAAATCACAGGATGAAAGTCAGTTTTACTGGCATTTCATGCTTAATCATGCAATCGATGACTTTGATTGCAAAGCTTTAAAATAAAGTGCCATCTAGCTAACCAAACATAAAAATGCTTCTATTGACGAAATGAAGAGACATATCTTCACGCTGCTCCTGCCTTCTCTCCCGCTTTCCCTTCGCAGACAAGCGAGATCCCTGCTTCCTCCTCTCCGTGCAGCATGGAAACCGTTCTCGTCAAGGGCGACCATGCCCTCCCAACTGCTGCAGTGCGTTGAGTGTGTGTGTTTTCATCGTCGTCAGTCTAGTTATGACATGGAAGCACCGTGACAACGCCACAGGGGCTGGTCAGGGCTCCGAGCAGCATGCACAGAATGGTTGGGGCCTGCGGGGAGGCAGTGTCCAAGTGTGAGTGTTGTGGGGCCGCGAACAAGTCCCACCTCCCATAGAAACGGTTTCCCTGTTTCCCCAGGCCCTCACAGGGTGTACAGGGCATTGCATGGTCAAGGCTGCTGGATGAGCCGGTGGAGCCCAGATTGCAGGCTCACTACGTATTGTCTGCTGCAGGTGAGGGGCAGAACGCCATGGCCCTGCCCCTCCACATCTCGCATCGCTGCCTCTCTGAGCCGTGGGCCTGCAGCACCCGGCCCAGGCTGCTCTCCACCTCCTCTGCCTGACCGCTGGAGTTCAGGCCCACAGTGGGCTTGCCTGTTTCTTCTCTCTGTCTCTTTTTAAGATTTATTTATTTGTTTGAAAGTCAAAGTTACTGAGTGAGGGAGAGACAAAGACATAGAGGTCTTCCATTCGCTGCCCGCAGAGCGCTGGGCCGGGCCAAATCCAGGACCAGGAGCTTCATCCAGGTCTCCCACGTGGGTGGCAGGGGCCCAACCTTTGGGTCATCTTCTGTTGCATTCCCAGGGCATTAGCAGGGACTGGGTCAGAAGTGCAGCAACCAGAACGTGAACCGGGGCCCATATGGGAGGGCGGCACAGCAGGTGGAGGCTGGACCCGCCACACCACAAGGCCAGCCCCTTCTATCCTTCAACATTTTTTTTAAAATTTATTTGACAGTAGAGTTACAGACAGTGAGAGAGAGAGAGAGAGAGAGAGAGAGAGAGAGAGAGAGAGAAAGGTCTTCCTTCTGTTGGTTCACTCCCCAAATGGCGGCTATGGCTGGCACTGTGCTGATCCGAAGCCAGGAGCCAGGTGCTTTTTCCTGGTCTCCCACGCGGGTGCAGGGCCCAAGCTCTTGGGCCATCTTCTACTGCCCTCCTGGGACACAGCAGAGAGCTGGACTGGAAGAGGAGCATCTGGGACTAGAATCCAGCGCCCATATGGGACTGCACTGCAGGTGGAGGATTAACCAAGTGAGCCACGGCGCCGGCCCCTCAACATTCTTTATTTTCGCTCTATCTAAAACGTGGAGAGGGAGCAGAGGGCTGTGTGAGCAGCAGCAGCCCTGGTGTGGGGTGTGGGGAGCCCCGAGTTGCTCCCCTGGGCGCTGAGATTGGCCTTGTGTCCCTGCAGTCCCTGCGGGGTGCTGACTTCCCACAGCCAGCAGCATCTTCTTTTATGCTCACGCTCCCAGGCCTGCAGCAGCTCCCATTTCCTGTTTCCCGTGTTAGGTCCTCTGATGGGAACCAATGAGAACGGCTTCTGTGTCTGAAGGAACACTCGTTCATTCCCAGACACAATGTTAGCTTGCCAGGGCTGCGGTAACCCGGTGTGGCTGGGGTGGCTCTCGCAGGCCCAGGTGTCCCGGTTCCTGGTGAGGGCTGTGTCTGCTCTTGGTGGATGTGCAGTGGCTTCGTGCTCTCAAGGATTATCCTGAGTAGGTCTGAGGGTGTGCCTCCAGTCCTTCCCTCTATGTAAGGATTGAGCTAGGGCTCACCAGAGCGGTCTCACGTCACCAAACGCCCAAACGAGATGGCAATCTGAAGTACCGGGGTAAGGACTTGATGACATGTTTTCTGGAGGAATGAAATTCATGGCGTAAAATAACATAGACTCATGCAATATAGAAACAGATGCATTTTCCCATAATACAGAGACACCTGCCCACAGCCACTGTGCTGTTCAACAGTGTCCCCATGGAGCTGCGTTCTTTGTTCTCAGCTGAGCATCCCTGTCATTCCCAAACTCAGCATGTGGATAAAAGCTACCGTTCCAGCACCAGCCACGACTGTATTCCAACTGCAATGCATGTTACCAGCCAAGGAGAAAGGAGCCAAGGGGATAAGCAGACATCTCCCATTGAAGGTACCCCAGTCCCTCACCCAGGATTTTTACTTAGCCTGCTGCCCGGAGCTGTGTCAACAGCCACACTCATGTCGTGAAGTGTAGGCGATGAAATCCCTGTTCTGAGAGCATCGTGCCTCACGAAAACTTCAGTTTCGACAAGCAGAAGAGGAGAGTGCATATCATAGGCCAACACGGCAACACCCGCACTGCACACTTGTGGTTTCTACCTTGTGCTTGGGCCTCTGCACCCACATGGAAAACCTGGATGAAGCTCCTGGCTCCTGGCTTCGGATTGGCCCAGCTCCAGCCATCGTGGCCAACTGGGGAGTGAACCAGTGGATGGAAGACCTCTCTCTCTCTCTCTCTCTCTCTCACTGCCTCTGCCTCTGCCTCTCTGTAACTCTGGCTTTCAAATAAATGAGTAGATCTTTAAAGAATAAATAAGAGGTCTGTGCTATGGTGCAGTGGGTAAAGCCACTGTCTGCAGTGCTGGCATCTGAGATGAACAGTGGTTTGAATCCTGGCTGCTCCAGTTCAGATCCAGCTCTCTGCTGTGGCCTGGGAAAGCAATAGAAGATGACCCGAGTCCTAGGGCCCCTGCACCCACGTGGGAGACCCAGAGGAAGCTCCTGGCTCCTGGCTTCGGATTGGTGCAGCTCTGGCCATTGTGGTCAACTAGGGAGTGAACCAGTGGATGGAAGACCTCTCTCGCCCTCTCTGCCTTCTTTCTCTCTGTGTGTAACTCTGACTTTCAAATAAATGAACAGATCTTTAAAAAACAGATCAATAAAAGAGTTTATGCCCTCTGTTCTTGGTTTCCCAAACTGCCAGCACTCACCCGGTAGCTGTCACCTGGTAGCTTTGCCGTCAGTGCTTGCTGCAAATGAGAAGGGAATGAGGTAGGATAAAAACAGGTGTCAGGGACCCAGCCTTGGGCCATTCCACACCAGGTAACGGGTGGAACACAAGGTGAGGCTCCATGAGAGTTGCATTACCAGTTTCTCAATTTGCAGAGACGATGTATCAGCTGTGCGCGTGTCCGAGGTTACAGCTTTTGTCTCTCCTGGAAAGAGAAGCTGTCTGTTATTAGACCCTTAGGCGGGGAGCCAGTACCGTCCCTGGCCCAGCAACCATCTGTGTTCAAAACTGAGAATCAGGGCGGGACTAAAGCCCACTCTCCTCACACCTCCTAGTTCCTCCTTCTAAATTAAGTCAGCTAGAAGGGTCTTCTAATTTCCTCGGCAGTGAGCGTATGAGCCCATGGAGCCTAAGCCTGATGTTTAATGAAGAGAGTAAGTGTTTTTCTAAAATTAAAAGCAGAGAAGAGATGACTGAAAGGCCCTTCAGCCTGCAATTAGCTTCAGTAAACGATGCCTCCCTCTTGTGGAACCCTTCCTCCTGCCAGAGGTCTGCGCCGCTGGTGGGATTCTCCAGGGCCCGACTTAGCGTTCTGACCAGGAAGCGCTCACTCTGGCTGTGTTTGTGCTTTGTGACCCATTGTTCATCTAGGGGTTGCTAAAGGCTTACATCAAAAAAAAAAAAAAATTAAAGCAAGCAGAAGAATATGGGAAATGTTTTGCAATTTGGAAGCAGTTTTAATCCTGCCTTTTTTTTTCTTCCCATCTCCTGGGAAATGATTGATTAATCCCTGAAGAAACTCCCTCTAATGGAAAAGAGCTCTTCACGGTGACTTCAATTAATTGGTAGTAGTTACACAAGGCACTGTGTTAAGAAATAGCGTATGATTAGGCTGAAAGCAATTTAGCCAAGGCAATTTGGCTTTCTGCAATTGAGCTGAAAGCAAGGTGTTCAACATAAAAACCTAATTGAAAAGGAATATTTTTCAGATGGTTTTTTTTCTAAGTATGGTGCTCCTTAAAGTGATTTCTTAAAATATCTAGGTGCTATGAGAAACTGAAGGGAGAAAGTTCTACTTTATCTCTTCTCTGAATTTCAGATTTATATTCATTCATTCCAGTTTTGTTCTCTTCACAACAACAAAACTAAGAAAACACAAATGGCCGGCGCCGTGGCTCAATAGGCTAATCCTCCGCCTTGCAGCGCCAGCACACCGGGTTCTAGTCCCGGTCGGGGTGCCGGATTCTCTCCAGGTTGCCCCTCTTCCAGGCCAGCTCTCTGCTGTGGCCAGGGAGGGCAGTGGAGGATGGCCCAAGTGCTTGAGCCCTGCACTCCATGGGAGACCAGGAGAAGCACCTGGCTCCTGCCATTGGATCAGCGTGGTGCACGGGCCAAAGCGCACCGGCCACGGCGGCCACTGGAGGGTGAACCAACAGCAAAGGAAGACCTTTCTCTCTGTCTCTGTCTCTCTCAATGTCCACTCTGCCTGTCAAAAAAAAAAAAAAAAAAAACACAAATGCCCAAATCTTGGGGATCATGAATCTCTAGGTGATTAGTTTTGTGGGTGTTCTTTTGAGAGAGGCTATTTCTATTTTTCTACTTCAATATATTAAAAACAGAATTAAGTCCATTAGAAAAAGTATAAAAGCAAAATTAAAGATATTGATAAAGGTCTATAAATTTGATGAAAATATTCAAAGACAAAGTTACAAACTCTAGTGATGTGGCAGAAGCATCATTGTTGGATGAATACATGATAATTCTTACATTTCTTATAATTCTTATATTTTAAATAATAATTCTTATTATTGGACTATATTGTCCCATTTACACTCAGCTAAACAATATCAATGAAAGCACAGGTGGGCCCCAGGACTCAGCTGGAGAGAATCACCAGATTCGAGGGGGATGTCCAAGGCTCAAGAAAGGGCAGCCAAGGCACAATATTCTCCAGACGGGAGGGGTGAGTTTGCCCACCCCCTAGAAAAGCAATTGTATTTGTATAAGTAGAAATAGTCTGGCTGGCGCCATGGCTCACTAGGCTAATCCTCTGCCTTGCGGTGCCGGCACACTGGGTTCTAGTCCCGGTCGGGGTGCCGGTTTCTGTCCTGGCTGCCCCTCTTCCAGGCCAGCTCTCTGCTGTAGCCCAGGAGTGCAGTGGAGGATGGCCCAGGTGCTTGGGCCCTGCACCCCATGGGAGACCAGGAGAAGCACCTGACTCCTGCCATGGGATCAGCGCGGTGTGCTGGCTGCAGCAGCCATTGGAGGGTGAACCAATGGCAAAGGAAGACCTTTCTCTCTGTCTCTCTCTCTCTCTCACTATCCACTCTGCCTGTCAAAAAATAAAAAGAAATAGTCTAACAGCAAATCTTGTCATGTTCACACTACAGTGAAAGTTAATAGTAAAATCAAGAAGAAGCCCCCATTCCTATCCTCAAACTTTAGCCTTTTAGAGAAATACAGTTTGCAAGGCACTCTTCATCCAACCCAGAACTGCTCGCCTCAGAGTTGGTGGACCAAGGAAAGTCTTATCAGGGAATGAGCATTAACTCTGTCCGTGACGCATGCACCAGGTCAGCTGCTAAGACAGAAGTAAAGGCCACCTTCCACAGCAAGGACACGCTCCCCTTACCTGCGTGTTCTCTGCAAGAACAGGAACTGCCCCCACACAAGAGCGCGTGGCGGCAGCATTTCCACCACGTGACCCACCCTGAACCCACCTGGTCATCTGGGCGGTCACCTGTTGGGTGGAAACTTCTGTCTTTAGGACGGGAAGCAGTTTTACTGTTTGGCGCATGGTACCTGCCCAGCCCGCCTCTACCCTCCCTCAGAGATGGGAGATGGGGACCCTACCGCCCTCATGTTTACTTTTCCAGGTATTTCACAATGTCAAGGGATGTACGTGTTTACATACATTTCAAAGAGATGGCTCCCAGGTCTTTGAGAAAGGTAGTCATGGGCTGTGAAACTGACAACTTCAAAAAGTTGCAAGTAAATGTGCAAGGATTTTCTAACGTATGTATCTTCTTTTGCTTTATAAAACTTTTAATTCAGACAATAATTTTATATACTTATGAGTTACGGTGTAATCACTTGGTTTATACACTGTGTTAAATTTTCTAATCATGTGACTCTCATGTTTCATTACAGTCACACAAAATATTTTACCTCAAAGGAAAAAATGCCAGGAATTTATAGTGCTTTTAGAGTTTAAAAAATCTGTTTCCTACTTTGTTTATTAAAATGAAAAAGCATCAACTGTGACATTCTATGTTGAAAAGAAAATGAAAAATTGACATACATTTCAAAGAAACAGAAAAAACAAAAAAAAACCGAGGGAGTGGGGAGTGTTGCCTCTGCCCCTACTTTTACAGGTGGACAAAGCCTTCTGTCTTTGATTCTCTTTTACTTAGTCTTTTTAAAAATTTTGAAAAATTTTGTCAGACATGCAACAGTTGTATGGATGTGTGGGGTACTGTGTGTGGTTTTATTCCGGATACACACTATGTGACGTCCACTCGGGGTAAGCATGTTTATCCTTCCAAGCCCCTAACATTTAGGTATAATAAAACCATCCAAAGCCTATCTTCTACTAGTGTTTTCAATAGATAGATATATAGGACTTTAACATTACAGTCCCCCTTCTGTGCAGGAGACACCAGGACTTCTTCTTCCTCTCTAAGGGATAGCCTGTGAGTCAACCCATCCATCACCCTTCCCTCTCCCCACCCTGCCCACTGCCCCCCCAGCCTCTGATAACCACCATTCTATTTTCAACCTCTGCCCTCTTCGTGATCCCCTGTTTTTCGGAATCTGCATTTTTTAACCCTTTATTTGCCCCTACTCCTTCCACTTTGGCTCGTCCTCCAAGCAGGGCTACCGTGCCCTCTGCAAATCCAGGTTCCAGAGTTACTCCTTCCTCTCCCCCTCCCCCTCCTCAATTGCCGCCCCACAAAATCCTAAGTGCTATAAAGTGGTGAATTAATTTCCCTCGGCAACGCTGTTAGGACAGAGCGAGGCCCATGGGGCAAATTTCCTTTGACCCATGGCCAAAGACTGTTGACTGTGTGAATTAACGGTATAACTAACACTCAAACAGTACCTTACACTTTGTGTTTCTATGTGGGTGCAAACTGTTGAAATCTTACTTAGTATATACTAAATTAATCTTCTGTATATAAAGATAATTGAAAATGAATCTTGATGTGAATGGGATGGGAGAGGGAGTGGGAGATGGGAGGGGTGCGAGTGGGAGGGAAGTTATGGGGGGGAAAGCCACTATAATCCAAAAGTTGTACTTTGGAAATTTATATTTATTAAATAAGAGTTTAAAAAAAGACGGTGACTGGACAAAGGAAGAACTCGTGACACCAGGGAGATTGACAGCGTGGGGACCCATGGATACACCTGCCATGGGACCCCCCATGCTGGGTTTGGCTTATAGCAGTAATGCGGATGTAGCAGCTGATTGAACTTTCCATCTAGCTGAGGATCGTGGTAAACAACAAGATGGCGTTAATGCCCTGCTCACTGCGTGACTCCACAGCTGATCATGATCAAGTGCCGGATTGGAGAGCTCTGTGCATGGACTGTGATTGATTGACTGTGATTGGTTGAATTCTGAATATAAGCGAACTTCGGGAGAAGGAACGCGCACGCCAGCTTACCCCTTAAGGAACGTGTGCGCCATCTCTCCCCCTTCTCCCGGTTCCCCCACTCTCTTTCCCACTCTTTCTAAGTAAAAGTCTACTGAAGACCGATTAACTGCGAGCAGCGTCGTTCCTTTGCGGCTGAAGGATCGACAGACAGACCCAGGCAAACTTTCCTGCCGCAGAGGGTTGTGGCAAAGCAAGGGTCCTGCCAACGCAGCCCCAGGCTGCACTGGGAGGTTATTCATTTGCATAGGGGCGCTACCCAGAGTATTTCATTGAGGAATGGGCAATGGTCAAGTGAACACTGAAACTAAAAATACTTACACCCTTGACTCAAAGATGTGGCAACTCTGCATCTCCAAACTGACTGTGCCAGTTTCCAGCACATGTGTTCTCTGTCTCGGGAGACGTTTAACTCATTAGGCAAAGAGTGAATGATGGATACGGTGATGCCGGATACTGGAGGTAATGAATCTGAATCTAAGCGGATGAACACCAGGTAAGGGTTTTCCACATGAACTAGGCCAATCATGAATAAATGAAAAATATAAACAGAGACAGCGATATGCTTTCACAAACTCTAAGTCCAAGAGAAACTGCAATTAGTTCTGGAAAGACAAACTGGGGTGGGTACTGTAGCAACAGGGAGTTAAGCTCTGGCTTGGGATACCCGTATCCCACATGGGGTGGCCTCTCAGTAGGTTGAGTCTCACTTCTACTTCCTATCCTGGAAATATGCCTGGGAGGCAGTGGATACAGCCCATGGAACTGAGTTCCTGCCACCCATGTGTGAGTCCAAGATGGAGTTTCTGGCTCCCAGCTTTGACCAGGCCCAGCCCTGGCTGCTGTGGGCTTTAACAGAGTGACCCACCAGATGGACGATCTCTCTCCCTCCTTCTATCTTTTTCTGTCTGACACTCTGCTTCCAAATAAAGAAACATTTTAAAAAAACTTTAAAAACCAATATGGTATTTTTATTAGATGTTTTGTGCTTTGAAAGATTAAATTGAGAATTGTTGAACCTTCCAAACAACATGAGCAATCAAACTTAAATTAGACTTTCTTTCTTCCTCATTTACCCCCTTTACTCTTTATTAAGATAACACATATACACAATGACCTGTTCAGTTTTACAAGTTATAGATGAGGGACTTTCTATAATTGCATGAAACTGTTAGCTGGATTGGGCTGGAGACGCAGAGCATTGACGGGAAGAAACTCACCCTGGGAATGGAAAGTGCTCAGCTATGAATGCTTCAACTGTGGTTATTCTCTGCTTCTATGTTACTGGGGTGGAATGAGAAGGCCATGCCAAGATGGCCGCTGGCAAGTGAGTGTCAGTTACTCAGGAATGGCTTTGAAACCCACCTGGCAACGGAGCATGCCTGGCAACAGGCTGTGATTGGATGGCTTTGTAAACTGCCTGGCAACAGGCTGTGATTGGTTGGGGCATAGACCGCCCCTTAACCGGATTGGCTGGTCTTGGCTATATAAGCTGCTGTACCAACTGAAATAAATGAGTCTGCGGGTTGCTTGCCTCAAGCCCACTTTCACTCGACTCCTGGGGTCTGTGTGGTGACTCCGTGCCTCTTGCCCCCACCATGCTCCTCCTCTCAGAAACCAATCCACAGCAACATTGTTGAGAAATCAACTGCAGCATGTTACCATTTCAGGTTCTGCTTGCTGGTACTGAGCAGTGGTGTTGACCCTTGCCCCAGGTATGGCTCAGTATGTGTGTGGAAAAACCATCATCAGTAACTACATACGCATGCACCACATCGTATCAATTCCTGCCGCCGCCATGTAGCATTAGATATACCCAATCAAATGGATGCATGTAGCCATATAAGAGAGATAAAGAAGCTAAAATCATTATAGGGAAATACCCCTCTTTGTTCCGGGTGCAAGCTTTTGGATAAAAAATTCCACCTGGGCCTTATGCACATAAATAACAAAAGACCACTTCCTTAAAAGGCCTTAGGGTCTTGTCTCTACACACGAATCCTGTTACAGCATCAGCGCAAAACTTGCAAAATGTTCTTGGCAAATAAAGCGAAATCCAGTGTGAGCAGAAACACTGGAATCCTATCGTGATGAATGAAAACAAAATCAAAGTGATTCCACTCCAGCTGCCATTTTAGATGCATCTGCACATTCCCTCACAATGACGAATTCATAGCTTGCAAATTCAGAGAAATGTTTGGGTGAAGATTCTCAGAAGGCTTTTCCCAGCTAAGGAATAACACTGCCCTTCAGCTCTCTAAGATGCACTGGCTGGTCCCATTGTTTTGGTCTGGAGCATTAATTGAAAAGGAAACTGATGATTTGGAACTCCAAGATAACTATGAATAACACAGTCATTAAAATTACAATATTGCTAGGTATTATAACGTAGCAATTAAAAGTCTGCTATTTCCATAATGCAGTTCATTAATCCTAGTGATGCGTGGAGAGTCCACTTCAAACAAAAGTCAGTGACATTCAGCGAGGCTGTCTTTAGGGCCCAGGTCTATTCAACTTAATTCATTATTGAACTTGAAAGCTAATTAGACCTGAGGAGAAAGTGCAAGGTAGATGCCTTCTCTTCCATGAGTCGGGTATTGTGGTTGGGCGACAACGAGAGGGTTTTGCTCATCCAAACTTGAATGGAGCTTCGTGTCTAAGAACTTGAGTGAGACCTGAAGATATCCCATATAAAGAAAACGAGTTTTGCCATCCAGAGGACAGAAAAGGGGGCTCTGTGTTGATGACTGTCACCTTCATATGCCTGGTGGCTCTCAAGGACAAGAGTGAGGGTCACTGGGGTGTGGAGCTGGCCCAGCAAATTGGTCAATGGTTAGGGGGAGTGCCAGCCCACCACTGCACAGTTCCCACAGCTCACAGCTTTGCCACTGAACGTGACAAGTGTGCATGTTTATGGGGGTAGAGCGAGATATTTTGATCCATGTAAACAATGTGTGACCAAATCAGAGCAATTTGTGTATCCATCAACTCAAACACTTCTTATTTCTTTTGCAGGGAGCATTGAAAATTCATTCCCCTAGGTATAGCACCACCAGCAGTTCATCAAACCATTTATTAAAAGCAATCTCACTCACTGTCGTGTTCATTAAATTGTTTGAAAAACAGAAGCACTTCTGAGGACTGCCCGCCTCTCAGTAGGTTGCTCTGGCTCAAGCTCCCTCTCTACTTGTACTCAGGACCCCTGCCCCCACCTCCCTCACCTCCACGATCCCCCTTTACCCTGTCTCCACGTTCTCCAGCCCGTGCACCTGCAGGGGAGCCCCTCTGGGTCCCGCCCTCACTTCCTGTCATCCTCAAGTCACTTGAAAGGCCATTTGCGTTGGTCATCAAACCACCTGCAATCAAGCACCTTCCTCCATGTTTGCTGTCTCACTGGGACGCTCCCCACTGTGGGGAGGAATCACCTCCACACTCAGAGTCATGTTCCCTCCGCCGCCTTCCTGCACTGGGCGGCGGCTGCTCCAGCTCCACCCCTGGGCTTCCCCCAGCTCCTTCCTGCTGGTGTTGGTGCTGAGGAATTACACAATCCATGCTCCATAGCCCGTGCAGCGTGGGAAATGCCAACCTCACAAAAATGCTGCAATGGAAAGCAAGGTAGCTGAATACTCCAGCTGTGCTTCACAGAAAAAGAAAAAAATCCCGTGTTGAAAGGAAAGACATGGGCTGGCGCTGCGGCATAGAGGGTTGAGCCTCCACCTGTAGTGCTAGCATCCCATGTGGGCACAGATAGATTCTAGTCTTGGCTGCTGCACTTTCGATCCAGCTCCCTTCTAATGCTCCTGGGAAAAGCAGCAGAAGATGGCCCAAGTGCTGGAGCCCCTGCACCCACATGGGAGACCCGGAAGACGCTCCTGGTTTCTGGCTTCGGCCTGGCCCAGGCCCAGCCATTGTGACCATTTGAGGAGTGAACCAATGGAAGGAAGAACTCTCTCTCTCTTTCTCTCTCTCTCTCTCTCTGCCTTTGCCTCTGCCTCTCTGTAACTCTTCCTTTAAAATAAAAAAATAAATATTTTTTAAAAAACAGATGAAGTGAGGGAGACACAGTTCAAGTCTCCTGGGATGGAGCTGTTGCTGTAACACCTTGACAGTCTGTAACAGCTTTCTTGATGTGGCCAGTCTAAAAATGACCAAAGACTTAGATTTGCTGTGGCTATGCGTCAAGCCTCCTGACAAACTCTGAGAGTTGGCTGAGCATCAGGCGAAGGGATTCACAAGAGCTGATGTGCAGCAGCTGCTTTGTGGCTTCCTTGTACCATGTCCACGCATGAATATTAATTAGCTAAATATCTCCTGGTCATCCTGGGACATAAGAGTACTGCCTGTTTAGGCCGGTGCCTCGGCTCACTAGGCTAATCCTCTGTCTGTGGCACTGGCACACCAGGTTCTAGTCCCAGTCGGGGCGCTGGATTCTGTCCCGGTTGCCCCTCTTCCAGTCCAGCTCTCTGCTGTGGCCCAGGAGTGCAGTGGAGGATGGCCCAAGTGCTTGGGCCCTGCACCCACATGGGAGACCAGTAGAAGCACCTGGCTCCTGGCTTCGGATCAGCGTGGTGCACCGGCCACAGCACACTGGCCGCAGTGGCCATTGGAGGGTGAACCAATGGTAAAGGAAGACCTTTCTCTCTGTCTCTCTCTCTCTCACTGTCCACTCTGCCTGTAAAAAAAAAAAAAAAAGAATACTGCCTGTTCAAAATAACTCGTAACCTTCACAGGACAAACATTTTTAACAATCCCTGAAAATCAGTGCCCGAAGTGCTTTATATAAAACAATGCAGGAAGACAGAAGCTTACAGGGAACTTTTGGAACTGGGAGCTGTTTGTCTCGTTTGAAAAGGTGACACAGTGTCTGTTTTCTGGACAAGAATTTTGGGAGACTTACAAAAAGGAAAAGTCAGAGGGCGATGCGACAGGCAGCCAGAGCAGGGACCCGGATCTCTGGCAAGACCCTGCTCCTAAAGGGAGGAGCTGCGTCCTTGGGTTTTCCTTTACCTGTTTATCGTTGTTTTGTTTGTTTTTCCTGTAACAGCAGTGATGAGCAGTCACCAGAGTGTACAGGTGCCACCTGAGGGCAAAGTAGTATCACCACAGGGCTGACCCGTCTGCCCCGTGGGGTTTGTCATGGAAATGACGGGACTGACAGCCCTCTTCCTGTAAAAGCATCACCAGTGATGTTTGGGAAGTACGCACGTGTGTGCTCATGGGGGTATTTTTCTGCCAGAATCGCTTCTGGAAAGGCAAAAATATTTTGATGGAAAAACATGTTGGTAAGTACGTGATGGTGACACTGGGGTCTGGTGGGTGAGACACCCGCTTGAGTCTCCTGCATCTCCTATCAGGGTGCCTGGGTTTGCGATCTGGTTCTGCTCCTAATTCCAAACACCTGCTAATGTGAGCCTGGGAGGCAGCAGTGATGGCTCAGAGTTGGACCCCTGCCACTCACGTGGGAGGTCTCATTGGATTTCTGAATCCTGGCTTCAGCCTGGCCCCCGTCACAGTATTTGTGGGCACTTGGGGTGTGAATCAACAAACGACAGCTCCCTCTGTCAGTCTGTCTTTTGCTTTGTCTCTTTGTCTCTTAAATACATGCATACATATGTAAATTTTTTTAAAAGTGATAAAAAATGAAATCCTGTCGTTTGCAACAAAATGGTTGCAACTAGAAACCAGTATACTCAGTGAAATAAGCCAATCCCCAAAAGACAAATACCTTATGTTTTCTTTGATCTGTGATAACTAACAAGAGTACTGAAAAGGTAATCAATAGGAGTAAAATTTTGAGATTTGATTTTTTAATGGCCCTTGTCTTGACTGTTGAGGAACAGTGGTTTTTTTTTCCTTCATACTATTTGTTGAACTCTTTATTTAGTGTAGGGTTAATTTTATGAGTATAAAGTTGACTGAAAATAGATCTTTATAAAAAATAAGAATGGGAATAGGAGAGGGAGGAAGAAGAAATGTGGGAGTGTGGGTGGGGAGGGTGAAAAGTATCACTATGTGCCTGAGTCTGTATATTTGAAATTTTCAATCCTTAAATAAAATTTTTTAAAAAATATGAAAGGACATTAAATGTCAGTTATTAAGTGAAAGAAGCCAGTCTGAAAAGGCTACACATTGTGTTTCCAACGATAGGACGTCCTTAAATAGCAAAACTATGGAGACAGCAAAAGTATCAGTGGTTGCCTTGGGTTTGGGGTGGGGGGAAGAGGAAGGTGGAGGGTGGACATTAGGGCAGTGAGACTGTTCTGTGCAGGTGGACCCATGGTACTGCGCACCTGTCAAAGCTCAGAACTAAACAATGCTGAGTTGACCTCAGAGCAAACCACAGGTGTGGTGAGTAATAATGTATCAGTGCTCGTCAGTGAACCCCCAAAACAGTCACTGACAGCAACAAATGCACCACAGTAGTGGTGAGAGAGTGAGAAAGAGGGGGAATCTTGAAATGGCCGTTTCTGCTTTTGTAATAAACCCAAGGCTTCTTTGAAAATGTCCAAGAATCAAATTAGATAATAGTGGGAAATGTTTCAGTGCAATGACTGGTACACAAATAGTATGATGATTAAACAGAAGTAGACAAATAAAAACAGAGGTGTTCCAGCGTTAAAGAACAACAGGAAACGGGCAGGTGTGTATTCACTGAGTCCTCATCATGACACATTTCCTTGTGCACTGGTCAAATGTGCATGTTTTTGACTGAGGACAAGAAAAGGTGCCTAGGGGCCGGCGCTGTGGCACAGCGGGTTAACGCTCTGGCCTGAAGCGCCGGCATCCCATATGGGCACCGGTTCCAGTCCTGGCTGCTCCTGGGAAAGCAGTAGAGAAGATGGCCCAAGTCCTTGGGCCCCTGCACTCGTGTGGGAGACCCGGAAGAAGCTCCTGGCTCCTGGCTTCGGATCGGCGCAGCTCTGGCTGTTGCAGCCATCTGGGGAGTGAACCACTGGATGGAAGACCCCCCCCCCCCCGCCTCTCCTCTCTCTGTGTAACTCTGACTTTCAAATAAATAAGTAAATCTTTTTAAAAAAAAGGTGCCTAATTTCAAAAGGGATTGGGAAGTTATGGCATTGAAGAATCAGAAAAAAACAAAACTGTGTCTGACCCAGCAACAATCCATAGCCTTTTCCTAGTAGTTCTGGGCTGGTTTGAGAAGGAGCTATTAGTCAGAGAAGGGAAGAAATCCAAGCACTGGACCAGCTGAGGATGCAGCCTGCCCCCGGATTCCCTCTTACAGACCCCAGCACTGGACCAGCTGAGGATGCAGCCTGCCCCCGGATTCCCTCTTACAGAGCCCAGCCGCATCCCTGCTGCCCTCCGCCCCCTTGCAGCGGGTCTTTCCTTGTGCCAAAGTTCTCAGATGCACAGCTGAGTTAACGCAACTGAACTGGATCCCATAGGAAGCAAGTAGAAACTGCGATATTGCAAACTTTGGTGGCACATGGAATGTGGCTCGAGGACTCCGCAAACGTGCCTGTTAGGACTCTTAACGTTCTTCCAGGTCACGGTTTTATCACTTTTTGCGTTGATTCGTTTACTTGCATTTTAGACTAACACAACCTGTTTACGTTGGTTGTCCAGGTGCTTCCCTCTAGTGGTTGTCTGTGTGCACTACAGGCAAAGGAACGAACCTGCTACATTTCTCTGGGTATTTTGAGTTCGTTTCCAAATTAATGTAGCATGTACAGTTGAGTAGCATGTACAGACAGAGGGGGAAAATATGAATTTAAAAGTGATCTCTTGTGAATATGGCAAACACTACTTAGGCAGGTGATCATGGATCCTGATTTTGGTGTGATGAGAACAATACGTCCCTGTGTTTTCTTCCCTAAAAGGCGCAAGCCCATCAGAAAACCAACAAACTCACACTGGGGGGCACCCTTACTGTGGAAGACTGCCACGGTGGAAGAAAACAAGGAGAGACTGAGAAATGGGAGAGATCACCTGCGTGCAATGAGCTAGGCTGGCTTGGGTTCTGGAGCTGAGCACAAGAGCAAAGGCTGTGGGGTGTGGTGGACAGTGGTCACAGTGGTGGACAGTGGTGGACAGAAGTGCACAATGGTGGACAGTGGTGGACAGTGGTGCACAGTGGTGGACAGTGGTGGACAGAGGTGCACAATGGTGCACAGTGGTGGACAGTGGTGGACAGTGGTCACAGTGGTGGACAGTGGTGGACAGTGGTGGACAGAAGTGCACAATGGTGGACAGTGGTGGACAGTGGTGGACAGTGGTGCACAGTGGTGGACAGTGGTGGACAGAAGTGCACAATGGTGGACAGTGGTGGACAGTGGTGCACAGTGGTGGACAGTGGTGGACAGTGGTGGACAGAAGTGCACAATGGTGGACAGTGGTGGACAGTGGTCACAGTGGTGGACAGTGGTCACAATGGTGGACAGAGGTGCACAATGGTGCACAGTGGTGGACAGTGGTGGACAGTGGTGCACAGTGGTGGACAGTGGTGGACAGAAGTGCACAATGGTGGACAGTGGTGGACAGTGGTGGACAGTGGTGGACAGAAGTGCACAATGGTGGACAGTGGTGGACAGTGGTGCACAGTGGTGGACAGTGGTGCACAGTGGTGCACAGTGGCTTACCTGTTGGGACAGAGCTCCTGTGGGTCATGCGTTAGCAGTCGGTGACACTGGGCTGGGGTCCGGGGGACTCTGTGCTATCTTGTAACTCTAAATCTGCATCAGTTCTGAAGCAAAAAAGACATTAAAAATATTCTCTCAAAGGATTTTTCTGGAAAATAAGTTTTTTCCTTTCTTTGATTTTGCATCATCCTCTAAGTCCCTTCCTTCCCAGGCCTCTACTTTTTTAAGTTCCTGATTTTTTAAACAAATTCTGTAATTTCTTCACAATGCTGTAAATGTATTAAAGACCCTGAATTTTACAGTAAAAATAAGTAAATTTTATAATATGTGTATTGTTTCTCAAGAAAGTTATTGGGGAAAACCTGGCAAGTTCTGTCCTTTCCTCCTAACTTCACCCTCAACCTTGTTGAAAATGTTTCCTATCAGGGCCGGTGCTGTGGCACAGCGGGTTAATGCCCTGGCCTGAAGCGCCAGCATCCTATATGGGCGCCACTTCTAGTCCCAGCTGCTCCTCTTCTGATCCCTCTCTGCTATGGCCTGGGAGGATGGCCCAAGTCCTTGGGCTCCTGCACCCGTGTGGGAGACCTGTAAGAGGCTCCTGGCTCCTGGCTTCGGATCGGCACAGCTCTGGCCATTGCGGCCAATTGGGAAGTGAATCATCAGATGGAAGACCTCTCTCTCTCTCTCTCTGTAACTCTGACTTGCAAATAAATAAATAAATCTTTATTTAAAAAGTCCCCATCATTTTATCTTTCCCTTCCTTCCATTCCTCCTCCCTTTTGTTGATTTTCTATTTGAGAAAGCGGGGAGGTGTCTTTTGTTCCATTGATACAAGAAGTTTTAGGCCCTTCACATTTCATGATCTGACAGTTCCCATATTTTCCACTGAGGTCACTACCTCTTAGACATGTCCCCAAGTCTAAAAACATTTCTCTTTGGGTGACCCATTGAGAAAGAAATGTCTCAACCAGTTGTATGACACCAAGTCCTTTTTTTCAGTTCCCGTAATTGCTTGTCCTATAAAAGAGAAATGTCCTTCTATGACAACACAATGCTAGAAACCAGAGGAGAAATGTACTTGAATGAGTTGAGCTTGATTCTAAACTGAAACGTTTACTTGCTGTAATATACCAAACTAATCAATTTTATATTTAAAATAAATGGGAAAATGATTTATATGCTTTTTTTTAAAAGAAAATCTATTTATTTTCTTGAAAGGCAGAGAAACAGAGTGACCAGGAGAGACAGACAGAGAGGGAGAGAGAGGGAGAGAGAGGGAGAGAGAGGGAGAGAGAGGGAGAGCGAGCTCTTCCGCCAGCTGATTCACTCCCCGAAGTGCTGCACCAGCAAGGAGCCACATAGAAACAAGGGCCCAAGCGCCTGTTCCACTGCCCTCCGGAAGTGCATAGCAGGAAGGTAGGTCAGAGGCAGAAGAGCAGGGACTTGAAACGCTCTGATATGAGATGCTAGCACTGAAGTTAATGCCTTAACCCGCTCATACAACACCAGTCCCTAGCTTTTAAAGCTGTGTTTTTGTTTTGGGCCAGGGAATCTACCATCTATATCTGTCTGTCTGTCTGTCTATTCACCCACCCACCCATCATCTATCTTCTGTGGTCTATTTACCTCAAAAGACTGGTGATCAGAAAGCCTGGGCCTCTGACCTCAAGCATGCACCCAGTTGTCCTCAGAGTGATCAATAAGCAGCTGTGCTCTTGGTCTTCCTGTGAGTTAAAATTTCCTGCCTCCCTCTTAAGTAACATCACTTGCATTTTCAGGTCAGAATATATGGACAAACCAGCGTCCACTGGAGTCCCCAGTGGAGTCCCCGCTGGATTGCTTTCTCAATTCTTTAATTTGTAAAGTTCACAGAACGGATGTACTTTGGAAGCGGACACTGTGGTGTTGGCTGAGGTCGGTGCAGGGGACTGCATTGTGAGGGCAGGAGGATTCGCATGTATCATCGCATCGTCTGGGCTCACAACCAGAGCAGGTGCCCAACAAGCCTGTGCGGCCCCGTCTTTCCGCAGCTGAGTCACCTACCCTGGCTCCTGGAACTCAGGATTCTTTTCACTGCACGTTTGCAAAAGGGAGTTTCGCCAAAGGGTTAGCACTCAGCAATGGCTTCTGCAGTTACAATCAGCACGTCTCCAGTGACTGCAGCTTCCCAGACCCTAGTAACAGGCTAGACTCTACCTCCTGGTTTTGCATCCACTCGGGTGGCGTGGCCTCCAGGGAGCTGAGTGTGCCAGGTTTCCTCTCCTGGAATGTGGTGAGATGGGGCTCGGAACATGTGAACCAGGTCCTCGTGCCCTTCAGGGGACTTGGGTTTCAAACCTGGGAACAGGCGGTCTCCTGTGGAACTGGATTGGGACCTCTCTGGGCGGCACAGGGGATTCCTCCTTGGGAGGGTTGTGGGTTTTAAAACTTCATTTCTACTCTGAGTTTTGTACAGTCGACTGGAAGCCCTTTGAAGCTTACACTTCAAGAGAAAAATGAAACAATTTGTCTTCAGTTCCAAGAGAGTCAGATTGCCATGTATGATGCAAGAGTCCTTTCTGAAGTACAAATAAAACTTGTGTGGCAATGTTCATTCCCATGCAACAGCTAAGCCACACTGTGCGTGCAGGATGGGTCACACCTTGGGTTTCTGCTACACTCCCTCCGATGGAAACATCTTGCAGAGGGAGGCTGTGAGGAGGGGGCCAGGGGAGTGCAAGTAGGCGGCACACTGCTCCTAAACCTGCCCTGATCCATCTCCAGGGTGGCCTCACATGGACACTCCTGGGCCCCAGGAAGAATCTTCTCCCTACACGTGGTCTTTCCCGTCCAAGCCCCTCTTATTCCATCTTCGTGCTGCTGCCATGGGGTTTCTAATCCTGGCTGCTTTACACTCCTGTTGGGTCCAGCTTCAGGCCACCTTCTGCTCCCGGCTGAAGTCCTTGCCCCACCAGTTAAGTCTTGGAAGTGTGGACTCTGCAGGCTGGGGTGCAGTTCCGGCTGCTTGCTTTCTTCCTCATTTGCCCTGCTGGGTAGACAGAGGCATCTGGGACCTGAGAGTGGCCGGAGCAGTGTGAACAATTTCCCTCGTTCTTTCCCTTCCTTCCTCCTTCCCTCCCTCCCTTCCTGTTTTTCACCTCCCTCCTTCCCTCCCTTCCTCCCTCCTTCCCTCCCTACCTTCCTGTTCTTTTCCTCCTTCTTGTTTCCGGTCTTCTACCTGTTGACTGTTCACAGTCTGGCTGAAGAGTGAAATAAAGAGTTTATTCAAAGTTAGAGTGAGGGCTACAGCCCAGGGGAACAGTGGGTAAGTCCGAGCAGACAGCTCGGTCCATTTTTGTCAGGGCTCAAGTATTATATCCTTCTTGTTTTACAAATTTTAATTTTTAAAGATTTATTTGAAAGGCAGAGAGAGACAGGCAGAATAGAGAGATTTTCCACTTGCCGGTTCACTTCCCACACATCTGCAACAGCCAGGGCTGGGTCTCCCGTGTGGGTGGCAGAGATCCAACTATTTGAGCCGTACCTGCTTCCTCCCAGGGTGTACATTAGAAGGAAGCTGAAATCAGAAAAATACCAGGACTCAAGCCCATGTACTCCAATACGGGAAGCAGTGGGCCCTAGCCCCTGCCCCAAACTCCTGCCCCTTCTACCTGTGTTCTGCTCCAGGCAGAAAATCCCCTCTGCGAGACAGATTTCGTGCAAATACATCTGATCACTCTTCATCGAGAGGAGAGAAGCACGTGGCTACCGACTACAAGGGCGCACGGCATGCTTGTGGTCTGGTATCATCTAACCTGAGAAGTGTCCAGTACTGGGCGAGGAGTCATTTTCCTCTAGCAGCTCGGAGACTTCAAGCTGACTCCTTTTACCCGGTTTCGCTTTACAGGCTGGAGCGCGTGTCCCGCGGACAGGTGGGAAGGTAACATAGAAGTTACCACGTGGCCTCTCCCCAGCATGGAGTTCTCCGGCTGCCTCAGGCCTCTGCAGTCTCCATTTTGTTTTGGAGACTTCATTTCGTTCACAGTCTAAAACAAAACAGCACCACCAGACATTCCTCAATTTGCTGCCGGTTGAGTTTTTAGATTTCTTGCTAAAATAAAAACCACAGTTTACTTCTCTTTCCTTTTAACTTGCCTGTGTAAGTGAATAGAGATACCCAAAGCCAAAGCACTGGGCATGTGTTATATGCAAGGGGCTATTCTTATTCTTTTTTTAAAATGTATTTGACAGAGTTAGAGACAGCAAGAGAGAGTGAAAGATTCTGTTGGTTCACTCCCCAAATGGCCGCTATGGCTGATGCTGCGCCGATCCAAAGCCAAGAACCAGGTGCTTCCTCCTGGTCTCCCATGCAGGTGCAGAGGCCCAAGCACCTGGGCCATCCTCCACTGCACTCCCAGGCCCCAGCAGAGAGCTGGACTAGAAGAGGAGCAACCAGGACTAGAACCAGGTGCCCATATGGGATGCTGGCGCTGCAGACGGAGGATTAACCAAGCGAGCCACGGCACTGGCCCCCATCTTATTCTTATTCTATTAGCTTTTCACAACTCCACAGGTTTGGTGGTCCTATTGTCTAGACATCCGCATTTATAAAACCAGTCAGCAACGGGCTGGAATCTGCATATTCGGACCTGGGCTTGAAACAGATGCTGTTTACTGTCAGTCTCCACTCCTGCCCTCCTGCTCTGTTCCTTCCAACAGGACCACAGCAAATCTGTAGGATCCAGTGCAGTGCAAAATGAAAATCCAGGGCCCCTGGTCCAAGATGATTAAGCAGCTCAAAGTTACAAGAACAGAACTTTCCATCAAGCATCGTGTCTTTCTGAGTGTGGGGCCCTGGGCACACGTGGGGTGGCCCTGTGATGTCGTGTACACTGTGTGCATGTGTGTTTGGCTATCGAGGCAGTCGAAGGGTCATTGCTTCCACTCAAGGCAGGGTGAGTTTTACTGAGACCAGGTAGAAGCTTCAGCTTGGTCCCTTCACTGTGGTTTTACAGAAAATGAATGAGTGATGCTGTTTCTCCTGAGAAGGTGCTGTGCATAGACCACAGGGTCCATAGCGTCTGAGGTCCCCGGTGAGACCTGCAGGGTGAGCCACACAACAACGTCATGGCCATTGACAGGAAGGCTGTGGCCATTGACAACGGTGGGCCATGTGAGGGCACAACAGAGGGAAATCCGTGCCGGGGCTATGGTTTAGGGACTCTGTAGGGGGATGAGTGGGTATGGCACTGTCAAACTCTGATTCTTGGAAAACCACCGTGCAGTTCACCTGTACATCAGAGAAGCAGGCAGGATGGCTCATCTTCTGCAGAATCAAACACGTCCATGATCTCAACAGCTTTGGGCAAGAAGTCTGTTTCTTGCTCACCTTGGTTTTCCAGCATGAATCTGGGGGTGGGTGGGTGGCTGGCTGGTAGGGTCTTGGGAGTGGGTTGGGGAGCGAGGAGTTCTCTGCTCACATAGGCCCTGAGGGATCCAGGCTGATGGGACAACAGGCACTGTTTTGAAAATTTGGGGGCTGCAGAGCAGAGAGAAAAAGAATTCTGTCCACAACTGATTAGCCTGAAATGGTGCACCCAGCGACAGGATGGAGCAGCCCCACTGTGTGCCCAGGAGGGGATATAACTGGAAATAACTGAACATGCACACCAGGCTCCAAGTGCAAGAATGTTCAGGGTAACCCTGACTGAAAAAGGAAAAAGACAACTATTGAGAAAACTCAAATGTGCAAGGCAGACGTGTCAGCACTTCCATCAGAGAGCTAGTAGAGATCTCCAACTATCCAGTGGGAAGAGTGTGTGGTATTGCGTGGTAAGCCCACATTCCCTTCCATCAGAGCACCTGGGATCAGGTTCTGCCCCGGGGATTCTGCCTTGGCTCCCCATCCAGCTTCCTGCTAATGTGAACCTTGGGGGGAACGTCTAGTAGCTCACGTGGTTAGGTCACATGGGAGATCTGGATGGAGCTCCTGGCTTCTGACTTCTTCCTGACCCAGCCGTGGCTGTTGCAGGTGTGCAGGTCCGGGAAGTCCCTAACAGAGCAGTGGGGAGGTCTTCTGCTCTTAGGGCCTGAACATTGATTACTGCGTATTGATTTGGAGCTGGAGCTGGATGCATGATCAGGTTATGAGGTGGGTCCAGGGGCTTGGTTGCATAAGTCTGGGTTCCGTTCTGTCTCGCTCATGCGGGGCTTGTATTCCAGTTGTTTATCTGGCATAGCCATTTTGATGTCTACCATGCAAATATAACATTCACAGTTGAATTCTTGATCCCCTCCTGCTCCCCTGGAGCTGTGCCTTCTGGTCCTTGCCATCTGGCTTTGGCTACAATTGTCATTCAGGTCACTCTGGCCAACACTTGGATTATCCTGGATTTCTCTCCCTCAGTCCTCACTTTCAGAGAATGGACAAACACAGTGGACTACACCTACAAATATATCCAGAATATGGCCATTTTTTAAAATTTATTTGACAGATAGAGTTAGACAGTGAGAGAGAGACAGAGTGAAAGGTCTTCTTTCCATTGGTTCACCCCCCAACCCCAAATGGTGCCAGCGATGCGCCAATCCAAAGCCAGGAGCCAGGTGCTTCCTCCTGGCCTCTCATGTGGGTACAGGGCCCAAGCACTTAGGCCATCCTCCACTGCACTCCTGGGCCACAGCAGAGAGCTGGACTGGAAGAGGAGCAACCGGGACAGAACCCGGTGCCCATATGGGATGCTGGCACCGCAGGCAGAGGATTAACCAAGTGAGCCCCCAGAATCTGACCATTTTTAACATCTCCTTGTCACCTCATACTTGCCATAACAAAGTGTTTATTCTCTCACTGTTCTGGAGGCTGGATGTGTAAGACTGAGGTGTTGGCAAGTCACTGCCTCCCCTGAAATCCCAGAGATGACTCTGTCCCTACCTCTGCTGGCGTCTGGAGATTTCTGGAGATCCTTGCCCTTCCATGGCTTCTAGACACATCGCACCAATGGCCGCCTGGGTGCTCAAGTGCCCCGCCCTCTGGTGCATGTTTCTGTGTCTCTCATAAGGACAGTATCTATTAGACCAGGGCCTGTCAGCTTCAGTGTGACCTCACTTTAACTTACATCATAATTGTACCTGCAAAGATCTGATTTCCAAATAGGGTCAGCTTTAGAGATACAAAATGCTGACACACACACACACACACACACACACACGCACACGCGCGCACATGCAGAGGAGAGAGACTTCAACCCCAACCTAATCCAAGCTACCATAATTCCTTTCCTGATTTATTTATTTATTTGAAAGTCAGAGTTATACAGAGAGAGAAGGAGAGGCAGAGAGAGAGAGAGAGAGAGAGAGAGAGAGAGAGAGAGAGAGTCTTCCATCTGCTGGTTCACTCCCCAATTGGCTGTAATGGCCAAAGCTGTGCCAATCTGAAACCAGGAGCCTGAAGCTTCTTCTGGCCTCCCATGTGGGCACAGGGGCCCAAGCACTCGGGCCATCTCCTACTGCATTCCCAGGTCATAGCAGAGAGCTGGATCAGAAGTGGAACAGCCAGGATTGGAACTGGCGCCCATAAGGGATGCTGGCACTGCAGATGGCGGCTTTACCCACTACGCCACAGCGCCGGCTCCTCCTGGTTTATTTTGGTAAATCCTCTAGTCTCCTTCCTTGCACCCTTGTTTCCTTGTTTTCTAACCTCAAAACAGAATCCAAAGTGGTTCTTTTCAAAGGAATTCAGGAATGAGTGCTTAGCCTAGCAGCTAAGACATCCGAATCCCACCTCAGATCACCTGGGTTTCATTCCAGATGCCAGCTTCCTGCTAGTGAGACCTTGGGAAGAAGTTGTTATGGGTGGGTCAAGTCACTGGGTTCCTGCCACTCGCGTCAGAGGCCAGGATTGAGCTCCTGGCTCTGGGCATTGGCCACAGCTTGGGCGCATTTTTGGCATTTGGGGAGTGAATCAGCAGATAAAAGTGCTCCCTGTTTATCTGCCTCTCAAATAAATCATTTAAAAAAATCAAATGAGGATAATTAAAGTAAGTGAGGGCACCTTAACTTTCTGCTCAAAACCATCCTGTGGCCTCTCTTCTCATGCAGGCTTAAAGGGACTTCTTGTATGGCCAGCAAGGCCTTGCAGCGTCAGGGTCTTCCTTCCCTGCCTGTCTGCCTTCGTCTCTTACTGCTCTGTCCAACGTCATGCCAAAGAACCTCACAGAACGTATCCTACTACCATGAATACACCCCTACAGGTGAGAGCAAGATCCGTGTCTCCCTCTACTCTACCGTGGATTTGGGGTTTGTGAACTCACAGATTACAGATGGAAAAGGTGAGACCCAGTGCAATCCATCAGCACATCCTGGGAGTACCAGTCATCACTGTTTCTGTTGTTTAGTCTCCTAGAACATCAAGTCATCGGCCGGCCACCGAGAATCTAAGAAGACTGTCACAAAACCGTATCAACCAGGTCCCCATCACACAGAGCCACGTGCTCTGTTTCAGTCCATTTGTTCCAATCTTTGTTATTAGCTTTAAACACAGTGCATGACCGAGGCAGGATCTCAAAAATGAGACCAAACTAAGATTAGGAAAATGAAGCCAATGCCATAAGCCTTTTCACATGCACAAAATTAACTGTGCAAAAAGGTATTGTACGTCCTGAGAATTTGCAAGATTGTAAAGTAGATCTAAATAAGCACAAATTTGTATTATTAGTATTATTATTTGCATTATTAGTAAATAAAATCAGTATTTTATTGTTAGTATACTTCTACTTTTTATGTTAAAACTATGTTAAACATCATTCCATTTTTTGACTTTGTAAACTAGAGAAGATTCAGTCCACTTGGACAATAGCAATGACGAAGACAAGGACATCAGGACAGCCTCAAGTTGAGTTTAAAAACTGCATTTGACTCCTGACTGTCTCGGAACAGACTCAAACCCCCCCCCCCCAGCACTTAGCTGCTGCCTGCCCTGTGCCAGACCCGCATTCCTGTGCCTGGATCTCAGGGCAAGAGGAATTCAAAAGGAGAAACCATTCTCAGAGCTGGGATCCCCTCTCCAAGTTATAAAAGTAAGCAAACTTCTAAACGCTTACAAAATCAATGTAGCAAAGTCTCGTGTCCTCAGGTCATTAGAAATGCATTTAATTCCGTGATCCCCTGGAGACCTGGCGTGGCCCAGATGGGAACAGGTGTCCAGGAGAGGGACCGCGTGTCTGGCTGAAGAGGGTAGATGGTGATGAGCCCAGTCAAGTCTGCTTTGCAGAACCTTATTCGGTTAGATCTTCTGTAAACTGTTTATCGTTTTTGGCAATATTCCCTGAAGCACTCCGTACACACATCCTCTGCTGCAGCAATTCCACTTCCAGATATAAACCCAGCAGAAACGTGTACATGGGTCCCCCCAAATACTTTAAGAAAGTACTCATAGCAACATCACTCATAGTTGTCCCAAACGGAAAATACTCCAAATGCTGCTCAGTAGCAAGATAGAGAGATGCATTGTGATACAGTCACAGAGAGAGATTCTGTGTCGATGAACAGGAATGCACTCAGCTCCATCCAACAGCAGGGGAAATTTCACAGACAAAACGGTGCACCAAGGAAGGCTGGTGGTAGGGACGATGGGGCAGCGCACCTTGCCAAAAGGGAAACAGGCAAAAGTATCCCGACATCACAGAAGTCACACTGGCAGTGGCCCCCAGAGGCAGGAGAGAGCGGGAGTCTGTGGGATGCTTAGACTCCGGACGTGTTACAGGAATCTGTCCACTTTGTGAAAATGCAAGGTCACACATGTAATTTAATTTAGATTAAGTTCTCTGTCAATAATTGCTGAATCCACAACAAGCCACGCAGGCAAGATCTCCTCTGTGCAGAGACTTACAGAGCAGCTCTGCAGGTGCCAGTCAGAGCTACACACGATTTTACACCGGGTGTCCAGTAACTCATTTAGCTCCCACACTAGGGGATAATTTAATAGCCCCCAGTAGTTATCTACAGGCATGACTCTTGATGTGGGATTTAAGTCAACAGAAGATCTGGGCTCGCCTCATTCACTTAAACCTTAAATATGCTCTGCTGTAGGAAATCCCAATATAACATCTTTTTTACCTAAAAAAAAAAACCAAAAAACAAACAAAAAAAACCACATTGAGCGCAAGGTGGAGAAACGGAGCTCCAACCTCTGCTGTTGCAATGGAGGCGCCCACACAACCACTGCACCTGCCTCATTTTACGTCTACTCCAATTATGCAAATACACTTCCCTGAGCAAGGGTCTGTTCTTGTCCCAGTTTCACATATGAGGACAGGACTCATATTTTAACACAACAGTAAGGTAAGATATTTTACATGGCCATATTCTACATTTGCTAACAAAATGTGTTAAATCATTTTAAAAGAACAATTTTGCAAGATGTTCATTATAGTAACTTAGTATGCAAGCAAATTATATGATGTTATATCTTTTAAAAGATGTATTTATCTGAAAGGCAGAATATAGAGATGTAGAGGCAGAGAGAGAGAGAGTCTTCCACTCCCCCAATGGCTGCAATGAATGGCTTGAGCTCGGCCAGTCTGAAGCCAGGAGCCAGGAGCTTCTTCTGGGTCTCCCACTTGGGTGCAGGGACCCAAGGACTTGGGTCATCTTCTGCTGCTTTCCCAGGCCATAGCAGAGAGCTGGATCAGAAGTGGAGCAGCTAGGACTCGAGCTAGTGCCCATATGGGATGCCAGCATTGCAGGCAGCAGCTTTACCCACTATGCCACAGTGCTGGCCCCATGATAATACATTTTTTAAACATTAGGCTCCAAGAAAGAATATTATATACAAATGTAGATATTCACAGATGCTTTTTAAAATATGAAAAATATTCATACACTTTTAACTACTTTATCATAACACATTACTTATTTTTTTTATTTTTATTTTTTGACAGGCAGAGTGGACAGTGAGAGAGAGAGAGAGAGAGAGAGAGAGAGAGAGAAAGAGACAGACAGACAGAAAGGTCTTCCTTCCGTTGGTTCACCCCCAATGGCTGCTGCTGCGGCTGGTGCACTGCGCTAATCCGAAGCCAGGAGCCAGGTGCTTCTCCTGGTCTCCCATGTGGGTGGAGGGCCCAAGGACCTGGGCCATCCTCCACTGCACTCCTGGGCCACAGCAGAGAGCTGGACTGGAAGAGGAGCAACCGGGACAGAATCCGGCTCCCTGACCGGGATTAGAACCTGGTGTGCCAGCGCCGCAGGTGGAGGATTAGCCTAGTGAGCCGCAGCACTGGCCAACACATTACTTTATAATACTTCACACTATTTCACCAGATTTTTAAAAATATTTTATTTATTTGGAAAACAGAGTTAGAGAGAAGGAGGGAGAGAGAGAGAGAGAGAGAGAATGAGAATGAATCTTCCATTTGCTGCTTTACTCTCCAAATGGCTACATTGGCTGAGCCAGGCTGTAGTCAGGAGTCTGGAACTCCACCCATATCTCCCCGTGGATGGCAGGGGCCCAAGCACTTGGGCCATCTTCTACTACTCTCTTGAGCACGTACTGGGGGACTGGATCAGAAGTGGAGCAGTCAGGACTAAACTGGGACTCAAATGGGAAGCTGGTGTTGCAGGTGGTGGTTAGACACGGAGCCACAACACTGGCCCCTCGCTAGGTTTCTAGAATAACCTTTAATAGTGAATTGAGAAACCAAAGATGGATGTTGACAGATAAACTCAGACAATGAGGCAAAAGGCACTGTGTTTTTTTTATTTGACATACAAATTAGCAGCAACACAAAGAAAAATACCACCCATTCCTCCAATATCAAAACTCCCACTACATCTATCATTTTTTTTATTAAGTATAACATTGTAAGATGAAATAAGTGCCAAAAATATATTTTATCTGAACCAAAAAGCAAGAATCATAGATTTAAACAAGTTTGATTTTAGACACAAAATTTAAATCATGTTCTGTGTTTTGAAAAGTATATCTTTAAAATATTGTAAAAGTAGATGGGACAATTAGTGTAGACTGGCGTCTAGTTTTCCATCTACTGTTTAGTGCAAAAACCTGCTGACACAGGAAAAAAGACAAGCTAAGCAAGGGAATCTGATGTTACCAAAGGTCAGGACTACAGCTCTCAAGTACGATTCTTTACGAAATGAAAGTCAGGATTACGGCGTCTGAGATGCCATGCATGATGTCTGTAAGAGAACATGGCCCTTGCAGAATTCGGGGTGCTAAGAATTCAATCAACCTCAGCTTTTGTATCGCAAGTAATGGGATTTTTTAAACACAGTCTGGGCCACGTGAACTATGATAGCAGCCGTTTGAAACAGAAAAACAGGAAATAAAGAGAAACCATATTGCGTTATCATAAGAAGAAGAGCAATTATTTTCCAATATATGCTTTCTATGCATAAATTGAAATTGTCCTCCACTAAAACTTCTGAAGTAGCTGAAACTCGTTGTGAGAAACGCACATAAACAGACAAATGAGCAAAGTCTTCCTTCCTGTGAAAAACGTTTGGGTAAACTCATAAAAATGGCAACTTAAGTCCCAAACGACATACATAATATCCTGTTGTCAGTTCAACAGTTTGAGTTTTAAAATTTAAGCCTGTAATTATTCATTCATGCATTTGATGCAAGATTTCTAGAAATTTGCTTTTACTTTTACTTCTAAAATGTTAACTGACAAGGAAAGGGGCATATTTAATAAAATAGTAAAGAACAAATGCGGAGCTTTCCCATGGATACCTTGACGGCCCCCAGATGTGGGCACTCCTGCCATTGGAAACTGGACTCTCGCTTTGGAAGGAACCATCCCCTCCCCTTTCAGCTCTGCGCTTCCTCCCAGACAGGAAGCCATGACTGAGTTGTTCAATGTGGAATGATAGTGGCATGTCTTTCTAACTCTATCTTTCCTTAAATGGGCTTTATTTCTCGTAATTCACATGACAGTCTCTGGCTGTGGTTGTCTGTTAAATTTCCTGTTTTGGACTAGTTTCAGCAAACCAAAACAAACAGCTCGCAGGGCAGGCTACGGTGACTACTGCTTGTTCCTTTTGCTAAGTGTTTTCCCGGTGGAGGTTGAGAGAGAGAGGAGAGCAGGTCACAGCAGCTTCAGCGCACCGAAGAAAGTGCCATCACCATCTCGTGATATCTGTGCATTTTCTCGTGGTATTGCAAGTTGAAGTTCGTCCCCCTCCTCCAGCTTTGCAATGCCTAAGAAAGAACCATTTGCAAGAATGTAAGTGTTTGTATGATGGAAAAGAGACCCAAAAAATATTCTTACATAAGGCTTTTTGTTTTAGAAGACTTGACATAGGCACTCGTGCTGCAAAGTACACCCCAATGGATTTCTACTCTAGGTACAGTTCCTTTAGCCTAAACAAACAATCAGCAAAATAAGGAGAGGGAGTTACAATAGATGTGAGCATTTTTATCATCGCTTAAAAAAAAGTAAGTAAATCACAGCACATCCCTTGATAGAATATTGTATAAATATGGGTTTTGCTTAATTTTGTTGACAAGGAGGTATTTCACAATAATAGAAAAATGAAAACGCAAAAAATGCATATTCATTTATATGATAGTCAAAAATTTAAAAATCACACATATTCATATTTAATAGTCATAAAACACAAAAAATACCATACACACATTCTGAATAGTCCTTATGGAACTTTAAATGTGCACATAAAACAGCAGGTGTTAAAAAGAGTAAAACAGAACACCAGGGTGAGCATGGCTTAGTGACTAAGAAGCCCGCATCCCACATCGGAGAACTTGGCTTCCACACCCATCTCCAGGGCCTGACTCCATTCTTGCCTTTGTGGTCTCTGAGAGGCAGCAGCGATGGCTCAAGTGGTTGGGTTCCTGCCACCCACGTGGGAGACCTGGATTAATTCCTGGCTCTCAGCTATGGCCTAGCACAGCCTCTGCTATGGCAGGCATTTAGAGAGCGAACCAACAGATGGGAGCTCTCTATCTCTGTGCCACCCAAATAATTTTTAAAACAACATTTGTTAACATAGAACAACTGCAAACATCGTTTTTCTCTAGAATCAAGAACATGGATTTAGGAATCATGTGGATTCCCTTTTAGTGCCTTACATATTATATCCCTAAATGGCAGTTTCTTGCTATGATCAAATGCACCAAATTAATTAGTTCCTTAAGAGTGACTAAAAAATATGCATGCACTTAAACTACAATGAGTCGTAAATCTAAGAACGAGGAATCAGGTTATCAGGTGATTTAAGGGAAAATGTGAAGAAGAAAGAAGAGGAACAAGGAAGAAAAAATAAACTATCAAGTAAAATCACTGGTTTCTGAGTGGCCAACACTTAGAACTAAGAATTTAAAGAGGAGTTGCATTGTTTCTTTCACATAGAGTGAAAATTTACTAATATAAACATACCTGTGTTCGTTGATGTCTGTTCTATCCTAAAGCCCAAAGCACCCAGATCTTCTGAGGCAAGAGCCTGCCAGAGTTTGTTTATTGAGCACTTACTGTGTGCCAGACACCCTTCCAGCAGGCACAGAGTAATGATCAAGTGGACAGGTTCCCATCTCCAAAAGTCCTAGGTATGTGTAATAACCCAAACCAGCAACAGAATTTATTTTGCAGCGCAAGGATAAAGTCTATGGTTTCCATCATTGGCAGAATATTTGAAGAGTGCTTTAAATGATTTAAAAAACAAAACAGACTTATTTGTTAAATAGATATTTGTCATTATTGTAGAAATTAAAATGACCTAATAATTTATCCAAGGGTGTAGAATAAAGAGTATTGAGGGTGCTGGCACCCTGGCGCAGTAGGCTAATCTTCCGCCTGTTGTGCCAGCATCCCATATGGGTGCCAGTTCTGGTCCTGGCTGCTCCTCTTCCGATCTAGCTCTCTGCTATGGCCTGGGAAAGCAGTGGAAGATGGCCCAAGTGCTTGGGCCCCTGCACTCATGTGGGAGACCCGGAAGAAGCTCCTGGCTCCTGGCTTCGGATTGGCATGGCTCCGGCTATTGAGGCTATTTGGGTATGAGCCAATCGAAGGAAGACCTTTCTCTCTTTCTCTTCCTCTCACTGTCTGTAACTCTACCTCTCAAATAAATAAATAAACTCTTAAAAAACCAGAATGTAGAGTATTGAGTGATGCTAACAATTAAGTGGATGTGAACCTATTGGTTCTATTTAACATCCTAACACTGAGCTAGTGGCTATTTCAATTCTTCCAGATGACAGCAATCGGCCATAAACACTGTAACTTTTTCTACAATGAACATATTTGTCAATGAATTAACAAGTAAGAGTCAGGTTCATGTATAGAAGTGGTTCCTTACTTTATTGTATTTTTTCAAGGATTTATTTATTTGAAAGGGACAGAGAGAGAGATGGATCGATCTTCCATCTGCTGGTTCACTCCCCAGATGGCCACAACAGATGGATGTGTGCCAGGCTAAAGCCAGGATTTTCATCCAGGTCCCCCACACGGGTGGCAGGGGCTGACGTCCTTGGGCGATATCCCACTGCCTTCCTGGGCACATCAGCAGGAAGCTCAATAAGAAGCAGAGCACCCAGCACTGAACCTGGCTCTAAACATGGGGTGCTAGAGTTGCAAACAGTGTCTTAACTCCTTGTGCCACGACACTGACCGCAGAATTATCTTAGGCTTATGAGGTTGGCCACTTAATTTTTTTCAGGGTTTTATGGAAGCACTTTATGCACGTACACACTAATGTGATATTTTAATCATTTAAAACAAAATTTGTCCCCAGAAGATGAAACTGCAAATCTACAGTGTAATTTTTTTTTTTGACAGGCAGAGTGGACAGTGAGAAAGAGAGACAGAGAGAAAGGTCTTCCTTTTTGCCGTTGGTTCACCCTCCAATGGCCACCGTGGCCGGGCATGCTGCGGCCAGCGCATCACGCTGATCTGAAGCCAGGAGCCAGGTGCTTCTGCTGGTCTCCCATGGGGTGCAGGGCCCAAGCACTTGGGCCATCCTCCACTGCACTCCCGGGCCATAGCAGAGAGCTGGCCTGGAAGAGGGACAACCGGGACAGAATCCGGTGCCCCAACCAGGACTAGAACCCAGTGTGCTGGTGCCGCAAGGCAGAGGATTAGCCTATTGAGCCGTGGTGCCGGCCTACAGTGTAATTGAGCCTGGTGGTTCTCCCACATAACACTAAATCATGAGGGTCAAATCAACTGCTCCGGAGAAGGAAAACACCAAGGAATCTGGCAAAGCCTCTAACTGGAGTGCAATGAGAAGGGCACAGTTGACTACAAACTTTACAAAGAGTTGTGAAACTCCAAGTACTAATGGACACAGATAAATAGCAGATTGGGGTGGCCTAGCCATTTATAAACATTTTGCAATACCAAAATGCTGGTCAGCACTGGGTACAAGAAATGTTTCTTTATGAAAATTAGGGAATTCCAGTTTAATGAACTTCCTCTTCTCCCCTCATTGAAGTCCGCAGGTCCAGAATGACATCATCTGTAATTATAAACCGTTTTTCTTGATTTCTAGCTGATTCACTGGGCATTTGTCAAGCTGCCTTTGAAACCTAGTGCTTCCAATTGCACAGCCAGTCCCCGATCCAGTGTCTCAGGCTGTCCTCAGTAACTGTACGGAGCTGAAGCCAGTCCCCAGGTTCCAAATAGATCATCAACCTTGATTAATTTACAATTGCCCTCCAGAAATAAAATGAAGAGAGGTTGACAACTTCAGCTAACACAGACCTGAAATTAACAAGGCCTGCCCCTGCCTTTGCCTCCTCATCGTGTCACATCCATGGTCACATGGCCATGGTTGGACAGCCCATTGCACCTGCTGTCACCTCTGTGGGAGTCAGAGAGCAGTCTCTGCGTCACTCACCCCACCCTCAGCATTTCTGAGGACCGCCTCTGTAGCCTGCGCAGGAGAGTCCAGGGGACCACAATGTTCAGGAATGTAGTAGCTGTGTATGCTGGGACAATAATGTCAGCTCAGGGTCTCAGAGTCCACCTCCCTCACATGGGAAGATTGAATGAGTAAGCCAGTGTCAAGTATAGGACAAAGTGCCTCACAGATTGGCACGGCTCTGTGAAAGTCTGGTAATATTATTGCCACTATTGATGAAGGAAGTGATCTACATAGAATGTATGAACCTGCATCCCCCTGCCTAAATTTCTATAGCAATGATCAGGCTGTCTCAGCTCCTCACTGGCGATACAGGACACAAAGTAGACCGAAGAATGTCTTTTCTAGTTGTGTTTCAGACACCCTCCTTTGTGGTTTGCATCGTGCAGCTCGGGTTTTCCCGTTGCCTCCCTTCATTCCACAACAAACAAGTCTGAGAGCTAATACTTACCAGCTGAATAGCAGGAATTATTGGGTAGTGTCTCCGGCATGTTTTGAATGCATCGGAACAAAGTCACCAGACTCAGTTCGTCCCCGAAGACGTGGACCTTCTTCCTCTGAATCAGGTGCCCCATGGCAAAGGTGTTGTCGGTGTACAAGACCTGGCAGACAAAGCAAAGAGCGTGGTCAGGAGTGATCACGGCACAAGGTGGGAGGCGCAGGCTGTGGGCGCAGGTCTGGGTGCAAACCTACCTGACCATAGATGAAGAAGTAACCGGTTTCTTTGACCACTATTTTATTCTCTTTTTCTTCCAGGGCTCTTCCTCTTTTAAAGCTGAGAAGCCATGGGACAAATGTGTAAGACCCTACAAGGAAGAGCATTATTTGTAAGAAAAGAAATGTTGCTTAACCGAATCTGAAACTTGGAGGGTTCCATCCTTGAAAAACGGAAGAGTAGGAGACAAAACACGATGCTCCCGGGGGATCCCCCCATCCCTTATGTGTTAACCTGTGTGTCTATCAGATACAGGAACCTGGCACCAATGGCAGGTAGCATCTGGCTTTTCTTTCATTTTTGTGGGTTTAAGATTATTCACAGGAAACCCTGATATGTATGAGTGAGTTGGAACTCAATCATGGACAACTCTTGGGGGGATTTTCTGGTGTTCCCAAAGAAGAGGGCATCAGGAGCCAGTGAGTCCCCCACAACACAGTGCAGAGCAGAGGCCAGGGAGAAGGAAGTCAGTGGCCACGACATGACGTTCAACGGCAAAGGTCAAGGTCCTCTGTGACCAGGGTCTGGGATGGCCTGTGCAGAACACCAGTCCCCCTGCAGTATCTTTGGAGCATCACTGGGGAGGGACAGGGAGGCCCCTGGGCAGACAGACAGAAACCAACAGCTGCAGAGTGGGGAGCACCAGCCACAGAGTGGGGCAGGTTTCAGTGCCTCTGGACATGAGCACTCACGGAGGAACATAGACACACCTTCCCCGACAATGCACAGCCCAAGTCTCCAGGGTCTACACGGTTGCATTGTGTGAGGGTTGGAGGAAGGGTGAGCTCCAGAGGTAGAGGCTAGGAATTTTGAGGGGTACAAATAAAGTGGTGCAACACATGTGACTGGAGATTAGGGAAATGGCCATGTTGGGATGCAACGGAAAACAAAGGTTTGGTAGTCAGCACTCATTTTAAACTGTTCCTGTAAAGTGGGTAGTGGTGGGTGCTGACGTCTGGAACTCAGCTGAAACCTGATTTCCAATGGAGTGGTATTGGAACGGGATTGGTCGGGCTGTGGGCTCTTCCTCATGGATGGATGAGTGTGGGCACAGGCATTCTGGCTCTCCTGGTCTGGGTGGGCTCCAGACAACAAGTCATTTAAAGCAAGTTGCTTCCACCACTATCAGATGTGGCCCCGATCTTGCACTTCCTTGCCTCTAAAATTCTGAGCTAAAATAAACTTCTTTTATTTATACATTACACAATCTTAGGTATTTTGTTATGGCAACACAAAACAGACTAAGATGGGCCATATTTTTCCTTGGTCATAATAAGAAAGTTGACAAAAGTAGCAGTAAAACTCAGAATCTGAAAGAGACAATTGGCCAGAAGCCCAAGAGAAGATTGAGTTTTCCTAGTATTTTGGTGGCAGTACATCTTCTCCTGTGGGTTCTCACACAAGGGCGCAGTGTGGCACGGGGGCTGACGATGACTTTCACATTCCACAAACGCTTGCCTGCTTCAGAGACTGCCCTCCAGTAAAACCAACGGTATTCGAAATTTTCCCAGGTTAGGTTCTTGAGGGAAGAATACAAAACCAGAACCACACGTTTTCTGAATGCTTCTAAGGAGTTAAGAACTCTGGGTGATTAAAACAAATTAGTCCATTAGTACAGGTTAAAATGAACAACTGTGCCTTCAGGCAAAGGGAGGAAAAATGCCTAGGAAAAGGGGGAGAAGGGAGGGAGGCGTGAGAAGGAGGAGGGTGGATGATGGATGGGGAGACCCCCCACCTTCTTAGTGCCTCCACCCATCCCAGGGGCCGGCTCCATCACTGTCTCTCCCTGGACATGCATTTGCCCTGACACGTGAACCTTCCCGAAGAAGAACAGCTCTTGCAAACCTTTGCCTTAAATGAAAACTCCTCTTGTGACACAATGGCTGATCACAATGGCTAATCCCCGGGCAAAAGATCACCTCCGTTGTAAATGACAGAAGTGGCATCACCTTCACCTACTTTATTATTTCAATGAAAAGATGACAATAAAATCCTTTTCCACTTTGTGTAAATAAGATGATGCAGCCAACATGTTTTTAAATGTCAAGTGCTGGAAATTAGGAGGAATTAATGTAACGACGGCTACAATTGTAAAATGCAGACACGTGTCTTTGAAGGTGATTGCTTCAGCAGTCTAATGATACACTTTGATGCTCTGTTCAAAAGGGGTTTTAGTCTCTCCGAACAGTGCTGGTGTGTGTCTTAGCTACTATTATCTGTGAATTCAAGGTCAGTTTATCTATCTATCTATCTATCTATCTATCTATCTATCTATCATCTATCTACCTACCTATCTATATTAATTAATGTTTGGCTCCCTCCTGCTTCCCCAGGGGCTTAAAATGGTGACAGCACCCACAGCAAGTAGTTATTCACTTAACCGATTCAATTTTAGACATAAAATAATTCAAAATAGCAGCATGCTATGACAGTTCATCACAAACATTTGATTGTTTTTTCAAAAAACATTTTGTACCAGTTATTGAAATTCTGGGAAGTGAAATAAACTCTGTCATGGAGCTCATATACACTCTTGAGTTGAAGTGAAACATATTTCTACAAGTACTTGTGTTTATTCTGGCTAGAGATTTTCATCTGCTAAAGTTTCTTTTGTAATCATGTAAATGTGTTTCCTATTTCTTTATACCATATCTATATTGAGCAAATTAATGACCCAGTTCTTCATAAATTTCTTGGTGGTATTATCAGAACAGAAAGAAAACCGATGACGAGATCTGCATTCTTACTTTCTCTTGGCATCCATCAGCTCTTTCTGGCAACATTTCTGTTAATGAGACTGAGTGCATGTTTGCTTGCCTCTGTTCACTGTCTGTATGCCTCACTCACTTCACACTCACACTGTTATAAGCATAAGTGCACACACACACACACACACACACAGGGATTCTCCTCCATGGGATCTGAGTTTGCAACACACAGTCACAGTTGTACACTCAAATGCCAGGAATAGAAGCTAGTACAGCCAATAAATATGTGCTGTTGAATGAATTCCAAGCACTTTAAGAACACAGACTAAATAACAAATTTAAGGCCAGAGTACCTATAAACTTAAGCAAAAATAATACTATAGCATGTTTCTACATCCTAAAATAGTCTTAGATTTTTAACATGCTAGAGAGACTACAGATAAATGCAAACAAGACAACATGCATTAATGCTTAGTTTGTAGTGTTCTTTTCTAAACTATCATTTGTTGCTGTTTATAGCAGATATTAAAGAGTTTAGAAATAAATTTCAAGAGTATCAGTGCTTATTATAAGACAGCTAAAACACACAGATGCATACAAATGTAACTTCTTATGAAATGTCTGAGCTTTCCCACCTCCATCAGTTTTAAATACTTGATTACTAAAATGTCCTTCAAAATAGAGCAAATTAATAATTACAGTAATATCTGGAAGTAAGCAAAAATAGCTTCAGTACTAATAAGTGAATGCATTCGCTTGCATTTCTGAAACCATCTGCCCTTAAAAATAGCCCTTTCCCTCTTCTGATGTATGTGGGAAAGATGTAGATAAATTTCAGGATGAAAAGTTTTATAGCAAATAAATTTTTCATTAATATTTGCTTTTGATTCTATTGTTTAGAGAAGACATTTCCTCCCAAATAGTCACAGTCGCAGCACTGCCTTCCTCAAGGACTGAAAATCAGTGCCACAAAGAGCAGCTGTTGTTCAAAGCTGTCATCTTGGGTTACTTCTCTTGAGTTTCTATTTCATTATCTTAAAACAGATTGAAATAGTTTTAAGACAGAAGATACTGATAATGCTTTATAAAAGTAGCTGAGAAAATCAAGAAATGGTAACTCTGTTAGAAATACAGTTTGGCACTGTAATTAACAGTAATCATATGCTTGTTTCTGTAGAGGTAGGGGTCAGAAAAATCAACAGAACACACAAGTCCGCCAGCAGGACCATGGAGGCTGAAGCATCTGAGGGGCACTGGAGGCCACTAGGGGCTGTATGCACAGGGGATCCGTGATTGCATCTGCATTCTAGGAACATCCCTATATGACTGCCAGTTAAGAAAAACTGCAAATGTGGAGGCAAGAAAATTGATCAACATGCAAATGGTAGTGGCTTGTGCTATGATAGCGAGATGGAACTGTGGACGGAGATAGATTAAATAAAAGTGTATTCAAAGGAAAGAAGGCATTTAGCAAAGCAGGTAAATACTGCTTGGGAGATCTGCATCCCATATTAAAGTGCCTGGATTCAAGTCCTGGCTCCAGCCTCATGCGTGCATCGTGGTAGGCAGTGCTGCCACCCAAGTGGGAGACTCAGGTTGGGTTCCAGAATCCTACCTCTGGCTTAGTTCAGGTCTGGTTGTTGTAGACCTTTGGAGAGTGAGCCAGGGACCCATGTGTGGTTGGACAATTTTTCACACCCTCCTTTCAAATATAAATAAATAAATAAATGTTTTAAAGTATATGTAGGAGGAATAATCGATTTATTTTTGAGATTAATGTGCTGAGCTGTAGGGAGTATTCCAGAAAATATCTACATAGGACAACTGCCTGCATAGTTATAGCCCCTCCTGGAACAGGGAACCCTGAGTGATGAACAGATCCAGGGTAAGTTCCGGATCTCAAACCGAAACAAGGCCAGGACACTCCAGGTCATCAATGGACTGAGGTGTACACAGCCTGGAGCTCTGGGAAACATCTGGGTGATCTGGGAATGTAAGAATTAGCAAATAGATGATACTAGCACCACAAGAAAATGTGAGGATGATAAAGAAATAAGAAGAATGAAAAGAGAATGGGACCACGCCAGAGTTCTAAAAAACATCAACATTTACAATTTACATTTAATAATTAGTTGTGAAGCCTTAAAAAGGAGTGGCCACAAGATAGGAAAAATGGGTTAGAGAAACACCAATGAAACCATGTGCTTCAGGAAGAAGGGAGTCGCCGAGTAACAAATTCTAGAAGATTTAGAAGTAATTCTCAACACAGCCTCCATGACATAATTACATGAAAAGGGATAAATAAGAGACTTCCACTTACAACACAATTGTGGAAAATGTGTCTCTCCTTTTCTACCTCCTGAAACTTATAAGAAATAAACAGAGAGATGCACATGTTCAAAGCAGCTGTAAGCATTAACAAAGGAGCCGAGGTCACAGGAAAGTGAAGAAGTCATAGACCGTGTTGAGAGGGCTTGGCTGCAACTAGCCTCACGAAGAGTCAGGAGCGGGAAGGACCCCTCACACACCAACTCCTTCTGCACACAGACAATCCAGAAAGTTCCAATCTAACTAAAAGAATGTGAGGAATTGAGAAAACAAAGCACGTTTAATTAAAGGAGGAATTCAGAAGGAAAAATAGATTTGATACTAAATAAAATGACACGGAAATAAAGAGTTCAGGATTTAAATAAAAATATGGAACCAGAAAACAATACAAGGTAAAGGATCAACAGCATATACAGAATTAGAACTGCATAAGACAAACCAACCACCCACACAAGATGAAACTGAGCAGTATTCTAGAGCTACCACAAACTACAGGCCCAGCTTGTACCAAGGGACATTGGTTCAGTATAGCTTTATTAGAGTCGTATCACTGCTGTAACCAATTGCCACAAATAATGGCTTAAAAAACCCACAAGTTTATTATCTCACAAATCTGTGTATCAGATGTCTCACTGGACTAACATCAAGATGCAGGCAGGACTCCACATGTCCTGGAGGCTCTTGGGAAGAATCTGCCTCCTTGCTTTCTCTACCTTATGGAGGTTGTCAGCACTCCCTGACCCACAGCTATCTTCTCTCTTCACTACCAGCAATCATGTGCTTACCTGGAGCTGAGAACTTAAGTCCACACAAAACCCTGCACTGGATAATTGTAAGTGCTTTATTAATAATTACCAAAAGCAAAATTGGGGGCTGGCACTGTGGCATAGCAGGTAAAGCCTCTGCCTAAGGTGACAGCATCCCATATGAGTGCCAGTTGGAGTCCCGGCTGCTTCTCTTCCGATTCAGCTCTCTGCTATGGCCTTGGAAAGCAGGTACAAGATGGTCCAAGTCCTTGGGCCCCTGCACCGACATGGGATACCTGGAAGAAGTTCCTGGCTCCTGGCTTCAGATCAGCTCAGCTCCATCCGTTGCAGCTATTTGGGGAGTGAACCAGCAGATGGAAGACCTCTCTCTCTCTCTCTCTCTGTCTCTGTCTCTGTCTCTCTTTCTCTTTCTCTCTCTATATATCTATATCTATAACTCTCTCTGTAACTCTTTCAATTAAATACAAAATAAATCTTTAAAAACAAAGGGCAATGATAGTCACAGGTTAAGGTGAGGGACTGAATGAATAGTCAGAACAAAGGAACTTGAGGACAGTGAGAACCCTCCACAGGATAACACAGTGGTGGATAAGTGCTACTATCCTGTAGAATCTGCAACAGAGTGAATTCTGACATAAACTATGAACTGTGTATGAAAACGGGTTCTCACTTTTAACAAATGTAGCACTATGATGGGGGATTTTGGTCATAGAGGTTATGCATGCATATCAGTTAGAGGGATATTGGATACCTCTGTTGCTTCATCTTAATTTTCCTGTGAACCTAAAACTACTCTAAAAATGTTCAGAACAAGAATAAAGTTAAGAACAAGAATTAAGAAAAGTGAATAAATCATAAGGAACTGCTAGGATACCATTGAGCAGATTAACATACGTTTTATGGGAGAATGGAGGGGAAAACTGCATAATAATTGGGTAAATGTTGACCAAACTCTTCCCAACCTCAAAGAAAACGATAAATCTACACATTTTGAAAGGCCATGTAGGGTAGACACAAAGAGATCCACACTGAGACTCATTATACATCAAGCTATTAAAAAGCAAGGACAAGGAGAGAAACTCCTCAAGTACAAGGTGTGCTCATTAAGATTAACAACTGACTTCTTGTCAGAAATCATGGATGCTGGGAGGCAATGAGATGACCTATTTAATTTGATGAATGAAAAGGATGCCAATAAAATATTCTATATCTGGGAAAAATGTCCTTCAAATATGAAGGAAAAATTAATATGGTATAAGCAAACATAAACTATGGAGTTCATCAGTAATGGACTTAACCTTTAAGAAATGCTAAAGGAAATCCTATGGCTTAAAACAAAAGGACACTGGGATAATAACGGGAAGGCATATGAAGAAATAAAAGACCACTGATAAAGGCATCTTTCTAGATAAATATAAAAGCTGTTGCTATTGCATTATGTTTTTGTTTTTGCTTTCTACATAATTTAAAAAATGAATGCCCAAAAAACCCTTGTTACTTTTAATGCATGATGGTCTGGAATAAAGACGGATATATCAACCAGCAGAATAAAACTGAGATTTCAGAAATAAATCCATACATCCATGAGCAGTTGTTATTTGGCAAGTGTGCCAAGATCATTCAATGGGGAGAAAATGCTCACAAAAATTAGTTGGCAAATGACCAAACATCCAATAGAGAGTGGAAAGGATATTGTCAGGTAGCTCACAGGAAAAAACAAAAAACAGAAATACAAACAAAAATTGGAGGAATGTAAAAACAGATCTACAAATGGGTTTTAAAACATGTAAAATAATGCTTCATGCATTTCTTGTTAAAAGAAAAGAGATAATACGTTTTAGGGATTTTTGTTGTCATTGCCAGTGGTAGCATAGCATTTTGTAACTCCTATAGAACCACTTGGCAATAACTGTCAAAACTGAAAATCTATCCAACACATAGACTGACACATGAGCAATTATAAATGTATGTGGTTATTCATGGAAGCACTGTCATTTAAAAGATTGTCATCAAGAAGCGTATCGGGGGCCAGCACTGGGGTGTAGCAGGTTAAGCAGTGATGGTTTCCCATGTGGGCGCTGGTTGGAGTCTTGGCTGCTCCAAGTCTTGGCTGCTCCACTTCTGATCCAGCTCTCTGCTAATATACCTGGGAAAGCAGCAGAGATGGCTCAAGTCCTTGGGCCCCTGTATCCCTGTAGGAGAACCAGAAGAAGCTCCTGGCTCCTGCCTTCGGATTGGCCCACCTCCAACCATTGTGGCCATTTGGAGAGTGAACCAGTGGATGGGAGCTTCTCTCTCTCTCTCCCTCTCTCTCTCTCTCTCCCTCTCTGTGATTCTGCCTTTCAAATAAATAAATCTTTTTTTTAAAGAAGCATATTGGTTTGGGACTGGTTAAATAAATTATATTCTTACAATAAAATACCATGCAGCTTTTAAAAATAAATAGGAATTGTTTTACATACAGATATAAAAATATCTGCAATGCACATTAATTAGAAAAGTAATTAATTACAATCTTGTTTTCAAATGCTACGCATTACAAGGATGGTGCACTACTTAGTAGAAGCTATGTTTGCTCAAGCATTCCAGATCAGCACTCTTGAATCAGAGGGAAGCAGTTAGCACCCCAGGAAGTTCATGACGCACTGTACAACTCATACTGCTCAACTCACGTGGGGGTAGAGCAGCTGCACCATTTCGGGCAGTATACAGCATTTTTGAGGCCAAATTTGTGGTCAAACCATTTCCAAGTAATAATTTACAATCTTATCTTTATTCCTTAGGGCCTTCTACTGGCTTTATCTTAATTCTTAGGAAATAGTTTGGTGCGTATTAAAAGTTGGAACATGTTGAGCAATAAATAATAATAGATGTTCAAATAGTCGGGTGCTTGTGTTGCAGATAGGGTAATTAGACCCACAGAGAAAAGGCTGGTGTGATATAGCACATCAGGGAGTCATTACAAAGTCCAGGGCACACTTATCGCCTCTGCTGGTTGTGTCCTCATTCCTCACTCTCCTGACAACCGTGACCTCTCCTTGTGGTTCACTTCACTTCTTCACTTGTCTGTTTCCGTTTTCCATTTTCTCCTCATCAAAGGTTGGCTTCACTGACATAGAAAACCACACATATTTCATTCACACCCAGAACCCAGACAGTCCTGGAATATTGTATGTTCTTCACAAATGCAAAAACAAATGAATTACTGAGTATGTGAGTGAATCAGTGAGTCACCTTTCCCAGGACGTTTTTCTCATTAGTTGTGTTGTATAGACAGAAACTGTATGGCAGCAGTGATTCCCAAAATAGTTTCTCAAGAAGATGTTGACGCATGTTAGAGTGGCAGAGTCACATGAACGTGTGAGACACTGAATTAAACGAAGTTAAAGAGGCACTTTTTCGGCAGAGGGTTTCCCAATGAGCCTCGTGACTCTCAAATATATATATTATATATATATGTGTATATTTATATATTTATGATATATCATATATATATGCTGCATTTCCAAACTTGATGATGACAACCCTATTTCAGGCACCATTTGTCTGGATGAAGGCTCTAGGTGGTACATGTTGGGAAGTGATGATAAAGGCTTGTTCGCCATGAACCTACCTTCAGGCCACACTCTAGAAAACACTTATTTATCTTGACACTAGTTTGTCCCAGTGTCCTACTTATAGAACAATCTGTAGTTTTATTCTTGGTGATAATAAAGGATATTTAAACTCTAGGTTATGGTTTCCAACCTATCATAATGCAACTGTGCCAATTTCATTAAAACATTCATAGAATTGAGAATTTGTGACTTACTGGGTTAAAGCTAACCAAAAATTCAAATAACCACAACAGTTATATCATCTTGTTTCTAAGATAAAATAGTAAATTGTCAAGTAATAATGTGACACTAGATATATATCGTAAAACAATTTTATATGTTCAGTTTGCACTTCATGGCATTATGATTTCTATAATTGAATATAATAGAAGAGTAAACATTTGTCAGAATGATCTTGAGAGATTCTAGAAGCTAAATGATTTCTAAATAGAAAATTAAATTTGATTCAGTATAGTTTTATTTTATTGATTTCTAGTTATTTAAAATTTCTAAAAATTATGCCTGTATGGTAGTATATATAATATATCTAATACTATTTTAACATTACTTTTAATAATATATAATAAATAATATATGTTAATTATTCATAAAATATAATGATATTCTGTCTATAAGATGAATATTAGGCTTCATATTTATTTTACAGGCATATAGAATAAATATAAATATATCATGCTACTTCTGATTTTAAGGCTTGAAGTGGATGGTTGATTTTAGATGTAGTTCAAATAGAATCTTTAGATCGCAAGCCTACAAGTATTGGGGCTGTACTATATCAAAAGTATTTTTTTACCTTTTCGTATAATCGGTGTGTCACTGTCTGCAATCAGTTGTAAGCAGTCTTGAATGACTGAAAAGCAAAATATATCATTTTAGTTACTTGAACAGAAATTGCAGAGGAACTAAGATATTGAGGAAAAGGTGGAAACCCATTCTTCCAGAAACACCAAATCAATCATGCTTTTCACATCACTTGAATGATATTATTTTAAAAAGTTAATTTATGAAATTTGCCCACTGATTTTACCATGAACTTGAAATTGTATAGAAAAACTTTACACAATAAGTATATCATCTATACAGTTTAGCCCAATCTGCTTTGAAATATTAAGGCTGTACAGAAAGCAAATTTAGTCATTTCTTTTTCAAGTACACCAAATACATGAAACAATGGAACATCATCATGCTAACACAATCTTTTATTTTAAAAAGTACTAGCATTATATAATCATTAACTGCTGCACGCCATACTCATGCTAACATGGGGGAAAATCAAAATAATTGCTAAGGCTAATTGGACAGATGTGAACACTGACAACATATTTAGCACCTTTTGTCCTTTGTCCTTCCAGGAATCCTAACGATTAGCTCTTGAAAAGAGAGGTTTCTCCCCACTCCATGCTGCTCTGGCTGCAGGTCTTTGACTCTAATAAATCTTTTTAAGTTTAAAAAAAACTAAGGCTCCAAATTCGGGGATCAGTCGCTTCTTCAGGGCCTCAGAGATAGAACGTGACTTGGCAGAACTGAAGCCACATCTGTGTCATTTAGAATCCAAAATCAAGCTTTTTGGTAAAATATCTTGGACCAAAAAGAGATAGCTTTTACAAATAAGATGGGAGATTTCTCAAGGCTGCACAATAAGTGAAGCATCTTGGAAACGTCAGTTCACACCACTGGTTACATGTGAAACTTGCCAGAGGATTTCCAAGGAAGGAAATAAAACCACACTGAATAAAGAGAAACGCCATCGGCTAAGACCACCTGTTGGATCTGTAGGGGTGAAAAAGCAAAGCCACAAACATCTGTGAAAAACACGAGGCATTTCTCTAAACTTGCATGTTTTATTTTGAGAAGATATTAATCTAGAGGCCGGCGCTGTGGCCTAGCCAGTAAAGCTGCCACCTGCAGTGCTGGCATCCCATCTGGGTGCCGGGACTCCCAGAAGCTCCACTTCCGATCCAGCTCTCTGCTATGGCCTGGGAAAGCACTGGAGGACGGCCCAAGTCCTTGGGCCCTTGCAGCTGTATGGGAGACCCGGAAGAAGCTGCCGGTTCCTGGCTTCAGACTGGTGCAGCTCCAGCCATTGTGGCCATCTGTGAAGTGAACCAGCAGATGGAAGACCTACCTCTCTGCCTCCGCGTCTCTGTAACTCTGCGTTTCAAATAAATAAATAAATCTTAAAAAAAAAGAAAAACCATGTTTTTTTTTAAAAGTTATTAATCTAGATTACTTATTTCCTAGCAAGCTTTTTATTCAATATTGAAATAATTCTTTAAAACTTGTTTCTCAATTTTAGAACTTGATATAGCAGAGATTAAAATAAATATTTATAACTTAGAACAGCAAATATAATGTTTTGATGTTGTTCATATTCACACTACTTAAAAATCTGATCATATAAGAAAGTATATTAAGAAATTCTCCTGGGTTTGAAAGGTAGAATATTACATTAAACCACGACGTCTTCACAGCTGCACTGCTGCAGATGGCTTTGGTGTTAACCTGATCACTTTGACAGAAGTAGAGAGCGTGTGGTCCACACTGCAGATGCTGCCCTGAATCCTGGAATGACAAAGGTGGCTCTGCACTTACGGTGGAGACCTCTGTCCACCAGAAACTTGCAGGAAGGCAGAGCAAGGCAGCTAAGCCCAAAGCGCACAGCAGGAGAGTCGCTTCCTTAGACCCCTTTTAAAACACTCCTAATGTTCCAGCAAACTTTTTTTTTAAAAAAAGATTTATTTATTTACTTGAAAGTCAGAGTTACACAGAGAGAGAAGGAGAGGCAGAGAGAGAGTGAGAGAGAGATCTTCCATCTGCTGGTTCATTCCCCAACTGGCTGCAACGGCTGGAGCTGCGCCAATCTGAAGCCAGGAGCCAGGAGCTTCTTCTGGGTCTCCCACATGGGTGCAGTGGCCCGAGCATCTGGGCCATCTTCTACTGCTTTCCCAGGCCATAACAGAGAGCTGGATTGGAAGTGGAGCAGCTGAGTCTCAAACCGGTGCCCATATGGGATGCCGGCGCTTCAGGCCAGGGCGTTAACCCACTGCGGCGTCACAGCACCGGCCCTGTCCAACAAACTGTTCTTAAGTAACTGATTCACAAGGCATGATCACAGGTTCAGTAGGAGAAACAAGGGTTAAGCAGAGTGTCCCCAGCTCCACACCAAAGAGGGGGAGGACGATGTTGAGCGTTAAATTTCCAAACTTTCTGCCTCTCCTTTGCAGTTCTGTGTATGTGTCTGTTGTAAAGGTGAACTGAAACAGCACATGTGAAATACTTAGCCTTATACCCAGCATGTAATTATGAAAGATAATTAAATCTTGGCTATTAGTGGTAGTGATGGTAGCATTTCCATTGTTCACAGTGTCAAGTCAAATAAATGTGAAATCTAGTGGGAAGACTCTGTGTTAGCATGTAGCCCAACTGAACCTACTAGAGGCTGAAGAAACACTGGAATACATAGTTTCCTATGTCAAGTCACTCATTCTCTGTTTCTGCAGGAGACCACTGTGGTCGGAGTGTATCCCTCAGAGGCTTATACTGAAGCTACACCACGAATGTGATAGTTGTAGAATACGGGGCTTGGGGAGATGACTAGGATATGAGGGTGAAGTTCTGGTGAATGGGATTAGTGCCCTTGTAAAAGAGCCCCCATTCAAGCTTGTAGCAAAAAGGCACCATCTGGAAGCAGGCGCAGGTGCCTGCCGGACGCTGGGTCTGCAGGCCCCTGGCTATTGTCACCCGGTCCATGGTCCTTTGTTACAGCCCCCCAGGTCTGCAAAGACAGGGTCTCAGATACTGTGGTTGGTCAGAAAGAGGCTTACCCAGGAAGTCACTCAACACGACATTACCTATCTGGTAGGAGGGTGTGGGAATTTTAATCCTGTAGCCCAAATAAAACTTGGCCACAGGCAACATTTTGAAAGACAATGGTCTACTCTGTGATGCAGCGGCAGAAATTGAAACTTTAGAAGAAAATGTGCTTTAGAAAGCAAGACTTATTTCAGAAAAGAATACCGGGTGTCAAAATGACAGCTAACAGCAGTGTCTGAGTAGCTCTTCGTGAAGCCAGGGCAGTTCCTCATTTCTTCTTGTCCCAGTCACTGGGCTGTTCCAAGCACCTCTTTCTTTCAGAAAATTTTACATCTAAGAGCAACTCCAACGCAGGTTTTTAAGTCTCTCTTTTCCACCTAACAAAGATCTGATCTGAGATTATAAATTACTACTCAGCTAATGGTTTGCCCTCACAGAGAGCAGACTAAAGAAAGATGGTGTTTTAATATCTCCCAATACATGAAAGCCAAAAATAGAAACACTTGAGTATTGGTTAAAAGTTACCAATAAATTGCATCATTGGCTATCTTAAACTTCCCCTTGGACGTTTCTGTCTGGACTTCATACCATGGCAAACTCAAATCTAATTCTGCATTTTTCTCTTCAATGCCCATCTCCTTTTCCTTCTCCATTTTTGTCTGTTGGCATATTCGTAACTATCCTCTGTGTGGCCTAAGCTAGCAACTTTATAAACATGCTTGATTCCTTTCTCCTGTGTCTTGAAATTCAGCTAACAATCAAGATCAAGTAGTCTGAATTCTTAACTTCTGTTTAGTCTAGATCCCACCTGTCATTCATCTCACTCAACAAATTCACTGAGTATTAAATTTATGTCAGATGTTGGGTTAAGGTTAACAAACAAAATCAGCCCTAGCCCTACTGAGTTTAAAATTCAGTGGAAGAAATAGGCACTACTCACTATCACACAAGCAGAATGGACAGCAACATCCAAGTGGCAACTGTAATAGAGGTATGGTGCTTAGGGCCGATTTTGATTCATTCAGGAAGACTTCCCTGAAAGATGACAACTGAACTAAAATCAGAAACCATATAAATGACCAATATGTACAGAAAAAATGCTCTGGGCCGGCGCCGTGGCTCACTAGGCTAATGCTCCACTTGCGGCGCCGGCATCCCGGGTTCTAGTCCTGGTTGGGGCACCAGATTCTGTCCCAGTTGCTCCTCTTTCAGTCCATCTCTCTGCTGTGGCCAGGGAGTGCAGTGGCGGATGGCCCAAGTCCCTGGGCCCTGCACCCACATGGGAGACCAGGAGGAAGCACCTGGCTCCTGGCTTCGGATCAGTGCAGCGTGCCGGCCGTATCGGCCATTTTGGGGGTGAACCAACAGAAGTGAGACCTTTCTCTCTGTCTCGCTCTCTCTCACTGTCTAACTCTGCTTGTCAAAATTTAAAAAAATAAATAAATAAAAAAAAATGCTCTGGAAAGCCAAGACACTATGGGAAAAAAATGACCTAAATGAAAGATCTCTGAGAGTGAGAAAGAAGGAGGTACCTTTCTCTGAAAGGAAGGAGAGAACTTCCACTTCGACTATGACCTTGTCTAAATAAGACTGAAGCTGGTGAACTCGAAAGGCTTCCATGGCCTTGGCAGCTCATGACAAGAACCTTGGGTGATTACTGACATCATAAATCAGAGTGCCAATTGTTAAATTAACGGGAATCATTGTGCACCTGCTCCCCATGTAGGACCTCTACCCTTAATGTGTTGTACTATGTGAATTAATGGCATAACTAGTACTCAAACAGTACTTTGTGTGTCTGTGTGGGTGCAAACTGTTGAAATCCTTACTCAGTATATACTAAATCGATCTTCTGTATATAAAGATAATTAAAAATGAATCTTGATGAAGAATGGAATGAGGGGGGAGTGGGAGATGCGATGGTTAAGGGTGGGAGGGTGGTTATGGGGGGAAAGCCGCTATAATCCAAATTTGTACTTTTTAAATTTATATTTATTAAATAAAAGTTTAAAAAAAGAAAAATAAATGCACTACATCACTAGTAATCAGGAAAATGCAAATCAAAACCACAAAGAGCCAGCATTTGGTGAAGCCAGCAAAGCCATCACTTGCAATGCCATGTGGGTGCCTGTTCATGTCCTGGCTGTTCCACTTCCTATCCGGCTCCCTGTTGATGCTTGGGAAAAGCAGCAGAAGATAAGCCATGTGTTTGGGACCCTACCACCCGCATGGGAGACCCAGAAAAAGCTCCTGGATCCTGACTTTGGCCTGGCCCTACTCTGGCCATTGTGCCCAACTGGAGAGTGAACCAGCAGATTGAAGATCTGTGTGTGTGTGTGTGTGTGTGTCTCCCTCTTTCTCTAAGTCATTCAAAGTAAATAAATAAATCTTTAAAAAAGAACTCACAATATGATATCACTTCACTTCAATTAGAAAGGTTATTATCAAAAAGGAACATAAATAACAAATGCTGGTAAGGATAACAGAAAGGGCAACTCTTCTGCAATGCTTGTGGGAATATTAAGTACTGTAGCCTTTATAGACAACAGAATGGATACTCCTCCAAAATATTTAAAACAGAGTACCACCGCAACACCACCGCAAGAAGTATATCCAAAGTGAAATGCGTATGTATGAGAAACATGTTCATGTAGCATGGACATGATACAAAGTATCCCCACTATCCAACAACAGATGGATGGGTAAAGAAAATGTGATACGTATATACACACTGGAATACCATCCAGCCACAAAAACGGATGGAATCCCATCACTTGAAGTGATGTGTAGGCTCCTGGAGGACACTACTACGTTAGAGAATGAAGTCAGGAAGAGAAAGGCCAGACTGGTCTCAGTCGTTTGTGGAATCTGGAGATGAGTTCATAGAAGTCAAGAGTGGGAGGGTTGTTACCAGAGGCTGGGAGTGTGGAAGGAAGGAGGGCACGGGTTGGGGAGGCTGGCCAACTGGTCACAGGTGCAGTCCAACGGCAAGAATAAGTTCTGGTGTCCTATAGCATAGTAGTATGGCTTTAGTTAACAGTAACTTAATGTGTATCTCAAAATGTCTACAGGAGAGAAATTTGATTGTTTTATTACAAAGAAGTGGTGGATATATGACACGATGCATAAATGTATCAAGACATTATACTAAACCCAAGAAATGTGTACAATTATTAAGAATCAATTAAGAACAAAATTTTATAAGATGAAATCAGAGGGAGGGGGAGGTAGGAACATTTCAGACAAAGTTGATAGTCCAGGGAATATTGGGAGAGGCTCTGAGAGAGAGAGAGAGAGAGAGAGAGAGAAATGAGGAGTGGGACAGCCCAAGTTCAGAACTCCACTATCCCCTTCTTGACCCTAGCATTAGCCTTCTAAGTGTGTCTCCCCTCTTCTTCACAATTCCTACCCCATCGCTTGTACTTCCTTCAGAATTATCTTCCCAAAACCAGATTTGATCATCTCATTCATTCTAAAGTTTATAATCCCTTAAGTATCTGCCTGGCAAACAAAACGCAAGTCCACCACGCCCTGGCCCCAGCCTACCCTTACAGACGCATGCATGTCACCCACTTGCTCCCAGCTGCACTTACACTTCAGAACAGAGGTCGTCTTCAGTGCTTGCGTAACTGTCTATGTTCTGCTCCCTCTGGCAAAGACTCCCTCTCCATCTGGTGAGCTCCACTCAGCCTCAGACCATCTACCAGTGCTTTCCTCATTTTCCAGCTGAATGTTTCACCCCACGAAACTGCCATATACATGTGCTGAAATGCAAGTTACTGTGCATAGTAATTTTTTCTGTTAGCAGTGACCTTTCCTAGGCTGTGTGTCACTTGATGCTAAGGGTCATCATTTACAAATTGTCATAGGGTCTGATTTATAACCTGCTTTTAAAAAGGATCAGTGGGACAACTTGGGAAAGAAAATAGGCATAAGAGTAGCATTGGACTTTTCCAAACAGTTCTTAGACACTGAACTCTTATATACAAATTTCGAATACACATTAAATCAAATCAAATTAATGCTTTAATGTTTTGGGGAAAGGGGTTCCATAAAACAAAATTATTTGCATAATTTGTGGACTAAGACCAAAGCTTTGAGCTCTCAGTCATATAGAAAACATTTTCTAACACAAAACTTTAAGAATAAGTTCTCAGTCTTCAAGCATGTAACTATAATACTCGAATTAAAAAAAAAAAGGTTATATGCTATTTTCCTAAAATGTCTTACTCTCTAATTCCTAGAGCAGGTCCTAGAACAGCAGATGGAAGAGACAAAAACAAAGCTACAGTGAAAATTCACATCTCTGTCAGCTTCTTTTTACAGCTTCTAACTTTTTGGAAATGGGAATGTCCTTTAAAGAAAATACCACAACAGGGGCCAGCTCAGGTTAAGCCCCCGTCACCCACCCCAGCATCCCATATGGACCCTTATTCGTGTTCCGGCTGCTCCACTTCCAATCCAGCTCCCAGATAATGCACCTGGAAAAGTAGTAGAAGATGACTCAAGTGTTTGGGCCCCTGTACTCAAGTGGGAGACCCAGAAGAAGCTCTGGGCTCCTGGCTTTGGCCTGGCCCAGCCCAGTTCATTGTGGCTTTTTGGAGCGTGAACCAGTGGATAACTGATCTCTCTTTGTCTCCTCTCCTCTCTCTGTAACTCTGCCTTTCAAAAAAATACAAATAAATCGTAAAAAAAAAAAAAAGGAATACCACAACAAAGCTGCCACTGCCCAGTGTGGTTCTCTAAAGTTCACTTATGCAACAATTAAACATTAAAACAAATACTGTGCATTCACATGGAATTACTAATAAAGACACATATTCTTCAACTTTTGAATTTAGTTTAAAAAATACCTGCTGATTTCTGCAAAAAAAAAAAAAGTTTAAAGTATAAAGAGTTTTTCCTGTTTGGACTCCCTGTTTAAAATAGAAACACAGCCTCACCTTTCACACTTTGGAAACTCATGACCCTAACCACACTTGCTGAATTTCTCAATATATTGATCATTTTCTAGAATTGTAAGTACTCATCTATTGTGTGTATTGCTTATCTTCCATGTGTCTCTTCCTCACTGTCATGTAAGAATCTGGAAGACACAAAGTTCATCTTTATTGAATCGGTTGCCTTGTTTCCTGGTTCTTTTCTGTTTCCCAAAATTTCAAGCTTAACGAGAAAAGGGTTCAAGGATTTGGTTATCAGGTCACTAGTTTTTTCTTTTCTGAAATACTTTTTTTTTTAATTTTTAAATTGACAAGAAGCCAGCTCTTGCAACACTGAAAAATAGAATCACTATTGAAGCAGAGGAAGGGAAAAATAATGCTGAGTGAAGACGGGTCAACGATCCGCACATCAGCCAGCTGGCTGTGTCCCAGGAGTGTGCCCTTGCTGGGTAAGCTGCTCAAGCGAGCCCGGCTCCTCCACTGGGTGGGTGGCCACGTCCTCTGCTCCATGCTTTCCCGAACTCAGGGAACAGCTCCGTGAGTCAGGTAAGCCAGAACTGTTAACGGAGTGAAGGCTGGACATGCTAGAGCTCTGCTTTTCTTGCCAAGGGTCAGACTGTAGATTTCAAAAAAGAAGACTTGAAGAGCGTATTGAGGATTTTAGCCAGAGAATTACTGAAGTCACAATATTCGGTGCTAATTTATATGTACTATATTCAAAATTCTAGTTTAAGAAAATGAAATGTGGTATCCTGGATAGCTCTTGAAACATGGAAAGGACAGTGAGCTTTCTATGCAAACTTTCTGCAGCTCAAACAATCCATCTTATTTATTTATTAATTTTTTTAATTGCATGGCAATTTCATTTTATTTATTTATTTTTATTTATTTGACAGAGTTATAGACAGTGAGAGAGACAGAGAGAAAGGTCTTTCTTCCATTGGTTCACCCCAGAAATGGCCACCACGACCGGCGTTGCACCAATCTGAAGCCAGGAGCCAGGTGCTTCCTCCTGGTCTCCCAAGCACTTGGGCCATCCTCCACTGCCCTCCGGGGCCACAGCAGAGAGCTGGACTGGAAGAGGAGCTACCGGGACTAAAACCCGGCGCCCATATGGAATGCTGGCGCCGCAGGTGGAGGATTAACCAAGTGAGCCACGGCGCCAGCCCCATACTTATTTTTTTAAATGGAGGAAAAGAATGTGAAGTAGATTGGGAAAAATCTTATAATAATTATTTGGAATATAAAATATGAGCAATCTTTCCCGTTTTTCTTTACATTTTTTAAATTATTCATTTTCCCATCACTAATTTAACATCACAATGAAGATTATTATAGTAAATGTTATCAATACAAATTTTTGTCTTTGTATAATCTAAAACACATGGATTTCTAATAGCTTTTAAATTCCCTGCTGAATAACAAAGGGAAAAATTGATTTTATCAACAGTTTAATTCAGTAATAACCCATCTGAAATAATTCAATTTTTTGATAGACTCTAATGCTTATTTTTAGGTTCTTAAAATGAATAAAACTTCTGTTCAAAATGGAGATCAATATGATTCAGTTTGGAAATATTTTACTCTGTAATATTTGAAAAGTAATATTGCTTTAATTATTTTTTCTTTTGTTGGGAATATCTCCAAATACACTTGCAGGCTTAAAAGTGAATTTTTGGCTGATACAACTTACTTGGCAATTTTTTGATCTTGGATTTCCCCACATTTCTGTTTATTATACGATAATCAAAAATGACCTTACGAAACACATTCAGCGTAATAAGGCTTTAGTTGAAACATTTAATAATTAAGAAAAAACAAAATTGAAGCCAAGCACTAAACTGTAAAATGAAGTAAGGTCAGCATTCACCCTTGGGAGAGCTGGGAGGGGTGTCAAGGGGATTGTGGTGATGGTAATGTCCATCCCTTCAACCACTGCTTCTGTAGAATTACAGAAGGAAACTAGTGCTTCTGAAACATACTGGCAGTAAGAACACAGGTGGACACTTCGTAGTCATTAGGGCAATATGAGGCTTTGAGTTACTAAAAGTCAGCCCAACAGCCAGAATGGACACAAAAGTCAAATAAGCTGCTCAGATTTAAGCCACATAGAATTTTCTAATTCCAATAAATGACCCTACTAAATAAAAAAAAAAAATCACTGAAGTTCAAAGCACTCTTTAGGTACATAAGCACGAATTTTGGAGTAGTGCTCAAAAAAAAAAAAATGAATAAATAAAATTCCTCTCTACCAAAGGATAGCATCTAGAAAAACATGCAAGCTATGAATGTTGACTATGAACATTATGCGACACATATAACCTATATATAATATTTATGCATACTGTAGTCAAGGTTTGTGAAAGGTCTAAGGTAAGTCATGATAATAGCAATAGTGATTATTTCTGGGTCAAGCAAATCAGTACATTTTTATGCACTTAGAATATTTTGCTGTTTCCTAAATTTTCTACAAATCAATATGATTTACTTAAAAATTTTCATCAATATCAGATTTTTGGATGTCATAAAAACATGTACAATATGCACATTTAAGCAAATTTAAAAATTTTAATTGAGAATATTTGAGGAAAGTGTGACTCAGGGATTATTTTTTACTTTTTTTTCTTAAATTTGCCAAAATAAATCTATATTTCATTTAGAATAATAAACATTAAGATTCATTTTTAGAACTACTATTTAGAAGCAGGGGGATACTGGCAGATAATATTAAAGAAAACAGAGAGCATGTGACCTTATTAGATATTGAAATATAGAGCTGCTTAACATAATTTACTTGAAGAAGAGAAATAGAACAAGTCAATGAAATAAAGTTCTTCAGACAGATCCAATCATATCTGAGGAACTTGATACAATGCAGTAAGTTTTCCAACTCAGAGGCGTTAACAAGAATTATTTAATATATTTGATTGAGATAGCAGTTTAGAAGGAAAAATAGATGAGAAAGGAGGAAGTTAAGGACAGTACGAGATGATTCATGAAAGTAAACACAAGAAGGATGTATGAATTAAAATCAAACAAAATACGAAGCTTCGCGTCAAAGCAGTAGAATATAGAGTAGACACTTAAGAAATCACAAGCATATATATGTTTAGTTTTGATGTATTGGAGAAAATGCAAAAAATGTTGAAAATAATTAATATATACAGAGGCAGAGTCTCTGCACAAGTTAAAACCCTGTGGAAATATTGCACAAAAATTTTGATAAACACGGCCAGGCATTTGGTGCTGCAGATAAGATGCCCCTCGGAACATCCCAGCCCATATCAGTGCCTGGGACCGAGATCTAGCTCCATTCCCAACTGTAGCTCCCGGCTAAAATCCCTGGGAGTCAGCAGATGCCCCAAGCGCCTGCGTCCCTGCCGCCACGTGGGAGACCCAGACCGAATTATGGACTCCGGGTTTTGGTCTGGCACACCCCGAGTTGTCGGCATTTGGGGAGTGACACAGTAAACAGAAGTTCCCTTTGTGTCTCTGCTTCTGTCTCAGTCTCTCTCTGTCTCTCTCTGTCTCTCTCTCTGTTTCTCTGTCTCTGTCTCTTTCCCTCTGTCTCTGTCTCTCTGTCTCTGTTTCTCTGTCTCAGTCTCTCTCTCTCTCTCTCTTTTTCTCTCTGTCTCTCTCTGTCTCTGTTTCTTTGTCTCTCTCTGTCTGCTCTGTCTCTGTCTCTCTCTGTCTCTGGGTGTGTGTGTCATTATCATTCAAATAAATGGAAACATAAAAATTTTAAAACTTTGATAAAAAATCAGTGTGTGTGAACCATCAGACGGAAGACCTCTCTCTTTCTCTGCCTCTCCTCTCTCTGTGTAACTCTGACTTTCAAATAAATAAATAAATCTTTAAAAAATAGTAAAAAAAAAATCAGTATGTCTAATTAGAAAGACTTTACTCAAAATCATTTTTAAAATTAGGATACACAGTTGGGAGAAGTTATAAATAAAAATTAGGGGCCAGCCTTGTGATGCGGAAGGTTAAGCCACCACCTATGATGACGGCATCCCAAATGGGAACATGGTTCAAGTCCTGTTTCCTGCACTTCCCATACAGCTCCCTACCACCCACATGGGAGACCCAGACAGAGTTCCAGGATCCTAGCTTCAGCCCTGGCTTGTCCAGCCCTGGCTGTTGTGGCCATTTGGGGAGTGAACCAGAGAAGATCTCTCTCTCTCTCTCTCTCTCTCTCTTTCTAATCTCTCTCTCTCTCACTCTGCCTTTCAAATAAATGAATAAATCTTTAAAATTAAATAAACAAAAATGAGCAGGAAATAAAGTTAGAATTCATTGAAATAAGAATTTCATTCTTATTAGTAATATGCAATACATTAAAATAAATTTTAGAAACTGTTTTACAACTGTTAAATGAACCAAAATAAATTTTAACGGATAAAATGTTAATAAGAATGTGGAGAACTGGTATACTACACTTTTGACTGCATCTACTTACAATTGATTTTGAGAACACTATGTCAATAAGCAAGCAAGAATGATAAAAGCGCTCACCCTTTTAACTCAGAAATTTCATCTTAGGGGATTTAAACTGAATATATAATTCCTCAGAAACAAAAATACATGCACAAAATTTGTATGTGCCATTACAGCAAAAAAATACATGTTAAAAATTGTGTGATAACAATATAATAAAACTCTATGAGAATTACATAGAAATATGAAAAATGCTTACCTGTGTAAGCACAAAGTAATTCTAGTATATATGTTGTATCGTTGTTAATTATGTATAAAACAGAGAAATGCAAAATGTAAACATAATTCATGTATTATAATAAAATGCGTATGTTAATTTTAAAATGTTTAAACCTGTTTCTAAACACAAAAGTAAGGTAACCAGGTACAAAAAGTGATGGTCTCACCAAATAAAGAATAATTTATTTTTCTGGATCAGACATACAGTGAAAAAATAAGTTCGCAGATCACCTGGTGCACATCTGTGTAATGGAAGTGCACCTGGTCTATCTCTCACTATGACACACACGTCTCTGCAGAAGTAAAACTACAGATAAATAAGGACGTGTGTTCTGTGGACCTCACAGAGTCACTGCAGAGTCTCCAGAAAACAGTGTAAAATTCCTGTTCTTGACCATGTCTGCCTGTCCTGTTCCACGTGCTCAGAAAATGTTCTTTGAATATAAAAAGAAATCACACAGAGGATCTTTGAGGTGTAAGATCAGTCTGTGCAACCCAAGCACCCCCTTTTCACCTTCCAAATGAATTGGAAATTGGGAAACAGAACTGACTATTTTGATGGCCCTGGCTAACTCTGTAGAATTCTGTGGAAGGAACAGAACATCAAGAAAGGCAGAAGTCACTGAAGAACTAGTACAAGAAGGTTGTAAATGCATGGATCTCCTGGAAAAGCGTGCACTAAGAAAACTTGAAAATCACATGTGTGTGTATGAGTGTGTAAAATACTCCTTTTAGCAAAGACACAGAAATGAAGCGCACTCCTTCAGGGGCTCCCATCCTGATCTCTTCCTGCTCTCATGACACCAGCGCACCCTTTCACCTTCCAGGACCCAGATGGACAACGTCCAACTCCACGGTGACCTGGGTTCTTGCCCTCGTCTCTGCTCTTGTTCCTTGCAGGGATGGGCTGTGGATTTGAGGAAGACATGCATCCCTGTTGTCCCCTCTGTGTTTCCTGCACAGCACAGATAGATTTTGGCCGACGCTCAGATAAACACTCGTGCCAACACTCTGCTCAGTGCGGGCGAGAGCGTGCAGTGCCGCCGTGTGTGCGTGTGTGTGTGTGTGTGTGGAGTTCAAGCTCTGCTTGAAGCCTGACTGGCTTAGAGAGCGATGCCACAGGCTATACTCATGGATTCCCTGAGGCCATGTTCACCACTTGTTCCCCAAGCCAGGTGCTGTGTGCGCCACCTGTGGACACCATCCCCTCATTCCTAAATGCTTTCGTGCCCAGACATACCTGTCTCTTCCACACCCTCAACGGCACGCTTCTTCCTGCTGCTCCAGCTGGAGTTGCTCTCTCCCGGAGCTGCTGGTGCAAAGATGCCCTAGGAAAGAGAAAAACCCCAGGTTACTGGACACGCAGCACACAGCGCGCAGAGGGGGACAGGCAGACTGGTGCCTGGGCGGCACTTGTCCTGATGAACTCACTTTCAGTCCCGCGGTGACAGCTGGAGCGTCCCCCAGGGTGGCCTTGGGGGCTGCTGCTGCTGACCCAGGGAGCCCGGGCAGCTGCTCCGCCTGGTGGCCCCGCACTGCTGCCCGGAGGCTCAGCAGATCCGCCTGCAGGGCGGCCACCCGGTAGAGAGACACCACCGAGAGGCTGCAGGACAGGAGAGCCAGCAGCAAGGCCACGGCCAGCAGCTTGCCATCTCTGGAGAGGCAGACAGAGGGGCTTTCCTGCTGCGGGAGGAGGGGAACACACTCCTCCAGTTTCATTTCTTCTCCCTGCTCGAGGCGAGAGGAAAGGCGGGACTGCTCCCTTTCCGTGGAGTCATCCATTTCGGTACTTGAACTTGGAAGGTTGGGGCCTGCAGAGACAGTGGCCACGGGGGATGCTGGATCATTTCCTGTTATCTGTGTGTGCCCTGCACTGACTACATCGCAGGACCCGGCTCTGCCCCTCAGGAGAGTTCTCCTCGATTCTCTTCTCGCTGCCCCTCTGCATCTCTGCCACCACCAAGCGTGCAGCCGCAGCACTGGCGTTCGCCTTTCCATGGATTGCTCAATCTGCCTTCCTCATTTCACTTTCAGTTTTTGCAAGAATTTTAATACCATCTCAAACACTCCTGCTCAAGGAGATTTAAGGTCCCTTAAGTCTCCCGAAACACTTGGAGTCTAGTCGGGCACCCGGTGGGGACGATGTAGCACATGTAAGGGCTTTAGTGCTTATTCTTCAGTGCTAGGAGAGAACTGGCTCTGCTCGGGTCTACTTGGGGGCCACGTGACTGCATAAGGAAGGGAGAGGGAGCCTTAAACGTCCTGCTGGGCAATAAAAATAATTAATGTGAAGGTCAGATAAGCTAAGTGCGGTAGCATTGCATCTACTTAGCTGGAGAGTGGTGTGTTTGCAGTCCTTAAGGAAGCCATGGAAATCCAGTGGGGATTATTCTTGGGATCTTACCAGCGCGATAAGAAGTACTAGTGCCTTTTGGATCAGATGTTGGGGCGAATGCGTTTTTAGGGAAACAATGCGCAGTTTTTTCCCTCTGAGATTCACGGCTGATGAGTCAGTTAACGCACAAGCACAGACAGGACGGGCCTGCTTGGAGGCGTGCGTGTCACTGTGGCTATGCTGACTCTCCATGGTCACCTGTGTACCCTGACAGCATAGGAGGACTAGCATTGTGGCATAGCATGCTAGGCTTCTGCCTGTGACCCGGCACCCCATTACGGGGCTGGTTTGTGTCCTGGCTGCTCCACTTCTGATTCAGCTCCCCGCTAACAGCCTGGGAAAGCAGTGGGAGATGGCCCAAGCTTTTGGCTCCTAGCTTCTGCTAGGCCCAGACCCAGCGATTGCAGCCACCTGGGGAGTGAACCAGCAGATGGATCTCTCTGTCTCTCCTCTCTAATGTAACTCTGACTTTCAAGTAAACAAATAAATAAATCTAAAAAAAAAAAAAAAAAGAAGAAGAAAAGAAATGAAGTTACAGGAATAGCACAATGCGAAGTGAAGACTCTGGAGGCCACATGCTGGCTGGGAAGCGGAGGGGGGCAGCAGCTGACCCTGAGATGTGCAGGGAGGTTTACAGGAAGGAAGAAAGGAAACCACATTTTGGACGCGTTCATCTTCTCATTTGGTTTCATTCAGTGCATTCCAAGTGTGAATGAGCTATTATTTCATGGCTTCAGGTTGTGTTCCAATAGTAGCTTTGTCCAAGTCTTTTGGAACATCTGCAGGGGTTCCCCAGTAGACAGCTGCTGAGGGCCAGGCACATCCTCGCTTTTAACAGGTCTCACCAAGGTGCCTGACGGGTCTCTCTTCTCACTGTTGCACTGTACAGTGACGTCGTCGGAAGAACCCATTGCTGTCTTCGAGACAAGTTTCAATGACCTTTTCACCATGACTTGTTGCTTTCCTGGCCCCTATGAAAGCTGTTCTCTAATCTCCTAGGTGGAATTCTTCTTGATGAGGAAGCATGGGGACTCTTTTGTGTCTAACCCTAACTCTAACCCTAGGGTCACACCATACAATTCTTTCGGCAGTCATGCTCCAGGACAGTCAGAATGAGGCACCCTATACAATCTTGTAACAAAAAATGCAAATAGCTTGGGGAATGTATCAAGGTCTGGGAGCGATGGAGACTCCCGCAGATTGTGTGTGTGTGTGTGTGTGTGTGTGTGTGTATTAACCTTATCTAAATACGTAAAGAAACCAAAAGACTCAAGGCAAGGCTAGAAACCAATGCTTCTGGCTACGTGCAGGACACGCGGCACTGCCTGCTCTGTGTGGCAGAGACATCACACTCCTCAGCGGCAGGCATCCAGAGGGAATGCTATGCCTGCCTTGGGAAGTACGGGTTCCTCCCTTGCTCTGTTGGGATGAGATCTTCCTGCCCCACCACCTGCAGAGACAGGTGAGCAGCCTACGCTCAGCCCATTTTAACAGGAGCCCCTGGCCTTGGTTGCTGCTGTGAGCCACGCGGTGCCCAGTGGGTCAGCCGGGCAGCGGCATTGGTGTCTGCCTGTCCTCACCGGAGATCACATGAGAGAATTTTGGCTAAAGGCTGGTAGAAAATGCAGCAGCATCGCTGGCTCTCAAATTTCCTATGAGAAGAACAAAAAGGAGTTATTACACCATAAACCGAAGACCTATTTCCTGCAGAGGAAATGGTTTGAAGATAATGTAACTGAAACTCTGTTAAACAAAGAGCATATTCACATGCCTTGAATAATCCACCATGCCACAAGTTTACTCAGCGAGAAAAAGCTATGGTGCATGAGCCACAGATTATACAGCGAAGTTTATGACACAATCAGTGTTCACTGCGTTGTAAAGCTATTCCTCAACTCAAGTGTAAAGTCTTCTGTAATAGAGATACATTGCATTAAAACACACACACACACACACACACACACACACACTGTCCCCTCCTCTCTCAGGAGTGAGCACACAGGGCTGAAAAGATTATCAGCTGTGAGTTTATTCAAGGGCCAGAACCACAGAGCAAAATAAATTTTCACCTGTTGACTACTTGCTTCTAACACGGACGATTTCAAAAATGTTCCAAAAGCTCAATTACAGATGTTTGGCTCAAGAGTCATGTGGAGAATGAAGGTTTGGAGGACCTGTCCTGTGCTCCACTCCTTGAGCACAGAGATGTCTTTCAGAAGACATTGGTCCCAGACCTTGGACCGCTGAAGACTGGCGAGCACAGCTCTGCGGCACGGAAGATGTGCCCCAAACAGGCTCAGCGACAATGTGCACCCACGAGCGCTCAGGACAGAGAAGACTTTGTCCCTTTTCTTCAACAAGTTTCAATGACCTTTTCACCATGACTCGTTGCTTTCCTGGCCCCTATGAAAGCTGTTCTCTAATCTCCTAGGTGGAAATGACTGCCACCTGTCAGAAGAGAACTGTATTGCTTCAAAGAGAGTCAGTGGCTGTTCTAGCTGCACTTGATTTGGAAGCCAAATGTTACTTGTGTTGTTGAACCAAGAAGCAGCGATGTTACTCAAAATAGACAGCTCTGGCTATTGCTTGTGTTACTTGCAACAGACAAAAGATAGCATGAGTGGCTGCAGATGATCATTTCTGTTTCCTAATAAATAGATTTAAAACAGAAGTGTGGGGGAAGGAAGTTGGTTTAGCAGTTAGATGCCAATTAGGATGCTTGTGTCTCACATCTCTCTAGAGTACTCAGCTTCAATGCTCGGCTCTGGCTCCTGACTCCATGTTCTGGCTAACGCACACACTGGAAGGCTGCAGGTGATGGCTCGAGTAATTGGGTTCCTGCCCCACACGTGAGAGAGCTGCACTGGGTTCTTGGCTCCTGGCTTCAACCCCTGCCCAGTCCTGGTCTTTGTGGACATTTGAGGATTGAACAAACAGGAAGACCCTCTGTGTCTGTCTATCTGTCTCTCTGCCCCTCAGATAAACAGAGTTTAAAAAGAGGAGGGAATGTGCATGCCCTCACTGGAACTTCATTTTTACTACTGTTGGGTAAGAAGAATGTAGAAAGAGTCTATGTTTCTAAGAACCTGAATACCAGAGTTTATATATCAAGTTCAATTGTGATCATGGCCTCAATTTTTCATGCAATTGCTTTCATAATTAATATTTTTGAATCACAGCTTAAGTATGTGTTTTTTAAAGAATTTCTGTTTATTTCAATACTATTTTCAACTACAGTATAATCCACTTTGCTATTCATTCCCTTTTCATTACTTACAAGAATAAATTATATTAAGATTAATATGTCACTTAGGGTGAATTTTCCTCTTTTCCATACCCAATCATACGGGTTATACATTGAAACACAGGGGTATGCAAATAATGCTGGGTCATATTAAATCATCTAAAAAACATTGCTGGGAAATGATAATTTTATTCTACCCATGCAGGAAACATCACTTATGACTCCCCCCCCCACCCCATTAAAAATAAAGCAGAGATTGCAAAAGCTGTACCTACTTGATTGAAATTTCCTTGTTGAACGTGAGAAGTCAGGGTGTCCGTCGGCGCTGGTGGGTGCAGGCTCCCTCCTGCCACAGTCTGGAAGCTGCCTCTCCTGGGCCGACTCAGCCGCCCATCAGCAAGACCCACTGTCTGTGTTCAGCTGGTCATGGAAACACCACCAGCAATTGCTAAGGACGCATGGACCAGAGGGGCTTTTGCTCCATGCCAGGTGGTCTTTGGGTGTTCCTCACCTTCAAGGAAGCTCATCTCCTTCCACTGGACATGGTGAGTCTGCATGTGACACCCCAGCACTATGGACTCGGGCAGGAAGGCGGCAGGCTGGGATCCGGGAGGGACCCTGGGTCTCCTAGGACAGGAGGTGCTGCTGAGTTAACCAACTCTTCCTGGTCCTTATTTAGGTCTTCCTTTTTTCTATTGTTTAAGTCACTTTGAGACAAGACATCCCAAGAATCCTAGTTTTGCTCACATGAGGATAGTATCCTAAAAAGCAAGTAACTTCAAGAAAGTTCTTTTGGAAATTTTCCAAGTGTCCACTGTTTTAAACCAGCGTGTGAGGAGCAAATGTCGGCATCCGTAGACGTACAGGCTAAGGCACCTCCGGCAATGCTGGCATCCTGTATCAAGGTGCGAGTTCTAGTCGCGGTGCCTCTGCTTCTGATCCAGCTCCCTGCTAACGCACCTGGAAGGCATCGGATGACGGTCCGAGAGCTTGGGCCCCTGCACCCATGAGGGAGACCCGGAAGGAGTTTGGGATCCTGGATTTGGCCTGACCCAGCCAAGTAGCTCTCTTTCTCTCTCTCTCCCTTTCTCTCTCCCTCTCCTCTTTCTCTAATTCTGCCTTTCAATAAATCAAACAAATGTTTTTAAAAAAGAAGTGTCATGTCCAGTTCTACCACACAGATATGATTGGTTACATATGATCAGGAAACTTAAGAGAATAACATTGTTCACGTTGCTGTTATGAGAAGATGTATTTAATTATTCCATCTTGTGTACTCACCTCTTTCGGGAAGGAAGTTATGAAGTTTAGAATTGTTGATTTCCAAGAAGGAGAGAATCAAAGAAAAACCAAGGAGGCTCAGCATGTTCTGAGAGAAATGCAGCAGGCGTGCGACGGGCTTTCTCCCTCACTTTCTTGTCAGAGCTAACCTGCGGAGAGCCTAGAGAACGTGGTGCTTAGTGAGGTCTTTTGCAGCAGTCGGCCCCAGAGAGGAAAAGGTGAGGGTTTTCCTCCACAGGGAGAGAATACAGTCCTGGAACAGAGAATGGAGAGTCAGTGGCTATCGGGGAGCCAGCAATCTGTGTGCCCCACGAGCGTCACACGAAGGCACCATTTCCTGGAACTCAGAGAGACTCCAGTGGAAGTAAAGCTATTCACCCTCCCTGGCCCTGCCCTGGACGACTGCCTGGATCACAGGAAACAGGAGCCTCCCCTAAATGCCTCGCCAGTAGACTGGACGTTCCCCTGCTGGGGATATGCTGGCCCACCCAGCCGAGGATGACTGGATCTCCTCCCACCTGGGACCACACTGCACCAGACAAACCCTCGAGGGCGACCTAGGAGATGTTGAAGGGAGCTAAGCAGTCCCAGAGGGAAAGCACCCAGCTCCCCAGCGCACACACAACACAGGTGACGTCTAAAAATCAGCAGAGGTCTTCAGAAGACTCGATTGCAAGGACAGTCCTGTCGTTTTCCACTTAAACAATTTCCAACAGCGTGAAGGAGAGGTCGGCCCTTTTAGAGCTGTGAATTCCTGGCCTGCAGACCCAAGTGGAAGTGAACTCTCAAAATTAGTAGTTTTTAATAAAAATTTGTTTATTTGAAAAGCAGGGAGAGAGAGAGAGAGAGATCCACCTGCTTGTGCACTCCCTAGATGGCCACGACAGCCAGCACTGGGCCAGGCTGAAGCCAGGAACCTGGCGCCTTATTCCGCTCTCCAAAGTGGGTGGCAGGGGCTCCAGCGCTTGGGCCAGGTTCTGCTGCTTCCCCCAGCACATCAGTGGGGACCTGGATGGGAAGTGGAGCAGCCGGGACACAAATAGGCATCCCTATGGGGGGCCTTGCAGATGGCGGTTTTACCTGTTCTGCCACAATGCTGGCCCCCAAAACTGTTTTGCATTGTAAAAGGCATGATACAGAGGAAAGAGACGCAATAATACAAAAAACTGTAGGGAAAAAAAATCTGTTTAATCAGTGAAAGACCTAAAACTGCAGTTTGAAAGTGCTCACCAAGTTCCAGGTTGCTGTGCTGAGAAAAACACATCCAAGCAAGGTCCACTGACATTCCTGAATACCGTAAGACTTGTGGGATATGTTGAGGATAACGCCAATCAAAATGTGTGAGCTGCGTATGGGGCTGCTGATGGGGAAACTGATAGCTTTGTTGCATATTTTAGATAAGAGAACAGGTAACAATGAGTGGAGCACACATTTGACTGAATTATAAAAATTAAAGAGATAAAGACAAATTAAGCTTAAAGATTGCTGTAAGAACGATTTTATCTTATTTAATTTTTTACTTTAATTTTTAATAGATTTTACCAGATTCAATATGGCTTCTTGATACACTTCTAACAACATAATGAGATTCCCTCCCTCCCTCCTTCCTTATCCCTTTCTCTCTTTTTTTAGTTTTGGAAATAACATTTTAAATTTAAATTACAGCAAAAAGGCGTAATACTTCATCAAGTAAGAAGTTTAACAAGTAAAAAGCAAAAAGACCCTAGTGTAGTGGAAATATAGAAAAAGGCTATAAACAATAATTGAATAGAAAAATGACCATTTCACCCATACACAATAAATTTATAGTAATCACAGATCATTAAAAGTATAATAGTATAATATACTTAACCATTGGTTTGACAAAGGTATAAAACAAAGTTTTATAAGACTATATTCGGCCAGCGCCGCGGCTCACTAGGCTAATCCTCCACTTGCGGCGCCAGCACACTGGGTTCTAGTCCCAGTCGGGGCGCCGGATTCTGTCCCAGTTGCCCCTCTTCAAGGCCAGCTCTCTGCTGTGGTCAGGGAATGCAGTGGAGGATGGCCCAAGTGCTTGGGCCCTGCACCCCATGGGAGACCAGGAGAAGCACCTGGCTCCTGCCATCGGATCAGAGTGGTGCGCAGGTCGCAGCTCGCCTGCCGCGGCGGCCATTGGAAGGTGAACCAATGGCAAAGGAAGACCTTTCTCTCTGTCTCTCTCTCACTGTCCACTCTGCCTGTTAAAAAAAAAAAAAAAAGTCTATATTTGGATCAAAACTGATGAAGACATTTTTGAAATAAGAAATATTTTAAAAGAGAAGAAATAAATGAAATGGAAAATAATGATACAATAGACAGATTTAAAGTTATTCATTTCCTGGCACAACAAATAAAATTGATAATTTGTAGGAAGACAACTTGAAATAAAGAAAACATAAAATGTCAGTAACAGATGAAAAAGATATTTCTAGAAGTATTATGGAAGCTAAGAAGATAAAACAAGGGTATTCTGAATACATTTTTGCAGTGAAAACAATGGGAATTGGAATACACATACATTTCTCTGGAGTACAACAGAAATGATAAAGTTAAACAGGAAAAGCAATTGTCAGAAGAAAGTTGTTAACCACTCACTCCTTTAATAATGCCCTCCATACTGGGTATGCCAGAGAACAGGGAAGGAAGGGAGGTTTGAAAACTCTTGTCTAATGGAGGCTAATCTCTATTGTACAAGATCATTTCAAACAATTTCAAACAATTTCAATTTCTACATGATAGATTTATGCAAAATACGAGTAGTTTCAAATTTCTCTTATGTCTGTGGTTAACTGCATTTTTAAAATCTGCATATGAGTTCTTCCTTTATTTCTCGAAAGGATAGCTAAAATTGAGGCCTGCGCTGTGGCACAGTGGGTTAACGCCCTGGCCTGAAGCGCCGGCATCCCATATGGGCGCTGGTTTGAGACCCTGCTGCTCCACTTCTGATCCAGCTCTCTGCTGTGGCCTGGGAAAGCAGTAGAAGATGGCCCAAGTCCTTGGGCCCCTGCACCCGCATGGGAGACCCACAGGAAGCTCCTGGCTCCTGGCTTCGGATCAGCGCAGCTCTGGCTGTTGCGGCCAATTGGGGAGTGAATCATCGGAGGGTAGTCCTCTCTCTCTCTCTCTCTCTCTCTCTCTCTCTGCCTCTCCTCTCTGTGTAACACTAACTTTCAAATAAATAAATAAATCTTTAAAAAAACAAAACAAAAAAAGAAAGGATAGCTAAAATTAACTATTTTGTTGTTCCTGTTTAAATAATCTTCAGAAGCTTTCTGGTTTGTTGCATTTTGCTTTTCTTATGTTTTTTGCTCTTCATTTTAACTTCTCCAAATTCTTGATTATTTATTTCCTTTCTAGTTAGCTTATATAAATAATATAGGTTTTTAAACTTCCTATGACTATTGCTAATTGAAATTCAAATGTATCTGATATATATCCTTATTATTAATATGTTCTAGAATTCTGAAAATTTGGCTTGAATTTCCACAGTGACTCAAAAGTCATTCAAGATATATTTGTTCATTTGTTTTAATTTCCAGGAATTTTTCAATTTTTAATCATTTCTAGGTTATTTAATGCATTCAGTAATTTTCCTCTCAAAATTTTTATTTACAAAGCTTAATTGGAGTTTCTTTAGTGATTAGCAATATTGTTATTTAAATAAATATGGCACAGACACTCAAAAAGAAGTTATGTCCTTAGTTTTTTTTTTATTTTAATCTGCATTGTCCTTATGGTTTTTATTTATCTGATCTGTCACACATTAAAGGACATGGACAAATTCTCCTACAAGTAATTTGTTTTCTTGTGTGTTTCCAGTAATTTTTCCTGGAGGAGTTAGTAGGAATTCCTAACTTTAGGAATATGGCTTAAATATGATTATTTCCTTCTGAATTTAGTGGATGTAAGATGAACCTGCTGATTTTTTTCTACTCATTTGAAATACAAACCTCTTGATCTATCACTAGTATAAAAAAAGAAGAGGTGATTTCCAGAATTTTAACTAAAAGCACAATCATGGCCACATTTGTTGACATATTTTAAACTCAATAATGAACTTGCAACAGTTTCAGCACTTAGACACACTCAGACCCTTGATGCTCCCACACTCAAGGCAAGCAATCATAATGTAGCACAAGATCCATGGGAAACTCCCACCATCACTTACCCAACCACCAAAACCACCTACAATCAACCAGAGATGGTGAGCCAAGTCAGAAAGTAACATTCGAGCTACACTCTGCAAGTGACTACTGAAATCTGTCCACATTGTAGAACAGCAGTCTTGAATTATTTACCAAAGCCTCTTTATATTTTTGAAAAAAAAATTCATGGTAAATTCATCATCTTTAGCTATTTTTTAAAAGTCACTCTAACAATTTCTTTTTAATATTATGACTTCTGAATTTGCTATGTTCACTCTGTCACAGATGAAGGAACGTTTTTCATTTTGTAAATCTCTGCTGGTTATGGATGTTGCAAATTGAGGAGGATATACACATTGCTATGGTTTGAATATGGTTGTGATATACCCAGTACTATGGTTTGAACATGTGCTATGGTTTGCACATGCTTAGGATACATGCAGTACTATGGTTTGAAAATGGTTAGGAGGCACATTGTGGTAAAATCTGAATATGGTTGGAATATATACCAGGCCATTTTTTGCATATGGTTAGGATATACACAGAGTTATGATTCAAATATGGTCAGGTTATACACTGTACTATGCAATGAATACGACTGTCCCCAGAAAAATTCATCTTGTGGCTTAATAATGGTGCTGGAAGGAGGTGAGCTTTTAAGAGGTGATTAGGTTATTGGAGGGATTAATGCCTTTCTCATGGGAGTGAGTTTCTGTTCTCACACGACTAGATTGGTTACCATGAGAGAGGGCTAGTATAAAGTGATCCTAGCATCTCATCTCCCTTTCTCCCACAAATACTGTGCCCCTCTTCTATGCAGGCACCCCTGTTTTATACCATGAGGCCCTCACTAGAAGTTGACCAGATACCAGCACCATGCTTTTGGACTTCAAGAGCCAAAATGAACTTTGCTGCTTTATAAATCATCCAGTCTCAAGTGTTCTGTTATAGCCACAGAAAGTGGACCAAGACACACATCATCTGAGGTTTAAGAAGACAGCAGTGTGTGATACAGTTGGATGTATCCCCCAGGAAGGTTTTATTGGAAAATTAATACCTTAGAAAATAGTTGGGAACTAATATCTAATGGGGGATTTTGAGTCATGAGCACTAATTTCTTGATTATGTAAGAGGTAGCTGCTATAAATTAGACCCTTTTCTGACCTGTGTGGGTCAGGCTTTCTTTTTTCTTTTTCTTTTTTATTTATTTACTTGAAAGGCAGAGTTACAGAGAGAGAGAGGGAGAGACAGAGAAGTCTTCTATCTGCTGGCTCACTCCCCATATGGCTGCAATGGCTGGAGCTGGGCTGTCTGAAATCAGGACCTAGGAGATTTTCCCAGGTCTCCTACATGGGCGTAGGGACCCAAGCACTCGGGCCATCCTCTGCTGCTTTCCCAGATGCATTAGCAGGAGGATCAGAAGTGGAGCAGCCAGAACTTGAGCCAGTTCCCTATGGGATGCTGGCACTGCAGGCAGTGGCTTTACCCACCACGCCACAGCGCTGGCCCCAAGGACATGGCTTTCTTGACCTTCCATCTTACACCATCGAGATGATGAAGCACCTTATCCCCAGCCTGGTAAGCCAAACAAACTTCTCTACTACACTAACCACCCAGTGTCTGCTCTTCTGTCAGAGCAGCACAGAACGGGCCAGGACGCAACATGATACCAACAAGTGGGGCTGCTTCCCTAACACATACCTGAATGTGGACCCGGATGGAGGTGGAAGAATTTGGAGGCGCAAGCTAGAAAAGCTTAGGTAGGCGTGAACGAGGGGCTGAGGGTGATTCTGGTGAGGGATTGGAAGAAGATGAGAGCTTCAGCAAAAGCCCAAACCTCTTTAAGATGACTTAAGCAGTCCTGATCAGAATGTAGCAGAAATCTGGCGATCTTGATGTGTGCTCGGAGGAACACGGCTCGGGCATAAAGGCCATCCTTGTTATGCCAAGGCCAAGAATTTGGTGGGATTGTATCTATGTCTCAGGGCTTTGTAGGAGGTGGAACTCAAGGATGATGAGCAGTGAAGTCGAGGAAGAAATAGCCAAGCAGCAAAGCCTTCAACGGGCGACAGAGCTTTTTTTCCCTCCATACAGTAAAGTGAGAGAAGAGAACAATGATTTAAAGACATAATGCATTACTACACTGGAAGCAGAAAGCAAAATGTTTGAAATGTTTTTTATCCTGTCCAAGTAAAGAATGAAAACCCATGTTTAAGAAGACAAACCAAGCACAGGGTTCAGGCAAGTCTCTAAAAGCTGTCCTGGATAGAAGGGTGCTATTCACTAGTGCAGTGAGACAAAGCTGCCAAAGGCAGTTCACAGATCTTTGAGGCTCTCTCATCACAGGCCCAGAGCCGTGCCAGGACTACAAGGTTTCCAGAGAGCTATCCATGGGACCTCAGCATCTTCTGCCTTGCACCACCTCACTCCTCACTACCCTGGAGAACCCAAGCAGAAAGCCACGGCAGTATCCATGTGGTACCAAGTCTGCAGGCACAGAGTTCACAAGCTATGCGGTTATGGCAGTCCAAAGAGGCCCAGACAGAAACCTCCCACAGGGGGAGAGCTGCCAAAGTCTCCAAGAGGACTGTGTCTGGTGGAGCCAAAGTCCCCACAAGGGCTGTGGCCAGTGGAGCTGTAGGAGTGAGGTCACCATTTTGAGGGCCAGATCTGGAGAGCTAGCAGCATGCAATGCTGGCATGGGAGAACTGCAGGCTAAGACTAACCTAGGGCTGAAGCCAGGGCTGAGCCCAGGAAAGCCCTAAGGGCAGAGCTTACTATGGCCCCAGGGCTCCACTCCTGCCACAATGTGTTCAGGGGTGGCACATACAGTGAGTGATTAGTCTAGAATCCAAGATTATCCTCCAGGTTAAGTGTTTAATCTTATTTTCCCTTTTGGACTTACTTGAGCAGTTACCCCTTTCTTCTTTCCTATTTCTCTTTTTGAATGGAGAGATCTTTGCTTATCCTACCATGGTGTTTTCTATGTAGGTCACCTGTTTAATTTCAGACTCACCCTGGAGGGAAACCTGGCTCAGTATGAACTGTGCCTTGAATCTCATTCATATCTGATGTGGGTGAGACTCTGGACTTCTGAACTTTGAATTGGTGTCAGAATGAATTAAGTTACTACAGCTATTGCAGTAAGTAGTTTTCACGTAAGAAATGGCATGAATTTTAGGGGCTAGGGCAGAATCCTGGGGTCTGAATGTGTCTCCCTAAAAACCATGTGTTGGGAAGTTAATCCTCAATACGATAGTGAGAAGATGTGGGACCAAATGGGAGTCGTTTAGGTCAGGACGGCTCCGCTCTCATGATCGGATTCATGCCAACTGTAAGAGGGTTTGAGGGTTGAGGTTTGACCTCCTGCTCTCTCGGTGTACTCTCCCTTGCTTCTGCCTTCCCCCGTGAGGTGACGCAACAGGAAGGCCCTCACTGGGTGCAAGTCCTTGACCCTGGAATTTCTGGCCTCAAAAACTACATGCATATGAGAGTTATAACAAATTGACATAGAGATAGAAGAAATATGAAGAAAAGCATAAACCAAGTTCTGAATCCAAGTGATAAGTGATTGTCCATTTTACTATTCTCTCAATAGTTCTGAAGGTATGAAAAATTTTGTAACATTTAAATAGAACAAAAGTTCAATCGCATTTTTATCTATTTACAATTTTTTGAAAGCCTGAATTAGTGTAGGAGGCAACTCTCTCATTTTACACAACTATCTCCTACTTTCCTAAAAAATAAATACAACGACACAAATTTGGGATACAAAATGGCCTTTTGATTTGGCCATAATTTCTTGTGTATAGCACTGCATTTGAAATTGAATGTATGATGTGAAAATAATCCCGCTAAGTGTCTGTTCTAGGTTGAATGCTACTTTCTCTTGCTTCTGTCCCTTATTACAGAATGCTTATCACCTTCTTACTACCCCTGTGCTTCAGAATCATGCCCACTACATGCTCAGCCACTTGTGAATTCTTTTAATCACATAACATACTGACAGATAGGCTCAGAAGAAAGAGACTGAGACGAGAAAGGCCAAGGTTTCTGACAGCATATCTGTATCTGATAAGATGACTGTGGGGGCTGTAGAAAAACAGTTAGCATCTTGTCTGTAGAAGCCATGAAATGACTTGTGATGGAGCGTCTGACGGAAGGAATGAGTCCTGCCTTGGAGCAAGGTCAGAGCAAGGGTCTCTGGTTGAAGAAAACATCGTCTTGTACAGAACCTGTGCCGTAGCTGAGACAGGAGCATCCCCAAGTGGGAGCAGGCTCTGTCACACTGGATGAAATAACTGTCGTATTCTTTCGGTCGCCCAGAAGAATGGAACATGCCCATCACTTTGTTTTGTGTATACTTCAGTCTCATCAGGAACTTCATGCAAGCTCCTGGCATTTCTCCCTAACCCATGCTGTGTCCTACCCACCCAGGCACGAGGGCAGAAATGCAGCCGTGTTCATTCTATACTTTCCCAAGTCCCTCCCGGTCAGTTACATCCCAAGGATATCTTTAATCGATCCACACCTCTTCATGTCCACTACTGTTGTTTAAATACAAAAAATTCTGGGATATAGCATATATGCAATACTTTTCATAAACCCATTTAAAGGTAAGTGTCAATAATTTTCAGAATCGGGAAACTTTCACAACCACCAGTTTTAGAAAATTTCCTTCAGTTCAAAAAAAAAAAAAAATCCCTTTACCATTAGCAGTCACTCTTCGTTTCTCCTAATGCCTAATTAGCAAACATGAATCTACTTGGAAGAGACCCCAGAAGCATGGCAAATAAAAGCAAAAACAGACAAATGAGATTACATCAAGCAAAGAAGTTTCTGCACGACTTTCTGCCTCAATAGCATTGTGAGGAGTCGGATGGGTTAACAGACAATCAGGGGGTCCCAATGGAATTTGGGGTGCAAAATATTTGCTTCCTTCCCCAAAACTTTATTTTTAGCAAGAACAAACAGGCCGGCCTCCTTCCTTTGGAATCTCCAAGTTTACTATGAGATTAGCAAGGAGCTCCTCCTGAGCTCACAGCTTATTGTGAAAACAAGTTATCTGGCCGGTGCCATGGCTCACTAGGATAATCCTCCGCCTGTGGCACCAGCACCCTGGGTTCTAGTTCTGGTTGGGGGTCCAGTTCTGTCCTGGTTGCTCCTCTTCCAGTCCAGCTCTCTGCTGTGGCCTGGGAGTGCAGTGGAGGATGGCCCAAGTGCTTGGGCCCTGCACCCCATGGGAGACCAGGAGGAAGCACCTGGCTCCTGGCTTCGGATCAGCGTGCTCAGCAGTAGCGGCCATTTGGGGGGTGAACCAACGGAATAAAGGAAGACCTTTCTCTCTGTCTCTCTCTCACTGTCTAACTCTGCCTGTCAAAAAATAAATAAATAAGAAAGAAAAGAAAAGAACAAGTTATCTGTCCCACACTTGGCAGACCAGACAGGATGGAGAACTGGAAATGAGGTCTTTTGATGGTTTTGTCCCCACCTGGTAACCCAATGCCAATCTAATCCTCAAGTGTTTTTTTTCCTTCAAAATTGTACTTAAAGCCGACTGCCACCAGTCCCCTTTGGGTTTTCCTCTGTTGAAAGCCTCCCCTCCACGCCGCTCTGGCTGGAAGTCCTTGATTCTAATAAGTACTTCTAAATCTCTTTGCTGTCTGCTTGGAAATTCTTCCTCCATGTGAGACAAAGAACAAAGTAACAATAATTTCTCTGCAGCTGTTTTCCTGTAACAGAATCGTCTATTATCGACATTTTGAATGAATGGGATTATATGATGTGCAGTCATTCAGCCTAGCTCCTTTCACTCCACATGATGTATTCAAGGATCATCCAGGTTGCAGCATCTGCTATTATCTCGTTTGTTTTCACTGCTGAACAACTTTACATTGTATGAATATACCATATTTAATTTATCCACCACGTTAAAGGAATTTTGGGTTGCTTCTACTTTTTTGCTGTTTTGAATGTTATTATAGATGACTAGGTATAAGTGTTTGTGTGGACATGTAGTTTCAATTCTCTTGGATAGGTTGACTCAATTTTTAAGATTTTAAGAACTGCTGAACTATTTCCCAAAATTACTACTCAGCTTTACATTTCCAACAGCAGTGTGTGAGTGCTCAACGTTTTTGCACAGCATAGCTCTTGTGATACTTTTGTTGCCTATCGTTTTGGTAGTGGTCAACCTACTGTGTATGAACTAATACCTGTTGTGGGTTTGATTTGCAAGACCCTTAAGACAATGACATCGAGCATCTTTTTATGTGCTTATGGGCTACTTGTAGTCTTCTTTGCATAAATGTCAATTCAAATTCTTTTCCATTTTTAAATTGGTTTTTCTGTCCCAATATTATTGAGTTGTAGGTGTTCCTTATTCTAGAAACAAGTCTTTTACCAGACACAATTTTCAAATATTTCCCTCATTCCTTTTGTTGTCTTTTCACCTTGCTGATAATATCCTTTGAAGCATATATTTTTTACTAACTTTTCTATTTGCCACTTTGTTTTTTTGGTGTCATATATAAGAAATCATCACCTAATCCAAGTGACAAAGGTTGACATCTGTGTTTTCTTCAATGAGCTAATTCATTTTAGCTCTTACATTTAGATCCTTGGACCATTTTGAGTTGAATGTTTTAATGTTGTGTGATATGAGTCCAAATTCATGATTTTATGTCGATAGCCAATTGACACACCACTATCCACTGAAGAGGCTTTCCTTTCTCCGTTGAGTTGTCTTGTAAATTCTTAGAAAGCATCTGCTGAATGTAAATACGGATGCTCCTTGATCTCAGTGGGACTGAATCTCAATAAATCCTGGAAGCATGAATGCCCTACCTGGATGTTGGGACCATGTTCTTAAACCTCCAGCCTCCAGGAGAACAAGTCAAGTAAAGTTCTGTTCCTTACAAGGGACTCAGTCTATGGTATTCTGTTATAGTAGCAGGAAATTAGCATCTTCACAGTAATGTCTCCCATTTCATAAAAATGTGCTGTTTTTCCATTGATTTGTGTCTTGTTTTCTCTCTCAGCAATATCATATAGTTTTTTGAGAATATTTTGCTTTTACTGCTATTATATTCAAAGTATTTTATTCATTCTGATGCTAACCTATAAGGGATTGTTTTCTGGTTTAGGACTGACATAATAAATGGTTAAAAAATGCAGAAATTTAATCTCTCCCAGTTATTGAGAAAAGTCTGAAATCAATGTAACAGCGGGCCATGATTTCTCTTGCAGTTTCTAATAGTTGATGGAAATCCTTGGAGTGGAGCTACGCCACTCCAACCTCTGTCAGCATTGGCATACGGCTATCTTCACTGTGATGTGTGTGTGTCCCCCTATCTGTGTGTGTCTCTCCCCTCGTCTCTTCTCTTATTTACATACTGGATTCAAGGCCCACTCTACCTCACGAGGACCTCATTTTAGTTTACATTTTAATGATATCTGCAAAAATCCTGCTTCCAAATAAGTTCACACTCACAGGTACCAATAGTTAAGACTTCAACAAATCTATGGCCATGCCACCCCGAACATGTCCAATCTTGGATTCACAAATGGAAAGTTTTACTTTATGCTATTGCTAATGTCCAGTACAGTGTTGAAGAGAAGTGGCAAGACATACTATTCTTGTCTTGCTCCTGATATTGGGGGTGTTTCCAGTCTTTTATTACTAGGTATGAGGTTAACTGTGACTATTTTGTAAATGCTCTTGCACTATGAAATAATACATTTCCTTTAAGTCTTAGATGATTGTGCTTACATCAAGAAGATATGAAGGCACTTCAAAAGGTATGTAAAAATGAAAGCAAAAAGATGAGTTTGTTTTGGTACGGAAAGTTGGAAATTCATGCATAAGGTTCAAAAATTCATGGAAATGCATGTTATGAAAAAACTGCATGGATTTAAAAGTTTTTGCACCAAAATAAACATCTTTTAATTGTCCTTCATGAACATTGATTATTAATTTAATTTCTATTTGTTACAAGTCTGAGTTTCTATGTTTGAGTTCATGTTTTTCTATGAATTTGCTCCATTTGACCTAATTGTCTTATTGTTGTCATACAGCTGTTTGTAATATTTCCTTATAATCCTTTTTGTAATTTCAATAGTAATGTGCCTTCCATTTTTTATTATTATGATTCTTCTTTCTCTCTGTACCTACTTCTGTCACTATCTCTGTGTCTCTGGTTTCATCAGTGTAGTAAAATGTTTTAAATATTTTATTGGCCTTTGCAAAGGATTAACTTTGGGTTTAATTGATTTTCATGTATTATTTCACGCATCTCTTTTTTATCAATTTCAGTGCTGATATTTATTATTATCATTTTTGCCTGCTTTGGTTTAATCTGCTTTTCTTTTGCTAGTGCCTCAAGGTGAAATATTAGGTTATTAGCTAAGATAATATTTAAGGCTTGCAATTTTCCCTGAAACTGTAACTTAAGTTTTTAGTTGTACACTAAATTTTGCTATGGTGGCTGTTTTATTTCCATTCATTTCAAAGTATATCCAAATTTACTTTGTAATTTATTGTCACCCTTTTGTTAGTTATATTGTGTTCATTTCCAAATATTTGTGCGTACTCTAGTGAACATACTTTGTGTTATTTCTACCCTTTAAAACCTTTTGAGATTGTGTGTCCTAGCAGATGGTAGCCTGGAAGATGTTCACATTCACTTAGGAAGGCTTTGCATTCTACTGGCACATGTGTGTCTAGTGTTTTAAGTGTGTGTTAGGTCTATTGGTTTGTAGTGTCACTAGTGCTGTGTAATGTGTTTTCATTCCCTTGCTAAGCTTCTGCTAATTTGTTCTACCCCAGTACTGAATGTGTGGTACTCAACTCTACACCTTGTCTGTTTCCCCCTTAATATCTGTCATTGTTTGTATACTTTGGGTTCCATGGCAAAACGCATATATGTCTACAGTTGCTGTATTTTCTTGCTGGGTTGATCCTTTATCATTATAAAATGTGCCCTTTAATACCATTTTTAATTTTAAAACTATTCTGCCTGTATTAATCTTTTATTAATGCTATAACATTATTAAAAAATCAGTGGCTTAAAATAACATCAATATTCTTTTACTATTCTGCAACAACCTAAATAGGTTCCTATGGACTAAAAACCAAGGTACTGGCAGAGCTGGCTTCTATGGAGTTAGTAAGGAGAAAATCAGTTACCATAACTACCTGCATCCTTACTAACTCCTTCCTCACATCACTACTATCTCTTGTTCCTGTTGTTGTAGCTCTTACTATTAACTTTGCCATCCCACCTCCCTCATAAAGACTCTGGGACACTCATCAGGCTCACTGATAACCCAGGATCTCCCCATCTCACTTGGGAGCACTGATCACCGTATCACAGTGTCTGTTAGCAGCACAGCCACTTTAGTTCTCTTATGCTTGCTCTTTGCTTGAAGTATCATGTATTTTCCTTTTATTTTACAATTTACATTTAATGTCACTGATACAGTTGCATGTATATTTGCCATTTCAGTTTTTATTTACTGTATGTCTAATGGCTTTCACAGTCCTCTATTTTTTCACTTGTAGAATACTTTCAATGTAATATACAATATACAATGTAATATACAATTCATTTAATGACTTTTTTCCATGTAGATTTTAAGTTATTTCTTATTGGGTTGCTCTAGGGCTTATCATACATTATATCAGATTTACTTGAGAGTTACACTAACTTAATTCTAACAATATAAAGAAATGCAACCTCTCTTCTCTATGTGCTTTGTGTGGCAAAGTTATACATGTAACTATCTATACATTATAAAATCAACATAAATTCTAATTAAAATTTATATACTTCTGTAATTAACTTTATTTCCTTCTTGAGGAAACCTAGAATAAACAAAGCAAGTATATATTTGTAGTTTGTTATGTATCTTATTTATCATTTCAGGTCTTCTTTTTTGTCTTTAAGGGTTCAAATTACTCTCTGGGGTCATTCCATTACTGCAAAACAACTTTTTTCCTAAAAATTCCCTGTACATTGTTATTGTAAAATAACAAACATATTTATGTTTTATCTTTATAGTTTATAACTACCTTTTAAATAACTGAAGGCAAAGAGAATATGCGTCTATTCTGCCTATTTTAATTACAGAATTATCCTCACCCCTTCTGTGTGCCTGTGTACTCAAACTATCTTATGATCCCTTGTCTTCATGATGAATTAACTTCCACTAGTACTTACAAAAGGGAGGTTCTGTTAGTAATAAATTCTCCATAATTGCTTCCAGTAATATTTTATTTCTCACATTTCTTAATGCAATTCCTGTTGGACAGTTTTCTCATTTTGAATATATGATCCCATTGCCCTTTGTCTCTCACTATTTGTGATAATTAGTCAGCTGTTAATCTTATCGAGCTTCCACTGTACATGACTTTTTTTTTTTCTATTTTCAAATGTTCTTTCAGCATTTTTACTATGTTGTTTCTAGGTTCAGGTCACTTTGTGCCTATCCTCCTTAGAGTTCTTCGATTGATGTTTCAATGAAATTGGGGAAGTTTCTATTCATTATTTCTTTGGACACTTTTTCTGCTCCTTTTTTATCTTTTTTGGGTATCCCTCATGAATATTTTGGCACAATTCTGAGGCCTTCCTTACTTTTCTTCATGCCTTTCCTCTGTGTTTGAGAATACATAATATCCATTAGACCATCCTTGAGTTTGCCAAAAGCTTCTTCTGCCAGTTGGAGGCTACACTTAACCCTGTCTAGTGAATTTACCATTTTAGTTATTGTACATTTAGTTATTGTACATTAGTTATTGTACATTTAGTTATTGTACATTTCAACTCCATGATTCCCTTGTAAAGTTCTCTATTTGAAGATACAAAAGCTGTTAATTTTTAATAAAAACTTATCCAACATCATAGCTATTCTCTAAGGGTCAACTGTTCTACAAATGTGACTACAAGATACAGTAGGAGCTTTCTCAAGCACACTGCAAGAAGACGGGACATTTCAGATGAGACAGCATAAATACTGGTATTTCTCTTGAAAGACTAACATCTTTACCTCTTGAATGCAATACATACACATACAATTTTATTATAGCTCGAGTTAAAAAGGGCACTTATAAAACTTAAACAATTTACTGCTGTGGCTTGGATAATATTAAGGAAAGTTATTGATATGTCAACTTAAAATATTTTTGTATGATCATATCCTAAGTATATTATCTATGCCAATGCTAGGATTTATGTGTCAGCACCTTGAATAGTATAATCGCTAAGTGGAGCCTACAAACTCAACTTAGATGGGACATAATTAACAAAAGTTATATTGATTTTGCAATTGGCCTGTGAGAACTATTGATTAATTTAAATATTCAACTACCATGTGAAAACAGGGACTTTTGTAGTTCTTTCATGAGTGATGCCCAGGGGGATTTAAACTGATAAAAGACATGCCTATTCAATGACTGCTAGCAAATTTTCTCTATTCCATGATTGAATGAAGAATAGTGAAAAGTGGAAATTATATTTATCCATAATGTACATGAGCTTTCTTGTTGAAAGTAAATACATATGTTTACAAGGAGACAGCCTGTGCTTTTGATCAAAATTGTGGAAATCTATAATGGCTCTAGTTTTCCACATGAGAACAATGGTACTAAGCAAAATCCCCATCTGGTATATGAGGAAACCAAGACAAGGAGTGGAAATACCCCGCAGTCACAGAATTCCTTAAATTAATGATATTAGAAAATTACTTTCAATAGCAGTTCAATTATATTCACAAGATGAATGAGTAAAATTGGACCTCAGGAAGACACCTGGTACAAATGTAAACCACATTTTTGCAAGGAGAAAACACATTCTATGTAGCTGAACTTCATACTGTAAACTACATCATTACATTATTTTTAAAATTCTCAAAGATGAGTGAAAATACCATGAAGGTTCCTCACTGTATATTTTATTTAAATTTCTAATTATATATTTGAGATAGTCATTAGACTGAAGGCAGTTGGGGTCCCTCTGGTTTGCACAGTGTATTTGTTGACACCTTAAAAGGTAACTGCATTCTTAAAGAAACAATGATGGCCAGCACCGCGGCTCAGTAGGCTAATCCTCTGTCTGTGGCAGCAGCACACCGGGTTCTAGTCCTGGTCGGGGTGCCGAATTCTGTTCCAGTTGTTCCTCTTCCAGTCCAGCTCTCTGCTGTGGCCTGGGAGTGCAGTGGAGGATGGCCCAAGTCCTTGGGCCCTGCACCCGCATGGGAGACCAGGAGAAGCACCTGGCTCCTGGCTTTGGATCAGCACGGTGCCCCAGCCACAGTGGCCATTGGGGTGCGAACCAACGGAAAAGGAAGACCTTTCTCTCTCTCTCTCTCTCTCTCTCTCTCGCTGTCCACTCTGTCAAAAAAAAAAAAAAAGGTAACTAAATCTTAGCTAATATTCACCCTGTCTTCCTTTCACTAGACGTGAGAGGCAGGGCCCCTTAGTCTAAGATACTGAACTATTTACAGGCCTAGACTTTCTTGACCATGTTCCTTGCTTCCTTCTGAATCTCAGTGGAGCGCCTTTATGACTGTATATCTAGCAACTGTCCTCAAGGCAATCTCCCTTGTCTTCTGCTTCCCCAGGGTCCTGCCTCTACCCATTATCCAATTCCAAATCTACTTCTACATTTTTAGATATTTACTGCAGCAACATCCTATTTTCCGATAGCAACATATTTGTTTCCTATGGAACCTGTAACAAGCTACAACAGTCCTGGAGGATTCAAACAGACGTTCTTTCTCTGAAAGCCCTGCGTCTGGGATCAAATGCCAGCAGGACCACACTCCCTGCGGAGGGTCTCAGGGTCTCCTGGTCTCTCCCTTGCCTCTCCTACACCCTAGTGGTGCTGCATCTCTTGGCTTCCTTGGTTTGTGATCTACCTGTCTTCATGCATCCTTCTCAGTGGCTGCAAATCTCCCTCTAACTCCAGGACACTGGTGCTAGGATTCACAAAGCTTCTAACACACAGAGCCTTCACCGAACTATGTTTGCAAATATCCTCTTTCCCTATAAGGCAGCAAACAGATTCCAGGGATTAGGACCTGCTACCTTTGGACCCAGTATTCAGCCAACAGGAACAAGACACACAGAAAAAAGTAAGATAGTTTGGAGTAGAGAACAACAACAAAAAAATTGAATAGAACCAAGTATTAAAATAAATACAGAGTTCAATAGATACTCGGAATGGAGAGTCAATAGTCCCAAGAGCTACAATGAATTGGGTTCGAGACTCGGAGACCCTGAGAGGGGAGGGCACTGAATCTAGAAGTTAAGGCATGAGTCGATGCACAGAAGGAGGATGTATTTGATCCGTGAGAGAACACTTGCCTTTTACAATGTTAAGGTTAGTGTGTAAAAAGCTGAGAAGTCTGACTTTGAACTACTGAGAAATGCAGCCTCTGCAAACCCTTGGGCAGGGAAGACCATTGCATCTTTATGGTTAGGAACAGGGACAATGGTCATGGCCTGGGAACAGTAAAATTACAAACCAGTTTGTAGTCTATTCATTTAAAAATAAATGACAAACAAAAAGTCATAACAAAAGTTGGCATACAGCAAGTACTTAATAAAAATGTAGACTATTATAAAATAATTCCAGGGACCGGTATGGAAGCCATGTGTGTGGGGTTACCACAAATCACTTTGTAAATGCTCTTGGTTATTTATAAAAGGCCAAGGAAAGAGGATACATCTTGTGTGTTTAACTTCTAGATTTTCTCCCACGAGCACCTGTTTACCTGCTTTGAAGAAAATGTAGTTTATTGTGTTTGACTTTTAATTTTCAGTTTGCAGCAATTCTTTGGGAATGACCCTGAAGAATTGGCCCACTTGTAATTCTGTTTAATGTATTTCAACATGAATAAAAACTTTCAAATTGGTTTATTGAGGAAATGAGTCAACTCGTTTACTTGTTCCAGATTTAGAACTGGAGATCTTGCCTCAAACTTTGCCTCCATCCCGGGCAATCTTTAGCACATTACTCAGCCACTCAGAGCTTGTGTCTTGTAAAATGGGACTACAAATGACTTACATTGTAAGAACTCAATGGTATTAACTTATGGAACACCTGGATATTACACAGGGATTCAGGATCTTCTCTCTTAAGACAGAGGCACTGCATCCCCTAGCCAGATACAATTGCTCATGCCTTTCAGACTAATAGAATGTACAGTTGGAGACTGAAACACACACACACATTCACACACTTTAAAAATTAGATACCTAACAGCTGCTTCATCCTGGGATTCAGGTTTATAACCTTTCAGAGTAGAACTTGATTCTTCCTCCCACCAGATCTACCCAGGCAGGGAGAGCCTCCAGTTCTTCATCTCCCCACGCAAGGGCCCATGCAGGGTGCACCATGCACTTCCTATCATTGACTGATTCCGATAGTGTTCAAGCAGGACAGTTTGTTCTTAGGGAAAGCAAGCTACAGATGCTTCAAGGGTGAATGGAGATGCAGGCATTGTTAATCCTCTGAAACCATTAATTAAAACTCAAGTGACAGGAAAACAAACCCTAAACATTTCTGGAAAAGGCATTTTATGAAATCTGAGGGCATGATTATGTAGTTAAAATCTGTTCATTCCTACATCAACTAAAGAAATGCTTTGGGCTTAGTCATTCACCAGTACTTCATATGCAGAAAATATTAATATTAAATTAAATGTATGTGGGACAGTAATACTAATGGGGGAGGGCAATGTAATGCCAAATTCTATTATTTTAATACACATCATTATAGAGCAAAATCCATTAATTTCAGTACAAATTCAGAAATTTCATTCAATCATTAAGGAAACTTTAATGTCCTACCACAGAATGTAGATGAAGACAAAATTAAAGACTGGATACAGACTATCTTAAGACATTAATCAAACTTTTAATGTATCAATTTATTGCATATGTCAGTACAGAAAAATAGAAAGTATACTTTTAAAAGAAATTGAGTGTAAAAAAACAAATGTAAATGTCTGCTTGCTGTGGTTACCATACAATGTACTATGACATTCAAATCTGAGTTATAAAACTTTATTACTGCTTGAAATCAAATATGGCAAATAACAAAAATAAACTTACATTATGAAATTGGATTACCTTCTTTTATTCTGAATGTACTTGACTATGTTGAAGACAACTTGAGTTTCAGTATAGGCTGTACTGACAGAAATTGCTATAAATTATGTTAAACACACACCCGTTATATATGTATATCTGGCACTTTTTGTAAAAAAGTGTCTCATACATATTCCTATTTTAAACTGCATTTTGAAGATAAAAAATATAAATGGAGGTATATTTGTTCCATTTGGCAAAAATTTCTTGACTAGTAATAGGATGACTGTATTTAATTCGCCAAACAAATGAATATATTATTTCTGATTAGCTAAGATGATGTGCATATATGGTAATTAGAATAAACAGAAGTGCTTTTCATTTTCTACCTTATCAATTTAAAAAATAGATGTCTGTGCTCTTGTCATTTCCAACTTTACCTGAGTGATACGAAAATACACAAAATTAAGTGGATAATCCACAAAGGTAAGTTATGACTCATTTTTCCTTTCACAGTTCTTTTAAGGAAACAAGCATCGAATGTGACAGGCAAAAGAGCGATGGAGCACTGTGGCATGTCCCTGGTGACCCGACTCCTGTGACGTCCCTCTTAACAGCTGACCTCATCCACGTCTCCTTCCTCCCTAAGCTCGAGGAGGGAAGAACCTGACAGACTCTGGCATCATCTGAACCTGCAGGTGCCTTCTGTGAGGCTGAAATGGCCTTCAGCGTGTAACGGATTCCCACCCAAGCCCATTCTTAAAAGCATCAGACCACACCAGTTCTCAACAGTAAGGACCTCAATATCATCAATATTCCAAGGCTGTCACCTGTGCAATCACCATTTTCTACAACTCATCACAGTAAAATAAATGTAAGCATCCCTGTAAAAAACTTGAGTTGCATTTTAATGAAAATATTGACTTTACACTCAAAAATCTACTTGCAGAAACAGAGGGTCGTTACAGTACCAGGGGCCCCAGACACTTCATCAGAAATGCTTTTGTTTTGCAAGTTTGCTTTTCACCAATCTCACAATTATTGATTACATTTGAGAACTGCCACATTTCCCCGATTCAATCCTGTTAATATTCTTTGACCTGTTACAAACGGCTTCTCCCCTTGTTCTGCAGTAGTCTTTAAAAACGGATTCTTCCAATCCCCAGGGCCCCCAAAAACCCCCTTTAAATATTGGATTTTGGATTTTACTCCAAAGGAATTGGGTTGCCATACTTAAGATCATTCTAGGATTGCGAATACTGGATATTACACAGGGACTCTGGGTCACTCCTGTATTAATGAGCCAGAAATCGACACACAACATGGACATACTTCCATTCCCACCAAGAGCGAGGCCCAAAATGAAGCAGTGACTCACGAAGAAGCCTGGCCACAAGATGTTTAAGAAAATGATGCCACGGGCTTCAGGGCCCCTGCAGTGACAGTGTGCTCTCCACCCCTTTCCTATGTAAGTAGACAGTCTCCAACAGAAGCCAGGGAAGATGGGTGGACTACAATCCTAGACTCGGCCTCTGCTCTTGGTACAAAAGGAAAAAAAAAAAAAAAGACAGGTTTTGTAACTCTCAAGAGAATGAAGGCAGGGGATGGCACACCACAAGTGCTCCACATCTTTTGACCTGGTGGCTTAAAAAAAATGCACATACATGCTAGACACGAGTTATCAACCTGTGGTATCAGAGAAAAGCAGCATCAAAGCAGAACACTATGAAGAAAAACTTTACACTTCACCAGTGTAACATTTACAACTAAAGCTGATCAATGCCTCCAGGTGTGGGAGACTAAAGGACTACACGAAAACATAAGGTTTTCTGTAAACTTTAAAGAATGACCCAAGGGCAAGGGTTTCCATGTTAAGTGCATGGCTAAATATACTACACTTTGTTGTATAAACCTTTTTCTTAATACATTACTATTGAGGATAGTCATTCTACATTGCAAAGATCGACACGGTGACAAGTAGCCTTTGACTGTGGTGAATTTATAGATACAAAATACACCTTCCATGATAGACACTATTGACTCTTTTTAAAAAGCAAGACTTTTTTTACAGTTCATAATTTATAGAAAACTTTTTTTTTCCCTTAGAAACATACTTGCTATAATTTATTCTTTCTAAATACTGGCACAAAGTGAATGGTAATGCTGTTTGGCAGAAGCACTTCCAGCCCCGTTTCTGTGGAAAGTGTTTGAAATTAAAGTCAAGATTAATGATTATTTTTCTGCTCTAGGTGCCTGAGGAAAGCCAATGAACAGCTGAAATATTGAAAACACCATGTCAAAGCTGGCGTAGTAATGGACACCGTCAACCATGTCTGACTGCTGAGGACCACCTGCAATAACTATGGACAAAGAGCGTGACTATGCCGCATGGCTAATACTTTTGTTAAAATAAATCCTGTAGGTCTCAAGCATCTTTTAAAAATTTTTCTTCTCTTCCATATGTCTAAATACTACTTCTCACCTACAATTTAACAGTTAAATATGGCAACGGGTTCTGGATCAAAATGTTCTAGAATTCCTGTCATATTCCTACATGTAAGATATTTTAATGTAAGCAAATAAATGACCTTCTAAAATTCTCTTTTGATGCAGGAGTTCTATCTTACAACCACTGGAACATCAAGCCAAGAGCATAGTGTTTTTATTTAACTTTTATTTTTTAAAAGTCCAATAATTGATATCTCACTTTTGGTGGGTTTGAGATATCTTAGGTATTGGAACTTAAGAATCAATATGAAAATTTCTGTAAGATACTATGTACAGTAAAGTGAGACCTCCTAACTTAATTCTTTATCAAGTTCTAATCTTCACTATGATTGCTATTTGTGTTTCAGCTGTAGACTTACAAAATGGACAGAAGCTAAAATTCTCTTTGCCACCAAAATTACAAATGTTAAAAAGTTCAAATATGCACACCAAAGCTGCAGTAAAATTCTAGATTTCTATTTCCACATGCCGTGATCCAGACTGTACCTAACAAAAACACGGTACATTTCTATTGGAAAACAGGGTCCCATTTATTTGTAACAAAAAGCTGGATCTCAGCATTTACCAGAGCAAAATTCAATGGCAACCTGCACACAGGCCTCAATTTCACTTCTTGCCAAAAACAAAATAGAATTTACATAAAAATAGATATAACCCAGGTAACCATATACATTCGTATATGATCAGTGCTATTTACATTAAAAATGTTGCATTGCATAAGTCAAGGAATAAAATACCATCATGCATCTCATTTTAACTTTAAAGGTGAAAAATGCAGTTACAGAATAAGTTTGCTTACCGTGATTGTCCAATATTTACTACAGGATTGACATCCAAAGGTTTCTTGTTTACATATATCTTTCCACAGAGAGCCAGTAACCCAAGTATAACACAGATTATATCATTTTAGCAACAAGAAACTTTTGAATCATCTCTATTATAGTGACATAATAAAGATATGGATACATAATGACATTGAAAGTTTTGATGGAAATGTATGAAATAATCCCAGGAATTATAGTTCCAAAAATGTAAAAAAACTATTTGGATCATAACAAAGGAGCACTGAGGTCCTTTCATAGTTTAATGTCACCCTTCAGACAGGTACCGACGTAACGCAGTTCTGGAAGGGGACATTCTTCATCATTCTGCACAAACTAGAACACAATGCGTTAATCAAAAGGAGACACACTATATAATTGTGACATTGGATGACGTTTTTGCCATTTCTTCAGGAGAATGGCTCTTCATGACTTCTCGGATGAACTGTTCGAGCGCTGTGAAATACCCTTGGCACTGCCACGTGTCGTTATGCGTTCCCTCTGGGAAAATGGCCAGTCTCTTAGTCCGCGACGGCGAGAGCTCATACAGCTGCTTCATCATTACTGGTGGGATCAGCTGGTCAGAGAGTCCAGAGATGAAAAGGGAAGGCATTCTGCACTGCGAGATTTTTCTGTAGGACAAAAATTTGTTCTTATAGCACCATAAAGGAAGGTAGCGCATGGGGAAGAAGGAAAATAAAGTGCTGGCCATGTGCGGTATGCTCAAAAATGTGTTCTCCACCATGATGGCTGAAATCCTATGTGAGTTTTCAGAGGCCAGATGAATAGCCACGGCTCCACCCAAGGAACGGCCGAAAAGAAGGATTTTTGTCTTATCGAGGTCGGGTCGCGTCATCACGTAGTCCAGCACAGCTTCAGAATCTAAGTAGAGTCCTTCCTCACTTGCTTCTCCTTCACTTTTCCCATAGCCTCGGTAATCAACAAGCAAAAGATTGACTTTGAGGTTAACCAACATGAGCAACGCATTTGGTAACCTGTGGCCTATGTTGCCTGCATTCCCATGAAAATAAAGTATCGTTGGGGAGTAGGGTGAGCTGTCTCCAGTGTACCTTATCAAAATAAGATTTAGACGAACTCCATCTTTGGTTCTGATGAAAATGTTTTCATGTGGAATTCCAGTGGGCATGGGAACATAAAGGCGTGAAGAGGAAGGCTGTTCTGGAAAATACAGCAAGACATCCTGGAACTTATACAGAATACCTGCTATTGATAGGAATATTAACAAAAGTAAGATAATGCCTCCATACAGATGAAAAGTCACTATCAAGGGTAAAAGAGAAATACGGCAGAGAGCCCAAGACCACGAAGCCAAGGCTATCAGCCATCTTTCCACAAAGTTCCACAGCATCCAGGACTTTTCCATTGTAGCTCTGTAAAAGTACCCTAGAGGGAGAGAGAGAGGAAGAGAGATCAGTAATCTATTATTTTAAAAGATCCATGATATAACAACCCTAGTGTCGGCCGGTGCCGCGGCTCACTTGGTTAATCCTCCGCCTGTGGCGCCGGCAACCCAGGTTCTAGTCCCGGTTGGGGCGCCGGATTCTGTCCCCGTTGGTCCTCTTCCAGTCCAGCTCTCTGCTGTGGCCCAGGAAGGCAGTGGAGGATGGTCCAAGTGCTTGGGCCCTGCACCCGCATGGGAGACCAGGAGGAAGCACCTGGCTCCTGGCTTTGATCGGTGCAGCGTGCTGGCCGGGTTGGTCATTTGGGGGGTGAACCAATGGAAAAGGAAGACCTTTCTCTCTGTCTCCCTCTCACTCACTAACTCTGGCTGTCAAAAAAAAAAAAAAAAAAAAAAAACCTAGTGTCTTTGGGTCCTACATAAATCTATGCACAAAACTGGCACGGGAATCCCCTGTACCTTCTGCTCTTAACCATCTCCAGTCCATAGTAACTATCCATTGCCACACTTGGGACATATAAATATTCATAAAATGCATCCACTTAAAGAAACAGTCCTTAATGACTGCCAGATACCTTCAACCATCTGTTCTCACGGATCTGAGAGAAAAACAGTCATGCCATGTTCCCCATTCTTTATATGACAAAACAGAGGCTCATATAAGACGTGAATAAAAACATCTCCTCAACCTGAGAGCATTCACAGAGGAACTTAATGTATGTAAATTAACCATTAGACTCTACTATCACAGTTTTAAGTTTAAAGTTTATCTTTCACGTGATTAAAAATGTTTACACGCTACGCAACACTGTGTGGTCCTTGCTGAAGTCTCTCAGCAGAGGGTCAACACTGACAGCGCCGATGCAGGGCAAAGCACACATGGGGGAAGTGGCAAACAGATGGACAGGTCACCTCTGAGAACCAGAAATGAATGGAACAAAATTACTTACTTACTAAAAAATAGAATGGGATTCAAAGATAAAGATAACAAAGAAAAGAAACTACCAGAAGGTAATTTTGTCATCATATCTAAAATTTTACCTGCACCGTGGCATAGCTGGCAAAGCTCTTGCCTGCGAGCCGGCATCTCACGTGGGCACCAGCACATGTCCCGGCTGCTCCACTCTGATCCGGCTCCCTGCGGCTGGCCTGCGAAAGGCAGCGGAGGATGACGGAAATGCCTGGGCCCCTGCCTCCTACGTGGGAGACCAAGATGAAGCTCCTGGCTTTGGCCTGGCTCAGCCCTGGCCATTGTGGCCATCTGGGTAGTGAACCAGCAGACAGAGAATCTGTTTCTCCCCCTCTTGCTCTAATTCTTTCAAATAAATAAATAAATTCTTAAAACCTTTATGTGCTGATTTAACACAACAAAACATCTAAGATATTATTAATCTGGTTATATTTACTTACCAAATTTTAAAAAATGCAAAATTCCCTTTTATTCACTAACACAATTACTATTAACAAGATATTCTTCATTTTAACAATTATTAGTAATTGATTCTTAAACATTTTGCTGTGTGCCATTAGCTGATAATATGTGCCCTTTTTCTATGTACTAAACTAGAAGTACACACTGAAAAGAAAATATGAAATCAGACTAAAGACACGGAGTTGGATGACTTAATACATTTGATTTTTTACTGTTATTTCACTGAATGAAGGCGTTCACATTTTAGCTCTTATTGGAAAGAATATTTCTAAGCATAAACCAGCAGCATCTTGTCTGGCTTCCCAGAGGTCAACACTGCCACCCAGTTGCAGCAAGTTTTACTACACTGTGCCCTAGCTGCAATCTAGAAAAAAAACAATCTGGGAGGCAAAAAAAAAAAAAAAAAAAATCCTTAAACAGCTGAACACTGCAGGTATTAAACCTGGCTAAAAATCCAATTAGAAGAAATTACAATAGAGCAACTGAACAAAACATCTATTATACAGAATTGTTTTTTAATCTATTATCATTGTTATTTGTCAGCAGCTTAATTAGACAGGGCCAATTTATACATCTTTATGTTTTGACAAATCTCTATCACAACTAGTTAGTTAAAAATTCTCATCTAATACTTACTTAGTCTTGTTTTTCAATTACAAGTGATATCTGAATGATTTTCATTTGTGCCCATAGTTGTATTGGCAGATCTGAAACCCTACTGGCATTAATTTCATGTATCAAAAGAATTTTAACATTTGTGTAATGATTAGGATTAACAAGGTTTGAAATCCTACATATGTATTAAAGAGCTACGATATTTGGTAACTAAGATTTTCTTTGGCCAAAAAAAGTCAATATTTACTGTTTTTTCATAGTCAAGTCCTGTTCTGACAGAGGTATTGGAAGTGTGCAATTCACACAGGGTTTGGAGACTTAGTAGGAAAAAGCATACGTAAGGTGCATCTTCCTTAAAGGCTTTCCTGTATCACACACTTGCTGATAACTCTATTTATCACCTGCTTCCGGAGGGAAAGTCTTTTCAGAATAAGAACTTTTAAAATGTCTCCATGTAAGTCTGGGAAGCAATGTCAAGTAAAATGAACAATAAACACATTCGAAGCTAAGACAGACATGTTAATTTCCTTTCTGGCTGTGCTGCTGCTTTCTTAACCCTGTTCTGCTAAAATTAATACAAAAATCAGATTTCAGCAAGCACATATTCAAAAATCTGTAAGTTTGATGAGGACAAAGCAAAGTGTACCAGTAACTAGATCATTGGGGAAAACTGATTCAGTTTTCAAATCAAAGTCCTCATTACAAAAAGTATTACAATACCCAAACTACAAAGCTCCCCACAGATGGATAAAGCAGATTCTCAAATGCAAACCTTATATTTAAGTGGATTTAATCCAAACAAATGTAAAGATTTCAACTGCAGAACTTTAAAAAGGTATTTTTTAAAAGTAGTATCTAGTTTTCTGATTTCACCAGTAAAACATTTATTTTTAAGGTTTCTTTTTATTTGTTTTAAATACAGAGACAGACAGAGGTCTTTAATCTGCTGGCTTACTCTCCGAATGCCCACAGTAGAAGGAGCTGGCGCAGGATGAAGTCAGGGCAAAGGAACTCCATCTAGGTCTCCCACGTCCATGGCAGGAGCTCAAGTACTTACATCAGCTGCTGCCCCCCAGGGTGAGCATTAGCAGGAGACTGGAATGGTGGTGGGGGGGGACTCTACCCCTAGCACTTGATGCAGGCATGCTAAGAAGTGGCTTAACCTGGTGCACCACAGTAGCCAGACCCAGTACTGAGCTTAAATCTGTGATGTCAAAAACCAGTTCTGTGAGGCAGCCCTGGCGAAGGATAGTAGGTAAAATACAGTGAAGACTAAAACATCCTTTAAATGAATAATCCAATAAAGTGTCCAATTATTATTCCAAGAAAATAGACACGTATCCTAAAAACCTGAGCATATTTCTTTAAGACTGGATGTTAGAAAAACTGGCATATCTGTTTGGATCTATAATTGGTCAGGAATAACACAATAAACCTCCAGTTTTCCACAAACATTCCTGCAGTCACTTTGACTAAATGACTGAGAAACAATTCTACAACTAGATTGCTAGCACGACAGCAGTCGGAATGGAAGTGAACCCATGTTGAATCACGTCAAGTGAGAGTTTCGTTAAGCACAGGGTAATGAAAGCAGTCCTTGTCTGCGTGGCCCGCATCTCCCCTTTCTCACCCATTCTAGGCTTCACTCACAGACTGCCAGGCTCCTCCAGGCATCTCTGGCCCCTGATCAGTGTATTTACAACTCAAATGACCTGAGAAAAGTGGACTTAATTCCAGGAAGGTTTTTCATTCACTCAATACGCTTCAGCTCTCAGCAAAGCAGAATGAGTGGGTGTCTTCTGCTTAGACTGAAACACTTCACTCGGCCGAGAAGTTCTGTGGTCGTGAGAAGGAACTCTCGACTACAGACAGCCACAATGACCCCAGCGGCACCTGGAGGGAGTCTTCTATTTACTTCCTCAGCTACCTCTTGAATAAGAAGGTTAACAAGCACTTCCTCCCTTCCCATATAAAAATGACCTCCACTTAACCTTGCAGCGCTGTTTCCCTGGAGACCTGGAATGGGTGAGCTTCAGCTGTGTCTGAGACCCAGTGGTGGCGCAAAGGGCCGGCTGGGGAAGCAGCTCGCTCTTGGCTGGGCAACGAGGCCACCCCACACCCTGCCGCAAGGGGTTCTGTTTCCTGGGGGCATGAAGCAGCCACGCCAAGGGGCTGCCCACTCCCACCCACCCGAGTTGTCACCTGTGGACAACGCACTGGATGCTGACGTGGTGTCTTTTCCTTGTCTTTCAACAATGCTCAGAGAGGCTAGAGCCTCTTCAACACCATTATTATATTTTCACCCTAGATCTACATCTTGAACGATTAACTTTCATTTTTCAATGTTGCCTTTGTGTATGATCAGACTTGACGCACATGTCAAATATCTCTAAAATCCATTAATCCGTGGCTTTAATCACCTCCAACAACTCATTAACCACTTAACACCTGAGGATGTGAGGAGTAAGCTCTCAGAATGAGGCCTCATAAAAAGTAAAACTCAGCGCCATTGCACCCAAGGACTTTTCTCAGCCCACACCGTGACAACACACCCCCAAAGTGGCCGTCACAGCAGACGCCTCCTCCAGCTTCCAGGATACTCAGATTCCTGCTTCTTTCTAAGCCAGTTCCCTACATACAGGCATCTGCGAGGTCCTGTCCACCATCTGTTAGGTTACCACGTTCATTCCATCTGTGATTTCATTCCTTCTCCTGGCCCCAACTACCACACCTGGGTATGAATTACTCCCAATCTACAGGCGCACTGTTCTTCTACAATCTCAATTTACTTGTCGCTTCACTGACTTCCCAAAATTACCCAAACGTCATCTTCCTTCCCATCCAAGCTTTTCCAAGGTTTTTGCTAGTTATGAGCAAGAAAGTATGTTGTATAAACAAACACATTCTTACAAAAACAGGCTTGGTTGTGAGGCTCGATATGCAACATGTAGGCTAAAATGCAGTTATTTTACAGTACGCAATATAGCCACTAATTAAGTATGCAAGTTATCAAAAAATAGGTGTATTATAATATGTACCGGTTTTGCATCTGAATGAAAAAGATCAGCTTTAGAAATAATTTGTGCTTTCAAAATGCAGTGATTTGATATAAAAGTGACGCCTCTAAGTTCTCACGGAATGATACCCTGAAAGCGTAAGTCACCTCTATTACAATATAAAGAAGATATAGACAAGAACTCCGGTCCTGGGATACAGATAACAGATATGATGCTGATCATTTGAGAATGGGATGGTCCTCATTAACTCAGCCACTTCTAGGGCTCCTTATACTTCTTGTCTTTAGATTCATGTCCGTATGGGTGTACAATAACCACTTTAAGAACGAGAACACAATTTAGAGCTGTAAGCTGTCAGACTAGGTGTTGGCCGGCTGTGTGAGCTAACAGTGAGTGAATGAGTAAGTCAGCGAGGGATGGCCAGTCCTCTGAAGTCTGTCTAAATAAGAGCTCCCCTCACACATGGTGGAGGGGATCACAAATGGTGCTGTTTTTAAGAAAATTAGATAATTATTTCATAGACTAATGTTTAAAAAGAAAAACAGAGTGCAAGACTGCAATTATGCCAACTTCTCCTGACAGGGGTCTTCTCAGTACCACTGCATATTCCCGGGGTAGGGGGCTGTCAAACCCAGTGTGGACCTCTGAGGCTCTCCCAAGGCTGGGCCTCCCAGCCTCCTCCCAGAGAGATGTTGATCAGATGCAGTACAGGCTGCTGTGCTGTTTAAGGACTAAACACAAAGACACAAGGAACCTGTGCAGAGACCTGCTATGTGACGCTGTGCTCAGGCACTGCAGGCTACAAAAAAAAAAAAAAAGCTGCAGTTCTTGCTCTACAAGACTCATGGTATGATCAGTGACCCCTAAGCAACTCCCAGCTACTCAGCAGACAGACGTGAACATGGACAACCATATACAACCATATACCTAATGTTGAAGTTCATTTACTTATGGAGACAAGGAAAACCAAAGATCACAATTGTTCTTCAAGATAAGAGGTCTTTACAAAGTTCACAGAAATGTACATTTCCTTTTGATTTCATTTTCCACCAACTTTCTGAGGCACACTTACGTAGCAAAGGGAAATCAAAAGCTGAACTATGGCTCCTTCACCACATCATTCCTGTAAACTCTGGATTTCACCAGGCTTGATCACTTGTGAGAACTGGCATCCTCTATACACTTCTGAAAACAAGACAAAACCTCTCTCGGAGGTGAAGAATCTCTCTCACTTTCTATCAAACACCCATCTGTACCACTTGTTTTTAGACATTCAGCACAATTCTTCCCAGGAAATGGACGCATTCAAGCTAGTCTAACTAATACTTGGTTGGGGCAGCATGGAGGAAATTCACAGTCATGAAGCTGGATCCATGATTAAATTTGAGGTCTTTCTAAGGCCAATCATTCCCCAAAGGTGGACACAGACTCCTAGGAGTCCCCACGGCCCTTTCGGGGAGTCCACGGCAGCAGTGTCATGATACTGAGGCATTGCTTACCTCTCACTGCTTGATGTTCCCCAGGACGGCACGCAAGCAATAATGGGTAAAGCTACAGGTCTCTGAATGGGAGTCACTGCAGTGACTGTTTATCACTCTTTACGCTCATGAGATGACAGCAGCGAAGGCGGAAAAGCAGATCCAGTTTACTTAAATAATCAGGGAAGCAGCAGTAAAAATTATTGATTGTATCTCAACTGCACATACAAGTGTGTGGCTACATGGGAAATACAGAAACCACACAGGCTGTACACTGAACAAAATCCATCTGAACTGTGAGCTAAATTAGCTGCTTTTTTCAGGTGACATTTGCTTTTTGATGATTTTTTTTTTAAATTTTACTTGAAAGGCAGAGTTACACACAGAGACAGAGAGATACAGAGATCTTTCATCTGCTGGTTCAGGCCCCAAGATGCCATGAAGGCTGGGGCTGGACCAGGCTGAAGCCAGGAGCTCCACCCGGGTCTCCCATGTGAGTGTAGGGGCCTGAGGACTTGGGCCATCTTCTACTGCTTTCCCAGGCCATAGCAGAGAGCTGGACCAGAAGCGGAGCAGCTGGGACTCAAACCTTGCCCACAAAGGATGTCTGCACGGCAGATGGTGTTGCACGCTGCAGCTTAACCTGCTAAGCCACGCCAGCCCAATGGTAGCATTTTAATTTAAAAAGACAATTGATCTAGTATGATTATTCAGATTCAGGTGTTGGCGAAAGACTTTCTTGAAAATGAGTGATGTTGCCAATAGCTCCCCAACACTTCTGAGATTTCTTTTTTCTAATGGCACTGTAGGGGCTGGGGGGCATGATGCTAACAAACCTGAGTTTCTATTACTTTATATTCTATTTCACATTTTCATGCGGAAAATCTGTATAACACATCAAACCAGTATTTACCAAGTAACTCTGTAAACCAAATGACAAGAGTGATGTCACACCAGTCACTGGGACATGGGCAGGTTGTTCACGGTAAGACACAGAGACGAGAACTTTGATTCGGGTTTCAGGTGCCCTGATGTTGCAGTACCAAAGAATCTTCTCATTTCTGAGATTAAAATACCCCTTCATTTATAAGTGTAGGCTTGTGTGAGCCTGATTTTCATGTATTTCACCTAAAAGATCCTGAATGTAGAAACACATGATAACGTGTCTTCTATTAAGCAGACATTACAATTACTTACACAATATAGAGCAACACCACACTCCTATTTTTTGCAATTACAGTTGTTTCACACAGAGTACTATTTACATATACAGGTAATGGATTCATACTGCTATTTCTGAATGAATGAATTTATGAACTTCTGGTATTCACTGCTAACACAACAAATATCTACATATCCAAATACACAGGATCTTCGTTTTTCTTCTTCTTCTTCTTTTAATATAAAGAGGTCTTCGGACCAGAGTTCAGAACCGCTGTTCTGTACTAAGTGTATATAACGTCACTGCCTTTGCCCCCAGAGACTTGCATCCTCCAATTGAAGAGGATGCTGGGCAGGTGTGTGGTACAGTAGTGAGGGCGCCACTCGGGACGTCCACGTCCTGTGTGGGAGCGCCTGGCTCCACTCCCAGTTCTACTTTCAACTTCAGCTTCTGGCTCTGGGTACATCCTGGGAGGCAGCAAATCATCGTTCAAATATTCGGGTCCCTGCATCCACATGGAGACCAGGACGGAGTTCCTGGTTCCTGGCTTCAGCCTGGCCCAGTCTCAGCTGTTGCAAACATCTGGAGAGTGAACCAGCAGATGGAAAATCTCTTTCAAATTATTTTTTAAGGAACACTATTAATATATTTCTTTCAATCATCTTAAATGTTCTTTACTCAGTAGCATCTTATCTGTAAATTAAAAATGATTACTCAATGGAACTGTCCCATAAAATTCTTTTTCATTGCAAAACTCTATACTATGTTTATTAATTCTGCCAACAGCAACAGCGCGATGTAAACTACAGAAGACGTTTTACCTACATGTAGATTAAATATTAACTCCCCAAAGACAATCTGGCTAAAAACTAACTATAAATATGACATACAGGACGCACGTCGTAAGTGTGCTGGTCTTTTTACAGATATTTAAGTTCATCTGAAGTTGGTGAGTTTAGGAGCAGCTTGTTTAAGAGCAGTAACTGCTCACACATCATGAAAACACACCTACAAGACAACAGGAAGGTTCCGCTGAGCACTGCGAAGCACAGGAGGCAGGCCCACGTGTGACGGACATCCGCAGCCCGGTGAGGAGCTGAGACACCACACACGTCAATGGGAGACTCAGACACAGCACTCCCTCACCTCTCCCTCTCTCTGCTGAGCACTGGGCGGGGAAGCCGGCACCCAAGCTGCACAGCTGAGACCGAAACACAGACAGCTGCTCTCGGTGTGCTGGAGACACCACAGAATGAATTCTCTATTTCCCTAATGGCTGCCCACATGCCATCAATAATGAAAAAGTGGGTATTAACAGTCCCATGGGACGGATGAGCAGTAACTGCCTATAGAACGCTGGACAGTGATTGAATAGTTCAGGGAGCATTTAAACCGGATTTACATCTGCAGGAGCGGTTCCCTAAAAATCACACCAGGCAGCAACTTAGCATTTTTGTGCTTGCTTTGTTCCTGAACCATGAGAGACTTGGCAAGTGCCCTCCACTTTTGGAGGACTGAGATGGCAGATTATTGTCACTGCAGAGGCCAATCACAATTTGTGCTGAGATCATAAATATCCGTAAGCTAAAAACACAGGGGGGAAAAAACCCCACAAGCCTAAAACTGAAGAGTGATGCTGGAAGTTAGATAACGAAATTCAGTTTTTCAACTTTCTGAATGGGTAATGCTCTAGAATTTACCTATAAACTAGGCGGGTGAACTTCGAATTTGATTTCTTACATAAAACCAATGCACAAGTAGTCAGATTCTCAGGCTAGCTCGGGTCTTGACCTGAGACACTTCACCTGGGAGGGATTTCAGCAGCGTGCACTGCTGTGAGTTAAAAGCTTCCTGCAAAAGTGCAGCTGTGAGGGGGAACAATCTTACTTAGAAGAACTGGAGCCATTCTGAGGTCCACTCAAAGAGGGGTGCTGTGCTTTTACTTTCCATGGCCTCAGCTCTTCCTGGGGCAACTAAACAAAGATTTTAGGTTCTCTGAGCAATAATGCAACCGGTTCTTAATGAATAAAGCAGAGAAACAGAGGATTCCTCTGAGATAAGCAGCAGTAGAGGAAAGAGTACAGGAAAAACCTTAGGGCCTACCGGCTTCTGCACCTCCGCGTGAGCCACTTTGTCCGCCCAGACCCACTAAGTAACTTCTCAGGTGGCACAGCCGCGGCTGCGTGCCTAGGAGCCCAGTCCCCAGGGCTACCTGCAGCACACCTGCTCCCGCGCTGCTGGCTTTCACCATTCCACGCCGGCTATTAGAGGGAGCCCAGGCATAAGCCTACAGTGTTTGGGGCGTGGCCTGCTAATAGCTAGGTAGCTTTGACCAACTCTCTCTGCCTCTCCAAATACGTATTTTCTCGCGTGCAAGATGAGTTTGAAACACTTAACTGAAATGTGCCGAGATCAAATGTAAGAACGCAAGCTACCCCTGTGAGACAGAAAGCAGGTACTGTATTACCTGCTACAGCAGGGTAAGCAAGCAGAGGCAAACACACCCAGAAATCCTGCTAGATTCGAAGTAAACAGTGCGCAGGACTCCCTGGGGGCTGCCCAGAGCCTGTGTACACTCCAGAAGTGAACAGGACAATGCCTCAACATCCCCAAAGCCGACCTGCCCGCAGGCTTTCCCTGGAGCCCGCTCCTTGCTGCTGTCCATCAACCACCCCGTATGCTGTAGTCCCTGCACAGGTGCATGGTGGCACCTGCCGCGGGCTTTCTCCGGACCCCCGCTCGCTACTGTCCATCAACCACCCTGTATGCTGTAGTCCCTGCACAGGTGCATGGTGGCACCTGCCGCGGGCTTTCTCCGGACCCCGCTCACTGCTGTCCATCAACCACCCCGTGCACAGGTGCATCGTGGCACCTGCCGCAGGCTTTCTCCGGACCCCCGCTCGCTGGTGTCCATCAACCACCCCGTATGCTGTAGTCCCTGCACAGGTGCATGGTGGCACCTGCCACGGGCTTTCTCCGGACCCCGCTCGCTGGTGTCCACCAACCACCCTGTATGCTGTAGTCCCTGCACAGGTGCATGGTGGCACCTGCCACGGGCTTTCTCCGGACCCCCACTCGCTGGTGTCCATCAACCACCCCGTATGCTGTAGTCCCTGCACAGGTGCATGGTGGCACCTGCCACGGGCTTTCTCCGGACCCCGCTCGCTGCTGTCCATCAACCACCCCGTGCACAGGTGCATCGTGGCACCTGCCGCAGGCTTTCTCCGGACCCCGCTCACTGCTGTCCATCAACCACCCCGTGCACAGGTGCATCGTGGCACGCACTGTGGCGGAGGAACTGCCCCGCTCGCCCGGGCTGAGGCTTGTCCAGCTCCGGAGCGGCGCCTGCACCGCGGTGGGCTTCTAACCACCAGTGAGCGTGGCAGTTATGACATCACACTGGTGGAATAGGACCGCGCTGAACTTCCCAGTCGAAGCTCTCATCCAAGCAGACCCGCAGAGGGGCACCGAGGCATGCTCGACTTAGAACCCAGCGTCCGAATCCGAAGTCCACGCACTCCCGCCTCTCCCGCCCGGGGCCTCGACGCGACGCCCAGGCCACAGAGGCAGGTGCAAAACGACCCGATTATTTTCAGCGACGATACCCGGCCAGGGACACTGAAAACGCATTTTGCACCGCATGAACGACAGGAAAAAAAAAAAGAAAAAAGAAAAGAAAGCAAACCGACCCAAACCGCTCAACCGGACGGCTTTGCCGAACACCCCGGAACTTCCTGGCACGCCGTCCGCGGGTCCGGGGCTGTCACCCCCACGCAGAGCCCGCGGTTCTGCACCCCGCCGCCCTCGCACCGGCGCTCCCGCGTGACTTCTCCACCCCTGCGTGGCAGGGCGGGTCCGGGCAGCGGTCGCGGGGCCAACGCCGCCCGCGCCTGCCCTGCGGGCCCGGCCGCGAAACGACGCCCCGCGAGCCCCCGGCCGCCGGCCCGCACCCCGCCCCGCCGGGCGCCGCGACCCCCGGGCCGCACTCACTCAGGCTCGCGGGCAGGCCGCGCCGTGGGCCGCGCGCACGAAGGCGGGCGCCGCGCAGCCGCGAGCCCCCGCGCCGAGCCCGGCGCTCCTCATCGTCCTCCCGCCGCCGCAGCGCCGCCGCCGCCGGCCAGCCCAGTCCGGCCGCCCCGCTTCCGGCCCGCGCCCACGCAACCGGCTCTCGGCCTCGGCGCTGCCCGAGCCGGCCCGCCCTCCCGAGCGTGCGCAGAAGCCGGCGGCGCCCGCGACGGTGGCCCGGACGGGCAGGCGCGGCGCGGGAGGCCCGGGCCGTCCGCGCCGGGCTGTGCGCCGCCTCGCCGGGCGCTGTGTCCGGGTGACCGGAGCCGGAGGGAGCCGGGGGGTGTCAGGGTGACCGGAGCCGCAGGGATGACCAGAGCCGCAGGGAGCCCGGGACTGTCAGAGTGACCGGAGCCGCAGGGATGACCAGAGCCGCAGGGAGCCCGGGACTGTCAGGGTGACCGGAGCCGGAGGGAGCCCGGGGCTGTCAGGGTGACCAGAGCCGGAGGGATGACCAGAGCCGCAGGGAGCCCGGGGCTGTCAGGGTGACCAGAGCCGGAGGGATGACCAGAGCCGCAGGGAGCCCGGGACTGTCAGGGTGACCAGAGCCGGAGGGAGCCCCAGGACTGTCAGGGTGACCGGAGCCGGAGGGAGCCCTGGGCTGTCAGGGTGACCGGAGCCGCAGGGATGACCAGAGCCGCAGGGAGCCCGGGACTGTCAGGGTGACCAGAGCCGCAGGGATGACCAGAGCCGGAGGGATGACCAGAGCCGGAGGGAGCCCGGGACTGTCAGGGTGACCGGAGCCGCAGGGATGACCAGAGCCGGAGGGAGCCCGGGGCTGTCAGAGTGACCGGAGCCGCAGGGATGACCAGAGCCGGAGGGAGCCCGGGGCTGTCAGGGTGACCGGAGCCGCAGGGATGACCAGAGCCGGAGGGATGACCAGAGCCGGAGGGAGCCCGGGACTGTCAGAGTGACCGGAGCCGCAGGGATGACCAGAGCCGGAGGGATGACCAGAGCCGGAGGGAGCCCGGGACTGTCAGAGTGACCGGAGCCGCAGGGATGACCAGAGCCGCAGGGAGCCCGGGGCTGTCAGGGTGACCGGAGCCGCAGGGATGACCAGAGCCGGAGGGAGCCCGGGACTGTCAGGGTGACCGGAGCCGGAGGGATGACCAGAGCCGGAGGGAGCCCGGGACTGTCAGAGTGACCAGAGCCGCAGGGAGCCCGGGGCTGTCAGGGGTGACCAGAGCCGCAGGGAGCCCCAGGACTGTCAGTGGTGACCGGAGCCGCAGGAAGCCCCGGGACTGTCAGGGGTGACCGGAGCCGCAGGGAGCCCCAGGACTGTCAGGGTGACCAGAGCCGGAGGGAGCCCCGGGGCTGTCAGGGGTGACCGGAGCCGCAGGGAGCCCCAGGACCTTGGTGCGGCCTCGCGGATGCGCCCATGGGTTCCTGAGCGTCCGCGCCCGGCCCGCCGGGCGCTCCCGGGTGTCCACCAGGAGAGTATAGTTGGGCCTGGGGCGGACCAGGGACCCCGGCCCGTCTCAGAGCGCTGCCTTCCCGCCCTCTGCTTTGCTAGCCGGGCACGTCCCGCTGGAGGCTGGGCGCCTGGCGACACCTGTTACCCAGGGCAGCCTCCCTGGGCCGCCCCTGCTGTCGGCACAGCTCTTGAGAAACAGGACATTAGGTGCTTTCCCCCTCCGCTTCGTTGTTAAGCGTATTTGCCTTGCTACAGTCGGGAGCGCCAGGTGAGAGCCGGGATGGTGACTCCGTGTCCGGTTGTCGGGTGTCTAATAAACCCCGGGAGCTAACCGGGACCACCTCCGGCAGCGGCGGGGGGCACTGAGTGGGGACGAGCGCCTTGGCTTTGCACCAAGCGGCAGCACTGCTCGATCCAGTGGAGCCTGGACCCAATCTGCGTTTTGCCTGGTTTCGTAATCGCGGTTCCTCTCCTAGCGCGGATACAAAGCTTAGTAGATGCTGAACGAGGTGCACACACAGACGGGCCCGTCTCTCAAGGTGCACCAGGGAGGGCGCCTAGAAACGGCTGGAGCTTCGCCGGAGCGCGCTGATCGTTAGGCTGAATAGCGATTATGGGGATAATTTGCAAATCCGTGCCAGGTGACTATCATAAGTGATTTCAGAGAAAAATTGCGTTGAATGATTGTTACCCAGAAGAAACTGATAAAGTCACTGAGTGGTGTTGGGCCACAGGGCCCTTAGGCCGAGCCCCACTAGCCTCTCACTGCATCAGGCGTCAGTGCGGGGTTTCCAGGTTAGACACCTGTAATAAAAGGAACAGCTCCACACTGCTTTGTCAGCATCTACTGCAGCGAATTTCACTTTCATTCTGAAGCAAGAATAGTATATACCAAAGGCGATGCCCATACAAATAATTCCCTGCGTGCTTTGCACACAGTTTCTCAAGCTTCCAGACAAGACCACGGCCGAGTTTCCGTGGGAATCAATAGCCACCGGGGCCCGGGACTGGGTTTGTTTCCACCTCGCCATCCCGAGCGTCGACCACGACTACTCTTGCCGCACGGGAGGCGCACCACAGGCTTACCCCACCACTGAGTCGTTGAACAGTCACGCCGTCTTGAGTCCTGTGTTGTTTCCCTACTAAGAGGACAGACCGCAGTTGCCAACATGAAAATCACACAGCCCTACCTAATTTGCAAAAGCCTACTCTCCCGTCTAAATGAAGCTACACTTTTTGCAAGCACCCAGCGCAAAGGCCCAAGGACAGCACGAACTCGCTCAGGCCTCACACCGGTCCCAGCTTTCAAACGCCCCACGACATCCACCGACGTGCGGTTCAACCGCTTGCACGATGCACCTGCTCGCTGAGCCTAACCCGGGCTGTCGGCCCCTCCAGCCACAGCCGCACGCCACCGCGCCTGCGCACGCCGCCCCTGACGTCACGCCCGGCCAGCGCTCGGCTCGCCAGTGCGCCTGCGCGGCGACCAGCTGGCGGAACCGGCTTCGCGGAGCCGCGGCTTCCGGCATGGCGGCCGCGCCCCCGGCTGACATCAGGTGCGAGTCTGTGGGGAGAGGCTGAGGGGGCTGCGGTGCGGGGTCGCTCCGGGGGCTGTGAGTACGGCGGCCCGCGGCGCCCGGGGAGCAGGCGGGGGGCGGGCGCGGGGGCGGGCGGGCCGACCCCCCTCTGGCCGTCTGTCTGTCCCCGCCGGGGCCGAGGGCCGGGGTCCGCGTCGGGGCGGCCCTCAGCGGAGGCCGGGCTCCAGGCGGGACCGGCTGTGCGGGAGAGCGCGCGGTTAGCCGGGCCGTGCGCTGCGGGGGCCGGAGGGCGCTGCGGGTCTCCCTGCGGTCCGCTGTGCGGGAGACCGTGCGGTTACCCGGGCCGAGCGCTGCGGGGGCCGGAGGGCGCTGCGGGTCTCCCTGCGGTCCGCTGTGCGGGAGACCGTGCGGTTACCCGGGCCGTGCGCTGTGGGGGCCGGAGGGCGCTGCGGGTCTCTCCCGGGCCCTGCGGTCCGCTGTGCGGGAGACCGTGCGGTTAGCGGCGCTGCGGGGGCCGGAGGGCGCTGCGGGTCTCCCTGCGGTCCGCGTTCCCGCCCCTGAGGCCGGCTGTGCGGGAGACCGTGCGGTTAGCGGCGCTGTGGGGGCCGGAGGGCGCTGCGGGTCTCCCTGCGGTCCGCTGTGCGGGAGACCGTGCGGTTCCGCGGGCGCTGCTGGTCTCCCTGCGGTCCGCGTTCCCGCCCCTGCGGTCCGCTGTGCGGGAGACCGTGCGGTTAGCGGCGCGGCGCGGGCTCGGAGGGCGCTGCGGGTCTCTCCCGGGCTCCCCGTGGACGCCGGGCCCTGGGGGCCGCTGTCAGCCCCGCCTGAGTTGTGCTGGGTACTCAGTGTCGCCGGGAGGTAGCACTTAACCGTCTTCTGGGGGAGTGACAGCCGCGGAGCGGTCGGTACCGCAGACCCACCGTTGGAGCGACGTCTCCACCCGCCCCGTTGTAGTTTGCTGATCTGGATCGACAGGCATCGCGAGTATGGGACTAAACGCATTAAGCACTTACTAAATGCCCGGTACTGTGCTGAGCACCTTAGCTGAATTATCCTGCTTTCTACGTAGTTTTCAGCCCCGTTTTATGCTTCAGGAAACTCAGTTTTACAGCAGTTGAATAATTGCGCTTACGTCACACAGGTGTTAAATGTTAGAGTCCACTTGGAACTCAGATTTAGTCTCTCTTAACCGCAAACCTCCTGGTTTGTCTTACTGCTATAGCATTTGATAAACCTCCAGCAATCCAAAGAGTAAGGCTACAGAACAGGTAAAGAGCAATGGAGACCCTTAACCTTTTTATGCACATGTAGGGAGCAGAAGTATACTCATTTTGTGATAATTTTGCAACCCTTATCTGTATAAGCATTTTAGGATGCACGTATATCCACACCTAAATCTCATCATTTTTATGAAATAATTTGAATCTGCCTGGGATTTGCTGAAGGAAGCTTTGAGATGCCTATATCTGCTCTACAGATAGAAACTCTGTACTAGTATTTGAACATTCAAAGCAGCATTTCTGAATACTTCACTCTGCATACATATCTTGATTGTACATACAGCGCTGTGTGCCATATTGATGTAAAGTTACTGTAAATACAACGTGATGAACCATAGTGTGGTCTGTTGAGAGCATGTTTTGGGAGGCACCACAGTGAGCACACTCAACCAGCTGGTGCAGTCAGTTATGCAAACCAGGTGCAGTCAGAGGGAGCCGTTACTGCAATCAAAGAATTCTCAGGGAAGTGGCCTCTTAGGGGTTGATGTCTTAAACTCATCCACCCAGTAGATGGTGGATTTCCTTGGTCAGAAAATGAGAAATGCAGCATTTTTCTCAGTAGGCCACCACATGTTTGTTGTGAGCCATTGCTGGTGCAGTCAGAGTTGCAGAGTATTTTTTAATCAAATTGAATCTCACCAGCTAAGTTGGGTTGTGTGTGTCTTTAGCCATCCCTTAGTCTTCCCAAGTATGCTTTTTCAAAAATCAACTCTAGGTGTTCAATAATTCACTCAGCAAACAAACCTACTCTATATCCACCGATACTGATAGAATCCTTTTCTGTTAATTATTATATTTGTGAGGCAAAGGGAGGGAAGGAGGGAGAGAGGAAATATGTTCTCATCTTCTGGTTCACTCCCCAGATGTTTACAATAGCTGGGGTTGGGCCAGGCTGATGCCAGGAACTCCAGGAGTCCTACTCACTGCAGGTGGCAGGGACCCAAGTCGCGGAGCATTGTCTGCTCTCTCCTAAGGTGCACACTAGCTGGAAATTGGAGTGGGAAACAGTTGGAGCTTGAACCCAGGCACTCTGACACGGGATGCAGGTGTCCCAAGCATCCTCTTCACTGCTGTGCCACACACCCATCCCTCTGGCAAGACTTCTAGCATAGTTTCTGTAGAGACAGGAGTTTAGGTAGTTACATAATTAGCAGTTTGACTAGATATTAGATCATAGAGCCCATATTGATTATGTGTATTTCTCTGTTGATTGGGTTGGAAAATTAGGGTGTGAGAAATCTCATGGTTTCTGCACTGTAATAGGTCTCCCCAATCCCTGTGATACTTCGCTGATTCCCTACTGCCTGGTCTACATAATGATGTGGCACAAGATAAAACATGGTTTATATTTCTGGAGTATACAATTTACTTGGATGTCTTTTTGTGGGGGGATAGTTAATTTATTTTGATGTTACATATTTTATTTTCAAAGGTTGATTTATTTATTTGAAAGTCAGAGTTACAGAGAGAGATAGAGATCTTCCAACTGTTGGTTCACTCCCCAGATGGCTGCTATAGCCAGTATTGGGCCAGGCAAGATCCAGGAGCTTCTTCAGGTCTCCTTTGTGGGTGGCAGGGGACCAAGTACTTGGGCCACTTTCCACTGCTTTTTCCAGGCCATAAATAGGAAGCTGGATCTGAAGTGGAGCAGCTGGGATAGGGACCAGTGCCCACATGGGATGCTGGCAGTACAGGCAGTGGCCTTACCTGCTATGCCACAACGCCAGCCCCAGTGTTACATGTTTTAAACTGTATTAAATAAATCTGCTGTAATTTCAATAGGATTTGGATGAATGTGTAAAACTTTAAGTAAATTTCACACCATGGTAACAACTTTAGGAAATATTCTCAATGTTACCCCATCAAGGTATTCATTATTTCTTTGCCGATTTTAGAAGATACTTCAATAAAAAGCTGTGTTTCAAGTCATTGTACTTATATTATGTTTTTCAGAGACCACTTAATATTTTATTATAATTAGTTCCCATTATATCTTTTTCTTAACGGAATATATGCTCTTTGAGAGTAGAAACATAGTGTATTTGCCTGTAGCACAGAGATTGACTCTTAAGGAATTACTGGCTACTTGGAGAATGACTGGCATGGATATGCTAACAAAAAGAAGTATGCTAATGAGTTAATATTTATAGGACTGTGAGTACCCCGATAAAGTACATAGGGAAAGTGAGGATGCTTATGGAGTTGGTTTTGAGTACTGGAGTGATGTAGAACAGCTACCAGTGAAGACCTGAGAGTAAAAATAGAGGTAGGCTTTGATCTTTGTTTGACTGTAAGAAGAGGGCCCTATGAATAATTGGAATCTCAAACATCCTAGGAAGTCACATTTCAATCTAGTAAGCTTGTGACTTGTTAAAAACATGATTTCAGAAGTTTGTTTCTGGTGCTAGGTGGTAATTGACGTAAAGAAGAGACATACAAAGAAGGGCCTTGCAAATGAAATTAATTCTGCCTGTCCCTGTTAATGATATTATTTTGTATTATGTGCTAACTAATTAAGCAACAAAATAATTCAGTGAATATTGAAATTTAAGGAGAAATATAAAGTGATTTTTTTCATTTTATAGGAAATCGGGATGATTATCCTTTAGATCAGGGGTGGGGAACCTTTTTTTCTGCCAAGGGCCATTTGAATATTTGTCAATCATTCATGGGCCATACAAAATTATTAACTTAAAAATTAGCCTACTATAGATTTAATGAACTTTGAATCCCACCTATGGTTGCCTCCACAGGCCTTATACAGTCTCTGGACTGGATGTTGCCCATCCCTACTTTGGTTATAAATACCAACTTATATTGAAGATCAATAGTTACTAAAAGTAGAGTCTGAAAAGGTACATCATTGATATATTTTCATTTAGCAAGCATTAATGAATATTATCTAATTGTCATAAGATCTTTATATTAGTTGAAGTTTGCCTTTTCTTAAGTTATTCTCTTTTTGCCTTGCTAGTTAAACCAAAGGATTCATCATCGCTTCAATGGCTGCCTCACAGACTGCACAAACTGTTGCATCTCACGTTCCTTTTGCAGATCTATGTTCAACTTTAGAACGAATACAGAGAAGTAAAGGACGTGCAGACAAAATCAGACATTTTAGTGAATTTTTGGACTCTTGGAGGAAATTTCATGATGCCCTTCATAAGAACCAAAAAGATGTCACAGACTCATTTTATCCAGCAATGAGACTTATTCTTCCTCAGCTAGAGAGAGAGAGAATGGCCTATGGAATAAAGGAAACTATGCTTGCTAAGCTTTATATTGAATTACTTAATTTACCTAGAGAGGGAAAAGATGCCCTCAAGCTTTTAAATTACAGAACACCGGCTGCCACGCATGGAGATGCAGGTGACTTTGCAATGACTGCATACTTTGTGTTGAAGCCAAGATGTTTGCAGAAAGGAAGCCTAACCGTACAGCAAGTAAACGACCTTCTAGACTCGGTTGCCAGCAATAACTCTGCCAAAAGAAAAGACCTAACCAAAAAGAGTCTTCTTCAGCTCATAACACAGAGTTCGGCGCTTGAACAGAAGTGGCTCATACGGATGATCGTAAAGGACTTAAAGCTTGGTGTTAGTCAGCAAACTATATTTTCTGCCTTTCATGCTGATGCTGTTGAGCTGCATAATGTCACCACCGATCTGGAAAAGGTCTGTAGGCAACTACATAATCCTTCTGTGGGACTCAGTGATATCTCTATCACTTTATTTTCTGCCTTTAAACCGATGTTAGCTGCTGTGGCAGATATTGAGCGCATTGAGAAGGATATGAAGCACCAGAGCTTCTACATTGAAACCAAGCTGGATGGTGAGCGTATGCAGATGCACAAGGACGGGGATGTCTATCAGTACTTCTCCCGGAACGGATATAACTACACTGACCAGTTTGGTGCTTCTCCGCATGAAGGTTCTCTCACCCCATTCATTCACAGTGCATTCAAAACAGAGTCACAGAGCTGTATCCTCGATGGGGAGATGATGGCCTACAGCCCAGATACACAGACTTTTATGCAAAAGGGGAATAAGTTTGACATTAAACGAATGGTAGAAGATTCTGATCTGCAAACATGTTACTGTGTTTTTGATGTATTGATGGTTAATAATAAAAAGCTTGGACGTGAGACCCTGAGAAACAGATACGAGATTCTTAGTAGTGTTTTTACACCAGTGCCAGGTAGAATAGAAATCGTGCAGAAAACACTAGCTCATACCAAGAATGAAGTAATTGATGCATTGAATGAAGCCATAGATAAGAGAGAAGAAGGAATCATGATAAAACATCCTCTGTCCATTTACAAGCCAGACAAAAGGGGAGAAGGGTGGTTGAAAATTAAGCCAGAGTACGTCAGCGGACTAATGGATGAACTGGACATCTTAATTGTTGGGGGCTACTGGGGTAAAGGTCTACGGGGTGGAATGATGTCTCACTTTTTGTGTGCTGTGGCAGAGAGGCCCCCTCCTGGTGAAAAGCCATCTGTATTTCATACTCTCTGTCGTGTTGGCTCAGGATACACCATGAAAGAACTATATGATCTGGGTTTGAAATTGGCCAAACACTGGAAGCCATTTCATAGAAAAGCCCCTCCAGGTAATATTTCATGTGGAACAGAGAAGCCGGAAGTATACATTGAACCTCGCAATTCTGTCATTGTCCAAGTTAAGGCAGCAGAGATTGTCCCCAGTACTATGTATAAAACTGGCTGCACCTTGCGTTTTCCACGCATTGAGAAGATAAGAGATGACAAAGAATGGCATGAGTGCATGACTCTGGATGACTTAGAACAACTCAGGGGGAGAGCATCTGGGAAGCTCGCATCTAAACACCTCTATGTAGGTGCTGATGATGAACCCCAAGAAAAAAAGCGTAAAGCTGCTCCCAAGATGAAGAAAGTTATTGGAATTATTGAACATTTAAAAGCACCGAACCTTTCTAACATAAACAAGGTTTCTAATATATTTGAAGATGTAGAGTTTTGTGTCATGAGTGGGACAGACAGCCATCCAAAGCCTGACCTAGAGAACAGAATCGCCGAACTTGGTGGTTACATAGTACAGAATCCAGGCCCGGACACGTACTGTGTAATTGCAGGGTCTGAGAACATCAGAGTGAAAAATATTATTTCTTCAGATAAGCACGACGTTGTCAAGCCTGCGTGGCTTCTGGAGTGTTTTAAGACCAAAAGCTGCGTGCCTTGGCAGCCACGCTTTATGATCCACATGTGTCCATCAACAAAAAAACATTTTGCCCTTGAATATGATTGTTACGGGGATAGTTATTTTGTCGACACAGATTTGAGCCAACTGAAGGAAGTATTCTCAGGAATTAAAAATTCTGATGAGCAGACTCCCGAAGAAATGGCTTCTGTGATTGCTGATTTAGAATTTCGTTATTCCTGGGACCAGTCTCCTCTCAGTATGTTTCGACACCACACTGTCTATTTGGACTTGTATGCTGTGATTAATGACTTGAACACCAAAATTGAGGGGACAGGATTAGCTGCTAAGGCCTTGCAGCTTCGATTTCATGGAGCAAAATTAGTTTCTTGTTTAGCTGAGGGAGTGTCTCATGTCATCATTGGGGACGATCATAGCCGTGTTCCGGATTTTAAAGCTTTTAGAAGAACTCTTAAGAAAAAGTTTAAGATCCTGCAAGAAGATTGGGTAACTGATTCAATAGACAAGTCTGAATTACAAGAAGAAAATCGGTATTTGATTTAAAGCTGTCCATAATAATGAGGAAAGCTCTGTGATCTGGTGAATCCATTACATCATTAAAGTTTTTAAGTGTAAACTTTAAGAGACAAAAAAGTATTATTAGATGTAAGAAAATAATTTTACCTTTTAAGATTGAAAAAACTGACTCAAAATGAAGAAGCAACTCGGTAGTGTAATATTTGATTATTATAAAGATGAAATAATTTAACAGTTTAAGAAGTATTTGCATAATAGTTGTAGAAATACAGAATTTTGAGGCATTAAAAATAACTTTCCAAACATTGTTTTATGAATTCAAATTAAAAATTAAATAGTCATTAGCTAATAAAAGCATTGCAAGAAAAAGGGAATATTGTTATAATTAGACCTTTAAATTTTTTTTAAGTGTTGTCAATGATTTTAACTAAATTAGGGAAAATTTTTAAGTCAATACTTAAAGTTGAAAAAAAATGCAATTTTAGAAGCAGACCAGATTTTAATTTTTTTTCTGAAATAAACATTTTTAAGAAAATATTTTTTCTGTGAATTTGTACTTGAATATAAATAGTATTCACAAAGTGTAATAGTCCTAGATATAATCCTTTGAGCAGTTTTCAATATAGCATACACATTGTAACTTTCATTAGAGGGAAATGTTCTGATTTTTTAAGATGACTTTATAATTATGTTATTTAAATAAAGTGAATGTATATAATATTATATCTGGGTTTTATATATCAAATGTTGGAATACAGCCTATATATTTTGAAAAAATATGTTCATGACAGTATTGGAATGTATGGAATTTGATGCATAGGATACTGTGGAAATGATTTGAAAGTAACAAAGTTTTATTCAAATAGTGGAACAAATGTATGTGATTTTGTTGGTCTTAAATAAAATATTTAATATATTATTAACATCATTTTCTATGTTATATTCCTTTATTTCAAAGTAGTTCATAATCATGATTTCAGTTATGTACATTTCTGTTACTCATATAATTTTACAATTTTTTAATGGTTTGAATAAGGTTTCCTGTTAAGGTCCTTTGTGTTTCATCTCACTAAATGAGCTTCATTGAAAAATGTGTTTATATTTTTATGACTATTTAGAAAAACTACAAAGTTCAATTAGGTGTAGAGGGGAAAAATGTCTTAACTTTCCTCCCAAGGTAATAACATTTATTATTTCAGGTTATCAGTGGTAAAGAAGGCATAAACAAATAGTGTAACAAATCAGCATAAAGCAAACTATAAAGCTTTATTCAACTTTTCACACTTAATGAATTGTGAAGTATTTACAGATTGCTAAAATATATGTTATTTTTAATTGATTACAATATCTTGTGAAATACTATGATGTTATCTTGGTAATCCATTATTGTTTAAGGTTATCTGGCCATGCCACCTCTCAGGTTTTTGAAATTTTCTAATTAAGCACCTACTAGTCCTGTTAGTTTCTTAGGACTTTCTAAAAGTAGAAGTGCTGATTCAAAGTTAGGTATTTTAAAAAAATTTAAAATAGATCTAGGGCCAGCACTGCGATGTAGTAGGCTAAGACTCCACCTGTGATGTATGCATCCCATATGGGCGCTGGTTCGTGTCCCAGCTTCTCATCTAGCTGTCTGCTTGTGGCCTGGGAAAGCAGTGGAAGATGGCCCAAGTGCTCTGCACTCATGTGGGAGACCTGGAAGAAGCTCCTGGCTCCAGATCTACCCACCTTGGGCTGATGTGAGTCAGCGGATGGCAGACCTTTCTGTCTCTCCCTTTCTGTAACTGCCTTTCTGGGTTTTGTTTGTTTGTTTGTTTGTTTTTAAAGAGGGAGATGCAGAGGCAGAGAAAGAAGTCTTCACCTGTTGGTTCTCTCTCCAAATGGCATTTTGGGTAAATTCACAGGAGTGAGATGGCTGGATCAAATGGTAGGTCTATATTCAAATTTCTGAGGAATCTCCATGCTGTCTTCCACAGTGGCTGGACCAGGTTACATTCCCACCAACAGTAGATTAGGGTACATTTTCCCGCACATCCTCGCCAACATTTGTTTGTTGTGTATATGAAAGCCATTCTAATGGGAGTGAGCTGAAACCTCATTGTGTGTGTTTTTTTTTTTTTATTTGACAGATAGAGAGACAGAGAGAAAGGTCTTCTTCCGTTGGTTCACCCCCCAAAAGGCCACAACGGCCGGAACTACGCCAATCCGAAGCCAGGAGCCAGGTGCTTCCTCCTGGTTTCCCATGTGGGTGCAGGGGCCCAAGCACCTGGGCCATTGTCCTCCCGGGCCACAGCAGAGAGCTGGACTGGAGGAGGAGCAACTGGGATTAAAACCCAGCACCCATATGGGATGCTGGCACCGCAAGTGGAGGATTAACCAAGTGAGCCACAGTGCCGGCCCCCACATTGTGATTTTGATTTGCATTTCTGTGATGTCTAGTGATCCTGAGCATTTTCTCATGTGTCATCCATTTGGATTTCCTCTTTTGAAAAATGGCTGTTAGCTGGGTTGTTTGTTTTGTTGTTTTTGAGTTTCTTGAGCTCTTTCTATATTTCAGATATTAATCCTTTAGCAGTTCCATAGTTTGCAAATAATTTTTCCCATTCTGTCGGTTGCTTCTTCACTTTGCTGAGTGTTTCTTTTGCAGTGCAGAAGCTTCTCGATTTGCTGTAATTCCATTTGTGAATCGATTGGCTATGATTGTCTGTGCTTCTAGGGTCTTAAACAAGAAGTCTTTGCCTATGTCAATGTCTTACTGGGTTTCCCCAATGTTTTCTAATAATTTGAAAATGCTGGGTCATAGATTTAGGTCTCTGATACATTTTGAGTAGAAATTCCTGTAAGGTGTAAGATAAGGGTCTTGCTTTATACTTCTGCATGTGGAGATCCAGTTTTTCCAGCACTGTTTTTTGAAGAGAATGTCCTTGCTCCAGGAATTGATTTTAGCTCCTTTGTCAAAGACAAGTTAGTTGTAGATGCATGGGTAGATTTCTGGAGTTTCTATTCTGTTCTTTTAGTCTATCCATTTGTTTTTCCTTTGCCAGTAGTAGGCTGTTTTGATTGTAACTGCCCTTCAAATCTGGTATTGTGACACCTCCAGCTTTGTTTTTGTAGTATAAGATTGCTTTACTTATTTGGGGTCTCCTGTGATTCCATATGAATTTCAGTATCATTTTTTCTAGATCTGAGAAAAATGGCCTTGGAATTTTGATTGGAATCACATTACATATGTTAGTTGCTTTTGTTAGTATGGACATTTTGATGATATTGCTTCTTCCCAATCCATGAACATGGAAGTTTATTTTTCCATTTTTTTTGTGTCTTCTATTTCTTTCTTTAATGTTTTATAATTCTCATTGTAGAGATCTTTGATATCCTTGGCTAAATTTATAACAAGGTATTTTTTGTAACTATTGTGAATGGGATTTATCTTAGGAGTTCTTTCTCAGCAGTGGCATTGTCTGTGTATACAAAGGCTGTTGATTTTTGTGTACTGATATTATATGCTGCCACTTTACCAAAACTCTTTTATGAGTTCTAATAGTCTCTTATTTTGGATCCTGTATAGATAGAATCATGTCATGTGCAAATACAGATAGTTTGACTTCCTTCTTCCCAATTTGCATTCCTTTGATTTCTTTTTCTTGCTTAATGGCTCTGGGCAACCTTCCAGGGCTATATTTAATAGCAGTGATGTGAGTAGGCATCCTTATCTGGCTCTTGATCTCAATGGGGATGCTTCTACTTTTTACCCATTCAATAGTATGCTAGCTGTGTGTTTGTCATAAATTGCCTTGATTGTCTTGAGGAATGTTCCTTCTATACCAAATTTGCTTAGTTTTCATTATGAAAGGATGTTGTATTTTATCAAATGCTTTCTCTTCATGTATTGATATAATCATTTTTTCTTCATTTTGCTAATGTGATGTGTCACATTTATTGATTTGTGAATGTTGAACCATCCCTGCATACCAGGGATAAATCCTGTTTGTTCAATTTGAATAATCTTTTTGATGTTTTGTTGGATTCCGTTGGCTAGTATTTTGTTGAGGACTGTTGCATCTGTGTTCATTAGGGAAATTCTGTAGTTCTCTTTCTCTGTTGTATCTTTCAGGTTTCGGGATTAAGGTGATGCTAGTATCATAGAAGGAGTTTGGGAGGATTCCTTCCTTTCAATTGTTTTGGATAGCTTGAGAAGAATTGAAATTAGTTCTTTAAATGTCTAGTAGAATTCAGTGAAGCCATCAGATCTTGGACTTTTCTTTTTTGGGAGTATCTGTATTACTGATTCAGTTTTCGTCTTGGTTATTGGTCTGTTTAGGTTTTCTATATCTTCAAGGCTCAATTTAGGTAGGTTGTACGTGTCTGGAATCTATCCATTTCTTGTAGGTTTCCCAGTTTGTTGGCATGTAGCTCTTTGTAATAATTTCTGATTATTCTTTTTATTTCTGTGGTATCTGTTGTAACCTTTATTTCTCATATCTAATTTTATTGATTTGGGTCTTATCCCTTTTTTTTTAGTTATTTTGGCCAATGGTATGCCAATTTTGTTTATTTTTTTCAAAAATACAGCTCTTCATTTGCTGATCTTTGTATTTTTTTAAATTTTGTTTATTCTCTAATTTTCTTCTTTTCTCCTAATTTTGGGTTCAGTTTGCTGTTTTTCTAGGACCTTGAGATGCATCGATAGCTCATTTATTTGCTGCCTTTCCAATTTCTTGATGTAGGCACCTACTGCTATAAACTTTCCTCTTAACATTGCTTTTTGCCATATCCCATAAGTTTTGATATGTTATATTGTCATCTTCACTCATTTCCAGAATTTTTTTGATTTCTATTAATTTCTTCTGTGACCCAATGTTCATTCAGGAGCATACTGCTTAGTATCTGTGTGTTTGCCTATGTTCTAGAGATTCCTGACTGTTGATTTCCAGCTTCATTCCTTTATGGTCAGAGAAGATGCATGGTTTGATTTGTTTGTTTCTTTTTCAATTTGCTGATACTGTTTTATGGCCTAACATGTGGTTTATATTAGAGAAAGTTCCTTTCATTGATAAGAATAATGTGTATGATGTAATTGTGGGGTGAAAAGTCCTGTAGATAACTGCTAGGTTCATTTGGTGTAAAGTGTTGATTAACTGGTGTTTCCTTGCTTTACTAATCAGTCGTTTCTGTCTGGTTGATCTGTCCATTGCTGAAAGTGGGGCATTGAAATCTGTGTCTCCCTTTAGAAACATGGTGTCTCTTTTAAATAGCCAGGTGCCCTGTGATTAGGTGCATATGCATTTATTATAGTCATATCTTCCTGTTGAATCGATCCCTTAATCATTACATAGGACCCTTTGTCTCATTTAATGGTTTTTGTGTTAAAGTCTATTTTGTTTGATATTAGGGTGGCTATACCAGCTTTTTTTTTTTTTTTGCTTCGGTTAGCATAGAATAACTTTTCCCATCCTTTCATTTCACTCTGCATTCATCTTATTGGTGAGATGTGTTTCTTCTAGGCAACAAATAGATGGGTCCTGTTTTCTAATTCATTGAGCCAGTATGAATATTTTAACTGGAGAGCTGAAGCCATTTACATTCAAGGTAACTATCGATAAATAATGACTTTGCCCTGCCATTTTCTCATAAACATTGCTATTGTTTACTTTGGATTTCATTTGTACTTTTTAGGAGATTTTTTGCCTTCACTTTCTTTCATAGTGTTGACCATGTTTCTGTGATCCTGTGTGTAGTACATCCTTAAGCATCCTTTGTAAGGCTGGGCGAATGTTGACAAATTCTTTCAATTTCTGTTTATTATGGAAGGTCTTTATTTCACCTTTGTTCACAAATGAGAGCTTTGCTGGGTATAGTATTCTGGGTTGACAGTTTTTTCTCCTAAGACAGAAAATATATCTTGCCATTCTCTTCCAGCCTGTGTGGTTTCTGATGAGAAGTCAGCTGTGAGTCTAATTGGAGATTCTCTGAAAGTAATCTGGCATTTCTCTTCTGTACCTTTTAGAATCTTTTCTTTATGTTTTACTATTCAAAGTTTGACTGTAATATATTATGGTGAAGATCTTTTCTGCTCATGTCTGTTAGGAGCTCTATGTGCTTCCTGTGCTTGGATGTCCCTTTCTCCAAATTAGGGAAGTTTTCTGTAATTATTTCACTACAGAGCCTTCTAATCCATTCTGTCTTTCCACACCTTCAGGTGCTCTTAAGACCTGTATGTTGGGTCATTTGATGGTATCCCATAAATTTTCAACACTGTTTTTTAGTTTTATTATTTCTTTTTTTTTTTTTTGGTCTGACTGTAGAATTTCCAGATTTGTCTTCTTACTCAGATATTCTTTCTGCTGCCTCACCAAGTCTGTTGTTAAAGCTCTCCAGTGCATTTTTATATGATCTGTTGATTTCTTCATTTCTAATACTTCATTTTGATTTCTTTTATAATCTCAACTTCATGGAAATAATTTTATTTCATGTCATCTATGAATTTCTTTAATTTGTATATTTGCTTCTGATTACTTCTAGGTAATCCTATGATCAATTTATTGAATTCTGTTTCTGAAATTTCGTCAATCTCTTCATATTCTAGTTTTTGGTTTTTTTGTTTTTTGTTTTTTTTTTTGACAGGCAGACTGGACAGTGAGAGAGAGACAGAGAGAAAGGTCTTCCTTTGCTGTTGGTTCACCTTTCAATGGCCGCTGTGGCTAGCACGCTGTGGCCAGCGCAACGCGCTGATCCAAAGCCAGGAGCCAGGTGCTTCCTCCTGGTCTCCCATGCGGGTACAGGGCCCAAGCACTTGGGCCATCCTCTACTGCCTTCCGGGGCCATAGCAGAGAGCTGGCCTGGAAGAGGGGCAACCGGGACAGAATCCGGTGCCCTGAGCAGGACTAGAACCCGGTGTGCTGGTGCTGCAGGCGGTTGATTAGCCTATTGAGCCACGATGCCGGCCCATATTCTAGTTTTGAAATGTGGTGTTCCTTTGGGACGTCATGTTTTCTTTCTTATTCTTATTGAATTTCTGTGTTTATTTTTAGGCATTTGTGGAGATACTTATTGGTTTTTCAGTATTTTTCCCGCTGTGATGGCTTTTATCTTTGGACTACGCCTCTGTGGCTTAGTTGACTTTGTGCTCTTTCAGTGAATACCCTGAGCCATGTCCTTGTTCTGGCCAGGGAGCTCTAGTTGAGTACTCCAGGGTGACAAGAGTATCCAAGTTGACACCCAAGTTGGGCATGGTAAATCTTCTCTTTCTTTTTTTTTTTTTATCAGAGTCATGATTTTGATCAGCTCTGTTGACATAGTCTCATGCTCGCCTCTTCTACAATGCGACCATTGTCAGGGTGCTAGCCCCAGGGGGTGCAATATTCATCTGTGCTGCCACAAGAACCACACAAAGGGTCCTTGCAGTCCTCAGAGTGAGCATGCATCCTGCAGCTATGACCCTCACCAGGCAGTTAGGGAGACCTGAGTGTGTGGAGCCTCCCACAGTGACTGTCCAGAGACCTAGCCACACCCGTGCCCTCCCACAAAGCCATGGCATTTTCACAGTCCCAGCACATAAGATTCCCATAGTCACAAGTGCCCAGCCCCCTGTAAGTTCTCCCAGCTGGCCTCAGGTGTCTCCTCTCATCTGGTTGCTGAGCGCATGGATGCAAGCTGGTGCATGTTACATAGGTCCAAAATGGTGCCCACTCTCTCTCAGCTAGTTATAGGATGCTGGTGCTGTGTGTTCTGGGAGAGGAAAACGTGCCTCTCCATTGTTTTCCTCTTAGTTTGGTAGGTACACTGTCTGCCACAGGGCTCCAAGCAGGACTCAGGCCAGACTCTTCCCGCGTCTTTACCATCAGTGGTTTGGGTTATTGCAGTCAGGTCTTGCTTTACTCTGCAAGGCTGGTACTGAGACTCTTGGCTGTGGGGTCCTGAGTTGTGCATGTCCACACCTTCCACATAGATTTACTGTGCCCGTCTAATTTGTGTGGTTTCCTCTGCTGTTTTTTCCCTAATTCTTCCCTGAGATTATGCTCTCTCCTCTTTTTAAACTATCTTCCCCTAGTCTAGATCAGTTTGTGCCTTTCCTATTCCACCATTTGAAATCTCCAATTGCTTCTATGTTGAGGGTTTCCTTTGCTGTGCACCAGCTTCTTCGCTTGATGTAATGCCATTTGTCTCTTTTTGCTTTTATTGCTTGAGCTACTTGGGTCTTATCCAAGAAATCTATACCTATGCCAATGTCTTGCAGTATTCCCCTCCATGTTTTCCTCGAGTAATTTGATGTTTTCAGGTCTTGGGTTTGGATCCATGATCTGCTGTGAGTTGATTTTTGTATAGGGTGTAAGGTAGGAGTCTTGCTTCATACTTTGCATGAGAAGATCCAGTTTTCCTCATACCATTTTTTGAAGAGACTTCCTCTCTCCAGAAGAGATTTTGGCTTGTTTTTTTCAAAAACTAGTTGGTTGTGGGGCTGGCGCTTTGGTACAGTGGGTTAACGTCCTGGCCTGAAGTGCTGGCATCCCATATGGGCACCTTTTCGAGACTCAGCTGCTCCACTTCCAATCCACCTCTCTGCTATGTCCTGGGAAGGCAGTAGAAGATGGCCCAAGTCCTTGGGCTCCTGTACCCACGTGGGAGACCTGGAAGAATCTCCTGGCTCCTGGCTTTGGATCGGTGCAGCTCTGGCTGTTGTGGCCAATTGGAGAGTGAACCATCGGATGGAAGACCTCTCTCTCTGCCTTTCCTCTCCCTGTGTAACTCTGACTTGCAAATAAATAAAATGACTTTAAAACTAGTTGGTTGTAGATGTGTGGATTAATTTCTGGGGTGCCTGTTCTGTTCCATTGGTCCATGTGTCTACTTTATGTCAGGACCAGGATGTTTTGATTATAACTGCCCTGTCTTGAATGTGGTATTATAACTTCAGTGTTGTTTTTATGGTTTAAGATTGTTTAGCTATTTGTGACTTTTAAAAACATTAATTATTTATTTGAAAGGCAGAGAGATATTCCATTCTTCGGGGCACTTCTTGAATGCCTACAACAATCAGCGCTGGACAGGAACCAAGAACACAGTCCAGGGCTTCCACATGGATGGTAGGGACTCAAGTAACTGGAGCCATCACCTGCTGCCTTCCAGGGTGCATAGCAGCAGGAAACTGGAATTAAGAGTGGGGCTGGGACTCAGGCACAGGCACTCAGATATGGGATGTGGGTCTCCCAGGTTGAGACTTAACCACTGTGCTACATGTCTGTTCTTCCCCACCCCACAGCATTAAGTATACTGATAACTCAGATTGCTTTTAGCTGGAGTTTCACTGCTGAGCTACTGTTCAGGTATCTCTCTGCATTGCAGCTCCACATGAAATCAAATGGGCCCCTCAATCTTAATATGTGTATAGTTATTCTTCATAAAAGTTAAAACATGCTGTAAAGAATAGTAAAACAAACCTGCGTTTTCCCATCTCCCAGTTTCAAAAATTATCAATCATCAATTTTTCATAATTCTGTACCTTTTATTTGAAGTAATCTTATAACACATCTCATCTTCAGAAATTTATTATAGACTGTTGATTTCTCAGATCTGCGTTCTCTCCCTGTGATCCCTTCTCATTAAATAGTACATCTGTTTACCTCACTACATGACTTAAAGACTGTGCAGTCATCTTTGCCTCTGTTCTCATACCTTCAATAAATAGCAAGTATTGTTAGGTAGAATTTCACAGGCATTCAGAGTGTGGGCCCTCAGTGGTTTCAGCCATAACCATCGTTTCCACCATCCTTCCTGGGTTTTCTGAGAGCTGCTCCACTGGTCGTCCTCTTTCTATTCTTACTCTTTTCCTGTTCTCCAAACCAAAAACAGTTTTTTAAAGATTTATTTTATTTAATTGAAAGGCAGAGTTACAGAGAGAAAGAAACAGATATTTCACCAACTGGCACACTCCCCAAATGTCTGCAACAGCCAGTGTTCCACCAGTCCTAAGCCAGGAGCCAGGACCTTCCTCCAGGTCTCCTACATGGGTGCAGGGGTCCACGCACTTGGGCCTTATTTTGGTGCTTTCCAGGAGCATTAGCAGGGAGCTGGATGGAAAGTGGGGCAGCTGGGACTCAAGCCAGTCCCTTTATGGGATGCTGGTGTAGCAGGGAGCTGCTCTACCCACCACACAACAACATCAGCCCCCACAACAAAATTGTTTTATTTACAGATTTAAATTAGGTATTACTCCCCTGGTCAAAACCACTGAATTATCATCACTAAGAAGTCCAAAATCTTCCTGCCCGTACTCCAATACTTCTTCCTCTCTCTGATTCCCATCATTTTTCACAAAGATCTGTTTTTAGTTAATTTATACTCATAAGATTAACCTTACACTAAGTAAAGAGTTAAATAAATAGTATAAAAATAAAAACTGTTCCCCAACAGTCAAGACAGGGCTGTTCAAAATCACTGCATCTCAAAGTGTCAGTTTCACTTGTATAGATTATATATTGCCTTTTGGGTACTCTGTTAGTTACCACAGATGAGGAAGAACATAGGGTATTTGTTTTTAGGACTCGTTTATTTCTCCAAGTGTAATGGTTCCCAGTTGCATTCATATTTTTTTGCAAATGACAGGATTTCATTATTTTTACAGCTGTGTAGTCTTCTATAGTGTACATTTTCGTAATTTCCTTATCCATTCTTTAGTTGATGGAAGTTTGAGTTGATTCAGTTTCTTAGATATTGTGAATTGAGCTGCAATAAACATGGGGTATACTCATAACTCTTTCATATGCTGATTTAATTTTTTTGTAAAAATTTATTCAATTGTTTGAAAGGCAAAGTTACAGAAAGGCAGTGAGAGAGAGAGAGGGAGGGAGGGAGGGAGGGAGGTCTTCCATCCGCTTGTTCACTCCCCAGATGGCCAAAATGGCTGGAGCTATGCTAATCTGAAGCCAAGATCCAGGAGCTTCTTCTAGGTCTCCCACGTGGGTCCTCCAACTGCTTTTCCAGGCCACAGAAGAGAGCTGGATCAGAAGTGAGGCAGCTGGCACATGAACTGGAGCACATATGGGATGTCTGCGCTGCAGGCCCTGGATTTAACCTGCTGTGCCACAGCACTGGCCCCGGATCTAATTTCGTTTGAGTAAATTCCCAGGAGTGCCATGGCTGGGTCATATGGAAAGTCTATCTACAGATTTCTGAGATATCTCTGTACTGTCTTCTACAGAGGCTGAACCAGGTTACATTCCGACCAACAGTGGATTAGGGTACCTTTTCCTTCACATCCTCGCCATCATTTTTGTTGATGTCTGTAAGAAAGCTGTTCTACTGGGAGTGAGATGAAACCTCATTGTGGTTTGATTTGCATTTCTGTGATGGCTAGTGATCCTTAGCACTTTACATGTCTGTTGTCCACTTGGATTTCTTCTTTTGAAAAATACCTTTTTAAGTCCTTTGCCCATTTCTTAACTGGGTTGTTTGTTGTTTTTGAGTTTCTTTAACTCTTTATATATTCTGGATATTAATCCTTTCATGGTTGAATAGTTTGCAAATAATTTATCCTATCCCATTGGTTGCCTCTTAATTTGCTGAGTGTGTCTTTTGCAGTGCAGAAGCTTCTCAGTTTGATGTAATCCCATTTGTGGATTGATTGGCTTTGATTGCCTGTGTCTCTGAGGTCTTATCCAAGAAGATTTTGCCTACGTCAATGTCTAGCAGGTTTCCCCACTGTTTTCTAGTAATTTGATGGTATTGGGTCATAGATTTAGCTCTTTGATCCGTTTTGAGTGGATTTTCATATAAGGTGTAAAGTAGGGGTCTTGCTTCACACCTCTGCATGCAGAGATCCGGTGTTCCCAGCACTGATTGCTGAAGAGACTGTCCCCACTCCTGGGATTGATGTCAGCTCCTTTGTCAAAGATAAATTGATTGTAGATGCTTGGGTAAATTTCTGGAATTTCTATTCTCTTCCATTGTCCAACACATCAGTTTTGTTTCCAGTAACAGGCTGTTTTGATTATTCCTGCCCTTCAAATCTGGTATTGTGATGCCTCCAGCTTTGTTTTTGTTGTATAAGATTGGTTTAACTGTTTGAGGTCTCTTGTGTTTTCATATACATTTCAGAATCATTTTTTCTAGATATGAGAATAATTTCCTTGGTATTTTGATTGGAATTGCATTACATATGTAAGTTGCTTTTTTTAGTATGGACATTTTGATGAGATTGCTTTTTCCAATGCATGAACATGGGGTATTTTTCCATTTTTCGTATCTCATATTTCTTTCTTTAATGTTTTTTAATTATCATCATAGAGATTTTTGACATCCTTGGTTAAATTTATTTCAGGGTATTTGATTTTTTGGTAGCTATTGTGAATAGAATTTAGCTTAGAACTTCTTTCTCAGCAGCGGAATTTTCTGTGTATACAAAGACTGTGGATTTTTGTATATTGATTTTATATTGTATACATTACAAACTCTTCTGTGAGTTCTAGTAGTCTCTTAGTGGAGTCTTTTTAATCCCCTATATATAGAATCATGTCCTCTACAAATAGCAATATTTGATTTGTATCCATTTCTCAATTTGTATCCATTTGATTTCTTTTTCTTGCCTAATGGCTCTGGCTAAAACTCCCAGGACTATATTGAATAGCAATGGTGAGTGGGGCATCCCCGTCTGCTACCAGATCTCAGTGGGAATGCTTAAAACTTTTCTCCATTTGATAGGATGCTTGCTGTGGATTTGTTATAAACTGCCTTGATTGTGTTGAGGAATGTTAGTTCTATACTCAGTTTGCTTAGAGTTTCCATCATGAAAGGGTGTTGTATTTTATCAAATGCTTTCTCTGCATCCATTGAGATAATGAGTTTTTTCCATCAGTTTGTTAAGGTAATATATCACATTGATTGATTTGTGAATGTTGAGCTATCCCTGCATACCAGGGATATATCCCACTTGTCCAGGTGAATGATCTTTGTGATGTGTTGTTGGATTCAATTGGCTAGAATTTTGTTGAGGATTTTTGTATCTATGTTCATCAGGAAAATTGGTCTCTTGTTCTCTTTCTCAGTTGCATATTTTTCAGGTTTAGCAATTAAGTTGATACTGGCTTCATAGAAAGAATTTGGGACGATTCCATCCCTTTCAATTTTTTTGAATTGCTTGAGAAGAATTGGAGTTAGTTCTTCTTTAAATGTCTGGTGGAATTCAGCAATGAAGCCATGCAGTGCTGGGCTTTTTTTTTGTTGTTGTTAAAAGGGCCTTTATTACTGATTCAAATTCTTTCTTGGTTATGGATCTGTTTAGGTTTTCTATGTCTTCATGAATCAATTTAGATAGATTGTGTGTGTCCAGAAATCTATTTCTTCTAAGTTTTCCAGTTTGTTGGCATATAGATCTTTGTCGTAACTTCTGATGATTCTTTTTATTTCTGTGGTGTCTGTTGTTACATTCCTTTATCGTCTTTAATCATATTGATTTGAGTCTTCTCTCTCCTTTTGTGGTTAGTTGGGCCAGTGGTGTGTCAATTTTCTTTATTTATTGTTTCAATTTTGCTTTTTTCTTCTCTAATTTTATTATTTCTTTTCTCCTACTAGTTTTGGATAGTTTACTGTGGTTTTTCTAGATTATTGAGATGCATTGATAGCTCATTTGGTGCCTTTCTAATTTCTTGATGTAGGCACCAATTGCTATAAACTTTCCTCTTAACATTACTTTTGCTGTCTGTATCCCCAAAGATTTGTTATGTTGTATGTTGTTTTGATTTCTTACCAGAATTTTTTTTTTTATTTCTCTTTGGTTTTCTTCAGTGGTCCACTGTTCATTCAGGAGCATAAAGTTCAGACTCCATGTGTTTGCTTATGTTCAAGAGATTCCTGAGTTGCTGATTTCCAGCTTTATTCCATTGTGAGCTTAGAAGTTGCATGTTTTGATTTTGATTTTTTTGAATTTACTGAGTATTGCTTTATGGCTTAGGATGTGGTCAATCCTAGAGGAAATCCCTACATTGGTGAGAAGAATGTCTATTATGTAACTGTAGGGTGGAGAGTTTTGTAGATCTCCATTAGGTCTACTTGGTCTACAGTGTCAATTAACTCTCTTGTTTCTTGCTGATTTTCTGTCTAGTTGATCTGTCCATTGCTGAAAATGGGGTATTGAAGTCCGCCATTACTATTGTATTTGAGTCTATGTCTCCCTTTAGATTCATTAGGTTTCTTTTAATAGCCAAGTGCCCTGTAATAAGGTGCCTATATGTTTATAATGGTTACATATTCCTGTTGAATTGATCCCTTAATCATTACATAGTGCCCTTTGTCTTTTTAACAGTTTTTATGTTAATGTCTATTTTGTTTGATATTAGGATGGCTACAAGAGCTCTTTTTTGGTTTTTGTTAGCATGAATATCTTTCTCCATCCTTTCACTTTCAATCTGCCTGCACATTTGTTGGTGAGATATGATTCTTGTAGGCAGCATGTAGATGGGTTTTATTTTTTAATCCATTCATCCAATCTGTGTTTTTTAATTGGTGAGTTGAGGCCATTTATGTTCTAAATGACTATTGATAAATGACTTTGCCTCATCATTTTTCCATAAATATTACTATTTTTTACTTTGGATTTATTTGTCCTTTTATTGGGAGACTTTCTTACTTGACCTTCTTTCATAATGATGACCATGTTTCTGTGTATAGCACATCTTTAAGCATCTTTTGCAGGGCTGCACAGGTTGTGACAAATTCTTTCAATTTCTGTTTGTCATGGAAGGTCTTTATTTCACCTTTGTTCATAAATGAGAGATTTGCATTGTATAGTGTTCTGGGTTGACAGTTTTTTCCTCTTAAGACTTGGACTATGTCTCTCCATTTTCTTCTAGCCTGAGGAGATTCTGATGAGAAGTCAGCTGTGAGTCTAATTAAAGATCCTCTGAAAGTAATCTGGTGTTTCTCTTGTGCACCTTTTAGAATCCTTTCTTTATGCTTTACTGTTGAAAGTTTGACTGCAATATGGCATGGTGAAGATCTTTTCTAGTCACGTCTATTAGGAGTTCTATGTGCTTCCTGCACTTAGATGTTCCTTTCTTTCTCCACATTCAGAATATTTTCTGTAATTATTTTACTACAAGGCCTTCTAATCCATTCTCTCTTTTCATGCCTTCAGGAACTCCCAAGACCCATATGTTGGGTCATTTGATAGTATCTCATAAATTTCCAACACTGTTTTTAATTTTTAATTTTTGTAATTGCTTCTTCCTTTCCTTTTTTTTTTTTGTCTGATTGTCAAATTTCTAAAGATTTATCTTCTATCTTGGATATTCTTTCTTCTGCCTCACTGAGTCTGTTGTTAAAATTTTCCACCACATTTTTATTTGATATATTGAATTAATTTTAACATTTCACTCTGATTTTTTTTTTAAATCTCAATATTATGGAAAAATTTTCATTCATATGATTTGTGGATTTCTTTTTTTTAAAAAAAAGATTTATTTGAAAGTCAGAGTTACACAGAGAGAAGGAGAAGCAGAGAAAGTCAGGTCTTCCATTCGCTGGTTCTTTCCCCAGTTGGCTGCAATGACCAGAGCTGCATCGATCCGATGCCAGGAGCCAGGAGCCAGGAGCCAGGAGTCAGGAGCCAGGAGCTTTTCCAGGTCTCCCACACAGGTGCAAGGGTCCAATGACTTGGGCCATCCTCTACTTCTTTCCCAGGCCACACCAGAGAGTTGGATCGGAAGTGGAGCAGCCGAAACTCAAACTGGCACCCATATGGGATGCCTGCTTGGCAGGTGGCATCCTTACCCACTATGCCACAGCACTGGCCCCTGTGGATTTTTTTTAATTTGCGGCTTTGCTTCTGAATAATCCTATGATTAATCTTTTGAATTCAGTTTCCAGAATTTCATCATTCTCTTATCTTCACATTCTGACAATGATGTGTTCTTGTGCTCCTTTTGGGTCATCATGTTGTCATCGTATTCTTGGTTCTTGCATTTCTGCATTTATTTTTAGGCATTTGTGGAGATACTTGTTGGACTTTTTTTTTTACCCTCTAATGGCTTTTATCTTTGGACTATGCCTCGGTGGCTTAGTGAGTTTCTGCTCTTTCAGGGAATACCCAGGGGTGTGTGCTGGGTGTGGTTAGACAGCTCTGGCAGTGCTGCAGGGTAGAGTGGATATCCAGAGTGACACCCAAGTTGGGTGTGGTAGATCTCTTTTTTATCAGAGATGTTCTGAAGCTCTGTTGGTGTAGTCACACCCTCACCTTCTCTCTTCCAAGGTGATCAATACCTAGGCAGTAACCCCATTGGGTGCAGTATTCATCCTCACTGCCACAAGAATCCCACAATGGACCTGTGCAGTCCTCAGTGTGAGCACAGATCCCACTACAATAACCCACCCCAGACAATCAGGGATCTTTGCACATATGGATTTGCTCATAGTGATTGCCCTGAGATACAGCTGCACCCTGTGCCCTCTCATGCAGTCACAGTGTTCCCACAGTCTCAATCCACAAGGCTCCTGCAGTCACTAGGTACCACTCCGCCCCACTAGTCTGTCCACAAGGCTCCCGCAGGCACTGGGCACCACTCCGCCCCACTAGTCTGTCCACAAGGCTCCCACAGGCACTGGGTACCACTCCGCCCCGCTAGCCTGTCCGCAAGGCTCCCGCAGGCACTAGGAACCACTCTGCCCCACTAGCCTGTCCACAAGGCTCCCGCAGGCACTGGGCACCACTCTGCCCCACTAGCCTGTCCACAAGGCTCCCGCAGGCACTGGGCACCACTCCACCCCACTAGTCTGTTCACAAGGCTCCCGCAATCACTGGGTACCACTCCGCCCCACTAGTCTGTCCGCAAGGCTCCTGCAGGCACTGGGTACCACTCCGCCTCGCTAGCCTGTCCACAAGGCTCCCGCAGGCACTGGGTACCACTCCACCCCACTAGTCTGTCCCTTCACAGAAAGGGGGAGATGCTCATAGAGCCAGCTGCCTGTGGGTGCTCCACCTAGGAAGCTTGAGTCCCAGAGCCTGTGATGTGTTGGGAGGCTGGGGGCACCTCACAGTCCTATGGGAGTACTCAGCCCCTTGTTAATCCTCCTAGCCATATCCGTCATCTCCTCTTTGCTGGTTGCTGGGTGTGAGGATGCTTGCTGGTACAGCTGTTAAGTATGTTCAAAATGGTGCCCACCCTCTCTCAGCTGGTTGCTATGCCCTGTTGTTGGGAGAATGGGGAGAGAGAAACATGCCTCCTTTTCTCCTCTGGGTTGGCAGGTAACCTGTCCCCCACAGGGCTCCAGTTCAGATTCATACCAGACTTTCCCCAGAGCTATATTGGCACAGGCTGCTGCATTCTTGTCTCACCTCACTCTCCAAAGCTGGTGCTCAGGTTCTTGGCTCCTGGGATTCTGTGTTGTGTCCGTACTCATCTTGTGTGTCCACACCCTGCACATAGATCCACAGTGTCCCTCTTTCTTCCATGGAATTTCCACTGAAATTTTCTCCCTTACTCTTCCCAGAAATTACACTATCTCCACTTTGTTTTCAACTGTCTTCCCTTAGCCTAGAGCAGTGAACTCCTTCCGTATTCCGCCATCTTGGAGTCTGAAGTGTGTAATGTGGCCTGCTGGACGTGGGCCTACCTTCTCTAAGCATTCTGACTTAATTTCCTGCCAGTTGCTCCCCTTGCTCACCACACTTATGACACACCGGCTCCTTTCCTTTTCCTTGGAAACTCATTCAGGTCTTTCCTTATATTTTGCCCCATCCCCACTCCCAACACTTGCTAACTATTCTGCTTTTCCAAGGTGCTGTATTTCTTACCTCTTTATTTCCCACTGCTAGAATAGAAAACCTGTGAATGAAGTCTGCCAGTGTGCTTTGTCCAGTGTTGTAGTCAGTCACTCTGTTGTTTATGGAATACTTATTCTGAAGCAGACTGAAAATTACATTTTGCTTTTTGATCCAAGGCTATCGTCTTCTAGCTAGAAGGAGGACAGCACCTTTACTAAGAACTCCTAGACCCTCTTCTGCAGAGCTGATGACTTAGAACTGTCTTCAGGCTGTAGGGTGCCTGGGGTGGCTGCTTCTCGTGTGCTTTGTCTGGGATCTGAATGCACATGGCTCTTCTTGACGCTTGCAATGCTTGCTTTGGGGGAAATAGGTTGAGTTTAACCTCAGAATATCTTACACATAATTCTTTGAGCACTAGAGCTATTCAGAAAACAGTGGCTACAATTTACTTTCAGTTGGTATAAGTTCTTACTTTCTTTTATATTTATTTGGGTAACAAGATGAACAAGACAGCCCCTGCCTCCAAAGAACGCACAGTGTACTGAAAAATAAAGCTAACTGGAACACAGAAGATGTGTTTTTCTAGTTAAAGGAATGACAGATTGCCATGGGAAGCCAGATGGGTACAGGGAAAAGAGTACGAAGTTTTAGAACAAAGTTATCTTGGGCTAAATTCTGGTTCTACCACCAATAATTGAGTTATTTTGTAATCAGTGCCTATTTTAACCTGTGGTTTGTAATTTCCAAGTGTATTTGATCCCCATGCCACCAGCATGTTTGAGGATGGAATTATAGCACCCAGCATATAGTAAGAACTTTTGTTTTTATCTGCTTCTCTTACCCAGGCCCTTCACAATGGGATTAATTAGCCACAAGGGGATTAATAAGTGAATGGATTCTGGGAAAGGATATAAAATTTCATCTATATTCTGATATGGTAGCTTGATCCTAGCTGGAGATTATAAACACAGCTGTGGGGGGTGGTGAGAATTCAAAAGTCAGTGGTGACATTTATAAAATATTTTAAAGATTATATTTAAATACATTTAGATATGAGAGCATGATATAGGGAAATAGGGTCAATTTGATAGGTCTTAAATGGCTTAGTACACGGTGGGGGATTGTTTCTGAACTCAAGATAAGTGCACTGAATATACTTAGATAGGAGGCAAGATATATTAGTCTCCTATCTTTCTTTATTTTAAAAACAAATTTCAATTCAGTTGTAATTTTAATTTTATTATTTTTAGACCACTTTATTGAGACAAGGCTGATACCCAAAAACTCTAGATTTGATGTATACCACTTAGGAGTTTGGCAGTAAGTATCCATGTGTGAGACCATCAGTGGAGCCAGGCCATGCCATAAACTTACCATTACTTCCACAAGTAACCGTTATTGATCGATTCTCCTCCTGCCTTCTTTTATTTAACCATTTACAAATATGAATGCCTCCTGAGTTTTAGGGACAGTTCTAATGCCTGATGAGGCAGTATTAATCAAAATGGGTGCAACTCCTGCTTTCCTCGAGTTTGTTTTAGTGGCGTAGACATGAAGAATAATCATGATTCCTTGTCTCTCTGGCCTCCCAGCTGCCCCCTTTTAGAGGTGGTTTTCTCTGACCTTTCAACAACCCTATAATTTGTGCTTAATATTTCTTTCCATGTGCAAGCATTTTTAAACAATTATCTAAACTTCTTTTCATTTTATGCTTTTCACGCTTAAAACTTCACACATAATTTTCTAATAAAGTCTTGAATATCTTTGTTGCTATAGCTCATAAAGGGAAGAATTTGCCGTAGACTCTACTAAGGGAGGCAGACACCTCGCTTTCGCCAAGGAAAGAAGTGTAATTGATTTCAGAACACCCACCTGGTGAACCAGTTAACCAAATGAATGCTAGTGGCTTCTTCGTGTTAGGTCCCATGGGAAGGTTGCCTTTGAAGCAATGTAACTCCCTTGACATTTGAAATATTTTGGAGTGCATAGAAACCATGGATTGTTACTAGATCATTTCTTAGGATATTGTGATCTTGATACTTCCACCTCACAAAAATATCACATAATTTTGATATTTTATGTTTTTATCTTCCAGCACTTTTGTATATCACTAATTCAAATGTAAAATAATACGACTTTGAAAAAAACTGGTAATTTTAAATGCTATACACCAACTGTGCGACTCAGCAAATCTACTCCTAACTGTCTGCATAGAGAAAGGAAAAGCTGTCTACACAACGATTTGTACAATTATGTTTGAAGAAGCTTTATTGAAAATCGCCCAAAGTGAAAGCAACTCATTTGTTCATCAACAGGGGACTAGATAGATTAGTTGTGTTATGTTCATTCAATGGCATTGTACTCAATAACAACAAAAGGACAGCAACTAATTCATACAGTAATGTGTGAGGGAAAAAAAGAATGAAAATTTATTCAAGTGTATTCCGTTGAGTGATAGAAGCCAGATAGCATGAGCATACATGTAACGTGTTTCCATTGATGTGAAGAGCCACAGATGAACCAATCTAGGGCGACAGAAATCCGATCAGACTTCTCTCTGGGAAGGACAGTTATCTGAAGGGAACACAAGGCGCTTTCTGGAGTGATGGAAATTTGTGTGTCAAATTTGGTGTTGTTCACACAGATGTACATTCTTGTCAAAGCTCTTAAAATTGCAATGTTCTCTTTTTACTGTGTCAGTTATATACATTTGATAAATATTAAAAATGATTAAAAACAGCTTTTAACTACCTAGAGACAAAAAACCCAAAATATATTTTAAATGAATATTAGAAAGAGAAGATCAAGAACATATTTCCAAATAATGTTCAATTTCTAAAAAGGATAATTTATTTATTTGAAAGGCAGAGTGACAGAGAAGGAGGGACAGAAAGAAAGAGAAGGGGGAGAGGGAAAAGAGAGAGAGGGAGAGGGAGGGGGAGAGAGAGAGAGAGAGAGAGAGAATCTTCCATCTGCTTGTTCACTCCCCAAATGGCCATAATAGACAGGGCTGGGCCAGGTCAAAGCCAGGAGCCAGGAAATTTGTCTGGGCATTACTTGTGGGTAGCAGGGACCTGAGCACTTGGGTTATCATCTTCTGCTTTCCTAGGCTCATTAGCAGGAAGCTGAATCAGAAGCAGAGCAGGTGGGACTCCAGCTGTCACTCAGACATGATGTGTGAGCTTCCCTAGCAGCAACTTAACTAGTTGTGCCACAACAACAAGCCCAAAGCAAGGAATGTGAGGATGATCCAATATTTAAAAATATATTATGACATGTAACTGTATTAATAGATTAAAGGGGGCAATAAAAATTTGATATTTGAAATAGCATTCTTCAGTAGACTTCTTAAGTACATAAACATTTTTTAAGAGAAGTTAGCAGTGTTTGGAATTTTAAGATAATGGCAGTGACAACACAGTTTTTGAATCACTACAAATCCCCTCATCAAAACTATGTAGAACAACTAGATAGCAACCAGAATTCCAGGGGTAGCATTTAGAGGAATAGGTTATAAGCTTTCCTCCAAAGCCAAACACAACTAAGTGAGGACAAACAGGCAGGCTGTAGACCTGTGTGCTGTTCTAATTCATGTGAAGAAAACCGACGAATTGCTTATACCTCTGAGGGACCTGGGATACTCAAAAATATGTGTCCAACAGGTATTTATTAGAAAGCACAACAGGCAAGACTAAGAACAGCAGCTGAAAGTCCACAATCAAACATGTAGCAAGTGAGGGAAAGGAACTGTAGGTAATTGTTAAAGTCTGGCGCAGTCTAGCACCTGTAGACATGGCATAGTCTAGCCCCTGTAATTCACAGAATGTGTAGACCTGGCACAGTCCAGCACTTATAATTCACAGAATGTATAGACATGGCGCAGTCTAGCACCTGTGGATTCTCAGCTCTGTGCATTCAGAAATTTTGTTTTATAGAATTTAAATGAATAAGGTACATCCATTTTCTTATGATTCTACTGTTTTTTATAAATATTGGTGCAAGTTTATGATTGTTTTAGAACTAAGGTCCTTAAAGAAAAACAGGAAGTATTTTGCTAATGTCTTTCTTACTCTTTTCTGTAAAGTATTTCCTTTCTGCTAGAAAGTTGGTATTGCTAATAGCAAGAGTGTTGTAAGTTATGTAATTTGTCATTAACTGACAACAGGAGATCCCCCAGTGGGTGTCTGGCTTTAGGGTAGAGCATCATTTTCAACTGATAGTTTGGGAGTCTGTAAAGCTGACAAAGATGTTCCCACCTGAAGTTCGGAATTATTTTAACATCTTTGATTTTTTCTTATGAATTATAAGCAAGATAATGTTCTCTTTTGCATGGAGTAGTCTGTAGGCCTGTGAGTCAAAATTAAGCAAGCACGGATACTAGTTAGGTGTGGCTGGTAGTCTGATGGCTCCTTTACTGAATTATTCGATCACTCAGCTGAGCACTGCTTGCTATCATAGAGGTGAAGGCCTTCTGATTCGGTTTCAAAATCTTTTTTTTATTCTTAGTAATATGTAACAATTTATCCAGTAACATATCTTTAATGAAATAAGGAAAATAAGGCACATTAAGCAAAAACAATTTAGTGAATAACATATAGATAATATGAAATATATAAGGGCAATTTGTTACCAGATTGATATGTTCTATTCATTTGATCAAAATTTATGCCTCATGTAAAACTTTCCATGGCAGTTCCAAAAACAATGTTAAACAAAGGAGAAACAATTATATCCAGTTCGCCTGTTACTTGTTAGTAATACAGTATTTTTCATAATCCCAGTTTATTTATTTGTAGAGTGATGCTTACAAATAACTCCAAACATTCCATTTCTGTAACTACTTAGAGAAAAAAAAATGACCATATTCAAAAACCTCACTTGATTTATTGAAGTATTATTTTCAAAATTAAAAACCAGATAAGCATGTAGCCTGTTGGCTAAGAAGCCCATATACCATATTGGAGAGCATTTAGCTTATTGGTTAATGCCCATACCCCATTTGAGAGTGCCTGGGTTCAGGTTCCAAATCTGATTCCAGAATCTCATTTCCTGCTAATATGCACCCGGGAGGCCACAGATGATGGCTCAAGTTGCTCTGCTGTCCATGTAACAGACCTGAATTGCATTCCTGTCTGCAAACTCTGGCCTGGCATAGCCCCAGCTGCTGTAAGAATTTGAGGTTTGAATCAACAGATTGGAGCTCTCGTTCTCTCTCTCTCTCTTTCTCTCTTTCTCTCTCTCTGCCTCTTAAATAAGTAAATACCTAAATACACAGATAAAAATTGTCAAAACACCAGTAAGTTATTTTTAACATATTCTTGATGTGGTAACAATTAATTTTTGACATGTTTATACATAATAGGTTCCAAAATAGCAAATAGCATGATTTTCAAATTTCTGTCACAATCCACAAGCACTTTGATAATTTAATGCTTAAAAATGAAACCGAATTTGCTTATTATAATACAAATATTGATCTCATATATTATGAATGTTTCAGTTTTTGTTATTGCCCAGCAAACCAGTCCAAACCTTAGTGGCATAAAATAGCCACTTTAATTATGATTAGATCTTCAGACTAGAGACAGGAAAAAGTCTTTTCCTGATTCTGTTATATCTGGGGACTCTGGGAGCAGTCTCTCTCTCTCTCTTTTTTCTCTCTCTTTCAGCTGTTTTGGGAAAAATCGAGAAATGATAGTCATCAGCCTCGAGACGCTGCGTTCTAACAGCAGCTAGGAGAATGGGAAAGGGTGGGAGAGCAACAGTGGAAAACTGATATAGAGATTTGGTTCCAGAAGTGGGGTTCTCCCTGACAAATATCTTAAAAGTGACTCTGCAAATGGGTAGTGAGCTGAGTTTGGATGAAATTTGAGGGGATGTGATATAATAAGCATAGTCACTGAGCAAACTCTTGATAAGAATCTGGATTTAAGGATGCTGCCAGTGGGGTCTCAGAAGGAAGTGAGCCACTGGAGGAAGGAGGATCATTGTTACACAGTGGTTAATAGCTTAGGGGAATTGGTTACTGTAATTACGTAAAAACCAGAACCTGGGGCCATCATTGTGGGTAAAACTGTCGCCTGTGATGCCAGCATCCCATAGGGGTGCTGGTTCAAGCCCCAGCTGCTCCACTTCTGATCCAGCTTCCTATGCAGGCCCTGGGAAAAGCAGCAGAAGATAGGTCAAGTGTTTGGGCCCCCATCACCCGTATGGGAGACCCAGATGAAGCTTCTAGACCAGCACTGGCTGTGTGAACCAGCAGATGAAAGTTATCTTACTCTCTCTCTCTGTTTCTCCATCTCTCTGTAACTCTGACTTTCCAAATAAATAATTCTTTCAAAGCAAGGAGAACTTGTAGATGATGAACTTGGTTATATAGTTGAGGAGATTAAAAAAAAAAAGAGGGGGCCAGCACCGTGCTCACTTGGTTAATCCTCCTCCTGCGGCGCTGGCATCCCACATGGGCGCCGGGTTCTAGTCCTGGTTGCTCCTCTTCCAGTCCAGCTCTCTGCTGTGGCCCAGGAGAGCAGTGGAGGATGGCCCAAGTATTTGGGCTCCTGCACCGCATGGGAGACCAGGAGGAAGCACCTGGCTCCTGGCTTCAGATTGGCGCAGCACCGGTGGTAGTGGACATTTGGGGAGTAAACCAACAGAAGGAAGACCTTTCTCTCTGTCTTTCTCTCTCTCTCACTGTCTATAACTCTGCCTGTCAAATAAAAATAAATAAATAAAAGAGACTGCCTGGCTTTTTTATATAGTAAAATGCTGAATGATTTAAACAAGTCTGTTTTCACTTGTGAACCAAAAACCACAAATTATGATCCTGAAAATCCTCACCATCTCCAGAAAAGAGAAGCTACCGAAATTAAGAACTTTCTTCCAAAAGTATGGTTTATGAAAAAACCCTGAAGGTGCGATTGTGCAAGGTTTGCTGTGACCCCAGATCTACCTAAAGATCTGAATATTCAGTTTCACAATGGGTTCCTTTAAGAGATCCTCTTATTCAACCCACAGGGATTACAGAAAGTTTAAGCAGTTGTCTCTGAGCAAATTCAGCGAGAGCAATGCTTGTATTACGATGATCTTGTCTAGCGTAGTGAACCCAGTCGAAATCCTCAGGAGTCCCACAAGGACCTTGAGGAAATGATTTCAGAAGAAGCACTGCCAGCTAGAGGAAGGTAGAGAGGGCATGAGATGAGAAGAGGCCAGAGGACCACCGCATTCTGCTGGCAGGGGGCAGCCTCAGGAAGCTATTCCACTGCTCTGCTCTCTTTGATGAAAGCAGAGGGATGTGTTGGAGGGAGAACCAGGAGTCTGGAGGGTGGAGCCAAGAGTCCTGATTACTTTCAAGTTGTGAAAGCCAAGGAACTGCTTGCATTTGTTTGGCTGGATTTGAGATCTGCTTCTTTGACCTTTTATTTCCTCTTCTTTTGAAGTGGAAAGTCTACAGTTGCTGCATCCCATGTCTTTCCCACCATTGCTCGTTGGGTCACACGTTCTCTTCAGTTTCACAGATTCATAGCTGGAGAGCTGTTCTTAACAATCGGACACCAGGTACTTCATCCACACCCAAAGCAGGTTTAAATGATGTGTTTTGTACTTTGCTGGTACTACAATGAGATGAGACTCTTGGGAATCTTGGGATGGGTGTATCATTATGGGGGGAGAGGAGATCAGAGCACAGACTGTGTGGTGAGATTTTAAATTGATTCTCATGATCTCTGCCTCCTGGTGTCCACACTCCTGTAGAATCCCTTCAAGTTGGTTGGGGGCAGGAGCTGTGATTTTCTCCTTACCGATAGAATTTGACAAAGATAAGGGAATGAGACTCCCATGATTAGACTAGGGAAGCTAGCCCAGTCTTCTCTCTGTCTTCGTCTCTCCCTTGCTGACTTGTACAGAAACCGGCAGTCATTGTGACAGACAGCTCCAGGAAAGCATCTGTTCTCCCAGCTGAGTTTCCAGATGAGAGCACAGCAATTGGTAACTAACTCACCACTCATCACACTCTCTCCTCTTTCTGAGACTCTTCAATGATTAAATAAGGTAATGACTTCAAAATGCTCAGCAGTCTCTAGTGCATAGGAGGCACAAAAGAAATTCTTCCTTTTCTTTCCCTTTCAATCAATCCAAACTGAATGTAATTTATTTATGGCCTGACCTCAAGCTTATTTTTCATTCCTATGTATCTTCTGTTTATCCAGCTCTGGCCCAACTGACTTATTATGCTTCAATTGCTTACTTCCCAAATATCTTGTTGTCTCCATCTAGAACACCCTGTCTTAAAACTACCTATTCACCTCTCCAGTCACAGATCTTATGCCATTTTTATCCACAAAAATCCATGCCAATACGCTATTCATGATGAGTCAATCCCTTCTTCCTATCACTTAGGAATTTAAATTTTTGTGTGTACTACTTACAATTTTCTGCCTCACAGTCTGTTTATCTAATATCATCCCTTGGTTTGGCTCTTGGAAGCTATGAATCATTCTATGTCAGTCTTGTGCAAATCAGTATATCTTGTGTTTATTGCAGTTTTCATAAAATTATTTGGAGTATAACTACACTCTGTTGTTTTGCCCTATTCCTCATTGAAATTTTCTTTTTCTCATCTATACCACTGCTGCTGTTCCTTATATACTTAATGTTGTCACATGTGAACTTCACCATCTCCACTGACTTTGAGAACAGCAATATACCTGCATAGCTTTGTAGCTCAGTGCTAACAATCACAGGCCCTGAAACCAATGAGCCTGCATTTGAATCTGACTCTCTGCTTGGGCAAGTTATGTGACTTCCCATGCCTGAGATTCCTCTTCTAAAATTAGGATAATAATGGTATCTATTTTATAGAGTCATTTTGAAGATTAAGGGTGTGTGTGTACTAGACTGATGCTTAGAATGCTTTACTGTAGCCGTCATTCGGAGGCGTGGAGTAAGAGGAAGATGGTAGGTGCAGAGGTGCTGTGACACACAATAGTAAAACAAGATGGAATGGTGGGGAAAACAAGGTGATGGTACAAGATGGCCTTACAGCATCCCTGGAAAGCTTGTGTTCTAGACTGTGGTTCACGGGGAGAGATGACTTTTGCTTTTGCTTTTCAAGACCAGGGTGGTGTTCCTGGCATCTAGTGACTGGACACGGGGTGCTGTTGAACATCTGGCGGTGCACTGGACAGCCCCCACAACAAGAAACTCTCCAGACGAAAGCTTGAGCAGCGTGTTCTAGAATCATCGGGAATAGAATGGGAAATGGCATTACTCTCAAGTAACCCCTTCAGACCATGTGTAATCACAGCTTTATTGCAATCAATTTTCAGCTCATAAAACAAATGCTAATTCCTGCTTACTTCCTTTAAAAGGGTTAGTATGTGGGTTAATTAGTGTTTGCAAGTGCTTTGAAGATGCGAAGTCTCATGTAAATGCTACTTATTGTTAATTACCATTCTGGAAGACCCGTGCTATGACCCTGCTTGTTCACAAGCAAAGCCAAGCCTCAAACCTGAGCAATACTGAATTATTTTTGATAGCATGGAATGTTTACAATGAGATAGTCATCAGGGATTTTGGCCAATTTTGGATATCTAAGATGTGACTGTATATAAATTGACTCATTAAGATCAGAAAAATTATAGGATCTACTTTTGCTATTTTAGAGTAAATTTTTTTCCAATTTCCTACACCATATGTACATATGAGAGGGTAGTAATAAGAATATATGATACAATTTTTAATGATTATAATGAAAAAGAAAAATTCACAGGAGTAAATTTCTGTTATTTATATTTATAAACTGACTTTCTCTAGCTAACAAACCCTCATGTTATTTGATTAGGAACTGATGAAAGCAATAAAATGATTTACAAAAACCTGATCAAGCAAAATGTTGGCAGTGATACAATGTTTATTCTCTAGATACGCATCATGTCCTGTGAATACGATGCTGTACTCTGACAGTATGAATGTCTTTAAACTTTAAGACAGTCTTACTGCTTATGACATCTTTCCATTAGGGCACAGAGTCTGAGCTCCAGCTTTGTAGCTGCAGCAGTTCTACAGGGCTGTGCTGAAATGCCTGCAGTGCTGTCTATAACTTGGTGTCAGGCTGGATAAAACAGTTGCTGGTGATGTGGTGGGCGAGATCCCATCTGGGCAGTCAGGTATAGGGCTACGTCAGGGCGATGGAGTTTGGGTTGGAGGGATTCTGATGAGATGTATTCCCAAGTGGGGGTCAGCTTCACATCCATACTGAAAGCATTTGCCCTTGGGTGCCTCGTTCTGAGAGTGAAATTTAGTTACCTTAAGAGACAACAGCAATAGGAGAGTTGCCAAGGAAGCCTTGAGGTTCAACCGGGGACATTTTCAGTATTCCTGAAAACTCTGTGCAGATCCTGAAGCACAAGAAGGAGGACTGTTCTCTAGCCTGGTAGAGGTGTGTGCTAGTTTACTAAGATCTGTTTCTCTGCATATGCAGCCGATCACTCAGAAACATTGTGATCGAGGCCTCCAAATGATTTTTAAGTTAATCTGTTAGGTAGGAGGTTAGAAGTCTGCCTATGTGTGTGAGAGGGTTCTTTTTTTTTAGGATTTATTTATTTATTTAGAAGTCAGAGTTACACAGAGAGGAGAAGCACAGAGAGAGGTCTTCCATCTGATGGTTCACTCTCCAATTGGCCACAACAGCTGGCGCTGAGCCGATCTGAAGCCAGGATCCAGGAGCTTCTTCCAGATCTCCTACGTGTGTGCAGGGGCCCAAGGGCTTAGGCCATCTTCTACTGCTTTCCCAGGGCATAGCAGAGAGCTGGATTGGAAGTAGGGCAGCTGGGACTCGAACTGGTGCCCACATGCGATGCTGGCACTTCTGGCCAGGGTGTTAACTTGCTGTGCCGCAGCGCCAGCCCCAAGTGAGAGAGTTGTAAGGAAAGCAGAGCACCAGTGGAGGCTCAGAAGTACACCTTGGAAAAGGCCCAGTATTTCATTCCACAAAGTTCTGCCCACACCCTGATAACTTCACAGGTGGTCTCAGCCTTCAGGCACCCCAGAGGAATTGTCTCTGCTACTTAGTCTGTAACATTGGATAATAAAACCTAGGGAGGAATTTTACCTGTTTCACACTCAGTAAACCCTTTGTCCAAGAGAAGAGGGAGAGGGGAAGGAGAAACAGTGGGAAGAACTTGGGCCCTGTTCCCTTCTAAGCCCCAGTCTGAACACAGACTGCACAATGACTCTCAACTCTTTCCTAAGCCACTCCCCTGGACTGTCAGTGAATTCTCTCCATTAACCATGCAACCTTGCCTTCCCCGGTGTGAACAGACAGGCAGTCTCTCTGATCCCATCTGGAGAGCTGCTCATCTGTTCTGATGGATACGCTGCTCTTACCGCTGATTTGAATCCTAGGAACTTGTCCCTTGGACAACGAAGTATGAGGCCAATGATCAAGCAGACGAGGTGGCATAGTTTATTGAAAAAGCAGAGAGGAGGAGCTCCTACACCTGACAGAGCATACAGGCATCTCAGAAGAGACGGGGTTTTATGGACATGAGTGCACCCCCCCATCTGGTCTCCCCACCACCCTCTCTGGGATATGACTGAGTGGAGGACTTTCTGGGCATGGAGTCCCTCCCAGAACTTCTCACCATCCCCTTGGTGAAGGGCAGAGGAGATTCTCCCAAGAAGCCCCAGGGAGAGGGCTGAATCCCACCTAACAGGGTTCTAAAGCAAGATCAGTCACTTCAGGCATGGAATTCCCCTAAACAAAAGATACTGACCGCCATGGTTTTTATCCGTCTGTCAGAGAAGCAAATGAGTCCTTCAGTCAGGGATCAGACCCGTGTCAGGACAGCTGCATCGCTCCCTCAGGTCTGTGAGCTCCTCTGGATGAAGGGCAGGCAAGGACTCCTTGGGCTGAGGGAGGCAGACGAGAGGCTCCGTCTTGCTTTCAGAACTTGTTTCCTAATTCCATTGCACTTACATTTGTTTTCTTTAACACTTCTCATTTTCGTCAGCCCGTCTTAACCACGTAAGCTACCATCTGCCAGGCTGTCTTAGCACTACCCCATTGAACCTGCTGCCTGAATTCTTTCTTGGGTGAAGACAGGAGCCTATTCCACCCGTCTCTGCTAACAAATCTGTGTTCGCTTCCTTGGATTTTAAGCTCTTGTGTGGCAGAGATTATATCTTTTATAATCCTCAGCCCTAACAAATAGTGTACTATCAGGAAAAAATAGAGATTTAAAAATAAAGTGATAAACACTTTTAAATCTGGGAAATAAGATTGAAAAATTACTTGGAAAATATTATGAAAGGAGATAAAGAAATATGAAAGGAAGGGAAATGAAGGGAATGGTTATAGTCAAGTTCTAGAAATTGAGTTTCACTAGTGAGAAAAGTGCAAGACAGTATAAAGTACACAAAGCTTTAGTAACTAAAACAGTATGTCCCTGTGACATGACTAAACAGGCCAAACACCTGGAAAGACCAAAAAATGACCCAATGGTATGTGGATTTTGCCTGTAAGGAAGGCGGTGTCTCACGTCACATGGGGAAAATGTAGATTATTTAATACAGTTTGGGAATAACTACGTAGCCATTAGGAAAACTGAATTTGGAGTCATCCAACGAGTTGATGCCACACAAAAATATAAATTTGTGGTAAGAATGTTTAAAGCATTAAAAAAATGAAAAACAGAAGATTGCTAAAGGATGAAAGAATACTAAATTTAATGTATAAAAGTACAAAATTATAAAATTCACAGAAAACAAATCAAGGTATGTGACACAGAAGGAAAATACTTGAAAGAAAATAGAAAAAGTGTTATTTCCTTTATTGTATAGAAGATACTATAATAAAAGCTATCAACAAGATGATAATAGACACATATATAAATATAGTGTACAGAAACACAAAAATAAGATAAAAGGAAACCAACGGCCTTAAAACTTACTAGGTACTAACCTGCACTATAACAAAAGAGACTAATTAAAGTTGGATTTTTCTTTTTGTTTTCAAATTGCAAACTAAAAGTATAGCAGTACTTTTTCTTGGTAAGGTATAAGTGAATTCCCTCATGAGTTTTTTTTACACAAATATTTATATTTACATAACATGTTTATGGATTCTATATGCGGGCACAAGGCAACACCTAATTTTAAGATGCATTTACACTTTGGTCAAGTTACTTAATTTCTAGAGATTTATTTTATGAATATAGTTACACATGTACAAAATGGGTGTATTACAAGGAAGTCAGTGTAAAATACAATGCTAAAGAAAAGGGAATACAGTGAGTTGACAGGAGTTCAGTGAAGTAAATGGTGCATCAGCATATGTGGGTGTGGGCAAGGGCTCTCCATGCGTGCTGACAGAAGGATGCTCAAGATACACTGAGCAGGAAGAGAAAAGAATGGGGCGGGACACTCGGTAAGGTCTTCACCATTTGTATTATTTTAAGGGAGCTGCTAGCTCACGTGCTTACCTGTGGTGTCATGTCTCTTCAAAGGTACGCAGGAACTGTCAGTGTCCCTCCAAGAAGCAAAGCCGGGATCCGGCAGGCAGATGTGAAAGGTATTTATTCCTCTTCGCAACCACTTGTGCCTCCCAGACCTCATGCTGAGTTTATGGACTGAAGTTGGAAGGCCCACCACATGGAATGCCCGCTCACGCTAACACGCGTGGTCCCCACCCCTTGTTGCTTGCTAAGGCAAGTCCATGCCGTCTGCTCAGAGATGTCGGAAATATTATTGTCCTTGCTGATGTTGTGGTACAGTGGCCATATTTCTGGTGTAGAAATGGTATCTTTATATTGGTTTTGGTATTGCAGTGATATAAAATTTGGTTATTCTATCAATAGAAATTAAAACATGAAAATGTGTTTTTATTGAAAATGACACCAAAAAAGCAAACAATCCATTTTAATCACATAGACATTCTACTGGGGTTAAGGATGTCATCTGAGTGGGGCAGCCTAGATTGGAAAGTCTTGAAGATATTCTTGGCACTTTTTATAATGATTAGATTTTCCTGGCACTCATATTTGGTATGAGAACAAGCTAAATTGTTTTGTCTTTGTTTCCTGAGATTAATAATCTAAGAGCTTAGTGCAATCACAGCAGACAGTATCCGCTTTCTTTCTTTATTGTTATTGTACCAAACATGACTGGTTATTGGTCCTTGAGTTGTGAATATGAATAAAAAGATGCGATCCAGGATGTCCACAACGGGTCTTTCAGATTGGTGGTGAAGTGGTCAGTTAAATGTCAGACGGATTCAGTTGCCTCTTGGCAGTGCTGTCTTTCTCTAACCAGAGTGAGTTCCTTCTTCTAGAGGTATCGCAAATGAATGTTCTCCAAAGTATCCTGGACTTCCTTTAGCAGAAGTTTATTAATTGAAGGATCTTCCCCTTTTGTATGTAAAACCTTTTTTGCGGAGAAGTCTGGTCATGTGTTTCTTCTAATGCTGCCTTTCATAAGTTCATTAGATGATAATCAGCAAATGCCTTTTTCTGACAATCTGCTAACAGCCAGCACAAATGCTTGCCTTGGTCAGAACAGCTGTCAGACTCATGACTGATTCACCGAACAGGACAATAAATTTCCACCTTATTTGATTTCGTTAATTACTGTAATGGAGATCACTGTAGGGGCAGTTGCTAATTATCAGTTACCACCAAATACCTGATGGGAGAGGTGGAGATGGTATTTCTAATTTTAATTATATTCATTTGTTTGAACACAGCGAAAATGAAGGAGTGACCGTTTTCATAATCTTGATGTTGGTTATCATCACTTTTTAAAGTGAAATTAAACTTAAATGGAAAGATGTATAAGGAAGGATGTTTGCCCCGGCGTTACTGGCAATTGGGAATAACATAAATAATTAAAATCAAGTACGTCATATGATATATGATTCACAGTCATTGAACTGTTGAGGAAGATTTAGTGACGTGTGATTCTAGTCTCGATCGGGTCACCGGATTCTGTCCCGGTTGCCCCTCTTCCAGTCCAGCTCTCTGCTGTGGCCCGGGAGTGCAGTGGAGGATGGCCCACGTCCTTGGGCCCTGCACCCGCATGGGAGACCAGGAGGAAGCACCTGGCTCCTGGCTTTGGATCAGCGCGGTGTGCCGGCTGCAGTGCGCTGGCCGCAGTGGCCATTGGAGAGTGAACCAACGGAAAAGGGAAGACCTTTCTCCCTGCTTCTCTCTCACTGTCCACTCTGCCTGTCAAAAACAAAACAAAACAAAACCAAAAACAAACTTTAAATGCATAAAAAAAACTGTGTACTTCATATATCAAAAAATGAACATTGATTATACATAGGTGGAATAATTATGAATGATTTCTCTCCTTTGTATGTGTCCTGAGTTTTTCTAGTACTTATGTAGCAACGAGAAAATTCTAATGAAAAGGTAATAGTATGAAGCTAAGAAGGATATATTGACACTTACCCCTGAAATAAGAAATCTTAGTTTGTTTCCACACAGAATTCATAAGATAGGTCTTTTTTTTTGGCTTTTGAGTAATTTTAATTTTGTAGAAGCCTTTTCCTTTCTAATCATTCAATTAATCTCACAGGTTTTATTTATGGTAAGATGGGAATATGTTCTCATCTAATTATAGGTCAGGTACAAAGCAGCTCCACTTGCGACTCTTGCCGACACTGCACTGTTGGGAGTGTGATAATCCTCTCTCAGTCCCTCTGCTGGGAAGTGAATGTGAAGATGACGCTTCCAGATCTGCACACCATGCAGTACTGTGAGAGTGAGACGTCCGTGCACATTCTTTCCTACATTCTTTAAACAAATAACTGATTTTGCATATCAAAGTAAAGTAAAATAAGAAGTAAAAATTACCAGATGTTTGTGGTTTTTGAGGCTAGCAGCATCTGCATCGTAACTCAGTCATGTGGCTACTGGTCTCTTTAGTTCTCTTTCAGGGATCTTTGGGATGGGGCTCATGTCTAGTGGACTTTCACATCCCTAGCCCCTGTGTAAATCACACATCTTGCTGGAAGTTTGTGCTATTAAGGAAAAAAACCAAACATGTGGGCCTGAAAACCAGAGAATCTCACCTCCTATTGATAAAAGGTGCCCTGGTTCATCGATAACCTCCATCCCTAGTCACCGTTGCCGCCTCTGCAACTCAAATTTGGCTCCCATTTCTCAACATACTGTCTTTGCTCTAATCCTCAGGTTCCCACTGACTCAGTCTCTTGGCCTATCATAAATTAATTCTGGAAAAGTTCGGGAAATATCCATGTGTCACTATTTGCCCATCTGCCTGCATTCACAGTGATTCCCAAGTGCCCCTGACACACTGTGAAAGTTCACGGTATTTTACACCGCTCCTTCTGGTCTCATGTGCTTCACAAACCACCTCCAATCCTTCCCTTCTTTGAACTCATACTGTTTTTTAGTCTAATTATATAATGTGGTACTGAATGGTTCTTTTTATTTTTATATCTAGGGTGTCTTAATACACCTTTCAGAGAAAATTAGTTTCTTAAATCATATTTTTACATGTTTCTACATTTCAATTTATAGTTTATATATATGATTATCAGTCAATAGCTATCAAATAATTGATTGGATGCCATGGTACAGTTATACATTATGCTTATATTTTTTGCCTTAGCAATGTTTTCATGAATATAGGAAAACTGTGGAAAAGTTGCCGTCAATTTTACGTTGTTATTCTGTAGTGCTGGGATTCTGGAATCAGTGTGCCCGAGTCACATTGCTGGTGCTTGCACGGGGCTGCTCACTTACTGAAAAAGTTACATGGCGTCAGCCGTCAATGTAGTACCACTGAGTTTAAGTCCACTTCTAGATAAAACTGTGATCGTGCAGGTTCTCCCTCATGAGATTGTGCTAAAGATTATAGCAGTTAATATCTGTAAAGGGCTAAAAATAATTGCTTGACTCTGGGGACAGATACGTTTTTTGTGAGGCCTAAGGTTATAAAATTTTTAGCATTTCTGTAAAAAAAAAGTCTTTTAAAATTAAGAATGCAAAGTTGGGTAAGAGGCCAGGTGGGATGACATAGTGAAGTTCTCAGAAACCCTTTTCTCCATGAAAGTAATAAGAAAAACACCAGCAAAACTTGTCGAAATCCGCTTTTTCAGCACTCTAATGATTGGCTAAAGGTTCGCAACAGTCCAGAGAATGTTTGCTCAAGAGAAACAGTGGAAGCTTCCGCAGCCTGGTGGTGCTGTGAGTCGCCCTTACCTGTTCCCCTCTCCCTGGTTCCGTGTGCGCCTTGGAAACCAGAAGCTTGCAGTATTTCTTAGACAAGCTCCCACGGGGCGGCGCTGTAGCGCAGCGGGTTAAAGCCCTAACCTAGGGCACCGGTGTCCCTTATGGGTGCCGGTTCTAGTCCCGGCTGCTCCTCTTCCGACCCAACTCTCTACTATGGCCTGGGATAGCAGCAGAAGATGGCCCAAGCCCTTGGGCCCCTGCACCCACGTGGGTGACCTGGAAGAGGCTCCTGGCTCCTGGCTTTGGATCGGTGTACCTCCAGTCATTGTGGCCATCTGGGGAGTGAACCAGGGGATGGAAGACCTCTCTCTCTGTCTCTACCTTTCTCTGTAACTCTGACTTAAAAGAAAAGAAAAGCAAAGAAAATTTCCCCCAAACAATGTGAGACAGTATTATTTTTATTTTTTTACGAAGAAACTGAGGTTTACAGAGGTTAAAATTTCAGCTTATTATGCAGATAGGGGAGAGACTGATGTTATGAAGGAAAACCTGGTCCCCAGCACCTTAGAGGATGAAGGTCATCACCAACAGTGATAAACCCTTGACCGATGTGATGACAATGACCCTTTCTTCCTTTTGTGGCTTTTCTCCAAAAGCGCATAACCCAGGTCTAACCCAGAGGAAAACAAGACGAATCCCAACAGAGGGACACTCCACAAAGTGCCTGACCAGTACTGTCATAAAAACTGAGGGAGATGTGAGAGAGTGTCACAGCCAGCGAGAGCCTCAGGAGACTTGAGGAGCAATTGAGATGTGGTATTCCAGATGGGATCTAGAACACAAAACTAAGAATTCAAGTGCAGTGTGAGTTTGATAGAATTCATCAGTATTGGTTGATCAGTTTTGACAATTATTGCTATCTTTAATAGTATCATACTAATCTAAGATGTCAGTAGTAAGGAATATTGGATTGGGAGTTTATGGGAACTCTCTACTACCTTTGTACCTTTTCTGTAGACTAAAACTATTCTAAATTGTTAAAGTTTATTTTAGAAACATATCTGAGAGAATATAGTGTATGGTGGAATTGAGAATCAGACTTCCAGGGTTTGCATTATAGAGTTGTACTGTCTAGTACCCTAGGGCTGCCCTTGTGAAATACTACAGCCTGGGACGTAAGCTACAGAAATACTTTTTTTTTTTCACAATTCTAGAGGTTAGATGTCCAAGATCAAGGTTTTGGCAGCTCTGGTTTCTGAAGCCTGTCTCCTTGGCTTCAGGTTGCATCTTCACACTGTCTCCTCTTAGGGTCTTTCCTCTGTGTGTGCACATCCCTGTCATCTCTCTGTGTCCATGGCAGCTCTGGTTTCTGAAGCCTGTCTCCTTGGCTTCAGGTTGCATCTTCACACTGTCTCCTCTTAGGATCTTTCCTCTGTGTGTGTACATCCCTGCCATCTCTCCGTGTCCATGGCAGCTCTGGTTTCTGAAGCCTGTCTGCTTGGCTTCAGGTTGCATCTCCACACTGTCTCCTCTTAGGGTCTTTCCTCTGTGTGTGTACATCCCTGTCATCTCTCTGTGTCCATGGAAGCTCTGGTTTCTGAAGCCTGTCTCCTTGGCTTCAGGTTGCATCTCCACACTGTCTCCTCTTAGGGTCTTTCCTCTGTGTGTGCACATCCCTGCCATCTCTCCGTGTCCAGCTTTCCTCTTATAAGGACCCCAGACTGGTTTAGAGCCCACCCTCGTGTCCTCATTTTAACCCCATCCTCCCTTGAGAGCCCCTGAATCCAAATCCAGTCACATGCTGAGGTGCTGGGGCTGAGGCTTGTTGTAAGAATTTTGGGGAAGCACAACTCAGCCTGTGACAGGTGTTTTCCATATAGGAGATGAAAGCATGTATTTCTAAGAATTATCTGAAGTACGATTCCAGTTTACTGTTTAAAAGGGAGCGAGAAGGCAGGCCAAAGTGCTTTCCTGGGGCTCTCTCAGTGCTTAAATATTTGCAGAAGAGCAGAGATCACCTGTCACGTAAGCATCTAATGAATAAATGCTCAAATGCAAAATGAAAGCAAACAAATAAAATAAAAGGAGATGAGGAAAGATTGTTCAATAAAACTAAGTTACAGTTGGAGAGCAGGAAGCAGTTCTGTTGCTCCATTGCACCAGATCATAGATTTTTTTTTTTGACAGGCAGAGTAGACAGTGAGAGAGAGAGAGACAGAGAGAAAGGTCTTCCTTTGCCTTTGGTTCACCCTCCAATGGCTGCCGCGGCCAGTGCACCACACTGATCTGATGGCAGGAGCCAGGGGCTTCTCCTGGTCTCCCATGGGGTGCAGGGCCCAAGCACTTGGGCCATCCTCCACTGCACTCCCAGGCCACAGCAGAGAGCTGGCCTGGAAGAGGGGCAACCGGGACAGAATCCGGCGCCCTGACCAGGACTAGAACCTGGTGTGCTGGCGCCGCAAGGCGGAGGATTAGCCTGTTGAGCCATGGCGCTGGCCTAGTTGTTTTCATCTACTTACAAAGGAGTGGGGGTGGAGAGAGAGAGAGAGAGAGAGAGAGAGAGAGAGAGAGAGAAGGAGAGAGAGAGATTGATTCCATCTCTGGTTTACTCTTCAAATGCCTGTGACAGCCCCATCGGGGCCATGCTGAAGCCAGGAACCCAGAACTCTGTTCTTGTCTCCAATATGCGTGACAGGGGCCGAGACACTAGATCCATTATCTGCTGCCCTCTAGGATGCACATTTACAGGAATGTGGTTTGGAAGTGGAGGAGTCAGAACTCCGACTGACTCTCCAATATATGATGATAAGGGCATCCCAAGTGGTTGCTTGACCCACTGTGTCAGAACACTCATCTCTAATTCCTATAAAAGTCAGTATGTTCTGCAGTTTACAAGAACCTTCCAGAAATGTTGATGTCATTTTTATGATAATGTAATCACCTTATCTCCCCTTATCCTATGTCCTAGATACCAATTCAAAGAGTCACTATAATTTGTTTTTAGAATAGACCAGAGGTAGTAAGTTGGTACTAATCTCTGATATTCCAACATTTTAGAATTGTAGCCACAAGAGAACGCTAGTAGGGAAATAAAAGAATCAAAAGATTTAAAATAGTCAATAATATTTTGACCTAGGGAATGTTTTAGTTAAGCTTTAAAAATATGTAATATAAATAAATCACATGGTTTGAATGCACTATAAGATATCTCTAAGCATCTAAAGGATTTTCAAAGAGGGAGAATGTCTATAATTAAAGTGATGAATCTTTAAATAAGTAGTAAATTATGCAGAAGATCTTGAATAACCTGCTAGCAATAAAGATTCAATGGTTAGGTTATAAATAGCTAATGATATATGTGTGTGTGTATGTTGGTTGGGCATGTTCCTGAGACATTAAATATGTTAAATATTTAAAAATCACTATAAAGTTATTACATAGGAGATAGCAGAATAGATTAAATATCTTAGAATTGTAGGGAGTTTCAGGGAGACAGAGACTTTATAATTTCATACTCTTAATTTAATGAGAAATGTGACACCTATAGAGACTATATACATTTCACAATAGAAACAAAAACATATTTACAAACCTAAATGTGTTTCATACTATGAGTACAATAGTCAAGTGAAAGGAAGAGAGATCTGCAAAAATTCAATTTGATGGTTAATCTTCTACCTGCTGCACCAGCATCCCATTTGGGCACCAGGTTCTAGTCCCAGTTGCTCCTCTTCCAGTCCAACTCTCTGCTGTGGCCCAGGAGGGCAGTGGAGGATGGGCCAAGTGATTGGGCCCTGCACCCACTTGGGAGACCAGGAGGAAGCACCTGGCTCCTGGCTTCAGATTGGCTCAGCGCCAGCTGTGGTGGCCATTTGGGGAGTGAACCAATGGAAGGAAGACCTTTCTCTCTGTCTCTTTCTCACTGTCTGTAAATCTACCTGTCAAAAAAAAATTCAATTTGAGATATATGGCCAACACTATAAAGGGAGAAAGAACAATATAAATATTCCCATCCTTACTAAACCCTTCCCCACAGTATACAGAGCTGCACTGGCTGCATGAGGTGTGTTTTCTCACGGGCATAAGCCAACTTGGGAATTCAAGACAGCTGCAGCATCCCTGAGACTCCGGTCACAATTGCAGTGGAAGTGACAGACTATCAGCTCCACAGCAGCCTGTAAGGGTCCCGAAGGCTTTCATCTTGGTCCTGGGACTTGAGCCTCATAGGAGGTGTCCAGTGCCCTGCTGAAGAGACTATCCAGTGAGACCCTGAACTATGGAATGAAGAGAGGTTGAGAAAAAACTCAACCTTCTAGCCACTGACTTTTACCTATGTACAGGGAGCCGCCCTGGACACTCCAGACCAGATTTCTGGGTGACCTTGGTCACTGTGACGTTGCGAGATGGAGTGAAATTATTGTTTAAAAGTAACAATAGATAACTAGAATGCTATATTATGGATCAGTTTCAGTAGAGATTCAGCGTTAACTTCAGGAAATGACTTTTTTGACAAAAATTAGTCAACATAGGAACCTGGTTAAGTCAAAATGTAATTAAGATGTATTCCCACACCCAGCCATCACCCATAGGTTGTTAGACATCCGGCAGCTAATGGACACATGTTCTTGTCCTCCACATTTTGGAAACAACTGTGGCCCTTGGCCCAGCACCACTGGCCTCCTGGGAGAGCCCTTTGGCCTCTCCCTACACCCTGTCATCAGAAGCACCTGCACTGTGCACAGAAAAGCAGTAACCTAGGCAGTCACATTGCAGGCAGTGGGGCTTCTCACAGTTCACTGCGGGAGGAACACCTTCCGCAGGTGACAGAGAGCTGCTGCTTGTACCTCTGGAGTGTGCTTGGATCTGTGGGAACACGAATTCTCCTCTTTCTTGTCTGGTAGGGATTGTTTCTACTTCTGGATAACTTCGTTTTCCTCCAATGTCAAATGGTTACAGGAAATCTCCAAATAACACTTTTATTTTTGGCCCGGCTGTAGTCCCAGCTACTCGGGAGGCTGAGGCCGGAGGATCGCTTGAGTCCAGGAGTTCTGAGCTGTCGTGCGCTATGCCGATCGGGTGTCCGCACTAAGTTCGGCATCAATATGGTGACCTCCCGGGAGCGGGGGACCACCAGGTTGCCTAAGGAGGGGTGAACCGGCCCAGGTCGGAAATGGAGCAGGTCAAATAACAAATATTTAAGAATAGGAAAGTATCCTTGCAACCTGTGCTGTGTATTTTATGCATTTAAAGTAGAGCTTAATTTGGTGAATAAAATATAAAAATCCATTTTCTCTTTGAAGATAATCTTTTTATAATTTAGGATAGTGGAAAAATAGATCCCAAGGAATATTATGACCTAAGGAATAATAAAAGCAACTCTGCTTTCTGGTGCAAAACAAAGGCTTCTAGAGGAGAGTAGCCACATTTACCAGCACAATAAGGTGACTTCCCCTGCAAGGAGGAAGCCCAGTTGCACTGCACACACCACTGGTCCCCTGAGCAGATTTCCAGGGGCTGGTCCTTCCACCGCTTTCCACAGTCACCACCTCGTAGTTGATGATGAATGTTCTTCCTCTGGCCTTCCTGATTTAAACTTTGGTTTGTGACTTTCTCTTTCAACAATTCGGCAGTTAATTCTCTTGAACAGAACCACAGATGAAAGGAGCCCAGCATCTCAGAGATGACTTCCAGATGGGGCAGTAAATTCACCCCAGGGGAAGGAGGAGAGAGGTGGCTGGACTGCAGGGTACAGATTGGTCTTTAGCACTGGGGGGTAGGGAAGCCCTGGCAGACCTGCTAGGAAGTGGAGCACCCCGTTCTGTTCACTCTTGTAAGAAGACCTGGTGTGCTCCGAGGACAGGCCCTTCCAGCTCCAGGAGAAGAATCTCTGCTCCTTCTAACTACCCTTGCATCATGTCTCCACAGCCTGGGGACAGGCACAGAGCTCAGATACTTCTCCTATTATACGCATTTTCACCGATCTTCCTGAAGACCCTTTGCGCGCATGCATTTCAAATCTTTTTGCACCAGGCAAACTTACCTTTTTGAAAAGAAAATTTTGTTTGAAAGAGAGAGAAGGAGGGAGGGAGAGTGCACTTCCACCTGCTGGATCACTTGACAGATGCTCACAATGGCTGGCTGGGGCTTTGCTGAGGCTGAAGCCAGGAGCCAGGAACTCAATCCAGGTCTCACACATGGGTTGCTGGAACTCAATCACTTTGAAGCTATCACTGCTGCCTTCAACATCTGCCTTGGCATGAAGCTGAATGAGGAGCTGGAGCTGAGAATCAACCTTGAGCACGACAATGTGGATGCAGGTGCCTTCAACACTTACTCCGCCTCCCCATCCCCTCCCCTCCCCTCCCCTCCCCTCCCCTCCCCTCCACTCCCCTCCCCTACCTCCACCTCTTCTTCTTCTTCTTGAAATCTAAGTAACTTGTTTTTAAGATTTATTTGAAAGGCAGAGTTATGGAGAGAGAGAGAGAGCAGGGAAAGAGAGAGAAAAATCTTCCATCCACTGGCTCACTCCCCAAATGGCTGCAGCTGGACCAGGCCAAAGCCAGGAGCCAAGAGCGTTATCCCAGTCTCCCACAGAGGTGCAGGGGACCCCTCGGACTTGAGCCATCTTCCACTGCTTTCCCAGGTGCATTAGGGGAGCTGGACTGGCAAGTGGAGCAGCTGGGACTTGAACTGGTGCCTGTGTGTGATGGCAGCGCTGCAGACAGTGGCCTAGACCACTGTACCACGCCACGGTTCCACTCACCTCTAAACTTAAATTTTAAAATTTTAAATTAATTTATTTTCATTTTATTTGAAGTGCAGAGAGACAGAGAGCTCCTCCATCTGGTGGCTCACTTATCTTTTAATTCCATTTTTCCATGAACTTTTTTTTGACAGATAGAGTTAGACAGTGAGAGAGAGAGACAGAGAGAAAGGTCTTCCTTCTGTTGGTTCTCCCCTCAAATGGCCACTACGGCCGGCACTGCGCTGATCCAAAGCCAGGAGCCAGGTGCTTCTCCTGGTCTCCCATGGGGTGCAGGGTCCAAGCACTCGGGCCATCCTCCACTGCACTCCCGGGCCACAGCAGAGAGCTGGCCTGGAAGAGGGGCAACCGGGACTAGAGCCCGGTGCCCATATGGGATGGCAGCGCCGCAGGTGGAGGATTAGCCAAGTGAGTCACGGCGCTGGACCCTCCATGAACTTTTTGAAGTACATTTGTATTTGATCATTTTCTGACTGACAGGAGGAAAGGAACTCACCAAATAATAAGCAAACTGAAACCTAGAGCAGCAATCACAGGCTAGAATCCCGAGTGGAGTCCATCTCAGAGGAAACAGCAGCAGAAGCACCAGCAGGAACGTGGACCAAGGATGCAGTCCACGGCCAAGTGGAGGCAGACACCCAAGAGAACAGGGCCTGCTCACCCCTCACCTTGCCTTCTGAGGGTGGAGCGGGTCCCTGGGCCTGGCATCATTTGTTCTTCCATATGGCCAACGTGTCCACCATGCCATGTGATAGGTCATCATTTCTAGCAACATCTGTGTCCTTCCAAAATGAACCTTGTGTTTTACCCCTTTCCCTAAGTGCACCTGAAGTGCCCCTTCTCCCTACGACATCACAGTAACTCACCAGGAGTAGGTTTTACTTCTGGGAACGTTTCCATGTGTAATCAGTTCTCATTTGTATGTAAAAAAAGAGACAAGGTTCCAGCGAATGGAAGACCTGTCTACCTGTCTCTGTAAATCTTCCAAATAAATAAAAATAAATCTTTTTTAAAAAAGATATAAACTTATGATCAAGCAATATGTTTGTTTATAGAAAACACACCAAAAAGTGATTCCACTGTGACTTACAAGGGATTTTTTAAAAAGATTTATTTATTTATTTGAAAGTCAGAGTTACAGAGAGGCAGAGGCAGAGGGGGAGAGAAGTCTTCCATCTGCCAGTTCACTCCCCAGATGGGCACAATGGCTGGAGCTGGGCCAATCTGAAGCCAGGAGCCAGGAGCTTTTTCCATGTCTGCCTCGTGGAAGCAGGAGCCTGAGGACTTGGGCCATCTACTGCTTTCCCAGGCCACAGTAGAGAGCAGGATTGGAGCAGCCGGGACTCGAACTGGTGCCCATAAGGGATGACAGTGCTGCAGGCAGCAGCTTTACACGCCATGCCACAGAGCTGGCCCCTCAAAGGGATTTTTAAAAGATGAAAATGTTTTAATCACAAGATCGTAAGAGTTAATTAAAGGTGGACTGTATATAAGGGACCTTCAAAAGGTTCATGGACATTGTACATCATGGAAAAACTACACACGGATTTAATTTTTTTTTTGCCAGAAAATACACTTGCCTTTTTTTTTTTTTTTTGACAGGCAGAGTGGACAGTGAGAGAGAGAGACAGAGAGAAAGGTCTTCCTTTTGCCGTTGGTTCACCCTCCAATAGCTGCCACGGCCAGCGCACTGCGGCCGGTGCACCACGCTCATCCGATGGCAGGAGCCAGGTGCCAGGTGTTTTTCCTGGTCTCCCCATGGGGTGCAGTGCCCAAGCACTTGGGCTATCCTCCACTGCACTCCTGGGCCACAGCAGAGAGCTGGCCTGGAAGAGGGGCAACCGGGACAGAATCCGGTGCCCCGACCGGGACTAGAACCCGGCGCCACAAGGCGGAGGATTAGCCTGTTGAGCCACGGCGCCGGCCAATACACTTGCCTTTTAATTCCATTTTCCATAAACTGTGTGCAGTACTTTTGCATGTTGCAATTTATCTTATGTAATAGATTTTGTAGTCTTTGGACTATCTACCTGGTATTTAGAACTTGCAGCTATTTATATAAAAAGCTCTAATGTTCACACAAATTCACAGTGTGACTGACTTTTTAAAGATAATTATGAACTTTCATGATGCTCAGACACTAAGTTTAAATTGAGGAAAATCACTGTTTTAAAAAATTTCCATTTCTATTAAATCATCACATTTGAGTTTTTCTGCATTAACAAAGTAAGAAATGCACAAAAGCAAATGAACTGTGTTCTTGTTTATTAGCTTCAAAGCTGAATGTTTCAAAATGAGGCCATCATTCTGTTGTTTTTTATATAATGTAGGCCAATTTGTTTTGAAATGAGAGGTTTGCACACAATACTGAGCAGTAGCATCACCTGAGGACCATCTTTGCTCCTCTCCCTGGGCTCACAATGGTTCCAGTCTCCCACTTGTACCACAGGGAATCCAGTGTTCATTAGACCTGGGCCATAACTGCACCAAAAGGGGCATTTCTTTGGCATCTGAAGTATCTTTATTAATATTCTAGGCTTTAGGGGCTGGATCTGTGGCATAGTGGGTAGAGCCACTGCCTGCATTGTTGGTATCCTCTATGGGCGCCCGTTCAAGTCTTGGCTGCTCCTCTTCCGATCCAGCGCTCTGCTATGGCCTGAGAAGGCAGTAGAAGATGGTCCAAGTCCTTGGGCCCCTGCACACACGTGGGAGACCCGGAGGAGGTTCCTGGCTCCTGTCGTCAAATTGATGTAGCTCCGGAAATTGTGGCCATCTAGGAAGTAAGCCAGTGGATAGAAGATCTTTCTCTCTCTCTCTCTTTCTCTCTCTGCCTCTCTTTCTTTCTATGTGTAACTCTGACTTTTCAAGTAAATAAATAAATCTTTTAAAAATATTCTAAGCTTTAATGTTTGATTTTGGATAGAGAAATAGCTTTATGCAGGAAACTGAAGCAATTTTGTTGCAGAGAATTACTTGGATGTTAACTTATGTCAGGTCTTATTAACATGCTTAATCTTGTAGGCTCAAACTGTATAGTGTGAGGATCTGTTTGGAATGCTTCAGACATACAACTGTGATGATTTGATGCATAATTTTAAGGCAACTGCGTGTCTTGCATAAATTCAGAGGTATTCTCACATTCTCATCACCACCACCTTCTGTCTGCTTATTAATAACTGTAATCCCACTTGAGGTCTTAGTACTAACCTCAGATAAAAAATCTCAGATGGCCAGTAGGGAGGCAAAGCAGTAAGCTTTATGAATCATTTTTAGCTGATTGGGAATTAAGTATCTAAAATTAAGTTTCCATGGTTGGCGTTTTGCACAGTGATTAAGGTACTACTTGGGAGACAGCCTCGTCCCATATTGAAGTGCATGGGATCAAGGGCCCACTCAGTTGCTGATCCAGCTTCATGCTAATGTGCGTGTAGGGAGACGGCAGATGATGGCTCAAGGACCTGGGTCTGCGCCCCCACATGGGAGACCCAGATTGAATTCCTGGCTCCTGGCTTCAGTCTGGCCCATTCCCAGCTGGTGCAGGCGTTTGGGAGATGAACCAACTGATGGAAGATCTTTCTCTGTCTCTGTCTTTAATTCAGATAAATAAACAAAACTCTTTTAAAAAGATTAAATTTCCTCAGTGGCAAGTCAGGTGGGGTGGTGAGAATGCCCAGTTGCACTGTGGTTTATGCTCACCATCCATATGTAGTGTTGTACTGGGAGGCAACTGCTGATCCACCATCTACACCACCCGGCCTCTTTCCCTGCATCCCAGGAGAATGTAAGCACAGGGCTGTGGAGCATCTCTGGGCCAAGACCTCGCAGGCCTTCAGTTCTTCTTCCCTCCTGATGGATTGGGGAGCCACTGATGAAAGGAACGTGGGCCCTGCTCTGAAATCACACATGGAAGAAGATGCCTGTTGGCTGCGAATACTCATCTTTTCACCTTTAATTGAGAAAGAAATTTCTATTGTGCAGAGCCATTCTCCTTTGGGAATGTTTATTATCAGCATTTTGACTCTCTTTCATTAAAATAGGGAGAACGAGTTGGAGAGGAATGAAACACCACTTAGAAGGCAAGTGAAAGTGCAGACAGCAGAGACAGGCGCAGCGCCAGTTTACCAAGATTGGCCGGCGCCTTTCACAAGTGCCTAGTTCAATACTTTCACAAGGATTTCGTTCAATGTTATGTCTATTTTGTTGTTGTTTATCCATAAACACCTTGATCCATAAACTTTGTTTATCCATAAACGCCACGAAAACATATTTATTGAGTGCTAACTGTGTATGTGCTGAGGGAGAGAGGAAGAGTCCCAACAAGGATAAGACCAGGTCCTGACCCTCAGGGGCCAATGGAGCTGAACATGGGAAGAGATTTTGAGTAAATCCTATCAGGGTTAGACGTGATAGTGCTATGTGAAAAACAGGACCAGGAACTAGTGAGAGCCTATTGAAAACCCTTATCCTGCTTGATTCGTGGGGGGAATGAGTCACGGCAGCCACGTTTCAGGGCATAAAGATGAATAGGTCGTATAGCCATGTGATTAAGGATATTCTTACTACACAATAAAAATGAAAAACCATTGAAACAAGGTGATACAATTAGAAGATTCAGCTTGAAATGTTTGGAAGTGTTTTATAGTTTGTAAGAGAGGAAGGTGGTGCAGAAGGAGGAAGGTAGTTCTGTAGAGATTCAGAGGGGAGTTGAAGTGGGATGAAGAAAGAGTTTGTCTCCTGCACACCAAGAGAAGCAAGAGAAGTTATTACAGAAATTCTCAGACACATCTCCAAGGGTTGTATCCCCGTGCTCTTTCTGTTGACTTCATAACTGGACCATCTAAACATGTGCTGTCTTGATTCACATTAGATATTGATGATTTAGCAAGATATCTTTATACTTAGTTGGAAATCAGCTGTCTTGCCATCATATTTTTCAAAAGTTTCTGATATTCCAGTTACAAGCTGAAGAATTATCATCTAATGAGTATTCTACCAAAAGATCCATACAGTGAAATATAGTAATAAATTTAAAGAGGATTGCACTTTCCCAAATAACATTAATTTTTACATAAAGTTGGATTTGTCACTACCAAATCATTGATACATATCCAATATTAATAAAATTAAGGTACCACTAAAATATTCAAGATTGTGTACTAATATTGTCAAAGCAATTTTTCTATCCTTTTAAAAATATTTATTTATTTATTTATTTGAAAGAGTTAGAGAGAGAGAACGCATGCGAGAGAGTCTTCCATCTGTTGGTTCACCCTCCAAAAGACTGCAACAACTGGGATGGGACATGCCATAGCCAGAAGCCAGGAGCTTCATCTGGGTCTCCCATGTTGGTTGCAGGGGCCATCTTTCATTGCTATCCCAAGTGTATGAGCAGGGAGTTGGATCATAAGCAGAGCAGCCGGGACATGAATTTGAACCCATCTGGGATGCTGGCATCACAGGAGGCAGCTTTACCCACTATGCCACGGTGCCAGCCCCTACCCTTTGTTGCTTCTCTGAATGTACATTAGCATGTAGAACAGTATTTGAAGCTTACAGGAAAGGAAGAAATGAGAGAAGAATACAAATAAATATAAAGTAGTTACATGTGTGTAGATGAAAGTTTTATTTTATAATTAATTTTGCATTTGGAAGAGATTTTACTGAAAGGTGAAGGCAAAACTGACCCTATGTGAGTATTCTTAACTTGGATATGATGAATTAGCAAGTAAACAACTGAAGATTCAAACTCAAGATGTTTTTAAATTAGTCCCCATTTAGGGGGACCTCTCTGAAGACTAGTATTTGGCAACTCAACTCTAATAAATAAAAATATTCAGACAAAAGGGCAAGAAGAGGATGCATGGTTCTGGGAATCCTGTGTATGAAAGTGGGCAACGTACAGAGTAGGCTAACATCCCAGAATGCTTCCATAAAGGGTAGGTAGTTTGATGAGAAAGACTGGGGTTCATTTTCTCAGCCTTGCCATACACGTATACAGGAGAGTGTGATGCTGCTTCATTTAATTCTCCTGTGACTTCGCAGGGGTAATGGTTTGAACAACATTTGGATCCCCAATTCATGCAGCTTTTCAAAGTCTTGTGTTAGCAGTTAATGGAGTAAGGGTGCAGACTTGATGTAATTATGATGTCTTGGAGGCGGGCCTAATGAGGGGTCTCTGGGTCACAGGGCCATGGCATTGGAAAATGGTTCTCATGAAAACACTGATTATGTGTCTCCCCACTTCCTGTGTCTCCCCACTTCTTACCACACCATCCATCCTTTCTGCCACACCTATTCTGCCCTCATCAGGTTCCAGACTAATGCGATTACTAGTGATCTTGCACTGTGGGCTCCAAAATTCTAAGCCAAAGTTAAACCTTCTTTCTTCCTAAAACATTTTTTCTAATATATTTTTGTTAAAGTAATGAAAAGCTGGTGAATACAGAAAATTGGTCCTGAGAGTGAGGCTGTTACTGTTAACTATGCCTGAAGATGTGGAGGAATCATTCTAAATGGTTTACCGGAAAACGTTGGAAGAGTTTGGAGGAGCAGACTGGAGAAAGTTTAGAAGACTGTGGGAATTCTGGGGAAGGCTCAGAATATGAGAATCCTAGTGGAAATGTGGACAGGAAGGGCTATGCTGATGCGATCTCTGCTGGAAATGAAAATTCTATTGGGAACTGGACTGAGGGCTGTGCTCATTGCATGGTGCAGCAGAACCTAGCTTTTTCTGTGTCCCTGTACTGAGACTTTCTGGGTGAATGAACTTAAAGGTGGTAGACTGGTTTGTTTCACAGAGGACATTTGAAGGGGATGTGTTCAGGCTGCAGCATGGATGTCCTTGGCTGCTGTTAGCATGTCTTACAGTCACAAACAGAAGCAAATTTTGGAAAATTTTCAGCCTGTCCAGGAAAGTAAGGAAGAAAATGTCTGTTTGGATAGGAAAGTCACATAGAGAAACTGCATGCTGAAGGAGAATTAGCTCAGACAAAAGAGAGCCTTGCACTCAATGGGAGAAAGACCCTGTTGGTGTCTCCAATATGTCCCTGACTGCCCCTTCCATCCCAATCTCATCTCATGCCTACAAGTACAGATTTGTTCCAGAATCCATATAGGAAAGAACCTTGGGTGCCCTGCTAGCCCAGGACCACCTCAGGATTCTGACTTGCCAAGTCCAGCTCCTGCAGGCTACTGACCTTGACTTTCTCCACAGGATGCTAGTTTTGCAGAGGTATAGAATGCAAAATTGATGGGGCCAAGGAGACTTACATCGATATTTGAAAAAGAAAGCCTGGGTGGCCAGGCAGAGTTGTACTGCGTGGTTGGAGACCTTGCATGGAGCGATGCATAGGGAAGCTGCAAGAGTAGAACTGCATGAGAGACTCTAGAAGGGAGAGGGAAGAGAGGGGATAGCAACATGAGGCACCTGCTGAGCACAGCACAAGCAGTGATCCAGGCTGGGAGAGTGCAGACTTCGGTGTGCAGCATCAGAGAGCAGCCATGGAGCAGAGAGCAGCAGAGCCAGGAAGGCATGGAGGCCTCCACCTAGATTTCAGAGGACGCTGTATACAAAGAGGGGGCCCAGATAGGGTTGGTCGCAGGGGTGGAGTCACTGCAAAGAGCACCCAGTAGGTCAGTACCAAGCAGAAATGTGGTCAGACTGCTGCAGAGTCCCCGGCAGAGCAATGCTTAGTCTAGCTGCAGAGACGAGGTTCCAACCGTGAGAATTGAAGCATGGGCTCTGACCAACACAGTCAAAGGGCAGTCACTGGGAGTCCATCCCCCACAGTGTGCCTAGGATGCCAGACATGGAAGCCTAAAGACTTGATACTTATTCTGCTATGTTGGCCTGGTAAATCATGTCTCTTCTGTGTGAAATGGAAATCCTTGCTTCTTCCTGATCCATTATTATATCTTGAAAGTATGTTTTTGATTGTACAGATTCACAGCTAAGGATACTTACCTTGGGTCTCAGATGAGACTGTGGACTTTTGGACTAGATTTGAACTGGGTTAAGACCATGAGGCTTTTGGAGATAGAATGTATATTGTCTGTGAGAAGGAATTGGATGCTGAAGAAGCTTCTAAACTAAGGAATAACAGCTGGACTACTGAAGCATCAATTTAACTACTCATATAGAACCTAAACTACCAAAGTAACCTCTGTACATTTTTATAAAGATATTTTTATTTATTTTCAGTCAGAGTTAGAGAGAGAGAGAGAGAGAGACAGAGAGATCTTCCATCCACGGATTCACTCTCCAGATGGCTACAACAGCCAGTGCCGGGCCAGGCTGAGGCTAGAGGCTTCATCTGGGTCTCTTACGTGGAAAGGAGGGCCTAGACACTTGGGCCATCTTAATCGGCTTACCCAGGCCATTAGCAGGAAGCTGGATTGGAAGTGGAGTCACCAGAACGTAAACTGGTATCCACATGGGATGCCGACATCACAGGCAGCGGCTTTACCTGCTAGGCCACAACACCAGCCCCTGAGTAACCTATAAACTATCAAAGAAGCACCCGTCCTTTTGAACTAGCACCTGCACTATTGAAGTAGCCCCTGGGCTGTCGAAGTTGCACCTGGTTGCTTTGCCTTTTCCATTCTTGACCCCTAACCATCACGCATAGGGAAATCAAACGTAGAGTAGAAGCATTTAATTGTGACCGCTATGACTCTATAAATCATTCAGACACTGCGCTGAGCTCACCGCCTCTATCCTCACACTCACGGCTCCAGTACCGCAGCCTCCTTGTAGTCACACAAATACATTCAGGCTCTCCTTACTTACGTCCCTTGTGTGAGAAAAAAAATAAAGCAAGATTTTTGTTCAAACCAACTGAGTTAATGATTATTCAGTAAAAAAAAAAAAGGTAGTTTTGAAAGTTTTATCAGGGGCACATGTAAGGGTAAGTAAAATTAGAAAAGCCAGCACAGTAAAAACCCACATGCCCGTTGTCCAACAATAGCTCTCATCACCTCTCTGAGATCCTTGCTTCCTCTTTACATTGATTCGTTCCCCTCTCCCTACACCACCACCACCACCTGCACTGGACTCATAGCTTGTATTTTTGTCATTTGTTTGATAGGTCATCCTTTCTAAGACAACCACATGCTGTTTTTCCCAAGACACGAGTGGTATTTTCCTAATATTATTAAATATTGATTCAGATTCAGAAAAATAGTTTTGATAAACCATGGCAATCAAAATTTTCTATAGATATTTAAGTTACAGGTGTTTATTGGAAACTTATAAGCAGATGTTGAAACAGGAGGTGATTGTATGAATTTTGGAGTTGGTGAGAGATGTAACATAGAGAAGCTAGCACTTCAAATTAGGGTTTTGTATAAGACCCCGTAGGCGACGATTGTCCAGAAGTTGGACCGACATTTTCCGGCTGGAAGAGGAGGTCTCAAGATGCAGAAAATAAAATTTGCAAATAAAAAGAGAAACCCAGAAAAGATCAGTGATCAACCAAAGTCAGGAAAAAAATTGAGCTGAGAACTTGAATTCAGAGCATTCTTTCCTTCTCCCATGAAATTGTCTTCACTTTCCTGAAGTTAAGAGAAAAATGCATTTCCCCTTTCAAATGCTTGCTTTTCTGTAGAGAGAATAGATTGCAAATATTGATTTATTTCCATATCATTATTGATTTTATTCTTACACTTACCTTACTGTGCCGTAGAAGTGTGTCTCGTCTGGGAGCTTCAATCTTTCAGTTGGGAAATCAGATAACCCTGGATGCTATCTCTGCCAAGGACTTGGTGACTCCAGAACGGGGGGAGCGACTCCTTAATGTCCTCACAGAATGATTCAGTTCAAGAAGCAGAAAGCTTGCTGCACCTGTTGAGAGATAACAATAACATCTGTGTTATCACACACGTCAAGGCCGATTCAGCTTGGAACCAATTGTTCTGTTTCTTGTCTTCTGTCTTGGAAAAGCCAGGCTATTACTGCTTATGTAAGAAATCAAATCAGAAAATCAGTATTGGTAAGAAGCAGAAAGTCATTATTTAGAGCAAAAGCTTTAAGAGCTGGAGGTCCTCAGGACAGTATAAACAATGCCAGGTGATGCAGCGTCGTTCCTTAACTTGAATTTAGAGTTGATTTCATCACATGGCTTCTATCTTTATAGACTTGAAAGATAGATGTCTGAACTCACAGTTTCATTTTGGTTTGTAGCCATGATGGCAAAAGTTGGAAGACTGGCTCCCAGGAGGCTTCTGGGAGCCAGAAGCTAGGAGACAACGAGAAAGCGAAACCTATTCCAGTGAAGTCATGGGAAGCATAAATTACTCAACCATTTTAAACCTGGAAATGCACTTCGACATTGGAGTTGCTGAGAAAATCAATGGTTAGCATTAGTAAACGAGAAATATGTTAGCCAATTTCCCCCGAAATCTGTACCAACAAATGGAATGTAGGAACTATGTGTGACAGGAAAACAAGGCATGAGTTTCTGTAAGAAATCACTCTGTGTTGTTTATATAACATCTCCCTCTGACCAATTTAAGCTGGTTGTGTGTTAGTTCTCTTCTGTAATGAAGGTAAAACATCAGTGGATAAGCAGAGGAGAGGAGTTGAGCCCATCCTCAAGGGTGCCAGCTGTTTGCCTCTAAGGGAGGATGTATTACCAGGCACGGCGGGCACCAGGCATGCCCACAATATCAGCCTGACTCAGCGGTTTCCAAGTTATCTGACTTCAAATAGAATCTCAACCTCTCTGAGCTCCGGTTTGGCCATCTATTCTGTCTCCTTTTTAGGGCTGCTCTGAATAATTTATTGCTGGTCTGAGGCTTGCATTGTTTTATACTTCCATAGAATCTTCATTGTTTGCAGGAATAGCAGATAAACATTGAAAGAATTTAATAGTTGCCTATTCATATTGAATACGTAATCATTTTGGCAGCAAAATTGTATTTAAATCCTACATAACTCAATCTTTGTAAAAAGCCAAACCTTAAGTATCCAAAGCTTGAAACTGTTAATTTAAAAATAAGCAATAAAACAATAAGAACCCCTGCAGCTGATCCCGCTGAGATATTTTTTTAAAAATCTAAAAAAGCTTAATCTTTTCAAAAGTTATTTTAGCTCTAGAGGTATAAAATCAAAGTTATCTTGGTTCTACAAAGAAGGGAGAGGGTCTTTGAGTTCATACCACCAATTTAGAACCTCATGTCTTTCATCAAATTTGGGCACAGATCAAATTTCTGCGTTCTCCTGTTCTCAGGAGATTCCTCTTGTTGTGGAGGACAAGTACCAACATGGAGGAGTAACTGCCTAAGCAAGTAGGAAAGAGTTAGATTTAAAATTAATATGCATGCAAGTCTGTGTGCAGGTGTGACGTGTGCAGAGTGACCTGGTTAATAACCTAGCAACTGGGCCACATTTGCTCTCCTCTGTGGACTGTGGCTCCTGAATGTGGAGGGAGAGTCCAGTGGGAGCTGCAGCCACTTCTCTGCTTGTAATCCCCTCACTCTCGGCTCTTGCTTCTTTGTGACAAGCCTGTTCACTTGAGAATGGACACTCTCAGGACTCAAGTGTGGCCAAACATCATGAAGCCACAATGCTTTGGATGGCAGAATTTGGGATTCAGAGTCTCAGTTTTATAACCTTAAAATAGACCCCGCATAAAGGACCCTAAGTATAGAGATACATTGTGTATTCACAGCACACCATGAAGAGGAAGTCAGGAGTGAATTGGGGCCATTGCTTTAGGATGAGTCTGGGAAGGATGAAAAGCAAAAGCCGGTGACTGAGAACTCAGAGAAAATCAGAGCAGTGAGTAGGGCAGCCCTACTTCCGACCACCCCGTGTTCTCCGGGTTCCAGGCACCACAGCTCTGCACCTGCTGTGCCTTGGGCAGTTCCGAGCCTTCCTGGAGGTGTAAGGAAAGGCCTTTCGGGGCGGCTGCTGCCCTTGCAATCCCGCCTCCGTGCTGAAACAAAGGGGAAGCAGCAGCCGCATCGCCACATCTGTGCTCCTTTCTACTCCAGGAAACGGAAAGAAGTGAAGTCGGAGCCGGGGAAATGTCTCCTGGAGAAAAACAAAGGGAAGAACTGGCACGCAGTCTCACCTCCATCCCCGTAACTGTTGAGGACAATATTTGAGCTTTGGTCTCAGTGCTGGACTTCTGTCTAAACTTGTAAACGCAGCCACGGCCAGAGCTGCCTGGGTTCTGCCCTGTGCCCTCTCTTCTGCGTGCGGTCTTTCTTGCCTCACTCTTTCCCCTTCTCAGTGGGAAGAGTCTGGATCACAGTGCAGAAAATGATCGTGTTCGTTCTGGGTGCATGCCTTGGCTGGTCCAAGCCGGTTCCTGCATCCCTAAAGCAACACGAGGCGTTTCCTTTAGCTCTGAAGCATCTTCCAGGCGCTCCGAAGCTCTGTGACCCCAGCCCCCGGTCCCCAGCTTCTCTTCTCCTTCCTCTTCTTCCATCAGACAAGCGCCTCAGGGGTCCCTGGCAAGTACATGTGACGTCGTGGGTCTGACAGCCCCTGCTCTGCATCCTCCCAAGTCTTCAGGCAGTCGCCTGAGGTTTCCATGCCATTTCACAGACAGGGAGACAGGCGTAGAAGGGTTAGGCAACAAGAAGAGACTGAACGCAGCCATCACACTCTGGTGCCAGTGAGGGCCTGACGCAGGGGCCCACTCTGTTTACCCAGTAATTCTTCAGGGAGCTGACAGCGGGGTGCATGCATGACGAGTGTGACAAGCCCCTGGAAACCCCAACTCCAAGGCAGGAAGGGTTCCATGCACTGCACGGGGCCAGACGGGGACTCTGGGAGCGAAGGCATGGGGTGGCTTTCTGAACGGCAGCAGGTGGCAGCCCGCGTGGCCCTCACGTGCGGTGTCCTGCGCAGTCAGCCTGGCGGTTTTGAACCTCTGATGATGAGGACACATCTTCCTGGGCGCCCTCGCCCCGCGTTGTGGGAAATGCACCCCCCACAAGCTGTTGTCCTTCCAGCTTCTCAGGGAGGCAATGCATGCTCCTCTCCTAACACTACCCACTCCTGTGCCTCACACAAGCACCCTGTCCTCCTCCCCCTGCCTCCCAGCCCCCCGGCACTGCACCCCCATCGTGCTGTGGCCCCTGCCCCAAACTGAGGCATCTGCAGTTCTTACCAACTCTGCACATTGCTACTGGAAAAACACCCTGCATACCCAACTTGTCATATCACTTCTCCCGGTAAGAACCTACTGCACTTGGCTTATAAAATGAAATCCATATTTGATATCTAACCAGCCTGATTGATTGTTGGATCGGTTAACTAAATTTCCACTTATATCCAAGCATTTGTGTAATATCATGGGTGTGAATCCGACAACAGTTTAAATACGATGTTACAGTAGTAGTTTTCAATGCTTATGTTGCACATAGGAAGATTCAGGTGGCTTCTCTTTTTCATGAGTAAGGGCATTTCAGGACTAGACTTGGGCTAGAATATGCTGTGATAGGAAAGACGGAAGTTTTAAAACTGCTCTTGAAAATTTCTGGCCCAAAGAAGACTAGATTCAAATAGTAATTCACAAGTTGTGTCTTGAGAATCCAAGTGCACGAATCAGCCTGTGTTAACTACGACATGGGTTCCTTTTTTAAAATTTTTTTGAAACCATGCATCATTCCTTCTCAAATTTTTTCATGAATTTTTTTAAAACCAAGACCAAATTTAGTACTTGAACTTTAGTGTTGAAAATTCCCTTGGATATCGTATAGCTTATGGGTTATTTACCATTAAGACCCAGGCAGGAGATTCAAGGGTCTGGCAGGGTGTGTGTTGGGAGGGGGCAGGGAGAGAGAATGGAGATCAGAATTCTGGGGAGGATGTCATGACTCAGCCTCTCAGCTGCATTCTTGGCACCCAGCCCGTGAGCAGGTGCAGACTAGGGTCCTTCAAGGGGCAGAGGTGAGCCTCCAGCAGAGAAGTGAGAAGAACTGCCCAAACTTCACATTTTCTGTTGGTGTTCTTGGCCTTCACCTGTTCCCCTTGGAAATGGAAAGCCCACTGTTGTGTGTTCTGGTGGCCACTGGGAGACAGGTGCTGACACCTGTACAGCACTCCCGGAAACGTGTCCCAGCACCCACTGCTCGGGTTTGTCGTCTGCAGCACTCACGCCACGGGAATCTGTCTCATACACTATTTAGGGCAGGCTGAGTACTTTAAAATCACAAGAAGTTGTGTCTTCTAAGTTTTATTTAGGAATTTCTGTCTGTCATTTTCTGGGCTTTCATGTGAATTTAACTCTGACTTTGGGTCCAAGCTTAGAAATAGTATAGAACAAAAATATGCCTCCCACTGCAGAACACTACACTCTGTGAAGCAGAAGTCTGATCTTGTGGGAAAACTCAGGGGAAGGGTTTAAAATATTTATTTTTCTGTAGTGTTTAGATAGGAGCATCTTGGTTTTTTAATGTCATGGTCACCTGGTATGCAATAAATTAAAAATTTTTATACAAAAGTATTTATAAATGAGGCGAACTATGTTATGATACCAATAATTTAAATTCCTTTTAAATGAAAATTGATATTTTAAATGCAATGTTTATCTCAAATTTAATGTTTCTTTACAATGTTGCTGAAATGTGCACTTTATAACTAAGAGAACCTTGATGATCATTTAGTCATTAACATAAATAGAACGAGACTCATCATTGTGTTGATGTCTTGTGGCAAACTGTACAGCCGTTCCAAGAGTTTTAAGAGTACATGTAGTTATTAACAGAACCACCTATTGAGAGAGACCACACAGATGGCTATTATTGAAAGTTTTGCATAGCATATTTTGCTTTCTTTAATTTTGTGTAAATGTAAAATTATGTCAAACATAGCATTAAATGACCTCATGGTTTTGAGAATAATTCCTAATAGTTCCAGCAGGTGGCAGTATATAATTCCATAAAAGCATCGAATCGCCTCTTAACTATCTGTGCCAACGCACTCCTGCGGGTTTTTAATGTGACTGAGTTTTCCTTCCCTCTTTAATTTGAAAGTAGCATATATGTATGTGCAAAGAAGAAAATAACTTCAGTATGGAGATAGCATCATGCTAAGGTTAGTAATAATGACTAAATTTATTGAGTGTTGATTCTGTGACTCCTACTATTCTGCTTGATATGTATCATCTTCCATGCTTATCACCTTCCTGATGGTGTTATTATTGTGTCCATGTTATGGACAAGGAAATTCAGACATGGACTTGCCCAAGTGTTCACAGCTACTCTGTACAGGAGGTGTGATTTTAAACCAAGAACTCTGGCTCCAGTTGCTTAATTGTTGGAAAAATAATATGTGCTTAAAATTTAAAATGCTGAGTAAAATACAGCAGATCTGCAGAAAAAGAGACTTCATTGGAGATAACTTCACAATGAGATCATCGATTGCACTCTTAGTTCATAGAGGTCATTAGGTCCTTTAGGAGCCAAGAAATAATACAGAAATTTATGGATCAAACTGCAAATCATTCAAGTGGGAGAAAAAAATCGACTTCCAGGAGTCCCTGGGCCTTGTGGTATGACTGCAGCAGCCTGATGCAAGGCACAGACAAGGGACGAGCAGGGTCCAGAAGTGAGAGAAGCCGTGTGTGGTCCAGAGGAGCAGCCGGGAAGGGGCTGCCTCTGCACGCGCTGTGTCCTGAGCTGCACTGACCCTGTCTCACTCCCGGAGAATTTCTTCCTCCTGACGCTCTCTGTGCCATAACGTGATCACAGAGCACCAGGACTGGGGAATCTGGCAGCATTTACAGAACATTTTTACTCACGTTTTTCTCTTTGTGTAAACATTAGGTGGAGTGAGGAATCTAAAGATGACCTTTTATGTAACTTTTAAGAATTTTAGCTGGCACATAAATTTCCATATTTATAGGGTTCCATATGGTATACACTGTGAAATGTTCAAATCAGGGTGAACGTATCATTCTCCTGGAATATTTATAATTTATTTATGGAGGAAGTATTCAGAATCATTCCTTCTACCTTTAAAAACATACAATACATTATCCAGGCAGGAGAAGAAATGGACTGAATGACCTCACCCACATGTGGAATCTAGAAGAGTTGATTTCATAGAAGTTGAGAGTAGTAGAATGGTTATGAGAGTATAGGGAGAGTAGGTGGGGGATAGGTTGATTAAGGGGTACTGCATTTTAGTTAGGAGAAAGAAGTCTTGGTGTTTATTACACACTGGGGTGAGCATGAAGATGACAATGTCCCATATGGAGCTGGCATTGTGGCAGAGTGGGTTAAGTCCCCACCTGCAGTGCTGGCATGCCATATGGACACCAGTTGGGTCCCAGCTGCACCACTTCCAGTAATGCTCTCTGCTAATGTGCCTGGGAAAGCAGTAGAAGGTGATCCAAGTACTTGGGCCCCTGCCACTCGTGTGGGAGACCCAGGTGAAACTCTTGTTCTTGGCTTTGGCCTGGCCCGACCCTGTCTCTTGCAGCCATTTGGGAGTGAACCAGGGGATGGAAGATCTCACTCTCTCTTTGTCTCTGTAACTTTCAAATAATTAATAAATAAATAAATCTTATAAATATATAGTTTGTTTGGTATTTAATTTTTATATTTAGTTATTTAATGACACATTTTCGAATATTCTCTCTTCCTGAAACTCTGCTCTTAACTCTGGAGCACTTGCTATTCTCTGAGTACATCCCTAACTTCTGTCTGTGTATTAGCTTTGTTAAGAAAACATACCAGGGATGGCGCCACGGCTCACTAAGCTAATCCTCCGCCTCACGGCGCCGGCACACTGGGTTCTAGTCCCAGTCGGGGCGCCGGATTCTGTCCGGGTTGCCCCTCTTCCAGTCCAGCTCTCTGCTGTGGCCAGGGAGTGCAGTGGAGGATGGCCCAAGTGCTTGGGCCCTGCACCCCATGGGAGACCAGGAGGAAGCACCTGGCTCCTGGCTTCGGATCGGTGCAGTGCACCGGCCATGGCGGCCATTTGGGGGGTGAACCAATGGCAGGAAGACCTTTCTCTCTGTCTCTCTCTCTCTCACTGTCTAACTCTGCCTGTCAAAAAATAAAAATAAAAATAAATAAAAATAAACATACCTGCTGGTAATACATAAGTAGATATTTATAGGCAAAATTATGTGTTAACTGAGATTTTCCTTAAAATACTCCAGTGGAATTTCTGTTTCTAGCTATGATGGACTGTATTCTTGCAAAGCAAAGAATACAAATCAAACCTCTTTAGCCTACACGTAGAACACATAGGATAGGGGCTGGCAGCGGTTAGGCTGCCACCTGCGATGCTGGCATCCCACATCAAGGTGCTGGCTCTCAGCTGCTGATTTTCTGACCCAGCTCCCGGCTAATGAGTCTGGGAAAGCAGCAGATGATGGCCTAAGTACCTGGGCCCCTGACACCCATGTGGAAGACCCCACTGGAGCTCCAGGCTCCTGGCTTCTGCCTGGCCCAGCCCCTGGACATTGTGGCCTTCTGGAGAGTGAAGCAGTGCATGGAAGATTTCTTTCTCTCCCTGCCACTCCCTCTTTCTCTGTCATTCTGCCTTTCAAATAAATATAATAAATCTTTAAATAATCCATATAGAATAAAGATATTACTTAAGCTACGTATAAAGCAACACTCCTTCCTCAAAACAAAAATAAAAACCTTGTCCAGGAGCATCAGAAAGCAGCTCGGGCAGCCAACACGTGGAGATCCCCGAGAGAATAAAATCATTGAGGAGAGTCTGACGTCCACCCTGCACTTCCCTTTGAAACATTTGGTGGTTTTTGAATTAATCTGGATGTGAGGCTGAGAACCCAAGGAGAAATCTGCTTGAGACCATCTCGGCACGGGGAGACTAGAATTGAAACTCCAGCCACCAACACGAGTAGGACTCAGAAGGTCAACCCTCAAAGAAAAAGACGTACACGAGCCGGGTTTGGCAGTGTGACCTTGTTTTCCACTCAAGGGATCCAGCGTCCACCAAGAAGCTAAACAGACGGGAACTCAGCTTACAGGCTGGGGAGTCGGCAGGGCTAGAGAATTAAACTGTTTTAGGCTTGCCGGGAAGCTCCCTGTTTGACATCCTCAGCTCTGCAGCGTGCCTGAGGTCTACATCATATGAAATGCCCAATCCAGAAATGGAGCAGGACTTCTACAGTCCAAAACCAGAACGAGCCTCCAAACCAGGATATACTCTCACGGTGACAGAGCAGAGAGAACAAAATCACACCCAGGTGAGGGACGTGGACTCAGTTCTTGAATGGAATGAAGATCTTTCTCTCTTCTGATTTCTAAAAAGTTTTTGAAAGATAGATTTATTTATTCATTGATTCATTCATTCAAAAAAGCAGAGTGACCAAGGGAGGTAAGCGGAAAGGAGAGAGAGAGAGAGAGAGAGAGAGAGAGATTGCTTTCTTACATTTGCTGGTTTATTCTCCAACAGCCCGCAACAGCCAGTGCTGGGCCAGGCCAAAGCCAGAGCCAGAGATATATCAGCAAGAAGTCAGGTTTACTTTTCTATACACACAGATGTTTATATATAACGTATTTACATGTATGTGTGTGCAAATTCATTCATACGCATAAATTTCTTGCTGCGTCAGCTGAGAGGGCCGAAAAGAGATGACAGCCCCCACCCAGTTGCAATAAGCACAGCCCAGTCTAGGATCATCCTGGTCTAATAAAGACAACCTGGGCTCCCTGTGAAAATGGCTCACTTGGTTAATTCTCCGCCTGTGGCACCGGCATCCCATATGGGCGCTGGGTTCTAGTCCTGGCTGCTCCTCTTCCAGGCCAGCTCTCTGCTGTGGCCTGGGAAGGCAGTGGAGGGTGGCCCAGGTGCTTGGGCTGCTGCACCTGCATGGGAGACCAGGAGGAAGCACCTGGCTTCTGGCTTTGGATCGGCATAGCTCCAGCTGTAGCGGCCATTTGTGGGGTGAACCAACGGAAGGAAGACCTTTCTCTCTCTTTCTCTCTCTCTCTCTTTCTCTCTCTGTCTAATTCATCTGTCAAATTTTTAAAAATGAGTAATTCTAACACTTCCACAGGAAGTGTACAAGATGAATTTAGAGCATCTTATAGTTCCAGAAAATAAGAAATCTCTTGAGACAATCCCCAAACACACACACACACACACACACACACACACACACACACACACAGCCTCCATGGTGATGCAGTGTGTCAAAGAGACTCAGGAAGCACCTCGAAACAGCTCACAAAAGCCAAAATAAAACAATTTAGGAACAAAGTATATAAGGTAGTATTGGATTATATCACAAAGTCTAAAATAAATATCCATGATTTATGCTACTTTAAACAAATGATTGGAGACAAAGAAAGAGGTAAAGAAACAGCTCTCTGGCACAGAATTCCAAAATGTGTATGGACACTGTCTTCAGAGAAGGAGCATCACTCCCCTCTCCGTAAGTGTTGGCCAAGAGACTCTCTGTCCCAAGGAGCAGAGACATGCTGCTCACTCCCTGTGTACTTAGTGGCTTCCTCCAAATACCGTGGACTAGAAGGTAAAGAGCAACTGTACAGTGGAGAAGACAGCTGGTGGCCTAGGTCAACATCAACAAGGAAGGTCATCCTGATGGGATGTCCGTTGATGTGATATGATGAGAATCGCCTCTTGCCTCTGAGATCTTCTCCCCAGTGCCAGTAACTCCAACCAAACAATGAGGAAACATCAGATAAAACACAGTAGGTCTTTCTGCACAGCATCTAGCCCGCCCTCAGCAAACTTGCTACCATCATGAAAATCAAGGAAAATCTGAGAAATAGCTATAGCCACAGAGAAGCCTAAAGACACTTGTTCATAACTGGCTTTTTAAAGCGCACGGAACACCCATTTTCCTGTCTACTTTCCTTTGTTTAGATTTTGTAGAATCAACTTCTCAATCCATGTTCTGGGGATGCTCTTCAGGAAATGTCTGTGTTCATCTTTGCTTTCTGTATTACCGTGCTCTCTTGGGGATTCATTTTTCTCCTCTTTGAAACATATTCCTTAGTAATTCCTTTAGATATGATCTGTAGAGAGATGGTGCACTTTCTGAATCCCGTGAAGTGTTTACTGATGTACAGTCAATGGCCTAAAACAGCTCAGTCAGAATATCTAGGGGCAGGGTACTGGAATCAGGTTTTATTTGGTTTCAAAATTTTTAAAAGATTTATTTATTTGAAAGAGTTACAGAGAGGAAGAGACACACACACACACAGACACACACACACACACAGAAAAATCTTCCATCTGCAGATTCACTCTCCAAATGCCCACTGTGGCCAAGGCTGGGTCAGGCCAAAGCCAGTAGTCTGGAACTCCATTTGAATCTCACACATGGAGGCAGGGGACCAACAACTTGTGCTACCTCCCTCTTCTTCCCTGGGTGCACCTGCAGGGAGCTGGATCCTAAGTGAAGCAGCCAAGTCTTGAACCAGGGCTTCTAGGGAATGCCAGAATTTTAGGTGGCAGCTTAACCTTCTGTGCCACAACGCCGACCCCTCTGTTCTGAAATTAACATATAAAATATTAAAAATGGATGAGAAATCAATGTGAAATATACATTACATATTGATTTTAAACACACAGAGACTTGCATAAACACAGTGTTCCGTCATATTGGAAAACACTTGCACTAATCCAGACTATTGTAGCTTAATCTTTGTCAGTCCATTCCTCGAGTTTATGGCATTAGTGAATATCCTGCATTTTATCATCATCCATGATTTTCCATTTTGCACTTCTTATAAATGTGTTCATTCTTTCTGATTTGTTTGCTCTCCATTGTACCAATGATATTCACGAATGTTTTTTAATACTTTTTTTTCTGTCTGTGGCATTAATTGTTTAAATGTACCACAATTTATTTATTCTGTTTACCCATCATTTTCCTGTTCATGGACTTTGGGATTGTTTTCGATTTGGGGTTATGTGAATCAAGCTACCAATAACCTTCTTGCACAAGTCTTTTCCTGTGATTATCTGTGCTGATCCATCATGGCTGTATTTTTTGGAGTGGATTGCTGGATCCTATAGTGACCTAATACTTCCGGGAACTATCAATGTCCTCGAGTTACTGACCATCTCCCTCTCCCCTGTTTGGGGCACAGGGGTAGGGTTCTAGTTGCTCCAGATCCTTGGCATTTTCAGTCTTTTTAATTTTAGATGTGCGGGTGGATTTGTAGTAGGATATCTTTGTGTTTTTAGTTTACATTTTCTTGATTAGTGTTGATGTTGTTAGCTATTTCATAGGCTTATTGGCCATCCCAACGTCTTTTTCTGTATGTGTGAAGTGCCTGTGTGTTATAAGCATCGTTGTTATTTAAAGATATGGAAGCAATCCCAACATTTAGTCAAGCTTGAGAATCAGTATATTAGAAGGCTGCTGGGACTGGGAATTCATCATCCATGTTTTATTTTTGCAATCTTATTTTTACACTTTTTACGTTGCTTTTGGGAAGACTTCTGAGGTCATCCTTTCAATTCAGTAAATTGTCTTTTAAATGTAAACTTTCAGGCCACCTATGGAAATATGAATTTCAGCAAACCCTTTTGTGAATATTTTCCAGAATTTGTTGTGTTTTATTTAGGTACTATGCCTTACTTTTTGCTGGGAGCTTTAAATATCTTCACAAATTTCTCACTCTGCAAGTACATTCTTTTTTTAAAAAAAGATTACTTATGTATATGAAAGGCAGAGTTAGGGATGAGGGAGAGAGAGAGAGAGAGGGAGAGAGAGAGAGAGAGAGTTAGTTCTTCCATTGGCTGGTTAACTCCTCAAACTACTGCAATAGCTGGGGCTGAGCTGAGCTGAGACTGGGATCCAGGAGCCTCTGGGTCTCCCATGTGGGTGGCAAGGGCCCAAATACTTGTGCTGTGCTCTGCTGCTTTTCCAGGTGAATTAGCAGGGCACTGGATCTGAAGTAGAACAGCCAGGGTGGCCATCGCTGTGGCTCACTAGGCTAATCCTCCGCCTGCGGCGCTGGCACAGTGGGTTCTAGTCCCGGTCGGGGTGCCGGATTCTGTCCCAGTTGCTCCTCTTCCAGTCCAGCTCTCTGCTGTGGCCCAGGAGTGCAGTGGAGGATGGCTGAAGTCCTTGGGCTCTGCACCCCATGGGAGTCCAGGGGAAGCACCTGGCTCCTGGCCATTTGGGGGTGTAAGGAAGACCTTTCTCTCTGTCTCTGTCTCTCACTGTCTAACTCTACCTGTTAAAAAAAAAAGAAAGAAAAAAGAAAAAGAACAGCCAGGACTTGAACTGGCACCCATATGGGGTGCCAACATCACAGGCAGCAGCGTTATTAACCTGCTGTCCCACAGGGGGAGCCTGGCTGGTAAATTCTTTTCTTTTTAAAGCACATTGTCTCTTTTGTGGTGTGTATTCTTCCCAAGAGCTTTGTCCCCTTATCCTGCACTGGTGCTGTGGCTGAGATTCCTTGCTGGACAGCCTCTGAGCTGATTGCAGGGTCTACTCGAAGTGGACCATCAGTGCTGAAGCCTTTGGTCTCACCTTATTTAGGACAGGGAAAGCTTGGGACTTCCTAATGGACAGCTCATCTTGTTGGGTAGATGAGTGGCCCTTGTTCTGCCTGGACAATCTTAGCAACACAGAGTATGTTTCTGTCTCCTTTATCTGAGCTCTTAGGTCCATCGCTTTTACTTGGAATCCTACTCCTTGCACCCCTCGCTACACTGGTTACTGGTATAAGGGAAATGTTTGTGTCTGCCTGGGGAGGGGCCAATGTACTTTGAAAGCCTGCGTCCACCTGGTGCTTCTGCTATGATGCTCCAGTTAATCACAACATTGATTGACACTGAAAAACTCCCTGTTTCTCATGGTGCTCGCCCTGAGTGCTAGCCCATCTTTCCAGTCATTGTCTTTTGGACTCTTTTTGATCAATGTTTCACTCTACAAGAAAATCCCATTTTACTATTTTTTCAAGAATGGCTTAATTTATGGTCCATTAAGTTGCACAAACTTTCTTACATGGTTATTTTATACTTATAAGTATTTTCAACCCTCTTAGGCTTTGAGGTAGTAAGGTGGGACTACCACATTTACTTGCATCTTAATTTTGAGCTAGAGATCTAAAACACTGATTACTAATTTTCAGCAAATATTTCATGGCACTTTAAAAGGAGGTAATTAAGGATCATTTCAATATCCAAGAATCCCAACCTCTGTATTCTACTCAATGTAAGAAATAGCTATTATGTGCTGACTTTTTACCAGATGCCATGCCTTCTTTAGGTAAGTTGAGAAGAAAAGTAAGACATGCACTCTGACTTCAGACACTTAAATGCACAATCCTATGAATAATTATGGGAAATCTGTGATTTACTGGAGCTGTTAATAAACCTAAGTGACTAGTTTGGGGGATTGTGGAGCAAGAGATGAGTAAATTTCACAGAGGTGTGGATATCCAGTTTGGGTGAACACAGACTTCTCAGGAAAATAGATTGATGTAAGAGGGATGGGGTTGCTCAGAATTACTATTGCATGAAGTGCACATGGAGGGGACGAAGCAGATGGAGATTACACATTGGTCAATACTTCCTAAGGAACTTAGATTTTTCTCAAATGAGTTTTGAGAGACTATTGACAACATTTACAAAGAAGCGTGTTGGGATCACAATGACATTTTAGGTTCATTGAAGAGGTAGAACTGTAGTGGTGCTAGTCCATTAGGTGATAAGAAGTAATGCCAGGGAGACATTTGAAAAATATATGGAGAGCCTGAAGCAAGGCCTTGTTTGACAATGAGGATGGAAGGGAAAGAATAGTTGTGAGTTTACAAGGCAAAACCCACAATACTTGGAGAAAATGTAGATATAAAGAAATGGAGAGTGGACAGTGACCCTAGTCTTGGATGGCTGAATAGATGGATGGGTACAAGATGGATAAGAAGGATAAGACCTGGCCTGCACTGCTGGTCAATAGGCTAATCCTCCGCCTGCAGCACCGGCACACCGGGTTCTAGTCCCGGTCGGGGCGCCGGATTCTGTCCCGGTTGCCCCTCTTCCAGGCCAGCTCTCTGCTGTGGTCTGGGAAGGCAGTAGAGCATGGCCCAAGTGCTTGGGCCCTGCACCCCATGGGCGACCAGGAGAAGCACCTGGCTCCTGGCTTTGGATCAGCATGCTGTGCTAGCCGCAGTGGCCATTGGAAGGTGAACCAATAGAAGGAAGACCTTTCTCTCTGTCTCTCTCACTGTCCACTCTGCCTGTCAAAAAAAAAAAAAAAAAAAAAAAAAAGCATAAGACCTTACTCTTAGATATCTGAGTGGGGAGCGGCACTGCCACCTCAACCTGAAAAGAGAAACAAGAGCTGGAGAAGGACGTTCAGTCACGCAGGGGCTGTTCATTTGGATTTCCTAAGTCAGATTTTAAAAATCATGTATTTATGCATGCACATGAAAAGATTTTATGGAGAGCATTAGATTGTGTCAAATTCCAGAAAAAAGTCAAATTTAGGAATCAGAACAAAGCATTAATCTTTAGATACACAAGTTTCTTGCCAACATCAATATTATCTTAAAATAATCTAGCATAGTTGTAGAAGGAGTTCTATATATTTATCCAGAATTATATTATCCAGGGGGCAATTCACTGAAAAGTAAACTGACTTCTTTCAGTGCAGAAATAATAATCACTCAGATAATATAAAAAATATATTCCCCTCTATTATTTTTGGCCTTTAACGTCTTATCTACTGTAATTCCCAAATATGTGTAACCAATGTGCCTTCAGGGGTTGTACTTAATTTCCATGTGAAAATCCTAAAGTACAGTAAAATTACTTTATTTCCCATCCAAATTGCTTTCCTACTTTCTACCTTTGCAAGAAAATTTAAAGTTAATTTAAATATTTTCATATTAAGCTTTTCTGGGTTTTCTTATTAAAATTCTAAATGAATATATTTGATTCTCCTCTGAAAATACTTTTCAATTGCCAGTTCCTTTGCTAACTCAGTGTACATTAACAAACAGTGACCGACGGGACCTTTCCGTGATTTAATATCAAGGTACCAAGCAATTTTAAATGGCGGAGCTCCTTACACCGATGCAATGATTTCCTCTGCGGATGTCATCATTCTCTAAACAGGACAGTCTGTAAAGTACAACTGCCCTTGTGTGTGTAAGTGTGTGTACACACAATGTAGCTCTCTGCTGGCTGATACAATATTCCAGGTACTTATATCCAGTTGAAGGGAAAAAAAATTCTGTTTTGCCATATCTGAAAATATTTTTGCTATGAACTATGGGCAGTTTATATAGAAAGATAATCTTCATCCATATGTACTTAATCCTGCTTTGCCAGTTATTTAGGGAATGTGAAGAGAGGTGCTGATAACTTTGGCTTATTTTATGTAGATTCAGCTTTTTTTTTCCCCTTTTTTTTTTCCAACTGTGTTGTGTGACCTGGGTGTGGTTTGCCAAGTAAGATGGAGAAGAATTTTACACAATCCTCTCCCCAGAATCTTGGGTTGCATGTAGGCAAAATCTTACTGTTTTCTATAAAGTTCATTACAAAATTCAAATACATATCCAAATGGTTCTTAACACTAGCAGGGTCATTTGCATTACAATTTCTGAATTCATCCACAAGTGCGTTGCTTTATTATAAGGCAATGAGCAAGATCAGCAGGCTCCCAGAGTGCCCAGTTTTGATTCCTGGGATGCTGCTTCTTGGCTGACTGAACCTGGGCACATCACTTAGCCTCCATCAGCCTGTCTCCTCAGTGTAAATGGTACTCACTTCGCAGCCACATTATGATTGCTTGCAGTGGTTCCTGGAAAACAATAAGTACCCGACGTGTTGAGTTGAGTCTTCTTCCTCTTTTTTCTTCTTCCTGTCATTTTTATAACTGTTACCTTCAGTATGTGCCATATTAATGTATGCTTAGGAAGAGAATTGCATTCTTGACCCACATAGGAATATCAAAGCGGTGGCTCCACTTTACTTGGAGAGCTACACTGTTGAGGATTCCTTGGGAGCCCCCACGTACCTCACATGGGGTCGTTTGCTTCCTGAAATAAAGGAGCACGGGATTCAAGTTTCCCCGTCATCTTTCTGGGCAGCAGTGGCAGCGTTTTCTTCCTGGTTGTTACTTAGGCGTCTTCCTTCTGACATACAACTTCCTTCTGGTCCTAATTTGCTCACTTGCCAGGTGCAAAGACAGGGAGCTAAAAGAGAAAGGATGTGTACTGTTTGGCAGACACCAAGCATTTGTAGAGTGGTCAATGAGCCCATAATGATGACTTAACTTCCAGAACGAACATTTAAATAAAATTGTCTGCCTTCAAGAAACCCCTAGTTCTGCCTCTCTGACATTTTCCTTCTTGTCCCCAGTATCTGGGAATCACTGTTCCATTCTCCATGATATCAGCTTTCTTCAGTTCCACGTGCAAGTAAGATCATGCAGTGTTTGTGTCTGCCTTGTTTGACTTAACATAATGTCTTTTAGATTCATCTATGTTGTCAAAAATGGCAAGCTTTCATTCTTTTTATGACTGAATAGTACTCCTTTATAACTGATCTTCTATATATCTATATCTATATCACGTTTTTAATCTGGTAAGCCCTTGCTGGATACCTAGGATTGAAGGACCCCAAAATCGGGAATCCCACATGCTCGGGTGGTCGCTCAAAGACCCAAACTCCAGACCAAGTTGATGCAAGAGCATGAGGATGTATTAGGCATTTGCGCAAATGAGCTCCCTCCAGGAATGGTGAAGAGAGGACCCGAGCGGCAGTCTACAGCAGTTTTTAAAGAAAAGAACCACAAGATTAACATATTTCGCGCGCTTTGGTTTGGTTGGCCAGTTTGAAAGTTACCAAGAGTACTTATTGGATCCTTTAGATGGGGGGGGGCGTGGCTATCTCAGGCGGGCGCCTGGGCGAGAGTTACAACCAGTTTTTTCTGGGGAAACCAGAACCTGGGGTGGGGGAGTTCCTCGGGTTTTTCAGGATAATTCTGAATCTTGGCTGTTGTGAATAGTGCTGTAACAAAAATGGGAGATGAGAGCTCTCTCCCACATGCTGATTTCATTTCATAGATATAGAGATAGATATAGATATAGATATAGATATATCATTACTCCAGTAGTGGGATTGCTGGTCAAATAGTTCTACTTTAAAAAACTGCCATACCAGATGGAACCTCCATTTTGTTTCCATAATGGCTTCAAAAATTTACGTTCTTATCTGAAGTGTAACAAGATTTCCTTTTCTCTACTTCCTTGCCCACATTTGTCATATTTTATCTTTGTGATAAGTGCCATCCTAACTAGAGTGAAGTTATATCTCATTATTATTTTGATTTGCATTTCTTTGTTGATTGGTGATATATTTTTGTATACCTGTTAGACATTTGCATATCTTTTGAGATATATCTGCTAAGAATTTTTGCCTATTTAAAAATTATTTATTTTATTTTATTGAGAGGGGGAGAAAGAGAGAGAGAGAGAGAGAGAGAGAGAGAGAGGGAGAGAGAAAGAGAAAGAGCTCTCCTACCTGCTGTTTGATTCTCTGAACGCCCAGAAGAGCCAGAGCTGGGTCAGGCAAAACTGGGAACCTGGAACTCCAACCAGCTCTTCCATGTGGGTGGCATGGCCTCAGGGACTTCAGACATCGCCCGCTGTCTCCCAGGGTGTGCCCTGAAGGAAGCTGGAATCTGCAGAGGAGCAGATATGGGATGTAGGATTCCCAGTGTCTTATCCACTGTGCTAAATGATTACCCCCATTTTGCCCAATTTTTTCCATTTGGATTAGTTTTGGTTTTTGCTATGGAGTTGAGTTCTTTATATGTCTGCTATTAATCACTTGTCAAGTGTACAGTTTACAGATATTTCTCTCCTTCCATAAGTTATCTGTTTACTCTAGAAAAGTTGTTTGATGCAATCTCATTTATCTATTTTCCTTTTTGTTGCCTAGTCATACACAGTGAAGCATTTTCCCTGTTTAGCAGTTTCATAGTTTCAGATCCTCCACTTACGTCTTCAGTCCATTTTCAGATCATTTTGTATGTAAGTGAGAGATGGGGATCTGGTTTCATTTGTATATGAATTTCTAATTTTCGTAGCACTGTCCTTTTCCTAATGTGTGTTCTTGGCACTTTCATAGAAGATCTGTTGGCTATAGATGTGTGGTTTGATTTGTGAACCTTCTATTTCACGTCATTGGCCTATATATCTGTTTTTATGCCAGAACTATAACATTAGACAAAATTCAGTATCCTTTCTTGACAAAAATGCTAAAATAAATTAGATATGGGAGGTGCATACCTCAACACAATAAAGTTCACATATGGTAAACCCAAAGCTAATATCGTACTGAGCTGGGAAACATTGAAAGCTTCTCCTCTTCTTAGCTCTGGAACAAGACTAAATGCTTATATTCACCACTGTTACTCAAGATAGTGCTGTAGTCCTGGTCAGAGCAATTAGGCGAGAGAGAAGTAAAAGCCATTCTTGTGAAGGAAGATCTCAAATTGTCCCTGTTTGCAGAGGAAATCATCTGATTATAGGAAACCCTAAAGACTCTGCCAAAACGAAAAAAGTAAGAGCTAATAAAATAATTCAGATGTTGCAGGATGCAAAGTCAACACACAGAAATCAGTACTGTTTCTACAGAGTGATAATGAATAGCTAATAGTGAATTATCTGAGAAAGAAATCAAGAAAACAATCCCATTTATAATGGCTACAAAAACAATATGTCTAGAATAATTGTATTCAAACAAGTGAAAGATGTCTATGCCAAAAATTATCAACTTTGATGAAAGAAATTGAGAAATATACAAACAAATGGCAAGATGTCCTGTGTTTCATTATCGATGTTGGCCGATTGGTTTCACCCAAAACGAAAGTAAACAGTTTCCCAACTTGGGACAAGGTGCCTCTGCCTTCCAGGGAAGTGGAAAGAGGGAGCACTGACTCCCTTAAGGTTTTCATTTCTAAAAAAGATGACTCCAGGGTCCCTGACAAAGGCAGTCTTGGTTGTAAAACCTTGCCCTAGGCTTTTAAAGAGATTTACATTGAATACATCGCCCTGGGGCAGGGCAGGCAAATGCTCTGATAACCAGTGTGGAGGGGAATTTAGTCCTGCTGAGAGGAACTTGTCTCTGGCAGGATCTTATCCCTGGAGCAGACCCCCAGGCAGTAAGGACCAGCAAGTGACCGCCAGGGCCAGGTAGACCCAGAGTGCGGACAGTTTTGAAGTCCTGATGTATTTCAGGATGTATTTTCTTAGGAGCAAACAATCAGTGAAAGATTTTAAGCATGGGAACAAAGTGATCTAACTTATAATTGAAAGCCCAAGAACTTTTGCATATTTTATGGACGTAGGATTGAAGAGGATAAGGCAGGTCAAAGGAAAAATGGAAAATGTAAAGGGAATTTTCTTGCTTGGTACTTAAAAATCTGTGATGTGGGTGTTTGTTTTTCCCACTTTCTCCTGATAAATCGGAGACTCGGTGTCTAAATATCTTTTCCAAATGTTATATACTTAGTGAATGTGGGCAGTTTCAAGCTCAATCTGTCTTCCAAGGGTACCAAGAGCTCCTCACTTGGCAATGAGGCTACAGAACCAGTGACTGTCAAACAGAAATATGGTGGGTAGACTTTGTGGGGTAAGATGTGAATGGTGGGGTGCAGTTATTCTGGGTGCATGGCACTGGCCAGATACAGAGGACAGCAAGGTGCATCAGTATCAGTCTCAAAGCAACTCTCTAACAGCATCCTCCTGGGATGCTGGCCAACTCAGGTTCTTTTGGTTTCCTAGACTGAGTGAGATAATGCACATAAAACAGCTGTACAAACTGCGAAATCCTAAGAGATGAAGGCTATTACTTTCATGTTAGAAGAATATAAATTGTTTATAAGTCAGTTTCCATTTTAAGTGTACTAGGGTGGATTATATTCACTGGAGTTCCATCATGAATTATTTATAAAGTGAACAATTTCTTCCTGAGGCATAACTGTGGGTTTTCATACTTTGGGGACTGTCTGTGAATGACTCCGAAACCCTCTTCAAAATAAAAGAGAAAGCCTTGAGAAAATATCTGTTTCAAATGTGCATCACTTCAGGTGTTTTGTGTTACAAGTTATGGAAAATTCAACTTAAACTGTTTCAAACAACAAAGTGAATTTACTGAGTTTTGTAACTGAAAACCTGGCTCACAAGGGTTTGATGTGTGAACTCCACCAATGCATCCAGAGCCCTGAGGCTTCCTGTGCCACACCCGAGGGTGGATTCCTTCTAGCCCTTCCTCTTGTGAAGGGCAGAATGGCTTTGTTGGGTCAGACATTGTCCTCCTATCTACAGGGCAGGAGAGAAAGTCTCTCTCACATCTTCCCTGGAAAAGAGAGGAGACTGCTCTTTCCTAGAAATGTCAGTGGACACCTCCCATCTAGGGTTGCTGGGCCTTCCCTGAGCCAACACTGTGGCCAGCGATGGACTTCATTGACTGGAGTGAGACCTCAGCCCTCCTGCTTCCCCAGCTCTAGGCTGAGTTGGCTCACTCTCGCATCAGCAGTTTGGGCATCCTGGAGTCCTGAAGAATCAGAACTACCTGGGAGGGACAACGGGCCTTCCCTGCAAACTGCATTGTGGGCACCTTTGTGCTTGGCCTGGTGGGTTCCACTGAAACATCCAAACAAATTAATCCAGTTTTACAAAAGGTCACTTTCTTTAGAAATTTTCTTCTGGGGCCTGCATTGTAGCCATAGTAGGTTAATCACTGCTTGCAATGCTGACATCCTATATGGGTGCCAGTCTGAGTACACGCTGCTTCACTTCTGATCCAGTTCCTTGCTAATGTGCCTGTGCAAGAGCTTGGCCCCTGAACCCATGTGGGAGACCCAGAAGAAGGTCCTGGCTCCTGGCTTTGGCCTGGCCCAGCCCTGGCCTTTGTAGCCATTTGGGGAGTGAACCAGAAGTTGGAAAATTCTCTCTCTCTCACTCACTCTCTAACTCTGCTTTTCAAATAAAAAAAATAAAGAAGGAAATTTTTTTGAATTAATCTGAAATTAATTGAATCTCCTAAAGTCTTTTTTTTTAAGAATCAGCTATATTTTGATCAAATTATTCTGTGGTTTATTTAATAGCTTAGTCTTTTGTTTAGCTGAGTCTGGAATTTGTCTAGAATCTAATTTGATATAAAGGGAAATGGGGAACCAAGAAGGGTTTTGTTTTGGATAAATTTTTTCTATATTCTCATCACCTTTTATTGGAAAACTTAACCTCGTATGTTGTGTCATATCCCTAAATGTGCATATGTGTCTTCTTGGGTGTTTGTTTTGCTTTGTTTACTTTCTGGCTATCTTCTTGTCGTTAAGTAAAATTTTGCTAATTTTAACTGCTCATCAGTTTTTAAAAATTCTTAAATTTGCTTCTTTTTAATATAAATGTAAGATATTTACATGGCAATTTTAAAGTCAGGAATATGCAAGATGAAGTCTCCTTTCTGTGCATTAAAACCTCTGTCCCATTTCTCAGAATAATAATTTGTTATATTTCCTTCCAGGAGTATCCAGTATGTCTATTCACACATAAATGTAAAAATACATGAACGGGAATTTACCCCGCACATTGCTTTAACCATGATCTTTGTAGTTAACAATCTCTGGAAACTACATTCATTTTTGAGAGTAAAATGTGCTTTATTATTTACAGTAACTCCAGAGTAAATGACTTTACAGATGTGTTATGTGTTCTTTAAGTGGGCATTTCAATGGGCATTTAAAACATTTGTTGCTTATTTGTATATGTGCACGCCTTGCAAGGCAGCTGTGAGGGTTCATGCTTTCAGTGTGTTGTCATGCAGCGGCAGGTGAATTAGTGGGATGAACTTGCCTGCAGTGGAAGTTCTAGGGCAAGAACCTGCTCTCCAGCACCCCACCGTCCTGTATGGAGCTGTGGCGGTGCTGTCTTACACCGTGCTAGTCCCCTCATAGTTGGGCAGACACGCCAATGTTGACAACATGTGGGGAAAAACAGTATATTACCTTTTCAAGTTTGCATCTTTTTAGTTATATAGTTATATTAATATTTTAATATATTCTATATTTGATTACCATTTGTCTTTATTCTAGGGGCTCTCTCGACTTGAAATGTTAGTCTTTTTTTCTCAAATTTCTTTCTTTTTTTTTTTTTTTTGACAGGCAGAGTGGACAGTGAGAGAGACAGAGAGAAAGGTCTTCCTTTGCCGTTGGTTCACCCTCCAATGGCTGCCGTGGCTGGCGCTCTGCGGCCGGTGCACTGCACTGATCCGAAGGCAGGAGCCAGGTGCTTCACCTGGTCTCCCATGGGGTGCAGGGCCTAAGCACTTGGGCCATCCTCCACTGCACTCCTGGGCCACAGCAGAGGGCTGGCCTGGAAGAGGAGCAACCAGGACAGAATCTGGTGCCCCAACCGGGACTAGAACCTGGTGTGCCGGCACCGCAAGGCGGAGGATTAGCCTGTTGAGCCTCGGCGCTGGCATTTTTTTGCAGATTTCTAAGAAGTGTTTATAGATTATGGTGGTTTTCCCTTGGCCGGGTCGTTGTGTTGAAAACAGTTATGATACCCTCATTCGTGTCGCTGTTTTGGCTTTGTTTATGCTGGCCTTTACCTGATGATAGTTTTTAAAAGTCTTTGCGCATTCAAGTTTTTCAGTGTTTTCTTTCCCGCCACTGTCATCTGTGCCTGCTTTCTGAAGCTGCTGTGACTCTCTTAGTCCTCATTGTTGCTGTGCCGTAATGTGTTTGAATATCTTGGCCCTTGCTGTGTGTTGTTCAGAATTCTTCTGGATGTTTTGGTATGTTTCTTCTTCCTCACATGTCTAAATTGAGGTTGATGTTCTTGTTGGGAACTTTCAAAAGGATAAAAAGAAAAAGAGAGAGAGAGAGCAAGGAAGAGGGAGAGATAAGAAAAGAGAGAGAGAAGAAGAAGAGAAGAAGGAGGAGGAGGGGAAGGAGGAGGGAGAAGGAGGAGAAGGAAGAGAGAGATAAATGGGGAGAGTGAGAGGAGAGAGAGTGAGAGGAAAGAGAGACATGGAGAGAGAGAGAGAGAGGATAGCAGCAAAGCTTCAGAAGCTGGGAAGCAGATGTGTAGTAGTGACAGATGTAGCACAAGTAAGAAACATTAATCCTGAACTATAAATGCAGAAGGTCAAGAAGCAATAACATGATTCACACAGATAATCCACCACAGGTTTAGGATTGGAGCAATGGGATTACCTCAGAGCAGGAGCTCAAAGGCCACGTCTGGGAGAGTTGGTGCTTCCGTACTTAGCTGCCACATCCCTCATTCCTCTCGGGAGAAAACACCCCCAGAGGAGAGCTGGGTGAGGAAAGCCAGGCAAAACTGAGAACTGTGAATTAATCCGAATGAGCTAATTCATTTAAACAAATCTCATCCTTTTAGTTGTTAGATCTTTGTAGCAAAGCCTTATCCTAGCTCTGTCCTTTATCGTAGTAGATTATTGGGAAGAATGAGGGACCAGGTGCTCATAAAATATGGAGGTTTCTCCTTAAGAAAATGAGCACACAATTATACATTTTCATTATCGGGTGACCATATGGACACATTTCTAAGGCCGCTTGCCCGGAAAGGGCCATGCAGGTGAGGAGGTGAGTTTCTTTTTTTTCTTTTAAGATTTTATTTATTTATTTGAAAGTCAGAGTTACACAGAGAGGCAGAGGGAGAGAGAGAGAGAGGGAGAGAGCGTGAAGTCTTCCATCTGATGGTTCACTCCCTAGTTGGCTGCAACAGCTGGAGCTAAACCGATCTGAAGCCAGGAGCCAGGAGCTTCTTCTGGGAGAGCTGGATGTGAAGTGGAGCAGCTGGGACTAGAACCGGTGCCCATATGGGATGCCGGTGCTTCAGGCCAGGGCGTTAATCCGCTGTGCCAGCCCTGAGGGGGTGAGTTTAACATTGCCATCCACCCTCATCTGCACCCAGATTACACTGGGCAAGTATGTTCACATCTCTGTCTCCTTGTCCCGTCTTCCGTGGGTTATTACATGATTTTCCAGTATGCACTAATTTAAGCCCAACCTATTTTGAGTTTTAGCTAAATAAGCCAGGCCTTATTTTCATCACTGAATTTTGTTATTTTCACACTTTAATACAGAATCGTTGGGAAAAAAGCAAAAGCAACTCTGACCAGCAACTCTCCTACACTCTTCAAATGGTTTCTGTGAGTTATTTGTAATTTCTTAACTAGCTCTAGGCACGGGAGGACACTTTCTCACATAAAATGTTATTAAGATCTTCAGAATAAAATGCATTCAGGGATATCCATATGAGACAGAAGTATTCCAAACAATAACAAAAGAATCAAAATCCTTTTAAAAGTGGCAATAATTGCTTCTGAAAAACACTATGGGCTCAGAATTGCCTCTTCTCTCCCCCTAAAGATTTGTTTATTACTTTGAAAGCCAGAGAAAGAGGGAGAGACAGAGAGATATCCCACCCACTCCCTCACTTCCCAGATGACCATAATGCCTAGAGTTGGTCCAGGCCAAAGCCAAGAGATTCTTCGAGGTCTCCCATGTGGGTTGCAGGGGCCCAAGCACTTGAGTCCTCCTCCACTGCTTTTCCTAGCCCATCAGTAAGGAGCTGGGTCAGAAGTGGAGCAGCTGGGACACAAAACGGCTCCATATGGGATGCCAGGGATACAGGCACTGCAGGCAGTGGCTTTACCCACTATGCCACAACACCTGCCCCCAGAATTACTCCTTAATACTAGTGTGCTTTTCTCATAATATACTTTGCTCTGCAAAAATTGCTGGGATAACAATATGCATCCTGTTTAGGTCTTTCTGACTTTATCCTATAGAAGCTTGAAAACCTGTGTATTTGTATCTTGGAATGGACTGGTAAATTTCTGAGGTGAAAGAGAACTTATAAATCTTTCAGTTATTTAAAGAATTCAAGCTTCTTATATTTTAAAGAATGATATTCACAGAAGGGCCTGTTGTATATGCTTATTAAGATGTGGTGTGTGGGTCTGTGTCTTCCTGCTTTTTCTTAACTTTTCAGTGTAGTGGTTTTAAGAGGTGAGGCCTTTGGGAGCTGATCAGATCTCGAGAGCTCTGGCCCCATGACTGGGACAGACTCCATAATTAAGCAGGCCTGAAGGAGCTTGTTCTGCCATCTGCCATGTGAGACAGGTGGAAGGCACTGTGTGCGGGACTGAGCCTCCCTAGTTGGTGAATCTGCTGTATCTTGATCTGAGACTCCCTGGCCTCCGCATTATGAGCCATGCATTTCTGCCGTGTAGAAAGGACTTCATCTGAGACATTTTGCCATGGCAGCCAGAACAGACTCAGGCCTGTTCCGTGTATATATTGTAAGTATTCCCCTGGTGTGATTACACATCTCTCAGCCCTAAAATGTGTGTAGAACCCATGTGATTTCCTTCTTCTTATCCAACTCCTGGTTCCTTTGCACCACTTTGATTTCCTGTTCTCTTACTCCTTTTTATTTAACTTTCACTTCTAAGCCCTTCTGCTCATTCTTTGGTTTCAGTTTCAAGATTATACATTAGGGACAGCAAGTTCATTACAGCTTCAGAACAAAGGGGTGCTGTAGCGGAGTGCGTGAGGAGGAAGGGTGGAGAGAGTTGGGTCCACCGGGTGATGGCGTCGGCAGCATGGTGCCCTTCTCTTGGAGGGGGCAGTCGGGGAGCACGAGGCCAGAGCAGCAGAGTCCGTTCTTTTAATTTTGATTGATTATGGACAATAGAATCCTCCTTTCCCTTCCTTCCTGCCTGCCTTCCTTCCTAGAGTTAAACTAAATTTCTCATTGCTTGTTTCTGTTATACAGCTAACCATAGAATTGCCTTTGATTTTAACAGTTGGATTTTAAATGATTTGTAATAGCAATAGGCATATGTGAGCTAAAGTATTTCACATATATAATTTCATTTACTCTTTTCAACAACCCTGTAAATGCTGTTATGTGTTCTGTTTTATAGATGAGAGAATATAGGCTCAGGGAGGTTGAACACAGCTTCCATGACTTGCACAGCATGGAGGATATGTTGTCATCCAGGTCTTCTTATTCTTAAGCATGTTCCCCTAATTAAACTACTCTGCTTTAGCCATTCTATTTGAAAAATGATACTTTGTAAGTTACTAGGAAATGGAGAAAAATTCCATTTGAATTTGCATAACATTTAATAATAGACTATATAAAAATGAATGGGGTCGTGTCCTATGAAAATCGGTCAACAAAGCATCACTGAGTAGTTATCTTTCATGTACTTGCTTCACTGAAATCTTAGAATGAAATTAGCATGGCATATGTACAACATTTATATACCTTAAATACTACCCCCCAGTTTTATGTATCATTGTGTACACTATTATTTTGCTACTTATATATTAATGTTTGTTAGTTTAATGTTTATTCACAGACAAGTACATGTCTATTCCCTATATTATCAACAAATATTCTTTTTTTTTTAAGTTTTTAATTTTTTTTTTTTGACAGGCAGAGTGGACAGTGAGAGAGAGAGACAGAGAGAAAGGTCTTCCTTTGCCGTTGGTTCACCCTCCAATGGCCTGGAAGAGGGGCAAGCGGGACAGAATCCGGCGCCCTGACCGGGACTAGAACCCGGTGTGCCGGCGCCGCAAGGCGGAGGATTAGCCTGTTGAGCCACGGCGCCGGCCTATCAACAAATATTCTATGTTGGCCTGGCTGATTTGTTTTTTTTAATGCAGATTCTCTTTAATCATATGGGGATTAATTGTGAGGCTATTGCAGAAGGAATATCAAGGAATAGAGCAACACATATATAGAACACTTAACAAAAGGCCACACATAGATAAATCTTTTGAAGATAATTATAATGACTCACTAAATTAGCAATTTAATTTTTTTAAATCTGTTTTTAAAATATATTTGAAAGGCAGAGTAACAGTGCAGAGGTGGGTGGGGGAGGGAGAGAGAGAGAGAGAGAGAGAGGGAGAGGGAGAGAGAGAGAGAGAGAGAGAGAGAGAGAGAGAGAGAGAGAGAGAGAGATCTTCCATCTCCTGGTTGATTCCCTAAATGGCTGCAGTAGCTGGTGCTGTGCGAGGCCAAATCTAGGAGCCCAGAGCTTCTTCCTGGTCTCTCACATGTGTGCAGGAACGAAGCATTTGGGCCATCTTCTGCTGCTTTCCCAGGTGCATTAGCAGGGAGCTGGATCGGAACTGGAACAATTGAGTCCTGAACTGGCACCCATATGGGATGCCGGCGTCCCAGGCAGCATCTGTACCTGCTACACCACAGCATCCCCAAATCAGCAGTTAACCGGCAGCGTGCTGTGTCTTACTCTTTCCTCTTGATCGTGGTGATATTTCAAATCAAGCCTCCAAAGTGTGCAAACGTCAGAAACTAGACCCACCTTCATAAAGCATTGCAGAGTTGAGAATGTTTCCTTTGTCAGGCTAGACATTGCACTCACTAGTTATGTCATGAATGGGTATGTGGCTATTGTCCAAGAATGCTGTGCATTAAAGATTCCACTGAAGGCAAAGCTAAAAGGCAGAGTCGCTTCTGAGGACAAATATATGATGGAAGCTCACTAATCTCATCCTGTAGTTTTGGCCTTGCTGTGAAATAAATGTCTTTGTAGAAGGGAAGTCAAATTGATGAGTGATGTGCATGCAGTTGAATTCTTAATCATGTTGTTTTCCTTTAAACAAGAAGCATTTTACAGCAAGTTCACGTGAGACTAATTTGAATTATACATGAGAGTGTTAGGTCTTTCAGTTGTCAGCTTTCAATGTGTGTTTATGAAGAACAATGCCTCTAGAAATGGTGGAGTGAGATGCTTGTACGGAAATAAAGTCCCTGTGCCTTTTTAATAACCTAGTTATCACTCTGTTCTTGATAAAATTATACTCTCATGGTGCACTTTCTGCAAATTAATTTTGACTTCTGTAAATTATATTTTATTCACTTAAAAGAGAGCAGGTAAAATTCTCTTATGTGAAATACCAGATAATATAAAAACAACATGTGGTATAGGCCATCTGATTTAATGACTTTGCTCAAACTTATTTCTGACATCTATTATTTTTATGAATTTATCATTTCACCTGTGATTATCACTATTTTAGACATTTCTTTTTAAGAGATATTTTCCTGTTTGATTATTTCTTTTCTGTAGAATCTAAGTTCTTTTCCTTAACTTAGGGTGCAATGCATTCCTTATGGGCAGACACATTTTGCTCTTTGATAATTTGTCCCTATTCTTTCTCCACAGGGTTTTACTATTTTAGAGAAGGGAACTTGACTACTTTTGTGTATCACAAAGCTCCAAAATTGTTGCTGTCAATATCCAGTAGACATTCAGGAAATAAACATCAGGTAAGTGGAAAATTGAATTTCATGGAGCTAGCACATTAAGTCCTAAAGTGACGTAGCATTAAAAATAGGAGGCATAATTGATGCTTGTTAATGGTCATACTTTCCCTGCTATATTAATACGCCTTTAATCTTGTCATTATCTAGAGCTTTGTGCCCTTTCTAAGGTGAATTAAGCCTTGTTCTCTACCACAGGATTTGACTAAAAATTTAATTATTTATATAATACATCCCTATTACAGCTCATCATTCAAGTCGAGTCTACTTAATATATATTAAGTGCCAATTTTCTAATGGAACTGTGCAAGGTGCTCTGAGGACACAGGTTGAAAGGAAAAGACAGATTGCCACGGTGTTTGGGAGTTTTCATGTATCTAGATAAGAAGTAGCCCAAAGGTTATCCTTTGCATTATTATACTCCCATATTACAGAAGTCTGAAAGACATGGAGAGCACATAACCTCATGGAGGAGTCAGGTGCACAGAGAATTTTAACATTGCGTGTTTTTTGTCATCTGACGACCTACTCAGGCAAGACGGAATCACAGATAAACAGCACTCAGACCATCGTGGGCTTCAGTGACACTGCACTCACCATTGATGCCGTATCTCTGTCTTAGGAGAGACTTTACATAAGCTGCGAAGGATTGGGACAGTTTCAGAGGACAGTGGTCATGTGGGTGAAATGGTTACGGCATGGGTGTAGACAATAAATAATTGTTCCACAGAAGAGGAGGGTAAAGTGGTTGTAAATGAGGCTGGAAAAGTGACTATTGCTTTGTTTGTTGAATTTACACTGTTGGGGGGGTGGGGAGAGACAGAGAGAGAGAGACAGAGAGAGAATGAACTAGGCTTTGCTGTGGCAACGCTTCATAATATCGGTTACTTAACCTGACACAAATTGTTTTGATCACATAAAGTCTGCTTTTTAAAAAAATCTTGCCATGCCCCACTGCTTGGAGCTGAGGTGAGTGATGCAGGCAATGCTCTCCTTGCTGCTTTCTTTGATGTGTCTTTTGTTACGATCACCACAAGATGAGGCACCATGGTCTCTCGCCTGGCTTCCATATCTCTTATGAAGGTGGCGTGGTGTGTGAATAGCTGTTCACACTGGTGTCTCTGTGGCACGTGGGTGCAGGAGACTACTAGTCAGCACCACCTTGCTTCCAATCCTCAGCTTTCTTAGTTTTATTTGAAAGAATCTACTCTGAAGGAGTTGCAATCAGAATTGTCAATTAAGCTCTTAAAGAAGTGCTAGATTTGTAAAAGTTTTACAGATTGTACGTGCCACACTTTTTATAATGAGGACATGAGTAATAACTTATCCTTATCTCAAAAGTATCCTGTTATTTTATTAAGTTGATACTATTTACATAGTTCTTTTTAACCATCTCTTTAACAATATGTAATCCATATAATATCTTAAAGTTTTCTACTTTTAAGTACTTTAATGTTAGTCCCACTGTAACTGAACCAAATACATTTTTCTTTTCCTTTTCTTATTCTGATGACTACTGAGACTGTGGCTAACTAGCCTGTTTCAAACAGATAATAACGCCTGCTTCTGAGTTCCAGATACTGGCCTTGAGAAAGGCAGCTGAAGGTGAGGAAAGTAGTCTGGCCCTTCCTGGCCAGTGTGACTGGAGGTTTGACTTTATTGTAACTGGAGGAACAGGGCACCAAATAACTGAGGGTATAGCATGCATGCACTATGCGATGAGTGGGCTTCATCCCCATTAACAAACCACTGAAGTCTCTCAACACAATGATGTCTCTGCCAAAGGATGTTTTGCAGAACTCTCTGCAATCTCTCCTCTTGGTACAGTGAAGTCATCAGCACGTTTCTCCATGAACTGCACTGACTTCCGAGACACTCTTTTGTCATACTCCCAATTGGCTGCAGCATGTGGCTCAGCAGCCCAGCATCCCATTTGCGCTCCTTAAAGCCCCCGGACCACCCTCATTGAGTAGGGCAGTAGCTCTTGAGACTCCAAAGTCTGCTGACATCCTCATTGATTGATAGATTAAACTTTCTCTCTCTTTTGTCCTCAAACCTTGTCCTTGTTATTCTTATTTGATGTTCACAAGATTCCTCCACCACTTCTCTTGTAAACGCCTGCAGAAAGCAAAGCTCTGGCTGTGTGGAGAAGCCGGGAGAAGGAGTTTAGTGTCATTCCTTGGAGCTCAGAGTTGGACCTACCGTGATCAGACCTGATAAAGCCCAAGGCTTCACGACCCGGGTGCTGCTCACAGATTGAGTAAAGAACAATCAACAGAATGAAGAGACAATCTTCAGAAGGGGAAAAATATTTGCAAGTTATACATCTGATATGGGGTTAATATCCAGAATATATAAGGAACTCAGATAACTCAATAGCAAAAAGCCAGATAATCCCAATTGTTAAAAAAGTAGTAGGTCTAAACAGACATTGCTCAGAGGAAGACAGACAAATGGTGACCAGGTACATGAAAAACTACTCAACATCACTACCCATCAGGAGATGTCAAACCACAAGGAGATGTCAATGTACTGCAGTGAGATTGGCTAGTATAAATAAAAGACAACAAATGTTGACCAACATATGGAGAACAAAGAAGACTTGTACACTGTTGGTAGAAATGTAAATTAGTTCAGCATTTCTGGAAAACAGTGTGGAGGTTCCTCATAAAACCAAAAATAGAACTTCCATCCATATAATCCAACAATCCAATTCCTGGATATGTAATGAAAGGAAATGAAATCCATCTGCCCAAGGGACATCTGCACCCCCATATTTATTGCAACACCAGTCAGAATAGCCAAGAAATGGAAGCAATCTAAGTTTCCACCAACCAATACATAGATAAAGAAATGTCCTACATATACAAAATGCAATATTATTCAACCATAGAAAGGGATGAAATCTTGTCATTCACAACAACATGGATGGAAATGAAGTCATCATGTCAAATGCCATCAGCCAAGCCCACAAGACAGCACGTGATCTCACTCATGTGTGAAGTCTAAAAATTGGTACCCACAAAGTAGTTAAAAAAATGGTGGTTACCAAAGATTGGGGATGAAGGGATTGAGAAAGGTTGATTGATAGATTCCAGGTAATAGCTACATAGTAGTAAGAAGCTCTTGGGTTCTACTACACAGCTAAGTGATTGTAGATAATGTTAATATACCATGTAGTTCTCTGTTTAAAAGAACCAAGAAAATGGGATTTTGGAGGCTTCTCTACAAAGAAATGTTAAATTCTTGAGAAGATAGATATATGTATTCTGATTGAATGTTACACAATGTATACATGTAAGGAAACATATCAGATTCCATAAATATGTGTATTTTTAGTTTTTAAATTAAAAACATTAAATAGATAATAAATAGACCACAAACACTAACAAAATAACAAATGAAACTAAGAAACCATGAAAGAACTCCAAGAGAGACTTGGCATAGCTTAATAAGGGGCAATTTATGTGAAAATTTTTATTACAATCATGTGATTAATGATTTAGCAAAATAAGGGCAAGAAAATAAATTTTATGAAATAAATATGTATGTGTAGAGTTTATTACTCATCCAAAGATTATCATTACATTAATAGAATATTCATATTTACATTAACAATAAAATCAGGTCATGAGGTTTTAAAGAGTAACAGAATCCTGCTATTTATAAAATTATTACTTTGGAGGACTGGACTATGCCTCTATATGAACATTCTTAAGACTATATGTATGCTTTTGTGAATCATATTCTAATTTTCAAATAAAACTGTATTTTCTCAGGAATTCAAATGATGAGATTTTTACTTATTTAAATGAAGCAGCCTATAATCATGAAAGTAGCAAAAATCTCATAATAGTAAAATTCATGTAAACTGAAATTGTATTGTTAAGGTTTTGTTTTACTAAATTAATGTCTACTTAAGTTTATACATCTGTTAATCAGCCCATTATTGGTTGGGGAAGTAAAAATAAAAATTGTCATACATACATCCTCCTACATCTTTTGAGTCAGATTTTAGACATATTTCTGTTTGCTTTTTAGGATTTGTTTTTTTGGACAGTTTGTCAGTTTAGATTTGTTTGATGTGTTCCTTTGCTTGCTTCATTCCCATTGGAATAAACAATGGGAATTGAATGGGATAGCTACTTTATGACGAATCAAAATGTTTCAAAATTCTTCATTCAATTCTCAATCTAATTTCAGTGGTATTTGTTGATTCCCAGAGGAATGCAAGGAAAAGATTTTGTGGTTGGCAGATGGGCTTTGAATCACTGTAATCTGTATTTCAAAGGGCATTTGGGTTACTGTTAACACCTTGCCAAACATGGAGGAGGGTCCTAGTAAATGTGAGTGGTCCCAGACCCTCTACCCCTGACAATGTTGGATTTAAAAAAAAAAAAAAAGCACATTCCTCAAAGTAAATTAAAAGGACAGCTGTTTCAAGATATGGGCTTGATAATGGAGGTTAAAGAAGATTGTAATTGAATACATTATGTGTCATCCTGAAGTTATGTTTTCCCTCTTCAAAAACTGCAACGTATTTTATTCTTAAAATTCATCAAAGGGTTGGCATTGTGTGCAGCGTAATGTGGTTGGAGTGCCCACACCCCATATTAGAAGGCCTGGGTTTGAGATCTGGCTCTGCTTCTGATCTAGCTTCCTGCCAGTGTGCACCCTGCAAGGTAGCAGGGGATGATGGCTCAAGTAGTTGAGCCCCTGCCACACGTTAGAGACCCAGATGGGGTTCTAGGCTCCTGGCTTTGGCCTGGTCCAGCCCTAATTGTTGTAGGCATCTGGGGAGTGAACAATGGATGGAAATCTCTGTCCTGTTTCTTTCTTTCTCTCTCCCTCTGTGTTTCAAATAAATAAGAGTCATTAAAAAGTAGGAAACACCAGCAAGCAATGAGTGGTGTCTACGTTATTCATGTTAACTGGTTACAAACTTCAGTGATTAAAGTTTTTAGTTTGCTGTCTTATTTCTGACCTTGGCTGTGACTTCCTTGATTCTAGGAGCTCCTTTTGCAAGTAATGCTCCAGAGATCTTGGAGGAGGAGGAGGTAGAGGAGGAGGAGGAAGAGGAGGAGGAAGGGAGGTCAACAAAAAGCTTACTTTGACTTATTTACCATTTTAGGTGCTGTAATGGGTTTCCTGTCCATCATAGATCTGGTTTAGGATAATTTTAAATAGGCATTTGTCCTTGCAATTATGAATATCTCAGGACACCCGTGAGGTTAGCTTCCCTTCTGAGCTACGAGAGTGAAGCAGAGTTCAGCTGTATTTTAATGGTACTGTATGTTAAAAAGATGCTTAGGAAATAATGAAGGCAGAGAGCTTTTAGTCTAATCACGAATGGCCCTTAGAATCCTACCCAACCACAGCAGGTTAACATTAGGTGGATGGAACAGAGAAATCAAAGACAGAGCTCGACCTCATTAGAGAACAAAGCCAAGAGGAAGTGATGTCAGCAGCAAGCCGTAGGATGCAGGATGACAAAGCAATGAAAATGAAGCTGGGGGAGAATGAGACTAGGGCACACAGGAAAGGCCCCTCAGCTCAGAGACTGAAGACCGTGCCCTGGTCTCAGCTGTCTCCCACATGTGTTGATCTAGGTAGTATGCTAAGGGTGTTCACGAAGTAGCCAATAGAGTCAAAAAACGTTGAACCAGGGAAAATTCAGGGTTTAACAATGCTATTGAACAGAATTTGTTTCTTTTTCTAGGTGCATGGGCTGGATCAGTTTTAACCATCTCGTATCTTTGAGCTCGGGAATATAATGAACCTGTAATATTTTTAATGTTTTGGAAGGCTCTCATGGGGAAGTAAGTTGCTATTTCCCCCCAAACATAGGATAAACTGCCATGCTTGTGTTCTGCAAGTTGTTCCTCTTGTCTGTCTTCCCTCCAAGTCTCAGCTCAGAAGTTACTCCTAGTCTGAATCCTCTTTTGATCTGCTCAGGGAAGTTGAATAGCCCATTCTTGTTGAAATGAATATACCTGTCTGTGTTACAGACCTTATATCTTAGCCGTACAGTCAGTAATTTATGAGTTTTTTCTTCTTATGAGACTCAGGACAGAATCTTGTGTTGTTTTTGCTCTGACTTAGGTACGTAAATAAGCCCAGGGCCCAAGAAATGCATCAGAAACATGAGAGTGAGAAAGCCAAGCTCTTGGGTGCAAAGGAGCCACACAAAATTCAGATGTGCAGAAGAAATGACCTTATTTTGTTTACTTGGTTGTCTGCTGATTGCACTGGTTGATCCTGAGGCTGGGATTTAACCCATTTAGAATCCCTCTCCTTGTTGCCAGGATCTGGGAGGGAAACCTTCGTGCAAGTCAGAATTTCGAAACTTGTGGTGAGAGAAGTGAGCAGACAGAATCGGTGTCTACACTGCGTCCTGGCTCATTTTCAGCTGATATAACAAAGTAGCTGAGATTAGGCAATCTATAAAGAATGGAAGTTTGTTTGGCTCTTGGTTCCTGGAGGCTGGGAGGCCCCAGAGCAAGCATTGGCATCCGTTTGGTACTGGTGAAGTTGTGTTCTATAACACGGAGAATTGTGCTGCTGTACTTTTCTGTGACTCGGCACGCACTAGGCTTGTGGATACCTGCACCACAAACACCTCTGATGCCTTGGTTGTGCCATGACACCGTGACATCAGCAGGGAGTGGGAACTTCTCAGCTCCACTGTAATCCAGCAGGACTGCCGTAGCCTATGTAGTGTATGTATTTGTTCACTAACTGAAAATTGTCCTGTGGTACATGGCTCTATTTTAGTTATATTCTGAAGAAATGTAGAAAATGTGCTTCTCACTCTATTGCAGAAGATATTATGGGCTACAACTGGACTAAAATAAATCAATTTATGGATAGGTAATTGAGGAATGTGGGCAGGCATGCAATTGATCAAAGAAGTTAGTACAAGCCCTGTTTCATTTCTAAGAATTTATGGTGTTATTAGTATGTTACCCTCAGCAGCTACAGACTTCCAGAGCTATGCTTTTTTATTGATTAGTTCATCCTTGATCAATCGTAATGTGCTGTGTATGCCTGTGCACGTATGCCTGTGCAGCCTCCAGTGTTGTGGCACAGTAGAAGTAGCATCAAAACCTTTATCATTTACTAGTTGCATGATCTGAACAAATCAACATTTCTGAGGCTCTTGTGAAAAATGCATACGGTGGAACTTTTAAAAATTCATATTATTTGTGAGAGATTCAAATGATATCACTGGTTTTCCTACCAAACGCAGTATTGAGATGTACCAAACCCAATGAGAGTTTACAGTCTTGGAACAGTTGGCTGTTGGAGATTTGTATGATTGTTGTCTCCCACAACTTGCTAGAACATTGAAATTGGGGACATTGATATTGCTTGTCCATCTTATTGTTCCTCTAGCCAGTCACTCATGTTAGCAATCTGTTTTATGCCTTTGGGTGGTAGTATCCTGGAAGTTAGGACTGTCACTCTTGTCTCTTTCAAATAAACAATTATCACTATCAAGAACAGATAAAGAATGTGCTGGTTTTGAACACATCAACAGAATTATTGACAGAAAAATCTTTATTTCTCAGAGGGTAGTGTATTTCAGTTTGTAGGTGAATGTAAGAGTAACCGTAATATTTATATTTTAATATAAATTTATATTTGTATTCTACATTTCATATAAAGCAAATAACATAAATTAATAAATTATATAATGTATTATATATAATATATATAAGCATATTCATATTTCTAAGCCTTATACTACAATATTTGGTTGCCTTCTTCTGATTACAAATAACTTATGGAAATTATTATTTCTCACCCTTGCACTTGTTTCTCAGCCCAGAATTCTCTTCTTCTCATAGACTCCTGGTGAATGAAAGTTTACTCAACCCACGAGTCCTGTCAGTAATGGAACACCCCTCTCTACCCCGCAGCTGATGTGAGCACTCTCCATGAATCCCTGTGTCTCTACTCATGGGGATCTCTTTTACGTCTATCAATAGTTCTCGTTTAATTTTGTGTTATGTGCACTTGTAAACATGGCCTCCTCCCTGGTAGATAAACTCTTTTACAACTTCTTGCTGGGCATTCTACATGCATTACTCATCAGCATTAGTTCTTCTCTCTCATAAATTAGGGAACTGACGTGAATAGATGTCAGAGTCCTAATAGATGTCACAGCTGGGGGATGCAGAAAGGGAGATTCAAAGATCGGACTGGTAGTCCTCTTAACATGTTTCTATGCACACGTCTTCTGTATGTGGACGATAATCCCTCAGAAGGCAAAACGAAGCCTTCCCGCTAATTCCTCATGACTTTGAGCATATGTATTTTTGAATGACTGAGTAGAAATATATTTGCAAACCCTGGCAGCAAAGATGTATAACTTTTAATCTGTAGAGGATATCTAAATATAGCAAATCACAATGGATGATTAACGGGAAAAGAACATATGAGATTTTCAAAAGAATTACAATGCAAAAACCAGTAGAAGCATGTTCCATCTCATAATAAGTTAAAAACAAAAAATATTGCTCTTACACTGTTCACTTGGAAGGACTGTTAACAAAAACCAATGATGTTGAGGCTGATTGGGAGAACCTGAGCTCCCAGGATGCCCAGCAGTGCTGAAAGTAAAGCACGATTTCTGGAGCAAATGTCTGCTCCAAGGCACCACCATAAAGCATGGCGTGAGGACGAAGGTGAGCATGTCACTGTGAAGTGCTTTGCCAAAACCTTGCAAAGACCAGCATTGTGCTCGAAAGATCTTTCCATCAGACAAAGGACCCTCGAAGGACGTTACACGTGCCTTGCCATCCTCTAAATCAAGTCCTGAGCTTCCAGAAAACTTAACAGGATTGTCAGGATGTTCAACAGGAGCCCACAGCCTCATTTTTCATGGAATTTGGGTGAAATGTTGCAAGGTTTGTTGAATTTGTCTCCAGTAAGTGTGGTGGTAGTCAAGTTGTTAGGTTTTTCAGACTTCTAGGCAGCACTAGAATCAATTTCTTTCTCTTTCAGAGATTCCAAGCAGAGAGAGGACAGAACCTAAAGAAATGAGCCTCTTGGCTCTTTTTCTGTAAATGGCCTTCACATCTCTTTATTCTTTCTCCTAGAACATGCACAAACTGTGGTCCCTTTGCTCCTGTTCAGAAGCCCCTTAAAAATTGATGTCTGCAGACTGATACCATCACTTTCACCCTTGTTGTCATCTATCCAGTTATTAGATGCAACTGGCTGACAGAATGCAGTTTTTGCATCAACTGAGAGAAATGCCTTATGTTTTTAGGGTGTTGTCCTAGATGATGTAGTGTGGGCACTGAAAAATCAATGAAGAAATAATTGTTTCCCCCGTAGTCAGGGCACTGGATCGGGGAACCCCAGACAAGAAGGGAGCAACAGCGTCTGTCACTACACCTACCAGCCCATATGGAAAATGTTTTCTGTCACCATAAATTTGAGCTCCACTTGGTCAGAAGTTTTAGGATCCTTAGGAGAGATGAGCCATCACAGGATATAATATTATTTCCACTGAGACGGTCAGTTTGTCATTTCAAGCATCTCATTCCATTGAACCAATAGGCCCCCAAGTATCTTGCATCAGATGACCTCATTAATCCCAACTAGGATGGGAGAATGAGTCTGCTACTTGCAATGTGGGGTAGGAGGAAAACATTAGGAGCTGGGAGAATCAGATGGGGAAGTTCATTCTGATGCCATGCACATGGGCAAAAATCCATGAAAGACCGCAGCAGGCTTCTACAGGCAAGAGAATTAGAGGCTCAGACCCTGTGGATTTCAGGTTCCCTTGTACATTCCCATAGAAAGGGCCCATCCCCCTGGAGTGCCGACCGAGGCAAAAGCAAATGCTTTTAAATGAGAAACGAGACGAACCTGACCAGCTACTTCCATTTCAGTAAACATGGAGTAAGACAAGGAAAAGACATAAAACAGACAGGAAATGGAAAAGAAAAATCTATCATTATTTAAAACTTTCCATATATTGATTTGTGAGAGAAAACATACACACGTTCTCATCTGCTGCTCATTTTCCGAATGCCCACATGGCTAGTCTGAAGCCAGGACCCAGGGTCATAATTTGGACCTCTTGTTGGGGTGTCAGGAACTCAGTTTCCTGAGTCATCACCATTGCCTGCCGGGGTCTACATTTAGCAAGAAGCTAAGATCAGGAGCTGGAGCCGGAAATCAAACACAAGTGACTCAGATACGGGATGTGGAAATCTTAGCTTATTTTAATCACTAGGATGAGTGACTGCACTACAGCTATAATTATTTTTAAAATGTTACTGTACATATACAGAAAAAACAAGCACATTTACTTAGAATTTATAATGTAGGTGTCAATTCTGAATCATTGTGTGAAAATCAATTTTATTCCATTCACCTATAAACTCTGAATATATAACTTAAAAAAGGTAACATTTGTTTGTAGCTCAGAAAATACAAAAATAGGAATTTTAAAGTTAAGGAATATAGGGAGCAAAAATTTTTGAAAAAACTTTCAAAACCAAGGTAGATTATGGGGGAAGTTATAAAATCTTATGGACAAAATTAATGAAGGCACAAATAAATGACAGGATATATGATCAGTGTAAGTAGGACTAATATGGTAAAGATGTTGATTTTCCCCAAATTAATTTATAAATTCTTATCATCTCAATGTAAAGCTCAACTATGTGTTCCACAAATTTTTTTTTAAAGATTTATTTTATTTAGTTGAAAGAGTTACAGAGAGAGGTAGAGACAGAGAGAGAGGTCTTCCATCTGCTGTTTCACTCACCAGATGGCTGCAATGGCCGGAGCAGCGCCAATCCAAAGCCAGGAGCCAGGAGCCTCCGCCAGGTCTCCCACACAGGTGCAGGGGCTCAATGACTTGGGCCATCTTCTATTGCATTCCCAGGCAATAGCAGAGAGCTGGGTCGGAAGAGGAGCAGCCGGGACTAGAACTGGCGCCCATATGGGATGCCAGCGCTTCAGGCCAGGGCTTTAACTCACTGTGCCACAGCGCAGGCCCCTCCATGAAGTTTGATAGGCTGATTTTCTAATTTCTACAGACCTGAAAAGGCCAAAGCGATTTTAAGACAAAATGGTTGAGGGATTTGGTGTACTGGAGGTGGAGACTTACCTTAAAGTTACAGTAGTTGAGGCCATGGAGCATGGACCCCGATAGTCATGTAGTACTGCTTATACATTAGACAAGGACATAATTGGAACAAAAGGACTGAGACCAAGACCAGTGCATCTGAGAAACGTGATGTCTAACAGAGCTGCCTGGTAGATGTGGGAGAAGGAGTATTCAATAACTGCTGCTGATCAACTAGTTATCCACATGTGGACATAAAAACTGAGTTTCTGTCTTACGTCATATATGAAAAGCAATTTCAGTTGGTATAAGGTATGAAATCTCGATAACGCAGTACACATAGGAATAAATTTTTATGTGCACACAGTAGTGAAGGATTTCTTAAAAGGGACACATTTTTTAAAAAATGAAAAAGAAAGCATAGTCAACTTAAAAAAATGAAAATATTTTATTCCATTTTTGACAATTAAAATTAATTTAAAGAACACATTATTTTTTTGTTGTTGTTTATTTCACAGAGTTAGACAGTGAGGGAGAGAGACAGAAAGAAAGGTCTTCCTTCCGTTGGTTCACCCCACAAATGGCTGCTGCGGCCAGAGCTATGCCGATCTGAAGCCAGGAGCCAGGTACTTCTTCCTGGTCTCCCACGCGGGTGCAGGCGCTTAAGCACTTGGGCCATCCTCCACTGCCTTCCCAGGCCACAGCAGAGAGCTGGACTGGAAGAAGAGCAGCCGGGACTAGAACCCGGTGCCCATACGGGATACCGGCACTGCAGGCAGAGGATTAACCAAGTGAGCCACGGTGCCAGCTCCATTGTTCTTGAGAGATATCATGGAGTTGAAAAGTCTACCATGGGCTAGGAAGAGATGTTTGATGCACAGAGAACCAACAGATTAGACAGTTGCACAAATAACTGCAAATAATGAAAAAAAATCATACTTCCAAATTAAAAATGGGTAAAGAAGTGATTAGACATTCCACAGAAGAAAAAATACAAATGACAATCAAGAATATTAAAATTTAAATGTGAATAGTGTCATTATGATTTTGTAACATTGTTCAGATACGAGTTGAATATTAAAATCTGATGCTATCAAATACTGTGAAGAATGCAGAACTTTGCGTCCACATCTACCACTGACAGGAGAGCAAATGCTTCCCCCTGGATTATCCCTGAGAAACGTTCATTCATGGATCCCAATGTTCTTAACAACACTGTTTGCAATAACACAAAACTGATTTTAAAAATGTCACAGATTGAACCAAGTTGAGAATTCCAATCTGAATTTCTCCTCTTCAAATACTGAACAAAGTATTTGACCTTGAGCTTGTTTCTATCAGTGTGCATTTTGCTAAAGCAAGTTGCTCTGTTTTTGTTTGGTCGACTCTACTACTTGAGAGAAGATCTTGGTGTGTAGACAGATGGTAAACTTTCTACAGTGTCAAGCTATTGGTATCAGTTCCAATTTACACATTCTAGATTTAATCACTTATCTACATTTAAATTGTCTCCTAATTATTCATGGATGTTTCTTTTTTGGCTAAAATAACCTTGCATTTTATACACATAGTTTGAGATTATCTTGAATTCTGGCTACTGATCTCCATGAAATGTGTTCATGTGTCTTTTTCCATCTTAAAGTCTGTGCTGAGACTATAATGGTCTGAGCAGGATAGGAATTGAAATTATTGATCACGTATTTTATACCAGATAATGCAATGATAGTTTAAAAAATTCATGGAAAATGAAATTAAAAATAAGCTTTTTGGCACGTTTTCATATACACATTTTTCATCAATGTTTTGCAGACCCAGTGTAGGCATGAATTCCAGAGCCTTTTTGCAGCAAAATAAACTCATATTTTAATTTATTTTCCATTAACATTTGAAGCACCCTCATGCATTTTCTATTAATTTACGATCATTAATGGAGATTAAGATTCAATACCCTATAGCAGCTATGTTGCATTGATGAGTCTGCAATTCATTTTCTATCTTAGCTAGCAACTCCACTCTGCTATAGGACCAAGCGTAAAACAGCCAATGGAGTATTAGAATAATTGTTTCCATCTGCAAGTGGAGAATTGATTTTGTGGTTGAGACGTGGCATCTCTGGTTTTCAGTTGGAATTTCCCTTCAACTCTCACCTTCCCTGTATCTTCAACACTCAAAGGCACTTGCTTTTGTGCTCTCCCTCTAAGCTATCCCAGCTCAATTGCCAATTTCTCTAATCCTGATTTGTGCCCTTGTATCATGTAGACATGAGACTCCCACTAACGCATTTGACTGTGGCTCTAGTAAGTATTTTTACCTAGTCATTTTCTCCATGTGAGCTTCAGTTTTACTGCTGTTACAGACCCTGATGGGGTCTTCCTTCAGTCCAACAAGAGCCCACGGAAGCAGGAATCTTTGCCTGCCACCAGACACATCTCATCAACTCAGTGAGCCTCCTACATCTTTTGCAACCTGGTGAACATTGTGATTTATCTTACCCATTCTGCTTCCACATTGTATAACCCTGCTTGCCTATGGTGGAATAATCATCAGTCTTTATGGATAGTTCAGTGCCCCAGATGAAACACTTTGCTCCTGAATTTTCATCTTTTTTCTGCTTCTGGTTACTTTTGATTACTTTTCCATTTTATATGAACATCCATTGATATTTTAGCTCATTAGAGAACAGCTTGTACATCAGCAGAGGCGCGTCAGCTGGATTTTTTTCCTTAGTAAGATTTTATGTTCGCATAGTTTCACAATTGTATTATGAGAGCTTCCCTTTGTTCTTGGGCCACTTTCCCTGTTAAAGTCTGCCGCACAACATACCTACCTCTGCCCTTTGAGGTTTAGAGAGACCTGAACTTTTCAGTCCGTTTGATTCAACCAAAATTGTTGTTGATATGAAAATAAGAAATATGTTGTGCCTTGGAAGACTCAAGACCCAGTTAGGTTAGCCAATGCCTTACAATATAAATCAGTTATGAGCTCTAAGAGACGATCTTTGCAAATATTTGAGGGCACAGAGGAAAGAACAGAACAATCCACAGGGGTTTTGCAAAGGGACAGGAATTTTCTCTGCACAGAAAAGTGATGAAGCATTTCTGACAAATGGCAGCCACACAGGTAAAGGCGGTGCTGTGAGACGGAGCATGTGTCAGAGAGTGGGAGACACTGCTAGAGCTGAGAGTGCTGGACGCTGGGGAAGCAACTGGAAATGACTGAGACAGTGGGATTATGAAGAAACCACTTTTCCATCTTCTACGCTCGACTCACTGGATAGTAAGAAGAATCCACAAAAATACTTCAATAGGGAAATGCTAAATTCTGCATTCCAAAAAAAATCTGAGATATTACAACTAATTTGGGGGAACTCTAACATTTCACTGTTATAGGATTGAAACCACTCATTTAGATAACAACATAAATTCATGACACGGCTGCAGGTGATGTTTCCTTATGTCGGCAATCACACTTCATAGGTTGTTTATAATCACACACCTCTATGAGGGGGTCTTCAAAACTCTCATGGAAAATGCAAATTATGAGAAAAACTATTTATGGAAATTAGAATATTTTTACCCAAAACAATTTTATCTCTTAATTTCCTTTTTTCTGCAGACTTTTTGAAGTCTTCTTGTATTTGAGTATTTTGCATGTCTGTAGTCACATTTCAAGTTCAGTCCATAGTTGTAATTCCGTGATCAACAACTAAAACTGTGTTGTAATACAAATTGGAGAATATGAGAAAGATCAAGTTGGACATTTTCTCAATTTTTTAATGTATTTTTATTATATTTTAAATATATTTTTTCAATATATTTTCCTGTGTCTCAAATCCTTCATGAAGATAAATCTGTAAGTTTTGAATGTAGAGTCTTTCTTATTCACCATCATATTGCCATTGTAATTGTAATATTTACTGGACAAATGGAATAAATAAATAGTCTCATGCAATCACACAATATAACTGGGAGCTGGTGAGAAGTAAAATATGGAATTCTAAAAGTGATATAAGGTTCTAACAGGTTTGCGTCAGGTTGATATGCTGTAGGTCCACGAATTGTCCCGGAAGCCTGATCTTGAGATGGGCAATGCATCCATTTTTGCATGGACTGTCAGGGACCAGTATCTCAGGAAGAGAATTTATCTAAATTTATAAACCGAAGTGCAAAGATTCAAAACACCTTTACAAAGAAATGACTTTAGCCAATTGTATTTATTTTCTTTCCTTCTTGACATTTTTTTGAAAAATAATTAAAAACATTCGAATTACTTGAGAGACAGAAAGAGAAAGGCAGACAGATCTTTCATTTATTGGTTCACTTCTCAAATGCCCACAAGGACTGGGACTGGGCCTGGCCAAAGCCAGGAGCTGGAAACTCAAGCTGGGTCTCCCACATGCATGGCGGATACCAAGTACGTGAGCCATCAACTCTGCCTTCCAGGATGTACACTAGCCGGAAGTTAGAAGCAGGCGTATATCCAACACTCAAACTCAGGCAATACAATGTGGGAAGCAGGTGTCCCAAGCAGTGAGTCTTAACCATTAGGCCAAAGACCCATCCCTTGAACGTTGTTTGTTTATATACAAACATCTATCCTGTAAATCCTGATATTGATACTGAATGCATAAACAGCGACAGTGATGGAGGCTATAGAAGGACAGAATAATGTGGCTGTAAATGAAACCCAGTATAGGATGGACAGTCAGGGAGTGTTTATCTGACATTAGATTTCTCCTTGTTTTATTCTTATTCATCTAGTTTTATTCATCTTAAAGCTGTTACTGTTCAGTCTCCTCCTCTTCCCCTAATATACTCAATACGAATTTAGCAACCAATATTTTTCTTCAGTTATGCTTAGGTTTGAATGAAGGCAGTTTTTTATTATGTATGTTTTACCCTTTCATATTTCATATCTGGATCTCACATAGGGCCCTTCACTTAATTCATCATAATTGTTAACACATTTTTGTTGTTGTTGATGGTTCTGTTACAGAGCAATCCAAAAACGTATAGGGAAGGGCAAAATCAAACCCGCACTCATCTTCCCATTAGTGGTTACAGCGTTGTGTCCAGGGACTTCTTCACATTTCCTTCATAGACTGAGAAACCAGAGGACTGTCTCTTTAAACACTTACAGAATGCATAGGCTCATCTTATATGTCATTTATTTGAAACAACATTGAGAACCTTTATAATGACATACCCTATGTCACACAGTTCATTGTTACCAAGTCAAGACAAGAAAAACAGTGTCTTACTTTCCAATACAGTAATCTTTCTATGATAATTTGTGAAGGTTATTGGCACATAGGGGTAACAACCTGTACAACACATATTCTCTCTGTGTAATATGTCATTGTAGGTTAGTAATTAATTGTATGACACCAAGCCTTAAACATCATAGCTGTCAAACTAGGCACTTTTCATATGCAGGCTGCTTTATGCTCACATCTGGCCTAATGTTCATGGCAACCTCACATGATAGATACTGTCACCCATATTTTGAAGGTAAGAACAATGAAAAGTTAATGCCTTTACATCTGACAATGCTGTAGCTAATCATAAACAGACAGACTAGCCCACCTTTTATGGAGTGAAACATCCCGTGGCTCTAACAGTTAAGCTACATTTCCTGAATCAGACTTAGCTTTGAAATAAATATATATGATCTTTCCATGACTAAAGCTCCTTCCAACTTCAATAATCAATGGCTTGACTTCCTGCTATGTCTTGAAAAGCAAGCACTAACTCCACTCACTCTAAATTTGAAATACTGATAACCTGACCGAGTGTTCTTATGGGGTGTGCTTATTTGTTTTTCCCATGAACTACAGCAAGTTTTTGTCCCAGAGCTTTGCATGTCGTTTTAGAAGTTGCCTTGGCGCCAACTACAGCTCTGCTTGTCTAGAGAACAGAGGCACACTGTAATGACAGTGGCCTGCCAGCTGGGCCCTGATCATTTGTCCATTAACATTTCTACCTGTTCTTAATTGAAAGGAATGCTCCACCTACAGTTTTCCTTTTATATTGTGCAGTATCGTGCTGATCAACAGTGATCTTTTCTGAAATACCAGAAGTGTATAACATTAAAAGTGTTCTACCTCCTTATTATTGCAGATGGGACCGCCAGGTCTCTTTCCAGGGGAGCCAGCTACGCAGCTGATTCATCTCCCATGCCCTGGCGTGTCTGCCTCCCCTCCTTGTTCTTTTTCCATTGAACATGCTGTGCTCATTAGCATCACCGCTGCACACTAAGAAAGGCCAGGATGCACGGGATGTGTTCTATTTTTTTTCTTCTTTTTTTCCAAGTAGGCGAGTGGGCCAACGCTAAGTAAAACAAGGCGGAAGTACCTGGTTTCTATGTGTCAATAATACTTCTCCTCTACACAGATTCTAGAATTTGCCATCCGAATAATTAGCTTCGTCTTCTGAGGTTATATTTTCCGTAAGAAAACAGTAGATAATAGGATTATTTAGAATACTGTTAAAATATGTAGCTTTTTTCACAAGTTTCCCAGTTTTCAATTTTTCAATAGCATGAATTCATTCTGAGGATTCAGTGATTAAAACAGTCATCATATTTTTATGGGTGATGATGCTCTTAATCCAGTATTTCTCACACTGTGGTTCTAAAACTGCCACCAGTTTAGGGAAGATTCTGAGAAGCCTCTGGATTTCCATATTTTTACATTAAGTTTTTCTACTTTCTCTTTGTATCTTCAGTATAAGTATATTCTGGATCCCCGGCTTTGCAACCCCTGTTAGCTGAATACCAGCTCTACTTCTGTTCCAGTAATTGCTTCTGTGTTTCGCTTCACTCCAGGTAAAGATCAGAATGCAGATATTTGTGGCACACCGTAGGAATGAGGATCTATCAATAATCTGAAAGGCGCAGTGCGGTAATTGGGCCGCCGCACATCTCTCACTGGTGAGCCGGGCAAGCGTGCACACCCCGTGCTTGAGCACGAAGCAGTAGCACTTCGGGCAGGTGGACAGCAGCTGTGCCCTCTGGCTGCTTGGCCTCCAGGTGTCGATTTGCAACAGTTCTTTGTAACAAAGACTCAGCTTCAGAGAGTGGCAATGATTACAGTAGATATTCCTCGAATGCAAAATTCAGTAATGTAAATTTTATATTCAAGTAGACATAAGTGCAGCACTAATAAGTGATTCATAATTAAAATCAGCATTAGAGATCCTATCACAGGGTTTCATTAAAGTGAGAATTCTGATGATCTCAAGCAATTAAGCCTGTGGTAATTAATATTTTATAAAACATACCAATGCACATGAACATTTCTACACTATTGTATTTGGGTCAGCATTGGAGAAAATGTTGAAATAGAAATACATATTTGACCAAATCTTCCTTATTATTAAGTATATATTTTTATTACCATAGTCATGTTTTATAATTTTATTTCCATAAAATAATTTAGTTGAATAGATGTTGTTTATTTGAAATAAATTCATTTTTCTCATGGTTTCATTTATTTTATAACTTTATTTATTTTGTTAGGTACATGAAATTGTTGAGATGAAGGCATTTATACCAAATTGTGCAGCTTACAGTCGCTAGGTGATCAAAAATACCAGGGAATTTTTATTCTTTGTGAAAGGAGACTTCACATCCTAAAAGCCTAAGAACACATTGTTGTGTGCTGTGTAAATGATACCACTTGGTAGAACGTTTTCAGGGATGGGATTCACAGAAATGGAAGATACCCCAGGTATTATTTAGTCTAAGTCCCTGTTTAGCAAGATGTGCACTCCAGTAGTTAAAACCGTTGTTCAGATAACATAGCAAGTTCAGTCGTTCAAGCAGTAAGTATCTCTGTACTCATAACCCTAATATGCACACTGAGTTAGTGTCAGAGCCCTACCTAGAACCCACTTCTTTTGCATCTACGTCCAGCCTTTTTATTTTACCACAGTGTCTTTCTAAGTCTGCCCACCAGCGAGAGGAAGCTCAGTGATTCAGGCAGGAATCAAATAAATCATCACAACCTCTCCCATCCTGGGTTCTGATTCCAATAACATCAATAACAGTGTTCACATAATTCATTTGGAAGTGAGTTGAGAAGCTGCTCTTTTTGTCTTCTGTATTGGGAAGAAGAAACAAGGGCTACGTCATGGAAATTGGTGTTGAGCTCAGGCAGCCATGCACAATGAACCACAGTGTTTTCTTAACAAAATTTTTATTTAACTATTGACAGTAGGGGTGAAGCTTTGTCATCTTCCATTTGCCTTTCTAATTGTGATAACAAATGACAGAAACTGATGTGGAAATTTTGTTAATTATTGAAGATATCTGTGCTGTCTATATGCTCTGTTGCTGAAAAACCAATTACAAGGTGGGCTTTCTGTGTCAGAGGACTCTTGACACAAATATCAAGTTGCTTTGATCATCGGTTCTTTCTAAGCTCAATTCTGACAGACAACCAGACCTTGGGGAGAACAACAGAAAAACAGTTCAGGTTTGGGAAGCAAAACTCCGAAGCATCTGTCTGGTTCTGAAATGATAATGGGGCCTGGCTACCCTGGAGCACACTGGCAGGACCTTTCAATAGCACTGGTGCAAAAAATAAGAAACAAATTTTGATGTGTCGCATGCATGAGAGTCATTGATGCCAATATGAAGAGTTTGCAGGTCTAAATCTGCACCTAATATGTTGACATGGATACACACACACACGCACACACATATGGAAAAAACAATAACAAAAACTGATAAACATGTACATATCCTTAGAATCATTGATAAACATACTAATGAAAAATAAAACAAGAGTATTTCTTTTAAAATTTTGAGTGACAGAATTATTAAGTTGGATATTGTGAGGTTTAGTGTGGGTGTGTGTATAACTCTGTGCCTTGCTACAGGGAGTATAGACTCAGTGCAGCCATCTGAAAGAGCAGTTGGTCATTATTGAGCCAAATTATGCACATAGAGCAGCAGTTCCATTCTTAGTTATATCCTCCAGAGATATTTTCACATAGGTCCCAAAAGGAGCATGTTCGAGAATATTCGCTGTAGCGTTATTTATGTTGCAGTAAGGTGATTTCAAGTTGGCTGTCCATCCAGGTGAGAAGGGCCCGTTAGAGTTGGCGAATGCACACTGAGGAGCACCATGCGGCATTTGGAGCCAGAAGTAGAAAACACACGTAGCAGCAGACATGAGTCTGCAGGCATTTCCTGGGTGGAGAAGGAAACATGATCATGTATTTAACACAATAGCATTACAGGAACTTAATGTGCATGTACCTTGAGCTAAAAAAATTGACACTTTAAAAAAGAATATACTAAACAGAGTAGTTGCTCATGGAGTCAGGGAAGATAAATAGACTATAATGCAAAAATTAAAATATATAAAATAAAAATAAAGACAGACATGGATTCTGCTTCAGCTCAAAACAGTTACTTGAGAGTTTAAGTCCTTTATGTGGCACTTTTCTTCTCTCCAAACCCTTTCCCTCCTCTTCCCTGCTCTCAACCCTTCACTCCTTTCTCCACTCCTCTCCTCCCCAGCATTCCTCTACCTCCTGCTCCTCTCCCTATCCCTCTTGCTCGTCCCCTTTCCTCTTTAAACATGACAGCTCTACAGATGACTACAAAGTGCAGCAAGGACTACAATTGAATATAATTTAGCAGCGGTGGGGGCAAGGTCTCCAGTGCCCCCTAGATATCTTCCAATTCCCAAGTGAGAGAGACTAACTGCCTAAGGAGAGGAGTTGTCTTCAGCCCTGGGTTTCTCAGAACAGAGCCCCATCCGACTGTGTGGCTCAAAGAAAGGAATTCAGGGCAGTCCAAATTCCAGACTGGCTCTTCAGAGCCCTGTACTAAATACTGTGCATGTTTGGAAGCTCCTGACTCATGGCAGTTAGTTAAGGCAAGATAGTAAAAACAATACTCAATTATTTCTTGGGATGAAATAAATTGAGTACTGAACTTATAGAGATTGATTGTCAATAAAATAATTAATCTTTAACTGTGAAATCCATGCATATGACAGGTCATCAAAAAGTTTACAGAAAAAGTTTATTAGGAACAAACTATGCATGGTTTTTTATTTATAAAGATTTTATTTATTTATTTTTTAGAAAGCTTTAATTTAATAAATACAAATTTCATAGATACAGCTTTAGGAATATAGTGGTTCTTCCCCCCATACCCACCCTCCCACCCCCACTCCCATTCCACATCCTCCTCCCTCTCCCATCCCATTGTTCATTAAAATTCATTTTTAATTATATACAGAAGAGCAACTCTATGCTAAGTAAAGATTTCAACAGTTTGCACTCACACAGACACACAAAGTGTAAAGTACTGTTTGAAGACAAGTTTTACTGTTAATTATCATAGTACAACTCCTTAAGGACAGAGGTCCTACATGGGGAGTAAGTGCACAGTAACTCCTGTTGTTGATTTAACAATTGACACTCATGTTTATGACATCAATAATCACCCAAGGCTCTTGTCATGAGCTGCCAAGGCTATGGAAGCCTTTTGAGTTGACAAACTCCATCAGTATTTAGACAGGGCCATAAGCAAAGTGGAAGTTCTCTCCTCCCTTCAGAGAAAGGTACCTCCTTATTTGATGGCCCCTTCTTTCCACTGAGATCTCACTCACAGAGATCCTTCATGTAGATCATTTTTTGCCACAGTTTCTTGGCTATCCATGCCTGCAATGCTCTTAAGGGCTTTTCAGCCAGATCCAAATGCCTTTAGGGCTGATTCTGAGGCCAGAGTGCAGTTCAGGACATTTGTCATTCTGAGTCTGCTGTGTGGTCTGCTTCCCATGTTGGATCATTCTCTCCTTTTTAATTCTATCAATTGTTATTACCAGAAAATTGGTCTTATATCTATATGATCCCTTTGACACTTATACCTATCTATGTGATGAGTTATGCACTTAAAATGATCACTTTAACTAGTAAGATGACATTAGTACCTGTCAACTGAATGGGATTTGGAGTACCATGGCACATTTTTAGCTTTACCCTTAGGGGTAAGTCCATCTCCTCACTCTTATTCCCACTCTTCTTTTTTACTGGGATCTATTTTCAATTGAATTTAAACACCAATGAATAATTCTGTGTTAAGAATTCAACCAATGGTATTAAGTAGAAAAAGAAAATAGTAAAAAGAATAAAATAATAAACTGTTGTTCAAGAGTCAAGATAAGGGCTGATCAAGTCATTGCTTCTCATAGTGTCAATTTAATTTCTACAAGTTCTTTTTAGTTGCTCAGTTAGTTGTCACAGATAAGGGAGAACATATGATATTTGTACATTTTTGGACTGGCTTATTTCACTCAGCATGATGTTTTCCAGATTCATACATTTTGTTGCAAATGACTGGATTTCATTTTTTTTTTTTACCGCTATGTAGTATTCCATAGAGAACATGTCCCATAATTTCTTTATCTAGTCTTCCATAGAGAGGCATTTAGGTTGATTCCATGTCTTAGCTATTGTGAGTTGAGCTGCAATAAACATGAAGGTGCAAATAGCTCTTTTATTTGCCAATTTCATTTCCCTTGGGTAAATTCTGAGGAGTGGGATGGCTGGATCATATTGTAGGGCTATATTCAGATTTCTGAGGTATCTCCAAACTGTCTTCCATAGTGGCTTTATTGTTTGCATTCCAACCAAGAGTGGATTAGGGTACCTTTTTCCCCAAATCCTTGCCAACTTTTGTTGCTAGTTGATTTCTATATGCAAGCGATTCTAACGGGGTGAGGTGAAACCTCATTGTGGTTTTGATTTACGTTTCCTTGATGGCTAGTGATCCTGAACATTTTTTCATGTGTCTGTTGGCCATTAGATTTCCTCTTTTGAAAAATGTCTGCTTAAGTCCTTGGCCCATCTCCTAAGTGGGTTGTTTGTTTTGTTGTGGTTGAGTTTCTTAGTCTCTTGTAGATTCTGGTTATTAATATTTTATCAGCTGCATAATTTGCAAATAATTTCTCCCATTCTGTTGGTTGCCTCTTCAGTTTCCTGTTTCTTTAGAAATACAGCAACTTCTCGATTTGATGTAATCCCAGTTGTTAATTTTGGGCTTTGGCTGCCTGTGTCTCTGGGGTCTTTTCCAAGAAGTGTTTGCCTGTGCCCATGTCTTGCAGGGTTTCTCTGATGTTCTCTAATAATTTGATGGTGTCAGTAGTAGATTTATATCTTTAATTTATGTTGAGTGGATTTTTATGTAAGGTTAAGGTAGGGGTCTTGCTTCATACTTCTGCATGTGGAAATCCAGTTTTTCCAGCAGCATTTGTTGAAGAGACTGACCTTGCTGCACAGATTGATTTTAGCACCTTGATCAAATATAAGTTGGTTGTAGATGTTTGGATTGATTTCTGGTGTTTCTGTTCTGTTCCATTGGTCTATCCATCTGTTTTTGTACCAGTACCATGCTGTTTTGAATATAACTGCCCTGTAGTATGTCTTACAATCTGGTATTGTGATGCCTCTGGCTCTGTTTTTGTTTATAGGGAGCTTTAGCTACTCGAAGTCTCCTGTGCCTCCATATGAATTTCAGCATCATTTTTTCTAGATCTGATAAGAATGTCTTTGGTATTTTTATTGGTATTGCATTGAATCTATAAATTGCTTTTGGGAGAATGGACATTTTGATGATATTGATTCTTCGAATCCATGAACATGGGAATTTTTTCCATTTTTTTGTATCTCCTATTTCTTTCTTTAATGTTTTGTAATTCTCAAAGTAGAGATCTTTGACATCCTTGGTTAAATTATTCTAAGATATTTGATTTTTTTGTAGGTATTTTCAATGGGATTGATCTTAGAAGTTCTTTGAAAGACATGACATTGTCTTTGTATATGAAGGCTGATTATTTTTGTGCATTGATTTTATATCCTGCTACTTTGCCAAACTCTTCTATGAGTTCCAATAGTCTCTTTGTGGAGTTTTTTGGATCCCCTCTATATAGAATCATGCCATCTTCAAATAGGGATAGTTTGACTTCTTCCTTCCCATTTGTATCCCTTTGATTTCTTTTCTTTTTCTTGTCTAAAGGCTCTGGCTAAAACTTCCAGGACTATATTGAACAGCAATGGTGAGAGTGGCATCCCTGTCAGGGACTGGATCTCAATGAGAATGCTTCCAACTTTTCCTCATTCAATATGATGCTGGCCATGGGTTTGTCATAAGTTGCCTTGATTGTGTTGAGGAATGTTCCTTCTATACCCAGTTTGCTTAGAGTTTCCATCATGAAAGGGTGTTGTATTTTATCAGATGCTTTCTCTGCATCTGTTGAAGTGTCATGATCTTTTGGGGGTGTCATATTATTTTCCTTATTCTTGTTTCTTGAATTAGTACATTTGATGTTCAGCATTTGTGTAGATATTTGTTCATTTCTTTTCTTTTTTCTCTGTGGTGGTTTTTATGTTTGTACTTTGACTCTGTAGATGAGTGGACTATCTGCTTTTAGTGAATCTCTAGAGGCTTGTAGTGGGTGTGGCCAGAAAGCTCTGTTCAGTTCTGCAGCGTTAAGGGTGTACCTAAGGTGACATACTCAGATTTGGTTTAGTAAGTCTCTCTCTCTCTCACTCTCACTCTAATCAAAAGAGAAGTTTATTCCGCTCAGCTGAGGTCCTCTCCTCAATGGAAACCAGTGTCTGAGTACTAGCCCCAGTGGGTATAATATTTGTCCACTTTGTCTCAAAAAGCACACAAAGATCTGTGCAGTCTTCAGTATACGTTCAGATTCCCCAGCAGTGTCTCTCACCAGGTAACCAGAAAACCCCAGGCTAGTGGATTCTCCCACTGTGACTGCTCAAATTCCCCCTACTTGTGTCAGGAGTCCCCAGTCGGCTGGTTGCTGGGCTCAGCTATTTTGTATGTCTAAAATGGCACCTACTCTATAGGCTTGTTACAGAAAACCATTGTAAAGTGATTGGGGAGAGAGAAACATGTCTGTCTGGTCCTTTTTTTTCCCCCTCCTCTAGTTTGGCTGGTACAGTTTCCCCCACAGGACTTCAAGCTGGGTTCCCTCTATGTTCTTCCTGCACCTTTTTCGCCAGTGGCTTGGGGGTGCTTTCCAACACTGGTGAATTGGCTTTCTGCTGCTGGAACCCCGAGTTGTGGGCGCCCATGCCCACCATGTCCCTCTAATTTCGATAGAGTTTCCTCTGCCATTTTCTCCCTAACTCTTCCCTGAGGCTACACTCTCTCCACTTTTTAAAAACTATCTTCTTCTAGACTAGAGCAGTAAGCTCCTTCTCTACTCTGCCATCTTGGAACCCTCTAAAGATTTTATTTATTTATTTGAGAAGCAAAGTTACAAATAGAAAGAAGGAGAAACAGGGAGAAAAGTCCTCCATGCACTGCTTCACTCCCCAAATGGCCTCAATGGCCAAAGCTGAGTCTATCCAAAGCCAGAAGCCAGGAGCTTCTTCCAGATTTCCCAAGTGGGTGCAGGGACCCAAGTGATTGGACCATCTTCCATTGCTTTCCCAGGCCATAAGCTGAGAGCTGGATCAGAAAAGGGACAGATTGAACACAAACTGCCACCTATATGGGATTCTGGCTACAGGAGGAGGCCTAGCCCACAATTCCAAAGGGCCAGTACCACTATGTGTGGTTTTAAAAGCTTTGCATTACAACAAACACCAATAGATAGGGAACTCTATAATGAAAGAGATATGATTTATAGTTTTAAGGAGCTACAGTTCAGTAGAGAAAATTCCTATCCAGAACAACGAATGAAGTAGACACCCAATCAGAACTTCAAGAGGTTAGCATGTGAAAGGTTTTGGTCTCATACTAGTGGGGTATGTGCATGTAATGTGATCGAAGGAATGCATGTAAGTGGGAAATGGAAAACAGAAATTATGTGTTTTTGTGAGGGTCTTAGAAATTTGAAGAAAATTTTGTCAGAGTGGATGTATATGAATTTTTCATATGAGTACCTCTCAACCACTGGGAGTGATTGTGCTACTGCTAGTGCGGACGATGTAGGGCAATCATTTTCTTTCCTTTCCAATGTTTCTCTCTCTAATCTAGAGCAAAATTTACCAACTGATTCTACTCAATTTGTATTTTATGAATTTTTATCCTTTCGGTTGTTTGTGTGAAAATATTTCCTAGTTTCTTCTAACTATATGAGTGCTAAGTGTGTTTTGGTAAAATATAGCTTTCTGATTATACTATACTCCTTAGTACTCATTATGCTCTACACGCAGAAAACTGATTGCTTAGTCAAGTTTTTTCTTCTTTGACTTCTCCCCAAGTTGTCCTCAGATCTGCACTCCACTCTTGTTGAACTGACACATCCCGAGACTCCAACCAGCCCTTTATACAAAACATTCTCACTTTCTGGGTTTATAAACATTTCTACCATGCTGTAATACAGCAAAAAGTTGTATTTTTTCCTAAAAGTTAAACTGCCTTGACTTTTCCCTCCCTTATTGATACTATGACATCCTTTTATCCTTTTCGGTTTTGAGAACTTAGAGACACGTTAGCTCACCTGTACACTAACCTATAACCATTCAGTCACCAGATACTTCTGATTCTTCCTTTGCAGTCCTTCTTCTTGATATGGAAAGTGAACCAGGAAGTGAATAATAGTGTTCACCCAGGAAGGGATCTGCAGGTTCAGAGAGAGATCCAGGAAGTACCACTGGAAACGATTGGGGTTGTGACCGCTTGTGCTGGATGATACTTGGAATATTTTGTTATGATTATGAGCTTGTAGCTGATGCTAAAAGCTTAACTAGCTTTTATTTAGAATTCTGGAAAATATTTTTGAAGTTTCAAACATGCAAATAAATATGTTTCGGTGATACTTTGCTGTAAATTAGTTGCTCCTTGCAACACATTTTTAGAGGCCACTCTCTCTTAGTAGCAGGGGGCAGCTCTTTTCTTAGAATGCTGCCAATCAGCTGTCACTATTGTAGGCAAAGGTGCACCCCTTAACAATCATCTGCTCTCCAAAATGAACGTGCAGTGCTGCTAGTCCCACACTCAGGCCGTGACTCACAGGAGCCTTGTTGCTGTGGCAAAATTGCTATGTTCGTTTAATAATTTTGCAGAGAGTGGCGGACAGAAGCCTGCGTCATTGCTCTCATCCCCCAACGCAGATAGCCAACTTTGTTATCAGCACAGCTGGTTCCTGGTTGCAGTGGAGGCTGCCATTCTGCCTGACCCATTAGCTGCTTCATCAGAGCCAGGCCTACAACACAGATGTTGGATAATCTCTGTTTTCCGGCTCCCCTTCCTCTCTTCCTGTTCCCATTGATCGGCTATTTCCAATGGATGAAAAAGAAGCTAATGTGGTTTTCCCAGAACCATGGTGGAGCCAGAACCATAGAAGAGATCATGCCAAGTAAGGAAGCAGCCAGATGTAGGTGCAGAATGGAACAAAGCTCTGGTTTCTCCCTTCCTGTTATCTGCCAGTGTCCTGTCAGTTTTTCTCTCCTGGAACCTAGGGAGAAGTCGGCTGGCCAAGCGGCCTGGGAAACTTATCTGTAGAACACAGGCACTGGGGGAGGGCAGGTGTGGTGCTGGGGCCACAGTCTGGGACTGATCCAGGCAGAATGTTTCCTGAATCTTGCAATTCCATGAGTTTCTTTATGTTGTGCTCATGCATGAATTCCATCTTGGCTGGACACAGGATTTTTGATTGTAGTATGAGCTCTCCAAAGTTTGCAATTAGTTCCTACTGCCAGGTTTTTCCATAAAGAAGTGGGTTTTATTTTTACCCTCCCATTTTATTTTGTCCATTGCAATGTGTACACTTTTCTGTGTTCTTGGAATTCAGGAATTATACCAGATAGGTCCCAAAAATGTCCTAGGACTTTGGAATGCCCTTTAAATTACACACCCAGGGTGCCTTTTTCACCTCTGGCCAATTTTCTGTTACTTGGTACTGTTCTTTTCTCCTTCTAAGAATCCTATTACTTGTACTTATCTCTCCAGTATCTTTCTTTGAAGCCATTTTCATCATTTCTCATGCAATTTTCATTATTTTGTTTTAGCCCTAGGGATTTTTTTGCACCTATTTCTCAAATCAAGTAATAGTTTCTGACCTAGGATTTTCTGTGAGGTTATGGCTTTTTTACATATTCAAACACCATGCTGAGATCATAGCAGCAGCCAGCAATGAGGCCCAGCAGGTTAAGCTCCCACTTTTGATGCCAGCATCCCATAACAGAATGCCAGTTTCAGTCTCAGCTACTCTGCTTCCAATCCAGCTTCCTGATAATATGCCTGGGAAGGCAACAGAAAATGACCCAAGTTCTTGGGCCCTGCCACCCTTGTGGGAGACCAAGACGTAATTCCTGGCTTCTGGCTTTAGCCTGACCTGGACCTGGCTATTGCAACCATTTGGGGAATGAACCAACAGATAGAAAATCTCTCTCTCTCTCTCCCTCCCTCTCTCTTTCTCTCTCTCTCTCTCTCTCTCCCTGCAGCTCTCCCTGTCACTGTGCCTTTCAACTATATAAATAAAATAAAATTTGAGCTCTTAAGATATTTGGCAAATATTTGTTTAATGAAAGAGCACACGGGGTGGGTGCTGGGTCTCCTGGTTCAGACTCCAGGACCCCACATCTAGTACTGAAGTCAAGTCCTGGCTCTACTCCAGATTCCCACTTCTTCCCAATATGGATCATGGAAGGCAGTGATGATGGCTTGAGTAGTTGGGTCCCTGACACCCATACAGGAGACCTGGATTGAGTGCCTTGCTTCTGTCTTCAGTGTGGTCTACCCTGGTTTTTGTGGGTTTATGGGGAGTGAACCATAGTATAGAGTGAGCTCTCTCAAATAAAAAAATAAAGAGTACACAAATTAGTCAAGCATAATTATTTTCATTTTATATCTTATGAAATGTGTGGACACAAATACAGGTATACAGAAATGTGCATAGATATATATATCCGTGGGTAACTGCTCAGATATAAATATAACGCTATAAACATGAATGTTTAGATTTTTAAGAGCTATTACAGACTACTTAAACTAGATAGAGCTTTTCTGCATAAAGGAAATCAGAAATAATTTTCAATACACATACATATTTTTCAATGTGCCTTTAATATCTTTATTTTTTATTCAAAAGAGGAAACAATGATACCCATAAATTGCTTTGCCATTGTAGTTACAGAACTATATGTGTTTCATGTCTTATGCAATAGCAGGACAGAATCTTGTGAGTTCAATTCTTTATTAAATCATTTAAAAATTTTCTTTGTTTTCTCAATTAGAAATGATATGACAGTGCTATTCCAAGATACTTTTTTTTTAAGAAAAACTAGAATTTTCAAACAGAAGCTATAATTTTGCCATTTTAATATTAAAGCCTCTTTAATGAAACATCTAGCAACAGGAGGCCAACTTAATAGGAATAAAGAAAATGAAAGCAATTACCTATGTTATTTGACTTCTAAATGCATGTTTAGATATAGTATTTACTCTTTTACCTTGACTTGAATTTAGAAGTAGAAGCTAGCAACAGAAGCTACTGTGTATGACTCTCCCTTCTGAATTGTCTCTGTCCTTTTACCGGTGGGTAGATTGTGATATAGAAGAAAGACTGATCATACATTGTATCTGAGATATTGCAGACAGCTTAATTGAATCATTGGGGTCTTTCAATGAAACACTTTGTTTATTTAAAATTTATTTATAATACATGAGTTCAGATTGTTGAATTTTGACCAGAGTAAACATCATGGAAGCAAAACATAGAACATTTCCATCATGTATGAGGATCACTTAGGGAATCCAAACTTGCCCTCTACTTAGCTCTGGGTGCTAGAATGCCCATCTGGGATTGTGTCTGCTAGCATCCGTTTCCTTTGGAAAGTGACCCTGCCTTCCACAGTGTAGTCAGCGCAGTTCTGATCTCAGCATGGCGGCAAAAGTGACCCTAATATAAATAGGCCATCTCACAGAGGAGAGTCTTGTCTGAAGACACAGACGTACTTAAAGCTCTAGGATATTCCACTCTGATGACAATGTCAGAAAGTAATAGTTCTCTCCCCTCGGTTCCCATTAGAATCCCCTGGAAGCTCTTAAAAATACCAATTTCCCATTTTCCACACTCAGCTGTAGACCTGAGCTCTTTGATATATCATTTGTGAGTAATCTCCCAAGGGAGAAAATAAGCAGATCCTGGCTAAACTATAAGAGACGAAGAAGGAAAGCAATAACAATACAATGTGTATCATTGACCAGGACTTTCAGAATGATCCTTGTGCTGAGTGAGACCCTGTAAGTACATTATTTCATCACAAGTACAATCTGCAGCAAGGGGTATTATTATCATGCTTCTTTGACATATAAGATAACTGAGTGCTAAGGGTGCTAATAACTTGCTCAGACTCACCATTTAACCACCAGTGGAAACAGGACATAAATTCAGTTCTGTTTGAAAAAGAAAAAAAAATTCATGGTAACACTTCTTACTTCATCTTGCTGGGGAGAATCTTAACACTTGGAGATTTGTTTTCCACCCATGAAAAGATTGGATGTACACACAATGTAAAGTGCATTTAAAAACCATTTCTGGCATATATCTGCAGGAAATGGAGCCAGTATGTGGTAAAGATTATCTACCTGAATTCTCATGTTTATTGCAGCCTCATTCATAATAGCCAAGATATCAACTCAACTGTAGATGTTCATCAGTGGATAAATGTATAAAGAAAATGCAGTATTGTACACAATAGTGTTTCAGCCATAAATAATAATTCAATCCTGACATTTGCAACAAAATGGGTAGTATTGGAGATGACTATGCTAAGTGAAATTAGTCAGATCCAGAAATGCAAGTACTACATACTTTCCTCTCATATGTGGAAGCTTGTGTGTGTGTGTGTGTGTAGTATATAAATGTGGAAATGTTTTATATATATATATATATATATATATATATATATATATATATATATTTGACAGGCAGAGTTAGACAGTGAGAGAGAGAGAGACAGAGAGAAAGCTCTTCCTTTTTCCGTTGGTTCACCCCACAAATGGCCACTACAGCCAGCACATTGCGCCAATCCAAAGCCAGGAGCCAGTGCTTCTTCCTGGTCTCCCATGGGGTGCAGGGCCAAAGCACTTGGGCCATCCTCCACTGCCCTCCCGGGCCACAGCAGAGAGCTGGACTGGAAGAGGAGCAACCGGGACAGAATCTGGCGCCCCAACCGGGACTAGAACCCGGGGTGCTGGTGCCACAGGCAGAGGATTAGCCTAGTGAGCCGCGACCCTATATATATATATATATATATATATATATATATATATGATTTATATTTATTTTGAGAGGTAGAGTTACAGACAGTGAGGGGGAGAGACAGAGAGAAAGGCCTTCCTTCCACTGGTTCACTCCCCAAATGGTTGCAAGGCCAGAGCTGCACCAATCCAAAGCCAGGAGCCAGGAACTTCTTCTAGGTCTCCCATGCGGGTGCAGGGGCCCAAGCACTTGGTCCATATTCTACTGCTTTCCCAGGCCATTGCAGAGAGCTGGATTGTAAGAGGGGCAGCCAGGACTAGAACTAGCGCCCATATAGGATGCCGGTGCCACAGGTGGAGGATTATGCTACTGCACCACGGTGCTCGCCCCATTTATATATATTTAATAAAATGTGTAGATGTCTTATTATTTGGCATGTAAATATTTACTAATGTTGTCTTTAATGAATCATACCACTTCCATAGTAATATATCACTGTCCTTATTTTATAATATTTTCCATAAATCCCACAGTATGTGATATTAATATTACTTACCTCTTTCAAAAAATAGTATGTATGCATATGTACATAATGTTTACAAATGAAGTGATTATGATAATAGTTAAAAATTGTTACCTCTAAGCATACACAATGAGCTCTTCTTTATACTCTTTATTTGAAATAAATTAAAATTAAAAGATAAAAACACACAGTAACATAAATAAGTAAATTCATTTTTTAAAAAACGAGCATTTCATTGACATAATGTAATTATGATGGATAATATGGCTGCTTTTCTTTAAACTCTTTTAGATTTCTAAATAGAGTAGTGAGGTTGTCTTCCAACACCATGATGCATCATGGCACAGTATTTAGTTTAATGCCAATGGAGTCACTAGGTTCAACTTACAAATATGAGTTTCTTTCATTTGCCCCATTTGGTCACAATATGGATTATAATATTCACAATAGCAAGGTAATAAAGCATTGGTTTTATGTTGGGCATTGTTCTTAGTATAAAATTATTCAGAGTATAAAAATATAAAAAGTAGCATCTTACATATAACAAACATTTTTCCATGATGGAACAAGCATAACATTGGCTGCATGAAATTTAGGTAGATATTTGAAGAATATAATAATGTTGGCAAAAATGACAATTAAACAATAAAATAACTCATATAACCTTCATCTTTTAGCATTTGTCAGACTTTGCAGGCATCCCTAAGTCAAAGATTAATAATGTCATCAGATACAGCTAAGCTCTGAAAAACACACAAATATCATGATGAGAGTTAGCGTGAAACTAATTACGGGCTGAGTTTTCAAATGCATCACTTTATTGAAAGGAAATAATCAAAATGAACCCCTAATTTTGTGTTAGTATAGTTTATGAGAATAAACATACAATCTAGCGAAAGCAAGTAGAAATAAAGCTTGTTAAGGAGATTTTTACCAAGATTAAAATATAACAATATTGCATTTTGATTGTAGGTTAAATTTATTGCATTTTGATTGTATGTTAAATTCATTTTCCATAGCTGTGATTTTTTAGAAAAAATAGTTGAGTGGGGCTTATTTTCTCTGTGTCATAATTGAGTTTCTGTGAATTTTTATGAACAAATACAGAGTAATTTTGATTAGTGACCCTAACTTTTTTTTTATACTCTGAAAGGAGATATATTAATCATCTGAGCTTGGTTGGACGTCTTTCACACTTGCGAATCCAGTCATGTCATAAATTGGGATATTTAATTTAAAAAGCACAGCTGGACATTAAAATATGGTAAAGTTTACATCTTCAAGTACTTTTTTGTAAGTCAGTTGAATAGAAGAGAAAGTGAGATAGAACTGATCTGTAATGAAGTTCATCAGAATCCAACTATTTTTAAGATCACAAAAATAAATTAATCAATACCCAGTCGTGATTACCATTGTGAGGGTTGTCAGAATTGTTTATTGAAAATATAAAATGGACATAGCTCTATACAAAAACTAACTAGAAAAAACAAACTAGAAAGTAAGGGTATAAAAATAACTTTTCTCCAGTTTTTCTTTTTGAATACCCAAACCTTTATGACCTGTGAAAACTCTGGATTAGAGGTTTTCAAGTTCTTCGTGACAAGACACTAAAAATTCAGTCCTTTTATAAAGACAACAGGATAAGATCATTCCGCAGAGGGGCTCTCAGAAAAGAATAGTCTTTGTGTGGCTCTGGGAATGTCCAAAATATTGTCACCAAGTGACCTATTAGTGGAAAAGAAATGAGATGTGTGGGCCAGACACAGAGCAGAGCTCAAGAGATGGCAAAGTTGCCTGTTGAGTTGATAGATGCAAAAAAGAGAGTCAGGAAGATCATCTACAAGGACTCATGGCAAGAAAGCACAGCTTTGGCGGGTGCCGCGGCTCAATAGGCTAATCCTCCACCTGCGGCGCCGGCACACCGGGTTCTAGTCCCGGTCGGGGCACTGGATTCTGTCCCGGCTGCCCCTCTTCCAGGCCAGCTCTCTGCTGTGGCCTGGGAGTGCAGTGGAGGATGGCCCAAGTGCTTGGGCCCTGCACCCCATGGGAGACCAGGAGAAGCACCTGGCTCCTGCCATCGGATCAGTGCGGTGCGCCGGCCGCAGCGGCCATTGGAGGGTGAACCAATGGCAAAAAGGAAGACCTTTCTCTCTGTCTCTCTCACTGTCCACTCTGCCTCTCAAAAAAAAAAAAAGAAAGAAAGAAAGAAAGAAAGAAAAGAAAAGAAAAGAAAAGAAAAGAAAAGAAAAGAAAAGAAAAGAAAAGAAAAGAAAAGAAAAGAAAAGAAAAGAAAGCGCAGCTTGGAGCAAGTTTCAGTGGAGGAATAGATGTTGGACAGGAAGCTACTGGGAGAAAGCTGGCAGCCCACGAACCAAGACACCTTTATTAACAAGTGACACTAGCACATGACACAGCACTAAGAAGGGAGATGTAATGCCAATTAAATCGTGATACAATGCATCAATGACAGAATACACCCATCATGTACGTTAAAAAGTCTACAGATATATTAGAATTGATGAAAATGCCATGAAAAAGTCAAGCGTGAAAAATAAATCTCACAACTCTACATGTCAGATAAATGATTGGATTTAGATTACATTTGATTTGTAAAAATATTATCAATCAATCTAACCATTTGATAATAAACACCCTAAGAATATTTTATTACTGATTGCTAATACATAGTGTGACTCAGTTTTTATTTATACTGAAAAATAGTTGAGTCGTTTTTATTTGTGTATGGTAAAAAAATGAAATAGTAGTTAAACATATCTTTTCTTACCAATTATGCATTTCCAAATATAGAATGATTCTTATTGCTATATCCACACTGTCAATCAACATGTTTTCACTCTTGACTCAGTCAATTATATTAAAGTTTCTTTTTTTTGGCTAAGTTAATTTTGCAGGTTTTATTTATAGTTTTCCAATAATAACTAGCAAAACAGCCATGGCTGAGTCAATAACCATGATCATGATTGAAGTAGCAACTGTACAATCTTGTTTGTACTAACACTGTATATGTTTTGCCCAAGCAGTCCTAGCATGCAAGAGAAAACTACCTAGGAAAGTCAGAAGTTCCCATTTACACAATTTATTAAACTCTCTGTAAAATTAGCCCATTAAAGAAGAAAATGGGTAATGAATTACTTCTGGTTTCTCTTTTCTCACATGCAGCACCAATATCATTTTGCAGTTTACATTTTGTGAATGTCCTACATTTTTTAATGAAATAGTGTTTTGTGCTTATCCCATAGATTGCAGGGTCTGTCTCTGGCTCTCTGTAGCTCTGCCTTTCAAATAAATAAATAAATAAGTAAATATTTTTAAGGATTTCTTTTTTAAGATTTATTTATTTTTATTTATTTATCTATTTGAAAGACAGAGCTACAGAAAGGCAGAGAGAGAGAGAGAGAAAACTTCCATTGGTTGGTTCACTCCCCAGATGGCTGCAATGGCCAGCGATGAGCCAGGCCAAAGCTAGGAGCCAGGAGCTTCCTTCGGGTCTCCCATATGGCTAGCAGGAGTCCAAGTATCTGGGCCATCCCCCTCTGCTTTTACCAGGCCATTAGCATGGAGCTGGATTGGAAGTGGAGCAGCTGGGACATGAACCACATGGGATGCTGGATTGCAGGTAGCAGCTTAACCTGCTATGCCATGACACTGGCCCCCTATAGAATAGTTTTATAACTTACACTGTTATTAATTTACTAGAATATCAATTATTAAAATCCACATTACATCTTCATTACCTAACATCACTGGCAGGAAGAGACAAAGACTTTTCTTCTAGGATTCTTCATCTAGGTGGTCTCCTGGAAAAGCCAGCTGTGCCCCACCCTTGGGGAGCATGGAGTCGTCTTTGGCTTTCACAGTCTCTAAGTGCTCATCTAACTTCTTCATTGCTCAAAATGTTAAAGTAGGATCCAAACTTCCTGATTGTCTTTTCTATTTTCTGAGTAAACCTCACTAGGCAGTTCTGAGTGACACAACAGAGGGAATTCATGACTTTCCTTTCCAGATCCACAGTAACTTGTGAATCCCCCAAAACTTCCCACCACTTAGCTCTTTCTCCTCCAGAACCTCAGCCTCTCCATTGTCCAGTGAAGATCAGCCTTTGAAGTACAGAAAAAAAAGATGTTCCTCGTTTTACATCAGGCAACTTTTGTTACGTGTGTGGCCCCTGAGATCACAGGGTCTCTCTGTTCCACGTTACACTCTCAGGCATCTAAGTGGACGAGACTGTGGCTCTTCCTCTCCAACTCTTCTGGGTAATCATTCACTGCAAAAACATGGCTCCTTGGAAGCTGGGTTACCCTTGCAATAAGATGAGGGCAGAGGGGGATTCCTGTTCCCATGTCCTTCCAAATTCCAAGGGAACTATTGGAAAACAGCAACCTCTGTGTTTAATTCCAAAATCCGACCGCTTTTTATGGGAATGCTTAGGAAATATGTGTTTTTCAAGTAGTCGTTGGGTATCCTAAAATCCTAACAACAACCTGTAACCTTATTATTGACCACAGACAGTAGTGCTTCCAGAGGGAAAGAAGGAACACAGAAAACACAGAATAAAGAAAGGAAAAAGAGACTGAAAGAGAAAAACAAAATGAATGTAAACTACTAATCTATCTGGAACATAGGTCAACCCCGGACTTGTCTAAAGTTTTTCACACCTAAATTTCAGGCTCAATTGAAAGATAACCATCTCTAGAGACATTTAGTAGGCATCTTGAAGATCAGTATTCATAGCCATTTTTGAAAAATGTATATTTGATCTATATTTGTGAGAAAAGTAAATTTGTAGTGATTTTTCTTCTGAGGTGATTTCTGACACACAGATTTATTTTCATGTCTCATTTTGTTCTTTCTATTTACTCTGATTTTTCCCTTTTTACTCCACTTATTTCTTTGAAATAATTGAAGCTCTAATTGTTTGTTCCATCTTTCCACATTTCATTTTGGAATTCATACTCTCCTTATTTTTAGAAGTAGTTACCATAGGAATTTTAACAGATCTACTGAATTAAAATGAACAGAAAAAAGAGACACTTCCACTCGCCCTTCTGCTAATTCTGTCTAATATTTTGGTTTTATATTGCCTGTTTTTTTTTCTTTTTCTTTTTTTTTTTTTTTTTGACAGGCAGAGTGGATAGTCAGAGAGAAAGGTCTTCCTTTGCCGTTGGTTCACCCTCCAATGGCCACCCCGGCCGGCGCACAGCACCGATCCGAAGCCAGGAGCCAGGTGCTTCTCCTAGTCTCCCATGGGGTGCAGGGCCCAAGCACTTGGGCCATCCTCCACTGCACTCCCTGGCCACAACAGAGAGCTGGACTGGAAGAGGGGCAACCGGGACAGAATCCGGTGCCCTGACAGGGACTAGAACCCAGTGTGCCGGCGCTGCGAGGCAGAGGATTAGCCCAGTGAGCCATGGCGCCGGCCGGTTCTAATCACAGCCTGTTGCCAGGCAGATTCTGTTGCCAGAGGCCATCTTGGCATGGCCTTCTCATTCCACCACAATAAACTCTATAATTTTTAGTGACCCCATGAACTGTTATATTTACTTTCTTATTTCCTAGTATTTCTACCTTCTCTTCATTTCTGCATCTCAGATTTACTATTGGGTAATTTTCTTTCTCTCTGAATTGTGCCTTCTATGGCTTCTTTAGGGGAAATTGATGGTAAATTCCATATTTCTTTGTCTTTATTTCGCTATTTTTTATGAAAGAAATTTTTATAAGTTTTAGAATTTAGTGATTTTTTGTCCATGCCAGTGGTTTGGTCTGGCTTAGAGTGTTCAAAGTATCAGTCATCAATTAATAAAGCTACTCTCGCTATTTATTCATTTCAGAATATCCACCTAGAATGGTCTCTTATGCAGCTGTAACATTTAGGAATATTTTTAAAAATAAATGGCAGAATTATACACTTTGATATCTTACTCAGTGAAACCCCTTTGCTATAATTTTTTATTCCTGCTGGAAGTGATTTCAAAGTTCTGTATGGTGTGCTCATTGAAGATTTAGCAACTACTGAAAGATATATATTCATTTCCTGGGGCTGTAGTAATAAATGACCAACCTGGAATAGCTCCAAGAACCTGGAATCTGTCCTCTCGCAGTTATAGAAGCTGTAAGTACCAAAGAAATGGAGGCGCCAGCCCAGCCCTTCCTCCACAGGCCGGGAGGAGAAGCCTCCCTCCCTGCCTCTTTCAGATTCTGGCGGCCCCGGGATGTTCCAGGGCTTGGGACTGTGTGACTTCAATTTCTACTTCGAATGGCTTTTTCCATGTCTCTGTTTCTCTTTTTTTGTCTCTTAACAATGCTTGCTCTAATATAGGATGAACTCATTTCAAAATCCTTACTTACCTCTGCAAAGACTCTTGTGTGACATCTATGAAATCTGTTCCATATAAATAAATTTTGTAAAAATTAAAAAGTAAATCACACTCTGAAGGCTGTGAGGCCATCATTCAAGCCATAATAAGATAAAGTAGCATTTGAAATTTGGAGGAGAAAATATATTTTGATAATAAATTGTTAAACAATTCTAAACGGCCATGGTAGAAAAATTGGACTTTATTTTAAAGATTTGTTTATTTACTTGAAAGTCAGAGTTACACAGAGAGAAAAGGAGAGGTAGGGAGAGAGAGAGAGAGAGAGAGAGAGAGAGAGAGAGAGAGAGAGAGGTCTTCCATCCACTGGTTTAATCCCTAACCCCAATTGGCTGCAACAGCGGGAGATGTGCTGATCCGAAGCTAGGAGCCAGGAGCTTCTTCATGGTCTCCCATGTGGGTGTAGGGCTCCAAGCACTTGGGTCATCTTCTACTGCTTCGCAGGCCATCAGCAAGGAGCTGGATTGAAAGTGGAGCAGCTGGGATTCCAACTGGCCCTATATGGGATGCTGGCACTGCAGGTGGAGACTTCACCTACTATACCACAGCACCATCCCCAGAATTGGACTTTTGACTAGTATAAGTGGTCTAGTTTGGCATTTTTCATGAATTTCTTAATTTTGTCAATACGAAGTTGAAATAAGCAATACCTTACTGGATCTTGAGGATTTAGTTTACAAACTTTGCTCTTCTCTGTCTACTTGGCTTCTGGAAGTAGCATTCGGGGTGAGGTAAGGTCAGTCAGCCTGCTGTACAGCTCTCAATATTATATCTGTAACTTGCAAGGATCTTTATAATTGCCAGAGAAGTTATATTAAATACAACTTGAAAATTTCAGTTTTCTCTAGAGAGTGTTGTGTGAGGGCAGCATGAAATGGCGTTTTGGGGGATGAGGGAGTGGAGTCCCTCCCAGCACTGTGATCTGCTGCTCCCATCGGGAATGTTGCTGAAGGCAGCAATGTGGGACCCACGGACTCGTCCTACTGACAGCTGCTCTCTTCTATCACTTCTCAGCAGAGCCACGTCAACGTGGAGCTGCAGCGTCTCCTTTAAAGAGCTGAAACAATTATGGAAGAGTCCGTAAGGTCCAAAAGGTATTGTCATCGTTGGCATGACAGAACTACATTTTCAGATTTAAAACCGCTTTAAGTGAATTGAAATCTTGAGAAAGTTGCTGCTGTAGGAAAGACTATGTGCTTTTCCGTATTTACAGGTCAGTGTGGCCAGCTTCACAGTTTCTCTTCTGATGACTCATTTCACCTGTGAAGGAACTACCTATCTGAATGTCAAGGAAACGGTTCCTTCTTTATGCCAGAGAAATAATTTATCAAATTACTCTGATGTAGATGGAACTCAGAATGCTTGTGTCTGATCTCTCCTAGGCCATATGCTCAGAAAATGCAGACTGTTTTATGGGTGGAATTTGTTAGCGACAGAGGTTTGATTCAAGGGATATCTGGCTGTAATTAACGAAACCACTGTGCGGACTTCTCCCTTGAGTGTGTATCCTCTTTTGCAGACGTCTGGGCAGGCAGCGTATCTATTTGGTATCCCCTCCTGGGGCTTTCAGGAGCCTAGATATTTTAATGAGCGTGCTTACTCATAAGAAGATGGGACTCTCTTTTAGTCATGCAATTTCATATAAATTACTGAACTTGAAGCTCATTTATCACTAATCCAGAACAAATATTGGTTTAGTACATTTTCTGTGTAGAATAGGATTTCATATCCAGAAATATTCTCAGCATGAAATGGCTTTATTCCAGACAGCATGGTCACCCAGGGCACTGCTCTCCATTCTACACATTGTAGTACTCTGACTCTGAACCAGACTATTTGTGCCCACAGTAAAGACAAGTTCCCAAGAGGCCTCTCTAGAGTATTACTCTGGGAGATGTAAATAGTACTTTGTGCTACTGTTAGGCATTGAAAGTGCTGTAAAACTTAAAATCAGCCCCTGTTAAAATACCAATATCACCCCTCTCTCCAAGACACTCAAATGACTGTTTGTAGATGAGAAAATTCAAAACAATTAACAATGCAAGAAGTTGCCAAAACGTAGTATTTATGAGAAACTCTGATGCTTCCTGGTGAGACCCTGGGACAGAGAGGACTGAGACTGAATCTTGAAGCTGGCATCAGAATGACAGAAATTTGTAATAATAATAATAATAATAAATAAACAGATGCAGCCAATAAAACTGCAGGTGGGAGCAGGGATTAGTTCCCATTGCTGCAACAAAGGCTGGACATTCCATGTAGCGCACCTGCTCTCTGTGTCACTGTTCCTCCCCGGTCTGCGCCAAAGGCTCTGTGCGTTCTGGCAGGTAACATCCTGCCGCCTGCGCAGAGGTGAGAGCCGTGCAGTGGGCAGTGGCGGCTGCAGGTCAGGGAAGCCACAGGATGTGTCCTCTGCCAACTCAAGACTCCGTCTGATAAGGAACAGTCTGTGTGTGGCGTTCACTTCGTGTGGCTTTGTAAGTTCTCACTCTTGCATTAGAGTTGGACGTCACTGGGAGAAGGTCACAGAAATCCCTTATCCACCAGGTATACAGTAATTTGCCAGCAAATTACTAATGAGCCAAGCAGTCAGAATGCTATAGGGTCTTCTGGAACAGCAGAGCGGGCTATGATATTGGTTTCTCCAGGCTTATTAGCTGGAAGGATGGTAGAAGCAGAAACTTCTTGTCTCTGTTCTGGCCAGCAGCCTGCCAGGGAGTGAGACTATTAGCCTCTGGGCACAACTAGTCCAGGACTGCGCAGCTGCATGCAAATGAATATATTTTCTTTGCACACGTGAATTTCTGTTGGATTCATGGCACCTAAAATGAGAAGCGTCCTAGCACAGGAAATCAAAACAGTTTTAATAACACTGCTTCCAGTCCTTGATTTTCAGTTTTACCTCCTAAAATTTGTTCAACCCACTCTTCTTTTGATAGTTTTAAAAATTAGATTTGAGGATAGAATTCTGCTTTACTCTTATCACCTGACTTTGCTGTGGTCATTGCGCTTCTCTATCTGACATCTCAATCTATATTCCGAGTGTCTTTTTTTTAAATTAAAGGTTTATTTATTTATTTGAAAGTCAGAGTTATAGAGAGAGAGGAAAAGACAGAGAAAGAGAGCTCTTCTATGTGCTGGCTTATGCCCCACTTGGCCACGACAGACAGGGCTGAGCCAAGTAGAAGCCAGCAGCTCCATCTGAGTCTCTCCCGTGAGTGGCAGTGACCCAAGCACTTTTGCCATCTTGTGCTGCTTTTCCCAGGCCACTAGCAGGAAGCTGGATGGGAGGTGGAGCATCCAGGACATGAACTGGCACCCGTATGGGATGCTGGAGTTACAGGCATGTTTTAGCGCTATGTTATAATGCTGAACCCAATATTCTGATTGTTTTGAGTTTTATTAATGAAGGAAAATAGCTGAAAAGTTTATGCTATGTCAATATGCTCACTACCACTTATAGAAGTGGCTGTCCCTATGTAGTCTCACTGTGTACCCCACACATGACATTTATACTCTTAGAGCCCTATGTACATGAACATCTCAGTATATCATTAATAACAACAGCAAAGAAAATCAAGGGAACATCTGAGCACCATGTTATAAACGCACAGTGAATTACAGGAATCCTGTGTAAGCAAAAAATGCCTTTCTCCAGCTTCAGATGAATGGAAAATATTTAAATTAGAAGCGTATGTTAAGTATAAAGACATAAAAAATAGACTTTTAATTCAACACATTTAAAAGAGAGGAAAGCATGAGATGTCTCCAAAATGATGGCTAACATGACCCAAATGTAAGAACATGAGAAGTTTATTTTTTTACTTCAGGAGTGGTTAAGTGTTTCCTCATTTTAGAAACAACGAATAAAGGATAACACAGCCACGTGAGAGATGTGATATCACGTGGAATGAGACCCTCAAGTGTAAAAAATAACCTCTTGAAAGAAGGCGATGCCACAGAATGAATTAGCCCTCGCCAGTTGATGAAGCTACAGCAGTTTCTTCTGGCTTATTTTGCCACTGGTTTACAACAAATCATTTGCCATCTGGGATGCCCTTTGTCATTTGTATTTCTGGGTACCATTCCTAGTCCCTGATCAAGGCCATCATTGGGCAAAATTTACAGCTCACTTAATTGGTGTGATATGTATGTTGAAAATGCGTAAGACCTTCCGAACTCCATTAAGACTCTGTCAAGATTTGATGTTAGACTGCGGGAAAGGTTGCCTACAGGTGTCTTTTGCATGTTTCTTTTTGTTTTCTGCCAAACTCAGCAATGGAAACACAGTCACTCTGCACAAGCCATTGCATCAGGTGCAGTGTACAAACCTGAAGAATGCGCAGAGTCTCTGTTCACAAAGTCTGTGACTGCACTGAGAGCGCAAACAGAATGAAAACTGTTATCACATGCATCCCACACATTTTGTAAAGCAAACCTTGCATCAACACTTCAGTATTGTGAGAGCTTCCCTGTGATTCTGGCTGTGTATCTTCTCCCAACGCACATCGTACGGGATGGGGATGGTGAGATCAGTAGGTGGAACCAGAATGTTCCGAGTCCGATGGTGCTGCCTGCAAGGTTGTATGCATATCAAGTGCAGACCCCAAGCTTCACCACATCTAAATGACTAATGTTTAAGGAAATTGAATGAGTTTACACACCTCAAAAGTACAGAACAAAAGCATAGCAAGTCTCTGGTTGACGCTTCGGCTAATTTAAATTTGTTTTCACAGTATTATATATGGAGAACAGATGCAAAAACACAGGAGTTCAAATTATCAGCTTAGAATCATTAAGAGAGCAAATGTCTATCATGTAGGTTTTTTAAAGTCACAATTAACAAATAGGTATCATTTTGGGAATAGGCAATCAATTATGCATGGCAAATTATGTAAGCATATTATTTAAAAATACTTGAGTAGCCTGGATTGGTAACCCTAATGCAGAAAGAAATGACAAGGATGAAAACAACGATTTATTGTTTTGTGCACTATGGCACAAAATAGAAAAATAATTCGCTTGGAATTAGAGAATAGAATTGTGTCTCAGTGTATATTTGCAACTTTATGCCCAGGTTCACTGAAATAACAACATTGGATGTATTAATTGGTTATATCCTCATTACTTCTTAGTCATTCCATCATCCCTACCAATCACAACAAGTCATGCCTCTTAGCTCACTATGCCAAGCATCCTTAACTTTCTTTGCTAAACACCTTGAACTTAAAATGCCAATTTCTTCGCTAAATCTGAACATAAATCTTTGATTTCTTCTGCATCTTGGGTACTTACCTGTTACAACACACCCCAGTGAACATTTGCAAATGACCAACTATTTTGAAATAGATTTAGAACATAATTTCAATTCAAATTAAGGAAATCAATGAACCAGTTAAAATTACATTTTTTCACTGTATCATCTCTTTATACCAACTATCCAGCCCCATAACACATGCTCTATGGTTTGAAAATGCAACATATGCATTGTTAATATGAAAACTCAATGCCCTGGCATCTTTTGAAACTCAAGTAATGATTAATCATAATTTCTGCCAAGTACAAATTGCCACTGTAAATGAAAAACATTTCCATTGACATTCAAATGACTTGGCATTGAAGTTTCTCTCCATTGTCACTTATCTGCCTATGTTTTCACCCCCCTCTGGCAAACAAAATTGTATTTTGCTCTTAAACAAGTTTTAGAGTTGGCATTGTGGCACAGTAGGATAAGTGGCTGCTTGCAACACAGCATCCCATATCTGAGTGCCAGCTGGAGTCCCACCTGCTCTGCTTCTGATCCAGGTTTCCACTAATGTGCTTGGAAAAGCAGTGGAATATGGCTCAAATGCATGGGCCCTTACCACCCATAAGGCAGACCCCTACGGATTTCCAGGATCCTGACTTTAACCTGGACCACCCCAGCTTTTGTGGCCAGTTGGGAAGTGAACCAAAGGATGGAAGATAGTATATTATCTCTCTCTCTCTCTCTCATAAATCTTTATAAAATAATGAATAAATGATTTTTTCAGGGCTTATATGCCATCTTATTCTTGGTTTCTGGGCTCACGTTCAGATTTTCTAGGTGGCTTAAGGGTTCAGTTTGAACAGTGAGTAAAATGGAATGTAAAGTAGGAAGTAGCCACATTGTTTGCATTTTCTGTGCCATGCTGTTGAGTGATGAAGTACATTGACATTAATTTTTTTAAAAAATTGCATAATAATATATAAAACAGCCAGCATATAAATGATTTTTGTTTTGTTTTCCTTTCTCCCTCTCTCCCTTCTTTCCTTCCTTTTTTCACCCTTTCTTCCTTTCTTTTTATTTCTGTAAATAAGCACTCATAGAAGGGGAATTAAGTTCTACCTCTGGAGCAGTTAGTACCTATGCACTTTATTTACAGTCCTGCGTAAGAAAGTTTTGTCCTTTTCTTTTTTTATCGATTTGCTTACAATGGTATAAATGCAATATTTTATTTTTATACTGGTGTATAAGCCATTCTACACCATTCATTTTGTTGCTTAAATTGTTCCAACTTTGTCCACTGGAAGCTCATTCAGGTTGACTCCTGATGCTTTCTGTGTCTATCCGCATCATTGCCTTTGATTAGCTTTGAGCTTTTCTCACTTCACAGGACTACAAGAAGCTCTAGGGTCTTCATATGTGTGCCCTGCTGTACCCCTAGAGTCAGTCTTTTTTTCTAAGGTTCCTTTAATTGAGACTCCTATTTAGAATCCAAGAGTTGGTACTGAATGTGCTCATTGACATCTTTACTTCTAGGCTCTCTGAGTGGACAGTTCTAAAAACACATATGCATGTATCCTAAGTTTATACATACAGATAAATGCACAATTATTTCTGCATCTATCACATCTACATGTAAAAACGAACTTGAGTTCATGTTGGTGTCTCTGATGCTAATCCTACAGTGTGATGTTCAGTCTAGCCTCCTGCTTCTTGCTTTATTGCAACTTCTTGCTCTAATAGTAAGGAAGCTGGATTCTAATTATCAACATTGTCTTTTAGCCAACAGAAACTCAGGGATCTTTGAATAGTTTTCAACAATATAAGTGATGCTTATCAAATCCCTGTCAATCACTCCATAGATGAACGCATGACAGATATTGTGACCAGTGAGCCTTCTCTTATCAAGGCTACATATTTCTAGTTCCTTTAACTGCATCTTATAGGCTTAGAATCCACTTCCTTTGCCAAACACATTCTAATAATAATGCTATATGGAACTCAAAACTGGAGGAAAAGTACAACTGTGCTCACTGTTGAATGTCTGTGACCTTGAGAATTTTGCTTAGCTTCTTTAACATTCAACAACCTCATCTGTACAAAAGGCTTAGAATCAAGTGTCTCATAGAAGGATTGGTAGGATTGCTTGATTCTACTCATAATTATTGGAATATTAATGCATAGTAAATAATACATTTCTCATTATAGATATTACTGTTAATTAAAACAAGGATCCTGATAATCGAAAATGCTTTATAATTGAGAAGTCTTTAATAAACATGCTATTTCTCCTTTTCCTTCACACTATTTGTTGCTTTTCTGCACGGTGACTGTTAGTATTCTTACTAACTCAGAGGCAGGGTCTTATACCATGTGGTCACTTTCTTAATCATCAGGAAAAAGTTATTATTGTTGACTACAAGCAATAAGTGTTGTCCCCAGCACAATATTTTCTGTCATCTTGTAAACAAGTAATTATGTAATTGAACCATAACAGGCAATGGACAAGAATAGAGAAAAGAATTTCTAGGTATTCTTTACTCAGAATCTTCAAATATTAATATTTTACTAAATTTCTTTTACTTTTCTCTCAACCATGTCAGAATGAGTTGCAGACATAATGTTGTTTCATTCCTAAGCACTGCAGTGAATATTTGCTAATAGTGCACAAGTAATGTTTATCAAATAGCTGGAATAACTAGTGCAGTTTTGTTATTTTTACATGCAAAGATTATTAAATTTAGAGACAGAAAAACTGCCTGTTTGAACAACTAATATGGCTATAACTATCAGCCTAGAACAATGACATCCCCACTGCTATCTCAACCAAGGTAGAAAGATGGCCACTAACTGCCCTCTGAAGGCTAAGGAAGTCATGGTGAGAGTGATTCTAATGAAGAATAGGATACCATAAGATATTTTTTTCTTTTTTTTTCTTTTTTTTTTTTTAATTTTTTGACAGGCAGAGTGGACAGTGAGAGAGAGAGAGACAGAGAGAAAGGTCTTCCTTTGCTGTTGGTTCACCCTCCAATGGCTGCCGCGGACAGTGTGCTGCTGCTGGCGCACCGCGCTCATCCGATGGCAGGAGCCAGGAGCCAGGTGCTTTTCCTGGTCTCCCCATGAGGTGCAGGACCCAAGCACTTGGGTCATCCTCCACTGCACTCCCGGGCCACAGCAGAGGGCTGGCCTGGAAGAGGGGCAACCGGGACAGAATCTGGTGCCCCAACTGGGACTAGAACCCGGTGTGCCGGCGCCACAAGGTGGAGGATTAGCCTGTTGAGCCACGGCGCCGGCCAGGATACCATAAGATATTAACACTAATGTCTTGGTCAGTAACCTCATGGGTACTTGGTTGGTCATGAATAATAATTTTTTGTAAAGGAGAGCTTATCCTTTATTGAGTTGAATCAATGGTGAATGTTTTATATACACAATTCGAAGCAGGTGTTTCTTTGCTTGGAGAGATCCTACTTCAGTTAGTATTCTTCCTGAGCAATCGTATTTGCTAACGTGCTTCAATTCCTCCTTTCCATTTTAGTTCGGGTTTTACGTTTTTTGCCTTACATAATAAAAGTCTTATGTAACTGTTACTAACACAGGGGCACAGCTTTCCCCCCGGCAAGATGCCGAAACATGAATTCTGATTATGCTAGTGGCTCAAGATTTTTTTCAGGCATTAGCATTCTTAAACAGAGTGCACGTTAATGTGGCTTGTGAACATTTTAATGGCAAAGAGAGCAGTGTCTCGTTTATAAAAGAACCAGCTAAGCACACATCCTAGGCCTGACACTCGGGGAAGCTCAGTCTGCTCATTTGTTAAGAGTCTGGCATTTGCAGAACTGACAGCAACTCAGTTAAAATTTGGAGGCAAGGATGCCACTGTTCAGCATTTAAGAAATTTTCCATATTTTAAAGGATGGAAAATTTGCTCTGTTCTTATACTGCAGATTCTGGGTATTAAAAATGTCACTTCTTGATCATAAAATACATTGACAGAGTTCCTTTGCCTCCTAATATCAGAATGTTGTCTTTTTTTATTTCAAAGCCTTTTTCAGTCAGGATTTAACTTTAAGATTTTGGGTTGTTGTTACAAGTCTCTCATTCTTGCTTGGGTATCAAAATGTCTTAGCAAAATTTTAGACTTGTGACAAATTAGATAAAATTGGAAATCGCTAAGCAGTGATACAGCAAGGATTTAAAAATATTTGTAGAAGGTATGTAGACGATATTGGTGCATTGTGGAACTGTTCACATTTCTATGCTTCTAAAAAACCTCATTATTGTAATTATGCAAATAGTTAAGATTAATATGGATCATCCATATGTAGTTAATCAAATTAGAATTAGTATAGGACTTCATTTGTGGTGATATCTAATGGGTCTTCAGAAAGTTCCTGAAAAATGTATGTTCTAAACAACTGTGCATGTATTTTAAAACTTTGTTTTTAAAGATTTATTTATTTATTTGAGAGGCAGAGTTACAGACAGACAGAGGGACACACACACACACATACACACACGCAGAGATCTTCCATCCGCTGGTTCACTCCCCAAATGGCCGCTGCAGTGGAGCAGGGCCCATCTGAAGCCAGGAGCTTCTTCTGGTCTTCCACATGGGTGCAGGGGCCCAAGCACTTGAGCCATCTTCCACTACTTTCCCAGACACATTAGCTGGGAGCTGGATTGGAAGTGGAGCAGCCGGGACTCAAATTGGCACCCATGTGGGAATGCCAGCACCACAGGTGGAGGCTTAACCTACTTCGCCAGAATGCTGGCCCTGGATTTTAAGACTTTGACATAAAAAATAAATTAATCTTTTCATTCTACTTTTCCATGAACTTTTTAAAGTCCCTTTGTATTAACAAGTACCATGTTTCAAATTTTCCTAAATATGATTAAGTCTCCATACATCCAGAAAAGGATCGTGTTAGTCTATGCACACAGTATTATACAGAAGAAGGTTGGAACCACACAGAATGAAGTTCAAATTCAGGCTCTTCACACAATTTGAAGGTGGAGGGAGTTTTACCGATGTAAACTGTGGGTAGTGATAGATACTTGTGACAATTAGATTTAATAAATGATGAAGATCCAGCATGTCATAGTGTAGCACTTTGGGTGCTTTTAGGATTAAACTTGCAAAAAATTATTATGGGAAATGCATGTGGAGAATAAAGGGAGAAGACTCAGGAACAGGCTGCCAAAGTCTTCAGACAATGGTGTGTATCAGAAAGTAGAGGAAGAACAGATGCGGTGGAAAGACCACACTGGATTACTCTGGGGATGTTTTATAGGCTAGTGTGGCGCCTCCTGGCAATGGCTTCTGCATGGAAAAGTCCATGTCAGGTGGGCACTCAGATGGTCATGTACCAGAATCTCCACTGCTCATTCCTTGTTACAACCCAAAGGAGTCATGGCGCAGACAGCTGGTGTCAATTCTTAGGGTCAGTGATGTTCCAACAGGAGACTGGTGATTGGTGATCTGAGTGGTGAATTTCTTTGGCCACCCCAGCCAGGAGAATCAGTAAAAATAGCTAATATTGAATGGTGGAGTTACAGGGAGGAAAATGTTGGATTTTCAGGAAAAAAATTGCCCTAAGTTCATTAGTAGTTTTATAATGTTGTAAATTAGTGAGTTTAAGCAAAGTTTTACAGGTCGACAAAGCAATGCAAAGAAATATCGAAGAAGGAAGAAAGTGTGTGGAATGTTAACATTTTGCAAAGGAGTGAAATGTGCTTCTGTGATGATTCCAGTTTTCCCACATCATCACCAATACTTACAGCCCGCGTCTATTATTAGAGCTATACTAGTAGGTGTGAAATGATAGCTCTTTATGATTGTGAGTTATATTAAACCAATGACTAATGATGCTGAGCATCTTTTCCATGTGCTGTTGGTCATTTGTATGTTTTTTAAAGGATTATTTTGTTTTGAACTAACATTTAAATGCAACAGTGCAAATTGATTTTTTAAAAGATTTATTTATTTATTTGAAAGTCAGAGTTACAAAGAAGCAGAGGCAGAAAGAGAGTCTTCTACCCATTGGTTCATTCCCCAGATGGCTGCAACAGCCAGAGCTGTGTCAATCCAAAGCCAGGAGCCAGGAGCTTCTTCCAGGTCTCCCATATGGGTGCAGGGGCCCAAGGACCTAGGCCACCTTCTACTGCTTTCCCAAGACATAGCAGAGAGCTGGATCAGAAGTGGAGCCACCGGGATTTGAACCACTGCCCATATGGGATGCTGGCACTACAGGCAGTGGCTTTACCTGCTATGCCACAGTGCCGGCCCCCTCAATTGCTTTTGACCTCCAAAATTATCCACGTGCCCAATGTGTAATAGTTTTTGGAAACTATTGAAGAAACATAAATAATTATATATTACAAATTATTATTCAAAATTAATGTAATTTTGTGGAAAATCTTATTGCAACCATGTAAAGATGTTAATAACATGCAAATGAGGTCTATTTATAATTCCAATTTTAAGACAATAAATGCACTAATAATGAAGAAAGCATGTACTCAAATGTTACCCTTTCAAGGATTTTTTTTTAAAGATTTGCTTATTTATTTGAAGACAGAGTTGCAGAGAGAGGTGGAGACAGAGAGAAAGAGGTTTTCTATCTGCTGGTTTACTCCCCAGATGACCACAATGGCCAGAGCTGAGCTGATCTGAAGCCAGAAGCCAGCCAGGAACCAGGAGCCTCCTCTGTGTCCCCCAAGTAGGTGCAAGGGCCCAAAGACTTGGGCCACCCTCCACTGCTTTCCCAGGCCATAGCAGAGAGCTGGGTCAGAAGTGGAACAGCCAGGATGCGAACCGGTGCCCATATGGGATGCCAGTGCTTCAGGCCAGGGTGTTAACCTGCTGTGCCACAGTGCCGGCCCTGCAACTGATTCTTAAATGATTTACCAGAGGGCTACTTCTGAATACTAAGAGATGCTGAGTCCAGTGGAATGGTTGTCAGGCCACTAGCCTTCTCGTCTGTCTTCTTGCTAATGCCACATTATATTGCACAAGCTTCCATCATTTATAGATTGTGGGGCCCCACAGCAAGGATGGGTTCCTATTTGCTTCTCAAGCCTGAGTGCTTTGAACAAATTAGATATTTCCATCTTAAGTCATCTCAGAAGAAAGAGAATTTGTATAAACATATTATATGTAAACCACTCCCCTACAAAAAATGACAGGATTCTTCAGTAGATTCCTGCGACAAAATAAAAAATTTATAGTCTTTATACCATATATATGCACACACATGTGCACACAATTAAACCCTGAGTAAAATCCTGAACTACTCCAGAGAGCTCCCTGGCTTAGACAAAGTGACCTGCACATTCTGCAAGATTGAGAGGATGACTGCTTTGTTCATCCTCCCGGGGTTGGATCACTTTGCTGCTGGCCTTGCCTGGCCTCTCCTGATGATCAGTGCCCACTGTGAACCAGTCTCCTGCTAGAGGGTGCACTCGCCACTAGGCCCGCACTGCTTTTGCGGGTGCTGATTCCTCTGGGCCCTCCTGCCTCCCATTCATTCGCCCGAGCTCTGATCAGCATCTCTTCTCTGAGCACTTGCCTCTCTAGTCCCTCTCCCAACGCCCCTTCCTTGTCCTGCCATTGCACTTTCCACAGCGTCTGATCAATCTTGATTTACTTGTCTCTTCTCCCGGCTCAATACAATTATCTTTGAAAGCAGAGGCTGTGTTTTATATGACTCTGTGCCACCAGCACTTATTTTAGTCTCTAACAGCAATATTTGTAGAAATAATGAATTATTTATGAGTGAATAAAACCAAGTAAGAAGTAAATTTGACTTAGAAATCTCTTGCTTCTGTGTCTGGGTGGATAATAATAAGATTAAGATAGGATAAGTGGGTGTAGAAAGAGGAATTGAGATAGAAAAAGCTGAATTCGGTTCAGACTATGTTGAACATGAATAACTGGTGGGACATCTATCTAGATGGATAATTAGTAATATTTAACAAATATTTATTCAGAACCTACTGATTGTCAGGCACAACAGTATGAGCTAAGGAGGTATCACGTTGCCCAGGCAATTCTGCAGCCACGCCCTTCCTCAGACAGCCTATTGGATAAAAGGAAAAGTCAGTACGCAAAGTCAGTCAAAGCAGAGGGAATGTTAGTGAACCAAACCTTGCAGAACAACCTCGGGGAGCAAGTCAACCGCCATAGGTTCCCTGGGACCAGACCAAAGTCAGCTGATGGCAAGAGCATTCTTGTCTAACTTCTTTTCCCTGACTTAAACGGCTTCCCTCACTCTACTTCTCCTAAACACGGGTTCCACTCCAAGTCTCCGCCTTAGAGACTGGACAGAAGACAGCCATCAGCATTGTAGTGGGTGGGGAGGGGCACTTCAGCCAGTCTGTGTTCAGCTGAACTCCTCTATACCATGTTGGGCTGTGCCTGCCCCAGGGAGGCCAGTGCTTCTGTCAGCTGTCCCTGTTGGATCACAGATCTCCTAAAACTCGGGGCCAGTTGTGTGTCTATGACCATAGGTCTCTGATGGTTTCAAATTGAATTTGCATATTTATTTTCTTTAAAAAAAATGTAGCAGTGGAAATGAGCTTCACTCTCTTCTCTGTAATCCTTAGTGCAACTAGAATTGTTGGGTTTTGTTTCCGTGCATCAAAAGTATCCACACACACACTTATTTTAACAAGCCATTGTAAAAAGTTTGCAAAAAGAAAACAAAACATCTGTCCTTTGTAAGCCTGGATTCTATAGACACACACCCATACACTATAAAATACAAAGGGGTGTGAAAAGCATTTGTGGACTATATATCATGAAAAGCTATGGATGAATTCCAAAATCTTTTGCATCACACTACACTCATCTTTCAATTCTATTTTCCACAAACTTTTTGAAGTACGCTTCTTGGTACATGCACCAGAAGATCCCACAAAAGTTCAAACTGACTGTCATTAAATGTCAGGTGAATTTGTGCTGCATTTGTCTGTTTCAGTGTTGTGATTTGAATGTTGTTGTTTGGGATAATAATGGCACTTCATTGGATGCAGTGTGCCTTTTTCACATTTTTCACTATTTTCTGCTAAAAATTCCAGTATGATTGTTATAGAGCATTATTATTTGCTTATATTACCTAATGAAATAACACAGTCTGTTTACTGGAAAACGTGCAATGGGTTTTGACATTCATTTCTTTCTTCTCCTAGCTACCTCTGCTCGTGAATCTCCTACTCAAATTTGTATTTCTTATGGTTTTCTGTCCTCACATATACATGCATTATTATCCTTCTGTCGTGGAAGAAATCTGCCTTCACCCCCCGTGAAATAAAATTAAGACTTCTCTCAGACAGCAGTGTTTGTGCTATTCTCTTAAATACCCATTCACATTACAAAGAAGGAATGTCTTTTACAGATATCCTTATCTGCTCTTCTGTTGAGTTGATGAGTTAAGTAAGTGGAAATATTATGCCTTATTTTCAAAATATAGTATACCTTAACATTGAAGATTTTAGTAAACCTATAATTTATTGCATTTTGAAGATTGTATATTATCTCAGTAATAAAATCTTTCATGGTATGGTGAAAAATTTGCTAGTCCGCAAGTACAAACTCTCAGGTGTTTTTCCTTTATTGTATTGTTGGACAAATAGCCAACTCTGAAATGTGTGTAATAATGTGTGTGTCAGTGGATTGGTGTGAGCAGAGACTGAAGAAACACTTCTGAAAGGACCAAGCATAGAACATGCTGGGCTCCGACTTCCGCCTCTTAGAATAACCTTAAATCTAGTCAATACTATACATGCTAATACTACATAATTACCACTTACTGTTAAATACCAAGAATTAATTTAAATGGTGTGTAGTAATACTTTGGCTTTATACTTAGTCTCTTGAATGATATCAATTCTTATGAATTAACCCTCAGAATTGATGGTTATGAGGGTACTTCAAAAAGTACATGGAAAATGCACATTATGGTGAAACTATGCATGGATTTCATTTTTTTGCACCAAAATATGCATATTTCTTAATTACATTTTCACAAACACTTGGAAGCACTCACATTTATATATTATTATTACATTACATTTAAAAGAGTAGTAAATCAGTAGATCAGTATTCTCTTGTTCTATCCCTCGCTCAGCTCCTCCTGTTTTTCTGTCTCTTGGATACGTGGGATCCATTGTATGGACATTAGTAGATGTTTGCACTACTAGAGAGATCAGTGATTTGTTCTATTTCTTAAAGCAAAGACTTAGATGGCTTATTTTAACTCTGCATTTATTTAGCACATTTACAAAAATAAGCTCACATGGAAACATTAGGATTAAAATTCACAAGTTTGCAGCAAGAGAAGGAAGATTCTCAATTTTCTCTCTCTCTCTAAAGGTCTTGGTAATTATGTTGTCTCTCTCATTTTATTCTGTTCCATTGCTAAATTGCTTTAATTAGAGAACTATTTAATAGTGATTATTTGTGGTAACTATAATATGACTCTTGAATAGATTATTATTTTAACTAACCTATTAATTATAGATATTTTGGGCTGTGTATACACAATTTTATTTTGATTTTCATATTTTGATATGAGACAAAATAGAAAAAAAGGCATTCATAATTTGACCACCCTTACAGAAGCTTCATTTACATAGTTTTAGCTATGGGAAGAAAATACACTCTTCATTACTGACTTGGTCTTAGGTAAACATTTTGCCTGTTGTTATTTTATGATTGTGAATTCTTAACTAAACTACTTTTTGAACAATCACTTTAAGTATCATTGCATCCCCCTGAATAGAGACAAGATCCTTCAGTATTTCATATTATTGAACAAAAATTTTATTTCTATTTTTAAATTATATTAGAAATAGTAAGAAACCATCTCTGAGTATATGTATTTTTCATATTTGGTAATACTTTTAAAATTATAGAATATGAAGCTACTAACCAAATTATGATACTCCTTAATGTGTATTGTCTTAATATTTTGAATTACTAGTATGATTTTATAACATTGTTTTCCAAAATTTGAGACAACCAGACTCACCACAGCTCTGTAAACAGTAGGCATTTGAACTTCTATAGATTTAAACTGTTGCCAATAGCCAAAATTTAACTTCAATTCAGTTATAATTTATCTTGTTAATGTAGTATTTTCCCATACATACTGAATTATTGTTTTTCCTTTTATGTAAATCTCGTCATCATGAATTTTATGTATTAAGCTTCTTACCAATTTGAAACATCTTCCTATGTATTTGATGTTCTTTTAGATCAGTGACATATGTTTTCTTCATGGCTTTTTCTTTTTCATTAGGGCTAAACCTAAATATAACTGCTTCATGTGTGAACATTTTAAACCTATATGCACTGGGTTTCTCTCCTTTTTCCCACAGTGGTCTCTTTTGTAGCATCTAAATTTAAAAAAAAATGTTTTAAAATTCAAAGTAATATCGTTCACTCTTTTTTTTTTTTTTCTGGCAGAGTTAGACAGTGTGTGTGTGTGAGAGAGAGAGAGAGAGAGAAAGGTCTTCCTTCCATTGGTTCACCCCCCCAAATGGCCACTATGGCCGGCCTGCTGTGGCTGGTGTGCCGCACCGATCTGAAACTAGGAGCCAGGTGCTTCTCCTGGTCTCCCATGCGGGTGCAGGGCCCGAGCACTTGGGCCATCCTCCACTGCACTCCTGGGCCACAGCAGAGAGCTGGACTGGAAGAGGAGCAACCGGGACAGAATCTGGTGCCCTAACTGGGACTAGAACCCAGGGTGCTGGTGCCGCAAGCAGAGGATTAGCCTAGTGGGCCGAAGCGCCAGCCCTATCATTTATCTCCTATTTAATCTTTCCAGTTTTATTTTTTTCTAATTTGAAAATAGTGAGGCTTTTCTATTGACTCATAAAGGAATACATTTTAATTTGAATTCATGAAGAGACATATTTAAGTTATTTTAAGAATGGTTAATCATTTTCTATAAGATATCAGAGTTAGAGATATAGAGACATATGTGAATATAAGCATATATTTACACACACACACACACATATATATATATAGAGAGAGAGAGAGAGAGAGAGTGAAAGAGAGAGAGAGAACTCTTCCATGGCTGGTTCATTCCCCAGAGCCTGTAATAGCTGGAGCTGGGCCATCCAGGCTGGAACCAGGAGGCTGGAGTTCAATCCAGGTCCTGCATGTGGGTGGCAGGCACCTCAGGCTCTTGATCCGTGACCTGCTGTCAGCAGGAAACTGGAACTGGAGGGGAATTAGGACTTGAACCCCAGCAGTCTGATACAGGATAGTGATACTCCAGTAGGCGTGCTAGCTGCTGTGTCAAGCACTTCCGTCTTTTCCTTTCATGATTGGTCCTACTTGAATCCTAAGAAGTCTTTGTGTTCCACAAGACCATAAAAAAAATATTATCTCAGATTTTGAGGCCCACTGTTGGTGTGGTATCTTTACTTCCTTTTAGTTGGAGTTTTGACTTCTTCCCTCTCTTCTCCTCCCTCCCTCTTTTCCTTTCCTTTCCTTTCTTTTATTTCTCTTTCTTTATCCGATTGTTACCGCACCATTTGTTGAAAAACTTCCCTTTTCCTGTTGAATTGATCTGGAGCCAATGTAGAAAAAAAAAAAAAAAAAGGCCGTATATGAGGGATCTCCTCTTGGAAAATGCGTATTATGAAAACACTAAGCGGAGGTTTGGTATTTTTTTTTCTTGCACCCAAATAGACCTATCTTTTAGTTCCATATTCCATGAACCTTTTGACCTGGTCCTTATGGGTATATGTTCAAACTTTGAACAATTTTCCATTGTTGTCTGCCCTTATGCTGGCTCCAACTGTTGTACTTTGTACTGGTTTTTGTTACTACATTTCTAGCTATATCGCTTAAGATGTTAGTTTTACATAAAATAAAATAGTTTCACTTAATGATCTGTTTTAAAAATCATATATAAGCTATTTTTAAAAAAGATTATTTATTTATTTATTTGAGAGGCAGAGTTAAAGAGAGGTAGGGAGAGAGAGAATCTTCCATCCACTGGTTCACTCCCCAAATGGCTGCAACGGCCAGAGCTGGGCTAATCCAAAGCCAGGAGCCAGGAGCTTCTTCCAGGTCTCCCAAGTGGGTGCAGGGGCCCAAACATCGGGCCGTCTTCCTCTTCATTTTGTAGGCCATTAGCATGGAGCTGGATTGGAATTGAAGCAGCTGGGACTGGAACTAGCGGCCATTTGGGATGGTGGGTCCACAGGCGGAGGCTTAACCTACTACACCACAGCACCTTCACCCTATATTTAAGCTATTTTAAGAAATGCTCCTATCGCATAATGGTTGAGAGCATTTTGTAAACTGTGAAGCATTGCAATATGGAGTGATATACAACGAACTGATTACCTGAGTTTATAAGATTTTATATTCATTTGAAGATTCATTATCAGAACTTATTTATTTATTTTAAATTTGTTATTATTTTTTAATCTGAGAGGTAGAGAACAAATAGAAAAAGACTTTCCGGCCGGCGCCGTAGCTCAACAGGCTAATCCTCCGCCTTGCGGCGCCGGCACACCGGGTTCTAGTCCCGGTCGGGGCGCCGGATTCTGTCCCGGTTGCCCCTCTTCCAGGCCAGCCCTCTGCTGTGGCCCAGAGTGCAGTGGAGGATGGCCCAAGTGCTTGGGCCCTGCACCCCATGGGAGACCAGGAAAAGCACCTAGTACCTGGCTCCTGCCATCTGATGAGTGCGGTGCGCCGGCCGCAGCGTGCCGTCCACGGCAGCCATTGGAGGGTGAACCAACGGCACAGGAAGACCTTTCTCTCTGTCTCTCTCTCTCTCTCACTGTCCACTCTGCCTGTCAAAAAAAAAAAAAAAAGACTTTCCATCTGCTATTTTATTCTCTAAATGCTCACAACATACAATGTGGAGCTGGGCTGAAGCTTAAAGCTGTGCACTCAATTCATTTCTCCCGTGTGGGTGGAGGGGACCCGGTTATTTGAGCCATCATGACTGCCTTCCAGGATCTGCCTTAGCAGGAGACTGGAATCAGGAGCAGAGCTGGTCATTGAACCGATGCATTCTGATATGAGATGTAGTCATCTTAACCGCTAGCCAGACTACCCATCCCTGCTTATTTTATTGTCTGAATTTATAATTCACTTTTGGAGCAACTTCGGGTCTTAGAATCATTATTTGAAATGTATGCGTTGGACTACAGAATGAGGAAAATGTGGACTCACCTCCCCTTGTTTCTGAGCAATATAAAATTTTTGTGCCATTTTAATTCTTGTGTACAGGGGAGCATTGTGAGGGATCTGTGAATCTTGCTTATAAAAGAGTTATTGACAGCACTCTCTAGAATTCTGGTAGGAGTAATAATATTTAAAAGGTATTTAGGGTTTAAACATTTGGGTAAAATCTTCTAATGCAACTCTGATTTAGACATAGTGAAGCCCAGATTCATGATTGTATGTTTCCATTTCAAAAAATGTACGTACAGCTGAGTAACTATGGTTAATGATGATATATTGTATCCTTGAAAAATGCAGAGTGGATTTTGAGTGCTGTCACCACAAAAATGTTGACTATTTGAAAAATGCCCTTGTTCTATATGATGCACACAATGTTACAGAGCAAATTTTTTGAAAAAAAAAAAAAAGAAGTACAAAAGATGAATCAAACTTGAGTATGAGCTCCACATTTAGTAGTCTTGATGTAGTGCACAAATTCAATATGCCTGTCACTCATCAACAGCTCCGAAACCCCCTGTTCTTCAGAGAAGGGGAATGTGAATAGCGAAATTTGATGATTTTTATTAGCTGTAGACATGGGATTTTTTTCATCCCCAGCATGGGGAAGACCCAGGAAGAGTCACTCCTTTGCTACAGTACAATCCCCTCTATCCTCCTAGTCACAGCACAGGAAGCACATGGCAGTCACAGTCACCTGGTGTACCGCATCTATAGTTTTTCAGGATAATCTTCTATTTCATGTAAGAAAAATAAACAGAGCTCATTCCTGTTCTTTCAGCATGTTTTGATACAAAAAGCCATTGCATCCCTAATTTCTAACCTGCTCTCTCAAAGCATGTCATTGTCATTCCATGAGAACATCACTTCTTTCACTATTAATAAATTATTAATCCTGTTACTCCTCTCTGTCTCTCAAACGTTGACATTATGTTGAACCAAGGAAGCCTCCAAGCTCTGATGTGCTAAGAAGATACCAAGAAATCTGAAGCAGCTCATAGTAGATGGGTCATAATCACAGACTTGATGCTCAACTAAATATAGTGTTCAACAGTAAAAGTCGAAGGCCACTCTCCCATAGGAATATAGACAAATATCTCACATTGGACTCATTTATTTTTAGTTGGAGACAAAACACTGTCTTTTCGAAGATACAACTGTATCAAATAGATGAACTTAAAGTCATCTTCTATTTTATCTAAACCACATTATTAAGGAACCATAAACTTAGGGAAAATCTGGTCTTGCCCCATGCCTTGGCCTCCAACTAATAAATATTGAAGTGATAATGAAGTCTGATTGAGTACTTCCTGGGTATAAGGCACTATTTTCCAAATACTGTCTCCCCACAGTGTAGATAGTGTTATTGTCCTTCATGCTGAATAGTGAGGCATTGAAGCACAGAATGGTCACTGTCTAAGGATTTGAACCCAGCTAATTTACATGAACACCTGACCACAGCACTGTGTTGTTTGCCCAAGTCAAAGGTGATTAGAAGTTAATGCATCATGACTGAGCCAAATAAACCATTCTCAGGTCTTGCTATCTTAAGATTAAAAATGTTGAATATTTTCACTCACAGTAGGGGAGTAGGAAAAAGTGGGATAATGCTAGAACTCATTTTTCAAAAATATAAAATGTCTGAACACTTCCCTGTTTGCCAGAAGTCTATTAAAATTGTTATTTAATAGAACTTGTCCTGAACGCATAAAATTGCCTGCATAAATTCAAGCCAAAGAACCATCTGTTTTCTTCCTTTTTAATGACAGTGCCAGCATGTGTTTTTCCAACATTTATGCAGAATTCCCAAGAGTCTTGTGGAGACATGTGAAGCAACCCCATGGGTCACATTTGGAACACCAAGTAATATTTCATGTTCTGATTAGTGTGAAGAAAGCAAGATGCTTTCTAATTATTTTAGGCACAAAAAAGACAAATATAAAGTAAAACACAAGGTTGGAGACTCTCCTGTAAAATCACATTTGCTTGACATTACATGCTCTAAAATCGGGTGCAAACTGAAAGCCTTACAATCTTTGGTTTCAAGTATCAGAGAAACATCAGGCAAACAGACTTGGCATTTCTATAAAATCTTGGGAGGAAAAATGTAATATTCCGCCAGGCGAGCTGGTTTCAGTGTTTTTGGTGTACTGTTGACCTGCTTCTTATAAAGTTCATCAAAAAGTTGTCACTCTCAGAAATATGGAGACACAGCAGCAGGGTTTTCAAAGATTAACTATTATGAGGAAAAATTATTTATGTACATAGAATTTCACAGACAGATACATAAAAATAAGTTTCTCTTTACTACTTTGGTGTATCTGCCTCTACACAGAAATTTGAAGCAATCCATTGCAAGATGGCTTCCTTGAGATAAGGACACAGAATTGTGTGGGTAGAAGACAGTTGGGAACTTTGCTGCCTGTACCCAGAGCCTGCAGGTCCATGTTTAGGTCCCTGCTAGGTCAACCTGCTCTCTTGTTGACTCCAATGGAGGTTACCTGAGCAAGGTCAACTTTTGTAACCCATGTGTATGGATAAATAATGTTTGGTGCCTATGAATGCACCTGTAAGGTATGCACACCCCATATGTACATTCAAGGATACATTTGCTTATCCAGACCTTCTATGATGAAATCAGTTTATTTGGCTTCAAGGAAATACAGTTTGTTAGCACTGTGGGATAGTCTGGTAAATATCCAAGGATCCTCTTCCTGCCAGTCAATGTTTTCGAATGTGAATATGGTGCCATGGCATCAAAATGATGGATTGGAGAAAACATCTGTCTGTGTGGAATCAGAAATACAAAGCATGTTCCAGTGATCAGACCAGATGACTCCTTCCCTAGTTTGATTAAAAACTTCCCTTGAAAGAAAGTGATGGTTAGGGTTATATCACGTCTGGTCCCATTGTACATGGAGAGCTATGGATTAATGGTGTGGGTGGCAGAGATAAACCTTGTACTGGGATCCAGTTTTTACAGATTCTGCTCCGTTTAGGGCAAGCCTCCAACGTTCTCTCTCAGGAGAGAACACACAAAGGGGGCTGAAGTCATGTTCCATACCCTAGATGAACTCCTGGTCACTGACAGCTCCAACACTCACTGAATCACCATAGAGGAAGCATATTGAAAGTGTGTCCCTTGTGCTACAACCAAGCTCTCCAGCTTGTTCCATGTGAAACAGAGATAAGGTTTGTTAGCAAAAGCAGGATCAACCATGGCTTGCTTGCTTTTTAAAAAGATTTATTTATTTGAAAGTCAGAGATACACAGAGAGAAAGACAAAGAGAGATCTTACATCTGCTGGTTTATACCCCAGTTGACTGCAATGGCCAGGCTGAAGCCAGGATCCAGTAGCTTCTTCTGGGTCTCCCACGTGGGTAGCAGGAGCCCAAGCACTCAGGCCATCTTCCGCTGGCTTTCCCAGGCCATTAGGAGGTAGCTGGCTCAGAAGTGAAGCAGCTGGGACATGAGCCAGTGCCCACATGCAATGCCTTTGTTACAGACAGCAGCTTTACTGGCTATGCTTCAACACTGGCCCCAACCATTGCCATTGGATTTTAAGGTATATTGGATGGCAGCAAATGACTGATGAACTATTTCATACTTACTCTAATTTTATTCAAGTCTCATGTGTCTTCTTCCCAATATTCATTCTCATCTGATGGAGAAATATAAAATATCAGAAGAAATTTTTCTCAACCCCCATCTCCATGTATACCAATATCCATGCATCCAAGCATGGATTGTTCTCGACTGTGCTTTCATTCCCTAACTCCATCCACAAAGTTGTTGTAGACATTATCAATCTCACTGATGCCAAAGCCCATGACCAATTCTTCATCTTTCCTTTTTTCATAACCCGTCATTCACATGTGACAGTTAATCGCACTTCTTGCAAATCTTTCTTCATTTGACTTTCAAATGGTCATTCTTTCTGGATTTCTTTCTCATCACTTGAAGTCACAGAGTCAAAGGGCTCAGTTTTCAGACCCTGTCTTTCTCTCCCTCATATCCTAGGCATCTCACCCAGCCTTAGAAGGTTAAACTCCAGGGAAATGTTACTGATACCAAAATGCATATCCTTTGTCCAGAATCTTGCTCTAGTGTCCGGACTTTACATCCAACTGAGCACTCTTTACTTGAATTTAAATGTAAAGTGTTCAAAACTGAAATCTTGATTTTCCTTTCCATACCCGTGCTTTCCATAGTCTTCTTCACAATCTTGGGATTATCCTTGACAAATCTTTCTCTAGCAATTTATACATGGGTATCATCCTACTGATACACTGTGTGGGCTGTGCCTTCCATCCACAGACAGAACCTGTCCACTAATGCTGCACTCATTTTTATCCTTGTCATTACAGTGTTTTAGGGCAAGCATTGTAGCATGGAAGTTTAAGCCACCACTGGGACACCATGCATCCCACATCAGAATGCCTGGGCTGGAGTCCCGCATGCTCCACTTCTGATCCAGTTTCCTGCTGCTGTACAACCCTGGGAGGCAACAGGTGGGGGCTCAAGTAGTTGGATCTCTGCCACTCAGCTGAGAAACCGAGATAGCATTTCCCTGGCTCTTGGCTTCAGTCTGGACCTACCTTGGTCCTCATGGAAATTTGAGGAGTTGCGCCAATGTATGGAAAATCAATCTCTCTCTCTCTGACTCTCTCTCTCTCTCTCTCTCTCTCTCTCTCTCTCTCCCCCTCTCTGTTACTCTGCATTTTATAAATAAATACACACTAAAAACAAAACAGCAACAACAAAACCCCCCAATATACTTCATGTTCTGGGCCACCCCGAACAGGTGCTTTGTTACAACACCCCAGGGCACAGAAGCATTTACAGACTGATACCCTGCCCCTGCCACTGATTTGGAAATCCCCTGAGTGGGGTTTGAGTTGAGGTTGAGCTTATGTTAGACGATCTATACATGACCTGTTGGAAATTTAGAAAGAAAACCATGTGAGAATATTTTCATTTCTTCCTGCAATTCCATTTTTCTTCAGGCAGAGGAGGGGTGTCGGCTCATCCTCAGTGGCACTATTTTACTCTCCCAGGTGGTCATCCTTGTCATCTTCATGTGCTCCTCTCTCTTTCTGGCTCGCTCTCTCTCTCTCTCTCTCCCTCTGCTCCTATGGCACTGCCCTTCTCCCTCTACTTCCATGCCAGCCTCCTGCTGCTTCCTGTCTTTCCTTACCTGTGCACACACAGGAGCAGGAGCAGAGACAGTGAGGGACATCAGCTACCAGGCTTCTGAGAACACCATGGGCAGGGGAGACAGATCCTGTCTTCAATGCATGCAAACTACCCATAACCCATATCTGGAGATTTTGATTTTAGTTATTACACTTTAAGACCATTATGTTTAATGAAATGAGCCAGTCCCAAAAAGACAAATATCATATGCTTCCCTGAATTGTAGTCACTAATATATAGAGTACAAAAAGAAATGGTAGGTGTATGAGCAAAATTGACATATTGAGACTTTATTATTGTTTATAGCCCTTGTCTATACTCTTTAGGAACAGTGGTTTTTCTACTTCCTACTTGTTGAATCCTTTATTTAGTGGAGAGTTAAGCTTGTGATTATAAATAATGTTGCAAACAAGACTAGTGTCCGCTAATACTAACTGATAGAATCAAAAAGGGAGAGAATGATCCAACATGGGAAGCGAGATACACAGCAGACTCATAGAATGGCAGATGTCCTAAATAGCACTCTGGCCTCAGAATCAGCCCTTAAGGCATTCAGATCTGGCTCAAGAGCCCATGAGAATATTCTAGGCATGGAAAGCCAAGACACTCTGGAAAAAAAAAGAAGACCTAAATGAAAGATCTCTGTGAGTGAGATCCCAGTGGAACGAATGGGGCCATCAAAGAAGGAGGTACCTTTCTCTGAAGGGAGGAGAGAACCTCCACTTTGACTATGACCCTGTCGGAATAAGATTGAAGTCGGCAAACCCTAAAGGCTTCCATAGCCTTGGCAACTCATGACTAGAGCCTAGGGAGATTACTGACACCATAAACAAGAGTGTCAAATTGTTAAATCAACAACAGGAGTCACTGTGTACTCACTTCTCATGTGGGATCTGTCCTTAATGTGTTGTCCAATGTGAAGTAATGCTATAACTAGCACTGAAACAGTATTTTACACTTTGTGTTTCTGTGTGGGTACAAACTGATGAAATCTTTACTTAGTATATACTGAATCAATCTTCTGTATATAGATAATTAAAAATGAAAAAAAATCTTGGTGTTAAATTGGAAATTGCATAGAAAATTAATCAATTTAAAAAATATATATCATGTAGGATCTCTGTCCTTAATGTGCTGTACATTGTGAATTAATACTATAGCTAGTACTCCAACAGTATTTTTCACTTTGTGTTGCTATGTGAGGGCAAACTGTTGAAATCTTTACTTAATATATGCTAAACGGATCTTCTGTATATAAAGAGAATTGAAAATGAATCTTGATGTGAAGCAAGGGGAGAGGGAGTGGGAAAGGGGAGGGTTGCGGGTGGGAGGGAAGTTATGGGGGGAAGCCATTGTAATCTATAAGCTGTATTTTGGAAATTTATATTCTTTAAATAAAAGCGTTATAAAAAATAAATAAATAATGTTGAAGTTATGTTATTATAAAAATTAAAAGAAAAAATAACTAAGAGAGAGAGAGAGAGTAGGTGGTAGGAAGTATTGTTATGTTGTTAAAACTGTATAAATGAAATACATGAAATCTGTTCCCATTTTATAAATAAGAAAGAAAAACTAATGCTTACAGAAAGTTCTTCTTTAATATTTAATTATCTTTTTAATTCTTTATAGTCTCTATGCATACATTTTCTTTTTTTAACTTTTATTTAATAAATATAAATTTCCAAAGTACAGCTTTTGGATTACAGTGACTTTTTCTCCCCCATAACTTCCCTCCCACCTGCAACCCTCCCATCCCATTCACATCAAGATCCATTTTCAATTATCTTTATATACAGAAGATCAATTTATTATATATTAAGTAAAGATTTCAACAGTTTTGTGCATATATTTTCAAGCTTTTTTAAAAGATCATTAAGTGTATAAAGTAGCCATTTTATGATTTACTGCTGAAAAATAGTATCTTCTCATTTGTTTCATTTCCTGTCTATTAAATTCGTAAGACTTTGCTCGTGGATTCTCTTGTCCTCAAGTTTAACTGTTTTGGGGTCTGGATTGTGGGAATTCATGGAAGCAGAGGGTAAGAAACATTGTTCGGGGAGGATCTTCATTTGCCTCTGCCTGGATCCTGTGGGATGAGCCAGGCCTGGGCTGCTTGGAGCAGCCTCCTGGGCTGCGTTCAGTGTGGAACAGTCTGTGTTGTCAGATGCACCACCTCACCTATGCCCAGCCCTGCTTGCCTGGGGGTGGGGGGGGGAGAATGGTAACCTCTGTGTGTAGTTACTCTGAGGATGCTGCCTATGGATCAGAATTCGCAGGAGGAGAGTCTTAGACTCCCAGTCTGTGGGGCCTGAGGTTCATCTGATCCCAGAGCACTGGGAGTCTGTGGAGCCTTCATGAAAACAAGCTTCTCCAATTCGGCAATCGTCCTCAGGGCCAAAGTCACTTTCTGTGCCCAGCGTCCCTCTCTGGTCCCATGTCGACTTCGTATTTTGAGGGAATGAGTCCTGCTGTCCTAGCCAGGACCGGGTGGACTCAAACACCTGGCCTGCAGGGTCGTTTGCACAGTAGGTAGCAGTTCTCTCCTGTTGACGGCCTGAGTACTCCCACAGGCCCAGTGGCCTCTTCTCCAGTGTTTCACTGTTGCTAGAAAAGTGGACTGAAGTGTGGGCTCCTTTTTCATTCTTTTGAGCAACTTGTCATGGATGTAACTGCAGGGAGAGCTGCGTTGGGTGACTGGCAGTAGCAGTTGGACCAGAGTGAAGTGTAACCCTTTTCTCACCTTACGAGAAAGTAGTAACTCCTCGGTCTGACCTGACAAACTGTTGCCCTGATTTTTGTTTTTAAAGGGATTTCTGAAATTCTAGCCCTCTTAATCTTGTTTTCCCTTCTGATTTTGCAAGGTTATGTCTGTTCTTTTCAAATGCAAAGTACAGAGCCAAATTCCCTTTACAGCCCCTCCATGTAGAATGTTCAGAAGAGGAAGAGGTTCGGGTCCTAATCTGGTGTTTCTCAAAGGGGCATGAGTGGCATGAATCTCTGCATCCCTGGAGCCACTGGATGCCAACCATGCTCCCACCATTGTTATAGTTAACAAAGAAGCAAACCAAAAAACTCAAAGATTTCCAAGTGCCCTTTGAGATTAAGATCATGCTCCTACGAGAACTAGCATGCCAACAGGTATCAAAGTCAGCCTGAAGGGGCCATATCATTACTCAAATCCAAGGAGTGGTTGTCATGCATGCAGGCTGGTGCACCTGTCAGAGGTGTGAGGCGCGGGCGAGGAGGAACGCCTACAGGGATGCAATGCGTATCTGTAGGACACGTTTTCAAAGTTCATGAACGTGCTCATGCCCCAGAAGACCTGCACTTGAGATCCAAGCATTCTCCTACCACTCCCTCATTGCAAACTTTCTAAACAATAATTCAGATTTTGAGCCCTATGTTGCCAAAAGGCCTGGAGTGAAGCTTGGGTGGTAATTATAGATTGTACACAAGTGCAGAGATGTGCGAGTTCCAGCGTAGAAGAGAGACCATCAGGAGAGCTGCCTTGCTCGGAGGAGTCAGCCAGGCTGCCAGAGGGAGAGGATCCTGGTCTTCCCTCGGCGAGCACCGCTCCTCCCTCCCCAGCAGCCCTTGGTGGAGAAACTGAACAGGAGGCCCACACACTCCTTGCATCTCTCCAACCACGTGTGAGACTTGCTGTCTGCATTTGGAAAACGCCAGAGGAAAGCTGTACTCAGAGTCGCCCACAAGGTCGTCTATTAAACAGTAGTTATCTTCATCATGTGTTTCTATACGCCGATGACATAGGTCTGAAAGTGAGGTCCATGACACCTCTCATCTCCAGCTTTATTGGATATCCGTCCAAGTGAAAGCACTCAGGGAAAATGTCACTTGAACATTTTCTGTACAAACAATGCAATGTGTCTGTTAGGTAGGATAATGATGAAGTATTGGAAACCTTTGGAAATGACCTTGAAATTCTATTTTAGAAAAAAATATTATTTTAGATCTCTTGAAATGAAAGCAGATCCTAGCAGTTTTGGTGCAGTTTTATTTCTATGTATCACAAAAGACTATTTCAATTATCTAATAGAAAATCAAACTTCTCAAATTACGGTGTAACATAAGCAGGCATTGTCTAAACCTGAAGTATTCAGAAATTTGCTTGCCGCATGCCATGGTATTTTTATGAATATTGAAATACTCATTTCATTTTATTTTTCTTGTTAGTTTTGGGCTGTAGTCTCATACTATGTGTACTATTGTAATTGATTTAGTTAAATGCATGTAATAGCATTAACTACTCTGTTAGCATATTACAAGGCAATTATAGGATGGTGACCAAAATAATGTTGTATTTACAAGATTGACACCCGTCTCCCAGTGTCCCAGGCATCATTTCTCCAACGTTGGGTCTTAGACGCTATGTCAGGAAGTACCGTGAATTTGGGGTTTGTCTAGTATAATAGTTGTAGGAGTCAAAGGAAGCTTGTCTTTGATCTGTGTAACAGTGCTGCTCTGCAAGCCGCAGGCCCCCTGGTTAGGTCTGCACTGAGTCAGGGTGGGTGTGCCGTCCCTGCACAAGGGCACTGAGGCAGAAGCCCGGCTGCAGGGCGCTGTGGTTTCGCAACATTGAGATTCTGTCTCTCCACACTCGCTGACAGGTTCTGACAGGGGTGACGCAGAAGGCAGCAGGATGCCTGCACCCAGCTGGGGGAAAGGCTTCAGAGAGGAGAAAAGGAAACACGTTAAGCAACATCCACCCCAGGCCACAGGGAGAGGATGTCGGGCTATCAGCTGCACTGTCTGCTCCCAGGCAGCAAGCAGGGACCCCCTACCTGCAAAGGAGATGCAGGTCACCCAACCAGCACTGGCAGCCAGGACTAACTGTGCAAGGAAGGGGCGAAAGTCAACGGGCGCCCCCTGCACCGTTCCTTGTCACCTGTCTCAGCAAGAACTCACTTAGACCAACCCTGTGCATTACCGGGGAGCCGCTTACATTTAATGGTGAAAGGAAAGCTAAAAAACAGACCCTGGGAATTGCTTCTGAAAGGAGGAAAATAAATTAGACAGTCTGAGCTTTCGAGAGCAGTTTGAAATCTTGCAAACGTTTATTTTTCTAAGTTCCTTAGGTTGTCCCTTCACGTAAATGAATGACTCCTAGATGCCTACCTTGTTGCTGTAGCCCATCCTGTGCAATAAAAAGTGAAGATCATATGCTGAGACACTGATGAGAGATGGTCCATAGTAGCATTTTGAGAAATAAAATGAACATTATGTTTTCTGAGACCAAAATTGCACCCTGGGTTAACAGGACAGAGGACTTGGCTTTGATGATGCTTAGCTCTGCGACAGCAATTTCTGTATAGTAAAAATACAGAAGTACTTCTTTAATGGTTATTCTATACAGTGTAGTGGTATCTTAAAGATAATTACAAAAGAACCTCCCAAAACAAAACTGCTGAATAGTTATCGACATAAAAAGATTCTTGTAATGTTGTTGAAGTATTTTTTTAAGTCCTCAGCACCAAACCTACGATACCATTCCTTCTCCTGCTGGTGGCAGATTTGCTGTTTCACTGGAAAACTTGACAAAGTCCCAGACAAACATTTTTCAGGCACTGGAGAGATGCGGAGGACTCCCCCCACCCACCCTGCAGCCCTGACTTTCGGGGGGGGGGGGGGCAATCCCACCCCAGGCAGGAAAGAGAAACAAACACGGGACAGGGCCCCTGGGGGTCAGGAGGCTGAGGTACTTGGGCAGAAGTTAGTGAGCAAAAGCCAGAGAGGAGCGGGTGTATGGAAACAGTCCAGGGATTGACAGGGCTTCCTTCAGGCTATACCTGCACAGCTGGACCTGCTGAGGCTGAGCCACGCCATCCCAGGGCTGAAGCAGCCCTCAGGGAGAGCTACTTTGGATCCCGCTGAGAAAACTCACAACAAAGCCAAACCTGTGATGCAGTGGCATTGACCATTGGCTGACGTGCTGGGCCCTGGGCTGTCTTAAACATTTTGTGTATTTTTAACCACTCTATCCTCAGACTAGCTCACTGCCTCAGCCGTTACCAGGCCCATTTTGCCAGCAAGGAAATGAAGGCACAGATGAACGGGTACCACAGCTGTTAACAGATGGAACCAGAATTTGAACCCCAACAATTGGACCCCAGTGTGCTCCCCTGTACCAACTGTTTCTCTTGAGCCTGGACATAGATATACCAGGATATTAACAGTGACCATGTCAAAGGTATGGAATGATGGTTATTTTAAATTTTCTGTATTTTATTTATTTTACATATTTCTAAAATGAAAATATTTTTACATTGTAAGTGAAACATTTATTTTTAGCTAAAGTAGAACAATAATAGTGATGTAGGTGTGTGTATATAAATATAAATACACACACACACATATATGCAGTCCCTTTTTTGGAAAATTTTTGGCAAGCTAAATCTGGAACAAATTCCTATATTAGTTAAATTTGGATTCCACTTGTTTAAAAATGCATAGGAATTCATGGACTGTAATATTAAAAAGCTATACATAGATTTAACACACATCATACAAGGAAAATACTAATATAGATTTTTAAAGATATTTATTTATTTATTTAATTGAAAGGCAAATGAGAGAGAGAGAGAGAGAGAGAGAGAGAGAGAGAGAGAGAGAATCTTGTTCACTCCCTAAATGGCCACACAGCTGGGCCGCTCTGAAGCCAGGAGCTAGGAGATTCTTCTAGGTCTCCCACATGGGTGCAGGAGCCCAAGGGCTTGGACGTTTTTCTACTACTTTCCCACATGCATTAACAGGAAGCTGGATTGGAAGTGGAGCAGCCAGGACTTAAATCAGCACCCAGCTTAACCCGTTACACCACAGCGTTGGCTCCAATATACTAATATTAATTTTAATCAGGGTAAAAGGTATTTTTAAGTTTACATAATTTAGATAGTAAGCTCATTTGTAAGAATTTTTATTAACAGATATTTAAGACAGTGTTTAAGATAACATATTTATGATGCAACAGTGAAGGCTTAGGTTTCACTAATATTTCAAAAATTGAGGTTACTAATTAACTAATAATATAGTTATTCAAGAAATATTTTGAAAAAAATTAGATATTATATTTTTGAAGAATATTAATAGTTTCAGAGAACAGTTCAGCATGTTACTAAAATTAATATTTTCTACTTCGTATACCATCTATTTCTAGTTTTATAAAAATAAATTACAAAGATACATTCATCTCCGTCCATACTCTGTCCTTCATACCTACACATAGGGGAGATACCGAAAATGTTACAAGTTAATGCATCTGGGTAGTAGAATTGAAAACCATTAATTTCCAATTGGTCTTTTTACTATTTTTCCAAATTTACCAAGATAAAGATGTTTACTTTTTCTTCCACAGACAATTGATCAGCGGTTCTACTACAGAAGTAGTATTTTTATATACTTAACAAAGACAGAGAATTAATGCAGAAATATGTTTCCATATCCTTGATGTCCATCGAGTGACTAAGGTCCTTGGTAAGGCTGAAAATTCCCTTTCTTCTCATTCAACAATGTTACAGTTATAGTTTGATCTTGTATAAATACGATGATAAGTGAGAGACTATTAAGATTTATCATCAACTGTAGAATTAGCTGAAAAAAGAGATACATTTACAAAGTACAAAGTTTCTGACAATAATTTTAACCCTCCAATAAATAATAAATCACAAATATTTACTCAATACCTGATAATCAGCAAGCACAATCGATATACATGGTTCAGATGAGGATGTTTGTGCATAAACACGTGAAGCTCATGTTTTAATCAGTATTCAACCATTTTCCTTCTATTGCGTATGTCTGAGAAGTTGTTTTTACCGTATTGCACTGTGAAAGGCCCGATTTGTTCGCTATTTTTTGAAAGTATATTGTTCTGGCTTTTTTACTCTGCTCTGTTTCATGCATGGCTCCTCATTTAATTTCAGACAAACCCAGGCTCTCACTGTTCACTCAAAAGCTGAAACCCTTGATTGGCAGATTGCCTATCACCTGAGCAGGAAGTTAAGCGCGAGCACAGTTCTTGGGAGATAAGGAAATGTCTATGTAGCATTGTAGAAACGTGGGCTTTTGAAAATATGAGATGTTTTATGTTTCAAATATCTTGTAAAATAACTGCCAGGATTTTTAAAGACACCTCCAGATCAAAATTTTAACGAACATTTATTTTTTATTTAAAATTTGTTTATTTATTTAAATGTGTGTGTGCACACACACAGAGTGGAAGATAGAGACCGGTATCTTGCATCTGTTGGTTCATGCCCCAGATGTCCATAGTTGCTGGGGCTAGGTCTCCCAGAACTGAATCCAGCTCTCCCACAAGGGAGACCTGGCCCCAGCAATTGTGGACAGGGACCCAAATAGCTGAGGCCGTTCGTCACCTGCTGTCTCCCAGGACCTTTGAGATGGGATGTGGGTGTCTCCATTGTTCTCTGCTGCACCAACCTCCCATCCCAAACATGTATTTTTAAAAATTTTTAATATTTGACAGTCATAGACAGATTTTTGATTACTCAAATTCTATCTGTATTGTTAGCTAGGGTAGTGTGTTACATTCCCCAGCTTGCTGTCACTCTAATGCAGACCAGCAAGTGTTTTACCAGCTAGCATCCCCAAGGAGGTTCTAAGTGGTCTGTATCATGTAACACATTCTAGGTAATTTTGAAATGATAAAACGTGAATTAAATAGAAATAGGAATAAACAATATTTGATCCATTGCAGCATCACAAGAATTATTAGGGTTGTGACACCTGGTGAGCTCCCAACCAGCAGGTGAAGGAAACAGGAATGTGCACCAAGATAAACACGCTCTCGGCTGCAATTACCTGATGCCACAGTTTCTCCAATGGTAGGAGTCTGAATGTTTCTGCTCCCATCAAGGCCCTTAGATTAATGTAAACACTGACTATATATATATATATATATATATATATATATATATATTTCCCTGAAATGTTTGACTTTTAGTAATACAAACTTCGATAATGTATTTGAATTTCTCAATTCTGTAATAAAAGTAATTTTAAGTCTTTTATTAATTGGGTAAACTGACATATGACTATAACTAGGAGAAGTGGTTTGTATTTTTATAAACTAAAAGTCAAGAATTAAAATAACTGATCTTACATTTATATGGTCTATAGGGAAAATATTCAAAATAAAAGCTATACCGAAAACCAAGATTTTATCTGTCATACTTTTAAGTGATATCTCTATCCCATTTGTGCTAATTATTACCTCATGTAAATTTAATATTTCAGCTGCACACTTAACACATCGCAGTTAAATATTACACAAGCAACGTTCAGTTTAGACGTCTTCAGCTGGCTGACACCATTCAATTCTCAACAGCTGCAAATGGAAAATGCCAGAACAAAAAAGTCCTAAGAATTTATTCAAGTTATTTTTGGAGTAAACTTTTTGAAAAGGCAGTTAGGCAAAGAAAGTTTAAAAAAAAGAAAAAAAGAAAAAATCAGAAGTATGGATAGTTTCTTTGGTGACTGAGTTCACTGGCTTCCCAGGCGCCGGGAGTGCCCCCTGCAACCCAGAGATTGACTGAAGCTTTTTTCTTTCCCTCTTTTTTCATTCAATAAGCGAAAGTGGTTTAAAACTCTATATCTATCTACCTAGATTAGATGATCTAGTCTTTGGTTTGTTTTGGTTCAATTATTTGCCTCTAAACATTGCAAATGAGCCATTTGTTTTAGCCTAAGGTTTTTATTTCATTGTTCTCAATTGCTGGATTTTTTTCCAAACTCACACTGTGAAAAGTGCTAGCCACAAGCCATATGTAACTATTTATATTTAAATCAATTATAAAATGAAGCAAAATTTGAATGGCAATTAACATGCATTTTCTGTGGACCTGAGAACCTAATGAATTAGTAAATTCCTTAAAATAAATGAAACTAATAAAGATAATTCAATTTCTGATTAAAAAAAGAAAATCAGTTTCTCTATCTCACTAGACCCATTTCTAGTGCTAATCAGCCGCATGTATGTAGTGGCCACTGTATTGGGCAGCACAGATACTCAACATTTCATCTCAGCAAATCCTAAACACTGTCTTCTGTCTCCAGGAAACAACGTGGCTGAAGACAGAAGAGAGAGAGCACACCAGGCAGCAAGCGCAGTACCGTGCCTTCTGTTTATCCTCACAGTCTCTGTAGGAGAGGGGTCATCTTCCTGATATTGAAAAGAAAGAAATTGGAACTTAGAGAATAAAGTAACTTAAGGTTAGTTGGTTGTGAATCCAAAGCTGGACCTCGTCCTGGTGGAGTGTCTGTCACTGCAGAGCGTGTGTTTCCCTGGAAGCTAGGGAAGTGGAGGCTCCGGTGAAGACCTCCACGTCTGTGAGCAGGTGTGCGATGGGGAACAGGTCCGGGAAGGCACAGGAGTCATTCCCAGAGTCAGCTATCTTTCAATATCCTACTTTCATATCTAGAAACCCGGCTAGGGTTCTACAGAAAGTTGTGTGGTACAGCTGCTGGAGCAGTGGTATGAACATGTGTAAGAGTTGTCCAGAATAAGAAATGCAGTAAAAATGTGATGGACTCATTTTTTTAATGTCATATGGGAAGGAAGACCAGAGAAATGTGGATGATTCAATTCATTATTTATTACTGTTTCTAAGTCCTAGACTAAGTAAAATTACGTGTTATCGTGTAGATTCTTGTCTGGGAATACACAAATGATTCTCTCTAAAGATAAGTGTGTAGGTTATGGACACTCATCAGTTTTGAATGTAGCCCAATAGTCTTATCCTGTCATTGCCTAATAATTCTTAACTATTCAAGTACTTTTTTAAACTGGTCATAATATCCTACTAGCTCAATTCATGATTTGAATAAGTCTTTTACATCTATTCATCTTATTTTACTTCATTTTAAAGCATATTTGAAACTTACACATTGTTTTGGAAGTGCAACCAGGAAACCCACTGGACTCACCTAGCAGAACCAATAAACCATGCTGCTGGGAAGCACTTCTGGGATGCTTGACCTCAGGTGCATCTTTCCCTGTCTCCCCTGCATGGGAAGTGACCCTATCCTGAGTCATGTTACTAAGCAGGGGTGATATTCATGGGAATATATGTGGTATCTGTGGGAATTAGAACTTATGTAATATGTACTGTATGTCTTGCTAGCTGCAGGATGATAACAGATTATTTTTTTCAATGATCTAATTCCTGGTTTTATTTTGTGAAATGTCCATGAAATAGTTGGGTTAAAAGTTGTATCTAATGTAGCTGTTTGGGTCTATATTGGGAGTTAGAGAGGCAGAGACCAACAGCCATGTATGCAATCTATTGAGATGAGTTTTTGTGAGCCAAGACAGAAAAATCAGAGCTTTGTCATAAGGTTTGGTTTTCCCAGAATAAGAAAGGTTAGTAACAAAGACTGAATGAACAGAGAGAGTTGAAGAAGGTTTACAGGAAGGAAATGTTTACTTTTATTTGTTTATAAGAACTGTAAATTATGAGTCTGAAAAGAAAAAGATAAATGTGTTAAAGTTTTGCTCAGGCTGATTCAATTATTTCTAGGGAAATTTTCTGGCAAATATTCTATTAATGTAAAATCTAAATTTAATTTTCTCTCAATGAAACTGTAACCTGAACTTAGACTTCTTAGCAGTGGTTAGTGGAAGTTATTAACATCTACGTAATCTTCCTAGATTGCAGGGACTCTAGATCTCACCAGAATATTTTATGTGTTTAGTGGTGACTCCATTGTGACGTTGGCTAAAAAAAAAATATGTTGCATAACCTCCTCCCTTTTGAATAGTGGAAACACCTTGCAATCATGTCTTCTGCTTCTTTGTTCTATGCGATCCTGGGTGGTGTTATTTACTATACCACCCATGTTTATTGCTTCCTCACCTGAAGGGCAGCTGAGTGGTTTCTAGTGGTTGGTAATTATGAGAAACTCACTATAAACATGAATGTATGAGTGATTATGTGAAAATACAATGTAGGAGTAAGATTACTGGTTCCTATTGTGTATTCATTTTCTATTGTTGCCATGACGAATGAACACAAACATGATGGCTTAAATAGTACACATCTATTACCTTACAGTTCTCTATGTTGGAAGACCCCTATGAAACTCCCTGGACTGAGTAAGAATGTCAGAAGGGCTGCACTCTTTTATGGAGACCTAAGAGAAGAACCTGATTCCTTATTTCCCTGAGTCGTTGACAGAGTTCAGTTCCCTGCTATTGAAGGACCCAGATCCCCTTCTCCTTCCTAGCTTATAGTTGAGGGTCACCCTAACCTCTGGATAGTACCAGCATTCCCTGGCTCGTTAGAGCATTATTCTGTTATCCAAAATGTAGGGGTATGTTAGCTTCATAAGAAATTGCCAATCTGTTTTCCAAAGCAGATAGATGCCTCACATTCAGAAACGCCCAAGAGTGTCAATTGCTCCTCAGCATTCTTCACACTTTGTTAATTTTCATTAATTTTTAGCCCTCCTAGCAAACACATCATGGCTATTTCATTAGTTTTTACTGCCCCAGTGACCAATAGTGTTGAGAATCATTTTGAGGACCTATTTTCCATCTACATATCTGTTGTGAAGCTCAGTCCACATCTTCATTCATTTTCTATTGAGTGACTGCATACTTTCTTACTTTGAATTTTATGAGTTTTTCATATAATCCTGACATAAATATTTTATTATAAATTTGATTTGGAAGGTTTTTTCCCCACCTGATGGGTTTTTCTTCATTCTTTTAACAGTGTTGAATAGCAGAAGTTTTTAATTTTGAAGAAGTCTGATTTCAACTTCTTCTTCAATGAATTTCTTTTGATTTTGTATCTAAGAAAGCTTTTGATCTAAGGCCACAGATATGTTCTCCTTTTATGAATCTCCTAGCTTTAGGCGTTACACTGGAATCTATGAGTGGACTTTGTGCATGGTATGAAGTGGTGATTGAAGCCATTTTTATATGGATGTTGACCTATCCTCATATTACTTACTGGAAAGACATCAAATATAAGGACAACAGCAAATGTGATGAAGATGTGAAGAAATTGGAATCCTGTTCATTCCTGGAAGGAGTGTAAAATGGTGGAAAATGCTATGGAAGCTTCTCAAATATTTAAATATAGAATTACCATATGATCTAGAAATTGTATTCCGGAATACTTTTCCAAAAGAACTGAAGGTGGGAACTCAAAAAGATATTTGTATATCCTTGTTCATAGCACTGTTATCTTGTAGGCCAAAGGTAGACATAGCCAAAATGCCCATCAACAGACAAATGGATAAAGAATAGGTAGTGGGTCTAAAGACTGACATTCTATCATCTTAAAATATGAATGAAATTCTAATACATACTATGAGATAGATGAATCTCAAGGATACCATGCTGAATTAAATTAGCCAGATACAGCACTTACAGGAGATACTCAGGGCAGTCAAATTCATAAAGACAGAGTAGAATATTGGTTACAAGGGTGTAGGGAGAGGAAGGGAATGGAGATGTAATGTTTAAGGGATATAGAGTTTCAGTTTGCGATGATGAAAAAAATTATGGAGAGGGATAGCAGTGATGGTTTCACAATAATGTGAATGTGCTTAATGCCATCAAAATGTACTCTTAAAATTGTACAGTTTAAACATTAAAATTTTTAAGAATTATTTTTCTCTGTGTTCCATTTTGGATAGTTTCTGTTGCTAGCGAAGTTCTCTAATATGTGTGTATATATGTTATGTAAAATAATATGGGCTATATATTCTCTAATATATTAAATTATGTATTATATATATGTATTTGGTAATGTATATATACATCTAATCTGCTTTTAATAAGATGTAGTATATTTTGTATCTTAGATATTATTATCCTTTGTAGAAATTGGGTTTTCAAGCTGTCATTTGAAAGATTTTATCCCCATCATGGACTATATTTTTCTGCTTCTTTGCATTCCTGGTTATTTTTTGTTGTGTCCCAGAAATCATTTATTTTAGCCTGCTCTGCACTGGATAATTGAATATTCCTGTAAATATTATTGAGCTATATTGTGGGACATGGTTGAGTTACTTGGAAGGAGTTTATCCTTCCAGATACTGGCGTTAGCATCTGCTAGACAAGAGCCAGACAGGGCAGGGTCTGGGGCAATCTCCTTCAACTGCCTGAGGCCTGATCCTTCCACGTACTCTACCTCCAGACCCTACTGTCCAGAGTGTCCAGTCTGTCTGGTGTGAACAGGCAGTATCCACCACTCTGGGGATGTGCAGGACACCACTGCTTTATGCTTCTCTAATGGCCTCCCTGGCCACCCTTCATTTCCTCATAGGCATTTGCTGATCAGATGAACACTCAAGGCATCTCTGAAGAGAGCTGGAATTCTCTGTGAGTGGTGAATTCATTCTTTTCTGTAAAACATACACACCATACATGGTCTCCCTGGTCTCTTCTTCTCCTCTCTACCCCGTGTTTTCTGGCTCTCTTTTCCTGCCCTGTAGCCTAGAAAGCAAAATCTGGAGACCTCCCCAGGACTTCTTTAGTTTCCTGGGTCTCTGGGTCATGGCCCTCTCTCCTGCTGTCCAAGGTGCTGAAAATTGTTACTCTACTTGGACCTGAAGGGGAAGACTTGATCCATGCTTTCTAAGCTCTTGGATAAAGGGCAGAAGAGCTAGGGGATCTGCACTCTTCTATAAAGTTTACTTAATTATTTATCCATCTTATCTCCTCCCCTTCTTTATTTTCTTTCTTTAGTTAATAGCAGACAATATGAAATAGCCCAAATACTTCTAAACAACCCAGAATTCTGTTATCACAAAGTATTTCCTGAAAATAGCACTGTATAAAACTCAAAAACTGTGAAGCCAACAGTAACAGGAAAGCGTGATGGCAATTTTTCTGTTTGCATATCAGTACACCTCGTTAGAGTAATCTTCCAGAATAATATAATAGCATGTTTTATTAGTCAGGAAAATCGGTGATAACCAAACAACAATTTTCTGAACAAGAAAAAAGCTCCAAGAAACCAGAAAGTAGGTTATTTTTTCTTATATAACAAGAGATAGTGAGTACTTGTTTTATATTCCAGCTTTCCCTCTTTTAAATATCTATTGTTTTGAAAGCTTATTTAATTGGGGGAGGGTGAGCATCACCATCAGAAGTAAATTAGTCTAAAATGGCATTTTACCAAGTTCATTGTTCATTTTTTCACTAGGACTTGATCCTGTTAAAATCCAATAGATGAGAGATGTCAGAATTCTTTAGCATAGTTTTTATCTTTTCTGGAGAGAAACATCAGTTATGTTTAATTCAAAGATTTAAAACTCTAGTGATTCCAGCTGACAGGGGACATAAATGAATACTTTCTGGGAAGGTATCACACGACAGCTAGAAGAGACTTCAAGAGGGACCCCTGGAGTCCAGGGTTGACAGCAACATCGGATGTTTGACACCTAATTTGGAGGCTCAGTTTTCACATGGAGGGTTAGTTCTTTCAACTGTGGTTCATGTGTTGAAGCCCTCATATTTTAATACATGATAGAAAAGAAAAAAGATTGTGTAAACTAATAAAAGCAAAATACAGAAATGGAATTTTTTCCTTTAACATGTAAGGAGTGAAACACAAAGAAAAGCCAATAGTTTTAACACAGATCACTATCAACCAGGTCAGGAAGTTATAACTGTAATTTGAAAGCCCAGCTTAAATGTACATGAAAGCTTGACTTTTATTTGGGGGTAGATTCATTCCATGTCACTGATTCCTCTATGGAAAGTTGTTTGGATACTACTGGGTACACAATATATAAATTTGGATTTTAAGATAAATGCCTCTTGGCCGGTGCCATGACTCAATAGGCTAATCCTCCGCCAGCGGCGCCAGCACACCAGGTTCTAGTCCCAGTCAGGGCACCGGATTCTGTCCTGGTTGCTCCTCTTCCAGGCCAGCTCTCTGCTGTGGCACAGGAGTACAGTGGAGGATGGCCCAAGTGCTTGGGCCCTGCACCCCATGGGACACGAGGAGAAGCACTGGCTCCTGGCTTCGGATCAGCATGCTGCGCTGGCCACAGAGCGCCAGCCACGGTGGCCATTGGAGGGTGAACCAACGACAAAAGGAAGACCTTTCTCTCTGTCTCTCTCTCACTGTCCACTCTGCCTGTCAAAAAAAAAAAAAAGATAAATGCCTCTCAATTTAATGTGACTTCATTTTTCATTGAAAATAAAAATGCAACAAATACTTGAATTTTTAAATTTTTTTAAAAGTTTTTTAAGTTTTTTTTAAAACTTTTATTTAGTAAATATAACTTTCCAAAGTACAGCTTATGGATTACAATGGTTTTTTCCACCACATAATGCTCAGGATCACCAGACATCAGGGAAATACAAATCAAAACCACAATGAGGTTTCACTTCACCTGGTTAGAATGGCTCACATACAGAAATCAACCAACAACAAATGCTGGCAAAGATGTAGGGGAAAAGATACCCTAATCCACTGTTGGTGGGAATGCAAACTGGTAAAGCCACTATGGAAGACAGTTTAGGGATACCTCAGAAATCTGAATATAGCCCTACGATATGACCCAGCCATCCCACTCCTCAGAATTTACCCAAGGGAAATGAAATCAGCAAGTAAATGAGCTATCTGCACCTCCATGTTTATCACAGCTCAGTTCATAATAGCTAAGACATGGAATCAACCCAAATGCCCATCAATGGAAGACTAGATAAAGAAATTATGGGATATGTACTCTTAGGAATACTACACAGAGCTAAAAAAAAAAAAATGAAATCCAGTCATTTGCAACAAAATGAAGGAATCTAGAAAACACCAGCTGAGTGAAATAAGCCAGTCCCAAAGGGACAAATATCATATGTTCTCTCTTATCTGTGACAAATAACTGAGCACCTAAAAGGAAACCTGTAGAAGTGAAACTGACACTATGAGAAGCAATGACTTGAGCAGCTCTTGTCCTGACTGTTGAGGAATAGCTTACTGTTTTATTCTTTTTAATATTTTCTTTTTCCTACTTAATACCATTGGTTGAACTCTTTACTTAACACAGATTTATTCTTAGGTGTTTAAATCCAATTGAAAACTGATCCCTGTTTTAAAAAAATGAGTGGGAATAAGAGAAGGAGGAGAGGTACAGTTTGGCACAAGTTATTACTGACATCACCAATAGGAGTGTCAATTGTTAAATCAAAACAGGAGTCACTCTGCACTTGCTCCCCTTGTAGGACCTCTGTCCTTGATGAGTTGTACTATGAGAATTAATGGTACAACTTGTCTTCAAACAGTATTTTATACTTTGTTGTCTGTGTGGGTGCAAACTGTCGAAATCTTTACTTATTTTAGAGTTGATCTTCTGTATATAAAGATAACTAAAAAAGAATTAATGAAGAATGGGATGCGAGAGGGAGTGGGAGGTGGGAGGGGAGTAAGGGTAGGAATGTGGGAATGGTGGAAAGAATCACTATATTGTAAAAGCTGTACCTATGAAATTTATATTTATTAAATAAAAGCTTTCTGGTGCCAGCACTGTGGTGTAGCGGGTAAAGCCACTGCCTGCAGAACCAGCATCCTATATGGGTGCTGGTTCAAGTCCTGGCTGCTCCACTTCTGATCCAACTCTCTGATATGGCCTGGGAAAGCAATGGAAGATGTCCCAGGTCCTTGGGCCCCTGCACCCTCATGGGAGATCTGGAAGAGGCTCCTGGTTCTTGGCTTTGAATCTGCCCAGCTCCAGCCACCGTGGCCAATAGAGAATGAACCAGCAGATGGAAGATCTCTCTCTCTCTCTCTCTCTCTCTCTCTCTCTCTCTCTCTGCCTCTCCTCCTCTGTGTAACTCTTTCAAATAAATCTTTTAAAAAATAAAATCTTTCTTAAAAAATAGAAGCTAAAAATATTAGGCCTCTTTCTGCATCAAACTGTAAGCCTGGGATTCCATCATGCAGAATGCTGAGGCAACTGGATTATGACAGTTCTCTCTTGTATCATAATTCTTCCTGGTATTTCTTTCTGCTCCTTGACTCTTTCAGCATTGAGTCAAGCTAGAATACCATGTTCTTTCCCCAGAGGAAAGTTCTAAATAGGAGAAAGAAGAAAAAAGATATCTATTCACAGGTTTGGGATAATACGTGCAAATTCTCTTCACCAGCCTCTCTCAACTCACTCAGTGATTCTCTGGGATGCTGGGAGGCAAAGGGCTGATGGGAGGTGTATCAACATGTTGGAACCATGAAAAAGAGAAGCAGTGAGGATGAGGGAGAAGAACTGGAATAGATAAGAAAGCTCGTGGGGTCTCAGAGTGGATGTTGTATGGAGCCCTGATGGAGCCCTGTGAGTTGACCAGTTCACGAAGTGGCGGCACGGGTTATAACTGGAAGGGTAGACAGCCTAGAAACTGCCCTCCTTTAAGCAGTATCTGAGTGATCTGATCCTCAAAGTCATTCAGGGGTTTAGTCCATGGGTGGTGTTTAGAGGTGGGGACTTTGGGAAGGAATTAGACGAGGTTAGGTGGTCAAGTGGAGCACCTGTGGAGAAATTCTTGTGGTTTTAAAGGAGAGAGAGAAGAACCATTTAGTCAGATGGATGCACACGTGATGCCCTGTTCCACCTGAGGACTCTGCCAGCCAGAACATTCCACCAGAGCCCACACCAAAGAGCAACAGAATTATTGCGTAGCTTTAAAGTGGAACTGTGCAGACTAGCAGAAAGACTGATGGAATTCTATGGTTGCAGCGTGGCACAGACGTATGAAATCAAAGTATGCTTTCTCAAAAGCATAAGGGTACATGGATCTGCAAGGAACCCCTCCCATTTCTACAGCTGTCCTGTGAGTGTCTGTGGCACCACCCACACCCAGCTGACATGGAGGGAAAACGTGCTGCTTTCCCTTTGATGAAGGCTGCATTTAGAAATTTAGTTGTAGAGCTACAGACTGAGTCTCCTTTCACTTCATATGCTTAAGTTAAAACCTCACTGAGTACTTTATTTACAAATAAAAATTGAGGATTTTTTTGGTGTCCCTGTGATTATATTCAGACCCACATTCTTTAAACTTTCCATGTGTTTAAGATATCTTTTATCACTTCCAAAGGCATGGGGTATTTAAAGAAGTGTTTAAAATTATCGTGGAACCATTTTTAGATGGCAACATGTTCTGATTGCTAATGTGATTTTTTTGCCTTGTTTAAACAACAGCTGTGCGGTAGTATCCCATGTTTTCCTTTTGTCCCTTCATCGTTCGAGCTACATCTTAAGGAGATGGCAGTGCTATTACTGCTGGAATAAGTTATTGATAGAAACAGTTGTTAACATGAACATAGCTTAGAATTAAGTTAGCCTGCTTTTAAGGCTCCACATGTGCAAATATTGATTATAGTAATTGAATAATCCATGCTACAGCCTCATAGAGAAGTGATCACGTTTGTGAGGACACATAAATAGAACAACTGTCTACATCAATGAAACACAGGTGTCTACCCAGTATCTTACTGCATGCAGTGTTCTGCAGTTACGTAAAATATGTAGATAACTTTTAATTTTCCTGTCATGTTTCCCACATGTGATACTGTTTCACAGCTCCTGAAAGACTGTCTTTCACTTGCAGAAGCTTAAAAGCAGGTAACAATTGTAGCAAACAGAGAGTTAGTACTTAATATAGACCATTGTGGTAAGCATTGTCATGTGTCAATATATTTAATCCTCACAGAAAACTGTTAGGTTTCTCGTATTTATAGTTATTTATTCTGCCGTAAGCACACCCACAAAGTTTTTGGACAAGATGGATTTCCTTATCTTTTAAGTTCAGCCGCAAGTATATGGTTCCCCGTGTCCCTCTTCTTTCCCGTGGGCCATTTTAATGGACACTGGGGCACATCTATTAAACACGCACAATCTGTATTGTAGGCAAGGAATAGAAAACATGACGTTCACTTGCTTATCCTGGGAAAGAAGCAAACATCTCTTCCTCTCTGAGACCTGCTTTGGAGACATCTGCCGCCGTCTTCAGGGTGCGAATGAATCTCTTCAGGGAAGTGGCAAGAACTGTCCCAGGTCTCATTTCCCTGACTCTGAAATGTCAGTGAGAGACTCAAGGGCCAGTCAGGCGGGCGTCCCCAGAGTGCTCACCCCCAGTGCAGCAGGAAATTCACTGCTAAGGCTCGCTTCCAGCTCAGGTTCCCCAACTGAGGAGAGACATGAAAATCCTCTGTTTCTCTCTCTCTCTCTCTCTCTCTCTCTCTCTCTCTCTCTCTCCTCCCTTCTTTCTCTACCTACTCCAAATGAGAGAAATTATACAAGTTAACTTGCTCTGGGCCAAATTTTATGTTACCAAGACACCCAAGATTTTTAACCTAATCTAAATTTAAGGCTCAAGATCTTAAGCATTGTAGGATCTTGTTTATTTCTTATAAGAAATAAACAAGCAATGGACAAACCACCAATCCCTAGCTGCTACAAGTCAATTTTTATTTCATGTTACCTTTCAATCTTTTCTTACAATTGTGTAGAAAGGCAGCTATAATTTACAAAGTAGTTTAATCTGTTTTTTTTTCCCACTCCTAAGAATGAATTCAGGCTTACCGAGAAAGAAAAATTGATAAATGCATTGAAGAAACTATAAATGGGAAAATATCTAGTACAAAGTTTAATACATTCATGTACATACAACATAAACAGAAAATAGTCTTTTGTGATTCCTCAAATGAGGCAGATCATTTAATGGGAGAACTGATAGCCCAGCATCTAGCACTGCATTTCACATATTGATGCCCATGACTAACAAATTAATGAAAAAACTAACACAAAATGGGATTTGCATTATAAGTGCAAATGTTAATTTATTTAAAACTTTTATTAATGTGTTTTAGAGACAGAAAGAAGGACACACACACACACACACACACACAGAGCTCTCATTGGCTGGTTCACATCCCAAACACCTTTAACAGCCAGAGGGTTGACAGGGGTGAGGAGGGAGGAGCAAAGCCAGGAACTGGGACCTCAATCCAGGCCAAACATCTACACCAGCACGTCTAATTCTTAGAAACCTTCTTCTCCAGGAATAGATTAAGTCAAAGGACGCGGTGTAGATGGCAAAGCCACATGTTACTTTTAAGTAAATTACTGATTTTGTATAACAATTCGTCTTCTATAAGAGTTTATTTGTCCATTTCATGATGCTGTATGCAATGTGTATCAAGGACTGATATTTTCATAATTTGTAAGATAGCACTGTCTTCTAAGATCTAAAGTTGGCCAAAATTAAATGTTCAGCTGGTATCAGAGGTATATCCAGGTTTTATGGGACCTGAAGCTTATCTAATGCAGACACTCAACCGTGTAAGTAGAGAAATCCATAAAATTAGAAATAACAATTCAAGTATAGGGACTTAGAAGGACTCTGTCTAAGTGGATGGCCATGAAGTCCAAACACATTAACTTTTGACTCAGACATACACATTTTTTTTTTTGACAGGCAGAGTGGACAGTGAGAGAGAGAGACAGAGAGAAAGGTCTTCCTTTTTGCCGTTGGTTCACCCTCCAATGGCTGCCGTGGCTGGCGCGCTGCGGCCAGCGCACCGTGCTGATCCAATGGCAGGAGCCAGGTGCTTCTCCTGGTCTCCCATGGGGTGCAGGGCCCAAGGACTTGGGCCATCCTCCACTGTACTCCTGGGCCACAGCAGAGAGCTGGCCTGGAAGAGGGGCAACCGGGACAGAATCCAGTGCCCCGACCGGGACTAGAACCTGGAGTGCCAGTGCTGCAAGGCAGAGGATTAGCCTATTGAGCCACAGTGCCAGCCAACATACACATTTTTGACGTAATGTTTTATTCTGACAAACAACTTTAAAAATAATTTTATTTTAGTTTTTAAAGACTTGTTTATTTATCTGAAAATCAGAGTTACACAGAGAGAGAAGGAGAGGCAGAGAGAGAGAAGTCTTCCATCTGCTAGTTCACTCCCCAAATGGCCACAACGGCCAGAGCTAGGCCTATCCAAAGCCAGGAGCCAGGAGCCTTCTTCTGGTCTCCCATGCAGGTGTGGGGCCCAAGCACTTGGGCCATCTTCTACTGCTTTCCCAGGCCACAGCAGAGAGCTGGATCAGAAGTGGAGCAGCCAGGACTCGAAATGGCACCCATATGGCATGCCAGCGCTGCAGATGGCAGCTTTACTGGCTATAAATAATTTTAATAGGGCCCAGCATTGTGGTGTATCGGGTAAGCCACCAGTGATACTTGCATCCCATAGGGGCATCAGGTAGTGTCCTGGCTACTCCACTTCTGATCCAGTTCCCTTATGGAGGCCTGGGAAAAAACAGGAGAGGATGACCCAAGTGCTTGGGTCCCTGCACCCCCGTAGGAGACCCAGATGAATCTCCTGGCTCCTGGCTTTGGCCTGGCCCAGCCCTGGCTATTGTTCTTATTTGAGGAGTGAATGAGGAGATAACACTCTCTCTCTCTCTCTCTCTCTCTCTCTCTCTCTGTGTGTGTGTGTAACTCTGACTTTTAAATAAATAAGCAAAACCTTAAAAATAATAAAAATTTCAATAATGAATTTAGTAGTAAGAGTCTCAGGCCAATGGGACATTCCCCTAGCTTTGTCTGCAATCTGTGTTGGCCTAGGATACCAGACATTGGGTGCTAAGAACTGCAACCATGCTCTGCTGTCCTGGGCTGTCTCTCCAGTTTACTACCTGTGGGTCACAGTGCCTAGAAAAGTGATTTGAAATTTCTTACTTGTTGTATAAAATGCTATGCAGCAGAAAACGTAAGTATCTTGTCAATTACATGAGTTATATAACAGCTAAACATTTTCAAAGAGGTTTACACTATATAATTTTCAATAATTTCAAAAATTCACTTTAAGATAATAGTTGAGTTTTATTATTTCATTATTTGTGTTTTTTGCATTTTTAGTTTTAAGTTTTTTAAAAAATATTTATTTATGTAAAACGCAGAATTATAGAGAGAGAAGAGGAAACAGAGAGAGAGATCTTCAATATGCTGGTCACTCCCCAATGGCCACAATGCCCAGAGCTGGACCAGGCCAGAGCCGGGAGTTCATGTGAGCCTCCCACACGTGATCAGGGGCCCAGGCACTTGGGCCATTTTCCTCCGTGTTCCCCCGGCACATGACTGGGAGCTGAATCAGAAGAGGAACAGCTGAGACTTGAACAGGGGCCCATGTGGGATGCTAGCATCACAGGCAGAGGCTCAACACGCTGCACCGCCACTCGTCTGTAGTTTTAAATTTTAACTTCTTTTTGTATTTCTAAATTTTACCAATAAGCAGACATTTGTATCATAAATATAAATTTTATTTCATTTTTGTGACAATAATAAAAGGAAAGATAAATGTCAAATTCATTGACCCAAAATCAATGAAGAATGATCCTCTCATGAAATGGTATAAATAGAATATATGGCCAAATCAACAGTGATTTAAATATTCAAAACGTTTTCCATACTGTGTCTTCTGCCCAAGAAAATTGTTTGTATAACGTATGTTGAAGTATTCCCATATATGAGAGCATTTCACTTCTTGGAGTGAAAAAAACAAATGCCCTATTTTTATTGTGTCTTCTTTGCAATAAAGAGAACTCTTCCTTAACTAGCAGAAACATGTAATTTTACTACATGTCAAAAGAGAGAGATTAGATCAGAATCCATCCTGTTTTCCTCACACATACATCCAAATTGTTATATTTTCTCCCAGGAAATATTGCTGGTCAATTGTGTAAGTTTGAAAGTATCATTTTATATATTCCATATAACCTCAACTTAGTTCTTAGAAATAGGTTGCATGAGCTTCTAGCTTTCATGGTGATTTAATTTGTGAAAAAATCAAACTACAATATTTGATAAGCGGTGTGCTCTGATTAGTGAACAATTGCCAAGGCAGCATTTGAATGAGGAATAACACCGCATGGTATATGGTGTTTCATCTAAAATCCTAACAGTTTATTATTATTTGCATCTTTATTAAAAGGACCCAGATGGATCTGGCTGAAGAGCCCATGAGAGTATTTCTGGCATGGAAAGCCAAGACACTCTGGAAAAAAAAAATGACCTAAATGAAAGCTCTCTGTGAGTGAGATCCCAGTGGAAAGAATGGGCCATCAAAGAAGGAGGTACCTTTCTCTGAAGGGAGGAGAGAAATTCCACTTTGACTATGACCTTGTCTAAATAAGATTGAAGGTGGTGAATTCAAGAGGCTTCCATAGCCTTAGCAGCTCATGACAAGATTACTGACGTCATAAATAAGAGGTCAATTGTTAAATCAACAACAGGAGTCACTGTGCACTTACTCCCCATGTAGGATCTCTGTCCTTAATGTGTTGTACACTGTGAATTAACCATGTAACTAGTACTCAGACAGTATTTTACACTTTGTGTTTCTGTGTGGGTGCAAGCTGTTGAAATCTTTACTTAGTATATACTAAATTGATCTTCTGTATATGAAGATAATTGAAAATGAATCTTGTGAATGGAATGAGAGAGGAAGTGGGAGATGGGATGGTTGTGGGTGGGAGGGTGTTTATGGGGGGAAAAGCCGCTATAATCCAAAAGTTGTACTTTGGAAATTTATATTTATTAAATAAAAGTTAAAAAAAGGACCCAGATGAAAACTACTAAAACAGGCACATAAGACAATGAAATCAGAATGGAAGATGATTGTTGTAAACTATGGTATTAATTAAATATTAAATATAAAATATAAAGCAAGGTTTGGAAATACACTACGTAAATACACTTACATAAAACGGTAAACCAATATTTAAGATATTCTCTCAACCTACTTACTAAAAGTATGAAAATGTGAAGTGATATCTACATGTATTAAGAAAAGATAAAATATGACACTTATGCATAAAAATTTGACACCAGCACTCGATATAAAATATAAACAAGCAAAAGCTAAGCATAAAAAGGGAATGATGACAAAGTCCCATGTCTTTTTTAAGACTTAGTTTTGCCAGCGCCGTGGCTTAACAGGCTAATCCTCCGCCTTGGTGGTGCCGGCACACAGGGTTCTAGTCCCGGTTGGGGCGCCGGATTCTGTCCCGGTTGCCCCTCTTCCAGGCCAGCTCTCTGCTGTGGCCCAGGAGTGCACTGGAGGATGGCCCAAGTGCTTGGGCCCTGCACCCCATGGGAGACCAGGAGAAGCACCTGGCTCCTGGCTTCGGATCAGCGCGGTACGCCGGCCGCGGTGGCCATTGGAGGGTGAACCAACTGCAAAAGGAAGACCTTTCTCTCTGTCTCTCTCTCTCACTGTCCACTCTGCCTGTCAAAAAAAAGAAAGAAAGAAAGAAAGAAAAAAAGGAAAAAATCTAGAAACAAAACTATTATCCTTCAGTAGGGAAATATTTGCTAGTGATACCTCAGTTCACATCTCGGAGTGCCTCTGCAGCGTGGGAACGGTAAGTTTCAATATTGTAGATTGACTGGCAGTGATGTCAACAAGGGGTATGAATGGAAACTGCAAGACACAGAGACGTGTGTGTGTGATACAAAACCATTTTTTGTAAAGAAAAATGACAAATATATGTATTTATTCACAATATATTCAAATAATGATATATTCATAGTTGTATATGCAAATTTATGCATAAACATAGTTAATTATTTGAGCGTGGAGAAGTATAAGAACTCAGCAGTAGACTGCTCATTTTGTTACCACACTGTTGAGGGGAAGATGGAGACAAATGGAGGGGGAAGGACACAGGATTGACCATTCCTGAACTCAGGTACAATAATATTCACTTACATAGATGTGTAAAGGCATTAAAATAATTTAAAAGAAAATTTCCACTTTCTAAATTCAGAGATCATTTACATTATCCATATTTTCTCTAATCAAAAGTTCAATATAAATTTCTTTTTAACACACCCGAATAACACTTTCCTTGCTTAATTTTCATTGCTTAATTGCTTTATTTAGATGTCAGTTCTGCTTTTTCTTGTTTACTTAAGGGATTACTCAACACATCCCAGAATAGCATAACCTTATTCAAGCAATATGATTAGAGGAATTTAAATGACACAGCAGACTGATTGTAATAGAAATATAATGCAAATTGTAAGTGAGAGCCACAGTATCATTTTAAGCTTCCTGAAATCCTTATTTAAAAAGTGCAAAGACCAAGTGAAGCTAATTTTAGTAACATTTTAAAGTTTCCGAAATATTAGCATGTCAAAGAGAGATAAATAAAAATGATTGTGATACTTTACTAGAGTGTTTCATACTGTCTTTGAGAGCCATGTTGGCAGCACTGCTTGGATGGCCACGTGTATAGTGTTCAGCAGCCACGGTGTTGGCTAGAGTAGTACTAGATGATTAAACATATTGGGGACCTGATTTAAAAAGACTTCGTATAAAGATGTGCCCATGAAATAGAGAGAATATAGAACTATCTACTCTGTTATTCTGTTCACCGGCACACTACATATAAACTGATGTACAGCACCCTCAGAATAAAAGACACTGCTCAAACTCCTTTTATAAGGATATATGAGGCCATTGCCATGGGTGCCCTGAAAAAGCTGCACTTCCACAAAACAACTGACCTCTTTAGGAGCGGGTGATACCAACGTGTGCATGTGCTTCTCACAGACCTGGATTTCCTTCTGGCAGTAATTCACTATGATCATCAGGCAGAGTGGTGAGCTATCCAGACTCATGGAATGAGAGTTCACATCAGGGGACGTGAACACCCATGTTCTTGGTTTAAATCCATGCTTGCCCCTGGTTCCCAGGTAATAATCTGAGGACTGGTTTTTGATAAACCATGTTTTACAAGCCCTGCATCCATTTTTGGCCTGTAGGCATCTCTGTGCCTTAGGCATTCAGAAATTTGTCCTGAGTTTTTGATGTTTACCTTACTCCAAATTGCTTTATTCCACTCTAATTTTCTCTTCCCTGTGACTATGAACTTTCCTAACATCAGACTGACCCAACACAGATTCTCAGTACAAGTTATTCAATGAAGAAAAAATTGAGGGGTATTAGTGTGTTGTTGGGAAATGTCCTTCCTAATGCATCTCTGTAAGCCCAGTTGCCCCAGGCAGTTCATCAGCCTGCAAAAAAGACCAGAGATGTTACCAAGGGAATACTAATAAGCATCTCTGCTGTGCCAAGTAGAATTTGCTGCAACACCAGTCACTGTGCAAGTCTCCTTATTGTGTGGACAAAGACTGCTGATTTCCTTTGCCCTCTCATCAGCACCAACAACCAGGCCCAGTGATGCAAGCCCTTAGACCTCGCCCAGCTAGTAGAGAGGATGGTTCTGCCCTTGACAGAACACAAGCAGGTGTAAGGTGTGGGCAGAAGATGAGAAAAGCTGAGGGCCCTGGAAAAAAAGAGAAAGAGATTTGAGGCAGGCTGATTTCCTGACGCCCAGGGAAGAGAAACATGTTCAAGAGTTGAGGGCAGTGTTGAGATCCACCTCTGAGTACTCTGGCCAAAGCTTCCTCTGAGGTGAGGTGACCACATGCCAAACGAGGACCAACCTCCGCAGCACATGAAGTGTGACAGCAAGAGCAGGCAGATGGAGATGGGGGATCCATCTTTCTATGCTGGCTCCCAGGTGGTATGTGCTAGGGTTGGACTAAGGTGACTGGGGGCAGATGATGACTGGGGAGGGATGGATGCTGTGCTGATGATGGGATGATGGAAGGCTCCTGCCTCCTTCCTCAGCACCAGCCCAAGGTAAGGGAGTTAGACAGGTGCAGGACACAGGAGTCCACCCACAGAGACAACTGCCACAAAATCAGACCTGCATTTTGGGCCAGTTTTTGCAAATTCAGAAGGCAGGCCAGATTACTTGAATAAGCACATCAGTCTTTTTGCCTACACCCTTTGGAATAGAAGGTAATTTTTGACTCCCACAAATAGGTAAGGAAATGAGCCACTTAGAAATGGTAGCTTTATAAATATGTGTGAACTGTGCTGAAGGAAACACGAGAGCTGCAAAACAAATGTTTGTGGGAATTTTTTAGAGTAAAATGTCTTATTCTGCAAGTTTAAACATCAGGCAAAAACATTTGCAAATTTTTAGTAAACATCAAGATCTTAAGTAGAAATTATATGACATAGTGTTTTAATTTCCAAAGAGCTCTATTTCATTTCGAATCAGTGTGTTCACAGGGAATAATGCAGCATGGAACGATTGCCAGGCTCTGTTGAGACACACAGCACTCTGCCCCAGCAGTTACTGAGAGGCAAGATTTCTTCAAGCTCTAGGAAGAACTACAAGGCTTCTGTCCAACAGTCGGTGACTTACCTTATCATGTATACACTTCGTCTCTTTCCCAGGTGTATGGGAAGTAAGTAACCCTACACTAAGTTCTGTACCATGATAAATGTGATTTCTATCTTTCACGAAAAGCATGTGCCTAGTTGGCAATGACTTCATCAGCTTGTAGTTCTTTAATAGAGGACCATACTAAAAGATTAAAAAAATTGAGAAACACATTCTGGTTCTATTTCTCAGGGAACTACTCTTGGACATTGGCAATTCATTTCTTTTCTTCTATGTTTCATATTAAGCACTTTTCTAATTTGTACATAAAATTCATTTTCATTGTTTTTAGCTGTTTAGGATGTTCTTTAGTTTCATCAGTAACGGTAAGTGCTCTGCCCAGTGCTATATCAGGCGATGAATAGACTAAAGGTGATTCATTCTGTTTACCAAAGTCAAAGGGATTCAATTTTGTAGATTCCAAAGCTTTGACTTGTTATAGGGGCTCAGAGACAATATTTATTTGTGGCCGGTTAACATGGAAATGTAAAATGTATTTCAAAATGAGAAAGGAAAGGACCTCGGAAACCCCTGCTCTCAGCGTGCACATTCTACGATGATTGGTTCATGGCCGCTCTTGTTTCATCCATGCTCTACCCACTTCCTTCACACCCACATAATTTTGAAATAAATCCCAGACTTTGTATTGTTTTATCCAATACATGATTTCTTTCAATTGAGGGGGAAAAATCTAAACACAGAGGGCATGGCATCCACAGCCACAGTCGTTGACTATTACCACAAAAACAGAAAGAGTTTGAGTGTTTCTTATTCTACTTTGACCTGATCATATAGACTTGGGATGTTTTTCTGGTATGACAGAGCCCTGAATTCCAGAAAACCCTTTGGTTTAGAACAATAAAATCGCTGGGTAAGACATTTATGAGCATGCTTTTAATTTTTTAAATTTTACTAACGTAAACAAGTTAGTTTAGGAACAAAGTGATATTTCCTACCCTACACTCCCTCCAACCTATGCTCCAACAATTCTTCCTTCTCCCTCTCCCATTCCAACTCCTAATTTCTACAAAATCTACTTTCATTTTACTTAATGATCATAAAGTTAACCCTATGCTAAGTAAAAGAGTTCAACAAATATGAAAAGAAAAAAAACACTGTTCCTCACAGAAGAGCAAAAGGTTGTAAACAACCATCAAATCTCAAAATGTCCATTTCACTCCAATACATTACATTTTAAGTACTGTATTAGCTATCTCAGATTAAAGAAAACATGGTATTTGTCTTTTGGGGACAGACTTATTTCACTAAGTATAATGGTTTCTAGTTGTGTCTATCTTGTTTCCAAAGACAGGATTTCATTTGTTTTAATGGCTGAGTAGTACTCCATACTGTATTTGTACCGTAATTTCTTTATCTAGTCAATGGTTGATGGGCATCTGGGTGGATTCCATATCTTAGCTATTGTGGATTGAGCTGCAATGAACATGGGGGATACCAATAACTCTTTCATATGATTTCTTTAGGCTCTAGTAAATTCTCAGGAGTGGGATGGCTGGATCCTATAGTAGGTCTAATTCAGATTTCTGAGGTATCTCCATACTGGCTGCACCAGTTTACATTTCCACATCCTCAACAGCATTTGTTGTTTGTTAATTTCTGTATGACAGCCATTCTAACTGGAGTAAGGTGAAACCTCACTTTTCTTGAGGTTTTGATTTGCAATTCCCTGATGGCTAGTGATCTTGAGCATTTTTTCAAGAGTCTGTTGCCAATTTGAATCTCCCCACTTGAAATATGGCTGCTCAAGTCCTTTGCCCATTTCTTAGCTGGATTGTTGATTTTGTTGTTGCATTTCCTGACCTCTTTGTAGATTCTGGATGTTAACCTTTTATCAGTTACATACTTTGAAAATACTTTCTCCCATTCTGTCAGTTGCCTTCACTTTGCTGAGTGCTTTGTCGTGCAGAAGCTTCTCAGCTTGACATAATTCCATTTTGGCTTTGATTGCCCGTGCTTCTGCAGTATTTTTCCAAGAAGTCTTTGCCTATGCCAATGTCTTGCAGTGTTTCCCCAGTGTTTTGTACTAATTTGATGGTATCAGATCATAGATTTAGTCTTTGATCATTTTGAGTGGATTTTTGTGTAAAGTGTGAGTTAGGGGTCTTGTTTCATACTTCCACACGTGGAGATCCAGTTTTCCCAGCACCATTTGTTGAAGAAACTGTTCTTGCCCCAGGGATGGATTTTAGTTCTTCGTCAAAGGTAAGTTGGTTGTAGATATGTACACTGATTTCTGGCATTTTGGTTCTGTTCCATTGGAATGCATGTCTGTGTCTGGGCCAGTACCAGGCTGTTTTGATTATAACTGCCTTGTAGTATGTCTTGAAATCTGGTATTGTGATGCCTCCAGCTTTGTTTTTGTTGTATAAGATTACTTTAACTATTTGAGATCTTTTGTGTTTCCATATGAATTTTAACATCAATTTTTTCTAGATTTGTGAAGAATATCATTGATATTTTTATTGGGATAGCATTGAATCTGTAAATTGCTGTGAGTACTATGGACATTTTGATGATACTGATTCTTCATTTTTTTAGTGTCTTCTACTTCTCTAATATTTTATAATTTTCATCATAGAGAAATTTGACATTCTTGATAAAATTTATTCCAAGGTATTTAATTATTTTTGTAGCTATTGTGAATGGGATTGATCTTAAAAGTTCTCAGATGGGCCGGCGCTGCGGCTCAATAGGCTAATCCTCCGCCTTGCAGCGCAGGCACACCGGGTTCTAGTTCCTGTTGGGGCGCCGGATTCTGTCCTGGTTGCCCCTCTTCCAGGCCAGCTCTCTGCTGTGGCCAGGAAGTGCAGTGGAGTCCTTGGGCCCTGCACCCCATGGGAGCCCAGGAAGAAGCACCTGGCACCTGGCTCCTGCCATCGGATGAGCGCGGTGCGCCGGCCACATTGCACTGGCCGCGGTGGCCATTGGAGGGTGAACCAACGGCAAAGGACGACCTTTCTCTCTGTCTCTCTCTCTCACTGTGCACTCTGCCTGTCAAAAAAAAAAAAAAGTTCTCAGAGATGACATTGAAGGAACTTTTCTTAACATAATCAAGGGAATTTATGACAAACCCACAGCCAGCATCCTTTTGAATGGGGAAAAGCTGAAAGTATTTTCCTTAAGATCTGGAACTAGACAAGGACGCCTACTCTCACCATCGCTATTTAATATAGTCCTAAAGGTTTTAGCCAAAGCCATTAGGCAAAAAAATAAATCAAAGTGATACAAACTGGGAATGAAGAAGTCAAACTATCCCTACTTGCAGATCATATGATTCTGTACAGAGGGGATCCGAAAGACTGCACTGAGAGACTGTTGGAACTCAGAAGACTTTGGTGAAGTGTCAGGATATAAAATCAACACCGAACATGCTTTTTTTTCAGTGTGGCTAAGAAAACAAAGAAATGTTCTGTGTTCCTAAACAACACGAAAGTGCGGATTTGGGAAAGAAATGAGAAAAACTGTGGCCTGCCGTGTGAGCATCTTCCACTCAAAGGCCCCAAATCTTTGTCTTAATGAGCTCCCGTGAAACACAGATCCTGTGCAGTAGGGTCCAGGCCCAGGCCCAGAGATACTCTCACAGGGAAGGGGACATAGCCAGCACTGTTAACAAGGTGACAGCAGCAGTGGCAGCAACAATGCCCCCCCCCGGGGGGGGGGTGTTGGTGGGGACACCTTCCTCTCCTATTCACAGTTCTGGGAGAAGGAGTTCTTAGCTACAAGCCACACCCAATTTCGTGTGGGTTTGGATTCTGACTCAAAAAAACAAATCTGAGTGGACTACTCCCCCAAGAAAAAATTCAAACTCAAACATCAAATATTCCTGGGTTTATTTGTGCTCAGACTTACGGAAAAGAAGCAAACACAATCTCTGTTGGGCAACACTGGAAAACCTAGGTCTCTAAGATTGCAAAATTAAAGTTCCAAAGATCAAAAGTTTTCAACAAAAATTAGAAAATACAAGAGGAAAGGAGAAACCATAAAATCCTTTGAAATCACAGTGTGTCCTAAAATATTCAAAAACTACAATGTTAGAATTAACATTTGTGTTAAATAAAGTACATTTCATGACCATGTTGAAGAAATAAAAAATAAAATTGTCAGCAGTATGACTAAAGAAAGGGAAAGAGACCACAAAATGACCAGCTGGATCTAAAGGAGAAAATCAGGGGAAAAAAATGAGGTAAAACTCTTGGAAATGTAAACATATAAAAAATGAAGTTAAAATTGAATATTTCTGTATATTAGTATAAAATCTTTATTGATTGGTATAAATTTGTGAACATATGTCTAAACAAACGATCAAGAATTCAGAACAGAGACAAAAATATAAAGCAAAGATTTTGATAAATGCAGGACAAAGCTGAAGACATAACATCTATTGAACCAATTTCAAGAATAGAGTATGGAAAGAATGGTTTAGAAAAAGTTTTTACATAAATTTTTAAATTTCAGAATAGCTGTAGATTTGCAAAACAAAAACTGAAGTAGTACCAAGAGTCCCCATGCTTACCTGAGTTCTCAGCTCACCTGAGACTGACATCATAAACCATGATGATATGTCTGTCACAGTGAGCCATACCAGCTCCCCCTATTGTTCTGTCCAAACTCCCTCTCTGCCACTTTCTTCTCCCAGCCTCTGTTAATTACCATTTTGTGTTCAGAATTCTGTGAGAAAATAGTTGATTTTCCAGAACTGGAAAACACATCATATAATTTCCTTTGCTTCTGTATGACTGACTATTCCTATTTCCAAACAACTGCCACTCACGAACTTAGAGCAACCTAAGTGTATTATCTTAGGTTCTGGAGGTTGGAAATCCAAAGTGGGTTTGCTGAGCTGAAATCAATCTGCCTTCTCTCGGGGGTGCTCTGGGAGAGATGTCCCCTTCCTTTCTCAGCTTCTGGGGTCACCTGCTTTCCTGGGCTCCTGGCTCCTTCCTTCCCCTTCAGGTCCAGCACATAGCATCTTTGTCCGCTCTTGGACTTTGACATCGACTCTCTCGTTCCCATAGTTCACTGAAAAAGACCCCGTGTTCCAGTTCAAGTCCTGCTGCCTCTGCTTTAATGTACCTGGGAGGCAGCAGCTGATGGCTCAAGTACTTGGGTCTCTGTTACCCATGTGGGAATCCCAGATCGAGTTCTAGGCTCCTGGTTTTAGCTGTTGCAGGCATTTGGGGAGTGAACCAGTGGATAGAAGATCGATCTCTCTCTCTCTCTCTCTCCCTCTCTCTCTTTCTCTGTCAGTATCCCTTTTCAAGTAGATGAAAAAAATTAAAAATAAACATTTTAAAAAAGAGTGCACAAAAGTAGGACGAGGACCTTTAGGAAATTTTTCTACAAATGAAAGAGCAGTGCTAGAAAGTCTGTGTAGCCAAATTCTCCAAAAAATGTAATGAAAAGATAGTTCTAATCATGTATAAATGCTTTCAAAATGTGTGGCAAGAACACCCAAACTCATCATGTTTTTACAATTTTTATATCAACACCTGGAAAATTACCCAAAACAACAAAATACAGGCTAATCTCAAGCACATGTAAGTAAATACTAAACAAATAATGGCAAACTGAATTCAAATTTAAATACAATTTATATCAAATTGAATTAATTCAAGAAATGCAAAACTTGATCAACATTAAAATACATAGTAGTTTATTAACTGATGTATCACTTCTACAGAAAATGCATTTGATAAAGCAAAATTTCGATATCTGATGGCTCATTGACAAAACACACCTTAAATTGAGAAAGAATTTACATAGTTTTTAGCACATTAAAGATAAAAGTTTATCAAAATTAGAAGTGAGTCAAAGTCTCCTGCTATCACCTCTTGTATTAACATTGTGCTGCAGATAAGAAAAGCGACAGTCCTTGAACCATCATCTGCTATCTCCCAGGCGCATGATCAGGAAGCTGGATTAGTGCAAACATTTGTACAGAGGGGAGACTCTATCCCAGGTACTCTGATTTTGGCTGTGGGCATCCCAGAGGTAGTTTAAGTACTGCAGCACAACACTATCTCCTGACAATTTCTTAAACAAAGCTAAACATGTTTTACCATACAACTGAGCTACCACATTTGGGCATGTATGCATGAACAATAGAAACACAAATTCACAGCTTCACACACACACACTGCACACAAACATTAGTAGCAGCTTTGTTTATATTAGTCAAACACTGGAAAGAACCCAGATACCCTTCCACGGGTGAATGGCCAAACTGTGGTACATAGTTCCATAGAACGCTACTCTGGGATAAAACCTCAGGAACTCTTCATACTCACAAAAACTCTGGTGAACATTCAGATAATCATACTGTGAGAAATGCAAACCAGGAAGGCCACACACTGCATATTCCACTCATATGACACATTTTTTTCCATGGATTTAAAAAATTATATTTTTAGTAATGTAATATTTTACATTTTTGTGGGGAAGTGTGTAATATTTCAGCACATATATGCAATGTAAAGTGATCAAATCAGGCAATCAGTGTTGTTTTCTGAACTTCTCTCTGTGATTGGATCCTTCCAGTCTCTCTCTTCCAGTTCTTTATTCAGAATATAATGTATTGTGAACCATGCTCACCCCACTAGACCCTTTTACTTCTATATAACTGTGGATATGGCATTCTGGAGATGAAAAATTAAGGGAAATTGAGAAGATTCATAGTAGCCAAGGTTTACCACGGTTTATGCAGAGGGTGTAGGCAAGCGGTATTTGGAAGTGATTGTACAAGAATAATGCAATGAATCCATGTTACTTGTCATTTTGCAGTTATTGTTCAAGATGGGGGAAATTAAGTACAAGGTTCACAGAATCTCTCTGTATATCTGTCAAGTCAGTGTGAATTTATAGTGAGTTGAAATTAAAATTTAATTAAGAAAGCAACACTGTTCACACATGAGAAAAACAATCTGTGGCACATGGAATTGTCCAAGGTTTAGTATCTCTGATATAATGAATTGCTGCGTTCACTAAGGAGCAAGGAACTCAGAAAAATGGGTAAGAATATAAATAGCTACACTTGGCTATTCTAAGAAGTGAAAACAAGGGAAAGCCAGAAAAGATTTTTAGATACTTAATTTAAATTGTACAAAATATCCAAAACAGTACATGATTTTACATCCACTTGATTAGCAGTAAAAGGAAGTCTTTCGAAACCAGGTATTTGGGGGGATATGGAACGTAAGGAACTAATTTTCTTTTTCTTAGGTTGTACATTGGTTCATCTAGTTTTTAAGATGTTTTGCATTAATGTGTGGTTAAAGTTGTTCATATTCTATGATCTCCCTGTTCCAGCATTTGTGTGTTTTCAAAGGAGCTGCTATGGATGTATATAAGAAAGCATATTCTAGAATTTTCTTACTAGCAGAGTTTACAGCAAATAAAAGAAGAAAACTAAACAATACAAATTCTTAAGAATGTGCATATCTTCAAATCAAATCTAGGTAAACAACATGCAGTTTAAGATTAAACATTTAGTACAATATGAAAGAGAACAAAGAAATGATTAAAGTGAACCTGAGATTACAGGTTATTTCTAAGTAAATGAAGAGTGACAGTTTCAGAGAATTTGGGATGTTTCATAAGTACTGTTAATTTTTAATTTTTTAAGCTAAGTAGTAAGTAGATACAAATATATTTAATATTCTTTAGCTATGTGAATGTATATGGTATATGTATTGATATGACATGGATGACATAATACAAAAAATTTGCAGAAAATGGAATTAAAAATCAGCCTATTTGATGAAAATTTTTTTGAAAGCCATAATATGACACCCTTTCTGATGAACTTTATAAAGTACTCTTCTATGCATGGGTTCAAAGATAACATTTCCCAGGGCTGGTGCTGGGTAAAGCCACCACCTGCAGTGCGGGCATCCTATATGGGCACCAGTTCCAGTCCTGGCTGCTCCACTTCCGATCCAGCTCTCCACTATTGCCTGGAAAAGCAGGAGAAGATGGCCCAAGTGCCTGGGCCCCTGCACCTGCTTGGGAGACCTGGAGGAAGCTCCTGGTTCCTGGCTGCAGATTGGTGCAGCTCCGGCCATTGTGGCCAATTGGGGAGTGAACCAGCAGATGGAAGACCTCCCTCTCTCTCTGCCTCTCCTTCTCTCTCTGTGGAACTCTGACTTTCAAGTAAAAAAATAAATCTTTAAAAAAATAAAGATACTATTTCCTAATAATAAAGTTAAAAATAATTAATCGAAAAGTTTCTACCGTCACTAGATGAATGCTTCCTTCTCTTCTCTTTCATTAGTCTGCCAATAACCCGGGGAGAAAATACAATTAGTAAGAAAATAGTCAACGCGAATGTTTTCTTTTTCTGAAATTTCCATCTGCTAATTTTGTTGAACATAAAACAGCAGGCTTCTTAGCACAGGGATAGAAAGTCCTGAAGGGTTAACTTCCTCCCTAGCGCCTGGGTTTAGGAACAGTTTTGCACAGCTGAATTGGGGGCGGGTGGCATGGCAGTACTGGCTGTAGACACCACTTCCAAAATAGTTCCTCCAAGACTTTGTAATCAAACTATTGTTCCCTTTGCAGTAATTTGAGCTTTGTTATTGTTATTGTAAAAGGAATTTAATTTAGATGGAAATTTAGTCTTTTGAGCAACTAGCCTTACACTGACCCCTAAATTAAGACCTTAGAGGAAGTCTTTGTAAGTCCAGACTGTATTCTTTGATACTTTCACCACATATCTGTAACAATCTGTTCTTTAAGTTCCTGAAATAAAATTAAATAGTTAGATGCACAGCCTTTGCCAACATGAAACTTTAAAAATTAGATTCTCTTCACTTACAGAATTTAAAGATAATATTTCTTAGTAGGTTAAACTTAAGTGGGTCAAACACTTAAAACTTTCTGTGATTTGCTAGATATTAAATTCTCATTCTTTTACAATAAAATGAATTTTCCATAATTTCTGTGGATTTTCAGTCTTCTCTTCTGCAGTACCTCACGTAAGATATTTCTTGATGTAACTATTTCATTGCTCAAGGTTGTACGCTCTTTGTCAGCTAACAGTGGGTGATATTATTTGCTTTGTCCTTCAGACCTTGTGCCTACAGAACAACTTCTCAATGTGAGCCTGCCTGCTGTGAAGAGCTAACACAATGTACTCATTTTCAATAGGCTGTGGCTCCTTTCTCCTTCAAAACTGTAGGTTCTCCTTTAATATTGTGCTTAGACTCAAAAGGCAGAATCATATGCACATGTGTGTGTGCTTAGGTACAGAACTAGCAGGCCACAATTCTATTCTTCCATGATACATAACCATCCATTAGCTTATAGATACAGCTTTGTTTATAAAATGCTATTTTGCAGTCACTCCATGAAAGCAAAAAATTGAAAAACACTGTAAGACCAACAATAAATTGGTTGGAAATTCATCATTAAGAAAGCAATAAAAGACCAGTTCACTAAACATTGAAACTTTAATGGCAACAAGGAGACACAATTTGAGTACATGATTAACAAGTTATTTGCCTTCTTTATGGGTAATGTTGTTGCTGATAAATTCTGGACTGCATGATGCAATTTTTCTCAATAGTTCATGTGAATCATTTAATATTAGTCTTTGTTTTTCATCACTGCTTTAAAGTGTTCTTTCTGTCCAATATTTGGCCACTGCCTGGTTTAATGCACTTTCAACAGTGTAGACACTCACAAACTTACAAATGGACTTAACAAGTTTTGTAAACTACTGTTGTGCTAGGAGACCAATTTTGGTGCAATTCAATAACATTCTTATTCAAAGTCAACTTTCAGTAGGCAAGAGTCTGCTTTTAGTATGGTAATGATAAATTCACAGAGAAATCAAGAAAGGAATCCCATTTCCAATAGCCACAAAAAAATCAGATATACTGGAGTAAATTAAAGAAGTGAAAGAACACTGCAATGAAAATTATCAAACATTGATGAAAGAAATCATCAAGGACCCCAAAAATGGAAACGGATTCCTTATGAATTGGGAGAATCAATATCCTCAAAATGTCTACACTACCTGAAATAACTTAGATTCAATGTAATCTATCAAAATACCAATGGCATTCTTTATAGAGTTAGAAAAAAAATCCTAAAATTTATATGGGACCACAAAAGACACCAAATAGCCAAGGATCCTGAGCAAGAAAAACCAAGCTGGGGATATCACAATACCTGATTTCAAAGCATACTACAAAGCTATAGCAATTAAGACATCTTGCTACTGGCAGAAAAACTGATACATAGATCAGTGGACTAGAATAAAGAGCTCAAAAATTAATCCATGTACATATAGCCAACAGGTTATTGATAAGAGTGCTCAGACCATACAGAGAAATAAGAATAATCTCTTCAACAAGTTGTGCATATATACATATATGTGTGTATATGTATATATACATATGTACATATATAATGAAATACATATATGAATGAAATTAGATCTATACCTCTCACCTTATACAAAAATCAACTCAAAGATGGATTGAAGACCTAAATTTAGGACCTGTGACTATGAAGTTGCTGGAAGAAAATGTAGGAGAAACACTCCAAGACATTGGTATAGGGAATTATTTCTTGGACAAGACCTCAAAGTACAGGCAACAAAAGCAAAACTAAACAAATGGGACTACAGCAAAGGAAATAATCACTATTGTGAAGAGACGCAACAGAATGAGAAAAATGTCTGCAAACCACCTATCTGACGAAGAATTAATATCCTTAATATATCAACAACTTAAAAACTCAACAGAAAAATAACCAATACAGTTGAGAAATGGGCAAAGGACTTCAACTGACAGTTCTCAAAAGATGAATGCAAATATATGAAAAAATGCTCACTATCACTAGCTGTCAGGGAATTGCAAATCAAAACCATAATGAGATATCACCTCACCCCAGTCAGAATGGCTAAAATCCAAAACACAGAAAGTAACAAATGCTGGCAAGATGTGGACAGAGGGGACACTTGCACACTGTTGATGGGAATGCAAATTAGTACAGCCACTGTGTAAGAGCGTGGAGATTTCTTTAAAAGACAGAAATAGACTTGCCATGTGATACAATAATCCTACTCATGGGGATAAACCCAAAAAGACTTGAACAGTGTATCAAAGAGGTGCCTGTACCACCATGTTCATAGCAGCACTGTTCACAAAATTAAGAAGCAACCAAGGTGTCCATCATCAGATGAATGGATGAAGAAAATGTGGATATGTACACAATGGAACATTATTCAGCTATAAAAGAGAACGAAATTCTACCCTTTGCAGAAAAATGGATGCAACCGGAAGACATCATGCTGAGTGAAATAATTCAGACCCAGAAACACAAACTCTGCATGTTCTCCCTTAGATGTGGGAGCTAAAATTTAAAACAATGAACAAGAAAGAAAAGAAAGAATAAAGAAGAAATATCTATGAGTATCAGTGTTGCCGCTAATATAATTTTATAAAACTTTATTTTCTACCTTTGTCAAACCAATAGTTAAGAACGTTTTATTGCTATAGTGTTAGTGATTGTGATTACTGTAAAATTTACTGTAGATGGGTGAAATGGTCATTTTTCAATCAATTATTATTTATAGCTCTAGTATACATTCCCACTAAACTAGAGTCTTTTGCTTTTCACTTGTTCAACTTGTTAACTGCTGAACTATCAAGCCTTTTTACTGAAATGTAATTTTATTTTATTTTATTTATTTATTTTGGTGATCAGTGTGTTTTTATTGTTGTCTTGTCAACAGTGTATATACTGTAAAATGTCATATAGCTCTGGGTGACTCATAAAGCCAGCAGTTCAAACCTCAGAGACTACCACTCCAACTCATGTAGCTGAGTTTCTTTGGGAATCCAACCCCAAATCATGTAATAACCTTCATATAATTCCACTTCTTGATTTTTAAAATTTATTTTGGTTAGACCAGTCTTTTTTTTTTTGGACAGGCAGTGTTAGACAGTGAGAGAGAGACACACACAGAGAGAAAGGTCTTCCTTTTTCCCTTGGTTCACCCCTCAAGGGCCGATGCGCTGCGCCAATCTGAAGCCAGGAGCCAGGTGCTTCCTCCTGGTCTCCCATGCAGGTGCAGGGCCCAAGCACTTGGGCCATCCTCCACGGCCCTCCCGGGCCACAGCAGAGAGCTGGACTGGAAGAGGAGCAACTGGGACAGAATCTGGCGCCCTGACCATGAATAGAACCCAGGGTGCCAGCACTGCAGGCAGAGGATTAGCCTAGTGAGCCGCAGCTCAGGCCTGTAATGTAATTTTTAAATATCGCAAAAGCAAAAAAAAAAAAAAAAAAAAAAGGAAACAGGCTGGGAGTGAGGAAGGGAATATCATTATGTTCTTAGAGTTGTGTCTACAAATCACATTGAAACTGTTAAAAACTAACCAAAAATTAAAATTTAAAATAAAAAAGGGAGTAGTATAACAGCACCCATTTTGTCCTGTGGATGATTTCAGATACATCAAGAGTTATAGGCAGCGACTGTAAAAGGCATTGTGAGGGCGTCAAGTGCAAGTTTAATGACAGCATGTACCCTGTGAGCTACTCAACAGAAGCTACTATGAAGATGGCAAAATTAAGCTGTTTGTTCCAGTGAAAAATGGCTGGCATTGATGGGATTTTTACAAGGAACACTTGGTTCTTACAGTAAGAATTGCTGAAACTAGGTTCTTCTTTCTGGTTGTCATGCAGTACAACTGCTTAAATGTCTGCCACATAGTATCTAAGGAATGCAAGTCAAGTTTGGTGCAGCAGTGAACATTTTAAAATCCTTCATTTACCAATTTCAAGTCCTCTGAACTGATTAAGCTTCTTTTGACCTTCAATGCTATTGGGACACTTTGTTCTTGATGGGTGACTGTCATCTAAGTTCTGAAATCGCTTTGAATCAATTGCTAAAAATATGAAAATGCCTATGAAAAATAGCTAGCAATTAATCTTCTATTGAAAAATATGGAGAAATTATGGTATAATCTCATTAAAACTACTTTTTCCCAATTCAAAATCAAGAATTAGTATTCTAAAGCATGACATAGGTCTTTGAAAATATGCAATAGAAATTAATTATTATTTTATTTTAACATTTTCACTAGTGATAAATTTTGAGTTTACTTTTACAATATACGGTGTCTAGACTTTTTTGTTTATATAACAAACACAAAGTACTGAGAAAACATTACAGACTTCAACTGGGACTAAACAGTAGAAATACATTTTTGTTTTCTTTTAGACGTATTTACTTATTTGAAAGGCAGAGTTACAGAGCTTGCAGAGTTACAGGAAGAGAGGGACAGATGAGAGACAGAGAGAGATCTTTCATCCACCGGTTCACTTTCCCAAATGGATGAAAAGGCCAGGGCAGGCCAGGAGCCTGGAAGCCCATCAGGATTTCCCACAGCAATGGCAGGTGCTTAAACGCTTGAGCCATCTCCTGCTACTTTCCCATGCTCATCAGCAGGGAGCTGGATTAGAAGTCGAGCAGCCGGGACTCAAACCAGTGCTCCTATGGGGATGTGGATTCATAGGCAGAGACGTAACCCATTTTGCCACAGAACCAGCCCTTGAGATGTTTTTCTTTCTTCGAAATGGAGACACTATTTTCAGCTTAGGTTTCTATGAAATTAGTGCAAGCACGTATATATCATATATATACAGATTATTGGGCTGATGGAATCTTAAAGTCTAATTAGAACAGTCTTCTCTTTTTATGATTAGTGAGACCCCTAACATGAAGTAGCTTGCTCAAGAGCATGCAATCAACAGCTGGCAAAGCATTGGAATTTCTGTCTTTATGTAAGTGATATCTATGACATACAACCTCTTTGATAAAATCAAAAGAATAATGAGCAAAAGCAGCTTATTTGTGTTCTTCACGGATTCATTGGGCACTTTCTTAGTATGATTAAAACACTGGATTTTGCCATAGTATAGACATGTCCTCAATCAACTTACACCCTAGGCTATATCTGAAAATTCAAAAATGATAGAAAAGGAGAGTGTATAATATTCTAAAAATGCTGGTGAATTATGGGTAATAGAAATACCGGTTCTGGGGTGGATGTTGTGTCACAGCAGGTTGAGGCTACCCCCCATCTCAGAGTGCCTGGTTTGAGTCCTGGCTATTCTGCACTTTCAATCCCGCCTTCTGCTAGGGCACCTGGGAGGCAGCCAATGATGGCAGCCAAATACTTGGGTTCCTGCCACCCATGTGGGAGACCCAGATGGAGTCTCTGACTCGTAGCTTATTCTGGGCAAGCCCAGACTGTGGTGGGAATTTGGAGAGTAAGCTAGCTTCACTGTCTCGCCCTCCCTGTCGCTCTGACTTTCAAATAATAAATGCATCTCATTTTAAAAAGTTAGATGTGATTTCCAAAAAAATGGAGATTTATTTTCTTTCATTTTCTTTTTTTCTGAAATGAAGTTTGGAAGTATCCTGCTATCATTTGTTAGAATTCCATAGAGGGACAGGACCAGATTTGTGGTATAGCCACAACATCCCTTTATGGGCACCAGTTTGAGTACTGGTTGTTCGCCTACTGGTGCACCTGGGACAGCAGCAGAATATGGGCCAAGCTCTTAGAATCCTGCCACCCATGTGGGAGACCTATGTGAGGATCCTAGCTCCTGGCTTTGGCCTAGCCCAGCCCTGTCTGTTGTAGCCATTTGGGGAATGAACCAGTAGATGGAGGATCTCTCTCTCTCTCTCTCTCTCTCTCTCTGTGTGTGTATGCATCTCTCTCTATGTAACTCCAACTTTCAAAGAAATAAATCCATCTTGAAAGAAAAATGCTTTATTTAAAAGAAAATTCCATAGATGCTGGAGAAGGCAATGCTTGTAAAGTTTTCCACACAAAAAGGGTATGGGGAGACAAGCCACCTCTTTTGCATTGCAAGGGAATGTGGCTTGTCTCAAGGCCAACGACAATTAGCCAGGAAGCAGCACAACTGCAGATGTCTTTTGATTCTGTGATTCAAGTTTTTCGGGAATCTTCCCGAATCCTCATGAAAGTTATTAAACCCAAGAAAACATGAGTGTGATTAGGTCTTTTAACTTAGCAGAATAGGAAAAGAACCCAGATGTGCATATTAATCAACTGAGTTAAAGCATTGCACACAAATGCACAAATGATTCCACTCCACAAACTCTGTAAAGGTATTTGGAAGACTATGCCAAAATCAGAGACAATAGGGGTAAGTTCTATGAGGTGGGCATCATGGTTTGTGGGATGGTGTTCTTGCCTGCTCTGGAGCAATGATTTCAGAGATGTCCTGATACGCACTGACCAGAGGGACAAAATCCAGTAGAAAGGGGAAAATGAAAAAGCAAAGAAAAGAAAGAGTGAAGCAAGCAAGTCATGAAAAGATTCCTATCACGCTGTGCCAGTGAGGATTCAAGGTTATCACTTGGCTGTGTTGAAACTCTAAGCTCTTCAACCTGATGAGACAATGTTTATAGAAAAAAATGACCAAAGAGGAATGGACTTGAGGAGTCTCACAGCTTTGGCTGAGCTGCATATGCAGAGAGACACAGAGCCAGAGAACTACAGTGGACGAAGGAAGATGTCACTCAACTGCCTGAGCCTACAGCTCCAGCGACACTTAGGTTAGAACTCTGTTTTCCACAATGGGCAGTCGTTGTTCAAAAAAGTAAGGAAAGAGATACGCAGGTTTTATTCTTGTTTTTTTTTTTTTTATTTCATTTCAAAAGATGTATATGTATGGCAAATTAATTCACTTAGATAATAACCTGCTATTTTTCTCTTTGTATTTTTCCTCCCTTTCTCCATATACACAGCCAGGGCCTTTTGTTACCCCTTTGCTCAGATACATTAAAAAGTAATTTATGCTTATAAGAAATGAAAAATTCAAAAATACAAGAATAAACTCCCACTCACAGAGCAACAAAAAGAATACTAATGAATATGTTTAACCAAAAGAAGTCAAGACTTCTACACTGCAAATCACAAAACTTTGCTGAGAGAAGTCAAAGGAGGTAGAAATAAATGGATATATATCCCATATTTGTGGATTGAAAGATTCAATAAAAATATTGAATAATATTGAAAGATTCAATAAGCAATATGGAAAATGACATTTCTCTGTAAACTGATACATAGTTTCAATCCAACCTCTCTCAAATCTGCAACAGGTTTCCCTACTCCACATCTCGCTCCCCCAAATAAACAAATCTAAAATTTATAGGGAGCCACAGAGCACAAAAAAGAGCCAACACGAGTTGGAAAAAGACAAAGCTGGACAACTTTCACTCACCAATTTCTGCACTAAAGATAAATCTTCAGTTGTCAAGACAGTAAAGATAGACATATGGACAAGTGAAACAGAATCGACAGTCTAGAAATAAATATTTATATTTATACACCCAATTTATTTCTGACAAAGGTGCCAAAAATAATCACTGGAGAAGGATAGTCTGTTGAACAGATGGTGCTTCAACAATTGGTATCCACAGGCAGAAAGATGAACTTAGGCCCGTGTCTCACACCACCCACAAAATTCACCGAAAATGGATCATGGGCTCAAAGTGAAGTAACAAAAACAACAAAACTTACAGAAAAAATAGGAGAAAAAACTTTGAGACCTTGGGTGAGGTGGCAATTTCTAAAAGGTGACCCTATGAGCACAGTCCTTAAAGAAAAGATGTAGTAAACTTAATTTTTTTTTTTAAATTTAAAAATGTCATTAGGAAAATGAGAAGATAAGCAGCAGATTGGGAGAAAATAGTTGCCCAAACATTTGTGAACCTACGAATTTGTTGTCAGAACTTACAAGGAACATTTACAACTCAATAATAAGGCAAACCAATCAAAAAGTAGGCAAAAGGTATCAACAGATATGTGGAAGAAGACATACAAACGGCTAATAAGTTCATCAAGCAACGTTCAACATCATAACTCATTAGGACAACACAATGAAAATTCCCATGACACTGAATTCACACTAAGACAGTTATAGTAGATGATACAGACTGAAGCAAACTTTGGCAAGATGTGGGGAAACAAAGACCCCTTACACATACATATGAGTATGTAAAGTCTTGTAGCTACTTTTGAAAAAAAAATCTTCAGTAATTTCTCAAAAAGTTAAACATGAAGCCACCACATGATGCATGAATTCCACTGCCAGCTATCCGCCTAAGGGAAGTGAAAATACATGCCCACATTAAGACTTACATGCACATTTTGATAGAAGCTTTATTTACAACACCACAAATAGGAAATAACCAGAACATTTATCAGTCAAGAACAGAAAGACAAATATGTAGAATACTATTCAGCAATAGCAAGTGAAAAAAACAAACACAGATTTCCATGAAATATCTAACCAAGATGAATCTACAGAGATAGGAAAAGAAAAGCGATTTTCTGGGGCTTGTGGTGGGAATGGAACCTTCATGTGAGTGGGCCTGAAGATGTGAGCACGTGGATGAAGGAATGAGTCTAGAAGATGGTTTCAACATTTGGTAAAGGTCTTAAAAATCATTGAGTTGCACACTTGAAATGAGTGGAGGTATAAAACATACCTCAGGAAAGCTGTTGAAGAAAGTAATATGTGCATGGAAGACTGTTTTGAATATTACTTGTCCCCTTCCTGTCATCAAAGAAATAAGTCAGTGGGTTCTGGTGTGGCTGGCTGTGCCAGAGTCTCCCTCCATGTGTCAATCTGCACAACACATTGGATCTGTAAAATTTCCTGTTGTGTGTCTTGGTATTTTAGTATTTTAATACTTGAAGAGATTATTTTTCTACTCAGCAATGTTGAATTCAACATGGTAAACCAATAAAAAATTTTGTTTACTATAAGGTCATTTCTGAATTACTGTTTTATATCTCTTAACTGGACACTATTTTCTTAGAGCAACGGTTAGCAATATTTCAAGTAAGCTCTGACCTCTCATAACTCAAGGAATTCTGGATTTACTTTTGTAAACCTTTATGCTTAGAAAGAATTCAGTGATCTATCTCTAGTAATTAAGACTGCATGACATTTTATTGCTTTCAAGTAAAACTATGAATTAATAGAAGACTTCATCCATGATAAAGTAAAAAAGAGGAGAGATAAATTATTCAATGAAGTACAAGATGCAAAAGGGATGATGTAAACGTAGACCACAGTGGTGTCAAACCATGAAGAAAGAGTTACCTTCCAGGGACAAGGACCTGTGCAGTCGCAAGTGACTCCTGCTCAGAAGGGTCCGAGCTTGTTTTAATGCTCCACTGTTGCCATCTTGATATTCTTAATAATGTTTTGACAGAGGCTCCTTAAATTAGGCAGCTAGTACTGCTTGAAGAAAGCATGTATTTGAAGTAAGGCGGTGTTAGGCTGTTACAAAACACACCAAACACCAGAGTAAGGGAAAGGGTTTATTGGGGAAAACCAGCAGGCTGGAGAGAAGGGGCGAAGAAGGAAAAAGAGAGAGAAGGAGAGTATAAGAGAGAGACAGAGAGGAGAGGAGCTATCCAGGAGAGAAGAGAGCCACGTGTTCAGGAACAGGTCCCTTTAAAACTTTGCCAGAGGGTGGGCAGGGAAGCGGGAGCAGCGAATCTCATTAGGATGAGGGTAGAGCTTGACACCAGTGGTTGGGCCATGTGGCCACCTGGCTTCCAGCAATGGTGGTGGGGGCTAGAGCCTAGGATGATGTCAGGGTATAGATCGCACCATAGATAAGACTGCGCCATTTTCCTAACAGGCAGCATTTTGCTAGGTGATTTCTTCTTTAATTTGTCTCCTGTGTTAAAATCCTTCCTCTCCTTGTGCTTAGAATTAGAGGAATACGAATGTAAAGCTGTGTGTTTTTGTGTTTGTGCTCAAACAGCTGAATGGATCACGCAAACTTAGAACTCGGGAACTCGGAATCACTGTTCAATTTCTTCAATACTTTGCAGATGCTACGGAATGCACACCAGTTACTTATTAAAAGACTCAGCACAGGTTAGATGGTGCCACCAGCCCACCTCCTCAGCTGCCCTGCAGGGGAGCGATAGGAATTTCAGGCCAGTCCTCTCTCCTGGGCGGATCAGCAACAGCTGCCCACAGGGCTCCCTGCTGGAGGCCGCTGCACTCATAGTTGACACTTGGTGGCAGAGGAAGGAGGAGGAGGAGGTGCCAGACAGGGTAAGTGGCACTTATTGTGAAGCTGAAATCCATAAATTATGCTATATTAAACACACTTGTGAAACAAGCTGGCGTCTTCTGCTAATGATGGTTTAGCTGCTGTAGAATTACACGGAGGCCATCAAAAGCTTTTTGTAAATGAATAAAGTACATTCTGAAGAGCATGTATTTTCTAGGAAGCACAAATTTATTTTCTCTCAGCTTCATTGGAAACAACACTGTTTTTCTGTTCTTCCATTTTTACTCCTCGAAATCCTCATCCAGTCCTCTCTCTTCATCACAAAAAATCCACAGGTGTAAGACAAAATGTGCCCTTTCTACACACACACACACACACACACACACGAACTGATCTTGATGAACTGATCTTGGCTGCCTCAGGACCGAGACGAGGACTCTTGGCTATCTTGGAAAATGTTGTTATCAGAGGGCCAAGTGAGCTGTGACCGGTGAGCAATGTCTTCCTGTGCAGGGTGACGGCTGAGGTTTGTGGGCAGTGTGTCTGCAGAGAGCAGATTAGGGGAAGCAGGTCTGTGCGTTTGCTGGTCTTAAAGAAAGATCTGCCTTGCTGCCACCAACCATCCACATGTCCTCATGCTTCAATTACTCTTCCTTCTTGCAGAAACTCCCATTTGAGAAAGTCTGATTTAATCACTGTGCTGTTATTTTATGGTTGCTTGCAAATGTTTCTGTTGAAACAAAGGATAAAACCCAGAATCTAGATAGATGGAGAGCTTAGGCAGCGTAACGGTGACTGCAGGGCAGGTCAAATGGATGAGTATTTAGACCTCTGTATTTTGCCAACTCTTTTCTACCTCTGGATTGTTCCTGTTCATGGAGTAATTTTATTCACTGCTTTTTAAAACCTTGCTCAGAAGTTATCTTCCTTAGTATGTTATGCCAGTGTCCTACAACTCAGAATGTGTGCTCTTGCCTTGGCTAAACTCATGCCCCACCAAGACTCTTCCTACTGCCAGTAATAAATCATGTGTTTGTTCTCCAGCTCAGCCTCCATTGAGCACAGTGAGAGCCTCACTGAGTATGATCTATAGCAAGTTCAGGAAAATGTTGTTATCAGAGGCCAATCAGACAAGGGTGAATGATTGGGCCTCTCAACGTGAACTTCCAAGACCTTGCATAGTAATTCATCCGTAGACTTCATTTTAGCTAACAGGGCATTACTAAGAAGTGTTAAATCATTAATAAAATGTTGCTGAGACCGAGATATTTAAGACTGACAATTCTCTACATTTGTCTCTTGTAAACATGTCACAACATCTTTGATCTGGTGGGTTGTATTAACTAGTTAAGAAAAGCTTTGCTTGTTTGCCAGGGCTTCCGTTACAAAGCACCACAAACTTGGTGGCTTAGATCAGGCATTTATCATCTCCTAGGGCTTCGGTGGGAAATCTGAGGTCAAGGGACTGGCTGGGACATATTCCTCAGCACTGTAGGACACAGTCCTTCCTTGTCTCTGAGGGGGCTGCCAATGCCAGACATCACTTGGCTTGTGGGGGTCTTCACATGTTCATCTCCCTACGTTCATTGGCCACAGTCCTATGCCAGTCTATTGGCCATATTGGCCTAGGGACCCACTTCCCTCCACTGTGGCCCCACTGTGACCTCATCACATCACATCAATATCTGCAAGACCCTATCTCCAACTAAGGTCACGTTCTGGGGTAGCAGGCATTCGGATTTCAACAGATATTCTGAAGAACATAATTTAACCCATAGCAGAACTTAATTGTGTTATGATGTTATATTCTTAGAGTACTTCTAAAATAGTTCCTACTTACAGCAATGTCTATGCAGTTAATTCAAAATGGAAGATGTTGAATAGTAATTAAAATCTCTTAACTTCATTATGTCTGGTAATTAAGGAAAGTTGTTATTTTTCTTGATTTTAAAAATATAAGTGTAGTTTATTAAGATTCTACTAACGTAGCATGCATGTTTAAAAATGAAAATTTAGTGTATATTTTCAATGATTATATATTGTTTTTAATTCATTTTTAATAAAGTCCCTTTATTTATTTAGCAATAAATCCAGATTATGATGTTGCTAACAACAGCTTTGACATTTGGACAACATTCAAACATCATGTAAGAAAAAAAGCTCAATATATTCCATGAGGTATTAATAAAATAAAAACGAATGTTTGAATAGTTAAAATATACTCATGAATAATATTTCAATCATTTGGATATTGCATTGTCCTTCCTTTATCATTTAAACAATAAACTCAGTTTTATTTTATATTTTGCTTATAGTTTTATAGTACATTTCCCATAACTGATTTATAAAAGAAGGCACTACTTATTTTTTTTTCTATTTTTTGCAAGTCTCTTAGGCATAATGTTAAAATTGAGTAGTCATCAGCAAAACAGCTGAATCACATTAACTAGAATGATTCTGTGATTAATAGCCAAGATGGCAATCACTGGTGCCTGGGTATTCTGATAAAAATCAAAGGAAGGGCTGGAGAAAAAATACTGTTCATTCTCTGACCAAGACTAAAAGGAGAACTGTGATAATCTGCCCCACACAGTACTGCACCTATGCAATTCTGCTAGTTTAACATGGGTGAAATGTGGCGTTTGTAATTTAAGATTGGAGACGCAATTCCAATATTGGAAACAGGCGTGACAGCTAGTAACTTCTTATCCCTGGTTACATCCTTTGTGATCACACATTCATTTCCAAGGAAGCAGACAGCAGAGTAAACCAAACCCCGAATTTAGTATGGGTCAAGAGGAGTTGCCATCCAGTCCTGACCAGTACTGGAATCCTGTGGATAAGGTTTGCACAGAGATTTTCAGTGTTAGTCCATTATTCGGCCTTAGATTTCTCTAGGATTTGAAATGAAAAGGCCTTCTACAATCCTTATCATCAAATTGACAACTGGTGACTACAATGATAGCTAATAAGAATGCTTGATAGATGCCAGTGTTAGGAGTTTAAGACTAGTACCTAAAAGTGTCCTTGCTTTCCAAACGCCTTGGAATGTAAGCAAACCCTCTTCCCAAATGTTATGCTCTATTTCATATCAGTCTGCCATCTCAGCCCCAGATGGTTGCATGAAAGATAATCCTCTCCCAAATACCATAGCAACAAGCTAATTTAATGCTCTAAAGCTCTTCTAGAAAACGTGTATGTAATAAGGTGCTCCATACTCGACGAAGACCTGCTGACCCCAGTCAAACTCATTCCAGACAGACAGTTTCCATTTGGAGGAAATAGAACATTTGGTAGTAGCCAGATGAATATAGCCAATAAAAGCAAATATGGAGAATGAGAGACTCAATATTATGGCAAGACACTAGCGTTGGAAGCGGGAGACACCTTCTGTTGAGGCAAAAACCATCTTTCCTCTGGCATGGCCAGATATGTTTTCTGCCTGGAGAAATCCCATCCGTATTGAGGCTTGGCTGTGCCTCTGTGCTTTTGTTGATTTTTTCATGCAATATTAAATCAAGACCTCATCAGCTGAAGAAACTTCACATCTTTAATCTTTGAAATTGATTGCCTGCTTGAAAGAAGAGGCGTGCCCTCTTTCCATGGTCACTGCCAACAATGGTAGAGCATATTTCTTTGGGAACAGAGAGGTAAATTTCAAGAAGTCTTCATGAAAGTGTTTTCCCAGTTTCTGTGTTTGCATTTATCTTTCCCACTGCAAGGTTTGTCTTTCAAAGTTTTGACCTATATGGCAGTTAAGAGATAAAGCTCCTGGAAAAATTAACTCTGAAAGGATCACATCCATTTCTAAATAAATATATGTAACTACAAATACATCAATAAGTAATTTTAAGAAAAAGTACATTACTTCCATTTAAATGCTACACTTCATCTAGAGTATATTGTTTTTTTTTTGTTGTTGAAAATCTCTGGCCGGCGCCGTGGCTCAACAGGCTAATCCTCCGCCTTGCGGCGCCGGCACACCGGGTTCTAGTCCCAGTCGGGGCACCGGATTCTGTCCCGGTTGCCCCTCTTCCAGGCCAGCCCTCTGCTGTGGCCCAGGAGTGCAGTGGAGGATGGCCCAGGTGCTTGGGCCCTGCACCCCATGGGGAGACCAGGATAAGCACCTGGCTCCTGGCTCCTGGCTCCTGCCATCGGATGAGCGCGGTGCGCCGGCCGCAGCGCGCTGACCGCGGCGGCCATTGGAGGGTGAACCAACGGCAAAGGAAGACCTTTCTCTCTGTCTCTCTCTCTCACTGTCCACTCTGCCTGTCAAAAATAAAAAAAAAAAATCTCTGATGATCTATTTTTAAGATTTTATTTCATTTTTATTTGAAAGTTAGAGTTACACAGAGAGAGAGAGAGAAAGAGAGGTCTTCCATCCTCTGGTTTACTCCCCAATTGGCTGCAATGTCCAGAGCTGCACTGATCAGAAGCCATGAGCCAGGAGCTTCTTCTGGGTGTCCCATGTGGGTGCAGGGGCCCAAGAACTTGGGCCATCTTCTACTGCTTTCCCAGGCCATAGCAGAGAGCTGGATAGGAAGTGGAGCAGCCAGGTCTCAAACTGGAACCCATATGGGATGCCGGCGCTCCAGGCCAGGGTGTTAACCTGCTGCACCACAGAGCCGTCCCCTCTGAGAATATATTTTTTATTAAATGATTATTTCAACTATGTTCTCAGTAGCACAGGGATTGTTTTCCTATGAAGTTTACAATAATGTCATGGACACTTTGACTTAGCTAATTCTAAGGCCCCAGATGTTTAGTGTGTGACAGTGTTTAGGAAATTTTGTATAGTGTGTGCAATGTGTTGAGCAAGTCATAAGATCTGGATTATGGTCTTTGTTCCACAAAAATTTAGCTACAGGTTTTTGGTTGTTACTAAACCAAAAGGAAGGCTCTGAAGTTCCATAGACAGTAACTATTTGGGGCAGGTTGTTTCTTAAATCTCTAACAAGAATTGCAGCCTCTGGTTCTGTTATATAAACTACACTACCAAATATATAAAGAACAGTATTCCCACTTGGTTATGGTTTAACTAGAATTTTCATTTTCATTATGTGACCATAATATTATTAACCTATAAAAATTTAAGGAAATGGATTTTAAAAGATAGCTGCTGCATACAAAATGATATCTCATCAGCATTTTTGAAACCATTCTATGATTTTATGAGCCTTTTAAGATGTTAGAGTCTTCTGTGGTTTGTGAAATTGCATCCTAGATATATCATGGAATCATTCTTTATGTCTGTTTTTTTATATGCAATAGTATATAAGTAGTTTATATATGTGGATATGTATATGTGTAGTCCAGTCTTAGCAGAACGTAAAATCCCTATGTCAGGCATTGCTAGCTGGGTATAACCTGTTAACCAGGGTACATATCTTGGCAGTGTCTTAGCATTTATAAATGGAAATAGTGACCTTTTCAAATGTAATTTAAAATCTAGAACTAATCATCTTTAATTTTTTATTAACTTTAAAAGATTTATTTGACAAGCAGAATTAAAGAGATGGAGAGAGAGAGAGAGAGAGAGAGAGAGAGAGAGAGAGATCTTCTGTTTACTGGTTCACTCTCCAGATGGCTGCAAAGCCTGGGCTAGGCCAAAGCCTGGAGCCTGGAACTCCAGCCAGGTCTTCCATTTGTGTGGCAGGGACTCAAACCCATCATATGGGATGCCAGTGTCGCAGGCAGAACTTAACCCGCTGCACCACAAAACAGGCCCTGACCTAATCACTGGTATTAACAGAGTGTTGTTGTCTTTCTCTTGTATCTCACAGCTTGTGCTATGTAACTGCCCCTCCCCTCCAATTGCCCAGGCTCTTTCTCAACTGAAGTATTCTATAAATATTTCATGTAATTTCTGCCCATAAGTGGCTTGGTGAAGTCACTAGAAAAGTGTTTTATTTTTCAGTAAGTTCATTATGATTTTAAATAAGCCAAATAAAAGCAGTAGTGTTTACTGCTACAATTGAACAATATTGCTTTGTTCTATGCTAATGAGTAATTGAAATGTCATCCTCACCCAAATATTGTATCAAATTTGCTATTACTGTAGTAAAAAATACTCTAGTTCCAGTTATCAAATATAATAAAATCATCTATTGTTTTGTTCCTTGAACTCATTAACATTTATCTAATCTCAAGCAAAGCTGAACCACATAAAGATTTTGTTGAATTTCAAGGTTCACATTGATTTGTAATACAGGACTATTATCCAAGTATATTTAATCTGGGCCATGCAAACCTCTTATTACATAATGATAATAAGCAAATATACCTGTGAAATGCCTTTTGTATCTTTAACAATATTATTAAATATACTTTAGAACAAGTATAGTGCATAACTTCATGATTTAAGAGTGTGAAGATAATATTATTTTTAAGATTTTATTTATTTGAAAGGCAGAGTTACAGAGAGCAGGACAGAGTGAGCTGCTTCACTCCCCAAGTGGCCACAATGGTCAGGGCTGGGCCAGGTGGAAGCCTGGAGCCTGGAACCCCATGAGTGACTTCTACATGGGCATCCAGGTCCCAACTACTTGAGCCATCTTCCACTGCTTTCCCAGGTGCATACACAGGGAACTGGACTGGGAGTGGAGGAGCTGGGACTCAAACTGGCCCTCATATGGGATGCTGGTATTGCAGGCAGTGACTTAATGTACTGCACCACAATGCTGGCCTCTGAAAGAGTATTTAAAGATCTGTGCGTATCTTGGAGGTGAGGTACACTCTGCAGTCCTCTAAAGATGTGTGGGCAGCCGAGGGTGAGGAGACAGTGAGGTGAAGGGAAGAACGCCGTCCTCAGGGAATCTGGCATCCCACATGGGAATCCCTTGACCTGCTCGGTGGTTTGTGGGACTCACTTTTGATGCTAATAAAGGCAACAGCCTCTGTTCTGGTCATTTCTTATAGCTACTCTGGAAATCAAATGAGATTGTTAGCTATCAAATCAAAAATTTCAAAACTTCAAATGAATTAAGTGTTCAAAGACTAAGAAAAGACAGAGTAGAATTAAGAGATCTTTATGATTTTCAGATGTATCTTCAGAATTAAAAAGTATGATGAGATTAAGTTCTACAATAAAGTAAAATGAGTGATTAAAACATTGGGTCGCACTAGTATGAATGTGTTTATATCATCTTGCCTTTCGACAGCCCAAAAGTCTGATGCGCTTCAGGAACTCATGTGAACCAAGAGTTCACGGAGCTCCTGTTAGGGTCACACTGTGAGAGACCAATGACTCACACAGAAGAGGATTTAGGGTTGAAACAAGTGTTTCTGTTTTTTCCTATGTATATCTTCAAGCACAATGTCCCGTGTGCTTAATGACTAAATCAGGATAAAACAAAGACTGTAAATTTGCATAATTTTTTAATGCTTAAAATGTATAGTCTCCCCAGTCATAGGAGGGCTTTGTGAACAGGACATCCATCTTGGGTAAAGACAACCACGCTGTTGGATCTCAGTTCACTGCCTTGGATTCATTGTGAATCTGTCGAGAGCCCCCTGAGATAAGCACACATGTGCACACTTGTTGACAATGGGTGTCACTGCAAGAAATAAGAGGTAAAAGCATGGGCTCAGTACCAGCAGTGACATTCCAAGTATCAGGGCAGTGCGATTGTCATAGTTAATGGAAACTTGTCCAAGTTAGAAACTTGCTCAGTTGGAAAAAAAAGACCAACCATCGACATCCCTTGAAACTAGCTAAGGGGATTTTTGTTGTTGGGATCCTATAAATATTTGCTCCATCTGTACCAAAACTAGACAGCTTGACATTCTGTGGTCTTCTGCCTCCAACTTAAATCTGAAATGTGGTTTATAACTGTGCCTTTTCAGACCCGTTTCCTAAAACTCTGTATTAAATTCTAAAGAATACACACCTCAGAGCTGTTAATTAAAAGTGCCTGCTGGTATAAATAAACAAACACATATGCTGCTGATTATCCACACTTTAGGGGGTCAACAGTGGGAACTCCTGCTGTGCTTCTGTTAATTGTTGTCCAAAATTTTAACAGGAACTGTCTAATGATCTCTTATGGCTTTGGCCATCTGGCCTTTGGAGTTCACATGTCAGTAAATAGCCAACCTTCAGAGAAAGAGAAAAAAATATGTATTCATAGAGGAATATCTTTTAGGGTGTAACATAGTCATCCACATGTGTTTAGTGGTTTACTTTAATTCGCTCTGCAAACTCTACAAACCTAATTTAAATTACCTACTAGATTTAATCGGCTGTCCACTGCTTTCCCAGTGGCTAAAAATGAATGTGTTTGATTCTGTTACATAAACAGCAGTAGATGCAATTAGGACTGGTTACTAGTGCATGTTATATGTATGGCACTTAGGAATAAAGAATTCTTCTAATGTTTGCTCTTTGTGAATCATACCTGAGGATATTAAGTAGTAGTGTGTCCTGTCAACTTGCACAGCGAGGGACTGTGGAACTGATGAGCAGGTGCAAAGCTTTGCTTTCCTATATTCTAGATTACACTTAGAATTCTTCTTGTCCCTTGTCCCTGAAGCATTATAGTAGCACACTATAAGCTTGTTTTTCATTACATTATCCCTCCCATTTTTAGCTGAATGTTGCATAACAGTTATGGTGGGTTTAAGGAAGCTAAAAAAGGAAAGAATGATAATTCATAGTGACATTGTTTTTGAGAGATCTGTTTTGCTTGTCTCATTTTTCCGACAGGGTTGCAAGTCTGGATACAGAGGAAGAGGTCTTTCATCTTAAGGTATTCATGTATTTTTTTCATAAGCAGTTAGAGAGTAAAAAAAATAGGATGGGCCACATCTCACCTACTGCTATGCTGTGAAAAGAGATCTGAAGGTATTTATTTATTTGAAAGTTAGAGAGAGAGAAATTTGCACGCTTCAGATGGATGCAATGGCTAGAGCTGGCCCAGGCCAAAGCCCTCTGGGTCTCCCGCATAGGTGGCAGAGGCCCAGTCACTTGGGGCATCTTCCACAGTTTTCCAGGCCATTAGCAGGGAGCTGGATGGAAAGTGGAGCAGCCAGGACTTGAACCAGCACCTAAATGGGCTTCCAGTGTCAGAGTCATGGCTTTCACCGCTGTGACACAACACTGGCCACGAGAGATTTGACAACTTTCTAGAACTTTACTTAAGCAATGGGAATGGGAGTTACAAGTGCGGTGCTTTATATTTATGTTTTGTTTGATGTATTGCCTTCCATCAAATATATCCTTTCTTTCTAAATTTTCAAACTGCTGTTTTCTCAGACGAATGTTTTTTTCACATAGAGCTTTGATTAATTGTTGAATAGAGTGTTTAAGTTTTCAAGAAAGGACCGACAAGACAGTATGTGTGGCATTATTCATACAGGTATACGCCTGATCAATGAGGTAGCCCAGACTGACTGTTGAATGTAACAGACATGATCATTACTATCAACTCAAGTGGCCTTGATACTGAAAAAAAGCATGTTTTTAAAAGGATTTTAGTAACATGAGAATACTAGAATATTTTGTGTTCTGAGTTTTATTCAATTTATTTTTTTCATGATACCTGAGGATTTGAGGTTTGAATGGGGAGTGAGGAATCAAGAAAACTAACCATTGAGTCTTTCTAGAACATTTTCACCTAAAAAAACCTCTGTCAAACACTTTACAATCTCAAAATCAAATTTGTTTATATATGTAATTAAAGTCACATAAACAAACAAAATAACTCCTCAATGATTAGGAATTGCTACCATTGTGATCAGTCCAGAGCTGGGACATGCACAGCCAGACGTTCTATTGGGGTGCAGCCTATAACATCCTAGTTACATTCCTGGAAAACTTCTCAGAAAAATCAATGACCCTTCCTGTCCTCTTCTATTTCCATGCATTCCTGAGACCCCAAGTGATTTTCTAGAGTCCCTTTTTGGTGCCATTTATATATTTAACACATTCATTTAGATATTGCCCTTGTCGATAATACAGAAGAAGAAAAATCACAATTTCCAGGATGTAAGTTTCTCAACACATTTTATTTTAAATTATTTTAAAATATTTATTTAATTGAAAGGCAGAGATAGACAGATAGATAAATCTTAATTGCTGGTTCATTCCCTACTACAGCCAATGGTGGGTCATGCCAAAGCCAGGAACTATTAAGTCAACCTAGGTCTACATGGTGGCAGGAACCCAAGTATTCAAGCCGTCACCTGCTACTTCACAGGGTACACATTAGCAGGAAACTGAAATTGATAAAGGAGCTAGGAGTCAAACTCAGGCACTCTAAAATGGGAAACAATCATCCCAAGTGGCATCTTTACCGCACTGAATATCTACCCCTTTTAGAAAATATTTCTGGCCGGCGCCGTGGCTCAACAGGCTAATCCTCCGCCTTGCGGCGCCGGCACACCAGGTTCTAGTCCCGGTTGGGGCACCAGATTCTGTCCCGGTTGCCCCTCTTCCAGGCCAGCCCTCTGCTATGGCCCAGGAGTGCAGTGGAGGATGGCCCAAGTGCTTGGGCCCTGCACCCCATGGGAGACCAGGAAAAGGCACCTAGCACCTGGCTCCTGCCATCGGATGAACGCGGTGCACCGGCCGCAGCGCGCCGTCCGCAGCAGCCATTGGAGGGTGAACCAACGGCAAAAGGAAGACCTTTCTCTCTGTCTCTCTCTCTCACTGTCCACTCTGCCTGTCAAAAAAAAATATTTCTTTCTTTTTTTAAAAGATTTGTCTATTTACTTGAAAGACAGAGTTAGAGAGAGAGAGAGAGAGAGAGAGAGAGAGAGAGAGAGAGATCTTCCATCTGTGGGTTCACTCTCCAGATAGCCACAATAGTCAGGGCTGGGCCAGGCTGAAGACAGGAGTCTACAACTCCACTCGGATCTCCCACATGGGTGCAGGGCACTAAATACGTGGGTCATTTTCTGCTCCTTTCCCAGGTACATTAGCAGGGAGCTGGATTGGAAGTGCAGCAGCTAAGACATGAACTGGCAACATTATGGATTGCTGAGATCTCAGGCATCAAGTTAACATGCCACACCACAACGCCTGCCCCATTTTAGAAAATAATTCACCTTAATAGATTTCTATGAAAAGTGAACTAAACTCATTTATAAAAATTATTTGTTGATAGAATTACAGCTTAAAATGCATTTACAAAAATTAAAGAATGATTATTTGTCAATAGCAGAGTGCTAATTCAAGTAGGGAAAAATAATTACATAGATGAATTCTAGTGTATGTTCATCCAGAAATGTCCTAAATAGATACCTGAGCTAACTGGAAGGAAAAAAAAAATATTTATGTGACATAAGAAATCACCTCAAATCAGTATTTGAGGAGAAATAATTAGTAGAGTTTGTCAGTTTCACCACTGAGCACATCCAGTGTGCCTTGACTATTCTTTTTAATTGACACAAAATTTATGTAATATGGTTTTTGTTCTTCAGTTTGTTAATGTGATGCATCACATTTATTGCTTTGCGAATGTTGAACCATCCCTGCATACAAGAGATAAATCCTATTTGATCTGGGTGAATGATCTTTCTGATGTGATGTTAAATTCAATTAGCTAAGATTTTATTAAGGATTTTTGCATCTATGTTTATCAGGGACATTGGTCTATAGTTCTCTTTCTCTATTGCATCTTTTTCTGGTTTAGGAATTAAGGTGATGCTGGCTTCATAGAAGTAGTTTGAGAGGATTCTCTCCCTCTCCATTGTCTTGAATAGCTGGAGAATAATTGGAATTAGTTCTTTCTATTTCTGGTAGAATTCAGCAGTGAAGCCATCTGGTCCTGGGTTTTTCTTTGCTGGGAGAGTCTTTATTATTGATTCAATTTCTATCTTTGTTATTGGTCTGTTTAGGTTTTCTATGTCTTCATGATTCAATTTAGGCAGGTTGTATGTGTCTGGGAGTCTATCCATTTCTTCTAGATTTCCCAGTTTGTTGGCATACAGCCTTTTGTAGTAATTCTTGATGATTCTTTTTATTTCTGTGGTTTCTGTTGTTATATTTCCTTTTTAATCTCTGATTTTATTGATTTGCATTTCTGCCTCTTTTTTTTTTTTTTGGTTAGTTAGGCAAATAGCATGTCAATTTTGTTTATTTTTTTCAAAAAAAGCTCTTCATTTCACTGATCTTTTGTATTGCTTATTTGGTTTCAGTTTTGTTTATTCCTTCTCTAATTTTAATTATTTCTTTGCTCCTTCTAATTTGGGGTTGGTTTGTTGTTGTTTTTCTAGGTATTTGATAGCATCTCCAATTTCTTCATGTGGGCACCAATTGCTATAAACTTCCCTCTTAACACTGCTTTTCCTGTATCCCATACATTTTTATATGATGTATTATCACCTTCATTCATTTCCAGAAATTTTTTAAAATTTCTCTTTTTATATCTTCTATGATCCACTGTTTATTCAGTAGCATATTGTTCAGTCTCCATGTGTTTGCACATGTTCTAGAGATTCCTGAGTTGTTTCCAGCTTCATTCCATTGTACACAGAAAACATTCATGGTATGATTTCAAATTTTTTTGAATTTGTTGAGACTTGCTTTATAGCCTAGTATATAGTCTGTCCTAGAGAAAGTTCCATGCACTGATGAGAAGAATGTGTATTCTGCAACTGTGGAGTGAAAAATTCTATAGATATCAGATCTACTTGGTCTAAGGTGTCAATTAACTCTGTTGTTTCTTTAATGATTTTCTGTCTAGTTGATCTGTCCATTGATGAAAGTGGGGTACTGAAGTTCCCCATTGCTATTGTATTGGAGGCTATGTCTGCCTATATGTTCATTAACATTTATTTTAAATAGCCAAGTACCCTATAACTGGGGGCATATACATTTATTATAGTCACATCTTCCTGTTGAATTGATCTTTTAATCACTACATAGTGCCCTTCTTCATCTCTTTCAACAGTTTTTGTGTTAAAATCTATTTTTAGAATATTAAGATGGCAACACCAGCATTTTTTTTCTTTCTGTAGCAGAAAATATCTATTTCCATCATTTCACTTTCAGTCTGCATGCATCTTTGTTGGTGAGATGTGTTTCTTGTAGGCGGCAAATAGATGGGTCTTGTTTTTAATCCGTTCAGCCATATGATTATCTCAATAAATGCAGAGAAAGCATTTGATAAAATACAACATCCTTTCATGATGAAAACCTTAACCAAATTGGGTATTGAAGGAACATTCCTCAACATAATCAAAGCAATTTATGACAAATGCATGGCCAGAATCCTATTGAATTGGGAAAAGCTGGAAGCATTCCCTTTAAGATCTGGAACAAGACAAGGATTCCCACTTGAACATTGCTATTTAATATAATTCTTGAAGTTTTAGCTAGAGCCATTATGCAAAAAAATAAATAAATAAATCAAAGGGATACAAGTTGGAAAAAAGGAGATCAAACTATCCCTGTTTGCAGATGATATAATTCTACATATAGGGAATTCAAAAGACTCCACTGAGAGACTATTGGAACTCATAATAGGGTTTCGTAAAGTGCAGGATATAAAATCAACAAAGATCAATAGCCTTTGTATGAACTATGAACAGACGATGCATGGCTGAGAAAGAACTTTTAAGATCAATCCCATTCACAATAGCTCCTAAAAGAATTAAATACCTTGGAATAAATTTATCCAGGGGTGGGTGTCAAAGAGCTCTACTATGACATTTACAAAACACTACAGAAAGAAATAGAAGAATACATTTTAAAAAATGGAAAAATCTTCCATGTTAATGAATACAGCAGTAAAAAAAAATGAAATCCGGTCATTTGCAACAAAATGGAGGAATCTGGAAAACATCATGCTGAGTTAAATAAGCCAGTCCCAAAGGGACAAATATCATATGTTCTCCCTGATCAGTAACAACTAACTGAGCACCTAAAAGGAAACCTGTTGAAGTGAAATGGACACTATGAGAAACAATGACTTGATCAGCCCTTGTCCTGACTGTTGAGGAATAACTTACTATTTTATTCCTTTTAGTATTTTTTTGTTCTACTTAATGCCATTGGTTGAACTCCTTAATTAACTCATAATTATTCTTAGGTGTTTAAATTTTAACTGAAAAGTGATCCCTGTTAAATATAAGAGTGGGAACAAGAGAGGGAGGAGATGTACAATTTGGGACATGCACAATCTGACTTGCCCCAAATGGTAGTTAGAAATGTGCCATGGGATTCCAATTCAATCTCATCAAGGTGGAATGTACCAATGCCATCTCACTAGTCCAAGTGATCAATTTCAGTTCATAATTGATCAAAATGATAGGTCTAAGAGTCAAAGAGATCACATAAACAAGACTAGTGTCTTCTAATACTAACTGATAGAGTTAAAAAGGAGAGAACAATCCAACATAGGAAGCAGGATACACAGCAGAGTCATAGAATGGCAGATGTCCTAAATAGCACTCTGGCCCCAGAAGTAGCCCTTAAGGCATTTGGATCTGGCTGAAGAGCCCATGAGAGTATTTCTGGCATGGAAAGCCAAGACACTCTGTCAAAAAAAAATGACCTAAATGAAAGCTCTCCACGAGTGAGATCCCAGTGGAAAGAATGGGCTGTCAAAGAAGGAGGTACCTTTCTCTGAAGGGAGGAGAGAAATTCCACTTTGACTATGGCCTTGTCTAAAAAAGATTGAAGTTGGCGAACTTAAGAGGTTTCCATAGCCTTGGCAGCTCATGACAAGAGCTTTAGGTGATTACTGATGTCATAAATAAGAGGTCAATTGTTAAATCAACAACAGGAGTCACTGCACACTTATTTCCCATGTAGGATCTGTCCTTAATGTGTTGTACTATGTGAATTAATGGTGTAACTAGTACTCAAACAGTACTTTATACTTTGTGTTTCTGTGTGGTGCAAACTGTTGAAATCTTTACTTAGTATATACTAAATTGATCTTATTTATATAAAGATAATTGAAAATGAATCTTGTGAATGGGATGGGAGAGGGAGTGGGATATGAGATGGTTGCGTGTGGGAGGGAGGTTATGGGGGGAAATGCCATTATAATCCAAAAGCTGTATTTTGGAAATTTATATTTATTAAATAAAAGTTAAAAAAATGGAAAAATCTTCCATGTTAATGAATTGGAAGCATCAACATCATCAAAATGTCCATACTACCAAAAGCAACTTACATATCAATGTGATCCCATACAAAAAACCAATGACGGCCGGCGCCGTGGCTCAACAGGCTAATCCTCCGCCTTGCGGCGCCAGCACACCGGGTTCTAGTCCTGGTCGGGGCGCCGGATTCTGTCCCGGTTGCCCCTCTTCCAGGCCAGCCCTCTGCTGTGGCCCAGGAGTGCAGTGGAGGATGGCCCAGGTGCTTGGGCCCTGCACCCCATGGGAGACCAGGAAAAAGCACCTAGCACCTGGCTCCTGCCATCGGATCAGCGCAGTGCGCTGGCCGCAGCGCGCTGGCTGCGGCAGCCATTGGAGGGTGAACCAACGGCAAAGGAAGACCTTTCTCTCTGTCTCTCTCTCTCACTGTCCACTCTGCCTGTCAAAAAAAAAAAAAAAAAACAATGACATTCTTTGTAGATCTAGAAAAAATAATGCTAAAATTCATATGGAAATACAAGAGATCCTGAATAGCTAAAGCATTCTTTTTTTTTTTTAAGATTTTATTTATTTGAAAGACAGAGTTACAGAAAGGCAGAGAGAGAGAGAGAGAGAGAGAGAGAGAGAGAGAGGTCTTCCATCCGCTGGTTCACTCCCAAAATAGCTTCAATGACCAGAGCTGCGCCAATCCAAAGGCAGGAGTCAGGAGCTTTTTCTGGTACTCCCATGCGGGTGCAGGGACCCAAAGACTTGGTCCATCTTCTGCTACTGTCCCAGGCCATAGAAGAGAGCTGGATTGAAAGTGGAGCAGCCAGGATTTGAACCAGCGCCTATATGGGATTCTGGCACTGCAGGTGATGGCCTTATCTGCTAAGCCACAGAACTGGCCCCTAAAAAATCTTATACAACAAAAACAAAGCCAGAGGAATCACAATACCTGATTTTAAGACATACTACAGGGCAGTTATAATCAAAACAGCCTGGTACTGGCACAGAAACAGACATGTAGACTAATGGAACAGAATGGAAGCTCCAGAAATCAACCTACACATCTTCAAGCAACTTACCTTTGACAAAGAGCTAAAATCAATACCTGGAGCAAGGACATTCTCTTTAACAAATATTGCTGGGAAAACTGGATCTCCACATGCAGAACTATTAAACAAGACCCCTATCTTACAACTTACAAAAATCCACTCAAAATGGATCAAAGCCCTAAATCTATATCCTGATAGCATCCAATTAGTAGAGAACGTTGAGGGAAACTCTGCAAGATATTGGCAGAAGCTAAGACTTCCTGGAAAAAAATCCTCCTCTTTTTGTAACTATTGTCACAAATTGCAATCTTGATGCAATATATACCTTTTAACATGGATTTGTATGTATTTAAAATTCACTGCTAGAAGATGAATTATTTCTTCACTGAAGATGGAATGATATTATAATCTCTATACATTGAGTTGTAACTTTATTTGGAAATAGGATTTTTGCTGGTGTAGTCAAGTTAGGATGAAGTTATTTGAACTGGTTATATGCAGTTTTGTTACAGAAAGCTGGATTGGAAAAATTCCCTTAGTTCAAGCAGGCAACAGAGGCTGGGTCAAGATTCACTAGAAGCAGTTTATTTTTTTTTTTTTTATTTTTTTATTTTTTTTTTTTACAGGCAGAGTGGACAGTGAGAGAGAGAGACAGAGAGAAAGGTCTTCCTTTGCCGTTGGTTCACCCTCCAATGGCCGCCGCGGTCGGCACGCTGCGGCCGGCACACCGTGCTCGTCCGATGGCAGGAGCCAGGAGCCAGGTGCTTTTCCTGGTCTCCCCATGGGGTGCAGGGCCCAAGCACCTGGGCCATCCTCCACTGCACTCCTGGGCCACAGCAGAGGGCTGGCCTGGAAGAGGGGCAACCGGGACAGAATCCGGCGCCCCGACCGGGACTAGAACCCGGTGTGCCGGCGCCGCAAGGCGGAGGATTAGCCTGTTGAGCCACGGCGCCGGCCTAGAAGCAGTTTATTAAGGTTGATGGGTGCTGTGGAATCACTTCCCAAGACTGGGCATCTGATCCAAGGTTCTGACAGTATTTACAGGTTCATTAGCATCATGCATTACCAGTTGCAGCACTGGTGGGCTCAGTGCAGCCTGTGGGACTCAGGGCCATGCATGAGGAACTTGAGACCATGCTTATGGGGAACTTAGGCATGCGGGCTGCAGAAAACTGCGATTAGGGTGCCTACCCAGACATGTCAACACCTTTGAGGAACAGTGATTTGGATGACTGCCCAGACATGCCAATTCCTATGGGGAACTGCAACAGGGGTTACAGTAGATAGAGATAAAGACATCTGCCCTCCTCAGGGGTCTTGTCTCTCCCTTGTCTCTGGTCACTGCCTAACTTCCTCTTCAGTTCGGTGATCTTATAAAGGGTGAAAATAGCACACTACAGACACAGACACACAGGGGACATACTCTGTGATGACAGACAAGTTGGAGCACTGTTCGTTGTAAGCCAAAGAACATCAGAGATTGCTAGCAAATCAGCAGAAGCCGGGAGGAAGTAAGGAAAGACTTAGCCCTGCAGATTTCAGAGGAAACCGCCCACTTAATGCTCTGGGCCAGTCTTCTAGCTTCCCTCATCGTGAGACAAGAAATTCCTTTACTTACTCAGCCTGCACACATTAGATCCTATACAATTTGCTTTAACATCCACAGTTCCTGCTCTCCATGTGGGTAGTATTTCCTAGGAATGTATCTAAGTCAATCAATGTTTTCAGTAGGCCTTGATTATATCTTTTATACAGAATAGGAGAAGGAAGAACTGAATTTCTATTTGTATCAGAAACATCATGATGATGGAAATATCATTTCAGCCAAGAGTGAAGTGGGGAAAAGTGTTTAATAAGGCTGAGGGGGCACTGGGAGAGTGTTCTAAATGAGGACTGTTGTGCCAAGCCATGAAGGCACGAACTATCATGAATTCTAGGAAGTATGTGTATTTCAGTATTTCAGGATATTTTAGTGATGCAGAGCGAGGGAATGTATTTGTAGTGGTCCCATTACTTACAAAGATGAAAAGGTGCCTCCTTGACATTGCAAGAGAATTGGAGGAAACTTGTATCTCTAGGGGCCCAGAAGGATGTGGCTTCTGCTGCAGCCAAAATCCAGGGGTCGAAATCAGTGTCTGCCCTGTTTGGGCTCCACCCCTTCTCTCTTCTTTCTTTTGTGTTGTCTTTGACAAGGATGGTAGCTGCTGCTCTTTGAATGCCCCAACAAAGCACATGTTGAAATGCAATCCTCATTGTGAGGAATTAAGAAAGGGGAAAACTTCAAGTTAATTGAGCCCACAAGAGGGAGACCCTGACTCGATGGGACTGTGTCTTTATAAGAAAACAGGAAAGTTTTTTTTTTTTTTAATCCACTTGCTTAGATACCGTAGAGGAGGGGAATTTTTGTTGCTAAAGCTGTGGCCTTTGTGGTTGACCTCACACTAGTGGAAGTTCTGGGTAGGAAGTAAGTTGATTCATTTTCTCTTTCTTGAGACTGATTTAGACAGTTTGGTTTCATATGGTCCCTTTCAGGGTAAAGCAATGGAAATGCCAAACTCCTTCTGAGCATTTAAAATGAACCAATTTCCTGCAAAAATCATGCAAGGGAACTAGTCTCCTAAACAGATTATGTGCAGAAGGAAAAAGAAAGAAAGCGAAAAAATCTTTTAAATTAACCAGCTTCTTAAGAAACAGGAAATGAGCATGATGCCTGGACAGGACCAGATGATGATATTATGTTTATCCAGTAGAAGTCAGAGACTTTGGACACATTTGGAAGGAAAGTGACATGACTATTTCTACATGGCAGAAAGAGAACACTGAGGAAGACATCAGAGATGGGTAAGATTGAGGTCTCTGACAAATTATACCCAACAAATACAGAACTTCTTCCTTATCTGGCTGTTTTTCTTTTGTATTTTCATATTTTTCAGAGGCCTTTGTAAAAGATACAAAAATATTGGGCTGTGTTTAAGCCAGTTCTCCAAGTGTGGTTCCATTTTCATACATACATCGTCTGTATATAATATACATAATACTCAATATTTACTTTTAAGATACTGCTTTTTAGAAAAATGCTAGTGCTTTTCTTCTGAGTTGAATAGTCTTTCTCTAGAATACTTTTATTTCCTGTATGCATCCATGTGTTTATGAATACATAATGGCAACTAGACTATTTTGGTATGTGTGTTTTTTATATAAACATTGAAAATTCTAAAATAGATATTTTAAATAGTCAAAGCATTAGCCTTCTGAAATAATACAGTTTAGAAAATAGTGGAATCAGCTAGAATAAATGAATATTCATTGGAGTGGAACCTATGCTAATATCAAGAATCACTTATTAAATTTAATTATTTGATTATTTCTCCTTCGTTTGCATGTATTAAACATTAGCCTGTGGTACTGCCTATTGCTCTTTACATAATAAAGGCTACTCAGATTCCTGTAGACTCTCACAGATATTTATCTTTATTTTATATCAACAATCTCATGTGAGTTTTGCTAAAATACAAGTGTGAAGAGCTGAACATTGAATTTCCGTTGTACACTCTGTACAACTGGTATTCCTGAACCACACAATCGAGACTGTGCGTGCTGATTTGCTTTTCCACTAAATATTTTAGTAGGTCTTTTCCTGAGTTTCTATCTGCATGCAGAGAAAGGAGTGTGTTTGTTTGCATTTTAGCATTCAGTATCTCTGGCATAAATGAATGTAGACAGTTTGCCCTCATGTCCCCTCAGAGCATTTCTTGTCTTGGAAATATCTTCCTAGTGACTCATCAACATGATGTTCAATTTAAGTCAGAATATTGTTGAGACAAATTCCAAATATCAGTTAAAAGTTTATGCTCTTGGTTAAATCTGCGTCTCAAATGTGACTTTTTAAAATGCTGTTATGAGATTTAGTCACTCCTTCCTCAGACACACATCAACCTCTCCCGGCCTTTGTTGATAGAGACTCTGTGCTGACTCAGACACCTGTCGTTATCCATCAGGAGTGACATCACTTGGAATCTTAAAGTAGGCTAGTAGAAGGTTGATTCACTTAAACTAAGATTCTAATGCATTGGGCAGTCTGAATGCAAACAGGGGAAAGAATCAGAGGAAGAGAAGTTCCATGTTCAGGAATTTACCCACCTTAATCTCATGTTATTATACCTATTCCATGTCCTTGTTTTTTAATAGTGTTACAAATGACCCATATAGGGGTCGGCGCTGTGGCTTGCTTGGTTAATCCTCCACTTGCGGTGCTAGCATCCCATATGGGCTTATCATCCATATCATCCCAGTCTTCATATCAGGTTCTCCTCTCCACTCTTGTGTGGCCTCCACACCCCTGTCCATGTATGACAGAAATACCTAGAATTCTGGTCTGAATTGTTATAGAGATGCATCTCCTACCTGATTGTTTTGTGTCCCTTGTTTGTAAGAAAATATCCCCTTTTGTGGATTATGTGTAAACCATCACTTCCAAGGACTCCTGTCCTCTGTGATTTTGTTCTTTACTGGCGTACTTAGATATCAGATCCTAGTACCATCTCATTCTTTGAATGTCTGAGCATTTCTTCAGTGACTTAATTCGGTGATGATTGAGTTGGATTGAAAGCTAGTCTTGGGCTGGCACTGTGGCACAACAAGGTAAAGCCCTGGTCTGCAGTGCAAGTATCCCATGTGGGTGCTGGTTCGAGTCCCGCTGCTCCACTTCCCATCCAGCTCTCTGCTGTGGGCTGGGAAAACAGTGGAGCATGGCCCAAGTCCTCGGGCCCCTGCTCCCACGTAGGAGACCCAAAAGAAGCTCCTGGCTCCTGGCTTCAGATTGGTGCAGCTCCACATGTTGCGGCCAACTGGGGAGTGAACCAGCAGATGGAAGATCTTTCTTTCTGCCTCTGGCTCTCTGTAACTTTGCCATTCAAATAAATACATAAATCTAAAAAAAAAAAAAATAAAGTTAATCTAAAGTTACATTACATAAACACGTGAAAATATTCCCTATTTTCTTCTTCCATTAAAATTACTGTTGAAAAGTTTAATGTTGATCTAGTGGACTTTGTTTTCTGTTTGGGAAATATTTCCTTCTTTGGCAGTTTTTGAAACATTTCCTTTTGTCTTTCATTCACTTAAATTTCATGAAAATATTTCTAGGTGTGGGTTTTTTTTTTTTTTTTTTGAGTTCTTGGAAGACTCAAGTACAAGCAAATTTGTTTGCCGGAATACTTCTTCATTCATCTGTGGAAATCCTCAGATACTATTTCCTGTTTTTTGCTCTTTTTGTCCCTTATAGCCTTTTATGTTCCTGTTGATGCATTTCTTCTGTTCTCAAAATTCCCAAACTCTGTTTTGCATCATATACTTCTCTATCTCTTCCTAATGTTTCTAACAAAGTGTCACAACCTGAGCCTTGAGTACAGTGGTTTGTCTTTATATCTATTCTATTCCTCCTCTACTGGATAAGCTGGTCCTAAGCATTAATTAAATAATTAGTTAGATAAAAATTAATGCAAATAACACAGACCCTTGGTTCTCTTTTATGAGTAACTCTTCGTTTATCTTCTTGAGAATGTTTAATGGACTAATTTAAATTATTCGACTGTGTTTTAGCTTTTGTTTGGGCCTGGTGTAAGTGCCTTCTATGCATCATTCTTGTATTTAGTGCTGCTCATTAAGTGCCTCTCCATTTTTCCCTGTGAGCTTGCATCATCTCAGTTGGCAGTGTGTACTACAAAGGGTTTTGCTGAATGCTGTGACAATTTATGCTCCTTATGATGAATTTAGGGGATGTGGAACAAGGCTCTGTCATTGCGCTGTTCTCAAGGGAGAACATCCTTGTTTGTGATCACCTGGCCTTCGAGGTGTGGAAAGAAATTTAGGACACAGCTGGTGCTCATATCTGTTCTGTTAATATATGCCTGGTGATGACTTCTCTCCCCCACTGAGTGCTGCTGACTTCCACAGCAATGCTGTGTGGAGAAAAGAGCCTGTCAGACCGTCTCGTCTTCACCCTGCCCTGGTCCTAGCCCTCTCTCCTTGTGGTCTGCAGTTTCCCTCCTACACTACAAGCCCAGTAGCCTTGTTGATGAATATGCATCTCATAGACCTTTTGTCAGTTGACAAGTCCATCTGTCTCCTTCCAGCTATTTTGCATGAGGGAGTGTCATGCCAGATCATCACTTTTGAGGAGCCTAGAACCGCCTGCTTGAGGAGGTTCAGGTTGGGAGACTTTGTCATTTCCTCTTACCCAGGACTGGAGGAGAGAGGTGGAGGCTAGGATGGCAAGGCCTTTTTCAGTAGTTATTTGCATTTAGACAACTCCAGTGGGGGGTTTATCAAGGTAACTTTGTGAAGGATAGAGAGAGAACTTTATCCCAGAAATTCAAATAAACATTTCAGCATTTGTTTTTTCAGGAAATGTAAATTCATCTGAAAGTCGGATGTCAATATAAAATATGAATGAGAGTGAGTATGGTAACTAACCAGGAGGTCCCAGGAGCTGTGGGTGCGTTCCCAGGTGATTGGAAAGTGCTGCCTTTACTGAAGCCGTCTGTCCTCTAACCAGTCCCACGAGCTCAGGTCAGGAACACAGGACGGATGAGGCCATCGCAGCGACAGGAGGCAAGGAGCATTTCAAGCTTCTAGAATGATACAGATGCTGAGGTGCCTCTGATAAAAGGACCTGGTTGGTGACCATGGAAACCAGACTTGTCCCAAACATCGAAAAGAAGGCTTGCAAGGCAGAGATGATTTGCTTACATAAACTAAATGGCAGCACTACATGTTCTCCAAGCATGAAACAGAAATACAGACCTGGCATATCTATGCACATCCATACCTGCACCAACACAAACTACACACATATGTGGACATACGTATACACATCCACACGTCATCTACATGCATACACATGCAGACATCTATGCACATAGACACAAGTACACATATATGTGAGAGCTGCACATACATGTGCATGTACACAGGCAAACACACATCGATACATGCATATACGAATGCACACACATATACGAACTGCAAGCATATATATACATCCACACACATGCGCATACAAACAGAAGACCATAACCAAAAACTCCACACATAGGAAATGCTAGAACAATTGCTCTTAGTGGGGCTAAGTGAAATGATCATTTTCTCCATAGTTTTCTGTATTTTTTTCAGTGAGTAGTTCCTACATTTGTTAGTGAAAAAAAATTGTTTTTAACAGGAAGAATACAAACTAATACATGATCATTCTTTTTGTGTCTCTACAAGTTTTGAGAAAAAATTACTGATTTCTTCTGAAATGAATATTCCTTTTCTCTTATTAAGGCTAATATTCAAAGTGAATGATATGATAACGTGAATGTTATTTTGTAATAAAGTAAAGAAAGGCAGAGAAAGGATCACAACGAAAGGGCTACCTGGTAAGGACAACACAAAGCCGGCTGATTTCTAATTGGTATCTATCATAGCCAATTTTGGTCTATTCTTTCGCTGGTGCTCCAAGGCCAAGGGAGTGGGTTCTGAAATCCCCAGCACCTGGTTCACTGGCTTTTGCTGCAGATGTGACCCCACACGCTAAATGTTCACTCTTTTGGCATTGACCAGAAGCAAAATGCTTAGGAATGTGTGTTGTTTAGTATATGTGCTTGATTAGCTTAAACCATGGCGGGATGGCCATGAAAAGTGAACACAGCTAAGAAAGACTGGGTTTACATACACAATACTTATTCACATGATCAGATAAAATGATAATAATTAGATATTCAACCATCATAGACAATTAATTATTAATAACTTTATTGGCACAAACTCTTTTGGTTGCTAGAAAGGCAGACAATACAAAGTGCACACCTGATGGTGGAGGAGACCATGAGCAGGTGCACAAACTAGCCCACTTCATCACAATTACCACATGCTGCTCAAGACATGGCTCTGACCCTGGTACACATCATAAGTAGCATGAGACCACCATCTAGCAATCCAGAATGGTAGGTAAAAATGGCCATGTTGTCAGCATTACATAATTAAACCTCATTTTAATTCTATCTTTTGTTCTTTTGTTTCTGTCATAACTGAGCAGAAGTAATTTCATTTCTAGGTACAGGCACTCAGATCTTAGATTCTTTTGAACCTATCCTTTCCTTTCCTTCTACAAAGTTTGGACCCAGATATGTATCTTTTTTCCCAGGTTTATTGGGGGTATAATTGTCAAATTACATTGTATATATTTAAGGAAGGACAATGTGATGCTTTGATACATGTATTCATTTTGAAACTATTACCTCAATCAAGTTAGTTACACATGCATCACCTTGCATTGTTACCATTTGAAGATCTTTTCTCTAAGGTAAGCATTTGGTGCAGAAATTGAGGCATCACTTGGAATGTCTGCATCCCATACGAGTGCGTAAGTTCAAGGCTTGGCTCCGTTCCCAGTTCTAGCTTCCTGATAATGTGTATCTGGGAGGCAGCAGTGATGGGTAAAGTACTTGACTCCCTGCCACTCCCATGGGAGACCTGGACTGAGTTCCTGGCTCCTGATTTCAGCCTGGAGCAGTACTACCTGTTGCAGGCATTTGGGGAGTTAACCGGCGGATGGAACATCAATCTGTATTTTCCCCTCAAATAAAGAAAATAAAAGCATCAAATAAAGCATTAAATAACTACGTAGCGGATTTCAAGTATAAAGTACAGTAGTGCTAACTGTATCCAACACTTAATACACAAGCTCTCTAGAAATTACTCATCTTAGGGGCAAATATTAATAAGCATCCTTCATGTTTCTCAGGAAACTTCTGCAAAGCATAGGGTACAGGCTCTGGAAACAGAATGGTCTTTCAAAAACAATCAGACTTGATCAGGGTGACCAGGTTCTTGTCACCCCACATCTGCTCTCTCTGAGTGGGCAGGACCTGACCCGATGTCTTCTGGATGCAGGCCCTCTCTCAGGCATGCATGGTCAGTGTTGATGCCCGTTCTTTCTCCCTGGGAACCAGTAGCAGAGGGATGGAATGTAGCCTGGGAAGCTGCTACAGGACAGAAAGAGTTGAAGGTACATGTAAGTGTGTATAAAGTTTTGGAGAGAGCATTCCACTTGGATTCTGGGAATGAGAAGTAGTCAGGTGAGCTCCCTGGAGGAATGAGACAGTCAGGTAAGCTACCTGGAGAACACGGGAGCTCAGGAGAAGTGCAGCCTCAGACAGCCATCCTGGCCCCAGCACATAAAGATTCACAAACATGCTTGCTGGTGTGACACAGGGGATGATGACCCTTCTGTTCCACACAAGACTCGTCTATGCTCACCTACAAGTAGGGAATATTTTCTTTATTTCATCATATAATTCAAGATGGAAGCTAAATAATGAGAAATGGAATTTCACAAGTAATAAAATAAATTTAAGTTGAGATTGTAAATCTAAGTGTCCAATTCTTTCCTATTTAAAAATGAGATGGACTTCTGAAAATGGCATTCCCCACTAGGAGGAAAATAGAATGAAAAAAGAAGCATAAGACATGTAAAACATTTAGCTGTGCTTTCAGTCTCTCTTCATTTTTTAAAAATTTATTCGACAAGTTGAGTTATAGACCATGAGAGAGAGAGAGAGACAGAGAGAAAGGTCTTCCTTTGTTGGTTCACTCCCCAAATGGCTCTATGGCCATCCTGCGCCGATCTGAAGCCAGGAGCCAGGTGCTTCTTCCTGGTCTCCCATGCAGGTGCAGGGGCCCAAGCACTTGGGCCATCCTCCACTGCCCTTCTGGACCACAGCAGAGAGCTGGACTGGAAGAGGAGTGACCAGGACTAGAACCCAGAGCCCATATGGAGTATGCAGCCGGAGTATTAACCAAGTGAGCCAAGGCTCTGGCACCACCTCTCTTCATTTTTTAAGGGAATATCTTTTTAAAAGGTGAAATAAGAGACACTTCTGGAGTCTCCTTCTAACAAGATACTTACTGTCAAAGAACATGAGGAGATGACAGCATTAGGGTACAGAGCTAATTTTTTTATTTGTTAATGCTATTTTTGGCATATTTGGAAAAAATTTGATTTTAATTTTTATACAATGTGTGGTATAAATTAAAACTACAAAATACAAATATTCATAACATAATTTGGAATCAAAAGTGTCCTAAGAATTTGTGGGATATGAGTAGTGATTAGATAAGGTACAAGAACTTGATAATGATATTCAGAGCTATGGAGAGCAGCGGGGCTCACCTGGGAGAGCTGATACATTAAAAAAATGACGAGAACCCCTGGACTGTTCTGGTACAATTGTTTGCTTTGATTGTAATATACATATGTGTCCTTAGTGAGCTGAGGACTGGGGCTGAAAGTCTAGTTTGGGACCATATTTTAGAGAGTTTTGAGGGAGATACGGAATTCTTGATGGCTTTGAGCCTGAGACTAGTGTTGTTAGAACTGTGCTGTATAAACAGTAACCCAAGATTGAGATCTGGGGTGAATTTAGGAGTTTAGAGGGAAAAGGTTGAGCGCCCTGTGAGGAGATGGGATGAGACGTTAGAATGAGCAGTGGCTGCACACCGACTGCTCAACTGGTAAAGTATGTAGCCCCGGGGAGCAGCTTAGCAAGGCTGAATCTACGTTCTCCTCCCCACGAGCTCATCTAAGCCGACACTGGAGAGGTTTGTACATCATCGGAGCAGACATCCTCCCTGATTGCTGGTTTTGTCTGTCAAGCATCCAGAATTCTGTCTGTTCTCGTCATCAGCAAAGTTGTGCTCTGGATTGTGAGTTCTGAGGATAAGATGTGAAAGGAAGGACACCAGTGCTCTGTGTCTGTGGCTGAACCCCCAACACGGAATGAGTATTGAAAATTAGCCAGTCACGGAAAGTCATTCTGAAAAATGTCTTTCACTGAAAATAATTAATGAAAATGGAGAAACCATTAAAATTTCATAATCAATAGGTTAAAACTTTTCCGATTTTATTATTATTTATTTTAAAATGCATTTTAACTCATCATTTTCTACTCATAGAAAATCTGTGGATAAAAAATAAAGTATAGAGAGTTTTGCTGGTCTGAACTGAAGCCAGACGCAAGGCTCCAAATGAGTGTTAAGAGTGTGAGGAAGTGTGGTGAATCTGATAACAAGAAACATTTTGTAGACATTTTGTCTCCGCATCAAATGGAAATTGGGAATTCAAGGAGTCGTAACTGGGGAAATCTGTCCTTTCCTTGCAAACAAGATTGGTCTTTGTTTGTGAAATGTATCAAGTTTAAGCTATTACAATAGCGGAGATTGCTTTCAAGCTGTCATATTCCATTTGTCAATGTTTTCACAAAATAAAAAAAATTTCTCCTCCACTTCTTCCTTGAAATGCTCCGAAAGGCTTATGAAAGAGGAGAGCAGACAGCAATAAAAAAAAACAAAGTGACTGAGAATGCACATGGTAGAATAATGGAAGAGAACGAAAAACAAAGGAGGACACACTCACATGACTGTACCTGTGCATGCCATTGTGTGAGTCCTGCGAAAAATGCTTAGGATAAAAAAAAATCTTGGTGTTAAACTGGAAATTGCATAGACAATTAATCAATTTTTTAAAAAAAAAAATCATGTAGGATCTCTGTCCTTAATGTGCTGTACATTGTGAATTAATACTATAACTAGTACTCCAACAGTATTATCATTTTGTGTCTCTATGCGAGGGCAAACCGTTGAAATCTTTACGTAATACGTACTAAATTGATCTCCTGTGTATAAAAAGAATTGAAAATGAATCTTGATGTGAATGGAAGGGGAGAGGGAGCGGGAAAAGGGGAGGGTGGGGGGAGGGAGGGAAGTTGTGTGTGGGGGGAGCCATTGTGGTCCATGAGCTGTTCTTTGGAAATTTATATTCTTTAAATAAAAGCTTTATAAAAAAAAAAAAAAAAAAAAAAAAAAAAAAAAGAAAAATGCTTAGGATCATACTGAGGACCTAACTGAGCATGGGCAGATCAGCAGGATGGGACAACTGTTGCAGAGAGCATGGGAAAAACAAAACAAAACACCAACTTCTAGAATTACGGAATCAAAATGATTTTTTCTCTGAAACTAACATGTTTTTTAAAAATTTGAAAAATATATAAGAAGCCCCTCCAGATTCCCTAAGAAGCTATTACCCATATAGTTACTTTTCTGTTACATGCATCTGTTTTCCTTGTGTACTTACAGAGATTCAAAAGACAATGGCATATGACTTATACCAGGGGTCTTCAAAAAGTTCATGGAAAACTTGCATTATAAAACACAAGCAATTTAAGTCTTTTGTAATGAAATATACTTTTGCTCATTCCATTTTCCATGAGACTTTTGAAGTATCTTTGGTTGTTTACATACACACCTGGTTTCCAATATTCTATCAGTAGCATAAGCATATATTAGCATTTATTTATAAAAATGTGGAGTAACTTCATGATATTATGGTGGGTGAATACATATTCCATTTCCCATTACCCAGACGTTACAATTGTTTCCAATTGTTAGCCAGGATTAACAGTGATGCATACTCATCCTTGCACAGAGAAAGAATAAAATAAACTTTCAGGTGGATGTGCTACACTACCCAAAGTGGCCTTGTTTTGTTAGTTAGTAGAAAGCAAGAAAGACCAAGCTCCTTTATGCTAGCCTTGATTTGCACAGAGCTGCAGGGTGCATAGTAGCTGCTTATTCATCAGTGGGTACAGGAAGTCTTTTCCCAGAGAAGAATGCACTAGCCTGGTCTTTCACAAAGACACTGGGCAGTGACTTTTTAGAAGACATTGTTGTTTACCATTATTTGAATATTCTCTATGGATCAGGCAATTTTCTAATCATTTTACATAAAAATGTATTCAATCTCTACGAGAGCCCTGTGAGATAGGTTTATCATGTAGCTTTGTTTTCTAGGTGAAGAAAACGAGGCACAAAATATTATGGTCACTTAGCAGTAAGTGGAAGAGGCGGTAGAGGAACAGTGTGCCTGGGAGTTCCACTCACGAGAAAGATCCACCTGTCAGGGTATCAAGCTATTTAATGTTAATTAGGCTTCCACAAACCAACCATGAATCTCATCATCAGAGCTCTCAGGGAAATTCCGGAAGCAAAAGGCAGCACAAGGATATTTGAAGATTATTCAGGTATAGAACTGCCCACTGAGATGATTTACACAACCAAGATAGCAATCATATGTGAAGGTAACAGAAATATAAATAACTCCATGGGCAAATGCTTAGTACAAATGCCACTCAGTGTGTTAATTTGAAGAAATGACCATGTACATTCTCCAACTAAAAGCAAGTGGCATCAGAGCAGGAATGAAAGATTAAGCAGACATATGCAAGAAACCAGCGTCCAATGAATTTCATGTCCTCGCTTAAATCTAAATGCATAGAATTTGGCTCTTAGCCATGATTGACACATGAGAAATTAGAAAAATGGGGAGAATACAATAAATATATGTCTCAAACACAAGAACTTCTGACTGGGTCTTGAGGATAAAAAAAGTGAAGAGAGTCTTGATTATTTTTTTGAAAAATATTTATTTATTTGAGAGAGAGTGACACAGAGAGGAATCGCTCCCACCCACAGGTTCACACCCCAAATGCCTGCCATGGCTGGGACTCAATCCAGGTCTTTCCTCTTGGGTGACAGGAGCCCAAATACTCGACACATGACTGCTGCCTCCCAACAGGAAGTTGGAGACGGGAGCATGAGCCAGGTCTGGAACCAGGCTCTGATGCAGGATGTTGGCTTCTTAGCTTCTAGGCTAACACCTGCAGCAAGAATCCCACAGTTGTATCCAATTATTTTTCCTGGGGGAATTTTAGGATCATGTACATAAGGAAGAGGAATGCAGACAGAACCCTGCATTGTTGAGAAGCTGTGGTAGGAAACCAGAGAGGCAGAAAGTCTGGATGTTGTAGATCAGAGTCCCAGAACAAAAGAGTCTCATGGTGACAGACCTGCGCAGGAACATCCTAGCAGACTTGCTGACAATCAGCCCATGCCTGAATGCAGTAATGGAATATTCCTTAAAAATGCGGGGCAAAGCGTAACCAAAGAATGCTAAACACTATGTAGAGCATGCAAGACCAAAGATGTCCCAAGGCCGGCCTGACAATGGACAATCCCTGATGACCCCCTGAGCATTTTAGTGGAAATCCTGGCACAGTCGTTTGTGCTTTAAGGAAGAGGAGCGTTCTCTCTCAAGCAGTGGTTGCTTTATACTCACACTAGGATATGAAAGTAGATGGCAAGAGAAATACAGAAATTTTCAGTAGGAAGTTTTTACAGCTTTGAAAATTTTCTATCTAGTTCCTCATACAATTTTTTTTTGACAGGCAGAGTGGACAGTGAGAGAGAGAGACAGAGAGAAAGGTCTTCCTTTTTGCTGTTGGTTCACCCTCCAACGGCCACCGCGGCCAGCGCGCCCCGCTGATCCGATGGCAGGAGCCAGGTGCCAGGTGCTTCTCCTGGTCTCCCCATGGGGTGCAGGACCCAAGCATTTGGGCCATCCTCCACTGCACTCCCGGGCCACAGCAGAGAGCTGGGCTGGAAGAGGGGCAACCGGGACAGAATCCGGAGCCCTGACCAGGACTAGAACCCAGTGTGCCGGCGCCGCAGGCGGAGGATTAACCTATTGAGCTGCGGTGCTGGCCGTATATCTATTTTTGACCCTCAGAGTAATTATTTTTCTTAAATTGTATGAAGAGGCTGGCGCCGCGGCTCAATAGGCTAATCCTCCGCCTTGCGGCGCCAGCACACCGGGTTCTAGTCCCGGTCGGGACACCGGATTCTGTCCCGGCTGCTTCTCTTCCAGTCCAGCTCTCTGCTGTGTCCAGGGAGTACAGTGGAGGATGGCCCAAATGCTTGGGCCCTGCACCCCATGGGAGACCAGAAGAAGCACCTGGCTCCTGCTATCGGATGAGCGCGGTATGCTGGCTGCAGCGCGCTGGCCGCGGTGGCCATTGGAGGGTGAACCAATGGAAAAGGAAGACCTTTCTCTCTGTCTCTCTCTCTCACTGTCCACTCTGTCAAAAAAAAATACAACCTATAAATATATTTATATATATTAAGTGCAGGCTCAAAAATTTTACGAGAAGGACTATCCAATTTACACTCATTCATGATCTGTAATCTAGAAGAGTAGAATTCAGATAAAGTTGCAAAGATAGTAGATCATTTAAAGAAATTACATGTATTTTTAAATAGATTGCAATGAAGCATTAAATTAGCCATTTAATGATGTGGAAAATTAGTGCATTTCATAATAAGTAGGGAGATAGAAGGAAACGTGTGAATATCATAAAAATGCTATATATATATATATATATATATATATATATATGTTTTCTCAATGAATAAAAACTATAGGTTACTGGATACATTATTCTACATAATCATCTGTCTATCCTCAATCTAATCACTCCATATTTTTACTTCCTTCTATGCATTATTTTTCTATATTTTCAGTATATTTTTGTCATTAAAATTTTTTCAGTAGGGGAGAGTTTAGCCTAGCAGTTAAGGTTCTGATTCTGATGCCTGTGTCTCACATGAGAGTGCCTGAGTTTGATACCCAGCCCAGCTCCTGACACGAGCTTCCTGCTAATGTTGACCAGAGGTGGCAGCAGTGAGGGGTCAAATAATTGGATTCCTGCCACCCACATGGGAGACCTGGATGGAGTTCCCAGCTCCTGGTTTCAACCTTGGTGCAGACTTGCCATTGTGGGCATTTGGGAGTGAGCCAGTAGGTAAGAGCTGTCTCTCTGTAGCCCGGGAGTGCAGTGGAGGATGGCCCAAGTCCTCGGGCCCTGAACCTGCATGGGAGACCAGGAGAAGCACCTGGCTCCTGGCTTTGGATCAGCACGGTGCGCCAGCTGCAGCGCGCCCACCGCAGCAGCCGCTTCGGGGGTGAACCAACGGAAAAAGGAAGACCTTTCTCTTTGTCTCTCTCTCTCTCACTGTCCACTCTGCCTGTCAAAAAAAATTATGTAAGCATTCAAAGGTCTCTGTCGTAGTTAGGCTAATAGCACATTCTTCAGATTATTGTTGGCATTCAATTTATATTAATGAGTCAATAGATGAACAAATGAATAAAACTTTGCATTCTGAAAATATGTATCAGCGATAAATATGTTATTTTTCTTTCTAATCAAGCAACATTATACAAATTTTCTAAAGTAATAACTTAGAGAGCCTGGTGTGACCTCTTATTCTTTGCTTAAACATCCAAAGCATCTTGCACTCAGCTGTCTCCTTGCCTTTCTGTACACAAAATCTGCAAGGACTCTGATGCTGTTCGGGTGCTCTGTCAGGGTGAAATGCCTTGGCAGTGTCAAGTGTTTGTTTGATAATCCAATTCTGCTCCCAAGCATATCATATTCTGCTGCGCTTCCTCTTCGGTTTCTAAGATTTTCGTTGCATTATCTTTATACAATTTCCTTGAAATGTGTTGGACGGCAGGACACAATAAATGAATGGAAAGTCAAGGTGTGGAAAAGGCAAAGGGAGGGGTAAAGCAGGTACGTGAACTCTCTACGTAGCTTAGAGGAAGAACACGGGGGAGAAGTGAGGAGCCAGGAGTGGAGGGTGAATGGAGCGGGAAAGCCATGCAGCCCACAGACCCACCCATCCCTCTGTCATCATTGTCACGTAGACAGACTATGCTTCACACAGCTAAGCTCAGTGAACGCCCCCCTGTGACTTCCAGTCTCTCTATTGCAGATGATCAAACTTGAGGCTCCCTAGAGAAAGATCCACAAAACACAGCTACGCTGGGATAATTGCAGGAAGAAGCCTCCATGACCCAATACATTACTATACGTATATAATTACTATTTGCATCAACATTTATTAATTATATGATTAAAATATATTTCTGTATTTAATTTTTACTTATATAATTAGTGATGTAAGAGAAGTAAAGTAAAAGTTTTAGTAATAGATTGGCTAATAAAACACATTTCAAATCTTCCAAATAATTAGAAGAGCATCCACACTAGCATTCACATGATATGTTGACAAAGATTTTTAAAAACAACAAATCAGAAATGGAAAATAAAATATAAGGGCAAAAGCGAGAATAATCATATTTATCATATCAAGAGACTTTACTTCCATGTATCCATTAAAAGAACAACATTCCCAGATGGAAGTAGAAAGTAAAATGTGGCGTATATTTTATGTCAGGCTCTAAAACAGAGTGACTCTGAAACCCTTACTTTGATATCAGCCAGAATTAAATTGGGTTGGAAGTCACTCCAGGACATGAAGGAGGCAATTTGTGTTGCGCAGTACACCACCAAAACCTAAGCTCTGAGTATCTTTGCATAAACATTCATAAGGCCAAACAACAGGTAATGCAAGGAGAGGCAGAAACGAGGTAGTAGATGATTCGATTCATATCTTTCTGTGGCATGGTTTGCAGGCAAAACTGAGAAATAAGGTAGAGATAACTTGTAGAAAAACATCTGCTCAGTATTGTGAATTCTGTTCCCTAGACAGAGAACGTGCCTTTTCAGCAAGCGTCTCTCTGTGACCACAAGGCCAGAGGCCAAGGCAGCGGGTCTAAGGCGTTTTAAACGTGACTCTGAGAGCTGTTTGGGAGATTGTCCTTTTCTGGTTCTCACTAAGTTCAGCAAATGACTCAGGACGGGTTGTGCAGCCCAGATTTAATGACGAAGACCTCCTCATGTCTGAGATCTCCGCTGTCCCGCAATGATGGGCTGCACGGAATTTCTCAAATATTGATGAGGCGTGCTTTGCCCAGAAGAGACGCTCTCTGGCTTGGCTTCAGACTGGACTACCAGCAGGATTTCAAGGTCTAATACTTCCTGATCTAGACATAGAGAAATGCTTACACTTTATGGCTCACTGGAATCCTCAGATATCATTACTCAGATATCATTTGCAGCTTCGCTTTCCCTGGTGGGGAATTTGAAGGTCAAATATTCACTCTGTGAAAATATTCCTGATCTTTTTGCTACCTGCCAGTGATACGCTGATATATCTGCAACCCTTAGATGGTAAACCATGGCTGGCTTATCCTTGGAGAGTCCATAGTTAATTCCCTACCTACTGTTGCCTCCTGTCAACAAAGTGGTCATTCTGACTGAAATAGCTGCACAGTGACAAAAGAAAATTTTCAAGCTATTTCGAAGGGAAGAAAAGACACTATGCAAAATCCATTTGCTTCTTAGAAAATACTACAAGAAATGAAGAAAAACTTAATACTAAAATATCTGCTGTCTAGAGTTTGAACATTCTCCTTAGACATTGGGCCAAAGCTGGGTGGAGCTGGTGGCAGAGAGGAAAAGGGTCAATAATGGTAAAGGCAGAAATTAACAAAACTGTCAAAACAAACATATTTAAGAGCTTGATCTTTGAAGGAAATAAAAGGCACAAGGAAGCATTCCAATGACCTGCTGTTTTTCACAGTAAAGAGGGTGTGGGAGGCAAAGTCCACATACTGAAGACAAGGCATTGGGGGACAAAGTAGCCCCAGGCACAGTGGACATTGATGTTCTTGAGGTTTTCAGTCAGCACCAAGGGAATGATTTTGAAAACATGTGCAATGAGTATGATTTCCTAGAAAATTGGAAAAAACCAAAACCTATGAATGATGATGCAGAAATTCTAGACAGGCCAGTGACTGGGGAGAGTTGGGGAAACATGTCAGATAGCAGCAATCTGAAGACGTGTTCGCTCTGGGTGACTCCGGCTGCAGAAGGCAGTGACGTCAGAGCAGGTGTGATAACAGCATGGGTTCACCATATTTTCTTGCATAAAACTGAAAGGGGCCTGGAGGGAAAAGCTTTTTGTCCATCACATCAGATCCTGACCGCTCTAAATCATACATTTAAAGTCTTACCAATGTACCAGTTAAATGAATAGTGAGCTGACGAGAAGAGAATTTCCTGTGATCTTTGAGAATTCTTCAAAATAACCGGGTTCCTGGCCTTGTAACAAATGAGGCGTAACCTAGCAAGAGGTCTTAATAAATGGAGCGACACATTTAAATGGAAATAACATTCCAGTAGGCATCAGGAGGCTTGGGCTATGTACTAGTTTCATTACCCAGTGCCCATTTCACCTTGAGCAACTCATTTAAAGTGTTTTTTTTATGCTTTTCATTTTCTTCATTTGCACAATTGGAAGATAACTGCAGGAGAGGAGGTTGATATATAAATTGATTTTCCATCAGTATTTGAAGGATACTTAAAAGTAAATTGAAATATTAAAATCTCAGGGGAACTGTGATGTCTTGGGTACCTGTGTGGCTGGACTCAGATTGCACGACCCCTATAGGGGATCCTTGCTTTGGACTAGTGAGACTACTTTTTGGAAAACTCACAGATTTATCCATACCATCCTCAAGTGCACAAAGAAAACTTAATGTCTGTCTCTCTCCTTAGTGTCTGTCTCTCTCCTGTTTGAAACAGGTTATTCTCCCTTAAAGCTCCCTTCCCACTGAGAAGTAGAAATATATGTTTCAAAACCAATACACTAGGCTCAGTCGCAGTGAATCGATTCGAATCGTGCTTTGAGGAAGTTCTCAGTGCTCCTAGGGAATGTGTCCAGTGTCAGGGTCACCTGCGCCTTCACTGTCCTCTGCAAGTTGGCACACCATGTATGTAGGGCTAGCTCTGCCACGTGGCAAAGAAGAGCAGACGTCTCCCATTTACCACCGCACTCCCTAATTTCCAGTTGTCCCTCTCTGCAGAGTACTTGGTTGGAGTCATTCCCTGGACATCCCGTTTAAGTTCTGAAAACGACTGTGGCTAGTGAAACCTGTAGCTCATTTCCCTGTAGCTTGGTGAAAGCCTGGTATTCCTGCAAAGCTGACCTTACACACTTGGGTTCCTCTGCTCCCTGGTCCTAGATTCCTTCCATGCCCCAGCTCTGACTGTGAAGTCCCTCTTCCTTTCTAACGTTCAGAGACCAAAAGAGGACCTTAACCCTGCTGGCTGCTTCGTAAGGAGATAGAGAAACGCTTAGGATCTGTGGACACCACAATTTGGGTGATTGGGGCAAATGAAAAATCTAGCTTAAAGAAGAAACAACTGTGTTGCATAAGCCATTTATTTCATTGATGGGTGGAGACAAGCACATCGAGAATGCGCCGGGCCTTCACTTTCTCCTCCTCACTGGAGCTCACCAGTCAGGCTCTGCAGGTCTGAAACTTGTTTTCAAACGAGGTCATTTCCTCAGCAGCAAGGGTCCTTGCTACATAGAAGACAGCCTGTTCTCCAACCTCCTTTCTCAATCATCTGCAGAGCGAGGTGGGGCCCGAGTTTTGCTTCTGGTGCCCTTGCTTGCAGGGCTAAGCTCTGCCCCACAAAACGTCCTTCCGACACAGTGCAGGGGAAGGTGGGGCATCACCCTGTGCCACATCTACTTCTAGGCTTCCTCAGCAACCTTGCTTCAACAGCTGCTGTGCATAGAGGGTGTACGTCCCGTCACTGCACAGCAAGCGGAAGACAGCACACCTCTCTACCGGGGCCAAGCAAAGGAGGGATGAGTGCCAATGTTTCTCCACACAGCCTTTATTAGATGATTAAACCATAGACATTTATAGTATTGAAGTGATCCTGGTAGGTACTGAAGACTCATCAATTCCTAGTTGTCTTCACTACTTTCTGTGCTCTTAAGAATAATATTCACACATGTTGTGTGGCGTGTGCGTGTGTGTGTATCATGTCCATGTGAACTGTCCATGTGTGTTTCATGTCCATGGAACTGCTGCAATTCAGCCATGCTGTGTTGAGATCCTGAGTTTCATCATGCTGGGAGAAGTTGAGCCATGGGCACTGGCACATACCACAGATGTGGACTTGGTTGCTGGTTCTTTTTTTAAAATTCTTTTCCTCCTGGAAAGCAACACACCACTGATACGTCTCCTCTTCCCAAATAGAGACCGTTGTTTGTGGATGACCAGGGGCCAAGAGCACAATGCCACCCCTTCTCCTTCATGAGAAACACTGCACTTCTGCATTCTTTGCTATACGTCATCAAATCTCAGCTACGTACACAAAGACTCACCGTGAGAAAAATAAACACTGTCGCTTTGGCATGGCTTTGCTATCCCTCACCTAACTCTTCTAGCAGTGTATTTACCTATCCAAGTGTGTTTGGATTAATTCAATCAGCTATTAACCCTCTGAGCAAATACTCTTGTCAGAGGAGTTCTGCAAATCATCCTGGAAGAAGGGGAACTAGACTGGTTAATAGGCTTTGCCACAAATAATACATTCAAGGAAAATGGAATTCTTCCAACAGCTTTCATATTGAGATTTCTAATGTTGCTGGAAGTGAGCTCTTAGTTTTGTGATTTCAGATTCTTTGATCATAATCACAATTTATTTTTTCAAACACAAACTTAAAAAGAGCAATGGGGTTCAAAGATGTGTAAGGCGTGGTTCCTGTCCTCATGAAAATCCAAATCCAATTGAAGGAGGCAACACAATAAATAGGAAGTGAGCACAGCAGTGTGGACAAAGACTGGTTTCTGGGTGCACACAGGTGGTTCAATGTGTGTTCTAGTGGGTAGGCACAGTGAGCTCTCTCTGTCTCCCTCTCTCCCTCCCTCTTGTTCTTTCCTCTCCCTTCTCCTCTTTGTTTCTTTCTCTCTTTCTGGTACACTCTCAATGCGCCTGCTGTGGAAATCCATTTGAGCTTTTTGGTGGCAGCCCTCATTCCTCAGTTGCTTCACATGGTACTGTGGGAACAAATCAGTGTTAGCATCACAAGGTATTTCCAATTATTTTTCTTTACCAGGCAGCTGTAAGAACCTTCAGCTGCGTTGTTGCCATGGTGAGTAGAGTTTCAATGATACTTCTAAGTCAGAGGAGAAAGTGTATAAGGTGAATGCTAATATGAAATAAACTTACAATCTCCACTCTAATGTTTAAAAGTTCAAATGTGGGAGGAAATGCCAAAATCTGTACTCAGTGGGCAGCCAAAGGTACATGAGACCTGTGGGTACATACTACCCATTGCCTCTTCTTTTCAAATTCAGTTTTGAATACACCTAAAGTTACAAATTGTAATGCATTTCAAGAATGGGCTCAAAATGTGATTTTTTTTTTTTGGACAGGCAGAATCGACAGTGAGAGAGAGACAGAGATAAGGTCTTCCTTTTTCCATTGGTTCACCCCCCAATGGCCACCGTGGCTGGCACTCTGCAGCCGGTGCACCTCGCTGATCCGAAGGCAGGAGCCAGGAGCTTCTCATGGTCTCCCAGGCAGGCGCAGGGCCCAAGGACTTGGGCCATCCTCCACTGCACTCCCAGGCCACAGCAGAGAGCTGGCTGGAAGAGGAGAAATTGGGACAGAATCCAGCGCCCTGATCGGGACTAGAACCCAGGGTGCCAGCGCCGCAGGCAGAGGATTAGCCTATTGAGCTGTGGCACTGGCCTTAAAATGTGATTTTTAATCACATGTTGAAGGGATGGAAGGACTAGGTTTGAGTCAGTCCTGCAGAACTTATATCCTAATTGACCCAGGAAAATGCCCAAATTCATATGGGCTCAGTTTCTGAATCTACTAAATGGAACATTAAAAATTATCTTTATGGAATTGTTCTATGCATAAATAACATATATAATGAGGAGTAAATAAATAAGATTATGTATCCTAAAAAAAGTTATAAGGTATCCTCTGTGAACTCTAAGGCATCAAACATTTAATTTTAGTACTATCACATGGTAAACAGGAAACAGAAATGCATACTATTGATCACAATACCTAATATGCATATGGAAATTAGCTGATTATTACCCCTTCCTGCCATTTCAGTTATCCCACTCAGCACTTTTCTTGACAAAGCCTGTGCGATGGAGTCGTTCTTCTTTGGGACTCTATTCTAACTCCAACAACAGCAAGTGAATTTGGGTGAGCTGGTGCTGCAGGTTAACAGTAGTATTGCTCTAACTGGAAATCTATCAAAGATGGGCAAACAGAATGTGAAACATGAATAAGATTTAATCCAGAGGGGTAAACCTGCAGGAAGACCATCACCTAGGACCCTCCTGAGGTGCTGCTGCCCAGGGCAGACCTGGGTGTGGATGGGAGGGCAAGGCACAGACGTCCTGAGAGGTGGGCTCCGTCGGTCCTGGAGCACAGGAAACCCCTCGCTGCTTCCTGGCTTCATCTTGGGGGTGGAAAGACCTCAGAGAGGCTGGAGAGAGCAGAACACGGTCCACCTGCCGACACTGCACACACAGCCCTAATCCACTAGGTTTGGGAGATTTCCATGACGAGAGGAGAAGCTGAATTATCTGTCTTTAAAAGATTTCTTGAGCAATAAAAATTCCAGAAGGCAAATGAGGGGGTTACATCAGCAGGCCATAGCCTTTACCAGATAATATCATTAGCATCTCAGGTTATGAGACCTTTTCCTACAGAAAGCTTGCCCTAAAACGAATGAAGGTGAAATTCCTAACAGCTCAGTGATGTGAGGTCTTGGATTAGAATGTAATTAGGTGTACAGAAATTTTAAAAATAAAATTCAATCATTCTTGCTTGTTTGACTTAATGTTTGCAAATTAAATCTCACCATGTTAGGAAACTAGGTCTGGAGAAGGGGGAAACATGGAACTCAAATTATTGCTTCTCTATTTGGAAAATCTACTTAGGGAGGAAAAGGAATGAGGTGGTCCACAGCTAGGAGGGGAAGAAGGGGGCGTGGATAATTGAGATGGATACATTCTACTGAAGACCTGCTTTGTGCATGTGGTCAGGTGCGTCGTATGATTTTAAATAATCTTGGGACCTTTCCTGCATTCTTATAACTCTGACGCACTGACCACGCATTCTCAACCATTGATTTTTTTTCTTTCATTTAACTGAGAAGTTGGAAGCTGGAGAAACTTCTCCTCTCAGTAAGTTGCCCCCTTAACTGCGCCATGCCACGTCCTCTACTTCCCTGCAGGTTAAGAGAATAAACCCTCAAAAATGCAGGCAAACTGCAACATGTCCATTTGTGCACTAACTCGCCTCTCCTCTTGCCTACAGTGATTTGATCTTTTTGATTAATCCCTGTCCCCCCAGTTCTAGACTATCTTCGTGAATTTTGAAGCTAAGCTGCAAGAAACCCTTCAGTTTCTTGCTTGTCTCCTTGAATACTAGCTCTTGGAAATGCATCTGTCACATGAGGGGGGCCACCCTGAGACTGCCCTGCTTGAAGGAAGCCATGTCTGGACACATGGGGAGTGAGAACAACGCCAGCCAGTCTAGGTCTCTCTGTGACTGCATCCTGGATACTGATCACATCTTGCAAGAGATACCTTGATAAAGGCTCCAGCAGATGCCATGCAGAGAACCAAAACCCCAGGCATGCAGCCCCGCCAAACTCCACAGCCATCTCCAAGTATCTGAGTTGTGCCAAATAATGTGGACACATGGAGCAGAATCAAATTTTGCTCATTGTGTCCAAAGCAAATTTCTGACTCATGAGCCTAAAAAATATGCTTTACATCACTAAACTTGGGTGATTGCAGAGGCAGAAACAGATATTGGGAAATTAATTTCGATTTGTCTCAACCAATCCAAGGAAAACCCTCTTGTCAAGAATTCCAGCAACTGAAACGTGGTCAAAATCCTGTGTTCCTTCATTTCCTCACTGTGATAGTTTCCTGGAACTCTCTTCATTTAGCGTCTAAGACATTTTTCCAGTTTTTCCATGAACTTCCTGGTGGCTTATCACAGGTTATGGTGCAGCATTCTTTTGCCTCTGCCTCCCCATCCCCCATCCCCCATCCTCCTTCCACCCTTTTTTGCTTTCCCTCTTCCCCTCCCAGTAGGTGGGTGTGTGTCGACCTGCCTCAGACTCAACACTTGGATTTCTCCTTATCTCTGTCTTTACTTCTTTATCTGAGAGGGAGGCAGACAGATACACACACACACACACACACACACACACACCGGGGTGGGGGTTGGGAGAGAGAGAGGGGGGGAGAGAGAGAGAGAGTAGCTTCTATCCGCTGTTTCATTCCTCAAATGATTACAAAGTCCAGGAGCTCAGAACTCAGTTCAGATGGGTGACAAGGACCCAGCCATTAAAGCATCAGCTGCTGCCTCCCAAGGTGCACATTATCAAGAAGCTGGATGTGGGAGCTGGGGTCTGGAGTGGAACCCAGGCATTCTGATGTGAGATGTGGGAATCTCACCAACTAGGCTGAATGCCTGCCCCAACTTTCACTTATTTGTAAGTGCTCTTATCTGGATTCAGAGTACACACACAGTTCATCCCCATTATTCACAGATTCCGTATTTACAAATGCGTGTAAAATTTATTTGTCACTTTTTTATTTGGAATCAATACTGAGGTGGGATCTTTGTGGTTGTTCACAGCCATTAGCAGAGCATTTAAAAATTTAGGGTCTTACCCTTGCTAATAAGTAAACTTAAGAATAATATAGCGAGCTCATTAGTATTATTTTTACATTACTTAACATTAAGTATTCTCTGCAATCTTTGGCATGTCTTCCCAGTTTCTTAACAGTACCTTCAATAACTTTAATAATTACAATTTTATGTTTTGCTGAGGCCCAATTTACTGAATTATTTGCATTTGTGATTGGTATCTTTTGTGTTCTGTCTAAAAGGTATTTGCCCCTTCAAAAGTCATGAAGATGTCACATTTTCTATGATTTCTTCTAGCTGCATCATCTCTCTAGGGTTAACAATTATGTCTGTGATCGTCTCCAATTAATTTTTGAAAGGTATGGAGGAATGGTCAGAGTTCATATTTTCATAAAGACGTGCACTTGTTGCACAGCACCGTCTGGTGAAGGCATTACTCCCCTTGTTAAAGGGCACTGGTACTTTCTCTAGAGAATCAGCAGACTATCTATGTGAAGGTCTGCTTCCGTCTCTGCATCCCAAGCGATCGACCTACGGTCTTCCCTGTGTCAATTCTGCATTAGAGTGATCATGAACGCTTCAAAAGAAGTAATATGATCTGGCTATGCAATTCTTTCCTTTTTTTTTTCTTTAGCATTTTATCCATCAAAAATGGTGCATTAATTTGTTAGGGCTCCCATCACAGGAAACCACAGTCTGGGTGACAACAGAATCTTGTTTTTTCATAATTCACAAGACTAGAAGTTCAAGATCAGGGTGTCACATACCACTTGTCCTATCCTCTCTGCACTCTGTTCTATCATTGTGCACAAGTCATTTTAGGAGGGAACTAGTCAAGTGAGATCAGAACTAAGGGATTCATTTTTAACCTTAATCATCTTTTTTATTTTATTTTTTTATTTGTATGTACTCATAAATACATTAGGAACACAGTAATTCTTCCCACAGTACCCATTCTTCCCCCACTCCTCTACCCCTTCCTCCTCCTTCTCCTGTTTGGTCCAAGAAAGAAAAAGGAAAAGAAAGAAAGAAACGAAAGAATGAAATAAAAAACCCTCAAAGAACTGTTCCTCAGTTCTAGACAAGGGCTCTTCTACGTTGTTGCTTCTGACAGGTGACTTCACTTTTTTCCCTTTCTTTTTTCCTCTTCTTCCTCCCCCTTCTTTTCTTTTAGAAACTTAATTATCTTTAAAGAAGAACCCAAGGATGATACATCTCTTGTGGGCTCTTAGACATAGCTGTAACTTATGAGACATAATAATATCCTCCAATTAATACACTAAAAAGGAAGTGATTCTTGAGAACATGTTATCAAAACTTAATCATCTTAATGATCCTATCTCTGAGTATAGTCACATTTTCAGGTATAGTATGCTAGTGCTTCAGTATAGGGGTTAGGGAGACACAACACTATTTAGCATATAACACATGGTTTCCACATTTTAGTGTGACCTCGTCAGCTTCTTAACAGACCTGTTTTCCTGTGAGACTTGCTTTGAAATTGTGGATTAACTTGGGGGAACAGACATGCTAAAAATGTCGAGTCATCCTACCTATGAAATCAGTAACTTCTCCATAGGTTTTAGGGTTTTTAAAGTTTTCTCCCATCAATGCTTTGTAATTTTCAGTTCCAATCTTGTAGACATTTTGTTACTTGTTTATATTTTATGTTTTCAACAGTATTATAAATGGAGCTTACATTTCTCTCCCAATGTTTTTGGCTTCAAATAGAAACTTTTTTTTTTTTTTTTTGCTTTCGTGTATCCCAAGATGTTGGCAAATTCAGTAATTTATAGATTAACTCTAAGAAAGATTTATTTATTTTAAAAACAGATTGACTTTTGAATGTTGAGAACTTGCATCTTAGAGCAAAACCCATTTGATTGTGATTTATTATATTCATGAATTATTTTGGTATTAAGCCTACTATAATTTCATTAATATTTTGGAATGCATGTTTTTGTTATCTGTAACATTGTAACATTCTTTTCTTCAAAACTTATCAAGTTTTGCTGGCAGGGATGTGCTGGAATCAAAATGACTTGGGAAACATCTTTGTCCATTACTAAGAGTATTGATATTGTTTATTGAATGATGGTGGAATTCACTAGTGAGGCCATCTGGAGACTAGAGTTACATTTTGTTTTATTTTGCCTTTTTTTGTGTACAGGGTTAATTACAACAGTATTTATTTTTTTAAGAAAGTTATTTTAAATACGTGGAGCTTAATCTCCATTTATTTATAGTTCAGTTCTTTAAGTATTTTTATAGTATCTATTTAATTTCATCTACTTGACAGGGGAGGGAGGGAAGGAGAGAGAGAGGGTGAGAGAGAAAGAGAGAGAGAGAGAGAGAGAGAGAGAGAGATCTTTCATCTACTGGCTTTCTTCTCAAATGCCCACACTAGCTCTGTTGGGACAGACTGAAACCAGGTACTTAGCACTCACGCTGGGTCTCCCACATGGGTAGCAGGGCTCTCCCACATGGGTAGCACGGATGAAGCTATCATCCGTGCCTCCCAATGTGCACATTAGCTGGGAGCTGGACCAGAAGTGGAGTCAGAACTCAAACTCTGACACCTCAATATGGGATGCAGGTTCCTAGGAGGCACCCTATCCACTGTGGCAAAGCCTGCCCCGACTCTGTTACGTGAAGCATTGTACTAAGTAACGTTTCTGATCATTCCAGGGCTGGGTATGCTGGCAAGCAGCCCCTCTTTGAGGAGAAATGTACAGAAATATCTATCTCATGGTATCCTATCAGGAAGGCTGCAGCTAACTCCCCCCACCCTTACAATTTAAAGGAATTTGTTAATAAGTTAGATTCTCAGAGTCACAACAAACGCATGATAATTACTACATCAGACTAATTATCAATTCTTCTATTAATGTGTTAACACAAAGAACAGATTTAATGTAGTTGTTAGATACAATTCCAAGAATATAATACTTCTCATCATCCCTCCATCTCCCTTCCTTCCTCACTCTCCTTCCCTCCCTCTCTCTCTCTTTAATTTTTGAGATAACATATTTTTGATTTACATTAGAGTAAAAGGCTCAATGCTCCACTAAATAAAGAGATATTTTACTTTAATTATTGGTTTCATATTTAACACACATATGAACATTATTCCACTTCTGTGTCAGTTTCTGAAAATTTGTGCTTCAGGAATTTTTCCACTTAATCTAAATTGTTTGGCTTGTCATAAGTTTGTTTGTAGTATTCCCTTGTCTTCCATAAGAGGAGGATTTACAGTACTATCTCCTTTTATCTGTTTGACATTTATTCTATTTTAGTTCTCACCTTCTCTCCATCCTGTTCGTCAAGAAGCTATGTTTTGACTTTTTCTGTTCCATATTTAATAAATATTCATTTTCTTTTATTTATTTGTCCCATTTATTTTTTAATTTGCTTCTTTGCTATCTATTTTATTTTGTATTTATCTACTATTTTTATATTCCATTTTATCCTCTTTTGACTTTCAAATTAAATCTTTGCATTACACTTTCATAATTGTTCTAGGAATGATACTGACTATCCTAATTTATCACAGTCAAGCCTGAATTAATATTCTTTTATCCATGAGTAGAGCAAAGACTTCACAATATTGCAATTCTATGTAATTCCCTTGCCCTTTTGCCACATACTTTACTTTTGTGTGTTACAAAATTTATATTTATTTAGTCAATATCCATTTCAAAATTTGCAAAAATAATTTTTTATACTGACATAAAATGACCAATTGAGTGCTCTTCATTTCTCCCTCCAATTCTAGTTTCCATCTATTGCCTTTTTCACGGAAGTCTGATGAGGTTTCCACAACGGTGTTGGCTGTGTGGGTCTTCTGAGGACAAATTCTCTTAACTTTTCTCTTTGAAAACTTGTATGTTTTCATCTTTAGAAACTGCTTTAGTTATTTTTCTTTTTTTATAGAGATTTATTTATTTTATTTGAAACTCAAAGTTACACACAGAGAGATGGAGAATCAGAGAGAGAGAGAGAGAGAGAGAGAGAGGTCTTTCATCCAATGATTCACTCCCCAATTGGCTGCAACAGCCGGAGCTGCAGGGATCCGAAGCCAGGAGCCGGGAGTTTCTTCTGGGTCTCTCACACAGGTGCAGGGGCCCAAGGACTTGATCCATCTTCTGCTTTCCCAACCCATAGCAGAGAGCTGGATGGGAAGTGGAGCAGCTGGGATACAAACTGGCACCCATATGGGATGCCGGCACTGCAGGCAGTGACTACCTGCTACACTACAGTGCTGACCCCTAGTCAGTTTTTCATTACTTTAAAACACCTAAGAGGAACAACCTTGAAGGGGAGATTACACACACACTCACACACACAGATTTATTTATTACTAATTATTTATTTGAAGGCAGATTTATAGGGAGAGAGAAGGAGAGACAGAAAGAGAGCTCTTCCCTCAGCTGGCTCATTCCTCAAATGGTCACTGGAGTTGAACACGACTGAAGCCAAGATCTGGAAGCTTCATCTGCATCTCCCACATGAGTGGCAGGGGCCAGGGACTTGGGCCCTCTTCTTGCTTTCCCAGGCACGTTAGCAGGGAGCTGGTTTGGAAGTGGAGCGGCTGGAATTTGAACCGGTACTCATAGAGGGTGCTGGCATTGCAGGCATTGATGTAATGTGCTGTGCCACAACACCGGCCACGGGAGGTGGCATAATTTAAATGCAGTTTAGAGAGTCACAGACTACGCTTGGGCAGCCTCGTTAGTCTAGTGCCTGGATGAAGTCTGGGATGGTGCAGTGCGTGTGGAGGAATTGTCACTGGGCAAGTCAAGAAATAGAGACGCAGGCAACGTGCTTGTCTGAAATAATCAGCCCTCACTCAAGAACTACCTTTGAGGGCAAGCTCTCAGTGACCCGAAGACCTCCCAACAGGCTCCCCTCTCAGGCCACATACATAGTTCGAGTCTCCACCTTTAGTCCATCAACTATTAATGTTAAGACTTTGGGGTTAAACATCTGCGTGAATCTGGAGAGCCAAGGCTTTTTGTCTAGAACAAAATCTTTTTTTTTTTTTTTTTTGACAGGCAGAGTGGACAGTGAGAGAGAGAGACAGAGAGAAAGGTCTTCCTTTGCCGTTGGTTCGCCCTCCAATGGCCGCCGCGGATAGCGCGCTGCGGCCGGCACACCGCACTCGTCCGATGGCAGGAGCCAGGTGCCAGGTGCTTTTCCTGGTCTCCCCATGGGGTGCAGGGCCCAAGCACCTGGGCCATCCTCCACTGCACTCCCGGGCCACAGCAGAGGGCTGGCCTGGAAGAGGGGCAACCGGGACAGAATCTGGCGCCCCGACCGGGACTAGAACCCGGTGTGCCGGCGCCGCAAGGCGGAGGATTAGCCTGTTGAGCCACGGCGCCGGCCAGAACAAAATCTATTTCATTGGAAACAGAACTTAATGCTGGTGATTTTCAGTTCCATCAGTTTCAGAAAAAGATTTTATTATTTACTTATTTGAGTGTGGCGCTGGCACCCCGGGTTCTAGTCCTGGTCAGGGCGCCAGATTCTGTCCCAGTTGCTCCTCTTCCAGATCAGCTCTCTGCTGTGGCCCAGGAGTGCAGTGGAGGATGGCCTAGGTCCTTGGGCCCTGCACTCGCATGGGAGACCAGGAGGAAGCACCTGGCTCCTGGCTTCGGATCAGCACAGCACGCAGGCCATAGTGGCCACTTGGAGGGTGAACCAAAGGAAAAAGGAAGACCTTTCTCTCTCTCTTTCTCATTAACTCTGCCTGCCTGTCAAAAAAAAAAGTGAGAGAGAGAGAGAGAGAGAGAGAGAATCTTCTATCTACTCGTTCACTCTGTAATGGCTGCAACAGCCAGGTCTGGGGCAGGCCAAAGCCAGGAGCCAGAAGCTCCTTCCTGTCTCCTACATGGGGGTCAAGAGCCCGAGTGTTTGGGTCATCTTCCGCATTCCCAGGCACCTTGGTAGTAAGCTGAACTGGAGGTGGAGCAGCCGCCTCTCAAACTGTCACTCTGACATGGGATGAGCAGGCAGCGGTGGCTTCATGTGTTGGGCTATAAGGCCAGCCCCAGTCTCATCACTTTAAAGATGTCTTCTCATTAGTTGTTGTTTGCATTGTTTCTGATGAAAAGGCAGCTGTCGTTTTTATTGCATTTCCCTTGAATGTAGAGTCTTTTTTTCTCTTTATTCTTTTCTCCTTCCTTTATAGTGTCAAATGATTTGTGTGTGTGTGTGTGTGTGTGTGTGTGTGTGCGTTTAATGTTTTGACCATGCCAAGAATGTGTAAATATGGTTTTAACAGTATTTATCCTGTTGGGGGCTCATTGGACTTTGTGAGTTTGTGGGTAGATATATAGTCTGTGTTATGAAAAAATTTGGATAATATTTCAATATTTCCTCAGTTTTTCAACTTTGTTAGGTAGCAAGTATAAATGAGATCCTGCATTATTTATCTTTTTGTGCCACTTCTTGAAGTTCATGGAAATAGAATTAAATGGTAATTTATGAATATTTTTAATAACATATATTTACTATGAAAGTTTTAAAGACCTCTATATACATGTATTTCAAAAATTTTGCACTGACCTTAAGGCATTCAGATCTGGCTAAAAAGCCCATGAGAGTATTTCAGGCATGGAAAGCCAAGACACTGTGGCAAAAAAAAAGAAGACCTAAATGAAAGATCTCTGTGAGTGAGATCCCAGTAGAAACATCGGGCCATCAAAGAAGGAGGTACCTTTCTCTGAAGGGAGGAGAGAACTTCCACTTTGACTATGGTCTTGTCTAAATAAGATCAAAGTTGGTGAACTCAAGAGGCCTCCATAGCCTTGGCAACTCATGACAAGAGCCTCAGGTGATTAATGACATCATACACAACAGTGTCAATTGTTAAATCAACAACAGGAGTCACTGTGCACTTATTCCCCATGTAGGATCTCTGTCCTTAATGTATTGTACTGTGTGAATTAACGGTGTAACTAGTACTCATACAGTACTTTACACTTTGTGTTTCTGTGTGGGTGCACTGTTGAAATCTTTACTTAGTATACACTAAATTGATCTTCTGTATATAAAAATAATTGAACATGAATCTTGACGTGAATGGAATGGGAGAAGGAGTGGGAGATGGGATTGTTGCGGGTGGGAGGAAGGTTATTGGGGGAAAAAACCATTATAATCCAAAAGTTGTACTTTGGAAATTTATATTTATTAAATAAAACAAAAAAATTTGCACTGAAATAAAATGATCTTCTAATTCCATTTTCTGTGAACTTTTTGAAGTGCTCTCACATGTATGTGTGTTTGCATATAACTTTTAGAATTTATCTTTTGAGAGAGAGAGAGAGAGAGAGAGAGAGAGAGAGAGAGAGAGAGAGAGAATGCTCTCATCCACAAGTTCACTACCCAAATGCCCACAAAGCTGGGGCTGGGTCAGGAAGTGGGAAGGCACTCCAGCTCTCTTACATGGGTGGCAGGAGCCCAACTACTTGAGACATCGAACCAGGGTCTGCAGTGACAGGAAACTGGAGTCAGAAGCCAGAACTGGAACTCAGACCTAGTTTCTCTGATGTTGAACACAGGTGTCTTAACCTCCAGGCTAACTGCTCTTTCCATGTACATAATCTGTTTACTTTTAGGGTGTGTATCTTATCCTTTCTGATGGCATTAAAGAAATGTATGGTTTTTAATAGCCTGTTTTCCCATTTCGAAAGAAGCAAAAGCCTTTCACACAAATTTAGTTACTATTTTCATTTTACAGTTCTCTCTCTTCTTTTTCAACAGTGTGTATCTCCCCTTTATCTTCCCAAAGAGGACAGCTCCCCAAATCAACACATGTAACTCTACTCAGTAACTTCCAATGACTGAATAACATGTCGTATTACGATAATATCAGTATTTATCCAAATTCCACCTTGTTGATGGCCACTATTATTTCAAATAATCATGGAATGAACAACCTTGCATAGGTGAGATATGTATTCCTCTGTTACCTTTATAGAATTCTCTTATGTTGGTAAATTTCTAGTGTTGGAATGGTTGATTCCAAAGAAACATTCATTTTTTAAAATTATATTTACCTATTTTAACATTGAACAGTTTTTTTACATTTTACCATATTCACTTTATATGTAGGATATTATACACATACACACACTAGTTTTTCTTGAAAATAGAAAAAATTAATATCAGATAACACAGGATTCATGACAATGTTAATAAAGTGTGGTAATAAGGATATGTTCTGTATAATTTAGTGAAGATAATATTTATAGCTGTATACCAAATAATATAACATGCACATATTTTTAATTCTCTCTTTCCATATATATATATGTGTGTATGTGTATAAATATATACATATATTAAAATTTCCACACAGGAGATAAAATGTGAAATTCTTTTGTGTGTGTGTGTGTGTGTGTGTGTGTGTGTCTGGCTTATTTCATTTAGCACAATGATCTCCAGTTCCATCATTTTGTTGCAAATGTCAGGCTTTCACTCTTTTTTATGGCTGGGTAATATTCTGTTGCATATTTCTACCACATTTTATTTTTCTAATCATCCATTGATGGACATCTAGGTTGACTACAAATGTTTGCTATTGTGAATTGGTCTACAACAAACATAGGAGTGCTGGTTGCTCTTTCAAATGCTGACTTAATTTCCTTTGGATATATTCCCAGCAGTGGTACAGCTGGATCGTGTGGTTGATCCATTTCTAGTTTCCTGGGGAAACTCCATACTGTTTTCCCTGTGGCTGTATTAGTTTGTATCCCCACCAATAGCATTTTGGGGTTCTCTTTTCTCATTTCTGCTAATTTGTCCGAGACTTTACCAAATTCTTTCTGAATATGCGTTATCAGTAGATTCTTCCCTCAGAATATTATTGATGCTCTTTCCTCAATCTTCTGGAATTGTCACTATTGAGTCTTCTCATTCTTTTAAATTTCTGACAAATCTATCAAGGAAAATGTCTTCGCCCATGCGTTTCTTTTCAATATTTTAGTTGTGCGTTTACTACTGAGGTTAAACACAACTTCATCTTTGAAGGCCATTCTGCTATTGTGTCACTCACCCATTCCCTATCAATTTGAAATGATTTTAAATAATGGGAACATGTAAAAATATATTTTATCACTTATTACTGTGTCTGTGTTCTCTAATAGAATGAGCACTTCCTAAAATGAAGTACAAAGTTGTATCATTTTTTGAATACACAGAAAAAAATTACAGTGCCTTGCCTAAAGTAGACATTCATATATTGGCTCAAGGAATAAAATTGACACACTGATGTGTTCCATAATTATTCCTCTAAGCAATAGGATATACCCTCCATGTTCTGTGAGGTAAACAACCAACTTGTTAAGATAAGGTTCTGGTCTCCCTGCCCTCCACTCCTCAGCTGTGAACATCAACACGCTTTTTAATGCCCCCTGCTACTGTTACCTTGCTCTCCTCCACTTCCCTAGTCCAATGGGTGATCTCCAATGGCTGTGAGAGCCCCTTCTGTCATTTACTAATGAGTTATTTTTGTCAGTGTGTTCCTTGTTCTGTGACTCGGTTACTGATACAAGTACCCCTTCATGCAACCTGTTTGATCAAGCAGCCTAGTTAGAGCCCTGACAACAAACACATTGCAGCTTTACCAAATATAATCAAAAAGGAAAACTTCCTAAATGGTATGTACGTATACATACATGACCTTAAATTCACTGCTATATTTGTCATGGAAAGCCACCATGAGACATTTTCGACTGGAAGACTCCACTGAGAATGGCAGGACGGAGGGACTGAAGCAGCTGCTGTACTAAGAGTGTCTCTAGGCTCAGGTGTCTACTGCTGCCATTTGCTTCCAGAACAGCTTTTCCTAGCAGTGAGTCAGATCCCATTTGCATGTCTTGATGTGGGGGAACGAAAAAAATCTCAATGTATAATTTCAGTTTTTGTGAAAATCTTCACTTTTTGCCATTACTCAACATTTAATTCAAAAGTTTTATTACCTTAGACACAGTATCCTTAAAATTTCCCCTTCTCATGCTGGCACAAAGCTTTTGCAAAGTTCTGGGCACTAATAGAGTGTGGAGCTGGGGTAGAGCCCGCTCCTTATGGTTCTTATTCATTGATAAACACATGTTGGAAATTCCCTTCCCTAAGTAAATGAGCAAGGTATCTGTCATTGTAAGAATGACATGAAGGAAAAGATGTGAGAAAAAGGAAAATAAAAACATCATGGTGCCACATATATAAAAATATACTACTGAGTATTGTGAATTATTTTCTTTCCAGTAAGTACTGAGACAGACACAAGTTTTTGATCAAATTACAGGACTTTCAGTAACTTGCATTTGGAGTCACTTTTTTGAATGACAATGAGAGAAGTGCTACATGCAGAAATAGTTGCAAAAATAATGGAAATATGTCATCAGTTGCTTTTGATGAATAATACTGCACCCTTAGGATTTTTGCAAAAAATACACCCTGACCTACTGGAAGATTAGCAATTTTGGATATAATAAATCTGAGTATCATGGGAGTGTCATCCATTGAGATAACATATTGTAAGACTAGTAGAAAAAAATGTGAGTGAGCTCATATTATATTAGAGAGCAAAATATAGTGTAGCCTGATTGCAGACTGATAGCAAGACAACAAAAGAGGTAACTAGACTTTCAGTTAGAGTTTACTGGATTCACTCCAAACATTTTCAGAGGAGAGTGGACAAAAGTAAAAAAGAATTGTTGGTTGTCTTTCAACAAGATATATACATTGACCCTATGCTATTCAAGAAAAGTATACATTTAATACTTACCAGGAATTAGGGCTGCTGCTAGATGGTACAAAGTATCAAAGTGAATTCCTTATAGTAGGAAGCTACTCTGCACTCCATTAATACCAGTCCTATAAGGGAAGGCCATTTGTACAGCAGTTAAGTTGCCATTTGTTACGCTCACATCCCCTATGGCAATCCCTGCTGTGCTTCTGATCCAATTTCCTGCTAAGGTGCACCTTGAAAAGCAGTAGGTGAAGGCTCTAGTCCTTAAGTCTCTGCTGTCCACATTGCCGGCCCAGACTGGGCTTCCAGCCCCTAGCTTTGGCCTGACCTAGTCCCAGATCTTGAAGACTTTGGGGGAGTAAACCTGCAAATGGAAGATTCATTCTCTCTCCTCTGTCTCTCTCTCAAATAATAAAATTAATTGATTAAATAGTTCCAAATAAATCTGGAAAATAATTGGTCTAAAGAAAGTTAAGCGGCGATTTGCATGACACAACACATTGGAGTTTGGGGCACATACGTGGGCTATCTGCACTCTAAGCTGTGTTGTGTGAGACCAGCCAGTTTTGCAGTGGCAGCTTAGCCTCTTGCACGGAAATGCTGGCCGTCTGACTTTTCATGCTTTGGTTATTTTTCATCAGATTTGGGAAATTTTTCCAAATCTTCTCTGTCACATTTTTTCTCTTCTCTCCTTCTTAGAGTCCAGGTTCCTGTGCTGCAGTCCTGTGGAATTCTGTCTTGTTCTGTTTTTCTTCTCTGCTCTCTTTCCTTTCAGTGAAAGGAATGTCTATGCATTGCTTTTGGTTTTGTTCAGCTGTCCTTTGCTGTTTTCAGGAGGCTGTGAAAACTGTCCGGTGAGCTTTACTTTCACTATTGCACTTAACTATTTTGCAATACTCTTCCTTTCACAACCCTGTTTCCAGTTGAAATGATCTGCTTTGTCTGTATATTTTCCTCTTTCATTTTTACCAGCATGCCTGACAACTCATTTTCTGCTAACTCCAGGATCTTAATCATCTCCGAATCTGCCTTTCTTCACTACCTCTTTTGCCAATGAACATGTAATTCCTCCCTTCTTTCTTGTGTGCAGTCAATGAAGTCTAGTGGGCGACACTCAGGGTGTATCCTCGCAGCGGCTCTGGATTGTGCTGTTTCTCAAAAAGGGTTTATGCATCCCTCCCTTCAATCGTTCATGGCCATTAACCCTCAGCTCACCTGCAGACTCTAAAGTCTGTTTACAGGCTTCATTGGGAGGAGGGGGTTTCATTACTAGGGCACATTATTTTCCCCTGGGTTTCATTTTTCTGGTACCAAATTATCTGGAATTTCTGTGGTTTTTCTTGGTGTTCCTGGACTTCAGACTAGACTGAATCACAGCACAAGCGTTTTTATCAAAGGTCTTATATACTTCCCATCAGAAAACCTATATTGTTTGTACAAAGGCATCTGACCTCTGCAAACCTATTGTGTATGCCCTGTGCCTTTCACCCAAACTGAACTAACATTAAAAATTTGCATCGTTTATAATCTGCATTCTCCTATGCATCCCTTTCCTGAGGCCTGGGCACAGAACAGTCTAATTGCTGCCTGAACTGGGAAGGGTAGCAAAGATTTTCAGGCAAAATTCTGGTTTTTGAAAGGACTACGTAAGAGTCAGTAGTGCAACATCCAAGGGCATAGATTTCGCAGCTGCCATTCCTGGTCTGAAATTCTTGCTCTGTTTATTATCTTGTGACCCTAAGCAAGTTATATAACCTTCCTTAAATTCAATTTAGGACCTGCAAGACAGAATAGTAACTGAATTTTCATATAGAGCTTTGTACAGAGAAAAATGGAGTTATACACATTAAAAGCCAAGAGCAGTGTCCGGCCTTGGTAAGGTTGAATATCTCTGAAATCAGAGGAGTTGGACATCCCGACTCTCTGAGCACCAGGCATGGGTGCTTCAGTGGAGTGTGGGATACTCAGGTTCTACACTAAACCGTGGTGATCCATGGTTAGCAGCTCAAGACACAAAATCCTGCAAGACAGCACTCAACTGGCCAGGAAACACAAGACTTGAGAGCTTATCAATAAACTGATCAAAATTGATTGCTATATGTATGTATGTATATGTATATATATATATATATATATATATATGTGATTGTTGTGATTTACTTCACCATTCTATTTTCTGATAGATCTACAATTTTCTTTCTTTGCTTGTTACAACTATTTTAAAATTCCAGGCCGGCACTGTGGCTCACTAGGCTAAGCCTCTGCCTGCGGCACCGACACACTGGGTTCTAGTCCCGGTTGGGGAGCCGGATTCTGTCCCGGTTGCTCCTCTTCCAGTCCAGCTCTCTGGACTCTCTCAGGAGTGCAGTGGAGGATGGCCCAGGTCCTTGGGCCCTGCACCCGCATGGGAGACCAGGAGGAAGCACCTGGCTCCTGGCTTCGGATCGGCACAGCAGCTGCAACGTGCCTGCCGTAGCAGCCACTTGGGGGGTGAACCAAAGGAAAAAGGAAGATCTCTCTCTCTCTCTCTCTCTCTCTCTCTCTCTCTCTCTCTCTCTCTCGCTGTCTAACTCTGCCATCAAAAAAAAAAAAAAATTCCAAACAACATCATCATCTATAGCTTTATTTTTTCCCAAGATAGCTTCCTATAGACTCTTTCAGGACCACAGTCTTTTTTTTTTATTTTAAAGCTTTTATTTAATGAATGCGTTTTTCATAGGTACAACTTTAGGAATATAGTGTATCTTTTCCCCTGTACCCACCCTCCCACCCCAACTCCCACCCCGTCTCCTACTCCCTCTCCCATCCTCTTCTTCATTATGGTTCATTTTTAGTTTAACTTTATATACAGAGGACCAACTCTATGCTAAGTACAGATTTTAACAGTTTGCTCCCCCCCACACACACAACACATGAAGTACAGTTTGAGAATTGCAGTTAATTGTGATAGTACAATTCATTAAGGACAGAGGTCCTACATGGGGAGTAAGTGCACAGTGACTCCTGTTGTTCATTTAACTATTAACACTCCTATTTCCAATGTCAGTGATCACCCAAGGCTTTTGTCATGAGCTGCCAAGGATATGGAAGCCTCTTGTGACCACAGACTCCATCAGTATTTGGAGACGGCCATAAGCAAAGTGGATGTTCTCTCCTCCCTTCAGAGAAAAGTACCTCCTTCTTCGATGGCCCCTCTTTCCACTGGGGTCTCACACTCAGAGATCCTTCATGTAGGACATTTTTTGCCACAGAGTCATGGCTTTCCATGCCTGCAATGCTCTCACAGGTCTTTCAGCCCAACCAAGAAGCCTTAAGGGCTGATTCTGAGGTCAGAATGTTATTTACAGCGAATGTCATTCTAGGGTTCTGTTGTGTGGACTGCTTCCCATGTTGGACATTCCTTTTTAATTCTGTCTATTATTATTATTATCAGGCATTTGATGATTTACACAGTCTCTTTTTAATCCTATCTATATATTGACTTTAACAATTAATATGATCGCGTTAACAATTAAGATGGCATTTTTACCACCAATTTTAATGGGATTGGAGTCCCATGACAAGTTTTTAAGCTGTACCCTTAGAAGTAAATCTGTAGGACTATATGCAGAGATATACAGCTTTACAATTATAAACTGCCTCCTCCCTCTCTTATTCCCCCTCTTGTTTTTAATTGGGATCTATTTTTAATAGATTTAATATACATATAACTAACTGTTATGTAAAGAGTTCAACGTATAGTATGAAGAAGAGAGAAGGAAAAAAAAGAAAAAAAGGAAATAAAAATAAAAGATAAAAATAAAAAACTGTCCCTGAACAGTTAGGATGAGGGTTATTCAAGTCATTGTTTCTAAAAGTGTCAATTTCACGTCTGTAGCTTTTGTTATAGGAGTGCTGTTAATTCTCACAGATCAGGGGGAACATGTGGTATTTGTCATTTGGGACTGAGTTATTTCACTAAGTGTGAAGTTTTTCAGATTCATGCATTTTGTTGCAAATGACCAGATTTCATTTTTCTTTACTGCTGTGTAGTGTACTTATAATTTCTTTATCCAGTCTTCAGTTGATGGGCATTTAGGTTGATTCCATATCTTAGCTATTGTGAATTGAGCTGCAATAAACATGGAGGTACAGATAGCTCTCCTGTTTACTGATTTCATCTCCCTTGGGTAAATTCTGAGGCGTGGGATGGCTGGGCCATATGGTAGGGCTATATTCAGATTTTTGAGGTATCTCCATACTGTCTTCCATAGTGGCTTTACCAGTTTACATTCCAAGCAACAGTGGATTAGGGTACCCTTTTCCCCACATCCTCTGCAGCATTTGTTGTTTGTTGATTCACATATGAGGTCCACTCTTACTGGGGTGAGGTGAAATCTCATTATGGTTTTTATTTGCATTTCCCTGACAGTTAGTGATCCCAAACATTTTTTCATGTATCTGTTGGCCATTTGGATTTCTCTTTTGAAAAATGTCTATTTAGGTCCTTGGTCCATCTCTTAAGTGGATTGTTTGTTTTGTTATTGTGGAGTTTCTTGATCTCTTTGTAGATTCTGGTTATTAATCCTTTATCAGTTGTGTAATTTGCACAGTCATTTTGAATCATATATTGTGATTGTTTTGTGTTACAACATACTTGTCTCCAGGAAGATTCGTCCCATTTATAGAATCACCTGTACAATCTGAGAGAGGCCATTTGGAGTCACTGTTGTGAACGCACTGGTAGGAGAGGGTGATATCCAGAGATGAAAGCAGAATGGTAGGAATTCAGGAAAGAGGGCATCTGTGGCTGGGATGTTTACTGTTTATCCAAGGTTGCATGTGATCCCTGTGATAAAAGAAATTAAATATAGAATAGATGCTGTGTACAGTACTATTCAGAGTGAATTTTGAGATGTGTTTTTTCTTCCATTTGCTGAATCTTTACTTATTGAGGGTTAATCTTATAAGTATAAAGTAAATTGTAAATTGTAAAAATCAAGAGAGGGAATTGAAGAGGAGGGAGGAGAAAGGGTGGGAGTGGGGGGGGATGGTAGGGTGGGAAGTACGACTATGTTCCTAAACGTATATATGAAATATATGAAATTCATTTACCTAAAATAAAAACTTTTAAACAAGACACTGAACATACTGTTACCATTTCTTGCAACTCATTTAGTCCTTAATTATGACTTGCAATTTTCTATTTACATACCTCAATGTTTTGCTTAATAAAATCCTGGTTGTGTTTAAAAAAAAGAGTGAATCAGGGGAATAAAATGGTCAAACACAGCAGGAAAGGGAACATGATACTTTCCCAGCTTTTGTATTTTTGGAAAGCAGAGAGACAGAGGTAACGAGAGATGTGTAGAAAGACAAAGATCTTCCAACTACTGCTTCACTCCCCAAATGCCTGCGACACCTACAGCTGGGCCAGGCTGAAGCCAGGAGCCAGGAGCTCAGTCCAAGTGTCTCACCCGGGCGACAGTGACTGAAGTTCTTGAGTCATCACTGCTACTGCCTGGGAATCACAAGCAGAGCTGGGACTTGAACCCGGGCACTCAGATGTGGGATGTGGGTGTCCCCAGTGGCTCCTTAACTGCTGTGCCAAACAGCTGCTCCCAACACCGAGTCTGGAAAGAATGAATCTGAAATAGAACTAGCCGACACCATTCCCCCTCCTCTCTAAAGTCCACACAGCAGAGGAAGCATGCATTACAGGAGGGGGAGGGTGTAAGGTCTCCAGTAGAGTCGACTTCTGAGCTCACAGACAGGGCTGAGGAGGGAACTGTGACAAGAACAGGACAGCGAGGGAGAGCAGGCTGGAGCACCTGACAGAGTCAGTGGTGCAGTCAGCTTTGTAACAGTCGGATTGGGAAAAGTAGGGAAGACAAAGGAGTGAGCTGGCTTTCTTGGCCAGAACGCACACACCAAAGTTAATCTGAAATGGCCAGCCGAACTTCTTGAACAGGTGGGACTCAAAGTATCATTATATTCTTAGAAATGTATCCACAAACTACACTGAGTCTTTTCTCTTTGTATCAGTATCACATTCACATGAGAATTGTGTTGTAGTAATTATCCTCCATTTGCCGTGGCCCTGAGAATCTAATGCATAAATCAATTCCTTAAAAATAAAATAAGTCTTAAAAATCTTTTTAAAAAGTCAATCAGGGATGGTTTCTTTTTTTCTTCATGTCTTTATTTGATAAGCAGAGTTACACAGAGGGAGAGGTATCTTCCATCTACTGGTTCACTCCCCAAATGGCTGCAAAAATCAGGGCTTGGCCAGGTAGAAGCCAGGAGCCAGGAAATTCTTCTGGGTCTCCTACATGGGTGAAGGGGCCCAGGGACTTGGGCCATCTTGTGTTACTTTTCCAGGCACTTTAGCAGGGAGCTGGATCAGAAGTGGAGCAGCCAGGACTTGAACAAGTGCCCATGTGGGATGCCAGTGCTATAGGCTGTGGCTTAACCCACTGTGCTACAGCACCGGCCCCATAATGGCTTCTTCTGAGCAATCCCAGAAAGATATCACTAAGGTGGTTCAGCCCCCTTGGAGTAGGGGGCAGGGGGCCAAGAGAATGGATCATGCTGGCTTCCGGGGTTGTCAACACAGAGAGCAGGTAGGTGCAGGCTCTAAGGATGGAGCTGAAGAACGGGGGCTGGGCAGGGAGATGGTGGAAGGCGACTGACCCCTTCCTGGGACCTCCCTGTGATCCTTACCTGTCCAAGAGTGTACAACGTCCATGTGTGGCTGTGGGAAGGGCACATTGACAGAGACCTGTTCAGTCTGAGCAGAAATAGCAGTGGATGCAGACATGGAAGAAACGTAGATACGAAAGGAAGAGTGTGATTCAGGGACACGTTGGGGACCTCTGGGATTTCCAAAGCTATGGAAGAAGTACTTCGAGCTCAGTGTTCTCAATCTTGATGTAGCCTGGATCTTCAGTGATAGGTATTTTGTAACAGGGTTTTTGTAGTACAGTGCGATGCTGGCAATGTTTTAGATAAAACCATCACATAGGATTGAATAAAGAATGGACTTGTGCCATGCCTGGTGGAGTCTTGGGATCTGAGGTGCTTAGGGATTGAGCAGTATCTGGCAGGATCTGTGATGACCCTGAAAACACTGCCTGGGAATCAGCCTCTCTGAGGTCCTGAGTGGAACGTTTTGTGGCTTGCATATGTTAACAATCGGGTGCCAAATGCAGATTCAGGCTTCAGAGCACTGCATGAATTCACTGGAGGAAGACTAAGAAACCATATGGTAACAGCAAAAATCAAGTAGTGTTGTGGGGAAGGTCTAGAGCTTTCTGTGCCCTAGAGTTGGCCCATGGGATAGCCACGTCTCTCTCCTCCTCTCCCAGGACAAGCACCTTAGCTAGAATCTGGTGGGGAGGGAAAAAAATGCAGCTGCAGTGCGTGTTCTTGAGTTGATGCCTTCGTGGAACCACGGGGAACACGCCCACAAACCAATTGTGCTTGTTGACTATTTAAAGCCGTGCACTCTGGCCAGGCGGTGTGGAGTTCTGCTTTTGACTGACGCTGCTCTCTCTGGTGAGTAAAGTAAATCTTTACTTACTCATTTCTCTGGAGTTAGCAACTGTTTTGGGTGAGCCTTCTTGGTACTAGCAAGCCTTGAGACTAAAAATTGTATCAGGAAATTGGAGTCGTTTAGGTGTGGGTAAGGAAGTCTCCAACGTCCTTACCAGTGTGGAGAGCACTGCTCTCTAACTTACTAGACCTGCTAGGCTGGGGAGCCGCAGCGGCAAGGCTACCGAGCCCAGTTCTGAACCCTTGTGTGACTAGATTCTAGAAGCGTTTGTAGGGAACACAGTGCCAGAAACAGCAGTGGAGAATTTTGAGTTGGCGTTTCAATATGCCACGGAATTTTCAGAGAAATGACAGGTTTCATCCAGAAGTGACAGATGCAGGTATAAATGGAAGCTTTCCGGGCCTGGCATTAGGGATTATACCAGGTTGCACACCATCAAATCCTTCCGTGTGGGGATGATTCACAATGCACTTGAACTAGCAGCCAGTGATACGGAGAATCACCAGAATTCTGATGTCATTTTTTTCCCACATAGCAGAGAAAGCAAAAAACAGGTCAGCCTTGCACAAACTGCTGTGTTGTGATGTTTGAAAAAATCAGTCCTGGTTTGAAAAACCTGCAGTGAAAGCAAACTCCGTATATTGAAGAAAGCCTTGCATAAAACAAAACCAAAAACATCTCCCAGGCGTGATGGGGGAAAAAAAACCTCTAAATTCTTGTAATTGACTGAAGTTCATTCAGAAGAGTGAAAGGCAGCTTAAGTGGAAGAAAACAGGATTTGGCAATGATGTTGGTGTTTAAAACCCCAATTTGGGATCCAGACACTAGGGTTGAAGCAGGTGTCACTCAGCCCCAGGTGCAAATCTTGAAGATAAACAACGGGCCGTTATGGGCTCCTGGGCTCAGGACCGTGGTTGGTCATAAACCAATAGCTTGTTTCTGAGGTGGGAAACTATCAAACATGATAGGCTTGACCTCATTTGAAAGTACGGTCTGTGTGTTTGGGCTGTTGACGACATATCATGGACTGGGTGGCTTATGAGTAATCTTCATTTCTCGCGACTGAAGGCTGGGTGTCGAGATTAGTGTGCCCACCTGGTTGGGTCCTGGAGCGCTCTTGATTTCCTGTTGCAGACAGCTGATTTCTCACTGCACTCATGTGGCAGAAAGAGCAAGAGAGCGCTCTGTAATTCTTTGATAAAGACAGTGTCCCTTTTCCCAGGACTCCATCCTTATAACCTAAGCACCCCCTGACACCATCACTCTGGCAGTTAGTTTCCACATGAGAGGGGCACACAAACATTCATAGCATCACATAATCTAACTCTTAGAAGACTTCAGTAGGAGCAGGCTTGTCCTAGAATTCTGCAGAAGGTCTTATGTGTCTGACTTGTGTCAGTTAAATGCCATACCTCTGCCGAAGGCTCTGCACAACTTCATAGCCTTGTGGTTGTAACTTTTGTTGGAAACGGTATCTACACTGCAGGTTTTTAAATTAGCGATATTCTTAGGGGGAAAATCTTACCAAAAATCAATATGACTTTTCTGACTTTTCCTTATAAAACTGTTTTAATATATATTCAGTGAGGACTTTTCTAAGACAATCTATCACATAATTGCAGGGAGCAAAACTCCTGTTATTTTTGTTTCATGTGTACATTTCCCTTCTTTAACTTTTGAGTACTTAAGTCTTGTTAATAATATTTTTCTATTTCACTATGTTTTATGAGCAAGAGTTTTTAAAGTGTGTGTGAGAGAGACACAGAGGGAGAGACACACACAGAGAGATACAGAGAGAGAGAGACGCGCACAGAGAGAGACGCGCACAGAGAGAGACGCGCACAGAGAGAGACGCGCACAGAGAGAGACGCGCACAGAGAGAGACGCGCACAGAGAGAGACGCGCACAGAGAGAGACGCGCACAGAGAGAGACGCGCACAGAGAGAGACGCGCACAGAGAGAGACGCGCACAGACACAGACGCGCACAGAGAGAGACGCGCACAGACACAGACGCGCACAGAGACGCGCACACAGACACAGAGACGCACACACAGAGAGACGCACACACACACAGACACACACGGAGAGACAAGGAGAGACAAGGAGAGACAGACACAGAGATAGAACGAGTCCATCTACTGGTTGACTACCCAGGTATGCATAATGGTCAGAGCAAGGCCAAATTAGACTAAAGTCAGAGGCCAGGAACTCAATCCAGGTCTCCCACTTGGGTCGCAGGGATCTAGTTTTTTGAACCATCACTGCTGCCTCTCAGGGTGTGATTAGCAGGAAGCTGGAACTGGGTGTGGAGCCAGGACTCAAAACCCAGCCACTCTGATATGGGATGTGGGTGTTTCATCTAGCATCTTAACCACTAAGCAAATGCCCACCCTTGTTTCACTATTTGTATGTGGCTTTTGTAAAAATTGTAAAATTAAATAAGTGGATTCAACTCACAAGTTTTTGAACATCTTACATTTACATGCTGGAAGATCATAGGGCTTTTCTGTTTCATTCTGTTCCAGTCAGAACATAAATTTACCCAATTAAAATAGAAAGTTCATCAAAAATTCTTCTCAACATCCAATATATTCCAAATCACACTTACAGAAGTTCAAAATTAAACTCATATACCATCTGAGTTCTCACTCTGATTTGTTCAGTTCCTCTTTGGCTTCGCTGAGATAATTTTCAATGTCTTTTTGTTTGTGAGGTCTATTTTTAATAATTACAGTTCCCTAGTTATTCAGAAGATGAAGTTTCTTAGCAATCTATTCATGGAATACTTGGATTAAATATGTCAAACCAATTCTGATCAACATGGAATCAACTTTTCAAGAACATGTTTACAAAATAATTTAAAAATGCCATTATAGGTTTGAGTTAGCTCCATCATCCTGGATTTTGCCATTTTTGAGTAGTTATTTTAAAGCCATGTTTTTTAATTCTTCTAGGTCAATATAAAATACTAGACTACAGTTCATTAACTTCGTGACCATGTATTCTTAGGTTTCTCTTATCTGCCAACATGTTAATGGGGTTGCTTTCATCTTTTCCTTTGTAATATATTTTTAAAAAATGTATATTTATGTGAATGGCCGAGTGACATATACGGAGACAGACAGATACACATATCCACATGCAGAGAAAGAGAGAGAGATACCCCATCTACTGGTTCACTTCCCAAATGTCTGCAATACCCAGGGTTGGGCCAGGCCAAAACCAGGAACCTGGAACTCAATCTCTCCCACTTGAAGGGCAGTGATCCAAGTGTTGGAGGCATCATCTACTGCCTCCCAGTGTGCATTAGCAGGAAGCTGGATTGGAATCAGAGTAGCTAGAATTCAAAGCTTATTTGGATGCGGAACGCTGGTGTCCGAAGCTTGAAGCCTAACCTGCACCACAATGCCTGCCCACTTAATTGTTTTTTATGGAATAGATCACATTCCTGTTTCTTTACCCCAACACATAAGCTATTAGGAATGGGATAGGCGGTGGAAGCTTTCTGGTTTCCTTTTGGCTTGTGGGATTCCTTGCTGTTATTTCGCCTGAGGGATTCAAATTACAGCCTCTGCTGTCTCTGGAAAGCCTTTCTCTGGCATCTCTAAGTGAACGTGATCGGTGTGGTAAGTTCCTGTGTCAGTTTGGGCTAAAGAATTCCCAGATAACGGATAAAACAGTATTTCTCACTGTGTGCAAGGATGTTCCTTGAGGAGGGGGCTCGTTATGGGTCTCCCAGGCTTCCCTAATCACGTGAGCCAGTTTCTTTTCTTTTTTCTTTTTTCTTTTTTTTTTTTTTGACAGGCAGAGTGGACAGTGAGAGAGAGACAGAGAGACAGAGAGAAAGGTCTTCCTTTTGTCGTTGGTTCACCCTCCAACTGATCCGATGGCAGGAGCCAGGAGCCAGGTGCTTCTCCTGGTCTCCTATGTGGGTGCAGGGCCCAAGCACTTGGGCCATCCTCCACTGCACTCTCTGGCCACAGCAGAGAGCTGGCCTGGAAGAGGGGCAACCGGGACAGAATCCGGCGCCCCTACCGCGACTAGAACCCAGTGTGCCAGCACCGCAAGGCAGAGGATTAGCCTGTTGAGCCACGGCGCCGGCTGAGCCAGTTTCTATAATCTGTCCCCTCGTGCTGACTTGTTTCACCTGAGGGCCATGCTACTCTGCCCAAGGGCTTTTGAAACGGGCTGCCCCAACAAGGTCTCCTAGCCTCCGGTGTTCCATGGCTTCCCCAGCTCTTGCTGTATCTGCTCATCCTGAGTGTTGAAATAGATTTATTCTAAAATTTTCTTCAACTTCTGTCAGTTGATCTTACATTTCTGATCCTTGGTATCGTTGACTTAAAAGTAACCAACAACAATGAGAGAGGGAGAGCGACTGTCTAGAGGATAATATTTATTTGGCACTATCAGAGCAGATCGTTGCAATGGGAATACATTTGCTATAGTAAGCTATGAGTGTCTTCAAGGAGACTGAAGCAAGGGGACGTTCCTAAAGGCAAAAATGAGAAATAGTTCTTCAGAGATTTTGAAACAAGTTTTGTTTCGATAGTTAATACATCAGGATTACGTTAGTCTGAGGTTGAACAGCAGTTGCATAGATGTGGATCTTGGTGTGTAAGGTTGTGGTGGCTTCTGTGTAATGTCATGGTTCTTGTGATCATATCGGGCAATTACATGTAAGGAACCTTTCTTCATAACCTCCCAGCTTTATTTATTTACTGTTTTGTTGTTGTTGGAATTGACACTAATGGCTCCATTTTGATCCTGGCACCTTCACCTTTCATTTTCCTTTCAAATTATAGCCCTCTGCGCCTTTTTGATCAACATCTATTCTCTAAAATATTGTTGATCAACCATCTTATAGTTGTATCTGATTATTCCTTGTTGTCCAATCCTGGTGACACAGCCATACACACACTCTCCAGTATTTATTGTATATTCTTTTGTTGTTGATACCACAGTTTTATTTTGGGTAACGATCCTCTTCTAATGTACAGGCTTTGGGTATAGCACAATGATGAAGAAATTAGAACGTGTCACTGATCTGTGCAGAGTGGTTCAGAGATATGCATTTGTCATAGAGGAATCACTGAAACACAGCAAAACTCTGGTGCTGTGTAAACATGAGAGGACGTGAGACTTGTGCTGCTATGATCATCTTACCATGGTGAGAATCAGAGACTAGATCCAATACAATGGAACACAGAGCCGGGATGGACAGCAAAGTGAAACTGATGATCCAGGCTAACCAGCCTGAGCCAGCACCATTCCTTGGCTTTTTCACTACATGAGCCAAGTATCTTGATACAGAATTCTCAACTGAGAATAGTTTCAAGCTGAGAGTAATGACATAAAATGGGAGATTGACTTCCTAAATCATGAAGTTAAGTTGGGTTAAATCTCAAGGTAGTCAATGTCCTAAATAAGAAAATTGGAAATTATTGTTACGGGGAATATAGGGAGCTAAGCACACATTGTGATTATTAAGTCATATATATATATATATATATATATATATGCTTGGAAGGACAAGTGTTGGAACATTAGTGGGGAAAAATTAGTATACTACAGGCACAGGAAGGAAGATCACACAGATGAGGTTAAATCCAGCCCATCTGGCAAGAGCCACAACTTGTAGTTGGAAACCTCGCATGGTTAGAAAAACCAAATCCCTAGTCCTAAGGCAAATTTAGAAAATATTCAGGCAAGAAAGATGGACATTTAGATGCATCTGGAACCTGAAAGAATCCTGTTCCTTCAAACAAGTTCTCAGCACCCCTGGGGCGTTTCCTTTGTGCCAGAGGAGGAGCCAGTTACTCTCATGGTCATCCTGTGGCTGGAATGGAGCTTGGAGGAGAGAGGAGCCGAAATGTTGTCACTTCACACCATGGTTCAATTTACTTCAAGACACAGGTTGAAGTAGAAACCTGTAACTCCTGGGCTTGAGCAGATGTTGAAGAGTAAACAAGTGGACATTCACAGACCAAAGTGTGAATTCCTACCTAACTCTGACACAAGATTTTTGAAATAATCAGGAAAACTACAAGCTGGTTGATAATATGCTGATTTACTTGGTTATTCTAGACATTTAAACATTCATTTGTATTTCTCTCTTCATTTCAGTTTTGAAGTATATATTCAATTCAGTTTTAGGGATATCAAATCAATTTTTCATTGTATTATCCATTTTCTTAAACACATTTATTAAAAACATCTTTAAATTCTATGCCCAATAACTTAGAATTTCTGAATCTCCTGAAGATCTGTTTCTCTTAGTTTTCTCCTGAAATTCTTTCTTGCTGTCTCCTGAAATGCTAGATCATTTTTCCTAAAGATATATTTATTTGAAAGGCTGAGTTACAGAGAAAGAGAGCTTCCATCATCTGATTCACTCCCCAAATGTCCACATGTGCTAGGACTGAGCCAGGCAGGAATTAGGAGCTTCATCTGGGTCTCCCATGTGGGTACAGGGGCTCAAACACTTGGGACACTTCCTCTGCTTTCCCAAGTGCATTATCAGGGAGGTAGATTGGAAGTGGAGAAGCCAGGACTCAAACTGGTGCTCATGGGATGGGGCCTTCAAAGGTAGCAATTAATGCACGTGCCACAACACTGGCCCTGCTAAATTATTTTTTATTGTACTTTATGTGTATGTACCCTTCCAGTGGTAATTTGAGAATCTGTTGATGGTCCAGGGGTAGGGTATTCCTTAAAGTTTACTTTCGTACCAAGGATTCAATTAGGGTAGTTACAGGACACTTCAATATAATCAGAGAATCAACTGCCTCAACTTTGGCTTCAGACTCACAAATCCTTGCCTTTTTTTCTACTTCTCCTTCTTCTAGTTTGCAAATAGCTTAGGGTCCCAGATGAAAGCTAGGTATATTTATCACAGCTTCTGCACCTGTCCTCATTATCACAGGTATCCTCCTCAGCTTAGCTCTGGGTCTCCCAGTGTGGCTTTTGACTTGACAACTTCTAGAAAAGAATCACAGAGTGTTGAGCTTACTCTAGCTTACTCTAGGCTATCACATCTGTCACTTAGATATATTTTATTCAGGTTTCCTTACTGAAACGGGCCTGTCTTCCGACAATAGCAGGGGAATCCTCTCCTCCATGAATAAGTGATAGTTTCCATTCCACAGGGCTGTAGTGGAGAAATTTGGGAGTGGCCAGGTACTTCATTTATCTACTTTGCCACACCTCGAGATGCCATATCTGTACCCAGGATTGTGGCTTCTCACTCAGAGGTCCTGGGCTTGGGATCAGATGCTAGGATTCCAAGATGGAAAAGTAGGTTATATTATTTCCATAATTACTCTTCTTTATCTTTTCAGTATCCATTTTATTCTTGTGGTCACACTATGTGGACTTTATTTTGGGGATCTCTCCTAGGCCCATGTAGCTTCTGCAAAACTGACTTCACTCCTAGTTTTCTGAAAATAACACGTGCTCCAGACTAAACTTATTATGTACCATGGCTTGGCCTTAGAGATTTGCTCAAGGACCTAGAGTAAGGTCCCTAGGACAAAATCAGGTTGAGCATTGACTAAGGAATCTTAACCCTGGGTACCTGCAAAGTTTACAGAGTGAGTCTTGAGAATGAAACTCACAGGGTAGAAGGCAGAACCTGGAGAATTAGGGAGGCCAAGTCCTCCTAATGCTGAGTAAGCTGCCTGTAAACATGCATGAAGCCAGCACTGTCCTTGGACATTTGGGTAGTAAAAGCCAATAGATTACTTTTTTCTCAAATATATTTTAAGCAGATTTTCTATGACTTATTAATAAAATAGACCTAATTGAAAAAGGTTGTCTTGGGGCCGGTGCTGTGGCACACTAGGTTAATCCTCCACCTGCGGCGCCAGCATCCCATGTGGGCACCAGTTCAGGTCCTGGTTGTTCCTCTTCCAGTCTGGCTCTCTGCTGTGGCCTGGGAAAGCGGTGGAGGATGGCCCAGATGTTTGGGCTCTGCACCCGCATGGGAGACCAGGAAGAGGCACCTGGCTCCTGGCTTCGGATCGGTGCAGCGCCAGCCGTCGTGGCCATTTAGGGAGTGAACCAGTGGAGGGAGGACCTTTCTCTCTGTCTCTCTGTCTCTGTCTCTGTCTCTCTCTCTCTCTCTCTCACTCTCACTGTGGCTCTACCTGTCAAAAAATATTTTTTTAAAAGAAAAAGTTGTCTTATGCTCAAAAGAGAGCAGCTTGTATTTAGCAGGATGTGAATGGGAAGGAGGATTTGTGACCATTTGCTATTCCTTGAGTGGCTTGAATCCATCTCTCCAATCTTGGTAAGAGTCCCATAGTTATGGCTGCAGGCTGACCACTCTTGCAATCAGTGCATATGGCTAGAGTGGGGATCAACCCACTAAGCCATAGTGATTAATTCAGGAGTGAGCACATGACTGAAGTCTTTCTGGTCACAATGAGACTCTGGACATCTGTGGACATTCTGGAAGAGGATCCTATCATTGCTAATGGTCTGGAATGCTGAGACCCAAGGAAGGGTAGCTGCTACCACAATCCTGCCAAGGGATCTCTACACTTGCACATGAAAAAAACCCAACAAGTCAGAAGGGAGAGCAGAGTGTTGTTCAGGAAGACATTTTTTGACCCCCAAATCTAGCTACATGTGAAAGAGAGCTTACCTCTGGCCACTTCTGCTACATGAGCCTATAAATCCATCCTTCAAGTCTATTTGGAATCTCTTTTCTGTTTTCAAAAGAAGAATCGTAGCTGATGCTGTATGTGGTCAGCTTCCCTAGTATGGTTGCACTATACAGGCAGTATAAGCATCTTTCATGGAGCATGTGTTAGAGGAGATGTGTCAGGTTATTTTAAGCTATGTCTGTGCACATAGTCACTTCCACTCTGTTGACCGCTATAAATACCAAAAGACAGTATTGCCCAAGAGGAACATACAACAAAGTCAAAAAGGAAAGAAGGCAGATACACAAACACAGGCAATACTCCTAGGCACCTCCCAAAATGAAAGAGTCTTCAGCAGGTATTGTTGTGATGTGAGTGACCCACAGTGGACTTCTAAGAAGTCCATGAACTCTGCAAAGGAGTAGGCAAAATGTTTGAGTGTGTGAGCCGAGAAGCTTATCTCCAGGAGATGTGTAGATCTGTCATCAGAGAAGCAAGAAGAAATTCACCTTGAAACGGTTAAGGAGTAGTGATACACACATTCTTGCAGGAACAACAAAAAAATAGTTGTTGGTAAAACTGCAAATACATTCAAAATATGTTGCAAGCATGCTCATATTTCCATTCCTAAAAAAAATTGGTAGCTACTTAGTATACATTGCTCAAATGAATTTATGAATGACCAATTGTCTGGAACAGTTTAGGAAAGGGGCAGGGAAAAATAATGTGTGAACTGAGATTTGAATGAATGGAAATATGTGAAGCAGAATTGATTGCTGACATGCTTCTTTAATGATGATGAACTTACATAATCTTAAACATTTCAAGACTTTAAAAAATAAGTATATAATTATTTACTACGGTGGGCATTGAATAGTTAAATGCCAGTTAGGATCTCTGTATCCCACACTGGAGTACCTACGTTCTATGCCTGGATCTGGCTCTGTCTCTTGACTCTAGCTTTCTGATAACGCATACTCTAGGAGGGAGCAGGTGATGGCTCCAGGAACCAGGTCCCTGTCAGGTGAATGGGAGACCTGGACTGATCTTTTAGCTACAGGTTTGGCCACCTGGACCAGCTCCAACCATTTTAGGCATTTTGGGAGTGAATCAGAGAATGGAAGTTCTCTCCCTTTCCCCTCCCCCTCCCTCTGTCTCTTTCACTCTTGTGTTTCTCTCTCCCAAATACATAAGACAATTTGTAAAAATCTACCTATATTTCTAGATGGCAAACATATTCACAGTGTTTACCATTGAATCAAGGAAATGAAGTCATACCCAACACACAGTGGCTATATAAGAAATTGTTTCATTATAAATGGATAAATATCCATTCACAGTATATTAGGACTCTACCCTTTTATATTTGTAAGCTTATGGAGGACATGTGGATCAGTATCAGGGGATGAATCTTCAAGATGCATATACAATCCTTAAATAGGTAGGAGTTTATTTTCCATTTAGTATAGCTATCAATTTTTGACAATGGATCTATGGCTTTGAGAATTTAATCATGTGATATGCCATGCGATTTCTCAATCGGTTCATTTTCCTAATGATCAGTGTTGATGTTGGCTTGCAATCTGGAGCATGCAACCTCACTTGACTAATACCAACTCCTACATCCGGCAGGGCCATTGCTGTGGATAGAAGTGCTCACTGGTTCTACAGTTACCAAGGGGGACTCAGCTACCCCTCCCCTCTCTGTCCAACTTCTACTGAAGCAGGTCTCCACAGAAGTGCTGAAGTTTACAAGATCCCCACTTGATTTTCTGTTCACTGAAGTTTGAAAATCGTAGATCTTGAGCATAGTAAAAGTTTACAAAGAATTCTACTTCTTCCAAATAACCCAGTTAAGTGAAGGTGCAAGCAAGCCTACAGGGAACCCTGGGTACATTCACTATCTTAACTTACCAGCCAAAGACTTCAGGTATTGGATGATGCTAGAACATGCTTTTTTCTTATAGGGAGGGTTTACATTAGCAAACTATGGTGGGATTAAAAGCTGAAGGTTTAATCTTTATTTATAAAACGAGCTTAGACTATTTTTTTAAGTATTTATTTAACTAAAAGGCAGAGTGAAAGTGAGAGAGAGAATATGAATGAATCTTCTATCTGCTGGTTCACTCCCCAAATGGTCACAACAACCAGGGAGGGGCTAGGCAGAAGCCAGGAACCTGGAAATCCATCTGGATTTCCTTTGTGGGTTCCAGGAGCCTAGGCACTGGGGCCATCTCCTGCCTTTCCAGGCACATTAGCAAAGAGCTGGATGGGAAGTGGAGCAGCCTGGACTTGGCACGCTGATATGTGATACCAGTGGCTTAACTAGCTGTGACACAATCCTGGCTCCTATATGCTCTATATGCTTATTTTGTTTTTAAAAGTGTAAATACACAGTCAAGAGTTTGCACATTATATGTGAATTCTGAAAGTACAAAATTCCTTTTCCAGATCAATATGTAAGGGTGTAATCTATTTTAACTTATATGTGGTGCACGAACAGGGTATAAGAACCAAGAGGGTGCTCCTATTTTCATGCATCCAGATGATACAAAGAAAATGTCTCATGTTGGTTGTTTGATTTATGAAGTAGAATTATATAAGTAATGGATTGCACTGGAGAAGAATATATTTCTTCTTGACCACTCTGCTATAGAAAAATTATTGGCAGACATTAACTCTGAGGGATAAAGGCAGATTTTTTAGAAGACAAATTTTATTGTTTTTATGACATAAAGACAGACTAAGAAATTTATCTCCTAACACATTTAGCCATTTAGTTAGGAATAAATCTACAGATTCCCTTGAAAATGAGCATAATCCAATAGGAACTTGGAATCCTTGAAGGATACCCACAGAAATGACACCTTGAACTGTATATACATGTAGATGATTTCTGCATTGTTTCCTTGTGCAAAGTCCATCTTTTGACAGATTCAGCAATCGAATTTACTTGTGCCTGTCTACTCTTCAGCAGCCCTCCAAAATGTGCTGGTGCTGTTAAGCTTCTTTGTGCTATTAGTCATACTCTTAGGTAAAACCTACGTAGGAGTTTCTAGACTCTACTGCATTTCCTGGGAAATGCAACCTTTATGGAGCCAAGCTATTCACTCTTCTTGCCCACTGTGCAGTATTTTAGCTGATAAACTAACAAGAATCAACATTTACTAATCTAGTTAGCACCTTCTCTGAATGTATTTCTCATTTTGATTTTATTGAGCAACGATGTTAATGAAAGCAAGTGTCTAAATCAAGATCTAAATTTCCTTAAAGAGTTCCAGTCGATTTCAGGAGAAATTTCAACTTCCTTTGCTCAGTGTGGAATCTGATTCATGACAGTGTCCCAGTCCTTTTCTTTGTTCTCTTCTTTTGCTTCTGTCCATGTAAATGACACTCTCCAACAAGACCCACTGATCCCTGGGCACCATGAGCTCCTTCAAGCTCGAGTCCGGGAATTTTTTTTTTTTTATTATTTTTTGACAGGCAGAGTTGACAGAGAAAGACAGAGAAAGGTCTTCCTTTGCCGTTGGTTCACCCTCCAATGGCCGCTGCGGCCGGTGCACCGAGCTGATCTGAAGCCAGGAGCCAGGTGCTTCTCCTGGTCTCCCATGGGGTGAAGGGCCCAAGCACTTGGGCCATCCTCCACTGCACTCCTGGGCCACAGCAGAGAGCTGGTCTGGAAGAGGGGCAACCGGGACTAGAACCCGGTGTGCCGGTGCCGCAGGTGCAGGATTAGCCTAGTGAGCCGGGGCGCCGGCCCTGGAATGTTCTTGTTCTTTGAAAATGCCCCTTGCCATTTCATGAGAGCCTATTTCCTGAGTCCCAGCAATGCCCTCAATGCCTCCCCATTCCCGGTCCTTCTCAAAATCTTACTGGAAGTCACTTTTCTCAAGTCTCAATGATCACTAATGCTCAGAATTCCCCAATGTATGGTGCAGGTTGGCCATCTGGGTTTCTTCCATCCTTGACTAAGCTTCTAGAGGCTACATCCATGGTTTCTCATTCCAGTCTTTCATATCTCACTTGGTACCTTCGTGAATCCTGCAAAGTGGAGTTGTTAGAAGTTTTCATTCAGTGTTCCACAATCACAAATGGTCAGAATTCATTGTTTCAGAATGTCCCAATTCATGAGAAAAGTTAGAGGAAGGCAAGACTCAGGCTACTTAGCAACAAAGAATTAACTCTAGTCTCTCATATAAAACAACAATCAGATTAAAAGCTAGTGTTTAACATATTACATAAGACTTTCCCAGAATGTTATGGATATATTTCTGGAGGCTAATTTTGACTATCTATGAACTAATAAGATCAAAGTAGCAGGTCTCTGCTTTGCTTCTTTCCCTTGTTTGGAAATTATGGGCCTTTAATTTCCTATGTTGTATGGCTCTGCTAGTTCTTCCACTCGTTTCTGATTCCTATGCATTCAAAGTGAGAGACTAAAAATCCAAGATAGCAATAAAATGAAGGTGTCTGATTTACACTAACAACAGGAATTTGAAGGGAAATGTATTACCTAATAATGTGGATATGTATTTCCTATTTCAATCTTTCAAAATACCTGGATTAAGAAAGAGCACAAAACAGGATATTCACAAAATAAGTATGTTAGGGAGATACTGCAAAATGGAAGTAATCCCACCTAGGTGTTGGGAATCACTGACTTTTTAAATTGCATGCTGTAAAATATTCTAAAAAACACATAGCGCTTGTAAATAACAAGACTTGTCTGTGTGCATTCAAATGCATGTATACATACTATATGTATTTGGTTTGAGATACTGTAGTTGATGGCCCACAAATAGAGCACAGATGGTTGCCTGATTCACAGTGTGGTTACTAAAGAATATGTTGTCTGAATTATGGAGAACAAGTTGGACATTAATTAGAAATTAACCGCAAATACTAAAATGATAAATTATGTTTTAAAATGTCATGTGACAATTATATGTAAGCCAGCCAGGAAACCGGACCCAGCTTTTGCGTGCTGGTGACGATCGGTTTTAGTGAACTGAGCTTACCTGGATAAACCCCGGTATACCTTCTTATGCTGCGCACTGGACCAGGCCGTTGCATGCTGCTCGTTCTGTTTTGCGACTTTCCATTTTAAAAATGTCTACTTCGCTCACATTCCCCAACTCCTGCTGCACCTTAAAAGGAACTCGTGTTCGGATGACCCAACCCTTCGGGTTTCTCGTGGTATTTACTCAGCTCTAAGTCGCCTTCTAAGGTCCAAGGGAGGTGCTCCAGCAGAGTCATGGGGGCCTTAGGAGCTGGGGGATGGAAGGGGAGCCAGTACGTTCAGTGCAGCCCCAGATCAAGCAGGTCGGGGTACCCCATCAGGGAGCCGCCCTAGCTGTGCCACTGGCGAGCTGGAGCTCCACGCACGGCAGGGATGTGGCTGAAGGGGCACTCTCTCAGATCCAAGGATGCTGGGGTGAGCCCCAGTCAGTCCTGGGGACCTTGGCATATGTCACTGTGTGTGTCGCTTCCCTAACGCTAAGGGGCACCAGAGACCCGGGCTGCGGCGACGCCTCCCTGGCGCCCCAGCTCACCGTGGCTGCGGATGACCTGGCGGCAGTGAGGCAGCTCCTGGGGGGCTGGCGGTGGACGGGGAGGGCAGCAGGCGACCCCAGGCAGCGCAGGTGACAAGGCTTCATCTTAAGACTAGATGAGACCACTTCTCATCCTTTCCTTCCCAGTGTGACAGCAGGGACTAACGTGTGGCGGGATACGCCTGTCCGTAGCTGCAAAGATAGAACGCATTCAGACAGACATGTAAACCACCACGTGGCCACCTCTGTGGACACTGCACTCACAACCCGTCCTGTGCACTCCATAAAATCGGTTGACAACATCGGTGCGCTGGACACCGTGGACACCTCGTGGTTCAGGGATACACAGGCGTACTCGCGAGCACTAGAGGCCATGGCTTCTTTGGCTTGCGGGCCTTCCATTGGAGAGACCACCTCCCCTTAGGGTGGTCCCCCTAAGGACAGAGAGAGGGTTGTCCCCAGACCCCTGCCACCCAGGGGACCTCCAACCTACCGCCCGCAACGCGCGGGCTTCTCCCAGAGACCCAGGGGAAGTGAGATGCTGCAGAAACCGGCATCCTCAGCCGGGCAGAGTCTGCATTCTGACTTTTACCGGTGACAAAAGGAGGAAAAAAGGAAAAAAGTGGGGAGGGGGACAGAGAGGGAAGAGCCGGCGCGGAGCCCAGACGGCCGGGCGGGGCACCTGGGCTGCCGGCCCGCGCGTTCTCGCCCTCCTCCCGTGGCCGAGCTGCCGCCACTGCACCAGGATGGAGCGAGCTCGGCGCGGGAGGAGATGACGCAAAAGCCAGCGCTCTCCCCCCAAAAAGTGTCTCTCCAGGACGAAGATGGCGGCAACTTAGCCCGGGGACTGAAGATGACTGTGGTCTCGGGAGGCCCAGCCCAGGCGACTCGGCCCCGCGCTCCGCGGGAGGCGGCGTCAGCGGTCGGGGCCCCGGCGCCCGCGGGCAGACCTGCGGCTGGCGCGCGGGGCGCGGGGTGGGGCGGAGGGCGCGCGCGGCCCGCGGCGGCGGCTGCCCAAGCTCCGGACGCCGGGAGAGGCAGCGCCGCTGCTGAGTAGGAGCGGGAGGAGGAGGAGGACAGGGAGAAGGAGAGGAAGGAGGAGGAAGAGGAGGAGGAGGGGAGGAGGGGAGGTGCTCCGGTCGCCGTCAGTGGGCAGCAGAGACGCGGCATGCCCCCGGCGGGGGAGAGCGGGCTGTCCTCGCCAGGGCCATGGGGACCCGTGCGCTGAAGATGCCGGGGTGAGAGCAGCGGCACCAACCACTCGCTCGCTCCACCATCACCTCCGCTCGGCCCCAGCGCGGCCAGCCCAGCGCCGGCCTCCTCGGCCTCCCTCTCCCTTTGCGCTCGCTCGCGCGCGCTCTCTCTCTCTCCCTCTCTCTCCTCTCTCTCTCTCTCTCTCTCTCTCTCTGCATTATTGTTTCCCACTCTACAGAGATGGGGTCGGCTGATGATTAGGTCGGGAGCGAGTCATTTTCCTCTAACGCCTGGTAATATTTATGTAGGCAAAGAGAAGAGAGAGAGGGAGAGAGAGAGAGAGTGAGAAGGAGAAGGGGAGAGGAGAGAGAGAGGAGAGATAGGGAGAGAGAGAAGAAACGGGAGGAGGGGATAAGGAAATTAAACCCTTTAAGTCAATGCATGTCGTGGTGACACCGGCAGCGGAGCCCTCACGGTGGAGTCGGCCAGGGCTGTGCGCTCCCAAAATATGACCAGGGGTGCCTGGATGTGTCGGCAGTATGACGACGGCTTAAAAATCTGGTTGGCAGCACCCCGGGAGAACGAGAAACCGTTCATCGATTCCGAGAGGGCTCAGAAATGGCGACTGTCTCTGGCATCTCTCTTGTTTTTCACAGTCCTGCTCTCTGATCACTTGTGGTTCTGCGCCGAGGCCAAACTGACCCGGACCCGGGACAAGGAGCAGCAGCAGCAGCAGCAGCAGCAGCGCCAGCGCCAGCGGCAGCAGCGCCAGCGGCAGCAGGAGCCCTCCTGGCCCGCGCTGCTGGCCAGCATGGGAGAGTCCTCGCCCGCCGCCCAGGCACACAGACTCCTCTCCGCCTCCTCGTCCCCCACCCTGCCCCCGTCCCCGGGAGACGGCGGCGGCGGCAAGGGCGCCCGAGGCAAAAGCAAGCGGAGCAAAGCTCTTTTTCTAGGAAACTCTGCCAAGCCAGTGTGGCGCCTGGAGACGTGTTACCCCCAGGGCGCCTCCTCGGGCCAGTGCTTCACGGTGGAGAGCGCGGACGCCGTGTGCGCCAGGAACTGGAGTCGGGGGGTGGCGGCCGCGGGGGAGGAGCAGCGCGCAGCTCCGATCTGGAACTTGTCGGATTTTTACCTTTCGTTTTGTAATTCCTACACACTCTGGGAGTTGTTCTCGGGGCTGTCCAGCCCCAACACTTTGAACTGCAGTCTGGATGAGGTGCTCACGGAAGGCGGGGAGAGGACCACCTGCAGGCAGTGCGTCGAGGCGTACCAGGACTACGACCACCACGCGCAGGAGAAGTACGAGGAGTTTGAGAGCGTGCTCCACAAGTACTTACAGTCGCAGGAGTACTCGGTCAAGTCCTGTCCCGAGGACTGCAAGGTAGGTGCAGGGGGTGGCCCCCTTCCCCGCGCGTCTCTCTGGGGTTGCTCCATGGGGGAATCTTCCAGGGTTTACAGCTTGGAGCGGGGTGGTGGTGGTATTTTTGTCTCTGGTGCTGCGGCTTTCGTGGTGGCTTTCGTGGTTGTAAGAGCTCGACTTGCTGCTCCAGCCGGGAGTGCCTGGCGCATTGCTGATGGGCTGTTGTTGAACGTTGCTGGTCTTCTGGGGTGAGCCAGGCAGTGGTCCACTGTTTGTAGCTGTGCAGTTGGCTCTGACTCCGCTACGTGTTGTCAGGAATGGAATGTGAGCAAGACTTTGCAGGGATACACAGTGGGCTGCCCCCTGAGCACCACGGATAGAGAGGAGTCGGGGAGACGGGGTGTGTGGTGTGGCACCTGTCCCTGACACAGGAGCCTTTGGACGGTGACATCATTAACTTGGTTGATCAGAGGAACAAGAAAGTGTTTGTGGTGGTTTGTGGACGAGAGGCAAGGACAAGAAAAATGTAACTTTTCACAGGGGTGGTTCAGGGTGTTTGAAAGTCCTCTGGGCCTACCTGAGTGTGTTTACTCTGAGTTTCTTGTTCTCTTGGCCATTTAGGATTATTCACCCGATATGCACTACGAATGGAGCAGAAAGTTGTGATCAGGCGTCTAGAGATGATAGCAATGTTTTATTTATCAAACACCTTATGTAACTAGCTTGATTTTTCAGCATGTCCTTCTGAACTCCTAAATGACCAATCCTTGATGCTGTGACCTAAAACTTACTGAAATACTTGATAAATTCTATTATATTTGAGCATTTCCTGTTCAATATAATATATAACTTGCTGATTGGCAAAAAAAAGTCTACTAGTTTCCTAAAAATTGGTCTTCCATTGGGCACCTGTCCCAGTATGGGTGTCTGTCCATGGTGCTGAAATGAAGTTACTGGAGAGCTGTGTTTGAGGATGACAATATGTAGTGATCTTTCCTAGTGAAGAAGTGATGGCATAGTGTCTCTGTCTTAATACTTCACTACAATAAACTTTATAAACAACACAAAATATTACTGCTTTCCAAAAAAAAAAGACACTGCATTTTCTCTTTTTTCCCTACTTCCCCAACCACACACAAAAACAGGATACTACCCATTTTTGCTACACTTGCTGGGCCCTGGGAAAGAGCAATGAAGGGTAGCATAGATCAAAGTAATTTGTGATGCTTTCACAAGGAAACTGGGTTGAGGGATAAATCATTTCTGATGAAAATAGATCAAGGCCTATATTTCACTTTGGGTCAGTTAGTTGTGCTTTTGACAATTAAGCTGACTCAAACTGAACCTGCCTTAACATCAGTCTTTAAGACCAGAAACTAGATCTTTGAAAACAAGAATTCTGAATTATGTGATTTAGAATGTTATTTCCCTGCATAACTTGATCCTAACTTTTCCTATTTATTTTTTAACCATACCACTGTAATTTATACCAGAGAATTAATCATAATGGTAGAAATTAATGAATATGTCTTGTACTTATTGCGTAATTTTAACAAGATGTGTTACATGAAAATATAGAATAAGAAAATTGCTGTGTCTTGTAGTTCTAATAAGATATTCCCTACCTTTTGGCAATTCATGTTAAAGAATGGCACTTTGTAATAATTGAATTTCCTTATTTCTCAATGTGAATCCTCCAGAAATTTTTAATAACTTCACTTTGCATAGTTTCCTATTTACCAGAGGAACTGTGTAGCCAACAATAGGTTGCAGAATATTTTCAAGTAACCATGTCAAATATATTTCATTCCGAGGTCTAAGTAAATATAAAAACATCTTTCCTTTCCTCCAACCCGAATTCTCAACTTTATATCATCAGATCAACCATGTATAGTGTAAGTTAACTACATTTATTTAGACCTTTGAATGTGTACTACATTTTAATGTAAGATAGGAGTTGCTTACTTGTATATGCAAGGATATTACAGGAATATTAATTCCTTAAAAAATTCTTCCTCATGCTGAAAATTTAGCATAGACTTTTTGTACTTCACATCACAGAATAGAACTTATTGCCTGTGATGTCGTGCAGAGTTTTTTTGGCTGCAGAATTTTTTGTTATTGTTATCTGTCAATTTAAAACATTTATTCTATAACAACTAACTAAAAAATTAAAGTTTCATGATTGCAGTGCTAGAGGTCTTAGATTTAGAGTCATAGGTCAATTGGTGTACGTGGAAATATAAAACAAGCATCATTCCTTAGTTTGGGAAGTAATTTCTGGCTAATTCCAAAAAACCCATAAACACTTTCATAAACTGTACATAGGCCACATTATATGGTTTAAAATGTTGCTTGTCATTTTTGAAGACTTTTTTATTTTCTTTATGAATACTTATACTTCACATGTACTTATAGTTCTGGAATGATAATCGAGGGTTTTATTCAAGGCAGAACTCCGATGCAAAACTTCATTTTAAAGGTAGCTACAAAGTCAGACTCCATTAAAAGTAAATGTATTATATTTAAATCATTGTTAATATACTCATAAAATGGTTTAAAAATATATTGCCCTAAAATTAGTGAAATTCATATTTTAGAAATATGTTAATTATACTCACATATAATCAAATAATGTATGGTTTTAACTTTTTAGAGTTAGAATACATCATTATTTTCTAGTTCAATATTTTTCACCCAGTAAAAATTGCCACATTTCAAGTATGTGTCAAATGAAGACAGATTAAAAGTCTAAATCAAAATGAAATTTAAAGGAATTTTGGAAACTTATTTAAAAATCCTTAAAATAGATTTAAATTATCCTATTGCTTTGAATTCACAGTAATTTGATGTCAAATGCAACTTATTTTTACTTTGGTAAAGGCTTTGTATTGTAACAAGTCATAAGAATAATTTGGACCCAAGAATGTTTTTAATATTGTTGGAAATAGCTTAATTTTTAAAAAGTAAACATATGCATTTATCTAAGAAGTAATTTACAGAGGAATAAGAAACAAAAACCATTGCTTATATCATGTTTGCTACAGCATGCTGTGTTATTACATAAATTAAGAAATTATGGCAGTAATTTTGCCTTTATAGTATTATTAGAAACAATGCTTTTGATATATAATAGGAATCTGAAATCTCAAAATGTTAAAGTTGGCAATATTGGAATGACATATCTAAGCTACAGAATTACACATGTATATTAACATGCTTGATTTTCATTTAAAGACTTTTTCTTACATATGTCATTTTTTTTAGCCTCTGGAAATTCTTGAAGATGAGTATTCTAAAAATGAGATGTTTAGGGAATACGCATTTTTACATTACAGGTGAATTATTGTAATTACTGATAGCTCTATCTGCTTACATATGCCCTCAAATAATTGGTCAGTGAAAGTGAGTTTGAGATTAGATTCTAAGTATTACACCATTTACGCTGCAGTTATCTAAGAATGAATTTGCATCTTTATCCTTTCAAGAATGTGCACATTCTTTTATCTCATACTAAAGCAGATTATATTGCATATTTTTGTTTACCAGATACTGATGAAAAGGATTACTTGCATGTGGACACCTGAGTTTGACAATAGTGTCTTTTCTGCAAGTACTGTTCATAAACATTACCCAGTTTGAGTACGTAGTTTGGTTTACATGATGTGCAATTTGAGGGAAAAAAAAGGCATTTTTAAATTTATTTCATTGTCATGCACTATAGATACACAAAAAGGTAACTTTTTTTTTTTTAAAAATTAAATCTCACAATTATTTCACTTGAAAATTTTGAATCTAAAATATTACTTTGCTATTGTGCAATATTGCACATTGTTACTTTCCTAAAGTGTGAAGTACACATTTGTTAAGAGGACAGTTTTTATACTATTTATACCTCATTTTCATATTCTTATAGTTGCTTCTGTACAAAGTCCATCTGATTATTGAGATGATTGGCCATTCATAAGGTTAAGGCCACTACTGTAATCTTTCTTGTGACAGATTTATGTTTTCACATTTTGCTGTATGTGTGACTGTTGATTTATGATCTATGCTTTATTTATATGAAGAAACATGAAGTTTTTTCTTAATATCAGATGCCAGTTTTATGTGAACTAAGAAATATTCATTTTAGGTTTAGAATTGTAACTGGGTAAAGTTAGTAGCTATAGAGATAGGGCATGACCACGAAGTTTAAACGATTGCTACTGAGTATTGGTTTTAAGCACTAGGATTAGGTGGGATGAGTGTCTACATGTGGAGGATGAATTAAAATATGTAGGAAAGGAAAACAAGCAATGCTGTTGGTTTGATTCTTCCCTTCATGTAAATTATAGGATATCTTTGCTTTCTAGATTTAATATGCAAGAGCAAATATAGCGATGGCTATTTCAAACAAAGAGAAACTTAGGTTTGGATTATATTAGCTATTACATTAATATCCTGTCTCAATTTTTTTTAAAAAATCTTTGTGATCTGTGTCAATCTCACAATGACTAAGACAATCATTATTTATTGAGTTTTCCATTAGAGACATATCCTTTAGATCAGAGATCCTTGGGCTCACCGTGGAATATCCTGGGGAGCACTGAGGCCTACATATTCCCATCCCAAGAGGTTCTGATTTCCTTGTTCTGAGTGTTTCATGGGCTTGGGCTCTTTCAGAGATTCCTAGGTGATTCTATTGTGCAGCATGGAGGAGAACCAGCATTCTGGTTGACAGTCTTAGTGTATGTGGAAAGACCTTTCAGCTCCTGTATCTCAGGTCTAAAGAATCCTACTTGCTCAAATTGTGAGGGCAGGGGACGAAGTACACAAGGTCACTAGGCTGAGAAAGTGGAAGAGGTATGAAAGGACTGACTTAAAGTTTGGGCAATGTGATAGAAGAGAAGGTGGAGACAAAGTGGAAGCATAGAGGAGGAGAGCTTTGGGCATTTAAGAGTGGGTCTGTTGACCCGTGTTTCGTCTTTTACCCAGACTGTGTCGTTATACTGATGTTCGGTTAATGGGCCACGTATATGAGCATCGAAACTGAACGGCTGTCTCCATTAGATTGATCAGCTATTTGATTAGCAGTATCCCAACCTCATTATTTTTGTCCTCAGTTTTTTTTCCTACACAAATGGCTAAAATTTAGACTTCTGCACTATTATATGACTGGTCTTATAAAACCACCTGTTAGCTTTCTGTAGTATTTCACCTGATCTAAGCATGTTCTTTATCTATTCGCTTTATTAAATAAAGGTCATTTTTCATTCCTCGTTTTTGTCCACTGTGATGATAAACTGTTTTCTTTTTTACTTACCTCTGTGCTACTGCAGTAACTAGTTGGAGTTCAAATAGTGTTTTAAAGCCACAAGTTATGAAATAGATTACTACAAGCTAAATTTAGATATTAGTTATGATAGGGTAGAATTTTTCTGGCTTGAAGTGATTGTAAGTATCACTCATCTTTTGGGTTTCTTAATTTTAAGTTAAAGGAAACTATGAAAATCCTAGAGTTTGTCTAAAGAAATCAAATATCATTACAATCCAAATAATTATTTAATGAAATGTGCTAATTTACTGTTTAATATTGCAAATGAAATGGTTAAAATGTGTCCTTTGGTAATAGTTAACAATATGTACTATGCATTACAGTAGAGTGCATGAGAATATTTAATTCTTGGGAGTCTGAGGGATAAGAAGATAAGTGCTGATTGCACTCTCCCTGGGTGGCCTCTACCTAATTCAATCATTTATGAATGGGAAGTCACAGGAGCTATCACACATGATAAACATGCCCACGAAACATAGGCATTTTAAAGATATTTGATAGCTATCGATCACAGAAGCAGGATAGCCACGCTTATGAATGATGGATGAATGCAGTAATCGTCTCGACTCCAATCCCTGGGAATTCTGGATGTCATCTGTCCCACCCTGCAGAAGAAAGACAATGGTTGTTAGCAACCTAGTGAACCTGGTGACTTCCTGCCTCTTGACCCTCACCTTCCTCTCTTCTCTGTAAGTATGCCTTCTGATTGCTGCTTGTCTGGGTCCTCTCTCATCACTTGGAAACTGCATTTCCAGGGCCTGTGTCCCAGGGAAAACTCAAAGTTTGGGCTTCTTTTCTTTCTTCTCTGCATCTCTACTTCCATCAAAAATGATCAGTCTCTTTCTTACTGAACTACCACTGACTTTGAAAATTAAACTAAGATGTAAATGAACTAGCATGAAAAAGTGTTAACTATTACAGAAAATGACTTCAATCACTCAGACCTCACTGCTAGAATGAGTTTCAGTAGCAGCTAACAAGCATTAGAGCCCATTTGAAGCTGGAAACCATTGTAATTCACTTAATCCTCACATCAACTCTATGACCTAAGTATTATTACAGACTTTACAGATGAGTAAAGCAAGGACATAGTTAAATAGCTCAAGGTCAAAGATCTGGATAATATTAAATACCAGGTATTATCTGTAATATTAAATATCAAAAATTTTGTCTTCCCTTTGATTAGCAGCATTTACAAACATCCCAAAGAACTAAGAGATAAGCATAATATACTTTTATGTGCCACATGTTTAACAGTCGCTAAAATATTGCCATAATTGCTTCTATTTATTTTGAATCTATCAGAAGACATTTCATAAATGAAATGGCCCACTAAGAAGACAAAGTTGGGAGATACGGGTGGTCGGGATGGAGACCTGGCCCATTGGGTGGAGCTGTAGCAGAAAGTGGACAAGTCTGTGAAAAGCAGAAGAGCCCTTATATTTCAGCCTCACAGTTAGAGCTGGGCAGAGGCAGGGTTTGCGTAAAGTTTGGAGGTTAAGTGAACTTCGGAGACCTGTTGATTTTTACACTAAAATTATTCTGCTAATGAGAAAATATTAGAGTGGGTGTGGTGTAAACCAGAGAGACATTCATTTTCCCACAGCTCTGGAGATGAAAGCTCATGATCAAAGTGTTGGAAAATGGGGCATCTGGTGAGGGCTGTCGTGCTGGCTTGCACATGTCCACGTTCTCACGTATCCGCACACAGCCTTTCCTGCAGGCACCTGCAGTGAGAGAGTGTGGGGTCTTTATCTTCTGGTTGGGACGTCAGTCCCTGAATTAACCATGCTCTTCTGGCCTCACTTAACATTTAAAAGCTCTTCTTAGGCTCTTTCCACACATAGTTGCATTGGAGTTAGAGATCCAATATATAATGTTAGGAGAATACATTCAGTCAATAATACTGAATCAAGTGTATTTGAATAGCTGGAGGAAATATCTCTGGGGATATGTTAGTGCTCAGTTGTAAAGGACTATTTAACCCATGGTGGAACAGTCGAATTTCATTATATGCTAAAATATCAGGAATTTTAGTCAAGGGATTCACTTTGGGTGATCTGCTTTTCTCAAGAGTTAGCCCTAGATATGATGGGGTGATATGTCGGGACAGGGTAAAGTGAAAGAGATCAGTTCAGAAGCTACTCTTTCTTTGGGGAGTTAACAGCACAGTCCTCTTAAACCAGCCCTCTCGAATAGAACTTTGTGGAATTGTTTTATACTTTGGTCTATGCAGTGTTAGACACTGATAATGTGGGTGACTGAGAACTTAAATATGTGGCTAGAGTAAATGACGAACTGTATTTTTAATTTTACTCAATTGAAATTAGTCCAAGTTTAGGTACCTCCATGTTGCCAGTGTCTTGGACAGTAAATTCTAACTAGCTCCAGTGGCTCGGGAAGTGGAGAAGCAGCACCGCATTCTGGAGACTTCTGAGTTCAAATTTTTTTTTTTTTTGACAGGCAGAGTGGACAGTGAGAGAGACAGAAAGAAAGGTCTTCCTTTTGCCATTGGTTCACCCTCCAATGGCTGCTGTGGCCGGCATACCGTGCTGATCCGAAGCCAAGAGCCAGGTGCATCTCTTGGTCTACCATGCGGGTGCAGGGCCCAAGAACTTGGGCCATCCTCCACTGCACTCCCAGGCCACAGCAGAGAGATGGGACAGAATCTGGCACCCCGGCAGGGACTAGAACCTGGTGTGCCGGCGCCACAGGTGGAGGATTAGCCTATTGAGCCATGGTGCCAGCCCTGAGTTCAAATTTTATAGTATTTAGTAAGTAACTATGCAGAGGAAGCTATGAATCATGTTGTATAAAAGCCATATATATGCTGAGCCATATAATGGGATAGGAAATCAAGGAGAAACAGTTTGGGCTTCAGATTATGGGGGGAAAAATGGAGATCTTTGAGATGATGTTATAAAGAGATATCTAGTAGATGATATGTCACACATGAGTAGGGACCTTGGGTATGATGTACATTCTCCATATGTAGAGTTAATCTCAAAATTGTGTATAGAGATCAGATGGCTTCACAAAAGGTGGTGATAGGATGACAATCCCAGTGTTGAATCCTGAGGAAGAGCAGCAACCAATGCTTTGGGCAGAAAAAGGACCAAGGAAAGAGAATAAAATGGAAAAAAAATAGTTAAAGTGGGGAGTACAGAGTGAGAAAGAGATGGTATGATGACCTGAAAGGCCAAGAGTGTCCAACATTGCACAAAGACATGTAGGGTGAAGCCTAGATATATGTCGGAGTTTGGGAATTAAATCTTGGTGACCTTACAAGAGTAGTTTTAAAAGAATGGTAAGAAGAGATGTCAAAATGTGATGGATTAGCAATGAATTAGAGTTGAGGAAATAAAACCTAGTCCAAACCACTCTGCACTAAGTTTAACAGGAGAAATGAGCAGAAAAAATGAGAATATGGGTGTGAGTTTAAAGGAATAAATGACTTAATGATGAAATGAACGTTAGAGTGTTCTTATTTGTATCTTTTGACCTAAGATCCAGGTGGAAGCATGAAATTGAAATAATCCTATTGATGAAAAATAATAATGGCACCAACTATCAAGGAAGAGGTGTTTGGGCTCAGCTATAGGGAGGAGAGGTTCTGTTGCTATGTTTTGCCATGTTGCTATGTTTTGAGGAGGAGAGGTTGTGTCTTGTACATGCTACTATGCCTCTGATTGTTTCCCTTTAAAATATTAGTAAAAAGAAAAAATCTATCAGAATTTCAGAAAGTAAACAGTTATCAACTAGAATAAGCTTAAATGAAGTAGAAAACTAGTTTTCAGATGACATAAAATAATTAATGGTTTTAAATTTTGTGAAGTCATTTATAGTTATACTTTGTGTGTTACTGTAAACTATTTTCCCTAAGAATGTGTTGTGCTGGGATTTGATGGTCTATCCACTGAGTTAAATATGGCTGTCCATCTCTGGGTTTTTCATGAGAAACATATTTGTTTGATAGAAATTAGATAAAACCCTCAGATAAGGTAAACCTGGTAAGTGCCAAGATAGAAAAGACCAAGCAGAGTAGAAGAACAGACTATAAACTGTGTTCCAAGAATGGGAACATGACTTCCCTGTGACAGAAGACATATGCAGACACACAGCAGATTCCTTAACTTGATGAAAATCATGTAGAAAGGAGGTTTGTCCAATTCTTCCTTTGGCTCTGGGAGTGAGAATGCAGGTCTGTGCCCAGGTGTTTTAGGTAGGAAGACCTCTATTCCACAGAAGGAAGTGTGTTCTGTGCAAGGTGCTGTTAGTCCCTACCACAGAGAGTTGTCTAGGGGAAACCAAGACAAAAATATGCAAATGGGACAGGGACTGCCTCCCATGACCCTGGAGTGGCATCTTTCCCATGGGAGGCTGGTCGCACTAAGTGATTTCAAATATCCCATCCAAAATGATTTAACATAAAGTGAGGCACCCGGAAATGATAAGTTTGGGCAAAAAGATGATACTTTCTGCCAACCACAATCAAATATAAAATTATATTACATGAAACCTAGTTATGTTTTTAATCTAGCACCTAGATCCTACTAATTGTATTTTGCTTTTTAAAAGGAAAGAAAAGTTTTGATAACCTCAACTTTGTGTTTCTTTGGTTCTTAAGCATGTTCTTATCGATCCAAGTCATTTAAAAAATGATTCAACCATATGTTCTTATCCTGGAGATAGATAGGACCTGCAACCAATCTATAAATAAATTTTTGTTATTGCAGATATGAAGAATAAATACTCTCTAGTCTCATCGCAAACACATCTATTACTTTTATAAACCTTAAAACAACCCTCTTGAGAAAAATAGGGCTAAAAATATGGTGGGGCTCAGAAAGAAAAGTTGAATGTGAGCTCTGTGTCATTGTCAGTTTCATGGTGTTTCTGTTCACAAGTTCATTCTCACCTCTAGTTATTTGAGGGTTTTATCCACAGGATTGAAGTCATTGAACAAAAAGTCCCATCATTCATCAATTTCCATTCACTTACCTTGCTCTTATGGTAAACAAGTCTAATGTTGATCATTTTGAGTATTCTCTCTGCAACAACCCAACACCACAGTCAAAACCAGAGTTCTTCAATGCACAGGTATGCAAGATATTTTAGCGAAGTTAGAAAATGAGCCCAAATTCTCAGTTATAAAAATAGCATTTCCAACATTTGATCCTAGTAATAGCTGGCTCTTAATCTCATGGTCTTAACTATACATTATGCTGTTTACAGTGTTGCACATCTTTGCCTGTGTGGTCTTTGTTCTAGAGGTTAGGAAGCAGGTGAGCAAATAGAAGAGAATAGACTATAAAATTACTTGGCACATAAAAGATAATGTCAGTTGTTCCGTCTATCATTTTTTTGCTGTTGTAGCAGCTTTTCTGTGAGGAGTGATCCTGGACTCGCCTGTCAGAAAGGCCTGGATTCAAAGGGCTGTTCTACCAGTTCCTGTAAAATAGGGTTGTGTCCAACTGGTTTAAAGAGTCCCTGAGAAAAAGAACAGAGCATGTGCAAATCAAATGAAACTTGGAAGTTCTCTTCCTCTCAGGCAAGCTGCCCTGGTTGAGCTGTGATTTCTCCACACTCATTGTGACAGCCCTCAGCTCTCCTAGTCTAGACGGTGAGCTGGTAGAAAACGTTGATGAGTTTATACACTAATCTCAGTAATTGTTTCCGAATCAAAGCTGTCCCTTTGCTAGTGTAGATCAACTGCTGGACAGAGAGCTTGAACTGGATTCCTACAGAGGCACTTTTTTTTTTTTTTTTAAAGCACTGGTGATAAATTGAAGCTGGGGAATTAGATAAACTGTGAGCCTGTCTGGAGAGAAACAAATGTTTTTAAAACAGTCAGTCAGACTCTATTGAAAAACCAGCTTCTTGTGGTTGGAGTTAACACGTGATTGGTTGCTCTACTGTCAGGTAAGAGGTGCATGTGAGCGTTTTGAGGTGGGGCTTCCTGCCAAAGCCCAGGTCAAAGACTGAAAATTAGAAAGGTTGCATGCGAATGCAGATGATTTGCTGTTGGTGGAACTGTGGGTCGTCTTATTCCTCCTCTGCTTCATCAGGAGCTGGCAAATTATGACAGGCTTCTGTTTGTCCCAGGATGGTGCTAATATTTATTGAATTTAAAGTCACTTATGAAAAAGTGAATCCTTTCATATCACTTTGGTTTTGAGCTTTTAACCTGAATGTTTACCCATATTCAGTGTTTCTGAAGATGCCAGTCAGGAGGAGGGCATTCAAGTCTGAGTGGATGAAGTCCTTGTCCACATACTTTGCTTTCAGTGACGCCCAGGGAAAGAACCTGGGCTTCTCCACTGTGGCAGGCGTCAGCGGATCGGCCTTCAACTTGATTTCCCCATCCAATTAATTGGATCCTTAAGATGATTAAAATAATTTATCTGGTCTTTAGGTATTTTAGTATTCTGTTGTCCTAATGAGTGAATGGGTGAAACAGGTCAATTATGTGTAATTCACTGACAAGGAGTCCAAGGTGCTACAGAGCTACACTTTGACAAAAGCAAATGGGAAAAGAAGGTTTAATCTTTTTTGTGTTTTATTTAGTCTTTGAAAATTAAAATTCTCATTTTCAAAGACTTTAAAATCTGGAAAATTGAGAAAGCCCAATTGTAATCATGGCTCAAATCTCTAATTGTACTTAAGATTAATTTAAATGTGTAATTAATTTAAAGTGTAATTTCTGATGTTAAGATATGTGGCTTGCAGAACTAGAAAATTTTCATGTGGAAGTTTAAATGTTTCCATAGATCTATTGGGGGTAATCGTTGATGTTTCTGAATTTTTTTCAGAAAGGTAAATTTAAAAAAAAAAAACTTTCCTAATTGAAGGAGGAGTTCTGGTGCTATCAGCTTTTCCCATTCCTTTTTTGACAGAGGAATAAAACAGTAACACCAATAAATTCTAATAAGTGAGACAAATACAAATATGCAAAGATTTGAAACACAATTTTGATAACCAACATCATTGGCTAGGCTAGTCTTTTTTTTTTTCAGAAACATGAATGGGAAATGACATTAAATTTTCAATATCACATGTTAATTAGATTAATTTTCTCATAATAACTCCTTTAAACAAATATAAAAACTGAGCAGTGCATATTTACATTTCTCTTACAACTTGATGATAATATTAAAAAATATAGCTAAAGTCACTATACAGCACTTGAGAATCTGTTTTATCCAGGTCAAGACGAGAGTAGATGAACTGTTGAAGTTAATTCATGATTCAGTTTAAGAAAAAAAAATCATCAAAACAAATCATCATTCAAATATTAATTTATCTTACTGACCTGACATTTGTAATACATGGAACAAGATGAGGTAGCTGAAATGATGCTGCAAATAGACTAGGGAAGATACAAAGTGATATTTGAGAGCTTCCAGTTCCTGTCCTTGACTGATAACAACTTTCTCTTGTCAGTGTTATGCTATGTACATTATGGGCTATTTTGTATGGCCGTGAGCCTGTTCTTACCCTGCTTTTTTAAGTACCATGACATTATTTGATGTGTTAATGCAGTAAATTATTACGGAGAATTTCCCGAGGGGCTTTTCAACTTAGATCCTCTGGCTTGGCCAAGCAGCAGTGAATGAAGGCCACCTTGTCAGCTGTCTGAGCTGTGTGGAATGAGCAGGGGGACCAAGAACTAACAGCGGAGAGAATGTGTACATTTTCTCAGAATGATCACAGTGATGCTTTGCAGAGGATACGACAGTTGTCATCCAGGTGCATTATAGGATACTGCATAAAGAACCTTTTAATGTCTTAATTTGTGATCATTTTCACTGGGGATGCATTTTTGTCATACAATTATTGTATGACTGTATCCAAAAAGAAACTTTGCAGAGGGACCAGTGAATGTTGCATTTTAAAAATAGGTTTTTAGTGGAAACTGTTCTTGGATAATGTGAGCACTGTTATTATATGGCAATGGTAATTTAGGCATCGAGATAAGAGATATCCTGTAGTGCACCTATTTTAAAAAGGAACAAATAACCAGGCTCTTCACCATGTGTGACTCATAGTGGGTATAGAAAATGTAAGAAATTCATCAACTAACTGCATGTTCACTAAAGGAAGGAAGGAATGAACAGGAGGGGAAAACCCAGAATAACTGCTTTTTTTTCTAGGTGCATGTTCGTGAGCCTGTAAATCTCTTCATCCAAAAACTCTTAGGCTCATGATGTTGGTTGAAAAAAAATTCTTAGTAACAAAATTTCCACTTGAGATGATCTCACTTTCAATCTATGGTGAAATCACACTGTTCCTAGATCCTTGAGGTCAGGCCAACACTGTCATTTCAACCTGAAGTTCCTCCTCCTCCTTTCTTAGGAAAGGTTCATTGTCCCCCATGTGAAACACAGATAATTACAAAATGTCAATTTCATAAAATGTTTAATATCTCTGTTGCTAAATAACAGAGCTTTTATGTAGGGACCATAAGCACAGTGTTTATATGTACATACCTCTTCCTGGCTAATTATGGGTTTGAAAAGTGATAAACAGCAGTGTAATTACTCCATAGCTCCTGGGCAGGTTATGTGAATCCTTACGGTGGTCATTTAAAGAAAGAAAAACCTGTTCACCTGAGAACTTTTCCAAGGAAAAGCGATTCTTAAAACTAATGCAATTTGTGTACCAAATTTAGAAGATGAAGGACTGTTTGGTTCTTCTGAGTAGCTTGGATTTTAAGAAAATGATAACTTGCTATATTGAAATAGAAAAGTGTCCATTTAACGAAAAGGCAAAATACCATTTGGCAGCATAATTGAAACTTTCTGGTTGAAACTATAATTGAATACTTTGAAACATAATTGAAACTTTCACCTAGGTGAAACTATAGATTTTTTTTTCTTTATTAAAGGGACTCATTTCAAACAATTAGGATGTCCACAGCAGCAAACTATTATCTGAAAAATCCACCTATAGATGAAATAATTCCAGAAATTTAAGAGACTCAGAGCAAGTGTTTTGAAAGTATCACTTTACAAACATTGACCCTATTATATTACACTATGGAATGAGCTAGGAATTACCCATCAAATGGGGAAGAAGCTGAATCTTTAATGATCATTCAGCTGTGCCTGTGAGAAAGCTTATTGCGCATACATGAATAGATGTAGATATAAATAAATATTGTGACTGCTTTGGTCATTTAGAAAAAGTTCATCAGTTAAGAAAGAAAATAATTGATACAAATAATGTTTTCTTTGTCAATATGTCATTGAGCTAAATTCTGCTTTGACCTGTGGATGAGCAGCAAAATTGTTGCAAACAACAGAGGCAGCGGATTTATTCACTGGAAGATACTAACAGTCAACAAGCACTTAGCGATGATGTCAGGCTAATTCATTTAATGCCAGGAAGCAGGTCTGATAATTGGCCCTTTTTGCAGAGAAGGAAACTAAGGCAAAGGCCACAGTGCTTTTGACTGGCTCTTGACGAGCACTTTATATTGTTGTTGCTATGTTAGAGGTGCAATCCCAATTTTCAGAGATTACAGATTATTGAAAAGAAGAAAGAAAACAGGAAAACTAAAAATACTAGCTTGAAGACAAGTGCTAGGAGCTCATGTGCATAACCTTTATAAAATGAATTCTGTACACTTATGTACATTTATATATACATATATACACATATATACTAAGTCCATTCATACTTCCTTCTAGATATTCTAGGGAAATTTCTTTTTTAAAAGGCTTATTTATTTATACTTAAACTCAGAGTTACAGAAAGAGTGAGGGATAGAGACAGATCTTCCACGTAGTTGTTCACTCCCTCGATGGCTGAACGGCTAGCACTGGCCCAGGCCAACACAGGAGCTTCATCTGGGTCTCCCAGGTGTGTGGCAGGGACCCATACACTTGGACAATCTTCACTGCTTTTCCCAGGCCATTATCAGGGAGCTGGATTGGAAGTGGAACTGCTAGTGTGTGAACTGGCCCCCATATGGGATACAAGCATTGTAGGCGGCAGCTTTACCCACTACACTGCAGTGCCAGCTCCTGGGAATATTCTTAAGACAGGAGCTATGTCTTAATCATTTATTGGCTAATTACTCACAAAGAAGGAGGGAGGAAGAGAGGAAGAAGGTGAGTGGTAATTACAGAATATGGTACAGGGCTTTTGTTGCTCTTCCAATTGAGAGTTCAGAAGCATAGCATTTTTTGACTCTGAGCACGCTTGTGACCGATTTGAATAAGAGATTAGAGCAGAAGTGGCAGGGTAGGTGACAAAAGGCCATCTACTTCTAATGCTGTTTGACAGGACACATATTCTTGAAGCTTTGAAATGTAAGATGTAAGATGCTCTGTTAGCCCAAGACTGCCATACTGTGAGGAAGCCCAAACAACAGAGGCCAGGGAAGCTGTCTATTGTGGGTGGTCTCAGCTGAGCCCAGCTGTTGAGTTTCCCCAGGCCAGGCACTGGGGCTGGGAGTGAAGCCCAGTGCCATTTAAGTCGCCTCAAAGCATTCTGATCTTTCCAGAGGCTCACATATGACAAAGGTTTCTGTCATTAGGTGATACCTGAATTTCTAGTCCACAATCCTAGAAGGTAATGCAATGGTGGTCGTTTTAAAATGCATGCTTAAGCAGCTTGTTATACCGTAGGAGATAACTTGGCAGTGTTCAGTGATAGTTTGCTAAACAGTTCTCCATGATGTGAGAGATTCCATTGAGTAGAATTAATGAAATGCAAAATAAATCAATGTGGCCTCCTATGTTTGAATTATGTCCTGTGCTGGTAGGCAGATTATCAAAGCTGCTGTTAAGACGTTTCCCTTTACTGGTTCCTTTTAGCAAATATCCAGCCATAAACTTTGTGTACAGTTCATCATTGAGGAGCTAGAAGATGCATGATGTTTACAAGATAACATACATCTTAGCAGGCTATGTACTGTGTAACTAGAAAGACAATATTTGAGACTGAACATGAGCAATGCAATAGAGCGGGGCAGCAGGGTCTCTGGGAATTTGGCACACATACCCTCTTGATTCTTTAATTCTAGTATATGAATGTCTCCCTGTTACTCATATGTGACAATAAAATGGAAATAAAGCATCTAAACAACTAAAGCATCAAAACATATTCTGACATTTTTAAGGGAAGATAATTTTAAGGCCGCATCATCTGGGAGAATCAGATGAAATCATATTTTATTTTTCAGTTAAGAAATCAGAGTGAACTAGTCCTCTTGAAATGGATGCATTTACTCCACATTTATAATTCCAAGCATTTTCAAGTGAGCAATTATCTATTTTTACTTCTATTTAGGTGGAAGTAGTTACATTTTCATGGCCAGGTTAAAATTATGTCTTTGAGACCATGTATCTCCCAAACATACTGTTGAATATTGTAAAGAGTATTTGTGCAAATTTGTACATCCAGTGTATTTTGAATATTTTGGGAAGAATAAACAATTAACATTCCTAAATATCATCAAAGAAACCCAGTTATGGCCTAATTGGGAACAAGAGACATTATCTACCAGCAGGGTAAAATATTAGAGAAGGCAATAATGGAGAACACCCATTAGTTTTCTGTATGATTTAGTCAACATTTAAATGAACATAGTTGTCATTTTTCACAAGTAATTCCAAAAAGGGAATAATTTTATATTTGACTCCTTCTTAAAGTTTATAAAGTATTTTTTGTATTTTTCTTAAAATATTCCTTATATCCTTTTCTTTGATACTATATAATAAATTACCTGAAACTCAGACTTTTTTTTTTTTAACTTTTATTTAGGATATAAATTTCCAAGGTACGATTTATGGATTACAATGGGTTTCCCCCATATTTTCCCTCTCCCCCCACAACCCTCCCCCCTTGCCCGCTCCCTCCACCCTTTTGTTCACATCCAGATTCGTTTTCAATTCTTTTTGTATACATGTGATCAATTTAGTATGTGTTAAGTAATGAATTCGTCCCTTTGCCCTCATATAGTAACACAAAGTGAAATATAGTCTTTGAGTTCTCATTTTAGCATTGAGTCACATTGTATAGCACATTAAGGACAGAGATCCTACATGAGATATATATATATATATATATATATATATATATATATATATATATATATTTGAGACTGATAAATTTTTTTTGATGCAGTTTCCAATGTAACACTGAGTTTTTCTTTTTTTTTTTTCCCCCTTTTCGATTATCTTTATATAGAGAAGGTCGGTTCAGTATGTATTAAGTAAGAATTTTCATCAGTTTGCATCTACACAGAAACACAAAGTGTAAAAATACTGTTTCGGCACTAGTTACAGCGTTACCTCACATTAGATAACATGTTAAGGACAGATCCCACATGGGATATAGGTACACAGTGACTCCTGGTGTTGATTTAACAATTTGACACTCTTATTTATGGCGTCAGGAATCTCCCTAGGCTCTAGTCATGAGTTGCTGAGGCTATGGAAGCCTTTAGGGTTTGCCGATTTTGCTTCTATTCTGACAGGGTCACAGTCAAAGTGGAGGTCCCTTCCTCCCTTTGGAGAAAGGTGCCTTCTTCCTTGGTAGCCCCGTTCCTTCCACTGGCATCTCACTCGCTGAGGTCTTCCCTTTAGGTCTTCTTTTTTTCCTTTTTCAGAGTGTCTTGGCTTTCCATGCCTATAATAATCTCATGGGCTCTTGAGCCAGATCTGAGTGCCCTAAGGGCTGATTCTGAGGCCAGAGTGTTATTTAGGACTTCTGTCATTCTATGAGTCTTCTGTGACTCTGCTTCCCATGTTGGATCGTCCTCTCCCTTTCTGGTCCTATCTGTTTATATTGGTAGAAACTAGTCTTGTTTGTATATTCCCTTTGACTCTTAGCCCTTTCAGTGTGATCGGTTGTGAACTGAAATTGTTTACTTGGGCCGTTGAGATGGCATTGGTATATGCCATCTTGATGGGGTTGTATTGGGATCCCCTGGCGTGTTTCTAACTCCATCATTTGGTGCAAGTCCAATTGAGTTTGTCTCAAATTGTACCTATCTTCCCTTTCTTTTTCCCTCTGGACTGTTGATGTACAATGTAAATCTTTACCCATCTTAGTATCTCTCTTTGATGCTTGTTTTAGTGATAGTACTAAGGGTTGAACTCTGCAACTAACACACAGTTAGCCTTGGGTGTTTAAAGTTTAACTGAAAAGTCAACTTTGAGAGAGGGAAACTCAGACTTATAACAGTGCATGTTCATTATCTCACATTGTCTGTGGGTCAGAAATCTGGGCATGATTTGGTTATGTGCTTGGGCTGTGATCAGGTGCCAGCCTAGTGGGGTCTCCTTTGAGGATTTATAGAGTCAGAGGGATCACAGAAACAAGACTAGTGTCTGCGAATACTAATTGATAGAATAAAAAAGGGAGAGAATGATCCAACATGGGAAGTGGGATACACAGCAGACTCCTAGAATGGTAGATGTCCTAAACAGCACTCTGGCCTCAGAATCAGCCCTTAAGACACTCGGATCTGGCTGAAGAGCCCATGAGAGTATTTTAGGCATTGAAAGCCAAGACACTCTGGCAAAACAAACAAACAAACAAACAAAAACACCTAAATGAAAGATCTCTGCGAGTGAGATCCCAGTGGAAAGGATGGGCCATCAAAGAAGGAGGTACCTTTCTCTGAAGGGAGGAGAGAACTTCCACTTTGAATATGACCTTGTCTAAATAAGATCAAATCAGCGAGCTCAAGAGGCTTCCATAGCCTTGGAAACACATGATGTGAATGGAAAGGGAGAGGGAGCGGGAGATGGGAGGGGTGTGGGTGGGAGGGAAGTTATGAGGAGGAAAAGCCATTGTAATCCATAAACTGTACCTTGGAAATTATATTTACTAGATAAAAGTTTGCAAAAAGTTAAATGCCAAGTGTACATGGGTGGCAGAATTCCATTCCTTCTAGCCAGTGGAACCAAGGGTCTCAGCTCCTTGTGACGTCTGCTGGCTGAATGCTGCCCTTACTTTGTGGCCATGTGGCCCTCTGTGAAGAAGCTCACAATCTGGCACTTGTTTTCTTTGAAAGCAAGGGGGGATAGTATCTCAGAAAGACAGATGTTATAGCCTTCTGTAAGATAATTGTGAAACTGACATACTTTTCCTTCACTATGTTCTATTTGTTAGAAGCAACTCAGATTCTGATCATGTTCAAGGGGAGGGGATTAGGCAAGAATGTGAACATTAGGAGGAATCATGGACCACCTTGGGAATTGTTTGCACATCCACTATTCTGATGGTCCTTCAATTGCATTATTCTTTAGGTAGTCAGACAACTTTACACATCTTTAAATCATCTCAGCCATGATGTTTATTTTTGTTTTATGTTGTCAATAAATGAAGAAATATTTGATAAATATTACCAATATAGGAGACCATTGCATTATTAAAGAAAATGAATTTTATTGCAAGGACATAGGTGAATAAAATGTTATTAGGCATTATTCTGTATAAGACAATGAAACTTAAATTAATAAAACCAAAATGGTGATTTTCAGGTATCTTATTTCTTCCAAAATTGGTTATGTAGAAAGTACAAAGTTTGTTTTGAAATAGTTTTTAAGAAATTTGCTATAATGAAGAAATAAGACATCAGACACAATTACTTTAGAAAAATACAAGTCTGTTTAAGAATGTGTTTTATGATAAATCAATGAATCCTTAAAACATGTGGTTTCTGACTTGTAACTCTCATAAAGTTGACTTGTTTACACCAATTCGGTACTTGCATATGTCTGTTGAGTCATGCATATCCATCTCTGTTGTTGGCTATGCCACCATACTGGTAAATTCACATTAACTGCTTCAGCAGGGATACTTGAAATAAACATGAGGCACATTAAGGTGACTGCCTTTGAGAGCAGAGGTCTAGAAATTGCCTCCCTTCAACTCTTCTCACACTATTGGCAGAATGACTTTTTTATCCATTCTAGAATGCCAGATAGTGCCCTAAGAGCTGTGTCTCTTGACTTTAGTCCTTGTTCCTCATGAAAGCACAAACTACATATACTATTCCTATCATAGATTTATTTTTGAAGTGCAGTGATTTCCCCCAATTCTTCTTACTGTATGGCTTTGCTAGGGAGAGAGGAAAAATACTCCTGGGATAGGAATGGGAATGAGGGCTGGCTTGAGGAGCAGGTATCAATCAGGATAGAGCAAGTTATTGCTAATTAATACTTCTATCCTATAAAGACTCTGTTCTTGATAACGTTTCATGCTTTTTGTGAATATTCAATGCCCCATAATATTTTTTTGTTTAAATCTTCAGTCTAACAGAACAATTTCTATCCAGAGCATTGTTGGTTGGTCACTAGCCAGCAGGAAGAGGGTCATGGTACCGTATTCTGGATCAAAAGTGATACCTGACACTTGCAGTTACATTTCATTGACCAAAGCAACCTGTGGCACCAACCCTGTGTTCCACAGAGCACACTGGGGATTAGAATGTTTGGCAAGCAGTACAATGACCTACCAGAGGGACCAGGATGAAATGCAGAGACTCTGGCCTCTTGGAAGATCTATTTATATATTTCAGGGATTTGCTTATTATCAGTACATTTTCTTCTAGAAAAAAAATTTGTTCAGTATGAGTTAAATCCATCTCTACCTTTATCTTCTAAGTTTAAAGCTGAACTTTCTTAGGAAAGTGTTCCAAAGATGACTTTATTAGAGGTAATCTTTTGAACACTATTATAATGGAAAAAATTAAAATAGCTGATAAGACTTTTCCTCATGTAATTTTAAAATGTCAGTAGTTTGAAAGCAAATTATAACTTGCCAGTGAGTGGAAGAGATCGAGTGGAGATATGTGTATAGCTACATGTAGTTAAAATTCTTCCTGTAGATGGGGAATAACAGGATGCTGTGTATTGAAAATGGAGCACAGTGTAGGATAATGTTCTAATTTCTGGATTCACACTCAGTGAGGGACTGGTTTGGGTCTCTATAAAGAGAGAATGAAGTATGCTGTATGCCATGCAACAGCATTAGGCTAAGGCTCACCACCACCCTGCCCACCTTCAAGGTGCACCTGTTCTTTTTAATCAGTTAGCAGCAACCCTCAATACAGGCTGCACATTCAGGTTGTTTAAGGACATTGAATGGACCGCTGTAAATACAACATTGCAGCTCAGGAAGTGATTCTAAGCAGATGCCACCTAACAGCATCTTCTTGGTATTTAAAAGAGAATGGAATTAGCATTCTCTCCTCTACATTTGAGTCATACTAAAGTGAGAAAAGAAACACGTGCTCTCAATCAAGTTAGGAATTTAAAGAATTCTGTTTTCTCTTTGCTATAAATGGAATCCCTGGGTCCTGAGGTGTTGTAAACTGACTCTTAAGCTATGTGTATCTGCTATTCCTTTATCCCATGTATAATTGTCAATCTAGAATTTTTGTGCTATAAAATTCTCTACAGGGCACTAAATATTACTTTTTCTTACACTATGTATAGTACAGAGTGTTCTCTAAATATTTGTTGAATGGTTTTATCTGGAAATATCCAGTATAAAATTCCATAAGCACAAAAAAAAAAAGCTTGTTGGTTAGCCATGTCTGTTGTACCTCTTAGAAACCCTTACCTTTAGTCTATGCTCCTGAGGATGTCACACAGGATTTAGCTGTGGTCCTTTGCTGTGTAGTTCTAGACAAATCATGCTGGATCACAATGTCGAGATCTTGTTTGAATTAGATTTGTGTAACTTCTTTTTCTCTATCTCTTCATTTGAAAATGTAGTCATTCCATTGTCATACTATCAGGGCTGTTGGCTTTCTTCAAATCAAAGCATGATTCATATAATTACTGTATTATGATTAGCTTTATTAAAGGGCTGAAGATATTTTAATGGTTTGTGGTGAATCAGGATGAGTGTGAAGAGCTATTCTGTGAGGAGCACTGCTGAATATTGAATTCAGTTATAGTTTTTGTTGGCTATTCTTTTAATAAAATTGTATCCAAAGGCAAGAAAGTTTGTTTCTTAAAATTCCATTGAAGTATATGTTAAGAATAACCTACATTATAATTAATTTTAAAATTTTATTAGCAACCTAAAAATGAAAAAGGAACCTTGGCATAATGAATCAGCTTTTCAGTTTAAAGTCATGTTTATTCTGATCAGTTTCCTTCCTGTCATAAGATTTTCTTATATAGTTACTGATTCTCTAGATTTTCTTATTTGCAACACAGAAGAACATCTTTATTTTTAGTGAAACATGTTAGAAAAGAGAATGTTTTTATTCTAATATCAACTATGTTTAGAATCCTTCAAAAAAGATGCTTTAGTTATTGGTCAAGAAAAGAGTAAATATTAATGTTCAGTATTTACTAATTCACGCTAGATTTCATTATGCAACAAACAACGACCAAGCATGTTTTGATTCTTCATTCTGATTGGGAAGTGTGTACTTTTACAACACTTTCTCTCTGCAGGAGCGTAGCACTTGGTTTCAGGGGCAATGACTATTCCACAAAACAGGATCTTGGATCATTAGTTAATATCTCGTTTCTCTGTAGACAACTTTAAAATGCTATTAAGTTTATTCTCAGTTTACCTTTTGTCTTAGTTTCTTCTCATTTTCGCATGTTTCTGTAGACTCTACTTTCCTTCACTGAGTGTTGGTCAGTCTGGTCTCCCTCTCTCCATGTGCATATTAGAAGTTTTAGGATGCGTCCAACAGGAAACAAAACTGAGGCAAAGGAATCAAAGTGATTGGATTCATTCACTAGTGAATTTATTTTTATTTTTCTTTTCTTTTTTTTTTTTTTTTTAATTTTTGACAGGCAGAGTGGACAGTGAGAGAGAGAGACAGAGAGAAAGGTCTTCCTTTGCCGTTGGTTCACCCTCCAATGGCTGCCGTGGACGGCGCGCTGCGGCCGGCGCACCGCGCTCATCCAATGGCAGGAGCCAGGTGCTAGGTGCTTCTCCTGGTCTCCCATGGGGTGCAGGGCCCAAGCACTTGGGCCATCCTCCACTGCACTCCTGGGCCACAGCAGAGGGCTGGCCTGGAAGAGGGGCAACCGGGACAGAATCCGGCGCCCCGACCGGGACTAGAACCCGGTGTGCCGGCGCCGCAAGGCGGAGGATTAGCCTGTTGAGCCACGGCACCGGCCTATTTTTATTTTTCAAAGATTTATTTTTTTACTTGAAAGATAAGAGAAACAGAGACAGAAAAGATAGAGAAGAGACTCTCCATTAAACTGGTTCACAACCCAGATGGCCACAAAGGCCTGGGTTAGGCCAGGCCAAACCCTGAAGCCCAGAACTGCATCTGAGTCTCCCACACGGGTGACACTTGTGTCATCTGAGGCTTTCCTAGGCATATTGACAGGGAGCTGGATTGGCATCAGAGCAGTCAGGATTTGAACTGGCGCTCTGATATGGGGTGCCCGTATCACTAGTGGCAGCTTAACCCATTGTGCCACAACTCTTGACCTGGGAGTGGATTGCATTTACATTTATTTATTTATTTCATTAATTTTTTCCCAAAGAAACCTTTTATTTAAGGAATACAAATTTCATAAGTACAACTTTAGGAATATAGTGATTCTTCCCACCATACCCACTCTCACACCTACTCTCAATTCCTCTCTCTCCCACAGTCCCATTCTCCATGAAGATTAATTTTCAGTTAACTTTATACACAGAAGACCAACTCTATACTAAGATTTCAACAATTTTTGCACACACACACACACACACACGCAAAACAACTGAGAACAAGTTTTATAATTCTCAAAATACAACTCATTAAGGACAGAGGTTCTGCCTGGGAAATGAGTGTACAGTGACTGTTGTTAATTTCACAATTAACACTCTTAAGTATAATGTTAGTGATCACCTGAGAATCTTGATATGTGCTGCCTAGGCTATGGAAGACTTTTGAATGTACAATCTCTGTTAATATTTAGACAAGGCCATAAGCAAAGTGTAAGTTCTCTCTTCCCTTCAGAGAAAAGTACTTCCTTCTTGGATGGCTACTTCTTTACACTGGGGTCTCACTTACACAGATCCTTCATGTAGCAGATTTTTTGCCACAGTATCTTGCTTTCCATGCCTGAAATGCTCTCATGGGCTTTTCAGCCATACCAGAATGCCTTCTGGGCTGATTCTGAGGTCAGAGTGCTACTTAAAGTAATTGTCATTGTACGAGTCTGCTGTGTGAACTACTTCCCATGTTGGAACATTTTCTCCTTTTAGTTATCTATTATTGCCAGACACGTGATCTTATTTATATGGACCCTTCAACACTATATGATCACTTTAAAACTTAATATGATCACTTTAACACTTAAGATGGCATTTTTACCACTCAGCTTAAAGGGATTTGGGATCTCATGGCAAGTTTTTAAACTGTACTCTTAGAAGTATATCCATAGAAATGTATGCAGCACTATACAGCTTCACAGTTACAAACTTCCTCCTCTTATTTCCATGCTTATTTTTTACTGAGATAATTTCAATTGACTTTATACACATATGATTAACTCTATGTTAAAGAGTTCCACAAATAGTATGAAGAAGAAAAAAAAAAAAAAGCTGTTCCTTGACAGTTGAGACAAGGGCCATTCAAGTCATTGCTTCTCAAAGTGTCAATTTTACTTCTATAGATTGCCTTTTTGGTGCTCTATTAGTTATCACATTGGAGAATATATGATATTTGTCCCTTGGGACTGGCTTATTTCACTAAGTACGATGTTTTTCAGATTCATCCATTTTGTTCCAAATGATTGGATTTCTTATTTTTTATTTACCACTGTGTGGTATTCTATAGTGTACATATCTCATAGTTTCTTTATCCAGACAATGCCACGGCTAAGAAGGAACTTCTAAGTTCAATCCCGTTCACAATAGCTAAAAAAAATCAAATACCTTGGAATAAACTTAACCAAGAATGTCAAATATCTCTACAATGAGAAATATAAAACATTAAAAAAAGAAATAGAAGAAGATAAAATCTTCCATGTTCATGGATTGGAAATGTCCATTCTTCTGAAAGCAATTTACAGATTCAATGTAAAAACCATCAAAATACCAAAGACATTCTTCTCAGATCTGGAAAAAATGATACTGAAATTCATATGGGAACACGAGACCTCAAATAGCTAAAACAATCATATACAATAAAAACCAAGCTGGAGGCATCACAATACCAGATTTCAAGACATACTATTCAGCCAGCTGTTGGTGGCGACGGACTTTCCAGCCCAGAACCATGGCCCAGTTAGTCCGTAACCTCGTGGAGAAGGCCCCGGCGCTGGTGAACACTGTTGTGACTTACTGAAGCCTCAGTTGGCCACATTTTGGCACTACACCGAGGTTGAGCTGGTTCCTCCAACCCCTGCTGAGATCCCTACAGCTATTCAACGCCTGAAAAAAATAGTCCACAGTGCTCAGACTGGTAGCTTCAAATAGCTCACAGTTAAGGAAGCTGTGCTGAATGGTTTGGTGGCCACTGAGGTGTGGATGTGGTTTCATATCGGAGAGATCATAGGCAAGCGTGGCATCATGGGCTATAATGTTTAAAGACCAGTGTTCGACATTTGATTTGTTTGATTTATTATTTGAGTGGTTTTGGACCATGTGTGTTGAGACTGTTATCTGAATAAAATGTCAAAAATAAATGTTTCTATCATGCTAAAAAAAAAGACATACTACAGGGCAGTTACAATCAAAACAGCCTAGTACTGGTACAAAAACAGATGGATAGACCAATGGAATAGAATAGAAATGCCAGAAATCGATCCAAACATCTACAGCCAACTTATATTTGAGCAAGGAGTTAAAACCAATCCCTGGAGCAGGAACAATCTCTTCAACAAATGATGCTTTAAAAACTGGATTTCCACATGCAGAAGTATTTCCACATGCAGGACCCCTACCTTAACCATACACAAAAATCCATTCAAAATGGATTAAAGACCTAAATTTATGACCTGGTACCATCAAATTATTAGAGAACATTAGGGAAACCCTGCAAGATATTGGCACAGGCAAAGAGTTCTTGGAAAGAACCCGAGAAGCAACAGACAGTCAAGGGAAAAATTAGCAAATGAGTTTACATTAAATTGGGAAGCTTCTGTACTGCAAAAGAAACACTCAGGAAAGTGAAGAGGCAACCGACAGAATGGGAGAAATTATTTGCAAACTGTGCAACTAATAAAGGATTAATAATCAGAATATATAGAGAGATCAAGAAACTCCACAACAACAAACAACACAGCGAGGAAATGGGCAAAGGACTGAAACAGACATTTTCAAAAGAGGAAATCCAAATGGCCAACAGACACATGAAAAAATGTTTGGGATCACTAAGACCATCAGGGAAATGCAAATCAAACCACAATGAGGTTTCACCTTGCCCCAGTTAGAATGACTTTCATACAGAAATCAACAAACAACAAATGCTGGAGAGGATGTGGGGGAAAAAAAGGTACCCTAACCCACTGTTGGTGGGAATGTAAACTGGCAAAACCATTATGGAAGGACAGTATGGAGATACCTCAGAAATCTGAATATAGACCTGCGATATGACCCAGCCATCCCACTCCTGGGAATTAACTCAAGGGAAATGAAATCAACAAATAAGAGTTATCTATACCCCCATGTTTATTGCAGCTCAATTCACAATAGCTAAGACATAGTGTCACCCTAAATATCCATCAACTGAAGACTGTATTTACTTTTACACAGTCAAATACATGGGGATCCTGTTAAAATACCATGCCTCTTTCTCTATATCTACAGGTACTATCCTGTTAAAATACTGTGCCTGATTCTCTAGGTCTGTAGGGACTAGACTAGGAGTGAGGGGCTGTGTTTCTATGATGTAGGTGCATAGCATGAGGCATTTGTATTCTAAATGGGTGAGGTTTGACATGATCATACCAATGCAACTGGTTTACAATCTACTTACTTTATTTTTAGTAGGTTCTCGGCATTTATTATCTGGCATCTAGAACGTGAGATTCTATCACTTATAGATTTAATTTGCCAAGTTTTTGAGATACAATTTTGAATTTCATACTAAAAGATTAAGTCATTTATCAGTTAAGCAAATCTGCATCAATTTTATTACTGGGTACTAGGCTTTCTCCTAGGGACTGAATGGCAACATCAAACAAGACTCAGAATTAAATGGATAGTTACCATTCTATTTGATTACCGTAGCTCTGGGGGACATTGGAGTTCTGTGTGAGGGTTTACAAGCCTTCTCAGAGGGTGAGTATATGATGTGAAAGCTGAAGCCAGCAAGGGAGGGGTGGGAAGGCCAGTGGGCAGGCAGGAGAGTAGAAGGGTCCTGGATTCCTTGCTTCTTGAGATATGGTCCATAGTTCATCTGCACAGACATGATGGGGGAGCTTTTTAGAAACAGAGATGCACACCTCACTCTGGCCCTCCTGCTACTGTGCCTCAGAATCTGCAGTTTAACGAGATGCCCAGGTGGTCTCTGTGTGCATTAACAAGATCTCTAGGGAACTCGGTGAAGAGAGTGCTGTCTGTAAGTGAAAGAGAACAAGGACATTCAATAACCTCCAAGATATGCATTTCATGGGTAGAAATAGATAAGCAAACATCAAAGAGCTGGTATTTGCAAAGAGTTTCTATTCAGCTTAGCAACATGTATGATTTGTGTGTGTGATTCTTAATTATCTTAAATTATCTACAATCTAGAAACTCTAGGAATGCAGTCCTCTGTTTACTTACAGTTCTCTGCTCTTCCCTCTTCTGCAGTGTCGCGTATGATCATTGGCGTTGGGCCTCTCTGGCTAAGGTCCCTGTAATTTCAGGGAACAATCTCTGATTGAGACCCTTATGTTGTTCTGCCAGTCCCTATGTGGAATGTTGCTCTTGCCACGCTACTCTAACAGAGGTGTTTTTCTCAAGGAGCCTCACCTATAATCAATGTGCTGCACATGGTGTGAGAATTCACTTCCAGTGATGCAGGCTGAGCTGCTCAGACTCCCTACTAAATGCAGTTTAATTTAATTCCAATAGCCAAACAAAACAAATCAGATCTGAGGAATATGAGTCATCAGGTAACACACAAAGCATCCGTAGTCCTCTCCAATTCAGCCATACTCCTTGATTGCTTGTTGCAAAGATAGTTACTGGCTTGGAAATATGTGTGTATACTGCTCATGTCATGAATCCATCTAGTTTACATGTGTGCCTTTGAATCATAATTGATGTATTCAAGGGTGTGATTTTTATTAGATTCACTTGACAGTTATTTAATGCATGATCTATGAAGGGTGAATGAATAGAAGAGAGGATAGATATATGCATATGATAATGAATAAACTTAATAAGTTGTCAGCATATCATTAAGAATATGTTTTAAATGGCACTGAGGTTTTAGTTGTCAATTTTGGCTTCTAGAACCTTTTTTTCAGTTAATTCATTAAAAAAATTCTATGCAAATAGCCTTCTCCCACTCCATTTTTTAAGCTTATATTACGTAAGAAATACATTTTTCCAATTAGAGGTATGGAGTTTTTGGAGATAGTGGGAAATGTTCTTTGTTATATTTTGGTATACCTCAACAGCAGATGCATTATTTCTTTAAACAATTATCTGTAACTAAAAAAAAAAAATTCTTAGGTTTTGCTGAGTTGTTGGGATAATTCTCCCACAATGTACATGGAAAATCTCCCAACAGTTGTCAGATTTAGACTAAGAGATTGTCTATCATGAACGTTCTGTGGATGATGTCAGAGTTTCTGATGTTTTTCCGTGTTAGGTCTTCCTAAAATGGTTGGAGGACTGGGGCTCATTGAATATCAGGTATTCGATATCAAAGTAGAAATCTGACAGATGATGAGTCACAGGTCTAGAGTTGTATAGGACTAGACTGTGATGTTTGGGAGAGTGTTCGGCTTAGACTTAGCTCATTACTATTTTGACTTTTTGCTAGAAACAGAACAATTTAAATGTAAATAAGGTCATAGTGCAGGGGAGTTACCGAGATAACTGGGTTCTTATTTGTATAGGGAGACACATCTGCTTACCCATAGTCTTGCTACCTCTTTGACCTGCAACCTAATCAGCCCAGATGAGGCTTCCACATACTCTACCTTAAGTAGGACTTCCTGGACCCTGAGGTACCATGTGCAAGCGTTGGGACTACCTCTCCTGTTCTGTCCTGTGCTATCTCCCGGGAGATCTCTATCTTCATCCATTTGGGACTTCCCATGTGCAGGCCTGGCCACAGCTTACGGCTGGTATAATATTTTTATGTATCCAGGATATTATTAATAAAACTCATAGGAAAAAAGGAGAATGAAATTAAAAAAAAAACTCAGCAAAATAGTTGCAAAAGTAGAAAATTGCAGGCATTTGAGATATTATACAGGCATTAAAAAACCTGTAAATAGAAGTGAAAACAAAGATTTCATTTTTAGATCAAGTTTCGGAAGTTAAATAATTTTATAAAATAACAGGTTTTGGAAAACCTAAAATTTTAGGGAATTTTTATCTTACATATAAAATATTCCTTCAAAAGTAATATGAAAGAAGCAAGAGTTCCATGCTTGTGATGACGTTGCCCTCTTTTATTTTTTTAATGTTCCAGGTGCCTAATAATTCTTGGCTTAGGTTATTGAAGAGTGGTGTTGTCAATCAGCCCTTTAATGGCAACAGAAATGTTTGTCCATGCTGCACTCGTCGCTCGCGGCTATTGAGCACTTGAAATGCGGCTTATAAAAGTGAGGAACTGAATCTTTGCTTTTAGTTAGTTAGTTTCAACTTTAATTTATATATCCACAGGTGGCTAGGGGCTACTGTACTACTTGACAGAACTAGCTCAAGGAATATTAACAATTTCATAAATATGTGTTGAATGAACGGTTTTATCTCTTGCCATGGCAGTATTTTGCATCTACCTTGTCTTCAACTAGTGATTAAGAAAGGAACTGCATTGGAAAACTAAAAGATTTAGACCAAGTCACTGCCAGTTTTTGCCTTTGTTGCATTTTGTACAGTTTTTATATTTTTGATATCTTGTAAATAAAGACAACCAGCTTTTCCAGGTTAAAAAAAAGAAAGGAACTGTAATTAAAATTCACTGTGCACCATTTTTATTCACATGAAAATTGGTATACAGAACTTTCAACAGGAAGTACTTGGGTGATTGCCAGTTCTTAAGGCAAATGAGCTTGCTTTAACTTTACAAAATCACTATTATAAGATCCAGTATTGCATAACTGGGCTACATTTTCATAGGAAGACGTGACCTGAGATTTTTGGATCTGTCGTGTAACAGTGTCTCCCTTATTAGAGCAGTCATGGAGAAGACGATCCTCTAAGGGTGCATGGGCTGTGTAGACAGTTGCTTCTTCTTAAAATTCGAGAGGTAAAGAGACACAAGAGAGACACACAGAGAGGCAGAGAGCTCCGGCCTGCTTGTTCGCTCCTCCAATGCTGAGTGACAAACCCAGGGACTCTGACCTGAAACACAGGGATTTTATAAACCATGTCTTAACCATGAGGCCAAATGCCCGCCCCATTCAGACCATCTGAATTCAACCTTGGCTCGTGCCATCCACATGCTGTGGGACTTTTAATCCTTAAATTTTCTGTTTCTTGATCTGTAGTAAGAGGATATCATAGGGAGGGGGCCACTGTGGCGTAAAAGGTTAGGCTTCTGCCTGCAGTGCTGGCATCCCATATGGGCACTGGTTCAAGTCCGAGCTGCTCCACTTTCAATCCAGCTCTCTGCTGTGGCCTGGGAAAGCAGTGGAAGAGGATATCATAGCACCCACACCCTGGAGTTGTTATAAAGATTAAATTTGGACTTAAAGCATTTGCAGAAACCTGTAAAGCTGCGTGTGCCTAGAAGTATGTGTTAGATAAATTATGTAGGTAAAACATGGCTGCTAGTTTTCAGTCTGTCTTCATGGATAGTCTGCTGGTTGTTGTTAGAGTTGCGGGTACTTTATGGCTCTGGGGAGTTATTGGTGCCCAGGATGGTTTGTGTGTGATCCCTGCAGCCAGGGTGCGTCTTTGGCCTGGGGTGCCGCTGGACACTGCACTTATCAAGGAGAGCACACAGAAGGTGGCCAGGGGAGAGCCATGCCCTCGTGTTACCTGGGTCAGAAGCCCAGCAAGATGTCTCTTTCCCAGAGATCTGCCAAGATCGGAAGGTTTTCAGAGTGTGCTGAGGAGTGAATGATTACAGGAAGTTGAGAGGTGTCGAGAGATAAAGGATTTCGTGCTCAAGTATGTCTGAGGATTATTATCTTAAAACAAGCTGGTGGTATTTCTTTGTGATACGTCCACTCTGTCTTTTGTATGCCGTGTGCATTGTGGATCTCTACACCCCCTTAACCATGAGACTCGTTGAAGAGAGTGGTGAGGGCCTCCTGTCCAGTGCACTGGCAGACCCCACACTGGAAGGTCTTTACCACAAATACTCTCTGTTGGAAACATCTGCAGGTTTCTACCTTTAACTTTTATGTGTAATATATTTTTTTAAAAAGATTTTGTTTACTTGAGAGGCGGAGTTACAGACAGTAAGAGGGAGAGGAGACAGGAAAAGGTGTCCCTTCTGCTGGTTCACTCCCCAAATGGCTGCACCTGCTGGAGCTGGGCCTATCAGGAGTCAGGAGCTTCTTCGGGGTCTCACACACCAAGGACTTGGGCCGTCTTCTCCTGCTTTTTCAAGCCACAGCAGAGAGCTGGATCAGAAGTGGAGCAGCCAAGACTCGAACTGGCACCCATATGGGGTGGTGGCACTGCAGGCGGATAACCTACTGCGCCAGAGCACTGACCCCAGTGTGTAATTTATTTTTAATTTTACTTTATTTTGAAAGCCTTGGTAATTTTTCATTGGGATAACAGCCGTCAATTAAGAAATTTTTATAAGACAATAAACCAAATTTCCATAACAGATACATTATTTCTTTGTGATCTTAAACAATTAATTTCTTTTTGTCTTCTTATCTATAAAACAGGCAAATCTCATTTCCATACAAGTAAATTATGTGTAGGATTTCTTTTTGCCTCAATGCTCAAATGTGAGAATATATAGAGCTGTTTATTTCATTTTATTTTGGCTATAGGTTAGATAATTTTAAGAAAAACAATATATTGCGTATTTTAAAGCAAAATAGTTTTCTAGTGCTTGTTATAATACCGTATACATGTAAGTCAAATGGCTAAATACTGAAAAATGAGATTAAAATTAAATTATCAAACATATGAGAACAGGATGTCTAGCCACGTAATAAAATACATTATTGTCAGAGATATTGATAGAAGGGAATATATTGTTTGCAATGTGGCTGTTCGTTAATATTGGATCCACAGGTGTAGTAACTTGTATGTGCGTGTGTTTCCACTATGACTTGTGGAAAGCATAATTTTGCAGGAACATTTGCGATCTCAGTCATGCTTCACACGTGCAGGCAATACCACAAAGAGTAAAACAGGCATATGCTCGACTTTGCTGTGGAACTCGCTCATACAATGTGCTTGCCCTGTGGCGGTGTGAAAACAGTCTCTGCGAAATGTGGTGTGCAAAACCACAACAAATCAAAACAAAAGAAGAAGGCATTTTTATTCTGATTTTTATTTTTTTAACTTTTATTTAACAAATATAATTTCCCAAAGTACAGCTTATGGATTACAGTGGCTTTTCCCCCCTCATACTTTATTCTAATTTTTAAAGATTTCCAGCTTTCCTTGTGCACTTCTTTGTGTTAGACAGTAAAAGCCCATAGTAATTTTTCTTGAGCCAAGAACCCGTGAGACAGGAATGCGTGGACCTGGAATAGTTACATAGAGAGTTGAGCATTCCCCCTCATGATTTTTATCTTATCCGCCAGCAGCACAGTGAGCAGAGCTTCCTTGAGCCATCCGCTGTGCTGTTTGCCTGATGTCACCTGTGGAGTGATGCCACCCTGAGCCCGTCCGTGAGAGCCCCTCGACAGAAATTTGGACAGAGCGCTGGCATTGTGCAGCAGATAAAGCCGCTACCTGTGACGCCAGCATCCCCCTTGAGTACCAACTGGAGACCGAGACGCCCTGCTTCTGATCTGGCTCCCTGCTAATTCAGCTAGGAAAGCAGTGCAAGATGGTCCAAGTCCCAGGGCCTCTACCCACGTGGATGGATTACAGTCTCTTGGCTTCAGCCTGACCAGCTCAAACTGTTGTAGACATTTCGAGAGTGAACCAGCAGATGGAAGATGTCAGTCTCCATCTCCATCTCTGTCTGTCTCCTCCCCACCACCACTCCCATACCTCTTTCTCCTCACCCCTGCCCTTGTAATTCTGTCTTTCAGAAAATAATGCTTAAAAAGTAATTTGGACAGAGAAACATGGAGACCCAGACAATGCCTGACTGTCTAGATCCCTCACTGGGGTCCCTCACTGGGTTGCAAAACATTTGATACTGAAAATTTTATTTTGCCGGTGCTGTGGCTCACTAGGCTAATCTTCCGCCTGTGGCGCCAGTACTCTGGGTTCTAGTCCCAGTTGGGGGTCCTGGTTGCCCCTCTTCCAGTCCAGCTCTCTGCTGTGGCCCGGGAAGGCAGTGGAGGATGGCCCAAGTGCTTGGGCCCTGCACCCGCGTGGGAGACCAGGAGGAGGCACCTAGCTCCTGGCTTTGGATCGGCACAGTGCACCGGCTGTAGCGGGCATTTAGGGGGTGAAGCAATGGAAGGAAGACCTTTCTCTCTGTCTCTCTCTCTCACTGTCCAATTCTGCCTGACAAAAAAAATTTTTTACATCAGCTTAAGAGTAATTGCATATCTTAACAAATATTTATTGAATATTTTCTGTATGTAAAACATGGAGTATGAGGATGTCAATAACTCTATTGGTTTTGAACTAAAAGAATGCACTGATGTCTCCTGTCCCTCAAAAACATGTAATTAAAAAAAATGGAGAGTCAAAGAGATACTCTCATCTTCTGATTCATTCCTCAAATATTTATTCCATCAGAGATGGACCAGGCTGAAGCCAGGGCCCAGGAACTCAGTCTGGGTTTCCATGTTGGTGTCAGGGACCCATCAACCTAAGTCATCCTCTCTGCATCCCAGGGCATGCATCAGCAGAAACCTGGAGTCAGACGCTGATGCTGGGACTTGAACCCAGGTACTCTGATGTGGGACATGGTTGTCCTAACCACAAGGTTAAATGCCCACACAAAGATCCTATCATTTAACAGGTCATATACACACAGAGTTGTTTAAAACTATTTCTATGATAAACCAGGCTGCTGTAGATCACTGGGAAAAGTCAAGTTCAATGGGGAAAGGATTAGGAACGATCCTAGTTGAGAACTGGCTTTAGGATCTGGATGTATGGAGAAGGAAGAGGGGATTTGAATACCTGAACAAAATCCCAGAAATGCGGAAGAACAATGTCAGAGGAGAGGCTATAGGTGTCTGATGAACTGAATGCTTTCGTTAGATTTCTGTCCCATATGTTAGCATATGTTAGTCTAACAATTGCTCCTGAGTAGTCATTCTCTTCTGTTTTCTCCTGAAATCCCAATAAGCTGAACAGTTACATGTGGCAATACAACCACATACTAGCCCATGAAATGCTTGCCACAACACAGTGTAATTCTTCATTGTAGTGTCTAAAAGCAAGGCACACCCTTTCTCCTTGAACCATTTCATTGTGCTCCCTAGAATACATGTGCCAGTTCAGGTGCCCATAAACTGGATGAGGAGGGAAGGGCCCACCATAAAGTTGATTCAGATTAGCCTGGGTCCCTGATGTGTTTCTGACCCCACATCAGTGTGGACCATCTAGCACTGAATTTCTTAATTTTTTAAAAGAAACTGTTTGGAAGGCAGAATGATGGGGAGAGAGGGACCTGCACACACAAATTGAGAGGGAGTGGACAAGGGAGAGAGATTGAGAGAAAGATCTTCTGTCTACTGGTTTCACTTCCCAAATGGGCACAGTAGCCAGGTATGGGCCAGGCAAAAGCTAGGAGCCAGGAACTCCATCCATGCTTTCTACCTGGGTGGCGGGGGCCCAAGAACTTGGGACTTCTTTCGCTGCCTTCCAACGTACATGAGCAGAGAGCTGGATCAGAAGCAGAGCAGCTGGGAGTCGAACTGGGGCTCTGACATGGGATGCCAGCATCGTAAACAGTGTGGCTTAACTTCACTGTATCACAGTGCCAGCCCCCACATTTTTTAAAATGTAATAAACCATTTGCTTGAAATCAGTTTTGTTAGGGATTTTGTTGTTACAAGCCACTAAAGATAACCCTAAAGTGCATATGCCCTAAATGCAGGGGTATTCTCTGGAGCTTAAAACCCAGAAGACTATGTTCGCTTTCCTTTTATGTTCTTAAAAATGTTTCAAAGACAGAAAAAGAGACAGAATGACATACAAAGGGCCAGCATCTGCTAGCTTAGCCCCTGAATGCCTGCAATAGCCATAACTTGGCCACACTGAAGCCACGGTCCCAGAAGTCAACCCAGGTCTCACATTGGTGGCAGAGATTCAAGTCTGTGAGCCATCACATTGCAGGAAGCTGGTCAGAAGCAGAGCTGGAGCTCAAGCGCAGGAACTCCATGGGATTTGGGTGTCCCAAGCGACCTCTTAAACACTGCGCCAGACATCCACTTCTCTTATTTTCACAGTTGCATGCACAGTGTAGGTTACGCTCCCTGTTTCCTGCTTTCCTACAGCGGCATGTGCAGTGTCAGCTGCGTGACCGGCTGTTACAGTGAGTGAATGTGAATATCGCTAAAAATATACCTAACAGTGGTATTGCCAAAGAGCCTTAGCAACTGTGTTGATTTGTTTTAGTTTCTTTATATAGTTAGATCTTAGAATGTGTAGAGGATCAATTTGTATATCTCCCTTCATCTACGCAAACACATTGAGTGCTCATGGAATATATACATTTGTAGATGTTTGTGAATTTGTCTTGTAGATTAAAGGGAAAGAGATATATTTAAATGCAATTGGAATATAATTCACTGTACCACTTCCAAACTTTAAAATACCCACAGAATAGTCTTGAACTTCCATATGAGACATAAAAAATAATGGCCTTTCATAATTTTTTTTCGCTTTATTCCTCTTTGAAAAATGCAGTCCTTTTCTTACAAATGCCTTGTGGGTCATAAATATCTCTTATCTGAAACTTTAATGAATTCAAGACAACTTTAACTTAAATATGATCACATGTTTTACACTATGGACCCAGAGTTGAGAAACCCGACTCACTGCTTTGTAAAAGTGTGACCTTGAACAAATTTCTTAAACTTTGCCACAAAATGGGAAATAGAACTTCCTTTTGAGAGTGAACTGTAGCAACATATGGAAAGTGCATAGTGCTTGGTGCCAATAAACACTATGAAATACCTGACAGTTATTCTAATGGTGATCACTTCAAGATCTCTATGGAGTTTGGCTTCATCCATGTAGAAAATGGAAGATTTAACTTGAAGTGGAAGCATACCAAATGCTTTTTCGTAGATTAAAACACTGGAGTCTGAAAGATGGATAATGTAGAGATGCTAAGAAACCATTTAAGGGCCGGCACTGCGGCTCACTAGGCTAATCCTCCACCTGTGGCGCTGGCACACTGGGTTCTAGTCCTGGTTGGGGTGCCAGATTCTGTCCCGGTTGCCCTTCTTCCAGGCCAGCTCTCTGCTGTGGCCTGGGAGTGCAGTGGAGGATGGCCCAAGTCCTTGGGCCCTGCATCTGCATGGGAGACCAGGAGAAGCTCCTGGCTTCAGATCAGCACGGTGCGCTGGCCGCAGCAGCCATTGGAGGGTGAACCAACAGCAAAGGAAGACCTTTCTCTCTGTCTCTCTCTCACTGTCCACTCTGCCTGTCAAAAAAAAAAATTTTAAGGGACAAACATTTCACAAGGTGACTGGAGTGAGAGCAGTAAGATTGCTTTCATCTGCTTTGCACAAAAATTAAACTATGCGCTAACCTGGCCAGGACAAGTAAATATCAACCCCTTACCGCTAATCTTATTACAAAACAGAAGGAAGATGGATGTTATTAGCTGAACTCAGGGTAGCTGAGGTCATCAGGCATTCTTGCTTTCTGAGAGGGCAAGTCAGACACAGAACTGGAGTCAGGATTTCGCAGCCAGAGACAAGGGGGATGCAGATTCCTGAGAGGAAGCACCTGTGTGCTCTTCTCCACGCACGGCAGAACTGCTAATGCTTCACTTGCCGGAACACAACAATTACTCACCAGTGAAATGCGATAGGAGAGGATTTGTTTTCGTGTAATGACTTTCATACTCAAAACATCCTGAACTTTGCAGATGAGTGATTGAGTAGCTGTGCATCATCCTCCCACCTGCTCAGGAGTAACTGGAACCTCTACAGTGTAGGTTTTTTAAAGTCAAGTGAGATCACTACGGGGAAGATGAGCGTGGAGGTGTGTTTCGCATGAATTTAAATGCAAGCTTGAACAGATCTCAGAAACACTTTTCAAACGTTTGCTGTCTGCATTGTTTCTGCTCAGATCTCCTGAATCAGTGATAGAGCCTGCGCGCATATTCATCCCAGTGTTCTTCCCACCAGCCAGCAGCTAGGTGCAACAAGGTGTTAAAAGCCCCAAGCAACCTACCCCAGGGCCTCGTTGAATCAGAAAAATAAAGGGGTTTCCAAATGTGCACTGCCATAAGCTGTTACAGAATTAAAATACTGCTGCTGAAAAGGAACTGCTCAGTTTCACTTGACTTTGTTGTGGAAGGAAAGTAATGTGAAATGGTGCTCCTCAAATCTTTTGTGTATGTGAGTCGTCTGTGGACCCTGTCAAAATGCAGATCTGATTCAGGCAGCTGGGCGGGATCTGACATGGATTCTCAGGAGCTCCCTGGTGCTGCTGGGTTTCCCCCTGCAAGGGTCTTGTGGGAGCTGCGGTGAGAGAGCACCTCCCTCCTCCATGCCTGGTACCTGTGTGCCAAGTCCAGGAGCCGCCAACATTTGGAAGCTCTGTTGAAGTGGTCACAGCCACTTCATTCATTTTGAGCACCTGATTAATATGGCTGCCAAATCGCAGCCCATCTCTGAAGGATCGTGGCTCTGTCATGAGCTTTGGAATTATGTTTTGAAAAAATCGGTGTCATTTAATGATGGTGCCTTCCTTGGGGGTCAGCTTTCTCACAAGGGACTCTCCATGAAGTGATGCCAGCTTTCTAGGCTCTTTTGCCAGCAGCACGGGTAAAGTGTTATTTCCATTTATCATCCCCAGCAATGTCTTTCTAAAACCCAGAAGCTCTGTAAAATGTTGCGTTGGATAAGTGAAAGCAGATACAGTACTCATCCCAGGGGGATTCTGCACCTGAGGGCCTCTAGGCTCCCAGAACTCTAACTGCTTCAAGTCACTCAAACATTGAGGTTTCTTTGCATTTTCAGGATCTCTCCCTCTTTCCAGGGATCATTGCATGCAACACCTCTGTACTTAGAACCACACACCAGATCCCTGCAATAGGATCTATAGCCTATCATTTGTTGATGGAAAGCACATGAACAAAGAAGGCAACAACAAAGAAATGGGACAGAAGAGTAAAGGCCCTGGCTTGAAGCAGGGGCTGTCCTTGTAGTGTCCTTGTAGTGATGTCTTCTTTCTTCCATAAGTCAGAACTTGAGACTGTGAGAATGTCTTCCTGTTAGTCACCTCCCACCCCTCCACCCCCAGGCACCAGCCTTCACTGTTTCCACACACTTTGCTCTGTTGCGATCATGTGCTCTAAGAAGGGTGGCAAACATCTCCTGATATGGGTGGTGTTCCCATGGAGCTTTGCAGTTTGTGAAGTTGTTCAGATAAACTCTCCACAATGGATGTAGGGCAACTCACTTGAGGTAACTTGGCTATTGACGCCAGATCAGCCTTGCACTGCTCGAAAAGTGTTGTTAAATATTCTTTAAACAGAAAGCAACATTTTACCCAGGATATTATGGCATCTTCATTTTCTTCTTTTTATGTGATAGTTTCACAGTTAAGCCCTAATTTTATAATAAAAACCCCATCTCATAAACAAATGGGCTAATCCACTTTTCAGTGAGAAATTCTTTATTTTTTATTATTATTATTATTATTTTTTTTGACAGGCAGAGTGGATAGTGATTGAGAGAGACAGAGAGAAAGGTCTTCCTTTGTCGCTGGTTCACCCTCCAATGGCTGCCGCGGTTGGCGCGCTGCGGCCGGCGCACCGCGCTCATCCAATGGCAGGAGCCAGGTGCTAGGTGCTTTTTCCTGGTCTCCCATGGGGTGCAGGGCCCAAGCACTTGGGCCATCCTCCACTGCACTCCTGGGCCACAGCAGAGGGCTGGCCTGGAAGAGGGGCAACCGGGACAGAATCCGGCGCCCCGACCGGGACTAGAACCCGGTGTGCCGGCGCCGCAAGGTGGAGGATTAGCCTGTTGAGCCACGGCGCCGGCCGAGAAATTCTTTATAGCTGATAAATTTATCAGCATATTTAAGAAAATTATACTATATAAATATTAATGTTCAAATATCTTAACTTCAAGACATCACACTCTTCTAAACATGTTTTATTTCAAACACATGTAATTTAAGACAGTTTTATAAGCAAACTATTTCTAAAAATTTCTATAAAATTGCTTCTGCATTAAAAGATTAGCTCTGTTGCTCTTGGTGGGTTCTAATCCCTGTTACTGATTGCTAGGTTCTTGGTGTTTTCTGGACTAGAGAAGGAACAATGTTCTCTTACCCTGTACCCTTGTCCATAAGATGAGAACCGCAGCAGTACGTGGTCTCTCTCACGGGGTGCTGTGATGGCTGAACAAGTGTGTGATGCACACACCCTGGCGTGCAGTAAGCATTGGAGAGTGTAGCTCTTTTATTTTAACACTGGCATTTTGTGTCACTGTTACTTCAGAATAACTAGCCAAGTCTTGGGTGACCTATCACCTTGCTTGTGCCATTCTTGTGAATGAATGGCAACCACATAGTGTGTGCCTCCTATTGCCCCCAAAATAGGTGACACAGAAGGCTTCACTGACAAGATCTCGGACTCCTCATTCTCTGGGCAGAACTAGCTGAGCGAGGAGAAGGGCAATCCCAAAGACAGGTTTGTTCCTCTTGTTTTCAGGGCATGGGCTGGTTACCACAGGGCTCCTGTTATGAATTCAGGTCTCTTGTGAGAGCTTGTGCATACAGAAAGACAGGAGGGAGAGGTGGGGCAGATCTGTGCTTGCACCACAGAGAGGGGAATATTGGTGATGTGTGTGACATAGGGGAAGGCTTTTTATGGTTGATATGTTTAGGCATAGAGATATGCTTGTTGGTGACATTTTGCATTTTCTCATAGATGCTATTGGCACCTCTTTTTTACCTACAGAAATGTCCTAAAATATTAGTTGAAAGGGAGAGAGACACAGACATCAGTTTTCATGATCTTCCATCTACTGGTTCACTTCCCAAATGTCCACAACAGTCAGGCGTGGGTCAGTTTGAATCCAGTAACCAGGAACTCCACCTGGGTCTTCCACATGTGTGGTAGGAACTGAAATGCTTGGGCCATTATCTGTTGCCTCTCGGTGGGAAGCAGAGGAGTCTGGGCTAGAATTGGCGCTGCTGCTGTGTGCACCATAATCCCCCTTCCAAGCCATATGTCTTGACAGCCATTTTGTGAGCAAATGTCATGCTTCTTCAAAAGAGAAAAACAAGAGACCACGCTGTCCATCATGGATGATGTTTGCTCATGTGTTTCACTGTAGGGTGAGTCAGAAGAGAATGGAAGGCACTGCTTCCCTTCAGTGAGGCTGCTGGCTTGATGTAGGTGCCGCCATCAGAGATGCACATTGTGGCAAGTCTTCCCTGTATTACCCTCCCCTTCTGCCTCCGTGCCATTTGCTGTCACAGTAAACCTGGGATTAGTTTGGTGTTCTTGCCTTGATTTCTTAGGAACCTATCTGAGGGATTCATTACACAGGAAATCAACATCCCACAGTTAGGAAAGCAATGTTACAGATGAGTAATGTTTTGACAGAATTTTCAAAATTAAATTGCATACTGTACCTTAGCAGCGTGGAAATATAATGCATATGTTCCTGAGGGAGTTATCTTTATCATCCATACAGGGGAGATAAGAATGAAAATTGATTCTATTTTTCTTATCAAAAATCGGAGACAGAGCTTTCTTCTAAGCAAATGATCTAGCTGTCTAGGGTAACATTTAGATGTGAGATTCAAAATCATTTTAATTACACTAGTTAATTGTTTACCCACTTATTGCATCATTAATTGCCAACCTTGTTGGACAAGTACCCTCGTGACTACTGTCTCACAGCTTGCCTGATAAATAGAGGCATGATTCATTGCATTTCTCTCACACTCTGAGCATTAGTGATAGGAGCTTTACTGTTATTTAAAAATGTGTAGGGAAAAAATCGTCTCATGCTCTGATTCCAATATATCACAAACAATTCTAAGTTAGTTTTAAGTTATAAATTTCTTCCTTGAAGTTGCCATACTTAATAAAGTTACTAGGAAATGATGACATAAAAATAAAAATGGATTATTTTACATATGCAAAATGCAGGAATTTAAAAACTCTTAGGAGAAGAAAGTAAGGGATGTCATGTAATATTTCTACAGCAGAAGCACTGTAAAATGGTGTTAGATAACAAGGGGCTCAGAAATTTTAGTTTTCATTTCAACACTCTTAATTGGTTGAGAAACACTTGACACATAATATAATCTTCCTTTTCTCTGTTGCTTCTTATATTGTATCTTATTTTTAATGTCTAACTGAAAGTATTGGAAAGGGTGTGGTGATCATTGAGTGTGGGGAAAAATAAATTTTAAGATGGCACACAAATTTAAATATATCTGAGAATTCATCATAACAGGGAGTTTCAAATGTAGGTAGGTTTTAAGAGCTAGAAGTAGTGATGTGATAAGAGAAATAGTAATGTGTGATAGAAACAATATCAAGAGTCATAACAACTGCTGTAGGTGGAGGGAAAAACTCAATAATTCAAGGTATCGTAAGAGTTTACTTTCAACCTGATATAACACTGCATCAATTGTGGTCATACAAGTATTTAGCACATATTAACTAAACGTGGTTTGGGCAGGACACAGCAAGTCATCAAGTCTACACTGCAGAAGTGACAAAGACCTACTTCTTGCTCTTGACATGGAACAAGCAAATAGGGAATCCATGGCAACAACCGTGAATTGACATTTCTCTAAAAAAGGGAAGCAAATAGCCAGTAACCACATGAAGAGATACTTACCAGCACTTAACCTTTAGGGAGACAAAAATCAAAACAGCAGTGAGGTGTCACATGGAACCTCCTGGATCGTATACCTATCAAAGTGTAAGACAATCAGAAATGTGGAAAAGGATGTGGAGAAATTCAAAATCTTGTGAATTGCTTGTGGGATGCACAATGTCATAGCCACTGTATGGTGGTTCCTCAAAAAAAAAAAAAGTAGATGATAGTACCATAGGACCCAGCAATTCCGTTTTGGGCCATACTCCCCAGAAGAACTGCAGCATGGAATGACAGGTTTATTTTATAGTAGCATTATTCACAATAGACACAAGGTAGAAGAAGCCTAATCATCCACCAACAGGTATACGGACAGACAAAATGTGGTCGGTTAATTTTAGGGGCATTGTTCAGCCTTGACAAGGAAGGAAAGTGTGACACACACAACACACATGACCAGGGAAGATGTCCTGCTAAGCAAAACAGGCCAGTCATAGGAGGACAGCTATTGCATGGTTCTACTTGAGTGAGGTACCTAAAGGAGGCAACTCATAGCTGAAAGTAGAGTAGTGGCTGTCCAAGTTCCGGAGACATGGGAAAGCAATGGAAGATGGCCCAGGTCCTTGGGCCCCTGCACCAGCATGGGAGACCTGGAAAAGGCTCCTGGCTCCTGGTTTCAGATCAGGGCAGCTCTGGCCTTTGCAGCCAATTGGGAAGTGAACCAGTGGATGGAAGACCTCTTTCTCTCTGCCTCTCCTTCTCTCTGTTTAACTCTTTCAAATAAATAAATACATTTTTTTAAAAAAATATGGAATAAATGGTGAGGCATGAAGGCTGTGCAGAGACAAGGGCAGTGCTTAATGGGAAGCTCGCTGGCATGGCCTTCCATGTGCCTGGAGAAAGCTGACATCAAGAAGGTGGTGAAGCAGGCGTCCTGGGTTGCACCCAGCACCAGGTCATCCCCTGCGGCTTCGACAGTGACACCTACTCCTCCACCTGTGATGCTGCGGTTGGCGTTGCCCTCAGTGGCCACTTTGTCAAGCTCCTTTCCTGGTGTGACAACAAATTTGGATACAGCAAGAGGGTGGAGGACCTCAGATCCACATGGCCTCTGAGGAATAAGAGCCACAGAGCACCGTTCCCAGCAAGAGCCCCAGAGGATGAGAGAGGCCCTCAGCTGCTGGGGAGGCCCTGCCCCCACACAGTCCCCAACACACTGAGAATCTCCCCTCTTCAGTTTCCATCCCAGACTCCCTGGAGAAGGGGAGGGACTTAGGGTGCCCTACCTTGCGTTACCGTGAATAAAGTCTGCTGCACCCAGCCCACAACAAGAACATAATGGGCTCCTCCAGGTGGTGTGAACAGAAGCATCCTTTGGACCTTGGGCCTGGGCAGCAGCGTGGGGTCTACCTCTGTTCATCTCAGAAGGATGGGAGATAGCAAGTGATTCTTTTGGTGGGTCCTGTGTCTGATTCTTTCAGCTACACCACTCAGAAGAATTTGTTTGCTACAGAAGTTTTGAGCTTTGTATTGTTTTCTTGTTATGGGCTATGTCAATGTTACCTGCTCCTTGTGGTCCACGTGGGATTGTCAATTTTTGGAGACCAACAGTAAGGAGGGAAGTGAAGGCTTTGAGTGATATACTTGGTGTCTCTCACTGAAGGACCCAGGGCATTTGTTTTCCTTTTGAGAGAAGGAGGAGTTTCTAATGTCTTCAGGAAGTGCAGTACTGCTTACCTCCTCTACTGCCTGGTCCATACCCTCACACACTCACCTTTTACTATTTTCACCAATAAGTTTGCCAGATATACTTCCTTGCCCCGCTCCCATGTCCAAGATGGTTGCTTTGGGGCTGCCACTTCCAGTCCCTGTCCTAGTAGTAGTAACCAGGGCCATGTCTTAACTAGGGCTCAGTAGCCCTGCTTGAGGTGGGATCTACTTCTTGAAGAATGTTATCCCAAAATGTGCTTTATTTCTTCAGGGGCCTAAATGCCAGGCTTGGCAATTCCAAATTCATATGTGAATCAAAATCGGTAGTTTTCTCTAGGACCTGGCTGTTTTGCGAATATCATCGGTTTGTTGTCCTTGTTGATCCTTATGGTTTTTGTAGACTATGTGAAGAGATTCATATTAAGGTCACTATCAGCATCTCGTGGGAACGTGGAAATCTGAGCAGATTATACATGGTTACGTGCAGTCATTACCAAGAAGAAGCCTGAAAGTAGAATGCTGGAGAATTCTCTGGGAACAAGTTCTCCTGAGAAGTGAAAAGCATGGGGTGATCGTACGTGGTACTTTCCATCAAGTGTCTACTATTGTCATTCACTGAAGCAGGTGCTTGACCCAGAATATTTCTGTTGTGGTCCTGCATGGCAGTTAGCACGAGCAGCAAACGAGAAGAGCACAAGCAGAGCTGTAGCAGCTAGTTTCATCTATTTATTTGTTTGTTTATTTTTGACAGGCAGAGTGGACAGTGAGAGAGAGAGACAGAGAGAAAGGTCTTCCTTTGCCTTTGGTTCACCCTCTAATGGCCGCCACGGCGGGTGCACCGCACTGATCCGAAGCCACGAGCCAGGTGCCTCTCCTGGTCTCCCCTGGGGTGCAGGGCCCAAGCACCTGGGCCATCCTCCACTGCACTCCCAGGCCACAGCAGAGAGCTGGTCTGGAAGAGGGGCAGCCGGGACAGAATCTGGCTCCCCGATCAAGACTAGAACCTGGTGTGCCGGCGCCGCAGGAGGAGTAGCCTATTGAGCTGTGGCACCGGCCAGTTTCATCCTTGAAATACCTTTGAGAAGAGAGCATAAAGAACTTGTTTCATAGATGAGGAAATAGAGGCTAAAGCCTGGGATTAAATGAGGTGGTATCCAAGACACTGGTTATCTTTTGTTGACGGATGTGGGTGCTGCTGCTGTGGTAAGCGGTGGAGTGCAGGCAGCCGTTCTGTGCTTACTTGATGTGGATCCTGTGGTTGCTGTAGTGACTGCAGATTAGACTCCATGTAGTAATGTTTTGGACCCAATAACAGTAATAAAAATTCAGAATGCCAGCAGTAGTAAGAGGAGTCTTAATTCTCATAAAAATCTTCCCTGAAAGAAACATAAGGTTGTATAGTTTTAAAAAATAAGCTGAAGGCCGGCGCCGTGGCTCAACAGGCTAATCCTCCGCCTTGCGGCGCCGGCACACCGGGTTCTAGTCCCGGTCGGGGCACCGGATTCTGTCCCGGTTGCCCCTCTTCCAGGCCAGCCCTCTGCTGTGGCCCAGGAGTGCAGTGGAGGATGGCCCAAGTGCTTGGGCCCTGCACCCCATGGGAGACCAGGAGAAGCACCTGGCTCCTGCCATTGGATGAGCGCGGTGCGCCGGCCGCAGCGCGCCAACCGCGGCAGCCATTGGAGGGTGAACCAACGGCAAAGGAAGATCTTTCTCTCTGTCTCTCTCACTGTCCACTCTGCCTGTCAAAAAAAAAAAAAACTGAAAATTGCCTGAATAGGAAAAAATATGACACCTACTTCCCAGGTCCTCTGGCTTATTCCGACCAGAGGATGCCTGTGGACCCCTGAGCACGTAGGAGCATGGTGAGCCCCAGGCAGTTGGCAGATCTGACTGGGGAAGAACCCTCCCCTCTGGCTGTGCTGCAGTTTTAGTCACATAAAAAATACAAGAGCATGATCATGATATTCCCAGAAGAGTTTATATTTTTTTTGTACTAAAAGATATGTTTTTAACTGTCCTTTCCAAAATTTACCCAACTTCAGTTTTCTTAGAATTGTAACCAGTGTTTATAATAGTGTTTTTGTTTTGTCAAATGAGCACGACACTGACAGACCGAAACATTGGATGTAGCCCATTTTTGTGTGTCTGGAAAAGAGCAGGGTCTTAACCAGTAGGATGTTTGTTGTAATGTATTTGTGAAATAAAACTGGATTCCTGACTTGCAGGGTACAGGTTACATCTGCGAGTAAACAGAAAAACAAACAGTTAACTGGGAACAAACAGAATGCACTGGTCTGGAGGTGGCGTGGTTCTTGCTGCTCTAGGGAGCGGTTTTGGGTGGCTGGATTCTGATAGTGCCTGTGGGATGTTTGAGGCATGCCACTGTTTTTATGTCGTAGGAAGCAGTTTGTTCTTAACGATTGTGCAGCCAACCCTCTGTCTCCAAAAAACATTATTCCTGTGTGCTTGGGTGGAATAATTTTTAAAAAAGCCACCTCTCATTAGCAGGGACTCTTTATGATCCTTCAGATCAGATAAGCCCAGAGTTAGCTGAACAGAGAAAGGGGAAGAAAGAGAAAATGTAACACGATTCTCAATGCAGCAAAGAGAGTACTGGGAATGCCCCTCTTATCATTAGGAAAATAGTCTTCAGTAGATGCTCCACAAATGTGCATATTGGTATGATAGTGCAGATAATATTTGGGTGAATAATACAATTATGTTGCAATTTAGTGGTTTTAGGAGCCTATAGTAATAGAGTCAAAGTCAAGTCAGATTGTACTCACTTGGGGTTCAGCACTAAAGCTCGTGAATCTTGTGGGTGAATGGACTTCTTGGGTTGCAGGTCTGACATACTGTTATGGTCACAGTGGGATGTGGCTCCCAATGACATGCGGACAGATAAGTCTCAAAGTGATGATGAGATGGTACTAAGAAGTCAGGGTGGGAGGATGGGGAGCTTGATCCAGTTATGATGCCTAGGGTGGGTTCTCAGGTCCTTGGGGGTGTGTGTCCCAAAGATCTCACAAGAAGGATGGCTGAGTGGGGCCCATTGCTGGCTCTGCTACCTCACCGTCCGAGTGATCACCCTCTTCAAGCACTCTGCCACTGTCATCTGAGACCTCCCCACGCAGTGAGCCCAGTCTTGAACTGAACCTCTCAAACCATGAACCAACATAAGCCTCCTTCCCTCATAAACAGCTTGTCTTGGGGGTATTTCATTTTAAAAATAAACAGCTGGCTACGACAGACATTATGACGTGACTCAGTGTGCTAACTTGCTCTATCTCTGTTGCAATTTTCTAACTGTGTATAGGGCCTGTTTTGTCATAAACAAAGGGATTAGGTACCTACTAGGTAGGAGGGAAGAAGGCACACTGTCCACTGCAATTGTCTTAACAATCTTTTGAGGCCTGTGACTCAATCCAATGAGAAAACTGAGGCGGTGAGATTTCCAGGTGCTTCTGCAGGGTCCCATAAATGAGGTGGAGTGCAAGCAAGGTTAATTGAAATGATTGAGTCCAAAGCCTGCCGCCTCCCTTCTGGTGAGCTGACTGTGGTTTTCTCTGTCAGAGTTGCAGGCAGACTTCTTTCTGGTATTAGTGGTAATGCTAAACGGGCTTTCCTACCCTTATTAGAGTGCTATCAGCTGCCCTTCCTTTTGAAAAAAATACCATTTTTCTGCTTCCCACTTCTAACCTGGTGCCCCCACCCCCACTCGCCGTCCGGCATGTTTCTGGTCCTGGGCACCATTATCTGTGATGCTTTCTTCTGCTCTTCTGTTTAAGCATGTAAATGAGATTCCTGCTTGCTCTGTGGTGCAGCAGCCTCGAGCTTACAGCTTTTGACTGCTGGTGGTCCCTGAGGCACATGCTGCAGTTATGTTCTTGGTTGAGAAACTTCACCCTCTGGTTAGAGAGAAACACACACAAGAAATCTGGCACCTACATAGGAATGGACTAGTTCAGAATAGAACTATTTGGTAGAAATATTTCTAATTATTTATCCAAGGACAGAAATTTATTTCTTTTGAATTATCCTCCTAGATTTGATGATATGCTCAACAGTTAAATCACAATTAATGTTTTGTGTTAAACACTTTTTAAATGTCACATGAGAACCGAGACTAAATTATGGATTGAGCCAAGAGTTCAAATCAAGGAAAGAAAGTTCTCGTGGAAAAAGGTACCCTCACACACCTTTGGTGGGACTGTAAACTGGTACAACCATTATGGACGATCCCTCAGAAATCTACACATATCCTCTCTGTGCCTCTCGTTCTCTCTCTCTAACTCTGACTTTCAAATGAATAAATCCTTTTTTTTTTTAAGAAATCTAAAAATAAATCTACAGTAGGATCCAGCTGTCTCATTCCTGGGAATATACCTAAAAGAAACGAAGCCAGCATATGGAAGCATTTACCTGTATCCGCGTGTTTACAGCAAACCATATTTGTTTGCAAATCGTGAGTTTGCTGTTACAGGATCACCCCGCCTTTGTAAACACCCAGAATTCTTTTGGAACGAAACTCACAGGTGAAAAGCAGCAGCTGTAACAATGGCACTGCAGCTACTAGATTTGTGTTGGTTTTATGTCCTCATGTCCAGGGCGGACAGTGAGCCATGTATTACTTTATCTTCTACTTTCATACTTCTGACATTGGTCACTGAAGTGGCAAACTGAAATTCGTAAGAGCACTGGTGCAAAGCCAGTGTGTTTTATGACTGCGTAACAGTGAGGACGGCCTGCCCACGCACCCTGGACTCTGGGTGCCTTCTCACACCACCAAGGGTTCTCCCACAACAGAGCTGCAGGCAGGTGCCGTTGCTTTTCCAAGGACTCTGATTACCTCCATCTTCATGTGCAGAGCGGATGGAATGTGTGCGCGTGCAAAGTGGAGTTAGAAAATGAGCACATTTCTATCTGAATCAGTTATTTTAATCCCTTAATCTGGGTTCCTACAGAACAGAATTTCCTATCTATGAAATCAGGCTCAGGACGTCCACTCTGCTCCATGTTCTCAAATCTGAGGAAGGTTTCCCCAGGCTCTGTGCTATGTGAGAATGATCCCTTTCAGTTTTCTCTGTCCAGTGACGTGTCATCCAGAATGTGAGTTGTTAAGGAAATTATCAAAGAAAATAGCTTCAAAAGGAATTAATCTATTCCTAAGCCAACAAATGCTCACTTCATGTCAGGGTGATGTTAGCCATTAGAGTCAAAACAAATATGGCCGCCACCTTAATGGGGTCATGACTGTGAACAGTCAGACAATGTAGTGAGAAAACACAGTTATGTACTTAATATAATTATTTGACTGTCTCATAAATATGGAAATAGTAACTTTTTATTCTGTTATCGAGAGCTAGTCGTGCACCCTCAATGTGTCACCCAGGACAAGGAATCAGGAAACGTCTTTGCTTTCAAGGAAGGTGTAGTCGGGGCTGGCGTAGTGGTACAGTAGGTTAATCCTGCGCCTGAGGCACCGGCGTCCCATTTGGGCACCAGTTCTAGTCCCGGCTGCTCCTCGTCCTGCCCAGCCCTCTGCTATGGCCTGGGGTGGCAGTGGAAGATGGCTCGGGTCCCTGAGCCCCTGCACCCGCATGGGAGACCAGGAGGAAGTTCCTGGCTTCGGATCGGCACAGCTCCGGCCGTTGCGGCCATTTGGGGAGTGAACCAACGGAAGGAAGACCTTTCTCTCTGTTCTCTTACTGTCTGTAACTCTACCTGCCAAATAAATAAAATCTTAAAAAAAAAAAAAGGAAGGTGTAGTCTGCTAGGAGATGCTATAATAATACTGAGTGTGTACTGGATGCCAACACTACAGGGACCCTTTACATGTATTGAATTGTTGATTGTTCATCAGTCTTATGGAACAAGTGCAACTATCATCTCCATTTCAAAATCAAGATAGCCGAGACCATGAAGATGGACAAAGTTGATCAGCATCACACAGCCCTTAAAAAGCACGAGTTTCCAGCCCAGGTTGTTTGGCTGCAAGATCAGTATCCTTAACCACACAGAGGCATGGTGCACCTGTATCCAGGGACAGAGAAGGCCTCTGGGAGGTCATGGAAGTCTTTTGTGAAGAGCTGGCCCGTGACTGATTTACAGGGCATCATTTGATGGAGAAGGAGAGAGAGCAGAAGCTCCTAGGAGAGGCGTGGGCCGTGGGCCCACTGAGTCCTGGGGAGCTGGGCAGGGGCACAGGGCAAGTCCCGGAGGGGGCTCTTTGTCACGGCAAGGAGATGTGCCTTCATCCCAGGAAGAGTGGGGGTCATGGCGCAGGCGTGGATTCCCCTGGGGAAGCAATGGAAGCCCAGGGCAGAGCAGTTCCGGGAAGGTAAGTGGGGCACCCGGTGCACTTCTGCAGGTGGAAGCAAGGGTATGGCTATTGAAGGCACAACTCGATGACCGTGATGGAGAATTTCACTGCATTAAAGTCCTCCAGCCGAGAAAGACCCCATAGGGAGGGGACAGCCATGCTGGGCCTGAAAGGCAGGACCTGCAGAGACAGAGGAGGCGGCCTGTCTTTCCAAGGTCAGGAAGGAGATAATATGGATAGAATCTGTGTGATTGATCTGTCACGGTACAACCGCAGAAGTGTTCCTGACAACGGTGCCTTGGTCAGCTGTCTCCACGCACGCTTACAGAGCAGCCCCTGCTCAGCTGTCACAGCCTCGCTGCATCGTTTGTTGATCACAGCCCTGCAAGCACTTGACGGAGGCTTCATTCCAGGAGAGCAGATCCCAGAAATCTGAGTTAGCAGTCACACCTCATAAAGTTTTGGTTTAATTGTAGCAGTTTAGCTGACCGTTTCAGACTTTGGTGCTTTCTCCCGGTCTCCCATGCGGGTGCAGGGACCCAAGCATCTGGGCCATCCTCAGCTGCCCTCCCGGGCCACAGCAGAGAGCTGCACTGGAAGATGAGCAACCGGAACTAGTACCTGGCACCCCAACTGGGACTAGAAACCGGGGTGCTGGTGCTGCAGGTGGAGGATTAGCCAAGTGAGCTACGGCGCCAGCCCAAATAAGCATTTTAAAAGGTAAAGGAAGGATAAAGAGAATGAAAGTCTCTTTTACAAATAATCTAATGATTAGTTTAAACTATTGCCCCCTTTTCGTTGGCATGATGCATGACAAGACTTGACTGGGACCTCACCATTCTGCACATTATGTCCTCTGTGTCCCAGGGTTAAACCCAAGGTGCTTCTTCTGTTCTGCCTCCTCAGGTCTCTCTGATCTGGGATAGTTTCTTGCTATGTTTACTGTTCATGGCCTTGACAGTTTGAAGACAACTGTGTCCAACTGTGTCCTGTGGCACGTGTCCTAGTCTTGGTTTGTCTATTTTTTTCCTCAGGGTTTGCCTAGGGTTATGAGTTTTAGGAAAGAATTCCACAGAGAAGAAATATCTTTCTTGTGGCATCATATAAGGTGGTATATGATGTTACAGTGCCACCTACATATATGTATATGTACACACACACACACACACACATATATATGATATGACAGGGTAAGTATAGAAAGTATAGATGCTAAGTTGCAATGAATTCATAATAGTAACTGCTTGAAAGGGATATGGAGGTAGAAGCCACCTACAAAGTGGGCAGAAAGTTTTCTTTTTTTCTAAAAAATGCTGCAACAAAGCAAAATTTGATAGACTCTGCTAACAAAAATATAAATGTGTAAAAAAATCACATGTAAGCACAGAAATATTTTTAGTCTTCAAAGAAACATTTGTTTTCATTTCTAGAGACATATTTTGCACTTTTGAAGGTGGGCATTGAAGCATGTGTAGATACTAACTGCCATTTGTGCTCACATTCCTATTTTTGAGTAAATATTAATAGGGAGTAGGTAGAATAATGAGGAATTTTTATGAATGCATGTGAGTATAGTGACACAGGTGATTCTTGCCTGAACATGCAGTAATGCATGACATGGATACTTTGCTGCCAGGTTTCCAGTGTTGATTATGGGGTAGAATGTGAAATAATACCATATTTTTGCTGAATTGTTGTCTCCTGTGGTTTTTAAGCTATAGACTACAGCTGGGAAATCACTGGAAGCAGCAGGCACTGTGACAGAAATATCAGTGCAGTGAGTCCTGGAAAACATGTATTTTCTATTAAGAGGTGAGCCTTTAAGCATGATGGGAAAGGTCTGTGTTGTAGGTAAGAGAAACAGATTAACCTTCCCAATAGTCAACTGGAAATTGTCGCTTTGCATTTCGGACTCTCAAAGACCATAAGCTTCTTCCTGGAAGGTTTTGAAGAAGTGAATTTGCATGTTAGTACCTTGACACAAGGTAGATGCAGAGCCATGGGTAGCAGGTCTAGAGGGGCATTTTAGTCTGCTTGTGGGGTGTACTATAAACAGTTTGGAATAATTCATTCAAAGGCAGTGTCAGATCTGAATGTAGATTCCATTTTTAAAATAGGGGTGCGATTCAGGCAATTAGAGACAGTGATATTCCTAAAAATCTCTGGCTGAGATGACTACAAACTTCCTTTGGAGTTATAGGATAAGAAAGCATCATACTGTGCATCTCTTTTGAAACAGGTATTTATTGAACCCTTGTGAAAACACTATCGATGGTACTGTGGAGGATTCAAGTGATATTTGAGGTAAAGAAACAACTTCCTAGGAGCTTATGCATAAGCACACAGGGATCTGACCTTTCTGGGTGGGGATGTGGGGCTCTACCAAGCTTGGTTCCCATAAGCAAGGCTAGAGAATGAGAGCAGACAGTGCTGGCTTCAAAATATGCCCCAAACAACAAAACTCCACCCTGTGTTCAGATACCAAATCAGTGACCATTTGCTGAGCAAGGAACTGGTGATAAGTTAGAGCTGATGTAAATACCCACATAGGTAAAGAACTGCAAATTAGACAGTGTCGAGGGCCACAAGGAGGTCAGATTATGAGAATGTGTGTGGGAGGAGGAAGACAGGGAGGGGAGGAGAGAGTGTGGAGACCATGTGGATGTACAGGCACACACACACATTTCCGACTGAAGTGAGCAGATTCATTTTGGGGAAATTAGTGTCGGAGAGTATGTAATATGCTCCTAAGAGCCTTCATGTCCAGGCTTTGCTCAGTGGCCAATGGAATGTGGTTAATATTTGTAAGTAGTTATGGGAACATAAAATTTTACTTTAGTTGATTGATTTTAGCCAAAGTTTATAAGACCGTTTTAGGATCCAGGGGCTACCACTCAAGTAGTATGCACATACGACGATTGTTTCACCTTGAAAAAAAGAGTAAAGTCTAAACTACATTGAGATAGAATCTTACAAGTGATAAATTATAATCACTCTTGTTTAAGGTACTGAGTGCCTGCTCTTTATGTGACTGTCATGTGAGCACTGAAAATTCAGAATGAACAGGGTCAGTTTTGTTCCCTACCTCATATGACTTACACTCTAGTGAGAAAGAGAGGCTTTTTCAATTAGATGATTAGAAAACATTTTGTTTATGCAGTAGGTATTTCCTGAGAACTTACTATTCCCAAGACACTGTGCTAAGCTGAAGAATTAGAGCAATATGCCGTACAATCATGGTCACTATTACAAAAGTGCCTGGTTGAATGAGAGTATGCATTAGCAAGGCCATATTTAGCTTGATGGGAACAAAAGGAAGGTAATGGAGTATGACTTTTGCAAGTTAAGTTCCGATTCTTCATAATTCCGGAGTGTTCTCAACCTGCAGGAATGTAGTTGGCTATTTTTCCCTTCAAACTGGAAATCTTGGGTTTGTTCAGCTGTGTTTCTAGGACCAACTCTGGTCTTATGTGGAAGACACAGGCAACTCTAACTCTATACATCCCAATTTGACACCAGGGAATCCAGGTTGCCTGAGGAGGGGCTTTTGGGACTGGGATTTACCCTCCAGAAAAGCTCTTCCCAGAATATGCGTGGTACAATGACTGAAAGGTAATAACTGCTCCCAGAAAGCCTTGCAGATATGTGGCCCTTAGCAAACGTCATTTGACCTCAGTCTTTGCTCCCTTTTTCCACTTTGATGCCCCCACTCCTTGAAAAGGAAGAACAGCGTGTGGGTAGAATCCTTCTGTTCATCAGCTTCTTGGTGTATCCAACGGAATGAAAGCAAGTTTACTTCTCAACATAACATTCAGAAATTAAGGCATCCTTGACCTGGCTATGGAATGTCTGTTGATATTCTTCACATGCCGTCATATTCCAGAGGAGACAGTATTACAAGGAAGGCAGCAATGATCACCATATGACCTAGAGAGAGACTTCAGATTTAGGACTTATCTTTCATTTCTTGTCCGTATGCCCACACAAAACAGCTCATTGAGAGCAGACTTTGTTTTCATCCTCTGTATACTCAGAACACTTAACAGAGTACCTGACACTATTTTTTAGGAGGATGATGTATACATGTTTGGACATATATATATGTGTAAGGATGGATGGTTGGTGGTTGTATGTACATATGGTTTGATAGTTGAATGGATGATAGATAGACGTATGTATATGTGTATGAAAGGAAAGAAGGATTGGTGAATGGACGTATGGATGGATAAGAGGGATAGAAAAGCAACACAGCCTTGGTTGTACTACCAAAATACAAAAAAGCCAACAGAAGCTAGACTGCTAATGGATGATGGGTTGAGGAAGTGTGAGACTCAGCAGGAGGACCCTTTCCAGAAGTTCCGCAGTGACGTGGAGAAGTACAACATGGGATAGATGCTCTGCGGGTGCAAAGGGTGAAAGCTGTTTGAAACAAGAGATTAGGGCATGAGAACAGATGCACAAGATGTTCTTTGTGATTGGAGAGAGGTTGAAAACAAGTCAAAAACCAGGTGAAATGGCACAGATAGGTGAGTTACCTTACAGGTGAGGAAAGATTTCTAAAAGTAGGGAAGTGAGTGAGAAGTACAAGCAAATACTATCAGGAGGTTATGTCTTCCAGTGGCCTTTTGCATGGAAATTAGTGAATCTATTCCCATACATTAGGCACAACCTCTGTTGTCCAATCACAAAGATATTCTCTTTATTTTTTTATTTTTATTTTTTGCATCTGTTCTAATTTATTTTGATTTTCTCAGATGTTTTTCTTTTGTTTTTAAGGTTTTATTTGATGAATATAAATTTCCAAAGTACAGCTTATGGATTACAATGGCTTCCCCCCCACATAACTTCCCTCCCACCTGCAACCCTCCCCTTTCCCGCTCCCTCTCCCATTCCATTCACATCAAGATTCATTTTCAATTCTCTTTATATACAGAAGATCAGTTATTCTCTTTAAAAAAGACTTGATGGTCTTCTACTTCAGTTTGCTTTCTGCTTTTCTTTTGACGAATTGGAAAAATAAAAGATAATATGCTGGTAGTTTGTTTTTGGCCCTCACATTTTATTCTGTAAACTCCAAAGCTCACATATTTTTGTTACATGAATTGATTATATTTTTTACATCTCATTCCTAACAATGAGAAACAATAGCATCAATGACAAAAACAACAATTTAACCGTTCTTCTCAATTGACCTCGTGGTCTTAAAGTCCAGCAATTCAAGACCACAAATCACTCCCTTCTCCAATACATACTTAGTTGTCTATTTATTCACAGATATGGGAGGCCTCATGTATTTATATTAGAACAATACCTTCCTCCTACTATTTGAACACACAGGCCTCATTGTAGTATCATAACAAAAAATTGTTTGCTTGTTTCCTTCATGCAGTCTGTGGACTTTCCAAAGAAAAATTTCCACCATTGACAGCAATTGAATTCATTATCCGCTGTGCATGGAATATGTAACAGTTTAACCATAAGAGGGTCTTCAAAAAATTCATGGAAATGTGTATTATGAATCAACTAAGCAGGATTAAAAACATTTTTGCATCAAATTTCTTTTAATTGAACTTTCCATGAGCTTTTAAAAAATCAATATATAGCCAACCTTATGGAAAAATAATCTAATATTCAAATAATAAATCAAGTCTGAATTTCCCAAAAGTTATTGTTGAGCTCTTCAAAATCTAATTAATGTTTTAGGAGGAGTTCAATGCTTTGGGTTTCTCTAGGTAGGCTCATGTGTTTTATGTGTTTCTTTATGGGACTATATTTGTGTTCTCAAACTTTCAAGATCTATAATGCTGTTTCATAAAATAATTGTAATTTTCTGTCAACTTAATTATAGCTCTAGTTTCATTGTTCACTGTGATACTTACTATGGGAGAATGATGGAAACAAATCAGTGTATATGTTCAAAGCTCAGTAACTCCTACTTTATGAAAACTTGACTAATCCTGTGGCACAGTGATTATTTATTGAGAGTTGCTAATCATATCTCAGTAAAACCAAGAATTAATAAGCTTTATAAAATCTCATAACATAGGTAGAAATAATGCCACTTCATTTACAAATTTTTCAAAAGTTCTTCAAAGCAGAAGATTTGGTTTAGGAAAAACATGGACAGCTTTCAACCATGAGGAGTGTATTCAATGTAATAATATTTGGCGATTAAGACTTCTAAATAGTCATGGGGAAATTTACACATCAGTAAGGAGATGCTTGAATGTTAATATTATAGCACAAAGCTATCAGGACTGTGTTCTCGTTGACATGACCCCGTGTGACAATTCTAGTTAGACCGAAGGCAGGAAAAGCCAGTGTTGTATGTTCTCTGTGCATGCACCAAAGGGACCCATTGCAGGCACTCCTCCTCACCACTCTAAGTGACCAAACCATCTTCAGATATCTTAGCTGTGTTACTTAAATAGTTAATAAACATCACTGTAACTCAAACATTAAATTCATTAAAGTAGTTCGCTGTGTTTATATGGGTAACATCTGGTTGGTATAGTTTCTTAATTTGCATAAAAATACAAATGCATGGATATTATAGCATCTACTCTACATAAAACTCTAACATCTAGCTGAAATGAGTGAACTTATTCTTTCATGGAACTTTGAAATCTTTCAATTTTAAAATGCCACTATTAATTTTGTTCATTACACATTCAGTACTAACCAATATTAAAATATTTTTACTCCTTAGGTTTTCTTTTCAAGACTTATGAAAATATTGAAGAGAAAAAATTATACTACCATATTTAATTTTCCTAGATGTCAGTGAAAACAATGTAAAGAGTTAGCATACAAAATGAAAACTTGTTTATGTTTTAATTTTTGCCAAAGCCAAACACATATCTTAGAACCTAAGGTAACTAAAATGAGAAACAGGATACATTTTGCATCCTCTCTGAACTCATAATTTAATAGAAGGGATATATGTGTCATTTATATAACATAATTTCATCAAGATAAAATATAAAAACCAATGTAGAGACTAAAGGGAAAAATTATTTTGGATTCAGAAATCAGGGGCAGTTATAGACTGTGACATTTAAGTTAGGGTTTGATAGATTTTTGAATTTCTTAAGTGGACAAAAGAGAAATAACATCTCCCCTGAGGAAACAGCATTGGGGAAAAAGAAAATATGAGATTACACACTGTATTTTGGTAGCACTTAATCATCCTATGTGACTGCAGCTGAGTTGATTTAAGAAAAATGGTAATCCAGGAAGGGTATTTGGCCCGGCAGTTAAGGTACTGGTTTGGGACATTCACAACCCATACCACAGTGCCTGAGTTCAAGTCCTGCCTCTGCTTCTCCCATCGCTTCTGCTAATGTACCTCCTGTGTGGTGGCAGGTGATGGCTCTGCTTCCCGTGGAAGACCTGTGCTGAGTTCCTGGGTCCGCGCCCAGCCCTGGCTCTTGCTGGTACTTAGGGAGGAACCTGTGCATAGGAAATCGCTGTTTCTCTCTCTTAATGAAATACGTAAATAAAATTCTTAGAAATGTAGTCTGAATGTCCTTTGAACAGAAACTGAATCTCATAAGGAGAATTTGGATATTAATAAGTATTTTGGAGTAAATATATAATCCACACATTACAGTGTATCTTCATGTATTCACATATAGATTTGGTTTCATCTGTGTTAGATATGGATAATATTGCACATACACAACATGTAGAATTGTTAACCTGGTTGAAGAGTGAAGGGTGCAGAAGAGAGGCAGGAGATTGACGGAAGATTGGTCAAGGTGCGAATGCACCACCTCTGTGGACAGACGCAGAAGACAATTCAGGGAATGACATTTGGACGCAAAGTGAAAAACAGGACTTTGGGGATTTTGAAATGAGAATGGACAAGAGTTAGTCACTGACCGAGTGAAATGAATCTAGGAGAAAAAGCACTCAAACAGGACAGCTTAGCGTGGATTATGAACAGAGTGATTATGCAGATAACCAAGACGATGATGGAAGAAGCGTTTTGTTTAAAATGGTGTTTGATTCCTATCTGTACCTTTTGAGATGTTGTCAGGACACCCGTGTGACGATTTCAGTAGAAAGGACAGGGCCAAGGTATTAATTGAGGGATTATCTGCAGAGAGATGATGAAATTAAGTAATGGACATGGATGTTTAGAGCAAGAAGGAAAGAGAAATGGTGCCAGAAATCAGGACGGGGATGGACAGTTAGCTCTAGGGATGCTGATCATGAGGGAGGGGCAGGAGATACTGCAATGAGTGGTTCTTGAAGTCGGTTGATGAAAGCAGGTTTGCACATTCGTAGACTTGTCTGTCACTTTTCTCCAGGTCTGGGGGTGGATCCTGTGTGAGACTGGCCCAGAGCACTTTGATTTGGGTGCGCTGGCTTCCCAGATGTAGCTACCATTACGATCATGTCTAGAGAGAGCGCCAGAGTAACTTTCCAAATCCCCTTCTTCCCTATTACTGCATTGTTTCTATATTGTTCTCCTAATCTATCAACGAGTCATTTTTATCTCTAGAGTGGGAATTCTGCCACAACTAGGAAAAATGAAAATTGGAATAGGGAAGCCCCTGCTTCGATGCCATGTTTTCTCTTCTCCTTCATCGTCCATGGTTCTCTAGAAGATAGGAGACTACTTGTGACCATGTTGACAGCAGAACCTACTGATGCTCGGGAAAATCTGTTGTGCAGGAAGTCAGAAAAACAGATTTTTATCAGGCAGAAAATAAAAATCTTTGAAGAAATATGTAAAAAAATGAAGTGGAAATTTATATTTTTCCAGGGAGAAAAGCATAAAAGATATTCCTTTGGTATAGAACATTCCAAACTGTCGTGAACACTTGATTGTAAACACTGTTTGGTATGATCACTGATAAGATGGTGCTGATGATGTGTTCGCTGTGGGGCACATATCTAGACTGCAACAGCACTTGGGTGCCACCACAGCCCTGCAAATTAGGCGATCATTACAGTCCCCTTTGATAAATAAACCAAATGAGGCCTGAAGAGAAAAAAGTCATTTCACTAAATCAGACAGCATGTTAATGAGGGAGGCCCAGAACTCGCCAGATAACATTTGCTTTCGTCATACATCATTGTTTGTAGAAAAAACCACATTGAAATCTTCTGAGTTCATTTATCATTAATACATTTTTAATTTTATTACATTTAGGTAATGCAGTGTGGAAAGAATAATAAAAAAAATTCTCCAAGTGCTGATTTCTTAGGAACCATTTATTGGTTCTTAAGGAATTTTTTTTGGTGAAAATTAATGCTCTTATATTTTTGTGGAATCTTAACACTCTTGGATCATTTAATATTTTTAAAGATTTTTTTTATCTATTTGAAAGACAGAGTTCCAGAGAGAGGTAGAGTCAGAGAGCAAGAGAGGTCTTCCATCTGCTGGTTCACTCCCAAAATGAACGCAATGGCCAGAGCTGAGCTCATCTGAAGCCAGGAGATTCTTCTAGGTCTCCCATGCAGGTGCAGGGGCCCAAGGATTTGGATTATCTTTTGCTTTTCCAGGCCATAGCAGAGAGGCAGATTGGAAGTGGAGCAGCCGGGACTTGAACTGGTGTCCATATAGGAGCCGCAGGCCAGTGATTTAACCCAAGGCACCACCTGCATCATTTACTTTTGAAGCCCTAAACTTTCAATTTCCTGCTTTGATTTTTTTTTCAATCTGAAGAATCATTCAGGTGTAGGAATAGTATTCAATAATTTACTGCACCTTATATTTCTGTATGGTAACTGTTGTGAATGCACTTATACATCAGTTGTTGAAAATAATATTTTGCCACAATACAAGAAATTTAAACTGAGGGTATGAATTTGCTCCCATGGTTACTAAGTCTGAGAATTAATTGCACACAAGATTAAATAAGGCATTTCATTTCTCAAATTTAATGCTTATTATTTGTATAATTTAGGAAATTTGAAACCATGCATTTTTTTTCTTGTGGGGAAAAAGAGGGATCAGAAAATGGCAGATAGCCCCTCTACCCTGCTACATCGCCCTCCTCTCATCCATAACAGGGAGGGTGGGGAATGAACATGCTCAGTTTCTAGCGATCAAGGGTAAAGTGACTTCAGACACTCTGACATACTACCGATGCCTCTGCCATAAAGCATGCAGGTGGCACGTTTGCAACTGCAGGTCCCGAGAGGTGACAGAGGCATGCTGAGGGAGGCTGCGTGGCACTGCAAGGGTCTGCTCTTAGAGACCTAACGTGGGGAAGCCACCTGGTCTACCAATTTCATTCTGGCTGTCCTACAAGTGGGCTGTTGGAAACCTAAACCAAGGATAATTATTTTCCCTAAACATATTTGTATCATCATCTTTAGCTGCCTGTCTCCAGGGTGATTATTTTATGCCAATTGTCTAGGGTCACCCACCAAATCAAATGCCATATACAGTGATTTAAACTGTGCAGTTTTATGGTATATGGGTTATATGCAGATTTTTCTTTTGTCTTTAATTCCTTAATTCTCTGAAATGTATTTGAAGCAAAATAATTATTATTATACATGGAACAATTTATATTTCTACTGATCAATACTAGTTTTATTTTATGATAGTTTCATATTCAACACAATTAATCCTGAGGTATGTCTGTGTTTTTGATAACTATCTAAATGAATGAATTTGGATAGTATGACATTGTTCATTGCAACTTAACTTTTTGTTGTAAATTGAATGCTGGAAATTATAGAGCACACATTATATTTTTAAAATGCCTGATCAGCACAAACATTCAGTGTGCCCTCATGTGAGAACAGAGTGGTATACTTCCATGGTAGAAAAAAATACATGATCTGTTCAACCAGGCAGTGTTGAGTGCCCGGAATCTGCCCAATGCTGAGCACATCAGAGGAGCTGGGTGGAGACTGCCTTTTGGTTTAGGGAGCTAAGGCATGTGTTACCAGAAGCCCATGGGGCGTGCTAACAGGGAGGGGCAAGTAGGCGTCTCAAAGAAAGGAAATGAAGTCTGAGTTCCAGGCTCAAGGATGCGAAGTGGAGAGCAATGAGAAGCAGAAGTCGTCCGTCTTTTTACCTGTTTAACCTCTGCACCAGGGCAGTGCTGTGTGCATAATTGATGCTAAAGATGTGTAACAAAAAGCATGCCAGACAGAAGATGACGGAGAGCCTACAGAGCACACAGATAGGCCCTTGTTGGCTCCAGCTAGGCAGGCGAGAGACGAGCCCAGGATGTGGGCTGGGACTTGCTGTGGTATTTAGTGCCCAGAGCATGGGAAACACTGATCAGAATGCAGAAGAGATTTGTGTGCTTCCATTTCTGCTTTGGGAAGCCAACAATAGGAAAGGTGAGGAGAGGACACAAGCACAAGGCTGGGACAGGGAATTTCGGGCAAGATTTGGGGACTGGCTGATGCTGGACCCAGAGAGGGGGAGGACAGTGAAACTTCCAGTTTCTCATGTCCAGCGAGTCTCAGAGATGGGGACCAAATGCCCGAAGCAGATCCTGTGCAGGGAAGGAGCCCTGGTCTCGCATCGGAGGCCAAATTCAACTTGGCGACTGCCACCCTCCCCTGCGTGTCCTGGGGCAGGGGACGGCCCCTCCGTGTCTGCCGTGCTGTCATGAGGCTGACACTGGTGCACGGGGAGGGTAGCGCCTGCTGTCCTGTGATGCTCCTTCACTGTCACTGTGTTGTTTGTGAAGCCATTTAGATTTATTTAGTTTAACAGATCAAAATTAGAAAATCGTAACTCTCATTGTCTTGGGGTCCCTTTGCTGTGGGATCTTTTGTAGTCCACAGAGTTCAGCATCATCTAGGGGAGTGCATCTGCCTGCATGGGGCAACATTTCTACATTCTGTGCAGCAGAGTGACAATGTGGCATTTTAAAAGTGCATATTTAGAGGATGGAAGGTTTCCATCAAATCTTTCCTAATGGCTTTCACTCTAAATATTATGGAGCATTTGAAAGGTTCTTTGTCCAGATTAGGCCATTCAATAATAATTTTTAAAAGTTTAGTAATTATAGAGACAGAAACTACTGAATGACCTAATCTGGAGAGGGGGAGAGAGAGTGAGCGAGGTGTCATCTGCCAGTCCACTCCCCACCCACCTGAGCCATCACTTGCATTTGAGGAAGCTGGACTCTGGAGTGGTGCCAGGGCTTGAACCCAGACGCCCTGACTGGGGATGTGGGTGTCTCAACCTGCAGCTTAACCGCTATTGCAGACCCCTGACCCATACAATCATAAATTGCCCTGGTAAACTTGTTACCTATTTTTGAGCAAGTTGTCACTCAATGCTCATTACTGCTTCCTGGAAACCAACTAGAATTCTGAGGGAAAAATTGACTGCCTAGTGTTAAATTTAGAAATGTAATATCCTTAAATTGCCATAATTTCCCCTTGAATTCATACCAGTATAATTTGCAAATTGGATCCAGCCTCCTCTGGTTTTCTAGGCTGTTTATTTGCTTATTTCAGCTGATAGGCACAACTCCGCTACTTTCTTCTAGTCTTAGAGGTCAAGGGCATGGGCATCAGGGTCCTGGTGGTACCGTGCTAGAAGTTAGCAAAAAATTTAGTAACCATAACATGAGGACACGACTGCAATGTTGAGATCTTCCAGGGAGTTTCATGTGAAAGATCTTTCAGTTTCTTACCCATATCTAGCACAACTGGGTTACTGTCAGTGAGTATTTACTTTATTTACTTATTTATTTACTGAATGCCAAGTAGTATTTATTTACTTACTGAATGCCAAGTATCCAATAAGATTTATTTTTTAAACCCTCTCAGGCAAGTGGTCAGCCCCATTCTTAAGGCCGGCTATTGTAACAAGTAAAATTTTCAGTAGTTGGATGATATAAAATTGCAACCCCCTATTTTTTTAAAAGACTTATTTGAAAGTCAGAGTTCTTCTATCCGCTGGTTCACTCCCCTAGATGGCTGCAATGGCCAGGGCTTGGGCCAGGCTAAACCCAGGAGCTTGTTTTGGGTCTCCTACTTGAGTGACAGGGACCCAAACACTGAGGCCATCTTCTGCTTTTCCCAGGCCACTAGTAGGGAGCTGGATGAGAAGTGGAGCAGCCAAGATGTGAACTGGTGCTCTTGAGATGCCGGCCATTGTGGGAGGTGCTTTTCCTGCTACCCGACGATGCTGGTCCCAATCCCTTTTTAGTCTGCCCAGCACATTCACTAACTTTTCTTTCTTCCATTAATTCAATGCATACATGAAAATTTATTAAGTATATTCTCTCTACTAAGCATTGAGCTAAGTAATGTGAATCATGGTGTAAAGAATGTATCAAGGAGCTGTGTTCTCTGCACCTCTTTTGCACTCGGGAAATGTATATCCATGGTGGTTACATGCTTAAACAATTTCAGATGATGGGTAGAAAAATCAAAGGAAAAGAGAAAAAATGACTATTAATATTTGTTCTGAGATTATGATTCAAAAACCTACATGCAAGATACTTGGAAGGGTATGTTTTATGAGTAATATGATTTTGGTATGTGTAAGTTTTGAAAACAAAGGAAAAATAAAAAATATCACTCATTTTTAAATTTGAAGTGATAAAATATATTTCCATATCAACACAGCACACTGATTTATAATGTGCTAAGTGAACAATAAATTTGCCCAAGTTAAAAATGTAGGGAAAGCCCTAAAAACTGAAATAAAGGAATTATGAAAATTGTCAAAAATGGCTAATGATTTTTATTTATATTTGACACAAATGTCTTTGAGAAGAGACACAAGTAGGCTAACGTATTTATAATGAAGCTAAACATTTTCATATTTAGATGTTCACATAAGACAGACTCCATTCAAAGTTTTATTTAAGTATTTGTTTTCTGGAATATACTCCCACAAATACCGGGAAGAGTGGGGAGGGATGAGGAAAAGAGGGAGACTGGTGACAGATACCAAAGCATCACCGGACAGAGTAATGATTTCTGGTGTCCGCAGCCCAGTGGTGGTGTGGTTCATAATAATGTGTTAAATACTGCAGAGATAACTGGGAGAAGGAGCTGGAAGACCTCCCACAGAGAAAAGATGAGGAAATGGGAAGGCTACTTGCCTGGTTTAATCAGTTATGCGGTGTACGTGTGCTGAGATACTACACTGAACCCCATAAAAGTGTAGAAGTATTGCATATTAATCAGAGGTCTTAAAGTAAAATAATTAATAGAAATATGGCAGAATAGACTCTCCAAACACTGATACACAAACAGCAAAAGGATTTAGACAACTGAAATATGCGGAAGGGAGAGGGTAATGCAAAAACGTGTCACCAGCTAGCACTGTGCAGGACATGTGATGAGGGGCGGGAGAGGCGGCGGCCTGGAAGTCTGTTGATGCCAATATCAATTTTAGAGAGAGCCTGAGTAGACGTGGCTCATCGTTGTGAAGCGTTTTTGAAATTGCTCTCTACCAGTGTTAATTAGGATTTGAAATTAAATCTGCTCACATCCAGCTGAATATTATGTCAGCAATACAGGGCACACAGTTGGCCTCTGACAGGATTTTAATTTTCTGCATTCGGTTTCTAGGAAAAGCTTGTGAGAAAGGGACGCCCGGGTCTCTGTTTTCCATTGACAGCTGCTAGGGCCCAACTCAGACCGCCTGTCTTCGGCTTGTTGGCTTTCGCTGGATTTCCTCGAAATCCCTTGTTGTTAAGAATAGTACCCAAGCGTTACCTATGATTGTATTATAATTACACCGCCCACTTCTGGTAATTGCTCATCTATTCAAAACCTTCTTGTAAATATTTTAAAACAGATTGACATCATCCTAGTGCACCTATTAATCTACTGTTCTGAAAAATCCGAGAGATGTCTTATTACCATGCTTTGTCTGCCTGGGTACCCAGAGAAAAAAATTCACTGCAGAGTCACTGTAGACTGTTTGAATGAGACAACTGTGTCCATGCATCTAGAGTGCCTACGTGTCTTTAACAGCACACTGCTGTGGTTCCCAGTGGTTTCCTAACAAGCATCTCAATATTGTGCTAGGACGAGTACCTTTATTTTTTGGTATCGATGTGGAAGAGCTCTGTGAAACTAGTCTGAGCAAATGAGAGGAAGGGTTATTTAATGGAACTTAAATGCTGTTACCAACAGATTGTATAGAACCTGACACAAAATAAATTATGCGAACCAATTTCCTTGAAATTTGATTATCTGGAGTTAGTACAAGACAGTTTATTGCTATAGACATCTGATATTTTGTTGACTTTGTTCCAAATACCTACAGTTTAACATCTTAGGAAAAAATACTTAATCCAAGTGATAGAAGAGTTGGAATTTTTATTTGCAATTTAGAAATTATTTTTAGGTCCATTTCATTTAATAGCATGAATGCAAACCATTACAGAGCTTCTGAAAAAAGAAAAAATTAAAACAAGTCAAATTTAATTTCTAAACATTATCAGATTTGGAAATACAATATCTTTTTCTAAAAGATTTATTTATTTGAAAGGTAGTTCCAGATGAAAGAGGAAGAAACAAAAAGAAGGAGATCTTCCATCTGCTGGTTCACACCCCAGGTGACCAGAACAGCCAGGGTTGGGCCAGGCAGAAGCCAGGAGCCTGAACCCCATCCAGGTCTTCTGCTTTGGTGGCAAGGGTCCAAGTACTTGAGCCATCAGCTTTCCCAGGTGCATTAACCAGGAGCTTGATCAGAAGTGGAGCACCCAGGACTTGAACCGGCGTCCACCTGGGATGCCAGCCCTGCAGGCAGAAGTTTAACTCACTATGCCACTGTGCTCTCCCTGATGATCTGGTATCTTGACCCGTCTATTTCACTTATTAATTTTCATGCCCACAAAAGTTAGGCAAACTATACAATTTTGAGTGAGTCGTGAGAGAGAACTTCAGACGACACACTATGCTTCCCTTTCCTTTTTATCTTATTTCTGCTGTGTCAATCAGCAGGGAGATTCAGTTGTGTGCTCTGTAAGCACAGGGTTGGTAAGTGAAGCCTTAGAGTTTACCTCCTTGGTGTAATTACTGGCCCCTCCCTGCATTTGCGCCTTCCTTCCCCCTCTGCTTCCTTGTCCCTTTATTGATTTTCCCTTTCACATTCCTCAGTCTCCATTGCTTTCTGGAGACTTTGATGATGTCAGTGAAGATGCTTACTAACTGAAGTTCTGGAATTCTTTGCCTGTTTTTACTCTGTCATTGCCATAGATTTTACCTTCCTCTGGAGAAAATGGGGTCTGAGAACCATTTTGGACCCTCAGTCTCGCTATTTTGCTTTCATTCATTGACCTAATCACAGCACAGTTTCAAATTTTCAGCATTATTTTGATTGTTCTTTGGCACAAATCTTTTAAAACTGTATATTAATACAAAGAGAACAGATATTTCATAGATACAGTGCAAAGAAAAAGAAAATACACACTCTCCTGCTCTCCCTCCCTCATTCAGTTCTCCCTCCTTCCTTTTGTTTCTATTGATTTTTGCAATAACATTATTTCAATTTGCTTTATAATCACAGGTTTAGTGCACCACTAACCAATAATGTTCAGCAAGTAAAAGGTAGAAAGACCACTTAAACCTATGCTAATTTTTGTAGATTCTTCTCCCCTAAGATTTGTCCTGCACAAAACCAGCCTTTGAAAGGTAAGTGTTCCGTATGAAAGTGAATAAGGAGCCCAGCTTGAGCCCCTAACCCTGAGGGCTGTGGGGTTGACGGGAAAGGACTTCCCTTGCTGTCCTTGTCCTCAGGATGTTAACAGACACATAGACCCTGTCCTTGGCAGTGAGTTCATGACTTGGTGTGCGTTTCCTCCAGGTGTGGCTCACATACACCTCAGTACCAAGGAAGGACGCTCTGCAGAGGGAGGCCCAGGAAGGAGGCTGAAGTAGGGCATAAGGGAAGGAGGCCGTGTCCACACAGCGGAATTTGCTCATTACCTAGGTCTTGCAATGCACGTCTTCATGTACCAGCAGAAGGTGTCTATGTTACTGCAGTCCATATCTAAGGGCGCAGACATTTTTGCCGGATTTCCTTGGTAAAAATTAGTTGTTTTTTTTTTTTGACAGAGTGGACAGTGAGAGAGAGAGACAGAGAGAAAGGTCTTCCTTTTGCCATTGGTTCACCCCTCAATGGCTGCCGCGGCCAGTGCACTGCAGCCCGTGCACCTCGCTGATCCAAAGCCAGGAACCAGGTGCTTCTCCTGGTCTCCCATGGGGTGCAGGGCACAAGGACTTGGGCCATCCTCCACTGCACTCCCGGGCCACAGCAGAGAGCTGGCCTGGAAGAGGGGCAACTGGGACAGAATCTGGTGCCCTGACCAGGACTAGAACCTGGTGTGCCGGTGCCGCAAGGCAGAGGATTAGCCTAGTGAGCCGCGGCGCCAGCCAAAAATTAGGTATTAAGTGGAAGCAGTGGAGGTACTTGTTAGGGTCATGGGCATTGGCGATAAGCAGTCCAAGGTGGACAAATAAGCCTGCAATTTTCAGCTCGAGGGGCTTTGGATACATGAGGCTCTTGGAGGCCTGGTTCTCCTCCAGATACCAATGTGGGGAGTGTTTCTGGGACAGAAAGCAAAGTTCCTGGTCTAGGACAGTTCTTTAAAAGTGGCATGCAAAGATATGCTTATGTTTTGAAATCCTTGCATTTTCTTTTCATTAAAAAGTTTGCAGGAGATGAGTACTATCAAAGAACTATGCTTTTTTTTCTTTTACTTTTCAACTTTTATTTAATAAATATAATTTCCAAAGTACAACTTTTGAATTATAGCAGCTTTTCGCCCCATAACCTCCCTCCCACCCGCAACCCTCCCATCTCCCACTCCCTCTCCCATCCCATTCTTCATCATGATTCATTTTCAGTTATCTGCATATACAGAAGATCAACTTAGAACTATGCCTTTTAATTCCACTTTCTCACAAACCTTCCAGAGTACCCTTGCAGGTTCTCAAAATACCATAACTTTGGTGTTTCTATTTCTAATTTGACAAAAGTTGACTTTTGTTCCCCAGTACTTTGATAGTAGTGTGTTTTGTTTCTGTTTTTAATTGGCAGGACTTCATGGACTGTATTCAGAGCAGTGCCAGCCAGAAGGATTTATACTGCAAAGCAGATTTGCTTTATTTCACAGTAGCAAACCCTATAGAAATATTTAAATGAAGACTATAGATATATCCCAAATAGATGAATTTTCAGTCTGGATACCCTGCTTCTAATAATTTAAACTATACTGTCATTTGCCTTATTTTCCTCTTGACTATGTTTCAAAATTTAAAGGAAAAGAGATCAGAAGCACAAACAAAAGAAAGAAAGCAAGAGAAAGTGAGATAAGAGGAGGAAAGAGGGGGCCAGCGCTGTGGCGCAGTAGGTTAATCCTCCGCCTGCGGAGCCAGCATCCCATATGGGTGCTGGTTCTAGTCCTGGCTGCTCCACTTCTGATCCAGCTCTCTGCTGTGGCCTGGAAAAGCAGTGGAAGATGGCCCAAGTCCTTGGGCCCCTGCACCCATATGGGAGACCTGGAGGAAGCTCCTGACTCCTGGCTTTGGATCAGCACAGCTCCGGCCATTGCGGCCATTTGGGGAGTGAACCAGCAGATGGAAGACCTTTCTCTGTCTCTCTCCCTCTCACTATAACTTTACCTATCAAATAAATAAGTACAATCTTAAAAAAAAAGAGAAGGAAAGAGGAGTCCCATCATAATGATGTTATCTCTAATGACTGTTACAGTATATAACTTGCTATGTTAATTTCTGGAATTTGTTAATTTATTAGGAAAGTTGTGTTAATTTTCAAAACGTCTCAATTTTGAATGTAAAAATGTTAGCCTCTAGATGCAAGAAGTTAGCATAGTCAGCTGGCAGCACATACTTAATGTGCATATCACTAATTGTGCCCTCTGAAAATAATTCTGCATGCAGAGGACAAGAACATACACAAAACTGAAACTGGCTGCAATCAGTGTTGATGGTAGTGTATGGCACATGCCAAGGCCTCACATCTCACAAGGATAAAAGCAGGGGCATAAATCATGGGGACGCTATGAATTCTTCATTATACAGCAACATGTTTCTGTGGCCAAGAACACGTTTTCCCAAGCACAGCAATATGCCTGCGTACAGTCTACTGTGGCCCAAGATGCGAAGAGTAGGCATGCTGTTAGGTGCCAGCAAATTACATTTATGGTCATCTTGGGGCATTTATATTAAAATATTCCTCACTAGGTCCCTTGAAAATGCTTTCTCATGAGGAAGAGAGAAATAACACAGGAAGTACACCCATGTGTATTGTTTGAATATAAAGCTAGTTCTTCAGATTTGTAAAAGATTTTCTTACTTCATTGTTTTCATCCTCCCTGAACTTAGATATTGGGAGAAAGTTTGGCAAAATTCATCTGTGAATATAAAACCTGGAAATCAATACTATTTTAACTCATGAGTTTGGTTATTCTTCAGTGAGACCATAGATTCCATGAAGATTTGTGTTTTACTCATTGATACATGTCCAGTGCCTAGGACTGACTCATATCATAATTAATCAGTCCTTTTATTTTTGAGAAAATTATATTTTAAGATTCAATGTGCTTTGTAGATACAATTCTAAGAACATAATGATATTCCTTGCCTCCTACCCACCCTTCTCTCCCTCCCACCCTCTTTCCTTCTCCTCTTTTTTTAGTTTTTAAGATAATATATTTTAAAATCATATTACAGTAAAAGTACTTAATACTTCACCAAGTAAGAAGTTTAACAAGTAAAACCCAAAAAGACTCTAGTTTAGTGGAAATATAGACAATGGCTATAAACAAGGATTGAATGAAAAATTTTGAATTACTTGCTAGATAAATACTTTATACAGATTAGGGTTGATAAGTGGGAGGTGGGGAGGAATGAGGGTGCTTCACAAAGTTCATGAAAACATGAAATTAAAAGATAAGTTTACTTTGGTGCAATTGTTTAGATTCATAGTTTTTCTGTTTTTATTTTTTATTCTGACTAATATAAAGAGAGCAGATTTCATGTGTTTCATAGATACAACTCTAAGAAGTTGACTATACTTCCCTCCCTCCCTCAGTCCCCCTTCCTGCCTTTCTTTCTTTTTTCTACCCATTTACTTTTTACAATAACATAGTTTCTCATTTACTTTATAATCACAGGCTTAATGCACCACTAACCGTAGTGTTCAAACAAGTCAAATTCCAAGAGGTCAGTTTCATTCTTTGTGTGTGTGTGTGTGTGTGTGTGTGTGTGTGGTGTGTATGCACCTCACGCTATGTGCGTTTCTGGGTGTCTTTTGAAGAAGCATCATGTAAATATAAATGTAAAGAAAGGAGTCTCAATATGCTGACTGAGCAGAGTGAAGAGGCTAAGGGAATCAGGTGGAAGGAAGCGATATCACTTGCTGGTTTAGGGGCTTTTTGGTGGAGCTGATCTTTGAACTGAACAGGAGTTCATAAAGTTTACAGGCAACTAAAGAACATTTCATGCTGCAGGGCATGCACTTTTCAATGTTTGAGGAAATTTGGTGTCTTGGGGGATTGAGGGCATTCGTGACAGAAGTATTTGCATATGTGAACTGGTAGCATAAGATGCTTAGAGTATGCATGTGTATTGTGCATCTTTTTATTACTACAATGAACACCTGGGATAAACACTTGCGTGAAAGAGAGGTTGATTTAGCTCAGTTTGTGAGGTTGGAGATTTGAGGTCTGAACAGGATGTCCCAGGCTGTAGCTCAGGTGAGGGGCTGGAGGCGGATGGCTGAGTGTGTGCAGAGGAAAGATGGCATGGAGAGCCATGAAGGAGAAGAGAAGTGATGGCCCCACACTCATGCTTTCCTAACAACTCACAACAATTGCAGCAGTCACGTGAGTACTGCTGTGCCTGGGCACTGCCCCGGTGACCTAAGGAACTTTCAGTAGCCTCACTGCCTAAATGTCCCTCCTCCCCAAGTAGGGTCACCCTGGGGAGCAAGCAAGGACATCTAGGGGTCCTGCAGCATCCTAAATCATGAGTGAGAAGTTTGCATTTCTTGGTCAGGAAGTTTTCTTAATCATAATTAGAGTTGTTATTGAACATTTTCTTCAAGCAATTCTCACTGGTAAGTCAGAATAGCGTTGTAGAAAAATAACTCCGATGACCTCATGCAGAATCTGCTGTGTAGGGACTACGGGGCAGCCAGTGGAGGGATTTGTTGTGACTGTTGAAGTTCAAGGACTGAACTTGGAGCATAGGGAATGAACACAGGCATTAGCAAAGAGGAACAAACCATGCATTAGTAAAATATAGAGTGACATGGGCATAGGGTAATAAGAATTACTGGAAGAAATGCAAACAAAAAGTTCAGAGGGAGTTGAAATGGCGAATTGTTAAATCTCGGCCAGTGAAAATAATATAGTTAACACATCTCAATCATTTGTTCATGTTGAGTAAGAGGGAAGTATGTGGAAATCAATAACTACAAAAAGAATCCTTTAAAATGAAACATTGAAAAAGAAAATATGTTAAGGTCAGAAATTCAATTTATGGAATATAACAACAATTTCAGGAAAAAAAGAAAGATGAATGTGACAAATGGGATGTTTCATGTGAACAAAAACAATTGAGAATCTATTATGGGGCTCAAAAAGTTATTAGAAGTAAAATACATAAAGGATTATCCAATTACAGATTTAAATAAGAGGGAAATATATTTAGGGAAAATTATCAGTGTATACTATCACCACATACTTGTGTTATCTTGTACGCACATTAGATGTGTTTTGATGTTAAAGATGATCTGGCAGTAAGAGTTGTTGGTTTTTAAGAAATGTTGCTTTGGGAGAACAGAGCACTCACCACTGTGAACAGGGCTGTGCTTGCAGCCTAGCAGTCATCAATCTGCTGTGGCATTTGGCAGGCAAGAAACAAGGTGGTTATTAAGAATATTCAGCACAGAAGAAGAAGAGAGAGAGAACACACGTTTGGCAGTGTAGGAGAATGGTGCTTGGCGTGTGGGGGGATTCCTTGCTTTGGTTGACACAGCACAGGACTACAGAGTGAAACTAGAGAAAAATGCCTTATGTTTGGGCATAGAAGAGCCAGTGGAATCTTGGAGATGAATGTGAAGCCATCATTCTTTGTCACCTTGTGATAATTGGTGTTTACAACTTGCAAGTGTACATACAGTGCGGTATGAATTGTAATATGAGGGCTGATGATAATGATGATATTTGCATAGCAGTCTGCTACAATAACGGGGAGAGTCAGATCCCCAAAGAACAAAGCCTTGGGGATGATGGCTTCCTACAGAACAATGGAAAGGCCTTTTCTTCCCAGGGCAAAGGCTGCATCTGCCCTGGGGGCAACCACAAACTCCAGAAAGGTGGACTATTTTGCTTAGGGTAACTTCAGTCTCTGTGTGGACCCCTAGCTTCTGTAAAAAGTAATCTAACGCCACAAGTACCTTGTGACTGATGAGCCATGTTACAGCATTTCTTTCCCAGAGTGGCCTTTTCCCCTTTCACAAGATAGGTACTGATTTTTTTTTCTTGGTTGTTGCCAGAGTATTGCAAATTAGATTGACCTAAGTATTACTTGACTGTATTTTATTTTACACAGAAACACAGCCTTGGTTTATAATTATCTTTCTATTTTGAATTAACATTGCAAATGCACAATTCCAACATTACTTTAGCTAATTTTTGCCTGTTTCGTTTAATGTGTATTCTTTCAATTAGTTGTGTATACAAATAAATGCCTAATGGAATTTTTTGTGCATGCTCACTTGGCTTCTCTTATTGTTTTCTGTTCTCATTATTGCACTCAATCAATAAGGCGACAGAAAATCAGTGAATCAAAAGATTTTCTTGTCTCTTCAAGGTTAGAAGAACTTGTTTAGAAAACTATTGTTCCTACTAAGACATGAAGCTTAACTCTTTGGCACAACTTAAACATAGCTCTAGGCATGAATATATTGTACAAATAAAATATAACCCAAGGAGCATAAATAGAAATAGCTATCCAGTGATTCCTAAGTGGCAGTGGTTTACAATATCATTTTTACTGTGTTTATTTTTATTTCCTTGAAAGAACGACTAGGATGAGCAGTAGCAGAGATCTCCCACCCACTGATTCACTCCCCATATGCTGGGAACAGTTAGGCAGGACTGGGCCAGGCTGAAGCCAGGAGGTGGGAACTCCATCCAGGTCTCCATGTGGAAGCAGCAAAGCACTCAGTCATCATCTACTGCCTCCTGGGTGCATTAGCCGGGAGTTGGATTGGAAGATGAGCATCCAGGACTTGAAAGGGCACTCTGATATGGGAGAAAGGAATCCCAAACAGCAGCTTCACCCACCCCAGTCTTGGCCCAGCCTTGGAATATCTTAAATTTTTAGGATGATCCTGTGATGGAGTTGGCCATTATTTCTAATGATCCATAGGTAGATAATAGAGGAAATCAATTGTTTTTAAATCCATAAGGTTGGGTTTAAAAAAAGAGTATTTGTAGAAATTCGCATCCCATGTCAAATGTGAGTAGGAATTTTTGAGGAAGTATTTTGGAAAAATGGCAACATATTGACACATTTTATATTCAGCTTTTATATAACACTTGCCATGAAGAAAGAAAACTACATGTACTCTGAGGAGAGAACAAGAGGCCTTTTCCTATTGTAATGAGCATGATCAGCCCCTGTATTTCTTCCTAGTTTAGAACTATTCTTCCCCCTAGTTTAGAACTTAGCAATTAAAATAGCGCTGGGGGGAGGGGGAGGATGCAACAGCTATTCTAGACGGAAGGTTCAAAAGCCCCCTGAAAAATAACTGTCTTGCTTGGAAGGAAAAGCCGGATGAGGGCCATAACCAGGAGGATTTCAGATTGGGTGCACGGGTGGCAGGCAGCTGCTTTTCACTTCTAAGGGTATAGAACAGGGTTTAAGGTCTATGCTGCAGTTTAACAGCTTTGGGATCAATAGAAATTGCAGGAATAATTCACTTAAACAAGGTATTAAACTCTGATTCCTGGACATACTTTAAACCATGAAGATTTTCTCACTGAGATGGCTCAGGTATTACCCTACTTACAAATAAGAGTGAAGAGGACTAGTTAATAAAATTCATAGTCATGCTCAACTTTTTTTTTTCAGACAATTGCAAGCAACTTTCAAAGACTGAAATTAATAAAAAAAAAAACTGGAATGATTCATTGTCAATTTAGTGACTAAAGAAAGTCAAGTTGAAGTGGGTTTATTTGTGTCTGGATATCAGAATTTATAATAGGTTTTGTAGGTGGGAGAGACTTTCTAACCTAAAATTTCAGGAGGAATTGATTTAGAATAACTGAATCAAACTTATGACATGTTAATGGCAGAAACTTGGAAGCTTAGAATAGAAAAAAAATAGTAGTACTAAAATCTTGCTGTCTGTCTACTTCTTAGTAGAAGCAAAATCAGGTGAGACTTGCTCTGTGCTTTCGCAGTTTGGGAAAATTATAAAAATGGATCAAGTAAAGCATTCAGGATAGTATTTTGTATGATAGCTGGTGGAGTTGTTTTATTTAATACATGTAAATTGGCTAGCACTAAAGGCACACCTAAGCCTTTCTTATATCAAAATTCTAATGCTCACAGTCAGCATTTTTTTGTTTGTTTGTTTTAGAGGACACCTATTCAACATAAGACATCAGCCGTATGTATTTCCTCTAGTGGTGTTATGATAGAATACAGGCAGTATGAAAAAAAATCAATAGCCCCATCACCCCATGACAAACAACTGGCTTACTTTGGCAAGTGTTCTCACTTTTTCTCTGATTTTTTTTTTTTTTTTAGACAGGCAGAGTGGATAGGGAGAGAGAGACAGAGAGAAAGGTCTTCCTTTTGCCATTGGTTCACCCCCCCAATGGCCGCCGCGGCCAGCGCGCTGCGGCCGGTGCACCCACTGATCCGAAGCCAGGAGCCAGGTGCTCCTCCTGGTTGCCCATGGGGTGCAGGGCCCAAGCACCTGGGCCATCCTCAACTGCACTCCCGGGACACTGCAGAGAGCTGGCCTGGAAGAGGGACAACCGGGACAGAATCCGGCGCCCTGACTGGGACTAGAACCCGGTGTGCTGGCGCCACAAGGCAGAGGATTAGCCTAGTGAGCCACGGCGCTGGCCTTGATTCTTTCTTTTGTCTAATGAATGTGAAACGGGTTAAGTTATTATAAAGGCCATGACATTTCTGATCGCATCAAGTAAAGGAAAAGTTAGTTTGAAGTTGTAGGTAGTTGCATGTCTCACTGATGACCGCAGAGAGATGTGTCCTCAGAACATTAAAAGGAAATAATGAAATTTAATTTTATCATCTAATTTAAAACACGGTGTGATGCTGTTAAGCTTGTTGTGAACGTGGCTGTCGTCATGGTAGGCTCGTGGGCATCTGTGTTCCATGAAGATCTGTTTCAGGAGAAGGGGCGAGTCTGCAATTTTTGTTCAATATCACCTTCACTTTTTATCTTGATTTATCCTGGAGAATGGCATAGACTGGAGGAAAAATCTGCTACAAGTTTGCCATCATGTCATTTACATATATGCTAAAAATAGCCTATGTATAGGATTACATGTGTAGCTATTTTAAAATATACATCATCAGAGGGTACAAAGTTTTAGCAATTTGTTGTGTAGAATTAGCAGTGGTGCTTGATGAGAATGATGGAGCTGTTGTGAATTGGCAGACGGGGATTCTGTTGTCACAGAGCATCTGGGTCAAGTCTGGTGAGTCTGTAGCCCAGTCAGGGAGAACTCTCAAAGTCCACACACTCTGAAAGGGACATTAATTGTCAAACCATCAGCCTAATGACAAACTCTCTAAAACCGAGTTTGACTTCATGAAATAAAAACTGTATTTATAGGCTTCTGGCAAGAATTGTACCTGTGACGCTTGTTGGTGTATTTATAAGAAAGCTCGTTTGAAACATGTTTCAGCTTCTGATTAATTTTGAAACCTAGCAAATTTGTGGGGTTTATGTGCTTCAAATTCAAGGATAAAGAAAATGTGGTATATTTCCACAATAAAATATTAGCCATAAAAAGAATGAAATCCTGATAGTTGCATCAAATTGGAACTGAAGATGACCATTTGAAGAGACATAAGGCAGACACTGAAAGATACCATATATTCTCTCTCTGTGTGCACATTAGGAAAACATCATCTGATATTACAATCGTGATTACTGGAGGCTGGGAAGGAGGGGTGTGTGGTGGCGGTGGGGTGCAAGAGTTAGAAGGAGGTTGGAGAATGGGTGCTAAACCCAGTTCTCATGTTCCACAGCACAGGAGGCTACTACAGTTTGCAACAATGTAGTATATACTGTATACAGAAGTGGAAGAGTGACCTGGTGGTCACTGACCTGTGGACAGGAAGAAAAGCATATAGAAATGTTGTCAGCCGGATTTGATCAGTTTATGCCCTGTACGTGTGTTGAACTGTTGCACGGTACCTCATAAAAATGTATTGCGTGATAATCAAAAACTTCTAAGGATTTAAAAAGATTCTTAGTAGTTATTCCCTTTCTACACATTATATCATTGTAAATTCTGAGTATATCATATTTCTTTTTGTGACTTACTATAAAAGGAATTTTAAAAATAAGCGTGAGAAAGAAACCTAAAGGATCGTAATGTTTCCTAAATTAATATTTGTGTTTGGTTCTAATTTTTTTAAAGTATACACTTCTAGTGATTGGGGAGAGTATAAAGTCCAAAACAATCACCCAGACTCAAAATTGACTGCTGTAAAATAGGAAGATAGAAATAGAAGAAGCTTCTAGGTAAACAGATAGTTTTAAGAAGCCCAAAATTATAGAGGCTACTTTCCATCTTGCTGTCTCTCTAATCACCATAACCTTTTGCAGTACTATAATCCTTTAGTGAATATTTGATGCACATTGCCAAAACTCCTGTGATAGTTATTCATGTTATAGTATCCTCCATATTACCATATTAGCATAAATAATATTAGCATATTGTCAGAGTTATACATTAGCTTCATGTTTTTCTGAATGAAAGCAAGCATAGAAAACAGGGTAGAGTGGGGATTTCTTTAGTTTGCCACCATTTCTGTGGATACCGCACTGATCATCTTCTCAACACTGCATCTGTGGGTGTTCATGGCTTCCTTAGAGTATTGTCTGAGTGTGTCACCTGCCCTTTTGCTACATTGTCTTCATGATTTTTCTTAATGGTGTTGTAAGCTCTTTATAAAGAAGAGTCCCAAGATGTTTTATGTAACGTTTTTGTAAGCTTGTACTCATGGATTTTTATTCATCCTTATATATCACATAACTGAAAGGCCTCTAAAATAAGACCCTGCCTGCACATATTTTCTGTGCATTTCCCCCCAGATCTGTCTGTTTTCCTCAATACTATCTCCATATATGGCTGGAAGTTAATGGCCCTTGATTAACCACGATCACGGTGGAGCAGCTGCTGCTTTTATTCACATAAGTGTAGCCAGAATTGCTGTGCTATTTTGATACACAGGCAAAGGCGTTTCTTGCTATGACTCATATTGTGTTGCTGATAGTGAATTATGTGTAGGTGACTCGGCATAGGGCCCTGTTCAGTCCTTGATCCTCACCATTAAAAAATCTTTATGCTATAGGAGATGGCCTATATGAGTAGTTGAACAAATTTAAATTATTAATACAATGTAGAGTGTATTCTATAAGTTCTTTATCTGTTCATAAAGTAAAATTAGTCTTCTATATTGTAATAATCACTGTTTCGTTCAATTTGTTTAATATTTTTATTTCAGTGTATTGTATACATAAGCATACATGGAAGGCAGTAACAAGTGCTTGGAAAAAGGAGTCAATAAACATCAAAGGTTGCTTGGAGTGCTTTAGGAATATTTTTGAGTGTTAGTCCTGACCCACTCTAATTTCATAAATTAGCCTGTGATTTATGTCTCATTCGTTGTGCTTTGTAATATAGCAGTGATTTTACTGAAGCAGCACTGTAAGTACTACTACACACTTCAAAATGCCACAAAATACAAAGGTATAAGTGAGTCCCAGACCATACACTTTGGCCTTTATTTTCTTTAACAGAGGTTCAATTTTCTTTGTCCAGATTTTCCCATGTGTGGCCCTCAATATGTAATCAACTGACCTATTTTTAGCCAGCTACTACAATTCACCAGGGACTTGGGTGAATGACAAACACCTGCTTCTTGCTCGTATGCTGTGGTAGAGAGTGTATGTATATGAGCCAGAGACACCCAGGTGCAAATTCTGACTTTGCCACTTGCTGACTGCATGAAGTTAGAATAGAATCCCTCAGTTTCAATTCTGTTGTCTGAAAAATGGGTGGTTGGGGTAAGACAGATACTTCTATCACACGGTGCTGTTGAAGCTCAAAAAAGAAAACAAGTGGAAGAGTTTGGCACATGGTCTTTGCCCCATGCGAAGTCTGGGAGCCTGATTTCCAAACATTAGCTTTTGTGTATAGGGCTTCTCCCTGTAAGAGGGAACAAGATGTGATCCCAAGACAGAATGAATTGCCTGCTGTAATTGGTATTGCTGGTAACTGAATTAAAATAGGACTTTATTTCATTTATTTTAAAAATATTTATTTAATTGAAAGGCAGAGTTAGAGAAGGAGAGAAAAATCTTCTATATGCTGGTTCACTCCCCAGTGAACCAGCCAGGCCGAAGCCGGGAGGAAGACAGGTGTTTCTTATGGGTCTCCCAGGTGGGTCCAGGAGCCCAGAGACTTGGACCATCTTCCACTGCTTTCCCTTGCTCATTAGCAGGGAGCTGGATTGGAAGTGGAGCAGCCAGGACTATAAAAGCTGTTCTTATTGTGATAGCTTGATACATATATACAATGTTTAATGTTCAATCAGGACAAACATGTCTATCTTTTTCAAGAAGTACTTTTGAAAGCAAAAGAGGATTTTTAAAATTTAGACCAGTCTATACTTGTATTGAAACTGGAGTTAGAAATTAGTCTCTCAAAAACAAAATTTGAGTCCATTCAGGACAAATCACAAAAGAATTTCACCTTAATTTGTAATCTCTCGTCCTATAGTGTGTGTGTGTGTGTGTGTTTACCTGCGTTCACATGGAGACACTCAGACTTCTTTCCAAGTCAGTCCTGCTGCCTCATTGTCTTCTGGGGCAGGTCAGGCAAGGCTTCAGTCTGCTCCCTTCCAGCCCAAGAGAGGGGGTTAAATCAGACCTTGAACCCTGTCAGCCCCTAGCTGCCTCTTCATCGCAGTCAGAAAGCCATCTGCCACGGACGTTCAGGTTTCTCTTCCATCTCATTAAGGGTCTTTAATTTAACTAGGTTAGCCATGTTTGCTTTTGTAATAATCTACCTCCAGTCCAGCACTTTAATCATTACCGTACACTGTTGACTCTTCACAAACTCTTTGCAATGAGCCCTCCTCTTTGGCCACTTGGCATCTTCTTCTACATGACGCACTCCCACATGAAAAGCCTTGTCATCAAACAGTATTCCTCGATTGACACATGTGTGTTAGTCACTAAATCAGATTCTGGGGTCAAGATAAGCCCACACTTTCTGGAGCTTGCTTTGTCATGAGAGGTAAGGACAAGTCAAGCAGAGTTGTACCCCCAATTACTGTTGTACCACATGTGAGAAGTGACTGGGCAAGCCAGGAAGGCTCACTGGAAGAGGAGAAGATGAGGGAAACCTGGAATTTCAAGGAGAGACTGGCCATGGAAGACAGAAGGCAGAAGACGTTGCAAGACGGAAGATTGTGAATGGAACACTTGGCAATGGGCACTCCCTCACCCCCTCAGCCGATCTGCCACTGAGGGAGAGTAGACAGAGGTGGGACCAGATCGTAAATGACAAAGCAGGAGGACTAAAAATGGAAAACATCTTGATTAGGTTGATATTTTTTAAAGTTACATTCACACCCAAATATGGAGCAACTCAGAAGCCCAGATAAGTAGGAGGCTACTAGGGTGTTCCAAATGAGAAAATAATGAGGACATGCTGATTCCATGATGATGGGATGAAGATGACAGGGAAACAAGGGGGTGAACTCTGGGGAACAAATATGGAGGAGGAAGAAGGTTTCAATGCCAACTATGGCACTCAAAGCAGACTCATTCAAATGTTTAACAAGTGGCTACACTGGGCAAGCTGGGCACATAGAAGTGAGTTAGACTCAGGGCCACCCAGGCTTTGAGGTCAGGCGATGACTAATGAAAAGAGCAGATTAGCAGGTGCACCTCTGATGTGGAGATAAGGAGGCAAATATGCGTTAAAGTGTCAGGAGTCTCAGTCATAAGTGAAACCACTGAAGTTTAAGAAATATACATCCCAAGATGATGGATCAGAAGATCCACATTGTTTTAATTAATACATGAAAGCAACCAGAGATGCATGTTTTAGTTCTACTTATCACTTTACTAGAATCAATGATGTACTAGTTATGGGGAAAGAGTGAGAGTCAGGTAGCTCTGGAATCAATTCCTTGAAACTTATAAGACACAGAAACCTTGGCAATAACTTATTAATTACTTTACTGCAAGCCATGTGACAATAGGTCTGGTATCAGTGGTTGTGAAATTAAAGATTCAAACTGTGAACCACTAAGAAAACAAAGGAAATATTCAGGACTTAGCTTGCTTTTGTGAATTTGCAGTACCTTTGAGCTTCTAATGAAGTCTGTGCATTTAATAAACCCAATTATATAGACATTCTCATCCTATAATTGTAATAACATTTTCTAAGAAATGCAGATATGACTGGAAAAATATGACTAGAACTTGAGGTTGTTGAAAATAATTGCATATGCTTATGTGTGAATTTCTTATTAGCAGAGGGATATTTTCAGTTATGCCTGTTCAAAGAATGAGTTAAAATAATTTTTTAAAACTCATTAATGACTAGTAATGATAGTTTAACAAAGGAATAATACTAGATGAACATAAAACATCTAATATCTTCAGTATACATTGTCAACATAGGTCAGGAGTGGGTACTGACTGGGAGACAGAATTGTCAGATAGAATGATTCTGTTTAGCATTCTAGGCCATCTCTGCCACTAAGCAGGTGCGCTAACCTCTCTGGACTTTAGCAGCCAGGTCTCTGAAATGAATGCCAAGGGTCCACTTTTCTCACCAGACCCACTCTCCAGAGGTGGGAGATGCACCCCATGCATCTCCTTGAAGCTTTGCTTCGGCGAACTCCCTGAGCATTTGGATTGGGCAATGGAATGCGAGAGTTAGGAACTTGAGATCACGTGTTCCTTCTCTTGCTCCGTGCCTGTGGCGGCGTCTTGTCTTGGCCAAGCCCTCAGTAAAGCCCCTGCCCTTCCTACAGAAGAGCACCTCTGCGACCCTTTCTCCCCAAGCCTCTCTCCCTTGTCTTTTGGGTGTTGGTTGTAGGAATGGCTGAGATTTCAGGAGCTCTTGGCTCTTACACTGTCCATTCTAGAGTCCCTACGGCTTGCCCACAACTCTCTCTTCAATACTAAAGCCTCCCCTATGTTATTCCAATCTGAAGACCATCTGTAGCCTGCTGGATGTAATCATCTCTAGAATTCAGAAAAGTGTTGTGACTGTAGGTTTTGGGACGCGCTGCTACCAAAGTAAAACCATCAAAAAGTGTGTGCAGGAGAACAATTATTGGTGCTTATTTGCATCTCAATGGAGCAATATCTATTTTCAGTTCCATTTTAATGCTGATCAGAACCGGGCTGATGATGGCTCATCTGTCACTTCTTGATACCTCAAGGAGCTTTCTGTGTAAAGAAGAGTACATCTACTGGGGGTACATCTTTAAGTACTGAAGGTGAAGTACAGCTGTTTTGGTGTTTGTAGATGATTTTGATAACACAGGACAGTTGCCGTTTCCATGGCTACCTGCAGTACACCATTTCTCTATTAGTTGCTCAAAATCGCAGTCTGCATTTGAGACAGGGATTATGCAGGGCAACGGGGCAATAGTTTATCCCAATCAACCACCTTGATGTAGGCGTGTGGACAAGTATGCCTGCTATCCTAAGTAGTTTGTCAACCAGAACACCATCCACAGCTATCACCAGGTTGTGACTGTTGGAAAGAGTCTTTTCCCCTAGTCTATTGCCATCAGTAAGAGCAGCAGTAGCCTGGAATCAGCACACTGCTGCCTCCTGGGGCTCAGCTCAGCTGTTGTGCTAAGAGATAGTATACTCACCCCCCCCCCCCCGTAATGAAAGAAATCATAAGATTTTCTTATGAGATTGGTTCATGGAAATATACCTTAGCCTTCCTAGACAATGTTTAGCACCTGCTAAGGAGTAAAGCAAATTAAAAACAGTTATGTTCATTATAAGTCATTTTTGCACAGAAAACAATCACAAATGATCATTGATGAGTCAGTTAATTCATTAAAAGTTTTACTTTAGCTACATAATTGAGATAGTGATAATGAATATAACACATATCTGTTCACAGCAAGGATTGTAGTTAATGCAGACAACATGCAGTTAAATAATCACAATCAAAAACAATTTAGGCCAAGACATATAGGAGCAGCATTTAATGCAAAATTATTTGAAGTGCTGTGAAGAGAGCTTAAGGGTGGGGGATGCATCTAATAGTCCAAATGTTGGCAAACTTGTGACTCTGTCAATTAGTAGGAATTGATGAATCTGATTAAACCACATATCACATTGATAAGATAAAGGTCAAATGCACACTATTACTAAGCAAGAATAGATATGGACAGACCTGAGCAGCACCTGGGCTTAAAAAAGTAAAGGATTTATAGGGCGGAGGGGGAGCAAGCTGAATTGGAGTTTTGTTCAGATCTAAAACATGGATCAAATGAAAACCGTCAGTACATTGCTTAGTCTTCAATGGAGAGCTGATTTTTAAAAGTCTCATAAGGCTTGTGGACTGACATCTATGCCATGAGGAAGAAGCAGCACCTTCTTTTGCCTTAGAATGATGAGTTTGGGAAAGATGAATTGGAAGTTATGTTCATTTGTGCAGAGATTTCCCTGATAGCAAGAAATATAGAAATAAAATGAAATCTTTACTGAATAGTATTTTTGTGGGAAATACTAGTTACTTTCTCTTTGAACAAGAAACTTTCAGGATTCTCAAAGTAAAAAGTGTTGCAAATTTCATGAATATTTGTCATATCCTCTATGCTGGTTTGTGTGATAGGTAAATATATTCAGCAAAGAATGATTAATTCAATGAATGAACATCTATAATGTGATCTGCGATATACTAAATGCTAGGAATATAAAGATGACTCAAAACCTGCTGTCCATTCTCTAAAACCTCTAGTTCTATCAGTGAAGTCATGGCTAAAGGACTTAGAAGCCAATTCAGGGCTCATGAGAAGTGGTTACATAGTAATAATGACTACATAGCACTTTACAGAAATTAAAACTCCTCCCAGTGCATTAGCTCATCTTCTTCTATTATCACCTCTGAGAAATAACTGTCATCTTTATCACTCCCATATTATACATCAGTGAGCTGAAATTAAACAGATGCAAAGTGTTTTCCAAGGCACAGAGATATTGTGCTAGATGTTAGGCTAGGCATAAGCAAAAATTTTAACTGAGAGAAGGCTGAGGCAAAGGTCAAATATTTCTATGAATTGGGGTGGAAGATATGGATATAGGGAGGGGGAAATGAAGAGAGCAAGCAAAGTACAGATCGTTAAAGGACTGGACATGCTAGTTTTAGGAGACTTGAGACTGGCCAACTGCCAAGACTTTTTAAATTGAAGAACAGAGAGGGCTGGTGCTGTGGCCTAACAGGCAAAACCTCCACCTGCGGCGCCGACGTCCCATATGGACACCGGTTCCTGTCCCAGCTGCTCCACTTCCAATCCAGTTCTCTGCTATGGCCTGGGAAAGCAGTGGAAGAAGACCTAAATACTTAGGCCCCTGCACCAGAATGGGAGGACCCGCAAGAGGCTCCTAGCTCCTAACTTCATGTGAGCTAGGCTCTGGCTACTGTGACCATTCAGGGAGTCACAGTGGGTGGAAGACCTCTCTGTCTCTCCCTCTCACTCTCTTTAGCTCTACCTCCCAAATAAATAAATTAAAAAACCTTTTAAAAAATTGGAAATTTTTAAATTACATAGAAGAGCAACGAAATCACATAGAAGAGTAACAAAAACAAAATGCTATTCCAACAACAAAAACAAAAATGAAAGCTACAATGATAATTAAACTTGGAGAAGTTTGAGTACAGTAAATAAAGTAATATCAACACATTTGTACAGAGAGAGAAATTTTGTATTGACTTTAAAACAACAGTTACTTTGAAAATGGTTGAAGACTATGATTCATCCTTTCGAGTCTATGGCACAGGGTGTGAAACCCCAAGGTTCCTATGTGAAATGGAAAAGTGATACTGAGTTGTTAGTATCTGCTTTGAAAATAAAAGGAAGTTCTCTTAGGTTTTAGAAGAGAACGGAGATGAGGGAAGTAATCCAAAAGGCAGCTTGAAAGGATGAATTAAAGCACCCATCACCAGCGGCCTCCTCTAGGGGCCAGAATAGTGCAGACAGAGCCTTGGTCCTGCTAGGGGTCAGTGTGCTTCTGCCAATGGTGCCTGGTTTTGCTAAGAGGGACTGTGAGAAGAACACTTCAGGTGACCACACCGCACTCGGTGTAAGCGCTTGGAGGAGGTTCAGTGTGGGACGCCACCAGATCTGCTTTGGAGCACTCCATCCTATGCATGGGCTGCAGGTCATAGAGTTTCAGATTTCTCTGGGATAGGCTTTGAAGTAAATGTGGAAAGATGGCACTTTCTGGTTCCGTGCAGATGCTGGCATGGTTGTAATAGCCTAAGAAAAAACGGTAAGCTCAGAGATTAACTTTATAAGAATGCAGGCATGAAGATGCCCACTCTTTGTTTAGACCAATATATTAAGATGTGGAATGCACAGCAGTGAAATGAAAAGCCAGTGAAATTCATGTTCCACAAAGCGCCTTGACTATAGTGCACCTCTCTATGTCAATTCAGCCAAGTATTCCAAAAATGAAACAATGGGCTTTGTGTTTTTATTTTTTTTTTAAGATTGACTTATTTATTTGAAATACAGTTAGAGAGAGGGAGAGACAGATCTTCTATCTGCTGGTTCACTCCATAAATGGCTGCAATAGCCAGAGCTGAGCCAGGCCAAAGCCAGGAGGTTGTTCCAGGACTCCCACGTGGGTGCAGGGGCTGGAGCACTTGGGCTATCTTCAGCTACTTTCCCAGGCACATTAGCATGGTGCTAGATAAGAAATGGAATAGCTGGGCCTCGAACCAGCTCCCAAATGGGATCCCCGTGTCGAAGGCAGCAGCTTTACCTGCTATGCCAAAACGCTGACCCCTACAATGAGCTTCTTAAAGATTTTGCTGACCTTAAAAAAAAGGCAGAACTCAATGACAAGTTGATTGTAAAAAATGCCAGATTTGGAACAGTTCCATAGTACTGTTTGTGTGTGTGTGTGTGTATAAAAGTAATTGATACTGGGGCATGTGAAGATTTATGGCGAAAAACAATAGACTTGAGTGGGCACGGTGGGAAGTGAGAGCCTGGATCTGTTGGTGGAGACCCCTTATTGTGCAGGAGCAGGTGATGGCCAGAGCAGTCACTGATGTTGAAGACAGAACGAGGGAAGGAAAGGTGTCAGCTCGGCAAGTGCAGTCCTGGGGCCTCTGAGTCGGGAGGGGTCTGTGTGATTGACTGCCCTGCCTTGTTTATGTGGGGGATCTCTGCAGAGGCATTCCCCCCTCCAGGGAAACATCCCACTCCTGCCTGCAATCTGCCTTCATCCCACTTCCAGCTGCTGATGTGCATCTCCGGTCTGGAGGCCTTCCAGTGCCCCTCCTGTTCAGCACTCAGGCCTTTGAAATTTGAACTCCTCAGTGATACCTCCTGGAAGAATTCAGCTCAAGTCCCATATTCCCTGTTCCTTCAGCCACTCAAGTTTTTCCTCAAAATCTCACTTCCTTTCTCTAACATCAAATGGGGTTTCTGTAGTGAAAGCTGGGGTGAGCGCTTTGCGCCTTCTGTGTCCCTCCCTGCAGGCTGATGGAGCTCAAAGGGCGGCTTGCGGCTGTACTGCTTCCTGGTTGTGTGGGGAAGTTTTTAAATGTCCCTTAACCTTACTGTCCTTATCTATTAAATGAGGGCACCAGTAGCATCTTCCTTATAAGAGTCACATGACAATCACCCAGGATGCCTTAGGTGGCATGCTGGAAACATCGCAGTGGAGAAAGGCCTCAGGACGTGGGTTTTGTTAGACCACTACTGGATCTGGTGTTTCCTTCCATTTCTGCATTTACATCAAAGCCCATTGCAAGCTTGTACTCGAGCCTTGTGTGCCTGAATACTCGCCGTGTCCTTCAGGGTGTGTTTCTTGTTCGTCTTTGTATCTATAAGTCTATCATGATTTCTGAGACGCAGCAGGTGCGTCAAAAACTACTTGTGACATTAAGGTAGCCTGTAGATTGATAAATGTAGATATGGTGCGCTTTGTGAGCCTTGCAGTCCAACTGTACTATTGTTTAGTGTCCTACTTACGATACAAGGCTCGCATACCCCCATGGCCTGTTCTTTATGTGCTGACGATGACGATGTGACTGTTATTGCTGAAAGCGGACAGTAAGCAAGAATCTGCTGATGTGTGATGTCTCCGCTAATCCTCATGGCAGCCCTCCGAGACAGTGTCAGCTGGTAGGTGAGGATACCAAGGGATCGATGGGCTAGGAAACTGCCCAAGGCACACCATGCAGCTTGTGAGTGATGCCGCGACCTTGGAACCCAGGCTGTCTGATCCAAGAACACAACAGCCTGTTGCCTCATGCCCTGCTCAGTCATCAACTTGAACATTTTTTTTTTAAAAAGATTTATTTATTTATTTATTTGAAAGTCAGAGTCGGAGAAGGCGGTTGTAGGGAGAGACAGAGCTTCTGTCTGCTGGTTCACTTCCCAAATGGCTACAATGGCTGGTGCTGGGCCGGCTGAAGCCAGGAGCTTCTTCCAGGTCTCCCAGGAGAGTGCAGGGGCCTGAGCACCTTGGCCATCTCCCACCACCTTTCCAGGCACATTAGCAGGGAGCTGGATTTGAAGTGGAGCAGCTGAGACTCGAACTGGTGCCCATAAGGGATGCCAGCATTATTGGTGGAGGCTTGATCTGCTATGCCACGGCACCAGCCCCAAGTTCAACATTTCTAATGAAATGACAGCTTTTTGTCAATTTGCCCTATTATTTTATTCTCTCTTGACTGCTTTGATGGATGTGGGTCCTTCCTCCTGCTTGCTGACTCCTGAGACTAATGCATTTTATGTGTGAGAAAAAGGAGACCAACTTTCACTGCAGGACAAAGTCCTGTGTCATTGTCCCCAAGATACCAGCTTCCAGCTGTTAAAGCCCAGCTGAAGAGGCAAACCTGCTCCAATAGCCTCACGTGGTCCTATCCTAACTGACCCCAGCGACATCACCCAGGCTCCCTAGCCCGAGTCCCCTCATCTTGGAAGTGGTGAACCTCACGTTTTCCATTCTCTGGTAAAGCATAAATGAAAAAGAATGTGCCAGCAAAAAGGAGAGCTCTGTGCTGACCTGGAGAGGAGGAAGGAGGGCTCATCAGGTCTGGGATTTCCAGCTGCTCCCTGGAGGCGTGCAGCAGTTGCAGAGCGCATCTAACAATAGAGAGCCTTGCCAAAAGCCTCCCCAAGGCCAGGACAGGCACCAGGCCCCTAGTTACTCCTCCCCACTGCTGGCAGCAAGACTGTGCCCACGACGGTGATTCCACGGGTACCACAGCATGCCCTGGTGCTACACACACGGTATTTTTTATTGCATTTAACTGATGAAAACCTCTAGGTCCAGAATCATCCACCTAGGAAAAGGAAAGGAAGCTACAGTTTCTGACTGAGATCCAGGACTAGTTCCATGGGGCTTTTTTCATCCTGTTTTGGAAAGAAACACTGTAACAAAATCAGGCATTCAAATTGATTTTGGAATCCTGTGTTGGTTGTGGGTAGCTGTGGGGTTTTCCCAGTTGATGTAAACATAGTTGAATCAAAAGCCTGAATGAAGGATAAGAGAATCCACTAATATCTGAAAACCATTTAGGGAACTCTGTGACACAGCATACAGCTTTGGAGCACGGTAACATGTGTATGTATCACACATATGCACAGTAAATCTGACCTAAACCAGTCTTTTAAGGACATGATGAATGTCAAGAGAAATGACTGAAATATGATTGAAGTGAGCGAGTGACAGTTCTTGTGTTCCTTAAGGAGTAAGTAATCTAGCTCAGTCTCTGGAGCATAAGAGAGACATTCCATTAATGGTTGATAAATAGAAGCATAGCACGCTGACAGCTTAGTTAGCAATTAATTTAGTAGTTAATGGTTTAATACTTGACGATTGATCATTGGAGGGGAAAAACTCCTTAGCAGGATTAGTAAAATAAAATAACCTTTACCACTTACTTGATTTAAACTTGTTCACAATAATGACATTCTTTATTTTTAAATGATGAGGAAATCAAATTAGAGAAATTTTTGTAAGGTAGTTTTGGTCTTGTTTTAGAAAATTTACTGAGAAATGGAGGGATATAATCAAGACAAGACCAAAAAATTCAGATTATTTTATCAAATTCATAGCTTGTTTACTCCGTGGCAAAATAATTGCAAGATTATTTCATAAATAACTTTAAAGCCTAGCTCTGTGTTAGCTTGAAACAAAGATGCTGTTCTCTGCTCAGCATTATTTTTGAGCTTGCTTGTTCTAGCTATGATTTATAATCCTGAAGTATGATTTATCATGGGTATCAAAACAGTTTCACGTTGTCTAGCGTTGTCTTTGCTTCAGCTCATGTTTCTTATGAGAAAATAGAAAATATCCATCAAGCTGTGATATGACCAAGCTGAAATATGTCAGAGTCTGTGAGTAAAAATATGTAAAATATATCAGCAGTTAAATAACTTCTGTAAGCACACTGCCACTTCACTGTTTACTTCAATTAAGAACTACAGCCTTTGTTTTATCTTCTGATGAAGCTGAACTTTTTTTAAGATTTTTTATTTGTTTATTTGAGAGGTAGAGTTATAGACAGTGAGAGTGAGAGACAGAGAGAAAGGCCTTCTGTCCGCTGGTTCACTCCCCAAATGGCCACGACGGCCGGAGCTGCACTGATCCGAAGCCAGGAGCCAGCAGCTTCTTCCGGGTACTTCCAGGTGGGTGCAGGGCCCAAGGACTTGGGCCATCTTCTACTGCTTTCCCAGGCCTTAGCAGAGAGTTGGTTGGGAATAGGAACAACCGGGACTAGAACTGGCATCTAAAGGGATGCGGGCGCCGCAGGCGGAGGATTAGCCTACTGTGCCACAGCGCCGCCACGAAGTTGAACTCTAAGAACCAATTATTCATCCTACTTTGCTGGTGCTTAATCAGTTACGTTCTACATGCTCCTTTCATCTTTATTTGATAAAGAAAATTTAAGAAACACTTTTCTTTAATGTGCTAGATAGGGACCTATCCTGAAATTTTCATTACATAAAATTTAAATATTTTTAAGCACTAATTTTGTTTGAAAGGCAGAGACAGAGAGAGAGAGACAGAGAGAGAGGAGGAGAGAACAAATGAGGGAGTGAGCTATCATCTGCTGAGTCCCTCCCCAAATGCCTGCAACAGCTGGAAGGGGGTCAAGACTATGCACTGGACACTCAGTCTGGGTCTCCCAATGGGTGCAGGCACCCACACACTTGAGCCTTCACTGTTGCGTCCCAGGGTGCACATTAACAAGAAGCTGGAACTTGAGGAAAGCCGGAAGCTGAACCCAGGCACTGTGCTGTGGAATGCAGGCATCCTGAACTGTCTAACCTGCTGCACTAAGTGTGCACCCTAGTGTTTAACAGCGAATCCCCTATGGAAGAGACTCAAGCAGCATTTTTAAGTGTAGCTTAAATTTTTTTTTTCAACGTGTTTGCATAGGTCATTGCTTTCAGACACTGTTAACAGCTGTTTCTCACACTCCAGAACCCAAACTTGTCAGCGCTCACATATAATAGGCTCATATCCAGGCTGTGACCTGGGAAGGGTTATTTCATCTCAGAATTTCTTTTCTTATTGAACATATTTAGAAAAGGCTCCAGTAAAAATGCAAATTTCACACTAGACAGTTTGATCTGTACTGATATATGCTCTAAATTGTCAATAAAGGATTTCTTTTCACGTAATGTTTCTTATAGCTCCTTGAAGACCACACTGAGTTTCTATTTTTTTATTGTATCTGGCCCAGATTTTTGTGTCATATCCTATCAGGTGTGTCAGACAGCGTTTCTTTGTAGACTTTGAGTATGAGGCTCTTCAGACTGCAAAAATGGATCCAGTGGTCAACCTTCTTCAACATAACTTGTTTTAATTTGCCTGACACATACATATATCTCAGACACATTTATAGATTTATGTCATTAAAAAAAGCTATGTATTTTATTTGTGTGTATCAAATGACCTACAATCTAGTTGGTAGCTATTAAGCATCATTATACATTACTTATGAGCTTAAGTGTAAGGCTCCTAAAATCCATTTATATTTCATTGGCAAAATATTTTTAAATATTAGGTTCCAAGTAATTATCATATCCTGACACCTTCCCCCCAAAAAAAATCCTTGTCAAAATCTCAAACCCATCTAGAAATTTGGAATTTGAAGAAATTCAGATAAAATTAAAAATATTTATTAATTTTATATTTTGGTTAGATTTTCTGAACTTTAATTACTAATATAGTGTAAACCTAAACTGTAAGATTATATAGGTGTATTTTTAAGAACATTTTTTGATAAAATTGTTGAATGCCTCTGTGAGAAAACATGTTGGGAGATTTTATTATGGTCTAGATCCAAGCTCCCTTGCTCTCTGAAGGAAAATGAAAAGGGACAAGAACTGCTAAAGGTCAAAGACTATTTAGAGCAAAAGGAAGAATGCAACAAAAGATTGCTGGGAGCAAAGAAAACAGTGAAAAATAAGTCAGTGAGTTCTTTAAAAAGGGAAGAGAAAATCTGAGGTTAGGTTGTTAGAGATTTAATTGACTAGTGTCCAACAGAACAAAACCATCAAATGAACTCTTTCAATGGCCCCATTGAGAGTTCACCCTGGCCGTTAACATGTCTTGCTAACGACTCTCAGGAAGGCTGTTAGTAAAAGCTGCGCTTTGGAGGAGCATAATTGGATAATGGCTTAAAAGCAATTAGAAGATCACTGGATAAGAGTATATTATTTACTTGTGAAACCAGAGTATCTCACAGCCCAGTTGGAAAAAATGTCTTAAGATTCAGAGTTCTTCCAGAATAATGAACTAAAGTCAGTATTCTACCTGGGAATGAGTAATTTGCTATATATAAGTAATATTAATTTTGGGCAGTTAAAATAGCATGCAAGAGCTATCATGACACATGACATTATCTACCCTCATCTCCCATACAGTGAAGACTAAATGGGTTCATAAGCACTAAATGACTGTCTCTGGATTTTATGTAGCTCCATACAGTAGAAATCATGGGAAGGACTTTGAAGGTAACTCGTGTTCTTGTTGGAGATTATTCTAATTATAAAATACAAAAATGGACTTTGACATTTGAGATATTTCAGGAGTCTCCACTGATAACTGTGGTTTAACATCAAGGCTGGACAATTTTTACAGCAGTTCAGGCTCAGCTGGAAGACCTCTGGGTATCTATATGTAGCCAGCAATTTCATGGGGGGCTCACTGGTTATACTAAGGTAACTGCAACAGTTTTTATGGTTAAGAACTGTAACATATAGACTCTGAGACAATTGCTACATCTAACGATGAGTTGTTATTTGTTAATTGCTAGAAATTAATTTAAGAATTATGTTTCTGTTTCCAAAAAATAAGATTTCTCTTTCTTCTACTAATGAGACATTAAAGATGGAAACTTACTCAGAGCATGCTTCAAATTGTCCATCATTTTTTTTTTTTTTGACAGGCAGAGTTAGAGAGAGAAAGGTCTTCCTTTTTCCATTGGTTCACCCCCCAAATGGCCCCTACGGCCGGTGCGCTGTGCTGATCCAAAGCCAGGAGCTAGGTGCTCCCTCCTGGTCTCCCATGTAGGTGCAGAGCCCAAGCACTTGGGCCATCCTCCACTGCCTTCCCGGGCCACAGCAGAGAGCTGGACTGGAAGAGGAGCAGCCGGGACAGAATCCAGCGCCCCAACCCGGGACTAGAACCCAGGGTGCTGGTGCCACAGGTGGAGGATTAGCCAAGTGAGCCACAGCGCCATCATTATTCTTAATAAATGACTTTGGAGATTTCAGTTAGTAGAAAAATATCCCCATAACTTTGTTCCCATCCTAAATGCTGTTTAAGCTATTATATGATATTAATATATTATGTCCCTTCAAGTTAGAATATTTCCACATATTATCCTTAATCTAAAAAGTAAACTTCGGTTACAGATATGTTTTATCTTGTAGAGGGACAACCAAGGATTGCAGGAATTCAATAACTTGCCTCAATCATATGTGTCAGAACGATAGTTTGCAAATACATTATTCATCTATTGAATACTTCCAGTGGAACTGATACTGACGATACTTGGGCTTAAATATGTCCGAGTACATTGTCTGATTGTATTCTCAATATGATCTTTTGAGGTATGTTTCATTGACTGTGTTTTCAGATAAGGAAGCTGAGACTTGAGGTGGAATGACAGTGAAAGGACACATGACCCTTAGGTGACATCTCAGACTTCTGTGTACATAACTAACTCACGGCACTGCTCTTGCCTTCTGGGATAGGTGTGTAGGAACAGTCTCTCAAATTCTTGTTGGTCCTTGCTTTTCTAATATGTACCTTTTTGTATATATTATTCCATTATGTAGACATTTCTATTATATAGGAACATGAAAATTTAGCCTCAAGTATATTCTAGAGCATAGAGCAATGCAATATGGAAAAAAATCTTATAAAAGAACATATTAAAAAAAATTGTGGTCTATAAACTCAGTGGCATAATAGCCCTAGAATTTACAAATTGATACTTTAAAAAAAAGTATTTATAAATGAAGCACCATCTCTATAATGCTTGCACCACTACATGAAAGCACCTGATACAGTGGAAAAGTTTTTCCCAACTTTCAGATACTAAGGCAGGGGCAGGCATTTGGTCTTGAGATGCCTAATAACCTTGGGCTGCCTGGACTTGAATCCCATCTCCACCCGATTCCAGCGTCCTCCTAAAGTACATGCTGGAGTGCAGGGTATTGACTTGTGTAGATGCATCCCTTCCACCACGTGAGAGACTTGCATTGAATTTCTGGCTCCTGGCCATGGCCTGACTGAGCCCCAGCTGTTGTAGGCATTTGGGGAATAAACCAGTGACTGGAAAATCTCTCTACCTCTCCCTCTCCCTTTCTCCCTCCTTCTCTGTCTTCATTTTGAATGAATAAAAAGGTAAAAACTAAGGTATTAATGCAGTTCTGATGCTTCTCATAAAGAATGTAATTTTTCTCCAATTTACCAAGAAACATGTTCTTCTAGAATATTCTGGTGCATATAGATAAAATAAAATGTTACAAGACTTTCTAGGGCATTTCAGGACACTGGGATTGCATTTACTACCCAGTTACTGCTACAGAACACTAGTGCAGGGCTGGAGTCCATCTCTGTTGCAGGATTACACGTGGATATTCAGCCACAGGGAGGCAACCCTGAGCCCTTGACTGACCCATGTAACAGGAAGTGACAAGCCACTGGCATTCAGTCATAAGCACAATACGACTTTAATTTTGAAATATTACCACTGGTGGTCACTTGTTGCAGATTCAGTTCTCATATTTTTCTGTTTCTGTGCTTAGGTGATATTTACCTTGCTTTTGTGTGAGAAACGCACACCAGGGAGTAGATCCTTGTTTTCTGCACCTGAATCTTTTTTCATTAGCCATATATTTCTTCTTCCTCTGTTGGACTTTTTTCCCTGGCTCTGTTGTGCTCTTTCTGTGCCTCTGCCTCCAGTTTCCAATTCTTTGTTGTCTCTTATCTGCTTCCTTTAGCCATGCTATTGGATTATTGACAATAGCTTCAAGAGTATTTGGGTGCTGCCTTTTTTATTAAATAATAAACTTCTCCTTCTGTAGCTTTCATGGCAAGGATGAGATGTCATTAAAACAAAGGAGATGAAATGAATCCTCTCTCTCTGTCCTTCCATTAATTATTTTGAATCAAAATACACAAAGTAAAGATATGATAATATGCAATTTAGAAATCTTGTTGCATTTGATTTTTTAGTGGGTTTTTCTTGTACTTTAAATGGAATCAGCACTCAATAATGCCTTAATGTGGAAGTGTCAATATATTATTATAGGATGGCTTTTTCCTTGTTTATATATATATATATATATATATATATAAAAGATATAAATAGATCTAGATATTTCTCCTCAGTTCCAAAATATCTTGCTTAACACTTAATCTACCAACCTCTCTATTGATTATAGCACATCATTTACCAAGCAGATATCTGCAACAATAAATTACTACAGATTTCAATGGAAATTTCAATTTTCACATCAACATTAATGTTAACATGTAGTTCTGCATTTCAGTTTCTTTAAAGATTTATTTTGAGAGAGGGAGGGAAAGGCAGACACACACACACACAGACACAGGTCTTCCATCCACTGATTCACTCCCCAGAGGGCGACAATGGCCAGCACTGGACCAAGTCAAAACCGGGTGCTTCATCTGTGTCCCCACATGGGTGCAGGGGCCCAAACACTTGGATCGTCTTCTGCTTCTCCCAAGAGCATTAACAGGAAGCTGGACTGGAAGCGAAGCAGCTGGGACAAAACCCGGTGCCCAAATGGGAAGCCGGCATCACAGGTGGTGTCTTTACCCACTAAGCCACAACACAGGCCCCTTTAATCAGTTTTGTAGTGAAATTTCTCTGGAAAGAAGATTAATTTTTTGTCCTAATCCTTCATTTTCTTTGTGTCTGATTTTCATTGGATCAAAAATGTTTTATTGAACCCATTGTTATCTACTGTCTACATTTTTGCAAAGCAGCTTTTCCAGTGGTTCTGCTGAGCTGTAATTTGCTCTAGTTTGTTGACAACAAGAATGAGAACCTCTTTTGTTCATTGGATCAATAGGCATGCTGTGGACTCTCCCTACAAAACTGTCCTCAGAGACTGCCTGAGCTCTAAGGTGACCCTTGGTGTGGTGCCTTCCTGGGGAGGGAGTGGGCCTGCCATAGTGCATTACTGTAGCTATAATGAGCCAGCTCGACTCTTTGGGAAGGAGAATCATGAATGTAAACAGTGGCGCCTCAGAGGGGGCAACTCTGGATGGCTTTCCTGTTCTTCCTGCTTTTTATTTTTACAAAGAAAAAATAAGCTAAAATAAGGCTATTTTTTTGGTTGTTGTTAAAAGGGAGCAGTATGACCTGGATAAAAAAAGAATGTAAAAGACCTGGTTTATTATACTTAAAGGATATGATTTGTCCTAGTCGTGATACGTCCCTCCAGTATTTATAAAGCTTTAAGCACAGGTGCACTCCAGATACTTCATTCCTTTTAAAATCCCCATAATTTAGGTAACGTTTATGGACTTTATTTTATTAACTTTGTAGGCTTAAAGTAAGACAATATATCGGGGATATTCAGTGAACCCGGTATTATAAATGATACAAGATATCTATTTTAATGTTTTTATGAATTGGGGGCACAAATCCTACTTAGTGGTTTCATGAGATAAAAACTCGATTTCATTTTAACATTTATCCTTAAACTGTGTGTGTATGTACCTACAAACACGCACACTGAACCACAACTGAGTAAACATCACATAAGTGTGTGTGCACATTTGTGTGCTCTGCTGTGATAACTCAATAACCAAAGTCAAAGTCTTATTTGTTCTGTTGCCAGTAACCCGATACAAGCCTTGGAATTTTGTTGTTGGATAAATATCATAAAGAGAAAATTAGAGACCCTCAGACTGGAGTCATTCTGAACAATTTCTGATGATACTCAGTACTTTGGAGATGGGTATTTATGGCTTGTCGAACATTTGTGGTACAGCGAAAAATCTGTAAATTGCAATTAACACAACAAAGCTGAAAAAACCAGAAAGTCATTAGATTTTAGTGTGTCTGTGGCTGAGCTGCCTGTATAGGGTGGTGGGGTCCCTGGGATAGTCTCATCACAGTAAAATGTTTTCTTCCTATTCAGCTGTAGCTGTCATTCAGAAAAGTGACAGATGTATCTGCCCAACCCCTCTCGGGGTAAGGAGCAGCTCTTGCTTCAGAGAGAACTTGGGGAACACACAGTGGTTTGCAGTGTTGGAAAAGCAGGGTTTGGATGTCCTCCATGCATAGAGAAATCCCAAGTGATAAGATAAACTCCTTTATAATCAGTATTGGCTCTCTCAGCCCAGTGGCTGGAAAATTACTAATCGAAGGCAGCTGTGTAGAGGGCTTGACTAGAACTGTCTGCAGTACAAATGTGTCCTGCTTAACGCACTGCAAATGCCAAACAACCCCAGCTCATCCCTGGCTCCCCGCACGGTTCCCTGATGGTGCTGGTCATGGGATCTGATGCGTGTTTGTGTGATAATATTGGCTACTGTAGGTTCTGGTTTTAAGAAGTGGAATGTACTTGGGTTTTCCTCTTGGGTGATTTTTCTTATACTATTGTCACCTAGAGGAAGCAGTCCTTTCATTAGAATACTTTTGCAGGTGTTGATGAATTGATACTAAGGTCGCTCATACATTCATATATTTGTGTATATAATATAGTATAATGTATAAACATATCAGCCATCAATCGCCTGCTTAATTTTGGAATACATAATGCACCTTGCTCTAATGGTGTTGTCTATTTCCCCTTTGAAAATGCTGTTTCTGTATTTCCAGTCCAATTGAAAGGACTTGGAATGGAAAATAAAGGGGTCACCAGTGAAAAACATCATTGTTGCTTGCTCCCTCTACACTGCATGGCAGATTTCCCAAGAAGACATGGAAGAGACAGCCTTTCAGATCAAATGACGAAAATCAATTCTGAGAGGGGCTGGTGCTGTGGCGTAGCAGGTAAAGCTGCAGCCTGCAGTGGCAGCATCCCGGATGGGTGCTGGTTCGAGTCTCAGCAGCTCCATCTCCAATCCAGTTCTCTACTAAGGCCTGGGAAAGCGCTGAAAGATGGCCCAAATCTTTGGGCTCCTGGCTTCAGATTGGCTCAGCTCTGGCCATTGCAGCCACTTGTGAAGTGAACCAATGAATGGAAGACTTTCTCTCGCTCTCTCTCTCTGCCTTTCAAATAAATAAATAAATCTTTAAAAAATCAATCATGAGGCTATGAATTCAACTTACATGGACAGTGCAGAGTAAGAAGAAAGCAGGTAGCTCATGGAGGGCAGGGTGAGGGCAGGTGGCATGGCTAATGATTGAGTAAAGTAGACCCCTTGGCCAAGGATGAGAAAGGTATACAGATGGTTTTGTGCTCTGGAGTCCTGTCTTTTATGTAACTTAGTATAATATTGTTGTATCAACTCAATGATGCAAGACAGTATATGTTTTACTAGTGGAATGTGTTACATGTCTGCACAGTAATGACCATACCCACAAGGATGCAGGTCATTGAGGGAAATCATCAGTGATTTCTAAGTTTACCAGTAAAATCTATGTGCTGCTTGTTTACTCATGTTGTTTGTTTCTGGCAAGCAAAACTTGTCAGAAACTCCATGGAATATTTTTGAAGAACATTAAATATAGAAACAATCCTGCCTACCGTTTTTCTCTCCAGTGAACTTGGAAGTCCAGCATGCTTTTTTTAAAATTTCAGTAGAGAACACTTCAGTATAAATCCCAGATGTTCTGAAAGTACACAATGAGAACCAGTGATTTAGTGTGGAGAAAATAACAGGACAACTAAGTGACTATTTTAAGGTTCCAAGTGGACATTATGTAGAGCTTGGCCTCCAGTGATGCTTAATTTACTGGAGTTGCTATTTTTACCCAATGAGGTCCGATGGAGTAGTGCTGGGGGGATGTGGGACGAGGTTAAGAGCACTTGGAGGCTGGCATGTGGTGCAGGAATTAAGATGCTGCTACTGCATCCCAGATCAGAGGGCCTGGGGTCCAGCTCCAGTTCTGCTTCTGGCCAGTGCATGCCCTGGGCAGCGACGGGGGTGACCCAGGTAATTGCATCCCTGCTCTCCACAGGAGAGACCTGAATTGGATTTGGAGGATGAAATGGCAGATGGGAGTTCTCTGCCTCTCCCCCACACTGGACTCTGTCTGTCTCCGTTCCTGAAATAAATTTCTAAAAAAGAGTGCTTTCACTGAATAGCCCTTATTTGTGTCAAAACTATTTTGCTCATTTTGATAACTTATATTGTATTTTGTTTCCTCTCAAGGAGTTTATTAAATATATGCAATGGTTTCAGATGACTTAATATCACAACAAGGCTGAACATATTTTCTTTGAGGTCCCACTAGAAGTATCAAAAAAGGTGTTAAAACAGATGTTCTTGCTCTAATTCCTTACAGCATTAACAAGAGTTGATTTCCCAAGGTTGCAAACTGGTATTATTTTGCTTGTGTCAATCTCTTGCCTAAAAAACTTTTAAAAATAATTCCTGCCCAAGTGTTAGCTTAAGTCAGAACTCCTTATCAGATTTGTTGTTTGATTCATTTTGTCATGTTTAGAAATGTGCTAATTATAGTAAAAGGCACATTCTCTTGACCAATCACAACTTAAGTCCATCTTGCTGTTTATTCTCACTGCTGTGCCCCAGGCTCCAGCACTTTCCCACTGGCAGACCTGAAATGCTGTACCCATTGATCAACAACCCCCTTCCCTCCATCCAGTCCCCAGGAATCGCCATCCTGTGGGGTTCCTTCACTTGTTTGCCTGTGCACCTCAGATTCAGCTCTGCAGTGCTATGCTTTCTACCGTCTTCTTCCATTCCAGCTCCTGTTTCAGCGCCTTCCCCCACGTCCTTCCTGTGGGCTGCGACACTCAGCCCAACTCCTGTGTGGTTACCTCCAGACAAAGCCTTCAGATACAAAGGCTTTGAAACAGCTTCTGAGAGTGGGAAATGGACAGCTGCCATGTGCCCTTAAGTAGTGTCTTGTATATTTCCAACTATGGCAGTCATTAGCTCTTTTTTCCCTTATAGAGTGGAAGCACTTTGTAACCAAAATCAGTAGCTACATAAATAAGGATAGGTACTCAGCTCATCACTGAATTCCTAGCTCTTTCACACATGGTAAATAAGGTCTTATTGGCTGATGAGGTGGGTCATTGCTCAAAATATCTATATTGGAACCTTATTTTATCACCTATCAGTTATATGTCCTTGGATACATGAAGATAATGATAATGATGATGACAGTAATAGAAGAGCTATCACTGACATTTGCAAAGTGCTTATTATGCACCAGGCATTTGAGACCTGCATTTGTATTAATGCATTTAATCTTCATAATGATTCTTTGCAGTGGGTACTGATTACACTCATTGTCGGCCGAGTAAGGAGCATAGGCTGTGAAGTGGGTTGTCTAGCCCATGACAAACAGAACCATCGTGGGAACCAGGGACATCGAACGTGAAGCCAAGCTCTGAGTGTTGCTTGAGGTGTGGCTGCTCTCTCTCCCTTTTCATGATGGAAGGGGTTACAAGCCATTTCCAAGTCAGGTGAGGGGCACTAAATAACCATAAATAACCAGTGACTGTCGTTATCATGGCCTGTGCGAGGTGCCTGGCTCAGGGCTTATAATGAGGTGGGCGTCCATGATTATTAACACCTTTCTTGTCTCTCCTCCCTTAATTAGAACAAGTCAGAGGCAATGACGAGTGTGAAAGAACTAGGTCAGGGAGCTATTGCAGTGGCCACCAACAAAATGAGTTTTAATTGGTACAAGCTGCAGAAAACCAGCATGCATTTTAGAAGAAAACGGCACCCAGTAACTGAGTGCCAATGCTTTGCCGTGGTGAGGATAAAAATGTGCATTATTGGAGGAACCCTTCTAACTTTGAAGGCACGTGCATGCACGTGGTTCTTGCCAGTTTTGTTTCCAAACTGACCTTGAGATGAAAGACGGAAAATAACAATTTCCATTTTATAAACAGCCTGCAGTGACTTCTTGAGAGAAGAGTTTGGCCCCAAATAAGAACAAGAAATTATATTTCTAGCTGACTTCTCCTGTGAAAATCTAATTCACCATCTGAGCAGGACCTCTCTGAGAGTGCAAGGGGAAAGTTCAGGGCAGAGTTGGGAGAGCAGCAGGAGGGAGCTGTCTGGGGCCACTGGGAAGGGTGGGCACCGCTCCATCCTTTTGCTCATATGCCCTTGTCTTGCCCATCCCTTCTCCTTCTCTTGTTACCCAAATCTAAACCAGGATCAGAAAACAGCAGCATTTTAAAAAGTCAGTTTTGGAGTCTTACAGCCCCAGGGATACCTGCAAGGCTGGTTCTTCCTGCAGGCACTGAAGAAGGCTGGACTGGGGCTCCGTCCTAGCGGTGGGAGCCCCAGTGTTCCCTGCATCGCCATGCTCGCCCCGTCTTGTGTCTGCACAGAACACTTTCCCTGTGTGTCCCCGTCATTACAGGGCCCTCTCCTCCTGCTCCTGGTGGAGCAGGGTGTGTTTCTTGTCTTAGTTTATCATGTTTACAACAGGCCACCTCCAACGAACATCCAATTTCATGTTACTGGGGGTTAGAAGCTGAAGATAATTGTCAGGGGGCACGACTCAACCCATGATAGTAAGTACTACAGAGAGTCGAACCCAATTATGTTATGATTGGATTTGCCAGTGTTGCTTAGTTTGTATCACTCTTGTACTAATTTGTTCTCCAAAATAAAGGGTTATCGATAATCTATTTGCTCTGAGGATGGTAGAATCACAGTTTATGAGAGTTGTACATGGACTTTTAAAATTGTTTAAAGTGTTTGCATATCTAATTTGAAAACCTTCAACTGAGTCCAGTAATTCATTTGACAGATGTTTTATTGTTTCATCAATAAATCTTACAGGCATTTATCTTGAAGTATTAGAAGAGGTCTATAGCTCACTGACAAAACCAAGACTTTAATCAATTTCACAAAGGGAAAATGTGTATGTGTGTAAGTATGCACTCGTAAATTTACAGTAATTTTCCAAAATAAGATAATCTGGGGTTAAGTTTTTTATATCTTTATATCTAAAATATACCCTAATACTTATTAAACTGAGCTAAATCTGCATTTCCCCCAATTGCTGTTTCTCCCAAATGCACCTTCTGTACTGTATGTTGACTCACTCTGCACCCGTCTCCAGCCCTGCCTCCCACCCCAGTCATATTCAAGGTCTGTCTTCCTCTCTTGCTGGGAACAGAGCCCACCCCACATCATCAACTCTCGTGTGCAGGATCCATGCCTTCCTGTGGTTCCTCACTGCACACCAGTCCTTCCACCTCCATGGAGCCCTTCTTATTTTAAACATCTTGCTTCTCATTCGAGTCTTGATAGAGAAAGGCTGGTGTGTGTTAACACTAGCTCAGCATAATGTCTACATAGAGTGTTTTCCTTTATAAAGTGTATTTTAGTAGATTTATAATAAGGCATAATTGGAAGTTGTAATACATGTCAATTTGTAGTATTTAATAAGGACTTATAAAATGAGATCTAGGAAAATAATGCACCCAAGAATGGATGAGACTGTGAAGATTTGTGTGACAAATATATCTGATGTCATTATAACAGTATCAGTTCCTTAAGATTTTGCATGTGACCACACAGTTAATTTCCCAATGCAGAATGGCATCTGAGCTTGTGTTTGCCTGAGAAAGGGAGTGTAGCCCCTGGTTCTGAGAGTTACTGTTGCCTTCACCAAGGACACACACTCTTCTTGCACTCTTAATGACTGCCTCTGACCCGTGGCACACTTGTAAAAATTGATATTCATGGTTTATGGGCCACAAGGAATAACTTAAGTGGTGACAAATCCCTGGAGATATTTAGTGCTGTCAAGCATGCATACCTATTAGAAGATGCAAATGTTGAAATAACAATTGTAAGAATGCAACAACTGTGGGAGGTCTGCTTTGGCCAACATTTATTTTAGATTGAAATGTGGCCCCTCCCTCTTGATTAATTCATGTAAATTTTATGTGTCCAGTCCATATATTTGCATGTATTTGTGCTTTCTATGAATTGCCATTGAATATGTTGATTGTTGAATGTGTTGCAGTGATACTTGACTGAGATGAAGCCTCTACTCCCTGTTTCTTAGTGTCACCTGGTGGAAGGGCTTGTTAAAAAGCAGAATTCAGGGGCCTCCTGAACTGCTGAGTCAAATATGAAATTCTACAAAACCCCCTTCTCCCAATAACTTGTATAGCACTGATCTGCATCTCTGTCAAAGGAACTTCCTGTAGACTTCGACAAGTATTTAGCTTTGAAATGTGGATATCTTCTTGGTGATGGGAGAGCTCTTAGAAATAAGGGTTTCCTTAAGAACAACTTTTCTTCTAGCACCTTCTTGCCAGATGGAGATTCCATTAGTCCCAAACATTACAAAGAAACACTATGTACCATGTCTCCAGAATCCTCAAAGGCAAGATGTCCTTAGAAACTATGTAAAACAGACATCTATACAGGAAAAGTTTAGGTTCTTTGTCTGGAGTGACTTTTTAAGATTGATTTATATGAAAGAGTTAGAAGGAGAGGCAGAGAGGGAGGGAGGGAGGGAGGTCTTCCACCTGCTGCTTCACTCCCCAATTTGCCACAGTGGCTGGAGCTGGGCTGATCTGGAGCCAGGAGCTTTTTCTGGGTCTCCCACGTGGGTGCAGGGGCCCAAGGACTTCTACCATCTTCTGCTTTTCCAGGCCATAGCAGAGAGCTGGATCAGAAGTGGAGCAGCCAGGACTCGAACTGGCACCCATATGGGATGCCAACATGGCAGGCGGCGGCTTTACCTGGTTTGCCAGAGAACCAGCCCACGGAGTGATCTCTTAATGTTGGGTTACAGAGTCAGCGTTTTGGTGCAATGGGTGGAGCCGCTGCCTGTAATGCCAGCATCCATGTGGTCAGCAGTTTTATTCTTGGCTGTTCTGCTTCTTATCCAACTCCTTGCTAATGTGCTTAGGAAAGCAGCAAAGGATGACTCAAGTGCTCGGGCCCCTACAGACATTTAGGAAACCCATATGGAGCTTCTGGCTTCGGACCAGCACAGCTCCTGTGATTGCAGTCACCTGTGGAATGAACCAGAGGATGGAAGACCTATCTCTCTCTGTCCCTCTCCCCCTCTCTCTGACTCTGCCTTTCAAATAAATAAATCTTTTTCAAAATGTTGGTTAAATACGTTTCTGCTTCTGATTTGCATCCCTCCTTAAATAACAGGGGCTCCTGACCATAATGCTCAATGGAGCATTTGTGTCCTCAGACACATGCCACCAACTGAAACTTTGGGTCATCCCTAAATTGGCGGTAGCTTGTAGCTTTCCTGCTACCTCATTGTACACATGTGTGTCCACACGTGTGCACTCGAGCATATTGAGAATTAATTGTGAGCAGCTGAATGGTTTGCTAAGTCAACATATGTTCAGTGTGGGAGCTGTGGCAGTTGCGAATGTAAGGGGAGAACAATCCCTGCCTTTGAGCGTTTATCATCTGGCGTGAGAAGTAAACTGAACAGAAGTCACTCCTGTGTGAAGATGCAGCAGGAGCCCTTCTGCTTGCTTTTGGTTGGAATAATCAAGAAGAAGGTTTTGGGTGAACTGGTAGTTAACTGAATCTTGGAGGATATGTTACACTCCAACCGGTAGAAAAAGCCAGAGCATTGGAAGTGGGAAAAAAAGTGTGAGCAAATGTGCCAACACCCAAAGGTGTGAGGCATGGAGGAGAAACACTTCTGCTGAGGCAGACCTGGAGCCTGGCCGCAGGTGCTACAGTGTAGACAGTTGTGAGCCAGATCAAATGCCGAACTAACAGTCTGAATGTTATTTAAAAGATAAGCAGTGTTGTGTGGACCGAAGGTGTTCTCAGTTGAACCCTCTTTTGTTTTTGGTAGTTTTTTTTCTTTCTCTCTTTTTGTTTTTGGAAAAACAGTGGAAGAGTTCTATCCCTTGAATACGTTAACTCTCCACCATCAGTGGTGGAGTTTCTGCACCCTCATTGTTCTCAGACCTATAAAGTGGAGGAGCTTGGCACATTTAAATTCTTCATGAAATAATCCCAGGAAAAACACTACAAAGAATTTTAAAGAAATATCAAAAATAAAAGAATTCTACTTACCATCATTTACTGTGTTTGCATCTGCTTCTCCATTTCCAACAAATTAGGTATAGAAAACCATTCTTCTTGCCCTAGGTTCCCCCCCTGGCAATCAGCGGAGAAGCTTGCTCATTCCATTCCTCTTCTTTATGATGCAGTTACTATTTTGAACCCAGAGGCAACACTTGAAAGGGTGTCCTTATTCAATGTTCTCTTGGTTTTAGCCCAGTATCTCCTTCTGTTGAGAAGTTCAGCAATCATGATAACGTGTGTCTATAATGTTTACTTTCAATGTCATCAGGTTATGAAACAAAGTAAAAACTGCAACAGAAAATTATATAAACTTTGTAGAAAGTTCCGTATTCCAATGACATGTTTCTTTTGTCTTGATATAAATAAAAAACTGAATCAATTTTATATGTTTAGAATTCAATATATGAACCATATTAATTCTGCTTATCTTAACAAAAATATAATAAATAAGTACACAAACCAAAAAAAATTCTCCTGGGTTGATAATTGGTAAACACAACATTATATTTCTTCATACTTTCAACATTAAAAAAACTGTATGGCCACATCGTGTATATACACATATAGTTGAAACACAGTACCTGTTCGGAATCAGTTTCAGGACCTTCCAAAGCCCGAAGATACTCAAGTCCCATATATGCAATGAAGTCATGTTTGCACACACGGCACGCAGTTCCTCCTGTATGTGTTAAACCCTCTATAGGTTACCTATAATAACAAATGCAATGTAAGAGCTCTGTAACCAGTTGCTATACTGTGGTGGTTAGGCTGTGATGACAAGAAAAAAGTCTATGTTCAAAGAAGGATCAATTGTAAAACGTTTGAATATTTTCCATCTCTGGCTGCCTGAATCCAAGATGCAGCAACTCCAGGTGATGGAGGACCAGCTGCTCACAGACACACTGCTTTTCCTTTATCCGTGTGTCTATGATGGACAGCATTGGGGGTGATCAATGTGTTAGTTAATAGCCTTATGACATTAACTATAGAATGCATACATATATACCATTATCACCTTGTACAGCTTGAATATATAAATATTTATCAATTAGATTTTTAAAAGATTTATGTATTTTTACTTGAAAGTCAGAGTTACACAGAGAGAAAGAGAAAGAGAGAGGTCTTCCATCCACTGGTTCACTCCCCAATTGGCCACAACGGCTGGAGCTGTGCTGATCTGAAGCCAGGAGCCAGGAGCTTCTTCTGGGTCTCCCACATGGGTGCAGGGGCCCAAGGAGTTAGGCCATCTTTTACTGCTTTCCTAGGTCATAGCAGAGAGCTGGATTCAAAGTGCAGCAGCTGGGTCTCGAACTAGTGCCCATATGGGTTGTTGGCACTGCAGGCAGTGGCTTTACCTGCTATGCCACAGTGCTGGCCCCTCAATTAGATATTTTGATACATTAAGTATAGGTCTCAGGAAAGAACTGTTTCATCTTGTTTATTCATATCGATGGTCTGAATCCCAATATTGGCCAACAAAATTGTGGAAGACAAAAAATTAATAGGTAGGCAATATATTGTGGAAGAAAAGATGAAGATATGATCATGTAATTAGTCTAGTGAATTAGTACTTGACAGATATATAAGGCATTGGACATACCAATACATTACTAAATTTAACTCAATCTTTGTTTCATTATGGACTGAGTAAAAGTAATGAAGGCATTCCTAATGTATACCATGTAATTCAAAAGTTCACGGAAAATAGAATTAAAAGTTAATTTTGTTGGAAAAATTTTGGAATCCACGTGTGGTTTTTCATGTTATGCGTTTACCCTGAACGTTGTGAGGGCTGTGTGTGTGTGTCTGTAAACTTCATTAGTAGTTCAATAGTAACACATTAAGTTTGTGCCTCCTGCATTTTTGTGGTGAGTAGCCACTTACAGAGTAAACTTCAATATGAATAGTGAATACTAATTACTAGAGACTAGGAGAAATAGAAGAGGTTTGGATTTAAAAAAATAGGGGAAGTTGCTATGGTTTATAGATTGTGAAAAATATGGTAAGAGGAGACAATAGGAGAATGTTGAGTAGGGACTATATGGGAAGTGTTTGTACAACTCCATAATTTTGTTTGTAAGTTTAGATTTATTTGAAAAAGTTAAAGAAAAAAGAATGTAATATATATATGTGTATATATATATATATTTATATATATAAATATATATCCCTCCTCATGATTTAGCATTTCTGGCATAATTGTGTTACAGTATATTGTGTCCATATGGCGTCTGCTCATACATGTGCGGTACCCTTCTGCAGCTGAAATATAGGAAATAGAAAAGTCCGTAACATTAATTAGGTTTGCTTTAAAGAATAACTTGATTTAATGTGATCAGTCATGTATGAGATGAAGGGAATTAACTATAGTGAAACCGGTTAGCCCTTTATGTTTGATGCAAAGGCAATTGTTTGGGATCCTGTTGCTGCCCCTGTGTTTGCCAACCCTGTAGGAAGGACAGACTTCAAGGTCAGGCTCCCTTTATCTGCAGCCCTGAAGGCATCCACAGCTTACACGCGAACTTTTCTTTACCTCTTTGTTGGACCAAGCAATGTGAAATATTATTGGCACACACTCTGCTGTTTTATTGTGAACTTTCCAATAACTGGCCAGTCTGGAGAAAGGTTGAGACATGTCACCCAGCCAAGACCTCCTACACCTACAAAAGGCACAATTTCATGGTGAAGCAGTTTGCATCCTCAGTGCAGTCCACCTGGGAGGAAAGGGGGTTGTCACTTTACAGTGTATAATGGCACATTTCACTCAGCTTCGTGGTAGGGAGTTAACCAACTTGTGGTCCGTCTATCACTCAGTAAGAGGCTTCTGAATCCAGGTGGCCCACCTGTTGAACTTTCACCTCTACACTAGGATGGAGTGTGTAAGGTCTGCTTTCTCTCTGTTGCATTTTTAATTATTTATTTGATGCAGGGACAGTTAACCTGTTTTATTAAAGCACAATGTAAAAAACCAGTTATTTAAAATTTAATACTTCTTAGCTTTTGAAATAAGAACTCCAAGAGATTTATTTTCTAATTTTTAATATTTCATCTTATGATGATGGAGTATAAAGGACTCCGGTAGTAATATTTAAGACAGCGAATTTAGGAACATGTTCTCATCACTAGAACTTTAGAGTAGGTCACTACAGTGTAATGATTGTTTTACGGGAAATCTAATGACTGCTTAAAATGATTGTTGCCTGCTGCTAACATATTGCTATTTGTGGGTCAGTTCGATTCCTTTAGTTATGTTGTCCAGGACCCTGAATGACTCCCCTGTTTGACAGCTCCAAGATCCATTGTGTCATCCAGTCTCAAGGTTATGTAGTTGTGGGGAGCTGGTTCTCCTTTGGCCCAGATGATCACTTGAGTCCCTTGCCTGCACTTTGCAGTATGGCAGCCTTTGGCCACATGTGGCTATCAGACATCTGAAATGGGATCGGTGAGACTCAGAAAATCCTTTTGTAATTATATAATTTTTACCAGTTTAACTGTAAAAACTTGTGAGATACTTCCTCATTAAGCATACTGTATTGATTTGCTAGGATTATAAAAAAGGCTGTAGTTACCCTAGGATATAAAAAACCCATAATGTATACACATGAAACTGACATGATTTGAATATCTAGAGCCCTTGTCTCTACTCTTGTTGTACAGTGGTCTTTCTACTTTTTACTTGTTGAACATTATGGTTAATGGTGCATTAAACTTGTGATTATAAATTAAATTCAAATTGTGTTATTGTAAAATTAAAAGGAAAAAAGAAAGGAGGGGGATTTATCTTTGAAATACATGAAATCAGTTCTCTTTATATTCAAAATCCTTTTTATTAATATACAGTATAAAAAGGTATATAAAATATTCAGGAGTAATTTTGAAATTGATTATTGGAATGATGCCTTTGATATGCTGGGCTACACAGAATTAACGTCACCAATGCCTTTTTGACTTTCTAATGTGACTACGAGAATACTGCAGACTGCCTGTTAGGTTGCTTTGCGCTCCCTCTGTGTGTTGCTGCTCTGCAGTTCACATGGAGGGAGACTGCTGCAGGTCTTTTCACGCAGGGAAATCTAGCAGTCACTTCCTCTAGTTGTTTGTCTCATTCTTTTTTTTTAAGATTTATTTATTTGAAAGAATTACACAGAGAGAGGAGAGACACAGAGAGAGAGAGAGAGGCAAAGAGGCGCGGTGGGGGGGGGTGTCTTTCATTTGCTGGTTCACTCCCCAGTTGGCCACAATGGCTGGAGCTGAGCTGATCTGAAGCCAGAAGCCAGGAGCTTCTTCTAGGTCTCCCACGTGGGTGCACCATGTCCTTGGGCCATCTTCTTCTGCTTTCCCTGGCTATAGCAGAGAGCTGGACAGGAAGTGGAGTAGCTGGGTCTTGAACCGGCACCCATATGGGATGCCGGCGCTTCAGGCCAGGGAGTTAACCCACAGCGCTGGCCCCTGTCTCATTCTTTTCATCATTTTCAGATTCATCCTCTGTGGATAAAAGGAAAAAGCATAATTAAATGATGGTGTGAAATCCTGACTCCCTCTGGCATTGGGTCTATACATTTTTATATTCTGAACGTTTCTAATTCTTCTGAAGAGCATCAATTAAATATTCAAGACATTAAATACCAGAGGACCCTCAATATGACTGATTTGAAAATTATCCCTAATGAGCATTAATTAGTTCTCAGGTCAGTCAACAAATGTTTATTGAGAGTTTTCATTGTGCAGGAATTATTCTGTAGACAATTGAGATTCATCAGTGACAGGCACGTTTGGGATCTGGTAATCTGACCTCATAGAGGATAGTGGTTACCAGTAAGTAAATACCCAGTGTTCAGCAAACATAGTGCCAGCATCATGCAAAGACTTGGTCACTGACTATTTTGAGGACTTCTGCTTCCTCCTTTATTTTACATGGTAACTTAGGTAGATTGGCAAGGCAATCATTCACCCATAATAAATGTAAAATAAAAGTGAGCTTTCTGTCTTACAAGAGTGTACCTTTTTATACTTCAGAGAAATAAGAAATGAAAAGCCACCTGTGGAGCCAGCAGGTGGACCGGCACTTGATGGAATTTCCCTACTTTTCATTATCTTGTGTCTTGGACCCTTATTGGAGAGACCCAACCTAATTGTACCATTTGACCCTTGGGGAGGCAGGAGGAAGCTGGGGGTGGCTCCCTGTACAGCCGTGGAGCTGGAACTTTGCCTCTTTATTAAACTGCAAAACTCTCGCTATAGAAACGGCGTATTTCTGAAGGTGCTCTCCATTGGTAATCGGATCAGAGACAGTGTTTGGGAAGACACAAAATCATTCTATAAAATAGACTGCTGATTCTATACAGGAAGCAAATAAGAAATAATTCAATGTAGAATGAAATATGTTACTGTAAGTTTTTATTTTTGTTTCTATGTGTGTTATTTTTACAATCTCAAAGTCATATGTTCATTTTAACTATCTTTGGATGGAAAATGAAAGTCAACAATTTTTAGGTAAGCACAGCTCTCTCATGAATTGTTATTTTCAGGAGAGGAGCCTGTTACAAGACAGACTTTTAGTTTTTTATATGTAGCGAAAGTGAATGACATACTGAGTATGGGTTCTGGAGCATGGACATGTGTAATTGGCCCCAGTTCTATCCTCACCAGCCTTGGAGATGTTTTCTTAAAAATCCTAGGTGATGGCACCTTGGGGAGTGTTGGCATAGTCCTCTCAGCAGCTGCCTCCTCACGTGCTTTGGCATGAAAGTTGTGGCCCCTAATTCACCTGGCAACTGCAGGTGTCTATGGGGAAGTGGGGAGGAGAACCCCTGATGCAACTCACATCCTGTACATCATCAAACGCAGCCTGGCACTGTCCACTATTAGGCAAATCTAACTTCACTGGCAATAATCCGTGAAGGCCATATATGGTGTGTTTTGGCTTAGATCTTGTAAGATTCCATCGGTTTTCAATCTACTGTGACTACCCCGCAATAGTCTTTTACTTATGTTTATTAGATTAGAAACAAATTCGGTGTCAGTATAATTTAGGATATCCATAAAGAATGGACAATTTAATCTTCATTCAATCTGATTACCATGAGTGTATTAAAGCTAGATATAAAGGCTACTTTTCTCCTCCCACCAGCTTTATTAAGATATAGCTGGAAAATTAAAATTTGCAATGTGTAATGTGATGTTTGGTAATATAGATATAGGGCCAAGTCATTACTTATCAATAGTAATCTTGAATGTAAATGGCCTCAACTCTCCAGTTGAAAGACACAGACTGGCTGAATGGAAATATTGGTATATTATAAACCGATTGAATCAAGCTTGTTAGCTTATCCCTCCGTTCACATCCTTATTTTTTCTTGGAGGTGAGAACGATTATGATCCAGTCTTGTAGCAAGTTTCAAGTATGCAGCATATTGTTGACTGCAGTTAATGTGCTGGACACAGGCTTCCAGAGCATGTTCACCCCTGTATCTGAAATATTCTCTCCCGTTGCCAGAGTGGTCCTTTTGCCCCTTGATTATTTCCTTCCCTGTGCAGAAGCTTTCTAGTTGAGTGCAATCCCATTCCTCTGTGTTTGCTTTTGTTGACACTGTTTTTGAGGTCATATGCAGAAAACCAGTGCCTGACAAATTTCAATACGTTTTATCCCTATGGTATCACCGACTAGTTTTAAAGCTTCTGGTCCTGTAAGTCTATGACTTACTTTAAGTCTTTCATATGGAATGAGAGAATAGTCCAGTTACATTTTTCTGCATGTGGTTATCTAGTTTCCCAAGACCATTTGTTGAGGAGACTGTCCTTTCCCCATTATGTGTTCTTGGAACAGAATAGAGAAACCAGAAATAAATCCATTCATTTACAGTCAGTTGAAAGGCTCCATTCAAAGCACTGTCAAGCCAAGAATTCCTTTTCCATTAACATTTAGAAGATGCTTCCAAATTTAGGGCATTGAAAATAAATGCTTTAGAATACAGATATTTATTAATGGCAACATTCCTATGTAATGTGAATATCACATGTTACATGCTAATATCCCGTTGTGGATGAGTTAAAGGGCACTTGAACTCAAAATAGATATATGCTAAATAAAGTGCTCAATTAGAAAAAAATACCTGTTTAGCAGCAGAATGCTTCCTAGAATGTCTTAACCTGATTCCCCCAGCAGAAAATGTCCACTTTGGATATAGATTCAGTCAACAATACATATTGAGCACCTTGGGGCGAGTCCCAGATCCCTTGGTTGCTTTGCTTTGCTGGCAGTAATAAATACATCTTGGTGACATCTGTGAGAAGAGGAAATCCCTATTTTTAATTTCCTAGAATCTTAGAACACCGTAAATATTTTATTTTGTATTATTTATTTTATTATAAAAAGGAACTGAGAGGAGGATCAGATCTGGCTAAGAGGCAGTAGTGGTTTCTTACAGCATGTTAGAACTTCAGAAAGCAAGCAAGTCGTCTAATCAACAGCCCATGGTGTTTATGGAAACTGGGTGTCTTTGATTAGCAGCGCATAGTTGGAATAGGATGGAAGTGAGAGCAGGTCTCTGTCCTGGACTCTTCACTCAGAATCCAGTGCTCATTCTTCTGCCACAGGACAGCTCCCCTTTTTCCGCATTCCTGGCATCCTCAAACCTATTCTGTGCAACTGCATAGATGGGAAGAAAATTTGGTCTCAGAAGTCATTTTTAAAAATTTACATTTAATTTTTTATTAATATAAAGAAAACAGATTTCATGTATTTCATTGGCACGATTCTGAGATGACAGTCATACTTCCCTCCCTCCATCTGTCCCCTGCACTCCTCCCCCTTCCTTCCTTTCTTTCTTTAATTTTTGCAAAAACATAATTTCAATCCACTCTATTATAACAGGCTAATGTACCACTAACCATTAGATTCAACAAGTTAAAAGTAGAAAGACCACAAGAGTGTAAATAAGGGCTAAAAACAATAAAATCACAAGGTATCTGTTTCATTCCTATACTTCTTTTGGTATTCCATATTAACTATAATATATCAGAGAAAATATGTGATATTTCTCTTTTGGGGCTGGCTTATTAATGGTTTATGTTATCTTTATCCTATTTTAAGTTTTAGTTGGAATTAAAACCAAGTTCACACCATGCAGACTGTCCCCATTATGCACTGGAATATCTGCTTTATCATGTTTGCTAAAGGCCTTTGGTTGAAGTTGATGGTGTTCCAATTACTCTTTATAACTCATGAGTATAGATGGTGTGGAATGAAAGTCACATGGTTCATTCATTCATTGAAGTCTACAAAGACCCATATGTGCTATGCAGGGTGAAAGGAATGAAATGCATAGATAGATACTTGGAGTGTGTCATCCTTTTGTAGATGGACCTACACAGGAGACTAGGTTATAGTATCAAGGCTATTCATTTAAATTAAAGGAAGGGGCATAGAGTACAAGGTTCTTATTGACTAATGTGCTGGTCTCTACCTTGGGGTATCTGTGTTTTGCCCCCTTTCCATAATAGATAGGCCATACTCATCATGTGATTGGTAAATTATTTTAATATGGTAATACATTTGGATAAATTTTGGGGTTGAAGATATAATCTTAAAAATTTGCTTATTATTTATACTTTGAGTAGGACTGCCAGTGGTGATCTGCAGGCTTATGTACTCCAGGCACTGTGCATCAGATAGCTTTGTCGTCTTCTCTTTTCTTGCAGATGAAATCCTTGTGTCTCAGAGGGCTTGAGCAGCCTGCACGCCTCACCCCTTGTTACATCCAAGTCTGTGTGACTCGCAGTGCTCTCTCTGATACTTTCCGTGTTTTTGTAGTCAGTTCTCTGCTTCGTGACCACCAGAGCTGAGTCTTGAACATGCCGCTACTTTCCCACGGCTGTCGGCTTCATTCTGGCCATCGCTATTTGCTTCCTAGACAGCTAGTCTCCCACAAGGATTTCACAACACTCTTTTCCAGTTCTACTATACTTTACATAATTAAAAGATCAATTTTCCTAATGTGCATTCTAGTCATATCGCTTACCTTTAAAGAAATCATGAAAGCTCCCTGTTGTCTGTACCAAATAATCAGTTGTTGGGTAGTCACCAAGTGCGCTCACATGTAACTTCAGATTTTCTGTCCAACCCATTCTTCTAATCTTCCCACAGCCTGCTGTCCGGCCACATAGGCGCACTTATTGTGTGCATAGATCTTTGTGGCCACCATGCTTTTGTCCTCCTGCTTCTCTGTTGGAGACCCCCCAACTTCTGCAAGTCCATATCCAGATGATTTCTCTCAACCTCACAGTGGACTCGGGAAAATGTCTTGGAGATAATGCATGCTGCCTTTCTTATTTTTAAATTTTAGTTAGTATTTCTAGCACTCAGTGTAGTTTGTAGATACAATTCTAAGAACATAATGGTATTCCTCCCTCGCTCTTACTCTCCTTTCTTCTTCATTTCTGTCTTTAGTTTTTGAGATAACATTTTAAATTTATATTATATTAAAAAGGCTTAGTACTTCACCAAATAAGAAATTTTAACAACTAAAAAGCAAAAAGACCCTAGTTTAGTGGGGATATAGACAATGGTTATAAGTAATACTTGAAAAGAAAATACTTGAATAGAAAAATGACCATTTTACCCATATACAGAAAATCTTAAAGTAATCACAGATCATAAAAACTAATTCAATCTCTACCTTGTTCTTCTAATACACTTCCTTCCCTGATTTCAACTGTACTTGATCTGCACTTTCATTAGGCAATGGAATGGTGTTAAAGTTTAGGCACTGAATGTTACACAAGAGTGATTTAGAGATGTTCTTTTCTTCCAGTGTATCAGATCCTTCTCACAGGCTGATTCTCCCAGAAGCTGAGACTAACACAAGCTTTGAATGCAAAGTAATTATTTCGGGATTGATCTCAGTAAGTGTTTACAGAAGAATGGGGTAGATTCTAAGAGGGAAGGAAGTGTTGTGGGATAATGAACAGATTAATACATTGGGAAACTGAGATTCAAGCCCTTTGGGATTCTCTCTAAGAACTCTGTGGCATGTCCCTGCTAGGGAAGCAGCAGCTGAGGTACTTACATGCAATTCCCTTCTGGCCCTGTGGGTGGATCACGCCTTGCATTCTCCCTGCCAGGCCAATGCAGTCTCAGCTTATCAGGCAACCTGGGGAAGAGCTCTGGGGAATGAATGTGGTGATGGAATGGAAGAGGTACAGCTAACAGTGTTTGTCATACTCCTCCAGGATAAGACCCTCAGTGTTTATCTCAGCACTGTACTATCTGTAACTCCTAATATGGTCATGCTTTCATTTACTGATTCCTTTACTAGTACCTGACCTTTTGCTAGGAGTTGCGAATCATCCATGACCACGATGGATGTGGCTTCTGTTTATTTCTAGCTTATACTGCAGTGAGAAAGAGCCAGGAATCATTCAAGGAAATAATCAGTGGGTAACTTCATTGGAGATGCCCATTCTAGGTAAGGTGGTTGGTTTACAGAAGAGATAGATGAAGATTGGTAGAATAAGAAAGAGCCAGCTGTGTGAATAGTCTGGGCAGGAGTGACTCGTAAGAGTGAAAGGTGGGCACATGTCATGTGACATGTCCTTTTATTTGTTTGTTTTTTTAAGATTTTATTTATTTGAGAGGTAGAGTAAGACAGAGATGGATAGACAGAGTGAAAGGTCTTCTCTCTATTGTTTCACTCCCCAAATGTCCACAGTGGCCAGAGCTGGGCTGATCTGAAGCCAGGAGCCAGGAGATTCTTCTGAGTCTCCCAGATAGGTGCAGCGACCCAACTACTTGGGCCATCTTCTACTGCTTTCCCAGTCAGTAACCTGAGAGCTTGATCAGAGGAAGAGCACCTGGGTCAAGAACTGGTACCCATATGGGATGCTTATACCTCAGGCAGAGGCTTATTTTACTAGGTCACAGCGCCAGCCCTTGATGTGCCCTTTCTAAAAACCAATCATGCTGGGGCTGGTGGTGTTAGGTAGGAAGTCAGTTATGAGCTTATTTGTGTGTGACATAAAGGCCTAAAGAGAAGACATCTATGTCCAGCATATGCACCTGCATCTCAGAGTCATCCTGACAACATTTCAGGGGTAGCCCGGCCTTCGCATCCTGCCCTGCCCCTTCTACCTGATAACCTGCCTGGTGGGGGTCCCCGCCCTTCTCCCAGTATCTGCACTTCAAACACCCTGCTCTGGATCCCCATTCTTCAGGGGGTCTTGCTCACCCTCCCTCCAAACTCAGGATGGCGCCAGCTAGGCTTCCTCCTGTCTGATACCTTCAGGGAAAAACTCAGATAGGAGTTTTTCTATTTACATCCAAAAAGCCCTTTGTTCCAAGAGGAGCAGAGGTGGGGAAGCAAGACCCATCTCCTTAAAAACCCCCAGCCTCAACCAGACTGCGCGCTCAGCCCTCTGCCTCTCTGCTGGGCCGCCGCCTGACCTGGTCAGGTGTACTCTCTCTCCACTGCCCCCCCCCCCAATCTCTCAGACTCTGTCTGGAGAGGTGCCCATCCGTCCTTACGGATGTCCCTTCCCTAATAAACCTTGCTATTTTACCTCCCACTACTCTCTGTCTCACGCCTGAATTCTTTCTTGCGCCAAGACAAGAACCCTGCAAATTTCTCCAGTAATAGCTGCCACCTGTAGTGCTGGCATCCCATATGGGCAACAGTTCGAGTCCTGGCTGCTCCACTTCCAGTCCAGCTCTCTGCTATGGCCTGGGAAAGCTGTAGAAAGATGGCCCAAGTCCTTGGGCTCCTGCACCCACTTGGGAGGCCCAGAAGAAGCTCCTGGCTCCGGGCTTCGGATCAGTGCAGCTCTAGCTGTTGCAGCCAGCTGGGGAGTGAACCATCGGATGGAAGACATCTCTCTTTCTCTCTCTGCCTCTCCTTCTCTTTCTGTGTAACTCTGACTTTCAAATAAATAAATAAATACATCTTTAAAAAAAAAAAACCAATCAATCATACTGAGAGGCAGGGATGACTTCTGTTAATCTGTCATGCTGGTTCTAGAGAACATAGTGGACAATTTCCCGAGGACAGATCATCCCATCATAAATATTATAAAGCAAATATTTCTGGGCCTGCACTGTGGAGCAGCTTGTAAAGTCATGGCCTGCAATGCTGTGTGGGGAACTGCAGGCCAGCCACCTGTGGGAACCTCCTCATTGCACTGCCTCATCCTGCTGAGCAGAACAAAGTCAAGGAAGTGCTGACTTGCAAGGGATACACCTTCGACCTGAGGCTATGCATGCCCTTTAACCTGATTGGACTATTGGCTAGGGACTGCTTGCCCTAGGGGATGGGGGAAGAGATAAGAGACCATGATGGGGCAGGAAGGGGGCAGCTTCTTCAGTCTTCTCCTTCTTTCTCTGGGCTGCTTCTCTTCTTCTCTTTCTTTTCCTCCTTTCCTTCTGCTATCACTAAAAACAAAAGTTCCTTGAGAACCGATCAACAGCGGTCATGTCGTGACTCCATTAGACCCTTGCTGGCAAGGGTTCGACAATGCTGTCATCCCATATGGGTGCCAGTTCAAATATCAGCTGCTGCACTTCTGATCCAGCTTCCTGCTATAGGTTGGGAAAGCAGTAAAAGATGCCCCAAGTCCTTGGGCTCCTGAATCCTCATGGAGACCCGGAGGAAGCTCCTGGCTTCTAATCAGCCCAGCTCTGGCCATTGCAGCCATTTAGGGAGTGAACCAATGGATGGAAGACTTTCCTTTCTCATTCTCTCTCTCGCTTGTCTCTGCCTCTCTGTAACTCTGCCTTTCAAATAAGTAAATAAATCTTTAAAAACACATATTTTGGTATCAACTTTTATTTGAGAAATATTCCTTCAGTCATGCTGATTCTCATACCCATATACGTCCATGTGTTTCCAGGAATTTCTGTTTTCCGAAGATAAACTAAAGAATGACCCAAGCACTAGATCATGAATCAGTTTGCCTTTGGTGTCAACATTTGTCCTTCAAGAAATTTCATGTATCAAAGTACATCCCCACAACTTCTTATCTTGAATTACATTATATGAGCTCTGACCTGGTCTTGAGTCCATGTAGTTTCATACTAGATAATTCCAGCTATCCAGAGGATACCAATGCCTAAATTCAGTGCTTCAAAAATGAACTTTATAAGCACTAAAAGATGTGTTGTTGTAAGGGTTTGTTTTTCTCTCAATGATGCCAATATTTTCTTAGTGGCTCAGACTGAATTATCCCCTATATCCTAAGACTGACTCTAAGTATTACTTTCTTTACAATTAATTTTTCTAGAATGCCATTATTCAAAATTACCAAGTCTTCTCCTACAATTTGTATACAAAATTCAAATTTCTGGCATGAAGAGCCTTGTAAATCCATCTTGGCTTCCTTCTTTTATTTCTGGTTCCTTTTTCTCATTCAGCTAAACCATGCGCATAGGCACCACTTGAGATGCTTTGTTCCCTGTGCATATTTCTGTAGTCCTGCCTTTGTATGTATTCCTGTGGAAACGCTTTCTCTGTAATTGCTACTTGTATGTGTTACTAAAGCATGTAAAAGGATACTTCTTCCATGAAGCTTGTATATAGCTTGGTCTGATACTTTTATGCATCAAATTATTCAATAAAAGTTGAGAGTTGGACATGAAGGGAATATGTAAACATTCCCCTTAGGAATCTACAGTTATAGGATCTTTGTATGCAATCTTTTGTTTGCCTTCAGCTAAACTGATGAAGCAAAAACTACATCCAGATTTTTTTTTAAATTCTAGGCAGTTCTGTTTCAGGATTGAGAAATACAGAAGTATATTGATTTAATATTGTCGTCTTCTTATATTAAAATAAGATCATACACTATTTTTTGAAAATGTTTTTTGAATGACTATATAATGTTTTAAATACATACGCCCAATAGATTGCTTTCCAAAAGACTACATTAAATCAGTTAAGATAGTTACTCAGTAGATATTTCTTATTATTAATGAGAGCATTGATCTTCACTTTCTCTAGAAAACAACATACATTAATGATAAATTGATCATTTCATTGATCATTCTAGTCTCTTGCTAATACTTCTCCTAGGAGAGGCTAAATTATTTTGAAGAGGGTAGATATTATTCTTTGCCATATTTATTATTTTGGAAACCAACATAAAGAGATTCTTAATAGTGAAATTTCAGAATTGTACTATGACCAAAGTATGCAAATAGATCTGAGAATTTTATGTCAAATATATTATTGATGAGTCATCCATAATGTCACTAATGAATCACCTTATGCTGACTTTATTTTTTTACCTTATAAGTAAGAAACTGGTACCAATAACAGTTATTCCTGGCACACAATCGGGTCACGGTATCTGTTTTGAATGACTGAACATTGAAGTCACTGCCACCTAGCTTTTGAATAAATGATATTTTAACATGTTCTTCACTTCACTTATTCTCCCCCTCTTTAGTCCACATACATAATTTACCCTTTGCTTGTTTATATAGCAAGGCATATTTTTATCTTTCCCGATGAGGGTTCCAGTAGGACTTCATCGTTCTGATGTCCAGGAAACTAGCAGGAATTGGCAGAGTTTTCCACCATTTGGCAAACTGTTCTTGGGCCAATGTTGTATCCAAAATGTTGCTTGTTTATAAAATGATTGTGTGAACAGAGTGAGTCCATTCACAGATATCTAAGAATGAACTAATTACTAATTTGATTTATGGGAAATGGGTAAAATTAATATGTAAGCCCTCTTAATTTCCTTAGTACAGTCATTTATTATTTCCCTTAGCCGGAATAAAAAATTAATCATGTAAAATTTCTTCCTTTTAATCTCCAAAGAGAAAAAATGAAATGTTCTCAACAGATAACTCATGGATTACATGTATTCTGATTATATATTCTATGGATTTGTTTCTGTTCTTAAATATTCCCATTTTACATTCATAATTTCAATACAAACATGTATAGTTTAATATCTATATTGCTATTACTGTTAACTTGAGTTTTATAAAAATACTTCTGGGATATAAATTGTGCAAAATACATATTATACTATCATGATGTGAATGCAATGCAAAGTTAGCTTCCTCTAGGTTCTAACGAACGCATTTTTGCCTTGTACCATCAGGATGGCATTCGTCCAATAATGCGCTAGGTATCTATTTGTCACCATATGTTCCTGATGACTCAGTGAGGTCCCTATCAGCAGGTGCGACATTTTGTCCGATGTATGACCAAAAACTCCTGCAGCCAAACATGTTCTTTGATTATGAAATTTAATTCATTTCCTTCTTTAAAAATTGCCCCTTCTTCTTTTGTAAATGTTTTGACTTCATATTTATTGGGGCATCTTAAGGTTGAAGGGAGAAAACTCTTAGCAGTCTGCCGTTTTTGAACTAAGTGTCTGTATGGTGTTTCCTTGTATATTCTCAATTTACTAATTGTTTGGCCCAAGTTGACTATGGGGAGGATGAGAGGCATTTGGGGACAAGAGAATAGAGAGGAAAAAGTAGTGAGTGAATTAGCTCTAGATCAATGATTAGAACCACAGGAGACTGTTATATTTTTCTGCTCAGTTGGACACATGGATTCTAACCATCACACTTGTGAGTCTACAGAATGCATAAAAGCCCATCAGGACAGAAAGGGTGACCTTTCATCCAGTCCAAACTTGGGAAACATTGTAGAAGATGTTTGTAGTTACTTTTGTTGTGGCAAGACATCAATGAGCTGAATATGCTGTTAATGATTTCAGTGCAAATTAAAAAAGATATCACGTTGAAAATGAATCTTGATGTGAATGCAAGGGGAGAGGGAGCGGGAAAGGGGAGGGTAGCGGGTGGGAGGGAAGTTGTGTGGGGGGGCATTGTAATCCATAAGCTGTACTTTGGAAATTTATATTCTTTAAATAAAAGCTTTATATATATATATATATATATATATATATATATATATATATATATAAAGATATCACAAGTTATTCTTAAACTTTATACAGTAACCAAAGCTGACATGTGTTGCATTGCTGTTTGCAGAGACCTGCATTTTGAAATAGTGTTCTATTTCTCATGTGGTGTGCACACATGCTTGATAAATGTGGTTACTGGGAGAGTAATGTATAGATAAGTTTGTGGATTTCCTTAAAACTAATAGATGCACAATAAATGAATTTTATTTCACTGGTGTAGTTTGGCAATTATCTAAATAAATTGATTTACTTGTATTTTTATATTTAAAAAAAAAGAGAAATAGTGTTCTGTCTCTGTACCAGATAACTGGCTGAATTTGATTCATTTTTGTTGCTTGTTGTATGCTTGTATGTATGACTCTGTAGAAATTTTGTATTTTCCAAGTGATTTCACATATTTTAATACCGCTGTGCCTGAATCATACATGCATAAATTTTCTGTTCTTCAGAGAGCCTATTCTGATTATACATGAAATGAAAATGAAGGAAATTATTCCCATTAGGCAGAGAGTCCCAGACAAGAGGGCGCTTCCACAGTATGATGGATAATTTTACAGTAGTTTTGTAGATATCTTTTTTGCATTTTGTGTGAGTTCATAAGTTATCTCCAAAATTAATGGGAGATATTTTGCTACTTTAGTTACTTATGTAAAAATATACAATGAAATTAAAGAAAATTTAATTATCTTGGCTCAGTTTTTCAGAAACCAGAAATTTTTTTATGGTTAAGGTAAAATAATGGTTAAAAATAGAAAACATGAATGATTAAAACTATTACAATGATCACCCATCATTATAAAGCTAATGCAAATTTTAATAATAGGAAACTTCCAAATTTTTTCATTAATTCATTTTAAAATAAGAATATTGGATGTTTTGGGGGATTAAGTGCATCATACTGGAATCTTGATAAAACCTATTTCAAAGACAATTTAGTTTACCAAGCTTGTCAATATTCATCATTTTTGACCTAGAAATATCATTTATTGTTAGCCGTATCAAACAACCACAAACTTACGAGAAAGGGTCCACTGAAATCATTACTAATATTCATGAAAGCCAGAAATTATGCGATGGCTAAGGAAGAAAACACTAGCTCTTCTGTATGTCCCATTTTCTTATGCCACTATTAACAATGTTTTTACAAAGACTTGATAATACTGTGTTCAGAATAAAGGAAAAACTGGAAATGTGGATGTGGTTCTGAGATGGCTTCCGAATTAGTTACACAGCTAAAACATGGAGTTATAATTTGTGGAAATATGTATAATTAGAAAAGAAGAACTGTCCGATGGTTGGCAGCCATGAGGACTTCCTCAGGTCATGGGACTGTTAGCCTGGTAAAGCAAGATTCGTGGGGTAGAGTTGCTTGTTTCTACTGTGGATCGTAGAGCAGAGGACTGCTGGTCTGCAGCCTCGCATCTCCTCTCTAGCCTTGGTTTCAAACCTGACGTGAGCTTCAAGTCTTTGATTCACTCCTTTTTCTCATAATTTATTAACTAAAAGACGTAACTTAAATGACTCCAATTTAAAAGCAGTGTGATTGAGTTGACAAGAGACCATGTAGAACCCCTGGCATTTGCATGCTAATAAAACACCTAAATGGAACAGTGGGAGTGTAAAATACACCCTGGTGCCCTGCTCTGTGCTTTGGACTTCTGGAGAGAAATAACAGCATGCACATTCGAAAGAGAATCATAACGAAGTCTTGTAAGCACAAAGGAATGAGTAGGTTCGCTGCTTATTTGTCTGATTTATTCCTGCCTGCTGAATTATAGCATCTTATTTTCTGGGAAACCTACTACGGCAGTAGCAACAGGGGTGTAATCACCTTGTGTGAACAACTCAACAAGTGAAATCCAACAAGGAACCCTCACGCAACCAAAGACATGCTGTAGCTACCACAGTACACTCTCCTATAGAGGCACCCATGTTTCTTACAAGCACAGTGCAACCCTTTAGATCTAGGTTGCAGAGGTGTGTGTGTGTGTATGTGTGTCATCAGAGAAGCCACTGTCATCTTTGTTCCTGTACATTCCACCGGGCTGTAAGTCCCATTGTGATGACTTTGATGCAATTGGCCCATGTTCACTGTCACAGCCCTCGGAGTCTTTGTAGTCTAGTACAGAAGATGAGGTTAACATAAAATACCTTTGATCAACATAGAATGAGATAAATGCCATGAGAATCATATGTCAGAGTACAGAAAACCTACAAGGGGAGGAGTTCAGGATTTCTCAGTTCTCATTCTTAAGGAAGACTGTGCTAATTACTTTATCTTTTAGCTCAATGATCTAATTCTCTCTTAGCTGTGATGTGACTTGCAGGCATCCAGGGCTGCTTGTACTTCTGTGTGATCCCTATACCATGAAGATTTTGTTAGTAAGGGATGTTGGAAGAAAGAGGTACCTCTTTTGACTTTAATGGTGCAAATTCAAACCCAGAAGGTTACAGCTATTTTTGAGCAAATATCTACTGTTTTTATTAACATGCTTAGCTACTTCAGCCCCAAAATTTACTGTATGGTTATAACTTTTTTTTTTTTGACAGGCAGAGTGAACAGTGAGAGAGACAAAGACAGCGAGAAAGGTCTTCCTTTTGCCATTGGTTCACCCTCCAATGGCCGCCGTGGCCGGTACACTGCGGCAGGCACACCATGCTGATCCAAAGCCAGGAGCCAGGTGCTTCTCCTGGTCTCCCGTGCTGGTGCAGGGCCCAAGGACTTAGGCCATCCTCCACTGCACTCCCGGGCCACAGCAGAGAGCTGGTCTGGAAGAGGGGCAACCGGGACAGAATCCGGCGCCCCGACCGGGACTAGAACCTGGTGTTCTGGCACCACAGGTGGAGGATTAGCCTATTGAGCCTCAGCACCAGCCTGGTTATAACTTCTAAAGAGGTCTATTTTGAGGCAGTTCAGGCATCATGTTTGCTCCCTACTTTTCATTTACATTTCTCCCAACCTAATCTAAGAGGAAGGAGAAAGTAAGCTTATATGCATTCAGATGGGTAATTCAGAGGTGAATTTTTATAATTTTATAGTATCTTTCTGGATAAGGAGAGCTAGGCAGCATTCTAAAGCCAGTAGAAATAGGCAAGCAGCCAAAGCTTAAAAACTGGCTTAAAACATTTGGCTGGGTTCTGCAAATTAATTATTTTATTCATCCAACCATGTTATAGTCTTGATCACTTGGAATTTAGAAATGTCCATTTGTATGCCACAAAGGCATATTGCCTTTTGTATGCCTATCTTACGTAGGTCTAATTGTCATATGTGAAGCTCAAATTTAACAAAAGCAAAATTTATTTTTACAATTCTCTTTCGCTAGGACTCTAAAGAGATTATGTGTTCTTTTTCTACCAGGGGTCCAGGCAATTAGATCAAGTCCTTGTCCAGTGATTCTGGGCTCTCAACCTGCCAAGTTTACTGTTGAAAAATCACATTCATAGTTGGAAGGCAGGATTTCCAGTCTGAAGTTGTATTCTTTGCGCCTGGGGCTGACAGTCTTTGATTCCATAAACACTCACATAGACTTTAGCTCACCAGACAGCTACCACCATACTTCCATGCAGAGAAGAGAATTCATGAGAATGTTTAATATTTAGATTGGAATAAAAGTGGGGGAGGGGAAGCAGTAGGAAACTATCATTTGGGGGAAATCAAATATAAAATTATTTATACAAATCCTAGCATGCAGTGAGTGTGTTCTCACTGGCCTTTCTCATTAACATCATCATTAATATGAGCGTGTTACACGCTACTTCATCTTTGCAATATTCTTATGAGGTGAGCGTTATTTCCCTTATTTTACGAATGAGTAAAATGAAGCCCAAAGGCATAAGCATCTTATCCAAGTCACCCAGCTTAGCAGGAAGAGTGAGATTCAAAAGTGTCTTTTCCAGACCCCAAACTTGCTTCCATTATACCCCAGATTATACCCGGATACAGAGTTAATAACTTTTTTTTTTTTGATAGGCAGAGTGGACAGTGAGAGAGAGAGAGACAGAGAAAGGTCTTCCTTTACCATTGGTTCACCCTCCAATGGCCGCCACGGCCAGCACGCTGTGGCAGGTGCACCATGCTGATCCGAAGCCAGAGCCAGGTGCTTCTCCTGGTCTCCCATGCTGGTGCAGGGCCCAAGCACTTGGTCCATCCTCCACTGCACTCCTGGGCCACAGCAGAGAGCTGGCCTGGAAGAGGGGCAACCGGGACAGAATCCGGTGACCCAACCGGGACTAGAACCTGGGGTGCCGGCGCCACAGGCGGAGGACTAGCCTATTGAACTGCAGCGCTGGCCCAGAGTTAATAACTTTTATGAGGACTAATTTTTTATCTTTAAGTCCACTCGTATTGCAGCAGGAAAGTAAATAGATTTTCACTTCTTGGCTTCTAGCTCTTGGCTCCTCCTAAGTTTCTATTAGCTACCAGATGAGTACATGTTTTCTTGCTGCACAGTGCAGCATCCTAGATTCTCCCAGCAATGGGCTCTTCCAGGGCTGCATGGAATAGCATGTTATTCCATGGTGCAGTTACGGGGTTGAGACCAGGTTCTTCTTCATGATCTTCCGGTTTCTTATCTCCTCTTTTCTGAAAGGTAGGATGAATTGAATCCTAGGAAAAGTTTTTGATATTATCTAATGATAGCTAGATAAACTAAGCTTCATTAATGACCCAGATAGCTTGCAATATCATATTTCTATTAGATTATTATGTTATTATTTACATTATATAGACTAAGAATTGATTTAAAAAGTATTTCCTTAACTTTAAGCTAAAACAAACATCCCAACATTAGGCTAATAAAAGTGTATGTCTTTTTTAAAAAGATGTCTTTGATTTTTAGAAAAAGTAACACAAAAATCCTCCAAAAGTTCATGCAAAGAAAAGATGCTTATTTTGGTGTAAAAAAATTTAATCCCTGCATAATGTTTTAGAATATGCACTTCCTGTGAACTTTTGAAGATCTCCTCTGTTATAGTGTTAGAGTCTGAAAACCTCCACTGCCCCAAGAACGACTCCAAGAGACACTCTCATGCAATCAGCAAAAGGGTTTGTTTATTCCAGCATGCTGGGGCTGTCTGAACACGCAGGAACAGAGCAGCCCCGAGACAAAGAAGGCCAGGGTTTTTATAGGGTTTTAGAGACTTTTTATACATTATGGTACCATTTAGCAAATCATCTCATCCCGCGGGAAATTTAAAGGACATTTCCTAGAATTGATTAGTGCATCCAGTGGCGGGAAGGGACCTACTAAAGGTGGTTGGATGGCTTTGGGGTTGATGCCTTTTGAATTGATTGGCCGAAGCATAGGGTCCGAGCTGCTGGGGTGTACGTGCTGAACTGCAGGGTCTCGGGAAGCTATTAATCACCCTATCTGCCCTGAGAAGACACCAGAAACTTTAGGTATTTCTCTGTTATCTGCTAATTGGCTGTTGCTTTGAGAGTTTATTGCAAGGGGAGTTCATGTATTTACTTTTAGGAGCTTCTGGCTCAGAGTTCAAGGCCTGGTCAGACCCAAGCTACAAGATGGAGGCCTAATAGTTACACCTTGATCCAGGCTCAGGTCTTACAATAGATATGTCACTGTCTTTGATATCTGTGCATGTCTCTGCCTCTCAATCCCCAAATGCTCACAGTGGCCAAGGACTGACTGCAGCTGGGAAGACAATCCAGGTCTCTCGCATGGTGGCAGAACCCACCCATGGAGCCATCACTGCTGCCCCTCACAGGAGCTGTGTTAGTAAGAAGCTGGAGTGAGCAAGCATAGCTGGCAATCGTGCCCAGACCCTCTCCTGTGGAATGCAGGCATGTAACCAGGGTCTTAACCGCTAGGCTGAACACCCACCCTTGAAATGAACTGTTGAAATCTTCCATAGGACCAACATTCTGTCACTGTCTAAAGGACTCCAACAAGAAGACAGAATAACTAAGATTTAAGTTTTTCTGAATAAACACAGCCTTCGCAGTTGTGGCTGTGCAGAATGACTCTGCTTAGCTTGGTGACCAGGGTGCATCTGCAGAAAACACAGTGTGTTCCGTGGAGGATGACAAAAGGCAAATGGCTTTTTGCAGTGTGCTGCCGGTCCTGCTGTGCCCGTGGCTTTCCCCCAGGTCACCTACGTTAGCAGAGACCAAACAACGCAAGAAATTGGCAGAGGGCATGAATGAATAATGCAGTAATTCTCCTGGCACTTCTCTGTCCCAGTGGAGGCTTTTATTAAAGAAATGTCTGCTATTTCTAGAGTGAGCGAAGGCACTTTAAATCCAGGCTTCTCTTCTCTGTTCCAGAGGTTGACATACTTCAGGATGTTCCAGACCAATGCCTGGTACTGTCGCAACGGGCTTGCAAATAACCAGGTCCTTACCCCTCTCCTTTACCTTTCTTTGAACTCTTTAAAAATAATTAACTTGAAAAAATCAAGTTCTAATTGAATGAGTGAGCTAGGTGCAAATTTGCAGGCACATGTCTTTATGGAAAAGGAGATAAGAAAAGAAAGGATGAATGTTAAGGACCTGTTACAAACGTTATTCCAAGTGTTTAGGGTGTTCTGTAGTTTCTTTGTATTGCTTTGCCTACCTGTTTCTCATGGCAACAAAAGTCGGTAAAAGATAAAAGCTTCAGCTCTCACGGTTGAGAAAAGTAGGTTAGAATATACAAAAAATAAAAGGCGCAGGTTCTTCTGTTTGCTGTATGCCCGTGCCATGCCTGAAACAAGCTGCTTGCACGTCATGGGGTACATGACCTCGATATGTGGGGGAATCGTCAGGTGGCAACTTGTGAGGCCATGAGCATGGAGCAGCCAGAGCACCAGCAGTGGGGCCCTGTATGCCCCGAGCTGTGTGACTGTACTGCATGGTAGGGTTATGTAACACTACGTTTAAAGTCTCATGAAAGGAATCCGGGAGAGCTGTGGGGCTGAGTGAAGTCGCTGCCCAGGGGACTGACAAAGTGCTGACTCATGCTGGAAATGAGGATGAGAATATGTAAAGAGTTAAATTATTAGGAGGAATGTGTCAGTTTACAACAGAACCCTACCCCCCAGATAATGTCAAGTTTCTATTTCCTCCTGCTTGTTTGTTTTTCTTTATCATACAAATTCTTTGATTACAAATCAGGATAATGCCATGGAGAAATGTGTAGGGCCAGGAAAGCAGGAGAGGCTTTTAGGATTTTTATAACTTTACCGGAGCATTCATTACTGTGAGGATCGTCAAATAGATTTTTTTTCTCAGCTTTTACCTCAAAGCATAACACCCCTTGGGCTACAATCAAGAGAGAAGTATAACGTTATTGCTTCATTAACTGAGGAGTCCGATTTCCTTATGGTGCACTGGGATATAATTACAGCAACCCTTGTGAGGATGCAGATGCCCTCATACCTCTGTGCAAAGACCCCTCTCGCAGCTTGGCACACTCGCCTCCTAAGGAAGTCACACCTCTGTGCAAAGACCCCTCTCGCAGCTTGGCACACTCCCCTCCTAAGGAAGTCACACCTCTGTGCAAAGACCCCTCTCGCAGCTTGGCACACTCGCCTCCTAAGGAAGACCATTGCATGATGCTCCAGCAGTGCTCACTGCTGTCTTCATGCTGTCGGCGATGGTTCTCTTGACATTGTCTGCAGGAAAGTCCCTCTCTGAAGTGGTCTTCTGTCAGTTCACAGGTGGTGCATGGTTTTAAGCCCATGCTCACTGGTCCAGGGCTGAAATCTCTCTCTGCAGTAGTATCCTGAACTGTGCAGATGCCCCAGGGAGGATGTCTGGGCTTATAAACCCTCAGATTTCTTGGGTGGCTCCTTTAGTATCACTAGCACTACCTTAGATGGGAATATTTGTGTGCTGAATTACAAAAACAGTAGAGGAAAACTTGGCATTTCATCTGGAGATGGTTACCTGAGTTTGTGCAATGGTATCAGGTGCTCCCTGAGTTATCAGAGAGCAATGCAAGGCAGTGCTGAATTTTCTTTTAAGGAAAGCATGTGTTAGACTGGAACAAAAGGAGTAATTAGAGAGTCACTTTCAAGTCCAGCCAATGAATTAAATCACTGAACACAAAAGTACTGGGATAGCACTGAATGAAATTGAAGTCCCAAGTTTTATTTTTGTCATGGCTAATGATAAAACAGTTAATGTCAGTAACCACAAAAATGAAAATAAATTCTGGAACCAGAGTTCTGTTTAATTCTCCTATCACGGCCGACCTGACTAGGTTGTTAGATGGGAGAGTGTTGCTTGTGGCCGGATCCCACTGAAATATGCAAGATGTGAGAACTGCATTCATGGAGTCCTAGTATCTCTGTGAAAAGAAATCGCTGTACTTCATGCAAAATGATAATAATGAGAAAGAAATCTTGATAGTAGGTCTCTATGTATTTAGAAGTCCACCTTATTGATTGGTATGCTGTATCCAATTTCCTGGAATATTCACGTATGTGATCTTTCATGAAACAAATATAGTAGAAGATTTAGCAAATAGAATAGAGATCGTTATTGATAAATATTGTTTGTTTACTCATGTTGATTATCAAATAATGTGTATATATAATCTATATTATATAGATTATATATATAATGTGTGTGTATATTATATATATATATATATATATATATATATATATATATATATAAAATCCTGGTCAGTTTGTATTGAGGCTTTTCATAATTTACCAGAAATGCAAGTTTTAGTTGTGTCTTACTCAGAAATTCAGGGAGGGTAAGGACAATTGAAATGTCAAAATCAAGGACCCAATGTAACTCATCAAAAAATGTAGTCCCTTGCAGAGAAAGAAAATCATGGGTCCAACCCAGGTATAATATAAGAAGATTAGTTAAGGAAGCACTGTGAAATTGAAAAAGAATGCCAGCTCTGTGTTCCTAGATAAAAATACTCAGACTGAAGCTATAGACGATGAAATAGAAGAGTTTAAGAGCTTGATTTAGTGAGTTGCCCATTACAAAACTCCAAATTTCCAGTCGGGCTTCATGAAAAAATCTTTTACATGCAGAGGAACAAGGAACAGCATCTGGGGTGGAGGTTAGGCAGTGACCTGGTTGTGGCACCTCATCCCCGACCAGCAAGTCTGGTTTCAGGTCCAGCTCTGCTCCAGTTCCAGCTTGCTGCTGATGTGCACCCTGGAAAAAAACAGGTGACAGCCAAATGCTGGCATCCCCGTCACCGCGTGGCAGACCTGTGCTGACCAGGCCGGACTTCGCTGTTACTGGCACTTGGGGAACAAACCAAGAGATTAAAGATGTCTCTGTATCTGTCTCTCCCTATCGGATAAAAATAAACAATAACAAAAAACAAAATGGGCCGCAAATACTTTGTCGTTTGTCTTTGGTTTCCCACATTTGTCTTTGGTTTCATTTTTATTTGCTGAGGCAGGAAAGGCAGAGGTTGCTGTCAGATCAGAAGTAAACACGAGCATCTGAAGAGTTTATCTCTGAGCGCCCAGCTCACAGCTTTCACACGACTGATGGGAGAAGCTGTATAGAGAACCTACATGATCTTCTATATTGTCATATTAATCAATATTTCCTGACTTTCCATGCAAAGAGTTGATTTTCATAATGTCAAGAGTTAAATTTTAAGCTAAATAATTTCAGTTGAACATAAGGCGCTTATTTTTCATAGAACAAATAGCAGCAAATTAATTTGCAAAGATAAGCTGCTGCGTACAAGGAACATTCACAGAAAATTCAGGATGAAGCTACGAGCTTTGCTTAATTTATCATTTTTGAAAACATGCATATACTCTATGTACTATATATTTTACTACAGTGATTTGAATTTGTAATAAATTTTATGTGCTAATTATTTAATGTAAAAGTTATTCACTCAGGCTAGCTGGTTTAGTGGGTCTCCCTAGCCCTCACTGTTGGTAGATATAAAAATCACTAACATACACATGGCATCTCTTTATTGCCTTTTTGTTTTTTTCCTGTCCATGCCTATTGCTCATCCAAATATATATATATTTTTTTTTTACCAACTTGGTGTTAATTGAGTTTCCACATTTGCTAAAATGATAGAATGTGTAGGTCTTTTTCTTCCCATGGAAAGTTCTTGACAGCCACACAACTCAAGTGGGCAGCAGCAGATCATGACCATTGGTAGGGGACTATGGTGCTCTTCAACGGGCCATGCGTGGGTGTGGCTGCTGACTGCTCTGTCACGTACGTCACGTACATGTTCCCCAGCTTATGAGAGGCTATTTCAGTCACCAAGTACTCAGGTCTCTCATCTGTAGAGAAAAATAAAACTAAGATTAATGGCTAGACTCAATTAACTTCATCCCATGCAGCAAAGACACTGGCTCATATCAGTCAATTTGATGGAGTAGAGTTTCATTTGATAAAAATGCAAATTAAATACAATTTCTGTGATTTAAAAAATTTATAAAACCTTCTGTGTGCGTTTCTGTTTTTGTAATTTAATCACACTAAATCAAATCTTATTTAATAAAAGTGAGTCCCAGCCAAAGAAGGAAAAAAAAATCATGTAGGTTGTTTGTAGCTTGTAGCTGTGGAAATTAAGCCAAAGTATTAAGAGTGTGTTAGCTGCAACTTGATTATAAACAGTGGTCTACTTAGAATTTTCAGTTGTCAGATTTTTCTCTGCCTTGAACACCTAAAATCAAACATATATGTGTTTGTGTGTAAAGACATAGCTGACACATATATGTATACATGTATATGTATACATATGTCATACATATGACATATGTAAAGACATATAGCTGATCTTGATTAATTATTCCTTTCCCTAATAACAAATACATTAGTGTCCAAAATATATTGGCATTATATGATTTAAAATGAATTTTGATCATGAGGGGGTAAGGCTGGGAGCAGAGACACAGTTTAACTTCAGCATCTTTGCCCACACGTTCTGGGTTTACAGGATATTATCATAGTACTAAAACACTAATTGACTTTAAAATTTTTTGAATTTGGAAAATGAGTGGTGAGGAGCTATGTATCATAAGTCCTTATTTTATAGACCTAAGACATTAGAAGAAAAATGTATCCCAGATGTATTATTGCTTTTAAAGGTATATACCACTGGACAGTTCTCTGTATGTTTGAAAGCATGTTTGTAAGCCATGTCTTTGGAATGGAAACTAACAATAGATCTAACCCACAGTTAGGAAATTCTTTTGTAATTCAAGTTTTACTACAGCTATTGGCTATCTGTTTCTCAGCAAACTACAAGGAACCACCACAGAACGATGTGTGGAAAGAAAGCACTTTGATTACAGTAAGGACACGCCTATCATCCTAAAAATTCCAAAGCAGGCAAAACTCATGACCGTTTGATTTAATCAGTTAACTGGCTAGCTCTTTCTGTCGTGTGTATGAGTTATCAGGGAAAGAACGTGGGGCAGACATCTAGTGACCAGGCCAGTGAAGTGACTGAAGATGAATGCTTGGATTCAGGAATGTTCTTCCCTTGGGATGGCTCTTGCTGACATCTCAAAGTCCCTGTCTTTTTTGGAGCTGAGCAAGTTGAAATGTTCTGCAGGATTCGAAATGGGAGCAGGCCTCATCTTGAATGAACGGTAGTGTACACCTTTAGCTTCAGATGCAGCTTCTTTTTCTGTGTCCATTAGGGCTGTTTCCCTTTTGACTGAGAGTGCAAATAGGTAAGGTTGACTGCCATCTACACTCCCCAGTGAGGATGATAGGGCTTTCCTCATGGAAACACTGAACTACGCTCTGCATTTCACTGTTCTCTCCGCTAACTCAATGACATGCACTTCCTGCCTCCAGTGTTTGTAAGTTTGCTCTATTGATTGTACCCTGAAGAACTGGTGAGCTCACAGGTTGACCAGTGCAATCCAAATCGTGTTTCTGTAACTTACACAGATAGCTCCTTAAGCAAAGTTACAGTTGAAGAAATTCTTCTGCCCCTTTGGGTCTTGGCTGCTGAAGATGTGGCAGCCAGACCCATGAAAGATATAGCTGCTCGTCCCCTCATTTCCACTTACAAACCATAAACCCAGCCAGTCCAGAGCTGTTTGTCCTGGTTCCTTTAGGTTGGAATTTCAATACAGAAACTATCTGAATGGTGTATTTTGCTTTAAGATAAGATCATGTTTTCCGGAGTGGATTTAACGAGTTCTTTAGTTCTTGCGCTCTCCTTCCTCTCTCTTGCCTTCCTTCCCCCTTCTGGATTTAGGTCATTGTCTGCATACAATCATACTAGAATGTCTCTATTTTTTACTTGCTGAGTGTTTTATCTTAGGGTTATAATCATGTTAACACTCAAAGGTGGGAGGAAGTCTTAGTGATGACTCTGCATCTGTCACTAGGGAGAGCGTGTGGTTAAACAGAGCACACCAAATCCGCCTCTGAGGAAGCTTAAAAATACCGGCCCCGTGGTAGGGTGGTAGGGATGTGTTGCGCTGATCAGACATCTGCAGGCCCAGATCGCCTCTCCACACGGCCACTCCCCCCCTACAGAACCATGAGGATGGTAGACACTCTGCTTGCCGTCTCTTGGTAGTGAGGTGCATATCAAAGAAGCACAAATGCAGATGGGGGCTGTCCCCAGTGCACATCCTCCCAGGGACATACATAGGTGTTTGCTGGAGAAGCACTCCGTGTGCATGCTAGGAACCCTGTTAGGAAAATGGTGCAGTTTTATCTATGGCACGATCTACACCTGACACCATCCTAGGCTGTAGCCCCTGCCGCCATTGCTGGAAGCCAGGTGGCCACATGGCACAACCACCAGTGTCAAGCTCCACCCCCATCCTAATGGGATTCGCTGCTCCTGCTTCCCTGCCCACCCTCCGGCAAAGTTTTAAAAGGACCTGTTCCTGAACAGGTGGCTCTCGCTCTCTCTTTCTGTGCTCTCTGCTCTCCCCTCCTCCTCGTCTCTCTTCTATCTGCTCTCTCTCTTCCCTCCTTGCTAGCTCCTCTCCTCTCTGTCTCTCTCTTACAGTCTCCTTCTCTCTCTTTTGCCCTCTTCGCGCCTTCCCTCCAGTCTGCTGGGTTTTCCCCAGTTAACCCTTTCCCTTACTCCAGTGTTTGGTGTGTTTTGTGACAGCCTAACAAACCCAAAAGGGAAATCCCTTCCGAGGGGCTTGCTGAGGCTTCCTGCCATTTCCTGCAGCACAGAGCTTGCGTGCAGAGAAGCAATGATGGTTTCAGTGAGAGAGGGGCTTGTGGGGGGAGAAAGAGCGAGTGAGAGAGACCTGGGGATTTGCATCACACCATGGAGAAAACTGAATTCTGCATATTAGTTGGGAACAGATAGAACTTGAAATATTTTTATCTGCTCCATTGGAAATGTAGTCCAGGACTGGACTCAGGAGGTCTGCTGGGGTTGACTTTGCCTCGCTGCACTTCTGGCTTTTGTTTCCACGTGTTCTGGAAGGACTATGTCCAAGGCTGGGCTGAACTGCACAGGGCTGTTTCCCTTCAGGGCTGGTGCTGGTGGGGTGTGCTGACATGGCTCTCAGGAAGACTCAGCAAGGCACCCTGGGTTTGCAGAAAGCCCCTAAGAACTCTTGTTTTCACGCATATTAACTTTATTTCATGCATTTTGGTGCATGATATAGAGGGCATTCATAATCCTGTCCTTGATATCTATTCCAAAAAAAAAATGAAAATTGTGACCATGTTTATAAGTAATTCTGTATCTCTTGTGCTCCAGTGAAAAACCAGTCTCACACTGAGGTATAATCCAACTCTGATTCCAGTGCCGTGTTCACTCTGTACTCCTGACGACCCAAAAGGACACTAGCTTTCATTTGACACAAATGGATTAAGAAACAACGTCTCCTTTTATCTCAGTCTGCTGTTTTGATGTGACTGAACACAAGTGGAATTTGATGAATTATTCTCCCAGTATGGAAAGTTGCATATACGTAACCTCTGGTATGAATACTTGTGTTTCCACCTGTGTCTACCCAGGAGATGGGAGTTGTCACTCCCCTTAGCCCAGCATGATTTGATGCTAAAGTGGTCTGTCATTAAAAGGACATGGATTAGAACTGCAGTATGCCACAGTCTCCCTGGCTCTGCAGCCAAGGTTCCTTCCACTGTTTGATCTGGCTAACATGCTGCTGCAGTCATTTCAGAAGGCAAATGCAGAACTTAGGTGGAGTGCACCTGGTATAACTGGATGCTTGTTATTCACTAGGTATTATGCTGTGGTAAAACTGAGTAGAGTTTGTTATTATCTTCAAGAAGATTTAATAAGACACATAAGTCATGTGGAGTTCTATGGAATGGAAGGTTCTTCAGGGGAACAACCAGAGGACAGTGGAATAAACTGAAGGACCTGTTTCCTGCAAAGTCCTTCAGATCGCGACCCCAGACTCACCAAAAATCCTCAGACCAGACGATGCAGTTTGCAAGAGGAGGTTTTATTTTTCACGAGCGCTCGCGGACGCTGTCCCCACACCCGACACAGCGGGTTAACGGAGAAACGTGCGTGGTAGTGTCTGGGGGACACTTATATACCCGGGGGATTGCAGAAGCAGGAGTACAGAAGCAGAAAAAGCAGGGTTACAGGGTTTCGATAAGACCATGGAGTGGGAGCAGGCAGGAGACACACTGCCGCCAGCCCTGTCCCACCGATAAGGGGCAGCTGGATGCCGGGCGGTATTATCTTAACCCGCAGCTGCCCAGGGGCGGCTGGGTGCCGGGCGGTGTTATCTTAACCCGCAGCTACCTATCCATAACTTATGGTTTCGGCCCTAATTCCAGGAAAAGTTTTGCTGAAGTTGCTTAAGATGAGACAGGGGCAGTTAAATGGCATAACTATTGCTAGGGTTGTTCAAAACAAATGTCTTATTGGAGGTGTGTAGGAGAGGCTCCATGGAGGTGGTGACAAATAAGGAAAGACACAAAGATAGGATTAGGTGCTGTGAATGGGATGAGGGAGGCATTTCCACCAAAGAGAGAAATAGGAGCAGAGGGAATGCATATGAGTGATTACTGAGGCTCAGGAGAGCAATGTGATTGGCACTGTGTCCAGGAAAATCAGTCGCCCAGTCATGTTTGCAATACATTTGGGCCAGGGAAGCCCTGGGACTCCCCACCAGATAGCGTTTGTTCGCAGGTGCTCTCTGTCCTAGTCTACAAAATCTACCTGTTTATTTTATCTATGCTCAACTTAAGCTGAGCACATTTGTCTTCCTGAGAGAAATATGTGCTGACCAACGTACTGGCATGAGTAATAGCCACTGGGTAGCCTGAGAGTCCATGGTTGGGAACATCTTCACTTCTTTAATAAAGGGACAGCTGCCGGAAGTGATTTGGTGTAGTTGCTGAGATAACACAGCCAGGGACTTTGCTGCTGCATAAAACGTGGCAATCATGCTTCTAAGCCAAGATGGAAGGGTTGTATCAGAGATAGAACATCCCGATCAGAAACCCAGAGTGGGAAAGACCGAGAATGAGTTGGGCGATAGATTGTGTCACCAAGGACGTATATCCAGAGCAGGATATAGGATAAGAATTTGTTGTGGAGACTGCTGATTTCCAACCTGGTCCAGTTAGAATATAGGCAACAAAGGCCAAAGCCAGTTTAACACACAATTTGACAGATGGGCCAATCAACTGGAAGAGGGTTAGGTCTAATTAGGAGTGAGAAGGCATGGTCAGCAGCACAGTAGACCAGCAAATTTGAGGATCTGGGAAAGTTACATATTATTTAGTGAAAAAGCAGAAAGATGGAATCAAATCTGGCTACATTACTGTGTTCTGTGACTGCCTCAGCAAATAAGATAAAGCTGAGTTAGAGGATGGGAGGAAGAAGATGGAGGGCATCATTTCACTCCTCCCCACGGCTTGCAGGAGTCTGCAAGATGACAAAGACTCTGAGAAAGGATACAACCCTCTCGTATGTGTGCAGGTATGCAAGTATTTTTGAGCATCAGTTCTTTTCTGTATTCAGCTCATCCATCCTTCTCACTTCTTGGTTGTAACTGAAGCACTTGACATAGCTTGTGACTCAACATCCCTGAGCTATCTTGAGAAGCACATTATGCTCCTTCCGGATTCTGCATCTCACAGAGCTCTTGGCTTTCATCTCCTTCCTTTCAAGGATTGTCCAGCTGAGTGGTTCTCAAACTTTAGTGTGTATCAGGATCCCCTGGAAGGCTGGCGAGGTTCCACTCGCAGAGTTTCTGATTCTCTGGCTCTGGGGAGCCCTGAGATGCTGTATTGCTGATAGATTTGCGGTGATGCTCCTATTTGCTGTTCAGAGTGCAGCACATGGGTAGATTAAGAACGATGTAGAGTGATGCTGGTGAGTGCGACAGGTCCAGTATCTAAGTGGTGGTCAGCTGGAAGAGAAATCTTCCCAGCACGACATACAGAGAGGAAGAATGGGTGTGGGGTACATGGGTGATGGGAGTGAGCGCTGAAGACAGTGGCAATATGTATTTGCTGATTCTGTGGCAACTTTTATCAAGGCTGTGCATTTAGGATAGATGAGCTCCATGTTTTCTCTCAACCTGTCCCAAATTCAACATTTTCCTTCAAAGGAAAATGGGCCGTTTTGTCTTTGAAGACCTCTCCATCAAGATAAACCATCAACAGAATTAGTGTAAAGATGTGTTGCTCTTTATAGTTCCACACTACCACTGATATCAGTAACAGCACAAACTCCCTTCCTCCTGAATGTGCCATTCACCTCTGGGGAGGCAGGACACCACTGTATTTTAACTCAATGCACTACTGAAGACAGTTAGTTATTAATATTCCTGTGTTAACATAGCGACACCTCCTAGCTCTCTAAGCTAGTCACTGCATGTCCAGTTTGGGAAAGAGACATTTTCAAGCAAGGTCTTGCAAAGATTTATCAATATGTCATCTGCCCATACAGAAAGTGAACAGGTAGTCGTGTAGACCAGTGCAAGACCAGTCCAGCTGCCCTCTGTCCTCCACCATCTAGCATTAAGCATTGATGAAGCATTTTCAGAGAGGGTGAAAGAGAACCTATGGTGCAGTGACACAGTTTGCTGACACCTTTCCACAGAGCTAACTCTTAACACTCTTAACACTCATCTGAAATCCCGGAGCTCTGTTCTCCACTGACTGGAAGTTCTTCTCAAATGCAAAGCCTCATGGCTTTTGAGACCTTAAATGTTCTCTTACCCTTGGTAATAGCTCAAGCTAAAAAACACAAATGAGACTGATGCCTTGGAAAATTTCAGAATGGTCTTGACAAAAGCATTGACATAGTGACTTGATATATTAATGTATTGAAGAGTGACGTAAGTGTGTTGGAGTTGCTGCCTGAGATGAATACCCTGTGTTTTACATCCTAACTACTTTTCTGCTTCCCAAAGTTAACCTCGATCCATGCATTGAAAATAGCAAACTTCGATAGAGCAAAGTCAAGGAAAATAGCTAAGATGTCACATCTTTTACACTGTTCCTTGTACTTCTTTTTCTCTGAAGCAATACTTAAAATTACCAGGAAAACATTATCCTCTTTCAGAAAATTCTGCATCCCAATCTCTGGAGCTTTTCTTCTCATAAAAATAAGCAAGCAAACACAGACTTCAGAGAAGGTCACTCACAGGGAATCCAGAATAACGATTTATGCTTGCACATGGCCAAACACTTTGGCAAGGATGGATGCCAAAGACCTCTATGCCAGAAATGCATGCTCATTGTTTCACAACTATCTTGGCCGACAGATTCACTTTTCCCTTTGTACACAGTCCATCAAGGCCCTCGTGCATGTAGCAGTTCTGAGCTCGTGCCATGTGCATCTTGCACAGGAGCCCCAAAACACTCCCACTGGGCTCTACCTTGTTCAGCAGGGTGACTCCCTGATCATTCACAGGCATTCCTGTCGTAACACACAGGTATTATCCAATGGCTGCAATTTTTTTTTTGTCCTGAACACTACCTATTTCAGCACTCTCCTCAAAATGGAAGTAAGCAGTGGTTAATGGCTACGTTTGGGGTACCACTATCCTTAGAATCTGGCTCATTTTTGAGATATTTCATAACAGGAAACTCTTGGAGGCACAAAAGCCACAGGTGAAAAATGATGCCATGGACACAGTCCCAGGTTTCTTGGAATTTTAAAGTAGGAAATAATATAAATAAAGGCATAATATATATGAAACTCATAGGAGGTAAACTCAAAATAGCCAAGTAGAACACAAGTAAGCAAAGATAATGTGCTGCTTAGATTAAGGAGTTGCCCAATGCTGTAGCAAGGAATGACGCAGGGTGATTTTACGACTGGTGTCATGGAAGTGGGGGCAGCAGAAGGGTCCTGTAGACAGCTTTGCATCTTGTTGATTCGAAGCTCTACACACATGCACTTATGTTCATGTATCACGATCCACACTGTGTGGAATGTGTATTATAAAAGGATTCTTTACATTGAAATTTCTAATGACAGAATGAAAAGCTACAAGAGACTTTGGAGATGTTATGCTCATTACATTGGAAGTCCACACAAATTTGGAGAATCAGAAAAAGGTGTGTGAGGCATTCCTGATAAAAAAAGGTTGCTGGTCTTGTATCCAGGGCTGGCTGCCTCCCTCCCCTCTCCCTTTCTCCCTCCCTCCCTCTCTCCCTCCCCCCTCCTTCCTCCCTCCTTCCTATTTTTCTTTTATCTTTTCTTTTTTAAAAATGCATAGTTTTGTAAAACTTTGTTTTATACCTTTATCAAACTAATGGCTAAGAATGACATACTACTATAGTTTTAAAGATCTGATTACTTTAAAATTTACTGTATATGTATGAAGTGGTCATTTTTCTGTTCAATTATTATTTATAGCTGTTGTGTATAATGCCACTAAACTGTCTTTTTTTCTTGTTACACTTCTTATTTGCTGAAGGATTAAACCTTTTTACTGTAATGTATAATTGAAAATATCTCAAAAACTAAACCAAAAAGGGAGAAAGAAGGAGGGTGGCAGGGAGAGAAGAGGATGGTAGGAGGAAGGGTGCAAGGGATATCGTTATGTTCTCCAAATTGTATCTACAAAGCACATTGAATCTGTTAAAAAACTAATTCAAAATTAAAATAAAAATTTTTAAAAAGAATCTCAAGATTCTACAATAACATTTGTTAAATATTCACCTTAAGTGGAGTCTAATTGCAAAATTATATGTATAGTATGATCTCATTTGTGAAAAATAAAATTATACCATAGCTGCTTAAAAAAAAAAAGGAAGCAGCTCCAAACAATAAGTGAGTATACAGATGGGGCTGCTTTCCAATAAAACATTATTTAAGAAAAGCAACTGAAGGTGAGGCAACAGGTCACAGTGTGCCAAAGCCTGATGCAAGATATGTTAATAACAACTCATGTAGTGGTGTAAGTAGATGATACCTGAGCTAGTAAATGCATACTCTAGTCTTTACATTTGGTAGATATTAGAAATTCATATTCTTCCTGGTTGTATACCTAACAACAATAATTTTAGGCAAGTATACTTAAAATCTAAGAGAAAGTAGTTTAGTAAGTTTGGTCAGTTGCCTTAACATGGTTAAAATATTGCACGGACAATTTACATGTAGCAGAAAGAAAACGAGTATTTTCCTCTGCATTTTTTTTTAAAGATTTATTTATTTGAAAGGCAGAGTTACAGGGAGAGAGGGACACACACACACAAACACACACACACACAGAGAGAGAGGGGGAGAGAGAGATCTTTCATCATTTGGTTCACTCTCCAAATAGCCACAACTGGCAGCGTTTGGTCAGGCTGAAGCTGAGAGCCGGGAGCTTTTTCCAGGTCTCTGATGTGGGTGCAGGGACCCGATGCTTGTGCAGCCTTCTGCTGCTTTCCTAGGTGCATTGGTGTAGAGATGAATTGAAGATGGAGCAGCCAGGACTCGCACCAGCACTCCTGTGGTAGACTGGCATTGTAGGTAGCAGCTTTGCTCACTGTACGACCACACCAGCCTCTGCATTTGCTTTGTAAATATATGCACATACAGAATGTGAAGATTCTGGATTTGGTGTTGGAAAGCTTGTGTCAAAATAAAACATCCTAAATTAGCTGAAAAAAATATAGTTTTGTAAAACTTTGGTTTATACCTTTGTCAAATTAGTGGTTAAGAACGTGGTACTACTGGAGCTGGCACTGTGGCTTAGGTTAAGTTTCCACCTGAGGTGCCAGAATTCCATATGGGTGCCAGTTGGAGTCCTGGCTGCTCCACTTCCAGTCCAGCTTCTTGCCACTGGCCTGGGAAAGCAGCAGAAGATGGCCCCAGTGCTTGCCCCCTGCACCCATGTGGGAGACCTGGAGGAAGCTCCAGGTTTCTGGCTTTGGATCAGCCCAGCTCTGGTGGCCATTTGGGGAGGGACCTAGCAGATGGAAGACCTTTCTCTGTTGCTTCCTCTGTCTGTCTATAACTCTACCTCTCAAATAAGTAAGTAAAATCTTTAAAAAATAGAATGTGATACTACTGTAGTTTTAATGATCTGTGATTACTTTAATCTTTACTGTATATGGATGAAGCAGTCACTTTTCCAATCAATTATTGTTTATAGCCATTGTTTATCTTCCCACCAAACTAGGGTCTTTTTGCTTTTACTTGTTAAATTTCTTATTCAGTGAAGCTTTTAACCTCTTTTCTGTAATGTAAATTTAAAAGATGTTATCTCAAAAATGAAGGAGAAAAAGGAAAAGGGAGAGGTAGAGAGAAAAGGAATATCATAGCATTTTTAGAATTGTATCTATGAAATATTGGATCTGTTAAAAATTAAACTTTAAAAAATAAAAACCTAAAATTTAATCTTTATTAATGTAAAGAGAACAAATTTCATGTATTTCATAGAATTCTAATGTAACCATACTTCTCTTCTTCCCTCCTTTATTTCTTTAATTTTTATAATAGCATAATTTCAATTTATAATCACATGCTTAATGTACAATTAGCTGTAATGTTGAATAAGTAAAAAGTAGAAAGACCACCGTTCCCCCAAGTATAAACAAGGGCTAAAAATAACAATTAAATATGACATGTCCATTTCGTTATTGAATATTGCTTTGTTTTATTCTATATTAACAACTATGTATTAGAGAAAACATAATGTCTGTCTTTTTGGGACTGGCTTATTTTACTAACCATAATGGTCTCCAGTTGCATTTCTTCTGTAGCAAAAGACAGGATTTCATTCTTTTTATGGCTGAGTAGTATTCCATAGTGTATATATTCCACATTTTTTTTTATGCAGCCATCAGCTGATGGACATCTGGGTTGATTCCATATCTTAGCTATTGTGGATTGAGCTGCAATGTGCTGATTTCATTTCCTTTGGGCAAATTCCCAGGAGAGGGGTGGCTTGATCATATGGTAGACCTTTACTTCTACCCTGTTCTCTCTCCATGTTTATTTTCATTTAATGGTATAAAAACACTTTTCTTGTTTAGTGAAAGCATACTGCTCATTCTGCCATCATGGATCCTAGTCTACATGTGTATATTGTACATCAGGAAGGTTGTCATTCGCCCATTGCTTTGAAAATTGTTCAAAACATTACCAATAAGTGCATGATATACATATTATATATGCTTGTTAATTTCAAGTCTATATTTTATCATTCTATTACCTAATACTATATCATTGACTAATTTACCAAGAGACCAAGTTGCCAAACTGACGTAAAATTATGACCCCATTTTGATTATGCTGGTTTATGAAAATACAGAAATATAGTGACATGACATCCAGGGATGGATTTATTATCTTTAACCCTCAGTTATCTCGGCTATGGAATATAGATGGTGTGTGAGAATTGTATGGAGTCACTCACGCAAGGCAACGTGGCACAGTGCCCAGCATGTGGTAGACAAGCCATAAATATTAGCTCTTGTCATTATATGTTGATATCGTTATCCATTATAAAAGAATAGAGAGGGAAGATTTCATGTGATGAATTAAAGAACAGTGTCCAATTACACTGTGGTGCTCAGAGAGTCAAAGCCACTTGTTTGTGTTCTTTCCCTCAAAGGATCACCAACAGGTGAAAAACACTCTCTGAAGGAAGATGGGGCGTAGAAGAGAACAATTAAATCTAAACATGCAGTTCAGGGAGCTACTGCCAGATAAAACTCGAATTTGCCACACAGCTGTTGTCTGTGTGGACAAGGATGGCAGATCCGGGCCAGGTGCATCCTGTGGGGTGGCACTGAGCTCAGCCCTCGGCGTCCAGCACACGTGCTGGACAGAGCCCATCGCCAGACAGATGGGAGGAGGCATCTGAAGGTGGACCTTCTGGCCCATTGTCTGTTTTGTTTGTGGCTTAGCAAAGTCAGCTTCCGTCTTGGATAGCCTATGAGAGAAAGTCTTTTGAATTTAAGGAATCAAACCACTGCAGCTGTTTTGAGGCAACGGTGTGAAGAGCTTTTGTAGACTGTGTGCCGAAAGACAGCCCTGTGCCTTTTCACACAAGCCTTTCACACGGCGTGACATTTCCATGCTTTCATTTTTTTAAATCCTAGCACATGCCACAGTAAAATTACAAGTGTAGCAGGCCTCCATCTGGCGAACCTCGTCCTCCCTGACTCGAAGCTGGGGCAGTTCGAGATGCCTTGTAGTTTACCGCTCTGTGCCCTACATCTGTACTGCCCTTGTTGTGTCTTCTACTTTTTAATCAAATCTTGAAAAAGAACTTTCAAAATTAATCTCTGTGGCTCTGAAGGCCTCCGTGCGTCATCCTGGATGTCAACTTAATTCCGAATCTCAGAATTCAGGTTGTGTTCACGGTGCACATCAAACATAATTTTTTCAGACTGTGTGTTGCCTTGGCCTCTGTTTTGTGCTTCTCAGTACAGTCTGTCTGCTTTGGGCTCATTTGTTCTCATTTGGAAACCTTGGGAATGTCGCTGTTTATGCATACCCAGGGAAGAAGGGGAAAATGAAGGCTGGAGGCCCCAGGAATTCTTCCAAGGCAGATGTAATCATTGTAGTTTGCAGTCTATCTATTTATCGTCACATTAAAATATAACTGATTCAAATAAAAATTCAAAAAGTTATATTTTTATAGAATTGATGTACTTAGGGTCTTGTTTGTATATTTTTTGTTGAAGTTATTTTAATGTGATTTTAGGTTCTCCACATAAAAATCTATTTCTCTTGTTTTGAAAACAACCCCAAATCATCTGATACTGATATATTCTTACTTCAAGCAGCAGCCTTCAAGTACTGTTCTTATTACAGACAGTCTGTTATTACCAAGCACATATTTCCTATTAACTTGGATTTTGAAAGATCAATAGCTACAGAAAAAAACACAATCTTTGTGCCTAAATCCCTTTCTGGTTCTACAGGAAGTGGATTTACAAGTATTCTTGATAATGCTGCTTGAAACTCTTGCTAAATACCCAGTGGTTTATCGCACATTTATAAGATAGTTCTTCCTTTCACAAAAGTTGCTACATAAACCCTAGATGTCCCCAAGGTGATAATGGAAGTGGTTGATGACACGCTCATGGACGCTTCCCTGGGTGTTTTACATAACTAACTGCCGTTCTCTCATGAACACATCCACTTCACACTAGGCTGGAAAGAGTGAGATCATGAGCCTGGTGCAGTATTACAAGAGAACATGTAATCCAATCCCATGAGCATTTATGAAATATCTATTGGAACAAAGGCACTTGAGTCCACGTAGATAACACAATGATGTGGTAGTTGCTTACAATGTAGTGGGAGAGTGAGCCAACTAACAACTAAAAAATATACCTGTGAATGCAAAGTTACTGAGCATTTCAGAAAAAGGGTAAATCACATTATTTTGAAGGATAATGTTAGAATAAATCAATATGTAAGGTTGTATTTCACAAAAATTACTCTTACCTGCACTCAATGATTCTCAGATGAGATGCACAGTGTTATAACGACTTGGGCAATCTTTTTTTATGTGCATCCAGTCACTATAAGCTATGCCAGAGGGCAGTGGTTATATTGATTTTTTTAAAGATTTGTTAATTTATTTGAAAGTCGGAGTTAGAGGGAGAGACAGAACGAAGTCTTCCATTCACTGGTCCACTCCCAAGATGACCACAATGCGCAGGGCTCAGCCATGTGGGAGCTGGGAGCCAGGAGCATATTCCAGGTTTCTCATATGGGTGGCAGGGATCCAAAAGCGTAGGTCATCTTTTAGTGCTGTTTCCAGGCTATTAGTGCAGAGCTGGATCAGAAGTGGAGCAACAGGGACTTGAACTGGTGTCTGTTTAGGATGCCAATATGACAGGAGGCAGCTGTACCTCCACAATGATGGCCCCCATGCTGATTTTAATAAAAAAACAAATTGATGACACGTGGAAAGACCTTCACTTTATACAGAAGAATATCAAACGTTATCTACTAAGAAAATCTGAATAGTTGATTATTTTTATTATCAATATCATCATCACCACCACCACCATCACAGTTTCATGTTTACATTTAATCAAATACAGAGATTTTCAGAGCTGAAATAGAATACCCAGGATGTCAGAAGTTCTGGATTGTGGTTCTTTCAACTCACTATCCAGGAAAGGGTTCTGTTATGCTGTGATTTTTATTTCTTCCCTTGGATGCCAGTCATACCAGATTTAACCAAATTGTTCCATCCTAATGAAGTGCTCACCACGGGAACATGCATCAGTCTGATCAAGATTCCATATGTGTTATAAATGACACTCCAGTAATATGTTGTATAAGCCCAATAGAATGCATTGCTATAAAAACCCAACACATGGTTGACAGTTATTTTTTTATAAGAAAATTAGAAAATTCCCATTTTCTTTACATCCTGAACAACATATATTGATAAAGTAGGTAAAAAGCGAAAGATTTATATGATCTGAAGAGAAACCAGAGTATAAAGTAGGTAATGATAAAATGAGACATATTTGTAACATTGACAAAAAATACCAACTTAGCAACTGGATCACTTGAATTATGCAATACAGTAATCATTAGTCACAATAGCCTATTTAAATTTCAATTAAATCAATTAAAATTAAACTGAAAACTCATTTTCTCAGTTGTACTATCCATGTTTAAAGTGCTCAAAAGCTGTCTGTGGGGAATATCTTCCATACTGAACAGTGACGATACAGAGCATTTTCATTGTTGTAGACGATACCACCCTTAAGTGCATCTGGGATCAGAGTAGGTAGAAAATATTTTAAAATAATTAGTTTTGAAATGATTAAATATTATAATATTCAATAAATATTTAAGTAAATATATTTTAAGAGGTAGAGATATCTTCCATTCTCTGCTTCACTCCCCAAATGGCTACAATTGCCAGGTCTGGGCCAGAGCAAAGCCAGAAGCCAGGAGATCTCTCCTGGTCGCCCACATCGATGGCAGGGGCCCAGGTACTTGGGCCATATCCTGATGCTTTATCAGGCACGTTTGCAAGGAGCTGGGTAAGAAAGGGAGCAATAAGGACTTGAACTAGTTCTTCAGTATGGGATGCCAGCATCAAAATTTGTGGCTTAACTCCATTTCCATTCACAAGTATTTTTCATAGTTACAAGAGAGCCCTAAACTAGGATTTCTATGTATATATTTTGGGCTTTAAAAATCTCTGTTCTGATGATGGATGGTAGTGATGATGGGATGTGATAAAATATAATGATGACAGGGTTTATGATGATAATTATAAAATAGGAATGTCTTATCAAGAATAAGCCATTCTGAAGGTATAGATTTTTTTATCTGATGGGAAATTTGCATAGGGAATAGATAATGGAGGTTTGGTGTGGCTTCAATGTAGATGCACATGTATATAATTACTGAGTCTTTTGGGATGGTGTCTGATGTCTGGCTAAAATGCATACTAGAAATATTTTATATCTAGGACTGAAGGGTATGGAAGAGATCTTGAAAGTGGGAAAGTGTTCCATAGTATACTGCTGGAAGCTGGTTAAGATTGTCATCTTGTAATTGACGTTATCATTATATTGTGTGAAGAAGATTTGTTGGGTTTTCTGGACTTTTTAAAATACGTAATGGATTAGAAGTGTTTTTGTAATTCATATATATGTGTTGAGCTATTGATGCAGCTCTAATGTTGACTAACAGGAATCAACTTCACAAGAGACTGATAATACAGAATTGTCAAAGGGATCTTACTCTAGATAAGGAACCTTCTCAGTGACTGCACTAGTATATTTGAAAAATAGACTCCTTTCCAGAGCAAGGTCCTATGGGGAATATATTTTGGGTCGGACAGTGAGATGGGTTGTCTTACAGCAATAGCTAAAGGCTTTTAGATGCACTGCATCTGGAGACACGCAGACTGACCGGAGTAATGCTTATTTTCCCTACCATGCACATCTTTCCTGGTGACTTGAAAGCTTTGTCAGCACTGTGGGTAGTGCAGAGTGGATGGAACATCTGGTGTTGCATGTCCTCTTCTCCCATTTAAACTCAACCTGCCTGTTTTATATTAAAATATGCATGAATACATGTCTCCATGGATTTTAGTTGACATCACGATCCAACTATAAGTGGTGTTGAGTCCTTGGACTTGGTGTTCGTTGGCTTTAAACTGCTTCATTTTCAGTGTTTTATGAAGTGACATACTGTGTTTCACTAAACATGAAATAGATAAAATATGACAGGATTTTTTGAACCTTGATTAACCCATGTTTTTATTTAAAGGACCATTGTTACAATTGTTGTGGTTGTTGTTTGGTTTTAGTATGCTCTTTATTTCATGATATCCTGTGAACTGCTCACTGTGTATTTCTGATAAGTAGAATGGAGATGTTATTGATATTTACATTTTATTTTGTAAATGGAAACTCTTATAAAATGTTGAGGAAAAGGGGTATAAAATAACTGGTTGGTGGTGCAATTGTTTTGTCAAATTCATGGCTGAAATTGTTTTAGCAACAGTATATTTATGAATTTTTTGTGTAGACTGCAATCCACTATTTCCTCTAAGATTTACAGATAGAATTTTGTCTTTAAACCACAATAACAACTCATATTTCTCAATACAGTTATAGCTTATTTTTGATATTATTTGTCCACTAACCCTACCTTAGAGGTTTCAGTATAAGATTTCTGAAGGGAAACAACGTGACTTAGTTGTTCTTCCTTCCTTGCAACACCCAGTGCTTATAAGGTGTCTGCATAGTCAGCGTCCTTAATTGTGCGTATGTTGGAGACAGAGGTGCCTTCCGGAGATCTGGTAGAGGCATAAGCATCAGAGGAAGGATCCATCACGCAGAATTATGGCCTGGAGAAAGACTTAAGTGGTTGTAGACTTCTATAACAATAACCCTTTTGTCTTTCAAGAATGCTCTGATCCCAGATGTAATAGAGGAAACCTTGGGCAATGGATTTTTACCTATGCAAATTCTATTTTTTACAAGCAAATTTTTTCATAACCTTCAAGTCCCTTGCCATTATCTTAATTTAAAATTTATATTAATAGTTTCTGGGTTGCAAACTGACTGCTTCCTTCCTCCGCAGCCATCAAGAAAACATATACATGTGTCCATTCAAACAGTGATTGGAGATCATTATTATTTATGTGAGAATAATGTGTGTTTTCCAAGCCTGGGGTCACTGAGGGTCTTCTTGTTATTGTAGCTCCAAAGCTAATAACCAGAGCAACAGAAAACAGTATCAGTGAGAGTTCTCATTTGTAGGCAAAATACATTAGATGTCTGTCCAATTTATGCAGAAAGGCAAAATTCATTTAAAATTATTGCATAGCTAATAGAAACTCTGAAAAAGCCAGCTAACCCAGGTTGAAGATTTTGAATGAGGAATGTAATCTATCTCCTAAATATCTAGCCTGATAGAAATACCACCATCCACATCTCAGGGACAGTGGATGGTGTTGCTCCTGCAAACTCCTCCCCGGAACTGGCTCTGTGTATTCCCTAATACCCTGAACCAGTAATTTCCTATCATAAGGAGGGAGATAGTGGCTGTGGCCAGCAGACCCTGTGCCAAACGCCTGTGCCCTTGTTGGAGGTCAGCATGAGAAAGGGGTCATCTGGTGTTTGCATTCCGGTTGAAGGGATTGAGGTTTGCAAGAGGAAGGGGCCTTTGCAAACATGAGCAGTGGGTTCTGCAATAAACAACAACCACGAATAATGAATGAGTCCTGATAAACATAAAATCTAATAAAATTCATTTATCACTGATAATATAGGAGCATCATCTTTGACTTGAGGAAGAAATTAAATTCTCTGGATTATTAGATTTATTTTGGCTTACCTGAGTAGTGAAATGACACAGTATCACCTGAGTGCCATTAATTTGAAAACTGGAGGGCATAATTCCATCCACATGTGTGTCAAACCTCTAAGAAAATGCATTCAACTACCCGTGAGATTAGAACTATTAAGAGAAAATACATTTTCCCCCATTGTTTTAACTTAGAAGATAAGAAGTTTAGAGTTGAGGGTGGAAGACGGTCAATATATCCAGTCACTGACTTGACCTCCGGATAGCCCTCATTCAATGCAGTCTCTTTCCTGGTGTGGGCTGGGTTATATATGCACCATTTGAAAATTTGTTCTTTTGTTTCTCTGGATGACATTGTTTTGCTCAGGACTAACCCTGCTTTCAGTTACCAAATGAAACAGACTGCATTTAATGATAAATTTACATTTGCATGGAGAACAATTCAGAGGATTATGCATAATAAATATGATAATGACATTTTTAAGAGATAAAAATCACGTATGTGAAATAAATACTTCTGAGATATCTAAGTAGAAATCAAAGCCTTATTAGATTTTGCGAAGTCACTGCCAGCAGCGGTGCTGAGCTGTTTGCTTATATATACTCCATGATGTGTATTCCAAGGAAACAGAAATACCGGGAGAAAGAAGAGAGCTATAAGTCTGGGAGGGAGAACGTGTTCTGGCTATGTTTCTGACCCATGATGGACTTTTCCTTCCCCTGAGTGAGCAGAGAAAAGCCTTGTTCAGACATTTTGTTGACATGAAAGATTGAATCCCATTGTTACAGAATATTGCAGCCACACAGCTTTTCCCTTCTCTGAATTTTAGCAGATGTAGATAACGTGTCCTTAACATGAGTAACTTGTCTTTCTCTTGATGTCTTGGGATGTCTAGTTATAGTCCTTGGGGTCACAGGAGATGAAACTTGGGTGCTTGTTGACTTAAGCCTTTGTTAGTTCTTTCAGTGTTTTCATTCACAGCACCACTGAAAGCAGTCATCCCACTTCTTCTCTTTTTCCTCTCTCTTTTATAAAAATCTATAGTACTTATTAGCTGTAAAACTAGCCAATTCTTCTCTCATCACTATATATCTATTACTAAATAGTATGAACCGTCAATGAAAAAATAGTAATAAAATGAATGCCTTCTGAGCTTTTTGTAACTGTGTTCACTAACGTATCTGTGCCTTTCAGCATAAGAAAATAATTATTTTCATTTTGTCTTCAGCCAAAGTTATTATTTAATTTAGTGAGGGTTTTTGTTGTTGTTTTTGGTTTTTTTGTTTGTTTTATATCACAGCCCAGGTTTTGGAATAAATTGTACAGATAATTATATTAATTTCTCACTGTGTTGCTTCCCAAGCTAGAATTTTGTGCATGTTTTATAATGCTGTTATTATCAGTGACAAACACTGTTTTCTATATTGATGCATCAAAGTGTGAACATAGTCTAGTTGGGAGGATAGCTGTAAATACAAATTAACTGTCCTCACATAGACTTGGCCCAGGAGCCTACTGCCGCTCACTGCATTAGGTTACATAATCTGCAAACATTGCAAGAGCAAGTGCATCCTACTCTGTGCATAGTGTCTCAAAAGGACTTTTCCTGCAAAATGCACTAAGTAGTTTGAATCCATTTAAATTCAAGCGTCTTTGATACTAGCAGCAATGACTCAACATGCGCTGGGAGACTGATGACAGGTACACATGAGTGACCTTCTCTTGAGGTAGGGGCATCGCATACTTGCAAACTGAAGGAACTTCCTACTTGGACAAAGCTGGGTCTGGGGCTCATCACCACTGAGAATATTTTGAGCTTGGGAATGATTCCATTTCTTTGTCTACAAAAAGGGGTAATATGTGTCCCTCCTTGCTATATCTAAGTTTAAAGGAGAGAACGTATTTAAAGGTGCCTATATAAGTCCATGAGGAGGCTCAGCTCCCGTAAATTACCCAGGTCAGGTGTGATGCTACCAACAGAAAGACTGCTTACACTTCCGTGGCATGTTAATCAGACCTACAAGTAGGGACCTAAATAGGGGACATTATTTCCCCTTTCCTATTTAGTTCCTACTTAGTTCTAAGTAGTTCCTACTTAGTTTCTTAGAGAAATAGGTAATCAAGGCATTTTGGTTTAAGGTAAAATTTAGGAATGAAACAATAGTGTACTCTACACACTGATGGGTGGGGCTCCCTGTCGTCTTCTTACTTTACCCGAGAATTCAGGTAGCAATACAAATATCCCCCAAAAACTAGTGTTATAAGATTCCTTTTAGGATGAACCCAATGCTTTAAACAAAAGAACCTAGGAGTCCCACAATAAATAAAAATAGCTCAATATACTTGCATTTTGAGACAGGAATAGCATACTGTGTATGACTTGTTAGAGAACTGAACATTAACACATGGAAATTAAGAACATAATAGCTGAAATGAGTTACCAGAATAATTCTAATTTAAAGTTGAGAAAATTTCCCTGAAATAGAATGAATAGAAGAAACATTAAAACAGAAAAGATTGGTAAAAGAGAAGAAAATCCAGGAAATCTTTTTTTTTTTTTTTTTTTTTTTTTTTTTTTTTTTTTTTTTTTTTTTATAGGCAGAGTGGACAGTGAGAGAGACAGAGAGAAAGGTCTTCCTTTGCCATTGGTTCACCCCTGCCAGTGGCCGCTGCGGCTGGCGCACTGCGGCTGGTGCACCGCGCTGATCCGATGGCAGGAGCCAGGTGCCAGGTGCTTCCTCCTGGTCTCCCATGGGGTGCAGGGCCCAAGCACTTGGGCCATCCTCCTCTGCAGTCCCGGGCCACAGCAGAGAGCTGGCCTGGAAGAGGGGCAACCGGGACAGAATCCGATGTCCCGACCGGGACTAGAACCTGGTGTGCTGGCGCCACAGGTGGAGGATTAGCCTAGTGAGCCGCGGTGCCGGCCCAGGAAATCTTGTCTGAGACTTCATGATAGTTCAGAAAGGGAACAGAAGGTAAATATGATACTTTTCAAAGAAAGATTTTCAATAATATACCTTAGAATTGGATAACACAGATCTTCAAATTAGAAGGATATATAAAACGACCAGAACAATGGGTGAGTGAGAAGTCACACAACATGCGTCAGCGTGGAATATCCAGGTCCAAGCATAGTACAAAGAGCCAAGAGTTTCCAAAAAGAAAAGTTCACATTCAAATGCGTCTGATTGGAATAACATGTTAAGGACTGTACAGGACACTAGAAGACACATAGATGTGTCTTAAAGTGTCTATAGGATAATTATTTATACTGGAATTCTATGGCCAGCCAAACTGTCAGCAAGAATGAAAGGGAAAAACGTATTTTCAGATATCTAAGAGTGTCAAAAACCATCTATCTCAATTTTAATTAGTTATAAAGCAACATATATTATGTGCCAACAAAACAATAGAGTAAAAAAGGAAGAGGTTCAGGAAACAGGGATTCAATAGAGAAGAAAAGAAAAAGGTTTCCTGCCTGGCAGAGAAATTTCCATGGTTAAGAAATGCAAGATTAACAACAAAGACAATAGAATTTGTAGATTGATTCATTTGAAAATCAGTGAATTAGAATGGATAGGACTTTTCAAGTTTCTCTGAGATAATTTTGCAATGTCTATGTCAAAGAAATTAAAGAAATGAAGAAATACATGGCTTTTTTGAGCCTAAGAAATACAAATGTATACAAAGAATAAATATATTATACTAGTTGGATCCAGTAGGAAACTGTGTAAATAATCACCATTCATAACCGTTCATTAAAGAAGTGGGTTAGAAGGTGATCAACTATAACAGCAAACCAGTAGAACACTTCTAACATACATAATTCAAGAGTAGATCTTCTAAGAGCTCATTATTTTTGTAGAAACATAGACTTAAATATCAGCACTAAAGCAGATAACAGTGGTGACTTCTGAGAAGTAACTCAGGAGTGGAGAGAGTCCCTGAGAAGCTTCGTAATGAAAGTTGACATTTTAAACCTTTAAGGGCTTATATTAATGATGGTAGTGACTATCCACATTACTTTTATAGAATGAAACTAATGCTTTTTAATTTAATAAGTGAAAACACCATTTTAAGATCAGATGGATCGATCATCAACCATGCATATATGTGTGGATACACTTACTCTTTCCCTGTTTAAGTGTTATTTATTTCACATAAACATTCTACCATTTGAGTTGGTCTATTCATGCCTTTCATATAGTTTTTAGCCAGTTGTGATTTTCCAATCTGCTTGCTCCAGGTGACTGCACCCTTGAGCCCACTGGAGTGAACACATGTTTGTAACACCTACTTCAGTTGCACATAGGGATCCTCTTGGTGGTTTCTATGTGCCTTCTCACTGCTGTCCTTCCCCTCACACCAGGACAGTGTGCTGCATGGTACAAGAGAGTTCTGGCCAAGTATGGATGTAGCTGGGGGGATCATGACCTTTCAGTTGCCTGTTTCATAAAGGATGTCCGGGAATAGAAAAATTTCCAATGTACTTCCTAATAGTTAAGTTTTTTATACTATGGAATACTCACTTTCTGAACAAAGTTCAGTCCTCTCTAATCTTTCTCCTTTCTTCCTTTCTATTGAGACAGAGTCCAACTGTAAGCAATGCATCTTTCCAGTTTTCACATTGAATGTAAAGACAACATCATTTAGATAATTCAGTAGTTTTTGGCTTAAGAAGACAAATCCAATAACAATAATGTTTGACTCCTAATTGAATGAACAATGTGTTATCTTTGCATATGCAAAGAAGGGAATATTTGTTATGATACAGGTGATCTATGAATGGGGGAGACCTAAAATGAACCGTTCCCTTAAGTATGATTGAAATATTCCAAGCTGTTAAGGCAACTGTACTCTATGAGGACATCAGGATTTGGGATCCTTTGATTTTAGTGCTCTTCCATCCCCAAGCCTTGGGATTCTAGGTAATCCTCACCCCATGTCAGCATCTCAGCTGGCAGGTAGAAAAAGAAAGACAGGTGCTCCATTTGAATGCAAACCCAGAAGTCAGGCACTGTTGAGCTCATATCTGATTAGGATCAGGGCCACACTGACTAAACAAGGGTCCAGGGAATAATTTTTGTTCTGTGTACTCTTGTGCCTAAATAAAAGCCTACACTCACTGTTAATGAAGTGGACACAATTTATAGTCTGTAGCTTACATAATAAGTATTTTTATGCTTTTGGAAATATTTTAATTTTGAAGCATATAAGCAAATGTTTAGTTGGGAATCTATGCTAGGTTTTAAATTATGAGGGTTTGGGAAACTATAGTGGTTTACCTAGAGTAATAGGAAATAGTTGTAGGTAAAGAAATATCCTCTAAAAACAAGAAAGTGATTTGTGTCATGACCACTTGGAGAACTACCCCTAGTTGAGCCAGAAAGCAAGAAGGCAGAGAAGTAGAGAGTAGTTAGAATTGCTTATTGAGTGTCTTTGGCACATATGCTTTGGAGGGTCATGTGTAAATTAGATGACATATCCAAGGATGTTCATTATGTTACTTGTTTGTCATTACCAACCTAAATTTCTATCTCCAGGATACTGGTTGTCAAATTAAGCTACATTTGTATAATGGGATGATGATTGCTACTTAAAAAAAGCAATAATGATGGCCTTTATGAATTGACATGAAGAGATTTCCATAAGAAATTATTTAAAAATGAAACAAGCAAAAGGAAAATGAAGTGCCAAAATGCAGATCTGTGTGAATCATATTGATACCATTTGTGTAACAAGGATGGAGATAGATATTATTGGCTTGCAAATGAATTATGCTCTGGAGACTGAAAATGTGTGGAATGGAATTAGAGATGCAGAGAACTTTGCCCACATGCTTTATATTTTGAGATTTTAAGTTTGCTACTACGTGGAAAATAGTTGAGACAAGTGTCTTTTTGTTTACTAAAGACCAGAATTGTGAAGTACAGAGTGTTAGAAGCAAGAATAAGATGCAAAGGAAAGCAGCTATTCAGTTCAAATGCTGGTTCAGTTCCTTTTATATCTGTGTGTGGATATTGAGGAAAATGAAATCTTCTTTCTTCTCCATCAATAGAAATGTTGGTTGAGAGATTTTTGATAAATAAAGGTATTTTAAAAACAACAATTTTCAGGTCAGGATAGAAGATGCAGCTTTTCATTAAGAATATTTAAAGTCCTGAAAATGAAAATGGCCATCGTAGGAAAGTGACTATAGGTAACACAGCATGATCCAATATTGTATGATACAGTAAGCTTTCACACATTAAGGTGTAAAGTTCAAAATTAAATTGAATCTATGGACAAAGGATTAGAAATTAAGACATTTGGCTGAGGTTCATTGCAAGTCACCAATTCTCATGCACAGAATTTTTTTTTTTTTCCATTTAAGCAGATACTTGGTAAATCAGTCACTATCTGTGTAAAGAGTACTATTCACAGATCCATTGGCCTAAAGAATGATTTACCAAGCTCAGAACATACCAGAAGTCTTTCATAAACAGATGTTTTGCAGAATGGCCATTCTGTTAAACTACTAGATCTTACAAGTGAAGCATATTTGCTTGTTATAGTTCCTATTTTAGTTTTCAAAAGCCTTGAAAGGGGCTGGCACCGCGGCGCAATAGGCTAATCCTCCACCTAGCGGCACCGGCACACAGAGTTCTAGTCCCGGTCGGGGCGCTGGATTCTGTCCCAGTTGCCCCTCTTCCAGGCTAGCTCTCTGCTATGGCCCAGGAGTGCGGTGGAGGATGGCCCAAGTGCTTGGGCCCTGCACCCCATGGGAGACCAGGAGAAGCACCTGGTTCCTGCCTTCGGATCAGCGCGGTGCGCCGGCCACAGCGTGCCTGCCGCGCTGGCCATTGGAGGGTGAACCAACGGCAAAGGAAGACCTTTCTCTCTGTCTCTCTGTGTCTCTGACTGTCCACTCTGCCTGTCAAAAAAAAAAAAAAAAAAAAAAAGCCTTGATAGGTGTATTTGGGAATAACTCACATCGTGTGCAATCATTATTTAGACATTCTCTGAAATTCACAAAAATTACCTTAACCAATGAATTGTTTATACCTTGCTGCTGAGCATAGCATACACTAGCTTCTTTACCAAACAAATAAAGAAAATAAGAAAACAGTTTAAAGAGGAACGAAAGAATATGTGTAAGAGTGAGAATAAACATCCAGGGTCAGCACAGGCCCGGTCGGAAAATAGAGCGAATAAAAACTGACAATCTAGAAAAGTAAGAACTGTACAAGATAAAATAATTCCAAGTACAAATACCATGTAAATTAACAAAATCAAAATAGTTGCTTTTTATTGCATATTCTCAAGCACCAAATATCACTGGTTCTTTTATACATGTATCATCTAATTGTTTGTATCATCACATGTTTCTGATAATTATTACTCATTCTGCATTTCTGTGTCATACCTGCAGGCAGGTGCATACATGCGTGTATACACACATGCACCAGTACTTAGATACCTGGAAAGGGGAAACACGTTGCCCACATGCTCTTATGAAGTAGGTGGTATGACCAATATTTAAAATGGAAGGTTTGACTCCCTAGTCCTTGATGTCATCTGCTTGTTCATCCCATTTTCTCTTTGAGGTTCCTGGTTGTGAAATGGAAATTAGATCTTGAAGTATCCCTCATCAAATTGGGTTCACCGTGATTAACGTTTGCAAGGGATGAGAAATTTTGAACTGTAAATTTTATGTATCTGTTACAGGAGACATTTTTTGATTCCACCAAGACTTGTGGACTCAAAGATGGCCACTTAATAAAGGCCTGTATTAATTTACGGATGACCAAATCTGTTTCAAATTTTCAACCATAAAATTGTACTACTTAATTCAACAAATTATTAAACCAGGCAGTGTATTGAAAATTGCACCTATGAATGCTCTTGATACAGTCATATTTAATTGTGTAAGCTTCCTCATTAAAACTGTGTCCATATATCAGAAAAGTCTTAGACTAATAAGTAGGCACAAATGGGGGTGGTGCCATGGCTCACTTGGTTAATCCTCTGCCTGCAGTGCCAGCACCCAATATGGGTGCCGGTTCTAGTCCCGCTTGCTCTTCTTCCAGTCTGGCTCTCTGCTGTAGCCCAGGAGTGCAGTGGAGGATGGCCCAAGTGCTTGGACCCTGTACTTGCATGGGAGACCTGGCTCCTGGCTTCGGGTAGACACAGCGCGCTGGCCATAGCAGCCATTTTGGGAGTGAACCAATGGAAGGAAGACCATTCTCTCTGTGTCTCTCTCTCACTGTCTACAACTCTACCTGTCAAATAAAAATTAAAAAAAGACACAGGTATAATCAGAAAGCTGCTCCATTGAAAACTAAGTGCACAGTGCTATTGGCTCTTTGTCTACCTGTGTGATTTTTAGTCTGTAAAACTGCCAGTTCTTTCATCTAGTCAACAAACTGAATAAAGTTTTCTGTATTTAAAGTGAGAGTTCACTTTGGGCTTTGGATAAGCATAAAGAAATTAAATTAGACAAGCATCTTATTAGAAAGGAATAAGCAAGATTATTTGGGTGTTGAACTAAGAATTTGCCACTAAAGTGAGATATTAATTTATTGCAAAAACAGAAAAGGGGAGAGGCACTAGTTTTATGTTGTTCCAATGCAGTCATAATCTGCTGTGAGTGTTTTTACATCCATGGTTTCTGCAGAGCTAAAGTTATGGTATAAAAAGTACCTACTTTTCTTACACATCCAACTATCTGGAATGTACTTGTTTTTCTTCAGTTTTAACACATATGGTTGATACCTTTCCTATTTCAATTTCCTTCATTTTAAAAGGTAATTGTTATTGATTCCATATCTTATGTGATAAAACTAAGGCTTTGATCATAAGGGGCTTCCTCAAAGTTTGAATTAGTTAGGGTACTAAGATTTACAACCAGAACCAAATCCAAAGTCATGTCACAGAAGCAGAGAAGTTACCAAGGAGGAAAAAGATCTTTTTTAAAAATAAATTTTGCTACTTGTAGTATTGCTTTTCTTGTTTTTTGCTGACAAAATCTGGACTATTTGGGGATAATTAAAATTGAGTACGAGGCTTAAGAAATTTCAAAATTGGCAAAGTGACGGCGTCACAAATGTGAATAAATTGTTAGCAATTTGGTGGTACTAAAACACTGAGTTGGCAAGTCCCAGTCTCTCTTATGCACAGATCTTCATCATACAGCTCAAAATAAATTCAAATATATCAGAATTTTCAGGAATCCCTTCCATGCCAACCAGCCATCAGTTTCACAATTGATTTTGACTTTCCATCGAAACTAATGGCAAATCTATTTGCATTTTCTTAGCTTATCAAGTTGCTAATTTAGAAATGAAATGGAGGGGCCAGCGCTGTGGCTTGTGTTAGTGCCCTGGCCTGAAGCGCAGGCATCCCATATGGATGCTGGTTCGAGACCTGGCTGCACCACTTCCAATCAAGTTCTCTGTTATGGCCTGGGAAAGCAGTAAAGGATGGCTCAAGTCCTTGGGTCTCTGGACCCACGTGGGAGACTCAGAAGCAGCTCCTGGTTCTTGGCTTCTAGCTTGGATCGGCACAGCTCCAGCCATTGTGGCAGGTTGGGGAGTGAACTATCGGATGGAAGACCTCTCTATCTCTCTCCGCCGCTCCTTTCTGTTTAACTCTGACTTTTAAATAAATAAATAAATCTTTAAAAAATGAAATTGAGAGGCAGAATAAGAATAATTCACAAAGTAGATCAAAGAAAAGGAAACTGTAGAGGGAGCAGAAACCTAATGACAATCTTACAGCCGATTTTAAAATGGGGATTGAGGCAGGAATGTTTAGTACCCAAGTTTGTAGGAGTTGAGAGGGTATGTTTGGCATCTCTTAATCCTTTCTAGTTCAACCTCTGTTTGAAAAATGTGCACCCTTGGTTCCAACAAGTGTGGTCCCTGCTGCAGACTGTCAGGTATCTGCATCCCAAAGCCTCTCTCCACGCAGTTCTGCCGTGTTGATGGTGAGGTACAAAGAAGGCAGCTGGTGAGATAAAGTGGTGCTCCAAAATTCCCTGCTCCTTCTGTGACCTTTATGTCTGTGATTTAATTGCTCTCCTCTTCAGTTCCTCTTCTGTAAAGTGAAGGTGATTATTTTCACCTAATGAGATCTTACACAGAATCCATGGAGTAACTGTGTGAAAGAGGTAAGCCAGTACTTAGAGAAGACCATGACCATGCATCTGAGAGTCACAGCTGGCAGTACTGACCATGGACTTCGTTCTATTTGATGTACACACTCAAGGGTTGGGGGTGAGGACGTGGGGGAGGGGACATGGTATTACATTTATCCAGTCTTAGGAGGGGTGTGTGATAAAAAGTATTCGATAAGTAGTCATGATGAACTGGGTGCTGCTCACTCCCTCCTTAACCCTCATTGAAAAGATGAAACAAATGTTTTCCCCAGTTCTAGAACCAAACTGTTCTTTTCTGTCCACTCATAAATTTAGAGAACTGCTACTGATGTCGTAGTTATCAAGGCACATAGTGAATGGTTTGGTTTCTGGGCACACACTCATGTTACAGAGATGTTGTTCATATAGCACGATCATAAATAGGGGCCAGGTTAACACTATTTTAACATATATGAACTACATGATTCTTTCTCCAGGTTTGTTGCAACATTTTTACCTATATGATGTCCTTTGGCTTTGTATTCACAAAAAAAAAAAAATTGAAAAATATTTACTGAGAATTGAGGAGAGACAGAGACTGAACTTGCGATCTGGGCACAGCTTTCATCCACGGGTTCACTCCCCAGAAGCCTGCAATGCCAGAGGCTAGGCCTGGCCAAACACAGGAGTCAGGAACTCAACTGAGACCTCCCACTTGGGTAGCAGGGACCCAAGTACGTCAGCCATCATCTATGCCTCCTAGGGTACACGTCAGCAGGAACCAGTACTCAAAACCAAGCAGCAGCTTTCCCACTGAACCAAATGTCCACCCCCAGGTTCATATGTTTATTTCATTGTAATTGAGACCCCAGGAGAAACTGCTCAGAATCTCATAGCCTGGGGGTTTCTTTAGCAGCAAGTCTAACACTTTAATCTATAAACAGCTAGTATTAAACTAGTTTCTGGATTGCTTCAAGCTGGGCTAGATTGGGACGACTAAAAGTCAATTTAGACTTGCTCTCTCCAAACTGAGATTGCAAATGACAAAAAACAGTTTGGCTACATTGTATATTAGTATCAAGGTACAGTGTCCAATAGGTGGATATATTAAATTCATTTTTCACACAGTACCGATCTTTAAAAAAATCTAAGCTACTCAATTTATGTGGAGTATTTCTGGTATTCCACACTGGTGTTGCTCAAAGGAAGGTAGCAAAACATCATCTGTGACTACAATCCATTCTCACTGCAGTGCAGTTTATAGTGGGATGAACTGGGCTTTTTATTTACTTTTGAACTTTCCACATTTGCAATCTTCAGATGAATGGCTTTAAGTAATATGAATTATCTATGAATGTCAACACATCTCCACCCATCTCTTTTTCATGTAAATAATTGAGACACATGTGGGTGGATGCTCATTTATTTGTGCATAAGATTTTATCTCGCTTCACTTGTTCATTCACAGACTCCAGAAACATTTATTGAACAAAAAAATATCTGTTTGTAAAGGTATAAATGATACATATTATATCCGTCCTGTCCTCAACTGTTCCACAAAATAATGGAAGGTGTAGAGTGTGCTGTAAACATTTTTTAAAGAAGCATAGATCTTTACCCAATCTCATTCAAACTTTTTTTTTGAAAGATTTATTTATTATTTGAAAGGCAGAGTTAACGAGAGGCAGAGAGAGAGAAAAAGAGAGGTCTTCCTTCTGCTGGTTCACTCCCCAGATGGCCGCAATGGCTGGAGCTGCGCCGATTCGAAGCCAGGAGCCAGGATCTTCTTCTGGGTCTCTCATGTGGGTGCAGGTCCCAAGCACTTGGTCCATCTTCTACTACTTTCCCAGGCCATAGCAGAGAGCTGCATCAGAAGTAGAGCAGCCTGGACTAGAACCGTCACCCCTATGGGATTCCAGCACTTCAGGTGGCAGCTTTCCCCATTACGCCACAGCGCCTGCTCCTCAAACTCTTCATGAGTGTGTGTATTGTCTTCATATACTCTTTTATTCTGGCTTGTAAAGAGATTTATTTATTTGAAAAGCAGAGCACCAGAGAGACAGACAGATGAACACCTTTCATTCACTTGTTCACCTCTCAAATGGCTGCAGCAGTCAGAGCTGGGTCGAGCTGAAGTCAGGAGCCAGGACCTCCACCTGCTTCTCCCGCAGGGTTGGCTCGGTCGATGAAGTGTAATATTCTTACACGGTTACTGAGAATCAGTCCTATAGTGCAGGATACAAGGATTACAGAGAGTTGACTTTCAGAATATTTAGTTATTGACCTGTTGCTGCACTTTTTCGCCCTCTTTGGAAGATCTGTGTTGAGAAAAACTGAACTCTGTTCAGCGAGACGGAAGGTGACCTGATTCTGAGCTAAAATGAGAAGGGTGTGTGTGTCTCCCCTTAACAACCTGATCCAGTCCTCTTGGGGACCCAGACGCAGTACATCCTGGTATGCAGTTTGGTTTCCTAGGGTCCTGTCATAAAGTACCCCAAGCTGACTAGCTTGAACAACAGTAATTTATTGTCTCTGGGTTCTGAGAGCAGAGAGCTCGAGACCCAGGTGTGGGCAGGCCCAGTTGCATCCAAGGCTGAGGGAGGATTTGCTGTCTTCCCTCTCAGCCACTGTCCATCAGCTGATCATCTTCATCCCTGCTTTTCCTGTGTGAGCCTCAGTCCCAGCCTGTGCCTTCCTCTGCACCTGACATTCTCCCTGTGTGTACATTGCATGCAGTCCCAGTTCCCACCTTCATGGGGCTCCAGTTTTCCTGGAGAAGTGGCACACCTACTCCAGTATGACCTTGTCCTAGTGTGGCTAATTGCATTTGCAAAATAACATCACATTCTGAGGTTCATGGGCACAGACATTTTAAGAGGATACAATTCACCCCATAGTGTATTTGGAATTCTTGGCTGGGAGTAGGGAAACTTAAGTGGATTTTCTATACCATGCAAGTACGTTTGTAACCTATATGTTTACCACCATCAGTCTGTGAGTGTCCCTTCTGCATAAATGGTGGATATCACACACAAGAGTTTACAGCATGAATACATAAATTTCTACCTCCTTCCTTTTTGTTCCTTTCTACCCCAGAGTTTAACCCATGGGCTCAGACTTCTTTCTGGAATGTGTTGATTGTCCATCATCCATCGACCTTCAAAGTATTTGTTCAAATCATATTTGATAAACTAGACCAAAAATATTTTCTGCATTCAGTCTGCCCTACGCAGATGTGTCAGTCTGAAGCACCCAGTGTTTCCTATTCAGTTTTCATTTTTCAAACTTTAAATGAGCATGCTCAGTGTACACAGCTGATATGTTCCACTTAATCAAAATATCTTTAATTTTGAATGCTTTCTTTAGTTCACATTGCTCACTGCCTCCCCAGGAGAGAGTACAAAAACCACTTTAGTGTCTCAGAACAAATGCATGGAAAAGCTGTCATTCCTGATGTCCTACATTGACCTGTCTCTGGGGAAGTCAAGTCCTGGAAACTTGAGTCGGAAGCTGGTGTTAAGGGTATAATGTACACTAGTTTTCAATCTTTCCCTCTTGACAAGGCACTGAACCTCCTTTTATTCATTTGTTTTTTCCTGGCACTGAACATTCTCATTTGAAACATTGATTGCATTAATCCTTAAAACATAGTATAATGAGCCTAGCAGGGGCTTTGGAACACAGCAAAGCTAGATGAGAATGTCAGTTCTTTTTATTTGTTCTACTTCTAGAACAATTCCTTAAATTCCTCCCCCTCCCCTCTCTCCTCCCCTCTCCCCTCTCCTCTCATTCCTCCCTCCCTCATTTCCCCTCCCTCATTCATTCCCCCCTTCCTTCCCCCTCCCTCATTTCCCTGTCCCTCCCTCCCTTCCTTCCTCCTCCCTCATCCCCTCCCCTCCCCTCCTCCCTACCTTTCTCCCTCTCCCTCCCTTCCTCCCTCCCTCCCTCCCATCCTCGTCCTCTTTTTATAAAGGGAAAGTCACACACAGAGAGATTTTCCATCTTCTGGTTCTCTCCCCAAATGTCCACAATGGCTTGGGCTGGGCCAGCATGAAGTCAAGAGCCAGGAGCTTCTTCAGGGTCTCCTATGGGGTTCAGGGGCCCAAGCACTTGAGCCATTTTCCACTGCTTTCCTAGGCACATCAGGGGGCTGGATGGGAAGTGGAGCAGCCTGGACTCCAACTGATGCCCTTGTGGGATGCTGGCACCCCACATGGTGACTTCGCTATACACCGAAGTGCCAGCCCCTCTTTATTTCTTAAACAACAGGGATGATAAGACTGTTCCTTAAGGATGGTTGGAGAACTAAATCAGCTAGCATTCAACAGCAAAAGGCAATTGATATGCTTAGCTCCTTAAACTCACATTACTTTTTTTTCCCATTTAAATGCTAATTTAAATAGCAGGTGCATCAGAAAGGTGCAACTTAAGCTTTACTTATATCCACAGGGTGCTGTATTGTTTGGCTATTTAAATGATAATATATATATGTATATAAAATATACTATCCTGATGCTTTGTTGCCTTCAATTTACAGAAAGCAATGAAGGCAGATAAATAAGACCAAGTTAAAAGCAAGTACTAGAGTGTTTTCCAAGTTGTTATAGTTTGAATATATCAAGGCTATCAAGGATCTGAAGACATTTTCTAGAGGAGAAAAGTATATTTCTTGGCACTACTGTACCATTCCCAGAATCACATGGTATGTTTGAAAATCCACTAAGTAATTTTATCTTAAAAATATCTGTCATGAATCATTGATTTCCTGTATATTTAAGTTAAATTGTTCAGTATTATTATTGTCAGTGTTCGATTGGGGTGCTGACAATAATCTTCTGAAATTCTGTTTTACCAAAGTCCATAGGATCAAAGTAGATTTCTTTTTAACTGTCAGTCTACTTCAGTGGATTTTAATTTCACTTCTCAGGAGAAATTGCAAAAATTGAACTCTACCTGATTATTATTTGTTGGAAAAGGAAAGAATGGTCAAAGAGGATGGGTTAAAGATTTACTGATTTAGAAGAGTTCTAGAGAGAGGTAGAGATGGGGGTTCTATTTTCTGGTTCACTCCCCAAATGGCTGCAATGGCCAGAGCTGATTTGATCTGAATCCAGGAGCCAAGAGGTTTTTCCAGGTCTCCCACATGGATGCAGGAGCCCAAGAATTTGGTCCATCTTCCACTGCTTTCCCAGGCACATTAGCAGGGAGCTGATGGGACTTGAACTGGTGCCCTTTTGGGATACCTGCACTCAGGCGGGGCTTTAACCTGCTCCACCACAGTGCCGGGCCCTATAGCAATTACTTTTAAAGTGTACATCGTAAAACATTAACAGAAGGACCTGGCAGGTAGAGATGAGAAGGGAACACAGAAGAGAAGGAGGCAGAGACCAGAAGAGGGAATAGGGCAGGCAACTGGACAGAAGGGAAGTGTGGTAGTGCTGGTGGAGCTAGCTGGAACTCTGACTCTGGGGGGGAGCTGCAGCTGCCTGCACTGCTGTGCATCACAGCTGGTGGCTTCTCTCTGGACAACAGAGACAGTGTCCCCTGGGCAGCAAGCTGTCTGAGCAGCCTTCCTGCCCAGTCCAGTGACAGAGCAGATCTCAGAGTGGTGTGTCCTTGTGCCCTTGTCCTCCATTCACAGATGCCTCCTCCTGCTCCTCCTTGCAGCCATCCTCCCTGGGCGCTGCTGTGTCAGCCTCTCCTCGAGAGAATGCAGTGGTGTCACCAGGCCCAGGAACACGGTCTGATCTCTCTGTTCTCTGAGCCACTTCTTCCTATGGGTTATGCTTTCTCATGCAAGTCTCTGGTAAGCTTGTCAATAGTCAGAGTGAAGTCTAAGTATACTTACATATAAGCGTTTTAAACGCTCAGGTACCTCAATGGCAGGAGTGGGTTAGGACATGGAGGTGAACCAGATGCCTGGGCTTGGGCACTTGGAGCAACCTCTCAACATGTCTGTAGCCATGAAGAAGTTACTGGAACTACTCTAAGCCCGAGTACCCACGGTCATCACCTGCGCACACTCACAATGCTCATGGGCATAAGATTTCTGTGGAAAGGAGAGGTCCACAGCCTCAGCAGCTTGGACAGGAGCTAGGAAATGACAGAGATGTGCTGCCTTGGGCACAGCCCCTTGGTTTTTCCCTGGAAAATCTTCCTTATGCAGAAAAACCTGAAGCCCAGTTTCCTTTTATTTGCATACTCACCTTAGAAGGGTCACCACTTTTCATTTCCTGTTGGACACTGGAAACAACTGAACAGAGTTTGGTTTTTTTTGTTTGTTTGTTTGTTTTTGTTTTTGTTTATTGACAGGCAGAGTTTAGACAGAGAGAGAGAGAGAGACAGACAGACAGACAGAAAGGTCTTCCTTTTTCCGTTGGTTCACCCCCGACCTGGCCTCTGCGGCTGGTGTGTTGCGGCTGGCGTGCTGCGCCAGTCCAAAGCCAGGAGCCAGGTGATTCCTCCTGGTCTCCCATGCGGAGACCAGGGACCTGGGCCATCCTCCACTGCCTTCCCCGGGCCACAGCAGAGAGCTGGACTGGAAGAGAAGTAACCGGGACAGAATCCAGCTCCCCGACCGGGACTAGAACCTGGGGTGCCGGCGCCGGAGGTGAATTGAACAGAGCTTTGCCATGAATGTCCAAGGCATTTCACACTGTTTAAAACCTAGTTATGTATTTGTCTATAGCTGATACATTGTGATTACTTAATACTCATCTAATTAAACCATAAGCAGATACAATTTAAATTTATTTCTGGTAAGCTTGTCAATAGTCAGAGTGAAGTCTAAGTATACTTACATATAAGCTTTTTAAACGCCCAGGTACCTCAATGGCAGGAGTGGGTTAGGACATGGAGGTGAACCAGATGCCTGGGCTTGGGCACTTGGAGCAACCTCTCAACATGTCTGTAGCCATGAAGAAGTTACTGGAACTACTCTAAGCCCGAGTACCCACGGTCATCACCTGCGCACACTCACAATGCTCATGGGCGTAAGATTTCTGTGGAAAGGAGAGGAGAATGTGTTAGGGTGGCAGCCGTCACTGCAAGTAAAGCAATCCCTAATTGTTGGCCACTGTTATAAACAGCAGTAGTGGTGGTGTTTGGAGTGGTCATATTACTGTTGGTATACTTTATTGAAAAATGTGAACATGTTATAACGGCGATCTTTAGAACAGTGTTGCTGTGTTAGGATCACATCGTGTTGTTACACTTCCAGTTTGGGTAGTTCAGGTCGGTGTTCTTCCTGCACTGTCACAGTGCCGGTGCAGTCTGGGAACTATCTGTGTCCCAAGTGGCCCCTGTTGCTGGTCTGCATCTGACATAAGGCTCCTGCAACTGGCAATTGAAATTTCTAATTTTATTTCACTCTCATTCAGTTTAATGTAAATGGTGTAGGGGTGACAGATTTAGCAAATAGCAATACAGGATATCCAATTCAGTTTTGACTATAGATAAGCAATAAACACATTTCATAATATTAGTGCAAGAATGTTTCAATAATTTAGTACAAAAAAGGGATGAAAAGGTAATTTGCATTTTCCATGAACATATTTGATGATCCTTTGTATGTTCTGGAATTTTATGGGGCAAATTGATACTATGTCTGCAGTAGGGAAGTAGCTACACATCACAAATGCATACAGTATGGGACCAAATGGCTCCAGGCAGCTCATTTTTTAAAGTAAGTGAAATTGCCATATCAGTTAAGATTAGGTCTGGGCCAGTGCGGTGGCTCCAGCACCGGCATCCCATGTGGGTGCCGGTTCTAGTCCCGGTTGCTCCTCTTCCAGTCCAGCTCTCTGCTGTGGCCCTGGAAAGCAGTGGAGGATGGCCCAAGTGCTTGGACCCTGCACCCTCATGGGAGACCAGGAGGAAGCACCTGGCTCCTGGCTTCAGATCGGCACAGTGTTCTGGCCTTAGTGGCTATTTGGGGGAGTGAGCCAATGGAAGGAAGACCTTTCTCTCTCTCTCTCTCCCCGCCCCTCCCTCCCTCTCTCCCTCTCTCCCTAACTCTACCTTTCAAATAAAAAAAATAGGTCAGACATATATAACATGATAATCACTTCCTCCAATTCATTTTGGAATCTATTTTCTAAAAATAAAAATATATAGTTTCTTAAAGACATTACAGGGAGATAAAGAACATTCAATAATGCTAAGTTGGATCTTAAATTGATCTCAAATCAATCAAATAGTGTCACATGAGGAAGATGTGTTTTGTGGGATGGGTTTTGGCCACAGTGGGTATGCTGTCCATTGTGACACTGGCATCCATGTGTCTTGGATAGTGTCCCATATCAGCTTCTGATTTGGCTTTATGCCAATATATGCCCTTGAAGGCATCAATGATAGCTTAAGTATTTGTGACCCTGCCACTCATGTGGGGGACCTGAATAGAGTTCCTGACTTTGGCCTGCCCCAAACCTGGATGTTGCAGGCATTTGGGGAGTGAACCAGCAGATGGAAGCACTTGCGCGCGCACTCTCTCTCTCTCTCTCTCTTTTCCCTCCCTCTCTCTTCCCCTTCCCTCCTCCCCCCTCTATCTCTTCATTCTCTAGTATTCTGCCTTTCAAATAAATAAAAATAAATAAGGAAATTTAGTAATACACCTGCGTTTCTAGAATAATATCTGAAATAGTTTATGGGTACTGTAGATTACAAGTGGAGAGAAGAGAAAAACTTTGGGTGAGACTGAATAAGTCAGGATTACATATTCAAATAAAGATTGTATTCCTAGTTACACATGCACATAGATACCAAATATAAGAAATTTGAACCACTGCTCTCAACAGATCACAGAGATTGTTCAAACTAAGAGTAGCAGGAGGAAGAGATGGCATATTGTTATCACATTTCTCTGCAGAATCTGTTATAGTTTTTTAACATTTAGAGAAAAAATGGGTGATTATAGTTATCAAATTTAAAGTTTTTTAAAGACTAATACAGTTTATGTTCTTATACTGTAAGACTTGTTCGAATTCCTTTACTTGCAAAATTACCAAAACTACTGCTAAAGACAAGGAAAATTTATGTAATTAAGGAATAGGCAACCCGCTGTGGATGAGAGAGAATTCAGAATAGAAAACTGTACCTCGTAGGATGATCCTAAAAACTACAGGAGAGCATGAGTTACATACGCAGTCAAACACTGTACAGATGTCAGATGCATTTCTGATGTTATCAGTGTGATGCACACTTGTGAGTCTAGACCACTTCATTCATCTCTCTTCTTGTTGGTCTCCTGATCGACCCTGGTCTTTTCCATTCCTGTCTGAGACAACACTTTGTTCCATCTGGACTTCTGTAAGACAATATGTTTGTGCTGCTTTTATAACAGCTTGCAGGGTGTTTTCCACACACTGGCCAGGGCAAAGTTGGTCAAAGACACCCCTGCTTAGACCCTGTTGCCAAGATCCCTTTGGAGGTAAGATAAAATGTATATCCTTGGCCAGTGCCGCAGCTCACTGGCTAATCCTCCACCTGTGGCACCAACACCCCGGGTTCTAGTCCCAGTTGGGGTGCCGGATACTGTCCTGGTTGCTCCTCTTCCACTCCAGCTCTCTGCTATGGCCCGGGAAGGCAGGTGATGGATGGTCCAAGTGCTTGGGCCCTGTACTCCATGGGAGACCAGGATAAGCACCTGGCTCCTGGCTTCGGATCCGTGCAGTGTGTTGGCCGAAAGCCCACTGGCTGTAGTGGCCATTTGGGGGGTGAACCAATGGAAAAAGGAAAACCTTTCTCTCTGTCTCTCCCATTGTCTAACTGTCTCTCACTGTCTAACTCTGCCTGTCCAGGGTGTGCTGATACTATGCTGATTTTCCAGTTTGCAACAGCTCCTTTAGTTGCAGGTTCTAATCAGAGAATTTGGATGATTTTGCAGTATAAATGGCCCTAGGCCTGTCTCCTCATTACATATAAGCAGAAATGGCATGGATGCTCTTTTAGAAGTCTTATTGTCAGGATAAGTTTGCTCTAGCTAGTTTACTTTAAAGGGATGATGGGAGGACAAAATAGAAGAAGCACTGATTATGCTTATTCAGTTTACTGTTTATACATGGTTTTCCAATTTTTAAATTTTAATAGAGAAAAGGATATCTCTTACTAAAATTGGCTAGTCACATAGTTTAATGTTAGAATCAGAGAAAAACAGGAATTTGAAATCATGTGGGGCCGTTGACACCATGAGCACATTGGGAAGCCCTCAGGACTCCTCAGTGGAACCCCAGAGCTTGTTCTCCAGTGCAGTACCTTCTCACTGGGGGCCTTGGCTAGGTCCAGGGGCAGAGCAGACAGGAGATGCAGCCAGGTCTTCACAAAGTAAATGGATTTTCACTCAAAGATTATACATTTTTTAAAATGCTATCAAAGAAAATACTGGGGGATGCCAAAAGAGAATGAGAAGGCAGCCTCGTTTTCACTGAAATGTCCCAGAAGCCTCAGTGAGGGGTACAGTATTTGAATGATGATGAGTCACAGACAGACAGGCAAAGTGTTGGGGAAAGCTCAGTCTACCCCTTCAGAAACTGGAGGAAGGGCCAGAGACACAGGCAGAGGAGGTGCTACCAAGTAGGGAGCAGCATAATTGCAGTTGGTCCGAAAACATCCACTGCCCCAAGAACGACTCCAAGAGACACTCTCATGCAATCAGCAAAGGGTTTGTTTATTCCAGCATGCTGGGGCTGTCCGAACACACAGGAACAGAGCAGCCCCGAGACAAAGAAGGCCAGGGTTTTTATAGGGTTTTAGAGACATTTTATGGTACCATTTAGCAAATCATCTCATCCCGCAGGAAATTTAAAGGACATCTCCTAGAATTGATTAGTGCATCTAGTGGCGGGAAGGGACCTACTAAAGGTGGTTGGATGGCTTTGGGGTTGATGCCTTTTGAATTGATTGGCCAAAGCATAGGGTCCGAGCTGCTGGGGTGTACGTGCTGAACTGCAGGGTCTCGGGAAGCTATTAATCACCCTATTTGCCATGAGAAGACACCAGGAACTCCAGGTATTTCTCTGTTATCTGCTAATTGGCTGTTGCTAGGAGAGTTTATCGCAAGGGGAGTTCATGTATTTACTTTTAGGAGCTTCTGGCTCAGAGTTCAGGGCCTGGTCAGGCCCAAGCTACAAGATGGAGGCCTAATTAAAATAGTTACACCTTGGTCCAGGCTCAGGTCTCACACTACCTGATGTTTGGGTTCTTAACACATATTATAGTATTTGTCTTTTCTTATAATTTCAAAATAAAGGCAGTGATAATATACATTCTTGACATAATGGTTAGAAATTTGAGGGTCCAGTACATGTATGTAGAGGGGATCCATAGACAAGAGACAGTTGCTAAAAGATTGGAGTATCTAGTGCACACATGGAGAGGGGAGGGATTTACACACTCAGAAGTCATTTGTTAGAAGGTGAGAGGGTCCAGTTCACACATGGAGAGGGATTTGCACACTCAGAAGTCATTTTTCTTTCTTTTTTTTTTTTTTTTACAGGCAGAGTGGACAGTGAGAGAGAGAGAGACAGAGAGAAAGGTCTTCCTTTTGCCGTTGGTTCACCCTCCAATGGCCGCCGCGGACGGCGCGCTGCGGCCGGCGCACCGCGCTCGTCCGATGGCAGGAGCCAGGAGCCAGGTGCTTTTCCTGGTCTCCCCATGGGGTGCAGGGCCCAAGCACCTGGGCCATCCTCCACTGCACTCCCCGGCCACAGCAGAGGGCTGGCCTGGAAGAGGGGCAACTGGGACAGAATCCGGTGCCCCGACCGGGACTAGTACCTGGTGTGCCGGTGCCGCAAGGTGGAGGATTAGCCTGTTGAGCCACGGCGCTGGCCAGAAGTCATTTTTTAGAAGGTGAGAGGGTCCAGTGCACACATGGAGAGGGATTTGCACACTCAGAAATCATTTTTTAGAAGGTGAGAGGGTCCAGTGCACACATGGAGAGGGATTTGCATGCTCATAAGTCAGTTGTTAGTTGAGAGGGTCCAGCACACATGGAGAGGAGCTTGCCCACCCAAGGGGTGGCTTTTAGAAGATTGGAGTATGAAGAGTGTGCATAGACACCAGCTTGTACTCACCCTGGAAAATAGCAGAGGCTCATTAGATGTTGATCAAACAGGACTCTATGACGTTTTAAAATTGTGGAGCCCTGTGACATATCCTGACATTGCCTTTTTCAACACATTTCTACGGCATTGTGCATTCATGTGTTAATGAGACGAATGGCCAGGAGGTCCGCTGGTACCCCATGTTTATAGGATTTCAGCTGGAGTCTGGTACATCCATCCTGCTTGGAGGGGCAACACCAGGTGGAGACTCGGACATTCATTTAGTGGCGGTGGAGAGGAGGGATGAATGAATCAGGTCATCCTATCATTCCAGCCTGCTCTTGTTGCTGCTTTTCAGTCTGCACGTTTATAAATACTTGAGGCTTCTGGGACAAGTGTCGGGGTCGACAATGGGTGAAACAAGGCTGACATTTGCAGTACCTTTGCCTCCCCTGAGAAGACGGCTTTCTCTGGACACTCAGAGCAATCGGGGGGAGGGAGAGCAGGATCCAAACCATCAGCCGAAGTGTCGCAGTTTGTACCACCTCGGGGGAAATGGACAACCTGTTCCAGACCTGTCCTGTCTGTTCCATCTACCCAGCTCTCCTCAGTCCTCGTTCTGGCTTGAGTCTTCAGGATGATATGCAATAAGTATTTTGGTCTTAACAGAGCAGAGAGATTGACTTAGACTGTTTTGTCTTGCTATAACAGAATACCTGATGCTGGGTGTTGTATGAAGAACAGAGGGTCATTTGGCTCAAATTCTGGAGGCTGTCAGTTCCAGTTTGGCCATGGTTCCTGGGAGGGTCTCCTGACTGTGTCACACAACATATCTGAGAATCACACTTGTGGAAGGGGCCAAGCATGTAGGTTGGGTCCCAAGAGCACATCAGTCAACCCCTCCCAGGAACAGAGCTTTGATGCTCTGACCACCTCCTCTGAGCCCCATCTCATGAAGATCCACCACTTCTGTACCACTCAGTACACAGAGGAGCGAGACTGCAGTGCACGCACCTTGGAGAGAGATGGCCAAAACACATCATAGGGAAGGTTGTGTGAAACAGTGATGTGTTTTCAAACTCTTTCCTCCCTGATGTCATGAGGGTTCCTGGCTTATTGCCCCAGGGCCACTTAGAGAGTGAGAGAGGTTAGATCTGAAGTCTGCCCCCAAACCCAGGTGCAGCCAAGTCAGCACTCTGTTTTCTCATTCATGTAATAGGCTTTGCCCTCCTAATTCATTTGGAGTCAGAGTCGTCAATCTTTAAATAAATATTTTGGACTCCTGACCTAGTCAACTTCTTTATTTTACTGACAAGGAAAATAAATGACTTAAAAGACCCATTTCCAGCGTGAGAGCCTAGAGACAAAAGTCAGAAAAAAAGGAGACTGAGTGAACCCTGTAGCTCAGGATCATCATGTGAGCAGCCTGAAAGAACTTTCCAGAAATGGGAAATGAATATGAATTGGGCATCAGTTATTTCCCAAACACTTTGTGAACAGCATGCTGAGGCTCCTCGAGGAAGCTGAAAGGGGTTGGTGACTTTCAGGACGTCACAGTGTGGACTGGTCCCTAAGACAGTGTAATACTCTGTGCCACTTTGCTGAATCGTCCTGCTCGTGTCTCAGGCTCCATGTCTATGAGTACTGATGGCGTTGTGCACAAACAGCTGTGTAGGCATTATACAAAGTAAATGGAACATTCTAGACTTGTGTGTGCAGTGGAAACCTTGACATGCCTGCCCATGTACCCTCCCGGCCACACCTGCCCACCTGCTGGGATGCCAAGTGCTTAGTTCACCTCTCACATTCAGAACATGCTGTGGTCTGCACAGGTCTCTGGGAGAAGGAAATGCACTCTCCAAGTGCAGGCTGAATGTGGATGCTTCAGAGAAGGTCACTGGCTCCCCCGTCATCTGGCCAGGGTTATTTTTCATTTTGACACAGAAAAGGATGGACTTTGTGGTTTCTGGAATTGTTTACGGCCCAACTATTAAGAAATCCAAAAATTAACAGCTCAATGAAAAGAAAAAGCAGGCTTTCCCACATAAAGACATTTTTCACAATATACTACCACAAGGACACGTGTGAAGTTACATAACAAAATGAAAAGCTGGCAATCTAAACCCAAATTCGTAAACTGGTCCTGAAAATCCAGTGCAGATTCTTGTAAGCCATCAAAATCCTAGGATTCTACTATTTTATTTTGTTTTCTTGTTTGTGTTTGCTTTCATTATCTTACATTTTAATTCTTTATGATATAATCACAGGCTGTGGGTACGTTGCTATAAAAACATGATGAAAAAAGCAGTAGCAGCATAATTTGTCTTAAAAGCTTTTTAAGCAATGTTTTGATTTTTTTTGCCTTGCATTTTTTGATTGACAGTTGACTATTTTATCTCTATGTATTTTTATGAAGAGTGATTTTAACCTCTCTCTAGTATTCTATTATATGAATTTTCTTTTCAGTAAAATATACCCTCGGTTATGCAGGTTAATTGTACTTTTAATTTTTAGAAATTATAAATACTGTTATTAATGCAATTTATTATATATCTCTATTCCTATGATAGAATTTTAGGATGAGAATTATAAAAAAGAGTTTTGAACTTTCTCAAAACTGTTTATAAAATTACTATATTTTCTGAAAGTGTGATTGTACAAAGTTATACACCCCTCCTGGCCTCAGAAGTCTTACTGATTCTGTCAAATCATATATGATTCTGACTTGAGTATTAGAGACAATGTCTCCAAAACCATAAATCTGTAGGGAATTCTACCAGGTATGTATTTTGTGTATTGTAAAAGTATTTTTATTTATTCTTTGAGAATTTTATTATTCTCTTCTCTTCCCCCTCCTCCCCTCCCTGTTTTTGCTTTGAGATTTTTTTTTTTTTAAATTTTACAGGCAGAGTTAGTGAGAGACAGAGAGAAAGGTCTTTCTTTTCTGTTGGTTCCCCCCAAAATGGCCACTACGGCTGGCGGGCTTTCGGTGGATGCGCTGCGTGGATCCGAAGCCAGGAGCCAGGTGATTCCTCCTGGTCTCCCAAGCGGGTGCAGGACCCAAGGACCTGGGCCATCCTCCACTGTACTCCCTGGCCACAGCAGAGAGCTGGACTGGATTAGGAGCCACCGGGACAGAATCCGGCGCCCCAACTGGGACTAGAACCCGGGGTGCCGGTGCTGCAGGTGGAAGATTAGCCTAGTGATTGACAGTGCTGGCCTGCTTTGAGATTATTAACATGGAATTAAAAATCCAACAGGTTTAAAAGCTAATACTTTTTAAAAGTGTGATTTGTACTAGTTTTTAAACTTTCGTGTCTGTACAAAGTATTTCAAAAAATTCATGGAAATATGGAATTAAAACAATTATATTTTATCCAATAAAATAAATTCAGGTATAGTTTTTATAATATGCATTTTCTATGTACTTTTTGTAGGTCACTCCTATGTGGATGTGAGATTATATATATAAATATACAATATCTTTCCTTTTTTCCTTCCTCTCAACTGCAGCTAGATTCTCAGGTAACTCCTGTTAAAGTGCTGTGGTAGCAATGGCATTCTGTACAGGGGTCTGGCAGCCTTTGAAGGTGGATCGGCCGGTGCCGCGGCTCACTAGGCTAATCCTCCACCTGCGGCGCCGGCAAACCGGGTTCTAGTCCCAGTCGGGGCACCGGATTCTGTCCCGGTTGCCCCTCTTCCAGGCCAGCTCTCTGATGTGGCCCGGGAGTGCAGTGGAGGATGGCCCAAGTGCTTGGGCCCTGCACCCCATGGGAGACCAGGAGAAGCACCTGGCTCCTGCCATGGGATCAGCATGGTGCGCTGACCGCAGCACGCTGGCCGTGGTGGCCATTGGAGGGTGAACCAACAGCAAGAAGGAAGACCTTTCTCGCTGTCTCTCTCTCTCTCTCACTGTCCACTCTGCCTGTCAAAAAATAAAAAAAAGGTGGATCAGCACTCTGACCTGCGTTCATAGATGACTTGCCATTTTCCAAATAGCCCACCTGTTTTTCCATTGTCTCCTGTGCCTGAAGATGACAGTCCCTGGATTTTTTTTCTTTGCTTTGTTCCTCACTCAGATGACTCAGACAAAACTGTCAGGTCTTAACACAAGAATTCTCAGAGTGCTAAGAGCCCCATCTCCCTCACCAGGCACTAGACCCTCCCAAGTCTACGCCTCTGTGGGTTGAATAAGAACTGCGGTCAACATAGTGTTCTGGTGTGATTGTGAGGTCTGGAGTGGCCACAATGTCATCATAGTATGCACTTCTCAGTAAGCCTGGATGTTTTCCCAGGGCTCACATTTGGAAGCTGGATTTTCCTGAAGATCTTGGTAATTCTGGGGAAGGAGTATAATGGAATAGGGGCGTAGACCTGTAACTTCCTGAGACTCAAAAATCTACCTGTAGCCGGAAGCTTCTGGTATGATCCTCAAGAATTTTGGTAGCAAGCAAACCCTTACTCTGGAAAGGAAATGTTTGCTTTTCTGCCGTGTCAAACAGCCTGTACTTAGTGACAAGTAGAGAATGGGGACAATTCACCTGTGTTTTGAACCTGGTGCATGAGTGACACTCATTTGCTCTATAGTGATGGCTTTGGTAGTCTTATAATAGTTAAAACATGCAGAGAAAAGAATTGGCCTGAGTTACCACTGATGTCTTAGGGACAATATTAGCAATAAGTCAGTGATGCAATATGGGCTCAAATAAGTCCTGTGTTTGTGATGACAGAATTGATATACTCTAATTAAAATTGCTTTGACACCAAACACACAACAGCAAATACCTTTCTAGGATATGGTCAGCACATTAGCTGAGACATGACAGTCAATGAGAAGGGATACATATCCTATTCTGTGTTCAATTAGGTAGGTGCCATGAAGCGGTGGCAGACAGAATCTGACAATGCCACTTGAAATGTTGTTAGTGGTGGGGGAACACAGCGTTACAACTGGGACCAAGGAGGACTTTCTCAGAAGAGACTGAAACACAATTATATTTGGAACAAAAACAAAAGCTGAAAAATTGTGCAGTGTGACTGTGTAAGAAATAGGAGGCATTTGTTATGAGGAATATGATACACACCTTAAGTGGAAGAAGTGGTGATATAGAAGCATGGAAGGACCGGGAATTGCTTACAATTCCATCTTCTAGGGTGTGGAGTGTGAGCAAAGTGGGATGCTGATGACAGAATGGGCAGAGAGAATAGAATCGTAAAGGTGCACACTCAGGAGCCCTGCTGGTTTCAGGTCATGGAAGTCAACATGATGATCCAAGGGTGTGGAAAGAATGATGCAGAATAGAAATAAACACTAGCATCAGAGGAAATGTCGGTATTTCAAAGGCTGGTGATGAACGTCAAGTAGCAGCAGCAAGGCTTGGAAAAGAACCAGGCAAAGGGTCTGAGAAACGTGCTGTGTTTCCTGGACCTGCAGACTTGGCAACTGGACGCCTGCCTGGTTTCAAATAAGCCATTCAGAAAAATACGTTCAGTAAGAATGTTTTTTTTTTTTTAACTTTTATTTAATGAACATAAATTTCCAAAGTATAGCTTATGGGTTACAATGGCTTTCCACCCCTATAACTTCCCTCCCACCTTCAATCCTCCCCTCTCCCACTCCTTCTCCCCTTTCATTCACATCAAGATTCATTTTCAATTCTCTTTATATACAGAAGATCAATTTAGTATATATTACGTAAAGATTTCAACAGTTTGCACCCACACAGAAACACAAAGTGTAAAATATTATTTGAGTACTAGTTATTGCATTAAACTACATCTAAAGAATATTCTTTATCATACAGTGACATTGGAGAAAATTCTAAGTGCATGTGTAATGTCCAAATAATGACATACATTGACGTTGCTAAATTCATCAAGGCCATTTCTCTTAAAAAACAATGTGTACTTGATGAATATTATATTACTTTGACCTCCAAGGCTACCTGTTTTTTATCTAGAAGGGTAAACTTTAAAGGTCACAGTTGGTCAAGATGACAGTTTCTATAAACTGCACAGTGAGTGGGTGTATTTTCACTAATAAGAATCCTGACACCTGAGTCATCAGAAACACTTGGAAAAAATAGATTTGTGGGTCTGAAAATACCCAGAGTTAAAGCCTGATCCAGAGAGATACTGCCCAGAAGTTGCTGCATTGTCAGGGTAGTTCCCCGATCCCCAGCCAGTTGTCAGAGTTCCTTGCCCATCTGACGGCAGGCTGTGGGTTCTGTAACTGACGGCTGAGATGTGACTCCCTTGTTATGACTGCTTTGGTAGTGAACTGCTCCGCAGCCATGTGGTTGGCTGCAGCCTATAAATTACCTGGTTTACACAAAGATCTTTTTCCTTAAAAATGCTGCATTCTCTTGACAGATTATTTGATTCAGGCCACTAATTGCACAAGGGTACTCTGAAGGGTGGGGAGATAGGGTTCTGCATGTACATGATATGATTGCTAAAGTTGTTGTAACCTTTTTTCCCTTTAAGAAATGTAAACTTGGTATTATTTTAACTTTGAAATTCTTTCTGAGCTTGGACAAAATGCTGTGGTCGACATTTATTTTAGGACTTCAGTATGATTAATGATGTAGTTTCAGATTAGTAGAGATTCCTGAGAAAGAAGCAAGAGATGAAAACGCTGTAATGCAATGAGATCAAGATCCTTTAAACATTTTAGCAGATACCTGAGGATTTTTTCCCCACAGAAAAGTCACTAGAACAACTGTAGCAACATTTACTCAGCAAGCATCTGTTGAGTGATGATGCTGTCTATGAGCAGGCGCAGTGGGGCTGCAGAGACACCTGTAGTCAGGAGCCCATCCCCCAATGGGAGCCCAACATGAGCCTACCCAAGGGTGTGCCCCTACCAAGAGCACAGATGTCAGAGCAAGCACATGAATACATTTCCATGGAAATACGATGTCAAGTATCCGTTTCCTTCTGTCAGGGAGAAACCGGAAAGTCATATTTAAATCAAAGCTTCTGCAAAGCATAGGGACGTCTTCCCAGCCTTGAGTTCTTGGCCTCTTTGTCCATTGCCTACCGCACTGCAGTGAGCTCTGCTCTGCCCTTCTCAAGGCTGCACTGGATCGTCAATGCTATCGTGACATCCTTGTCTGCCTCCTCCTTAGCCCAGAAAAGCAGGAGTCCTCACATTTGTATTCCAAGATTTAGATATGAACTTACAGTTGAATACGTGTGAAGATGCAGCAGCAACTACTTTCCCAAAGGCATCTTTCCCCACACTCGATCTGCAGTCCTGACACACTGGACTTTGTCTTGGACTTTGAATTGGGAAAGACTCCTCCCTCTTCTGTGCTTGTGAACAGGGTGTTTGTTGTCTTGCCTGTGTTTCTTTATTTTGTTTTAAAAGATTTACTTATTTGTAAGAGTTAGAGAGGGAATGAGAGACAGAGAAAGAGATCTTCCATCTGCTGGTTCACTCCACAGATGGCCACAACAGCCAGGGCTGTGCCAGGACAAAGCCAGGAGACAGGAGCCTCATCCAGGAGTCCCACGTGGGTGGCAGGCGTCCAAACACTTGGTAGATCTTCAGCTGTCTTTCCCCAGGCCATTAGCAGGGGACTGCATCTGAAGTAACAGCTGGGATGTGAACTGGCACCCACATGTAATGCTGGCACTTCAGGTCGCAGCTTTACCCACTACGCCACAGTGCCAGACCCCATCTTGTGAGTCTTTAAAGTGAAGTTTTCCATGATCCCTAAAGACCTCTGCCTTAGTTTGGGCACGTGTTGTAGTATGCATTGTGGATTCACGTGTGTTTCCTTTATTAGTCTTTTCCCAATCTAAAGTTTCACCCCTTGAGGACAAGCTCAGTGCCTACCAGGTGATATAGCCTATACAATGAACTTCATAAATTTGGAAAAAAAAAAATAACAACTGTTGTACATTTTTACAGGCTATGGTGTGAGTTCTGTGCATGCATGCCATGTATACTGATTCAACCAGTATGCCATGTATACTGCTTCACATTTCCCCTTCTATAGGGTTACTTCCTGATTGGAGGCTCAGGGCTTCTTTCTTCTGTTTGTTCATACAGTATCTATTAGATTATTGTGAACTACAGATCGAAAGGTCATGCTTATGAAAGTACTTGGTCACAAAGCTGACAGAATGAGCTCGGGATGAAATGGAAAAGAGCTTGAATGTTTGATTAAGATGGAAGATAGTAATGCTTGTGTCTCTGAGAATAGAATTTGCTACAGTGCTGATTTTGTCTAAGTTCTGTGTCCTCTTCTGTTTGTAGGTCACATTGAGAGCATAGTGCGGGATAGAATTTCAGAGAATGTGAAAATCTGGGATTTTCTTTGTAACCTTTCAGTTTGTCACACCAAGGCCAAAAACCAGGCAGTGTCAGGAATCCAGAGTATGTAATGTGCTCCATTCTGGAACTTGAGTGATGGTTTGATGTTGCCTCCTGTTTGGGGGCTGCTGCTGCTGGAAGCAGTCGTTTCCAGCCGCTGCCCAGTTCACTCAGTGCCGGCCTTCTGTGTGTAGGGAGAACACTTAGATGTTTCCATGTCTTCTGCCTCCCAAGTGGATCAGCTCCAGCAAGCACAGTTGAGTGGCATATTCTATGTTCCCAGCTCATTTTCTTTATTGTTTTAATTTTTTGAAGAAAAAAATTGGAAATTTTTTGTTGGAAAACATTGTGATCTTGAGGTAGGAACATAGAAGATGCAAGACTGTATCTCTTCTTGAGCCGGAGAGATTAGCAACAGAACAAGGAAACCAGCATGATCACCAGATCTCTGTGCTCTGTCCCTGACCCTGCCCTTTCCAGAGTGCAGTAACTGAGTTGTCTGCTTGGGACGAGCTTCATCCTCTGCTGGAAAAGGGCTGTGGCTATGTCCCCCCCTAATTATATAAAGCATTTGTTTGGAAAATGAAAAATCCATTCAACTAACAGCAGGGAAGGGTGGGAAGAAAGAAAGAGGAGACACAAAAGGAGACCTAGTAACTGGGCTGTTAAAGTCTTCAGAAGACAAAAGCCCAACAGGCAACAGCGCAGATATGGAAGGGAGGAGAAACAGAAGAGGTGTTTGGGGTGTAGATGCTACAGATATCTTTATCTGGTATGTGTGTGCACCTGCTGTGTGCACCATTGAGTCGGAAGTAACAATCTAGACTTGCAAAAATAAATGCATCTTCACATGAAGGAATATGGCAAGAACAAATGAAGAAAAGAGAGGGTGATTCGTGATTGGCGTCAAACACCAGAGAGCATCATTGTGGGGATAACAGAGTCCACGTTTGGTAGGTCAGGGATGCCTTGGAGGATGCTTTTCTTGGAGCATTTAAAAGCACCGGGGCTTGTCAGAGTTTGTAAGTATTGTTGGAACTACCCCTTGGTATCAGTGGCCATGGGTATAGAAGAAAAGAGTAAAGTTTTTCAAGTCTTGATGTCAAAGAGTCATAGATGTCAAAGAGTCGTAGATGTTACAAAGGCAATGCTTTCTCACTTCCTTAAGGGTTAGATTAAATATAGCCAGCTCTCCCGGAGGTGCGGTGTGTGCTCCCCCTTGTCTGTTGTCCGCCCTGATCGGCAGAGTTCTTTTCTATGGCATAGTGATGAGGGTAATGCAGGGCTAACCACAGTAGCTGTTAGGACCGTGTTTTCCCCAACATGTCTGTGGTGAGCATCATGTCTGTGCCATACACCGCGCTGGACTCTGGATGAGGCCTGAACCAAAGCTTGCCTTCTCGGATGGTGCATGTTGTCATTTTCTAGAAGGTTAAGGGATGGGAAAATCTGGAAAAGGTTTTCTTAGACTGAAAGTGTGATAACTATATTAATCTTCCTCCCTTGTAGCAGCTTATTTGAAGTAGTCTAATGGCACTCTTATGGCATGTTAGAGGAAAGTAGGCCAGACTCTGCACCTCCCAGCTGGCTAGCAGATTCAGACCTGCACCTGTGGATTTCACAGATGAACGCATGACCATTGGAGACTGCAGTGTTCAGGAAGATGGGCACTGGCACACATTACTCAGAGCCTACTCTTAGAAGCATCCTAGTGGGGCTTTCAAAAGCTTTTCCCAACCTTATTTCTCAAAAACAAATGAGGTAGATATTTCTTTTATTATAAAAGTCAGTGTTTCTTGAAAAACTAAGCTCACAAAATGCCAAGGGAAATAAAAAAAACACTTCTCCTATCACAGCAGAATGAACAATACTAATGTTTTGTAGTGTATACTCCATGCTCCCAGCCATAGGATAATCTCTCTGACAGGGAATTTTGTACCATATTAACTTGGATTATTAGATTACTGGAATTGCTTGTATATATTTTCATGTAATTTTATTTTTGTTAATTTTCTATACCATATTTAAATTTATTTCAAATTATCATTTTGTTACTTCCATATGTGGTAAATACTTTTTAATTTTTAGGTATGTTTTCTGTGTAAAGTTTTAGCCTTTCTATAGTCATGTTGGTTTTCTTTTGTTGAATGACTCCTGTGTTTGACAATAGATCTCAAAGTTTTTTCCCATATATTTCTACCATACCATGTTTGTTTATTGTTTTTGTAAATGAGGCATCATAATCTATGCTCCTGATATGCAGATCTATTTTCTGTACCCAAATTGTTACCTAGTTGGTCCAGCATTTACTTTTGATTAGGCCATTTTCTTTCACCTTTTGAATGTACTTTGATCCTATGAAGCAAAATTTCCCTGTGTGATTTCGTCTTGTTTTTATGATCTCTGTTGTTTGTCATGGATCTTCTTGCTCATTTATTTACTGTGCCAATTGGTTTACAAAATATATTACTGTTTTACAGTAAAGGCTATTCTAAATTCCTTGTGCTGCTACAATAATTATTTAATTTTTTGTAATAATTATGCAGTGCTAGCACTATGGTGTAGAAGGTTAATTGTCTGTCTGCAGTGCCGGTATCCTATGTGGGTGCTTGTTCAAGTCCCAGCTTCTCCACTTCAGATCCAGCTCTCTGCTAATATGCCTGTGAAAAGTAGCAGAAGATGGTCCAAATGCTTTGTCCCCTGCACCCATCTGGGAGACTTGGAGGAGGCTCCTGGATCCTGGCTTCAATCTGGCCCATTTCTGACCTTTGCAGCCATTTGGGGAGTGAAGCAGCAGGTGGAAGATTCATTCTCTCTCTCTCTCTCTCTCTGTCTCCCTCCCACCCTGCCTCCCTCCCTCCTTCCTTCCTTCCCCTTCTTCTCTCCCTCCCTTCCCCTCTCCTTTCTCTTTATCTCTGCCTTTCAAATATATAATCTTTTTTTTAAAAAAATATTTACTTATTTATTTAAAAGTCAGACTTACACATAGAAGAGAGAGAGGTCTTTCATTTGCTGGTTCAACTCCCCAGATGGCTGCAATGGCCGGAGCTGTGCCAATCTGAAGCCAGGAGCCAGGAGCTTCTTCCGGATCTCCCATGTGGGTACAGGGATCCAAGGACTTAGGCCATCCTTTACTGCTTTCCCAGGCCATAGCAGAGAGCTGGATTGGAAGTAGAGCAGCTGGGTCTCCAACTAGCACCCATATGGGATGCCAACTCTTTAAGCCAGGACTGTAATCTGCTGCACCACAGTCTGGCCCCTAAATAAATATATCTTTTAAGAAAATAATTTTGCAAAATTTGAAGTAAAAAGATTTTTCTACTAAAGTTGAGTTGAATGTATATCAATCCATTGTTATTATTTAGAAAGAAAATGCAAATCTGACAGATTCAATAATTTATTTCAAGTAATTACATTAAAAGTAGATAGAGAACTGATCCAAATATATCTTCCATAAAAATACCAGAAAGGTGGAGAATAGGCTAGACAACAGAATCAAGTGCCACAAATATTTTGCCTGGCTGCAAATAACAAAACCTTATTTTCAAATCTTTACTATCGCAGTCTTACTCTGATGCAAGCTTGGGACCTGTTGATTAACAGCAGTTTTTACAAAAATGAGTTTGGCTTTTTAGTCTTTAACCTCAATGTGAGCAACGTTGTACTGTGGCTGCTCTCTATGACAGCTACCGTTCCAGAGGCCATAAACAATACTAAGGAGGACTGTGACCGTGGATTTAGAAGACGACCTTGATACTGAGGAATCAGAAGACAGCAACAGCAAGAGCAGGCTTGTAACCAGCCACCATTGGTGCAGCCTGTCTACACATCAGGAGATATGTTGTGTAGTTTGTCTACATTAGATCATTTGATACAACAAACTGTAAAGATGCCCTCATCACTGTTTTATATCAGGAAACAGAGGCTCAAAGAGGTTGAGTTCTAACTCATCTTTCTCAGAGTTCTGACTTTGCTCCCTCACCGCCCATTCATTTTCCTGGAAAATTAAGATTTTTGGAGACTCCGACCTGTCCTATGTTCTTGTGACCATCTGCCTGGGTGTGTATGTGTGTTTGAAAAAGTATTTTTAGGAATATGACTGTTTTACTACTCTTTAAGATTAAATTTACATTGCTAATGCCTGTCTTGGTACATTCTTCCATATAATGAATTTAGCTTTATGTAAACCAATAAGTTATTTTGGAATTGTTTCATATTTACTAGAACTTATGAAATCTTTACTTAGTATATACTAAATTGATCTTCTATATATAAAGATAATTGAAAATGAATCTTGATGTGAATGGGATGGGAGAGGGAGCGGGAGATGGGAGGGTTGTGGGTAGGAGGGAAGTTATGGGGAGGGGGGGAAGCCACTGTAATCCAAAAGCTGTACCTTGGAAATTTATATTTATTAAATAAAAGTTAAAAAATGTTAGTCCAAATGGTGAAGGCAAAAATATTCATTTTCTAAGAGGGCCTTTAGATTTGAGCAACTATTTACATTTTCTATAAATCGTTAAAAATCATAGGCTGAAGCCGAGTAATTCCGTACATCGTGTTGGTTGAGTGGAGCTTTCGTACCTGACTGTTTGCAGCATCATTAGGTCATGAAGCTGTGTGTATCGAGAGAATAGTAATGCTGGACTGTGCCAGAGAGCAGGACAGATGCTGAGACTCCTGGATTGCACCTGTTTGTTTTACTTGCACTATATCCCAAGGCATTTCCACTTTTCCTCACTAGCGTTCTCTAAAAACAAGGCACATATTGTTTCCTTAGTTTTGGTTACTACATTGAGCACATGGATGTTAGCAGAAAACGCTATTGCAGTAAGGGAGACAAATACGCTCTGAAGCACTTTGCCTCTGAAAAATGTGGTTGTGATGGTAAACCTGTGTGAGGAGCTCACAGGAGCTCTGTGCTATAAACTTGTTGTAAATAACAGATGTTCAATTGTTCTCGCAGCCGCTCTGTGCTCCTTCAGGGAATCCAATTCTTTCAGCCAGCCCCAGTGACTCACTGATGTGGTGTTGAATCAGTTTGCTCAGTTAATGGTGTATGCTTGCAATCGTGTGTTCTTGTTTATATTTGGGGACTTAGGTGGCTATCTTTAAAGCAGTTTAAAGTTGGCATTCCAAGTTTCACTTTTTGCAATTTTCATACACAATCTTACAAATAGTTTTCATGCACAATTTTAAACAAAGGCTTGCCCCTGGGACCAGGTAACTCAATGTTTTAAAGAGACTTATTTTATTTATTTGAAAGGTAAAGTGACAGAGAGAAAGAGAGACAGATTGGAAAAGAGATCTTCCATCTGCTGTTTCAATCCGCAAATAGTTAAAATGACTGGGGTTCTGCCAGGCCTATGCCAGGAACCAGGAACTCAGTCTGGATCACCCATAGGGGTAGCTGGGGCCCAAATACTTGGGCCATCTTCTGCTTCTTTTCCAAGCGCATTAGCAGGGAGCTGGATCACAAGCAGAGCTGCAGGACTTAAAGTGGTGTTCCAGGATGGAATGCCAGTGTCACAGGTGTCTCAGCCCTGTAATATGGACTATTGAAAGTACCTTTTGCTTCCTGGTCATTACTTGAAAAAAAGTGTTATCCTATGTAAAAATTAGGCATAAGGAAAACTATCACTATCATTTCCCGTTTTTAAAAATCTATCCTGAAATTAGCATCAGATTATTCCCTTCCTTTCTTTCTTCTTGTCGCTGACTTATGGTGCTGTTTAACCTATAATAGATTATCACTAAATTGTAGTCAATTGCATAAATAAATATATAAGTCCAAACATCATTTTAATATATACATAGGAAAAGCAAAGTATAAGAGCAAAGAGTTTTGAGTGAAGCTTAGGGATTCCGGGTTTTAAAGCTGATTCTCAATGCAGATTTTTAAAATTTGTTATCTCCAAGTGAAAACTCCAGATACCATTCTAACATTTAGAGCAGTCTTTATGGGCCATCTGTCTTCCAAGAAGCTCCTAGCATCCCTAGACTTGATCTCATTAAATTTCATGCTATTCTCTGATGTAGGTGATGAGCCATGGATAAATTATAAATGAAGAGCTGATAGACTGAGAATAGTGCTTCATGCACAAAGTGTCCCAGCGCCGAGAGGCCTGGACTCCCCATCTGGATATCGGGGTCTGACGAACTCTCGACTTCAGTATCTGCCGTTGAATGGGGTGAGGTCTAGGGTGGAAAGAGAGGAGTCATTGCCATCATTAACTCAGGCACACCTACCAAACAACAGTGCCCATCAGGAATATTGCAACTCCATTTTGCAAATGCAAATTACACACACACACACAGAGGTAGATTTAGTTATATACGTGTTACATAAACGTATAACTTGTGATTACAAACTTTTCTCAGGAGTGAGTCCCTAGGGAAGGTGAGGATGACTCTCAGGGTAGCAGCATTGAAGAGGCACCACCTGCCACCAAGCCAGCAACAGCAGGGAGGTTATCTGGAGGTCTGGCCTCACCCAAGACACAGGACCAAGGACTTCCCCCGTCTTGGAGATGAAATAGTAGTTGCTTCTTCCTTCTGTCTCAGAAGGGTAATGTACCTTTTTCCTTTCTTTTACCCCTGCATGCTTATGTTTTGGGTAGGTAAAGTGAATATCTTGTTTTTATTTTACCTGATGTTGTGTTCAGCCATATACATGGAAAATTCTAGAAATAAGCATCAGATAAGTTTTAAGTCCTGTGCAAATCTGAGTAGTGTGATGGAATCTCTGGCTCTGTCCCATGCAGGACACGAATTGTCCTTGTGTCCAGCATGTCCATGCTGCCCATTGGTCACTTAGTAGCCACTTCTGTTTTCAGGGTGACTTCCTGCCATTACATAGCCTGTCTGTGGGGTGTTGTCCCACCCATGGTGTCAAGCACCTACTGGGAGTCCTGGGACACATCCACATAGCCCAGGGGGATACCAGTGGCATCTGTACCATCCTCTAGGGACTTTTGGAAGGGCTGATTTCGCAATGAATTAGAAACTATTTAAACTACCAATATACATTTTCATTTAGACATGAGATTCATCAGTTCCACTAACAGACATTTGTTACAAATTTCCACACAGTCACATATTTTTATAACTTAACTGTGTTGATTAGGTATATAGATACATGGTCTGAAGAAATTATGTAAAAGTGGCTCATCCAATTTTTGCCATCACAAAAAGTACAAAAATACTTTCTATAATACATAGAGAATTTTCAAAAATTTAAAATTTCTTCTTTGAGTTATGATAGTTTGATATAGTTTGATTAGGTGGTTCATTTGCTGTCATATAATTTTCCATAAAGGTGTTATTTCTATAGAAGTTACACAAATTAATTTTGTGTTTGATGAGTAACACTTGGTGATTTTATCAAAGGAAATTAGAAGAATTCAATTTAAATATTGAAGACTGAAAATTTACCTGTTGAATCAAGAATAATAGGTCACTTTCTTTTTTTTAACTTTTATTTAGTAAATATAAATTTTCAAAGTACAGTTTATGTATTACAATGCCCCCCATAACTTCCCTCCCACTCGCTCCGCTCCCATCTCCTGCTCCCTCTCCCATTCCATTCACATCAAGACTCATTTTCAATTATCTTTATATACAGAAGATCTATTTCACTTTCTTTTTTAAAAAAGATTTATTTATTTATTTGAAAGTCAGAGTTACACAGAGAAGTAGAGGCAGAGAGAGATAGAGGTCTTCTGTCTGCTGGTTCACTCCCCAGCTGGCCATGTCGGCTGGAGCTGTGCTGATCCGAAGCTAGAGGAGCCAGGAGCTTCTTCTTCTGGATCTCCCACCTGGGTGCAGGGGCTTGAGGACTTGAGCCATCTTCCACTGCTTTCCCAGGCCATAGCAGAGAGCTGGATCAGAAGTGGAGCAGCTGGGACTAGAACCAGTGCTCATATGGGCTGCTGGGGCTGCTGGTGGCGGCTTTATCCGCTGCTGCACAGCACTGGCCCCAGTAGGTCACTTTCCTTTGTGCTCCTCTCTGCCTTCAGATATGCTTCAGGATGTTAGAAATCATGTAGTTTAAGTGCTCCCAGAATTAATGAGGAAACTGAAGCCTACACTTTTCAGTGACATAAGTGAACACAATGAAAATTATTCCTCTATCCCTAATCAAAGAAGCAACATTCTTATTGGAGGTTTTTTTCCCTTTTGACTTACATTTAACAATTGGAACTCCGATGGAGAGAACAATGTTTCATTTACATGAAGTAAAACCCACTTAGGTGGGGGGTGGTTATATATGATGATGTAATCTCCTCTTGTGCCATGATTTTGTAAATTAAAGGATACTGATATTTCCAGGCACTAGCAATGTTTAATTTTTAATGCATGTAGAGAAAAAGGTAGTCTTACAAAATTTATTAGCTTTCAAACAAAACCTTTATAATGATCAAGTAATGATGTTAAATGAAATTAAATTGTTATGTATTAGTAGAAACTGCATTTATTGAGCAATTAATATATGTGGAGGAAGAACTGGGATCAAGTTTACAGTGTAGAAATCTGAAAAGATTTAAGTACAATTGCTTAGCTGCTTAAAATGTTTTAGCTTCTATTATTTAATGTCTTTTTACATATTTTTCTTGTTTAAAAATCATTAGAGGCCACTTCCAAAGCACAAACCACATGACATAATGAGATACAACGCAAATAAATCTAAAAAATCATGCAGAGGAGAAAGATACTCTCACCAGTAATGTAAGTCTCCAGTTGTAAGTTCTTGTTAGAACTTAGAGCAAGGATGGTGAATATGTTTCTTGGAGAACTAGTGTGCTGTGGGATCTATCTGCTTGAGATGCAAGTCACAAATTTGACTCTAAAATCTATTGCAGCCAAAGCCAATATGGAAACCTCAAAGAATTCTCAGTGCCCGCACTGTAAAACACGCTATTACTCCAGAAAAAGAACTGCTATGCTAACAATATAAGTTTTTTGTCTCATGTCTTTAAAATGCAAGGGAAGTTCAGAAAGTTTGTGGAAAGTGGAATTAAAAGATAAATCTATTTTGCTGCAAAAAAACTTAATATCCATGGCTAGTTTTGTTATAATATACTTTTCCATAACCTTCATGTGGGCATCAATTTGAGAGTAGACACAGTGGTAAATCTCATGTGTTGCTTGTTTTGAAAATCAGTGGCAAATATATATAGAAATGAGTTCAGGATATTGTTGTCTTCTACCATCAGATAATGAGAATAGCTTAACTAGTCAAATTTCTTCTCTACAAATTTCAGAGCATTCAAAGTTAAATGTATTATTCCATTACTAGTCACCTAGTATGTCCACTTTTTAAAAAATATTTTTATTTATTTTGAAAGAGTTGCAGAGAGAGAGGGGGAGACTGAGAGAGAAGCCATCCATCTGCTGGTTCACTCTCCAGGTGGTCACAGTGGCCAGCGCTTGGGCAGGCGAAAGCCAGCGCTTATTTGGGTCTCCCACATCGGTGGTAGGGACCCAAGCACTTGGAGTGTGTCCATTTTAAGCATCATAGTGTCTGCTGGAAATTGTGAACATCTCTGTACTTTCTGTTTTACCCTCTCACTGCTGTTCCACATTGTCTTGGGCAGCCTGTACGATGAACTGGCGAAACCCAAGTGCTGGGGTAGGGTGGGAAGAAGGAGACCCCAAACTCAATAGTGCATAAACAGAACTAGTGCTTACAGAAAAAAATACATACTTGGGTTAAGTTAAGCAAGCATGAATACAAATTATCACACTGGATTAAAGGACTACAGTACAGAAAAAAAAAAATTACAGCTCCATCAGAGGCATCAAGGGCGTCGTTTTCTTGTGTTTGCATTTGTAACAACAGTGTATTTGTGCAGCCGTGAATTAGAGACAAGTGGAGTAAACTCATTTCCTATGAATAATAAGGAAGGCTATGGAGTACTTGGGGGAGGGATGGTGCAGGATACAGATCGGATGAGGCCCTGCATGGAGTCATACTAGTGCTGACTTCTGCGCTGTGTGAAGCAAGAAACAATGGAAGGTTATGTTCAACAGAGGATGTGACCCTCCATACAGACACTGGGTTGAGAATGTGCTGAGGGTAGGGAGGATGGCTGGAGTGAAAGATGAGAAGAGTTAGGAACTAGTGTGATGACCCAAGTGAGACTCTAGGGTCTTGAACAAGGTGGTCGAAGGGCATGAACGGTGGTTAGGTGTGAGTCACGTTGTAGGTTAGCACCAGCAGAGTAGAGAGATTGAACAAGTGTGTGAGAGAGAGGAGGGCAGATGACGATTCTTAGGCTTGTCCTGAAAACTGGGAGAATGGAGTCCCACACTAAGTAAAGTGGAGGAGACTTTGGGTTTGGAGAAGTGGCACAAAAGTTTGTTGGGGAGAAGTCAAAGAATTTTTTCCTGAAATGCCTAGTGAGTATCTGGTTGGATTTAGAAGTCCCACACAAGGACTTAGATTCCAATGGGGCTTCAGAAATAGGGATATGCACTTAGGAGCCAACAGCAGGCAAACAGTATCTAAAACTATGACATGGGTAAGGTCAGAAAGGAGTGATAAAGAATGGAGCCCCAGCTACTGCACATGGAGGAGGACCCAGGATAAGGGAGAGAAAAAGGGAGACCAGTGGAGGTGGAGGGGAAAACGTGTGTAAAGGAAGGAGGGGTCAACTGTGAAATCAATACCAATAGCTCTGGTAAGATCTCTGAGCTCTCATCAGTAAGTCTGATAACAAGTGGGTCTATTGTGAAGGCAGTTTTCACAGAGGGAGAAGGCAAACGCTGACTGGCATATAATGTCTTAGAGGATTTAAAAAAAAAAAAAGTAAAATAAACTGGGTCCGTGCTGTGGCATTAGTAGGATAAGCCTCAGCCTGCAGAGCCGGCATCTCATATAGGTGCCGGTTCATGTCCCAGATGCTCCTCTTCTGATCCAGCTCTCTTATGGCCTGAGAAAGCAGTAGAAGATGGTCTGGTTCCTTGGGTCCCTGCACCTGTGTGGGAGTCCCAGAAAAGCCTGGTGGGCCATTGCAGCCTTCTGGGGCATGAACCAGTGGATGGAAGACTTTTCTCTTTGTCTATGCCTCTCACGTCTGTAACTCTGCCTCTCAAATAAAATCCTTTTTTTAAAAAAAAATTAAAATAGCCGGCGCCGTGGCTCAACAGGCTAATCCTCCGCCTTGCGGCGCCGGCACACCGGGTTCTAGTCCCGGTCGGGGCTCCGGATTCCGTCCCGGTTGCCCCTCTTCCAGGCCAGCCCTCTGCTTTGGCCCGGGAGTGCAGTGGAGGATGGCCCAGGTGCTTGGGCCCTGCACCCCATGGGAGACCAGGGAAAAGCACCTAGCACCTGGCTCCTGCCATCGGATGAGCGCAGTGCGCCGGCCGCAGCGCGCCATTCGCGTCAGCCATTGGAGGGTGAACCAACGGCAAAGGAAGACCTTTCTCTCTGTCTCTCTCTCTCACTGTCCACTCTGCCTGTCACCAAAAAAAAAAAAAAAAAAAATTAAAATAAGCCTTTAGACTAATAAAACATTTTGTATTGTTTCCAAAGTGTCTGAAACAGATAAGGGTTGTTTTTTTTTTTTTTTGAGCTAGTGATATAGATAATTCAACATGAGCACTGCCTATATCCAGAGCATGAGGTATTAAGAAACAGAAAGCAAAACAAAAATAATATAAAAATGATTATGTCGGTAGTTAATATTCTTTGGAGTTTTCTTCTTTGGAGATAATTAAAGAGTTATTGATGAAAGAATTCTATGTGGAAGGAATTGCTAGAATTCATTCTACCTCCAAACACAGGTGGATACTTCTCTTCAAGAATGAAATGTTACAGTACATTCTGTGAGTAAACTCTTATTATTTTGAGACTGATGAGAGATAGCTATATAACATTAACATTTTGTTTTTCAGTGAAAAGGAATCAAACTGAGTACTTAGTATCACAGCGGGAGGGAAATGAGTATTTTGTTAATTCAGAGGAATTACTTTTGATTTTGTACAATTTGAACATTAAAATAAATAGTATATAAATACAAAAAGTTAAATTATTGATTTTAAATGACAATTGCATTCGTGGTCATTTCCCGAATCTCTGAAATATACTATCCTAAGGTAGTAGTCTTAGAGTTTAGTTGAAATAAATTTTCTTTCAATTATGTATATGTTCACTGAGCCTCTGCAGAATATCTTTCATCAAGTAACAATATTCCCATTACCTCTTAATTAGAATATGTACATAAATGTGGTTCCCTTTTTAATGCTTATTTATTGTGAAGTTGCTAAAAAAATTTTAGAGTCTTAGAAATCATAGAACATAATGAGAAGAGAATTATAGAACATTAATTGAGCTTCCAAATCACTTTAATTAGGCATGGTGGTGGAGAACTACATGAAATGGGCTGGTAGGGAATGATATTAGAATTGTCTAAAAAACAATCCCACTTTTAAATAAAATGATTCCCATATTTTTCCTATAGTAATTGTGAAAGTAGCAGTTACCTATATTATTTTTTCCCATTTGAGGGAATGCTATTGATGCTCTCAATACTTTAAAAAATCTGCTAAATAAAGTAAGGAGGTTGGTACAGCTTATTGGCTGCTGACATACTCTACTGACATATCTTGGAAACAGTATGTGCTGCTGCCTCCTCATGTAAGGCAGTGCCCTGATTACCATGTGGATCTTTCTCTGGAGTAATCTGCTACCCTATTCCAGTGCTGAGCGCTATGCCAGGGGACAGAGAGTGAATGAGAACAGTGGTTGCCAAGGTGGGAGATAAGAAACCTTCCATACCCCAAAATATCAAGAGAAAAGATTTAATAATAAAGGAATGATAGACTCTTTTTCTATACCCCCATCCCCTTTTATATCAAAGGGGGATTCATGGATTTACTCCTTCTTGGGGTGGTAATGAATGCTAATTATCTCTCCATTCAATCTCTTAAAGCATTATAGCAAGCAATAGAAATGATCTACATGAATTATAAAACTGTAGGTTGAGTTTAGGAGTTGAAACCATTTTAAGAAATTGGTATAGACTTTTGTTTGTCTTTTCATTTTTTCTTCCTTTGGATAAGGCTATAACAGGATTAAATGCAAGCTTAAAATATGGATAAAATGAGTATTATAGAATATATTTATTTCTTGACATCTCTTATTAGCTAGTCATAATTACCTCAAAGTGAGTTGGGCTGGGGAACCCATGATTTTCCCAGTGATGATGGATGACAGGATGTTATCTCACACTGTGAGATGGGAGGTAATTCAGTTTGCACAGAACATTTATGTAATGCTAATTGAATTCATGCTGGGGTTGTGTGCATGTCTCCTTTAAAGTTTTCTCTGCCTAGTGCTTTTATTTGTTAAGAATTTCCCATCATACTTTGCATATTTGGTTCTCTGTAGTCCTGATTCAACTGTCCACATGGAAAGACATGGCTATGGTTTGATCTTGGACATTGTATGGGGCAGCATTCCTTCCATCCTGGAAGATGTCATTTATAGTAGACGTGAAAATGAGACATAAAGATGCTTTTCCTAGCTAACAAGAAGTGTGTCCTTTATGGACTGATGCAGCCTGGGTAAGTATACTTACTAGCTTTCTTTACTGTGTAAAGGGGTCTGTATCAAGCTGAGAAGACTTGAAGGAAGAGGATTGTGGGGTAGCCAAAGCAAGTGAGGAATCCTCCACCCAAGTTCACACAAAGATGCTCAATTTTTTTTTTGACAGGCAGAGTGGACAGTGAGAGAGAGAGACAGAGAGAAAGGTCTTCCTTTGCCGTTGGTTCACCCTCCAATGGCTGCCACGGCTGGCGCGCTGCGGCCGGCGCACCACGCTCATCGACGGCAGGAGCCAGGTGCTAGGTGCTTCTCCTGGTCTCCCATGGGGTGCAGGGCCCAAGCACTTGGGCCATCCTCCACTGCACTCCCGGGCCACAGCAGAGGGCTGGCCTGGAAGAGGGGCAACCGGGACGGAATCCGGCGCCCCGACCGAGACTAGAACCCGGTGTGCCGGAGCCGCAAGGCGGAGGATTAGCCTGTTGAGCCACGGCGCTGGCCTTCAAATTTTTTCTTATGGTGAACACTAACTTTTCATCAAAGTAGCTATAATTTAGAAGCTCATAGTGCCAACAAATTCCTACAATGGTTCGTGCTGAATAATCACTCTCCTATGAAATAATTTGCACTAGTTCTGTCTACCTAGCTAAGCTCAATGTGTGCGGTTTGTTCAACTGAAATCACACAATGATGAACAGAATACTCTGACATTTGCAACCTTTTTTAAAAAAAAGTATGCATTTTACTAATATAGAGAATAGATTTCATCAATTTCATAGATATGATTCTAAGAATACTTTCTTCCCTCCATTCTCCTTCATTTCCCTGTTTTCCTTTTAATCATTTGTGATAGCATACTTCAGTTTATAATCACAGGCTCACTGCTCCTCTAAACAGCTCTACAAGTGAAAGGTAGAGAAACCACTGTTCTACAGGGGTATAGGGAAGTTTAGCGACAACAGTCAAATCACCAGATGTCAGTTTAGCTCAATATACATTAGGTTTATTTTTATTGTTTGTACCCTTTCCATTAGCTACAGCCAGAGAAAATATGATTATTTGTCTCTTTTGGGTCTTGCTTTTAGAATTAATAATTATATTTTGGATTTGCTTCCAAATTGAACAGAAGATACAGAGGTAAACCACATCCCTCTTCCCTCACCGCATGCACAGCCTTCCCCATTATAGCCTATTCCAGAACCGAACACATCATCATCCCTGGAGTTAACCCTAATATAGGTTCACTCTTGGAATTACACATCCTTCGGTTCGGACAAACATATAATGACATGCATTTGCCATTGTAATATACAGGGTATTTTTTCAAAACCTTAAAATCTTGCGCTGTAAAATCCACAGTCTTTAACTGTTTGATATATTTTTCAGATAGTGGCTAAGTCTGTGCCTAAAAAGAGGAAATAATTAAGAAATAAAAGCATCTGCATTAATAGTAAGAAGTTTATAAATTAAGTAACGGACTGTGGTTTTGCATAAGCAAAGAATCCCATTTTAATTGAAAAGACAGGCATTACTCAAGGGCTTTATTAGATCTCCCTCTTTATTTCAAATATTTAACAATTTATTCTTTGTTTTTAAAAGTGAGGGGCACTTGTAAATGGTTACATAGAATTTCTTACAAAGGAATATGCTGCTTAGAATCCAGTGGGCAAGAGCAATATCACCTGTTAATTAAAAAAGTATTGATTTTAATAATTAAAATATTCATCTTATAGAAAGCTCTATTATAAGCACCATGTAATAAAAATATCCTCTGTCATAGAGGTGGTTATCATTTAATATGAGGGATAGTTAGTTCTCTTATAATAAAAATCAGACAAGGGCACATTTCACATAAAGATGCCAAGTAGAGGCTATAGGGAAGGATGCAGAGAGAGTCTCTAGATGTAAGTAAGATGTTGGTAGTTTGAGAGGTAAGAAGGGTGACCTCTTTAGACATTAATTTACTGATTTTTTCTTTTAATATCAAACATGTGAAAGATACTTCGGTGGGTTCTAAAGATCTAAAGATAAAACACACACTCTACTGATTTGTAGGGGAAATGATAAGTACAACAGGGTAGTCCAAATGATAGCCTGTACGTGTGAATTTATTTATTTTCCTCAGGGAAAGGGGGAGTAGGGAAGGAGAACAAGAGAGAATGTTTCCATCTGTTGTTTGTGTAAATAGGGCAGGGAATAACACCAAGAAATGGCTCTGGACTATTCCTTAGGAGGTGTTGTGGCTTCCTTGGGTTGGAAGGTGGTAGGGAGGGGCAGAGACACTTCATTAGATTTAAAAGGCAGAGGGACAGAGAGACATAGAGAACTCTTCCATCCACTGGTTCTTGGTCACAAGGACCAGCAATGGGCCTGACTGAAGCCAGGAACTCCATGGGGGTCTCTCACCTGGGTGACAGGGGCCCAAGAAATTGGACCATCTTCCATCATTTTCCCAGGTGCATTAGCCTGGAGCTGGATCAGAAGCAGAGCAGCAGAGATTCTAATGGGTGCTCCAGTATAGGATGCTAGCATCCCAAGTGGTGGCTTAACTCGCTGCACCACAAAGCTGGCCTGCTTCCATGGATTCTTACAGATAGACAGGAGTCAAAAAGAAGAAATCCTATCTGTGCATGTGTTTGTGTGTGTGCATGTATTGAGAAAGGGTAACTCAAACAGTTCTTAACCAGAGGAAGCCCAGAGAAATGGAGAAGCAGTGGTGCACATGTGTAACTGCAAGTCGTTCTGCTCCCACAGACTTGGAGCTGCAGCTGCAGGTGGACAGGAGCAGTGGGTATGATCAGAGGCTTCCTTGCATTTCAGAAAGAAGCAATGGGAGCATACTGAGCAAACAATTCCAGTAAAATGGCATGCTACCATTTTAAAAAGATTTATGTATTATTTGAAAGGCAGAGTTACAGAGAGAGACAGGGAGGGAGAGAGAGTGAGAGGTCTTCTATCCACAGGTTCACTGCCAAAATGGCCACAATGGCCAGAGCTGGGTCAGTCCGAAGCCAGGAGCCAGGAGACTCTTCCGGGTCTCCCATGCAGGTTCAGGGGCCCAAGGACTTGAGCTGTCTTTGACTGCTTTCCCAAGTCATAGCAGAGAGCTGGAGTGAAAGTGGAGCAGCCAGGACTTGAACTGGTGCCCCTATGTGATGCTGGCACCGCAGATGGTGGCTATACCTGCTACGCCACAGCATCGGCCCCACGCCCATGTTTTTTATAGAAACATCACCATAGTGCTGTAAAGGGAGAGGATTGAAGAATGATAGAAGGCAGGTGACTTGTTGTGATAATCCTGGTAGGAAATGATGAAAATGTGCCAAGGGTAGGCAACCTTCATGGAGATGAAGAACCGGCATATGGCAACTTGAGTCTGCAAGACAAGGCTGGGGTAGGGGACAGAATTTGGGACTTGGCTTCTTAGAATAAAATTATTATTTCAAGTGATTATACAAAGCAAGCCTAGAAGAAGGCACTAGACTTTTTGAAAAACCATAAATTGAGATCAGTTCATTTAACTGAGAGGGAAAAGCATAAATAAATTTGCTACTTAGCATGCGGGACATTCTGAGGTAGAGAGTGTTGATACATGATAGGGAACGGCCTGAGAACTGCAGATACTGTTACGAAAGATGATAGGAGCCACATGGATGGAAAAGCAGACAAGAGATGAAGAACACAAACAGGAGATCAAGAGGACACAGGGCAGACAAGGCTAAGGCTCCTACATGAGCAAATGAAAGTCCTATGGAGACGCAATAAGCAGTAGGCAAAATGCTAAGAGTTTTGCAGCATCAGTAAATCCACAGCTCTCATATTTGGGAACTTCACTGAATTCCAGAAAAGATCAAAAAGGAAAGAAATTTGCACCTAGAGCTGTTGTAATAAAGCTGCCAGACAGCAAAGGGAAATTCTTCCAAGTAGTCTGTGATGGGACCACTGGCAGGCTACCAGCCAACATGTTAGAGCATCACAGGGGTCCAGGGGACACAGCACAGGAAAATAACACCGAGTTAAAAGCAACATTCCGTTTCCACAAGGAGGGCAGGGTGAAAATATTTTCAGTTCAACAAAATCTGAGAGTTGACCTCCGAGAGCCCTCACCCACGTAAAGGAATGCTAGGCGTGAGGTCTGCTGCATAGATGGAGCAGGAGCCAGGAAAGCAGTATAGGGGTGAGGAAGCTCCACGGTGTGTGTGCTGTTTATAATTCAGGAGTCGGCACATCATGAGCTTTAAACATATGCTTAGGAAAAACAAAAAGTAGACAGTTGTCCTTAGATAAAATCACAGATGAACAGCAGCTCCTTGTGGAAAGCAGAGTTGCCCCGGGTACTCAGTAGTAGGGACTGGTCAGCATCACTCCCACAGATTGGTAAATGCTCTGTATTTGCAGCGTTAAAATCACAGACAATCAGAGGTTCCATCTCTCCCCAACCCCCACTGCAAACTCTGTTTCTTCACTATGAATACTGACCAGTTCCTTTGGCCCTGAAATACACACACCTTCACAAAAATGACTACAGTAATTGGCCAAGTTACCTTCTAAATGTCTGTTATCTGTTGCAATAAAGCGCTTGAGCTAGGGGAGATACTTGCAATACCTGTACAATTTCACAGTGTGTGTGGAAACTAGAGAACTGGATATGTGGATCTGGTGATTGGCATGAAGGTTGCAACTGAAGATATAATTTTATGAAGACATTGGTTCAAGTAGTGATAGATAAACACAAAAAATTACTGTGATGCCTCAATGGATTCAGCATGTGTAAATATATAAACCAACTAATAATCAATACTACTTAAAAAAAAAACTGAGTAAAAGGTAATAGGCTGAGTTAGTTGGGCACTATTTGTTATAACCCTGGTTCGCTTGTACATTAAACAATGAAAAGGATGGGTTAACGTTTGACTATTTTTTACAATGATTTGAAACAGGGTGATGGCTGAGTTCAGGAAGGTCCCCTTTCCTACTCTCTTCCTTATCTTTTTCTTTCTGGTCTTAGGAAATAAGGCACAAAAATCAGTGCAAAACAACACTTTATTTTAAATTATCTGAGAAGTTGATTAGGAAGCAATTACTTTGAAGCTGTTTCCCCAAAGTCATGGCCTCCACTGCATGCATAAACAGTATTGTAGTTGCTAGATAGTGTTCTGTTCCGGCCGCTAGCTTCGCTCTCTGCTAGAGCCTGTGAGGGTGGCAGTAATGGACAGGGCTTTCTACTTCCATTGCAGAGCTCAGAGTCACGTGAATAGAAAAAAAAATACTGTCCTCTATATAAGTGGCTTCTATAAAGAATCCATGCCGCTTGTTGTGGGGAAAATACATTCTAACGCATAATTGAAACGGTTTTGTTACTGTCTGCTTATTCAACAGGACACACAGCAGTGAAAAGAAACCAGCTGAAGAGTAGCTGTTTGAGAGGAGAGAAAGTAATAGCTACAGAAAGTCCAGGAAAGGATTTGAAAGTCGGTGTTACTGTGTTTGTGAGATAGAGAGCACACACATATTTCAATAAGTCTGAATGTTAATGCCTCTTGTATGCAAAGCCCAAGGGACAGTTTTCATCCTTTTTTTAAAATTTTTTATGTGTTTATTTCTCTTCTTTTTTTCATATATATATAAAGCTTTTATTTAAAGAAAATAAATTTCCAAAGTACAGCTTATGGATTCCAATGGCTCCCCCCCCCCCATAACTTCCCTCCCACTCGCTCCCCTCCCGTCTCCTGCTCCCTCTCCCCTTGCATTCACATCAAGATTCTTTTTCAATTCTCTTTATACACAGAAGATCAGTTTAGTACATATTACATAAAGATTTCAACAGTTTGCCCTCACATAGAGACACAAAGTGAAAATACTGTTGGAGTACTAGTTATAGTATTAATTCACAATGCACAGCACATTAAGGACAGAGATCCTACATGATTTTTTTTAAAGAATTGATTAATTATCTATGCAATTTCCAATTTAACACCAAGATTTTTTAATCATTTGCAATTATCTTTATATACAGAAGATCGATTCAGTATATACTATGTAAAGATTTCATCAGTTTGCATCAGTTTTCATCCTTTTAATCGTGTACTTTGGGATCATCCAGATAGGAGCACTGAGTAGGACCCAGGAAGAAAGTGTCCCCTGCCTCTTAGGGGGAGTCCCCACCTCCCCAGGGAGTTGTGTGCTTCTGTTTAGCTTTCAGACTCATGTTGTATGTGTAGTCCCCTCTGGTGGCTTTGGCTTTGTACTCAGAGGTGATGATAATATTGCTCTCTGGGTTGTAAATGAAAGATCAGATGGTGGAGGACCTTGTGGCTGTATTCTTGTTTCCTTACCTTTGCGTCAGAGGGATTTGGGATCTCAAAGCTCCTCTTCCTTACCTGAACTAGCTGCTGATTGCTTACTGTGAAGATTCCCCTGCCTCTTGCACACCATAAAAACCTGTGCTTAGTGTGTAGGTGGGGCACAAGATGGCCATCTAGTGTGATGTACAGACCCTCCAAGAGAAGAAATGGTCACTTTTCCCTGCCACCTTGCCCTGAGATCCCCCCGACACACACATCTGCCACAGACAGGTGGCAACGAAGGTGGCAGTGCTATGAGGGTGGCCTCTCGCAGTAGCCGGAGCAAAGATCACTCCCACACTGAGCTGCAACCACACACCAAGAGGCGCTGGTGTCACAGGGTTTCCCTTGCTTCAACATTGTGTATCCACTCACTGTTCCTTCCTTCAGTGTGTTCCAGCAGGGAGGATGAGGGGAGCCTATAGTTTGTGTGACCTTGGAGACATCTCTAGGACGTGGTCTTTTGGAATCTGAATAGTGGTCACTGCCTGTAGGTTCCTGCTCTCTGTACATGTGGCAGGCAGAAGTAAGAGGCTGTATACTACCTGGAGATGGGCCACCTAGGAGAAAGGCCAAGACAAGCTGGCAACAACAACAAAAAGATGGAGCTAATGAATTGTTGACAGGGTCACCTTTTCTGCACACTGGTTTTTAAAACAAAAGGTGAAATAGCTTTGGTGAAGAATGAATGATGACTTAATTCTTGTATTGCTCTTACTAGACTAGGGACTGAAATACTTGATCCTTTACGGTAGAAGTAGGTACATAAATTCTCCCGTCACCTAATTTTCTCTTTTAGCAGTTAGGAAATTTTCAGTGAATTGGATTCTTTGTATTTATTACAAATTACCTTCTCCCTCTAAAATATAAATAGAAAAATGAACTATTAATGATTGAGCTAACATCAAATATACAACTCTGTATATATTAAGTTTATTCGTTTAATCTAACTCAATGTGGCAAAATAAAATAGAATGGATCATTTTTCTTGAAACATGTTCTTACAGATGCTTAAAATGTCCATTTTTGTTTATGGTATTCTATTTTTATTACAAAGGACTTTTGCAAGTCATAAACTCATTTTCTCTAATAGAAAATTCCTAATTTATCCTGTGTCCCACATACCTGATTTAATTTCTCCATTAAGCATCCTTTCCACAAATATTCACTGAGGCTTGACCATTTGAATTGATTTGCCAGGAGCTGAGAATAAAAGGATGAATAAGTATATATGGTTTTGCCTTCACCAATTGTTAGAGCACCAAGTACACCTTTAAATAAATAATCGAAAACCCGTAAGTGTTGGGATGCAGAGAGCCTCAGCATTGAGGAGAGTCCACTTTTGCTCTGTGTTAAGGGAATTTATATACGTCCCTGTCCTTGCTTTGGAAGATAACACACTCAATAGGCACAGAAAAAAAAAAACAGAAGGAGATATTGGGCACTCTTAATTTCTTTTAGCTATTTGCTGCTACTTTTAAATTTTAATATTTTCTTTAAGGCAGAGTATATTTTTATTGTCAAAACACATTATCCTCATAAAATATTCAGTATTACTATTTGTATACACCAGTATTTACTCCTTTTAAAATGTATTTACCAACTCCAACATCCATTTGTCTCCAAATACTGCATTGCCATTAGAATCCCTCTTGTGTCTGTGGTAAAAGTGGAAATAGAGATAGGAAGCCAGAGAGTCGCAATATATATGCAATAATTTTGCAATTAAAATTTAAATGATGTAATCTAAGAGATATGTAATTGAAATACTATTTTAAAACAGCATCACTTGCTGAGAAGATATTCAAATTGCACAGCATATCTAAGTAGGTTTCCATTTATTTAAAACTCTGGCAATTACTTGAATTTGCTAAGATATAGTGTTTCAAAAAATGAATGATTGATGTTAAGACATTCTTGATAATAGAATAAGAATACATTGAATTTAATGATAGAACTCTTTCTCTTTGACATTAAGTGTGCTTATATATTTAATCATAATACTGTAATTTCTACAATTGCATATTGGTTCTATATTTGAACCATTATCAACATTTATTTTTCATCTTAAGATTGACAAAATTGGCCTTGACAAAGCGTTAACATTTTAATCAAGCTAAAAGACTAAAAGTTGTATCTTTGGTTTGCACCCATTTCCTTTGTTTTGTACTCCCTTTGGTAGCACAGCTTCTCACAGAATCGGAAGTTAAAGAAAGCTTCCAGCAAATCCAATGTCAAATCTTGATATTGAAGGAATATTAACAGAGGTTAGCCTTGCATCTATTTTTTGTAGCTCATAATTTTTGCTACTCTCTGATCTCTGCCAGACTCACACACACACACACACACGCACATATATATATATATATACATACATTGTAAACAACAGAATGAATGAACACCTAGCCTATGCTAAGAGGAGTTTGAAATATCTATCTATCTATCTATCTATCTATCTATCTATCTATCTATCTATCTTCCCAATATAAAAATGTATTCATGCAGCTGTGTAGATTTCAGAAATAAAACAGCTAAAAATTAGATTGACAAAGGATAGTGTGATTATATGGTGTTAATACTGAACTCAAAGAAGTAATGGTTTTTTCTTTAACTTGCATGATCAAGAGCACAGCTATATTTTATAATGTCTTACATTAGCTTCAGGAAAGAATTACAAAATGAAACTGATAAGCTTTCTTTTTAAAATGGAAATTATTCTGATTTTTTTAACTTCTTATAATTCATGTGATTTGTTGACTGTTGCAAATGATCAGATTGGCTGAGAGTGTTAGATGATGAGGAAGAAATAGACACCAGTGAAGGGTACATTTGCAACTCAAGTAGCCTGAAGTTATGCCTAAGCCTGTTCTTCCCAAGTAACAAACTTTTTTATTATTATTAAAAATAAATGAAATTTCTTCCCTGATATCATTATTTTTCAAGGAAAGACCTTTGTTTTAATGAGATTGGATTTAATCCAGTTTATTTGCTTCTGGAAGTTATACAGCATAATTACAATATAGGAAAATCATAATAATCTGTAAATAAAGAAAAAATACTCTGAAGGGATTTTTACCAATATAAACAAGTTTTGAGATTTAGAGATTTCCTGGCAAGATGTAGGTCTTTTACTTGTCAATGGGTAATTTGGGGGGAGGTTCTATAATACAGAGTTGTTAAGCTTGAGTAATATACTCTAGTGCTCCTTTTCCAATTATTGGGTTGTCTTACTTGAAAAATTCTCTCTCCTTTCTATTTAATTCTTTGAATGCTACCAGTGTTGTTGAAGACTCAGGGAGGAACACAATCCATAGGTGTGACTTAGTAATTCCTTACCTGTTCCAATATTTGTTCACTTTCTGAGTTTCTACAGCAACAAGAAAAGATGCAATACAGTGATTCTGTTCAGTTATCTCATAGGAGTCACTAATAGAAGTGAGCTAAGTTCTGAGAACTTGAAATTATTTTAGATACAGACCAAAAGGAATATAGACAACTAGATTTGTCATCAGTTTTCCTACCACTGTTTTGTTTATCTTTTCAATAACAGTCATATCACTATAGCATGTTTTTATATTGGAGTTTTATTTCCTAGCAGGCATGGGAAATGTTATGTTTATTCTTAATCTGTAATCCTTAGAGGGTGTAGTGTCCTTCAACCTCCCTTTGTGTTGGTAGAAGTCATGAAGGAAAAAAACAATGCAGCCCCATGCACAGAGAACAAACTGGATGCATTCAGACTGCAACACTGAGACACAGAGAAGCTCAATGCTCACTAATGTTGTCCATAGTGTAGAAACAGGGTAACCATAAAAGTAATTCTAATAATAAAGACCTTTACTGACAATATAAGGTTGATAAAGTCATTGGAATGAGGGCAGGCAAAAAAGTAAGAGTGGAATAATACTGCTGGAATTTTACCAGGGATATGTCCTCAAAATTCTTTCTTTTAAACTTAGAAAATAATGAAAATAAAAAAAAATTCTTTGTAAACAGTAGTCTGCCTGCCCCACACTTGCTTTTCAGAAGGATTTAATGTATTTCTGGATTTAATGATGTGAATGAATAGGCCAACATTTTCCTCTTTGATAGGAACTTTGGGGTTGTACTGTGTATTCTTTTAAGGGAACCTAAAATATAGAAATTTGAAACAGTATTGTATTTAGTTATCTTCAATTTATAGAGTCAAAGTTTCATATTTGTTTAATAAGTACATTTAAATATTTTAAGAGGCATTAGCACATATTGAAGTTTAAAACAAGGTAACAAAGGCCAGAAGGACAACCACAGCAGGATAACTATATCCAGCTGGGAACCACAAACTTGTCAACACAAAGGAGACTTCAGTCCTCAGGGACCCTAGTCACCTCATTGCACAGAGAAGACTGGAGCCCAAAAGGTCAAGTCAGTTGTCCAAGTGACCAGAACAAGTCAAACAGATGTTCTTAGCCCTTGTTAGTGCTGGAGGCAGAAGTTGAAGTCAGTCTGCATCATCATTCTATTTTTTAACCAATGCATAATAGAGTTATTTATGGAACTGATACCTATATCTATAAAGTTTTTTAAAATTCACATTATGCATTCTAGTTTATGATCTCACATTCATTAAAATGGAAAACTTTCACTTTTAAAATTAGCTTCGCTATATCCTCAGAGGGTGAAATAAAGAATTTTGGTTGAACATCTGAACATCAGATGTTAAGAACTGGTCTTCTTTCCTTCCTTCACTCTGGCCTGAAGTTCTATTTCTACTAGAATAGGCTGTAGGACTTGAAATTTAGTGATCTCCAAATGTTATTGAAAACACAGTGATGTACAACAGTTCTGCAGGAGCCTCCTGTTCTTAGCCGACATTTCTGCTGTCCTTGAGGACAGTGGGAAGTCCTGGGGGTGCAGGTGCGGGACGTTGGTTTCTTCTCCAGGGAGGAGACAGGCAAGGTCAGTAGCCTGCTCCGTTTGGAGGGTAATGAACATGCTGTTCCACTGAGCAGCTTAGACTTCAAGTTTCTGTTCATTGCTTGTCCTCACGGGGTTTTTTGTTGTGTATGGTCTTAATAATTTTCACAAGGAGATTGTGTATTTCAGGAAAACTTCCCCTCCCCCAGAAACAACACAAGGCTCCAAGATGGCAAAATATCGAAAAAAAATTCAGATATTCATTCAGATAGTATTACAAAACATTGGCCTTTGTGACATGACATTTTCTCTTTTTTAAAAATTATTATTTATTTGAAAGGCAGAGTTACAGAGAGAGAAAGAGAGAGATCTTCCATGTGCTGGTTCATTCCCCAAATGGCCACAGTCACTGGGGCTGGACCAAGCTGAATCCAGGAGCCAAGAGCTTCAACCACGTCTCCCGCATGGATGCTGGGGCCCAGGGATTTGAGACATCTTCTGCTTTCCTAGATACTCTAGTAAGGAACTGGATTGGAAGAGGAACAGTGGGGTAGGAACTGGTGCCCATATGGGCTGCTGGCAGCACCCACCCGGCCATGACACCAGCCCTGTGACTTGACGTTTGATCCTGTGTAATTAGAACAGAGCAGTGTTTTTAAAGCATCCCTGGCACTGTCTAACCAAACACTTCCGGATTATTGTTCCTTGCAAATAAGGGATGCAGACCAGAGAGCGCCCTGGCTAAATGTTAAACGCTCAAGCTAAGATGCTGTGCTTGCTCTATCCCCTGTACTCACATTCAACAGGGGCAATAGTTCGTTTTCCTTCTATCTCACAGCTTTTTCAAAGACAGTGATGAAGTTATAATTCCTTCTCTAAGCAGGGATGGCTATTCCAATGGCAGCACCTGCCAAGAACTAGATTTTACCAGAGGGGACTGCACTATAGCCACTAGGTGACAGCCTCGTTCTCTCAACTTCACCAGTCCCAGGGGTCGGTCAGATCTTGTCCCTGGCATGGCGGTGGCCACTGCCTGCCTTCACACACAGTTAACTTGCAAGCCAACTGCATCGGCTTCCTCCGCAACTATGAGTGATGGTGAGAAACATGCCAAAAGGCGCAAAGGCTGCAATTTTAGAGTTAACTGGCAACCTTAGAAGACCATCTTCAGAATGGGAAGGTGGGGCTGAACCATCAGGGCAAATTCATCACTCTGAATTTTACTTTGTAAGTTCGTAATCAATTGCTTGACAAATTAACTTACAAGCTTCAGCAGCAGTCCACATAGGACTATGTTTTCAGAGGACAAGTTGACTTTTAAGGGCAGGGCCTGAGTTACGTCTCACTCGTTCTAAGGAACATGTTTTCAGTACACAAGATGGAGAACATCACAAGAGAGTAAAATTCCTAAAGGGTGGTCTTTTATGTAAAAAATTCAATACCCTGTACTACCTCATTTATGGTATACCTTCCCTTTTAAATACCAGTTAACATAGCCTTGACATATTTAAAATATGTCTCCAGGATATAGTGGTTATTTTTTTCTGTGACTGAGGAACCTATTATGTGAAATGTCTTATTTGCATATAATTAGTACTGAACATAGGTAAATGGACACAGTGTTTAATAGATCTGCCTCATGAGAAACAACTTACGTGAAATAACTAACATAAATGCTTGATAAGAAAAGATCTGATTTCTGTCATTTTAAACAAAACATATAAATGGAAAAAAGTAGCTACATAGTCAGTACATTTGAAAAAGCTATTCTGTAAATTTTATGGCACAGAATACAAAACCAAGGAGTTTCATTAAGAATTTTATCAGTGAAAACAGGATATAGCTCTATAAGCTCTATATCCGTATAGGTTTCTTGACGTTTGACTCTCCAGATGTATAATTCACGATATCAAAAATCCCTTTCTAAGAATTTAAATGTTTACATAAACAGTGAAGGTTGAGAGAGAGGAAAAGGAAAGTAGCAGTTAACTCACTGGTAAAATCTTTTTTTTTTTTTTCCATTTAGAAATCTTTTTGTTAAAAGAGAAAAAAACATCTATCTCATAAAAAAGAACCCTTTTAGGGGCCGGCACCGTGGCTCACTTGGCTAATCTTCTGCATGCGGTGCCAACATCTCATATAGGGGCCGGATTCTGTCCCGGTTGCCCCCCCTTCCAGTCCAGCTCTCTGCTGTGGCCTGGGAAGGCAGTGGAGGATGGCCCAAGTGCTTGGGTGCCTGCACCCACGTGGGAGACCAGGAGGAGGCACCTGGCTCCTGGCTTCGGATTGACATAGTTCCGGCTATAGCAGCCATTTGGGGAGTGAAACAACAGAAGGAAGACCTTTCTCTTTGTCTCTCTCTCTCTCACTGTCTAACTCTGTCAAATTAAAAAAAAAAAAAAAAAGAACCCTTCCATCCAAAATATGCAAGGAGCTCCTAAACTAAGTAAACAATCGCACAGTTTAAAAATAGGAAAAGACAATGAACAGAACCCTCACCAAAGATATTCAGATGAAAATCAAGCATATGAAAAGATGCACAATATCATATGTCTTTAGGGAAATGCAGATTAAAACAATAAGGAAAACCACTACATAAGTATTAGAATAGCTAAAATATGAAATCTGACAGCAGCAAATGCTGACAAGAACGTGGAACACCAGAAACTCTCATCCACAGCTGGTAGGAATGCAAAATGGTACAACTACTTTAGAATATGGATTGGCAGTTTCTTACAAAACTAAAAATGCTCGTGCCATTTGATCCAGCAATCATTCTCTTAGGTACTCATACAAAGGTTTGTGCTTGTATAAAAACCTGCATGCAAATGTTTATAGCAACCTTATTCATGTTTGCCCACAGTCAGAGGTAACCAGGATGCCCTACAACTGGTGAATGGATAAACAACTCTTGGTACATTCAATGAAAAAAAGAAATGAGTTCTCTCAAGATACAAAGGACATGAAAGTCCATTAAAGGGTTGTAGCCATAGCAAAGAGCTGGATTGGAAGTGGAGCAGCCGGGTCTTGAACCGGCACCCATATGGGATGCCAGCACTGCAGGCAGCAGCTTTACCCGCTATGTCACAGCGTCAGCCGCTAAACTCAGTTTTAAAAATTAATTTCCAAGTAGACATATTTCATGGTCACAACATATATAATATATATTCCTCTGTTTGTAACACATGAATTTCAGTGACTTCAGATTTAGAGAATGTAATATTTAACTTCATAATTTATATTATGTATTCTGTGTTAAACACCCATAGTAAAATATTACTAAATTATAGTAAAGTAATCTCTAGTTTTTTTTATTGAATTAGTTTATTTCTGACAAATTGAACTTGGAGATATTAGTAAAAGTCAATAGAAATTGTCATTGGTGAACATTTCTAGATATTAAAAAAGATGTGTTTCTATTATAATAAAATTGAATTTAGGTAGTATCTTCCTTAATTTTACCTTTGTAGAAGCAGTTTATATGTTTTTTATTAACAGAATGTTCAATTCTTTTTCTTATTAAACACACTACTGAATAAAATGCAAAGATTTAACAGGAAAGAACTAGAATCGCATGTATCAATACAGTGAGGTTCTTTTTCAGCTAAGTAGAATGTTTTAATAACTAATCTATAAGGTAGAAAAAATCAAATAAGATTGAACAGCACGGAATGATTAAGAAGGCCCTAGGGTTGCGTACAAAGGGCAGTGGGGTGGGAAAGTGGGGTTGGTTCAGTTTCTCCTCTGCTTTCCAGGGAACACCTTAATCCTACAATTACCTTGCATTCGATTTCATTTGTCTTTGTTTTCTTTACCAACATATTCAATCAAATTATCCTATCAGCACACAAATTTACTGATTATATTGATTGTAATCGATTTAACCAGTTCCTATTAAGAGTTTAGAATATTTCCAAATTCAGTGTATGAATTAAATTATAATAAGCATTTACTAGTATAGATCTTTGTTCACATTAGAGATTTTAAATGTAAATTCCTACAAGTGAAATTTCTAAGACCACAATCAGTGAATTTCAATTTTTCGATAGATATTGTCAACACAAATGAACAAAGAGATTTTGTAAATACATGCTGTTGTCTTTAAAAAAAATTAAATCACCATATGAATTTCTTCTTTAAAAACGGCAACTCCAGTTTAAATTAATGAATTCACAAATGAACTCATGGATTTTTACTGACAAGGTCTAAGCTATCAAGGCAAAAAGATTTATTTTATACTCCTGATTAAATAAAGCTAAATGAAGGAGCCCCATCAAATTGATTGATAGTGTTATTTTATATTAAAAATTCATCCAATACGTTATTATGCAGAGTCTATTAAGGGAGGAAAATTCTTTTACGAAGAAAAATATTTTACTTAGTAATTAATTAAAATGAAATAATCTTGGTTTTTTGAGCAACAAATCATTCGGCATCTTACCTGTGGGAAATATAGGAGAAGGTGAAAAGCAAGAGAAAAGTAGGGATAAAGATCTCTCCAAGCATTTTAATTTGAAGGAATTGCTTCTTAATTGTGGGAAAGATAAGAATTCCACCTCATGTCACTTTATTTCACTATATCACTGGGAAAAAGTTCCTGCTGTTATTCTAGAATGTGGGAGAGAGGCTGCCTTGTCTGCACCGTTTAAAGGTTTTGAAGGCTATTGAGGGAGTACAGCAAAGGAGAGCAGGGTTCGCTATTCCAATATTTTTCCCATTCAAACAACAAAATCACTCCCTGGTGCGATGCAATAGCTGATCGCTGATGAATGCTTCTAAGAACAACCAGAAAAGTCAGATGAAGTTTAAAGACTTAAATTCTGCCAGGCAAGCTGAAGTGATCAGGGAGGAAGTCCCTAGGAAGAGAGAGACGTGTATTTGTGTTGGCCAAACTTGCTGCATTCGCTTCTCCACAGTGCCATTAATTACTAATGCAGAGACCAAGAACTCCTAAGAACTCAGGTTGAGACTGGCAATGTAGGGGCAGTACGCATCAGAGCTTACTGCAAACTCTTGGATTATGGGAGACAAGACTTGGATTTTGCCAATATACCCAGGAATGAGGAATTAAATTCCTAGAGAGAAAAATGCAGGAAGAAGTAAGCCCAATGCAGGACCCATTTTACTTGGAGTTGTTTGAAGATTAAGTTGCTTGAGTTAAAATCTAAGAAACCAAGCATAAAGCAGCTGGAACAGTAAGAGTCCCTTTTCCTCGCATTTTCATGGTGCTAGGGACAGAGAAATTAGACTCCAGAGCCTGCAGAGTAGGAGAAGCTGCAGAAAATGATCCAGGCTTTCCCATGGTCAAAAGAAGGCAAGAAAAGGAGAACACATATTAAATGGGTAGAACACAGAGGTTGTAAATAGCAATGCAGGCATAAACCCGAATATGCCAATACAAAGTGTTAAAACCAATACATATGCATCTGATGCTATGAAAAAAACGATCTGGATTTCAAAAAAAATTTTATATCAGATCTACTTATAACTCAATTTTCCATGAACTTTTAAAATTACTTTTAAAAAAATATTTATTTACTTGAAAGGCAGAGTTACAAAGAGGCAGAAAGAGAGAGGGAGAGAGTGGGAGAGAGAGCGAGCGAGTGCTTCCACCGCTTATTCACTCCCCAGATGGCCTCAACAGAGGGAGCTAGGTCAATCTCAAGCCAGGGGCTAGGAGCTTCTTTCAGGTCTCCCACATGGGTACAGGGGCTCAAGGATCCAGGCCGTCTACTACTGCCTTCCCAGGCCACAGCAGAGAGCTGAATTTGAAGTAGAATAGCTGGGACTTGAACTAGTGCCCATTTGGGGTGCCCGTACCGCAGGCAGCAACATCACCTGCTACACCACAATGCTGGGCCCCTAAAATTACTTTTGTAAGCCGTGAGAATATTTCATTTAACAAATAAAACCAAATTGGATTTTTTAATTTCTTTTTTTTCAACTTTTATTTAATAAATATAAATTTCCAAAGTACAACTTTTGGATTATAGCAGCTTTTCCCCTCATAATCTCCCTCCCACCCACAACCATCCTATCTCCCACTCCCTCTCTCATCCCATTCGTCATCAAGATTCATTTTCAATTGTCTTTATATACAGAAGATCAACTTAGTATATACTAAGTAAAGATTTCAGCAGACTGCACCCACACATTCTCAGGAATACAAGTCAAAGATAAGTACATAAAGTTGAAAGTAAAAGGGTGTGTGTATAAATAAATAGAAAACTGGCTTAGCCATATTAACATGACTCAAGATAGAACCAGTTTATAATGACTGAAAATTATATAGTAATTATTTCATAGGAAGATAGCAATTCTAAATATATGAACAAGTGATTGTCGAGCTTTAAAGTATTCAATATTGACCCAAATAAAGGAAAAAAATTGGCAACTTTGCAATCAAAAAGGGAAACTTTAACCTACTCCCTTAGTAACTGATAGAAAAAAGCAGGAAAAAATTCAGCAGGATTTAGAGGATTTGAACAGCATGGTTAATGAACCAATTATTAGAATGTTCTTATTCTTTTCAAGCACACATTTAACATGTACGAAGTCAACCCATAAGCTGTGAGAGTAAGTCTCAAGTATTTGCAGAGGATTTATATATTTATTTGAAAGGCAGAGTTAGAGGGCGAGACAGAGGCAATGAGGTCTTCCATCTTCTAGTTCAGTCCGCAGGTGTCAGCAGTGGTCGTGGCTGGGCCAAGCCAAAGTCAGGATCCTGGAACTCCGCACGGGCCTTCCGTATGAGAGCATGGGCCCTACAGTCTTGTGCTGCTTTCCCCAGACACAATGGCAGGGAGCTGGATCAGAAGTGTAGCAGCTGGGACATAACCTGCAGCACCACAGTGCCAGCCTCTGTGCTATTTAAAAATCAGTCAATTCCTCGTACTCTATTAAAGAGCAAATGGGAGAAACATAATTAATAAATGCATGCATAAATTTAAAAATTATAAAAATAAAATTTAAAAATAAATTTGCAACATAAAACAAAAAACTTCTTTAGAACATACAACACAAATCAAAATTATCAAGACTACAGTGAATATCCTAGTAAAAGATAAATCATGGAAAATGTTCTAGCTGAGATGGAAAGTAAGATAAGGATGCTGACACTGCCCCAGTTTAAACTTGTCTCAGCCAGTTCTGCAAGGAAGTTTGACATGCACAGGAATTGTAAAGATGAAATAAAGCAGTCATCGTTTGCAGATGAATTGATTATCGATGTACAAGACAGAGTTTGAAAAATGAATTTTAGAATCTCCTATACAGTAGCTTCAAAATATCAAATGTGTAATAAAACGTGTAATGAGAAATAGGTAAGATTCCAAAAAAGAGTTTGTTCAATAGTCATGGATTGCAAGATTCAATATTGTAAAGGTGTCAATTTTTCTTTTTACTATGGATTGAGCTATGTATTATGTGAATTTCAGTCCAAATTTTAGGAATGTGTGACTGTGTTCCCAAACTGGAGTAAAATACCAAGCTGATTGTATATTTTGGATGAAAATACCAAGGGGCAAATCAACATGCAAACTTTGAAGAATTTTAGATGACTCATGTTACTAGAAATGAGTACTTAGTGTATAGCTAGTAAAATAGGCAATCTTGTATTGGTGCAAGTTCAGAAAAACGGGCAAATGGATTGACTTGGAAAGTGAAACAGATACTTGCAAACACAATCACTGGATTTGCAACAAATATTTCCCCAAAGCCCTGTAGGGAAAACATTACTTTTCTAATAAGTGACAATGTATCAATTTCACAGTTGAACAACCATTAAAAAGATAAAGTAAATCACAAATTCCAGCTCTTATTGTATTCCAAAAAAAAAAAATGAAACTGGATGTGTTGTAGATCCACATGTAAGAGGGGAAACAAAGTTTCTAGAATATAACAGGGAGGACATCTTCATACTCATAGACAGGGTTGAAACAGAACACAAATACAACTAGCATAAAGTAAATGATAAAATTAAGGACATGTGTTGAGGCGTGCGTTTGAATGCAGCAGGTTAAGCCAGCACTTGGGACTCCCATATTCCTACATCCTATATTCAAGTGCCTGATCAGGTCCCGGCTAGTCTGCTTCTGATCCAGCTTCTTGCTAATGTGCCTGGGAGGTGGCCAATGATATCTAAAATACCTGGGATCCTACCATCCGTGGGGGAGACTTGGGTAGGGATCCTGGCCTCTGCTTTCCACCTGGCCTAGCCTTGGCTATAGCAGACACTTGTGCAATGAGCAAGCAAATGGAAGAATCTCTTTCTTTACCAATCTTGCAAATACAGTTTAAAAATCTTTTATAAAACAATCAATGTGTGTTTATTCAACGATGTGATTAAGAGATTCAGATATTTCCAATACACATCTCTGTCAAAGATACTTACCAAATGGGCTCAAATGAATTGAGAATCCTAAGTGTTGGTAGGACGTGCAGCAACAGTACCTGTTTGAGAGATCATAAACATTTACTTTTAAGAACTGGTTGGCGGATCTACTATAAAATCTTAACACATGCTTCCCTTAAGACTCAGTAATCCTGCCTGGATACATCAACAATATAATACCACTCTTTATAATAGCCTAGGAGTGATGATTCTAAATGCATAACAGTTGTAAAAAGGGACAAATAAACTAGTACATGCATACAATGGAAAAGGTCAAGAAGACTGAATGGTCTCTTGCTGCATGCAATAGGGGTGGGAGGGAAATTGGGGGGGGAAGCCATTGTAATACATAAACTGTACTTTGGAAATTTATTAAATAAAAGTTAAAAAAAAGATGCAATAGACTACAGAGTATATGATTGCATTTGTATAGAGTTCAAATTCAGGCAAAAATATCTATATTGCAAGTTTTTCAAGAAAATGGAATGGAATAATAATAGTTACTGACCTGGGTGATAGTTCTAAAGCTTTGTTCACTTCCGTTTATGAATGATAAAAAAGGGAAGAAAAAAAGATTGATTTTAAAATTAAACACTTGAAATGTTTTTAAGACAAATTTTTAGACTTAGCAGCAGCTGCCTTAGACTGCTAGGCTTTCTAGGATTTGCCACTTAAGTAAAATCATAAATAGAATCTAAATATCTTTCTCAAAGTATATTTTCTGGTCTATGATATTAAAATAAGCTAATTTCATTCATTAAGTAGTCAAGTGAAGGGTGGTGTGGAGTAGAAGCAGCACATGATTTAATTTTTAAAATTAGAGTTGGGTACAGATCTAATCTCTGGCATTTATCGTTCATTTAGGATTGCAAGATAATTTTTCACCCAGTTTCTGTGTATGTAAGCAGAGGGGTGGGATATCAAGCCTGATGGGCTATCCTGAAAATGAGGAATAACAAAAGCACAGTTCTGAGCAGAAGCTGTGTATCCCTGTCATCCAAGAGTCCCCTAGAATCCAGAGGCGGAAGGTGTTACAGTTTCCTGACTCTGAACCTCTGCCTTTCTCAGTACGAAAGCCCTGCGTGCCCCCAGGCTTCAGAGGAAGTGGATTAACAGAAGGTTGCTCAGTGAGATGGGAGGGGTGCAAAGGGATTTAGTTATAAAATCAAAGGCTTCTTGGCATAGGAGTGGTGCTTCTTTCCCTGGGCTTCAAAAAGTTGTTCCATTTTTAAAAATGAAAAAGTGTTTTCTCATAAGAAGTAACATGGAAATTTGAAAGTAATAGGGAAAAATCATAGAGAACAAATACAATGCTACATTTTGCTAACTAGTCCTTCTGTTTTGTTGACTGCCTTTGATCTAAATAGGCAGTATTTTAAATGGTGTTGATTTCCTTCTGTTCCCCATCCTTTTACACACAAGGTAACTTCAAAAAGTTCATGGAAAATGGAAATAAAAGAAGTTTATTTTGATACAAAAATTTTGAAATCTATGAGTGAGGAGGGTCTTCAAAAATTCATAAGACCATATTATGAAGAAACAATGCATGGATTTCAAAGTTTTTGCATCCAAAAATTATTTTTCATAATTTTATATACTTGTTTGAATCACAGAGACGTACCCTCATCCATGTGAATTGCACTGAATTTGCATTTCTACATGTTGAGTTTTTCCTATTTCATTCTTTATGAAAGGCTTTCTTCCATTATCTTTGAAAACATAATTAAAATGATTAAATTACATTGCATTTTTGCGTGGGGATAGTTTATCCAATTCCAACCTGTTGGTTTACTAACCCCACTTTGTGATGCCTTCTTGATTGGGTGTGAACACTTGGAGTCGGTAAAATTCTCATCTCTAATTTCATTCAGTGGCTGCTTCACCCATGAAATTATTTTCATATGGGTGCTTATTCATGTTTTGCAAGTTGCATTATATGGCTCTTGGTTCTTGAGGAGAATCGTGTAGCTCCTGAAGCTTCTTCATGGGAAGCTGATGATGACACACCCCACGTTTTGGTTCAAAAGTTGAATCAGAGAACCTTGTGCCTGGGTGCCCTGAGGAGAGAATGAGCTCCAGAACCAAGGACATAACGCTGCTTTTGAGCCAGTGGTTGGCTGTGATGGGGACCAGTTTATCCTAGGAGGTGCGCTGTCTGCTTCCATTTGCAATGATTCTCGCACTTGTGACAGAAACTCCATTTCTTCCTCTCACCTTGAGCCCTTTCCCTAGAACACTCCTATACAAGAGACCAGCTGTCTTTAAGGAAAGTTAAAAGAGCTGCTGGCATAAACATGCAGAGCATGATGAGAACAATTAAATGAGGTATCCATTAATTCTAAATTACATATTGAAGTTTATAAGCGATATGTCAAATATTAGGCACTGGCTCACGTATTGTATGCTGAACTCTCATTTCTCTTGTGCATTGAGATTCCTCTAACTTCGGTCTTGTGGTTTGTGACCTGCGTATCCCTCCATGCTGTGCTGTCCTGCCCTTTTACAGCACCTGTACACATGTCTGAAACAGATAAATGAGGGTTTAGCTAGGACAAATCTTAGTCATATCTTCCGAAGATGAATGTTGTTGTGCACAGTTAAATATCGGGAATAGTTGTGGATGAACAGAGTAGGTGATTTTCAACTCAGCAACATGCAGAATGCACATGTTGAGCAAAGTCTGTTTCTTTGTCTATTTATTAGAAACCAAAACTCTACAGTGTCCACTATAGTGCCAGACATATGGCATTGATTAATCAGTGTTTGTTCAATAACTGTTGTCTTCAGTTCATGTAATGTCCTGTTATGAAGAATAGTCCATATTGTAGCTCAGTTAACTGAATTATACAGAAATAAACAAACCACATTCCATCTTTACCCTTAGTGAAAAAAGAATTGTATAACTTATAACTCCATACCTGGTCTCAAAAGTTGTTTAAAGCAGTGTGTCTCAGTTTCTATTGTGCATAAGAGCCTTGTGGGGATTAGGGTAAGCTACAAATTCACATCCAGTAGGCTTCCATACTTATCTACCCTGCTCCCAGGAAATGCTAATGCCACTGATCCAAGGACCTCACCTGATGTCAGCCCTGGGTTTGTCACAGTTGACATATTGGAATCACCTGGGAAGCTATAGAAGCTATTGATGCTGAATTTGATCCCCAAGATACTTAGATTGAGTGGATGTGACCTGAGATTCTGACCTCACACTTACTCAAGTCCTTCAGTTTGCTACCATACAGAAGATTGGGTGCAGAACCTGCTCACAAACTTGAGAGTTATAGCTCAAGTCCAGGCTACAAAACCCGATGTGAACTCTGTCGTCTTCCAACCTGGAAGAGTTCAGTTGTGTAACTCCATTGTTGCGTAACACAGAATAGAGAGTCAGATTCGTCAGGGTTGCCAATTGCTGCCCAAGAAGGAGAAGCAATGATCTGCACAGATTAAAGAATGAATACAAACTAGAACTGAAGTCTTGGGGCCTTGGGTGTGAGTCCTCTCATTTGACATCTAGCAACCCTTGCTGCCTTTACCGTCCATGAAATATTTTCGCATCTTTGAAAGAAACAACCTTATGGGATTGGTGATTTTTGTTTTACCCATTCTCAAACAATCTTTAATGAAGATAATAACTGATCAATTTAAACATCAGGGTTTGAAAGTCCCACTGATTATTAGATTATAAATGAACACATATGTTCATTACAAAAAGAGCATCTTTTAAGAAAATCAAAAACAGAATGCCTGTAGGAGGAAGGATGCTAAGAAAAGGGGCAACTGGCACTTTGCCGAACACGCCTGTCATTTTATCCTGCGGCTCTATTGTGTGAGTCACAACAGAGAGACCACAGGTATAATCAAAAGCTCTGTTATGACCAAGGCAGGGATTTACCTGGTCTTCTGATTTCTTAGGATGGCAGTGGATTGAGGGACAGAAAACCTTTGGAATGAACTAAATTGAGATGCCTATACAATTAAAACAGTGGCACCCAAGATTTGGTAGAACGGATGAATCTTTACACAATAATGGACTTTAAAATGTTTTTTTCTTTAACTGATACATAAAAATCATATGTGTTTATGGGATACCATGTGATATTTCAATACATTATATATCCTATGTAATTTTCATATCAGGGTAAACATTTCTTTATCCCTAAATAGTAATGTATTGTTAGTGCTAGAGCTATAGTGTATAATTTTCAGAGGCAGAAATGCTATTGTTCTCACCTGGAAGGCTACCCCAGTGCTATCTCTTTTATTTGTGTATCATTTTCTCAGTGCTCATGAATTAGCAAGAGCTTGAGATTTGGTCAGATCGTCTGCATTTAAACGGCATTTGCTCTTTTTGGTGTGTCACCCTGGGCAAGTTAATCAGCCTCTCTGAACTTCCATTTCCGTATCTGTAACACGAGAGTCCTGGCAGTGTCCACCCCATGCAGATGTAGAAAGGATGAGACTATTTCAGCTTGAGGACGTACAGTAGTGCCGTGCCTAGGGTGGTGAATAATGATTTTTAGCCATTGTTTTCTTATTCTTGACATTATTATTTTTATTTTCAAATTTGTGTTTGTTTCCCCTCAATTATATGCTGACTCTCTGAAGACAGGTTTCATGCTTTGTCATGTGCCACACCTCATCACTGAACCTCCTCCTGGTCCCAGGTAAGAGAGGAGCATGGCGAGTGCTGCTCACTCTTCCCCATCTTGCAGACCTTTCACTGTTGTTATTAAAAGGCGTTATTCTCCAGATGGGGATGACATACATGCTCAATCCATTTCTTCCCCTTGGAATACTCACGCAAATAACATTTATAAATACAAAGAGGTCAGCAGGCGCCACGGCTCACTTGGCTAATACTCCACCTGTAGTGCCAGCTCCCCAGGTTCTAGTCCCAGTTGGGGTGCCGGTTCTGTCCCGGTTGCTCCTCTTCCAGTCCAGCTCTCTGCTGTGGCCCAGGAAGGCAGTGGAGGATGGCCCAAGTGCTTGGGCCCTGCACCCGCATGGGAGACCAGGAGGAAGCACCTGGCTCCTGGCTTCGGATCGGTGCAGCACGCCAGCCGTAGTAGCCATTTGGGGGGTGAACCAGCGGAAGAGAGACCTTTCTCTCTGTCTCTCTCTCTCTCTCTCACTGTCTAACTCTGCCTGTCAAAAAAAAAAAAAAATACAAAGAGGTCTTCAAATTGTTCATGGATATGTGTATTCTGAAAAAAAAACTATTGATGTCAAAATCTTCTTAGACCAGGAATTATGCTTTAATTCTACTTTTCATAGATTTTTAAAATGAAGTACTGTGCTTCTGGTAGTCTGTTTCCAATAAATGATGGGTGAAGGCCAACTCCGCACAGTCCATCATACATGACTTCTCTCTTTATCAACCCCAAATCTTACAAAGTAAAATGATGTGAAATCAAAGATTTTCACAATGCTGCAGAATTGGCTAAAACACATTGAATGCATTCTCACAGTATTATAATATATGATGTTAAAATAAAACCAAATAAACTGAAACAGCCAGACATATTCCATTTGAACTTATATTTTAAAATTTCCAGCAGATAAAAGATTCCCCCCTCTCCCTTTCATATAAATAAATAAATCTTTATAAAAAATTCTGCTCTGACTTTTTTATACTAAACATGCTTGCCCTGATTCATAAATAAGCCATGATCTCATCAGTTTAGTCGTAGGCTTTGTCATTTAGGGCGTTATAATTTATATTTTGTTGTACTGACTAATGCTGTGGTACTCAGTGGCTAAGACAGAATTTGTTTATAACCTTCAACACTGTGTAAACTTGTCTTCTTCCTGGGCAGAGACTCTTCAAATTATAATTTTAAATGATTCCCCTTTCACTCACCAAAGCCACGCTTAAGGAGAAGTCAAGGTAAATTATCAATAATTTACATATTCATTGATGCTGACCCCATGAATTTAAGATTTGCCATTATCTTTTCAAGTATTTTCTTAGATGATGATTGGTTATAAATATTGGTTCAAAACAGCTGTACTATACAATGCTTTGATGATAGTTTGCAAATATTTATATACTCAGCAGACATTCATTTTTTTGCCAGGTGCCTTTCTCAGGTATTAGAAATACTAGAATGAGTAGGACACAAATAATGTACAAGAATGCAGTGAGTACCATGAGACCCCGAAGCTGGACATGGTAGCAGACACAATTTGATAACTGTGTCAATAGAACTCATTTACTTGGGATTATTTATTGTGCATCTACTCTATGTCAGGATTTGCATCTAGCATTGAAGCTACAAATATTTAACTGCTCAGAACCTGTGTCCTGAAGCAGTCTGGGATATGGTGGTGGGGAAGTCACATTGCTAAACACACAGAGATTTGAGAACATGCATAGACTACATGAGCTCCCAACAGTGGAGTGGGACAAGTAGTTGTGACAGGGTAGTTAAGGAGTTTCTAAGATGAACGATAGAGCACAAAATTGGCTGATTTTTTAAAAGATTTGTTTATTTTATTTGAAAGTCAGAATTACACAGAGGAGAGGCAGAGAGAGAGAGAGGTCTTCCATTCAATGGTTCCCTCCCTCCCCAATTGGCCGCAATGGCCAAAGCTGAGCCATTCCGAAGCCAAGAGCCAGAAACTTCTTCTGGGTCTCCCATGCGGTTCAGGGGCCCAAGGACTTGGGCCATCTTCTACTGCTTTCCTAGGTCATAGCAGAGAGCTGGATAGGAAGTGAAGCAGCTGGGTCTTGAACCGGCACCCATATGGGATGCCGGCGCTTCAAGCCAGGGTGTTAACCTGCTGCACCACAGTGCTGGCCCCACTTGGCTGATTTTTTAAAGTATAAATTGGAGGTGTAGAGGAAGGATGCTTCAGATAAGCGGTGTTAGGGCATATCTGTAGAACTATAAAATGTTATTTGGCTGGGCCTCTAGGGGCGAAATGAAGGTGAGTGTGTTGAGATGGGTTTCTCAAGGCAGGGCGCGTCAGACTGTCAGCTCTTGTGTTCCAGGCTGAAGCATGCAGACTGTTTTCTAAGAAGAGGGCAGTGGTGTTAGCCTTCACCTTGCTGCCATGGAGGATGTATTAGAAGTAATCTGTTTGGTCTCCAGCAAAATAAATAGCTTCTATTAGGTAAATTATCTCCTCCACGGGAACTGCTATCATTTTTCATGATTTCTCTCTGGAGGGCAATTTGCTTTTACTGGGAATGTACTGGAATCAATCAGCTGTTCTAACAATAATTAATCAGCAGCGGTTTATTGAGCTCCTGTTCATGAAAAGCATTTACATGTTATGTATGCACAAAGCAGCCAGCCATCAACCATCAGGTGTCCCCAACTTTCCATCCGGTTTGGGTCTGGCTCCTCTTTTCTTTGTGATTTCATCACTGGCCCCTCCCCAGCCTCCTCGGCTCTGAAATGCTCCTGTCAAATGCGTTGCAATCCTGACCCATGGCCTTTGCATTCATCTATTCTCTCTGCCCAAAAGGAAGCTTTCTCCAGAATTTTCCGGGCTGCCTTGTGACGCACTGGGTTCTGGCTCTTCATGGAGGTCTTTCCTCACTCTGCCATCAGGTCTCTCAGCTACCTTCTCACCTCCCCACTGACCTGCCTGTTCTTTCCATCAAAGTCTTGTAGTACCCTCTGAAGTTGTCTCGTTCAGCAGTCATTTCATTCTGTTCTCCCCTGCCATCCTCTCTTTCCTGTTCCTTCTCCAAGGTTGTGAGGTTATGGCAGGGGCATCTTGTGTCTGCATGGTTGTGCAGCACTTTGGGCAGTGTCCAGCACATAGAAAACGCTCAGTAAGTATGCGTTGAATGAATGAATGCAGGAGTAAAGGAACACAACTTCCTCTGTCAAGAGCTGGAGCTGTCCACTTCCACAAACACGTCTAGCAGTATGTTTTGCTAAGCAATAGAATTTCCTGGGGAAAATTGCACCATTTCTATGGGAGCTCGAAGCACACTGTCACTGTTTATCTTTCCTCCAGTGGATATAAATATATATTCCACAGCATTGTACATTCATCATGCCTTTGTATATGAATTTCTTGCTATGCTTGGTTTCCATAACAACCCTAGCAGTAGATGGTGCAGTGCATAGAGACCGCGTATGAGGAAAGTTGAACTCTGAAAGGTGACATCACGTGGTACGAATCTGTTCAGACCATATCTGTTGAGTTTTAGTCTTTGAACTCATCATGCTGACATTTTATAGACTGACCTGACTTTAAGCTAAAAGTTGCAGCTGAAAGGCCGAGCACATAATGAAGTTAAGAAGATTGAATGAGGAACACCGAGAACGAGATAGTCCCTGGATCCTACGTACTGTGTGGATGTACGAGAGTTCTAAAGCATGATACAGTTTCTTCTCTAAAGGTTCATTCGAATCTCCTATATGTTACTGTGCACGGACTCATTTGTGGCTGGTTCAGCACTCCCATTTGCATACTTGGTAGCACTGTGGTCAAAACTCTTTACCAGAAGATAGCATGCATGACTGAAAGAGGGGCTACAACAGAATAAAGCCACCCAAGGAGAACACCTACACATGAGACAATGGTGTAGGGAGCATAATATCAAATTATCACAGTGATGCCCATTGATTGAGAGTTTAATAACTCATTAAGGGACAAAATAAATTTCAGAAGCCTGATTCTGTAGAGATCATCGTCTTGAACATTGTAAAGAGTGCAGGAAATAATATAATCAAAATAGTAGTCTAAGAATTAGTCTTTGGATTATGGTTTGGTTATGATTTGGATTTTAAGTATAAGCGAAAAATAACAAATATGCTTCCAATTAGAATAATTACACACTGAATAAATCTCCCTAATAAATTAGGCAATAAAGATTTACCTTAAGAAATTCTGGAAATAAATCTTTGGATCAGCTTGACCTTATAAATTATGTTTCTAAGTATAAGAGAGTGAGATTTAAATCCTGGTAAGTATTAAGAAAAACAGAAAATAATTTTGACATACTGAACAAAAGATGCATAAAGATAGCTAATAAGCAAAGTCTATGTTAAGGCTAATTTAAACACTAACATAATTTCATACTTTAAAATCTATTTTCCCTTCTCATACAAAAGAGTACAAGGCATGGAAGGTTAGACCACTGCGGGTGATGCCACTGGCATCCCATATCAGAGTGCTGATTTGATTTCCAGCTTTTCTGATTCCAATCTAGCTCTTCTGCTTGTGTGCCTGGGATGGCAGGGGAATATGGCCCAAGTTCTTAGAACTCTGCTACCCACATGGGAAACTGGGGTGGCATTTCTGGCTCCTGGCTTCAGCCTAGTCCAAGTGTTGTGGCCATATGGGGAGTAAACCAGTGGATGGACGATTGATCTCTTTCTCTCTTTCCTCTCTCCCACCCATCATTAAGCCTTTTAGATCAACAAATAAATCTTTTAGATCAACAAATAAAATATAGGTGCTTCCTTTGCTTCAGAAAGCAATCTTGAAGCCAAACAAGTGATCTCTGATGAAAATCAGCACAGAACTGTCACTGAATTATGGAAGCAATTCTCTAAGCTCTAGGTGGAAATAATAAGATGAATTTAACCCTGAGCACCATTTCTTGAAAATAAATGGTTAAATGTAGAGCCTACTTGATCAATGAGTGTTTTGGGCAAAGACAAATCAATCTTCTAAATAATACACAGTGAGGAAGTGTTTTGTTTCATCTTGTGACTTCTATAGAATTGGCACCCGATAATTCCAAACAAAAGTGTGTTTGTTTAAAAGCTTTCAGGGGATGGATGCTTGGGCAAACTCATCCACATTTCATTCCAGCTTATTTCTTGTTTGGCATCTTTGATTTTTGGAGCAAGCTGTTCTGGCTAGTGGAGTCAATAATTCAGTGGTTCCGTGCAGTGACAGTGTGCGTGTTTCAACCATGCAGGGGAACTGGGTTGACCTTCTGCTTCATGCTTCCTGTGGTACAGTCAAGCTGCACTAATTAGGTCACTCATTCTTTGAACTGATAGATTTTCCTACTTATCTTTCCTTCCCTATTTCCCCAAAGTAGGGCTTTCTATTACAGCTCATTGACGTGTTTCTTTTTCCTACACTTCTTTCAATCTGAGTCAACCAAGCAGACCACGTCATGTTTGTAAATATGTAAGCAGGCTTCTGTGTCCTATTTAAATTAGTCACCCACTGTGTAAGAGATTTTGCTCTGCTGTTCCCAGGGTTACATGCTCCCTGTATATTCTTCTGTTTGACTCTACAGACAAACCTGTGGCCCCATCACTACTTTTACCATTCCCATCTTGTGGGTGGATGAATTGAAATTTAAAATGCAAAAGTGAATAATCCAAGGAGAAGCAGATGTTAAGGGCTGGGCTGAATACAGACAATACACTGGACACTCTTATTTGCTTTAAATGGTGGACATGCACACTATAAGGAAGCTGAAGCTCAACGGCCCATCAGATTGTAGTAGGAATGCTTCATGTCAGTGGTCAAAACATTTTAGTTATTGCTTGTATGTACCAATAATTATGATTTGGGTAAATACTAAATATTGAGTTTATAAACATGCAATTATTTGAGTCTGTTTATATAACCATATTCTTTTTTAAGATTTATTTGAAAGGCAGACTTACAGAGAAACGGTGGGGGGAGTCTTCCATCTACTAGTTCAACTCCGCAAAGGACTGCAATGGCTGGAGCTGCGCCAATCTGAAGTCAAGAGCTGGGAGCTTCTTCTGGGTCTCCCACGCTGGTGCAGAGGCCCAAGGAGTTGGGCCATCTTCCACTGCTTTTCCAGGCCATTAGCAGAGAGCTGGATAGGAAGTAGAGTAGCCAGGACTCAAACAGGTGCACATATGGGATGCCAGTATGGCAGTTGGCGGCTTTACCCACCATGCCACAGTGCCGGCCCCATAAGCAGAATCTATGTAGTGCCATAGCACATTGATGAAACAATTCTCTTTAAGAGTACCTGGGATTCCTTTGCTAAATCTGAAGCCCATTGTTAACCTTTTCTTATTGATAATAATACTTTAACATTTTATCTGAATATTGTAAGCCTGAATAGCTTCTTTTTGATAGCTCTTTTGATGGGAATCGTTGACATTTTCTAATTATCTGAACATTTTTTCACCTCGACTCTCCATCTACCATTCTCTATCCTCATCTTGAAAAAAAATTAAGAACCTGCTGTGGCTCAGTTTTCATACTTTTTCCCACCTCTATGTTCTTTATCCCATTTTTCACCTGCAGAAATTGTTCATAATTTAGCTGAAGTACCACCTCCACCAATAAAACTTAATGTTCTGAGCTTTCTCTAAACTTCTGTTGCATCAAATGTATTAGGAACAAATTGGTTGTCTGAGATGTGCTCATGTGTATTATTTTTTAAAAAGATTTATTTATCAATTTGAAAGAGTTAGAGAGAGGGAGGAAGAGAAAGAGAGAGATAGAGATCTCTAGAGCTCTTCCATTATTAACTTGTTCTCTCCCTAAATGGTCTCAACAGCCAGGGCAAGTCCAGGTTGAAGCCAGGAGCCAGGAACTTCATCTGGGTCTCCCACACGGATGTCAGGGGCCCAAACACTTGGACCATCTCCCATTGCCTTTACCAGGCCGTTAGCATGTCGCTGGATAAGAGGGGAGCAGCTGGGACACAAAGCGGTGTCCACATGGAATGCCGGCATCACAGGTGGCAGGATATCCGCTCTGCTGCACGGCTACATCCTACTTCTGTTCTTTCCAGATATGTTTAAATACGTATAAGGAGAGAGATCAACTCTTCAGTTGGAGCTGCCTCCCCAGAATCCTTACATCCCTTTTCAGAAGTTAATCAAAAGTTGACCTTCTACAGGTAGTACATAGTTTTTGGTTGGTCCCTGCTTAGAGTAAGCCCTAGACTTTCACACAGCTTCATAAAGGATAAAGCACAGGTAATTATATCTTGATTCCTCTCAATATTGTAAAAACCCATATAACTCTCAATATTGTAAAAACCCATATAACTCTCAATATTGTAATACCTAGAACAGTGTGAAGCCTGTTTTGTAAATAAGACACATGTATGTACATGTAATTGTACTTCAAAAACTCCAGAGGAAAATGAAGTTACAAGATGTTTATCTTGATTCTAAAACATTTTGTAATTCAAGGATACTCTTTATTATAGTACATATCTTCCATGAACTTTTGAAGACTCCCAGTGTATATACATACATGTTCGTCTATAGAAAAACACAAAATACTAGGCTAATGTGCAGTACACTTAACACTGGATTTCTCTTTGTGCTTTTTGCAGTAAGGAGAAAATAAGACAAAAGAGAGCTGAGGGTGTTGAAATGTGACATTCATGAGGTCCGTGGCGTAAGGCATTGGGAGACCAGGGCAGGGCTTAAATGGGTTGGATGAGAGTAGGACTAGTGACAGATTGCTGCAGGAGCAGTAGCGTAGACCAGCCAGAGATGATCTGTAAAATGGTGTGTTTTGGTAGGAAGATGGAACTTGTCATGACTTCTAAATGATCTCTCCCAGCCATGTGTGTTTTATATGGAATGACTTGCTCAGGGTTAGCATAGTACTTAGGAATTGTTTCTCATTGTCCTGATTCTATTTTCCTTACATTATTGTTTTATAACTTCTTGTGTCTCTGTGTGTGTTTCATTCATGTGAAGAGCTATAAACATTTATTTCGAAAAATAGCCAACTTCTGAAATCATCATAAAATATACACATCTGGACATCTGAATGTGCTTTTCCAATTCTTTTATTTATAAAAAGTCTATTTGCAAAAAAAAAAAAAACACCAGACTAATTATTCTCTTTCTAAAAATACATGTGTTCTTTATTTTGTATGCTAAACTTCACTGAAGACAGGTGCTAATTTTAAAAAGAGCTGCACTAATTGTAATCTGTCAATGAAATTTACACACCTGGATTTTTATGGTTATTTCTGAGTCTTGTTATAAAAGTTTATTCTTTAATTTCCATTTCTTGGGGCATTCTTTCATGTGACAATCATATTCCATTTATTCTCTCATTAGTTTTAATGTTTATTTTCACTGTTCTTGAAGTTATTGACATATATACATATACATGTGTTTGGATTTTACTTTTCTTACATATAAATGCTTTAAAATATAACTTTCAAATTTGGACGTGGATGGAGTTAGTTACTGAAAGAGTATGGGTAAGTGACATTTCTCTAGAGTAGAGGTAGGAAACTGACCTGCAGGCCACATGAAACCCGTGAAAGTACTTGGGTCTTGTCCTGCCAAGGCAACGGCAGTCAGCCCCAAATTCAATAAACGTATAACAGGCTGATTTATATGTTTACAACTTTGTATGGTCCATGAATGACCCTTGGCCAGAAAAAATGTTCCCCATCCCTTGTCTAGAGGGGTGAAGCCATGATGAAGCAGAGGTATTGAAGAGATCGAAGAGAAAGAGAAAGCAAGAGAGGTGTTTGATTTGGGAGAACGCACAGGTGTGGAGAACTGTGGCGGTCGGAAGGGTATTATGGAGGTGTGTTTGCTAGGATGGAGGCAAGATTGGAGTGGAAGCCTGATGTGGGTATTAATTCACAAGAATAGTTTACCGTGAGAACAAGAAAAATCCTCCCTTATAGATACTGTGAAATACAACATGCATTATTGCTAACTGTAGTGGGCCTACTGTGTAACAACATCAGCATTTATCTCTTTCATCTAGCTGTTATGTGGGACTCATTGACCATCCTCTTCCCATTTCATCTCATCCCTGCTCTCCCCAATCTCTAGTAACCAGCATGCTATTCTCAATCTCTATGAAATCATTAGTTTTTTTCAGATTCTGCATATGAGTGAAACTACGCAACACTTGTCTTTCTGTACCTGACGTATTTAACTTAACAGAATGTCCTTCAGGCCCATCCATGTTGTCATAAGTGACGGGGTTTCATGGTTTTTGCTTATTTTTTAAAGATTTATTTATTTGAAAGGCAGAGTTACAGAAAGAGTTGGAGAGATAGGGAGAGAGAGGTCTTCCATCCACTGGTTCATTCCCCAGATGGTCCAGCAGCAGGGTCTGGGCCAGGCTAAAGCCATGATCCAAGAACTTTGTCCAGGTCTCCCACGTGGGTGCAGGGGCCCAAGCAGTTGGGCCATCTTCAGCTGCTTTCCCGGGCACATTAATAGGGAGCTGGTTTGGAAGTGGAGCAGTTGAGACTCAAACCGGCATCCATGTGGGATCCCAGTATCATAGGCGACAGCTTCACTTGCTACTGCACCCAGGATTTCATTTTTCATATCTGAACAATATGCCATCCTGTATAGCTACCATACTTTCTTATGCATTAATTCACTGATGGACGTTTAGGTTGATTTTGTATCTTGCCTATTAATGCTCATTTCCATAGTTGATCCGTATGCACGAAATGAAACATCACATTCCATATACATGTATAATTTTCTATCAGTCAAAAATAGAAATAAAAGATAATTCAGCTGGAATTGCACAATTAAAAAATCTCAATCCCAGTTTTCAGTGATATGATTTCATGCCATAGAAAACTGTTACATATTCCTTAGAGATAATTAAAAATATATTTTAAAATTTTTGTTTACATCAGTCTGAATAAATGTGTATATGGTTGGTGGCAACAAAATTATTTATTTGTGATTAGAACTATATTCATATTTTCATGAGTAGCATCTTCTAGTCAATGTCAAATAAGTGAATTGTGACTTAATATATCAACATGAATAATTCATAAAGTTGACTAGGATTTTGTATCTTCAGAAGTTTGTCTTCTATAGTGTACCTAGAAACTTAATTCAGCATCATGTTGATATTGTGGATCTGGGTATATGAAACATAGGTAGTAAAGTAGAAATACAACTTCTCACAAGGAAAAGTTTACCTACTAGACCATAAATACAGTGTGACTTTTAACAACATAGCAAGAGGAACATCCTAAGAGATACAAAATTTAATTGGAAAGAAGGCAGGTAAGGAAAAAATTCGTAAGAAACAGCACATTAATATCACTTTTTTTTTTGACAGGCAGAGTGGAGAGAGAGAGAAAGAGAGAGAGAAAGGTCTTCCTTTTCCGTTGGTTCACCCCCCAAGTGGCTGCTATGGCCAGCACACTGCGCTGATCCGAACCAGGAGCCAGGTGCCAGGTGCTTCTCCTGGTCTCCCATGGGGCGCAGGGCCCAAGCACTTGGGCCATCCTCCACTGCCCTCCCGGGCCACAGCAGAGAGCTGGAAAGGAAGAGCAGCAGCTGGGACAGAATCCGGCGCCCTGACCGGAACTAGAACCCGGTGTGTAGGCGCCACAGGTGGAGGATTAGCCTAGGGAGCCGCGGCGCCGGAGATCTCACTTCTAAACTCAGTTAAATGTGGTTCAGCATGTCCACAGCACTTGAGAAATCACAGTGCACTGTGGTGTGGTGATTGAAGCCACTGCCTCCCATGCCAGGATCCCATGTGGGCATCAGGTCATGTCCCAGCTGTTCCACTTCCATTCCATTCCTGGTGCTTGGGCCCTTCTCACCCACATGGGAGACCTAGAAGAAGTTCCTGGATCCTGGTTTCGGCCTGTCCAGTCTTGGCTGTTGCAGGCATCCGGGGGAGTATACCAGGAGGTGGAAGAACTCTGTCTCTCCCTAAGTGCGTGTGTGTTTGTGTGTCTCTCCCTGTCACTCTGTAACTCTGACTTTCAAACAATTACGTGCATCTTTAAAAAACAAGTGATCACCGTGTCCTGACTATTAAAAATGGCATTGGTTTTAATAAATTATTTTGTTATGAAAACACAAATTTTAAGATATCTCATTTCGCTCATATACACTGGATTTTTTTAAGAAAAGCAAGGGAGGAGGTATTATTATTATTATTTATTCTTAGAATTGTATCTGTGAACTAGATGAAACTGTTCTCTTCATATTAGTAAAAAATATTGTAATAGATATCCCATCTGGCATTCCATGTAAAAGCAACTCAGTATTTGTTGTTTTAGTATTTATTTTTTGCTTTGTAACCTTTGCAAATTGGCAGTGTCTCTTTGGACAATGGCTTCTTTCCTGAATGAAGTAAGAAAGTTGTGACCAGCATTATGCTCAGGATATTATTTAAAATTCTGACTGTCTCTCATTTGAAAGAGCATTGAGAATTACCTCAAGCAAATGAAAAACCATGTTACCTTTTGATATGCAAAATGCTTTGGCAAACTTATTTTAGGTAATTATCTTTTCCATTTGCTATATAGTTGTGAGCACACTGAATCAGTACTCCTTTTAATAATCTGGAACATATTTCATGAAATGTAAAAATGGTAAAGTGTTGCTCAGAAATTTCTGCAACCTCAAAGCAGCAGCGAAGAATTCACTGTCTTGAATGAAAGCTGTTAACTAATGATTTTGCCAGGGGCCTCAGCCTCTAATTGAGGCTAACACAACTGCAGGAGCCGCGTTAGTAAATCAGTTGACATCCTCCTTGAAGGAGCTGATGATGTAAAGGGGTAGCCTCATGAAAGGGGAAGTGGAAGTAAGGATGTGTAGTATCAGTTACTCAAAACAGATGTTGCATTTGGCCTTGAATCAGCTCAGATGCACAAGTGAAGCAGCCAGAAATGTCAGTTAATTTATAGCATCAAATGACCAGAGTATGAATCTTGGCTGTCTTTCTAAGCCTAGCTCTGGGAAGGTGTCAAGTGTCTATTCCAAGGGTTACTAGCCTTCATGAAGGTTTATCAAAAATAAACAAGCATTGATAAAAAATCAAACCTATGGAAAAGGAGGGTGTTTGTGTTATTGAAGAAATAGGTCTGATTTGTTTGATGACTTGTCAATTTTATGGTTGGTAGGTGAAAATTTTATTTTTGTAACAATTGCAGGTTTTATGGGGAAATTGTTGAAAACAGAATGACTTTGATAGGCCAGTTTTTTTTTTTTCTTTTTTCTACCTTCAAAGCAGAAGAAGCCTTTGAAAGTGCATTCCTACTGTCCGGTGAGCTGGGTTTACCCCAGAGATGATAACTGCCTTCAAGTTTAAGGGGCATTAGGCTACTGCATGCATGCCTGCTTGCAGGTTCTCTCTGGGAGCAGGAGGCTGATTGTCCTAGCAATGGAAAGGGAAGGGAGACAGCGCAAATCCCGATTGCAGCTTCTCCCAAGTGCCTTTCCCTGCTGCTTTGTTCCAAGTCAATCTCTGGTGCCGTTTTGCTTAAAGCTTAATAGGTAGGCTGTACAATGTGAGCTTGATAGGAAATCGCACTCGTAGGCTTCCCAAGAAGAGGTTGTCCCAGTTACCGACGTTCACACAACATTCATGTAGGGAAATTATAGATCATAAAGGGATGCCTTCATTAAGGTTTCACTGGCATTTATTAAAAGGCAGCCGTGGCAAATAACACTGAAAAGAATGGCTCTCTGCTAAATCATGCACTCTATGGAAGGCTTTTCTCATAACTATCGAAGGAAGAAAAAAGCCTCCTTAGCCTGTTCTTTGTGATCACACAGGGTCTGATAAATGACCGTGATGGAACCAAGCTGGCACAATGCCTGCTCTTTCAAGGTGCTCGTTTTCTTTCTCGGGGTTTTTGAAAATCACTCTAATTCCTATATCCCAGGGGAAATAATAATATGTTTTCCATATAATTAAAACTTGGCTGAGTTCATTGGAACATGGAGGAGTGACTAAATCAATTGGATTAGAAATATTTCAACAGGGGATGAAAATCACCTTAGCCTCCAGGTTTTGATTCAATTCTAATGTACTGTGCCATTTTGAAATTGACTCAACGTTGAGAATTGCCCATTGTATTATAGAATGGGGAAGGATGAAGACCACTATGTCACATTGAAATGGAACTCAATTTTTAGAATTCAACCTTGGAGTATGCATCAAAGAAGAATGAGAAATAAAATTTGCCTTAGTCAACACCTTTTTTATCATTACATTCTATATTTTTTCTACTTTTGGAATTATAAATATTAATGCAAGGAGAATCTTTGCATGTAACTCATTTACGTTTTTGATTGTAATAGACTCATCAAAGTGAAAATACAGTATAATCTCAGATGGTTTTGGTATATCACACCTCCTCTGTTGTTAATTAAATCTATTAAAAACTATTGCCAGTATTTTCCAATTTCATGTTGTACAGAGGATTAGCGAGCCTTTTTTTAAAAAAAAACTTTTTATAATCTATATAGTCAGTACTTTCAAAAGAATTATTATTGAACCAAACGAATATCCGATATTATCAGTGAATACCACAAAATATTTCTACTTTGTATATGAACTCCTCTGTCTCCTTCATGCCCCAGTTGAAGTGTTTATCTATGTTACCAAAACAACCTGTCAGCTCAGAGAAAATAATAAGTCACAACTAAGATTCGGTGTCAAGTACGAATGAATTTTCACTTTTCAGACTGGTTTTGTTGGTGTTGTGTAGCTCAAAACTAAAAGGCACATCTATTCCAGAACTGTCTTTGGGAAACTCATGTTCCCTTGTTTGGGAGAGAGATGAATGGCTACCTGAGGGAGTGATGGAGAGGAATGGAACATTACGATTAAATGGTCATTGGCGCAAACAAGAGCTGGTCATTGATTTTTCAGGTGTGTGTTGTTTATAAATGATATTTCAGAAGCGTGTTTTATAGAACAGCAGTGTCATAGTATAGCACTGACATATGCAGCAGGCTTGAAAGATGGAAATTTAGAGTGATTGTCAATGTTCCTGAGGTCCTTTTAGACGTGCTCTGATGTGTAATCCTTTAAATAATAATTTTACATTCAATACGTTTGTCCCTTCAGACGCTGCTAATTGTTTGTAGTGGTCAGGTCATACTTTATGCTGTCTTCTGCTAGAGGCAAGAAGTCAACATCTTTTCTGAATCATTAGTATGCTCTCCATTGAGCCTTTTTATCAAAACGTTAGATAGTGTTTCATGTATTTTTTTCCAAGTTACATTGCCTCTGGCTGGAGATGAATCTAATGCTGTGTCTACATAAAGCTGCGAGGAGAGATAGGTTAGCATCAAATTATCAGGCGCTAGTGAAATTTAATCTTTAAAGGCAAGAAAAAGTGACATTCCATGTGGGAGTTTTACGTCTGTCCATGAAGGTTGGTAATTCTTCAGCACAAATGAATCAGGGGCCACCATGGGCAATTGGAATCATGTTCATATAATCAGATTAGTGCATGCTGAGAAAAGCCATGCATTATGCAGAATAAATCTATGTCTAACAATAGGGATTTGTGACTGACTGTGAGTTAGCACATTTGCCTGTGTTACTTTTAACTGGGCCTGAGAACATAACCCAGCATTTCTCTCCAAGATTTAGAGCTAGAGTATCTTTTGTATAACCCTGAACTGCCTTCTTTCCCCTTCTCCTTTTCTCCTTTATTGGGAGGACAGGGGATTATTACTGGCAGATGAGCAAGCAGTGAGATGCCCATGATGCAAAGGGGAATTGAGTGGGAACTAGATGCTCAAGGTAGCAGTCAGAGAGCAGCAAGTGACTACATTGCAGCTAGACTGGTTTTAGGGCTCACTCCTCCAAAGGGTTTTAGCAAAAATTTGAGATCACCCAAGCATCATTCCATAGACATCTACATATTTATATATTCTGCAGATGTTAGAAAGCAGAGATTGTTTTCTGTGCATTAAATATAAAAGGCCTTAGAATACATTAAATTATAAATGTGTCCAGTAGTGATCTTTTTGCCACGATGAGGCACATGTGAGTGCCTAAGTGTGTGTTTGTGGGAAAATTCTGAAGGAATCAAATTACCTGCAGGAATATGGAGCGGGTTGGTCAGTGGAAAGATTAGGAGTATGACTTTTGAATCTATAATTTATTAGATTCTTTTCCTTTCTAAGCCCATGAATGAAGTCATACAATTTTCTGTAAGAAACGGGTTTATGTTGATTTTAAAGGAATGTACAGCATCCTTCTCAAAGCTAACACGTTTTCTGAAAGGAGTATGACACAGGATGACATCCTGTGGTTTTGTTCAGAACTACACTTTGATATGTTTTTGATTTAGCAGTTTTTACCAAGAAACTCCACTGTATTATGGAAAATGAGAATTATTACATATACTCTGAATTTTAATGGCTCTTAGTATTGTGTGCTGTGTGCTTCTGCATCCTTCCTCCCCAATGGCCATTTGTGAAAAATAGGCACTTCCATTTGTGCAAACCGTATAATGGCTTAGTAGAAGAGCAGCAGGTATGAAGTCAGAGGATTGTGAATACTGTTCTGTCCACTTTCTTGGAGGTAGCTTCAGTGATTCATCATCATGTCAGAGTCTGAGTTTCTTTGTACACTGAGGGTGACTTTCCCCAGTCATTGAATTATTCTCCATCAAGAACTCAATGCTTTGCTATTCTAAAACATCTGTATAAACCTTAAAGTAGTGTATACATAGAAGCTGGGGAAATTATTGTCAGGTAAGTGGGTGACAATCAACCAAGTCTACATGTTGTCCTTTTACAGAAACACATCTTTATATACACTTTCATCCATTGTCTTGCTTTAAAAGCTTTTACATGTCATTTTCTCTTCGTCTAGAAAATACTTTCTTAGGTGTTATTTTTAAAAAATATTTATTTATTTGAAAGTCAGAGTTGCACAGAGAGAGAAGAGGCAGAGAGAGAGAGAGAGAGAAGTCTTCCATCCAGTGGTTCACTTCCCAGATGGCTGCAACAGCCGGAACTACACCCATCCGAAGCCAGGAGACAGGAGCTTCTTCTGGGTCTCTCATGGGTGTGCAGGGGCCCAAGGACTTGGGCCATATTCCACTGTTTTTCCAGACCATAGTAGAGAACTGGATCAGAAGTGGAGCAGCCGGGACTCTAACCAGCGCCCATATGGGATGCGGGTGCTTCAGTCGAGGGCATTAACCTGCAGAGCCACAGTGCTGGCCTCTTATCTGTTATGCCAAGCCAGTTTCCTTTCTTTTATCTCCTAGTGCAATAAATATAATCCACTTCATAAAACTTTTCCCAATTCTTGTTATTTCTACACGTAACCATTTGACTTGCTTAATTAACAAATGCACACTTATTGACCACTTGCCATGTTTTACGCACCTCAGGAGATGAGATGGATCACAACAACATGCCCGCACAGAGGATGATGTTGTCCTGGTCCCGATGGCAGAGGTAACTCTTGGAGGAAGAGGGAGGCAGGCCTGGTGACTTGGTCGTCCATGATAAAGTGGAGTCGGAAACCCAGGGACCCACCCTCAGGTTTTGCCCAGGAGTCACAGCCTCCTCTGGGTCTGTGCTGTTTCAGTGGAGTGACCTGCCTCAGTTCTCCTGTGATTCTGAGGGTTTGGTAGATACAGTGACAGGCTAGATAAGCAGGCGTTGCTGCTGTGCACATCTGGGATAAATGTACATTGTCCCTGAGGCAGGAGAACGCCTAGGTGTGGGACGCACCATCCTAACTCTAACAGCGGGGGAAATAGCAGGATCGCCTGAAAGCTAGGATTTCGCAGGAGCAGCAGCACACATCCAGGAGCTGTGCAGCAGGCACGCAACGCAAGGTCGCCTGTTTGCGAGGACTGTTCTGATGACTCATCACTTCTCCTGGTAATTTCGTTCCTGCCCAATTTTGCTTCAGAGTTCACCCAACAGGCTTCTTTTACCGTTTTGTTTTTCACAATTCACAGCTTCTTACTAGAGATTGTACAGTTGAACATTATCATTAAAAGATACAAACCCTAATGTTTATACGATTCTCTTACCCTTGAGGAATATTAATAACACTAGAAACTATTTATCAAATAAATATCTATGAATAAAATGTCTATACTGACCCTGAAGTGTGAAAATAAACAAACGTCATAGTGTAATGTGACTATTATAATTAAGTGCAGGAAGAATGTGATGAGGTTTCAGGGGGAGGTGTGGCAGGCAGAATGTGTCTGATGAGCTGAAGTTCTTCCAGAACTCTCAGACCCTCCACAGGAGGCGAAAATGGCAAAACCTTCAAGATCCTGAGTCTGTCTCTTCTAAATGATGTGTTTTGAGAGGCAGAGCAATGCATCCCAGGACTGACAGTCACATGCATGCTGCATTTGAATTCCTAACACACCAGGTACCATGAAAGATGTCAGTGTATAGGTGCACAGATCCTCATCTGCTAGAGTGAATGCGTGGGAGTGCATACCCACACAGAGACACACACACGTACACACACATACACAGAGAGAGACACACATACGCACACAAACACATGCACACACACAGACACCCAGAGAGAGAGACAGGATTACTCTGTTGCTGAGGGCTAAATCTCTCTTCAAGTGCACTAAATCCATCTTGGAAAATTTGGGACTATCGAGAGATGGTGATACCTAGATTGAGAAAACTTGAGTTAGAATGCTAGGGCAATGCTCTCTCAAGGCTTTCCTGCACAGATGGTTCTGGGCTTCTCTGTCAGGTGGTCCTACAGGAATGTACCACCACAAGAATGATGCTATACTGGAAAGGCACTTAATATTTAGGACCATGTGTAATTAATTGTTATGATTTGTTGATAGGGAGCTGTCTTGGACAGAATAGATGCACTGATTGCCATCCGTACTCTACGTGGCCAGAGAGTGGGTGGTGGCAGAGATATGCCTTAAAGCACCGTGTTCTGCAGCAGTATCAGAAGCCTCTGTCCGACATCAGGGGCTCCAGGCACAGGGAAGACGTTCAATGGTTGCTAAAGGTGAGAAAGAATCTGGGTGAGGAGGAATCCTATTAGAGATGTGTGAACATTCGGTTATCAAATTACAAGGCTGGAGCTTTCGCTGTCCTCTTCAAATTTCCATAAAGCACACACATAGATTCTCCTGCCTCATTGAAACAACAACAGACAATTCCTCACATAGATTCTCTCTCTTGGTGTGCAGTTGGTCTCTTTGTAACTCAATATCTTAGGGCTTTAAATCAGGGGTGTTTCCCACTTGATGAACTCAAGCTCTTCCTTGGCTTACCATCGAGCTGGGGGTCACGATGTGTCCCTTTGGACATCATTGATAAGCTTCCTGGCTAAACTTGGCACCTACTTTTTCCTGTCTAGAGGAGATGTTTTTTTGGAACAGATTTCAAACATCACAATTAGGGATTATTCAATTTTAAATGCCCTTTAAAAACCAGTTGGAAGATGCCAGGAAAATAAATGTCCAGTCAGTTGTGCCAGGTTAGTTAATAATGAACACACAAAAGGCAGGACACCTGCTTCCTTCCGCCCCTAATCTATTTATGATATGGGAAATTTGGCAGGAAAACAGAATGTCCAGGCATTCAAACTTTGGAAATTTTGATGTTGGCCTCCTCTGGGGAAAAAAAATAGCTTTGGTTTCTTTGACTAAATCTTATCATCTAATGTGGTTCAATTAGAGCCTAAATCATATGTTCCCAGGATGAGGATCGGCATCCCAGGGGTGCTGGCCCTCAGCTGTGTCTCTCGGCTCCACCTGCCTACATGACCTTATTCATGTAAAAGCCAAGGGTAACGTGCCAGGACATGTGTCCCTTCTGATACACATACTCTGCAATTTCCCCTGACAGTGGAGTTTGTGAGATACTTAACACTTACCTTTATAAGCTTGAATTTAGCAACAGATTGTATATTCAACTATCACCTAATAATGCAAGCTGGAATGTGCAAAAGATAAGTTTGACATTCTCAGGCAAGCCAATCTTAGTTTTCTGTTATGGAAATTTATTTCTTACAAGGCTGCCGTTGATTATCAGCATTCAGTAGGGGCATGGTTATATTGTGTGGCAATGAGATACCTTCTGAAGGAAGACTGCCCACAACCGATGCATTAATACTCCTGATGTATTGTGGGCTGATTATCACAGCCCGAAGTCACCACTTGATGCTTCTGTATACCTCTCAACCAAACAACTGGCTGAGTGTTTCCACTTCAACTGGGGACAGAAGAGAGGAAGCCTTGTATCTTAACTTTGCCACACGTCTCTAGTCTAGCAGTCATTGATGATGTCCTAGACACATGTCTCCCACTTACATGGTTCACCACATGCTATTTAAATGTAAATAAATGAAAGCTCCAGGTTCAATTCTGCAGTCCAGTGCTCATGGGAAGTGCTCCAGGTCACGTGCTCCTGGTGGCTGTCCCAGGTAACAGCACATAGAGCAGTCTCCTAGAGATGAGCCATTGCACACTGTTGCTCCAGATGCCACGTGGAAAGGGGCTTCCTGAGCAGTGGTAAGTAGTACTAGGGATAGAGATGGGGCAGGGAGCAGATGTACAGAATACCGAGGAAGATCTCAGCCAGGCTTTGTCACTGATGCTTCCTTGGTCTGTCTCCAGACTGCCAATCCCATATCCATCCTATGCAGAGTAATTCTGAATCTCCCACCCTCTAATCCATGTCTTTAGGTGACCTACTGTTAATCAACGGAGCACATTTCACATCCTTTCCCTCACATACACCAGAAGCCCCCCAGCATGTCCCCGCGAATGCAGCACCCAGCCAGCCGCTCCTGCTGTGCATCCGTGGTCAGATCCTGCTACAGCCCCCACTCTCCTCTGGTCAGCTACAAAGACATTTAAGCCCCCATTCCCCCATCTTCCTCTCTTGTTCTGACTCCAACTCACATCCCACAAAAAGGACCAAAAGATCTTTTTATGGTTCAGATTAGCACAAATCATCTGGTTAAAACTCATGCATCTGTCTTTGCTCTTATGATAAAATACAAAGCACATATGTGTACACCCTAGCCCAGCGCCTACCTCTCTCCGTAAACCTCCCTCCAGCACCCTTGGTCTCAGCACTTGCCGTGACCAGTTTCTGTCAACGCTTTTCCTGCCTTGGAAAACGTGTGCTTGCAGTTTCTGTTGCCTTTGCTGGAACTATTTTGTCTCCACTGTGAATAGCTGGTGTCTTCTAAGCTCAGTGGTAATCTCCTTTTTCAGAGAGGCTCTGGCCAACGCCTCCACACTGTTATATGCTCCGCAACATTCTTCACGCTCTGCGTGTAGATTTCAATGTATTTGTGTCTTTTGTTGGGTGTTTGCTGGATGAGAGCAGGCCCAGTGCTTTCCTTACTCATTGAGAAGATCTTAATAAAGGTTATGCTGAAGGAATGCATAAATGAGCAAACAAAATGCATTTGTCAGTTTAGTAACCTGCACCATGCACCTCTGGGACAAGTAGAGCTAAGTTCCAAAAAGGGAAGGTGTTCCCCCTCCACACACACACACACACACACACACACACAAAACGTGGTGCACGTCAGTTATTCAAAATACAAGTATGGTCAATCGGCTGATGTGAAGACACTGGTGACTTGCGTGGGCATTTGCTGGAATACTAAGCAGAATATGAAGGAGAAAATGCAGAAACATCAGGACAGCAAAAACAAGTAGTTTGCTGATGGTTTTGCTTCCAGATCCCTCATTGTTTCCAGTTTCCATTCCCATGCTGCTGCTTCTACCAGGCTTTCCTCCTTCAAGTTGTTTCTGAAAAGATCTGTTTATGCATTTATTTGAAAATCAGAGCAACAGAGACAGTAGGGGAGTGAGAGAGGAGACCCCCCCACCCCATCCACTAATTGGCTGTAAGAACCAGTTCTGGGCCAACCGGAATCCCGAGCCAGAATCCAGCCTGGTCTCCCACATTGGGTGACAGTGCTGCAGCCATCAGCTGCTGCCGTTCCAGGCACGTTAGCAGGAGGCTGGTTGGGAAGCAGAGCAGCTGCGCCTGGGGCCAGAACTCTGGTGTGCGAAGCTGGCATCTGAAGCATCGGCTCACCCTGCCACAGCACAACACCAGCCCCTCAAGTTCCTTTCCTCGTTTGTTTTCTCCTCTAACCCAGTGACGTGCCCCCTCTAACCCAGTGACGCCCCCCCAACCCAGTGACGCCCCCCTCTAACCCAGTGACGCCCCCCTCTAACCCACTGATGTCCCCCCTCTAACCCAGTGATGACCCCTCTAACCCAGTGATGCCCCCCCAACCCACTGACGTCCCCCTCTAACCCACTGATGTCCCCTCTAACCCACTGATGTCCCCTCTAACCCAGTGACGTCCCCCCTCTAACCCACTGACGTCCCCCTCTAACCCAGTGACGTCCCCCTCTAACCCAGTGACGTCCCCGCTCTAACCCAGTGACGTCCCCCCAACACAGTGACGCCCCCCTCTAACCCAGTGACGTCCCCCCCAACCCAGTGACTCCCCCCCCACCCAGTGACGTCCCCCCTCTAACCCAGTGACGTCCCCCTCTAACCCAGTGACGTCCCCGCTCTAACCCAGTGACGTCCCCCTGTAACCCAGTGACGTCCCCCCAACACAGTGACGCCCCCCTGTAACCCAGTGACGTCCCCCCCAACCCAGTGACGTCCCCCCCACCCAGTGACGTCCCCCCTCTAACACAGTGACGTCCCCCTCTAACCCAGTGATGCCCCCCCAACCCACTGACGTCCCCCTCTAACCCAGTGACGTCCCCCTCTAACCCACTGACGTCCCCCTCTAACTCACTGATGCTCCCCTCTAACACAGTGACGTCCCCCCTCTAACCCAGTGACATCCCCCTCTAACCCAGTGACGCCCCCCCAACCCAGCGACATCCCCCTCTAACCCACTGACGTCCCCCTCTAACCCACTGACGTCCCCCTCTAACCCAGTGATGCCCCCCTCTAACACAGTGACGTCCCCCCTCTAACACAGTGACGTCCCCCTCTAACCCATTGACGTCCCCCTCTAACCCACTGACGTCCCCCTCTAACCCACTGATGTCCCCCTCTAACCCAGTGACATCCCCCCTCTAACCCAGTGACGTCCCCCCTCTAACCCACTGACGTCCCCCTCTAACCCATTGACGTCCCCCCTGCAACCCAGTGATGTCCCTCCTCTAACCCAGTGACGTCCCCCTCTAACCCCGTGACATCCCCCCTCTAACCCAGTGATGCCCCCTGGGATCCTACATGGCCCATCTTCATCTGGTGTTTGAAACAAGGTCATTCACCACCCACTGTGGCGATGCACAGACTTTTTTTTTTCTCTTAACATGTGATCTGTGTATATTTTTGTGGGGTACAGTGCAATGTTTCTACATATGTGTTCAATGTTAACTTATCATATCTGGCAATTATTACAATTTTACCATCTCCATTTCCTTGTCTTTATGTCAGGAATCTAATTGCTCTTCTCTTCTGGTTCTAAAAATTTCTCTAATCTCACACAAACCTACCATTATGCTTAGTAAAATAAGTCAGTTCCAAAAAGATAAATATCATATGTTTTCTCTGCTATATGGTAGTTAATATGAATACAAAGTGAAGTATAGGAATGAAACGTTCATCTTGTGATTCGACTGTTGTTTTTAGCTATTGCTTATACTCCTGTGGAACTGTGGTCTTTCTACTTGTTACTTGCAGAATATTATGATCAGTGGTGCATTAAGCCTATAATTATTAGGTGGAATGAAATTTCTTTAAAAAAGAAAGGAACAAGGGAAGGGAATTGAAGAAGAGAGAGAAGGAGGGAGGGAAGTACAGGCGCTATGAATTTTACCTGTGAAACACATGAAATTGGTTCTCTTTATATTAATAAAAATTTTTAAACATTTTCATTAACCTTCTGATAAGTTGTTATGGAAGTGTCTTACAGGAAACAGTTCTTTATTGATGCTAGAAGGAAAGTCGTAGAATCCTTGCACAGAGTAACTCAGGATGTGCAGCTCAGGTGGATGCAGTCAGCGGTTGTGAATCTAGTGATCTTGTCGCCGTGGGGACACTCACAGAAAGGAGCCCTGTGCTGGTTGCTCCCCAAAGTGCAAGCCAGGTGTGCCCACTTCCATTTGTCATAATCTAGTTCTGAAGGATATGTTCAAATGTAAGAGTACAAGATGGAAAATGGAAAATGCCTAACTTACTTTATTCGAACGATTACGTCTCATGACAACTTGAATGAATCTGGCACAAATTTAGCTTAAGTGTGTACTCACTTGTGTATAGGGGTAAAATTCCATTTTTTGTGTATATTCTGGCCTCTTTAAAATCACTCCTCTTTTTCTGTTGTTAAAGATTTATTTTATTTATTTGAAAGGCAAAGTTGCAGAGCAAGAGAGAGGAAGAGACAGGTGTTCCATCTGCTGGTTCACGCCCCAAATGGTCACAACAGCCAGAGCTGGGCCATTTTGAAGCCAGGTGCCAGGAACTACTTCAAGTCTCCCACATGGGTTCAGGGGCCCAGCACTTGGCCCTCTTCACTGCTCTCCTAGGGAGCTGGATCAGAAGTGGAGCAGCTGGAGCTGGAATGGCACCTATGTGGATTGTCAGTGCTGCAGGCAGCAACTTAACCCACTGCACCACGGTGCCAGCCCCTAAACATATTCTTAAGATTATTATATTTCACGTTGTGTATGGACAAAGAATCATTCTTCTATATGAGCTTGTTTTTCCATTCATAGCTGTAATTTTTGTATTTCTCTCCCTTGGTGGCATTTGACTACAAATAGCTCGATTGTTGTTCCAGAGCAGGTGCATTTTTGGTGGTGTATCGCTGGTCCTGCTCAGGACACTGTGGTGGGGAGAGTCCCTAGGCAGGTGGGGAATGGTTTGCCTTCCATGTCCATCACTGCTCTGAATGACCCCAAACCACCGTGTGTCTTCTCACACGCCAGCCCATCTGGCATTTGTTCTACAAAGGATGGATGGAATAGCAGCTACTGACATTTGCTTTGGACTAAAAGAAGGGAGAGTAAGGATCTTGCTGTCTGACTCCAGTCTCCTAACACTGTGTTTTCAGAGACTTCCCTGAATCCTGTTACGAATCCAAATCTCTTTTGTTTTCATTTTTAACATTTTTCCATCACAAAAGAGATCAATGGCCTTGAAATACATATATTTGTCTGTACATACATATGTATATGTCTTTATCTGTATACATATGAATTGTTAACATTCAAATTTTCATTTTTGAAGCATTTTTTAAAAATAATATGGCATTAAAAATAAAAGGTACTCTTTTGTTGTTTGTTAATACTCCCTCCCAATGCCATAGATACACGCACAACACAAACACATTCTGGTTATCACTTAAAAAGATATTAAGAGAGAAGTAAAGCTGAGCTGTTATTGAAAAAATGCTGACAAATGTCCTTGATTGTCGCAGAAGGAGATGGCTCCTTTTTGTTGCTGGAGAGTTCCCCCAAACAATAGGCGTGCTGTGAGCAGAACATTTGACAGAACTCAGTTCCTAGAGGTCATGTGCCCACTTTAACCAGAGCACTGTGTGTGCGTGTGTGGGGGGGGGGTGTTGGAGTTTTAATCTTAACATTTGAGCTTTCATTTTTATGCTAATAAGCTCATCTTTAAAAGTATTAACCATTAAAAATAAAATGTATTTTTATTCCTTGTTGCGATTACTATGATTACTACTGCTGAGGGTTTTTTCCCCCACTTGTAAACAGATTTTAGTATTTCCCACAAGGGCCTGTAACTAAAACTTCATTAATGAGAATTGATATATTTATTCAGTTCTTCATTTTTGCAAGTCATCGAATTCTGCATACAACAAAGCTAATGTAAACAATGCAATTATATATCAGCCAGAATTTTAAATTGATTTGAAGCAAAGGAAACAAATATGTACAGTCTGTCTCCATAGTTAAAAACATAATAACACATAAAAGGGAAAATGACATTTTAAAGAAATTTTCTTTTGCAGAGGGTAGGTATCTTGCTGATGCAGGCAGTACTCCTGCATCTCCTTTATCTTTGCAGCCGGCAAGTCACCTAAGACAGCTGTTCTTTCTTTTTATTTTTTTAAGATTTATTTATTTATTTGAAAGGCAGAGTTGGAGGGAATGAGGGAGGGAGTAAGGGACGAAGAGAGACAGAAGAGAGAGAAAGAAGAGAGAGAGAGAGAAACAGAAAGCATCCATTGGTTTTTTCCCCAGTTGGATGCAATGGCCAGTGCAGGGCTAGACTGATGCCAGGAGCCAGGAGCTTTATCTGGGTCATCAACATGGGTGGAAGGGGCCCAAACAATTGGGCCATTCTCCACCACTTTTTCCAGGTGCATTATCAGGGAGCTGGGTTGGAAGTGGAGCATTCAGGACTCAAACTGGCATCAATATGGGATGCCAACCTTGCTATGCACCACACTGGCCCCCAGCTGTCACTTCCCGAGCATCTACTGTGGGACAGACACTTGGGATATATTTCCCTCTTTAATCTCTAACAGTCCTGGGTGGAGAACATTGTCAGCTCCACTTCACAGAACAAGAGTTGTAGAGATTGGATGCTATCTGTGTCTGAGAGACCACTGAGCTTTGAAATAACAAAGCTGGGCTTAAACCCAGGCCCTGGGGAAACACATTTCACTGAGCAAATACCATACTTATAAGTGAAAGGGTTCACCTGACTTGGAAAGATTTGTCATTTATCTGAGCAGAATGGACATCTACATTGTATAAAAGAAAAGCTGATGTGTCTAAGCACCAGGTGACCCACGTGCAGCAGTACAAATGCGCCTTCTCCCATCAAGCCACACAGAACTGGGGTGCACGCACCGTTCCTGAGGCTGGTTCAGAAGGAAGTGACTGCCCCATTCCTCATTGCTCTGAAAGTGGAGGGATCGATATCCGGGCACTCTCTAGTATTTGCTACCCAATGACTGAAAGCCTTATCTTAGAGACCATAGGACCAGCACTAATGCAAGAATGTGGTACAGAGGTGATTGCAAGCTGTGTATAGTTTTTATGAAGTAGTTATGGGATTCAGCTTATGCTCATGGGGACAGTGATCACGCGGGAAGAACTGACAGAGCAAGCAGAAGCAGGCTGCCCTGCAAATGTGATGTCCAGTGAACACAAAGCTGTGCTCTATTTGAGTACCTAATCGACTAAGCCCTGTGGTGTCATAGTAGATTGATACAGAGATGCTGTTTTTATCTCTTGAAATGCAAAACATCAATGGGCAGTGCGTTAATTGAAATGGAGGAAAGAAGAAGAGGTCAAATGTGTTTTCACTGATCTCCGAAATGGCTAGAAGCAAAAAGTGAGATATTGACATTGATAAAAGGACAGAGATTCAACAAGAGGTACCTCATGGATTGGTGCTCCAATCTATCAGAATAGAAAGACAATATATGCAGTTGATGGGAAACTCATCTTTATGCACAGAATACATGGTGGGTATATTTATTGATTATTTATAGTAGTTTTTCCATTTCTCCAGCATGGTTCTAGGTCCTTCATAAATATTAAATCATTATAAATCCATATAACAGCTTTATCTGTTGTATTCCCAATATTATTGCTGTTTGATAGAAGTGGGAAGGACTAGAGGGGTTAGGTACCTACCCAAGATCAAAAAGAGCAGCACAGAAGCGGGGGGCTGCTGACTGCACTGTGCACTCTCGCAGCACAGGAGGTGCCTCTCCTACTTCACAAGAACATGCGTACTAACAAGTCTGTATGTGGAGAAGCATTTCATCAATCGTTGGTAGTAGAGAATGTGGCATTATTGCTAATTTATTGAGTCATTTACATTATTTTAAGTAAAGGAGTGCTTGTTTTAAGAAGTTTGGACCTTGCTATCATATGAAAGATTTGTGATCTGATGTAATGGAGAGATAAGTCTTATATCCTTATATTCCAAGTCATCTTACAATGGGCATTTCACTCCCAGTCTGAGATCCGATGAAGAAAGTGAGCAAACACAAAATGTTATAGGGCTTTATAGCTGAAAAGACCTTGTAAAAGAAGGGGTGAGAGTAACATTAGCCTTCTCATCTTTAAAATGGAGGTAGGTGACTACCTGCCCTCAGGATAGCTATGAGAAAAAAAAAAAAGACTAATAGGAAGTAATGAATACATTTTTAGCGCACAATAGTCCCTCTGTTGAGGCTGATTCTTTTTTTTATTCTTCCATATAAAATATTTAGTTTAAATTTTTGAAATTATTTGAGATGGGGAGACACACACATATACATACACACACAGACACATACACACACAGAATTCCCATTTGCTGCTTCATTCCTCAAATGCATGCAGTAACCTCAACTGGGTAAAGCCAACAGCCGAGAACTCGGTCTAGGTCTCCCGCATGAGTGACAAGAACCTGATTATGTCAGTCATCCACACAGACTCCCAGGCTCTGAATGACAGGAAGTTAGGGTCAGGAGCTGGCACGAGGGATTAAACCCAGGTACCCTGATGTGGGACAGAGGCATCTTAACTGCTAGGCTAAATATCCACCTCTATAATTAACATTTTTATTCCGAATAAAATTCAATCTTATTTCCAAAGAAAACCTATTTCAGTTTAATTCGAATAATATTTATTGGACGTATCTTTCCTGCTAAGCACTACGCTAGGTTAACTCAAATAACTAATTCCCTGATTGAATTCAGTACTTGAATTTTGGACACATACATGAAGAAGTGACTTGCTCTGCTGCAATAGCAGAATGGTGCTAGTGCTGAAAGCTAAGAAAACCAAAGTAGTTCAAATAAAATGTGGACTGAAAGCCAAGAGAAGAGATGCAGACCGTTTTGGAAAAATTACACTAAATTTCGGTCATTCCTTCTTTAACAGCAGAAATTGACTGTTGCAATCCTTTGACATTTGATGAGAATTTTGGCTTGAGTATCCTGTTGTTGGCCAAGGTCTGTGACTCTCAAGGAAGATAATCCCGTTTTCCTTGGAGGGGAAGTGATTTAGCCCATGAGGATTCTTGTTGCAGCCACTTACTTGTCAAATGCGAGCCCTCATTTTTAAAATGTCCCCAATTGTGAGAAAGGGTGGAATGACATCATTTTTGCCTCAGTGTAATGCTCTGACTCTTGATTCAAGATTAAAATAAACGAGCATTTCAGAGTTCATTAGGAACATGCTCCAAAGTTAATACCTCTGGCTTAGAAGCAGAAGCAATAAACAAAGCAATGCAGGAAGTTTGAAAGGTTTCCCTAGAAGCGTCATTTTCCTTCTGATCTGAGTCCTTTCCTTTGAGGCCTACAACTTCAACTTCCCATTTTTTTCCAGGAGAGGTGGCACACTTTTAAACAATTATTATTATGATAAAAGAGCCATAAATGTACCCACTGTATTACACAGGATTCTCCTGGGAAACAGAACCAACAGACCATTAACAAAGATATATATTCTACTTGATTCATGGTAGTAGAGAGATACAGATGATTGATATGTGATGGATTTATAGATATTAATAGACATAGATGACTGATGATCGATAGATGGTTTAATCTTCTATGAGAGAGGAAGATATATTTTAAGGATTTGCCTCATGTGATAAGGAGTTTGAGAAGTCCCAAGATCTGTAGACAGTCAGCTAAAAACAGGAGAGCAAAACAACAGTTTTTCAGTTGGAGTACAAAGGCCAAAGAAACCGAGTTCACAACTGGTTTCCAGGCTTCAGTCACAATAGAGAGCTTGCGTTTGTCTGTGTTCAAAGGTCAGAAAACACCACGGTCCTAGCCCAAACATGTAGGCAGGAGGAGTTTTCACAAATCCCTAGAGAACATTGTATTTCATTTCCATTTAAAATAAATAATCTGTGTTTCCAAGTGTTTTAATATAACCTAGCTTCATACAAAGTAAAGTTTAAGTCATCTTAAACATTATTGACTACCCAGTTACAGGGAATATCATAAATTCTATTTGTATCATTCATTGTAATTTTCACACCTTTACATACATATTATGTTCAAAAACAGCAAATATTGTGGTTTCATGTTTATAAAAATGTTAAAATACTGTATTATCTTTCTCTTTTTACTTAAAGCTGTATTTTAGAGATTGTCTCATGGATATTTGCAGTATTTCTTTTAAGTAGTCATATCATGATATTCATCCACTTAGATAAATAGATATCTAGGTTGTTTTTAGATTTTTGGCTTTTATAAACATTGGTGCAGTGGACATCTTGTATATATCTCTAATCTCTTTGTACATAATGATTGATGACCTAGAATAATCTGTCAGAGGGAGAATCGATAGGGCATATGTGATATAAACACTTCAATTATACTTGATATTACACCTACATCAGAAGACTAGTTCCATTCTTGCTACTCCACTTCTAGTCTAGCTCCCTGCTATTGCACCTGGAAGACAGCAAATGGTGGCCCAAAAGCATGGAGCCTTGCCCCCATGTGAGAGACGAGGTCATCATTCCTAGTTCTTGGCTTCTGCCTAGCCCACACTTGGCTGTTGTTGGCATTTGGGGATGAATTGAATCAATAGATAAAAAGAAGATCTCTTTATCTATCTCACTTTTTGTCTCTCTGATGCTCTGCCTTTCAAATAAGCAAGTAAACATAAAAACATAAGGATGCCAAACCATACATGTGTTGGAGAAATAACATCATAGCACAGAAAATACATAGAAAACTTACCAACTTATTACATAGCTTGGAAAAAAGTTTTGCATTAAGAAAAGACCAGTTTTAATTTGGATTATGCTTTTGTTTATCACTAAAAAGAAATCTTAGCAATTTTCCTCTCAAAAGATGTGAAGGATTGCAGTGTCCATAGGAATCTAAAGCATATTTGTTCAGAATGCAGGTGATTCGGATCTGCGTAATTAGGTCATCGTAAGCATGGTGCATTGTCATAAGAATTATTGTAGCCAGGACTGCAAAACATTCACTCTGGGACTTTTGAATGTGAATGTGCCTTTGAGCAGCTGAAAATACATGCAGCTTTCTGTGTGAACACAAAGAAAGAATTCTGTTCTCTCTGGTATCTCAGGAAATCTGTCAGATTCGACGATTGAGTCCTGAAATTCAAACATCCCCAGATTTGTGTTCCATGATGGATTGGGGTTTCGATGGCACAGCCTAGCTGGGTCTACATGTGTTTTGGGAATGAATAACTGCTACATAAGAAGCAAGAATGAGATTCTCAGTGAGTGAATGGGTTGTGTACTAGGAAACATTTCAACAAATGTTTTCTGCAACTAACATGTTCCACCATGTGGAGGGGTGTCTCCCACCATCAGGGACTGTATCCTGCTTTGTGTCGTTTTCAACTCTTGTCTAGCTCCTCTCTTGAATCACACCATATGGGAAGACAAGCCATATTTTCAGACTGTGGAGCATTTTGGTGTCATATGTACATAGATGGAAATTTTCACAAGGACCAAGTTAGGAATCTTACTTTCCTGAGTAATAGAGTCATCCTTTATTACAACGAATCATTGTTTATTAAGTCTCTAAAGAATACCACCAGTAAAAGCTAATTGATACTAGATTGATAGCAAAGGATAGACAAAGTACAAACAAAGACATGTTGATATATAATTGAGTACCTAAGCTAAAGAGTAGATTTGTTGTTAGGTCTATCAAAAATCTGCAAGGCCAACTCCCCATTAGCTAACAGGAAGATAGGAGAATGTCTTTATCTCTTGTCAGAACAGTTTGTTATGACACCATGTTAGGCTGGAATAGGATCTAGCAGATGTATTACAAATGAGGTTAATGGTTAAACCATTTTTCCAGAAGAGAGGCACACCAAGATGCTAGAATTTTGATTTAAGGAAAACACAGTGTATTAGATGTGATTATGTGAATTGATGTCCTTGTCACAAATGGAAGCCACGGTTTATAAGTCATCTTTTTGGCTATTTTAAGGCAAAATGGGGAAAAGGAGCAGGCATTGGGGTGAGTGGGTTATACTTCCTCTTGGGAGGCCAGCATCCCATATCATGAATCCTGGCTGTATTGCTTCTGATCCAGCCTCCAGCTAATGCATCCAGGGAGACAGTAGTTGATGGCTCACGTACTTGGGTCTCTGCTACCCATATGGGAGACAGAATAGAGTTCCAGGCTCCAAGCGTTGGTCTGGCCAACTCCTGGCTGTCTCAGTCATTTGGAAAGTGGACTTGCCAATGGAAGATATCCTCCCGTGCCCCCTCCCCACCCCATTGCCCCATTGTCCCATTGCTCTGCTTTTCAAGTACATGAAAAATAAAATAGTAAACTTTTTTGAAAAGTTATTTTGAAAAATCAGTGTAGAGCTCGATCGAGAGTCAGTCTGTGAAAAACTCCGCACCTCAATCATCCTGGGACCTTCAACAAATTCTGAAATGTTAAATTCTCAGGTTTCTTATTTGTGATCAGAAACAATCCAGTATCAGCTTTTTATTGATTTTCCATGAGAAGAGGTATGTAAAATACTTAGCATAGGATCTGACACATGCTAAGCACTCAGGAAAGTGAATGTTGTCATCATTAATAAATCTAGCATTGTTATCTATGACTGGCAGGAGAATTGAAAGAGAATTACTCACAGCTGTCACAAGCTCACCTATGGTTATAACAGTGCAGGAGTGCTTCATGTGAGTCACAGCCCTGGTCATTGTCATCACGTAGAAGAAACTTCGATAACTTTTATGCTTTGAACTTACATGTCTAAAAGAAAAACATTAGAGAATGTTGAGGTACCCTGTCTTATTCTCCCTGTTTTCTCAGCCTGTGATTTAGATTCCAGCCTTAATTATACAGAATAATGTTCCAATCTGTTTTGCAACAGTCTTCTAAAAGAATATCAAATATATAAACTAGCATGCATCCTATACTTTTCTTAAATCAGCAGTGTTTTGTTCAGATATGTTTTCTAAGAAATGGAAAAATCTAATTCAGGTCAGAATTGCACTGTTTGAATATTCCCACTTTCCGAATCTTCTAAAACACCTAATTACACAAATGAGAAAAGACGTTTCTAAATTTCTTAGAGAAAAAAAAAAACAACGGAATTCTAAATGTGGCAAGAGAAAAATGAGAAAATAATTACTTGGATTAAAGGAGAACTATTGGGATTACAGTTCCTTCTGTCCCTTAATCAGCAAAAAAAAATAATTTTAGTGTACTCACATTTTGTGGATTGTGATTATTGGCAAGAATGCCGTTATGAGCATAATTATCTCTGATCTAAAGTTCACTGATTTAGAAAATGTAAGAAAAATGCCTTTGAGTGCTTAGAAATTTTTTCCATGTATTCTGATGGCTTACACATAACTTAGCTACATGAATCATTTTAGTCTTCAAATATGGTTACAGGAAAAATTACATCTGGAAGACTTGAAATTGAGAATGACTTTTTCTTCAATAAAAATAAACTCTTTGAGTTAATTCACAAACTCATGCATGTGACAGATGTGTGTCACCTCTTGCTACATCCCTCCCACTGCAGGGCAGCACCACGGAACACTCTCCCAGTGCACAGTCTGGGAACGGCTGGCACCTGTGTCAAGCACAGAAAGGCATGGCACTTCCAAAACACATAACTCACATTCACAAATAATACAGAAAACAGAGGAGCAGGTCGAGTTCCCCAAAAGTCAAGAGATTTGACTTTAATTCTTTCTCTCTTCTTCAATTTAGTTTTATAGTCAGAGTTTAAACTTGTTCTTTGTTAATATGTTCATGGCTAACCTGACATTAAAAGGAGAGGAGTATAATGTCTACATGAAATTGGTCACCCCCTTTTTTTTGGTTTTTAATACACATTGGCATGTTGAAAAATAGCCCAGAATCATTGATTTCACTCTGTGGTTGTTTCATAGTTGATGGTTTTAATATTAAAAAATGGTAATAATTCTGTGCTTCAGAATTATAAAAAAGGTGGGGGTGGGGGGAGTGGGCTTTTGGTATAGAGGGTAAGATGCCTCCAATCCATTTTGGAGTGCTTGGGTGTGAGACTCTGTTCTGCTTCTGATCCAGCTTGCTGGGAATGCAAACCTCGGGAAGCAGCATTGAGCATGTTACAGATGACTGATCTGGGTCCCTGCCACCCCCATGCAAGACACCAATTGAATTCTGAGCTCCTAGCTTTTGTCTTTCCCCATTCTGGATGCTGTAGGCATTTGGGGACTGCACCAGAAGATGGAAGACCTCTGTCTCTCCACCATTCAAATAAAATAGATAATAAATACATATTAAAAATATATAAAAAGAACCTCTCTTATTTGGTCAAGTTTTCCGATTAACCTGAGAGTAAGTTCTTAAATTTTGGGAATTTTGAGTAGAATGTTGCAATCTTTCTTATGAAATGAACTAGTGTCTCTATGGATTTTCAGTGAACATAAAATGAAGTCATGAGTCCATAAGTCACCTGCGAAATGTCGGCAGAAATTACCTTCTAATTGGAAATACATTTGCAGTAACATTTCAGGAGCATTTAAACTTACAGCTAATTATTAAATTGTGTGCATACAATAATAAAAAGAAATTAATATTTTGATTGATTTTGGCATTGCCTTATGCAACAGTTAAGGAGCAAGGGTTTTTTGTTTGTTTTCTTCAGGGACTCTTCATTTGTTAAGGGATAAAGATCAAAATCTCTCATCTGTGGATCCCATGTGATCCACAGACTCTTCTTAGTTTTTTCTGTTTATTTTTCTCCACAACAACCTACAGTAGCACAAGCAATTCTCCCATTCTGAATTTGTGTGTAATGACTTCCAATCACCACTGCATATGCGTCATTGGACCCATTCATCTGACAAGTGGTATAGAGGCCAAATGATGTGTCAAGAATATTTCAAAAATCTTTCTAGTGAATCTTTCACTAGTTTATTTTCTATCTTTTATCTCCTATATGTCTCAGAAGGGTTTGTATGTTAACACTATTCATTTGTCTTCTGAGAGCCAGACTCAGTGACTATAGCACAGCAGGCACCAATACTCAATTATTTTATCATCAATTGGTGGCTGAACTAATAGTTAATGGAGTAAGTTAGCTATTAACAAAAGTGTTAAAATGTTTTATGAGTATTATATTCAAATATTATTTATAAAAATAATATTTGATATTATAGTATCTGGCCATTATTTTAGAAGATAGTCTACATGATAATAGTCTTGAGAGGTCTATTTCTTTATAAAAATTTTATTTAGAGACTGAAAGAAAGAGAGAGAATCTTTCATCTGCTGGTTCACTCCCCAAAAGGCCACAGTGGCTTAGGCTGATCCGTGCCGAAACCAGGAGCCTAGAAATCTGATTCTCCCACATGGGTGGAAGAGGCCCAGGTACTTGGGTTGTCTTATATTGCTTTCTCTGGGATATTAGCAGCCAGAACATGAACCAATGCTTTTATAGAATGCTAGCATCTCCGGCAACAGCTTAACCCACTGTGCCAAGACCTAACCCTGGGAAATCTGTTTCTATGAAATTGCTATTCTTTTGGCATCTTTCCTTGTGGGATGAAAAGCTTAAATAATCCTAACTGTAAGACTTAGTGGCCTGAGGGAGGCATTGGAAAGTTGATGGTGTAGCATTGTTGCTTGTGACCCATTGCATATCCATGAATATCTTTTAGGATACTATAAAGGATACTATTGAGATAAACTTAGTTGAATTTGATTGTTGTATCCCCATCTCCTAATTGTCATTGTGATACAAAATCTTCAACCTTGAATTTTGAATGTCACAATGATTTTCTTAATATTTCCTCAATAGTTAGTTCTCTTACAGTCTTTTAAAGATGAGGATTTGCGTTCGAATTTACCACCGTGTGAAAAGCAACTGAGACATTTACCTGTTGTTTTAGTAATTATATCTCATAACAAATGATGATCAGTCCAAGAATAGTAATGTGTAGGAGTCAGGCTTATAGTGGGTAAATGTTTAAATATTTTTTAAAATTTACTTCTTTACATACAACTGGATATTTTTATATGGTATTTAATTAGTTAGGGACTTACCAAATGCCTACCAATATGCGTATAGCATTATCCTCACCTCTTTTACAACTTAAGCCAAGTAATATTTCTTTATTGAATTTCTTTTTCTTAATTAGCATTTCTTAGCTTTTTACCTCATACTGATTAAAATTCACATGTAAATAAGACTACATAAGCAAGAAAACAAAAAAAAAGAGTAGATAAAATGATCAACTTACTATCAATTTGGCAATTCATTTAAAATATAATTTTATATACATTGGATTTACAAAAATCTGAATAGGGCAATAGAAAGTATTAATTGTAATGTGCAAAAATTGCTGTTGGAGAGGATACAAAATTTTATATCTATTTTGGAGAGCAAGTTGATAAGGTTTTTAAAAAAAGATTTGTGTATTTGAAAGGCAGAGTTACAAAGAGAAACTTCCAACTACTGATTCATTAACCAAGTGATGTCAAAATTGGGATTGGGCCAGGTCAACATCAGAAACAAGGGGTTCTGTCTGGGTATCCTATATTTAACAGGAGCCCCAGTACTGGGCCGTTACTCCCTGCTTTCTCAGACGTGAGTAGGGAGCTGGATTGGAAGTAGTGCAGCCGGTGGTCCAGCTGGCTCTGACATGGGGTGCTGGCATCACAACTGGTGATTTAACCCCTTGTGCCACAATGCGAGCTCAGAAGATGATATCACACACTAATTATGTGGATTCTGATCATGGCCCAAGATACTCTCACATGTGCCCAGAATCCTAACAATATCCTCTGAAGCATCTCTGTTGTGAAAATTTGAAAACAACACAAAAATTCCCTCTTAAAAACTGACAGACTCATACTATGTGATACCATAAAACAAATGAAATTATTGGATTCCTTCATTTGACAAATATTTGTTGTCAGGTTTTCCTTGAGCCTTGGAGGAAAGAGTAGCAAACACACCACAAGTCACAGAATCCCCTACATGGTTTGGTTTGGGTTACATTGCAGTCAGGGAAGAAGATTATGTCAGATATTGGTGAGTGAGGAGAAAATTCATCTAGAGGAAGTGAATACTGAGAAGTTGGAGAAAGCTACTGTCTCAGATGGGGCAGTCAGGTGAGGCCTCCCTGATGAACTCACTTGATTAGAGACCTGGGATCTGTGCATGCACATCCAAGCCATGCAGTCACGTGGAGGAAGACCACGCAGAAGAGCTAGTTCCAGTGCATGGGATTACAATATTTAGCCAGATAAAGAATGCCCACTTAGCTCATCTAGACAAGATTGTGAAAAGACCTTTTTGGAGAAGGGCCAAAATAAAACAATTTAGTCAATTTAGTTTTGGATACATTAAATTTGATAAATGCATCCAATTAATGATTTGAGAATTATTTTCCTTTAAAAAATCACAAGGCCATTTATACTCCTGGTTTCAAGAAGATGTTAATATTCTCTTTCACAATTGTATTGAACTATCTAATAGTGATTATTTTAATAGGCTTTTATGTTTTCCCTAGAAACAAGCCATTTGCACTGTTCAATACCTCTGTGTTATCTATATTATTCATAGAAACTAAATCCCTGGTAGGAAAGAATTTCCATGAGTATGAGATTGATGGTTGCAGCCAGACCTTAAGGAACACAGTGAAGTGTTACATTTTAGTACATAAAAAATGTTTCAAATGAATTGTGTGGGAAATGAGCTACTAAGTAGTAGAGCCTATTGTAGACATCTCCCAGATTTTATTATCGAAACCTAACGAGAACCACCTTTGCCTTAATTTCCCTCCCATATTTATGAAGCAGGGCAATGAATGTAGAATGCATGTGTGTGTGTGTGTGCATGTTAGTTATACAAGTCACAAGCAGGAGGCAAAGCACATGCTACTTCAGGCTAGTGCCTTTGATAATAAAGACTATTTTGAGTATTTTGACCTGAAAAATCTTTTTGTTCCCCTTTTCTACCGATGGCATCCATGAAAGGCAACCCCTCAGTAGACGCAAAATATCATTTGATGTTCATTACAATTGATGTGTATATCAAAATATCTCAAACAACTGCCATTCTGAAACAGGGCAGATGGTACTTGGAAGGCTAGTCATCCTTATTTTGAGGGATATGAAATTACCTTAAAAATTTCAGCTTCTTAAAAGAACAGACACAAGAATCTTTCCTTAAGGTAAACATAGGGGCTGGCACTCTAGTATAGTGGGTGAAGCCATTGCCCACGGTGCCAGAATTCCATATTTATCCCATTTTCGAGACCCGGCTGCTCCACTTCTAATCCAGCTTTCTGCTATGGCCTGGGAAAGCAGTGGAGGATGGCCCAGGTTTTTTGGCCCCTGCACCTGCGTGGGAAACTTGGAAGAAGCTCTTGGCTTCTGGCTTGGGTAGGCCCAGCCTCAGCCATTGCAGCTTTTGGGGAGTGAACCAGCGGATGGGAAATTCCTGTCTCTACCTCTGACTTTCTGTCACTCTGCCTTTCAAATAAGTAAATAAATATATCTTTTAAAAATTCATCTAATAAATCTTTAAAAAATAAACATAACACTGAACCTAATGCCTATTTGAAAAGAAGTAAGTAATACTCAGGAAATAAAATTCCCTTTTTCTATGAGGAGGCACTTAATCACCTTGAAAAGATTTGATGTATCATGGCTAACCTCTTGTTTAGGTCAACAGAGACCTGAACTATTGCGACACCTGCTACCTTGCATTTGCCTAGAGGCCTTCACATAGTCTCCCTATCTGTTTGGCATGACGTGGAATACTTGTAGAAGGTGAGTCATAAAATATACAAACATCAGGGCAGATATATAACACATCCTTCAGTGATATATATCATTGTTATTCTTAGCAGAGTCAACAGAAAGTAGGAGAAACCTCCTTCTAGTAACTTTCATTCTCAGGAAATATTTGAATTTGTTGTTATCATTTACAATATCATATCATTTACAATATCATACAGGAATAATGTGCTGGATTATACATGTTCCGATAAAAGGAAATGCTTTTGCTTGGTTGTGAGCGTTGTAATCATTTCCAAATGAAGAGGTTGGCAGTTTTGAATCAATGGGGCTGAAGGATTTCTGTTCTTTACTGTGACATGAAAATACCAGTCACATGTTGGCTGCTCATGTACTGGAACGTTTTCTAACTTGGTGTGAAAGTATGTATACATGTTGAGATGATAACATGTTTAAAAGATCAGGAGTATTAATGACGCAAAGTGATTGACTACACATTTTGCTATTCAAATCATGCAGATCATTTATTTATAATTCATACATTAACTCATCAAATATTTATTGAATGTCTAATTTCTCAAGCAATAAAATAAGAGAAGGAGCATTCAGAGGACCAATGACAGTAAGATCTTGCAGTTTTGCTCTTTGATGCTGACAACTCAGTGGAAGACAACACAAAACAGGAATCTGGAGATGGTGTCAATTTCAGTCTATTTTCACCACAATTTAGTGAAATGCCGTGAAGGGTACGCTTGGTTAGGTTGTCAGTTTTGGAGAACTTGGATGTGAAAACAGGAAGAAAGAAATGGATTGAGGGAATGTCATATTTGAACACAAAAATTTAATTTAGATGCAGGTCTGTGGTATTACCAGTATCCTAGTGCCTACCATGCACTGCTTCAAATAGTGTTGCCTGAGTCATGTCAATCTAATGGAAGTTCTCATATCTGCTTTACCCCTGGCAAAGATACCAAAGGAAATACTGATCTGATCTGTGATCTTAATTAACTTATTTTCTAGAAATTTTTGAGTGAAGATATTAAATAATCCTTGTATTGTTATCCAAAGTATCACAGTATGTACAATCTCTAGCAAATGATGTAGGCATCCCAAACCTATCATTTTTTTCTTTTTTTAAAAAAGATTTATTTATTTATTTGAAAGTCAGAGTTACACAGAGAGAGGAGAGGCAGAGAGAGAGAAAGGTCTTCCATCCAATTGTTCACTTCCCAGTTGGCCGCAATGACCAGAGCTGTGTTGATCCAAAGCCAGGAGCCAGGAGCTTCTTCTGAGTCACCCATGGGGGTGCAGGAGACTAAGGACTTGGGCCATGTTCCACTACTTTCCCAGGCTACAGGAGAGAGCTGGATTGGAAATGGAGCAGCCGGGTTTTGAACAGGCACCCATATGGGATGCCAGTGCTTCAGGCCAGGGCGTTAACCCACTGTGCCACAGCGCCAGCCTCCCTCCCCCCCAAAACATATCATTTAACCTTCATGGATCTTGCAATTGGCATTTCTTGAACTCAATGAAGGACAACATTTTAGGTGGTAGACTTGGCTCTCTCAGAGTTTTAAAATCCTGTGTGTTAATATCTTTTCATTTATGCTTATAATCCACTAGTTGAATATTTGAAACCAGTTTACGTCTATTGAAAGTCGTTGTGACTCAAGAATAATAATCTGATTCCATGGAAAACTTCACCCAGCAATCATTTTTTCAGTTTTAAGCTATATAATAAAAATCTGAGATTTAAAAGTAACCATAAATATCATAGATACCATGGGCAAATTTGGATGCATTTTAAATATTGTTTTCATCAGCTAAAATTATGAGTATCTTAGAAGATGACTAAACACATGAAATATTTAAGAACAATATGACATACAGCTATATGTGTTCATAAATGAACTTTCTAGATTAAATTTAAGATCCCAAATATAATGAGAATGTTTCTTTATATAAAATGCCTATCAAAATATGTATTTCATCAAGGAGGTCCAGTACCACATTAATTCTGAAAATTATCCTCTCATATGGTCACATATATTAAAATATTATATCTGGTGAAGACATCAATAGTGTTAGTGAAGGATTATTTTTACATATCTATAAAAGACATATTCTCACTTATATTTCTTTAAACTGTTACCCAAATGCTAAAAACATGAAAAATTTGTAATTGGGCACACATATAATGCATATGGATGGCAGGAAAGGACAGATGGCCTTCATCCTTAGAGAACTTCATTTCTAGTGTATTTGTTTTATTAGAATCTACCAGTAAATACAAATAGTGCTAAGTCTTTCAAAAAAGGTTTTACAAAGTATGTGAACTATCTGTCTGGACTAATATTTGTCTTCTTATATATATTTTCATTCTAAACATATCAAGATAAACCTAGGTCAAACTCAATCAAGATTATCTGATTATTTTACCATAAAATTCAATTATCTCTTTATTTTTCTTCCTGCAAATAGCACTTTCTGGTTTTACATGGCATGCCAGTTTTATCTCAGTACTTTTTTTCTTGAAGTTAAATTATGATTTTAATAGAAATGATAAAATGTTGTCAAGGGCAAACCATATTTATGAAACTATTTTATATAATAAGTAGTTGGAATACTATTTTAAAATATTTTAAGTGGATTATTTTTCTCCTGAAAAATCTAGTTTCATGGTAGTGAGGGAATTTTCAATATATTCAGAAATTAACTAGTTTTCCCAACATTCCATTTTTTCTTTCCTAATCATCAGAAAATGCAACAAGGTGAAGTGGATAAAAATTAATTTAAGTTACTTCTTAAAGAGATTCTAACAATTTATTCAACTGTTTTAACTACATATAGATTAAAAAGCTTAGATATAGTTAATATAATTTTATTTGACTTTTCCAGAACAATTGTTATTCTCACAAACAGATTCACACACACACTTTTTTTTTGTCAGAAATGAGATTATAGTGTAGCAGATTTCCAGGAAATACTGAATAAAAGAACTAGAAAATGGTATCTCAGAGAAGTCTTGCATTTGGGTAAATATTTGAAATTACAGGACAGATGTCACTTAATCTCCTTAAGTATACAAGTTGCCATTGAATTGTCAATCATGTTTGGAAGTTTCAGAAATAACAGTCCTGTTAGCTAACTGTTGGAGACAAATGTTCAGATGAAGTTTACTTTTCAAAAATTATTTTTACCAATCATCTTCATCTGAGTAAAAATTTCTTCATATTAAAAAAAAAAAAACAGATACTGAGAGTCAATAAGAAGTTTCTTTCCCACTTGGTTTCTTAGAATGAAGAAATGGTTACTTACAATCTCACAATCCATCCAAGAAGGCGAAGCAGAGATAAATAGCTTCCTTCTCTCCATTAAACTAGTGGGAATGAATATAAAAGCAAGCAAACCTAAATCCAGTTGCTCTTGACTCATTTAGAAATAAAGTCATCCCTGTAATAAAAATCAAAAGAGAATGAGTATGAATTACTCCTGGTGCCACACCTGGCATTTAATTGACATGTCTGATGAAAATAAGTACAACAATTTAATCAAATTTAACATTTGCACACTGTCATTCATCTAAAAGGTGGTTCAGATGTACTGAAATATTTCAATCGGGCTCCCAGAAGTGGGAAATAGTGTTGGATGTTCTGAGCCTATTGTGTTGTGGAGTAGACAATTGTGGAGTAGAGAATTGTTAGGCAAATGTCACAGGAAATGTGCGCTTGAGGAGGAGGAAGTCTCTGCAAGCCTTCCAACCATACTCACCTTAGACTTATTTCCATTCTGTATTTTGTTTCTTTTTAGAATTGAAAGCTAAGCATAATTGTACTAGAAAGTCTATGTGAATATATTTTGGTTTCATTATGAAACTACTTGGTAACCACTGAAATATTGAATGAATTCTTCTGATGGAAACTCTGTTGTTGTTATTCTTCCTCTCGCTTCTCCCAGCAGGCATTTCGTTTGGCCCATCAGCTGGTCTCTTTCCACTTCCTGGCCTCTCTTGTCCATTTACACATACTTTCTATCAGTTATTTCTACATTAGTCTAATGTATAGGAGTTAGGTGTTCATAAAAGACAGGCAGGGTGCAGAAGGAAACTGAAAGGCGATGACTATGGTGGAATAAGGCAGTTACCAAACTGTTTGAAAAAGAGTCTTCAGTCCTTCTGATTTAGCACTGGGACATGGCACCCATAGGATAAACTTCTTATGCAGGACAGAAATTGAGGTGAAAGTTGCTTCCTGCTCCCAAATGACAGCTTAAAGAAATTTTACATGATGGATGTGTGACTGGAAATAGAAAGAAATTAGAAATGAGGCTTACCTGTAAGAAAGGCCACACTTTTATAAATTACAAACTTTTTTAAAGTATTTAATGTCATCAAATATACAAAATATTCTATTCTGTACACTATTGAAAACCAAGAAACTTTGGTTTTTTTTTCTTAAGATAAATAGAAAGGGAGAATGATTATTCATTATATAATTAGTAGTCTAATTCAGACAACTCTTGACCATTGGACAAAGTTGTTCAGTACGTAATATTTAAGACAGTAATACATCATGCAATTCAATAATTATCCTGAAAGTCATACTTTAAACTTTTCTCCTTAAATACCTCTTAAATTTCTGAATTTTAGAGTAAATTATACAAATAAAATTGTCATCCTTCAAGCCAGATGCTGAATGTTATAATTTTTATTGAATTGTTACATTAGTTTACAACTTTAAAATCATTTCATTCATGGCAAATAACGATTAAACATTCTCTAATTATATGATGGTGATATTTTTCATGATAAGAATATTTGTCAAAACGGTGCTGTGACTATTATAATTCCAATCTTGATGTATCACAAGTATACTTCCTGTAGAGAACAAGAATAGAAAGAACATTTAATTGCATTCACACTCAAAAGCTAAGGAAGGTAACCCTGTTAGTTAACACAGCAGTGGCAGTGCCCAACACTCTACCAGAAAGTGCTTTCAATTGAGAGGCCAGTGATCCAACTCGTCAAGACATATACTCTGTTTGGTCATCTTGCAGATATGGCAACCCAGTCACAGAATGTCATCTGCATGGCAGGGAAATTTCTAAAACCTGGGCAATCAAAGAAGACACCATTTTCCTGATCATTTGCCACCTTCAGTAGTATGTAATATACATGCATTACTGTGTTTCAGATGTGTTATACTTCCTTGTTTCATATCAAAGTTGCAGTATCATTACACATAATGCAGAAAATTTTATATTAAATATTATGAAACTAAATAATAGACGTATTTTAATAAAGCTAATTAAGTTTTTTGGGATAAATACTATCTATAAATTAAAAATCTTAGCTCATTTACCAGTATTGAACAAACTCATAAAATAAAATTTTAAAATTTCCGTAAGTGTAACTGACTATGCCATCAGATGAATGCAGGTGTAGAATCACAAATTGTTTCAGAAATTATTTTCCTATATGAATTCAATTAATAGAAAGTATTTTGGTTGCTATTTAGTAAAATGCAGACAGCTGGGACTTGCTTTTGGCTTCTCTTGTGATCTGGAAAAGCAACCAAACTTTTTGGTTGTGATAGAAATGGTACTTTTAAATGTATCTTCTTTTATTTTTTCTACCCATCCTACTAAGCCAGTATTCACAATGATGTTAGAAGGCAGAACAAGGAAGATACAATTTGGATAATTCATAAATTAGCATTTGATTATTTACTTCCTGAGAATTCATTAGATACACTACCCCCTCAAAAATTAGAAAAACCATGAGCAAAATTGTGGTCCAAAATATCTTGGCAGTATCATGTTTGCTATGCTCTGTTCTGAATATTTTAGGCAAATCTTCAATTAAAATGGATTGTAATTAAATTATTTTGGGCAGAACAGTGTTTTAACCTTTGATTAAGTTGATCATTTCAGCATTTTAAATTGCTTAAACTATTTCTTAAAATGACATCAAATTGTGACACTGCCATTTTGTAGGCTTATATGTTCTTGATGCCCTCAAAGATGCATCTCTCTTTTTAAAATTTTCCTGGAAAACATGATTGATGCAGTTTTATACACATGCAGAATGCCACTGACAGGGCGCCAAGTATGCCCCATTCAGAAAACACATAAATTAAAAAGAATCTGTCCCTTTCTTTGCAGCCAAAATCATGCCGATGTAGATTTAATAGATGGCAGATCAGAAATTGCTCAAGTAAAATTTACTTAGGCTGTTTCTCCTTTCCTGTTTACAAATAGCATACTTTTAAATACCAAACAGCCTTTAGCAAAACAATGAGATGGCCAAGTGATACTTGATGACTTTATTCTGCCTTCTACTTATGTCCAAACCATTGTAGCTCAAGTGCCTTACTGATGCCCAGTTACTTGGGACCTATCTGCTGTTTCCAGGCATGGTTAAGCTGCCCTGGGTTCTCAGGGTTCCCTCTATGGCCTCTGGACATCCATGGCTGCCGTCTCCTCCTCTCTGGACCCTGCAGCATATCCATGGACAATTCCGTCACATTGCATTATGACAGAGACTCTGCACTGCCTAAAGCCATGTGGAACAGTAACCCACTCGATAAACTAATTTGTTAAGACTGTGGATTTCGTGGTCAGCTGGTGAAAAGTGTGCATGTCTGTAATGCCCTTCCTGTGACCCTCTGCTTTTGGAAGCTCACTGTGAGACAGTCCAGGAGGATGTTCATGAGTGTGCACACTTCATATAAGGATCATGTAAACAGCCTCTGATGGATGCACAATGGCAGTTGAGTTCAATAAGTCTCCAAGAATTAATTCTTCTGGGAAAACAAGTGAGAATTTGTCTAAGTTGCTCAACCACTCACTCGTCCACATCCTCTCATGTTCAGGATGTCTGGTTTTCTTGGGCCCTGCAGACACAGTAGAGGGGTTAACATACAGTGCTTTTCCTTGTGGGTTTCCTGTGTGGCAGGTTGCCGCCATGTAAACCATCTATGCCGCTTCTCTTCTGCTGACCCCTAACCCGGGTGAAAACGTAAACAACAACAGTAGTGCTGACAAAGATGAAGTTACTATTTGAATGTGGGCTTGGAGCTATACCTCTCGTTTGCTCCTGGACAGAGAGCTAAAGGATGCTGAATCTCAGAGCGCCATCGATTCACCTTTCAAACACCATAGTCCATCTCCCCTAATCAAGGCGCATGTGTCACTGTCTCAGACCCACTTACAAACTGTCCGCTTTTTAATCCATTCTTGATCTTGCTTCTCTTCCCATCCCTTTTCTTCCCAGGCACATTAAATGGAATGAACTTTTAGTCATAATTACCATTTCTAAAATGATATTTATATTTGAGATTTTATTTTCTGTACAGAGAAATAGGGGTAGAAATAGGATATACTTGACATAAGGATAAAAAGCCTGCTCTGAAAGATAGGGCTTAGCAGTGTGGCTGTTTTGTGTGTTAGTAAAGTGACCTTTTTAAGAGACAGGTTACTGATGTTTTACTGCACTCCCTTTTCCCCTAAAATCTGTGTGTGGCTATGGGAAGCTTCTCCATTCCTGAACTTGTTTTTGTAGAAGCTTTCGCAAGCCTCATGGTACATCTCTCTCCCTTCCGACTCCTCTGACCCTCTCCCACCTCTGAGTCTCTGGGGGCAGCTAGGCTTTCTGCAGTTTCAATTATCAGGATGCCTCCTGACTTGCTGCGTACAGTTTTAAGGGGCAGCATCATGCAGACACAGCAGCAAGATATGAACACAGATCTAAACACAGCTGACTTTTTAATACTATTTACAAATGAAGGGATTCATGAGATTTTTCTAATGTGCCACTAAAATATGGCTTTACAACAGTATATTAGCACAACATATTAATAATGTCAATTGAAAGACTCTGATGTTTCTCTTTCTAATGTAACATCTTAGATTTTCTGTTTAATTCTCCATTTTTATCCCTATATATATGTAACTTGAAGAGGCTAACTATAGCTGGTGCAGAGTGGTGAGATTCACAGAACATGAAAGGAGCAGCATTTTGATGATATGCTCATTCCTTGAACAATATTCCTTACATTTGTCTATATGGTTTGTTCTGCATTTTGGAAACTCATTCATAGCAAAAATGTGCAAGGCACGTCTCTGAATAAAGGCAGGGTTTTTGAGAGATCACTTCCTGAAAATGAATTCCTAACATATAAATTGAATAGTTTACTTCCAGTAGATACACAAATACAAGTATTTATTTAAATAACTTATAAAATATTTTGAAATGCATGCTTGAAGAGTGGTTTTCTAAGAGCATGTTGGAGCTATTGAATTCAGTGTTTGGATCCACAGGGAACTGAAGAGCCGTGACAGGTATACTTGAGATGTGCATGTCTTTAAGACTGGGACCAGCATTGGGATACACTGGGTTAATCCACCATTTATGACTCAGAAATCCCATATCATAGTGCTAATTCTAGTCCTGGCCACTCTGCTTCTGAACCAACTCCTGGAAAGTGTGCCAGGAAAAGCAATGAAAGACGGCTCAAGTACATGCGTCCCTGCCACCCATGGGGCGACCCGGGTGGAGATCCTGGCTTCTGCATGGCCCAGGTCTGGTTGTTTCTGCCATTTGGGGAGTGAACCTGTGGATGGAAGAGCTCTGTCTGTCTCTGCCTCTCTCTCTCTCTCTATGTCACTCTACCTTTCAAGTAAAATGAATCTTGTTTTTTAAATGACATCTTGAAGACTAGGATTCACATCCATATAGTTAGACCACATGATACAGGATTTTGCTCTCTTCCCAACTACTCTATGGAATTGGTGTGATGCCTATGGATTTCACTAGGTAAAGAGGATGGTGGGATCATCATTGTAAGTGACCTGCAAATTAGCAGCAGGTCTTCCCTATAGTACTTTCCCCAGAACACATGATCTCATCATGTGCCTGGGCTGTGGGCAAATTGCCTTCTTTCTCATCCTTTCTTTCACACAGCCTTCTATACTCAGCATAAAAGGAATGTTATTGTTTGGCTCCATTTTTGTCACCAGCTGAGATCCGAGGAGTCATTCCAGACCTCCTCTTCCTATATTAGATGTTTTAAGGTAGTCACTTTGAACCCCATGTTCATGCATGTGCAAATGTTCCAGTGCTAAATATAAGTGTCAAAAGTAATTAAATACATGCTTTGTGTGAAGTCTTGGAGAATCAATATTTTTCCCCAAGAGAAAGAATTTTTGAAAACCAGTGATTAAATTCATTAAATGCCGTATAGTATGTTTATGTGGTTGGAACGTTGTAGTGGCAGAAAACCATAAGCAACGTTTTGTTATTCCGAGGTATTTGTCGTCCCTGAGTGTTACCCAAGAGCAGATGGCAGAAGCTCTTGGCTAGGTTATGAGGCCCCAGCAAGCAGGAGGTAGATGATGATGAATGGTTGTCGATTTCCTACGGTGGAGCCACTGCACAGGAGCCTCTGCTGAAATGAATGGTTGTCGGGCTACAACATCACCTATGAAATCTTGTCCAATGTTACTTTTCCTTTACAAAATGAAACTATCAAAGCCTATCCTTTGCTTCTATGAAATCCTCAGAAAACTGACAGTAGTTTGTTTATTCCTGGGATAATACTTTCTTAAGAGGTTTCTTACAAGATTTGTTGAGCTTTCCTTCTCTAAGCACTGGACTTCAGCGTACATTTCTGGTTGGCTCGCCTTAGCCGTGTTGGCCAGGATGGGCTTGTCTGTTGGGTTAAAACTTCAGTCTGATAATTTTCCAAATTTATTTGCCTGTATGGATATTGAAGTGAGGGAATAGAACATATATTTTGATTTGTTTGAACAACTGTTAACAATCTATGTTTTGGGGAAAAAAGCTGGGTTGGATTCAAAGGTTGATGATATGTTCCTATTTTGCTCAGAGGGCATTGGTGCCATAATGAAGTTGGGTACATTTGAATTACAGTTCTGTCCCCTCTTATCTATGTCAACAACTTATCTTTCTAGTCCTCTGTTTAATTACCTGTAAAGTGAAAATAATCTCTCCTTCCTAAGGCTACTATTAGCATGATTGCTTTTTTATTTTTGTTTTTATTTTCATATGCTGAATTAGTAATGGTTTACTCTTCAATTTTCTAGAAGCATGATCTGAGGCATAACTTTTTTATTTAATTTAAATTAGTTTTAACAGATTCAGTGTGATTTGTAAACATAATTCTAAGAACATAATGGTAGGCCTTTTCCTCCCTCCCTCTCTGACTGGCCCACTCTCTTTCTTTCTCCATTTACTCACATATTTTTTTGAGAGAACATTTAAAATTACATTACAGAAAAAAGGCATAATACAAAGTTTAACAAGTAAAAAGTGAAAAAGACTCTAGCTTAGTGGGAATATAGACCACAGCTATAAACAATAATTAGATGGAAAAAATGGCCATTTTACTCATATACAGTAATTTTTAAAGTAAACACAGATCATTGAAACTATAGTAGTATAACATTCTTTTTTAAACTTTTAAAAAGATTCATTAATCTACTTGAGGTGCAAAGCTGCAGTCAGAGAGAGGGAAAGGCAGATAGGTCTTACGTCTGCTGGTTCACTCCCCAAATGGCTACAACAGCTGGAGCTGGGCTGATCTGAAGCCAGGAGCCAGGAGCTTCTTCTGGGTCTCCCACGCAGGCGCAGGGGCCCAAGGACTTGAGTCACCCTCTGCTGCTTTCCCAGGTCATAACAGAGAGATGCCTAGATTCTTTATGTGTGTGATACATGTTAGTCTTCATTCTTTAGTTTTTATTTCATTGAACTTCTTATCCCTAATCCAAGTAAACTTAGTTATTCTTTTAAGAAATAGGACAGGGACAGTTCTTTGTTGGAGAGTCCATAGGCTTTTGCACTTTTGATACTAATTTTCTGTAAATTAAAGCCACAGGTTTTATATATTCCATATTTTGAGTACCAGAGACCTTTTAGAACCTAACCTAATGTTCTAGATGATAATTTTTTCTCAATGGTGTACACTCCCTTCTACAGATAAAAGAAATTTTTAGGATTGCCTGTAGGAAAACTCCCTCCTTAACTGGCAGTCAAGGAAAAAAAATAAGGAAAGAGAAAAATGCAAAGGGGAAGAAGAAAGGCCACATTATCTAGGAGGTAGAAGAAGGTCATGGAATATTACAGTGGAGAATGATTTAGGGACACACATAGCCTTAGAAGTGTGATTAAGCCAAGTGTTTGCACTCCTATACAGTGCAACTACAAAGTTAAGTTCTTCAGAAACATCTATTTTGGTGACAGATAAAGAATGCTGGGCTTCTTTAGGTAAGAAAATGGCAATGGTCATTTAGCTCATTCAGTGTACTTTAAATACCAGGTGACCCTGAGGGCTCAGATAAACTGCTGGTTCCCTAAAGTACTTGTTTGGAAGCTGAACATAAAATCACAGTAGCCTTTTAAATGATCATCTTGGTGGATCATGCATGCTGTATTTCATCATCACTGGACATGCAACCAAAAGACAGAAAATATTTACTATATGGAAAGGAGGCCATGTAAGTCTTACAAATTATGTTTCATAATGTGTAGTTGACCTGAAGTGAAATATCCTGGGAAGAATTTTACTTACTTGACATCATTAAAAGTACTGATAAAAGCAGGCATTTGGTGTAATGGTTAAGATGCCAGTCAGGATGCCTGCCTCCCCATACCAGAGTACCTTGGTTGATGCCCAGTTCTGGCTCCTGAACTCTTACTTCTAGCCAGTGAGTGCCCTGGGAGGCAGTGGTAATGGTTTAAGCAGTAGGACTTGGACTCCCTGCTAAGGGGCTACTGTAGGTACTTGGGGAATGAACCTGCAAATGAGATTATTTGTCTGTCTGTCTGTCTCTCTCTGTTTGCCTCTCTACCCATCTCTGTTTCTCTAACCCTAAAATATTTTTAAAACATTTACAATATTATCAGAAACTTATTCATCTATAAATGCCAGATCCTAAAGTACATCACTAAAAGGACACTCACAAAAATGTGCATATATTATATGTACTGAATTGTATAAATTAGATTTTATATAAATATGCATTTCATTTACAAATGTTTTATATATATATATATATATATGTTTCTTATCAAATTTTCCATTTTCTTCTGTATCAAAAGAAATGGTCAATCAGCAGAGGGAAAAAAGAGGGAATCTTAATGAAATAATTTAAGAAATGTTCCTGGAAATGATGAAAATAGCCCCACTCCTCAATGCATTATTGAGCAATTTCAAGCCATGAAAGGTGAAGGGATACTTCTAAAAGCTTCCAGGAAGGAGAACACAGTAACAAAGCATCAGGGATCAAAATGGCTTTGAATTTCTCAGCAGCAAAACCAAATTGAGACACAGAGTGCATGAATGCACAAGGCTACAGACTATAGATTACAAATGAAAGTTTCAAAGTGTCTGGACAATATGCAAACTTCTTTTTTCATTCAAGGGAGACCAATTATAATTAAAGTATTCATCTTAGAATTCTTTGCTCTTAATTATGCATTTCTCCACATTGGAGATATGTGTTTGCATACATGTAAAAAATATATAATTTCAAATTTACTTTCAATATTTCTCTAAGTGAAAATTCAAGAAATGAAAAAATTTACAACCATGGAAACCAATGGTAAATTTGTAATTTTTTTTTTTGACAGGCAGAGTTAGACAGTGAGAGAGACAGAGAGAAAGGTTTTCCTTCCGTTGGTTCACCCCTCAAATGGCTGCTATGGCCGGCATGCTGCGCCGATCTGAAGCCAGGAGCCAGGTGCTTCTCCTGGTCTCCCATGGGGTGCAGGGCTCAAGGACTTGGGCCATCCTCCACTGCCCTCCCCGGCCACAGCAGAGAGCTGGCCTGGAAGAGGGGCAATCGGGACAGAATCTGGCACTCCAACTGGGACTAGAACCCGGGTTGCCTGTGCTGCAGGCAGAGGATTAGCCTAGTGAGCCACGGCGCCAGCCACAAATGGTAAATTTGGATCCAATAACCAGCCATGCTTCCTGCCCCGAATTCGACTTACTTGTCATTCCCTTAAGTCCTCTTGGTCCTGAAGAGTTTGGTAGATGTTCTTCCTTCCAGCTGGATTATTTCAGTTTTGAGCCCAGATGTAATGCAGGCTGTCTGCAGATCCTGTCTTGCTTCTGTCCTAATGCATGGCACTTGCATGACATTGTACCCCCAGTATTATTGTCATGTCTGCTGTTCTCTGTGGTATTTGTGTGTTTCCAAAGTTGCCTTATCCTAATGACAGAGCAGAATGCACTTACCCAAGCTTGCATCCCTTGTCTTTTTTAGTATCTATTCATAAGAAGTCCTTAGCAGCTGAATACTGAACCCCTTTCTTAAGTATTAATGTCATGTATTGAAATATTTAGGCACCGTGACTTATTGAAATGACATTTACTGATTTTTAAGTATTAAAAATTATATATTTATTTGAGAGGCAGAGGGTCAGAGTTCCTATCTACTTTAGGTGGAAGCACTTTGCTTTGTTAATTTGCCTCCCATTTTTCAGCTCTTAATGATGTTACTTTTTTTATGCGAAGATGTATCATGTGTCACATTCAAGCAATACTGGAATCAAACAATGACACAGCAATTACCCAGCCTTTGGCAAGTGCTGTCCTTCAATACTGGTTAGCCTGCCTTCCAAGGAACAAACAGTGCTAGCAAAAGCGAAGAAAGCATTGTATTCTTCTTGAAACAAATCATTGCACAGTCTTGGTTCTACTTGGCTCCTATCGGGATCCGTGGTGTTTTGAGCGTTTTCCCCTGGTCTGCAATGCCTCTAGAGCCTCTCTTGGCTCCTGTGCAGGTTGGCACCGTGAAGGCAGAGCTTCCTCCACTGTCCACTCTTTCCCTTTGTGTCTCAGCTGCCTCTCCTCTGACTTCTGAATTCCCACCAAGCCTTTAGTCCTCACTAATCAAAACCTGGCATCCTTTTTCCACTGTTGTGAAAACATTTAGTTATCATTCAGAAAAAAAAGAAAATTTTTACATTAAACATGACTCCCCAGAGTTACAAGTTATTTATTTCAAACCCACAAAAAGACACTTGATTAGTTTTATTTATTAGGCAAATATTTATGGAGTGAGTTCCATGTGCCATGCACAGTTCCAGGTCCAATAAATAAAGCAATGAACATGATTAAGTCCCTTCCTTCATGGAACATATATTCTTAAAGGAAGGCACAGAAATAAAACATGAACATAATAATATGATTTGGGAGAGTGAAAAGGATAAGGAAGAAAATGAAAGACAGTGATATAATACACACATGAGGGAAAGAAAGGAAGAACTAATTTTGAGTGATCAGCCAGGTCAAGCATCCTGGTGCCATCAGAACTGGTACAGGATGATAAAAAGGACCTGGAATACACAGCATTGAGGCAGAGCATCCCAGTCAATGAGAAACAGTTGCTAAAGCCCTTGGGTAGGAAGTAGGCAGAAGTGTTAGTGAACAAAAGGAAAGACATCTTGGAATATGGTGTGTGGAAATAAAGCAGCAGGCAGGAAGACATGCAAGGGTCATGTGGTCTTTGACAGAATATTGGGTTCCATTCAGTTCAAAGATCAGAGACCCTGCTTTCTGCGTGGTGTTTCTTCCTAGGGTGGAGACGCCCAGCCCATTGGTCTACCCAAATGATATAAATACCCGCATGTCCCTTGCCATAAAAAAGGCTCCCTACAACCGATCAATACCTGGTACAAAGTTGGCATGCAGGAGAGACTGAATGAGTGTTGATTATGAAAATGAATACAGAAACAGAATTGGCATTATTGGGTTCTCCACATGGAAGCTTAGGGGAACAATTAGTATGTTTTGTAGTCATTCAGGCAAGACATCATTTGTACTGGCTTGAATCATAATGATAATGGTTGAGAAGGAAAATAGTAGAAACAGTTCAACTAGCTAATGGATTAGGTGTGGAATATGGGGAATAGAGAAAAATTTAAGATGAGGACCATTTTTGGCACAAAGTACAACTATTGCAGCATACTTTAAAATGTAATAAAAATCAGGTAAGAACTTCTGATTTTTAATGAACATAGTCCCTGGCTATCTAAATATCCATACATGTAGTCCTAGTCCACAGGATTCAAGTGCTGCATAGATGTTTGCAAATATTTATTACTTGTATACTAAGTCATTTTATGATGTGCTGTGGAACATAGATAAAACCAAGTAGGATTCATGTAACAGTAAGGCAACAACCTTGTTGACAGTTAAAAGATATGACTTTCATTTATTAAAACTGTCAAATTATGAAAATATCTTTCATCAAAACTAAAATAAATATGAGGTAAGAGCAAAGAAGTAGAGATACTCAAAGATTCTGATTTGAATTTCCAGTGACTGGGGAATGGATATCCAATGAACAGTCAAAGGAGCAAGCGTTGGGGAAGGGGATTGCATAACTCACTTCTGAATTAATAGCATGGTAGGACTTGCTGAAATCTTTAAGGGATACTTTTAAGTGAATAGACATGTCAGAATTTTTGTCAGGGAAGCTGCATCCAAAGGCAAAGTGTTATAAGTCATACTTGATTACGAAATGAGGGGTGATATTGAAGAACAAGTGAATGTCCTCTAACAAGATGGGCAAAGACAAGAGTCAAACGTGGGAGAGAAAATCAGAAAGAACCCAGACAAGCCAAACATGTAGAGATCTGTGATAATGTGATATTCACGGGGCTACTAGATTCAGGGTAGAAGAGATTCGAGAACCTGGTGGTTTTTGTAACAACGCAGGCTACAGAAAACTTGAGGGAAAGAAAAGGTGACAAAAAGCATATGTGGCAAATGAGCTAATGAGATGTTCACAGTCTAAAAAAGAACTTCTAGGTTCTTTAAATCTAGGTTTAAATCTAGGTTCTTTAAATCACAGAACTAAGAAATTGAGTGAAGAGCAAATACTATGGATCTTATAAAGAATTACAAACATAAATGCATCTCCCAGCTTTCGGATTTCTAGCTTGGAGAGGCTCATAGTTTGGGTATTGCATAGTGCTAGTTTTCTCACCCAAATTCACTTGCAATTCCTCCTGGATCTGCAGCTCCCCGTTAGAACAAACTTTCCACCTTCCTCAGCTCAAGGTGTGACCATGTGACAGATTTCGGCCAATAGGAGAGGAACAGAGACGCAGATGAGACTTGCATGTCCCTTGCTTGAAACCCAGTATATTCTCTTCAGCTTTTGAATGGCATTCAGTGATCCAACTTTGATCATGCCACTGAGAACAACTCCCTAGATGGGACAGTGAGAAGCGGAAAATAACCCAGACTCTAGAACATCTTCCTGTAACCACACTGCTCTGCCAACATGGCCTACCCACTCCCCCGTAGATGAAAGAGAAGGGAACTAACCTTAGAATAAGACATGCTTTGGTCTCTAAAGCTCTCCTGTGTATATTATAAGGGATGTGGTCATTTTGAGAGGTCATTTTGAGAGATGTTTTGGTCTCAAAAGCCTCTCCTGTGTTTAATACAAGCGATGTGGTCCACAGGTCACACAGTTGGTCTTCTAGGGCTGCCTACTATTTACTCTCCCAGGAGAAACGTCAAAGAAGATTTTGACAGACTTGGAAAACTTTCTAGATTTATCCCAAATGGAAATTAAATATTCATTGTATACACGTATGTCCTCCCCAATTCCTTGCCCTTACTACCTTACCATCCCTCCTCAGCTTGCCTTGCCTATCCTTTTCCAGGTCATGAGGCCTTCGTTAAATCATCTAGGAAATTATGCATTGGCTCTTCTGACCCGTTCAGGTGTAAGGGATGCATAGAAAGGCCTCTGTATGGTTTTACAATATAAATAGCCTGTCATAGAATGCGTTGGCCTTCTCTTTGCTGTGTGTATCTTTTTGAGTAAAAAGCATAATTTAGTCATCTCTGTTTCCCTACCTTCACCCACTTGTGACATATAGTAGGCTATAAACTTTGTTGAAGAAAATTCTCAGGAAAACAGGGAAAGAAAAGTGTCTCCCCTTCCCACCTTAGTGGGGGTAGAGATTGCTTTAGGAGTCTCAGGCTAGCAGGGAAGGACAGATTGCTAATTCAGTGCTTCTTCTCTGAAGCTGAACTTGTCAGTGCATTGAAATCCAGTCTGGGAGATTCTCTTTCATCATTATATAAAAAGATAGAGAGGGTGGAGGCTGCCGTCTCATTTCCTGATTCAATAGAACCGAGAATTTAATCAGGTTTGGTCGTATCCTTGCTTTATTTATGCTGTGCTCTTGATCAGAAGTCAGATAGTACATGTGTTATGATTGCACACACCTGCACTTGCGTGCACACAATCCTTCCTTTCCAAGCACACGTTCTTGTACTTTGTGTTGTACTTGGCATCATTTTCTATATCAACCTCAAAGGGAAATTGAGACAACAGGGCTGATGTTACTGATGGGGAGTACATCACCCTAACCACTATGATTTTGGCAATATTGTAAAATATGATGTTTTCACAAATCCTCCCGTACAGACAGATGTCTGTTGTTAGCCAAAGGAAAGAAAAGGTAACTTGGATGTGTAAACAAGACGGAAGAAATAGGGCCACATCCAGGAGGGGAAGGTGTCATGTGGATGAAATAGCAAATTGTTGATGTTGAGACCCTGGGGCTGCATTTCCCAGTCATTGTGTGACCGGCCTTAGCCTTCTGTGTGGCTTTTTGCTCTCTTGGGTGTATACAAGAACCACGTATAGCATCGAGGAATCCAGGCTGAATTTACACTGTCAAACTGGGCATATGAGATGGTGCCATGGAGAGGCAGAAGCAGTCCTGGACCCTGCTCCTCCCAGACCTGGTAGATTCTGGGTTACTCTCCACTCCTTTGAAGCTCAGTCTGTTCAAATGCACAATGAATTCAGTCCACCAGCTGACCTTGACATCCCTAGGAATCTGAGATTTTTGTCCTTTTTTTTTTTCTTTTTCTGGACTCTGTGAATTTTGAGAGGTAAGGAATTTACCAAGATTCTAAGACTCTGTTATGTTACAAAATGACCCATATTGTCATAGTGTTTGTTTTCATCGCAGTCATTTATTTTTGGTGGAAAATAGAATGTCAGGGTGAGCCTTGTCCACTTAGGTCTCAATCATGCCCCTACTCCTCTTAGAGAAAAAAGAGTTAGACCTCCTTGAGGCTCAAGAAAGACTTTATGGAATGTACACAGGCATCAGCTGAGGACACTGTTCCTACCTGCAACAGAGTTCAAGGGCAAGGAGAGTTACCCCCACTGTACTATCCCTGAGTCATCAAGATCTACTCAGGTGCCTAACCTAGACTATGCACTTTCTTTCAGGAGCCTCTGCAAGTTTCTCTTTGTAATTCAAAGATAACATCTTTGCTGAAGCAAGGCTGCTCATTGATATGCAGATTGAAAATCAGGGTGCCCTTCAGGAGCTTCAAGCTGTGGGATCAGCCTAGGGTCTGCAGCATAATAGCACCACTGAGCCTTTTATGATTGTGAGACTTTGATCAGCCACCAACAAGTCACTGGGTCTTAGCTATGCGCCTCACTTAAACCACGCAAAAAAGAGAGCCAAGGGATATCACCAGGAAGTGGTTCCAATGCAGGAGTTAAGGTCTTGGCTCTAAGAAGCCTTCATATGTTCATATCACAAAGTCACTTGTAAAACATCAGTGACTGGTTCATTCATGCACTGAGGACTTGAGTTTTGTAGGTGCTAGGAATAGATCAGTGTCAAGAAGGAGCCTGCATTTTCGTGGAGCTTGTATTCTCCTTGAAAGGGAAAGAGGAGGAGGGAAGAAGGGGGCAGTGGATGATCAGACAGCTGCACTGGAAATGGCACCATCATCGCTGTCAGGTGATGAAGAAGGAAAGAATAACAACGGTACTGGTTGGTGAGGTGACAGAATGACGGGACTCTACCATTTGTCCATTTGGTCACATCCCTTGTTGAGCTCTGTATCTTTCAGGATCATGTTTTGCTGTATAAAACAAACTCCAAAATATAACACTGACTTCATCAGGACAGACCTTTGTTTCTCTTTCATGTATAGCAATGCAGATGGAGACAGTACAGAGCTGTCAGCTAGGGACCTACGTGCCTTATATGTTATGGTCCTGTCTTTAGGATCTAGTACTCTGCCCAGAATCATCTGTTCTCAAATCCCCTTATTGTTGCAGGAAGGAGAGACAGATGACGAACAAGCTAAGTGTTCTCTGAATAGCCTGCATAGTCCACACCTGCCATTCTGCCTCCACCTCACTGCCCACAATTTAGTTGCATTTCCACCCCTGGAATTGCAGTCTTTTATCTGAAGACATTGACAAAATAGAGGAGAGGCAAATTTGGGGCAATAGGTTCCCACCCTAAATATGCATTATATGCCAAGAACTGCAAGTGTTCGGATTCCCTGGATCAGATAATTTTCCCATGGCCCTAACACCTTGGCAAGATAATATATATATATATATATATATATATATATATATATATATATATGGAAATTCAAATTTGGGTCACAATGTAAGAGAGATAAGCAACAAAATACACAAAATAAGGGAAAATGGAGGAATAAGAACAGAAACACATTGGGAAAATGTCAAAACTGTTGTCTTATTGCTACAGGAAGCAATGCTGATCCAGGAGTACTGTCGTGGGCTGGTTCCCACACTGGTCATCAGAACTAACAATGGAAAGGGCATTTTAGAGGGTGGAGGCAGGTGCAGAGGCCCTGAGAAGCAAGTTTGCATTGTGTGTGTGAAGAGCAAGGGGTCATGGTGGCTGCAGAGTATGCACAAGGCAGTGTGTGTCTGGGTGATTTCAGAGAAATAACCGGAGATCAGAGCTCAAAGATGCTTATAGGCAGCAAGGAGTACTTTGAATTTTACTCCGAGTGGGATGGGGAAGTCACTGGCATGTTTTGAGGAAGGCAGTGACATGATTTGACATATGTTTTAGGAGAAAAGTATTTCTTGTATGAATTAATTTTTAAAAGAGACAAGTTAAAATAAAAATGAATGATGAATTCAGTTTCCCGACATAGATGTGCCATTTTATAATTACCATTTTCTAGTGATTTAAAAACATCATTTGTCTCCCATAAATGAAGAGTTTGTTTGCTAATTAGTTTATTCCTTGTGGGACTAATGGAATCATCTATCTGTCAAGAACTGCTCAGATTTTGCCCTACTTCCAGGCTGATTGGTGTGTCTGCCAGTTTCATGGGTGCTGGCAGAGATTATGACAATCCAGAATCAGAACAAAGGGAGTTTATATCTCACAAAATAGCAACAACCACACCATCATTGTTCCTACAGAGTTCCCAGTTCTCATGGAGCAACACACAGAGGCCCAGGTGGTACCTGCCCACCAGGGCATTCCAGAAGCAACCAAGGCTTAGGAAAAGCACATATTTTGTAATGGACATGAAGTATGTCCCTGTCTTTAACTCCATGCAGAGACATTTTCTCTATCTTTCAAGGCTGTTCATTAAACAAAGTCCTTGAAAAAACAGACCAGAATAAGAGGGACTGATTGTCCCCTCACAAGATGTGCAGAAATGCAAGTGAGTCCTGGAGAGCTATTTCATGTAAGAGTAGGTTTAATTATATCACTTGAGAGTATTTGTCAAGATATACAAATTCCATTATAAATTGTCATTTTACATGTGTTGTAGATTTTGTGTGCTGCTTTAGGATATAAATGAGATCCTATTTGTATTGACACTTGGAGTAATGATATTCCAAAAGAAGACCCCAAAGCTAGTTGGAGATGTTGCTATGGAACCCCCAAACCTAGATCCACTCACCTGATACACATCTACCATTGCTTTCCTAGGAACATTAGCAGGGAGCTGGATCCGAAGTGGATCAACATCCATATGGAAACCCGCTCCATTGTGATACTAACTATAGGGAGTTGAAGACCTCACACTAGGTGTTCTTTCCCACAATACTGTCATCATTGTAGACTCTAAGCATGCATCTTAAGTTGTCACCTTTGTGTCTGACCAAGCAGCTATAAATTGGGATTTCCATGATCCCCTCTTTGTTTGATAATTTCTTATGATGGCTCAAAAGAACTCTAGGAAAACTTTATTTCTCATTACCAGTTTATTGTAACAGATACGATGTGGAAGCAGCCAAATATAGGAGATATAAGGCAAGGTTGGAGAAAGCATGGAGCTTCAATTTACTTTTTTATTTATTTATTTATTTATTAATAAAGCTTTTATTTATTTAAAGAATATAAATTTCCAAAGTACAGCTTATGGATTACAATGGCTTCCCCCCCCCATAACCTCCCTCCCACCCGCTACCCTCCCCTTTCCCACTCCCTCTCCCCTTCCATTCACATCAAGATTCATTTTCAATTCTCTTTATACACAGAAGATCAGTTTAGTACATATTACGTAAAGATTTCAACAGTTTGCCCTCACATAGAGACACAAAGTGAAAATACTGTTGGAATACTAGTTATAGTATTAATTCACAATGTACAGGACATTAATACTTTCCAGGTGCACCCCCCTCCAAGCACCACCATGTGCCTTCCAAGCAGAAATTCTCTGAACTCCATTGTTTAAAGTTTTTATGGAGGTCTCATTACCTACTTGTGATTTGTTAAATGATTGGCCATGAGTCATTAAGACAGTGTCCAGCTTCTCTACCCTCCCCCAGGAGCCCAAGAGATGTATTGTATGGCGAGCTGACTGCAGTCCATGGTGATCCATAAACTATACTTAGAAAAATGGTGGATGCTGGGGGCTCTCATTGGAAAAATGGTAGCTAGGTCAGCATTGCATTTGTTAATTAGCTAGAGTGAACCATTTTATAACATATATATACTTCATGTTATACATGATAAATACATACAATGTTACCTGTAAATTTAAAGAGAAACTTGAAGTAACAATAATAATACAGAAAATTTACAGACTAGGAGAAAATATTTGCAAAATGCATATCTGACCATGATCTTGAATCTAGACTATGTAAGAAACTTGTAAAATCAACCCGAGAAAACATTCAATTAGAAAATGTACAAAATATATGCCAGATATTTCACTGAAGAGGATATACAGATGGCAAATATGCACATAAAGAGATTTTCAGCATCATCAAGCAGTAGACAAATGCCCATGAAAATGAAAATGAGGAATCACTGCCTATCCATAAGAGGGATCTAAATAATAAATGGCAACAACATCAATAACAATAACATGTTGAGTGTTGAAACCTGCATCATTCATACATTACTGGTGGGCATGTAAAATGGTACAGCTGCTCTAAAATCATTCACTACTTTTCAAAAATAAAACTTACCCTATCACTCAATAATTGCACTCTTGGAAACTTATTCCAGATAATAAAGACTCATTTTCATGTAAGATATTATACAAGAATATTCAGATTTGTTTGTAATAGCACCAGACTGGAAACTGTCCCCTGGATGAATGGTTAAACACCTTGCAGTAAATCCATGGCATGGAAAACTACTCAGGAGCAAGAAAAGAACACAAAAACCCAGGTAAACTTCATGGAAACTATATATGGATGGAAAAGCCCCATCTCAAAGGATGCATGTGGCAGGATTCCATTCATGTAACATCCCTCGGCTATTATGAGTAGATAATCTCAGCTTCGGGATTGGTGAAAGTTAGGGCTGGGGAGTGGGTTTGGCTCTGAAGAGATACTTTGAAGGACATTTGTGTTGCTGCTACTACAGAGCATTGGAACTGGTGGTGGTACTTAATCTGCACACAGGCTAGCATGTAGTGCACAGGAGTAATGCAACAGGGTAACAGACATATCTGCACCACAGCAATCCCACACAAAACTGTGTGCTTATAATGGTGAAACCCCAGATTCCGCGAACTATAGGCATGCAAATTTCTTGGTTTGATATTTTGCCTCAGTTGTCCAGAAATATCCACAGAGTCCCTCTTTAGTTCTTTGCAGCGTTCTGTGTATCTCCTTCTCCTATCCCCCTCCCTCTTCTCCCTCTCCTCTCCTTCTCCCTTCCCCTCCCCCATCTTGTCCCTTTCCCTCTTTTCCCCCTCCCTCTCTCCCATCCCCTTTCCCCTCCCTCTCTCTCCCTTCTCCCCCACCTCTTCTACCTCTACCTCCATCCCCTCTCCCTTCATCCCCTCTCCTTCCTCTTCTTCTCCTCTCTGCCTCCCCCTCCACTTCTCCCCATTCTCCCTCTCCTCCTCAGTCTCTGTCTCTCCATTATTCTGGCTTTCAAAAAAATACATACATAAAATTCTAAAAATATATTTATATGTAAGTGTACATACACATTATCTTCACCATAATTGTCTCTTTTTTTTAGGTAGGGAAATCGAGATGTACTGAGGATAGTGGCTCCAGTCACAGAATGAATTCATGGCAGAGTTAGACATAGAAAAGAAATTTTCCAATCCTCAGAAATGCATTTTTGATATATCCTCATGCTAGATAGGGTTTCTGTTTTGTGTTGTTTTGATTTCAGCATTGCTTTCTTTTGAGCACATTTTGTCGATCATATTCCTAGAGTTCCTATCATATTCTGCCCTTTAATTTGAATAATTTCTTATTTTTGTCCATTTTCCCCTTTCAGAACTATGTTTTTCTGGTGTGTGGTCTCCTGTGAAGCTGTTTTCCTTTTGCATTGATTGTTTATGTCTTTGGCTCTGCTGTTGTCTTCCCCTTTGGCTAATGTCTTCTGTTGTTGTTTTGCTTTTAGGTGGCGCTGTTTATTCCCTACTTTACTGTATTTATATACCATGTTTAGTCCTGCCTTCACCACCCGCCTGCCCATGCTTCAAGTTGCTGTGATTTGTCTCTGTTCTGTATTTCTATTTCATTTATTACAATTCAGCCCCTTCCTCTTCCATTTGTTCTCTTAATTCATCAGATGACACATTTCCTTGTAATCCATTTCTCTCAGTGTATCCTGTTCCACTTTCCTGTTCTTTTCTGGCTTATGTTTGATTCCACATAAAATGAAAACCAAGGAAAATGTCTCCAGCGTAGGTGTTGGCATTCATCTATATAATCCTACTCCCAAAGCATGTCTGCAGCATGCATTTAGATTTGGAGACATGGGCAGGGTCTTGTGGTGAGTGGTCATGCATGGTCCCAATGGTTGTCACCTCAACTCATTGTCTTCCCAGCCTTGTGACAGCGTTCCCTGTGTGGAGCCTTGTGGGCTCAGAATGCTAATGGCTCTGTCTTACATGCAAAGATGAGGAGAGCCCTCTGCACTTACAGATTGTGCACTGGGAGAACTGGCAGAGAAGCCCTGCCTTGTGCACACACCCCTGCATGCTGTGGAAAGACTAAGCTTCTGGCTGATTCAGAGCCAGTGGCCCCTTCCAGGGCGCAGGAAGGAAGTTCTGGGGGAGGGGGCAATCTGTGGGGTCAAGCAGGGTCCATCCTTCATCTGTGGGGTGCTTATCTGAGCTGCTCATGGGAACGCCTGGCCCAGCCTCCAAGAATAAAGTTTCAAGGACCTGTTGCCTGGGCTCTAGCATTAGTCGTTGCTCCGCTGGGGATGAGGAAGTGAAAGGAGAAGAGTCTAAGCCAGCTTGGCCCCTCAGAGCCCTTCACTGTCGGACAGATGTGGTTGAAGGCAGGAGGCAGGGACGACTGGAAGGAGACTGGCCACAGCCCTCCCTTGCCTACTTCCCCAGGGTCAGGAAGAGTTGCACGGCTACTCATGGACGTGTGAGGGATGGGGATAGGATTGCAGAGATGGCAGAAGCCCCGTGTCCGCAGCGTTCTTGAGGACAGGCGTTGCCGTCGGTTTTTGCAGCCCCTTGTCTGTCCCGACACATCTCATACATTCCAAACCATGCTGAGAACAGGGAGAGCCCCTTGCAAAACCCCCTAGTCATTGCCGATCAAAGAGGGGACCCACACTGGCTGTTTGGAATCTTTGTGAAGGTGTTTTTCTAAGATGATGAAGTGTTTGTAAACAACATTTAATTCTCTCGTATTCTAAAATGGTTATCTGTCTGACATATTCATAGTGGGTTAATTTATGCTTTTTATTTGGCCCCGGATGGATAAACTCAATAGAATTAGAATTATACAAGTAAATGTTATTTCAAACCCTCCAGTAGCAGGAAATAGCTTTATAACAAAATTACATAACAGCTGGTGCTGTCGCCAGTGACCACAGTGCTAATGTTTCTTTTTGATTTCCTCCTAGCACACAGGGCTTTTCAGCTGCTCTGTCTTCAAAGATTTTGCCCAGAGAGAGATACAGCTAAAGGACACAAGGGCTTTAGACGAATGAATACATAATATATGTTGCAGTCCAAAGCGCAATATCCTCATAGGAAATCAACTTTGCAATTTGTCACGATTTGAAATGTAAATAAAAGAATCAAATGGCCACTCAAGTGCTTCCCCAGTATTAATGTGCATCTAGATCATTTGAGAAACATAGTAAAATGATTCTGACTCCTAGTTCTCAGCTGGGGCTTGAGATCATGTCATTCTAAGCTCTCTGATGATGAACTTGGTGCTGATGGTTCCTGAGCTCACCCCCCTAACAGCCGGAGTCTCCCTTCCCGCTTATCTTTGTCAACATGGATCTCTGTGCTCTGACCCATGTAGAAGTCTGAAGATCTGGGAGACAAGCCTGAGGGCTTGTGATTTTCATCAGCAGCAGAGGTTCTTAGAAAAATCATAATCTTCTCCAGCAGACTAGACTCATCTCCAGGCAAGAGCTGTATCTCATTCATTTGTTTTTTCAATCTCAAGCAATATACCTTGACGTTTTTGCTCAGTTAAATGCATCTCTCAGCCTGATTTAAATGCGTGATTTTTAAAACTCACAAAACTTATTTTTGCTCACATTAACCTGTTGGAAAAAGCCATCTAGACTCAGTCCAAAAAGCATAGAACTCAGCTTCAGAATTTCAAAAGTAGGCGTTGATAGCTTTGAAGAGGAACCAAAGGCGAACTGGATGTGGGAACTGGCAAGGCCCTGGTTGGCAGGGAGTAAAACTTTCTTTGAAATGAAGGGAGAACGCATAGCCTCAGTCCTTTTTCACAAGATTATTGCACAGTGCTTCGTCAGGACAAGGAACACACACGATTTATCCGTGAAGCCTCCTTCTGGCTGTAGCATTCTGAATGCTTAAAAAATGTCCAGAGAGTGAGTTCTCTTGGTCTTGGAAACAATAGCATCCTCTCTGATGTTTCTAAGATGCTGAACTCCACATATGTGGCTTGAGACCAGGAGTCTGCACGAAGCAGGGCTGTATACACTTGCAGCATTCATCAACAGATGGTTTTTCCAAGTAAAATGGCAACTTCGGTCTGTTCTTTCTACCAGATACCATCACTGTAGCTCTGTGAAAGGCATATAAAGCAGAATGAGGCCGGAGCAAGCACAGGGACTGCAGAGATGCAATTTCCTATCTTCTAGAATAATCATGCAACCAGAAATGGTGTGGTCGATAAGGATAGGATACACAAATTACAAACAAGCCTCTCACTGCTGTTTCTCTTAGAAATAAAACTGCACAGATGCTGGCATGAGGACTTACTCAGAATAGTGTGTGTTCTAGAATGCCAATGAAGATACAGCCCATGCCCACGTGTACTGGCTGCACACCCTGTGCACCTCTGTAGTGAGATGTGAGTGGGCACAAGCAGAGAGCAAGGGTCTGCCCAACATGGTGTGCCCATGGCCAAGACACAAGGGCAAGGTCAAAGCAGCCAATTCTCTCTCTTTCATTTTCTGATAGGCTGTTGTCCAGCTATTGTAAGACTTCAGAGTATAATTTTACTAAATCTACTTATTCAAGATATTACACAATGGGTTCCATTTTGTATATTTCTTATTGATCTGAATGGCAAGCCTAGAAGGATTTCTTTCTATGTATGCCCATTGATTAATGATGTAACTCACTGACAATTTTGAAAACATAAGGACTAGACTGTGCCATGCTGCCTTTAAAGAGTTGATAGTAAAAGAGGCAGTTATGTGAACACAAACTTATAATGGTCCTTACAGCAGCAAAGTATACAGGTTTTGCTTCAAGGGAAGAGGAACAAATAATTAGCCAGGATCTAAGACTAGTGAAATTTCATACAGAACTTACCAGTAATAAGCCAGTGAGGCTAGCATCATGGCATAGCGGGGTAAGCCGCCGCCTGTGACTCCGGCATCCCATATGAGCACTGGTTGTCTTGGGTACTCGTTTCTGATCCAATTCCCTGCTAATGTGCTTGGGAAGGCAGCAGGAAATGGCCCAAGTATTAGTGACCCTGCCACCCACATGGGAGACCCAGAACAGTTACAGGCTCCTAGCTGTGGCCCAGCCCTGGCCACTGAGGCCATTAGGGGAGTGAACCAGCAGATGAAAGATATGTGTGTGTGTGTGTGTGTGTGTGTGTGTGTGTGTGTGTCTGTCTCTATGTCTGCCTTTCCCTCTTGGCAAAAAAAACAGGCTATTTGCATGTTTTCAAAGTTTCTGTGTGCAGATTACTTATGAGTTAAGAGGGAAAGCATTAACCACAGTGGAAATATTGGACAACATCATGACCAATTATTCAGAATGACCATACTAATGAGAGTAAAAGACATTGGTGCCTTCAGATATGATACCCTGGGAAGTCACAGTTGTGTGTTATTCTAGTGGGAGTATGACACAGAAAACTAAGCACAAGGCAATATAAAACAGATAAACCCAAGGCAGGGAGCCTTCTGAAAGCACTTGCCTGTGGTCTTCAACCTGTCAATGACATGAAACATCAAGTGAAGTCAGCGTGCTGCTTCAGATTAAACGGAGGCTCCAGAACCATGGAAACAGGTGCAACATGCCACCCTGGACTGAGTGCCCGATCCCAACCTGGGGAAAGTGATAGAGGGTGCCACTGGGACACTTGTCAGCCTGGCAATGTGGAGTGTTTCGGAGAAAAAAGTATTCTGGCCGGCGCCGTGGCTCAACAGGCTAATCCTCCGCCTTGCGGCGCCGGCACACCGGGTTCTAGTCCTGGTCGGGGTGCCGGATTCTGTCCCGGTTGCCCCTCTTCCAGGCCAGCCCTCTGCTGTGGCCCGGGAGTGCAGTGGAGGATGGCCCAGGTGCTTGGGCCCTGCACCCCATGGGGAGACCAGGAAAAGCACCTGGCTCCTGGCTCCTGCCATTGGTTGAGCGCGGTGCGCCGGCCGCAGCGCGCCGTCCGCGGCGGCCATTGGAGGGTGAACCAACGGCAAAAGGAAGACCTTTCTCTCTGTCTCTCTCTCTCTCTCACTGTCCACTCTGCCTGTCAAAAAAAATAAATAAATAAAAAAAAAGTATTCTGTCGGCATTAAATCTGCTGACTTCGATAACTCCCCTGTTGTGCCATAAGAAAGTGTGCTTGTTTTTAGGAAATGAGAACCTGACTGGATATGAAAAGATAAATGTTCAGAAAAGTACTGGCAAGGGCATCGTACGCTCACAGCATATGTGTAATGGCACAAAGTAATAAACAGGCACAGATATTAGTAAAAATTTAAATGCTGTTATTTGGTAAAAATGAGGGTTAATGATGAGTGCTTTAGGGAAAAGGCTGGAAAAAGTTATTTTGAAGGCAAGTGATTAAAATTATTTTCTATCCTGATAGAAATGTATTCTGAATATATTAAGTCAGCAGTGAAGACTCTCCAACTAATTCTAAGAAGTTTCTGTGTCTTTGCAATATTAAGATGTTAAAATGGAAAACCGAGTAGCTCAAGGCACTGCATGAATGGTGACCACTGGGCAAGCAGTGTGTCTGTGTGACTGTACTGTGCACTATGTGATGGAGACATGAGTTGAAAGAATGCCATCATTACCAAATATGGTCATACTGGGGATTGTTCTCTCTGGAATTAACCTAAAGTCTAACCCCTCTTCCTACCATATTAAGAATGCATTTCAGATATTAAAAAAATCAAAATGTCTAAAACAAAAATTAGGAAGCCCTGAAAGATAACTAAAGTATGTTTATTCTTAGAGTGAGGGGCATCTTTCTAGGTAAAATAAAACATAATTCTGGTATCTATTTTGCTTCGGTTTTTTGCAATAGTCTTGACAGAAAACTCATCAGACAGGTTCTTGGATATTTTGTCTTCCTTCGTGATTTCGCTTTCCTCTCCCCAGATCCCCACACCTTCCCCACAGGCACACCCTGTGTGCCTTGCCAAAGACCCCTGCTCATTTCCTCTCCTCTCTTCTCCGCTCCTGAGTCAGGGCCAGCAGCCCCGCGTACCCCTGGGCGTGTCTGCTGGAATCGTCTGCTGGCTTTCCATACCTCCACTTGTTCTCCTGCGTTCTCTCCTCACGCAGTGAGGATGTTTGCTCGGGGTCCTGGCCTGCTGTATGGCATCGCACTTGTTGCTTTCACGCTCAGAGCCTCTGGAACCGTCTTCGATTCATGGCTCTGCTGAGGCCTGGTTCCTGGCGAGGCCATTAAACCCCTTGCCAGGATGCAGTGGGCTGTTTGTGTTCTAGCGAGTAATTGATCCCGAACCACTGAGTGGTATGCATGCACACTTGATATCGCCTGCACACAATCCTGACTCCTAAAACGATCACGGTTCCTGTCCTACCTAGGATCTAGGAGGCTCAGATAGAAACACATGAGGCATTGTTGGATTGTTACTTTTCTCTTGAGTTCATCTTATTTGTTTTTGTTTCTCCTTTCCCATCATTGTCTCTTATTTCTACATTTCATTGTCCTCTTTTTATTTTTTTAGTTGCTTTACTTTTTAAAAAAACAAATGTGTTAATGAGGGAAACTATACAATTGAAGAATGATTGCTTATCTGCACTGTTATCCCGGTCCCAGTCCCCTTCATGTTATGCAAATACTGTGATTTGCCCCTCATGCCCTTCAAATTCTACCCTCATCTGGAAACACTGCCACAAGCACCCCCAGAAATAAAGCTTTGGCACATGGAATTAACCACCAGGTTGTGCTGCCATCTCCACCTCTCCAATTCAGCTTCCAGTTCAAGTCATGTCTTAAAACAACTGGAGGTGTAGGAAATGATTTTGTTATCCTCTTACTGTCAAAATAAGTATCAGGAATCACAATTGCTCTTAATATATGATTTGTTAGGGTCCTATTAGTATTTTTTGAAATGTACTATATTTAGAGATAAACTTTAACATATTGGAATGCTGTAGTAGGAGAGAAGAAACGAGTATTTTTTTTAAGTAATGAATTTTTCAATTTATTGAAAGGCAGAGAGAGAGAAAGAGACAGACTAGGAATTCCATCCACTGGGTCACTTCCCAAAGCCATGAATTAGCCAGGGACAGGCCAGGGTGAACCCAGGAACCGGAGACTGAATCCACGTCCTTCAGCCATCACTGCTGCTTCCCTGAGTGTGCGCTAGGAGGGAGTGATGAAGAGGCTTGACCTAAGACACGCCAGGATGCAGGTGTTACCAGGAGCGTCCTCACTGCTAGACCAAATGTCGGCCCTGGAGCTCCAAGTGTTATTAGCAGGTCTGTCACTAATTTTCTGTGATGTGTCTAAACCTGTATAAATTTCCTCCTCTTAAGTCATCTTCGTCAGTGTTTGGGTAATTTTTTTCCCTGTGGATATTCTTGAGAAAATTGAGCTGTGTGAGGCCAGTGATTTGAGTGTGTTCACAGGGTCACAATTTGAGTTGTTTCAGCCCCTCAAATGCCAAAGTCTAACCTCTGCGAAGAACCGGTATTGCCTCAACACATCCCACTCAAGTGCAAGGCAAGCACAGTGTTAACAGTTGGCATTTTAGAATGTTTACTTATTTTTATCTACTTGAAAGGCAAAACAACAGAGAGGGAGAGGAGAGCTTCCATCTATTGGCTCACTCCGCAGAGTGCCACAACAAGTCTGCAACAAGCCAAAAATAGGAGCCTGGAACTCCAGATCTCTAGGTAGATGGCGAGGATCAAAGCTCCTGGGCCAACACTTGCCGTCTCCTAGATGTGTTAGCAGAGTAACTGGGGGACATAGGTGCCCCAGGAGGTAGCTTAACTCGCTATGCCACAATGCCAGTCCTCAGAGTTAGTATTTTTGAAGAAAATCTGGAATATATATTTGTTGGAATAGAGTCACCATGGAGCCTCTTTTCTATCCTCCAACTGTATGTGTTTCAGGTGTTTGCTTTTTTTCCTCATATTTTCTTAGACGTCGGAGTTTATAAAAAGCACTGAACTGGGGTTTGGGACCAGTGGATTGTGTGCCTCAGGGAAAATACTTACATTTTCTGTGCCTGAGTGTTCTGCTCTGTGAAATGTGTTTTCTTCCACCTTAAAGGCAGCGTGCTTTTCAAAAATCAAAATAGTTAAAGATGGAATAAGCGTCATGCACTTTCCAGGCCAGCAGCGACTCTGCAGCAAGAGCAGCCCTGGGAGCTGGTGTCTGCCACACAGATGAGGCGTCCCGGGCCCCTGCATTGGCAGCAGTGTTCTCACTAGGTTAGTTCTGCAGCTTGATTTTGGCAGTGATTTGGGCCATATTGTGTCCCATTTCCCAAGTCCAGTTCTCCATATCTTTGGGCAATTTCAAAACATTTATTTTCTGCTATAATCGGCCAAAATCTATTTCTGTTGTTTGAAAGTCAGAACTCTGCCAGAAAGAGCCAATTTGTATGGTCAACAAGCAGAGGGAAGATTTTAAGACATTAAGACCAAGGATACTCTGGATATTTGCTGTTTGAATCTTCAGCAAATCTTAGGACCATAGATGATAACAAGTTAATTAAAATAGATTTACTGAGCACCTACTATGTCAGAAACTATATTAACCCTTTATATACTATTAGTTCCTATAATTCACAGCTAACATAGGACTCCAAACCTACTGGAAATGAGTCAAGTGGAAAGACATGGGTGATAATTTAGTGGGTTATAAAAATGGCAATAATAGGGGCCGATGCTGTGGTGTAGCAGGTGAAGCTGCAGTCTACAGTGCTGACATCCCATATGGGCGCTGGTTCAAGTCCTGGATGCTCCACTTCTGATCGGGCTCTTTGCTGTGGAAGATGGCCCGGGTCCTTGGGCACCTACACCCATGTGGGAGACCCAGGGGGAGGCTCCTGGCTCCTGGCTTTGGATTGGTTCAGCTCTGGCTATTGTGGCCATCTGGGGAGTGAATCAGTGGATGGAAGACCTCTCTCTCTCTCTCCCCCTCTGCCTCTGCCTCTCTGTAACTCTGACTTTCAAATAAACAGATAAAATCTTTTAAAAAAATGACAATGATAAAGACAAAGTTGATGGTGATGATGGTGGTAATAATGATGATGCTTTGGGTGAGATGATCACAGCTCATACATTGTTGAATTTGATTGAAATGGTCCAAGTCCTGTTGTCAGTAATTCCTGTTGACGATAATCCCAACTCCAGATAAATCCCCCTTACTTTCATAAGAAAAGACAGAATTTAAAGTAACTCTTGGTTGTGTGATAATTCCTAAGTCTCCTGGATTTAGCTTCAAGTTGATGATAAGCTGGTCCATTGGCATCGCCTCCAGTTTTCCAGTCCTATAGATTGGAGCTGTGAAGCTGTTCATACCTACAACTTAGTTTGTATTTGAACTGGAGGAAGTATTAAGCAAGAACAGAAGCTACATTCAGCTCATGAAGATGATCTTTGTGGATTTACCCACTGGGAAGAAATACATTCAGGTTCACATTTTGGTACAAGAAACAGCTGTCAGACTAGCCCTTTTTTATTTTTTTTAAAGATTTATTTATTTGTTTGAGAGGCAGAGTTCTGGAGAAGGAGAGGGAGAGGCAGAAAGAGAGGTCTTCTGTCTTCTGGCTCACTACCCCAGTGGCTGCAAATGGCTGGAGCTGAGCTTATCTGAAGCCTGGTGCCAGGAGCTTCTTCGTGGTCTTCCCACATGGGCACAGGGGCCCAAGAATTTGGGCCATCTTCCACTGCTTTCCCAGGCCATTAGCTGGGAGCTTGATAGGAAGTAGAGCAGCCAAAACTTGAACTGGTGCCCTTATGGGATGCTGGTGCCTCAGGTGGAGGCTTAATCTACTGTGCCATAGCAACAGCCCCAAGACTAGCCCATTTTCAATGATAAATTCTCTGCTATTGTAAAGCTTACCTTTAAAAATTGGTAACTGCCACCTGGGATACCCACATCCCATATTGGCCTGGGATCCATTCCCACCCTCTTTCTGATGCTCTGCACCTGAGAGGCAGTAGATGATACTTGGTCCCTGATACCAAAATGGAGTTCTTGGCTCCTAACTTTGACCTGGAGCCCTGGCTGTTGTTGACATTTCAAGATTGAACCAACAAATGGAAGCTTTCTCTCTCTCTCTCTCTCTCTCTCCTCTCTCTCTCTCTCTCTCCTCTCTCTCCTCTCTCTCCTCTCTTCTCTCTCCTGTTTCCCCCTCCTCTCTCTCTCCCTCCCCCTTCTTTCTCTCTCCTCTCTCCCCACCTCCCCTCTTCTTTCTCTTTCTCTAGCTCTATCACATTGCCTTTGATAAAAGGATAAAGTGATAAAAGAATATACCGTTAAGAGTAATATAGTGTTCTAAATAAAATATTTAATAAAATAAACAGTAATGACAAACTAAGGTTCTTTGGAAAACCCAAGAGTGTTAACAAGTCACATTGCTAAGGGAAATTAAAATATTCTTAGTTGAATTTGAGTTTTAATTGAACACTACAGAGTGGGTATTCAGACAAGCTACTTGCTTAACTGTTTAAGGGCAAGCTCAACCTGTCCCACCAGCTGGGTGCAAACCTTGACGTTTTTCTGAAGCTTGTTGGGGTTGTGTAAAATTATCACAACCTGCGTGGTGTGCTTCTGGAGGCGTTAAAAAACAGCTCGAGATGGACTCCATGTGCTTGTTCTTTAGCCCCTGTGCTAGAGGAGTTCCAAGCACAGTGAGCACTACACCGTGGTGAATGAGTGACTGACGTAAAGCCACAGACCAACAAACCAAAAATCTAAGAAACAGAATCTAGCTTCTGACTATAACAAGATGGAAAACAGATACTACTTTTTTTTTTTTTTTGCTATATTTAAAAATCTAATTAAATGGTTCTGCTACTTTAAGAAAGGAAAATCGTTGGATACTAAATTGTAGCTCAACACTTCCGGTATTCCAGTACTGACTGTGTTGGATTCCCTTCCATTTGTTAGTAAAATTCCTCCCCTTCCTCATCTCCCCTCCTCTTCCTCCTCCTGCTTCTTCATTTATTTGAAAGAGAGAGGGAGAGAGAGAGGGAAAGAGAGACGGATCTTCTGTGCATGTCCATTGGTTCACTCCCCAAAATGACTGCAACAGCTGGAGCCACCTGGGACTCCTGTGTGGGTGTTAGTGCCCAAGTACTGGGCCATCTTCCATTACTTTCCCAGGTGTGTTACCAAGGAGCTGATAACTGACACTTACACGGAATGACGACATTCCAGGCAGTGGCTTAACCTCCTGTGCCACAACTCTGAGCAGCCCTTCCTCTCCTATTCCTTCTTCTCATCTTGCTACCAACTACTGGCAGCTGAGCAGAGCCCGATCTGCAGGACTTGCTGTTCCCGAAAGACAGGTATTAATTCAGTGTGGTTCTGTAGAGCCTCTTGAGTTTGTATGTTAAAGAAAAATGCATGAAAAGTTCCAACTGAAAAATTATTCCTGAAGGGTTTTCACATACAACAGTAACAACAACAAAAAGTTGGCAGGTCCTTTACAGATAAGCAAACAGAATTGTCAATAGTCCTTCGGCTGTATCCAATATAATCTTCCCTTCCTTTGCCCCTCTTCATTTTTTTTTGTTTTCTTTTAAAAATTGTAGTTAGTTTTTAACAGATTCAATCTGATTTCTAGATATGATTTTAAGAACATAATTATATTCCCTTCCTACTTTACTCACAACTGTCTTGTCTTCTCCCTTCCTTTTTATTTTTTTTGTTTTTGAGATAACATATATTAGATTTACATTATGGTAAACAGGCTTAATATTTCATTGAATCCTTTCTATTTATTAATTAGTATGTCTCTAACAATCTTATGTGTTAAAATTTGATTTCATCCTGTTCAACTGAAACAAGCTTAACTTAACATAAAACCAAAATGATAATTTAAAAGCGATTAATGAACTCTATTTTGAAGATGTAGTATATTCAGACTAAATCTGAATACAATTTTACTTGGGATTTCATAATATTTAATAATTAGAGTAAAAAAAGATAAAATCCAGTCATTGAAAGAAACCAGCATACATTGTATTCGATAATATATTTTGTTAGATATTAATTTTCACATAACTGTGCAAATTTGCACAGTAAAATACATTTCTTCCAAAGTTTTTCCATGATTGCTTCTGAGTTAGAAAGACTTCCCAGTGTAGTCATGATTACCTGTCATTCTTGGGGGAGGGCACCTGATGAATGACCTGCTATTTACCAACAAAGCAATTTATGTTAGAGAGAGGTTCATGGTTACGCAAAGTGAATCTGGGTTTCTAGGGAGCTTCCCCAACTTGTTTTCATACAATCAAACAATTTCTCCCATTACAAAATAAATTGTGAGTGATAATTTGCATGAGGGAATTTCTCTTACCCTGTTCAGGGCTCCATTGTGTCTGGTTAGGTTGGGGAATGGCAACATGATTAAGCAGGCTGCTGAGTGATCCGTTGGATGAATTTGTTTGCTGCCGACTGGAATAATTAGAGAGTTGCACTAATCGCTCAAATTAGACTGATTGCTTTACAGCTCAACCTTGCGGGTTTTACCTGCATTATTTGGAGAAAGAGAAAAATCGCTCCGTGGTCTCCTGCCTGGGAGGCTGAGGCTCCAGGCTCTTCTTCATTGTGGGCTGTCCCCCTCCACCCGTGTTCCCTGCTGTGGGACAGCTGTTTGGCATTGCTCCTGCCTGGATGCCTCCGTCCTTCTGAGCCTCCTGCATGCTTCTCTTTAGCATGCATGCCAGCCAGCTTGCTCTTGCATTCTGCAGAGGTGAACACGTTTGCTGCGCTGCAGGAGTGAGTGTTTAGCATTATGGCTTCCCGGCAGCTGCAGAGGGGGAGACTCATACAGGCACAGTATAGAGCGTAGGCAGCCAACGTGAGTAGTAAGCCACTATCAGAGGTTATTAGAAAGGAAGGGTGCCTCTCAATCTTTGAGGTTCAAACTTGTGTAAATGGGATGCCTGATTGGATGGAGCCATGCCTGTTCTGAGAGTCTCCACTGGCTCCCAGATCTTGGCTTTTGGTCTGGGCTTCTCTGCGGCTGCTGCCAGGACACTGGGCAGGGATGCCTCATCTCTGCCAAGGGGAGGCCTCCTGGGATCCCCAAGCTGCACAGGCCTAAGCTGACTGATTGTCCTGCCTTGTCTCAGCCCTCCCTTGGCTGGAGGGATGTTTGTTCTGTGCAGGACTCAGCTCTGTATCTGCCTTCCTTCTCCATTCTTAGAAGCAACAGACTCCCTGGCTGGGGCTCACCAACTCTCATCTAAAGAATGTTTCCAGTTTTCCTTCTTGCTTTTAACCTAAAACACCTGGCCTAGACCAAGGACCTAGCCAGATGAACAGACACATGTCTGTGCTCTCAGATCCTCTGCAGAAATCTGAAGATGAAGCTTCCAGAAGAGGAAATCCCAGGGCTGCACCAACCGCTGCTTCCTTCACAGCCCAGCTCTGCCATTCAGTGGGCTCAACTCACACTGTCTGAAAGTAACAAGAAATGCTGCATGGTGTCAGGTGCTTTCTGTCTTGTCATCCATTCATGAACACATGTCTCCATGTGTAGATGAGGAAACTCTGCCCAGCCTCGTGGCACATGGGAGGCAGCTGTGAGTTGGGTGGGGATGCTGGCCGTGAACTTGGTGATTCTCTGGCAATGCCCTAGCGCGAATGAGCTCTTTGAAAGCACATGTGGAATCCACCATGCACTTTCTTAGGTATTATAGAGAAAGACAGTCCTGTGATTAGGGCTTAATCCTGAGTACAAGAGTAGGGATGGAGGAGGCATGAAGACTCCTCAAAGTTCTGAGGAGCTCACATCCTGCCCTCTAATCCTGATAGCTGATGTACCTCTGTGTGTCATTACATAAGTGATTACCTGCTCTAAGTGTATCAAAAAGGGATTGAAAACTAAAACTTCATTCATATTTAAATGTCAATTCAGTGAATTTTGATTGGTGTGATTTAGTTGATATAATTTAGATAAGACTTTAAGAAAACTAAATGAAGTTTTTGAAAACACAGAGTCTTCCAAAAGTTCATGGAAAATACATATTTTTAAAAAGTAGGCATGGATTTCAAGAAACTTTGCACCAAAATAAACATCCCTTAATTCCATTTTTCTATAAAATTTTTGAAGCACTCTCATGTTTCAAATATTCATAATCTATGGTGAACCTAAATGTTAACTTCCAAAACAATTGCAAGGTTTGATCAAAGACCAAATGATGCATGTAAGGAGTCCCATGATTCCTGCATGTGACACCTGGGTCATAAATGTTAGCTTGAAAAGGTAGCTGTTGGTTAGTGCAGTGCAGCGCCCTGTGTGCTCACTATCAACTGGTGAGCAATATGCAGTCTACCAAGCTGAGAGCTTTAAGGGATGTGGTGTTGCTAAAGGGGTGATGACAAAAATGCCATTTTTTGGTAAGTGAAACACACACTAGTTACAGTGCAATTTCTTACATGTTATAAAGCAGTTTCATAAAAAGACCTAGTAATGCATTTTTATTTTTATTTTTCCTGGCATTTATTAGCCAGCAAACACCTCTGTGAACACTAGGCAACATTTTCTGTCTAAAACATATCCATCCTTTTACTTTGCCTGTGTAGCTTTTCATTTACAGTTGTTGAAGGTTCTTCTATTTGTCTTTACAAAAACTGAGTCTCTAAATCTTACAAATGAAAGGAATGTCACCAAACAGTTGATTTACTGGAGAATAATTCATAATATTTAAGAAAAATTAATGTGCATGGTTATATTCTTTAAGCTCCATTTAATATTTGTACTGCATTTTACCATGAGCTGAAGTAAACTAGCAAACCATATATCTTGCAAATCCTAAAAACATTATCTGTTATCATCAAACACATTATAAATTTTCCAAGGTTAGAGAACAATGTACAGACTTGCAGTACTTAATACGGGGCTCCAATTCTCCATGTTTTTCACATAGTCTTTCCTTTCTTCGGAGAAGAAGAAGCCGTATGCATCGTCTTGTTAATGGTGCCTGGAACACAGTGAAGTACAGCTGGAACTTAGCTGAAGCATTCTTGTGTCACTGTAGGAGCTGTTTCCCACATTCTCTCTTTATGAGAAAAATAACAGAGAAATGATTCCCACTTGTGTTTCACAGAGCCAGAGATTCATGGTGTCCTTATATTTTGCAGCAACCTTTAAAACCATCAAGTACGCCCTAGTAAAGAGCAACGTTCTATTAAATGATCTCTGTGTTTTCCTGATATAACTTAATTTCCTAATGCGTAATTTGCCCAATGATTTACTTTAATTAAATAACTAGAAGACAGATTTCATGCTAAATACCAAGCATGTGATGTATTTATGACTCACACATTGAGCTGTGTTTACCTGTTTGTTAAGTATGTAAGAAATGGCAGGCAGTGGCCTGAGCATTAGGGAAACACTAAAACAGGATAGATTTATAGTCTGTGTATATGCTTTATCCACTGTTAAGGTAATATATGTATCTCAGAATTTAATAACTGACTTTCATTTAATGTAGCATGAAGGGGTCTGCGTCTTTGCTCAGATTTTTTTTTTTTTAGCTTTTATTTAAAGAATATAAATTTCCAAAGTATAGCTTATGGATTCCAATGGCTCCCCCCCTCACAACTTCCCTCCCTCCCGCTACCCTCCCCTCTCCCGCTCCCTCTCCCCTTCTGTTCACATCAAGATTCATTTTCAATTCTCTTTATACACAGAAGATCAGTTTAGAACATATTATGTAAAGATTTCAACAGTTTGCCCTCACATTCAGACACAAACTGAAATTATTGTTGGAGTACTAGTTATAGTATTAATTCACAATGTACAGTACATTAAAGACAGAGATCCTACATGATTTTTTTTTAAAGAATTGATTGATTATCTATGCAATTTCCAATTTAACACCAAGATTTTTTAATCATTTGCAATTATCTTTATACACAGAAGATCGATTTAATATTATAGTATGTAAAGATTTCATCAGTTTGCACCCACACAGAAACACAAAGTGAAAAAATACTGTTTCATTACTAGTAATAGCATTATTTCACATTGGATAACACATTAAGGACAGATCCCTCATGAGACGTAAGTACACAGTGACTCCTGAAGTTGATTTAACAATTTGACACTCTTGTTTATGGCATCAGTAATCTCCCCAGGCTCTAGTCATGAGTTGCCGAGGCTATGGAAGCGTTTAGGGTTCACCGACTTCGATCTTAATCCGACAGGGTCATAGTCAAAGTGGAAGTTCTCTCCTCCCTTCAGAGAAAGGTACCTCCTTCTTTGATGGCCCCGTTCTTTCCACTGGGATCTCACTCGCAGAGATCTTTCATTTAGGTCTTCTTTTTTTTGTTTTTCAGAGTGTCTTAGCTTTCCATGCCTAAAATATTCTCATGGGCTCTTGAGCCAGATCCGAATGCCTTAAGGGCTGATTCTGAGGCCAGAGTGCTATTTAGGACATCTGCCATTCTATGAGTCTGCTGTGTATCTTGCTTCCCATGTTGGATCATTCTCTCCCTTTTTCATTCTATCAGTTAGTATTAGCAGACACTAGTCTTTTTTGTGTGAACCCTTTTACTCTTAGACCTATCAGTGTGATCAATTGTGACTTTGCTCAGATTTAAAATGCATTTTTTTAGTACATTTCTGGAGGTGATATGTTCCCAACAGAGGCATTCCATGTTTAGTTGTATGATTTTTATTTCTTAAGACTTTAAAAAAGATACTTTATTAGCAGAATGTCATGCCATTTTCTTTATTATTAAAAGGAAAGCTTTAGTAGATTCTGACCTTTGTGTTAACTATCACTTTTTTTCAGGTTAGAAAATTTGACGACTGAGAAGGAACTCTGGGAGACATAAATCCATAAATCTGACCTGATTGGTATAATAACCACTGCAGTAGAAATATGTTCTAAAATTTACATGAATAGGTAGACGAGAGTAAATAATGCAATATTTATAGAGACAAGTCTGGGAAAACAAGAGGATGGTACGAGATGACTGTTAAATTTTAGCATCAAAATTGAGGGTTACACATTTCATGAGGAAAAAAAATAATCCTAGAATCATATGAATGGATCCTGAGGTTCTGTTTAACTAGGATGACAGCCACCCAGCCCCACCCCTGACAGTTAACAAAATCTAAGTCCAGGTACAAGAAAATAGTAACTTTACTCATCGTAGTATTTCGTCCAATGACCTGAAATAAAGCTTTAGGTATTTATGTATTTTCCTTCATGAATATGAATTGCATTTTAAAAAGAGAAGATGTATTATTAGATTCATTTCTGCCTAAGGCATACTGTTAGGCAGGGAAAAGAAAGCTGTGTGCTTTTTTTATTTTTTTTTTATTTTTATTTACCCTGCATTTATGTCCTGGATGATAAGGAGCAAACAAAACTGACAGGATCAAGCATAAAGAGATGGGATAGATATTACATACTGTAAGGAACATATAAGTGGAGAGTTAAGTGCATATAGAATCCAATAACTGAGAATTTCTGAACAGTGAATGGAAGATACACTTCAAAAATGTGACAGTCATGAGCAGGAAGCAAAGTGAAACCCAGTGAGTGTTTCTAAGGGAGAGAAGGAACATGACATGAAGTGTGGTGTGGGAGCCTTGTTTGGCTCTCAAATCAGAAAGGAAAAAACTGAGAAAATGCTGTAAAGAATGTTAGAAGGACCACAGGCAAATTCTAGTAAGTTCTGTGGGTTTTGATGTTAATGCTATTGACATTAATTACTGATTTTGGTAAAGGTGCCGTGGTTATGTATATACACATTAATGTATACAGGGGTAGAGTAGCACCATATCTGCAATGTGATCTCAACTCAGGAAATAATTATGTATACACAACCACATATACAGACAGAATGATAAAGTAAATGCACCAAAATTGTCTTCGGGTACCTGGGGATGAGGTGTATCAGGATTTTTGTACTATTTCATCGAACTTTCTGCAAGATTAATGTATTTTCAAAATGAAAGTAAAACAAAACTGAGGTCTGTAGGCATTAGGTTCTAATTAAATTAGCTGAATTTTATTCATTTTGCATTGAGCATTCCTCATGTGATGTGACATATAATTACTTTAAAATCACAGAGCCTGTTAATGGCAGCCTCCTCGAGGCTACAGAATTGCTCAGTGCACATGTATGAGTACAAAAGGTTCCTCTAGATTTTATTCTTACAAAAACCCATATACTTCTGATTCTCACTATCATTACCACTTCACCTCCATCCTTGATTACTAAATATAATGAACTATGTCACAGATTGATGTAAGAGTAAGACTAATATCTACTGATTTTGTTCAATGTTTATTGAGTAGCTTTGCATTTTGGGATTTCACATCAGTGTTTTTTATTATTTGTTTTTTGGTTTTTTTTTTATTTTTGACAGTCAGAGTTAGACTGTGAGAGAGAAAGAGAGACAGAGAGAAAGGTCTTTGTTTTTCATTGGTTCACCTCCTAAATGGCAGCTACAGCCTGCGCGTTGCAGCTGGCATGCTGTTTGGATCCAAAGCCAGGAACCAGGTGCCTCCTCCTGGTCTTCCATGTGGGTGCAGGGCCCAAGGATTTGGACCATCCTCCACTCCACTCCACTCCACTCCACTCCCGGGCCACAGCAGAGAGCTGGACTGGAAGAGGAGCAACCGGGACAGAATCCGGTGCCCCAACCGAGACTAGAAACCGGGGTGCCGGTGCCGCAGTGTTGGTGTTTTTTTTTTAAGATTTTATTTATTTATTTAAGAGGCAGAGTTACAGAAAGAGGGAGAGGGAGAGGGAGGGAGAGAGAAAGAGAGAGAGAGAGAGAGAGAGAGGTTTTCCATCCCCTGGTTCACTTCTCAAATGGCTGCAATGGCCAGATCTGAGCCAATCTGAAGCCAGGAGCTTTTCCCAAGATTCCAATGTGGATGCAGGGGTCCAATCACCTGGGTCATCTTCTACTGCTTTCCTGGACCATGAATAGAGAGCTGGAATTGAAGAGGAGCAGTGGGGATACCAACCGGCATCCATATGGAATGCTGGTGCCACAGGAAGAGGTTGCCCTCATGTCAGTGTTAGTGACAAATGAATAGCTTTTCAACTCTCATGTTAACTTGAGAATACTACAGAGTGAACAGGTTTCATGTAGTCTATAAATTTAGTTTGATACTTTCCTTCCTTCCTCCTCCCTCTCCCCTTTTTTCCTTCCTTCCTCCTGCTTCTTTCTTCCTTTTACCTTCCCTCCTTAACTTTGGAGATAACGTATTTTAACTGAAATTTTTTGTAATATAATTTCCATTATCTGAAGTCATAGAATATACTTTTGATCCTAGATCATGAGTTTGGAGGTAACATCTCATGTCACTCATTCTGTAGTCATGTTAGTACACTTCTGGGCTACTGTGCAATGATCATATTTGTCAACCAAGATACATTTCTCACATTACATTTCTCACCCAGCAGCCTTGCAAAGCCCAGACATGGATTCCCAAAATGTTATCAAAGGTTGCATCTATAACTAGGTCATAATGCATCTTCAGTATCACACACATATATGTATGCGTATGTATGTATCAATACACTTATAAATCCAAGTATCATAAAGGAGCAACCTAGTCATCCCTCTACTAGTTCACAGTCTACTAGGAATCAGTCAGCATGAACACCAGTCACTGCAGCACAACCCACTTGGCACCATTTATAATGTGTTATGGGACCAACAGAGGAACAGATAAAGGTGGGGGATGGCCTAGAGGGCAGAGGGAGACAAGTCTGTTGGAGTGATGCACGGTGGGAGAGGAGTAAGCATTAGACAACCCCTAAAGTGCGTCATACCAATGATGACTATTCTACTGTTTTTTTTTTTTTCTAGCAGAGCATTTTCTATTCTGAGATTACTCTTGTCCTATTGCAGATTGTACTAACACAACTATCTAGACTTTTAAAAATATTTTGGCTCGCTGTTGGTTCCGTTGGATTTTTGGTTATATGAATCAGTTTCAGCTTTACCACTCGGTTACCATCTGTAATAGCTTGGAATGAAATTACTTTGATGTGGTTCCCAACTGTTGCATGCTTTGGAAGACCTACAGGGAGGGACCATGTGTTGGGGTCAGAACATGGCCCTTGATTCCAGTCTGGCTTCACAATTCACTAGCTATGTCTCACTGGCAAAATTGTGCCTTGTTGGTGGACCTCTCCGTGAAATGGGGACAATGACAGCTGTCACTCAAAAAGCTGTAGTGGTAATTAGTGGATCCAGTCTGTGAGAGATATTTTGCTTAGTACTTTACTAATGACAAGAACTCAATAATTATTAGTTATTGTATTCTCTAATTGTTAAATAAGTGATTTGATAGCTCACAGATGGTATAGATAACAGAATTTGAAATTCAAAGTAAATGAAACTCTTAAATTATTCTAGCAAGTATTATGAAATGAAATGTTCTGAGATTCCATAACAAAAATTCAGTTTTTCTGGATTCAATTTCAATACAGCATCATACTTTAGGCAAAACCCCAGAATTATCCTCTCAGCACCTCTCCTATCCAAGTTACATAAAAGGCTATAAACCGGGGCCAGCGCTGTGGCATAGTGGGCTAAGCCTCTGCCTGTGACACTGGTATCCCATAGGGGCACCAGTTTGTGTCCCAGCTACTTCTATTCTAATTGAGCTCTTGCTTATGGTTTGGGAAAGCAGTAGAAAATGGCCTAAGTGCTTGGGCCCCTACATTCATGTGGTAGACCCAGAAGAAGCTCCTGGCTCCTGGCTTTGGATAGGTCCAGCTCCAGCCTCTGCAGAGGAGTGAACCAGCAGAAGGAAGACCTTTCTCTTTCTCTCTCTCTCTCAACTCTTTCAAATAAATATATAAAATCTTTTTTTAAAAAAAGACTATAAACCATATTACTATTATGAAGGTCAGTGAATGCACATTGTTATTTGTATTTTGTGGTTGTGTATTTTAATTTTTAATAACCACCATTTTTTGGATACTCTCCAAGCGTTACATACCAAGCAAAGCCCTCAACAAATATTTTATCATTTAATTTTCTTCACAAAACCATATGGCAGGTATTTTTATCCCCATTTGCAAACAAACCTAGAGTGACAAGAGATCAAATGACTCTTGACTGTGTCACACAGCTAATATTTGAGTTTAGAAAACCAAGTCTGCCAGTGTTTATTTGGAGTGTTTCTACATATTTCCTCCTTATACAATAGAATAGCACGTATTTTATCAGATACCGAAGGATACTGAGTCCTGCAGGTTGGATCGCTAGGATGCCATCCATCACCACCATTGCATCTTTTACTGAAGGGTAATTGTTTTACTATGCTAAATTGATGGAATTTTGTTTATCTATATTCTTAATTCAGAGTTCTACTGAGGCATAGATGGAAAGCTGGGGTAAAGGAGATATGTGAGGGAGGGAGAGAGAGAGAGAGAGAGAGAATATGAATGAGCACAAACAACAAAATAATTAAACCTGTGTCATGGTGAAGTATTATTGATTTGAGTGGCAGTGCTTGGCATTGTAGCCAGAGTTCTTTTACCCTTGAAAGTGCAAATAACCAAAGTCGGTATTGAATATGACTGTTCTGGTGAACATGGTGTTTAGGAGAGCTGATGGTTGTTTAAAGTGAAACAATTTGAGCCATTACATCTGGACAGACCACTCAGGAGGTCAGTTAAGAAGAACCATGTATGAAGTTTCCTAGGCAGCCTGCAATATGAAAAGCTGAGGAGCCCTGGCCTGGGTGGGGGTTGGGGGCAATCTCTGCCTGCTACTGGTTCTCCAAGCCTTGAGGACAATTGTAGTAGCTGTCTGTGAAGAGCTCTCAGTTCAAGTGACAGCTTGCCTTTCTGATAGGGCCAGTCTGTAGAATAGCTGGGCAGAGAATTTGCCATGTGAGGCTCGTGGTCATATGGCCCCAGGAGGCATAAGGCCCTGTGGGTGCTGACAATTAGTAGGGGGTATTTGACTATAACTGAGAAGAATGGAAACCCAGAAGTTCCAAGATATCTGGGGGGTGGGGCTCAGAAAAACTAAGGAATATTCTTGGATGCTTGTCCTGGAAATGTGAACACTCCAAGGTGAGGAAGCTCTTGGTTTTTTGGGTGAAAAGAAGAGCCTGGGGAAATGCAACATCAGTTGAGATCTTTGAATAAAGAAAAGTCACACTAAAGTGGCAAACTGATTTTTGGAGATGTGACTTATTAAACACATTAGGATTTACCAGTGCAATTGAGAGTGTTGGAATATTCAGAGTGTTAGATAAAGAGTCCCACATAGATTCTGACCCCAGTTCTGGCGCGAGCTCACTAAATGACTTCCTTCTCAGTCCATGAGCCTGAGACCCTGTGTTACCCACCTTTCTTGCCTCAGTTGATGCCATGCTGCCCACAGTCTCTTTCATGGGATGCAGCAGCCACCAAACCTTCAACCATGCTGGTCCCCACTTGGAAAGGCCACCTGATCTCCATTCCACTACCTGCTGCTGTGACCCTGCTCGCCTTCATTTGTGAAGCCCCAATTCCACTTCTCCAGGAAGTCTTTTCTGATCTCCCACCCTCCTAAGATGCACTCCACACCAGTTTCACTGCCCCATTAGTCAACTTGCTTTTTAGGGCTGCTGTCACCAACCACCAGAAGCAGGGCTTAAGACAACAGAAATATATTCTGCCATACTTACGGAGGCTAGAAATCTGAACTCATGGTGTTGGCAGGAACATGCATTCTTTGAAGACTCTCGGGATAATTTTCCATACTTCCCTCCCACCTTCTGGTGTTCCTGGTGGTCTTTAGCATCCGTTGGCTTGTAGATGCATTGCTCCAATCTTGCACTCTATCAGCAGACAACATTGATCACATGTCTCTCAAATCCTGTTCCCTCTGTGTGTGTCTATCACTGTGTCTCTTCTTATTGAATTGAGCTAGCAGTGCTTGAGATTATGGCCAGAGCTCTTACTGCTTAGCCTAAGGACCATATCTTAACTTGAATACCTCTGCAAAGGTTAATTCCAAATATGGTAACATGTATAGGTACCAGGGTGCAGGACTTAATCCATATGTCACAGTAGCTTGCTTTCTTCTTTAGAGAATGCAGCAGTGTTTCCTGTACTTATATCTCTGTGATTGTTTATTGTTTTGAGCCTGTCTCATTCACTGGAGTGTGATCTTTGTGGCATTTGCTTCTAGCTCCTCATTTGGTGTTTGGCACATGGTAGATGTTCACAATATTGAATAAATGAGTCATTTTTTTCCCTTCTCAATTCATGTGAAGAAGGTTTCATACCCTCTTCTCTTTCAAGGCAGGAAAAAAGTCCTGCCACACAGAATTATTGTCAATGATAGGTCCTCTCTAAGTCTGAAACACAAATAAAAACCTGCTACATGAAGGCAACCACAGAACTAAAGGTCTTATAAATCACTGACGTTCTGCTTGGCTAAACCAAAGCACAGCTTTATAAATGCCAGACTTGTCCAGGTTGAGCAGCAGAAATGGCTTGGGAGAAACTAGAATTATGAGTTTGGAAATTGCTGATGATTCTGTTTTGCCTCTGAGACACAATTTTGTTTATTCTAGTGGAAAAGTTAGAGCAAAATTGCTGTTTTTCTTCATTCTGGCTACTTAACTCATCTATTCTCATTTATGGTTAGACTCATTTGAAATAATGTAGTCTCCAAACTGGGAATAGAGAGAGTGTTAAAATACCAAATGATTTGATTGAGTCAAAATGGTATTCTCTTTATGTGTTCGAGTGTGTGTGAACCTTTTTTTTTTTTTTCAAAAAACTCAAACATTTAATTTAAATGCATTTAATTTAAATGCAAACTTCATGCATTTCATAAATACAATATTAGTAACATAGTGATTCTTCCCGCCATACCCCCCTCATCTGCTCTCCCCCTCTTCTTCCTCTTACCTCTAATATTGCTACTTATTTTTTACTAAGATCTATTTTCAATGGACTTTATACCCATATGATTATATAAAGTAAAGAGTTACAAACAGTATGAAAAAATCTGTTCCTCAGCAGTCCAGACAACACTGTGCAGTCATCTCATGTCAAAGTATCAATTTCACTTCAATAGATTACGTTTTAGGTAATCTCTTAGTTACCACATAACAGGGAGAATATCTGGTATTTGTCCTTTGGGGACTGGCTTATTTCATTAAATATAATGTGTTACAGTTGTATCCATTTTGTTGCAAATGGCAGGATTTCATGGTTTTATTGCTGTGTAGTATTCCATTGTGCACATATCTCACAATTTCTTTATCTAGTCTTCGGTTGAGAGTCATTTGGGGTTGATTCCATATCTTAGCTATTGTGAATTGAGCTGCAATAAACATGTGGGTATAGATAGCTCTTTCATATGCTTATTTCATTCCTTGGGTAAATTTTCCAGAGTGGGATGGCTGGGTCAAATATATTAAGTGGGATGGCTGGGTCTATATTAAGATTTCTGAGGTATCTCCATACGGTCTTCCACAGTGGCTGCACCACTGTACATTCCCACCAACAGTGGATTAGGATACCATTTTCCCCGCATCCTTGCCAGCATTTGTAGTTTGTTGATTTCTATATGAAAGCTATTCTAACAGTGCGAAGGTGAAACTTCAATGTGTTTTTTTAAAAAGAATTATTTTATTTATTTGAAAGAGGAGTTACAGAGAGAAGTATAGCCAAAAAGAGAGAGAGTGGTCTTCCATTCCAATGATTCACTCCCCAAATGACCACAACAGCCAGAGATGAGATGATCCAAAACCAGGAGCATCTTCCAGGTCTCCCACACGGGTGCAGGGGCCCAAGGAGTTCGGGCATCTTCTACTGCTTCTCCAGGCCATCACAGAGAGCTGGATCAGAAGAGGAGAAGCTGGGACTCGAACCAAAACCCATATGGGAATGCCCGTGCTTCAGGCTGAGGCTTTAACCCGCTGCACCGCAGTGCTGGGCCCTCAATGTGGTTTTGATTTGCATTTCCCTAATAGTTAATGATCCTGCATATTTTGTCATGTGTCTGTTGACCAATTGGATTTCCTCTTTTGAAAAAGCCTTGCTTTGCCCATTTCTTAACTGGGTTGGCTGTTTTCTTGTTGAGTTTCTTGATCTCTTTATATATTCTGGATTTTTATTCTTTTTATTTTGCAAATATTTCTCTCATTCTGTTGGTTACCTCTTCACTTTGCTGAATGTTTATTGTTTTCAGTGCAGAAGCTTCTCAATTTGATGTAATCCCATTTGTTGACTTTGGCTTTGATTGCCTGTGCCTCTGGGGTCTTTTCAAAGAATTCTTTGCCTGTGCCAATTTCTTTTAGATTTCTCCAGTGTTTTCTAATAATTTGATGGTATCAGGTCATAGATTTTGGTCTGTGACCCATTTTGAGTGGATTTTTGTGTAAGGTGTAAGGTAGGGGTCTTGATTCCTACTTTTGCATGTGGAAATCCAGTTTTCCCAGCACCATTTGTTGAAGAGACTGTCCCTGCTCCAGGGATTGATTTTTGCTCCTTTGTCAAAGATAAGTTGGTTGTAGATGCATGGGTTGAATTCTGGAGTTTGTATCCTGTTTCATTGGTCTATTGATCTGATTTTCTGTCAGTAGCAGGCTGTTTTGATTATAATTGCCCTGTAGTATTTTGTGAAATCTGGTATTGTGATGCCTCCAGCTTTAGTTTTTGTTGCATAAAATCGCTTTTGCTATTTGAGGTCTCCTGTGTTTCCATATGAATTTCAGCATCATTTTTTCTATTTGAGAAGAATATCCTTGCTATTTTGATTGTATCACATAGCATATGTAAATTGCTTTCAGTAGTATTGACATTTTTATATTTATTCTTCCAATCCATAAGCATGGAAGATTTTTCCCTTTTTGGTGTCTTCTATTTCTTTACTGTTTTGTAATTCTCATCATAGATATCTTTGGTGTCCTTGCTTAAATTTACTCCAAGTTATTTTTTGCAACTATTGCAAATGGGATCAATCTTAGAAGTTCTTTGTATTTGTATTTGACATTGTATTTGAATCATGTCATCTGAAAATAGGGATAATTTGACTTCTTCCTTCCCAATTTTTATCCCTTTGATTTCATTTTCTTGCTTAATAGCTCTGGCTAAACTTCCAGGACCATATTGAATAGCAAAGGTGAGAGTTTGCCTCCTTGTCTGGGTCAGGATCTTAGTTGAAATGCTTCTAACTTTTCCCCATTCAATAAGATGCTGGCTGTGAATTTGTCATAAATTGCCTTGATTGTCTTGAGGAATGTTTCTTCTGTACCCAATTTATCTAAAGTTTTCATCATGAAAGGGTGTTATATTTTTGTCAAATGCTTTCTCTGCTTCTATTGAGAAAAGCACATAGATTTTTTTGTGCACAGTTTGTTAATGTGATGTATGACACTGACTGATTTGCAAATGATGAACCATCCCTGTATACCAGGAATAAGTCCCACCTTGTTCAGGTGAATGATCTTTCTGATGTGTTGAGAATTTTTGCATCTATCTTCATCAGGAAAATTGGTCTGTAGTTTTCTTTCTGTGTTGTGATGCTGGCTACATAGAAGGAGAGTGGGAGCATTCCCTCCCTTTCAGTTGTTTTGAATAGCTTGAGAAAAATTGGAGTTAGTCCTTCCTTAAATGTCTGGTAGAATTCAGCAGTGAAGTCAACCAGTCATGGGCTTTTCTTTGTTGGGGGTTCTGTATCACTGATTCAGTTTCCATCTTGGTAATGGGTCTGTTCAGGTTTTCTTTGTCTTCCTAGCTCAATTTAGGTAGGTTGTACGACTCCAAGAATATATCCACTTCTTCTGTGTTCCTTGATTTGTTCACATACCGCTCTTCATAGTAATTTCTGATGATTTGTTTTCTGTAATATCTGTTGTTACATTACCTTTTTGTCTCCAATTTCATTGATGTGATGTTCTCCCTCTTTATTTTTTCTCTTTTTTTGTTAGCTGGGCAAATGGTGTGTCAATTTTGTCTATTTTTTAAAAAATTGGCTCTTCATTTCACTGATCTTTTGTATTTTTTGGTTTCAATTTTATTTCTTCTCTGATTTTAATTATTTATTTTCTCCTACAATTTTGGGTTTGTTGTACCATTGTTTTCTAGTTCCTTGCGATGCATTGATAGTTCATTTATTTGGTAGCTTTCCAATTTCTTTTTGTAGGCCCCAATTGCTGTAAACTTTCCTCTTCACACTGCTTTTGCTGAATCCCATGCATTTTGATGTCTTCTTCATTCTCTTCCAGACATTTTATTTCTCCTTTGATCTCTTCTATAACTCACTGTTCATTCAAGAGCATGTTGTTCACTCTCCATGTGTTTGTATGTGTTCTAGAGATTCTTGAGTTGTTAAATTTGCTGAGACTTGCTTCATGGCCTACCATGTGGTCAATGCTAGAGAAAGTTCCATGCACTGGTGGGAAGAATGTGTATTCTGCAACTGTGGAATGAAAAGTTCTGTAGATATCTGTTAGGTCTATTTGATCTATGGTGTTGATTAATTCTGTTTTCTTACTGATATTCTGCCTGGTTTATCTGTCCATTTCTGAAAGTAGGGTATTGAAGTTTTTCATTATCATTGTATTGGAGCCTATGTCTCCCTTTAGATCAATTAACATTTTTTCGAAATAGCCTGGTGCCCTGTAATTAGGTGCCTATGCATTTATGGTAGTCACATCTTCCTGTTGAACTATTCTCTCAATCATTTCATAGTTTTTTTCTTTGTCTCTTTTAACAGTTTTTGTCTTGCAGTCTATTTAGTCTGATATTACGATGGCTACACCAGCTCTTTTTTGGTTTATGTTAGTATGAAATATCTTTCTCCACATTTTCTCTTTCAATCTATGTGAATCATTGTTAGTGAGATGTGTTTCTTGTAGGCAGCAAATAGATGGGTTTTGTAATCCATTCAGCCAGTCTGTGTCTTTTAACTGGAGAGTTGAAACCATTTATATTCAAGGTGACTATTGATAAGTAACGAATTTGTTCTGCCATTTTTCCATAATATTCTTTTTTTTTCCCTTTGGATTTCCTTTTCCATTTACTGGGAGGTTTTCTGCCTTCACTTTTTTTCATAGTTATGACCATGTTTCTGTGTGCAGCCCATCTAGAAGCAACTTTTGTAAGGCTGGATGAGTGGGACAAATTCTTTAAATTTCTATTTGTTATTGAAGGTCTTTATTTCACCTTCATTCATAATTGAGAGCTTTGCAGTTTGTCTTTTACTAAGACTTGGACTATATTTCACAATTCTTTCCTATTCTGTAGGGTTTCTGGTGAAAAGTCAGCTGGGAGTCTAATTGAGTGTAATTGAGATTCTCTGAAAATCTGGCATTTCTCTTGTGCACATTTTAGAACCTTTTATTTATGTTTTATTGTGGAAAGTTTGACTACGATGTGTTGTGGTGAGGATCTTTTCTGGTCATGTCTTTTAGAGTTCTATCTGCTTCCTTTCCTTGAACATACAGTTTGTTCTCTGAATTGGGGAAGTTTTCTATAATTATTTCATGAAATAGGCTTTCTAATCCATTTTTTCTTTCCAGGCCTTCAGGGACTCCTAAAACCAATATGTTAGATTGCTTGATAGTATCCCATAAATCTCCAACACTGTTTTTTAGTTTTTTTTTTTATTTGACAGGTAGAGTTACGGACAGTGAGAGAGAGACAGAGAAAGGTCTTCCTTCTGTTGGTTCACTCCCCAAATGGCCACCACATCCGGTGCTGCACTGACTCAAAGCAAGAAGCCAGGTGCTTCTTCCTGGTCTCCCATGCGGGTGCAGAGCCTAAGTTTGGGCCATACTCCACTGCCCTTCTGGGCCACAGCAGAGAGCTAGAGTGGAAGAGGAGCATCCAGGACTATAATCCGGCACCCATATGGGATGCCAGTGCTGCAGGCAGAGGATTAACCAAGTGAGCCATGGCGCCGGCCCCTGTTTTTTAGTTTTTTAGTTTCTTCTTTTTTTAAACTGACTGTAAAATTTCCAGAGAGTTGTCTCTTAATGGAGACATTTTTTCTTCTGCCTCATTGAGTCTATTGTTAATGCTTTCCACCACATTTTTATTTGATCTATAGAATTCTTCATTTCCAATATTTCATTTTGATTTCTCTTAAAAAATTTCAATTTTATGGGAAAAATTTTCATGTCATGAATTGATTTCTTTAATTTTTGGATTTTTTTTCTGATTACTTCTAAGTAAACCTACAATCAATTTTCTGAATAATATTTCCAGCTTTTCTTCTTCCATCTCTTCATCTTCACATTCTAGTATTGGAGTGTTGTTTTGTTCTTTTGGGGGCATCATGTTTTCTTCCTTATTCTTGTTTCTTGAATTGCTGCATTGGTTTTTAGGCATTTGTAGAGAAACTTGTTTTTTTTCTCCCTTTGATGGCTTTTATGTTTGGACTATCTTCCTCTGTGGTTTAGTGGAGTGTCTGCTCTTTCAGTGAATACCCAGAGACATGTGCTGGGTGTGGCCCGGGAATTATGTTCAGTGCTCCAGGGTGAGGGGAGTGTCCAAGGTGACACTCAAGTTGGTCATGGTAAATCTACTACTCTTTTAGTTTTTATTGAAGAGGATGGTTGGATCAGCTCTGTTATGTAGTCTCACACTAACCTCTCTTCCAAGGAGTCTCATGCCCGGGCTCAATATTCATCCACACTGCTACAAGAACTACACAAAGGATCTATGCAGTCCTTGCTGTGAGCACAGTGCACACAGCAATGATTCTCACCAGGCAGTCAGGGAGCCCTAAGCATGTGGAGCCGCCAACAGTGACTGCTCAGAGAACCAGCCACACCCTGCACTCTCCCATGGAGCCACAGTGTTTTCACGGTCTATCCCAGCACACAAGGCTCCCACAGTGATGAGCACCTAGCACTCTGCCAGTGCTCCCATCCAGACTCAGGCGTCTCTTCTCAGCTGTTTGGTAGGTGTGCAGATACTAGCTGGCACAGCTGTTATATACGACCACAGTGGTTTCCAACCAGCTCTCAGTTACAGGGTGCTGGTGCCAAATAGTTGGGGAGAGAGAAATGTGCCCCACCCCCTTTTCCCTCTTGGTTGGCAGGTACACTGTCCTCCACCAGGATCCAAGCTGGACTCATGCCTAACTCTTCCTGCAACTTTTTCGCCAATGGCTTGGCCTGTTGCAGTCTGGTCTCACCTCACTCTCCAAAGCTGGTGCTGAGACTTTCAGCTGCTGGGGTCGTGAGTTGTGTGTATCCACACCCTTACGTAGATTCTCAATGTCCTTCTAATTTGCAAGGAGTTCCTCTGTAGTTTTCTCCCTAATTCCTCCCTGAGATTACACTCTCTCCACTTTCTTTTTTCTTTTAACTGTTTTCCCCTAGACTAGAGCAGTAAGCTTCCTCCCCATTCTGCCATCTTGAAATCTTAAGTTCGTATGTGAACAGTTGAGGTCACTTGGCAGAAAATGTGTCAGGCCACTTCCTTTATGTTAACAAGTTAGACAATTTAGAACAACTTTTCATAGCATTGACTGGTCTACAAATACTGTGCTATTAACAGGCTTGCATACTTCAATTATCTCAATTTTTGGAGAAGGGTACATTATGATATATTTGAATATGACAATACTTTGTTTTGTATATTAAAATATTTTTAAAAATTATTTCAGAAGCAAAACAACAGAAAGAGACAGTGATCTTCCATAAACTGATCACTCCCCAAATGCACACCGGGGATTGAGTTGGGCCAAAGCTGGGAGGCAAGGACTCCATCTTGATCTCCCATGTGGGTGACATAAAAGCTATTAATTGAGCCAGGATGGCTGCCTCTCAGGACCTACATTAGCAGGAAGCTGGAATTAAGAACCAGAGTCAAAACTTTAACTCTTGTGTGGGATGCAGTCTCTTTCTCTTTTTCAAAGGTTTGTTTATTCATTTAAAATGTAGAAGGAAATATGACAGCAAAAGAGAGAGAGATTATCTTCTACCTCCTGATTTACTTCCCAAATGTGAGGGCTGGGCCAGGCTGAAGCCAGGAGCCTGGAAGTCCATCTGGGTCTCCCATGTGAGCTCAGGGACCCAAGTATTGAAGCTACTGCATTCTCCCTTCCCAGGGTGTGCATTAAAGGTAGCTGAAATAAACAGAACCAGGACTAATCCTTTTCCAGGATTTCCCTTTTAAATGTGAACACTGTAGCTATAAAATAGTTAAGTGCATTTTTAGCATAAAATTCACTTTTTCAAAACCTAGACATTTGACTTTTAAATTAATATTCGGGGGTCCTGTCCAATAGTTTTGTTTATTTGTTTTTGTTTTTTGTTTGTTTGTTTTACTTAGAATGCAAGTAGGGAGGCAGGGATATGATTCACCAGGCTAATGATGCCTATGATGCCTGCATCCCATGTGGACACTGATTAGTGTCCCGGCTGCCCCTCTCTGATCCAGCTACGGGACAATGCTTCTGGGAGAGCAGCAGAAGATGGAGCAATACGTGGCTCCTGCACCCCCATGGGAGACCCAGATGAAGCTCTTGGTTCCTGGCTTTTGTTCAGCTCAGCCCTGGCCATTGAGGACTTTTAGGGTATGAACTAGTGGATGGAAGATTCTCTGTTTCTCCTTCCCTCTGTGTAACTGCTTTTGGATGAAAGAAATAGGTATTTTTATTAAAGAAGGCAAGTAGGATGATTTCAACTGATACTAGTATCTACATCTGGGTGGATTATGGCTCCTTAGAAAGCAGATATGAGAAACTTAACAATGTTTGCAAGGTGGTGGATAGAACAGTAATCACTATAAATGATGAAGAGAAAATAGGTTATGATAGATGAGAGGATTAAAAGAATTTACAAAATTATATGCACCATGGAATTTAATGTATCTGAATGCCATGGCTTTTAGAGCTTTTAAAATATGAGTTAAAATGATAAATGATAGTGTTATGTTAATACTCTAAAATTATGTTAACAGATTTTCTAAGAAAAATCTGAAATTCAACTTTTATTCTCAACTTTTTAATAGCCATTTGGAATTACCAGCATATAGTCTCACAGCAATATATAAATAATATATATGTTGCTTTTAGTTTATTTTAATATAGCCTATCAGTGAAAATGTGTGTTTTCTGCCTTACTGCTAAGTATTATATCAAGTAAATAAATAGATAAATGAATTCTATTGAGTGAAAATATTAATATTGAAGTCTGGCTATCTTAAATGGTGAAAATTCATTTGGACCCAATTTGATTCAATTTTTTAAATAGCTTTATTGATACATAATTAATACATCATGCAGTTTATCCTCTTGCAGTATCTGGTTCCCTGGTCTAAGTATATTTGCAGACCTGTGAAACCATCACTCGGCTCCACTGTAGACCTTCTCCTCACTGCAGAGAGAAGCTCCTTTAGCTAGCAGCTCTCCCCACTTTCATCTTCTCCTGCTGCTTTCTCAATCCGTTTAACCCTCAGACTACTTCCAATCTCCATAGGGTTGCCTTTTCTGGGCATTCCATATAAATGTATCACATTCACATCCATTACTTCAAAAAGATGCTTGTATACATATCACCAAAATAAAAACACAATGCATGGGGCATTATAAAGCTGTGTGCAGTGACGATCAGCATCAAATCATAAGGGCTTCAGCATGTTCCACAAGACAGAACCTGCCCCCTTTGCCTCCCTTCTCATGTCAACACCACACCCTGGTTTCCTCTCTCTCTCTCTCAAAATTCAAATATGTTGGTAATTCAGGGGTTCTGGTTTGGAATCAAACTGTGCTTTTCATTGGGTTAGATGCCTTCCATTTTGTTCAGGAAATAAAAGAGGAGAAAGAGTACTCCTGCAGGAACAGACTAAGTGAACATCCTATAGCAATTAGAGCAGACAGGACAAGGTGCCACCCAGGCTGTAGCAGCCTCTTGAAGAGCAAGGCTAGTGTGGCTCCAGCAGCCAGCTGCATCTGTGAAGTTACCAGAACACTTCCTCAAACAGACATATCATAATCATAGCTTTTTAGCCTCTGACAGTTGGGGAATTAATTGCAGTGCATTTGTAAGGTTATCAAAAACATTGGACTAAGAGGGGGAAAGTAAGGAGCATCAGTCTTGCTTTTCATTTTTTTGTTTATTTTAAGTGGCTGTTGGGATGGTTTTTAATACATTTAGTACAATCTTGTTAATAATAAGTCCAATTAAGAAATCCATTAGAAGTCTGTAAAGTTAATTTAACAGGGGAAAATCCTAATGGAGTGTTATTGGAATTGTTTTTTAAAAGGAGTGCCGTGGGCTTTCATGGATTCTAAATCAGAATCTCCTATCATCTGAATTAGTGCATGTGTTGAATCTTGTGTATTTTTAAACATTTATTGTTTGAGCATATCTGGAAGCAGTTTTTGGCTGATGTTATATGAGTAACTAAGTAGGTATAGCTCCCAGACTTTAGCAGCTTTTATGTTGGCAGTAGTTTGAAAATTAGATGACTTTAGTTTGCAAAAAATGTTTGGAGGATGGAGGAACATTAAGGGATTTTGCCCCAATGAATCTAACATTTCAAGATTCAGACAATATGAAGGCCTATGTTCAGCAGACTTTGAACCAGTCGTACATTTCAAAAGTAAATGATTCACTTTTTCTGTATTTTCTGCCTCCTCATGAACCAATATACACAAAGTATTCATTGTAAGAATGGAAAAGGGAAATTTTAAGATACATGAAACTATTTTATGGTCACAGTAGAGAAAGTAGAACTTGAAGCATTGTTGTATAGTACAAACACAGTAAAAAGTGCTCAAATCACAGTGAATTTTTTCAAGTTTATCAAATTAAGCCATCTTTGATTGTTAGGTATTTCCAGCTCTAGCAGAGTCTGAGGAATTTGGAATTGTATTCCTTTTCACTGGGCTTGAGCCTATGGAGAGGAACAAGGTACCACTCTCACCTACCCCAGGTATGCAGGGTACCCCTCAGACACAGCAACAATAACTTTGCAATGTTGCTCTTCAGGAGATCGCCTCCAAAAAGTTATCAATGACTGCAGTTCTGTGTCTTGGGAATACATTAAACTCACCAGGCTAGCAATAGCCGGTGACCCCCTTTTTTGTTTTCTAATGGTATATTAAGAAACTGTTCATCAACTAAAACAATCTTTAAGATTATGTTACCTTTAGGAATGTAAAGTTTATACATCCCAGTGGTGTACAGCAAGGTTAGTACTTCATGTCGATTTTGTAGTCAGACATAGCTTTGAGTGTCAGCATCGCCAAATACAATGAAGGCACAAAGGCGTTCCCACTGCAGCTGGAAACATGCGGGTCATATGACTGGGGACATTTTCTAGAGCCATTGTAAGTCAATCAATGGTTCCAATAACATTAACACAGTTATTTCATTGCATAGAGCTATAATCTGTTATGTATATTACACTATTTCAGAATATCAGCATATCATTTTGTGGCAGTCAATGAGTAAATTACATCTTATCTCTGTTTTGTAAATGAAGAAATAAGTTTAAGCAAATTAAGTTGAATTGAGGAATCATTCACTGAGTGTTGGCCCCAAATACAGACAACTTTTATGCTGTTCACGCGCAAAGATAAGGCAGAAGAACTTCCATGGGGAGCATGCAGCCTAGAAAGAAAAAGCTGAGTCCAAATTCCAGTGATGAACTTACACTTATAACCCATATCTGTTTGTTTACTGGAGTTGGGCAAAATTTTTTTGGGCAACATTTCATATATATTTGTACACAAAATCAGCAAATGAAATAATAATTATTATATCCATATGTGTTATTTATTACTCTCATAAAAGCTAATTTATGTTGACCATTTACTATATGGCAAGTGCTATGCTGAACTCCTTACAAATGCTATCTATTATTGTCATTACAATGACCTTGTCAAATAGATATGATCCCTATCTTACTGATAAGTAAACTATAACTTAGAGAAATGGAACTAAGTTTTCTCAAGTCTCAGGTAAAGTTAGGATTGAGCTAAGGTCTGACTCCAATGACCACGTCTTGAAATACACTTTATCGTGGGAGGCAGGATGGACATTTGAGAGCACCTGAAGTAAACCCAGAGAGTTCCTTCACTTGACTCTTGGAACGTAGTTTAAGCTGTGCTCCAGCGGCTCCAGCTTTCACAGGGGACAAGACGCTTTCCATCTTATGGAGTTCTGCAGAATCACAGTGTGCACATGAAGATAATTAACAAAACATTTAAGAGGTACCTTTTGTGAGTATTCAAAGAAAATGTTTCAGGGATTACTGCTGCTTTGATGATAACTGTTTTAATTGGAGCGCAAGTAGGTCAAATGTAGAAAATGAATACATTATGAATCAATTATGGCCGCCACATGTATTATATCGTATCTGAAATTTCTTCCAGTATCAGTAGATCTCATATATAAATCCAGGGTCTTCGTTATTCTGGGAAGGTTGGAAAGTTGGCCCTACTTACCAGTGCTGCACATCCAAATTTCCAGTGCTGCTGGCTGGTGGCTGCAGTGTACAGTTTGCCTCAATCTTCTGGGTCTCTGTGGATCTCTGGCTTCCTGCTTCATTCACTTTGCTTAGCAGTCCCTGGAAGTTTTTGAGTTTGCCAGGCTGATGTAGGGTGCCAATAATATCATCTTTAGCATGTATCTGTAAAAATGACAAAGTGAAAAATAGTGCCTGGGTACGGTAGAGATCAAATGTTCAGTGAGTTCAAGTTCCATTAAAATCCTCAAGTGGAATGATGAAAAATGCATTACAATCATTAAGAAAGCAACACACGATAGTGAAGCCAAGAGTGATCAAATGTTGCATCTCCGTTATAAGCTACATAGCATATACAAAGGGAACACATGTTCAAGTTAGTTTCCAAATTGAACTAACAACTTACATGCAAAGCATTCTATGATAATGACCCTCCAGACACCTCTGGGCTGTGAGATAAGGAAAGTCCAGCCTTGGACTGAAATTCTAGTATGTAGAAGTGTTTAAATCAGAAGAGGAAGTTACTTCATGATGGGACATAAGAAGTTCATGGAAATTTTTTTTGTATTATCATTTAACTTGTCATGAGGTGTTAGAAGCCCCTGCATACACTGGGTATCCTGTACACTAATACACAATCAATGAGATAATTATCTTCCTATTGAGAAAATAACATTAGGTTCAGTAGCTCAGGAAAGTGCAGCCCCTGGGTCTGTTGAATCAGTCACCATTAGGGTTTGTTTGAAACACATTGTCTTCGCAGAGCACTCTAGGTAATTAAATCACATCCTCAGTGGGCATGATATGTTAAAGTTCAGCTCAGCATTTATACTCAAATTGTTTTCATATAATTTTGCTTTGAGAGACATGGAGAATAAAATGAGAGACAGACACACAGAAAGAGAGTTTCCATGCACTGGTTTACTCCCCAAATGCCCATGATTGCTGGGACTTGATCAGGGCTGAAGTTGGGAGTCAGGAACACATGGAGGGCAGTGACTCAGTTACTTGAGTCATCATTGCTGCCAACCAGAGTCTGCATTAGCAGGAAGCTGGAGAAAGGAGTGGAGTTAGGAATCAAACCCAGAACTCCAATGTGGGAGGCAGGCATCTTACACATCAGGCAAAATGACTGTGCCTTCATGGAATTTTTACTACTTTAATAGCTATTGTTTTGTGTAGTTTTCTCAAGGTTCTGCAACCAATTTCAATGTAATTTGGAAGACTATCAAGGACCTTTTGGATAATATAATTGCAATTTTATGTTGGGAACCAGCATGAAAATATCACACCGTATTATTAAGTTAAATTCTAAATTATGAGCTGTTCAGAGGTTCCTATTTGCTCTTAATTGATGTTCTTGAGATTTCATTAATATCCAAGGCTAGTCATCTAAATGGGTCAAAAAATCAAAGCTGTACAGAGGTCTAAGAGAAATAATCGAACATTTTAAATAACTCATGTCAAAAGATAATAGGTGTATAAAAACTTCATTAATATATTTTGATTAATTTCTAATGGTTTATGAAGTATGAGTTTGGACCACACCACACTAAAAACCTGCTGTTTCATATAACTGTAACTCTTGAAATTTAAAAATGTAAAGTCCTTGTTGTTGATGAAGAAACATATACCACTAGAATGAACACTTCTTGGAAAAACACTTACTATCAAGAAAACATAAGCATTGGTTTTTACTTGCCAAGGAAGTAAGCAGCAAAATTGTAGTGCCAACCCAGCCAAGTAAACAGCCATTGAAAATTTTTCATGGAGTCTTTGATGTGTCCTTGAAACAGACACCTCTCACTTTGGGGGAATCACAAGATTTTCAAGAAAATGATGCGCTTTGACGTGAAGATGTTGACTTTAAAGTCTGTACCTTTCCAGACTCTACCTCTGTTTCCTTTCTCCTGTTTCTCTTCCTTTCTGTTATTGGCTGAGTGCAGGAAGCCTTAACCAGACCCAAGTACTTCAAAGGATTTAGTGTATGACAAAGTGGCTTTGTAACTCAGAAAACAAAACAGTTTTCAGTAAATGCTTCTTGGATGACTATTTGAGAGAAAAAATTTAAGTTAGATCAGTACATACATCAGCTGTATTATACACTTAATTGTGAAAAATGATATCTTAAATTGATGTTAGAAAATATATACATTGGGCCCAGCGCTGTGGCGCAGAGGGTTAACGCCCTTGCCTGAAGTGCCGGCATCTCATATGGGCACTGGTTCTAGTCCCGGCTGCTCCTCTTCAAATCTAATTCTCTGCTATGGCCTGGGGAATCAGTAGACAATGGCACAGGTGCTTTGGCCCGTGTACCCATGTGGGAGACCTGGAGGAAGCTCCTGGCTCCTGGTTTCAGATCAGCCCAGCTCTGACCATTGCAGACACTTGGAGAATGAACCAACAGATGGAAGATCTCTCTCTCTCTGTCTCTTCCTCTCTCTATCTATAACTCAAATAAATAAAAATCTTTTAAAAATATGCCATTTTTGATATTGTGTTGAATAAATGGGGAAAATTGGCTGTATTGATTCAGAAATTCTTTTTATAAAAGTCTAGGTTAAGCATATGTCAGTTTAACAAGAATGTACAGCAGAGAGTTGAGTATATTACAGTGTGGAGGATGTGTCTACCTCGTCAAGAGTTTTTACACACAAAAATTTTCCACTGAAAATACAGCAAAAATTGACAGTGTTTTCACATTTATGGCAATTATGGTGATGTTCATGTTGTTTCTGAAGTTGTATTTAGAAAAGTGAAAATCGTTCATAGTTCACATATTACTCGGTTATTTGTTCTTTCAGTACTGTCAGCTGTGTTCCATGGATGGTTAGCCTCAATGTTCTGGGAAGATCCCTCTTTATATCACTACAATGAAATGAATAATATGTTTTAGCCTGTCTTTGGTGATTTTCAACATTGTTTTGGCTCCTGTTTATCACATAATTGCCGACAAATTGCCCCAATGGGTGAATATTTTGTGCCATTGGCATTTCTTTAAATATTTGTTTATTTACTAGAAAGGCAGAGTTACAGAGAGGCAGAGGTAGAGAATGAGAAAGAGAGGTCTTCCATCCGCTGGTTCACTGCACAGATGGCGCCAATGGCTGGAGCTGTGCGGATCCAAAGCCAGGAGCTTCCTCTGTGTAGTCCATATGGGTGCAGGGGCCCAAGGACCTGAGCCATCTTCTACTGCTTTCCCAGGCCATAGCAGAGAGCTGGATAGTATAAAAATTTAGGGCTGTACAAAACATCTAAAGTATAAACTATATGTAGCATCTAAACCTAACAAGTTGTTTGCTATTTCATGAACATGGCTTGCTTACTCTGTCTCTGGAATATTCTGTTTCCTGACTATGAAATGTAAGGCCTAGAAAGGTGAAATGGTTTCTCAAAGTCACACATATAATCTCATTCATTTGCTGTTTAGTAATTATTCACTCATGCAATGATCCACCCATTCCTTTAAATGTTGAGAATCTGTGAGCCATGTGCTAAGCACTGAAAAAATTGAGTTGAGACAAAGTACTGCACAATAGGCTGTCCCCTCTCTCGTAGGAAAGCTTTGTTAAGTGGATGATAGGGAACACAGGAAATGCACAAGGCAATGGATGGTCAGAGCTCTGTGGGGACAGAGGCACAATGGGGTGGCCTGCAGGATGAAAGTGTACAATCTGCACTTGAACTGAAACATTAGCAGGTGCAGCCAGAAAGAGGGAGACGCTACGTGGACAGTGCTACATGGCCTGCGTATTGAAGTCCATTATTTAAGAAATTGTGTCCTTTTTCATGCATGAAAATATTCAGCTGTGCTTTAGATCTTAGATTTAGTTGTATCTTCAAATTCTTAATGATACCATAGTGGCAGTTTAATTATGAGTGATCGGTGCCTGGTCCTTTACTAGACATTCTAACAATGTTCTCTGCAGGCTAAGTGGGTTCTCCCATTCCTGTGACTAAGAGTCTAAGTGACTCTCCCATTCCCGTCCTTGTTGACTGCTGGCATCAGCTTTCTTTAGGAGGGGCTGTCATCTGTTGTCCTTACCAGTGCAAGGGGTTCCTCAGGGCCTAGTGAGCTGTTGGCATTCTTCCAGACATATCCTGAATTCTGGCCCACACACCTGGAGACAGGGCCTTCCTCCTGTCTTCCCTCCAGAATGCCTGCCACCTTGACACTGGGCATTAACAGTGCAAAAGAAGTAAGGAGCCCTGGGACTCGATTACAAATCTCTTTAATTGAACATGTCTTATTTTCAAAAGCAAATGATCACATTAAAGATTATAAGAAACTGATATGTAGGATAAGTAATTGTTACACTGGAATATGTTTATACATTTTTAACCAGATTGTATGGCTTTAACTTATTCCATTATAACAATTTTTCTACTTATAATATACATAAGAAAATTCATCTCATTGTGAAACCTAACTTTTCCTAACTGGTAAAATAGATTGAGTTTTAAAATTACTATTGTCAACATGCAAATTATCACATTAATGTCTGGATGAATTCCAGATACCATTTTGAATGATCATTATCCAGTAATTTGCTAGTAATTTAAGAATATTTATGTTCACAAACACTTATATTTTATGTAAGTGGATGGTCTTTCAATTATATTAGGAGAGACCTCATTATACTATGTCAGTTTATATTTCATTTTAATAAACTAAGTAATTTTGAAATATAAGAAATTGATTTTTTAAATAAGAAAAATTCAGGTCATCTTAAATTGCCCAATGTTTTTCAAATTGAAGCCAAAACATCTATATTTTATTCCCAGCAGTGAAAATCATGTATATGTGTGTGCCCAGGCATGATTAAAACCTCTGCGTGTTAATTAATGGTTTGAAAATTAAAGATTTAACCTTCTAAACCGTCCATGTATATGCCAGTTTTCAGAGCTATTTCCTTTTTCTTAGACCATCAGAGTTCCTCTGTTCACGTACCTGAACATGCTCTGAACACTTTTGCAGACGTTCCCAATGGATCACAATGGAGCCAAATTAGGCAGAGAGGATGCAGCACCAACCTGTGTACCCTTTCCATGCCCACAGGACCTTGGGGACAGCGGTTCAGCGGCTGCAAGTCCCCAGACAAGGACAGGCACTTATTCTCTACCTGGCAATTTTTTTTTTCACCAAGTAAGGCAATAGATATATTCTGTTCGAAATTTTACTGAGGTTAATCAGAAAATTCCAAAAGATATTTGCAAACATTGATTTGAACAAATCATGTCTGTCCTAGTTATTTAATGCATCTATCTAAGAGTCTCAGTGGGTCTTCAACATCAGATCAATTGGGTTTTAACTAGGTTAGACTACACTTGCTCTCAATCTAATTTCATCCTGTCATTTAGTAGGCAAACACTTTCCAACTTGTCTAAGTCTCAAAGTGTTTTCTTGACTTTTTTCCTGAGCAGCAGATGCTGTTTCTAATCATAAAGGATCTTTGAAAGTCAGATTATCACTGACTGAATTTCTTAAGCCTAATGCTGTCTACACACAGCGACCTGAGCTGCATCTCTCCCCATGGTTCATTCCAGGTCTGCAGTTTAAGATTATCTTCTGCTGTTTTGACCTTTAAATCCTATCAATTAGATTGATAACACAGCAATTTCTACCAGTTTTTTTAGAGTCTCCTTGCTAAGCAATAACTTCCTACTGATGATCCTACTACAATAATCTTATTTGTGGTTAGGATGCAACTCAACCCTCAAAAATGTCCAGGCTTACAAAAATGTCTTTTAAAATAATGTCACAGATGAGACATGCATTAAATTTTCCACATAATTATCTTACAAGGACTTCCCATTTCTCTGTTAGGGATACACAGATAACATAAAACCATCAGTTGAAACAATTAAATAAAGACACCAGAAAGGGAAAAATCAGGAAGAGCTCTCAGTCGATGAATGATCACACAACAGAACTCAGAGACCATGTGTTAGTTAGATAAAAGATCAGAACACGCTTCACTTTCACAAAACACATGGATGCTCATGAAAAAGATATATAGATTAAGTAGCTCTTACAGTTAAAAAAACATAAAAATTGAGATGCTAGAAAAGAGACAAAATACTTCTGTTCCATGAAAGATATTAAAAGAGTGAAATGATAAGCCATGTCCTGGTGAGGTGGAGGTGAGGCAGTTCTCTACACAGTATCAATCTACATGATAAAGAGCTTGTTTTCAACACATAAAATGAATGCACAGAACACAATAGTTAGGAAACATTTATACCATTGGGAAGAAAGCGTGTATAGGCACTTTACCAAAGAGGACAGAGATGGCAAGGAAGCCCATGACTAGCTGTCAAACTCCTTAGCCCTTACTGCAATGAAAATGAAAATCTAAGATAACCTATTAAAATGACCAGCATTAAAGGCATATGATTGACAGTTAAAGATGAAGAAAATATCAATTACTAGTGCCCATGCAGAGCAATGAGATTTCTCTTAGAGTCTGAAGCAAAATTGTTCAAAACAGTACAAAACGGGAGAGCTTCACTAGAAAGAAGATTTTCAGCTTCCTATAAACAGATACTTATCATCTGACCTAGAAATCCCGCAAAATAAAAAATTATAGAAGTTCTGTTCATAATGGCTCAAAACTTTAATCAACCCGAATATCTCGTAGTGGGTGACTGGATAAACACGCTGTGGTACTTTCATTCAGTGGAATGCTGCTTAGCAATAAAAAGCAATGAACTATTGACACATACAATAGCATAAGTGAATCACAAAGGTCTATCCTGAGTAAAAGAAATCATGTTCCATGGGTTACATACAATACCTATGAGACTCCATCAATACGATGTTACTTTTAAAAATTCATTGGGAGTGATATTAAACAATTTATTTGATGAAAAGTCATTTTGTTTTTTAACTTTTATTTAATAAATATAAATTTCCCAAGTACAACTTTAAATTATAACATCTCCCCCCATAACCTCCCTCCCACCCGCAAACATCCCATCTCCCACTCCCTCTCCCATCCCATTCATATCAAGATTCATTTTCAATTATCTTTATATACAGAAGATCAACTTAGTATATACTAAGTAAAGATTTCAACAGTCTGCACCCACAAAGACACACAAAGTATAGAGTACTGTTTGAGCAGTAGTTTTCCCATTAATTCTCATAGTACAACACATTAAGGACAGAGGTCCTACATGGGGAGCAGGTGCACAGTGACTCCTGTTGTAGATTTAACAATTGACACTCTTATTGATGACGTCAGTAATCACCTGAGGCTCTTGTCATGCGCTGCCAAGGCTATGGAAGCCTCTTGAGTTCACAAACTCTGATCTTGTTTAGACAAGGCCATAGTCAAAGTGGAAGTTCTCTCCTCCCTTCAGAGAAAGGTACCTCCTTCTTTGATGGCCATTCTTCCCGCTGGGATCTCACTCAAGAGATGTTTCATTTAGGTCATTTTTTTTTTTTTTTTTTTTTGGCCACAGTGTCTTGGCTTTTCATGCTTGTGAAATTCTCATGGGCTTTTTAGCTAGATCCAAATGTCTTAAGGGCTGATTCTGAGGCCAGAGTGCTGTTTAGGGCTTTTGCCATTCTATGAGTCTGCTGTGTATCCTGCTTCCCATGGAGGATCATTCTCTCCTTTCAATTCTTTCAAGTATTATTTGCAGACATTGGTCTAATTTATGTAATCCCTTTGACAATCCTATCAATATGATCAATTGTGAACTTAAACTGATCACTTTAACAAATAAGATGGCTTTGGTACATGCCACCTTGATGGGATTGAATTGGAATCCCCTGGCACATTTCTAGCTCTGCCATTAGGGTAAGTCCAAGTGAGCATGTGCCAAACTGTACATCTCTTCCCAACCCACTTAAGAGATGGGCTAAGGGCCTAAAAGATATTTTTCAAAAGAGGAAATCCAAATGGCCAACAGACATATGAAAAAATTTTCAGGATCACTAGCTATCAGGGAAATGCAAATCAAAACCACAATAAGGTTTCACCTCACCCCAATTAAAATGGCTTACATACAGAAATCAACTCGCAGATGCTAGCGAGGATGTGGGGGAAAAGGGACACTAATCCAATGTTGGTGGGAATTCAAGCTGGTAAAGCCACTATGGAAGTCAGTTTGGAGATTCCTCAGAAATCTGAATATAGCCCTACCGAACAACCTAGCCATCCCACTCCATGGAATTTACTCAAAGAAAATTAAATTGGCAAATAAAAGAGCTGTCTGTACCTCAATGTTTATTGCAGCTCAATTCACAATATCTAAGACATGGAATCAACCTAAATGCCCATCAACAGAAGACTGGATAAAGAAATTATGGGATATGTACTCTACTATACAGCAGTAAAAAAAAAAAAAAAAATGAAATCCAGTCATTTGCAACAAAATGGAGGAATCTGGAAAACATCATGCTGAGTGAAATGAGCCAGTCCCAAAGGTACAAATATCATATGTTCTCCCTGATCAGTGACAACTAACTGAGCACCTAAAAGGAAACCTGTTGAAGTTAAATGGACACTATGAGAAACAATGACTTGATCAGCCCTTGTCCTGACTGTCAGGGAACAACTTACTATTTTATTCCTTTAAGTATTTTTTTGTTCCACTTAATACCATGGGTTGAACTCTTTAATTAACACACAATTATTCTTAGTCATTTAAATCTAACTGAAAAGTGATCCCTGTTAAATATAAAAAATGAAAAGTTATTTTGAAACGCATGTCCATTTTTTCACAACATATTTTTCATGGAATTCTTGAAGACTCCTCATATGAAGGATTCCAAAACCATTTTGGCATTAAATGCATTTGTCTTTTAAATCAATTTTCCACAAAGGTTGGAAGTACCCCTCATCCATATTCTGGGAAATATAAAGCTATTGAGATGGAGAACAGATTAGACAGGGTTAAGAGTTAGGAGATTGTGACTTGAAAGGAGTTGAGGTGGAGTTGAGGGACTGCTCTGTATTCAGATTGTTGTGACAGCTATGTGAATATATACATGTTGAAATCCATAGAACCATACACAAAATATGCATGTGACTATGGATTGGTTTAAAACACATTTTAAGGGGTTCACCCAGCCTCTTGGAATGTTCCAGAGTCATCCAACCTTCTGCAGGTGCTCTCCAACACCCTACTTGGGAAACAGGCTTTGAAATGGTGGAGCAAACTTGTGCAGCTTGGAAGTCCTTTGTGTTTTCTGGGCTGGATTTTCTTCCTGCGCACAAGTTCCTCTGCTGTTACACTGACGCTTACATTGACAGCTTTTAAGCTACAGCTGCTGAACCATAGCTCTGAAAATCATCTGAAACTGAGAATGTGTAAATATGATAGAGTCACCCAGCAGAGAGTCAACATTTCCTTTTTTAACCAAGATTTTCAGCTCCTGAAATTGCCAAGGTCAAGTAAACTTGGAGCCATCTATCCCATTTCATCTTATTCACGTTTCTGATTGAATTATTACCTCTGTACCAAGGGTATTCTAAAATTCAAATGATTAGGCTGTAAAGTGCTTTGAGACTTTGGGACCCAGAATGATTCAAGTGCTAATTTTTATTATGTGATATTCTAATTTCTTTAAAATCATCTCATCAACCTTACCTCCTGCTATACTGAACTTTCTTATTTTCTTGATACTTGAGTGACGGTTCATTCTAACTTTCTATAGATTTTCCTTGTCCTTTCCCTAAATGTTGACATTTTGTTAAGATTGAAAGTTGGACCTATCAATTCTTTCCCTTACATACCTTTTTCTTTGAAAAATCAAATTAATTGCCACGGCTTCTTCTAAAAAATAATGTGGAAATAGTTTCTAAGCTTACGCTGTGCATCCTGGTTTCTTTGTTGAACTCTGAACGTGTACCGTCAATCAACTGGGTCATCTCTACTTTCCTGACAGTACCTTATACTCTCAAATTTATAAGATCACATTAATGCTAAGGATTAGAATAGAAAATTTCATGCATTATTGGTAGAAATTTAAACTGAAGAAAATTTTCAGCACAAGATTTTACCACTTTTGGGAATTAAGTAAATGTATAAAGATGTACAAACAAGATACTCATTATTTTGTATCTAAAACATTGAAAACACTTCCATATCCATTAGTAGGGCATTGTCTACATAAAAAAGAGGTAATTATATGTAATAGTTCTGTGTAATGTAATTTTATATAGCCTTTGTATGTTAACATTTCTCACTATAAAAATCATTATATTTTAAATGAAAATACGAGGTTATAACATAGCATATGTTTACTTACTTTAATGTTGATTTGCCTTGGCTTCATCAGATAGTATTTTCATATTTGGATATCTAGACTTGCTTTGAGGAGAAAGTATAATCAGAAATGATTTTTAAAAATTTTATTTAAGGTATTCAAATTTCATGTATTTCATATATACAGATTTAGGAACATTAGAGAAACCTCCCTCCCTACCCTCCCTCCTTCCTGCATATGCTCCCATCCTTCTTCCTCCTTGCTCTCCATTCCCACTCTTAATTTTTACAAAGAATTATTTTTAGTTTACTTTATACTCATAAGATTAGCCCTATACTAAATAAAGAGTTCAACAAATGGTATGAAGGAAAAAAAAATCACTGTTCCTCAAAAGTAGAAACGAAAGGTTTTAAACATTCATTGAATCTCAAAATGTCCACTTCACTCCAATACATTACATTTTAGGTATGCTATTAGTTACTACCAATCAGGGAAAATGTAGGGTATCTGCCTTTTGGGGGCTGGCTTATTTCAAAAAGTATAATGGTTTTCAGTTGCATTCAGTTTGTTGTAAGACAGGATTTCACTTTTTTTTTTTTTTTTACTGCTGGGTAGTTTTCCATAGTGTGTGTGTGTGTGTGTGTGTGTATAATAATTTCTTTATCCAGTCATCAATTGATGGACATTGACATCTGATTTGATTCCATATCTTAGCTATTGTGAATGAGCTGCAATGAACATGGGTGTACAGATAACCATTTCATTACCGATTTCATTTTCCTTGGGTGAACTTCCTAGAGTACATTGCTGGGTTATATGGTAGACCTATTTTCACATTGCTGAGGTATCCCCATACTGTTTTCCACAATAGCTATACAAGTTTACATTCCTACCAACAGTGGATTACGATACCTTCTTCCACAGATCATCACCAGCATTTATTGTTTTGTTTTTTTTTTTTTTTAATTTCTGTATGAGAGCCATTTTAACTGGAGTGAAGTGAAACCTCATTGTTGTTTTGATTTGCATTTCCTTAATGGCTTGTGATCCTGAGCATTTTTTCATTTGTCTTTTGGCCATTTGAATTTCCTCTTTTGTGAAATACCTGTTCAAGTCCTTTGCCCATTTCTTAACTGAATTGTTTGTTCTGTAGTTGAGTTTCTTGGGCTCTTTACAGATTCTGGATATTAACCCTTTATCAGTTACACAGTTTGCAAACATTTTCTCCCATTCTGTCAGTTGCCTCTGCACTTTGCTGAGTATTTCTAATGCAGAAGCTTCTCAATTTTGTCTTTAGTTACCTGTGCTTCTGTGGTCTTTTCCAAGAAGTCTTTACCTATGCCAATGTCTTGCAGAGTTTCTCCAATGTTCTCTAGTAATTTGATAGTATTGAATTGTAGATTTAGGTCCCTGGTCCATTTTGAGTGGATTTTTGTATAATGTCTAAAGTAGGGTTCTTGTTTCATACTTCTGCAAGTGGAAATCCAGTTTTCCCAGCACCATTTGTTGAAGAGACTGTCCTTGCTCCAGGAATGGATTTTAGCTCCTTTGTCAAAGATAAGTTGTTTATAGATGCATGGATTAATTTCTGGAGTTTCTATTCTGCTATTCTGTTCCATTGGTCTACACATCTATTTTTGTGCCAGTACCAGGCTGTTTTAATTATAACTGCCCTGTAACATGATTTGAAATCTGGTATTGTGATGCTTCTTTTTGCAAAAGTGGCTTTTTTATCTTTATCTCTGATGTTCTCATGTTCTGATTTGCCTTCCCACCAAGTTTCCATACTCCCAGACTTGAAAATTGGTTGAAGAGACCATTAGGAATACTCTCTCTCTATCTCTGCTAACACAACACTGACAAGGTGGGGCACGTGGACCTCTATGTCATTGATGTCAAGGGAGCTTGGTGCTGAATCAAGATATCAAAGTCTCCATCATGTGGTAGCACACAGCAGCCCTTTTGCAACTGAGATTCTGAAATACGTGTGAACTGTTCACGTGGCCCATTGAGAATCGTTGTGCATATTGGAGGCTACAACAGAAAGCAGTAGTTGACCATCTGTGAATGACCAGGGCAACAGCAAAACCTGTGAACCACTTGTCCAAAATCCTTTCCCTATGATTCCCACTCAGTACTTTTCTCTGGATAATTTTTGTTTTCCCACACAAGAGACCCAGGGGGCCGGCACTGTGGCTCACTTGGTTGATCCTCCACTTGCGGTGCTGGCATCCCATATGGGCGCCAGGTTCTAGTGCTGGCTGCTCCTCTTCCAGTCTAGCTCCCTGCTGAGACCCGGGAAGGTGTTGGAGGATGGCCCAAGTGCTTGGGTGCCTGCATCTGTGTGGGAGACCAGGAAGAGGCACCTGGCTCCTGGCTTCGGATTGGTGTAGCTCTGACCATGGCGTACATTTGGGGGGTGAACCAATGGAGGGAAGACCTTTCTCTCTGTCTCTCTCTCACTGTCTAACTCTGTCAAATAAATAAAAAAAATTTTAAAAAAGACCCAGATTGAGTTCTAGGCTCCTGGTTTCAGCTTAGCCCAGCCACAGTTATTGTGAGCATTTGGGGAGTGAGTTGGCAGATGGAAAATATTATTCAGTTATCTTCATTTATCTCTATCTCTTTCTCTTCCTTTCAGAAATAAACTTATTGGCTTCTCTACTTTTTCTCTGCCATATATCTCCCTTCTCAGCCACCCATGGGTGACCCACTCAGGTGTGATTATTCTTAAACGAACCACAGTTTGAGATGGATAAACAGCTGGTGGGATCAATTTTTGATTTCCTGAGTTAATGGCTACATATTCTTCAACTTCTCCAACTTATTTTTGCACAACTTCTTTTAAAAAAATGTGAATACCGCACGTCAGTCAATATTTTTTAATTAGAAAGATGTGAACTGAGTAAGTTTCCCTAAAATTAGATTCATAGATGCTCCATAGAGAGGCATCTAAACATACACAATAAGTGTTAGAAAAGACAAATATTAATCACTGAAGCCTTGGGAATCAAAGGATGGATGGAAAGAGGAGAACTGAAGCTATAATGAAGAGAAACATTGATCTTCTGAGGTAGCCACCAAATGGGGAATCTGTTAGGAAGGTTGGCAAAGAGTTACAAGAATTGAAAGTGGAAATGCATACACACACACACACACACACACACACAACACATACACACACAGCTTCAGTGGTGTAGAGAAGAGGATGTGACATATAGGAAAGAGATTCAATAAGATTAAGAAGGAAAATCTATTTTTTAATCTTCAAATTGCAAAAGGATTTATCATGCTATTAAAAGGGGATTTACTTCTGTATCAACTCTACCTGTATTCTGTATTTCTAAGAGCCTTTTTCTTTTGTAAGATTTATTTAGGCGGTGTGAGAGATATGTCTTGCATTTGAGACTGCATGCATATTTGTATATGTGTTTGTATATTGTGTGCTTCCATATGTCTCTGTGAGTGTTGACACAAGTGTGTTGTTGGAAAAGGAGAATCCATAGCTTTGTTTCTAGGTCTGCTTCAGGCAGGTGCAAAATTGGAAGTGAACTCTGGCTATGTATTCTGGTAGAAGTCTTTCCCGTACTGCTGGACACGCATGCATCTTTTGACCGTTGACTATAACTGTGGGTCCCTGAAGCAGCTGTGGGAGAACTCAGGAAGTGAGGACCTCGGTCAGGGCTCAGTGCTTTTCTGTTCCCTGCCACACTTGCCCAGCTGCTGCTCAGGTTTAGGGAATGTGTACATGAACAAAGCACAAAGCCCTAATGACAATACTATAAATACTGATTATTTCAGATTTCTGTTCATGTAATATGTAGAAACACATCAAGGTAACACAAATTTGGGGGGGGGGGGGTTGTTTTGGTTGTCCATGTAAGGTTCATGGATTAGGAGATGATGTTTGGGCAACAGTTTGAAAGGCTTAAGCATTTTCTCATTCATTAAAGTATTCGAAGGAAAAGATAAGTGGAGTTCTCTGGGTCTCTCTGGGACAACTTGTTTGTAGTATGTGACTTTTTTGTGGTCTTCTTGCAGGAACTCCCACAAGGGTTTCAGTTGGCAACTTTGAATCCCAATTCCCATACTTCATGCCTACTGAGAATGAAAGAGTTTTAGTTTCACAGTTTTTATATCCATATAGATTTAGGGTCTTGTTTCAAATGTATGCCCCTGTTCAGTTGTGTGTGTATGTGTATATTTAGATATGTGTATGTATAAAACACTTTATATAAATATTTGCAAACTATATAAATTTAATATATATGAGATACACACTGAGAGACATGCATATTAATACTACTAAAACAAATCTAGCTTGTTGAAAAATATAAGCATGGGAGAGATATGAACATCTCATGGAGGTTGGGAGATGTCTCTGTAGTCTAGCAGCCCGTTTGATCTCTACTCCACCACTTGGCAGTTGGGATGTCTTGCACTAATTTAATGCCTGAACTTCTTCTTCTGTAAAGGGGGATATTTTGGGAGCTCTTCCTGTAGGAGACTTTATGAATGGGCAATATACACAGTTTACCTAGAGCAGTGCTTCAAATAGCATGTTAGGAAAGCCCAGAGGATGCCAGTGGCTTTGTTGGCTGCTCCTAGACTGATGAGCCCCCTACAGAATTTACCCTGGAATATCTTGGAGACTGGAATATCAACATGTACCCTATGTGTAAAATGAAAGGCTGGTTGACTGTAATATTCTTCTTGCTGACATACCTATCTTTTACCATTTCTGTAAGATACTGGTTTTGTTTGTGCATTTCTCTGAAAGGGCAAAGTGACCAGGGTTCCTGCTTTATGACCTGTGGCCCTGAGTATTTCCCATCGTGTGCCCCGTCTGCTGAGCTAAATCTGTCATCAGAATGAGCCCCATGACACTGCAGGCAAGGCTAGTTACCAGCAGCAATGGCTTACAGAAAATGGAAGTGACCCACAAGAGTCTCATCAAGCCCCCAAGGGAGAGTTAAAAGCCATATACAGATACCCTATTAAAACATGAAGGCATTGATGTGCATTAATTATTAACAGCAGAGCTACTCTACTGTAATTTTTAAGGCATGATTATACATTTGAATTTTACATTCAAACTCATTTATCAGGGGAGATGTAATTGGTATTCAATCTAATTAATATACCATTTTGTATAGAACTCTAATGAAAAGATGGAATTCTATCAGGAATTACAGTTTTTTTTTAGTTGTTCAGTTTTAAGACAAGATCAGAAAGAAAACTATAAAATTTCTGTTAAACCAAGAAGTAAGTCATAGAAAGGTAAGTGGTGTTTCCTCTTTAAATGAAGTGACTTTTATGAAGTTTCTGTGATTTATGGTTTGTTTTAATGTAACAAAGTGAGCTAATTCAGATTTTCCCCTAATTTTCTAATGCAAATGACATTCTAATTTTTAAGTAACAATTAATTGCAATAGTACATATTTTGTCAGAACAGATGCATTGTTTTACATTACAGTCAAGACTGCATTGTAACTCACAACACAGACATTTTATCAAGAGATCTAGAGGACTTCCAGTCACACTATAGTAATATGAAATCACTTCTCATAAGACTTCATTTCTATATTCCATTTTTTTAGTAATGCTTGGGTGGTATGACTTCATGCCTTAGAGTCAGTGCATAGGCATATCTTAAAATACTTAGTGTGAGCATAGATCATCAGGCCATGGAAGATGGAGAGGAGCACTGTGCTGTGTGGGCTCCTGGAAGGGCCTCAGACTGTTGGCTCTCACAGGCAGGGGTTTAACACTGAGGTTGGTACCACCTCACCTATGTGATTAAGATGTGTGGGGAGGCATTCTGGCTATCAGCAAGACTGGCAGGCCCTGCCAACATTCAGTGCATCAAGATGATCTTCAACGCATGGGGCAGCTGTGCCCTGGGAGGCGTTGTTCCATCCAGTAGCACAAGCAGCCCTGTGTGCGCAGAGCCTTACACGTAGTAAGGGTTTAATGTATGAATGAATGTATGAGCCTTGTTCACAATGAATTGGCTGTAGACAATTGATTTGGGTGGCAGGCACTGTGTAAGTCTTTGTGAGTGTTCATGACTGTGGTGACTGTTAGTACTACATAGTGGAAAGTTTCCTTGCTTTCAGATGTGACTCAAAACACAGGTCACAGTCACTGAGCTTGTCTCCTGTAGGTAGGTTTCAAGTCCCTCCTTTCTTCTCTATTGCTTGCCTCTAATCTTATTTTTCTTTAACATTTTATTTGGGGATATTCACTGGGAAAATAGATGGAAATGAAATTTTTATAAATTATTTGGAGAGTAGTGAAACTCTCATCTGTACTGTTTTATTAATGAGTTCAGAATAGGAAATCCTCATCTGAGTGTAAACCAGTGATACTGGTAGTTTTAACCATGAGCTGTTTTTGTTGCCATATAAATTTTACCATTCACGTGTATGAAAACGGTTACATTTATTTGACCCTTCAACATTAATTACAAAAGTTTGAAAAATTAATTTCTATTTCTATATTTTCTGCTGTAAAACTTAAAATAGATATTCATAATTCTGACCCCCCAACTACAGAATACTGAAGATCATCCTGAGTCATTAAAAAAATAAAGTGTCATCATTATAGTGTTCATTTTACTTCTTGAGTTCTAACATTTAAGCCCTTTTCCACATGAGTTAATGCATGATAGGATGACTTACCCAGAGAACTAGTTTTAAAATGCCCATTGACTCACTACAGTTGGAGAGTTACTACCTCTAGAATTAGCTGACAGTTACTTTTAGCTGAATTATACCCGAGGTGCATTCCCTATGCTGTGACTTCTTTCTCTACCTAGTTCTCTTGGTACTGGCAGGAAACTTACCTGCATTAGAAGAAAAGCATCACTTTGGTTGGAAAATTATTTTTATTGACATGTAGATGTAATTCCATTTAATATGTGAGTATTAAAGATTGTATTTAGAAGCTTTGATCTGGCTTGGAAGGAGTTCTAGCAGTGTTCTTCAGCAACGTTCCCTGTTTAACCATTCTGGATAGCAAGGGTGTGTTAGACTTTTAAAAGGGTCCCCAGGAGACTCCCACAACGAAGAGGAGCTCTTTGTAATTCCTATCTTGCAGTTTCATGAAGTTCAGTGCACATTTGAGTGAGTTTTCTTTACAATTGTTCTTGTTCTTTTCCCCCACACCCTCTGAAACCTTATAAAAATCTTCTTTACTATACCATGCATACAATGCAAGTTCATTGTTACTAAATCCCAAAGAAATTGCAATTAAGCCCCTAGAAGCAGTTACCTACTTTTTGAACATCTCAAATATTATATTATAGCTCTGGTTATGTAGAATTTTGACAATGATTATCATATTTTTCCATAGTTTGTATTTGGTTGTAAACACATATCACCAGCCATTACCTAATGGTGACAAGTTCTGCACACTTAGGTTTCTCTGCACATCACTTGAGTGCTGGCCACTTCACTTGAGGATTCGCTCTGTGGTGGTACTGCAGCCTCATCCCCAGTTGCCTTCCCACAAGGGTTGCTGTGGCCTCAATCCTGCTGTGATTTCCTCCTGTGAATCACTCCGGCCTTGTTATCTCATATGATTATGCTTCAAATTCACTTACCCAAATCAATGGCTACAATGTTGAAATGTTTGCAAATTTGTTTAGGGTGTTCAGTTTAAAAATCAGCAAGTCTGCTGAACACCAAAAATAAGTAGATGCACAGTTTCAGGAAACTTCTATATCCTCCTTTGTTCAGGCTTACGTAGGGAGAACCCGGCAGCTGTGTGCTCTGCCTTCTGCATCCTGACCTTGGCACCCCATGCAGCACTCCCGAGCATCTTGCCAAGCTTATCCTACTGCTCATTTCTTCCCCTAAAGCTACTCTCACCCTCTCACATGCCATGTGTTTATGTACTTACAACTTTTATGCGTGTCTTCTTTCTTTCCCCTAGATTGTAACTTTCAGGAAAGTAGCCACCACTGTTTTGTACCTTGAATTTCCAAGTCCTAGAAAATTGACCAAAACACAGTACAACCAACAAACCTGGGTCAAATGCATGCATGAGCAAAAAAATACTTATTTCCATGTACTTTAGAAAGGTTCCTCCCAAATACTTATATGAGCATCTCTGATTCCACTTCAGTGATTTCATGATAGCTGCTCCCATTCCTCTAACGCCTAGATGCCCCAAATTCCAACATTTGAGTCTGTTTAGTGAAGAGAATGTAAATAACTACATAAAACCAGAACGCTGCTCATAAAAATGATCTGTGTTCTGTTTAATCCCTCAGGGGCAGTGCTTGCCCTGGCCACCTTGTGTTTTCCTTTCATCTTCTTTCTATATGAACATTTAATTCCTTGGCTTAAAAACAAAGGATGAAAATAAATCCTTTTATTGAATAAGGAAACCAAATGTCCCTTTTTTTATATTTGGCAATGCCATGTCTTAGTGGTTCCCAACATTAAGACTATCTCATTCCAATGGATTAAATCTGTTCAAATTTTACCTGTGTCTTTCATTCTTCACTCTTTGAAGGACTCATGGTGGTTTTATTTTCATTTATTTTGCTTTCTAAATGTTTATTTATTTGAGAGATGGAAATGCAAAAGGAGGAAGAGGGGCAGAAGGAAAGAGGGAGAGAGCTCTCCCTTCTTCTGGTACACTCTCCAAAAGCCTTCAACAGGCAGAGCTGAGCCTGAGCTGAAGCTGGGAGCCAGGAATGCAATCCAGGTCTCCCGTTTAGGTGAACCCAATCACTGAGCGATCACCATTGCCTCCAGGATCTGCAGTGGCAGGAAGCACAAGGCAGAACCTGGAGCAGAGAATTGAACCAAGGTACATCAATATGGGATGTTGGTGTCATAAGCATTTGGTTAAATTTCTGTTCTTTTTACTTTTTATTCATGAATTGTTGTTTTTTTATGCTTTTGTCTGTGATCCTTCGAAGTATTTTCTTGCTTTAATATCTTTTTTAATTATAAACAAAACTCCCAATAACTTGTGGGGGGAGTAAATTAACTCTAGATGATATTTGCCAATAGTTTTGCTGCATTTCCTTATCGTTTCCTTTAGTTTTTAAAGTCTGTTTTCTCTTTTATAAAAAGCTTCAATATTTTCTAAGTTTACAGTCAATATGTTTAAGTAGGACATAATTTGTTTTGAAATATAAGAAAGGTCAGTGGCAATAGGACTCACCACACACACATACACACACACACACATACACACACACACATATACACATACTCTCTCCCTCTCTCCCTCCCCCCTCCCTTTTTATTTGAAGTTAAAGAAATAAATAGGAGAAAGGAATTGAGAAATGGTAAGGAGAGTTTTCTGTCTCATACCTATGGAAAGAGTGTCTCTTAGTGTGCCTTGGCACCACCTTGTGCTCTCATCCATGGAAGTCGGCATCAGGATACCTCCGTTAATCCAACCCACATTATCCAAATTGCTGAAATTTAGAAGCTTTGAGATCTGTGTATTTAAAAATCTATGTCTGGTTTTGCAGATTGAGAAGACTTCTCAATTTGCTTGGGAAGATATCAGTGAATGTCCCTGTATTTAGAAAACCCTCCTTAGCTGTCAGAAATCAGTGTTGGATGCTCAGTTAATAGGTAGGAAGGTGATTGTATCCAGAGCTCCTACACATGGAAGCAAATCTGGTTATAAGAGAGACTTTAATATAATATACCTCACTCTGATGTGTTTGTTACAATGTGATTGCTAACACTATAAGACTACTTATATTTTTTCACTTTTCATCTTAGAGTTGGAAGTCTACTGAAAGTTTGTAAAAGCAATGTGTGTGTGTGTGTGTGTGTGTGTAAATAAAACTGAGAGCTACAATTAGTTTTCAAATTAATTAAAATTCCTTTGCTCATTTCATGGTATGTGTTATGTTTAAAGAGGATTTCTCTACACTTAACTGTTAGATGACTTGGTAATATGGCATACTTAAATGGAATGGAAGGGTAAGCTTATAGCATGTCCTTTTGCTTCCTGCCTGAATCATGGGTTACTTCACGTGATCTTTATTTTGAACTCTATCCTTTCTTTGTCTCCATCTAGGTCCTCAGCCTTGGCTCTTTCATTGTCAATGTTTTCTTCTGTCAGTGCAAGAAAGTTGGGTGAGAGCTCTTCATTGCTTATGGATCGAGTGTTAGCTCCTTCCCTTTTAAGCGTTTAAATCAGGCCTAAGAGCTTCAACACACAGAATGCATATTTTCACTTAATTTTCAGAACCATTGAGTTGGTTCATCCTGGAAGTGTGTCGCTTCCTTATCATGTTCTGCTCAGTCCAAAGTAGTCATTTTACTCTCCTCTTTGTGAGATTTCTCAGTCCCTTTCATGTCCCTGTCAATGCCTAAGACATAATTTTCTTCTAAATCAATGGAGCTTTATATTCTCCCATCCCACAAGATGTGAAATTATTCTTTTTTCCTGAAATATGTCTTAATACAGTGAATATGGCAGAACTCTTTCCACTCCAGCCTGGCTGCAGACAGGGACCCGACAGAGGAGCTGTCCAGCTGTTGCACAGCCCATAGGGTGGTGCAGATGGGATGAGGAGAGAGTGAGACACTTTCTGATACTTACAATGTTAATAACAGTGTTTCAGACCACTTGTGTAGCAATATCTGGCAATTGTTAGCAATAGCAACAGACAAGAAAACAGGCTTCATGATTGAATGGTGCTCCTTTCGAGACCATCATTTGAAGCTGATTTCTGGCTTATGAAGTCTTTTTCCCCTCTGTATATGTGGAGATCATAGCAATATTTTCAAGATTATTTTTGTAAGCATTGAATATGTGAAGTCACATAGAGAATTTCACATGATGTTGAACACATAGTACACACTTAATGTACTGCTATTTAGCATTTAATATACTATAAAACTGAATTTCCAAAAATAAAAATTTTGGTGATCTTTATTTTGAGTCATCTCCCACATCTAGCTTTTGCAATTTTACTATCATCAGAGTAAGTAAGAAGGTACCACTCAGTTTTTGTAAGGGTTGTGCTTTCTTGGTTTTGAATTAATTTTATAATGATTACATTATACTTTTAGAAAAGGAGTGGATTTGAATCCCAAAGCTTCCATTGATAGTGCATATATGGTTTTATAAATGAGTACACAGTTGCTGAAGGAAGTAAGCTCCCTCAAACAATTTAGATGTGCAAGAAAAGTCACCTTGTATTGGTTTAAATCAACACTGAGCTGTGAGTTTGTTCTTTAGTTTTATTGCTGGATAATTAGCCTCCAAATCTGGGGCCATTTATACGTTTCAAGTTTCCTGTGCTGAGAAAGAAGAAAATGGAAGAGGCTCTTTGGTCCAATAACAACTTAGACACCTATCATCCAATGGTGAGAGTCTCTTGAAGTCTGATATCAATGTATTTTTCACGATGCTTTAGGCTGGTAGAGGAAGAATTAGCATTTTTCTTCAATTTCTGAAGGTTCTTAGTTGGGTTGGACTCCTGTCAAAAGATAGGCAAACAAGAGAAAAACTGACATTTATTTACATGTATATCTCACATATTCATGGAAACCCCTAAGGAATGAGTAGTTCTCTAAGAGGTGGATTTGGATTATAGCTTATACAGTGTCTCTCATTATATTTGAGAGAAGTGACAAGGGAAAGGCAAAGAACTATGAGCGTCTAGGGGCAGTGACTTGTGGGATGGTAAATAAATGGCACATAAAGGCCAGTTAGGAAAGCTTGTCAGTGTGGATTCCTTTGCTATTATCTGCAGATGAGAAAGGTCTGAAGTTGTCTTCAGTGGTTAACCTTTGTTCTCCCTGGTAGAGGGGCACAGGATGCCTTTGTCGTTATAAATCTGTGTCCTGCCTCAGACATGGAGCAGGGGCAGAGTTTTCCTGCACTGCTTCTTAGTTGCCTTCAATTCATCAGCCCTTCTATCAGGGCTGGCATATTGGGGTCTCCCAGAGGCTCAGACCTCTTCCTGGGTTACATCTCTTAATGAACCTCCAGCCACTCCTGCAGAAGCTTGCCACTTTCAGGACAGTGGACAATGTGAAGAGGAGCACCTGCCTCCTCTACTTGGGCATTTCCACAGTTTAGCTAGGTAGAGGCTGCATTGTTACTTTATTGTTACTTCTCCCTCACCCTCTAAAGGCAAGGTTCTCCACTGCTGTATTATCAGTAAGTCTTAAGTAGCCTTAATAGCAGGGAAAAAGGTCAGGATGCTAGGGTTTAAATAGGTGCTTTTCTGCCCACAATGCAAACCTCCTCTGAGGCAAAGAATATAGAAACCTTGCAAAATGCTTGGACTAAGAGAGCAAGAAAGATTTGCAGCATATGAACCCAGAAAACTAGATCACTAACATTACCATATGTTTAATTGTTTTTCCAAAGTAAAATCTTGGAAAAAATAAACACCAACCAAGTTAGCAGTTTCAGAAATCATTTTTCTACAAAACCATTTGTTCAGAGGTAGAGAGTAAGGGTGCAAGAGTTAGTAAGTACCTGAGAGGCCTAACCGTGAAAGACAACTTTATTTCTCCCCAAAATACCCCTCAAAATGATGTTTTCATATATATGAACTGCCACAGTGTCTTTCATATTATGTGTTCTTCTGAATACTTATTTTGCAAATACTGTTTTGTGATGAAATGGTTTGAAGTGAATTCATGCAATATTGTTTGGATGTTTAATTATAATGCATCATCTAGTTAATTTTTAAAATCAAATAAATGCCATAGAGACGTAATACTGACTCCTCAGTGGTTTGACCTTACAATGGTGAGTATTAGACCAGAAGCATTTCCTAGTTCACTTTATCCGTGCAGCATGTGGTTTAGATATGAAACTCCACAGAGAAATCAAAACAAGGGAAATCAATAAGATTACACAGAGTCAGCATTTGGATTTCAGGAGAGCCATCAGAGATCTGCAAAAATATTTCCACACGGAGAAGTTTGTTGTGATGGTGATATGTGCAGTTGGTAACTATGTTGAGATATGCAAATGATACCCAGCAATTAAGGCACTAGATGCAGGTGAAGAGATGGACAACTTTGTTTACATAAAGTATGCATGAAAATAGCGACTTTTTCAACATATAAAATATAATGAATAAATATTATAGGAAGCTATGCAATTACTTCACCTATTGTTCTAAAAAGTAGAATCCTGGTGCAGCCATTTGTCAGCTATCTAAGACCTTAGCCATGATACTTAGTTTCTGGGTGCCTCAATTTTCCAACTTGTCAAGATGAACAAATAGGTATCCCATTTATAATGTTGTTATAAGAAAGTGTGTTAATTCATGTAAAGCATCAAGATTGTATGCACTGTAATGGACTTCTTAACTATCATCATTTTCTTGGTGTTTGGCAGTACTGTAACATTTCTTTTTTATATACAAAAAGAAGTAGAATTTGTGTCTTCTTTTTAAACAAGATTCATTTATTTGAAAGGTAGAGTTACAGAGAGGCAGAAACATTGAAAGAAAAAGAGAGAGAGAGACAGGGAGGGAGGGAGGGAGGGAGGCAGGGAGGGAGGGAGAATGTGAGAGAAAGTCTATCTTCCATCTGCTGGTTCACTCCCCAAATGGCTGCAATGGCTAGAGCTGGGCTCATCCAAAGACAGAATCCTGGAGCTTCTTCCAGGCCTGCACATGAGTGAAGGCGCCCCAGCACTTGGACCAGCTTCCACTGTTTTCCAAGGGTATAAAAGAGAGCTGAATAAGAAGTGGAGCAGCCAGGACTCGAACCGGTACCAGTATAGGATGCCGGCACTGCAGGTAGTGGCTTTACCCTCTACACCACAGCACCCACCCCACTGTGACATTTCTTAATCTGCTCCCCTGCACATTGGCAGGTAGTTTCTCCTCCTGTAAGGATTTTATTTGCCCGTTTCTTCTACCATTGCTGTATGATTCTGTCTCCACCATGTGCCTTGTCACATGCCCTGTAATCCAAGGTCTTGTATAATAAATATCTGACTACCATATGACACAACCATAAAGGGTGCAGACAGGCAAAGATTACAGTTTGAGACTAGCTTCTGTTAATGAAAATATCACCTGAGAAAGTCACTTAAGACTTTGAATTTTACTGTCAATTACTTCCAGTTAATATCACCAGGAACACCCCTGTAGTTAAACAAGTTGGATAATTCCTTGTTGTGGCAGCCAGGGAACATGAGATCTCTCGGTAAGAGGGTATTAGAAAGGACTTAGAGGATTGAGATTTGCATTGGGTGCTTTGGCAATGGCTTACACGTAGGGCTTTGCTCTGGATTGGATGCTTCAAGGAGCAGGACACAGGACAAGGTGGAGGATCTGTGATTGGGCATATTAATAAATCTTACATCTAACAGTGGTTAAAGTGAGGCTGCAGCTGCCATTGTCATTCATAGGAGCCGGGCCAGAGAGCATCTGTGGTTTGGACTCTGTCCTTGGTTTTGTTTGTCTGTAGACAGTTACAGAGTGCCCTTGATCTGCCGTGGTCACCAGTTGGCCTTGTCGGATGGTGGTGATCTGCAACATTGTGTTTGGCAGCACACTGCCAAGTCCTCGTTGTGAGTTACAGGTAAACCCTGGGATTTTCTCGTTTTTAAAATTTTCCTACCCATCAATTGGGCATGATACTGTTGGCGTTGGGGGATTATAGTAAAGACTAAATCATGTAGGTTTTAAAGTATTTAATATGAAGTCTGGAAAATGGTAAGAACTTAGAAAAATTAGTTTTATGTTGATGTTGCCCTAGAGACCTGCATAATACAAAGCACCTTGGTTTTTCTGTTTAGAAATAGTGGAACCAGATGCCTGTGGTGGCTCAAAGGGAAGCCGCTTCTTTTCTACTCCCAGTTGTTCTGGTCATCAGCTCTTTAGAGTCCTAGAATGGAGTGGGCTGAATTGGATTAGGTGGGAAAACATCAGAGGGAGGGAATGTTACCACTTAGTACCATCATCACAAGCCTGTTTGAACTTGGATTAGGTGTTATGAGGGGATATGGGTTGTCTTAGAGGAAAACAATCTCAGACTTGCATTTTAGCTAAACCAACCCTTTAAGAATGCCAAAGGAGAGTCAGTTTAAATGCCTTCTTTCCTGAGGGTGATAGGGAAATCCTTTGGAATGGTTAATGATAAATCATTTCCAGTTTAATTCTTACTCTATTACCCTTCCACAAACAACTAAAGTAAGATGAACCCGCATCTGTTAAGAAATGATGAAATTTTGAAAATAAATTCAACAATAAATAGAAGTCTTTTCCTTCTAGAATTTTTGTTGTGAGGGTTTGTTTACAGGAAATTTAGTCAATAATCCCTTACTAATTTATTGGTTTCTGAGTTGTTTAGGTTTCCTGGAGTTAAAAGATTAACATAGTAAAAAAGAAAAGAGAAAATTTGATATGTGAAATATGATCTCAGACTATCTGGTATATTTATGCACAAATTTGTGTATTCAAGTCTACACTATAGGTAATTCCCATTGCATCACTTATGCATTAACAGAGCAGACTGAAAATTGTATATTTGAACAGATTTCTGGGTAAAACAGAGAGAACATGATTTAAAAGTAACATACATATTTCAAATTCATAATTACATCCATCTGATAAATAAAGTTTAAAATATAATTTGCAAATTTTTATTTGAAAAAGAGTTATTTTCTTACAGTTCAAGAGCTTCAAGGGCATGGCAGTGGCCTTGCCTCAGCTGTGGTAGGGTCTCATGTGGGTTGGCATTGCCATGGTGGGTCTTAGGGGGGATGGAATCGCCATGGTGGGTCTCATGGGGGATGGCATCACCATGGTGGGTCTCAGGGGGATGGCATCACCATGGTGGGTCTCATGGGGGATGGCATCGCCATGGTGGGTCTCATGGGGGATGGCATCACCATGGTGGGTCTCAGGGGGGATGGCATCACCATGGTGGGTCTCATGTGGGATGGCATCACCATGGTGGGTCTCAGGGGGGGATGGCATCACCATGGTGTGGTTTGTGCCAGAGAGAGAGAGAGAGCACATCCACGACAGGGAATCAGAGAGAGAGAGGGTGCAGTGATGACTCCTCGCCTCTGTAAATTTCTGATGTTGGGTTTATTCAAGTCTACTCATCTCTGAGAGATAAGAAATAAAGGTTTGTGAAATCCAAGTTGCCAGTTAAGCACAGAGAGTGACTTTCTTTTTTGCTTGTTGCTTTTTCACAAGTCAAAGGCATATTGGCTCTGCTCAGGTTATGAGACTTTCCTGTGACTGTCTGTTCTTTCTGACTGTGTGCCAGTTGTGGAAGGAGTCTGTGTGAGGTGTAACCTGTGATGGCACACAACTGAGGGTGCACTGAGATCTTTACTTGTGGTGTGGCTTTTTCAGTGAATTGCTCAAAGAAAACCACCATGAATTTGAAAAGTCCTAGTGGAGTCAGAATATCTAGAACTGCATCTCACTGTTAACCTGTGAAAGATAATTTATCCACTTAATATTGCTGATAAAAATGCATAGGTTAGGTGACATGCTCAAGAGTCACACATGAGTGAGGTAGGTTGTACCCACTAAGCATTTCCGTTTTCAATTTAAAAAAAGTATGTATTTGTTCTCATTGTAGAGAGAGATCTCCCATCTGCAGTTTTATACACCAAATGCCTGCAACGGTTGGGCCTGGGCCAGGCCAAAGTCGGGGGCCAGAAATTCAATCTAGGTCTCCCATATGGCAATCAGGGATCTAATACTTGGACCATCAGCTGCTGCCTCCCAGAGTCTGCATTGGCAAGAAGCAGGATTGGGAGCAGAGAGGGAACTTGAATGGGAGTTGGAAGTTCTGCATGTGGGATGCAAATGTCCCAAGCAGTACCTTAACCATTCTGCCAAACTCTTGCCCCTCAGTTCTCATCTTACTTTAAATATTCTTGTATTCATTAGTAGTATTCGTAAGTGGCTCAATAACTGTATTTTAAACCAATATAGAACATGTAATAGCATTCTATTCGGTAACTAACATATCAATATAAGCACTAATACATTATATATATTTTATGTATTGGGATATTGTACATTAACGAGCTTATAATTCCTTACTTGATTAAAGTATTTGTGACTAAAAAAATTCAAAAATCTAAATATTTGTTATACAAGGTAATATAAAGAGCGATTATCAGTCTTTTATACATCGTAAAGCAAAAAATGATAATGTTTATGCTTATTAATAGCTAAATGTCCCTATGAATATTCATAATCAGAAGTCATGATAGGAGCATGACTTCCTTTTAAATAGGAAAGAACATAATAATTGATTATATCTAACTACTAGGGCTAATTCATTTTATATAGAAAGTGAGATTCCAGAGGAGACAGCTTAGAAAGAGTGGGCAGTCGGGGAAGGCTCAGGCATGGGGAAAGAGCCACTGCATTGCATTCTTGGAGCATCCAGTCCACACGAGCCATGCTTAATATGAGGTTAAGACCACAGTGGCTGGTGCTGTGGCATAGCAGGTAAAGCGGCCACCTGCAGTGCCGGCATTCCATATGGGTGCCAGTTCAAGTCCCAGCTGCTCCACTTCCAACCCAACTCTCTGCTACGGCCTGGGAAGCCAGTGAAGATGGCCCAAATCCTTGGGTGCCTGTATCCACATGGGAGACCCAATGGAAGCTCTTGGCTCCTGGCTTCTGATTAGTATAGCTCTGGCCATTGCAGCCAATTGAGGAGTGAACCAGTGGATAGAAGACCTCTCTCTGTCTTTCTGCCTCTCCTTCTCTCTGTGTGTAACTTTGACTTTCAAATAAATATTCTTTAAAAAAACCTTTTTTTTTCTTTCAACTCATACTTTTAATTTGGCTGTTTGATCATTTATTGAACAACAAATTCTGACCATTCTCTACTAGTTTAAAAAAAACTAGAAAAAATTGAAAGGAATTCCAAAATCAAGAGAGTGAGACAAAAGGCCAGATTTCAGTGCAGCTTTACCATACTAGAAAAAGTGCCTATGAGATCAGCACTGTTACTTGCATTGTTTATACAGAAAGTGGGAAACCAAGACATCCTAGGGCAAGTTGTAAATTAAAGAAAAAAGTGACACAAATGAACCCTAAATTACCTGGATTGCTTGCTCCTCATATAACTTTATTTCCACAACCATGAAAGAAAAATCTGTGATATAAAATACATTAACCTCCACTGCAGTTTGTAACCAATGTCCTGCATTCTACGTAAATGAAGAAAAGTAAACCAGAACAAATTCTATCTTATAGATTCTGTTACCATTATCCTAGTTACACATCAGCTGAATCCTAGAACCTAGAGGCCAGGAATCCCTAATAAGACTCTGACGCTAGATCAGCTTAAAATTCTATGAATCTGAATAATGATTTTCTTCCTGGGAAATAGCTTAGTATTTTCATGTGCATCCATTCAATACTGAGTGAAAGGTAGGAATACTTGGATTTTTCACGTACTCCACAAAAGGACTTCCCATTCAATTAGAAATCGGCAATTTCCAAGACATTCAATGTTATTTCTCTTCCATATTTTATCAAAATAGATAATCTTTCTGATATAGTTTTAAAATATATGATTTTAAGAAATGAATTTAAAATATGATACTATTACCCAACAATTCCACTCTTAAGTATGTATTCAACAGAAATGAAAAAAATCTGTCTTCTCAAAAACTTGTACATAAATATTCATAGCAACATTATTCATAACAGGCAAAAAAGTAGACATGACCCAAATGCCTACCAAGTGATAAAAGGATGAAGGAATATGGTATCTACATAGAACAGAATATGATTCGTGAAAAGCAATAGGTCTCTAGCACCTGTCGCAGCATGCGTGAACCTTGAAAATACGATGCCATCACAGGAGACACATATGTTGCCATTTTATTCACATGGAATTTCCAAAATAGCAAATAGAGGCAGAAGAAAGAGAGGTTGTCTTGTGCTGGGGAGGGCACCTGCTAACAGGTTCAGATTTTCCTTTTGGTGATTTGAGATTGGTTTAACATCAACATTAGAATACACTGATGTTTGCACAACTGTGTGATCAGACTCTGAATAACATTCTTCTGAACATGTTGAATAGCTAAGCCATAATGTATGTGAACTATATCACAAGGAAGCTATTTAAAGAGAGTGGTTCATTTTCAAACCTATGTGTTTAGAGAGAGTAGAAAGAGATATGGGTGGCTTGACTTCAGGGTAAAACAGTTATGTGTACAGTTTCTTCAATTACTGCTGCTTAAAGGCCTTGTTGCCCTGAATCAAATCTTTAATTTCTCACAGATTATGATGTCATACTTAATCATAGTAACAATAAAAAGATACTCCAAGTGTGAGAACTACAATGGGGAAATGTGTTATATTCGCTCATAATAATGCCAGTAGAGCTAATGCAGCAAGTAGATTCCCTACAAAGAACAGTTTCCTACAGTAACCCTAGGAGTGTTTATTGAACTTTCACTTTGCATGCACCTGTCACTGTGGAAACTGCTCAGCAGAATGTGACCTCTCTCCAAGGAGTTTTTAACGTGGCAGGAAAACAGATGCCCCTATGTAATTGACACTAAGACAAAGGTAATTCTCACAATAGTATGAGTTGTTAAATAAAAATGATGGGAGGCCGTGGTTTTGGACTGAGCTCCTGCACTAGGGCATAGCAAAGCAGGCCAAACCAAAACTAGTGAGTTGTGCTAAATGCCACCTAAACCCAAGCTTTCTGGAGGCAGCTAGATCCCCAAACAGACTGGATTTTCCTGAAAACAGTAGATTCAGTCTACCTGAGTTAGCAAACTAAGGACGTTCCCTGTGCTTTCAACCCTTAAAAAAGTTAACCTGAAGCTAACCAACCATTTTTTCTATTGTTCAGTGTACTTGTCCCCACCCTATAAAGTCTACTGGTCTGCCACTGTCCTGGGCCGGGGGTTGGGGTGGGGGTGGGGTTGGCTGGTGGGTGGGTGATGGTCCTTATCTTTTATACAATAGAGGTTACCCAAGTCATGAGTCATGAGTAAGAGACTCACAGATCCAGTGACCCAGGCAAAGCTCTCGGGGCCACCTCCCTTTGCATCTGTGAAGAGCCTCACACTTTGCAGGGGCCTGGTGGAGCCCTGGTTTCCAGTGCACACCACACTCGCCCTTCCCTATAAGTCCCCACTGGTCAGGACACACACACAGGGTCAGCTGTGACCGGGTTTACGAGCAGCACATCCTCCATCCTTCCTCACACATCATTCAACCTCCACCAGCTCCCTCCTGCGGCCCTGGCTGCTCTCACCTCTCACAGGGACCCCTGCAAAGTCAGCTCAGAGATCCCTGCTTCTACTGTGAGCCTCTGGCACACACCTGAGGAATCCTCAGAGTCATTCCCAGGGCCAAACCGTCACAGCTTCCCTCCACAGCAGACTGAAACGAACTCTTCATTTCCACAGTCCCCATGCTCTGCACCTGCTGCTCCTCACAGGTACTGCTTGTCCATAAACCACTTGACTCCCACAACGTTCCTCACACATTCCCTCTTCTCTGTCATTCTTCCCAGCTCCCTGTACTGTGTGCTTGAGACAGGCTTCCGCATATTTGCATTGTGTTGCCTTCATCCCCACAGGTCCCTGCCTTTATGTGATCTGCTCAGAGTCGTGCCTGGATTCCAGCCATCTCTAACCCTGCCTGTGGAATTTTTCTCCATAGCCCTCACTGTTCCCTGTAATTGCATCAAACTTGTGTTGTCTGTCAGCAGGGGACTTTACCCCTTCTGTTCAACCCTGGGTCTCCAGGACTCTAGGATCTGGCATGTAAGAGACATGCACCTGCTTTTGTTGCCCGAATAGATGTGGGAGGAAGGGGTAACCCCAAGGCTTGAAGCAACTTCTACTGGGAAAGATCTCTTCTCTCCTTGAGGAATGCATAGATAAGAATAAGTTAGAAGGCAGAGATAAAGGCAAAGCTGAAAACATTAAGCTGAGTTCATATTGAGGAAGACCTTCAGTGCTGTTACCAAGAACTTTGGAGTTTGTATTTATTATGAGCAATTCGTGAACCCATAGAGGCATTTAAAACTGAATAGTGATACATGTAATTATGACTCTTGGATAACAAAGTAGTTTCTTTTTTAAAAACTTAGAATGAGCAATAATAGTCCCTGGATGGTTCTTTGCAAAGGCAGTCTAGTTTGTCTTGTTAATCTGTCTTCTTTTTTTTTTTTTTTTTGGTTTTTTTTTTATATATAAAGCTTTTATTTAAAGAATATAAATTTCCAAAGTACAGCTTATGGATTACAATGGCTCCCCCCCACACAACTTCCCTCCCTCCCGCTACCCTCCCCTTTCCCGCTCCCTCTCCCCTTGCATTCACATCAAGATTCATTTTCAAATCTCTTTATACACAGAAGATCAGTTTAGTACATGTTACATAAAGATTTCAACAGTTTGCCCTTGCATAGAGACACAAAGTGAAAATACTGTTGGAGTACTAGTTATAGTATTAATTCACAATGTACAGCACATTAAGGACAGAGATCCTACATGATTTTTTTAAAAAAAATTGATTAATTTTCTATGCTATTTCCAATTTAACACCAAGATTTTTTAATCATTTGCAATTATCTTTATATACAGAAGATCGATTCAGTATATACTATGTAAAGATTTCATCAGTTTGCACCCACACAGAAACACAAAGTGTAAAAATACTGTTTTAGTACTAGTAATAGCATTATTTCACATTGGATAATACATTAAGGACAGATCCCTCATGAGACGTAAGTACACAGTGACTCCTGAACTTGATTTAACAATTTGACACTCTTGTTTATGGCATCAGTAATCTCCCTAGGCTCTAGTCATGAGTTGCCAAGGCTATGGAAGCCTTTAGGGTTCGCCGACTTCAATCTTATTCCGACAGGGTCATAGTCAAAGTGGAAGTTCTCTCCTCCCTTCAGAGAAAGGTACCTCCTTCTTTGATGGCCCCGTTCTTTCCACTGAGATCTCACTTGCAGAGATCTTTCATTTAGGTCTTCTTTTTTTTGTTTTTCAGAGTGTCTTAGCTTTCCATGCCTAAACTATTCTCATGGGCTCTTGAGCCAGATCCGAATGCCTTAAGGGCTGATTCTGAGGCCAGAGTGCTATTTGGGACATCTGCCATTCTATGAGTCTGCTGTGTATCCTGCTTCCCATGATGGATCATTCTCTCCCTTTTTGATTCTATCAGTTAGTATTAGCAGACACTAGTCTTGTTTGTGTGAACCCTTTGACTCTTAGACCTATCAGTGTGATCAATTGTGAGCTGAAATTGATCACTTGGACTAATGAGATGGCCTTGGTACATGCCACCTTGATGGGATTGTATTGGAATCCCCTGGCACAATTCTAATCTGTCTTCTATGATGGCCAGAGTCTCATATGCCCTTAAGGATAGACTGGGCAGGAAAACTAAATGAATGGACTGGCAAGGGCTTGCTCGCCTGCAAGCCTTGACATTCAGTTTTATCATTGGATCTTGGAGGTAAACAAAACCAGTCTGATGGCATGGCTAAGCCTGAGGCTCTAGACTTCCTTCTATGTTCTCAGTGCTCAAGTTCACCAACGCTCTGGGCAGCTGGCACAGATACAGCATATACATTTAAACAAATGCACAAGTGCACGACCTGCATCTCCATTTGTATAGATTTTTTAAAAGGCAAAAATGCTCATTATATAACAGTCTCAACATCAATTCAGCTGTATTTTCCAAAAGATTTTGGGAAGCTAAGTTTCACAAAAAGAGAGGAAATCCAGATTTAACCATGTGTCTGCCTTCATTTTATCTCATTATTTGAAAAACGTATCTGATATCTTGCACTTATTATTTTAGTGGTTATAAGATACTTAATAGCTTACAAATGTTTTGAATAGTGGAGTCCATTTCAAGCCCAAGGAGATAGGTAAGGGGATTCTGGGATCACAGGGGCAGCCAGCAGTAGTTGTGACCAGGTATGGACCTACCTAGGAACAGCTGGAAACGCAGAGTCCATGGAGGTAGATTTTCATCAAAGCCATAGTATTTCTCATTGTTTTATGGTCTTAGTTGAATATTTTCTGCACAGCTCACTTTTCTAAATTAAAAACAATGCAGCTCAATGGTATTGAACTCATTGAACAGAAATCCTCAGAGTTACTCAGGTTTACAGGCAGAGCCAGAGTGTCTGGTTGACTGAAGGATGGGGAAGGGTGCAAGAACAGCTCAAGCATCCCCTCCTGTTGTCTTCTGAAAACAGGCTTGATAGTCCCTGCCTCTTTCTAACTGCTTCAGTGTTTCTGAGGGATGTTTTCAAAGCGATTTTCTTTTCATGAGAATTTCCGGAAAATTAAACGGAGTGAGGACAACGGTTGTTGTCATTCGGGACTGTACCTTTGTACTCTTGGCCATGTGAAGCAAGTGCTCCACGGTGAGTCCAGTGAGAGCTGGTTCTGGGAGGTGACCTCCTGTGTTCTCCAGCAGATGCTGTCTGTGAATGGCAAAGGTTTATCCAGTCCATCTCAGCTGCAGAGAAGTCTTGCAGCCTCCTGCAGGAAAGACCCTCTTCCTTTATTCCTTTTCTATGTATTGACAGAAGAGCAATGAAATGCACTTCAGAAGGTCCACCCTTTCATTTGGATGGATACAGAGTTAATTGGTCTCTTATCCACCAAGGAGGGACATGCACATGGCAAGACAGCAAGCAAGTGAAAACCAGGTTCTTCTGAGATGAGGTTGGGTCTGTTCAGAGAGGTATGGTCGGAAAAAGAAATGCTTGAAATTATCTATTTCACAGGATGGAATAATACAAAAAAGTGATTTCCTACTCCCTTATATCTGGAGAATACTCTTACATATCCTTTTTATTTTTTATTTTTTTTGACAGGCAGAGTTAGACAGTGAGAGAGAGAGACTGAGAAAAAGGTCTTCCTTCTATTGGTTCACCCCCCAAATGGCTGCTACAGCCATTGCTCTGCACTGATCTGAAGCCAGGAGCCAGGTGCTTCCTCCTGGTCTCCCATGCAGGTGCAGGGCCCAAGCACTTGGGCCATCCTCCACTGCCTTCCCGGGCCCCAGCAGAGAGCTGGGCTGGAACAGGAGCAACTGGGACAGAATCCGGCTCTCCAACCGGGACTAGAATCCGGGGTGCAGGTGCCACAGGTGGAAGATTAGCCAAGTGAGCCGCGGTGCTGGCCCATATCCTTTTTAAACGACACACATTCCACAGAAAGTAGAACTCTGATCCCATCAGTGACAGCTTAAATAATTCACACAGTTCTGAAAATTGCATGAGGACATTGACTTGGTAAAAGCATAAAAATCACGTCTCCCTGGCATGTTCGACACACTGAAAGTGAAGCATCTCTTTAAATACTTCAGTTCTTTGAGTCACCATTCAAAATATTTGCTATTTCAGCAGCTTGCTTCTCAGCAGACATTGTCATGTGCAGACAGGATGCGACACGATCGAAATTAACAGAAGTGAACTTCGCAGGAAAGTGAGGCTGCGTCATGTGATGGGCCTGAATGCGCCCTCCTCCCCCAGTTCATATGTTGGAAACCTGATACTCAGAATTGTGGTACTGGGAGGTGCTCAGACCACGACGTCTCTGGTCTCAGGAATGCACTGAGGCCTCCCAAGAGTGAGTTCTCCCACTCTGCTGTCCCTCTGTGTGAGAACGTGCACTTCCCGCTATGGAGGACGCAGGGTCCAAGGTGCTATTGTGAGAGTGCGAGGCCAGGTACTAACCTGCCAACGCCTTGATATGAATGTGAGCCTCAGGATCTATGAGAAATTGCTTTCTCTTCTTTGTACATATCCAGTTTTCTTTCTTTTTTTTAAGATTTATTTTTTTTATTTATTTGAAAGAGTTACAGAGAGAGGTGGAGACAGAGAGAGAGGTCTTCCATCCACTGGTTCACTCCCCAGATGGCCACAACGGCCAGAGCTGCGCTGATCCGAAGCCAGGAGCCAGGAGATTCCTCCTGGTCTCCCACGCTGGTGCAGGGACCCAAGCACTTGGGCCATCCTCCACTGCCTTCCCAGGCCATAGCAGAGAGCTTGATGGGAAGAGGAGGAGCCGGGACTAGAACTGGTGCCCACGTGGGATGCTGGCACTTCAGGCCAGGGCTTTAACCCACAGCGCTACAGTGCCGACCCCAACCCAGTTTTCCATGATAGCAGCATGAAACAGACCAAGACAGCCACAAAAGGATGTTTCATTTTGCCTGCAGTGCTGGCATCTCATATGGATGCCGGTTCGGGACCTGGATGCTCCACTTCAGATCCAGCTCCCTGCTAATGAACCTGGAAATGCAGTAGAGGATGGCCCAAGTGCTTGGGTCCCTGCACCCATGTGGGAGACTAGGAGGAAGCTCCTGACTCCTGGTTTCAGCCAGTGCAGCAATCTGAGGAGTGAATCAGTGGATGGACGACCTCTTTGTCTCTTCCTCTCTCTTAGTCTATAACTCTGCCTTTCAAATAAATAAATCTTAAAAAAATATATATCATGTTTCACAACAAAGCAAAACAGTGTGGGTACTTTTTGCCTCCTGTCTACTTGAGAATTAATATAGTGCAGCCTTCCAGTGTTCTGCTGTTGACAAAACCAGATGTAAACTTCTTTTTTTTCATACTTAAATATAATAATTGATACAGTTGACCTATAAACTGTATGTGATCTGTTGTGATGAGATAGATCATTTTGATACTACTTTTATATCTGACCTTTTAAGTGGGATGTTAGAATGTGTTTCAAAGATAATGAATTGCCTTGGAGAAACAACAGAGTTGTCTATTAGCATATTTGGAAATAATAAATAAAAGTGTACTGGCTGATAAAGATATAAGGCAAAGTCTCAAAGCAGGAACAGAGAAAAATGTATGCACAAAAGAAATTGGGAATTTTTAGGAAAGAATATATCAAAAATACCATGAAAGAAGAAGTGGGGTTTAAGGACATAATTGGTTATGCCTCCAAAACTCACTCTTTACAATGTCCCCAATTTTGACCTTGATACTGTAAAAACATACATTATCAAAACAGTGGGCAATAGTCACTTAATCAAGATTACACAGGTGGGCCCTAGTGGAGGATTTCCAATCAAAAAGTAGGATTTTAAATGCTTCTGAGACAAAGTGACTTTCAAAAGACTTCACTGTGTTATGTAACTTTTAGTTTTAGGACAAGAATTTTAATTCTAATTGTGAATGCCATAAGCTTGTGATTCTCAAATGTTAGAGGAAAAATATACAATGTTTGTAGGATTCCCCTTGGTGATAGATACTGATAAATTTTATGAGTGACCCTGTATGGTTTTATTGGTTTGCTTTTGAAATAATGTAGGATTTTTTTTAAAGATTTATGTATTTATTTGAATGTCAGCATTACACACAGAGAGAGAAGGAGAGGCAGAGAGAGACAGAGAGAGAGAAAGAGAGAGAGAGAGGGGTCTTCTATCCACTGGTTCACTCCCCAATTGGCCACAATGGCTGGAGCTACACCAATCCGAAGCCAGGAGCCAGGAGTTTCCTCCAGGTCTCCATTTGAGTGCAGTGGCCCAAGCACCTGGGCCATCTTCTATTGCTTTCTCAGGCCAGAGTAGAGAGTTGAATTGGAAGTGAAGCACCTGGGACTCAAACCGGTGACCGTGTGAGATGCCGGCACTACAGGCGGCAGCTTTACCTGCTATGCCACAGTGCTGGTCCCCAATATGTTGTTTTAATTTACATTATAGTCCAGGACTTAATGTTCCACTAAATAAAAAGTTCAACAAAAAAAGTAAAAGGATTCTCTTTCAGTGGGAATATAGACACGAGCTCTAAGAACTGGAATTAATTTACTAAAATAATGAAAAAAATCAGACATCATAGCAGTGTTACCTACAAATCTGTTGATCCTTTCAATTCTTCACTGAGGTACAGTTGTTGTCAAGACTACTTCATTGGCCAGCGCCGTGGCTCACTAGGCTAATCCTCTGCCTGCGGCGCTGGCACCCCAGGTTCTAGTCCCCTTTGGGGCACCGGATTCTATCCTTGTTGCTCCTCTTCCAGTCCAGCTCTTTGCTGTGGCCCGGGAGTGCAGAGGAGGATGGCCCAGGTCCTTGGGCCCTGCACCCACATAGGAGACCAGGAGGAAGCACCTGGCTCCTGGCTTCGGATCAGTGCAGCGAGCAGGCCGCAGCACACCAGCCATAGCAGCCATTTTGGGGGTGAACCAACGGCAAAAGGAAGACCCTTCTCTCTGTCTCTCTTTCTCTCTCACTGTCTAACTCTGCCTGTCAAAAAAAAAAAAAAAAAAGACTACATCATGGCTGTGTCTAAACCTGGGTGTACTGGCCAGGTTACCACATTCACATATCTGATGAAGTCCTAATAACATAAAAAGTTAGAACAACTACATTGCTGCTCATCTGTTCTCAGTGAACTTTTGACAGAATTGCCCTGTCCTGATGATTTCTGAATCAGCCTGGAAGAGTTGCTTTTAGCCTCGAACTACGTGGCAATGGTCAGAATTGGCGTTTCCATTTCTCTTGATGAAACTGGAACTCTTAAACACTAATAGCAACAAGAATGAAAATCGGAGACCTGTTTAATTTTTTCATGAGCCGTGTCTGTGTGCATCTTCTGTCCGTTCACGGTTAAGACAGTCTTGTTTGTCTCGAGCTGCCCTCCTCAGCTCCTAGGGTCCTCCTGATTTCCACCAGTCCCTTAAAATTGCTGCAATATATCTTGCCCTCTGAGCATTCCTCACTGCCTTCCCATCTCTCTTACTGCACAAAACTTGCTTACCCTTCCAAATTCACTGCTCAAATTCAATTGACTTTTAGAAATCTGAAGTCATTTTTAACAGTGATCTCAAAGCAGACGTCTGCAAGGCTTTCTTATTCTCCCTGGGATAAATTGTTCCTCTTATGCCACAATTCTCTCCCAGACCCGTCAGTTCTTCTTCACCAAAAGTTGCTCTGTCTCAGATCCAATAATAGCAGGAATCTTTGAACTTTCTACATTTTGACACATATCTTCTGCCTGACTCTCTTTGTCATGTGATTGATAGTACTGTCTTTTCCTTTTGAGACAGGGTAAGTCCATCATAAAGCACTTTTTCCATATGACAGAAGAAATCTTTGCTTGAACTTTCCACATTTTGACTTGTATTATCTGTATCTTTCTTTCATGTGATTAATACTTTCCTGGTGTTTCTGGACACAGGGTAAGTCCATCACCAGATGTAAGCTTTTTTTATTCTTTTTTTGTTGTTAACACATTGATTTTGTGTACAGGATTTATTTTATGGGATATCTTTTTAATTAGAATATGAATATATAGTCTCTAATATCAAATTAATATAATATTACATATAGTTGACTTAATCTGATTTTTAGAATAAAAACCAGAATTTCTGAAGCAAACAGTAGTGTTCTGTTTCACAAAGCCATTCTATTCTTACAAGGGCAAAAATTCTGATTATCTAGAAATAGAAAAAGTTTGCAATTATTGACTTTATCAGCATGCATATGGTAGATTTGGTAATTTGTGATTCAGTTGTTTTGTTGTATTTAATTATCAAATGCAGCAAAGACACATCTAATCATTGTTAATTAAAGGTCTCCGTCTATCAGAGGTGCTGTAAGCATGAGAAGTTACATGAGGCAGGGCTGCTGACCTTGGGCTGTCTGTATTTGATGAAGAAGATTTGCATGCACACAAACATCTACAGTACCAATCAGAGCTTCAGAAAGCTGTGTCCAACCTGCTGTGGGGACAGTGAGCATTATTAATTCTGACTGCTTTGATGGAAAGAGACTTTGCAGATGGTGTATCATTTCACGTGGACCTTCAGTCATCTTAGAAAATTAAACTGAACAGAGTGTCCACGGGGGGGGGGGGGGAGTGGCTTGTCCAGAGAATAGCAGGTGAACTTGGTGATCAGAGTGACAACTTTGCAGAGAGACAACCTGGGATACGGCCATACCAGAAAAAAACAAAACCTGAGCTCTAACCAATATCATGCAGTAAATATTGATTTTACATACCTATCAGTTATGCCTTAAATGAAAATATGAAATATATGTTATTTTGTATCAATGACTTAAATGCTGTTATTTGAATAAAGCAGCAACAAGAGTAATTAACAGTATCAATTATAGTAATTAAGAGTAAAACAAATTGAGTATTGTATGTGCATGGTAAAACACAACACTATTCTTTTAATATTTGATTGTGTTCTAGAATGCAGTGATTTATTTTAACTTCCAATTAGACTACTGAATTTTAAAAATTTTAGGCTATATATATCCTATTTTTTTATGTTTGCTTTTTAAAATATTCATCTATTTATTTGAAAGTTAGAGTTACAGAGAGTTACAGGCTGGGCCAGGCTGAAGCCAGAAGCCTGGAGCTTCTTCTGAGTCTCCCAAGTGGGTGCAGGGGCCCAAGCACTTGGGCCATCTTCCACTGCTTTCTCAGGTGCATTATCAAGGAGCTAGATTAAAAGTGGAGCATCCGGGTCTCAAATCTCTACCCATATGGAATGGCAGCATCACAGGTGGTGACTTTAACAGCTATGCCGCAAAGCCAGCCCCGATGAGAACATCCTTCTTTTCTATTATGTTGTAGAACTGAATGCAGTTGAGTATCCATTTCACTTTGACTTGGAACCTTGCAGCCACCAATTCCAGATGTCAGTTCAATATGCTGACATCAGGCTAAACATCCCCTCAACAAAAGCATTAGAACTTGATGTTCTTAGCGTTTTCCTTACTTTCAGAAACAGCAAGTCAGACCTGCAGGAAACGGTTTCTGGTTTTCTAAAAACAACCTGCTCCTTTATATTTCTGTGTGTTTTGCAAGATAAGGTGATTGTCAAACAGGCCCTTTGATCCATAAATTCATGATATCTGCTACACGTGCCTAATGTCTGGTACTTTTAGATATTCTGAAAAACTTTGGATAGCATCATGATTTAAGCCATTCTTTGGGAACCTGCTTTTAAAGCAGAGAAAATTTCAATATGTGAAATCAAAGCTGATTCACGAATAACAATTTGAGGAAAGACAATGAGAAAGGGCTATTTCACCTGTTTGCCTCTTTCTAGTAATGTTTTTTCTATAATTCTGAAGCAATTTATTTCCCAGAAATGTCATTTTCAACTGTATGCATTTTGGGCAGAGCATACAGGTGACATTGAACAACTCGAGTCTTGTTAGTTCATCTGTCTCTTGGCTCCACTGGTCTCTCCAAGGTCATCAAGCACTTTTTGAGAAATGTCCATATGTGGTTCTATAAAGAGTCAGCTTTGCACTGCACAAGACAAAATCAACAGATTTCACTTTATAGTTTCTACAACTTCATTGGAGTCTTCACGGGAATCATGATGGTAACATAAACTCCACTTCCTAAATCACAGGATGTAAGATCTTGGAGGACCTTATCTGGCACTGTTTTATTGTCATTGTCGCTGTGACTGGACACATCACTTTCTATGCCACAGACAGCACAACTGGTGAATAGAATGATCTGCATACTGGTGTAAGGGCCCACATGTCTGTTCCAGAGCTGTCCCTTTTGTTCAGACATGGAACATTTTACTTGTAACCCTTGATTCAGGAAATACAACTTTACTCAGTTTCATTGAACACTCATGGAGTCATGCGCTGCTTTGTGTTTTCATGGTAGGCTCACATTAATTTAGAAGTTACTGTGTTCAACTGCATACTGGTGCCTTTTGTCTAGACAGAGTCTGTCTTTTTAAGGTTTATTCATTCATTTGAAAGTTAGAGTTACAGAGACAGATCTTCCAACAGCCCGTTCACTACCTAGAAGGCCACAAGGCCGCAGTTGGACCAGGCTGAAGCCAGGAGCAGGGGCTTCCTCCAGGTCTCCCGCATGGGTGGCAGGGGCCCAAGCAGTTGGACCATCTTCTGCTGCTTTTCCTGGTGCACTAGGAAAGAGTAGGACTGGAAGTGGAGCGGCCAGAACTCAAACCAGTGCCTGTGTGGAATGCTGGTGATAACAGGCGATGGCTTAACTCTGTCGCCACAATGCCAGCCCCAAGAGACCAAGGTTTTGATCGATTTATAAGCACTTGCCTATCCGCTGTACTTGTGAGATTTAATCTCTGTCCATGCTTCAATTTCCCTTCTTTCCTGTGCACACACCCAAATTCTTTCTACATACTGCACAGTGTGTTCTGTTTTGCTTATTTACTTCCCTAATCCAGTTAATGGCATGTGCTCTTTCATCCATCATTATAATAGCATAGTTGATTAGCCGTCTTTCTCATTAATCTTTGGGTCAGACTGACTTGCTGTAATCATTCTCATTTTCACAATCCACATGCTTAGGAAACATGCCCACAATATTCGTAATGTTAAAAACTAAACTGGTATCACCTTGATACCAAGTCCAGTGTAACCCATAAGTAAATCAGACAAGCTATTAAGACTGATGATTACAATGCACTTAACTCTCATCTCTCAAAATGACTCAGCAATGGATGGCCCATCCTCTTCAGACCATACATTATGGTTGTAAACATTAAGGATTGAGAGAAATCAGAAACAACCACCATGGGAGGTGATGATTTATGACATATTCATTGGAAACCAAAATAGGATTACATTTAACCTCTGTATGTTGGGACACCATTGAATTTTCTTCTTTCTTTTTCTTTTTCTTTTTTTTTTTTTGACAGGCAGAGTGGACAGTGAGAGAGAGAGACAGAGAGAAAGGTCTTCCTTTGTCGTTGGTTCACCCTCCAATGGCTGCCGCGGATGGCGCGCTGCGGCCGGCGCGCTGCGGCCGGCGCGCTGCGGCCGGCGCACTGCGCTCATCTGATGGCAGGAGCCAGGTGCTAGGTGCTTTTTCCTGGTCTCCCATGGGGTGCAGGGCCCAAGCACCTGGGCCATCCTCCACTGCACTCCTGGGCCACAGCAGGGACAGAATCTGGCGCCCCGACCGGGACTAGAACCCGGTGTGCCGGCGCCGCAAAGTGGAGGATTAGCCTGTTGAGCCACGGCGCCGGCCGAATTTTCTTCTTTCAAAAACTGACAATCTTTCCTATTCTGGGAAAACATGTCTTGGGATATGAGAGTGTTCTAGGCAGAAGATGTTTCATTTGGTCATTTGAACAATGTATGGATTATTTCCTGGAGGTAGAACCTGTGGAGGTTGAATTCTCACTTAAGGCTTTGATTTCAGCTATAATGCAAATGTTATAAAAGGAGTAAAATGTGAAGATTTTCAATTACTTGTCCTTAGTTTAAATAAATTTGGCAAAGAATGATACACAAGTTTGTAGGAGTTCTTTGGGTGAGCTGATTTATTGGAATGAACTGAAGAAATCCTACATAATTCCAGAAAAGGTATCTGTTAGCATTATAGACTAACCTCCCATCTTCAAAATGTGGTTTAATGGTATCTCCCTTGTTAGTGACCTTAATGCCTTCTGTGTGTCTTTGTTTTGTTAAGAAGGACACATTAGCATGAAGAAAAGAATATGGAACCTCTAGCCAAAGAGCTGCCAGCCGGAGGAACGGAGTGACATTGTTCAAAGTCAACACAATTTGAAGACAGGAACCAATCGCAGCTGCTGTACTAGTCAGGGGTGACTCGCACAGATGAAATTCAGATGATTTGGCTCTTGTTTTCATATAGTTTGGAATCTACTATGGGGAAGCAAATGCTCCCCAAGGAGGCACAGAGCATTTCCAGTGCCAGCTGTTCTGAGCTTTGCAGAATGCAGGGGCTGGCATTTTGCAATTGACCTGCTCAGAGAGATCAAGAAAGGCATGTATGGGGGGCAGAGAGCACTGAGCTGTTATCTGAAGAAAAATCAGGAGCTACTTAGGCCAGAACAGGCAACTTGGGCAAAACCCAACATTGCAAACAAAGGTCCTGAGATAGAAAAGAGTATTCTTTGTTGAGAAACTGAGAAAGACCAACATGGTGACAGGTACAGTAAAGGTGGGCATGGTACAAACAAAAGCTTGGGAGAAGCCTCCATGTAAAAGTGATCTTCACAATCCACACGTCCTGTTATATCTTTCTTTTATTTTGGTTATCTGTTGTTCCCAGCCCCTCAGAACACTTCTGTTTCTGTGCATTCCTAACTGTACATTTTGCTGCAGTCAGTATCTGTGCAGGAGAAATAAGATTGCCATTTCCTTCTTGAACACAAGGTGATGCATTTAATATCATGAGCTGTCATTCATTGAGACTCCAAATCAAATGCAATAACGCTGCAGAGAGCCTAAGGGAACTGGATCTATCTGCTTCTCAGAGTCTATGTGATGAGGGCAAAGGCTAAAGGCAAATTTGACTTTCAATCATCCCTTTCTGGGGCTGCTACTTATTGTACAACTTCTTGCCAGTAACTCCTTTCTGGCCCATTCATTATTATTTTCTCTTTGCCCGACAGACTGAGCCTCAGCTTCAGGAAAATCTCTTGACTGCTATGATTTTTATTTTTCTTATACTTAAAATGGAAATGACAATATCATTTGGGGCATATTCAGGATATCATGACAGGATGAAACTATAAAGAAAGATAGTGGTTATGAAAACATGAAAACACTAGGAACAATTCCAAAGATTATACAATGGTAGATGATCCACTATTGCATAAAATTCCAGTGATAAATTCTCATCGAGCCACACTGTTCTTAATAACAGATTGCTCTGTTTTTCATAATTATTCCACATATTAATATCACTGTGAAGTCAGTACAACAGCTGTCTCCTTCTGGTCACAGATGTTTTATCCTCAAAGGAAATTAAATTGTGTTCTTACTTTTTGAGTTCTGATTGGAGTGGTGTTGAAGCTAAAGAATTACAGAAACATCAATTGCTGCCTATCTGTGATGTGCTTTCATTAGCAGAGTCTTGTAAGTCAATCCTTCTCATCATAGCTTATTCCTTTTGTCTCTAAGAAAACATCCTATGCACAGACAGCAAGGAACTGATTGAGAAACAGGGAGACAGAGCTAGAAGAACACTGTGGAATTGTGACTGCAGATTTGGGATAGGATATTAAAAAGCAGTCAGCTGGCACTGTAGGGATGACACCTTCAAGGAGGTGACCCATGAATTCAGGTTTTACAGGATGAGAGATGTAGTGAACAGGGGAAAGCTGGAAGAAAATTGTGAGATGCAAGAGAAGACCACTGGGCTTTTAGACAATCAGGAGTGCTTAAAGCATGTATGTGCTCAGAGTTTTAAAGGGTAATAATAATAACATCATTATTGTTTGTTTATTGATACTGTTACTATCAATATTGTCATTTTTAAATTTTTTTTTTATTTTTGACAAGCAGAGTGGACAGTGAGAGAGAGAGACAGAAAGGTCTTCCTTTGCCGTTGGTTCACCCTACAATGGCTGCCGCAGCCGGCACGCTGCGGCCGGCGCACCGCGCTCATCCGATGGCAGGAGCCAGGTGCCAGGTGCTTTTCCTGGTCTCCCATGGGGTGCAGGGCCCAAGCACTTGGGCCATCCTCCACTGCACTCCTGGGCCACAGCAGAGAGCTGGCCTGGAAGAGGGGCAACTGGGACAGAATCCTGTGCCCCGACCGGGACTAGAACCCGGTGTGCCAGCGCCGCAAGGCGGAGGATTAGCCTGTTGAGCCACGGCACTGGCCAGTATTGTCATTTAAAGTCATTGATGTCAGTATTCCTTTAACTCATTTTATGTCTTCTTTCTCTATTTTGTTCTCTTTTTTCCTTTTTACAATAAGCTTTGTGTGAATTAAACATGCAGGTATGACATTCTGTGTTTCCTGAAATCTTATAGAGTGTTGTAAGGAGAAAGAGTATTGTATAGGGGCAGAGATAGGTGAGCAGGCTAAGTAAACAGGGTATCACACACGGGGTAAACTAGAGATGATTTTTTGACAATAGTTTCATTTTTGTGGTGATGCTGATGAATGTCTTCTGCTTCCCATTATTTCTGTCTTCTACAGTTGCATCTTTAATTTCATCCTTGCAGGGGTAGAAAGATCGGGCTTCCCTGTCTCACAGCCTGCCCTTTGAGAACTGGATCTTGGATCCCCTCCCAGTAGGCTTAGTTCCTGAAGGCCTGGACTCCAGCTCCCCCTAGCTCTCTTGAGAGGGCACCTGTGGGCCTTCCAAAGCCCACACATCTGTAACATGAGCAGGCTGCACTCCTTGAAAACCACATCTTCTCTGCAGATCTCATTGACTTTTTCCTCTACATTTTCAGACTTTGAGTCAGTCACTTAGAGAGCCTTCTTCAGTGTCTGCCATTTCCTACAAGTGACAAAGGCATTGGTATGTGACTGTAGAGCAGGGAGCGGGAACTAAGTCAGCCTTCACATTGCTCCAACCCATAATTCCCACTCTGCCCCTCCACATCACCCCTTCTCTCGGCTTCCTCTCAGCTAGGTGCTCCACAGTGCTGTGGATCAGCTCCAGACAGTACCTCTTCCTCTCCAGCTACAAGCCACTGGCTTTTTAGGCCCATGTGAGTTCGTTACATACTTCACAGTTAGAGAAGTCTGTGGCCTTGTTGAGTATGGAAGACACATAACTTAGTGTTGCTGAGCACAAACAACAATTAAGTTAGAAAAACTGATGTCCTATTCATGGATCCTTAATGTCTACTCAACATTGGACGATTTGTTTGTAGTATCCATAAGTATTGAATTGACTAAATGTTTGCCTTCATCTCACTAATACATTATGTTGTAATTTACCACTTTCTTATGTTGATGTGTTTCTACATTAACCTTGAAGGCTGAACATCAAATGAATGAGGACTGTTTTATGCTTCCTCCTCAAGAACATTCAGATTGAAGAGAGAACATGCGATGATGAACCTGAGCACTCCCTTCTGAATATGGGTTTGCTGCTCACCTGTGGCTTGGCTTTCCCAGGCCACGTGTTAAGCACAGAGACCTTGTCCAGCCTCAGGCCAAGATACATTGCAAATGTCCCTAGTCCTAACTCATGAGTTCCAGGCTGTTTCTGAAGCTTCTAAGATAGGGGAATTGGGAGAATAGAAAGATTTTACTCATCACTTAATAGTTTGAAAAAGCTATTTCTTCTTGGATTCCTAGGATCTTGCTTTCTCTGTTCTCTTTTCCTATTGTCAACTCTTTCTATAATCTTTTCTTTAATAATCCCTCTTTACTTCTTGTACCTTTAATCTGTGATTTAGCAACCACAAATGAAATATTTTTATCAGCTTCTACTTATTAACTGAATCTCACAAATGCTTACGTTGGAGACCAAGCCCTAAAGAAAAAGGCTATTTTTTCTGATCGCTTTAGCTCCGTGCACCACAACAGATGTGTGCAGCCTTGGCTAAGAGAGAGCTGAGCCTTCTTAGAACTGAGAAATATCTGGAGCTCAAGCTTTTGCCAGGCACTGAGCTAGATTCTAGGGACAAATGGGAGAGTAAGCACAAGGAGCTTGCGGCGTTTAGAGAGGTGGAAGAAGAGATACATAGGACAGGTAGGCAATTTCACAAATTTATGGAAACGCTCTCTTTGAGATGTTATGACAGCATATAGCAGGGAAATTTTTTTCTGGTCATCAGAATGAGATTATTTTGCAATTACCTACAAGAAGTGATGGGCAAACAGAGTGAAATTATTTGTATGTGCCAAGCTTCCCTCATCCTCTACAAATAGTTGCTAGGAGTTGGGGAAACTAAGAGAAAGGGGTATGAAGTGCCTAAGTGCATAAAAGGTTCTTTACTTTAGTTAAGTTTTAGGTGGAACCATTCTATGAAATTGTTTAATGCAACTGCTAAATTGTTTAAAGCAACTGTGTAGAGATGCAGCTATATTTCTCCGAGAACATCCATTTGTGCATTTAGTGAATAACTGAAAATTATCTGCAAATTTGTTTCTCTGTTAAGTGCACAGAATATAAAAATGAATGAGATGCAAGCTATGCCTGCCCCCTACCAATTCACTCCCTCATGTATTAACACTTTCATCCTTGAATATCTAATGAGATATATGATGCAGGCAATGAGCTACATTCATGAGGAGGAAGTTCTTGTTTGAGAGTAACACTATTCATCCAGATGTCTGTCATGCAACAAACTGCCTAACGTTGCAACACGTGAGGACTAACATCACTGCAGATGTCTGGAGATGTAGAATGCTGGGAAACTTGAGAGGAACAAGGAAACCTAGGACAGAGCTTGCTGCAGCTCTAGCAGAAGTACCGGTCAAGTGGCTAATGACGTTTTGTTAATTGGCAGTCACTAAGGGATAGCAGTGAAATGCACTGACTTCAACTCCAACGAAAACAGGACACACACACACACACACACAGTGCCACGGGTGGCGCCTACATTAGTGGGAGTGTAGCAATTACCCATGAAACCCACTTCAGAGCACTTATGTCAGAGCTGCACATTTAGCGAATCTGCTGAAAAAAATGAGGTCTTTTTCAAGCCCAATGCGCGTTAACTAGCATTTATGAGTCCAGAAAGTCCTATGAGGGCATAAGCAAAAGCAGAATTTGATAGCCCATCATGTTCCACTGGTCAAGTACTTTGATCACTGGGAATACCCTGAAGACAAATGCTCTGCAAGACTGAGCTCAGATAAGCTTTCCAACTAAAAGTGATGATTATAGCTGTGAACTCCGTTCTCTGCAGACTTGCCCTGCCTGTTTGTTGGTAGAGTTCTGATTCAGACAGTAAACACCGCCTTCTGCAATCTATAATGGATCTGTTCTGTGCGGACTTCTTTGCCCACTTCTGTTTAAAATGCTAGTAGACACACGTTGGCGTATTATCCTTTGCATTTTCTTTCTCCTCATGTTGTCCTGCCACCTATAATGTCAAGTGCACCTTACTGCATGCAGGCTGTTAAAGGATTGGGAATGTTTATTCACATGTCAGTCACTCAACAAGTATGCATTGGATGGCATTGGGAACGCAAGGATGGGTAGTAAAAGCCCAGCTGTAGTCTTGATTGTTCTTCAGTTGGTCCAGAGGAGGGAGAAGAAAAAGCAGGAGTCCTCTCTCTCCAGACACACACTTCTCTCTCCCACACACTGTGCTCCTACCCTGGAAACCACTTCTCCTTGTCAAGGTCCTATGGAGCTTTCGAAGTACAAAGAGTCATTTAAGGTTCAGACATCGAACGTGTTATGGCCGAAAACAGCACCATTCCCTGAAGTCATTTCCCATGAAGAGTTTATAAAGCAAAAGAACCACAAGCAGGCACAAATCTAGCTCAATACTGTATTGAGTGAAGACTATGCAGGAGAAAGATAATTCTCTTTCCTTTTGAGAAATAGTATACTGTATAGGAATATTGGACATGTATTTCTTTATTCAATTTTCTTTCCACTTTCAGAAAGCTATAACATATGATGTATTTCTCATTCTTTTTTGACCTTTTACATTGTGCTATATGGTTTTGTGAAAAAGTGCAACTTTGATTTAGGAAATTTATGTTTAATGCTGGATTTTTCATTTACTTGTTGTGGGACTGTGCATAAGACATTTAACTTCCAAAATTTTAAGAGAGTAGCAAAAATATTAATAATAATACCAGTAGTGCCTCTTCTTTAGAGTTTTTAAGAGTCTTATAAGGATTTACAACATGTATTATCTTTAAAACACTTTTCTTTTTTTAAAAAGTTTTTCAACTATTATATTGATGTAATATCCTCATTTATGAGATTGCTACCTTTTGATATTAGTTTTAATGCTGCACATTGTCATGTCACAAGTTTAAGAGTTTAATAATTAGGTTCTAATTTGAAATTCCCATTCCTTCCTTTGTAAATCTAATTGTCATATAATGTAATCATTAGCGCAAAGGTCTTTGAACCAAAATTGGTTTAAAATCATTCTCTTTCTAAAAGTAATGTAGTCCACTTTAGTGGTTTATCCCTTACATGACCTATAAATGTGATGTAGGTGAAAAGGTAAGAAATATACATTAAAGGTTACTGTTTTAATAGATCATTTTATATTGGAGATAAATCTAAGTAGATGGAAACCAAACATATTGCATTTCCTCCCATGAATATTCTATCAGTTTTAAGACTATGAAAGAAAAACATAGACAAAATACGTCATGCCCTTAACTTTACAATACTTCTAGTTTTCAGAAATTTTAGGATGTGAGGGGTGATGCTGTCTTTTTTTCTTTTCTTTCTGGGTATGTCTTAAACTCATAGAAATCTGGAAGTCACATTGAGATGTGTATGTGTTTTAACTAACTTAACTTAGGGCATCCGTTATGTCCTGTAAGCGGTGTTCATTCATCTGTTCATTTAAGTGGTAAGTGTTGAGTTCTTCCTAAGGCAAACATAATGGCAGGTGAATAAAAACATATATAATTGGTGCAGTATATTTCTATTTAGGTGCTCATGCACGATTTTGGAGATAAACATCAATCAGATGTTAAATAGAAATATATTTATATGTAGGTATATATATAGATATTAATAAATATAGCTAATAAATACATAACTAATAAATATAGAACTCCAACATCCATAAGAGAAGAATGGTTCTGGTAGGGCATTTACAACTCCTTGTCATGGAGTTGGTTAGGCCCCTCTGGGAGTTTAATGGATCTGGGACCACCAGGATGATTGAATGTTAATTAGGAAGGGGAGGACAGAGACTGTGAATTCTGTTCTTAATTTATTATTTACCTGTTTGGGTGGGAAACTGCTTTGAGACTCATTTTGCTCATGACGTTCTTCTCCTCGATTGTGCAATGTTATTGCTTGTCTTTCTTGTAAAACTTCTATCCAGTTCCCAAGTTGGTGTTGCCTTCCATGCAGCTCTGTTTTCCCACAGTAACTATTCAAACCCACTTCCCCTGCTCTTGCTGAAAATGTATGTACTGCAGTTTTATTAATGATACTACTTGAAAGCTTTATTCTCCATATGTTCTGAACATGTGTCTGCCTGCCTTACTCTCTTTCTCAACATTCTCTACATTCTCTTTGTGTTATTCAAATGTTTCATGCTGTGTGTGAGTTCTCTCCTCCACGACAGACATGGAGAAACATTAGAGAGCTTCCTCAATGGAGGAGCATCATCCTCATCGAGGTTCCTATTAGTCAGGGCTGCCCGAAGAAACAGCTTCCACAACATATCTGAGAGATAGAGATAGATTTGTAAAATTGACTCATCTTCAGGGTAGACCAGCAGGCTGGAGACCCAGGGAAGGACTGATGTGAGCTCAGGTGCACAGGCAGAACTGCCTCTTCCTAGGGGAGGGCAGTGGTAGTCGCCGAAACCCTTTAACTGGAGGAGGTTCAACAACACCTAGAAGGTCATCTGTTCTGCCCAAAGTCTGTTATTAGAATGTCGAAGTCATCTACAGATACCTTCATGGTGACATCCTGCAGATATTTGACCAAAGATCCAGGTGCCATGGCTTAGTCAAGTTGCCATACAAATCAGCCGTCACACTAACAGAGTTCTGTGCTGATGACAGCACCTTCGTGGTGACCTACATCAACAGCTTCTACTTGCAATCAAGCTCATGGCATCTCCATGCTTTGGTCAAGGAAGAACGTCTGAATGTCACAAACCAGTGGAGCAGAGGGCCTTTGAGATAGTGTCCTTTTCCAGAAGTGTTGCTTATGGTGTTAATTAGATACGTCCAGTGTCCTGAAAATCCCCCACACACTTTGCGGAGCCTGCCTATCTCCTAGGGGTTTCGCTCACACTGCCTCCCCAGGGGCTGAAGGCACAATATCTTACTCAACCTTTGTTCCCAACCTCCCAACCAGAGTAGAACCATCCATGTAGCAGGTGCTTCAAAGTTCATTTTGACTGAATAACAAAGTCAACCAAAATGTCTGTTCACATACATTGGAGAATGTTAACATGAAAAGTTGCTAGTTCAGTCTAATGCTTTGAATAATAGTAACTTATTTTTAATAGAAAAGTGCTTATCACTAGTTTTGTTTCTTCCAATAGAATTGGAAAGTACTATAGGAGAGAATTTAAGACTATTAAATCATTTGAGATACTGTGATCGAGACTTATATGTGGTGAACTGTTTCAAGACAGGACCTCACTTAATAGGAATTTTAGGGATGGACAATTTTTGATCTTGGGGAGAAGTTTCATGATATTCTTTTGATCTTTGTGACATTCTAATATAATTGCTCTCTTAGTGCCCTGATCAAACTCTTAGCAATCTATGTAATGTTATTGCATTTTTCAGATCAGCTTAAAAGTAATTAATAAAAGAGAAAACCTTCAGTTTCACACAGCAGGTACAGTTTCAAACCCCTCAGTCAAAGGACTAACATATTCACATCTTCCCCTTCATCAGTAACATCCAGGGGTACTTCACTATCAAGTAATCAAGACTATTTCCTACCTAGTTTGTTTTACTGTTGAATATTTCTACTAAAGGGTTAGCAGAAATAATAGCCAAAGATATGAGGACTTCATCAGTATATTTTTCAAAAATAGAAATATAATGAGAATACTGTTTTTAACAAAAACATATGTTTACTTAAGCATTTATAATCGATCTCCTGAAATGTGTAGATCAAAACAAAAAAATGCAACTGAGCTTTAGTTTAAATGGATTTAAGTGTTCTATTGAGCTCCCAGAGATCCACGACACTTAATGATTTGGAATTTTACTGAAGTCCAAATTTAAATCAAGATACTACAAAGCTAATATGCTAATGTGATTTAGATAAAGAATGACTTACTTATTAGTGATTTGGCCAGAGAGTAAACTGAGCCACCATAGAGGCAGAATTTGAATGTTGATGTTGGAAGAGGTATCAGAGTGCCTAGTTTCAAATCAGCTTCCCCATTTATTAGCTGTGTTCTCAATTCATTTGCTTAGGCACACTGGTCTCAGTATTCTCATCTGTAGAAAGGGCTGACGCTAACAGCAATAGTAGTCAACAATGCTAGCTTTTGATAATTCAAATAACTTTGAAGTTTCTGTGTCCGTGATGACTGAAATGATTCCCTACACTGATGAATACATTTGCTTTGTGTGTGTGTGTGTTTGTGTGTGTGTGTGTTTTGACAGGCAGAGTGAACAGTGAGAGAGAGAGACAGAGAGAAAGGTCTTCCTTTTGCAGTTGGTTCACCCTCCAATGGCTGCCGCGGCCGGCGCGCTGTGCTGATCTGAAACCAGGAGCCAGGTGCTTCTCCTGGTCTCCCATGGGGTGCAGGACCCAAGCACTTGGGCCATCCTCCACTGCACTCCTGGGCCACAGCAGAGAGCTGGACTGGAAGAGGGGCAACCAGGACAGAATCCGGAGCCCTAACTGGGACTAGAACCTGGTGTGCCGGCGCCGCAAGGTGGAGGATTAGCCTATTGAGCCGCAGTGCTGGCCCTACATTTGCTTTTAAAATTGGATCCTTTGGAACATATTTTCCCAGCCCTACATCAAGCCAGAAGTAACACCATAACTCAAACTTCTTTATAAGATAAAACATAACAGAGAAAAGAATGCATGGAAATAATTGTGTGTGATTTAAAGCATGACTTCTTTCTTCTTGGTTCTTGAAAAGTAATCGACTTTACCGTAAAGAGAAGTAGTGACAATGTTTATAAGAAACATGTGGCATGCTTCACGTGTCTAAAACATCATTTCACAATATGCTGACTGCAGGAACACAGCCCACCACGAAAGTCCAGATGCTAATTCATGGTCAGGAAGCAGACACTGGCTCTTTCTCTCTTAATTTTTATTTTTTTCTGGAATAGTTCTCACTTGAAACCCAGTCTAGCACTTTAAATCAGTTTGGTCATTAGCAATTCTTATCACCAAAGAGCAAAAGCCCTAGTTATGAAACTGGATACATAGCATATGCCAAGGACTGTGTATCTGTAAGGAAAACTTAGTGTGGAGGGCAGAAGGAGATTCAGTCTCCTTTGACAGATACATTAAAGCAATGAGAATATTCAAAGTATGGAAAATACGTATTACATTGGCATTTCTTTGTGACTACAAAACAAGACAGAGCTTATGAGGCTCGATGGCCGGAAGAGGATGACAGTAAGGTTGCCATGTGTTTTGATTAGCAAAGTTGAATATTGATTAAGCATTAGCTATTGGAAGGAATTAGCATTGCTGATACAGGTGCTTTGAAAAACAAGATGGCCTGACAAGAGGAACAGAGAGATGGATGATTCTCACCGGGCTCAATGCATTGAGTTGGACAGCACTTTCTAAGGAAGACTGGGACTGACAGTGTAAGCTGTTCCTTTGACACTTGTAACTCATTAGATTTAAAAAGGAACTTTGATGTGAGGAATTTCATTTTCCAGGTTTGTCAGGTGTCTGTGTGATGAAGCTCCAGAGATGCTTTGGAACTGTTTCATGAGAAGTTGGGTTTTTATTTTATTTTAGGATCTGCACTGAGTGCACTTGTTTCTGAAGATCCTGAATATCCCTCAAATACCTGTCTTTCCTATTTAATACAGTTGATGAGATAGCTGTATAACAATGTCATTGTGGGATGAATTGGTATAGATATGAGGTTGTAATGAAAACAAACAATGCTGGTCACAAAAGCCAAATTATGCAATGTCTTGAGGTCTCAGTTCATGCAATCAATTGACCACTCAATACTGTGCATGAGAGTATATGTGTGTTTCTGAGAGAGAGAGAGAGAGAGAGAATAAGGGAGGGAGGCAGGGAGGGAAGGACAGAGAGAGAGAGAGAGAGAGGCCATGAAAATTTCCTGGAAAAATTGAATTGCGAGAATGTGCATTTTCCAGGAACTTTTTGAGGCCCCTCTAATGAATCTACACCCTTCACATCCCTTAGAAGTAGGGAAATGGAGTCTCTGAGGGGGAATGTTCCAGGCAGGCATACAGGATAAAATTGATCAGGTTTGTGAGCTGGAAGACCACACCCTCACCACACCCCTGTGTGACCTCACGCCCCTCCCTGACCACACCTGTGTACCCACTGGCCAATCAGGCTAATTAACCACTCCCCTTTGGAAGGGGATTAAAGGCCTGGATCACAGTGGGCCCAGCCCCTTTTTTGGCTCTTCTTTTTAGCCTTTTACCATTGAGAGCCCGTGGTGCACTGCCCCTCCAGGGAACATGGCCTTCTGGCCACCTGCCCCATGCTTCCTGGCCTAGATGTTCCTCCACTGGTGGAGGCTCCTGGCACTCGGTGTGAACCCAGATTTCCCTCTCTTTAGATAGGGCCCTCACTCTCCTATGCATTTCTACCACTGAATAAAAAAAATACTTAAAAACCTAAAAAAAAAGAAACTCAAATAAAAGACAAAGGTGATTTTCATTTTACTTCTCTAGTGTTTTTCCTTGACTCAATTTCCTTGACACCAAATGCCATTAGTTAGAGCTTAGAGCATTGTATAACATGTGCTTTAAGCTCACATTCTTGTGATTTGTATTCTAAAAGGTATTATTGTCCTTTTAAGTGCTCTAGTTACTTTCCTAAATTGTTTGTTGACTAACAAGTTAATTGTTACCAAAGCTGAATATCTCTAGGCTCCTTAGAAGAGAGCTTGTGTTAATTGACCCAGCAGAGGGTATCTGCTGTGGAAAACTTGCTGGTGATTTCATTTAGGAATCCCAGTGTACATCTAAAGTCATGGCCTGTGAGCTTGATGCAAAACCTGAAGCTCCACATATTTCGAGTGAGGTGTACTTACAGTCAAAGTTGGTAAAATGACCGCCAAATCATCTATGTTGTATTCACTACTGTAAGAAAAATTGTTCACAATGTTTTGTGTGGTTTGATACTGTTCAGATATCAAAGGAGTACTTTAGAGTTCTTGTTTTTGAATCACCAACTCTCAGCCTTTTAAAAGTAATTAGTCTGGCTGGTGCCGAGGCTCAATAGGCTAATCCTCAGCCTGCAGCCCCAGCACACCAGGTTCTAGTCCCGGTCGGGGCTCCGGATTCTGTCCTGGTTGCCCCTCTTCCAAGGCCAGCTCTCTGCTGTGGCCCGGGAGTGCAGTAGAGGATGGCCCAAGTGCTTGGGTCCTGCACCCCATGGGAGACCAGGAGAAGCACCTGGCTCCTGGCTTCGGATCAGCACAGTGCGCCAGCTGCAGCGTGACAGCCGCAGCGGCTATTGGAGGGTGAACCAATGGTAAAGGAAGACCTTTCTCTTTATCTTTCTCTCACTGTCTACTCTGCTTGTCAAAAATTTTTTAAAAAGTAATTAGACTGATTATATAAGAAAGTATTTTAAAAGCAGGGTTATGGACATTGCATACTATGTTAGTCAGGTGGTTAAGGATATGGTTGGTCCTGCAGTTTGATGGGGGACTCAGAAATTCTAAACATGATGTTGTCTCTCTTTATGCTGCATGTGTTTGGGAATATTTTATTTTACAATCACACTGTTTGATGAGTGGCATTCATCAAACAGAGAAGTTGTGATCATGAAATGTTACATTAAGCTTAAATGGCCTGCTGCCAGTAAGGACAGGATAGTGCTAGTAACTCAACAATCACCCCAGATAGTAATCGTATAAACCTTAAAAGGTTGACTTTTTTCCATTAACTAAATATGTCAGTTGAATCCTGATTTGATTTTCCAAAAGAACAGCGTTCTCTGCAAACCTGGAATCTCACCTTCTCAAAGCGCCGGCACGGTGGTTTCCAGGTTTGTATTGATACCACCCCCACTATCCTGCCTTTGTCTAAGATTGTATCTGAACACTGGGTGAAGGCTTTGATTCTGGTGTCTCTGTGTTTGCATTCCTACGGAGAGCTGGCTTTACAACTCAACAAAGAGTTTCTCTGAGGAAATACTTTCTCCCCCAAACTCCGTTACTTTTGGACTTCATTGTGTCCATTTCATCGAATGGAAAGAGATAATGATTCCTCTGAGAATTTCTTTAGCAGTGACTCAAATAAAATCAAGTTTGCCATTCTCCTTGTTCCCATTAGTCCACTCCCCAGGCTTCTCAGGGCATCGTCTTTAAAACCGAGTCGAAGAGGAAATTCTTACTGCACTGAAATCTCCAACGCACACACAGTCAGGAACTTGAAAACATCATGCACGCGATCACGTTACAGCAACCAACGCCTCATGTAGGAAAACGAAGGCTGTATGTGGAGCCAAGAGAGTCGTGTTTTGTGCGCATGTTCAGTGCGTGACGGCTGAGTTTGAATATACAATTCAGGTGATGAACTTTAGGTAACAGAGTCCAACATCTCACTTCCTTCTCACATTTCAGCTGTTCTTGTGTTTTCTCTCAGACTCTAGCGCCCCTCCAGTTTCTGAAATGAAAAACTGCATATTCCATGTTCCTGGATGGTGTCAGGTTCAAATAGCGTGCCCTATTATGCAAATGACATCAGGGAACTTGTCCTAATTTTTGTTTCAGGAAAATATGATAAGCACATTGAATAAACCATAAAGCTTCCGTACTGGTGTGATGTGTAAATCAGTATTTGCCTGTTAACTTCTTGTATAATATGCCTTAAGCTTATGAGTCTACAAGGGAATGCAGGCAAATTAAGTATTCACTTCATGTCAAAAATATCTGCCTTACATGAACCAGAATGCTTGCATATTGAGATCTGTCTCAAATGTGTGTGTGTGTGTGTGTGTGTGTGTGCATGTGTGCACTTAGGTAGTGCCTTCCATCCTACCACACATTTTATCCCCACCTATTTATTATAAATTGCAAGGCTGCTGCAGAGAAATTGATTGGATAGCACAAAGATCTATCTACCCTTTATCTGTGTTTCCTAGTTTTTAACATTATGTCACATTAGCATAATTTGTCTCCCCACCGGCACTCCCCCACTGCACTTCTCTCCTGGACCCTTTCAGGGAAAGTTGAAGACAACATTACATTTCTGCCTTAAATCGTGCAGCACATTTTCATTAATCATTAGTTCTGGTAAACTGAGCAAGTGTCCCTCTAGGGAAGACCAGACTTGATGGCAGCTTGTGGATGAAAGAGACAGAAGGCCAGCCAATTCCAAGAGCACTGTGAAGCAGCTGCTGAAAAACTAGCAAAGCCATAAAAGTATGATTTTTCAGTCGTAGTATGAAGTGTAGCTAACTGGTTTTGTCTTGGACCATAGCGAACACTGTTATTTTTCTCCATTTCTAAATGCTTTCATTGTAAAACATGACAATGAACCTGAGAGTTTTTGCAAAGGGACAACAAAAGAAGGAGGAAGAAATGGTGCCTTGAGGAGAGGAATGTTCCTGGAAGTGTGCACCTCAAGTCCAGGGGAGCGGGAAGTCCTCCTTCATAGGAATCTGGAAGGCAGACCCGGAAAGGAAGGCGCCCAGCAGGGAAGCCCTTGTAGGGGTGAGTGTGCAGTCTCTTTCCTATGCCAGACCCATCTACCAGTAAAACCGGAGAACAAGGAGAAGCAGCACAATGTTCTTTACTTGGATGTGGAGAGGGTGTGAGAGATTTTCCAAATAGAATTGGGTATGTAAATCAGAACTAAGCACAGGGACAAAGGGTTTGCTGCCTGGAGTGGAAATGGAGACTAAAAGAATCTTGACCTGAGATGCTCTGATTCCGTGAGTATATTACTTGCTTTTGGAGTGCCCTTTGCACAAATCAGCTGGCATTTCAGAGGTGCTTCTGTTCATGTCTTCTTCCTTTTCCTGGGTGAGGGCACCGTGTTTTATGAGGCGTTGTCATAACAACCATGGTCGTTTGTCAAAACTTTATGTGATACCAATATATCTTTCCTTGACCTAGTAAATAATTGTCAATGCTTAACTTTGTGAACAGAATAGTCACTGTAACAATAAACATAATCAGAGCATAGCTTCTAAGTAACTTACAGGAATTAAATTCCTGCATCCAAATCAATACAACAACCAGAAACATTTGTGATGCAGCTCCAGGTATGTCCAAAGCCTGAGAGAGAAACTTTCAGTTGAGGAAGCCAGACCTGCACTCGTGAAAGCCATACCCAGTCTAGAAACACTGATATTGCAGAGACAGACATCCATGACACAGAATTCAAAGGCAAGAGAAGTGTTACCAGCAAATGGCAGGGTTCTTGTCTTCCTGCAAGAAAGAATTCAGGCGTGAGACAGAGTAGTGGAAAGTAAAAGTAGCAAGGTTTATTAGGGAAGGGACATCTGTAAGAACGGATAGGCACCTCTCCAGACAGGACCTGAGAGAGAGTGCAGTTGCTTGGATGGGGGGAGGGAGGAGCAGCAAGGTTACATGCTTGAGTGGAGAGAGTATACCTGACCTGGCCAGGCAGGTGACTCAGCATAGAGGCAGAGGGCTGAGCACAGTCTGGTTGAGGCAGGGGTGGGGGGTGGGGTTAAGGAGATGGGTCTCTGTCTTCACACATCTCCTCCTGAAACAAAGGATTTTATGGATGTAAATATTAAGAATTCTCCTATCTGAGTTTTCCCCTGAAGGTATCATACAGGAGGAAGCCTAGCTGGTGCCATCCTGAGTTTAGAGTAAAGGTGAGCAAGACCCCCTGGAGAATCGGATCTGGATCCAGAGCAGGGTATTTGAAATGCAGATACAGGGCTGCATCTGGGAGATTGTGGAAGATTGTGGGACAGAAGGGGCAGGGACCCCCACCTGGCAGGTTATCTGGTGGAGGGGGCAGGGCAGGATAAGAACCCTGGGCTGCCCTTGAAACGGATGACTTTGAGATGCAGATGCATATGCTGCACATAGACGTCTTCTCTTTAGGCCTTTATGTCACACACACATAAGCTCATATCTAACTTCCTACCTAACAAAAAGCTTCCTAGAGAATCGTATATTTGACCTGATCCATGCAGATGAAGGTATGTCTCTTCATGAGGGAAGAAAGAATGAAGGTATTTTAGGGAAAGTGGGAGCAGCAGTACTTAGGAGTATAAAAGACAAATCCCTGTTCAAAAGGCTTCAGTCAAAATTTTAGGTTCCTCTATGTGAGATCATGATTACTTGGAGCTGGTGTTTTAGCGCTACATGGATGGCAAAGTGAGTCTTGTTAGTGTGCTCATAGTGATATGTGTGGCAAGTTAATTATTTTCTCTTAAATAGTACTGTAATTGGAGAGGCAAAAATGTATTCCTCAACTTCCGGCTGCCATTTTGAAAGGAAGTCAACACATACTGGGATGAGCTATCGTGAATGACTTGAGTAATTTTAAGTGCCTCAGGGACCTCCTTTTTAGGAGGAATGCGCATATTCTATTCTCTCTATACCCCCATGATTGCGATGTGATGATTCAAATAACAACCCAGAAGCATGTTTCCCCAAATGGCACCCTGATTAGAGACCCTATTTTCAACTTTTCTATAATGATGCAATGATGGAAAGCATACATGCGTGAAACAAACATGTAACAAATTAGCATTGATTTCCTAAAGAATGAACAGGTCCCAGGATAGAGGACTGGGATTGACATTGTTAGATGCCTTCCCAATTCTTGTTCCCATATCTTGTTTTCTATCGAAACTTTGATTTCAAAAAGTCATATAAGTTGTTTCTATAATACTAACTCCTGGGCACTTTGTAAATAAGTCACCAATATTAGAGTATATTTTTAGCAAAAATTGGGCTCTAATTGCTTTTCAACCTCCTTTGTGTCTCCTGACCCTTCCCCACTTCAGCTAGCCTGAAACTGCCAATTTTCTTACAAGGCAAACTCAGTCCTCTCCTAGCCCAGCACTCGTGCCCCGCCTATGTAGTCCACCTACAACTTTGAGACAGTTCTAAACTTACATGATTAAAAGATACTCTCTTCTCTATACACGTGTCTTAGTCTTATGAAAAGTGAAAATGAGTTGCCACTAGCAAGCAAGTCAAAAGAATGTATTTTTAAATCCCTAACTCCTAAAATATTTTTGGGAAGGCATAGAATCCACAGTTCTAAAATTTCAAGTTTGCTACAATAAAAAAATGAAATTTCAAGTCAATCTTGCTTCATATTGGCAATGATTCATAATCTAGCAATGGCAGGAAACATCCTGACTTTCAGGTGTCTAGTGTCTCATTGTGAACAATGAGTATTACCCGACTGTGCCTCCGAATAAGTAGCCTTTTGTTCTGGCATTTACAGTGCACAAATGAGACATTCTGTTCAGAGGTGATGTAAATTTCATTTTCCTTTTATACATTGTTGAGGAGAGTTGACCTAAAGCACTGAAAATTTGAAACTTTTGTATGATACTGTTATGGCCGTGCCGGAGTAAAGAATACACCAAGAGACAGTCTCTTATGCAAAACGCAAGTAGAGTACTTTATTGACCAGCATGCTGGGGTCGCAGCGTCACAAATGTGAGCGAGCGACCCTGAGTACAAATCGCATCAGCTTTTTATAGTCACCCAAAGGCTTTGTAGAATCTGTAGAACATATTTCACATGGGAACCCAGGGAACAGGGGAATCCCGTAAGCACAAAGTGTACAGGTGCAAGGTACAGATAACATCAACTATTGGCCAGATTTACAACAGGTAAGGGTCACTTTCACCATACATTTCCTAAGGTTAAATAAACCCTAAGTTCATCAGCTGGGTGCCTGTCAAGGTGAACAGGTTTGTATGGGTTCTGGACAAGGCCACATTCCGGTGTTATCTCTTCCTGCCCCGGCATCACCACGTCTATTCAGCAAAGACAGGCCTCAACCCCTCCCCGAGTCAGGAATCCAGAAAGTAGGTCAAAAGTCAATCTTGCAAGGTTCAGAAGAGAAAGGGGGGAGGGGTCCTGCTTAGTTTTAATATTCCTTCAATACCTAACTAAACTCTTAAATCAATGAAAAAATGAGAAGTAAATAGTTTAGGAATTATTATGTTTAGAAAGAAAAAAATATAAATTATTTAATTGAGTTAGGGACCATTAAACTTTTTCAGCTAAGACTCCATGATTCTAGCTCGCTTTAAAATAAATGTATTTAGGGGAGGGAGTGTTTGGCTTCATCATTAAGATGTCTGTGGGGTGTCCACATCCCATTTGAGTCCCAGCCCTGCTCCCTGTCCTCGCTTTCTGCTAATGTGCAGACTGGGAAGCAATGCTACGGCACAAATCCCTGAGTCCTTTTACCACGAGAGAGAGCTGGATAGGGTTCTTAGCTCCTGGCTTCAACTGGACCCAGCTCTAGCCATGTCAAGTATTTGGAGAATGATCTGGGAGATGTTTGTTTACTCTCTCTCCTTAAATAAATAAAAATTAAAATATTTTATACTTTTTTATTTTTGACAATGACCATGAAATTCAAGAATAGTTATAAATGCTGATTTCTACCCTCTAGTATCACAAGTCTATCCCAATTACAAATATGTATTTTACATCCACCCAAAAGATAGTTCCAACTTTTACTGTTTCCATGGCTGCACATAAAGAAATTCTTGTTCTCTAAACTTGAAGAATAAAGACTTGAAGCATAATCTGTAAGATGCATTATGTATAAGAAACAACCTCCATAAACAATATCATCTTTTATCTGTCACTCAGCATCTACAAGTATTCAAAGACTAGGTGCAGTTCAGACTGAAAAATAATAAATATTCTCTAAAGTTTAACATCTTGTTAAATAGGAGAATTTACAACCCCTTTTAGGCCACTGGGATTTTTAAATATAGAGATTTCAAAATCACATTAAAAAACCTGGATGTTTCTATGAAAAACCTCCATGACTTTGGGAGAACTCAGGTTGATACTTTATGGTAAAAATTTTATTGTGAAACTTGATAAAATTCAGCAAGGTATACCATCTTTTACATACTATAGTTAAAATTAGACTGCTATGTATTAGAGAATCATAAAATATGTTCATTTTGTTAGTAGTTTTATCTGAGGTAATATATGTGCATTTTGACTCAATACCATGCAGAAATGCCTATAAAATAATTCTTTCACTGAGCAATTGGACTTTTTCTCTTCTTTGTTTCCAAAGTGTTTTTCTCCCTACCTCCATTCTTAAAATTGATCATTTTTATGAATATGTATTTACACATTCATTTCTTTCCTTACTATTCCATTAATCCACTTACTGGATTCCAATAATCCATTAAAATATCAAATGGTTTCACTATCTAGCTATTAAGGCTTGTAAGATCAAATGCATGACCATATATTCATCTGTGTGCCTGGAAATTTTTGTTAGAATCAAACTTCCTGACATAGTGGCTGCCTTTTCCTCTCAGGTAATCACATTAAATTTTAGGAAATTCAGATGGGGTAAAATTAAAACAAAATCACTACACCTCATCAGAGTGTTAGCATTTTACTTCTTCGAATTCTAAAATATATCAGCAATTTGTTTCTTATTTGCATTGATCAAATGTATTTTCATGGTATAAGACGTGGGGAAAATAGTCATGTGGCCTTTTTACTTAGACTATGATTGATTTTAATAATTCTAGGACTTTGATTGCTAAAGTGTGAGAATTTTACTGGTAGTGTAAAGAATTTGACTTTTTAGCTGGCACCATGGCTCACTAGGCTAATTCTCTGCCTGCAGCGCTGGCACTCCGGGTTCTAGTCCCAGTTGGGGTGGCGGTTCTGTCCCGGTTGCTCCTCTTCCAGTCCAGCTCTCTGCTGTGGCCCGGGAAGGAGGTGGATGATGGCCCAGGTGCTTGGGCTCTGCATCTGCATGGGAGACCAGGAGGAAGCACCTGGCTCCTGGCTTTGGATCAGTGCAGCACGCTGGCCGTAGCAGCCATTTGAGGGGGTGAACCAAAGGAAGGAAGACCCTTCTCTCTGTCTCTCTCTCTCACTGTCTAACTCTGCCTGTCAAAAAAAAAAAAAAAAGAATTTGACTTTTCAATCATCTTATTTCATTCTTGTATAGCTATTTCCCCTGCTAAATGTAATATTTATGATATATATATTTCTTAATTGGTACTTTATTTTCATAAATCACTTAAAAATCATGCCATAGTAATTAGAAAAAAAGGGTAATGGTATTTTTATTACAGATTCCAATAGCTTGACTTCACAGCACTGCTCAGAAATAGAAAGGAGAACTCTTTGGTAGATCGATTATGAATGTTGCAATGTTTTTCACACAGACAAGAGGGAAAATGGAATTGTCTTCCTTGAGTGTTGTAGGAGGGCTGTCTCCTGTCTCTCCTTGGGTGTTTCCTCCCACCCTGAAGCATACACACGTGTGTCAGGGCGTCCCAGGAACACCCTCAGCCTCAATGATTCCCTATATGAACTCAGAGGACGCACAAAAGCCACTGTACTCATGGCTGTGGTTCATGACTGCCAAAGGACACAGATAAAAGCATAAGGAAAAAGTGGCCCAGGGGAAGCATAGGAGAAGCCAGACACAAGCCTCCAGCTGCCGTCTTACAGTAGTGTCCTGCACCAAGCTCTGGCTCTCTCCGCAGTGAGTGAGACAATACCCAAGAATTGTTGTACCCAAGGAAGCTCCCTTGAGCCCTGGTGTTTCCTTGGAGATTAGTTGGGTAAGGATGTATCTCTGCTATAATTGGCTACAGGCACTCACACCCCAGGCATCCACCCAAACTTACATTAGTCTCATCCATCATTCTATATGGCTTGGCCCAAGCCCCAGGCCCAGGATCAATCACTGTATCAGGCAGAGTGTTCAACCACTATGAGCTTGTGACCCAGGAACTGGGCCCTGGTCAGCCCTCTGAACTCATTTGCAGTGAGCAGGGCTTGGGCACCTTGGGCCTGCTGAGTTACTCACTGAATACACATGGCGTTTCATTTTTTCCACTTCTCATGCCTATTTCTTCTGTTCTCAGCGTTTACCATTTTATGTTCAATCAGTCATTGTGAAAAGGTTGGACAACTAACATTTGCAACTGGACACTTCCAACTACTGGAGATTATTATGCTAAGTGAAATAAGCCAGACCCCAAAAGACAAATATCATGTTTCCTCTCATCTGTGGTAGTTAATATACAGGTAGATTCTAAAAATTGTGGATTTCATATCATTTGGGAGTAAAATATTCCTTCACTGAACCATACCACGAAAATGACAATATATTGTTCTTTTCCCACATTAAAAAATGAAATAAAGGGGCGAGGGGATAGTGAGGACGTTTGGATTACTAGTAATGCCTTGTTCTTAATTTGGGTGTTTTGGTGATGAATGTGATCAGAGGGCAAAAATCTCATTTGTGCATTTATGTGCATTTCTTGGCATGTGCACTGTTTTTCAATAAGATAGTTTTTAGAGATTGGATATATAAATAAATGCACTTCTGAAACGCCTCACCTAACATCTGTTTACACATTTGCACTATACATTGTGATTTGTCAGTTGGTAATTGGAATATTTGAACAACTCACAGCTTTCTTGTATGTTTCCCCTTATTTGGGGAACCAGGGGAAATATGAGTTTGGTATTTGTCAAACTTCAGACTTTGTATTCCTTTGGTTTATCAGAGAGCCTTTCAAAAATGGTTGACAGTTTACTAAGACTGAAGGAAGCAAAGGAACTCAACATTGATCTGTACTTTAACTTGGAGCACTCATAATGGCAAACTTCACACAGTTTTGGGTAAACAGAGAAAACATTTCTTGTAAGGGTTTAGCCTCACAGGAAATACTAGAAAGGTAAGGGTCAGAGTGTGTGTTTGCAAAGCCAAGAAAACTACCAACTGTTCAATAAATGAACGACTCTGGTGGGAGTGGGACAGTCCTCTGTCATTTTGTTAACTCAGTCTCTGAGGTGATTGGACAGGGCCAGGGACCCAGGCCAGGACCACAGGCAGGAGAGGAACCGGTGTTTACTCAGTTCTGATTAGCATTTCATAGGATCTTGTTTTTTTTGTTTGTTTGTTTTTTTCCTTTAAGGAGTACAAACTTCATGCATTTCATCTATACAAATTTAGGAACATAGTGATTCTTCCCACCCTACATCCTTCCGACCCTACGTCCCCCTCCCTTAAGATTATAAGCATAATACATAAACATATTTTGAAAACTTAGTAAACACTAGGACCTGCAATGTGTAAATAAAAAACCAAAGAAGCAGACATAGTTTCTTAACAATATTTTGGACCTAGTAAGAAAAGTTGCATTGCCCATTGCTTCACTGTTTGGGATTTGAGGGATGCTCAGGGCATTTCTACGTGGAAAGGTCTTTGCAAATCCCAATTGGACATAAAGGAATGTTTCTCAAAGCATTTTTTAAAATCTCACTTCTGCAAGTCTAAAACTTACAGCTGCTTCCTGCACAAGTGACAACAGATGTGAATGTTTATGCAAATCCCTGCACAACTTTACCCTAGTTTATTAAAATAAGAGATATAATTTCTGCTTATAAAAATGCTAATGATCAATTGCAGACCTGAGGCCTGGTTTATAAGCTTGGTTTTCATTTAGCTGTTAGAATTTCTTTGTCATGGCCCTTCTGACAAACTAATCCTCCTACTTCTATTTTCTTAGGAGGACAGTTACAATTAAGGCAGTGCATGCTGATTTTATAATCTATTTATGGAGATGATTTTATTTACATTTAAGTATTAAAAAGTATATCTTCATGTGCTAGCCAAAACCTTTTCCAAAAATAGATTCTGTTGGAAGTAAAACTGGTACCATGCACTTCCCCCTAATACCTACACTTAGAATGCACTGCCAGTGGTCAGCGATGTTCCAGCCTCTCTCAGGGGTAGGGAGTCATTTGTCTGACATGTTCCATTTGGATATTTACAACATCATTTGTAGGTGATACAAAATTATCAACCTAAAATTTAGCCTACTGTAGATTTATTGAATTTTTTAAAGATTCATTTTATTTATTTGAAAATCAGAGTTACAGAGAGGGAGAGACGTCTTCCATCCACTGGTTCACTCCTCAAATGGCCTCAACAGCCAGGGCTGGGCCAGGTTGAAGCCAGGAGCCAGGAGCTTCATCCAGGTCAGCCACATGGGTGCAGGTGCCCAAGCGTTTGGGCCATCTCCCACTGCTTTCCCAGGTACATTACAGGAAGCTGGATTGGAAGTAGAGTAGCCAGGACTCCAACCAGTGCCCATGTGGGACGCTGACATTACTAGGCCGCAACTTTACCTGCTATTACAACACTGGTGCAGATTCATAGAGTTTTGATTTCCACCTGCAATTGCCTGGTCGGGGCTAGAATGGGTGAATTCAGAGGCCTTATACAGCCCATGAGCTGGATGTTCCCCACCCTTGAAAGGCAATATGCAATGCAATCTGTAAAAATTCTTTAGAATAAAAATATTTAAAAAATAATTTCCTTCAAAAATATGAGTAGAGAGAAAAATGCTATTTAAAATCCCTTAATAATTTTTTATTACCAGTACATGATTTAAAAATATATCATGCCATATACAATTACAGCATTTATAAAGTTAGAAATCCCATATTGCCATAGTGTAAAGGATAGCACTCTGTCCAGATCTGTGTGAGATTTGCAAAAGGCATCAATGCTTTGCTTAGCTAGAGAATTCTATGTACCATTTGCAAAAAATTGAATTTGATACCCACAGGAACATGTTCTATAGCACAAAAGGTCTAGAAAAAAAGTCAGCACAGTGGTCCAGGGCACACACAGGATAATACTTTGAATGTCAACTGTTAGCTCATAATATTAGAGGTGGGTGCTAAGCCTCAGAATTTTTGAGATGTGTATTAAATTAGAAAAATAATTGGATGTTATGTAAAGAGTCAGTACCCTGGTGCTGAGCTGCGACCCACAGCCCCTGGTGCAGGCTTGTCTGAGGGCCCCACAGCTGTGCCGCGTGGGGATAAATGTGGGGGTTGGTGAAGCCCCGGAGATGTCTGGGTCGCTTGCTTTTTCATTTATCATCTTGTCACCCTCCCACTCTTGCCTCTTTGGGGTTGAGATGAAAGAAGTGAGATATAAAGGAATATTCATTTCACTTTTTAATTAAACATTTGGTTTGGTTCCAAAATACAAGACTTCAGTTCACATGCACAGAAAGGCTGTCAGAGAAATGGCAAATATGGCTTAGAATGGATTTTCTTACACACAGGAGACTTTTACTTTTGCTTTTGCAAAGGAAAAAAAAAACCCACTGCTAGGCCTAGGTAGCTTTCTTCTATCTCAGTCTTGGAATGCAGATATTTCTTGAACTGGGTCAGTGCAATTCACCATGAGCAGACAGCAGTGCAGTAAGACTGTGGTCTTTGATTCTGCCTTTAGATTCTAGTGCTCGTTTGCTTTGTCCTATCTATCGTCTTTTGGGCATTAGTCTTTCTCATTGCATGCAAACAAACCAGCTTTTTTCACATAGTCTTTTACGATTTACTTTAAAAAAAAAATAAAATAAAAGCTTTTAACAACTTTTAACTTGTTAGTTCTACTCTGTACAAGGAAGAACTCCACTTCAACAGTAATCTGCTTATTTTCTCTTTGTATATCTTCTTTGGTAAACCGTCTATTCAGGTCTTCATACCCATATTTCAACTAGGTGGTTTGTCTTCTTGTTTCTGGATTTTGAGTTTTTGTACATTCTTAGGTGTTAGTCCTTTACCAGGTATGGGTTTTGCAAACATTTTCTGAGTTGGTGGCTTGTTATTTTTATTTTCTTGATAATTTTTTCACAGAGCAGAACTTTTAAATTTTATCAATTATTTCTTTCCTCGATTGTATATTTAGTGTAGTATCTAAAAAGGCATGAAAGTGGTCAGTTATACCAAATTGACAATATCAAACAAACACAACGGGATCAATTATAGCAAATGCACAATATTAATGCAAAATGAAATTACCAATAGGGAAAATTGGGAGTGGGAGGGTGCGGGGTTGTTGGGGGCTTATGGAAACTTTCTTTTATGCTCAGATATTCTGTAAAACAGAAACTTCCCCAAAGATATTATCAGAAATGATTATCAGGAACAATTTGTTATTATCAGAAATTACATTTTATTTTCAGAAATAGTTATCAGAAATAATTTGTTGGACTAGCAAAAATTATTAAACTTTCCCATGACATTGAGATGCTGCTGTTGTCTTCCTGGGCTTGTTGTTATATGTACTACTGCATGCCGTTCAGAAGTCCTCAATGTAAACATTTAGCAGCTTTCCTTGTTTGTGATGTCCACACTGCATGTCTCCCTGTTGAACTGCACAGGTGTCCTTTGCCATCACCCCTCGTGAGGCCAGCTGCACTTAATGTTACCCAGCATGCACTGCTCAGGACAGCAGCGGCCTCCTTCCAGTGTCATCCGCCATTCCTGTGTGCACTCCCCAGATTCCCGACTGCTGCAGGTGATGAGGCTGCCCACATTCTTGGCATCCACACAGACTGCTCCTTCATCATGGTGTGCTTCTCTATGCTTCCTCCCAACCACTCCTGCCGAGTGGAGACCCAGCTCCAGCATCGTCTCTGCCAGAAGCCCCCTCTGGTCCCTTAGTCGCAGTCGAGTATCCTTTCTCTCTCCTGGCGCAGTAGCTCTAAAATGTCCATTAAACCGCATGTGAGGGCTGGTCGCTCACGTATCTCTATTTTGACCCAAATCTGAATCAGTTTTCTGACATAGGATGTCTTTCGCTTTGTTTTTCTTATACCATGTGTAACAGGGGATTAGCATCAAACAGATTTTTTTTTAACAACAAAGAACAGCTAAGTAAATGTAGAATATTTTCCTCTGCATTATTTTTCTTCTCTCTGCCTGGGTTTTTGGGAACAGTTCAAGGTTCAGGATGCAGAACATGAGGGATGATTCTAAGACAGTGCTGCAGTGTTTGCAATAAAACGACATGGTCAGAACATCATATAACATGAACAACACAGAAATCAACAGGAATAGTGGACATTTACATTTACATTTAGAAAAGTCTTAAAAGTGCCATCATTTGCAGTTACACAAGTAAAAGTATAAGAATAAAGATTGTCAAAATAAATAAACCACAGAAATACACCTATGAAGTGTTTGTTGGATTTTCTTAACCAACACTATGGTTTTGTATTCTTCTGTTGTTATAGTCAATTAGCACTTAGCTCTGTGCAACAAACAAATCATAGTACCTTAAAAATGTATATGCTTTTATTTTGCTTACTTTATGAAGAGTCAGTTACCAGTTTAGCAAATGAAATACTAAGCATCCTCTAAAGACTCTAAATGATCAGGTTTTACTCTAGGGTACGTTGGAAGTGAGCCTGTTTCACGTTTCTGGGCCTCAGCAGTACTGATAGATAGAAATTTACTTAACGAGCCGTCTCATGATTGGAACTGATGCTGACATGAGTTCTGAATGCCTGACAGTCCCAATCCATGTCCATTCACTGTGTTCTTACTTTGCATCCAGGTCTAGCGGAAAACCAGTTCTGGTGTGGGCCTTCTGTGGGTAACCATGTGGCCTTGATGGGTTTTGGATTCCTCCCCAGTACAAGGAAAGATTAGATCAATGCTTCTCATACTCTTCTTCTGCAGATACTGTTGATAAGTCATTGCCTTTTCCTTTACATCCTAGCTAAAACTGTCAGAATGCAAAGTTCCTTATGGCAGCATTTATTCAACTTGAGTGAAAACATTAAGTAAGGCTACGGTCTTTCTGATGATTTTATCTAAACTTCTTTTTTTTTTTTTTTTTTACACACTACCTTTCTCTGACGTGGTGTTACACTCTCCTATCAATGGAAACCACCTTATGAATGTTTTCATTTTAAACTCCTACACTAGACAAAGCAACATTTACATAACTTAAACAGGAACAGTTAGTGAAGGGTCCCTTCAGTCACAGCCCATCTCCTTAATGAGGTGCCACCCTGTCCAAGAGCTTACTGTTATCTTTTCTTTCTTTCTTTCTTTCTTTCTTTCTTTCTTTCTTTCTTTCTTTCTTTCTTTCTCTCTCTCTCTCTCTCTCTCTCTCTCTCTCTCTCTCTTTCTTTCCTTTCTTTCTTTCTTTCTTTCTTTCAGGCAGAGAGGACAGTGAGAGAGAGAGAGAAAGGTCTTCCTTTACCGTGGTTCACCCCCCAATGGCCGCTGCGGCCGGTGCACCACGCGGATCCAATGGCGGGAGCCAGGTGCTTCTCCTGGTCTCCCATGGGGTGCAGGCCCCAAGTACTTGGGCCATCCTCCACTGCACTCCCTGGCCACAGCAGAGAGCTGGCCTGGAAGAGGGGCAACCGGGACAGAATCCGGAGCCCCGACCAGGACTAGAACCTGGGGTGCCGGCACTGCAGGAGGAGGTAATATTAGCCTATTGAGCCGCGGTGCCGGCCTTACTGTTATCTTAAATATCATTTTTGAAAATCCTACGTGAGAATAGCCATATTTATGCCATAGAGACTTTTCTAAAAGCTAAGAGAAGCTCTAATCTCAGCTGTGAAGAGAGGTTGACAAGACATTGCAAATCATTGCCGATAATAAGATCTTGCTATGAAACCAGAACTAGTGGAAGGGCTTCCCATTTGTAAACAAAGTTGTGAAACCTGACACAGCCAGGAATGATGGTGTGGATTTCGCCATGTCTTGCTAGACAAAGACCAACTGGAGAGGTCCTGTTATGCTGAGTGTGATCCAGACAGCTAATTCCTACTGGTCGTAAACAATGACTTCTTACTTCTAAGAAAAACGATTATTCAAGAAACAGTTTCTGAAAATTGATGATAAATGCCATGGAGCTTATAGATTTGGGCCATATATCATCTGTTTTCACTTCAGCAGAAAATTATGGTGTGTTTTAACTCTGAATTAAGTATAGAGTCTAGTTGGAGAAAACCCCAACTGTTTTTGAAAATTTTATGAATTAATTAGCCAAGTTTTATTTGAAAGACAAAGATACAGAGAAAGTGAGGGCTCCCGCCCCCTGGTTCACTCCCCAAATGCCCTCAACAGTTACAGCTTAAACAGGCGAAACCAGGGACCTGTAACTCCTTTGGTGAGTGAACCAGTATATGGAAGATTCTCTCTCTCCTTCTCTCTCTCTCTCTCTCTCTCTCTGGTGTGTGTGTGTGTGCGCGCACACACACACATGTGTGTCTTTCTCTGCCACTCTGCCTTTTAAATAAACCAGTGCATAGAACACTTAAATCCCCTATCAGAGTGCAGATTCAAGTACTGGCTACTCTGCTTCTGGCCCAGGTTCCCGCTGAGGCACCTGGGAGTCAGCAGATGATGCCTTGAGTAATTAGGTTCCTACCACCCATGAAAGAGATCTGGATGAATTTCCTGGCTTCAGTCTGGCCTAACCCTGGCTATTTTGGGCATTTGGGGAGTGAACTAGTGTTGCTGCGGATTCATTCTGAGAAGAGGAGCGTGGTGGGGACAAGAGGCACAGAGTCACCACACAGACCCCAGGAGTCGAGTGAAAGTGGGCCAGAGGCGAGCAGTCTGCAGACTCGTTTATTTCAGTTGGTACAGTAGCTTAAATAGCCAAGGCAGCCAATCTGGTCAAGGGGTGGTTTATGCCCTAGCCAATCACAGCCTGTTGCCAGGCAGTGTCTGAAGCCATCCAATCACAGCCTGTTGCCAGGCAGGCTCCATTGCCAGGTGGGTGTCAAAGCCATTCCTGAGTAACTGATGCTTGCTTGCCAGCAGCCATCTTGGCATGGCCTTTTCATTCCACCACAAACCAATGGATGGAAATCTCTATCTCTATCTCTTTCTCACCCTTTCACGCTCTTTCTGCCTTTCAAATAAATAACCATTTCACACACACACACACACACAAAGCAGTGTGGCCTGCAAATTGCTGGGATGGTATTTTTGGAGCAAGAGGATAGCACGAAAATTAGACTATTGGGAAGTTCTGGTCTAAGAACAGAGGAGGCAGCAATGAGGTCAAAGAAAACGATAGAAGAATGAGAGAAAGGATGGAGGTGGATAGAGGAGAGAGGGAGAGAGAGATAGAGGGAGATAGAGAGATAGAGATAGGGAGGGAGGGAGGAAGGGGGAGAGAGAGAGAGAGAGAGAGAGAGAGAGAGAGAGAGAGGAAGTAGAATGAAACCAGCCATCTGTTAACACCGAGGTCCAGTGAATGAGGTGAATACATGTCCTTAAAATGCTCCCAGTTTCTGGGATACAAGAAGAAAGGGGACCCAATCCACTGGGTTTGGCCACAGAATGGTTACTTTTGCCCTTTGACCTCACAGTACCAGGGCAGGTGTAGGATAATATGTCACTTAGGGAGAGAGGAAGAACAAAGATACTGGAAAATTGAATGGAGTAAGGTGCAATTTATTAAGAAGTGTGAGAGTTTAAGGAAAGAAACTGATCCAATCAACTGAAGCATAGTTTTTCGGGGAAAGGGAGATCTGTCGGAGCAGACAGCAGAAGCGAGAAAGCCGGTGAGGAGGAACGTGAACAGAAACGCTGGAGGAGGAAAGAGCTTGAAACACCCACCACATTTGCTCGACATGCTTCTGCGGGTTCCTGTTTAGGAAGTGACCTTGTGCCCTGGTCACATCCCCAGCTTGGACAGCTGGTCTCCTTGACTCACACGGCCATAACTGAGTGGCTGCCTTTGTTCTGAGGATTGTAACCCAGCGTGATCAGGACACAGCATTTTGTCACAAAGCTTTAAGTCCATCTAGTCTAGCGTAGGTACTTCAGAAGAGAGTGCAATGACCAGGACAGAGATCAGGAAAACCTCGCTGATTCCCAGCTGCCACGGATCCCTGTCCATAGCTCAGAAGTCTGTATTTATTTCAGTCTCACTGGCGGGTATTCTTTTCTGCCATCTGCATCCTGGTGCTGGGAGAAGCATGCATTTCTGCTCACAGACGTTCTACAAGGTCCTGAATCCCAGGATTCCTGCATAGACCTCCGACCTGCTTCTGCTCACTGCTCGGGGTCTGCACTGCCAGCTCAGTGGTTCTAATCACTCCCCTTTGGATGTTCATTTCCTCTGCAGTGGGACTGGTTGCAGAAGGTCCACATCCTTTGTGTAAGCACAATAATTTCAAACCCAGTGTTATTTCCTCTGCTTGTGATTCACACCCCATCTGGCAAAGCCTGACATCGCAGCATCGTCTCCAGGGCACAAAGTATTGAGAATTTAACTCATCCTTGGAGATTTTCACAGCCAATTCAAGGCTGAGGGTTTTTTTTTTATTAGTTGAATATTTAGTATTGGCAACATGAATTTGGGTTTTCTCATCTTCTTGAAAATCTTGTGTCTCTAAATATCAGTGAGGATGGGGGAATGGGTTCACATGGGACCCTGCGCCAGTGCCCACCCCCAGCTCATCTCAGCCTTTGTAGCCCAGATCCAGCCACAGAGGCTGGGGCTTCACTCCTGGCCTCCCTGAGAGCCTTTGTCACCTGCCAGTCCCCAGCCCTGCTTTAGGGGGAAATGCCTTTCTCATGAGTGCTCCAAGGAGTTACCTGAACCTAGCGCTCTGTGAAAACCCAGCCTTCAAGCTCACCAGATCCTCCCAACGCCCATGTGCAGCCACCTGCTGAGTCCTTCCTGCCTTCTGCTTCCTTTGTTAAGACCTTGGCCACAGAAGCCACCTCCCCTGTGGGCCAGGTGACAGGGTCAGGTGACAGGAGCTCTCTTTCGGCTGCGTTGGTTCTGATGACTCCTCCGTTTTCCTTATTTGTCCCTTTTGCTCTCTCCAGTGCTGTTCCTTAAGGTTTCTCCTCTCCCTTCAGTCCTGCCATGAGTGTTCTCATTCTCTGTGCTGTGTCAGCTCTTAAACCTAGCTCCTGTCCAGCGCTCTATCTGGAGAGGGATTTCCCAGGGGGAAAAGGGCTTGGGTTCCAGGGGCAGGTGGTAGAAGGCCTGCCACTACACATCATTGTCTTTTAGGCACTCTGACGTAACACCCTTCACTGTAGCCTCTTAAACTCTTTCTGGAAAAATACTTTGATGAAAACATCTGGGCTCCAACTGGCCATTGTACCCCAGTGTTTGAGGGTGTGTTATGGGAAGCAGTCACTGCTCCTGCCTGCTGAGGAGCTGTGGGAATGCAGGCAAAACAGCCAGACTCTCTGTGGGTTTTTATATCTGTCACTTTGGAGTGGTAAGCAGATCTGCCCTACAGGTTGTCGTGATGATGACCAAATTTTGGATTGTGTTTAAAGGACTGGGAATCATGTGTAACACCTAGGAGGAGCTTTGTGAATACTGGCCATCATTACTGAACAAGACTTTGCTCCTTAATCTATATTTCTAGCACTCATCTCTCTACTAAGTCTCAGGAGAAGACTGACGTCTTCGCCTCCATGTCCCCCTCACCACAGATTGAAAGGAAAACCCCCTTTAACTGCTTGTGCATAGTGCTCTGTTTAGTCAGCTCGGTGTCTTACCAGGATTCTTGCTTGAGGCTCCATGTCATGTTTAAGTCCTTGATTTCTTGTGCTCTCCAAAAGCAACCTTTCTGGTTTTACCACGTCCCTTTGCATCCCTTTTGTTCTTTATGCTCCCACTTTCAATAATCTAGATCAGGCTTCCTACAGGAGCTGGATCAGAAGTAGAATGACTGAGGCTTGAACCAGCTTTCATGTGTGATGCCTGTGTCATAGGTGGTGACTTAAATGGCCGCACCACCACACTGGCCTCAATAACATAGTGCTGGTTTTGGTTTTGGTTTTTTGTTTTAGGACTCTAAGCCCATTATACCACTTCATAGACTTAAATTTGAAAAAAAAAAAAAAAAACCGTTCCAGGGCTACCTCCATACACATGTGGATTGTCATGGAGTTCCAAACATCTCGCCACCTAACAGTTCATGGAAGATCTAGGTGCTTATTGGACGATTCTCACATGATTCACTGAATCAATGTTGCATTTAAAAAGTACATAAAGAAACTGTAAGAGTGAGTAGCATGTGAATGACCAGCAATCCCAACAGGATCCACCTTGGATGTTGCCCTTCCCAATGCTTCCACGTAAATACATGTAAAATAAATATTCTGTTTCTTCATTTCCATGGCCGAGGTCAACTCAGAGCTACAGTAGAGTAAAATGATCCAAGGTGATAGCATATCAAAAATCATTCTTTCTCATCCATTCGATGTGAAAAAAATTCCTCATCCTGAGATATCTCCTTAAAGTATTAGAAGCAGCAGCCCCCATTAAGCATCCAAATGATCTCTTAATATATCTGCATGATGTTTTCCTTTTGTGGTCAAATTAGTTCCACTCATTGTCACATACTGAAGAGCACAGGTTGGCAGACATGGTTTGTTGCCAAGCGCCAGCAGAAACCCAAGTTGCGAGTCAGTTCTGTGCAGTGTGGGGCCAAAAGACACACAGAACTCAAGGCAGAACAGGAAGCCTGACTGAGCGACAGGGGCCAGGTCTAATGATCAACACTGTATGAGAAAAGGAATGAGGAGATTCTAGTCCAGGAGCACTGTTAGGAGTTAAGTAGAAGGTAGAAAGGGCAACATCGACTGCTGTTGAAAAAGCAGACATCAGTTCCACAATACTAAGGGCTGGATAAGAATCCTTTTTAACAACTCTGGTTAAAGCAGGAGGCTGCAGATGCTCCCTAAGGTGCAGCCCAAACCAAGACCAAGTGCAGTGAACTCACATTGATGTAGCAACAGCTGCAAAATGTCAGGTCTGACAGTGCAGGCTCTGTGGTTACCAGGGGCAGAGTTTAGTAACTCCAGGCTTTCACATCAGGTGTCTGGCTTTAAGCACAAGCAAGTGGCACTGACGGTGGAGGCTGCCCAGGGCTGGCACAAGGCAACAGATGCTGGCCTGTCCCTGGGATGAGTGGCCCGTTGCTATTTCCTGCCACTCTGCGTGTCTCAGCTTCCCCACTACCACCTGTGAGTAAGGATGCCAGTTCCCCAAAGGAGCTTATGAAAAGAACGTGATAAAATACAGGGGGTGAAGAGTTCCCAGTGGTGTATTGTCAGCACTCAATGAAAGCAGCTGTTACTGTTACTATCACTAGCACAGAACATAGCTGGTAGCTTCTGTCACTTGGGTAAATAACTTTGCAAGATGACTACATTCAAAATAGTAAGTTCCACTGGGGAGAGCAGAGGTGGAATTGAGAGCCCCACGACTCTAAATGGTCCAGGGGGTGAGTTCTGCAGGGACGGGCCAGAACAGCAGGAAAGCATTCGAAATGCTGCGATTTCGTGTTGAGGAAAAAAATCGTAATGAAGAAACTCCAAAAGCAGAACTCTGCTACTTCATAACTTAGCTACTGGTCGCTTTGAATTAACTAATCTTGCTGACCAGCAAAGGCAGCTCAGGAACACACTATCTCATGGTGAGGCCTGAGCTAATACTTTTTCAAATATCTGTACAGTACTCCTTTGTTCAATGGACAAATATTTCTTTTACATCTACTGTTTGCCAAGTGCTGTGCTTTGTACTAAACTTAGAGTGGTGAGAAAAAAGCCACTCCTTTTTCTCTTATGGATTGAAATATGTACCTGTTGGTTTCCTGGTCACCATGCTATTATTATAGACATCTCCAGAGTTTTTAACGCATAAATGCTTCTGCACAACTGACTTAACTTTGCAGATACTTAGCAGTGCTCTTTTTTTTTCTTATATGGAATATAGATAATAAGTTTGTACAATAGTTTGCATGAGGGTTTTGCCATAGATTCACTCAATTCTTCAACTATTTATTTCACCGTGCAAACTTAAAAAAATTAAGAAACAAAATGTTAAAGGGGAGTATCCACAGTAAATAATGTATAATTTTTGAGAAAAAATACCACTCAATAAAATAACCTTAGAAAATAACTAAACTAGTGAACTAATCCCAAAGATTGGTAAATAAAGGTATGCATCCTTGCACTAGTAATAGTAGTGGGGAAAAGGAGATTGTCTCAATAGATTACATTGTATGTCATTCTACACTACTGTAGAAAATAATGCCTAACAATGATGGTGAAAGTGATATGTTAGATTTTCAAAAGCACTGAGCAAAATACCATGTAGGATAAAATTCTGATTAAAAACTTATGGGATATGTACACCATGGAATACTACACAGTAGTAAAAAAAATGAAATCCTGTCATTTGCAACAAAATGGATGCAACTGGAAAATATTTTACTTAGTGAAATAAGCCCATCTCAAAAGGACAAATACTGTATGTACTCTCTAATCTTTGGCAACTGATAGAGTAACTAACAGGTAATCTTTAGAAGTGAAATTGAGACTTGGAGATGCAAGCCCTTTCTTGACTATTGAGGAACAGTTTTCTTTTTCTTTTTCTAAATATTTGTTGATCTCCTTACTTAGTATAGGGTTAATCTTATGTGTATAAAGTTAATTGAAAATAGATCTTAGTAAAAAAATAAGAGGAAATAGAAGAGGGAGAAGGGAGAAGGGTGGGAGGATGTATGGTGGGAAGAATCACTACATTCCTAAAGTTATATCTATGAAAGATATGAAGTTTGTGTGCCTTAAATAGAAGGTTTCTGGGTAGTACAAATTTTTTTTTAAAAATTAAGTTTAGTTGAGAAGTGGGGAGAGAGAGAGAGATTGCGCACGAGCGAGAGCGAGCAAGAGCGAGCGAGCTCCCATACACTGGATCATTCCCCAAATGCTCACACAAGTGGCGTTGAGCCAGGGCCAAATCTGAGAGTTGGAAACTCAATGCAGATCTCCCACATGGGTGGCAGGAACCTTTTTACTTGAGCTGCCATCACTGCTTCAGAGGGGCTGCATTGATGCAAAGCTAGAGAAAGGAGCTGGAGCGAGGACTTGAACCCAGGCATCTTGGGATGCAGGCCTCTTACCCGTGAGACTAAATACCTACACCTGCTCCGAATTCTAATTTTGTAAAAATATTATGCATATGAGTTTAAGTATGAGATGATTACTGAAAGCTGAGATTTCAATTGTGTTTTTCTTATTCCTTTCTTTCTTCCTTTGTTTTATTTTTCCGTATTTTCTCCACTGAACATAAATTACTTTATAATTGGTATAATAATACCAATCGTCTTGAAAAAAATCACATGATAGTAGTAAATAGTATTTGATAAAAAGAATTTACTGAAATTTCTTTTAATTACAAAGTTTGACTTGTCCCAGAGATGGATGTTGTGGCAGAGCAAGTCAAGCCCCAACTTGGATGCCAGCAACCTATCTTGGAGTCCTGGTTCAGCATCCAGCCTCTCCTTTTCCCATTCAGCTCCCTGATTATGTATCTGGGAAGCAGTGAGTGATGGCTTAAGCACTTGAGTTCCTGACAACCATGAGGGAGACCTAGATGGTGTTCCCAGCTCCTGGATTCAGCCTGGCCCAGCCCCAGCTGTTGTGGCCATTTGGAGGAGTGAACCAGTAGATGGAAGATCTCTCTTCCTCTGTGTGTATGTCAATTTGTCTTTTAAATACATATACACACACATACACACACACATACATACATACATACATACATATATAAATAAACAAACATTTAAAAATTCAACCTGTCCCGAATATAAATGTGATTAATATATTTTTAAATTTTAAATACTATGATAAAGAATGCAATAAAAACAATCACAGGTGAATTTGGTGGAGTCATTCACATTAAATGTGAATTAATCAGCTCACCACCAATAGTTGTCAGGGAATATAAGGATATATCACTACACATCTATCAAAATGGATAAAATGAAAAACAAACAAATAATAACACTAGATACTATGAGGATTTAGAGAAACGAGATCACTCATGCTGATGCACATGTATTGTGTCGCTGCCTTTTTGGAAAGTAGCTTGCCAATTTCTTTTAAGATCAGACACACACTTGTCATGCAGTGCAGCAGTTGTAACTTTGGTCCTTTATCCCAGAAGGAGGAAAATCTATGTTTTCACGAAACCTGTGATACTGCATGCCGTGGCACTAGCTATAATCGTGGGGAGAAATGGCTGAGTAGTTTTGACAACCACATTTGTAGCAGCCAATAACAGAAGCAACTTGATGCTCCTGCGTAATTAATTGGTAAAAACTGGGGTGCACCCTTATCACATGGATGGACTTAGCAGTAAGAACCTAGCCTACTGTTGATACAAGAATCCACTTGGAGGCTTCACAACATAATCACCCTGAGTGAAGACAGCACTGGTATCCAGGTTTCCTGTCACAGGGTTTGTATGAAGTTTGCAAAATAAAAAAATGGTCACAGTGAAGAACACATGAGTGGTATACTGCCAGTGGTGAATGGGAGCTGGAGAGAATTCTATTATTTTATACATATTTGGCAATTTCCATAATCAAACACTAATAAAAACATTGCAAGATGAATTTATAAATGTAGATTATGAATGCATTGTTCTCATTGTCTTAGAGAATGATTCAGGAAAAACAAAAGTCCTCGCACAGTGTGGGAAAACTCTGAATAAATGTACTACAACAGTTGAGGCAGAGCTCACACTTAGCCCATCTAAACAGGAAGAGACTTATTGGTCATATAGATTCATGAAATGTTTGTCCTAAGCCTTAATTTATGTTTTATTTTATTATTAGCAGACTTTTTTGCATTACTCAATTTTTCTCCTCCATTCATAGACTATAAGTATAATAAGACCTGAGAAAATTAAGGTTAATTCTTGTTTGCTGGGTTCTTAGTTGCTATTGAGCCTACCACAGAAAAGCTAATCAACTGTGTAAAGTTCATGGGCAAAATACTTGCCACAAGGAGTGTCAAGTTCAAATCCATCAACATTTGAGTCTGTTAGAGGGTGAAGAGAACAAGCCATAGACTGCTGTATCTAGATTTTTTTTCCTTCCTAAGGAATCAAAGTCTTTGTGAACATTCATATTTGCATTGCATTAAAAAAGCAACTAGATTAAAATGCTCAGTTAAACTAAATACCAAGTAAATGTCTCTTTATTATAACACAAAAGGCTGACAATTTTCATGATATTTTTAGTATTTTATGGGTATTTTATAAGGAAAGTAGATCTTAGTTGTATATAATCAATTTTGATCTTGGACATGTCAAAGTAGTTAACTATATTCAAGGGTAACAGAGAGAATATAATTAAAGGAAACTCAAAACTAAAAAAGAAAATTATTCTTTGATTCATATGTATACTAAAAATAAAATGCCTCATGTTGCTAATAAAATTAGAAGCCACAAATTTAAATGTAATACCAAAGGACTGCTCAAATTATGCTAAGCACATTAAAATAAGCACATTTGCAAACAAATTAAATATCACTATCCAAATATTTCTCCAGGACCCCTTGTCATGGATTTATCAACACACAAACCTCCTACCAAGAATTTACTTAAAATGTGATCACTGAACCTTATGATATACTATTGTTGTTTAATCACACATATGCTGGAGTTCTCTTTTATAGACATTTTTGCAAATAGATGACTCCAAAACCTTTACCAAGAGATAAACATAATTGCAAATGAAGAAAAGTTAGTTTAAGCTAAAGTTTTCTCTATATGTGGACTTACTGAAAAGTGGAAATTTTCCTCACAATTAGACATTAGTATTTAAAGTTATATTGTGATATTTCTAATGTGATTGTAATGAATTTTATTAAGCAAATTTGCTATAGTGTTCATACTTTAAGACACTAGAAGTGTCGCTTTCCTAATAAAATTATTATATGTATCTGATAAAATTTATCTCTAAACTTATTTCACAATTTTGCTTATGTTGGTTATACATTATTCAAATAAATTATTCTTTAATGGTATATGTTTTAAAAGAATTCTAAAAATAACCTGTTTTGCATTGCATGAGCTTCTATGGTTCACATTTGCTTTATTTTTATACAAACAGTTTAAAGATTTTGACTTTAAAACATTTCAGTAAGAACCACAGTTTTATTTTAAGGGGCTAAAATATTAGCTTGCCTAACATCTTTCCTAAAAAGATTTTAAAAATGATATTATCCAGATTGTGTGGGAAAGTACAGTTATGAGTAGAGTAAGAAGATATCATGACTCCATTTCAAATAAGCTACTAACAAAAATTGGTTCTGGCATTATCTTATTGTTATACTCTTCCATAATTAGACTATAGACCTTTCCAGAATGCCTTTGTTACTCACATTTTTTCATTTTTAAAATTAATTTTCACTTAATTTGAAAGGCAGATAGAGAGAGAACTTTCATCTACTGTTTTACTCCCAAAATGCCCACAACTACCAAGGCTAGAGAGAAATCAGGAGCAAAGAATTCAATCTGGGGCTCCCACATGGGTGGCGTTTGGTGCAGTGGCTCAAGTCTCCAATTAGAATGCCTGCAACCAATATCGAGGTACCCGTATACATTATTGAGTAACTATCTTAAACCTGTTTAAAGAGCCCTGAAGCTACTTCTTAAATAAATGACAGAAAGGTGTTCAGAAATTTTGGAAACATAACGAAATTACTTAAAGAGTATCACTTAAACTCATGGTGCAGTCTTTTTTTTTTTATCACACTCAAAGATCTTTTGAGAAAGACTTAGGGAAGCTGAGGTTGTGATTTTTTTTTAGCATTTGGTTTTACATTTATTTATTTATCCTTTAATAATACAGTGATTCTTCCCACTATACCCCCCTCCCACCCACACTCCCACCGCTCCTCTCCTCCTTCTCCCATTCCCAGTACATTCTCCATTAAGATTCATTTTCAATTAACTTTATACACAGATCAACTCTATACTAAGTAAAGATTTCAACAATTTGTTGAATCTTTGTTGGCGAGATGTGTTTCTTGTAGGCAGCAAATAGATGGGTTTTGTTTTTTAATCCATTCAGCCAGTCTGTGTCTTTTATCTGGAGAGTTGAGGCCATTTACATTCAAAGTTACTATTGATAAGTAATGACTTTGCCTGCCATTTTTCCATAAATATTTCTATTTTTTACTTTGGATTTCCTTTGTATTTTAGTGAAAGATTTCCATTCTTTACCTTCTTCCATAGTGATGATGATGTTTCTGTGTTTCTGTGTAAAGTACATCTTTAAGCATCTTCCACAGCACTACATGGGTGGTAACAAATTCTTTTAGTTTCTGTTTTTGTGAAATGTATTTATTTCACCTTCATTCATTAATGAAAGCTTTGCATAGTGTTCTGTGTTGACAGTTTTTTTCTATTAAGACTTGGAATATATCTTGCCATTCTCTCCTATCCTGTAGGGTTTCTGATGAGAAGTTTGCTGTAAGTCTAATTGGAGATCCTCTGAGAGTAATCTGGTGTTTCTCTTGTGCACATTTTAGAATCTTTTGTTTATACTTTACTGTGGTGAGTTTGCTTACAATGTGTTGTGCTGAAGATCTTTTCTGGTCGTGTTTATTTGGAGTTCTATGTGCTTCATGTACTTGGATGTTACTTACTTTCTCCAAATTAGGGAAGTTTTCTGTTATCATTTCACTAAAAAGGCCTTCTAATCCTTTCTCTGTTTCCATGCCTTCAGGAACTCCTAGAACCCATATGTTGGGTTGTTTGATGGTATCCTGTAGATTACCAACAGTGACTTTGAGTTTTCTAATTTCTTTTTCTTGTTTTTTTTTTTTTTTTTTTTTTGTATTTTGTATGACTGTATAATTTCCCGTGCTTTGTCTTCTATGTCAGATAATCTTACTTATTCTACACCAATTCTGTTGCTAAGGGTTTCCACTGCCTTTTTTTAATTTGTTATATTGACTTCTTATTTTCAAGATTTCATTTTGATTTCTCTTTAAAATCTCAATCTTATGGGAGAAATTGTCTTCATGTCATGTATGGATTTCATTAATTCATGCATTTGCTTCTGACTACTTCTATATAACCTTTAGATCAATTTTTTGAATTCTATTTCTGGCATTTCTTCAATCTCATCTTCACAATCTAATACTGAAGTGTTGTGTTCTCTTGAGGGTGTCATGTTGTCTTTCTTTTTCTTGTTTCATGAATTGGTGCATTTTTTATTTGGCATTTGTGGTGATACTCTTTGGTTTCTTCTTTGTTTTTTCATTGTGGCAGCTTTTATCTTTGTACCACCTCTCTGTAGATTAGTGGAGTGTCTGCTTTCAGTGAATACCTAGAGGTGTGTCGTGGGTGTGGCCATTGAGTTCTGTTCTCCAGGGAGAAGGGTATGTCAAAGGTGACATACCCAGACTTAGTGTGGTAAATCTCTCTGTTTTATTTTTATCAGAGGGAAGGTTTATTCTGCTCAGCTGAGCTCCTCTCCTCAAAAGAGGCCAATGCCTAAGCAGTAGCCCCAGTGGATATATTTATTGTCCACTCTGCCCAAAGACCATACAAAGGACCCATGGAGTACTAAGTGTAATCTCAGATTCCCCCAGCAATGTGCCTAACCAGGTAACCAAGGAGCCCTGAGTGTGTGGAGCCTTCCACAGTGAATGCCCAAAGTCCCAGCCACACTGTGAGTCCTGCCACACAACCTCAGGTTTTTCACAGTCATGAGCACCCAGCTCCCTGGCAGTTCTCCCCACCAGAATCAGGAGTCTCCACTGTGCTGGTTGCTGGGCGCAGACAAAAGCTGGCACAGCTATTACCTCTGACCAAAATGATGCCACTCTTTTCAGCTTGTTACAGGATGCTGTAGCAGGGTGATCAGGGAGAGAGAAACGTGCCCCTCTTTTTTCTCCTCTAGTTTGGCAGGTACACTATACCCTATGGGAGCTCCAAGCCAGATTTCGTCTAGGTTCTTCCTGCAGCCTTGTCACCAGTGGCTTAGGACACTGCAGTCTGGTCTCACCTCATTCTGCAATGCTGGTGTGGGGGCTGTAAGCTGCTGGAGTCCTGAGTTATGGGTGTCCATGACCTCCATGTAGGTCAACTATGTCCCTTTGGTTTGCATGGAGTTTTCTTTGCTGTTTTATCCCTAACTCTTCCCTGAGACTGCACTCTCTTCACTTTTTTAAAACTATCTTCTCCTAGGCTAGAGTAGTAAACTCTCTACCTACTCTGCTATCTTAATCCCTCTATGGTGCAGTTTAATATTTCAAAAGCTTTTCACCTCTTAGGAATAGGAATCTTTTTTTTTTTTTTGACAGGCAGAGTGGACAGTGAGAGAGAGAGACAGAGAGAAAGGTCTTCCTTTTGCCGTTGGTTCACCCTCTAATGGCCACCACGGCCGGGCATGCTGCGGCCGGCACACTGCGCTCATCCGATGGCAGGAGCCAGGTGCTAGGTGCTTTTACCTGGTCTCCCATGGGGTGCAGGGCCCAAACACTTGGGCCATCCTCCACTGCACTCCCGGACCACAGCAGAGAGCTGGCCTGGAAGAGGGGCAACCAGGACAGAATCCGGCACCCCGACCGGGACTAGAACCCTGTGTGCCGGCGCCGCAAGGCAGAGGATTAGCCTGTTGAGCCGCGGCGCCGGCCAGGAATAGGATTCTTAAAGTTTATCCAAGAAACATTTATGGCATCTCTCCTTGTGAAAGAAAACTTAACAGTATTGTTTACTTGAAAGCAGTATCTATCTCAGAATAGTAACCTAATCAGGTTTACCTTTTGCAGGTACATAATTTAAAAATTACCAAATGAAAATTATGTATGCTTACATACAGGATTATTTATTTTCATGACTCAGAGAATTTTCCTTAAGTAATTGTGAATCAATTGTGTATTCATGAACTAAACTTTTCATCTTGTATTATATTCCAGTGACCTCTCTTTGGATCATAATTTGTTCATTCTATTTCCTAGTGTCTTGTACGCATTTACACACACACACATACACACAGAGTATATTGGCCCAAAGGATGTACTACTTGTCAGTGATACATTTTTGGAAAGCCGCCTTATATGATGGTACATTTTAGCTGCCTGTTAGTTGATGTTCTTCATTTAATCATTAGAAAAAGAGCAGAATATGAATTACCTTTCTCCAAGAAACAACCTCTTTGCTGATAGTCATGAAAATATCTCATGTAATGTGAAATAAAATAGATTGCTTAGTATTATATTGAGCAAAATAATCAGTTCGATTTTTTTCTTGTCATTTTTCTGTAATACAGACAACAATCCTAATCTTGGCATTTTATGAAGACTTATATGTTAGACAACATGTGAGTATATCCTGTCATCTATTCCTCATGAAAATCTCACTCCGCTATAGTTGGGAATCTGAAATTCACGTGGGCTAAGATCCTGCACTTCTAGAAACTTAGGCCTGAATGATTATAAAATTTGTTCCACATTGATCTACAGCTGAGTGTCATGAGCTAAGATAGATTTGGAAAAATGTTACTACTTAAGTGAACATATCTTATAACCTTAATTTCCAGATTAAAAAAGAAGAAGAAGAGGGAAATCTATTAGGAGTCTTTAGGGGGTCTTTCAGCCAAGAGACATTGATAATCCCTTAGGAAGTGATTGAAGCAATAAGAGTAGGAAAGATGACTAGATGATGGATGTGAAGATTCTGTGGAGGCAACTTCAACAGGATTTAGCAACTGATTTGTTCTGGTCCTTCAAGAAATAGGAAGTAGAATTGGAGATTATGTATAAGGACTCTTTAGTGCTGAGAGAAATGGAAAAAATTATTTGACATCTACACTGTTGCTCTCATCTGCTTTCTAAACCAAATTAGTAGTGAGCCAATAGCAGCCTCCTGTTGGTTCTTGTGCAAGGTGCAACTAGGGCTCTGGGAGTATAAAAACAGTAACTAGAAAAATGTCTGGGAAAAAAAAAGGGCCTGCACCACGGCTCCATAGGCTAATCCTTCACCTGGCAGCGCCGGCACACCGGGTTCTAGTCCCAGTCTGGGCGTCAGATTCTGTCCCGGTTGCTCCTATTCCAGGCCAGCTCTCTGCTGTGGCCCGGAAGTGCAGTGGAGGATGGCCCAGGTGCTTGGGCCCTGCACCCCATGGGAGACTAGGATAAGCACCTGGCTCCTGGTTTCGGATCAGCAGAGTGTGCGGGCCACAGCACGTTGTCCACAGCGGCCATTGGAGGGTGAACCAACAGCAAAGGAAGACCTTTCTCTCTGTCTCTCTCTCTCTCACTATCCACTCTGCCTGTAAAAAAAAAAAAAAGAAAAAAAGAAAAAAAAAAAGGAAAAAAGAAAAATATCTGGATCTATCCACGGTTTTGTACCCCAGCTTTGAGAGTGTTGCCCCATATGCTCCCCAAGTTGTGCCTTTCTCCTTCTTGCACAACTCATCTAGGATTTCCAGACATACATGCAGCTTCCTCTCACCCAAGAGACTCAGGTCCCACCTGGGAAACAGAGCCCTCCCCACCTTCATGCAGGACATACACGTGTATGAATATTACTGGATCTCATTTTTGACCAATGATTTTTACATGTCTCCATTGGTAGATTTCTTTCTTTAAATGAATACTAATGCACACTTAAGGAAGCAGCAGGTGACAGCTCAGCTCCTCCGTTCCCTATTACCCACGTGGGAAACGTGAATTGAGTTTCTAGACCCCAGTTTTATCCTGGCCCAGGCTCAGTTGTTGCAGGCATTTGGGAACTAACCAGAAGATGGACAATCTCTCTGTGTCTGACTCTCTTTCTCTGTTTCTCTGCCTTTCAAATAAGTAAAAAATTAATAACAACAAAACATCTAGTGTCCTATCATTTAGGATGTAGAAATTTATAAGCATTGTCTTCACTGAATTATGCCCATTACACAAGAATATACCCTTCTCTTTTTTAAAAAAAAAAAAAAGAGATCATTTATTTATTTGAAAGGTAATGTGACAGAAAGAGGGAGCGACAAAGACAGAAAGAGATCTTTCATTTACTGGCTCACTGCCCAAATGGCCACAATGGCCAGGGCTGGTCCAGGCAGAAGCCAGAAGGCTGGAAGTCCAACTGAGTCTCCCACATGGATGGCAGGGACTCAAGGTCTTGGACCACCTTCTGCTACTTTCCCGAGAGTGTTAGCAGGGAGCTAGATCAGAACTGGTGCTCTGATATGGGATGCTGGTGCTGCAGGCAATAGCGTAACCCACTGTACCACAGCACCAATTCCTCATAATATACTCTTCCCTCCTCATTTCATGATCTTTGTCATGAATTTCAAATTATGTGATATTAATGTATCATCCCTTTCAAAGAAGTAGAAGATATTTATGTAATATTTACATATGAAGCAAATGTAGCAAAATATTAAAAATTATTGTCTACATAATTACTGAGCAAAAGAGTAAGAAAGGGGAAATAAAAGATTCAAGAGAAAATATAGCAAAAATATTTAAATGATTTTTAAACCACAATGTGATATTGCATTTAGTCACGTTCTAAGAAAAATAAGTATTTATATTTGAAAAATGTCCATGCCATTCATAATTTTAATGCTAGGTATATTTTATTGCTATATGCAAAATAAATCATTTTTTAAAATTCACCCACAAGGAATACTGCTAAGACACAAAGATAAGGCTCTTGATAATAACTCAACATGTAGGGTTGTGTGAGGATGAAGGCCACAATTATCTGACCACTAGAGTTGCTAAGCATTAAGTATGTTCTCTGTTGAATATAAGAGAACAATTTAAAAGATGTGTTCATTTCATCTAATGGGTTGTGTGAATTCTCTTTCCATCAGCTTTTATTTCTAAGAGATGACATCTCTGAGTTTTAGTATAAATACCAACAGCATAATGGCATACCTTAAAATGAATTGCATGATACATCTACAATGTTGCTGGTGTGTGTCATCAAGTACTTTTTCTTCCTAATCAAATATAGGCACCTATTATACTTTCCACAGCCTTAAAGAGATTTTTCTGATCACTTTCAACTTTAAAACTATTTTGGCTAACATTGTAGATGTCACCATTCAACAATGTTTCTAACTGATTTATCATTTTAGAAAACCAGCAAGTCCCAACTTTAACTTTTAACTCCCATAAACTTTAAACATAAACTTTTAAATGTTCTTATCCAGAAAATAGAAAGTCACTTGTTTTGTCCTGCAAAGTAAGATGTGTAGGACATATCTAAAAGAAATTTGAAATATATTTTCTTCTCAGAAATGAATTTTCTTTCCCAAGGATTAGTTGACTTACATTAACCTTGCTATTTCTAAAATTCTATGTCTGTAATAAGTTCATACCATTTAAAATACTATTTCCTTTTTTTAATTCAAATTTTTAAGAAGGCTTCTATTTAATGAATACAAATTTTATAGGTACAGCTTTAGGAATAGAGTGGTTCTTCCCCCTATACCCGCCCTCCCACCCCAACTCCTGTCCCACTTCCTACTCCCTCTCCCATCCCATTCTTCATGAATATCCATTTTAATTAACTTTACATATGGAAAACCAACTCTATACTAAGTAAAAATTTCAACAATTTGCACCCACCCACCCCTACACACACAAAGTATAAAGTACGGTTTGAGAACAAATTTTACAGTTAATTCTCATAGTACAACTCGTTCAGACAGAGGTCCTATATGGGAAGAAAGTACACAGTGACCTATATTATACTATGAACATTCTACCATATTTGCTTTGTCACATACCTATTCATTTATTTGCTCTTGCAGAAATGTTGATGTTTGAAAGTATCATCAGGGCTGGCACCGTGACTCACTTGGGTGATCCTCCACCTGTGGCGCCGGCATCCCCTATGGGCACTAGGTTCTAGTCCCGGCTGCTCCTCTTCCAGTCCAGCTCTCTGCTGTGGCCCAGGAGGGCAGTGGAGGATGGCCCAAGTGCTTGGGCCCCTGTACCCACATGGGAGACCAGGAAGAAGCACCGGGCTCCTGACTTCAGATCAGTACAGCACCAACCATAGCGGCCATTTGGGGAGTGAGCCAATTGAGTGAAGACCTTTCTCTCTGTCTTCTCTCATTGTCTATAACTCTACCTGTCAAATAAAAAGTAAAATAAAATAAAAAATGAAAATATCATCAGTACACTTCACCAGTATGTACTTTAGTATATGTATCAGAAACCAAAAATGAATATTTGCTTGAGTTTTTCTCTGTTTTTCAAAATAGGCTTTACATTACGTTGCCGTGCACATGTCCTAAGTTAGCACTTTATGAATTTTGACAAATGTCTGTATCTGTGTAACACAAACACCTGTTGACTTATAGAATGACACCATCCTTAGAAAAATGTTCTCTTGCCTCTTGCAAGAGAATTGTTCTTCCTCCTCCCACAGGTCATTAGAGACATTGAAGTGGGTGAATCTAGTGTTTTCTGTAAGTTGAGTTACAGAGTATGAAGTCCTCCAAGAAAGGCCTCTTTAACTGGTAATGTTTTTGAAGTATGAACTGCTGTTACATGTTGCAGGACTTTCTTCCTTCTGGTTGAGTAATATCAAGAAACTAATAGATTAATCATACAGAAGAACAACAAAAATAACTGCATAGATTAATAAAAGAAAAGACTCCAACTGGGTCTATTAACATCATATTGAGCTAATCAGACTTTTGATACTTCATTTTCTCTGAAAAACTCGATGGTTCTGTTACTGTTAACATCAACTATATAGGTGGGAACAATTTTCAGAACTCATGGAGCACTTAATGATGTGTTTCAGAGCCAGAGCTAGAGGTATCTGCCTAGTTTTCTGGTCCCAACTAGAGGGCTTGTCCATGACACCCTGGGGCTAGTGTTTATGTATTTCTTATAGCAGCCAAAGTACAAATGATCATGGTTAGCCCCATAAATCTTAATAACCCATCATGGAACTGAGGCAAAGACACCTATGGATAAAAACATCTTCTGAGCATGCATGTTGCCTCCAGAAATCCACCTGTGATTTAGTGACCAAGAAGTTGATGCCCCAGAAGAAAAGGGAGAACCAGTCAGTGTTGTCAAGTCTCGGTGTACCTCACACTATGAGGACTGGTAACAGTGACTGTGCCGACAGAACACTGTCTGCATTTTGGGTGCTCAGATAAGCTCTTTACATTCAATATCCAATGGAAATTTTTACAAGGATTCTTTGAGATAGAATATTCTCTGTATTTGTAAGACAGGGAAAATGTGTCTTTGAGAGGATATGCTAATTCCATAAGGTCCTTGCAAGTCAAGCAGCAGAGTTAGAATTGGAGAAAGACTTCAGTGATTCCTAACTGCATGTTCCCTAACACTAGCGTGCTGCCCCCATGAACTGGCTCATCTCTCATGTGTTAGGTCCAATGATGTGAGTTGTGCTCTCTCTATGAGTTTTTCTCATTTACTTTGGAAAAAGATAAATCATTCTGTGACCCTAGAGCCAACTGACGGAAAGGTGTAGGAAAGCTAGGCTGGCAAAATGAACTGAGATTGGAGTCTAGTAACGTTGCTTCATCTGAACTGCCTGGTCTCCTGTTTCAGTTCTGGCTGGCATAAATGTCATCATCCCGATAATGCTGAATCTTTATGAATGGGTGGAAAAGAGAGTCCATTTCTCTTTACTGACTGAGAAACAAAGAAGTAGGCCTCCAGTGTCCATGATAATCAGGCCACACACAATTGGTACAAAGTTTCTAACGTCGTAAGTGTAAATACTGAAACAGTAGAGTTCCACTGGCTGCTCCAATACAGGCTCTTGGACCCACACTTCTTAAAGCTCTATCACATCCTGCCAGTTCTGCAGGTAGTTGAACTGGTCACATTTCTCATAGCACATCTTCAGTGGTCAGGAGTTGCTTGTCTGTGACAGTGTGTGTCCTACCCTAGTACTGCTGCCCCACTCGTGACCTCAACATCAACCTGTAAAGTGACTGCTTGTGTTTCTTAAGTCCCGCCACTTCAGTCCAGCATCCAAGACCCTATTTGACCTCTTATACTAAAATAGAAAAGTGGTCGCTAGGGAATGTTCTCCTGTTATCTCTCTAATATTTGATAGCATGCAATCAGTGGCCATAATGCTTCTATTGTCACATGAACCACTTGTAGAGAAAAATGAGAATTAATTATCTCTTTAATCCCCTTCCCATAGTTTATAATTCTAGCAGCAGACTTACTTGGGACAAGATGAGAAAATTCTTAGCTAGTCTATGACTAGTTAAGATGATGTGGCTCAAATAATTTGAGATGATTTTATTTGAACAGCATGTATTTAATCCAGTCTTAGAGTGTTTGTCATTGTTATATAGCAAGCAGTCTCCTATCCCATATGTTGTTATAAGGTAAAAGAATAAAATTAATTTATTTTATTTTTTATTTTCTTGTTTAACAAAATGAGTATTTTCTTAAAGTCACTACTAATGTCAAAATTCATCTTTGGGTCAGGTTGTTTCTGATAAAATATCTTGCTTAAAAATTAAGTTAGTTTAGTCATGGTCAAAACAACAAATATTCAGCAAATTTTCCTGTAAGATCAAACATACATGATTACTTTGAGACAAGAATGGAATAAAAGATCAAGCAGTAACAGAGGTTTTGCAGGGAAGAAAGCCAGGACCAGGGAGAGAGGAGAGGCAGGACCAGGGTGCGAATTTGAAGGACTCTACATGACGGAGTCTGATGGAGTGGCTAAAGAGTGCTTTGAGGTGACTGTCTAATTACAACTCTTACTTATTTGCCTCCACAAATGTAATTTTTACTTGCACATTGCCACAAAATAATAAATAAATTATTCATAATTTCAAATTATTTGAATGGGCCAGTTAATGGAATTCCAAAGAAAAACTAAAGCAGCACAAGTAGAAGAAAGTGCTCATGGGCAGGGGTGACCATGAGAATGCAAGGTGCCAGAAGTTGAAGTCCTTTGTTGAAGGTTTTAAATGCATGTGGACATGGGTTTTGGAATCAATGCCCACCCCACCTAGGTATGTAAGTGCAGCTGGCTCTGACTTTCTCACACACTTATTTATTTATAGTGGGAATTTGCCTTCATGACTGTACATATCTGGGCTAGGCTTGGGAAGCAGCTAACACCTGCCAATGTCCGGGTCTCATTGCAGAGATTCTGACATTTTTGGGGTATAGGGGTGAACTCTGAGCGTCATCGTGAATTAAAAGCTTCCAGAATGTAGCCAAGACTGAGAAGCATTGATCTAAAGCTGCCAGGAACTATGTAATGACAGAAAAAACATCATGAAAATAACATGCAACCAAATTTGGCATGCTCTACTGTCTCAGGAGGCCCCTCATTTTAATCACAGAACATCAAACTAATTTTAGCAACTCATTTTTTTGTTTCTCCAAGGATTCATGTAATTATTGCCCTTCTAGATGCATATGAAAGAAGTAATTCCTCAAATCAAATGACTCTCTTTAGAGCATTAGAGCTGAAATCCCTCACACGTCTCCAGTTAGCAGAATCTGATAGGCAGAACATGAAGACATTACACAGAATGAAACCTGCACACATAGAGGCATCAGTATTTGGGGGTCAGTTACATAGTTCAGAAAGAGTGCAAGTCCCATGTGCCTTTCTCTTGTGTCCATTGAAGACAAAGCCAAGTGATCACAACATTTTTACAACTTGTGTAGATTTCTACCACTTAGGCCTATTTCACACTTGCTTTAGCAGCAAATGCTCCATCAACTCAAGTTATGTTATACATTGGACCCTAATGGCCAAGTGACCAAAATAATTTTTATCTAAGCTGAGACTGTGTGTATGTGTAGGTTTAGGAGGTGCTACAGATAATGACATCAGGCATCAGCTGGGACCTCCCCAAGCCAGGCAAGAGCCCTACTCATCCAAGGGCCACACAAGGAATGTCAGTCAACATCAGGGAGAAAGGAAGAGATTCCCTTGGCCAACAGGAGGAGCACCAAATTACAGAAAGCAGAGTAGGTAGTGACTAAAGTAGTATGTGCTGTGGAGTCAGGCAGAATGATGTTTGATTAGGAATTCTAGCAAACTAGCAGCCGTGTGGCTTTCTCCTACCTATGCCACATATTGTAACTTTCTGCCTGGTTTGCTGTTACAGCCCAACTGCCTACTATGAAATAGCCTTTCAATAACTGTGTTTGAATCTATAGGCGAATGAATGAATACACAGGCTTCAGATTCTCTCAAGTTTGTTTTTCCCTGCTGTGCTTCTGGATACAAGGGTCAGAACAGAATACCTAAATCACAACATGTTTATCAGCACTTTTAGAGAAAATTTATATATCTGTTCAACAGCCTTATAAAAACGTATTCCTACTAAGCTAGGTCTTAGAAAGTCCCCCAAGTCTCTGCAAAATAATGGCCTTAATCCCCCCAAATTCTAAGTGTGTTTTTAACAGATGGAATTTCAAATCTTTACATTTATCAGTATTAAACTTACCTTAGATACTTAGCTTTACATTTCCCCCATGTTTGATTGCTGCACATTTTGATTCCCGCTTCATATCTTGTTTCTTATCAGCCTCCAAGCACTGCAATTTAGCAAGTAGTCAAGTCATCACCAATAACAATATTGAATAAGGGAAGAAAATGAAAGAACTCTGTCCTCCACTGTAGGCTATTTCTTCCTATAGCACTCACTTTTTTAAAAAAAGTTACTGTATTTATTTGAAAGGCAAAATTAGAAAGAAAGGAGAGACAGAGAGAGGTCTTCCATCTACTTGTTCACTCCCCAAATGGCCACAACAGTCGGGGCCGGGCCAGGCTGAAGCCAGAAGCCCAGAGATTCTTCTAAGTCTCCTGTGTGGGTAGCAGGGTCCCAAGCATTTGGGCCATCTTCCACTGCTTTCCCAGATACATTAGCAGGGAGCACGATTGTAAATGGAACAGCCAGGACTCAAACTAGTGCCCATATAAGATGCTAGCATTGCAGGCAGCAGCTTTATCTGCTAAGCCAAAATGCTGGTACTGACACTCACCTTTTAATCAATCAGTGATAGCAATAGTTCTCCAGGGAGTAACAAATCAAACCATACTCTTTTTTTTTTATCTAACTAGTATTTTGGGCAGCAGACATGGGTGCCTTCTGATTCTCCAATTATTTTCAGGACTGATGACCTCACTAGAAATGACGTTACGTTATATTTGGCAGGTAACCACTGTAAATGCATGGAAATATTTTAAACTTTGGAGCCCTTGTCTTTTTTTTTTAAAGATTTATTTATTTATTTGAAAGTCAGAGTTACAAAGAGAGAGGAGAGGCAGAGAGAGAGAGGTCGTCCATCTGATGGTTCATTCCCCAATTGGCCACAATGGCCGGAGCTACACTGAGCCAGAGCCAAGAGCCAGGAGCTTCTTCTGGTATCCATGCAGGTGCAGGGCCCAAGGACTTGGGCCATTTTTTTTTTTTGACAGGCAGAGTGGACAGTGAGAGAGAGAGACAGAGAGAAAGGTTTTCCTTTACCATTGGTTCACCCTCCAGTGGCTGCTGCGGCTGGTGTGCTGTGGCAGGTGCACTGTGGCTGGCACACCACGCTGATCCGAAGCCAGGAGCCAGGTGCTTCTTCCTGGTCTCCATGCGGGTGCAGGGCCCAAGGACTTGGGCCATCCTCCACTGCACTCCCAGGCCAAAGCAGGGAGCTGGACTGGAAGAGGAGCAACCAGGACTAGAACCCGGAGTGCAGGGGCTGCAGGCAGAGGATTAGCCTATTAATACTTGGGCCATCTTCTAAAATTACGCCAGGTCATTGCAGAGAGCTGATTCAAAAGAGGAGCAGCCAGGACTAGAACCGGCGCCCATATGGGATGTCAGAGCTTCAGGCCAGGACATTAACCTGCTGTGCCAAAGCACCGGCCCCTGAAGTCCTTGTCTTTAAAAGATCTGAATCACCCAGACTGCAAGTATTTTAAGACAGGGATGTAGGACCTCACATAACATATGACCCATAGTAGTAAGTAGTCATTAACCACACTGAAAAATGTACCGTGAAATGTCTGATGACTTGCTTTTACCATTATACAGAGGAGTCTTCAAATAGTACAAAGCATGGAGAATTATTATCAGTTGAAGACAATAACTTTCAGCAAATCGCACCTGCGTGGAGTTCCCAGCTCTTGGCATCAGCAGGGTCCAGCCTTGGCTGCTGTGGGCATTTGAAAAATGAACCAGTAGGTGGGATCTGTCTGTCTGTCTCTCAAATATATAAATGAATTTTTTATAAAGCTTTTATTTAAAGAATATAAATTTCCAAAGTACAGCTTATGGATTACAATAGCTTCCCCCCCATAACTTCCCTCCCACCTGCTACCCTCCCCTTTCCTGCTCCCTCTCCCCTTGCATTCACATCAAGATTCATTTTCAATTCTCTTTATACACAGAAGATCAGTTTAGTACATATTACGTAAATATTTCAACAGTTTGCCCTCACATAGGGACACAAAGTGAAAAATACTGTTGGAGTACTAGTTATAGTATTAATTCACAATGTACAGCACATTAATGACAGAGATCCTACATGATAATTTTTTTAAAAAATTGATTAATTATCTATGCAATTTCCAATTTAACACCAAGTTTTTTAATCATTTGTAATCATCTTTATATACAGAAGATCGATTCAGTATATACTAAGTAAAGATTTCATCAGTTTGCACCCACACAGAAACACATAGTGTAAAAATACTGTTTCAGTACTAGTTATAGCATTGCTTCACATTGGATAACGCATTAAGGACAGATCCCTCATGAGACGTAAGTACACAGTGACTCCTGATGTTGATTTAACAATTTGACACTGTTGTTTATGGCATCAGTAATCTCCCTATGCTCTAGTCATGAGTTGCCGAGGCTATGGAAGCCTTTAGGATTCGCCGACTTTGATCTTATTCCAACAGGGTCATAGTCAAAGTGGAAGTTCTCTCCTCCCTTCAGAGAAAGGTACCTCCTTCTTTGATGGCCCCGCTCTTTCCACTGGGATCTCACTCACAGAGATCTTTCATTTAGGTCTTCTTTTTTTTTCCAGAGTGTCTTGGCTTTCCATGCCAGAAATACTCTCATGGGCTCTTGAGCCAGATCCGAATGCCTTAAGGGCTGATTCTGAGGCCAGAGTGCTATTTAGGACATTCTATGAGTCTGCTGTGTATCTCGCTTCCCATGTTGGATCATTCTCTCCCTTTTTTATTCTATCAGTTAGTATTAGCAGACACTAGTCTTGTTTGTGTGATCCCTTTGACTCTTAGACCTATCAGTGTGATCAATTGTGAACTGAAATTGATCACTTGGACTAGTGAGATGGCCTTGGTACATGCCACCTTGATGGGATTGTAATGGAATCTCCTGGCACAATTCTAACTCCATGATTTGGGGCAAGTCCGATTGAGCAATATATAAATGAATTTTAAAAGCAATATTGTCTCTCTCACACAGTAAACTCTTGTTTCTGGCATACCTGTCTAGAAAGCAGCCAGATAGTGAGTTTCTGCATCCATATTGCCAAGACCCAATCCTGCTTAATTATTGATAGCAGTAGCATGGCCAAGGGCCAGTTAACTAATTCTGAGCCTCAGTTTTATTTTCTCTAAAATGGGATAAGATCTCTGAGCTCATTGGCTGCTCCCAGGCTTCATAGGCACTAACAGATGTGAAAGACTTAGTTCCTTGCTCGTGGTAAGCACCATGGATGTGCTAGAGCCAGGCTGTTGGAGTTAGGGATACTGTACCACCTTTCCTTAAGAATCAGCTCGAGTTTTCTCTCTTCTTACAAATCTATGCATTCAGTTTCAATAGTTCCTTCCCCAGGAATTCTATTCTGACAATTACTTCATTTGGCTTTAAATAACGAGATGTATTTTTCCATAAGTCGTGTTTTTTGCCATGGAATAGTTTCAAGTAAATGCACACTCATGGCGTTGGATCCTATTGTTCCTCAGGATACTGAGTTTGAGAGATAGCTTCTTATATTCATGACAGAGTTTAGAGGTAGGCTTCCGATTCCTGGAACCAAGCTCTCAGCCATCTCATGAACAACTCTTCTTAAATTCTGCAAAAGAGAAGCTTGGTAATTGGATCTGAAAAAGAAATCCATTTTTCTATTTAGAGTAGCTGCAGCTTTGAGCAGGTTTTTTTTTTAATCCATTTGTTGTTTGTTTTAAATTAAAAAGGCAACATTTTCTTAATTTTTTTGTTTCTTTTTGTTACCTTTATCTGTTTCTTCCTTCCTGCCCAAAGTTGACAAATTCAAAGAATGATCAAAGAACTTATTATCTACAGCTGACAACTGTGTTCTAACTCCCTGAATATTCACCTTATTTCTTAGGAAGTTCATCTTTAATAAGTGAAATTCAAAGAGATGTGTGTTTTTATTCTTTAGGAAGTATGTCTCCTGGAAAAATAACGTAAAATTTTCCAAGTAGTCACGGTGATTGTAACAGTTCCTCCCCAAATTGTGATGGACAGATTTCCCCAAAATTTAAAATAAGAAGTTCTGTTATTCTCTTTTGAAATTTTTTAAGCATCTCAACTTTGATTTTTCAAAAAAAAAATCTTGTTTATTTTACTCATTTGAAAACTATAAAGAGTGAGAGAAATACAAATAGATTTCTCTTTCACTGGTTCACCCTACAAAATACATGCAGCAAACTCAAGCTGGGACTAGCAAAAGCCATTCTCTCGTGTGGGTGACAGGATCCCAACCATCGCCATCGCCACTGCCTCCCATAGTGTGCACTGGAGGGAAACCAGAATCAGGAGCAGAGCTGAGGCTTAAATCCAGGCACTCTACTATGAGATGCATGTGTCTCAGGCAGCATCCTGCCTTCCAGGTCAATGCCAACTCTTGCTGTTATACTCTTGAGTTAACAAATATTTTGGATGAAATACAGTAAGAGTATTAAGACAGTGAACAAGAAGCCCAATGTTTACCATTTAAGAATATTCTAAAAGTCGATGGAAAATAGTGTAATAATGGATGTAAAGTGGAAGAAAATACTTGTTTAATGAAAAAAGACATTTCTACCAGCTCATTTATGTTACATAATGTAATGTCAACAACAGCTAACATCATCATGCAATTTTAGGTTTGCACATTAATTTCTACAATAAGCATAATTCCTGAAATGCTTGGCTGAAATTAGGTATTTGTTTCATTTACTATAAGGTGACTGATATTAGGTTATTGTCTGTATAATGATGTTTTTAAAACTATTATATTTAATTCTGTTGCAGCAGTAATCTAAAATCTAAATTAGGTTGTGACTGAAGGTAGCATGATATCACTGAGCGAGCTTTTCTAAGTAGCAAGCTGCTGTAGAGTAAGGAAACAGATATCTTAAGGGAAAATATCTGAAAATACTCTGAGAAAAATGTTATTTGCATGCTTGAAGATTATACTTCTTTGGTTGAAAAAAATCTAGAAATTTTGAAGTTGCATTGCCACTTCTAGAATAGAATTGTTATGCAGATTTACTTATAGAAGCTACATTATTAAACCTTTATTTGAAAGGCTGAAAGGTAAAATGACACTGAGAGACAGAGAGCAAGAGAAAGCAAGCTTCCATCCAGTTGCTCACTCTTCCAATAGCCATGTATGGTCCGGGACAAAGGCAGGAGCTGGGAACTCCATCCAGTGACCCCACTAGGGTGGCAGGTGCGCCAGCTCTGGGGCCATCCTCTGCAGCTTTCCCAGGCACTTAGCAGGAAGCTGCATGGGGACCAGAGCAACTGGAAGCTGAAACTGCTCTCTGCCTCGGAATGCCACACATCACAAGCAGCATTTTAGCTCCCTGTGCCACAACTCCAGCCCCAGAGCCACACTTCTTAATTTCTCTCAACAGCACTAGCGATTTAACCTTTTACAAGCTCTTCATGTGTATTATAGTTTGGATTTTCATTTACTTTTTGGTTCCATTTCCATATATTTAGCAATTCCTTGTAAAAATATAAGCAAAAAGAATCAGAAGGCTCTTCCACATTTCAAAGATGGTGGACTATAGTCGGCAAGCCTGCAGTGTCCAGTGTCCATCTGGCTGCTGATGTCCTTTTTCACTGTCCCTTAAACTTTCCACTGCTTTGTGACTCATTTATTCATTTATAACATTTATTTATTCATTTATAACAACTCGTGTTGTCTTGAGCTGGGTGTCAGGTACAGATAGCTGATGTTAATCCAGAGATTACACTAAGGAAGTGTACAGAAATAAACTTGGCTACAAAACTGCATGTAACAGAATGGAACTGGGTCCAGAGGCCAGACAAGGCTTTTCTGAGGATATAATTTTGACATCTGAGGTCTACATGAGTAAGAGTCAGGTTGGAGGTAAGGGATGGAGGCAAACTGCCTAGGAAGGGTATGAAGGAGAAACAAATATTTGTGTCCTCCGGTGGAGGAGAGCCTGGAATCTTCCAGAACAAGAGTAGGCTGTGTGGTTGACAGGAGAGAGCAGGGGACTGAGTAGGAAAGTGTCTGAATTTCTGTACATAGATATGCAATATGTTCTGGTTAAAAATAAGAAATAAATATGAGTCAGTAGGAAGTGCAACTTTTCCTAATAATTTATTTATACATTGGCTGTTCATTTTTCTCCTTTATACTTTCTGTATTAAATATGTGCTTTCTTTATGCCACTGTGCAGATACTTTGGTAATATTTTACTCTGGAGACACTGATGTTTCTTCTCTATAGAAATGCACCCAATGTATGATGAATCACAGACCAAGGGGAAGAATGTATCCACATTTTCACCTGCATTTCATCTGTGACTATGCAGATTGCTTCGGCCAACGTAGTCCCAAACTTCTCTTTGCCTTTGGTAAAAACGTTGCTTTCTCAAAGTTTACTCTTGACCAGCAGCCTGGCTTTGTTTCAAAGCCATCTTTTTTTCATGTTATCTGTAGTGGAAATTAGGAGCGAGCTGCAAGTTTAATTTGTTAGAGAAGAGGTTGGTTTTCCCACCAGAGAAGAATTGGAGAGCAAATTCTCCTCTCTCACCCACCTGGGAAAGTGAGGAGTTGTGTGATTGACAAGTGAAAGGATGACACCTTTCGTGTGGCATGGAGACATACAGAGCCAGCAAAGCTTCATTGCTTTACCTAGAATAGCAAGAACATTTCAGTGACTCCATAACATCTCATTATTTGGAATCTACTAAAATTCCCTGAAGAAGTTGTGAAAAGCAACGGGTATTTCACAAAGTCTACTTGAAATGGATAAGACTCAACAGAAAGGTGGCATGCTATTAATAGTCTGTGTCTAAGTAAAGTCTAAAATATTACAGTGTTTCTCCCCAACAATGACATTAGTCACTTTAAACAAACCAATTTTTTTCAAGTGGAATGAGGTAGATAAATTAACTCTAATGTCATCTATAGTAAAATACTATTCTAATCATGTGCAAAAATAATCCAAATGCATGAGATGTGTCAGAGCTACTGGTATGTGTAGGAATCATCAGGTTGTTTCTGGATGGAAGATTTAGAAGGCCTCAGGTCACTTGGACGAGTTTTCACAAATCACCTAAACCAGGTCAGATGTTAGGCAACTGATACTGAAAGAGATCTAGTGAAAGTCCACACTGGAAAGAAAATAAAAATCTGAAGCAGCAAAATAATTGTATTTTAGCGTTAGAAGCACTATTTCTTAGGTTCTATGTGAATACTGACAGGTAATCAGTTCCATTAATATATTCTACTCCATGAATAAGCTGATACTCTAAAAATAACTAGATAATTGCATGGCACATACTCATTTCTGTGGCAGCCCCAGGAGTCTGGCAAGCTAAGGAAGTTCCCCTTGAGCTTCTGGGGGCATCCTGGGAGGTGTGCATCTGTGCTCGCTTCCCGGGAGGTGTGCGTCTGTGCTGCTTTCCTGCTAACTGAAGAAACTCAAGTCTGGTTGTGGAGTTAGTGAGCAGGATGTGTTTCTCTAGCCTTTAATTCTTTGGGCATCTTAAACCATCAAGAATATGTTTACTACTCAGTATGGCAAAATGATTATGAACAGGTTTTTGGATAAGCACGTGACCGCTTGAATTCACATGTTATTTGGGAGGGTAATTGTACAGTTTTCAACTACATCACTATTTGCAAAATGGAGATAATCTCATTACACTCTACAAAGGGTGACTGTGAGGTGGTTCGGATGAGTGAAAGGGATATGTGAAAAAGCGTCTTATTTCTTTTTGGATATACATAGGTGGAAAATAGTTCTTAAATAAATGAGAATACATTAAAATTTAGAGAATGCTTTGTATGTTGGCTTAAATTTCCATGGGAGATGCAGGGCTGCATAATAAGGAGAAGGATTTTTAGATGACTTGATGACTTGTGGCCTTGTGAGGGCCACCAGAGCCACTTTTACATCATGATTCTTGTCTGTCCAGAGGGGAGGGTAATATGCCCACCTCATGCAGTCCTTGCAAGGTCTATTTGTAATGCCACACATGCAACAGGAGAGTAGCCTACAACTTGTGCTACAACTAAAATGTTTCATTGGCTACAACCAAAAGCTCTGTTAAATAAAAAAGAAAAGACCGTTAGGCCTACCGCTTAAGTGTGGATAGAAGTGGTGAGTGCTATTAACCCAGCAGCGGAAGCCAGGGCAGCAGCAAGGTGGGGGAGGGGAGATGGTGTTCCTCCAGTGGAAAGAAACAGGTAATTTCACATCAGTTTTTCCCTTTAAGGAACATTTTTCTTTTGTTTAATAGTCGTGGAAGAGTACAAGAATGGAATCTGTGCTAACATTTCATATCTGCAGTATTAACAAGGGATCATAAGAGATTGAGAGAAAGGAGACGGATAGATTGTTGGAGAGAAGATGGATCAATAGGATCAGTGGTGCTACATTTATGTGGGTAGTAGATGATAACCAGCCAAGACTTCACCCCAGCTTTTATCCTGCAGCCAGCCTGCATTCCTGGTAATAAATTGGGCTGCTCTAGTTTTCCAGGTCGCTGCTACTTCTCTCTTCCTTCCTCCTCTTTGTTCTTTCCTTCCCTTTCTTGTTGGCTTCCTTGCTTTTCTTCCTTTATTCTTACGTGCACTATTTTTGTGATTCAGAAGAGCAGAGGAGGCATAAATCTGGCTACTATATTTGGAAACAGAAATTCCTGTGTCCCCATAATGCTGTCCACCACTGCTTAGGAGCAATAAGGGTTATTAACAGGTGTATCTTCTTCATTATAGTACAATTACAGCCAATAAATACAGGAGGGATGATTGAAATATAAAAATCACAATTTATTTTTTAAAATTTATTTATATTTATTTGACAGTTACAGAGAGAAAGAAGAGAGAGAGAGAGGTCTTCCATCCGATGGTTCACTCCCCAGTTTGCCACAACTGCTGGAGCTGTGCCAAACTGCAGCCAGGAGCCAGGAGCTTCTTCTGGGTCTCCCACATGGGTGCAGGGGCCCAAGGACTTGGGCCATCTTCCACTGCTTTCCTAGGCCATAGCAGAGAGCTGGATCACAAGTAGAGCAGCTGGGACTTGAACTAGTGCCCATACGGGATGCTAGCACTGCAGGCGGCTGCTTTACCTGCTTCGCCACAGCACAGGCCCCTGAAGATCACAATTTAGCAGCATCCTAGTAATGATTGTTTCAGACAATTAGCATCAGTGGGTGCTCAGTCTAGTAGCCTATTGTATGAAGAGAAAGAAGTTGTTTTCATGGTCTCAGAGTATCTTCCCTAGGATATTTATTATTGATTAGGAAGAAATAGTAAGTTTCAGTGGAGAAACCTGCTACGCCTCACATTAACCAATCAAAGTAAACCTTCCCTGTAAGAAAGAACATGCATCCCCTGTTATGTAAAAGGATGAAAGATGTTTACTTTTGGTGCCAAAATTGTTGAAGTCCATTCATAGTCATTTTTACAATATGCATTTTTAAAGATCTATTTTTATTTATTTATACATCAGAATTAAAGGGGAAGAGAAAGAAGGTGAGCAAGCCATCTTCCATCCACTGGTTCTCTCCCCAAATGGCCGCAATGGCCAGGGCTGGGCCAGGCTGAAGCCAGGAGCCAGGAACTTCTTCTGGGTCTCCCATGTGGGTGCAGGGGCTCAAGCACTTGGGCCATCCTCTGCTGCTTTTTCAGGTGCATTAGCAGGGCGCTGAGTCAGAAGTGGAGAAGCTGGGACTCAAACCAGCACCCATATGGATGCCAGCACTGCAGACAGCTGGTTAACTCACTGCACCACAGCACCAGTCCCTACAACAGGCATTTTCAACATGACATTTTCGAGCACCCTTCCCACACACTGAGGAAAGAGGAACACCACTTCTTTGGTGTGGCTACCCTAAAAAGGCAGGGACTGAATTTACCTTAGACAAACCCTAACTGAAGGATACCCTAAAAGCAAAAATAAGTGTTCTGCTGGCCACTTGAACAAATCACCCTGAAAGTATTGCACAACTCTGCTTTGCAGTGGAAGCATCTTGCGAGTAGTGATTTGGAGATTTATAATCGGTATGCAGATTCCCTGCAAGGTTTCTGGCAGACGCCCAGAATTAGACATATGTCTTAAGTGAGTTCATATTACTGACTCATGGCCTTCCCTGAGCAGTCTCCAAGCTCAGGATGCTATTAGGACTCCAGGATTTATTTTATTCTTCACACGAGCTGGCAGTATTTAATATAACCATATTACAGACTCGCAGTCAAAAGCAACTACAGTGAGGTATACCAGAAGCTTAACGCAGGGTTTATTTGCACATTTTCTCTCCCTTGTAAGTTTGCCCTCCTACCCTTTGAGAAGAATCTAAAGAAAAATATATTTTCAAACACTGCAGTTGTGTTTCCTTTTGAAATGATACATTCTTCCTGTGAACAAGGCTCCCCGCCTCGCGCACTGGTTTTCCTGACCAGGGAAGATGGAAAATTCTGCAGAGGCCTCCCTGGGCGGGGCCAGGGCTCCCTTCAGCCATGACTGACAGCCTCTGCAGAGCACCCTACTGCTGGCTCAGCTCCCAGTCTCTGAGTCCCGCTCTTCCAAGATCCAAGACCCTTGGCTCTCAAGTATCTGTTCCTTACCTTTCCTAACGCCCCTGGCCGCTGCTTGCACACTGTCTCCTCTTTGCTGACATTCTAAATGCATTCCTGCGTGGCAGCCTCGCGGGCAGGGAACCCCGTGCAGGATCATATCCTGCCTGTGAATAACGAAGACACATTTCGGAATCACTATGTTCTGTATTGTTTTCGCATCAACGCTGCGCTCCTTTCCACGGCTGCTGTAAGGAATCGCCGTGAATGCACTGGCTTAAAACAGCTCACTTCCTTACCTCGGAGTTCTCCAGGACAGAAGCCAACAGGGGTCTTCCTAAGCTGGAGGGCAGTGCTGCTCAGGGTTGCCTTGCTTATGGAGGCTCCAGTAAGTGCTCATTCCCTTCCCCAGACAGCAGCACCATCCTGACTTCAGGTCCCCACTCACCTCTTCTCCCCTCACTCACCTGCTTCCTTCTTTCCCCATCAAGTACCCTGTGACTGCGTGGGACTCACCCAGATGATCCAGGACGGTAGTCCCAGCTCAAGACCTCTCACTCACACCCACAAGGTCCCCTTCCTCTGAAAGATGTATTCTCACAGGTCCTGGGGATAAATTTGTAGGCCAACACCCACCTACCTCACTCAGCTTGCCATCGCTATGCAGTAAGGACAACACAAAGCAGGATTTTGAAAATGTGGAAAACAATCTATACTTTATTGAACGGATTCATCTAGAAACTAAGGAGACTGTCATTTTTGCAATGAAGGCGTGTGTGCACAATCCTGGCCTTTGAGGTAACTGCCACTATGCTGTCATTTGTCAGCTGTGACTTCTCCAGGGTTAGCGTTAAAACACATGTGCTGCAATGGAATGTTTAACATGTAGAGATACCTGATTTATAAAGAAACTGAAACCTGTGGTTTGTTTTTCTCTTATAGTAAAATTATTATTTTATTAACTTATTTCACTCATCGAAGGAAGGAAAACTCTTTTCATGTCAGACTAGCAGTGCATGCAAAAATATATATTAGAAAAACCATCTAAATAACATAAGTGTGGTTTTAATATAGTTTAATGCTTATATTCATGGTTTTATCCTCAAAATTGTAGAAAATAATTTTAATTGCCCTTGCTGATTTTAAAGATGTGCAAGAAATTCAAAACAGCATCAATTCAAAATGAAATTTCATTTAATATTCATCTTTTAATTCTCCTTGGAGAACACTGGAATTGAATTTAGTAACTGTAGTGTCCTAATGGAAACTGGGAATAGAAATGGAAAGAATGAGAAGTGCCCTTCTGGAGCTTGAACTCAGAGTCACTTCCATTTCTTTCCATTTCCTTTCAGTTCTTGAAGTTTTGCAAGTATAATTGAGGCTGGGCCACATGAGCCCAAATGCTCAACGTGTCAGTAAACTGTTATCCCAGCAGTCCATGGCAAATTGACTTCTCATTTCTCCAGATAGATTTAGAATTAACTGAAGGATAACTTCCCATGCAGGTAACAACAAAAGTGTTACATATATATAAATCTGCTCTATATACCATATGCAATATTATATAATTATAATCATATACATATTTACATAATACTATCAAATCAATATTATAAGAATTAATTTGCTTATCCTACTTGCAAATATGATTACTCATCTTCACAACCTCTTTTACTTCTGCCTCTTTTCTCTTAATGAAGCATTCCAGATAGTGGATATTTTGAAAGTAACTTTGGAAGAGCTAAAAAAAAGTTTAGATCATCGCACCATTGAATTATTTTGTTAGAATTCTGGTTTTTAAAGGTGGAAGGGAACACCTACCTGAGGCTTTCACCTCTTCAATGATGTGAAATCTGCTTCCTACAAGAGCCAGTTCCACGTCCTGGAAAACTCCATTCTGTCTTACGCAGAACATACCTCACTCTGCTGTCTCCAGGATTAGCCTCCCAGGCTGCTACATGAGTCAGGGCCTGTATGCAGAAGACAGTCTGATTGCAGAGGTAGGCATGTATGGCACTCCCAGTACCTGACTTTACAGTGTTCTCAATAACAACTGTAATTTCAAAATTCTAGAAACTTTCAAAAATCATATACCGTTGTTTCAATTTGATTATAATGTAATTAAAATTACCTTTAAATACTATAATACAGAGTTAAAAACTAAAATTAGAACTGCAAACTCTTACGAAAAAATCTACTCAGCACATATACATTAATTAAAGGTTAATTGTTAGATCAATTAACCTTTCCCCCAAAGGCAAGCAACTCCACTGGTCTTTTCATGTAATTTATTGGATTTGAGTGGGATTACAATCTTATAAACTCAGTGTAATCTGAAGTGCCAGTCCTGCTGTCTACTTTTCTTCTCCATCTCAAGCAATAAAAGAGAAAATGTTTTATCTGTCAAACAATTTTTTGGAACACAGTTAAAAATCCTGAGGAGAGATCACTTGTTTTTAACTTTAGCATGTGTATAAATGATTTTTATTTCAGTGATATGATGTTTCTGTGTCTAAGAAATAGATTGTGGGGCAAGCTTATGGCATAAGCTACCTCTGGCAATACTGACATCCCAGAGGGACACCAGTTAGAGTCCCACTGCTCCGCTTGTGAGCCAGCTCCCTGCTAATGCACCCGGGAGAGCAGCAGAAGACGGCCCCTGCAGCTCCATGGGTCACCTAGATGAAGCTGCAGGCCCCTTTCTTCAACTTAGCCCAGCCCTGGCTGCTGCAGCCATTTGGAGAGTGAAGCAGAGGAGGTAATATTCTCTCTCTCTCTCTCTCTTTCTTTTTCTCTCCCTCCCTCCTTCCCTCCCCCCTCCCCCACTCTTCCGTCTCTGTAACTCTGCCTTTAGGATAAATAAATATTTTTTTAGAAAAATGGATTATCTATTACTGCATACAAATTATCCCAACACTTGGCAACTGAAAACAATAAACAATACCTCAGATTTCTGTAAGTGAGAAATCCAGGGTGTTCCCTCTTCTCCCTGGATTCACTCATTTCTACTGGAGTTTAAGTACCCAGATAGGGTTTCATTTACACTCTAGAGTTTATGCACCCCAGTATGATTTCTCAATATCATAGTTAGGTATTGGAAAACCTGCAATGGTGCCAGGTTGTATCAGAACAAATAATTTGGGTATCTCTTTCCAAGAATGTAGCAGATACTTTAAAATGGAAAGTAGAGTACGAATCTGAATTACCTGATTTTTTCTATGTTTACAATTGGAGAAAGGTAAACTGTGATGAGGCTGTATAGTAAAATTCTCCAGATAATCGGAGTAAAGTGACTGTTTTGGCAGCAGTAATTATTTTAGGTAAATGTCCTAAGTATTTTATTATATATAATATATAGTATTTTATTTTATACATATATATCATATATATATATATATATTGCTTTGCAAAGTTTCAATTTTTTTTTGAGGATAATAAAATCTGCTTTGTTGTTAGCAAGATTCATGTGAAGGAAAACTTGCCAGCTTTCGCCCACTGCTGATCCTAAATCTGTCTCAGTCTAGGTACAGCATGTTCTGTTGTTCCCAGTCGGAGGAGTCTCTTTCACACGGAACACATCCCTCACTTTGGTCCTCATTTTGTACCAAGGATTCTGGGCATTTTGAAGTGGGCATAAAATCCAATCACTTGTTCAACATCTCAGATTTTATTCTTTCAGCATCCTGGTTTCTCATCCTCCTAATGAGAGAGATGAAGGCGGTTGTGTAGGAAGACAGGATGTACATTAGGTAGAGAATTTCAGTGGTGTATTTCCTGTTTGTAGGGAAAACTGTGTGTCCCAGTTTGCTGATCTATGTCATTAGTTTAAAGAATAAGTTTATAAAATTTAGCGTAAAGTTATCATTATAGTTAATAAAATGTCTTACAAAGTTGTTTTGAAAATGCCAATTCTATTAGGACATTATTTACTTATGTCGGTTTTAAGTTAAACATCATATTTTATCATTTGGATTGTTATCTAGCAATGCTAGTTTTGCATTTATGCTTGTATAAGATGAAGTTCTGAAGAACTTCCTTCTAAAACATTGTGCAATATGAATATTTAGAGCACAACAATTTTTAAAATTTTATTACCCTAGTCTAAATGAAGTCATTATTTCCACCTCTAAAAAGTGATAAAACACATTCACACAGCCACAAGTTTACAGTTGCATTATGGTCAAGACTGACTTTAAGGAAATAATCTGTGTGTCACAAAGTAAATAAAAATTTAGTTCCTGGGAGCACATTTGATTATATTTAACAATACTCATTTAATCAGAAAAAGGCAAAAAATATTATTTGGAGATAATGTGACTTTATAACTACAAAACTCAAGGTAAATTCATGAAAAGCTGATTTAAAAATGAGTGTTCACTAATTGAGCTATTAAGTTAATATATAAAATACATAAATTATATATATATAAATTATATATATATAATTATATATATATATATATGGTAGATAGTTCCTGAATGTAATGAAAGTTTAATTTTAAAGCAATAGACATTACCCAAAAATTACAAAGGTATAAATTTGACAAATGTCCAAAATCTATAAAAAGAAAGTGGTATAAATTACTGGGGTAAATGAAAGGGAACAGTATAAATGAGGAAAGGTTACCTTTTTGTTGTCTATTCTAATGGTATAAAAGCATTCATTTATCTTAAGCTTCTTTCCTTCTCTGTCTAAACTCATTCTAAATCTTCCCCTTTCATGATAAAATCCAGGAAATACTTCCAAATCATACACAGAGGAAGACCATGAAAAAAATGCTCAGAAAGACCTCTGAAAAAGAAGAAGATTTGTAGTGGGAATGGGTTCATCTGGCAAGTGTGGAAATATAATCAAAAACCCTGCTCTTAGCCCAGAAATCCTCCCCTCAAAAATACTAGAGAAAGAAAGCACTGTTATTGTTGACCAAGCATTCACCTGAGGGTTATGCCCAGCACAGGCTATGCACTGAGTTATTTCAAAGACACACATAAAACACACCCTTTCATAGAGCCAAGCAGGTGCAGCCAAACAGGTGGTTTAAGGATAAACAATGACTGGTCTGAAGGGACTTAACATGTTGCCCTGTGTAACATGGAGGTCACTGTAACACCACCAGGTTGTTGAAGTTGCCATCTGGTAGCTAATTGGCTTAAGGCAGAGCAAAAGTTAGCTCTCTGGTCTTCAGGAGTAGAAGCCCTGCCTGGAAGAGGCAGGCCTGCGGGAAGGTAGACACCAACCCACACACAGACATTGGGAGAGCAGGGCTCTGTCTTTGGCTACATTCACATTCGAAGAGGAGAGCTCCCGGGCCACGAGAGACACTGCTGGGCCTTCAAGCTGACAACAGACCAGGGAACACGTCCCTTGTCGTCTTCAACAGAATTTACTATACATTTCAGAGACAGGAGAGAGTCTTGTCCTTGTGAAATTTCTTAAGTAAATACTCTGAGAAAAAAGATGAGAGAAGAAATCTCTTCATATTCAACAGGGAGGATTAAGCCTTTTATTTTTAAATAGTTATTGTTCTTAAACACTGAAATGGATCATCCAGTTTCAGCAGCAGCGAAAAACGAAAAAAAAAAAAATGTGGATGCAAAAAACAGGGCGGTTTTCCAAGCAGTGTACTGAAATCCAATTACACACAGGCAATCTGCCAACCTGAAATTTGACCAAATTACTAAATTGTTGAATCTTTCAGCCACTAATATAGTTAGCAATGATTCTTTCTGGATGTTATGGTAACAAGAGTTCCTTAGGATTTATGCAAAGATATAGCTGACCAGATTTCAATTTTCATCATAGTAATTTGGTAAAGAATATTTAATATTTCAGCTCAAGAGTTATAGTGTGATCTTTAACCTGGTCAACTATGTTCAGGAAATTTTATTTTCTTATTTTTATCTGATTTTTAGCTGCATTTATTTTTTTTAAGATTATTTATTTATTTGAAAGGCAGAGCTATAGAGTTAGAGGGAGAGACAGAGAGATCTTTCATCTATGCTAGCTCACTCCCTAAATGGTCGCAACAGCTGGAGCTGGGCCAGACAGGAGCCAGGAGCTTCTTCTGGGTCCCCCACGTGGGTGCAGGGGCTCAAGCACTTGGGCCGTCCTCTGCTGCTTTGCCAGGCCATTAGCAGGGGACTAGATCAGAAGTGGAGCAGCCGGGACTGGAATTGGCACTTGTACGGGATGCCGGCCCTGCAGGCGGAGGTTTAACCCACCAGCCCTTAGTTAGTTATTTTTGACTTAATGTTTTATTTGTTTTGAGAAATCATATTTTTCACTTACATTAAAGTGAACAGCTTAATGGTACTACTTAAAAAGACTTTGACAAAGAAAAACTAAAAATATTATAGTCCAGAAGGAAAATAGGCAAATAAAATAAAATTAAATGGAAAGATCTTCAACTTCACACATATAAAGTAAATTTAAAAGTTGCAAAATCATTGAAACTATATCAGTATATAATTCTTATGAAGTTGTTTGGCAAGACATTATTTGCACTAAAACTGATACATTCAAGCAATTCTTTATTTTGAATTTTAGCTCCCACATATAAGGGAGCATATATGGTGTCTATCTTTCTGTTTCTGGTTTATTTCAGTCAACATGATGCTCTCTAGTCCCAACCATTTTACAACAAATAATAGAATTCCATTCTTTTTTTTATTCTAGAGTATGTGTATACCACATTTCTGTATACATTCACCTGCCAATGGGCACCTCAGTTAGGTCTCTATTTTGGTTATTGTAAATAGTGCTGCTATGTGGTTTGGGTGTACACCCCGAAAGGAATTGGTGGATCATATGGCAAGTCTATTTCCAGCTTTTTTAGAAATCTCCTTAGTGTTTTCCAAGGTGATCACAATATTTATGCTCTCAACATCAGAGAATGACAGTTCCTCTTTCTCACATCCTCACCAGCATCTGATGCTCTGACTTTTGGATAACAGCCTTTCTGACAGGGGTGAGATGGTGTCTCTCTGTGGTTTTGACAGGCGCTTCCCTGGTACCTAGTGACATTGAATATCTTTTTGTATATTTCTTGGCCATTTGTATTTGTTCTTTTGAGAATTACTTACTCTTTGCTCATTTAATAACAAGATTGCTTGTTTATTTGTTGTTGAACTCTAGAATTTCTGATCTATTCTGGATATAATTTCTTTGTCAATAAGTAGTTTACAAATAATTTCTCCCATTCTGTCTGATGTCCCTTTACTCTAATGAGTGTTTCCTTTGGTGTGCAGAAGCTTTCGCGTTTGATAGAATCCCAATTGTCTAGTTTTGCTTTTGTTGCCTGTTCTTTGGAGGACTTATCCAAGAAGTCATCACCTACATCAATTTTATTTTCTTATTTTTAATGATTTTTGCTACCATATATTCCATAGATATATTCAATATATTTATTGTTACTATAATGAAATTTTAGTGTTGCTATGGAAATTTTCCCCATTTCCTCTCAAATCCTTTTTAAGTCATTTTCTTTCTTTCCCAATTTTCAGCTTTAGAACTTTTGCTATTTTTGTCAAGTGACTGTTTTCTGGAATTATCAATTTACCAAGGCCCTTCATTTTAAATATTTATAAATTTACTATGTTTCTACAGTTGTATTTATGAAATGCATAAAGGTTGTATATCTTAAAGGTTTCTGGGTAAAAAAGCATCTTTGGAAAAATATTTTACCATTTTGAATATTTACTGAAAAGTTTAGTTGACAAGTTTCATTTGTCTTCATGTTCTTATTTTTTCAAATGTTCAGTCGTCTCTTCCTTTGATGCTGGCTGATACAGCTGGGAGTGGCAGGGGATGAGGAGGAAGCTCTCTGCTGGGGAAGACAAAGAAAAGTCAGTGTTGGTCCTAACTGGGGCCACAGATTCCAGGTATGGTTAGAAGTGGGGAGGAGATTAGGTTGAGACTCCAATAGCTCTAGGTTTTACCCCACAGAACCCCTAAGGATCCCCTTCTGGAATACAGTGTTTGGAAAATTGGTCAGAGAAGTAAATCTTTCCATGAGTGCATTTATCCTGCAGGGGTGGCTTTCAGCAATGTTGTCTTTAGCAAGTAGCCTGGAGTGACAGGGGCTGAGGGAGAGCTGGGCAGGCAGTAGAGGAAAATCAAGAAATCATAAAACAACCACACATCATACAATGTGTGTGTGTGTGTGTTGTGTGTGTGAGAGAGAGAGAGAGAGAGCGAGCGAGCACTTTCCATCATTTTTGTAGTTACTTAATTTCTTCCCAAGGAAATTAAACTCAATGAGGGATGTTTACTGTTAGTCATCCCCAACACCTAACCCAAAGCCTGGCATCAGAATTTCTGCATCACTATCTATTGACAACATGAATAAATGTTGAATGAGGATTGTCTGGATTTTACTGCAGTGGTCATGGGGTAATAGGACTTCTCAGCAGCCTATTAAATTGAACAGAGAGATTGACATTTTTGTCTTGGGACCTTGTCAACAGCTATTCTCCTGTTCCTGAGAACTCTCTGCAGTAGAAAACTGTTGTTTTTGTCGTGAGGTGTGGAGGTTTGCTTGTATCTCTTAAACTTCTGTTTTATAAGCTTGCTAAATTTTATTTTGCTGTTCTTTTTGGGAAAATAGCATTTTCCTGGCTTTATATAGACAGTTGGCATTTTTCCCCCATAAACCTTTTATTTAAGGTAAACAAATTTTATGCATTTCATAAATACAACTTTAGGAACACAGTGATTCAGTTGGCAATTTTAATGTAAACAAGATTGGGAAAAACTAATTAGGAAAAAGTGACATTTAAAGTTGGTGTGATCTCTGTATTTTATCATCATGTGATTAAGTCAAATGTTCCAGAAAGTGCTCCTGGTTATCATTAATTCACTATGCACTCTTTTACGATTGGCCTTTATTTCTTACAAGAAATCTTAGTGAATTCACATAGAGGCTGTTGGCTTGGGCGGCCAATCGGACATGCTTTGAGGGAAGCTGGTGATTGTCACCTGTCACAGAATGAGCCCGCAGAGCTTGAGGAAAGCTGCTTGTCCCAGTTGAGTTGCTGGTGTGGCTGTGTAGAATCACTTCCTGTATTTTCCCACTGTTCCTTGCATACCACACTTGTCCAGCAGCAATGACTACCAGGAACTGCAGCATTTGAATTGTAAAACCCTGTAACAGCCACACAGTTGTCATAAAACCCTGTTTGTTTGTTTGTTTGTTTTAATGATTAGTAGACTTCAGACAGGGAGGATGTAGAGTTCTTTTTGTAGAGGCATGTGTTGTCTTCTAAATGGTAAACAAGTAGACTAACTGTTCTGTCAGAACACAAGAATCTATTCTGGGTTTCTGGGTTGTGGTAGAGATCACTGGAGTCCATACTTTGGAAAATTTTTCCTTTGGAGTTAACTCACAGATACCTTCAAAAGAGGGAATATTCCCATATTTGCTATGTGAGATGATGGGAGTATGTGAAGTCATTTTGTGTGCTGAATTTGCTAATTGCTACTGCAACACAAACCCCTGGTATTTTGGTTTATCATGGGACCCCTGAGCTTAATCCACCTTTCAAAATAAACTGATTGGCCTGTACAGAAACCACCATTCTGAGATGTATTTTTTTTTAAAATGTAGGTCAAACACTTTAGACTCTCAGTGGCATAAGCAGCGCTGGTTGTCAACCTCTTTCCTCCCTCTGTTGTCAGTGCAGCCACAGCGTGTATTATTGGAAAGGATCTGCTTTGCAAATTCCACTCTTACAACACAAACAGCAAGCCCAGCCCTGGGTGCTCTGTAGATCCGGTGTGAGCGGCACTATTTTTCACCAGTTACTGAGTTCCTAATTGACTGACATTCACTGTCTAGAAGAAAAGGGGACCTTGACATATTTGAAAGAAGAGAGGAGAGAGCTTGAAGTTGGGCTGAGCTGAAGGGAGACCGGGGAGCTATCAGGAAAAAGCACCATCAGGCCCTGGATTAGAGGAGGTCACAGAGGCAGGTGTTCGCACGGTGGCTCCTTCACAGTGGATGGGGCACCGTGAGGTGATTGTATATAAGATCATCTATAGACATTTACGTCTCCTGCACAGATTTATGGAACTCTAAATGATTTGATATTTAGCAAAGGCCAAAGGAACCCCTCTGAAGGTATTTCATGGAGACTCTATATTTTAACTAACAAATCTACTTTATAAGAAGATGATTGATAGGTCAGATTTAGTTCCTCGGTCTGTCTTTTATTGTATTGAATATCTACCATGGATCAGACCCTTGTAATACGTTTTCTCAAGTTGCCATCATAAACTATTAACATTGTAGAGATTATTGATGTCATTTTTGGAAGCACATGACAATCAAAATATAGGATTTTGTTTGTATTCATTGGCAAAATAAAAAAGTCAATAGAGACTATTAGAAGGTATAATTCTTAGGATCTTACAAGGTATAATTCCTATATATTATTTTTTCAGATTTGAAAAGGCCCTTGAAAAATTACATAGACTATATCTAGACATTAAAAAAAGACATTCAAAAAGATAGCCACCCTACCTACACAAGTTGCTCTATTTGAAAATAGTCATTATAGTTATTCAGATACAGAAGTGTACAGATGAAATTTTATTTAGTTGTGATCATGTAGTAGGCTAATTTGATTATGTCTTTATTCTGAAACATTTGTTACTAGTGACATAGGCAGACAGTTTACCCAACAATGAAGAAAAATGGGAGGATGTCCTGAATGCAGTTTCAAGAAATACTCACGAAACAGAATCATGAGACTTGTTTTGCAAATGTGCAGTTCCTACTGCAATGGCTAACTCCACATGGTGGACGTTGATGCTGTGTTTGTTGGCTTTGTAACTTCATGGCTGACTTTTCTGTTCAGTATCTTGTATCAAAATGTGTTCTAAACTTTTTTTTTTGACAGGCAGAGTGGACAGAGAGAGAGACAGAGAGAAAGGTGTTCCTTTGCCGTTGGTTCACCCTCCAATGGCCGCCACGGCCGGTGCACTGCTGCCGGCGCACCCCGCCGATCCGAAGGCAGGAGCCAGGTGCTTCTCCTGGTCTCCCATGGGGTGCAGGGCCCAAGCACTTGGGCCATCCTCCACTGCACTCCCGGGCCACAGCAGAGAGCTGGCCTGGAAAAGGGGCAACCGGGACAGAATCAAACTTTTCGTGAATGCTTGTTGCATACCTTTCTCAGTAATTGCTTTAGGAACCAATTTGGGGGTTGAAGAGGAGTTCTTTAGAATTTGCTTTCTATGCATCAATTTTAACCTTAAAAATTCTCAACACTTGGTGAGACCATTAAAATAATTGCGAAAGTGTTTACTTTTTTCAAAAATTAAGTCCTATCCTCTCATGGGGCAAAGTTGTTTTCTTTTTTTTAATGTTGAAAAAACATACATTTAGAGTTAACCAACTCGGTTGGTACAGATGAGCCCAATTTTGTTGGTGGTAGCCAAAGCATCATAACCAGGAGCAAGCTGAATTCTCTTTAGGCCTGCTCAGGCATTAACGTCGGCCAGGTCGCTGTCACAATTTCTTCATGTCCTGTTTGATCTGGTGCTCGTTGGCCTTGACATTCACAATGAATCCGAGTGAGGTGAGGTCTTCTCTCTTCTTCATGGCTGACTCCATGGTCGGTGGGAACTTGATGATGGCCTGGGGTGATCAAGCTGGTTTCTCCTGGGAACGCTCTTCCAATGACGTTTGCCAGAGCCAGTCTTGGGCTGCCAGAAAGTAGGTCACATTTGGGTCTTCTGTTGTTCCCTTTTTTGTTTGTTTTTTGGTGATTTGTGGCTCTAGACGTCTTTCAGCACTGCCTTCTTGGCCTTGAAAGCCTTGGCTTGGGCCGGCGCCGTGGCTCAACAGGCTAATCCTCCGCCTTGCGGCGCCGGCACACCGGGTTCTAGTCCCGGTCGGGGCGCCGGATTCTGTCCCGGTTGCTCCTCTTCCAGGCCAGCTCTCTGCTGTGGCCTGGGAGTGCAGCGGAGGATGGCCCAAGTGCTTGGACCCTGCACCCCATGGGAGACCAGGAGAAGCACCTGGCTCCTGCCATCGGATCAGCACAGTGCACCGGCTGCAGCGTGCCAGCCGCGGCGGCCATTGGAGGGTGAACCAACGGCAAAGGAAGACCTTTCTCTCTGTTTCTCTCTCTCACTGTCCACTCTGCCTGTCAAAAAAAAGAAAAAAGAAAAGAAAAAAGGGAAAGGCTTGGCTTGGACTTCGGCTTCGGGAGGGACGAGAGCTTTCTTTTTTCTTTGATTATTTTTTCGAAGATTTATTATTTATTTGAAAGTCAGAATTACAGAGAGACAGAGTGAGATCTTGCATCTGCTGGTTCACTCTCCAGATGGCCGCAACCACCAAGGCTTGGCCAGGCCAAGGCAGGAGCCGGGAGTTTCTTCAGGTCTCCCAAACACGTGGCCCATCTTCCCCTGCTTTCCTATACTGTTAGCAGGGAGCTGATGGAGGTGAAATAGTACCCATCTGCGATGCTGGAGTAGCAGGCAGCGGCTTACCCTCTCTGCCACAACACCGTCCCCAGGGGCTTCCCTTCCTCCCTTGTCTCTGTGACCACGCTGGTGAAAAATGCAGGACAAAGTCCTGGAAGCCACCACCAAGTCAGGGGAGTTATCAGGTGCCCCTGAGTGTACTAGAGCGATATCTCCTTCCAAATTAGCTTTCTCTGCGGTGCTTAATCCAAGTTTTGGGAGGTGTTTTTACCTCTAACTTAACACAATCTGACTTAGGCAACTTTTAAGAATCCAGTTTTAGAAGGAAAAGCTAGCCTGGAATGAGGGGGCTATTTGGATTCTATATCTCTTTCAAAAAGGCAGGATCCAGAGTGAAATCACATTTAAGATCATCTTTCTTGGGACAATGATATATTTTCATACTGTGTGTTAAAGAAAAGGGTATAAATAAACCTTTTTAAACATTTTACTGATTGCATCCTGATGTGTGAAAATCCAAATAAAAATAAATGTTCAGATTGATGTCATCAGTCTTTCTTTTATCTGTACAATTGAAGAAGTTAAGAGATAGTAGTAATTATTACTGCCCCCCTTCTGTGGACAAAAATGTTATGACTGCTTACAGAAAAATTGGAGATTATAGTTATGTGGAAAAAAAAAATTGTTCGTTCAGATGAAAAAAGAAATGGGTAAGCTACTTCAGTCATAAATGTGTATTTCCTTAAAATGGAGTGCCATTGTTTTTCCTTTGCTCTTTGGTGAGAAAGAGGATGTTGAGTTTCCTTAGGGAAGAGGTTGTCTTCATGCTTAGCACTTATCAAAGCAGCTGACCACTGTTTCTCCCTGCTCTGCTGAATTGCCTGTGCAACTTCCTAAGCATTCCATTGAATGTGCTGTGTAAGCTATGAAAAATGCATACGTCTTTACAGCCCATTTGAAATGCTGAATTATGTATTTTTAAGACCAGATAAACAGAGAGATGGAGCGGTCTGGAAATCTCATTTCTTCAGACATACTGCTTGTGGCCCAGACTGATCAGTCTGCTCAGAAGCCCTTTAATGAGTGGGATTCCCCCTACAGAACGTGTGCTCAGTGGAATCCAGCACATTCATTCCACAGGAGGGCCAGGCACCGGGTAACAATCCATGTAGCAGAGTTGTTGCATACAACAATTAGACATGGTACTGGGACTCGTTTCCACGATTACCCCTCTCTGCCTCCAAACTCTAAGGGATTATGGGAACAGGGTGAAAACCCAGAACAGGAGAAATGAAGCAAAGACAAGTGTTGAAGTTAGGGATCAGATAGGAGCCCCAGAACTATGTGTTGCAAGAAATTGCAACCATCAGGTCAGGAGGTCCATCAAGGCCTACAGACGCCCAGACCGCTGCCCATGTTGGTGGTGAGAAAAGTCCGTCTTCCCAGCAGACATTTGTGACTGAGGCCTGACGATATTGTTGGGGTGATAGGTTATGTTGAACAGGTCATGAGTTGGCCAGGCAGAATGGTAGTGATTAGAAATGAGGGAAGATCCTAAAAGTCATGGATTACAATGCTTCTATAGAACATTAGTAATACTAATATCCAACCTTCTGTTAAATGACCATCTGGTGATTCTCTGTATTCCCTAAGACCCTCTGATGTCAGATTATTGTCACCCCATAGAGAGACAGGAAGAGTGAGGCCAAGGCAGCATAAACTCTCTGCACAGGCACACACGTTCCTCTAGCAGCTCAGACTTGAAAGCCACCGCCCACAATGCTACCTCTCATTGACCATTGACGTTTGTGAGAGCCAAAACCATTCAATAATTTATTTATCCAGGGACACTATGAGAGAGCACGAGGCACTTCGATGATCTATTGTAGTGTGGTGAGTCACGACGTCGGTGGCTAGAAATCACTGTCATTTCCTGTCACTTGGTCTGTGGACCAGGGGTCCTGACACATCTTAGATAGGTAGTCAGTCTGAGTCTCTCCAAGATAGCACTCAAGGTGTTGGGTAAGGCAGGGGCTTCATCTGAGGGCTCGACTGGGGAAGGAGCCACTTCCGTGCTTTAGGGTTGTGGTCAAGATTCAAACTCTTGCAGGATGTTGAACCAAGGATTTCAGTTCCCTGCTGTCTGTGGTGGGGAAGCTTCGCTGAGTTCTTGAATACATGGAGTTCTCCAATGTGGATGATTACAAAGCCAGACAGAGAGTCTGTTAGCAAGGCTGAAAGCGCTCTCATGAATCTTAAGAAGGGACATCCCATCAGTCTTGCAGTATCAGCTGTCACTCAGGACATACAGGACACAAGTACAGGGAGGCAGAGCTCACTAGCTTAGAGTCTGGCCCTTAACAGATTTGGAAAGAAAAATGCCTTTTTCTAACAAATAAGCATGTAATCTGACTACTCGTTATGATGCTAGAAGAAATAAACAATGTAATTAAATAATTAGAAAGCAATTAAAAACCAAATTGCCCATATAAAAAGTCTTTCCTAACTCCAAGCTGTCAGGGTGGATTTGGTTATGACTTGATTGCTGTCGTAAGTGCATTATGCAATCACATATCTGCAGTCACATGTCATTATGGCTGATTGGCAATTATTACAGAGGAAAAAGAAGTTCAATGTTGCTTTTAAAGTACCAACTCTTTCAATTGGGTTAGGATAATTAAGAAGTGGTTCTGTTTGTTTTAGAGATGCACAATCCATTTTTCCTTTGACATGGAAATGAGCAACGCTAGAAAAAAAGCCTGTCATACAAAACCATTAGAGAAAATAATCATTTGCTTTATCTCCTGTAGTTGCTGTTGTGATAAAGATATTTCAGATTTTATTTTAAAAGAGACAGCATAGTTACTAGTGAGCAAAAAAATTAAATCCTTTTGCCATCCCAGGTTTGACTTTAGGTTTCCTGGGTTACAAAGATTTATGCATTGGCTAAATCAGAGTATCCATGTAATTTAGCCCCGCATGCCTGAGTGAATCGGGCACCTCAGCAATTTTGTTGCAGGAGGAGTCTAGTGTAGGATCTTGGCTAAACAGCACCAGGAGTTATGCTGAGCACAGTAATGCATCACTGTTTGTGTATAAACCTCATCATGATAGAAGGCTGTAGAGATCCTAAAAGATGAAAAGTGAAAGTTTATTAAATCTTAAGGTAAGTTAAATAAAAGGCAAATTTAAGTTCATCTGCATTATTTTTACCTTCTAGCGAACTAGGAGAAAAGATGGAATACATATTTCAGAAAAAGTAGAGAATTATAATAAAATATGATCAATCATAATTTATCTCCCAATTAAAAAATTTTGATAAAAAACAGAATCTTAAAAATATGCAATTTAATGTAACAGAATCTTAGAAATAAATTATTTTATCACATTGATGGACTTCAAAAAATGTTATAATAAAAATTTTAATGGATTTCTTTTCAAAAATAAGAAAGAACAAGGCCCATATATCCAACAAAAAACCCACTAAACTTTCTATGAATCATTTGAACATCAAACAGTAACATAAACAGGATAATTATTCTTGTAACATTTTCATGCATTTTAATTGGTATATTGGCCTCATCTTTTCAAAAATACTATGTCTCATTTACCAAAGAATGTTTCTTAATTTTTTAAAAATATAATTGCCTGTAATCTTCATCAACACTGCATTTTATGTTTTCTTGTTTTACATTCACAAAATTTGGAAATATTGACATGTGTTTGATTAACTCTGAGCATGCTTTACTATTTTTATCAAGAAAAAATGTCTGCATGTGCTGAGATATCAAGAAAAGTCAGAGTGGATTCTATTAATTAGGGGTAGTTCTCAATATAAATTTCTTTATATTTAGATAGATAAATATTTGTAGATGCAATTCATACTACCTTTGTTTGAAAAACATTTTTGTGATACAACATAGGTTTTCTTCATCATTCTTTTAAATATTTTTGCAATTGTGGATGCCTCAAAACTGTAGACTTTACAAATTATCTACAATGCTCATATAGTTTACAAAATTTCCAATTTAAACTTTTTCTTCCAAACCATTTTTCTAAGAGTTGAAGTATTTGGGCCGGCGCCGTGGCTCAACAGGCTAATCCTCCGCCTTGTGGCGCCAGCACACCAGGTTCTAGTCCCGGTCGGGGCACCGGATTCTGTCCCGGTTGCCCCTCTTCCAGGCCAGCCCTCTGCTGTGGCCCAGGAGTGCAGTGGAGGATGGCCCAAGTGCTTGGGCCCTGCACCCCATGGGGAGACCAGGAAAAGCACCTGGCTCCTGGCTCCTGCCATCGGATGATCACGGTGCGCCGGCCGCAGCGCGCCGACCGTGGCGGCCATTGGAGGGTGAACCAACAGCAAAGGAAGACCTTTCTCTCTGTCTCTCTCTCTCACTGTCCACTCTGCCTGTAAAAAAAAAAAAAAAAAAAAAAAAAGTTGAAGTATTTGAATACTCAATACTAAAATATCAAAATTAAGTCCTGAGCAATGTTTGAACTCCTGCAACATTATTTTAGTCAGGTGGTTTGTTCTCTTCATTCCTTGCTTTCGTAAAGTTAGAGCTTTTCCCTTCTTCATACTTTATTTTCAATATCTAAAAGCACTAAAACTCTCAGAGCCTGAAATGTTTGGGTGAATTATTTATCAAATAGTTTAGAATGTCAACTTTATTTTGAATAAATATAGAAAAATTATGTAGCTTTTTAAAAAAGATTTATTTATTTTACTTGAAAGTAAGTCAGAGTTACATAGAGAGAGGAGAGGCAGAGAGAGAGAAATAGGGGTCTTCCATCCGATGGTTCACTTCCCAAATGGACGCCATGGCTGGAGCTGTGCTGATCCAAAGCCAGGAGCCAGGACTTCTTTTGGGTCTCCCACATGGGTGCAAGGGCCCAAGGTCTTAGGCCATCCTCTACTGCTTTTCCAGGCCACAGCAGAGAACTGGATTGGAAGAGGAGCAGCCAGGACTATAACTAGCGCCCATATGGGATGCCAGCGCTTCAGGACAGGGCGTTAACCCGCTGCAGCACAGCGCCGGCCCAAGCCTTTGTTTTAAAGTACAACTAATACCATAAAGTGTGATAATTAAAATAACTTACAAAATAGTTCTCCAAAATCTAATATATTTCTAAAATCTGATAGGCAACTTCTCATAAGTTCTCAAAAATTGGAATTGAAAATTAGTGAAGTTAATTTTTAATTAGTATAAAATAATGTTTCATTATTAACAGAATTAATTTCCAAAAGCTTTACTTTGATTTCATCACTTGATTGAAAAAACACAAGCAATTACTAGAATTAACTGACTTCAATCTGGAAACTCAGATATCCTGATGTTTCAACATTTACAAATGTTAAGTGGTGATTTACATCTTAAAATCTCATCTGTAAGTGTCAAAGAATTGGGAATTAGGACAAGGGCTTCCCCGAGAGCAATGGTTCTCAAAATGTGGCCCCCAGACCAGGGGTGACAACCTGAAAATTGTCAGACATGCAGTTTCTTCAGCCTCACCCAGACATCTGTTACTCTAAGCCTTCCAGATGCTTCCGATTCATGCTCGAGTGTGAGAATCACTGCCAAAAATTATGCTTGTGGGGCATCTCCTCCATGTTGATAGTTATTCTCTAAGTGCAAGTTATTTTTAAAATTTATCTAAGGTAAACATATGGCAAAGATAACTACCAAATAAACCATCTACTACTGAAAAAAAAAAAAACTTAGCTACTCTATTGAGTAATATGACCAAATTTGCATGAATAATTGATAATAGGCCAATTTCTTGTGTAAATATGACTACTTGTGTTTGTAAAGCTGCAAAGTATTTGATTGGTTTTTCTTTAATAAATAATTATATCCATGAATAGTATATACTTCTGAGATATAAAGTAATATAGTACCATTTTACTATATTATAGTATTAATATTTTGAGATAGAAAGTAATACATGTACATATAGTATTACATAAATGTACATATAGTATTACATAAATGCCATAGCAGACAATTAGCAAAATTTTAATTTTGTTGTGGCTTTAGTTATCTATCTTATCAGTTTTTACAAGCTAACCTTATGGCCTTTTTAAAATGCATTATTATAAAATGACTTCAACTGAAAGATCTTTTTATATAAATAATCTACCTGGGAAACAAAAAGCATACAGAGTGCTATACCTAGCACATATTTCATTGTTCGTTTTCACTTTTGTTGTCTTTATTTGGTCTTTTATTATATGTTTGGAAAAGAAGAAGTAGATACAGTTTTTGATAGAAGTCAATGGCAGGAATTAAAACATTCCAACACTTACCTTCCTCTTGCTCATGTTTCTTCTGTGTGTACTCTGGTGGGCTGTGAAGATTTAGACTCTTCCTGGAAATAATGAAACAAGGAATTCAGGGTGAAAAGAGTTTTGCATGTAAAAGGCTCAGGATGAATGCATCCTGACTGTTACCTGGCCAGAGCTGAGGGCTTTGAGGACTGGGACTGAGTCAGCAGGAGTGGAACCCTTCTCTTCTCTCAACTGGGCTGACCTTTTCCTCTGATTCCTCTTGGATATTCTCTCTCTCCCTCTCTCCCTCCCTCCCTCCCTGCTTCTCTCCCTCTCTCCCTCTCTTGTTATTTTGTGTTTTCATTTTGGGGAAGTAGAGTACAGATTGGATAAATTATGAATGTGAAACAACTCACTACATTCTGGGTGCTCTGTAGTTCATGCCAAAAATAAGTGCTTATTTGTATGGAAGTAAACACACATATTCATACTCACAGACGCATCCTGTTTATATAAAAGGCTCAATCATCTCTCCCTTTCCTAGAGTAGTACGCAGGACATACACAGCCTAGCTGATATGTTTTGTACACAAATCCTCACCTCCTTTTCTCCCGGAGAAAGGAGAGCTGCCTCTGAAACTTTGTTCTTGTGTTTTGTGTCTAGCCATGTCATTGAGCTTGTGGCTTCTATGTAAATATGATGTGTGCTGATACAGCTGTCTCAGCCTCACCAGATTGTGGCTGAAAGGCTGCCTTGCCATAATAGCCTAACCCCTGTCCCTCATGAAGATGGTCATCAGGCCTAAGCTTGAGCATTTTGCGCACCACTATGACTTTTGGCTTTTTCACCCCCTCAGTTCAGCCTTCCTTGTGAGCGGAAATGCCCAGAGCCATCAGGGAGAATATCGGTTTCTAATTCATTAATACTCATGCAAACAGAATGACTGTTTCTTCCATCTTGCAGTTGGATGACTGTATTGCAGGTGTTTTCCTTACCATCAATTCATTATTTTATTCATATGATGAATACCTACCTGCTCAATACTAACCACATACCGATCTTTGAACTATGGTTGAGGGATATATCAGTGATTAAACCACTCAAGGTTATCAGATTATCCACTGTGAATTAAGGTAAAGTCTGCTTATCACTAATATGGATGCTTTTTGTATTAGAAACAGAACCATTTTTTTTTTGACAGGCAGAGTGGACAGTGAGAGAGAGAGATAGAGAGAAAGGTCTTCCTTTTGCCGTTGGTTTACCCCCCAATGGCCGCTGCGGCTGGCGCACTGTGGCCGGCGTACCACGCTGATCCAAAGCCAGGGGCCAGGTGCTTCTCCTGGTCTCCCATGCGGGTGCAGGGCCCAAGCACTTGGGCCATCCTCCACTGCACTCCCAGGCCACAGCAGAGAGCTGGCCTGGAAGAGGAGCAACCGGAACAGAATCCGGCACCACAACTGGGACTAGAACCCGGGGTGCCGGCGCCACAGGTGGAGGATTAGCCTAGTGAGCCATGGCACCGGCCAACAGAACCAATTTTACATTGGGTTCCAACCTAGCAAAAATTAATGTTTACTTACTTACTGCCTACAAGAAAAATAACTGTCAACCACCATCTAAAAATTCTTCCATTCAGTTTAAGAAGTATCCACAAGAGAGCACACTTATTCTTGAACACTAAAGGTCATGTTTTCCACATATTCTCTGTTGTTTTGGGGATGACAATTAGTCACAACCATGAGTATATATGATATAGTATCCTTTTTTCTGGATTAAGGGAAAAATCTTCCTTTCCTGAATCTATCAGATAACTGAGAGAAATTTAAAATTTATGATTTTAATGATCAATGAAATTTACCAAGCTTTTGTGATATTGATCTGCATATCCAATATAGTAAGAAAGTATAATAATCATTTTTCAATGAGCTGCATTCCATACTTCTTTCCTTAAAACTGACTTATTTGGGGTCAGAGAAAGAGGGAGCTCTCTGCTACTGGTTCACTTCTCAAATCCCAGAATTGGCTGGGGCTGGACTGGGTTGAAGCCAGTATTCACTCGTGTCTCTCATGTGGGTGGTTGGGACCTATGTACATGTAACCTCTCTGCTGCTTCCCAGAGCCTGAATTAACAGGAAATTAGAGTTAGGAGCAGAGCTGAATATCAAACCCAGGTACTCTGATATGGAACACGGGCATCTTACCCGCTAGACCAAATAGCTTATCCCCAAAACAGATTTTTAAAGTTGAGGAATGTAGTCCTTACCATAAAGTTAAGAGGAAAAAATATCAGATTCTCTTTTTTAAAAAAAAAAAAGAATGAGGGTGGAGTGTGAATTGCCTATTATTTCTGTGCTTCTGGAACATTGTCAGGATAGAGAATGAATAAATAATATCCGTCAAGATCAACTGTTACAGGATCAGTTATGTAACAATGTATTAACCAGTCCAATTTTAACATCTTTTCAAGATGGCCATCATTCATAGCCTAAGTCTTATATGCCAATCTGTTGGTTATTTTTAGGATGTTAGAAATTTCTGTATATAAGAAGATATTACTATTAAACAGCAAATTAACTTTTTATTCTTCTCTTTTTTATGACCACTGCTTAATGAGAATACTGCCAGGGCTGAGGTTTCAAGAGCATAAATTTGGAGGTTAAAATAGTTTCTTCCACTTGATAAATATTGAGCAAATAGATGACCTCAGGGCCATGTCTCTGGGGTGCTCCAAAAGTTTAAAGTACAGGAAGCCACATAGTAACATCAAGTAATGTTCAAATATGGACAGAAACGCGGGCAGCCTGGGGCCCACGTTAGACTCAATAAGAGCAGAATCCTGCATGATAGCCTTGTTGATGTTACAGGTGACTCTTAGGCGTGCCAGTCTAAGGTAGAAGCATCATGTGGGTACAGTGAGTTTGCAAGGCCTTTCAAAGCGCTTGTCTTGTCCCTTGGCTTTCCATAGTGTGCAGTCTTACCTTCATGTCAGGACCACACAAAACAGAGATAGTCTTGGAGATCCCTAAGCTACAGCTCTTCTTTTTCTCATCTCTCAGGCCTAGAGCAAAGAAGGGATACACAATTGGAAGTACAGGCACTAATAGAGTTAGCAAGAAAAGTAGACTTTGGGCGATGGACTCTGGAACAGTGACCTCAGAAAATATCCTGCCTGAGGCATCCTGATTGTGATGGATGGCTCAGTGCTCAGAGGCATTCGAGTGATGCGCATTGCTCAAGGGTACCTCAAAGAAGACTGAGGACCCGTAGTTCTGGGTATTAGACTTCCCATCAAGAATAACGATCCATCTTCCAAGAATGCCCCCAGGGCTACTTGGCTTCTTCTGGCCTCTTCCATGATTCTAAATGATTTGCTATATTTTATCAGAACATTTTACAAATATCTTTATATGTGTGCATGTATAGCCTGATTAATATCAAACAATATTGGTAATTTCTTATGTTGTAAGCTTTATCCAGAAGTCTATTTCTCACACCCACATGCACAATCCAGAGAATTTGGATGTGAGAGTTGAGCAGTGGAGACCCTGGCAAGGAGCCCAGATTACTACAGTGGAAGAGCGGGACACATCCTGCCGATGTCATGTGACTTAATGAGAATGGGACCATAGAAGCACGGTTCTTCCAGGAATACCAGTGATGTGCCTTTCCCGGCTACTTTCCCTGAGGGCCTCAGGCTACTGTTGATTCTTTCATGGCTTCCAGGAGAGGCTGCCTCTCCGTGATGTCTTGCAGTCTACTCATTGCCGTAGTGATCACTTTCTGCTCTTGGTGGCCGGTTGGTAGTGTTGTGGTCACTGTATGTTCTTTGAGCATAGCAATGGGAAACTGAGATGCTCTCTTGATTGCAAAGAGCTGTGAGCATGCTGTTCTTGGTAGCACAGCTATGCCATTAGAGCACTAACTTTTAGGAGCTTTGCTAAGTGTTTTTTCCTGTACTCGTGCAAAATTGAATGTGGAATTGGCTATAAGAGATACCTTTTGGTAACATAGACTATTTCCATTATGAGTCAAATTGTGTTTCCCCCAATTCATGTGCTGAAGCCCTAACCCCCACTGGCCACAGTTGGAGATAGGGTCTATGAGGAGGCAGTGAGGGTTAAATGAGATCATAGGCCATTGAATCTGATAGGAACGGTGCTCTTAGAAGAAGAGGAGTGGACGACAGAGCTCCCTCTGTGTCATGTGAGGACGCAGCAGGAAGGCCACTCTCTGCAACACCAAGAAATAGCCCTAACCAAATGTTGACCTTTGTGCTACCTTGCACCTGGACATCTAGTCTCTAGAACTGTGAGAAAACAAGATCCGATGCTTTGGACACCAGTCTCTTCTGTTTTGCTCAGCTTACTAAGAATAAATTCTAAACTCCAGTAACTCAGAATGTGATTTTGTTTCCAGGTAGGGTCTTTAAAAACTTTATTAAGCTACAAAGAGGTCATTAGGGTGGGTTGCAATCCAATATGATTGGTGGTCTTAGGAGAAGAGGAGATTAGGATGCCAACATGAACAGAGAGAACACCTTGTGAAGATACAGGGAGAAGACAGCTACCTACAAGTCAAGGAGAAAGTTCTCAGGAGAAATCAGCCCAACTCATATAAATTCCTGATTTGTAATCACCTGGCTACACTAGCAAACTCATACTTTGTTAGAGAAAATTACAGACTTGCTGTCCAACAGAGCCATAGTGAAGGATGAGACTTGAGTGTGTGGGGATAGAGCCCAGGAACTTGGTCTTTTAAACCTTGGGTCCTCAATGGTGAATACAAGAGCCACCCCAGGGCTGACCAAGTGAATGTGAGCAATTCAACATCTGCCACAGGAGATAAAATCAAGTCATTCAGTGTCATTGATAAGATCATTTCAGTTTTAAAAATCAATTTTCACCTGACTGTTGGCACATCAAAAAGGCAACTAACATTTACTAAGTCGATTTCTTGTCATGTAAGAACTAGTCATCTTTGAGAACATTCACATTCTTGTTTCGTGTGTGTGTGGTGGGGGTGGGGGAAGACTATGCATGAATTTCTCTATCTCTCCTTGCATCTAGTTCAAAATGAGATGTCAAGAATATGCTATTTGGTTTAATAAGGTAGGATATCATTGCATATCCCCACTGGAATGCTTCAGTTCATATGGCCTGCCACGTTCACTGGCCATCAGCGGAGTACTGCTGGAGTTTGCTTTGTTTTCCCTCCTCCTCCCCCTACCTGTTTCTGGATTTTGTTTCTTCTCCCATTTCTCCTTTCTTTTTCGTGCCAACCTCCACCCAGTGTTACCCATTCTGTTGTCTATAGTCCTCTCACTGCTTTTTTCTCCTATGAGAATCTTATGCTATTACAACCATTTTCATGAGAAAAAGCCTCCAATGATGGAATTTCCCTTGAAGTTTAGAAAGTTAAGAGTATCCTTTATTAATGCAGAGACATTTTTGTTCAGAAACAGATGTGTAAAGCAGCACTTTGCTAATGACTTCATACTTTGCAGGATCAGTGTGCTTGCTACCTTGCTATTCAGATAGATTGTCTGCACAGGGGCTTCTGATGCCCTCAGTTCACACCATTTATCTAAGCTGAACTAAAATCTCTGCCTTTCACTGTCAAAAATGTCCCAATTTGAATGATATATTATGTCATTACACCACATATAGTCTACATATTTTAACACCAAAAATACACCCCACTATTTTCAAGCCTTATTTATGATTTTTTCAAGCACATTAACTATTCACTGCCAGAGATAGTCTGAGCCCTGTAGAGATATTTCCTAATATTATTTTAATAAGATACTGAACTAGTGACTCTCATGAAATGGAGATTACACTTTTTAATTAATAACTTCCCATCAGCACCCACTAAAATAGCAACTTATTAGATTGAATGCTAATAAGAAAAAGCGTGATCCGTCTGACAAAATTGCTTAGTAGAGATCTGAGAAGTGTCTTTGGTGTTGACGTTCTATGCATGTCACCCTATCACAAGATTTCCTCCAGTCAGGGCTGTGGTTTCTAACTTCCGATCTGCTCCAATATACTTTCTTAGCTCTCCATATCTATGTTGACCATGTGGCAATTTACTCTTACTTTAGTCTAATATGTCAGGAAGTACCTCTTCTTCATGTCTTTGTCATTGTGATACTCAAAATTCCAGGTAAATATTTGTTGGTATCCCTGCCAACTTTGATGTAAACTGTACATAGATAGGGATAAGGTTTTACACTGAAAACAAACACTCCTCTAAGTCATCTTGACTGAGTCCCATCGTCAGCTTCTCTGAAATAATCTCAGAGAATCATTTAATTGTGAGTCATGTAATCATGGATAATGTTGCTACCTGACAGAAATGCTACAGCATCCCCCCTTTTTAATTTTCAGTTAGGCTACTTCATTTCACTCAGCTCTGTGCTACTGAGCCACAGAGTGGCTGAAGATTAAATGACGTTCCCCAGCCCCAAGAGGGAAGGCACTGCTCGGGAGGCTGGAGTTTGTTTCAAGTCACAGAGCAAGTTAATTGTCCCAGCCTCATGGCAAAGATCTTTCTCTTCTCACTGCTTAGGCCAACTATTGATAAGTTTCAAAGAATTTTATGAAACCTGGATGAATTCCCATGAGACCAAACAATGAGATTAGATTGCCTGAAGAGTAGAGAACTAACCTCTTCCTCATCGTCAGTTTCTTTCTTTCTTTCTTTCTTTCTTTCTTTCTTTCTTTCTTTCTTTCTTTCTTTCTTTCTTTCTTTCTTTCTTTCTTTCTCTCTCTCTCTCTCTCTCTCTCTCTCTCTTTCTCTCTTTCTTTCTTTCTTTCCCTCCCTTCCTCCCTTCCTTCCTTCCTTCCTTCCTTCCTTCCTTCCTTCCTTCCTTCCTTCCTTCCTTCCTTCCTTCCTTCTCTTTCTCTCTTTCTTTTCCTTCCTTCCTTCCTTCCTTCCTTCCTTCCTTCCTTCCCCCCCCCTTTCTTTCTTTATAAAGATTTACTTATTTTTTTGAAAGCCAAAGTTATGGAGAAAGAAAGACACACACACACACACACACACACACACAGAGAGAGAGAGAGAGAGAGAGAGAGAGAGAGAGAGAGAGAGATCTTCTATCCACTGATCCATTCCCCAAATATTCACAATAGCCAGAGATGGGCCATGCTGAAGCCAGGAGCCTAGACCTGCATCTAGCAGAGGCCCAAATGCTTGGGCCATCTTCTGCTGCTTTCCCAGGCTCATTAGCAGGGAGCTGGATCAGAAGTGGAACAGCCAGGACTTAAACTGGCGCCCTTACAGAATGCGGTTTTATAAATTGCAGTTTAACCTGCTGTGCCATAATGGTGGCCCTAGCTCCTCTCCTTTCTTTACAAAAATTCTAGAATTTTTGAAAACTAAATAAGACATAAAACACAGTTAAGAGCTCTTCCTTCCCATATAATTCCATATGATGACTAAAATATCAAAGCAAATCTTAGCTATCTTCAGAGAATTATTTAGTTATCATGGGTTTCAGAAGTTTGCAGGGTGCTTTTTCCCCTGCCTCCTTCCCTCCATTTCTCCCTCCCTCTCTTCCTTTAAACTGTGTTGCACACCGCTACATTCTTAAAATGAGCCACTCTGTCCCTTCAACAGTCATTCCATACCCACTCCCACTGTGACCAGATCCTTCTTCCTCTCAGTCTAACAAGGTGGCAAAATGGGACTGTTTCGCTGGGGTTTCCTCCAAGGACACAAGTCAACATGCTGCCTTGCAAACAGACTTCAGACCCTTGTGTAGAGCATAACATGACAGCAACCATCAGGCTTCTAAAGCTAGTTGATTCAGTAATAGGTTGGTAAGGTTAAATTAGCACTGCGGAACACACACACACACACACACCATGCTCATCCTACGCTGTATCTTGGAGAAAGAATATTTGGTGTACTTTAAGCCCCATCAAGACTCCTAACCTCAAATCTGAGAGAAGGAGACTAGCATAACACAGAAATGTAAAGACACTGGTGTCTCCTTTCCCCCGGAATGAGAGCCTCTACAGCATCTTTTGAGATAGAGCGAAGAGAACTGCTGCAGTAAAGCAGTCTTTGGTACCAGAATTTGTGAGAGGAGAGGATGCCTGAGTGCCTAACACGGAGCTTGTGCAAGAAAAAGTGGTGAGTGCAGCAGAAGGGACAGAGGGTTTGTGTGGAAAAGCTGGGTGTATATTCTAGATGTCTGGGGACTGAGCCACCATCCATAATCAACCAGCTGTGCTACTGGTGCACAGCTGGAGGAGACCATCCTCCAGGGGTGGATCTCCAGGGGGAGGAAGGCAAAGATTTTCTGAGGATGTCGCCATGAAAGATAGGTCACTTGAAACACCCCTGCCCTGCTGATGAGTCCAGCTCTAGAAGTTAGCAGGAGAGGGAGCAAGAAGGTCTAAGAGAAGAAGGAAGCCAAGGACAAGAGGCAGCAGATCTGTGTTAGCTTCAAGAAAAGCTTTCACCATTTTTATGCTTCTGACTGGACTGGGCATTTTCATTCCTGACCCAAGACCATGCCTTGAAGTGGCAGGGTCCAGAGCCTGTTTTTATCTTCTGGGGAGCTACTGCCTCCTGCCTTTCCCAACTCTGCATTTCCTCCCTGGGGGTGGGAAAGAACTACTCATATGTGGGCTAGAAATGCACAGAGAAAAGAATGGGAAGGATGGTTTCCTGATGGGGTTCCCTAATTCTTGCTTGTTCAGGGTGCTGGCCACGTCAGCACTGATGTTCTTCTCCTAGAGTTTGTTTTCATTGCTAATTATACTGACAATGTGAGATGCTTGTTAATTTCTTGAAGAAATAGTGGATGCAGTGATAAATCCCTGTTTTGTTCTCTAGATGAGCCTCTGCCATCATCGTCTTCATTGTCTTTATCATCATCATCAGTTTTATGATCTTCTGACTGCAGATCTGTCTTGGCTTAGTCTCTGGAAGGTACAAAACCTACAGTTTTATAAGTACCCTGCTGTTATCATAGCTTCCTGCAGTCCACTAGAGCCTGGGAGACTCTTGTGCAATCTGCCAATCGACCTAGCCCCCTGCACCTTCTCTCTCTCACCTGTGAAATGACAGCCTTGTTCCAGCTTGGTTTTGATTATAACAATGTCCACTTACCCACCTTTCCTCAAGTAAATTCTGAGACCATTAGTTTTTAAATATTGTTATCTGTCACTCTTCTAATGATTTATTTGCATCCTACTTAGGCTTGAAGACACTTAATTGAGTCATGAATTCTTTAAGGTGTAAACTCTCCTAGGTTAACTATAAGTTTTGGTTAAAAGGAAGAGCTATTTTGGATCTTCTGTATAACAGAATATATTTTACTACCTGAGTGGGACAACCATTAACTTCATGCATAAATTGTGAGATAAGTAGAGATATATTTAGGAGGGGAAATGAAACTTGGAGGTCTTATTCACATGTTTAAACAACCAATACAGCATGCTTTAGAGGCAGTAATTAAGTAATAATTAAGTTCTTCTCTTTAATTTTTGCAACAACTGTCACATAAAATTATATCTATAATAAATTTAGTTCCTTAAAATAATTTATTATTTCAGTACATGTTAATTGAACAGTGCTAAATGCCAGGCTGTATTCCAAGCAGTTAGTCTAGATAGGTCAGTGCATGAAACAAACACAGTCTTTTTTTCATGAGTTTATGCTGTAAGCAACTGTGTATGTGTGGGTGGATATATAATAATTCATGCACTAATAAATAGGTAAGCAAATGAAGGGGTACTCCTGTCCATTTCCTACAGCTGCTGTAAAGGTGGATCACTATCTGGGTGGCTTAGACAACAAAAAGCTGTCGTCTTGCATTTCCGGAGGCTAAAAGTTTGAGATCAAACTGTCAGCAGGGCTTGCTCCTTCCGAAGGGTGTCAGCCCTGCCACTCTGGCTGGTAGATGCCCCATCTCTCCCTGTGACTCTTCACACAGTCCCCCTTCCATGCTTGTGTACAGTTATCTCCCCCACCCCTTATTTTGAAATAAGGATATCGGTTGTATTGGATTAAGATCCAGCCTAATGACCTCATTGATTACCTCGCTGAAGATTCTGTATCAGAGTAGATTAAGACTCCAACATGTATTTTTCAGGGGATGCCTTTCAACCCATTACAGCCTGTTACAATGTGATAAGTACTTTGTCCAGGTACCTGGAGTGGGGAAATGAGCCAGTGGCTGTAGCAAAGGAAGCAGCCCTGTAACGCGGTCGATGATGAGGCATTTTCACACTCCCTGCTGCTTCAGCCTGTCTCTGAATGTCAAGTACCAGGAGAGGCAGGAGCTACCACGTGAGGGAGAGCAGTGGCTGTGTCGGGGCAGCAGAGCATCAGCTCCAGGAACACTTCATCCGCTGAAGCAGCAAGCTGCGTGCCGCTGACCCTCCCTCGTGCCACGGGAGATGCCACGTTTCAAAGACATCTCTGATTCTAGCCGGTGTAGGACTAGCTGATGTGAATATTAATGCAATAGCCACTCGATCATGCATTTCTTGCTTGACAACAGGCTGATGTTTGTCCTTACACCGGGGAAGATCTTGTTCTCCCAGCCGTGGGAGGTTAGAGCATGGCCGTTGCTGGAGCCACAGCGGCTTCAGGCTCTGGTACTCCCGCCTTGTCCTTTCCTCATCAGCATTCTCTACACTGTGAAGAAACCAGGAGATGCAGACACCATTCACTTTAACGACGGCTTACTTTTATGTGATGGAGTGCGCTTCTCTAAGAGGCATCCATTGTAGAGCCTGCAGTGTCTCTAACCAGGGCGAGCATTTCCCCTCGGCATGTGACGTCTTGCATTAAACTGGAGCTGCCTTGCTTTGGAGGGCAGCAAGCTCTTGTTTATTACACAATGTTTACTTTCTCAGTTAGGTGTAGCATGCTTCCTAATTTCTTGAGCATTTGAAAAGCAGGTGTGCTAGGACAACATGTAGGTAAGACTCTAACCCCAATGTATACATGAGCTGGCTCCTGAGTCCACTACAGTTTCACAGTTTTCAAAGAAGCTGAGAATAGAGCTTTTGAAAAACAGAGATATGTGTTTTTTATTTTAAGATTTTATATTGTGCCCTAGTCAACAGACGTAAGGTGTTTTGCTAATATACTATGCATGACGGCTTTTTGTCTTGCAAGAGACCTGAGATGAAAAAAATCTATTTTGAGTATTTCAAATGATCTGTGCAATGAATGATTATGTACCATAGGGGAATTCCAGGAACATTATGTTTCCTGCCTCTGACCCCTAATAACCAGACCAAAGCTTCGCAGCCTGTTTTCTCTGGCAGTCATGGAGTGAGAGGCGTGACATCGGCCGATGGTCTCCAGGCTGTAACAAAGGAAGTGGAGAGCAACATAAAGTGTGTGGAGAAGGAGGCACAGTCGATGCTCAGAAAATGCATTGCTACTAAGTGAGAATGAGAAGAGGAAAAGACCAAGAACAAGCAAGCTGTGGGCAGAAGGTCACTGCTGGGATCTCCATCACGACTTTCTCAAGGGCAACCATCTTACTGAAAAAGAAAAAGCCTTAGAAAATTGCAAATACTTACAAATTTTAGCCAGTTCGATGCATAATTAGAACACCTGTCTGCCCAGTTGTTAACGTTACAGGCTTGCGAATTTGGCCCCTTTTCTCCAGCACACATTCAGAATCTGTAATTCTGCAGTCAGTTCAGGGGAAGGCTTGGCCTTTCATTGACACTGTGGTTATATAAATCACATCTCAGATCAGAATTGATCTTTGAAATTACTTAGGAGGTTTCGTTTTCCCGACACTGAACAGATCCTCTGAGCGCTTCCTTTCTGTCTAGCAGCCGGCTTTCAACTGCACAAGACAGCAGTCAGCAGGCACGCGGGCAGCCCATCCGCGGGGGTTGACAGCAGCCCATTACACGTGCGGAGATAAGTCAGGTCTTATTTGGGAAACTTCAGCTTTGTGAAGCAGTGAAGGGACCAGCAGCGTGGCATTGTGTGATGGGGTTTGGACTTGGGACGGAAACTCTGTCAGATACCATCCAGCCTGTCGTCGCAGAACCAGACAAATCAATTCAAACAAGGCGTAACACCGGTTTCTGACATGCCTCTGAGTTTTAAATTCTCAGCACTAGAATCTCTCCCAGAAAAGAACCGATTTCCGTGTGATTTGTCCAGTCTCTATGATGTTGAAGATGTTGTACGGAGGGTTTCTCCTCTCTGTGTGGGCATCTGCCTCCCCAGCCTTGTTTTCCTGATTGGGTACTGGCGCCCCTGCTTTGTGGTGGTTGAGTCCTACCTGAGCGGCAGGGTTTGCAGATTGAGGACATGAGTCATTCTTCCGCCCGGGATGTCAGCTACCGCACTGGAGCCTGCTTGCATCTGCCTCTTTCTGACATGTCACTTGGGCTTAGAAGTTAACTTGGTCCTCTGCCCTGCCCTGGAAAATCCACCACCCTGTGTGCCTGCCCTGTGGCCTCTACGCTCTCTGCATGTGAGCCCAAGTGCTTTCTGAGGCACAGACGAGAAGAGAGCTCAAAGGGAAACTGTCGGACAGCCACAGGGAGCAGCCGGAGACGTGTGGCTGTGGTTGTAATAGAGCCTTGAGAAGGTCAAGCCGTTTCCCTCAGGTGATGGGGGTCAGGTTATGGTCAGGGAGCCTACAGTTAGCTACTAGAAAATAAAGGCAAGACCAGAGTGCTTACATGAAAATCGAGATTTAGGGATTTAGAAAATCTTGCCCAGAGCTGGTGGCAATTCAGGGCATTGCAGAGAATCAGTAGTTAGGACAGGGTGGCTGGAAGGACCTTCCACGTAGTGGGGAACAGCTGTGACAAATTGCACACAAACTGGGAGAAGTGAACCTTCCACCACCACTTCCCTCTTTGACCTGCACAGGAAGCCAGGTGTCACTTCTGCTCAGCTACACTCTGACAAGGAGGGCTACACGATTTATGTGCTTCGTGAATGGTCTAGAACGTGCATTAGTGAAACCTGGAGGAAAGAAAGCATATTGGGAGTGAAGCTCTGTCTCTGAGTTGTTATTTTTCTGTCGCTCTGAATGTCAACTTTGGTAAGCAAGTTCCCACTGAGAAGACCGAACATGTGAAGGAATAATAACCTTGTGTTCCACGGTGTCAGTGAAAACTGCAATTTTCAGTCCTTCAAAGGTAGGAGCTCTGTGCGTTAAAACTTAACGTTGGAAGTCTCTTCATTTACACGACGTAAGGTGCCCCCTCCTCTCTCTCACTGTGTCACCTTCTCTCACACTGCAATGGGCCACTTGGAATTTTACAGTTGTCACTCATATTCCTGGTCATACTCCAGGAGGTATGATTTTTTGTTCCTAATTGTATCTCTAGATTTAACTAAGAAAGCTTCTTTTGTTCAACTTAAATATCATGATAGGGTGAGAACAACTTTTGTAAATAGACCATGAAATGCTACTTCCCACAAATGGCTGCAGATTGTAGAGAGATGAATTCTTCTCTTTCTTTTTTATTAGATAGGTAGAGTTAGGGAGAGAAAGAGAGAGACAGACAGGTCTTCCCTCCGTTGGTCCACTCCCCAAATGGATGCTACGGCTGGCACTGCGCCAATCCGAAGCCAGGAGCCAGGGCCACAGCAGAGAGCTAGACTGGAAGAGGAGCAACCGGGACTAGAACCTGGCACCCATATGGGATGCTGGCACCACAGATGGAGTATTAACCAAGTGAGCCACAGCACCAGCCCTGAGATATGAATTCTAACACTGTTTTGAATTGATGTAGACAAACTGCAAACTACTGAACAAAACAGAATCTTGATCTTCAAGTAGTCTAAAATGTCCTTATCTTTAAGAACCTCTCACTGTCATTAATTTCTAAGAAGTTACAAGCATTGTCCTTCATCACAGACATGCCTGTGAGAAATCTCTCTTAATCTCTCTCACTTTCACCCTTTCTGTACTCTGCCTTTCAAATATTAAATAAATCTTTTGAAAAAACCAATTCTGTGTTTACAAAGACAGGAGATGAAAAAGAAAGTAGGGAGAAATAGCTATTTTTAACTGACAGTTAAAGCAGTAGCCTCGTTCACTTGGGGGATTTTTGAAATAGTAGTAATAGGAAGAGCACCTCACAGATACTTACCCCTCAGTATGTGCCGGGACTTTTGCTGCCTCTTGCCTTTATTACATAATGCAGTTTGCACAGCCGTACAAGGTGGGTATGGAGATTATCGTCTGCTTTCTGCAGAGGGAGAACGGATTTGCCTGCTTGACGTCTTGCAGCTGAGTGGTAGATGGAGACTTAACCCAGGCATTCTGATTCCCAACCTGAGAGGTGGAATCAGTGAGAAATGGAGGACTTGCTACATCCTGCCTTACAACGTAAGGTTTTTCACAAATATGTTTGGCTGTTTTTCCTTTTGTGTATCATATAGGTAAAGACAGCTCTTTTAAAATATTTTCTTTCACACTCTTGTCAGCTTTTGTTTTTATTATACTAATAGTCAAAAGGAAGAAAGTTAACTAAGAATATAGGATACTCATAAAAGTTCATATCTGTGATTAGCAAAAAAACACTCATTTCATTTATTTAAATTATAATTCATTCATTTTAATGTGGGAAGAAATGCAATTTTATCTTAGTTGCTAAAAAGTGTTTTAAATTACTGTGTAGTGAAGAGAAAGCAAACAGACATTCACACCCTTGGTGAGGTTTCCGGAGAGTAACTTGCCTCTTCAGAAGTTTGGTGATTACTTAATAGCTTCAGTGTTAATTCTCAGTCTCCTTGAGGCAGAAGGGAAAACCAGATCAAACCAGATCTAGCTTGCTCTACAGGTGCATAAGCATCAAATTACAGATGCCCCTGGTGTCATACAGGGTGTGCCATTTTCAAATTGCTTTTCATTTGAAATTTTAAGGCAAATAATGTCTACTCCAATTAAGAGGATGCATTACAAATGAAGCAGTCAGGACTGGCATTTGGCCTAGCAATTAAGCTGCTGGTCAGGATACCCACACCCTGTACTGGAGCCCTGGCTCAGCTCCAGCTTCTGGCCTTCTGGTGGTGCAGACCCTGGGAGACAGCAGGTAACAACTCAAAGAGCTGTGTCCCTGCAGCCTGTGGGAGACCTGGATTGAATTCCTGGCTCCTGGCTGCCAGACCCCACTTCTAGGTATTTGAGGAGTGAACCAGCAGATTGGGGATACCTCTCCCTCTCTCCTGTGCTCCCCCCAACTTTTTCACTCTCTCCCTCTCTCCTCCCGTCCTTCCCACCATTTCTATCTCTATATCTCTGTTCTGCAAATAATTATTTTTTTTTAAAAAATGAACCAATCATTTTATCTTTCAGATAAATAAGTAATAGATTTGTAATTTTAGAAATATCTTCATTTTCTAAGTTACTAATTTTCTAAAGAACCTGGACTATGCTTACATACCACCAATTTGTTTTTTCCAAGCAAATTAATCAAAATTTTTAAGATAAGTTATTTTTCCAGTGTAAGAAAACAGGGATTTCATCCCCCCCAAATATTTTAAGTTTCACAGAGGGATAAACATCACTACTTCCCAACAAGAAACAAAGAACTTATTTTAGAAATATATAGCAACTTTAAGTGTGTTGAATTAAAAAAGCAAAAGTACATTGATCTTGCATGTTAGAAATGTCGAATGTAAGTGAGTGATAGTTGAATAAAGCACTCACATTCCAATCAGGCCCTTAGAACACCCCCAGGTGAAGTTTTAGTGTGCAAATCAGGTGAAATCATACAATAGGTACTATTAATAGGCTGACTTTGACTAGTTCAATTGCATGTGGTAAAATCAGTGACTATGTTTTTAGAAGAAAAGGGTCACAGAATTATTTTGCCGTTTTCCTCCTGAAGTTGAGTGTTACAGCAGTGATCACGTAATCCTCTCGGCTTTTGTTGATTGTTACAGATGCCGAGTCACTTTTTTGACACGGCAGACGTGTGCTGAAAGAATCCTTACAGTTTAATGAGGTCACAGGATGTGCAAAATGAACTCCACTCCTCACCTGCAGTGGTTAAGCCCCCAGAAAGTCTGAGAAGGGCTAGCACGTCTCACCTATCAGTCCTGCTCTTGCCTCTCGCCTCTCGCCCCTGAGCCGCGGTCCCTGGGTATGTTGTCATCAATTCTTCACGCGCCTGCAGCTTTTCACCGTCTGTTTCACACCCATGTTTATTCCCTAAAGCAGAGCCAACACCAGTCACTTACCCAAAAGCTGCTGAATCAAACACAAGGGCAGAACAGTTCACGGGGAAAAGAAAAGATTGAACTGAACATCAAACAACGTTGCTCTCTTAGTGTCCATTGCTGAGCTGGGAGTATCTGTAAATCAGCTGGTCCGTGCTCTCTCAGTGTGCTGAAGTTGTGAAGACAAGGAGAGACCGAAACCATCCCAGGTGGGAGGATGCTAAGGCAGAAGGAGAAGCAAAGCGATGTGGGATCTTGAATTAGATCCTGATTTAACGCAGAGAAGACATCCAGCGATGGAGTGTGGTCTCACTAGTAACATGTGCTAATGTTTACTAAGATGTCAGGCTTAGAAGAAGCTGGGTTAAGTGTGCTATCTTCCACTCTTCTCTCACACTGAAGTTACACAAAAATAAAAAGAGAGGCCAGTGCTGTGGCTTAACAGGTTAAGCTGCAGCTTGCAATGCTGGCATCTCATATGGGCATTGACTCGTATCCAGCTGCTCCACTTCTTATCCAGCTCCCTGCTAATGTACCTGGAGAAGCAGCAGGAGATAGTCCAAGTGCTTGGGCCCCTGCACCCACATGGGAGACCTGAATGAAGCTCCTGGCTTCTGGCTTCAGCCCTGGCCAACCCTGACCATGGTGGCCATTTGGGGAGTGAACTAGCAGATGGAAGAGCTTTCTCTCTCTCTGTGTCTCCTTCTCTCCCTCTGTAACTCTGGCTTTCAAATAAATGAAACAAATCTTAAAAATAAATAAATAAAAAGTAGAAGTCAATGAGGAAAGAAAATTCGTTTAAGAAGATAGGCTTGTACCTGTGTGACTCGGGAATATTAGTAGTAGATAGCCAAACCCCTCTTTGGCCTTGAATTGTTAATGTACCTGTTGAAGCATGATTTTTACTTTTAAACCATCATTATTCTGACATGCGTGCACCATATGTATACTACATGCCATGAACATGCTGGCTATGTCATAATTTTACAATATTTTCAAACTTGTGCACAACAAATATCATACGTTTGACGACAGTTTTTAATAAATTTCCCACTTCAAATCCATGATTTGCTGAGAACTTGTAGCTTAAAGGTTTTTTTTTTTTTAAGATTTATTTATTTATTTGGAAGGCAGAATTATAGAGCAGCAGGGGGAAAGAGAGACAGAGAGATCTTCCATCCACTGGTTCACTCCCCAAATGGCAGCAATATCTGGAGCTACGCTGATCAGAAGCCGGGAACCAGGAGTTTCCTCCAGGTCTCCCACATGGTGCAGGGGCCCAAGCACTTGGGCCATCTTCTACTGCTTTCCCAGGCCAGAGCAGAGAGCTGGATCAGAAATGGAGCAGCCAGGACTCAAGCATGCTCCCATACTGGATGCCTGCACTGCAGGTGGCAGCTATACCTGCTACACCATAGCGCTGGTCCCAGCTTAAAGGGTTTTAAAGCAAAAGTCAAATGGGTAGAAAATTAATTCTGAATCTAATATACCTTAAAGAAAACCTCATCTCTTATCACCTAATATTTTTAAGAATCTATGTTGGAAATCCATTTATTAGAAATTATGGAGAGTGATGATATTCATGATTTTAAGTGAAAATTCTGCAGTGGCCTGAAGTCGTATTGTGCATTAGTGTTTCAGAAGTCATGAATTTACTAATTGCCTAGTGAAGAATGTGAGTATTTTAGTTGATGAACAGCTGTTACATTACGGCTTTCATCCCCTGGTTATTTTTACCCCAGTTATTGTAAAATGCCAACTCTTGGCCAGTTCATTTATACAAATAGAGATCTATATCTTAAAAATCTCTGAGTATCCAGCATCTGAATTAAGGTAACTATTTTCTTAACTTCCAAGTTATCCTTCCATCGTGGGCAGTGAGTGACAAGAGAAAATACTCTAGGAGTGTGCAGAGGCTTATCCTCACGGGCATCGTTCTGGGGGTATTCACTTACTCAGCAACTCTCCTTGACGCACCCACAGGATTCCAACCACTGTGCCAGGTGCTGAGTGTATACTTGGACAAAAAATAAGGTCCCTGCCCTTCTGAGTCTTACATTACAATAGGAGAGACAGACAATAAGTAAGCCAGTATCTGGTATGATTTCCAAGAGTGATGAGAACTAGGAAATAAATAGAGTTAAGACTTTAATTGTGGCTGGCACCACAGCTCAATAGGCTAATCCTCTGCCTGCAGCGCCGGCACCCCAGGTTCTAGCACCAGTCGGGGCACCGGATTCTGTCTGGTTGCCCCTCTTCCAGGCCAGCTCTCTACTGAGGCCTGGGAGTGCAGAGGAGGATGGCCCAAGTACTTGGGCCCTGCACTCACATGGGAGACCAGGAGAAGCACCTGGCTCCTGCCACCAGATTAGCGCTGCAGCGGCCATTGGAGGGTGAACCAATGGAAAAAGGAAGACCTTTCTCTCCGTCTCTCTCTCTCATTGTCCACTCTGCCTCTTAAAAAACACACAAAAAAAAGCCTTTATTTGTGAGGAGGGGCAGGCTACTTTAAGGACCGTGGTTGAGGAAGTCATGTCTGCAGAAGTGACTTTGTGTAAAGACCTAAACCTAAAATGCAAGGAAGGACAGTGGCCCTGACAGCAAGTAAGGGGAGAACTGGAAGGAACATTTGAGAAGAGCAGTTCATCCAGTGTGGCTTCATAGGGATGCACAGGGCAAGGCTCAGCTGGAGAGGATGCTGAAGAATCAGCATGTGTCCATATTGATTGCAAAGGGAACACTGGTGGCTGTGGGATTGAGGTGTTGCATAGTCTGCCCAGTGTGAGTTTTGGATAGTCCACTCAGGCTGCTTTGAGTGGAGAAAACTCAAAAAATCAGAGTGGATGCAGGACACAGAAGCAGGAGGTCCTCTTAGATCCCAGCATGGATGATGGAGATCTGACATGGTCTCAAGGCACACAATGATGAAAAGCCAGATGTTGGCCGGCGCCGTGGCTCAACAGGCTAATCCTCCGCCTTGCGGCGCCGGCACACCAGGTTCTAGTCCCGGTCGGGGCGCCGGATTCTGTCCCGGTTGCCCCTCTTTCAGGCCAGCCCTCTGCTCTGGCCCAGGAGTGCAGTGGAGGATGGCCCAAGTGCTTGGGCCCTGCACCCCATGGGAGACCAGGATAAGCACCTAGCACCTGGCTCCTGCCATCGGATGAGCGCGGTGCGCCAGCCGCAGTGCGCCATCCGCGGCGGCCATTGGAGGGTGAACCAACGGCAAAAGGAAGACCTTTCTCTCTGTCTCTCTCTCTCACTGTCCACTCTGCCTGTCAAAAATTAATTAATTAATTAATTTAAAAAAAAAAGAAAAGCCAGATGTTTCTGTTAGTGAGTTGCATGTGGGTAGAAGGAAAGAAAGTGCTCATGATTCCAGACTTTCTGACTGTGCAGCCAAATGAATGGCAAATAACGCTGCCATTTTTTGAGGGAAATGTGTGTGGGGCAGCCAGTAGTGGACAGCAGAGGGGAAGCTGAGAATGCAATGCAAAGAGAGGCCAGGAAGGGTGGGAAGCATTCAGGGGCGGGGGTCTGGCCTAGGTTGAACCCGCCCACCAGAGATGGCCATGTGATACAGACACAGAGCTGAACATAGCCACCAGCAAGAACCAGACCCAGGGAGAACGACTGCTGTCCTCAGGGAGATGTAGCTAGGAAACACTGGGTGGGTCTCCTGCTCTCACGGCTCAGTAGACCACTCAGTGGCTGCATGGGGGTTGGGAGGCAGAAAGAGCCAACATCCTTTCCTTTTTTGCTGATATTTTCTTCCCCAAGTTCTGTGTTATTTTCATGGCCAGTGTTTGGCAGATGGGTAAGATGCTTCTCATGATGCCTGTATCAGACGGAGTGCTGGGTCCAAGCCTTGGCTGCACTCCTGACCCTGGCGACTGGCTAATGCACACTCTGAAAGGCAGTGGTAATGACTCAAGTACTATGTCCCCGCCGCCAACGTGGGAGACCTGGATTGAATTCCAGGCTCTTGCTATGACCTGGCCCAGTCACAGCTGTTACAACAAACGTTTAGCGTGTGACCAACGGATGCAAGATGTCTGTCTCTGTCTCTCTGCCATTCAAATAAACACAAATAAATACAATGAAAATGAGTTGTTGGGGCTGGTATGTAGTACAGTGAATTAAGCTGCCGCCAGTAATGCTGACATCCTCTATGAGCACTAATTCAAACCCTAACTGCTCCACTGGATTATCCAGATCCCTGGTAATGTGTCTGGGAAAGCAACAGACTTTGGGCCAAGTGCCTGAGCCCCTGCCACACATGTAGGAGACCTGGATGCAGCTCCAGGCCCCTGGCTTCAGCGCAGCTGAGCCTCTGCTGTTGAAGCTTTTTGTTAAATATATATTTATGTATTGATTTGAGAGGCAGAGGACTTCCATCCCTCCATCCCTGCTTGCTTCCACAAATGGCTGTAATGGCTGGAGCTGGGCTGGTCTGACCAGGAGCCAGGAGCTTCTTCCAGGTCTCCCATGTGGGTACAGGTGCCCAAGGACTTGGGCCATATTCTACTACCTTCCCAGGCCACTAGCAGAGAGCTGGATCAGAAGAGGAGCAGCCAGGATACAAACTGGCTTCTCTATGGGACGCCTGAGCCGCAGGTGGAGGCTTAACCTACTGCACCACAGCACGGCACCTATTGTGTCCATTTAGGGAGCAAATCAGTGGATGAAAGATCTCTGTCTCCCTTTGACTCTCCCTCTCCCTCTGTAACTCTTTCAAATAAATGAATCAATATTTTTTAAAAGAAAGAATTATTATTTTAGGAGACATGTTTAATTAATGACTGAGAAATACCATAAATGATGACATCACAAACTAGGGCTAATGGTAGTAGATACCATTAATATGAAAGAATCAATTACTTTCCGAGTATTGCATAGAAAAAAGAGCTGTATCTTCCACTATTTAACAAGAATTAACAAGTGCACAACTTGGTTTTCTTGAAACACAAAAGGAGTTCATAATAAATGCACAGAAACATCTGAGTACCTAGAAAAAAAGTCATTTATTTATCCATGTCTTGACATTTCTGGTGTCTCCGTGTCCTGCTGACTTAACAGAGAGACTTTTCAATCTAAGCCATGGGTGTCAGTCTCCTAGGATTCCCCTGTCTATCATTTCTCTCTAAATAGAAGCACATTCTGGAATAGGCGTCTTAAGGTGTGTCACTCGTCTGAAGCTTAATTAGTTCAGAGCAGGTGTTGAGTAAAGACGGAATCAGGCGGGGGTGCAGTTAATCAGACAAGGTTCTTGCAGGGGAGAGAATTCTGCGGGTGGGTCAAGGCTTGAGGTGGGGCTCAGTGAGTCGATGAGGCCACGCGGGCATCAGCATCCTTGCTTGAGAAAGGCGTGGGCTCCTGATCCACACGGTGTAGGTGCACAGTTCCACACTCCCTCCGTGTTTTGTATTCTGTTTGCTTTCCGCCAATTTGCTTCACAGATCTCAGGTTCTTAGAGCTTGCTGTGAACCCTGAGATTAAAGAGAGGGGAACATTGTGTCGGTAAATTAGCAGTCAGCTTGGCGGAAACAGGAATTCTAGACCGTTTTCAAGAGCTAAGGGAGAGTTACTATAGCAATACCAGAATCAAGCCCAGTTTGGGGCTAGGACATTTAACGCCACTGTTATTTGTTGTTGCTCGTTTCCTTGGTGATAAGAGAAGCTATAATTAATGAGCAGCCTACTACTCTGGTTATTTCTGGGTTATCACTCAACAGAACATAAATTGGTTTTTTGAGCCACATCAGAAATGGAATCTTCGAACTGTATTCAAAATCATGTGTAGTTTATAAAATGGTCTATGAAGAAAAAATAATTCATTTTCGAAGGGGGTCTGCTAAATAACCTAGCAGAGCCATTATTCTTTCAAGATAGAGTGAGGAGCCTCGTGAATGGTTATCAGCCTGGGGTAGTGATCGTTACCGTTCTACCAAGGAAGAAAGCATCCGATTGAATGAGATCTTAATTTTATGTAACATTTACAATGCAGCTAATTTTGCCATTTGAGGATGATCAATACACAGTGTATTTTTCTGAAAAAATAAATTTCATTTAAAATATAGTGGATATATCAATGCCTTGTTCTCAACAATGATATTGAATATTTTGGTCAAAAAATTCTGCTGCAATATTGAAGATTTCTCGCAGGGTTAATTGTATATTTTATTCCTTTCTTACTTACATTTTTCAGCAGGAGCACTGACAATAATTCAGATTAACAGGGTTTTAAATCCTCAGCTAAATGTTTCATCACTGTGAGCTAGAACTTGTGACAAATTCTCATAGTGCCTATGGCTAGGAAAAGAGAAATAATCCTCTGAAAGATGAATCTCAGAGTAAGTTTAAAAACTGGCTTTTATTTCAGAATACCCAAAAGCTTTGGATATGGTATGTCCATGTGTGTTTAATGTGAAAATGCAGTTACCCTCAAGACTGGGTATATGTGCATGTGCATAAATATAGATACACATATCCAAATTATGTTATATGCACACATATATGCAAATTATCAGCGTGGTGAACAACAGTGCATGTGTAGCTCTGGTATGCAAAACATATTCTTTGGCAGGAACTGAGCTGCAGCAAGGCACACTGTTGTTGTTTGGAAGAGCTTCTGGTTGTATTCGTGGAGAACGTTGTCGTTGTCCTAGCATTGTGGAGGTTATAAAACAAAGGCCAGTGTTATCTTTGAGCTTTCCTGAGCATAGCAGCCTGAATTTCATTGCTACATTTTCAGTTCTAACTCTGCCTAACATCTGGTTGGGGCAAGGAGGGGGGCAGAAGAAAAGCAAGAGGCGTGAGGAGGTGGAGAGTTAGCCAAGAAGTCACAGCTGGTAAAAGCGGGATTGAGAAGAGGACAGAAAAAGGAAGAGGAGTTTTGCAAAAGGAATATCCATGTGCATGAACTGTACCCATTCATGATTACATTTGTAGTCAGAATGGATTCAGCATTCAAGCAAGCTTTTATTATTAAAATATATTCCAAACCACTAGATTTCTTTGAACAGTAAATAGATGTGTACCTCTCAGGCCATTCTGTGCTTTCCAGTGTAAATCTGAGAAACAAACAATCCAATCAGGGCAGGGTCCAGCGATCAGACAGGGAGGCTTCCTTCTCGCCCAGTCTTTTTAACCCCTTCCTTTTTCATCTTCGCAAACCTCTGAGATAGTTTATGTTTCTGCCCGCTGGTGAGGCCCCTGCCTAGATGTCAAATGCACTCCCTTAGGTCCTCCTGGCCTCCCTCCTAATTTGATGGAGACATGCAGTACAGTGACCCATGGCAAAACAGAAGGAAACTCACTCCCAGAGCCTCATCACATACCCAACTCAGAGCTGTATCCATGACACTCCATTCTCTGAAAACCCAGGGCTCCCCAGTGGCATCTTGGTTCTAGGGCTCAGCCTTCTCTTGGGAAGAACTGGTGCACCATCCTAACCCTGATTTCTGATGAGCATAGGGTCTTGAAGTAGAGGAGTGGGGACATGGGTACCAGTCAAGGGCAGCGAGAGTGGGCTCCACTAAGCAGGCTGTTCGCTGGCCTTCTCTTCTGGGAGAGGGGAGGTGGAGAGAGTGACTGGTATTAAATATATTTAGAGAATGCAGAGATTTTACAGCTGGAATTGTGCTGAACAGGAGGAGTAGGTTGACAGAGAAATTCAGAACAATTGCTGGGCAGTTTTCCAGGCCCTACCTAAGGGCAGTGACTGTGAAGTTACAGCATCCATCTTCTGGGCTGCGACACTGTCTCTGTTTGTGTCCAGGGTATGTATGATAAAGTACATGCATTTTCATCCCCTGCTCCACTGTGGCAAGTGTGGGATACAGACTTACCCTTGGTACCATGGACTCTCTTTTAGATTGTTGGAACATCTCATAAATTTCTAGCCCACTTATTGCAGATCAGAGCTAAAGTGCTTTGGAAATGTAGGACATCACTTAGGGAATCTTAAATTGCAGTCTTCCTTTTTATTTGTTTGTTTTGTTTGTGAATTTGAAAGGCAGGGGGCAAGGAACTTCCCTGCACTGGTTCACTCCCCAAATACCTTCAACAGATAGGGCTGAGTTGGTCCAAAGCTAGGAACTCTGTCTGGGCCTCCCACATGGGTGGCAGGGACCCAATGACTTGAGCCATCACCTGCTTCATCCTAGGAAGCTGGACCAGCAGTGGAGGGGGACTTTATCCTACGCACTCTGATATGGGATGTGGGCATCCCAAGCAGAGTTTTTACTGACGTTGCAGTCTTCAGCACTTCCCTGGAAGAGGATGATGGCAGATTATATTTTCAGGGAATTTTTGATCCTTTTTACATGTGACCTGTAGCATAATTTCAGACTAAAATAGTACCCATTAACTTTTTTCAGCAAGATTTATTGAGAAAGACTTCTGGGCCAGGTACTGTTCCAGGCCTCAGGTGTAGCTCACTGCCCATGGGTGCACATACAAAGTTCACATGGGTGTGTACACGATGCTTGTATGGTATGTACACCAAGCTCCCATGGATGCGTGTGCAGGCACTCCCCTACATGTGTGGTACTCACATGGATGCATATAAGTGCCAGTGGTCTAACAAACAGTGAGCGCTGATCAAGGAGTGTGAAGATTCCTATTGACCCCACTGAACCATATAGCTCTTCTCCACAAATCACCCCAAAATCTAGTAGCTGCAAGCAATAGTCCACATCTCTCATCTCAGAGCTCCTGCAGACGAGGACTAGGAAGCAGTGTAGTCAGTGGTGTGGCCAGGGCCCACTCACCAAGACTAGGACTGGTTCAGGAGGCTATGAACAATAGGAGGGAGTCATGGACTATCTTGGCAGCTGCTGTCATACCCAGTCTCTGTTCCTAGTCCTGCCTCTCCCTCGGTCTGGGAAAGCCTTTCTGAGTCTTTCTAAAACAGCCTTCTCTTGTTTGCTGTGAAGCTGTGTTGGGAGGAGAGGGGACACTGTATCAGTGCTTTCCCTAAACCTGGAGCTGTTTTCATCGTATGTATTCTTCATAGAATTCCCATATCATTAAAAAGGGAAAGTATTAAAAGATTCAAAATTAAAGCTTAAGTCAATTTTCCTGTCATTCCATATTTTCCTTCAGTTGATGATGGAAAATATGTAATGTGTTATAAGGTGCACCAGTTAATAACTGAAATTGTACAAAGCACAAAAATGAGCGATTTCCTAAATACCTGCATGGTAGATATTTTATGAAATGCTTTTTTCTGTTTAACATCCACGTTCATAAAAATGGCATTTTTTTTGTGGAACATAATGCAAGTATTTCCTAGAGTTACTTTTGGTACTATGGAAAATGGTAATAGAATTTCCAATTTGTCTTCATTGGCATGATTGAATAGAAAATGTGAAATGAAGCTTTCATATGTTTAATGGATGTGATTAGATAATAAGCATGTGGTTTGGAGACCACCTATGTGAACACTAAGCCCACACATATACATGGGCATGCACACTTGCTATTATAGCCTATGTCATTTGTCTGTTGCTACTCATGTTCATTCTTTGAATCATAATTGGTAAAATTCTTAATGGGATACATTTGTCCTATTCAAATTACACTTGGATTTATGTACATGCATCTTTTCCTATAAAAATAGGGAAAGGGCCAGTGCCGCGGCTCACTAGGCTAATCCTCTGCCTGTGGCGCCGGCACACAGGGTTCTAGTCCCGGTCGGGGCGCCAGATTCTGTCCCAGGTGCCCCTCTTCCAGGCCAGCTCTCTGCTGTGACCTGGGAGTGCAGTGGAGGATGGCCCAAGTCTTTGTGTCCTGCACCCCATGGGAGATCAGGAGAAGCACCTGGCTCCTGCCATCGGATCAGCGCGTGCGCCGGCCATAGCAGCCACTTGGGGGGGGGGGGGGTGAACCAACGGCAAAAAAGAAGACCTTTCTCTCTGTCCACTCTGTCTGTCAAAAAAGTAAAGGGAAAGACATAAATAAGCCATGTATACAAGGAAAGGTATATTAAGGTGAATTTTTTAAAGTAGACAGTACCATTTTAAGTTACAAAAGTGTATCTCGTTACTAAAGCCACATAACAGTCAGATGGTATTTCTCAACTCATCAAAATAAGTTGTCAGTCAAATGATCTTAGAGCATAAATTAACACATAAAACAAATACTGCCTGTGTTTGCTGCTGATCAGCTGATAGAAGACACAGCCTCAGCTTCTGTCCAGGAGACAGTGTTAAGTCTTAGCACCTCATTCAGGATTTCTGCAAGCAATTCCATGATTTGAAAATGTCTTCTGAGTGTGGAAACGTCTTGATATTTAGGTTGTCAATTTTTTTCGTCCAGCTTGACCTGTAATATGAAGCCTGAAACATTAAGGAATAAAGCATATTGCAGGATTTGAACGGCTTTCTCCTGTTGATCACCTGTTGGACTGAAAGTTAACCTGATAAGAATGTTCCGATGTGGAGATGTGCCGAGTCAGAGTGGATGACTGCTTCCCTGACAACCACCCCCCCATTCTTCGTAGTGAACTGCTCCACGTGGAATATCTCCTAGGGATGGTTATCCAAGCACAGTCTGGTGGGGGGCGGAGTCATGCCTGCAGAGTGGTGACCGCTCCTGGGTGACTGCAGGAAAGCAGAACGGGGAAATGAACTTGGACAGATGTCACCATGTACATTCTTTCTGATGTATGATATTATGGAAAACATGCACATTAAAGAAACCTTGGAGAGTTCCGAAAAGTGACTATATATATTCCAGTGATTTTGATGATCTTCATTAAGAAGAAAACCCCTCAAATGTATTTTAGTTCAGGTGACAGGAGAGATATGAAGTATGGTAATAAAACTATTGATCACGGTGCCCCATCTATTTTTCATAATGAACAGAAGTTGCTATATAAAAGGTAGATGCTTCTGCCATACTCAGCAGAACTTCATTGGCTTTGGTCCATTAAAACCATGTGCTTTTTGTGTGGGGGCTCAAACCCAATCTCCTAGACCCACGAGGAACGAGATCCTAGTGCTGCCCTCTTGTGGTCATTCAAAGGCGGTCAGTGCGCAGGAAGGCTGAAGTGAAAGGACAGAGACTTAGCCTGGAAATGTGGAAAGCCTCCTTTCCCCTGTTCTGTTTAGGAAACGCCTGTGCACCACTGGCCCGTGAACCCTTTGAGGTCCCATTTCCCATGAAGAGGAAGAGACGTATGGCTGTGTCAAGTGAAGGACCCTAGCACCCCCTGCAGTGCTCAGTTAAGTCCCTGCAGGGGCAGAAAGGTGTGTAGGCTCATGGCTGACGCTGATAACAAATGGCGGTCTAGCAAGAGAAAAGCACAACAGATTTATGCAAAGTTTAGCCCAGCACAAGAGCCTTCAAAAATGAAGACCCAAAGACTCAGGGGACACATTGAGATTCCGTCAAGAATGGACAGCCATGTAGAAATGTGATTAGACAAGAATATGGCTACACAGAGACAGGCTAGAGGGGCCAGCTGCATCCCAATCTCTTCAGATTCTTCTGTGCCTCTCTGTGTGATGTTCCTTTCTCCTGGCATGCAGCAGGACGACTGCTGGGATGAGGATCTTCTAACCCACTCTCAGACAAGGTAGACAATTTCTTGGTGACCATCTCCTGCACAGAAAGGCAGGGAAGGCTATGATAATAGAAGGATATTTTGCGCCAGCTTTGGGGAAGACGTATTCTACTTTATATGGCCAACTCTGGCGAAGAAATAGGGGCACAGAAAGAACAGAGGTGCGTTCAACATCTGCACTCACGTTCCAAACACCATGTTATTAGGGTACCATTTCCTGAGCCCCAGCACTCACTAAACAGTGTTTCAGGATGAGACTCTGAAACCACAAGTTCAGTTTATTGGCTCAGCCATTCCACTTGAAATCATCTGTCCTCAGCTCCATGTCCCTGCCCTGGGTCTCTGTCATCTGTCATTTACTGTTCGGTCCTCCAAGGATATTGCACCAGTGGTCAAGAGAATTGGGTGCAAATTTCAGACCTGTTTTTCATTTCTGATCTTTAGAGAATTTCTTCCTATTAAGTGTTCTTCTACTTTAATGGATAATAAAAGAAAAAGAGAAGGGGAACCAAGCGTTTGAATCTCAGTCTTAGGAGCAGTACTTGGCTTAGTGGCTATGATGCTGATTAAGAGGCCTGTGTCCCATAACAGAGTGCCTGGATTTGATAGCTGGCTCTGCTCCTAACTCCATCTTCCTGCTAATGTCCACCCTGGGAAGCAGTGATGGCTCAAGTGCTTGGTTCTCTGCCACCCGTGTAGAGGCCTGGATTGAGTCTCTGTCTCTTGGGTATGTCCTGGCCAAGTCCCAAGCATTGTAGGCAGCTGTGAAGTGAACCAGTGAGCAGAAGATTCTGCTTTGTCTTGTTTGTCTCTCTGACTCTCAAGTACAAATTAAAAAAGAAATCTCTCTTTTTCCCAGATACTCTGTGTACCTTATATGAATCTATTGATACTCATATAATGATTATATACCCCATATGATTTTAAAAACTAATCTCAAAGGAAATCAAACAGAATATTCATTGCTATCTCTGGCCTACAGATAAAGGCATCGAGTCTCAAAGAGTTTAAATGACTTTATTAAGTTAACTAGAGCTAGTAGTGGATAACTAAGGATCCATCCACATGGATTTAATAGAATACTAACAGGCATTACTGAGAAAGAGATTAGTGATTATATACATTGGAGAAATGCCAAGCTAGATAAATCTTTTAACGGTTTTCTTAGGAGTTTCTCATGGGCTTTGATGTCTGAATGGTCATGGTACTGCACTGTTACTCCATTCCGCCAACTTTGAGCGTGGATCTGCAGAGCACATCTTGAAAGCACTGATCTGTGACCAAAGATTGTTTTCCAATTTCTGATCCGGGGGAGATCTTCCTTAATTACACCTTCTCTAAGAGTTATGTTCAGATTCGTGTTTCTTCTTTTGACTATCCTTTGGGATATTTATCATGTGATATATCTCATTTTTATAATTTCATTAAATATTTATTCTTTGCTAAATTTCAAATGCCTAGAAGGCAGAAAATGAATCGGAGATAAGCCCAATGTCTCTTAATGAACAGGCACACTACAAATAATTGTGGATTATAAGAATGAAATTCTGTGTTTACCTCCAAAGTGAGCTCATATTTAAGTTTCCCTAAGACATTCATCACTGGTGTGTCCCATGTCCCTAGTCAGACTTTAAGTATTTCAACAGAAGCATTGCATGTCTTACCTTGAAAGGTGTCTAAAACAGAAATCACAGGCACCAAGCTATTGTCAGAGCAACCTTGATCCAAAGGAGATGTCAAGGCCCTTCAATGCCAAGCACACTGTTGTGATGTTAGCAGCAAAAGGGGCTTTCTGAGTCTGAATGTGAAATAGCCAGGGACGTTGTTCTCCCGGAATGATGCTCTCTCAGCGTGCCTCGCCTACACAGTGGCTGCAAGTGCACAAGGTCCCCTCCTGTGTTTTGCAGATCCTGAGCAGGGGTTTGCAACGCCAGCGCCCTACTCCACCCAGGGGACAAGTGCACAAGGTCCCCTCCTGCGTTTTGCAGATCCTGAGCAGGAGTTTGCAACGCCAGCGCCCTACTCCACCCAGGGGACAAGTGCACAAGGTCCCCTCCTGCGTTTTGCAGATCCTGAGCAGGGGTTTGCAACGCCAGCGCCCTACTCCACCCAGGGGACAAGTGCACAAGGTCTCCTCCTGCGTTTTGCAGATCCTGAGCAGGAGTTTGCAACGCCAGCGCCCTACTCCACCCAGGGGACAAGTGCACAAGGTCCCCTCCTGCGTTTTGCAGATCCTGAGCAGGGGTTTGCAACGCCAGCGCCCTACTCCACCCAGGGGACAAGTGCACAAGGTCCCCTCCTGCGTTTTGCAGATCCTGAGCAGGGGTTTGCAATGCCAGCGCCCTACTCCACCCAGGGGACAAGTGCACAAGGTCCCCTCCTGCGTTTTGCAGATCCTGAGCAGGAGTTTGCAACGCCAGCGCCCTACTCCACCCAGGGGACAAGTGCACAAGGTCCCCTCCTGCGTTTTGCAGATCCTGAGCAGGGGTTTGCAATGCCAGCGCCCTACTCCACCCAGGGGACAAGTGCACAAGGTCCCCTCCTGCGTTTTGCAGATCCTGAGCAGGGGTTTGCAACGTCATTGCCCTACTCCACCCAGGGGACAAGTGCACAAGGTCCCCTCCTGAGTTTTGCAGATCCTGAGCAGGAGTTTGCAACGCCAGCGCCCTACTCCACCCAGGGGACAAGTGCACAAGGTCCCCTCCTGCGTTTTGCAGATCCTGAGCAGGGGTTTGCAACGCCAGCGCCCTACTCCACCCAGGGGACAAGTGCACAAGGTCCCCTCCTGCGTTTTGCAGATCCTGAGCAGGGGTTTGCAACGCCAGCGCCCTACTCCACCCAGGGGACAAGTGCACAAGGTCCCCTCCTGCGTTTTGCAGATCCTGAGCAGGAGTTTGCAACGCCAGCGCCCTACTCCACCCAGGGGACAAGTGCACAAGGTCCCTCCTGCGTTTTGCAGATCCTGAGCAGGGGTTTGCAACGCCAGCGCCCTACTCCACCCAGGGGACAAGTGCACAAGGTCCCCTCCTGAGTTTTGCAGATCCTGAGCAGGGGTTTGCAACGCCAGCGCCCTACTCCACCCAGGGGACAAGTGCAGAGCTGCCGCATTGTGAGGTTGCAACAGCTCGTAGCTATCTCGCTAACTTGCTAACTTATTCTGAAATGGTATAGAATCCTTAAAGAAAGTCTGGGTACATCTGATTAAAGTTTAGTTCCTAAAGATACATTTAAATATTTCTAAAACTGTGATAAATTTTGGCACATTGGTTACTTCTTCTCCCCCGACCGGCACTGAGATTAATCTCTACTATTTCTACCTGATTAAAGAAAACCCTGGATTGGAAGGTTATTTACCAGTCACTTTGATCACAATTTCTCAGCGTCTGTACAACCACTAGAAAATAGATTGCATGTATGACTGCTGTGAAGTAGCAACCCCCATCACAGCTACGAATTCCAAAGCGACTTCTTTCTCAAAGCATTCTTCTTAGTCTGATGGATGGACTTTATCGCAAGAAAAGTTTTCAGGGCAGTCTCTTGGAAAATGTTTATTCCAGTGAGGTATCACTGTGCTGTTCTACACTGTGGCTCTCCCCAGCATGCCACCTTCAAATTCTTTTTTTTTTTTCACATTTTCCCATGTTCTCATCAGAGAAAACTCAGGCGCAGAGAACAGGACTCACATCTGGATCCCTGAGCTCCACGTCGGTTGTTCTGCCTTTCCAGTGTATTCTGTCGGGCTTTCGTTTATACCGGCGTGGCGAGTGAGAAGAGAGTAAGTCATCTAATGCGTGGCAAATTAAACATCAGAAAGCTTTAACTGGCTTTATTTTCATGAGGTCACTTATGGATCCACCCTCACCACAGTCTAATCCTGAGTAATCGAAGTCTGTGTTGACCCCAGGCATAGCTCTGTCCCTCCAGCGGTCCAGGCGCTGACCCAGACGCTGTGGGTTCTGGATGCCTGTTTGGGGAGCACAGGATGACAGTCAGACCTTTGCAGAGCTTGGTTGCTTCTCTGCAGGACTTAGGAAGCATCGGCCTCTTTCCCAGCGAAGTAGAGGCAGGCAGCTTGACTTCAGGGAGATGGGGATGTGTGCCTCCCAGCCAGCACTGACTCATCGCTGCGTGTGCTGGGCACCGGATGTGCAGGGCTGGCCAGCCCCTCCTTAGAGTATCTGCAGCTGAACGATCCTCCTGCACACTGTAATCTGGACAGCAGAAAAGGAGAGCCAGGGCTTTTTCCTTGTGTCAGGTTCACAGATTTGCACTTTCTGTGCCTCAGGCTAATAGACATTTAGCTCCTGAAAATAGAATTTGCATGTTTCAGAAGAATGGCATTCTAGTTACCAGCTCTCCATGGCCATTTTCTCTCCTGCAGGGAAATTTCTGTTGATTTGAATCCACAGAAAATAACAGTTCATGATAGCTTGTTTATGTTCAGTTCCTCCTCTGATTTCATAAATGAATGAACTAGACATTTGTGAAAAGGCTCCCATCACTATCTTCTCACATTTGTCCTAAGGCCATCTTTGAAAAGACATGGAAGTTAACACTGCGGAGAAAGTATCATTTATTATATTTTAGGGCCGGCGCCGTGGCTCAACAGGCTAATCCTCCGCCTTGCGGCGCCGGCACACCGGGTTCTAGTCCCGGTCGGGGCACCGGATTCTGTCCCGGTTGCCCCTCTTCCAGGCCAGCCCTCTGCTGTGGCCCGGGAGTGCAGTGGAGGATGGCCCAGGTGCTTGGGCCCTGCACCCCATGGGAGACCAGGAGAAGCACCTAGCACCTGGCTCCTGCCATCGGATGAGCGCGGTGCGCCGGCCACAGCGCGCCGACCACGGCAGCCATTGGAGGGTGAACCAACGGCAAAGGAAGACCTTTCTCTCTGTCTCTCTCTCTCTCACTGTCCACTCTGCCTGTCAAAAATATAAAAAAAAAAAAAAGTATATTTTAGAACATCAGAAAGAAGAAATGACTTCAAGAATAAACTATTTTCTAGAAAATTTTCTGTAATAAGAATCCAGAAGGGTCCTTTTATTTCTGTTCTTAAAAATATATAAAAGTTAAAAGAAAGAATAAGGACGGAGGGAGGAGAAGGGTGGGACTGTGGGCTGGAGGGAGGGTAGGGTGGGAAGAATCACTCTGCTCCTGAGTTTGCATATATGAAGTACATGAAATTTGTTAACCTTATGTAAATTAAAAAAGCATATAATCTGGGTTGTAATTAAGCCCACTTTGATAGGATCTTAAAAATATTTGTGGAAGAACCCAAGCAAAGATTCATGTTAGTCCCAGGAAATGACCTCTCTAAACATTCTACCCTGTGATCATTTTAGCTCTCCTTAGGTCGTAATTTTTATTTCTTTAATTCATTCATTAATTTATTCAATAAATACTTATGAAGTAGATGCTATGTTTCAGGAGAACAAAGAACATATAGTATGATGTTAGTGACTTTTTAAATTCTTACATATATGAATACATATTGAAAAATATGTAAATATTGAAAAGAAAGATAAACATTAAATGTTCCCTGTTTTTGATTACAGAGTTGTAGGCAATTTTACTTTTTTCTATTATGCTTATATTTAAATCCTCTAAATTTACTTATAAGGAGAAAATTTATTGGAGGAAAAATGTGTAGCACCTAGTAAAAGCGGTTATAACCAGATACTGAGACTAGATTTAGAGATAAATCATGAGTTTCTTAGGTAGAGGCACCGCAGGTGGATGAGGGCATTTGAAACAAACTTTAGGGTATGTCTGATAAGGACTGTAATTATAGCTGTGCCTGAGCTGCTATGGGAGTACAGAGGAAGAGCAGCAGACTTTTTTTTTTTTTTTTAAGAAAGAGGCATGGAGAAAATAATTGGAAACTTTTGACAGATAACAAATAGGAATTCACAAGTTTAGCAGGAAAGAGAATTGCATTTCATGCAGAGGGAATGGAATGTACAAATGCACAAGACTATGAACCACTGGGAGATTTGATAATGGGGAGTCAGCAGGTGGAATATAATGCATTGAAGGGGTGGCATTGCAAGAGATGAAGTGAAAATGTGCAGAACCCACAGCATAAAGGGTGTAGTGAGGTAAATAGTGATCCCCTAGAATATGCATATACCCTGATGCCTGGAGTTGGCAAAGCTATGTATTTGCATAGATCTTTTATAGCTGTAATTAAATTAATGACCTTGAGATGAGGCAATCATTCTGGATTATTGGGTGAGCCCTACATTAAATCACAATATAAAAAATAACAGGCCAGTGCCACAGCTCACTAGGCTAATCCTCCGCCTACGACGCCGGCACCCCAGGTTCTAATTCCAGTTGGGGAGCAGATTCTGTCCTGGTTGTTCCTCTTCCAGTCCAGCTCTCTGCTGTGGCCCGGGAGGGCAATAGAGGATGGTCTAAGTGCTTGGACTCTGCACCCGCATGGGAGACCCGGAGGAAGCACCTGGCTCCTGGCTTCGGATTGGTGCAGTGCTGGCCTTAGCGGCCATTTGGGGAGTGAACCAACGGAAAAGGAAGACCTTTATCTCTCTCTCTCTCTCTCTCTCTCTCTCTCTCTCTCTCTCTCACTGTCTAACTCTGCCTGTCAATAAATAAATAAATGAATAACAGAGAGAAGACACCGAGAGGCAGGCCAATTAGGCAAAGATCAGAGAGAGGTGCCCACAAGCCAAGGGATGCTAAGAATTGTCCTAGCCACCAGGATCTAGAAGAGGCTAAGAGAGGACTCTTCTCTGGGGATGTGGAGGGAGCATGGGGCTGTTGACTCCTCAGTTTTGGACTTCTAACCTTCTGAACTATGAGAGGATGAACTTCTGTTGTTCTAACTCACTGAGTTGTTAATAAGCAGTGACACCAGCCACAGAAAACGACAGAGGACACTGTGTTCCTTCGAATGAAGAGCTTGCTGTAGACAGCTCAGAGTAATGTCACCATGCTTGTGTCACAGCCCCACAGAGAACCTGAAAACCCGGTGTGTGGCTGCTGTGTGAGGTCTGCTAGATTGTTCCAAGAGTTAAGATGAGGCCCAGAGGGATAATTTATATCAGTTGGTTACCATACCTCAAAATAAGTACTCACAACCACCTATTTTTATATGTAGGATTACACTTCTGCAGCTTATTAACACACAAAGGTTATTATCATCTATCATTAATCACTCATCCTAAGGACCCATGGTACTCAGTATAATGTTATCAGTAAAATAAAACTTAAAGATTATTTATGTAAGTGCAGCCTATTGTACAGAAAACTAGTCTATCTGAGTGCCCAAGGCTCAATCCTGATTGAGCAGGTGTTTAACCTGTGTAGTACTAATGTTATTCATGTTAGCAGGTTTGGCTAGTATTTTATTTATGGAAAGTTATATTTCTCCTCTTAACCTCAGGAATAGCTTTTGAAATACTGCTGCATTCTTTTGCTTGGGGAGGGGTTATGCAACTGGAAGTGAAACTGTGTCTTGGTGCCCATTTCTCCCTCCCCATGAAGTGTTTTGATCCTACTTCAGAGCTGTGTAAATGGGGGTGGGGGGGTTTGTCCTACAGGCCCACAGGCTCCCATTAAAGCCAGAGGATGTGTGTGTACTGCTTCCAGCTAGGGTAAAGCTCCCCCTGCCTTTATTGTTGATTCCTCCCCTAATCTGCTTCTCTTCTGTCATCTAAGAGAGATGCTAACCAAATAGGAAACTCATGACCAATTCATATACCCTCGCAGGAAATGAGGGCAAGACTCTGTCCTCCAGCTTCTTGGCCTAAAATAAGAAGTCGGGACAATGTGAATTCTGAGACAATATTCAGGTCAGTCTAATTCAGGCTCAGGCATCAATGCCAATGGACAATGCACAAGCTTGGATGAGTGATGTCAGTGGTTCATGGCTCTAGGAGGTTGCTTTGCAACCCAGCCTCACTGTGACAACAGATTCTCAACGGGTGCTTTTGTGGTGGATACTGAGTGTGTGGGAAGAGTTGTCTCCAGTATGTTTGTTTGTATTAACTTCCCAAATTTAAGCACATACAACTCAACTGTGGCGTTTCTTTCCTTGCTTTAACTTTCATATTTCCGTTCTTGACTTTTCACGTTCACCCTTGAGTAACGGGCTAGCTGTCCTCAGAACTCCTCCTTCCTTTCTCGGAAGATAATCCCTGCAGGTCCGCTGTTCCCAGAGACACTCAGAAGGAAGGCTTCATTTCTCATGGGACCAAGTTCTGGCCAGTAGTATAGAAATAGAAGGGGCTTGTGGAATAGCCAAGGAGAATATGAAACATAGATGCATGTTTCTGCTGTTTCTTCCTCTCTTTGGGTATTTATACTGGCAGCTACCTTAAAAAAATGAAGTGGAAACTGGATATAGAGGGCAGCAGATCGACAGGAGTCCCTAACAACAGGGGGCTTCAGAGCAGCCCTAGACCGCTTACAACTAATTAAGAAAGACATGAGCTTTGATATTACTTCATCCACTGTTGTCTTGCATTTTCTATTAACCTCATCCAAATTTCCCTTCTAAAGCTATTGTCAATAGCTTGGTATAAATTAGCCATATTGATAAACAGGATGTCATTGAAGGGATGAAATGAAGGGGTTATCATGACAATCTCCTTCCTCAAAATGGGCTGAGATCTTCTACCGGTTTATGGCTTCTGAAGTTACCCACTCCACATGCAGGCTTTTTTTATGTGCTTATGAGGACAGTTTTATTATAGGAGGGCTGGAACAGGTCTTTCACCAGAGGACTTAGCACAGGGAAGAGAGCACGAGAAGGAAGCAGAGCATCAGTCTTCTCCCTGTTTCACCGTAAGCAGAATGAATCTCTGGGCGTAACTTAAACTCCTTGCATTAAAAATCATAGCACAGTAAGCACTGTGTTCTTCTCACTCCCTGGATGTGTGGATCTAGATTTTGCAGTGACCCTTAGTCCCAGCAAAGTCTTAATGAATGAGGGTAGTTTGCTGACTCTCACGGATATTGATCACTGCACAGGCCAGGAATGACTTCATCATTTCTGTCAAACTAAATCTTGACTTATATGCATGCCAAGTGTCTTTTTGTGCATTAGGATGATTTCTGTGTCTGTTGAACTGAATTTGTTGCTTCCAGCACACAGAGAACTGACAAACAGAGCCCACACTAGGTTCTGTAATCTCATTGTTGCTATCTAATTGAACTTGCAATTTCATCATCCTGGAGCCAAATAGCAAACTGTTGGATGTGCAGACAAAGTAGTCTGCAAGAACTGGTAAGACCTGATAACGGAAAGAATTGGTTTGGGGTTATTTGAGAAGCCAAAGAGGGGATCTATTGCATTTGTGATATTTCTAGAAGTGGATCTCTGTGCTTGGATTTAAATAACCCAATCATCATCTGACTCAGTTTAAGAATGAGACTACTCCAATACTTCATCTTCTTTGTTAGTCAACACACCAATAAGGAAGAGGACTACTTCTCCCCAGGAACCTGACTGTAAGCACTGATAAGCCCATCACAGCAACCAAAAACCATAAGTATGAGAGCTGTGCACCCATTGTTATTCTTTTCTGCTTCTCCACCTGTACCTTTGTTTCCCCCAGTGAAAGCTGCAGAGAGAAAGCCCTCCCATGCACACAGTGATGAAGTTGAGGCATGAAGTTCTTTTGTTTATTTGCCTGAGGACAACTTCAGAGCCATGAGAGTGCAAGATGAACTCTGGCCAGTAACTAAGGTTCTTTGGCAAAAGGAAGGCAGCAAACCCCAACCCACATTTTCCTGATACCTGATAAAGGACTCACACTTTGTAAGGAAGTGTTTGTGTAGTTGTGACTTTTCTTCATCTTTTCAAACTTGGTCTGATTATTTTTGCAATAAAACCGTGTCCACTATGATGTGTATTGGTGAGCATTTCCAAGTGAACCTGCTACCAGTCTTCTCTTGAAGCAAACATAAAGAAAAAAATCTTGGTGGCTGGTGCTGTAGCGTGGCTGGTGAGGCTGCCATCTGAAGTACCCGTATTCCACATGGGTGTAGCTTTGAGTCTCAGCGGCTTACTTCCGATCCAGCTCTTTGCTGTTGCCTGAGAGGGCAGTGGATGATGGCCCGGGTCCTTGGGCCCCTGCCCCTACATAGAAGACCTAGAGGAAGCTCCTGGCTCCTGGCTTCAGATCAGCATAGCTCCAGCCTTTGCAGTCATTTGGGAAGTGAAACAGTGGATGAAAGACCTCTCTGTCTCTGCCTCTCTGTAACTCTGCCTTTCAAATAGATAAACATTAAAAAGAAAAAATCTTCACATGATTCAAGAATTATGACATAAGGAAGACAGACACCTGCTTTATGTCTCACAACCAAAATCACATGCTCCCAGGCCAGGCTGTCAGCCTTTTAGAAGCCGTGACAGATGGCTGTGTCTGATCCCATTTCTATATGCACTAGAAAGTACAAGGAGGAAAAACAGAGTGCCTCATTTTTATTTATGCCTGTGTCTCATCTTAATGAACCCACATCTTCAGTGAAAGAAGCCACCTATCAATCAGATTCCAAGGCTACCCATTGCCTACCCTGAATGGCTGTGAAACACAAGGTAAGCTAGATTTTACTGCAACCAACTGTGAAATGAAATGGAAAGGACTGTGTCTTTCAAGATGGCTGAGAGAACTCTAATCTAAGAAATATTTAGGCCAATTTATTTATGACACTGAATCCAGTCTTGGAAAAAAACAAAAACTTCTCTCATTTGTGGTTGAGCCTTGAACATAAGCAAGCAAAAGCAAAATCACATATTATTCTGAACAAATCAAAGAAAACAAGTTTACCAGCCTCTTCCAGGTTAATCACAGAGTTGTCAGATCACATGCCATTCTTTGTGGCCATTTGGAAAGTTCTGCTTAATACCTGGTAGGAGTTCTAAGAGTTTCAGGGAGATGCCTCTCCCCCTTTCAGAGGGATTGGAAAAACTAAATGAAGTTAGTTACTTAAGGATTTAACACTCACCGAATTGAATGATTTCAAAATTCCATAAGATCAGATGTTATATATGGGTTTTATTGTTCCCTGGTTGTTTTTCTTTTCATTTTATTATTTTAACTGACAAATAATAAGACTTTGAGTTTTGGAAACATCATGATTTTATGAAAGAGGGTGCAAGATAGATTTTTCTTGCCTGTATCATGAGCATAGGATGCAGAGATAATCCAATCACGGTGCCTACTATGGGTACACCCAGGACTGAAGTTCAACACAGTCCCTCCCTGTGCATGCTCGTGCAGATATTCTCCCAAAGGAAGTCTCCATTAGAGCACACACTGCTTCTCTGGGGTACAGGAGCTCCACATGTGCCTCAGAACACTGTTGTCTGGAGCTCAGCTGTCCTCCACCAACAACATGTGTTGGAGCTCTGGCCCCTGGAATTTGTTAAAATGATCTTATTTGAAATAAAGTCTTTGCAGAAAATCAAGATGAGGGTCGTAGGATGGAACCAATCCCAGGTGACTGGTGCCCTTATTAAAAGAAGCCACCACATGAGGACAGACACACACAGGTATAATGTCATGTGACAACAGAGGCAGAGATTGGAGTGACACAGCTACAAAACAAGGCTGCCAAAGATTGACACACTGTCAGAAGCTAGGGGAGGGAGGCCGAGCTTCTGCTCTGCAGATCTTGGAGGGAGCGTGGGGTTCACAGTCCTTTATCTCAGGTTGTGAACCTCCAAAACTGTGAGGTGACACGTTGCTGATTTAAGCCATCCAAGAGGTGGGACATGTCCCCACTTACAATGGTTGACTTACATTTTCTTGACTTTACAATCGTGTAGAAGCAAGATGTATTCAGCAGACACCATGTTTTCAGTATTGAATATATTATGATAGTGTGTAATCTTAGGAGTGATATTTAATGATACTGAAATGATGATGTTAAAATATTTAAAATATATCTTATAAATAAAGTATAATTTTAAAGCATATAATATATATTTATACTTACATGAAAACATAAAGTGTAATATGATGCCTGGTATCTACTTCAAAATTATCTAGAAAAAATGGGTAGGAATATAGAGCAAATAGAATTTGCTATGAGTTGAAGTTGAAGATGATATTTGGGTGGTGGCATGTACATATATTTTATTTCCTTTTAATGTGTTTGAAATTTTCCATAATTAAAAAATAGATTGGCTGAAAGTGGTAAATAACAAGTAAGCCTTTACCAGTTTTCGTGATGTGAAAAGGGTGAGCTGTCTCATTAGCAGTTCATCCTCAAATGGATTTGAATATCCCAATAGGCTTTGATATGGCAGTAAAGAATAAGACAGTTTGGGCCCTGATTTCTCTTGGGATCTGAGCACCTAGTTTAGTGGAGATTGTGACACAATCCAAATCACATCTAGTATTTAAGATATGATTGAGTCAGAAATGGGTAACAACTCTACTTAAATTTTATTTGGTGCTGATTCATTTTATTTTCAGTGTAAATTGTTGACTTGTAAATTCATACAAATGCCTACTTTTATTGTCTCGTTATTAGTGCCAGTAGCAGCCATCATGAAAGTAATTATTTCTATTGTCATGCATTTAATATTAGCTTGTCTTTTTCATGTTGCTACAAGTCTTATGCAAATTCTCATATCTATACAATAGCATAACCACATTTCTTGTCATCAACTTTAAAAATCAGTTTCTCCCTTGTGAGGATGATCACACATTATATAAATGCAAGTGCTGTGACAGTGGAACAGAACTGATGTGGCAAGCTGATTTATTCATTCACGTGCAGAGGAACAAGTTATACCAGAAGTGGTTGCAGTTTGCCTCTGTGCTGTGGTCTGCAATCACAGGCTTGGTTCAGCAGAGAGACAGAATTTCTGGAACTCTTTAAGGGCAGTTTGATTTGGATCCGACCTAAGTAATTAAAATGCCACCCTAGAGGCAGCAACAACATTGTTTTCCATTTGTTTCCTAAACCATATAGAGATTGTCATTGAAGAAAAATAAGTAATGGGAAGAAAAATGGAAGAGAGAGATAGGAAGCAAAGATGAAAGGAAGGAAAGAAACAAAATTTTAAGGACTAGAACTTTGTTTCATTTCTATGACACATGATACTTCTTTAATGCCCACATTTAAGGCATGTTGTTTTCATCTGTTAGCAGCTACTTGAATGATAACTATATAATGTGTTATTCTCTTTTAAATACTGAGGAAGAGAAAGATGTAACACTCAGACCTGAGGAGCGTAGTAGCATGGGCAGGGCAAACACAAAATGGATTAGCTGACAATACATAGCATCCATGTCACCGTGGAATAATGTGAAAGAGAGAAACATCTGGGAGGAATCCCAACAGGAGAAATGGAACCAAGAGTGAAGGGTGAGGATAATTTGATCTCAGAGAAAAGGATAGGATGCACCATAAAAGTGATGGGGCGATGGGCACCTTTCTATGGAGTTGATTGCATGGGGAGGAACCGGGCCAACCTGGCTCGAAGAGATCCTTCACTGAGCACAGAGAAGAGGTGATCAAAGGGAGACTTGTAAAATGTCTCCAGAAATGCCTCTTTTAAGAGCAGAAATGAGGCTGGCGCCACGGCTCATTAGGCTAATCCTCTGCCTGCGGCACTGGCACTCCGGGTTCTAGTCCCTGTCGGGGTGCCAGATCCTGTCCCATTGCTCCTCTTCCAGTCCAGCTCTCTGCTGTTGCCCTGGAAGGCAGTGGAAGATGGCACAGGTGCTGGGGCCCTGCACCCACATCGGAAACCAGGAGAAAGCCCCTGGCTCCTGGCTTTGGATCAGCGCAGTGTGCCGGCCATAGTGGCCATTTTGGGAGTGAACTAATGGAAGGAAGATCTTTTTAAAATTTAAAAAGAGCATAAATGAACAAAAAGTGGTATCTTAGAAGTGTGTGTTTGGGGCTGAAATACTTCTAAAGACCACAGCCTGTGGTCTTTATATCCCCCAGTTCTGCCCCCAGCCACTTTATCTTTGCATCCAGTACTAAAGAAATGTGCAAGGAAAATAGAAAATGTACATGTTACGGCCTAACATCAACATTTCAATTATGTACATGGTCATGGTTTTCAATCTTGCGCATTAGCATAGATCCCATGTGGGGATGCTGGTAAAATCCACTTGCATAATGTATTGTGTTCGGTGATGCAGGGACCCCATATGGTTGATTCTACTGCTGATGGCAAAGGACTGTGTGTTTTTTCATTTGTGACATTATGTTTCTTTGAATATGTTAGGAAGCCATATTTCTGGGAGTTTCTTCTTCAGGTCTCCTTAAATAATGAGGTTGCATGTTCCTAACAGGTGAATCACCTTTTCATATCTCTTAAAGTGTGGTAGATACAACCATGTAATTGGTAAATAAGCTTGTTGGGAGGTTTTGATTCTGTGCATGCACTGTCCATGCATTGCAAAGTGTCTTTGGCCTCACTGTGTGATAATTCTCACTTTTTGGCAATTTGTGGGACCAAAGGCTCAGAAAGGCTAGGTAAGTTTCGGAAGCTACTGTACCAAGTAAGCAGTGAAGCCCAGAATCACGTGCAAGCTGTCTCCTTCAGTGAAGGCACTTGTTTAGAACCGCATTTCTGTTAGAATATGTAGTTTAGGTCTGCTAAGCAGGTGGCTCAATAAAAGACAACTGTTTGTGTATGCTTGTGCATATACACATGCATGCACAGAAACATGTCTACCTACATAAGAGGAGTCTACAAACGTTTGTGGGAAAATGGTGCTACAGGGTAATGCAGGAGCAGGCATCTGGTATGGCGATGAAGGCTGCTGACCCATAGCAGAATGCCCAGGTTTGGTACAAGGCTGTGACTCCTGATTCCAGCTTCCCGCTAATGCAGATCCGTGGCAGCAGCAATGATGGCTCACATGATCAGGATCTGCCACTTTGCTGAGAGACCCAGAATGACTTCCTGGCTTCAGCCCCAGCCGAGACCCAGCAGTTGGGGAATTTGAAGTGTGAATCAGCAGACAGGAATTCTATTTCTCTCTGCTCTAAAATAAATAATCTTTATGAGCTGTAATTTTAAAAGACAGTAATTTGCATGCTCCATGAATGTTTTGAAGTCTCCTTGTATGCACACACACATGTAGGTGCGTGCACATATACATATGAATTTGTATGTGTACATAATTTGTGTACATACATTCATCATATATACACATTTATTTACTTTTGCGAATGAATGTTTTTGTGCACTGTCCAGGTAGCACGCTGAAATCATTGTCTACCTAACCTTGACTCTGTCTATGCAAATAGTGCACCGTGGGGGACCTCACCATGACCCCAAAAAGCATCAGTGAGCAGTGCTGAGCTGTTTATTTGTAAACCCCTTAAGAAATGATCCATTAAGCTAAGTTCTCTGATTTACGCCCACATGTTACTGCATTGCTCTCTGCAGGAAACATACGGAATGTTTTCCTTTATTATCTCCAGAATATGTCTCAGCTCTTTGTGATAACGTTTGTTTTTGTAGGAGGGAATGAAATAGTGGGGAGAAAATAAAAGGACCCTTTGCTCCAAACGCCCCTCCTCTCCCTTTCTCCATTGAGATCGCTCAACGCTGAGTGCCTCACCTAGATGTTTTTCTCTCTCTGAAGGCTGCCATCACTTTTTGTCTGTTTACAATACATCCCCTAAAGCAGTCATTGCTTTCCACATTGCCTATGTCTCTTGCGTTCTCGTGGACTCCAGGCTGCTTTGTATTTGATTCTTCTCCCTGTGTCTTTACTATGAGTAGCACTCCTCCGTGTTCAGTAAATGTGCGTCTTAACAGTGGGATTATAACATTGAAAAGACCCAGGCAAAGCATAATAAGGGAATTTCGCATTATTGACATTTGTTTCTCATATTGTTCAAAGGCAATTTGATTAACATTTGTTGACTCATTGATTTTTCCACAGAGCACGTCCCTACCCACTCTTGTTAACGAGAGAACTAGTCAACTAGACTAGTTTTCTCTACTTTTGCTTTTTGTCACATCAGGAATTTCAAAAAAATGTCTTTTGCCAGTTATTGAAAGTCATTCAATTTCTAAAGCTTTATCCTGGTGGGATAAAACGTACAATCTACATACTTATGTTGCCTGGCATGATCACAAGTACTGAGCAAAAACTTAAGGACACGGGATGAAGAAAAGAAAGGCAGCAGGCTATAAACCAATGCATACTAGAAAAACAAAATAGATAGACTATGAGAGCAGGTTTACTTTCAATTGGAAAAATGCCCAAAGGAATCTAAATTTTAGTAAGCAACTTTGCTTGAGCTAATGAGATTAATTTTGTTGTTGTTATTGTATGTCCTGAAAATCCTGAAAAACTAATGAATTGAGCATCCCTGTGGTATGGGAGAGTAGATTCTATTTTTGTTCAATCTGAAATAGATTTAGATATCCTGAAAAGTTAATGTAGGTAATGTTTGAGAACTAAATTGTAAACAAGAACCATACTAAATTTGATTACTTCCAGAGCAATAGTCAAGTTGATAGGGGTGAAATAATGATGTTTTGAAGTTTTCCTTTTTTTAAAAAAAGATTATTTAATTTATACAAATTTCATGTATTTCATATAGACAGGTTCAGGAACATAGTGAAGCTTCCCCGGCTACCCTCCCTCCCACTCCCACTCCCAACCTGTCTTCCTCTCGCAATCCTATTCTCGTTCTTATTTTTACAAGGATATATTTTCAATTAACTTTATACCCAAAAGATTAACCCTATACTAAGTAAAGAGTTCAACAAATAGTATGAGGGGAACAAAATGATGTTCCTCAACAGTAAAGACAAGGGCTTTTAAAAATTGTCACATCTTAAAATGTCAACTTCACTGCTATAGATACCTCTTGGGTACTCTATAAGTTACCACATATCACTGAGAACGTATGGTATTTGTCTTTTGGAGGACTGGATTATATATATTATTAAGTATATTCCAATTGCATCCATTTTGTTGCAAACGACAGGATTTCATTTTTAACTGCTCTGTAGTATTCAATAGTGTATATATGCCATAATTTCTTTATCCCCAATTAATGGACATCAGGGTTGATTCTATATCTTAGCTATTGTGAATTGAGCTTCCATGAACATGAGGGTATAGAGAACTTATATGCTGATTTCTTCTCATTTGAGTAAATTCCCAGGAGTGGCATGGCTGAGTCATTTGATAGGTCACTATTCAGATTTCTGAAGGATCTCCATACATGAAAGGGTGTTGTATTTTATCAAATGCTTCCTCTGCATCTGTTGAGATAACCATATGGTTTTTGTTCTTCGGATTGTTAATGTGATATATCGCATTTATTGATTTGCAAATGTTGAACCATCCCTGTATACTAGGAATAAGTCCCACTTTGTCTGGGTGAATGGTTTTTCTGATGCATTATTGGTTGCAATTAGTATTTTGTTGAGGGATTTTGCATCTACATTCATAAGGGATATTGGTCTATAGTGCTCTTTCTCTGTATCTTTTTTCTTTTATTTATTTATTTTTAGGAGTTAAGGTGATGCTGGCTTCATAAAATGAGTCTGGGAGGATTCTCTCCCTTTCATTTCCCTTTCAATTGTTTTGAATAGCTTGAGAAGAATTTGAATTAGTTTTTCTTTAAATGTCTGGTAGAATTCAACAGTGAAGCATCCAGTCCTGGACTTTCCTTTATTGGGAAAGTCTTTATTACTGATTCAATCTCTATATTGGTTATTGGTCTGTTTACATTTTATTGTCCTGAGATTTTAAACTCTTCTAACTGTACTTGTGTTAACAGCATTGCATCTTCTGCATATTAGTTAAGGAACTGGCACCTGGAGCCCCAAATCGCAGGTTTTCAGAAAGGTAACAAGCCGACATAATCGAGAGCACCTTTATATGGAATTTATGCAGTGTGTAACCTTAGATTTTCGTTGAAATATCTAGGGGCCGGTGCTGCGGCTCAATAGGCTAATCCTCCACCTAGCAGCACCGGCACACTGGGTTCTAGTCCTGGACGGGGCGCCGGATTCTGTCCCGGTTGCCCCTCTTCCAGGCCAGCTCTCTGCTGTGGCCCAGGAGTGCAGTGGAGGATGGCCCAAGTGCTTGGGCCCTGCACCCCATGGGAGACCAGGAGACGCACCTGGCTCCTGCCATTGGATCAGCGCGGTGCGCTGGCCGTAGCAGCCATTTACGGGGTGAACCAACAGCAAAGGAAGACCTTTCTCTCTCTCTCTCTCACTGTCCACTCTGCCTGTAAAAAAAAAAAAAGAAAGAAATATCTAGGGACCATGGACCTTAATTATTCGATGTACCAACATACTTAGTTGGAGGAATAACTGCTCTACAATATTAAAATCTTTAATATTTTACCTTTTTAAATTTCCATCAATATTTCCTACAGAGGCATTTTCTTTGGAATAAATGCTTTCTAGAATCTGTCATCATTTTACAAAAAAAATGGATGTTGAGATCAGTATTTCCCAAACTGAAATTACAGACTAATTTTCACACATAGGCCTTCTTGGAGCACTTTGCCACTCATTGTATTCCCTCCCCAGTTCTTTTTTGCCCTCCTGCTTCAAAAACTCTTTCTGTGCCAAATTACCTTGTCCTCTAAGATAACATACTCTTATCTGAGTTTAGAAGCCTAGTTGTATATGAACTATTTGCTACCTCCGTGTAGCTTGTTTGCCCACATGAGCAAGGACACTGGGTGCATAGACTTGAGTGTCCCCTGGCAGAGATTATTAAAACCAGAGATGGGAACCAGCCACACCTTCCTCTAACAAGTACTAGTAAGTATGGGGGGACCTTAGGGAGGAATTAAAGGTCTCACAAAGGGACCACAGGAAATGAGGTGCACATGCTTGGTCTTCAAAATTCTTCAGAGCCACCTTACCCCTGTTGGGGATATTCCTGCACTTCCCAGATTCCTTACTTTTGAATTCTCTTTCCACCATATTTTATCTAACTCACCCCTTCCTTCCTCATGGCTCAGGGACCCCAGAAACACCTCCCTCCTATTGCATTGAGTCTGTTCTCTGTGGCTCTCATGGCTTTCACTGAGAGCCCTGCCCAGGTCCACTCTACCTATCAGTACATCCATCCAGTTCAACAAGTATACATTATACTATGCAAGTATAGTTGCAAATGGCTAGTTGGATAAGTGAATAAAATTAAAGTGCTGTTGACATTATTTCACCATTCCAAACAATCCTTTTAAATTAAATTGTAGCTGGAGAGTTAGGGTTTCAATATTGAGATTCTAATTTCTATGTGAAGTTGAGCATTATTTAAGTTTTTAGAACGTGAGCCCCTTTAGCTATATGGTACATTAAATGCAGGTGGTTGTGAAAAATAAGACTACCAACAAATATTAGGAGTTTGAAATTATTATCATTATTATTATTATTATTACACCAGAAGGTAAGTAAATGCTGTTTCTCATACTCCTTTTCAAAATGATAGCTATAAATATCCATCAATTTACTCATGGCTTAACTAGTTGTTCCTGTGGTCTAGACAGGGCCGCCCACGTATGTCTAGCATAATTGCTGATATGTGTTAGCACTCCAACACCAAGAGCTCTCTCTGGCTACCAAAACCCATCACCACAAAATTTGCAATGCAGAAGGACACAAATTTATTATCTCCCAGTTCTGTTGGCAAGAGGTGCTCGCTGGTTCAGTTTTATAGAAAGCAGGTCTTTCCTTCTTCCTACCATTTCAACATTATTCTGAACTGAGCACATATACTTTATTACTTTTTTAAAATGTTGATGTTGCTTTTCACTGGATAAACCAACATTCAGCTTTTGATTTGCAGAACTAAGCCCAACTCTGAGGTGGAAATGCAGCTGTTAACAATATGTCCAATCTCAGAAAACAGTTTCTGCCTGCAGTAATGGACTAGTTATTGGTACCCCCACCCCCAGATCAGAGAATCCTCGGTGGGATGTATTGGGAGGTGGCACTTCTGAGGGGGTGATTAGGTCATGAGGATAAAGTCGTGTGAATGGAGTTAGTTCCATAATAAGAAGAGACACTGGTGTTTTCTGGTTGCTTCTCCATCATGCGAGGAGAGGTCAGCTCTCTGCAAGCTAAAGGAGGACCCTTACCTGAACGCAGACACGCAAGCACTCAGATCACAGACTTCCAGCCTCCAGAACTGGGAGAAATCAGTGTTTGCTGTGTAAGCCACAGAACCAATGTACTTTGTCATAGCAGACTGAATGTACCAAAATACCTTTAATGCATTTTTGAAAAATATGATAAGAACATTTAATATGAGGTCTAGCCTTTTAACAATTTTTAAACGTTCAATGCAAACTTTTTAACTGTAAGCTGAATATTATATAGCCGAACTCTAGAACTGGCCCATCTTGTTTAAATGAAGTTGTATACCCTGGATCATTGCTTGTTTGGTTTTCTTTTTTTAAAGATGTATTTTATCATTTGAAAGGCAGAGCTACAGAGAGAGGTAGAGACAGAGAGAGAGAGGTTTTCCATCTGCTAGTTGTTCACCCCCAAAATGGTTACAGTGGCTGGAGCTGAGCTAGTGCAAAGTCAGGAACCAGGAACCTCTTCCTGATCTCCCACATGGGTGCAGGGGCTCACGGACCTGGCTCTCCTCTGCTTCTTTCCCAGGTGCATTAACAGGGAGCAGGATCTGAAATGGAGCAGCCAGGACTCAAACCGGCGCCCCTATGGGATGCCGGCACTGCAGGCCAGGGCTTTAACCTGCTGCACCACAGCACAGGCCCCAAACATTGCTTCTTAAAACAAATCAGAGTAGGGTGTAGGAGGACACACCGGCAGCTGCAGGCTGTATCACTGACAAAGAAAGGTGTGAAAGTTACTGGTATCTTAGAGCTTAGGAATGTGCCCATTTTGTGGAGTGGCTTGGAGGCTGCAAATGGGCAGGAGTCAGAGCTGATGAGAGCAGTTCTTTGGTAGCTATGATAGCTCAATAATATCATAGCCTAAGTATAATCTGGGATCTGGCTGGAAATAGAATTTCTAGAATCCCTAACACAAATCTATGGTGCCAGCAAGCCTGGGAGACAGGGCAGCAATGTGCGCTACTGGGCTTTGTGATTGGATCCGACTCACTTTGAAAATCATTCCAACAGCCCAAAACATTCTCATTCAAAATAAAATATTTGCTGCAGAAACACCCAGAAAAAAAAACAAACATATTAAAATGACTCTACCTCAAGAAAAAAAAGTTATCTAAGGCAAATCACCTAAGAGATGCATTAATGTATAATCAAATAAATGTATTTCTGCTTTTCTCTGTCATGCAGTTGGAAAAGCAGGAGACATCAAAGCTGAATGTTTGCCCAAGAGCCATGTCACTGTTTCTAGCTGTGGGACACTGAGCCAGCATCTAATCTCCCCTCAGCTACCCTAACTGTTTAAGGTTCCCTTCTGCAGTGGAACGCATGAATACCACCCAGGTTGGTTGCTGAGCCATTTTCACAATGATTATTGCTTTCCTGTAAGGCATAGAAAACATGGCTATGTGGGTTCCCCCCCTTGGTGCTCAGTAGTTTTCATACACAAAGCTTGATTTACAGGAACTCAGTTACAATATTATTGGACTCCAGTTTATCGAAATACCTTTGAGTTTCAGTAAGCGGATTTATCTTGATTTCACAAAATTGTTTTAGCATAGGCAAGGCAGTGGTTGCGAAATCCAAATCTTAGTGAGGTCAGAGGGTCTGCTTGTGGCCATCTTGCAAGGAGATAAATAGCCAGCTGGACTTTCTTATCTTCTGTCTCTAAGTGTCCTCCACAGACCTCTTGCTTTCCACTTGGATGCCCTAGGCTCTGGGGACTCCTTCCTGTCAACAAGGAGCAGAGCTGTCTTCTATTTAAGAGCTGCAGAGATAAGCCTCAGGGCCGGGAGCCACGGCATGGTCAGTGGGAACACATTTAATACATTTCTGATTAGTTCAGCAGAGGAAGCTAGATGGGGAAGGAGGGTGTTAAAGAATGCAGTAATTTTTCTCTTGGAATATCTGAAAATTCAAAAGCTAGAAAAATAAGAGTCAAGGCTGATGGGGACGTCCTGAAGAGATCCCGCTTACAGTTGTGATTCACAGATGTCCGCCACTGCCAAACTCTGTGTTTCAATGGCGTCCACTGCAATCTGCGTTTGTCCCGTTGGAGGGATTGTCACATGCAGCGCACAGATCACTCTCTCGTCTGTCATAGTGCAGCAGAAGCACTCTCTCAGAGAATGAGCAAGGTCTCAGGCTCCCATCACACCTTCAAAAGGAAGAGTTAGCAACTGAAATGAAAGAGCTTTAGAATGAGGGCAATGGTAAGGAGTCAGATATTATGAGTATATTATAATGACATTTGTTGATTCTTATCCTTACATTTGAAAGTGATATAAAAACATCATTCTACGTATACCTATAAAACATAGTTAAAATATTAAATGCTTGCTTTCTGGGGCCTGAGTTGTGGAGTGGCAGTTTAAGCCTCCCCCAGGACTCTGCCATCCTATATGGGCACCAGTTCAAGACCCCTCTGCTCCGCTTCTGATCCAGCTCCCTGCTAATGTGCCCGGGAAAGCAAGGGAAGATGACCCAAGTCCCTGAGCCCCTGCGTTCATGTGGAGACCCAGAAGAAAGTCCTGGCTCCTGGCTTCAGCCTGGCCCAGCCCCAGCCATTGTGGCCATTTCAGAAGTAAACCCAAAGATGGAAGATCTCTCTCTCCCTCTCTCTCTCTCTCTCTCTCTCTCTCTCTCTCCTCCTATGTAATGCTGCCTTTCAATTAAAAAGAAAATAAATCTTAAACAAATGCTTGCTTCTTCTGAAAATATTGTCATTAACTGAAATAGAAGAACATTACTCATTAATTAGTAAAAAAAAAAGGTGGGGGGAGGATTTCTATTGTGTACATTTAAAATGTTTCCAAATGCTTCAATACATGCATTGATATCTTTTCAAGTGTTAGAGTTGCTTTTGAGTAAACTTACACTTTTCAGGTTGATGAAATACTTCTTTTATTTTTTTTTAAAAAAGAAATACTTATTTTAAAAGTCCAATGACTTACCATTTATAAGTTAAACTACATTATTTGATCCACATCATAAATAATCCTACTATTAATATTTTCTGAAAATGTCCCTGCCTGTTCCACAAGCCAATCAATATTGAGAAGCTCTTTCATGTATTCTACCGAAATGAATAAAATAAACATCAAGGCTAGTTCCAGACAGTCTTAAAATAGCACAGAACTGTTTGTAGACAATTGCACACAGCAGCAGAGGAACTGGATGTTCTGACAGGGATGTCTTAGGACCAGTGTCAGTGGTGGCGGGAGTTCTGAGGGTCACCAGAGGAAGTTAGGCTTTGTCATGAGGTGTGACAAGACCCAAATCCACTCCTGGCAGATGAGCTGCTGGCTCCAGAGTGCTTTGTGGCAGCATTTGCGTCATAATGACCATGCATTTTAGAACATTTCATGGACAACCAGCAATTAACTCTTATCCTGGTAACATGCTCAGTGGACATTGTTGAAATTCAAGTTTTTGCATTGTTATTAGCAAAAGTACAATATTTGCAGTCCCTTTTAGAGGTATGGTTAGTAATTACAAAGTCCTTCCATTTGACTCAACAGAGACATTTTTATTTGCACTCTGTTATTAAACAGAAAGTTAGAGACAAGGACAGGCCCTTGATTCACGGGGAAGCGTCTCACGCTCATTGTTCTTTGACATGGCTACACAGACCAGCAGTGAAAGAGAGCATCATGGGATTTTAAAGTTGATTGTGTTCTAGCTGGATAAGTAGAGCCTGTCTTAGTCAGGTAATAATTACACAGACCATCTTGTGTACCTCATTTTATGACTCAAAACATGGCTGGGTGTGTTTGCTCTGCTGAGGAGGCAGAAATGTAAGACCCACCCACTTGGAATTTCAACACAGCATGCCCAAGGATGCTTGCGCTACTCAACGAAAGGGCTTCAGAGACTGGGTGGTTCCCCTGACAACCACCTGTGGACCAGCGAGCAGTGATGGGGTGAACCTGGGCAAGCAGAGCATGCTGCCTTCAGGAACCAGCGGCTCCTCCATATCAGCTTGAGCTCTGGAGAGCTGTCTGGCAAAACGAAAGTACTCAACCCTAGGGTAAGAGTAAGGCTTCTGTGGGGCACTTCCTCCATAAAAAAAATCACAACTATGTGTTCTGAATATATTGATGTACAGATGAACATAATGTAGGTTACATTGCACTCACCTATTTTTTATTTAAAAAAAAAAAAGTGAGCTCCAAGTAGAAAATGGCTTATTATGACTCCAAATCTAATGTCAAACATAAGTTTTATTTTAAAGACTGTTTGATAACATTGTGATTCCCCTCCCCAAATTTCCAAAAGAGAAAAAAATACAATTGTCCCAAATTGTTACATAATCTAAGATAAAAAGAGATGGCTAAAGTGCTTCTTAAATTTTGTCATAGTCCTAAGTTGGGTCCAATGTAAAAATCAGAAATTGTTATGTTAACAATATCAGAGGGAAACTATCAATGTTAGATATTTTAACTATCCCCTAATACATCAAATTTATATAAATCTACTTTCTGCATGTTTTATTTTCCCTACATATTTAAAAACCATTCCAAAAAATAGAAATAGTACTATCCATTTCCAATTGTAAAACGAATACATGTCTACTGCACACCATTTATACTTTCATTTATACAGCAAACACTCAAGTGCTCACAATGGCGGCACACCTGCCAGAATCCTCCAGAAACTTCAGTCCTCTTTTAATCTTCATAACCATCTGATACGGGTCTAATTGCATCTCCAAAATAGATACATTGAAGTCCTCACCTTATAAATATGACTGTGACTTAGAAATGGAATCTAGCAGATCAGGTTATACTGGAGCAGAGTGGGTCTTAAATCCAGTAAGATCGATGTCCTTATCAGAAAAGGAGAAAAGATGTGGAGACATAGACAGAGGCCAGACAGTCTAACGGCAAGGGAGACAGAGATGGGAAGGCGGCTGTAAGCCACGCTCTGCCCAGCATGGCCAGCAACCACCCAAAGGCAGGGGCATGTGTGGCACAATCCCCCCACCCCACCCCTGAGCCCTAAGAAAGAACGCACCTTGATTTCACAACTTTGTCCTGGATTGTGACACAATTAAAGCTTCTGGTTTAAGTCCCAGTTGCAGTGCTTCCCTATGGAAGCCTTAGGAATCTAATATCACATCTTTCTCAGATGATTTTGGCTGTTTAGGTTTATTCGAGATTCCATATTAATTTTTGGATATTTTTTCTATTTCTGGTAAAAATCCTGTGGGGTTTTAACAGGGATTTTTGTTAGGTGAGTCATCCCTTTTTCTTAGTCCAGGTGAAGGTTTCTCAATTTTGTTGATCTTCAAGCAACACTTTTATGTTGCATTATGGACATCACAAATGACACCTTTATCTACTATGTCTCCTTATCAGAAAGGTTGTCTTCATCTTCACACTTGCCCAGCTTCTTTAACTTCTTGTCTGGCTTCTTGAATTCTCAAAACTATATTGCAATTCATGTATTGTTGTGGAAATATGAGCTAGGACTTCCTCTCCCACTGTGCCACTCACATCCTGGTGACTGTTAATGTCTTAGAACATCTTAATGCAAGATTTATCTAATGAAAATATACTTAAGAATATGTTTATTACTATCTGATCCTTACATTAATTTGTTTTTGCAAAAAAATACACAACTCTATGGAATTACTTTGTTTTTTAAATTAACTTCTTTAAAATATTTATTTATTTATTTGAAAGGCAGAGTGATGGAGAGAGAGAGAGGAGAGAGGACAAATCAGAGAGAGAGAGAGAAATCTTCTATCCATTGGTTCAGCTCCTCAGATGGCCACAGTGGCCCTGGGCTGAGCTGGGCTGGGGCAGAGCTGGGGCAGAGATGGGCCAGGGTGAAGCCAAGAATGAAGAACTCCATCCAGGTTTCCCATGTGGGTGACAGGGCCCACGTGGTTGGACTATTTTCCAATGCTTCCCAGTTGCATTGACAATGAGCTGGATTGGAAGCAGAGTGGCTGGGTATCGACCCAGCACTCTGATAAGGGATGCTGGCATTGCAAGTGGTAATGAAACCCACTGAACCACAACACTGGGCCCTGGAATTATTTTCTTAATAAACTGCAGTATATTTATGTTGCTTACATTAGCTTCAGCTGTAACCATTCTTCTTAAAAAGCTTATTAAAAATACAAAAATTTGGGGGCTAGCACTGTGGCATAGTGGGTAAAGCCACTGCCTGCAGTGCCAGCATCCCATGTGGGTGCTGGTTCAAGCGCCAGCTGCTCCATTTCTGATCCAGCTCTCTGCTGTGGCCTGGGGAAGCAGTAAAAGATGGCCCAAGTGCTTGGGCCCCTGCACCTGCGTGGGAGACCCAGAAGAAGCTCCTGGCTTCAGATCAGCACAGCTCAGGCTATTTTGGGGAGTGAACTAGTAGATGGAAGACCTTTCTCTCTCTCTCTGCCTCTGCCTCTCTGTAACACTGCCTTTCAAATAAATAAATAAATCTTTAAAAAAAATACAAAAATTTGTTCCTTTAGCCTTTACTCTCTTGGTATAGATTGCACATGGCTTCTATGAACTATTTTGGCAAACATTGGCACACTAATCAATTATAGCACAATCTATAGTATTTGATAACCTAATTGAATTCCTTAGACTATATAAAAGTAATTTAAATTTTCTGTGTGTGTGTGTGTCTCTCCACACACACAATTAGGTAAAATAATATCACCATGGATTGTGGTAACAATGAAAGAGCCAATACATATATGTGTATTGCGTATGTATATTTAAATATGTATATATAATGTATATCTCATATGCATGTATATTATATAAACCAGATAATATATTTACACACAGTTATATACTTATATATATATATACTTAATATATATATATACAATTGTATATGGACACTCATACAATATGTATATGCATTACATATATAAAATTTTAAAGGGCATATATAAATATGCCACTGTTATTTCTGTCATTTTACGGAAACATAGAACAAGGCAGAGGGAAATTCATTAAGTTGTTCAGGATTACAGAGTTGGTAAGTAACAATCCCAGCTCAGGAAGTCTAACCCTAGATCCCACATGGATACCAACACAGTACACTGAAGTGCTTAGGTGATTCACACACAAATGGTGTTCAGGCTGCTCTGCAGAGTCTGTATGTATCATGTGTCCTGTGTAAAACACATACAGAAAGTGAAACACACTCTGACATGGAGCTCTCGCACTTAAGGGCTTGTACTCAGGCTCATGGGACGTATCACTGGCTGTCTAAACACATCAATTATCTGTTTGTCCATTGTTGTTAGGGATTGCTGCCGTCATTCAGCATGGTAGCCAAAGAAAGATAAATGCAGGAGTCCCAGGAAAAACGACGCTGCAAAAAGGAAGAATTGGGCAATAACAATATTTCCCCTGAATCTTTCGTTCTGTAAACCAGATAGAGTTCTTCAGAGCCAAATATGTCATCCAGATCCCCTCCCTGGGCTGCTGGACTGTGGTCTGGTGACTGGTCTGAGTTGCACAGACATGGAGGTCCAGGAGTTTCCCTTTGCCTTTCATAATGTTTGTTTAAAATAGCATAATTTATTAAAGTTGAATTACTAAGAAAAACCAATCAGGAATATAAATAAAATAGGCAAACATTGGAAATGAAAATGGAAAAAATAAGACCTGGCCACAGTGGCAGTGCGGAGGGGACCACAGAACTGTGTGTGGTCTCCCTGTGCATGGTACCCTTCACACACACTGACTTCATTCACGTTGTAGCATCAGTGAAATGCATAAAAATCCATTTTTAAAGATTTTATTTATTTCTAAGAGTTAGGAGAGAGAGAGAGAGAGGTCTTCCATCTGCTGGTTCACTTCCCCAATGGCCACAATGGCCAGAGCTCAACAGATCGAAGCCAGGAGCCAGGAGCTTCTCCCACATGGGTGCAGGGGCCCAAGGACTTGGGCCATCCTCTACTGCTTTCCCAGGCCCATTAACAGGGAATTGGATTGGAAGTGCAACAGCCAGGACTTGAACTGGTGCTCATATGGGATGCTGGTGCTGCGGGCCAGGGCTTTAACCCACTGTGCCACAGTGCCTGTCCCTATAATTCACTTTTTAAACATTCATTTATTTGAAAGGCAGAATCACAGAGCAAGAAGGCAAGAAGGGAAAAAGAGAGATATTAGTTTCATTTCCTACTTCACTCCCCTAATGGCCACAACTGCCAGGGCTGGGTCAATCTGAAGCCATGAGTCTAGAATTCCATCCAGATCTCCCATGTGTTTGGCAGAAGCCCAAGTACTTGGGTCATCTGCTGCTACTTTCCCAGGTGCATTGGCAAGGAGTTGGATCAGAAGTGGGGCAGCCAGGATTACGACCAGCGGTCATGTGGGAGGCTGACGTCCCAGGTGGTGACTTAAGCTGCTGGATCATGACGCAAGCAGTAATTCCTCTTTCGCCACAGACGCTTTCTTTCCTAGCTTAAGAATAAAAGAGGGAAGAGCAGAATGGGTGTGAGACAGTGAAAGGAGTGCCTGTGACAAGAGACAAAGGAATAGCCCATCGGTGTGGTAATGGTACCTGAAGACCGACACCTTGGAGAGGAGCAGCAGGTTTCTCTTGCCAGCTGTTATGATGCACACTGGGAACTGTGCTTTAATATTTTCTATCATCAAAAGGCAAGAAAAAATTGAGAAGGAAAAAGAAAAAAAATTGTTTTTTAAAGATTTATTTGTTTACTTGAAAGAGATACAGAGAGGTAGAGAGAGAGAGAGAGAGAGAGAGAGAGAGGTCTTCCATCACTGGTTCACTCCCCAGATGGCTGCAATAGCCAGAGCTGCGTCATTCTGAAGCCAGGAGCCAGGAGATTTTCCGGGTCTCCCACATGGGTGCAGGGGCCCAAGGACTTGGGCTATCCTCTGCTGCTTTCCCAGGCCACAGCAGAGAGCTGGATCAGAAGCAGGGCAGCGAGACATGAACTGGCACCCACATGGGAGCTGGCACTGCAGGTGGTGGCTTTACTCACTATGCCACAGCGCCAGCCCCAAAAGTGTTTTTTAAAATCAATGTAAAATTTCTAGGGGGAATACAGTTAGGAAATATATATGTATATTCATATATGTGGGGCTTTCAAAAAACTATAGAAAATTTATTTTGGTGAAAAAAGTATTTCTTTTTGTTCCAATTTTTCATGAACTTTTAAAAAGTTTTTAATCTCAGGCTGGTGCCATGGCTCAACAGGCTAATCCTCCGCCTTGCGGCGCTGGCACACCGGGTTCTAGATTCTGTCCCGGTTGCCCCTCTTCCAGGCCAGCTCTCTGCTGTGGCCCAGGAGTGCAGTGGAGGATGGCCCAAGTGCTTGGACTCTGCACCCACATGGGAGACCAGGAGAAGCACCTGGCTCCTGCCGTTGGATCAGCGCGGTGCGCTGGCTGCTCTGGCCATTGGAGGGTGAACCAACGGCAAAAGGAAGACCTTTCTCTCTGTCTCTCTATCTCTCTCACTGTCCACTCTGCCTGTCAAAAAAATAAAAAAATAAAAATAAAGTTTTTAATCTCTCCCTCTCTCAACATACACTCCAGATCTACAGAATACTATTTCTAAAGGATTGCATGCCTTGTAAAAGATAACAATGTGATATCTTCTCATAAAAAGTATAAATCCAACTAGAGATGAAGGGGCAAGTAAATATCTTGATCTTTATCGTGAATGTTTAACTGAACTTTACAATAGCCCATCAGTTCGGGAAGTACGGAGTCTTGTGTGAAAACAATGACATGGTCTGTCCAATGCCTGTAAGCCGCTAAACTGTCATCCCCCAAGTTTATGTGTGTGAGCCTCTGTCGTGACTCCTGGAAATCAAGTTGTCCTTTGTGTGTGAGTTTTACACATCTTTGGGGAGTTCTGGGCCAGTGCTACTCAAAGGGTGATCTTTGGACAGCAGTGGCAATATCATCCAGGCTTGTTAAAATACACATCTCCAGGCCTCCCACCTACAAAGGCAGAAGAGGGGACAGGAATTTTTACATGAGCAAACCTTCCAGGTAACTTGTGTGCACATTAAAATGGGAATGGTTTTTTCCAAAGGAAACGAGTATAACTCAGGGACCGCCTGACTTCTTTATCATCTTCTGTGTCTAAATCTCCAAGACAACAAAAACCAAACAATAAGAACAAGAAAAGAAATAGGAAAGAAATTTTAAATCATTTCCTTCTAGTTACTAAATACTTTGTGAATTTGAAATGTGACTTTTTTAGGTCTGTTTTGTGCCATGAAGCAGATAGGTCTAAGACTATAGAGAAACTTGTGGCTAATCTCAATTAGTGCTCAGCTGGTGACAAGGACTTTTCTAGGAGCTTTGCAAGTATTGACGTGTGCAATCTTTATAATATACCCAGGAGGTGGTATTTATTCGTTGTCTTCATTTTTACGTGTGAAAATAAGAGATTCAGAAGACTTAGGTCAGTGCAAAGGTCACACGTGAAGGTACTCCAATGAGTATGCAGAAAAATGGAGTTAAAAGTTAAATTTATTTCTGTGTCCAGCTCTCTTCACTTCATATAATACCCTCCAGTCCCATCCATGCTCTGGCACATAACAGAACTCCTTCCTTTTATATTTTTTTATTTATCCATCAGTTGACAGACATCTTGGTTGATTCTGTGTTTTGCCTATTGTGGATACTCCTGCAATAAACACAGATATGCAGTGATGTCTTTGATGTACATACTCAATTTCCTTTGGATATATACCCAATAAAGGCATTGCTGGAATATAGAGTAGTTATATATTAAGTGGTTTTACAAAACTCCATTCTGGTTTCTATGGTCGTTGTACTGATTTACATTGCTACCCAAAGTATGTAAGGGACACCTTTTCTCTGCATTTAGGCAAGAATCTATTATACTGAGTTTTTTATGATGGCCATTCTTACTGGGCTGAGTTACATGTAACTAATTTAGATTTGCATTTCCCTGTTAATTAGAGGTGTTGAGCATTTTGTCATATACTTCTTGTCCATATATATATATATATATATCTTCTGAAGAATACCTATTCAGATCATTTGCCCATTTTTATTTATTTTCTTAAAGATTTATTTTATTGGGGCTGGTGCGTGGCTCACTTGTTAATCCTCCAGCTGCAGCACCAGCATCCCATATGGGCGCCAGGTTCTAGTCCCGGTTGGTCCTCTTCGAGTCCAGCTTTCTGCTGTGGCCCGGGAAGGCAGTAGAGGATGGTCCAGGTGCTTGGGCCCTGCACCCACATGGGAGACCAGGAAGAAGCAACTGGCTCCTGGCTTCAGATAGGAATAGCTCCGGCCGTGGTGGCCATTTTGGGGGGTGAACCAACAGAATAAAGACCTTTCTCTCTCTCTCTCTCTTTCTAACTCTATCTGTCAAAAAAAAAAATGATTCATTTTATTTATTTGAAACAGGTACAGAGAGAGGTAGAGACATAGATACAAGTCTTCCTTTTTTTTTTTTTTTTTTTTTTTTTGATGGGCAGAGTTAGAGAGACAAAGAGAAAGGTTTTCCTTCCATTGGTTCTCATGGCGCTGGCCATGAGAGAGAGGTCTTCCATCCATTGGTTCACCCTCCAGATGGACGAAATGGCCGGAGCTGCACTGATTCGAAGCCAGGAGCCAGGAGTTTCTCCTGGGTCTCCCACATGAGTTCAGGGGCCCAAGGACTTGAGCCATCTTCTACTGCTTCCCCAGGCCATAGCAGAAAGCTGTATCAGAAGAGGAGCAGTCGGGACTAGAATCAGAGCCCATATGGGATGCCGGTGCTTCATGTCAGGGTTTTAATCCACTGTGCCACAGTGCTGGACCCCATTGGTTCATTTTTAAAATCAGATTATTTGTTATTTTTCTGCTTGTGTTCATTGCATACACTGTTAATCCTTATCAGATAAATAATTTGCAAAAGAAATTTATTTTGGCGTAAATAAGTAATGAAATCCATGCATAGTTTTTCCATAATATGCATAGTCTTTCTGAAGACTGTATGCATGAATTTCATTTTTTGCACAAGAATAAGCTTTTAATTCCATTTCCTACAAATATTTTGAAGTACCCTTATATATAACAAGTAAGAAAGTTGGTATTCAAAGGCAGACAGCCTGGTTCCACAGGGGACATCTTACTACCAAGTGCATTGGCTTTAGTATAAGTGTATTTATGTTATTTTACTGGAGAGAGAGGTGAAAGGTTAACTGCCTTCCCAAGAACATGCAGCTGCCACTTGACAACCCCATTCTACCATGCCTTTCCCCAAATGTGTGCTCTATCTCCTGTTCCAGCTCCCTCTCTAAGTACCCACCATGGACAATGTGCTTAGCCTCTTACATAAAGAGATTCTACCTCATAGTTATTGTAAGAATTAGGTCAAATGGTTTTTCAAAATGCTCAGTGCTTAACACATAGTGAGAGCTCAAATTTAGCCATGACTTTATTATTATATTCAATAAAGTAAAAAAAGGATTATACAGTATTTCATTGAATTTAACGAGTCGTTATCACCACGAAACATCCCAATTTCAGAGATATTAAATATGCAAATCCATGCATCATATAATGGATGAAGTATAGGACTCTATACTTAATAAGTTTTCAGTCACTGGGGAAAATCAGATTTTCCCAGCAAACCACAGTCACTAGTTTTTTTTTAGTTTCTATTATGTACATGACCAAGTTGAAGAATATATATTTATTTTTAGCTTTCTCAGCAAACTGTGGAAGCGCTTCTATTATTTCATTGCACAGATAAAGTGATTGAGACTTAGAAAAGTGAAGCTACTTATTCTCTGGTGGTCGAGTCGGAATGGAGACTCATGTCCATGCAGTCCCCAAGTGTTGGCCTGTCTGTGCCATCATGCACTGATAACCCTAGCATCTGGATCTGTTTCTTAATTATTTTCTCTGCAAGTTGCTCAACTTAGGTCGTGCCATAGGAAACAGCTACAGTAGTGGCCTCAGTGAGCCTTCAGGGGATGCGGGCAGAGAAAGGACACGGCCTTGAGCTGTAGAGCACTGGCGTGGTGTGAGGGCCACATGGTCTCTTCTGTGCATCAGCATTTCCTGCACCGAGTAAGAAAGTGGCACATTAACAAACCTCAGCAAACCTTGAGAAGTCCCAAGATACAGCCCTCAAGAATGGCAAAGGCAGTGATAGATTTAAAGGAAAGAGTGCAATTTGAAAATAAATTAAGAGGTTACTTAGAAAGCAGTAGCAAGGAGTAGCAGTTGTCAACTATTTACCCAGAAATGTTCTGCTGCAAAGTGGTCCGTCATTGCATTCAAAGAAATTGAGTTTCTGTACCGCACTTGGGTCTGGGGTCTGGTATACTCATGCCTGGCATTTTGGAGCATTGCTTGCAAGCTTTCTGATCTAATGGAACAAATGCCTCACCTCCCAGATACCAACATTTCCCAAGATGTAGGTCACGGCCTGATGGGTGCCAAGCCCACGGCACTCTCTTTTCTTCTAGTGCATTCTCTTAGCTAAGGAAGGGAAGCATCTCATTTTCAAGAAGACCTATTCTTCGGGATACCAGCAGAACCACGATGGTTTATAACAGATTTCTCATTTTCTTTGAGGAACCTCTTTTCCTTTAGTTGATCACTGTTCACCAATGGATTAATATTGGTTGGAAACTGCCACTCCAAATGGTGTTTCTAATCTTCCATCTTGATCCTGTTGTCACCATAAGAGAGGAAAAGAAATGACTTGGGGACACTTCAAGTCAAGCTCCTTTATAAACCACATTTTATTTTCCTCACCCAAAAGGGTAGGAAATAGACAGCTAGACAAAATGAAAACCTGTTCAGCAGATTATTTTCAGCATCATTTCATCATAAAAAAATAACTACTCCTGATCAAGGGCTTTCATTACGGTTTTGTGCTGTATGAAATGAGTGTTCAGGTGCCATTAATCTAAGCGAAGAAAAGGAAGCCTGGTAGGCCGATAGTATGTGAGTTGTCCTAACATCCTACCATGTTTTTTAAAACTTCTAGTTATTTAGTTAATTTATTGAAGGGGAGAAGGGATAGAGGGAGAGAGAGACTGAGACTTCTCACCCACCACTTCACGCTCTAAATATTGACAGTGGCTGGGTCTGGGGCAACACGAAAGCCAAGGGTCAGGAAATCAGCCCACTGGGTCCCATGCAGGTCTCCTGAAACCCAGTCGCTTGAGTCATCACTACTGGTTTTCAGAGTCTGCACTGGTAGGAAGTTGGAGTCAGGGGCTGGAGCCAGGGCTCGAACCAAGGCACTCTGATATGGGATGCATGTGTCCCAGCCGCTGGATCAAACACTTCCCCTCCTAACATGTCCCCCGACAGGAAGTCAGAAACCAAAGAGGTGGGACAAACCAAAGAGTGTGGCACAGCAGGTTAAGGTACCTCTTGGGATGCCCTCATTCAGTGTAGGAGTACCTGGCCCTGGGTACTGTGCTTTCAATCAAGTGTCCTCCTAATGTGCATCCTGGAAGGCAGCAGATGATGGCTCAAGTTCTGGATTCCCTCCCACGCATGGAGGAGACAGAGTTCCAGGCTTCTGGATCCAGTCTGGCCCAGCCCTGGCTGTTGCTGGCATTGGAAAGTGTATCAGCAGATGATAGATCCCTCTCTCTGTGTCTCTGTCATTCTCTGTTTCTCTGCCTTTCAAATAAATAAATAAACTTCTTTTTTTTTTTTTTTTGCAGGCAGAGTGGACAGTGAGAGAGAGAGACAGAGAGAAAGGTCTTCCTTTGCCGTTGGTTCACCCTCCAATGGCCGCCGCGGTCGGCGCACTGCGGCCGGCGCACCGCGCTCGTCCGATGGCAGGAGCCAGGTGCTAGGTGCTTTTCCTGGTCTCCCCATGGGGTGCAGGGCCCAAGCACCTGGGCCATCCTCCACTGCACTCCTGGGCCACAGCAGAGGGCTGGCCTGGAAGAGGGGCAACCTGGACAGAATCCGGCGCCCCGACTGGGACTAGAACCCGGTGTGCCGGCGCCGCAAGGCGGAGGATTAGCCTGTTGAGCCACGGCGCCAGCCATAAATAAACTTTTTTAATAAAAGAAAACGAAGATTGTGCTTCTCTCTACAGCATGTGAGAGGGAACTTTACAAGTTCAGTAGCTACAGCACTGGTAGCAAACAACAGAGTACCCGCAGTAATGCAATTATTTTAAAATTTGTGCCTTGAATCTTCTGGAATACGATTTTCTCAGTTATTAGATTTTTGAAAAATGAACAGCCCATTAATTCCACAAGAAACAGGAAGACAGGGCTGGTACTGTGGCACAGTGGGTTAAGCCACCACTCAGAACACTGGCATCCCATATGAACGCCGGTTCAGGTGCCAGTTTCTTCACTTCTGATCCCTCCCCCTGCTAATGCACCTGGTAAGGTAGCAGAAGGTGGCCCAAGTACTGGGGCCTCAGCCACCCATGTTGGAAACCTGTATGGAATTCCAGGCTCCTGGCTTCAGCCTGGTCCAGCCCTGCCCATTGTTGCCATTTGGGGGAGTGAACCAGCAGAGGGAAGATCTCTTTGTCTGTCTCCATGTCACTTATCCTTTCAAACTAACAAATAAATTTAAAAAAAAATAAAAAGAAGATGACAGAAAAATCATCCATACTTCATAGTTTTCTGTCACATGGACTTACCTGATTACTTGAAAGATGCATTTTCTAAAACTGTATACAGAAATAGAATTAGTTAAAATTAGGAATAGGCTATTTATAAAACTGAAAAAAGAAACTAGTTAGGATTCAGAAGTCAGACCCCTGTGAGTGAAGTAAAAGTACTTGCATCCTAACGTCTCACTTGGAATAAAGCTTGTCCGGGACCATCCACGAGGAATAATAATGACTGGAAATGTGGGTGCAGCAAATGGTATGAGACATGACTGGGACCCACTTACACAAAAATAGTGCATACTCATTGACCAAAAGGAAAGAAAAATGAGTGTATTTTGCTTGAAGTTCAAAGGAATGAAGCCAATTATATTTCTAAATGGCTACAGCTTTTGAGGTAGCCATGAGGAAGTCACAAACACACCTCATGATTGGGGTTCTAAAATTACTTGCAAAGTGGCAGAAAATCAGAAGGAAACGTTCAATTTTAGATGAAAGAAAGGAAAAGGTCATTGCTCTTGGAGATTTAATAGCAGGCCATGTGCACGCCTCGCCCGCTGCCTCTGAAGCCTGGGGAAGATGAGCTGGCGCGGACCAAACGTCCTCAGCTTTATTTGCAGCGCGTGTAATAAGGGAGATTTGGAAGGTGCTGTTGCCTCCAAGTATCACTTGGTGTAAAGACAGGAGGAAGTTAATGTTCCCGAATAGCCAAGGCCACTAATTTTAACTTCCAGGAGATTTACGATGAGATCACGGCTAGCCTGCCCCTTCACTTTCTCTCTCCAAATCCCTCTTCCAGTCTGCATCTTGGCTCTGGACTGAGGTGACCCTCAAGTCTCAAGAAATCCTTGTGTGTGCACGCCTTCCCCTTTTATCTTTGAGAGCAGCTCTCAAAATCTCACAGGCAGAACCACAGAAAAATAAATTTAAAAAGTGGAAAAAAGCTACCACCAATTATCAGCAAGCCCACAAGCCCCCATCTCAAATTCTGCAGGAACCTAGGATTCTTGAGAAAAAAACATTCAGGGATAGAAGGCTTGTCAAGAGCTGAGAGACACCCAGTACTTAGTTCTGCGACTGTGTGTTTGGGTAGCCTCATTGTTTTCTCCCCAGAATAGACAGAGACTAATTGCTCTTACTTTGCCTAAAGAGCCATTTAAGAATTCTTAAACAACTACACAAAATACTTAAAGCCCCACATGTAAACCAACAGTACATTCCTGGTAGGAAAAATTGGGTCTCAAGTTTTAAATGTAGTTTTCCCCAGCTATCACTTTTCAAGATTGGAAAACAACTTTACCTCTGGTGAATTCCTGAAGGCCTTTCTGAGGGGGTGACAGGATCTTCAAGAAGAATGTGTAAATTGGAGGAAATGGAACATTCTAGAAAACCAGAGCTCATTTGGCAGAGTGCTTGTGAAAGAGGGGTTGAGAAAAGTCCAAAATATAAAAGGAGGGTCAAACTAAGCATCTGGGTCTCAGTCCATGGTCCTTTGGGTTAGACAGTCTCAACTACACAATGACATCAGACAGCCAAATTCCCCAATAAAGCATTTTTCAGAATTCATATACTCTGGGTTTCTATTTGGGGCAGATACCCCAGGCGAAAATGAAATCCTGCTATGCAAATAGTGTGAATTACCGCTTTATTCAATAATGGTTTGCCAGAAATAGCTGAATTCCTTGAACTTGCTCTGCCATGACTAACTAAAAGATAGCAAGAAAACTTGTGATTCGTTTCCTATCAAATGTTTGTTTCTAAGTTTGCAGGGGCATTTCTAATCTTCCAAACATAACTTCATGAATGAAACAGTGGCATGAATGAGAGGAATGCGTTCCCTTTATTTAAGGGAAACTGGAAAGAAAATAAACATACAGAAATAAATATATATCCCTACCCTGAATTATTCATCAGGCAGGAATTTTGAAACATGCAACTCACAGTAAGTTCTTGAAAGCAAGGAAACACCCATATCCACCAGCAGAAACAGCTCAGGCTACAAATGGAAAGCGTTCTTAGTGCTCGCCGGTGAGAGAGGCAGCAGCCAATGGCTTCCATTTGACTGTCATTTGACCTGGGCCTGAGCACACCGTGCACTGGGTTGAGCACTGTGATGGACCAACCCCTTTCTCTTATCTCTGGTATGTGAGTATTAGATGTACCTTGTCTAGACGGAGCCAATGGTTGTTATTTGCTGATTGTGTCATTGCAAGTTCACCTATTTTGTCAAACGTATTTGTAACTCCCCCAAATCAATCAATCCTCAGGGCATTTGCAATCATTCAAGAACAACCCAGAGCAGTGAAAATGTGAATCCTCCCGTGTGTAGGGCCCCCACCGAGATCACTAAGAGCTCCCCTCTGCCTTCTTGTCTCATGCAGCCCATACTGTGAACAATTGTATCTGCCTGGCGTACTTGGTGCTGTGACTTTCCCGTTTTCTGGGCTCCTGGTGGATGGTTTCACTGTTGAGATGGCCCAGACCTAGAGCTGAAACACTGTCTGGTGTTGCCCAGCCCCAAAAGGCTGTGTGGTGCCTTCTGGAGAAAGTATGTGTGTTCCTTGGGCTTTGTTGAGGGGAGGGTCCTAGTGCTGTGGGCCATGAGTTCAAAGTGTGTGAATCAGTATTAGCCATTAAATAGGGGGGTCTTTAAACATACAGGCATCAAGCTAGGCTATGTACTGGTTGGTCAAGGAAAATGTGACCAGAGGCTCATAGGAGCTTAGCCCTGGCTCTCCCCTGTGAGCATGGTGAAGTAGTCACTGTTTCAGTGTCTCCAGTATTGTGTGCAATAGAACTACCATGAATAAGGAGACTCTATTGTATTGCTTTTATCTTTCATTTAATATTCCTATCTATAGTAGAATTGCATTACTACATTTTAGAACCATTTTTGACCACTAGTCGGAATTCATTTTGAGCAGTAGGTTTTGTAGACACAAGCTCACTCCTGGGCAGCTGCCCAGTGTGGCCAGGAGTGGTTGCCAGCTTTGAGCCTTCTAGCGCCCCAGGCCTGGCCATAGAAAGGGCTCTGCTCCCTGCCTAGAGACCTGAGGAGTGCAAACGATATCCTCTCTGATTTTTCTGCTACTGCAGCTTCTGTGCAGAATTTTTTAAAAGGATCTATTTGTGTTTGAAAGTCAGTGTTACATAGAGAGAGGAACACACACACACACACACACACACACACACACACACACACACAGATCTTCAGCCTGCTAGTTCACTTCCCAAATGGCTGCAAAAGCCAGGACTGGGCCAGGCCAGAGTCTGGAATTTCTTCCTGATCTCTCCTGTGGATGCAGGAGCCCAAGCACCTGGGCCACATGCTGCTGCTTTCCCAGATGCATTAGCAGGGAGCTGGATTGGAAATGAGGCAGCTGGGACTTGAACATCTGCCCATATGGGATGCTGGAGTCATGGACAGTGGCTTTACCAGCTATGTCACAAAGCCAGGAGAAATTTTTCTCACTGTTTAAACAGTTCTGATTTAATTTTCTTCCATAGTAAATTCTTTATTTGTATGCCTTGAGTATAAAGGCTTTTGTCTCATATGCAAGCTGGATGATTCCAACTGGCTGGGTGGGAACGAATCGTAGTCCTCATGGAACCAACAGTGAGTGTGAACCTGGACTTCCCATTGCTACTGCAGAAAAATCTGTGTCTTAAAGGCTAATTGTTGGGGCCAGCACTGTGGCATAGCTGGAACCACCTGCAGTGCCGGCATCCCATATGGGCTCTGGTTCAAGTCCCAGCTGCTCCACTTTGATCCAGCACTCTGCTATGGCCTGGGAAAGCAGTGGAAGATGGCCAAAGTTCTTGGGCCCCTGCCTCCACGTGGGAGACCAGAAGAGGCTCCTGGCTCCTGGCTTTGAATCAGCGCAGCTCTGGCCGTTACGGTCATCTGGGGAGTGAACCAATAGATGGAAGACCTCTCTCTCTCTCTCTCTCTCTCTCTCTCTCTCTCTCTGCCTCTCCTTCTCTTTGTGTATCTCTGACTTTCAAATAAGTAAATAAATAAATCTTTAGGCCGGCGCCACATCTCACTTGGCTAATCCTCCTCCTGTGGTGCCAGCACCCTGGTTCTAGTCCTGGTTGGGGCGCCGGATTCTGTCCCATTTGCTCCTCTTCCAGGCCAGCTCTCTGCTGTGGCCCAGGAGTGCAGTGGAGGGTGGCCCAAGTGCTTGGGCCCTGCACCCGCATGGGAGACCAGGAGGAAGCACCTGGCTCCTGGCTTTGGAGCAGCACAGCGCTGGCCGTAGCGGCCATTTGGGGGATGAGGCAACAGAAGGAAGACCTTTCTCTCTGTCTCTCTCTCTCACTGTCTAACTCTGCCTGTCAAAAAATAAAAATTAAAAAAACAATTTTAAAAGTAAATAAATCTTTAAAAAAAAAGCTAAAAAAAAAGCTAATTGTTTCAGAAGCATGATGTGGTTATTTGTAAAACCCCAAATCCAGGATTTATCCCATGTTTATTAATTATTCTCTTATTTAAAGTTAATTTAAGTTTACTGGAAATTTTCTAAAAACTATTTTATAAGTGATTCTATTAAAAATGCACAATAGACAAGACATTTCATGTCTTTTGTTCTTGTTCTTTGATGGACTATTTTGTTGTCCTTAAACCATGTGTTCTTCGTGTTAATATTCTAGGAGTTAGTATTCTAGGATGTGGGAATCTGCAATCCTTATGAAAACATTTTGATTCTTTTCTAATTATGTATCTATTCCAATTATTGGGTGAAAGGAAATTGTTTCATTATGTAAAACTACTTTGTTTTCTAGTGAATAGTTATCTAAAGGATGTGGTTAAACTCTGATCATGAGCCAGGAGAGGCCGTTAGGACAATAAGATTTTAGTGCTGATTTCGATATGAGTTAACCTTAGAGTTCCTGTCATCTGCAGTTTGAAAGTGTGACCATTTGAACTTGGTAAACACTAATCATGCCACAAGAAGTTTGCTTTTATTTCTTAAGTAACTTTTATTATTTATGAACAGATTGTGTCAGTCTTCACAGACAATTGACAATTTTTCATTGCCTTAAAAATATTACATTTCTGAGAAACGTAACAGAGGAAAAGATTGTTTGCAGTTTCTCTGAATGTTAACAAATATGAAATCAATATACAGACATTTTATTCAATCTTGTAAAATAGGAATTGCAAGATTCGTATTTACTGTTTTATAAATTGAACTTGAAAGTTTAGCAAAAATGAATAGTTAAAAATCTTCATATCCTTCTTTTATCACCTAAATCCATATACATTGTAGTTATTACATAAGTTCTGGATCATCTTACATTTCTGTAATTCATGATCCAGGTAATTAAAAAGATTCCTTCATAAGAAGGTAAAGGATGGATATAGAAGCAAAAATAAAAGATATGGCACAAGGGATGAAATATGAAATAATAGGAACATTTTCATGATTTTGAAAGAATTTTGTTAGCATAAATTTTTGTTTTTCTTGCTTGTGCATGCTATGATGTTCTTCATGACAGGGCTTGACTTCACACTGATCACACTGGAAATGGAAAGATGCAGTCCGCTGTTTGTACACAAATACGAAACAATTATTGCTGGAAGCACATTGATTGCAGTCCCTGTCTGTAACTATGGTGACACAGCTCCACGGCTTGACAAAATGCAGAGGCCTTGCATCTGGGAAAACCACTTCACCTGTTGGTTTTGTAGCTGGGAAATCAGGTTACAGGGGCCAGTGAAACTGTGATATAATTAAACCTCAAAGTACATGGTATCTTTTCTGTTTTGTAATTTGGGATTATAAGTATAAAGACTGCCTCAGTTACCTCCATGTGTTTTTTACCACAATTGAGAATCAAATGAGAATTAGCTTGAGTCAGGGAGTTATTTCCTTAATTTTTTCTATTTATCATAATATCAAGTATAGGGATAAAAGTTTGAATATTCAGTCATGTATCTGACATCATGGAGACAGAGTATCCAGATATTTTTCTTTTTTTTTCTTCTTTTTTTTTTTTTTTTTTTTGACAGGCAGAGTGGACAGTGAGAGAGATAGAGAGACAGAGAGAAAGGTCTTCCTTTGCTGTTGGATCACCCTCCAATGGCCGCTGCGGCCAGTGCACTGCGCTGATCCGATGGCAGGAGCCAGGTGCTTCTCCTGGTCTCCCATGGGGTGCAGGGCCCAAGCACTTGGGCCATCCTCCACTGCACTCCCGGGCCACAGCAGAGAGCTGGCCTGGAAGAGGAGCAACCGGGACAGAATCTGGCGCCCCAACCGGGACTAGAACCCGGTGTGCTGGCGCCACAAGGCGGAGGATTAGCAACATCTTTTCCCTTTACACATTGAGTAGACAGTCTCAAATCCCTTCTCCTCAGAGCCAATGTACCCAGTTCAGTTTCTCTTTTTTCTGGGGGCTGCAGCCCTCCTGGATTTGAAGCACGATGGGCAGACCGGTCAGCTCCAAGGTGGCTTCACCACGGGCCACCGCTTGAAATGCCTCCTGGTGACAGCTCACCATAGTAGCTCAGGTGCCCCTTTGCTCAGGCCTAGGGTACAGTCAGTCTGGCAGGAGTAGCTGAATGCTTTTCTCTGGGGATTCGCTCCTTGAGTTGAACTGCAGATGTGTCTGAAGCAGAAAGCAAATGTCGTGTTCCCAAACATCACCTTTGCAAGCCCTGTGGTTTGCAATGGAAGAGGGAGGAAAGCAGTGTTCGGGATTCCACGAGGTGAAGTCAAGTCACAGAACTTGGGAGGACAATTTCCTTCCCTGAAAATCAATGGAAGGTGAAAGACTAGGCTTTTTGGGAAAACAGTTTCCAGTGTCAAGACATGGCACTCCTGGACACTTGGCGTCAGTTGGCCTTTGCGTGCCTTCTGGTTGTTAAACATGACATGGGTTTCTAGAAAAACATTTCAGACTTCTTGCATTGAAATTTCTGTCTCTTTGATTGAATAAAACTTTAGTGCCTTTTAAATTGTGCTTTTGTAAACTTCACAACACTTGTATTCCACTCATAACTGGCTTTATGGTTTAAAACAATATTTAAGGAAGTACAGTTACTTAACATCCATGGTACTCCATTCTTGAGTACTGCATCTCTCATGATCCTGATTTTAACTTTATTGAAAAGCTCTACCTTATTATAAAAACGGAAAAGTTATACTGGTAAAACACTGTACTTCTAACTTAAAACGCAGTTATGATGTTTTTGATGGACACATTGATGTCAAGTGCTTTTTCTGAAATTCGTAATTTGCATTGGAATCATGATTGTTCAAGATTCTGCAAAACAAGTAAATTTTTGAGAGTTTCCACAAGTATTGTATAGAAGAGTCTAGAAAATGTAAATACTATCTCACTTATTCCTCACTGTGAATGCAGAGGTTTAATAAGGCTGAGGGTTGAAAAGTTATGCCTCGATTTCTTTTTTTGAAAAAATGGGATTAGAAAGTTGTATTTCCAGGACATGAGTAAAAATGTTTATGAGGCTGTGTACTGTTCACTCAGCAAAGTGTTCTGTTCTCCCAAATACTGTGTATTAATAGAAGCAAGACAGGAGAGTGCAGAAACCAAAGTGTGTGTCAAAACTATTCTTGAGTCCTATGCTACTGGACAGAGGAAAATGATTGATGTGAGGACTTCTGGCATGACATTGGACTTTCAAGTTTAAGTTGACACAAATTAGAATACATATATAAATATTTATATATGAAGGTACATGTGAACAAATCATAAGAAGTTTCTTTTAAGTATCTACAGGATGCCAGGCCCTGAGGGTATTCAAGTCTAGAAAGGAAAATGACAGGGTTCTAGGACATAATACAACAGTGATATCTACAGAGAAATGTGTGGGTGTGAGTGTATGTGTATGTTGATGAGATAGGAGGTGGAAGAAGTGTGTGTGGTGTGTGTGTGTATTGATGACATGGGAGTTGGAAGAAGTGTGTGTGTGTGTGTGTGTGTGTGTGTGTGTTGATCACATGGGAGGTGGAAGAAGAAGAAAGTGTTCAAGAAAGAGACAATCCCTGTTAAGCTAAGATCTGAAGCATGACTAGGAATTCAGTGAGGGGAGTGCTATGCTTTAGGAGAAATTACCAGGGGCAAAGATGCACACACAGTCAGCTGTGTATGGTTCCCAGTATACTTTTCATATCTGATTAACACTTAGACTGATTACCAAGTGTTGAAGAGGAAACCTTTAGCCATTTGAATGCTGGTATTGCAACCCCCCAATATGTAAAGAGAAGAAAAACTGAAGAGATTACTCACAGTGAAATGCATTTGCTATCCAGTGGCTCAAGTCAGTAAAAAGCTTGAAAAGTATCACAATCTTCATGTTTCATCAACCTGAATTATTCACAAGCCTGATAGATGACCATATCTAGGACACGTAGTGACATTTGACTAAGTGGTAATTATGCCAAAGCCTGATAATAGAAAAGAATGTATTAAAATATGTGAATGACATCCTATTAGAATATCACCCTTTATAGACTGGCTCAGACACAGGGCTCTCATTCATACTGCATTGGATTCACAGAATGATCTCTCTTTGAAATGAGGATAGATCAACAGAGTTGCAAACTGGCTGCATGCAGCATGCAATACCTCCCCTAACACAAGTCACCAGGCCAAGTCCCCCCAGCCAGTTGCTAGACTCTTCCTCCATGACAGCAAAATAGGCTTATGCTTGCTGCTTTCTCAAGTCATGTTCCTGCAAGGTCTAATGCCTGCACATAGGGAGTCTTCCAAAAAGTTCATAGAAAAATGCATATCATGAAAAAGATATGCACAGACTTTTCAGATATCTTCCTGTGTGACATTTCCAGCTTTGAAACCTTCAACACTTGTCTGCACAGGAAAATCTCACACATGATGTATCTTCTGGGAGTGATTGATGAAGAACCTGGGTTCAATCTTCCACCCACAGAGAATAGATTAGATCCTAAACCCGGTCTCAGTGTCCAGTTCCATAAAATGGGCGATATAGAGAGTTGTTCCAAGAATTGATTGAAGAAGCATCTACATCACCTAGCCTATGGGAGCGGTCAGCCATTGCTGAAGATGGTGATTTCTATTACGTGGTTCTAATGCCTACGCTGGGCCATGGCACTGTTGTAGCAGGACTGCCGGGGTAGCTGACGTGCTGTTATCTGAAGAACAGAACAGAGTATTTTTGTTTCGTAAGCAGATCACATCCCTATCAAACTTCCCTTTAAGGGCACTGCTAAGCCATGACGTTCACTAACTTTCGCAGACGTTACATTACTTATATAAGATGGAAACTTAACCTCCAGACTTCTGCTTCTTAGCATTCCTGCTTTCAAAATTGTTTCCACTACCACAGATTTGTTGAAAATGTGCATAGTGTCCTTTCCTAAGATTTTTCTAAACTTTCACTGATTTTTAACAGATTCAATATAGTTTGTAGATGCAACCTGAAGAATATAATGATATTCCCTTCCCCCCTCCTTCATTTCCATCCCTCTCTTCTTTTTTAGTTTTTGAGATAATATATTTTAAGTTTCCATTGCAATCAAAAGGCTTAAAGCTTCACTAAAAAGTTTAGCAAATAAAAAGCAAAAAATGGAACTTCCAGCTCCATTTTCTTAACCAGGATTGCCTTGGCTATTTTGGGTCTTTTGAGATTCCATATGAATTTTAGGATTTTTTTCTAATTCTGAAAGAATGTCATTGATATTTCAATAGGGACTGCACTGAATCTATAGGTTGCTTAGGTCATATAGATATTCTAATGCTATTGATTCTTCCAATCCATGGGCAAGGAATATCTTTGTGGGTTTTTTCTGTGTTCTTGATGATTTCTTTCATCAATGTCTGCTAATTTTCATTATAGAGATCATTCACTTCTTTGTTTAAATTTATTCCTAAATACTTGATTTTTTTTGGTGGCTATTGTGAATGGGATTTCTTTGTTGATTTCTCTTTTAGTGAGTTCATCATTCCATATAAAAATAGCTACCGGTTTTTGTTTATTTTGTACATAGTCTCCTTTTCAGATGATTTGACAGTAGTGAATTTTTTGAAAGAGAAATGATATTACATCCTTATAAATCATTAGTAACTATAGAATAACGTATCACAAGTCAGAGGACAGAAGTCTACCTTCTATCTGTTTGCTGATCTCAACCCTGAAACTGAGTTTGGACAAACCATTGCATTCCATGATCTTTTTTTCCTTTAGTCAAATCAGGATTATCATATGTCTCACAGAATTGTCATGAGAATTAATTTAAAAATAGATTTGAAAGTACTTGGAAAAACTTAAATTTTCAAAAGATTTATTTATTATTTGAAAGTCTGAATTAGAGTGCGAGAAGCAGAGACAGAGAGAAATCTTTCATTTGCTGATTCACTCCCTAGACAGCTGCAGTGGCTAGCACTAGGCCAGTTGGAAGCCAGGAGCCAGGAGCTTCAACCGGTCTCCCACGTGGGTAGCAGGTGCACAACTACTTGGGCCGTCATCCACCTGCTGGTTTTTCCAGGCCATTAGCAGGGAACTTGATCAGAAGTGGAGCAGCCAGGACATGAACTGGTGGCCATATGGGACACTGGCATCTCAGGGGTGGCTTTATAAAATACACCCCCACACCAGCACAAAACACAAACTGTTGAAGAAGGTAACACATCATTATGTGTCCTGTTATCAGGACATTACATGGCATATTATTTCCATTCTTTTACTTATATTTTTATGTATGTATGTCATTGTTATTAAAATATGTATGCCATACATATTATATGAGAGAACTTCAAACTTCATGGAAAATACATACATGAGAAAACTGTATGTGGATTTCAAAAATTTTTGCTCCAAATCTCATTCATGAACTTTAAAACACACACACACACACACACACACACACACACATATATTTATTTTTTTCTTTTTTTTTTGTTCTTTAGTTATTTTTTTTTTTGAGAGGCAGAGTTACAGACAGTGAGAGGGAGAGTCAAAGAGAAAGGTCTTCCATTCACTGATTCACTCTTGAAATGGCCACAATGGCCAGAACTGCACCAATCTGAAGCCAGAAGCTTCTTCTGGTCTCCCACACGGGTGCAGGGCCCAAGGACGTGAGCCATCTTCTGCTTTCCCAGGCCATAGCAGAGAGCTGGATTGGAAGAGGAGCAGCTGGGACTAGAACCGGCACCCATGTAGGATGCAGGCACTGTAGGCAGAGGATTAACCTACTGCACCACAGCGCCGGCCCCACACACATATATTTTCAAAAATGTGTAAGTTGTAAAGCATCTTGATAAAAATTTAGAACATAAAATATAAATGATATGTTAATAAAGTACTTCCATATTTGCAAAGAAGCCACTGACAATTTCAACATAGTACTCAATTGCATAGACTATCTGACAAAATGAATGGGTTACAATAGACAGATTTACAATTGATTCAGTCACTTCAGCAAATCAATTTTGTGGCAATAGACATAAGTCATTTTTGACGGCTAAAGTGGACAAATTGTCTCATCCAAGTCGTGTTAATGTCAAGATGTAGGGACAGGCATTGTTTAGCAATGGGTTAAGATGCTTCGGCTGTTCTCTCTGATCCGAGGTATTAATAGAGTACCTGAAATGTAATGTGTTGGAGTGAAATGGACATTTTGATTTGATGATTGTTTGCAGCCCTGTCTCTTCTGTTCAGGAACAGTATGTTTTTCTTATCTTTTTTCTTCATACTATTTGTTGAAATCTTTTAGTTAATGTAAGGATAACTATATGATCATTCAGTAAATGGAAAATAGATTTTTGTAAAAATTAAGAGTGGGAATGTGAGAGGGAGGAGGAAGAAGAGTTGAAGCATAGGTGAGAGGGAAGTAGGGGGTAGGGGATGTCACTATGTTCCTAAATCTGTATATAGGGCATACATGAAACTTGTATAACTTAAATAAAATTTAAAAAAAAGATGTTTTGGATGCCAGCATTCCATATCAGAGTGCTGAGACTCCTGGCTTACCGACTGTGTTAGACATTTGGGAAGTGAACCGACAGATGGGAGATTCCCTCTGTCTCTGTCTCTGTCTCTCAAATAAAGAAACATTTTATGAACATCAAAGTGCAGGAAGGTACGTGGCATTGAATAATGTTTAGTTTTTGGCGATAGGTACTCTAGCATACTGTCTGCAGCAGTAAACTTCGCTTAAACACTTCTGTAACAAATAGCTGTTTCTTCAGCTGTAAAATACACATAGAAAAGTGGGCAATATTTCAGGGAAATCTTGCTAGTGTTTCTTGCACGTCTACCACTCACACACACAACTCACAGCACAATATGCACTGTGAGAACGCCTGGTGAGTGGATGGAACCCTGAGATTACACAATTGGAGCTTCAGAGGGGCAGTTTTTGGAATTTAGGGATCTTTCCCCAGATTTCTGCCTCTTACTATGCACAGGTGTCCTGGAGTGTGCTTTAAATAGAGTCCCAGTCTCCACCTCTCCACCCCTACCCCAGAAATATTTATTTTAATCTGCTAAACAGAAAGTGTACTACAAGGTCAATACTTTGAAAGAGACCTCAGAGAGGAAATTTGACGCTGCTTCTGTGGAGTAAGTACAAAGGGAGAAAAAGATAAAATGAGTTCTAAGAAGCTCTTAATGCATTTAAAGCACAATATTTAAAAATGATGGGCCTTTTGAAACAAGTCTTTCAAGTGTAAAATACTATGATTTAGAAAATTCTAGGAAGTGCTAGGGCCAATAATACATAAAATAAAAAAATCTCTAAACTAAGTTTTCTTTTTTTGTCCCTCTTCTGGTGAAAAAAAAAATCTACAGAAAATAAGTGCAGATATATCCTAATAGTCTCTCTGATAAGTTTACATTTAAAACAAAACTTTAAGGCCAGCACCGCGGCTCAATAGGCTAATCTTCCACCTTGTGGCACTGGCACACCGGGTTATACTCCCGGTTGGGGCCCCGGATTCTGTCCCTGTTGCCCCTCTTCCAGGCCAGCTCTCTGCTGTGGCCCGGGAGTGCAGTGGAGGATGGCCCAAGTGCTTGGGCCCTGCACCCCATGGGAGACGAGGAGAAGCATCTGGCTCCTGGCTTCAGATCAGCACAGTGCACTGGCCGCGGCAGCCATTGGAGGGTGAACCAACGGCAAAGGAAGACCTTTCTCTCTGTCTCTCTCTCTTACTGTCCACTCTGTCAAAAAAATAAATTAAAAAAAAAAAACTTTAGATAATAAGGTAAAAATAAAAAAAGACCAGAGATGGACAAAATAGAAAGTTTCCATGAGCTAGTTATTATTTATTCCTTTTGTTCAATAAATATGTATTGCAGGCCAGCCACAGAGCAGGCACTGCCACAGGCTCTGGGTTACAAAGACAAGCAGACCTGCATCTCACCATCTGAAATAGGAGACAAACGGGTAATCTGGAGTCATTGTAATATTTTAAGCACAAGGAATAATGATAACTTTGGTATTTTAGAAAAAAGTATCTGAGAACAAAATAGAGGGAAAAAAGTTGAAGGAAGCACTCAGACACTAGCACAGGCGGTGGTAAAGTCACCCATCCCCAACTCCCCAAAGCTGCACAACAGCGACACTAGATAAAATGTGCAAAAAAAATTTTAAATGGTAATTTGAACATTAAAAACCCCATGAAAAGCATGATTTGTTACATGTCCTAAAATCAGAGTTGAGGTTTTCAAGCTGTTAAATAGACACTGGACATTATAGCTACACTATTCTTCAGTGCAACTCTGTAAACTATTCAGAAGTTCTGTGGTCCAGAGGAGCTTACAGCTGGGTCAGGACACAGACTCCAATCCCACTGCTGGGAGTCTGCAAGGTGGAGTCAGGTCCACAGCTGTCTGCCAACAGATGTTTGACTTTGTTAAGGAAGCAGTAACACCTTTCTTCACCTAAAGATAAGTGGCCTGTAGACAAAGAAATGGCTGCTTTTAACATGAGTTGAAATGGGAAAGTCAAGTCTGGTGGATCTCAGAGAATAAAAGTTCTGGTCTTGTGGATGTCAGATACGAGAGGAAACCTCTGTCCTGGCATCTGTGTACATCTGGGTGTGCAAATGCAGCTGGTGAAGGAGAAACTGTGGTACTGGGGATTGTTTGCAGTAGTTTACGATGACAGAGCAGTTCAGCCTCCACTGTGTCTCTCTCTCCCCTCCCCAGAGAATTGTCTACACTGAAAGAGTAGACCCTCGTGGTTATGGAATGGGAGGCATGAGCTGGGTTAATAGGGTGCGCTGAGTCAAGTGAAATATCCCGGAGGAAGTCCCTTCCCAGTGTTGTCTTTGGCCCCTCAGGGTATTCATCCAGAAGCCACTGAGTGGAGTGGAGGTCAGAAGACCGAAGCTAGAGTGGTTTTCTAAAACCCATGAGGGAGAACAAAGGGATTAGAGAACAGGTAGCATCATGTCCGTCCATGGATGGTTTCCAGCATTGAGTGACTGGTCTGTGGTCCCTTAAGAAACAAGAGGTCATCACAAGAATCCGAAATTAGTGTACTCGATCTGGCTCCATGGATTATGTGTTTTGTAGGGCTTCTCTGTTGTTTTCAATGAGGCATTTATCAAAGTGCCTTTGGATAAAAGATAAGATATGCAGAGTGATTCACATTGCAGGTGGATGAATTTATCCTTGTTTGAAGTTTGTCCTGGAGAAAGCTGTTGAAGGGGAAAAGTACCAACCTGGAAAGAAGGAAGGACCACAGGGCATAAACAAAGGAGGTTAGCCCAGCAGGACCACTCCACACTCCAAGCCAATAAATACCACAGAGATCATGGCTGGGTGAAAATAAAATCTTGACCAGTACAAGACAAGGAGACTTGATCAAAAAAGAAGAAAAGCTGTATAGTCAGTAGCAAAGAGGGTGGGAGATATGGCTATAGCAAAGCAAAAACAAACAGGTAAACAGAAAACCTAAGACATTAGGCTCCACTGCAGAGGAAAGGCGGTGAATACCCCAGTCTGGTGCAGTTGCTCCGATATGGTAGAAATGAAATGTTAACGCTGTTTTAAGTGTTAAAGTCTCATTTCCAATGGGGATATTAGCAGACCAATGATTAGAGAGAAGCATCGACAGGTAGGACACCTCCAAAGAGCCCACGCATTTGCCAGCCTTTGAAAGATGAGCGTTTGAGAAGGGATCATGGTGGAGGTGTGGAATGAGACAGACTGGTGAAGCCTGCACAGCTCTTCACCCAGGGCCAGAGAGAGCCCGTAGGAGTTGGTGGGATGAAGGCACCCTTGGTACCATGTGCAGCTGTCTGAAAGCGAGATGGGCTGCTTCTTTATAGAAAAAATTTGGCAGATGTCCTGGTCCTCAGAAAGTCGTCTCACTAATTCTTCCTGAAATCAGCATTTAAACGCTTGTGCGGACTTGCTAAGTGTAACTTGTTCTTTAACTCACAAAGCAGATTTAATGTTTCCACTGGAGTGCGAGATGTTCTTCTAGCAGTGAAAATTGCACAAACTACAGGGGAAATGATTAATACTCATTATCAATCTCTTGCAATGTTCTCATATTTTTGTCCCAATATTCAGAAAAACAAAATTGCTTGTTCTGTTCTTTTACTCCAACTGTTCCTTTCAACTCATTAATTTATCTCAGAAACTCTACTTTTCAGATTTAAAGGTCCATAATTAGGATGTTTAATATTGATGGAATAGTAAAATGAATATATTACTAAAAAAAAAAAACACTTTTCATACTTTAATAAATGTCCTCTAGATTTCCATAATAAACTTCAATTATTTTTCTGTGTCTTAAAACCCACCATAAATTATGTAAATTTCACAATTTTAGGTTCCTTAGACTCTCCATACTTACATAAAACCTGTTGTAAATACTGATATGACATAATATTCTTAAAGATATAATAGCTCATGTTGAAACAGTCACAGGTTCACAACCAGAAGGGATACTAGAAATCACATAACCAATAATTCTGTTACGAGATAAAAGCCTGCAATCAATAAAGGTGAAGTAAGTAAGATTTAATAAATAGAAAAGGGACCCGTGTCCTATCACAGTACCCAGGCTACAGTAGTTACCAAATGTTCATTACACCATAGTTCTTTTTTAAATTATATTTTAAAAATTTTAGCAATAACATTTTTAATTTACACTATAATCAAAGACTTAGTACACCACTAAATCCAGAGTTAAAGAAGTAAAAAGTAAAATGTAGAAAGTTCAGCAGGAACACAGCAAGGACTATATATACAACAATCAAATGAAAGATGGCTTTCATATTCTGTATATTTTAAAATAGTCACAGATTTTTATAATATTTTATCATCCTTATCCTTAAAAATTCATTGAACAAATATCTAAAACAAAGTTTGACAAAACACTGTTTGCACAAAACTGACTCAGGCATTTCTTTCCTTTTTTTGTTTTTATTTATATATTATTTTGGCTCCCACATAAGGGAGAACATGCAATATTGTTGTGTCTAGCTTATTTCACTCAACATGATGTTCTGTTGCAACTATCTGGATGAAACTGATAGAATTTCACTTTTTAGTATTGCATTTTATATACATACACCACATTTTCTTTATCCATTCATCTGTGATGGACATCTGGTTGATTCCATGTTTGACTATTGTGAACAGTGCTGCTATTACATGGTGGTGCAGGTATTTCTGATACAATGTGTTCATGTCTTTTGGGTATATACCTAGTAGTGGGATTGCTGGGTCATATGGCAAGTCTATTTCTAGATGCTAAAAATCATCAGGCCTTTTTTCACGTGGCTGCGCCAACTTACATCCCACTAACAGTGGGCAAGTGTTCCCCTTTCTCCACTTTCTTGACAGAATGTGTTACTCTCTGTCTTGAAAAACAGCCATTCTGACAGGGATGAGGTGACAGCTAGTTATGGTTTTGATTTGCATTTACTTGATGCCTGGTGATGTTGAACATTTTTTCATCTTTTTTGGTCATTTGTAGTTCTCCTTTTGAAAACTGTCTATTGAGGTCCTTTGTTCACTTTTTAACAGGATTGGCTGGTTTTTCGCTGTTATTTTTGAATTGCTGACATATTTTGAACATTAATCCTTTGTCAGGTAGCTTGCAAAAATTTTCCCTCATGATGCTGGTTGTCTCTGCACTCTTGATTGTTTCCTTTGGTGTGCAGAAGCATCTGAGTTCGAAAGAATCCCAGTTGTCTACTTTTGCTTTTGTTGCCTGTGCTTTGTAGGTCTTATACAAGAAGTCATCATCTACGCCAATATCTTAGAGTGGTTTCCTTGCATTTTCTTCCAACAACTTCATAGTCTCAGGTCTTAACTTTAGGTCTTTGATCCACATTGAATAAATTTCTGTATACGGTGAGAGATATGGATCTAATATCATCCTTCTACATATATACATCAGTTTTGCCAGCACCATTTATTGATGAGATTATCATTTCTCCAGTACATGATCTGGGCCCTTTTACCAAGAATCAGTTAGCTGTATGTTGTGTGGGTTAATTGGGCTGCTTATTCTGTGCCATTGATCTATGTCTCAAAGGAGCTGTGGTTCTTTCAATATTAATAATAGAAGAAGTGTAGAAATGCTTCTTTGTGTAGTACCAATTACTTGTTATCCATCACAATTTCTTCATGATTATGTTTAACTTTATTTAGGTCCTTTGACCTCATTCTCTTTAACTAGAAGTTGATATAAGAGGGTAGGAAAATACCTTAAAGATTCGGAAGAAGTCCACTTGAAGTTTTGGGACTCCCTAATTAGCAGTGAGGTAGGTAAGGAAAAGGAGATTAAAATGTTTATTTATCTACTTCAGGGTCAGAGTGACAACAGAAATGGAGGGGTGGAGGGGAGGAAGGGCGAGAGAGAGGGAAAGGGAGAGGGAGGGAGAGGGAGAGAGAGAGAGAAAAAAAATTCCCATTGCCAAAAAGCAATTATTTGAGCCATCTTTGCTGCCTCCCATGCTCTGCATTAGAATCTGGAGCCAGAGCCGGGAATTGAACTCGGGCATTCTGATTTGGGATCTGGACATTCTAAATGGTCACTTAGCCTTTAGGCCAAGTGTCTGTCCAAGAAGATGATTTTATTTCATTGGTTTTATTTGTGCTTTTATCTTTGGTGAGTCAGAGAAACCAGGCAAACAATTTCAAAGAAAAAGGTAATGATGCGTTTTGTTTTGTTTTGTCGTTGCCTTAACTGTAGCTTTCAGCTTTCTTTGAGGGCTACAATGGCCATATTTTCCTTCTGACAGCCAAGGTCTGTTTGGTTTATTTGTACTCATTGAAAGACTTTTCCTAGAGAAATTTTACATGACAGTAGCAGGCCAAAAACCTGGGAATCCCCTCTCCTCAAAAGTCACTTCTATGCCTATTCTTCATACACCCTGATATAGCAAAAGGCTTAAAATTTGCATCTGGTGCTCAGTTCTCTATGTCCTTGCCAAATGTCTCCACTTGGGTGTCACAAGTGCTTCAGATTTAAATTCTTTGACCTCTTGGTCTTCTCTAATAGATTAATGGTGATCCTTTCCATCCAGGCACTTCAGTTATAAACCAGCACCATCCTACCATCCTGCAGTCCTCAGGACCCGCTGAGGGAGAATAGAATGTAGGAGGTGAATTGCATGCAAAACAGCATGAGCCTGCCATGGTTTACAATTCTGGGTTCACCGTTCACTAACTGCATAACCTTGGACAGGCAATTTAAACCTAACAATGCTGCTACTCACTCATCTGTGTCACAAAGATGAAATGTTAGAACCTCCCTGTTATGAGAATTTAATGAATTAGTCATTACCATTTAATATTTTGTATTTATATTATTTTAAATTTATACAGCTCTAAGAAAAAGGCAGAACATATGAGCACTTTCTCCTTGCGTCTATTTAATCATCAATTTTGAATCCTACACTTCTTACATTTCTTTGTTCCCATTCCCTGTGTCTGTTCAGTAGAGTTTCTGGTTGCCAATGCTTGAATATGGGCATTTGTCATCTCTCCATGAAATAGTACAGTTGTCATGGTGTTAATCGTCCTACCCTTGTTCTTGCCCCGAATCTATCCTTTATGCTCCTGGTAGAGTGACCTTCTGTGATGTAACCCAATCATGGTGTTCTTCTGTGCAGGCTCCCTCAGTTCAGTCCTCCCCCGTGACTCATCGTTTTCTTACTGAGACCCCCTGCTGTTTTTAATGAGGCTGCCCATGACTGGCAGTCATTCAGTTGCTCCAGCTTTGTCCCTTGGGACTTTCTTTCTCCTGTCTTTCAGTCAAACAATACTGAACAGCACCCTGTCTCCCTCTTCAGGAACCTTGTTGAGATGTTAGGACTGTGACAGCTGAGCAAACTGAATTCTGAAATGTGCTATTCCATCAGTCTTCTGAACAAATACAAGCCTAGCTAGGAGCATGTGTGTAAGTAAGCGCCTTGGAAACAAGCATTTCCTTACTTTAAGACATGTATAGAGATGGAAGCAATGCCTCGCCATGCTTTTGAAACTTACTAGTACAAAGCGGGCATTGCCCTGTTCATAGTACACGCGTATAGAATGCTCATTAATTGTTGATTTATGGGTTTTCTGAAGTCATTCTGCATTAGTAAATGTCTAGTTTGATTCTATGTTTTAGATCTGTAAACAATGAATTTCCTTGTGCATAGTCCTTGCTTACATGTGCAAAAATATCATTTGGACAAATTATTACACAGAGAACTATTACAATATGAACAATGAAATTTTGATAAATGTTTAAGTTGCACAACTCAGAGTAGTACCAATTTTCAGTCCCACCACCATACACTAGAGTTCCTGTTAGTCTGCCCTCTTTTCTTTTTCTTTTTTTCTTTTTTTAAAAGCTTTTATTTAATGAATACAAATCTCCAAAGTACAGCCCATGGACCACAACTCCACCACCAACTTCCCTCCCATCTGCAACTCTCCCCTCTCCTGCCCCCTCTCCCCTTCCATTCATATCAAGATTCATTTTCAATTCTCTTTCTGCCCTCTTTTCTAAAAGTAAATAGATTTTTAAATTTAACCTGCATAAATCAGAATACTGCCTTTCTCTTTAGATATTTTTAAGGTTTGAGAAAAGTGATACCAATGCCGTGGTCCAGTATAGAGCAAATTGCAGATGGTTTTCACTTAGTGTGCATTCAGACATCTTAACAACTTAAAGAGGCTGTTAAAGCAGAGACAAATTATGTGCCAAAAAATACAAATATGAGCCCTATCTTAAATTTCTTTAAAGCAAGAACTCTACAGTTGACAACAAAAATGTTAAAGATTTGTTGATTGTATTTTGTATGATGCTGATGGATCACATATCTTGTCAGAAGTTGTGGTTTTAAAGAATTCAATAGCATACAAATATTTTCTAAGAAAATAAAATGTAAAGGAGCAAAAGGCTGTTTGCTCTCCCCACCGCCTCCTAGCTCGGCTCCTGTGCAGTCGTCTCTCAGTGTCTGGTTTGCTGCCTGTCATTGAACAGAGCAGCAGGAGGCGCTGAGCCCTCAGTGGCTGTTCCTGGGGTCAGTTCTCCTGACTGACACGAGAGTATTTTGCCTGATTTTTAAAGAGTTTTCATTTCCCTGGTTTAGTTTTTTTGATACCCTACTCAGTGTGTTTGTTAATCCATACTTCCTTCCTCTTGTAACTTGGAAGAATTTCTATGACTATTTTAGAAAACTCTAAGTTTCATAGTTTACTGTTTTATTTTCTCTTGATTTGTATCACTTTCCTTTGTCCTCAAGTTATCCTAGTTATTCTGTCTTTATGGTATGGATAATGCAGTTTAGCATAATTATTTCTTATTTCTCACTTATTTTTTACATGTTATAAATATTCTAGTATATTGTATAACAGTCTAATAAATACTTGTAATAGAGATTGATTTAACGATTTAAATCAAATTGAAATACAATCTGTAATCACATGATATGTCTTACCAATTCCAAACTTAGACTTGTATTTCTAATAAGAGTTTAGTAGATAAATTTTTTGAATTTTTATTTATTTATCTGGTTATTTAGTTGCAGGAAGGCAGAAGAGGTGATGGAGGGAGAGGAGGAGGGATAGAGGAAAGTTGGATGAGAGAGAGAGAGAGAAACAGAGATCTTCTATCCACTAGTTAACTCCCCAAATGCCTGCCAACAGCCAGGACTAGGCCAGGCTGAAGCCAGGATCCAGAGACACAATCCAGGTTTTCCATGCAGGTGCACATGGCATTCACTATCCCAAGTGGCAATTTAACCACTGCACCAAACACTCACCCTAGGAGACAGACTTTTAAAACTTGAATCTAAAGATGATCAAGAATTGTAATTTAAAATTTTTCTAATTTGTTTAAGCTACACATACATATAATTGTTATCATAAACATCATAGAATAATCTCAGTCTCACAATAATTTTGTTAAACCTGGTGATTCAAACCCAGTGCAGATAAATGTTAATTACATTTTATTAGACATGCATTAAAATACATAGTAAGACAAGTATTGTTGTCACCACGAATAGTTGTATTGGGGCATGAGTTTGGCACAATGGTTAGCAAGCCACTTGGGTTGTTCACCTGTGATTTTGGACTGCCTGGTTCAAGTTGCAGCATTATTTCCAACTTTCTGTTAATGTGAATCCTGAGAGACAACAGGTGGTGGCTCAAGTATTTGGGTCCCTACCACTCTTGTGGTTGACCTGGAATGAGCTGTTAGAAACATCTGGAGAGTGAACAAGCAAATGAGTTATCTCTATCTCTCCGTCCCTCTCCTCCCCCTCCTTTTCAAATAAATAAGATTATTTTAAAATTTATAATAAAGAAAACCTTGATTATTAGCATTTCTGAACAATCACAACTTACCTCCAAATAATCTTTTACTTCTTTTTTCTTCATTCCTACAAAGGAATTTTGATTTACATTTCTAAAAATTAAAATGAAAGTGTCTATCTTTGTGACTGTTTCCAAGTTTTATACTTATTCTTGTCATGCTAGCTGCACTCATGACTTACAGATTTAGGTGCTATGCTTTGGCAACAGAGGATATAAAATGAGGAAGGAGGTTGCAAATAATCAGAAATATGCAAAGGAAATGAATTTTTAAAAACAAATCTGTGGTGTAGTGGGTTAAGCTGCTGCCTCCAACACTGCCATCCCACATGGGTGCCAGTTCAAGTCCCAGCTGTTCCTCTTCCAATCCAGCTCCCTGCTAATAGGTCTTGGAAAGCAGCAGAAGATGGCCCGGGTGCTTGGGCCCCTGCCACCCATGTGGGAGACCTGAATGAAGCTCCTGGCTTCTGGCTTTGGTCCGGCTGAGCCCTTTGTGGCCATTTGAGGGGTGAATCAGCAGATGGAAGAGCTCTGTCTCTCAGTCTCCCCTCTCTCTCTGTCACACTGCTTTCAAATAAATAAACAAATCTTCAAAACAAACAAGCCACCTGCTGGATTAAATCCCAAGATTTTAGCAGTGGCATTGTGGTGCTGTGGGTTAAGCCACTGCTTGAGACACTACATCGCCTATCAGAGGGCTGCTCCACTTCTGATCCAGCTCCTTGCTCTGTAGTAGGTGATGGCCCAAAAGCCCCTACCACTCATGTGGGAGACCTGGATGTAATTCTTAGCTCCTGCCTTTAACCTGACCCAGACATGGCTTAAGACATAAAGGATTGGGGCCAGTGCCATGCTCATTTGGTTCATCTTTCGCCTGCGGCACCAGCATCCCATATGGATGCTGGGTTCTAGTCCTGGTTGCTCCTCTTCCAGTCTAGCTCTCTGCTGTGGCCCGGGAAGGCAATGGAGGATGGCCCAAGTGCTTGGGCTCTGGTACCCGTGTGGGAGACCAGGAAGAAGCACCTGGCTCCTGGTTTCGGATCAGCGTGGCTCTAGCAGTAGCACCCATTTGGGGAGTGAACCAGCAGAAGGAAGATCTCTCTCTCTCTCTCTCTCACTGTCTATAACTCTACCTGTCAAATAAATAAAGACATAAAGGACTGAATTTTAATTTTTAAGATAGGAGATTCTTATTTAAAAGTAAATCTGAAAAAATAAAAAGAAAGCAAAACCCAGAACAATGTACTAGCAATTGCACTTGGTCATTCCCAGTGTCAAATTGCCTATACTTCTTGATTTTATACTTGATGGCAAAATGAGTAACCAAGAGAAGGCAGTGAGGGTGAGGTTCTGGGAAGCTTTTCAAATCAGACAGAGGGAGTTGCACATGCAATGGGAAACCATCATCATAAAAAAATGCTCAGCAAAAAAAATCATTTTGAACACAGAGAGGTTGGTAGCACCTAGTACCTGGGTATAAGCAGGAGCAACTGAAGATAGGGAAATTGAAAGAGCCTGTCTTAGAGGGATGGTCCTGATGCTGTGTCAATCTGAGGGATGCTTTGAAGAAAACCAGATAGTTTGTTACAGAATATGCCTCCTATGAAAAACACCAGTACTCCAAGCTTGGGCCTGGCACTGTGGTACAGCATGTTAAGCCACCGTCTGCAGTATCAGGATCCCATATTGGCACTGGTTCGAGTCCCAGTTGTCTCCTTCCAATACAGCTCCCTGCTAATGTGCCTTGAAAGCAGCAGAGGATGGCCCAGGCCCTTGGGCCTCTGCACTCACATGGGAGACCCAGAACAGATTGCTAGCTCCTGGCTTCAGCCTGACCCAGCCTTTGTCATTGGGGCAATTTGGGTAGTGAACCAGTGGCTGGAAGATCTCTCTCTGTGTCTCTCCTCTCTCTAACTCTGACTTTCAAATAAACAAACAAATTTTAAAAAAGAAAAAGAGCAGCATTCCTTAATTGTTTCCCATTTTTAATTTTGATACAACAGCAAGCAGTGATGAAGGAGCCGACTTGAGGGAAAAGCTCATGTTTTTAATTTTATTCCAGTTGAATTGAAGGGAAGGGCAGCGAATTCTCATGGATATGCCCATGTAGAGAGTGTCTGGGCTGCTGTGACCTTGAGAAAATGGAAGGCAGGGCAGCAATACTTTCCTTACGCAGCAGCTGACTCCTGCATTGCTTTGACTCTGGTATTTGAAATGCATGTGATTTTATTCATTGGTTCTTTTCCTACTTAACTAATATTTTTGAGGCCCTACTAGATGTTTGCATTGTGAGAAGCACTGCAGATGTTAAAAGTAAATAAAGGGGCCCCTTTGGGGGTAGATAGTCCTGTGGGGAGCACAAGAAAGTGAAAGACAGTAACCCAGAGGGCTGAGAGGAGTGGCAAAGTGTGTAACTACGCAAGTCCAGGGCAGGAGCTGAAAGAACTGGGACAGGACTCCATGCAGTGGAGAGGGATGACCCTTTGCCACTCAAAGGGAACATGATGTGTGAAGGGGTGGCACTAGGAGAGGAGAAAGTTGTCCAGTGCATTATCTAGTTCTTTCTGTTGAAGCAAGATGAGGGTGTAGCCAGGATTTAGGGAGTGGTGCACAATAAAACCAAAAAGCACTGACTACAGGTGCATCCCACAGTGGCTCATGGAAGAATTAGTGCCTGACCCCGCGGCAGTGAGGAAACAAAAGGATGGAGGCCAACAGCCATCTCAGAGTAGCTGTCCCAGGTTCTAAGAACATGAATGGCATGGCCTTTGCCGGGGCTCCGAGAAGCTGAGTAGATGACCAGAGTTACGTGGAAGAGGGTCACACTCCTTGGCTGCAAGTCCTCCAGGACTTCCTATGGAATTGTCTTTCCATTTGGTCTTGGAGTTTGAGGGTCTTTTCCATCCGGACGTTCATGGCTTTCAGGCTTGGAAAACATATGTGTGTGTGTGTGTGTGTGTGTGTGTGTGTGTGTGTGTTAATTTCCTGTCCCTTTTATCTCTATTCTCCACTTTGGGAAGTGTGATTAGTGGTTGTCTGCGGCTCTTGGTTCTGCTGTTGTCTGTTCCTTTGCTTCATTTCTTGTTCTTCTTTGATGATTTGGGAGATACTCCCACTTTGTCTTTCAAACATTTTACTGTTTTTTTTTTTTAATTCAGCTATATTTTACATTTTGAGGAGATCTTTCTTCCAGTGTCTGTTCATGATTCTTAGTTCTTATGTCATGAATGCAATTTTTTCCTATTTCTTGAAAATATCCATTTTGAGGGGGTGGCAATTTGTTCTCCTTCCTGTAACATGACAGTATCACAAAGGCTTCCCTTTGTTTGCTTTGTTTTTTCTCTCTAAATAGGGAGATTTCCTCAAATATATTGTGATTAATCTTAAAATAAAAAATAGGAATGAGGGCCAGCACCATGGCTCACTTGGTTAATCCTCCACCTACGGTGCCAGCATCCCATATGGGCGCCGGTTCTGTCCTGGTTGCTCCTCTTCCAGTACAGCTCCCTGCTGTGGCCTGGGAGTGCAGTGGAGGATGGCCCAGGTCCTTGGACCCTGCACCCACATGGGAGACCAGGAGGAAGCACCTGGCTCCTGGCTTAGGATCGGAGTAGCTCCGGCCATAGTGGCCATTTGGGGAGTGAACCAACAGAAAAGAAGACTTTTCTCTCTGTCTCTCTCTCTTACTGTCTAACTCTCCCTGTCAAATAAATTTAAAAAAAAAGAGGACTGAGGCACTAGATAATCTCTCATTGGTAGGTGTGAATTTTGGGTTCCTTCTCAGTTCCTGTGCAAGTTCTCAAGGTAGTGCTTTGGCGAGAACTTTCTTATCCCACTGGAGTCATTGGTATCTCGTTTGCTTTCATTGCTTCATGCATTGGGGTTCTGGATCTTAGGTGTCTGAGTTTTTTTTTAATTTTTTTAAATTATAGGTTTATTTTATTTAGTTTTAAAATTCAACAATTTTTTGAACATTTTGCCACATTGGCTTCAAATGTAGACATCATCTATCTATATCTATATCTATATCTATATCTATATCTATCTATCTATCTATCTATCTATATATATATATATATATACTATCATTTCCTGAAGACAGCAGTATCACAAAGTGATATATCACAAAGTAACTATAACATGGGAGAAAAGGGTATATTGTCATTTACGTGGTATAATTCAGTGAACCATGTTTGTGACTGTATACCAAGTGATGTATCCATACAATTTTTATAATCTCTATATTTCTATGATTTCTAAGTACAGAAAGCAGTTTTAGAAATGTCTGAATTTTGCTGTCTTGAGAGAAGTCTGCTGTTCAGTAACTTTTTTAGACTTTATTTTTTTTAAAAAAAATATTTATTTATTTGAAAATCAGGGTTACACAGAAGGAGGAGAGTCAGAGAGAGAGAGAGAGAGAGAGAGGTCTTTCATCTGCTGGTTCACTCCCCAATTGGCCACAACAGCCAGAACTGCGCTGATCTGAGCCGGGAGCCAGGAGGCAAGAGCTTCTTCTGGTTCTCACACGTGGGTGCAGGGGCCCAAGGACCTGGGCCATCTTCTGCTTTTACAGGCCATAGCAGAGAGCAGGATTAGAATCAGAGCAGCCGGGACTTGAACTGGTGCCCATAAGGGATGCTGGTGCTTCAGACCAGGGCGTTAACCCACTATCACAATGCCAGCCCCTTTTTTAGACTTTTTTGATCACTTTGTAGAGAGGTGAGATACAGTGATTATGCTCAGAGATCACTCTATACTTTAATAAGCTAATGAATACAGTTTCACCTTAAACTGTCTTTTGTCTGATAAGCTACAGTCTTTAATTCTAAGCCAGTAAACCTATGAATACCAAAGAAATGGACATTTCATTAATTGGGTACTTCATAAATTCTGAAATAGTACATTTTAACATTTGACACTTTCCAAATCACAGAAGCAAAATGCCCTTCTAATTCTCGCACAGTTCTTCTAAAGTTAACATGCAGTTTTCACTGTGGTCTTAACCTGGGTAAGAAAATTGTGCATCCCGAGAAGGAGCACGTTCAGAGAAAAAGAGTTATCTTTCTATTCTAGGCGTCCATCATGGGCCCTTTCTTCATGTAGACACAAGGTGAAATCCCTTCAAGCAAGAAGAAATAAGACTTACTGATGGTAGAGGCTGGGGCAGTTCAAGAGCAATCTCATTTCTTACAAAACAAAATGTATGATGATATCATTCAGGATATTTGGTCAGCTCCCAGTTCTCTTATCAGATTGATACCTTGCTTTTTTTCCATAACCATATTTTCTAATTTCTCAGTAGTATTTTTTTACATTTGTTTTAGCTATGTATGGTTTTGCAGAATGGTAAGTAATTTCATTGTGCTTATAATAAGGTGGTTGACCTATCTACATAAAGAAACAGGGTTATTGTTATGTCTGCTCCCTTTTCATGTCAAGGGAGCCATCCTTTTAGTTTATAGCTGATGCAGTGAAATTCAGGGGATACTTTGCTCTAAACATCAGTGATGGAAAGAAAAAAAATGCTAGTTTTTTCCAGTGTTTTAGGAGAAATCACATATAGGATACCTGAAATATCAAGGTATTAAATGCAAAAGTTAAAAAGCCAATACAAAACCCAGCTCTGCAGTTTCATTCCACTTTGCTGTTAGCCCATGAATCAAAAAGCACCAAAAGAACTGACTTTTGGGATGTCTGAGATAATCTATCAAGGTGCTCCACTTTTATAATGAAGAAATTAACTGCTTGTGTGGAATTCCCACTCCTTGGAAACTCAAATGAAGAACATAATTGCAAATGAAAGCACTCATGAAGCTGAGATTTGAGTCACATCATAGCTAAGTCAATTAAATCAGCAACGCCTTTGTGAAGAGGAGTTGCTCTGTGTCCCAGCTATATTCTAGTCCATGCCCTGGTGAACAAAATGCTACCTGAGACTCAAGTTTGGGAACGAGCTCACAAAAAGGGCTGATTCTATCCAGGGAGCTATGACCTCTGTCAAGTTTTAGCATCATGGCTTCATACCTGAGGCAGTTCTTCAGATGGACATTCTTGCACCTGTTCTTGTGTCGACCCCTGATGAGGGTGGCACTGGCTTACCCAATGTCATGCTACCCTGAGACAGAGAGTAAACTCTGCCTGCCCTTTCACGTGACATTGTCCTATGTTCACGATTTCCCTCAGAACCATAAGAAAGTAAGATGACAGTGATCACGCCCTTTTTCATCTAGAAGCTGGAATATTTCTGGTCATCATCCCAATGGTCAAGAACTCTATAGGCTGGTAACTGTGTGATGAAAATGAGAAGTGTTGAATGACATCATCTGGTAACCACATCATGTAAATCTGTTTTTCCAACCCAAGACAAGCATTCCTTTTACTCTTTGTTATAGAGTTAGTTCATCCAGCCACCCACAACATTTCAGATAAGTGTGAAAATGAATGAGATGAGATGCTCACTATTGACCAGCTCCCTGGTTAGTTAAAAGGAGGTAAATAAATAGACGAAGCATATGTCTACCCCCATGGTGCTAATGTAAAAGATAAACACAAAGGCAGACAAAATATATACTGTCTTAGTGAAAATGCCTTAAATTGAATTAGAAATCAAATAAATCCAGCACTTAAAAAATTGGGCAGTCAGCAGAATTACAGACAACACAGAGGTCAAATCTGGAGAGACCATGGTCTGAGGCCAAAGGAAAATGTGGTGTCCACATGTGGCTGTAGCCTTGACACACAGAGTTTGCAAGTTACCTCTGCTCCACAGCAAACCACTTTTATATTTTTTTTGTTCATTTGTAATGCTACAAAAAGTCTGTTGGTTACTACCTATTTATTCGTATTTAGGATTAATTTTTTATAAAGCTTTTATTTAAAGAATATAAATTTCCAAAGTACAGCTTATGGATTACAATGGCTCCCCCACACACAACTTCCCTCCCACCCGCAACCCTCCCCTTTCCCACTCCCTCTCCCCTTGCTTCACATCAAGATTCATTTTCAATTCTCCTTATATACAGAAGATCATTTTACTATATATTAAGTAAAGATTTCAACAGTTTGCCCTCACATAGCAACACAAAGTGAAAAATACTGTTGGAGTACTAGTTATAGTATTAATTCACAATGTATAGCACATTAAGGACAGAGATCCTACATGATATATCTTTTTTAAATTGATCAATTTTCTATGTAATTTCCAATTTAACACCAAGTTTTTTTTTCATTTTTAATTATCTATATACAGAAGATTGATTCAGTATATACTAAGTAAAGATTTCATCAGTTTGCACCCACACAGAAACACAAAGTGTAAAATACTGTTTCAGTGCTAGTTATTGCATTACTTCACATTGGACAACACATTAAGGACAGATCCCACATGAGACGTAAGTACACAGTGACTCCTGAAGTTGATTTAACAATTTGACACTCTTGTTTATGGCGTCAGTAATCTCCCTAGGCTCTAGTCATGAGTTGCCAAGGCTATGGAAGCCTTTAGGGTTCGCCAACTTCAATCTTATTCCGACAGGGTCATAGTCAAAGTGGAGGTTCTCTCCTCCCTTCAGAGAAAGGCACCTCCCTCCTTGATGGCCCCATTCGTTCCACTGGGATCTAACTCACAGAGATCCTTCATCTAGGTCCTCTCTTTTCTCCAGAGTGTCCTGGCCCCCCATGCCCAGAATATTCTCACAGGCTCTTGAGCCAGATCCGAACAACCCAAGGGCTGATTCTGAGGCCAGAGTGCCACCCAGGACATCTGCCATTCCATGAGTCTGCTGTGTGTCTTTTTTTTATATATATAAAAGCTTTTATTTAAAGAATATAAATTTCCAAAGTACAGCTTATGGATTACAATGGCTCCCCCCCACACAACTTCCCTCCCTCCCGCTACCCTCCCATTTCCTGCTCCCTCTCCCCTTCCATTCACATCAAGATTCCTTTTCCATTCTCTTTATACACAGAAGATCAGTTTAGTACATATTACATAAAGATTTCAACAGTTTTCCCTCACATAGAGACACAAAGTGAAAATACTGTTGGAGTACTAGTTATAGTAGTAATTCACAATGTACAGCACATTAAGGACAAAGATCCTACATGATTTTTTTTAAAGAATTGATTAATTATCTATGCAATTTCCAATTTAACACCAAGAGTTTTTAATCATTTGCAATTATCTTTATATACAGAAGATCGATTCAGTATATACTATGTAAAGATTTCATCAGTTTGCACCCACACAGAAACACAAAGTGTAAAAATACTGTTTCAGTACTAGTAATAGCATTATTTCACATTGGATAACACATTAAGGACAGATCCCTCATGAGACGTAAGTACACAGTGACTCCTGAAGTTGATTTAACAATTTGACACTCTTGTTTACGGCGTCAGTAATCTCCCTAGGCTCTAGTCATGAGTTGCCAAGGCTATGGAAGCCTTTAGGGTTCGCCGACTTCAATCTTATTCCGACAGGGTCATAGTCAAAGTGGAGGTTCTCTCCTCCCTTCAGAGAAAGGTACCTCCTTCTTTGATGGCCCCATTCTTTCCACTGGGATCTCACTCGCAGAGATCTTTCATTTAGGTCTTCTTTTTTTTGTTTTTCAGAGTGTCTTAGCGTTCCATGCCTAAAATATTCTCATGGGCTCTTGAGCCAGACCTGAATGCCTTAAGGGCTGATTCTGAGGCCAGAGTGCTATTTAGGACATCTGCCATCCTATGAGTCTGCTGTGTATCCCGCTTCCCATGTTGGATCATTCTCTCCCTTTTTGATTCTATCAGTTAGTATTAGCAGACACTAGTCTTGTTTGTGTGATCCCTTTGACTCTTAGACCTATCAGTCTGATCAATTGTGAACTGCAATTTCAGGATTGATTTTTTTAGGAGAAACTTTCAAAAATGGAGCTCGTAGATCATAGGGTTTTGCCATTACAATTTTCCCAATATATGTTGCAGATTGCTTTCCAAAAGAGGATGGCAAGTTGTATGTACATCCATGTTTGCACTGCTAAGGTCACCAGAACCTTTTAGGATCCATTTATTCATTGGTGTGTCTTTTATAGACAAAAAGATTCTGATTATTTTGATTTAATTACAGTCGAGGTTGAACATATCCCCAACCAGTGGTTGATTGAGCACTTGTATTTCCTTTTCTCCAAATTACCATTTCATTTCCTTTACTCATTAGCCTTTGGAAACTTCAAGAGTCTATTTATAATTCATAGGGAATTATTAGCAATTTTCATGTTTTTACAAATATTTCTGTTTTGTTTGTAGAATTTTGGCTATGATTTCTATAGAAATTAAACCAGTAATATGTAGAAGGACCTGGGTACAAAACACAGGAAAATGATACAGAAATCTAGTGAGATTTCCTGGCTATGAAATAGTGTAGAGATGCAATGGTACTAGTAGCTCAAATACTACATATATATTTCTCACCCACCCAGCCATTCTCCTTACACACTGGTATTATACTAAGTTGTATGTGACACATTTCTTAATATTAATGTATTTTTAGAAGACAGTATCACTAATGGTGTCACAAATTGCTTCGTAGGTGATAGCCTAATCAAACCACTTCCAAGTATTAATTGTACGTGATTATCAAGCACAAGAAGTTTTTTTTAAAAAAGATTTATTTATTTATTTGAAAGAGCTACAGAGAGGGAGAGGCAGAGAGAAAGAGAGGTCTTCTATCTACTGGTTCACTCCCCAAGTGGCCATAATGGCCGGAGCTGTGCTGATCCAAAGTGAAGAGCCAGGAGCTTCCTCTGGGTCTCCCACATGGGTGTAAAGGCCCAAGGACTTGGGCCATCTTGTACTGCTTTCCCAGGCCACAGAGAGAACTGGATGGGAAGTGGAGCATCTGGGACTTGAACCAGCGCCCATATGGGATGCCGGCACTGCAGGTTGTGGCTCAACCTGATACAAAACAAGTTTATAGCTACTTTAAATACTTGCATATGGAATATACAGATTTCTCTTTTTTATTTTTTTAATTTTTAAATTTATTTATTTGAAAGTCAAATAGAAGTACAGAAAAACCAAGACCTCCCATGTGCTGGTTCACTCCCCAAATGCCTGCAATGGTCCAGGACTTGGTGAGGTCAAAGTTAGGAGTCAGGAACTCAATCCAGGTCTCATTTTCAAATGAATCATGAGTCTTCTTTGATTGTTTTTTTTAAAAAAAACCATAGTTTTATAACTAACAACCTAATTCCCTCAATTGTTCAAGAGTGAATCTAAATTTTTTAATGCCACATATTCTTTAAATAAAAGCGTTATAAAAAAAAAAAGAACTGATTCTACTGTCATGCTTAATTTTCTGTCTTCAAATTCAGTGTCTACCATTATAGCACCAATAACTGTTATTTAAAAATATCCAGGAAATATCTAAATAATTGATCAGGTGAATCATAGGCTCCTCCCTTTAAGTTAATTTCCCTACCCAGTTCAGGGAATGATAGTGGCTGGGTAGAATCAATTAAACCAAAGCTTTCCTCTTCCTCTGCCCATCCTCTCAAGCAGTTTGTACCTTCCTCGTGTACATAATAATGTTGTGGTCACAGCAAACAGGACAGAAAGTGAAGCATTCTTGTCCAAGCACAGCAGGAGCTCCAAGCCACTGGTCCTCTGCTGTAAGACCATCAGGGGAATTTTGAAGGCAGTTGCCACCTTGCCCCACTCCAGAGGTTCATGTGCTTAGTTCTTATTTAGTAGGGTGCACACTGGGAATTTCTAGGATGCATAAGCTCCCCAGAAGATTCTCATGGCAATAAAGGCTGTGAGCAACATGCCTAAGGTACTGCACCTCATTCACGCATGGGCACATGAGAGTCTGAGTGACTGAGAGCCCCGGATGTGGCACAGCCTTTGTTAGAGGACTGCACATGTAGGCTTTAGAAGTAAGTAGACATAAATATGATTTGTCTCATTGTGTTAAGGGGAAAATGTCGAGTCAGAGCTGCTTCATGAGCTATGGCATGACCAAAGCATAGTATTGTTAACATAGGTAGAAGTTGCTCTTAATGCTCATGGCAAAAATATCAAATAAAATGGATTGTCAACCCATTCTTGATGGGAAGGAAAGCTTCATTCATTTTTGTGTTTAGGGTTATGGTTGTCATTGCTGTTACTGGCAAAACACATCATAGCCTCTCTTCCTGTAGCCTCCAGAAATACAAATGATCAAAAATTGATCCCACAGAGTTTACAGACCATTGAAATGCCAGATTATCATTGATACCAAATTATCAGTGATGGAAAATGATTAAAAAAAAAAAACACTGTCAGAATTCACACATAAAAACGACTGTCTAACAAGGGAGTGAGCTTTGCATACTGCTGGGGAGTCCAGAAGTCTATCACACTGTTTGTTCTTCTCATTGTTTTTGTCTGCCTGGTAGTTTTTCTTTGCTTTCGAAGGAGTTAGTCATGGGGTGGGGGAAAAATTATTTTGGATATAATGAAAACTTAATGGAAGAAATAGTTTGGTGTATAATTTTAGAAAATTTCAAACATATACAATGGTGTATGAATAGAATTGCTACATTCTCATACAAATTTATCCCACCTTCAATAGTCACCAACATTGTACTTTCTTATTTTGCCTATATCTCTACCTGTTTCCCTTATTTATTCCTATTCAGTTTCATAATGTTTGTTGCAGTGTTTAATGTACTAATTGCATACAGCAAAATGTATACTTCTTATCAGTACAATATTGACCAGTGGACATGCCACTCTAAACTACTCCTCTTCCCAATACAGCACGTTTCCACTTCCAGTATTTATTCCCCATTACCTGCCAGCCAGTCCTCAACCTCTGCTTCCACCACTGGTCTTGGGGGATCCATGCATGTTGCTGCATGTATCAGTGCTCCATCCCATTTGATTGCTGGGTAGCATGCAGTGAAAAGACCTGGGTTAGTCTGGGAGTTCCATGATGTCAGAAACCACCCAGCCTCCTATGAAGGAGTCAACCTCATGAAGTTGCAATTTCATGCACACAGAGGTTCTCTTGGGATCATACCTAAAGCATGAGATAAGTCTGGAAGACTTGGAGATTTTGAACTTAATATGGCTAAAACGTTAGCTCTTTGGAAAATGAAAGATGGATGTGAATATAATGATTTCATTTGTCCTAAAATCTCATTAATGGGACTGCCAGCATTTTTTAACCTCATTTGACAGCAAAAACCATTGATATTCTGAAGTTCTTTCTTAACAGGAAGTGATAGAATATTTTATGATTTATTGTATTGTTTTCTTTAATATTATTGGCCTAAAGATAGCAAAAGAAAAAACAGTTATCTTATGCCACTGTTTGATTGCTGAAGCAAAGTATCACAGATTTTCCTCAGCAGTAAGGGGTGGTGGGATGTGCTGTCTGACGCCAGCTAGGGAGCGCAAGGCTCTGACTCGACTTGAGGGGTGGGAGAAATCTGAATGGAAATGTTGATTTTGGGTGGGGCCACGGTGTGGCCTCTGCATTACAAAATAAAACCCTGGATATCCCCATTTTAAAAAAAAATGTTGATTTTGTTCATACAACTGTTATTTTCAAAGCTAATGGTTACATGCATTTTAATAGCTCATTATCCCTATGCATTTGATTTCCATCATTTTGTATTCAGAAAGGGACTCCACCAAGACCTTTGAAGACGTTTGCATTTATTTTCCGGGAGTGAGCCTGTGTTCATGATGACCTGGTGGTCTTTAGTGCGTTGACAGAGCAGCAGGAGGGTAAATTCTAGATGACAGTGGTGGGGGGCTGCAGGGCTGACAGAGCCCGCCTTTATCCTTACACTGACTACACCACCAGAGTCCTCTCCTGGGCTCTGTCCCCTGGGCTGTAGCATCTCGTGGCTCTACTGTCTCACTTTATTCCCTTTAATCAGATTTTCTCTGCTCTTAAGTGTAATTATTATTCAAGCTTCTTAACAAGCAGTGGACCAGGAATGAGGAAATAAGAATTCTAGTCTTGGGCCCACATGCTAAACATGGATAATGACTTATTTAACCCTCTTCAGCTGTTTCTTCACTAGAAAATATGCAATTTCATACTTTATTTGTTAATGGGGTACATTGCTGTCTCCGTCAACGAGATAACATGTAGCCAATGCTCTAAACACTCCAAGCTCTTTAAAATGCAAAGAAAATTGTGGCATTATGGAACAGCAAGTTGGGCCGTCACCCACAGCACCACGTCCTGTGTGAGTCCTAGTTCAAGTCCCAGCTGTTCCACTTCTGATCCAGCTCCCTGTAAAGGTGCCTGGAAAAGCAAGGAAGGTGGCCCAAGTACTCGGGCCCCTGCACCCATATGGGAGACCTGGATGGACGCCTCTCTCTCTCTCTCTCTCTCTCTCTCTCTCTCTCTTTAAAATAAATAATAAATATTTTAAAAAATAAAATAAGATAAAGGCCAAGTTAAGGCACTGCACTTCCCATGCTAGCTGCATGGTGTCAGAGAAGTCCTCTGTTTCCACAGCCCCTTCTCTCATCTACGTGTGGGTGACTCTCAAATTTAAAACTATATTTTTAATTGTTGGTCTAAACCTAATTTTTGTTCCACAAATTCATCTCTATGTGTTCATTAGGATCTCATTCACTATCACAGACCCAGATGTGATGGAGAGAACATGAGAAGGGGATCAGATATGAATATAAATCGTCTAGTTTCAGAAAGTCATTGTTTCCTCAGGGTACATCTTCAATAATAAATATGTTAATGTAACCACCTCGGGTTTTAAAGTTCATTGTTACCTATTCCTATTCCTCTTGCTTCATATGGCATAATAATATAGTTTTAAAATATGGTCAGGAGAATGTATGCCTACATCTAATTATTTATACGTTTCAATGAGAAATTGAACTCAGAATTTGCTTAATTGATTTTTTTCAAGTAGACTAACCATAAAAATAAGGAAATAATTTGACATCATTACTGCAATTGCTATAATATTTAGACTGTCCAACCACATGGATATCTCCTAGAAAAAAATCTCAGTCCTTATTAAAGATGTTATTTACTATATTTTTCATTGCATTTTTCCCAAATTCAACTACTCAGGAGCAAAAAAACAAACTCACAAAAGAGAACAGCTAATCCCCCATGATTGTTGTCCCTCAAGAAGGGATTAGTGTGGTAATGGGTTATATAGTTGTGCAGCAGAAATAAGGATCTTGGAAAAAGAAATGACAATGCTTTAGAGTTCGTTATAATGAAGATGAGGAATGATATTGAATTCAAGAGAATCATGGAGTTTAGGAACTTGGGAAATCTGATTTGGACAATTCAGATAATTTTAACTGTAGCCATAATGACAAGTAACTCAAAGACAAAGCAAAAGGTAGAAATATTTTTTCTAAAAATGTGTTAATTTTTAAATGTATTATCCCATGAAATTTTAGTGGAAGTATAATATAGCTAAGGAAAAATACGTAAAACATTTTTGTGTATGTGACTCAGAGAGGTTTTCCTCTGGGCTTTTGGCCATTTGATCTTGTCATTTTTTTTCTCTTGTCATGATAAGGATTTACTATCTAGAATTTGTAAAGAACTCCTACAATTTAACCATAAAAAGACAAATAGCAAAGAAATGCAAACACATTTGTCCAAAGAAATTATGCAGTTGTCCAAAAAATAGACAACAAACTTCTCAGTAATTTGGGAAATGCAAATAAAATCATAGTTAGAGACCACTTCATACCCACCAGGATAGCTAGTATAAAAACAAGCAGCAATAAAACAGAAAAGAAAGGGCTGACATTGTGGTGTAACGGGTTAAGCCACCACCTGCAGAGCCAGCCCCACATCTGGGCACTGGTTGGAGTCCGGCTGCTCCACTTCCAATCCAGCTCCCTGCTAATGTGCCTGGGAAAGTAATGCAAGATGGCCCAAGTCCTTGGGCCCCTGTACCCATTTGGAAGACCAGGATAAGGAGTGAACGTGTGCATGACTGTCTGTCCTCCTCTCTTTGTAACTCTGCCTTTCAAATAAAGTAAGTAAAACTCTTTTTAAAAAAATAAATAAAACAGGAAAACACAATTCTTAGAAAGGACGTGGAACACCCCATGTAAGTCCCACTCAGTAAAGAAGAAGGGGAAGAGGAAGAGGAGGAATAGGAAGGGGAGGGAGAGGAGGAGGATCATCATTTGAGGATCTAGATCAGAAATTGGCGAATTCAGGCTGAAAGGCAAAATGGCTCACAGCTTGTTTTAAATCAGTGATTTTCATATGTCTCGTGTGTGTGTGTGTGTGTGTGTGTGTGCGCGTGAGAGAGAGAGAGAGAGAGAGAGAGAGAGAGAGAGAGAAACAGAAACCTTTTGTGGCCTGAAAATCCTCAAATGTCTATTATATGGTCTTCAATTTTGTTCTGGCAGGCACATCTGTTATTTTTTTTTTAAATATTTATTCATTTATTTGAAAGTCAGAATCACAGAAAGAGAGGGAGAGTTTGAGGGAGAAAGATCTACCATCTGCTGGTTCACTCCAAGTGACTGCAACAGCAGGGCTACGTCAGGCCAGAGCCAGGAGCCAGGAGCCAGGAGTCTCTTCTGGGTCTCCATCTTGGGTGCAGGGACCCAAGCACTTGGGCCATCTTCTGCTGCTTTCCCAGGTGCAGTAGCAGGGATCTGGATCAGAAGTAAAGCAGTCAGGGCATGAACTGGCACCCACATGGGATACCAGCACTGCAGATAGTGGCTTAACCCAGAATACCATACACCGGTCCTATAAATGTATTAATTTAATGGAGTTTAAATTGTTAGTAACATCGATGTCGGACTTACTTTATTTCCATTTGTCTATTCTCGGTTCGCATGAAGGCTTCCCCAGACCCACTCTCCTTGCAGACGCTGTCTTGTAACCACAGGGACCGTCTGAGCTGTGGCTGCTCCTATGCACCCTCCAGCTTGCCTGCTATTGCCCGTTTATCCTCTCCTACTCCATAGCTTAGAAATAAGCAAACGCTTCAAGGCACAAAGGAAAAGGGAACAAGAGGCTACCTTAAATAACGGGCTCACCTCTGTGCCTCGAGTTGTTCTGATGTTTTGTCCTCAACTTCTCCGATCCTTGACCACACTCTGCAAGTGTGGGTTGCCCCCTCCCCTGGGGCTTCTAAGTCTTCTTGGCTGTGTGGGGTTGACCACTTAGAAGCCAGCTGGTCACAGCTGATGGCACATGAAGTCTCATTTTTTTTCTCTCTTTGATGTTGTCATTATTTGCTAATTTGTTTTTACTGTGAAAAAAAAATACAGAAGAAAAACCAGTAAATACAAACACTAAAGGGTAGATGTGTGGTACAGCAGTTAGTTGTCACTTGGAATGCCTGCATCCGTGTCAGAGTATCTGGTTCAGTTTCCCGCTCTTCCAGTTCCAATTCATCTTCCTGTTGTTGCCCACCCTGGTGGACAGCAGTTGATGGCTCAAGTACCTGGGTCTCTGCCACCCACCTGGGAGACCCAGTCTGATTTCTGGACGCCTGACTTGAGCATGGTCTAAACCTGGGTGTTGCAGGCATTTGAGGTGTGAACCAGGGAATGGAAGGTCTCTCCCTCTCCCACTTCCTCTCCCTCTCTTGTTGTTTCTCTGCTATTCAAGTAAAATGAAAAAAGTAACAAAAAATTAAATGCAGACTGTAAGAATGTTAATTCAAGAATGAACTACAGGACAAAAGTGCTATAAAAATCACTTGTAAGAAATAAATGTATAATAGTAAGTAACTATATTGAATATATATATAGAAATATAAATTCACAAAATATAATTCTTGGTAAAATTCTCACTCTCAAATGAGGGAATATTCAGATAAGAAGATTAGGGTTCACACAGTAAGTAAAATCAGAAGTAAATCTGGAGGAGAAAGGTTTATTTTGTCTTTTGGTTTTTCTAAAATATTTATTTATTCATTTGAAAGGAAGAGTTACAGAGAGAGAGAGACAGAGGCAGAGGCTCAGAAAGAGAGAGAGAGAGAGAGAGGTCTTCCACCTGCTGTTTCACTCCCCAGATGGTTGAAACGGCCGAAGCTGCACCCATATGAATCCAGGAGCTATGAGCTTCCTGCAGGTCTCCCACGCAGGTGCAGGGACCCAAGGACTTGGGCCATCCTCTACTGCTTTCCCAGGCCATAGCAGAGAGCTGGATGGGAAGTGGAGCAGCCAGGACTCAAGTGGGATGCTGACCCTGCAGGAGACAGCTTAACCCACTATGCCACAGTGCCGGACCCTATTTTGGTTTTTAATTACCACTTCTTCGGCCCTTTTTTTTTTTTTTTTTTGGAAAGTACTACTTTATGTTACCAAGTATATTTCAATAACTTTAATGTCTGGTGTTTGCTACTATATTGAAAACTATTGCTTTTTAATTCTTCGCAGGCACTGTTTTGTCTTATAAATTAGTAAATAAGTTCCCATTTGTGTGGGTGAGTGCTGAAAAGGCTATAGCTGGAAAGGGCAAGAAAGGGAGTGACCACCAAGAAAGTTGAGGGACTAAGCTGGGGAGAAGCCTCAGCAACCTGCATTGATTACACAGAGAGAGAAGCTGTAGGTAAGAAAAGAAATCTAAAACAACACAGCCAAGGAAGGAATATAATATAAGAAACACACAATATGGCAAGATTTTAAGGGTTTATCTCACACTCTGAATTCTGGCATCTCATTTTATAGTTTAACCTGATAGACTTGAGAATATGTAGGAAGATTTATTGTAAGATGTGATTTTAATGTACCTGACATGACCTGAATGTTGATTGCTGTAGATGTTATTCTTGTAGCTTTGAGGGATTTCTTGAAATAAATGAATGTTTGAACAGTTGATCTGTTCCTCTTGTTGAAACCATATTTTAGCGAACACATTTAAAGCTGTCAGTGGCAGGTAAGCCATTGTGAATATGAGACTGCACTTTGTGTATGAACTCAGGGGCACTATTTGTCATTGTCATCTAGATGCAGCACTTTGATGTTCCATCCCCCGGACCCCCTAGAAAGGAGATGGCCATTATTAAGATAGACAGACAGAATGAAATTTTAGCTTACAGCGTGGATACTTTGGAGATGGTAATAAAGCAAGGAGATTGTGAAGTATGCTAATTTCTTGCCATTTAGAAATAATGCAAATAGTAGTATGAATCTTTCTAACCATTCAAATGAGCTTACTTGAAGCAACAGTGTTGAATGATAACTCACCGTGTTTAATGAAATTACAAGCACATTTGATTAAAATTTGGACGTGAGGCTGCACATGCAGGGAATGTATTCACGTTTTGTCTCCAGTGTAGATCAGAGATTTCCTAGATCAGTTTTAAACCTGTATCTCTCAGAGGTGGAAGTGGGAGAACTCCGACAGTGTGAACAGTAACCAGAACAGAACTCTGGACATTGCATTTTTAATTATTTCGAGCCATAATCTTTAATACTGTAATGTCAGTGTCTGCAAATCTTGCCAGGTACTGAGCAAGAAAGTACCAGATTGGTACCTGTGTCCCTTTCACAGAAATTCCCAGGGAGTATCTTTTAATTTCATTTTATCTTCGGTTTTTAACTGATACATAAAAATTGTACCTATTTAGGACTACCATGTGATGTCTCCACACTTGTACACACTGTATAATGCTCACATCGGGAAAAGAAGTCCATCTCTTCAAATTTTTTTAAAGATTTATTTATTTATTTGAAAGAGCTACAGGGAAAAGGAGAGACAGAAAGAGATCTTTCATTTACTGGTTCACTCCCCAAATGGCCACAATGGCCAGAGCTGGGCCTGGCCAAAGCCAGGAGCCTCTTCTGGGTCTCCCAGGTGGGTGCAGTGGCCCAAGCACTTGAGTCATTTTCCACTGCTTTTCCCAGATCATTGGCAGGGAGCTGGAGTGGGAGTGGAGCAGCCAGGACGTGCATCGGTGCCAGAACAGGATACTGCCATTCGGAGAGGTGACTTTTACCCACTATGGCACACTGCTGGCCCCTATGTTTGTTATTTCTTTTTTTTTTAATAACGCTTTTATTTAAAGAATATAAATTTCCAAAATACAGCTTATAGATTACAATGGCTTCACCCCCAATAACTTCCCTCCCACCCGCAACCCTCCCCTTTCCCACTCCCTCTCCCCTTGCTTCACATCAAGATTCATTTTCAATTCCCTTTATACACAGAAGATCAGTTTACTATATATTAAGTAAAGATTTCAACAGTTTGCCCTCACATAGCAACACAAAGTGAAAAATACTGTTGGAGTACTAGTTATAGTATTAATTCACAATGTACAGCACATTCAGGACAAAGATCCTACATGATATTTTTTCTTTAATTCATTAATTATCTATGCAATTTCCAATTTAACACCAAGATTTTTTTTCGTTTTTAATTATCTATATACAGAAGATCGATTCAGTATATACTAAGTAAAGATTTCATCAGTTTGCACCCACACAGAAACACAAAGTGTAAAATGCTGTTTAAATACTAGTTATAGCATTACTTCACATTGGACAACACATTAAGGACAGATCCCACATGAGACGTAAGTACACAGTGACTCCTGAAGTTGATTTAACAATTTGACACTCTGGTTTATGGCGTCAGTAATCTCCCTAGGGTCTAGTCATGAGTTGCCGAGACTATGGAAGCCTTTAGGGTTCGCCAACTTCAATCTTATTCCGACAGGGTCATAGTCAAAGTGGAGGTTCTCTCCTCCCTTCAGAGAAAGGTACCTCCTTCGTTGATGGCCCCATTCTTTCCACTGGGATCTCACTCACAGAGATCTTTCATTTAGGTCTTATTTTTTTTCCAGAGTGTCTTGGCTTTCCATGCCTAGAATATTCGCATGGACTCTTGAGCCAGATCTGAATGCCTTAAGGGCTGATTCTGAGGCCAGAGTGCTATTTAGGACATCTGCCATTCTATGAGTCTGCTGTGTATCTCGTTTCCCATGTTGGATCATTCTCTCCCTTTTTCATTCTATCAATTAGTATTAGCAGACACTAGTCTTGTTTGTGTGATCCCTTTGACTCTTAGACCTATCAGTGTGATCAATTGTGAACTGAAATTGATCACTTGGACTAGTGAGATGGCCTTGGTACATGCCACCTTGATGGGATTGTATTGGAATTCCCTGGCACATTTCTAACTCCATCATTTGGGGCACGACTTGAGCATGTCCCAAATTGTACATCTCCTCCCTCTCTTATTCCCACTCTTATATTTCACAGGGATCACTTTTCAGTTAAAATTTAAACACCTAAGAATAATTGTGTGTTAATTACAGAGTTCAACCAATAGTACTAGAATAAAAAAAATACAAAAATGGATAAATTATTACATTGTACAACAACAGTCAGCACAAGAGCTGATCAAGTTACTGTTTCTCATAGTGTCCATTTCACTTCAACAGGTTTCCCCTTTGGTGCTCAATTAGTTGTCATCGATCAGGGAGAACGTATGATATTTGTCCCTTTGGGACTGGCTTAATTCACTCAGAATGTTTTCCAGATTCCTCCATCTTGTTGCAAATGACTGGATTTCATTGTTTTTGACTGCTGTATAGTATTCTATAGAGTACATGTCCCATAATTTCTTTATTCAAATGTATGCTTTGAATTCCCTGTGATCTTTTGCTGTGAGGTTCCCTTCGTTTACCTTCTTTCATGTTGATGGCCGTGTTTCTGTGTGTAACACATCTTTAAGCATCTTTTGCAGGGCTGGACGAGTGGCAACAAATTCTTTCAATTTCTGTTTGCAATGAAAGGTCTTTATTTTACCTTCATTCACAAATGAGAGCTTTGCAGGATATAATATTCTGGGCTGGCAGTTTTTCTCTCTTAGTACCTGGGCTATGTCTCGCCATTCCCTTCTAGCTTGTAGGGTTTCTGATGAGAAGTCTGCTGTGAGTCTAATTGGAGATCCTCTGAGAGTAATCTGACGTTTCTCTCTTGCACATTTTAGGATCTTTTCTTTCTGTTTCACTGTGGTGAGTTTAATTACAATGTGTCGTGATGAGGATCTCTTTTGGCAATGTTTCCTAGGGGTTCTATGAGCTTCCTGTACTAGGATGTCTCTGTCCTTCTCCAAAACTGGGAAATTTTCTGCTATTATCTCACTAAAAAGGCCTTCTAATCCTTTCTGCCTCTCCATGCCTTCAGGAACTCCTAGAACTCGAATGTTTGGTTTTTCAATAGTATCCTGTAGATTCCCAATAATATTTTTTAGATTTCTAATTTCCTCTTCTTTTCTTTGGTTTGACTGTATAGTTTCCTGTGCTCTGTCTTCTAAGTCCGATATTCTCTCTTCTGCCTCACCCATTCTGTTTGTAAGGCTCTCTAATGTGTTTTTCATTTGATCTATTGAATTCTTCACTTCATTATGATTTCTCGTCACTATCACAGTTTCATGTTCTACTAGTTGTTTCATTTCAGCTTGATTCCTCCTTAATATTTCATTTTCACGAGAGAGATTTTCTACCTTGTCCATTAAGGATTTCTGTAGTTCAAGAATTTGTTTTTGAGTACTTCTTAGTGTTCTTATCAATTTTTTGAGATCTGCTTCTTGCATTTCTTCTATCTCATCATCTTTGTAATCTTGAATTGGGGTGTCTTTTTCATTTGGGGATGCCATAGTGTCTTCCTTGTTCTTATTACCTCGGTTTTTGCGTTTGTTGTTTGGCATATTGGTTTCTTCACTGTGGTGTTTTTTTCTTGTTATACTATGACTCTAGATTAAGTGGACTGTCTGCTTTTGATGGAGCCTTAGAGGCTTGAGATGAGTGTGGCCTGAGAGCTCTGTTTGGTTCCTCAGGGTTGAGGGTGTGTCAAAGGAGACACTCCCAGGTTAGGCGTGGTAAATCTCTCTCTGTTACTTTTTCTTTTTTTTTTGGTTCAAAAGGGAAGTAATTGCACACAGCAGAATGGAATTGGGGGTGGTTAGCAGGCAAATGATAAACCCACAGGAGCCAGAGATCAGAAGCTCTTTCCCAAGGACCAGAGAGGGAATCTTTGCGGCCCTTAGTGTGGGCTGAGATTCTCCTGTAGTCTCCCACTGGGCTGCCAAGGCTACTGAACTGTACTCTCTCTGGAGAGTACTCTCATGAATTCGTGATTTCCATGAGTTCTCTCCCCCACCATCTCTTTTTTTCACAGTCTCAGTTCATTAGCACCACACATTCATTAGGTTCTAATCTCCTGTTATTTCACCCCTCCCACCCAGAGTCAGGTTTTTCTGCTAGGCTTGGGGCCGGTGCTGACCTGAGGTCGCCCTGCTTATGACGTATTCCAAAATGGCGCCTGCTCTTTGTCTTGCTCACCTTTGAGAGGTGAGTGGAGAGAGAGAAACTCGTGTCCATATGGGTCACTTTTTTTTTTTTTCCCTCTCTCTCTCTCTCTCTCTCTCTCTTCTAGTTAGCCTGGTGAACATTTCCCCTCAGGGTTTCAAGCCTTGTTCACTCTAGTCTCCTCTTTCTGCTTCCCTTCTGGTATCTCGGGCTATTGAGGTTCGGCTCACCTCGCGTTCCAGCGCTGGTATGTTGAATCTGCTGCTGGTGTCCCAAACTGCGGGCTCCCACGCTCTCCACGCAGGTCCACTGTGAATCACCAGTTCCGGAAGGGTTTTCTCTGCTGTTTCTTCCCCTACTCTTCCTTGAACCTGCAGTATCTCCACTTTTATTAAACTGTCTCTCCCCAGACTATCGGTGTGCTCCCTTCCTATTCCACCATCTTGCCACTCTCCTACACGTTTGTTATTTCTATGGTGATCTCACCCATGTGTGGAACATGAGAAAGTTGATTTCTAGAAGTTGAACATGGTGGTTAGAAGGGGCTGGAAAGGTCATTTGGTCAAGGAGGATGGAGAAACGTTGATGGCAGGGTTATAAGAAGACAGTGGTGGTCAGCGCCATGGCTCAATAGGCTAATCCTCCTCCTTGCAGTGCCGGCACACCAGGTTCTAGTCCCGGTTGGGGCACCAGATTCTGTCCCAGTTGCCCCTCTTCCAGGCCAGCTCTCTGCTTTGGCCAGGGAGTGCAGTGGAGGATGGCCCAAGTGCTTGGGCCCTGCACCCCATGGGAGACCAGGAGAAGCACTTGGCTCCTGCCTTCAGATCAGTGTGGTACACCGGCCGCAGTGCACCAGCTGTGGAGACCATTGGAGGGTGAACCAATGGCAAAGGAAGATCTTTCTCTCTGTCTCTCTCTCTCACTGTCCACTCTGCCTGTCAAAAAAAAAAAAAAAAGACAGTGGTCATTAGATAGGAGTAAGAAGTTCTGATGGTCCATCACACAGTAGGGTGACTGTAGTTAACAATGGGATACTACATCTGTCTCTGAAAAAGAAAAGCTAGCCCAAGACGAGTATCTCACCAGCACTAAGAAACCAAACTGTTTCCTTGATGTGGACAGGGCTCCTCCTGAAGGAACCGCTCCCTGGGAGTTCCTCCGCGCCCTGGGTTTCACCTGGGAGCGCCCTGCACTGTCAGGGTGAAGTATTGCAAGTTTTAGGGAACCTCAAAACAGATGATAGCCTTTCTTTCCTCCACAGGGGACTGAGCAGCAATGCATTCAAGCATGGCCCCCATGCTGGAGCCAGACTTTCCCTCCCAGAACTGGAGTCTTTTGACATAGCCTACAGGGATGCTGTGAGTCCTTCTGTTTGATTGAGTCTTTCACAGAGGTGGCCGCGGTCTGCCTTTGGCCTCCTTGCTCCTCTCTCACAGGAGGGCAGAGGCACACACATTCTGCACCAGTAGAGTATCAATAAACAATTTTGCCTGAAAACCCTTTAGTCCCAGTGAAGCAAGACTTTGATAAAATATCTGTGTTTGTCTGACCCTCCTGTTCTACCTACATCTTTTAAATTCTGAGACTTCCATTACACAATTATCCAGATGTAAAATCTCTTGACCTCAAGTATAAGCAAATAACATACCCAGTACTATTTAATGCTAACTCAGAGCATGTCTGGTGTCTACTTTGAGAAAAGCCTGTTTAACAGACTTCTTAGTAAATAAAGTTGCTTCTAAAAATAGAATTCCCACATTTCCAAGAATGTAGTCCTCTTCTAAGTACCGAGAACAGAAGTAAGGGTGCCTTGGGGAGGATGAGTGACTCCAGGGCTGGGCAGGGAAAATACAAGGTAAGCCTGAAGCCTCCCACGATTCCAGAAAGTTAAGAAGTGTTCCATAAAGGGGATGGGGTCTCTCCAAGGAACACAACTAGTAATTAGAAGAAACCCCCAAATTTCAAAGGCAGAATAATTTGATATGAAGACAGAATCAGAGTATGATTCGTGTAAAGACAGCAAGGCAACCCCACAACAAAAGTCTGATGCAAATAATTACACAAATAAATAAGAAGTTACATCGCTTCCTTGCAGAAACGTTTCCATTAGTACAATGAGGAGAAATGAGTGAAGGGACTTGGTTGTGGTGCAGCAAGTCTACTGGCGCCTGTAATGCCAGCATCCCACATGGGCACCGGCTCGTGCCTGGCTGCTCCCCTTCTGATCCAGTTCCCTGCTAACGCACCTGGGAACACATCAGAAGAAGGCACAAGTACTGGACCCCTGTCACCTACGTGGGAGACCTGGGAAAAGCTTCAGGCTTCATCCTGGCCCAGGCCCAGCCATTGTGGTCATTTGGGGAGTGAACCAACAGGTGAAAGATATTCTTTCTCTCTCTCCCTCCCGTCTCTCTGCCTTTCAAATAAAAGAAATACATCTTTAAAAAAGAAGAAATGAATAAAATATGAGATTTAGATTTGTCAACATCACAGTGATAATTACTTCAGGAAGATACATTGGTGGATTCTGAAATCAGTTGGTAAAAGTTTTAGGCAAACTAGGACATAATATAGGATTAGAGTGTCTCTCCCTAAATATTTGACAACTACAAAAGAGAGAAGCATGCTTTGCTGTCAGAGAGCCAGCACACACACCTTCAGTCCACAACCAATGGTGATCTCGCCCGCGGTAAGATGCACACCTCCGGGACCTGAACGGTGCCCTGAGAAGGACATAACCTCACTCCCATGGGCATCTTACCAACTGTCTGTCTAAAGCAGGAAAAAAATACCAGGAAGTGAAAGGCAGTCTGTGAAATGACGGCCCAGTACTCGTCATGGAAGATAAGCAGAGTGAAAGCTGACTCAGGTTGAAGGAGAATGAGATACATGAGCTAAGTACAGTTTGGGGTCATCCTGGGTCAGATCCTAGAGCAGAAAATGAACGTTGGGGGGATAACAAGTGAAATTAGAACAAACTCTTATATGTGCTTAGGAGTGTTAGAACAATGTTACTCACCTGATTTTGAGGATAGTCCTGCTTACATAAGTTGTTATTTTCAGAGAAAGTGAGGTCAGCATTATATGCGAAATCTCTACAATATTTTTGCAAACTTCCAGAGGCATAAAATTATTTCAAAGAATAAAGTAAAATAAATGAATGTGTTTACATAACTATATATCCCTCTGTCTCTCTGTGTCTATGTTGTATATACATAAAAAATTCTTAACTCATTATACCAAGCCTGATCTATTTAATCTGTCTAAACGTCAGTGCATAAATTTGGAAAGTATTGTGGCTACAGTTTGAGATACATTCTGGTGCATAGCACATGCCTGTGCTGTAATATGCAGTCCCTTTAATTGTTCAAGAAATCCTCACAAAATCAGAAAACGTTCTTTGGTCTGGGTAGATCTGTAGTAGCATTTATAATGTGTCTGGTTTCTCATTTTACTTATAACGTATGCACAGTCAACATCCATGGGGCTGTATTCCTCTCCACAATAATTCATTAAGTCTGCTCCATGTTTGCCATCTGTTAAACAACTTCAGAAGTCATTATTAAAATATAAAAGTTAGCTCAGTTGCTGAAGTAGAAAATTATGCCATAAATGAAATTAACTCACATTTTAAGTTGTATCTGTTGGGATGCACCTACTTGCTTTGTCTGCCATTTTTTCTATCATCATCTTCCTCTAGATGTTCTGAGATATGAGATCCCTTACTTTTTCTTTTTTTTTTTTTAAATATTTATTTATTTGGAAGACAGAGTGACAAATAAGGAGAAACAGAGATACAGAGATTGAAAGAGAGAGAGAGAGAGAGATCTTCTACACACTGATTCACTCCCCAAAGGGCAGCAATGGTGGGGCCTAGGCCAGACTAAAGCCAGGAGTCTGGAACTCCATCTGGGTCTCTCACGGGGGGCAGGGCCATCATCTGCTGCATTCCCAGGCTCATTGGCAGGGAGCAGGATCAGAAGTGCAGCAGCCAGGACTCAAGCTGAGGTTCATAATGGTGTCACAGGAGGCAGATGAACCCACCGCCCCACAACACCGACCTCCTCTTTCTTTCTTGCATTTTCTAGAATCTAGCCTTTAGGAAATTACTGGTTGCCCTCTTGGCTACGTGGAAGATAAGCTTTTGCCCTTCCTGTTTTTATTCTGAGGTCTGAATACTCCTCTTTAATTTATAAAGTAACCTCATTTTATTTATTTATTTTTTATAAAACTTTTATTTAAAGAATATAAATTTCCAAAGTACAGCTTATGGATTACAGTGGCTCCCCCCCCCATAACTTCCCTCCCACCCGCAACCCTCCCCTTTCCCTTTCCCTCTCCCCTTCCATTCACATCAAGATTCCTTTTCTTTTTTTTTTCTTTTTTATTTTTTATAAAGCTTTTATTTAAAGAATATAAATTTCCAAAGTACAGCTTATGGATTACAATGGCTTCCCTCCCCCATAACTTCCCTCCCACCTGATACCCTCCCCTTTCCCGCTCCCTCTCCCCTTGCATTCACATCAAGATTCATTTTCAATTCTCTTTATACACAGAAGATCAGTTTAGTACATATTATGTAAAGATTTCAACAGTTTGCCCTCACATAGAGACACAAAGTGAAAATACTGTTGGAGTACTAGTTATAGTATTAATTCACAATGTACAGCACATTAAGGATAGAGATCCTACATGATTTTTTTTAAATTGATTATCTATGCAATTTCCAATTTAACACCAAGATTTTTTAATCATTTTCAATTATCAGTGTCTTGGCTTTCCATGTCTAAAATATTCTCATGGGCTCTTGAGCCAGATCCGAATGCCTTAAGGGCTGATTCTGAGGCCAGAGTGCTATTTAGGACATCTGCCATTCTATGAGTCTGCTGTGTATCTCGCTACCCATGTTGGATCATTCTCTCCCTTTTTCATTCTATCAATTAGTATTAGCAGACACTAGTCTTGTTTGTGTCATCCCTTTGACTCTTAGACCAAAAAATTGTGAACTGAAATTGATCACTTGGACTAGTGAGATGGCCTTGGTACATGCCACCTTGATGAGATTGTATTGGAATCCCCTGGCACGATTCTAACTCCATCATTTGGGGCAAGTCCGATTGAGCATGTCCCAAATTGTACATCTCCTCCCTCTCTTATTTCCACTCTTATATTTCACAGGGATCACTTTTCAGTTAATATTTAAAGACCTAAGAATAATTGTGTGTTAATTACAGAGTTTAACCACTAGTACTAGAATAAAAAAATACTAAAATGGATAAGGTATTACATTGTACAACAACAGTCAGCACAAGAGCTGATCAAAGATCACTTTTCAGTTAAAATTTAAACACCTAAGAATAATTGTGTGTTAATTACAGAGTTCAACCAATAGTACTAGCACAAAACAAAGAAAAAATACTAAAATGGATAAAGTAATACATTGTACATCAACAGGACAAGAGCTGATCGAGTCACTGTTTCTCATAGTGTCCATTTCACTTCAACAGGTTTCCCCTTTGGTGCTCAGTTAGTTGTCGCTGATCAGGGAGAACATATGATATTTGTCCCTTTGGGACTGACTTAATTCACTCAGAATGATGTTTCTATACAGCAGTCAAAAACAATGAAATCCAGTCATTTGCAACAAGATGGAGGAATCTGGAAAAGTAACCTCATTTTAGAAAGAGAAAAACGAGACTCAGCATACGAATTATATGAGAGCCCAAAGACTTTACTGTTAAATGAAGAAAATACCAACTTTTGTTTTCAAAATAGTCATTAAAACATGCAGGCAATATTCATTTTATGCTTGCCACCACCTCAACGCTGGAGGCAGAAACACTGGAAAAGAGGTGGTCCATAGATTGAACCCAGCATAGAGGAGGAGGAGGAAGTCAGCAGGGACAGTGGACTCCGAGGACAATCACAGTGCAGCAGACTGTGCACAGTGGCCAGTGTGGGTGTTGTTTGTATCTCCTTTGCAGCTCCATGAATCAATGAAAAGAATAATGTCCAATAGTGCTGAGCTAATTTCTAACTTTTTCCAGATCCTTTTGGCCTGTGTGTACTAAGCTGAACTCTGCCCTCAATCTTGATCCTCCTTGACCTTGGAGCAAGCTCAGAGGACCCCATCCCTATCTCGGAATCCAGCCTGCAAAGGCTTCCAATCACATAGCCTTGCTGTTCACCCTCTTACGTAATATTTTTCACCTGGGAATTTTCTCCTCTCTTCCCCCAGAAAGACTGTTACATCTGAACACTACTCTGTCCTAGACAGTTGCCTGATTAATCTTCCAAATAAATATTTGTTAAAAGTATGGCCCCTGGGCATCAGCTCTGACCTAATGCTTACATTATCGTAAAATGGTCCTCAGTGGAGACAGAACCAACAATTTGGAGCGAGAGCTTGAACAACCTAATTGCTCTACGGAAATGCTGCCGCAGCCTCCCTCACCTTGCGCTCGTGTCTCGGGCGATCGTGGGGGAACAGCATCTTGCTCCTTCAGAGGCCTTGCCTTTCCTGATGAACTTTCACTAGAGAATCTGAAAACTCAGCCCCACAAAACAAACCAGGAGCAAACATCTTACCCAAGGTGTGGTCCACTAGGCAAGTGTCTCTCCTACTTACTCTTCTGATACATTCACAGAACATTAAGAAACAAACCCTACAATGGATTAAGGCTGAAAATGCAGTTGGATACATTACAAGACCTCTTTTAGCAATGTTTTTTTGGCAGGGAAAGTACAGTTTGTGGGATTGCTATTAATTTGATAATGTGCAATTTTTCCACTAATTCATTGTTTATTAAATTAGATAAGGAAATGTATGGGAAGCTGGAAATAGAGCCAAATTGGCAATGGTTAGTCAAAACAAAACAAAACAAAAATTTGAATGTTCCCTATATCTTGCTTAACAATTTTCAGATATATTTTGGCAAGCATTTTCCTTCGGTCCCTGAGCTCGTGCATTTTAAAGGAATTCCAAGTTGGTTTCAGAATTTATACTGGCACCAACTCCTGGAAGAGCCGAGATAACTGGTAGTTTCTGTGAGGACTTTGGAGACACTTTTAAAATAGTGTTTCTTTAAATAACCTGATTTTTGACAGATAAGGATGAATTTCACGACCACAGGGCTTAGTTTGGAAGTAAAATATTAGAATTTGATTTACAAAAAAAAGCAGTAGTTTAATTCAAAACCAAAGAAATTCACTGCTTCCACCTGAAGCCAGGCCGTTGTTGATGGCGCCTTCCTCTTCCTCCTCTTCCTCCCCCTCCTCCTCCTCCTCCTGTTCTACTGATCTTGGAGAAGCCTAAAGCAGCAGTGAGTGTGGGAGCCATCACGCAGCACTGGAGGTACCTCTGTGGCCTCTCGCCAAGAGTGAAGGAGGTGGTGCCTGTGAGGAAGCAGCTGGGCAGGGGCAGGTGCTTGAGTGAGGACAGCAAGAGGGGGGAGAATCCAAAGAGGGAACCCCATAGCCAAGGTCCCCCACATGGTCAGAAGTTCAATGAGCAGCACAGTCTCAATATTCTTCTGTCCTCAGTAAGACATCATGGAACATTGTGTTCTGTCCAACTTTAATCCGTGAGTTAGCGATTTAATCAGATCCTTAGTTGAAGGAAGTTAGATCTACTGAGAAACAAGAGGGTGGACATCATAATCCAAAAGTCCCAAATCCAGGACTTTCTGAGTGCCAACTTGATGCCCCAAGTAGAAGACTCCCCATCTGACCTCATGTGGCAAGTCATCAACATGTAAGGGCACTAAAAATAATGCACAAAAAATGCCTTCAAGGTATATGCGCCAGGTGTATATGAAACCTAAGTAGATTTCATGATTAGACTTGGATCCCATCCTTTTTTGTTTTTTGTTTTTTGTTTTTTTTTTTGACAGGCAGAGTGGACAGTGAGAGAGAGAGAGAAAGGTTTTCCTTTTGCCGTTGGTTCACCCTCTAGTGGCCACTGTGGCCGGCGCACTGCGCTGATCCGAAGGCAGGAGCCAAGTGCTCTCCTGGTTTCCCATGGGGTGCAGGGCCCAAGCACTTGGGCCATCCTCCACTGCACTCCCTGGCCACAGCAGAGAGCTGGCCTGGAAGAGGGGCAACTGGGACAGAACCTGGTGCCCTGACCGGGACTAGAACCTGGTGTGCTGGTGCCGCAAGGTGGAGGATTAGCCTATTGAGCGTCGGCGCTGGCCGATCCCATCCTTAAGATATCTCATTGTGTACATGCAAATATTCCAAAATTTTTAAAATGTCCAAAATACTTGTGATCACACACATTTCAGATAAGAGGTACTCAACTTGTATGAAGAAGTGGTTACACACACACACACACACACACACAAAGTTTGAGGTTTGAGTTCTGAGCTTGGTCACCTACCAGCTTTCTGACGTTAGACACATTTCTAGAATTCTCTTAGTCTCAGCGTCCGCATCTATAAGATGGGGTTGATATGACAGCCCACCGCACACCATTGTTGAGGATGACATGTTGAAGGTCTCAGAGTTCCAGGTACATATAGGCACTGAATAAATATCCATCAAACAAATTAATTTCTCAATACATTTTAGCTAGTAGTAGTAGTAGTAGTAGTAGTAGTAGTAGTAATAGTAATATTTTGTAGCTTCTCCAAATTGCCACAGCTCCTGAGAGAGAGGGTCTGAGTGTGAATTTTGGATCAGTCATTTGGTAGCCATGTTAATATGGAAGAGTCAGCTCACATTGGGTTCCGTTTGGCAGTAATGAGTGGGGAGAACAGTCTTGACTGTAAGGAGTAAATAAAATCACCAATACCGAAAACAGAGGAGAGTTCCCGCCATGCGACTTGTTCTCAGTGTCTGCAGCTTCTGCTGTGAGACTTCACCCCCTCCCTGCTCTCTCACGGGAGAGCTCCCCGGTGGGGGTGAGCTTGGCTGCATGAGTTTTGTTTTTATTTTATTATTATTTGGGGGGGGATGTAAAATTTCACAGGTGAGCATCATAGTAGGTGAAATCAGTAGCTGTCTGTGAACAAAACTCATTCACTAGGAATCCCATACAGCTAAAGAAAGTAAAACAAGTCCTCTTGGTGTCTAGATTCGTAATCAATATGGTCTATGCCACTCTGTTTTCTCTTTAAAATATTTGCTAAACTTGATTACTATGCTATAAGACATCTACGTTTATCTTAACGGAGAATAATAAGGCTGTTTTATCCAAGTCTTGAGATAAAATTGCCTTTATTACAGGATGTGTTGTATTCGATGGTTTTATTTTGGTTTTAGTTTCCCCTGAAGCATTCTTGCTCATGAAGATCCAGATGTGTCTTTCAACACACATTTCTGGGCTCAATATTGAGGGCTGGCTCCAGGAACTCGTGTTTTCTACAAGGGTCCTAGGAAATTGTGAATCTTGAGTGACATGGCCCCTAATACCTGCTCACATGAAGGTATTAAAATGAGGATGACTCAGTGTTAATTGGTCTCTGGTGTAGGGTGGAATAACATGCATAACATTTTCCTTTCTCTGGGAAAAACCTACAAGTAACAAAGCTAATGCCTGTTCCCCAAAGAGGTGACTCCAGTAGGAGCAGAATAGCTATGGTTGGCTGTTATGTTTCATTTGGTAAATGTCAGTTTTTTCGCTTATCGAATTATATAAGAGGTTTAAATGCTTCATAACTATGCTCTGTTTGGAAATTAAATCACCTTAGAACATGTACTGAATATGTCTGAAATTTTTAGTTAAGAAAATCAAGACATTTTGTTTGAAAATATCTTCCGTACTTTAATTAGAAGTGATTTTTCAAAACTTCAAAAAATGAATGCATCTTTGAGGAATGACCTCCAGCTTATCCTTTGTCAATAGAAACTGTAGAAGACAGAGTTTTCTTTCCTATTCTCACCTACTGCTAAATCAGAAAACACAAAATCAGGGCACAATTTGTCATGCTATTCACAGTCATGTAGCTAATGGGATAAGCATTGACTTCCAGAAAAACAAAGTGCACTTGGACGAGGATTTCACGTTTGCTTGAACACTTGAACTAGGTATGAAGCATAACCAAACCACAAAATATGGCAAACTAGAGGCTGCATGAAGGGAGACCAGTGGTGGGTGCAGTGTAGACTGTAGGCCAGATTCAAGCACCAGCAGCAATCGAGGCCTTTGTCTCCTGAAGTGTTTGCCACCATCTCAATGAGGGCCTCAGGACAACCCCAGACATGCTGTTAATAACTGTTTTCCAAATGTATCCTTTAAAAGTAACATCATTTTCCTTCTACTCAATGTCATGCATATTTGAACACAAATTCAGAGAACTATGCAGCCTATAGAATACTATAGACAATAGGTACATAAAAATACCAAAGTGATGTGTGAAGGCATACCTTAATATTAGTCTGTGTACTTAAGCTGCAGTTAATTCATCTCAAAATCTCAGCCAAGAAATCCTTTGTATTCCTATTTTGTAAGAGAGGGGGAACCACACTGGTTATTAAAAATAATAAAATAGATTCCATGATTTAAAAATCATCCAACCCATTGTGAGAAAATATATTTCCATTTCCCTGCTGGCCTGGGGGGAAGTCCAGGTGCTGACAGTGGGGCTGAGAGAGGGGCACTTGCAAATTCAAAAGCTTAACACAGGAATTCTACCAATAGTCTAGCAAGTCTGAGAACCCATCTCCCCCCAGACGTGACATCTCATCCTGGCACCCGCCATCCCTGCTCCGACCATTCCCTGACACGTGGCAATGCTTTCGTGCATACACACAGTCCATGACTGTGATTGCTGGCCTGAGAAAATGGCTTTGAAATCCATTTATTCTTCCGCGTCTATTCATTGACACTTTGTGACTCATATGAATGGCCGTACTCCTTTAATGTTCTTTTGTCATTGAAACATCTCTATTCCAAGCTATTCCGGTGAGTAGTGATGAACTCAGCCAGGAAACAGCTCGTTTGATCCTGGAATGGCTCTCAGCTGGATGACTGCAAGTAGAGATGGGTGGACTTGCATGTACACACTCAGGTGTCCACCCCAAAAGGATCAACCAACTTGGACCCGATTATTCTCTGGTTCACTGGTCTCTTTCATTAGTGAACAGCTTTGAACATCTTCCCAGTGTATGTATATATGTATGTGTGTGCATGTGTATACACATATATAGTATGTATCATGTCATCACATACATGTTCTGTTATACAGGAAGACCATGGGATAGCTCTATAATGTATCACTTACATTATAAAACAAAAATGCAAAAACAATTGAGTGTTTAAGATAAATTATTTGTTAGCTCTCTCACCAAGTATTTATTGAAGAGCTATTTTATTCGGGCTACTTATATAAATCATGGGGATTCAACAGTGAATAAGATGAATGTTGATACTTCATAGACTGTATACTTGAGTGGATAAATGAACAATAAATATGCAGATGCATAACTTCACACTAGGTATTATTAGGAGAAGGGAAGGTACGTGCTCGTGCAATGGGGACTGACAGGCTGTTATTTTAGGTAGCGTGTCGGGAACACTGGAGCAACGTCCTTCATAAGGAAGTGTGATTCCTTGTGACAGTGTTGGATGGGATACAGATAAAATGACCAGAATTCATTATGAAGTGCAAATCGTTTTGTTTTTTAAATCCTTCTTTATTTATTTGAAAGGCATAGTGACAGAGAAAGAGGAGGAGAAAGAAAGAGACCTTCCATCTGCTGATTCACTCTCCAAATGGAAGCAACAGGCAGGGTGAGGCCAGACCAAAGCCAGGAGCCTGGGACTTCATCCAGGTCTGCCACTTGGGTGTAGGGGCCTAGGCATTTGGGTCATATTCTCCTGCTTTCCCAGGCACATTAGCAGGGAGCTGAATTGGAAGTGGAGCAGCTGGGACTCAAACCTGCATCTATATGGGTACCAGCATTTCAGTTGGGGACTTACTCCTCCGCACTACAATACCAGGCTGGAGGATTGCAAATTGCTAAGGTGTATTTCACATTGTGTTTTTTTAATTCTTTGGACTTTTTCTTAGCTGACTGCTTGTTTTATCTGTTGAGCTTTTCACTGTTTGAACTTCAGAATGTGGTAGTGAAGAACATTTACCAGTAATACATGAGTGTCAGTACTGCCAATGGTTTGTATTCCCGGCCATGTGTATTTCCTTCTAAGACATGAGACTAGTCTTAAATTAAATATAATATACTAATCAGTTGAGGTATTAATTCAAATATTTTAAATATTAGGCCCAAGTTTAGGTGAGACTGGATTATTTCACGATAAAGGCATATAGTTATTAAAATTCTATATTTGATATTTCATTATCCAGCATTAGTAAAGAAGGACCCAAATGGCAAGAATGGAGCCTTTTTAGGTATTTTTGTATCACAGTAAAAACACAGAACTAGAAGCACACTGGAGCATAATGTTATTAATGATGACCTTGCACAATTTAAAAAATTTCAGGAGATCACCTAGGTTAAACACAGATCTCACAGTAAGTCATTGGAATTCCATGTAGTGTTACAAATTATCTTCTGAAACACTATGCAAACTCTGGAAGAATCAGAGTCACCCTTTGTCATTTATTTGTTCAGTTTCAGAGTGGCCCCAACAAAACAAAAACAACCTATCCTCCTAGGAGAGGAATTAAGAAGCCCAGTAATACTCCAGCCTCCATTGGGTATGATTTCTGTGTCACTGCTGAATGGGAGAATCTGAAGTAGAAAGCATTTGCAAAGCATCTTTTTTTTTTTTGACAGGCAGAGTTAGTGAGAGAGAGAGACAGAGAGAAAGGTCTTCCTTTTTCTGTTGGTTCAAATGGCCGCTACGGCTGGTGCGCTATGCCTATCCGAAGCCAGGTGCTTCCTCCTGGTCTCCCATGCGGGTGCAGGGCCCAAGAGGGCCATCCTCCACTGCACTCCCAGGCCACAACAGAGAGCTGGCCTGGAAGAGGAACAATTGGATCAGAATTCTGTGCCCCAACTGGGACTAGAACCCAGGGCGCTGGCGCCGCAGGCGGAGGATTAGCCAAGTGAGCGGTGGCAACGGCCGCAAAGCATCTTGTCAGTTGAGGGCTCGGGCTGGACAGTGTGTGACCTGTGTATGCTGTCACATTCTACTATCGCCAAGAGTGGATGTGAGTCTCAGATCCATTTTTGCACCTATTGTTGATGGGTGGTAGTAGGGATATAGTGAGAGTACCTGTGGTTATCCCATGCTTGGAACAATTCTGCAGCAGGAGAATTAGTGCACCCCTTCTTAGCTGTGTTGATCATGTATAGACATCTAGTTTTAAAGTAATATATTTTTGAAACTCACATAACGTAAAATTAACCGTTTTAAACTGAGCAATTACTTCAGTGATGCTTAGAATATTCATAATGCTTGCATAACCACATCCCCTATCTAGTTTTAAAATGCTTTTTTCTCTCCAAAGGAAAGCTTCTTATACATTAACTCATTTCTGCCTTTTCGGTTCCTTTCCAGTCCCTGGCATCAGATCATTGTTCTATCTCTGTAGACTTATCTGTTATAGATGTGTAATATAAAGTAAATGATTCAGGATGTGATCTTAGAGTGATGCTAAGCTACATAAAGTTTCAGCTGTGTATCAATAGTTTATTGAATTTTATGTCTGAATAACCTTGTGTGTACCTGCCACAAAGTATACATTCACGAGCATAGAGGTCATTTTGAATAGTGCTTCCATGTGTCGATATGTATTTGTTTGAGTATTGCTTTCAGTTCTTTATGGATAGTTTCTATATCACAATAGAATTGCAGGGTCATATGATAATTCTCTGTTTAACTTCTTCAGGGATTGACAAACTTTCCAAAGCAACTGAATTTCACATCCCTGCCAGCAATGTACAAGGTTTGTCTTCATCTTGGGTTTTCAGTGCTTAGATTTTAAAGTGGGTCAGTGTGGTGCTCTAAGTTTTTCCCATTCGACATTCATACAGCTATTTTGGAAATGTAAATTTATCTACTTCAAGAAATTTGAAGTTTCTGCCCATTATTTCGTCCAATAATCTTTCTTCCCTTTTATGTGTTTCCTCTTCTTCTCTGACCCCCATAATGCACTTGTTGGTTCACATGAATGTGCTCTGTACATCCTTTCAAAGCTGTTCAGGCCGAGTTTGTCTAATTGTCCTATCTTTTAGTTTGTTGATTGTTTCTTCTGTTTGTTAAAGTGCTGTGGTGAATTTTCAAGATATTGCCCTTCTCAGCTCCACAGTTTCTAGTTGATTCCTGTTTGAATCCACTCATGCTGCTTTACCAAAATGCTGTAGCTCAAACAAGAGAAGTCTGTGCCTTAGAATTCTGACAGCTGCTACAGCCAAGGTTAAGGTGGCTTGGAGGTAGGATACATTCTGTAGCCTCTTCTTTGGGCACGTATATAGCATCCTTCTCATTTTCTGCTCAGATAACCCATAGTTGTGTGCATACTGGAAGAGAAAAAGAGCAAGTTGTCTGGCATCTCTGTGTATATGGCATTCATTCCATGAGAGACCTGCCTTCATGATCTCATCTGAACCTAACCACCTAACCAGACCCCATCTCCAGATGCCTTCACACTGGGGTTAGACCTTCAATGTATCGATGTGGAATGGACAAAATTCCGTCCAGAGCAGTTACTTTTTATTATTTCCATCTCTTTATTAATATCCTTATTTTGTTCATATCTTGTTTTCCTCTGTGTATATGTGTGTGTGTTTGTGTGTGCGTGTATCTCTCTCCCTCTGTCTCTTTCACGTAGATAAATAGATATTTTTAAAAATGTAAATCTTGATTCCTATTAATGGTCAAGTTTATCTCTAATATGGAGGTACTGATTGAAAATTATTTTTTCTCCCCTCATTATTTTTTATTTGAGAAACACACACACAGAGAGAGAGAGAGAGAAAGAGAGAGAGAGAGAGAGAGGAGCAAGAGGAGAGAGAGTGAGAGAGAGAGCGAGTTCCCATCTGCTGGCTCACTCTTCACATTCCCACAGTGGTCGAGGCTGGGTCAGGCTGAAGACAGAGCCAGCACCCAATCCAGGTCCCTGACAGGGGTGTGGTGTCACCTTCAGACTCCCAGCATGCACATTAGCAAGAAGCTGGACGCAGGAGACGAGCCAGGACTCAATCCCAGGCCCTGTAATATGGGGTGTGGTACCAACCTCTAGGCCAAAGGCTCCCCTTCCCTTGTTCTCTAAAGGGAGAACTTTTTTTTTCACAGATTAATTATTTTATTTGAAAGTCAGAGTTACACAGAGAGGAGAGGCAGAGAGAGAGAGAGAGAGGTCTTCCATCCGATGGTTCACTCCCCAACTGGCCACAATGGCCAGAGCTACACTGATCCGGAGACAGCAGCCAGGAGCTTTCTCTGGATCCCCCATGCAGGTGCAGGGGCCCAAGGACTTGGGCCATCTTCTACTGCTCTCCCAGGCCATAACAGAAAGCTGGATCAGAGGTGGAACAACCGGGTCTCAAACCAGCATCCAAGTGGGATGCAAGTACTGCAGGCCAGGGCATGAACCCACTGTACCACAGCACCAGCCCCAGAGGAGAACTTCTATTCTACTGCGTAACAATGCAAAAACTTACTGACATAAAGAACAGTCTTTTCATTTCACCCAGTTTCCATGAGTCAAAATTTGGAGAGCAAATTAGTGACTGGTTCAGGCTTGGGGTCTTCAGGCCGTCTTCTCAAAGACTTGCTAGGGAGTACTTCCCACATGGATCACTTGTGACCGTCCTGGGAGTGCTGAGTGCTGCCAAGAGGCCCCAGTGCCTGTTCATGGGGGCCTCCCTGTAAGCCAGCTGGGATGTCCTTATTACACAACAGCAGGCTTCCCTCATTGGAAGGGATCCAGAAGTGTCCCAGATGGCCTGGCCTTAGAAGCCACCCCTTATCATGCAGCGGCTAAGCAGGTGAATCCTACCCATGTGAAAAGAACGAAGTGAGGCTGTGAAGACCGAGGGGCCAGAATCACCAGGAGCCAAGTTGGGGGTTCCTACTGCACTGGGCATTCCATTAATCACCAGGCTTAGCCAATCTACCTCTGCAGCATCCCTTGCACACCACTCTTCCTGTTATAACCCCAATGCAGGCCTTACTTGTGTGAAATAATTATATAATTAAAGTACCTGCAGAGTACCTGTTAGAACCGATACCAACCACTTAGTGATTGCCAATGTTATTCACCCTGCCATTTGGCCTGACCTCAGAGTCTTGTCTCTGGTGGAATACTGGTGCCAATGATGACGATTGCAACATTGCATGGCTTCACACAAATCACCGGCATCAGGTGGGCATTACACTAGGAAAGCTTACAATCCAGGTGATGCACACACTGCACCAATTTCTCCCCTTGCCTCTCATCCAGGCACACCAGCTCAGTGGGCAGCTCTCTGGCCCATGTCATGACCATGCACCCACTGCCTTCGTATACTCAGTTAGGAAAGCTGCTTTGTCACCGTCCCTAGTGTCTAATCCTGTCACTTGCACAATGGGGTGCCCCTACGTTCTGTTTCTTTCTGCTGCATGGGTCTACACACTCTGCATCTTCTCATTGTATCTCCTCCAGCTGAAATATTTTCCCCTCATGTTCTTCTTATGCCAACTGTTAAGGGATCAGCTCCAGTTCCACTTTTTCTGTGATGCTGCTCTTGCAAAGAGTGCCTCATTATTCCGAGAGCCCCTGTGGCATCTCATCTGCAGTGCTCTCAGGGGATGTATCACTGTCAACCTCATACCAGAGTTATTTGTGTATGCTTCTTATGTTCCCTATTAGATTACAAGTCCCATAGAGCAGAAATTTTTTTGTCTAATTCATTTCTGTATTCCCCAAAGCCCTTGTAATACCTTACATCAGGCACTCAGACATTTTGCCATAAATTAAAATATTAACCAATGAACATTTATAGGGAATATATCCCCTGCCTAGACGTCAATCTTCATAGATACCTCCAATATAGAGGTGGTTATGTATTACATATTTCATAGAACATATTATTTTATTTATTTTTACAAAGATTATTATATTTGAATGGCAGAGTTCCAGAAAGAGAGTAAGACAGAGATGGAAGAGAGATCTTCCATCCAATGGTTTACTCCCCAAATAGCTGCAATGGCCAGAGCTCGGCCAATCTGAAGCCAAGAGCTGAGAGCTTCTTCTGGGTCTCCCTTGTGGGTATAGGGGCCCAACCACTTGGGCCATTCTCTTCTGCTTTCCCAAGCCATCTGCAGGAAGCTGGATTGGAAGTGGAGCAGCCTGGATTGAACTGGTGCCTATGTAGGATGCCTATGCTGCAGGCAGAAGCTTAACCTACTCTGTCACAGCACCAAGCTCTTAAATTTTAAAAAGATAAAGCTCTGTTAAGTCCAACTGTTAATACAAGGGCTACCATACTTTCTTTATGAATATGTATTATAAAACTTTTAGCTTGTTAAGAAAACTGAAGCTATAGCTTCTAGTAGTGGACTTCAGGTTTGGGATAAAGTTCACATTCTCGAAGAGTTCTGTAGAAACAGTATGAAGGACAGCATACAAACTATTCTCTCCCAAGAGGATTTGCCATAGTTTTGTGTTCAGCTGGTCACAGTTTGCCTAAAGGTGACAATTTAGAGTATAAGAACTCAAGGTTCTTCAGTTTACATCCAAATAAAGGCAAGATTTCAGTTTGTACAAATATTAGGCTAAGAAAAGTGTGCCATGAAATTTAAAGAGATTCAGACTTTATACAGCTCACATTTTGGGTGCACCTTCTGTGATAATGTTTTGAAAGTTAGTCATTCAGTGAACAATTGCATTTATCATTCATTCAGTGAGCAGCCACATAGTGGTTAAACATTGGGATACTTTGTGTTTCTGATAACCACACTGTTGATACAAGAAAGAGAAACATATTTATTTTTGTATTAGTGGATATTATTCAGCCATGAAAAAGAATGAAATCCTGTTATTTGTCACAACATAGGTAATACTGGAATAACATCATGTAAGTGAAATAAGTCAGACACAGAAAGACAAATACTGTATGCTTTCACTACATGATGGAAGTTAGAACATTAATCTTACAGAGGTAGAGAAGATAATAAAATCTGGCTGGCAAAGAGGGTTAAATGGAGTTACAAAAGATTAAGTCACCAACTCTACATCAGAGTGCCAGCTCCAATCCCGGCTGCTCTGCTTCTAGTCCAGCTCCCTCCTAATTCACCTGCAAAGGCTGTGGAAGAGGGACTAAGTTCCTGGGACTCTACCACTCATGTGGGAGACCTGGATGGAGTTCCTGGCACTTGGCTTTGGCCTGGCCCAGACCTGACTGTTGTCACCTGGGGAATGATCAAATAGGTATAAGATTCTCTCATTCATGCCCTCTCTCCCCCAGCTCTACTCTGTTTAAATAAAGTAATAAATCTTTAAAGAATGGAAAAAAAGAGCAGTGGATCCCAGAGCCTGGGAAGGTATGAGGAGGGAGGGATGGAGGGAGGTTGGTTAGTAAGTACAGGGATGCAGTTGGATGGGAGGAATGACCTCTAGTGTTCTTATAGCACAACTGTACAACATAATTGGTTGAAAACAATTAATTGAATATTTCAAAATAGCTAATAGGATTTTGAAAGTTCCCAACATGAAAAAGTGATATAGATTGGAGGTGACAGATATGGAAATTACTATGATCTGATCATTATACACTGAATTACATGTCTTGAACTGTCACACTGCACTTTATAAATATACACAATTATGGTGTCAATAAAATATGTATATTAAAAATTTTTAAAGCAAGAAACAAAGCTTAAAAGCTTTTATGCAGTTTAGTCTGTGCATGAGATTTATGACAGTAGCTAACAAAGATATTAAAATTTTTAGAGAGAAAATTAAGATTCTTGAGATGTCAGAATAGGTAAGAGGCCATTTTTGAGGAAGAGCGAACATTTGTTTGTCAAGGTGGGAAATTTAACAGTTGGAGATTGTCAGTGGGACAGTCCCATGGCTTAGAGGCATAAAGTGTGGTATTGATCCTATAACTCTTCAGTCCATCTGGAGAATGGAGAGTTCGTAGAGAATTTTGGATAGCAGGAAAGTCTGACAGAGCATTTGAAACAGTGCAGTGCTTTGTGGAAAGCGTTAAAGGAAAAAAAAAAGCATGAAAGGTCTTTCAGCATGTTCTTTAAGTTCTTATGCTTCACAGCCAATCATTTCATGAATGTGTGGCTTAACAGGGTCTCAAAAGCAATACTGTCAGATGCCTTAAAACCCAGGAACTCAGTGCTCCTCAATGGGCTGGGAAGCAGTTTCATTTTGTTTAAACAAGATCTTTTTGGGCACCCCAAATTCACCAGTGTGTTCATAAATACGCATTCTTCTTGCTTGAGGCTCTTGAATTATGACAAATATGACACACTCATTCATTCAGTGATTTACTCATTCATCATGGAGCGGTGCCACTCAGTGACCAAGGCATGTAATAGAATCAGAGAGAAAGGAGGGGGAAGAAAACCATACCCTCCTTAATTCCAGGGAATTTGCAGGCTGATATCTTACATGTTCTTTAAATATATGCTGTATGAATTAATGCCAAACTATAAAAGTTATCAGTGCTGATTCTGATTTTTTTAAATCTGCTTTGACCCATGATAAATGGAAGAACATTAGGCCACGAGTTTCAGAAAGTCAAAAGTCTACATTTAGGTCGGACCTATTTTGCATATTGTTGGGAGGAAAAAAACCTACAAAAACGATCTAGTCAGTGACTAGGTTCCTTTTATGAAATGCCAGTGTGCAAAATTGGCAACTTGATCATCCATGTGACCTCTGGTCAATGGGGTAACCAGTATTTTATGACACGTTTTTAAATGCTCTGTAAAAACTATTGTTCTCGCTCATAAATCATGGTATGAAAGGGAAACGCATGGTTGCTTTTGACCAATTTTTTCCCTCAGTTATTAAACAGCAAGGTCAAAGGCATAGAGATAGTAATAGCAGGACGAACAATGTATGCTTGAAAGGATTTCAAGGGCTCGAGTTGTGGTACAGCAGACTAAGCCTGCATATGTGATGCTGGTTTCCCTTAAGGGGACCAGTTCGAGTCCTGGTTGCTCCACTTCCGATCTGGCTCCCTGTTAATGCACCTTGGAAAGCAGTGGAAGATGGCTCAAGTCCTTGAGCCCTTGCATGTATGTAGGAGACCTGGAAGAAGCTCCATCATCCAGGCTCCAATTTGGCCCAGCCCTGGCCACTGCAGCCATTTATGGAATGAACCAGCAGATGGAAGCCTTCTCTCTTTCACTCTCTTTCCTCCTCTCACTGTAACTCTGCCTTTCAAATAAATAAAAAGAAAGTATTTCAGAGAAAATGACATGAAGATAGCGTGGGATGGAGTATGAATATATCCACAGTGCCTAACATTCACTCCACTTGTGATACCAGCTTGCTTATTTGTTGCAAGATGTTTTGATCCGAAGCTTAGAGAATAGAATTATTTCCTTAAATTCTGTCACTGATGCTTTTTGAATAACAGGTAAGTAAATGCAGAGTTGTTGATGGTAGGTGGGAGGAGATCAAAGTAGAAGTTAGGAACTCACAGAAAGAGAGAACCCAGAATAGGTTTTATGGTTGCATCTTGTAGGCACTGCCATTAGAAACTGGTTTCGTGAGTAGGAGGAGTGATTTCAAGGGGCCATTTTCCCAAACAATACTAATGAGAACCTGACAACTAAGACCCAAATTTAGACACTGCTAATGGCTCTTCCTGGCCTGCAGATATCTTAGAACAGCTAATTCTCCATGAGGGAAGGGATGGAAAGTTTTCCTTCTGGGTAGTTGAGTTTTTAGAGGAAGTTGCCTAAAGTAGAAACAACTATGTCATGCTTTATTTCCTGAGAGGAGGAAATGGAAGCAGATAATGCTAACCCATTACCTACCTCTTAAAGTTACATGATGTTTGCTAAAAATAAAATCTAAGCTTTATTAATAATTAGGAAATGTTATATAAAGAGATTTAAACAAATAAAGATGTTTTCAAATGATTATCAGACATGAAGGAAAAGTGACTTTATAAAAAGTATGATACATTGGAAGTTATCTGTCAGATGCCTAGTAGAACTTATTTCCAAAACTAAGTTGCTCTTCTGTATGTAAAGATAATTGAAACTGAATTTTGATGAAGAATGGGATGGGAGAGAGAGTGGGAGATGGGATGGTTGCAGATGGGAGGGAGGTTATGGAGGGAAAAGTTGCTGTAATTCAAAAGTTGCACTTTGGAAATTTATATTTATATGTTTCTTAAAATGTAAGGTTTAATACCAAAAGTACACTGACATAAAACTAAAATTTGTTCCCCTGAGTTAACTCAGCAAACTTTTCTTAAAATATCATCCATAAGTGTTCTTCAAAATCTAGATCTTTAATTTTAAATGTTTGCTAACACATTATCAACAATTTTGTAAAATAAAGCGTTTCTTTTGGTTAAAAAAAAAACACAGTTGAAGAAAACAATTATCAGAAATCTCAAATACTTTTGAAAACCCAGGGAAAAAGACTAGAACCTGAATACAGTGCTCTGCATCTTGCATAAATTGTTTAAGAGAAAGATAATTTTGTTACCTTGTGGATGTTTCTTGGGGGACTTTTTGTATTTTTTCTCTTCCCCTTTTATTGTTTACTAAAATACACTAATTGGGGTCAATATATCAAACATCAAAACACTTAGCAAAAGAAGAGCTGAAATGTTTATAGTCTAATTTAAAAACAAAGCTTTAAAATAGAATATTTTCAAATTTAAATATAAATGCTTTTTTACTTTTATTATTTTTGAACACAATTTATTTATTTCTTGATGTTTGAGGGAAAAGTTCAATTTTCTCTTATAAGCCATGCTAAGTTAAAATGGAACATGTTGAACTTTTCTTTATAATTGTCAAAAGTACAGGCATATAAATATCTCTTCTATAATGAACTAGGCTTACTGGAAGATAGACTTCAAGCTCCTTTATAAGATCCAGAATGCATGTGTGTGAGTTTGAATGCCAACCATCTTATTTGCTGTTCCTCATCACTGATTCTACAAAATCAATTAGCAGAATGTGCTGGATTCCCCATGGTCTGCTGTGCAGTGCGTTTCTTGTGTTGGAGATGTTCTGGGGGGAGATTGGAACAACCCCAGGAAAAGAAGAGATGGGTATACATTAGCTGTTCTGAACATATTTCTAGGAAAACTTAATTTATTTGGAACATGTGTTAGTGGGAAGCCTCTAAGAGGCCCCTCCTGTCCTCTGACTCCAGGTTTTCACATTCTCTTGTTATCCCTCTCCTCCAAGAAGGGGCTGCATTTCTGACTCATTTCTAGTGAATAAAATATCGCAGAAGGCATAGGATCTCACTTATCAGATTAGGATATACAGAGGCAGCATCCTTCGATTTTGTACTCCCCCTGATAAGATCTCTCATGTGAGGGCTGTGCTGTGTTTAAATCATAAATATATTCTACGCAGTGTTTGGCATATGCCTTTAACATGAAATTGCTGTTTTCCTGACATTCAAATGTAATCTGCATTGTAATCTGGAACCTTACACAGGAGACATTTTGAACTGAAGGCACAGCTAAGCCACATTCCAACTCCTGACCCAAAGAAAATTATGAGATTAAGAAAGAAAGGATTGCTGCTTTAAGCTGCGAAATATTGGAGTGATTTGTCATGCAGCAATAGATAACTAATCTATTATCTAATAATTAGATGAGGGTCCACACAGGCCCTCAAGGTTCACCAAATTGATTGACATGTTTTAATTGGTCTCCAAAGTACAGAACCAATGATTATGCATTTTACTTTGCCTATCTCTGTAGGGTACAACATGGCTTATTAGTTTGGAGATGAGAGAGATATATAATTTGCATTTAAATACTGTTAATTGAAACATACTTCTGAGATTCATTGCCTCATTAGAGAGACGTTTGGTGGAAATATAGATACTTTTGAAATTTTAATTTTTAAAAAGAATCACTTCCTTTAAAACCTGTGGTCAACAAAGTGAATAGAATGGTTCCTGAGGAGGGTGGGGATTAGCTGTTTTAAGGCAAACTAAAATATCTCCTGTACAACTTTTGAAACCACCTGCATATTAGATGCGTACAATCAAAGTTTCCATACTGTATGTGAGAGCAACTTACATGACCCAACGGGGGAGCAATGTCTTCAAATCTTCTCTTTTCTCTGCCCTTATAGCTAACCACACATAAATGGTGTCATGCCATTCATGCCAACATTCTCAAACCATTCCCTCCTTTTCCCTCTCAGTTTTTTTTCCCTTCCCAGGGGATGAGACCTCTTTCAACTCACCACCCCAGTCTAGTGTCTGATCTCCCTGCCACATTCTCCTGCGTGCCATTGCTCCTATGTAATATCAGAGTGTCCATCCTTCTGAGATATTGCAATTACCATATTACTGCCAAGCCCTAAAAGCTTTGGTTACTTTTCATGACTCAGAAAAAGGTTAGAAAAATGGTTGGACTACAATGGATGGCTCCTGATGAACTTCTGTTTGTTTGGTTTTGCTATATTGTCTTATTCTGTCGTACTAGTATTGGCTTGACCAAAATCGTTCATTGGCTCCAATTTGAAAGTCCACTCTGTGCAGTAACAAAGGTGGATACGAGCTTGGGGAGAAGGTCTATGTAAAAGACACAGATTTGCCAATACAAAGTCATGTCTGAGAGTGAACTATTGATTAAATTTCAGAAGAAAAATCAAAACTGGTCACTGGGCCGCTGCTGATTGAGGTCCTTTTCCTCTTCTGAGACTATTTGTGGAGGCAGAGTTTACTTTTTTGGTGTTAGGGTCTGCATTGAAAAACTAGTGAGCATGCTGATTCTCTCAGACTCCCATCTCCACAGAAGCCAGCGTTCAGGTGACATCCTCCTCATGCCCCCACCTTCAGAGCCAGGCTAGCATCTCTGTGTCTGTTCTGAGAGAGGCCACCCCTGTTCTGTTCTGTGGAGCTCTCCTGTGTCATTGGGAGAGGTGGTTCCTTTTGCCACATTTTTTTGTTTCTTCTGTCATGTCTTTTTCTTTCTTTTGGGTCCTGTCATTTTGTACTCCAAAGATATTCATCCCATTGGCTGCCCTCACTCAACATTTGTAACTCATTTTTAACCAGGCATAAACCAGAGGACAGGAACTTCTTCCTGGTCTCCCATGGGAATACAGGGGCCCAAGCACTTGGACCCTCTTCTGCTGCCTTCCCAAGCACATTAGCAGGGGGCTGGATCAGAAGTAGAGCATCTAGGACTTGAACTGGTACCCATATGGGATGCTGGCACTGCAGGTGGCAGCTTTACTCACTGTGCCATAGTGCCAGCCCTCAGATACAATCTTGAATGAGCAAAAATACACTTGAGCACTGACTTATAGTTTTATGAGACTTCAGAATCACTGAAGTCCATGGTACAAAACGAAAATGGATTAAGCTAATTTCAGTACTGGTCCAAAATTGATTTTATAGGGATCTGAGAAGATATCCCACAAAAATGCTTTTTTGGAAATTTCTAAGGTCTGATTATTTTGTCAGCAAACATTAATTTTATAAATGTTTGATGTTCTCATCTGAAGCCCAAGTCTTCCCCTAAAATCACCTAGGTTGTTGGGGAACTGTGTTTCTCATGGCTCTTTCCCACAGCCTGTCTACTGAGGGCTCCCTCAGTTTCTAGAGACCCTAAATTCTGTACCATGTAGGCCCTCTGATGTCAAAGTCCAGAAATCCACACACATCAGACAACAAGTTCCTGGCTCTAAGTTTTTCTGACCTCCTTGTCAACCAGTTAAAACTCTACATTTTTTTAGTTTGTCCCTAATTTTAACTAATTCATTTATTTGAGATATTTGGAAAGCAGAAAGAAAATGGCAGAGAGAGCTAGATCTCCCATCTGTTGGTTCATGCCCCAAATTCCCACAACAGCTTTGACTGGGTGAGGCTGAAGCCAGGATCCCAAAATTCAATCCAGGTCTCCTACATGGGTGACATGGACCCAAGGAATGGTGACATCACTTAGTGCCTCCCGGTGTGCACATTAGCAGGAAGCAGGATAAGATGTAGAACCAGGAGTTGAATCCAGCCACTCCAAAATGGGCTATTGGTATCCCAAGTGGTATCTTAACCACTGTGCCAAATGCTCACTCTAAACTCCTATATTTATACTTAGAATTAGACTTCAATCTATTCATTCTTCATTCATTTGTTCAATTTTTAATCACCTGCTGTAGATGGATAAGACGGATGACATGTGATAGGTGATTGAGAGATTATAGTAAAGAGAATACAAAGCAATAATAGATGGATCATGTGGTAATTGCAATAAAGACAATCCACTAGATGTGCTCATTTCAGGGGAGCTCTGCTTAGCTCAATATTTGTTGCCTACAGGATTAAGAGAAACAGGCTGTGAGGGAGCGGAGTTAAAATGTGGGAATGACCTTAGCAGTGATGGAACTGGGAAAGGTCAGAGGGTCTACAGGGCGTTCAGCAGGAGTGAGAATGCAAGAAACAGAGGTGATGGGGAGGAATCTCCAGTCATGGTCAGAAATCACAGCTTGTACCTTTGTGGCACAAAAAAAATGTGTAGCTGAAAAGTTGGTAATGTCTCCTCTGTTATTATTTGAAATTTTCATTATATATACTGTTTTAAACTGCCTTATTATGATATAATTTGTGTAAAATTCAATATTTAAAATAGTTTTTAAAATTTAAGAGGCAGAGAGAAAGAGAAAGGAGAGAGAGATCCCATGTACTGTTTTACTCTGCAAATACCACAATACCAAGGCTGGGCCAGGTCAAAAGCAAGAGTCAGGACTTTAATCCACGGCTCCCACTTGAGAGGCAGGTGTCAAACTGCTTGAGCCATCACTGGTGCCTCCCAGCATTTTCAGGAAGCTGGAGTCAGGAGCTGGGATGGGACTCGAACTTAAGTCTTCTGATGTGGGACAATGTGTTTTCTTATTTTTTTTTGTTTTTGAAAAGACACCTTTTATTTAATGAGTACAAATTTCATATAGGAATATAGTGGTTCTTCCCCCCGTACCCACCCTTCCATCCCAACTCCCACCCCACTTCTTCCTCACTCTCCCATTCCCAACCCCGTTCTCATTTTTAATTAACTTCATATACAGAAGATCAACTGTATACTAAGAACAATTTGCAGCCCCCCCACACACAAAATATAAAAACTGAGAACAAGTTTTACAGTTAATTCTCAAAGTACAACTCATTAAGGACAGAAGTCCTGCATGGGAAGTAAATGCACAGTGACTCTGTTGTTAATTTAACAATTTTTAAAGAAAACTTTATTTAATGAATACAAATTTCATAGGTACAGCTTTAGAAATATAGCAGTTCTTCCCCCCATACCCAGCCTCCCACCCCAACTTCCATCCCACCTCCTACTCCCTCTCCCATCCCATTCTTCATTAAGATTCGTTTTTAATTAACTTTATATACATAAGACCAACTCTATACTAAGCAAAGATTTTCACTTGCACCCACACAGACACATAAAGTATAAAATAATGTTTGAAAACAAGTTTTACAATTAATTCTCAGAGTACAACTCATTAATGATGGAGGTCTGGCATGAGGAGCAAGTGCACAGTGACTCCTGTGTTGATTTAACAATTGACACTCGTATTTATGATGTCAGTGATCACCCGGGGCTCTTGACATGAGCTGCCAAGGCTGTGGAAGCATTTTGAGTTCATAAACTTCATCAGTATTTAGACAGGGCCATAAGCGAAGCAGAAGTTCTCTCCTCCCTTCAGAGAAAGGTACCCCCTTCTTTGATAGCCCCTTCTTTCCACTGGGATCTCACTCACAGAGATCCTTCATGTAGGGCATTTTTTTGCCACAGTGTCTTGGCTTCCCATGGTCGAAATGCTCCCATGAGCTTTTCAGCCAGACCAGAATACCTTTAGGGCTGATTCTGAGGTAAGAGTGCTGTTTAGAGCATTTGTCATTCTATGAGTCTGCTGTATGGGCCCATGTTAGAACATTCTCTCCTTTTCTAATTCCATCTATTATTATTACCAGATACTTGATCATATATGATCCCTCTAACACTTAATCCTAGCTATAACACTTAATATGATCACTTTAACACAGATAGCATTAGTACCACCCAGCTTAACAATGTGTTTAAACACTAGGCCAACTCTCCTCCCTTCTAAATATTTAAAAGATTATAATTGTGGATATGATAGTTTTGGATGAACACTTATTGACCTATATGTAGTATTTTTGTATTAAAATTTATAGATTTTTCTATTTTGAGTTCCACTCAAAACATTAACATGGCATATAGCACATATACTGCCTCAAGCAATGAAATTGGCCTTTGAGAAATTGTTCTTAGAAACTATTAATAATCAGTTGAAGGAATATCCAAAAGTTTGAGACAGAAAGAAATTAAATTTTCAATATTCTGAAAAAAGCTTGATTATTCCTAGAATAGGAATATTAAATTTAAATTTTTATGTTCTCAGTCCATTTCAAATAATCATACATCATTCACAATTAAAAATGATGTGATAAGAGACATTTCTTCCTCTTGTAACTAAATAGAAGAGGCATTAACTCCATGGATGCTTTCTACTTCTCTTCACGCTGCAGGTGCCTTGTCCATCTCATAACTTTTATGAGACATAGACCAACTACACACCTGCTGCCACATCTTTGATGCTATTCTCTATGTGGGGCACAATAGAGTGGAAAATAACAGTGACACTATTTTGCTTCTAAACAGGATTCTGCACAGAAATTCACTAAGATAAAAATTAATTCTAGTTTTTATAGAGACCTTTTTAAAAATACAGTATGTATGCTCAAGCTGAATTCTTCCACAAATCCATCTTACTATCTGTTCTTTAAACACTGCCTGTTTCAAGTATTTCTTATTTTAGTAAATTATATCACTGTCCATTCACCAGGACACAAATTTGTTAGTCAATTACTGAGTCCATTTACTTTACTTACTAAATAACTCCCCAACCCACCCATTTTCTCCATCCAAGTTGACATTATGCTTAGTTCTTATAGTCTCCCTTGACTATTATTGCTTCTGAAATACTCCCCTCCCTACCCACAATTGCCTGATTTCTAACTCAGTCTCTACACTGAAGCCAGAGAGACAATAGAAAAGTTCACCTCATAATCACTCTTCTCCAAAACTAAATTACTCTTAGAAGCAAAACAAACTAATTATGGTTGTGATGCCCTGAACAGGATGGCTCCTTATTTACTCTTGAGACTTGTCCTGAGACTCTCTCCTTACTCTTTGTACTTTAGGCAGACTGGAGTTCTCGTAGAGCCCTTGATCAGTTGGACATCCCTGCCTTGGGGCCTTTGACCATACCATATCTTGTCTCAAATACCATTCCTTTGGCCTCTACTTCTAACTTGAGTTTTGGGTCTTAATTTAAATATAATTTCTATTTATGTTTCTCCAGGTTTACTTGTATTCATTAGTATACATGTGTCTTCCTATATGCAATTTTATCACACATGTAATTTTGTGTGTATAATACCAGACAAAAATCCCAATTCCATCTTCACAAGAGTGCCTTATGTTGCTTTGCTGTAGCCATGCCCATCTCCATCCACTCCCTCCTTGAGAACACTCGTCTGTTCTCCAATATGCCTTTTAATATCCTTCTTCATCCATTTGTACTTCTGACATCACTTTGCTTGACTGTAGCTTGTAAGTATTTGTCAACGTTTGGGTACCTATAGTCCCAGCTGGATTATAAACTCTATATTGGCCACTGAATTTCTAGTGTATTGCACCAAGTAGATGACTGATAAGCATTCGTTGACTGACTGATGCATTTTAGAAGCAAACACAATTTTTAACTTTATTTATTTATTTGAAATTCAGAGTTACACATAGAGGCAGAGAGAGAGAGAGAGAGAGAGAGAGAGAGAGAGAGAGAGAGAGAGAGGTCTTCCAATGGTTCACTCCCCAGTTGGCTGCAACTGCTGGAGCTGCATCAATCCGAAGCCAGGAGCTTCTTACAAGTCTCCCACACAGATGCAAGGGCCCAAGGACTTGGGCCATCTTCGACTGCTTTCCTAGGCCATGGCAGAGAGCTGGATCAGAAGAGGTGCAGCCATATGGGATGGCAGCACTGCAGGCAGCAGCCTTACTCCTACACCATAGCACCAGCCCCAGAAGCAAACACAATTAACAAGGCATGAAAGAGATCGTGGTCAATAGCCAAGTCACTATAGGGAAACCTAACTTCTAGAACTTGAGTCACAGTGAAACATTGGACTTGTGGACCTCATTTGTCTCCAGTGTAAAATGAGACACATTCTCAGTGCAAAGGCTGGGCTGCAGGGTCACCATCAGCCACACCGTGCCAGGGGTACAAGTGTTGCTGGATAGCACAGGCAGATGAGCAGTCACCATCTCTGGGAGACCATGATCAGAGTGATTCCAACCTGATGAAAAACAGTCACAGTGTCACTGAGCATTAGAAGAGAGTTTTGTCAATAACCTGAAAAATGACTGTGCATAATCTTGTTTTACAGACTTATTTTTTAAACATTAAAAATCACATTGTGAGGTGCTGTAGCTTCAAGCTTCAACTTCTGTGTTGTGCTTTTTCCATGACTCAGCATTTCTATATTCATAGTTTAAATATGCAGTTACTTACATGAATGTGTGCATACCTGCATACAGATGGTCCTGCATATCTAACTATGTACACAAATACTTAAGAGTATTTAACTCTTCCATGAGATGAAGCCCAAAAAACCAGAGTGCTAAACATAGAGCAGAGGGAGAACCCAAGTCAGCAGACATTAGCATCATCATCAACAACAACAAAAAATACATGGTAGCAGCAACATGGGTGGCCATCCATTTTTCAGGATGGGTGCAGATGTCAACTTACAGGGACCAACCCTGTATAGCTTCGTATAATGAAAATATTATGTCTTTCATCTCAGGAGAATAAAGTAATAGGGATAAATGTTTAAATGAAAAAATGCCATAGTGTTAGCATCATGTACCCAGGCCAAAGTCAAGCCAGGGCTAACCTGTGGCTAGATTGCTTGGAAAGAGCTTTTAATCTTTCTGGGTCTCGCTTGCTACTTTTGGGACAGAGAATACAATGCTTGAAAGGCAAATGAGAAAGCACCTAAAATAACGATGTCTTGGCACCTGGAGGAAGCTCTAGCCATGTCTGTTCTGCTGTGTGATTCCCTGAGCTGAAGCTACACTGCCGATGCCTTTCCTAAGGAATACTCTTGAAATACTTAAATCATGTAGTCTACGTGTACATCATTCACTTGTGAAAAAAGGACAAGTTTTCAAGATACCCATTAAATGAGTAAAAATTACCTCAAATTCACATACCAAAGTACCTGTAATTATTTCTCTAAATAGGTTTTGTTTTAGAAAAAGTGAAATCTATGACATGCTTTAAAATTACTGCTTCAAGGGAATTTTGACATTTAGTACTTTAAAAAAATACAGTGAACTAAAGAGAATTAAGTGATAATTTAATATTAAAAATAACCAAATTCAGTAATGTGGCTAGATGGGGAATAACATAGAAAGAAAACCAAAATATCCATGAGGAAAAGACAAGTAATTCAATATAAAGTTGGAGAAAGGTGTGTGCAGACAACTGATGGAAGAGTAACACTTGGTTAGAATTGAATGAAAAGGGGTAGCCATTTGGCCTGGCAGTTAAGACACTGGTTAAGATGCCCACTTCTGCCGGGGCTGGACACCTAGCTCTGCAAACCTAGGGCGGCAGCAGTAATGGTGCATGTAAGAGATCCAGATTGAGTTCTTGACCTCCAGTTTTGGCACAATTATGAGTGATCCAGCAGATGGGAGCTTTCTCTCTCTCTTGCATAAATAAATGAAAAATAAACTAAAAACATGGAATAATATTTAATGGATGATAATCAGAAAAATACATATTTTAGCCAAAGTCAAATCACCTTTGAAAAATCTAGTGATTGGCAAAATGAAAAAGTTGAACAATATTGAACTTTCATCATGGTGTATGTAACATTTGCCAAAAGGTAAAATGGCTCTCACTTGGCAGGTAATCCTTAGGAAGCTTCCTCTGGAGAAATATCTGTAAGTTTATCAGAAATTTTTGTGAGGATATCTCACAAAGGGTAAAAGTTGGAGATGACCTAGATGTCCAGTGTGTAGATTGTGAAGCGTGCATGCAGCCATTACCCATGATCCCCAGAATTAACAGTCACCTGTGAGATAACAGTGATCAAAACAGCAAACCAAACAATGGGCTGACACTAGTGGATTACCATGTATATGGAAAGCCAGAATTGAAGAAGCATGGTTAGCCACAAAGATGCATATAGATATAAATGCATACAAAGGTACCAGAAGGCTGGGGTTTGGCTCAGCAGTTAAGACGCTCACAGCCCCTATTGAAGTGCCCGGGTTCGAGTCCTAGCTCCATTCCCAACTCAAACTTCCTGCACCTGGAAGGCAGCAGATGATGACTCAAGTACTTGTTTCCCTGCTACCCATGTGGAGACCTGGGTTGAGTTTTAGGTTCCAGGCTTGGGCCTGGCCCAGCCCTGGCTGTTGCAAGGCACTGGGGAGTGATCCAGCAGCAGGGACCCCTTTACTCTCCTTCCTCCCAACCCCAGCACTGACTTTCAAACAAATAAATACAAATACATTTTACTCAAAAAGCACCTGGGAAGATAAGCACAGAGCTCTCGATGCTCATTCCTTGCTGGGCAAAGTGGCGCTGCTGTGACGGCGCTGGGGTGGAGCAAAGGCTGCTGAGAAGCACACTCTTGTTATTCTTTTTCTCACACACTGTGTATTTCTAAAAACATTTTTAAGAGGAAATTGTGTATTATTTGTGTAATCAGCAAAGAAAAGAAATTTCCTAATCCAGGTGAGGGTAAATTGTCTGCGGTCAGCAATGGCATTCATGACAAACATGAGCAAAACCAACCAAATGAATATTCCCCACCGCTCGCCCTGCTCAGGGGCCTCTTTCATGTGAGATCAACCCATAGGCTGGAGCATCCACCCACAGGCAGCCTAGATTCTCTGAAATATTCGCTTATTTATTATTCTTTACATTTCTGCTTGTAAATAAACCTGCCTGCTCTAGCAGACAGTTGTTTTCTATACCTATATTAAATACAGGTTGGAAGTAAATGAACTCTTCAGTGAACAGATAAGTGGAAGGTACTATTAGCCTGTTTTGATGTGTAGAATAAACAGTATCTGATATAAACAGTCCATCTTCTGTAAGCTCTCATGAAATCACCCTTTATTTGTTATAATATAAAGAGAACTTTGCTCATTTTTATTCATCTCTTAATGTCTCCTAAGCATGTAGACAAATAAGAAAATAGATTAATGTGATCTAGGTCACATCATTTGTATTGAAATGAATAAATATTACTTATTGGTTTATTCAAAGACATTTATAAAATGCAAGGCCAGATTTGACATAGTGAGCGTAGAATGAGCTAAGTGGGATATAATGTTGAAATCTGAAGAGCATTAATCTAGGTTTCAGAAGTTAATGATCAAGCTGTTGACAAATGATCCCAGCAATGCTTGGAAAGACACATGTAGTCTGATTATATATCTAGGCCTGGATATGTAATTGAAAAGGAGGGGAAAGAACAAGGAAAGTCTCTAAGCCTATAAAAGTGCCTTGAAATTTCTATGCTGAAACTGTAATAGCTGAGATATTTTGCCTAATATATTTATTATTTTATTAAAGAAGTCACGGATTTGTTGGCTCCAGTAACTGGAAGTCTAGAGGTGGGTTAGTCTCTGGGTCAGATTAATCCAGTGGGTCCTGAGTCTGTTCTTGGTGTTTATTAGCTGTGACCTCCACATGTATTGGTTTTATTTGCAGGCTGCTTCTCTCCGGGTAGTAAAACACCCACAGCAGATGCTATATACTTAGAAATCTAGAAGACAAGGGAGAGAAACCTCTGTTCAAAGATCCCCAGTGATAGTTCTGAGATTCACTTGATAGGGATGGTTAGGTCCTGTGACTACTCTTGAACCTGACGATAGTTGGAATTTGGGTGCAGGGATGTGGAGGAGCAGAAAGGCAGCAAGTAATGCTCACCGAGAAAACGGGAGTAACTGGTGGTGTGGTGGAAAACAAGCACAGTAAGCACAGGGTTGGAAGGTAATTGGAGTCGACTGTTGTGACTAGGTCAGCATTTTTGAGTCTTATTCTAGCGATTTGCTCACATCTTTTCCTGTGACAATTCTAGTGAGAGACAAATGCCAGAGAAAAGCTAAACTATTCGGTCTCCATTCAGTCCAAGAATGCCATATTATTGCACTCAGACTCTGAGCATTACGACAAACTCAGTAGACAGTGGCGTAAAAGACCCCAAAGACTCAGGGACTGACCTCAAGGATGTTACAAGCAACATTAGCAGCTTTCTGCTTTCTAACCAAAGATGGAGGATTCAGAGCGAAAGGAGACAGAGAGTCTGATTATTCAATGATGGATCCCTGGGGTTCCCAATTCTCTGGTGAACTCATACGAAAAAATTACTGAAGAACCACCATTTAGAAGAAGCGCTGCTGCTTGCAGATGAACCAAGCAAAAGCTTTTTGTTGAGAATGAGCAGGTAGACAAAAAGCAAACCCAAATAGTAATAAAAAGAATTTCCGGGGTTGCAGAGTTCAAGACAGATAATATAGTTCTTTCAGGTGGTGTGGTCAAGAAAGGGTTTCATTGAAAATGCAACCATGTGTGTGGTCTGTGCCTTAATACAGATGGCCTTCTTGTGTACTAAATTGCAACAGATGTGTTTTAAGCCGCTTTTGAATAAGGAAGTTGCTTTGTAAACTAGCCAAAGAACATCGTGTTGCTGTCCCTTAATCCTATGTTCCCTCTTCTTACACCCATGGGCCTTCTAACTCCAGTTTTCCACACTGACTTTCAAGTTCGGAGCACATGTACTTCATCACCATTTTATCCCTTCTTCCTAAAGAGTAAGTCCCACCCTGTGTGTGCATTTATGAGTCTGTTTTACGAACCTGCTTTCTTGAATGCCTCATTTCAACTTTCTGCATAACCTGAGATAGAAGTGAATTCTCTTGCTATGATAATTTCTACATCTTCACATCTGCTTGGGGTTTTATCTCCCGCCTTTTGCTATGCAGAGATGGCTACACACGTGTCCGAGGGCATCCAGTGGTGGGAAACTGGTCATTGAAGGGCATAGAAGGGCAAGGGCCTGTTGTAGCTTCTGAAGATCGGAGAAAAACCCCATCTTGGTGACTCTCTGAGGCTCTCATTAACTATCCCAGTGGTTTCTACTGTTACGGCCGTGCCGGAGTAAAGAATACACCAAGAGGCAGTCTCTTATGCAAAACACAAGAAGAGTATTTTATTGACCAGCATGCTGGGGTCGCAGCGTCACGAATGTGAGCGAGCGACCCTGAGTACAAATCGCATCAGCTTTTTATAGTCACCCAAAGGCTTTGTAGAATCTGTAGAACATATTTCACATGGGAACCCAGGGGACAGGGGAATCCCGTGAGCACAAAGTGTACAGGTGTAAGTACAGATAACATCAGCTATTGGCCAGATTTACAACAGGTAAGGGTCATTTTTACCATACATTCCCTAAGGTTAACTAAAACCCTAAGTTCATCAGCTGGGTGCCTGTCAAGGTGAACAGGTTGGTCTGGGTCCTAGTTTCGGTGGGCCATTCCCCTAAGTTTACAAGGCCACATTCCGGTATTATCTCTTCCTGCCCCAGCATCACCATGTCTATTTAGTAAAGACAGGCCTCAACCCCTCCCCGAGTCAGGAATCCAGAAAGTAGGTCAAAAGTCAATCTGCCAAGGGTCAGGGGGGGGGGGCCCTGCTTAGTTTTAATATTCCTTCACTACTACAGCATAGACAACATTAAATTCAAGGCAGGAAAAACAAAAACGTGGGAAGAATGATTTTGATGTTTCATGGGTGCTGGTGATAGTTCTTTCACACATTAATGTTTTCTCCAAACGTTAAGCAAATGTAGGCTGGGTAAAGTATTTTAGAGTTCCTATGATTAGTCGAATGATCTGTGCACCCTTAGAAAAACCCTGACAAGCATGATGTTTTTATTCATGACCAAATTCTGGAGTGCCTGGTAAATGGTGAAAAACAGACTCACCAGGAATGGGTATGCATGCATACATAACTAAGTTAATTATGCATTTTAGAAAGGATGAGTAGTACACATTTTGCAAGAATACAAATAGACAATACTCTGGGTTAGAAATTCTGTATTGGAACAGGCAAGAGTTGTGTTGTGAATTTCATGTAGAAAGAAATGATACTCTGTGTTGTAAGTTCAGTACAGGGATAGGCAATATTTTCTGTTGTAAATTCCATTTAAGAACACATAATGTGTGTTTTAAATTCCATAGAGGGATGTGCAATACTATGTGTTTTAGTTTCCATTAGCTAAGTGATTCCCACAAATGCTTTCCTTGAGTTGTACCAACCCTATTCCTAGAGTCGGACTAGGAATATGGTCGCACCTGGCAGATGAGTGTAATTGCAGGGTGAATGTTGGCTGGTGTTTCTGTAACATCCACAGGTAAGAAGAAAAGGATACAGTGAAGATGTATTCAAACTTCGTCCTTCATCAAGGCAGTGATAGGAGTAACTTCTCTGAATTGGATGATCATCTTTAGATATTAGAATAAGTTTCTCTCTATTGCTGTGCTTCTCACAATGTAACACTGTGTACATTAACCACTTTTTAGTTGAACTTCTTCCATCACTTTCTTAAGGCTAGACAGTGAACAAAATAAGTCATACTGTGTGCCAACATTTGTGCTGTAAATGTTCCCATCACGGCAGATTTCAAGGTGCTAGTGTGATATCACTAAATGTAGATCTGTAGTGAGATGCCCAGTAGCCATCACATTATCTATTTCACCAAAAGATTCACTCTGGGTCAGTGATCTCAGGAGCTCAGCTAATAAATAGTAAAGTAATGGAGAAGCAATGTGTTTTGAGTATTTATCTTTGTTATTAGTTCAACTTATTTAATTATAAATGTATATATTTTGTTTTTTATCTAATGTCTGGTTTTGAAAACCACTTTGTAAAATTCCTTAATATTTAACAATGGGCTTTTTCACACCAATATGAGCTGGTTCCACACATCATTACATATCCCTTTTTCTCATAGGAACATTTTGGCACCAAATATATACAATCAAATAGTGATCATTATTGCCCATACCAACATTAGACTTAACATTTTTATAATACCTTCATGTATTAGATGGATAATAAAGATGTTGGTGAATGAATTACATCCTACTTCTTTATTTGAAGGAAGTAAAAGAAAAAGTGATTAAACACTTCAGGGAAAGACAAAATTGAATTCAAATCCTGGCTTTGTCACAAGTTACTAGGTGTGCATAACTAAAGTAGTGCCCTAAGTGGCTTCCAAATATAAAATTGTGATAAAACAATTTTTTTATTTGACAAGTAGAGTTATAGACAGTGAGAGAGAGAGAGACAGAGAGAAAGGTCTTCCTTCTGTTGGTTCACCCCCCAAATGGCTGCTACGGTCAGAACTGCGCCGATCCAAAGCCAGGAGCCAGGTGCTTCCTCCTGGTCTCCCATGCGGGTGCAGGGCCCAAGCACTTGGGCCATCCTCCACTGCACTCCTGGGCCACAGCAGAGAGCTGGACTGGAAGAGGAGCATCTGGGACTAGAACCCGGCACCCATATGGGATGCCGGCACCGCAGGCGGAGGATTAACCAAGTGAGCCACGACGCCGGCTCCTGTGATAACATTTTATAATAAAATAATGTATATAAAATATCTATAACAGCACTACAAGTTTCAGTCAGCTGCAGTAGACACACAGGTAATGCATATGCTTGTCATATGTTAAGAATGTGATAAAGTCAGTGTTTGTGAATTCTGGATTTTTCTCCCAGGTGTTTTCACTCGTGTAGCACTTGAATTTCTTTATCTGAAAAATGGATTGATCAGCCTTTGTCCCACTCCTGAATCTAGGGGGGACATCAGTAAACAATTAAATAAGACTGTGGATGGTTCTGTAGCTAAGAGCCTGAGGGGCTTGGCCATGAATCCAGAGCCTGCATCCACTCCAGTTGCAAGAAGTCATGTATTGACCTAGACTCTAAATTAAAGAGATTATTTTAGCATTAAGAGATATTAAAACATGAAAGACTGAACAGAAATAAAAAGGAAAGAAATTTCTTGTGGAAAACAAAAGACGGAAACCTTCTATGGATAAAGGAGCCAAGAGATAGCGAAAGATGAAAGAGTTGATGGTGGTCTCTGTGCACCGTCATTCAGGAGGAGGCTTCCTGAGTTCACAGGCTGCCAATGCTTTGCCTCCTAATCCTGCTCTGAAATGGGAATTTCAGCCTTGTGAATAGAGAGCACAAACAATTCCCACTTACCACTTATACTCCTCTTCCCTGTGGGGTAGGGATTATGGGAGGTATTTGTGAAATGCCTGCGAATGAGAAAGTTAAGATTTACTGAATCCGCCCCGAGTTTGGCAATCTTACATTGTTTTAAAAATAAACTAATTTTGAAAAGGAAAGATTAAACAACTGTGGCCTTCCCTAGGTCTGATGATACTTACTAATACTGTACATCTTCCTTGGGTTATTATAATTAAACTGGATATTTGGGGGTTAAAAACCAATAAGCAAAGTATGATATTTGCTTGATTGAATTATAAAAGACAGAAATAGAATTTCTCCAAATTCTGATACATTGGGGAGGTTCAAATTCTCACTAATAACATCCTGATGGTGAGAGAGTCTAAAGTCTGTTTATGAAGATTGCCGTATCACAGACCGTCAGTACTTCACTCACCTCAGGACAAGCCTTGCCAGTGGGCAGATATCAAGCATTTGACAATTCTGAGGACATCTGTCTAGACCCATCAATGAACGTAGATGACTGTGGTCATGACTCAGAAAGTCACCACTCTGTACTCCCATAATAGCTTTCAACTCTGGTGTTGGAAGTGTTGCCTCCGAGTATGTTCCGCTACTCCCAGCCCTCTTTCTGTTGCCATATGTATCTTGTCATGTAGATAGCCATCACTGACCCTGCACTTATCCCAGGTCTACATAGTACTATTCACCCCTAATTTAAATCTCATGTCTCACATGCTTTTCAGTACATGTAAGGCTGAACATCTGAGCTTTCTCCCCAACAACCTGATGGCAATGCCTATTCTGTTCATTCTAGCTGTGTTAGCTTGGGTACATTCATGCTTTTTGCCCCACTTCTATGAAATAAGGATGACAACAGCCACTCATAGGAGTATTGTGTCAGGTGGGTTGTAACATGAAATGTTCCAGACTTTTATATGGTTGGCACTCAGTGAATGTTTACTGCTCTACCCTCACCAATCTCTTTCATGCTCATGGTTTATAATAACATATTTTGTACTCAATCACTTCAATGTTGGTCTCATGAAGGAACAACTTTAGCCCTTGGAGTTCAGTGCTTTCATAAATCTTATCTTCTAGTGGAAAAGACACTCAATAAACCAATCAATGCATGAATAGAGAATCAGATGATGGCTAGATGGGTGGCTCATGGGAGGGAGGCCCTCCTGAAGAGGTGTCATTTGGACAGAAATTAAATACGAGGTGTGGATCTAGGAGAGGAAGAGATGTCCTGAAGGATGCTGCATGCACAGACATATGGAGTCAGGAGTGAGCTTGGTGTGTGCAGGTGCAGGGGCTCCTGTGGCTCAGGAGAAATGATCAAGACAGCAACAGGAGATCAAGTGAGAGAAATAAGCAGAGTCATGCTACGGAGTTAGTGTTTAATAAATCTGCATTGGTGGTCGCGCCAGGGAAATGGTATCTTAGAAACAATGACCTGAGTTACACCAAGTAAACAAGCATTAGCGATGCCGAGATCACAGAAACAGTGAGTGGAAAGGGATGGGACGAGAAGACATCCCTTACTTCTTTGTAGAATTTTCAGATCTACTAAAGGGACTGAGGTGGCTTTCTCCTGCCAAGGGTGACAGCCAAGGAGACATGAGCCTCTGACAAACAGTCGCCACGTTGCCTGCTGGCAATAGAAAAATGTGCCATCAGTCACTTACTGGCTCTTTTGATTTATGGGCAAATGGATTTAGAAATAGCTGCAGGGTATCTAACTTGTTGCTAAGTAGATGTGCTTCAGTGCTCCAAAAACAAAGTTATCACTTGATAAATGGTAGCAAGAAAGAGTTCTACAAATATGTAGGAAAGTAGATTGAAGAGGGAAAGAAGGAGAAGCATAGGAGAACAAAATACTTGTTATGTCAAAGAGCTTTGCAAATACCGATTCGTTCAATGCTGCTTTTTAATAAAAGGCTGAGTATGATTTAAGTATGCACCTCATTGCTTATGTTTTACAGACTACTCCTTTTAATAAATACAAGATTAAACAATGAAAATATAAAAAGAAAAATGGTAATTATGTCAGGATAATCTATTGAGTTCAGTGAGGACAATAAAGAAAATGAAGTTGCACGCTTAGAATATTATTTTCAATGCTATGAAGTATTATTGTTCAAAGATAACACACCACACCACCTCTTATGTTAGCTATGTAGCATGCTTTCCATGACATTGATACAGGCCTGTTGGCCTTCAAGGACAGATGTCTGCAGTTAATTTGGATTATCTTTAGATAATAATGTTGTTTCTGTTGTTAATAATGGAATGGAATAGCAATAGCAATACCAGTAAGCCCACATGGCAGACCCTCCTGGTATTCTGTTCTTTCTCTCCTCCCTGTGAGTGTGGACTAGCCTTATGGACCGTCCCTCTGACAAGGAACAGAGCACAGTGGAAGTAATGACTTTGCTGCAGATATTGGGATACAAAACAGTTCATTGTCCATCTTGTCCTCTCTCCCCATTTCTCCCCTCCCCTCCCACCTCCTCATTCACTTCCCTCTTCCTTTCCCTCCCTCCCTTTCCATCTCCCTCCCCCTCCTCCTCCCCTTGTCTCTCCCCTCATTTACACCCAGAGGACCAAGCTCCTTGCTGTGAGCACCCATCCCTGTGAAGAGGCCCACATGGCATGGCCAGGAGCCAAGGCCTTTACCAGTAGCTCACAGGAATCAGTGGCCCCCATCCAGCAAGTCCGGCAGGGTTGATGTTTTCCAACAACCTCACCTTGGGCTTGGTAGGAGGTCATTCTCCAGTGAATTTATACCCGCCTCCCTCTTAACCATACCCACCCTGTGTTAACATCTGGCATGCCTGTACATGATATGGTCATAATATTCAAAAACAAGTGCCCCCGGTTGCCCCTCTTCCAGTCCAGCTCTCTGCTGTAGCCCGGGAGTGCAGTGGAGGATGGCTCAAGTGCTTGGGCCCTGCACCCCATGGGAGACCAGGAGAAGCACCTGGCTCCTGCCTTCGGATCAACGTGGTACGCCAGCCCCAGCGCACCGGCCGCAGTGGCCATTGGAGGGTGAACCAACGGTAAAGGAACACCTTTCTCTCTGTCTCTCTCTCTATCTACTCTGCCTGTCAAAAAAAAATGCCGAAAAGGACTGTATTTTTAGCTATGTATATCAAGGGAAAAAATGTCTTTCCACCAAAGCAGTTAAAAGCAGTCTTTGAGAACCAATGCCCCATTTCAACCTCCCACCCCCTCTCAGCCTCTGCCATGGAGCTGGGTGAGTGGGGGCTACACTCCCCCAGGCCTCTCCCAAGGCAGCCACTGCCTGATTTCCCTCTCTCAGCCTGTCCTGGACCTGGCTTGTGTTTGCTGTGAAGAGGAGGACCTGGGAGCCCCGGGGCCCTGCTTTGAACACACCCAGACAGCTTCCTCTGCCTTTGCCCATAGCACCGTCTGTACCTCTTTGAATGCTCTGCTTTTGAAAATTCCACAATAAAATGAGGTATTTTCAGTAAATCAAGATCTACATTCTATTAACACCACACTTTAACAAGTACACACAATCTTGCTGATTTCTCAAAATCTAGCTCTGTATTCCCCCAATGAACTGTGGGCAGAAAGAGTCTCCCTGGGTAACAGAGTAGGAGGTGAGCCCACGTACACACCCAACCTAGCCTAACTGTGTGTCCATGTTCATACTTCTTTCAGTTTTCATAGTAATTCAGACACTCCCCTGCCTTCGGCTTGGAAGCCAGATGGAGATTGTAACCTCATCTTGCAGAGGGAGCCCAGGCTGCTCCCTGCACGTGGCTGCAGGCAGGTGCTCAGGGCTTCCGTGGTAGCAGAGTCACGGTTGTCCCACATGCCAGGCCACCTCAGCTGCCAGCAGAAGTCATCCACTCAGCTTCCCCAGATGTGTGGCTTTTAAAACTGAGACAAAAGGGAAAATCAGCCTTGTGCTAGTCTTCCAAGTCTGTGACTTCTTGTTTGATGTGCCAGACATTTGACTTCCTTGGACTTTGTGGGTTTGCATCTTCTGACCTAGCTCCATGTAATGAGGTTGAAATGAGGCATTTGTCCTCAAGGACAGCTTTTAACTGACTTTGGGAGTGAAATGTTCCATGTCTTTTTCTGATCTCCTTAGCTAAAAATAAAGTGATTCTCATTTTATTTATTTGAAAGGCAGAATGACAGACGAGAGAGAGAAAATATATCTTTCATCCATTGGTTCACTCCCCAAATGACTGCAATAGCCTGGGCTGGGCCATTAGCCAGGAGCTCCACCCAGCTCTCGCAGGTGGGTGGCAGAGGCCCAGGTACTTCAGCCATCGTCATCTGATGCTTTCCTAGGCATTTTATCCTGAGCAGGATTGGAAGCAAGGCAGCTTGGCCTCTAACTAGCACCTGTATATGGGATGCTGGCATCTGAGGCAGTGCCCTAACGCACTGTGCCGCAACACCAGAGATTTGTTTTTGAACAGTATGACCATCACCTAGAAAGTGGCCAAGATGCAAGATGCTAACACAGGGAGGAGACAGTTTAAAGAGTTTGGAGAAGAAACCACTGAACTGATGTGCACAAACTGATAGTGATGATATTCTGCATTTCTTGCCCTCTGAAAAATATAGCACAAGAAATGAGAGATAATAAAAATGTCTGGGGAACACTTCCATCATGTACATCTACTGAGTCTAATTGCCATCACTATCCAAATTGCCATTAAAGTCCTAGGCAAGTTAGACAATATAGTCCTCCTTTGTAATTTCAAAGTCCCTTCTCTCTATTATTTAAAAAAAATATTTTGAAGTTCTTATTACAATTACTGAGGATGTTAGTTGCTCTTCTAACAGAAGTACACTAAATACATTTTTTCTTTGGGTTGATAATGGAAAACAGTTTATAGCTAATTTCTTTTTTATTTTTTAAAGATTTATGTATTTATTTGAAAGTCAAAGTTACACACAGAGAGAGGAGAGGCAGAGAGAGAGAAAAAGAGAGAGGTCTTCCATCCAATGGTTCACTCCCCAATTGGCCTCAACAGCCAGAGTTGTACCAATCTAAAGCCAGGAGCCAGGAGCTTCTTTCAGGTATCCCACACGGGTGCAGGGGTCCAAGCACTTGGGCCATCTTCTGCTACTTTCCCAGGCCATAGCAGCATACTTTTCCAATCTATAGCTGGATTGGAAGTGGAGCAGCCAAGTCTCAAACCAGTGCCCATATGGGATGCCAGTGCTTCAGGCCACGGAATTAACCTGCTGTGCCACAGCATTGGCCCCTAATTTCTTTTTTATGTAAATAGATTTCCTATAGTGTAATGGTAATGTCTCTTAAGTAAACTGAGGATTGTTTTCTGATGTACAGCCAGCATTACATGAGATTCTAATTCAGTTCCAAGTAGTTAGTAGTGAAAAATGTATCTCATCCATGCTTCTCAGCTCTGGCTGCACATTCATATTAACTAGGAACCTTGAAATAAAAATACCAATGTCTTGGCTCAACTCTTAATACACCTGCTTTAATTTTTCTGATTAGCAGCATAATTTTATTTAAAAATTCCCCATAAAAGCAGGTGCATGTTTACAATCTAAATTTAAGTTTAAAAAGCTTCCTGTGGCCAGTGGCTGTCATACATGATAATGGAGCTGCAGAAAAGTAAAAGTAGAAAAGTCAGATTTTATTGCCTTCACTTTTGCTGTTAACCTTTCTTTAGGTCACAGGGAATTCTGACAGTCTTGACGTGTTACATTTTTGTGAGAACTGAAGTTGATGAACAGATGACTTTCAATGGTCATCTACAAAAGCTAAGAATAAGGCATAGCCCTGAAGATAACTAAACTAGCAAGAACTGGGCAGGAAATGATAAGGTGTTCTCTGAATTCTAAGTATGGCATTCTTGCTAGAGATAGTGCCTGGATTTGTACAGTAAAAGGTTTTGCATACAATTTCCTCGCAAATTTCACTGAATACCTGGGTCTTTTCTCGCTCTAAGCCATGCCCTTTTGTTTTGTGGCAATCTGCTTTGAGAAGCCCACATTCTGCTGCCTTCAAGCCCTCTTTGTACCTCTACCTTCCAAGTTGTAGCAGTAGTAACAGTGGTAGTCGTGTGCCTGGTGGGGCACCCTCTCCCCTGCCACTGTGAGTCTCCCCCTGAATGTCTGTGGGCTGCTTTGCTTTTCCTTTCTGCTTCCTCACCAAGCTACTGCAGTGAACTTGAGCGCGATGCCCCCAGGTGACCTCTCCAGATGCCGCATAATCACAGCTGATTTATATGCACCCCACTCTGTGTGAGAGATGTCAGATAGATGGAGCCCATGGAGGGGTTGTGTTGTTGTTATTTGTTTCTGCTTCTGTGAATTCAAAATCCCAAAGTCATTTTTTAATAGTTATGCCTTTCCTTCTGCTGTTCTAATCTCATTCCATCGTCATTACTTTTGCTTGCTACACTGAATTAATTAATTCCCGTTCGGTCCAAATAACAGATATTCCCATGTGTCCCTTGAAAAGTAGAGAGCTCTTTCAAGTATGTGCAATTCAACAGCACATTTAACTCATGACCTTACTGTATAATATTATTTTTTTCTTACTCTTTAAGGCTGTGCTTTCATTTTTCCCACTAAATCTGTATCTTACCAAGGACTTTTAAAAAGTTGCTTTAATATTAGAATTTCTGAAGACCAAGTAGATTGTGTTGTTCCTTTTCTTGTGGCTTTGGCCATGTATACAAATAAACCCAGGTTTATAATAAATAAACTTCAGGTTGCTGAGTATTCATACCTGTCAAGACAATATAAGAAACAAGATTTTGTCTGTCATCTTTCCAGGAATTTAATTGCAATGTGTGGTGCTGGGATATTTTAAAGATATGCGATTTTCAATCCTGACCCTTCAGATCTGTCCTTTGTCAAAGAAACCACACGTTTAGGGCAACTGTTCTCCTAGTTTGCCATTAGGCATCCTGACCAATGGACGACTTTTCAGCTCAGCATCATTTCCAACTGTTTCTTTTTTTTCTCTCTTTTATGTTAATCCAAGGAGATTAAAAAGGCCAAACTAATTAAAAATTAAATTGAGTGAGAAGAACTTATTCCCTGGCTAGGAGATGTTCAGTTGCAGCTCTTAATAAATTTTTACAGATGAAATATAAATCCTCACAGAAAGATCTCACAATAGACACTAGAATTTCTTAAGTAAAAGTACTCCACTGGAAACTGGCTTAAATGTATGAAACAACTGTGACAGAAATGTAATTTTTAATCCATCACTTTACCATATAATTAGTTCTTTATTATGATTTTGGAAAGTATTGCTTTCCAAATGGAAACATGAGGTTTGGTAATTGATCATAAAGGAAAATCTCCAATCCAAAATATTTCCTAGGGAGAAAATATAAACGATGATTTTCTTTTGTTTAGGTAGTTTTGTTCAGTTTTCCTATTTTCAGTGGCAAAAGAATCTGCCAAAACCGTTCTGAAAGGAGAAACATTTTGGGATCCAACCCACTGGAGCTGATGCTCTGGAGGTATCAGAGTTTGTAGACGCAGTTGACTGAGCCCTTGGAAGGCTCCCCTCTTACCCATAGAATTCTGGGGGACCCCTCAACTTCTCTTAAAAACAAAGCAGGGATTTAACAAGGCAAAGAGAATACAGAATAATACAGAAAGAATAAGAATACTCTGCATTCCTTAAGAGGATTTCAAGCATTTTTCACATAGGATATTCTAATAAGATCCTAATTACCTCCATATCTCTCTTTTTTTAAGTTGTTAAATATAACAAGATCATGACTTTATGACTATTCAGGTATAATGTGAAAATGTAGCCCTGTGATATGAACTAGAGAAAGGACAGACAAGAGCTGGGCCGTGAAGGGTCAAGAGAATGGTTGTTTTGAAGAGCATTGACACCTGAAAATCTGTAACAAAAATATTTCATAGAATTTGGATCATGCCTTAGAATTCAGTAAAGACTATGTGGACGAAGAGTGTGTAAGACACGCTGGCTTCCAGAGAACTGGAATCTCACTTGTGTACAGAATGAGAGGGAGACCTGTGGAGAGAGCAGCAGGGGGAGATGGGCGGAGAGATGGCTGGAGAGGAAGGTGGGGAGCCCACCTTGGAGATGCTGAGTTCAGGCCTGGGGCCTGCGAGCTCATCCAGGAGGAAGGGCGTGTGCTATTTTCAGGATGTGGTCTGGACGCCAGGAGAAAAACAGTACTGGACTTGGCTGCACAACTCTGGGGGTCAGCTTCATGGAAGTAGCTTGGGCAAGGTATGCCTCATTTGGGCTGAATATTAAAGAAATCATTTTCTTTAAGTTTTTGAAAAGGAATTATTTTAGAAAAAAATGAATATATGACTTCTGCCTGCATGGGTGATAGGCAGGAAGTGTTCCTACTAATTGATATGATTTCTAGACTCTTAGAACACAGGTTTCCAGGACAAGGGATTTGAAGGGATAAAAAAATGCCAAAACAGTATATGCACTGTTATTGTAAAATACATTCTTCTTAGAATTTATCTTACAGTCAGGATATATTATTAGACACACTGTTATTAACATGCATTGACTAGAAATCAGAGTTATTCCTTGGAGAGAGGAGGCTGAACAAGATATGTCTAAGTGGAAAGAAAAAAATTACGATGCATGGTAGAAGTATTTCTTGTGTCAAAGCTTTGCAATACATAATGAAATGAATTTTAATATGGATTTTATTCCATACTAAAATATAATGAAAAGTAAATTTTAGAATTTAAAAAATGTGTTTTTCCTTAAACATGCAACTCAGGTAAAAGTTATTTTAATAGACTTTTTTAAAAAAATACATTTCCAGTTTTAATATTGGACTGTTCATGTAATAAAACCACAATGGGAAACAAAATTATCCTATACAGGCATCTTTGTTAGATATCTGTCTTTGGTACCCAAATTAAATAGCTATCTCCAGCTATTTCTAATTTGTATTTTACAAATTAATGTTAGTCTAAGTTGAAAAATGGCAGCATTTCTGCTCTGTCAACACATTATAAAGTACAAATGACACTTAGTGAGGCCACTGGGTCTGAGTTAAGTAAACAACAGGAAAGCCTGCTATCTGCCACCTACTGATCAGTAGGATCAGAGGTAACTCTTAGCAGTTAAAACCAGTAGAAAGGCCGGCGCTGCGGCTCAATAGGCTAATCCTCCGCCTTGCGGCACCGGCACACAAGGTTCTAGTCCTGGTTGGGGCGCCGGATTCCGTCCCAGTTGCCCCTCTTCCAGGCCAGCTCTCTGCTGTGGCCCGGGAGTGCAGTGGAGGATGGCCCAAGTGCTTGGGCCCTGCACCCCATGGGAGACCAGGAGAAGCACCTGGCTCCTGCCGTCGGATCAGTGCGGTGCACTGGCCGCGGCGGCCATTGTAGGGTGAACCAATGGCAAAGGAAGACCTTTCTCTCTGTCTCTCTCTCTCTCACTGTCCACTCTGACTGTCAAAAAAAAAAAAGATACGCAATTCTTGGCAGAGAAAGCACCCACTCCATAGATGTGTTGCTTTGCATATAGACACTCAGAAATTTACAAAAATTGACAGAAAACACTTTTCCCCAGAAAATCACCATAGCAATTAATATTTACTTTATACAACTCCTGACTTAGTTCTGCCCCGGTTTTTGCAGTGTCATTGCACAGAGTCAATATGAACAGTGAGAGAATTTACTGCAGAATTTGAAATGACTTCCAGTTGAGGGAAAATCTTACAGCAGATTTTGACACAGTGTTAGAAAGCCCTTGACTTGCCTTGTAATCGATGGGTTCAATACAAAGGCAACTGTCGGAGAGTCCTTGAGGCCACCCTGGCTTTTGTGATTCTGCAGACAGGTAGCCTGGCTTGGTCCAGTATTTTTCCTCTGTGATTAATTAGAGGAGAGAGAGAAAGGAAGAGGGAACAAGTGGGAAATACCCCAAGCCCCACAACACTTCTTCCGGAAAACAGAATCCACAGGAGCAAATCCAGCAGGGACCTCACATGTCTGTATCTCGCTACCCCGTCAAAGGATTTCTTTAGTCTGTGATCCCTGACCAATAGCACAGCTTGCCTGTGCAACAGTGTGCGCAGCTAATACTATAGGAAGAAGAAGTACAGATGAAGCTTGGCAGACAAGGAGACTGGAAGAGGAAGCACAAAACATCCGCAGCTCCTCCCCTAGCTCCTCCACAGTCATGCAGAGGCGTTCAATTGTCCACTCAATTTTTAGACAATAGTTTCTGGGTGTATTCCACACTGCAAGACTCCTGGGCAATAAGTGTTGACAAATGCGGTCTTGACTTACACCTGTGTCGTGCAGGCTGAGGGTTAGGATGCGTGCAGCACTCAAAAACACAAAGACATAAATGGCACACACTGTGAGACTCGCCATGGAGGGAACCAGTTTTGAGAAGGGACCACAGAAGTCAGGATTCAGGCCATGTTGATGTCTGCTGCATGGCCCTAGGGCCAGGGACTCTCTGTGAGTTGATATTTAAGCTGAGATCTGAAGGAGAAAGAAGGCATGGTGGACTGGGCAGGCACTCCAGCGCACACGGGGTGTAACGTGCAGAAACCCGGTTCATCTGAAGGAGGGAAACAAGCACCGGGTAGCAAACTCCAGAGAGGGGATTTCAGCAAATGATAGAGCAATGGGCATGGTCACGACATCCCCAGGCCTTTGAGGGAAGAGACGTGATGACGTTCTGTATGGACGTCTGCCTGCTCTGTGGAGATGAACAGTGTGGAGGCCAGGATATAAGTGGATGGCTGGGAGCAGGGACGCTTGGCCAGGGGCTGCAGAGGTGGTCAGTGGGAGGCACTAGTTGGTGGAGGTGTCCAAGGACTTCTTCAGAGCTCTGATTGATGGACAAAAATAGTCATGACTGCTAACAGAGCAAAGGCAGTTGGGGAGATCGGCTGTCCAACAAATTGAATTTATTTAGGAGAAGGCACAGAGAATAGAAATAACTTGGAGCCAGTTCTGTGATGTATTGGATAAGGCCAGCACCTGAAGTGCCGGCACCCCATATGGGCACAGGTTCAAGTCCCTGCTACTCCACTTCTGATCCAGCTCTCTGCTGTGACCTGGAAAAACAGTAGAAGATGGCCCAAGTCCTTGGGCACCTGCACCTGCTTGGGAGACCTGGAGGAAGCTCCGGGCTCCTGGATTCAGATAGTGCTTATAGGTATTTGGGGAGTGCACCAGTGGTTGGAAGACTCTCTCTCCCTCTTTCTCTCTCTTTCTGCCTTTGCCTCTGTGTAACTGTGCTTTAATTAAATTAATATTTTTTTTAAAAAAAAAAGGAATAATTCACTTCAGCCTCACACAGTGACAGAGACCAGACCCCAAGCCTTTCTCCATAATCTCGTTTCCATGTTGCCACATTGCAAGAAGGATCTAACATAAGCACAGAGCCATAAATAATGTGCACATGGCTGTCACTTGGAACTGTTTACGAATTCTGTGTTAATTAATGTTAATCGGTTAATGAAGTAAATTAATTCAAATCGTCTCATTCATAACTTGTTCAAATATTATGTAAGAAAAGTCATTCACTGCTGGAAAAAACCAACATGCTAATGTATTCTGTTAAAATAAGCAAAGCAAACCCTCACACCAGACTTGTCTAGCACATTTCCCTGTCCTTGCTCCTAGCTGTCACAGCCTGACAGCACCTGCTGGGCACTCACCTGGAGCAGGGCACACAGAGGAAGAGACAAGAGCATTCCCAGCAGGGGGCCTGCTTGTGCTTCCAGCTTCCAAGTCCATACGGTGGGGAGGACACTGGGCCGCTTTCAAGAGGGTGTGGAGAAGGGAGTGAGCGGAAGCTCAGTTCTGTGCTCAGCCACAAAATTCTTAAGCATCCTATCTGGTCGTGGAAGAGGCCTCTTGAGGACATTGATATATACTTTAAAAGCTCGAAATGCAAGACAGGGAACGGACCCTCAATGTCAACTTGAACTCATTTTAAAAGTAGGGGTGAGTGAGTACATGTCCTAGGCATCTAGGGTTTAAGAACTTAAGGGTTTTTTCAATAGCAGGAGGTGGGCTGATTAGAAAATAATGTTTCCCCGAATCTCCCAGAGTTAGCGAGCCCTCCCATGTGACCCGGCCAAGGTCTTTCTTTAGGAAATGTTTCAGGCACCGCCTCTGCCAGGGCCTGGGGACCGTTGCGTGTGAGACGTGTCCTTTGGAAGGAAGGGAAGCACTCATCCCCAGCATCCTGCTAACCACCGTGCGCTGTGCTTCAGGCTGACGTGTTTCATAAAGCCAATTTCAGTGAGCCTGGGAAGCAGGTATTCCCACTTTGAGTTAGAATAATTAAGTGACGTTAACAAGATCCTAGTCACAGATCCTGAACTTGGGCAAGATTTCCAAACAGCAATGAAACAGACATCTGCTGTGTGCCAGGCACTGTCATAAGAACTTTGCTTGTATTAATCATTAAATCCTCACTACAACCAATGAGCTAATGTCAGGTTTTTTTGTAATATGTGGGATGAAACAGAGGTAGGGAAGGTTATGTAATGCCCTCATCAGTGGCTAAGCCAGGAGCTTTAGAAAATTCATGTTCTTCTTGAATAGGCCTCACCAACTTTATGAAAGCTGCAAAGCATTATTCAGAACCCACAACTCGTAATTTCCTCTCTCTGATCTGTTGGAGAAGATGTGACTGCATGGTGATCAGCTTGGCTGGGCTCCATGGCGGACATCAGACATGCTGAGAATGTCCGTGGCTTTTGATAACTGTCCTTTGGTCTGTGCTCACAGCTTATGTCAATCAGCCATGAGATATCAGAGTTAGAAAACTCTCAAGGCAGCAGGGAAGATGTTAACTTTGTTTTTGGTGCAAATTTTAAATGGATGTAAGACTATGTTCAGGGGCTGGCGCTGTGGCTCACTTGGTTAATCCTCTGCCTGTGGCACTGGCATCCCATATGGGCACCGGGTTCTAGTCCTGGCTGCTCCTCTTCCTGACCAGCTCTCTGCTGTGGGCTGGGAAGGCAGTGGAGGATGGCCCAAGTGCTTGGGCCCTGCATGGGAGACCAGGAGGAAGCACCTGGCTCCTGGCTTCGGATCGTAGCTCCAGCTATAGCAGCGATTTAGGGGGTGAACCAATGGAAGGAAGACCATTCTCTCTGTCTCTGTCTCTCTCTCTCTCACCGTCTAACTCTATCAAACTCTATGTTCAGTCTCAAAAGGAGAGTAAATGTCAATGATACCAGAGTTAGAGCACCTGGGCCTGCACCCTACCAGCCTGAGCTATATATGGGAAACACCAAATCTGAAAGCACAGTCATACAGCAGAAGACTATGATTATGGAGCTGGCACTGTGACTCAGCGGGTTAAGCCACCAGCTGCAGTGCCAGCATTCCATATGGGCGCCGGTTCCAGATCTGGCTGCTCTACTTCCAATCCAGCTTTCTACTAATGAGCCTGGGAAAGCAGAACATGGCCCAAATCCTTAGTCCCCTGTACCCATGTGAGAGACTGGAAGAAGCTCTGAGCTCTTGGCTTTTGCCCGGTCCAGCCCCAGCCATTGCAGCCTTTTGGGGAGGGAACTAGTGCTTGGAAGATCTCTCTCGCGCTGTCTCTCCTTGAGTCTCTGTGTCTCTGCATTTCAAATAAATTAATAAATCCTTTAATAAAAGACTATGGTTGTATACAGGAAGAATAGGATTGAAGAAGCACTGGGATATCATTAACCTTGGAAGAAAGCAAGCTGGTTCCATAAACTAATGTGCAATGTTCTCTGGTTATTGTACATGCTCATTCTTTAGATGAAGGCATATTAGCAATCTCTTAATTTTTCTCCCATAACAAATAAATGTGTTTGTGCTTTATGTTTTCCTACAAGGGTTTGTAGCAAGGCTGACATTGTTCATAAACAAATATTCAGATGAAACACATATAAGATGATTGTGCCTCATATTTAGAGGATAAAAGACTGTAATTCCACAATTAACTCAATAGATTATCCATTCACAATAACTGAATAAATTTAGGTAGGCGGTTTGATAGTTGATAAAATAATAGGCCACCTATTGTCTTGAGTAAAACTCAAGCATGGGTAAGGAAATGATGAGTAAAGCAACAGGGAGAGTGGGGAACAAGGGGTAGGGCCACAGAGCCAGGAAGGTGGTCCACGTTGCTGCATTTGCAGAGAAGTCTTTGGGGAAGATCATTACATTCTAAGAACCAGTTTTTATACTAAGACGCCATTGCTCTCTGCATCTCTTCTGCACTAGAAGTCAGTCTAAAAGAACAGTGGGTGAAGCAAGGCTATCTTCAGTTTGAGAGTTTCCCCTTTGAATGAGATAGAAACACTTAAAAATTTGAAGCCATACTTGAACACCAGGCCAGCCTGTCCAATTACAGTCTCATGGGATTCTGCCCTGTGTACATACACAGAGACCTGTGGGAGCCTGGCCAATGTGAGGGGCTTCCCCCTATGTTTCCTAGAGCCCAGGTGACTATCAAGAGCCCACCAGTCCCTTATCAGTGTGGATCTCAGCCTCCTCGTTTGTCATACAAATGATAACAGATATGCTCTGACTACATGCAAGACTCTAAAGTCACAAATGCCTGAAACCTGACAACACTCCAATCATTTATTCTTGTTTTAGGGATTTATTTATTAATTTGAGAGGCAGAGTTTACAGAAAGACAGGGGATTGGAAGAGACAGAAAGATCTTCCATCTGCTGGTTCACTCCCCAAATGACCTCAATGGCTGGATCTGCACCAGTCTGAAGCCAGGAGCCAGGAGCTTCTTCCGTGTCTTCCATGTGGGTTGAGGGGCCCAAGCACTTGGACCATCTTCTGTTGCTTTCCCAGGTGCTTTATCAGGGAGCTGTATTGGAAGTAGAACAAATGGGACTCAAACCAGTGCCCATATGGGATGCTGGCATTGCAGGTGGCTGTTTTACCTGCTGCACCATAGTACTGACACCCCGTCATTTATTCTTAATCTCACTTTAAAGGCTAGAAGACAGAGTGATAATGTGTGTGCTTCCTCAGTGGCTATGAAAATCTACCAAAAGCCAGGTGGCTTCTAAAGAATATTATTTTCCACCTTTCTGGAGGCTGGGAAGTGCTAGAGTGAAACCTAAGTTGAGCTCTGTGTGTAATTAGGAGCTCCCTTAAGGGGGGTTTCCAAGTGCAGGGTCTATTTTAAGTGACAAAAGTGCACCTGTATGCCAAGCCCACGTCACCAGAAATGAGGACACTTCTCATTTCATCAAAAGAGGTTGCCAGTCAGATTACCTCAGTCTTCAGATGAGCCTTCCCTGTTTGGGACTGGCCTGCTAAAAGCAGGACACAGTGTCAGCTTGTCCCCCTAAGACAGGGCTGTCTTAGTGTCTCGCTCAGGATTTCTGCGAGCAATTCCTTGATTATAAAATGCTTTTGTACCCCCATGAAAGCTGCCTGATGATAGTTAAGTTGTCGACGTTTTCATACAGCTTGGCTCATAATATAAAACCTGAAACATTAAGGAATAAATTATGCTCCAGAATTTGATAGGAAAAACACTTCTTGTTTTCCCGTTGTATTGGGAGCACAGGCACATTCTGCATCAGATGAGGTCCCATTTTCTTGCCAGGTCCTCACAGGGTGAGGTTTTTAACATTATTACCTCCCTGTCTCCAAAAACAGTCGCATTCTGAGGTGTGGCAGTTAAGGCTTCAGATCTGAAAGGGGGGGGCAACACTAAGGGGCCCCTAACACCCTGGTTAGACTCATTCTTCATTTTATCTCCGAGTGAATGCTGAGTGCCGTTTCTAGTACCAGAAATTAACTTCTTTGCCAGGCTGCCCCTAACAGAGCTCCCAAATCCGGACCCTTGAACTTCCAGAAAGCCTCTTTGATCGCTCAGAACCCTCAACCTTTTCCTTCACCCTTTTCCTTGTTTTCTCTTCCTGCTCCATAATCACTTGTTTCCTGTGCTACTGTTCTCTTCTTTCCTGTCTCATCTGCCAGGAAAATGCACACGTTTGTTTGTCTGTGGTTCCTGGGATTGTTTTCTTGAATTCCAATCTCTTTCCTGAGCTCAGGACCAGTGTGTCCAATGGTACCTCCACTCTTTCCATCCACAATGATCTACCAAGTTCATGGGCTTCCCACAAACTGTGTTCTTATACTTTCGGATCATGAATAACAGCAGCTAATCCAAATTAGAAATTGGATACTTGTGATGGGTTGAATTATGTTTCCCCAAATCACACGCTGAAGTCCTAACCCCCTTGACTATTTGGTTGTAAAGTTTAAATGATGCCGTGAGGGTGGGCCGTAAGATGACTGGTGTCCTTAGGAAAGTGCCCTGTGACAGTGCAGACACAGAGAAGGCCACATGCTGCCAGAGGCTGGGACCCAGTGATGCAGCTGCAGACAGAGCATCAGCGGTCAACAGCAGCGGCAGAAGCTGCAGAGAGCCTGGGAGTACAACTTCTCCTACACCTCCATTCTGGACCTCCGGCTTCCAGGGCCCCGACACAGTAAACTCCTCTTATTTTAAGCCATCCTGTTTGTGGCGTTCGGTTATGACACCCTAGGAAACTGACAATTCAATCACAAAACCACTTATTTTTCTTTTGCCTTCCACATTTAATCAATCTCTTTCCTGTGTTTAACCTATATATTCCCATCCCTAGCTCCTCCTTTCCCATTTACCTGCCCTAATTTAACCCTCACAATTTCTCCTTAAATAGCTCATATTATTTCTTTCTGTAATCACATGGCATTATTAATCCATCCCTAGCAGAGCTGTTAAAACAGTCTAGCTAAAACATCCCTGAATAAGTCCCCTCCCCCTCTTACTCCTTGTCATTCTGTGAGTCCTTCCACTATAAGACACTTTCTTGCAATGACCTGCAAGGCCCTGTTTCCATGACCTGAAAACCACTGCAGCCCTGTGATTTCCAAGAACAGTAAGTTGCTGGCTGTTCTCTGTCCACACAAAAGCGCATTGCTCCCCGTGTCTTCATTGCTGCTCCCGAGCAGTCTAACTGCAAAGCCTTTTCTGTCTTCATCCCTAGGGTAGCCCCTCCTGATCATCTGTGGTCCAGCTTAGCAGCTGTGCCCTCTGCAAGGCACCTTGAACCTGGCCACACCTGGCCACATTCGCTCCCATGGCTCCCTAGCTTATATGGAAATGCGATTGTCCTTGTCACACTCCCCAGTAGACAGAGAGTGCCGTAGGACAGGAACTCAGAGAGCAGTGAGCAGATCTAGTGCAGCCCAGTGGTGGTGTTTACCTGCCCTGACTGCTTCCAGGACACCATTGCCAGCCACAACCATCACAGAAAAAAGCCACAGCTTCAGAGTCCTCTTACAGACAGCATTCATGGAGTGGCTGTAGTTCACAGTGCCGGATTAAGTGACTTACCAGAAACCACCTGCTGGATGAGCCATAGTTTGTCACTGGCCTTGCTGGTTCTCAGTGATTTTGATCTTTGGAACAAATAATATCTGTATCAATTAGGCAGAGCCCTCTTGCATATAGATCAGCTCCATCCTAAAGCGTAATTCTTATTTATCGTATTAGCCTCTACATTATATAGACAGTAACTTGTTTGTCACAGAATGCATCTCATTAGGAGACTTTACACATATATAGGAACACCCATGGACTCTGCTGTTTCATCTATTGTTTATCAATCTATATCTATCTGCTCATGCACCTGTCATCTGTCTCTAGTGTGTACCTGTGTGCATGCATGTCAAGAGCTCCTGGATTTGTATCACTGTCTCTCTTGACCACTGTGTCCCGCTGCTCAATAGCTCTTTTCTTCCCAGGTGGCACATATAATAATGAGATAAATCCCCGTGTAGTCATAATATATATGACTTTGGGAGTATAATTCCAATAGTTACAACCAAGCCAAAAAGTGGAAGAGTACTTCTAAACACATTTTACTGTTTTCTTAATGCTTGGCTCTTTAACATCCTTAAAATCTAAATTATCCACAAAGCTGAACTTTTACCATACCTGATTCAGCCTTTACTATTAAGTATTTCTAGTTTTAAAATCTCAGATTAATTTTTAGTGTATGTTATTTATAATGTATAGATTATATATTGTGTGTGTTTACAATGATACCCTATACATAATCAAGGACAGAAAAATAACAGAGGAAAATACATATATGTATGAAATAAAGTCCCAGGAATAGAATTGATCAGATATGAGGTAGTATGCAGCTCTGTTCCACCAACTTGATGTGTAGCATTGAGAAACACACCCCATCATATTTCTATTCTACTGGGCTTTCAGGAGTTCTGCTGGCTCGAGGTTGTGCTGGGGAAGGAATCATGCTTCCGCTCTTCTTGACCTTGAAGCGCCTTGAGCACTATCAGAAAAGACTAATTTCCAGAAAATGCAGCTACCCTGGGAGGTTTGAAAGTTACTCCAAAGTGGAGAAAATTGAGACCCCCCGCTTTGTAAGCCTGAGAAGTTCTGGTCCTGCCTGGCCGTTTATCCCTGTGCATTCCACTTCTCTGTGTGCTGTCTGCAGGCAGCACGCTGTGACCTACAAACCCCAGCACAAACCACAGACCAACCAACAAACTGCAGACTGAAGGGATTTCAGTCTTTGCTACGCCAGCCTCTCCTGCATCTTGAGCAGCTGGACGGGGACAGAAGTCAGAGACGGCAGCGCACGTTGATTCTTGCTGCAAATCGCACCCAAGCACTGTTAGGAGACAGCAAGCGATTGAACTCCTGTGAGACATGTGCTGTTCTGAGACGCTTTCTGTCTGTACAATGACCGCCTTCTCCACAGCAGTATTTACAGTGAGGAAAACACCGAGCAGGTCTCTGAAACACAGAAGATGGTAATAGAACACAATGCCTTTCATGTAGTAGACCCACATGAAATACTAGTTGTACAGAACAGGGTATCAGTGATTACCCTTTGTGATTTCATGTAATTCTATCATAGTTCTTTGAACGATGATTGATTGAAAGTATTTTTTAAACATTTGTTTATTTATTTGAGAGGCAGAGTTACAGACAGAGAAAAAAACAGAGAAGTCTTCCATCACTGGTTTGCTCCCCAAGTAGCTGTAATGGATGGATCTGTGCCAATCTGAAGCTGGGTCTCCCACATGGGTGCAGGGACCCAAGCACTTGGGCTATGTGCCACTGTTTACCCAGGCCATTAACAGAGCACTAGGTTGGAAGAGAGTCAACTGGGACTCGAACCAGTGTCCATATGGGATGCCAGTGCCACAGGCAGAGGCTTAACCTACTATGCCACAGCGCCAGCACCTGAAAGTATTCTTGAAAATGATGTTCTTTGAATCAGAAATAAATTACATTGCACAGAATGAAATGGCTTTTTTATAAAAGTAGTTATTGTCAAATTGTTTTTTAATTCTATAAAGCATCAGAAAATTTCAATAGGGTAGAATTAACAAATACATAATAATTAACTATTTTCAAGTACCATTTGAATAATAGAAAAACAGTGCAGCTGCGGCTCAATAGGCTAATCCTCCGCCTGTGGTGCTGGCACACCAGGTTCTAGTCCCAGTCGGTCGGGGCGCCAGATTCTGTCCCGGTTACCCCTCTTCCACACCAGCTCTCTGCTGTGGCCCGGGAGTGCAGTGGAGGATGGCCCAAGTGCTTGGGCCCTGCACCCCATGGGAGACCAGGAGAAGCACCTGGCTCCTGCCTTTGGATCAGCGCAGTGCACCGGCCGCGGTGGCCATTGGAGGGTGAACCAATGGCAAAGGAAGATCTTTCTCTCTGTCTCTCTCTCTCACTGTCCACTCTGCCTTTCAAAAAAAGAAAGAAAAACAGTGCATTTTCATAATGAATACTACTTGCTTTATTGATTTCTACTAAAATTTCTAATAAGTTATAGATGATCAATGCTATCATGGTACTTTAGTCAATTTTAAGCAGTTAAGAAGTGAATTATACAGAAAAATAAGTAATGACTAAAAAGTGGATGTGAGGGAAATTTTCAGACTGCTGAATATATTCATTTGCAGGGAGAATCTTTAGCGGGAAGGCGGCGAGAGGGGCTGGGAGCTGTGTGTGACTTGTCAGCATTCATGGGAGAGAGCAGTAGGGATTCGTGTCATTTTGACTGTCTACAGGTGAAGCAGGGGTACTGTGTGTCAATCAGTCAAACTGTGATCACCAAAAATAGAGATGTCATAGCCTGGTTCTTAAGAATAAGCACAGTGAAGGCATTTAAAATGTGAAAGGACAGGCGATGAAGAGCTTAATGCGCTCCTGTTTGTTTCCCTGGGCTCATGCTGGGCACAGCCTTAGGGACTTGGGGGAAGTCACTTGCCACTGCCCCCAGCGAGGCCACATGGCCTGTGGAGAGGGCGCTCAGAGGGTCCTGGAGGAGCTCGCTCTGCTGCTTTCTGCTTCTTCCACACGTGACCAGTGCACTGAGCCCAGGGCTGCCTGGCAGACAGGGCTGGGCTGAAACGCGCAGCCCTGCCGGGGCAGGCTGTCCAGTCTGTCTGTGATGTTTATAAGAATGGCATCCTCATTAAAGCAGGGAACACAGAATCCCGCCATCTCAAGGACGCATGCCCCTCGGGACAGGAGAATCAGGTCACCCTCTGTCACACACTCACCTGTGCAGGTTGCTGGGCCTGCGATTGCAGTCACCCGGCTTTCCCTCGTGCAGGGGACTTCTCGATCCTTTGGATTTCAACACATTTGCTTTGCCTCAAAATGCGTGGAGGGAAGAGGGAGCATTTGGAAGGGCATGTCAATTTATCACTCCTGAAAAACAGAACACAAAAAACCCCTGCTTAGTTGTTCTGGCTCCATTTAAAATAGGACGTTTGCCCTAATGTTCAATTTATCGTGTGAAACTAAAGAGTATTTGGCAACAAGGATTAGGATGGCTGCTGGATATTAAAGGTTTTCCAACCGTATACTTTATGGCTATCGTCTTTGTTTCTCATCTAATTTGTACAGTAATATCTCCAATCACCATATAATAAAGCAATACAATAATAGAATAAGCTCAGGTGGTATAATAATGTTACACCATCTATAATGCTTTTTGGACACATTTCAAATAGGCTATAGATATTCTTAGTCATATTTTTTTCCATTTGATTTGAAGATAAATAAAAACTTTGGAAAGTGATGTAAGTTAGTGAAGTCTTTGGAATATATTTTACATCATAGTCCTTACATTTATGATTATTCCACTCATTGTTGCATTTTAAAATACCTATACAGTCCATTTAGTTTGACTTTTAAAAGTATGCCTTTTTAAATAGCAAGTTAACTTTAGATCAAAACATCTAAGAAAAAGAGAAAATATTCTTTTTATTGGGTAGAGACCTAGGTGCTAAGGTAGCATCTAAATGAAGACTGTAGGATTCTATAATTTCATTTCAATGATAAAATATTTCTTAAATATACAGGGATAAAGTTATTGCTGACTTCATTATTTAGCAATTTATGTTAGGAAGAGAGCGCTCTGTGTGTCATTTTAAGCTGTTCTCTCTCCCTCTGGCCTTGAAAGGTAAATGCAGTTGTCCAGGACTGAATTCAATTTAGCTGGTATTGATTGTTCTTCTCTTCCTGCCTGAGATCTGCTTATGGAACACAGAGCAGAGCCAGACAGAAATAAGCCCTCAGAACTCTGGAAGCAAATAGCTTACAGCATTTTTGTGCTGTTTATGTCCCCGAATCGCAGCTGCAAGTGTCCGGGGGAGGGAGAAAGTTTCTCAGGTATGCATTTTGGTATCCAAACAGGTCCTCCAATTCATGATTTTCCGAAGATAAAAATGGGTGGAGAATTGCCACGCAGTGGGATTCTACCCTTTACTAAGTGGTCCGTTTATATTTTCATGTATGGCAAAACCACAACTGCTTCTTGTTTAAACCTGTCATCTTTTCTCACTAGAGAAGAATGACCCCTGTGGCTACGGATGGCCACTCTCTCGTGCTGTCCTGTCTCCTTGTGCTCTGCCTCTGCTACTATGTCTCTCCTCCCCTCCAACCTGCACTTCCGAATTTCTTGCCAGTCTTTACAGTCTTTCTGATATGAGTGTTTAAATTAGGACCTGGGGAACTCTCTCTGTTCTTACATTTGCACTTATTCCAAACTCAGAATTACAGGAGATCCCTTTACAACTCGGCTATTTTTGCTGCTTTATGTCAATTTTTAACTGCATAGAACTAAAAGGCTTCCCAATGAACGTCAAACACTTTCCAAAATGAACCAAGAGAGTAGAGCAGAAGAGAAAAGGGACCCTGAGGCTGGTGTGTTTGGCTGCAGATCGGCTCCAGCACTTACTGCCTGTGTATTGTAGTTAAGTTACTTAACTCCTGAGTCTCAGCTCCTTTATCAATAAGAGAGGGGATTATATTAGCACCTACTGCATGATGATGTGAACTTGGCATAGACAGCTGCTGCAGCCGTAACTTAAAAGGGGAGAGTGCTCAAAACACTGCAGGCTCTCGCTATCATTTGTTGTATTAAAGTCACAACAAAACCTCCTTTGTGAGACTTGAGTTCTCTAAGTTCCCTGCACCCAGCACTAGCATCATCACCCAACCTGTTCATTTCAGACTAGATTGCTGGTGGCGTGAGAAACGGGATTAATAGAGTGTCCTTTCCTAATTTTTAGGCACACATCCAGCCATTTGACCACATTTGTAGGTTTTGTGAAGAGCTATTTTGTGGGCCCTCTCTAAGGACCGATATGATGGTCTGTACAGAGGGCCACGTGTTTGGTTGGTTTCTAGGCCTGTTGGTTGTTCTGGATGAATCAGCATAAAATCGTAGACATGGAAGGAATCTGTATGATCACATCATCATTTCTCTGGCCTCCCATATTTGAAACTGCAAATACTTTGCATGAGCTCTGAGAGGTGTTTAGTGTCTGGGGCTGTCTACTCCATTGTCAGAGAGCCTTATGAACATCCATTTGTAAGTCCTCTGGATGCCAAGCATCCTGGTAGGAGTAATAGGCATGCCCTCACCTACCTAATTACCTTGGCTGTACTTCCAACTGCTTACGCAATGGTGACTTCAAAGGAGGAAATTGCTGTCATTTGCAGAACTGACGTATATACCCTCTCTCCATTCTTCCAGCCCTTATTTGTGGATGTTTAAATTTAGATCAAAGGGCTAGATCAGGCCTGTTTATCCTAAGCATCATACCTTTCATAGTAGCTCTAACACATCTCTTTGACACCCAGCATTCTGAAGTCTATTATTAGAAAATAAAAAAAACTAAGTACTTAAAAATGCTAGATTACTTTCATAATACATGGAAACCTCACGACTTTCCTGCAATTAGGCAGGCTGTCTGTAGTCATCGGTGGGGTGGAGAATGTAGAAGAGTTTAAGGGCACTAGAATTTTCATTTCTCCTTCCCCTTTAACTTCATGCTTTGTTTAATGAAGTTAAGAGTTGCTGTTTCAAATGCATATATCACTTTTGGTACTCAAAAATCACACACACACAAATAACTCTCTCCTCTCCCTCAAGGAAAATAATTATTGTTTGTATAGCTCAAACAATGCTTTTCTGTTATAATCAAAGGTCCTTGAAGAAAAACTACCAAAGACACAAAATGTAGTTGGTAGATAGAGAAGCTGAGTTGCAAAAGGTGAAAAACGTGGGATGCAGGTGTGTCATGTGAAATTCTTCCTAGAAACACACCTTATCTGAAGTTAACAGAACTCCAGATATTCACAATTACTCACAGCACAGGGAGGTGGGAAAAACATCTATTGTACGCATCATTAAGAAAGTCATATTCTGGAAGGTTTTAGTCCTCAATAAAGTATATGTATATAATTTTAAGATCATTTATATTAGAGAAGCCATTGAGATAACACAGATAAAAATACACAAACAACTGAGAGAATGTCAAGTTGTTTATTTGTGAAGTTTTTTATTTAAAGATTCTTGTGTGGTGTGGACAGTCTTAGATCTCAACTTCTTTCTTCTATTCCCCTTTTTACCCCACCCTGGGTAAAACTATTTATTATATTTTGTAGTATTTTTATAAAGACTATATCTGACAATTTTCCATTTCAAAATCAATGTTCCTTCATTGTTTTCCTTTGGTAAATTACAAGGCATTTGCATAGGACCATTCTCAGCTTCCACTGGTTTTCCAATGTCTGAATCATGGAGTCCTCCTCAGGAGTGTTTGCTACTGCCTCACTTGGTGTCATCTTTTCTCCCCCAACATCTTTTTCCAGTCCTTTCTCTGGTTCTCTTCTACTTTTCATGGTCATAGCTTCCTTGTATTCCTCACAATACCTACTGGGCAAGCGATAAATGTTCATAATCTTGAAGCTTGTCGTTTTCCTACATATTTCTACTATTTTTATATCTTGAAGGTCAAAAAATAATGTAAAAGAATGAGACTGTGTGGAGGTAAATAGAAGCATATCAATGTCCCCCCCCCCCCCCACACACACACACACACAAGAGACTAACTGGCTTATTCACCCCAACAGGCAACCATAGACTACCAGGTGAAATTGCCCAGTGCTCCAAGCTTATATGCAAATAGAGAATTGCTTTTGAAATTAAGGGAGCCCAAAGAGGAGGAAGAGAAAAAAAAAAGGCTTTCTACATGGTGTGAGTAGGACACATTTTTCTTTCCTGTTAAAAATCTAGATTTTCTGGAATTGATTAGACTGAAGCATATGAAGTTGCCATTTTTATTTGACAAAAATAGTTACATACCAGGAATTTCATATGATTCAACCTAGCAAAATTAATATACTCATAACACAGTAACCATTTTCACTCGAAAGTGTTTCCATCCAGAGATAGAGACTGCATTGCTACACAAGTGAACTGCAGGCAGCTGGCAGCAATGAACGTGCTATTTTCACCACAATTCTAATTATCTTGTCTCTCAAGGGTAAAATCAGACGCAGAGGGACTTCTTTATGATTTTCCACATCTTCCATCACAGACTGGAGGGTTCCTCTGCTTTGCCCTTTTATATTGAAGGCCTTGCAAGCTCTGTTTAGAATCCTGGCAAGAAAAATGGTTTTGCTGAGGCAGCAATGAGAATGAACATGTACCTCAAAAACCCCTACCTGCAAATGAGCTTTCTTGAGCCCAGAGACTTTAATTAATGTTAATGGAGAAACCTCCTTCAAAACCCAATTAAGCACTTAAATATGTTCTTAATGATCTCTGCTCCCTGAGTCAGGGTGTAGAGAGGGCGATTGATTTAACACCGGGGATGGAAACATAAATGTCCGTGGCACGGTGTGCTGCTTTCTCTTCGTGAACAAGCTTTCTTCCAGATTCCCCGGCTGCTCTGAATGTCCCCTGGAGTCCTCGCCCTACTCTCTTGAACTCCGCTCTGAGAAGTCTAGCCACTGAGCCAAAGGCGTCCCTGTTGCATAATAACCATTCTATAAAGCACTTTGAAAATACAAACATGTGGAGTACCTAATTATGCTGCAGGTGTTGCATGTCCTCGAGCGTGAGAGGCCATCCCGCCACTCTCTCCATCACAGAGCTGACATAACGAGGACCCCCTGTCCTTGGAGAACCGTTTGCCTGAGAGCACCTTGCCATTGTCACCATGATTGGCACTGATCTGATTAGCATACATGCCCTGTGATGTATTTCCTCATTAAACATGGTCAAATGAAATTCAGAATTAATATGCTCACCTGAGTCTAGAAGTCCTTCATAATGTTGGAATATGTGGATCTAAAAGAGTTTATAACTTGTCTCGGGTATCTCTAATTCAAATAGTTCTATGCTGGAAGTTAAGAGCAAAACAAAATGAGAAAATGCTATAAAACATTCCTATGACTGAGCTTCTGTGTCAACAGAATGTTTAGCTGGTTAGCTTAAGCCCTGAAGATAGCCAACTTTTGGAAGACAGCCTCAGTAAAGGGGAGGGTTTACATTCAGATATGCAGAATCATGGTCAACCAGGCATCGTCAACACCCTTCACCTTGGTGTATGTTTGATGTTGCTCCAACTAGCAATCTAAATAACTCAAAAGGGAATTATGTGCTTGAGATACATGTGACAACAAGGCATATTGGATGGGTTAGGTTATTGTTCTGCTCATTAACTTCTAAGCCTCTTTTCCTTTGACAGTGGAATTGACTGTTGCCTGATTTCTCTAAGTTCATAACTTTCTTAACACTGACTCCTTCCTACTCTTCCAGCTCTTTGAAATGAAAGCTCATCTAGGATGACAAAAGATCTTTATGTGTCTAACTTCACAGAACTAGACTGTTAATTTGGCAATATGGGCTCTGGATTTGAATTCTGTCACCTCAGAACAGCTGGGTCACTTCCACTGAGGACTTAACCTTTCTGTGAGTCCTAGTTTTACATCCACATAAAAGGAGAAATACTGCTCTCATCTCAGAGGTTTGCTGTAAGATTTGGGTGAGCTACTTCTTGTGAGCCTTTCATCAGCATTATGGTGCACAGTGAGCAGAAGTCAGCGGCCATCATCTGCTCTCGCTCAAGCTGCTGCATCTGGAGATTTGAAACCACTGATTTGTTGTGCTCATCTGATACGCTATCAGCTCCACGGTGATTGCAAAAAGTCAGGAAGGCAATGCTCAACTGTTTCAGAGGGCAGATCTAGGGAACGTAAGCACAGAACCTTTGTGTTGTTGCCTCTTCACTTACTGCACAGTAAGGCAAATCTACTTCCATTTGCACTCTGAAAGAAACAGGTTATTAAATTTTCTTTGAAAGAGAAACAGTTTCCGTAAAAGCATTTACCCCTTCCAATGAGATGGCTTCAAAAAGTTGATGGAAATGTGTAATAAGAAAAATCTTGCATGAATTTCACATTTTTGCACCAAAATAAACTATTATCCATTTTCAATAACTTTTTGAAGTACTCACATACCTACATTATTTCTCTTGCATTTGGGAAACTTAAGAGATATTTTCTAACTCCAGTTGATTTTAAATCAAGAGAATCTGAAATTCTAAGGAGTAAAGTCAATGGATATTTTGGTAAGATTTTCTGATTTCTTCCCACTATAAGGTATAAATAGCCTCCCTCTCTGATCTCCTAAGCCAGGGTCTTCCAGGCAGTGCCATCTGCTCTCTAGATGATCTGTTACTTAATGGGGTGAGTGCTCAGACCCCAGGCTCTGACTGTGAGAAACCAGCTTGCTTCTAGCTCAAGAAAACAAACTTTGTGAAGCAGACTGCGTTTTGTAAAAACTACAGGAGACAGTTCCATCCAGGGCAGAGTCAGAAGGGGTGTAACGATTAGGAATATCCTTGAATGAGGCAAGTAGTGTTTTTCATTTTTGTTTTATTTCATATGTAAACAGTAGCTCAGTTCTGGATCTGATGTAAGAGAATCAAGCAGAAGTTGTTCTTCCCCTTACTAACAAAGTAGAATCTAGCCAACGGTAAAGACTGTGTATGCATGAGTGTGGTGTGTGTGTGTGATGCGTGTGTCTGGCAAGAATCACTCATGAGAAAGGAGGGCTCTTTGATTTTTCTTTTTAGTATCTGTAATGGGAGGGTTAAATAGCAAGTTTGCTTCATTATTCGGTTTTACAGTGGGTGTTTCAAAATAATTCCACAGATAATTTGATTGTCCCTCCTCTCCCATTTGTTGGTCAATATTCAAGTTCAAATGTTACCTGAATCTTCCCATTTTATTGATATATTTTATTTCCATCTGTTCTTTTTATTGTTGTTTGAAGTATGGCATCATGGCATCAACTTGTTAGTTATAGATCCCATCTCGTTTATATAGGGATCATTTCTCAATAGATAATGTTTTATCTTTTTTTTTTTTTTTTGAGATTTGTGTGTCTGAAACATACTTGGGGAAGGGGTAGTCATTTAGCCTCACAGCAAGAAGCCCATGGCACACATCAGAGTGCCTGGGTTAAATTCTCTGCTCCCGTTCTGGTTCCAGATTCTGTGAGGTAGCAGTGATGGTTCACGTAATTGGGTTCCTGCCAACCATGAAAACTGGATTTGCCCACGCAGGCCTGGGCATTGTAGAAAGTTGAGAAGTAAACCAGTGGACAGGATCAAACTATCTCTCTACGTTTCAAATACATTTTTTAAAACATAATGAGCTATACGTCATTATCATTGCTACTGATGTGAAATGATTTTTGAATTTTCATATTGTTTGCAGGAACTGGAGAAGTGAAACACACTCTATGGAAATAAACTGTTAGTACCAAATTTTAAGATGTTACCATGAACACAAATTTATTCTTTTTTGTTGCCAATTAGCATTTCATTGGGTGGCTAATATATACCTAATATTTCAAAGTAGAAGAACCATTGGTAAATGCAATGGTGTTTTATTGATGAATGTAAATATGCATTCTCAAGATAGAAAACTCTCAAAATTCAATGTTCAGATTTTTTTTTTTTTGACAGGCAGAGTGGACAGTGAGAGAGAGAGACAGAGAGAAAGGTCTTCCTTTGCCGTTGGTTCACCCTCCAATGGCTGCCTCGGACGGCGTGCTGCGGCCGGCGCACCGCGCTCATCCGATGGCAGGAGCCAGGTGCTAGGTGCTTTTTCCTGGTCTCCCATGGGGTGCAGGGCCCAAGCACTTGGGCCATCCTCCACTGCACTCCCGGGCCACAGCAGAGGGCTGGCCTGGAAGAGGGGCAACCGGGACAGAATCCGGCGCCCCGACCGGGACTAGAACCCGGTGTGCCGGTGCCGCAAGGTGGAGGATTAGCCTGTTGAGCCATGGCGCCGGCCCAATGTTCAGATTTTATGACAGAAGCTTTACATAATGACAAGAAACACTTTCTTAATTTAATTTAGGCATATTTCATAACTGTTAGCATCTTCTGTCTGGCTTTTCTTTGAGCATAAGACTTGATACTGGGCCGGCACCTTGGCTCAATAGGCTAATCCTCTGCCTTGTGGCGCCGGCACACTGGGTTCTAGTCCCGGTCAGGGCACTGGATTCTGTCCCGGTTGCCCCTCTTCCAGGCCAGCTCTCTGCTGTGGCCAGGGAGTGCAGTGGAGGATGGCCCAAGTGCTTGGGCCCTGCACCCCATGGGAGACCAGGAGAAGCACCTGGCTCCTGCCATTGGATCAGTGTGGTGCGCTGGCCACAGCGCACTGGCTGCGGCGGCCATTGAAGGGTGAACCAATGGCAAAAGGAAGACATTTTATCTCTCTCTCACTGTCCACTCTGCCTGTCAAAAAGAAAAAAAAAAAAAGACTTGATACTGCTTCATTTCAGACAATGCACCATTCAGCTCTCTGTTCTGAGGCCACACTTTCCCCTGTGACAACCAACTCTTATTCATGTTTATGAATCCCATTAGTTTTAATTGTCAACAGTAAGGAATATTGTATCCAAGCATTATTTTATAATAAAAACAGATTTCCAATGGCACACTCAGCTCAGGGATAATAGACACATGGGCTGAAAGTGACATGTTTTCTGTTTCTAGAGAGGGAAAAACGTCTTGGCTCCTAGATTTTTGTGCTTGTAAGCACATTTGCAGGGTGGGTTCAAAGGTCCAAGTGAGTGCTCTTCGGCATTCTTAACCCTGTGCGTGATTTGACACTTGGCTCTTGCTTTCCTCTGATACTCACCATTCACTTGGATTACCCGGCATGCACTGCATCAAGACTGGAGAAAGCCCATGGGATTCAAAGAACATCTCGTTCAAAACTGACTTCAGAAATGTTTTAGGAAGGAATTCAAAAGTCACATCTTTCAACCTAACCATTTGTCTTAACTTGAATTATGAATCCAGGGTTCATGAGTAGGATCTATTTCTCTTTTTCTTGAATATTTTAATCTTGCAACTTGAAGTATTTTCTGATTCCTTAAACATTTATGTGATCCCTCATGTCAACAGAAAATATCTTCCTGAAACTCAGCATTTAACTGAGTGCACTAGACCACCTGGCAAGAGAAAATCTGTCAATCTCCTTCCTTCCTGTCTTCCTCCCATGCTTCCTGCTTCCTGTCTGTGCACCTTTTTCACAGGAGCCTCCGACCTCTTCCCTTGTGACATGTTCATGACTCTCCCTGATGTGCAACGTCCCCTCTTCCTCTCCAGACATCTTGGCCATCACTGTCCTCTGCCTGCATACAGGGTGCTCCTGTGCTCACACTCGCCCTGACACATCTTTCCTATCATTCATTTCATGGCACCATGTGTGATGCTAGGAGAATGCCTGGTAATGAAATCTGTAACCTGCCCTGTACCCCTGCTCCTGAGAGTGCCTTAACTACTCTCAGGCCAACGGTTGGCTTCCTATGCAAAAAGTTGGGTTTACAGACAGATTGGCTGGGACCTTTGAAGCCAGTCCCCAGAGGAATCAGCTCCTTTCTGCTTCATGATACCATGACAACTCTGTCAAAACCTCAAGGTGTTCACTCTGTAGGTTTCATTTTTGTTTGACTTTGAAATGAATAGATAAATCTTAAAGTTACACAGAGAGAGGGAGAGACAGAGAAATCTTCCTTCCACTGGTTCACTCTCCAAAAGGCCACAATAGCTGGGGCTGGGCCAGGCTGAAGCCAAGAGCCAGAAGCTTCCTCGAGTCTCCCATGTGAGTGGCAGGGGCCCATGCACCTGGGCTATCTTCCACTGCTGTTCAAAGGCCATTTCATCAGAGAGCTGGATTGGAAGTAGAGCAGCAAAGACAGGAACTTGCACCCATGTGGGATGCTAGCATCACAGGTGGTGGCTAGATCCACTACACCATAATGCCAGCCCCCTACGCTGTCACTTTCTAAAGCTATAATTTTAGTAGGGTCACTGGCACTTTTCTGACAATAATATGGACGAAAATTAAATAAAGCATTCAAAGAGCCATGAACACCTATTACTGCTCCATTCTCAAGATTCTGGTTTGCTCTCGGTTTGCAAAAGGGGATCTTCCATATTCCTAGCAACACACTTCAGGACAATACCAGTGACCATGAAGATGGTATAGGGTCAACCACTGTTTACTGAGTATCAAATGTGATGAAAAATTCAGAAGCACTCAAGTCTATAGGGAAAAAAAACAAAGTATGCAAAGAACTTATCCCCCCAAAGTTTGTACTTGCTTGGAACAAAGGCAGATACTTAGTGTTTTAATTGGCAGCTTCTTGAATCTGATATTGGCAAAGTAGGGATACAACCCTGCAATACTGGTACATAAATGTCCTGACAACATGGCAGAGAAGCAAAAATTTTAGACACGTACCCAAAGCACTTATATCTTAGTTCTAGAAGGTAAATGACTATGTGAAGTTATCAGATGGTTAGATAAATAATTTTACAACTACTTTATTATTTCAAATTTTCCATATGTTACTTTGGGTTATAGGGCGAAGTTGTGTGTTAAATTTCTTTAGGCTTTCTTTGTGTATTTCTACTAAGTGAGGTAGTTATCCTAAATCCCATAATATTTATTTGATATAAAAGTGAATACATCTGGCCGGCGCTGTGGCTCAACAGGCTAATCCTCCGCCTTGCAGTGCCAGCATACCGGGTTCTAGTCCCAGTTGGGGAGCTGGATTCTGTCCCGGTTGCCCCTCTTCCAGGCCAGCTCTCTGCTGTGGCCCGGGAGTGCAGTGGAGGATGGCCCAAGTGCTTGGGCCCTGCACCCCATGGGAGACCAGGAGAAGCACCTCGCTCCTGCCTTCGGATCAGCGTGGTGCACCAGCCGCGGTGGCCATTGGAGGGTGAACCAACGGCAAAGGAAGACCTTTCTCTCTTTCTCTCACTGTCTACTCTGCCTGTCAAAAAAAAAAGTGAATACATCTGTATTTTGCACTGAATATATTGATTACTTATTAGAGTTCTAGTGAGTTCACTGGTGTTTTCTAAATACATTATAGACTCTGGAATGGAATATTTATTCATTTATTAATCAAGTGTCCATTAACTCCTATATGAACCCTGAAAAATTAGAAAATATAACACATTCACTCTTGTATCCTTGGTGGCTATATTATTCCTTTGAATGCTTGATACTAGTTTCAAATTTTTTATCCAAGATTTACTTCCCTCAACTTTTCTTTTGAAGACTGATTTCCCACTTCAACACTTTAACATTCTCAGCTCACTTGGGATGTACAGAACAAAACTGATCTTATACTGAAGCATTATTTTGTTGACTTTTTTGAGCCATGATTTCTACTATGATCAGTAGCAGTAAACAGACTAGCTTTTGATGAGCAGTGTGTGAGGAGGACCAGGCAACATGTAATTGCCCACATTCCTTAGTGTTGATTGCAGATGGTCTGTCTAAGGCATTTCACTGCTTCCTCTCCCGTTGGTCCTTTAGAAAGGCTCTGGAGGAAGGGCAGTTAGATCATCCTTGACCAACCTCAGGAGCAGCCCCGTTGGAAAACATCCTTCCTTTCCAGTCACCACTAACAGAGCTCCACCATTGCTGCCACTAACCTGATGACCTGGCAAAGGAAACTCATCCACAGAGGCCTCCCTTCATGCCAGAAGGAAGGACTGCTTATTCACTGTGAGCTTAGTTCGCATTACTACCATGCAGCATTTCTGGAGGGACAATCAAACCACATTGGAAAGGTCTTGGTTAATAGAACCAGCCAACATCCCAGCCAAAGCAGCATATCCATTTTAATGAATACTTTAACGTAGATCCTGCCCAACCCCCTGAAGTTCTGAGGACCACCCAGGAGCCCTTCACAAGGTGTTCACTTTGCATTGTCTGTGTGGAAATCCAGCCTCATCCTGGGACCCAGAAACTAAACCAGGTTCTGTTTGGAAAGAGATTCACACCTAAAGTAGCCTTTCAAAAATATCTTCCTTTAGCATTTATTTGGCTAAAATAATGGCCACATTACTGGTCACTTGAAAAGGTATTCCCAGGACTTCATAAGAGAGCAGCTCATCGAGGCACAGGGTTTGAGTTTCTGCTCTGCAGGATCTCAGGGCTAAAGGGATGGACTTTCACTAACCAAATCGCAAGACATTTCTGTGTAGCCTGGATGGACATATTGCTAATTTCCAGTGAGAATTTTGCTCAAGGTCAATTTCTAGCAGGTGCATACAGGGGCACTGAGAATGCGAAAAGTGTGCAAGGCTCTGATTTTCACTCCAAGAGCAGACAGTCTAGAAAGGGAAGCAGATGAGAAGACGGTGTGGCTTTTCATGTTACAGAATCTTGAGAGGGGGAGCAGAGGAGGCTCACAGATGAGGTCACAGGGGTGTGGAGGAATTGGCAGTAGGACCCCAGGAATAGGGCTGCAGAGGGCATGGCACGATGGTGACCTCGATGTCACTCATCATAGCCACAGAGTACACAGTGTGGAGAGAGACAGATGGGGCTGGAGGCTGTGTAAGTCAAGGTTGCAGAGTCTGATAAAGACTTTGGACTCTCAGGGTGCTGTGTGTCTGTGGGGCAAGAAGGTTCAAGGGTTTTAAGTGTGGTAGCAAAACAATAAAATTAATTTTACAAAGATTGTTGACAGGACTCACAATTGGGTGACACGTGGGACCTGGGGTCAGACAGCTGTGCAGAGCACAGAGGAAGCTCCGGGGGTCTCCACACTTTCCTACTTGCTGCTTCTCTGAATAGAGGATGTTCAATTGTTGAATTCTGCTCTGCATTTGAGAGATTGAGGTCCTAAAAAGTGCCAAACAGTTTGTCAATAGATCATATGTTCAACGAGAGAGAGAGAGAGAGAGAGAGAGAGAGAAATTCTGTCATCACTATTTAAAAACAATTGAATCATGAGATGGCCAACTGCCCAGAAAGAATGTGTAGAAGAAAGCTTAGAACAGAAGCCTAAGGGATACTCAACATTTGGGGAGTGGTGAGGAAAACAAAAACAAACCAGAGAGCAAGACGCACAGAAGACTGAAAAGAAGCTGTGGGAAGAACAGGAGGAAAGCCAGGCAGAACAAGCCAGTCATTGGAGCGAGCACCTCAGAGAGGGCTTTACCAGCAGTAAAGTCAGTCCTAATGGCAAGAAGGCAGATGACATCGTAACTGGTTTCAGCAGCTGGATGTGTCAGCCTTTGGCAGGAAGAGCTGGGGAGGAATCATTTCCGTGGAGTAGTTCAAGCTGAAGCCAATCACAATCAGATGAAGAAATGAAACAAGATGATTCTAGGTGTGATGTGTGACAATTGTGAAGGAACAGCAGGGGGAAAGAGGAAACCAGGAGGACACATCAAAAAGTTGGAGGAAAACAAATTAAGATGAGTTTATTTGGGGGCCAAATTTGAAATTCATGCATAGTTTTTTTAAGGATTTATTTTTATAAAGGCAGAGTTACTGAAAAAAAGGGAGACAGAATCTTCCACCTGCTTGTTTGTGCCCCAAATGGCCACAGAGCTGGGGCTGCACCAAGCAAAGTCAGAAGCTAGGAGCTCCACCTGGGTCTCCCACATGGATGGCAGAAACCCAAGCACTTGGGCCATCCTCCACTGCTTTTCTCAGGCACATTATAAGGGAGTTGGGTCAGAAGTGGGACAGCCGGGACTCAAACCAGTGCTCATATGGAATGCTGGTATTGCAGACAGCACCCTTCACCAGCTGCATCACAATGCTGGAGATTTAAAAAAAAATGCAACAGAAATAAACTTAAGTTTTACTTCTGTTTTCCAAAAAATGGTTTGCAACCCCCTTGTACTAACAATTCTAAGGCTTCCTTTTTCCACGCACATCATTTTCAGATAGAAGCATTCTGTAGTCAAAAATGCTCAGGAGAGTATTTGTTTTCTGTACTCTGTACAGTCTCTAGGGAACCCTGTGATGCTATGCCAAGAGCTGGTTTGCAGGTCCAGTGTTTGAGTGATTCACCCTCTTGTGCGAGGTGAACCTAGGACTTGGGCATGGACGGGCAATCCTTGAGCCTCATCCAGGTGCAGAGGATGGTAGACTTGACAATAAAGTACAGTGCCAGGAAACACTGAAGTGCAAGGGAGCATACCCAGCATTATAACAGGACCAAGAAAAGCAGGTTACTCCCAGAAAGCAGGAAGGCCATAGCATTTCACTCTGGGAAGGGGAGCCAAGACACTGGAAGAGACTACCTGCTGGCCTGGGAAGTGTGCCATGGCCCAGGACCAGGGAGCGTGGAGGTCATGTGTGGCTCATATGCGGCTCAGCCACTGGCGCTAGTTCTCTTTTTGCCCATCTCTGGGGATCTATCACTATTTCCCATTTCTGGGTGCGATGTACTGTCAGCACACACAACAGGGGTAGAAAAGAAAGTGGACTTTGAGATTTGTGAATATGAACGTTTAAGTTCCACCCTCACTGAGAACCCTAGCAAAAGGCTCTGAGAGTGAGGTGCGTTAGCCTGAGGCAGTCACTGTAGCAGGAGCTGGCTTATGTCTCCAGCCAACTGCAGCAACCCCCCCACACACACTCAGAACTCAGGCGGCCAAGGCATTAGAGCTGACAGGCAGAGGCCTGATAAAATCCACCAACCAATGATACGATTGTGAAAACAACGTCAGTCCTTAGCAGTGTGTGGAAAGAGGACAGCAACTATGAATTTCAAAAGGACAACCACATTCAATATCTAACATTCTTCTCGCTAACCAACATTTGTAGCCAACAGGTTAATTTTTTTTTTTCATCAAGCTAATATACGAGGGTCTCTCTCAAAGTTCATGAATAATGGAATTAAAATATACATTTATTTTGGTTCCAAACTTAGTGCACTCCGCGCAAGGTGGTTTTTTAATTTTTAAAAAATTTTATTTATTTATTTTGACAGGCAGAGTGGACAGTGAGAGAGAGAGAGAGAGAGAGAAAGGTCTTCCTTTGCCGTTGGTTCACCCTCCAATGGCTGCCGCGGCCGGCGCATCACACTGATCCGATGGCAGGAGCCAGGTGCTTCTCCTGGTCTCCCATGGGGTGCAGGACCCAAGGACTTGGGCCATCCTCCACTGCACTCCCTGGCCACAGCAGAGAGCTGGCCTGGAAAAGGGGCAACCGGGATAGAATCCTGTGCCCCAACCGGGACTATACCAGTGTGCCGGCGCCGCAAGGCGGAGGATTAGCCTAGTGAGCCTCAGCACCGGCCCCGCGCAAGGTGTTTTGTTGTTGTTGTTGTCATATGTGTACATAAATGGGTCTTTAAAAAGCTAATGGAAATGTGTATTTTGAAAATATCTTGTGTGGATTTCACAAGGCTTTGCACAGAAATTATGTTTTAATCTCATGTCCATAAACTCTCTGGAATTCTCTTGCCTATCTATAATATAAATTTGTACCCAGCTCTAAACTGTAGATTTGGATTTGCATGAGGGAGGCAACTATCTTAAAAAGCAGTGAGAATTTGAAGTTCTACTGGAGACATGGAATTGTGGCCATTTTGTGAAGGTTTCCCACAGATTAGCTAGCATCAAATGGAACACCCAGAACTAAGGGAGGCTCAGTTGTGAGCACCTGACACAGGTCCACATAGGCAGTCATTCACAGTGGTGATACCATTCCCGCATCACCTGGCCACGCACGCTGAGCAGAGCTGGGCGGTGGCCACTCCGGTGCATCCTTGCCTGGGCCTTTCAGGAGTCCCCCATGATTAGGAAGCAGACTATGCATCCTGCCTCCCGCCTCCTGTGATGCTCCAAGCAAAGCAGTTCTTTAAAAAGACAAAGTCCATTTTCACCAGGCAGGAGTATGGCAAGGAGATCACGAGACACAGCTCCCCAGGTTGCCTTCCTCTCCTCGTGTTAGCTCCCCGGAGTTCCCTCTTCCAACAGGCCCTGGGAGCCAGAGGCTTCTCAGGTGGCAGCAAATGAAGGGAATATACCAAGTTCCCAGGGGTTCAGGACACCCCACTGTGCAGAGAGCCAGCAAAGGTTTCAAAAGTGCTGCTGAACTGAAGTGGCTTGAAGAAATACATGCAAGGGGCTTCCAAAGTTCACAGACTGAAGTTAAATTTAGCACCAAAAAAATAACTTAAATCCACACATGTTTAATATATACTATAATAACTTAAATCCACATATGTAGCATATATAGGACATATTAGAAATGCAGGCTACTCAATGATGCCTTCTAAATACTACAGTGGGATGACAATAAGGACCTGCAGATCCTTCCATTCAGGCCCAACCCTTACCTTCCTCCATGACTGTCAGCTGGGGTCTTTTCCATCCCGATCCCCAGTTGCAAACCAACAGGCTCAGCTAGATGGCCTCCCAGACTTCTGCTGGGGATGGGGTTCCCAGCTCCCTAACCCCAGGCCCAGACGCGTCCTTATCTTCCTTACTCTCCGAGTCCTCTCGGAAAGGATGAGGTTGCAGAGCAGTGCAGAGCAGTCCTAGGCCCCTTACCTCACTGTTTCCCCAGTGAGGCTCAGGGCAATGTGGGAGGAATAAGAAAGGAGAAAATGCTTTTGGTGGATGAAGAGAAACATCGTATCCAAACGGTAAGTTAGAAGGATGTTCCATTTAGGTCATGCCTATAGTTTAGTCTGTCCCTTGTCTAGGCTGCCAGTTGAGAGTGTCTCCAGGTGGCTGTGTGGTGGGCAGTGTGGTGTCTTTGCTCACTCAGTGGTCACAGCAGGGAGAGAGTGTATGCACATGGGCACTGGAAATACTTTTAAGAGCATAACAGCCTTAGTGACCTGACACCCTCACAGGTGGAAATGGGGCAAACTCTCCATGATACAAGTGGGTTGATGGCCATGACCTTGTTACCAGGGCCTGTACCCATGTATTTTCTTTCCTTTCCCGAGTCATTCTTTACCTGCATCCAATCACTTATCCGATGCAGTGACACCAGAAAAGCAGTTTACTGAACATTCTTCCGTAGGAAGAAGGCTAAGCCATCACAAAAGGACTTCTGACTCCTTATGCTGCACCGTTCTTAGGAAATAAGACAGGTCCCTTGACTTCTGATCATGTGCTTTTGTGGGAAGGTCCTCCAGATCTTTTTCAAGTTCATCATTGTACTCCTCTTAGCTCTGTGACACCACAAAGCACCCTTCCTTAAGAAAAAATAATAATCCAGAGAATCATTGGAAAGTATCTTGGAGCTATTTATTTTTCTCACTTCCGAGCGTGGCAATGCTCCTCAAGGCATTTTGACAAGAGATCTACAATCTGGATCTTTCCAGTTGCAGAGGACTCAGCAACCCAGCCTGTTTTACTTCTGTACCTCTCCTGGAGAGAAAGCTCTTCTTTCTACCGTAGTAACATTAGCCTGCGTGTTGTGCATCTTCCCTTTATCTTCTAACTTTTTCTTAAGGAAGCCGCTGTCATCAGGATTTTCTCAGATGTGGAAGGCAGCTGCCCAAGCCCCTCTCCTCGCTCGCTCCAGTCAGGGAATCCTCAGGGCGTTCTCTCTTCTTCACAAGTCAGGTTTTGGATTCCTGCTGACTTGGCACTTCACTGGGAAGTGACCTTTCTCAAGGTCAGAGAAGAATCTCCTGCCTTCCATGCAAAGCGCTTCTGATCTAGACTGGGCTATTTTAGCAAATGTGTTGCATGCACGTATTGCCTCTTTGATCACGAGCATGCTTCTGCAGACAAAGAGAAATGCTGTAGTGAGATAGAAGCAACTTCTTAGCCTTCATCTCTGAAGTCATAATCAGACATCTCTCCCCTGGTTTTCTTTTGTCTCAGCTCACAGTTTTCCCGAGTGGCTTTCTGACCTGTCTTTTGTGTAGAATTAAAATTTTTGAAAATGTTTTTTACTCAAATGAGGGATCTTCTGCCTAGACAGACTTCTGGGAGGTTGATCCTAAGACTGAGGAGGCAGCAGGGGGAGGCAGGAGGGGTTGAGACACCCAGGCTGAGGCTGGCGTTCTTGCTGGGAGGTCTGATGTTTAAAAACAGCTCGTAAGTAACCACAGCAGTTGAGTGACAGCTTTGCGAAGGACATGCAGTCAAAATAGGATTGAAGGAGCTAGAACAAAAATAGTGGTGCTCCAGTTGGGCAAGGCTGAGCGTGATGGCTGCGAAGAGCAGAGGTCCACAGCAGAGCCTTCCCGGCGTGACCTCCCAGGTTTGAGGGAGCTGAGGCCGCTGCTGAAGGGGTAATCGCAGGTGCTGCTGCCACATGCTGTTCACATCAGAAATTGCAGGGTCAGCTGCACCGTGCTGTGTGGAAACCACTGTCATTTGAGTGACCCTGTGAAAACAAGCTACAAGCAGAAGCGGGAGGAGAGAACATTATTTGGCCCATGAAAATACAGACAATACTCTGGAATTACAAAGTGGCACTCCCTAGTAGAAAAAAACCCATGATTCTGAACTTAAAGTCAAAAGCATGCAGAAAGTGAGCTTTATAGGATAATCTTGGTGTTGGAAACAGACACACCTGACTTCCTCTAGCTTTACTAGAGTCAGTGAGGCCCAGGAGTCACAAAGCACCCACAGCCCATTGTTTGGTCCCCACGGTTGCTATCCTAACTGCATGTCACATCATGTTGCCTGTCCTTTTACCGGAACGCCAATGGTATTTTGGAAGACACAACTTCTCTAAAGTCAGAGTAGGAAACCACTTAATTTTTGCTTCTGAGACCGATGCTTCCAGGCTCCTTCACCCGGCACTGCAGCTCCTGCACCTGCCACCTCCACACTCTTCCTCCCACCTCCATCCCCGTTGGAACTGAAGGAGTCTTAGGGCTTTCCTCAGCTAGCATAGTATTTTTTTTCAGGTGCAGCTTTTTAGTGTATATTTTTATGTTGAGATCAATTCAAAAAAGCTGTAAGAATACTAATTATGCATATGTTTTCCCAACAAATTATGAACAATTGGTGACTTAACAAACAGTAATTCCTTTTGCATGTCCTAAGTTCTTCAAAAACCATTTTCATATGAAATATGGAATAAATACCAAGAACATGGCTTTGGACTCCTAGAAGATTCCGATTCCTTCCAAAATGTGAGGACTTGCTGCACTCTATTTGTCGGCTGAGAATCACTTGGGGAAAATGTACTAGCTTAGACAAGTGTGTGAAATTGATAAGTACTAGCTAGTATTCTTGCTGTTATGTGACTATTTGTAACATCTTGTGTACACTTAGAACCCTTCATTGTCTGCCAGGTGAAATGCAACTGGCAGAAGGTTGCCTGAACTGTCTAGGGACAGACAAAAGCTGTCAGTGCTAAGGACCCAGAACCTGGCCAGATGTCCATGGTCCTACACCGTAGATGGGTACTTTTGCTGTGTTGGGTCTGAATAATGTTCCGCTCACTTCCTCACGTTAGAAAAGGTGATTTTTTTTCAATGTCCACTTTCCCAAAAAGCCACCAAACAAATGAAGCCACAATCCATCCCCCATGCATTAAATCACAGATTTCCCTCGTTGCTGTGGGTTTCACATCTAAAATCTCAGAACCGTAGTCCTGACGCGGGTCACCCTGGGACCCCAGGCCACACTTGGGCACGTCTGATCCCCGCTTTGGTGTTCCCGCACTGTGGGCGAAGCGCGGTGCAGGCAGCCCTAGTGTGTCTGCGCCCCTGCTGGGCCGGCGTTGTGGGGCGGTGGGCGCCACCTAGTGTCCAGCGAGGGCATAGACGCAGGTCCTGGGAACCGCGTGCACTCTGCAGTAACTGGCACAGCAACAGGGCCACCATTTACTTCATGTATCATTGGGGTTTTGACAATGTCAGGTCCCTGCTTTAGCCTGCTTTTTTCAAATGAGCCAGCGCACCTTCTGCATGCTGCCCAGGGCTCGCTCAAATGCAGCTTCGCCCTTAACGCAAACGCTTGCAATGCTGCGTTACGGCTTCCAGCTGGCATTGCGTACGTACACGGTCTCAAATGCGAGTTTTCTTGTGATGCCCTTGCCACCGCGGCACGGCTCTCACAGGACAGCCTGTCCTCCAGTGGAGTCACAATGTTGTCATCCCTCCGTGTTTTTAATTCTCCCTTATTTTCCTGTTTTTCCCCCCAGATTGTCTACAAAGCCTGGCTCTGCTCCCAGTACTTTGAAGTCACGCAGTTGAACTGCAGAAAGACAATTCCTTGCAAGCAATACTGTTTGGAGGTTCAGACGCGGTGCCCCTTTATCTTGCCGGACAATGATGACGTCATCTACGGGGGCCTCTCTAGCTTCATCTGTACAGGTACCGTGGCAGGGCAGGGTTCTGCCCGGGAAGCCCCCTGCTTGCACGCTCCCATGCTCTGTTCGTTGTCTTTGCTGCTTCAGTCCACAGATCTAACCTTGAGGATGCGGCTGGTAGTTTTCCATGATTTCATTAATAATGGGAGGGTTGAGAGAGCCCCTACGCTGGCTGGGGAAGGGTTCGGATCCTGTGCCTCCTAGTCTGTGCTGTGACAGAGCGCGGCCATCAAGGCTGTCAAAGGGTAGGGCGAGGAGAAATGTTAGCGGCTGTTGGGCTCACATTCGACTTAGCTTAGGTGAGATTGTCTGTCCTCGGCGCGTTACGTAAGAACAGATGATGGGAGCAGGCTGTAGAATCCAGCAGCTTCTTCAAATGAGTAGCAGGTGCATGTCCCCACATCTGCATTCTGAGAACTTCTCTTCTGGCTGATCTCAAGTAAGAGCCTAAGGAAATGCCTGCCAAAGTTGTCCGGGTGTGGGTTTGAGTGGGTACTACAGGCCAGGTATGGTTCTAGCTGATAGTTCCCGTGAGTGGTGTTTACTTCCTTCGGAAAATGATTCAGACTGGGCAAAACAGCGGTTGCAGCACTCATTTTCTGGACTGTGCAAGCGTGACAGTTTGGACACAGGAGAGGAATAGCGTGTGGGGTTTTGTTTTGACGAAGAGCAGACCCTGAGCACCAGATACCTTGCCCGGTGCTGTGCGATCCGAGGTGCTGCTCTGTGTTCTCTGGCAGTAAAACAGTGGCCTAGGGCATCCCCGTGCGCGAGTGTGTGGCTTGAGTGACAGCATGTTTCATGTTCAGGTCAAGAAAGTAACATCATCCTATGTGTGGAGAAACATGGAAACCCCCCCATCATGTTAGCCTCGAGAACAGAGCGACACGTGGAGATGCTCAGTGTGAGAAGCAGTCATGCCACTAGCTGCCTTCTGCCTGGACTTTTCCAAGAGAGGAGCTGGCCGGGGGCAGTCTACCCGAGATACCCCTGGGAAGCTGCCCGTGGTGGATGACTCCTCCTCATGCTCTCCACCCCTGTGGGAAGGATCCACAGCTGAAAGTGGGAAACACAGCTTTCACTCTGCTTCCGTCACACTTTCTGAGTTAGCACCTAATCACAGTAAATCAGGAATAGCAATGGCTCCCCCCCCCCCCCACACACACACACGGAGGTTGTGGTATCTGCCTCAATCTGCCATTGTACCCCAGGCTTTATCCACGTTTGTGGAGGTGAAACACATTCGGATGTCCACGACCTGTCTCCCTATACTCCCAAGGCCCCCCACCTGCAGATGGTGGGTTGCATCTCTTCCTGCAGAACAGGGCAGCGAGCTGGACTTGGGTTATTAATCGTAGCTGAGTTTCAGACAGTTTCATCTCAGCCCTGGCTGTGGCAGGAAGGAAAAGGGAGGCAGAGGAGCGATTTGTCATTGGGCCCAGGGAAAATGCCAGCTCCGTTCGAGGCCTCCTGGGATGATGTCACCATGACCCCGTGGGGACCTCAGTGTCCTGCCACCACCGTCAGCTGCGCTCACAAACCTCTCAATACTAAATGCCTCCCAAATGGCCAGAATAAATTCTGCAGTTCTATGAAATCATTTGATGGAAAAAAAGCAATAATTTTCAAATTGATCTTTTATAAGGACGGACCCTGGTCTCTGAAGAATTCACGTGCATGTCCGCGACTGGCAGCCATGGTTTCCCGCGCGGGTGGTGGGTGTGTCCCTTCCAGGGGACTGCTGGGCCCAGTCTGGACACGGGTAGTGCCCCTACCACTGCCTGCACTGTGGTGAGGGTCCCGACCCTGGGCCCAGAGCGGGCTCCACCATGGAAGAGTCTAGCAGAGAGATCACCCCTGTGGGCCTGTGGTGAGACCTAGAGCCCTCGGGATGCGCCGTGCAGCTTCGAGAGGGGTGTGAAGACCCAGGTCACCCGCTATTTACATAGGTTTGCAGTGACGGAGGCACACCGGCCCCTTGGTCCTCGGGGAGTGACACACAAGGGCGCTCACCACGCACAGCTTCCTTCTGAGGAATTCACCAAGATTCACCTTGACCTGCTTCCAGTAATCCGCCCGCTTTCGAAGTTTATTAGATGCCCCCCCCCCCAATGCTGCAGATAGCATCATTGGCTCATGAAGAACTGATGGAGAAGTTGGATCCTCCTGGAAGCGAGCTGAGAGTGGATCCCCCCCTGGGGCTGGAGCTGCACCCCACCCACGGCTTTCGGAAGCGCAGAGGTTGTTCAAGAACCCAGCAAGCGCACTGCCGCGTGGGTCAGCAGTGTGGACGCCGCTGCTCGGGGTCCTCCCCGCCTTTCAGGATGTGGGGCCCTGCGGCCCGTACTCTGCTCCTCTCAGCCGGGTGGGACCCGACACCACGCGAGCCTGAGCCTCGTGGAAGGCTCCGGACCGTGCGGAGTCGGGAGCTGGCTGCGGCTGTGGGGCCGGTGGTTCGAGCCTGCGCCCCGGTGTGTAGTTTTGTTCCCGCGCGCGAGAGGCTGAGTGCACGCGCGTTCTGCTCATCTCCCATTTCTCCTGCCCAGGACGCTTTGTGTGCGAGGATCTGATTTTGACAGAAGCGTGCAGGAGTGGGGAGGGGGCCTAGAGGAAGGGGAGGCAGGGAGGAGAGAAGTTTCTGGAACCTGCGGCTGCACCTGGGCGGCAGAGCCGGGGCCAGCGACCCTGACTGGCTGCGGAACTCTGCAGAGCGAGATGGCGCGCAGGGTCCCAGGGAAAGCTGGCTTCTCGGGCTCCCGCCGGCGGGGAGGGAGCGGAGTCTGAGAATCCCAGGCAATCCCTTCGTGCGCTATTTCCGTCTGCGGGAACCACTGCACGCACGGAGCTCCGATGTGGCGGCGGCGGGCGCCGCCGTGTGGCCAGGCCATGCTACTGCAGGACGCCCGTGCCAGTCCAGGAGCTCCCAGGAAATCCGGCTGCTTTTTGGATGAAACAACTGGACCTGGGAGAGCTGGGAAATCCGCCGCATGCGGGGTATTTGCGGGGACTGCAGTCAATGCGCCCGAGGCTGGCTCACCGTGAGCCCGGAGCCTGCTGCCAGGCCCAGGCCTCCGCTGCCTCCCCGCCTGCCGCCCTGGACGCAGGCAGGTGCACTGAGCAGAAGGCGCAGGATGCTTGCAAGGGAAGGTCCTAGAGACATCAGCACAGAATAGCTGTTCCAACCTGCGGCAGGAGTGGCTGCGGCCATTGTTTCCAGCAAGTGTTTTCAGTCCTGCCTAAAACCTCTGAGTGGAAACCGCCCTTTGCTCAAGCCAGGGGCAGGTCCTGGTGCCTGGACAGCTGACCGGCTAGGCCACGCCCAATGGAGGCTGAATCCAGTTAGAGATGGTTTTCCAGAACAAGGAGGTGGCGACACACACGTCGCACCGTGGGCGCTCCATATCCTTGGGGAGTGACGTTTAGAACATGGCAGTGCCCAGGGCAGTGAGCCAAAGGGAGAATTCAGATTCGTTGTAAGAGGGGCAGCTTTGGCCAAGGAGTCCCAGATTGGGTGAAATCTTCCTCAGTGGAGGGGTCTTCCTATTGTCTCCAGTGAAGACGTCTTGGTAAAGAATTTATCTGCATTTGGCACCGTTGTGGGTGCTGGGCCGCTGTGCACCCAGCAGATATCGCACGTGAACATAGACTTGGTCGGTCCGTATCAACTTAGCTGAGTCACCCCGTCTGAAGTGGCTTTTACGTGGGACTAACCCCACCCCACACCTGCCGTTGTAGAAATGAGATCAGCCCCACCTTTCCCGCCAGTGCATCCACCCTTTGGGTCACAATTGGAACAAAAAATCACCCGCAGTCCATGCCTAAGTCAGCCTGTGAGCGTTCTTGCTAAGGCCCAGCTGGAGAAAGCTAGCCAGGAATTACAGAGAGAGCAGCCCAGTCACAGCTTGCCGTCCGGGCAATGCAGGTCAGCATCACACATCCCATTAAAAATGAATATTACAAGAATTTTACAACCTAGACAGCTTTTTCTGGTTAAAGAGAAAACTGGTTCACCTCTCTAGAAAATGTTGTGCTTACATTGCTACCAGGCCAGATTAGTCAGTGAGGTCTTTCAGAGGGAAACCACCACAAGGGAGATGGAGAGGGAAGCTGGCTGCTCACCGGCCAAGCAGAGAGACCTGGGACAGACCCCGCTCTGAAGACCTGAAAAGCATCTACACACTCACACACTAAAGGGTAGACAGCCCAAGTGTCTAAGATATTTGTGTAAGCACTACAAGTCTAAATGACCTTATTCTCGTGGGTACTATGGACGTCATTCAGTATACCACATCTAATATATATAACATTAATTTTATATATTATATAATTATATATTATATATAATTAATTATATTATATAATTAATATAATTTAATTTAATTATTTAATTTTATTTAAATTAAAATTATTTAATTTATTTAATTATTTAATTAATTTAATTATTTGAAAATTTAAATTAATTTAATTAATTATATTGTATGTAATTAATAATATATTAATATTAATTTTATATATGTAGAATTCACATAGTTTATCAACATATGCATAGTCTAAATAGTAATACTTAACAGATAATGTGGGTAATTAATACAGAAACTTTTGGGTTTAAAAATGGAAAATCAATTTTTAGCATGGCTCTTAAATTCACTTTAAAGCCCCTTTCAAATACAGAAAGGAATGAGTCTGGCTTAAGTCAGAAAGCACTGTAGGAGACACTACAACCTCACCAATAAGTGAAGTTTGACAAAGCAAAGCTCCATGGAGAGCAGAGCTTCTAGAAAACTATTCGAAGACAAGTGTTACCTTTGTTGCCCCCATTGGCTCACCCTATTACCTTCTTAGTTGTATTACCATTCAGTCTCAGCTGGGATTTTTTGTTTCTTAATGGATTAATTTATGCTGTGCAAAGAGAGACCAGACCAACAGAGTCTGGAAATTCTACCCTCCCCTCCAGCACTCACTCCTGTGAGAAACAGTGTGGCTTACAGTAACCTGTGCTGATATCCCTTCCTGTACTGAGCACCCCGTTATCCAAGGGGAGAGAAAAGACTTTGGGGTTGACTTGGGGTGCATTTGCCATGACTTAGTCTTCCTTTGTGTATATGGGCTGGAAAAGCCAAAGGAAGTCCAACTTCGGGTAGTCAGGAACATTGCAAGGGAAATTAAGATAATTCCAATCTCAAGAGAAATATCTGTCCCAACACAGGCTCGGTTTCTTATCGCATAATGAATTCTTCTCACAGGGATCATCAATATTCTCCACTGTAGAGGGCCATAGAGGCTCAAGTCTGCTCCCTTCCACGTTCCATGATGTGTGCACATAAGTGTAAACATTCTAAGCAAAGATATCAGATCTTAAAGGGCACTTTAAGAACATACAAAGCCAAAATAGTTCTCAATAGCTGTCTCTTCTCTTGCAATGCAATGTCTGCAATGTGTTTAAAAGGTCGTTCCACTGCTTGAACCTTCCTTTTCACCCTCCCCCACCCCACTGCCCTTAGAGTTCAACAGCAGCAGTGCCACTGAGCATCTGTGAGTAGGAGCCAGACCAGACGAACACACTGCAATGCAGTAGACATTCCACACTCCAGCAAAATTCAAATGTGCTTGTAATGCCTGCAGCACACGAAGTGAAATTCAAGAGACCCAAGCATGAAGATTCAGTCCCTGCCAACTGACAACCATGATGATTGGTTACAGATTTATTCCACGTTATTTACTCAGTTCCTGATTAAAGTCCACGGAGGTCATTTCTAAACTTCTGTTACAAAACCAGTTCTATCAGGGGTGCATCGAGTGCACCTGAGTTTTTCCATAGGATAAATACTGTACTAATGTGCACTTGGATCCCAGAGTCTATGCACTCAGTGTTTGGCAGGCATTGATCATACAAATGATCGGATCCCGCTCCTCCTCAATATCCTGCTTCCCTGAGAGGCTCTCATCTCACTGCAGGACTCAGTTGGAGCCCTGTTTGCCCCACCTCCCAGCCTCATCCAGAACCACTTGCCCTTGGAGACCGAGTACTCCAAATGCCACTCTGCCTGGAACTCTTCCAACATTTTTTAAAGATTTATTCAAAAGTCAGAGTTACAGAGAGGAGAGGCAGAGAGAGGGAGAGAGACAAAGAGAGAGAGAGAGAGAGAGATCCGTCTTCTATCCAATGGTTCGCTCCCCAATTGGCAGTAATGAACGGAGCTGTGCTGATCTGAAGCCGGGAGCCAGGAGCCTCTTCTAGGTCTCCCACACGGGTGCAGGGGCATAAGGACTTGGGCCATCTTCTACTGCTTTCCCAGGCCATAGCAGAGAGCTGGATAAGAAGTGGAGCAGCTGGGTCTCGATCCAGCGGCCATATTGGAAGCCGGCACTTCAGGCCAGGTGTTAACCCCTGCGCTGCTGTGCACAGCACCCTCCCCCACATCTTTGGCTAATCTTTAAGCACCTGTCACTCCCACAGAGAGGCTTTCCCTGGCCTCCAAGTCTAGGACTTAAGCAGGGGAGCCCCGAGCATCCCATACCTCTCCTCCTGTGACACTTCCACGTGCTGCCTTTTGAGCACAGCCACATGCTCTTCTCCTCCCCCCTTTTGGCAAATGGGGTTAGGGTAAGAGCTCATGTTGTCCGTGGCTATATCTGTGGCATCCTCCCAAGTGTCTGGCATGGAGTCTGTGCTTGATAAGCAAACATTGAATGAATGGGGCTAACAGAAGGAAGCTATGGTGGCCTCTGCCTTTGAGCCAGAGCAGGCTTCCAAGGTAGGAGGAGCAGCTTCAGGAAGGTAGGCAGACCCAGGACGCCCATGCAGCCCACACAGGCAAAGACGGGGCTGACAGATGCATGTCAGCATCATGGCCTCACAGGAGTTCCTTTCAGAGCCTTTCTGTCCTTGCACCCATCTCTCCTGGTACACGCAGGCTCCTGTGGAATACAGCTCACACTATCAGCTCAGGACTCTATCGCTCAGCCCAGCCTCCAGGACTGCCACTGAGAACACATTAGAAACAAGTGAGGAATGAACCTAAGGAGCCCCATCTGTAAGTGGGTGCCCAAACTGAGTGTCAGGGGTTGGGGGTGCCCACTGGCTCTCCCGGTTCAGATGGTGCCATCCGAATGCTAGCACCTCGGAATGTTATCTTATATGGCTATAACTGTAGGGAGGTAATCAGATTACAATGAGGTCATCAGAACGCATCTTAACCCAATGATATCCATTAAGGATTAGTCTGCTAGGACTGGCTTAACAAGACACCCAAGACTGGGTGCTTTGACCAACATTCATGAACTGTTCTCGCCAGCCTGGAGGTCAGAGGCACAGGATCAAAGTGCGGGCAGGCTCGATTTCTCCTGAAGCCTCTCTCCTGGGTCTGTCGATGGCAACTTCTCCCTGTGTCCTCACGAGGTCTCCCCCTGGATCTTCAACAGATGAATTTGGAGGGGGCACTATTCAGCATAGAACAGTCTGCTTACAACAAGGGGAAAGCTGGACACACAAACATACAGAGGGAAAACACCACAAGGGAGATGGAGAGGGAAGCTGGCTGCTCACCAGCCAAGGAGCGAGACCTGGGACAAACCCTGCTCTGAAATCCTGAAAAGGAGACAGCCCTGCCCACACCTTGTCTTTGTAATTCCAGGCCCACAATACTCCGTTCTTTTAGCACCAGATCTGTGGGACTTTATTGTAGAGGTGCTAATAGACCAAGGAACTGGGGAACTCCTTACAATTTTGCAATAAAATAGGAACATGAAATGCTGTTTGTTCAAGAAGAGAATGCATTCTACACAATGACAATTTTGTGTAGCTCAAAAGTTCTAGAGAATCAGGGGAAAGGAAGCAAGGGAAAGGAGTGGGGAAAAGCACAAAGTGCCCAGCAGGGAGGACTTGGAGAGCAGCCACAGTCACGCCGAACAAGTCCTAGGTAGGAGAGCCATGAACCCTGCAGATCACCCTAAACTGCGCCACAAAATAATGTTTGTGAATTTCACGAGTCTCCTTTTGAAGGAATTTCAGATCAGTTCGCCATGCCATGGTTGCACAGTGTCCAGTATGTGATGGTTTAATTCAAAGATTTCAGGCCAAGTTTCAGAAAGCTTCATCTAGGGAACGTGCAGTAAATGTGTTTTCCCCTGGTAAAACCGGGCTCTCTTTCAGCTCAGTGTTGCTGAGAACCTCACCCTGCTCTAAAATGTAAACCCATATGAAAGGAAAAACCAAGTAAAAGGAAAATCCACCCAAATGAACCTTCTATTTCTAGAAAAATGTTCTTCCATGGGGAAAGGCCTCTGTGCGATCACTCCTAGCCTGGTTTCATGGGTTTTGAAAGAAACTATAAACTAATGGATTTCATTTAATACTTTTACAAAATTCCTGGACAGATTTCAAATTCCAAATTTTAGTGTGTAAGAGTGATTTCTCTGTTCATTTCATTTGTTCCCTTCATGAAGAAATAAGTAACTTTTAAAAGCACAGGGAGGCCGGCACCGTGGCTCAGTAGGTTAATCCTCCACCTGCAGCACTGGCATCCCTTATGGGTGCCGGGTTCTAGTCCTGGTTGCTCCTCTTCCAGTCCAGCTCTCTGCTGTGGCCCAGGAGGGCAGTGGAGGATGGCCCAAGCACTTGGGCCCCTGTACTGCATGGGAGACCAGGAAGAAGCTCCTGGCTCCTGATCGGCGCAGCGCTGGCCATAGCAGCCATTTGGGGAGTAAACCAACAGAAGGAAGACCTTTGTCTCATTGTCCATAACTCTGTCAAATTAAAAAAGCAGCATAGGGGAGCTTCCATTAGGAAAATTTTCAAATTTATTAAAAAAACATGACCTCAATTAGCACAGAAAGAAGGCAGTGAGGCCATATAATTAGACACTCCTTGTGTAATGTCATGAAGGTTTACAGCTCACACAAGCCAAGTGTCTTTCTGTGCTAACAGGTGGATTGCTATTGGCTCCTGGACCATTGGACCTGCAGAGTAGGGAACTGAGATGCTTGGTGCTGGTTCATTGAGAAAGGTGACAAATTAGCACTTTCTGCCATGAGACAGAAATGCAATCAGGGGCTCTCAACTCATATTTCTTCTACACGATAGCTCAACATTTAAATTTAGGAAGAAATCTTGAGTAGAGAAACTAGGTAGCTTTCCACAGTTCCTTCAAAACCCACCAGATCTGTCTAGCATAGTTCATTGCTCTTCTAAACTTTTTCATCAGAATTCTATTACAGTTATAATTATTTTACAATTCTGATTTATAGTAAGAATCCCCTTAATTGTGGCTTTCTCTTCATTAGCCTGACTCCAGGGTTCTACTAACCATGTCTCAGCCTTTTATATTTATATAAATTTATATATGCATATAATGTAAGATTCTTGCTATACTTTTTGTACTAGGGAGGAATTTATAGTAAGTGTGGTGAATCTATGTTTATTCTTTCTCCTCCATATTTTACCTATTAAAATAGTGTTTTGTGCCTCCTTTTCTCCTTATTTTCTTACATTTTCACACAGGATTTAACAAAGATTAATTAAAGACCCTTTGTTTTCAATTGCTGCCTTAACAAATTGCCATAATCTTGCAAGTGTCCATCACCAAATATTCACATCTCACAGTTCTGCAGGTGTGATGTCTCACACTGACCTTACTCAGCTACAGGGAGGGGTTTACAGGCTGTGTTCCTTCCTGGACACTCTAAAAGATCAGCTTTCCGATCTTTATGATTGCTGGCAGGATTCTGTTGCTTGCTGTTGTAGCTCCAGGTACGGTTTTTTGCTGGCTGACAGCTGAGGACAGTTCCCAGCTTCTAGAGCTCTCCCATCCCTCCCGTCTTCCCCCATCTCCAGAGTCAGCAATGGTAGCAAAGTCCCCATGTGTCCACTGTTTCTTACCTCCACTTCTGCCTACTTTTCCTCATTTTTAGGAGCTCCATAACTGGATTTGTCCTACTCACATAACTCAGGATGAGAATCTCATTTTAAGGTCAGCCAATAGGCAACCCATTTTTGCTATGTAGCATAAAATGTGCACACATCCTGGGGGTTAAGAGTTGGACTTTTTAGGGGCAGGATCATGTTGCCTGCCATGTTTGCACAGTACCAGGCTTTGTGTCAGATGCTGGTGAGACCAAGAGGCTGAATAGATGTGGTTCACACCCAAGAAATACATTGTCCTCTGCAGAAGCAAGCAAATTAAGTGAAGACTCTTCTGGAGTCTTCTGCCTTCTTTCTGTGCCTCCCTGTGCTTTTAAAAGTTACTTATTTCTTCATGAAGGGAACAAAAGAACAGAGAAATCACTCTTACAGACTAAAATTGGGAATTTGAAATCTGCCCAGGAATTTTGTAAAAGTATTAAATAAAATCTATTAGTCTATAGTTTCTTTCAAAACCCATGAAACCAGGCTAGGAGGGGATATCAGGGAAGAAGGAAGCTATCTCAGAAGTTACTAGAAGAGTGTTGTCATAAACCAAAAATGTGAAATTGAGATGCAAAGAAACTGCTTCCCCAGGTTTAAGTAGGTTTTCTTTAAAAAATAAAATCCATGGTGAAGATTTAATTCAAATTTCTCAACTCCTTTATGATATCTATCTGTCCCCATAACGTAATGTGGTTATATTATAATGACTCTTACTGGCTACTAATAATTTCAGTGCCATTTACAGTGAACTATCATTCCACCTGCACAGTGTGTCCTTGAGGCAAGTGTGAGGACACTTGCAAATGTCAGACGCCTAACTCGCACTGACAGCCACAAAGGGGAAGCCATTGGTGTGTATCAGGGACAAGTCCAGAACTAAACACAGTGTGTTATTCATCAGATCCAGGATACATGATTGATGACAGGCATAATGGATGATACATAATGGATGGCAGGCAGACAATATAGTCAGCTGTATGGGCAAATGGATAGGTACGCTGACAGAGAGATCAATTGTTGATGTAGTGTAGAGACCAGACTCAGATGTGGATCTATAAATGTGTCTTTTCCTTTCTCCAGTCCAAGCTCCAAATCCAGCTTTCGTGTTCTTTCTCCCTATCTCTGAGCGTTGCTCCTCTCTGTGTTAATTTCAGAAGCAGAGTCAGGTTTCAGTCTCTAACATAGGAATTTCTGCTGGAAGAAGTCTCTCCCTTCCTGTCATTTTCACCAACCTCCTGAGTCAGAGCTCGGCAGCCGTGGTGTCTGCTGCAAGACCTCCAAGCCCCCACGCTTGTGCCGTCAGGGACTGTACTAGGCTGGGATTCTCTGCTCAGGGAATTTAGGCAGGGGACCCTTCAGGAAGTGAGAGGGTGTGAGATTAGCCTCATTTGAACTGCATCCGTTGAGTCTGGAAGGGCTATTCCCTAGCATTAAATCTGGTTGCTCTTCCCAGAGGTCTCCTGAATGCTGTAGAAACAAACAGGTGCCAACTGGACTGCACATTGCTGCTGTAGAACAGGGAAGTCTGCATCAATCTCCCAGCACGTGGCTGAGTGAAGCCCAAAGCAGCCCCGTTAGGAGGTTAATGTATTTATTACTATTTTAACCACTGCGGTTACCATTTGCATGCTGCCTATTCTTGTTAGTATAGCTCATCTTTGAAAATAAACAATTTTGGTCAAACATCCTAAAAAGACAGTGTCCATTTTGTAAAGTCATATGTATACTTGATATTTTTAAACTAGGAAAATATGCTAAGTTATTTGAAAGCATCAAGTACAAATAGACAAGCTAAGGGAAGATAAGGGAAACCGTAATTTATCACCAAGAAAACAGCATTTTATACCATGGATAGTGCTTCCAAAGTGTTTCCATAGCATAATTTATTGTCTTCATACTACAGCATATGAGCACAATGTAAATTAAATGTTCTAATTATTATAAAATGTTTATTTTCCAATTTTGCTGCATAAACTTGCTGCAATGAATATATAAACATACCTATTTCCATACACTTCTCATTCATGTCTTTAAAATTAATACCTTTAGGCCGGCACCATGGCTTACTAGGCTAATCCTCCACCTATGGCGCCGGTACTCCAGGTTCTAGTCCTGGTTGCTCCTCTTCTAGTCCAGCTCTCTGCTGTGGCCTGGGAAGGCAGTGGAGGATGGCCCAAGTGATTGGGCCCTGTACCTGCGTGGGAGACCAGGAGGGAGCTCCTGGCTTCGGCTGGGCACAGTGCGCCAGCCGTAGTGGCCATTTGGGGGGGGGGGGTGAACCAACAGAAGGAAAACCTTTCTCCCTAACTCTGCCCATCAAAAAAATAAAATACCTTGAATTCCAGTAGGAAAGGCATGCAAGAACTTAAGCCTTTGTATACTCATTCCAGAAACCCATAAAGTCTATTAACCATATAAATCCTCACCAGCAATGTAGTCTCCTGCTCATCTGACTCATTGGTGGCCACGGAGTGGTAGTATTAACATTTCCCTGTTGTAAGTGAAATACTGTCCATTGTTGTTTCCAACTCCTTAAATAATAGTGTTTGAATTTTTCTATGGGACTTTCCAATTCCCTTATGTTGCTTCTTAACATGTTTCTCTTAATTCAGAACAATCATTCCTACTTCCTCCCGTCTTTCATCATCCCTCATGCACATTTTCCTTTTTTTCCTGTGTTTTTGCTTTTTGCAGGAAGCACAACACTGGTGAACTGTTTTCCTTACTAATTCTGAATTACTGTAATGTACAAGTTCTGCTAGCAGTTCAACACTTAAATAGATTAAATCATCTGACACATGATAGATTTCATATAATGGAAATATCTAAAATAATTAGTGCAATATACTGAACCAATCAAAATAAAATGAACTTTGGAAAACAAGGCTGTAAGATTGTTACTAACATTGCAATACTTATGTTACAAATTACAGGAATATCGTTTATTATGGTTCTTCCCATGTAAGAACAACTGAAACCCCTTCATTTCAAAGGGAGAAGAGAAGTTAATTAGATGTTTTAGTGACTGTACATTTTGTATACTTTAAGAAACTTAAATATTACAGAAAAGTAATAAACATATACGGAGACTACAATGCAGTACCCTATTTACAGCTGACGATCAAATTTAAAATAATCCAGTTTAAATGTACATAATTGTTAGTGCATTGACTATATTATGTTCAAAGGGAGCAAAGGCTCTTTCCTTGCTCCCAAACAAGACCTATGTAATAGCCATCAGTGATTAAATAGAAATCACAGATGCCTGGTTTCACATATTTTTTTTGAACAGCTCACATGTCTGAAGGGGAACACTATTCACTAAGTTGCATTTATCAGTTATCATATTCCTAAAATATGATGGGGTTACATTTGAATTTTTTACCCATTTAAAAAATAACAGGACTGGCTATAATTTAGATGTCACTAACGCTCATCTTCCCCCAGTCCTCTGGAGGTTTTTCTTGTGGTTGATTTATTAAAATGAGGAAGCACAGAGTTTAAGAATGTTGAGTTACTCACATGTCGTAGAATCATAGAGGTTTCAAACACTTTAAATGTCACATGCAGGAGACCTATGAGCCCAACTTTAACACATTAGCTTACATTGTGTTGCCTCTCTAGGAAACATTTCAAAACATGTTTCGCTTTTCCTGGTCGTACTTCAGTTTAATTGGTCTCTAATCCTTCCAGATATTTTTAAAATGTAATCAAAGAAACAGAAGATTTCTAAGGTAGTGTAAGAATGACTACCTTTATCATTATAGAGATCAGATATTCTAGGTTTAAGTAAGAGTGTTAAGTATTAAATCCTCCTTTACAAAAATAATTTCCGGGTATTTTACCTCAATCACATTAAATTGATTCTTTTGATTAATTAGTGAGCATTGTCAGACTTCTTTACATTGTGTTAGACTTTATCAGGTGTTGTATCTTCAAAAGTGTAAGTCAGTGACCCCAAATGGCAATAATGGGAAAGCAGAATAGAATAAGCCAAGACACTATTGTATGAAGTTAACAGGTAGGTATCTCTACGTACACTGTAACTAGAACAAACAACTAGTACTCTGCCCGAGTCTGTCCATTTGGAGATTAGCATTCCAGAACTCAAACTAAAGCATTGTTTTCTGTTACCCAGTAGAAAACTTATGACTAAGAGGACTTTATTTGCAAAGAAAGCATGCACTTCAGAGAAACAGCATCTTGAAATGGACCTGCTTGCCACCCATCCAAGGCTCCACCTGACTGCACTCAGTATTGTCACTGCTTATAAATCTTTGCAATTCTTTTGATAATCGCTGTCTTATGCTACTTTGTTTTCAACCGAATGTTCTACCTCCCATGTCAAAACTACTAGAGATCAACTCAAATCTGAAAACTAAAAGGTAGCAAATCTTCCTAGTTAATATTCTTTGCTCCTTTTCTATGAAATTAGACCGATTTTTATCATACACTGCCCTAATGCATTTGCTTTAAGAAATCATTGCTTTTCTTGAGTTGGCGTATAGCCCACCTATGTTCTAGCATGAGTAATGTATTTTGATTAAAATCAAAAATTAGAGAAGTAATTTTTCCTGAACTCCTTGCAAATAAAGTCAGTCTGTTTATGAGGTAGTTACCTGCTTTGAAGCCATCAACATTGGTTGGCATATGCCCCAAGGGTACCTAGACCTTCAGATGATTTCTTAGGTATGATGGGATCACATGGAAAGCCTGCTCTTGGTTAAAGGAAGCGAAGCGGGATATGTTCGTGCAGAAACATACTGAAAGAGTCAAGCATCGCAACACTGCCCCTTTAGTTATGAGTCATGGTGTGAGACACTTGCAGCCACTGCTTTACCATTTAGCTTCCTGTTCATGATTATTTACTTTGCAGAGTTGTGGTTACCATGGATTTCTAATTAAAACAAAAAGACCGGGAACCATATCCTATTCAATGACACAGATTTATAGCATGTGAGCCCCATAGTGACATCTCAAAGAAAAAGAAATAGAGCACAGTAGGTGATGTTCAACAAGGAACCTAAAGTGGGTTTTGTGTAGCTTGTTGGGCAACGGCATGAACAAAAGCAAAGCTGAGCTGGTAGTGCTCATAGGAAGTCACAGAAATACCCGTGGGATAGATACAACTTTGTTATATCCTCTTGTAGTGTAGATCCATGTAGCACACTTCACTTTCTCAGATTTCTTGTGTGTGCTTCCGGAAATTCCTTCACCACCCTTCCCACTTGAGAGAGCAGCCCAACCTGAAAGTGAAAGCATTTTCAACAATAGCTGGTTCCTACTGATGGAAGAGAAAGTAGCTGTGCTCTTTGTTGCATAGCAGCTGACTCTTCCTGTCTCCCTTTGGAATCCCTGATTCTTGGTCACTTATCAGAATAGAGAAGAGGGACATGAGTCATTCTGTTCTGAAATGCCCACTGCCTTGCACCTGCACTGTGTGGGTGATGCAAACAGCTGCACTATACTGTGTGGCTATTTGGAATCCATGTGGCTTTCCTTTTCACTAAGGACCATCAAGGCAGCTCTTAAATTTCTTGGGGACTGGATGGAAAACTAAAATATTTGGTAAGTATACATTTGATTTTTTTTTCTATTTTCTTGGAATAATCACTTTGTTTCCCCAAATAAACCTTTTATTTAAGGAATACAAACTTCATGCATTTCCTAAGTACAACTTTAGGAATACAGTGATTCTCCCCACCATACCCACTCTCCCACCCACACCTCCTCCTCCCTCTCCCATTCCCAGTCCCATTCTCCACTAAGATTCATTTTCAATTAACTTTATACACATAAGACCAACTCTATTCTGAAGAGTCCAACAACTTGCATGGAAAAAAAATTGTTCAACAGTCAAGACAAGGGCTGTTCAAAGTCATTGCACCTTGAAGTTAATATCACTTTAGAAACTTAACTTTAAAGAAGCACCCAAGAATGATACATCTTTTGGAAGTACTTAGACATAATTATAATACAACTCAGAATATAGAGATCTTGCACTGGAAGTTAGTGCATAGTGACTCCTGTTGTTACTTTAACAATTAACACTCTTATGTATGACATTAGTGATCAACCGAGGCTCTCAACATGAGCTGCCTAGGCACTGGAAGCCTTTTGAATCCACAAACTGTCAGTATTTAGACAAGACCATAAGCAGTGTGGAAGTTCTTTCCTCCCTCCTTCTTTAAATACCACTTCTTTCCACTGGGGTTTCACCCATTGAGGTCCTTCACATAGGACATTTTTTGCCATAGTGTCTTGACTTTCAATGCATAAAATGCTCTCATGGGCTTTTTAGCCAGACCAGAATGCCTTAAGGGCCAATTCTGAGGTCAGAGTGTTCCTTAAAGCAATTGTCATTCTATGAGTCTCCTTTGTGAACTGCTTCCCAAGTTGGAACATTCACTCCCCTTTTTAATCCTATCTATTACTATTACCAGAAACTGAATCCTATCCATATGATCACTTTAGCACCTAAGCTTGGTAGTAAAAACACCATCTTAAGAAAATTTTAAACTATACCCTTAGAAGTCAGTCCATAGGAATATATGCAGAACTATATAGCTTTACAGTTACAAACTTCATAATTATAACTTTAGGAACATGGTGATTCTTCCCACCATGCCCACCCTCCCAACCATACTCTTACTCCTCTTCTCCCTCTTATTCTTATTTTTAACTGAGATTTTCAATTTACTTTATACACATGTTTAAGTCTATGTTAAAGGGTTCAACAAATAATATGAAAAAAAACCAAAAACTTGTCAACAGTCAAGACAAGGGCTGTTCAAGTCTTTGCTTCTCAAAGTGTCAATTTTACTTCTATAGATTGCCTTTTATGTGCTCTATTAGTTATTACAGGTCAGGGAGAACATGTGGTATTTGTCCCTTTGGGACTGACTTATTTCACTAAGTGTGATATGTTACAGATTCATCCATTTTGTTGTAAATGACTGGATTTCTTTACCACTGTAGTATTCCATGGTGTACGTATCCCATAATTTCTTTATCTAGTCTTCCATTGTTGGCATTTGGGTTGATTCCATATCTTGGCTATTGTGAATTGAGCTGCAATAAACATGGAGTACAGACAACTGTTTCATATGCTGATTTCATTTCATTTGGGTAAATTCCCAGGAGTGAGAAGGCTGGGCCATATGGTAGGTCTATATTCAGATTTCTGAGGTATCTCCATAGTGTCTTCCATAGTGGTTTTACCAGTTTACATTCCCACCAACAGTGGATTATAGGGTACCTTTCCCCCCACATCCTCACTAGCATTTGTTGTTTGATTTCTGTATGAAATCCATTCTAACTGGAGTGAGGTGAAACCTCATTGTGGATTTGATTTGCATTTCCCTGACAGCTAGTGATCCTGAACATTTTTTCATGTATCTGTTGGCCATTTGGATTTTCATTTTTGAAAATGTCTATTTAAGTTCTTTGCCCATTTCTTAACTGGGTTGTTTGTTTTCTTGATCTCTGTATATTCTGGTTATTAATCCTTTATCAGTTGAACAGTTTGCAAATAATTTCTCCTGTAATAAATTTATCATTAAAGAATTACTACCACCATGTTAAACGCCGATGTTAAAGCGTAGTATTTAGCAGTGAGAATTAGGCTTCATTTCAGCCTAATTCCTTTTGGCTGCCTGCAGTCTTGTTCTTGGTGACATACTAGAAAAGGCTAAGAACACTGGTTGAAGAAATTCTCTGCTTAACTTCAAAACACTTCAACGCCCAATATATTTCTAAGTTTAGTTTAAGGTCTTAATGAGTAAATACTTTGAATGACTTCTCTGCCATTTTAATATGGGTCTTTGATTTTAATTTCATTTAGTATCATTTTTCAGTTTTTATTTCAAATAATGCAGTTAGCTTTTAGCCCTGAATGGCTTTTACATAATCATGACTACATATGCCTTTCCTCAGAGTACCACTGTTTTTCTTATATGTACATCTATTACATTTTAGTGTTAGGCTGCATATGTGATCTAAAGCCTCTACTTCACTGTTGCATTCTCTTACAAATCAAGATGAATTATTTCTTGGCTTCCTCTCTCACTGAATAAATAATATTTGTGGACAAGCACACTGCTAAGTTTTTGAGAACATCAGGACAATGTGGTGGAGGATCCCTTACCTTCAACAATATCAACCAGAAAAGAAAGTGATATTATTGTATTAATGTTAGATGCAATGATGGGAACCTAACTCATCATTGCAGATTTGGTGCATCTGCCTCAGCTTCTACCCAAAACCAACTTGTTCTCAAACACTAGTATTATTTACTACATTTTGGATTTTAAAATATAAAAATGATAGATATGCAACATCTGATTCTTTTAGATGATCATGCAATTAGGAGTTTTTTCTATATTTCTTATATTGACATTCCATTTTATATTGTCTTAGTTGCCAAATTTTAAAATAATCCCCAGGAAATTAGCAAAGTCTATACAGATTATTCATTGCATTCTTTATCTTTAGGGAGAAAAGTGGACATACTTCAAACACTGGTACTGTTTTGTAATTTTGTAAGTTATTTTTAAGCAAATCCTAGATTACATTTATATAAAACTACTATTGTAGAAAATATAAAATGAAGAGATAAAGCTGTAACACAAATTTCAAGAACCATTTTCTACCACACTAAATTAGGATTTATATGATCGTGAAACATGGTCTTGGTGAGCAGTGAATCACTGCATTTAAGTCTGCGTGTGGCTCCTGGTCCAAGCTGGCAATCTGAAGCCAACATTTTACCTCCCATCTGTCTCTAAATCCTGTTGAACCTGAAGTAAAAACTATAAAGATGAGACATTCATAGAAGCAAGGAAACCTAGAAAGTAGGAATTGTGAGAATTGAGACTTTAAAAAAAGTATGGAATAGAAAAGGCAGATCTGCCATTGCCAAACAGCCCAATATGAGTCTTCAAAGAAAAGTATGAAGACTGCAGGAGAGATGCAAACTGTTTTTTCAGGAGGACCCTTTGTTGAGCAGGACTTCTTTGGGCGAACTGCAGAGAACAAGAACACAAAATAAGCCAGAAATTACCTGGTGGATGAGATTGCCAGCATATGTGAGCTGCCAGGCTCATTTGCTGTTTCTACAAGCTTCTTGGTGGTGCTGACTCAATAAAACCAGGGGTCTACTTCCTAAAGACACTGAATGAACCACTGAGATAGATGAGAGCAGCCTCTGCATTCAGTCTTCCGAGTACTGGGAGGGAGCTGTAATCTGACTTCTTGTTCCCTACTCACTTACTGTAAGGAAAATTCTGCCTTTTAGGCAAATTTGACAATTGAAGGAGACAAGAGAAAAATGTTACATAGAAGGACTGGGATATATCCAATATAAGCTTTTTTTGGAGAAACTAAGACAAATCTAAGACAACAAATATAGGAGCTGGGGAAGGATTGATTATGAAAGCAATGCTAGAGAGATGGAAAAGTTTTCAGATTGAGGCGGTCAGTAAAAGACAAAGAAAGGGCTGGTAGACATCTTAAAATTTTAGAATACAACATATTGGGAATATTCAAGAGGTTTCAAAGAGTGTAATACACTCAGACCTTCAATGAAATGAGAATAACAGTAACAGTGTGGTATGCAGGATTCAGAACCACATGACTTCATCTTTCTGTGACTGTTACATCACATGCAAAAAGGATACTGCACATTGCATTATGATAGCTAATCATCTAGTGTGAAAGTAGGGAGTTCTCCTGGGTTTTTCAGATGGGCCCACTGCAATCATAAAAGACACAAAAGTCAGAAAGAGGCCAATGGAGAGGTCGGAGACTGTAGACATGGGAAGGACTCAACCCAATGTTGAGCGATTTTTAAGAAGGGCAGAGGGGCCATGAGCCAGTTAATACAGGGGTCTCCCTAAGCTTGGGATTTCCAATCAACAGCCAACCAGAAATCAGGATATCAGTTCTAAAACCACATAGAACTGGATTCTGCCAACTTCTTGAATGAACTTGGGTAATCAAGGCCAACACCTTGATTTCAGTCTCATGAAATCAATCAGAGGAGACAAACTAGTCCAATCTACCCAGAATTCTGACTTCTAGTACTGATTTATTTGAATGTGATTTATAGCCACAAAATGCTAGCACTAGATTTTGGTACTAGAAATGGAGAAAAATTGTGACAAGCATTAAGAAATGTGGAAGTAGTTTTGAAACAAGAAAGTAGAGAAAGTTGGTGATAAAAATAGAAAACCCATATTTCCTTAAACAGGCAATTCATAGATGAATGAATTTTAAAGACTGTTAATGAAGGTAAAGAAGGAAATGGGGAACATTCTAAAGGAAATTTAGGGACATGTCATGTAGTATCAGAACGTTCAGAAGAACTTTATCTTGCAGTTGTATGGAAAATAGAAGTTGTTAGTCCAACCATGATTATTTAGCTGAGAGGATTTCCCAAATGATTAAAGGTGTGGCTTGATTTTCTCTCACTGCTTATAGTAAAATGCAAAAGGAGAGAGATCTCTGTTGGAAAATAAGTACCCACTACAGAAAAACAACTGGACATATGACTATAGAATCTTTGAGAAATGAGAAATATGCTAATAGAAGTACTGATGCAAGGCCAGCATTGTGGTGCAGTGGGTTAAGCTGCCACTTGCAAAGCCAACGTCCCATATTAGCGTGCCAGTCCCAGTCCTGCCTGCTCTGCTTCTGAGCCAATGATGATGCTCCAAGTCCTTAGGTCCCTGCCACCCCCTTGGGAGACCCAGATAGAGTTTCTGGTTCCTGGCTTCATCCAGGTCCAGCCCTTGCCGTTTTGGACAATTTTGGAAATAGATGGAAGAGCTCTCTTTCTCCTCCTCCCCATCTTTCTGATGTTCTGCCTTTCAACTATACAAACAAATCTAAAGAAAAAAAAAAAGCTACCCAAATGCAAATTCATGCTACTTTTCACAGAAAAAGGAAAGACAACTTATAAACAAAACTGTAGTGGAGGTCAGGGGCCAAGAATCATAAGAATATTCCCAGTCTGCAAAGCTAATGGAGTCTATGCCAAATTTCAAAACTGTCTTGGATCAGTGACTTCTTTTGTCTGCTTGCTTCCTCTTGTTTTGAGGCACGTGTCTGGAACTGCTACCCTAAGCCTGTTTTATTATTGTATGTTTGGAGCAACTCACTTTCTCATGTCACAGATGGAGATTACTTTTATCCCAGGACATACTATGCCCAGTATCATATCCACAAGTGATTTAAATTATTCAGATAATGAAATTTAGGAACTTTGAACTGATAAAGGATAATTTTTTTTGTTTCCCACACTGAGGTGATACTTGTTAGGCAGAGAATTTGGGGACATTGCAATTGGATCAGTTCTCACCATGATACTAGAACATAATAAAGCAATGGCTCCAAAATTTAGAAAAGATTATGCATCTCATATCCCATATTCATAGCAAATGATTTTTCAAAAGGGAAAATTATTTTCAGTTTTTAATTAGATATGCACACTCTTAAAAGTTAATTTTCATATGGTTTATGTGAAAGATAGTCTGGCAGAACAAAAGAGTAGTCTTAGGACATTTAGGACCCTATTATTGGTTATAGTGGAAAAATCAAACTATCTGCAACAATAAAAATCTATTCACATTAGAACATTAAAAAATGGTACAACTGTGTCATTTAACTGAATGACTTAGTGATATAGAGATGACAGCAGAATATTTTTCCTTTCTGAAAAATGATTGGTAGAACCTCTAGGAAAAACTGTATAACAGAATTATGAGTTAAATATAAAGTTACCCACAGTTCATGACTTTGTGAACTGATAACAAGAAATGAATATTTTGTCTAGTAGTCAAATATTTTGATATTACCATGATGAAATGAGATTAAATGAACAATTAAATTTTTTCACTTTTCAAATTTCAAAGTTAACATACACGTCAAAATTATTGAAAAATGTAACTGTAGTAGGTTGAGTATAAAACCAAGATTCGGAAATTAGTGGGCTAGGGAAGAACTACAGTGAGAAATGTATGCAGTTTTCTTATTTGAAAATAGTTAAATATGGTCTAAAATAAATGGATTAAAAATAGGTATAGAAACATAGCAGGGGGCTGGTGCCGTGGCGCACTAGGTTAATCCTCCACCTGTGGCATCCCTTGTGGGTACCAGTTATAGTCCCAGTTGCTCCTCTTCCAGTCCAGCTCTTTACTGTGGCCTAGGATAGCAGTGGAGGATGGTCCAAGTGTTTGGGCCCCTGTACCAACATGGGAGACTAGGAAGAAACTCCTGACTTCAGATCAACACAGCTCCGTCAGTTGTGACCATTTGAAGAGAGTAAACTAACGGAAGGAAGACCTTTCTGTCTCTGTCTGTAACTCTACAAAAAAAGAAACATACCAGTTAGATTTATGAGATAATCATCTCCAACATAACGAAAAAGCCAAACAAGATACCCTCAAAAGTGACCCTAGAGAATGGGATTAGGAATAAAGCTAAATCTTACTTTCCAATTTAGACCTTTGATAGACTTATTTCCATGTTATTTTTATTAACATTGTTTCTCTTTTTAAAATAAGTATGGTTATTAAATATATTAAATATTTCAATTCTCCTATATGTTTATAAGATTACCCTTCACCCAGATGTCCATCAACTGTTAAATGGATAAAGAAATTACGGGTTATACACACTATGGAGTACTACTCAGCTGTAAAAGAAAAAAAGGAAATCTGGTCTTTTACAAGAAAAGAGACATAACTAGAAATGATTAGACTTAGTGAAATAAGCCAGTCCCAAAAAGACAGATACCATATGTTTTCGCTGATCTAACTAATGGAGTACCTAAAATGTGATTTATTAGCATGAAATGGACATTGAAATTTGATGATTGCTTATAGTCCTTGTCTCTTCTGCTGAGGAAGAGTTTTTTTTTTTTTCTTCATACTATTTGTTGAACTCTTACTTAGTGTAGGGCTGACTTTATGATCATTAAGTAAACTGAAAGTAGATCTTTGTAAAAATTAACAGTGGGAATGGGAGAGGGAGGAGGAAGAAGGGTGGGAATGTGGACAGGAGGAGTTGTAGGCTGGGAAGTATCACTATATTCCTAAATCTATTTATGAAATACATGAAACTTGCATAACTTATATTTAAAAATATTACCACTCTTGCACTCAGCACTTTTAACAACTTCTATTAAGAAAAAAGGGTGTTTAAATAAGCAGCAGAATAAAGAGGCATAGGACTGTTCTTCTGTCTGTAATGAATGGATACGTGAATATGAAAATGCCATCTGACCAGGTATGGCCCACACACACTGAAGAAATGGGGAACTTCAAGAAGAACAGAAATCAGGTCATGTTACAGTGCACTGAGAGCTTCCTGCAAGTCCAAGTTGCTGCATTTAAAGGCATTCTTATTGGAATATTAAAATAATTCTCTTGAACCCAGAAAAAAATAGTTCAAAGGTCAAATATTCCTGACTTTTCAAACATAAAGATGTCCTACAACCTCTGAAGAGAAAAAATTGATTTGGTTGGAAAGAAAATATAAGCAGCAACTTTCCCTTTCTAAGTGAGTAGACCAACACACACAGCGTTTGCTGTGAGAAACCGTGTGTGGCATGACTGGGTGGACAGGTACACGCCAAGCAGCCTTATTCCCTGGACAGTGTCACTGGGACTCAATGATTGCAGTCACTCCCCGATGGCATTGAACTGAGAGCGCCAAATGCTCTGGTCAAGTGCAGGCTGCGTGTCTGAGAAAGCAGCAAAGATGTGTGCAGAAGACACAGATGTGGGGTTTGCAGCAGGAATCGAACTGTGCATCCCCACCCAGGAGGGGAGCACGCCCGATTCTGATGCCCACAGTTCCTCCATTTGCTCTTCATGTTGCCCAGAAGGCTGCTGACCTTGTATTCCTCCTAACTTTATCTACTGAAAGTAGCTCCAGTGTGTTTCTGTTCATGATAATCAAATAATCCCTGAACAAAACAAATACAATATTGAAATGTTCAAGATTACAAGGAGGGGAGACACAAAATGTTAATAATTTGAAAATAAATAGGTCTGAACCATTTCATTGTAGCCAAAAAATGATGGCAGAGGAGTTGAATGTAATATTTTGTTAAATTATAAATTAAAAACCCTCCCTGGTAATTTGACAAATATAGGTCCAAGCATGTGTATTTTTTAAAAGAAATTCTAATAGAATTCATAATGGCATAAAATTCAAATTACAAAAAAATTTAAAATTCTCATGTAGTAAATATTAGAAAACAAAGGTAATGGTAAAGAAATACCTCAAAATGTTTACAAATGCTATTATATGGGGATGCTGCAAAGAATTCAAGCATTTGAATTCTGACCATAATTCTCAGTGGATTAAATCTTTTCAACCATTGTGAAACTCTTAGAAGTATAAAAAAAGATAAGCATGAAAAATTAAAGTAATAGACAAAGATTTTAGACAAATGTGCTAATATATATAGGGATTAGAGGAACAAGACAACAGCAACACAAATTAAAAAGCTGAACAAAATCTGTAGAAGGAATTAATATTAATGAAGAAATCAATATATAAATAGGGTCCAGTATTGTGGTGCAGCAGGTTAAGCCACCACTTCCAATGCTGGCATCCAGTACTGGGCTGCTGGTTTGAGTGCTGGCTGCTCTGCTTCTGATGCAGCTCCTGTTAATGTTCTTGGGAAGGCAGCATAAGATGGCCCAGGGGCTTCCATCCCTACCACTCACCTAGGAGACCTGACCTGGCTCAGCCCTGAACGTTGTGGCCATTTGGGAAGTGAACTAGTGAACAGAAGATCATTCTCTGTCTCTCCCTATGTCATTCTGCCTTTCAAATAAATCTTTTAAAGTAGATAAAATAAGTACTAATGGTTAAGATCTGTATTCTTGGTATTAATATCACATTAACATAAAAAATAAAGAACAGAATCAATATAGTTCAGATACAATTCTAATATAATGATATTCCCTTCCTACCTACCTTGCTTTTTCTTTTAGTTTTTGAGATACTATTTTTAATTTACATGAAAGTCAAGAGTTTAATGCTCTACCACAGAGAGTTTAGCAGGTACAGGTGAAAAGAGAAACCTTAGTTCAGCAAGAATGATTGCAAGGGCTACAAGCAATGTTCAGATGGCATGGAAGAAATATTAGAAATTGAGATGCCATAGAAAACAAAGGAAAACTAATAAATTGTATCACACACTAAAATTCACCCAGTGTTCCAGACAGTAGGGCAAAGACATGAAGGGATAGGGAATGGAAACATTAAAGTGTAAGGCCTGAAGAGCCTTAAGTGGAATAAGTCTTGACTAGATCAGAGGGATAATAATCCAGATGAGAATCCATGCCTAGCCAAACAACCAACTAAACATGTGTTATGGACAACACATCTTTAGGCATCCTGCATCTTGTAAACTTACCCTCATGAGCTTTTCTTACTGAATACACTGGAGGATGTGGCCAGAATGGGAAGGCAGGAGGCACAGGAATACAGAAAACAAGAAATCGAGGCTGGAAGGGAGGCAGCAAGAATCCCAAGTGCAAAGTGGTTTCTAGGGTGGTACCTATGCCCCAGGAATGAAAGCAACCAGCCCAAAGAGCTGGAGGCGTCCAAGGTGCTGCTTCAGAAAGAAAGCTGGTAGAAAATCAGTGGAATGGAATCAACTGGCAACATGTTTTGGGTTAACTTAACACGCTCAAAGAAAATGATGAGATAATTTTAGGGAAATCTGAGTGGTCTAGGAATAGAAAACTGGAGTTTACTGTGTGGCTAAGAATTGTGTGTATGGCATCCTCATAGAGGGGACACCAGAGGGAGGAGGCAAATTTGTTTTATCCAAATTCATCCTAAGGAGAAATCTACAGATAAATGCAAAAGAGGAAGTAAGGAAAATCATAAAACATGTTTTCTCAGAATTGGAGCTCAATATAGAAACAGTTAAAAGAAGTGCAAATATTTGCTTTTAAGAAAGGATAATCTGAGTTGGGGTAGGTGGAGGGGTTTTTTTCTTTCATTTTATAAATACCCTATAGAACTGTTTGATCTTTAACATATGCATGTATAACTGATGCAGACTCTTGTTGAAAAGATGGATAGAGGATAAAAAGAAGGAATATTAATTGTGCCAGTCACAAAGAAGGGTTCAAAAATTGGCCTAAATGAGCTACTTTACTCTTTCTGAGATACCTTTAATGATAAATCAGCAAACCAGTCTGAGCCACTTTGAAAAGAATGTCTTAATTAGATGACATTGTTAAATATACTCTATTAAAATTCTAAAATGTTGCTCTCAATCTAATCTACCTTTAGATTTCTACTTTTATAATTGTAGTGTAAATTCTTTGTTTTAGAATATAGTATGGAAAATATCCTTCAATAAATGATCAGTGTACCAGTGGGATATCTTATGTGAAAAAATATATACAATTCAGTAAAGGTGTCGGCGCTGCAGACCTCATTAATTCAGTTTTTTTTCCATATTCTATCTAGGCGAAGGTGAAGTTTACCTTTGAATGCCTAAGAAGAAATGAATATTGTAAGCATCATTATAAGGATATCTTGGTCTTTTGTTTAAAAGAAACTGTAGATTGAAGTGTATATTATTTAACAGATTTGTAATTAAATAGATACACTGACTTTATTCATGTCATAAGTGCTAAGTGTCCTGTTCATAGTACATGCTTTTAAGTTGACAGAGAAGTAAGGAAATAGGCATAAAAATGGATGATTAAATGAAAAAAACCAGTACCTCTACTGAAGAGTTAGGCATACTGCACTAGCAGTTCAGGAGTGGGAGTACAGGACTCACTGGGGGATTTTACTGGCACCGAGTCTCAAAGACCAAAGAGAAGTAGGAAGCTGGTTGGATGGAGGACATTCAGGGAAGAGCAGCTTGGCTAGTGGTAGAGACATGGGTGTTTTCAGAAGACCCAGAAATAGAGGAAAGCTGGAGAAAGGAGAAACGCCTTGTACTTTTGACAATTATTAATAGTAGCAAATTTTTCAAGTTAGCCCTATGTGCTAGGCACAGGGCCAAGCATTTCCCTTGAAGAGTCTCATTTTAATCCTTAAAATTGTTCCACTGTTACCTACTTTTATGTTTTTCAAGCTCGAGAATATGAAAAAATTTATATGGAAAGTTCATTCTAACATATCTGAGAAAACATTTCAGGCACATGAAAAATATTAGACACTTAATAGCTTAGTTAGCTACCCAAGATATTAATGTAACAAGGTGCAAGATTTAAAAGATCGCATATAGTCACTTGTTTTATTCTATTCACCCCTTTGAACATTTTCAGTTTCAAAGTAAGAACAATGTGCATTTTTAAAGTAAGAATGGAAAAAGGGAAGAAAAAGAACAGATTCATAAAGGGGGCAAAAGAGAAGAGAGCAAAAGACAACCACTGAGATGCAAAGCTGATGGATGGATTGGAAGACAGAAAGTCTTACTGCAATAGTCCAAGACTAATAAGGTTTCAGTTCATAGAATTATAGATACAATGGAAAATGGAAGAGTAAGAGAAATATTTAGAAAATAAATCGCAAGGACCCGAGCACCCAGTAGATGTGTGGGTGGTTTTACCCATTCCCCATGGCAGGCGGATGCGAGACGTGGTGAGGCTGATCAGATGAAATGCTTAGTAAACCCAGTTTTAGACGTTACAAGTGGTGGGTTATTAGCACAACTGGTTAATGTTAGTCTATGCGTTGAGCACATTTTTGTTAAAGAATAATGATCCCATCTACTTGGTCTCCAAGTTGATCCAGAACCGCGAGTTCTGCATCTGCCCACATAGAGTCTTTCATCCTGGGTGCACCGCAGCCAGAACAGTCAGGCTACTCCTGGCAGGGAAGGCAAAAGCATGCATGGAGAAACCCAACAGAGCTCCTTGGAGACCTCGGTTGGCTCTGCAGCCCGCACGCCACGACCTCTCCTTGCCTGTAAGAAAGTTGAACTCAGCTTCCCTCCCCGCGAGCTGTCGCCCCGTCTGCCGGCAATCTAACCCGCTCCTCTCTTCTTCCCCGCGCAGGGCTGTACGAAACCTTCCTCACCGGTGACGAACCCGAGTGCTGTGACGTCAGGAGAGAGGAGCCGGCCCACGGCCCGTCCAGGGCGGCGGCGGCGCAGGGCGGCGGCCCCTGCCCCAGCCCGGCGCTCGCGCCGTCCTCGGCCACGAGACTGTGCGGCGGCCGGCTCAGGCTGTGTGTGCTGGTACTGATGCTCCTGCACACAGTGCTCACGGCGTCGGCGGCACAGAGCGCGGCCGGCGTGAGCCTGCGGGGCCTCCCCGCGCTGGACGACAACTCCACCAACGAGGAGTGACCCCGCGCTGGACCGCTCCGGCCACGAGGCGTGACCCCCGCGCTGGACAGCTCCGGCCACGAGGCGTGACCCCCGCGCTGGACAGCTCCGGCCACGAGGCGTGACCCCCGCGCTGGACAGCTCCGGCCACGCGCGCCCGGCCCGCGCGGGCCTGGAGGGCGAGACTCGAACACGTCACGGGCCCGGACCCACCCAGGACACAGCGGCAACCGCAGCTTTTTACTGGCTGAAAGGCTGTCCGGTGACTTTGAATTTCTCACGCCATTTTATACACTGTGTTTTAATGTTTGGAGGTTTTCTTTGCTTTCGGTTTGGGATTATTTGTTTGTTCAGTTTTTGCACCTTGTTGATCCCGGATTTATTTTGGGGGACGGTTTCTCAGCGGTGACCCGAGTCTTTTCACTGTCTGTTTCTAGTCATCGTGTGTGTTCATCAGGTAGTTCTGTCTCTACGTCCTGTCCGTGTCTATTAGAGGAATGACTGCTATGACCTCATGGTATAGCAAAAAAAACAACAAAAAAATTAAAAAATTAAAAAGACAAAAAAAAGAAAACTAAAACATAAAAAAAAACTCCGAGTCTCCCCCTGTCCCCACGGAACCACCGCCCCTTGCAGCCGGCCCTCCCTCCCCCTGCACCCTCTGGTCCCCTGAGCAGACTCCATCGCTTGCTTCCGTGTGTGTAATCACCGCGAGTGGCTTGCACGCTCCCCGAGCCTCCGAGCCACTCTGCACAAACCCAAATAGAGCGGCGCCAAGGGGGCCTGGCGCCCCGTCCGTTTCAGCTGAACAAACCAGTGTTCTCCTATCGGGTGGAGTCAGACAGCGAACACATTTTTATGTTGAAAACAAAACAACTATCATGAACGGGGTTGCTCGGGTCCCAGTGGCCAGCAAGAAAAGACTGGACCGCTTGGGACCCGAGCAACCATCCAGCCAGGAGGAGGGTCGTGGAGGGAGTCCTTGCCCGTGGAGAACTCAGTCCTGTGGCAGTGAGAGACGAGCGCATTTTGGCCATGGCGATGGGGACAAAGACGTCGAGGACACAGTCAGGGTCTTCATTCCTCCTCTGTTGCTAGAGAAGGGACAGTAGAAGTGATCAACATCTTCAGCCTACCGAGTATGTACAATTGTACCCCAGTATTTCCTCCACCACGTAGGGTTTAAAATTATCCCAGGTATAAAGTGTATGCAATTCTGCATTATCACAGAAGAACAATTTCTGTTTGAAACAAGAACTAGGTCAGCCATTTTTACTAAAGTGCAAAAACTTCATCACTCGAACTTGCTCTAGGTAGCTGAGAAAAACAGAAGTCGGATCACTGTGTTTTTTTTCTTTGTGGGAACATTTCACCTGCTGAGTGTATATGAACTTGCTTTCTACAAAAGGCTTTTCTGAGTTTACAGTAGAATCAGTGGAAGGAAGAGTTAATAAGGGCTGTTTTTAAAAAAACAAACAAACAAAACTAATAAGTAAAAAAAAAAAAAACTTTACATTCCTTCCAATCCTCTAACTACACTTGGGAAGTGCACTTCCGATGAGTTTGTTGTGTGGCCACGAGATGAAGGAAATCCATAGAAGAGGTCCTCTTAGCAAACAAAATTTAGTTACTAACTTTATAGCTATGAAATTCCCCCAGGCATTTGTTTTTGTTTCAACAGACTTTAACCTCTGCATCATATTTAACCCTGCGCCATGCGTACAGTATGCATATTTTGTTTTGAATAAAAAATGTTTTGTTCCAGTCTGTTAAGAATATTCAAAAAATAATAAAGGTATTGCTTAATAAAATTGCTAGAATTGTTTAGCAGTACATGCACAAATATTTTACTAGATTCTTTGTTTTAATAGTGTTTTGTTGAGACTGAAAATCCTAATGGTCTGCGCAAATACAAAAGAAAAACACCAAAATGCAAAATTCTCCAGTTTTTGTTCCTTTGTGTAAAGTTGTTCTTTTCTGCAAGTGCAAACGACATTCACCCATGCACACACACATGGTGTCCCTATGTTGCTATTTGGAATTGCAATGCTTTCTTGGAGTGAGTGAACGAGCGAGCGAGTGAATGTGTACCAGCAGGATGCACTAACTGCATTGAATTCTTGGTTGTTAAGCAGTTGCAGAAATGAGCATTTTGACAGCCCAACTAGAGGTACAATACAGATTTCAATGGGGCTGAGGGCTGGGTGAGTGACTCTTGGATGAGTTCTTATTCAAAGAGCCTCTGAAGTGAATGTCCAGGAAAGTTTTTCCTGAAACGCGTTGTGCTCTGCTCTGGAAAGACCACTCTGCACTCATGTTTTTAGTATTTCTCGTACTTTGTGCCAGGGGCATTTCCATCTTTGCAGGAAACTGACAAGGCATAGCATGCACCTTCCACCTACTTTTCGTGGCATAAGAAGTTACTCTTTCTAAACACTGGGCAAGGTGATGCCTCACTTCACACACACTGTTTTGTTTTCTCTTAACATCTGTTGTGACTGATATTGCAAGGAAGTTCTTGATGTATTTAAAGGGACGAGAGGTTTCCCTTTGCTCTCATTTTAGCTTTTGTTTAGAGAGAATAGCAGCCAAAGGACAGAAAACAGCAACTGCCATTGGTTTAGACAATGATAACCCCCCCCAAAGACAATTTCAAAAGTTAGATGAAATAAGGAAGCGTAAATATGAAACTCGTAAATATAAAACCAAAATTTAGGTGAGGAAGCAACGGTAGAGGAGAAACGAGTCTTATCTACAACAAGTTCACTAGCATTGGAATAGTGTGTAATTCCTGTAGAATTTCTCTTGTCCCACTTTTATTCTTATAAGAGAATTATCTCAGTGCCTAGTTTCCTCATTGCCAGTGTATCACCACTCCAGTATTTCCAGGGATCCTGGGGTGAGGAGGCTCCAAATAGGCAATGGCTGCTTTACAAAGTTTAAGAAAACACTTGCTGATGTTGCTAATTTCATCACATCAGTTGTTCATTTGTAGCAGTCTCCCCAGCACACAACTGAGCATGCTGGATGTTGTGCACCTGTTAATTCTCACAGAATAAATTCAAACTCTGTTCCTTTGTAAGCATCATCTTGTTCCATTTTTCTTATGGTGGCTTTCTACTGGATAATGGACTACAACATTAAAACAATGCTACAAGCAAGTGGAAAACCAAGAAAATATTTGTTTTGTAAAGGTATGGAACAGAAGTCTTTGTGTTTATTATTTTTTGTAATAGAAAAAAACTCTAGTTTGGGGAACATATTGGTACTGCTAAGCTAAGTGTCAAATAACATGGTAAATTGTTACTCCCTGTTGCATTGACATTGAGTGTTACATATTAAGCTTTTTTAAAAAAAGTATTAACCCCCTCATCCACAATGTCATAAATGAAAGTTATTCTTTTAAATAACATCCCTACAAAAATAATTTGATGTGTTACCAATGAATTGGTACCTTTAAGAACTAAAACCTAGGGCTGCCATTGTGGTGGCTTCTTATTTATGTCCTGATTGCTCTACTTCCAATCCAGCTTCCTGCTAATGGCCTGGGAAAAGCAGCAAGCAGAAGATGATGGCCCAGGTGTTTGGGCCCCTGTCACGCTTGTTGGAGACGCAAATAAAGCTACTGGCTTTGGATTGACCCAGCCCTGGCTTTTATAGCCACCTGGGAAGTGAGCCAGCAAATGGGCAATCCATCTCTTCCCCTCTTTCTCTGTAACTCTTTCAAATTTTTTTTGACAGGCAGAGTTAGTGTGAGAGAGACAGAGAGAAATGTCTTCCTTCCATTGGTTCACTCCCCAATATGGCTGCTGCGGCTGGCACGTTGTGCCAATCCTAAGCCAGGAGCCAGGTGCTTCCTCCTGGTCTCCCATGCGGGTGCAGGGCCCAAGCACTTGGGCCATTCTCCACTGCCTCCACTTCCCCAGCAGAGAGCTGGACTGGAAGAGGAGCAACCAGGACAGAACCGGCACCCCAACCTGGACTAGAACCCAGAATACCATACCGGTGCTGCAGGTGGAGATTTAACCTAGTAAGCCGCAGCGCCAAGCCTCAAACTTTAAAATGAAGTAGATGCTGTAGTTTAGCAAAGAGAGAAAGGAAGGAACAGAGAGAGCAAGAGTAAGGGGGAGGGAGAGAGGTAGGCAAAGGGGTTTTATATGAATGAATGAGTAACAACATTTTTGCCAGGGAGAAATCTATGAATAAGAGATGTATTTGGATGCCAGACCCAAGGGTCATATCTTGAATTGACAGATGGCATTTGATACCTGAACATGAAAATATTCATCAGCCTGATATGTAAAGTTTGGGTGTTCTTGCTCCTAGAAGCATTACGTCAGCAAAGACATGAGCAGTGCATCTTGCTTTAAAGTATTTGGTCTCACATGTGTGTGAGCATAAAGTAAAAGATTTATGTACTATGGCATATCTTTAGGGAGAAACGAAGATCTATAATATGTGAATTTTCAAAAAGCTTTTAAAAATGGAATTACAATGTTATATGGATGCAAACATTTTGAAATCCATGCATAGTTCTATGCAGTTCCATGAGCTTTCTGAAGACCCCCCCATGTACATCACTTACAAAACACTAATCAAAATTATTCAGTCCAAAACAACATGTACATTTTTTGAATGCCTTCTCCTTCTTGGATATACCATGCCCATTTTAAAACAATACGTACTTTCGGGGCCGGTGCTGTGGCTTAGCGGGTTAACACCCTGGCCTGAAGCACCAGTCCCATATGGGCGCCTGTTTGAGACCTGGCTGCTCCACTTCCCATCCAGCTCTCTGCTATGGCCTGGGGGGAGGGGGGGAACGCAGTGGAGGATGGCCCAAGTCCTTGGGCCCCTAAACCTTCGTGGGAGACCAGGAAGAAGCTCCTGGCTTTGGATCGATGCAGTTCTGGCCATTGCGGCCAGTTGGGGAGTGAACCACTGGATGGAAGACCTCATTCTCTCTGCCTCTCTTCTGTGTAACTTTTTCAAGTAAATAAATCAATCTTTGAGGAAAAAAAACCATACCTACTTTGATATGGAAAACAGACTATCAACATGCCTCCACTAGTGAGGGGAACAATTTCAAATAACCTGAATCTTCTCCATCTCCCAAGTCTTAATGACTTAAAAAAAAAAAAATTAAGACAGCATGTAGGTATTGGGCGATGATGACTCCCAGTATGTAAGTGGGAGGAAAACTCAAGAGTTTAAAGCAGTATCTTCATGACATTGATAGGAACTATCAGACTCTGCTACAATTTCTAGAAATTGCCCATAAAATAAGATATAATCTGCTTAGCCTTGGGATAAAACTTCAGGGAAGCAACAAAATGTGAACTTTGGTTTTAATTCTTGAGCTACTTCAGGGCCATGACATTTAGATCAATGTTGAAGAACATGAGTTGATGGGGCCAGTGCTGTGGCGTAATGGGTAAAGCTGCCGCCTGCAGTGCTGGCAACCCATATGGGCACCAGTTCATGCCCCTGCTGCTGCACTTCTGATCCCGCTTTCTGCTATGGCCTAGGAAAGCAGTGGAAGATGGCCCAAGTCTTTGAGCCCCTGCACCCACGTGGGAGACCTGGAGAACTCCTGGCTTAGGATCAGCGCAGCCCCAGCCTTTGCAGTCAACTGGGGAGTGAACCAGCGGATGGAAGACCTCTGTCTCCCCCTGCCTCTCCTTCTGTGTAACTGACTTTCAAATAAATGAATAAATCTTTAAAAAAATATATGAGCTGATAATTTTGTCCTGGGCTGCACAGGTGGGCAGTGCAAAGGTAAAACTCAAAGAGCATCTGATTACAAACAGCACCTGCTGGCTCTGGCGTATCATGGGATCGTGATACTTCTTTGAGAATAAATCTATTTTCTCCAAAGTGTAAGACGTTTAAAAAATCTCAGTTGTTAAGCTAAAAAATTGATCCATTGAAAGCAGCATTGAACTCTCTTGCCCCCAGTGTGTTCTGTTTCACTACTTTTGCTGCCCTGATAGTCAGTGTCTGGAGAGTAAGGAACGGAGCCCATGAGGATATACTGACTATTCAGAGACCACCTAGGGAAGAGGCAGTGGTGCTATGGGTTCCTCAGATGCACGTGTCTCTTATAAGTGAGGCCTCACTACCAGTTATCAGGACTATTGACTCAGGAAGTGAAACTATCTTCTGGCTTCTGTAGATCATTCCTGGAAATGTTTATCTCCTAATTACATATTTTTACTAACAACACTCTAACCTAGCAAACAGACCACTGATGCATTTAACAGTTTGAAAGAAGTGTGCATATTACAGAGTTAAAGTGACTTCTAAGGACTTTAAATGTAAGTAGTTTTTGCTTCTTTAATGTCCTCTCCTCTCCAAAAATGGTGCTAATAAGCAAAAGAAGTCTATTGAATTTGGTTCCAAGCACAGGTGCAAATTGAGAGTGGCAATGGAAATAATGATGTAGTCTCAAAGTGGTTGAGGTACTAGATCTTAAAAATATAAATCTTTGAGGCATCTGGATTCCTTAAAGAAAAGAAACAGCTTAAATTATTTAGCATGAATGTATATCTAATCAGAATACCTCTCTAACACTGTAATTCCCATAGAATGAAATCACTGTAAGAGTAACATTAGCCGGCTGCAAAGTTTTTGACTAAGTACATGAGTGTACTTCAAACACATCATGGAAAAATAGAACTAAAAATAAATGTAGGATTCCAAGATGACTGAACAGGGAAAAGACCTGCCGATTCTGACCAGGGGAAGAGAGCAGAAGCAAAGTGGAGACAGTACATTTCCAAGGAGTGTTGGAGACGTTTAAAGTGGAAATTCTACAGAAAGCAGGACACCGTGGAGCAGCATGGGAAGTGTGGACATCTGCATGACACCTGCAGCTGGGGACTGAAGGAGACGCCAGCTTCAGAGAGTAAGGCGAGAGCAGACTGGCAGCCAGTGCCACTGGTGTTACTGTCTGAGGGTGGACCCTGTGGACCACACTGATTGAGCCCAGCCTGAAGCCCTAGCAGAGAGCAGAGTACCCACAAAATCCAGTAAAGGAAAAGCATGTGTCTTTCTACCCATCTTCCACCAGTGGTGCCTCATAACCGACAGGGAGAAGGTGCCATCTATACACTAAGAGGCTGCAGCAGCTCTCTTGTGAGCCCATGATCAGTGAATTTTACCAGAGGGACTGTGTTACCCAGTGACTGAGTCTGTCTGGGAGGGTTGACAGGGGCTGGGCACCCACTTAGGACTGTGAGGTGCTCCCATCCTCTCAACCTATTATAGGCTCTAGGACTCAAACCGCCAAAGTGGAGGACTCACAGGCAGCTGGCCCACAGACAGCTAGGTCTGGCTGTGTTTCTGCTCTCTGTGGGCAGGGAAGGCTCCCAGAGCTACAGCCCACAACTGTGGGAGTCATGTGTGCTGAGACTGTGGGAAGTCTGTAGGATCTGGGGTATAGCTGGGTCTCGGGACAATCACTGTGTCTAGCATCAGAGGCTCACAGCTTCCTGACTGCCTGGGGTGGGTATTGTAAGAGAGCTCCATGCTCACGGCGAAGACCACACAGATCCTCTGTGCAGTCCATGTGCCAGCATGGGTGGGCATTGAACCCACTGTGAGCTAACTCCAGGCATTAATCACCTTGGAAGTGAGGAGGTGAGGTTGTGATTATGCCAACAGGTGAAATCAAATCCTAGCCTGTGCTGAGAATAGAGGAGATCTACCACAAGTGAACTTGGTATCACCCTGAATTCTTGCCCCACCCTGGGGCACTGATAAGAGCTCCCTCGCCCCACCCAGCACACACACTTCTGGGTATTCACTGAAGGAGCAGACTCTCCACTAAACCATAGAGGCACAGTTCAAAGATAAAACCCTACAGAGGAGGAAACCAACAGTGTTTCCACAAACGCTTAAAAATAAACACAGGTACAAGAGACAAGAACAAGGAAAACAATATGACTCCTCCAAAGAGCACAACACTTGAATATTAGCATTAAATATTAGCATGTGAAGATGAAGAGATTGATGAAATGCCCAAAAAGGAATTTAAAAGAATCGTAAGATTACTCAGAAACACAGAAACAAATTCATGAGATAAGGAAACCCATATACTATGAAGATTTTTCTGAGATATGTTGAAGAGAAATCAAACTGAACTATTAGAAATGAATAATTCAATGTGTCAAATAGAAAATCTATGGAAAGCCTCAGAAACACTGAGTGAAACAAAATAAAGCATATCTGAGCTAGAAGACAAAGCCTTGAAAAGAAAAAATTAGAAAACCTGAAAACAGTGTTCAACATTTGTTGAATACTATCAACTCCTAATAGACATGATCAGAAAAGATCCTCACCATGACATAGTCAAACTTTCAACAGTAAAACACAGATTCTAAAATGTGCATGAGTGAGACCCTAATTACCTTTAGAGGGTTCCCAATTAGACTAACAACTGATTTCTCATTAGAAACCCTACAGGCTTGGAGAGAATACATAGTCCAAGTTCTAAAAGAAAGAAACTATCAACTCAGAATATTATATCCAGCAAAGCTCTTATTTATAAATGATGGTGAAATAGAGACCTTCCAAAACAAACAGAAATTGAAAGAATTTGTCACCAGCCTTAGAAATGATTCTTAAGGATCTGCTACATAAAGAGAGTGATAGTCACCTTATGAGAGAATGTGAAGGCAGAAAATCTAGTAAAAATGCAAAGGAAATCCAAAGCAAGCAATAGGAATAACTTGGAAAAACAATAAGACCAAGTCATTACTTATCAATAATAACCTTGATTATAATTCTCCAGTTAGAAGATACAGACTGGCTGAATGGATTAAAAAAACACGATCCATCTATTTGCTGCCATTAAGAAACACACCTCACCAACAAAGCCTGAAAATGAAATAGAAAAAGATATTCCATGCTAACAGAAAGCAAAGTGAGCAGATATATAATCATCCTAATATAGACTTTAGCACAAAAACTTGAGACATAGAACACTGTGTAATGATTAAGGGATCAATTCAACAGGAATATATGACTATAATAAATGCATATATACCCAATGCCAGAGTACCTGGCTATTTAAAAGAAATGTTAATGGACCTAAAGGGAGACATAGACTCCAATTCAATATTAATGGAGGACTTCCTCATTTTCATCAATGGACAGATGCACTAGGTAGAAAATAAACAGCGGGGCTAATTTACAGTATGGATCAAATGGACCTATCTACAGAACAATTCTTTCCACAGTTGAGGAATACACATTCTTTTCATCAGTGCTTGGACCTTTCTCTAGGAAAGAGGATATGCTAGGCCAGGAAGCAAGGCTCAGCAAATTAAAGACATTGAAAGCATACCATGTATCTCTTTTTGACCACAATGGGATGAAGCTGGAAATTAACAACTTAAGAATCTCTAGAAAATATGCAAACACACGGAGACTGAACATTCTCCTGAATGAACAATGGGTCATAGAGGAAATTAAATCACTCATGGAAATAAATGAAGATGACAATACAACATATCAAAATGTTTGCATAACAAATCAAAAGCAGTATTGAGAAGGAAGTTTATAGCAGTTAGTGCCAATATAAAGAAACTGAAAAGGCTTTCAAGTAAATGAGCTATAAATGCATTTTAAAGACCTATAAAAACAAGAACAAACCAAACCCCAAATTGGTAGGAGGGAAGAAATAATTAACATTAGAGAATAAAAATAGACAATGTCATGGCTAAGGAAGAGCTTGTTCTTGGCTATATCTATATGTGGTATGAGAGAGGGCAACAAGGTTAAACCTACAGTTTTTGCAGGTGTTATAGTTATTGAGAAGCGCAGTAGACCTACTGCTATGAATGTCTGACAATTTAATGATGATGAGTCCTGCTGCTGCCTCAAAAGTCAGAGAAATCCTTTCATGATGCCACTAGATAAACCATGTGCTGACTCAATGATACAATCATGGATATTGCTTAAGCACTTGCCAAGATTTTGTTAGGACAAAATATTTGTATCCGTTTTTCTTTGCCCTTAATGTCATGTGAAAGTTATTGCTCAAAGAAACCTAAAAGTAGCAAAGTTTGAACTGCTGTTGAAATGCTTATCTTGATGAAAATCTCAGAATATTTGCTACAACTCTGCAAAAATGGAGCCAAAATATTAATGTATTTTATTAAATTTAGCAGTGAAAACAGAATTAGCAGAATACACGTCATGAATTTATTATACTTCATGTAAGTAAAATATGTAAAATGTCAAATATTTTTATCTTGGTTATAATCTAAAATTTGATATTTTCACTGAAATTTTTCTTCTAAGAACACATGTGGTTTTCAAATTTCACATGGAATTTTGCTGAGACATTTATGTTAAATAAAGCAAAAATTAAAAGTCTTTCTGCTAATTTATGAGTACCAATATGTTTGTTTTATTGTTGTTTAACTATATAGACTGGTGATTATAAGGCCTGAAAAGAGATTCAAATGATCTAATCAGAAAAACATTCACAGATATATATTAGTGACTGAACTGGGATTTATTTAGTTGAGTGACCAGGACCCTTTAACTTTTTACTGAAAGCATTGGGTCACTAACTTATGACTCCCAAAAAATTTCTAAAATGATTTAGGGAAAATTTCAGAGTCTGAAAAATATTCATACTCTCAGAAGAATAAAAAAAAAAAAGTTTCAAACAATGACGGGCTTTTTCAGGGTTAGCAACGTGGATTTACATATACTGTAATAAAATACAGAAAAATTATTTTCAAAATTTGACTTTTGAATAAAATCTTGTTTCAGCTGAAGCAGAAATTCAAGCTTCACAGAAATCCAGTTTTGGTGCATATGTTACCTAAAAGATTTCTCATGAAGTTTGTCTTTATTTATCTCGGGAATTAACACCTTAATACAAGTCTACCATTGTTTTCCAACAGTTACAACACCCTCAAGGATGCCACTGGCTTGTTTTTATCTGAGTACATTATAGATTAGATTCTAACCATCACACTGTGCTGTAAGTCGACAGGTACATTTTATAATATCCAGGACTAAAAAAAAGGCAATTTTTTAAAAAACAGAATTTCTATCACTGTGCAACTACACATTGCAAATCCTGTAAAGTTTGTATTTCTTCTATAAAAATCAGCTTGTGATTTCACTCCTAGACACAGGTAAGCAGGTTTTCTCCCTTTTGTAGTCTGTGAACCTGGCCAATTACTCTATCTTTCTCAAAGGTGATTGTGAAGTGAAAGTTTACGATAAGGGAAATAAAGCTTGGGCACAATGGTTTTGCATTCCTGTTCAGAGGCAGATGCTGGTCTGATGGGGCTGCCTACAACCTCCTAGACAACGTGTTTCCGTCCCTGTTGGGAGAAAATCAAGAAATGGGCGAAGGCTACGATCAACTCAAAGTAGAGAAGGTGTGGGAAGTGGGAATGGTGGCCTCTTTAATGTCACGTGATGAACACCAATACAATCCCTGGGCCGTAAAAATACATCTGTTCATATGCAAAAGGGTTCTGTACAGTTCTTTTTCCTCTTATTTTATGCTATTGAAGTTTCAAAAAAGCTAGGAAGGGGGTAGAGCTGAAAATGAAAATCAATGTCATTTCAAGAATGGTTTGTTCTTCTTACACTTCTATGTTACAGTTTATACAAAATAGGCAGCAAACTCTCTGTATCTGTGGCTTCTATTCATTTATTTGAATATCCCTACTGAGCAACCTCTGTGTAGCTGGTACTAGGCTAGGCATTGGAGAAAGACACAGAAGATGTATTTTTGGCCTTTCAGGAGTTCTTAGACCAGTGTAGGGGAAGGACATGCAAGGATAATGCATGTTATGTTAAGAACACTGTGGAAGCTTTTAATCTGACAGGCACAACCGTTTCACAGATAAAGCAGCGTCTTAATTTAATAGCCAAAGAGGAGTTCAAAAAGCAAAGGACAAAGAAATTGTGGTCATGTGCAAAGAAACAGGAAACAGGCACACAGGAAGGTGGGTGGAGAGTAACTGTACAGGATACATGGCTTGCTTTGGCTTGAGCCAGTCATGATCCCTGTTGAAAATAGAGGGATAAACATGGATTAGAATTGTGCTGAGGAATGGAGGGAATCAAAGCGGGGGAGGACCTGGTCTCTCCATCCTGTCTCCCAAAAGAGATGTGCAGGGGAGAAATGAGAAGGGGCCTGTTCTTAGATATACTTGGTGTTGTGTGAACACCCTTGTATGTGGGGTCACCCAGGAGTGTGAATGCCTATTCACCAACCCACAGACCTCTGTACAGGAGAAACACAGTTTACCCTGAAGCTTCTCAGCCTTATCCCAGCATTCCGTTGTAAGTCACACACATAGGAGTCTCCAAAATGAGACATTGGAGGTTTTCTTTCTTTGATATTTAATGTTGCAATAACAATCCTCATGTTACTGAGGGCTTAAGAGGTACAGTTCAAGAGATAGCTTACAGGACTAATACAAGCATAGTTGTATGTACTTTTGATGTATATCTCCAACCTACACAACCAATATTTCTGCCATATGTGTGCCTGCTATATTTTCATTGAAGATTTTTTCCCCCTTACAATAAGAACATGTCTTCAGGTCAATTCACTAAACTATGGGTTTGTTGTCAGGGGAACACCTGTGAGGGCAGCTATGTTCTTGGTTTTTTGGGAAGTATGTTATTGAGGAAAGAGATATTAGACAAGAATAAGATTTCAGGTCTCCAAACTACAGTTGGCAAACGCAGTTGGCTGAAAGGTGACACTCATGTTCAACCACTTGTTTGCTTTTAATAACAGCTAATTTTCAAAGTCTAGTTTGTATACAAACAAAACTGGCCTAGTTGAATGATTTGAGTCATCTTTGTTATGAAGATCGCTTTTTTAAACAATATTTCTTTTATTTGAAAGGCAGAGGCACAGAGAGATATCTTCCATCTACTGGTTCATTTCCCAAATACCTGTAACAGCCATGGCTGGGCTGGGCCAAAGTCAGGAGCCTGGAACTCAACCCAGCTCTCCAAGGTGGGTGTCAGGGATGGCAGACCTTTGTTCTTTACCTCATACTTCCCAGATTGTGCCTAAGCAGGAAGCTTGGTCAGAAGTGGAGTGATCAGGTCTTGAACTCAGGCATTGAGATTGGAATGTGAATACCCCAAGGGGGGACTTAACTGCCATGCCAAATACCCACCCCTGAAGATACTTTTTTATGTAAAGCATCTAAAGGACACACTTATACCTTATAATACCAGATACACTTTGTTTTCATCATTCAAGAAAATGTATAATGCAAACATATTACACATTTATGCATTAAATAATTCAATGATATAAAATGAATTCATTCGTGAATCAAAGTTGTAGCCATGTTTTAAAAGTGTGTATTTCATTTAGCATAATGTAGATCCATAGACATAAGTCCATTGACTCCTGACCCCAGGGGAATATGCCCCAAAGGTTTTCTAGATCACATTAGTGCTCTTGGATAAAGATGTAAAGGATCCTAACAACAATCTTGTTATCTAGTAATGCACATAAGATGTTTAGGGATGTGCGTTCAATCTCAGACTTCGTATTTTTTAAAAGAAAGATGCCTTATAAAAAGAATGACAATGATTACATCTTCAAAAAATAAGACCTCTTTGGAGAAACCAATAATAATAAGGCATATTACTTAAAACGGAAAAGAAGGCTAAGGGGGACATCAGATTCCTCAGGCCTCTGTTGGTGCTAAGGACTTTCCATAATTTGTTTCTAACAACAAAGCTGCATACAAAGATATTTTAGCCCTAAATTTGTGGAGGAGGAACAAGTGTCAGACAGAGGGCGAGAGTGATTGGGACGCATAGGCGGTGAGATTTTCGTGTCTGGTATGTAAGGCCAGGCAGACCCTGCTTTTCTATCTGTGTGCACTTAAAACCACTCTGTAGGCCTCAGTGTGGGAAGAGGCAAGAATGACATTATTCAAAACTCAACTCTACCCTTAAAAAAAAAAAAAAAAAGAAATCACACTTTTAATCGTGAAAAGCAAAAAATACAGCAAAGCTGTTTAATGGAAGGAGGCTATTCTTTTTCATTCTTGCTTCTTGGTCCTGAAATTTAATGAATTTATTTTCAATCCACAGATTTATATTTGTCAAACCACTGGTCTCAGAGGGATTAAATATGACTCCGTCTCAGGTTCTATGAAATTACAAAGAAAATCAGTCAATGTTAATTGAAATGTATTATCATGGTGTTCAGGTACATGGTCAGGATGAGTAATGGGCTTTCTATTTTGGCAAGTTTATAAATTAGTTAAAGCTACAAGAATGTGGCTTAAAGAGAATTGGCAAACACATGTTTCATTCAACATTCCTTGTCCATTGTTGGCATCAAGTTATCTTGTGTTTAATGATTTAGTGACAATTTCATTTGTTCATGGTAGCAAGAACTACTGCTTTCCCAAAGGAAAAGTATTAAGAGAAAGAACATTGGAGAAAGCAATAAGCAACTTAGAAACATCAGGATGGTCTCATCATAAAACCAATCCTCCATTCAGCCCAGTGTCAGTAATGAGAATCTGTGGAAGAAGCTGGAAATTCTTCATGAAATCCACATGACCAGGAGAATTCCTATAGTATCATGAAAATTCATTTTTCAATAAAACATTTAGTTTCTCTAAATAATCTTTTAGATACTTGACTTTCAGAAACAAGTACAGCAAAATTTGTAATTTTTTAAATATTGAGATTCCAGGTTCAACTGTTTAAACACAGAGAGAAGCACTGGTAGTTTGCTTTACCCATGTTCTCTTAGCATCATGCATGATTTTCCCTCTCAGTTGATCAAAGTAGTGAGTAAATTCACATCAGATGAACATAAAGGGGGTCTCTGGGTATAATAGGCTACCCAGGTTTTTAGCAAAGTTTCTGAGAATAACCCAAAGTTATATAATTCTACCATGTCTATTATGTTTTATGTGCAGAAATTCTAAGTTCCTTGCATTATGCAATATGGTAAGGGATTATTATGAAGGTCCCAAGCTCATTTGTGAACATAGTAAGCAAAAACTCACTAGAAACAGAATTTATGTTGTGTTATTATAGAGAAATTGTCCAATATTAATGTAGGGTGGTCATACTTCCATCAGATGAAATAGATTAAGTTGTTAGACAAAAAGATCATGTAATGATAAAAAGTTCAATTTTCCAAGAAGATATAATTGTACATTTGAGGGTATTCAAAAATGTTTGCCATGAGCTTTTGAAAGCTACTTCATATGCATGGATATCAAAATTGTGCAGCAAAATCTTTTAATCCCATTTGCCAGGAACTTTTGATGGGCCCTCATGTATATGCATTAATATCAGAGTACTCAGGTATGTAAAGCATCATCAGAGTTGGAGAATTAGGAAGTAATAATAACGATAGATTCCAATCACCCTTCTCAGCAATGAATAAAGTAACCAGACAGAAATCAATTTGAATCCAAAGAGCTAGAACAACACTGTCTACAGAGCCCAAATAAACTGCAACAGTATCAGAATAAATCATCCTAATTAGACTTTACCAGTTTCCTTAGACTACTCCTTAAGAGGTCATCACTTTGCCACAAGTGTTTCCTGCGTCCTCCTATTCTCGATTTCCAAATGTTACAGCAGTCCAGCGGCAAGTTCTTTTGTGATACTCAAAGAGCTCATCGAATTCCAAGGCTTCAGACAGAATCTCTGTGCTTAGGACACCCAACCTTGCATTTCCAGTGCTGGCCTCATCTCTAATATCTAACTGCTTGTGGTGGATGGTTAACAGTCTCCTCAATCTCAGTAGGTTGAAAAATAAAGAAACCAATTTAATCTCCTACTTCCTGACCCAAATCATCATCTCTCGTGATTTTCCTGATCCTGTAGATGCTGTGACTCTTAGGTGTCTGCCCACCCTTATGCCTCCCCCTGTACCCACAATCCATCAGTTTTGTGTGTTTGCTGTGCACGAGGGAAAATACATTTAATACACCTAACTTACTGAGCATACTAGCTCCACCACAGAACACACAGTATCAGTTGTGTCACATTGTGATCTCATGGCTGAATCAAGTAGATATAACATTACAGCTGCCCTGGCTCCGAAGAAAGGATATGGGCAACTACCAGGAAAGGACCCAAATTCTAAATTCAACGTGTGGTGTATGCTGAAGGGTAGTGCGTTTGCTCCATTGTCATATCAAGAAATACCAAGCCAAACCACAATATATTGGGGATATCTGTCAATGTCTAGTAGGGCAGATGTTTGAAACCATCAACTGTCCTTTCCTCTACCACATAATTGAGGCTGTTCAAAGCTCTGTGCTGTTTCAGATGAAGGGGGGTCCTTGTGCTCTGTCAGGAGAGCCAAGCCCTGAAGTAGCTCAGTGTGCAGTTTCTAGCTCCTTTCCTTTGTAAAATCTGACAATTGGATGGCAATGAGTTGAAGGATATTAATCTTGTTTGACTATTGGAATACTCAATACGCGTGTAACATATGGCTGTATGATTTCTTTTTGCATTTAGAATAGCACAAAGTGAAATAAAACCCATAAACTTCTTTTTACTATATTACTATTATATTCACTCGAAAATGCTAAAAAATAATGGTCAATCTTCCCTAAGCACTTTATTTTCACACCTGGATGTATAATGGCTGGATGGGTCAAAGTTAATTGATGTTAATCAATATTTACTCATATGGGTACTAAATAAACCAAAAATTATGTGAACGTGGATATATAAAAGTGAGTATATTTTTGCTTGTTCAGCAACTAGGATTGAATTAAATACATCTTAAAAGTATGTGAATAACATTTAAATATTTGTGTGAACACTCCTTATTTCTTGTGAAATTTCAACATTATCAGATAGGCTATCTAGCTGTAAACACCAATTTACGTTCTTTCACAAATGCTGGTATTAATAAGACTCAATATAGCCTCTATATATTTTTTCTAGAATAAAAATGCCTAAGCATGCAAATTAGCCTGAAATTATCTGAATCAAATACCCTGAATTAAGTGCTTTATTGGCTATTGAACAAGAGGGTTGACATTTTCATTTATTTTGATGCTTTTCAAAGTGAAATAATATGCACTGGATGAATCTTTAATTCTTTCTTTATGAGAACTGTAATTGTTTCTCAGTGATTTAATCTTAGAGTATGGTTCTTACAAATCCTTTTTCTTTTTGTGGATTGTAGTTATTTGCATATGTGACCCTCTTCCTAGCGAGGATAACATGAATGCTAATGGATGCTCTGTAAGTACTTCTGTTCAGCATTGCAGGTAACAGGACTTGAGTGATGAAGACAGCTGCCCAGAAGACAGCGCTGTGTGATCTTGAGGAGAGTCCTTAGGTTACACTTCCGAGCAGAGAACAGAACAGAGCTATTTAATTTTGACAATTTTGGCTATTTTGGATTTTTCAGGAATGGAAAATCCCCAAAGAATTCCTCACATAAATAAAAATTTGTGTTCTTTTCATAGGGTTGACAAAATTAGGGCAACAGACTATATGATGTAAAAGAAAAGAAATTTGCTCCCAGAGTTTGAGACTAGAATTCAAAAATCAAGGTGCTGGCAGGACGGCGCTCCCTCTGAAGCCTCTGGGGTGGGTAGGGGAGAGGAGGGAGTTTTTCCCTGCAGCTTGCAGCGTCCCACAGCCACAGGCAGTTCTTGGCAGAGGCAGCTGCTTCCCAGTGCCTCCCAGGGCCATCTTGGTCCCCGCATTTCCACTGGTGTCCTCTCTGGGCCAACACACTCCTCGAGAGGTCTCCTGTCGAGTTCAGGGTCCACTCCAATGATCTCATCTTCACTTGATTTCCAAATAAGGTCACACACTCACATGTCCTGGACTACCTGTTGACAGAAATAGCCAGGATCTCTAAAAAGGTTAATATGTTTATTCAGGGCAGAATATGGATGACTTGGGCCCAGGAAACACAAGCCAGCAACTTTCCCTGAGTCTTCAAAAGTGTTTCAAAGTAGCTAAATTCCAGCCAAAATTTGGGTTTTATACAGCTGAGTGCACATGGCTAGGTCTGAAAAGGAGTGAATTTTTCACTGGTTGAAAATGACTATTGACATCAGAGAGAGAAGGCTTGATCTCTGGAAACAAGCTACTGAAAAGAAGACTATGGATTAATTTTGGGAAAGACATTTCTGAGAATAAATAGGAACCCAGATAAAACAAATGATCACTTGAAGTTGCTTTGGATGGCTAAGACAGGCCCTCTGTGTATGACATCCAAGTCAAGTCACCTGTTGGATAAGATTAATAGCTCTGTCCAGTCACTCCTCAGACAAACCACCAGGAGTTTCTCTTGAGTGCTAGCAGGCTTTTTAGGGGCAGTTTGTCTTCAGACTTCAACGTATCTTTAGAAGGGAACACAATTCAACCTATAAAAATATTGTGCCTGCAGATCCATGGCAATCACTGTTGAAAAGTGGATCAAAACTATTAATTTTCTAATAACTGGATTTGCACTAGTTTCTTCTTTATTCTCTTGTGCAAATTCGTTTTGTGGCATTGGCTTCTGAGACCTGTTTTAAAGATCTATTCCACAACTTGAATTCAACAAATCATCTTTTTATATTGGACTGATAGCTACAAAGCAACTCTCACTAGCATTTAGCACTAATTTGAACAGTTAATAATTCAAAAATCCAGTTTTAAGTTTTTTCTAAGAAACAATATTTCAGATCTTTATCTTGTCAAATCAAAGTGATTGTAGCAAATTGTTTGAGTTGACTCCATATAAGAGGTACCTCTAGCATCTTTATCCTTTGTTCTTGGTTTTAAAGATTTCATTTGAAAGGCAGAGTTACACAGAGGGAGAGACACAGAGATCTTCTATTTGCTAATTCTCTCCTGAAAACGGCTGCAGCAAGTGGAACTGGGGCAGGATGAAGTTGGGAGGCAGGAGTTCAAGTCTCCCATGTGATTAGCAGTGGCTCAAGTACTTAGACCATCTTCTGCTGCTTCCCAACATATATTAACAGGGAGCTAGATTGGAAGTAGAGCAGCTAGGACTTGAACTGGTACCCACATGAGATTTGGGCATTGCAGCCACTAAACCTGCTGTGCTACAATGGCAGCCCCATTCTTAATTCATAATTAGATGGCATTAAGAATGAACCCTTTGAGAAACATTATTTGGATCATAATTCTTTCCCCAAAGCTTAAGTTTACTCTTAAACTAAGGTTTTGTTCCTGTGCATGTGGCTTTGTTACATTTCTAAGATTGTACTGCAGACCCTTTGTGAGGGGTTTACCATAACTGTGGTTAGAAATGCCTCACGTTGTGAAGGTAGCTTGATAGAGACCAGTGTGAGTGTAAGAGGGGCTGAAGAAAATGGAAGGTTTAGAGAAAAAGAACTTCTGCGCAGTGGAATGAGGAAAATAGCCCTGAAAGCAATCACGCCTAAAGCAGTTACTCCTGTTCTGTAACCCTGGAAGATGGGTTTCAGCTCCATCCCTGGGGCAGCTCGGGGGAATTCCACCTGCCCTGCACCACGGGGGCTATTGGGTCCAATAATGCTGTGCTAACAAGGTCCTGGGAGGATTTTTGGGATTTCCACATACAAAATTCCCCCACCCACACTTTCCCAGAAGGAGGCGGCGAGGAAAAGCAGGGTACCCACACTCATGCCCATAAGAATTCTAGTCAGAGTGCAGACAGGCTCTCAGTCTCTCCCGAGATGCCTGCCTGGTCTATCAGATGTAGGAGTCTGTCTTCACTTCTTCAATAAAGCTTTGCATAAATTGCCTTCTTGTCTGCTCATTCATCTGCTCTTGCTTCTCCTGCTTCATTGTGCATAGAACACGTTCCTGGGGTTCAAATCAGCAGCAACACTGTGACAAAGGAAAAATATCCTTGTGGTCTTCATTGTTGAATAATGTCTTTTATTCTATTTTATCTATTATTTTCCAACCTCAGCACTACTGGCATATTTAATTCAGTTGGAAGGCTGGGGGAGGGGGGTGCTGTGCATTTTTGGGTGTTTAGCAGCATCTCTGATCACTACCTAGAAGATGTCAGGAGAACCCTCTCCCTCTACCTCCTGGAGAATCAGATACACCTGCAGACTTTGCCAAATATCCCATCATAACAGCTCTTGTTTCTTAGTTTATTTTGGAAAGAAAATTAAATACATATGTCTGTATGGATTGACACTTGATTGCTATTCATATCGATATCAATATTTACTTTCTTGATATTGTATCATGTTTATTAGTGAGCATTTTATGGAGGTTTGTTAATAAACATTTCATCTGAAGTCATTTTGAAGGGGTTTATTAGGAGATGTTTTGTGATTCAAACCTGAACTCTTTCTCACACATGGAGACTGAGAATGATGGCCCAGGAGCCACAGTTGTGTCCTAATTAAAATTACTCGCTCAACAGCCCTTCTGAGATAAACAAGCAGAGGGAGGGAGGAGGTGGGGGAATTTGGGATGGAAGAGGTCTTTGAAATGTTTTGAAAACTGTTGATTTTTTTAAATTCTCCTTTAAGTAAGGAAAATAATTTGGAAGATATAAAATAATTGACCCAGTTGTGATGACTCAATTTTTATTGACTTGCTTTTATTCGATAGGCATAAAATTGTACTTCATATCTTGATGATGAATCTGTTCCAAACTCTAAAACATTGATGCATCTTGCAATGGAACCGCTGCCCACATTCTTTGACAAAATAAGTCCAGACCATCCTGAGCCATGGCAGGCCTGCTTTATGCATAAAATAATCTTTAACTCAAACCTAAGAGAATTCTACAGCATTATGACCTATTTCCAGTTACTATGCCCTGAAATTCATATTGCTGTCCATTGATATTTTCATAAATATTTGACTAAAGCAGCTCATGTGTTCAGATCTATGTAAATAGTTGTTCATTTAGTAAACAATGCTTTATAACTGAGGTTCTAGTCTTAAGTGTGTTAACTCCAAACTCTTGAGATCAAGAGATGACCGAAATGCATGATTTACTGAGCCACTGCAGATGCTAGTCAAGAAGAAAGGAAGAGAGAAGGCACAAGTTTTCTGAGGCCCTAGCAACAAGGCTAGGCAGCTGTCAGAATAGTGTCCTCTAGAAGGGCATTGACTTCCTGGCTCTTGGCTTTGGTCTAGATAGGCATTTGGAGAATGAACCAGAAAATGATAGATCTTTGTGTGTATATCTGGCTTTTGAATTACAAATGAAAACAAATCCACTCTCTCTGCCTCTCCTCTCTGTAACTCTTTCAAATAAATAAATCTTTAAAAAAAAAAAAAAAAGTAGGGGGGACTGCACTGTGGCTCACCGGGTTAACGCCCTGGCCTGAAGCACCAGCATCCCATATGGGCTCTGGTTCTAGTCCCGGCTGCTCCTTTTCTGATCCAGCTCTCTGCTATGGCCTGGGAAATCAGTAGAAGATGGCCGAAGTCCTTGCACCCCTGCACTCGCGTAGGAGACCCAGAAGAAGCTCCAGCCATTGCGGCCATCTGGGGAGTGAACCATCGGATGGAAGACCACTCTCTCTCTCTGCATAACTGACTTTTGAATAAATAAATCTTTAAAAAATGAAAACAAATTTCCAAAGAGAAAACTGTCCTTTAGAACAAAAAAACTGAAGCATTTCATAATGAAAATTTGGGGAAATGAAAGTGTATTTTGGTTACATCGACCTGATATTGACTTTAAGAGGAGCGATCAATGCAAACAGGCAGAGTTCTGAGAAGAGTGTGGTGTATGAGGAGAGAGACCTGCTGCTTCTTGATTGGTTGGATTGTAAGCAGACACCTGCAGGGCATTGAGGGTCTATCCTTGGGGTTTCCACTCAAGGACTTGCCACACACACAGGGCTGTGGAGATCTTTGTTGTTCTTGCTGGCTTAGCCCACGCTGTCAGTTGATTAATTTCTCCTACATCCTCCCCTCCGCCCTCCAATCTTCTAATTAGATTTAGTACAGCTCAGAATTTTTCTCTTATCAAGCACAAGGAGCCGTTGCTGCTAGCAATCTCAAACAAGCAAGAAGCAAAATACAATGAAAGCCTTAGCCCAGCAATTCACAACTGAAGAAGGAATTTCAGGGAAGTTGGTGTTGGAGGAGGGGAGGGAACTAAAGGCATTGAGAAGTCATAAAGATCGATTTGCGAATCTGAAACTAGGCCAAAACAGCATCAAAATTATAAGCTGATAAGTAAACAAGCTACTCAAGCCATTATATGCATCATTTCCATGAGTGAAAATGACAAATCCTGAAAACTAGGGTTTATGTTCTTTCGTAAGAGAAATTTTTTTCTAAAGGATAATTTTTAAAATTAAAGAGGCAGAGACACATTGCTGAACCATCTGCTGGTTCACTCCTGAAATGCGCGTGGCAGCCCCCTTCACTCAGAGAGGACTGAAGCCAGGAGCGCAGGAGCTCAGTCTAGGCCCTCCATGTGGGAGCAGGAGCCCAGTGACTGGAGCCATCAGTGCTGCCTTCCAAGGTGAAGTTGGGGGTTAGGACCCTGAGTGAGGTGAGGAATCCAGGCACTCAGCTGTGAAATGTGGGGATTTTACCTGGCATTGTAACCACTACTATTAACATCTCCCCCATAAAGTATAATTTTGAAATCATAAGATCATGGAGATCCTTGAAAATGTGCCTTTAAGTGAACATGCTCAGAACCATTTGAACAAGGGTCAGTCTGCAAGTCCTAGCACGCACTACCCAGGATCAAGGGCCCTCTGCACACCTGGCCTGGCGTGGGACTACTGCTTCAGTGCAATGCAGGAGTGAACAGATTGGTGTTTGCACAGTTCACTAAGATGTGTGAATTTTTATCAGCAATTTGTAGTCAATAACTAATAGGAGAAAGTTACAGCATCAGATGCACACTCATTACACCTCAATTAACAAAGGGCCCAGTGAGCCGGGTTTGACCCACACCCCTTCTGAGGAAGCACCTTGGAGCAGGAGCACAGGTAGCACTCACATCCATGGGAGTAGCACAGTTTTCTCCCTTGGGGCAAATGGGAGACAGGGACCCTGCTGTGTGTGCTGGAGGATCCCTGGAGGGTTTTGGATTTCAGAGAGCCTTCATTCCTCCAGGGAAAATCAGAATGTGCGTTTTAAGTGTGCCTGACCCTCTGGGCCTGCTGAGGAACCTCATGTTTGGGCAGAGAGACTGGAAGGGCGCACAGTACCTGGAAGGCAGTGTTCTGAAGTCTGAGTGGGAATCCTCGCATCCCCTTTCCACTGCCCAGGGCCCAGGTGCAGAGAGTGCCGTTTCTGTTGCTTCCACCTCTGAGGGTGCTGTCCCAGAGGATGCCAGAGTGCACAGCCTCCACTGCCCAACGCCCAGTTGTTCTCAGAGGAAGGGACAAGCAGAACAGTTTCCTAATGAACCCGAGTTGATGTTAAACAAATAAGAGGGCTCGAGGAGATAAAGGAAACACATTTTTGGATTTTTTAAAATTTTCTTTTTGAAAAGGCAGGTGTTACATTGGATCTTGTGAAGGCTTGAATTAATGCTGGCAAAGTCAAATTAGAGAATTATCCCAAGGCATTGTGAAATGTGTGAAAAGAAAGAAGAAATGATAGCAAAGGGAGGAGACTTGAGGGATGGATCCATAAGACTTCAGACACGAAGTAATGAAGACAGAAAATTTAATAGAATAATATTAAATAGAATTAAATAGTAATTTAAGTCCCTCACAGCAAGAAAATAGTGTCTGCAGATTGAAACGGATCATTGAGTTCCAGACAGGACTGATGACAATAGAAAAATACTACTTACTGACCAGGTGCAAAATCTCCAAGGAGCAAGGAAGCAAAAATCCTGACTGATGTTTATACACATAGCACGATGTATTGTTCTGTTACATTTTTATGTTTGGCTCATGCTCTCTAAAATGTATATATAATAAATGGATTTGATATTAATGAAAACATTTTAATTCAGACCGATACAGCCCAAAGATGAATATGAGGTTTAACAGCGTGAAAATATTAAGACTTTGGTGTCTGGAAAGCACAGCCTTACTAACACGTGGCCACAATTCAGGCATTTATCTTACTGGGGACCGAGTTTACTCATCTTTAAAATGGGGCATTTGGGGACTGGCATTGTGGTGTAGCAGGTAAAGCTGCCATCTCACATGGGTGCCGATTTGTGTCCCTGCTGGGCTGTTCTACTTCTGATCCAGCTCCCTGCTAATGGCCTGTGAAAATTGTTTCGGCCCCTGCCACCATGTGGGAGACCTGGATGAAGCTCCTTGCTTCGGACAGGCCCAGCCCTGGCTGTTAAAGCCATCTGGAGAGTGAAACAGCAGATGGAAGGTCTCTCTCTTCCCTTATCCTCTGTAACTCTTCCTTTCAAATAAGTATTTTTATAAAAAGTTGTGGGAGTGTATCTTCTGGGAAAGTACTAGGGCCCCAGGAACCCTTGTGGGAGCCCAGATGGAGTTTGAGGCTCCTGGCTTTGGTCCGGCCCAGCCCAGGCCTTTGCAACAATTTGGGTAGTGAACCAGTGGTTGAATGATCGTCTGTCTCTAACTCTGCCTTTCAAATTAACAGATCTTGGGAAAAAAAATAAAGTGTAAAAATGGTTATATTGTGTATTAAATGATTGAAATAGGTTATCTTAGGTATTAATAGGTTATGTGCGGTATTAAATGGTTATTTTATGCAAAAACATATTAAGCCCCCTACTCAGGGGAAAGCATTGTGGTAAACAAGCGTATAGCAGAGAACAAGCCAAATGCAGCCAGTGACCTCCAGGAGCTTCCAGACACAGCCAACAGTGCCACAGGTGGAGAAGACTTGACTCAACTCTTAACTCCCTTCTTACCAGGAGTGTGAGTATGTGTGAAAGACAGTCCAACACTGGGTTTCTCATGCTAGGATTCTGTTAGAACATGACAATTAAAGCATGCTTTATAGGTGCCAGGGCTGGGAATGAATTATATTGACGAAATGAGGAACCAAGGAGGAGAGTGGACAAACAAGGAACCTGACAGGTAGCAGGAAAGGCATGGATGCAGGACCATATATCAGAGAGGCCGATTGTGTCAAAGACGGAAAGCCAGTCGGTGCAGACCAGCAAGTGAGGGCCCATCTGCAAAGCACACTACTGCCTTCCCTGTCCAGCTGGAGAGCTAAGAATGACTTTCACAGCTTTAAATGCATGGACAAAAGATAAATGAGGTTTGTGACAGATGAGAATTATGCAAAATTTAAATCTGTCCATTTATAAAGTTTAGTCTGAACATAGCTGCATTCATTGATGTGTTCTCTGTGGCTGCTTCCAAGTAGTAGTGACAGCATAGGATGGTTGTGACAGAGGCCATATGGCCTGCAAAACCTACAGCTTACACACCTGAATCTCCCCAGCCTCCGGAACAGATGAAACAAATTTGGGGAAGTGTCCAGTGAAAGACTGATGAGGTAGACAAGAGGCAAGTCATTCCTTTGCTAGGAACCTAGGAACATTTTGAAGTGTTCCATCTATGGAGAAATGTATTACATTTTCCAGACATCTTAGTAACAACTTTTGCATAACGAGGTTTCCTTCCAAAAGTTCAAGAACTGCCTTATTATAAAGAAAAGTTCTAGACTAAACAAAAAGCATTTATGAATGAACATCTCTTTGCATTCCTGGTGCTACCTGGAGAATAAGCAGCTGCCCGGTGAGAACGAGGGTAATTAGGAAATGCTGGCAGCACCATCATTCTACACTAGATATGAAGGCAGTGGTGCTGTCATGTCGTGAGAATGAGAGCCAAAGAAAGATGAAACAGAGCCAAATGGGCCATTTTGTTCCAGGTTATTCAAATCGGAAGGGACACATCTTGGAAGGACACTAAAGCAAATTTGTTAAGGGGATATTTTCAAAGTTGGAAACTATTGAATGTTATGAGTTGGATGCAGTTTTTAAAACAGATGCTGCTTTGAAATTTCAATCAACTGCTAATTATCTATGCTAATGGGAAAGGAAAGAAGTGGAGATATTGCGAAAGCATGAATAACCCCAATTCCTGTAAGTCTGGCTTTGCCAGGCACTGTTTTTGGCCAGGGATTCACCTAGATAATTATCCTTGCTTAATATTACAAATGATATTTCCTGGGCACTAGTGACTTGTAGCTGAGTTAAGTCACTCAGAAATGGAACCACTTGAGAGAAGCAGTCCTTGCATTTAAAAAAGGTGCTGCCAAATCATATCAGAGTGGAAAATGCCGGGCAATCCTGTAAGAAAGGGAATGTTGAGGCTAGGATATTCCACAGGAAGAGAGCATTAACTAGCCCCAACTGAAACCTTCTGGATCCTTGTGCTGAATTTCTTTTCCCGAGTGCTGCAAACTTCTGGGTAGCCAAGATTCACCTGTGTCATCTCCACATCTCAATTCTAGACTGTGACCCGGTTCTTGTGCTGCCCCAGTACCTCTCTGCCTCTCAGGTTGTAGTAGGAGCTTATTTGGCAATAACGAGTAGATGACAGGACATAAATGTAAGAAAGCCAATTTGCTGAATTGGAAATGGAGGAACATCTAATTGTGTTCTCCGCAGGGACCTGGTGACTAGAAATAGAAACCCAATTGTCTAGCCTAGGCAGTTCTTAGATAAACCTAATCCTTTCCCCCAAGTGAAGTCATTAACTGCTATAGCCAGATGGAAAGGAAGGCCATTCAAGAGATGAAAGAGGCAGAAAAGCTATGATCCTCGTCTCCTGGTTTTCACTGTTGTGGGTAGTCCTTTCCCTTGCATGTATGTGTTACAGGCAGGGCTCTGTGGCTTCTTTCTGCCAACGAATAGGGAAAATGATGGATGAAGATGCTTCTGCACATATCTCACATTTGATGTTCCAAGATGGTAGCAACTCTCGAGTTCTTTTCTGCTGTGTTAGCTTTGAAAGATTAACCTGCAAGTTGTAGGTTGTCCACACTGGCTGGCCCACAGAAAGGAACTGAAAGCAACCTCTACTAACATGGGTGACCAGCAGCCAGCAGCCAGCAGCCATCAGTGCTGACATCAAGAACTGAACTCTGCCATTAGAATGGATTTTTCGTTCCATTTGAATCTCAGCTGGTACCACAGCCTCAGCAACACCTGGTCATTGCCTCGTGCAAACTGAAGCAAGGGCTCAGTTTCTTCCAACAGAGAAGCTTCAGCTGTTAACTGTGGCCATGTGCTATAGAGCGACAGACAACTGCTACAGGAAGAATTCCTTCACATTTAATCCAGGGGTGGAGGACTGAACGGCTTAGAGCAGCGTTTATTAGTTGTGCCTGGGAAGTATATTTAAGTGAGATTGCCCAAGGGAAAAAGATTGTTTGCATAGGAGTACATTGTATCTTACTAAATAAAAGCTTTAAAAATTTTGCAACAGACATCTGAAAGTTAGTGACTTCTTATTTGATAAAAATATTTATTCAAACCACTTTAATTGTCTTAAAATATTCATTAATGTGTTTATTCAAAGCATCTTAGCAAGTGCTAATATGCCAAGTGTTAACAGTCAATGTAACCAAAGTAGTAGTAGTCATTTAAAGAACAAGGATGCTAAGGAGGGTCTCATCTGACAATCATGGCACATCCACATGTATATTGTCTACCAGGACTGTGGGCAGGATTTCTATTATTAACCACAATGAAGATCTTAAGGAGAAAGATATTGTCAGGACTGTGCACTGCCAATTAGGCTTAAAGTCAGAATATAGAAGAGCTTCTTTAGTGGCTTTAAAAACTTCCTAATGCTTACAGCCAGTAGACAGCATGTCAAAGACGTCAACCAATTATACTATGTAGGCTGCCTGTTTATGGAGCAAATTGAATTCACAGCCTTGTCAGATTTCTTAAGTGAGGGTAGAAAAAGGAGTAGAAAGGAGTAGAACCCTGAGACTTTAGCGGAGGATGAACATGGGAATCATGAATGAAGTCTTGTTGTATACCCCTTCTTTTGCACCAAGATCCCTCTGGCCAAGGAGACCAGTATCCTCTTGTCCAAAGGCAAGTGAAATCTTACTTGAAGCAGGTCTGTTGGATATGGGAAATATTTTCAGTAACTCTTATTCCTCAAGATTCATAATCACATAGGAGGTGGCATTGTGAAATTTTACCTCAGGAAAGATAGTTTGAACACCCAAAATCTTTGAGAAATCATTCCAATATATATTGACCAAAAAACTAGAAAAGATGGATGAGAATGATTCATATATTGCAGGACCAATAAGAACAACAAATGTGTTGTCCTGGATACTGCTTAAGAATCTGAATGTGATGTTAGTTCAAGCAATAAGAAGTGTGTTATTGAGGAACTGAATCCTGAACTCAAAATGCAATGAATTTAGGAATACTGTGTTAGCTCCTTCGGCCGCAAAAGGAACAACGCTGCTTGCAGCCAATTGGTCTTCAAAAGACTTTTACTTAGAAGGAGTGCGAAAGAGAGTAGGGGACCAGGAGAAGGGGGAGAGATGGCATGCACGTTCCTTAAGGGGGAAAGCTGGAGAGTCCCCCCTCCTTCTCCCGCCGTCTGCTTATATACCGAATTCAACCAATCACAGTCCATGCACAGAGTTCTCCAATCCGCCACTTGATCATGCTCAGCTGTGGAGTCACGCAGCAGGCAGGGCATCAGCGCCATCTTGTTGTTTACCACAATCCTCAGCTAGATGGAAAGTTCAAATCAGCTGCAACATCCACATTACTGCTATAAGCCATGCCCACCATGGGGGGTCGCATGGCAGGCCTATCCATGGGTCCCCACAATACTGAGTTGTCATAACTGCTGTAACACAGGGAAAAGGAATCTGAAGTCTTATAAGGTTAGGAACTTCATAGTAGAGCATTACAACTAGAATTTCTACCTGACTCCCTTACGATGTCAAATATTGGGTGGGAAGACACAAGGTGACTTAGAAAGTGCACAGGAGAGAGAAGCACTAACATCCTTGGAAATCTCAGTGGTAACTGTTCTGGAGTATCCACTGCCTGGGAATAACAATGAGATTCACCTCCATTGAAATGGGCTCCCTGATTTTAGTAGAAATAATGAGTTCTGAGTAAGAGGCCAGAGGATGAGATTATCGTCAGACAGTAGAAGCCCAGTGTTGATGATGTTTTGAGACAATGGCACTAGAGTTCACATTGTCCTTAGAAATTAGAAAGGTGGATTGTTAAAGTGTTAATTGGTCTACTTAACTACATAAACTCTTGAATCTTGACAATTCCTGCACTGAGAATTTATATCTTCTCACCTGATGAAATGAGTCTGTTCACACATGCAAATCCTCTTGAAGATGAGGCTAGATATCCTGAGAATAACTGAAAACATAACCTTGATAGATATACCATAAATCTTCATTCTACTCCTTTTTGGTCAGAGGAACTATTACACTGCTTGAGAGATTACTGGACCTGATTCTGAGTGGACTTCAATTTTGGGTAATACAAAACCTCACTGTAGGATGTTGATGAAAATGAGGACTCCCATCACCCAAGATAGCCTCAGGGCGTTTGACTATCAGTTGAGTGAGGTGAGGCTGCAAAGTTATTCTGTGTTTCTCCAGTTCTTGAATGAGCGGTTGGAACAGACATACTCTGAACACATTTCCCCACAGTGACTCTGCTCAAGAATTGGAGAATCATGTTTATTGTGAATTTTATGTACTCTTCCACTCATTGTACTCTAACTTAAGAAAAACTTATTTTATATGTGCTTTATTTTTCTCTTCGAATCCAACTGGAAAGAACTATGAGAAACAATTGACGTTTACCTAAGAGGGACAGTAGGACACCTTTATGGTCTTGCCTTAGAACTGTATTAACGTACTTCAGTGGGATCTTGAGCAACTTTATGTGACAGAGCATTTCAACATTCCACTGCATGAGTGATGGCAAGCTGATTGGGTCTAGAGTGTAGTAACAAGTAAGCATGGTAAGTCACATGTGTGCCAGAGGGTGGGAAAGGAAATTAAGCACAAACATCAGACCCTGTGACAGTAAATTTTTAGTACTCTAGAGACATGCAGGGTTTGGCTTCCTTCAAAAGTGAGGGACCAACCTTGTCCCTTTCATAGCCTACCAAGAGGAAAAGGGGAAAATATTGTCTGGAGGCACTTATACCACGCTTGGGTCTGCTTTATAACCCAGTACCTGGGGACTGATTCAGGTTACTTGTTTTGAGTTGTGCTCAAAGCAAGAAGATTTGGGGCCAGCGCTGTGGTATAGCAAGTTAAGCTGCCATCTCTAGAGCCAGCATCTCATATAGACACCAGTTCAAGTCTCAGCTGCTCCACTTTTTATCTAGCTCCCTGCTGATACAGCTGGGAGGGCAGTGGAAGATGGCCAAAATGCTTGGGTCCCTACACCTATGTAGGAGATCCAGAGGTAGCTCCTGGCTCCCGCCGGGCCCAGCCCTGGTTTTTCTGGACATTTGGGGGAATGAACCAGCAGATAAAAGCTCTCTCCTTCTCCCCTTCTGCCTTCCCTTTCTCTTCTTCCCTCCCTCCGCCCTCCCTTCCCATCCCTCCCTCTCTGTGATTCTGACTTTCAAGTAATAAATACATCTTTTTAGAACAAAAAGATTTTTATTTGCAAGGATATATGCTAAATGCTCAGCTACTTGATCTTTAGGATCCAATTGATTCAAAATTGATTGCATGTGTGGAAGACCAAATGTTATGGAGGTACTGAGAGAGTGGATCTGCCTGGGAGGGCAATGAGTAGAAGTTGATGGATGCATAGCCACAGACTTAGAAGGTGATTTCTGTTGGGGATGGATTGACAGCACTGGGAGAGAAGAGGCGCCTGAGAAAACGAGGCTCGATGGAATAGATGATCTAATGCTTAAAACTATTTAAGTGAATTAATATAAAGATATTTCAGAAACAAAAATGTACAACAGAAAAGTTGACATTATGTACTATGGCTTATAATAAATATTTGCTTAATAGAAAAATACACTTTCAATTAATAGATTTAAATGAGAAAAGTATAGATTTACACATAGATATTTAGATATGTAATCTTTATAAAAGTCCTTAAGCTACTGCCAAGTTCTGTGTCTGGATTATATTTTAACCCCCAAAAATCAACTATCATGTTATCTCAGTTTATAAATAATGTGATCAAGATTTAAGCAATTAGATAATCTGCCCCCCCAAGTCATATCACAGAAGAATGGTGCAGTCAGAATTTTGACTCTCAGGGACCTTCCCCAGCCACTATGGACTTCTCACACTTAAAGTAGGCAGTACGTGTGCTTGTGGAAACCATAGCAATGAGCCTAGATTTTGAGCAAGAAGTAAAGCCAGTGAGGGAATACAATCTGACCTTCAGTCTGAAAAAAAGATTACAATGCAGCGAGAGTGGAAGTCCATCACTATGGGCTGACTGTATCCCCACAACATCATACATGAAGTCTTCATTCCCAGTGTCCAAGTTTGGCTGTATTTGGAACTGGGCCACCAAAGCTGTTAATTAAGTTCAAGTGAGGTCATTAGAGTAGACTTTGCTTCAATAGGGCTGGTGTCCTCATGAGGAGAGGTTAGGGTACACACAGGGGAGAGCATGGGAAGAGACAGGACCACTACTGGCACATCAAGCACAGAGGCCTAAGAAGAAACCAACCTGCTGATACCCTGATCTTGCACTTCCAGACTTCAGAACCAGGAAAATAGTTTTGTGTTAGATAAGCCCCCTACCCTCTTGTGGCAGCTTCAGCAAGCTCATGCACCAGGGAAAACCACATGGGCGAGTGGTGGTCGAGTCTTGGCTTGTGCCGAGGCCAGCTGTCATGAAGAGAGGGTTTGAGGAGACATTTCCAAGGTCTCGGTGTTTTGTCAATTACTTGGATGTATTGGTGAAAGGAGAGGGATTATGGAAGACTGAAGGTTCAGGTGGAATTAGAGATGACCATTTAAGAGGCAGGGTGTGAGTGGGGACAAGATAAAGAGTAGCAAGAAGAGTAAGCCTTGCGGAGAAGCAGTGCGGCTCATTCTACTCAGACAGCTGGAAACAAAGTCAGGATGAGAAAATAAGTTGAGCCCAGGGGAGGAAGGGGATTTTGTCCCTTCACGCATTATGTGAATTCATGTGTTAATTGAAAAGGACGTGAGTGAGCTTAGGGACGCAGGGAGTTAAAGTTTGGCAGGTTTAGAATAATCCATCCAGCTTTGCTTTCAAAGCATACAGCAGTTAGGCAAACTTTGCTGGAGTTCATGAGAATATATTGTTTACAGGTTACAAGCAAACTTATTGCATCCATAATAGCGAGTTTGAATGCCATGTCAGAATTAGGTGGCCCAAAGCCAGTTGTAACTGAAACCCAAGTGACTTGATTTCTTCCATAACATAGGTGTTTGTGATGATTAAATGGAAATCAAGTTATAAAAGAGACTTGGTGTATTTCTTCATGAAAAGACTCAATGGAAAATGGTTGTTATCATAATTAAAACAGTAAAGACACAGGAAAACAGTATTTATGATCAAATGTATCTAAATTGGAGCCCAAGCTAATTAAGCTCTGATATAATCTAAATGGAATTTATATGGCATCTTGCTAATAAATACTCAAACACTAAAGTTAACAGAGGAATCCCATTAAGTATCCTTTTCTAAATAAACTTGTCACAGAAATCTTCCTTCTGCAATGTCATGACATCACTGCCCCAGTAATAATACCGCCCATGTTATTAAGGAGCACGAAGTCGGTAGAATGGATTCGGGTGCAAGGAAAGTACTAGAAATTGTGATTTGTCACATAGATATTTGCTGCAGCTGTAACAGTCTCAGTAAAAGCTCAGACACACTACCCAAGTACAGCAGAGGTGAAAAGTCTTCCATTGAGATAATAGATATGCAGCAGCTTATCAAATGCATCCCTCAAAACACTGGTGTCAAAAATACTAGGATTGGAAAATGTCACTTAAAAATCCCAAAACCAAAGATCAAAATAAATCCATTTATCTATTCATTTATTTGTCTCCAGTATGCGTTAGGCACTTCATAAACAATGTACAATTTATATCTCTGGCTTTCAGAAATTTATAGAAGCTTTATAAACTGGGAGAAAGTATTTTGAGTATTTTCATCATAAAAAGATAAATGTTGGAAGATATCTATTTACCCAGGTTTGGACATTACACAATGTATACATGCATTGAAGAATCATACAGTACCCATAAATATGCAAAATTTTAAGTGTCCACTAAAACTAATAAAGTTACAAGATACACAACTGTAAACATTTCATTTCAAATTTTTTCCAAGGCACCAATGACCTTCAACATGAGCCAAAAGCTGGAGAAACTCAGTCTCACAGTTCAGGGACCCAACTCACAGATGATGACCAGAGGACCCTGTACTGATGAGTGCCCTGGTTGTAGACGAGACCACAGAAGTCACCAAACCCCATCCAGGAGCAACCCACATTCTCTCCAGTCCTGGGGGTTCACTGTGTTTGTACCCAGGACTCTGATCAGGATGAATCTTATCCCTTAGAATAGGTCTGCAGGACCGGCCCTGTCCTCCGAGTGTCAAAACCAGGTCGAGGAGGGGAAAGTTTGCACAAGTACACCAAGGTTAAAGGGGTGGGACAGAGACAGGAAGTAGCTGTAGAGCACAGCTTTCCGGTTAAAAGGTCTCGAACACACCAGTTACCCACCCGTCCTTTGATATCTCCAGATGTGCAATGAGAACCTTCCCCTCCAGGCACCTCCTCCTCGGGTACATCCAGAATCCGTTTCCTTCCCATCCCAGTTTTATGAGCCGACCCTGCATGCACTCAGGTTTCTGTGCTGTCCACACCCTCAGCCAGGTTCCTTCCATCACACTCTGCTGTTGACCCCCTTTCCGACAGGTGCTTCTCTGCATTCCCACCCAGGATGTTAAGAGCTCCAGAAGAATAAAATACGCCAGGTGCTGTCCCGTGCCTTTGCAAACATGGAGAGAAGACACGTCTCCTCTGCACACTGCCTTCTCCCTCTCCTGCTCTCCGCCCGGCTTAGCTCTGATCATCTTTGCTCTCCCCACCGTTGCCTTACCCACCACCCACTGAATTTCAGCAGACGACCTTGCCACCCTCTTCTCGGGAGAAGGCCGGTCATCCTACGGGATCCTTGTTGGTCTGTCACTGGTGGTGATCCAGCGTCCTCTTTATGTCCTCCCCTTGTTGCGATGGACAGTCACGTCTGTCCTTGCCTCAGGCTCTCCCTTCCTGGCTTCTCCAGGTCCTGTGCCTGTCTTCATTATTATTCTCTTTTCCCTTTATCTTTCCCCCTTCTATTGGATTCCTCTAAGCAATCCTCATCCTATGTTTAAATATACATGTGACCCCACCAGCCGCTGCTCTCCCTCCCTGGCAGCAGTTTTCATCAGGGGCCTGTTTGTACTTTTGCCATCTCTGCCTTCTCACTGTGTTGTGCCTACCACTGCTTTGCAATCTGCCTTTTGCTTCAACATCTCTCCCCGAGGTCACCAATGGCTTCCTTGTCAATCAGCGGTGAGTTTTGGCTGTACTTTGCTGAGCTGTCAGCAGCCTTTGGTCTCTGCCTGCTTTGTGACTGGTTCCATGGCTTCCACCCCTCCCCACCCACCTCTGCCTCCTGTCCCCACACTGCCCTCCTTGCACCATCCCCCTTGGTGATGTCATCCCCCCTTCCATGATCTCTGTCATGAAGCTGCCCATTTTCCATGCTTGTTGAGCTCCAGCCCAGATTTGTTTACTTATTAAGCACAGCAAGGAAATCTCCCCGGCACCTCTCCATCTACATGTCATTTGGGTGTAAAAAGTCAAAACGTCCAAACTGAAGACATCCTAACCCCCAGCCCCTGGACTGGTGGACTGGTGTGTCTTGATGGCTCCCACTTGCAGCCTGAAGGTCTGGACAAATCATCCCTCCTCCTCTCAATGACTAGAGTGCTACAGAGTCTTCCTCATCAGTGCCTCTCCATGTGTTCTCCTCACCCACCCAGCTGGTGGCGCTGGCTCTTCTTGCCAGGAGTCGGAAGACCCTCTACAGGATCTTCTTCCTTCACTCTTAGTCTCGTTCATCCTCAACCCACCAAGGCAGTGTGAATTTCTCAGACATAAATGTGGTTCTCCTATCCACTCACTTAAGGCTGTTTTCATATTTTTTGTCATGTGTATGTCAAAATCTACACATTCGCCCTGGCTGATAAGTACCTGGACAAATCCTCTACTTAGTTGACCTTATACTTCTCGTTCCATTCATCAGCCTCCACCTTTCCCCCTCCTCCTTTAATTATCTATTTACTGTTTCTATTGAGACCACAGAGTCAAGCATACAAATTGGAACAATTGTCACATAGGAGTTTCCAGCCTACACTCTGGTTCCTGGATGCCAGGCTTTGACCCCAGGACCCACACTTACTGGATGTGACCTGGAACAGGATACATAGCCTACTTGTGTCTTAGCTTCCTTGCCTATGAAACAAGAGTAGTAAAATTGATCTTATCTCACGGTACTATCAGAAGAACTATACAGGCAAATTCAAAAGTGTTCAAAACAGAGGTAAGCGCATAGTTTACTGCTCGCCGTGCTGCCCTGTTTTATTTCGTGGCAATAGCTTCCTTGCCATCACTCCGACTTGCTCGGTGTGTCACCTAACATGTTTGAGGGGGAAACTCCAGCCTAGGGAAAACACAAGCACATCCAGGCCAGGCCAGTGCCTCTGCACGGGTGAGCTGATGATACGCATGCACCCCAGGCATGAGTGGTCCTGAAGCACTGCCCGACAGAGCAAGAGGCTCCTAGTCAGATGACACTTCCGTTGGTCGGCAGAGGTTACCCAATAACATCTGTTTCCAAAGTCTCAATGACCTGGTCTGTGTTCAGCTTTGACTGCACCTTAGTTCATCCGGGAGGGTAGAAAACCTCACACTGAATCTGATCTACAATCTGCACCCCTGGCCTGGGGAGCACCCGCTTGTCCTGTCCTTTCAGAAGGGGGAACATCCACACAGAACATGCACACCTGCCTCGGGAGGGGGCATCGGTTCTGCCAGACTGTCATCCTGCCTCCTTCCCCTGTGTCTGCTGCGTAAATCCCGTCCACGGTCCAGAGCCCACCCAACACACTTCTCGTCCCTACAACCACAGGTTGTCCCTACAACCCTTCCCTCTCCTGAAAGCCAGGCTTTGACACTTTCTATGCTGAGTCTGTCTGCGGCTTTTCGTTCTACACCCTCCGGGATGAATTGCAGACAGGAGAAAGTCTCAGAATTACCTTTCTTCTGCTGTGTTTTCCTTCTTGTGGGCACCTAAATGTGGCTGATTCATTTTAAAAGCCAATCTAAATATATCTAAAACAATCTCTTCTGATGAGTACAAATAAAGATTCTAGCAGAAGGAAGAGCACTGGGGTGCAACCAATGAGCTGTGCTCTCTTCCTTACAGGAACATAGGATATCAAGATGTCTAATGATCCATGCATCTGGAATATGATAAAAGACATCACCACACACTCGGGCTTCTCTCCATGTCGGAACTCCCTACTACCCTCTGTCAGGAATTTTCTTTTTTCCCCTCAAGAGGCTTGTCTCAATAACATCTTTATCTCTCATCTGTTCCCTAGCTATTTCCAGGACTGGGTCTTTGCTTCACCCCACTGTATTTTCTCACAAGAGGCTCTTGGGGCATATTCAGAGTTAGTGAATCAGTGTTGGAAGCCCCTCCCTGGAGAAGGCCCTGTTGAGCCAGTCACAGAGAGTTAGTAGCCGTAGCCTGAGAAGTAAGGCAATCAGTGGATTTCCACCCTAGGCTTGGGTTACTAAGCACCAAAACAAACTTGCCGGAAAACGCTTTAAACATGAGGATGCCCTTGAGTTTCATAAAAGCAACCATATAAAAGACAATTGACTTTTATTTAGCAGTGTAATTAGGATATGGTTAATATTTTTGTCACTACCCTATCCAGGGGTACCATATTCATGAATTGACCCAAATGGACACTCAGGAGCATCCTTCTGCAAGAATGGTTGCAGCCCCCCCCCCCAATAAAGTTTCAAGACGACAGAGGAAAAAGTAAACACAAACAGAACCTTGGAAATTTCTTGCACAAATCCCAAGCACACATCCTCCATCTGGACGGCCCTATGTGCAACCATGGATATAAACCAGAGGGAAAGCAATCATTCCGTAATCCCCCAAGTCCTTAAGCAAAGAATAAATGTAATTTTCTTTTCTGAACACAAAGATATAAAAAGTAAACTTTGATTTGGAGCAGGTATCAATGCTTAAGTGGATTATAAATCATAATTAGATATAAACTGTGCCTTATTTCACCCTTTGATCTGGCTTTTTCATTTTGCAGACAAAATGAAAAGGCAGGAATCCCTGCATGCTTTGTTTCATTGGAGTGCATGTAGTTATCCCAACCCAAAACCACAGGGACAAGCACTATTAGGAGAGACCTCATGATTTGTCTACACAGACCTAAGTTGAACAAGTAAAATACACTGATTTTCTCCCTCCTGGGATTGTGAGAGACTGAATGAGAAAACTCATACTAAACATTCTTTGAAAGTGCCATGTACAAGCAAGAGGTTGATAGCCATCATCGTTCCTCTATTATCTGGCTTGCTAATTTATGTGAATTTCAAAAGGTTAACACCCCATTTTTAATTATAAAAAGTATAGGAAATAAAGACTTTAAAATGATATGTAAATGTATGATGAAAAATGTTTCTAGTGTTATTTTTGAAATCCGGTTTCTTTTTGAAATCCTTTCTAAAAAGTGTCATACCAAAATATATCAGCAGAGGGCACTCATGTTTCATACTTTAATTCAAAAAAAAATCTGCTATTTAAGTTGGACAGGAATTAGTCATTTCAATTTTTCATTGCAAATCAAAGCATAATTATGAGCTAATGTCCTATCCTGCACCCAGCTCAAAGGTCATCAGAGTATGTTCTATAAATAAGAAATTGTTAGTTGTAATTACATGTGAAATTAGTATTGTATACTCTGGAAGTACTTGTTTGTTTTTGGTTTACCCATCATCATTGAATTCAATAGGGTATCACAGGCAAGACAGCAAGTAGCTACCAGTATCCTTCAGGGATCAAATCCTTCATGTAGTGAATACCTAATTTATTATTCCCATAATTTAGATCACTTCAAATTAAATTACTTTGCTTTGTACTTTGAGTTTCTCACCAAAAATGTTTGAGTTCATGTGCATGAATAAAACTAAAAAAAGGAAAACAAATTTAGCTTTATGCAAGCCAAGAACTCGTTTTTAAGAGATTAATATATCTGATGAATTCAAAATAGTTGATTTTCCCTAAGTACTTACCTTACTGAAAAAATGAATTGTGCATGAGTTTGAATCATGACCCTTTCAGTTTTATAGATGGAGGCTGGTTAACCTGCATGAGATGCTCTTGCAGGAGGTACACACCAATGCAGACAGAACAATATTCCGCGACTTTGGTGCAGTCGAGCCCAGAACCACAAAATAGCAGAACCAGGAGGAGTAAGTGGAAGTTGCAACATGGCAATTTCAGATCAACTCTGACAAGAGCTTTACGACAATCACAACCACTGAGCTTCATTTGGTGAGAAGGACTGAGGCAGCCAATGAAATCCGCAAGGGGGTCTTTGAGTCATTTTGGAAATCCAGGATATTATAAAGTCAATGCATGTCTATTGAGCATCTGCTGTATGCAAGGCATTGAGGACCCCCCGCACCTTCCTCATGCCCCGGATGCCACCATGGTGACTTGCCAACACCCAAGTTCAAAGGAGTAACCAGCAGGCTTTCCTTTTTATTTCTTCCGAACTGTTGCTGACTCCCACTTCAATGCTTAGCTGGTTTCGGAGTTTTGTAAATAGGTACAAAACTTCTTAGGCAACCTTAGGTGAACCGGTTGCAGAGGCTGACTGGATGCTGCCAGCAAACTAAAGCCTCTCCCTGTGGTGCCCCATTTAAAACGCCCCACCAATTCTCAAACATCCCATCTTGTCTTGCTCCCTTTTAGCCAAAACATGCAAATCTGTCCTTGTTACAGGCGACTTCCTTCCTACTGCAGCTCCCTCGTGTTTGAGGCACAACAGTTGTGTCACCTTTCATCTTGGCACCCCGGCCCCTACACAGGGCTTGTTTTGGGTACCCTATTGTTGCCCAGTGATCTCAAGGATCCTTATCCATCCCACTTCAGTCCCTGTGCACGTTGCCTCGGAGTGCAGGCGTGACACTGGGTGGTGCTTTGCAAACAGCCTCTGCAATGAGCACTTAATCAGGGACAACATCCAGGCCAGGCTTTCAATGAATTACTGCATTTAATATTCACAACAGTTCTCTGGAGTTAAGTTTGAGAATTCACTAGTGATAAATATCAGGAAGGAACCCTAATCAACACAACTGACTTGGGAGCCAAGCTTGCCATATCCCACACCTCTTGGGTTGAATGACAAATGGAATACAAGTGTTAAGGTAGTCCTTCACTGAAATTCATATCAATTTACAAAATTGAAGATGTCACCAGAACCAAAACTGATCCAAATGAACATTTCCATTGACTTTTGTCCTCAAGAGTAGTACAGAAGTGCAAAGGTGTGATGTTCAATATTGTTAATCAGCACAGTCATCCAAAATACATGCAAGTGAGAGGGAACATTTTATTATTTATAAAAAATATTAGCTACTTCATAGAAATAGTTTATAACACACAGGACTTTCACAGCACCTCACTCACGATACACATTCAATGACTATCAGCTGGGGTTATGATTAGCTATACCACTAAAATGTCATTTGTCTCTATCTGCTGCTATGGCTTTGGGTGTAAAAGAGTTCCTGGGGTCTCATGCACATTTGGTTGAAGCTTCTGTGTTGAGTAATAGGAGAGAGCTCAGATTCTGGCATCACAGTGCTCACAGGTTCTTTCATGGGCAGGTGCATGCTCTAAGGTTCTCCACCTCCTTTTACCTTCATTTCTTTGTGAATGGAGGTAAAGATTATGCTGACTTCACAGGGTTATTGGAAGGATTAAAGCAGAATAACTTTAAAAATACTTTGGAAAACCTTGCAGTATAATAAGTAATTATTAACTGCAATGACTATCATCTTTGTAGCATGAAAAAATAGTAATTTAGGATAAAGCAGTTAATCCTGCCAGTACACTTATAGTTGTCTTACAATCACTCACTGTGTGATCCCTTACAAATAAGGAAATCAAGCCTCAAGGAGTTACATAATTTTTCTATGAAAAACTTACATAGGTGTCTAAGCCATAATGTCAAGTTCCAAAGCAAGGTTTGTCTGAGTATCCTAACCGCATTTTATAGTCCTGGGCCATGTTGTTCTCAGTCTTACCAAGCTGTTTTAAAATACAACCCATTTACCCAATAGGTTAATAATTTAGGTGGTAGTTGGTATGAATGATCTGAAACAACACAATGTTCACGTATTTGCACCGCAGCATCATGAATCTGGTTTCAACATTAAATCAGCCATTCAGCACTTTGTCAACATTCAGACCAAGGAACCCACCTGCTGGTTAAAGGTTTGCATAGACCAGCAACGTACAAATGTTTGCGCAGACTTCAAGATCTAGTTGGTTAGGTACTGAGGAAGGCAGCAACAGGAGAGAGTCAAAAATCAAGCCAGAACCTTGTATTTGAGCAGCTAACATGAGAAATCATTGGGGAGAGGAGGAAGTTTGAAAGAAAGCAAGTGAGTGAGCATGAGTGAGCAAGAGCCGCAAGGCTCCCAGCAAAGCAGCCTGGGGAAACAGGAGTTTCATGAAGGTTTGTTCTGGACAGACAGTGGCCAACATGGCAGTTCCTGTACCTGTGGTCCTGTTTCTCTAGTCCTGTGCTGTAGACCAAACTCCCCTTGTTACATTCTCCTGGGCACAGAGGGAAACTCATGACCCACTCCTGCCCACCCCAACCTCACATGATTTTGGAATCCAGTAGCAACTTCGGATGTGGCCAATTTTTTGCATTCTTAGTAACACAAGATGGCCTTGGCACCCTTTTCCCCATCCCCTTGGGCTGTTTCTCCTGGGTGACTTCCTGCCTCTTTCACAGCCAAGGGCATCCAGGAGCAACCTGGACCCAAAGCACTGATTCCTCCAAGGGAAAGGTGGACAACATACAATTTCTTAAAGATCATCTATCTATAATGAAAGCAAATCCTTAATTAACATGTCTATTTTCCCTTCAGCATTATATTCATACTTGGGGTAGGGTAGAGGGAGCAAGAGGTGTGGTTAAGCCTAAACCCAAAACAGTCTGAGATCGCGCATGCACAGATATGAGTCACCTGTGTTGAGATGAAAGTCCTTACCACGCCCAGAACCACGTATTGTTAAGACGAATGTCTGGTTAATGCTTAATTTGGTGAAGAGCAGGAAGAGCTAAGGTTTTCTTATTAACTAGACTTAAGCAAATTCAAACAGACTTTGAAGAATAATTACTAATTTTGAAATTCATTAATCTGTTGACAACTGTGCAATTTTTCTGATCGTTTCAATACAACAAGCATTTAAACTTTGGCTCCAAATGATAAGACAATAGTTTGAAGGAGAATTACTGGATGCTTTTGTCAACCGCTTACTCATTACATATGTCGCAGAAGCTTCTAAACCACCCCCATTCTTGGATTTTTTCTAATTCCTAAATGATGCTTCAATTTTTCAACATGAAAAAATTAATGTCACAACCTTATATTTAAAAAGGGAGCATGTATGGACTTGCTGGGTAAATTTGCACTTTTAACAATGAGATTCACACTGCCATTTGTATAGATCCCCCTGCACACAAAGAAAATGTTCCAAGTTAATTGTTTAATGTACTACTCAAATCTACAGTTATCTCATGAAGACATTTTCTAAACAGAACGTCTGTGCTGAGGCAGGAACCTTTTCCGTGTTCGCTCTCACACTTCTCTTTATTAAGCTCTCACCCACTGTGTTGTAGAGTTAAGACTTACGCAAGCTTCCAGGTATTATTACTAGACAGATATTTTGCTATGCATTTGTGTCTGTTAATTCGTAAACCACCCTGAAGAATTATGATTCTTTGGTTTCAATGAGCACTGAAGCAAGGGAACACGCGACACAAGCTATCAAGGAGCAGATTGAGTTTAGCCAAGAGCCTTCACCTATGTACTTTCTCTGCAGATTTTAGAGAGCACTAGAAATGTTTAAAAAAAAGCTAGAGTGTATGACATGCACACAAAGATGACAACAGCAAGTTGTAATATGATTTTAAAAATACCATTATTTACTTAGTGCCATGAGGGACAAGAGCCATCCATAATACTGGATACTTTGCATTTATTATCTAACGACCAAATTTCTAAGGAAGCTGTTATCCTACTGCAGAGAAACAATGTGTCCCACCAGTGGGACTAGGGGTGGCTTGGTATAGATTGGAGAGAGCCCTCCTATGTAGCACTGCCAGTGTCATTGGTATGCCAGGATCGAAGTGCCCATCAAGTCCCAAGCCTTTCTCCCAGTAGGCACACCACCACCTGGCTTTCCCTGGGCTTCCTTGGTTGATTTCTGGCCAACGGGATGTGGTCATAAGTGATATGTACCACTCTCTGCATCCAATTCTTGCTAACTTCTTCCTGCCCCTATGTGGGCAGGAAGAATGTTTTCCCTATCATCTGGGAAAAAAAATCAGATTGTAACTCCAAAGTTTGAGGTCTGGGATTATTTATTTTTTAAGATGCATTCCTTTGAAAGGCAGACTTATAGAGATAGTGAGAGAGCTTTCATCTGCTGGTGGACTCCCCAATCTGCTACCACCACCAGGGCTGGGCCAGGCCGAAGCCAAGAGCTTCTTCTGGGTCTCCCGCATGAGTGCAGGGACCCAAGTACTTGGGCCACTTTCCGCTGCTCCACCAGGCACATTAGCAGGGAGCTGTATTGAAAGTAGAGCAGCCGGGATTCGAACCAGTGCTCATATGGGATGTCAGCGTTGCGGGTGGTGGCTTAATCCACTACACCACAATGCCAGCCCTGGGATTGTTTCCTTCTAATGGTCACATCTAAGATTTTGATACAGAGGGTTAAGGATTAACCCCATGTTGAGGAGAACTACCTAAATTAGTCTACTGATACAGTCCAGATGTTAGTAGACTAAATAAGAGGATATAGATGAACAGGAATTGACATGTGTTGAAGAGCACGCTGTAGCATAACCTACAGAAATGACAGAGGGTTTAGGGTTAAGAGGACACTACCCCAATGGGAAGGGAGACTCATCTTTGGGTTTTCTGGGCCTTGTGGTATCACCACAGCGCAAGGAGGCCAAAAGGTCAGGAGATAGGACACATCCACTTCTTTAGTTCATAGATTTCCTATTAAATATTGCATGGATCAACGTGATATAAATAATTTTAAGTTTTGTTACATATAAAACACTTATTAGAATTTCTGGAATCAAGATTCCATTACAAGAGATGGAAATTATTTTTAATAAGTGTGAATTACCTTTGAATATATGCCACTGTAAATGGGCCATCAGAAAACCTAAAGTATAAAGTAATTTATTTGTTCCTGATCACTCATGAGTTTATTCAAATGCAGATGCCATTTTTGTTTGCTGGTAAGATCACTATTGTGTATTCCTCCCATCTCTCGCTTTAAGGTGATAGCACGGAGCAGATTCCATTACCTTCCATCTCGGCTTAATCCCTTGCTGTTACGAGAAGTGGAAAATGCAATTAAATGCACTTCTAAAACCTTCCCCCAGAGTGCTGTTTACAATATTGCCTGCATTAAACACGCTGAGCATGGAGATGTGGCCACTTCTCTTTGCATCTGGTGGCTTTCCGATGCTTTGCAAAACCCGTTTGTAAATTAAAGTGTTCGATCAGCAGCTCTAAGAATAAATCCCAGTTTGTTATAAGAGAATATAGTTTAAATAAACACTCTTGGAGTAGGGTTTCAGACTGAGAGGGCTAGCAGGAGTTTCCATGGGGGCCGAGTGTGGGCTGTGCTTAAAGTCATACATTAGAAAGTCAGTAAAATTTTGATACTATCAGAGCTTAAAATTACCTGAAAATAGGATTCTAAGCCAAACAAGGTCCATTATTTACATAAGAATCTGTAATGGACATTACCCGTGTAACTGATTGTTTTCTCTTCTGACCATGGGTCCCAGTGGCTCCTGACAGAGCAGAGTGTAGAAGAGAATGACAAAGGAGCCAAACTGAGAGCAAACATCCTTGAATCCTCCCCAGACTCACTGGGTGGCCACAGTCAAGGAATCTAGTCTCCCAGAGATGTCATTTCCTTATCAACATAGGTGTCATAGATGGAAGAGGTATTAGACACATTTTCTACTTACAGTATGTCTGTTCTGTCTATAACTAGACGTGAATTTGATGTGGTAGACACACTAGGAAAACACTTCTTCAGTGCATTTCCTCAATTCTAGAACTGCAATGGTCCATTTCCACATGACTACTTCCTTCTGAATATCCATGACCCTCACAAAGGGGCTGTTCTCTTTCCATCAATCACTGGTCACATTCCCAGGCCTCCACCCCCTTCTTGGAGGTGACTACCTCACACTCCCAACCATGGGGGCCGGCCCTCCAGTCTCCTCTTCCCAGGCCCCTTGTGTCTTCCAGTCTCTCATTTCCACTGTGAATAGTGTCTGCCTCAGACACAGTAAGGAAGAGCTGCCTCCCCACATCATCTCGCTGGGCTGGAAGCAGTTGAAAGCTCTGACATTTCACCTCTTCATCCTTATCTGCCCACCCTGTCCTCCCTCTGCCTCTCCTGCCCTCCTTGCCATCACTCTGCTGTCAGCATGCTATATAAACATGAGATGACTTGCAACCCTCTTCAGTAGCAGCGACAAATGTGTTGGAGCACAGTGATAAGTGCTTGGATCAAAGAGGCATCACAGGACATCCATCCACGTCTTCCCCAGGCTCTGATCTGTGAACATTCTGTCAGACATGTTCAGCCTGACTAATCCACAAGCCAAACAGACCAGGGCTACCTGTGTGTCAGTTCTCAGACCCTCCAGGTCACAGCTTCTGCAGATCCCACGAGGACTAGAAACCTATGTGTTCCCAAGATCACAAGGATTCCCCTCACCACTCATTCTCTGCTACACATTCTACCTTGAGCTGCACCCTGAAATGAGGGGCTGGACACTGTGCTGTGGAATGTCCAGATTCCATGCAAGCCATGAGTCTCTTGATTTGGCTGTCAACCAACATGTGTAGAACACTTGGCACAAACTTGGGCAGCTGTGCCAACGTGCTCAAGAGCATCCTTGAGTGGGTCAGTATTAATCTTTTCATTTTCAGTCCAAGCTGAGTCTGGCTTCTTCTTACCCTGCCATTGGCTTTTGCCTCCTACGTTCTACTATGGACCCCAATGCATTGTACCCTGGTAATAGCAGAGTTCCTATTATAAGAGATGAAGTAGACAGAGGATATAGTCAGAAAGACTTCCATTTAACAAGGTAAAAATAAGAGTAAATTGATTTAATGCATTTCTACAGAAAACAAATCTCAGGAAAAAAAAAGAGCATAAGGCAGGAAACACACAGATTTCTAGAGGAAGAGATTTTGAGGTGGTCTGTGCAGGAATGGAGCAGAGAGGGGCACGATATGCAGGTACAAAGGCTGAAAGAATGCAAAGGTGGGAGGTGGAATGTTTTGCAAAACTCCAGGGTTCATTTGTGATAACAGGAAAACTTTAGAGACTATACTGAGGTCAAACAGGGGAAGGGTGTGAATGAGGATAAGTAGGAAGAAAAGCTTTCTATGACAACTAAGATTTGAATTATAATTTCAGCCCTCCATGGCAAGAATGTTTTTAGACAAGTCTGTTACCTGTTGACACAGACTATTTAGGCTTGCCCCATTATATTAGGTGTTATTGTCCAAATAGTTCAGGGATGGCTAAAGCTTTTAGAAATCAAGTATTACATAATATTACCATACCACAAGGTAGGTCTCTTATTTGAAGTGACTCCTGAAGTCTTCTGAATATGTGGCATCAGAAAAAATAAAGAATACATTGTATGGTAAGGGGGCAAAAGTACTAAAGTAGAGAATTAGTTGAAGGGTTTTTGTAACTATGGTGTGCTTTACTATGAGGAGTATTAGAAAATGGAAGAACATGAAGCTGGCGTTGTAACATAGCAGATTAAGTAGCTATTTGTAACATTGGCATCCCATACCAGAGTGCCAGTTCACCTCTTGGCAGTTCCACACTTCTGATCCCATCTCCTGCTAATGTAATTGGGAAGGCAACAGATGATAGCCCAAGTGTCTGGGACCCTGTCACCTGTGTAGGAGACCCGGATGGAGTTCCTGGTTCCTTGTCTCTCCATCTATGATGTTTTACTTTCAAATAGATAAGTGAATCTTAAAAAAATAGAATAGAATATGAGAAACCTCAGAAAGAAGTTTACAGAAATTTTGTATGATTATTAATGAAGATGTGAAGATGAACAGAATAGTTACAGTTTAACATAAATAAGAATGATAATGTGACCATTCAAAATAAAGAACTTTGGAACAAGGAGGGAGATCTGGTATTATAAACCTTCTCTACAAAAGGACAGGTAGGAAATATAAGTGTATGTGTGTCCATATTGTCTCTGCTGGCACTATTTAATTCTGTTGTCCCAATAGGAAAGCCGCTATAGACAACATGCAACCAATGGCCATGACTGTGTTCTGTGGTGGAACGAGAAGGCCATGCCAAGGTGGCCACTGGCAAGCGAGTGTCAGTTACTCAGGAATGGCTTTGAAACCCACCTGGCAACGCAGCCTGCCTGGCAACAGGTTGTGATTGATTGGGGCATAGACCACCCCTTGACCAGATTGGCTGGTCTTGGCTATATAAGCTGCTGTACCAATTGAAATAAACAAGTCTGCGGGCTGCTCACCTCTGGCCTGCTTTCCCGACTCCCCGGGTCTGTGTGGAGACTCCGCACCTCTTGCCCCCACCACGCTGCTCCTCTCAGAAACCAATCCACTGCAACATTGTTGAGAAAATCAACTGATACATCTGGCGCCCCAACGTGACTGAGAAAGAGGCAGCGTGTCGAACTCTGCAAGGTCCCCCCTGGATTTTGGCAAGAAGGCCCCTCGGTGTTTTGTGTGCTGTTCGGTTCTATGAGGGTGAGCACAGAACCCCCTCCTACACCCCTTTCCTTGTCCTTGTCCTCGGTCTAAGTGACCCCAGGTTAGGCACACACCGCCCAGAATCGTACGTCGCTTCTCGGCTCCTCCTTTCACTTTCAGTTCGCCCGGCAAATTCACATAAGGGATTGATCATCCCAGAATTCGGAACCAAGTCATCTTCCCTCACTCGAGAGAGGTGGCGCTCCGGAGACACCATGTGGACATGGGTCAAGGCCGTATGTAGGTCAAGGCCATAGGAATCAAGAAGTCCCCCACTAAGCACAGGACATAGGTATGATCTGATACACCACTATCTGTTTGTCTAACGTAGGGAACCCCTGCAGAAGGCCCTCAGCAGCTGAGGTGCTAGGAATTTGCTTTGTTATGGCAGCAGTGCCGTGCGTGTCTTTCCTTTGGCTAGAGTTGGCGTGCCGTGCCGCTCTTAAGTGTTCAGACATGGGAAAGATACCCCCCTCTCAGAATCCTGTGCAGATTATCAAAGACAGTGAATCTGTGAGTGATAAGAGCCTGTCACTCCAGGTCCCTGTCTCATATACAATGGTTGATGACTTGGGGAGAGAGCTCCCACAGTAAAAAAAAAAAAAACAACGTAGCAAACAATGTAGCAAACAAGGTAGCAATGCCTAGTCGGCCACCCCCCACGCACTGGTGGGGTGAACTAAGAGGACCTCTAGACAATAACTCATTCGAGGTCATCCCACCCGCACCTAGTGAGGATCCCCACATTTGTGGCGGTACTCGGGCACCACAAGCTCTCAGGGCAGCCGCTAGACCCTATGCCACCTGCATGTTCGCTGTTAATGTTGAATTGTACGCAAAATTCAGGCCCTGGATTCCAACGCCTGTAAAAAGGCTTCTGCTAACCAAAGGTCAAGGATATGCTGTGTCTTTCCAGAGAATGCAGAACAGCCCATTTGGGTTCCAGCCAGAAACATCAAGCCTGCAACTGACAGCCAACCAGGACCAGCTGAACAAGACTGAGAGCCTGCCTTGTTAGCAGACGCACCTGCCCTATCATCCTACCCTGAGAAACTGCCCATAGCCATACCTGTTACTGTTGTGTACCCCACTAGCTCTGGTCAGCCACTCAAATGGCCCACAGCCTGTGTGCGGTCATGCCATTCCTGATAACCGTTGTTCCTCATTCCTACCCCTATCTGAGCAAGCAATCCTGTGGTCTCTCGATTTGAGTGCTGGTTAGTCAATGACGGGTAAGATCCCCTGGGGGACAACCTAAGACAGGCACAGCTGCGTACGGAGACCACATGGAAACGGGGTCAACAATGGTATGGCCAAGAATCATGCCTCCCGTTGCTCAAAAATAAATGAAAAGGGGGAAATGTGGTGGAATGAGAAGGCTGTGCCAAGGTGGCCACGGGCAAGTGAGTGTCAGTTATTCAGGAATGGCTTTGAAACCCACCTGGCAACACAGCCTGCCTGGCAACAGGCTGTGATTGGTTGGGGCATAGACCACCTCTTGACCAGATTGGCTGGTCTTGGCTATATAAATGTTGTACCAACTGAAATAAATGAGTCTGCAGGCTGCTTGCCTCGAGCCAGCTTTCCCCCCGACTCCTGGGGTCTGTGTGGTGACTCCACGCGTCTTGCCCCCACCATGCTGCTCCTCTCAGAAACAAATCCACTGCAACATTGAGAAATCAACTGCAGTGTTCCAATACAAGTTCATTTTCAAAAACAGGCAGTAGACCAGATTGATCAGACAGTGGTTTGCTTACTCCAAAGCTAGATGAGTAACCAAGTTTCACTGACATTTGCCAAACAGTGTCTAATAGTTAAAGGTAACGCAAATGTGTAGATGAGTTTAGGAGAAGTCACAGAATGGTGAGGGTCCACAGGAAACCGAAGACGGCATTATGCTCATGAGATTTTACCTCAAAACATTGACAAATAACCTAAAGCAAACCAACACAAATGGCAGACATAAGAGGGCATCCAGGCAGAGAAAAACTGGAACGAAGTGATATCAGGTTGACTTATGGAGTTACCTATACAAATCAGGTGATGAACCCTGTGGAATTGCATTGTCAAGGAAGAAATTACAAAGGAGAAGAATCGTTTTCAGTGTTGAGTTTACAAGGGAAAAGAATGGTTTTCAGTGTCGAGTTCTGGAGTATGACCGTGCTAGGACACAGAATAGTGTGGAAGCCACAATAGGAGTGACTGAAGAAATAGGATAACAAAAAGGAAAAACATTTTCTTGGGTGCGAATGCAAATCAATTTGAAGTGAGGCCAATGGCATGCTGCCTCGTGGTCAGAGAACAAAAACTGACAGCAAGACACTTGGTTTGGAGTTTGAAGGATGTTTGAGGTTAGCAAAGAAGTACTTGCATAGATTACAGGATTTTAGGATTCAATTTTGGATGTAAGGAAACACTGGGGAAGAAATCACAGCAGTGGGGCCGGGGCTGTGGCACAGTGGGTTAACGCCCTGTCCTGAAGCGCCGGCATCCCATATGGGCACCGGTTCGAGTCCCTGCTGCTCCACGTCTGATCCAGCTCTCTGATATGGCCTGGGAAAGCAGTACAAGATGGCCCAAGTCCTTGGGCCCCTGCACCTGTGTGGGAGACCTGGGAGAAGCTCCCGGCTTGAGATCAGCGCAGCTCTGGCTGTTGCGGCCATTTGGAGAGTGAACCCCCCCCCCCCCCCGGTGTAATTCTGACTTTCAAATAAATAAATCTTTTTTAAATAGTTTCTCCTTTAAAAAATGAAAAAATGACAGCAGCACAATCCTAAAGTCAGAACATTGCTTATAGATGCCAACTTGTCCAGTTCAACTCTAACATTTTATAGCTACTTGGGTAATCTTGTGGTAGTTATTTAATATCATGGATATTAGCTTCTGTATTTTACCAATGACAAACTGAATATCTATTAAAAAGGTTATGATAAACAGATGTGAGGCTGACTTATGTACAAACTAGCATGTTGCCAAGCATAAACTCTCCACTCGAACATGCACCTGTCTCTGACACGAGCTTTCAGTCAGTGCTCTTGGAACATAGGCTTCTGTTTTCAAAGGATAGCGATCAACACCCCATGATAACCTGGCATAACTCAACCAATTTCTTGTCCATGTGAGAAATTGGGCACATTTGGAATATGACTGGCTTTACATGTTCCATGTTCTGATATGAGGGTATGCAGTAGCAAGAACTGGAGCTTATTTTCATGTCTGTGCTGTCAGCTACAATTCAGTGCACATTGAGGTATTTTCAGTTCTGCTAAAAGAGCAGGAACAGAAAGAATGAAGTAATTGTTCTTGGCTGTTGTGTGATGAAAACAGATACCTAAAAAATAAGGATTTATATTCTGTGATTAGGTCAATACAAAAATAACAATTAGGGCACAAAACTCACAATTGTCTTAATTATTCAAGTGAAGATTTTATGACTTTGTATAACTATCAGCTAAAAGCATTTTAATCATTGAGATTTGATCCTACAGATTAATTTTTAAAAGAATATTTCAATCCCATATTGAACAGTTTGTGATGGCCTGAAAGTTGTGGAGTCCTTCACGTGAAGGTCATGGTAGAAGCTGGGTATTAAGAGCCTAATTTACTTTACAGCAATTTTGCTTACAATACTTTATTAGATAACAATGCCCAAGCTTTTATGATTAGCTTTCTAATCATATGAAGAAATTGATATTACAAGGTTAATTAATTTAGTCTCAACTTCTTTTCTACTCTCTCTCACCTGCAGTGTTTCTCCTTGCATGGGAGAAGCATTCACCTCTCCAGAGAGCCTTGTGGAACCTGGAAGACACTGTGGAGCTTTCTCCTACTGTGTATCTCCAACTTCATCTGAGGCAGATCCAGGTCCAGAAATAATCATGTGGGCCCCAACTGTGTGGGCTATGGTGGAGACATCACTAAGCCAAGTGGGCTCTGGGCTGTGACTGAAGAGGTAAGGCCCGAGGTGGAGCCAGCAACCCAAATCAGTTTCCCAAACTATGACACAAAATGGATTACAATGTTTATTAGCCCTATGCGTGAGATGACCAATTTGGCAGAAGGACATAAGGGAGGAATCCTAAGCATAAGGAGATGCTTGGTGTTTTTCCAGTGGGTGTCGAGAAATTTCAAAGAAAATATACATTATGAAAAAATGCATTGATTCCATTTTCTGCACCAAACTAAACACACTAACTTGTTACAATATATCCAGTATTAGCTTCTGTATTTTACCAATGACAAACTGAATCTTAATGATATTAAATTAGTTTGATATTAGTTTGAGGCACTAAGAAGGATAAGACATCAATTTCAAAAAAAGCCCCTATCAGAGCAACATGAATTCTGCCGAAATTGAAGCAGGTGCATACATCAAATTTAAGATGAAGCTTGGAAAGAAAGATGAATTCCTGAAACATTATGAAAAGTTTGTGAGTGCAATTTCCCAAGGAAATCTGCAGTTTACAAATGGATAACTCATTTGAGAGGGTGAGATGATGTTCAAGGTGAAACTTGTATCAATCTACAAGGTAAAACTTAATCTTGTTCATGCACTAAATGAAGAAGACTAACAACCAACATTGGAAAAAGCAGGAAATACCATAGACATTTAGATTACACAATTCTGGTCAAAACATGGGAATGGAGTAAATGTTCTGCTCAGTGGATCCCAAAGCTGTTGCACCCAGAACCTCTGCCAACTAGAGAAGTACCTTCAGTGGAATCCATACATGAGTTATCCAGAGCCCGAGCATTTTTCAAACAATTGAAACAGGAGGTGAAACATGGCTTTGCCACATGACCCTGAAGACACAGAACCATCAAATCATTGTCCATCAAGAAGGGGAAGAGGTCCTCTCAGTGCAAAAACTCATTAGTCAATAGCAGTTTTCGGGGGTGGGGTAGGGGGTGTTCAAGGTATGTTTGTTGACTTTCTGGAGGGCCAAAGATGGTAACCTCTGCTTACTTGTCAAGTGTTTTGAGAAAGTGAAACAAATAATTGGCAGCAAAAATCTAGGAAAGTTTTCCCCAGGACAAGGTGAATGTCCAGTCTACTACCCGAGGCATCAGGCTCAACCCATTATTGATGCAGTTTGTACTTCAAAAGCTATCTCTGTACCTATACTACTTTGTGAGAGTTTCACTGGGAAAATGGGGCAGACACTGTATAGCCTCAATTTGGCTTCTTTTATCTTTTTAATTTTAAGAAGTCATGAAAGGACATTGAGTTTTCTTCAGCTGGTAATGTGAAAAATACTGAATCAACGTAATTAAGTGCCTTGGGTCATCAGTTTGTTAGGGTATCACTGGTATCATTGCCTCCATATGTGCCTTGAAACTGATAGAATTCATCTTGAGAAAGTTTGCATTTTTATACAAAGAGAACAAATTTCATGTTTTTCATATATGCAGTGCAGGCATCCCACATGAGCACTGGTTTGAGTCCGGCTGCTCCACTTTTGATCCAGCTCTCTATGGCCTGGGAAAGCAGCAGAAAATGATCCAAGTCCTTGAGCCCATGCACCCACATGGGAGACCCAGAAGAAGCTCCTGGCTCCTGGCTTTGGATCAGCACAGCTCTAACCACTGTGGCCATCTGGGGAGTGAACCAGCGGATGGAAGACCGACCGACCTCCCCTCCCCTCCCCTCCCCTCTCTTTTTCCCTCCCCCCTTTTTCCCCCTTCTCTCTGCCTCTCCTTCTGCCTATGTAACTCTTACTTTCAAATAAATAAATCTTAAAAAATGTAATTATACTTCCCACGCTGCTCTTCCTCTCATGCTTTCCCTCTTCCTCAATTTTTACAATGAAGTATTTTCAATTTATTTTAAATCACAAGCTTAATTCTCCCCTAAATAAAGAACAAGTACTATGCAGGAAAACCAGTATTCCTGGGAGTATAGACAAGGGCTAGAAACAACCCAATCTCAAAATGTCTGTTTCATTGCTATTTTTATCTTTTAATTCCATTTCCCATTAACTGTCTGAAGCCTCATTCTAAGAGATGTAGAAGACCGTTGCCACTTGGACATGGACAGAGGCAGTGAGCATGACTATGGCATATACATTGAGGCAATCTCTGTTTTTGGTATGGAAGAGACTTAGCACACTCTTCCAGACCCTGACATTGTCATCTACTCCACACTAGATGAAACACTGGGCTTGAGCAAGACAACAGAGAAGATGCAATCGTTTGTCTCCAAGGTTTTTGCCCCAGAACTATGATGTTAAGCAATAAGTAACTGGAGAAATGGGCAACAAACCAATCCCTGTGGAGAAGGGGTTGACCAGGCCAGCCCGAAGTCTGCCGACATCCAGGGAGAGATTCCACTGAGGGGAATAACGGTGCTGGACAGGAAGCTAACGACAGTTCCAGACTAAACATGGTGATAGAACGGCACTCATAGCAGAGAAAGTCACTTCAGACCCCTCCAGCAAAGAACAGACCTGCAAGCTGCAGAGTTCCTGTAGTTGTGAGACTTTACCAAGGTGAACTGCTATTTTTAGCCTTTAAATGACAGTCATCATATGGTTTCCTCAAAGCAGTCAACTTTAGTACCAATGCTTAAGTTTTTCTAAAACTTTTGCATACTCTCAAGTTACATTAACATTACAAATGAAATTGAAGTAAATGATATCTTCCTATAAAGAATAATCATGTTTTTAGTATGTTCACATAACTCAATAAACAGCCTCAATATTAATTCCTCATATGGAAAAGAATTAAAATCTTAAGTTTGCAACTTGGCAGAATTTGGCCATGACTATATGCTAAGCAAACATTGTCAAGTAGGTCAAAAACCCTGAGGATTTAAAGTGAGATCATTCAATCCATTTGTTTTGTGACATCACTGTTGAAATTTAAATACATAAATCTTTAAAAACTTTTCAAAGGCAGACTTACAGAGATGGGAGAGGCAGAGAGATCTTTCATCTGGTTTAGTCCCCAGAAGGCCACAACCGTTAGGGCACGGCCATTCAGAAGCCAGAGGCCTGGAACTCCATCCAGGTCTATCATGTGAGTGGCAGGGCCCCCAAGTACCTGGGCTACCTCCCACTTCCTTCCTAGGCACACGATCAGACGGCTGGATTGAAGTAGAGCCACGAGGACTAGAACCAGCACTCATATGGAATGCTATCATCATAAGTGATAGCATGACCCACTGTGCCAAAATGTCTCCTCAAAATTGGAATTTTTAGTTTATCTGTCATAGAACTGTTTTGCTGAGAACTTCCGACTTTCCTAGTTTTCGCTTTATTCTATAATATAAATGACTGAAGTGATCCACATTTTTCAGAGACTACAGAAAGGACAATTTCCTGTAAGGGTTTCCAACAAAGACTATGACTTTAATTCTTATATCCCAGGTAGCTGAAATTCTGCTGGAAATATTATCAGTTACTAGAAAATTATTTGCACTTATATTTTGCTAAAAGATGAAGATCTTTCAAAGAATTTGGTATAAGAGGAATCAAGATCTTTTTGTGGGGCTGGCACCATGGCTCACTTGGTTAATCCCCTGCCTGCAGCACTGGCATCCCATATAGACACCGGGTTCTAGTCCTGGTAGCTCCTCTTCCAGTCTAGCTCTCTGCTATGGCCTGGGAGTGCAGTGGAGGATGGCTCAAGTGCTTGGGTCCCTGCACCCGCATGGGAGACACGGAGGAGGCACCTGGCTCCTGGCTTCAGATTAGCGCAGTTCCAGCTGTGGCAGCCATTTGGGGAAGGAAGACCTTTATCTATAACTGTCAAATTAAAAAAAAAAAAGATCCTTTTGTGCAAAAATTTTGAAATACATGCATAGATTTTCATAACATGCATTTTCTATAAACCTCATATGCATGAACGTTAACATTTCTTCATGGCAAAATAAGCTTAATTTTAAAATTCAATTTTCCCATAAACTTTTTGAAATACCCTTGTGTAACTTGGTATTTTTACCTATTAGGTATACATTTGGTCTTGTGTTGTGCTCTTCTGGAAAAAGACCAACGATGGCTACAGGCTAATCTTGAAGGACTCCAGGGTCAGGAAACATCAGTTTTAGCATCACTGAGATGTTTGAGCGCCTTAGGTATACAGAGTTTTAAAGTGCTCATTGCATCAATTGTGAATTCAGTCCGGTGCTATGAGTACTGTAGGCTGGAGATATGGTAAAACCCAAGCCAAAGACTTCATTATTCCTCTGGAAAGGAGAGAAAATGAGATTTTATAACGCTTTTATTTAAAGAATATAAATTTCCAAAATACAGCTTATAGATTACAATGGCTTCCCCCCCATAACTTCCCTCCCACCCGCAACCCTCCCCTTTCCCACTCCCTCTCCCCTTGCTTCACATCAAGATTCATTTTCAATTCTCTTAATATATACTAAACTGGTCTTCTGTATATAAAGTAAAGATTTCAACAGTTTGCCCTCACATAGCAACACAAAGTGAAAAATACTGTTGGAGTACTATAGTATTAATTCACAATGTATAGCACATTAAGGACAGAGATCCTACATGATATTTTTTTAATTAATTTTCTATGCAATTTCCAATTTAACACCAAGATTTTTTTTCATTTTTAATTATCTATATACAGAAGATTGATTCAGTATATACTAAGTGAAGATTTCATCAGTTTGCACCCACACAGAAACACAAAGTGTAAAATACTGTTTCAGTGCTAGTTATAGCATTACTTCACATTGGACAACACATTAAGGACAGATCCCTCATGACACGTAAGTACACAGTGACTCCTGAAGTTGTTTTAACAATTTGACACTCTTGTTTATGGCGTCAGTAATCTCCCTAGGGTCTAAGATTTAAGCAAGAACCTTTTGTCCACAATTTTAGCCATTTTGATGAGCAGCAGACATGCAATAACTAAACCCACCTAGAGAAGTTAAGATCCAGCAATGTCTAGCAATTCGAGTGCTATTGGCTCCTTCCTGTACACCGTGTCCATCAGGGCCAGCGCTGTGCTGTGGCAATGATGCTATAACCTGCAGGGCCGGCATCCCGTGTGGAACCAGACTTGAGTCCTGGCTGCTGCACTTCCAACCCAGCTTTTTGCTGTGGCCTGGGAAAGCAGTGGAAAATGGCTCAAGTGCTTGGGTCATCTGCACTCATGTGGGAGACCTGGAGGAGGCTCCTGGCTCCTGATCAGCCCAGCTCTAGCCATTGTGGCCATCTGGGGAGTGAACAAGCAGATGGAAGATCGATCTCTCTGCTTCTCTGTTAACTCTGCCTTTCAAATGACTAAATCTTTAAAAAAGATTATTTAAAAAAGATTATTATTTCTCTCCATTCTTTCATCAGACTCCTGTAGTAAATCCCACTATAGGAGTCTGGAAAAAAACCAGGAGTACTCAATTCTCTACGCAGGAGCTAGGAAGGTTTCTAAGAAAGGGAGATGTTTCACTGGAGGTCTGCACAGCTCATTAAGTAATGACAGAGATAAGGAAGCTCTCTCAGGTACAAGTGCAACCAGGACAGAAGCCAACGTTTTGATAACTGAGGAAAGGAACTTTCAGGAACAGCATTCAATATGATGGCAGGGTAATGGGAAAGAACAGCAGGTGTGCGAGTGGGAAGTGAAGGGCAGTGTAGCCTTCGCAGTATGTAAATAGCATATGCATTTGATAGGATTACCCATCAAGCATGTGTAAGTCCTGAAAATCCTGTCTTGGTGCATTCTCATATTTAGCTTCAGATAACTTCAGGTGGGCAGGAAGTCAGCATTACATAGTCTTAAAAGATAAGTATTTATTGCCTTAGTATAATCTGTACAGAGCAGTTATTAGCAGTCACTCTTCTCAGCCTTAAAAGATCATTAATATGGTGAAAGATCAAGATATATAGCGAGGAGGATTTGTTCTGGGTTTTATTTCGATGATGAAAAATACAATATAAATTACATTTTAGTGATGAAGAAATGTGCAGTAGCAATTCTAAGTGTCATATATCACAAAGAGGATTTTGTCAAACAGCATATTTCATTTGGCTGACAGGAACCTATCAAACATCTCAGACACAGTCTCAGCATGGATGCATAAATTGGGTGTCAATTTTATTACCATTGTTAATGAAATATAAAAAGTGTAATGCAATGAAACAGTGGAATAAATGGCAGTGTACATGCCTTAGGCTGCAAAGAAAAGAGTAATCAGATAATGAGCCCAGTTAGGAAGAGGGGAAGTAATGGAGAAAAACACTGTAAAAGAAATCAAATAGATATTTCCTATCTTTTCACTTTAGGTTCATTTTTTCTGGGAATCGATATTGGACTATATCATAGATCATATCCCAGTGAGCCAAGATTGATTGGTTTTTGCTACTGGGCATAGTAAGCCAAAGCAAACACATTATGGTTGATTGTTTTTACAGCGAAGAGGAAGGTAGGAAGAGGTCACGTGGCAGCGTCCTGCTCTGTGAGGTCCACAGAGCTGCCAGCTAAATGAACTCCAAAATGGTAGTATAGACTCCCATTTCCACTCAACATGCAATTGCTTGGCTGTCTCTAGTTCTGTGCCAGTCACCATGGTAATGAGTAGCCTTATCATGACCTCATTATAATTGTGCTCAGGTTTAACAATTTCTACCTTCTCCCATCCACCCTCTACAGAATGATGGTTTTAGGAGGGTGACCAAATGGTAGATGAAGGGAGAGTAAGTCATGACCTCAAAGAACCCAGCTGGATTTGAGCTTCTAAAGAGGTGCTGCATCAGATTCTAGCTATCAGTGCAGAGTCTCTGTGGGGCTAGTTGTCCAAAGTGAGCGACACCAGGACTGGGTTCTTACTCACATGAGCTTCCCAAGTCAATAAGAGCACATAAAGGTTCAGTAACATGGGCAAAGATCTCAACCGTGGACATCTGGGCCACCGACAGAGCTTGAACCCAGCATCAGAGTCAGAACTTCCCCATGATTAGTCAAATATGTAAGACTGAAAATGGCGTTTTAGATAAATCAGGGTTTGGCTTAAAGAATGCAGATTATAGTGAATATACTATGCAGGGGATCAGCGCAGGCGATATAGGCCAAGATGATTTTTCTCAAACTCTAACCTGGAAGTGAGGGTGTCAGTTTGTAAGCTCGGCTGTTCCGGGAGCAACAGGATTGACTCTCAGATGCTGGCTGACAATACTTCTTTACAAAGGTGGAGGAAATTATGCCTGCTAGGCATTCCATTTCAGTTCAATTTGCTGTCAGTCATAGGGCAATTTGAAGTGGGAATGACCCGAGGGGTTGAAAAGAGCTTTAAAAATAAGTGAACTGAGTGAACCTAGGCAAGTGCATTAAAGAGTTGAGCATGAGTAGAATGCTTTTGAGGTGCATCAAGCAAACAATGTTTATCATGTTTCTTTTTTAAAATGTATATATATGTATTTAATTTTACTTAAGGTGAACAAATTTCATGTATTTCATATATACAGATTTAGGAACATATCAATATTTCCCACCTTCCCCTCCTCCTCCTTCTCTAATTCCCTCTTAATTTCACATCTTTTCAGTTTACCTTATATCATAAGATTCACCCAACACTAAAGGAAAGAGTTCAAACAGTAACAAAAGAAAAGAGTTCAACAGTAGAGACAAGCACAAGACAAACCCCAAAATGTCAATTTCACTCCTATACATAACATTTTTGGTATAGATCAGAGAACATATGGTATTTGTCCATTTGGGACTGGCTTATTTCACTAAGTAATGGTTTCCAATTGCATCCATTTTGTTGCAAAAGATAGGATTTCAATTTTCATGTCTGAGTAGTATTTCCGTGCTATCTATATATGTATATGCATATATACAAATATCTCATAAGTTCTTTATCCAGTAACACCCAACATGTAACTCTTTACCACCAAAAAAGAACAAATTTTCTATTTTGAAGAGTTATGTACATGAGTAAGACTTAAGCTTTTCTCCCCCTCAAAGGTACTGTGTGCTTCTGGAGAGCACTTAGCAAGAGAAGATTCAGTACCTGGGGATGTGGCAGCTCCTGCCTACACTTCCATGACCCACAATAATCGGGACGGAGCCATTAGTGCTGAAGTGGATCCAAGTCTTGCTCTGATCATTGTAAGGAAAAAGGAAAGTTCTGAGAAATTGTTTAAAATTTTAATTGATAACCAAACAGGATAAGGCAACCTCCCCATGAGTAAAAAAATCATTAGTTATATATTCAGTCCCTTCCTGTGTACCAGTTTTGTTTGCGGGAGGAACTGGAAACGCTGAGATGTGTATCAGGTTTCCCCATTCAAAGTGTTTCTAGTGTTTTTCTATTTATTATCATAGGTTTCAATATTTCACAACAGTTCTGCTTGGGCCATTATACTCTGTCAATATTTCTCTTTCTGTCTTCCTAATGGAATAAACAGATTTTGTGATTTGTGTTAATTTAGCAAATGTCTACCTATAAAAAGGTGAATAATAATTTATCTTCTATTGCATGCTTGGAACAGAATTCCAGAAGCTCATATTTGTTAAAACGGTGAAATGGGACATGTTTAGTACTAATGATTATTCTGTCATTTAATCACCCAGTAGCTTACTTTATTAATATCAAGGACATAGCCACAAACAAGGGACACTTGAAAAGTACTAGCCACCCCACTGCCTGCACCTGTAATCAAGCAGATCACCTTCATTTATTTGCAATACATACGTGAGGACTAATTACCATCATGCTTCTGCTCTCAAAGCCTGTCCCCGCGGTTGGAAGTGATGCGTTCTCTAAGGCTGTAACACTGGAGTGAACGATTTCCTCAGTTCTGTTGTGCTTTAAGCACATTCTGGGGGCTTCCTGGTGAAGACTGCTGGGTGACTGCCTCCTGTTTGAATGGGCTGCAGCTTTTGTTCTTTTTATCGTCTACACACAGACACTCAGGGGTCTCTTTGCTGAAGCAGGTTCCTTAAGGCTGAGGTTTTCATTGTGATAACCTCACCATTCAAGGCCTTGCCCTTTAGACAGGCCCTTCAGACTGGTTAATGAAGCAAAGAGCTGGAAAAGGACTTTGTTCTCTCCACCCCCTTTCCACCACATGAAACCACATTGTTTTATGACATACTGATACAGCGTTTTTATAGGAGTGTCTCAAGTGAGTGCATTTTAAGAAGTTCACATAACGGTTGAGAGAACAAGATAATCAAAGATGCAAGAGAAAATGTTTCTATTATTGAATTTCAAAAACGGGGAGTATGATTTGATGTTAAAAAGCAACCTCCCTAATTGCCACAAGCACCCAAGTTTCATATTCACGTGGGAAAAAAAAATCATGATAGATTTAGTAGAAATGCCTCACTTTCAAATTAAGAGTGAGGAAGTAAAGTGGTGTTGGATCATATGTAAAGGATTCCCTGTCAGACACAGAAGTGGAATGCTTGTCCCACAGGTGGACCCGAGGAGCTGCAGTCCCTAGTGAGGAAGGCTCTTCATAGAGACAAGGCACCATTATTCCCGAGACAGCGTGATGTGCTCTGAAATAACTTAACAGAACGCTCTTACATTGTAAAGTTAACCCTGTGGAGAACTGCAAGGCAGTTACCACATATTGAAAGGGTACAAGCGAGGGGAGCTTTCCAAGGCACATTCTGACGGGAAGGTTGATGAAGATTGTGCATCCAATAGAAAAAATGCTAAGTTTTCCCACCCTCAGGTCCTCTCCCAAAACCCAGGCATTTCAGAGAATGGACCCATTATTTGTCTTCTCCAATGGCGATGTGGACATAACTCAGGACACACAGAGGCTGCCCTGACAGATGGGAACAAGAGGTCTAACTCATCGCAGGAAGCATCCAGCCCAGGTTAGGAGCTACAGAACATTTTTAGGATTTCCCAGTAGTAACTAACATAACATCCAACTATACAGTTAACGTTGTCGCCTAACAAGACCAAGTTGAGAGAGAGATAATACTTCATTACACCTAAGATGACTTGGATTCAAATCTCAGGTCTTGCCATCCATAGTTGTAGGTTTTCAAACTAGTGAGCCTGACAAGACAATTTGTCATCTGCGATAAAGAGGCTATTTGATGGCACAAACACTGAAGTCACTTCCAAGGACTGTTTAAAATGCAATATATCTGATCTGGGGACATTGTTTCAGATTGATACTATGTGGCCAAAATTCCCTTGAATGTGAAAGTGGAAATGCTGGAAAGGCATGTGTTATATCTTCAGGAACTCATGATTGTGTAAGAACATTCAGAGCTATACATAGAATATAAGAATATTAGATACTAGAGAACCAAGTCCTAGGGAAAATGGGTGATCAATGTGGGCTTTCCAAGTATTGGCCTGCATAATAGGATAAAATAAACCCAAATCCTTTACTCAGCGGAGTGAGAAAATGCAAATATATAGACAATTTCAAAAAATGATCCAATGGGGAATGTCATTCTCCCTTTACAAAGAAAATCATGTCATTTACAATAGCAAGGATGAATGAGGAGGACATTATGCTTAATGAATAAGCCAAGCTCAGAGAGAAATCTTACATGAAGTCACTTATGTGTGGAATCTATCAAAATCAAAGTACAAAAATAGTAGTTGCTGATGGCTGGCCAGTGCCAGGGAGAGGAGGAGGAAAATGTCGAGATGTTGGTCAAAGGGTAGAAAGTTTCAATTAGACAGGTCAGTCATGGAGAGCGGTTGTGCAGTGTTGGGAGAATAGTTACTAACATGAAGGCGATTAAAAAATTAGACAGGAATGTAACATGCTTCTCAGCATAAACTGCATCAAGTTCAAGACCCGTCTGAGTGACAGTACCGTCAGGGAAGTTGAGGCCCGGTGAGTTACGTCATGCAGTTATTATGTTATTAACTGAAAAGACATCAAGATTTTTAAAGATTAGAATACAGAAAGTCAGATTGAGCCAGATCAGGACTGTCAGATGGGAGCCTGACGATGTCCTCTCAAAGGTCTTCTTCAGCTGCCATTTTTTGATGAGCAGAGTGAACAGGAGACTGTCGTGGTGGAGGACGACTCTCTGGCGAGGCTTTCCCAGATGGTTTTCTGCTAAAGCTTTAGCTGACTTTCTCAGGACAGTTGCCTAACGAGCAGACGCCATCATTCTGTGGACCTCCAGAAAGTCAGAAAGCAAAGATACCAAGCGTCTCCCAAAACTCTGCTGCTGCAACCTTGCTATCTTCGCCTGGTCTGCTTGGCCTCAAGTGGACCACTTCTCTCTTGGTAGCTATGGCTTTGGGCTTTGTCTTCAGGATCCTTCTGACACAGCCATGTTCTACCTCTTGTTCCAGTTCTGTGAGGGAATGCTTTGGGCTCTTGATACCACTCGTTTAAGATGTCTATTGAAAGCACCTTTTTTATACATTTTCTCTATATTTTAAAGCTTTTATTTAATGAATACTTTAGGAATATAGTGGTTTTTTCCCCCCATACTCACCCTCCCTCCCCTACTCTCATCCCACTTCCTACTCCCTCTCCCATCCCATTCTTTAAGATTAATTTTAATTAACTTTATATACATAAGACCAACTCTTTACTATGTAAAGATTTCAACCATTTGCACACATATACACAATGTAAAAAGTACTATTTGAGAACAAGTTTTGCTATTAATTTTCATAATACAACTCATTAAGGACAGAGGTCCTACAAGGGGAGTAAGTGCACAGTGACCACTCTTACCCGCAGATCTGGGCACAACAGTTTTGGCACCCATCAAGAAATTGTACTCCACTTTTTCACTTAGAATCACGTAAGTTGAACCAATTGAGGTGTCTGTGGCATTGACCACTTTTTCTGCTACTAGTCACTGTTCTTGTTCAATTGAGCGTGAGTTTGTTTTTCCTGTCAAATGGAAGTGGATGGTCTGCCACTGTGGGCTTCCTCTGAACGTTGTCTTGTCCCTTCTGTATCACGAACCCCAGGAAAAGTAGAGAGGAGCTGGCAGGAAAGATGGGGAAATGGGCATGCTAGTTCACTGACTTGATCATTTTACACTGTGAGAGATATTAGATTCTACTAAGATGTGCAGGTATTTCTTGTAAATCAAAATTTTAGGAAAGGATATTTGTTTGTAAGCTGATTTGTTTGGGGTGTCATCTCCATGAACTTTGCAGAGAGCATCCGTTATTTCACCATTGGTTTGCCCAGGCGACACCATAATTGTTGCTTCAGTTTCAGAATTCATGGTGCTCTGAGAGTGGCCCTTCACAAAATGATGCCTTAGTGCCTCAAACCACATCATTGTCACATGTGCTATAAAGTTACTATGAGTTTATTCTGGTGCAAAAAATTTGAAATCTATGCACACTTTTATAATCTGCATAGTTCATGAGCTTCTCAAAATGCCCCACATAATTGATTTTAAAACTGCTAAGAGGGTAAACATACCATTAAAAAGGTATAGATGTGAGGTAACTTACGTGCTAGGATAAATTAATCATTCCATTATATATGCAAGTATCAGAATATCACATTTACTTCATAAACATTTGTCAATTAAAGTTAAATATAAAGATAAGTATGATCAATAAATGTTTCTTCCTAATATTTCTGATTTCATGCCTATAAAAACAAAGGAGTTTATATGTATCAAATTGAAAACTCATGCTATGTCTAACATTGACATACTATTACATGCTTCTAGAAAAGTTTTCACATTTTTAACAAAACTAATCTTACAAGCCACATTGGTCCTCACTTCTGGCCCTGTGTCTGAAACCATCTTGGCTCAGTCTTGACCTCCCTCCTATTCATATTCTTCAGGGCAGCTCACACACATACTCCCATTGCAACTAATGCTGGACTCATCACAAAATACTCTAGTGTCAATTCTCAGACTGAGGTCTATGCAGCAGTGTCACCAGCAGCTTAGGAGAAGGCCAATTCCCTGGCCTCCACTCGTATCTCCTGCACCAGCAACTCTAGTTGTTGGGCCCAGAAATCTGTGCATCCAAAACAGGCACTTGGTCAAGTTTCAGCTACTCTGCTTCTGATCCTGCTCCCTGCTAACATGCCAGGGAAAGCAGCAGAGAATGGCCCAAGTGCTTGGGAGCCTACCACCCATGTGGGAGACCCAGGTTGAGTTCCTAGATCCTGGCTCAGGCTGGCCAAGCTCTGGTCATTGCACCCACTTACGGAGTGACCTAAAAAATTAGAAGATATGTCTCTTCCTCTCTTCATGTGCCTCTCAAATCTTTAAAAAAAAAATCTTTCTTTTGACCATTTGTTTAAAGCATTAAATTTTCATGTAAATAGATTTGACAGGTAGAGTTATAGACAGAGACAAAGGTCTTCTTTCCATTGGTTCACTCCCCAAATGGCCGCCACGGCCAGCGCTGTGCCAGGAGCCAGGTGCTTCTTCCTGGTCTCCTATGCAGGTGCAAGGGCCCAAGCACTTGGGCCATCTTGGGCCACAGCAGAGAGCTGGACAGGAAGAGGAGCAACCGGGATTTAGAACCCGGCGCCCATATGGGATGCTGGTGCTACAGTCGGAGGATTAACCAAGTGAGCCATGGTGCTGGCCCTGTAAAGATTTTAAATGTTAAGTAACCCATTGTGCTATAGATGACCGATTAATCTTCCATTTAGCCTCATCATGTACTTGCTTCCTTAAAAATTCCCAGAGGCTTCTAGGTACTAGTATGGTCAGATCAGAGATTCTCAACTGAGACTATTTTGTCCCCTAAGGTACACATGGCCCCAAGCTACAAATAATTATTCAGCCCAAAATGTCTATAGTGCCAAGAGATTGAGAAACTGCTTCACATGACTGATTCCAAGATCTTCCATGACTCTCAAAGGCCTTCATCAACTACATCTTCCACACAAAGTTTAAACATTTGTCCCTATTTGTATTACATAGCCCTTGCTGGTTTTAATAGTGTGTAGGACCTAATTAAAAATCCTGCTCATTTATAAGACATAAAATACTTCAAAAGAGTTAGGTCCAAGCTATAACTTAATGTTTTTTAGAAGCATACCACATCTAAATCAGATGTATTAGATTTTCAACATAATCCCACTTAAGGCCAGATTTTTAATTCTTCATAGTGAAGATCACAAAAAGTCAGTTATCTACAAGGTTGGGAAATCAAGGATTCTTTCTCTGGTGGGAGAAGGGATTAAAATGTTTATTTTGGTACAAAATTTTAATTTTAGATTATCATGTAATACTTGCACATTTTTATGAAGAATGAGCCTTTCAAAACATACCCAGCATAGGCTGATCAGACCAGGCAACGAACCTTTCCATTTCCTTATGTTTGAGTCAGCTCCTCCAATCCTGTTCTTTCTACAGAAGCTAATACATCATCATCAGCTGTATTCACCCGCTGCTACAAAATACCAGAACCTATTATGTGGTGGGGTCATTACCCAATCTTCCTCCACCTCTCCCGACCTCTTGTAATGACTATTTGTCTTTCACAGTTCTAACAGTCACTCGGTGGTGTTCTTCACTCTCTAAATATAGAATCATGTCATCTGTAAGTCTGATTTTGTCTTCTCCTATTTGTATGCCTTTTCTTTCTCGTGCCTTTTTGTTCTAACTAAATGTTGCAGTACGATATTGAATAGCAGGGAACATCCTTGTCTATTTCCAGATCTTAGAGGAAATGCTTTCAGTCCCCTTTCAATAAAGTCATCTAGAGCCTTTATTATGTTAAGGTCTGTTAGTTCTGTACTTCTATTGATCAAAGGTTTTTTCTCTTTTCCTTTTTTTAAAATCATGAACTGGTATTGAATATTTTACCAAATCCTTTTTTTCTTGTATATCGGGATGATTATGGTTTTTATACTCCATTCTGTTGTGCTGTATTATGTATATTCATTTGCATATATTGAGTCACTGCTGCAACCCCAGCATAAATTTCACGTGATCAAGATGAATAATCTTTGTGTGTTACGTGTGACTTGCTAGTACCATGTTGAGAATTTCTGTGACTATGTTCAACTGGAATATTGTGTCCTTGTCTAGTTGTGAAGTCAAGGTAATACTGGTGTCATAGAATGAGTTCGGAAAGGTTTCCCATCCATTCTTATGTCTGAGATAGTTTAAGAATTAGTATTTGTTCTTCAAAGTTTGCTAAAATTTAGCAGTGAAGCCATTTGGCCCTGAGCTTTTCTTTGGAGAATTCTTATTACTGACCTGATTTCATTACTTGCTATTCATCTCTTCAGGCTTTCATGTCTTCATAACTTATGAAAAATAAAAGCATATTTCCAGAAATTTATTCTGTTTTCCAGCTTATTTGAACATTGTTCATCATTCTTCCTCATGATCTGTTGTATTTCTGTAGTATCAATTGTAATTTCTCCTTTCTTATCTGATTTTATTAATTTGAGCCTTCTAGTAATGGTTTAATCATTATTATTCTTTATTAAATATATTTTCTTAGCTTCTATTTTCTTTAGTTCTAATTTTTATTATTTATTTTCTTCTACTAACTTTGAGCTTGATTTTATTTTTCTAGGTCCTGAAGATACATTGCTAAGTTATGTGACGTATTTCTGGGTTTATTTTAATATGGGTGCTTTTGCTGTTTCCATTTTCACTAGTTTCAAGGAATTTTGATTTTCTCAATACCCTCTTCTTTATTCAGGAGCATGTTATTCAGTCTCCACGTATTTAGATAATTAGAGTTTAATTTGCTATTTTATTTTTTATCCCATTGTCATGAGAGACCTATCACATGGTCAAGTTTTTGAATTTGAGGTGTTTTTTTGACCTCATACATACTCTTAGGATGCTTCATGTGATGGAAAGAGCCAGCACTCTGCAGCTATTGGATGGAATTCTAAATAACTGTTAGGTTCATTTGGTCTATTTGCCCTAACACTGGTGTTTGTTGATTTTTCTCTTGTCTGGAAGATCTGTCCATTAATAAGTGGCAGGTCTTTTTTTTATATATAAAGCTTTTATTTAAAGAATATAAATTTCCAAAGTACAGCTTATGGATTACAATGGCTCCCCCCTACACAACTTCCCTCCCTCCCGCTACCCTCCCCTTTCCCGCTCCCTCTCCCCTTCCATTCACATCAAGATTCATTTTCAATTCTCTTTATACACAGAAGATCAGTTTAGTACATATTACGTAAAGATTTCAACAGTTTGCCCTCACATAGGGACACAAAGTGAAAATACTGTTGGAGTACTAGTTATAGTATCAATTCACAATGTACAGCACGTTAAGGACAGAGATCCTACATGATTTTTTTAAAGAATTGATTAATTATCTATGCAATTTCCAATTTAACACCAAGATTTTTTAATCATTTGCAATTATCTTTATATACAGAAGATCGATTCAGTATATACTAAGTAAAGATTTCATCAGTTTGTACCCACACAGAAACACAAAGTGTTAAAATACTGTTTCAGTACTAGTAATAGCATTATTTCACATTGGATAACACATTAAGGACAGATCCCTCATGAGACGCAAGTACACAGTGACTCCTGATGTTGATTTAACAATTTGACACTCTTGTTTATGGCGTCAGTAATCTCCCTAGGTTCTAGTCATGAGTTGCCGAGGCTATGGAAGCCTTTAGGGTTCGCTGACTTCAATCTTATTCTGACAGGGTCATAGTCAAAGTGGAAGTTCTCTCCTCCCTTCAGAGAAAGGTACCTCCTTCTTTGATGGCCCCGTTCTTTCCACTGGGATCTCACTCGCAGAGATCTTTCATTTAGGTCTTCTTTTTTTTGTTTTTCAGAGTGTCTTAGCTTTCCATGCCTAAAATATTCTCATGGGCTCTTGAGCCAGATCTGAATGCCTTAAGGGCTGATTCTGAGGCCAGAGTGCTATTTAGGACATCTGCCATTCTACAGTCTGCTGTGTCTCCCACTTCCCATGATAGAATCAAAAAGGGAGAGAATGATCCATCAGTTAGTATTAGCAGACACTAGTCTTGTTTGTGTGATCCCTTTGACTCTTAGACCTATCAGTGTGATCAATTGTGAGCTGAAATTGATCACTTGGACTAATGAGATGCCACCTTGATGGGATTGTATTGGAATCCCCTGGCACAATTCTAACTCCATCATTTGGGGCAGTTCCGATTGAGCATGTCCCAAATTGTACATCTTCTCCCTCTCTTATTCCCACTCTTATATTTCACAGCGATCACTTTTCAGTTAAAATTTAAACACCTAAGAATAATTGTGTGTTAATTACAGAGTTCAACCACTAGTACTAGGGTAAAAAAAAAATACTACAATGGATAAAGTATTACATTGTACAACAACAGTCAGCACAAGAGCTGATCAAGTCACTGTTTCTCATAGTGTCCATTTCACTTCAACAGGTTTCCCCTTTGGTGCTCAGTTAGCCCCCACTATTATCATATTGGAACTTATTTAAATTTAATAACATTTCTTTTATAAAAATAGTTGCTCTGGTATTTGGTTACGAGATATTTTGTGGGCACACCTGAGAAAGGATCGAGTTCTCAAATTCCATACCAAGAAACTGGATTTTTTTTCCAGTAAACTTAGAAGTAAATAGATTTGGAGGACTTACACTGACCAAATTAAGAAGAGATCAATGTACATCTAAACATTCAAGTCATAATATTAAGGGGGAGAAAGTTATAGAAATCAAAACATTTGTATTTACTATGTAAAATCTACTTGCCCAGTTTCAGAAAACAAAAAATAGGTAGTATTGAAAACAAGTTATATAACACAAGTTTTCCCACATCATATACAAAGCTATAATCAATCTCCAGTGATTAAATGCTTAATTATGGAAGATATACTATTTCTTTTAGAAGCAGGATTATATTTTCTGAATTTCATTTTTCTGAACTTACTATAGATTTCCTCTTTGATACTTTTCTTAAAAGTGAATACTCTTTCTCAGAAAAAGCTCTACTAATCATTTCAGCCTTAGGTCTCCATTCTGATTTTAATAGAGAACTCCCATTCCCTAATATGACATCGGTGGTTAGATATGTCATTATAAGCTAATTCTCACTAGTTCATTTCTGAGGGTTTAGGTTGCTTGTGATTCCTAGGGTCACAGTACTATAGATCCATAATCATGGAACCTGGGTGCAGAGGGGCAGTTTTGCAGCTGATCTATGCTCTTTGTACTGTCTGCCACAGTGCTAAGCATGAGATAATGCAGGCAATCATTAGCACAAATATAAAGAACTGAAAGCATAATCCATTTAAAGTCTACCAAAAGCTAAATGCAGTAGTTTTTTCTCATAGGATTAACTAGTTTGACTTTATTTTCTGATTCACATAGGCATATACTTTCTCAAAAAATTGTTTCCTGTTGCTGACACATTAAAGAAGCATTTAAAAGTTTCTCTATGAAAGTGAATCTTAATTACCAAGGAGTTTTCCCCTTAAACCCAGTGATCAGCATGAAATATATCTGACGTTGGGATTCAGTCATTGAACGTCCTAGTGACTCTTCACGTAGCACTCTTTCATGACAATCCTCATGCATTTTCTTCCTGAAAGCATTTTGTTTCTCTCTACATCAATATTCTTTGGTCACAATCTTCCAAAGTTAGAAAAGTACAAAGCTAATGCAGCCAAACCACCATCAAGCAATTTTCCAGTGCCCTCTGCATGCAGCCTCCAAGGAATGTCTTCAAGTCTCAGAAGGAAGATAGATGACATGGGGTAGACTGGAAAAGAGACATATCCAGTTCCAGCCATTTTGTTCAAGGTCGGAGCTACTGGCATTGAGCAGTTCTCTGGAGTTGTTACTATCAGTCACTTCAGCCTCATTAGCTTTCTGCCATGGGTCTCTAAGTGTTCTGCCTTTTCAGGGGAACAAAGCCCACCCAGGAATGACACTTCAACATGACATGAGAGCTCAGCACATTCTGCTTACCCTTTCCATGTTCAAGATTTTAGAGAAAGTTTGAATATGTCATCCCATAAATGGCACAGTGTGCTACTGAGGACAACTGAAGGGGTACTGATGGTTTAGCACAACACTATTTGAAAGTTCACACAGGGCAGAAAATGTGGAGACAAATGAACTGTATTAATGGTACCAACTGTAGAAATTTACATTAGATATGGTACTATGATAGGTTCTTAATGAAAGGAATATTAAGCTCTTAGTTTGATAACTATAGGAGTAGCATAGGATGACCTACTGCAGTTCTGTGACTTTCTGAAAGTCAATGCTGATGGTGATAATTTTAGATAAATAAAACCTTCATTGGTCCTAAGAACTTGGACATTATTCTTTCCTAAGAATTGTTCAGCCACTACAGCTAAAATGTGTGATTAATATCTTCTCTTACCAACACCTCATCTCTCTGCACCCTCTTTGATGGCATATTATTAAATTTTATACTTAAATCCTTCTGTAATTCATAAGTGTGTAATGAATGTCTTGAAACTTAATCATAATAAATATGTATTTGTACTATTCTAATATAAATTTTATGTTTAAGAAAATGTGTAAAAAATCTAGAAATACTGAACATAAGTGAAATGAAAAATGACACATCTGATACCCGACACTCAAAATTACTTTTGGAATTCATGCATGCCCTTGATTATTAGTATAACTCACTTTCATGTTGTTTTTCCTTAGAAGAAAATAAATATTTAATAAAGTTGATTGACGTTAGGACTGACTGGGATATCATGCCAATAAATTTTGAAAAACCAGCTAACAGCAGAGCACTGAAAAATGCAATGTCACTTCATCATTGCAGAAATAAAAATACATTTTCAATTTTTCATAACATTTAACCATCCTTTCTTGAACTCAATGAATCTGAAATATGTGGTTTGATGAAAGTAATTAAAGTGTGGACATTTTGAGTTATTTTGATATTTGAAATGAGAACTTGTCTGCTTTACCACTCCTCATCCATCAAACTTTTTTTTTAACTTGAAATGACCTTAAAGTTACTGAGACATAGTAACCTTGAAGACCAGTTCTAAAACTTTGATAAACTGCCTTTTCTTTCCATGATATTTTCTTGATGGGTAAAATAGGATCATGGGCACAGTTATTTTCGGTGGAAACTGAAGACATTGGGAGAGGTCTGGACTCTGCTCCATGAAGAACCCTGCCTCAAGGGCTGAGTGCTGTGGACTGTGTAGACATAATCAGTTTCCTCATTAACCCCATTCAAGAAATATTTCAGGAAACAGTAAAAAAAGACAGTTCTTGAAATGCCTCTCAAATACGCTTTTAAAGAGTAATTAATCAAGTACCATATGCATTAGCCTTGCTTTCCAAGGCAATACAACCAGTAAGATACAGATGATATGTATAATTGACTTATACAATTATGGAGGCTAAGAATTTCAAGCTCTGTTAGCCAGAGACCCAAGAGAGCTGATGACATTTCCAGCCCTAGTTCAAGTCCAAGACCAAAGGCTTGAAGCCGGTCAAGCAGGGACAAGAACTCTTTCTAACCCTTTCATTCTATTCAGACCTTCAGCAGAGTGATTATGCCCTCTCAGGTAGGAGAGGATAATGTGTTCTAATGTTCATCTAATCTAGAAACACTTTTTCAGACACACCCAGAAATAATGTTTAACCAATATCAGAGCACCTTGTGGCCCAGTCCACTTAACTTGTAAAATAAGCCAACACCTATCAGTGTTCACAGTGCATCTGCATACCCTATCAGCTTTTAGGTTGACAGTTTGAAGATTTTTGGCAGTGGGACTAAAGTTATTTTGATTACCAAATTATTGACTTAATGTCAGCTTGAGGGGAAAAGCATTGCTAGATAAGATTTAGGGCATGCTTAAACCTGCACAAATAAAGATCTCAACTTTCAGAAGGCACTGGGCAGAGAACTGGATCTACTTCCTTCTAAAGCAGTGGTTCTTGGTTGTGGACTTAGAAGAGCACCAGCAGTAACACTCAAGGACTAGTCAGAAAAGCAGATGTTAGACCCCTATTCTAGTTCTGCTGGGTGAGAGATTCTTGCAGATCCAGCGATCTGCATTTTCATAAGCCCTCTAAATGATTTTGATGCACACTGCAGTTTGAGAACCACAGGTCTTTAGAAAATACTTCTGAAAATACAACTTAGGGCCCCAGGGGTCCCCGAAACCGCTCTAGACTGTGATAGCAACTACTTTTATAGTAATACTAAGATGCTACTTGCCTTCAATTCAGTGCTGCCACTTGCCCCTTGGGCACAGAAGCAAGAGTGAATAGCACCGCTAATGCCATCTCATGAATCAGGCAGTGGCACCAAACTGTTTGTAGGCAGTATATTTTTACCACCGAACCAATAGCATGCAATTTTTAAAGTCAGTATTTTCATTTAAATACATTCTTGATTACACAAAACAATCAACTTTATTACAATGTGACCCTCCAGTGGCTACTTCTAGCTCTTCTGGGTGAGAAATGGATAAACCAAAAGAAGATGGTTATCGAAGGAACAATTCTACTGATAGGCTTGGAGCTGGGAATGGAATCAGGAGTTCCTTCTTGGGACAATATCTTTACTTGAAAGACAATCAATGATTATTCAGATTAGGGCATGTGGCAGGCGTTTTTTTTCAGAAGTACAAAGGGCTTCCATTAAAAGAAAAACAAGTGACAATGTTTGCTGCCAATTCTTGAGTTTCCAGCAAAAATTAAGACACTTTGTTTTTGTCACTATGAACTATACAAGTTTTCGATACATCAATTTCTGATTGGATTGGTGATAACAAATGTTTCTAGAAATCATATCAATTTATTTTTAAATGGATAATTTAGCAAGTTATACATGGGTAAGTTATGCAAAATCTAAGCTTGATCAATTCTTTGCAAGGTAACAGCAACTGGAAAGTTCAAGGATATGATTTCAGGCTCATAGCACACATGCCTTTTCAGAAACAGTCAACTTGTAGATTTTTACTAAAATAGAGGAAAAACAAGCACAATAATCTGGTCAGGCTATTACAACACTCCTCCCTTCAACCTGATCTCTTTATGGCTAGACTTTCTCCATCCTTAACATAAAACAGTGTAACTTCACAATAGATACAGAAGATAGGAGAGTTCAACTTTCTTCTATAGAGACAGCAAGGAGATTCACAAAATGTAAAACAATGTCATCCTTCCCACTTTGTGTGCTGGAAAGCACTTTCATATATATCTATTCTTTGTGTAAACATAGTGGTTGCATTATTGTTATTTGTGAAAACTGCTAAATGAGGGCATTAGTGATTTCTCCATTTTAAAGCAGTATTTTAGCTATACATAGTCATAATCCACACAAACCAGCTCTTTGGGATCTCAGATAACTGTCCATTCCTCCAAAAGTGCTCCCTCATCAGTGTGATCTGTTGGTGGTCAGTCCCATGATGGAAGCATTTGCTGCCACCCCACTGCTCTCCACCTAAGGGCCCATCGTGTTAAGGAGAACATGGGGCTCCGTCCTCCCTGGGAAGCTGTATGCGATTGTTAGCCAGCACACAGATTCTTTCTGTGTTTGTGAACCTTTGCATTCTGCATTCAGGGACACAGCTGGCCAGTGAACTTCGGGCAGCCCCCTCAGCATTCCAGATGGCCTGGAGAGGTGGGGGAAGGGTCAGGACTGTTCTCCTGCAAGATATGCCTCCTTATTTGAGAAGGGAAGCCCACGTGAGTCTTGTGGGCCAGAACTGGGCCATGTGATTACCCCACTGAGCAAGGAAAGCAGGGATGTTAAGGACTTTTCCTTTTCAGTCATTACAGTAGAGAAAGGTGGAAGGAGAGAGATTGAAAGGCGTCTTGGAGGGCAAGTCCCGGGTGTCTGCCCCATGCATCTCTCAGCACACCAACATCCCCCATGGTGGTTCCCCCTCATTGTACCATAACCTGCTTTCAACCTCATCCCCTGCCTCCTTCATGGCCTGGCTACATCATCCCAATGAATCCCTCCATGACACTATTTTGAAGTTATGATATTGCTAATTACTCCCAAGTAAGACTTTGCCTATCTGCTTTTTCTAATAGTTGTTGCCCAAATAGTATATATATATATATGTAATATACAAATATGCACACATAGATCCATACATGTGTGCATGTGTGAAGAGAAAAGAGGAAATACAAGACACAGAACAAAGAATTCATTCCCTATCTAAACCCACTGGATGGCACACTCAATGATTCTAAGACTCTGTTCTTTGATTTACTGCTATATCCCTAGCACACAGCACAATGTACAACATATAGCAGGTGCTTAATATTTATTGAATGAAAATATGGCCGAGCATACAAATAAGATGAATGTTTGTAAAAGGCAGAGAAATAATGAATGGAATAAAGAATAAAAGCAAGGCAGCCTTATAGAATCTGGCAGTTTTTTCGAAGAATTTTATAAGCAATTATATTTTGAGAGGCAGAAAGAAATATCTTGGAAGAGTGATGATGCACTCCAAATCTTGAATAAGATTTGTTTATTTGAAAGAGTTACACAGAGAGGGAGAGATAGAGATCTTCTGTCTGCTGGCCCATTCCCCAAATGGCCACAATAGCCAGGACCGGGCCAGGCCAAAACTAGGAGTTTCATCGAGTTCTCCCATATGGGTTTCAGGGGGTCCAAACACTTGGTGTGGGAAGAGGATTGGAAAATGCCCATTAGCAGGATTGGAAGTAGAGCAGCTGGAATGAGGATTGGTGCCCACATGAGAAGCAGGCAAGGCGGGCGATGGCTTAAGCCCACTACACAACACCTGGCCCATACTCCCCACTCTTGGCCGTGGCCCCCAGTTGAAGCTGAAGCCAGGACCTAGAGCTCAGTCAAGGCCTCCCATCTACTTGACTCATCACTGCGGCCTCTCGGGGTCTGCACTGGCAGAAAGCTGGACTCAGGAGTCGGAGCTGGACATCAAACCCAGGTACTCCGATTCCAAACAAGAATCTTAACTGTGAGGCTAAATGGAGTAGTTGTATAGGAGTTAAGAATTGTGAGTCTACCTTCAATTTCTTGCCAGTGTTTATTCAGAATATCACATCCCACTAACTTTCAGAGGTCTTGCAAGTAATATCACATAGCTCTAGATATTCTTCAGAATGAATGCTAGGTAATTTCAAGATGCTATTACAATTATTTTGCTTACAAGTGCCGTACAAGCAATTGAATCTGGAATTACTCAAATACCCATCATTTGAAACCCAAAAGACATACTTTCTCAAGAACACTTGTTTCTGAAAAATATTCATACCATTGACACTATTTCTTTAAAAAGATTTGAAAGCCAGAGCCACACAGAGAGGAGAGGCAGAGAGAGGTCTTCGATCTGCTGGTCCACTCCCCAGATGGCCGCAACGGCCAGAGCTGCACCAATCTGAAGCCAGGAGCCAGGGGCCAGGGACCTCCTCTGGGTCCCCAACGGGGATGCAGGGGCCCAAGCACCTGAGCCATCCTACACTGCTTTCCCAGGCCACAGCAGAGAGCTGGATCCGAAGAGGAGCAGCCAGGTCCTGAGCAAGCACCCATATGGGATGCCAGAGCGTTAACCCGCTGCGCCACAGCGCCGGCCCCAACACTTTCTTTCTTCAGAGGATGCCTCAGGAAATTCTGATAAATGGCAGACACTTTCAAGTGGTTTTTATTCGTCATTTTCTATGGAAAATGCCTGCTAGCCTAGGCCATGATAGCTGCCCCCAGAAGGAAAGGATTTGCAACAGAACTGCTGCTTCATCACTTGGATGCATAGCACTGTTCTTGTGCAGGATTCAGCACATTCAAACCATCTCTTAACTCATTAATTGTAACTGACAATACAGGGTAGAGTGAAACCATTGAGGAAATTCCAAGAAGTGGCGTTTGCAATTCTAAATTATTTTAAGCAAATAGGATACATAAGACTGTTCAGCACTTAGATCAAGCTTATGCAAAAATTCCAAGAGACAAGCGAGTAGATTTCACTAATCCTTTTAGTAGGCTGCTGGCAGACACTATTATGTCACTGCTTAAGATGGGAAAACAAAAACAAAGACACCTGCAAGAACAGAGCCAAGGCTGACTAGTGGTGACAGTCACCTGTGATTAGTTGTCACCTTCTGTTTTGGAAAGTCTATTAACAATTCCATTAGAATGCATCTGCCTTTCACAGGCATGATTATTTTCAAATAACTAAGGCCATCATTGTCTCATGCTTTACGAAAATTTTGGCCCAAAAAGAAGTCCAAAGCTTTTTATACAGGCTAGGAAACATTGTCCGGTTTGCTTTCAGTTTCATAGGATTCTATGAAAGCTTAGAAGTAAAAATCCTGATTTTTTTCTTTAGGAAGGTGGAATGCTCGATTCATCGTTTCCACATCACCATTAATGTTCAGTAAAATGCAAGGTAGTAGATGGGCTCAAGGGTCCTTCCAACATCAGGACTTCATTATGTCTGTCGTACCAATCATTGACTAAGTGGTGGAGCCACAGGTGATGATATCAGAGTGAGAAGTACTTTAAACAATCTCCAGGAGTGATTCTGGCACAATTTGTGTGTAACTCAGTACCAATATCAATAACAATTTAAAGGATAATGATAAAGGTGCCATTTTTCCATAGGGATAAAAGGCAAAGAATTTTGGCAAAAGAGCGAGCCCATTTGAATGGCTGCCCAAGTGTCTACATCAAGTCCACAGGGGGATTGTGTTACAATACCCAAGCCAGCAGCTACCGCACATGAGAACTCCAATTTCTCCCAGGGAAGAAGGTAAGTGCAGTAAGAAACGGCTTGTTTCCCTGCATAATTTAAGTTAGGAACCAACACAAGCTCAAGCATGATGGCTTTCTGTTCACAAAGAATGATGTACGAGGGCCGCACAGGTGCTAAGATTCCCTTCCAAGCTCAAAGCTCTGAAAGCTGGAAGTGAGACTGACATCTCCGGTTGAGCACCTCTGATCTTAGATACCTGCAGCATGTGTTGCTCCAGATTTTCTCCCTTTCCTGAATTTTATTAACTGTTGAAAGCAGAGGCAGGACTGCTGGGTAGCTAAGTGCTGTGAACACATCATGGCATCCCAGAGTGCATCTCTAACACAGAAAAGAATGCTGAGCTCCATGGACTCCAATGCCTGGGCCCGAGTTTGTCCTAACTGATCCTGCAGGAATGAAGATGCATCATCCCTCTATGCATATTGGCCCTAACCTCCTCTGTTCCTTGCACAACAGGCAAGGAAGGCATTTGAATGGTCTGACACAGTACTCAGACATAAGGAGAGAGTTCTAATGCTGTATTTCCATGTGTCTTCTGAGCTAGCATCTCATTTCCAGTATTGGTAGAGTAGTTGGTGCATGTGAATGAGAATAGGGGCATTTGCTATTAACAGCAGGCTTCTTTTAATTGGAATTTTTTATACTTGAGTCTCCCAATTTATGAACCCTTGTGATAGATGTAGCTTCCTTTAGATAATTACTTGGGATGAGTGAATATCCCAATATTTATTTAGCAATGGTGTCAATGAATTATGAATGGAAGCAAACAGTTCCATTGGGCAAGCACTGTAATTAATAAAGCCAGTTTGCAAAGGCTTTGTGCATGTAAGTGCGGTACCAGGGCTCTGTAGCTGTGTTACTGATGTAGGAAACAGATGTTAGAGGTGTTCTTAGAAGCAGGACAAGAAGCAGGGGAGGAGAACTGGCTAGATGCAGGAACACTGTCTCTTCTCCCTTCACCTCCATGAAGACTTGGGCCAGATCAACACATTCCTATGAAACAGCTTTTCCTCGTGAGATGAGTTTCATTGCCTGCATTTGCTGATAATGCCGATCAACTCTCCCAGGAATACTCTTGGGAGATAAATATCCTTAAACTACAAATAAGGCCAAGAGGCATATACAGAGTGACACAACGTACAAATGTCTCCATGCCTTCTGGCAAACAGGAGCTACTCAAAAACAGTAGGAAACACCAATAAGGTTATGGAAACTCCCACTATCCATCAATGAAGAGGCTAACGTCTAGCTCAACAAACAGGCTTTAGGTCCAGCTGTATACATGAGCCTGGTCTGCTTTTTACTGATAAATGTCCATGGCTTTTCTAGTTTTAAATACTTGGACTTTGGCTTCTAGTGCCCAACCCCAACTCATGATCACTAGATCTTACATGCCTTTTACCCACAATTGTATCAAATGTCACTCATTGACTGCAGGAATCCCACAGTAACTCATCCCCTGTCTGCCTGGGCAGTCCTGGAAGCAAGGGCAGAAGGCGGGGCAGAGCTATGGCTGTGGCATGTATGACGTTTTGGTCCTGTAGGAATAAGCTATATACCAAGCTCCCTGGTGGGATGAATTTAATAAGTTATAGTGTGTGTGACCATGATACCAGTCACTTTCATAAAAGTTTCTTTATCTCACTTAATCCTAACAACCTTCACAGATTTAAATGTTGTAATGGTCATTTTATAGATGAGTACAATAATTTCATTTCTCTTGAATGAAACATGAGATGGACTGATCCTATACTAGCCCTTAAGATTCGTGACTCCCAGTGTAAATACTTCATGTAATATTCCTTTTGAGCATGAGTAGGAACTGCACCTATGGGTGAGCTACCACTCCCATTATGAGTTTACATTACATGGAAAGGGGCAGGGAAAGATTTGTTGAGGTCTGCAATCAGTCAGCTTGAAGACAAGGAGAGATTATAAAGTTAATGTTTGAAGTTGAGAGTGAAATGTGGTTACAAGAGGCTGCCAAGAGCATGAAGGAGGAAGGGCTGAGGAATATCAGTTAACAGGTACCATGTTATAGTTATGTAGGAAAAAGAAATCCTGATGTTCTATTGAGAGGATGACTATAGATAACAATGTACCACGTATGTATAAGCATCTCATTTCAAAAGCTTTAAATTTAAACATGGGGCCAGCGCTTAAAGTGCCAGTATCCCACATGAGCATCAGTTTGCATCCTGGCTGCTCCTCATCTGATCCAGCTCTCTGCTATGGCCTGGGAAATTAGTGGAACATGGCCCCAGTCCTTGGGCCCCTATACCCAATGGAAGCTCCTGGCTTCAGATCACAGTTCCAGCTGTTGCTGCTATCTGGGGAGTGAACCAGAAGATGGAAGAGCTCCCTCTCTGCCTCTAAGAAATATTACTACCTTAGAATTTTTGTTCATAAAAAGTTACCATATACCCCAATCCTATGTTCTCTATTAACATCTCATAATAGGACCTTTGTCACAAAGTCATTGGGGGCATGTCCTAGGGGAAGTTTCTTATAAGAGTGCTATCACCTTAGCTATTCTGTCTGTGTTTCCAGGCTCAGAGAACTCTGCCACTGCTGTGTGCCACCCTGATCAGAGGCCATACCAACTAGATCCAGGTGATCTTGGACCAAGAACCTCCAGACTCATGAGCCAAAGCAAGCCTCTTCCCTTCACTGGTAGCTCATCAATTACTGTCATAAAAAGGTAATACAATCAGTGGGACAACACTAAGATCAAGCAATCGTTCGGTTTCCTTTCAGGTTGTCCAACACAAGGTAACTGATCCTTTTCCTTTTGATTCTATACAGTTGTGCACAGTCTACTTAGGGCAATTCAAATTGTCTTCACTATGACTACTGAAATGACATAAATAAGCACCACCACATATGGAAATAAGAGCCATCAAGATGTTTCTATATTAAATTGAGTCTTACTTGGAACTCAACATATAAAATTGAATAATGTCTCTCAGGAGGAATCCACAGGTGAAGAGTGGAACTGCTAAATTCAGAAACTTGGAAAACCAGCATAACAGTGTAATAAACCCAGGTATTCATTGTTCAGGCAGGAGTCTTTCCTGAAAACCATTTAAAAGGGGCAGTGTTATGGTGTACCTGTTTAAGCCACCACCTGTGATGCCAGCATCCCACATGGGCACTGGTTTGAAGCCTGGCTACTCCACTTTCGATCTAACTCCCTGTTAACATGCTTCAGAAAGCAGTGGAAGATGACTCAATCCTCAGACTCCTATACTCATGCGAGAGATCTAGATGGAGTTTCATGATCCTGGCTTCTGTTTTGCCCAACCCTATCTGTTGTAGCCACTGGGGGTGTAATAAAATGGAAAGTCACTATAATTCTACCTTTCAAATTCTTCTTTAGGAAAAAAAAATAGTAACTGTTTTCTGTATTCTCCCCATAGCTGATGTGAGAGCATAATTTTCCCATTGTTTCCCCAACTTGATTCCTTCGAGGGTTCTAACTACCACAAAATCTATGCATTTTTTGTTATCTCACAAATAGAGCTTGATGAGACAGACATGTCATGGTCTCAGTGGGTTAGAAAGAGGTGGAGGTTGGAGTTTTCTCCCCTCCCTTGCTACCAAACCAGGACTCTGTTGAGACTAGGAATGGTGAGTTATTTGTGACTGCAACTGGATAGCTTTCAAAACCCATAGCTGTGCAGGGCACTAGTCATTGATGGTCACCCAGACACAAGGATACCTGATATCACCAAAACTCTGCCGTGTCTCCAGACATTTGATGGGGAGCAAGCGGTCATGTGCACTGTGAAGTCCCAGTTCTTCCTTTCTGGTGATAGGAAACATCTTGTCCAAACCTCTCTCCAGAAGTAGACGGCAAAGCTGAGATTTGCAGAGGCCAGAAAAGGAAGAGATGTCACAAGCACTTACGATAACTGAGAAGAATGGTAGGATCTCAGACATTGAGAAAGGCTTGGAGCCACTTACATTTTAAAATGAGGAAATGCCAACAAGATTATACAATTTGTCCCATTTAAAAGCTTGCTCTTAACATTAATATTTTAACATACAATTCATGAATGTATTATCTTAGAGTCTAAATTTGAGGAGTTCTTTTAAGATGAGATCTAAGTAGGCATAGAAATTAGACTTATTGGGAGGAATGATTACCAACTGGGTATAATCTAATCACTGTTCATTCAAGTGCAAGCATTGATGAGCATTGCTCAAGGCCAGGCATGGTCCTAGGTTAGGAGACACAGATACTTAAGACAGAGAAGGGAGGTTCATGCTGAGGGCAGGCAGACAATAACAGGCAGCACATAGAAGACTTCAGGGTGGGCTCACCTGTAAAGAGAATAAACGGTGAAGACAGGCAAGGGATGAGTGTGGGCAGTGGGTATATTAGGAAGTCAGGAAAGGCCTTGAGGGGAAGTTACTAGGACAGAGCTCTGGATGTCAAGAGGGAGCCAGCTATGAGGAACTCTGTCACGTGCATTTCACAGCTTGTCCAGGGTCTAGAACAAGCCTAGAATCTCCCAGCACCAGAAAGAAGGCCAGGACAGCTTCATTAGAGTGAGAGGAAGAGTCCATCACAATGCAGGACTGAAATTTCATCACACATTTGCTTGTGGACAGTGTAATTCTCCCTTAAAGTATCAACTGCAGGAAGATGGAAAATTTGACCCCTTAACTCCTGGAACCTCAGTTCAAGATTGAGCAGGTGCTCTGTGAATGTTTCTTGAATGACTGAAGCTGGACAGGCAGGGATCCAGGGTTCTTTTGATGCCTATTAGAAATTCAATGGACATAATCAGTGTTGAAATGTGCTGAGCATTTCCTATGGGCCAAATGTGCTAGAGAACTTATATACATACAGATGGTCCCTGAACTTATGATGGCTTGAGTTTTTCCAGCTTTTCAATGATGCAAAGCAATAGGTATTCAGTAGAAATTATACTTTGAATTTTGATATTGATATTTTCCTGGACTAATGATATGCAGTACAATACTGTCTTACAATGCCCAACTGTAGGGTAATGCAAGTTTTCTGAGCATGTTTAAGGCAGGCATGATTAAGCCATGATATTTGGTAAGTTAGTTGTATTAAAAGTTTTGATCGGGGCCAGCGGCGTTGGTCACTTGGTTAATCCTCCGCCTGCAGTGCCGTCATCCTATATGGGTGCCAGGTTCAGCCCTGGTTGCGCCTCTTCCAGTCCAGCTCTCTGCTGTGGTCCAGGAGGGCAGTGGAGGATGGCCCAAGTGCTTGGGCCCCTGCACCCACATAGGAGACCAGGAGGAAGCACCTGGTTCCAGGCTTTGGATCGGCACAGTATGCCGGCTGTGGCGGCCATTTGGGGGGTGAACCAATGGAAGAAAGACCTTTCTCTGTGTGTCTCTAACTCTACCTGTCCAGAATAAAAAAGCATTTTGATCTACAATATTTTCCACTTTAGGGATTTATTTGGATGTAACCTCATAAGTCAGCTCACTGAATTTTAACACACTAGAGATAGGTATTGTTATTAGCCAATTCAAAAATGAGGCAAGATGGGCGAGGGAGTAGGAGATGGGATGGTTACAGATGGGAGGGATGTTATGGGGGGAAAATTGTACTCTGGAAATTTATATTAAATAAAAGTTGAAAAAATAAACAATAAAATGAGGCGAGGCACACAGTAATTCTTCCTGCTGCACATAGCATTGGAGGGACATGTTAGAGGCATTCCTATCCCCTCTGTTAGGCTGCCATCCTTGGGTCACCAAGTCTAGAACACAAGGCTGAGGCTGGACAAAATCATGCAATAGGGAGGGATCAGCACTGAGATGCAAGTCAACCTGAGGACCTGCGGGGGGGGGGGGGGGGGGACTTTGTTTGCCAAGGGCCCCTTGGATATTTATGACCTTATTCAGAGGGTATACAGAATTAAACTTAAAAATATGGATTTATTGAATTTCAAGTCCTGCCTGAGGTTGCCTACACAGGGCCAGACCAAATGATTCCCCACCCTTGTAAAGTAATAACCAACAGTGCAGGTACAGACAGAGGAGTGTCCCAGCTTCATGGCCTTCCAACATGCGCAAAGGGAGCCACCCTTTCCAAACTGCATTATATAAGCATCTTACACATCTCATTTAATGTAGCAGCAATTTTCTGTGGCACTTTATCCACAGTTTACACAAGAAAAAAAACTCAGGATCATAAAGCTTAAATAACTCGACCAAAGCCAGATGGCTAGTGAACAGCGGGAGCTAGAATTCAAACTCTGGAGACTCACTCTTGGCAGACCTGAAAGAAACCAAAATAGTTTATTATTCAGTGGAAATGAGACATGAGGAAGTTTTTTCCAAGAGCCCTGGCTTAGACTGAGAATAGGATTGCCCTGTGTTTTCCTGGGGTAACAATAACAAGATCCTTGGCTCAGCCCCCAGCTAGAGAATGGAGAGACTTTCTCAAGTCCCTCCAGTCCTTTCCAACTTGGACAGAGATTCAGGGGTTACTGTAGTATCATATAAGATGCCCACACCCCATCGGGAGGTTTCCCTTCCCCTTGAAACTCATGCAGATCTCTGGCAGCTGGTCCCTTCCTTGTGGCTACACCCAGGAGGTGGACTATGGCTCGCCTCCCACTACTGGCAACATCTGTCCCGTCATCAAGGCCCCTGCTCCCTTCCGCAGCCGCTCCCCATGAGTGGTGGGGACCATGGGATGGGGAACAGGGTATTTTAGTCCAGTTTCATCCTGTTCATGGGTACAACATGTTGCTTCCCTGGGCAACGGAATCCTTCAGAGATTTTGCACATACACACCTTTTCTCTTTACTCATTTCATATTAAGTCTTTCTCACTCCAGAAACCTGGAGGGGTTCCACCATCCTCAAGATGAAAGTTGGTCTGAACGGCATCTAATTTCTCAGTATTGCCCCTCAAGGTCTTTCCTTCACTCAAGATGTTAACAGAGCCCAGAAAACATTCTATAGATCTATAATCCTGGAGGATCATAATGTGTCTTATTGGCATTATAGACAGAACTTAAGTCTCCCACAAAGACCCCTATTTGCCAACTTCTTACTTGAACTTGCTGTTTATTCTTTGAATATGCAGGTGCCTATTGGCTTTCCCTTTCTCTTATTTGTTACTCTTCAATCAAGGCAGCATTTTTGACCTTAAGATCCACCTGAGGCCGGTGCCGCGGCTCACTAGGATAATCCTCTGCCTGCAACGCCGGCACACCAGGTTCTAGTCCCGGTCGGGGCACCAGATTCTGTCCCGGTTGCCCCTCTTCCAGGCCAGCCCTCTGCTGTGGCCCAGGAGTGCAGTGGAGGATGGCCCAAGTGCTTGGGCCCTGCACCCCATGGGAGACCAGGAGAAACACCTGGCTCCTGCCATCGGATTAGCGCAGTGTGCCGGCGGCTGCACAGCGGCCATTGGAGGGTGAACCAACGGCAAAAGAAGACCTCTGTCTACTCTGTCAAAAAAATCCACCTGAAAGTGTGTGGAAGGAAGTGATGAACAAGCGTGTGTCGGAGGGTCCAAGTCACTTATCAGGTACTTGTGAATATCCGAGGACCCAGTGGTTCAGAAGGCAATACAACTTTGTGATTACCAAAGAAATTATAAATATACAAATTATATTATAGAAGGATTTTTCTATGTTTACCAGAGGTGAAATAGGATTTTGAGTAAAAACAAAAACAAAAATAAGCCCTCCCTCCCACTACGTTCACAGGAACAGGGACAGACTTGATTGCTTCCAGAAAGTCCAAACTGAAATCCCAGTTTCTACAAGGCCACAACAGGAAAAAAATTAAATAAGGTATTTTCATGCTTGAAAGCATTTAAACTCACTAATCAAGGGCATGTATTTGTTTGACATTTGGGCACATCCAGAGTGTATTCTGGGATATAGCCCATAAACTATTCCTTTCACAAATGTACCCTCCCATTCAAGTCTGAGTGTGCAAGAATTCCCACCGAGAAGGTAATCCTGCTTCTTAAGGAGATGTATCCTCGCCACTTCTCAGAACATCTTTCTCTTATATTCTCATTAAGACTGTAGCCTCAAAGACAGCTGAAAGAAGGCAGACTGGTAATTACGCATCTTCTGAGTAAGAGCTTGATAGATACTGAGTCCTGCTGTTCTGTCTAGGTGACACAACACAGCCCCACTAGCTAGTATTGTCACAGGATTGGTTTCCTGTTAGAACAGCAGGTACTCCTTGATGTTATAGGGTTCACCACACAGCCTTGAGCGAGTCTTGGATGGTCAGCTCTGATCCACTCCATTTGTTAGTGCTACTCAGTAACTTGTAAACGGATTAGACCTTCAGCCTATGACCTAGTGTGGGATACTACTTTAGTACGGTAGCAGATAAAACTAAGAAAAATAAGCACCTCTTCCCTGTATCGCCCAATTCTCTAAATCTTCCCCACAACAAAAACCCAATTCCAAACTCCCTATCCCCCAGAAAAATCCCCCAAACATGTCTTCACTGTTCCTGTCCGTTTACTACATTGTTTAAACTGTCCCTGCTGCCCACACCCAAGTGCTGTCATGTAACACTTCCGTGGACACCATTTCTTCAGAGTCAGCACTGAGTACTGGAATCATGGTTTCTCTTCAACTAAGGATACTGTCCTCCCTCTGTCCTGTCTAGTCACATGTTCAAAATAATGCTTTTAATGAATTGTATTTTACAACTCTAGATTTATAACTTGCAATTCCATCTTCATTGTGTTCAGTTAAAGTATGTGCACCCTTCAATGAAATGTGCACTCACTGCACTTTCTAGAATTCCTAGAGTCCTGATTGATGGATTCTCCTCATGAGGATCCTACCTCTAAAGTGGTTTTTCAAAAGTCAACTGAGGAATTTAAGGTCCAGTGCACTACATTTATTTTAACTGTGCATTGTAACACCATCACATAATCCTGCTTTTCTTAAAATATACACATTCTACACGGGTTATTTTGACCTTTAACTCACTTTGATAAGATGGCTGTTTTAGAGAACTCCTCATTATAACCACACCAGCACTCAATACTTTTGGTTCTGTATGAAATAAAACACTAGCAGCTATTCATCTGGTTTGTATTCTGAATTCTTACTGTTTTAGTAATTCTCATAAGTATCTCAATTTTTCACTGAAAAGTCTCTATTATGCCAATTGGCAACAGGTTTCAGTTATTTCAAATTTTGTATATCTGTCTAATGGCTTTTTCATTGGGCTCATTCACTAGTTCTATTTATAAATCCTCAAATGTATTTGTAATCTTAATATTGCTTGCTCTGCAATTAGTACAATTGGGGGATTAAACATTAAGTTCAGCTAACTCACCCTAGAACAAAATCGGTTTCTTAAAAATTGGTAATGGCAATTCTTGACCCAATCATTCTATTCCTTAGAAGCTGCAAATGGAATTTTATGTATGTGGATGTCATTTTCTTCTAGTTGAGGGCTCATATCTTAATCAGATCCCCTAGAATTTTGTGACTTCAAAAGAAATTCTAGAAATAGGTACTGAACTAGGAGCATAGAGAGGAAAACAGATTTTTGAAAGTTCTATTGATATTTTTACTTCCTCTGTTGACCAATTTAGCTTGCCTCAATGATAGTATATAAATATATGGTTGTTAAATTAGCATAAGTATATGGTTTTTACAGAGGGTTTAGGGAAAAAACTTAATTCCACATGACTTAGTTTGTTAACATTCTAACTTGGGGTGAAAGGGAATAGAACAAAAGCCAAGATGTAAATATGCACAGAGGTCATAAGAAATTCGGGCCTTCCAATTAACCCATGTTGTGACTTTAGGGTGGTCATAAGGAAAGGACTATATTCTTCAATATGTAGCACTCTGAATTCTGGGACAGGACACAATCACATGATGTTCAAAAACAAAGATATTAACAATCTTCCTTTTAGTGACCTTTCTCAACTCTTAATGAGACTTGACATTGAGATAACTCTAAAGGACATCACATATGGCAGAACAAAAAGTATTCCAAGTCCTTGAGGAAGAAAGAGCACATGAAAATATCCCTCTCTCAACTCTTTTCATCTAACTGGAACTTGGTTTCATTTTATCATAGGAGAGGAAATCAAGTTGATTGTTCTCCATGGTGTCTTTCAGCTCTAAAATTTTTGGTTTTCTGTGCTCTTAATGGTTATCATTTTTATGTGCAGAGTCTATAAGCAATTTCATCTCATGATAAATTCTAAGTCTCAGTTCCCTGGCCTCAACACTGTGGGGCTTGTACACTGCCCCTAGTTCTGAGGGGCATCTCACTCCATTTGCTGACATCACCAATGGGTTGATTACATGCACAAGATGTACAAACACATATGGGAGCCTCCTTTTGTCATGTTGGAAGTGCATCCGCTCTGCTTCCTCAGTGTCTAGGTGATTGAAACTGGTGGGAGTAGAGCATAGGATTTAGTGCAGTGATTGAAAATGAAGTCATGCACCCTGCCCACCTTGGGAATAGCAAGATTCTGGAGCAATGAGAATTGTGGAACAGTGACATGACAAGGCACGTACATGCAGCCTGGAGATACATGCTCATCAATTAAGTTAGCAATTACCACACTCGTTTTCTCCTGTCTGCACATGAAGAGATCACAGGAGACATGTGCAGGGGTAGAGTAGAAAAGCTTGTTCAGAGACATAGCTTTTAATATGGGGGACACTAGATGAGTATTTGAGAAATCTCTACCCTCTAATGATGCAAAATAAATGAACATATAAAGCAAATGGCTCTCCTCCTGTCTCTAGCTTTCCACCCAGCCCAGCATATAGAATGTTAATGCCTGTATTTAAGAGACGACCGAAGCCCTACTGTGGCTATTAGAAACAGCAACAGACATTTGGGTTGCCACAAGAGAAAAATAAGTGTCTCTGTTCCATTTTTCTAAGTCTTACTTATGATGTTATTGGGGGAAGACAAGTATTTATGGGAGAAGCATTGGTTTTCTTCTGTAACAGAAAAGCAGAGAGTAGCGGATGGGAGACTAAGGGAACTGGACTCCCCAGGAGAACTGAACTCATTTGCAACAATATAAGGCAAGGTGTTGCTCTCCTTGTGCCTAAGCCAGTTTGCACCTACCCATATCGTTTAACTTCCTTCTGGCTCTGCTCCCTCAAATGTAAAATGTGAGTAATGATGTTGACCATTCGGCAACTCCTTTACAGGAATGCTATGAAAAAATATTATTCAGTAACTACAAGAGTATTTAAGATTCACAAGTGAATATCCCCTGTGGGTTATTAATGAGAATGACTGCACTATCCTATGGAGAATACTGATGAGAAGTCACAACCCCCTACTGTTTCTCCTGGATTCTGACATCTGAACCCACGGACGGAATGAATAATCGCATACATAGTTCTCTACCCAGAAAAAGGGTAAAATTTTTCCAAACAGATCTACCTTCTTTCTACACATGCATAGGCCAAGGAAGGGTTCCGAGTGGAAGCAGCATTTTGGTATGACTATTTCATATCGGATTCCACTGTCTTCAGAGTTGATCTTTCTCTACCAAGTCATTCATGGAGAATGTATTATGAAAACATTATGCATGGATTTCAAAATGTTTGCTTTATAATAAACTGACTTTTTATAATGTGTCTGAACAGATGCAGTATTTGAGGCATTAAGAAGGATGACACGTCAGTTTGAGAAGTGCCTCTTTCAGGCCAATGTGAATTCTGCCAAAACTTAAAGCATAGGCGAGATTTGCAGTTGAATCTTGAATGGAAGAAGAATGGTGACATCATTGATGTTTTGCGAAGAATTTGTGGGAGGCAAATGACAGTTTTGAAATGGATAACTTGTGTTAAGAGAGAGAGCTGGTGCTGTCCCTCAGCAGGTGAAGCCATCCTGGCATCCCATGAGCACAGGTTCAAATCCTGGCTGCTCTGCTTCTAATCCAGTTCCCTAAAAATGTGCTTGGTTAAGCAGTACAAGATGCTCCAAGATGGTCCATTTTTTTTTTTTACAGAAAAATTAAAGCAGAATTTCTGCTCCATGGGTTTCAAACCTGTTGCACCCAGATCAGCTGCAGACAACAGAACTTTGAAGTTTTAAACAAGTGAGATCAAACCCCTAAAACATTACTTCAAAGAATTAGAACGGGCCTTATCAGAACTACCCTGGGGCTAGTGCTGTGGCAAAACAGGTTAAGCCATTGCCTGCAATGCGGCCAGTATCTAATGTGGGTACCGGTTCACATCCTGGCTGCTCCACTTCTGACCCACCTCTGTACTAATGCCCCTGGAAATGCAGCAGAAAATTCCTCTGGTGCTTGGGCCCCCGAACCAAAGTGGGATATCTAGAAGCAGCTCTTGGCTCCTGGCTTCAGTCTGGCCCAGCTGCAGCCATTGCAGCCATGTGGGGGAGTGGACCAGCACATGGATCTCTCACTCTTTCAAATGAAAGGCAAAAAGTCTCTAGCCTGAGGACAAAGCACAAACCAAGCAATAGCTACTCAGCGGTAGAAGTTGTCCATTCAAAACACAAGCAGACCAATCAAAAGCAAATGTCACAGCATTTGGACTTTGGAATAGTCAAGGCAGTGTTTGTTGTGTCTGGAGAGCCAGTGTACAAGGACAGCTGCTGTCAAAGCCTTAGCAGAAACGCTTGGAAAGGATTTCCCACCATAGTGCTCCTTCCACCCACTGAACAAGGAAGTCATTTGGTACCCGACGTAGCACTGATTTGACTCATTCTGACTCTCCGGTAGTCTTAACATCTTGAAAGCACCCCCTACCCCAATCATGTGAATAAAGACCGCATTGACATAGTTGAATTGCCAAGACCTTCCGTTCCTCAGGGACAAATTAAATGGCTGGGATCATCACTTGCAAATGTGTTCAGAACTTTATGGAGCCTATGTTGAGTAAAAGCGTGTTTATCAATTCCGTTTTCTCATGAATGCTTTGAGGCTCTTATGCTTCTTGTGTCATTTGCCATAATAAGTTTGTCCCCTGTCCCCTTCCAGTCAACTGTTATTGGTTTCCTAGTTGAGTGTTGAGTAGACTTGAGTCTGCAGGCTCTCTGGAAGGATCCCCGTCTCTACTGATGTCCTACATGAATTCTGCAGGTATTTTCTCCCAAGTCTTCTCAGGTCACCAAGGGAAACAGAAAAGGGGGCTATTTTGTGATCTTGTAGTCACACCAGCTTCAGATGCCAACATTGTGGACTAGAAAGTGCTTAAAAGCATCTTTTAAAAGATTCAACTTAGGGGGCCTGCACCATGGCTTAGTTAATCCTCTGCCTGCGGCACCGGCACCCCATATGGGCGCCGGTTCTAGTCCTGTTTGTTCCTCTTCCAGTCCAGCTCTCTGCTGTGGCCTGGGAGGGCAGTGGAGGATGGCCCCAGTGCTTGGGTCCTGTACCCGCATGGGAGACCAGGAGGAAGCACCTGGTTCCTGGCTTCGGATTGGCGCAGTGCCAGCCTTAGTGGCCATTTGAGGAGTGAACCAATGGGACGAAGACCTTTCTCTCTGTCAATGACTGTCAAAAAAAATTCAACTTATTTATTCCTTTAGATTCCCTTTGTTTCCAGAAGGAGTGGTCCTTCTTTCTGAAGGCCTTGAGATTCATAGGCCCAGAGACAGTGTCAACTTGGTATTTGGACTTTCACATGGCACAATTTATAGGCTCTCATTAGTATTTATAATGAGATGAATTTTTAACAAGATTGTATCATCTGAAGGTTTGTTTTGCTTCCAAACTCATTATTTGCCAATTATTATTGGGGCTGCATGTAGGGACTAGGAGAAAGGAAAGCAAGCAGGATGTTCCATTTGGGGTCAATCATCTTGCAGAAGTCGTCATGCACAGGGACACACCACTCATGTCAGCATGCATTTGTAAACCAGAAAGTGACGTGCACATCACCCATTTCATAAGCCCAGATCACCACATACCAAAGAATGGACTCTTCTAAAAACCATGCTAAAGAGTGAATATTAGAAATGTGAAGTCTTTATGTACATCAGGAAGTATTAAAAGTACTGTTGATCTCATGTTTTTTTCTTCCAGTGTGAAATTTCCAAAAAGTAGAACTTAGATAGTCCATATGTTCATGTGCAAAAATTGAATTTCTCCACTGACAAGTTTTTCAGAAGTCATTTAAGTCATAAATGAGACTGAAGGTCTCTCCCTCTACTGCTCGGAGCAGAGTGGCTCACTTTTTATCCTTTAGGTAAGACCAACTTTTGTTTCTTTATGGATTCTGTTACATACAATCTCCTTTTTAAAATGTTTAGTAATTATATTGAGGACATAATGATGTTTTAATCTATGTGTACATCATGGAAAGATTCGAACTAACACATCTGTCACTTCAACTATTTTTGGTAGTGAAGACGTTAAAAATCATTCAATTTTTGAATATTGAAACGTAAGTACACATAAAACTGCATAGTATAAAAACTACATAAGTATACAGTGTAATAAAACTTACTTATGCTCCTGTAAAAGCAAGGCTCCAGTTACAATAATGATCATATATACCGCGCTCCAAATTTCCAGAGCTCTTTAGTAATCCTTGTCTCTCCTCCCTATTTGTGTTATTTCTATTTGTTTATGTCAACTTGGCTGGAGCACAGTGCAAAGAAGTTTGGTCAAACATTTGTCTGGATATTTCTGTGAAGGTACTCTTTGGAGAGATGGACATGTTTCTCAGGTTTTGAGTAAAACAGGTTGCCTCTCATGGTGAGTCTGGGCATCACCATTAGTAGAGGCCTTGAGAGAATGGAGACTGTCCTCCTCTGGCAATAAATTCTGCAGGAGATGGCCATGGGACTCAAACAGCTATTCTTCCCTGGATCTCTCCGGCCTGCTGGTCTACCCTGTATATTTTGGACTTCTCTTTCCACACTTGTGTGAACCAATTCCTTAAAAAAGAACATACACACACACACAGTTGCATACCTTGTTACTTAAGATTCTCCAAGAAACAGAACTAATGTACTCCTCAACTCCCCATGCCTGTCTCACCCAATCTCCACACCACTCCCTAGGCAACTGGCATTCTACCACAATTAACTGCATCTTTAAGAAGTTTATCCAAATAAGTGTCTGCTCTCATTGTCTGGTTTCCATCACTCAACAGAATCATTATAAGATACATAGCATTCATAGTATGCATTAATAATCCATTTCTTAATTGTTAAGTCATGTAGCTTTATAGAGTACGTCCAAGCCACTGATTTTTCCCACTCACCCATGGATGGACGTTGATGTTTTTCCAAGTTGGGGGCTATTACAAATAAGTCTATGGACATTGGTACACAAGACTGTGCATGGCAACATGCTTCCATTCTCTTGGGTAAATGCCTTGACAGAATAGTTGTGGAGTCATATGTAGGTGCATGTGGCTAACAGGCTCTTAAACTGTGCTGTTCTATACTATGCAATAGAAAGGTCAACAGCCCAATTTATCATCCTCCTACAAATTCTGTGAATTGTGATGTCTTTCATTCTTAGAGTTCAACTTTTTGAATAACTGTTTATAGTCTATCTTCAAAATCTGAGGGAAATAAATCTACATTTTCAGCTCCTAAAAAATACACTCACTTTTATTTAAAAAGAGTATTGCTTTCCACGCTTTATATTTAACTGCAGCCAATGGAGAATAGAATTAAAATTCACATTCAAGGAAGAACAGAATGAAAAGCTTTCTGTAGGTGTCAAACGCTTTAAATCTATGTCTCAGCCTAAAAAATAAATGTAGCTGTTCTCTCCCATTATTAAGAAGTCTGTCGTTCAATGTAGGACATGGCTTAGCAGAGCCAAACCAGTAGCTATTGACAGAAATGCCAAGATCTGACCATTGGAATGGAATTGCATGGACATTAGCAAATTACCTGGAAACTGACAATTAGGTAGACTAACTAGACTGTTTCCACAATGTTACTTTTCTGCTTTTTTGAGATCAGATTTGCTGGCTTTCATGTGCATTAAGGAAGTGTGCCACCAAGTCATTTCCACTGTCAGGGAGCTCTCGGTTCAGAATCTCCCTGCTTGGTGAATGTATCGTCTCACAAAGGGAGCATCATTTGAAAAGGCATCACCCTTGATCCATAAATGAATGTCTAGCTTATCTCTCACCTCAGAAAGATAATTTTAAAATAAATAAGGCCAACCAGTTCTTGAGCCTGAGGCATCATCAGATAGGTATAGTAATAACTCAGGCTGATAGCTTTAAAACAGCTCCTGATTTTTCTTACTAATCAAATGAGATCAGAAGCCAGCTATCACTGCAGAAGGAAAGCCAACGTTAATTAGCTTATCCAAGAGTGTCATTTAGTAAATCAAAAGCCTCGGAAAGGTCAATGAATCTTGCCCTTCTCTCATTCCCTCTTATCACTAAGAAGGTATCATTAACCAACCCCACTGCAGCAGTTATTTTAGTGCCTTGTAGTACTCCCTATGGTGGCTACCCTTTGCTACTTACTTCAAAAGTGGTAGTTTTGGGAAAAATTTATTCTCTTAACTGCAATTCTGCTACAAAACTTAAATCATAAAATTCAGCTATGTTGATGTCAACTCCAAACACATTAATGTAACTTTGCTAATTTATATATCCACTCCATCATCATTTAATGAGTACCTAAAGCATGCCAAGTATTCTACTAGGTATCCATAACAAACGATCCCTCCCAAAATGGACTCACCCATTACCTGGCATATACTCTAGCAATGGATGAGCTGCATTGGGATACACGTGACGCACAATATCTGAGCATCTATTCAGTTAGAGTTACCTACTCCGAGGCCGTTGAGAGAACACCAAGTCATCTATGAAAGGCTTTGCCTTTCCCAGTGCTTACAGTTTTTTATAAAGAAAAAAGAAGATACAAGTTGGAAACCTGGGTAGTACCCCACGAAGGGCCGATTTACAGTGCACTGGCTGAGCAAGCTGAAAAGTATGAAATTCAGAGGTCAGAAGACAGACTGCTGGAGGCTGAGCACACTTGAGTTATACCTCAGGGGGTTCCAGCGAGGCCACAGGGACGGGGATGTGGCTGAGAAGAGCCAGTCAGATCGGTGGGACAACAGTTACCAGTTTTTGGCCACAGAGCCCATGAAGCTGATGATAGGAGGGTGAAAACTGCCATGCAGACAGCAATGGCAGTAGGATGGTGACACGTGTGCAATTTCTGTGCCTTGAGCTGCTTGACATAGTGGTGTTGCCTGTGTAAGCATGATCCTCCCAGCACTGCCATGAGGTAGTATCTCACCTTCACAGGTGACAACATTGAAAGGGAAATGGCTTAAAAAGATTTGCCAAGGTAACTCAGCAAGAAAAGGGTAGGCTGGAATTTTAAATACCATCCCGTCTCTCCCAGAGAAGGGACCTTTTTCTAGAAGTGCATGCTTTCTGTATCTCTCCCACCACTTCAGAGGTTGCATGGGCCTTCTTGGATTACCATCACCCTTGGGTAAAACAGGTTTGATGTGGGCAGAGGGGCAGCATCATGGCACACTGGGAAACGCCACTGCCTGCCATGATGGCATCTCACGTGGGCACCAGTTTGAGTCTGAGCTGCTCCTCTTCCAATCCAGCTCTCTAATGGCCTAGGAAAAACAGAAGATGGCCCAAGTGCTGGCTCCTGCCACCCACTTGGGAGACCTGGAGGAAGCTCCTGGCTTTAGCCTGGCCCAGCATGAGGCTGTTGCAGCCATCTGGGGCGTAAACCAATGGTTCAAAGCTCTCTTCTTCTCTGTAACTGACTTTCAAGTAAGTCAGTCAATCTTTAAAAATGATTTCATCAGGTTTCACGTGTGGAGTAGTTGGTCAAGATATTAGATGGACACTGTTATATGATCTTCAACGCCAAAGTTAACATTTTTTGTAGGAAATAAGAACAGTGAACATTTCTACACAGGAAATGACACTTTAAACATAAGTAGCATGGAGAGAAAGTAACAGTTGCAAATTAATTAGCGTACATGAGGTACTAGGCCAGGTATTTGCATCTATTCTGTCATTTACTTCTCTCACCCTCCCCTTTTATCTGTCCCTACCATAACACTTTTAAAGATTTATTTATTTGAAAGAGTTAGAGAGGCAGAGGCAAAAGCAGAAGCAAAGAGAGGTCTTCCATGCACTGGTTCAAGTGGCTGCAAGGCCGGAGGTGGACGGACTCAAAGCCAGGAGCTTCCTCCGGGGCCCCCAAGTGGGTGCAGGGGCCAAGGACTTGGGCCATCTTCTACTGCTTTCCCAGGCCATAGCAGAGAGCTGGATCGGAAGTGGAGCAGCTGGGACTTGAACTGGTACTTACATGGGATGCTGGCATGCAGGCAGCAGCTTTACCCGCTACACCACAGCACTGCTCCAACAAACCTCTAGTTACAGAGAAGCAATCTGGCCTCATGGGACAAGTGCATAAATATTTTCCCAAAGTCATCAGTTCGGTCAGAATCTTCCCCACCTCCACTCCCACATAACTAAAATCTGTCTCTTCCCAGCTCTGCATCTCTGACCATTAGGACTGAGAATCTGCTGCAACTGGTTCACATCAGCCACCTCTGGAGACTGCTTTGGGCAGTGATCAGCTGCCCGAGGACCTGGGTGTTCACATTCCCCAGATCACCATCAGCTTCAGGCAGGTATGGCTGTGGAAGTGCAGACATCCAGACCTGAGGCAGGACACTCAGAGCCCCCTGCTGAATCCTGCTGGCGCTGTCTTCACCTGAAACCTCGTTTCTCCATGCTGCCTTCCCGACAGCCGAGAGTGCCGCCTGGTAGACGCTTCCCCTGGGGACTGCCCCAGGACGGCTTCTGGGAGCCCTCCCAGCTGACAGTCGTGCCAGCTAGCAGTCCTGGGTTTGATCTGCGATTTCTGGCTCCATTAGGGGACAAGAGCCAACAGCTACAGATGGAGTGATAATAGCCCCCGCAAAAGATGAGCATCTAGAAGTTATTTACATAAAGTTCATCCTATGGACCCTTAGGATGCACATTATTTGTCAGTACAATTTCTAATGATTTTATTTTCAAGTATGTGGACTGCAAATATGTGGATTACCCAGCCCATTACTAATGTGAGCTATGTAAGTTACAAAGGACTTCCAATACTAGCCTGAAGGTGGGAACTTCCGAGTAGCTTTAAAGAATGAAGGCAACTCCAAAGCAAATAGAATAAGCAACGTACAAATTATGCACAACAGCTGCACAGGCCCTACAGTGTTCCCTGGCTTGGGGTGATGCAGATTTGAAAGTGTACTTCAATGTTCCATCTGACCCATGGACACATACCTTCACCACACATGGCAAGAGTTGTGGAAGCCGTGAGGTTCCAACGTGACCATGACAAGCAGAATGGTGAGCTGTGCGTGTCGAGTGTGGCGTCATCAGTAGCAATGCTGTGCAGAAGCAGTGGAAGACAACCCAATCTTGGAAATATTTTTTCTTGATCATGGTCCCTTGTGTTTTTCTTCAAAGACTAAAATTAGTTTAATTTTTTTTAACTTTCATTTAGTAGATGTAAATTTCCAAAGTACAGTTTGTGGATTACAGTGCCCCCCCCATAACTTCCCCCCCACCCACAACCTTCCCATCTCCTGTTCCCTCTCCCATTCCATTCACATCAAGATTCATTTTCAATTCTCTTTAATATGTACTAAATTGATCTTGTGTATATAAAGATTATCAGTTTGCCCCCACACAGCACACAAAGTGCCAAATACTATTTGAGCACTAGTCATATCATTAATTCACATTGAACTACACATTAAGGACAGAAATCCTAAATGGGGAGTAAGTGCACAGTGACTCCTGTTGTTGACTTACAAATTGCCACTCTTGTTTAAGGCATCAGCAATCCTCCCAGGCTCTAGTCATGAGTTGCCAAGGCCATGGAAGCCCCTGAGCTCGCCAAAAGACTAAAATTATTTAAACCGAATTCGAGGGGCATGCATTGTGGCACAGCAGGTTAAAGCCCCAGCCTGTAGTGCCAGCACCCCACATAGGTGCCGGTTCAAATCTTGGCTGTTCCATTTCTGACCCAGATTCCTACTAATATGCCTGGGAAAGCAGTGTAGGATGGCCCAAGTCCTTGGGTCCCCTGTACCCACATGGGTGACCCGAAAGAAGCTCCTGGCTCCAGATTGGCTCAGCTCCAGTCATTGCAGGCTATTTTGGGAGTGAACTAGCAGATGGAAGACCCTCGCTCTGTCTCTACCTCTAACTCTTTCAAGTAAATAAAACAAAAAACTGAATTAGAGCTCTGTAAGACAGGAAATTTCATGAAAACAAATCAATTGGGAAAAGGCATTTGCCGTAATAGCTAAACACCAGTAGGGATGCCCGTATCCCATACCAGAATCCTTGGGTCCGAGTCTCGATTCCAACTTCGTGTGAATGCAGGCTTTGGTGATGGCACAAGTGGTTGGGCCCCTGCCGCCCACGTCGGGACCTGCATCAACTTTGCAGCTCCTAGTTTCGGTCTGGCTCAAATGGCCAGTGCAGGCATTTGGAGCATTAACCAACAGACGGAAGATCTCTATCTGGTTCTCTTTCCTAAATAAATATCAGGTTTGCCTTCAATATTTCATAGCTATGAGTTTATTTTACATATATGTATGTATTTCTCTATGGCACTCATTGAGACAAAGATCAGATTTCTGGGGATATGTTTTTCCTTCGCTTAGAAAAACTTCAATTCAAGATGATTTTAAAAGAATCTTACGCTTGTGTTCGAGAAAGTTCCTTTCCTGGTAGACAAGAACAAAACAGAACTTTAGTTCTATCTTCTGTGTTTTTACTCAGAATTTTTTCTAACCTTTTCAATGATGAATTGTATTCCTCCGTTAGGTATACACAAAGGGCTTTAAAATATCTCTGAGACAAGGAATCTCCCACAAGAAAATTCTTTGAAAGTGGAGAAAGAACTACAGGGCACAGAATCCTAACACAGGATATGGAAGAAGCACCCAGATGCAGAGTGTCCCTGGGCAGGCGGCTTCCCAGCCGTCTGATCGAGGGCTCCTTTCAATCAGCCCTACATTCCTGTAACTAGCTGATCGAACCCAACTGAAATATCAGGCCCCGGGCCAAAATACATGGGACTTTGTTACACAAATAATCAGATGGAGAACCCCAGTTGGGAAAAAGAACAATCTTCTTGAAATGCAAACATGAGCAATAATATGCAGAAAGCTGTAAGAAAATAAACTGCCTTTTAGAATGCCCTTTTTCTACAGAAATCTCCAAGTCTTCTCCTACAGCCCCTCCGACTTCCCCAAAGCTGCTGGACAGAATTCATTCATCTGAGATGATAGAACGATACTGGCTTCATCTCTCAATTTTCTGGAGTATGGTTGATGGTTGATCAGAATCTGAAAATGGGCTTGTGTGAACTGACAAGTGCCTGAATGACAGTAAAAGGATGTTTGGGGAAAGAGAAAATCAGTGCATATGGAATTGAGTGACAACTTCTTAATGAAACCCTAAAAAAGGTGGTTCTGAGCCAAAATGTGTAATTACTGTCTAATCTAGACAGGCCAAGCCATCTGTTGACTGGGATCTTGTCCCCACCTTTGGGGAGTGTGTGGTGATTGGCTGGTGGTGTGTAAGAGAGCCATCTCCAATTGACATCTGTCATCTGTCAACCACCCAGCTGTAATGATGAGCAAAGTTGCTATCGGCTGTCAATGGGCCATATGGAATGACAAGTAAATGAACAGACTGCAGCCACATCAGACTGGGGGCGCAAATAGGCAAACTAACACACTACTCACTGGCCTCTTCACCCTTCGCCAGCCTTGTGATTCAGTCAGCAAGGGAAGCTTTGAGATGGGGGGGGGGTGGTGATGACGAGAAACCATCTTCTCTTAACCTTTAGTGGAGAGTTGAATGGAACAATAAGTTGATCAATCAGTAAAGTCACGTATGTTAGGATGAAATGACAGCAAAGCTGCAGAGAGTTACTAACATCACAGATGGTAGCCCCTCGGGTGCCTTCGGGAAGGCAAAGTCTCTACTGGAACCTAAGGCAAGGACTCCCATTAACAAGGCGTAAGCAAAGCCCTTTCTTGAGTCTTTGACAAAGATTATTTTGGCATAAAACTTTGTAAAGTGTGTTGACATACTTGGCCAATATGGCCGAGACCTTAACATTGGCTCCACATGTTCATTTAACACTAGATTTTCTCCATTACTGCTCTGTATTGAGATTTTATTCCAGAGGACATAGTATAGAAGACTGCTTTACATAAAGAGCTACCAAATCGACTCTAAACTGTGGAATGCACAGATAATATCTAGCTTAAATTAGAACTTGATATTGAACCAAGGCAGAATGATCATTTCTAGAACCAGAATCAAGAGGAGGGGGCTGGGAGGATTTTTCCATCATGGAGGAATCATTGTGCAGTGCCAATTTTTCAACTTCCTTTAGCCAAAGTCACTAATGACTATAGCTCAGCTATTTTCAACCCTGGCTACCTTAGACCAATTAAATAAAAATCATGGGAAGCAGGGCCCAGGTATAAATACTTTAAATTTTACCATTTAAATGTACACTTGGAAGTCATTGCCTATACACTCAGTTCAGCTGAACTTTGAGCCAGATTGGATGAAGCCTGGAGCTCTTTGTGAGACCGAGCCTGCCCTGAGCAGATGCAAACTGAAGCCAACCATCACCATCATGTACTCAACAGTGACCCCCACGCATCCCAAAGGTGAGCGAGGCCCAGCCTGTTTCCCGAAATTTCTGTGGGCATCCGTCTCATACCCATTGTTTTGTGCATGAATTATCTGTGAGCATTTCAGCTCTGCCTATGAGGATGAATGCTGCTCTCTGAACACCCATTCATCTTTCAATTCCTCCGTTCTGGAAACGTGGACCCTCAGGGGTCATAATGTCACCTGTCCAGTGATGGCTGCTAGCTGGAACTCCTAATTTCCACAGCTCTAAGAACATTGATGTGACCATGTACTAAGTGTGTGCTACATACATGAACTGTGCCATATGCTTCGCACACTCAACTTCATGGCAAGTTTGGAAGGTAAGAATTAGGTTTAAAAACAAATCACCATTTTGATTATGAGAAACATAAAACTTGAAGTTCAATAACTATGTGAGTCTCTAGTACTGGATTTCATCCTAGGCCTTTCTGAATCCAAAGCTCACATTTGCCTGGTTCAGCGAGTAGCACTGGTCTACAACTTCCTTTCCACAAACTGAGATCCAAGTCCTCTAAGTACCAGTTCTTGGCCTGCAGTCCTCCAGCAGTCTCACCTTCCCCCTTGATGCCATCAGAGCCCAGCTGAGCTCTAAGAGGGTTAAGTCCACAAGCAGGTTACTGCTTGCCTCTCTCCTATCCAGATGTACTTGGCTTTCTACATCATGAATTTGATTTCCATGATTCTGAGTTCACTTTACTCTAGGTTGACCTATGCTTCAATGTCTTACGTTTAATCAGTAAAAGGAATCCGAAACACAATTATATTTAATCAGTAAAATAAGAACAGCCTAAATCACAGATCACCCTTGCCCTGGCCTTTTTTTTATTGACTTTTGATGCATTTCATGGAAAAAAAAATGTAGAGTTTAATAAAAGGAAAAGTAACTGGAAATAGTATGCACTTGATTTACTCAGAAGTAATGACTAAATTCAAGAAAATTAGGACAGTTTTATTTAAAAATAGAAGCACTCTGGAAGGATGTTTAACACAGGGGTTAAGATGCCACTTGGGATGACTACATCCTATATCCAAGTCCCTGGGTTTAAGTTCCAGCTCCATTTTAAATTCTGGTTTCCTGACAATGCATACCTTGGGAGGCAGGAATGATGGTTCAGGTCTTTAGGTCCCTGCCTTCCCCAAGAAGGACCTGGATGCAGTCCCAAGGCTCCTGGCTTCAGCCTGGCCCAACTCTGGCTATTCAGGCATCCGAGGAGTGAACCAGCTGATGGAATATCTATAGCTAACTATTTCTATCTCTGCTTTTAAAATAGAAGTAATAGACAATGTAGGCCAAGACATCACCTCATCTCTTTTGATCTCTAACCCATTTTTGGTTACTTCCAATATATTTCTTAAAATAATACGCTGTATTTTTGCTTTAAAAATGAATGTTATAGTTTGTAAATAGAGAATATAGATCAACTCTAAGTATTACATTTGATTATACAAGTTTATTAGACACAAGAATGAAATGGGAGAAATGCCTGAACTTAGAATTAAAAAATTTGAGTGGCAGTAGGCATTTGCCTGGGTGGGTTAATTCAGCCAGACTGATCAAGTTCAATACCTACCTCTGACTTCAGACTGTAGCTTACTACTAATGCAGACCCTGGGAGGCAGTGCTGATCGTTCAACTGATTGGAATCCCGGCACCCACATGGGAGACCTCAATTGCAATCCTGGCTCCTGGCTTCCCAGCCAGAGGCAGTTGCTGGCATTTGGGGAGAGAACTAGCAAATGGGAGCTAATGCACTCCCCTCTGCCTCTTAAGCTTTTAAAACAACAACAACAATAAATATAGTCTTAATCCCCATAAAGTTATATTTTTCAAAACCTTGAGAAGGTAGATTATATAAGTGATAAATCACTTTCTGGAAAAGAAAACCATGGTAAAGTAATTATAGCTTGTGGCTATCATAAATCCAAAGCGATTATACTTGAATGGAGACACCCAGCTAGCCTTCCTTTTTCCTATGAATTACCTGAATAGTGTTTATTTGACTTTGCTATTTCAGAAGGCATTGCTATTTAAGCTTCATCAGTTGCTGAGAAATTATGTCAAAATTTCATTTGGGGCTCATGATTTACCTTTTTTTTTTTTTAACCTCACTGTATAATTGCCCTTGTCTTTTCTTGACAGAAAAAATAATCATTCACTTTGTATGATCTGTTTTCTTCTTTATGACAATTTCACATAGCCCTGAGACTTGGTGTTCTTACTTGGAATTATTTCCGTGCCAAGAAGTAAAGCCAGTTTACAATTTATTTTTTTCTTCTTTGTTGTAAGTTAATTCTACTTTTCTTGAAATGAATCTTAGTTTAAGTCGTTTCTTAGTTGTCTATTATTTAGTCTTTTTAAAAAGCTACATGAACCAATAGATTGTTTCTTTTAGCACCTTAACTTTCTTTGCTAGAAAACTAATTGACTTTCGTCATCTTTATGACTCCATTGTTGTCAATTAGATTTTGCTAATGAGAAGTTTCATGCTTGTCTAAAAATTGCTCTTAAGTATAATTTTCTGCATCTGTGAGGTCCTAAACTGTTCACTTTATATTTGAATCTTTTACCTACTTTTACATAAATTCTTCAGTTTCAGTTTGTTGATATTATCCTTATTTTTTGTTGGCAGAGTCATTTTGGCTATTATTTTTGCTAAGTCATATAATATAATCAGTGCCCTATCTTGAACTATTTGCTCTCTCATTTGGCACTAACTGCTCTAGGAAATAGGAGTATTGGTAAGACCACCCGTGTCACCCATAGCAACCAAATACTTGCAACCCAGAGCACTTGAGCACTTAACTGCAGTGCCTTCTATCGCAATCCTTAACTGATAGGTCTGAAGTAGGAAACAGCCCTTCCGAATGCAAGTACCAAGGGAGGCTACATACAGGAAATGGTCTTTGAGTGGAATGCACAAGGAGGGAGATGGCAGGGAATAACCCAGTCAGGATGGCCATGAAAGGGAGGACAGACTTGTGAGGAAGAATGGGCGGATAAGGGATAGGATAAAATATGCAGCCTTAGAGCAGAAACTAGACTAACTCAGCTGGAGTAGATGAGCTTGAGGAAGGCAGGGGTGGGATGTTCAAATAGGAAGTTTCACTCACTACCTGCCTAGGCCCTAGCAATGAAGCAGTCATGGCGCCGGGTAGCACAGATGCGTCAGATTACCTGTGTCTTCTCTGAAGGCAATGCTCCAGGAAGAGGACAGCATATGAACTGCTGTGGGCTCGATGTGCTTCCACTGGGCCCCCTAGAGTTCCCTATTGTGGAAGCTTGGCCCCTAGCATGGTGATACGTGACAGGATCCTTAAGAGGTGGAACCTACTGGAAGGTTATTAAATAGTTCTCATGGGACCTCTAGTTACTTCTGCAGGGAGGGAGCTTATTGGTGAGTGTGCCCGACTCCTGGGTTGCTATCTGGCTCCGTGTCAGCAGGTACCTCTCTCCCTCTTGCATGCACTCTGTCAGATGCCATCTGCCTTGATGGGATGTAGCCAAGGCTCTCTGCCTCAAGGCAGAGTGGATAAACCTCCTGCTGTTACAAAATACCAAGTCTCAGATATTTTGTTACCACAATGGAAGCCAGGCTCATATGTAAACCATAGATGGAATTCAGTATAGTAATAATATGTACAAGTTTGCGAAGTGACAAGCATCTATGTGTATCTGTATTATATGGGTATACATATACTTTATAGGTGACATGAACAGAGGCACTGCAAGTCATTTTCTCCAGAGCCGAGTTTGAAGGTAGGGCTCATTTTTGGAGTGCCATCGTTGAACACAAGGCTATTAAGAAGTTGAATATAACCCAGTAGAAAACTGACACTAGAGGATTTCAGTCCTGGGAAAGAAGATATTAGATGTGTTTTATAAAATTTGACGGTAATTTAGGAGATATAAGAAAAATATCTAAGCCACTAAGCTAATAAGGATGCTCTTTAAAAACTGTTGGAAATTTAAATGTAAATAAAGAAAAAACTGGACATTTGATCTAGCAGTTGGGTGTTGATCAGATGCCCGCATCCATGCTGGGGTGCCTGTGCTAGTTCCCCGCTCCACTCCCAATTCTCGCCTCCTGCACCTGCAGACTCCTGCAGGCAGCAAGTGTGGTCAAGTGGTGAGTTCCTGCCACCCATGTAGAAGACCTGGTCTGAGTTCCTAGCTCCTGATTAGACAGGCCATTGCAGGCATTTGGATTGGAGAGTGCTCGCTCACTCGCTCTTGCTCTCTGCTTCAAGTTTTTTAAAGTTAGCAGAAGGGTAAGTTGGCACCTAGTAAGGTACCAAGGAGAATAGTAGGAAACAGAAAATGAGTTCAAGTAACAGCCATTGACTTTTGATCTTAGAAATAAGAGGATAATGATAGCACTTTAAGAAATGGAAAGCTCAAAATACCTCCTAATGAGACAGATACAATAGCTTTGCGTATTGTCAGATCTAGTCACCAACAGCTACAGAAACTTCAATTTCTTGGACCTCATTTTCTTCATCTATAAAATGGGTTTCAAGTAGAATATATACTAAGATCTTCTATTAATATCCTATTAGTAAAAAACAAATCCTATTATTTCTGCTTGGTTTCCACATTAGGTTTTATGTCATTTCATCAGTGTCTATCCCAGACATTCATAGGCAACACAAATACTACTTTACGTGGGCAATGACGTTGATCTCCAGTCTGCACATCTTACCCCAGGAATGGTTATTTTTTAAACATCCCTTGTATTCCCCTTCACCTTTCAGAGCATCAGATCAAATGGATGGATTTTAATATGGATTTCAGTTGTATGTATAAATCATCCTGTCATTTTGGCACCACAGCTGAGCTTCCTCATATTAGCTGGAAAAGATCATGAATAAATTTGCAGCATGCTGCACAGGGGATTATGTGTACATGAAATAATTCTTATTGGCAATTGCTTCTACAATTCACTGCACAGAAAATTTAACATGAGGGCACGCAATCCCATTTCTCACAATAGGATGAAAACTGAGAGCTGCGAATCCAAACGTTGAGGAATCACTGCCACCCTGATCAAGCCGTCTTCTCTGCAAACCTGCTCCGTTCACCCAGTTCATTCAACACCACAGGTACACATCTCTGTCGATGAAGATCTTAGAGATTTGCACGCTCCTTCAGTCTGGTAGACTAGTGTCCATCACTCAGACTCCAATTCATTCCAGAGCCCTGTCCCTCATCTGGAATAGTTCTGTGCAGGAATGATGAACATGAGATACATGTGTTAACACGACTGCCCATGGTAGGCAGTCACTGGACTATGGTGTTATTTCATTGAGTATAGTTCTAACACATTTTTTCTAGATTTCTCAGCATCATGTTCCAGGAAACCATTAGCAGTTGAACAGAGGGGGAAATGCAAGTAAAGTAGATCTGCTGTTCTTGGGTGTCATTTCTCAGCCCCTTTTCCATCCTTGTAGCTAGGACCACCTGACTGCCATCTCTATCTTATTTCTAACCCACTCATGGAGGCCAGCCTTCCAGAAAGGATAAAAGCGTTTAAAAACCTCAGACTGGTATTGTTCAAGACTTAGAAACAAGTCAGCAACTTTACTGGTGCTACTACAATGTTTCTTAGACATGAGCTGTATTCACCAGCCTCTGACTTGTTCTATGTGATCTTTTGTATTGAGTGTCAGATCAGAGTTCATATTCTGGTTAAAGATGCAGCACTTTTAGAACTTAGGGATTGCCTTATTCCTACTCGTCCCCACAGGGGTCTAGAGTCCTGTCCCTTGGTGCCAAATGCCTGCATCATCTTATTTCCTGAAAACTACAGCTCTCTGCTTCTACTAGTCCCATTTCTGGTCTGTCATGGATCTGAACATGAACTGGAGCCTGACTTTCTGGGAGTTCACAACCTGGTTCAAGTCTGTTGTCAAGAACAGAATACTGCCCACGCAGTATCTCTCAGCCGCCAAACTCTCTTCCCCCCTCCCTCCATGCCTTGAATTAACACTGTACCTCATTGGATCTAGTTTTTATAGTTTCACACAAACCTTCCTGTATTTGACAATCATGTATCTCCTCTACAGGTTTTCTCAGACATCCTACCACTGCTGAATACTCTCCAAGGCCTCTGCAAATGCCCCTTTAGCTTATTCAGCTAGGACCAATTAAACCCTCACATTCTTTGAAATCTACATCGTAGAGCCAGTGCCTCAGTTAGCTTTGTAGTTTAACATTTCTCAGTTTGTTGGGTGAAAAGGGCCTTGGATTTGCAAGAATACTGAAAGCCAAGATGCTCGAGTGTCTATTTGTGATGTCAGAACTTCCTCCAGCAAGGTTGTGAACATAGCAGTGAGAGAAGTCGCTACCTCTCCCATCCTTGTCAAGTTCTGACCATTCAGTACCTCTTTCCTGGATGCCTTGAGTTTACTCCTTCATAGTTTACACCCATTGTCCTAACTATTCACGAAGGAACCATGCATTCAGTGGTGACTCCATCATGAAAGAGCAGCCTCTTGAAATACTTAAGGCAACTCTTTTATGTTTTCCCAGTCTATGCTTAGTACTTCAAGATTTGTTTTCTCAGGTATCAAATTACCTCATCATTCTAGACCTATGTCTTTACCTTTTTTTTAATACCTAGATAAACTGGAGAGAGGTTCCCCTTTTCTCTATTCCTCCATAGTGAGCATCACCTTGCTTAGAACAAAGACACATATGATAGTTGTGGATGAAAACTGAGGATTTAGAAATCATATACTAGCATGTTTATATGTGTTCATGCTATAGAAACACTATTTAAATGATACTTATTCTGGTTCCACTTACCCTAAGTACAATGGGTCAAAACCTTTGAAAAATATTAATGTGTAAGTAAAACAGAAGGACAGGTGATTATCACTGACTTGCTCCGTATTGAAAGTTGTAACTTAACCACTTTAATCACTAGCCTTACAGATACTGGTATCTTCTAAAATCTTAAGAAACAGATTGCATTTGGTTTCCATAAATCAAGTCAATATGTTTGGATTGAGTGAATGATTTTTACAATTTGAATGATTTTAAATTTATAAAATAAGACTTGACATAGCACAACGTTTCCATATACCCCAACTCAGCATCCCCTACAAGTATATTTGTCACAGTCTAAACCACACCCAGCATCCTCTATTAACATCTCATACTAGATTGTAACTTATAATGAGTTCATTTCAAGTTATACTAGTTGAAGGGCTAGTGGATACGAATTCCAAAATTAAATAGGCACTCTTAGTTGAGACCAATGAGTCTCAGATTCAAATAATGTTTAGAGAAATAATACATGAACTCGCTATCTTAAACAGTCTCAAGTATATTCAGATAACAGGATTCTGTCATAGAAAGTTCTGTAGCAGCCATAAAAAAATCTATTAGATAAGTTTAACACTGCAGCATACAAGGACCTGTATCAGTTGTGTTTTCTATACAAAAGAATTGAAGGATTCAGAAATGAGTAAAAATGAGTTCTATTTGAATTCCAAGGGATATAACTGGAATAAAGGAAATGCAAAACTTGTAAACTAAAGATTATTAAATATAACTAGATGGCATTTAAGAATAAAGAAAAATACATCTAATATATGGATTGGAAGACAATGTTACAATGGTCACAGTCCCATGTTGATATATATATATATATAGTCAACACAATGCCTGTCAAAATCCCTGTTGCCATTTTGGATAAATTAGTAAGTTTATTAAGTTATATGGAAATTGAAAAAAAAACCAAGAACAATCTTGAAATAAGCAGATTTGGAAGACTCATCCTTATTTCACAATTCACAACAAATCAAGACTGTGTAGTGCTAGCATAAAGACACAAATGTAGATCAATGGAATGTAATTGAGAACCCAGAAATAAACCCATACATCAGTTAATTGATTTTTGACAAGGTACAAAGATAATTCAGTGGAGAATGAAGTCTTTTGAACAAAAGGGCTGGAAAAGTTAGTTTTCCACATAAAGAATGAATTTGGACACTTTTCTGCAGCATTCAAAACTTCACTCTAGATGGATCAAAGGCCTATGAGTAAAAGTTATTATAAAACTAGTAGAATGGCAGGTGCTGTGGTGCAGGGGTTAGGCCACTGCTTTGAATGTCCAACTCCTCTATCCAACTTGTCTCCAAGTGCCAACTTGTCTCCACTACTCTACATGTGATCCAGCTCCCTGCTATTACAAACTTGGGAGCAGATAATAGCTCAAGTGCTGGTCTGTCACCCACAGGGAAGGCCTACATGAAGTTCTGTGTTTCTGGCTTCAGCCTAGTCCAGCCTTGGCTCCTTCATAGGCTTTTGAGAGTTGAGGAGTGAACCAGCAGTTGGATGACATCTTTCACCCTCTCCCTTCTGCTTCTGTGTCTGCTTTCAAGTAGAAGATAAGTGCTCAAAAATTAAGAAAAAACATAAGTATATCTTTGTGTCCTTAGATGAGGCAATGGCTTCTTAGATATGACACCAGAGCACAAACCACCAGACAAAACTAGTAAACTGGACTTCCTCAAAACTAAACTCTGCTCCAAATGTCACTGTCAAGATTTAATAGGATAAAGTATTTCAATATTATATCTGATAAGTGTCTAATATCTAAAGGAATTTAATAAAAATTTGAATACTCATCTTTTTCAAAAAAGGTATACAAATGGCCAACACAAAACATGAAAAGACAAAATGCTTAGGAAAAAGCAAACCAGAAAGCACAATGGAATACTGATGCCACCCTTTAGAATAAGGGTGGTTGATGGCAAGTGTTGGGAGAATGGAGAAGTTGGAAGTTTACATATTGCCCATATGTATTTAAAGTCATACAATCAGTTGGAACACATTTGGGCAGTTTCTCAAAATGTCAGTATTACTACAACCCCCAAATTCTACTGCTGGTACTATGTACTCAGGAGAATTGAAGACATTTCTCCATACTAAAGTGTTTATAGATGTCCCTCGTGCCACTAATCTGCATGTGTAGTCCCAGTTGTACATAGTTCAAGGGTCTGTGAGAAGTGGGGAATGACTGCTCATGGGTGAAGTCTTTTATAAGTGATGGAAATGTTCTAAAAGTGATGGTTGTAGTGGTCACATAACCGTGGCTATACCACACAACACTGAATTATACACTTCAAATGCATGAGTTGTGTCATATGAGATTTCTCTCTCAATGAACCTATTAAAAATATAAATAGATGGGGTTGGAAAACTGAATAAAATGCATATATGCATTTGAAAAATTGGTTCCTGTCATAAGTTTATTTAACAGCTAGATAAGTACCCTAACCCATGTTGACTATTCTAGAGGCTGTGTCCATGGGGCTGGATGAGATCCGAGTTCCTGGTAATCACAGAGCCCAAGAACAGGGTAGATGCATGAGGTCTATGATGCAGATCACACCAGCCTGACAGATGCATTCTGCAGAATTCTTGTTAAGACAGACACCCCCAAGTCCAAAGTAATGGAGCTACAGCATGAGCAGGTACATGGAAGAACACAGCCACCCATGGCAGCCAAGCTCTCAGGGATTAGACGTTGTCGATCAATACAACCAACGTGCTAACTTTTGCACACACCTGGATACAGACTCCAGATAAAGTTTTTGGTCATTATCTAGATCTCATAATGGTAAGTAATATTTACAACTAGAAGATATTGAGCCCTGGTGAGAGAAATAAGCCTTTTGTTCCAATATTTCTCCTTGTAAAATGTTTCTTAGTACAGTTTCCATTAGGGAGTACATGTTAAACAGCAAGAACCAAATAATTGTGCCTGTGGTTTATTTTGAAACAATAAGTGCCATAATTATACTACCAACAGTTCTAAAACACTTATACTAACAATTATTATCTTTCCGATTCCCAATTAAGCCATTCATAGAGTAGTTTAATAGATTGCTACAAGAAGAATCAAAGTCAAAGATATGCTGATAAGCACAGAACAGCTTGCTTTCTTTCCAGGACTTCAAAAAATACATTAAAAGTTAGATCAACTTGGAAGACAACCCGTTTGTCTCCAGGCTGTATGGACAGAACAATTCTAGTGGCTGGTACAGTAGTTTTTGTTTTGATGGAGAGCAGTGCTGGGCTAGAGTGCAGAAACAGCCCAGGAAGCCCGATCCTTGCACTCCACAACAAGGAGCAGCCCAGGACTGGCCTCGCATGAGTCCTCTGCAGTATCTGGTTTGCTCGCCCTCTTGGGGTCACCTGCCTCTTGTGATCAGTCAGCTCAGCGCTCATTTCTGAGACTCCGTCCCACTGTGTCCCTCTGAAATGTGTATATTGAGATCTCCATGCATGGGCTTAGTGCCCTTAAAAAGAAGCCCAAGTAAGCTCATTCATTCCTTACACTGTGCAAGGTGCATGAGAAAGCTGCTGCCTAGGAGACAGAAAGTGGATTGTCAGCAGACACCCACCTGTCAACACCTTGGTCTTAGATTTCGCTGCCTGAAGAATTGTGGGAAATGAGTTTGTCTCTGCTACATGAGTGGCAGGGATCCAAGCACTTGGGCCATCTTCCACTGCTGCGCTGGCAGTAGCAGCAGGCTGGATGGAAAGTGGAACCTCTGGGACTCAAACTACCACTTCAACATGAGAAGTCAGCATCTCAAGCAGTGGCTTAACAAGCTACGCCACAACGCTGGCCCTGTAAACTTATCTTTTCATTCTGTTTTCCCCACTGGTTTCCTGAAGTATTCTTTTTAACTTTTAATAAATATGAATTTCCGAAGTACAACTTTTGGATTACAGTGGCTTTTTCCCCCATAACCTCCCTCCCACCCACAACCCTCCTATCTCCCGCTCCCTCTCCCATCCCATTCACATCAAGTTTCATTTTCAATTATCTTATATATACTATATACTAAATTGATCTGTATATAAAGTATAAAGATTTCATTGAGAGGCAGAGAAAGTTCCCACTTATTTCACTACCCAAATGCTTGTAATATAGGTGACTGTGCTAGGGCTAATGCTCAGAGCTGGAAACTCAATCCAGATCATCCATGTTGGTCGCAGGAACCACTGGAGACATCACTACTGCCTTCTAGGGACCACGCAAGCAGGAAGCTGGAGTCTGGAGCAGGAGGCAGACATCAAAGCCAGGCACTCCAATACGAAGCATGGGTGTCTTCAAGGAAGTTGCATCTGCTACACTAAATGTCTCCCCGCTCCGGGCCTCTTACAAGGATACTAAGATCATATGGACTGCGCCCTCGTGATCTAGGCACCTCCTGAAAGCCCCCATTTAATCTGAATACAATGGGGATAAACTTCAAAATGAGTATTGGAGGAACACACCTTTAGGGTCACAGCAAGCAAAGAGCAGGGGACTATTTCATTCGCTTCAGAACAGTATGCTGCAGTTAATTCTTAGTTTTTGTTTCTCGCCTGTAACTGTCACTTAAAGGTCGGCGGTATCCAGTTTACCTAAGCGTTTCAAGACAATAATTGAAACACCACAAAGGTTTGAGTGATGGTCTGTCTGCCTTGGAAACATTGCTTCTCACCTTTCAATTGCCCTCGCTCAGTTCCTTGCTGGGAACTCAGAACAACAAAGGAAACCAATCTGCTCAAATCCCCAAGTCTCTCATCTTCATTTTTCTATCTTAGTAATAGCAGAAGCTCAGAAGCACAGATGATTATGTCCAGTATTTTAATTCCTACCATGAACCCCACATAAATAGCATCAGACCTGTTTTACAGAAGAGCTCAACAAGCCAGTGGATTCAGTGATAGGATAGGAACCAAATTCCTGATGCCAAGATTCTGCCTGTCTACCACACAAGTTCCCCTGCTGCATCTCCAGTGCGAATGAAGGTCTCATGGGCAAGATTTCTTGCGGAAACAATGAGAAGGCACCTTCCCCATGGAAGAGCAGAAGGTATCACAGTACTATACAGTCCCAGAAGATCCTCTACTCAGCGCTGACGTGGTCATGCAACTGCAGACACTTCAAGGACATCTTCAACCTCTCCCACCCGTCCCTGACTATGTGTGTGCTAAGGAGGAAGTGGGGACGGGGATGGGGTGTGCCTCTGATCAGCTACATGGGAGCCGAGAGGTTCATCTCCTCTGATTGGGAAGAAATCCCTCTCCCCAAAATAAGAACTGCTTAATATCTGACAGAGATTTAGAATGAACATTATAATTAGTGTTTCGTGGCACTCCAAGCCCATCATTAAAACCACAGAAATTTCCCACTTGAAAATTGTGACTCCATTTGTCACCCCGAAAAAAAAAAAAAAAAGACAAGGAAAACCGCCAATGGGTCCTGATGGCATTAGCATGCAGAAGTGAGCAAATTAGTCCAGAACATTCCACCCTGCCAGAGGCCAACAAAAGGCAACACGAAGGAGCAAGAGGCACCAAGGCGTGCTCTGCCCTTTGCCAACTCAGAGTGTCATTACCAGCTGCCAGTTCCTGCTCAGCTGTGTGGATGAGATTCTTCTACAGTCTGTGTGATTTATCGCATTTGGCACTTTTGAGCATTTTGTCTCCCATTTCTGGTCAGTTTTAAAATAAGGTTTTTTCTACCATCAAGCACTTAAAATTTATCTTTGCATTTGACTCATAACTTTATTTTAGCATTGCAATGTACTGCGTATTCAGATGACTAACTAGTTTGCAAGACTAAGTATTATATCATTTATATAAATTTGATTTTAATTCAGCACTGGTTAATGGGCCATAAAAATAAAGATTGAGCCAACAACAAAAGGAACAGTTTCTTGCCTGAGAGAATGCTTGGGACTGTGGCTGTTTGATAAGTTAATAATAGCAAAACAGTAACTTCCCCCAAGGCCTTTGTCATCTGTGGAAGCCAGATTGTGAGATACCGTTTGTAAAAATCCACTTTAAGTATAAGCTTTGGAAGAAAAAAATTATAAAATGTGGGGAAATTAGGCGATTTCCTGGCTGAACAATGAAGCTACAAGTTCAGGTGTGCTTCTAACATGCGAAGGAACACTTTTCCATGTAATGGAAAAGTACTGGCCAAGGTGGCTTTCTGATCACACATTGGGCCAAAAAAATTAAGCACAACAAAATCTTCATATTTTAAGAAGATGATAACCACACTTGCAATGACACTAGTTGAATTTTACCTTTAAAAAAAAAAAAAGGCCATTAACCAAAGGATTATAGTACATGGGGGAAAAAGTACAAGAAACGACTTTCTAAATTTTTGGCCAGCATTGTTCAAGGTGTCTTTTAGCTACTTGAGGTAACTAAGTAGAGAATCTGGGCGAAAGCATTTCCGAAGCCCAGAGACTTGATGGTGACATGCTACATGTCTTTCAATACAAGATTAAATAGATGGGCGAGAATCGTGAAGCACCTTCTGCGTCAAAGTTCTTTGAGAATAAGAAATAATTCTGTTGAAAGTAAAATTTTAAGGAATCTTTAAAATGTAAAGTTTACTTTAAAATATTAACAGATTGATTTTTATATATAATTCAGGAGAAATCATGAGAATGGATATTTAGCCTAGCAGTAAAGACACTTGTATCCCACATTGTAGTTACTGGGTTCTATTCCCAACTCCATTTCCTGACCCTACCTTCCTGCTAATGTAGACCAAACAGATGCATTAGCTCAAGTTCATCTTCTAACTTCCACATGGGAGACCTGATGGTGTTGATGGCTGGTACTGAAGCCAGAAGCCAGAAAACACTTGGTAAGTGAACCAGAGAATAGAAGTTCTTTCTTACTCTCAAATAAGTAAGTGCTTTAAGTCAACGGAAGTAGCCACATAACTGGTTTATCCCCACAGCCTGGTAATAGCATCCTCAAGTGCTAATGTAGGATCCAAAGGCTAAAAATACACTTTAACAAAACGCTCAGCTGCCCGTTTAAAGATGCAGGATAAAGACCTTCTACCACCATTATTAAATGGTAGATTTTTAAGTTATTTTGATTCATAATATGAAATTGTTTCAGAACAGAAACTTTTCTCAATTAGAATCTGAATGGGCTCTGAGGCTGGAATGCAGTATAGTGTGAATGGTATTTTTTTGATTTTGTTTGCACTGTCGTTATATCAAAGAGCATCCTTGTTTTATTGCTGATGTTCAGGAAAGTATTAAGGAGTAGTGGGACATATTGGCAACCTATTCTCAGATAACTCTCAGAAAGATTCATTGTATCCTTATAACTTCCCTGTACAAGCACATTGTTTCAAAATTAAAACTGTATGGTGTTGTCTGACTCATGTTGAAATATCACAATCAAGGAAATTTGATTGGGGGGAAATTCAATCACTTCAGAGCCTGTATTGTGCAGTTCTTAAAATAAGCTTTTATTGTTATTGTAAATGTGGTATATAATCTCCCTTTCCCATAGTGAGGAACGAGGTGCTGCTCCTTATAATTCATGATGGCCAAGTCTTAGTGTCAGGGGTGAAGCCAACAGGAATTCAGTTGCCACCTGAATTGAGTGATTCCAGAATTTGGCTACATTAGATTTGCTGACATCCTACGATGCCTCATGCAAACCCTGGGACTACTGTAGTCCGGTCCTGCTTGTGTCCTCTCCCAGTGAGCAGGTTTTTTACGGCCCACAACTTCACTTAAGGGAATTGAAGTCCTTGGGGTAAAAATGTCCTACCTGCAAGAGCTGTTCTTTTGTTATGGGTTATTCACAGTCTGTTGGCCCCACTGTAACCAGGTCATCCTTCATCCCATCCTGCCCTGCTCTGTGCTTCAGAAGTGGGAATGACCTCCAAGTCACCCAGGATCCTTTAGTCCTCTGGCTTCCATGTTCTGTGAATTCTCAGTGGTTGGATTATCATTTTTTCAATTTATTTATAAAGGTGAACCAATTTCACATATCTCACATATGAAGATTTAGGAGCATAGTAATACTTTCTACTCAACCCTCTCACCCACATTCCCATCCTCCCTCTTTCCTTATTTTAATTTTTACAATAACATTTTCAGTTTATTTTATGATCATAAGCTTAACCATATCTACTGAGACTCTTCTCTAGGGCTCCAATCTCTTTAGTTTCCAGAAATGTAGTTCCAACTCATTACTTCTTTAGGCGTACTGGTAATAACATCTGGCCACTAGAGCCAGCTTCAGGATGCAACACTGGTTAACTCTGCCTCTGCTTTAGCAGAATGTTCTTTTATTGAGTTTGCCCTGTTGAACCCATGATGATACCATCTGTCTCTGTGAAAGCCCTGGCCAAATCACTGTGCAACATTCATCTTGGAGTATCAGCTGAAGATGTGACATTTGAGAAGTAGGAGCCAAGGGGATAGGTCGTGGGAAAGATGACTTGCAGAAGACATGGAGCACTTACTAAGAGGTAGAATGGGGATGGGCCAATGTAGTGTCAGAATGAACTCTCCTCCGGTAGAGGAAAAGATACAGAAACACCGAAATAAAAGTCACAGCGTGGCTGGACCAGCATTGTAGGTAGGAGTAAGCATGGAAAGGCAACAGAGGGTTTATTTCAGTGTCAGCTTTGGTGGTAAACATACATTAACGTATGTGTTCACTCAAACGTTGAGACCAAGGGGTTGAAAGGATCCGAGAATGTGTTTGCCGAAATTCCCCCGTGTTGAAAATGCCCTCCAGATGGGGAAAACAATCTAGTTTCAGAACATAACTTCTGACCTCTTTCAAAAACAGTTCACATACATACATCTGAGAATGGGGAGGCTAAATAGTTTAAGTATTTTAAAGTTCTATGTGCACATGCAAGCCTCTACTTGAGCCTTCTAGAGATTAGCTATTTTAGCCACTGAAAAGCCAGTGGTAGCTTTATCTAGAATTATGTTAGAAAAAATGTTAAAGAAAAAATTGTGGACAATCCATTGTCTACTGAAACAATCTTTGAGTTGGAAATTTAACACTGGGTCAGAAATTTGAACAGTGAAATTAGGTGGAACTGGACAGAAAAAAAAATCAGCCAGCCACCAGGAATCCATCTTAAACAGTCTGAGAAAACTGCCTTTAAATTGCATTAAGGTGGGAAAATAAAAGCTTGTGTGTCAGTACTGATATTTCACATCTTCTGATGTGATGCTATTCCAGAATTACTAACATTTCAGACCAAGAAATGTGAAATGTTTAAATAAACATGATTTGGGATGCAAAATTACTGGATGAGTCTCCGGATGTTAGACTTATCAACCCTTCATGATTCTTTACCAAATTCCATGGTATGTCTTCTATTACAGAAGTGGATCCTTAAAAAGGTACAATCTTCTGTGAATTCTTATGCCTAAATATTGTTTCTAGAATTCTCAGCTTCTTTATGATATTACTACTAATGCTTTGCGATGGACATATGAACCTAGAATTTGGGATAAGACAAACTAAGTGCACACAATATCTTTCAGTTGTACCCAGAGACAGAGGCACACCATGGTTTTCACTAGTTGTAAAGGAAATTGAGAGTCTCTTATCAATAGATTCTATTCTAGCCTGTGAAAATATACCATAGCGAAACATCTTATTAATACTTGAAATGCTTTTAAGTGTTTAATATTTCTAAACATTACCTATCATCTAGTATAATTCATTGATTATCCTCAAATATGCCTTTATTGTGTTTCAGGTATTCCGAAATGAGCATCGTGCTTACAGTGCAGTATATTAGACATCACTCGAGTTTGTCAATATTAGACAGATCTGCCTATCTTTTATGCCTTCATTAAAGACTAGTAAACACCTTGAGAAAGATGGATGTGTTGAACTTGTGAACTTCTCCACAGTTGCCTTCTATAATTAGACAGCAGGTAGGATCCAGATCCGTTACACCTTGAGCTGGTCCCAATATCTTCCCCTCATTCACCACTTCACTGTCATACTCATGGCGATAGGAGGCAACTGCCAACTTAACCAGGTGCATCGACAGCATGTGCCTTATAATCCATCAAATACATAAGCTGGTCTGGTTGGGCACCATACGTTCTTGGGAGATCCAGACAGATTATTTTAAACACTCACACACCCAAAATCAACTATATTAACAAATTTACAACAGCCTGTAGTTTCCAAAAATTCCAGAAGATTTGTTACTTCCTAGTCATTCAGATAATCTACCTATTGAGATTATAATTTGACATTACACAAATGTAACAAATTTTGATGTAATTTCATGACACAGAATTGAACTTTTTAAATAGGGGAGTTTTGTTTTAAATAGTCTTTGCAGCTGAACTGAGTTTTGCTTTAACAGATGCTCACTACTCTTTGGGCCTGGGGCCTGTTCTCTAAGTCAAAGGCATAAAATCCAGTGGGAATCACCCGTTTGCCTTTGGCCGACATTACATCACACTGCCCAAAGGCCTAGGTCTACTCTGTTCTTGCTTCAAACAAAAACAGCTGTTTTCTTTCCCCCCAGTGTTTTTCATGAACTTCATTTGTCTTGAATTTGAGCCTTTCCTGGCATTGTTCTCACAGGTTTGTTTTACCCGTTCCTTGTGTTTCCGCTCAATTTTACATGTCTACATCCCACTCACAGACAGAAGCATGGTTTTTGCAAGTTGTCAGTTTGATCATTGACGAGTGAAAAAAAAAATGAAGCAAGCAAGAAGTGCAGACTGTCACAGGCTGGTTCACCTGCAGGCCCTGAGCTCCACACCTGATCTTGCCACTCCCCTTCCTCGTCCATCAAGGAATTTGCCCCTCAGGAGAGGTTTCTGGGGCAGGCACTGGCAGCTGCCCTGCCCTCCTGGAATGGGAAACCCCTAGGATCCCTAGGGCACCTGTCGGGTGTCTGCCCTGGCAGCTGTGGGAGTGTTTGTCTTCAGAAATTTCTGGTGCTTCCCAAAGGCAGGCAATATGGCTGGGCCCACTCATTCAATGATTTACTGAGTGCCAACCAGGGGTGTGTTCCAGGGGCTTGAGATGCATTGGTGATCAGCAAGAATCCTTGCCTTCAGGTATGTGACATTATAAACATCCAACGGATGTTGACGATGTTGGCAGAGGGACTGGAAGCTGGTGAAGCTGCATGTCAGAGGACAGCATGAGCTGCATAGCCTCCAAGCTTGCTCGAGCTGGGAGTCTTGAGGTTCACATTCAAGTCTGCCAAAATGCTTGGCACGTAACCATCAAATATTTGTCGACATGAAATTAAAAGCTATGACAAGTTGTTTAAATGTTATTTTTGAGAAGTACTGTATTTAACAAAAAATGTGAGAATGTGGAAATATGGTGGGATTCTTTAGAATCTGTATTTATGTGAAAGGGAGATCTCCCATCCACTGGTTTACTTCCCCCAGTTCTAACAACCAGGGCTATGCCATGCCAAATCCAAGACCCAGAAAGTCAATCTGGACCCCTATGTGGGTAGCAGGGACACAGCTACTTGAGCCATAACCTGTTGCCCACCAGGATGCCCAGCAACAGGAAGATGGGATATCAAATGGAACCAAGACTCGAAATGGGATGCAGGAACTCCAGACATGGGGTGAAGGACACTAAAGTGATGTCAAACATGTAGGCCAAAGGCTTGCCCCATGGCTTTTTGATGAATGAATAAATGATGGAAGAAATGAGTGATGTAAGGAATTAAAACAGAAGAGTGCCATCAGAACTGTATTTTTGAATGAGAACTATTGTATGTGCTTGCCAAGTAGCTAGAAGTGGGGAAAAAAAATACATGAAGAAGTTGAGATCAAGCAGCAGCAAGTGCCCAGAGGAGGGATGGTCATGAGGAGAGGCGGTAATCCCCAGTGCACACCTACAGGTTCCCCTCCCCCAGCTCAGGGAACCCAGGAGGAGAGGGAGTACCCCACTGTGTGCACCTGCAGGTTCCCTCCCCTAGTTCAGGGAACCCAGAAGAGGAGAGGAGTACCCCACCATGTGCACCAGCAGGTTCCCTCCCTCAGCTCAGGGAACCAAGACCTGGACACATGCAGACATGGCCTCTGTGGGTTGCACAGCATTAGCCTTGGTAGGAACTATCAAAAGGGCAATGGGAGTGAAGAAGAGGAGCCAGGAGCCAGGCAGCTGTTTAGTGAAGATGAATTGGTCTTCCACACTGCTGATTTTAAGTGTTATGGCTTATGACTTAAAAAGTAACCATTGCTTTTGAGTGTGCCTTTTGATATTAGGGTGAGCAGAGTGCATTCTTGGATTCCTATTCAATACAGAGAACATTTGAAGAGGTTGCATGGCTGGTGCCACAGCTCACTTGGCTAATCCGCCTCCTGCCGCACCGGCACCCGGGGTTCTAGTCCTGGTTGGGGCACCAGATTCTGTCCCGGTTGCTCCTCTTCCAGTCCAGCTCTTTGCTGTGGCCCAGGAAGGCAGTGGAGGATGGCCCAAGTGCTTGGGCCCTGCACCCACATGGGAGACCAGGAGGAAGCACCTGGTTCCTGGCTTCAGATCGGCGCAGTGTGCTGGCTGTAGTGGCCATTTGGGGGGTGAACCAATGGAAGAAGACCTTTCTGTCTCTCTAACTCTGCCTGTCAAAAAAAATTTGCAGTGCATTTTACTGTTCCTCATGTTACTTGCTGTGAGGCTAACAGATACAGAAAGTCGGGAGCAGTATCTGTATCCACCAGTTGAGTCCTGGGCATGCTTCCTCTCCTTGCATGGAGACTTCAGATTTTCCATGATCACACTGGCCCAGTGTCCTGTCTGCCCATGGACAACTGCTACATTTACGGACCTCAGCAGTCCACCTCATACTCGATCATCTACCATTTCTAGCTATTTTGTGCTCATTACTATGAAGCACTTGGCATGTCTAGGATAATCCCTACGAAGACAAGATCCTCTTCCTAGCTTGGAGGCAAGTTAATGGAAAGCAGGGTAGTGTTGCGGAATTAAATCAATCTTATTACTCAGGTTCGACAGTACTTTGCAAAGCAGAGCCTCCTCCCAAAGAAAAATTGCTAATGTTTTAAATTTATATTTTCAGTCAAGTGATTTTTGAAATGTCTTCAGATAAAAATTAATGTGTTAGAGAAGATAGTAAATGTCTTCCCATCTTAACATTAAGATGATTAAAAGTCACTGATCTGTTCTTTTGGGGGCCATTTACTTTTTTCATTTGAAAAGTTTATTGCAAGTTTGTAAGACTTCATGTTTCTCAGTTTCTATTTCCGATGTGTGGATGTTATTTCTATATTTGTTAAAAATGTGTCTGCTTTTTGCACATTTCTAAGATGATCCGCAGGTGTGAAGTTTCTGTTCAGATTTTTAAGTAACTTGGTTTTTAAAATCTGGTCTTCACATTAGACAGTCTTAGGTGATGAGGGCCGATGTTTTTCAGAAGACCATCTTGATTTTTAATGACTTGCTCATTTTAAAGTTGAGGATGTTTAAAAGAGCCTGCATTAACAACATTTTTTTTTGACATTCTTTAGGTCATGATTTGAGATTTTTAGCAAGAGGAAGGTGCTGTAAACCAGGTGGCACAATAAACTTGGCTGGAATAAAAGAGGATCGTTTATTTTCCTGCTATGGCTGAGATTTCTCCCTAGAATAATTTTGAAGAAGGTAGGGATGGGGACACATGTTTAATCATAGTTGGTTTAAATGGACTTTCTATTTAAAATCCATGCAAGTGTTACTCCCAGGGGCATCACAGGTCAGTGTTAGGTCAAGGATGTAAAGGTCATTTGCCTGCAACATCAGTCTCACTAGGGTGGGGACCGCCGACTCCTCTTAGCAATGTATTCCTTCTGCATTAACCTTCCCCAGGTTTTCTGACACTGAGCATGTAGCAACAGCACGCTGCCTAAACAGTGCCATTTGGCCAAGAGAATTTAAGTAGCTCAACTCTAGGAGAAGTCCAAGGCAGTATTCTACACAAATCTTGATTTCATGCCCAGAATCCTTCATTTAACCCAACTGCATTGGACTGAGAAAGCAGAGGCAGAAACCAAGACAGCAGGAAAAGAACAGGGAGCAGATAATGCATCTCAGCTCGGCTTCACTGAGTTATGGTGTTGACCTTTCTGATCTCTGTTTCCTTATCCTGAGAGATGGCCAGCCACCACAGCTCAGGAAAGGGGTCAAGACCAGAAGACACTGGCAAACTTCCCTAATCTATTTATAACAGGCTAAGAAAGCTACTTGGTGAACTTCACCTCTCATGGAACTTTGTGTTCATAATTCTCTTTATTTGATGAATTCCTGTGAATGGTTACACGTCTCCTGGCTGGGTTACAATCTGTCCCACCTCCGTTTTTGCTTCACATCCCCAATAATAGAATGATGGACCCCCAGGGAAGCCCCCAGACTGGCAATCACCAACCAGACTCAGTTTCACTGCATCCCTGCCTAACAGCCATCATGGTGGTTAACTTCATGTGTCCAGTTGGCTAGGCTATGATACCCAGTTTGGGGTCAAACACCAGTCTAGATATTAACATGAAGGTGTTTGCTTTTAGTTTTGGAATTTAAAGGGGAATTTGAGAAAATCTTTTAAATCTGTGCTTTACCATCTGATACTTTATTTTCTTCATGTTGATATGATGTTAATAGGAAGAGAACAGGTTCAATATACTTTAGAAAGATACAACTATGACATTCCCTTCTTTCTTCCCTTCCTACCCTTTCTCTCTCCCATTCTTTCTGAAGGTGTTATTAAATGAGATTTACATCTAAATCAATAAACTTTAACCAAGTTGTATTATCCTCTATAATATGGGTGGATCTCATCCAATCTGGTGAAGAGCTTAGGAGAAAGACTAACAACCCTGAGAAACAATTCTGCCTCTGCATGGCCTTCAAACTCAAGATAACACCAGTGCTTCCCTGGGAGATGCAGCCTGCTCTGTAGATTTTCTATTTTATCAGTTCCTACAACCATGGGAACCCACTTGCTAAATTAAGCAAAGCCCCCTTTCCCATCTTTCTGTACACGTACACACACACACACACACACACACACACACACCCCTCGCTACTGCTTTTCTCTGGAAAACAGTGGCTATGAAACTATCTAGACCTTTGTTCACATATAACCAAATGATCAGGACGTTTGAGAGGTTGGTCTTCATGATAACAGTCCTGGGATTGAATCCTAACTCAAATTATCAACTGCTTTTGAGCAAGTTACTCAAACTTTTCTAACCCTTTCTCCCCATCTATGAAACATAGTACCAGCACCTTAGCTAGACTGTTTGGAAATTCCAAATGACATGTGCTAAGTGCCCATAACAGATGGCTCTTGATACAGTCATCATTTTGCTTTGGACAACAGGGTGTGAATAAACCCTGCTGTTAATAGCTAAGGAGATGGCTAGGTTTGAACTTCAAGTGAATCTACTTTTCTTGGCTATGAACTGTACACTCCATTTTGGGGGATTGCCTATTTCAATGTTGCTGTGCAAGCTACAGAGGGAAGCCTCCAGGACTGAGTTAGCTTCTAGTTGTCCTTAAAGACATAAAAAAGTCTTCTCAGAGGACAAGATTTTCAAGGATGGGAAGATGGATGGCTGGTTAACTGGTGGACTTTGGAATTAGAGATAAAGGTTGACCTATGGAACTTGCTGTATCCTAACACCCATATTAGAGTGTACTCTAGGGCATGTGTCATTGTATATTCATAAAAAATCTAAAACATTGCTTAAGGAAATGAAAATGCTGCTTCAAATCAGTGAAGGAGTTCAAGAGACCATTTAAAGGAATCGTCTTTACCATTAATGAGTCGCAGATGAATCCAATGAAAAAGGGTACAAGTGATAGGTACAATGTATCTAGCCCATGTGGGATTATTCTCCAACTGGGAGGGTTCACACTTTTTCTAATGGTCGTTAAATATCGAGGATGTGATGACTTTTCTAACTGTAGGAATTACAGATGTCAAGTGTATGTCAACACCATTTCAGATACAAACTCATCATAAATAATGCTTTTGAAACTTAAGCTTCTAAGAAATTAAAAGCTGGGGCTGATGCTGTGATATAACAGGTAAATCCATTGCCTGTAGTGCCAGCATCCCATGTGAGCATTGGGTGGAGTCCCATTTCTCCACTTCTGATCCAGCTCCCTGATGGTATGCCTGGGAAGCCAGTGGAAGATGGCCCAAGTCCTTGGGCCCCTGAACCCACGTGTGCAGCCCAGAGGAAGCTTCAGATGGGCGCATCTCCAGCCATTGCAGCCGTAGGTGAGTGAACCAGAGGATGAAAGACTTCTCCTCTTGCCTCTGACACTGTTACGCTGCCTTTCAAAATAAATCTTTTAAAAAAGCTTACATTTTACAATTTGATGTTGTGATGGTTTTAGAAATATTTCAATCCATTACTTCTTTACAAAGTTCGTGATCAAGTGACTTTTACAATTCTCTAATTCTAGGTCCCAGCCTACTTCAGACAGGACACCAAGTTTGATTATTATCATGGGAAATTTTTCCACATCCTCTGAAAACTCATTTCAAACTGGTCATGATGTTGCGCATGGTCTTCATCTACCACTCCACTACCTTGAGTCCGGGCAATCATCCCTCACCATCCTCAACCTAAACACATGCTTAATAAGGGGGCAGGGGAGAGCAGGGATTTGGCCTAATGCTTAAGGTACCAGCCAAAATCACACATGAGCATCCGAGTCCTGGACACACCACTTTCGATCCAGCTCCCTGCTACTGTGTCTGGGAAGAGTATTTGAGAAATGAACAAGTGGATGATAGTTCTGTTGCTCCTTTTAACTCTCCCTGTCAAATAAAAACCTTTAAACAAAAGTACCCATATCCTGTATCAGGGTACCTGGGTTTGATCCCTGGCTCTGATCCCATCTCCAGCTTCTTGCTCATATGAGCCCTGAGAGGTGGCAGTGATCGCTTGAGTGACAGTTCCTGCCACCTTGCGGGGGACTTGGATGGAGTTCCTGGAACCCAGCTACGTCTCCAGCAGGGGTCTGTTCCATGCATTCGAGGAGTGAACTAGCTGAAGGGAGCACTGTGTGTGTGTGTGTGTGTGTGTGTGTGTGTTTCTGCCTTTCAATCAAGGTGGACAGACATACCTTTACAATGAGGTGAGTTGGGAAGTACAAGACTTCCCCAAGATTCACAGCCAGAGATCCTACTCAATGGTATGGAAGATTGTTCATGAGACCATTAGGTGGCTGGCTGTGTCAGGCGTTATTCCTAAAGCTCAGGAGTGACTTGCCCTGAGCCGTTAAGCATTGGTCTGTGGCAACATGAATCAGTCACACAAGAATGGAAGTCACCTGGAGATTCAGTTCCAACAGAATGCTGAAAGCAGAAGCTAGGGCCACACTGACTGAAACCCAGGGACTAGCACAGCAGGTTCAACCAGAACTTGTCTGCAATGTTCAGGAAGCAAATGGAGAGAAGTTGGGGAACTTGAATATTGTATTTTTACTCCAAAAGAAAACACTATTGGTGAAGTATTCTATTTGTTACTATGTATGTTTTTCAGTATGACAGTTCTGGGGGGAAATTGAGAAATTGTCACTCTGCTTTGATGTTTTAAAAAAAAAAAAACTGGGAACTTTTCCATAAATGATTTGGCTTTCACCGGAAGAGTTTATTAACTTTACCATTTCTCATGTTATCAGTTTCCTGTTTTTTTTTATTTAGTGTTACTCCTTTATTTGTCAACATAGGCCAAGGCTGTTTTCTTTACGACCCTGGGAGAGTTCACAGGACCAGGATCCAGATATCTGTCCACAAGAATAAATCTAGTCCTCCGGACTGACCCTAAGCAATTGGTCTAATACTATTTATTTTTATGACCTTAATGATCTTTCGGGGACAAAATTCCTTCCTTTGCCTCAGTCTAAGGCATTGTGATAGGTTAAGTTGTTACTTCTGACATTTAGAGCCTATATTATCTGCCTTTTCATGGGAGCTGTCTTAGCTGGGTCTCATTTTGGGGGAAAAAGAAAAATCTTAGTAATCCTTCATTTTGCCATCATAGATAACAAGTCACAAAAAGTTACAGCTTCAGAATGTACTTTCTAAGGGTGTCCACTTAAGAATAGTGACAAGTCAACAAGCAAGCTTATTTTGAGTATTATCTTCATTTTCGTAAAAGCTTAGAAAAAATGGTTATGGGTTAAATACTTAAAACCAACACAGTCTTCAAGCTTTACAAAAATTTAATAAATTAGAATCAACTTTTAGAACTTCATTTCTGGCTGGCACCGTGGCTCCCTAGGCTAATCCTCCGCCTTGCGGCGCCGGCATACTGGGTTCTAGTCCCGGTCAGGGCGCTGGATTCTGTCCCGGTTGCCCCTCTTCCAGGCCAGCTCTCTGCTGTGGCCCAGGAGTGCAGTGGAGGATGGCCCAAGTGCTTGGGCCCTGCACCTGCATAGGAGACCAGAAGCACCTGGCTCCTGGCTTCGGATCAGCGCGGCGGCCATTGGAGAGTGAACAAACAGCAAAAGGAAGACCTTTCTGTCTCTCTCTCATTGTCCACTCTGTCAAAAAAATAGAACTTCATTTCTGTAGTCTGTCCTGTTCTGTTATGCTATATAGTGTGTAGGACTGCACTTGAATGAGTCCTGGACCCGTCATTTACTGTGTGAACTCGTATTTCTGAATTCACACACAGTGAAAAGAATGATCTGAGGACAGATCCACAGGGCACACCCACTGTGGGCAGCAGGAGAAAAAAAGTTTGTCTTTTCCCCTAATAGGCAGATGGAACTAGGATTGGGTCCAAATGCAGAAAAAATTGTAACCTGGAAAGAGGACAAAGAATTGACAAGTGAATGTTATCCACTTTCTCTAACGCAGGTTTTGGAGTCAGTAGAAATAAGGAAAAGAATGGAAGCAGCGTCAAGTCTGCAGCGATGTGTGGAATTCACATGTGAGCACTCAAGGTCAGCATGAGATGGGGCCCAGTCAGGGGGGTCTTCACGTTAGAGTGTTTACCTTCTAGGAGTAAGGGAAATAGATTTTGGGATTTTAAGCTTGCCATGGAGTGTGGAATAAATTGTAGGGGAGGAAACTGGAGTGAAGCAGTCCAGTTAGAAGGCTCGTATGATAATGCAACAGACCCCAAATATTCTGTCAATTATCTTCTGGTCCCTCCTGGGCCACCCCACCACCTTGGACTCAGCTATTCTCTCCATTGCCCGGTGAGCAATTTTTCATCTGTCAGCTCCTTCTTCGGCCGCAGAAGGCACGACACTGCTTGCAGTTAATCGGTCTTCAAGAGACTTTTACTTAGAAGGAGTGGGAAAGAGAGTGGGGGAACCGGGAGAAGGGGGAGAGATGGAGATGGCACGCACGTTCCTTAAGGGGGAAAGCTGGCGAGCCCCCTTCTCTCTCGCTCTCCGCTTATATCCAGAATTCAACCAATCACAGTCAATCAACTACAGTCCATGCACAGAGCTCTCCAATCCGGCACTTGATCACGATCAGCTGTGGAGTCACGCAGCAGGCAGGGCATCAGCGCCATCTTGTTTTCCACGATCCTCAGCTAGATGGAAAGTTCAATCAGCTGCTACATCCACATTACTGCTATAAGCCACGCCCACCATGGGGGGGTCCCATGGCTGGCCTATCCATGGGTCCCCACATTCATCCTTTACTATCCTCAACTCGAGCCTGCATCTCCTGTGTGTGTCACTTCTGGGCCCCCAGTTTGAACTTGGCGTCCTTCCCCGGTACTCCCACAGCAAACTATCAGCCAGCCCATCCCACAGCACCATATTGACCAGTGGGCTTTCCCTCCTCCCCTAGACTACAGCTATCTCTTATTCCTGAACATCTCCGTCTGAAAAGCAAACTCCAACAAATGTGAATGAATCAGCAAGTGAACCAAAGCATGTATGGAGGAGCTGACTTAATACCATTAATATCAGTAGCAAAATCAAAACTGAAACATTTAATAGCCATGTAGAGATAGGTCTAAGAAAATGGATAATTAATGAGCATTTTTTGCAATAAAGATCAATAAATTCTTGTTAAGCCAACCTGACTAAAATTCACAATGAGTGAATTAACAGATGCTTTAAGTCTCTCCCTGTCACCTGAGAGCCAAACAGGGTGAGAAAGTAATGGAAGTGCTTTGCTTTTTATCTGTTAATCACAAAAAGCCTGTAAATGCACAATCAACCCGAGTTCACAAAAACTTGTGATGTTTATAGTGTTTTAAACACACACACACACACACACACAGGCACGCCAGTGCCTTTTCTATGGTGAGGCTATGCCTGTGTGGCATCCAGTCAAGGATTTCACAGCCTTGGTCTGCTATAATTGTCAGAGCTTACATAGGACCCAAAAACAGGCAGAAAGCGTCCGTGCCTTTTACCTCTATCTCGGGAAATAAGTGGCTTCAGTGTAATCCATGATTTAGCATTCCCTTTCAGTGTTTTTCATACACACACGTGATCTGACCAAGTCACTTGTGCAAACGTGTGAACCAAAACTTTCCTCATCGACTTTTTCCTTTCCTGTTCACTTCACCACTGTGCTGGTCTATTACATTTTTCAGAACACTATTCCAACCCATAAGTTGATTTCCGCAGCCAATTTGGGCTCAGTTATGGTATGAGAAGCATCACTTTGATAACCAGTTATAAGACAGCAGCAGTAAAATTATGGTCTGCAAAAGAAACTCTACTGGTTCACATTTACATCATTTGTTTCTATCTGTTTTAATTTGATTGATCAAGCTCTGTGGCTCAAAGATTCAATTTGCAGACTTAATTGGTATTTAATACTATCTTCCAACTTCTCGTGTTGTGTGATCTGGGTCTTTTGGAAGGTTGGGATGACAGAAATCCTAGAACATGACAGTCATCCTGGTGTGACAAACTTGGGGAAACAGGTCAATGAGACGTGGATGTTGATCTTCAGTTCTGGAACTTTACCTCCATTTTTTACTCATTCATTCAACATATTTTTGTAGCATTTGCTGTCTTGTGTTTTTATAGCTAGCTGGAATTCAAAAGATAAAATGTAGGTTTCTGCTTTAACTTGAAAAGGAGGTATGGGAAACCTAAGAAATCACTTAGCTCTCCTGGCCTCAGTTTCTGAATTCATATTTGTGCAATGATGTAGTGATATTATCTCCAATTGATCAGTAAATACAAAGGCTCAGAGTTGTGTGATCTTTGTGGCAGAAGCTTAATTTACTCCTTCCTATCCTTGAACTAGTTGAGCCTTCTTCCAACGCACTTGGCTCAGCCCTTCACCTCCTGTGGGCAACTTCATCAAGGCAGAGATTCTTCCCGAGGTGCTCTGCGCTTGCAAGGACTTAATTCCTTGATAAACCCATTCTGCTCACCTCACTGTGTGTATTTCTGTGTGCTGGACTAGCGTTTGTTTCATTACCTCACTGTTAAATAGTAATGGGTAAACACATGAGAAAATGTGAATAACTTCAGTGATTTAGTACATATTTGAACTTTTCTGCAGAGAGCCAAGAATTGTTTGGCAGCTGACACCATTTCTAATGGTGATATAAAATTGCACATCAAGACATTCAGAAGCATAAATAAGCCCTTATTTTTAAAAATCATAGATTTCTTGCCAAGAAAAGATTCACATGTTAAGTCATTTTAATGATTCATGTTATAAATGAAATACAAGATATAAATTAGTGATTAAAAATATACAAGCTTTCCCATTTTGGTAAGAACTTTAAACAAAGAAACAAGCAGTAAGGATGGGTATAAAATAGTGGCCTGGATTTTACTTGCTTTTGAAACCAAAACCTGACAAACCAAACCACAATTGACGTTCTGTGATGGACTGCTGCATGGTCCAATAACCACTCCTCTGTCTGCACTGGGAGGCTGCTCTGCTTCAAGGTCAGAGTGCTGCATTGTGCCATCCACAAGCTCTGGGATGCTCAACAAGCCCTGCTACCCTTTCTCCTCTGCTGGGTGAGGTTTTCATGCTCATCTCACATGATCATGCTGGTGATTAAACAAGATAGTGTCTACTGGCATCCGTATGAACTTAAAGGCTGGTTGCATTGAAACTCAAGTCTGATTTTGTCTTTTCTGTTCTCTTCCTGGAGTGTATCATCCAGTCCCAAGTCTTCTATTATCTTTGGCAGATCCTCTCTCTGCAATCCTCTATTCTCTTCTGGTTACGTTGCCTGCTCAATGTTCTCATTTCCAATTCAGCAAGTTTGAATCCAACTTGTTACATTTACTCAAAAGCCAGCTTCATGCCCCAGCATCTCTTTTCCTCTAGTTGATGGAGTCACCTGAAGTCAATACTGGATCTGTCTTCAATGTCATCCTTCCATGTACTCGTTCAAATATTTAGCCTTCACTGTCATGCCCTGGGTTAGAACTGAACACAGTGATAAGTGGCCCATGTGCAAGTATTCAGAGTGAGGTTTCATTTTATTGCTCAAACCACGTTCAGTCAACTGTATCTTTTGTCTTCCACTGGGCTTCTTTAGTTCCCTTATAGCTTCCACTGCCATTGGGTACTTCCAATTCACCATAGCAACAGTTAAACACAGGCTTCTCAGAACTTGTCTGTCCTACAGACCTCACCCCACCCCCACTCTTGTGCACCTAACTCACCTTAGACAGCGACTTGCACAAGCTTCCTCCTGTAGAGTTAGCATGCACTTCTTACTCTCCATGATGTGCCATGACTACCTTTCCAATCTTTTCTCCAACACAAATGATTGGACCACTTCTGTCCTGGGACACACCTGGAGTTTTCCTATTGTTCTGGCTCATATCTAGGTCCAAACCCTTGATCACCAGAACATAAAGAAAGATTCCTTTGTCTATCCTTGAAAGCCCTGTCCATCACCGAGCCCTGTTCTGCTGCCTCTTGTTCCAAAACTTAGCTAATGTATTCCTAGCCAGGGACCAATACACTCGATTCTTCTGTATAGAATCAACTCTGGATTTTCTCACTCATCAATCAGCATGTTTGAAATTAGAAAGCATGTCGTTTAGCTTCACTGCAAGCTTCTGAATAGATAATACTCCTCACTGCTTATGTATATACTTGCACATTATCAGTTTTTAAATATTTTGAAAGAGTTACACAGGAGAGAGGCAGAAAGATAGTCCTTCTATCCACTGGTTCACTACCCAGATGGCTGCAATGGGCAGAGCTGTGCCAATCCAAATCCAGGAGACAGGAGTCTCCTCTGGGTCTCCCACGTGGGTGCAGAGGCCCAAGGAGTTAGGCCATCTTCTCCTGCTTTCCCAGGACATAGCAGAGAGCTGGACTGGAAGAGGAGCAGCCAGGACTAGAACCGGCGCCCATATGGGATGCCAGCACTGCAGGCGGAGGATTAACCTACCACGCCATGATGCCGGCCCCCATTTGTACTTTTATACCATGTACGATGTTGGTGTCTAAATACTTGCAGAATCTAAGTAGAGCTTATCCGCTTCTGTTGCTTTCAGCAATAAGCCACCAAAAATAGCTGAGATATGCCAAGAGCAGAGGACTAGGATGAAATCTATAGTCCTGAGTGAAGGTGAGCCTACACCCCTTGCAGTCATCAGTTCAATTCTCAAATTCAAGGAATTTCCCACAGAACCACTTTTCTGTAGTTGGAAGGGAAAAAAATCAATCCTACCCTAACACAAACAGCAGATTAGGAAATTAAGAGATGACCAAACATCTTCCTTTGCCTTCACTGGCAATACCTGCTATGCAGATGGAGAGGAGGTCAGTTCTCCTTCGGGTGTGCAGAGTGTAGTGTAACAAATAGCGTGATTAACACACACAAGGGGTTTGCTTTGAAGAAGTCTCAGTTATGACATAACTAAAGACCATTCAGAGATCAATTGTAGTTAACCCTTCAAACTGATAAACGTGTAACAATAAAGAAAAGTGGAAAACTGGGGTTATTATGGTGCAACAAGGTAAGCCACTGCTTGCAATGCTAGCATCCCCATATTGGAGGGCTAGTTTGAGCCCCAGCCACTCTGCTTCTGATGCAGCTCCTCACTACTGAGGCTAGGAAGTCAGCTGAGGACTCCACCTATGTGGGAGGGGGATGGAGTTCCTGGTTCCTTGTGCAGCCCTAGCTGTTCAGGGCATCTGGGAAGTGAACCAGTGAAAGGAAGATCCCATCTCCCTGCCTTTCGAGCAAATATTTCTTTAAAAGAAATTGAAAAGCTACATTAAAATATAGACTGGAAAAATGATGTCATAAGACTACCACGTTTGGAGTCCCAAATTTATAATCTCACATGAGATAAATTACCCTCTAGTACTTTCATATATTTCTTTGAAGTAGATTTGCTCCTGACAGAGTTCACATTGCAAACATTTGCCAACTGACATTTTAAAACTCGCTAAGGCACTACTGAAGGATTGAGGAGTCAGGGAAGAATGCGATCATGCAAGTCTTTTCTGGCCACTTCTACAGTGTTCCTTAACGTATGTAGTATTTAAGCTTACAGTCACAGTGCCATTTAAAGACATAAGAAGCTTTTAATGTAAGATGTTTTAGTGTGTAAAGTTTTAAGACTCATTGCTTTTAATGTACCTGGCTCTGCTGGGTATTGAAACATGCAGACCGTCGTTCCTGTCCCCTCGCCTGTTTCTCAATTATGACCTCACCACCTGACCCAATTCATGTTATGACCTTACTTCCTGACATTTCTGATGCAAGATAATCTAGGATTCATCGGGTATCTATTTTAATTATACAGTTATATTTGGTGCAAATCATTTTGCCTGACCCTAGAGAGTTCATTACATGTGTTTCCAATTTGACCTTGAACCAAGAAAGGGGAGTGTGCAGGAGCAAAGGATGTGTGGCTAAACATGACAAGTTTTTCTTTTCAAAATACCCATCAGCTTTTCTGCACAGTTCCATCTGATCATATTCATAATTGAAGTTATTTACAGGTCCTACCATACAATACCAAGAGATCAAATTTTTATAGAGGATTAGTTATTTGAAAGGTAGAGTGACAAAGAGGGAAAGATCTTCCATCCACTAGTTAACACAGCAAATGCCCACAACAGCCAGGGTCAGGCCAGTCCAAACCCAGGAGCCAGGAACTCCACCTGGGTCTCTCATTCGGGTGGCAGGACACACTTGCTTGATCCATCATCTTCTGCTTCCCAGGGATGTTAAGCAGGAGGTTGGATGAGACGGAGTCGCCACAACTCACCAGGCACTTTATGGGAAACTGGCATCTTATGTGGTCGCTTAACCACTGCACTACCATGCCCAGCACTGAGCAGCTTCAGTGTCCAGTTTAAGCTCATTTCCTCGGGCTTCTTTCCCTGCCCTCCCTCCAAAGTGCCTCCTCCAGCTCCAGAGGACTCCTATGCTGTCAACTTTCCTTCTCGTTTTGCCTCAAGCTCTCCCCATTTTCCCTTTTCTCCACATTTGTCCCCTCCTCTGGGGTGTGGAATAGGATTTTTCCCACTCTCCCTAGCATACACCTGAAGGACTAGTATTTTTCTTTAACCATCTCATTGTTTCATCTCTCACCCACTTCTGCCTTGAAACCCCGAAATGTAACCTGGAGCTGACCATTGAGAGTGGTCACAAGTACTTTTTGAATGAGATAATAAATGTTTAGGGTGGACAAATGAATGTATCTTCGAGCCCACCGTGAATTATATTGCACTTCCCTCTTTTCTGTAATTACAAATTCTAGCCCCTGACACGTGGGCTCCTGTGTGTGAATGTTTTTTGGAAATGAAAAGGAGGGTTTTTAGTTGCTTCTCAACCTTCAAAGCTTCTCGTGAGGGTGTCTGCATGCTCTGGTGGCAGCAAATTTGTTCCAACAATGGAGGAACTGGTAGACTGAGAGGATGTGAGAGTCTTGCTCTGCAGAGTCAGCTCTTGCCTTGCCTTGTTCCTTCAGTGGTTTCTAAAGACCACTTGGTTTTGTCTTCCTTCCTAAGCCACAGTTATGTTTGGTCACACCCCTATCCTTGTTTGATAGTCTCCAGGATAAGGAAAGCAGTGGAAAGAGCTGCTCCATCCTAGTTTCTTTTATAGAGCATTCTGCACAAGAAACTCTTAATATCTTGGAATTCCAAGGTATAATTTTCAGATAAAAATGTGTTCTGTGTATCAATGAGTAAAAGGTATCAAAATTTGTATTCAACTCCACATTCAATGATGTGGCAGCAAGATGGTCAACCTGGATGTAAGTACTCAAGGAAGGGGTCTGGATAGAACTTCAGAAATGCACTCAAAGTAGAATTTTAGAGAAATGCCACTAATGCCCTGAACTCCAGGACAGACACAGCTTGTCAGGGAGCATTGGCATCAGCTTTAGAAGCCATCTGTCATGTTTGAGACTTGGCCTCTATACTGTTCAGTGGCTCTAGGAAGCTCTTTTCACACCACATCCAATGACATGATATTTCATGGAGATCAAGGGTTGTCATTTAAGATAATTTTACTCCTTTATAAATTATAGGTTTGCTTATACACCTAAAATACTAGAAGCAGTCCCTGTTGATGCATTGGAAAACTTGTCAGTTAAGTAGTGCTAGTTTTGTATCAGTGCGCTCAGATGATTCAAAGGGAAAACCAATTTCAAGGATGATTCTCATCCAGTTCACAGGAACACTAAAGTAAGGTCTTTAGAAGGTAATTCTGCCAAAAGTGAAACATAAATGCTGTTATAAAATCTCCAAAGTTCAACATAGAAATTCATGTGTGCTGTTTCGTTTTTACTGATAACATGTAATATAAATTGTGGTCAAGCACAATATTGTGGTAAAACAATGTCTTTACTAAGAAACAGGTGAATTTGGTTGTGTATACACATAATTACATCCAAATAAATTTCAATACTTGATCAAATATAGAAGGATTATAAATATTGTAGTATGTGCATACCTGAAAAAAATCAACTCCAAAAGTTTTAGACAAAGTTGGCATGGAATACAGAAGAGATCTCAGCATGGAGGTTAACTCCCTTAGCTCCACACATCATACCAGGTTTGTTTGATGCAGTCCAATATGCAAGATGTCCTGAACTTTGCTAACGATTCTTTATATTTTGACATTTATTCAAAAGATCAGTGAAAATCTTTAAGCCAGCTTACTAATGAGTGGCATATCAAAGTGTTAGTTTATCACAATGAGGTTTCACCTCACCCCAGTGAGAATGGCTCACGTTCAGAAATCTAACAGATGCTGGCGAGATGTGGGGAAAAAGGGACACTAACCCACTGTTAGTGGGAATGCAAACTGGTAAAGCTACTATATGGAAGTCAGTCTGGAGATTCCTCAGAAACCTGAATATAAAGCCTACCATTCAACCCAGCCAACCCACTCCTTGGAATTTACCCAAAGGAAATAAATTGGCAAACAAAAAAATGGTCTGCACATTAATGTTTATTGCAGCTCAATTCACAATAGCTAAGACCTGGAATCAACCTAAATGCCTATCAACAGTAGACTGGATAAAGAAATTATGGGACATGTACTCTATAGAATACTATACAGCAGTCAAAAACAATGAAATCTGGTCATTTGCAACAAAATGGAGGAACTTGGAAAACATTATGCTGAGTGAAATAAGCCAGTCCCAAAGGGACAAATATCACATGTTCTACCTGATTGGTGACAACTAACCGACACCAAAAAAGAAACCTGTTAAAGTGAAATGGACACTATGAGAAATAGTGACTTGATCTGCCGTTGCCCTGACTATTGATGAACAACTTAATGTTATCCCTCTTATTTTTTGTCTGTTCTACTTAATACTATTGGTTTAGTTCTGTAATTAATAGTTATTCTTAAGTGTTTAAATTTTAACTGAAAAGTGATCCCTGTTAAATATAAGAGTGGGAATAAGAGACGAAAGGGATGTACAACTTGGGACATGCTCAATCGGACTTGCCCCAAATGATGGAGTTAGAAATGTGCCAGGGGATTCCAATACAATCCCACCAAGGTGGCATGTACCAAGGCCATCTCACTAGTCCAAGTGATCAATTTCAGTTCACAACTGATCACACTGATAGGTCTAAGAGTTAAAGGGATCATATAAACAAGACTAGTGTCTGCTAATACTAACCGATAGAACAAAAAAGGGAGAGAATGATCCAATATGGGAAGCAGGATACACAGCAGACTCGTAGAATGGCAGATGTCCTAAATAGCACTCTGGCCTCAGAATCAGCCCTTAGAGCATTCAGATCCAGCTAAAAAGCCCATGAGAGTATTTCAGGCAAGGAAAGCCACACACTCTGGCAAAAATAAAAAGTGACCTAAATGAAAGCTCTCCACAAGTGAGATCCCAGTGGAAAGAACGGTTCAAAGAAGGAGGTACCTTTCTCTGAAGGGAGGAGAGAACTTCCACTTTGACTACGACCTTGTCTAAATATGTTTAGAGTCAGTGACCTCAAAAGGCTTCCATAGCCTTGGCAACTCATGACTAGAGCCTAGGGCGATTACTGACGCCATAAACAAGAGTGTCAAATTGTTAAGTCAACAACAGGAGTCACTGTGCACTTACTCCTCATGTAGGATCTCTGTCCTTAATGTGCCGTACATTGCGATTTAATGCTATAACTAGTACTCCAACAGTATTTTTCACTTTTGTGTTTCTGTGTGGGTGCAAACTGTTGAAATCTTTACCTAATATATACTAAACTGATCTTCTGTATATAAGAGAAATGAAAATGAATCTCGATGTGAATGGAAGGGGATAAGAAGCGAGAAAGGGGAGGGTTGCAGGTGGGAGGGAAATTATGGGGGGAAGCCATTGTAATCCATAAGCTGTACTTTGGAGATTTCTATTCATTAAATAAAAGTTTAATATAATAAACTAGAATACCAAAAAATAGTTTATGAAGTTTTGGGAAAATTGTAATTTAATTGCAATTCTGAATTGCAAGATATTGCCAGTTGTCCCTAAACACAATTAACATAATAGGTAAGAAGTCAAATATTCAAGTTTTAAATTTTACATTCTAGAATTACATTTTGTAGTAAACCGACAGCCTCAATATCTGTTACAGTCCTATTTTTAAGCAGATAAATTTGTAGTTTAAGAACTTGAACGGAGAATGGCAGTGAATTTGAAGCATCTATGTTGAATTGCCTTAAACAAGATCTTACGCAAACATTTGAGTAAAGGTATCCTAAAATTGAAGTATATGGGGAAATAGTCTGAAATATTTAAATATTTAACAAAAACTCAAGAGGTTATCTACACAGAAATTGCCAAATTAGCATTTAGAGAGAATGTCATTATCATTCACATTGATTGGCTGTGTCAGTTATAGAAAAAGCTGCTCATTGCAAGTTTTCTACCCCCTCATGAAAGTTTACTGAACCCATTCTTGATTTTAACAAACCAACAGGATCCGATAGAGAAACTGGTATATTTTGCAAATACTTCAAGAAAATAACTGTACATTTCCCTAGTATCTAAAATGAATATTTCAAATATTGCATTCATTTTGCTTCCTGTTATCTGATGTATCTAGCACTTCTCTCCAGATGGGAGTATTCCCATTTCTGATGCTTTCCACATTGAAATGTGTAAACATTTTAGTCCATCTCTCACAGGCACTGCTTTTATGCCTTCAGAGTAGATTTAATTAATAGTATGTTATTAAATGCCGCTTTTCAAAACCAATTCTTTTTATAAACTTTAGAGGCAGAGAGAGATTGTCCATCTGCTGGTTTGTTCCCTCAAATACCCATAAGAGCCAGAGCTATGCCAGGGTGAAGAGCTTAGAACTTTTGTAACTCTGTCATATATACAAGCAATCTATTCTTTCAGATGTATTTTCCTTGCATTTCAATAACTCCTTGATAATATTTAAATGCTCAGATATTATCTTTCTAACCTTAACATGTATTATTCATCCTTATAACTAAGAAGTGCACTTCAGCAGAACTGATCAAAGGAACAACTTGAACCAACACCTCTTAGAAAACCAGCTGCCATGGTGAAGTCAAGGTTAACAAGATGATCTCACTATAATGGAGATGAAACTTAAGCATCGTGTGCCAAGTAATGGAAGCAAAGACCGTGGAGTTCACAATTCCACTGTGGGAGAGGTCTTAGCAATCATGGGGAAGAAAGTACATTGTGGTGTCTGGGGACAAGGGATGGACACAGGGATTGACTGGAAATGAACACAGTGGGTCTTGAGTGATGAAAATGTACTAAACCTAAATTATGGTAAGTGCTTGCATAGCTAAGTTTACTAAAATTGAGTTGTACTTGAGTGGATTTTATGGTATGCAAATTATACCTCAATAAAGCTTTTTTAAATGTTTATCAAGGTGGCAGTACAGGTTGCAGAATTCAGCCAGTTGGCACCACTAATATAATTTTCAGTATTAGAAATTATAGGTTCTCTGCATGCGAGTTCAGAGGCAGCACTGAATTTTTCACATTTTAAAATTCAATTTTAATTAAATTAGCACTGGGGCAAAGACCTGCACAATGAAAATTACAAGTATTAGTGAACTAAAAACAATCAAAATATAAAGACTTAACTCTCCTTGTGCAGGAAGGTGATAAGTTTTAAGATTACAGTATGGTTAAACAAAGAAATCTTCAGATTCAGTGCAATCGTTTTCATGATCTCAAAGACCATGGACCATATGTTGGGAAAGTTATCCCAAGATTCATAGAGAATCAAGGGACACTAATGCAGGAGGCAATTGCAAGTATGTGTGGGCCCCTAACACAGGATGGATATTGTGCTAAGTGCTTTACAATGAATGTGCTCTATAGAGAACCTAAGTTATCCAGGTTCTTGTAATTAGTCTCTTTTCTATTCACTCATTGTCCCTTCACTCCCATCATTTGACAACTTAAATAATTCCTTATGTTCTACTCCCCCCACTCAGTTTCTGGTCAGCAAGATGTTAGAGGCTCTTTAAGATTCTTTACTTTTTTGTACGTGAAAGAACCAAGTGCAATTACTTGTAGGAAACTATGAAAGTTTTGCTGTTTCCAACTAAAGCTTCTAACCTGTGAATGAATGTTACTGAGGGACTAAAGATCAGTAAAGCACACATACAAGTCTTAGTTATAAGAATCGGTGCAATTTTGCCACCCTCGATTTCTGGGCTATGGGAAGCTATTCATGCATGTGAGACCAGGGCATTATTCACTTCTTTGTGCAATCAGGAGAAAAGACCAGAAAGGAGCTAGTTAATAAAAAAAAAGATAAAAAGTCCAGTGGGGAGAAATTGAACATATCAACCATGAAATTGTGTTAATTTGATAATTAAAGTGTCTTAGTTCAAATGTAGATTCTGGACACTTAACAAAATGGTGACAAAATAATTAGGAGTGAAGGCATATTACACACACATTAATAGTTGGAACGGGTAAAGTGTAGAGCTCCCTTCAAGAAGATGCTTTTTAACAGCCCAGAGCAATTATGCGTAGACCTCATATTATTTCATCATTCCAAGTGGATCTGGGCAGACAGACAAGGAGCCTGTCTAGTTCGCCCGAGTCCTGAAGGGCACAATCAGAAACAGGAGGATGGAGATGAAAGCAGGCATGTAGACAACAGAGCAGCGTAGAAGATGAGCGCAGAGCCCGCCTGCCAGCCTTCTCCCTCGCGTGGCTTCTCCTTCCGCCCTCTGTTCTCGCGGTCCTTCACCTTGCTCTTTCATGTGTTTGTCTCCTTTAAGATTCACTTCTGTCTATTTGTAAATTCCATCTTCACTTTTCCTTCCTCTCTCCTCATAAAAACATTCATTAAGGCAAGAAAACTCTTGAGAAGAATGAAAATGAATGGTTTAATATTTGTACTGAATTCAAGAGGTGGAGTTGAGGACAGGAGACCAATGCATCATTTCTTTATCGCTCAAATGAGATGCAACCTTAGGAGAAAATGGCAGACCTGGGGATAGAAATAGAGGGCTTTCATGAGAAAAGGTGATTCATTACACTGCCTATTGTTCCGTGGCTGAGTGTGCGGGCTGGTGTTTGTAGTTTCAGCTGGGTAATTGGGTCCTCTTGCTTTGTCTCTTTCCCTTGAGAGGCTTAAATGTTTCCTTTTATAACTATAATACAAAGATGAGTCAGTGGCCCAGTTTTTTAAAAAAGTTTTTTTTTTTTTAACAGGATAGTTAGAAGCAAAATGGCCTCGATTCATGCCATGGTCTTCCCTGTACAAAGCACGTTGGGATTGCATTTAAGTGCATTTGATTAAGGATGAGGAAAAGTAAATATGTAGTATTTACTGCGTATCAAAGCAATATTCATCAAGTCCGTTTATATGATCAAAACAGTCACTTCACTTACCACTCACTAATCCCTGGAGTAAGGTCCATTCATAATTTGTTATGCATAAGGCAACTGAGGCTTAACTTGGTGGGTTAGAGCGTTCATTGCTAGACTTGAGAAGATAAAGGCCTTCAGCATGCAGAAGGGGATGGAGGTTCAGAGAAATTAATTCCTTCGCCCAAGTCTATGCTTCTAACTAGGAGCAAACTTGAAACTAGCATTCAATCTTGGGGAGTGCCCAGGCCACAGATCAAGCCATTTTCTCATTCAGCACAACAATGCTACAACCAGCATGGACATGCAGATGTTTCACATGCACCTTTTCATTCTGCTTCAAGTATCTCACGGAACAGAATTCCGGCTTACAACATATTTGGATGGCGAGGGTAAGGTGGCCTGGCCAGTCGGGCCCAGCCCTCCTCCATATAGAGCCACCTCAATCTCAGGATGCTTTGAGAATTGTTAGGACAGAGAGCCCATCAGTCTTGTTTTTCTCAGAATAACTTCTGAATACAGCCCAGTATTTCTTCATCTTCTCTTACTCTAGCAAAATTAAGACCTACTTCAAACAAAGGTGATTTAGTAGTGGTTCTTTATAGTTCTTGAAGAGATTAGCTTTCCTACATTGTCCCACTAGTCCCCATGGACTTTGAAGCAGGCAGTGGGCATCTGTTTTCCTTTGCCACAGTCTTGAACGAAAGCAGACAAGAATCACAAGTGTATACACACAGAGTAACTCCTTATTTCTCTCTACTATAATTAGTCTTTGTATAGTGGTATTTTATGTCTGACATGCCCGAGACAAAACACATGATATATTGCATCATTAAGGGTGGTTTTCTAAGAAGACAACTATTTCCCTCTGGTGGCTTCTGGTGAGTTATCTACCTCTCTGCCTCAGTTTGCTCTTTTGTCAAAGTGAGGCTAACCAGGAAACCCACTTCAAAGGCCCGTCATAAAAAGTGGATGACTTGATTTGCAAAGCCTTCCCAGTCATGACTACGCATGAACACGTAGCAGCCGCTTACTACTTCAGCATCTTTCCAGGGATAAATGGTAAGTTAACCATCCTGGGTATCCATGGATAGTGGACAAATGGTGAACAATCTGTACTGATCATGAGACCCGACTGCCTTCCCACCCCTGCTCCAGGTTGCTGCTCTTCCTGCAGATTCCTGGTCCAACAGGGCTTCTACATTAGCAGTGGGGAAAATCTGAACTTGGCTCTTGCTCATTCAACCTCAGCATTCCATAGGAGATGTGAGGAGACTCACAAGGCAAGTATTGGAAACCAGTGTCCCTTGGAAGTAGCCAACATCATGCATTTTTGTGGAAATGCATAGTTTTATTCATTAATATTTAATGTGTTTATGATGAGGCTCAACCCAAACCAATTTCCAAGTCAAATCAGTCCCTCAGTAATTTGATTTGTCGGAACAGAGAACAAAAGCGTTATTGACAGGGTACTTTGAATGAAATTATAATCAGTTAGGCATATGAGTGCACTAACTTTGGATGAGTAATTAGATAGCTGGTTATGTTGAAACCAGAACTGTATACTTAATGAAATGACCATAATTTTCTGAGGGTGGAGTTGATTATCAGTTGAGCATATGTTTGTATTGGATGACCCAAGATCACCTATTGTACCAAGATATGTGGGAGTGTGACTGGAGTCTGTTGGGACTTAGGACCATTCTATATCCAAAGCCTCTTTTCCAAAACATCTGCCCTATGACCATGCCTGGCAGGTTTGTTATTCCAGTTCGTCTCACAGCCTACACACACATGCACACCTGCCCACCACCACCAAAATCCCAATTACTTCTGCTTAAAGTTTGGGGTCTCCACCATTATAAATTAAACAAGATAAACAACACTGATTGTGCTGTAGATAAATCTTAATCCAGCCTGGAGAAATATCTAACGTGGCAGTTTCTCCTTTGAAAAGGTGCTGCCTGAGGATCTGCTCAGATCATAGGCAACCTTGAAACGTTCAGCAGTTCCGCTTTAGGCACCTGGTTCTAACTAGCACCTCTTTGGCAGAAAGCTGCACTCAGGATTTCTGGTTTTAAGTTCAAACCAATATTTCATAGCAATTGTGTTGTCAGAATTCGGGTCAGGAAGATGGCAGATGTTAATTTAAACCAAAGCAGCAAAACCAAACTCTTCATTTTTATCAAATTGGCAGCGCTACACAAATTCCAAACAAATAAAGCACAACTGTGTGATACAGAGCAATGAGACATTAAGGTATATTGGTGTCCAGTAGATATAGATTCTAAAGTCCGACAAATGGAGGTAAAGTGATGGTCTCAGTATTTCAGAAAATAACATCGTCATGTTGCTTTATTTGCGAGAGTGAACACAATGAGCCTCGTTTGTCTGAAAAAGCTTATCCTGTTGCCCTTATCGCCCAATGATTATAAGGTCAGTTCTCAGAAAAAGGGCATCTGGCTTTTTAGGGTACTATTAACTGAAATAGTGACTTTTAAACCTAAGCAATTATTTAAGAATTATCTATTGCAGTCTTCAAAATCAGTCACCAATTATTTGACCACTGTTTGAAGATTATCAGGTGGAATTACTTGTCTGATCAATATTCTGTTCCCATGAGACCAGTCTGCTCAGGGTCCCCAATGCCTTTCAGACTTGTGTGTTGACCAAACATTGCCACTAAGGTTGAACCATCACTGACTGCCAAGCTGTTCAGGCCGATGTGAGATAATCTTATCTGATTGGCTATTTTATTTTGGTTATTCTGTTGACCTTTTCCTCACCCAAGAAAGCTTTTAGGAATGTGGGCACTCCCCCTGAGGACATAGAAACATTATTGACTTTAGATTAGGCCCTTTGGAGGGTCTTAAGGAGATGTCTCAGGCTTCCGCATCCTGCCTGGAAGAGACCTGGCCCCAAGGCCAAAGGCGGCAACTTCCTGGTTGCCATGCAAACCGCTCTGCACTCAGGCAGCCAGGGAGCCCCTGTCTTTACCAGGTCAGCCTGCAGGGGAAAATTTAAGAAAAAAAAAAACTTTAAAAATTTTCCTCACTGAGGCATGATCAAAGACAACTTAAGCTTTGAAAGAGAACATAGGTTCCAGGAAAGTCTTTGGAAATTCACATGTGTGTTAGACACGTTGCTCTAGCTCGTTCCCTTCACGCGAAGATCTCCCCAGGCTTGGCCAAAGTCATCTGTCTCCATCGGCTCTTAAGGCTCCAACTGCTCCCACCTCCAGAGTGGCAACATCTTCGTTGTTAAGCAGGAGAGGGCTTAGAAAAACTGATAAGCACAAAAGCGGAAGCCGAGTAAAGTTGGCCGGGTGCTTCGTTTGTAGTGGTAGAACTTTAGTAGCACTTTCCAAGGTTTAGGATATTCTGTCCAGCATCAGTCTCTGCCGTAAAGAAGGGGCTGTGAGAACACCTGGACACAAACATTTTCACTTAGTCCACGCCGCTGCTAGCAATCTGTATGATCTTTCACAAGCCAGAGTCTGTACCCTCTACTAAATGCCTTAAGTTCAATGAAACTAAAGTTATTAGATGCCCATCCAATGCCCCGAAAATGCCTAGAGGCACAGGAGGGTCTTCAAAACACACATTATGAACAGACTGTGCGTGGATTTCACATTGTTTGCACAGTAAACTTGTCATTTAACTTTTCATGAACTTGCTAGAGATTTGAGGGGAAGGAAAACAGATCTTCCATCCCCTGGTTTACTCTCCAGATGGTTGCAATGGCCAGGCCAAAGCATCTGGGTCTCCCATGTGGGTGGCAGGGGCCCAAGCACTTGGCCATCTTCTGCTGCTTTCTTAGGCACACTAGCAGGGAGCTGGATCAGAAGAGCTGCAGCCAAGACAGGAAGCAGCACCCATGTGGGGGTGGGGTACCAGCATCACAGGTGGCAGCTTTCCCCGCTCTGCCACAACACTGACCTCTCAAACTTCTTGATTGCACTTTTGTAGGCTTGATCCTATGAAAAAATGAGGAACTCAGGAGAAACAGAAGTGACTTATTGATCAAGGGTTAATAACATTGGTGGTTTAGATATGATGTTGCTCTAAGTGTCTGCTGTATGTACATTGCATACATGTTTTGTGTATGGCGTATGTACAAGGTTGTGTCCTATATTTGCTAAAAGCTTATGCTCTCTAAGACATGTTTAATTCAGATTGCTAACTTTACTCAAATCTAAAGCAAAAATATTTTTGAATCCTTATGCCTGATTTAACACTTTTCTGTATCCGATTTTTCTGTGTTGCTAATTATGTTATTCTACTTGGCAATATAATTTGTATTGAGAAATACGTTTCCCTGGGTTTTAGTATAATATACATTTTGCTGAAGTAAATGCATATGTACATACTTTAAATTGTACCCTTAAACTGAGATGATTTGGTCTATAAAGAGCTATTACTTGGTCCTTTGTAGAAGGGAAGTAAATTTATATTAACTGTAGGAATTCATGTTCCAATAGTTATTTCTGTATACAACATTTCATAATTTAGAATGCAAAGTATACTTTCACTACACCTTATTTCTAGGGACAGTTACTGAAGTCAGTGCTGTGGCTACAATGGATTCATTAGGCAAGTTATATTTTAGTATGCATTCATAAAAGATGTAACCTTCAAAAGATGAATTGATGGAAGATAAGGGTTTCACACTTGGTCTTTTATCAAGTTTTCAGACATCACTGGCTAGTGAAGTCTTTCTTCTAAAATTCATTTAAACTAAGATTAGAATGACTTTGTTGCATTTTATGGCTTTACAGTTTGTGGGGATATGATAAAAGACTATTAAGACAATAAATGGATAAATTCCTTCTGGCAACTTATTAACTACTCTCCAGTTAGGCTAACATAGAACTGAGAGGCTAGGTCACAAGAGTGAGCTGTCAGATCCCTCCCAGGTATTACAAAATCCAGCATTACAGCACTTATGCTTGGTGTGTGATGGGTAGGTGTTGAATGAGATACCGTACTAGGACAAAAATAACCCAATAAATGGCTGTACACCATTATTTACCCGAGTTTGTGACAGTCCATTGCCAATGCTAAGCTAACCTTGCCAAAGTAAGACATTAGACGGGGTCTCTGGTTTCTGTTCCTAGTTTAGGCCCGAGCAAGCCATAGCATTTGCCATCATGTGCTGTGGGTGAGAATTAGCAGCACTGCAGTTTCAACATGCCCCACCTCTGTCCACCACCACCAGCTGGAAAGGGCTCAGTCCCCGGTCAAGTGTAGATCCCAGCAAAGGTGGTTCCTCCAAGAAGGCAAAGTACAGTGTTCCAAGAAGTCTCCCATGCCCCCTTTGCCAGACCAGAGCATCTACAGCTGCTACACAGGTGGGAAAGCACCTGGCTTCCCAACCACCCAGACTGCAGGAGCACGGGCTGCTCACAGCTCCTACCCTTCCCAGGGAGGAGGGGAGGAGGAGCACTGGGAACAAATTTCAAAAGTTGAACTCCCCCCCTCCCCATGCAGGTGACTCCATAACCAATACCATCCTGGCATGGGTCTACAGTATCCAACAGAGCTCTTCAAATCGCTGTGATGTAGTGTGTATCTTTCAAAAATGTCTTTAAAAAGACAACCTTCCATACATTGTGATTGTAAAGTAGATTAAAAATACTGGATTGAGGGAGGGAAGTATGTGCTGTCTTCTTAGCATTTTATCTATGAGATGTGAAATATGTTCTTATAAAAATTTTTAGGAATATGGATTTGTTAAAGTGAATTCCTATCCATAATTTTAGTCAATTGAAATATTTTTGCAATTTTAATCATGCTTTGTAAATGCAGAAACAGTAAAGTTACATGAATAATATTCATTTGTTTTGTATGCACTCAGCCAAGAGATGTGAAGAGATCTGAAGTAACGGGGCTATCATGAGGAGTAAAAATGAGGAAATGTCATCTAATGACTTCATTTTTCAGTCAAGTTGGTAATTAAATTCTGAAACAAATGATTAAAGTTTGACATGATTATATTCCTGGTCCAGAAATAGATGACATAGATGTGTAGAATTCAGTGTTCCATGAGAAATCAAACTGAAAACTTGGGTTTCTCCTTTCAAAGTATGTAATTTAGGATGGAAATGCAACACTCATATATAGTTGAAGGGAAAGAATAATCAGGAAAGTATTATCCAAGATGTCTGTAATGGCAACTGAGCTACTAATCATTATACAAAATAAATGCAATAATACCAGTGTTTTCATTTGGTTTAAGATGCAATCAGAATTGCCATGTACACTAGAGCCCTTTGTTGCAGTGGTGTGAAAATTGGATAACTGAGCGAGCAGCTACTATGCCCCCATCTCATAGCTAGAGGTACTGAGGGCCGTGGAAGCAGGCCAGTTGTACTTCACCATTTAAGTCCTACTCAAACTGTAGCCAGCAGCGAGTTCCTTCAGCTTAGAGCTGGCTAAGGCCACAGCTGGATATTGTTGATGAAGCTTCAGGAGGAGCCAGGTGGGCACTCACCACCTGAGTGACCCTGGCCATGACTTACCGTTGTCCTCATTTACTTTCCTGTGCCCCCCTTCCCCACTCAGCAAGATGGGATAACAAGATTGGTTTCATACATTCGTTGGGAGAATCAGAAAGCACTTTGTACGAAGTAGGACCTACAGTTACATGAACACTATTATTTAAGAAATCATGTCGATTTCTAGGAGAGAACTCCCAAAGCATTTGTCCTCATGCTTTTAACATATAGCTACTCCATATCATTTAAAGATACTTCATGTTTAAACAGACATACTTTCTCACACAAACAACAAGTTTACCATGCCCACACATTCACCTACATAAGAAGTTGGACCAGTTGGTATTTGCACTGTAACATTTGCTGAAGCACTAAAACTCTGGTGCAATAATCTATTTCTTGAAGTAGCCCAGCTGTGGATTCTATAAATTCATGTCATTAAGATGAACAAGATTTGTAATATCCGAAATTACTGTGTAAAAATTTGATATGTAACAGTCCATTTCACTTAGAAAACTTCCTTGAATTTGCTTGAAGAAAGTTAAAGATAATAAGTAATAAAAACATTAGTTTCCAATAGGGCGATTCCAAGAGAATCAGAGCAGGGTAAAGCGGAAGTTCCATCTTTTAAAACATGGCTCTTGGCTTTGATAATGTTAAGTCTGCAATAGATAATCTCTTCCAAAAGATCAGATGAAAAAGCCCTCAAGATGTGTATGATTAAAAAGTATGAGCCACCTAATCCATCACCATGTATTCAGGATATTTCTAATACGCCCATGAATAAACTCTTTCCAGATTTTGCACGCTCCTATGCACTATAGGGCACAACATTTCGTTCATTTGTGTACCCCCCCCATTAATGATTTCTTTAGTCAGCCCCGATATTTACTGAGCACATACTAACAATACGTACCAGGTGGTGCATAAGCTATGCTCTCATGCTGGAGGAATCCAGCATTCCTGTAAGTTAGGACACAGACATCCCATTTAGTGAGGTGGGAAGAGGCAAGCGACATGCAGTCTCAGGATGAGGTTGGAGAGCGCACCCAGCCTGAGCAGGGGTGGTGTCACCCTGCCAGGTGTTCCAGGTGGCAAGAAAGCTTAAATGTTGCAAAGGGAACCAAACCATACAGAATGGAAAATAGGATCGCCACTATTTTAGATAGAAGATATGCTTAAAGTTTGCTATCAGTGATTTGCCAGTTTTTAGGGCCTTTAAAATTTAAGTAACTTAGATTCAAGATCACAGCAAATGCAAAATTACAACACAACTCAAATACTCATGTTAATGTGACATTAATATAAAGAACAGATCCAATATATTTCAGATACAATTCTAATACTTCCCTCCCCTTTAATTTTTGAGATAACATTTTTAATTTACAGTCAAAGGCTTCATGCTCCACTAAATACCAAGTTTGACAAAAAGCAAAAAAAGTCACTAGTTCAGCAGGGAATCTAGGCGTCTAATGATAATGTGACCATTCAATTCATACAGATTTTAAAGTAATCATAGATCTTTAACCCGAATTTGAGCAAGGGAGAGAAACTGCCTCTCATCCACTTCCCAAATGCCTGCAATAGCTGACATGCATCCAGGCAGAACCCAGAAGCTAAGAACTAGATCCAGGTCTCTCATGGGTACCAGGAACTTGAATCACCACCACGCCTCCTGACAGGCACATTAACAGGAAGCTGGAATCGGGTGTGCATCTGGGACCTGAACTCAGGTATGGACACGGGGTGTGCAGGCACCCTAACCAGCATCTTAACTGCTACACCAAATCCCCACCCTGTTGTTTTGCGGCTACATTTTGGATTCCACGAATGTGCCAAGCACTCCTCTCTGCACTGACAATACAACACCAACTACAAAACCCAGAGCTCCCGGCCTTTAGAGAATTGATGTTCTATGATGGGGACAAGGATGTAGACAAAAAAGACAATACAGACTGTATGTTCAGAATAGATAAGCTGTCAAGGGAATGCCTTCCTACAGGAACACTTGAGCAAGGACCAGAAAGTGGAGGGGTTACAAGCCACATGGACGTAGGAGCAAAGCGTTCCAGGTAGCAAGAACAGCAATTGCAACATCCCTGGGGTTGGGAATGTGCCTGACTTTAGAAGGGCATCGAGAGGCCGGTGCTGCGGCTCACTAGGCTAATCCTCCGCCTTGTGGCACCGGCACACTGGGTTCTAGTCCTGGTCAGGAAACCGGATTCTGTCCTGGTTGCCCCTCTTCCAGGCCAGCTCTCTGCTGTGGCCAGGGAGTGCAGTGGAGGATGGCCCAAGTGCTTGGGCCCTGCACCCCATGGGAGACCAGGAGAAGCACCTGGCTCCTGCCATCAGATTAGCGTGGTGCACTGGCTGCAGTGGCCATTGGAGGGTGAACCAACGGCAAAAGGAAGACCTTTCTCTATCTCACTGTTCACTCTGCCTGTCAAAAAAAAAAAAAAAAAAGGGCAGCGAGAGGCCAGTGTAGCTGAATTGGAGTGAATGAGTGGAGCAGCTGGGGGAGGGTGTCAGAATGATGGAGGTGATCTAAATCGAAATAGAAGAGGCTCATAAGGCACTTTAGGGATTTTGCCTTTTCCTTGAGATGTCTCAGAAGGTCAAGTACAGGGGGACTTGACCTGCCTCAATGATAAACGTGTTAGACTCATCAGCTGAGCTTGATTGCTAGGGTGCAAGGCTGGGAGACTGGACAGCTGGAAGACTCAGGATGCCCCGCAAGAGAGAACAGTAGCTGGGAATGGTGTGGCATCCACATAGGTGGTATAAAGGTGGGAGTGGGGGAGTTGGGTCAAGCTGTGGATTCTTTGCAGGTCAAGTTGACAGGATTGGCTAATGAGTTACAGGACTAGTGGAAGCATGAAAGATAGCCCCAAGATTTTAGACCTGAGTAACTGAGAGCCGCCATTACTTGGAATAGGAAACCTATGGGAGAAGCAGGGGCTGGGAAAGTCTTCAGGAAAACAGAGGCTTGGGTGCCACATAAATAGACGATAGATGACTAAGCAGAATCAATTATGCTTTTTATACTGGGATAAAGTCACAAGTGAAATAAATGTTTTATAAGCTGATGGTTCAGAGCTTTACTTCTTTAAACAAACCAATATTGCCAGTTTTAGTAGCGATTTTGTGGTTAGCATCTCAGCAGGGCACAGAAGCGATAGAGCAGTACGGCAACTGAGATGGACACAGGGAGACACTTAGCAAAGCAGGATAAGGGATTTCCATAATGCCAAGGTGATGAGAATTTCCAGAGGGAGTGACTGATGTTGAAGTGGACAAGTTTCTATGAGCAACTGAAGGAGGAGGAGGAAGCCTTTACATGAAGGGGGAAAACCCATCACCGCATCCAAGGATGTCTTCAATACTCCTCAAACTGTAGCAACCTGGGTTGTGATGGGTGGCTGCCACATGACAAAGAGTTGCCCCATCAACACCAACAACCAAGAACACATGAAGAACGCTGCCCGACACACGGGGATCTGAAGAGACATCTACTCCCTGTGCTAAGTGACACTGAATGACATTAAGTACCCTTCTTTCAATTTCAGGACAGTCAAGCATCTCCGTGCTGGCCTGTTATTTAATCAGACGTACATAAAGAAATGGACATGCATGTTTTCTAGAAGTATCTACAATGTTTGATGGTCAAAATTTTAAGATGTGCTAGAAGTTTCATTGAGACTTTAATTATCAGAACTAATTATCACCTGTCATACATACTCTCAGGTCTGCTCTATTAAACACTTAAGACATTATATACATTCATTTCTAATTTGACATGCTGAGGTCTTTATTCTTCATTTTAATGAGAAATAATTGATTCATATTCAGTTCACTGCAAATGAAGATATTTTACTTAAAACTAGAGGATTATAAATTAATGTATGGTTGGATAAAGATAACCTAAAGCTCATTTACCATTACTGGGCTTGACCTTAAAAACAAACATTAATTGCAAGTTGTCAATGCCAGAAGCAGCTGAAATTTACAGATTTCTTTCACAGGGAACAAGGAAGTCTAGAAGGGTTGAGTGGAAGGAGGGGAAAGGAAAGGAAAAAACCAGGACCATAAAATTGTTTCCAAAGCAAAATGGAGCGAGGCTCTGGGTGACCAGAAGGCCACATTTCACAATCCTGTATCGCCCATTTTGGTCTTTTCTGATGCTCACACTGCTCAGTTATCTCTACACTCTGCTGTGTGCAATGTCTGCTGTGCAGAAATGCACGTGTGAGAGTTAAAAGTCACATCCTGACCTCAGAGTATCAAGACCCAGGAACTGGGACTTTAGTTTTATTTGTCCACACATCTACTCACAGCTGCAGGAATATGCCCAAATAAGGCTACATGGGTTGGGCAAGACGACCAAAGAGCTCTCAGGCAAAGCCCTTCCTGCAGATTGCAAACAGCAGTTTGGTTGTCAGTTAAGCGGTCTGTGGCGTAGCCTCTGACAAGTCATAAAATGGACATTCTGCACTACTACTTAGAACATGGGTTAAGTTGTTCTGTCAAACAAAACTTGCCATTTGACTTCCGACTTTCACCATGTACTCCAGTCTGTGAGCATTGGATGCTGCAGATTAGCTTCCAAGAACCTCCTTAACACAAGGTAGCTCCCAGCTCTGCCCTCAAGCACTCTGTGCCAGCAGTTTGGATGGCTTCGGTTTCAGACCTTTACACATTAAACTAGCCACAGTTCAAACCCATTGCATACCTTAGGTTAAACACAGACCCATAGAAAACGAGCTCCTATTCCTCGTGTGGAAATTTGAATGTTATTAACTCACCTACACAATCCTGACAATAGAATGTCGATTGTATTTACCTAGCACTTCTTAATAACCAAACCATGTGTTTCTTGGTTGTGGGTTCTTTCCCTTTTTAAAGATTAGAAAACAATTGGGTGAGTGGAACTAAATTTACAGAATTAAGGTTAACACTCTCCTGTAATACGAGGAAACATGTCAATCCCTTCAAGTCACTTAAGTGGCAAGGATCAGGAGCCAGGTCAAAGTTTTGTAGCACTCACAATTTAACAAGTCTGTTTGCTTTAACAAAAACACAAAATGCTGCTTACCAAGCTGCCGGAGCCCTCTAAAGCCTTACACAGTAAGGGTCTCCTGCAAGATCCAGCGGCAGTCATTAGCTGCACAGCCCTGACATGAATCAGCCGAGAACATGGCTGCTGTGACTGCAATCCACCTCTCCCTGGGGTCCTAGCACCTCTCCATCCAGAGGCTGGTGGGCTTCAGGCTTCAAGGCTATACTCTCCTTGCACAGTACCTCACGTCTCCCTTTGCAGCACTGACGTTCAGACTCTGCGTAGACACTGCTGTTAAGCTTATTTTCCCGTTTTTAGTTGCACACATGGGAGTCAGCTCTGGCTCTGGATGTGTAGCCATGTGCAGTCTGATTGACTGCTCTGTGACACACAACCTTCTTGATGACTGGCTCCTGGAAGCACCCTGCTCTCCTCACTTCCACTTGCTCGTGCCGCTTGGATGTCTCCCCATATCTATCTCCCTTGCTGCTTTTAGTTGAAGGTTCAGTCTCATGATCTGCATTTCCACTAAGTCATGGGGACTTTTCACCTGTAGGCCACACAGGCCTCTCAAACATAGCCAAGACTGAACTTCTGCCCCCCCCCCCCCAAATACGCAGCCAATGGCACATTCTTGCATGCACTTGCCTACATCAGGCCCAGAGATCTTCCACAGTCCATGTCCTTGCTGTTTCCAATCAGTCACCAAGGACTAAGGATTTGACACCCAAAATGTCCCAGAAATTTTAAGGGTGAAGGAAGGAAAATTACAAGACAAGTATGTATCAGAAAGCACAGACCAGGGCCAGCTTTGACACCGCTGGTTACCATCCCTCTCATGATACCACTTTCACAGAGCAGAGCAGTGGTTCGAGACCTGGCTGCACCGTTTCAGATCTGGCTTCCTACTAGTGCTCCCAGGACAGCAGAAGGTGATGGCCCAGGTACTTGGTCTGCTGCCATCCACATGGAGACTGATGGAGTGCTGCACTTTCGGCTTCAGCCTGGACCAGCCCCAGCCCATGGGGTCATTTGGGGAGTGAACCAACAGGTGGAATTTCTCAATCCCCCCCCCTCTGCCACACTGCCTTTCAAATAAAAGAAATCCTTAAGGGGAAAAAAATAAAGCACCGACTACATTACTACTTTGAAAATTCATAAGGAGACTATTACTGCACTGAATAATGTTTCCAGAGGAAGCATATTTCTATAGGTGCAAACTTAGCCATTAGCCTTACTGAAACCAAGAAAGAAGCCATAGAAATTTGAGAATGCACCAACAGATTTGGATTTCTTTAGAAGAGTATGTGGGAAAGTCCTACACAAATTTTTGGCTCTCTGAAATTACAATTAGCATTACCTAAATAAAAGGATTCTAAGCTTGTATTCCTCTGAACATAAGCTCTAACACCTACAGTTCATACAGCAGAAATCATAACTTGGAAATCACATATGGGTTCATGTTATTTTCTGTGTGTTTAACTGAAACTAATCAAGAACTTCTGACACCTAATCTTTCAGAACAAATGCCACAGCTCTTTTATTTTAGATGTGTTAGTGTGAAATACAGCAACAAACATGTTTGTATTTATTCTTGTACTGTTGCTCAATACATTCCACACTCCACTGCTCAGGATTGGCTGCTTGAGGGCATGGATATCTTTCACAATAAGAACTAAATCAAATCCTTTACATTCAGTGGTAAACAAAGGGGACACTTAACAGATCATTTTTTGATAATTAGAGGTTCTACACTACTGACATTAGGGGCTATGTCAGTCTATGAGGTAGGGGCTGCTCTGTGCACTAGAAGATATTGAACAACATCCTCGGACTTTACCCTCCAGATGCCAGCAATACTTTCCTCCCAGGTCTGACCACCAAAAATGCTTCTAAGCATTGCCAAATGTCTTAGAGGGGCCAAAAAAAAGTCACCCCAGGTCAAGAACCCCTGCCCTGGATCTAGGCAGACAAAACAGCCTATTGCAAGGCTACCACAACAAGGCAAGGGTTTGGTGCTACCGCACTCCAGCCTAACTGGGCTGTTTAATGGCAGGGTACTGTGCCACAGAGGTCAGAGGAGGGCTATGCAGAGCACAGGGAGACAGCAATGTGCCAGAACGCCCTGCCATGTGAGCAGGGAAATCGCCCTCTGGATCCAGAGTTACCAGACAGGCTTAACTCTAAGACGACTTCTACAAGGCAGCAATCGAGAATTCACATCTTGCTGGTAGCAGGCATAAATGAAGCCTGTGGAATCACAGGTAGATGAAGATTTTTGTAAGTTAGTGTAATAGGACCCACTTCCAAACCAAAGCTCACGGTTATTCAACTTCATTAACAGTTGCATAATTTTTGAAATGATGAATTTCATATTCTGTACTTTAAGAATCATTGTGGAATGTCTGAAGACTACATTCCCAGAATATCTAAATATATACTGGGAAATACAAGAAATCAAACTATCAGGAGAAATGATTTATCTCAGAGCAAAGTAAACTGACTTGGGCAATTTGGGCTGCTTATAATTCAAAATCATCCTGATAGAACACAGAAGCTCAAGCACATGTCTGAGGACTTAATAAGGACACTGTAGGAAAGCAGCGAGTTTTATGGGAGTAAACTTTTGATTATCAGTGCTCTAATCAAAAGACAAAAATTCCTCAAAGTGGTCACTCTCCCTGGCTCATTTAAGACCAGAAGTGGAAGGGTAAAGAGCAGCACCTTCCCAGCCTGCACAGAGGACAACTGCATTCACTTGTGCTTCACATGCAAACAAAGAACTCAACCCTGCACGAAAGTCCAGCTGGTCTTCTCATTATCTCATTCTCCTAATAACAGGATAAATACACTAAGCTCCCTGGGGTACTTTCCATAGCCTCTGCTGATATGCAGAGTGTATTTCAGACCAAATAAGTTATTGACCATTCTGCTCTAACACCACAGAATTTGTCTTTTCTAAATAGCTTTCATCTTTGTTACTTAAGTACATCATTATTTGTATGGCTTCCATCTATCCAGGAGAAGGTCACAGAATCTGATGGGACAGGATTGAGCTTTCCCATCAATAAAGCCATCCTAATTCATCTGATGAGGGGAGACAAATACAAAATTACCTCCTAGCACTTGCTACATTCCTTATTTCTTGAATCAATCTATTCACAGGTAGGATCTTATTCAATTTCCCACACCAAGTATTAGACTTGAGTCACCTATAATCCCAGAGACCCAATGTCACAACAGCATTGGGTCCCCTGCCACAGACACTTCTAGGACATTAGGGTGCCTTTACTTAGCAAGGTCATTTTATTTCTCACTGCCTTGATCTGAGGATATCTAAATGTACCATTAGTCCAAATGTTTCAGAAAACCTAGTTCATCTAGTTTTATAGTATATAGCATATTTCTACTTAGAGATCTTTCCAAGTCTGAAATTCTCTTTGCTTCAGTATTATCCTTGCTGTTTTGTGTAGTCCCTAAATTCTAATTCAGATTTATTACCAATTAAAGTATAAATTCTCCAAGGTCAAACAATTCGAGAGCAAAATTAAGTATCTGAGGAAAAGAGAAACCACCAAGGTTTTTACATGGCTGCATCATTCACATAGTTTTCACTGGTCTTTTCCATCACATTCCTTCTTAGCTTGTGTGAGGAGGTTTGCTTGACTCAGCACTTCTACTGAATAAAGTAGATGGTATTGAAATTAGAAGGTAGGAAGTCTCTCTCATGATCACCAATTGTGAATCCTTTTATTTCTACAGCAAGTGTTTCTACCTCTAATGTGAGCTCCCTGTCCAGGAGGACACACATTAGACAAGCTATGACAGATTTTTGCATTGCTGCCACAACTTGGCATGAGGCACCAATGGCTATAAATGTGAGAGCTAAGTAGATTCCCATGAACATGCAAGCTTGTTCCTCTTTAATCCTTGAAGCAGCAAGTCATCTTGGTATTTCCTCATAGCTCTGCAATGCATATATGCTCAGAAGTAGATCTGCTTTGCAGTTCTACATTTTACTGAAAAACTGAACAGACAGGTCTTCCACCTACATGTTCACTCTACAAGAGCCCCTCAACAGCTGCAGTTGGGTCAGCATGAAGCCGAGAGTTTGAAATTCATCTGGGTTTTCCCATGTGGGTGACAGGACTCAACTCTTTGGAGCCATCACCTGCTGCCTTCCCATATGCACATTCACAGGAAGCTGGAATCAGAAGCAAAGCCTGAACTCAAACCCAGATACTGTAATGTGGAACGTGGGTATCACAGCAGTGTCTTGACAAATGCATCAAATGCTCAATATCGGTTTTGCATTTTCTCAAACCATGACCCTCTAAAGAGATCTAAGCATGCGTGGGAGGAAGGAAAGCCACTGGACACATCTATGAGATCTTTATCATAAGGTATTAGATGAACATGATTAGTTCATGCACTGTCAAAGTTTTCTAATTCATTCCTCAGTTAATCCAGTCAACAAATGTTTCCTCAGAATTGAGTTGACATTTTTACCTTTCAACCCACCTCTGCCATCAACTGTAGCAAAGATGGACAGATCCCCAAATACTGGCCGCTTCCCATTCCATGCACTCCTGTGCTTCTTGAATTTTCTGCAAATTCCTGGGAGCTCACTGTTAGGGATACAAGACATGGTAGGGATAGTCATTACAAGTGAGTGCAGGGAGCAAATCCCTGGGAGCTCACTATTAGGGATACAAGACATGGTAGGGATAGTCATTACAAGTGAGTGCAGGGAGCAAATCCCTGGGAGCTCACTGTTAGGGATACAAGACATGATGGGGGTAGTCCTTACAAGTGAGTGCAGGGATGAGAAAATGTCAGAACCTCTTCCTTTGGAGGGTTCCGAGCTAGAGCTTGCCAGTCAACTACAACTGAAAAACTTGTATGTACAGGTTTTCCTATTGTCCCCACAGGGCTTGAATCCTAGTGGCTCAGAGACAGTCACCACTATAATGTACTTTTTTTTGACAGGCAGAGTTGACAGAGAGAGAAAGGTCTTCCTTTTGCCATTGGTTCACCCTCCAATGGCCGCCGGGGCCAGCGCGCTGCGGCCCGTGCACCGCGCTGATCTAAAGGCAGGAGCCAGGTGCCTCTCCTGGTCTCCCATGGGGTGCAGGGCCCAAGCACTTGGGCCATCCTCCACTGCACTCCCTGGCCACAGCAGAGAGCTGGCCTGGAAGAGGAGCAACCAGGACAGAATCCGGCGCCCCGACTGGGACTAAATCCTGGTGTACCGGCGCCACAAGGTGGAGGATTAGCCTATTGAGCCATGGCGCGGGCCCTATGATGTACTTTCTATTGGTGGTCTTCTCCCCCATCTCATTTTCCACATGCCCTCAATTCCTGTAATCCACTTCCAGATAGACTATGCACACCCAAGATCTTGTCTCAGGCTTATCCTTTTGGGTGAGTTCAAATAATTTATTAAGTCAATCCAATAAACTTTCAATGCTCATCGACTCTAGGCTAGAAAAAGTACCAAATTCTAAAGACAAGCAAGACAGTGACATATCTTCATGATCTTGCAGGACAGAACAATTAGTTCTGTCATTACAATAGAATATTATTGTTAGTAGAGATGACCAAAGGGTTAGCAGAGCACATAGGGATGTGGGAGCAGGCACCCTCTTTTAGAATGATTCCAGGAAAGGGGCTTAACTGATGTTAACAATAGCAAATGATTCCATGGAGGACAGGGAAAGTAGAAGTAGTCATTTGAACAACAATTGAGAGCAGGGAACATTTATTCCTTCAAAGCAATTTACAGAGTACATGTTACAAACCAGGTGTTGCACTAGGCACTGGGAACACATTCATGAATCAACGTTTTGTATGGGGTTTTGTCAGAATCTACTATTCTTTATTGCAAACACATCATTGATTTTCCATTATATTGTGAATATTTCCACAATAGGAACTGTAATTTCATACGATTTACCAAAACCTTTGATTCCTAACATTGCACCCTATTTATACCTCACTGCCAAGCAATGTTTTTCTTGAGTCATTTTGAGGAGTGACTTAATGATGCAGGGTTGAAAGGGACCCACAACGAAGTGGTTAAAGAGCTTGGCAAAGTACACTCTTCTTGGGCCAACATTTGCAAAACCAGTGAAAGTGTTCATGGTCTCAGACTTGCCTGCAACTTTTTGACCCATCCTCCCACCCTGGAAACAGGAGAGAGTGTTAGATGTGAGGCCACAGGGAGACTTTCTCCAACGATAATCACTCAGGAAATTTTGGTCTATAAACCTGATCCGAGTCAGAGAACCAGCTCCAAAGACCTTTGTCTGCAAGTCTCTGTCAAGGTGATGGAATCTAAAGTGGAGGCTAAGGTGAAAAGGGGCACAACTGGCTCCCAACTTAATGAAATACACAGCCATCTATGTCTATAGAGGCAGATTTATTTCCTGCTAAAACATGTATTTCCTGTCTCATGAACACAATTTGAGTACACCTTTTCAAATACCCAAGGAGAGACTAACATAACAGGGCAAGGCAACATAATAAACAGTACCACCTCACACTGGGTACATTTTTCTTTGGAAGGTCACATTTCTCACTGAATTTAACACCTACCCATCCCACCCCCAGCCCAGCACCCAGTCTATTTTTAAATGATTCAAGTTTAACTCAGTAAACTGCCTAGTTTAAATATTCTTCTATGTTTTTCTTCCTCTAGGGACCAAAGTATTTCCTGACATCTGTTTTGAATTTGTTTTTCTTTTAATTTCTGTGTATGCCTCTTTTTCCTATCATCTGTGTTGAATTGAAAAGAGCGTGTTGGGTTGAAAGGTTCTTTGCCATTTAGAGAATATTGCTTTTCAGTTTAAGGAGCTCCAAAGGACATTGTGTTACCTCTACATTGATCCTATTGCCCATTTCAATCCAGCCACCTTAGTTTAGGCACTCAAAGCTGTGAATCCCTGAAAACCACCCACAAGAGATTTCATGAGCCTAGAATAGAGAACTATGGGCAGCCTCTGTTTTATCTGAGTGTCCGTGCCTCTCGCCTTTCCAGATTAGTAGGTTGAGGCTTGAATCCTCAATGTGATGGTATTTGAAGATAAGGTCTTATGCACAGGATTCTCACCCAATAGGATTAGAAGGAGGAACACTAGAGCATGTTCTCTTATTCACTCACATGAAGGCACACGTCTACAAGTCAGGAAGACAGAGCTCAGCAGAACCTAACTATGCTGGCTTCTTGATTTTGGACTTCTGTGTCTGAGCTATAAGATATCAGGTTTGCTTGTTGACATCCCCAGTTCCCCTACCACTAGCCTAGTCTTTTGTTATTGTGGCCCAAGTTGATGTAGCTGTTCTATTGTAGATTGTCTCTGCTGTCCTCCTGCATATCCCAGAAACTTCTAGGGATATGGGCAAGATTCCTGCTTATAGGGAGACTCCATTGACTAACCATATTGAGATTTTTCTAAATTTCCTAAATTCTGATAACTCATGCTTAAAGACTTTTGCCTCTGCCAAGTGCAATAATGATATTTGGAGCATGTTTTCTTGTATATCCATTTGTGGAATTTTAGAGAAATAGAAATAAGTTATACTGCTGTATAGTATTCTAGAGTACATATCCCATAATTTCTTTATCCAGTCTGTTGATGGGCATTTAGGTCATTTGCAACAAAATGGAGGAATCTGGAAAACATCATGCTGAGTGAAATAAGCTAGTCTCAAAGGGACAAATACCATATGTTCTCCCTGATGGGTGACAACTAACCGAGCACCAAAAAGGAAACCTATTGGAGTGAAATGGACACTGAGAAACAGTGACTTGATCAGCACTTGCCCTGACTGTTGATGAACTTAATACTTTATCCCATTTAGTATTTGTTGTTGTTCTACGTAATACTATTGGTTGAACTCTAACACAATTATTCCTAGGTGTTTAAATTTAACTGAAAAGTGATCCCTGTTAAATATGAGAGTGGGAATAAGAGAGGGAGATGCACAGTTTGGCACATACTCAATCAGACTTGACCCAAACAGAATTAGATACATACCTGGGGACTCTAATTCAATCCCGTCACAGTGGCATGTACCAAGGCCATCTCACTAGTCCAATTTCAGTTCACTAGATCAATTTCAGTTCACAATTGATCATGATAGGATTAAGAGTCAAAGGGATCACATAAACAAGACTGTATCTGCAAATATTAACTGATAGAATTAAAAAGAGAATGATCCAACATGGGAAGCGGGATACACAGCAGACTCAGAATGGCAGATGTCCTAAACAGCACTCTGGCCTCAGAATCAGCCCTTAAGGCATTCGGATCTGGCTGAAGAGCCCAGGAGAGTATTTCAGGCATGGAAAGCCAAGATACTCTTGGGAAAAAAACAAAACAACCACCACACACAACACACACACACCTAAATGAAAGATCTGAGTGAGATCCCAGTGGAAAGAATAGGCCACCAAAGGAGGAGATACCTTTCTCTGAAGGGAGGAGCAAGTTTCCACTTTGAATATGGCCTTGTCTAAATGAGATTGGAGTTGGCAAACTCAAAAGGCTTCCATAGTCTTGGCAACTCATGACTAGAGCCTAGGGCTATTACTGACGCCATAAACAAGAGTGTCAGTTGTTAAATCCACAACAGAAGTTGCTGTGTACTTGCTCCCCATGTAGGATCTGTCCTTAATGTGCTGTACAATGTGAATTAATGCTATAACTAGTACTCAAACAGTACTTTACACTTTCTGTGCGAGTGCAAACGGTTGAAATCTTTACTTAATATATACTAAGTTGATCTTCTGTATATAAAGATAATTGAAAATGAACCTTGATGTGAATGGAATGGGAGGTGGGAGGGTTGCGGGTGGGAAGGAAGTTATGGAGGGGGAGCCAATACAAAAGCTGTACTTTGGAAGTTTATATATTAAATAAAAGTTATACAAGTTGCCTATAATGTTACCATCTTAAATAACCATACTTGGAAAAGTTTACATAAAATCAAACTATGCATGGATTTAAGAAAGTTTTTGTATCAAAATAAGCTTGGCTTTTAATTCCATTTTTCTATATAGACGAAGATCCCCTCACTTGTGTTGCAACAATTACTTCGTCATTTTTATGTGATCATGATGCTTAAACCAAGTCATGTGTAGATGTAGGTTTATGGGTAATGTGTATGCACATGACATACATGTTGCATATACATACAAGTAGATCTGTAATATGTGAACCAGAGTTCTGTTAGCGCATGCATTTTAACCCCAGAGTCAGCAAGGCTTTTGCAAGCCCGTTTCTAGGTTCTTAGACTGAGAATGAGTGAATGAACAGTTAGCAAGCAGAGAGTGTTCTTGAGAAATGTTGCCAAGAATTAAAATGGATTCCCTTCAGTTTCTCTGAAAAATGAAATTCATGTTTCTCTACTGCTCAGCAGCTGGACTCATCTGAATGCCAGTCCATGAAACAACTGCCGTGTGGCTCTTTGGCTGCTGCTTAGAACATAAGGAGATGTCACCACGTAGTGCTGAGCTGGCCAGTTCCCTTCCAGCACGCGTCGATTCCCAGAGGACATGGTTTTCCACAGTGAGAGGTCCAAGTTCCAAAAGCCAACAGGACTCCAAGTCAGTGAACAGCTTTGCCCTTTCTGAACCTCTGCGTGCCCTCCCCCATCTTTACACAGCTGCCCTCTTGCCATCTGTATTTTAATATGTCCACAAAAAAGTAGGAAGATTTCTTCATTTCTAACAGGAAGTAATTTCTGTGATTATAAAGTCTTCATTCTTGAATTCATTTACTTAAGTGAAAAATCTTATAAAATGGAATACCTGATCAGTCTATCCCAAGTTCAGTTCTCATGATCTTCAATGACCTTGGATAGGAAAGAATGGTACTAGAAAGTCTTTTGGGGGCTGGTGCCGCACCTCACTAGGCCAATCCTCTGCCTGTGGCACCAGCACACCGGGTTCTAGTCTTGGTTGGGGTGCCGGATTCTTCTGTCCCGGTTGCCCCTCTTCAAGTCCAGCTCTCTGTGGCCAGGGAGTGCAGTGGAGGATAGCCCAAGTGCTTGGGCCCTGCACCTGCATGAGAGACCAAGAGGAAGCATCCGGCTCTGGCTCGGTGCAACGCGCCGGCCATAGCAGCCATTTGGATGGTGAACCAACGGAAGGAAGACCTTCCTGTCAAAAAAGTCTTTTCGGGATATGGTGTTCCTTAACTGTGGATTAACTTCTCAAGTCACTAAAACAAAGAAAAATCACAATATTTCCCATAGGTACTCAGCATGTGCTTTACAAAGCTTAAAACATGGTTTTACAATGAGATCAAAGACCAATGATTTTTGAACCTGTTTTTCCAAATTGAAGATTTAAATTGAGAGGTAGCGTTATAGACAGTGAGAAAGACAGATCTTCCTTCTGTTGGTTCACACTCCCCAAACGGCCGCTATGGCTGGCACTGCTCCCATCTGAAGCCAGGAGCCAGATGCCTCCTCCTCTCTCCCATGGGTTGGCACTTGGGCTATCCTCCACTGCTGTTCCCAGAGAGCTGGACTGGAAGAGGACCAACCAGGACTATAACCAGCACCCATATGGGATACCAGTGCCGCAGGGGGAGGATTGACCAAGTGAGCCACGGCGCCAGCCCCAGAATTATAGGATTCTTAATAGGGGGGTGGGGGGTTGGTAGGCAGGTACAGGTGTGAGGTTTCCCTACAAGTTACCTGAAAAGCAGTTTCCTGAGGCTGATCAAGTAGATGGCTCCATCACTATTTACATCAATTCTAAAGGAATTGTGGGGTGTCTAGACTGGCAGAGGAAGGGAGAAGAGCATGAGAACATGAGATCAAAGCATGTACACTGTAGAAGATGCTTTCTCTGTGGCTTTGAAGATCTTGTTTTAAAGGGGCCCACATATTTACTTCAGAGCTTGGCATAGGGTATGTGCTGCAGATGGAGAAGCAGTCACACAGCTGCTAAGTAGCTGGCCCTCGCTCTGCTGTGCTCCCTGCCAGCTGGCCAGCAGCAGCCCCAGCTTGCAGAATGGGTGGACTCCTCCCAGCGGTTACGAAAAAGCACAGAAATGCTGCTCTTCCGGTTTTCCTCCTAAACTTAGTTTGAGCTCAATCTCAACAACAGCCACCTCCCCAGATGGCAACTTATGATACAGCATGCTTCCTCCAAACGCCTGGTTATGAATGTGAGGTTACATTTGTATAAGGGCAGGAAGCAGCGGAGCGCTCCCTGCAGCGAGCTGTGAAGAGGGTATGAGAGGAGAAGCGGCAGCGTAGCGAGTGCACGGGGAACGTGCGAGTGCTCACTGCACCGTGGGTGCGCCAGCAGCACCGGACAAGGCAGCCAGAAAATCCACTTCCTTTGCATATGCTGAAGGCGCAACAGGACATCCCCCTCACTCATTCAGCTGGCTTGTTTCAGACAAAAAAATGGCACCCAACGATATTTATGGCGATTTTTTTAGGAGTACTAAATTGGATGTGAAATCCAAAAAGGAGTCCACACATGTCCACACGCTGAGGGTGTTGCAACAAATCCTGTCTGGAAGGCCAGGGATGTTGGGGAAGGGACACTAGCTGGCAGAGCCCTGCAGGAAGCCAACAGTCAACCGAGAGGGCTAAGGTCTCATGGCTTTTCAGAATGGTGAGAAAATCTTCACAACATCCCATGGTTTTAGATGAAGATGAATGCGTTTTGTTTGCTGTGTTTTTATGCTTTGGATTTTTAGTTTTCTGCTTAAGGGTGGTTTGTCATCCAACTTTGGGTACACACAGGAAGAAGGTAGTCTGCTCTGTACCCCTCTGGATGTAGGGCCTTACCCAATACCCTCAGACCACATCAGCCCCAAATCACTCATCCCACAGCCTTTGGTCTGCATGCCTGGCTGATCTCAGCAGTTCAATGGGGGAGGGAGAGGGAGAGGAGATGGATGATGGACTGGAAAGTGAGAAGTTGCGAGGCTATCAGGGCTAGGACTAAGGTATTGCCAAGACATGCTGGCGATCCCGAAGGCTGGCTTCTGACACAGGACGATGCTGCTTTGCCTCAAAGGCTCCTGCCTCTAAACCAAACTTCCATTTGCTCCTTGTGATTGCTTGTTCAGGTTATGCCAGTTATGCTCCCAGTTCCAAAACACAAGATCTAGAAGTCACTGGGTTCTTGAGTAGGTTCTCCCAGGAAAATGAAAAGCAGCATGGCAGAGTTCAAGGAAGACAACACACCTCCAGCATGCTTCAGAACGGCTGGCGACTCCTTCGGCTGAGATTGCAAGAGTTTACAGTCCTTTTATCTTTCTGCAAGCTGCAACAAAAAACAACTTTAACTGCCCATGACTTGGACACCATAATTACAGAAGGGGGAAAAACAGGGTGACAAACCATTTTTGAAGGTTTATGTAAGTGTGCATTTGAAAGGGAGAGGAGTAGGGAAGGGAGGGAGAAGGAGAGAAATCCCATCTACTGATTGACTCCCTAAATGCCTGCAACAACCAGGGCTGGGCCAGACCAGAGCCAGGATCCCAGGACTCCATCTGGATCTCCCACGTGGCGAGCACATGGCTGCAAGCACTTGAGCCATCATCTGCTGCTTCCCAGGGGCATTAGCAGGAAACTGGATAAGGAGGTGGGACCTAATTTCAGGCGCTCCATTATGGGATGTAGGCGTCCCAAATGGCAGCTTAAGTTACTGCACCACAACACCTGCCCCCACTCCCAAGAACCCATTGTATAATTTGCAAATCTCAGGTACAGGTTGTAGAAGGAGATGAAGTAAATGAATACCAATTTTTATTCAATCATAATTGTGAAACATTAATTAAAAAGAGCTGAAGAAAATGTTACTGAAATCGTATTTTGGGAAGAGACACGATGAAATTAAAAACAGAAGCATTCGCAAAATACACATGGCATTTTGCCTGGGACCCATGGGCAATGCACTTCCCAGTACTCTTCATCTCTTTGGCTGCCAAGTTTATCACGAGTGGAAGTGGTGCTTAAAGAAGTGACAGCACATTGGCTAATAAACACCAATTTATGTTCTGCAGAGTTTATAGCTGTTTGAAGTGATATCCACTGAAGTGTCACATACTGATTTAGAAATATTTCGACAGGGAAATTTTTCTGTGAACTTTGTATCGCCACATTCCTGTAAAAATACCCACTTCTGTATCAGCAGCAATAGCAACAAATACCTCACAAATGCTGATAAATACCCAGAAAAGACATGTTAAGTACCTTCCATGCACAGAGTATTGCACAAAGCAGTCTGCCTGGGTAGAGACCAGTGGTGGGGGAAGACAGCAGAAAAAAAGTGTAAGGAAGTTGCTTTCACTTTTCAGTTGTAGCAGGCTAAATTCTTTCTTGAAGTTAAAGGGGTTTTTATGGGGGCATGAGAGAGAAGAGAGTAATTCCATGAAGTCTTTCAGACCAGATGGTTTAGATGAAGAGGAAGAAAAAGTAGAAATGGGTAGAGAGTATGCCCATTATGCCTCATGGCTAGTAAATTCATGAAAACATCAGAAGTAGTAGTCTGAGTATGATTCTTAGCATTAAACTTATGGATCTTCCAAAAAAGTTGTTCCAACAACTTTGGTTGGTGCTAACGTATTGTTTCTCATACAATGGTCAAATGCTCATGGATTGATTTCTGGTGTTTCTATTCTGTTCCATTGCTCTATCCATCTGTTTCTGTACCAGTACCAGGCTGTTTTGGTTACAACTGCCCTGTAGTATGTCCTGAAATCTGGTATTGTGATGCCTCCGGCTTTTTGTTGTACAAAATTGCTTTAGCTATTCGACGTCTCCTGTGTCTCCATATGAATTTCAGCATCATTTTTTCCAGATCTGAGAAGACTGTCTTTGGTATTTTGATTGGTAGAACATTGAATCTATAAATTGCTTTTGGGAGAATGGACATTTTGATGTTGATTCTTCCAATCCATGAGCATGGAAGATTTTTCCATTTTTTGGTATCCTCTAAGATTTTGTAATTTTCATCGTAGAGATCTTTAACGTCCTTGGTTAAGTTTTTTCCAAGGTATTTGATTGTTTTGTAGCTATTGTGAATGGGATTGATCTTAGAAGTTCTTCCTCAGCCGTGGCATTGCCTGTGTATACAGAGGCTGTTGATTTTTGTGCATTGATTTTATAACCTGCTACTTTTCCCAACTCTTCTATGAGTTCCAATGGTCTCTTAGTAGAGTTCTTTGGGTCCCCTAAATAAAGAATCATATTGTCTGCGAAGAGGGATATTTTCTACAGCCAACTTATATTTGATCAAGGATCCAAAACCAATTCCTGGAGCAAGGACAGTCTATTCAATAAATGGTGCTGGGAAAACGATTACCACGTGCAGAAGCATGAGGCAAGACCCCTACCTTACACCTTACACAAAAATCCACTCAGCATGGATTATAGACCTAAATCTATGACCCAACACCATCAAATTATTAGAGCATTGGAGAAACCCTGCCAGATATTGGCAGCAGCAAAGACTTCCTGGAAAAGACCCTAGAGGCACAGGCAGTCAAAGCCAAAATTAACATTTGGGATTGCATCAAATTGAGAAGTTTCTGTACTGCAAAAGAAACAGGAAAGTGAAGAGGCAACCGACATAATGGGAAAATGTATTTGCAAACTATGCAACAGATAAAGGATTAATAACCAGAATCTACAGAGAGATCAAGAAACTCCACAAAACAACCCACTTGAGAGATGGGCCAAGGACCTCAATAGGCATTTTTCCAAAGAGGAAATCCAAATGGCCAACAGATACATGAAAAAATGTTCAAGATCACTAGCAATCAGGGAAATGCAAATCAAAACCACAAAGAGGTTTCACCTCACCCAGGCTAGAATGGCTCACATTCAGAAATCTACCAACAACAGATGCTGGCAAGGATGTGGGGAAAAAGGGACACTAACCCACTGTAAGTGGGAATGCAAACTGGTTAAGCCACTATATGGAAGTCAGTCTGGAGATTCCTCAAACCCGAATATAAATCCTAATATTCAACCCATGCAATCCTACTCCTTGGAATTGACCCAAAGGAAATTAAATTGGGAAACCAAAAAAGTGTTCTGCACCTTAATGTTTATTGCAGCTCAATTCACAATAGCCAAGACCTGGAATCAACCCAAATACCCATCAACAGTAGACTGGATAAAGAAATTATGGGACATGTACTCTATAGAATACTATACAGCAGTCAAAAACAATGACATCTGGTCATTTGCAAAAAGATGGAGGAATCTGGAAAACATTATGCTGAGTGAAATAAGCCAGTCCCAAAGGGACAAATATATGTTCTCCCTGATGGGTGACAACTAACCGAGCACCGAAAAGGAAACCTGTTGAAGTGAAAGGGACACTATGAGAAACGGCGAGTTGATCAGCCCTTACCCTGACTGTTGAGGAACAATACTTTATCCCTCTAGTATTTTTTTGTTTGCTCTACCTTATACTATTGGTTGAATTCTATAATTAGTATTTTTAAGTGTTGAAACTTAACTGAAAAGTGATCCCTGTTAAATATAAGAGTGGAATAAGAGAGGGAAGAGATGTACAATTTGGGACATGCTCAAGCTGACTTGCCCCAAATGGTAGAATTAGAAACACCAGGGGATTCCAATTCAATCCCATCTAGGAGGCACGTACCAATGCCATCTCACTAGTCCAAGTGATCAATTTCAGTTCACAATTAACCATAATGATAGGTCTAAGAGCCAACGGGATCTCAAACAAGACTAGTGTCTAATAATATGTGTATATATATATATATATATACACACACACACACACCGATAGAACAAAAAAGGGAGAGAATGATCCAACATGGGAAGCGGGATACACAGCAGACTCATAGAATGGTGGATGTCCTAAATAGCACTCTGGCCTCAGAATCAGCCCTTAAGGCATTTGGATCTGGCTGAAAAGCCCATGAGAGTATTTCAGGCAAGGAAAGCCACACACTCTAGCAAAAATAAAGTGACCTAAATGAAAGCTCTTCGAGATCCCAGTGGAAAGAATGGTTCAAAGAAGGAGGTACCTTTCTCTGAAGGGAGGAGAGAACATCCATTTTGACTACGACCTTGTCTAAATATGATCAGAGTTGGTGAACTCAAAAGGCTTCCATAGCCTTGGCAACTCATGACTAGAGCCTAGGGTGATTACTAACACCATAAACAAGAATGTCAATTTGTTAAGTCAACAACAGGAGTCACTGTGCACTTACTCCTCATGTAGGATCTGTCTTTAATGTGCTGTACATTCAGTACTAGTTATAGCATTAAAACAGTATTTTTCACTTTGTGTTTCTATGTGGGTGCAGTCTGTTGAAATCTACTTTATATACAGAAGATCAGTTTAGTATATATTGAGAATTAAAAATGAACCTTGATGTGAATGGAAGGGGAGAGGGAGTGGGAAAGGCGAAGGTTGCGGGTGGGAGGAAGTTATGGGGGGGGGGCATTGTAATCCATAAACTGTACTTTGGAAATTTATGTTCATTAAATAAAACACAAAATGCACATGGCTAGTTGGGTGATTTTTTTTTTTTTTTGACAGGCAGAGGTGGACAGTGAGAGAGAGACAGAGAGAAAGGTCTTCCTTTTGCCGTTGGTTCACCCTCCAATGGCAGGAGCCAGGTGCTAGGTGCTTTTTCCTGGTCTCCCAGGGGGTGCAGGGCCCAAGCACTTGGGCCATCCTCCACTGCACTCCCGGGCCACAGCAGAGGGCTGGCCTGGAAGAGGGGCAACCGGAACAGAATCCGGTGCCCCGACCGGGACTAGAACCCGGTGTGCCAGCGCCGCAAGGCAGAGGATTAGCCTGTTGAGCCACGGCGCCGGCCCCAGGGTGATATTTTTATTATAGTGGCAGACTCGAGCATTGTGGCAAAGAGTATAGCTCATGGATGACTCCCCTTTATTCACATGATGCTCCTCCTGCAAGATTGGTAGCAGACAAAGACACTGACCAAGCCAAACCCAGCAATGGTTTACCGTGATTATTCAAGAATAGTGGTTCTAGAAGTAAACAGAGGACTCAAGTAGAGACTAAGTGAGAATGTAAGTAGGATAGAGACTCAAGTACTCTTCACAGCAAGGAGGTGAGTTACAGGTGGTGCCCATTACCATGGCAAATGTACCATCCTTTTGAAACTTCCCAAAAACAGATGGTCAGTGCCAGTTAAAGCTAACTACTGTTCAAATTCATTGCATGCCCTTCATACACTCACTGGCTACAAATCCCGATCATGTGCTAGGTTGGTGTGAGTGTCAAGTAAGGTTGCACATGTTTGACTGTTGCCAGAAGGCCTATTGCATAGTCAGTAATCAACTCAGATTTGCACCTGGAAATAAATCCCTTGTGGTCCAGTTCTCATCCTGACTTTTCCATGCATTGCATCTGAACATTCTAAAGCACTGTGACCCATGCACAGGAAATTGAGAACCGACCTTCCAAACGATAGACCTGACTTGGTTGTCATTCTGTAAAAATGTCCTTTCCTAGAAGCTATTTACCAAGTTCAAATACCTCAAAGAATGACCTAAGTGTTCTTTTAGGATGAGCACCATGACAAGTTAGAGTAGGAGCACAAGGGTGAAATTTAGAAAGCAGTACACTAAAGAGTACAGCAAAACAAACTTAAGATCAGCCACCATGAAATTCTTGATTCATAATACCTCCCCTTTTGTTTTGTTCTACTATTGCTTCTCAGTGTTCTTGTCATTTAGCCAAGTTTCCAATTCAGGGTGGATGTGTTCACTACAGAGATACTCAGCCTCCATTCTCAAAGCCATGTCTAAATTATAGATTCACACAGCTACATTTCTGTAGTTTCAGCACTTTCTCTAATTAGTTTTATATTTCCTTTATGTACCAGAAAAATTACTTCTATTAATGCCCTCCACAGCAATAGGAGTTGCATAAGACATTGACAAAGTAGTTAAGAAGTTTATAGAATTCCGATTTGTGTCGAGGCAGAACCCTGATGGTATATTAACTGGGAAGAGTACCAGTTACCATGTGGGCTGCCCCTTCACAGTTGTTAAGCTTGTGAGAAACTCAAACAATCCTAACAAACCCCATATCCAACTGGGACCATCTAGAGTTCAAGTGGTCATCTTGCTACTTCTGAGATCTGCCTATTTGACTCTTCCAATCTCTTAAATTTAGTAAAGGCTACATGCAGTATGGTTTAGCATTCATTTGTTCAATATTTTGAAACTGCTCTGTATCAGGTACTATTGATAGTCTAGAGATACAACAGTGAACAGACAGAAATCTTGTATTAAAGGGCAGCAGACGTCGAGATAGTGTATAGTGGACCAAGTAACCTTAACAGTTAATGACAGGAAGCATGAATTCCAAGATGGGAGTTGAAATGACAATGTAGGTAGGATGGTTAGAGGATGAGAAATAGGAAGAAAGAGGCACTCAAAAGTGATTCAAATGGCATCAATCTACTGGGCCTGAGCTACTGAGAGGACAAGAAGACCACTGCCTGAGAGGAGTTGGGTTGGGAGAAGGATCAGATACCAGGACCTGTTAGGTACTTTGTACGAGTCAGATGGGCACATCAAGAAATGCAGACTATCTGGAGCTGGGGGTAGACAACTGAAGTGGAGGTACACATCTAGGACATGCCATGCAGCTGATGAGGTCGTGAGTCCAGAGGCAATCTCCCTGGGTGAACAGCAGGGTACAGAATCTGACCTTTGAAGAGCTCAGGGAGAATCCTACAAGAAGCCAAGAAAGTTGGAGGGACCCAGGCCACACGGCATCCCAAGAACCAAGAGGTGCCAGCTTTGCTGGGATGGTCCCATATCTGCCACTTCAGAGACACAGAAGACTAGAAAATGCCACATCCTTAGCCACACAAAGGCCAAGTGACAATGAGAGAGTTGTGTTAAGTGCAGGGTTGTAGAAGGAATCTAAATGGCAGTGGACTCAAGAAATTGGCTTCTTAAAGGCCAGAAGTTTTCCTTCCCTCAAACCCTTCTTTATTGAGTGGCTCAGCAAGAGCAGCTTTTCTTTACCAAAGAAATAAATGGGTTGTTTTCTTACAAACATGTTTGAAAGGGACACTTGTTTAGCTGAGGTGTGACTTGAGTAGTTTGACAAATGCGTTCTCATTTTTAGCAATTCTAGTGGCCAAGTTCCTTCAATAGGGATATTCCAAAAACACTCAAGTTTCAATCCAGAAATCTCAAGGATTTTTCTTCCTGTAAAATATAGTTTAGAGCACTAAGAATCACTAAGAATCCTGGAGAGTTGGCATTTGATGAATAGTCTCCTGAAACCATTCTCTTACGCAAGTACCAAAACACCCGAGGTAATGTATTTCCTTCAGCTTCCATAGCCCTTCATTAGAAAACATTTAATCTGGGAGCTACTCAAATTCACTCCGTAAAATAAGACAAAATGTCAACCAACAACTAAACAGCCAGTTTATTAAAGCAGTGCATATCAGGCTTAATTATTAGTGTTTGTCCCAAAAGTGATATGATATACTATGGACTATGTAACTGGAAAGTACAAAGAGACTCATCTTTGACATTAAGAAATCATGGTTAAGATATGCAAATACTAATGAACTCTAAGGATAGCCACCACTTGCTTGCAAACACAACCTCATTCTATTTCAATGAGCACCACATGGGTGCCTGCCATAGGATACAGCAATCAATTTCTGTCCACTCAAAACATTCCTTTTCATAGGAAAAAGATGAACACATAAGCTTTGCGGAATTTTGACTCATTTAAGAAATCAGACCTGATGCTGCTCAACTCCGGAAACTCCAATGCTATTAGGAGTTGTACATCAGGATGCAACAGGGCCCTCTGTTCGTATGCCACTGGAGTGCACATGGGCAACACCTTTGTAACGTGGGTTGCCATCCATCAGCCGCACAGTGATCAAGGAGGCCCCTTCAACGCTGGGTTTCTGAAGTCTAATATTTACCAAATGTGCAGCTCATTCCCTCTCCAAGTTAGAAAATGGACAGTGAGGCTTCCTCATGGACTCTGGATGACAACCCAGAAACCTGCCTCCAGGATCCCCTCTCCTCCAGAGCCGCACTGTATTACAGCAGCTAAGTGAAGGGAGGTTGCTGCCAACTTAATGCTGTAGCACTTGCTTACTTTTTCAGGAACTATGGATAGAAGATCATTTGAAGAATAAAATTCAAATTAATGATTCACTGGAAGTGATCAAGTTAGTTATTTAAATTTTAAGATGACCAAGTTTGATTTACCCTTACAGAAGTCATAGAAACTTTTAGAAAGACTACACACTTAGGGATTAGGGCAAGATGGCGGAATAGGAAGGCAGCACACCGATAGTCCGGGGAGAGACAGTTTAATAAAAGTGGAGATACTGCGGGTTCAAGGAAGAGTAGGGGAAGAAACAGCAGAGGAAACTCTTCCAGAACTAGTGATTCACAGTGGACCTTTGAGGAGAGCATGGGAGCCTGCAGTTCGGGACACCAGCAGCAGACTCAATGCACCAGCGCTGGAACGCCAGGTGAGCCGATCCTCAATAGCCCGAAACACCAGCAGGGAAGCAGAAAGAGGAGACTAGAGCGAACAAGGCTTGAAACCCTGTGGGGAAAAGTTCACCAGGCTAACTAGAAGAGAGAGAGAAAGAAAAAAGTGACCGATATGGACACGGGTTTCTCTCTCTCCGCCCACCTCTCAAAGGTGAGCAAGACAAAGAGCAGGCGCCATTTTAGACATACGTCATAAGCAGGGCAACCTCAGGTCTGCACCGGCCCTGAGCCTAGCAGAAAAACCTGACTCTGGGCATGGGGGTGAAATAACAGGAGATTAGAACCTAATAATGTGTGGTGCTAATGAACTGAGACTGTGAAAAAAGAGACGGTTGGGGAGAGAACTCACGGAATTCACCACATGAATACTCTCCAGAGACGCTAAGGTTCGGTAGCCTTGGTAGCCCAGTGGTGAGACTGCAGGAGAATTTGAACCCACACTGAAGGCCACAGAGATTCCCTCTGTGGTCCTTGGGAAAGAGCTTCCGAACTCTGGCTCCTGTGGGTATATCATTTGCCTGCTAACCACCCCCAATTCCATTCAGCTGTGTGGAATTACTTCCCTTTTGAACCAAAAAAAAAAAAAAAAAAAAAAGTAACAGAGAGAGATTTACCACGCCTAACCTGGGAGTGTCTCCTTTGACACACCCTCAACCCTGAGGAACCAAACAGAGCTCTCAGGCCACACCCATCTCAAGCCTCTAAGGCTCCATCAAAAGCAGACAGTCCACTTAATCTAGAGTCATAGTATAACAAGAAAAAAACACCACAGTGAAGAAACCAATATGCCAAACAACAAACGCAAAAACCGAGGTAACAAGAACAAGGAAGACACTATGGCATCCCCAAATGAAAAAGACACCCCAAATCAAGATTACAAAGATGATGAGATAGAAGAGATGCAAGAAGCAGATCTCAAAAAATTGATAAGAACACTAAGAAGTACTCAAAAACAAATTCTTGAACTACAGAAATCCTTAATGGACAAGGTAGAAAATCTCTCTCGTGAAAATGAAATATTAAGGAGAAATCAAGCTGAAATGAAACAACTAGTAGAACATGAAACTGTGATAGTGACGAGAAATCATAATGAAGTGAAGAATTCAATAGATCAAATGAAAAACACATTAGAGAGCCTTACAAACAGAATGGGTGAGGCAGAAGAGAGAATATCGGACTTAGAAGACAGAGCACAGGAAACTATACAGTCAAACCAAAGACAAGAAGAGGAAATTAGAAATCTAAAAAATATTGTTGGGAATCTACAGGATACTATTAAAAAACCCAACATTCGAGTTCTAGGAGTTCCTGAAGGCATGGAGAGGGAGAAAGGATTAGAAGGCCTTTTTAGTGAGATAATAGCAGAAAATTTCCCAATTTTTGGAGAAAGACAGAGACATCCTAGTACAGGAAGCACATAGAACCCCTAGTAAACATGACCAAAAAGGTCCTCACCACGACACGTTGTAATTAAACTCACCACAGTGAAACAGAAAGAAAAGATCCTAAAATGCGCAAGAGAGAAACGTCAAATTACACTCAGAGGATCTCCAATTAGACTCACAGCAGACTTCTCATCAGAAACCCTACAAGCTAGAAGGGAATGGCGAGACATAGCCCAGGTACTTAGAGAGAAAAACTGCCAGCCCAGAATATTATATCCTGCCAAGCTCTCATTTGTGAATGAAGGTGAAATAAAGACCTTTCATAACAAACAAAAATTGAAAGAATTTGTTGCCACTCGTCCAGCCCTGCAAAAGATACTTAAAGATGTGTTACACACAGAAACACAGAAACACGGCCATCAACATGAAAGAAGGTAAGCGAAGGGACCCTCACAGCAAAAGATCACAGGGAATTCAAAGCATACATTTGGATAAAGAAATTATGGGACACGTACTCTATAGAATGCTATACAGCAGTCAAAAACAATGAAATCCGGTCATTTGCAATAAGATGGAGGAATCTGGAAAACATCATTCTGAGTGAATTAAGCCAGTCCCAAAGGGACAAATATCATATGTTCTCCCTGATCGGTGACAACTAATTGAGCACCAAAGGTGAAACCTATTGAAGTGAAATGGACACTATGAGAAACAGTAACTTGATCAGCTCTTGTGCTGACTGTTGTTGTACAATGTAATACTTTATCCATTTTAGTAATTTTTTTATTCTAGTACTATTGGTTGAACTCTGTAATTAACACACAATTATTCTTAGGTGTTTAAATTTTAACTGAAAAGTGATCCCTGTGAAATATAAGAGTGGGAATAAGAGAGGGAGGAGATGTACAATTTGGGACATGCTCAATCGGAACTGCCCCAAATGATGGAGTTAGAAACAGGCCAGGGAATTCCAATACAATCCCATCAAGGTGGCATGTACCAAGGCCATCTCACTAGTCCAAGTGATCAATTTCAGTTCACAATTGATCACACTGATAGGTCTAAGAGTCAAAGGGATCACACAAACAAGACTAGTGTCTGCTAATACTAACTGATAGAATCAAAAAGGGAGAGAATGATCCAACATGGGAAGCGAGATACACAGCAGACTCATAGAATGGCAGGTGTCCTAAATAGCACTCTGGCCTCAGAATCAGCCCTTAAGGCATTCAGATTTGGCTCAAGAGCCCTTGAGAATATTCTAGGCATGGAAAGCCAAGACACTCTGGAAAAAAAAGAAGACCTAAATGAAAGATCTCTGTGAGTGAGATCCCAGTGGAACGAATGGGGCCATCAAAGAAGGAGGTACCTTTCTCTGAAGGGAGGAGAGAACCTCCACTTTGACTATGACCCTGTCGGAATAAGATTGAAGTCAGCGAACCCTAAAGGCTTCCATAGCCTTGGCAACTCATGACTAGAGCCTAGGGAGATTACTGATGCCATGAACAAGAGTGTCAAATTGTTAAATCAACTTCAGGAGTCACTGTGTACTTACGTCTCATGTGGTATCTGTCCTTAATGTGTTGTCCAATGTGAAGTAATGCTATAACTAGCACTGAAACAGTATTTTACACTTTGTGTTTCTGTGTGGGTGCAAACTGATGAAATCTTTACTTAGTATATACTGAATCTATCTTCTGTATATAGATAATTAAAAATGAAAAAAAATCTTGGTGTTAAATTGGAAATTGCCTCAAAAATTAATCAATTTTTTGAAAAAATATATCATGTAGGATCTCTGTCCTTAATGTGCTATACATTGTGAATTAATACTATAACTAGTACTCCAACAGTATTTTTCACTTTGTGTTGCTATGTGAGGGCAAACTGTTGAAATCTTTACTTAATATATAGTAAATTGATCTTCTGTATATAAAGAGAATTGAAAATGAATCTTGATGTGAAGCAAGGGGAGAGGGAGTGGGAAAGGGGAGGGTTGCGGGTGGGGGGGATGTTATGGGGGGGGAAGCCATTGTAATCTATAAGCTGTATTTTGGAAATTTATATTCTTTAAATAAAAGTGTTATAAAAAAAAAAAAAAAAAAAAAAAAAAAAAGAAAGACTACACACTTATGTGTTCATTGAAATGACATCTTGCTTAATTGAGTAGGTTATACTTCTGGACAAGGAAATTAGGATAGGAATTACTTCGTGACACAAATGTAGGCTTCCAAGTTTAAGTTTTAAGACACTAAAAACTGTATTTTAAAGTGAAGTTTAACTGGGTGCTTGTTATTTTATCTGACAACCAAGGAGAGTGCCAGAGATACATACAAATATCTAGTATCTATACATGGACAGCATTTTTGTGACTCCTGTCTGGGAGTGATGGAGGAATAAGCCTTCCTTTCACTGAAAATCACTTCTTAAAAACATGATGCAAAACTGTTTCCAGGCAGAACCCAGAAGCAGTAACTAAGCAAGTGTTTCTCCAAGTATTCTCCAAGGAACAGCAGCGTTAAGCTCAGACTTTCCTGTGATAAGTGCAAAGCCTTGGGTCTCTCCAGACCTCCTGAATCAGAAACTCAGAGTGGGATCCAGAAACCTGTGTTTCAACAGCACTGTCCTCCTCCAACAGTGATACACGATTCAGATCTGCCACTGATGGACTTATTTGCTAACGAACTTAATAGGTTTTGATGCTTATTGGCCTTTGTCATTGCTGTATCATTACTTTAGATGCAATGACCTTGAGTCCTCTTGTAATCCAATGTCATGTGGATACGGAAGAGGAAGTGGTGGCAGAGACTAAGGTGTGGACATCTGAGTCTGTATAGCTCTTCCTTTAAGGGCCAGCCAAGACCGTTTCCTTGGCACCAAGATTATTTATTGACTACAGCCTAAAGCTATGTAATCAAGTCTGCTCCAAGGCTAGGTCAGTCTTACAGATATCAGGGTTGCCTTATCTAAACACCGCTTAGTTTCTAAGTAATTTCAAGTCATGAATGTTTTGAAGCTGCTGGGCGAGATGCTGAAAATAATGCATTTTACTTTTTAAGAAATGCCTGGATCCAAGATACAGACTTGTTATAACAACTTCTGAGGAGCGAAATGATCAGTGAATTAGACCTATGATTGTACATGCCACTTTGGGGTATTCTGTTAAATTTAAACAACTTTGCTTAAAATGCAGAGGATAATCAACCGTCTTTTTGTAAGTAAAATTCCCACATTTTCTCCTTCCCCAGAAAGCAATAGCCATGAAAAGCAATTGTGTCTGTGCTACTCAAGTGAAAAGCCCAACATCATTTTGAAACCCAATTCTAGCTCACCTGAGCTAGTGGTCTCCAAGTTTCCTTTATCATGAATACACTACTGTCCCGATTCCAGAAGGTCCACAGAGGTTTATTTCTTCACATGCAAACATTTCAATGAGAAAAAAAATATTTGTGTAGCCCAAGTCAAGACATGGTTTTTCAGGTAGCATTAAAGCAATATATCTTGCTTTATCTTGTGAAATGTTCTAGCTTTGGAAAAACAAGTATTAGACCCAAAAATGCTGCCACAGAACAAAACTACCGCAGAACTGAAGAATCAAAGATGGGATCCTCATGTTTAAGTTCAGTTGAAATAGTCAGATGCTTTTGCTAAATTGAATTGAAAAATCATACAGTGTGTTCCTTTGATGATATGAAGTTCACACAGGTTTTCATAGCTTTATTTTTGTAACTGATGTTCAGAGACTACTGAGCCAGTTCGATTAAAAAATGCTTGCATGATGAAACTTTCCAATTTTATATTCCTCAGTACATTTTGGATGGTAAATCGTTTTATTTTTGTTCGAGAGAATAGTTTAAATATGAAGATGGAATCAGAACACTGAATGCCAAGTTGTAAAATATGGCATGAAATGCTGAAATTAAGATATGAAGTCATCCCATTACAGGCTTTCAAAGAAATAAGAAAAAAAATGCTCAACTGGGCCAGCTTCGAGTCTCAATGCCAAGGTATCCAGAAGAGACCGAAGGCCACCATGTGCATGCAGGGGGACTGCAGTGTTGGGGTAAGGAGGAAATGTAAGCAGAGCAGAGGGTGGGCCTGACCATTTGCAGAAACCCAGCTCTTCTGACCCGAGCCAAATTCACGTTCCTGAAAACTGATTCTATTCACTCCCAACTTGCTTCAAGTAGTCACTCCGAATTACCAATCTTATGAGTTGAGTTAGTGACTAACAGCAACACATAATATTGATACTGAAGTTTCATTGAGGGTGGCACCTGGTATAAGTAAACATGTTGTAGAAGGAATATTTCATGGCTTTATTGTTACAGACAAGTAGAATGTATCCCAATTGCCATTTTACCTTAAAATAAGGACTCCAAATTAAAGACGCAAGTCCAAAGTCCTTGCCTATGTATTAGCAAATATAAATTTTTCCATGCAAATCTTACGAAGTAAGATAAAAGTTGAAGACATTGCCATTTGTAGCTTTTCCTTCTCAAAGCATGCAATGTCAGTTTACATAAATTTTGTCCAGATAGATTTGAGGACCATGATCCAATAAAGATTGATAATCGTAAGTCTTGATGATAATTATCAGATTTACTTTCTTTATAGTGGATCAAGAAGCCCATATTAAGAGTCCAATTTCTGACCAATGAGAAAATTCAGTATACATTTAATTCCTTCAAGAAGTCCATTTGGAGAATGAAGAGATAAGGATCAGCATTTCTAACCCTCTCCCCCAGAACAACAAATGACAGCCCTTTCACCACTGTTATCCCATGAAATCTGAGCTCAGGGAAGAGTCACAGGAGTAGATGCTATGATCCTAATCACATGAAGACACTTCTCTGGAGCGGGGCACACATGCCTAGCACAGGGCTGCAAAGAATCGTCAGTGAGGAGTTCCAGCCATTTTGAATTTCACCTGCTTCTGACCACACTAATTTCGATTTTAAGAGCCTAAAAATTCATCTTTGGTTATTTAAGAGGATATAAATCAATTTTAACCTCTTTCCCTATTGGACCAATTCTAAACTCTAAAGATTAATGGGTAGTGATAAGAACTCACAGTATAAAGTTGAGGAGAACCAATAAAAACTTCCAAGGAGGAGTACAAGGTTAGTCAAATGCTATACAGATGCCCTCAGGACATTGAAAATCCAGTTGGAAAACTTTGGTAACCTAAACATTTTTGCACAGGAAACTGACTCATGCTAGACTCCAGACATGTCAGTTTAGAAGCTCACTACTATGTATTTGTTCACCATGCAACAGAAAGCAGTCAGATTTTAGACTTGGAAACTTAGGAGCAGGAGAGCCTGCAATGCTGAGCAAACACAGCTCCTCTCACTTAGAACTATTGACAGTGTTTTCCAAGTCAGGAGAGGATATTTGGGGGCATGAAAGGCTGAGGCAGCAATGGAAAATTCATGTCAGTGAGAACACTTGTGGACGAGACAGTGGCACCTCCCGCTGGTGTCCACATCTGTCTTACAGGGATTTACTTTAGCCCATGTTCCTCTTGCCCTTTTACAGTCTGTTATTGTAGAAAGTGTGCATTGTCTCCTTTTCCCTAACTTTCTTCCATTTCTGTCCTCTCTACCAGGCCAACTTCCCTTGACCCTCGTTTCTCTGTTCCCACTGAGGTTGCTCATGCTCACTTTGTTAGGCTTAATTGCCTCTGTTCCCTCCCTAGTTATTTTCCTTTCTGGAATTCTGCACTGGCCACCTAAACAGTGTTCACCGATTCCTTTACCTCCATCTATACTTCACTAATTAAACCATCTTCCCACTATTAAATGCGGACTTTCCCAAGTTCCTTTTCCTCTTCTTCACCCTCTCCTTCAGCAGCTTCCAATGCCTGTTTTAATGGCCTGCTCTATACCATTCCTCCATTCATTTCCCCTGCCACCAATTCTCTTGGTCTCCCAAAGGCAAATTTCTAAGTTCCAGGTAGCCATACTCCCATAGATGCGATATAGTTGTCTCCAAACCCAGTAGAACAAGTGTATTGCCTTTCCTGGAGGAGTTATTTCCAGAGGTCCCTATTTAGCAGAATCACAGACCTGGTCACACAACCAGAAGGCTCAGAGCCACACTCAGTTGTGCCACTTGCATGGAAACCCAGTGAACCATCTTGACATCTTGTTAGACTTGTTTAAGCCTAACAAGTTCCCCATTCTCACAAGCACTGTATAAACTCCAGGACCAATGTTATTTGCCAGAGATTCCAAGAGTCAACTCATTTCATCATCTTGCCCCATTTTTCTCCCTCTGTTCTGCTATCCACCTCTTCGATTTTAGTGTTATCTGTATAACATACAGCCAAGATAACATCTCTACTTGTATCAGGATGGTTTTCTCCATTGCCATTTTACACAGGAAATACAAAACTATATGGAGTTCAGTACTTAAGATGCCATTTGGATTGCCTGCATCCCATATCAGAGAGCCTAGTTTGAGCTCAAGATTCTGTTTCTGATCCAGCTTCCTGCCATGTGAACCCTGGAAGCCAGCACGTGATGGCTGGTATTTGGGTCTCTGCCACCCATGTGGGAGACCCAGACAATGTTCCAGGCTCTTAACTTTGACATGGTCCAGCCCTGGCATTTGCAGGTATTTGGGGAGTAAACCGGAAGATGCAAGATTTGTATGTATCATTTACTCCTGTAATAAGTCTAAACATAAAGGAGCAGAACTTCAAAGGTGACAGTCTTTTGTTCTTGCTGAAGATATTGCTCAAAAACCAAAGAGGGAAAGATCTTCCATCCTCTAGTTCACTCCCAAGATGGCCACTACAGCAAGGCTGAACCCATAAGTTTATTGGGTCTCCCAAGATGGGTGCAGGGGTCAAGCACTTGGTTCATCATCTGCTTTTCCAGGCCCATTAGCAGGGAACTGGATCAGAAATGAGCAAATGCCCACATGGATGCCAGCATTGTAGGGGGCAACTTTGTCCACTATACCATAATGCCAGCCCCTAAAGTCTTTTATAACTGAAGTCAAAAGTCATCTTTCTAGCCAATGCTATAATGGCACAAGGCAGCTCACCACTCCACAAGTTGCTACAAACACAAATTTCAATGCACCTGGCAGCATGGTACCTGAATATTTCTCCTTCGCCTCTCTATGTGGCTGAAGCTGCATGGTAAATCCATAGCTCTGGACTGGTCTCCAAAATGTAAGATGTGGAAGTACCAGTAGTGCACAGGGAGAACATTCAGAGCTACCTTCCTGAGGATCTGTGTAGAGGATATACATACCCACAGCTATTGTGCAAGAATAGCCATACATGCGCGTGCATGCATGTGCATGTTTGCAAAGGGTCAGAGGGAGTCTCAAACAATGGAATCTGTAAGCTAAAGGTAGAGGAAAGTAGTATGAAACTTAATATTGATAGAATACTTGTTGATAGCAGAATACTTTAACATAACAAGTTATCACTAAAACACACCTTAGTATAACTATTTGACAAGTATTAATTCATTCCATTAATATTATCTTCCATATTCTAGACACAGATGTGAGAGTTGATAACTGTGGCTACATACATAGGTCAGGAGCAGTGCTAACACCCTCTGCCCGTGACCTCAGCATATCTGTTCATATATGCACAGGGCCATGGTCACAGCAGTTAGTAGTCTAACACTGCAAGAGCTCCTTGCATTGAAACAATCAGGTGGCCTTGTAATGAAGCAGTTAATGCAAGCTGATGTTTTTCCCCCTGGCAGAGTGGTAGACCATGCCTGCAAAAAGAAGTAGTACCCATGAACTGTTTTGATTTTGGTGAGAGTTTCTACTGTGACCCATAACTTTATTCAAGTTCCTTAAACAAGAATGTGGTTTAGTCTCCATATATTAAGAAAATGTGACTGGGCATTTAAGTGTACTACAAAAGATGTCAGTAGTTTAGTGTTAGTTTGGAATGTATCACAAGAATAACTTTGGGAACCATGATAGTTTACATACTAGGTATCTGTGTAGATGGAGAATGACGATCAAATGTTAAGATATAGCTAAAAGCTAATGCATATCAAGTTGGCTGTGGGAATGGGTTGTGTCTTACGATTCCTTGTAAGCTACATTAGGCAGAATCCCTAATGTTCACTCTAAAATATTAGGTATAAAATTTAAATAAAACTGATAGGGTAATTTTAAGATTGGAGAGGTAGAGTTAGACAATGAGACAGAGAAAGGTCTTCCTTCCATTGGTTTACTCTCCAAATGGCCGCATTGGCGGAGCTGCACTCTTCCAAAGCCAGGAGCCAGGAGCTTATTCTGAGTCTCCCACATGGGTGCAGGGGCCCAAGCACTTGGGCCATCTTCTACTGCTTTCCCAGGCCATAGCAGAGAGCTGGATGAGAAGAGGAGCAGCCTGGAATAGAACCAGCACACATGGGATGCTGGCATTGCAGGTGGAGGATTAACTCACTGCACCACGGTGCCAGCCCCTATCAATTTTAAAATGCGATTCTGTGAAACCACAGTGAAGCAGAATGTAGATAACTACAAATCTGAATGACCAAGGGAAACAAGCACATGTGATGGAGACAGAAATTAAACATCAGGAATCTGGCCAAAGAACCAGTATCAGTTTAATTATCAAGTTTAAAAAAAATCAAATACTTTGGAATGGACAATGTAGTTTTCCCCCAGCAGACAACCATACACCTGGTGAGAATTACTAAACAAACCACCATTCAACTTGATCTCTAGAAAGTATCCTAAAGACCTACAGCAAGTGAGCAAACATATTTGAGAATATCCGAACCGCAGGAAGGATACCAAGAGTTTTATACTGCAGTCATGACTCCCTGCCCCCCGATAGCCTGCTACTGGCATGATGAACACTCCACTACCCCAGGTGGGTGTGCACAGAATTCAGGGTGCTCTAGTTCCCAGTCTAGAGCTTTGGTATGTTTCCGGAAGGAAAGGTTGCCAGCATTTCTCACTCCTCTGGCTCTATTTTGCCAGTACTCCATTCCACAGAGGAGCAGCCGAGGATCTAGGATGCTTTTACCCATCCACCCCTTATCTGTAAGGTGAAGCTGTACTTCAGGCTACACTGGCCAAGAATACCTGTGATGATTATGCTTGCCCTAGCTTATGTAGCTGGAAGTCCCAAACTGGGAGCTGCCAACTAAGACCAGAGGCTTCACAAAGCAGGGACGCAGACCACTTTGCCTGCCCTCAGCTCTGAAGCAATTATGCAGAGGTACTATCAGGGGAGAGGCAAGCTGCCAAAAACAGTTCCACACCTTGGAGACTATAGAATTTATTGTAATAAGTCTGGACTTTTATCAATGGATGACTAAAGTAATTGTGGTATATGTACGTAATGGAATATTACTAGAGTAGAAAGATTGAAATCTAGGCATTAATAAAATTATCAATGAGAGAAATAAAAGACAAGTATTGCCTGCTTCCTCTCAGATGTGGAAGAATGTATTTGCTATGAACTAATGTTATAGAGGGTAGAGATTAGACAATGGATACCAAATGCAGTTGGGTCAAGGAAATGGGTCTGCTCTTCCACAGAGCAGTATGGCAACTATAGTTCAAGAAGGTAAAAATATTCTGAAGGGTTGTTGTACAATTGTGCGTATAATGCTGTGTTGTACCCTCAAGTTTTTCCAACTAATAGACTATCAATAAGATAGATGTAGAAAACTATAGGCCAATTCAGGTGATGAACTCTAGAAAATTTTTAATTTAATGGTTTTCCAACAGGTTTGAACTAGCAGAAGAATCAGATTTTAGATATATTGATGGATGTTATCTAAAGAACAGGGGTAAAAATTAAAATTGAACAGAGTCTCAAACATGGGACACCATTAGATTTCCCAACACATGTGTCATGGAAAGCTCACAATCGAGAAAGGAGAATACAGGAATTAGGTCTTGAAATTTCAAGGTTGATAACATTCACCAATCCAGAAGTTCAACAAATTCCAATAGGAGATACATACCTAGATAAAAATGGGAGAAATTTGAACAGACATTCCCCCAAAGATACACAACCCATAAACATACACTCAATATCATTAGCTATTAGAGATACAAAAATCAAAGCCACAAAACACTGCTCACTCTGATAACTGTAATAGTGAGGCTATGAAAAAGTTAGAACTGCCATTCATTACTCCTGGGAATATAATATTAAGCCCCTTGGGAAGCAGTTCAGCAGCTCATAAAATGTTAAGCATAGGGCTGTCATAGCATCAAGTGTTTCCATTCCTAGAACGAGCCCAAGAAAAATGAGAACGTTTGTCCAAACATGTAAATAATGCTGCTGTGAACATGTGTACAACACCCAGAAGGTAACAACCCAAATATACACCAATTGAGAGATTTAGAGAAACTCAGGATACCCTTACATTGTTAGGCACCAAACAAGAATAAAGTATTGATATCTGCTACTCTAGAGATTTAGAATGGTGCTTTCAAAAATTAAGAGGTCAGTCACAAAACACTGCATGTTTTGTGGTTGATCTGAAATATCCAAGATAGAGTTTCAAGAAAGCTATAAGCAAAACCAGGAAAAGTGAAAAATTCGCTGGCAACTGCAATGCAATGTTTAGCCTACCTGTATAACTGGTTAAATCTGAGTATGTCTAGAAGGGCATTTGAGAAAGATTAGCATTTATTGACAAAGTGTAGTTGTGTATGTGTATATAACATTGTAGGAAGTGTAGGATATAAGTTAATCAACATATTACATTTTACTACATAATTGAAGTTGGCTCTTGGCTTTTTGCAAAATGCATGACTGATGATAGCCACACTTATGCAATAAAGGGTACAGATGGAAGATGCGAATTGAAGTCAGTGGAGCAAGTAGATAGCCTTTGTGGTGGGCCTCAACCTATCTCCTTGAGGGCCAGAACGAAGGGATGAGAACGTTCCTGCTGGTGGTGTTCCTGGTTTTCAGGCCTTCAGTCCAGGCTGGAGTCTGCACCACCAGCTCTTTGGCTGTCAACTTGGAACCCCACCACCAGCTTTCTTCATCTCCAGTGGGCAGAGACCACAGGACTACTCAGTCTCCATAAGCCACAGCCTCAGTGGGGATGTATCTGTGCTTCTTCGTCTATAGAGTCATAGCAATAGCTAGTTCTCAGGATGTTCCTAAGGAACTCAAATAAGTGAGACTAAGATGGAAAATAGATCACCAAAAGCAAAGTGATCAATAAGAATTGAAATGGAAATTTTAGTTAGTGATCCTTTCCCACAGCATGTAACTTAAAATGGTCAAAATATCTAAAGGCAGCCAAAAAAATATATTCATACTATCAGCATAACAGTCCAGTGATCTTAAACTTGAAAACTTAGCGACCCTAGCTTGGGGAAGAACAAGGCATGCCCGGTGCCTCGTGTGTTGCTCGTTCCCCTTGGCCCCAGTGTTAGAATTAGGGAATGCTAAATGAAACTACAGCAAAGCTATCAGCCATCCTAGAAGCTCCTTTCCATGTAGGTATAAAGACATTAGATAAAACTAGTTATGGATGTGTTCACAGAAGTGTTAACTTTTTATCCCATTCTTATATGGCTAAGTCTTCTCTATAAAGGCAAAGATGATATTTTCTGATACAAAGGATTTTTTTTTTTACAGTGATGGTACAGACTTCTTAATGGGAATATTTCTTGCTGCCAAACTGGCTGGTTTGGGGACACTAGGCAAGATCTCTAAGCCTCAGAGACTGGCCAGGCTTATGATGTTCTGCAGCTCCTAACGGAGAATCGGGATCCAGAGCAGGGTGTTTGAAATGCAGATACTGGGCTGCATCTGGGAGATTGTGGAAGATTTGTCTGGCAGAAGGGGCAGGGACCCCCACCTGGCAGGTAATCGGGTAGGAGGGGCCAGGGCAGGATTCGAACACTGGGCTGCCCCTGAAACATTATTGGTATGACTTTGAGATGCAGATGCATATGCTAGACATAGACGTCTTCTCTTAAAGCCTGTCACACACACATAAGCTCATATTTGACTTCCTACCTAACACAGCCACTGTGGAAGACAGTATGGAGATACCTCAAGAAATCTGAATATAGACCTACCATACAATCCAGCCATCCCACTCCTGGAAATTTACCCAAATAAGAAATCAGCATATGAAAGTTACCTTTATCCCCATGTTAATTGTAGTACAATTCACAATAGCTAAGATAGGAATCAATCCAGATGTCCATCAAGTGATGGCTGGATCAAGTATGGTATATACACACTATGGAGTACTACTCAGCTGTAGGAGAAAAAAAATCCTGTCTTGCAACAAGATGGTCACAACTGCAAGCCACTATACTTAGCAAAATAAGCCAATCCCAAGATATGTTCTCCAATCTGAAGTAACTAAGAGTACCTGATATGTGATGTATTGGTCTGAAATAGACACCTTGAGAAGCAATGATTGTTTACAGCCCTTGTTTCTTTCATTGAAGAACAGTGTTTTGTTTTCTCTTCATACTATTTGTTGAACTCTTACTTAGGGTAAGTTTAACTATATGATCATTAAGTGTACTGAAAAAAAGATCACTGTAGGAAACATAGAACTTGTATAAGAAAATAAGGTTTTTATAAGGTACTTCAGTTTTCTTTAAAAGTCCTTTATCAATGATTTTAAAAAGTATTTCCCAGTGACATGCCTTTTTTCCACTTTAGCATACAAAGATATTTATAATGGATACCACAGTGCTGGCCCACGCTTGCCTTACAGGGTTCATGGCAAAATAATGAAAGGAATTCAGGGAGCAGATTCTAGATTAATTGGCAATTTGAACTTTGAATGATCATTGCTTTGTGCCTGTTTGGGAAACATGATTGCCGGATTTAGAGAGGGATAAAGACAAACTTGCTCTACTCTGACAAACCATTCTTCTGAGAAAATTGAACTGTTCTTTTTCCACCAGGATAATGATACCTAATCCACAGAGATGTAAAAACTCTATAAAAAGGCCTCTTTTCCCGAGCACTCAGGTCGGCCAGTTAAAGAAGGTGAGCAGTGTTCTTACTGGAAGATAAACGGTTGCCCTGTAGGGCTTTATCTGTCATACTAATCTCAAAAAGCATCTCATAAAGCTAAAGTTGGAAAGACTGTCAAGGCAGCCGTGCCACTCTGTAAACTAATACCTGAGGCTTAGCACCCGAGCCCCATACATGTGAAATGTTTAGAATGTTTGGAAGAAAGCTTTTCCCTTCACATTAGTCTAGGCATACTCAGTGAACCCAATGTGAGATAATCCAAACCAATTCAGGTTCAACAAAGGTTGGGGAAATATTGTAGTAGACACGAAGCTTTGATGGAGAGCTTCTTTGATCTAAGATTATAAAATACAGTTTCTAATCTGACAAATTTTGAGCTGCAAAGCACAATATCTAAACATTCTTCTTTTGTCATAACAGTTTAATCCCTTAAGAATGTGATTTAAACCACAGGGGAGCAAAGGGTACCATGGGATTTGTACGAAAGGGGAAAACGGACTTGGATACCTCACTGGATGTATGTAAGGGTCAATAGATTATAGAACAAAATGCTGAGCACTATTGGATCTGCCAGGTCACCTTCAGTTCAAGGCATGTCAGATGCCCATTTCGTCTCAATGTAGTTGGATAAAAGATGAAATGTCCTTCTCTCACCCTCCTGTTTATCTTTCTCTGTCCTTTTTATCTTTACTACTACCCTTCTGTTTCTTTGTTCCTTTAATTGAAAATCATATTCCCTTGGAGAAAGAAAAATGTCAGATTCTCCAATAGCTACCATGCTTCATAGCAATACTACTCAATTGTAACTTCAGGCTTTCTATACATGTAGGTTTTACAAAACTAGTTTTCACCCATGATTCCCAGAGTTAGAAACAGGAATGGCCATCACTCCAATGAAGTGGATACATCCATGTCTCATATGGATCCAAATGAAACGGAAGATACCAAGCGGACTCACGTGTTCTCTTCAAGGAATGAAATTTTAAGTCATGGAACACGTGAAGGCAGAAGTGTGTGACCCCCTCATTAACTTTCTCAGTGTACTTAGGGTGAGCAGTGGTCTAACTGTGCTTAACCACATGGTTGGTTTGTTCATTGGCCCTTTGCTGTAAGGGATGCATTTTCATGTGTCAAGTGGCCCTCTTTGGGATTTGAACAATACAGGATTAGAAGCAATGTATCACTTTGGCAATAGGGGCATTGTAGAAGTGGTATTGGGTATTCAATTTTTAAGAGTGAATGGCACTGGGTATGTAATGGTTCTTTGGCTAACACCTCTACTCCACCTGTCACTCTGAGAAGGGGCTAGAGGAATTGACTTCAGCAGAAAGATTAAGTTTCATTCAATAGATGTAGTTGCCCCATCCCCTCAACTCCAGATGGTTTTGAAATCCTAGAAAACACATGTTTTATGTCTCCCAGAAATGCAGAGTTAGGAAGAATCTTACAAGAATTATCTGCTCTAAGTAGCCAAATTTATGAATGTAAATGTCAGTATGCTTCAGCAAACAGCTATTCTTTCCTTAAATATTTTATAAGCAAATTAACCCGTAAACTGAGCTTGCCAGATACCACTTCAGCATCTATTTGTTAGGAGTAGGTAATCAGCAGATACAGAAAGCTAGATCTGAGGCTCCTAACTCCAGGCTTGTGGCTGTAGCACTTGTAGGCCACCTTGAAATTATACACACTAGATTCCTGAATGGTCTGAGAGCTGCATTAGATTAGTACCAAGAGGTAAATGCAAATCAAAAAAACTTACATCCCAACCCTACTAGTGAAGACACTGAATTGGTTCCCAGAAGGAGCACTACACAGAGCTTCCAACAAGAGTTGGAAAGGACCCAAACTCCCCGGAAATGAAGTTAGCCCAGTGTCACCTGGGCTGACACCCAGGCCTGTGCAGTTATTTAGCAAATACTGATGTCCCGAGAGTCCTCCAGAAACCGTGTCCACCCTCATTGTTCCTTTCCTTAGCAAAGTATCATTTATGGTTCTGTGTTAGTCTATTTTTAGTTGCTACAACAAAAATGCCCCAGGCCGGGTCGTGTGTAAGAACAGGTTTATTTCTAGCATGGCATTGAAGCTGAGACCAAGATCAGGCAGCCCCATTTGTTCAGCCTGCTGTGAGGGCTTCAGGGTAGATGGCATTGTGGTGGGAACATGAGAGGGATTATCTGGCGATGCAAATCTAGAGCATAGGAGTCGGACTTGCTCTTTTGTCACAAGTCACTCTTATGGGAACCAGAGTCCCCCATCTGTTCTGAGGGCAGACTCATAACCTCCACTAAGCCCCACCTCTCAAAGGTTCTAGCACCTTGTCATTGTACTGAGGACGAAGCTTCCACCTGGGGGACAAACCATAACAGGCTCTGATGGAGGACAGTTGTTGCCAAGGGCTCGAATTTCTCTTCAAGCCATATGGATTTGTGGACACTGGTGAAAGTCTTGGTCAGAGGCAAGTGCCAATCACTTCTCACATTCTTTGTGGGAAGAGGCACAAAATTAGCATATCACTAATTTGATCATGACGCTCTATTTATACAAGAACAGAAATCACATCCTAGGGACATTATCTGTCCAAAACAGGTTACTGTTTTCAGTGGAACCAGATCAGCTCCCATACTTCAGTAGTTACCATTATTCTGTCCAATTTGGCCAAGTTCCTGCTTCTTTTTAAAGAAATATTTTAATAGAGTAAGTTTATTCCAATCCATGGGACTCACAAACTCACATTCCAGAGAATGTGGAGAACTTGGCTGAAATGGTCACTGAACCCTAGCTATCATTAAAGAACTTGTGGAGGATACCAGGGGGGTGCCACAGGACTTGAAAAGGGTAGATGCAGTGTCTATATTTAAAAATGGGATGAACAATGTCCCTGGAACTACAGACATCAGCTTATTTTTTCCTTACCTGGAAAAACTGGAACAAATCATCCAAAAATCAATTTTGCAAGCACTGAGGAGTGCACATGGTGCTAGACAATAATTCATGCCTGTTGTGAAGCAATGGCTGTCAAGCTTTTATAATTTCTTCCTCCAATAGCAATAGCCTGGTAAATTAGAGGGCAGAATGGCATCATATTTCTTCACTAACAAAGTTTATTGTCTCTTGTAACATTCCCATATAATCTGAGTAAATATGAACCAGGACTGGAGGTCATAATAAAGTTACAGGCACAATCGTGGTATTTCATATATTGATCAATTTATAATTACATTTCAATTTTGTAGCTTGATAAAGTAGGATTTTGACAGAGGTCCATTGAGCATCTAATACCATTTAGAAGTTCAACTTTAGTATTATGTAGAAAATATACTATTGACTCATCTAATAAGCATTTAGTCATTAAAAGGTATAGTTATCACTTACAGTAACCACATTAGAATTCAAAATAACACTAACAGATTGGAGGCTAGAAATATAAAGATACAGGATATATTCCTTGAATAGTAGGAAATAAAAGGGACAAAGAATTTAAGTGCAAATTAAGGGAAAAAGGCGGCAGAATTGTGGCATAACAGGTAAAGCCACCAACCGTGATGCCCACATCCATATAGATGCCAGTTTGAGTTCTGGCTGCTCTACTTCCGATACAGCTCCTTTCTAATGCACCTGGGAAAGTAGAAGATGGCCTAAGTGCTTGGTCCCCTGCAACCACATAACTCAAAGAAGCTCCCGACTCAACCCTGGTTGGTGCAATAATTTTGGGGAGTGAACCATCAGATGGAAGAATTCTCTTCCCTTCTTTGTAATTCTGCCCTTCAAATAAAAGGACATAGAATTCAAATTGGAATGCATGTTGATAGTCACTCAACCAAGTCATTCTAGGATAAGACATTTGGAAATGAAGGATCATTTTCAAGCTATCAAGTTCATTTATATTTTAAGATTTTTTTTTTTTAAAAGGCTTCTGGTAGTGGTAAAGCTAGCTAGGTCCCAGTTGCTTGAAATTTAGGATCAGACTGTAAACCTTATGCAAGTGGGATATGGGTCTCACAGATCTGTGGTCTCAACTCCAGAGAGCCAGTTCTTCCAAGCAGGTGCAGGATCCACAAGGGAGGAGATGGAGAAGGCTTCCTTACTTGGGCAGTTTAGAAACACAGGTTACATGTCAGTGCTGAATGTTGGCCTCAGGTTTTAGGATAATTTAAGATTAAGACAGTTTGACAGTGATTTTAGGTCTTTTCAATCCCATCATTTAAAAGTTTTTGCATGCCCTTTATCATTTCCCTAGTCATTTTTTGCAGTGAATTGGAAATTTAAAGACCTTGTTTCTCACTAGTTTGAGGGTAAACACTGATACAAAGCACATAAAAGTGAGAAAGGTGGATTATGTTAACACTGGTTTTGTTTAAGACCATTTCCAGAAAACAAGACTGTACTATTTGAAAAAATTTCAGGAAAAAAGACAGCTATAAATATAGTTCACATGCAAGAAATAAGAGCAAACAGTACACTATAAGTCTATTGCCATAAAATTATCTCTAAGTGTCTTTTCTCTATTGAGGTATAATTTTTCTAATCCTTCAGGGCACATTCTTCTCTTCCAGAACACTGACAGCCAGAGGATGCATTTTAATGTTAATGGTTACCATAAATGCTCTTCAAGTTCTCCGTTTTAATAGGTTATTTATTAAACCATACAGCTTTGCAGGTCCTGGCATTATTTACTTCAGAGTGCAGGGCAGAGGCAGTTGCTAGGTGCTGCCCATGATCAAAAGGCCTCAGCCCACACAGATTGTCTGTCTCTGCTTATCTATATCCCCATCACATCACAGAACACAGCTCAAGTGGTCTGACAGAGGGACTGGAGTGACCTTGATCTTGCTGCTGTAGGCTTAGGTGACTAGCATCCTCTTATCTATGAAGGGGCACTTTTCATCAAAAGCCATGTCTTCAACATGTCACTCTGCAATAATGCATAATGGAAGGTTTTCCACATGCTTAAGATAATAGGAACTATGGGAAGAAAATCCTACAGGTTAAAAGCCTGATGGGCAAGAGTTCAGGTCATCTTCCCCTTTGTTATCTTACGGCGCTCTGTCCTTCGACCTTCTCAGCGAAGAGCAAGGGATGCAGACATGTGACCAAAGTTAGTGGAAGTGACATTGGTGTTGCAAACATACACACACACCAGACTGAAATAGCCACACAGACGCCTGGGCACCCGTCAGCAAGAGCCAGCCTATGATGCTGTGTGTTAGACTGTTGAGATACACAGTGTTAGACTTCTTTGTAGTGAGCAGCCTCAAGTTTCTCCATGTCTGTCCAAAGAGCTGTCACCTAGCTCCTATCTTCTAAAGATCAAAAATACCACTTAAGCAAGGTGTCAGGACCTTGGTAGCACTGGGTTAGGATTAGGGCTGGCATCTGCCCAGATGACTTCAAAGAAATCATGCATTCCTCCCCCAAAGGTTCAATGCCAGAAGAAAAACCCAGATCCTGAAGCTTGCTCCACCAGGGACCCTCCCTTTGTGAATGTAGGACTTCCCTCAGGTGCCCCCTTCAGTCCCGCCTCCCTCCAGAGGCTGCAGATGACCACGACCTCTCTGCTTTTGCCCCTTTTCCCCCACCGTGGCCAACCTTCCTCTCAGCAAGTCGCATCCGCCCTTCCAGGTTTCAGCAGCATCCCGTCTTCCACAAGCATTTCCTGGGCAGGGCCGAGGCAGAAGTTCCTTCTACAGGCAGCTATGGCATTACGCTTGCACTGTTCTGTTTCTTACTTTACCTCCACGACCCACTGGAGACTTAGTTCTTCACCAGGCTAGGGCCAGGCCCTTGCCTCAGTCCCTTTAGTGCCCACCAAGGAACCAGCATCCTCCACTTGTTGCTGAAGGGCATCTGTAGGCTTTTGAGCACAGCCGCTTCCTTTCTGGTCCTGGATGCATCCAGCAGAGTGGCTTGTGACTGGCCAGCTCTCCATGGGCATTCCTCAGGGATGACTTGCCACTCCCTGTCCCAAGTTCTTATCCTTTTCCATGATCCCAAGTTCTGTGACCATTGCTCTCTCTCAAATGCCCCCACTGAAATAGTCCCTTTACCTTCTCTTTTCCGATTCTGTTCTCGGTCTCATAGTCCCTACTTCCTCATCTGGAGTGTGCTTCTCTTTCCCCTCCTGGCCCTATCTACAAGCTACTTTCCCACATTCCTCTTTTATTCCAATACCTCAGCACCAAGGAATTGGCAAGGAGGTCAGTATGACTCCCTATTCCAAAATGTCATTTCCATCCTTTTCCTCCTTCACCCTCACATAATGCTCCTGCTCCCCAAATGTCTATATCCCACCACGTCAGTGTTGTCTACAAAACTGCTGGTTGTCTCTCCAGTGGTTGAAAGCTTAAAGTGACAGTTTTAAACTACAGCCTAGCTTCCAACCAGCATCATGAAGTCCTTAATGAAGAAAGCAACATTCATTTCCTTTCCAACCCATTTGTTATCACCTACAACCAGAAATCAAATTATTGGGATAACCCAGAGCTGCTTCTCTCCCACCGTATTTTTAACTTAAATGCCAGTGTCTGACCAACAGCCTCCTCACCTGTAGGTTTTCTCCCTTTAAATCTACTATATTCTTCAAAGTCTCATATTGCTCATTCTCCATCCCCTCTTCATTCCCTCTTAATAAACTTGGTACAAGACCAGTGGCATCTTTATATTAGTCCCTTTCCTGTTGCTGTAAGATTCCTGAAGCTATGTAATATGAAGACAAGAAGTTTGTTTTGCTCAGTTTAAGAGGCTGAAGTTCAAGGTTGGGTGGCCCCATCAGCTCAGCCTTGGTGAGCTAGGGTTCTGGTTGTGTCAGAACATGGTGCAGTGACCTCACAGCAGGAGCTTGCTTGGAAAGAGATCACATGGCCAGACAGGAAGCCCGAGGTATTCAGGGTCCAGGCGTTCTAACAGCTACTCTTGAGCAAGCTAACTGGGGTCTGATGTGAGCTACATCAATCCTTTCCAAGATCAGTACCTCAAGTGATCCAATTATCTCCTATTTGGTCCGTCCTCTTAAAGGCTTTACACCTCTTCACGTTGCCACACTGAGAACCAGCACACATCTGATCTATTGGTGAGAACTTGGCTATTTTTCAAAGAAGGGAGAAGGGGCTTCCAGCACATGGAACTTTGGGTAACATACTGAGATCGTGCCCAAGTGACAGGAGTCTATACATGTGATTAGTTGAGCAACCTTCTCCACATACCCTCTAACAAAATCCCAACACTAGTTCATCCTCAGAACGCTGAAGTAAACAGGGAGCCATGTTTCTCCCTGCCTTAAGGCTTTGAGACGTAGAGTTAGAGGGAAAGGTCTTCCATAAGCTGGTTCTCTGCCCAAATGGCTGCAACAGCCAAAGCTGAGCAGATCCCAAGCCAAGAGTTTCTTCCAGGTCTCCCACATGGATGCAGGAGCCCAAGGACTTGGACCATCTTCTATCACTTTCCCAAGCGATAGCAGAGAGCTGGATCAGAAGTGGAATACCTGGCACATGAACTGGCACCCATATGGGATGCTGACACTGCAGGTTGAGGCTTAGCCTACTAAGCCAAAGCACTGGCCCCTTCTCCCTTCTTTGGAAATAGCCAAGTTCTCACCAATAGGACATCAGACATCCAGTCTCTACTGGGTGTCAGATACTATCGAAGCAGCCCCTCACTGTTCAGTTTAGTTCCCTTCTCCCAGCAATAGAAATCAGGGGATTAAACAGATGACTCCTCTTTAAATCGATTCTATCATTTTCTTCATCTCTTTTGTAATAGAGCTCTCATTTTAAAACAAGATTACATTAAGGAAACTACTAATATAAAGAGTGATAAGAGGGACCCTTAGGCCATACACATTTTAATTGTTTGGAAACAATTCTTAGAGCCCCAGAAACACCTATGGGGAACCCAGGGCTGTACAGAACTCATTTTGAGGACTAGCATTTTATACCTTTGGGCGATCATCCTTTAAAAAAGGCAAATTGTACTGGGATATATTTAGTATAACTACATTTATACACACGTATACGTGTATATATTTAATGCATATATGCATACATATGCCTATATGTACTCAACTTACAAATATGGAAACTAGCATTGAATCTCTTGAAAACCAAGACTAGGAATAGAAATTTCTGTAACACTTTTTTTTTTGACAGGCAGAGTGGACAATGAGAGACAGAGAAAGGTCTTCCTTTGCCATTGATTTCACCCTCCAATGGCCACTACAACCGGCACATCATGCTGATCCGAAGGCAGGAGCCAGGTGCTTCTCCTGGGGTGCAGGGCCCAAGCACTTGGGCCATCCTCCACTGCACTCCCTGGCCACAGCAGAGAGCTGGCCCGGAAGAGGGGCAACTGGGACAGAATCCGGTGCCCCGACCAGCACCAGAACCAGTGTGCCAGCACCGCAGGTGGAGGATTAGCCTAGTGAGCCGTGGCACCGGCCAACACTAAGTTTTTATATCATGATTATGCGTTATAATTTAAGTAAAAGGAAGTCACTAAGATTGAGGAGCCTTTTGGTTTTGAAGTGCTGCAAGTTTTGAAAATAAAACTCCCTTTTTCAGTAGTTGCCACCTATCCAGACTTGTGATAAAATATTCTTTAGAAAAAAGTCAACAAGCATTTCTATGAAGGAATTCTCCAAAGACTATCAATCATTGAATTGGGCCCCCTAAAAAGTCATTTTGGAAACCCTGACACCAACACCTTGGAATCTGAACCGAGTTGTAAGTAGGGCCACTACAGATGCATTTAGCCAAGATAAGGGGAGGACATGCTGCATCAGCCCTCAATTGGCAACACTGGTGTCTTATAAGGGGAGACACAAGGACAACACGGAGGCAAGAGGCACAGACTGGAATAATACACCCTAAGGAATACCAGAAACTGGTGGCCACCAGTAGAGACCTCAAAAAGAACAAATTCTGAAGCCTCGATGTGGACTTCTACTCTGGAACTATAAGAAAAACTTTCTGGGGCCAGCACTGTGGCACAGCAGGTTAATGCCCTGGCCTGAAGCACTGGCATCCCATATGGGCACGGGTTCAAGACCCAGCTGCTCCACTTCCAATCCAGCTCTCTGCTATGGCCTGGGAAAGCAGAAGATGGCCCGAGTCCTTGGGCCCCTGCACCTATGTGGGTGACCTGGAAGAAGCTCCTGGCTCCAGATCAGTGCAGCTCCGGCCATTGTGGCCAATTGAGGAGTGAACCAGTGGATGGAAGACCTCTCTGCCTCTTTCTGTAACTGACTTTCAAATAAAACAAATTTTTTTAAAGATTTATTTAACCCCCCCACCCCCAGTTCATGATACCTTGTTATGTAGTAGCCCTAGGAAGCTTGCCCACAGCCTGGTCCAACAACTATTTCCCACTTGACACCCACCTCTCCTCACATGCCAGTCAGTTGTCAAGGATTCAATAGACAATATAAATGGTCTTCCATAGTCGGCACCTCTGGATTCAGATTCAGGAGGAAATAAACTCAAAGTTTAATTCATCCTATACCTGTACTGAAACATGTGGTATATGAGAATGACTAGACTTCAACACACATGGAAAGATGAAATTAAGCTTTTCTGAACACTTTGAAGTATCCTCATGTAACAACTGCAAGTGGAATATTAATCCTTTGCTTGATGAGAGATCCAGAAAAATCTATCCTGCATTGATTAGATTCCCCCTCAGTTGTCAGTAAATTAAAAACAAAGGATATTTTGCGTCAATAAGTCATCAATTTGAGAACTTCCAGAAGTAAACACATGACACATCTGGAGTTCAAGATGAAGTTCACTCGGCTTAGTTTTAAAGTATTATCTGTGTAGTTCAAGCTGCATTATGTTTCCTCTATAATGGATTCTAGCACTGAGCTATATTCCATTCTAAATTAAAAATAGTCACCTAGAATGAAAGAATTTCAGGGATAACATATGCAGTAGACACCCACACAACTGACCCAGAAACATCTGAAATTCTTATAATAGTTGTTTTTGAACTCAGCCAAAAAACTCATAATTTCCCATTTAAAAGAAAAGCTACCCAGTTTGGCCTCTGGATCTTGTAATTAGTTTTCAGAGTAAACCTTTTCTCATTTGAAACTCTTTCTAGGGAAATTTCAGTCTTCTTATAAAGTATTCAATGTATGAATCGACCTCTGACCTAAAATGTGTTCACTGTAGATGTATTTAATGATCTGCTGCATACAAAGCAATTTAGTTTTCATGGCTCTAGATACAAAGGAAAAGATTAGGATATTTTTCAAGCTGACCAATTTTCCAAGCAGATAAACACGTTAACAAATTAACAAACCAATGTCCGCTCCTGTCCCAGCCCCAGGTATCCATCCCGAGATCCCGCCAAGATGTTTCCCCTCAACACACCACCTTGTGATGGTTCCAGAGCATGCATTAGCCATCACTTGTGCCTCAAACACTCTTAATGATTGAGGGTTGTCTCAGCTTGGCCTTGCATAGATGAAGATACCAGTCTTGCCTGAGCAGTGTTTAATGCCACCTCCCACTCCATAATCCAGAACTCCAACTTAGCTTGGCCACCTCCCTCAGCCTCACCCTTCCCGATAGCTATGTCTGGATTGTCCTTAGGCCAGTTTAAACAACTATACCACATTATTTTTAGAATCTTTTTCACCTACTTGAAAGTCAGTGACAGAGATTGCAAGCACCTACAGTGGCTTGACCAGGCTGAAGGCAGAAGCCCAGAACTCCATCCAGGTCTCCTACATGGGTAGCAGGAACTCAAGTACTTCAGTCACCATCCTCTGCTTCAAGGTTCACATTGGCAGGTGGCTGAATCAAGCCGATGGGGGACTTGAACAAGGCACTCTGATACGAGTTGTGGGCATCCCAAATGGATCCTTAACCTATAAGACACCTGCCCCTCTGTTTTCTACTTGCACGTTGCCCCAGTGTCTTCATGGTTGGGAGGCGAAGTAGATGGAGAAGTACAATAAACTAGAAAAAGTGGGCAAGCCAGATTATAGAAGTTGTTAAATGCCAACTAAGAAATATTAAGATTACATTTTCTAAAAATTGTATCCAAGATTTTAACTGATATGACAATTAGTCATAAGATTGGTGACACAAGTATCAAGTTTTGTGATTTGCCGTAGAAGTATAATTCCATTAAAATTTCCCAAACCCAGAAAGTTGTATGACACTAAAACCTAATGAATCTGATAACTTTCATTATATAACTTTGTTTTCAAAAAGACAGCACTCTGATCTGCTGGTTCAACTCCCCAAATACCCACAAGAGACAAAACTGAGTCAAACCAAAGCCAGGAAATAGGAAAGAAAAATTAATCCAGGTCTCCTCCCATGTGGGTGGCAGGAACCCTATTACTTTAGTTGTCACTATGCCTCCTAGCGTTCACAGTACCAGGAAGCTGGAATAAGGAGTTGGAGTTGGGTTGCATCTAAACCCAGGCACTGCAGCGTTGGACACAGGCATCACTGTAGGCCAAACACCTGTTCCCATTTTTATTACAAAGTTACTGCAGTACACCGAGGATGCACCCTCAACCACCCAAAGACATGCTTTACAGAAAATAGGATAAGTGTTAGATCATATGGCCAAAAAGGGGGAGTAGGGTGGGGATGAGGGCTCAGATATGCAATTGATTTGAGATGGGGAAGTTATTCTAGTTTTCTGATGGACCCTAGATGTAGTCATTTTACCCCTATTGGAGAAGGAGATGGAGGTCTGACGTACACTGGGAGAAGCCAAGGTGAAGCTGGGGAAGAGGAATCAAGATTCAGCCACAAGCCATGGAATCCCTGTAGCCACCAAGAGCAAGATGCAAGACTTGAATCCTCCCCAGAGCCTCTGGGGGGGAGCATGGCTCTGACATCTTGCTTTCAAGCCCAGTGATGCAATCTGTGACTTCTGTCTCCACAACTAATAGAGGAAACTCCTTTATGTGTTAAGTCATCCAGTTTGTAAACATTTGTTACAGCAGCCGTGGGAGGCTACTATGGTTATTCATTTATTATAAACTTGATAGGCAAGCAAATTCTTAATACTTACACCTGCAATTCATCTCTGAAATCCCATCTAGTTAAGCTGAGAAAAAAGTTACATAACTAGTAGAAGGAATCACAATGGGTATGTTGGGTGCCGGGTGCAGTGTTCGTAGTGTGAGGCCAGATCTAGCAGGCTTGATCCAGTTCATGTCAGGTTTTACCTGCCTACACTACCAGGTACACTGTGCCGATTTTAATCTCCCATTCCATTTTCTCTAGGTTATGGGTAGGAAAGTTCATGGAGACTCACGAGTTTAAATATTTAGTTTTCAGGTACATGTCTCATTAGCCTATGTGATTGTTAACTCTTTCATCGCTGTTGAGCAACAGAAGTCAACTGAACAGTAGAGTTGGGAATTTAGTGTTAAAAGGAATATCTAAAATCTGTGATTCTTAGACTTCACTGTGCATCCACAACCTGAGTATTTCATCGAAATTCAGATTCATAGGTCTGGGCGAGACCTGATAGTCTAGCAATTTCCCAACCAGGTGAAGTCCATATTGCTAGACCACAACTTGAGAAGCATCCAGAAGGTGCTCATCTCAGTTCTGTGTGTATATATATATCCTGAAGAAAGTTTTTCGCCTTCTAGCGAGTTTGTGGGGCTCCACCACCACATCAAGACATGCATTAGTGTGAGCAGTACAACACTTGCATGGGGTGAGTTGGATACATTACACCATGTCATCTCAGCACGGGAAAGTGCTGGAACATCTGCGCTCCATACAAAGCATCCTTGCATGTGCAGAGACCCCTGCACTGTGAATCAGTGTTCTTTGATGGTCCTCCAATGACAGCCCTCTAGGCTAAGGAATCCAGCTTTTACATCAAGAATGGTGTCATGTGCAAGCCAGTTAAAGGAATGGAGCCCTGTGCTATCAGGCACCAGCTCACAGATGCCTCGGCCAAGAAGCGAACATGTCTTCTTTCACTCATGGGCCATTTTCTAGAATTGATCACACGGTCTCACACAATGGCAGGAGTTGGGACACGTGGAAGAGTTCACGGAGGTTAAGGAAGCAGTAGACACCTGTCAAATGAACCTAAGTAGTTTCTATCCCAGTTCTATACATTTTTATTTTATGTCAGAGGGGCCCAAGTTACAGGGAGTTTTCATGAAATGATGCTTGTCCATGGCTAGCATGTCTAGGACATAGCACCAGTAAGAGGGGGAAGTCTCGAGTATCATACTAGTTTTATTACTTATATTAATTTTCAACTTTAAACTATAGGTAATTAAGGGTACAGTGTCCATTCCAAGGGCATTCACTTTTGTATTGTACCTCTTGATATATTCATAGAATTTAACAAAAAAAAATCAATGGCAAAATATAAATGTGAACTTAATGTATCATTCATAACAATAAACTAAGTTATATATCAGTGTACATCTAGTTACTATTTAATATCTACTTGTCCTGAAAGTTTGTGCATGCTATCCAGATCTAGAAAAAAACTATTTAAATCCTTGTCATTCTAAACAGTGTTTACATATAGAAAAGCATATGAAGCATAAGTAGATGTTTTAGAAGTATTTTTATAAGATTTTAATATATTACCAAGAAACAGGCCTACAACTCTAAGGCAATCTGAAATATAGATATAACAAGTCAGTAGAAATACTATGCAATCATAGGTCACACAACACTAATGATACAATTAGATTCTTTTGAACCATACATGTGGACATTCACATTTTTATCTGAGTTATTTAATACAAAGGATTTTTGCCAGGCAGAGTTACAGTGAGTTATTAGACAGTGAGAGCCAGAAAGGTCTTCCTTCCGTTGGTTTACACCCCTAATGGCCGCTATGACCAGTGCTGCACCGATCTGAAGCCAGAATCCAGGCACTTCCCAGTCTCCCATGCTGGTGCAGGGACCCAAGTACCTGGGCCATCCTCCTCCGTCCTCCTGGGCCACAGCAGAGAGCTGGACTGGAAGAGGAGCAACCGGGACTAGACCCAGCACCCCAACCGGGACTAGAACCTGGGGTGCTGGCACCACAGGCAGAGGATTAGCCTAGTGAGCCACGGCGCTGGCCCAAAGTAAGGATTTTAAAATAAACGTCAACATTGGACAGTTTCAGTTAAATACGAAAACTAGTTTACTAAAATTGAAATTGTAGCCGGTGCCACAGCTCACTAGGCTAATCCTCCGCCTTGCGGCACTGACACACTGGGTTCTAGTCCCAGTCGGGGTACTGGATTCTGTCCCCGCTGCCCCTCTTCCAGGCCAGCTCTCTGCTGTGGCCCAGGAGTGCAGTGGAGGATGGCCCGAGTGCTTGGGCCCTGCACCCCATGGGAGACCAGGAGAAGCACCTGGCTCCTGGCTTCGGATCAGCGCGGTGCACCGGCCGCAGCGGCCATTGGAGGGTGAAATCAATGGCAAAGGAAGACCTTTCTCTGTCCACTCTGCCCGTCAAAAAAAAAAATTGTAAACAAATCTGAACTCCGTAAGTGAAAGTAAAACATAGGTTACAAGAATATATTTTTGATTTATGTAATTCATAGGCTCATAGAAGATTAGAAAATGTTGCATGTTAAAGAATTCAAACGACCCAACAGAAAAGTGGGGGAGATGTAAATATTCCACCATCTTTAGAGGAATAAAGAGAGAACATCTGAATATATTCCTACACTACCAGAAATCAGGGGAAAGGCAAGAGGATGCCGTTTCAGCTCAGACAGGACGCTCTTGATCACTAAATGAGAAAAGGAGGGAAAGAAGCAATGCTGTTGGGCATTTTGACACAATCTGGAGAGTAACTCAGTAACGCCTAGTGAACTTGCAGATGTGGCTGCCCTAAACGTGGGGACTCCTGGATGTCTATTCTACAATGGACATTCTCTAGACTAGAGAATTCCCCCACAGGAACAAGTTTGTTTGTTGCAGGGATATTTGTAAGTAGTGCAAGAACGGAAACAAGACAAGATCACTACCCCTCAGTTGGGATAACTGTATAAATAAACTGGCTTACTTAGATATTAGAAGCCACAAGAGTTATTAGATGAACCATGACACCATGTCTTAATAGTTAACAACAAAAACAGTGTACAAGAGGGTAAAGGAGTGTATGAGATAAAAACTTAAGCAGAATCAGAAGCTGCTTACCAGGAGGTACAAACTTAGATACACAGAACTTCAGTCTCTAGGGAGGCAAGCAGAGGTTATGGATGGGAGCCCAGTGTAGCTGTATCTTTTCCTTTAGAACAAAGGAAACTCTGAAGCCAATATAGAAAAATGCTAACAGCTGTTAATCCTGGGTGGTCGGTACATGAATGTCTTATGTTATTTCATTGCTTTCTGCACGTTTGAAAAATTCAATGAAAATGTTTAAATTTCCAGGTTTATTTTTTCAATAAAATACTTTGATATCTACAAATGGCTGATCTCATCACATTGATGCTTTCAAGATATTTTAATGAATATCACACTGGAAATTGTGATGCTTAATTCATTTTCATGTACAGTTGTGCCAAAATCCTCCATGGGAGGGTATTACTTATATGGAAGTCATTGGTCTTGAGTGTTGTAGTACATAAGAACTGTACTACATAAAATTGTTAGAACACAGGATAGAAAAAGAAGTGGAGAAGCCAGACAATAGATATGTGCAGGCATTTAGTCCTAGCTGGGGTGCAAATTCAGCAAGAACTATTCTTTTCATCCAATTTTACTGCTTAAAGATGGCAACATTGAGATACAGGAACATGTCACACTTTAACAGGGTGGTGAGTTGGGACATGTTTGATTTCTTACAACTTACTGGAAAGCACAAAAGTGGATTTCTGGTGTGGCCACAGGTCACTATGAAGATTGCAAGTTGGGAGCTGTCTCTCCCAGGTCCTGCCGCAACTGGGGTGGGGGGTACCGGGGAGAGGTGGTCAGAGTAGGCATAGGAAGTAGCTGGGTCACATCTGAGGCTCTTTCCTACCCAGTTCTTTGTCCCTTCTCCCATCCCATCCCATCCCTTCTCATACCCTATTACTACGTATTTAATTGTTGGCTATTTCACAGAAGCATAAAAGGTCTTTAACAGTTTAGTGAGGCTACAACTTGAGATGTACCATGAGTAGTATCAAGTTGCACTGCTCTGGTCTGCTTGCTCACCCAGGGTCACAACCAGTCTCTTTTCCAGGGTTTATCACCCTGCAAGAGTTCAGAGCTCCCCAGTGTATGCATACCTTTTGAACTTAATGGAGATCTGTGGTGGGAACATAGACAACGTTTTTGGAAATGTGACAGCCCCTGAAAGGAACAAGACATCCTCCAAAAACTAGTGTGCTATCAAAGGCCACCTTGCTCCCATCACACCAGGACACCCCAGATCACACGTCCCCTTGTGAAGTTTAACAATGAGAAGATTTCATATCTCCATGCTGATCCCTCCAAGGCCAACCCTGCAGAAGGGTCAAGTGAACAAAGGGACCCTAATTCTCAGTTGTATGACAACAGCCCCACTCAGAAGACAATGAAGTCTGTAGCTCCGATTCTATGAAATAGGTGGAATACCTTTGCCTTTGTTTGCTTATCTGTAGTGGAGACACACCTAACACATATGCTGTGTACTTATCCTAAAAGCAATAGGATCACTTATCTGCTCGAGTAGGATAACTTCTGAATAGGAGAAGCCTGTTTTCCATGACAACACCGTCAACCAGGCATTGACCACCCTTAAGTCAGAGGGAGCAAGGTTTCCATCATCGACTTACCCCAGGGCCAGTTTATTCCCCAAACATCCACATTGCAAGAGAAACTCTGGACCTAGTCTATGAAAGAAATCCCCAATTACCCTAATTTCTTCTGTCAAGGAATGCTCAGAGCAATTCTGTGGATCTTGCATACTGCACAAGAATGAAGGAGAATACTTTACTCTGTCATTCTAGTTTTAAGCTTCTTTACCCTAATGTAGGATTCTTAAAGGATTATGGAATATTGTGGCCTACTCCTATTCAATAAGTGTTAGTGCCGGCAAAAACCAATCTGATATGGTAGTTCGCAAATTCACGTACTCATAGGGTTTGTTTTTTGGAATGCATTTCCAATATAAAGTATCATACAAGTCATTCATCTAAAGAAAAGTAAGTCCATCAACATGGTTTACAACTTTAAGTGGAACTTGCCAGAAAACATAATTGAACAAAGATCCAAGTTATAGCAGAGCTTACATGTAGCTGATGGGCAGGAGTACTCAGAACAGAGAGCACAGCTAGTGCAAAGACCCTGAGGCAGGGCCACCTGCAGTGCCAGAGGACCAGCAGAGACTGAAGGAACTACAGGTAGAGGGTCAGGGTCTTGTTCAGTGTCATATCCTGGAGTACACGCACACCTATCAGGCCAGAGCTCATTTTAAAGACATTGCATTTTGCTCCCACCAAGATAAGACACTGGAGTATTTTCTAGAGGGAGGCAACTTGAGATGCAGGGTTTTTGACAGGCAGAGTGGACAGTGAGAAAGGTCTTCCTTTGCCGTTGGTTCACCCTCCAATGGCCACCACGGCTGGCGCGCTGCAGCCGGCGCACCACGCTGATCTGAAGCCAGGAGTCAGATGCTTATCCTGGTCTCCCATCCGGGTGCAGGGCCCAAGCACTTGGGCCATCCTTCACTGCACTCCTGGGCCACAGCAGAGAGCTGGCCTGGAAGAGGGGCAACCGGGACAGAATCGGCGCCCTAACCGGGACTAGAAACGGTGCTGCAGGAGGATTAGCCTGTTGAGCTGTGGCGCCGGCTTGAGATAAAGTTTTGAGAACATTTTACAGGCAAGAGTGTATGTTGTTAAAGGGCATCAAGCAGAGACCTGCTAGAAGTAGCCAAGATTGTACATCAAGAAAATAGTAAGTTAACCCTCAAAGGTAGCAATGAACAGCTCTACTTTGAAGCCACAACCTGGTTTATGCTGATGGATTTAATGCAGATGGAGTAAAGAAAAGCTAAAATGAACCCGAGGTTCTTGTAACCCAAGCAGGCTTTGAGGATAAGTTGGCCTTACACCATGGCGTGGGGAAACGTGGCAGGAGTTAGTCTGAAGGTGATAAGTTTACGTTCCAGGTTAGCGAGTATGTGACTCTTCAGTTCTGGTATGGCAGGCAGCACTATGTGTGTGTGTGTCCAAGTACAGAGTAAGGCCATGAGGCTCTGCAGGAGGGTGGCCCTAACAGGCTTCCATACTGGCGTCTGTGTGGCAAGAGGAAAGACCACTTCTACATCCACTCCTGCCATTTAGCGACTCCAACCTGTGATATCTCCTGGGCAGAAAGGACATGTGTGCATACACAAGATAATTTTTCAAGGACAGTATGGTCCAATTCCATGTTAGAAAAATGCTATGCCAGTAGACCAATATTCTTAAGGAGCAAACACTTAGAAGTACAAACCCAGAGAATCCCTGGTAACTCTGGATAGATCCAGGTCCCATGTCTATGGGATTCCCAAGCCACAAAGTGCTCCCTCCCAGAACACAGGGACAGCACTCCGAAGACATGTTTTTGCCCACACTACAGACCCGAGTGCCTTTACCATTAGGCTAATTAGCAGTTTTTCCCACCTTAACCAGTTTAAGATTTTGTTCTACATGAAGCGCCCCATTAGTAACCATGAAAACAGCTATGTTTTTCAAAATAGGACATAATTGTATTTAATTTACAGCTAATATCCAGAAACTGAGGAGAGCACAGAAAATGCACTTGGCTGGAATTAAAAACATGGCTTGAAGCTCATTTTCCCCAAACTTCATTTACTGAGACATCCAAGACAAGTTTCAGACTGAAGACTTCCTGCATCCCTGGAATTCCCTTCATCCTCCTGACATTGGCCACAACCAGGGGCTGCTCTCAGGGTGCCTCTGACATGCCCTTGTCCAAGCTCCAAAGTCCTCACCCTTTCAAGCCAGAACGAGAGGGTTCTCCCTCTGCTTCTCTATTTCCCACTGGGACTCTTCCAGTTTTAGTCTCTTTACCTCTAATTCCTCCACGAGAGTACATGTTTTTCAAATTTCTCCTTATATAAAGCTTTTCTGTGTGATAAGGAACTTGTGTACATGTGTGTGCATGCATGTGTATGTGCGTGTGTGTATGTGCATGGGGGTGGGGGGCTTGAGTGTTTAATGAAGACTTCATTTGTCTACTAGGAGTTGGAGCTACTGAAGATACCATCAGGATGACACACTAGTTTCATCATCAGGTGACTCCTGTGAGCTGCACAGGTGTTCCCTCCTAAACTTGACTGTGTTTAGGTGTTGTCTGCAGGTAGTAAGTGTCAGGACTGGCACTTCCTTGAAGATAGTTTTGGCATTTGGTGGGGAAGAGACAGGTTGTGTGCATTTTAACAAACATGCAGCACAGAATTAGAGAAAAACCTCAAATAGCTTTGAAATGGGGAAGGCTGAACAGATTCTGCAGGGTAAAGTAGGAGTCTCCGGGGTAGGTCCCTGGAGAACATAGAAGAATGAGCGCAAAGGAGGAGTGAACATGGCCTTCCAAAGAGCTCAGTGGCCCTTTGGTGGCAGAAGTGAGGGGCAGCAGAGCTGAGAAGGCAGACAGAAGTTGGCCTCTAATTTAGATGGCACAGACCCTGGGCCAGTCCCAGCCTTTGCAGCCACTTGGGGAGTGAACCAGTGGAAGCCCTTCGTCTCTCGCCTCACTCTACCACGCTACCTCTCAGTGGAGAATAGGTTTGAAGCACTATTTTACTCTTTGAATCAATGTGAAGATGGAGGCAAAAGCCAACACTCCCTCCTACCTCATTCTGATGCTGCAGCCTGGCACTACTGCCAAATGATCTTTCTCCCACATCCAGAGAATCACTCTTGATTTTCAGAACACACTTATACCTATGCAGAAGAGTGTGTTTCCTGGACAGGTCATGAAAATTGCCGTGTGATGGATTCAGCATGATCTCCACAGTCCTTGCTCTGCGACTTTCAGTTGCAGACGTGGCCCATGTGGCTTTAAAACACTGTCAGCTATATTTAGAGCACTCCTCTGAATCTGACAATTGGATCATACATTCCTTTATTTTTATGCTCCGTTTTCCACTTCATCCCCTTTCCACATTGAGTCATGCCTCCTGTCAGAAGCTGGTCATGTCTAAAGCTTTCTTCCAGCCTTCCTGACAAAGGGAGACCTCTCCCAGGTAAAATCCACCTTGAACAGTTCACCTTTCTTCACATCGGGTTGGCCGACTCATCAGGAATTGTGTTCTTAATGAAACTCCCAGTCTGTTGCTGTACCCCAGGGGCTTCCAGGAAATCAAGGACCCAACAGATGGACCAAATGCCCCCGTATTCAGAGCCAAAGGAACGATGTGGAAAACTCATAAGATGGGGAAAATTCCTTATGTGGGAGTTTCCGATCGGCACTGACAGTTTATTAAGGATGGGAGGTCTTCAAGTAGCACCATGTGGGAGGTAGAAGAGGCTCTTGGAAACAGGAAGTGATTTGCGATAAGGAGTTGAATGAGGGCACTGTCCTGCAGCCCCAGTCCTCATTGTGTTTATCAAGTCAATGAGGATGAGAGTCAACCTTCAAGATCAACAGTCCAGTCTCTAGCAGCCTTTTCCTCACTCAGGAGTGGATTTCACCTTTCCTGGAGTCCAGACTGTGATAGCCAATTAGCAGAAAAGATGAAGGTGAAATTAAAACCATGTAAAGAGCTTTTCACAATGGCCCAAGAAAAAAGAGCCTGTGAGAATACAGATAACTCTTACACGGATGAAGAATGAGACAGATTCAATTACTTAAATCACATCTCTCCTAGCTGATGAGAAGCGGCATTCTGCCAGTTTCTACTTGAGACTGTAGGGGAAAATTCTTTCTTACTCAATATGACTGTTTAAGATTTCAACTATGAGAAAGTGTTTGCATGATTAAAACAAAAGAAACCTTTAAAAAGCTATGCAAAAAGGTGAGCTTGCTGAACTATTCCCAGTGGCTCCCACCCCCACTCCCCCACCCCCGTTTCAGGGAAGCACTGTTGAGTGAAACACAGGTGGATAGAACATGAATGGTGCACATTGTCCACCGTGCGAAGCACAAATATTGTTGCCAAAGTCCTAAAATCTTAACATTAGGAAAACCTGGGCAGTTTGTTGTCATCTCTTATGTCCGACTTTAGCTAGGCTCTTTAAGTGGGATTACATTTAAATTGAGATTAAGGATATTTTTGCTAAATTCACTAGAATCAAGTAGAATGATCTGAATCCCTAACACTTGACCTGATGGTACCTGTGGAAGCAATATTAAGTATTCCTTAGGTAATGAACCTATAGGAACAGATAACACGCTTTTCACCACTTTGCCCCCTAGTGCTGCACACATGTGCAGCAGGTGAATGCAAAGCTGCCTGGGAGATGCCAGGAGTGTTCCTCCACCTGCTTTGTCCTGCGAAGGTGAAATAGAGTCCCCTTATGGATGGGCTGGTATGAGTATATGATCTTTGTTCATTTATCTCTAGATTTTGCACCCAAAGGAAAGGCAGTTTCAATCTGTTACATCAAAAAGAACACTCACTGCTATGAGCAAGTTAAGCAATGAAGAGATAATAAACAGACTTCAAAGACCTGTGCCCACTGAAGATCATAGCTACATGATATTACTAGTTGTTCCTTCTCCCCCACTCCATGCATCTTCCTCATAGTTCTGGGTGAACGGTCTCAGTCTTTGGGGAAAAAAGAAAAATCAGTGAGTAGCAATTGAGAGGTTTCCCTTCATGTGAGAAGAGTTCTTAAACAGAGCAAAGGGGGAAACGTAACTTAGCATTGCAATTACCTGGCTTCCTCTGGTGTCTCTTCTTAGCATAAGGTCCACATATCACAAATTGTTTCTAAATTCATAGCTCAGTTCCCATTTTCTCATTTTATATAGTTAATATCGTTATGGTGTTTCAAGGACCCTTTAAGTCCCTCAATCACTCCCAGGAAAAAAATTACAATAAAAAGAATTAAACCCAGTTGGATAGCAAAAGAGACAAATGCAAATTTAAAGACTAAGAAATAAAAAGGGGGGGAGATCTTTAGAAATAGTTATTGCATCTTTAATGTTTTAAGGTGCTAAAATTGAGTTACAGAAATGGATTAGTCAGTACTGGGCATTAAGCAGAAGCAATTAGCACAGTCTAGCACATTCAATTCCAATGGTAACTTTGGAAAGTTAAGGCCAAGGCTAGTTTTTGGCCAGTTTCAAACTAAGGAGACACCACTGAAAAGATCTGCGGCCAGCTGAAACCACATTTCCATCAAAGGGCAGCTGGGGGTCACCCAACCATCTCTTCCAGGACATCAAAAGAAGATGAGCCTAATTGCTTCAGCCTTAGCTAGTTAAATGGTTAAGTGCAGAGCCGTTTTTTCCAGTGTGTGATGGAAAATGAATGATCTTGTGATGGAGCTGCAGAGCAGGCTGCCCACACGGCCTCCTGTTCCTGTCCTTCCTGGGTGTGTAGCACACGACAGGCACCACACGATTCCTAGCTGTCTGAAGTCTCGTGACCAATAGCAGGTGCTTTTCAACCAGTCGGCTCTGTGGACTGTGGGCAAAACATGTTTTTCCTATGAGAAGGCTATACCTTTTCTGGGGAAGTGAGACTTCTAGATTACATCTGGACAGTGTTTTGTTTTGAATAAATACTGAACAAAACACAATCTAATAAGATGTCTGCCTCATCATGAATGAGCTTTACTGAATTTTGCCAGAAAGTAGTCTCCCACAATGTCACTGTCCTTCTCTGCTCCTCCCTCTCAGCGTTTACCCAGCTGTAATTATAGGTATCATCACACTGTGCACACTTCCCCTACAGCTTATTCTTTAATAGGAGGTCCCCTCCACAACACCTTCACTCAACGGCCAGTCCTGAAGTATGTGGTTACATGACTATGTGCCAGGATTTGGGTGGCCACATGGCTGTTGACAGGCTATGAAAGAAATACATCTTCTGTCATCCATTTTTTCAAATGTGTTACCTGCACACGTGCACGCACACACACACACACCCCTCCACAGGTGTTTTGCCTTCGATACTGTTAAACTATTTGTTGCGTGCAATATGGAACAATCTACCTTATTGCTGTGTAATATGAATGCTTGTTCCTAAGGTAGATACTTCTGTATTTCACCCTCCCAGTGTTTCACCAGAAAAAAAAAAGTCAAAGTATTTCATTTCAAAGTCTTCCCCTTAGCAAAGATTAAATGGAATATGAGAACTTAATTTCCTTGGCTATGAAGATAAAACACATTGTGAAGAACTCTGAATCCAGAGACAGGATCAGACAATTCTGTTAACAGTGTAAGACACATTTCTGTAATGGCATGTGTGAAGCAGAAGGCACTGGGGGCCTGTGGACAGCTTCCGGGTCTCTGAATCATTGACATGGAAGGTAGAACCTGCTACTCATGTACATTTGTAGCTGAAGCATTTTATCTGGTTCTCAGTGATCCAGAATGACTAAGCCACTAGAGAAAGTCTATTGTCTCAAAACTCCATTTCAGTTCTGAACAGAAATAGGGATGAGGCAGTTATGCACATAGACCTCGTGACCCACCAGGACACAGGAGAGGCCAAGGCTGAGGCCAAGGCTCCGGTGAGGACTCCAGCGTCAGAGCTGCCACACCTCATTTGCACACAGATCCCATTGACTTCCCGAGACAAATGGGGAAGACCCTTTGAAAACGACATACCCAGAACAGTGGAACATTAGATTCCTAGACTAAGAGTAGAGCAAGGACGTCATAGATTCTAAGTAGCAGGTAGCTGACAGCACCCTGTTTGTGGAAATTGACCCTATGCATTCCACGCACATGCATCAGCTGTACTCGAAGTCCTTTTATTCAATCCCATCACTTGCTCTTTCCAAGTTCTTCAGGAAACCTTAGGATTGTAAGGAAAAGGGGATTGCAGTAGATATTGGAAAACTGTATTGGTAATCTGACTTCATATTTAGAGAAAATCTTGCCAACGATGCACAAGAAGGATGGATGGGGGAAACGCAGTGGTGAGGTTCTCAAACACCTGGGGGCAAAGCAAATCCCACAGCCCCAGTGGTGGCACAGCTGGAACGAGGCCTCTACAGTGAAGTCTGAGACAACAGGAGAGCAAAACCCCAGGAGTGAAAACAGCCAGTGTGCAAACGCCCTTGGATGTCTTCCTCATCCAAAACAGCCGAGACCTTGTTTTTCCTCATTACTCTTCCTATGGCCTCAGCAAGCAAGGATCAGATAGACAAGTGGACAGAAAGATACAAGGTTACACTTAAACTCATTGTGATATACGTAAGCATATGCACATTGTAACAAGAACATTGATATTAGGCCTATTTCTAATTCAAACTTACAGAGCCTATATGGTAGATGAAGGAACCAGTTTGGGAGTGTCTTATAGAAATATTTACATGGTCTTGAAATTGACCTTCAGAAGACAGTACAGGAAGGGTTTCAGACACATAGGCACACACACAACTTTAACTAGGATAAATTAGGATAGGAGACCAACAAAGCTGATTTCGCCCTTCAGATTTATCTGTACTGACCAGGAATGCTGTTGTGAGTAGGTTTCATAAGTCATGAGCGACCATGGGGCATCAGCTGTCGGAGGAACCCTGGCTTGGGCAGGTGTTACACTCATGTTAAGTGTGCAGTGACATCATGCCAGTTCCTTGGACTTCTGAAGAAAGCCAGGTCTCCATCACACACCACTGGCATGTTTTCAGAGCTAGAGTACCGTCTGACTGAATCCAAGTTTCCTGTGGGCTCATATTTGGAAGGAATGTTTTGGCAAGAGGAAATACCATAGGTGAGAAGGAGGTGGTGTTAAGACACTTGCTGTGAGCAGTCTGACAGGTAGACCAGTTGACCACATAGCACTGAGGTTAGTAAGCACTAGCTTTGGGTTTCCCATTAGCCTTACTGGTCTCTTTCAAAGTACATAAGAAAGATAGTATTAATAGTAATAAGTGTCACTAGTGATAAGAACCAAATAAAACCCATAAGGGCCTATTGACTTACGGTGCTGCACAGCATGATGTCAGCATTGGGCATAGAGAGGGGTCTGTAAACCAAGCCAGCCCAGCCCCACGAAGGTGGAGACCATGAGTGACAGCTAGCCCTGGTGACCATGGAGAGGCTGCCTGTGTCTCTGGTAGGAAAGGAACCAAGAGGGTTCTGGGTACTGAGGAGATTCAGCAAGGAATTTGTGAAGTGCGCAACTCTCCTGCAAAGGGGATCCCGTCACAGCCAGAGATGCTCTCAGCCTACCCAACATTTAACAAATTCTATGTGTTAGAAGTTTTAGTTACATTGGCCGGCGCCGTGGCTCAACAGGCTAATCCTCCACCTTGCGGCGCCAGCACACCGGGTTCTAGTCCCGGTTGGGGCGCCGAATTCTGTCCCAGTTGTCCCTCTTCCAGGCCAGCTCTCTGCTGTGGCCCGGGAGTGCAGTGGAGGATGGCCCAAGTGCTTGGGCCCTGCACCCCACGAGAGACCAGGAAAAGCACCTGGCACCTGGCTCCTGCCATCGGATGAGCGCGGTGCGTCATCTGTGGCGGCCATTGGAGGGTGAACCAATGGCAAAGGAAGACCTTTCTCTTTCTCACTGTCCACTCTGCCTGTCAAAAAGTTTTAGTTACATTGATTCAGTTTCAATTCATTCAGTATTCTGATTGAGAATAAGCTAAAAGTTAACCCAAAGCGAGATCACACCTCGGCTTTTCATTTTGAAGTGCAGTGCTATTTGCCACCTCACAAACTGTAAGGCGAGATCCATCCCCAAAGGCGTATGTACGTAGTGCGCTCCCTGCCGGCTCACCACACTGACTGTCCATCATCTGCACCAAGAATACAGAACTATCAGGCTGAAAGCCTAACACGTTGGATGAGGGATGGGAGTCAGTTACGTTTGCAGATCTCGACATTCTGATTGGCTTGTTAAAAAGGTGAGCCAAGAGGCTAAAGAAATAGCTATAGGGGATAACCACAGCATAAGTTGTGATAGGTTAGGATGAGAGGCTGAGTTAGGTATTTAGTATTAAAGTTCCAGTTGTAAAGTTATGGGTTAGAAGATCAGTCACTGCACTATTTCCAGATGAGAAGTCTATCTCATAGAACTGTCATGAAGTCTTAAACTCTAGGCATCTTTGCTTGTGTTTCCTTACATTGGTTGTATTCTGGTTCCTTCAGAAGGTTGATGAATGGCACTGAAAGAACTTTAGAAGGGGCCGGCACTATGGTGCAGCAGGTTAAAGCCCTGGCCTAAAGTGCTGGCATCCCACATGGGTGCCGGTTCTAGTCCCAGCTGCTCTTCTGATCCAGCTCTCTGCTATGGCCTGGGAAAGCAGAAGATGGCCCAAGAGCTTGGGCCCCTGCACCCGTGAGAGCCAGAGAAGCTCCTGGCTTCAGATCAGTGCAGCTCTGGCCATTGCAGCCATCTGGGGAGTGACCAGTGGATAGAAGACCAGTCTTAAACTTTAGAAGTCACAAAATTACAACTCCATCTTATATTTTAGTTATTGTATGTAACTGTCTTTGTGTAAGCAAAGCTAAATGAAACCAGTATTAACTATTGATTTGTATTAAGTTTGATAGTGTTTATAAAGCACTAAGTACAGAAGTAAATATAACTTGTCCTCTATTGAAGATTTTAATGATACACTAGAGACATTTTAAAAAGGAAGTTTTCTATGATTCAAAACAGCTACCTGGAATATGTAAAGAAATACGTAGAAGTAGAAGGCAGGAAGCAAATGCAGATAAGGCTAACCACATGAAGACACTTAGGAGACCTAGGTAGGAGACTCCGCATTCACACCAAATCTTAAAAGCAACAAAAACCTCACCTTGAAAGAATGTGGGAGCACAGACAGCAGCTACTGCAGAAGAATGGGATGCGTACCATAACCATGACAGCACTAATCGAGACAGATAAGACTTGGACTTTGTCTGAACTATACCTGCATCTAAGTGCTTTTTAGTATTGCCTTATTTAGTCCTCCCAACAACCCAATAAAGTACTGTTTGTCTCACTTATAAGAAAGCTCAGAAAGACATTAAGTAATTTGCCTAAGTTCTCAGAACTCGTGAGTGGTACAGAAGAATATCGATCATGTTCACCCACTCTCCAGGGCTTGTGTCATGTGCTTGACTGCAGTTTGGTCTCACATTTAACTGGACCTGTTGGGAGACAAGGGACAACTAGATTCCTAGAGGGACTTCATGATAGCCTTGTCATCTCGAGGTAAGGAGTTGGACTTTATCCAAATGTAGTTGATAGAGAATCATTGAAGAATTTTAAACCGTAGGAATAAGTGAAATGTAACACATACACCTTTGACCAAAGGTGAGAAAACTAGAGGGCAGTTTTATTGGGAAAAGATGACATACGTCAAAGACCCCTTAAGATTCATCAAGCCTGTGGGATCTTCCTTGATGTAGCTAGTGAGGACTTGGTAGCTGTAGCTTCAGGAGCAGAGGGAACACACTGGCAGCTCCAACACTCGACTCTTAGATGCAAGGCCTGGGCAGCAGATGGAAAAGTCAGGAAGGCTGGTGAGGGTGCATGTCAAGACCATGTGGTAGGTGCTGGCATTGTGTGGTGGAGCTGGTCAAGTTGTCACTCTGGACTCTGGCATCCAAGATTAGAGCCCCAATTCAGGTCCTGAGTACTCCATTTCCAATCCATCTCCCAGCTATTGTACCTGGGGAAGCAGAAGATGGCCCAAGTGCTTGGCCCTTGCCACCCACAAAGACCAGGACAGAGTTCCTAACTCCTAGATTTGGCCCAGCCTAGACCTGGTTATTGAGCTAAATGGGGAGTGAACCAGCAGAGGAAAACTCTCTCCCTATTGCTCTGCCTTACAAATAGATAAATGTTTTTAAAAGTTCATGTGGTGAGATAAAAGGCACCTCTTCGCTCACTTTAGCTCCCATTTTGATTTTAAAATCATTTAAAAGGCAGAATTATATAGAGCAAAGCAGAGGTCTTCCAGCCACTGATTCACTCCCAAAATAGCCACATGGGCAGGGATTAGGCCAGGCCAAAGCCAGGAGCCTGGAATTCCAGCGGGTTTCCCATGTTGGTGGCAGGGGCCCATGTACTTGAGCCATCTTCCAACTGCTTTCTCAGGTGCATTAACAGGGAGCTAGTTTGGAAATGGAGCAGCCAGGACTCAAACTGGCGTTCATATGATATGCCCTCTTTGCCAACAGCCCCTTAATCCACTGCACCACAAACAAGGCCAGCCTCTCAACTCCCACCTCTTCCTACGGACCGAACATTTACTTCCTCCCCAAAGTTCTTATGTTGAAATCCTTACCCTGTTGTGGCATTGAAAGGCAGGGCCCACTGGTAGATGAGGGATTAGGAATGGGATTACAGGCTTTTAGAAGATACTCCAGAGAGCCCGCACCCCTCCATCCCTTGGGACACCAGGAAGTGATGGCCATTCATGATCCTGGAAGGGTGTTACCAGAAACAGAGCCTTCCAGCCTTGAGAAGTTTCTAAGCCACCCTACCTATGGTACTTGCTACAGCAGCCCGAATGGACTACATAGTTTAGTTCTCCGCTTCTAAGCATCCTCAAATATCTCCTGAAATAAACACTCTGTATTCCCTTTCTATTGCCTCCATTTTGGGCTTTCATTCTCTGAGCCAACCTACTTCAGAGCAACAGAAGTGACAGTCACCCCCCATCCTCATGCATTTTACTGTTTTTGCCTCCAGGACTCCCCAGACATGATTCTGGAAAAAGGTTCCCAAGACACCTTCAGAGACTATGCATTTCTGTCCACATCTTCCTAGGCTCCATCACATTTTCGAGTGCTACTTTGAGTCCTTCCTCCAAGTACTCATTAGTCTCTTACAGCAGTGACAAGGGGATCTTAAAGCTCTCAAGCATGAGAGCTTTAACAAATCCCATTCATTTCCAGCTCCAGAAAAATCATCTCTCCCCTTTGCTGGCAATGTCCTGTTCCTGGACTTATGGTCTACAGAGGAAAAAGCCACTTAAGAGATCCATCCAGTCTGCACCCACTCTCCCCATGACATGATCCGCCTTGAACCACAAGGACACGGTATCACCACCTTCCCTGTGGCTGCAAGGGAGCTGGGTCTCTGTACTTTAGAAGTACTATAAAGAAACATGCATGAGTCTCCCAAGGCCCAGAGCAACAGGAAAAAAAAATGAACATTCTGTGCATAGCTCCTCCTTCCTGTGCAATTCACTAGGATTTCTATGGAAAATGTAACAGGCTGGTATTGTGGCACAGGTTAAGCCATTGCCTGCAACTGTCACCCCATATAGGGGAGTTTGAGCACCAGCTGCTCCACTTCTGATCCAGCTTCCTGCTAGTGGCCTGGGGAAGAAGATGGAAGCATAGGTGCTAGGGGCCCTGCACCTATGTGAAAGACCCAGGTGAAGTACCCAACTCACTGCCTGGCCCAGCCCTGGCCATTGCAGCCATCTTGGGAGTGAATCAGAGGATGGGTGATCGGTCTCTTCTATAATTTTTTTAAAGTTTGAAAGGAAGAAGATGTAACAGGTATCACCTCAAAACCCCATGTTCCCTCAGAAGTAATTTATCAACTCCTGATGAAATTTTCAGATAAGACTGACTTATGAGTGATGGCTTCTCAGGTCAAGGTGTGTCCATGAGGTCTGAGAGATTTCTCTACATTTTCATGTAATCCCCTTTCTATTTTTTAGAGGTGCTCTTACTATTAACACTGAGATTCCCTGGTTTTTCCTCTTAGCCTGTGGTCTTTTTCTCAACTCTGAGCCATCACAGATACTCTGCAGGTGTGAGGACCTCTGTAGACCACTCAACTGTCCCCAGTCTTCTGAGTGACTGACTTTCCTGGACCTATGAAAAGACTTCAAAAACAGTCCTGCAATTAACATACTTACCTTGGTGCAAACGGATTTTGCAGTCCATGCACAGTTGGTCATCACACACATTTCCCATGAACTTTACCCGGAGACACACAGGTATTTGCATATGCCTCAGGCTCATCACCAACACAGCACAGCCTCAGGAGCTTGCGACCAAGTCTATCTCCAAACTGGTGCCCGAGTATTTTCCCATCCTTAGATATTGGCACTACAAGTTGCCAATCACCCAAACCAGAAAGTTTAGCATGTTCCTAGCAGGTACCCCCAGGGTTAGCATTTGGTGTCACTTCTGTTCCTCAAAGATTGTGAGTAGATGTGAGGACTTCCTGGAGGAATCCAATTCTAAAGTCAGAGCCAGGAGAGCCACCCAGGATCTCTATCAGGTGCCCTCAGGAGAACTGTGACCATTTTCTTAAAGATCAGTCAACATTTTATAGGCTTATGTTGGGGATCTTCCAATTGCTCCGTAAGGAAGATCCTGAACAAAAAACTTGGATCCCATTCTTATAGTCTGATGATCAAAGCTTATAAGAGATTAAAATTATGGTCTGAAAGTAAGAAATGACAGTGGGAATATCCATTTAAAATGAGATGCATTATTAGCATAGTAACTCATTTCTACAGGCTTTCCTGCCTCCACTATTGATTTGGTCAAGTCTACAAATTACAGCAACAAATCACTTTATGGAACAGATAAAAACCCATGTACTAGGTCACCCTGAAGTTGGTGATAGTCCCAACTCTTAAGTTGTCATCCATTTTGATTCTTCATGTGTTCACATGAAAAGTTCTCCCTACCCAAAATAGGATGGTCCAATTGAACAGTTCGAAAGGCAAGAAGTTTGCCTTCCACCCCAGCAACTTCTTCCAAGGAGTTCAATCATGTAGCAATACCCATGACTTTCTGCTTTGAAGTAAGTGAAGTTGAAGTGCAGGGTCTAGAACTTTTAAAGATTTACTTGAAAGTCAGAGTTAGAGTCTTCCATCCACTGGTTCACTCCAATTGGCTGCAATGGCTAGAGCTACGCCAATCCGAAGCCAGGAGCTTCTTCCAGGTCTCCCACATGGGTGCAGGGGCCCAAGCACTTGGGCCATCTTCTACTGCTTTCCCAGGCCGTAGCAGAGAGCTGGACTGGAAGAGGAGCAGCCTGGCGCTTCAGGTCAGGGCATTAACCCGCTGCGCCACAGCACCGGCCCCTAGAACTTGTGCTAAAGTATTTATGATTTGGCCATTTCAGGGTGAACTTGAAGTTTAACAGATGAGGACCACCTATTGTAACATGAACAAGATTTGGTTTAGATCTGATCAAAGTCTTGAGTTCACACATTAGATCCATAAGTTGATCACTTTCCACAGGTGCAGTGGTTCACGCAGTATAGTTGTAACTCAAACAGAAGCCGAGTTTCCTGTGGATTCCTTCCAGTTGACAATATCAAGATCTGTTGATGCAGTCACCAGAAAACTGGCATCTCTTTGCCTGTGACATCTGAAATCTTCCACATTCAGTAAGAAGGAAGAGGTGAGAAGGGGACAGAGAAAGGACAGGGAGAACCGATAAGCCCCCGGTGTCTCACAAGTTGGTGCCTCTATGGGATTGTAGCTGTGGTTGTCAGAGACCTAGCGTGGGAGGTTTTCTAATTGATCACGAGCTCCTTGGGGGAACACCATCTCCAAGTGTAAATTAATAATCGCTTTCAAGAGGATGGTGCTTAGTTTTTAATGTTATCTCCATTGTGTAGAAGTGGTCTGAAGAAAGCGACTTTACAATAATTTTGACAGTACATGAGTAGGCAAATAATTGTGTTGGCCTATTTATAAACACCCATGTGTGTTGCCTGGGACAATCTGTGGAGTTTAAGATTATTTCAGACAGAGCGCAACATATGTAGGACAGGCATTTCTTAAATCCCAGCTCACCGGGGGTAGATGCTGATGTTTGCCTGAACAGCTTAAAGGTATTTAGCAAAAACTCAGAATAGTAACAGACCTATCCTGCACCCTTTGCATCCCTGGCGCATCCCAAGCATACCCTGTCTTGCTATCTTATGGAGCCTCCAGTTAGGGTGCGGGACCCTGCGGAGAAACTTTGGTTACTAAGCAATGCCCTGGAGTCCTGTCCCCGTGTTGTTTTCTCATTACAAGGAGGCTGGGAGGCCCCGCGCGCATGGCAGGGCCATGCGACTCCACCGCCAGCTCCCATTGTCGCCCGTAAGAACATTCCCATAGAGCGGGCCCCAAGGACAATAAACAGCATATGCAAAAAGCAATGACATAACCCTGGGCGCCGATAAAGGCTGCGTTTCCCAGGCCTGGCAGGCTGCAAGGGGGGCGGCCCTGGGTGCCTGGAAGGAAGCCGGTGCAGGCGGGCGGCGACGCGGTCCTGGTGCCGGCGCCCCGCACAGAAAGCCCAGAAGTGGGCGGGGGCTCCTGGCCTCCCCAAATCAATCCCAGGAAGTCTGAGGCCGCGGAACCGTTTCCTGTCCACTCTGTGGGAAATTTAGCCGAGTGCAAACGGCCGGCAACAATGGGACAATATATTATAACAAACAGGAAAAATAGCATTGGCCGTGGAAACCAATAACTGGAGCTCGGAGGCATTCACGGGATTGACAAGTGAATAAATTAAACCCAAAAGGTTAGGACAGGGAAAGAAGTTAATTTCGCGTCTGCCCCAGGGCTCCCCTTTGCAGACTCGGATTAGGACTGGATAATGGAGTGCACATGAAGTCCTAGGCTGACAAGGAGCCCTGGTGGACACCCACGTGGTGCAAAGTCCAGAGCTGCCTCCATGCGCTTCCCACACCCGGCTGTCCCCCGCTCAGGACGCATCGCCCCCTCCACAGCGTGACCAAAGACTTATTGAAACGTGCACAGAAAGCCTCTGGACTGTTCATCCGGGAAGTGCTGAGACACTCCAGGAACTGAAGGGGTGCACCCAACCGGAACCCAGTGCAGACATGTGCACCAGCTGGTGAGAACTCTGGGACAAGCCACAGGAGTGTTCCCCGAACCCCAGGATCCTCAACTCAGGACATAGGCGCTGGCAGACTTCCCAAACAGGAACCCGCTGGGTTCCATGCCAGAGTCACTACACCATTTATGAAGATGTTTGAAAGCTTGGGGTTTTTCAAGACACTAAAGTCAGTAATTAGAACACACCAAAGCTGGGTTTTCCCTCTATAAAGTGTCTGGGACACCAGATTCTTTCCCCTAATTACCAATAAAAGCAGAGCTGTGTTCACCAGAGGAAGCCACAGGCTGAGGGTTTGGAGACAATTTATTCTAACCCATGCTTCACAACACTTTCACCAAGCAGGGTCCCTTTGACAATTGAGCGCCGATCTACTCTGCAGGCTCTCAACACTTAAGTTAGGAGAAAGCATGAGGTCATTGGGTGACTGTTCCCAGTACATGCCTCCTGCTGTATAAAACTTAACTCCTGTTAATATATGCAGCCCACGGTCTAAAAAGTCTAAGTACCAAGTCTGTCCCATCTTGTGTAGACCTTCCACCGTAAGATATGTTTGATTGCGATTTTCCTATCAAGCCTCGCTGATAAAAGCCTACCATTTGGGAAGTCCTAGGATACCATCTTTAGTCAACATCAGCGAGCCAGAACTCTAGTCTCTTAAGAACCGTTTATAAAACAGATTAGAGAAGTCAGAAACTCCAGTTGTACTTAAGATTTCTACGGTATTTCAGAAGTCAATGATTGCTAGGAGACTTCACGTCCTCGGGTTTAAGTCTGGTAACTCCGAAGATGTGAGGCTTGTCCCGAACTGGGGGTGGGGAGGAGAGAACCTGGTTTACTTTTTAAACCCATACAACCTCATTCTCCAACGTCCCCACCAGCGAGACCTGAAGCGGCCAGCAGAGGGCAGTATGTAACCAGCAAAACTGTTCACACGAAGGTAAACCCTGTTAGGCTCTTAGGCAGCAGGTTCTGGACAGAGGAGACGCAAAGATTCCAACAGCTAGGTGCCCGGGGAGGCCCGCGACCCCTCCCCCGCGAGCGCTCTGCATGTCGGGTGCAGTCCTGGGAAAGCCCAGCCCGGCTCCCTTCTCCGTTGTGTGCTTAAATCAGGCCTTGAACAGAAATCCGCTTCCTTCGGCTCAGCTCTGCAAAGTGGGTCCGCCCCCACCCAGCTGCAGCAACCCCCAGGCCCTCCCCACGGCGCGGGGCGCCCCTTGCCCTCCCCAGGCTCCAGTCTCAGGCTTCACCTGCCGGCTCCAAGGTACCTCAGGTACGAGGAGGCAAGAAGGAAAGCCCTGGCCCCAGATAAAGCTGCAGCTACAGCCTGGCCCCTTGGGGTCCTCCAAGTCTTTTAGTAGAATCCGTACAGTAGAAAGGCTTCCGTAGGGGCTCAGGAGCTGAGCACCTGCCTCCCCCACCACCTCCATCCTTGGTACCTGCTGGCTCCTGACCTTTAACGCCCCCTCTGCTCACTCCCCTCATTTCATCTTACTGCTGAGCAAAGCAGGTTGAGAAAAATCTTAACTACGAGGAGGATGGAGGGACCACGTGGCGCAGGAGGCAGTCGCCCAGGCTTATGTAACTGGCACCCCACCAGTCCATCAACTTCACCTTGGTGAGATGTTGGTAGTTTGAGTAGTGAGTGGGCTTGCTTCCTAAAACTCATTGTATTGTGAAGGGGGGGTGGATGAGATGAGTTTAAGTAGCTGCAGCTTCCACTGGAAACCACCCGAGCTGCAAGGGCTCAACTCCAGCGCGTTTCCGTTCCCTCTCGGAAGCACCTTCCCGGTGGAGCTGCTGCATGACCTGTTGGTTTGTACTGGAGGACAGAGCCAGCACTTTCCAGTCTTTCGTGTAAGATTGAGACTGTTTTCAGAGACAATGTTATATCGCCTTTCAGATTATTCGTGTTTATCAGAGAATGAACACTTCAGAGAGCTCAGCGAGAGTCATCTGATACCTAGAGGAACACAATCTTCCTTTTTGCACGCGTCCCACGGCCCAACTCCCACCCACATGGACTTGACAGACCTTTCAAAGACTTCACATAGGAGGGCAGAGTGCCCGGCTTGTCTCCTGGACCCACCAGCCTCAATCGGCCTTTTACATCCAAAGCAAAGCCTGGCACAGAGCTGAAGTGCAGGCAGCTCTGTCCTACCTGCGTCTGCTGCTCTGGTCAAACCCAGAGGCCTGGGCGCTTCATGTTTTCAAATCCAGCACTGTATTTTCACTGATCGTGTGAGCTTGCTGGTTTCTCAGCATGTAAGCCAAAATGTACGGACACGAGACTCAGGAATGTCTATTTTCAGGGTGTCCCAATGATGCAAAGAGTCCCTGTCAAAGGAGGGTCCTTCTGTGTTGTATCATGGTTAGACAATGCATCCTTGTATTAAATCCAACTTTGCTCATGATTTGTGTCCACTGGTCACGAGTTTATCTGGGCACACACAATGAAGATACAAACCTTCTGCACTCATGCTTCCGGGTCTTCGACAATTCCCTGCGGGGGGTGGGGCACAAACCCCAAACACTGGCTTCTTCTGCAGACATCATAGAAACGCCTCCTTATCAGGGTTTGTGTGAGCAACACCCCCGGAAGTCAACAGCCCGGTGGGTGTGGCTGAGTGTCCTATGCCCCACGGGACCACCTTTTCCCTTCTCAGCAACTCAAACTTTGAATATGACCATTACTTGGGGAACTTGTTAAGGTAGACTTCAACACAATTCCAAGACACGGATTTCTAACGACCCAGAAAGCTGCATTTTAAACCAACAGCCCAAGTATTCACAACATTCCCTACTTTGACAGGCATTTCCTTAGGGGCTGTTTGAGTCCGTTGTAGGCTCAGATCTGTTCCCATGTGGCAATACTGACGCTCACGTTGCAGCTGACCTCAACAGTCTCATGCAAATGCCGGACAACTGACCTTAAGGCTCAACTGCAAACTAGTACGCTTCCCTATGCAGTGTTGATAGACACGGGAATCCCAGTTCAGTTTGGATTTGATTCCTAAAGATTTTATGGTCTATCAAATTAATTTACCACTGTGTCCCCTTTTATTTGCTAAATGCAGTCCTTATGAAGTCGGATTTTTCTAATACCTGTTAATGAACCACTTTGGATCCTAGTTCTGTCCTCAAGTGATTACACTCATGTACTGCTCTCCTTTGGCTGTCAGCTCAGTCTATTTATGTCAGTTTCCAAGAACAAGCACATTCACCCGTGTTAAAAAGATCCCTGACAGTGCATCACACAAGTGACTGAACTCCCATCTCTTATGTCTAACCTTCCTAAAGTCCATGATGGCTAGTTTTCAGCAGTAGCATAATTAAAGCACACAGCTTACAATTGGAAGAGGGTTCAAATTCTTCCACCCCTTGAGCTGTGCTACCTCAGGCAAGTCAAGCCTTTGAACCTCAAGTGTCTCACTTATGGAGTGATACTTGGAGTCAGGAAAAGCTAGTGAGATGACAAAAATGGAAGTTCTAGCCTTTGTGCTCAATTCTTTGTTCATGAGTTTAACCAGCTACGAAAACTTCATATTCAAATGAACAGAAGTGAGTGCAGATATTATGTGCTTTTGAAGTTCAGAGGCATGAAAAGAAACCATGGCTGCAAAATGAGGGGAAGTCATCAATAGACGAGTTACAGGAAGACGGGAAACAAACCAAAGCCCAGGGTCATATGAAACAATCCTAGAACATGGCCTGGAGCACTCTGCAGAGGCCCCAGGGCAAGCGGGGACAGCGTGTGCACCTGCCCTAAGAGACAGGAAGTGGCAGGTATCAGATCAAGAGAACAGGCAACTACAGGAGTATTTTCACCAAGAATCATTAGCATGGAATTAGCCAGAGATTTCCAGTAAGCACCACAGCAATGCTGGTAGCTCAGCGAGCGTTCTAGTTCTGCCCCCTACGAGAAGCCAGGAAAGTGCAGACAGTGCTCACCTTGAAGGCTCCCAGTCAGTGCACAGCAGGAGGGGTGGGAGTGGTGCAGGTGGACTTCCAGTAGTTCCCACCAGCTCCCTGGCCTTTCAGCCTGACAAGGAGCAGGCATCTAGCCTCTCGGTGAAGCTGGCAGGTCCCACGTCAGAGCACCTGTGTGGGATTCCGCGGCTCAGCTGCAGACTCCAGCTTCCCAGGGCAGACCCTGGGAGGCAGTGGTGGTGTTGGGTTCCTGCCACCACCTGGGAGACCTGGTTCAAGTTCCTAGATACTACCCTTCTGCCCTCTAGCTGTGTGTGGTCATTTGAGGAGTGAGGTGGCAGGTGCAAGGAGACTGCAAGAATGAATTTCATGAGTTTAAGAAAAAGCAATACCACGGAAAACAAAGACCAAGCCAAAGAGGCAACTTAGAGAATTAGCTTCCAAAGATAAGACAAGGGCCAGCACATGATAGAACAGGTAAAACTACAGCCTACGGTGGCAGCCATCACATATGGGCACTGGTTTGAGTCCTGGCTGCTCCACTTCCGATCCAGCTCTCTGCTATGGCCTGGGAAAGCAGAAGATGGCCCAAGTCCTTAGGTCCCTGCACTCACATGGGAGATCCAGAAGCAGCTCCTGGTTTCGGATTGGTCCAGCTTGGCCATTGCTGCCATTTGGGGAATGAACCAGTGGATGAAGACAAGTAAATTAAAAAAAAAAGAGGTAACAACCTCATTGAAAAGATTTGAGAAATTTTTATAGGGGCATTGTAATAAAAATGCAATTGGGTGAAGAATTGTGAGGAAGTGAAGAAATACATCAATAGAGGATAAGTAAATTTGAGATGTGGAAGAAACGGAGCAAAATGAGGTGGAATAGGAGGTAAGACTTTTTATAAGTGTTAGAACTTCATGGACTCATGTACCAAGAACAGATTTTAAAGATCAAAAATTCTGCACACCTAGGAAGTGTCACATCCCTACAGACCAAAAGCATCAAGAACACATTTGTGCCTCCATCTTCATCACAGCGAAGGATTTGATGCTTTTGTAGGTGTGAAAGTGGTAGCATGTGGAACAAGAATGCAACACATTAGATAAACACGGGCAATAGGAACAAGTAGGTGCCTTTAATATTCTGAATGGGGTCTGCCGTTATGATGTAGTGGGCAAAGCCACTGCCTGCAATGCCGGCATCCCACAAGGGCACTGGTTCAAGTTCCAGCCATTCCACTTCCAATTCAGCTCATGCACCTGAGAAAGCAGCAGAGAATGATCTGAGTGCTTGGGTCCCTGTACCCATGTGGAAGGCCCAGAAGCTGCCACTGGCTTCAGTCTGGCCCAGCCCTGGCCATTGCAGCCATTTGGGGAATGAACCAGCAGATAGAGGAAGAGCCAAAGCCCTTCCAACTGCCTTTCAGATACAAACACTTCTGAAATATGACTTTAGACTCAAGTTTTGTAGAAGTACACTAAATACCTTTCCCAAGTATTCAACATCCATGAAGTTTTACTTCCTATACACCTTCTCAAAACTTCTTGCAAATATAAGCCTACATGTTTCAAATGTGCTAAGGGATTCCAACTCAGTCCCATCAAAGTGGCATATACCAATGCCATCTCACTAGCCAAAGTGATCAGTTTCAGCTCACAATTGATCATAATTATAGGATTAAGAGTCAAAGGGATCACATAAACAAGACTAATGTCTGCTAACACTGATAGAATAAAAGAGGGAGAGAATGAGCCAACATGGGAAGCGGGATACACAGCAGACCCATAGAATGGCAGATGTCCTAAACAGCACTCTGGCCTCAGAATCAGCCCTTAAGGCATTCAGATATGGCTGAAGAGCCCAGGAGAGTATTTTAGGCATGGAAAGCCAAGACACTCCAGCAAAGAAAAAAACCGCACACACCCCAACCTAAATGAAAGATCTGAGCTAAATCCCAGTGGAAAGAACAGTTCAAAGAAGCAGGTACCTTTCTCTGAAGGGAAGAGAACTTCCACTTTGACTATGGCCTTGTCTAAAAAAGTTCAGAGTTGGCAAACTCAAAAGGCTTCCATAGCCTTGGCAACTCATGACAGGAGCCTAGGGCTATTACTGACACCATAAACAAGTGTCAATTGTTAAGTCAACAACAGGAGAAGTCACTGTGCACTTTCTCCCCATGTAGGATCTGTCCTTAATATGTTGTGCTATGAGAATTAATGGTATAACTACTATGCAAACAGTACTTCACACTTTGTTTCTGTGTGGGTGCAAACTGTTGAAATCTTTACTTAGTATATGCTAAATTATCTTCTGTATATAAAGGTAATTGAAAATGAATCTTGATGTGAAGGGAATGGGAGAGGGAGTGGGAGATGGGAGGGAAGTTATGGGCGGGGGGAGCCACTGTAATCCATAAGCTGTACTTTGTAGGCTTATATATTAACTTTAAATTTCCAAACAGATGGAGGTGTTGGGGGAAAGCAAAGAAGCATGGGCCACATGACTCAAAATTGAGCCAAACCAAAAGAGCAGTTCCAGAATATCAGGATAAGGATCAGGCGAACATTTCTCTGAAGAGAAAATGTTCCAGACTGACCATTATGGAAGAGACAGGTAATTAGAAACTTCTAGGCAGAAAACTTTTAACAATCATGACCCAGTTAGGAAATTAGCAATAAAAGCAAGTTGAGAGATCTTGCTGTAAGTACTTCTCTAATCATTGTGTGCAATCAACTATTCTTACAACTATTTCCACCACCTGTATTTATAGGTGAACTACAGCAGTTTAAGAAACTTGAAGTCACAAACTTATGGAGTAGCCAAGGTTGAACTTGACCAACCAAGCAAGGTGGCACTTGATTTCAACACTGGTCTAGCTCTGGGTTGAATGTTTGTCTCTCCCAAGGTCGGTGTTGAATGTCTGCAGTCATGTTAAGCGGGACCACTAGCAGGTGATGAAGTCACCAAGGAAATCCCCTCATGGCTTGGCTTGAGGGACTGAGTCTGTACCTTCAATCCCTTCCACCATGTGAGGACACAGCATTGCCCCCCCAGCTGGGAAACAGCATTCAGAGAAGCAACTTCAAAGCAGAGACCAGGCCTTCTCCAAACACTGGACCTGCCAGCACCTTGATCTTGGACGGACCAGCCGCCAGAGTGATAGTCAACGCCCCTTCAAGTTGCAGAATATCTGGCATTTTTAGTATTAGACTAGTGTTCCTAAAGTGGATTGTGCTTGTTTAGGATTTATGGTTTCTTTAAACATATTTAGAATCCAATGATCATGCAGGAAATATTCTAGAGACAAAGTGGTAGAGTTCAGAAGTTCAATGAGGGTGGTATCCTGTTGTGCGTGAAGGGAGATTCAGTGGGCAGAGCTGAAGGCTGGTCGTTTTGTCTGTTGTCAGAAGGTGGTAGTTCATCCAATGGCAACGTTTTCTTTAAGATAGAAAATGAGGGCATCAGCCAAGTTGTGTGACCAGAAGAGAACTGGGGTCCATGGAAACTGAAGAGCCATTGTTGTGCAGAGTGCATATTTGACTGCAGAACTCTAGGACTGCCAGACAGTGTTACAGCATGGCTATCAAGAACCTCAATGCAGGGCCTCTCCTGCCACATGACTTTCTCCAAAAGCACACACTACATAGGTGCAGGGAAGGTAGTTGTATTTTTACATGGGATTTTTAGACCCATTAGGAAAAACAAACCCTAAGTGGCAAGAGGACACTGGGCATTGAGAATTGGGAAAATGGATCATTAGGTGCAAGTTGGAGGAGGAAGTGGACAGAGGCTGATGGAGGAAGAACTAGACATGGAAATAGATGGAAGACTCAGCGTTGAAGACCCACCATGGTTGAAACAGTTACAAGATAGGAAGTTTGTGTTCCAATATCACTGCTTTAATAGTTACTTTGGTGGAGTTTATGGTTATGGTTTACAACAAGCTTGCCAGCGACTAAGGGAGTGCTGAGCTGGAGTAGAGGAATACATGGGTAAGAAGGTCAAAGTTGGGCATAAATGGTATGAAGGTCCCCTGCACGTGAGAAACCTGGTGGGGGGGTGTGGGGAGAAAGCCCATCAGTTCTGTTCCAGTCCATTGCATTTTATAGTCAGGAGGGCAGAAGTATAGTCAGGAGGACAGTGGTCAGCATGTGATGCCCTGAGCCTCACAAGACGATTTGCTGTTTCTCCAGCTTTTTTTTTTTTTTTTTTTTTTTTTTTTTACAGATGGGGAAGGGCTGTTGTCTGAGGCAGCCGTGGGGAACCAGAAGCCGCCAGTGCCACAGCAGCGCATCCCGGAAGTTCCTGAAGCACAGGAAAATGCACAGCGGCTATTGCTGGGCTGCTGGGAAGGTCTTAGTGCTAGAAAGTTGGGGGGGAGAGGAAGCAAAGAATTGATGATGCAGGGGTGTGTTCATTACACAAGGCTTTGATAGCGGGGTGGATGGCAGAGGGCTGGGGACCAAGGGAGTCTGTTGCGATAGGAGACTCAGGCTTTGCCCCAAGCATGGACTGATGAGGGCAAGGAGAAATGTGCAGGGGATTTGCCCTCAGCACTGAGCCGAGTGAACCCTGGGCTTTGTGTCTTCCAGTTACAGAACAAAGGCAAACTCTCCCCACAGTGCTCCCCTGTAGCACGTTGTAGTCGTCAGCCTTTCACCACTATGGCGAAATGCCTGCACAGAAGATGTTCTTCTAGCTTCAAGCTTTTGGAGATTCAAGTTTAAGTTCTAGCAGCCTCATTAGCTTGGCCTCTGAGAAGGGTGGTGAAGGAAGAACATGGAGAGAAACCATCACAGCATAAGCCGGGAAGCAAAGAGGCTTCCTAACCAATTCCCCTCCGGAGAACTACATTCTGAGGACACACCTGTGCTAACTAAGCACACTGTCTTCATATCACCTACTTGTGACTTTGGGGGTTGAACACCTGCCTCAGTTTGGAAGCCAGTCTTGTTCAAGTCACAGCAGTTCGTAAGTCGAGTCCTATTACAACCTAAGGTTAAGTAGTCACAGGGTTGGAGGGGGACCTAGTCTCAGAAGGTAAAGTATAAAGCCAGCAATTCAAATTTTAAGTATAAGGAAAGGTGTATCATCAGAAGTTACCAATATTCAGGAGAACTAGGGACTGTCTCAAGTGGAATAACTTATCACCAAGAACAGGAAAGTCAGACACAATGAACGATCCAATCTACCTTTGCCCTCAGATGTGAGAGGTGCTGTTGTATGCCCATGGCATCGCTGTTTCAATAGAAGTCTCTACAGCTCAAACATACAGTGACAAAGATCATGAGAATGATTTGTTTCAAATATGTCAGAAACTCAAAGATTAGAAGTCTGAAGAGAAGACAACCTAAGAAAGACAGGATGGAGGAGCCCATGGAGGTATCTATAGAGACTTTTCTATATGACAGCACAATTTTTTCAGCATTCTGCCCAAGAAAATTAGCCAGCTTCTAAGTAGTGGGATCAGAAAAACACGCAATGCAGCAGCAGCCACTGTAGTACTTACAAAGGCCCATAAATATCCTCAAGTGCTGTTAGAATGACAGCATAGGTGATGAGCATGGGTTATTCTGAGAAATAGATTGTATTCCAGACAGAGTTGGCTCCAGAATATATCAAGGGATACTGGATGACACTGGAGACACGGGACCTCAAAGAAGTGTAAGCAAGTCCTGAGAGTAGAATCACGGCTAATGGTCAAAGGTATCCAAGGGCTCAGAGCCAACCCACAGGACTAGGGCCAGGAGAGAAGGGACAACATCGCTTTAAAGACATGCACAGGTCACTGCAGACAATGCAAGGACAGAGAGGAAAGACTCAAATGATGATGCATAGCAGATCAATTCTGAGCTACACAATAATGGAGATAAACTGCCCGAGACAAGATTTACAATTACCAGCAGTGCTAACAGACTGCAGAAATTGTCAGGGATCTTAAGGAAAACAAGGATTTGTAAGTACACATTAGACCAAGTCAGAACAAAAAAGAAAAACCTGAGGTGTACTTTGGTAAACACCACCACCAAATGCCAGTCATGTAACTAGGAATTTGGGAACACCAAGGTGGCCATGAAACTCTGCAAAGTGCATAGACAGACAGGGGCCATGGAGACACCTGATGGCTGCAGACTTGGCAAGGAACATTGTGTTAGGTACAATGTTTGGTCATGCTATCAGGGGAGGGTAGAGCCAGGGGGTTTTCCAGGACTGTTTGGGCTGTATCTACTCGTCACACAACCCCCAAGTGCTGATGTCCTTTAGGTACAGAGTGCATTTGTGTCATCATGGGAGGGTAGGGAGAGGGGATTTTTCCATGAATGCTTGGTATTTAAGGAGTTCACAGAAAGTTGAAGGGAAGGGGCATTCCAGTAGATGAGGGATGTGTGACAAGACACTGCTATCAGCGTCCTGGCAGGTTGGCAAAGGGCTGCAACAGGAAGGTGGCGAGGCCTGGGGCACACCAGGAGGTGGCAGCACCAAGGCTAGCAGGCACACAGGACCTTTCTGAACCAGGTGGCAAAGATGGAGGCCTGAAGCAAGAGGCCAGTCGCTAGCTCCACTCCTGCTTCGAGTGTAAGTCAGCTGCTTCCGCTGCTGTTGGCTCTACTGCAGGTTACCCCAGCTGGTCCTCAGAACCATCTAATCAGCCAGGCCTTATTGGGTCTAATCTTACTTTACAGGTGTGGGCTCCTCTCAGGAGCTTGGGAAGAGACCATTGCCAACCTTGGTCCCAGAATGGACTGAAAACTGTGTCCCCGGCTGCAAAACTCACCCTCTTTAAGTACCATGTGCTTGAAAGAATGAGCCCGGGAGGTTGAGTCAGCCTCAAAGTCCCTTCCTTAAGGTTACTTCTAAGGAAAGTGGCCATGCAGCCCCTCCCTGTGACCTCCACCTTGTGTCAAGCCCGAGCACACACTGTTACCCCACCTCCTGAACCTGGATGCTGCACAGAACTTTCCATGGCACGGGCTCACTATACCTCGCTCGGGTGTCCCTCAGCATGCCTAGGGTAGGGGTTCCATCTAAACGACAGCACTCAGCCAGTACTTGGTACACAGGAGACCAAGTCACCACTGCTATGAATAAAGGCTTCTCCGAAAGGCTTTGTAGCCCTGGCAAAGGGCACCTGGAATGGCCATGCTACAGCCGAGATGGTGGCTCTTGATCAACTGCTCACATCGCCTCACCTGATGCGAGTTTGCCAGAGGCTCCACCACCGTGGCCTGTGGGTGGTATTGAAGTGAACCAGCCCAGGTGGTTGCTCACTGTCGTGTGTGTGAAGCCGTGGTAAGAGCATAAGTGAAAAGTTATGCTGAAAATGCATTTAAAAGCAAGTTATCAAGGAGTAGTGGGCACAGCAGTACCGCATCCCCTATTGTGGTGCCTGAATTCAAATTCCAAGTGCTACTCCCCCTTCCAGCTGCCTGCTAACGTGCACTATGGGAGGCGGCAGAAAATGGCTCCAGTATGAGTTCCTGCCACCCACACAGGTGGCGTTTGGGGCTCTTGGTTTTGGCCTGGTTCAGCCTTTGTGGGCAGCATTAGGGGACTGAACCAGTGGATGGGCAATCTCTGCCTCTCAAGTTTTTAACGCTTTAAGCTGTTTTATTGCATGTTAAGCAAAAAGTTGTTTCCATGTTTTGTATCCCTAACCTGAAGCTTAATGGGTCATGTTTTCCCAGCTTAGGAAGCAGCTTCACATAACAAGTTGGCATTGTAGAGTTCTGTCTCGGCTCATCTGGGAAGCCTCAGGCAGGAGGCACTTGGCCAGATTTCTGCCTGGGGCCACCCTGAAGTCCACTCAGCTATAGCGACCACTTGCACAGATTCCATGTTTGGTCTCTGGGTGCCCACCCTTGTCATTCTAGGACAATTCCCTCTTCCCTCTGATCTCTTAGCTCTTACTCTTTACAGAGCACCCACACAGGCAGGAAGCAATTAAGGTAATAAGAAACCAGCCAGCCTCTTATCTCTGCATCTAAAGACCCCTCCACCCTGCAGCCTGGGTGTTTGCTTCACTTGCTTCCCCCTCCCACTTTCATTCCTTCCCTTTCACTTTCCTGATGAAATCCCGTTTTGCACACAATTGCTTTTCTTTTTCCCTTATCGCAAGTCAGTGAAAGGGACTCTCATTTTTCCCAGAGCATAAGGTTTTCAAACCAGGTCTAGAAAGATCTTCAGTGCATATTTTAAGTGATTTTCCACCCTAATCATCTGACTTATCGCTTATGTAAATAAGCTTTCCAGCCTCCGCTCAATAAGACAGGTACATTTTAGAACAAGTTCAACTGCATTTTTAACATTTTTCCAGCTGCCGGATAGGAAGAATCACTTAAATAAGAAGCCAAGAGCCCTACCCAGGGAAGGCTGCTGGCCCACTGTGGGAACAGCGGATCCTAAGCCACTTTCAGAATCCATACCGCGAATAGATGGAGCAGGATCATGACAAAAACCACAGCTTTTCCCTTTTCTTCCATATTGCCCCACTACCCCATACAAAATGGGTACCAGAGGGAAGAAGGGGAGGCAACGTTGTCCCCTGGTGATAGAACTCAAGGCCTCGCTGCTGTCTGAAAACCACCCCAACCCTGCCCACAGACTACTCGCCACTTCCCTTTGCAAAGTGCTATTATGCCTAGGTGCCCGCTTTATACAACCTCCCCCACTACCAAGAACCCATTCCAGCCCCCAGGAGTTAGGTAAGAAGGGCTCTGTCCTTGGACCCTTTATAGCCTCACATTGATGACGTTGCACTGGGGGGGGGGGGGGGCGTCGACCCAGCAGGCAGTCCAAAGCAAGTTCACCTGTAGGACTCAGACACACCTGTGTCAGCCCTCCCTGTCTGCTCTCCGCTGCGTCCTGCAGATCCATTCCTTACCGCAGCTGAGGGCACTGGAGACGCTCTCACAAAACCCCTTCTTTTCCACCTTTGCAGCAAAAATGAACATCTTCACTAACCATGCTCGAACGATTACTGTGGTGTAATGTTTACATGAAGTGCCGCTGGAATCAGAACTGGGTTTTCATTCTCTTGGTCCTGCTTGCCTATTAGAATCTTCTGGAAAAATTCTAAAAAGAGCACATAAGACCTCCAGAGACTTTAATTCACCTACACTGAGTTCTGACTGTGGGCATTACTTAAGCACTTCTCTGATTTATCCCCCTGTGTGGCCACCTCTGAGAACACTCTCTCTCTCTCTCTCTCTCTCTCTCTCTCTCTCACACACACACACACACACACACACACACCTGTGAGACTGGAGATGAGCACTTCTTTGAGTCTTGGGTTTTTCACTGGCAAAATGGACTGCAATTCTTACTTGACAAGGCACTTAGGAAGATTAAAGATGACATATATAAGAAAGCACTTTGTAAGATCTACAGCACTATTTAAAGTATTTGTATAATAGCTAATTCACATGCTGCAAGATAATCTGATTTATTAACTCCTGTTTCATTCTTCAGTCTCGCTCTTTCCCCCTGCACCCCAACACAGCAGGGAGGACTTCGTGGCATCTGGCTGTGGGAGTCTGTGTCTAGATGTGTTTGGGATAAAACCATTTTCCTGGAATTTAGAAGCCTCTCCCTGCAGAGCAATTTGGAAAAGCCCAAACTCCTGGGGATGCAAAGGTCAAGATTATGCTTCAGCTTCCTGGGAGGTGGCTTGGGAGCCAAGTGCTCGGATTTAGGAAGACACCAGTTGGGGTCGGGAAGGATAATATGCAGAAGTAATTCCTCCTGTGAAAGATAGGCTGCAGGAGGCCACGGAATTAGAGCGGGTACCTGCACTGGACCCAACAGACCGACCCACATACAGTCTCATCACATTTGTAGCCACTTAGCTGAGCAGACTACAAACACCTGGTTAAGCTGTAACCAACTCACTGGTTGATTGATGAGCCTGGAGCCAATTATGTTGTTTTCTGTGTCTCACCTCTGATTTTCTATAAATGCTTTCTGATCATGTACTCAGGGTTCTTAAGAACTTACTCTTATTCTGAGAACTGCCCCCATGCAAGTCTTTTTGCTTTACTCAAATTACTAAGTTTAATAGTTTTAAAGAATTATTTTTTACACTTCCAAAGTTGTCCAGGAGCAATGATCTTGGTCTATTCCTGCTGACCCTGTGAGGAAGAATCTGGCCCTGGAGAAGGGCTTGGGGAACTGAACATGGAGAAATGTAGACCTGGGAGCTTGTACCCTTACCCACCCACTCTCTCCCCAGGTCTTCGAACAACGGAACTCATGGCTTCAAGGTCTATGCCCCACTTAATTGTGACTTTTAGAATTTAATTTTCTGTAAGCTGGAAGGAATCTTAGATTAATCCGAGTTAGAGAAATAAGAAAATATCTTGATCAACAGTCAAGCGTTTAGCAATTACTGCTATGTATCACATAGCTGCTCTTCTTGAGGTAGCCTTCAAAGTCAACAAAAGAGGATAGGAAAAATAAGACCAGAAATAGTAATGATATTAATACACCTGCCCTCACCGTCAGAAAGGACAGGACTCAGATGAAACAGTATATCTGAAAGTGAAAATCCATACTGTCATCAAAGTGCGTTAGGAAGCTGTGGCTATGACATAGCCAAGACACAGGCACAAGACTTGGGCAGAATCCAACCCAATAACTTTAAAATGACTTGAAGATGAGAATGAAGAAAATTCAGAATAAAAGTCAATTGAAAAAAAATACCTTCGAGGATTCCAAACTAAAGGCGAAATGGCCCTAGTGAAGTTTGCAGGCTCAAAGCAGAGCTCCGAAGCCAGGGAGCTGTAGATTCAAATCCAAGTGCAGCTCACTCCATTGGCAGGGTTGAGCCTTGGAGCCCAGTTTAACCAAGATACTATAAAAGAAGCTCTTCCCATCTCACAGCTTGGGGAAAATTGCCCTGGACATCTACGACTTGGATCTCGTAACACAGCCAAAATCTTTGAATACACAAACAGCCTGTTGATGATGTAACACAATTTACTTGGGATAGGAAATTGTTTCCATTAAGGATAAATGGGTGACTATAAATAACCAAGGAAGGTTTAGAGTTAAGTATATTGGTGGCATAAATCAAGTTCAGAGTATGAAGGCTTTTGTATTTAGTTTGGGAATAATAACCTGTATATTTGGCATATAAAGTAATTGTAATATTTAAGAGGACTTGGCATCCTGGACATGAAAATATTAGCATTGAGATTGCAATTTTAAAATGTAATTGAGTGAATTAGACTGGTAATTTTATATTAAACATTAAAAGATACTTTTATCAAATTTGTAAATAATATTAACACTTAAAACCAGCTATTTCCAGAATAAATATTGAACTTTCCCATTTATGTTATACTTTTTTCCTTTTCCCTATAAGGTATCAAAATTATCAAACAAATAGCTGTAATCCTTCCACAGGCAGTTTTGCCTGCTCTCAACGTTGTTAACTCTTCTAAAGCTTGAGATTCAAAAGGGTTGGGAAATGCCATTTAGACTAATTTTCTAACCATATAAATGAAGAAACAGAGACTCAGAAGTTAATACCAGCTGGAAGTTTCATGAATATTCCATCTAGTGCTTTCTCAGCTGTACTTTTAGTTTTGCTTATTACTTCATGAAGATATTTTCTCCTGGGACACACAAGGGCAATTCAAAGAGTTTGCAGAAAATAGAATTAAAATAAGTCTATTTCAGTGCAAAAATTATTTGAAATCTAGGCATGTGAGAGTCTTCAAAAAGTTTGCATGTTTTGAAAAATTATGCATGGCTTTCAAAATTCTTTGCCCCTTTTAATTCCACTTGTAATGACCTTCTTGAAGTGCCTGCTATCCTTGGTATTATTTTAGGATGAACATAATAGATCAGTACGGATTTTTTTTTTTCCAGCCAAAGATAAAGCATTTAGTCATTTAGTCCACAGCTGGGCATTTTCCTTCTCCCAGAGGTGAAAATCTTCTGGAAAGGGTGGGAAGACAGCTATCCCCTCCAGTCTCCAGCCACTGTTTCTTAAAATTGCTTTGAAAACCCCTGGTGGTCTGACCAACAGACAGAGCCGCAGCTCACCAGAGTGCGACACTACTTCCTCAGCCTCCAGTGTTCTGTGTTCAACTTCGTAACTATGAGGAATAACTTGCTGTACATAAGACTCTGTGACGTGCGTAAAACACAAAATGATCCTCCCAGGGCCCACTGGAGAAGTATCTTCTGCTATAAGAACACCCATTGATTTCTGCTGCAATCACAAACTGAGGTCTTGCTCTAGAGTACTAATATTCCTCTGGGGTGGAGAACAGCTTTACACAGAAAGAGAAATCGGGCTCAGAGTCGACAAAGCACTCGCAGCTCTCTGCAAAGGAGGAGCTGTGTAATGCAAAGCTATTATGTCCACATACTCGGGGTAAGATTAGCCACAAACTTACTAAATATTAATACTAAGTCAATGGTGACCAACAGCTTGAAGAACTAGAGAACTCAATGACCAATGGAGAAAGGTTCATGAAACGTGTTTTTACAACCCTGTGTACCAGGAAACCCAGCAAACTGAGGGCTAATAGCAAGTTGCTAAAAATCACGCTGTCCACTATTGCTAACTTTCAGCTAAAAAGATTTTTTAAAAAAGACTGAAAACTTCTTTCAAGCAAATTGAAAATTGGACTTTCAACTCAATTTACTTGGTTTCCATATGTGATGGTTCTTGATGTGGCCGCTTGGCTAAGCTGAGCTACAGTCCTCCGCAGTTTCAACAATCATGAGCCCAGGTACTGCTGTGAGGGTATTTGCAGACATGGTTAGTCCCTCGTCAGCTGAGACTCATGTAATCAACAGCAAGAATCTTGGGTGTACTGGACTGTATCAGGTGAGCCCCTTAAAGGGGGCTCAGACCTTCTCAAAGGCAGGATGAAGACCTGTGCTTCAGTTTCTGGGTTTACCACTGCCTGTGTTTCTTTCCCCTATGCTATGTACTGCAGGCTTGCTGATAGCACTCAAAATTGTGTCCGCCAATTCCTTGTGATAAGTATTTCCCACTCCATCAACCTAGCTTCTGCTCGTTTTGCTTTTCTGGTTGAACCCTCACTTGTACAACATATTTTCAAGAAACATGTAGGAGAGGTCCTTAGGTTTTGCAAGGGTAAAGAAATAGGTATTATAAAGTTTTATTTTATACTCGCACATTAAAGAAAAATGTCTTTCTCTTATAGGTGACATAATCCATCAAAAATTTAGAAGTATATCACTACACAAGAACAACTAAGTTTTTCAAGTGTTTTTAATTGAATTTCAAAGGTAAATTCTAAACACAATGGGTTATTAAGTCCTCAAAATGAAGACTTCAATACCTGGACTTGATGGAAAAATTTCTGTGTGTTAAGATTTGAAAGGTAGAGTTACACCGAGAAATGGAGATCTTCCATCCACTAGTTCACTCACCAAATGGCCATAAAGGCCAGGGCTGGTCCTGGCTGAAGCCAGGAGCTTCATCTGGGTCTCCCATGTGGCAGCAGGGGCCCAAAGACTTGGGCCATCTTCTGCTTTCCCAGGCCATAGCAGAGAGCTGGATAAGAAGTAGTGTAACCAGGACTCAAACCGGCACCCATGTGGGATACCAGCATCCCAGGCAGTGGCTTTGCCCACTACACCAAAACAGTAGACAAAAGCAAGGTTTTGGAGATACCCAAGGAATTTGCTATAAATAAAATGGGTTCTCAGTACTTTCTGTTCTTAATACCTTACTTCCTCCACTCAGTCCATGAAAATCTCATGAGTAGGGGCTGGCACTATGGTGTAGTAAGTAAAGCCACTGCCTGCAGTGCCAGCATCCCATATGGGTGCCGGTTCGAGTCCCAGCTGCTCCACTTCTGATCTGGCTCTGTACTATGGCCTGGGAAAGCAGAAGATGGCCCAAGTCCTTGGGTCCCTACACCTCCGTGGGAGACCTGGAAGAAGCTCCTGGCTCCTGGCTGCTGGCTCCTGGCTTCGGATTGGCACAGCTCTAGCCGTTGTAGTCAATTAGAGAGTGAGCTAGCAGATGGAAAACCTCTCTCTGCTTCTCCTTCTCTGTGTAACTCTTTCATATAAATTTAAAAAGTCATGAGTAGACGCATATAAAAACATACCCTAACAGAGCAAAGCATGATATAAGACTCTGGTCACCTCTCAACAGTACTGAAAATTTTTTTTAAAAAAATTAAATTCTAATTCGACATTGAACAAAGCAGTTACAGTAATTTCTCCTGGAGGTGATCACCTGCTCCTGTGATGAGTAGCGCTTTGTAGCTAGAAGATGTCGTACACCTGTTATCAGTCACTTTCTCAGAAGTGAAAATCCTAGATATTTTGAATGATATATTAAAAGGCAGTTGAATTAATCACACCTTATAACTTCATTCCTAATTAAATTCCCCAACCAATGTCTCAAAATTTAAAATCATAAAAAGTAATTTATAACACTTTCACAATATGGAATAATACACAGCCAATAAAAATATGCATGTTATCAAGTGACCAAAAAAGGGGGAAATGATAGATCTTCCAAAAAGCAGGGCAGAGTTCTAACATTAGTTTTAGATATATACACTTATACATACACATAAATAAAAATGTCTAATTTGACAAAATATAATAAAATGTTGGGAGAAATGCCCACAAATATAAAATAATCATCACTGTATTGTGTGAAATAGGGGGTGTCCCCCTATATCTTTACACATTGTGTACTTATTTACAAAAATCCTGAAATCGGGTGCTTTCGTTTCTCATCTGTTTTGTTACTCACATAGCAAAGTGCTCATCGTGAAGGAATACATCTCATTTGAAGCAGTAACTACATCCATTTCTATAATGAGCTTTGGAGTTCCAGATCGTTCCAAACAGGTGATTGACTCACACAATGTTTGCTGGCCCTGCAGAACTGTTCTGCACTGCCTTCCGCCTTCATGGGAAGGACCTGCAAGACCTCCATATTCATGGGGTCAGGTTTATCAGCGCTACCTGGCTGAGCCTGTACTGAAGTCCTGGTACAGGTGTGCAGATGTCATCAACAGAATAATTTTCTAAGAGGAAGTAAATGGGTTCCCTGTCCTAGCCCTGCTGCTCCACGCACACTGCTGTTCTTGAGAGGGGCTTCTCTGTACATTTGCAAGTGTTTGATTTCACTTTTCTCCTCACTGGCGTTACCAGGTTTATCTTTCGGTCACTATGGGTCTCTCTGGTGAGAGTGCTTCTCTGTCTCATCTTAAGGTCTCTCTTGTCAGTTATTTTTCTGATTCAAGGTGGACTGTTAGACAAAAAGTAAAATAGAGTTCAAAATAAGGGATATTTAGATCAAAACTTCAAAAACTAGAAACTCTCCTAGTAACTGACACATAAGGCCAGTCTCCTCTGCTTTTCTCTCACATCTGTGTCTGATATGTATGATTTTGAAAAAGTGCTGTGGCCATCCAATCTGATTGTAAATACTTGATTTGTCATCAACAAGCAGAGAAAAATATTGGCGACCTCAAACATCTTCTACTCCACACTGGATGCCAGAGCAGATTCTCTGCCGTCCCTAGCTCTGTGAACCATCTAATTCGGTCATCTCTTAATAATCCAGGGTAGCATTGTGGCATAGTGGATAGATCTGTCACCTGAGATGCTGGCATCCCATCTTCCCATATGGGCACCAGGTCGTGTCCCAGCTGTTCCCCTTCTGATCCAGCATCCCTGCTGATGGCCTGGGAAAGGCAGTGGAGGATGACCCAACACTTGGGCCCCTGCTACCTATGTGGGAGACCTGGAGGAAGCTCCTCCACCTGACGTCAGCTCAGCCCTGACCATTGTGGCCATCTAGGGAGTGACCCCAGTGGATAGAGGATCTCTTTCTCTCTCTCATCTCTCTATAGATCTGACTTTCAAATAAGTAAACAAATATTATGTGTGTGTATATATATTATAAATCAAAAAACTCTAGGACACAGCATCCCAGCTCAGGTCTGCATGGAGGGCACAGGTGAAAGTGCGCATAGTTGCATGCAGAGCCGTTCAGTTCTGGCTGCAGAGGATTGAAATTCTCCTTCCCCCAAGAGCAGTGGAAGGTGTTTTTCTCTGAATGTTGCTGTCGAATCAAGTATTTACGTCCAGATCAGATGACCACATGTGTGTTTTTTCAATTTTATACATATACAAGTGGAATTTAGCTTTTCAAGCATAATGATAAATCAGGGAAATAATGAAATATTTTAATAACAACAAATACCTCATCATTTATGTTATAAATATATAACCAGCACTGTGAAGGAAATGGTTGTAGGTTTTAGGAATATTGAAAGACATAATAGTGTTAACTACAGCAACACAAATAATGAAAAGTTATACAACTTAGGTTTAAAGTTGCATGTACAAAATACATGACTGCTTAAGGCTGAAATAAAACTGGGACTGGTCCAGTTCCTGTCAGGATGATGAACTCCCATGAACTGCCAACTCCTTCTGCAATACCCAACTTTGGAGATTCCACAGAGGTGAGAAGTTGAAGGATGTGAGAAAATGACATGAGCTAATGACAGCCCTGGGAAGATAGAAGGTTGGGGGTTCCTGGGTGTGTGGGAAATTCTGCTCAGAGTGGAAGTTAGTCAAGAGCAGGATAGCGGAGGTATGGGGGGAGCCTCTTGAGATGTGATATTTTCTTTCATAATCCTATGGAGATCATTTCCACCTTTCAACTTAAAAACTTCCAAAAGGATTGAATCAGCTTTTATTATGACAGGAACACACTGCTTGATTGGAACGCCTGGGTTTGAGTTCTCATTCCAGCTTCCTGCTAATGCACACCCTCAGAGGGCAGGAGACGCCCAAGTAGCTGGCTCCCTGCTGCACACATCGGAGATTCAGGTTGCGTTCCAGGCTCCTGGCTTCAGCCCAGTGGCTGTTATGGACATCTGGGGAGTAAATGGGCAGATATCCATCTTAGTCTCTCTTCTGTCTCTGCCTTTCAAATAATTTTAAGACTTTTTTTTTTTTTAAAAGCCAAGGAACATACATTATTTTGATGTATTTTTTAAAAAGAAAAACTTCTAGAAGGAAAAAGCAGATGATCTGCAATGGAATAAGAATCAGACAGCAGGCTTCTCAGTCATACCCATGGCAGGAAGAAATGGAGAAATTATTTTCAGTGTTGATAATCACACTGGAAACCTAGAATTTTTCCACTTATTGTCCCAATTGTGCAAATGTCCATAAACTCTACTAGACAAAGTCTTCTTAAATAACTCAGGAATGAAAACACATTTAAGTTCTATGAAATATATTTCATATAGTTATAGATGAACAAATATGTTACTCTTTTGAAAATACATACCATCAAACACTGAAAATTTACTGTTTTTGAATATCCCTCAGATTTTATATAAAAAGTTCATGGAAATGTATATTATACTATACAAATATTCTACATCAAAATAAACTTTAACTCCATTTTCTCAAACTTTTCAGAGTGCTCTCATGGCTCAAAACACATAAAATAGATGGAAAAATAAATCTAACTACAAAAATCCTTGAAATATGTAACTAGATTACAGAATTCCAATATATTGTCTGTAAGAAACATGCATAAAACCAAAGACTCCAGGAAATTTGTAAGTCAAAGGATTAGGAAGATACACCAGACGAGTATAAGCCAAGATAGTGATTTCAATATCCTATAAAATAAGATTTCATGTAAGAATTTCTAAGTTGACATTATATATAATAACAATAGCTCTGAAAACTTTATAAACATTTATTGACCTAATATTGCTTTGTAACATATAAGGAAACAATTAACTACAATAAGAACAACATTCAAAAAAGTTGATATGGCTCAAAGGGAAAAAGAAGAATATTAAACTTCTTTGAGATATCTTTCAATATTTATAAGCCCAGTAAAATGTTAAATATTTCACATCACATTCTGTTGAGATTGTAGGGAAACATGTATGCTCATATACTGCTGATAGGAAGGCAAAATTGGTCAACAATTGTGGAGCAAAACTTGGCTGTATGTTAAAGTTGCAGAGTGGGCATCTGGTACAAAGGTTATGTCCAGCATTCCATAGCAGTATCCCTGGGTTCAAGTTCCAGCTATGCTTCTGATCCAGCTTCTGGGGAATATGCACCCTGGGTGGCAGCAGGTGAGGGCTCCAGGATTTGAACTCCTGCCTCCTACACAGCAGATCTAGGCTGAGTTCCAGGCTCCAGGCTTCTGCCTGACCCAGCTTTGGCTGTTGAGATATTTGGTCAGTGAACAAGTGAAAGATCAGTCTGTTAGGGGCCAGCGCTGTGGCACAGCGGGTTAACACCCTGGCCTGAAGCACCGGCATCCCATATCGATGCCGGTTCAAGACCCAGCTACTCCACTTCCTATCTAGCTCTCTGCTATGGCCTGGGAAAGCAGTAGAAGATGGCCCAAGTTCTTGGGCCCCTGCACCCGCGTGGGAGATCGAGATGAAGCTGGCTCCTGGTTCTGGATTGGCACAGCTCCGGCCATTGCGGCCAACTGGGAAGTGAACCAGTGGATGGAAGACCTCTCTCTCTCTCTCTCTCTCTCTCTCTCTCTCTCTCTGCCTCTCCTTCTCTCTCTGTGTAACTCTGACTTTCAAATAAATAATCTTTAAAAGAAGATCCAAGTGAAAAGAGATCTAAAAAATTACTCCTCTCCTTGTCTCTCCTCTCGTCTCCACTCTATCTCTGCTTGCTTGCTTGCTTGCTTTCTCTTTCTCTTTCTCTCCCTCTCCCCCTCTGTGCCTTTCAAATATATATTTTTTCAATATTGTATATGCACTACTCCTTTATATCTAACTCAAAGATGCACTGACAAACACAAAATGATATTTGCACAAGGTATTTTGATGGTATTTAGTTCTAATATGAAAATATTGGAAATAACCCAAATGGCCATCAACAGGACACTGGTTGGAACACTTTGATACATCTATAAAATGGAATGCATGCAACTGTATATAAGCACTAAATAGGAACTCTATCCAGTGTAACAATGTGGCCTGCTAGGCTATGTTATTTAAAAAAAAAAAAACAGCAAAAGTGGAAAACAGTATTTGCTATCTACCTGCTTGAATAATGGGATGGATGATATTTTCTATTCAGAAGAAACAATGTAAGGATAAGCTACTTCTGGGAAAAGAAAAGTAGTTTTTATGAGCAAATAAAGAAAAATGAGCAAGATTGTGATATTAAATTTTAATTGGAAATGTCAGCACAATTATGATATATTCTGTTTTAAAAATCCTATGTATTTTTCAGACCAGTCTCAGAGCTTAGTAGCATGTACATGGCCAGCACCAAACTGCGTCTCTGTTCCCACTGAAAGTGGCCTGGACACATTAGAAATACTGCAAATGCCAGCCATGGGGTAGCAAATCCATAAATTTAATCTTTCCGGCATGAACGTCTTGTTATGCTAGAGAATAAGGGGATAATTACAGACTAACAATCTTATCAAAAGGACACAGGAACTCACCGATGGCCCAAGAGAGGGAAATTTAAGCATGTAAGGGAGTGATGATGATAATTGAAACATTTCAAGAATACAAAAACTATGGTATCTTGGAGAAAATACACACATTGCCAACGTGACAGACTTCTCAGGAAGCAGCCCAAACTCTGAAAAATGATAAAGGGAAGAAATAAAAAATTCATCCTAAATTTATTTTTTATCAACTCCAGATTGAAAGTGTTAAGAATTTCAGATAATAAATACAGAAAAATCAAAATACAAAATCACTATTTTGCCATTTCTTGTGAAATAGAAAGTTTGAGCTATTGTCTAAAGTTATTAATAAAACTGAAATTCAACAAAAAGACCTAAACAGAAGTCCAGATATCTAGAATCTAAATAGATTATTTCTAAATTAAATTTGGGTTAAAGAACAATAATACGGGAATTATAGAATACCTAAAAGGATCAATTACAAGACGCTGAAATGGGTACAACTCAAGTAAAACAGCATGTAGCTTATAATGAATTGGGTGAACAAAAGTCAGAAAATTAACAAAGTACTCAATTTAAGAAGTTGAAAAAAGAGCAAATAAACATAAAAGGGACAGAAATTTAGCCCAGTGCTTAAGACACTACTCTCCACATCAGAATACCTGGCTTTAATTTCTGCTCCTGGCTCCAGCTTCCCACCAGGGAAATCCTGAAAGCCAGTGATGGCTCAAGAGAGACCTGGGATGAGTTCAGATGCTGCCTTCAGCCCAACCTAGTCCTACCTATGTGGGCATTTGGGGACTGGACCAGCCCATGGTTTCTCTTTTTTCTCTCTCTCTCACTCTCTCTCTTCCCTACCTCAAAAATAAATTTTAAAATAGTTGTTTCTGAAACCATAAGTAATATATAGCTTATTTTATTATTTCATACAATATTGATTACAGAGTGGATTGATAAGGACAATCCAAGAAAAAGTGCAATAGATCTATTTTACTTATGATTACAGAAGTAAATAGAAATCCCAAATCAAATATTAGTTACAGAAACCAAAATACAAGGAAACAAGAATGGAAAGAAACTCTGTAACTTCATAAAGACTGTATCCCCAGACCAATAGCAAGCACAGAACTAGTAGAGACTTATCAAACCCATTTCCTTTATGAACAGAGGGAATGAGATAAAAGTGTATTCTGTCACCCCCAATTTTCAAAGTAATTGGAGTGAAGACATAGCCAACGAAATAAGTCAAGCCAAAGAAGATTTATATTCATAGAGGAGAGAGAAAGTTATTACTGGCTTAAGAATATGATTTTTCTATGGAAGAAAGCCTAAAACGAGACTCAAATGACACCCATATTGTAAATCCAATCTAAACTGCAAAGGGAACATAAGCTAAATACTATAAGTATAGTTTAAATGAAACACACACACAAAAAAGTAGAGGAACAGAATGTAGGTTTTACCATATTGGGAATTAAGAACTATTAACATCATTAATAAAAATTGTGGCATAGAAACAAAGACTCTCACACTGCAACCTGGTACTTGTGATGTAAGAGCGTTGTAGTCACTGAGATCTGATTGCTCAATACACAATGCTGGAAAACAGGCTCAAAAATAAAATTCCCTGTCTCCCACACACCTTTGGAAGATGCAGCTGTGAAAGATAAAACTATAAGGACAATAGAAAAGACCTCTGTGACTGAGTTGAATTGTTCCTTAGACATAATCAGGGAGGGCAAACCACAAGGCAAGGTCCTAATGGGCCTATTAAAAAGTCAGGAAACCTATGATGTATGAGTTGGGCTTTGGTGTAGTGGATGAAACCACCACTAGGGATGCCCTAATCCCATATTGCAATGCCAGGGATTGAGTCCTGCCTCTGATCCTAATCCAGCTTCCTACTACTATGCCTGGGCCATGATGTGCTGCCTCCCAAGTACTTGGGCCTCTGCTACCCACGTGGGAGATCAGGATAGAATTCCAGGCTCCTGGCTTCAGCCTGGCTCCTCAGCCTTGGATGTTGTAGGCATTTGGGGAGTGAACCAGCAGATGTAATCTCTCTCTCTCTCTCTCTCTCTCTCTCTCTCTCTCTCTCTCTTCCACACTGCCTTTCAAATGAAAATATTCAGGAGAGGCAAATTCAGAGAAGAAACTTGCAATATGTAAAACTGTAACATACAAGGAATTCCTACAATTTAACAGGAAAGATGAAAACTATGGGGCTGGTGCTGTGGTATAATGAGTTAAGCCACCACCTGCGATACAGCCACCAGTTCAATTCCCAGCTTCTACTTCCAATCCAACTCCTTGCTAATGCACTTTGGAAACCAGCAGAGCCTAATCCTTACTCTTGTTCACCAAGGTTGATGCTCTTTGATCCCTGATTTGTGTGAATATCCGAGACTTTGTTCCATACTATCATTTGGAGAGGATCCCCTGGTCATCTGTCCATCTTGGGCACCACTGAAGCAGAATTCCTTGGCTCTGCTTTAAGGCTAACCTTGGGTTCTGGGATTTGGATTGAACTCAATGGCCAGATCATCCTATTGATTTATTCTCTTCAGGTCTTCCCTCCTCCCTGCATCCAACAAGGGAAGTGATGGTGGCTCAAATGCACTCTCATTTCCATCTTGTGGCTCGTCTGCTTCTCTTTAGCTTTCCTTCTATGCAAGAGTAGCAGCTCCTTATCCCACTACTGGGGACAGACAAGAGTCATCCTCTCAACACAAGATATAAGTCTTAAGATATAAGTCCAGAACCAGGTGACCATGGGTGTATTCTGCTTCAGATTCTGTAATAGAAACATCAGTGAAACTCTCTCATCAGAGGGGAGGAAAACATAGGGAAACTGCAAAATTAATCTCATCAAATCATCCCGCTACACATGAACCAACAAGAAAAGGGTGCTTTGCACCTTTTGATGTTAAAGTAGCAGGAAGACTTAGGAAAGAATATAGGGACAAAGGGACAGAGTTGTTGGTGGGGAAACAATGATTCCCACTACTCCTTAGCTACACCGAGAAGGGATTGGTCTAGGCTACTGCTCCACAAGTTATTTTATCCTCACAAATTCCATCATTGTATTTTATTCTCTTCTAGAAAATAGTTTAAGTGACGATAGTGTTGCTACCTATTTTAATTTGCTTGAAGTACAGGTTGAGAGAATACTGGTGGTATTAATAAAAACAGCAATAATAGAGTATACAAATTAGTTGAAGTTAATTTTTGGCAATATAACATCACCAAATGAAAAATCTAATGTTTTTCCTGTTGACATAACAGGAAACTATCTTGTTCCAGACAAATATTTATAAATGCCAATCATTTATATCATGTGCTATCTAGATAAATTGTTCTCAAGCTTGGAGGGTCATCAGTCAGCATACTATAGTTTGTGGACCAGAAATGTCCTACCACTAGAGATAAGAATGGTTTTCACGTTTTTTGATTGACATGTGAATGTTTATGAAATCTGAATTCCTGTATCCACAAAAAATTGTATGGGAATTCAGCCATGCACATTTACATCACATCTATTAGTTGCTTTGTGTTAGAAAGAGGGCTGAATCTTGGCAACAGGGAAAGTATGGTCCACAAAGCCTAAAACACTATCTATTCCTTTGAAAGAAATGATTACTATCTCATGAAGTAGAATGTGTCTGTGCAGGGTGGGTTGTTTAAAAATGTGTGACCTTGGGACCCGCACAGTGGTACAGCAAGTTAAGCTACCATCTGCAGCACTGGCATCTCATATGGCCACGAGTTTAAGTCCCAGATGCTCCACTTCTCATCTAGCTCCCTGCTAATGTGCCTGGGAAATCAGCAGATTACCCAAGTGCTTGGGCCCTGTACCCATGTGGGAGACCTGGATGAAGCTCCTGGTTCCTGGAATCTGCCATTTGGGGAATGAACCATCAGATGAAAGATCTCTAGATTTCTTCCCCCCACCCCACCATAATTTTGACTTTCAAATAAATAAATCTTAATGGAGAAAAATTTTAAAAATATGTTCCTTGATTTATTCAGGAGCTCTGATCCTATAGATGGGTGTAGATGACCGGAAATCCAATTTAATAATCACGCCAGAAAATGTTGTAGCAAAAGTCCCTAGCCCCACTCTACCTATATGAAATATATGAAATATTTAAAAATCTAGATGTGATGTATATATAATATGTGTGTGTGTGTGTGTGTGTGTGTTTCACTTGTGACTATTTCCTTTTTGGTAAATAAATATTCTTTATCTCTCCAGGATATTAAGAGGAATAAGTAAATTTAAATAATAAACTATAAATAGATGTTTCAAATGTTTAAACATTCCTATTTGCTAATCCCAGGGGTGCCTTTGTCCTGTTTTAAAAAATAAATTTACTTCTTACATATACATAGGCAAAAAAGAAATCATTCTTTCCAAATAACATTTGTCAGAAATAATAATCCCCCTCCTTCTAAAGTCTAGCTTAAATTTAGATGTTTGAACAAAAGAAACAAAACTAAGAATAAGATGTGAGGGAAGGAAATATTTCCATAACAATGCATAGAAACTGAGTCTAGCCAGGAGACATGTATAGCAGTGAGTGCTGCATTTAAGTATAAAATGCTTTCTGTCTCTAGTCTCAATTTTAAGGCACTTGTAGGTTGTAACAATTTTCCTTCAAGGATAAAATTTCAAGCATCATGCTTAAGAATACTGGGGAAGCATAGAGCCATAAAAAGAAGTGATTCTTTATTTCTTAACAGATCATGGAATATTATAACACATGTGTTCATAAACTAAAAGGAAACAGGAGTTGAAATATCAGTTTTGAAACTTAAATTCAGTCTGTACATAAGTCTCAGAACATTTATGATAACCTTAAATTCTAGTAGGATAAATATGATGTATTTAAAGAACACTTTGGATTCTGAGTCAGCCAGTTGGATTTGATTTCCCCATGTGTAGCTCATCCTACCTCCTTTGGGACATGTTAATTTCTTGTTCTAAGTACCCACAATGTGGTACATTCTACAGTCTGGCACAGTGCAGCTCCTCCAAGGAGCACACCATAATCGAGGTCCTGAGAGTGTCCATGGTTGTCATTGTGGGTTAGGGCAGTGGGCCTATGGGAGGACACCGGGCTCTCGTTCCTCCCCAGAACCCCAAAAATAATGTTGCTGGCTCTGATCAGAGTGGAGTAAAAGCCTGTCTTCACTCTCTACTCCCAACAATACTTAGAGGTAGACAGCGACAGTAGTGTTGGCTTGAAAATTGGTCTGAGAGTGCTAACAAGAGCCTAGAAATACAGGGTGGAAGCAAAACCATACAAAAGATGTCAGCAGAGGCTCTCAAATACATCTTGTCTCCAATCAACTCTTGAGTCATACGAGTAATAATTTCTGCTTTCGGGTGTGAGTTATTACCACTATCACTGATTAGGTACTTCAGTTATTTAAAGCACTGTACATAGGTTGTAATGCAATGACTCAGATGATTCTCACCACAGGCATGTCGATCGTAAGGGTGCCTAGGCAGCCTGATTCCTCCAGAGATAAACCACTGTCCTTTCCCTTGATTTCCCTATTAGTTTTTGTTTCCTTCTAATAAGCATCTTAAAATGTATATGACTGTAATCCATGAGCAAATGCCAAAATTAGACTTCTCACGTCAATACTGAGTCACCACCAGGCACATACGAGCACTTTCTTGGTACAGGTGTGTGTGTATGTGTATTGGGGGAGGGTAACACAGGGAAGGGGGATGGTTGTGCCTGTTGTAGACCCTGTGCTGAGCCCAACGCAGCATTAGAAAGTGGTAAAGTGCGTGGTTTTGCCTGAGATGGACAAGAGAGCAGACCAAGTCATAAACCCATTCAAATGCAAAGAGTAGAGGAGACTGGAATAAAAAAAGTCAGAGGGAAAATGGTCTATGCTTGTGTCTTAAATGTTGGATTCTCTGGTCCTTGGGGACAAATTTCGAACTGTTTTACTGGGCATTTATTTGGACAACTACCAAGTATGTTCGATTTTCTGAGAAAATAAAATCATCCCTGTAAAACTAAAAAGCAGGAGGACACTCCTTTATGATGCCACTTTAATAGAAACTAACATCCCTTACTAAACCATTTTGCTTTAGCAGGTTTCAGTGATGATATGAGCGTTGGATTTCATCCTCCATAACATGGTGAATAAGTGAAAATGGATCCAGCTCTCCTGACAGCAACGCCAGGTGTCTTCTGAGTACTCCTACGCTTGCCTGTACCTCTTACATGTATATGGGCATCACACTGTCGAATTCTTTGCTTTTCTTATCAACAATATGAAGATGCATTGCATGTTCATATTATGCTAATCCCTTTAAATACATCATCCATTTAACCTGGTAGATACACACTATTATTAGATTAATTCCTGGCAGGGGAAGACTGAATTCACAGTGCCAAGTAAATAGAGTCAGTGTTTAGTTGCAAGGTTATTTGTCTTCAAAGTACATATACTTAACTAGGTTTACCATATAATATAGGTAGAGCCAATAATGTTTATATTAAAGAGACAATAGAAGTAGAAAATATATTGTGATAAATTCTGCTACACTACACAGTATTGAGTTCTTTCTCTAGTAGAAAAAAAATCCATAGAATCCAATGTTTGCCATTGTTTCCAATCTGACTCCTTTTTCTTCATTCAATTATTGCTTTGCTGCAAAATGCATAATAACAAAGTGCTCTCCACAGTCTTATCCTCCTCCACCCCAGGACCCAGACACTACCCATCTATTAATGGAAAAAAATCCTAATTTGGACATTTATATTACAGCAAACCTTATATTACAGTTACAGAATAGAATGAATCACTTGGAAAAGTTTAGGAACAATTTTTACACTGAAAATATTTTTTTGTTTTTTTTAAGTGAAAATAACACCTATGATACATGTAATAATAAAAGCAAGCAAAAAGCATGTCCTTAAGGACTTATAAAAAATGCAAGAATTCACTGATCCCACTACCACTACCACAGCCAACAACTCTGTATCAAGGCGACAACCACTTCTAAACATTTCATTGAAATTTTCCTGTTGGTTTTCTGCGTGCTACTGAGTAATAACATCATATTGCTGCCTTCAGTCATCAGTTTTAAACCCTGTCCATTGTTTTCTACCCGAAGGAGGTGAGGTATAGCACATTACAAAGAAAAAACATCTCGGGATGAGGAGAGCTGGAGGGAGACTGGAACACTTTGATGTGTACAAGTCATAGTTTGTCCCATGTGTCACAGCACTGGCTGCAAACTGGTTGAAAATAAATCCATTTGGAAGCTAGAGGAACAAAATATCTTCAGTAACCAACTCTTACTTGTGTTGCCCTAAAAACTAAGAATGTGACCTCTGACCTCTTCCCATAATGAAGTCCATCTATCAGTCCTTCAGGGAAGGCGAAGGCTTGGAAAACCAAAAGGATCCTCTTTGAAATCCTGTTTCTTTCTCTTTTGCTTTCACGCATCCCCCTTGTGCTTGGCCGACTGGATAATCCAGGACTTGGTAAGTTCCAGGGCATTGTGTACTGGCTAAGAAACCCAACACCAAAGCAAGGGCTCCAGGAAGTCATCTTAAGGAACCAAGGGTATTTTGTAAACAGACGGCTAGCTTTGGGTTTAACACAAATACACATAAGCCTCCACTTGTTTGTGTTTGCTAATGGTCATAAGGATTTGGGCCAAGGTTTTAGCTGAAACCTCAATTGAGCTGAAATTGTTGTTTGCATGTACTAATCACTTTATTTTCTTCATTTACAAAGTGATAAACTTTTTTAAAGTACAGTGTTTCACCTTTGTGCGTCTGCTAAAGAGTAATGCTAGCCATCTTTGAGAGGAAAAGCATGTTTTTGAAAATAGAAATAGTGAAGTGTCGATGGATGGTATCTAAAATAAGCAGGCTTGCTGAGTGGTTCCCAGTGCTGGTTCTTGGGAACCTTGGGATTATTTATGTGATCTTAAAATACTCGACAAGCCTGAGACAAGCAAAGCCTCCACAATTTTGAGAACCGAGATAACAATCACTTCTTTTCCTGGCATATCATGTTATTTCAGCAGGAAAAACAAGGAGTATATGAATGGCCCGTTTGCCAGTCTAATAGCAGATGTGGATTGGATGGCCCAAAGCTTAGTGTTGTACTTATTTATACACATGCACATGCATGCACACTCTTCAAAAACCTCAAGGAAAACAATAAAAAGATATACTTCCGATAAATCTGTTCATTCATAATATGTGTTTTCCAATAAGCTTGGGAAGATTCTATAAGGTGTGTGTGTGTGTGCGCATGATCTGATCCCTGCCCCAAATGTTAAAGGACAGTGACACTGAACCTGTGCATCTGTGACCAACAGCATCCAACTCTGGTGTGAGGACTTGGGTCCCTGGCCTTCAGACACATCTGAGCATGAGAGCCTTAGAGGAGACGGGCTCTGTTCTGCATGTTTCTGACCTCGTCTGCAATCCCGCCCTCTTCCTCTACTGCAGAAATGTCATCACCACAAATTCAAGGAACTCGGGCTTTAAAAACTACGTCTTCATGGTCCAGTTACCCAGCAAAGCAGACGTGGTCAGAAACCTGTGTAATGTGCACCGGTTGGTGCTAGGATAGCCCACGGGCTATCCCAGAGACCAGAACCATTGACAAAAGGAACTGAAAAACAAGACCAAAAAGAGTTTACAATTCAGGTGACAAATTGTTGCTTCTGCAGAAAGAATAACTTCCCATCCGCTAATTGCAAATCACAAGAAGGCAGCCTGTGTTCACGAGAACACTCTTCATCCGTGATGTGGATGTTATCATGCGACACATTCATATTGTTCCTTCCATGACTCTTCAGCATACGGTACTGGGAGCAGGAAATGACAGTCACCATCATCACACCCCACGAGTGGATGACTACCCACTCAATAATGCAGGAAAATATTTGTGTACATTATGAACATACGAAACATTGGTATCTCAAGGTACCAATTCCAAACTTAGCGTATGGTTTAAGGCTGAAGTTAATCTTTTTGTTCTCTTTTTAAATGCTCTTTCAGGCTGAGGCTAATCCTCCGCCTGTGATGCTAGCACCCCGGGTTCTAGTCCCGGTCGGGGCGCGGGATTTTGTCCCAGTTGCTCCTCTTCCAGTCCAGCTCTTTTCTGTGGCCCGGGGAAGGCAGTGTAGGATGGCCCAAGTGCTTGGGCCCTGCACCTGTATAGGAGACCTGGAGGAAGCACCTGGCTCCTGGCTTCAGATTGGCGCAGCACGCCAGCTGTAGCGGCCATTTGGAGGGTGAACCAACGGAAGGAAGACCTTTCTCTCTGTCTCTCTCTCTCACTGTCTAACTCTGCCTGTCAAAATAAAAAGGCTCTTTCAGTGAGAAATTGACAGGAAGTGAGAACCAAGTTATGCAGTGGGAAACCTGCTGGATACAACCAATTGAGGAGGCTCAGAGGAGCTGGTGCTCCTTTTTGCTTACCCAGGAAGTTGACCACCAGATATCGTGGTCTCTTGAGTAGGTCACCTTCCTAGGACTCCTGTCCTAAGTGGCAGGTGCCTACTGCAAAGGGGTAGTGGATGCTCCGATTCAAATGACCAACCAAACGCTGGCCTCACCTCTTGTGTTAGAAATGTTCCCCCACAGCCTCAGCCCCCAAATGTTCCCCCACAGCCTCAGCCCCCGTGTGCTTGGCAAATCCTTATGAGACAGAGTGCTGCCAGTTTCCCTAAGTATCTTATGCTCCTCCTGCATAAACACAAGGCATTTGTCCTAATAGCAACAATTTGCTTCTGATGCTACAAAATTACCAACAACTAAAGATAGAAATGTATTATCAAACCTGGGCTATGGTTTACAAAGTTCTCCTAGAAGCTTCTGGCATAGGAAAGTTAGGCTGTACATAGAAAACTTTGCTTGAAATCTTGTTTCTGCTCCTGATGGCTACGTGACCTGAGAAAGTGACCTCAATATTCGGTCACCTGGTGCCTCCCTCCACAGCGAGAAGGAACACACTCTTCCTGCCAGTGGCTGCAAACCTTATGTGACATTGCCAGTAACTGGTGGGCACTGTGTTAAAATACCATGGGAATCAGTGTCAAGTTCTGAGAGTATGACTTTTGTTTATGAGTCTACATACCAAATACAATTTGAATGATTTTGCAAGAGAGAAAACAGAATGAGATGCAGTGGATTTCCCAGGTTCAATTTCTCAAAATAAATAACCACTTCATTGGCTGTTTGTGCCTACATAATGCCAAAATAAATAGGAAGTCAATCATGAAGGACCTTTTGAAGGCTTGCCTTCAAAGTTCAGGGACATTTTCTGAGGGTATTCTTGCTATGTTCAACATCTTCTCTTTTTTAAGATTTATTTATTATTAAAGAATTATTTTTTTAGAGATTTATTTATTTGAAAGTCAGAGTTGCACAGAGAGAAGAGGCAGAGAGAGAGAGAGTGGCCTTCCATCTGTTGGTTCACTCCCTAATTGGCTGCAATGGCTGGAGCTGCACTAATCCAAAGCCAGGAGCTTCTTCCAGGTCTACCATGTGGGTTCAGGAGCTCAAGGACTAGGGCCATCTTCCACTGCTTTCCCAAGCCATAGCAGAGAGTTGGATTGGAAGTGGAGCACCCGGGTCTTGAACCGGCACCCATATGGGATACTGGCCATGTGGTGGCGGCTTTACCCGCTACGCTACAGCGCCAACCCCCAACATGTCCTTAAACCTTCCTAAGAAGACTAACTTTGGAAACAGCTGCCATGGGTTCCACTTGCTGCTGCACACACATTTTAGCCAGCAGTTGCATTTCCTTTGTAATAATTACATTGTTGCTATGGGAATGGCCAGGCTGGAGAATGAAGACCTGACAGATAATTCAATGTTGAAAACAAGTATTCTTTCCTTCACTGTTGATATTCTTACTTGTAATTCATTGTTTCAGTTTATGGTTTTATTCTATGTACACCACAGTGTCAGCAAAATACTATAATTTTTGACATATGGGAAAAACAAGGAGGTACATTAAATTTAAAAAAATGATAAAGGGCCAGCATCGTGGTACAGTGGGTTAAACTGCCATTTATAATGCTAGCATCCTGTATCTGAGTGTCAGTTCAAGTCCTCGCTGTCCCACTTCTGATCCAACTCCTAGATAATGCACTTAGGAAAGCTGTGGATGATGGCTAAAGTGCTTGGGCCCCTGCCACTCATGTGGGAGACTTGGATAGAGCTCTTGGCTTCAGCATGTTCCAGACTTGACTGCTGCAAACTTTGGGGGAGTGAACCAGTAAATGGGAGATCCCTCTTCCCCCTCTCCTCCCTCCCTTTTCTCTCCCCCCCTCCCCTCCCCCTCTGCCTTTCAAATAAAAAATGTTTAAAATAAAATACACAAAAGCCTATGGCAAGTTGAATGTATTGCCAAAATGCTTCTCAATTACGAAGCATTTTTGCGAGCAAATAGATATTTGTGTATACGAGATCAACACATCAGTGACGGCAGAGACCGGTCAGAGCAGAGTGTCTGACAGTGCTTTGTGTTGTGGAACAGATGTGGAAATGATGCCCTTCCATCGAGAGTAGGCTTGAGAAACTCCACAATCCTGAGGGGGACCATCGGTCATCGTAACACATGTGACACTCGGTAGCCTTTCAGTGTTCTCGGGTACATTCAAAACCTCAAACTTCATCTATTGGGCAATGACTCTCAAGACTACATCTCTAGAGCTGATAAATGCTCTGAGGTTCTTTATAAATATTTTAGTTGAAGGGCAGAAGAGAGTGCGATCTTCCACCCCCTGGTTCACCTCCCAAATGGCCACAACAGCCAGCGCTGGACCAGGCCAAACCTAAGAGTCAGAAACTCCAACAGGGTCCCCCATGTGGGTTTCAGGGGCTCAAATACTCAGTCCATCCTCCGTTGCCTTCTCAGATGCATTAGCGGGAAGCTGGATTGGAAGTGGAAAAGCAAGGACTTGAAAGAGGCACTTGGATGTGGGATGCTATGGATGCAAGCTGCAGCTTGAGCCACACACCAGCCATAGTATCCTGAGTTTTAACCAAAATAATGTGAAATTCTTGAAGACACTGGTCTGTATACAAGGGCAGGTATCTTTTAATCAGCTTTCCAAACTTACTACAGTGATGTATTTAAAAGCATGGGCTTGAAGCCAGGATTCCGGTGTTGGAACTAGCTATATGAACTCTAACCACCCTGCTTCCGTTGCCTCACCTCTTCAGCAGTGAGATGGGCCAAACCAGTCATGAAGCTGATTGAGGATTAATTCAGTGAACTTCCACAGCTCCTCGAATGTTGCCTGACTCACAGTAGGCGCTCAATGATTCATCCCCTTTTCCATTTCACTGCATGGCACCAGGCTTTGCCCAGTAATTGACACATGAACCCGGATCCAAATCTTAGACCAATCACTTATGAGCCCTGTGATTCTGGGCGTTGTGGGCCCCAGTTTCCTTATTTGGAAAACAGGCCTCGCAGATTTGTAACATGAGTTTGTGAGATAATCCAAGTATGATGCCTAGGGCAGTGCTCAGCAATGCAATAGGAAAAGAAATTACTACTATCTTAGTAGTAATTACAACAGGATAAGAAATTGTACTGTTGTTTTTTCCTCATTCTTGGCTTTCCTAATTACAGGTTAAATGTACTTTACCCAAAATGCTTGGACCAAAAGGTGCCATTTTCAGATTTTGGAAGACTTGCACATACATAATAAGATTGGGAATGGAACTCAATTCTAAATATAAAATCATTTTTATACACCTTATACACATACCCTACAGTGACTCAAACAGTATTTTAGTGGGTGGGCCTGTATTTTGCATGCAACTCATCACAGGATTCAGATGTGGAATTTTCCACTTGTGGCATCATGTCAGCAGCACTCAAGACCTTCTGGATTTTGGAGCAGTTCAGATTCTAAGATTGGGGATGATCAACCTGTGCTTTCCAAATTATCTTGTTATTTTAAGATCTCCCAGATATCACCTCTCAATCTTAGTTATCTGTCACCTTTCATCACTTGTCATCTCCTAAATGATCCCTTTGTCCCTAACATCTGGATCTCAAATCCGTCTCAGATCTCCTTAGAATGAGCTCATGAAGCCTGCTGACGTCATTTTGCTGCTCTCAATACTCAGTGGCTTTCTCGGACCTCTACAGAGAGAACGAATTAGCTTAGAGCCCAACACATACCAAGACCACTGATGGCCCACTCTCCAATGTGGAAACTCACCTTGGCCGTTCCAAACAATCCAGCTCCCCACGTGTCTCAAGGTCCCTGGTGTCGTCTCACATGCCTACTGCCTGGCACAGCAGCACCACAAAAAGGTGCAACAGCGGGAAAAACTATGAACACCTGATCATGCAAAGTATTCTTTCCAGGTACTCGCATCCTGCAGTCACCACTGTTAGCTTTCTGACCTACACAGCAAACAATTCTTTAAGATCCAATCTAGCATTGACTATGCTATGCATTTTCCACTAATTTTCAAGCTAAAATGCAAGATTTCACCTTCTCTCAAGCTAATCAGGGTGGTTATGGCAGGAACTGAAACGCAGAATGACTTCACATTCACTCTTCATTGCCACCAGGGGCATTTCAAGGGAAAATGTGTCCTCCCCTTCACTTGTGTCATGGCATCCATAGCACCCCACATCCAAGTGCCTTTTTCAAGTCCTTGCTTTTCCACTTCCAATCCAGCTTCCTGCTAATGTCATCTGGCTAGCCTGACAGATCAGAACCCATCCCTCCCCCCATCCAAGTTGGGTGAGCTCCTTCTCACATCCATGGTCTATGTCCATGTTGTGGTCCCTGTCCTTCACCATTGGTCTCCCTGGGCAACCCTTGTTGACCTGTCTTTCCTTAGAGACTCTCTGGTTGGTGTTTATATCAGTAGAACCCAGCATAGTCCCTGACACGTGGTCAAAGACTAAAGGCAAAGGCAATGAGTGTCCAAAATAAATCACCTTTCCTAGGAAAACACCAGGTATCTCACGAAGCTTTTCTCCTTCACTATCTCAGACGCTACTCAATGTGTCCTTACCTGTGACAGAGACTACAAGACATGGCCATCTGTAGTACACACTGTGCTTGCTAATGTTACTCTGGGACATATTGGCAGATGGCAAGAAATCCATTTAAAGATGATTGAAATAAAATATTTAAACAGTGATGCTGTGAGGAAGTAACTTTCTGGACATAAGGACTGCTGGGTATAGTCATGACTTTGAAAACTTGGCTATCTTCAAATTATTCATTTCCCAAACAAGATGAAAATCCACTCCTTCCATTTTGGTCTCTGTTTATCCTCCTGAGATGTGTTGCTCTTTGTTACCTAGAACTCCTGAAGGAAATGTGCCCTAAAAAATGTTAAAAATTTGTTTGTGGTTTTTGTTTTAGAAAGAGTTTTTTTTTTTTCTTCCTTTGTCTATGTTTGAGTTACAATAGCTGTAACAGTGGCCAAGCTGCTAAGAAGGGAAAGCCTTGTAATAGTACAAACCTTGAGCAAGAAAGAAATTACCAAATAGGGAATCTTCATTCTCCTAAAATTAAAGCAGCCTGAAAATAAGGCAGCAGGAATGAGAGTCTCCTTGGGTCATTCTGAATCCGCTGGATCACCAGTAGAGATGATACCATGAACAACCAGCCTCAACTACTCTTCCTCACACAGAGCTCCCTTGTCCCCTCAACTGAGCTCAAGAACTGTTCTTTCCAGGCCATATTGTTCTCCGTCCTCTGGTGCTTCCAAGAGAATTGTCCAAAGTCAGACATAAAATTGCTGTGCTGAAACGTAGTGATTCAATGCAGACTTGGATAAGAAATGTTGGCTTCTGCTGAACGTAAGCTATATAGACTGGTCTATTCTTACTGGAAGCAGGGTGGGTGGGGAACAGAAGCCAGCAGGGAGGTGAATGTGGGTTCAGTGCCTTGAACTGTTCCTTTCTGGAGAGCCTGGTTGGCAGGAGAGTGGGGTTGACAGGGAATCCCAGAAGCTGTCATGCATGAAAAGTAGCAGCCCAGGGAGCCTAGAGGGCCCGTGATGGTTCCCTCCATTCAAAGAGTCTTCAAAGTCCACCTTCTCCACAAAGTATGCTTGAGCTGGTCCATCACTGATCGTGGGAGGTCTCAGCGACCTCTCTCCTGCCAAGCCCACCGTGTTCCTCTCCCACCACACTGCCTTGTGGTCACCTGGGTATGTCCAAGGGCATTTCACAAAGTTCCCAGAAAATGAAATTGAAAGATGAATCTACTTTGGTGCAAAAAAAAGACTCGGCTATTTTTGATCTTCCATTCCCTTCTTAAATTGTTTATAATAAAATCAAAATGCCAGGAAAGACTTCTGTCTGGATCCATCTCCCTGAGTAATTTTGAATCTTACCTCTTTCCTCTTTCCTTCTTCCTTCCAATCCAAATGACCACAGAATCGCTGAGTGGCTACAGTGGCATTATCTCACTGTTCCTCAAACTGTCCACAGTGTATGCGAACAGGTGCCCTTTGGCTCCCAGCTTTTGCTGTTGCCTGCTGCCCACTGGGCTCCAAGCATAGAAGAACACAGGGAACTGGTCCCACCTCAATGTGATACAGCAGGTCCAGATTCAGGAATTCTATTTTTAACTAGATAAAACCAAGAAATCACAATTCATCACTAAAATCCTTGTTTAATTAGCTATTAGGGATCAGTTGATCCAGGTTTTTACTATCCATGAAGGCAAGGCTTAGAGGCCGACTTTAGTAACTAACCCTTCCAACTCGGTTTGCTCATGAATTCCAAAGACGATGTTTCTAAAACTTGGAATTAAGTTGTCTGTAATGGGAGATTTGCTTAGCGTTTTTTTTTTCTCTGATAGGGTTCTTTCAAAGCAGATTTAATTATTCTGATGGAGCTCACTCCTCCAGACACAGGACAGGATTGTCTAAAAGTGAGAACTCCCTGGATCCCCCTCCTTTGTAATCACAAACTACAATCTCACCAAAGGAAAGAGCTGTATTTTTTTTCCAAAAATAAACTGCCCAGGAATATGCTTCCCATGACCAGGCTGTACTGGGACCCATGGTGGTGAGATTTTACCTTCTACTGTTTCATGTGCTGCGCTGAAAAATACCCGAGTCATGTGTGAGCGATGAGACAAGTGTCTGTGTTGCCATCATCTCTAGCGGCCTTCATTGAAGTCATTTGGCAAAAGGACCTCTGGTTTGTAAAGAGGGGGACTCGGCCACGCACCCATGTCAGATGCTCCCATTAGAGGAAGGAGTCTGTTTTGGAGGATCCCGGTGGGCTGGATGTTGGTGATCCCTGTACTGTTTTGCTGAGTGATGAGATAAGACCGGGCAGGAAACGAGAGCTTTTAGCAGGATTTTCCAGCCCCTGTGAACAGCTTAACTCCATAAAACTAGCAAGAAGATGTTAAGTTCTATGGAGTAATCAGGGTAAACATCCAATTAAAGGCTTTCATGCTAAACGTGAGAACATTCTGCTCAGTCCCAGAGCAAGACAGCATCGAGAAACCATCCCAGGAGAAGCTGGGCTGTAATCCACAAAGAAGGAACCACACCCATCACAGCTGAGCTTACAGCCAAAAGTCCTTCTACCTCTCTTGATATTTTTTATTTTAAGCATTTACTTTTATATAGTAACATCCCTTTTAATAAATTGATCCTGCATAATTGATATTAGTTGATTAGGATTTTTGAAACTTTTCTTAAAGTAACATTAGCTGAATCAGCTAAGAATTCTCTAAATTATGCATGGTCAGCCATAGACTTGACTGCAAATACTGGGTTACTATAATAGACAGAAGTAATGTGGCTGCTATTGAAATCATCGACATGGTGCCAAAAAAGAAAACAAACACCATCTACAGAGTATGCCTTGCAAATTCAATCTTATTAGATTACCTGACAAAATCACAAATAATAAGTAGAGCAAAGCGTGAACAAATGTCAAATAGCTACATTCATGAATGAATTTAAGGCACTAACAATCCAGTATTCATAAGAAAGAACATGATAAAGAAAGCCATGTTTCCATAATGAAATTGTTATTCTTTGAACATGTTATTTGGAAGATTGAAGCATAGAGTCATATTTTAAATATGCTTTAAAATGTTCTATAATTATATGGCAGGGCAAAGCATCATAGCAAACTTGCATCCTGTCCTGGAAATAAAATGCTGCTACATCACTGCTTAGAACTGGAAATAATTCATGCCTATGACCTCAATTTTGCAAAGTATTATTATTTCTATTTTGCCTATAGGGAGCTGCTTTGTAAAAATTCGTTTATAACACAGCAAGTGGCTATGTATTATTGAACACCAAGTCAGAAGTGGCTTGCCTGAGGCCACTCATAATAATAGTTCCAGAAGGAAGAAAAATCCAAGAGGGCTAGACTATTAATTTTTAAAGTTTATTTGGATAATATTTATTATAAATTTAAATATATACTCTTTTGTGATTTAATTAAGATTACCTAAAAACTTTGCAATCAAATTTGAGCTACTCTTCAACCATGAAAATATAGAGTATGGATTCATGGGAAAAGAAATTCATGAGAAAAAAAAAGTATGTTCCCCGCACTATGCCACCAAGTCTATAATTTTAGATGCCATAACAACCAGAAAGACAAAGACCAGATCATGAACAATCTTGAACTCAAGGCTAAAGATTAGGGGTGTTGATTAAAATCAAGAGAACTTCAACTTTTTCATCAGGTCTTTGCATTCATATTTAACAATTTTAAACTTATTACATTCTCTTCCTCACCATGCTGCTTCCCCAGCCTGTATTCTCTCTCATTTTGTGGGACAAAACTTTCTACTCATAATCCCAGGCAATGTGGACTAATTCTTGGCTTTTCCCCTCAACTTCTTCCACAGCTTCCTTCCAAAACATTCCAGTGTCTTCCTGCCCGTACATTCCCCCTGATGACTGCTGTCACCCCAGCCACTGAACTGCTATCTTGCGGTTCTCTGCCACCGACTCTTGCCCTTCTGAATTCCATCTTCACCACATGACCCTGGGTGGGAGTGAGGGCAGCAGGTGAGGCGTCACATGGGATGTGAACTGGACATGCCCCTGGGACACTTGAGAGCTCTTTCAAAGACTTGCGATGCCTTCCAGTCTCTTGTAAAATAGAATCCAGCACCTTGACATCCCCTGGGAAGCTCTCCTTGATCTGGACATCTTCCAGATGGATGCAGGTGCATGATTTCATCAGACTCCCTATCTCCAGTTGGGTTCTGCTAATGGGAAGCCAGGCCAACTGCTAATGGGAAGGGGAGGGAGCAAGGTCAGAGCATGCCACCCCAGACTCCCTCAGCCCAGCTGAAGACCACTTGTCTCAGCAGGCAGTCCTTGCCCTAGAGCATGGTGTCTCCAGATCTGGAGGAATCTTTTGCCTAGAGGCAGGAGCATGTCTCACTCTTGGGCATCTGTACTACCTCTGGTTTCCTAGGCTCTGCCTCATCTCTGCGTCCTGCATTATACTGAGTCACTGGGCATGCTGGCTGTCACTGAGGTCTGGTCACCTGTTCTTGTTTCATTGTTGATGTGTCTTTCTTGCCTCTTGCCAACCTCTCTTCCTTCATATTTAAGAACACCTTTACATGTTCTAATTTAATCTACATATATGCCATAACGGAAGTGTCATACAACATGATTCTTCATTTCCATGTTTTTGGCTGTCCATTTTGTATTCATAAGATGAACTACCTCTTCCTTGCACAATTCCATTAAATCCATTATTTTTGAAATCTTGGGGTCTATACTTAGAGAGTTGAAGTTCTGATTTCAGGATTTCTCATCCCTACTGTCACTTTGAGCAATCTTACTGATTACTTCAATTTCTTCTTTGGCACATGATGCAATAAAAGTACATTTACTCCTAGTGTTGATAAGAGGATTAAATGAAGTAATTCACATTAATGATCTCTTAACTGAAACTCTGTTAGAGTTTTCAAATAAGTTTTCCTCTTCAAGTTAGGTGCACAATATCTTTGAAATGTTTTCTTTTTTCCATGATACAGAAGTTCTTCAGAAGTTCAAAGAGGGGCCAGTATTGTTGGCACAGAGGGTAAAACCACTACTTACGACACCAACATCCCAGATTGGAGCACTGGTTCGAGTCTCGGGTGCTAATGCACCTGGGAAGGCAGCAGCAGATAACACAAGTACGTGGGACCCAACTATCCATGTGGGAGACCAGGATGGAGTTCCTGAGTCCTGGCCCAGTCCCAGCTGTTTCAGCCATTTGGTGAGTAAACTAGCAGACAGAAGATTCGTAGTCTCTCTGAAGACCCCTTGAGTAGGTTTCAAAAAGTTTATGGAAACTACATATTGTGAAAAAAAATCTACATATGGATTTCAACCATTTCTGGCACAAAAATAAACTGACCTCTTAATTCAATTTTTCCATAAACTCTTTGAAGTACTCAAATGAATTCACATGTGCAGGTATTTGGTACAGTGATTAAGACACAGTTTGGGGAGCCTGCATCTCCTATTGCAATGCCTTGGTTCAAGTCAAGTAGATGGGTCTTTATCACCCACGTGGGAGATCCAGATTGAGTTCCAGGCTCCTGGCTTCAGCCTGGCCCAGCTCTGGCTGTGGTGGGCATTTGGGGAGTGAACTAGCAGAAGGTGTCTCTCTCTCCTTCTCTCTCTCCCTCCTTATTTCTCCCTCTCTCCCACCCTTCCTTCCTCCCTCTCTCCCTCCCTTTCCCTCCTCCCTCTCTCCCTCCCTTTCCCTCCTCCCTCTCTCCCTCCTTTTCTCTCTCTCTCTCTCTCTGCCTTCCAAATAAGCATTTAAAAGGAATAAAAGGAATTCAGATTACATCTAATAGTACTTAATCATATTATTGGTGCAAAATTATAGCTGCATATATCTGATACATGAGGATTAAAATCTGAGCTATAAAATTCTGAGACAAGGCTGCACTCAAAAATACTCCTATGAACTGCCCTCCATAAAAATCACTCCTGATTGGTGAGTTCTGTGGCATGGTGCATCCTTTCACTAAGTCTGATCACAACACTGTATACAAACACACCCTCCAAGTCACAAGGGAAGAAACCAAGAGATTAAGTAATCGCCCCAGTCAATACCTGAGCTGAAATCTGAACAGTCGCTGATCCCAAGGACCTTTCTGTCCCAGAATCTCCTAACTGAATGGCTCCAATGTACAAGGCTGTCTTCCATGGAGACTGCAGGGGCTACATGGATAGAGTTTTGACTGTGCCCTCAAACAAGCACACAAAGTTAAGGATTTGCTCTGCCAAGATGGCTTCCACATCCTTAAAATGAGAGCTGAGTTTTAAAACCACAAATACTAGAACTGGCATGTGAATAACTTGCAGTGTTTTCCCAGTGTTCTGGAGGGAGGAGCCAGAATACCATTGCCTCCACATCACCGATCTGCCTGCTGGAGCCTGTCGCTGTGGATCCCATTGGTGCATGAAATCTGCAGTGTGTTCACCTCTGGCTGCTCCTCCTATATTAAAAATGTAATAGGCACCTCCCTTTGGCTTATGTTTGTCTAACATTTTTTTGTGGTTGTGTTTAGAAACTTCACAAGGGAGGGCTTTGTGATCCCACTGCAAAGAGAGTTGGCGCTTTTGCTGAAACTTCACTGTAAAAGAACTCAAGCCCCGCCTTCGCAGCTCTTCCTGCTCTCTCCTTCTTTGATGACTGCCTGTTCATGGGGCAGCTTCCTGCCTGCACCTGCTCCCACAGTTTAATTTACTAAAACAAAGGTCACCTAAGGAACACTAACTCCCTTTCACTGCACAAGGATTTTGTGTGGCGCCTGCCAGGAGGGGGGCGGTGGGAACAAAGCCAGAACACTTGGCCAGTCCCACCCTGGGTGGGGTGGTCATCAGTGCGGTGGTGAAGAAGGACGTGAGTGGACACCTGACCCCAGCAAAGCAGCTTTGGGCTTCAAAGGGGCTGTGCCTCTGAGGGCTCCAGAGTTTCTTGCTGTTTGATTCTTTCCCTTTTGTCTCTCCTTTCAGCTTTCTCCTTTTCACTATGACCTTTTCATCTCTCCTCCCTTTTTTTCTTTTTGCTTTTTTTTCCGTGCCTCCTCATTTTCACTTTATTTCCAAACACAAATAATGTATTGTTAAAAGAAGTTTAAAGAATAATAAAAAATCCGTTAAAGGAAATGACACTTTTAATTTCCTTCTGATTTTTTTCATCCATAGAAACATATCCACTTTACATCTGTAGTGGTCATGGCGTGTGTAACTCCTCAGTAAAATCATGATCTCACTTTTCACTTGACATTCTTTGTGAACATTTCCCTTTCCCATGCACTGTGACGTTGATTGATCGTAGTGGCTGGACTGTTGAGTACTGGTGTGATATCTGCCCTAACCACAGACCTCTTACTTTTTCTTATCTCCCTTTTTTGCATGCTCAAAACTCTGCTTTAGTTACATCTGAACATTACATTTGTCACAATAGGTGGCGGGAAATTCTAGTGTAACTTTCTTATGGCTGTGTTTGAAAGTGGATTTTAGGGGCCAGCATTGTGGCACAGCGAGTTAACGCCCTGGCCTGAAGCACCAGCATCCCATATGGGTGCCAGTTTAAGATCCGGCTGCTCCACTTCCGAAACAGCTCTCTGCTATGGCCTGGGATAGCAGCAGAAGATGGCCCAAGTCTTTATGCCCCTGCACCCACGTGGGAGATCTGGAAGAAGCTCCTGGCTCCTGGCTTCGGATCAGCACATTTCTGGCCTTTGTGGCCAATTGGGGAGTGAACCATCAAATGGAAGACCTCTCTCTCTCTGCCCCTCCTCTCTCTGTGTAACTCTTACTCTCAAGTAAAAAAATAAATAAATCTTAATCCACTTTTTATTTTTTTAACTATCACTGAATGAAGTGCACCAATTTACTCACAAATTTTTCGAGATGTTTCAAGGAGTCCCACTGGCATGTGGTCAGCAAAATGTCCTGGCTACTCATCTCCACTTTCAGTACTATTTGAGTGATCACCCCAAGGTACTACCTCTCCTCCCAAAACTGCTCCAGCCAGAGGCTGATTAGGGCTGGTGCTCATTGCACCTGCTCAGATACACAACAGTTCAGCTTTATATATGTCGTGTCAGCCATTTAAAGGTTTTTGTCAGTTCTCTGACTTTCTCTTCACTTCTAGTATGCTCATGACATGATCAACTCTGCCTTCTCCTGATCCACAGAAATGCTTCTAATTCTTGAGTAATTTTTCACTTAAACTGTGTTTGTATATGTGTGAGTGTATGTGTGTGTACATATCTTCCCTAGAAAGATAGTATGCATGCATTCTCAAACATACAACCTGCTGGAGACAAAGAAGAATACATCAGACCCTATAATAAATGACATACCTTCACCTCTTACCAGGAGCCAGTGTTTCCTGGGCATCCACGTGCAATGCCATGCTGTCCACTTCTGCTCTTCAGTTTCAGCTGATACTGTATGCAATCCCAAAACACAGGTTGTTGCTGTCTATGGCAATGAAATCTAAGTCAACAAAATAGCCAGCGATCCTGTCATTAAAACCAACAATCTCTGGCCCACAAAGGCAGGTTCTTAGAAGTTGGAAAAAGGCCAACTCATGCACCAGATGCAGATTTTTTTTATTTTGTTTCACTTCCCCATACTAATCCTCAGCCTTGCCATAACCAAGTTGTGTGATCTCCTACTGCCCCAACTCCAGGTGAAACATGGAGACAGCAATGTAAGCAGCTGCACACACAGGTCAACTGTTCTGAAATGGAAGCATCTCAGAAGCAAGAGCATGAGCGTACTTGCTCTTTTCAAGTTAAAGTCACTACCTTCACATAAACATAAAATAAACACATTAATGAGAGGCAACCAGTATGATGATAAAATAGTTAACTCCAGTGTTTTTTATTTTATTGTTTTTTCTTTGTCATCTTGCAAGTCAGATACTAAGAAGCCTCGCTGGGCTGATCATGCCCAGGGGCAAGGTTAGAATGAGCAAGCTCAAGGCTACCAAGCCCAGTCAAGGGAAGCCCCTCTGCAGCTGAAGCCTGCCCTCATGCGAGCAATCAACAGATACTCCCCACCAGCCAAGTGTTCCAGAAAGGTCATGGACAAGAGGGGTACCCAGCCCGTAAAATTGGGATTAAAAGGAAGAAGGAGAATGTTCTTGGCACTGTCCTAAAACCAGATGGTGGTGACCAGAATGGTGGCACCAGGGAGGTTAAGCTACACAAACTGCATCAGTAGTGTCCCAGGGGAGATGTGCCTCAGCCGGTGTTGAGCCACAGCAAGAGCCCTCCAGACAACATGAGAAAACTGCCCACCGGCATCCCTACGGGAAGCACTCCCTCCATCCTCGCTGGGTGCCTCAGGGGCGGTGCGGGGAGGGTGCTCCTGCAGAAGCACAGTGGCTTTGCAGCCTGAGACAGGAACCTCTTTCCTCCAAGTTCCTCCACACAAAGCACAGCAGGAATGTGTCATCGCCACCTCCACAAAAGTTGGTGTCGGCAGTGTGAAAATCCCCACACACCTCACAGATGCTTCTACCAAGGAGAAGCAGCTGCAAAAGCCAAGACACCAGGAAGGTGAGATCTTCCACACAGAGAAAGACATTCTCGATGACAGAGCGGTACAAGGCTGATCAGAAACCTGGCAACCTGCGCACCTTACACAAAATCAAAGCTATTCTTCAACTCCGGGGCTGCTTGTGACCTGCTTTTGTTCTGACAAATAGAATTTCCCCTCACAAATTGGTGTTCTAAATTTCTTCCCAAGAACCTAATTCAGTAATGGATACATTTTTGAAAAATAGCTACCTGGGTAGGCAATTGGCAATACCGAAATGCTTTACAAGTAGATACAAAACTGATTAATATCCAATTGGGAAATCACTGTAGCATTTCAAGCCATCTTCTCTATAAGGGAGAAATCAGCTGTATTTCCTCATACTAAATGTATTTCCTTTGTTTTAGACAATAATAATTTGTGTTGATGTCTTCGCTTCCACCTGCAGTTATAAAATTACCTAGTCAATAGCAAGGCAATTTAAAATCGGTCCCCAGAGAGTGGCCAGATCTATACTGTCTATACCATAGCCATTGGCCACTCTGACTATTTAAAATTAAGTACAATGTAACAGTCAGTTCCTCAGTCACAATAACCAGGTTTCAAGTGCTTAGCAGCCCCTGGCAGGTAGCAGCGGCTGCATTGGGCTAGACAGAGTGAGAACAACTCCACCATCACAGAAAGTCGCGCTGAGGAGCACTGTGCTTGCTACTCAATAGCCAGGGCTCCACTAGAAGGACACCCAGGAATCCCTTTGGCCCGTTTCCAAGTCTTGGATGATTTTTCCTGATGAAATAAAATAAGCAACAGCAGTAATTATTTATAGCTGGGACTGTGAGTGATTAATGGCTAGTATTTATCACGTGCTAACTCTAGGCCAGGCACAGTACAAGACAATTTACATGCCTTATCTAATTGAGTCTGCACAATAACCCAACCCCAGTTATTAGCTGATGACCTGGAGATTTAAAGAGAGTGAAATAATTTGCTCAAGATCATACTACTATTGAGAGATTGAATTAATATTCAGTCTCACACATGGTGCAGACAAAAAGCATAACTAGTACAAAGACAGCAGAGAAATCTGAATGTGGTTGTCAGCCTGGGATGTGAGTTGGACTAGATTGGGGGAGGCCTAGAAGGCTGGGGGAGCATGGGTGTGTCAGTGAAGGCTTTCTCAAAGATGATTGATGTGTAGCATGGCAAACTAATGCGGAAGACCTACCCTCAATGGGGGGTGGTTCCCCTCGAATCAGCTGGGGGCCCAGATGGAAGATGAAAATGTGGGTAAGTGGGCTCACAATGTCTCCCTGTCTGTCTCACCATCCCTCCAGAGTAGCATGTCATTTTGTCTCCCTAGCACACACTAACTCTAGGTTCTTCTGCCTTTCTGAGGGCTTGGGGGCCTTTGGCCTTGGACTAGAGACGACACCATCAGCCCCCCTGGTCCCAAGGTCTCTGGACTTGGGCTGAGTCATGCTACTGGCTTCCTGGGTTCTCCAGCTTGCAGACTGCTTTCGATGGGAGCTCTCAGCCTCTGTGATCCTGAGAGGCTATTCCCCTAGTAAAGCTCCTCTTGTGTAGGCCGTCCATGTTGTCTTTCTGGCAAGTCCTGATTAATACATGAACCCACCTGGTTTGAACAGGGCTGTTTTGTCCCAATATACACGGTAGTCTGGCTGCTGGAGGGAAAAATCAGGAGGGTTGTTCCAGCTGAGTCAGCCCCAAGGTTCATTGTGTCAGAACACATCCTAGCACTTCAGTCTTGCAATATAGTCCTCACTAAGTCTTTCTCCAATTCCACTGAGTCAGAAGAAACACTAGTGCCTAGTATTTAGCTCTCCAGCAGTGTGTGTGTGTGTGTGTGTGTGTGTGTGTGTGTTAATGGAGTTCAGGCCATGCCATCCAAAAATATGATACCTTGCCTTACTGAGCAAGGTGAGGAAGATTGAGACCACCCCAGAATGGAGGCGTTCTCTGATTTTCTTTTACTGCTGCTACCCTGACGCAGGTCATAAACCCTGGCAGACCCTCCCCTGCAGATGTGGGCCTGTTCCATTCAGTCAGGGGAGAAGTCACAGACACACCAAGAAGAATCTGAACAAACAGGCTTGCTAAGTCCCTCCAGGCTATTACTCTCAGATCATAGCCTTCTGTCCTCCAATTACGCTTAGGTGTAACTGTCCACACAAATACAGTTTTCCATTTGTCTTTGGGCCATCATTTTTTTTTAAAGATTTATTTATTTGAAAGTCAGAGTTACACAGAGAGAGAAGAAGAGGCAGAAAAAGAGAAAGAGAGGAATCCATCCACTGGTTCACTCCCCAGTTGGCCTTAATGGATGGATCTCTGCCAATCTGAAGCCAGGAGCCAGGAGATTCATCTGGGTCTCCCACATGGGTGCAGGGGCCCAACCACTTGGGCCATCTTCCACTGCTTTCCCAGGCACATTAGCAGGGAGCAGGATCAGAAGTGGAGCAGCCAGGACCAAACCAGCACCAAACAGCCACCCTTGTGGGACACTGGTGTCACAGACAGTGGCTTTACCCACTGCACCACAGCACTGACCCCATTGTTTACCTTCTTCCGTTACTAACAGCTTGATCTCTAAGTATGTACATTCCTGCCCGCTAACAGCATCCCCTCTACCAAGAGACCCTACACCCACTTCCCAGAGTCCCAGATGGCTGATTTAGGGACTGAAAAAGGAGCTTTTCTTCCCATTACTAGGCTCAGAGTGGAGGCTTCCATAACAAAAGACATGTTAACAAGGGAAAAGCATTGATTGAAGGTTTTACACAACACGGGAACCTTCATTAGCAAACTGGTAATAGTGTGCATTTTGTATGCTTGCATTTGAAAGTATCACTGGACAAAAGGTGTGAGCTAATGGCAGTGAATGGGAGGAGGGACTTACACAGCTGTCAACGCTCAGGGTCTTCTCGGTCCCTCTGTCTCCCTGGAGATAAGGGTGCTACTTTCCCCCGTACAGGACAGACACCTCTGCAAGGAGGGTTTTCTGACCTGCTCCAGGAGAGAAGAGTAAGAAACCAGAATGACCCGAGTTTCAGCACTTACCTCAAGGGAGAAGGACAAGAAGGAATTGGGACCTCCCTGCTTCTGCAGTTCCCACAGATACACAGGGCTGGCGTTGTCTGGCTCCAATCACTGGACTGACTGCTTACCAGCTGCATAATCCTTGCTCTACTCTTATTTTTTGCAACTCTCAGACAACACGGTACCATCAAGTGATAGACCTCAAAGAGATCACCCTCACCACCTATAGTCCACAAGGCTGTGAGACTTTGGGAAAACAATTCCAGTTCTTCAAGTTTTAGTTTCTGTTGCTAAAATATGGACAAGAATAAAACCTATCAGAGTTGAGTGACAAATTTAATGAACTAATCTGTGTAAAACTCTTAACATTTTCTTGGAGCTACATAAAAGACAATATCTATTATTGTTATCCTAAGTCAGACAAGTGATGACTAATTTCACAGTTTTCAGTATTTATATTAAATATCACTTCTTATTTTCAAGAGCTTTAGGGAATAGAAAATAAAATACAGGTTGATGACAGAGTCATTATCATTGTTCTCATCTACTTAAATACTTTCTCACATAAGTGTTCACCTCTAAAACTGTCCCACATTGGTTATCGAAGTGAAAAACCAAGACTTATGTTTATGCAATGCAAGAAACAATGTGATTAAATAATTCTGCTGAAAAATGGAGCTCAGTAATTAACTGACTTAAAAATACCTGGCTTCTTGAGCATCTGTATTTAACTTTTTATAATGGCAGGCAATGAGAGGTATGCATTGCTGGCTTTAGCTAGAACGTAAATGCCTTACTTCCCTCTCTTTTCTGGACGCTACAGCACTGTGGCTCAGACTGAAGTGAGCAGAGAAGGAGGAGAAGTGAATGGAGTGAGACAGCAATCAGATCATCCATCGAGCTCCAGGAAAGGATGTCATGCGCTGAGCAAAGCAAAGGAGGAAATGAAGAGAGGGAAATGTTGGAAATGTGATAGGAGAGGGAGGCTTGCCTGCGAAGGTACATGCAACTGCATGTGTGCAGTGCTGGGCATGCTAATTCAGGCAGGTGGACGTGCGTGTGTGCGCGCACACGCACACACACACACATACACAAGAGCTGCGGATTTCCAGGATTCTTTCTAAAATGAACTACTTTGGTGCAGCTCCATTGAAGCACAGCCTGGAACGCTTGAAACCTGAGCAGGCCTAGCAGCAGAGCCTAGGGGTGAAATCCTAGCACGCTAATCAGCTGCAGGACCTCACCCCTGGCAAATTCTGTGTTTGCTAAACACCTTGTGCCTGTATGTACAGCTCTGCAAGGGAATGCCGGCTTGTTTTCAGCATTCTGGGCTAATGTTCTGCATCAGTCAGCACTACCACAATGGAACCGACATTCTCCTTTTTAAACCCACGTGCCTTTCCATTCTCCTGATGAGAGCAAATTGAAATCCGTGTGCTAGTGATTTGCAAAATGTACCGTGCTACAGAAAGGGTTCTCTGATTAGTCTAGTTCTGTTACAGTCATTGGTTTTGCAGGAGTCATACAGGAAATGTTCTCAGCACAACCTAATTCCCACATGCTTGATGACACGCAGAAGGGTTTTGCAGATAGGTATTTAATATACAAATCGTCTACTGGAGCCATTCGAATGCATTTCAAGGATCCAGCTACTTAACAAGAGAGAAGTCTTGCCAAGAAACATGCTAGCATCCTTTCTCTCTCTCTCTCTAGAATGTGAAGATTCTCATCTTTAAGGTCACAAAGTCCTCGAAATCAGATGTGCCTTTTTTCCCCACCCTTCAGGTTGAATGAGAGTTTGTGAAAACGAAATTCTCCGTTAATCATTTGCATCGCAGTTGTGGTTACTTATGCAAATACACAGATATTTTGCTACCTGAAAACATACTCCTGTAAACATCGAAGGCCTCCTAGCCAGGAAGACTCCAAACAGGTCTTTGCTGGGATGATTATGAAGTTTACCCTACTACACTGAGCTGTGGAAAATAAATAACTATGATTTGTGACTGTAGCAGCACAAAGCCTCCCCAGCCATCACATTTTCGGGTAAAGGAGCACAGTTAAACCAGTGCTTTAAAAACCATCGTAGGAACCTAATTTTGCTCAGTGAATGTCAACACAAAAAGTCCAGGGTGTTTCTTCCGACAAAAAGTCCAGGGTGTTTCTTCCGCGTGCCATCTCCCAAGTAGCAATTGGAAAAACAAACACTGGAAACGTGAATGGGACACAGTCCTGGGGTGAGTTCTGCTGGGAGAAGAGACTGCAGCTCCCTGGGATTCCCACACCAGTTTGGAGGGGAAAGGAGACCAAGCGGGCCTGCAGAGAACCATTGTCTCATGGACTCAGAAACCAGGAAAGAAGCAGTAAAAGCTGCTGTGACTTCTGCATATTTTCAGCCTTGCAAGGAATATGTTTTCCAATTTAATGGAATGTCAGAATCAGATGTGCTGTCACTTAAGGATCAAGTTGTTTCATGGCATTTCACTCATTGGTGACATAATCATTTAAATATATGTGAATGATGTGAACGACGGGAAGAGTGATTTGATTTCTGCTTTTTCATTTTAGTAAGTTGCTCCAGGGAAGCCTAGGGAAAGGTGTCCTTGACTCCCACACTAAAATGCCTTTCGTTTCATTATTTGAAAATGTTCTAAGATGACTGCTCTTGTCGAAACTCAGCTTAGCGGTGTGAAAAATTTCAACTTACACCTGAATTTTTAAAGGATAGCACAAACATTTCATTTAATATCATTAAAACATGTTAGAGTTGACTCTGTGTCCACAGATTCTGCATCTGAGATTGGACCACAAATGCAAAAAAATGGCAGAGGTGAGGAGGCAAAAATCTGACGTGGCTGACAGGTGCTATGTAGTTAGGCCCATGACGATTCCATCACACTGAACACATCATACAATGCAATAGAACGACTATTTATATAGCATTTTTGTTGTATTAAGTATTACAAGTAATACAGAGATGATTTAAAGTGTATAGCAGGGGGCTAGCCTTATAGCAAAGTGGGTTAAACTGCTGCCTGCAATGCCAACATCCCATTTGGGAGCAACGGTCCAAGTCTGGTTGCTCTACTTCATATTCAGCCCCTTGCTAATGCAATGGAAGATGGCTCAAGTACTTGGGACCTTTCCACCCACATAGGAGACCCAGATAGAGTTCCAAGCTCCTGACTTCAACCTAGCCCAACCCTGGCTGTTACAGCCATTTGGGGAATGAGCCAGAGGATGGAAGATCGATTCATTCTCTCTCTCTCTCTCTCACTTTGTCACTCTACCTTTCAAATCTTTTTTTAAAAAGTGTACAGGAGAATGTGTGTGTGTTATATGCCAATATAATACCATTTTCTTTTTTATAAAAGATTTGAGTATCTGCAATTTTGATATTTTAGGGCGGCCTAAAATCAATCCCCTATGGATACCAAAGGACTTTGTCTTTTTGTTTGAAAAAGATGGTCATGGATTCTTATGTGCATAACTAAGTTTGCATGAAAGCGTTGTGTGAACCCAGTATGTGAATCCAGTTAGGATATGGCTACAGGCAGAGGCACGGGATAAAGGGCACTCTGGAATGAACCTGTTCCTGACATTTTCTAAGAGTGGACACTTGAGCAAGCGGTTTAGTTTATGAAGCTCAGGCTCCATAAACCCCGCTTTAATGGAGAAATCTAACTGTAGTGAGTGAGAATTAAATGAGATAATCAATCAAAAAGACAATCAGTCACTCAAAAGCTATAGACGATTTACTAATTAGCAAGACAATATCTGAACATCACACTCAAAAAACTTGAGGTATTGTTAGAAATAACTATTAATTTTCACTCATCTACTGTTGAGCCAATCTACATAGCCATGTACCATTAACAAACTAGCCCATAAGATAATCAGATATCATTAATTTGGGCCAATCAACAGAACTTCAACTTGCAGAAGAGAACTATGGGAAGATTGTTTTTAATTGTACAGATGAAAACAATGCGGATAAAAAGTTCAGAACTCCTTGGCAAGGGAATACAGGTAACTAAGAGTAAGCATATAACTTAAACATGGCATGATTTACGAACACCATTCAGGAAAAATTTTAATTTACTTATTTATTTGAAAGATGGAGTTACAGAGAGGCAGAGGGAGAGAGAGAGAGATCTTCCATCCGCTGGGTCACTCCCCAGATGGCCACAACGGGCAGACATGGGCTGATCCAAAGCCAGGAGCCAGGAGTCTCTTTCAGGTCTCCCAAATTTGTGCAAGGGCCCAAGAACTTGGGCCATCTTCTACTGCTTTCCCAAGCCATAGCAGAGAGCTGGGTCAGAATTGGAGCAACCAGGACTCAAACCAGCACCCATATGGGATGCTGGCACTGGAACCACAGGAAGTGGTTTTAGCCACTACGACACAGCACTGGCCCCATAATTTACTTTTAATTTATCATCTGCATAGTGGCAAATGGAGTAATGTAATGGTCACAAGAACAAACAAAAATTATTTGTAAGAATAAGATTGAATTCTAGTAATTCCTAAGGTAATATTCCTGTATCCATGTGATTTGTAAGTGAAATCACTTTTTTTTGTAACTTTTATTTAGTAAATATAATTTTTCAAAGTACAGCTTATGGATTACAATGGCTTTTTCCCCCCCATAACTTCCATCCCACCCACACCCCTCCCATCTCCCGCTCCCTCTCCCATTCCATTCACATCAAGATTCACTTTCAATTATCTTTATATACAGAAGATCGATTTAGTATATATTAAGTAAAGATTTCAATATTTGCATCCACACAGAAACACAAAGTATAAAGTACTGTTTGAGTACCAGTTATAGCATTAATTCACATTGTACAACACATTAAGGACAGAGATCCTACATTGAGGGTAAGTGCACAGTGACTCCTGTTGTTGATTTAACAATTGACACTCTTGTTTATGGCGTCAGTAATCTCCCTAGGCTCTTGTCATGAGTTGCCAAGGCTATGGAAGCCTTTTGACTTCGCCAACTCTGATCTTATTTAGACAAGGTCATAGTCAAAGTGGAAGTTCTCTCCTCCTTTCAGAGAAAGGCACCTGCTTCTTTGATGGCCCGTTCTTTCCACTGGGATCTCACTCACAGAGATCTTCCATTTAGGGTTGTTTTGTTTTGTTTTGTTTTTGCCAGAGTGTCTTGGCTTTCCATGCCTAAAATACTCTCATTGGCTCTTCAGCCATATCCGAATGCCTTAAGGGCTGATTCTGAGGCCAGAGTGCTGATTAGGACATCTGCTGTTCTATGAATCTGCTGTGTATCCCGCTTCCTATGTTGGATCATTCTCTCCCTTTTTTATTCTATCAGTTAGTATTAGCAGACATTAGTCTTGTTTATGTGATCCCTTTGACTCTTAATCCTATCATTATGATCAATTGTGAACTGAAATTGATCACTTGGACTAGTGAGATGGCATTGGTACATGCCACCTTGATGGGGTTGAATTGGAATTCCCTGGCACGTTTCTAACTCTACCATTTGGGGCAAGTCAGATTGAGCATGTCCCAAGTTGTACATCTCCTCCCTCTCTTATTCCCACTCATATTTAACAGGGATCACTTTTCAGTTAAAATTTAAACACCTAAGAATAATTGTGTGTTAAAGAGTTCAACCAATAGTATTAAGCAGAACAAAAAAATACTAAAAGGGATAAAGCATTAAGTTGTTCATCAACAGTCATGACAAGTGCTGATCAAGTCACTGTTTCTCATAGTGTCCACTTCACTTCAACAGGTTTCCTTTTCAGTGCTCAGTTAGTTGTCACCGATCAGGGGGAACATATGATATTTGTCCCTTTGGGACTGGCTTATTTCACTCAGCATGATGTGTTCCAGATTCCTCCATTTTGTTGCAAATGACTGGATTTCATTGTTTTTTACTGCTGTATAGTATTCTATAGAGTCCATATCCCATAATTTCTTTATCCAGTCTACTGTTGATGGGCATTTAGGTTGATTCCAGGTCCTAGCTATTGTGAATTGAGCTGCAATAAACATTAAGGTGTGGATAGCTTTTATGTTTGCCAATTTAATTTCTCTTGGGTAAATTCCAAGGAGTGGGATGGCTGGGTTGTATGGTAGGGTTATATTCAGGTCTCTGAGAAATCTCCAGACTGACTAAGTGAAATCACTTTCAACTCGTACTTCTTCCACTAGTCTGTGACAGTGAGCATATATTCCTTAACCTCTGGCAATGCTGAAATATTAATAACACAATGGTTAAAACTGTTGTCTCACCACTTTTTAAATCATTTCTCTTGCCAAGTGTTAATTAGCAATTTGTGAATATTTTAATATTACCTCTGTACATCCCTTAAAATTTTTATATTGTTTGTAATTTTATATTACAAATTGATTGTAAGTGTCACTATAAAACATTGATTTTTCTGGATATAACTGGATATATTTTGCCAAATTAGAAGTTTGTCTTTTAATTTTTCTAATGCTATTGGGTATTTTTATAAGTGCTTAAGCCTGTGCAGCATAAATTCTGGGATTTGTATCTTTCCTAGGAAAGCCTTCTCAGTGTCAAGTTTATAAAGATATTAACCTACTTTTTCCTATTATACTTGTAGTTTTGTTAACTCGGGTTTAGATTTTGCTTGTTTCCTTCCAGTGGGCAAACACTTCTCTTCCCAGAACAGCCAATGCCTGTGTCCTGTAGCTGATGCCAGAATGACCAGTCCCCTGCCAGACCAGGACGTGGTTCCTCTGCCTTTGGTCAGGGCTGGCCATGACACTTGGGCCAAAAGAATGCAGCAGAGGTGCTGTGTGCCCATCTCGGAAGGCCACTCATGCTTCTGCTGCCTCTTAGCTGTTAGTGCTGCTTAGCCTGGTAGAGGCTGAGAGACGGGTAGAGAAGAGCCCACTTCCACAGCTTGGGGGGGATCACAGGCCCGTTGACAGCAAGCCAACCTTCAAATCTGCAGGGCTGTCCCACCAACTGGGAAGACCCTCCCATTGGCAAACATGTACAGATGCTTAAAGCGCTGAGGTGTTAAACAGCAGTGCCTGAGTGACAGACACACTCAATCGTCACACAGACTACACTTTTTCAGAACTTCGTTTTGTCCTGTCGGCTCCAGACAAGTTGCTACAGCCTGTCTTTCAGTGTTGCCATTGCTGGAAACTTTTGCCAAATCCTCGGGAATGGGCAATATGAGGTGCAGTGAACAACAATCTCCCACTCGCGGGGTCATGTGTTCTCGTGTACCCCCAAATGCTTCTGGGAAGGGCTCCCACTGGGTCCCTTCTATATACAAGGTATCATGCTAGGTTCTTCAGGAGATAGAAGAAGAAACGGCTGCTGGGATGGCACAAGGCAGCGGGGTGCTTCGGGAACTGAAGAACTTTGTACCTAGGAAAATAAAAAGAACGTGCAGGTCCTTCTCTCCCAGGACAAAGCAAAAAGCACTTTGAAACCAGAGGCCATGATCACTTGCTCTGGCTCAAGAGGGTGTGATATGGAGTAAATAAGACAAGAAGAGACATGGTACATAATTGACAAAATGGCGCTTTAACAGAATATTTATTTCAATAATAAGAATATTATTTCATAAATGAAGGTTCAATATCTCCATATCAAGAGACTTTCCCACATTGCCCGAATTGTCTAATAAACAGAAGTATGTGCTCCCAGAGATCAGAGCATTCTGGATGGCCCAGGGGCCAAAGTGTATTTTGTTTCCAAACTCAAATATATACTCACATCCCTTTTCCCAACGTATACAATAAAGCCAGGCACTCTACTGGATCTCATTTATGTATTAATAACTTTGCAACATGTTGTGAGGTTTAATTAGATAATAAAGCACTCCAAAGCTGCTCCCTGGTAAGTCTGAATACAGAGCACTTCTAATTTAGTAATCATGATCTACTCTGAAAATGTTCTTTACAATGCAGAGGCACACTTTTAAGCCCAAAAAATCACATCAGCTTTAGGTTTGGTAAAATATAAGAACTGATGGGTCCTTTCATCTTGGGGCAGAAGACCTATGTTGCACTCTCTCTCTTTTCAAAATTTCCGTTTATACCCCCACTTCATTTAAATGTTTAATTAGGAAGGAACACTTCCCTGAATTATAATTAAATGCAAGCACAGATTCTTTGCCACAAAAGAGTCATTTTCCATTCAGTTTATACAAAGTTTTGTTTTGTCCCTGAATGAATCAATATGAAAATTAAGCTGGTTGTCTGAAAGCCTTAAAAAGAAGTATAGCTTTCATAATACAAGGCAGATTAAAATGAATTAAAAATCTCAAAGCATATCCCTTTAGAATAATTGCATGCTACATTCTTGAAACCCTTAAAGGTAGCTTTCCTAGAGAGAAGAAAAATGAACAAAGCAGGTCTCTCATTCCAGTTTATCTTCTTTAGAAGCCAGAAACTTTGCACAGCTGAAACACAATTTTTCATTTTTAATTGGTTCACTTGTAATGGGAATATTGCAGGACAACAAGAAACCCTTGTTCTGATTAGCAATGGAGCATGGACCATGAGCCTTGGGAAGTTGAGGGTAGAGAGCAGAATAGAAGATCTCAAGTCCACATGTGTCTTGGAATCTACTCCCAACATTCCACTCTGAGAGCTGCAGAATTTGACCAGAAGTCACATACATAAGAGTGTCCTGAATCCAGGAAGTCAGTGTTGTATCTCTTCAGTCCTCATTCTGCTCTTCCACACGCCAAAGCTCATGTGAAATACGTACATGTGTGTTGGGTTCCATCCCTGGTAAAGAGAATGACATTTTTATCTAAATTCCTTTGCTGTTGAAGGTTCGCCTGACAGAAATTTACCAAACCTTCTATTTAGTGTTGGCTTGAGACCCTAGGATAGAAAAGTGATGAGCCACGGAGGTCTGTTTTCTGATGATTCTCGCCACTTCTGCAGGCAACGTTAAACAGATCTCTCTCCTCACGTGAAATGGGTATGAGTTCCAGTTGAACTGGGGCACAGAACAGCTCCTCCTTTACCGAAAGTTTTGTTCATTTTGGACATTTGTGCTTAGTTCTGGCATGAATGTGTCTAACCCACTTTCTTTGTTCAAGGAAGAGCAGATAATTCCAGGGTTTTCTGTTCTGTGTACAAACTGCACCGTATTTAACCAGAGGCAGATGGTGTGTTAATTACTGTGGTGTCCAGAAGCTAATGTGCATGAATTTGTCCACCAGCATTTAAATAGGGGTGATTTTTACTTAGCTAATTACAGGGAGAGAAGACAATAGAAATTACCAAACCATTGGAGAAGAGAACCAGAGGGCCACCAACTTACTTGATGCCAAACTGGTTTATGTTCAAGTAAGCTAGAGAGCTGAAGTAGAGATTTGGCTCAAGTTGAAAAGAAATTTATAAACAAATCAATAGCTATGCAGCCAGATGAATTTTCTCTTCAATAATATGTTACATCTTCTAGTGCCCCAGATGCACACATCTGTGCCATGCAGATAGTCCCAGAAAATTTCCCAAAACATTCACGGAAGATTTTATTGGAGACTGTGGTTCTTCCACGGAGACATGAGGAACCAAGCAGGTTTGCAGAGACGTTGGGCACCCACCAAGGCCTGCTTACCCAATGAGGCGGCAATGGAGCAAGTGCACCTCCCCAGGAAGGAAGAGAGCATAGACCCCCCCTCCTTCAGCTAGGCACACAGACACCAGACTCAGCGGGGAAGCTCTTGCTAGCAATGGTGGCCATCAGAGCACCTTCCCTGGGCTGCTTCAGAGGCATGGTGCAGCTCAGTCGAAATCATGGGAGCTGATCAACCACCTGCTGCTAATAGGGGCACTCCCCAGCAGGCAGTTCACTTTGCCACACACAGACAGGTCCCCTGCCTTCCTCAACAGCTGGTCTCCCTCATCCTCCAGGTGAAGCCAGGCAGAGCCAGTCAACTCTTCTCCAGCCCTTCCTGTCTGAGCAGATTCCTCTCTCTGGGTTCCAATTACCTGCTACAAAAGTTTTACAAAGTCTTTTTCTTTTTTATGGCCTCACTGGCATACACAGAGGCACCAACTGATGACATAATCAATTATGGAATGTGTGTTTCAGAACAAAAATTAGGAAGCAAAGAAGAAAATACTAATAATCATAGTAAAATCATTTACTGAAGAAAATTATGAAAAGCAGAATAAAGGCATTTTCTGGAGATACCTCCATGCAAGATCCTTTCTTAAAATTTCGAAGGGAAAAATGGTGTCTGTAAGGTAAAGATATATGGCAGACAGATTTTAACCTCCTAAGGGTTAACACTAGCAAGAATAAGAGCAACCTGAACCACATCACGTATCTGTGATGTATCTGAGTCAGACACAGGGAAGCTTCTGTGATTGTCCTAAAAAAATCCATACGGCTGCATTGAGATCATAAAAGAGTATCAGACAAACTCAGATGGAGGGACTTTCTAGAAAAGAACTGACTTCAGAGTGTCAAGGTCATGAAAGATAAAGGCAGACAGAGGAACTTGCACAGATCAGAGAAGAGCAAGACGTGACGACTAAATGCAGTGTGGGACCGTGGAGCAAGTACAGAACCTTCCAGGGGGAGCTGCCAAACTCTGCACTGTGTCAGCATTAATTTCCTGGTTCCCTCCAACGTGCTACAATTGCGCAGGGTGCTGACATGAGGATGACAGTGTGGCAAGTGTGGAGTGATTCTATGCTAGCTTTTGCCACCTTTCTGTAGGTCTACACTTATTTCAAAAGAAAAATAAGAATTGATCTTTGTGCTAAATGGTGCTCTAACTCATCCATGTTCTCAGACATAAACAGTTTGATCTTTGTAAAGTCTGAATAGACAAATGGTGCTACTATCATGATTTTAGAGATGTGGAAACTGAGGCACAAAGACGTGAGGCTCTCCCTGTTCGGGCCACACACCTGGTGTGGACCAGGTCTGGGATGTGGAGCCATGCCTCCTAGCTCCAGAGCCCTTGTCAGTCTCCCTCCTGTTTCCTTCTTTCTTCGAACAAGGAGCAGGACTGTGAGCCCCTCACTATTGAAGATACATCTGGAGGTTTCCACATCACAACCCTGGAAAGATATGGTTGAGGGGGCACCTTCCCTATCCTAGCAGCAACTTGGCCCTGCTATCCAGTGGTGGCTTTTGGAGACCATGCAGAAGAGCATCCGTGCCGCTGAGGAGAGAGCCTTCCCAGGGGTGTAGTGAAGCTTGGTGGCTCCCTCTGGTGTGAGGGAAGTTCTGATTTGTAGCACTTCTCTAGTTCCTTGTTCTATTACGAAGGATTCTAGCCCACCAACGTGATGTCAACAGGCTCTCAAAATGGATAAAAAGTTAACCAACAGTTGGCTTTTGAGAATCCTCTAGCACAGAACTGGATTATCCTTGCAGTGCCCACAGTATTCTGCGAGACAGAAATGAAAAGCAGGTAGAGAACATTCCAAGCCCACCTTCTCTTCTAGGTGCTATTGGCACCAAGATAAAGCTCTTTTCTGTGGAGTTGACCCAAGTAATGCATCAATATGGGAGGCTCAGCTTTGAAACTGGATCTGTTCTCCTTGTTGTTCTTATGTCCTGCTTATGGGTGTGTGGACAGCGGTGTGGCCGTGTCACATGCTACAGGTCAGAGACAAGTGGAACCCAACCAGAATCCTCCTCCAGATGTGGACTGTGAGGAAGGAAGTCTTTTACAGAAGTCACCGATGAAAAAATAAAGCATATAAGCACATAATTCATACTGAAATGAAGATATAGTCATGGAAAAAATAGAAGCATGGATGTTGAGGGTGAAAAAATACCAACGCCACATTGTCTATTTTCGTTTTTGTGTGCTGGGACATGGGGATTGTTCCCTCACAAGTCTTCCTGGAGGGGGAACAAGTCTTGGGCTATGGAGCACAGGGGGACTCAACCCTACCAAGTTCCACGAAAGGCCCCATTGTCACATTCAACCCCTCCCCTCTCCTCTGCAACACACACGCAAGGACCTCAGACACAACACTTACCTGGATTGCTCTTTTGCCATCACAAATGAGTTTTTGCTACCTGCCAGTATGTTTTCTTTTTCTCAAAGAAAGCGTGTATTTAATGATTATAGATTTCATAAGTACAACTTTAGGAATATAGTGATTCTTCCCATCATACCTACCCTTCTACCCCACTTCCTCTTCCTTCTCCCATTTCCAGTCCCATTCTCCATTAAGAAAAAAAAAAAAAACTGCTCCTTAACAGTCAAGATAAGGCTGTTCAAATCATTGCTTCTCAAAGCGTCGATTTCACTTCTACAGGTTTCCTTTTAGGTGCTCTGTTAGTTATCACAGATCAGGGAGAATAGATGGTATTTGTCCCTTTGAGACTGCCTTATTTCACCAAATATGTTTTCTAGATTCATCCATTTTGTTCTAATAACTGGATTTAATTTTTTACTGCTATATAATATTCATAGAGTACCAGTCCCATAATTTCTTTATCCAGTCTTCTGTTGATGGGCATTTAGGTTGATTGCATGTCTTAGTTATTGTGAATTGAGCTGCAATAAACATAGGGGTGCAGATAACTCTTTCATATACTGATTTCATTTCTCTTGGGTAAATTCCCAGGGGTAGGATGGCTGGATCATATGGTAGGTCTATATTCATATTTCTGAGGTGTCTCCAAAGTGATTTCCATAAGTGTCTATCAGTTTACATTTCCACCAGCAGTGGATTTGTGTACTTTTCCCCCCACACCCTCATGAGCATTTGTGTTTTGATTTCTGTATGAAAGTCATTCTAACTGGGGTGAAGTGAAACCTCATTGTGGTTTTGATTTGCATTTCCCTATTGGCTACTGATCCTGAGCACTTTTTCATGTATCTGTTGGCCATTTGGATTTCCTCTTTTGAAAAATGTCTAAATCCTTTGCCCATTTCTTAACTAGGTTGTTTGTTTAGTTATTGTGGAGTTTCTTGATCTCTTTATATACTCTGGTTATTAATCCTTTATCAGTGTACTTGTTGCAAATTTCTCTCATTCTGTTAGTTGCCTCTTGACTTTCCTGTTTCTTTTGCAGTACAGAAGCTTCTCAGTTTGATGTAATCCCATTTGTTGATTGTGGCTTTGAATGCCTGTGCCTCTGGGGTCTTTTCCAAGAAGTCTTTGCCTGTGCCAATGTCATGCAGGGTTTCCCAAATGTTCTCAGGTAATTTGATAGTTTTAGGTCATAGATTTAGGTCTTTAATCCATTTTGAATGGATTTTCATGTAAAGTATAAGGTAGGGGTCCCGCTTCATATTCCCGCATGTGGAAATTCACTTTTCCCAGTACCATTTGTTGAAGAGACTGTCCTTGCTCCAGGGACTGCTTTTAGCTCCTCAGTCAAATATAAGTTGGTTGTTGATGATTGGATTGATTTCTGGCATTTCTATTATGTTCCATTGGTATAATCATCTGTTTTTGTACCAGTACCAGGCTGTTTTGATTATAACTGTCTTATAGTATGTCTTTTTTTTTTTTTTTTTAGACAGAGTTAGAGACAGAGAAAGGTCTTCCTTCCGTTGGTTCACCTCCAAAATGTCTGCTACAGCCAGTGCCCTGTGCCAATCCAAAGCCAGGAGCCAGGTGCTGCCTCCTGGTCTCTCATGAGAATGCAAGGCCCAAGCACTTAGGCCATCCTCCGCTGCCTTCCCAGGCCACAGCAGAGAGCTGGACTGGAAGAGGAGCAACTGAGACAGAATCTGGCGTCCCAACTGGGACTAGAATCCGGGGTGCCGGCACCATAGGCGGAGGGTTACCCACGTGAGCCGTGGTGCAGGCCATTGTAGTATGTCTTGAAATCTGGAATTGTGATGCCTGAAACTGTTTTTGTTGTACACGATTGCTTTAGCTATTTGAGGTCTGCTGTGTTTCCATATGAATTTAAGTATTTTTTCTAGATCTGCGAGGAATGTCTGGTATTTTGATTGGTATCTAAGCTAATATAAGCATTATCAGTAAAGCGCCAGAGACAGAGCGTACTCAGACCTACCTGACTAGCTCCTGGGAGTGGAATTGATAAGGTGTATAACACTTCCAGTCTTACAGTGCTTATTTCTAGACCTTTCTCCTGAAAGCTTTGTCACAAGAGCAGTGTGCCTGTTTTTTCCCTCATGCATGTCAACATGGGACTGTGTTACATTTGCAAAATTACTGGGTTAAAAAAAAAACTGGGCTGTTTTATTTTGTATTCTCTTGATGATTTGTGGGTTGAGCATTTACACAAAACACAACCAGTCTTTCACAACCAGCATTTTGGCATAATTTAGGCATAATTCTACTGTGGGATTCACCTTAATATTTTAAAAACTTTTTTATATTAGAAATATTAAACATTTGTCTGCCTCATGCACTGCAGTGCTATTTCCTGTCGATTGCTGCTTGTGTTCATAATTTTAATGACTTTATTCTTGCCCTACAAAAGGTTTTATTTCCTGTAAAGTCAAATATGACTATGTCAGCCTTCAAATTTCCCTGTCGCTAAAGTCAGAAGCCCTCCTCCCCACAGAATCTTTAGATTTTCTGGACTTTGTGTATAAAAACCTTCAGCTACGCCTAGGTCCGTGGGCTTACCTCCTGGGCTGCACTGCTTGGCTGTGCAGGCGCTGCTGCTGTGTCTCAGAAATCTGTCAGTCTCGGGCCTGTGGATGGGCCAGCCTCTACTCCACTTTCAGGGGCATTGCAACATTTTTTCCTTTTATTTTTGTGTGTTCTGTTCCTGCCACAGGAGTTGGGAAACGTTTTAGGACTTACCGGAGTCTTGATTTAGTACTCTCAAAATAACAGATGCTAGAAAACGCTTGTTAACTAGGAAAATGGACCCATAAGGGAGTAGTCGATTTTATGTGTCCCAAAGGAATTAAATAAATTCATCTCTTTCCATTTGTAGTTTCAGAATAGCTTAATGAGGCCTTACACATCTTGGCTCTTCTTTGAAAATAAAACATGAACCTAATAAACCAATACATGGACTTGTGATGAGGGTAGTACTATGGGTTTTCAGACGTGAAATGTAAGCTTCAATTTAGGACTTAAAATAACAATCGGTCTTTCACAAAGTATGCTGGTTCCTTGTCTGGCCCAGTCTCTACTGAAAGTAGTTAGCTGCCTACCAAAATGCTACTGCCATGTGCTTTCAATAGTTACTGGCTTAACCACTCTGCAGCTCATGCTCGGGGGGTTTATAGCCTAAGCCAAGCAATTTCTGCTTTTACTTTAATTGCAAATCGGATTATGTCATCCTCTGCTTCACCCTTTAATGGCCTCCTACTGCTCTTAGGCTAAAGTACAAATAGCAGAACACGGTTGCGGGGGCCTTTATGGGGTGGCGCCTGCTTATTTGTCCTATCCCAGCTTTCAAAGCACCTAGTCCATGTGCTGTCAAAGGCTCCAACCCCTCCCGCCTCCAGGCCTTCAGCGTGGGGCTCCCTAACCTGCCACTTTGGAGCAGACACACACCTTGCACCTTAGGAGGGGGCTCACTCGGAATCCTCCACGGACGCCCCTGGCTGTGTTAGATAGCACGCTCCTTTGTTTCATAGCCTTTATCATTTGAATATCAGCATCTGAGCTTGCAGAGAGCAAAACACATTCAATATTGTACCTGGAGATTGGATTAAGCTGGCAAAGTAGGGAGAGAGCTTGCTGCTTGAGTGTAGAAAAAAATAGTTTAAAAAAAAAAAAGTGGAAAGAGTACAGTCCCAGGGAGGAGTTAGGCAGAAAACAGCAGAGGAAACTCCACGTAAATCGGAGGAACACAGTGGTGGGTGAAGATGGGCACAACGTGGGACACGCACACACACACACACACACACACACCCAGCCGAGAGCCTCTGCACCAGCGTTGGAGAGTAAGACCGGACGGCAGCGGCCCGACCCACTGGTGAAAGAGCTGCAGGAAGAGCCTCGAGGGGATCTGGCTTGGAGCCCCGTGGCGGGTGGTGTACCCACCAAACCAGAGGAGAAACAAGGAAGGGGGGAGTGCGTTTTCTCTCTCCCATCACCCTGCAAGCTGACAGAGAGCAGGCAACATTTTGGACATACCTGACACCTGTGCTAGCTCATGTCCATGACCAGTAATTTTGCACGTGTAACACAGTCCCATGTTGACATGCATGAGGGAAAAAACAGGCACACTGCTCTTGTGACAAAGCTTTCAGGAGAAAGGTCTAGAAACAAGCATTGTAAGACTGGAAGTGTTATACACCTTATCAATTCCACTCCCAGGAGCTAGTCAGTAGGTCTGAGTACGCTCTGCCCTCTGGCGCTTTATTGACAATGCTTACATTAGCTTGGATGGTGTCTACCCCACACGATTGTCTGGTGCTTTATTGATAATGCTTATATTAGCTTGCATGGTGTCTACCCCACTCCGTTGTCTTTCCCAGAACCTCAGAAGTGTGCACTTATTTGGAAATACTCTCATTCAGATGTAATAGTTAATACTGGAGTAAGCGGGGTCCTTAATGCAGTATGGCTGGTGACCTTACAAAAAGAGGAGAGACAGAGATGGACACAAGAGAGGGAAAGACTACAGAGACCCAGACTGAGGGACGCATCCAGCCAGGGGACACCAAGACTCGCTGGCAACCTCAGAAAGTGGCAGCAAGGAAGGGTCAACTCTCCCTGGAGCATGCAGTGAGCATGAGTCGGCCAGCACCTTGATGTTGGACTGCAGGGTGCAGACCAAAATACATTTCTGCTGTTTTAAGCCTCTGAGTTTTGGTACCTTGTTATGGCAGCCCCAGGAAACTGGCACACAGGGGGCTGTTCAGGTACATACAAAAACTCTCTACAGTGGAGCACTATGAAGCTAATCGAAAGAATGAGACACAGCTATGTGGATGCAAATAAAAAGCAGCTTGCAATACACCAGGCAGAAGTATCTGGTTCTGTAATATAGATAGGATTTTATGGCAGGGATAAAAAAATATGTATGAAAAGGCAGGAAAAGGGAAAACTCGGATTGTTCAGTGTCTTTTTACAAGGGGATAGTTTTTTCTGTCACTGCTTGATAGGTTTCTGTACTGTTGAGAGTGTTTTCACTGAGAATGCATTAGTTACAAAATCAAAAGAAACATTTATGAGGTTTTAGTTTTGGAAGGAAAATACTATTTTTTAAGCACCCTCCTGGGAAATACAGATCAGTATCAAAGTAATAACATCCATGCTTCTCTGGACAAGGCGCTCTGCATCCCAGGGTAATACAGCGGCTGTGGAGACTTTAATCCTAACTTTGAATCAAAGCAAAGCGATCAGTGGCACTTTGCTTGTAATACAGATGTCGCTGGAAGGAAAACCTTGAATAAAAACAAAAACTGTGAGATGCATTTGCTGAAGAACCTACCCCTCCATTGCGACATTGCCACTTGTAGCTCTTATAATCCACCCCCAAAATGGATGCCTCTGAACCCAACCGGCCCCCTCATATTGTCTTCCTTCACCCATGAGCTGTGGTATAGGTTACAGAAAAATTTGCAAAGGACACCACACAAGGAATACGCATAAGAGCATTTCTCATTAGAAGAATGTGTTTATGTCAAGCGCGTCTGGCGACTTACCCTAGCGAGGGTTGCAGAGCGTGGCCTTCTGGGGAGGACATAACTTCTCTCCAGGTACTTTCCAGCTTTCCTCATTCAAATAGCATTTGCACTCCGCTAATTAGCAGTCACAGTTACTGTTTATTGTGTCCCTCCACTATGTTTTCCTTTTCAATGATGCATTCATGACTTCACCCAGTCTCTGTAATTTTTCTTGGCCCACTGTGTGGCGTTCACCTGGTTCGTCGTCACCTCCAGGTATCCTACCCCTCACTACAGCTCCACTGTAGAAGCATCCAGGCATCCACAGATGAGTAAACACAAGTGCCAAGACCTCACTTAAGTAACTTGAATAACTACATGATCTGCAGTGGCTGAACGTTTCTAGGCCTCCAATTTGAGGGGGTGAGAAATGTTAACCACAGACACAGCCCCCATGCACAAGGCAGTGGAAAGGAGAATGGCAGCAACCGGCCCAGAGAGAAGTCAACGCAGAAGTCACAGCACAGAAGTCAGGTGAACACGAGGTCTGACCTTCCCAGGAGCATTGCGTTGTGTCTTGAGCATGATTTGCGTTTTGACCAGCACAATCCCAGGAAGGGACAGAGGCCTGGCTCCAGCTGCGAGAACATCACACACAAGGCACAAACACTGCGCTCACTGGGTTGGCTGTGTGTACATTTCCAGTATTACAGAATTCCAGTCTTTTACAGCACTTTGTGTCACTTATTTAATTTTCCTTTGTTGGAAGTGTCGAGTTGGAAGTTGCACTCAACCAATTCCTGAAATTAACACGTTTACTTTCTTCTCCATTAAAAGTTTAGTTTTACCTTTGTTTTCATGTGATTGGTCTTATGAGGGTCATTGTGTTTATCGTCACATTTTTCTCTTATTTCTCCACCTTTTGGTTTTATTTTTGGCAAGTAGAACTTTTTTTTTCCTTTAAAAACGTATTTAAAATTTTGCGATGAAAAATAACTCAGTTAAAAGTTGTTCAATTAGAAGCAATTCACCCAAATAGAGCAAGGTATTCTCAGTACTCTTTGAGGATGGAGTCCCAGAAAAAAAAAAAAAAAAACTTTTCAGGCTGTTCTTGACAAAAAGCTTTGAATGTGATGTGTACCTTGCAACTCTGCTGGGTTAGTATGTTGTTCTGAGCTGTAGTCCTTAAGGAAAAAGTGACATATCCTGTGTCCCCCTGCATTGGGTAGATAATGTCTAGCTAATCCTCACAACAAATGCATAAAGTAGCCTAGAGATGAAGAAATGAAAATCAAAGGAGTTTAGCTCACACTTCAGACCCCATAGCTGGGACATGAACAAAGACGACGCTAACTCAAATTCATTTTGCTACAAGGCTCATTGATTTTCTAGCACATGTTGAAATCACTTGCTGTCATCCACATTCATAAATGTGTCCCACTGCATTCTGTACTTCACAGAGGCTTTTGACTGCTTTGGATATGCCCCTTGCTTTACTAGATGGAAACTGAGAAGTGTGAGGGTAGGTACAGAAGTTCATATGAAAGCTAAGCTTCAAAGAGGAAATAAACTTTTAAAACAAATGGAAAACACAATTCTTAAGGAGAATGAAACCTAATTTAAATCAATGAAGAGTGAATCTTAGTATGGAATAACATATGCTATACATTAATGTCTTTCAAGTGTATGGCGCTACGCTGCTTCTGTCTGTGCATGATAAATGCAAAACAGTTTTTCAAATAGTATTTTAATCCCATCAGAATATAAAAATAAGACAATATCATGACAATCATATACTAATCTCATATTCTTGCAAGTTTATTGCACATCTGAAGATAGTTTGGAGCACAATAATATATAGGTTTTCCCTCACTTGTATACGTAAAGGTTGTTCTTTTTTGCTTTTTGGTTTGTTACACTGAGGGCCACACCTAACCCCCAGGTGCAGGTTCAGAAGCAAGAATAAATGTTCCCATTCTGTTAAGGTCAGTTTGGCCAGGGCTTCTGCTGACTCACGTGTCCAGTTTGCAGCTGGGATGCCTGGAGAGCAGCACTTGCAGCAGTTCACAAAGCTAGGAGGACAGAGGCCTTGACCGTAACCCTGAGCCTACTAGTCACCGGGGAGCTTGCTACCCAGCTCCAGCTAGCTGGCCAGGTTGGTTGTTGTCATTTGTTCTCATACATGCAGTCCTCCACGAGACTCGGAGCTCCTTGAGCACAGGGGCCGTATCCTAACCATTTCTGATTCATCCTATGTCCAACGAGATGCCTATCAACACAAGGAGGGCATGAAACTAGATGAAGTTCAACCAGCACACATGACTCCACAGTGCAGGTGAATGTAGAGCTTCCAGGCTTTGATAACCACTGTCAGTTCATATAATCAGTCCGATGAATATGCCACATGACATCATGGGTGCACCTGGAGATAACTGATCTGGAGCTGGAAAGGGTGATTTGGGGAAGGCCTAAAGTGGGAGGTTAATCAACACAAATTGCTGGGCGCCAGCGCTGTGGCGCAGTGCATTAATGCCCTGACCTGAAGCGCCGGCATCCCATATGACCGCTGGTTCGAGACCCAGCTGCTCCACTTCCAATCCAGCTCTCTGCTATGGCCTGGGAAAGCAGTGGAAAATGGCCAAGTCCTTGGGCCCCTGCACCCACGTGGGAGACCTGGAAGAAGCTCCTGGCTCCTGGCTTCGGATCGGCACAGTTCTGGCCATTGCGGTCATCTGGGGAATGAGCCATCATTCTCTCTCTCTGCCTCTCTGTGTAACTCTGACTTTCAAATAAATAAATAAATCTTAAAAAAAAAAAAAACACACACAGCCAGCGCCACGGCTCACTAGGCTAATCCTCCGCCTTGCGGCGCCGGCACACCGGGTTCTAGTCCTGGTCGGGGAGCCGGATTCTGTCCTGGTCGCCCCTCTTCCAAGCCAGCTCTCTGCTGTGGCCAGGGAGTGCAGTGGAGGATGGCCCAAGTGCTTGGGCCCTGCACCCCATGGGAGACCAGGAGAAGCACCTGGCTCCTGCCATTGGATCAGCGCAGTGCACCGGCTGCAGCATGCTGGCAGCGGAGGCCATTGGAGGGTGAACCAACGGCAAAGGAAGACCTTTCCCTCTGTCTCTCTCACTGTCCACTCTGCCTGTCAAACACACACACACACACAAATTGCATTGCTCTGTGGCCTTTGATTCTATCCTTGACATGAACACTATGTGGTGAGGAGATGCAATCTTTTGATTAAATCTATTGACATATAATAGAGTGACAACCAGGCAGTGACCGATCTGTGAAGTAAAATGCAGCTGGGAGAGGTTGCATGAAACAATGCAAGGAGTCATCCTACCAGAAGCAGGAAGAAAATAAATCCGCCTTGGAGAATGGAACAGAAGAGAACTGGGGAGTGGCTTGAGTCACCACAGGATTCAGGTCTAACCCCCAATTTGGAGATCGTTAGAAGAAACATGTGGCTTTAATCATAACATTAAAATGAAAGTCATCAAATTTGTTCCCCCAAAATTGAGAGTAATTTCGATGTGTAGTGTTCATAGTAGAAACCAAGGTATCCAGGCACGCTATGGGAATCTGTTACAGACAGGTAGAGGGGATGAAGGGTGGAGCAATTTAAACCTTGAGCACTAACCTCGAAGGTCTCAGCGAGAACAGGGTGTTGTTTGACCAGTGTTCAAAACCCAGCCTGCTATGTCGGGGAGAAACGGGGCACCCATGGGAGGTTGCGCCCATGACCCAAGAGCACCGTGGCTCTGGGCCAGCTGGCGCGGGAGAAATATCACAGCAATTACAGACCTCGGGACGCCAGGTAGGGGAGCTCCAGGAATGGCCCCAGCAAATTGCTTCCATTTTTCAGTTCACAGGGAGAAGGAAGGCAGAAGCAGAGAGGGTTAAAGGAGGCAGCCGTGAGCATGCGCGCCTGGTGCAGGCTGCACGGGCTGCTCAGGTACAAATGTAGATACATTATGCTTCCCTTTCATGCCTGGGAGAGAGAAGAGCAGCAATCAGCAATGCAGGGACAATCAAGCAGACGGAAGTGAGCGCTGATGTGTCTCCGAGGAGTCAGCAGTTGCATCGTTATTGTTGCAGAGCTGCCTACTGCTCCTCGCTGTGAGAGGGAATATATTTTATTAAAAACATTCCTTTTACCTGGAGGTCCTGTCAACGAACGAACTAACGAAACAAAAAGGAGAGACGCTGAGAGTTCTTTGTGTGCCAAAATCTAAGCCAGTTGTGAAAATGTTATTTTGTAACAGGGGAAAAGAGGAAAGAAAGAACCTGGACTTTGCCCTTGTGACGTTGCCCTTCCATCCGCATCAAGAGTCCGCTCATCAGAATAAAGGTTACGCTAAAAATGAGTACAGGCTAATCCTCCGCCTTGCGGCGCCGGCACACCAGGTTCTAGTCCCGGTCGGGGCACTGGATTCTGTCCCGGTTGCCCCTCTTCCAGGCCAGCCCTCTGCTGTGGCCCAGGAGTGCAGTGGAGGATGGCCCAGGTGCTTGGGCCCTGCACCCCATGGGAGACCAGGAAAAGCACCTGGCTCCTGGCTCCTGCCATCGGATGAGCGCGGTGCGCTGGCCGCAGCTCACCGACCGCGGTGGCCATTGGAGGGTGAACCAACGGCAGAGGAAGACCTTTCTCTCTGTCTCTCTCTCTCACTGTCCACTCTGCCTGTAAAAAAAAAAAAAAAAAGAGTAATTTGTTTTTTAAATTCTTTCCAAAGATACATGGAGCCTCTTACTTGAAAACTTTTCTCTGTTAAAATGTGGAGATTGCTTGAGCTCTTTTTTCACTAGCTAGCACAGATTTGGGAATGCATTTTATTGACAAAAGAGTCAGCTAACACGATTTATTTCCAATTTGACCCAGTGTGCTCTGATAAGTGTCACGTTTTTAAACGTTGGCCAGGTGTTCTGTGGGCCCATTGAAGTATAAGCTTTAAAAATGAATACAGATAGACCTCAAAAAAGTTACATTCACTCGACTTTATAGCTGAGATCTCAACAATATCAATAGCAAACACAGAAATAAAATACCTTAATTTATCCTCTTGGAATTTCTGGATGCTAGAAAAGGTAATAAACTGTGATTTCAAATTTTATTATTTTAACTAATCTTTACTGCTGGCTGTCAAAAGGATAAACATATAAACATTAAATCCCATTTTCCAAGATGGCAGGCACTTTGAAAGAGTTTTTTATAAACTGAAAATCTGTGACATTTCCCTCCAGTCCCCTTAATCAAAATCCAGGCCTTCCAAAGACAGGCAGCCTGGGATTTTCGCGAAGCTTCCTTCCAATGCAGTCAGCCCGGCATTACCGTCACGGTTGCACAGTTGCACCTACCAAGCTATCGCTGTCATTACCATCACATACTGCGCCCTCTACCTTTCAAGCCATCAGCTTAAAGACAGCTCTGAACAGACTACCACCTAATTTCCTGACAATTGTTTTTCCTGATTTGTTTTTCTCACTTGCAAAATGGGCGGATCAGACAGGAGGCGAGGTCCCTTATCTCCTGCCATTTCCAAGGGCCTGTGCCCAGTAAAACCAGAACAAGTGCGCTTTTCAGTAACGTCAAAGCTCATACCGCTGCCCAGAAGGAAGAAGACAGAGAACGAGGGTCCCACCCCGCTCCCCAAAGCCCGAGAGAGGCAGTTGGCTTCTTAGACTGACTCCTATCCCTTTCACAGCCCATCCATCTTAGTTCCCAGTCTCCCCTGCTGGGTCTCCCTTTTTGCATTTGGTTGGTCAGCTTCCTCCCTTTGAGGGGAAGCTTCCCCAGGTGTTACGACTCCACACATTGGACTTCCCTCGACTTTTTTTTTTTTTTTTTTTTTTTTTTTTTTTTTTTTTTGGAGTACTAGTTATAGTATTAATTCACAATGTACAGCACATTAAGGACAGAGATCCTACATGATTTTTTTTTTAAAAAATTGATTAATTGTCTATGCAATTGCATTTCTGGACCAGAACCCACCTCACGGGGCTTGCTGATGACTGGACTACCACCTGTGTGAGTTCAATCCACTGAGCTGGCGAGGTCAGAGACTGTATCTCCCAACATCATTTTCTCTGTCGCATTGACAATGCAAAAATACAACTCTATAATGGCAGTTGGCAGATACCAGCACAAATTCCAAAAATAACCAGGACATCCCATGTGCTTAGAAGATACTTCCATATTTTGTGATGCTTTTAAAATGGTTTCTGTCCCTTCCCTGTATGGAGTATTTTATTATACTCTGGTCACAGAGAGATTAGCCAAAACAGAGAATTGCTGGAAATATGATCCATACCATGCATACACACACACTAAGCTGGTTTCATAGAACTAGTGTTAACAAGCTTGCAGACTGAAAATAAGAGAAATTAAGTCCCTCTGAGTTTGGAAATCGGGCAGTGGAGCCTTTTTGTGGAGGCAGTGGGGAGAATTCCTTCCATCTCTTATCTCTCTTTCTCCTTCTCCCTCTTCAGGTGGCTGGCTGCAGGCAATTCTTGGCCTTCCCTGGATGGCAGACACCTTACTCCTTCTCTGCATTGTCTTTTGCTTGTGTCTCTCTGTGTTCTCACTCTTCATATAAGGACACCAGTAATAGGATTTTGAACTTAATTACACCTACAATGATCACATTTTCATATTGGATTCCATTCTGAGTTTTCTAATGGATGTAGATGTTTAGGGGCCACTGTTCAACCCATGTGCATAGATATATATGCACATATATATGTACTAGATAGAGTTCTGTTGCAAATATGTAAAAAATGAATATTCATCTCTTATCTTTGTTCCTTTTTAAAGGCATCTTGCTGGCATGGTGCGAGCAAACATATTTGACAGTAAAGATTTGAAGGAAAAACTTCAGCTATTACATTTTAATGTGTTTGACTTCATGTAATGTTTATTTCTTGCTATACCATTTTCAGAATCTTATTTGCTATATATCAAATAGAACTTTAAAAAAGGGTTATAGTATAAGTGGAAGACTCTGCTCATTGATTAAAGTATAAAACAGTCTATTAGTAAGAAGGTACACTCATCAATTTAAAACACACATCACTATTTGGAGCATATACAGATTCAAAAATTGCCTTTAAAATAGCTTAATGTGCTACTGACCTTTTACTAATTCAAAATTTGCATATGAGAGATGGGCTCTGCCAGATGTTTTACATACATACTCTACGTTACTAATAATCCATGCTTTTCTAGACATTTTAAGAGCAATCATTCTCAAAGGAGAGCGACTTTGCACCCTAGAGGATACTCAGCAATGTCAGAAAACATGTTTTAGCTGTCACAACTCGGGGAGGAGGATGTTTGTTGCTGGCACCCAGGGAGTAGAGCTCAGGGATGCTGCTCAGCATCTTACAGTGTGCAAGGCAGCCCCACAGCAAAGACTCAGATGGAGGATTAACCAGTGGTCCCCAGCGTGAAAAAGTAGATCTTGGTGCTGCGCTGAAGAAACTGTACCATTCAAACGTCTTTCATTCATGACCGGTGTTGAATCATTTCTCCAAAAGGCTGTACCTAAATCTTAACCTTCATTTGATCTGACTTTAACTCATTTTTATTCAAGAAAAAAACCACACAGGACTGGTACTAATCATTATTTTTAAATGAACAGACTATCTGAATGTAGTATGCAAGCTTTCACCTTGGTCATTTCCAAATGTCTCACAGAAGGAAAGGAAAATTATATGATGCACATGTTCAGGTGTTTAAAAGGTGATTCTACCTCATACTGATTAAGTCCAACTTCAATTTCCTCCCCCTCCCCTTGTACTAGAATGGTGCTTAGCAGCCTGTAATCTGGGACCCCAAACCCTAATTAGACTCAGGATCCATTGCTCTCTACCTGCTTGTCCTATAGCATTGATGTCATTTGACATAATGACATCAGTGACATCATTTGAATAATGAAGATAATAATAATGGCATAAACATTATGCATTAGAATTACTTTCATTCTGACCAAAGATAGGATGCTGGGTCCTGCTCTTTGTAGATCATAAGTGCGTTCATGTGTGTGTGCATATGTGTGCAGAATGACATTTGGTACCTTCTCAACAACCTTGAAAGCGGACAGGTAGAGGATTGAGACCTGCATTTGTCAATAAGGAAACTGGGACTCACAGCATTAAACCAACCTGCTCCAACCTGCTCAGGCAGGCCAGAAGTTTGCTTCTTCCTGATTCCTAGCCCAGGTCTTGCACTTGACTCATAACCTCCTAAATGCTGCTCAGCCAGAACCCTGTGTAATGTAAGGCTGTGATTTATCCAAGTCATATCTGAAAGGCTATGTCTGGCCAAAAAACTCAGTTGCATTAGGCTCAAGCGAATTCCTATTTATACTTGGAAACCACTTACCCAACAGAGCCAAATGCTTAAAAATATTGGAAGGCAAAGTATCTCTGAAATCTAATCACTATTTGTTTTACACTTCATGATGCATGCAAGTAATGAGTGGAGGCCTTCAGCATCTTCTTTGATCATTTGCTCTTCTGTGGTTTCCACCTTATAATAAACCTGCCTCTGAGACAGGTATTATTAATTGCACATTGTTTTGTGTTTCTAATGCTTCACTTCACTGATTCCTCTTTTTCTCCACCCCCGCTCAGTTTTCAGATTCATGAAGTTTTTAATACTTAACCATTTATTCCTTGGGATCTTTTTAATCCAGTTTAATCTTTGGATATGAGTCGAGATTGACCAAATTGTGCGCTACAGTCTGGTCAGCGTTTCTGCGTTCAGAACTGTTTGTTGAGTCAGTTGGGGTGACAAAGGTTTTACCACACAGTCTATTGGACACTCACGAGTCCAGTCTGCACCAGCTTCCTTTGCATGAAGCAAACAGCCAGACGGCACTAAAATTCCAGGCATTGTTAACACTAAAGCAACAGGATTTTCTCCAGTTCACCAACAGCCAAACCCATTGTTATCAGGAACCCTCTCCAGATGAGAACTGAAAAGAATCATATGACTCAGAAAAAAGATTAGCCTTCAGGAAGTCTTTGGGTTTTGCCATTTTTGTGGAGGCAGCCCCAGAGGGAGTGGAAAATCATAAAGTAAAACCTGCTTCTGGAATGAAGCCCGTTTCAAAATAGAGTTTATGAACTTTCAAATTTGCAAGGCGACCTACGGGACTTCTCAAAATAAGAAGCACAAAACTGGGCTGTGGAAAGCCCAAAGGGACCAGCAGCAATTCAAAACAAGGGGCTCAGTAACTTCTAATTGCCTCATTTTCAATTCAAAAGGGAGCCTAAGTATTGATATTAAGCCATAGCTCAAGTGCACATACCAATCGCAGTCTGCTGTGACACCTGAGTCCTCAGAGGTTCCTCATTACCCAGGATTTCTGTCATTTCAGATGAATTTCCCACCTTGCTGCCAACAACAAGCTATGCGTCCTGGATCTTCTCTTTTTCTACACCTCCACCTGGGGAGACAGATTTAAATCACAGTGTTCTGAGAAAAGCCAGGTGGGACACAAACCCTGTATCTCTTATATTGGAAAAGTGCACAGAGTGAGAAGCTGGTTCTTAAAGCATATGGCATTTGTTTACCAAGAGGAGCTAAAGGTTTTCTAACCCAAAGTTGGAACACAGGCAAGACTGTAAAACCTTATCTATTTAAAAAAAAGAAAGAAACCAGTGTTATATGACGCTGGCAACCCATATGAACATCAGTTCAAGCCCGTACCTGGGAAGGTAAGGGAGCTGACCCAAGTGCTGGGGCCCCTGTTCCCATGTGGGAGACCCAGATAGCATTCCTGGCTCCTGTCTGTTACAGCCATTGAGGAGTGAACCAGAGTATGAAAGATCACTCTCTCTGTCTCTCCCTCCCTCTCTCTGTGTCACTCTTTCAAATCAATATTTTTTGAAAAAAAAATAGAAAATAGATGACATAAAACTTGACAATTGTTAGTTTTATTTCTTGCCCAGCGCCAGAAATTCCAGGGTCCCCAGGACAGCACTGTAACTAGCAAGCTTTATGGAACCAGGAGCCGGTTTGTGCCCTTCTGACTGTCCACATCTCTTGGTACTTCAGGCAGAAGGGAAGTGGGTGGCACTAAGTCTTTCCCTGAGAATCCTTAGCAATAACCAGAATATTCCATATGGAGTGTTTATATATTTAGTTCTCTGTCATGGCATAATGAATGGCCCCCAAGCTTAGTAACATAAATTAATGACAACAATTTTCATTAAGGTAGCCAGCTTCCAAGTTGGTCCATAGAGAGGTCCCATGTGGGTTTCACAAACTTCTGGAGTCTCTACACTGAGTAAGACCAACCTGTGCCACAATAGGATATTGTGATGGAGACTATGGTGACTCCCAAGGCTAGGTCATAGAAACTGCTGTGGTTTCCATACTACCCTCTGTCTGTGCCACTTTCTCTGAGAAAAGCAGCTGCCATGTTGTAAGGAGGCCCAAGTAACTTGAGAGATCTCACAGGAAGGAAATGGGTTTTCCTGCTTACTGATTAGTAAGGAACTAAGATCTCCTTAACCACAGCCTGAGGGGCCACCCTGGAAGCAGAGCCCCCAGCTCCAATCTGCCTTCAACTGAATGTAGCCTCCCAGGAACACTGGGTCAACCCACTCATGATTCGCCATTTCATGGAAACTGAAGCAAATGATGTGTATTTCTTTAAGGCACTCATTGATAAATGCCCACCATGGTGGCCTGTGGACTTGCAGATGGTTGATCTGAGTGTCCTGATTCAGGATTTCTTGCAAGGTTTCAATTAAAATGTTGACCAGGGCTACAGTTACTGGAAAGCCAGGTTGATGGATCTGCTTCCAATTTGGCTCCCACTCTGGGCTCACACGCAGACAGTGTTGGCCTCAGTTCTCTGCCTATCCCTCTCTCCAGCTGGCCTGAATGTCTCCCAGCAGGGAGGCTGGCTTCTCCCAAGGTGGGTGATATGTGAACGGAGCCATGGAGGAATTAATAGTGTGCTTTTTGACTGTGCTACTGTGTAGGTGTCAACTTGACAGGGCTAAGGGATGCCCAGGTAGAGCTGGCAAAACACAATTTCCAAGTGTGTCTATAGGAGTGCTTCCAAAGGACATTGGCTTTAGATAGATAGATAGGTATTCTTAAAGTCTCATTGAAAATGATTGTTATGAAAAAAGCAATGTATGGATTTCAATTTTTTTGCACTAAAATAAATGTTTTTAAATTCTGTTTTCTACAAACTTTTAAAATTACGGTCAGACATGTAGGAGACCACATATATGTGGTTCTGTTTCTCTGAAGAACCCTCACTAATACATATAATGACCTAGAATCAAAAGTTACATGGTGTCCCTTCTGTGACATTCTATTTGTTAGAAATAAGATGTTACGTCTGAAGCATACTCTAATGTAGGATATTTGCATGCTACTTTTTTCAAACAAGATTTTTTTTAAAATTTACACTCATTTGAGAGGGAGAGAGACAAGGAGAGATACAGATCTATCTTCTATTTACTGGTTCACACCCCAAATGCCAACAGCAGGTAGGGCTGAATCAGGCTGAAGCCAGGAGCCCAGAACTCCATCCTGCTCTCCCACATGGATGGCAGGGACCCAAGTGCTTGAGCCATCACCTGTTGACTCCCAGGGTTTGCATGAGCAGGAAGCTGGATCAGAAGCAGAGAAGGTGGGATTCTTGCCAGACACTCTGTGTGGAATGTGGACCTCCCAACTGGCAGCCTTAACACTGCACCAAAGTCTTATCCCTACAAAAAGTTTTCTCTACTCATTTTGGTTATTTTAAAAGGAGAGAAACAGACAGACCCCAATCCACTGATTTATTCCCCTAGATAGAAGCAACAGCTGAGCTTGGGCCAAGACAAAACCAGGAGCTGAAACTCAACCCAGGTCTCTCATGTGTATGGCAAGGACTCATCTACTCCTGTTTCCCAGGGTTGCATCAGCAAGAAGCTGGAACCAGGAGCAGAGCTGGGACTTAGACCCAGGTGCTCCAATGTCGGATGCAGTCAACCCAAGCAGCATCTAGACTACTGTGCCAAATGCTTACCCCATAGACTCTGCCTTTTGAAAGGAACAACATTAAAGGATTTTTGGACATGTCATAAAAACACCAGAATTCACATTTGGGCTTCAAACTGCTAACATTCATCCCACATACAAAATATACACATGTCCTTCAAAACCATCTCCAAAACTCACTTATGTTGGCTCCAACTTGAACTCAAGTTCGATGCTCTCGGCAACTAAACCAAAATCTGCAAATGAAGTTCTTTGCATGCAGATCCCTGAGCACACCTCTTCCCTGTCTGAAGATCTGCCAGCTAAGGAGACCAATGATTGTCTCACACCAATGATGCCAAGACAAGCAGAACACAACTGCTGTGTAGTGTAGAAACTTCTTCAAAAAATGAGTAAAGAAGGAGACCCACAGAACTCACTGGGCCACAGCAATTCTGAAACCTAGCAGGGTACATGTGGGCAGGGCCTGGGGATAATTTTCCTCAGCTTCTGCTGTGGTCTCCACACCCTGGATTGTCTGTCTACGTCCATCCTCCTCCTCCTCTGTGAAATACGACTTGTGTTGTTTGCTGAATTCTTTCCTTAGGCTGCCTCTTGCTGATACAAATGTGAAGTCCCAAAGCCTTCTTTTTCAACAGCACCATTTCTGACTGTTGCACTTCAAGTTGGGTTTTTTCTATAAAATTCTTAAACACAGTGGTGTGTCTCCTATGAGCCCTGTTGGTGCTCACACCCCACGAGTGTCTGGGGTTCAGCCCTTCTCCGTCTCGGGCTTCTGCTGGAAGTGGTGAGGCATGCTTCAAGGCTCCCCAGAGCCTCCCTGTTTGAGCTGGCCTCTAAGATACACATTAGGTACCTGTGAGGTTTTAACAAAGGAAGGTGTAGCCACACCCCAGACTGCTTCTGCAGGCCATGTTTTCCCAGTAGCGCTCTGGAGTTGATCTTTCCCCCTGGGTAATTTTTTACTTCAGTGTCATTTTTTCACTTTGCTATCCAGAAGATCTGGGATTTCCATCACCGTCTCCCACAGGAGTCACAGACCTGCCTTTAGTGCATTATTCTTTTCCATGTTAATGGAAGCCAAACTAGAATTGAAATGACCTCTTCAACAGTCTACAAAAGGATCTGGGATCTTATTAGCCTGGAAATCATATTTGCTAGATCCTCCCATTCATTAGGCATATTTTGCACCTCAAACAACACTTTCACCAGCAATCTGAGTGGAACAGGTACCTTGTCCAGGGTAAATCCAGAGTTCTTTTTTACCTGACTGGTGGCCTTGTCTCATAAGCCCTAAAAAAGTACACTGGTCTATGAAAAAAGTGGCTTGTAAATATTCATGAAATAAAATTATTTCTACAGCTGAAGGAGAGGGAGTAAGTATAAAGTTTTGGGGATCAATACTTCAAATTCTCTGTGTAGTACTAACTAGTTTAAAAGTCATGTTTTACAGTTGCCAAAGCACTTGCAAGCAAATTTTTGTTGGTATGCAGTATTTCTTTTGAGGTAGTCATGGAATATAATTGGGTAATTTGATATTTGGTTAGGTGATTATTTGCATGGGTCAGAAGGCAAAAAAAAAAAAACAGAGCTGGTTGATATCTTATGAAACATTCACAATGAATAAAACATTAAAAACACCTAAAAATAGAATGATGTGCATGTGCATTTGATCAATAGTAGCTATTTCCACTCGGGACATATTTCACGTGGCCTTCCAGGAACCTGAAATCCTGTGGAGAAGACGGCCAAGGATGCAGCTCTGTAACACGAAGCAAAACACCACCATGTTCACAAGACAGGAACCAACAGAGAACAAAGAAGGGCTGAAGTGGGGAAAATGCTCTTTCTCCACGACCTCAATCTTAGATGATGAATGGGATTTTCTTTCAAGAGGTGAAGAGAGGGAACAATGTAAGGAAAGAAAAATCAGGCAAAGGAAGGGAGGGAGCTGTGAAAACAATGCTCAGCCTCAGACGTGCCAGGGCCTAGAACTGGAATGTGCCGGAGAAGGGGACAGTAGGGATGACAGTCACAGCCAGGGGGAGGGTACATTGGGGGTCTGGTGAGTGACACAACAGTCTGGGCGTTGCTGAGTGGGAGGAGGCAGGTTTCTGAGCAGGGCACCTGTGTTTCATGAGCCATTGTTATGAACCACCCACTCCCAGTCCAGTGTTCTGCAGGCACCTTGGAGACTTGCTGTGTAAGAACTTACCATATTAAAATGTGAGAATCTGCAACAAGACAGTGTGTTAAACAGCCTTGGTTAAAATACAATGAGGCAAAAATTAAAAACAAGAAAGGAAGAAGGAGGGAGGGTGGGAAATATCTTTATGCTCTTATAACTATGAAATACATGAAATCTATTACCTTTATATAAATTAAAGCATATATATAACAAAGAAAAATATTTGGAATTGCTTACAAGCATGAGGATTCTTTAAGTCCCTCCACTCAGTAATAATAATCATAAAACATCAGTGAAGAGTCATGCCTCATTCTCTTGCACACAGCATGTGAAGAAGCAGACGTGGCTTCAGGTTCTAATACAATTGCCGAGCAGCCTTTTAAAAAGGAATCTTACACATCCCTTCTCTACGGAGGCCATGCCCCTTGTGAGAGTCAAAAAAGTGCCCTATGCCCTGTTTAAAAAGGTAGACCAGAAATGCAAAAATGAACCCCCTCATTTTCTCCCGTGCTCCTCATTTCTCCTTCAGCGGGACCCTCGTGGAGCAGGTCTCCAGGCCTCTCCCAAGGCCAGCACCTTCTCCACCCCCAGGTGTTATTGAGAGGACCTGGGCCATCCTCACAGCTGCATGGCTTTCTCAAATTCTGAAGCCCTGGGCTCATCCAAGGTTAAGCAATAACTTCCGTCTTTGAATGCTGCCCTTTCCAATTTAGATTTTCGTAGGGCTTACATGTTCCCAAAAGCAGAAAGATTAAAGAGATCTCTAAATAATTTCACTAAGAGTCCATGGAAACATAAGTGAAAAGCTTCAAAATGGAGCTCATGTTTCAAGCCATGGTCCCCAGGTATCTGCTGTTGAATGGCAGGGCGTGGGGAGGTGGTCACTCCAACCCCAACCCTATGCTTCACCAGCACGGAGGGGAAGCCTTGTGCCAAGGTGAGCAGAGGCAGGGATAAGGGGTCAGCTGGTGGGGACAGGGGGGAGAAGAGGAAGTAGTTCCAGAAAGGGAAGACAATGTAAAAAAGATAAAGAACAAAACATGGTAGTAAGAACTGTAACTGGGCCAGCACCGTGGTATAGTGAGTTACATGCAGGGCCAGCCTCCCATATGGGTGCTGGTTCGAGTCCACTTCCGATCCAGCTCCCTGCTAATGTGCCTGGGAAATCAGCAGAAGATGGCCCAAGTGCTTGGGCCCCTGCACCCACGTGGGAGACCTGGAAGAACCTCCTAGCTCCTGGCTTCGGACTGGACCAGTCCCAGGTCATTCTGGCCATCTGGGGAATGAGCCAGCAGATGAAAGATCTCTCTTCCTGTCTCCCTCTCTCTGTAACTCAGCCTTTCAAATAAATAAAATAAATCTTAAAAAAAAACTGTAATAGAGGATATGACATAGCCTGTCTTGACTCCAAATTAGATGTAAAATAGAATTGACCATTTTTTCCATTTCTGTTTTAGCACACTCAGGTCAAAGTGTACAGTGGAAAATAAACTGTAGGATCTAGGAACAAGACAGGGGAAACATAATAGGATGTGATTTTTATTTCTAAACATTGTCATCTGTGTTTTAAATTGAAGTCATATGCAAATCATTCATATGGTGCTTAACACATAATGAAAAACATGTAACTCTGCTGCATCAGGTTTGAGGCTGTGCTGTTGGCATCGAAAACAAGCCCTTGCAATGGGTCAAGTGTAAACTTTTAACTTCTTGAGAAATGGACATTCAGGTTTCTAAATCGGCTTCTTCCAAGTCAGAAGGCGGCACCTGTGTGCGATTTCGCGTGAACCTGGAGTCCCCCGGAAGGACACAGAGCAGTGTCCTCTGGCCGGGACCAGAGGAAAGCAAGGCCAGGGGAAGGTGCCCTTAAAAAAGAGGCACAAAAAACCAAGAGAGCCAAGGGCTGTGGAAGCCTGACCCTGACCTCTGCTCTGTGTCCTTGACTGGAAGAAAAGGGACTTTGAACTGCTTGTTCCCTGGAGGTGCTCCCAGGAGAGAAGGCGGTGGCTGTCCCTGCATCTGTCCAGGTCCCGCCCCATCCAATCGCCCAGGCTGGAGGTGCACGGCCAGGCAGGGTGTGGCTTTGCAGAGAAAAACCGCTGCTGCACCGTGTGGCCTGGGAGATACCTGACTGTGGGCATCCTAGAGCCCCCTGCGCCCCCAAGAGGGGAGCATGGAGCTGCCCAAGACTTCCAGCTAAGGGAGCAGGTGGCGGCAGTCCAGGCTTTAGCTCCGTGGGAAGTCCTCTGAGCAAGCAAATGGAGACAGGAGCCCGAGGGGTGGGGGACCTCATCAGCGGGGAGACCTGGACCAGTCCCAGCGAAATTAGAGTGAAAACGCGTTTACACAGAAAAGGCGCCAAAAACCAGTTCACGGGAAGAAACATAGCAGATGAATTACCAGTCTTTTCACAAAAGCCTCGAAGCAGAACTGTTTCGAATATCCATCGATGTGGGCAGCCTCTGCTCCAGCTTGGGAGTTTATTTGTGCCTAACGATCATGTTTTGAGAATGACTTCAACCTCTGCGCTAACTCTGTTCTCAGAACGTCCCAGCCCACCTGCCACCCCCACCCTGGCATCTGCACCTGCTCTTTCCTCTGACCAGAACTCGGGTCCTGCAGACAGCTGCTGACCTCACTCCCTTCGCTGGCCAGGTCCCGCATAAATCCCTCTGTTGGAAGGCTCCTGGAATCAGTCCATAAGCCAAAACTCTCTCTTGTCCTTGCCATCGTCTTTTCTCCTCCTGTCTTGCTTCTTTCTCTAAATGCTGGCTACCGTCTGGTAGATTAAATGTCTTGTGTCTTTCTTTGCCAATTTTTCTGCCCATTAAAATGTGAGGCCCACGAGGGGTATCTTTTTGTCAGATGCTAGATTTTCAATTCCTGGGATACTTCCTAGCAAATTTGCCATTAGTGCCCATTTGCTGAGTAATTGAGTAAGGGCACCTCAATGAAGCCTCCACTGAACTCTGTTTCTATCCCTCTCCCCTTAGCTGGGAATGTGGTCATCTTTCTAGGCTCAGAGGTGATCATGTCACTCACTCCTTTGCCTTAGAATCTTCAGAAGCAAACAGAGAAATGAGGAATTTAGGAGCCCTCTGCAGAAGGTAACGTCTGAATTCCTTCCTGGTAAACTGAGTCACAAGTCACAAACTGAGTCACAAGTGAGTGTCCTTTCTGATTGGCATCCACTCCTTCACCCATCAGAGCCTAGGAGCACGCATGTCAGAACTCTACAGGCTCACACTTAGGCTTCATCACGTTTAACCTGTGTGCCTGTAACATTTCTACAGTTGTTTTCCTCATTCGTAAAATGAGGATGAAAATGGTATTCGTCTTGTGGATCGTTGTTTTTGTTGATCATCAAGCAAACAGCCAAACATCTAGATACATGCCTACAAGGTGACCTGCAGGAGCCACTCCAGGGATTTACCAAAGAGAAATGAAATTGCACATTCACAAACAGACTTGTAAAAACAAAAGTTCCTAACAGCTTTATTCACAATATCCCCCAACTGGAAAGAGCCCAGACATCCATCGCTAGGGGAGCAGAGCAGTCTGCAGTCCATCCATCCATAGTGGTCCGCTCCCGGGCAATGAGAAGGAATGAACTGTGGATGCAGGCATGATGTGTCCACTCTCGTCCGCAGTCCATCCATCCACAGTGGTCCGCTCCCGGGCAATGAGAAGGAATGAACTGTGGATGCAGGCATGATGTGTCCACTCTCGTCCACAGTCCATCCATCCACAGTGGTCCTCTCCCGGGCAATGAGAAGGAATGAACTGTGGATGCAGGCATGATGTGTCCACTCTCGTCCGCAGTCCATCCATCCATAGTGGTCCGCTCCCGGGCAATGAGAAGGAATGAACTGTGGATGCAGGCATGATGTGTCCACTCTCGTCCGCAGTCCATCCATCCACAGTGGTCCGCTCCCGGGCAATGAGAAGGAATGAACTGTGGATGCAGGCATGATGTGTCCACTCTCGTCCACAGTCCATCCATCCACAGTGGTCCTCTCCCGGGCAATGAGAAGGAATGAACTGTGGATGCAGGCATGATGTGTCCACTCTCGTCCGCAGTCCATCCATCCATAGTGGTCCGCTCCCGGGCAATGAGAAGGAATGAACTGTGGATGCAGGCATGATGTGTCCACTCTCGTCCGCAGTCCATCCATCCACAGTGGTCCGCTCCCGGGCAATGAGAAGGAATGAACTGTGGATGCAGGCATGATGTGTCCACTCTCAAAGGCATCCTGTCGAGTATAAGCAGCACTGCTCAAGAGCAAACACGCTGAACTGATGGAAAAATTCTAGAGGAAGGAAAAAGAAACGGTAGGGGGCGGTAGGGAGTACAGAACGCAGAATGTGCTCGCCCCTAGGGAAGTGGGAAAGGCTGCAGGAATCTGTTCCACAGGGGCAATGCTCTGTGTCTTGGTGTGGCATGCGTTCACCCAGGTGCACACTTCTGCTGAGAATCTGAGAATGCACACTTGAAATGTGTGTGTTTCATTTGGTATAGATTTGACATCAAGGGAATACAAATATTAAAGTTTAATTCATGATATACATCATATTTGAGGAGGAATTTTACTGATATTTGTAATGTACAATGCTTGGTTGCTACATGGAAAAGTGGAAAAATGGATAGAAATGATAAAATTTACTTAAATGTTAATGGTACAACCTAGAGGTGAGTATATACATGCTCACCTAAAAATTCCTTCAACTTTATCCAAAGTTTTTGTAACAAAATGTTGGGGAAAATGTAAATGATACCTAGTGAACACACTAATTTCAGATATTATCATGCTTACTTGACATGCATAATTTTCCATGAAAGTATGGGTTAGGTATTGGGCGTGGCAGTTCGGATATTGTTTGAGACACCTCTGTCCCACATTAGAGAATTTGGGTTTGATATACTGCTCTAGCTCCTGACTCACTCTGGCCATGGAATGTGTGCCATGGGAAGCAGTGGTGAGGGTTCAAGTAATTGGGGTCCTGCCACCCACGTAGGAGACCTGAGTTAAGTTCCCAGATCTTGGCTTCAGCCTCCAGTCCCCACCCAAAACTGTTTTGGAAGTGAACCAGCAGATGAGAGCTCTCTTTGCCTTTCTGCCTCTCGAGTAAATAAATGAATAAATAAAATAAATACTTAGTTTTTCCATAAAAGTAAGCCCAAGCAAGTTTCCTTGAGTCCTTGAAACTCCATATTATATAGTGCATCGCAACTATTGACAGATTTATCCCCCACTAGCACTAGCCATATTTTTCTTCATTGACTATTTTTATAGAACAAAAGTTAAATGAGCCCAGTCTTATGCAATTAATTTTTATAGCATCATTGATTAGATTTCCCCAAATAATTTATTTCTTACTTCATACCCTAGAAGGTAATCCCATTAAATATCATGGTGTAACATTTTAAAGCAGACTGTCTTAGCGTCCCCTGGAAAGATTTACATAGGTCTGAGACAAGAGCTATTTCTGCCTAATGATCTGTATGTAAAAGCAACAGAAATATAGAAGGTAGGAATAATCAATCTACAAAATGTTATATATCTCCAAACAGTTGTCTTAGTAATCAAAGATTTCCTGGTGTGGGTCATTATACATCGCAGTGACTCCAGTTAACTAAACACTTAAAATATATGTTTCTCTTGAATTTAACATTACCTCTGCACAGCTGGGATACTAAACCATTTTGTGTGGCCCATTCAAATATACAGCCTAATTATCTAATTCAGTCAGTAAATAAAACAAAGCATTTGTCTGCAGCCTACAGGGCACCGGCTAGATTCTCGGCAAATTATAGGAGGCACAGACACAGCCCTTAACCTTGAGCATCCTCCATCAAAGACATTTAAAGATGTAGGATGAGAATGGAAAGGAAAGTCTTCTTCCAAGGGTTGCTTCTGCCTGGCTGACAGATGATACAAAGAGAGAATGGGAAAATGAAACAGAAGAGTGTATGGGAAGAAAGGTAAGACAGAGAAAGCATTTCACCACAACTCTCCCTTAAGATACCCAACATACTTCACAAATAGAATTTTAGATTGTAGGGAATACTTAGACCAATCATTGCAGAGTAAGGATTTCCTGCTGACTTTAGAGAAAGGAAAATCAGTAAACAATTTAATCTTGCCCTCAGTATAACTAACATTTATTGAACATATTTCTTTTAGGTCCTTGCTAAGTAGTTCTCTAGTACTAGTAGTAGGAGGACCCTTTTCCTCACATGGTGCCAATAAGAAAGTTAAGGCATGAGGATATCTAGCCAGCTATGTGACAAGGCAGAGGCAGCAACTGGACTGTCTGATGCCACGGAACACAGCCGAGCCCCTCCAGCACCAGCCTATCCAGTGTGCTGGAACTCTAAGCCCTAGAGCAGAAGCAAGTCTTAAGCTCAGGAATAGGTAAAATAAAGAAATTATATTCTATTTTCCAGGTGTCTCTGTGTATCCTAAAACATAACTTGCCTTTTTATTCATAAACTTCTTGGGCAAACTTGTGTCATTTAATTTAGCAAGCAGGAATGGATAGCCTCAACACAAAGCTTACCTTGATCTCTCCCCTCCCTGGGTAAATAACAACTTCCATTTGAGTGCTCGTGGTGGACTAGATGCTGTCTTGGCCCGGTGTACTTACTGCTCAATAGTCCATATCTGGCAGATGAGGGAATGGGGCACACGCAGGCTGTTCAGTGGGAGGAGCTGGGTATACGTCCAGCCCTATCTACGCTGCCCACACTTACATGGACTCGAATACCATGCCTGGCCCCCCAAACACGCAGGCTGTGCTTTTTGACCTTGTATGTCTCTTTGAGCGTGGGCGGAGTTTTCCCTACAGAGTGCTTGAGATGCTTATTCGTCAGCCATGTCTACATTTCTTATCCTAAACCTCCTGGCAGTAGAGAGGAATCCCTTCAGATCTGTTTCTGACCTAACCATTGCCTCTCCTCTTCATAGATTTTCCCTTTTCCTGTATGGAGGATTAGTTTGTAAATGGGTTGTTTCAATTGGAAACATGCAAAAGGGAAACATTTTTGAGATGGTATAATTATATAATAATTCACTTAGTTCTTCCATTCTTAATAACAATTAGAATTTCCTAGGTCTCTCTATCTATATATCTGTGTAGACATAGGCCTATGTACATAGATAAATCATGTATACGTGACATATCTACATGTCTGTGTTTAGATGTACATGGATATGCATATGCTACATATCTATTGATAAATGACAGTAACATTTTTAAAAGTAGTAGAAACATATGCTCACTTTTACTAACAAACCATTTTTTCTTTCAAATTAACTTGTTACTTTAGCCAGTTAGCAGTGTAAAAGTATGTTCATTGTTTGATATAGGTAGTTTTGGCCTTTGAGGAATATATTAATGTGTGTATACATATATAGTGTGTACATATGTATACATATACATACACACAAATATATGGATATGTGCACAAAGGGATTTCAAAATGTCCATGGGAAAATAGAATTAAAAAATAAGTTCTAGTACAAAAAGCTATATATCTTTGATGGTTGCAGGCTATGTGCGTATGAACTACTTGTCAGCCACTTGATGTTTTCTTCCTAGGAGACCTTTTCCTAGGCGAGGGCCAAATTCCCTGGGTGATAGTTAGCCCTACCACTCAGGGGTCCTTTTGAGTATATCCTTGAGAATGAAAATGGGGCCATAACTCCTCTTAATCTTTTAATTTAAAAGCCTATGTGCTGTTCATGTCATGTCTTTGTGCACAAAATAAACAAATCTTAGAAATCTACACTATTACATGCTCTAACTAAGCCATGAAGTTCTATATTAAATAATTTAGCTAAAGCATCTCAATTTTATCTTTAAAATGTTCTAGATAAATAGACACAAAGCAAATACATAGATCTTTCAAACTTTGGGAAAGGAATTACATAAAAATAATTATAATTCAGAGCTTTGTTTTCCACAAAGGTAATAAATTAAACATTCTCCTTTGAGATTTCTTTATTGTGCAAAATGAAGCTGATTGGGTCAAACTGTTCTTTCTACCACTTTTTGACATGCTAGTTGGAGATATTAACAATTCCAAAGAGAGTTAGAAAATGTAGCAGGGTTTGAAGGGTTGGAGGCAATCAGCCTAAAATTAGACATTGATTATGGTGCCTGCCCTGCCTTGATTCTTGTGAGATTTTCATCTAAGAAGTAGCAGCGAACTGAAGGAAAAGAAAGCAATAAATATTCAAACTATTTTTTAAATTTAGTCTAATTATTAAAATTAAGAAAGGTAAGGGTAGCACAGGGCCAACCTACTCTCAGGAATGGGCTTTCAACGGGTTTCAAATTCTTTAACCACATGACTTCTGTCTTTGTTCCACGCATAAACCTGCCAGATTCCCTCTGGCTGCTTCTGAGGTCAGCAGGAAGTGAGAACTGAGCAACCTTTACTTCTAGGTCCCCTCCTTCTGGTCAAGCATCCTGCCTGTGAGAGGCATGTCCCACTAATGCCAGCCACTCGGCATGCTCTCTTTCTATGGATGCAACATCAGACACACAATGTCTTATGTCCACACACGAGTACACACAAAGCCCACTACGATGTGTTTATAGCATACTGCTTAAGACATTTTTTCTCCTATTTTAATACCAAAAATATTCCTTCCTGTGGGATCCTGGCTAGCAAGGTCCCTCCATGGATGCATGCCGTTGAAGGCAGCATCTGTTGAATAATGTTAATGAAAAGTAAGGCTGATTTTGGAGACTTGTTCCAAAGCGCACTCCTGCCCCCAATGAGTGTCGCTGCAGGTGGCTCCCCCAGGGACATCTCCCTTACTTTGTGTCTTCTCTTTCTGATTCTCCTGTCACCCCGGTGCCTTTGGGGATGGAAACAGCAGATCATAACGATGAGAGCTGAGGATCCTGGCCCTGCGCACCCCCCAGTCTACAGAGGCTCACACTCAGATTGAGCAGAAAGTATTGTCTGATTTGTTGAAGAGGAGGGATGCTGACAGTACTGTGCCGGCGATGGCTGCAGTGAGTGTGGCTGTGCCACGCACTGGGTGCAGACCCAGCTGCCGGCCCCCCTGCCGGCTCCATTCACCTCCCAGTGTTTCAAGTGCCGGGGAGGGAAGGCTCCTCACAGGAGGGCGACGGCTTTTCAGTGAGGGCTTCCCCATGCAGTAGTCTAACAACAGATTCTAAAAATCAAGTCATTGAAAACAAAGGTATCTAGGAATGTAACATTATTTCAGAAAGACCGAGAATTTCTTCTTCAGGATCACAACATGGATGTCTACTGAGAAAGGTCCTGGGGGAGTTACAGTGCACAGTGTCGGAATCACTCTTGGCTGGCGTTCAAGTACGTATGTGACAGATAAACACATCAATGTACGTACGTAGAGAATACATGTCTATACTACTTCATTATATTTAGATTTAATTGGAGGTTCATAGATGTTCAAGGTACTAATTTGACTAACTAAAAAAACTCATTTTACTTGAGAGAGAGAGACAGATCTCACATCCCCTGTCTCATGTCCCAGATTCCCGCAACAATCCTGGTCTCCCGTGTGTGGCAGGGCTTCAACGACTTATGCCATCACCTTTGCCTGCCTGAATACACATTAGCAGGAAGCTGGAGGTTGGCAGGGAGCCAGGACTTGAGCCCAGGGACTCTAATAAGCAATGTGGGCACCCTAGTAAGTGTCTCAGCTCTGCCAAATGCCCACCCTGACCAACTTTTTAATATAACCCTCGATCTATTTTACTTAAAAGTGTGTTCAATATATATTTTTACATTGATTATGTTTCAGTTAATGTCTAGTCTTTATGCCACACATTTATGCCAAACTAAACTTCAGTTCCATCTACTACCATACCTTTGTTATGCCTTTAATAGTTTTTCAAAGGTATGTTCTTAACTCATTTTTTAGGTCCACATACACAATTGAACTTCTTCAAGTAATATTTTATTATTGTTTGAGAATCTGTGGGTTTTTTTAATCAAATATAGACACCCTGATAAAAAATTAATTTAAAAGATCAGAAGACATGTGTGCATATTGTCGATTTCAGAATTGAAGGAGGGGAAAAAGCTCATTAAGAGTTTTTAAAGGCCAGTGCCGTGGCTCACTTGGCTAATCCTCTGCCTGTGGCGCCGCATCCCATATGGGCGCCGGGTTCTAGTCCTGGTTGCTCCTCTTCCAGTCCAGCTCTCTGCTATGGCCAGGGAGTGCAATGGAGGATGGCCCAAGGCTTGGGCGTCTGCACCCGCATGGGAGAGGAAGCTCCTGGCTCCTGGCTTTGGATCGGTGCAGCGCGCCGGCCATAGCAGCCATTTGGAGGGTGAACCAAAGGAAGGAAGACCTTTCTCTCTGTGTGTGTCTCTCTCTCACTGTCTAACTCTGCCTATCAAATAAAAGTTTTTAAAGTGTAGCTAAAGGGAAGTGGGTATATGGCCGTTTAGATGCCTGTACCCCAGACCCGATGCCTGGCTTTGAGTCGCAGCTTTGCTCCCAATTCCAGCTTCATGCTAACATGTACCCTGGGAGGCAGCAGGTGATGGCTCCTTGCCACTCCCAGGGAAGATCACCGTTAAGTTCTCAGTTTCTGGCTTTAGCTAGGTCCAGCCCTGGCTGTTGTGGGCATTGGGAGGATAAACCAGTAGATAGGAGCGCTCTCTCTCTTTCCCTGTCTCTCAAGTAAATAAAATAATAAAACTAAACAAACTTAAATACAGCTCATGAACAGTAATATTTCACCTAACCAATGGGTGAAAATTGGGACAGAGTAAACTTGCAAGCATGGCCCAGTGAGTACTCCAGCCCTGCAGGTGGGATTGCAGACTGCAGTGACACTCACTAATTCCGCCCAGCCTTTAAGATATACACACCCCTTATCATGCAATAATTTCATTCTAAAGGAATCTAGTCAACAAGATTAACAAGCTGTACATGTTTCTTCTGTCATTTATAATAACCAAAGGTAAATAAATAGCATCGATATTAAAAATAAAGATTTAAAGAAATATCTATGAAGGAAAAGTCAGTAACCACTTAAAATGTAGGTAAATATTTGTTGCCATGAAAAAACATTCAGAATATATTATCCAACAAAAGGAGCAGGCTATACATAATTCTACTCTTTACTGAAATAACATAATACCTAAATTCAAAGAAAAGGGGCCAGAAAAGATAGATCCCAGAATGTTAGCATTACTGATACCAGGCTTAAAAGTCAATGAGAGTTAAATTTTGTTGTAATGATCTTTACTTTCCATTTTTAATTTATTTTTTGTATCTTCTTTGGGGAACATGTATTATAGACATAATTGGTTCAGTGCCTTTCAACTGGAAAAATGCTTCTTAGAAATTATTTTTCACTGTTGCTTCCTTACCACATCTGAGAAGGCAGATCTCTGCCCCTGCTCCATCCTCCTCCTCCTCGTCTACCTACCACCTCCACCCCACAGTGCCCTGTACAGAAGGGTTAGGGGAACCCCTGGGTCAAACTGACCACATTCAGCAGTAGTGAGGCCACTGTCCACTAGGTCCTGGTGCTCAGAAACGCAGTACCTTGTTTTATTTTACTTGCTTCTCTTTGGCCAAGCCCCTTCCCAAGTCTCAGGCCCACCTGCTTTCTCTTTCTGTCCTCACTTCTCTTGTCTCTATTTGGACACCCTCTCCTCCACCCCAGAATGGAACAGCCTGTGGGAGAGTGATGAGTTTCCACAAATGGATTTGAGTTTTGCTTTTAATTTGTATGTATTATTTATTTTTTCACTTTGTTTAAAAAGCAGAGAAACAGTGAGATATCTTCCATCTGCTGGTTTGCTCCTCAAATGCCCACAAAGTTTGGAGTGAGGCTAAGCTGAAGCCAGGAGACCTAAACTCAATCTGGGTCCCCTGAATGGGTATTCTAGACCCAAGTACTGGAATCATTTCCTGCTGCCGCCCAGGGTGCACATTAGCAAGAAGCTGGGAGAAGTGGAGCTGGGACTCAAACCCAGGAACTCTGCAATGGGATGTGCGCATCTTAAGCTCTGCACAGTGTAGTGGAGAGCAGCTGTGTGGTTTTAGACTAGGCTCTGAAGACTGTATGCACAAACCAAACTGCTACAGGGTGGCTATCAAGTTCCATGTCTCTCCTTTGGATTCACCGGGCCTGTAACTCCCTCAGCAGAGGTTTCTGGGATCTGGATTAAGAAGTAGGTGTACCCCAGGGTCCTAAGGAAACACTGGATTCCTACTGAGTTTCACCTAAGCCCCAAGTCTGGCTTGCCACAGAGGACTCCATCCTAGACACGCCCTGTGCTCCACTTCAGGCTGCTTTTGCCATCTACAAATCTTTAACAATTTTTTTAATGAGCAATACAAATGAAGGAGTTGTTTTGGTCCTTGCCCCAAGCACTGTATGTTCTTTTGGATAATGATGGCAAGGTCAAAATTCACCTATAGATTCACTTTGCAGTTTGGGGGGGGAAATAGGAAAATCTTTTTCCTCTCCCTCCCTCTCTGGAATACCTATTAATATAGATAATACAAATACCAGTCCAAAAGAACTCTCTCCCAGAAGCCACCTTGGCACCTGGCTCCAGGTTTGCACTTGAGATTCGTTTTCAGAGGGATGCTCTGTGCTACCACCAGAAGAATGCAGTAGTGTTCCTAAGTGGTGGAAACCACGTTAAGCTGGGATCAGAGCTCAGTTTTGCTAATCGGGATAGGGTGGCTAATCTTTGGAGAGCTCTAACACTGTGCCAGCGTGAAACCCACCCTGCAAGAGGAAGAACAGAGCTCGTACGGGGCCGATGAGGAGCTCTTGGATCTTACCCAGTCATTGATTGGCTGACAGGTCAGCTCCTCAATCAAATCCTGACATCACAGAATGCACTCAGCATTGATTCTTTGTCATACCACTTCTAAAAAAAATAATAATATTGCTCTCGTCCTTCCCTAGAACTTAGTTCAGAAGCTTATGCTCACCGCCTTTCTGATCAATATCAAATTTCCTCCAGGACAAGGTCGAGAATGACTGTCTTAACTGAAACAATGGTTGGAGCTCAGAAAGAACTTATTTCTGTCCATAACCAACACTAAATACATTCACGGTGTCTCTTTCTATCTACTGCCCTTCCAACAAACTTATGTTAATTGCATGTAATATTCCAATCTGTTTCAAAGGTTTGGTATGAAGTGAGGAAATAGAGCGTATTAGAATAGGTGTCTGCTGACAGGCCCCAGGGATGTGCTGTATCTGTCTTAAAAATCACCATATTAAAATGGTTACGGTTCGTGGATACTAATATTCTTTCCTATTTGTTTACAACAAAATGAGTCAACAGACCATTAATTCAATTCCAGAACCATCATTTCTGATCCCACATTTGGTACACCCAACGGCATTCCACTGGCATTTGCTCACATGGCCTCCTCAGCACTTAATGTTAATGATTTCTATTGACAAGGTTATTGGATTCAAAATGAATGTTTACATTGAAAGGGGAAACAAGTGTCAAAGATGAAGCTCAAATAGATACTCCAAGCTGGAGAAGCTTACCATGGCTTAACCTGTCTAATGTTGAGTCCCCCTAATGAAAAGCAAAGACAATGGAGACATGGGGATAGAAGTAATGAAGAGAAACAATGTTAGGATTCTTGGGGGTTAATCCAGGCACAATAGAGTTAATCTAGGGAGGGAACAGGAGGCTTTAGGCTAAAGACTTAGACAGAAACTTGTTACTTTTTGATCCAGTTGTACCCAATGAATGACTCTATTTGCAAAGAAGATTTGGGATTTTTCAAACCAGCCGGGCAGAGGTTACATCCTTGATTTTTTTTGTTAAACACACTTGGGTACTTGTTTCCAGGATTAATGATGTCAGAGATCCTCATTTTCTTTCAAACTCTGAAACAATAGGAACAGGACAATAGAGATACTTAAGAAGACACAGAATTGGACCTGAACCAAAAAGTTCCTGAGAGCCAAACTGTATGCTTCACAGGACCTACCACAATTAGGGGGATTTTGTGAAACAGAAATGCATTTTATTCCAGCAACCCAAAGGTTAAAGGATAAATGTTATAGATTGTGAAGTATCCCGTATGAGTACAGTGCTGTGAAACAATCATTTGCTTTTTAATTGCATAGTCTACATGAAGACATCTGACATACAAAGTCAGATCAATGAGGTTATTTCAAAAAGTGTTCAGTTTATGTGTTTGGCTCTGTCTTGCATACGTTTCCAATCTCTCTGCCTTGCCAAGCTAAATGTACAAACTTTCAAAATAGGAGTGAAGTAAGTGCACTTAGAATTTTTCCAAGGTAAGAAACCAACCACGACTTGGGATGGAGAATAGATGTGTGAAAATCAGACTAATATTCCCAGGAACTACAACGTTCATTGAATTTAGTAGCCTGGACTCAACTCCATCTCTGGGTGCTCCTTTGTTTGAAAATCTCCATGGACTAGGCTAGTACCTGTATCATGAAGGTCATCAATTATACTACAACTTATCCCTGAATGAGTGGGAAACTGCAAATAAGACAACTAAGACAAAATAAAGATAACGCCACCGCCTCTTTAAACAAACAAGAGTTATTTATTTGAAAGGCAGTTTCAGAGAGGCAGAGGCACAGAGAGGGGAGTGTCTTCCCTCCTGGTTCATTCTCAAAATGGCCACAATGGCCAGAGCTGGGCATATCCAAAGCCAGGAGCCAGGATCGTCCTCCAGGACTCCAACATGGGTGCAGGGGCCCAAGGACTTAGGCCATCTTCTGCTTTCCCAGGCCATATCTGAAAGCTGGATCAGAAGTGGAACAGCAGGGACTCGAACCACTGCCCATATGGGATGCCAGCACTACAGGCAGTGGCTTTACCCACAATACCACAGCCTCTTAAGAAAGGTTAGGAAGAAAGGGGACGAGCATGTTACTGTCAGAATGTTGTCAAAATTGTTCTAAACCCAGCAATTAATTATGGTCTTTATGTAAATTTATTGCATGAAATATGAAATGTATTCTTACAAAAGATAATTAGGTTTATCTGCCAACTTAAAAAGTATGGCTTAACCCAGAAATTATAATAAAGATTAACTGCTAGTTGAAAATGTATCTATCATCATTTTTATTGTTTAACAATGTGAGATTGAAGACAAATAAGACATCTTTCTCTCCAAGGGAGATATAATTTGTTAGATGTTTATAATAACCAAAGAAAGCTAGATATATTTCTAATAGACTCCTTTTGAAACCCACTAGTAGGTCATATTTCATCTGATTACTTAGACTGTTTTCATTTTTCAGGATATTACCTTTATATTGATTGATAGAATTAATGTACCTAATAATTTTATAATTAATATAATGAAATAAATACAATTTACAAAGCCACCATTGAAGAAATGTATTTCTCATGTATATGTGTTGCTTCATTCTTAGTTGTCATTGAGTGATTCTCCTTTAAAAGTAGTTTGTAATGTCCTTGTTCAATTGTCTCAAAGATTATTCAAGAGTTTCTTGGCTACAACATTGTTAAAATAAACCAAATGGATTAAAATACAGAAAGATGGGGCCAGCACCGTGGCTCACTTGGTTAATCCTTCACCTGCAGTGCCGGCATCCCATATGGGCGCAGGGTTCTAGTCCTGGTTGCTCCTCTTCCAGTCCAGCCCTCTGCTATGGCCTGGTAAGGCAGTGGAGGATGGCCCAAGTGCTTGGTCCCCCGCATCCACATGAGAGACCGGAAGGAAGTACCTGGCTCCTGGCTTCGGATCAGCATAGTTCCAGCTGTGGTGGCCATTTGGGGGGTGAACCAACGGAAGGAAGACCTTTCTCTCTGTCTCTCTCTCTCACTGTCTACCTCTATCTGTCAAATAGAAAGATTTGGGCCCTGCACCTGCATGGGAGATCAGGAAGCTCGTGGCTCCTGGCTTTGGATGGGCGCAGCTCGGGCCATTGCAGCCACTTGAGGAATGAACCAATGGAAGGAAGACCTTTCTCTCCGTCTCTTCCTTTCACTGTCTGTAACTCTACCTCTCAAATAAATAAATAAAATCTTTAAAAAATTTTCTGTCTCCCAAGGTGACAATAACTACTATTTCCAAAGTTATATCTTCCTTTCCAGGTTACAATATTACGTAAGAAAAACATCATGAAAGATTTGTCCCAAGTGTTTGCATCACCTTCAAGCTAGGAATTCCTGTAACATCTGAAAGCTGCAGGCCCCCTGAAGGAAGCAGGAGACAGAGCCCCATTAAATTCAAAATGTGGAGGAGGTGTTGGAGGGAGCAAAGCAGAGTGTCCTATAACCCAGAGGCCAAAGATCAGGCCGCCTCCACAGTGTGACTTCCATTCAAGGATGTTTGTTTGCACCCAGGGGTTGGGTTGCTAATGGAGAGGCTGGTGGCCTCAGCAGTGGGTGTCATTTTGCATATTTGTCAATGAATTAAAAGACCCACAGCCAGCAATGCCCTGGGTTTAAGCTGGGGGATTTGTGATGTTTGAGGGCAGGGAGACTTGGAGTCTTTTTTTTTTTTTTTTTTGGAAGGGCAGGAGGGAGGGAGGATTTTATTTTAGTGTATTATTGAAATTGCAATGTAATCATGAGAAAACACCAGAAAAATTCCAAAGCGGGGACATCCCACACAACACCTGAGTCCTAAAGAGGAAAAGTCACAACCAGAGGAGCCCAAGGAGACAGCTGACCTGTGTGATCTGGATCCCGACGGGATTCCAGAACAGAACAAGATTTTAGGTGACAGCTGAGGAGATCTAAACACACTTCACATTTTCCGTGAAGACAATGTGTCAATATTGGTCTGTTTGTTGCAACAAAGTCCCCTTACTACTGTAAGATGTTAACAACAGGGGACAATGGTACTGGATTCATGAGAGCTGTCTGGACTCTCTTCTCATTTTTCCTATGTATCTAAAACTGTTCAAAACAAACCTCTAAAACTAAAAAAACAATAAAAAGTATATTATTGAGATCAAAGTCAGCCTTAAGTGAGATAAACAGCATTCATTGATGTGGAACAATTATTGTTCTATTAAAGATATTTCTTTTGATTGAACAAAAATGCAACAACCTATATTTGCCTCCTTTTCTTTGTTAACTATATAATCTTAAACTAGCACATTTTACCTTACTTTAAGAGTAATGATGGGTCATTGTAGAAAATTAGGAAAAAGCAGGTGAAAAGAAAAAAATAAGTTCCATAAAAATATAGTAACCCAATATCTCTGGCAACAATTGTTGTACATACACAATTTATGATATCTACACAGCATTTTGTTGTATGGAAGTCAATTCTTGTTTGGCCAGTGAATTATATAAAGACATTAGATTCATTAGAATCTTTTAATACCTGTTTTTTATAAACCCGCTCAGCTCAGCATTCTTTCTCTTTATTATTGCATTTGACTGCAATTATTTCACAAATACCTAGAAATGAGACTTCTGAATGAAATCATGAGTGATTGTATGTTTTTAAGTGTTTCCAAGTCACTGTCCTAAATTTGTGCTAGTGTATATTGCAGTAGCTCAGTTTGGAAGTACTTGTTGGGATTCTTTATTAACGGAATCAATAATTCAACAAAAACACCTAGAGAGCTTTTTATGTACCATGTTCTAATCACAAAAGATTCGCAATATAAAATATATTACAACAACTTTCCAGAAAGAAATTCTTACATTTTCGAACTATTACATTATAGGCTAAAAAGTCTGACTTCTTTCTATTACTGGCTTGTTATGAAATATAAGTTGACATCATTAAATGCAAAACATACTAAGTAATGCAGGAAGAAATAGACATTTAGTGCTAGATATATGTATTTTTTCCACTTCCCGCAATAATGGCTTCAATTAACATCAGTTTATAAGCACATTTATTTTGATAAGTTGGTGATCCATTGAACTTACTGTATTTCATGTCAAACAGTAAATATAACATTATCGTAGAAAGACTGACTTTTAGCCAACAGAAGGAAGCCGTCAGGAAATGTTACTGCTGTCTCTGGTGTTACTGTGTCATCCTAAAAACATTTTCTAACCCTGCAAACCTTCCTCAGGCAAAACCTCCCAAGGTGATGGCTGCCTGCTGGAACCCTGGGGAAGGAGAAATGCAGAGAGAGAGAGAAGAGGCAGTAAATACTATTTCAACTCTTTCTCTTTCAACACTCCCCAGGAAAGGCTCTTGCCAGCCGTTAGCATAGACAGTGTTCCCAGCTATCCTGAGATGACTTCTCTGGTCATCTCAATTGCCCAGCCCAGGAATTAGCAGATGAGGGCAACAGGAGTCTGGACAATTGCAATGCCAGAAAGGTGTGGACGGTGCACTGGACTCCGAGTCAGTGGAGTTCCCAAGGATTTGTGCCTGGACCTTCACTATTCAGCATGATGCAGCTCAGGTCTTGGTGTAGACACACATTCCAAGTGGGCAGCTGTGCCTTGCTTTTGTCTTCCAGGACATCCAGCACCCACCTGTACCTGCTTCCAGCCTCAACATCCCCATCTGACAGTGCTGGACACTGGCAATCCCCCGCAAAGGGGATACACTGCTACACACTGCCAAGGTCTGCTCAACACAGACAAGTACAGCAGGCAGCAAAGGAAATCTCACGGGATCAATTCCCAGCTGCCATGGTCTCCTTGGGAAGCTGCCTGAAGACGGAGGCCGACACAGAGCTCCTTGTCTATAACTGAGCGGTGTAACTGTGTGCAACACAGGACAGGCGGCTACTAGGAAGCGACGCTGCTACAGCAAACCAGAGCACAGAATGCTTTGCAACCCATGCACCTCATACACCAGTTTCCAAAAGTTGCTTTGCCTTCTAGAAAGATGCTATGAGCACATGGCGGCTGGCTCAGGGCAGGGTTCTACAGTCTTAAGAAATTCTGAAGCAGTTACTCAAGCAGGGGAGGCCTCTTGCACCATGGTTTTCTACAGAAGAGGCTTCCTTTACTTAAACTGAGCATTCTCCTCCCCATCATCCAGCCCACTCCTGGAGTCGGCATGAAGGAACCCATCTCCATTGTTTGGATGTGTATCTGTGCACTTAGTTTGGCTGCTGCCATCACTGTGTTTGCATTCATCTGCCCATTAGAAAGAACCGTTCCAAAGCCGGGCCTCACCTGATGCTCACTGTCATTCACATCGCATCTTTTTCTCTACTTGGATGGAGATCACAGTCAGGAATGGAGCTGGAGGTACTGAGCAACTAGAAATCCCTGCAGGGATGTCAGCCCACGCAGGGGATACTAGATTTCATCAAGGGAGCAAACAGAAGACCTGTTTGCCTTTATTATTCCAAAATGTAGTCGGGGACTAGGCACATATTGCAAACCACGTGGCTGGTGTTGAATTAAACAGTGGTTGTGTATATGGTTGCATCCAGACCCTGACTGCCAGTCACGGAATAGCAGGCTCTTGTCCTGACCTGTTAGGTTGCTCATGTCGTAAACGATTCTCTGTAGAAAATGAGCTTTGTCTTTGAAAATGATGTTGTGTGCAAGGTATGTGGGCGAGCTATGCTTCCTTTAATAGCATAAATTGTTCTCAGTCTCCAAATAATCATGATAATAACAGTCTTAAAAGCAGACAATAGATGCAAAGAGATGACCTAGTAGTTCGATCTAAGTTACGCAGGAGACGCTGAGCCCAGTTAGCAAGGAAAAGGACTACTGAGGAAGACATGGAGAATGTTGTTGTCTCTGTCTATATGATGACCAGGGAGGATGTTAATCCTGCCCTTTATTTTTCTTTATGTTATTTTTATTTGTTTGAAAATCAGAGTCAGAGAAAGCTCTAGCAACTTTTGGTTCTCTCCTGTAAGGCCTGCAGACAGCAAGGGCTGGGAACTCAATCTGGGTGTCCCTCATGGGTGGCAGGGACCCAGATACTTCAGCCATCACCTGCTGCCTCCCAGAATATACATAAGCTAGAAGCCTAGATCTGGAGTGGAGCTGGGACGCAAACCCAGGCCCACGGCTGATAGGGATACAGGCCTCCCAAGCAGCACCTCAGCAGCTACCGAGCTTTGCTAACAATGATTGAGCAAGATGCGATCACAATTAATACATCTATGGATCCACATTCCCTGTTTTATCTTATATTTTTATTCCTAGTTTTTTATCTTACAATGCAAGCTCTGAACATGTGATTAAATATTTTGTTTTTAAGCCATAGGAAGAATAATTCGCATGACTTGCCCTCCCCAATTTCCAAAAGGCAATGTGAGATTGTAGGAGTGATCTTTACCCTGTCCAATGGCTGACAACTAGTCTCTATTGAAAATTTATGAAAATTGACCTCGTAACTGTTTCAACTTCTTTAAAATACTTCTGAAGGAACTGCAAAGTGGTTGTTAGAAGTCACAAATGAGGGTTCACAGAATCATTATCTCCTGGTGAGAGTTTACACCTACAAACCTCACAGCACCTAGATCTTTTCTCACATCACTTGGCTTCCCCCTCCCCTTCCTTTTGATGGATGCACGAGCAAATCTAAGGAGTTAATGGGCAGATAAAAGTTGAGATGGGAAGGGCCCTTGTGTTAGGACAACTTAAAGGCAGCCCTGCCTCCCCAGCCATTCCCCCTGTGAACTTTTTGTGTTTCATTCATTTTGCTGGAATCGGAAAGGGAGAGGCCAAGAAAAGGCCATATCCTGCTTCATTGACTAAAGCTATCCTGTAAGCGAGTTTAATGGGTTAGAAGTTAATACCAGTGACAGTTGTAAGAAAAGTTACCAAGTGTCTCCGGGCCCTGAAGGGACCCCCTGTGGCGTCCACTCTTTTGCCTTTCCTTCCACTCTCCTTTTCTCTTATCTCTGGAAGCTTCTTGGCAAGCAGGGGGGACACCCATTAGGAAACAAAACCCAGCAGCTGACAGAAGGGAGTGGGGCTCGTTAGGGCAGGGTCTGGCAGAGAGCCAGCTCCAATTACACTGACTTAAAAGTGATGATCACGGGAACAGATAAGTCGGATTCCCTCTCAATTTTCAAACTAACGTTTTCTTCTACTCGCCCCTACCAGGGGACCCTTGAGCTGCCAGGGAGCCCTTGTAGGGACACTCGTCCTTCTGCATCATTTCCTTCTGTCCTTTGCCACGCGATCTCTCTGAATTCCCTGCCACACAACGTCCTCCAAGCACACTCTTCTGCTGTATGTGTTTGCTTCTGGTTCAATCAAGCACTGTATACACAAGTGCCCGATTTGAAAGTGCAGAGCTGGCTGGATTCCCCCAGCCCTGCATCCCCAGCACTCCACTGGGAAGCGGGACCTGGGCTGCATCTGGGTTTCCCAGCAGGGCATAAACCACATCCCACAAGCTGGTGGCTGGAAGCAGTGTCAAATGTCTGGGTGTCTGCAGGGGGCTTCCTTCCGGAGGTCCTGAGTTGGGGAGGGGAGGTGCTTTGCTCCCTGCCCTTCTCCTGGGGCTGGTGACAGCTAGCAGGCCTTGGCTGTCCTGGGCTTCCATGTGCTCCTCCCCAGTTTCTGCTTCCATCTCCCCATGGTCTTCTCCACTGTGAGTTCCTGTTCTCTCCTTAGAAGGATGCTTGTGCTAAACCCGCAAAGATGCAATTTATGAAAAGATCACATTTGCTGGTACTGGGGATGAGACTTCCATCTCTCTTTTTAGGGGGCACACAGTTCAACCAATAGTGCTGCACACCAGCCACCTGTCATCCTCCCAAAAGGGCCACAGCACTGACATCTGCCAGCACAAATGGAAAGTGTCTGCTTTGGAACTTGATACAAATCTTACACTTTTAAATCAGTTGTTTGTGCTATGACATGATTTCTAAGTTCCCTTCCCAAATGTAGCTAATCGGATTCTCTGATGGGTCCCACCCTTGACGTGTCCACTTGGGTGGCAAAATACCTAGAGGAACGTTAATAAGTTTCTCCTATTTCTTCAGCAGCTCACTATATAATTGGCAAACTGTTTCCAAAATCAGTCAGCCTATCGTGAGAGCACCTACCACAAGAGAGAAGAAAGCAGTGATCTTAGAGCAGCATTAAAGTTTAAATGGGGCAGCACTGGGCACAGCAAGTGCAGCTGCCACCTGCAGTGCTGGCATCCCATGTGGGTACAGGTTCCAGTCCCGGCTGCTCCATTTCTGATCCAGCTCTCTGCTATGGTCTTGGAAAGCAGCAGAAGATGGCCCAAGTCCTTGGGCCCCTGCACCTCCGTGGGAGACCCGGAAGAAGGTCCTAGCTCCTGACTCCTGGCTTCAGATCAGTGCAGCTCCGGCCATTTGGGAGTCAACCAGTGGATGGAAGACCTCTCTCTCTCTCTCTCTCTCTCTCTCTCTCTCTCTCTGCCTCTCCTTCTCTATGTAACTCTTACTTTCAAATAAGTAAATAAATCTTTTAAAAAATTTAAAAACGTAAATGGCTGCATCAGATACATTCATGTCAGCCCCCTGACATCTGCAGTATCAGGTGTACAAGAAACACAACCATCCATCTCAACAACTCACCAACTTTCTTATTTAAACCAGTGCTCGACCAAGACAGCAGCTTCTTCTCAGTTTTGTGTTTCTTTGCCCTTCTAGGGGCTGTGTCTGACCATGGAAAGGCTCTGAGGATCTCTGGGAGTCTGAGACCAGCACAGCCCTACCTGTCTGTGGGCTGGTGACGCACCTGCCAGCCATGGCGGGTCTGAGTCTTGCAGCTCTCTCCTCTACCTGTGAGGCCCTAGAGAATCCTGCTACCAGGACAGGTGAGAGCCTGGGAATCAATGAGGCTGTTGCTCTGTTGCCCTCTGCCTTGGCTTTTGCCTGCAAGGCCTCCCTTGGGCTTCTCTCTGAAGCAGGCTGTGGGGCCGGCTGCCTGGGCATGTAGCCTCTGCACATCCGCACTCATCCCACCCCCAACCTCCCCCATGTCGTTTTCCTGGGGGGAAGTCAGGAGCTCTGTCTTGATCACTCTCTCAAGTAGGTTGTCCAAGCCTCGAATCTTCTCAGATCCCTTGAAGATTTTGTTTCCCAAACCTGTTCCTATTATAAATCAATGATCATCATGTCATCAACCTCGTTGTGTAACTGTTGGCAAGTTATTGATTCTAATGAATGAATCTCATCTTCTGTAAGATGGATTAGGACTGGGATGTACCCCATGGGTTATTTTGGGGAGGGGAGAATGTAAGTGAGCTGAGTCCATCCATATAAACACTTAGAACAGTGCCTGAACAGCACTGTCCAACAGAGTAGTAATTAGCCAATTAGCCACAAGCAGATTGGATATGTGAAACTTGATTACTTCTTATTTCTTTGTTAGGAGGGAGCGGCAAGGTTGGGGGGAGAGAGACACTGAAAGATACAGATGTGCCATCTTCCATCTGCTGTTCATTTCCCAGATGACTGTAATGGCTGGGCCAGGCCAGGGCTGGAAGCCCGGAGCTCCATCTGGGTTCCCAGGTGGATAGCTATGGCCCAGGTGCTTGGGCCACCTCTGCTGCTTTCCCGAGTGCACTGGGGGGGTGCTGTATTGGAGGTGGAACAGCCAGGGCTAGGACTGGTGCTCCAGTGTGGGATGCTGGTATTACAGGCACTGCTTAGCTCTCTGTGTCACAACACAGGCCCCTAAATATGGTTGTTTCAAATTGAGATATTGTATAAAGTATGTATGTGTGTGTATAATATATATATATATACATGAATTTCAATGGTTTCATTTTAAAAAGTAGTATACAAAAAAGGTAATATACAATTTATGTAAATACAATTGTGAATCAAAAACATTAGAAATTACATTTGTTCATCAATGGATGACTGGATAAAGAAATTATGAGATATGTACTCTATGGAACACTATACAGCAGTAAAAAACAATGAAATCCTGTCATTTACAACAAAATGGAGGAAGCTGGAAAATACACTGAGTGAAATAAGTCAGTCCAAAAGGGACAAATATCATATGTTTTCCCTGATCGATGACAACTAAATGAGCATCTAAAAGGAAACCCATTGAAGTGAAATAGACACTATGAAAAACAATGACATGATCAGCCCTTGTCTAGACTGTTGAGGAACAACTTACTATTTTATTCCTCTTAGTATTTTTGTTGTTGTTGTTGTTGTTGCTCTGTTTGTTCTACATAAGACCACTGGTTAAACTCTGTAATCAATGCACAATCATTCTTAGGCATTTAAAATTAACAGAAAAGTGATCTCTGTTAAACATAGGAGTGGGAATAGGAGAGGGAGGAGATATATAGGTTGGCACGTGCTCACTTGGACTTACCTCCAGTGGTGGAGCTAGAAATGTGCCAGGGGATTTCAACTCAGTCTTACCAAGGAGGCAGGTACCAATGCCAGCACACTTGGTAAAGTGATAAGTATAAGTACACAACCGATCAAAAAGATAGGGTAAGTGTCGAAGAGATCTCACAAATAAGACCAGTGTATGCAAATAATGAAGGATAGAATTAAAAGAGAGAGAATGATCCTGCGGGGGAAGCAGGACATACAGCATACTCATAGACTGGCAAATGCCCCAAACAGCACTCTGGCCTCAGAATCAACCCTTGGGACATTTGGATCTGGTTAAAGGGTCCCTGAGAGTCTCACAGGCATGGAAAGCCATGACCCAGTGGCAAAAACAACCTAAATGAAAGATCCTGATGAACAAGACCCCAGCAGAAGGAATAGGCCATCAAGGAGAGAGGCGCCTTTCTCTGAAGGGAGGAAGGAGCCTCTACTGTGATATGACCTTGACTAAACAAGTTCAGAGTCGGTGAACTCAAGGGGCTTCCATAGCCTAGACAGCTCATGGCAAGAGCCTCAGGTGATTGCTGACATCATAAATAAGAGTGCCAATTGTTAAATCAACAACGGGAGTCACTGGGTACAGGCTCCCCACTGTGGTTTACTATGAAACCTAAAAACAACACTACTAGTCGAACAATACCCTATACCTTGTGCATTTGTGTGAGTGCAGCCTGTTGAAATCCTTTAGTATATACTAAGTTGATCTTCTGTATATGAAGGTAATTGAAAATGAAACTCGATGAAGGGCGGGATGGGAGAGGGAGTGGGAGAGGGGAGGGCCGCGAGAGGGAGGGAGGTTGGGGGGGGGGAGCCACAATAATACCAAAGTTGCACTTTGTAAATTCACATTTATTAAATAAATAAATAATAAAAAATTACATTTGTACTGAATATTACAGATTTTTTTCATGTCATTATTCTCAAATACATTGAAACAACTCTTACATAGAATTTACATGCTTAATTATTACAAGTAATCTAGAGAGGATTTAAAGTTTAAATGAGGATTGCATAGGTTAGAAGCAAATAAGATGCCGATTTACCTAAGGGACTTGAATGTCCAGAAGTTTTGATGGCCCAGAGGGTGCAGGAACCAAGGTCCCGTGGAAGCGAGGACAACTGTGTCTTTAGACAATAGATAGATGATATAGATATACGCTCGCATTCCTACACATATGAATTAAGTGGCAAAATGACAGTGTTTGGGTATCTTGAAATAAGATGCATTGTGGAATTAAAATATGTTGTTAAAAAAGAAAAGCAAGCCTGTGCCTGGACAGGGAGACTCTACGTGGTCTGTCTGTCTGTCCACAACTTAAATACAGAGGACAGGAGGAAATAACAAGATGGGAAAACAGTCAATTTGCAAATCACTGTTTCCAAAACCTATGAAATAACCAATACCTCCAGTAACAAATGCTAGAAATGAAAAGCTGTGCTGAGATAAGTGAGGAAATGTTAAGTGTGTCTATCTGATAGCTGTATTATTAGGGTCTAGGGGAAACACACACACATGTCCTGACAAAAGATTTCCTACTGGCAGGTGCACAGCCTGGTGGGCAGGGCAACTGAAACACTGCTTCCTCCCGGTAAGCATAAGGCATTCAGGAAAGGTCAAGTACCCATTTCTCCTAGAACTGTGGAAGGAGAAATGATGGCGTCGTGGAAACCATGCTGAGCCTTTCAGGTGAGCCCAGAAGCAGCCAGTGCCGTACAACCCATGCCTTGAGAACGCAACTGGTGCTCACCAGCTGGTAAACACAGACAGGAAGCAGTTCTCCTAAATGGCTTTTGTCATTTTGTCACTTTCAATGGTGTCACACACACTACAATGAAGACCAAAGTAGCACGTTAGGTGACACTGGTTTCAAGAAGGCTTTCACAGTAAACATTGTCAGGAGAGCCACGCACCCTGTGGAAGAGAATAAATATTGAGTGGAAATGATACCAGCAGCCTCTCTGACTTCCTGGAGTCCCCTCAGCAGGAATGCAGGGAAGCGCAGCTCAAAGCCTCCTCTACTCAGTTACTCAACACCTTGGCACGCATTTTCCAGAGAGAAGTGGGGCCAGCTGCTCTTCCTCTGCATTAAAATGGGCAGGAGGCGGGGCTGAGGGATGCAGCTGGAGTGTAGCAGAGGGATTCAAGTTATGTGGAGATGAAACGAACTCAGGGTCAGTACGAATTATTAAACAGGGGCAGGAACTAACAAGGGCAAGTGCAGGAACTTCTTCACCAATATTGAGATCTCAAAAACAAAATCTGAAAAATTCATGTACATTGATGCATCAAATTAAGATAGATGCTAAAGTGAATGAGCCTAGGTCAAATGTTCTGTAAATGTTGGCAACTTGATTCCAAGTTCAATTAGTGTAATACTCCTTACAGTTACGTTTTAAATTTTTTATTTATATAACTGAACAAGTTTCATGTGTTTCATATAGATACAGATTTAAGAGCAGAATGATACTTCCCATCTTACTCTCCCTCCTGCCCACACTCTTGCCCTCCCTCACCCTTCCTTTCTTATTTTTTTCTTTTAATTTTTTACAATGACATACCATCACTTTCTATATAGGAAGTCACTACTATAAGACAATTTGCTGGATGTTGCAGAGTCCATCAGTAGAGAAAGCATTTAAAAATTCCAGTAAGATCACTAAATTTAGCACTTCTAGAAAGTACTTTTGTAATGAAAAAGCTCTTCTGCATTTTATTATTTTTGTCTGTTTATTAAAATACAGCTCAGTTTAGTCAATAATGTTGCATAGAATAATATTTAATGAGTTGGGGAAAGTTTGTGATACATTATAATTTTTTAAAATTTTTACTTAATAAATTTTGAAAGTACAACTTTTGGATTATAACCGCTTTTCCCCCTATAACCTCCCACCCACAACCATACCATCTCCCACTCCTTCTCCTATCCCATTCTTCATCAAGATTCGTTTTCAATTATCTTTATGTACAGAAGATCAACTTGGTATATACTAAGTAAAGATTTCAACAGTTTGCACCCACACAGATACACAAAGTGTAAAGTACTGTTTGGGTAGTAGTTATAGCATTAATTCACATTGCACAACACATTAAGGACAGAGATCCTACATGGGGAGTAAGTACATAGTGATTCCTGTTGTTGACTTAACAACTGATACTCTTGTTTATAGCGTCAGTAATCACCCTAGGCTCTTGTCATGAGTTGCCAAGACTATGGAAGCCTTTTGAGTTTGCCAACTGTGATCTTATTTAGACAAGGCCATATTCAAAGTGGGAGTTCTCTCCCCCCTTCAGAGAAAGGTATCTTCTTCTTTGATGGCCCATTCTTTCTACTGGGATCTCACTCACTAAGATCTTTCATTTAGGTAATTTTTTTTTGCCACAGTGTCTTGGCTTTGCATGCCTGAAATACTCTCATGGGCTTTTTAGCCGTATTTGAATGCCTTAAGTGCTGATCCTGAGGCCAGAGTGCTGTGTAGGGCATCTGCCATTCTATGAGTTTGCAATACATTATAATTTTAAAAAGCAGAATATAGGGGCTGGCACCGTGGTAGCAGGTAAGGCTGCCACCTGCATTGCCAGCAAGTCCAGCCTGTTCCATTTCCAATCCAGCTCCCTGTTAACACTTCTGGGAAAGCAGCAGCTGATGGCCCAAGTGCTTGGTCCCCTGCACCATGAGGGAGACCCAGAGGAGGTTCCTGGCTCCTGGCTTCAGGCTGGCCCAGCTCAGGCCATTGTAGCTTCTTGGGAAGTAAACCAGAAGATAGAAGATCTCTCTGAAAACTATGCCTTTCAAATAAAATAATCTTTTTTAAAATAATATTTTATAAGCATAAGAAAAATAAGAATAGAAGAATATAAATTAACATATAAACATTCCTCTTGATCATAGAATTAGAGGTAGGTTTTCCTTTTTTTCCTTCTGTTTTCTAAACTTTCTACAATGAATATAAATTATTTTTATAATGAGAAGTAAAAATTATTGCATAAATAAGAAACATTGCCTCCTAACGCTGAGGAGTAGATTAAAGTCCTTTTTTAAAAAAAAATTATTTAATTTATACAAGTTTCACATATTTCATATATACCAATTTAGGAACACCCTACCCTCCCTCCTGCCCATGCTCCAAACCTTGTCCCTCCCCCTTCTCCCATTCCCACTCTTAATTTTTACAAAGATCTATTTTCAGTTTGCTTAATGATTATAAAATTAACCCTATATTAACTGGAAAAGCTCAACAAATAGTATGAAAAAAAAAAAAAACACCATTCCTCAATGGAAGAGACAAGGGCTATAAACAACCATTGAATTTCAAAATATCCATTTCACTCTTACACATTGCATTTTAGGTACTCTATTAGTTACCTTGGATCAGGGAAAATATATGATTAATGCTCATAAAAAGAAACGCTTGGGGCTGGTGCTGTGGCGCAGCAGGTTAAAGCCCCGGCCTCCAAAGCCGGCACCCAATGTGGGCTCCGGTTGGAGTCCTGGCTACTCCACGTCCAATCCAGTTCTCCACTATGGCCTGGGAAAGCAAAGATGGCTCAAGTGCTTGGGCCCCTGCACCCTCATGGGAGACCTGGAAGAAGCTCCTAGCTCCTGGTTTCAGATCAGCTCAGCTCTGGCTGTTGCGGTCATTTAGGGAGTGAACCAGCAGATGGAAGAGCTCTCTCTCTTTTTCTCCCTCTATGTAACTCTGTATTTCAAGAAAATAAAATAAATCTTTAAACAAATGCTCTCATGAAGCAGGGTGTTTCATTTGCTGTACTCTATAATGAGTCTAATTGGCACTCTTAGGTCTTAAACATCTCTTCTGGCTTAGGTGGAGGCAAATTATGTGTGGGTAGAATTAGAGTATTTGAATCCACTGTATTAAAAATATCATCTGTCCTCACAGAGTTTCAGAAAGCCTGGCATTTCAGAGGATGGCGGGTAATTTGGGTGGGAATTTATTCTGATGCACTAACACCACCCTTGCCAAATTGTGCCTACACACCCAAGGTCATGTGTACCCAATATGATGGTAAATACATCTGAACTTTACTAATGTGGAGTCCAATAATACAGCATTTGTGAAAGTGTAGACCGGGAATGAGCCAAATTTTGACCTTAGGAAAACATTTCCCCATACTACACTGAACGATACGGCCAATGTTTAAAATTCATGAAAATCTTTTCAAACAGCATGCTTTCACATTTATTAAAGTAGGTTCCTTACGGAATACTTTATTGACCTAACTTAAATTATATGGATATGGCAGCAATAAATTGCTTTTCCATTCTAATATGGCACAGTTTCTTATGCTTGTGAATCTACCTAAGATCTTCACGTTAGAATCATGGAATGGCCATAAAAGGGTTGAAAACCGTGTTGGCTACTCTCGACTTGCTCTTTAAAGAGCACCAACACAGGGCTAGAACCTCTGCATGAGTACCTGCACTTCATACCTTTGGTTCAGGAAGACCCCTCTGGGAATTGACATTTGTGCTAAGCTTTGGAGCTGAGACTGAATGATGGGAAGGACCAACTTCCTGGAAGTTCTGGCAATCCTGGAAAAGGAAGGAGCACACATAAAGTCCAGGAGGCAGGAATTCACATTCCAGCGACCAAGAGAACGTCTACGTCTGGGTAGTCTTTCTCTGCCATGACTCTCTAGAGAATGAAGTGTGTGGGAAACAACGTGAACATGGTTTTTGCAGTTCTCTCAAGTCTGGTATCATTCTTGATGCACAGAAGAGGTTATTGTGTACACTCAATGCCTATCACTCTGTGGTTGCATTCTCTCTAAGAACACCAGCAAGGAGAGGCTGGCTGGACCACGGGTAGCTGTGCAGATTCAGATTAAGTCAGAGAAGTAGGGAAGGGACAAGCAGGGAGTTCAGGTTTTATTACACGTGCTGTAGCTGGCTCTAGAGTGTGTTAAGCATGCATTCTGACTTAGGTTTGTAAAAGCTCATGGATGCCGTGTGGAGAGCAAACTGTGGAAGAGAGAGAGAATAGACAGCCAGTCAAGAGACTCCTGTATTCTCACAAATGTGAGATGACATGCCTGGGCAGCAAGAATAAAGAAGATGAGAAATGTCAAATTCAGAGTTTAGTTTGAAAGTTCAGCCAGACTTGATTATAGGCTTGATAGGGGGCCAGCTGGGGGAAGGAGAGAGCTAGTCATGAATCAAATATGATTCCCGAGCAATTCGTGATTGATGATGCATTAAAGGATATGGAGAAGATGAGGGAGAGAGAGCGGAACTGAGCAGAGGAGAATCACAAGGGAGTGCCAAGCCCACAGATGAGTATATACACGTGTGGGGCCCAGAGGGAGGCAGCAGCTAGGTATGTAGGCAATGGAGTCATCAGGAAGCACAAATATTTAAACCATACAGTGGGATGGGGTCATTGAAAGTCCCTCAGCTCTGTCTTTTCCTCTTATTTCTACTACTGTTCATCTTGGTTTCCCAAAAGATCCCCTGCAGTGCTTCTGCACCCAGTAGGTGACCTCCTCAGCAATCCTTGTTGTACAGAACTATGCTGTTCACAAATTGGATCGTTCTTTCATCCAAAAAACTGGGCGATAATTTTGTGTAAATCTCCCCGTTCCAAGAGCTTTGGGTGATTCAAAGATGCATAAGAAATAGATTCTGGGGCTGGCGCTGTGGCACAGTGGGTTAACGCCCCGGCCTGAAGTGCTGGCATCCCTTATGGGAGCCAGTTCAAGACCCGGCTGCTCCACTTCCCTCCAGCTCTCTGCTATGGCCTGGGAAAGCAGTGGAAGATGGCCCAATACTTTGGGCCCCTGCACCTGCGTGGGAGACCCAGAAGAAGCTCCTGGCTCCTGGCTTCGGATCTGAGCAGTGCCAATCTGAGGAGAGAACCATCAGATGGAAGACCCCTCTCTCTCTCTGCCTCTCCTCTTTCTGTGTAACTCTGACTTTCAAATATATAAATAAATATTTAAAAAAAGAAAACGATTCTGACACAGGACGCTTATAGGCTATAGACATGATAAGTTGGTAAAAAAAAATTGCTTTTCAGGCTGGAAGAACTTTTGGAAAGAAAAGGAAAAAAAAATGTGGGAGTTTTAGGAGATGAAAAGGTGACTTTGAGCTTCTCAGATCTGGAAAATCTTTGTTACGAAGGTTGAGTCTGAATTGCTGACTCAAGTTCATGGTCTTCCGTGGTCTCCAGCCTCTCAGAGTCTTCCCAGCTGGCTCCTCTTCCACACTCTGATACTTAAACATTTTTAAGGGTTCAGTGTTAGAAGATCTTTCTGGGTGAAATACTCATTCCCCGGACAGGCTCATCTCATTCTAGTGGGGAACCTGTCTGCTCCTTCCAATTCCCCTCAATAAAAGTTCTTTTATGAAAATGTGATTCTGTCTGTGTGCACTAAAAGCAGGCCAACCCTATAGTTGTTTGGATTCATATGTACAAGCTGATCAGCCCCCCCCGCCCCCCTTACCTCTTTGTTTCCTCTTCATTCCCTGAACTCTAACTCCAAGTATGTCCAATGAGACATACTTCATCCTGCCTAAGGGACTTTATCTTTGGGATTGTTAGTATTTGTTCATTTAATTTTTTTTAAAAAAGATTTATTTGAAAGACATAGTTACAGAGAGGGAGGGAGACACGCACAAACACACAGAGAGAGAGAGAGAGAGATTTTCTATCTGCTGATTCATTCCCCAAAAGGACATAATGGCTGAGGCTGAGCCAGACTAAAAGCAGGAGCCAGGAGCTTCTTCTGGATCTCCCATGTGAGTGCAGGGACCCAAGTACTTGGGCCATCTTCTTCTGTTTCCCAGGCCATGAACAGGGAGCTGGATTGGAAGTGGAACAGCCAAGACACAAGCCGGTATCCATGTGGGATGCCAGTGTCACAGGCAGTGGGTTTATCCCCACAATGCCAGCCCTGTTCATTTTCTTAATTTCCTGTTTATCATCCAGCGAACTCCTACTACTTCTAAGCATAGATATCAACCCCAGGAATCCTCGCCTGACCCCACAGGACTTACTATCCCATATTCTCACTGCATTTTATATCTTACCTTCATTGCACTATGAAAACTATAAGTTGTTTATTGGTGCAATGATGTGCACTCTTCCTCATTGTCTCGATAATCTATAAGTGCCACCAGGCATGGAACTGAGCTGCCCTTGTTCAACACTGCATGCCCAGCACAAGATCTGGATCATAGCAAGCACATGTTGAGTGACTGGAGGAAGCTGTTCCCTGTTTGTGCTCCCTCACTTCCCATGCACATCCCCCCTTCTATGCCTTCCAGGAATGTAGTTGACATTGTCACCTGTGGGAACTCCGGTCATTCTGAAGGACAATTCTCTCTTCTCCCTTGACCCAGAAGTCTGCCATTCACTCTTGCCTCATATGACCTCTCCTTCCCCTAACCTCTCCTTCCCCTAACCTTGCTGTGCATTCTGATTGACGTGGACCACAGCTTGTGAGCTCAGTGATTTGTGTACACATGTTACCGTCTATGTTCAGATGTTCACACTTTCAGGTTTGGTGAGGACTGTAACTTTGTGTGTGTGCAGGCAGCACCTGCCACAGGATTTTAGAACTGGGGAAGAATTCAAGGCACATACTTGCCAGAAGAATGGTCATCCAAAATGTGTTTGGTGCTTGAAAGGTTAATATTATTTGGGAAATCCTCATTGTTGAACACCTCATTCCTATGTGACATTAGATAGAAATGATTTATCAATTTTGCATGTGGGCTATGATTTCCAAAAGCTAAAAAGGGATTTTTTCCCAGTCTCTGATTTTAAGCAGCATAAATAGTTGCTCGTAATTCATCTGCTCTCAAGCTGACAGGATCTTGCTGGAGAAATGACAGCTTATGTGACTTTCTGTGTCAAATGGTCAGGGGACTCGGACCAAACCATAGGAGGACCAATGAGAGTCATCCGGCTGTGCAGCCCAGGAGGGACTAGAATGTGGAAAAAGAATTAGGCGTACGCCCCATTCTCAAATGTGAAAGGTACAAGAGGTTCAGGCTTCCTCTAGGTGGCCGCGAGAAGCCTTTCTATGAATAATGAACAGGTTTTTCTGGGAGAGGGCTATTTCCCACGATAAGCAGGAATACTACAACACCTCAAAGGCACCAAAGACAGAACAAATTGCCTTTGAAGGCATTCGATCTCCTTATGTTTGAGGCACTCAAGGAGAAATTATGAAATTATTTAACAGGAAATTTGAACCCTTGCAAAGTTGTACTGAGCATCTTCCTATGCCTGAAATTCTGTGATTCTGTCATAACAGCTAAACTGGGTAGGGCAAGAGCCACAGGCCAGGCCATGTTCTAAGCATTTTATGCACATGACCTCATGTGTTTGTGACAATATCTATTATCACACCCATGACTCAAGATGTGCAAACTGAATACGGAGACATTAAAAACTTGCCTTAATTCCCACAGTTAGTAAGAATTTGATACAAGGAACTCTTTTATTTTGCTTTTCATAATCATATGACAGATCTAAGTCCAAAATGGGAAGGGCCTTGCTCAGAGAAGTGAATTATAAGGTGAGCAAAGTGGAATGATCTCAGGCAGGATGTGCTAAGAAATGTCATAAACCCAATTGTACAGACGGTCATGAATGACGAATTTTAAGAATGGCTCTAGAGTCTTGCTTATTTTCCCTTGTGATGAGCACAAGACCAAGGCCCTGATCATGGTGTGACCCAGACTGTGTTTTGAGGACATGACAACTATGAATTTTAAGTAATCTTAGCAATTAAACTCCCTGCACCCATATCCACTATGAAGCTCTGAAGCTTAGTGCTCGAGGATAGAAGCTGGAAGTCCCATCTGAAATTAGAACGTCTGTAAGGACAGTGATATAGCGGCTGCTTCTACCAGATGGGCCGGGAAAAGGTTGGGGGAACAGAGGAAGGAGCAAGACACAGGGCAAGGACCTCACAATTAGTGTGCGTGGGTAAGATAGAAACACCCAGGTATGTTGAGCCTAGTGCTGAACACAGAAAGACTCTTGCCTTCATTCCTGTCTTGACTTCTGGGATAATACCATCCGATAGTGTATCTGCATCGGATAAGGGGAAGCTCCTGCTGGGATCTGCACATGCCTGAGCTTCTCAATGCAAAATAGGGAGTGAAGAGCTAGAAGGGCTGCAAGGACAGTCTTCTGTGAAGGGTGAGATTGCCCCTGGAAGCCGCAGGTGGAAGACGAAGCCAGAGACCTGCTGGGGGCCTCAGTGGGACTCACGGATGCCCTGTGCCATCAAGAGCAAGGTGCAAGTCGTCAGCAAGGGGGATGAATACACTGGCCATGGAGAGGCAAGAAGTGGAGTCTCTCAGCTGATACTGCAGGCTTATGCATGACCAACCCACGGCCAGCGAGAGCCCAGGCATGCCCTGGCTACAGAAGGATGCAGGGAGCGATACCGAAACATGAGCCTGGACAGCCATAGGAGAGTTGTTCTCTTCACCCAAATGCTATCAAAGAGAGAAGCATTATGCAGATAATAGTAATTATTATTATTAATTATGGTCATTAATAATAACACCTTTTTAATTAAAAACACAAACCTGAGCGTTTAGATAAAAGGGACCGATTAACCAAGAAGAGACTGATTCAAAACAAAAACATGGTTTACTTTAATTGTAGTTTAAAATATTTTCCCTTCACCTGGCAACAGGGATCCACAAAGAAGTTTCAATCAGAAATGCGTAAACAGCAAAGTGTTAATTGTGTGCTACTATGTATGAGTCTCAACATCCCAAGGTGCTGAGAGCTGAATTCCCCTCTAAATTCTCACAGGAACAGAGCTAAGTTTCCTGGAGTATTTCTGCATGGGGTTTTCATTTATGAAAGCATTTAATTGCACTGGGCAGCATCTCTCCTCGTTCTATTGAGGCACTGCATCCGTGTCCAGTAATGGCACTGGGAGTGCAGCTATTCCTGACTTGCCAACCTCACACTTCTTCTGCTGCGCACTGGCAGCTCCCTGGGGAGCCGCTCAAAGGTAAATTCCAGGTCTTGATGCTTTCTGACTGTTAACATTTGCCAAATGCATTCTCCCCTGGAGCCTACTGAGTTGCCCAGCAATTTCATTTAAGATTTATCGCTAAATGTCTTTGAGTCCACATTTGGTATTAAAAGTGTGTCGTTGCAATAAAGATAACATTATTCTAATCTTCTAACTAGTGCTTAGAGTTTGCTGCCTCATTTCCAATTAGTATGCTTGCTAGGAAATTGTATCTGAAATGTAAAATAAATTTTGAAATATGAATATCTTATAAATGCATTTTAAGTATATAAGAAGACGCTTTTTTCCCCCGGGAAGACATTTGGCCCAGCAGTGAAAATACTGGTTGGGAGCCCTCATCCTGAGTCTGGGTGCTTGAGTTTGAGTCCCTACTCTGCTTTGGATTCTAGCTTCCTATTGATGTACAATGTGGGAGGCAACAGGTGACATTGGAAGTGATGGTGTCCCTGCCTCCCATGTGGGAGACCTGGATTTGAATTCTCTATTCCCAGAGACTCATGGCTGTTGCAGGCAATTGGGAAGCTGAACAGCAGATGAGAGCTCTCTTTGTCTCTCCCTCTCTTAATTAAAGTATAATTTTTTAAATGTCATGACTAATTTATAAAATTTTAAGATAACTAATACCATGGAAAAGAAAGAAATGTGAATATAGGTTGTTATAAACATTTCATTTTAACTTAAGTCAAAATTGTAAAATGGTTGCCAAAAAAGAAGAAATCAAACATACCAACATCTCGTCTCATGGTGCCTTACTAAAATGTGAATAAGTAAAGGACTGTTGTGGCAAGCAAGTTGGAGGCTATATGGTAAAACTTCATTATGTTTGGGAAAAACCAGAAATAAGAAATGCATAGATTCTAAACTTGGTGCATACTTCAGTACTACAAACCAAGAAAGATGACTGTCTCCGATCCCCAGTGAGATTGGTTTCATAATGTGAAAGGTAGAAAAGTATTCATGAGAGGAACTCGAAACTTCAAGTGAATTAAGATAGTCTAAGTTAGTATCCGGATATTCCAAATAGATAAATGTATCTTGATTAAATCAGCTAAGATCAAATGTCTTGGTGTTGCTGAAATCTTTAAGCAAACATGGATACTAGAGGAAGTAAGGAGGGAAGGTAAACTCCAAAAACCATAAACTGAGCCAAATATCAAATCTCTGAGATTACGAAAATAAGTGTACACAAGCATTGGTTAGGCCATTTCCTGTATGTGCTTTCTGGAAAAGTCCACCTATAGAATGTGAGAAACATTATGTATGTTTTAGCAAAATTTCTGAAAAGATCTATGATGACATCATTGTAAACAAAAAGGAGGGGTAAATTCTTAGCCAATGAAATGACAATTCTTAAGCTGTGTGGGCTATTTGATTGCTCTCAACTACATGTCCTGGAAAGCTGAGCACCATTTGTTTTTGTTGTTTTCTCTGTCACTATTTGATTAACATACCTGTCTTACTGATCACTTCTATCTTTATAAAAAGTAGGTTCTTCTGACAAACATTCTGGATGATAGAATTAAAGCAATTAGGAAGTGTTTGGTCAAGTTTCTTTCCATTGTAAATTTTAGAAATTCAATCTAAAAGAACCCAACTAGAGAAGGGAACTTAGCAGCTCATGTAAATTGGAAGTTCCAAGGATAAAGGCTGGTTCCTGGGCTTAGAATTCTGTTACTGGGATTCTGTGTTTCTCCCTCTCTTTGCTTTTCTCTGTCAGACTTACAGTCTGAGACTGCCACAGACCATCCTAGGCTAGCATTGTCTTTGCTGTCCATGGCAACAGAGAATAGCGTTCCCCCAAAACCCCTCAGTCAGACATTCATTGCTCTTACTTGGGCCCCAGCCTACCCCATCACTGAACCCTGAGTGAGGGATCTCTCACTTGCCCAGGGTAAGAGCTGGAGACCACACCCTGTGGTGGAAGATGCAGAGAATAAGACAGAAATGAAATCCCAACTAAACAACATGAATGTGTACACACAGGAAAGGAGAGATCAGCTGACAGGAGACCAGAGGCGTGCAATGGAAAGGCAGATTAAAAACCACAGATGCCTCCATGCACAATGCCTATACTCTGCAGTCAATGTGAATCCAAACGCTGGGATCCAAAATTAAGTAATGTAAGGACAAGAGAAGGAAAGATATATGGCTCTACAGTTAGACACATACAAAAGCCAATGGAAAGTTTATCAACCATAATCTGAATCAAGGAGTCTGCAGTGTGTTGCAGCAACAAAATCCAAACAAGCAAACAGAAGCAATGACTGGCAATGCTGACATGAAAGGGGAAAATATTTAGATACAGACTAGAACATGGGAAGCACCAAACTCTTGGTTTTCAACCATCTATAAATGATTGATAGCCCCAAGGAAAAGCTAAAATTCAACACTTAACAGACAAGGAAGCAGCTTAGCAAGAAGAATGAAAACAGTGTTCTCAAACAATAAAAGGATTGTTAATTCGTCAGTGAAACTGAGGGACTGTGAGTTGGGGTGGTGTGAAGTAGGTATCTGAATTTCCACACAGAAAGACAGGGGAGCAAGAGAATAGAAAAGCACACAGAAGAATGGTGATAGTGCTCTTCTCTGTGATTCACATGTGAAGGGACAGGAAGTCAGGAAGAGGGGACAGGGCCAAGATGAGGCGGAAGCTTGTTGAGTGAGGTCAAAGATGCAGGGTCATGGGAAGAAGGAAGTGGGAGATGGAGGCGGGAGAAAAGACAAGTCCAAGACATTTATGGTCAACTCGGTTCACAATGTGCAATAATTCTGAGTGACACGGGCCAAGGAGGTGGTCATGGCAGTGGACTGCTGAAACAAAATGAATAAAACATTTGTTGGAATCAAGTTCTTCAAGGGCCTCAAGTCAAGGCATTCAGCTGGACGTCCTCCTGGGTGTTGAAGCCACAGGACAATGAATGGACACAGGGAAGAGAACTAGGAGTCAGAATCTGAAGTCCACAGTGAGGTGAGGGCACGTCCAGGAGTGTGGTCATTGGTCATGAAGAGACAAGGGACAGAAGGGTGCAGCCCGAGGGGAGGGCTTCAAAGGAGGAAAGTGTGTGGAAAGTGAGTTAATGGGCAGTGAGTAATGAGGGTGGGTTTGTGTCCAGGGAAGTCAGTGACTCAAAACAATGGGAATTCATTCGCCAGCTCTGTAATCAGTACTTAAAATGAGTCTTGTGGGGGCTTAGCTCAAGGAGTTGCTGGAGCTGAGCTGCAGCCTGCAGCTCTTGGGAAGACTCCTGTACTGGCCTCTTGCAGCCTCCAAGGGCTCCAGGCTTCCTGGTTGATGGTTCTATAGCCTCCTGGTCTCGGTCTCTACCTCCTTGGTCACAACATCTTCTCTTCTTCCATCCACAGGCAACAGCCAATCTCCCTCTGTGTCAAGGGACTGCCTTCAGGACCTGCCTGGATAATCAGAGACAGCTCCTCCAGATCCTTCGTTTAATCACAGTTGCAAAGACTATTTCTTTTGAACCATTAAAAGCAGTAGTCACAGGTCTCGTGTTGGGGCATGGATATCTTTAATCACTCATAGGTCAATGGATCTGCTTTATAAATACAGTTTGGGAGGCACACAGCCATGACAATTTGCTTACATTTTATCTATTGCTATTTCTTGGCTACCAGGCTGAGCAGCAATGATCAAATGATCCTCCAAAAAGAAAATGTTCACCATCTGACCCTTTACACAGAATGTTTGCTAATCCCTAGGTTAGACCAAGAATGTGTCAGATCAAATCAGGGAGATTATAAGATGTTAATTTATAATTGGTCAGCAGCCAATTGTGGGTAAACAGTTCAGTAGAAGAGAAGCCTACAAAATATCATTAAATTTAAGAGTGAGATTGGTAGTTTTGGGTAAAAATTTTTATTAAAATGGTGAAAGTTGAAAATATATACTAGTATTAAAAAGAAAATGGATAGCAGTAAAAATATTTTTACATGTACTTAGTAAGATATATTAATTTTATTACATATTGAGTACATATAAAATACATTAACTACATATTAGCTGGGCAATATATGTTTGAAAATGTTTCCAGTAAGTTTGCATGTGAAGTTAAAAGAAACACTAGAACTAGAGCACAATAGTGTAGCTGGTTAAGCTACTGTCTGCAATACCAGCATCCCATATGCCAGTTCACGTTCCAGTTACTCCACTTCCAATCCAACTCCCTGCCAATGTGCCTGGGAAGGCAGTGGATGACAGCCCAAGAGCCTGGACCTCCACCACCCATATGGAAGACCAGGAGGGAGTTCCTGGCTCCTGGCTTCAGCCTCCACGAGCTCCAGGCATTGTGGCCATTTGGGGAGTGAACCAGTAGATGGAAGATTCTCCCCCTCCCTCCTCCCCCTCCCCACTCCCCTCTCCCCTCTCTCTCTCTGCCTTTCAAATAAATAAATCTTTCTTTAAAAAACAGAGGTTGGTTTGTGATGTATGGGGAAGTCAGACAAGGCTTGAGTGTGTTTGTATACAAAGGCTGCAGAGTGGGGACTGACGGAACATGGAAGTGTGGAGAAGTTCACGAGCAAGGCCCCAACCCCAAGTCAATGCAAAGCCTGGGCATCAAGACCGCATGTGGAAGGAGCCCCCTGACAAGAAGGCAGGAACTTCTTCAGTCCAGCAGCTGGCAGAAGAGGAAATGCGCAGAGAAGTGGACAGGCTACAAGGTGGACTCAAGATCACAACAGGGGCTTTGAAATGTTGTAGCAAGTGGGAAGGATCTCATCACAGACTCTGAGAAGCACAGAGGTTTGTATGGCAGCCTGAGGAAAGTGATATTCTAGAGCATTTAGTGAAAATTTTGTCAGAAATAAAAAAGTAGAGTCCTCTGCTGGGTGTGAGAAGTCCAGGTGAGCCTGGGGGACTTGCTGTGGAGGACACATGCCAGAGCATGGGAAGAATTTGTGCAGGGATTTGACCTGGGGTGACTGAAGGGATTTATCATACTGGGGAGCTCGGACTTGACCCAGTAAGTGGGGAGAGTTGTGTGTGTGTGCACGTGTGTATGTGTGTGTGTGCATGTATAAGAGACACAGAAACATTGTCCAATTGTGTTCTGTGATATTCAAACATGAGCTGTTCAAGTTTAATAGGGAGAGCTTCCTTCAGACTACAGTCAAAGTTTAAAAGCAGAGCAATTTTTCTACATGGGCAATGAGTTCCATCTGCCCCTGCAGGTGCCCGGGGAAATGGGCCAGTGGCTGAAAGGAATCCTGATGGTTCGTTTCTGCATCCTCAGTGACTAGAACAGTTCCTGGGACACAGTAGGTGCGCATACATATTTAATGACTGCACTGATGAGAACTGACATTTCTGCAAGCCAAGCACACCTGTCACAAGGTTTGGTAGCAAACTGCACCCCCTCCTATTCCATAGACTGATGGAGAGCTGGGCCCAGAGAGGTTGAAGCATTTGCCACAACAGCTGGCTAATAAAGAGCACAACTGGGAATCAGACCCAGGTGCACTTGACGCCGAATCTTTGCCTCCCCATCATACTTCCCCTGATAAAGCAGCAGGGGTCTAATGAGGACTGTATGTAACAGCAGCAGGAACGGAGAGAATCAAGTCTACCCTGGCTCCAAACTATCAGTTGAAGCTCCAAGATTACAATCTTAGTGCAAAGTAGCAACATTAACACATGTCCTTCTGCATCTGCCTGCCCAGGGTACATAATCTGCTTGTCCAAACGTCCTGGCAAGCAGAAGCCCTGAGGGCTGTGGTCAGGAGTGCATTGTGGGGACAGGATTGAATCAAAGGGAGGAGTGAAGAGAGCATCCAGAAGCAAGAGCTAGAAACCATGGAAACAGCAAACAGAATCACAAGAATCCACGCAAAAGAGTTGGTTGGAAAAGTGAAACTCTCACTGACACTGAAGAGGAGTAGGACTGCAGGAGACCACAAAGGTTGGGTGTCGAGGGAAAGGGGCAGAGCATCAGGAACCTCAGAGTCAGTAATGCCCAGAACCAAGAGGGATCACCAAGTTGGCAGAGTTGATTTGGACCATAGTAAGTGCCTCTTGTCTTACGCAGGTGACTCCAGGTCTCTCTGTATGCTATGTACAATCTACTGTTTCCCCTACTGTAACCAATACCAGCCTCTGCCTGCTGTCTCATGCCACCATCTCTGCTGCCTGCTGAGAGTTTGGTTTCCATGGTCTGGACACAAACAGTCCAGGATTGCAGGACATCTTCCCTTTGTGAGGAAGTGAACTGATCTGGTGACAGGATTGTGTGCAATCCTCAGGACTCAGTTAGTGCGGGTTAGGCAGAAGGTTGAGATTTCCAGGGATGTAATTTCCTCCCAGGTAGGGTCTTCTCCAGTTTATCCTAGAACTACAGGATTATGCTGCTTGGGCTGAGCAATTCCGCCTTCCCAGCCTTTTTCCTTCAGTTCTGACACTTCATTCCTCACATTCCTTGCCCAAGTCCGTTGCAAATCTCACCCCAACAGACTGGCCCCTGTTTTTAGGGTTCATCCACGCTTGAGGAGGGAAAATTTTGGAAGCAATTGGCTTCAAGTTGTTTATTTTCCTGTGACTTCCCCTTGAACATGCTCTGCCTGTCCCCACAGCCATTGAAAATTGCAAGTCCGCTACACTTCAAAGGCAGATGTGGTAGAGCCAACCAATTAGCAGCCGCATCATAATCATGCACTTTCCAAACATGGTGCTGAATGTCAGCAGTGCATGACGAGCAGACTGGAGAAGGGGGAGTGGTACCCACATCCCAGATCAACCAACCCAGAGGCTTTGTGACTAAACACCAAAGGCAATCAGCTGCCATCAGAGCCTGGCGTTGTTCCCCTGCTCTCCCCACTTTCATGGGTACCCCCGATGTTCCTACAAACAGCATAAAAGGGCATTCAGGTCCTACCAACAAAGCGAATCGTGATCCCCCTGTAGCCCTGAGTCAGTAGGGAGCAGTGCTCCCGGCTTCTCGGGAGAAGCGATAGAAGATGAGCTCAGAGATTTTAATAACACTGCCATTAAGGACTAGACCAGTGCAGAAATTTGTTTTTCTTGTAACACCTGGAGCAGCAAATGTCCAGAGAGAGCAGAGAAAAAACTTGTTTTTCTTAGGTCTGTCTTTGAAATTAATTTCCCCTCCTTAGTAGGGACCTGTCAATCAAACTACTAAAGTGAGAAAATGGTCCTCTTACTAAAAAGCAAGAGGGAAAACTTTCATTTAGGTAGAAGCCAGTGTTGCCACGTGCTCACGGTGATGTAAAAAGACACGATGTGCTTTCTAATTTCTTCTGAGAAATTACACGTTCTGAGAATGCAGAGCTCACCACAGAATAAACATGAATCATGTCTAACGTGGGCGCATCTTCTGCTTCTCAGCCAGCCAAGAGATCCAAGCCTTCTGTAGAAAATGAAGTCTTACTGAGCTCTGGCCACTGTAAACTCTGCTCCCAGACATAGCAGGAGAAATGGATTCACCCCAAGTTTTTGTCTATAAAGGAATCATCTGCATGTCTCTTTTCCTTAGTCCCCTGCCCCTCATCCTCCTTTTTCCTCTTTCCCTCTTACAAGGGAGTTCAATGTTTATGAAACTACATATTTGAGAGAACCATGGAATATTAAAGTTGGAAGTGATTTTAGACAGCATCCAGTGTAACTCCTTCCTCTTACAGACAAGAAGATTGGGGCTCAGAAACATTGAAACTCATCCAAATCCTACACCTATTTAGTGGAAAATCCAGAAACAAAACACATGACTCCTACTTGCCAGCACTGTGCTCTGTCCACTACCCTGGGGATGTCCGAAATTGCCTGATTGTCCTAACCAGATACACTGAGTCTAGCTCTCGTCTGGAGACTGTATCAGTTGTCATTGTCTTCCTGGCGGCTCTTGGGACCAGGCCTTGTTTGAGAAACCCTTCAGACAATATGTGGCTTCACCTTTTCCCTCAATGGGGATCCTCGCACACCCTCTGCACTAGATGCCTTGGATGGAAGAGTAGGGAACACAGGTGGGAAAGAGATCAGTTTGTTTTGGCTTCTGGCCACTTGCTTAAGGGGAGAGAATCAGGAAATGGAGAGTCTCTTCCAGGCATGCCCACGGCAGCCCCAGGGACTCTTCCCTTGTCCAACTTCTCATATTTTTATTGTCTCTTCAGATAGCACTCATATGCTGCCTATTACTGGGTTCATTGTTAATTCATACTTGCAGCTCTTAGTCTTACTAGTAACTTGTGAGAGTATTGAGAAAGGACACAATGTCTAATTAATCCTAATTTATTTCTTAATACAGAACATTATGTTCATTCATTTAATCCTCATTTAAAAAAAGTTTATTCATTTGTGCTTGTTTAAAAGGCAAAAAACAAGAGTGAAAAGGAGCAGAGAGAGAGAAAGAGAATCTTCAATCCTCTGAATCACTCCCCAAGTGGTACAACAGCTGGGCTAGCCCAACCAAAGCTAGGACTCAGAACTCCCTCCATGTCTCCCATACGAGCCAGCATCTGCTGCCTCCCAGGGGCATTAGCAGGAAGCTGGATCAGAAGTAGAGCTGGAGGCAGAACTTGGTCATGGGCACTATAATATGGGATGCAGCTATCCCAAATGGCAACTCAACCTGCCGAGCCATAATTCCTGCCTCTAATTCTCATTTTGACTTCTAATTTATAAGAGAAAAGACAGGATATTATGTACCTATTCTTCTGTTGTGATTACCCAAAAAGAATTTTAAAAACAAATGCATGTGTTCATTTTTATGAAAAGTGGTAGCATCTGGGAAAATCAATAATACATGGGAACAAACAGCCAAAAATAGTGAAGGTCAGACAGGAGAGCTGAAGATGTTTAGAGGGGCTGTCTGTAGCTGCAGGTTTCAGAGTGCACTTTTACAAAGTAATGGTCACATCCCAGAGCCTCGTTTACAGCCATGGGAAGGGCAGGTGAGTGGTTATTGCAGAGCCTCTGGACCTCCAGGAGCAAGGCAGGAAGCCGAGTGAGGAGACAAACAAAAACGCATGTCGCATTCCTGGAGAGCAGTCTGCAGTCGAGGCAGAGAGAGTCTCTGCACCACGCACAGTCTTGTAGCTGCTGCCTCTGCTAACGCAGGAGACACGAAGGCTAAAATAACCAAATCACACACACAACTTCTCCATGAACGAGATTTCTTCCTGCTGGCTTGACCTCACTGCATCTGAAAATAAGAATAGAGGAAGAGGAGATCTATACAACTGCATGAAAAAAGAATGATGCAGAGAAACACGCCTAAGAAAACAAGGATGCAAGCCAAATTTTTACCAAAGGATTGCCAAATACATAGCCACACACGTGTTTAAAAATCTTACCAAGACCTTGCTTCTGCCATACAAGAGTCCCATGAAGTGATACAACAGCAAAGGGAAAATGTTAGGACATTGAAATCTGAACAAGAATTAGATAATAGGAAAAATTTTTTAAATGTCTCAGAAACTGGAGGTAGCAAAGAGAAAACAGACATTTTATACAATGCTAACAGAAGCTGTAGAGAGTATAATTATAAAAGTACAAATGAAAGGGAAATGAATTGAGAATTGAAAAAGGTACAAGAGGAAAAGATAATAGAAGACAAAGAAATTCCAGCAAATGAATAATTGGTGCCCCTCTCTGAGATAAAGGAAGTTCCCAGATTAATGACCTTCCATAAATAAAAAGACAATTGGAATGGTCTGGTGATGATTTTGTTGTTATTTGAAAGACAGAGATACAGAGAGAGAGAGAGAGGTCTCCCACCCACTGATTCACTCCCCAAATGATTTGCAACAATAGCTGGAGCTGGGCCAGGAGCCAAGAGCTTCTTGTGGGTCTTCCAGGTGGGTGCAGTGGTGCAAGGACTTGGGTCATCTTCCCCTGCTTTCCCAGGCATATCATCAAGGAGTTAGATCAGAAGTGAAGCAGCCAGGACTTGAACAGGTGCCCACATGGGATGCCAGCACTGCAGGCTTTACTCTCTATGCCACAGCGCTGGCTCCTCTAATGTGTCTTAGGAAGAAGCAACAGAAAGACAAAGAACTGCTGGCAGTGGGACTAAAATAGTAACATCCCGAACTTCAGAGATCAGAAATTATTTGGTAAATGGCAAATTTGAGACTGCAAATGTAGGAATCATATAAATATTATAAGGTTAATGTAAAATGATATGTGTTTTGGCCTGCTCTGTTACTAAGATGGTAAACTGAATATGCTATGAAATTCACCCTATCCTTATCTGAGGCTATCTGAAGTAATCCATCACTTCCTAACTCCCTTGCTCCATGGGAGGATAAAAACACTAGCTCATTCTAGAACAAACCTGGAGCAGGGCAGAGGCTGGAGCCAATCACTGGTCCATGTTATGGCCAAATATCTAGAATCTCAATGTGCCTCAACAGCAGGTTACCTGAAAAAACAAAAATAGATAACATTTTGCAGTCATGATGTAATTAAAAGTATTCTTAAACATAAAATTTAAAAACTATCCACTTAAAATTTAAAAGGTTTCTCTTAGATAACTAGCATAACAGAAGATGAAAAGAGTATAAGCTCTTAAAAGTAGGGATAAGAAGATATTGTAGAGCTGAATATCTCTTGGATAAAAGACCTTCAGTATTTATATGAGGCACAAGAAGAAATAATGATATAACTTAAGGAACTAGAAAACGGGGAGAGTTCAAAGGAAAGAATTAAGCACGATAAAATTCTGGTTGAGTTTAAGTTTTACACTAGTATCTTTACTTTTGCTTCTCTTTAAATGCCACTTCTGTTATGGTGGAGTTACACAAGCATACCCTGTGTTCACACAGAATAGGACAGGAGACCATAGAAGATAGGGAAAATCAGCATGCATGTGGCAACTAGAACTGAGCAGCAAATGATTGTAAGCGTGGAAGAAGCTGAAATTGACACTTACAGGAACAAAGCCAATGACCACAATTCACCTTGTGTCCCTCTGTCCTGTCCCATGTCCTTGTGTCCTCTTTTTTAAAAATAGAGTAAATAATTTCTTCTTCAGTACTTTTTAAACCCACAGCAGGAAGAAAGGGAGACCAGAGATGGAGATTGCACCTGTCAGTTCTCTGCATCTCACTCTGTGGTTAAGTGTCCTGACCCTTTGCAAAGAGACGAGCTCATCCCCTGGCAGGCAGCAGTCCCAAAGTCCTTCTGCTCCACAAAACACACCACAGAAATCCCAGCCTGGGCTCTGTCCCCAGATCCCACCTGGGACATGTGGAAACTCAGTTTTCACTGCCCCACTGAGGGGGTCATGGGAAAACATCGTGGCCCTGGTGGGACTCAGAGGGCAGGGGCCCAAGGGACGGTAGCAAACAGGAAACCCAGTCCTGAAAGAGCCAGAGGTGATTCGGGAATGGAATCCAACTGCCAACCGTATGAGCTATGGAATCCGAGGCCAGTGCCTTTTGTCTTGATGTTCTCATCTGTAAAACCATGAGGACAATATCCACTTTACATGAAGCTGTAGGAGCTGGACGGGCCGGTGAATGCAAAGCTGCAGGCCCCTTGGGATCATGATCACAGGAGCTGCTCCTGTCCTGAGCCCTGAACAGCCTCCTTCCACTTCTCGGCAGGTGCTCCCCACCCACGGACAGCAACAGACCACGGACCCCACCGTTCTTCCATTTCACATCCTCATGACCCCTCCACTGCATTTTGTGAACCACATCATGAAATGCTATGGGCATTAGAAGATTACTTATAAGACCAATAAGCTCCTGTGTTGTTTTTTGCTTTGGCCTCCGCATCTGCCACCCTCCATAAAACAGGCTCCCTCACTTCCTTTCCTGGAGAACTACTGAAACCCGGCTCTGCATCGCCTGCACTTGGTGAACTTCCCCCTCCAGCTCTCCCAGAGGCACTGCCTGGTCCCTCTTCTCTTTCTAGAACTTCACATAGAAACGCTTTCTTGCTGCATTGCTGCATCTGTTTCAAGGATGTCATTTCCCCTCCTTCTGATCAATTAAGACAAGGAAATTGCATTCCCCAATAGTGCCGTGCCCTGAATAGCACACAGTTGGAACTTGACGAAAATGTGTTGAATGAAGGATGCCCTTCTTTTCAGGGCCTATCCACCTGCTATCTGGTGGTGTTCTTTGCTTCAACACGCCACAGCATCTCTAACTTTGCTACCAGTGTTTGCTATCCTAGAGGATGTACATGTGGGACATCACAGCTTACACGTCAAGGCTAACACTCTCAAAACTGAACCTGCCACCTCTCCATCAATCCCTCCTCCCTCTCTACTTCTCCTCCCTTTGGCAGGGGCATTCCCAACTGGGAATCCATCATATTCATCCGCCCCAACAGTTATATGTTGACAATGTTTCTGACATTCTCCTTTTGTCTCCTATTTCCAGTGCTATTTGTATTTGCTCTTCATTTCAATTGCTTCCAAAATGGTATCTTTGCCTGAAGCTTCTGTTATGTGAGGGACCCAGGAAAAATATGCTGAAGACTTCCTTTCACCAACTCATTCCTGAATTCTGAACTTAAATATTCCTGCATCTGAGAAAAGATTCCAGTTCCTCATCCGATATCAAAAATCCCAGAACTGGCCGGCGCCGTGGCTCAACAGGCTAATCCTCCGCCTTGCGGCGCCAGCACACCGGATTCTAGTCCCGGTCGGGGCGCCGGATTCTGTCCCGGTTGCCCCTCTTCCAGGCCAGCCCTCTGCTGTGGCCCGGAGTGCAGTGGAGGATGGCCCAAGTGCTTGGGCCCTGCACCCCATGGGAGACCAGGATAAGCACCTAGCTCCTGGCTCCTGCCATCGGATGAGCACGGTGCGCCGGCCGCAGCGCGCTGTCCGCGGCAGCCATTGGAGGGTGAACCAACGGCAAAAGGAAGACCCTTCTCTCTGTCTCTCTCTCTCACTGTCCACTCTGCCTGTCAAAAAAAAAAAAAAATCCCAGAACTTTATAAGTTGGCAGCAGATTTATAGATATGACTTTTTCCAAAGTAAATGCATGCATTGAATCTTGCTTAGCTTTTTTTTAAGGATCTTATTTATTTATTTGAGAGGCAAAGTTAGAGAGAGGGAGAGACAGAGAGAAAGGTCTTCCATCCATTGGTTCACTCTCCAAATGGCCACAACGGCTAGAGCTGGGCCAGCAGATCCCAAGCCACCTTCCACTGCTTTCCCAAGCCATAAGCAGAGAGCTGGGTCAGAAGAGGAACAATCAGCACACAAAACAGTGCCCATATGGGATGTTGGTGCTGCAGAGGCTTAGCGTCCTACACCACAGTGCCAGGCCCATCTTGTTTTTCTTGAGTCAACCTCATACTTCCCACAGAAAGCACACGCCTGCCCATGCTCTTGGTGTCCTGTTCACCCAAATCCAGCTCCTTCTTCAAGGACAAATTCAAAATCTATCTGCCCGGAGAGTCATGTCAGTCTTGCCCTTCTCTGAATCCATTTATCATGCCTCTAGCACACATGCTGTATTTCATCATGTCTTATGTCTGGTCCTGGAGTTCATCATGGGGCTCACTGAGCATGTGTCTGTACAGAGAAAAACATCAATATTCCACTTATTAGGAGAAAAAGCAGCAGCTGGAGCTCTGTTTATTGCTCTGGCTCTAGCAGGCTCTCTTCTAAATCTGAATCTTCACCATGTAAATCAGAGCCACAGGAGTAATTAAGTCTCAGCAAGTTGGGTAATTGATCCTCACTAAGTGGCTGACATGAGTTCAGAAGCTTCGGTTGGAATGGGTATTGTGTGTAAGTGGATAACTTTGTGCACATTTGCCTTTCTCTTATTTCTAATTCACTTTGACGTACTTGAGGGACGAATGGGCTCCCTACCCTCCTTCTCAGCACATACACATGGTGTTGTGTGCAGAGACATTTTATTTGAGAACTCGGTTGAGGGGCAAGGAATGTCCATTTGAAAGGTTCGTTGCTAGCCCTTTGTTCTAAGAGGAGCAGAGGTGGGGAAGCAAGACCCATCTCCTTAAAAACCCCCCAGCCTCAACCGGACAGCACGCTCAGCCCTCTGCCTCTCTGCTGAGCTGCCCACCTGACCTGGTCAGGTGTAATCTTTCCACTCAACATGTATCCTCGATCCTCCCCCCCCCCCCCGTCCAGTCCGAGTGACTACACTCTCTCTCAGGCTCTGTCTGGAGAGGTGCCCATCCGTTCTTACGGATGTCCCTGCCCTAATAAACCTTGCTATTTTACCTCCCACTAAAAAAAAAGAAGAAAGAAAGGTTCATTGCTGACCAAGACAACTGGGACAGGCTCACTGGTAGCCTTTCAGTGGCCACGATGCTTCAGTTAGGATAGGGAGCACTTCCAGCTCGAGAGAGGCGGGGCAGGGAAATGGAGGCACGCTCACCAATCGGATGGGCAGTGGTGCCGAGGCAGCTCATGTCAAGAGCCTTGGGTGGTCACTGACGTCATACATAAGAGTGTTAATTGTTAAATTAACAACAGGAGTCACTGTGCACTAACTACCCATGCAGGACCTCTGTCCTCAATGAGTTGCATTGACAGTTAACTGCAAAACTACTTCTCAGTGTGTGTGTGTGTGTGCAGGTGTGTGCAATTTGTTGAAATCTATACTTAGTATAGAGTTGGTCTTCTGTGTACAAAGTTAATTAAAAATTAAGCTTAAAGCAGAATGGGACTGGGAAGGGAAGAGGGAGGAGGAGGAGGGGTGGGAGTGTGGGTAGGAGGGTGGGTATGGTGGGAAGAATCACTACATTTCTACAATTGTACTTATGAGATTTGTATTCCTTAAAATATATATATATATATAATTTTTTTTTAAATGGGCAGTGGTGACGATGGTGAGATCTGATGTAACAAAAAGTGGAGTTGACTTCACACGCTGATAAGGAAACTCCTCCTCCGATTAGCCTCTTACACATCCTCTGTCACATCACAGCATACAACCCAGGGACTCCCAGGCTTCTGGGCAGGTTTCTGACCAAATTGCCCACATTCTGGGAATTGCTTGATGGCGACTACATCCTTGATCCTGAGATATTAGCTTAACTGTTCTATTTCCTTAATTCATTAGTGGAAAACACTTTTCTAGTTGGCATTGTCAGAAATGCTAAAAGGCACACATGTGACTCAGCCAATGAACAGCTTCTGTGAGTCTAGTGGTTAATATCAGGGTTAAAGAAAATTAGTTTGGTGAAAGGATTTATGATTAAACCATAAATTGAACATCCTTTAATTTTGATCTTTAGTCATATGATTTTTATCTCTTTTGAAGTGACACGGAAAATCTAAAAACACATAGTGTGTGCTCAGGAGCATAAGCTCTGGGTTCAAATCCAGGATGCAGCAGGCAGTAGCTTTACAGCCTTGGGAAAATCGCGCTATGATTCCGCGTCTTTGTGGTTACCTAGGAGCATGGGGGAATGAAGAGGAAGGAAGTTCACACATGTGAAACAGCTGCTAGAAAGGCACCAGTTAGATACCCTTATCATTTTCTACTATAGACCTACTGAGCACCCTGCAATTCACGTTGGAGGCCAAAGTCTCATATATATATCATATTTAAGAAATATTTTCTAACCAGCTTGATAACTCTACTTCCTCTTGTGTCAGCTTTCTTGTTTCATAGACAAATCCCTTGGAGAAGGGAGAGAGAACGCAGCAGGCCGCTGTAATCACCTGACCCACAGACACGTTCCAGGTGGTCCACACTCCAGCTCTATTACTTGGACAGCACAGAACTTTTGTGATGCTGATTTACCCTTTCCTCTTGACTCCCTTTTGTATTTTCTCAGATTACAATTAATTATACTAGATAATGTATGTTAAAGAGTTCAATGGTAACTGTAATGAACCTTCAAGGGTCAAAATAAATCCTATAAAGGTAACAGAAGTCATTCTCCTGGGGGCCGTGATGGGGAGGTATTGCCTACAAGCAGATCAGACTCTGCTATTATTCTGCTGCTGTAGTTTCATCTGCACGTTGGCTACATAAACCTGCATATTTTTAAAACTCCATCATACTGAACACCAAAAACGTGTACCCTTTACCATACAAATGTGATTCTTCAATCTAAGACATAAACAATAAGATAGCTGAGAAAATCATGAAGACTGGCTAGTCATTTAAAATAAATATCCTCATAGCTCACTTTCTGCTATGAGTTAGTCAATGCCAGGAGCTTAGACTATACCAAAATTACGTACATTAAAGAAGAGAGCTGGCAATCATCATTTAAATTCAAATTAATATTACAACCCACAACCTGAGAGCTGGGGAAGGAGTAGGATTTGGAAGACTGGCCCATAGTGAACTGAACATGGTGCCCTGACACTCAAGGTGGGTGACACACCCCTCTGCCCAGGTGGGCAGGTTAACCAGCAGCCTTCCTGCTCCCTGACACTGTAGGGGTCTCCCAACTCAGGACTGGCAGCCCCCCAGCTGCAGAGAGGACACTGGTACCAGGCTACCATTCCTCCAACCAGATGGATCACCCCATAACAGGAACCAAGGGAGGTTCATGTTACCCAGGTATCCAGGAGAGCCTCCTGATAAAGCTCTTCCCTGAGGCCAAAGACCAGAGATAAAGATCTCTTGAGAAGGAAGCAGAAAGAAGTGTCCAGTACCTCCCACACCACACCCTACAAGTGAACTAAACTCGAACCAGAAACGACTGTGTTCGCTGGTCACTTGCTCCCCCAGCCTCATCTCCTCTGCCACCAACAGTGTGGTCACCTGCACTCTGAGGCTGGCCAGAGGAGGCAGGAAAGAAACATAAGGTATCTCAGCGACCACGATGCACACAGTGCTGCAGGTCCTGAGCCCGGTCTATCCCTGGGCCCTTTCAATACTCACCAGGGCCCAGCAGGCATCACTGCCTGCCCTTTACAGTGAAGAGCCTAAAGCCCAGGAAGGCTACAGACACCACGTCACAGTCAGACACATTCGGAACTAAAGTCAAATGGATCCCAAGACCTGGGTTCCCCATTAAAATAAATTTCATTTTACCTATGGACAAAAGGATGACTGCCCATGGAAAGTGTCCAGCTACCCCACAGAAATAAAACAGCAGCTACATGAAAGAGGTGAGCGTGTGGAAACACATTTAGTCATTACTCCTGTTCACAGCCCTAAAGATGGTGCTTGTGTGGTTGGAGTCTTTTGGACTCGCGCATGTGAATGAGTGAATGAGCACTGTGTTATTTTCCAAAGATGGGGAAACTGCTACACTCCTAAATTTTGTAAGCAATTTAACTGTCCACAGTTTGCACAGAGCTCACATTTCCTTGGCTGAATTCAAGAAAATGACCTAGAAGCATACAGTAAAGGATAGTTTCAACCAAGCTTTGGTTTTAAAAATTGCTATGTTTTCGGTTGAGTTCATTAGACAAGCAACTGTGACACGCATGTGAATGGCTTCCTGGGGAGCTGTGGAGCTGTGGAGCTGAGAGGACCCTTCAGAACTGTTCTCAAAAACTGAAAATAAGAGTGGGCATGGGAGAGGGAGGTGGAAGAGAGGTGGGAAGTATCACTATGTTCCTGAATCTGTACATATGAAATAAAAGAAATTTGTATACCTTAAATAAAATTTAAAAGATAAAAAAAATGTAAAGAATTGTCCCCAGTTGAAGCAAGAGGACTGAATCACTCTATCAGCCAGTCCCTGGACGAGGTCAGCTCATAGAGAAAGAGCAGTCTTGGCCCAGGCACCTCCCTTTTGTTAGGAAAATGCCTGAGTGTAACTAGTGTAACTTCCTAGGGCTGATACGGCAAATGATGACAGACTTGGTGGCTCTTTCCCCAAAGATGTCCACACCCTAAGCCCTGGGAACTGTGACCTTATTTGGGAAATGGTCTTGTGGGTATAATTAAAGATTCAAGGTGAGATAATCCTTGATTATGAGGATGGGCCCTATATCCAATAACACGTGTCATTATAAGAAACACAGACAGGGAATCGTGGAGAGAAGAGAAGGCTATGTGAGGACAGCAGCAGAGATTGGAGTGACCAGTCACAGGGCAGCAAATGCTGGGCACTACCGGAGGGGCAGAGACAAAGAAGGATTGTGTCCGTGTGCTCAGAGGGAGCACAGCCCTGCTGAAATCCAGTTCTGGACTCCTGCCCTTCAGAACTATGAGAGAATACATTTTTGTTGTTTGTGTTTACTGTTATAAATGTTTATCACTGTGACAGATGATAACAGCTCAGAAAACCAATACACTGGGGGACACTCAGCAATGAGCCCTCTGTGGCCACAGTGTCCCAGCTGGTGAGCCAGTGCCTTGGTTTGCAGAGGAGGGATCTGTGACATCTGCTTCTGCGTCCGTGGCACTGTGCTCACAGGTTTCCACCATGCGAGTCATCTGCTTCAGTGGAGGGTCTGTCCGTGGGTCATCCCCTTCAGTATTTGTCTTCCCCTCAACATACTTTCGTGAAGCACCTGCTGTCACCAGGTTCAATGTGAGACACTGCGGGTGCCAGAGATGACAGAAAGAGTCACTGCCCTCAAGTAGCTCAGAGGATGACAAAAGAGAGAAATGTGTGCAAGGCTATGAGTGTTTGGTGCAGACATACCTGGAGGTGCATCTCCCAACCTAGGAAGAAATGCAGACTGGGGCTCGGAGAAGAGGGAGGCGTGCCTCTCAGTTGGCTCCCAGAGGAGCAGACTCGCCTTGGGGAAGTGTGAGTGGTTGGGGAGATGGTGGGTCCAGGAAGCAGAGACAGATGCTAGACTTAGACAGGAATAGAGCAGGTGTTTGGCTTAGAGATTAAGACATTCACATCTTGTGTTGGAGTGCCTCGATTCTACTCCTGGCTCTGGGAGTGACTCCGGCTTCCTGCTAATTCAGACCCTGGGAGGCATCAGGTGATGCCTCAGGTATGTGGGTTCCTGCCACCCACATGGGAGACCTGGATCAAGTTTCCAGCTCCGGCTTTCACTTTGGTCCACCTACCACCATTAGGAATACACCAGCATCTAGGAGCTCCATTCATGTGTCTGGCTGTCTATGTCTTTCAGTCTCTCTCTCTTTCTCTCTCAAATAAATAAAAATTAAAATAGACAAAAGACTGGATGACGCAGGAACCAGCAGACATCTGTCCCAAGACTCCTGTGGCTGAGCCAAGAACCCAACTGCAGGCTGCTCCAAGTGTGGTCACAGCCCCTGAGACTGATTCACGGGGCCCCACATCAGGGCAAGAGCCTGGGACCCGCACGATGCCCTCACATCCAAGGGAATGCACACGTCTCCCAAATCGACCCTGTGTGTCTCAGACGTTCAAAGTTCCACGACCCTGGTTCCCAAAGGCCGTGTCAGAGCAATAGAACCACGTGTGTGCATTTTAAACAACGAAGCGATTTCAAACTCTCACTTGGTGATATAACTGCTGTGTAAAGAAGAGAGTTATCTATTACAAAGCGAGTCTAACGCTTTCTTCCATGGATGTACTGTCTACACACATGTGGCTATGCTATGCATGTACGTATATATGTGACATACAATCCACATATAAAATCACCTGGCATTAGCCTATCTCTGAGGCTGTGTCGATGGCCCCCTCAGCCCTACCCGTGAGCAGATAGATAACACCTGATGAAGCTATTCTCTCTTTATTACCAGGCTTCATAATTCAACCTCTTAGGACAAAAGAATAAAGTGTTCAAACACACGCAGGACTTGTCCGCCCCTGCATTCCAAGCCCAGCGCCATCTGTGTTGACAATAGCTTGAAGCAAAGACGATCTATTGGCGTTGAAGATCTAAAAGGATTACCAGCAATAAACGTCTCCCTTGCAAGGACCACCATGGTAAAAGGCGGCCACCACTCAAAGCTCATCTGGCTCCCGCTTGTGAAGGTAATTGCCGCATCTGTTTCTTGAAGTCGCTGAAGCCAACGCCTGCCCGGCTTCCACCGCGTGAATAGCAGGCAGCTTTGAGAGCAGAGGGAAAGGGCTTTGGCACAGGCAGCCAGAGCGCCCTGCGGGTCACAAGTGAGGCACAAACAGCTGCTCTTCAATAGAATCATCAGCGCTTCTCCATGCTCCTTTTCCTTGTCCGCAAGCTGCCAAGCAGGAGCCATTGTGCTGTTTTTATGCTGCGGGAACTTTGGCCTTAAAAACAAATGAACTAGCTGAACTATTAAGTGTCAATCAAAGCTGTTAGGATTGGGGTGGGGGTTAAAATTTTAATTAGTTTGGGTAGGGCTTTTGTTTGGGATTTTTTCACTTTGTGATCAGTCCAGTTTACTTTGTTTAATTTACTACATTTGTGTCCACAAAAGTTTACTTGCCTTTTATCACTGGGCTTTTTTTCTCCTTCCTGTTTTAGAGGGGCACTGGCACCTCTCTCAGATCTGGCACGCAGATTTGCAGTAGTCTGGGAACCCTGACCATGCACATCCTAATATCTGTGAGAATGTATTTAAAGCAGTCGCAGATTTCGTGTAAGGAGCAGTTGTCAAAGCCTAAAACAGGCCAGGAAACTTTATTTTTTTTTTTTCTGAGTTCAATAACTTGTTCATTAAAGAATTTAGCTCTCTTTCACAAAAACAACACTAAGAGTTGTCGTGAAAAATAGGAAGTGAACTCAAGAGAAGGATTGCACTGAGATTGCTCCCTGTTTGTATCTCCAAGTGGATGCAGAAGGCAATAGGAAAGCTTTCAAGGAAAACTCGAAAAATAAAAAATAAAACCCACCCACGATGTTTAGCTCATCTGAAAACCTCTTTTGTATTTCACAAATACAGAGAAGGTTCCTTTCCTTGAATTTGTTAGGATGGAGACTCACAGAACCATGAATCAGCACAGAAAACTCAACTCGGAGCCCACGGCAGGGCCACGCCCTGCAACCTATCACGGCATCCTCACGGGAATGTGCCCTCAGTCCCAGCCAAGCCCAATTTCTCAGACCCTGGCATGAAACCGTCACCTTTAGTTTACAAAAGAAAAGAGGAAAATAACAGGAAAGCCACCACTCTTAGTGCTGTCAGAAAAGTAAAAATTGTCTTTTACACCTCGGAAGGAAGCTGCTGTCCGAGGAAGTCGGCACAAGGATGATCTATATTGGTATTTAAGCTTGCTCTAAACCTAAAGGGATGAAAACACTATACAGGGTCTGAGATACCTATAGGAGCCAAAGAGCAACATCCATAATAGCTGTTGAGAGTTTGTTTTTCCAAACTGTAAAGTTCAAAATAAATCAAGCAGTTGATGTCAGATGATACAAGAGTATAGTGAAAGAATCTGAAAGCGGGACATCTAGGTAGAAATACTGGGAGGAGAGAAGGAAGCAGTTTACTCCCAGGAGAGGTCTGAAACACCTTGTCCTCAACTCGTCACTGCCTCTCACACACAACTGTGATGCTGGGAACCCAAAGTGGTAGCAGTAAGATAACTTCCCACTTCCCACCGCCAGTAAATTCATTGTAACCAAACTACATGGCCACCGTAGGAGGCTGACTAAATAGATAAATGATCATGTAGGTTGTGGGAGAATAATGAGATTAGAAAATAGTCTTCTGGCGCCGGCACTGTGGTGTAGCCGGCACCTGCAGTGCCGGCATCCTGTGTGGGCCCCAGTTCCAGTTCTGGCCGGCTGCTCCACTTCTGACCCAGCTCTCTGCTATGGCCTGGGAAAGCAGTAGAAGATGGCCCAAGTCCATGCACCCATGTAGGAGACCTGAAAGAAGCTCCTGGATCCTGGCTTCAAACTGGCACAGCTCTGGTTGTGTGGCCATCTGTGGAGTGAACCAGCGGATGGAAGACTTTCTCTCTCTCTCTCTGCCTCTGCCTCTCTGTAACTCTGCCTTTCAAATAAATAAATAAATAAATATTTAAAAAAAAGAAAATATTCTGATAGTATGCAAAAGGAAATTATAAAATTGAATACCATTCCATGAACCACCAGCACTGGTGGATTAGAAAAAGCTACTTAAAGACACGTGCATTGAAGAGCCCCTGAAGTGTGGCAGACCTAATGCTAACAGTGGTTGTCATTGGATGATGAGATTGTGTGTGGCTGTTATTTTATTTGCATTTTTCTCCACATTTCCTAACTTGAATATACAACTGCTTTTAAATCACATATAACTTTTAAAATCTGTACTGTTTTTTATTCTTCCCCAGACATGAATCCACTATGCTATTCCTTTCACAAAGAATTTCTTGTATTAATGCCTAATTCTCATCCTCTATTTTTCGCATGGACATATTAATATATATGATTACTGTTAGATATCAATAAATAATTGCTTTGTTGATAATTATTTACTTAAATTATTTTTCCATATTAAGGATTATTATAATACTTTTGTGATTCATTAAAGATTAATAGAAGAGTAGAATGAAACGAATTTCTTAAAACTCTTCATAGATACTGTTAATACAGTTTCATTTTGATATTGAAGTGAATACTTTAATGAGCTGGCATATACACAGGTATACAAAATCCCAGAAATGTCAATCATCTCTCAAAACTTATGTTCAAAATTATGTCTTAAAACTATCATAAAAACATGCATAATGAAATTTGTATTCCTTAAATGAAAGATTTCTGGGGAAAAATATAACATAGGAAAAATATGAATTTTCTACTGCATGAACATGATTCATTCTGAAAAGCTTAAGGATTTTTTTAAGATGTAACTTAATCATATGTAGTACCTTGTTACCTTACCTTGACAAATATTACATGCAGAAATATAAACCCAAGTGGCATGTTTATAAAATGTAGAACCACAAGTCAGCCACCAGGCTTATATGAAGAAACTAGATTTTCAAAATGTCTTCTATTTAGACAATTGTCGTTGAAGCCTCAGCATATGGGCAGGCTGACAAAGAGCACACAACCCTTTCCTGAACCCCCGGGCAGCCTTACTTTCTCATCTATTACGTTTCCACTTGCCAGAGCATTGTTTTGGGAAAAAGGAGTGCTTTTGCAGAGAACAAGATGAAATTCTTCATTTGTCCTATCTGTTAGTATCCTAATATCCTAAGTTCTTTGCCAATTTCAATTACATATGCAACATTGACCTCAAACGAAAGAATTCTGCACCAACAGAGAAACACTCTTCAAGATTCCAAACAATGACATTGCTGATTTATTCCATCATTCCACCTTCTTTCTTCTTAGTTTTCATCATGACACACACAAATGATTGTTAATATCCTTTCCACAAATTGACTCCTAGCTGCATTTCTCTTTAGTGAATAGTTTGGAGTGGGCAGCCCTGAGATCATAAAAATTTAATCTTTAATCTTAAGGACTTCCTGTCCAGGAAGGCGTCGGGGCAGACCAAACGGCACCAAGCAAACAGCATGACCTGCGGTGGCTCCCAGAGTGAATAAACAAGGCTGATGAAGAGTTACATTCTGTTAGGAACTTTCTCCATGTTTCTGCAGTAGAAACAGCCATGTTGCCTGGCTGAAATTCCAGCTTGTCTCCCTGGAAAATACAAGGAAGCTTGTTCACAGGGCGAATGTGCCAGTGAGCTGGCGTCCCTTCCCTGGGTCAGAGAGACAGAAGAATTCTGTTATGGTCCTTCCTGCTCACATGCAGAACTGCCAACAAAAGAGAGACAAGGTGCACTCCCTTCGACCAGTGGTGGATTTTTCTTGCAGCTCTGGCGTGCTGGGACTTTTGCCTGGTTGTACCCCCTTTGCTTTGTAAAGCTGTTACAGCACCTGCCTAAGCCACAATTGAAATAGTTGAGCCTCAGCCCCTCTCTCATGGACTCAGGCACTTTATCGTATGTGTTGAACCAGTCCAGTCTAGGACTTCCACTTGCTTAAGTGGCTCCCTCTGGATTCTCTTTTGCCAGTGAGAAACAGATACTCTCCTGAAATCAATGGGCTGTAAAATGAGAAAGTTAACAACTGGCCTGAAACTCTCATAAATCTAATTTCCAATTTCTCACCAGTCTGGCTTCTGTGTGTAAATTCCAACACAAAAACCTCTGTGGGACATGCTCATTCATGTTCCGAGACATGTATTGACATATTCATGTTTCTTTACTCCTTGATGGAAAGAAATAATAGAATTCAGCAAGAAATTGTAGGAGGAGATTATTAGAAATGGGTAGGTTGATTTAAATTTTTTTAGATTTTATTTAAGTTGCACAAGTTTCATGTATTTCATATAAACATATATGGGAGCATAGTGATTCTTTCCCCCTTACACTCCCTCCTGCCCACGCTCCAACCCTTCTTCCTCAGCCCTCTCACATTCCCACTCTTAATGTTTACAAAAATCTATTTTCAGTTTACTTAATGATCATCTAGTTAACCCTACACTAAGTAAAAGAGTTCAACAAATAGTATGAAGGAAAAAAATAGTTCCTCACTGAAAGAGACAAGGACTATAAATGATCATCAAATCTCAAAATGTCCATTTCACTCCCAAGCTAAAAGAAATCAGCATATGAAAGAGTTATCTGTACCCCTACATTCATTGAACCATAACCCACAATAGCTAAGATATGGAATCAACCCAGATGTCCATCAACTGTTGACTGGATAAAAAATTATATATACACTATGGAGTATTACTCAGTGGTAAAAAAAATAAAAATAAAAATGAAGTCCTGGCTTTTGCAACAAGATGGACTAAACTGGAAACCATTATACTTAGCTTTTGAGACTGGTTTATTTCACTATCATATATTTTCCCTATCCAAGGTAACTAATAGAGTACCTGAAATGTAATGTATTGGGTAGGTTGATTATACTTTCTTTTTTCATACTGGCTAGGTGTGAGAAGGGGAGCTATACTCATTCATATAAAATGCAAATGAGGATTTTTTCTATGCACATTTGCTGTTACCTTGAAAGAACACATTAAACCTATATGTTTACCATTACATAGAAAACTATTGTAAAAGTATGTAAACAGAAATGTATAATATGAAAGTCATCTGTGAGGCTTAATCTGAAAGTGTTGTATTTGTTTTGATATGGGGAAATACAAAATAAAATTTTTATAAAAAGCTTTTATTTAATAAATATAAATTTCATAAGTACAACTTTTGGGTTATAGTGGTTCTACCCCCGTACCTGCCCACCCACCCCTAAACTGTCCCACCTCCTACTCCCTTTCCTATCCCATTCTTCATTAAGATTCATTTTTAATTATCTTTATATACAGAAGATCAACTCTATACTAAGTAAAGATTTCAACAGTTTGCACCCACACAGACACACAAAGTATAAAGTACTGTTTGAAGACCAATTTTACCATCAATTCTCATAGTACAACACGTTAAGGACAGGGGTCCTACATGACGGGCAAATGCACTGTGATTCCTGTTGTTGATATAACAATTGACATTCTTAACAAAATAAAATTTTATAGATACTATATCATACCAATATTGGGGTGAATACACTACAATCTGTTAACGGAAAGCTGTTTATAGTTTCATAACCACTTAAAGATCAGATTCAGTATGAAACCTTTATTTTAGATTCCTTAAACTCAAACTCACTTTACTGCCGCTACACTGCAATAATTTCATCATAAGTGGAAAATATCCTAATTCCAAAATGCACTCGACACACTGAATGTCCTAGCTGAGCAACAAAGCACAATGTGAAGCACTGGTCACTTCCCCCATTGATCATGGGGCTGACGGGGAGCTATTTCTATTATTGCAAAATTCTTATCTCATGTTTGTATTAAAAAATAAAAATGTATGATGTTAAAATTTAAGTACCAAAAATATTTACTTTTAAAATTTTATTAAATGAAGAGGTGGTTTGGGGAAAAGATAAATAAAATAGATAAACTATTAGCCAGAATAACCAAGAAAAAGTCCCCAAAACAATAAAATCAGTGATAATGCTTCAGAAATAGAGTCATTAGGACTGAAAATAACTATATACCCATAAGCTAGAAAACCTAGAAGTATATAGATTCTGAGAAACATGTAATTGACCAAAATTGAATCATGAAGACGCAGAAAGCCTGATGGAAAATATCCAAGGATGGGATTGAATTAGTAACAGTCTCCCAACAAAGAAACTTCCAGGAACAGAGATATCTTTAGTGCTGAATTTTACCAAACTTTAAAAACAGAATTAATACTAATTCTTCACCAACTATTACAAAGAGCTGAGGGAGAGAAAAACATTCCAAGCTCATCTTATGAGGCTAGCATTAATTTAATTCCCACACCAGACAAATATACAATAAAAAGAGAATTATAGACCTAGATCCCTGATGAACAGAGATGTGGAAAATGCCCACAAATCAAATCCAACAGCACATCAAACAGATGTTCCACCCTGACAGTGAAATGTATCCCAGGGATGCAAGGATGGTTCAACCCATGCAAATCAATAAACATGATATTTCACACCAAAAAAAAGTGCAGGATAAAAATATATGATCAAGTCAATGGGTGTAGAGAAAACATTTGATAAAAAACATCCTTTCATGATTTGAAAAAAAACCTCAAACATACTAGGTATAAAAGGAACATACCTCACTACAATAAAGTTTACATATGACAGTCCCACAGACAACATCATACTGAGTGGAGAAAAGCTGAAAGGACTTCCATTAAGAGCTGGAACCAGACAAAAATATGCACTCTGTCCCACTGTTATTCAATATAGTTCTAGATGTTTTAGCCAGAGTTATTGAGAAATACATAAAAGGTATATGTCATAAAGGATAAAGAGAAATTGTCCCTGTTTGCAGATGACATGGTTCTGTCCACATAGAAAACAAAAGACTCTATGAAGAGATGATTAAAAATTGATTAGAGAATTCAGCACAGTTGCAAGATACAAATCAACACACAAAACTCAGTAGTATGTTTACATACCAACAATGGTCTTGCTGAGAAGGAACTTGTAAGATCAATCCCCCTGATATTAACTACGATAAAATTAAATACCTGGTGATAAATTTGCCAAGTGTGTGAAAGACCTCTACAATGAAAATTATAAAACACTAATGAAAGAGATAGAAGACTTGAAATGATTTCCCATGTTCATGAATTGGAAGAGTTAATATTAGCAAAATGTCCATACTAACCAAAGCAATTTACAGATTCAACCCAATACCCATCAAAATACCAACGACATTCTTCACAGAATTAGCAAAAAAATCTTAAAATTCATATGGAAACACAAAAGACCATGAATAGCCAAAGTAATTGTAAATAATAAAAAAAGTTGAAGGCATCACAGGACCAGATTTCGAGACTTACTACAGGGCTATTGTAACCAAATCATCATGGTACTGGCATAAAAATAGGCAGACCAATGAAAGTACCTGGAAATACCAGAAATAAATATACATCTACAACGAACTTTTCTTTGACAAATATGCTATAAGTCCTCCCTAGGGAAAGGATAGTCGCTTCAACAAATGGTGTTGGGAAAACTGAATTTCCATATGCAGAAGTATGAAACAAAACCCTTACCTTACACTCTATACAAATATTAACTCAAAATGGTTCAAAGATCTAAATGTAAGACATGAAACTAGTAGAGGAAAACAAAGCAGAAACACTCCAAGGCACAATGACCTTTTGGATAAGATCCCAAAAGTGAAGTCAATAAAAGCAAAAATAAGCAAATAGGATTATATCACACCAAGAAGCTTCTGAACAGACAACCAACACAATCGGAGAAAATATTTGCAAACAATGCGTGTAATAAAGAACTGATATCTACAATATACAAGGAGCTCAAGAAACTCAGCAACAACAAAACAAAGTCAACAAATCCACTTAAGAAATGGGCGAAACGTAGGAAGACATTTTGCAAAAGAAGAAATACAGAGGTCAACAAACACATGAAAAAATGCTCAGCATCACTAACCATCAAGGAAAAGCAAATAAAACCCACAATGAGGTATCATCATACTACAGTTAGAATGGCTACTATCCAAAAGTCAAAAAATAATAAATGCTGGCAAGGATGTGAAGAAAACGAATTCCTAATACACTGTTAGCAGGAATGCAAATTGGAACGGCTGTTATGGAAAACAGTATGGAGATACTTCAAAAATAGACCTACCATATGACCCTGAGATCCCACTTCTGGGAATATGTCCAAAAGAAATGAAGTCAGCCTGTGAAAGGGATTCCAACACTCCCATGTTGATTGCAGCTGAATTCACAATAGCAAAGATGTGTAATCAACTCAGATGTCCATCAAGGCATGTTGGCTAAAGAAAATGTACATATACATGATGGAATATTACTCAGCCATAAAAAAGTGAAATCCTGACATTTGCACAATAAATGAATGAAACTGGAAATAATTAGGCTAAGTGAAATAAACCAGATATAATAAAGATAAATTTCATATGCTTCCTCTCCTATAAACATGTGTGAATACCATATTATTTGATGTATGTCTATTTATGAATGCTATCATAATAGGTCATTTTTTCTCAATGATGTTGTACCATAAATTCCATGTTTTTTGACATTTAGATAGCCACTGATGCTGAGCCAGCGCCGTGGCTCAACAAGCTAATCCTCCGCCTTGCGGCGCCGGCACACAGGGTTCTAGTCCCTGTTGGGGCGCTGGATTCTGTCCCGGTTGCATCTCTTCCAGGCCAGCTCTCTGCTGTGGCCCGGGAGTGCAGTGGAGGATGGCCCAAGTGCTTGGGCCCTGCACCCCATGGGAGACCAGGAAAAGCACCTGGCACCTGGCTCCTGCCATCAGACAAGCGCAGTGCGCCGGCCGCGGCGGCCATTGGAGGGTGAACCAACGCAAAGGAAGACCTTTCTCTCTGTCTCTCTCTCTCACTGTCCACTCTGCCTGTCAAAAATAATAAAAAAAAAAAGATAGCCACTGAAGAAAATAGTATGAGGGCCAGCACCATGGCGCAGTAGGTTAATCCTCCACCTATGATGCTGGTATCCCACGTGGGCGCCAGTTCTAGTCCCAGCTGCTCCACTTCAGATTCAGCTTTCTGCTGTGGCCTGAGAAAGCAGTGGAGGATGGCCCAAGTGCTTGGGCCCCTGCACCCATGCGGGAGACTGGAAGAAGCTCCTGGCTCCTGGCTTCAGATCCACACAGCTCCGGCTATTGCAGCCAACTGGGGAGTGAACCAGCGAATGGAAGTCCTCTCTGTCTCTCGCTCTCTGCCTTTCCTTCTCTCTCTGTGTAACTGACTTTCAAATAAATAAATAAATCTTTATTTAAAAAAATAAAAATAGTATGTATAGTAGTATTTAAATATGAAGGGTAGGGGACGGCAATGTGGCGTAGTGGGTAAGCCATGGACCGCAGTGCTGGCATCCCATGTGGGTGCCAGTTCAAATCTTGGCTGCTCCACTTTCAAGCCAGCTCTCTGATATGGCCTAGGAAAGCAGTAGAAGATGGCCTAGGTCCTTGGGCCCCTGCACCTGCTCAGGAGACCTAGAAGAAGCTCCTGACTCCTGGCTTTGGATCAGCGCAGCTCTGGTCATTTGAGGAGTGAACCAGCAGATGGAAGATCTCTGTCTGTCTATCTATCTATCTATCTATCTATCTATCTATCTATCTCTATGCCTCTGCTTCTGCCTTTCAAATCTATTAATCAATCCATCAATAAAAATAAATAAAGCCTACTGGGTTAAATAGGTCCAAGAAGAGCAGTAATAAAATCCCCCTTAAAAATTTGTTTCTGCTTTGTGTCTATGATAACATAAATTTAAACCTTAAAGAGAAAAGAGTAAGAGCAGTCGGAACACAGGACAGTGACTGGGGGTCCCAGGTTCCCATCTTGACCAGCCCAGCACAAACCAAACAAACTGCCCACCTTCTCTGGCCTCAGTTTCCCACTCTGGACATATCTTGCAGGGTATCCAAGACCCCAGAGCCAGCTCTCACACTGGACCTCAAGCACTGTGTTCCAACCACTGTTCATGACTCACTCAGAGTTCCCCCAAACCCCATGAGGCAGGACCTATCACATGAAAAAACTGGGGCAAGGGAACCCTGTGGCAGAGCTCTGACTCCAACCCAGGGCAGCTGCTACAACGGAGCTGCTGACCACTGCACCGCCTGCCTTTCACGCTGCACCTCTAGCTGCATTTGAGCCAGCACCACAAGGAAAGGCATTATCAGCCAGAGGGGTCGGTGAAGCCATTCCACAAGCCAGGAGACTCCCTCTGCAAGCTCACTGAGGTCATGAGGCTGCCTGGGTGCAGGGGCCACCCAAGTGTCAAGTGGCTGCTTCACTCATTCATCCTCAGTCTTCTCTGTTCCAGACCTGGATTGAAAAATACGAACATGCAGGATGTGCAGAGGGGGTTCTACTTAAGCGGCGGTTTCCCACTCTTGAGATTGACATGGACGTGTTGCCCATCTCCTAGAGCCACTTCACTCCCCTTGGAGGGGACCCTTCTCTTCCTGCTGACGTGCAAGATTCTGGCTCCCATCTAGGACCTGGCCATCTTCCTCTCAGCAGCACTTAAGAAGTCAAATTATTTCTCAATAGCGTATTTAGTAAATTCTAGGATGGAATCCAAACAAGAGGACCGGGAGTGTTTGGTGGATGGTGTTGGATTTAAGCTTTGGAAAGGCCCAGGCAAGTGTCCCATGTCTCTGGAGACGGCGGGCCCACGTTCCTCCAGGGCTGAGTTTCTGCCCTCACTTGGGCCCGGTGGGCACAGATGCTCTTTGCAACCCTGACCTCCCTTTCTCTGCTGATCATCCTCTTTCCACCTTGGGCTCTGTCTGCTTTTGTTCACAGCCTCTCAGTGTCCCTGTGATGCTAGCCCCAAGGTGCTAAGTGAGGAGGTCCCTTTCTCAGCAGGAGTCATTGACCTGGTGGGTTCAGTTCTGAGTCCCAGCCTCCAGCAGCCTGTAACCCTGTGGAAGGATGAGAAACACACCAGGGGGCTGGCAAGTTAAGCTACCAGCTGTAGTGCCAACATCCCATATGGGCACCAATTCTTGTTCTGCCTGCTTCACTTCTGATCCACCTCCCGGCTAACGTACCTACAAAAAGCAGCTGAGGATGGTCCAAGTGCTTAGAAACCTGCCACCCACGTGGTGGACTCAGATGAAGCTCCTGGCTTCAGCATGGGCAGTACTGGCATTGCAGCCATTTGGAGAGAGAATCAGCGATGGAAAATTCTCTCTCTCTCTCTCTCTCTCTCTCTCTCTCTCTCTCTCTCTCTCCACCCCAACTCTGCTCTTCAAATAAACCGATCAATCTTTAAAAGAAATACACCAGGTGGCCCTCACTATTTTCTCTGGCCATCCAAATGAAATTTGTTTCTGCAGTGGTCTTCACAATCTCCTATAAGATTTAGACAAGACAGGATTTTAAAAAAAAATTACTAAGTTAATGCAATTCATACTTCACCAGAGTTAGTGAGCAAGTGGTGACAGTCATAGCAGGGCCCCAGGGTGAGTCTCCAAGTCCCTCACGCTGCCCAGTGCTGACTCCTGCGTGTTCCTCCTCAGTGTACATCAGCACAGAGTTTAGGAACAGTCTACCTCTGCTCCGTCATTCTTCTCTCCACCCCCAGACTATAGTGTCCCAAAACCAGATTTTCTATGTCTATCAATTCATGTTTCCTCAATATTTGGGACAAGTGCTACAGACACATCTATTTTCTTTTCAAATGCATTCTACATAAAACCATGGGTTTCCTAAGATTGGATTATTTAGTTTGTTCTGTTTTAGATAGTGATAATGATAGCTTGAAGATATAGATGTAGATATTGACATATAGATGTACATTGGCATCATTGCATTATTCCATATATACACCACTTTCTGAACTAGGCCACTTCTGAGGTATGTGGGAGAATATGTACCGCTTCTTTGTGCATCAAACAATAGCTCTCCCAGCTAACAAGGTGACCTGCTCTTTGTGACAAAGGACCTGATGACTTATTCAAAAGAGACTGGACTCCAAACGCTGTTCCTGCCCAGTGATTCTGACCTGGCTTCATCCTGTCATGATGATAAATTATATGTATAATGTATAGTTGGAGCAGATGGGAGGGTGTTTTTTTATTAACACCTAAATCTGTTTCCTGGACAAAAGGGAAATTGTTTACCTCCCAGGGAAGCGTAGACTTCTTATAAAGGGAATTTGGCATATTCCCATTTAGTAACCAAAACAAATATGCAAGTCAGGGACATCCAGTCTCCAAGATGAAGATTATTCCTAAATCATGGTGAGCAGAAGCAACTTGCTCGCTCACTCACCAGGTCTTTAGAATCCCTGTTATTTCCAGGAATACCAGAAAACATGCTGTAATGAGAACTAATATTTTGTTTCCCGTTGAAAATTGAATTTGTAGGCAGATAAACCAGACAGGAAATCAGCTAAGTTGGAAGGCTGCTTGGAGCTATGCTGCACACAGTCAGGAAGATGTGACCATTTAACGGTAAATTCATTCATCTTCAAGTGTGCTGAAAGTCTCTACTTCAAATAGTACACCTGTACAGGAGAATAGTGTAAAAGCTAAAATGGGCCGGCGCCGTGGCTCAACAGGCTAATCCTCCGCCTTGCGGCGCCGGCACACCGGGTTCTAGTCCTGGTTGGGGCGCCGGATTCTGTCCCGGTTGCCCCTCTTCCAGGCCAGCTCTCTGCTGTGGCCCGGGAGTGAGTGGAGGATGGCCCAAGTGCTTGGGCCCTGCACCCCATGGGAGACCAGGAAAAGCACCTGGCTCCTGCCATGGGATGAGCACGGTGCAGCGGCCGCAGCGTGCCAGCTGCGGCGGCCATTGGAGGGTGAACCAATGGCAAAGGAAGACCTTTCTCTGTCTCTGTCTCTCACTGTCCACTCTGCCTGTCAAAAAAAAAAAAAAAAAAAGCTAAAATGAACTCCAATGTTTATTGCCGTAGAGTTTTATGTGAAGCCAAATCAAAATAAAAGTTTCAGATTTAAATGTGTTAATTCACTCATTTACTATTAATTATTCAGCTACTATTAATTCAGCAACTAAAGATTGATTGAGCTCTAGATGTGGAAACTTCTGGAAAACTATTATTGCTACTTTACCGACTTAAAGTCCTCTTGGGTCCAGAATCTGCCACCACCACTGCCACCCCAACTCCACCCCAGAAAATCAAGTGCACACGTTTGGAGAAGTCGAATGCCATTATTCAGTTGCATTGGCTAGATGCACTTGTAAGAAATGCATTCATAGCATCATCAATTCTGGATGTAGCAAGTATCATGGCACCACTTTATGATGAGCAAACCTATGGCTTAGGCAAGGGTATTTGCCCCGTGTTCCACAGATATCAAATGGCAGAATGAGACTTGAATTCAGGTTTGGATGGCTCTTGAGCCCCCTTCTCATTCATTGTACCACCCTGTCTCCCAGGAAAGGGACACAGCTCTCTATCCACCCAGAATACAATGCAGGTCTCCAAATTTTTGCAGACCATGTGCACGGCTCCACTTCAGCATTGGCATAGATTTTTCCTCAATGAGTAACAACGCAAACATTTTGTTTGGACCAGAACTTGCCAGACGTAACTGCCCCATAGTTGAAGGTATACTCTAAGGAGCATCTGATCCACACATTCCCCTGGATTTTCTAAGCCATGTTTGTTATTTATAAGCCAGATTATATTATCTTCACTCTCTTACAAAAATCCGTTATACAGGTTGTGTCCTGAGATTTGAGAAGATGGTAGAAAAAGCATTGATTTGAAGAATTCTCTTGGCCGGCGCCATGGCTCACTAGGCTAATCCTCTGCCTTGCCTCGCCAGCACCCCGGGTTCTAGTCCCAGTCGGGGTGCTGGATTCTGTCCTGGTTGCCCATCTTCCAGACCAGCTCTCTGCTGTGGCCCGGGAGTGAGTGGAGGATGGCTCAAGTCCTTGGGGCCTGAACCCCATGGGAGACCAGGAGAAGCACCTGGCTCCTGCCTTCAGATCAGCGTGGTGTGCCAGCCGCAGCGGCCATTGGAGGGTGAACCAGCGGCAAAGGAAGACCTTTCTCTCTGTCTCTCTCTCTCTCTCTCACTGTCCACTCTGACTGTTAAAAAAAAAAAAAAAAAAAGAATTCTCTCAATCACCAAAACTTTTCTGAGTGCTCCCTTGTGCCAGCCTTGTATCTGACATCTGATGTTGAGCAAAACTAGATTAGGTCTCTACTGTCATAGAATTGACATTCATTTGGTTCAAAATATAGACAACAATCATACACAAATTACAACTCTGACAAGCGCTTTGAAGTAGAAAAGCATGAGGTTAGATAATAATGGGATTTGATTTAAGTAGGAAATTATCACATAAAACCATGGTCAGAATGGTACAGAACAATGTATTTTTTGTCAGAATCCATGTACAAAGCATGCTTCATAGAATCAAATCAATTAAACATAAGAAGAGTCTTCAAAAAGTTCATGGAAAGTAAAATTAAAATATAACACGTACTTCCCATGAACTTTCTGAAAATCTCTCATCTATGCAGTACTTTGGCCTCTCTTTTTTCCTTTCATCTGATACCATGGTCCAAATCTAATCTAATCTAATCTGTTCCTTTAAAAAAAAAGGTTTATTTCTCTCTCTCTCTCCTTCTCTCTGTCCGTAACTCTGCCTCTCAAATAAATGAGAGAGAGAGAGAGAGAGAGAGAGAGAGAGAGAGAGAGAGAGACCATCCATTGGTTCACTCCCTAAATGGTCTCAACAGTCAGACTGGACTGATCCAAAGCCAAGAGCCTAGAACTTCTTCTGGGTCTCCCACATGGGTGCAGGGGCCCAAGGACTTGGATCATTTTCTACTGCTTGCCCAGGCCAGAGCCGAGAGTGGATTGGAAGTGGAGCATCAGGAACTCAAACCAGCATCAATATGGGATGCTGGTGCTACAGGCAGCAACTTTACCTACCACACCATAGCACAGCCTTCTGACACCTTCCCCCACCCCATTTCTTTTTAAAATGCTATGATCAGAATCAGCCCTTAAGGCATTCTGGTCTAGCTGAAAAGCCCACAAGAGCATTTCAGACATGGAAAGCCAAGACACTGAGGCGAAAGATGTCCTATATGAAGGATCTCAGTGGGTGAGACCCCAGGGGAAAGAAGCAGTCATCAAATAAGGATGCACTTTTCTCTAAAGGGAGGAGAGAATTTCCACTTTGCTTATGGCTTTGTCTAAATACTGATGGAGTTTGTGGACTCAAAAGGCTTCCATAGCCTACGCAGCTCATGTCAAGAGCCTCAGATAATCACTGAAGTCATACATCAGAATGTTAGCTGTTAAATTAACAAAAGAATCACTGTGCACTAACTTCCTATGCTGGACCTCTGTCCTCAAAGAGTTGTACTATAACTATATATAAGTGCTCCCAAAAGATGTACCATTCTTGAATGCTTCGTTAAAGTTAATTAAGTTTAAAAAAAAGTGAAATTAATTTCAAGATGCAATGACTTTGAACAGATCTCAACTCTACTGTTAAGGAACAGTTTTTTTTTTCTTTTGTTTTGTTTCTGTTTTTTTGTGATTTTTCTTTACCATGCAAACTGTTGACCTCTTTACTTAGTATAGAGTTGGTCTTCTGTGTATAAAGTTAATTGAAAATGGATCTTAGTGGAGAATGGAACTGGGAATGGGAGAGGGAAGAAGAGAAGGGGTGAGAGAGTAGGTGGAAGGGGGGTATGGTGGGAAGAATCATTAGATTCCTAAAGCTGTACTTAGGAAATGCATGAAATCTGTATTCCTTAAATAAAAGGAGTCTTTGGGGGAAAAAATTAAAAAAATAAAAAATAAAATGCTATGTTCAGATGCTTAAAGCTGGATCTGCTGCTTAATTTTATTAAGTAAAATATGATTCACTCTTTTTAAAAGAAAGATTTATTTATTTATTTGAAAGGCAGAGTTACACAGCGAGGGAAGGAGAGGCAGAGAGAGAGAGAGAGATCTTCCATCCACTGATGCACCTTCCAACTAGCTGCAATAGCCGGAGCTGTGCCAATCCGAAGCCAGGAGTCAGGAGCTTCTTCTGGGTCTCCCACATGGGTGCAGGGGTCCAGGGACTTGGGTCACCTTCTGCTGCTTTCCCAGGCAATAGCAGAGAGCTAGATTGGAAGTGGAGCAGCCAGGACTCGAACCAGTGCCCATATGGGATGCCGGCACTACAGGCAGTGGCTTTACCCGTTATGCCACAGCACTGGCCCCAATGATTCACTCTTTCTCCATGACTTTAGTTTAACTTTTGTATGTTAATTGCACATTTTAGAGATATTTTAATGCACATTTTGAGATATTTTAATGTTTACTATGAATAAAATTATTCTGGCTGAATTGATATGCAAAAAATAATAAATAACATTTTTAACTATAATATGATTTGTCACTAGATTTCTTTTTCCATTGTAACTTTGGTTGAACCTCAATGAAAAGCTGAAAAATTCCTTTAGTTTATTTTTAGGAGATTTTGAGAAGGTGTTAATGGATGACTTCCTGGTAGATCCTAGGGCAGTAAACATTTTGCAGCTATGAAAGCCAAAGGTCTTACATATCCATCAGCAGAAGAAAGTAAAAGTTCCCAATAAGCTCCTTCTCACCCTTGAACACTTACTCTTTATAGTAGAAGGGATCGAGTTCAAAACGTAAAAACCCATTTTCTGGGACAGGCATTTGGTGCAGCAGTTAAGATGCCATGTGGGATATCCACATGCATGTCAGGATGCCTGGGTTTTTCTGTGCACACTGGGATGCAGCCCTGACACCCATATAGGAGACTCGGATTGAGCCCCAGGCTCCTGCCTTCAGCCTGGTCCATCCCTGGCTGTTGCGAGCGTTTGGGGAGTGAACGAGTATTTCAGTCTTCCTCTCTGAATCTCTCTGCTTTCCAAATAAAAACATTTGAGGAATAACGAGAAGGAGGGGGAAAAGAAGGGGAAGACCAAGGAGAAGAAGAAGCTCTTGGGCCCGGCACCATGGCTCACTTGGCTAATCCTCCGCCTGCGGCGCTGGCATCCCATATGGGCACCAGGTTCTAGTCCCGGTTGCTCCTCTTCCAGTCCAGCTCTCTGCTGTGGCCCAGGAAGGCAGTGGAGGATGGCCCAAGTGCTTGGGTCCCTGTACCACGTGGGAGACCAGGAGCTCCTGGCTTCAGATCAGCACAGCGCCAGCCGTAGCAGCCACTTGGGGGTGAACCAACGGAAGGAAGACCTCTCTCTCTCTCTCTCTTTCTCTCTCTCTCTCTCTCATTGTCTGTAACTCCACCTGTCAAATAAATTTTTTAAAAAAAGAAGCTCTGAGAAACTTTAAAAACTTAAAATCAATTCATTTATTTACATTTCTGTTTACTGTGCAGGCTTTGGATTTTAAGAATAATCATTTTTAACATACATAAAGGTTATATGTATTTATACACAATGACGCATACAGCAATGCTCAAATCAGGGTAAATCTGTCTCCTCACTCATTTATCATTTCTTTATGGAGAAAATACTTGAAATCCTTTTTCCTCATCTGCATTTTTAGACAAATATACAGTGTATTTCCATTATCTGAAGTCACTACTAAGGAATGGAGTACCAGCACTCCTTACACCTGTCGTACCATCACCTGTCGTGCCCATTAATTATCCATTCCCTATCCCTTCCTCACCTCTCTTCTCTCTGGTAACCACCAATTAACCTTCCACCTTACACCAGAAGCTGCAATCCGACTCAAGCACGCTGGTTAGAGACACCTTGCCCACCCAGTCTTCAGTGGGAGGAGCCAGGCCCACAGGGCAGGCCCTGCCAGTGGATAAGCAGTCTTCTGGGAAAGCTGCATCAATGTCATCATTATCCCTTGACAGCTGGGGGACAGCAGCGTTGAGCGGACAGCCACACACCTGACATTGCTCATCCTTAGAAAAGTGTTCTTTATTATTTTTTATACCTTGACCTTAAAAGATGTGCTGTCCCTGTTAAGTGACCTTTTGCTGACTTTATGAGATATGCTGATTAAAGAGAAATCCTTTTCCTAACATGACAAAAACACTTTAAAATATTTGCTGTGCTTGGGAGATATACTTTATTTTGAAACTCAATATTCCAAGTCAGCAAAACTACAAGTGAATTTTTTTTTCTATCTTCCTTTAAATTAAAAGTATGCCTGTAAAAGTTCAAGGTCCTTTGAAATCTTCAGGAAAGTTTGGATAGCTGCCATGCGTCTAATTCCTAACTTCTGCCTCGTTAAAATTATGTTGTGGTCGCTGAGTTGGAGCAGTGTGAAGGCACTCGCCATTAGCAGAAAGACAAGAAAGATGCTCCCACAGGACTGATCCCAACACAGGTTCCACTTGGATTTGACAGAAATGTTTCATTTAGGCAAATTACTTCTTTCCAATCAATCTTTGCTGTGTCACAAACCTGACTATTGGTCCCATCTATTTCTACATTGGATATCTGTGAGGACATTTGAAAAATGAACAGGTCTTAATAATTGGTTACATTAATAATTTAGTCATTTATTGTTTGTTTATGTCTTGATTGTGAAAGCTTAAACTACAAAGTAAAATATTCACCATTTCTTTGTTTATTAAACACTAGAAAGATGAATAAAAAATTATATTCAGACTGGAAGTAATTCAGAAGTAGCAATGCCCTTATTGGTACAGCCTTAGCACAACTTTGTAAAATAAAGTTAAACAAAGAAACCAGTGGACAGCAGCTGTGATCCAGAATCTGAGTTCCAGGAGCTCTATGCAGCTATCTTCCAGCACTGGTTGTCAAAGCTACCTGCAGATAGATTAGCACGACAGTAAATTCATTAGACTAATGGGACATGAAATTTACCTTCATTCTTTTAGCACATGTGCCTTTTCTCCCCACAAAAGTCACTTTTGCTTCTAAATGTAGGTATCGTTTATAATCAGTTATGCATTTTAACAGACACAAAAGAAATAGTCACTGTGATTTTCAGAGGTTGAAATTGCCCTTTTATCCCAAAATATCAGAATACCAGTAACTTAACCCAATCACTTCTCTATATCTAAGTTGATGGTGAGTTGAAATCAGGTGACAGGTCTTGGAGTCTACTGATGGTCTCAGCTCTGGTGCATGGGATAGCTTTAATAACCTTGTCTCAGATAAGCATCTCTTCTATTTTTAACTTTTCTGTAAGAAGAATAGGTGCTGCCTGAATTTTTCTACTCCTCTCAGTTTCTCTCTGGAGACTTTGAGTTGCTTGTTGTGTTTCTGGAAATTCAAGCTGATGTGATGAGCTATTTTCTTAACTCTTCAATCTTCGTTAATGTGCTTCTAGCATCATAAAAATTGGTAGGCCACATTACAAAAAAGAAACAAGTGTTCCAGGCAAAGTTTGTACTAAAACAATCATGGGGTTTCTCATCCATGGACCCCAGGAGCAATCAGCCAGAAACAATAATGCCAGGCAGAGGTAGAGAAAAATTGCATGCAATGGTAACACAACACAAGTCACCTGTGGTCACTCGAAGTTTCCCTGTGCTCACCTCCAATCAGATGTGCCTTATCCAGCTGATCTAAGAAAAGCTAGGAAAATGAAATTCATCCTGGATGAATGAATACAGTTGGAAAGGAATCACTCCAACACCAGAGAAAATAAACTCAGCAGTGGTAAGAGAAAAAAATAAACAACTGGGGTGGTGGTAAATAAGAGGTAGTTTAGAAAGCCGGCTGGCGATGTGTGACTGTCTGCTGGGCACCCCAGGTGAGAGCACTTCTCTGTCTCAGGAAAGCAAGGGAAGATCAAAGAACCATGCACAGGAGCCACTGCAGTGTGCTTGGGATATCTGCCTAACATGTTATCATCTATGTCAATTTGTCAGAACTTCTCACTTCTAAAATGTCTAACCACTCCGCACTTTTAAAATGTTGACAAAGCAAATGCTTTTTAAACATGAAGCCTTTTAATATTTTATTTATTGCCTTTCAAAGTAACATTTTTAATTTACAAAATATATATGTATATATTCCATTAAATGAAGAGTTCAACAAATAAAAATACCATAGTCCAGCAGGAAAATAGGCATGAGCTTACACAATGATCACAGGAACAGACGTTCAGCTTCACCCACACAAAGTACATTTTAAAATCCTCATAAAATCATTAAACTATAGTAGTATATAATTCCTATCAATTTGTTTGATAAGTATTCAAAACAACGTTTGAGAAGACACTATATTTGCAGCAAAACTGATACTTAATTTTAGTTCAGACATATAAGGGAGCACACACAGTATCTGTCTATGTCTGGCTTATTTTACTCAATATGATGACGTTCAGACCCAACCATTTGGTGTAAATGATAGAATTTCATTCTTTTTTATAGCTGAAAAAAATTCATTTTGTGTGTGTAATTACATTTCTTTATCCATTCATCAAATGATAGACACCTTTGGTTGATCACATATTTTGGCTGATGTGAACAGCGTTGCTATAAACCTTGTGGTGTAGGTGTCTTTGATATAATGTTCATGTGTTTTTGATATATACCCAGTAGAGGGATTGCTGGATCATATGGCAAGTCTATTTTGAGTTTCTTAAGAAATCTTGGTGTGGATTAAGATGGCAGAGCAGGGAGGGAGTTACTGCTCTAGTCTAGGAGAAGATAGTTTTTAAAGAGAGGAGAGAGTGCAGTCTCAGAGTTAGAGAGAAAACAGCAGAGGAAACTCTGCAAATTAGAGGGACACAGTGGACCTAAGTGGAGGTCATGGACACTCACAACTCAGGACCCCAGCAGCTGAGAGCCTCCACACCAGTGTTGGAGAGGAGCTGAGACCAGACTGCAGCAGCCCAAACCACTGGTGAAAAAGCTGCAGGAGGAGCCTAGAGGGAATCCAGCTTTGAGCCCCATAGGGCATAAGTGTACCTGCCAAACTAAAGCAGAAAAAACAAGGGGTGGGGAGGCACGTTTCTTTCTCCTCTATCACCCTGCAGTGGCATTCTGTAACAAGCTGATAGACAGCAGGTGCCATTTGGACATATGTAACAGCTGTACCAACTCATGTCCATATCCAACAACCAGCCAAGAGGATACTTCTGAGTCTGGTGGGGAGAACAGACTGGGGGCTGGGTGCTCGTGACTGTGGGAGGCTTGTGTACCAGGTCTATGAAAACACTAAAGCTGTGTGGGAGGACTCAGGGTGTGGCAAAGACTTTGGGCAGTCACTGTGGAAGGCTGCACATGCTGAGGGCTCCCTGTTGCCTTCGTCGGGGACATTAGTGGGGAATCTGAGAAGATTCTTTGTGTGATCCTTGTGGCAGAGTGGATGAATAATATTCCCACTGGGGCTAGCACCCAGGCACTGGTCTCCTTTGAGGAGAGGATTTAGTTGAGTCTATGCCAACAGACAAGAATAAACCTCACCTCTGATAATAAATATAAATAAAAAAGGATTTACCATGCCAAACCTGGGTGTGTCACCTCAGACAGGCCCTTCACCCTGGAGAACTGAACAGAGCTCCCTGGCCACACCTACCACACACCTCTAGGTATTCACTGAAAGCAGACACTCCACTAATCTACAGAGGTAGGGTGAAAAGATAAAAGCTGCCACAGTGAAAAAACAAAGAAAGCAATGAGTATCTCCACAAATGCCAAATAACAAACGCACCAATTCAAGAAACAAGAATAAGGAAGACAACTTGACACCCCCAAAAGAACACAACATTTAAATACTAGATTGTGAAGATGATGAGATTGAAGAAATGCCAGAAATGGAATTCACAAAAATTGATCATAGGATTACTTAGCAGGAATCAGAAGCAAAAGCATGAATTAATGAAATCTGTACATGATGTGAAAGCAAATTTCTCCCATGAAATAGAGATCTTAAAATGAAATCAAAATGACATCTTGGAAATGAATAATTCAATATTACAAATAAAAAGCCAAGACACTGTGACAAAAAAAAAAAATGTCCTACATGAAGGATCTCTGTGAGAGACTCCAGTGGAAAGAAGTGGCCATCAAAGAAGGACATACTTTTCTCTGAAGGAGGAGAGAACTTCCACTTTGTTTATGGCCTTGTCTAAATACCACAGAGTCCATGGATTCAGAAGGCTTCCATAGCCTAGGCAGCTCATGTCAAGAGCCTTGGGTGATTACTAACATTATACATAAGAGTGTTAATTGTTACATTAACAACAGGAGTCACTGTGCACTTACTTCCCATGTAGGACCTCTGTCCTCAATGAGTTGTATTATGAGGATTAACTGTAAAATTTGTTCTCAAACAGTTTGCGTGTGTTTGTATGCAAGTTGTTGAAGTCTTAGTTTAGAGTTGGTCTTCCGTGTACAAAATTAATTTAAAATGAATCTTAATGGAGATTGGGACTGGAAACAGGGAAAAGAGGAGTAGGTGGGTGGGAGTGGGGATGAGAGGGAGGATATGGTGGGAAGAAGCACTATGTTCCTAAAGTTGTGCTTATAAAATCTGTACCCTTAAGTAAAAGATTTCTTTGGGAAAAAAGAGATCTCTATGCTGCTTTCTACAGTGACTGCATTAGTTTACTTTCCCACCAAAAGTGCATGAGTTCCCTCTCCCCATCCTCGCCAACATTTGTTGCCCTCTCTCTTGGGTGATAACTATTCTGACAGGGGTGAGGTGATAGCTCATTGTGGTTTTGATTTGCATTTCCCCAGTGACTAGTGAATGTTTAGCATTTTTTCATATATTTGTTGGCCATTTTCCTTCTTTTGAGAACTATCTTTTCAGGTACTTTGCCCACTCATACTTGGATGGGTTGTATTTTTGTTGTTTTTCTGGTGTGTTGTATGTAGTTACAAATGCGTGTCTTGGCATTCACTTTGAGCTACCTAAGGAAAAGCTGAAGCTTAGATTAAGCAGTGAGTATTGTTCACTGGTAGCATTAAAGTGCTGACACTGTTCAGTATTTTCTAGTTGTCACATAAAATTAAACAAAAGCATCAACTCTTAGGAACCATAGAGTGTAAACAAGTGGACAGAGAAACGCTCCCCTTTTGTGAGAATGCTGGGGAGAGTGGAAATTTATGCCATTATCAGAAAGCCCTTTCCTGTCGCGAGTAAGCTGGTGTGCATTTGTGCAGCCCAATGCCAAGGAAAGCGCCAAGTCCATTCCACCACATACGACAAAACTGGCCAGCAGTTGCTTGGGCGAGCAGCTAGCTCGGGGCTGTGCCCGGGAAAGGGACATGAAGGTATACACGATTGTTTCCACAAGAAAATAAAAAGGAGGGTTAAAGAGTAAACAACACAACTCATGGGAGAGGAAAAGAAAACATTTTCTGATGTGAAGGCTCGATTTGAAGAGGGCAACCTGGAAAGGCGAGGCAATTCTGCAGCTGTTCCAGGTGTGACAGCTCTGTCTCTGCGTGAGGACTGCGGTCAGCAGCAGGGGCTGTAGCGTGAGAGATCGCCCAGCTGCCTCTGCAGTGAGCATTTCCACCAGCCATCCTAGTTCTTGCACCATAGTTACAGCACTCCTGGAAATGGCATTTAGGAGAAGGCAAAACCACTTGGCACACGCAATGTTTGGTGAAGACATGTTATCATCTTACAAATGTGAAATATTTATGTTGGCTGGAGAATGGGAAGATCCAGTGTGAAAGAAGTTGCACATGGCTGGCACCACGGCTCACTAGGCTAATCCTCCGCCTGCGGCGCTGGCACCCCGGGTTCTAGTCCTAGTTGGGGTGCCGGATTCTGTCCCGGTTGCTCCTCTTCCAGTCCAGATCTCTGCTGTGGCCCAGGAGGGCAGGGGAAGATGGCCCAAATCCTTGGGCCCTGTACCCGCATGGGAGACCAGGAGGAAGCACCTGGCTCCTGGCTTCAGATCAGTGCAGCACGCCACTGTGGCAGCCATTTGGGGGGTGAACCAACGGAAGGAAGACGTTTCTCTCTGTCTCTGTCTCACTAACTCTGCCTGTCAAAAAAAAAAAAAAAGTTGCACAGAATTGCAGTTATTAAGAATTGGTAGGAATACATAGACATAGACTTGTGATTTTGGTTAAGTACAAAGTACTGTTGGGTAGGATCTTGACCTTTGCTGAAGTCCCACCGCCAGAGAACAGAGTCTAATTAGAATGGATACTCAGTTAATTTAAAGGAAGGCTGACAAAAATGGTTTTAATTCGTTTTCCTAGATGGTATTGTACAGGCATTTTGCCAGATGTAGTTTCAAAGAAAAAAATGCAAAAACAAAAATAAGATGCAAATGACTCCCAAGTGTGCTAGTGTGTCTTCAGGAAATGTTAGGAGGTTGTCTTCTGTTTTTAAATTTGCTACTTGCCCTCAGAAGCCCTCAAAAGCTGAGCTGATAAAACCCTTCCAGGTTTATTCTAGGCTGTTTCCATCTGACTAAGTACATTTTTTCATCTTGTGACTTTACTATCAATTTAAATTCTGAAGGTCAATATCAAATGCAACAGTGGGACTTCTAGGTAGGATTAGTGAAAATCAAAGTGCAAACATAAACTAAAGACGTGATTTCTAATGGATTATAAGAAAAGATGGGAAATGTAACAGACTTCAGTGTCAAGAGTATGTATTTAGGAAATGTGGCACTTAAAAAAAAAAAAAACGAAGTGTCAAAAATGCTGTGTATTGGTAGAATGGGATTATTCCCAGCTCTTTGTTTTTAACAACATGTCAGAGTTTGGTTCCTGTTTACCTAACACAAAGAAAACAAGGCTATTGTGAAGCCTGCCACGTCTGCTTACATAACACGCCCCACAAATGTGGAAATGAATACTGCTTCCTGCTCCAGACTGAAACAGAGAAAGGGGCTATGCAGTGTTTGCAATAAGTATGATCAATAAAGCCTTAGGTTAAATGACAAACACCACTCCTACCTTCCTACCTGGCTTGAGACGATATCAAATGACTTTTTGTTTTGTCAGCTTATTCCTTCCAAAGATTGTGTCCTTAACTTATTCATTCTGAAAAAGCTAGAAATAACAACATAGAAAATGACACACAGTGTCATGCAACATTCATTTGTTGGATGGATGGATGGATGGGTGGATAAATAAGAGTATGTGAATGAATCCTTTTCTCTAAACCAATCCTACTTGTTTCTCTTCATAACTGAATCGTATCACAGTCCTAACATCTCATGGGATTCTAATGCAAGAGTTAAGAATATAATCCAGGGTCAGTGGTGTGGTATAGAAGGCTAAGCCTCTGCTTGCAGTGTTAGCATCCCATATCGGTGCCAGGTCAAGTCCCAGCTGTTCCACTTCCCATCCAGCTCCCTGCCAATGTGTCTGGAAAAGCAGCGGAAGGTGCCCCAAGTACTTGAGCCCCTGCACCCACATGAGAGACCTGAAGGAAGCTCCTGGTCCCTGGCTTCAGCCTGGTCCAGCTCTGGCTATTGCAGCCATCTGGGGAGTGAACCAGCAAATGGAAGATCTCCCCCTCCCCCTCCCCCCCTCCCCCTCCCCTCCCCCTCCTTCTCTCTGCATCTCTGCCATTCAAGTAAATAAATCAAGAAAGAAAGGAAAAAAATGAATAATCTCAAACAAAAATGAAGGCACTTAAAAGGTTTCTAAAATCTTTTTCAACGTTGACAGCCTAAGCTTTTACAGTTTTTGGGTGTAAGCAGTGAAGCTTACATGAGATGTAGGATACATGTGGGATAACAGAATTGTGGCATGATTGGGGCATATTTCTTGTTTTGCTGCGTGTTTCCAATGTATCCCAGATGCTAGTGAAACAGATGAGCTCTCTATGCTGTACAACTACGTGGCATTGCCAGACATTGAGTTCTTTCCCCCCTGCCTCATGTGGCAAGTTTCATAATACGACCATTCTTCTCTCCTTCCCCACCCCACCCCAAGACACTGAATGCCCAGTGATTCATAACAGCTTTCACCTTGGCTCTGGGCGAGTCGACATGGTGTTTACTTTGGTCATATTATTAGCCACATTCTTCACGATCCTCTGCAGCGTCGAAGATAAAGCACATCGCTGGTGTTCCTTACTAAGCGAATTCTGACACTGGTACAGGAAAAGATGACAGGACTGAAATAGCATCGCTTCAGAGAAAGGAAATTCACTTGGTGGTTGTATTAGTCAGCTTTTCACAACTTCAACGAGAATACCAGAGTAGTTTCTTAGGAAGGAAGGTTTATTTTTGGCTTCCAGTTTGAAGGCTCACAGGCCAGCATGGGGCAGCCCTGTAGGCTCGGGCAACTGGGAAGCTTGGAGGATGGGGGAGGGGCAATCATGAGATGGGCAGAGACACAGGAAGCGGCTCTGCTTCCCTAACCAACCATCTAGAGAATGAGCGTCCAAGGGCAAGCCCCAGTGACCTGAAGACCTCCTGTTAGGTTCACCTCCCAGATGTCATAATTAGATCAAATCACCACCCTTACTGCATGAACCATAAATGTTAATTCAGTAACTGTTAACATAAGACTTCAGGATTCAAACATCTGCATGAGTAGGGAAGGCAAATCCCGTTCTACTCATTACACAGCTAAGCATTGTACATTCTGTTTGAAGATAAGGAGGATGACCATCTACACATTCATGAGCAAAATAGAAATCAGAAGGACAATGCCTCCCCACCAGACCCCAAATTGTAATTTCTGTCCCATCAGTGGTTTTGATTTCCCAGAAATCGTTCTACAAGGAGCTGAAAAAGTGTTCTCATAGCTGCAAGTCTCCTGGCCACAGAGACAAAAGAATTCTATCTTGAGTTCAGTGTAGTCTTCCATGTAAGGATTATCTTTGCATTCAATTATTTACTTACTTTATAAACTTTTTATCCATGCTAGCCTCCATATAAGGTCATGCAGTGCCGCAAGACTATTTCAGAGCTGAGTGAAAGCTATAAGACAACCATCTGGGCAATGCTGAGTGGGCAATGCTGAGTGCAGGACCAGGCATATAGACAGCCCTCACTTTCCATACCTCCCATGGGCCACTCTCGAGTGTGGTAAGAATCAGCACCAGGCCCAGAACAGAGCCCCTTCCTGCATTAACCATAGTAACATCATATCACCAGGATTTCAAGATCTATCTCCTGTACATTATGCCAACCTCTAGAAAGTTTTCATTAGAAAGAGTACTATAGTTTCAACTTTCAGAGAGTTGTAATGTTAATGAACTATAAAAACATTAACTAGTGATCAAAGTGAATCCAAGTGGTAGCCAATTATATATTATAGGGTTGAGGGACACTTGGTTTTTCCAGACGAGCATTCATTAGCTCAGAGCATTGATTTCTGACTGATTTTCATTAGACCAAAACTGCTCTAAATCCCAGCTCTTTTTATCTTTAAAATGTCCAGGGTTGTTGTAAAGATGAGAAATAAAGTACTTAGCAACGAATCGTAGCTGATTTTCTAAGCCGAAAAGGCTTCCTGAAGGAGATAACATTTGAGTTCATCCTTAAAGGATGACAGAATTGGATAAATAAAAAGTGGGTAATGTTCCCATTTGAGCAGTATCATGAAACAAAGGCTCAAAACCATTCTGCTTATCTTACCCAAAATGCAAATGCTCAAAGATTCACCTTAATTGCATCTAAAACACTTAAAACTCATTTTCCCCCAAAATGAAGCGTCACTTGCAATCTATCAACCGAGAACTATATAAGAAATTCCCTGGCTGCTTTCTGGGTTTTAATGGACTAATTACTCTGGCTGAGTTCTAATCCCGGTTTAGTTGCAGTCTCCATGGGGCTTCTCTCTGTAGTTCCTCACTCCAGATGTTAGGAGGATTAACCAATCAATTTGAAACACCTTGTAAAAACATGTCAGGCTTACTGATTCCTTTCTGAATTAGTTCCTGTTCAATCCACATTTTTACTGTGATGGGTTTTAGGCATGTACGACTGTGCACACCTGACCCAGAACTCCAAAATTTACCCAGCCTCTGTGGCTTGCATCTTTTCAGGATTGCACAAACAGCAAAAACAGTGTTTCTAAATTCTACTTAAACTAGGGACTCCCCAGGTAAGGTTGCTGAGATGTTCCATGCAGATCAGTTTAAGATTGTTTCTTTTCCATTTAGCAATATTCATGGATATGTTGCCAAAATCTCAATACTAAACACACACAACACACACACACACACACACACTTAAAAATCACAGTGAGAATTCCACTTGGTTGTTTTTGCTGTGTTACTAATCTTAACATCCAGAACAGACAGGTTCTCCCACGCCCACCTCTTTTTTTTCATGAGAAGGAAATGTAAATTATCACATCTGTTGGTCCTAGTGGAGTCCCAGTGACGACACCACAGAAGGCTAAGCTAATAAGAGCAGTTGTGTTGTGTGCAGCCATCTTCCTCCGTCAGCTCCGAGAGCCCCGTGGGCGACACTGTGAGCCGTGTCACCCCAGCACTCTGCGAGATGAGCTGTGCTCAGCTGGAAATCAGCCACACACAGCTCAGGACCGATGCTTGAACTGAAAACAAAGACTGAGCCTAACACACAAACAAGAGAGCAGACCAAGCAGAGGGAGCAAAGTACAAAAATGGGTCTTCTTGATACATCTTTCCTGTCCAAATAGGTATGCTTCCAGCTGCCAACTAACAAGGATGTTCACAGTCCCATTGATTGTTATAGCTGTAGCGGCTATGAGGAATGATATCAGTTGACCATTTTCTAGAAATACTTTTCCTGCAACAAAACTTTGCTGTGTTGGGTTGAAAAGAGCTGTGCTAGGTATTGTGCTTCTTAAATATGGATTTTAGGGCTGGTGTTGTGGCACAGCAGGTTAAGCCACCACCTGCAACACTTGCATCCCATATGAGCACTTACTTGAGTCCTCGTTGCTCCAGTTCTGATCCAGCTCCCTGCCAATGCACCTAGGAAAGCAGCAGAAGATGGCCCAAGTGCTTGGGCCCCTGCCACCCATGCATGAGGCCCAGATGAAGCTCCAGGATGCTGGCTTCAGCCTGGGCCAACCCTGACCATTACAGTCATTTGGGGAGTAAACCAGCAGATGTGAGATATCTCTCTCCCTCCTTCCCACACTTTCTGCAACTCTACCTTTAAAAACAAAATAAATCTTTAAAATAGAGAATAGATTTAATATTGAGATAACCTTTTGTAATTATTTACTAGGTAATCTGCACTCCCCAGATGTGTCACGGCAGACAGGTAAGTTATAACCTGGAAACACTGCATATCATAGACAACCAATACACCTGCCTTTACTCACTGTCCCTTGGCTATACTAGCCCATAGGCAAATAAGTCAGTGCAGACAATGTTAGGATTTTATTATTTATTCCCTTTAAGATTTATTTCCCATTGGCATACAAGATTACTTCTAGATTTCTTAGAAAAAATAGAATTGAAAGATAAATTTGGTGCAAAAATTCTTTGAGATTCATGTTTTTTTAAATACACACTTTCCATGAACTTTTTGAAAACTTCATGTATACGTGGATTTAAATTTTTTATACTAACATAAATTTATATTTTAATTCCATTCTTCAAGCTTTTGACCAGTCATAAATTTTAACCTTTAGCAAGACACACAAAATATACCATTTCCTGATGATGCCCGATGTCCTTATACTGGTGCTCAAATATGAAATAGCTTGATTTACAAAACTTTGCTCATGGACAGCATATATGCAGCTTTTTTAGAAAAGCCAAAGTTTCAAAATAATTTTAAAAAGAGATGCACATCTTTTACATCTCAGTAAAAGAACCAGCCCTATTTGAAGAAGAAAAAATAAAACCCTGTGATAAAGCACTGCTGAGGAATTCCACCTCAAACACCGAGCCCAGACTCAGCGGCGACACCGAGTAGGTGGCTGTGTCCTCGCACATAGCAGCTGCGCTCCCCACACGGAACTCGGGACTCTGCTCCGTGAAGCAGCACTCACCTCACACCCACACTGCACCGCCTGGGTCAGGACTCCTCTTTGAAGAGGTTTCAAAGTGAAGCGAGATAAGAAGCACATTTTCAGAAAGAAGCCTTCCGACAGAGGACTGCAGAGTGAGAGCGGAGTGCACGTGCGCCGGCAACTGCCAAGTACACCTGCCAGGGCCGGCGCAGGTGCAGGTGGGGCAGCCACCCAATGAGAAACGGGACGGCTGTTCTCCCTGGATGGCATCCGAGAGAGGCAGGCAGGCAGGTTCCTTCCTAAACACCAGGCCAACGGGCGTCCATTAAAGACACTGAACAGAGGAGGAATTTATAACTTGTTCTGACTTACCAACTAGGGAGAATCTGCCCCAAAGAGTGGAAGCCGACTGATTCTGCTAGTTACTGAGTATTCGACGTATCAGTGCTGGGGAATGCTGTACAGCAACTGGTACAGTGTGGGGACCCATGGATAGGCCAGCCATGGGACCCCCCCATGGTGGGCGTGGCTTATAGCAGTAATGTGGATGTAGCAGCTGATTGAACTTTTCATCTAGCTGAGGATCGTGGAAAACAAGATGGCGCTGATGCCCTGCCTGCTGCGTGACTCCACAGCTGATCGTGATCAAGTGCCGGATTGGAGAGCTCTGTGCAGGGACTGTGATTGATTGACTGTGATTGGTTGAATTCTGGATATAAGCAGAGAGCGAGAGAGAGAAGGGGGCACGCCAGCTTTCCCCCTTAAGGAACGTGCGCGCCATCTCCATCTCTTCCCCCTTCTCCCGGTTCCCCCACTCTCTTTCCCACTCCTTCTAAGTAAAAGTCTTCTGAAGACCGATTAACTGCAAGCAGCATCGTTCCTTCTGCGGCCGAAGGAGTCAACAAGTGGTGCTGTGACTCGGATGCACAAGTGGTGCCGTGACTCGGATCTTGGATCGTCGGACCGATCGCTGGAAGCAGGAAGTAAGAAAAGGATAAACGTCCATAGACGGGAATCTAGGCTGGTAAAGTGAAAGGCCTAGGATTACAGCCGCGGTTCCATCGTAAAGATGGGGAGTAAAACGCCAGAAAGGCGGGAGTAAAAGGAGAAACGTGCATACACGGGAATCTAGGTGGGTAAAGTGAAACGCCTAGGATTATAGCCGCGGTTCCGTCGACAAAAGACGGGAGTAGAACGCCGGAAGATAGGCGGGAGTAAACCGTCGACAAAAGACGGGGAGTAGAGCGCCGGAAGACAGGCGGAAGTAAACCGTCGACAAAAGACGGGGAGTAAAATGCCAGAAAGGCGGGAGTAAACTGTCGACAAAAGACAGGGAATCTAGGCGGGTAAAAAGGCCTAGGATTATAACCGTGGGGAGTGGATGCCAGAAGACAGGCAGGAGTGGACCGTCAACAAAGGACGGGGAGTAAAATGCCGGGAAATAGGAGGGAGTGAGCCGTTGTAAAGACCGGGAGTAAAACACCAGGAGAAAGGCGGGAGTACTGATTGTGATTGATCTTACCATATGTTTCATAAGCAATAGAGCCTGTTCGTCAGCGACATGGAGAAGCAAAAATCCTCCACTGTATGGATTTATATATTGGAAGCAGTGTTCATAACATTAAGCTCATGTCTGCAGGAGGCAGGAAAGGTTCAAAAAGATACTGTAGTTGGATATTTAGGACTTGGGCTTACACCAACAAATTCGGCCCCTTTGGAATTTGCCATTGCTACGACAGGACTAAAAACCTTAAGTGACTTTCGAAAACTATGTGGAAATCTAAAATGGATACGGCTGTATTATAATGAGAGGAAGAAGCACAGGAAAAAAGGCTGTGATAAAGACTATAAAGACTCCATTACAGACGCAGAGAATAGGGTTAAAAAGGCGAGCCGTAAAACAGTTCATTAATGCTAATCGTGGTGAAGTGTCCGAACTACCCATTCTGTTTTTGTATTATGTACTAACTTTACCCCTATTATTGATAGGAATGCTTGAGCAGATTATGCTTGGTTTGCTTTATAAAAGAATGTAAATGTTTCAATTTATCTTTAAAATTGTTTGACCATCTATGTCTTTAGTTTAACTTTTGGCTTGCTGAAAGTATTGCTTGATCATTTACTATTGATTTGTAATTATGAAGTTTGTTAAGGGGTTTATGATTTTGTACTGAGTTTTTGTCTGAGACTGATTTGCAATACCACCTGGAACAGTAATTTTACAAGGTTGTACTTAACAATATAGGCCTCACTTTTCTCACCAAGTGGGTGAAATGGGAGAATTTTGAGGTAACTAGTGTTTAAAGCATACAAGATATGTGGAGTGGTTGTCTGCATTCAAAATATGTGAGAATAGTACCAATTAAGCATTTTACTTTGAACCAAGTATTTCTTGAATAAGATGTATCCTTTGTGCCTAATTGCTAATGTGAAATTATGAAGGAATTTGCCAGAATTTATGTGTTGGATTTAAGTAGCCAGTAGTAAGAAAGCTGACTTAATTTGATTTGTTTTCTTAAATGTACTTAAGCTGTTAATTCATAATTTGATAAAACTGTTCTGGCTTTCAAAACCCCAATAGCCCAGAAGTTCTGATCAGAGCTGTAACACTCTGCCAGCAGCGTACCAACCTGGTAATTCGGCAGGCTATGCTAGCCACCTTGCGCTCTTACCCCCATGAGAAGTGTGGCTTAACATGATGGAACGGTAGCCAATAACGGGTAATTGCCGATGGGCGCACCTAGCAACCTAAGACAGAGGGTAGGACAAGCTTCCTATTACCTCCATGACGGGTAAGCAGGTTGCACGCCATTGGGAACCCAAGACAGGCACGTTTCCATGCCACTTAATATAATAAAAACGGGGGAGATGTGGGGACCCATGGATAGGCCAGCCATGGGACCCCCCCATGGTGGGCGTGGCTTATAGCAGTAATGTGGATGTAGCAGCTGATTGAACTTTTCATCTAGCTGAGGATCGTGGAAAACAAGATGGCGCTGATGCCCTGCCTGCTGCGTGACTCCACAGCTGATCGTGATCAAGTGCCGGATTGGAGAGCTCTGTGCATGGACTGTGATTGATTGACTGTGATTGGTTGAATTCTGGATATAAGCAGAGAGCGAGAGAGAGAAGGGGGCACGCCAGCTTTCCCCCTTAAGGAACGTGCGCGCCATCTCCATCTCTTCCCCCTTCTCCCGGTTCCCCCACTCTCTTTCCCACTCCTTCTAAGTAAAAGTCTTCTGAAGACCGATTAACTGCAAGCAGCATCGTTCCTTCTGCGGCCGAAGGAGTCAACAAGTGGTGCTGTGACTCGGATGGACAGTACAGAAAATACATCTCGTAACCATTTTTATTATGAAGGTGTTTAGCTGGGTTCCTTATCTCCAAAAGTAGGCACTGACCCTTAATCGTTGCTTTCTGAATCTCACCCTTCCTCAACTGGATATGTTTTTAAAGCTCCAAGTAAAATAGAATGAAAAGGGCCCTGGCAAGGGGTAAGGGGCTGGGGAGATCCATTTTCATCCACTTGGTAGCCGCTAATCTTGGCAAATCCTTTCCCTCTGGCCTTGGATGGTTCCAAACCCTTTATTTGCTTTCCCCATCAAGAAGCAGGAGGAGCTGCTCCCTCCATCCCGAAGCCTGCTCGCTTCTTCCTGGCCACCCTAAGCCTATGTGAGATAGCTCTGCCTCTGAGCCACAAAGACATTTTTGGCAGTTCAGTTCATTTGGAAATGTATCAAGGACGGCCTATGAATCCCTTCCACGTGACGGCTAGCTGACACATTGTCTGAGTTCTGAAAAGCCTATCTGTGAAGAAGCCATGGACTTGCAACTTGGAACACATTGTCAAGGTTGCTCTGCTATGGTTTGGATGTGGTTTGTGCCTCAACAGTTCACGTGCTGGAGGCTTGGTCAACAGTGTGCCAAAGTTGAGGAGGGGGGATCTTTAAGGGGTGATGCTAGGGGGTGGTTATGTCATTGGGAGTGATGCCCTCTGGGGGATCAAGATGCTCTGGGTGGTCCCCACGACTGACAGTGACCCCTCCCCCATCTGGCTGCCTGTCTTCCCTGCGGTCTCTCCCTCTCTCTCATGCTCCTTCCAGGAGGCCATCATCATCTGACTTAGTCATGGGCCTCCCCTGAGCTGTGCAGCTGTCAGATCCAGGCCCTCGAACCCCTGACCTGTGGCTACAAAAACCTCTTTTCTTTACAAATTACCCAGCCTCAGTGCTTTGTAATAGTCACAGAAAACGGACAAATAGCATCTCCCAAACATCCCCTTAGTACCAAATATGAGTTAACCGCAATAAAATAGTGAATCCACATTGTGTTGGCCTGGCCATCCATTTCACACTGTTTGTATGTGAACCTGTTCTCTCTGGATGTCAAGAAGGACGTCAGAAACACACTCTCCCCAAGGGAAGCCAGAACCATCTTCCCTAAGTGACTCCAATGATCCCAGCACTTCATCAGGGTGTCCTGAGAGTCCTAAGGGATTCCATGAGCTCTCCAAGTGTTTGCCGAGGGGATGCAGTCTTGACAGTCAGATGAAGGCTTACACACACCAGGAGTTTGTTCGATTTTCCTAAATCAGGACCTGTCTAGGTTATACTCTGGAAATGTCCCTTAAGGGGCCAGGGTCGTAGTACAACAGGTTAAGCCACTGCCTGTAATGCCAGCACCCCACATGGGAGCATTGGCTCGAGACCTGGCTGCTCCACTTCCAATCCAGCTCCCTACTAGTGCACCTGGGAAAGCATCAGAAGATGGTCCAAGGGCTTGGGCCCCTGCACCCACGTGGGAGACCCAGCTGGAGTTCCTGATGCCTAGCTTTGGCCTTGCCCAGCCATTTGAAGGGGTGAACCAGGGTACAGAATCTCTCTCTCTCTCTCTCTCTCTCTCTCTCTCTCAACCTTTCAAACAAAATTTCTTAAAAATAGCACCAAAAATTTAAGTGATATTTTAATCACGATTGTTCATTTGTTTAGGTCTTAGCCCTGCCACTAAACTGTGAGCTTCTTGAATGCAGAAAGCAGATCTTTGTCATCTTTCATCACTCAGTTACTCAGCACATAACTGGCCTCAGTGAGTCTGGATGGATTTGCTTTTCATTTGAATTTCATTATTGATTTGGAGAATGTGATGTGACCAATGCCATTTTAATAAACAAGTAAATACCAGAAACTTGAGTGCTAGGGACCCTCTTAGCCTTTGCATATGCAAACAAACCAGGCTGTTAGCCGGATGCAAAGCCAAGCACAGGATGAGCACACAGGTGGGGATGGCCTCTGGGTGCCTGCTTGCCCCCACACAGGGAAGCCTTGTCCACAGGCTGAGGGTGCCACTGTGCTCCAGATGGCTCCTCTAACAGCAGCGACGTTGCTTATTGCAAAGGCCCTTCAGCTGGCCTGTCACTCTGGCCATTGCTGGCTGGCTGTCCAGCTGGCTGTCATAGTCTCCCCTCCAGTCAAGCATGTACTTCCAGTTCCCAAATCACATTTATCAATGTCCCCGTGTGTGACAGGCATTCTGGAGAGGAGGTGAGAGCATCCTGGCAGGATGGCCTTCCAGCAGGCACACCAGAATGATGGTGTGCTGCCTTTTTCATACAAAATTAATAAATCTCAGGCTCACCTTGCAAAGCCAGAAAGCCCAACAAAGTCAACTCTGCCTCCCAAAATTCATTAAATTTTTGAGGGGGCATTAAAAAATGCTCCCCAATTTTGGATCCCAAAAATACTTTTTCAATGATGATTTTTCCTACTAGTAAGCATGTTTGTTTAATTTCAATGAAAAAAAGATAATCTGCCATAATCTGAAAATCCCCTAAGTGTCACCATGACAGTCTGCAGAAGTGTAGAACAGAAAACGCTTTAGCAGAATAACGCAATCATGCCACAAAGCTTTTCCTTCTTTAGTGTCGTTCAGCACATTATAAACACTAGCTGGTGAAATGTTATCTACGTGGGATTGAATAATCAGCCTTGATTCTTGGCATAACTTGGCACAGGAGACAATGAGGACGATGCAGTTAATGCTTCTACTTCATCAGAATTGCTCCAGAGGTCTTTCCCCGTACTAGCTGGCTAGATGGCTGGCCCCAGTCTGATATTTCAGTATTATTCATTTATTTTAAACTCCTGTCTCCTTTTGATGGATGTAAAAATCTTGTGGATTCCATGATGTTGTTTAACATAACGAAAATAAATTCAGCACTATGACTCAAATCCAATCAAAGCAAGGGGACTGATATCGTCCTGATATTGATCAATATCCCAATCCTATGCACCCCCTTTCTGAATATTCCTGTCCCAGGAGGTACAGAGAAGATGGCCAGCCTCCGCAGTTGGGAGCTATTGCCAAAATGGGTAAGTACCCGGCTGTGCTAAGAGGAGACAGAAAGCAAAACTTAACTAGTTAATGATTAGTTGATGAGTTAGCAGGGATAGAAATAGATATAGTTGATAGAGATAGATGGAGATGAGACACAGATATGGCAGTCAGCAGGAATGTAACACCCAGAAAGGAAGGAGTCAGGGGGTAGCAGCAAGAAAACAAGCTCCAGTTGTCTCCTGCAGCTGGTGGGGAACATCTGTGAGGACAAGCCTCAGGCCCAGGGGGTCCCAGAGGAGAGTGGGAGAGAAGCAAAGACCCGGTAGGGACCTCCATGTCCCTGCAGGTTTTCAAGGACGCCGCCCCGCTGGACGTGTGTGTGTATCCATCCCCATCCCCACATCTACCCTGAAAGAAGGATGTCTTGTTCCGAGCCTTTCCCGTGTTCCGTTCGGCTTGGGCCTGCTTCAGTATCCTTCCATTGAGGGTCCCTTCCTCCTGCCTCCTGCCCTAAAGGGTCCGTCGTGAACAGTAACTGTGGACTTGACTCTTCCTACCACGCCTTCTAGCCCCAAACACATCTTCCTTGGGCAACTGGCAGCTGCCACAGAGCGGCCTGGTGGCCAGGGAAAGGGTCAGGCTGGGAATCAGGAGAAGGGGCCACCGTGGCCGAATCCACCCAATGAGAGGCGATGGAACCCTCGAGAGAGGTTTGCCTCTGAGATTGACAAGATAAGGCCCGGCCTTTCAGCCTGCCTGGGTCCCTCCCAGAGTGCCAGGGACAAATGACCACACTGAGCAGCTCCACACGCCCCCTCTGTTCTTCCTCTTCCTTGAACAAAATGATCACCTTGTGAATAAGGAAATGCATTTGCATGGCCAAGCTAAGTGCTGGATTTCGTGGTGTGTGACCTTCATTCTCTGAAGGTCAGCCGGAACCCACCAGCGTCCTGACTGGCTGCACTGCAGCCTGAAACCAGAGGAGGTTTTTAGTTTTTCGCATAGCTATTTAAAAGTCATTCTGTAAGCTGCTTTCAATAAAAGGTTGAGGCATACTATTAAAGACATATATTTAAATTGTCAGGAAATGCTGAAGCCTGGAATACGCTTTACTATTTGTGGGAATAAGGAAATGGTAGTGGTAGAAAATGAAGACTTTGGGACAGCACCTGATGACGGGCTACACCTCTGAGCCCCGTTTTTCCATTTCAGGGATGGGATCCTGCTCTTGGCACATGGTAGATGGAAACTGAAAAATACACAGCTGAAGTTTTCAAAAGGTTGAACCTCCTTTATCTTATATCCTTGAAAAAAGTTTCTGAAAAACCAATCATCTTAGTAATGCACCGTTCTGACCTGCAATTATTCCTCAGAACAAAATATGGCAAGGGTTGATGGGAGTCGCTCTTCCTTAGCGTCGACTGTTTCTAAGAGAGCCAAGAACCTCGAATTGGATCGGAACACTTCTGCACACCTGAGAGCACTGTTGGGAAGCCAGGAACTAAACTGTTGTCTCTCTGAAAGAACCCTTGCAAAATTTATAGAAAACATGGCCAAAACTCGCATATAGCAAACTGATGAATTCTTTACTTAGTATATACTGAACCAATCTTCTGTATATAAAGATAATTAAAAATGAAAAAAAATCTTGGTGTTAAATTGGAAATTGCATAGAAAATTAATCAATTTTAAAAAAATGTATCATGTAGGATCTCTGTCCTTAATGTGCTATACATTGTGAATTAATAGTATAACTAGTACTCGAACAGTATTTTTCACTTTGTGTTGCTATGTGAGGGCAAACTATTGAAATCTTTACTTAATATATACTAAACTGATCTTCTGTATATAAAGAGAATTGAAAATGAACCTTGATTTGAATGCAAGGGGAGAGGGAGTGGGAAAGGGGAGGTTTGCGGGTGGGAGGGAAGTTATGGGGGGGGGGGGAGCCATTGTGATCTATAAGCTGTATTTTGGAAATTTATATTCTTTAAATAAAAGCGTTATAAAAAAAACTCGCATATAAAAAACTTACTGTTGGTAAATAGTAAAGATGAGGAAGAATGACTACAGACAAGTCATACAAGAGAAAAACCACAATGCTAAGCAATATATAGGAAAAAAACTTCATCTATAGGAGTGAAGAGCCATAGACTGAAATGAAAGACACTGTATGCAAATTGTCAGAGAAGCGAGTGTTGGTCTTCACTAACATTCAGTGTGTGGGGTAGGGTGAAGTTGGCTCTCATGTGTAGGTGACAGACAGAAAGCTCTGTAACAGCTCTGAAGAGTAATGTGGGAACAGCCATTGAGTGCCTCTAGACAAGTTTTACTGTTTAACAAAGTCTGTTTCTGCAAGTCTGTTTTGTTTTTATTTATTTATTTATTTTTGGTGCTTCTTCTTTTTTCTCATGTTTCTCTCGGCACTGTTTATATAACCTACAAAAGGAAACAAAATTAATGCAAAATTAGGTTCAGATTTATGTGAGCTTAAAATATAGCCAAAGGGCCTATGTCCCACATTGTAGTGCCTGGATGTGAAATCTGCCTCTGACTCCTGACTGTAGCTTCCTGCTCATGCAGATCTTGGGAGGCAGCAGGTTATAGCTCAAGTAACTGATCCTTTTTTTTTTTTTTTAAAGAGATGTATTTATTTATTTGAAAGTCAGAGTTATACAGAGAGAGGAAAGGCAGAGAGAAAGAGGTCTTCTATCCACTGGTTCACTTTCCAACTGGCCACAACAGCCAGAGTTGAGCTGATCTGGAGCCAGGAGCTTCCCCTGGGTCTCCCACGTGGGTGCAGAGGCCCAAGGACTTGGACCATCTTCTGCTTTCCCAGGCCACAGCAGAGAGCTGGATCAGAAGAGGAGCAGCCGGGACTCAAATTGGCACCCATATGGGATGCTGGCACTGCAGGCGGTGGCTTGACCCGCTACGCCACAGCACAGACCCTGTAACTGGGTCCTTGACATCCATGTAGGAGATCCTGCTCCTGGCTTTGGCCAGTCACAATCTCAACTGTTACAGGCATTTAAGGAATAGACCAGTGGATAAAAATTCTGTCTATCTTCACCCCTTAAATAAGTAAAAAATTAAAATAAAATAGATCTGCAATTGAAAATTATGCCTGTAATTTTAATGAAAAGTTGTTTTCAAAAATTAATAATATCCTTGGAAAATGTTCATAGAGAAGTATTAAGTGAAGAATGAATAATGCAAAGTATTATATATATTACGGCTTTAATTGTGCAGAACAATGCAATGCAGATTTTAGCATTAAATGTATAAATAATGCCTACCTATTTAAGTAGAAACATATGCATCTGTATTTTCATGATTATTTTTAAATACGTAGAAACTATTTCAAAGAGCCTCCCATGCTAAGAGTATCTCCCCAACCAATCTGCCTGCTACATTTCCCAGAACACTTTCCTCTTTCTCCCAATCTTCCACAATGAGCCCTTATTGCTATTATGTAATCAGCAGTCTCCATTATGCTCAGACAAGTGACTCGTTTACAGAATTATTGTCTCAGTGCTCAGAGACTGTAGATCCACTTCTTTCGCAGATGGCAACCTGGTCTCCCGCTGCATAACTGATCAGCATCAGTAGATGGAGAGGGAGAAGAAGGCAAGAGTTTGCTAACAGCAGGAGTTCTCATCAACCCCAAGCCCCAAGGGCCACCACAACTGACTGATACCCCGTGCTCCCGCTAGTGAGACCCTTAACAAGGCACTCACAGAAGCTGACACAGACGAGGGAAGCCCCAGATCTATGAAATGGTCATGAAATGGAGTCCTACGGGCTGGTTTTGAACCACCACTGAATGGTTAGTGACCCTGGCAAGACGTTTAAATCATTCTGGCCCTGGGTGGTTGCAAAACAGAAAAGTGGGGGTGAGAACAATACCGAGCCCATATAGTTGTTCGCTGTAAGTGTCGGAATTCACAGCAGGATGTAGGACGCTGCCTGAGAGGGAGAGCTCAGGTTGTGATTATCATCACTTTCTAAATAATATTCAGAGGACATGATTTTTCAAAGTGGGATTCTGCTGAGAATAATGTACAAAACTAGTTAGTGGTGCAGGTTTTTGAACCTAACTCAGTTGCACTGGGATGAACTTCTGATGGGGCCTGAGAACATGCATTATTGACAAGCTCCAAGGTTGTTTTGTGTGCCAAACTTCAACATACATCATTCTAAGAGAGCTGTGGCATTATAATTCTCCACAGGAGTTCCTAACACATCACAGAAAAACTTTAACATGTGGAGTATTTCTGCTTAAGTGGCTGATGCGTGCAAACACCTTTGTTGATATCCAACAATGCAGAAATTAAATTAAACTGTAGTTTTTATTTTATTCTAAAGGGAAATTTACTTAGCAGGAAAATTCACTAATGTGAAATATTTCATTCCTTGAAGAGGTTGGTTAAAGGATGTGTTCTTTTCTTCATATCTACTTCATATACAAGGCAAAATTTCATCCATTGTGTCGTCAAAACCAATTGCTTCCATAAACAGTTGAAAGTGTCCAGTTTTTCTAAGCTATGGAGGTACTATGTCTGATCATAATCAAGTAATGTGCAGTTTTAAATAAAAAAGGAGGTAGTCAGGGGCCTGTGCTGTGGCGTGGTAGGCTAGGCCTCCACCTGTGGTGCCAGCATGCCTCACGGGGCCCAGCTTATATCCTGGCTGCTCTTCTTCCAATCCTGGAGGAAACTCCTGTCTCCCGGCTTCAGATCGGCCCAGCTCCAGCCATTGTGGCCATTTGGGAAGTAAACTAGCAGAGGGAGGACTTTTCTCTCTGTTTCTCCCTCTCTGTCTATAACTCTACCTCTCAAATAAAGTCATTTTTTAAAAATATTGTCAGAAGTTACATACTCAAAATAACATGAAATGCAGTGTCTAGATTTCTCATACATGCAGCTTTTCATATTTTCTCTGTGTTCCTCATAAATATAAAATCTTTTTCAAAAACTCATGTTGAGAACAGACACTGTAATAACAGTGTGTGATAGCATTGTGCAATAATACATGTGTCTCATCATGTTTACCAGCTGCCTTGTTGTGCACAAACCTGATGGCTCCTGACCAAGTTCAAGGGATGACTTAGGATGTCCACCTAGGTGAAGGGTGCGTCCAGTATTATTGGCCTTCTACTCTGACTGCCAGTGTTGGTTTGGTGGTCATCTGGGTCAGGAAAGAAAGTCCACAAACTCTCACAACACACAACTCGAGGCCAGATAAGGGAATTCCATACTCTTGAAAAGCAGACTTACCCCAATACATGGTAACACAACTAGAGAAGATTTCAACTCAAAATTCACAGCACAATTGTAAGAATTCCTCTCTGAATAGTTTTATGTTGGTAAGCATCATCAAGACTGCTTTCCAAGTCGATTTGAACTTTCAGAATTTCTATCATGTTAGGACCATATTAGCAAATAAATTCAATTTATAGACTTGACTTTACCTTAAGTAAGTGATTTTTGTCAGGGTTTCCTTGAAATAAACAAGAATTTGGGATGATACTCTTTTATTATAATAAAGAAGCAGCTATTTAATTTAAGTACATGTAATTTAGTTATTTTTAGCTAATGGTATAAATCAAAATACTCATTAAAAAGTTGGAGAAACCTCTGCTTGCTTTGGGGGAGGGGGAAAGAACATGCTGAGGAATCTCCCAACGATCACAGCTACTGCAGAATTAATCAAGCCAGCCTTCCCCTGTGCCTCAGCTCTCCATTGCAAGTCTAACCTGCTCTCCTGGACAGTAATTTAGTGACCGTTGCCCTGGTCTGTGACACTTCAGCGGTCCAGATGATTCAGACATTTGGGGGCTATGCTGTTCTGCTCCCAAATAAAACACTCAATGTCAGCTAGCCAAAGCCTTCACAGTGCTGGAAATTATACCACCCTTCCTCTGCCTACATTAGAGCCTCTTAAAAAGTCACTATTCTGCCTTATCAAAATGACATATTGGGAAGCTAAATTTAAGTGAGACATTGTCATGAGTGGGTGAACTTTGGGAAGAACGTGATTAAATAGCAGATGGGTTCTTCCCCATGGAAGCATCAGAGGTTCCTGTGGATGAGCACCCTGGAGGAGACGAGTGATTAGATGTCCACCACGGCAGTGGTTATATATTCTTGGTTGGTTTGTGGATGTGTCGATCTATGAAATGGTAACATTATGTCTCAAATTGCAAAATTTCATGAGCTAAATAAGTAAACACTATGCAAAAATCCCACTAGTCCTTTTTCAAAAATTTGACAGGCTTTACTTTAGTCAGTTCCTTGCAAAAAGGCAGGTTTTTAAAATGCAGTGCTTTGGAACTGGCATTGTGGTGTGCAGGCAGAACCACTAATTGCGATGCCGACGTTCCATATGGGCACTGGTTCCTGTCTCAGTTGCTTCGCTTCTGATCCAACTCCCTGCTAAAGCAGTGGAAGACAGCCCGAGTGTTTGGGACCCTGCCACCCATGTGGGAGACCAGAGAAACCCCTGGCTCCTGGCTTCAGCAGACCCAGCCCTGGCCACTGCAGCCATCTGGGAAAAGATAGAGGATGTCTCCACATAAATAAATAAATAAATAAATAAATAAATAAATGTTAAAAAAATACAAATAAAATAAAATGCAGTGTCTTGGGGGCCAAGTATAGCAGGTTAAGCCACTGCCTGCAATGCCAGCATCCAATATGAGCATCAATTCAAGTTCTGGCTGCTCTACTTCCAATCCAGGTCCCTGCTAATGTGCTTAGGAAAGCAGTGGAATATGGCTCAAAGTGCCTGGGCCCCTGCTACTCACGTGGGAGACATGGATGGAGTTCCTGGTTTCTGGCTTCAGCCTGGCTTAGCCCTGGCTGTTGCGGTCATTTGGGGAGTGAACAAACAATTGGAGGCTCTTCCTCCCTCCCTCTCTCTCTCCCTTCCTCCCTGCCTCTCTCTCTCTGTGTATGTTTCTCTCTTTCTGTAAATCTGTCTTTCAAATTAATAAATAAATCTTTTTAAAATAAAATGTGGTATCTTGCCTCTGTTATTACACCAATTGTGATGAAACTAATATTTTTAATCAGAGAAAAAATTAGAAAGATTTCTTTCTAGCCAATAATCATATTATTCAACTGTTCTTCCCTCACCATCTCAAAAAAAGTTTAAAGGGAGGAGATATCAGTAAGGTGAACTGGATCAACTTTTTCAATAGGGGAGGATAAATAAAGTAAGCCTCTGGACTCAGTTATTTCCTTAGTCTAATTATAGCCTTCCCCAGGAAGGACTTTCAATCCGCTGGTGGCTTTCTCCAGCTCTTCCAGCTGAAGGGGGGGGGGGGCAGCTCCTATGTGTTCCCAAGGAAGCTAACACACTCCATGGTAGTGATGCAAGCCAATACCCTGCATCCCCCAAGTCATCTGCTCCTGCTCCAGCACTGAGAACTAGTCACACACTTTTGCGCACTTCCGCAAAATGAAGCTGCAATTCAGACTCTTGAATTAGAGACTCCCTATTGCCGTACTGCGGTACTTTGGGTGAAAGAGGCTAGGGAATGGTGCCCCGTTCCTTTACTCTAACAGTGCTGCGTCTCCCTCACTTTCAGTGATGTCAATGCAGGTGCCCCAGGCTGTGCGAGCCCCTCATTCTAGAGTTTCTCTCTTTCCAAACTCAACAGCCAAATTCATCTGGAAAGGAATTCAGAAAAGCCCTCGCTATCCAAATTCTTGAAGTTTGTCTCCTGAAAGTCAATACTGGATCTTTTATAGGATTTTACTAGATGACAAGAAACCTGGGCCCAATCTATCTTCACCACCTTTGATTAGGGGTTGCTGAACCTATCCCTGAACCTGACTCAGCTGCTCATTTAATCCAATTCAACAAAAACTCCCCAAATGCCTGCTGCTGACTAAACTCCTTGCTGTTTCAAGGCAAGACTTGTACAAGACTTATGCAAGTCTCCACCTACTCCAGTGCCACTTGAAATGTGGCCAATGTGAACGAGGAGCTAAATTTCATGTTTTATTTCAGTTTTCATTCACTTACATTTAAATTTAAAACTTAATCATTCAGTTATTAGACAACTTTAAGTATATTTGGGACAACCTGAGCTGTGGATCTAATTTCAATTGTTAATTTCATGAGAATTAAATATAGATCAACTGTTTCCAATGAAACTTAGTGTACAAATTGGAATGTGCTGTAAAATCTACATTTTCAAAACTTGGATGAAAGAAATCCAAGTAAACCCCCATTAATGATTTTCTACATTGATTATATGTTAAATTTGAATATTTTGTGTATACAATCATCTCTCATATACACAGTGATTAATTCCAGGACCTGGCGGATACCACAAGTCAAGAATACCCAAGATCCTTCATACAAAACATAGAGTATTGCACACCCTCCCATATACTTTAAATCATCTCTGGATTAGTTGTAATCCTTAATACAATGTAAATACTATGCAAATAGTTGTTGTGCTGTATTGTTTATGGACTGTTGACAAGAAAAATCTGTACATGGTTAGTACAATTTTTGTGAGTATTTCTTATCTGTATTGATTGAATTCACAGATGCGTATCTTAGGGACCCAGAAGGCAACTGTATACTGGGTTAAATAAAGTATATTTTTACAGTTAGCTCACTACCTTCTTTTTTGTATTTCTTACAAATACAGAAAAGGTGGCTATTATGGCTCACATTATATTTCTGTTGGAAATGAGTTCTATGTAACATGTCTATGCTCTATGTCTATGCTCTCTCTATCTTCCTATGCCCCGTGCTAACTATCTGGGCGCTTTTTCCCCTGTGGAAATCTCTACTATATCTTCTTCTCAGCACTTCATGCCCTAATGAATTTTGGGTTGCCCCCCCCAAATAGCCCTCAGGTAGTGGTTAGCTTGTTGCAATACATTTATTTACTCCATTGTTTCCTTCAAAATATTAAAATTTGATAAGGAAAGAAATTGTATGATTTGCGATCTCACCCTCTGAGCCTGGAATAGCACAGTGCCACACAAAAGCAGGTGCTCACAAAAGGTGTCATAGAAAAAGTGAATATCCACGTTCCTGGAAAGAGTCTGAATTTAGAACTCAAAGGTAATGACAAGGTTTTTTTAATATAGCAATTAGCCTTAAATTAGAAAGACACCTAATTACTTTTGAAAAAAATTTTTTCCAGTTTTTAAAGAATCACAGAGCAAGAGTTATTTCTTCAAAACCATAATGGCAGCACATATAATATAGTTATTATTTTATCCAAATATTTTGAATCAAAATGGTCACATCTCTAGAAATATGTAGACAATTTTCTCCACTTAGGCACATTAAAATAGTAAATAAACAAATTAATTTCTCTCGTGGCAGATACTCCTCAAGATATAAAGGTGTAATATTCAACTCCTCAATAAATGCGTATATTAGTAAAGCAATTTGGAATCAGACACATCAGTTGCATCTTTAGTTCTTCCTCATTATATGCTTTGACTTGCACAAAAGGGACAGAGAATGACTTCTCTGGCACCTCTGATTGTCATTTTTGGCTGACATAATACACAGCATGAGGATTGCTATTTATGTTTTAATTAGATTGAATCTTCATGCATAATGGTGTATGGGTTTTCATATTACTGCTAGGATGCAGAAACAATAGAGAAGTATTCTTTGAAAATTTATTTTGCAATCTTAACTCCCATTACTAAATGGCTTTTGCTTTCATTTGTCTTTAATGTGATTATTATAACAGCAATTCCATCATTTCACAGAGAATGAGCTCCATTCTTCCTGTGTAGGCACAGGTAGAAGGACCCTCTAGATACAGATGTGATAGTGCCTGAAAAACAGAGCTTACAGCTGTGTGAAGAAAAATACAGTCTCTACATCACACTACCCACCACTCTCTGCCACAAATTAATGATTGATCAAAGACAAAGATTGTGATCCTGGGACTGGAAGTTCAGGTCAAGATTTATTGTATTTATTTGAAAGTCACAGTTAGAGAGGGAGGGAGGAAGGTAGGGAGGGAGAGACAGAGACAGAGACAGAGAGATCTTCTATCAGGTGATTCACTCCCTAAATGGCCGGAGCTGGGACTGACTGAAGCCCCAGGAGCCAGGAGCCTCACCTGGATGTCCCACATGGGTGTAGGGGCCCAAGGACTTGGCCATCCTCTGCTGCTTTCCCAGGCACACTAGCAGGGAGCTGGATGGGAAATGTATCAGCCAGGACTTGAACCAGCACCCACACGGGATGCAAGGGCTGCAGGCGGCTGCTTTACCGACTACACCACAATGCTGGCCCCACTGCATACTCTTGAATGGGCATCTGCTTTCTTTCCCTAAGTCCTTGCAGAACACACTCTATCTAGGAGCTCTTTAGTCGATATCCTAATACTATGTACTCATACAAAACACCTATTGTGTTCAATAGTTTCTTTGGCATTAAAAAAAGAAAAGGTTTTTAAAAAGTACTGCACAAATGTGTAGAGTAAGTTAGTAGAAACTAGATTACACACATTAGAAAGCAGCAAAGGAGAGTCATATCTGGGGTGGAGGCGCAGGCCTTTGAAACCCACTCTTCCATGAAAGCAATAACATAGAGTGATCAAAATAAACTTTTTCATGTCTGTGAAAATGATCCAGGCTTGCAATAGTCTAAGGAATGCTGATCCAGTAACAACAGTTGGATTTTGAACAGTGAGCTTTGTGGCACTTTCAGTTGCTTGGTGCCTGTTTTTACTTTCCAGCTCTGTAGCAGTCTTGAGAGTCAACAGCCTTGCAGTCATGGTGGCCATAAACATCACTAGATAGTGTAGAAAGTGTTTGGAGTTCCCAAAAATCCCCATGCCAAAAGAGTTGTCCTTGTTTGATCAAATCTTCCAGTTCTATGGGAACCGTGACTTACAAGGCTTATCTTTTTATTTTATTTTATTTTTATTTGAAAGAGCTACACAGAGAGAGAGGAGAGGCAGAGAGAGAAAGAGAGAGAGAGAGAGAGAGGTCTTCTATCAGATGGTTCACTCCCCAATTGGTCACAACGGCCGGAGCTGCGCAGATCCGAAGCCAGGACCAGGAGCTTCTTCCAGGTCTCCCATGTGGGCAGGGGCCCAAGGACTTGGGCCATCTTCTGCTTTCCCAGGACATAGCAGAGAGCTGGATAGGAAATGGTGCAGCCAGTCTCGAACCAGCGCCCATATGGGATTCGGGCACGTCAGGCCGGGGCATTAATCCACTGCACCACAGCACCGGCCCACAAGGATTCTCTTTATTTGACAATAAGAACAACCTCACTACAGTTTCTTCTCTAGGACATTTTCTAAAAACAATCACTGGAATTTGCTTAACATTATAACTAACTACTAAAAAAAGGGAGAAGGAAAAAAGGTGGGAGAGCAAGACAGAGATGGAGGGAGGGAGGGAAGAAGGGAATATCATTATGTTCTTAGAATCATATCTACAGGGATTAGGGCAAGATGGAGGAATAGGAAGGCAGCACACCGATAGTCCGGGGAGAGACAGTTTAATAAAAGTGGAGATACTGCGGGTTCAAGGAAGAGTAGGGGAAGAAACAGCAGAGGAAACTCTTCCAGAACTAGTGATTCACAGTGGACCTTTGAGGAGAGCGTGGGAGCCTGCAGTTCGGGGCACCAGCAGCAGACTCAACGCACCAGCGCTGGAACGCCAGGTGAGCCGATCCTCAATAGCCCGAAACACCAGCAGGGAAGCGGAAAGAGGAGACTAGAGCAAACAAGGCTTGAAACCCTGTGGGGAAAAGTTCACCAGGCTAACTAGAAGAGAGAGAGAAAGAAAAAAGTGACCGATACGGACACGAGTTTCTCTCTCCGCCCACCTCTCAAAGGTGAGCAAGACAAAGAGCAGGCGCCATTTTGGACATACGTCATAAGCAGGGCGACCTCAGGTCTGCACCGGCCCTGAGCCTAGCAGAAAAACCTGACTCTGGGCGTGGGGGTGAAATAACAGGAGATTAGAACCTAATAATGTGTGGTGCTAATGAACTGAGACTGTGAAAAAAGAGACGGTTGGGGAGAGAACTCACGGAATTCACCACGTGAATACTCTCCAGAGACGCTACAGTTCGGTAGCCTTGGTAGCCCAGTGGTGAGACTGCAGGAGAATTTGAACCCACACTGAAGGCCGCAGAGATTCCCTCTGTGGTCCTTGGGAAAGAGCTTCCGATCTCTGGCTCCTGTGGGTATATCATTCGCCTGCTAACCACCCCCAATTCCATTCAGCTGTGTGGAATTACTTCCCTTTTGAACCAAAAAAAAAAAAAAAGTAACAGAGAGAGATTTACCACGCCTAACCTGGGAGTGTCTCCTTTGACACACCCTCAACCCTGAGGAACCAAACAGAGCTCTCAGGCCACACCCATCTCAAGCCTCTAAGGCTCCATCAAAAGCAGACAGTCCACTTAATCTAGAGTCATAGTATAACAAGAAAAAAACACCACAGTGAAGAAACCAATATGCCAAACAACAAACGCAAAAACCAAGGTAACAAGAACAAGGAAGACACTATGACACCCCCAAATGAAAAAGACACCCCAATTCAAGATTACAAAGATGATGAGATAGAAGAGATGCAAGAAACAGATCTCAAAATATTGATAAGCACACTAAGAAGTACTCAAAAACAAATTCTTGAACTACAGAAATCCTTAATGGACAAGGTAGAAAATCTCTCTCGTGAAAATGAAATATTAAGGAGAAATCAAGCTGAAATGAAACAACTAGTAGAACATGAAACTGTGATAGTGACGAGAAATCATAATGAAGTGAAGAATTCAATAGATCAAATGAAAAACACATTAGAGAGCCTTACAAACAGAATGGGTGAGGCAGAAGAGAGAATATCGGACTTAGAAAACAGAGCACAGGAAACTATACAGTCAAACCAAAGAAAAGAAGAGGAAATTAGAAATCTAAAAAATATTGTTGGGAATCTACAGGATACTATCAAAAAACCCAACATTCGAGTTCTAGGAGTTCCTGAAGGCATGGAGAGGGAGAAAGGATTAGAATGCCTTTTTAGTGAGATAATAGCAGAAAATTTCCCAGGTTTGGAGAAGGACAGAGACATCCTAGTACAGGAAGCTCATAGAACCCCTAGTAAACATGACCAAAAGAGGTCCTCACCACGACACGTTGTAATTAAACTCACCACAGTGAAACAGAAAGAAAAGATCCTAAAATGCGCAAGAGAGAAACGTCAAATTACACTCAGAGGATCTCCAATTAGACTCACAGCAGACTTCTCATCAGAAACCCTACAAGCTAGAAGGGAATGGCGAGACATAGCCCAGGTACTTAGAGAGAAAAACTGCCAGCCCAGAATATTATATCCTGCCAAGCTCTCATTTGTGAATGAAGGTGAAATAAGGACCTTTCATAACAAACAAAAATTGAAAGAATTTGTTGCCACTCGTCCAGCCCTGCAAAAGATACTTAAAGATGTGTTACACACAGAAACACAGAAACACGGCCATCAACATGAAAGAAGGTAAACGAAGGGAACCTCACAGCAAAAGATCACAGGGAATTCAAAGCATACATTTGGATAAAGAAATTATGGGACATGTACTCTATAGAATACTATACAACAGTCAAAAACAATGAAATCCGGTCATTTGCAATAAGATGGAGGAATCTGGAAAACATCATTCTGAGTGAATTAAGCCAGTCCCAAAGGGACAAATATCATATGTTCTCCCGATCGGTGACAACTAATTGAGCACCAAAGGTGAAACCTATTGAAGTGAAATGGACACTATGAGAAACAGTAACTTGATCAGCTCTTGTGCTGACTGTTGTTGTACAATGTAATACTTTATCCATTTTAGTAATTTTTTTATTCTAGTACTATTGGTTGAACTCTGTAATTAACAAACAATTATTCTTAGGTGTTTAAATTTTAACTGAAAAGTGATCCCTGTGAAATATAAGAGTGGGAATAAGAGAGGGAGGAGATGTACAATTTGGGACATGCTCAATCAGAACTGCCCCAAATGATGGAGTTAGAATTGTGCCAGGGAATTCCAATACAATCCCATCAAGGTGGCATGTACCAAGGCCATCTCACTAGTCCAAGTGATCAATTTCAGTTCACAATTGATCACACTGATAGGTCTAAGAGTCAAAGGGATCACACAAACAAGACTAGTGTCTGCTAATACTAACTGATAGAATCAAAAAGGGAGAGAATGATCCAACATGGGAAGCGAGATACACAGCAGACTCATAGAATGGCAGATGTCCTAAATAGCACTCTGGCCTCAGAATCAGCCCTTAAGGCATTCAGATCTGGCTCAAGAGCCCATGAGAATATTCTAGGCATGGAAAGCCAAGACACTCTGGAAAAAAAAGAAGACCTAAATGAAAGATCTCTGTGAGTGAGATCCCAGTGGAACGAATGGGGCCATCAAAGAAGGAGGTACCTTTCTCTGAAGGGAGGAGAGAACCTCCACTTTGACTATGACCCTGTCGGAATAAGATTGAAGTCAGCGAACCCTAAAGGCTTCCATAGCCTTGGCAACTCATGACTAGAGCCTAGGGAGATTACTGAGGCCATAAACAAGAGTGTCAAATTGTTAAATCAACTTCAGGAGTCACTGTGTACTTACGTCTCATGTGGGATCTGACGTTAATGTGTTGTCCAATGTGAAGTAATGCTATAACTAGCACTGAAACAGTATTTTACACTTTGTGTTTCTGTGTGGGTGCAAACTGATGAAATCTTTACTTAGTATATACTGAATCTATCTTCTGTATATAAAGATAATTAAAAATGAAAAAAAATCTTGGTGTTAAATTGGAAATTGCCTAGGAAATTAATCAATTTTTTTATAAAAATATATCATGTAGGATCTCTGTCCTTAATGTGCTATACATTGTGAATTAATACTATAACTAGTACTCCAACAGTATTTTTCACTTTGTGTTGCTATGTGAGGGCAAACTGTTGAAATCTTTACTTAATATATAGTAAACTGATCTTCTGTATATAAAGAGAATTGAAAATGAATCTTGATGTGAAGCAAGGGGAGAGGGAGTGGGAAAGGGGAGGGTTGCGGGTGGGGGGGAAGTTATGGGGGGGAAGCCATTGTAATCTATAAGCTGTATTTTGGAAATTTATATTCTTTAAATAAAAGCGTTATAAAAAAAAAGAATTGTGCAGGTTACATACAAATAAAATGCTGTTTAATAAAGGAAAAAAAAAAGAATCATATCTACAAATCACATTGAATTGGTTAAAAACTAATTAAAAGTTAAAATTAAAAAAAAAATTTAAAAACTATGGCTGCCCAAGGCAGCCAAAGGTAAATGAGAAACTGATGAAGCTTTAAAAAAAATCTGAGGAGTAAAATATACACGGAGTCTTTGAAACTCTCTGACATATTCTACATGCGCATATGAAACTGTGGAACGGCTTAGGAAAAGCCTGAAATGGCCCTAAAATCTCACCGCTGGTAGACTCAGAGCCTCTGCACACACAGCAAATAAAAGCTCTCAAAGTTTAGTCATATTCCTCCTGGTGTGTTGAAGGCACACAGGGCCCCATGGCTAAGGCTGAGATACTTAATGGTTCAAGAAAATCTCAGTTCATTTGTTGGCTGACCATTGGTAAACCTAACTGAGCAGACTTCAGAGACCACATACAACAAAGAACAATACATTCTAGTTCAGGAAACATAGGAATGAATAACAACAATGAACCTGAGGTGGAGAACCTGATCTCCAGATGTGACCCACTGTATTGTTAAATGTTCAATCACTAAAAAATCATGACATGAAAATATACAGGAAAATATGTCCCATAACATTCTTCAAAGCTCAGTCATCAGAAACTTTCTCTAGGAAAGCCTAGATGTTGGACTTAATGGACAAGAATGTTAAATCGGCCAATAAAACATAATCAAATGACTAAATGAAAACATGTAAGAACTAGAGGAATTGCAAGCATGATGTCTCACCAAATAAAGAATGTAAATAAAGAAACAGAAATGATAAAAAAGGAACAAAGTAGAAATTCTTGAGTTAAGAAGTATAATAACTATACTAAAAAACTAAAACAAAAACATAAACAAAAAACTAGGGGCCAGCGCTGTGGTGTAGCAGGGAAAGCCACTGCTTCCAGTGCCAGCATCCCATAAGGGCGCCAGTTCAAGTCCCGGCTGCTCCACTTCCAATCTCGCTCTCTGCTGTGTCCTGGGAAAGCAGTAGAACATGGCCCAAGTCCTTGTGCCCCTGCACCCACGTGGAGACCCAGAGGAAGCTCCTGGCTCCTGGCTCCTTGCTTCAGATCGGCACAACTCCAACCATTGTGGCCAATTGGGGAATGAACCAGTGAGTGGAAGACCTCTCTCTGCCTCTCCTTCTCTCTATGTGTAACTCTGACTTTCAAGTAAATAAATAAATCTTAAAAAAAACTAAAAGGCTCAAGAGAAGACTTGAGCTGACAGAAGAGGGAATCAACTAACTTGAAGATAGGTAGTTAGATTATCCAGTCTGAGGAACAGAGGGAAATAGTTTTAAAGAATGAGCAGAGTTTCAGTGACCTGGGCAACATCCTCAAGCTTCCCAACATATGCATACTGGGAATTCCAGAAGAATAAGAACATGAGAAAGAGGCAGAAAGAACAGTTGAAGGAATGATGTCTAGAAACTTCCCAAATTTGACATTAATACACATCCAATAAGCTAAACAAACTCCACACCAAATAAACAAATTCAAAGACCTAAACACATCTTTTCAACAACCAAGTTGCTGAAAAACAGCAAAAGAAAAGTGACTCATGGCATATAACAGAATCCCAGTAAGATTAACAGAGATTTTTCCTGATAAACCATGAATGCCAAAGGTATGATGTGCATAAAATGCCAAAAAGAAGACATGATTGACCAAGAATTCTGTGTCCACTAAAAACATCCCAGACACCAGAATTCATTACTAACATACCTGCCCAACAAGAAATACTGAAGGAATTCCCTCAGTGTACAACACTACACAGTAGTTCAAAGCCATGTGGAGAATTAAAAAAAAAAAAAAAAAGCAACAGGACCAACAAAGGTAACTCACAGATACATGCAAAGACAGTATAAAATGTTTTTAGTTTTCTACTCTATCTTGACTTCAGAGACAATCGCATAAAGCAGTAATTATGAAAGTATGTTGATGTGTTTAAAATATATAAAGATAATGAATATAATATTTTAATTATTTTTATTAATTGGAACTAGATTGCCATAAACTAAGATTTAAGTTATCATTTCCAAGAAAGTACCCAAAAAATTACTCAAAAATCTAGAAAAAAAAATGAAATGATGCACAAAATAGCTTATTTCATATGCACAAAGGGTGGTAATTTAGGAACTGAGGAACAAAATAGATATCAGACATCTAGGAAAACAAACAGCAAAATAGCAATGTTTTGGACTCAATTCTGTCCCCTCTGAAATTTTTAGGTTGAAATCCTAATCCTTAGCACTTCCTAGTATGACAATGTTTGGACACAATGGCCTTTAAAGGGTGTTTAAATAAGTGGGGCCATTAGGTTAAGTTCTAACCCAATCTAATTGGTGTCGTTATAAGGACAGGAAGTTTGGACATAAAAAAGACATATCAGGAAGATTGTTATCAACAAGCCTAAGCAAAGACTTCAGAAGAAATCAAACCTTCTAACACCTTGATTGGAGTTTTTGGCATCCAGAACTCTGAGAAAACAAATTTCTGCTGTTTATACCACCCAGTATGTGATGTTTTGTCTTGGCAGCCTTAGAAAACTAAGATAAGAAGGCATAAATTCTTCCTTGTTAGTCACTACACTGAGTGTAAATGGGTTAAACACTCCAACCAAAAGGCATAGATTGCTACAAGGGAGCTTTAAAAAGTGACATAACTATATGTTTTCTTCAAGGGATACACATCATATATAAAAACACGAAGACATGCAAACTTAAAACATGGACATATATATGCCAAGTAAGCAGTAACCAAAAGCAGATGGGGCATCTAATTCAGACAAAACAGCCCTGAACCTTTCTTACTAGAGACTCTGAACATCTTTTCATTTGTTTACTGCTTAAAACCTTCGCCTATTTTCCTGCTGAACTATGATCTTTTTACTTTTTGTTTGTTGAAGTCTTACTTAGTGAAGCATTAAACCTTTGACGATAATGTAAATCAAAAATGTTATCTCAAAAAAATTAAGCTGAAAAAAGAAATGCTAGAGATAAAAAGACCATACCTATAATTATAAAAAGGTCAACACATCAAGAAGTAAATTAAAAACATGTACATACCTAACAAGAACTCCCCAAAATATACAAAGCAAGCTATAATATAAACTCGAGACAAATAGGCAGCCCTGCTCATGAATGCACAGAAGAACCAGACAGAAGATCAACAAGGAAGTACATGACTTGAATAGCACTATAAAACAACTAGACCTAAAAGACTTGAATAGAACTTGTATTAAATGTGCACCCAAGGGCGTCATACACACTCTCTTCAAGTGCACATGGAATATTCTCCAGAGAAGGTACATAACTAGTCTACCAGCACGTGAAAACCTGTTCAACACCACTAATCATCAAGGATATGCAAATCAAAACCACAATGCGTTACCATTCACATACCAAGATGGTCATAATTTCAAAGATGGACAATAAAAAGTGTTGGCAAAGCTACAGGAAGTTTAGGACTCTCATACTTTCCTGGTAGGAATGTAAAATAGTTCACTAACTGTGGGAAAGAGTTGAGCATTTCTTCAAAAATTAGATGCATATATCATATAATCCACAAACTGCACTGTTAGGTATGTACCCAGGAGAACTGAAAATAGATGTTCACACACAAGCAAGAACATGCATATTCATAGCAGTATTGTTTATAACCAAACTGTGGAAACAGTTCAAACACTTGATGAATGAGTAGACAAAACATGGTAAAAGCAGAAAGGAATGTCACTAAGGAAGACGTACAGCAACCTGGATGAAACTTTATCAAAGTTCATCTCATGATAAATGAAAGCATCCACCCACAAATCAACACACAGCACATGACTCTATTTGGACTAAGTAGAGGGCATCATGGGTAGCAATTATGAAAACATCCAAGATTTCCTTTGCTGGTGATGAAAACATTCTATTCTTTTTAAATTTTATTTATTTATTTATTTTTGACAGGCAGAGTGGACAGTGAGAGAGAGAAACAGAGAGAAAGGTCTTCCTTTTCTATTGGTTCACCCCCCCCTCCACAATGACCGCTCCAGTGGCGCACTGCAGCTGGCATACCGCACTGATCTGAAGCCAGGAGCCAGGTGCTTCTCCTGGTCTCCCATGCGGGTGCAGGGCCCAAGCACTTGGGCCATCCTCCACTGTACTCCCAGGCCACAGCAGAGAGCTGGACTGGAAAAGGGGCAACCGGGACAGAATCTGGCGCCTCAACCGGGACTAGAACCCGGGGTGCTGGCACCACAGGTGGAGGATTAGCCTAGTGAGCCATGGCACCAGCCAACATCCTAGATATTCTATAAAACTTTAAAGGTACTAAAGACTCCTGCAATGCTTCCCAAAATATAAACAAATTAAAATACAACAAATCAAAATGTAACAAATGTGGTATGATGTAAATCTTTATTTTTTTTTGTGACAAACATGGTACAATGGACATGATCCTGAGAAAAGAATATCAACAACAAAGATTTAAAAAGAGTATCAACAAAGATTCAAAGTAGAATGCATCATTGCTAATTCTGAAATTGGACACACTGGTTTGGCTAAAATGTAGAGCCACTTGAAAAGCTAGGTTGCAGAGTTAGAACAAAATAAGATGTCAGAAGAACTTGAATGTGCAGAGGGAACTTTTCTCCGGGGGTTAGAGTTGGAAGCCCTGAGGCCTTGGCAGAACAAGAGCCTTAACAATTTCTCTGCCAGCGCTGCCATTGTGGTGCAGCAGGCTAAGATGCTGCCTACAACACCATCAATCGATATGAGCCGTGACTGGAGCCCTGGCTGCTCCACTTCCACCGATCCAGTTCCCTGCTAATGTGCCTGGGAGAGCACTGGAAGCGGAAGACCCAAATGCTTGGTCCCCTGCCATTGTGGCAATAGGGGGAGTGAACCAGCAGATGGAATCTCTCTCTCTCTCTCTCTCTCTCTCTCTCTCTCTGCATCTGCCTGTCAAATAAAACTTTAAAAACCTTAAAAAAATTCATTGCAAGTCATTCTGGATCCTCTTCCCAGGAATCCCAGTCAAAGCTAAAACCACAGAATTGTGTAGTTCTAGGAGCCTCTGATTCTACCCAGGTTAGTAATTTCAGTGCATTTTCCCAAGGCCACATCAGCAGTATGAAGAACGGGCCCCTGGCATCGTCCTTTCAACGCCTCCAGGCACCCACAGGGAAAGGTGCAGGTGTAGCACAGACATACCACTCATCTGAGAGACCAAGACACGCACAGTCCCCAAGGGCAGCTGCCTTCATGAGAACACAGTTAGTTCTATGCAAAATGAGTTCCTGGTTTAGGGTAAAGAACAGTCATGGATGAGGGATTGATAGGTTCAGGAAAAGCATTGTGAAGTGCAGTGGGAGCCCACAATTCCTTTCTGTGATGCAGTTATTGAGACCTGATGTGAGATGAAATTAGGCAGTGACTTAACCCCTGATCTGTGGAAGCATGACTTGAATACATCTGTATCTTTCACAGTGCTCTGCACAGACCTTAATAGGTATTGACTCAGAATGAGTCAGCATTCCTGGATTCCTCCCAGGGCTGACCTATGGTATCCACCAAGCAGGATGAGTCAGCAGTGTCCATCTGGCGGAGGTGGGCTCTCCTCTCTCTTCCACCAGTCCAGTAGTTCCACTATGCACACAATACCCAGCACAACCTCAGGAGGAGTTCCTAAGAGCTCATCTCTCCTCCAGAATCAGGAAGAAGAACAGGTATTTTTCTCACTTGCAAAACAAAAACAGCCCTTATCCAACGCTCTTTCTTCCTAACAGCCAGGTAACAATACACAAAATCCACAACCTGGCCTTCAACTGTCATTTCTCAGTCAACCACAGAGGTCACCATGCACTGTCCCATTCTATGAAAATAACAAACTGACATTTCCAATGGGTCCCTGCAGTCCCGCCTGACCTTCACCGGTCCCTCTAACAATCACTGCACATTTTGGAGCTGAGTGCCCCCAACTTACTCATCATCTTCATTGAATGGGGGGAAAACTCTATGACCTTATCTAACCAACAAAGAATAGTGAGAAAGAGACTTCTAACTGGGAAGTGAGAGAAACCCTTTGTCAAGACACTTCCCAGTTTTCAATGTCCACTGAAGACATACACAATGGGGAAAACTCAAGTCACCAAAGAGGAGGAAATCTATTTATTTGCACTGTATTGTTTCTCACATTAGATCATGATTCACAGGAAGTGCTGCTGCAACCGTTTTAATTCTAGTGGTTATAGGACACAGGCTGTGCCTCGAGGTGCCGGCTGTGAACACTGACAATAATGCTACTCCATTGTACTTTCAATCCATAATCATGGAGTGTCCAGAAAAACCACTAACAATGCCCCTGTGGGGGCCATGGGAAACCACCACCAACTGAAAGTTAAGGACAGTACACAGGAATACAGAGCTAATCCCCATTTAGTAAAATCAGCAAAGTTCTAGCCGCGTCTGCTGGCTTCTCCTCGGTGAGGCATTAAGCTATTAAACGGCTTCTGCACTCAGTGGTTTCTCCTGGTGTATTCTATTCTTAGCGTTCATGTGCCTGGAGACTTTTGTTGAAGAACTGCATGCCAGAGTGTCTTTCCTGAGGATGCAACACACAGAGAGGAGAAAAGCTATGGTGTTGCCAGGCGGGAGAACACGCCTGACATTAGCCATGATGCTCTTTGTTCTCATTACCATAAAATACAACCGCTGCCCATAAACTCTGAGAGAAGACTCGCAGGGAGCGCTGCTGTACCAGGGAAAACTTACTCGTCTTCTCCTCCAGGTGGCTGTCCGTTGTGGCACAGGGGCGCACACCCAGCGGATGCCACTGTCTGATCAGTGGCCAGTGGCCCCGGCCTGGACTCTTCCAGCAGGAGGGGTCAGAGGTGCCCTCGAAGGAAACCCAGTTGTTCCTGCTCTGCTCAGACCCACATCACTTGGGGCTTCTCTGCCCTTGACCCTCACTTCCTCAGGTGCCTTGTTTGTTGGCGTCTCTGCTTTCTCTTCCCCTTGAGAACAGCTGTGAGAATTCCTGTTTGGATTCTTTACTCTGCTTTGCATGTCCTGCTCATCTCCTCCTGCCAAAAAAAGAAGTGTCCCTTTCTATTTTCAGAGGTGGGGGAGATTGAACAATGGGACCCTCCTCTCGGAGTCGAGAGCCAGACTTGCTTTCTCTGTGGCCCCGGCAGCAAGGGATTGGGACGGCTCAAAGCGTGTTTCACATTTCCAAAGAAAACGCCTACTCGAATCAGAATGTGGATGACTTTAATTTCCCCCTTTGAGCCTCTAGTAGAATCATAATTTCTTTTATTTGAGAGAAAGTGCATTGGCTCCATGAAGCAAAATACTACAAAGCTGCTGAGAGAGGGGGCAGAGGAGAGCTTGGCAGTCAGATGCTGTGCAAAGGGGTTTGTTGTATAGCAGTCTGCTTCCAACACTCGTGACTCATTGCCAGCGAGCAAACGGGCTCCGTACACAACCCTTGTGAAGCCGCCCAGGCCATTAGATCCCAGAGCCTTAGGCTTTTTGTTGTTGTCTTCTATAGAATCTCATAGTTGCATTGACTCACTTTTATTGGGGGAGGGGGAATCACTTGTAAAGGATGAGTAAACTTTCATGAATACCACAAGCGTTCAAATAATGCAGAGGCCAGCTGTGTATCATCTTAAGAGGAAGGACTCAGTCCTTGCCATCATTGTCCATTTTGACAAAAATAAATGCCTTTCTTTAGACAAGCTCAAATACTTTAAATAGCTATGTATTATTCCCTAGAATGATCACACCTCTATCAGAGGTGTAAAGAAATTCCTTTTGCCTTTGGGAAGGAGTTTAGGTACAAACCTAGGCAAGGGGCAGAGGGCTAGACCTCTGTGATCTTGCATGTTCCAAAGACTTACCCACCCCAGATCAGGTGCCTAACACACACTGCCTCACGTGTTCAGAGCCTTGTTCTCGGTATCACCACTTGTGACACTTCACCAACAGAGGACAATGAGCAGCATTGGACCGAGCCCAACCTAGGGTCCCAGCCCTAGAGAGAACTGAGGCAAAGGACTAGAGGGCATGAAAAAATTGCTTCAGTTCTCTGTTTAGTTTTACAAGTGCACAGTAGCTTTTGTAGATTCAAGAGCACTTTAGGAAGAGTTTGGTGGTGGACATGAAGATGTTTCACTCTCCGCAGTATTTGGTAACACAGAGAACATAGGGAAAGAACATAGCTCTGGGGGACTTGAATTTGCATTTTATCTTTGCAGTTCACCCTTTACAGGACTGTGGGTGAATCATTCAACATTTGAACCTCAATTCTGGATTCCTAAAGTGGGACAAAACCTGGCTTAAGAGTTAAATGGGATATCGTATGTAAACCCAGTTTTGTGGAATCTGTATTAGAGTCATCACTATTTAGTCTTAGTGTGAACTGAATTCTTCGGGCATCATGAGGAAATGTGGATCTCCAAAAACAGTGTCGATGCCTTCTTACTGCGTGCTCCTACACCCCCTCGAAACAAAATGACAACAAACGAAACAGAAACACAGTAGTGCCTCTGAGATAATTCAATATGATTATCACAAGGCTTCGCTCAGATGCATTCTCTTTGTTGGGTTATTTCAACAAAATCGCCATTCCTCCTTGTCTGTGCATGGATGCCCTTGAGACCCAGGGGAGCCACTGTAAATGTTGAGGCCGGTTGTTCTGTCAGTGGCTCATGCAGTCATTATTTAAAACAAATTTCCAATGTAATAAAGCCTCTCCCTGTTGTAAAAGTAAATTATATTTAATAAGCCTGGGAACGTGTGAGGTTGCCAAATCTGAAGCAAGACAGCCTTGATGACTTCAGCCCGTTCTCAGCCCTTGATTACAATTTGATTTCCTTTGGCATCAAAAGACAAACTATTTTAGTGAACAATGTTCTTCCTCCAGCAAGAGTGATATCGAGTTACTTGGCAAAGGACCTGACCATTGGCCAGACAGTATGTGCAACCTCCTAGCCTTGTTGAAGCGCTGAACTTGATTGAAGAGCAACACAACGTAAGGAAAACAGCAGAAAGCCTGCGGCCCCAGCAAGAGTATGTGTTCAGGCAGGGGCTGCTTAGCTCTCATCTGGCTCTTGTCTTCTCATGAGCATGCTTGTTCATTTGGAAGTGAGAGCTGCATCTCATCTAAGTCAGTATATTGAAAAATATTAAATTCTGTTCAAAATACTTGTTCTTCGCTTTAGTGCTGTCTCAAAGTCACTACCTTTCTGGTTTCAATCTCTTCAACTATTTTTTTAAGATTTTATTTATTTATTTGAAAGGCAGAGTTATACATATATAGAGAGACACAGAGGTAAAGATCTTCCATCCACTGGTTCACCCCCCAAATGCATGCAGCAGTCATGGGCACGGTCAGGCTGAAGCCAGTAGCCTGGAACCCTATCCAGATCTTCCACACAGGTGGCAGGGACCCAAGCACTTGGGCCATCTTCTGCTGCTTCCCCAGGCCAGTGGCAGAGAACTTGATGAGCAGTGGAGCAGCCCTGGGACTTCAACCAGCACTCCTATGGGATGCTGACATTGCAGGCAGAAGCTTCACCTGCTGAACTACAGCATTGCCCTGCCCCTCCAGATTTTTTTCCCTGGGAGGCACCCTCCACTCTCCTGTGTACACCTCCTACTCTGACACGTTGCTCTCACAAGAACTTTTGGCTTCTCTTAACCTCATGAGCACCTTCCCCGGGGAGTTCATCTGAGGTTTCTATTCATTCGTATCATCTTACTTCATTACTTGGAGTGTACTGTTAATATTACTGGTGGTTTCACATTAGCAAATTGGCTCAGCTCCCATTCTCCCAGAAAGGGTGTCCTTGTGTGTGTGTGTGTGTGTGTGTGTGTGTAGGAACAGGTACGACTGTTCTCTTATTAGGTGTACATAAATGCCTGGGGATTAGAGACTCTGGGCATTGCTTTTCTTTCTTTCTTTCTTTCTTTCTTTCTTTCTTTCTTTCTTTCTTTCTTTCTTTCTTTCTTTCTCTCTCTCTCTCTCTCTCTTTCTCTCTTTCTCTCTTTCTCTCTCTCTTTCTTTCTCTCTTTTTTAAAAGTCAGAGTTACACAGAGAGAGGAGGAGAGGCAGAGACAGAAAGAGAGAGAGAGAGAGGTCTTCCATCCATTGGTTCATTCCCCAATTGGCCACAAAGGGCTGGAACTGTGCCGATCCAAAGCCACAAGCCAGGATCCAGGAGCTTCTTCCTGGTCTCCCATGCAGGTGCGGGAGCCAAAGCACTTGGACCATCTTCTAATGCTTTCCCAGGCCATAGCGGAGAGCTGGATCACAAGTAGACCAGCCTTGACTCAAACCAATGCCCATGTGGGATGCCAGCGTTGCAGGCCGCTACGCCACAGCGCTGGTCCCTGGGTATTGCTATTAACACTCAGCATTTCTTGGGCTCATAGCAACTCTGACCACAAGTTTTTGTCCCCAGGATTTTCCATGTGGACCAGTACTATCCCCAAGTAGAAGACATTTGTAACCACATGAGATTATGAAACTGGATGCAAGATAGATACAAGAACACTTCGAATGTACCTCTAGAGCATCCACAATTCCTGTCCCCTAAAAAGCCATTTTCAGGCTCTGGGACCTAATCCTTTTTCACACACTGGTCTGCTTGCCTAGGGGCTCATCTGATGTGCAAATCAATTCTAAGGTATTAGCACATCCCAATGAGTTAAGAGTTCCATCTCTCACACCACCTTAGAAGCTGGCTGAAAATGATGAATTTAACCCTACAAATGTTGCCTTCATTCAGTAGGGATTTCAGGCTCTGAGACAGAATCTCATGGGAAACAAATTTTAAGATAAATGGGGCTTTTGGCATTTAATTAATTATATCATATAGACACATATCAGAGAAGACTTGAATATCTGTTAACAAACTACAGTACAGAAATTCTCTGAGTTACAAGAGTGTAACACTGGAGCTGTTGATTTTTTGTTCCAATGAGAAAATCAGGCCATCACTTTTTTACATTCCTAAAAGTTTTATCACATCAATATCACCACTGGCAATCCAATTAGAGTTTTGACAGAGAGGATTTTATAATTCTTTTTGTTTTTATGATTGTGGAAAGTTAATTTTGACAAATACTTTAAATTTGAAGGGATAAGGAAGAGTTATTTGCTAAACTTGGTCATCTTTATCTTCATTCTGACCAAGTTGAGTGGGTTGCCCAGCAACGTGTTTGCTGACCTTCTAGAAGGGCAATCGACAGTAATAGAAGATCCCTTCCCGGACTCAGGTTGCCCTGGTCCAGCAGAGGAGTTCATCCTACACTCCTACACAAGAGAGGCCCTGAGTGATACCAAAGGTCAGGATGAAGCAGACATCATTTCTAAGAAATATGTGAATGATTTAAAAAAATCATTTTCAAAAAAATTACAAATGATATTTTTAACATTATATTTTTCCAACAATTTGGCACATTCATTGTAGAAAACTTGAGAAACACTGAGGGATTATGGAACAATATGTGAAATGGTCCAATTCTACCCCATAGTGATGTCATTAAATATATTCTATTCAAACAGCAAGTTCACACACTCTCAGAGGTGTGTGTGTGCGAGAGGGAGAGAGAGAGAGAAAGAGGGAGAGGGAGAGAGAGAAAGAGGGAGAGAGAGAAAGAGAGAGAGAGAGAAAGTGCTAAATGCTACAGAATACAGATGATCTTGTATAGGAAGCTGTCATTTTCTTCACTTAGCATTAAATTATGAACTTGTCCCTGTACCACACAGCTTTTTCAGAAACACAGATATCATAATTTTGTCCAAAATTTCTATTAGGATTATCAAAGTGCATCAAAGGAGGAAACCAAGAGCAAACCATATATAATGTTGATACAGAGCAGGTATGGTTAGAGCCTTCCTTATTTAAGAAAGCATACACTAAAAATGTGACTGATATTAAAATGGAAAGGGAACATCAAACTTTAATAAGGACTATAAAAAATGCAAGGCTGGGTGCTGGCATGGTGACACATCGACTTTTTGCATCCCACATTGGAGCATTGGTTCAAGTCCCAGCTGCTCTGCTTCTGATCCAGCTTCCTGCAAATGTGCTTGGGAAGGCAGCAGAAGATGGCCCAAGTGCATGGGCCCTTGCCACCCAGTTGGAGGTTCTGGCCCTAGGCTGTTGTGGCCATTTTGGGAGTGAACTAGAGGATGAAAGATTCATTCTCTCTCTCTCTCTCTCTCTCTCTCTCTCTCTCTCTCTCTTTCCTTCTGAAATAAATTGACGGATAAATCCCAGCACACTGAGATATCATCTGAGGGCTTGGAAGAGGACAATTGTTCAACAGAACCCGTAAGAAACACGTTCAAGTTTTTGAAATTCTTTATGACAATATTATTTATAGCTTTTGTTTCTGAACTTTTTTTAAGCAAAAGAACCTTATTTTTCAAATGAGAGCCAACATAGAACCTTCAATAAAGGGCTATCTTGGAGCAGGGTAACCTTGGGGGGTCAGCAGGAAGCCTGGCCCTGGCTTCTCGTCTGTGTCTCTGTCGCACCTGTTCCTTGCGCACGCAGGGTAGAAATCGCCAACCCCCTACTCCTCACTCTGAGCACTCAGCTCCTCTGTTTAGGGCCCTGAGCCCTTGCATAGCTGCTTATGCACTTCTGGAAACCCCCGAATTCCGAGTTTCAGCCACAACCTTTAAAAAGCTCCCCAAGATTTCCTCTGAACTCAAAAAAAAAAAAAAAAAAAAGGAAGCAAGAGAATGGGGCTAGGATTCTCTGTCCACAAACTCTGTTTAGATTGAGATCTGCCGCCAGGCACAGTTTTCCTGGCTAGGGAAGGCTGTGAAAGGACTCCTGTGAGCCAAGGTTCCCCCGTGTCCCAGTGTTATGCTGGGTACTTCTAGTTCTGTGCCAGGAGCTATACCAGTTTTAGATACATCATCTACGCATCTCTTTATTATCCCCATTTTTTTGGCAGGAAAACTAAGGCCTTGTGAGGTCAGAGTTGACAGCCACACGTCTGGCCAGCCCAGGAGGTAGTGTTAGAAGCCAGCGCTGTCTCATTCCAAACTAGAGCTTAGGGAAGATTCAAGCATTCAGCCCAAATACCAGCCCATTCAAAGGTCATTTTAGGGTAATTCTCTATGTTTTATTCATCTCATTTTGAAATCTTCTATTATAAATGAAAGAATTCACCATATAAAAATTAGATTTCATACCAAATCCAAAACTTATGTGTGGGAAAACTCCTAAAAAGAAATACAACCCAGTGTTAAATGTGTGGTCCCAGGATGATGGCACAGAAGTGATTTTTTTTTGTATCCTTGTGTGTGTGTTTGCACAATAGTTCCTAATTAATCATAAAAGAAATGAGTTTATTTCTCATAAAGGAGACATAGATTAATTCACTGTTTCTCTGTACCTACACCCATATGCACAAACATAAATACTGAGGACTTGCAACCCCTTTTCCTCTTTCTTTACATTTCTCCAATTTTCTATAATTAAAAAAGTTACTTACATATAAGAAGAATATTATTTTTTTTTAAGAGGCCACTTTTTTTAATTAATAACTGAACTACATACAGTATTCCATAAATTATAAGCGGATCACAATTATATTAACAGAACAAACTCACGGCATCCACATAGGTTTTGGTGCCAGGTACATTTTGTGCCAGGAACTTTAGTAAACGGGACAGATAGAAAAGAACTCAGCTACTTTTATGAGATCGGCGTTCAAGAAAAGTGTCTACGTCATCTCAGAATCCTTCATGTGTCAAACTCAGACAAATCAAGACACTCAAGCAAAAGGAACACTTTTGAAGATGATGACAGCAGTGTTAGGTTAAAAACTTGCTTAACACTTGCAGGACTGACTCAGGGATCAGAGAGCGGACTCGGATTTGGGGGTTTCAATCAAGGTGCACGATCTGCTTCGTGGCTGCTCCCACTTCCCAAAGCGCTAATTCTGAGCGCGTGCGTGCCCTCTCGGCTTGCGCAAACCATCAGAGAGCGGACCGTGCAGAATATTATTTTTAAATGAGAAAAATAGGAATTCCTATTGTTTTCTTCCATTTCCTGCCGGTGTCAGAACTGAACACAGCTGAACCAGAAGATATTCCCAAGCCAGTGTTTATAAACTCCTGCAGCTCAGAAGTGAGACTAAGCTGCATCGACACAACAGGAAAGGTCACCGTGTTAAGAACTTGCTGTATACTGGGCCTTGCTCCAGGGCTCCGTGTGTATGATCTCATGCAATCACCCAACAAGCCAACAATGTAGGTGCAAATGTGTGTTTCCACTCTACAGATGGAAAAACTGAGGCCCTGAGATTGGGCATCTTCCCCGGAGGCTGTGTTCCGGGCCAGACCGTCTGGCCTTCAGGCTCTGGCCCTGACCGTGCAGCCGCACATCCTTGCAGGCACAGTGGGAGAGGCACACACGGCAGAAATCCTGGAAGGCCGCTCTGCACAGACCTGCCTCCCCAGCCCCCGGATCTGCCTCCCCAGCCCCCAGATCTGCCCCCTCAGCCCCCGGATCTGCCCCCCCAGTCCCTGAGCAGCCCCACATCACGCAGCTGTAAACTCAGGCACCCCGGGGTCCCCCGAAATGATGCGGCTGGTTGCATAACCGGAGCTCTTCCATTCACAAGAACGATGTTCCTGGTGCAAGCAAACACGGAGAATTCCAGCACGCTTTGCGTCAGGTCTGCCCAGCTCATTTCCTGTCAGGGTAGAAACTGGTTCAAGCAGGAACTAAACAAAAAGAGAAAGAAATACATGTGTGTGTGTGTACACTACGTGCATACTCTCCGCTTATCATTTTCTCTAATGCAAGAACCGGAATCTGACTCGGGGAGGGAGTGACTGGTCCAATCGCCAGCATCGCTTCCTAGAGCCTCTTGACAATGATTTAGAAAAGGAAAACACAACAACAATAGTCTCACCATGTGCTTTTCCACGGAAAAGAAAGATTAAACACCAAAGACTTATTCAACTTCAGTGTGAGAACCCATTTTTTTTAATAAATCGTGCATGTGGGAAAAATTCATGGCACTACCCAATTAAAATGAATAGAAACTCAAAGATCTGAGAGCGCTCCAGCCATGCACGTGAGCAAATGCCCCATGTGCGTCTCTTCAGGATTCGGCCGCACCTGTGTTGGGAGCTCAGTCACTCACATCTTCATTCAACAAACACACTCAGACCACATACTGTACGTCCGAGACGGTGTGGAATACATTCGGGAACAAGTTAAAATGTCGGCCTCGGGAGTGTAAGCTCCAGAGGGTGAGGCCAACAACCAGCAGGTCAGCAAGAAGGGAAATAAATCCAGGTGGGAACAAACGCTGTGTGATCAAAAGAAGGGGGCGGGGGAAAGAGAGCTGCGGGGTTGGTGGGGGGTAGGAGGTGCTGGGGGCGGGGGCTCTCTCCCGGAGAGGAGACGTCTGAGCAGGATAATTTCAGGAAATGAGGCGTGTGGATTCAAAGGGAGCTAGGTCCAATGCTCTCCAGCAAAACAGACTTGCTGGGACCTAGGAGCAGGACAAAGGCACTCGTGGCAGAGAGATTCTAACCCCCGCCCCGGGGTTCTTACACAGAGGGCAGATTCTGCTGCCCAGCGCACATTTGGCCATGTCTGGAGACATTTGATTGTCACCTGAGGGGTGAGCCCCACTGACGGCTGGTGAGTGGGGGGCGGGGATGCTGCTCAGGACAGTCCCCAGAAGAAGGAATCCACCCAAAACGTCCATGGTGCCCGCAGCTGAGAAGCCCTGTTCTGAAGTGTCCTCTCCCTTCCATCCCACACTGCTCTTCCTTTCCCCATGTGCACGGGGCGCAGGAGCAAAGAGAGGAGGTGGAGAGGAGACCCAAACCAAGGTTTTGCTCCAGTTTGCGTGCATTCCAGCCTGGGAGAGAGACACCATGAAACTGCCTGAATGCATAGGAAGGGGTAACTTAAAGAACACACAATTAATGGTCTCATAATCCTCTTACCTTCCTAAAACCTTTAACTGCTGTCTTAGGGAACACAAGCAAAACACAGTATAAATTCTGCACCCATCTGGAACCGTCTCTAACTCGGCTATGTGACCCGACTTGGTTCCATGTGAGCTAACACAACCTCCTCGTTTCCACTTTGCAAACTGAACATCGAGCAGCAAACAGTGAGGTTACCTCTGAAAGGATTGATAGCAACCCAGGCAAAGAAAAGTAACTCAGTAAGGGAACGAAGGAGAGACGCAGCCCACTGGGACTAGAAATGAGGTGGGCTGTAAAGGCTCCCAGGAGAGCTGGGGCGCTCTGAGGACGGGCACTGCTGGGCAGAGAGCATGCTCAATTGTCCTGGCGAGGTGACGCTGAGCGAGGACCATATAAAGGCTGCACAAAGACTAGGAGAGAGCAGTGGAGAAAATCACAGCTCTCCGGGCCGGCGCTGTGGTGCAGTGGGTAAACACCTGGCCTGAAGCACCGGCGGCATCCCACATGGGCGCTGGTTCGAGACAAGGCTGCTCCATTTCTGATCCAGATCTCTGCTGTGGCCTGGGAAATCAGTAGAAGATGGCCCAAGTCCTAGGGCCCCTGCACCCACATGGGAGACCCAGAAGAAGCTCCTGGATCCTGGCTTCGGATTGGCACAGCTCTGGCCATTGCGGCCATCTGGCGAGTGAACCATCGGATGAAAGACCTCTCTCTCTCTCTCTCTCTCTCTCTCTCTGCCTCTCCTCTCTGTGTGTAATTCTGACTTTCAAATAAATAAATAAATCTTAAAAAATAATTCCAGCTCTCATAACGCCCATCAAGTGAAATGGACTCAATTCTGTGGCAGAAGGTATCTAGCGTTTGGGTGGGATCCTGCTTTTTTGGGAAATAAGAAAGTTGCTTGTGCTTTAAGAAAAGTATAAAGGGTGTGTGCAAAAGAGCACACTCGTCCGCTTTCCCTTGCCTCTGTTGTCTCTATATGAAACCATTTCAGACACTGGAACTGCACGTCTTGTGCAACCCACCAGCTCTCTGTTTCTTCAAGACTGAAACAAACACACACACGGACTCTCTTCTTCTCACCCCTGGTCTCACACTTGCCTCATTCTGTCCCATACTTTGCTGGCTAGCTGCTTCTCTCCTCTGCCCCTACCACATTCTCTTTTCTTCTGTGTTCAGTAAGTGGAGATCTTAAGCGAGAAACCACAGGAGGAAATGAGTCCATCAGGGCATGAAATGAACAGAAAAGCTTGCAGGCCTGCAAAGCTGTGCCCAAGACCTTGCATCCACTTAAATTAAGTAAAACGTGGATATTGGCATTTAGAGATCTCAGATAACTATATCCAATACAGATGTGTGAAACATACTTGATGAGATTTTTGCCTCTGCTTGAGAAACTGGATATAAGTGACATTCGTGCTGATGCGGACGATATGCACTTGCAAGTTGTATTTGCCACCAAATATGTATATAAGTATTAAAGACATTAAAAAATAGTTGACCAACCGAAACAACCAAAACAAACCCTCCCAGTGATATGATAGACGATTTCAAAACCAAAGTTCTTCCCCAGCGCAGCGGATTCCGTATTTACAGCTGCATCTGTCTGGTGTCACAGCTCGTTGACAAGACAGCCCGAGAGGAGACGGCACTGCAGCTGCTTATTTTACCTATTATCTGGGCCACCACAGTGGACTCACATATCCCAGCATAAATAGCACGCAGTTCGGATACTTCCAAAATTGGCCATCCATCTTGCTTGCTGAGAAACGTCGCGTCCCCCTTCCGAGTCAGTTTGCATCATCTGGAGTTAGGGGAACAGAGGGCCACGACTCTGAGAAGAAGCTGTTTGCTGGGAAGGGGATCGAGGAGGCGTGAGCCTGGAGAAGACCCCTGTCCCGGCCATCTGAGGGGTGGGTGAGCGAGTGTGGAAGGCTACAGCTGCCACAAAGGGCTGAGAAATAAAAGCTGATAACAACCCAGTTTGGATCCTAACAGGGAAGACATGAAGCGAGGTGTTTTGGTTTTTTTTTTTTTTTTGGAAGGGATGCCTGGGACGTGAACTTGCCAGGGAAGGGGCGAGCCTCGTGTTAAACATCTGTCGGCTGCCCTGGCTTCCACGGGCTGTCCTGTGTGGCTGGGAATCCCTGGGAAGGTTACAGGAAGTGGGCTGGTGGGCGTAGCTTCAAAGGCTGGGAGTGGACAGTGAACTGCCTCTCTTTTCCCATCAGGGTCTAAATTTGTCTCCATTGTTTCTTTTTTTCTCCCTCATACTAAAATGGGACTTGAGCCCAGAGAGGGACAACAATATCATGACAGAGAACTCTGTGCATGGAAGACAGGGTCATCTCCATTGTCTGAACTCCATGTGTAACAGAGATTACTCCCACAGCAAACAAAAGAACTACGCAACAGACAACGTCCACGGCCAGTAAACAAGACAAACGTGACCCGCTGTAGCGGGCAGCTTCCTGCAGGGCTGGGAGCCAGAGACAAAAAGTTGTCCTGCTCCCACCCCACCCCCAACCTGAGGCGGTAGAAAGAGAGCCCAGGGAGGGAGGCTGCCCAGACGCTCCTGGGGAGTAGAGTGAGGATTTGCAGAAACTGAATGAGCGCAAATTTTATCAGCACCGACTCATTGCACTAAAGGGTACTTCGGTGGCCTCCAAGCCTTAATACAATGTGCAGTGAGCAGCTCCATCCAGACTGGGAGAAATCTGACTCAACACATAATACAGTGGTGTGTTGTCCAATATTGTCATTCAAATGGGATATTAGAGTTACTAAAGCAATGGCACATAACTCAATGACCCAGAAGATACATTTACTGTTGTTTAATACAGCCGGTAACGTCTCACTCCCCCAGCAAACATGCTCTATGTCAGGCTGTTAACTTAGCAGTGGAGAAACAGGGAGCTCTCTTGGCACCTTTGCAACCACGAACGTTTATGGTTTTAACAATCTCGTGCCCCAAAACGTGACCATCATAAAAGCTGGAAGAATGTGCACTGCTCATTTATTTCAGAGACTCATCGTAAAAACAGATGCCCTCTAAGAAGCTTTGGAGATAGTAAGTGGCTGATGTAAAGAATGCAAATATTCGCAGCCTTGCTAAACTGGATCAAGTCTCCTGGTGCTTTTAAGATAGCCATGCATTTCAGTGACTTCCATCGCATTCAAAGCATTTTGAGAAGTGAAAACATGGACTCCAGAACACAGAGTGACTCAGACACATCCACTGAAACTCCCCAAATCCTGGCGACGTGACAGCCACCAGCACATACCAGCCTCCCCTCCTGTTTGCTGATGCTATCATTCCTGAAAGCTACTTAGGTACAACAGGCTGCACCCAAAGAACTGATTGAAAATTGATAAGTTAAGGACAAAAGAGATGTTTATATTCTTCCCTAAAGTGAAAATCATAAAATTTTTACTGTTATTTTTGCTGTTCTTCAACTCCTTTCATTGAACTTATTGTGCAATGTAATTCATGAACTCAAACAATGAGCTTAACATCCACCATACGGGAGACTTGGCAGAAGGCATGAATGTGTGAGAACAAAATCTACCGAGATGCGCTTCCTCGGGGTGGGCTGCAGGCTCATTGCAAATTCCAGAAGCAAACTCCTAAATACTGTTAGTCCCCTTTGTCTGGTACCATGGACGTGAAGTATTTTACACTAATGATGCTTGGCCGTTTTACATTAGTTCATGTGCCAGAGATAACATAGAAGTATGTTGAAGCTGTCACCGTGAGACATGTGGGAAGCAACTTGCAGCCTGTTGACTGTTGGTCTCTCTGACAACCAAAGCGGTGTGCAGAGGAGCATAGTCAGTGAGGCCCGGATCAGCAGAGATGCTTCGAAAATGCAACAAAGCACGCATCAGACTCATTTTACACAGGCGCTAAAGGCTGAGCAGCAACTCAGGAAACAGATTTCACCAGTAGCCTGGCGTCAGCCGCAAGTGGTTTGGGCGGAATGAGGATTAGGGAAGTTGTGCATCAGACGCTTGGGGCCCTGATGCAATGGCTGTTTGCTCTACACCAGCTTCATCCCAGGACTCAGTGAATCATGGACTGACGAGAGAAATGAGACAAGAAAAAAACAGAAGAAAACAAGAGACTGGAGAGAGAACATACATCAGTATTCACCTGCTCTCAGGCCAGGAGACTTTCTTAGAATAGGACCAATGAATGAAGTGATAAAGAAACCTGTTGCTGATCTTAAACGGTTGTGTTCCATGCGCTTCAAAGCAGCACCCAATTTAGCCTTTCTAACAAAGATGTGAGATGGACACGAGGAGTAACCCGAAGAGAGCAGAGGCAGTGGGAGAGACGACTTGCTCCGGAGAACACAGCTTGTAAACACAATGCAGGATGTCACCACGGAGACACTGGCTACTTACGCTCCAGGAACAACTTACGCTCTAAGAACTCGTGCTTAGATTTTATAAAAAATGTAAATGAGTGTGAAATTTCTCAGAAAGTAAACAGGAAACTGTGGTAAGACCGCAGGTTAATACCTGGAGAGCACAGATCCCTGGTCTTCAACCTTAACCACAGATCAGAATACCATGAAAAACAAAAACAAAAAAAACAATGTCCAACAGTGGCCAAGCAAAGCAGAGTCCCTGGGGGCAGGGTCTGGCACTAGAATGTTTATTAAAAGCACACAGGTGGCCGGCGCCATGGCTCAACAGGCTAATCCTCCACCTGCGGCGCCGGCACACCGGGTTCTAGTCCCAGTCAGGACGCCAGACTCTGTCCTGGTTGCCCCTCTTCCAGGCCAGCTCTCTGCTGTGGCCCGGGAGTGCAGTGGAGGATGGCCCAAGTCCCTAGGCCTTGCACCCCATTGTAGACCAGGAGATGCACCTGGCTCCTGGCTTTGGATCAGCGCGGTGCGCCCGCTGTAGCACGCTGGCCGTGCTGGCCATTGGAGGGTGAACCAACGGCAAAGGAAGACTTTTCTCTCTGTCTCTCTCTCTCTCACTGTCCACTCTGCCTGTCCAAAAAAAAAAAAAAAAAAGCACACAGATGATTCTCATAGGCAGCCCGCATCGACAATGACATGGGTCAAGGAAAATATATACAATTTTTTTAATTAAAAAAAGAGTGCATCAATGAAACTAATCATAGAAAGATTTTGGGGGCCAGCACTGTGGTATAGTGGGTAAGGCCGTCGCCTGCAGTGCCAGCTCCCATATGGGCACCAGTTTGAGTCCTGGCTGCTCTACTTCTAATCCAGCTCTCTGCTATGGCTTGGGAAAGCAGTGGAAGATGGCCCAAGAGCTTGGGCCCCTGTACACACATGGGAGACCCGGAAGAGCTCCTGGCGCTTGGTTTTGGATCAGCTCAGCTCTGGCTGTTATGGCCATTTGGGGAGTGAACCAGCAGATGGAAGACCTCTCTTTCTCTCTCTCTGGCTCTCCTTCTCTCTGTGTAACTCTGACTTTCAAATAAATAAATCAATCTTAAAAAAAAAAAAAAAGATTTCAACTGGATAATGATAAATGATCACATCCATTCTTGTTTCAAAGAGTGAACTATTATTTTGTTCCCATCAAATTAAAGGAATTTTTAAAAAAATTTTATAAAGATAAGATACCCTTCGTTAGCTTGCATCAGCAAAGCTGGCATCTTGGGTCTAATATTTGGTCTGTAGTCCCCAGAACTTAATTACAGCACTAAAACAATTAAAATCGATTCTAGTTCTTAGAATCTGTCTTAGGGAAGTAGAGATGAGCACAAAAATCCAGGCACCAGTGTGTCTGTAATCATATTATTTACAGTAGTAAAGTACTGTTAATGTCAAGTACCAGGCAAGTAGGTAAATAAACCATCAGCACATCACTTAAAGGCGAGCATCACACAGTCCATCCTCATCTTCCTCGACAGGGACACCCCTTCCCTGGAACATTCTGTAGGAGAAACAGCAAAACTATGCACTGCGTATTCCCAATTGTGTACATCTATAATTAGAAGATTGGGAGGAAGTCAGCAAATCACTAACACCTGTTATCCTCAGGTTACCTCTCTTATAATCCCTCACAAATTACAAACTTGGAAGGGAGTTTTCCAACCGGCTGGGTGAACACTAACCCGTGAAGGCAAAGTCATTCTGACACCAATTAGATCATTCTGCTGAGTAACACGATCTCATAACCCCAAACTGTGGGGCGTCCCCACAAGGCAGGCAGCCAGAGGTGATGTCCACGGGTCGAGACCCTTGGAAAAATGTCGCCAGCTGGGCTTCAGGTTGCAGGCCACTTGCAGAGGTTCACACCTGTTGGTTGGTGCCAAAGGAGAAGTAGCTCCCGTGCAGTTATTTTCAAAGGTTGAGCAGAATCCATGCTACTAGATCACATTTATAGACAACTTTTCACCTACTAATGCCTGTTATAAATGTCAACCGAAAAGCATATACGAACTAGCAGTGCATCCTCAAACTGCATATTAACTCCACTTGTTATAGAAGTGTACACTGGATGTCTGAGTTTTCCTGATGTTTCACACCTTTTAGGCAAGTTACCTGTTACAACACCCACTCAAGATCGAGTCTGCACACAACATTCTCTCCATTTCAACCTCAAGTCTGTCTCTCCCAGACAACTCTGCAAATAAATTCCTTAAATTTATACTTTATATATAAAAAGTCTGTATGATTAAAGTAAGACTGTAAATATATAACATATTATAATCTATATATAATAAATATAGAACTACATATGAGAGGGAGCTTCAAATAGTTCATGGAAATAGATATAGTAAAACTGTGCACAGGTTTCAAAACTGTTTTGCACCAAAATAAACATATTTTAATTCCATTTCCAAGAATGTTGTGAATTCTCCTCATATAAGTATACATATGTATATTTTATGTGTGTGTGTGTGTGTATCCCACTTCCTGTGTCTCTTCAACTCAGAACAACTCTTTCCTTCTCTTTGCTATAAATACATATGTACTCTTTTTTGGGTGGAGCTGAAATTTATCTTTTAAAGGATCTTCCCCCTGGAGCTGCTGTTTCCTGCCAGAGCCTGTTCATCCAGTAATAATGTCCAATCAAGAGTAACTAGAGGTCACTAAACACGACTCAACAGATTGGATCTAGATAAAGTGACTTTCACAGTGGGAACAAAATCCCCCTCTTCCACAGGAAGCGACGGCAAAGGAAGCACAGAGCGAGAGTCAGGCCGAGCCTCTTGCTGTTCTGTGTTGCTTCCCACGTTAACCAGTGTCACAACAAGAGGCAGCTAATAGCCCTCAGAATTAAGAGCCCGAGGGTAGCAGCTGCCACAGGTGATCCTATCCACTCACATCAATGCGTCTGTGGGCTGATTGCACTTGTGCAGCTGACGGTGCAGACACGGGAGGGCTTTAACTCTCCCACTGCGTTGTAGCTCTGCCCTGCTCCCCTGCACTCTGTACTGCGCCCCCATGCCAAATAAAAGACCAGCAATGCGGAAAGGTCCTGGTGGGCAGTAGATCAGGGGCCACAGCCACACGTCATTGTCGTCTGAGCAAGAAAGCGAAGCCATCGTTCCCCCTCACCGGTCGTGGCTCTTCCTGCTTCAATCGATGAATACAAAGCAGGACAAGCTGCTGCCTTCGGGAAGGGATGGGCATGGACAGGAGAAGCTTAGGTGACAGGGGCGCAGGACTGAGGCACGCAGCAGCCGCCTAAAACCGACAAGCAGCCACTTGGGAGGTGGGCTCTTGAGGAGGAGATGCTGTGCATGTGACTTGTAAGTGGTTTCTAGATTTAACCAAAACCCAGCCACATGGTTCAGTGAGCTCTGCAGTGTGAACAATCAGCGAGATGCACCTGACCGGATCAAATCCTCTAGTCACTGAGTCCTGGCTGCTGTGTCCTGGCTGCTCCTCTGTGCTGGCATTAGGTCTTCCTTTGGGGAGAAGCCAGAGACAGAAAACCACGTCCATCCTCAAGGGACTTGCGCCGGAAGGATAAGAACATCCACAATGGCAACACTGACCACTCAGCAACTTCTGCACCCACCACCACCTCACTGACTTCCGTCTCGAAGAGAAAGAGGTGTTTCTGATCGTCCAGTCCAGCCTGGCCCCTCTGCATGCACGCCACACAGCAGCACACCCACTGGCCTTGCTCCACTCTCAGCCTCTTGCTTCCCTCTCTACCCAACCTATCCTACCTAGGAGATCCGTGCCCACTATACAGTAAGAGCGAGTGCCGGAGCTCACTCTTTACAACCGGAGTCCTTCCCTCGGTCCTCCCCCTCCCTCTTCTTACCACCCTTTCTCTCCTCCCCGCATAGCCAAGCACAGAAAAGGATGCTAAGCAGCTGCTTGCCACAGGCCTCTGCTGCTGGCCACAGCCTTAAGCGATGTGTCTACTGCCCCATCTCAGCACTAAATCTGCTTGTCAAAGCTAATCTGTGGTTTCCAAACAGAATGCGCTGTTTTGAGTGTGTACCCAGTATTGTGCTTTGTATGTCTCACCTCTTTAGTTTGGACTCACTGTCTGCTGCCTCAAGGTTACAGTAGGTAATTAATGCCTTCACTGGATTTTCAATTATGTGCTCCTGCAACCCATTCTCCAGTCAAATGATCCAACGCCATTCCTCCTCTCAAACACCCACCCAACAGTTGAGATTGTTCAATGGCTCCCCACTGTCTAAAAACACATAACTTGTTGGGGGTGCACAGTCATTCAGTAACTATGCGTTGAGGGTGACATTGTACCAGGCATTCTGTTAGTGGTAGGACACAGTACAGTAAACACGCATGACACTTGCCCCATGGAATTGACGGTCCGCAGGGGAGTCAAGCAAATACAGTGATGATTGGCACAATTTCAGATTATGATGGGGATGATCAAGGGAACAGATGCTATTATAGAAATTCCTCAATGGGGAGACTTCTTTCACTAAGGAGGTGTGGAGACTTCCCTCTGAGAAGGTGGCATTAGTGTCAGGCCTGACAAATGAAAAGTAGAATTTGAGTAAGGACTCAGAGAATGTCTGATCCAGGTGCTCTAGGCACATGAAGTCCCTGGTTCAGGACACATCTTGGCATGTCCCAGGGCAAGATCTTGATTTCCACCCCCATATGTGTTCCCATGGACAAGTAAGAGGAAAGGCAAAGAAGTTTATTAAGATAGGCAGAGAGAAAGCATGCCCGGGCTTATAGTCCAGATCTAGGAACATGGATTTTATTGCAAATGCAGTATAAAGTTCTTAAAGAATTACAAGCAGGGGACGGACACCATATAATTTTGTTCTTCAAACAGCCTTCTGGCTGCATAATGACAAATGGAATGTGAAACAGAGCAGAAGCTAGCTAAAAATTGGAATAGTCTGGAGCAATGACGGGAACTATGAAAGTGGCAGTGGAAACAGAGAAATGGACCCATCCGAGGGAGAGCTGCAGGGCTTGTGGGTGAATGGAGAGACAGAAGGAGCAAAGGAGGCCCCCAAAGTTGCTCACTGTGGCAGCCATGTGAGTAGGGAGGCTGTGACTGGGAGGGGAACCTCGGCATGGAACACATTTTGGGGGGAATGAGATTTGATATTGTAGTAATCCATTTTTCAAAACTCTAATGAAGTACCTGAAAGTGAGCACCTTTGTAAAGAAGAGATTTACTCTGGCTCACAGATCTGATCCAAGGTCTAGAGGCCATGTCCGCTGCTGGCTGGCCTTGCTGCTACAGAGTCCCAGAGCGGTGTCGGGAACCACATGGCAAGAGACAGGGAGCAGGGTTCTGTGTGGATCCCTGGGCCTTGCTCTTTCTTCTCAGAAAGCCACCAGAATTCAACCAGGCTGTACCCTGGCAACCTTATCTCATCCTGATCACCTCCCAGAGCCCACTTCTAAACACCTTGTATTAGTCAGGGTCTCATTACACTAACTCAAATACACTGAAGGAAAGAGAGGGTTTAGTTCAGGCTCCAGGTTGGAGATGACAGCTCAGGGTTGAGCGGCCTGATATACTGGTGTCTGGTAGAAGCTCATCATGGCAGGTAAGAAGGAATAGTCACACAGAGAGCGAGAGAGCAGAGAGGCTAGCCAGCAGAATTTGAACTCAGATAGTAATCAACCCTTCTACAAGAACCACCCTCTGAGGACATAACCCCAAAGACTCCCAGCACACCCACAGCCCAGACCCCATAATTAGACATTAACCATTAACAGAACCCAGAGTTTAAATACCTGCATGAGCTTTGCAGAGGCAAGTCCTACTCAACTCCTATATCACAGTCAGATAAATTCCCCACTCTCTTTGAATATCATTTATTTCTTCGCATTTTATTTGAGAGACAGACGAAGAGAGATCTTTCATCTGCTAGTTCACTCCCTGAATGCCTACAACACCCAGGGCTGGGCTAGGCCAAAGTCAGGAGCTTGGAACTTAATCTGGGTCTTCTACATGGATAGCAGGTAGTGACGTATTTGACCTATTGTCTGCTGCATGACAGGAAGCTGGATTGAAAGGGGAGTAGCCAGGAGTCAGACCAGGCAGTCTGATTTAACATTCACTCATTCCAAGTGCTGTGCCACACACCCATCCCTCCCACCCTCTTAATCCCTCACAACGAGGATTAAATTTTAGCACATAAATTCTTGGGGGATACACTCAAACCACATCCAAACCATAGCATGGGCTCTTCTGTTAGCTTTGAGAGGTTTATCTTGGGGCATAACTGTAGATAATTAAAAATATGAGACAGAGGAGAGAACTGTACTGAAAGGGGCCCAAAAAGCTCATGGGAAAATCACATGGATGTGAAACTGTGTGGATTTCAAAAAATTCTTGTACCCAAATAAACCAATCTTTAAATTCCATTCTCCATGAGTTGCCTGAAGTCCCTCTATCTAAGTCATCTGTCTATGAATTGCAGTTACAGGCATGGAGAAGGATGAGGTCTCCAGCAAGAGGGTGACCAGTGAGGAGAGAGTTGTGTACAGAAAAAGAAATCCCAAATATTTGGGTTGCAATAGAGCAAGGGAAGCCCAACAAGGAGCCAGAGAAGAGGCTGACGAGAAAACAGGGGCAGGTGGTGTGAGAGCAGTTGAGTAAAAATGTTTCAGGAAAGAGGAATATTCAAATATACCAATAGGATGAGCACTGAAAATTAATCACTCAAGATGGGAAAAGAGGAAATGAATTAAGGACATCGGGAAGTGTCGAGGTAAATGAGAGATCAAGAGTAGGTGATTCGGGAAGGCAGAAAGCTGATTTGTAAGTCTACACAGGAAGCACGCAGGCCCTCAAAATTAATCAGACACAAGGATTCACAGAAAGCATTTTCAACAATAAATAGCAAATCAGTTTTTCAAGTTATAATAACAAAATGTCAACCAAGGTGTAGTAAGATTTGGTGTTTTATATACTTTCTCTTGACCTTTTTTTATAGAAAGCTTTTATTTACTAAATATAAATTTCATAAGTACAACTTTTGGATTATAGCAGTTTTTCCCCCATACCCACCCTCCCACCCCCAAACCATCCCACTTCCTACTCCATCTCCCATCCCATTTTTCATTAAGATTCATTTTTAATTATCTTTATATACAGAAGATCAACTCTATACTAGTAAAGATTTCAACAGTTTGTACCCACACAGACACACAAAGTATAAAGTACTGTTTGAAGATTAGTTTTACCATTAATTCTAATATTACAACACAATAAGGACAGAGGTCCTACATGGGGAATAAGTGCACAGTAACTCCTGTTGTTGATTTAACAATTAACACTCCTATTTATGGAGTCAGTAATCACCCAAGGCTCCTGTCATGAGCTGCCAAGGCTATGGAAGCCTCTTGAGTCCACAAACTCCATCAGTATTTAGACAGGGCCAAAAGCAAAGTGGAAGTTCTCTACTCCCTTCAGAGAAAGGTACCTCCTTCTTTGATAGCTCCTTCTTTCCACCAGGATCTCATTCACAGAGATCTTTCATTTAGGTCATTTTTTGCCAAAGTGTCTTGGCTTTCCATGCCTGAAATTCTCTCATGGGCTTTTTAGCCAGATCCGGATACCTCAAGGGCAGATTCTGAGACCAGTCTCTTGACCTTATAAATTGATACAACTCCTTAAGAGAAAAATAACTTGGCAGTAGATGTATCAAGAACTTTGACCAACTTATTGCACTTATGGGAATCTAGCCTACGAAACTAACTTAGATACTTGCATGTTCTAAACTGTTCACTCCAGCAATATTTATAACACTAAAAACCTGAGAAAAATAAATCATCTGCAAGTAGTAAAATGATCAAATAAATTTTTGTGTATTCACATAAAGAAATATTATGAAGACTCAAAGTAATATAAAAAGTGTTTCTGATACAATGGGAAGTAAGTGGATAAAATATTTAAGTTCTTATTATAAATTTGCATTTAAGAAAAAGAGATTGGAAAGAAATGAACCCAAAATGAACAGATGTAGAAGGAAAGTAGAATTATGATTTTCCCTCTACTCTCTATATTAACTGTAATGTGGTTTGTATCACTTTTATAATAAAATATTTTATTAAAGTGTTGGTGGTATTATTCTCTTGGCTTCACAGATAATAATTCTATCATGAGTTATCATTTTGAATAAGAAAGGAAATATGAATATTTATGTTTATGTTGCTGCTGCTGCATCTTCAGAATGAATGCACATCTACCTTTGCTGACTCGTACTTATTCGGAGACCCAGGCTCCTCGGTTTCTTTCACAGATATGATGCTTTGTGAGGGTTGTGGATGGGAGTGGAATCTGCTCTCAGGGAAGTTCTTCACTCTCGGCTCTTTGTTTTGCCCTTCCTCCTTTCCTGGCCACCAACCTTCACTGCAGCTGCCAAACCCAGCTCTCTTAAAAGCCAAGGCCCCAGCCCCCTTCAGTGTGAGCACAGCCCTCGCTAAATAAATACAGGGGCATCTGGGCCCTAGAGGCTGCCAACCCTCCCTGAAACCTGTTTCCCAGAGCAAGGACCTTGGAGACAGATTTTTTTTTTTCACAGTTTTGGTGAAGGATCTGGGCTACCAGAGCAGACAGGGCCTTTTTTTGACTTGTATTCCAAAGAGGACCCCACAAATTAGGCTGAAATTGCACTGTGGTGTAATGGGTAAATCCGCCGCCTGCAGCGCCAGCATCCCATATGGGCGCCAGTTCAAATCCTGGCTGTTCCACTTCCGATCCAGCTCTCTGCTATGGCCAGGGAAAGCAGTAGAAGACGGCCAAGTGTTTGGGCCCCTGCACCCACATGGGAGACCTGGAAGAAGCTCCTGGCTCCTGGCTTCAGATATGTGCAACTCCGGCCGTTAGGGCCATCTGGGGAGTGAACCAGCAGATGGAAGACCCCTCTCTTTGTCTCTCCCTGCCTCTGCCTCTCTGGAACTCTGCCTTTCAAATAAAATAAATAAATATTTTTTTTTAAAAAATGAAATTTTCTGATACAAAGATATTTCAAAAGTTTTGGAAAAACAGAATTAAAAGATAAGTTTATTTTGGTGCAACAGATTTTGAAATCCAGTCATAGTTTTTTTCATCGTGTCTGTTTCTATGAATTCTTTGATGACCTCATATATTCCACCCAATGTCCAAATCAATCCTCCACTTTAGTTTTGTAGAAAATGACTTTCATACTTTAAAGTTAACTTAGCCTTGCTTATCTTGACAAGAAACTAGAGATGGGAAAAATCAAGAGAGAAGACTGAAAGTAGTTTTCTATTCTTTATGTGAATTACTCAGGTAGGAAAAAGGAACAGAGGAAATTGAGAAGAGGGTGTTCAAGGAGGATATAGAAGGGAATCTATGTTCTCAGGTCTGACCTCCAAGTACCATAACAGGTTCTTCCACCTGTTATGTTAAGCTTGTGTTAAGATGCAACACGCTATTGAAAACCATGTGTCTGTACAACTCTTTTCTAAGCACACAACACTGGAATGCCAACTTTTTTTATGACTTGATGAGTTTTTTAAAAAAAATTATTTGATTTTGAGAGTGAGAGTTATAGAGAAAGAGGGAGAGGGAGAGAGAGAGAGGGAAAGAGCTAGAGAGAGAGAGAGAGAGAGTGATCTTCCATCTGCTGGTACACTCCCCAGATGCCAGCAACTGCCAGCACTGGGCCAGGAGCCAGGAGCCAGGAGCCAGGAGCTTCATCCAGGTTTCCCATGTGGGTGGCAGAGGTGCAAACATTTGGACCATCTTCCACTGCTTTTCCCAGGCCATTGACAGGGAGCTGGATTGGAAGCAGAGCAGCCAGGACATGAACTGGCACCAAGATGGGATGCCAGCAATGAAGGGGGGTGGTGTTACCCATCAGGCTACACACTGACCCCTGTGATGGCAATTTTTAAAACCTACTTTCTCAAAGAAGGCTAGCTGACTCTGTGAATAAAGCAACCAAAAAAAAAAAAAACCCAAATCTGATTGAAGCTAAAATAACATAAATCACATAGAACTATAATTTGCAAATTCATTGTATGAAGTAATTAATCAAAGCATGGTTGAGTTTTAGGAGCCAAGACTTTGATGTGACAAGGAGAAGAAATATAGAGAAACTGGTGGGGATCATGCCACAGGCTCAGGACTTAAAGTGACTTTCCATGCTAGTCACAAGTTTAATTACTTCTTTTTTTCCTTGCTGACAGTCCTAAATTAAAATAAATGGACCACATCGAGACAAATCTCGGATGCATGTAGTGCTTAAGAATATATTGTTCCCAATGCAGGAATAGCTTGAAACTCATTTATAAGTTTGTTTCTTCAGTTTCTTTTCAATGGTGAGGGGTGGAAACAGGACTAGACAGGCAATGAAAAAGGGAACAGCCAATACTAAGCCACTAGCCTCCGCAGACCGTGTGCGCTCGGGGAGAGTTTGTCTTTTACTCTCTTCATGCACAGTGTGAAGACTGAAAAAGGAACACAGCCAGGGGGAAGTGGAATAGACAAATGGCCTGTGGTTGCTCAGTGTATGAAGCCAATTCTCTAAGTGCAGGTAAATCGTTTTCTATCTAGTGACAACAATCGACTGTATTACAAATTGATGAGGGGCAGAGATGGATTGGAGGTTGTCTGCCCACACATTTACCATCATCATCATGAAAAAATGGACCACTCATGCCTTGAAGAGCAGAAATATCTGAAACCATGGAACTGCGGAGTTGTAGGTGCAGTGTGCTGGCCTGACCGTGGCATGGAGTTCTTTTGAGGATTCCGCCTCAGCCTCCTTGAACTCCTGGTCAGCATTCTCACTTTCTCAGCACTCATCATTTAGGGAGTTCTCATGTCACCCGACCCTGTTTTTAAATTCCCCGTTTCCTCGTATTTTCCCAAGACTCATTGTATCTCATTAGACTGGCTTGCGAAATAGCAGCCCTTCGCTGCAATGATAAACAGGAAGAGAGCTGCCTCTTCAGAACCAAGGGCCTCTGCCCTGCAGTGTTTAGGCTTGGGAAGCAGAGATAAGAAGGTGAATAAATACGGCAATACAATCTGACCCTATTCAGCCAGCTTGCGAACAAGGCTCAGTGAATATTTCAAATGTGTTCCGTCTACGAAACATCTTAATATGGGCATATATCTGTGACCATTTGACCATATACAAGGGACTTATGAACAAGGCTCAGCGAACATTTCAAGATTGTTTAATTTAAGAAGCAATGTTCTTGCTGCTGATGCCACATTTCCGTGGGAAAACCATGCCAGACATCGAGATGCTATGTAATCCACAATTGTTATTTAACACTGCAATTGAATGCCACGGTGAAAACTTGGCAATCCCATAATCCAGCCCTCTTCAGCTCACCAAAGAGGCCATTGTTCCTTGTTTTCAGCCCTTCTCAAACCTCTTTGGAACCAGTCTCTCCGCCAGTGACTTTTCCTCCCGCTGCACAGAGCAACTGGACCAAGAAGAGAGGAACCCTCGCAACGTCCCCTCACCAGGGCAGTCCACTTATGGACTCTTTGGAATATGGGTCCTCTTCTAGGGTCCCTTGTTCGCCCATCCTCCAGCCTCCATCCCCACCCCTGTCTTCATACTTCATCCAGTGAACTGCTAGATGCCGTTCTCCCCATGCCAGTCCTGTGGGCACATGAGGCCCTGTGCTATGTCTCTGTGAGAAGACGAATTATGGAAAGGCATCTCTTCACCAAGGCTGCGTCTCAGCCCCCGCGATCCCCTCACAGGCCCCTCTGTGTGACAGACGCCTGGGCCCTGCCCACCCCCTTATGTCAGCAATGCCAGCACCTTCTGTGTCCCTTCAGACACGGATGTTCTACCCAGTCCGTGTCAACTACGTGTTAGTAGTCACTCACTGAGAGATATGGCACCTGCATTTCAGACAACTTTCCGTAAGTGTGGTCTGTGTTTGCCCAGTCACCTCCTTCTGCATTTCAATTTCAATCCACTCAGATTACCTTCCACCGGATTTCCCTACTGAGCCCATCTTGAAGCAAACAAACCAAAACACTGGTAGAGTTGGACCCTCTCTCTTCTCAAAGCCTTCACAAGCCCTGGACCCCTGCAATGCTCTTAGTGTGCCTACAACCTCTGCTGCTCTTTCTCGGTCTCATCTCTGCCAGTCTCTTAAATGTTGGAATATTACAAGTTTCTGTGCTAAGCCTTTTTCTCTTCTCACTGCACACAGTTTCTAGATGGGCCTCTTTAATTCCAAGGGTTTCAGTAACTCAAGTTCTGCCAATGATTGCTAACCTAATTCTCTAGCCAAGGAGCTCCCAAACATGAACCCTACACAGCCAACGATCCCATGGACATGGGTGTATTCCTAGCACTACCAATTCAACACCTCCCACAAAGAAACACATTCATCTCAGTGACTGATACGATCATCAGCTCATTAGCTCCTGCTGGGGCCCAGGGCAGTGTCTTCCTTATATGCTACTGCTTCCCCTCTCTGGGACTCAACTTGTCCACAAACTACCTCTGTTGTTTCCTGGGTGCCTCTCATCTCCAGTCAGGTTCCATGGACACTCATCACCTTCTCTCTGCAGAATTCTGAATGTCCTAACTCTCTTCTCACTACTTCCATTCTGTTTTCTAGAACTGACTTTCTGAAACACAAACGCAATGTTATCCTCTGTTGCTTAATAGCCACAACTGCTCCTCATTATGCAAATCGTCTAAAACTCACTAATGGCTCACAAAGCTCAGTTCCATCTCACTCCTGTCCCCCTCCATGCCCTTATCTCTCCCTGTTACTTCCTCACATCAGTTTCCTCTGGTTTACAGGGGACATCTTCCCTATACCACCCCACTGAATGCACACTGGCCTGGGCCACCAGCTCTCCAATGCCCCAAACACTGTGTAGTTCCAGTCCTTCCATCCCTCATCCAGGAAGCTTTCACAGACACCCCAGCACCTCACGACCTCTAAGTCTGGAATTGGCACCTACATATAGCAAGGAAACTATCGTGTCCCATAGATTGTAAATTTAAGGAAGATGCTGTCTTTGGTTGTGTGAGATGCTCCCTGTGTTTCAGCAATGCTTCATCCAGTGTGAATTTTATTCTTTGGGAGGCAGGAATAATGCCAAGCCTACATCCTCACACCCTGCTGCCCAAAGGAACTGATAGCAATAAAGGAAAATGGCAAAGAGAGAGAGAGAGAGAGAGAGAGAGAGAGAGAGAGCGAGCACAGAGAAATACAAACACGATTACAGTAACCAACAAGCATATTTTCAGTCTACTGGATAGACTATGGTTTCTGGGTGTTTACTAAAGGCCAGTTACAAGCCCAGCTCTGGAATTAGGCCAGGTAAGAGAGTAGGGGCCACAAAGAGTGCTAAGGAAGGCCCTTGCTAGGGAGGCAGGAACCGGGCTACAGGGGCTTCTGTGCCCTGGAAGCGTTGCTCTCGATCCTTAGAGAAAGTGCAGCCCATGAGGAACTCCAGGACTGGAAGATGGTTACATCCAAGCAAGAAAGAGCAGTGCCATGAGTTCAGGGGGCATGAATGAGGCAGGGAGGACAGGGAGGGGTGAGGGGAGAAATTAGCAAGGTGTCTAGGTGGGGGAGATTGTAGAGGAGAGAAGAGAGACACCTGTAAGCCTGAAACACAGCCCTGAGCCATTCATGGAGATGCAGAAGAGGCACGTGGTGAGGTTCCTATAATCTTACAGCAGAACCCTAAGGTCTGGCCATTGAGCCAGAAAGAACCAGCATAGAAACTGCTCCCTAGGCCCCAGGAAAACTCTAATCCTGAGAGTGACTGTGGGTGGAAGCTTCCGACCCAGGAAAAATGACTAGGAGAGCAAAGGCCTCCAAAGAAACTGTGGAGATGGCCAGCTAAGCACGCCTGAGGGGTGGTGAAGGGGAGCGCTGTCTAGAGTGGGAGAGCACCCCCTGCTGGCGGGGTTTTTCACTTCCTTTCTAAACGGATTCAACACTCAACTCTTGGATGTGCTCTTGAGGTGTGTGTGATTTTAATTCTCATTTGCTGCAGGTACGTTCTCTTCATACCCAGAACCTTCATCCTGGGGGGGAGGGAGGGGGACTACGAATTTTGCAGTTTTTGCATTGTCAGGTAGCTCAGCAATGAAGGAAAGTAAAAAACAAAAACAAAACAGTGACAGCAAAAAACTATCAACAGCCTTTATGATAAGCAATCAGACCGAACACTACAAGGAATGCATTTTACTTGAAGTATTTTGAATTATTTCTTTCCCCGAAAAACTCTCAGAATGTCTGAGAATCAAGATAAAATTTCCTTCATAAAAATGCCCGGAAATCTGCCTGCATTTTAAGAACCCAAAAGATAGCAGCGAAGTCAACATGAAGCTAAAGAAAGACCCTTGTCTTGCCAGCTAAAAATAAAATGGAAACGAATCCTAAGGAGAAGGAATACATAGATAGCAACACGTAAAGGTAACTAAACGCTGTATCTTCCTAACCCAGTTGAGTCAATATTTCCTCTTCTCCTCAAACGAAATGCTTGTAAGAGAAAGCTCTTACTGGTTGGCTCTGCTATTTTCAGTCAGACTGCCAGTTAGGTCCAAATGAAAAATGTATTTGTTCAAGTACTATAAATCGGGAGAGAAATTTGGGGGTGGGGGTGGTAACCTGACAAGAGAAAATGGATGGGGATCCAAGAGAAAGCATTGAGACTTCACAACAGCCTATTCATCATGTCGCCTGGCTGCCCCATACAGAGCTACAAAAATAGAACAACGCAGAAACAATGCGTGGAGCTATAGCTCCAGCTCAATCCTCAATTACATGCTTTTTGATTATGCAGAAAGCTGCATTCAAATTGCTCCTCAATCCTCTTGTCTGAGTTGAGGATTTCCGGTCAGAACCAGGGAACTTTGTTGGAACAGCCACTCACTCTGAGTACCGCTAGCTCCCTGCGGCTGCTTCCTCTGGCTGCGCGCTCCCATCTGGCTGCACCCTGGGCTGCTGTGTGAAGGAAAACCTCGCACGCAGGAGACAAGGAAGGCAAGGTGTCTCATTTTACTCTGTGCTTTGGAACAAAGCTTTGTGACATATGCTTAAGAAAGCAGTTTATCCAAGTGTATGTGTGCACATGTGTATGTAGGATTAAATAAAGGCATGGAAGAATAAAATCCAATGTCTTCTAAACATTGAAATGACCCACTGTCTTTGTAAGCAAATAAATAAGTATTTGTGGCAAATAAATCACAGTAAGTCTACCTTTCCTGTGGTAAGCATGTGACATAATTTCTAAATCTCTACAACATCGAAATAGATCATTTAAAAGGAACATCTCCTGCAATGTCAGGTGGGTAGGTTGACCTCACAACCACAAAGAACCGATCAGACTTTTCTCTCTGAATTAACTGAGTTCTTAACAGAATCGATCCACCGGCTCCTGTTTACGGGAAGGCACCAAAGCGGGCTTTGTGGTTCTGATTGTCTCCTATAGGTCGTTCTTCCGTGTCCTATATAGGAACTGCAGAGACACTCAGAACAAATCAATAGCAGCATCCAACACGCATTGCAAAACACTTTCCCTTCTACTTCATTTTATGCAATCTCTTTTTGGTTTGTCAAAAGCATTCTCCTCTCCACATCGATAGTGGAAGGTAAAAATATCTTTCAGAAACCTGGGAATTTGCTACTTACAATGTAGAATGTAGAATTTCATATTAACGATGAAACAACTATGGGAACAAGAATCACTTTTGAAAGTCAATTAAAAGGAGATAATCTAAGTACTAAAAAAAAATAAATACTTCTAGAAAAGAAGAGATATCCAGATCTAGGAGTCTGGGGACAGAGGAAAGAAAGGATTTCTTTGGGGTGAAGATTTCAGATATTAGGAGGGAATGTTGCCATCAGACATGTGATGGACACTCATTTTCAGACTTTGAATGACTCACCAGTGCAGGCACCTGGAGGCACCAGGTGACGGTGCCAATAGCTGGGTCCCTGTCACACAGGTGTCAATCAGGAATTGAGCTCCTGGCTCCTGGCTCCTGGCTCCTGGCTCCAGCCCAGCCCAGGCCTGACTGTTGTGGGCACCTGGGGAATGGGCTCTCAGGAAGGAGCGCTCTCTGTCCCTCCCTGCCCCCACCTTTTCTGTCTCTCTGCCTCTCAACTAAAGAAATGGATTTTTTCAAGTGCTTAAGTACCTGGAAATGCTGACTCCGTGGTCCAAGGTGAGGACTGAGGATCTGTGTTTCTCAGCCTGCGGGTGATGCTGGTGGAAACCTTGTCAACCGTAGGACCTTCTCCAGGATCTACAAGAAGTCTGGGATAAATACTGCAGACTCCTCCACACCAAGAGCCCCACAGACAGCACCCAATATGTGGCATCATGCAGGAGGAGACCTGACCTCCTTCTCCCTGACTCCTGGTGAGCCTCAAGGACTACAGCAGGGTTCATTTCAGGTCCAGTCTTACCACACACCCAGTTTCGATCCCCACCTAGGCTCTGCCTCCTGCAGCCACATTGTGGGAGGAACTTGGGCCTGGGGAAGAGCAGGGGTTTCTTCAGAGTCCACCTGCTGTTGAACCCCAATGCTGGCTGTCACTAGGTGATCTCTCCAAATCCCACATTCCTTAGGGATAAAAATGGTGATGTTAATAAAAATGGCATCTAACTGCACAATTTTGTCATGAAGGTCAATAAGATAAACTTAAAGCCTCCAAGGCTGCGAAATGCTCCAGAAATTTCAGGAACTGTTGTTACAGATTCCTGGAAATGTTTTAATGAAGGTAGCAAAAAAATAGTCTTAAGATACAAAATTACATGGAAAGGGAACGATAAAAATACAGTAAGATGATTTGATTAATAAGCTATCTGGTTATCGGGGTATTTCCTGTGTGGATGGAAAGAGAGGTGACAATCTGAAAGGCAGGGTAGAGAGGTTCAGGGGACACACCTTGTCCACCTCCAGGCTGCTCTGAAGTCAGCTCCGTGACTCTTCGTATGACAAGACCAGGAAGGGCCTTGTGTTGGGGCATGGAGGGGCAGCCCCGCCTTCTACAGTGTGGTGAGCTGTGGAGGTCTGGGTATAGCCTGTCTCTTGCAGAGACTCCTTCACCTACAGAAGAGCGGGTCCCAAGGGATCCATAAGGTGTTTGATCAGTTAGAAATTCCTCTTTCTTTTTGCATAGTTTTAAGAGCATAATGATCCTTCCCAGCCCACCAGCCCCCGCTCCTCTCTCCCTCCTCCCTCCCCCTCCTTCCTCCTTTTCTCATTTTTCTTTCAATTTTTACCATGACATACTCAGGTTTCTTTATGATCACAAGCTTTACCTTCCACCAAATAAAGAATCCAACAAGTCTAAGCAGAAAAACCACTGCTCCTCAACAGTATAGATGAGGGCTATCACCAAGAACCAAACCTCAAAATGTAGATGTTCTCCTTTTAAAACCACATTCTCGGCTAGTGCTGTGGCTCTCAGCCACGGCTCTCTAGGCTAATCCTCCACCTGTGGCGCCAGCACCCCAGGTTCTAGACCCAATTGGGGTGCTGGATTCTGTCCTGGTTGCTCCTCTTCCAGTCCAGCTCTCTGCTGTGGCCCAGGAGGGCAGTGGAGGATGGCCCAAGTGCTTGGGCCCTGCACCTGCATGGGAGACCAGGAAGAAGCACCTGGCTCCTGGCTTCAGATCGGCGCAGCACTGGCCATAGCAGCCATTTGGGAGGGGGTGAACCAATGGAAGGAAGATCTTTCTCTCTGTCTCTTTCTCTCTCTCTCACTGTCTAACTGTGCCTGTCAAAAAAAAAAAATTCTCATACTCACAGGGTATTGCCCATGTGAGACAAATACTGCTTTTTGATGACGCTATCCATCCTGCCCTTAAATGTCATGGATTGCCACAGACAATCTAGTTTTTCCATCTTGATCTCCTTTCTGTCTATGCATTGGTGCCTCAGGTGATTCATTTTTAAATCTATCACAATACTATCTCAGATGCAGATTAGGAGTCTTCGCCAATGTTTTTAGTACACCCAGGAAGTCCCCACTGTAAGCTTTAGCAGGAATGAAAATGGCATGAATATGTCACAAAAAAACAAAATGCAATAGTCAAAGAGATTATTGGATTCCAAATGTTTCCATTACTGTTTTTCAAAAAAAATTTTTTTTAATAAATAAACTCCTGCTAGAGGTTTTCTTTCTTGGGAGATAATTTTTCCATTAGGATAGCAATTTGGCAGAAAAAATCTTGGTATTTCTTCAGGTTCTCTTGTCTTCCTTCTTTTCTGATAGGTGAAAGTTCCGAGAACAGATTCTTTCAGGGGTCCTTGCTCACGTGCAGGCCCCGGGAAGGGAGCTGCACACACCGCAGGGATTTGGCTTTGCCAGAAGAAGAGACCCCTGAGACTGCTCTCCCAAGGCTGGCGCTGGGATCCGTTTCACAACTTGCTTTGAATTTTCTGCCAGCTCTGAGTTTGCAAATGCTTCCACAGAAAGGTTAGCACCCCCTGTAAATGCAGCATCTATTAAAAAGATAGCCACGCTGGTTGCTAAGCGATGGAGGGATCCTCTCGGAGAAAAATCAGTCCTGACAAAAAAAAAATTTTTTTACATAAAGACCTTTTAAATATAAATACCTTTGACAGCAGCTATTATTATTCTCCGAGTTCCCCACATCTGAATAAATGGCAGAAGAATGATGACATTGTGCACATGCCATTCTACTCTAAAGTGTTAAAATAGAAGACTCCTGGCTCCTTCTCTCCCTCTTGCTCTCTCTCTCTTTGTTATTGCTAAAGAGATAGGAGAAACCTCTCCTTTGTTGTTTCTTTCAGTTGAATTTCTCTGCTTTCCCTTTTGGATTCTCCATGTAACTGGAAAAAAATCTCAAGACCAAAGATTGGGATTATTGCATTTCCCTCCAGACCCAAATGCCCCTTTTAAAGGGCGGTGGGGAAAGAGTAGAGGAAGTGCTAACAGAACAGATAAGAGTGCAACTGACTTCTCCAAATGGTGGTTCCGGGCGAGCAGGTGGAAGGCTGCGCTCCTTGGAAGCACCCATCCGTCCAATTTCCTTTCAATAATGTGTGCAATTTTCTTCCTCCTGGGTTGACTGGAGGCACAGCTGCCCTCTGTGTGCATCCATGTGCTCAGCTTTTGCTAAAAAATGACCCTAACAAATACAATGTGAAGCAAGTAATGCACTCGCTGTTTATAAATTGCGTCCTGGATAAATGAAGCTGCAATCTTCCCTAATTTAGTGTGCCCTGCCTGGCCATTGAGGATCTGAGCAGCTCACAGCTGAGGCACACAAAGGCACGCTGCAGCACTGTGTGAGGCTAGCCCTCCCCACTTTGACAAGAGCCACTGAAGTGTAGCCCCAGAGCTCACAGACAGCTCACTGCCCAACCTATTTCATTACCATGAGAATGGCCACCCCAGACTCCAAGTGTATGGTTTTTCCTGTTGTGTGCACTGTACAAAGTTTCTCAAGCATTTTGTGTTTTGTAGAGTGCCTTCGAATCAGACTGAAGCATATTTCCTTACCCAAATATTGACCTGAAGCCCTCCGTCTAGTTAGCATTTTCCTGTGAAAGGCTCGGTATTATAATGTCCCTTCACCTCCTTTCACACATTTGTTCTGACTCTTGGCACCATGAAGTTCTCATTGTTCTAACCAATGCTTACTGGTCCAGTGACATTTTTTCCCTTTTAGTGACGGACACGGTATGTTTCCGTTCTTGAAGTTCTCATGAGAGTTCCTTGTACTGGAGTCGAGAGGCACCACAAAAGGCAATGTATTTGCAGGTTCTCCTTTCTCTGGCTCTTTTCTGCTTGTGTGTCTGCGAAACCTGCCACAGTCAAAGCCATTGCTAAGTCTACAAAATAGTGGAATGCCAGAGAAGAAAGACCCTCAGGATTCCAGTAATTTGCTCTAAATTCATGGTACATAATCTATGAGGGAACTGGGCACAGGGATTCCCCCTGGGAAGAAGCCAAAGTCCCATCGGCTTTAGGACGAGTCAGCAAAGCCGGCAGGCTTGCTTGAAGGCATAGGCCTTTAGGTATATCAGAGAAATCCATCTGCCAGACCACATCCGAGTTACAGCAGTTCTCCTCCACAGCACTCCCTCTGCTTGTAAGGGTTGGCGGTTACAGTTTCAAGGGTTGATTAGCATGCATTTTTTTTTCCCCGGAACATGAGTCATTCATTGATTGCAATGTTGAAGCAAGAAATAAACAATGGAAATAACACCAAACTGGCAGAGTACAGAGGCCCCTCCGTAGAGGGCCTTGGCTACAGTCTGGATGAGGACCGCCCTGGACCATCCCTGTTCCATCACTTCTAACACGTCTCCCTCTTCTCCTGGTGGGCCCCAGGCATTCCTGGGCCTGTGTGGGAGAGTTCCCTGTGCAAGGAATCCTGTACTCAACTGCCAGGTGGAAAGAGCCTTGAGGGAGACTGACCCCAACCCCACAGGAGGCCCACGGGAGGGAGGGTCCACCACACCAAGGCTTCCGTGAAGTTCCTTTTCTTCTTGGAAACATCACCTCTGGCTTTGGATGCTGATGTGGTGGGAGAGAGTCTGTGGGCGCAGACTCGCAGGAGGTGCAGCCCCGCGCTGCCTGCCCAGGGCAGCATCTTGGTTCTCTCAGCACCAGCACCAGTCCTAGATGTTTGTGATCGGGGTTTGCTCACTGCCCTGACCACCCCCATCGTCTCCCAGCTCCGACTCAGGCAGGGGAGGCCCCCTCCTCTGTGAGTGATAAACCAGCCTTGTTGCCTTCCAGGATGCAGGGCCTAGGGCCCGGGGCCATGATCCTCCTTTCTGTTCTTTTACAAGTTACACTCCAGGTATGATTTATTTCTGGTTCATTTCCTGTGACTCAGTTACATAGGATGCAAAATTATGATAATAGTGCTTGTCTCCAGATAATGAAAAAGAGGTTCGTATTTCTCATAGCGGGGATGTTATACAAACGCACAGTATCATTACAGCTGAAATCCATGACTAAAGAAATTAAATTTCCTGGAATGTTTTATATCTAACAAGAATGTTTGTAATTCTTCATATGTACTGCTAAATGAGGTGGACTACAAGAAAGAAGATATTTAAAAGGAAGGAATGGACTCAATGGGAAAAATTAACAAATGGGAAAATTGCAGCCCTGCATTTTGTATTTTATGGATTAAAAAGGCCTCAGTCAACATGCAACAGGAAACCCTATTTGATTTCTGCAAGGAAAATTTAACCAGCAACAGACTCATGGAGGGTCTTCAAAGGAGAAGTTTCCGTATTTGTTTACCTTGGATATGCTGTCGAGAAAGAACATTATGCCTCACTTTTAAAAGAAATGGTATCATGAACAGTTCACTCAGCCCTGCGAAGAACTAAATGCAGAACTGGACATGCAGCAAATGAAAGGTTTCACCATACAAAAGCTGGAGGGAAAACATAGCCAAGATTTTAGAGTAGGGGGCTAAAAGGGTTACATGTCTTAAATAATTTCCCAAGTTTAGTTCCCGTTATTGTTTCATAAACACACAAGAGTCAAATTCAAACATTTCTTCCTGTGTCAAATGCAATTTGTGAACACAACCCATTGGCAATTTTCTATACTGGTTTCCATTTTCCTTGTCATGAGGTACCAACTTCTGGCCTTATAAAATCAGAACAAAAAGAGAGTCAGTATTTCTAGAAATCTCATACCTTTATGGAGTCACATTCATGGATTTGGAGGAGATTCTTCTATACAAATAGTAACTGCTGTTGCCCCAAGCTCTCAACCCGCTCCATCCAGAACCAAGCCTCTTGCCTTGAGCCTTTTCCTGTATAAGTTCTGAAACCATCACATCACAGGCCACGTTTGCATAATGATAGACAAGAAGTGATGGCAAGGTGGATATCAGAGCTGGAGAGATGGGTGCAATGGGCAGAGGTTGCTCAAAACTGTTCCTGACCCCAGCATCTGCTCTGTTACCTGCCATGAGTCCCTCATCTTCCGAGTCTAGCAAATAGCTCACCCAGAGCTCTGTCAGCTAGTGCCCCAGGTTCTGACCTTTTCCAGGTGGGGCCTCACTCCCTGTCCATCTGTCTTAGTTGTCCTTGGACCTGGTGGATGGGAGGTGTCTACATTGATTTCCCCGGCCCCGTAAATCCCACAGGCCCCGAAGACCAAGCAGCTCCACCTCCCATCTCTTCCTCCCGTGGCTTCTGGGTTTTCAGACAGATGTCCCCTGCCCGTGAGCTGAAGACATGTCACTTCCCTTATCCCATGGAGACTTCCATTGCTCTTGGTGTATGTGGACAGATCGGGAGACTCGACACCCCACAATGCACTTGTCCAATTGGAGCAAATCCCTCTCCTACATGATTGTATCAAAACGGGCTTTGCTCAGGGTTCACTCAGGAGAAACACTCAGAGAAGTAAGGATGAAAGCTTTCAGTACATTAAAATTGAAGTCCTATCCAATTAGTTGCGTTTGGAATTGCTTAGTTACATTTCAAATCTATAGAAGAGTACCCCAAAATGCAACACAATTATGGATCTGTAAGAGAAATTAAATAAACACATTTTGCAATATTTTCCCCGATTTTTATTTTGCAGAGATTGAACTCAGCATTGTAAATTGAAACTATGAGCTTCTTCCTGTCCTTTATTCACTGCATTTACCCTTGGTTTTGTTTTGTTTCACTTGCAAGAAAGAGAGTGTATGAAATACGAACACCATTGCTTCTGTGTCGCAAAATTTAAATGAATGTTTTCATGATGCTGACTTCCTCTATGACTTGCTTTTAACAGTCGACTACATTTTTTAGTTGGCCCTATATTATTTTTTATAAGTTTTTTTTTTTTTTTTTGACAGGCAGAGTGGACAGAGAGAGAGACAGAGAGAAAGGTCTTCCTTTTGCCGTTGGTTCACCCTCCAATGGCCGCCGCGGCCGGTGCACCGCGCTGATCCAAAGGCAGGAGCCAGGTGCTTCTCCTGGTCTCCCATGGGGTGCAGGACCCAAGCACTTGGGCCATCCTCCACTGCACTCCCTGGCCACAGCAGAGAGCTGGCCTGGAAGAGGGGCAACCAGGACAGAATCCGGCGCCCTGACCGGGACTAGAACCTGGTGTGCCAGCACCACAAGGCGGAGGATTAGCCTGTTGAGCCACGGCGCCGGCCTATTTATTTCTTTGAAAGGCGGAGTTAGAGAGAGGAAGATGCAGAGAAAGAGATGGGTCTTCTATCTGCTGGTTCACTCCCCAGATGGCTGCAACAGCTGGAGCTGCACTGATCTGAAGCCAAGAGCCAGGAGCTTCTTCTAGCTCTCCCACATGGGTGCAAGGGAGGACTTGGGCCATCTTATGCTTTCCCAGGCCACAGCAGAGAGCTGGATCAGAAGTGGAGCAGCCAGGACTCAAACCGGCACCCATATGGGATGCCGGCACTGCGGACGGTGGCTTTACTTGTAAGCCACGGCACCAGCCCCTGGTCCTATATTATTGTTTGTAGAACTAGTACTATACATTTTGCATACTTATTTCATTGCATGAGTGTAATTAAATCAGTTTCTTTGCCCACTACCCTAAAAAATTATGTTAAAGTTGTTTCTACTTCTTGTTACTACATACAGTGTTGCAATGATTGTCATTTTATACATCTTGGGAATCTGTGTGAAGATTTCTCTTGAATAAAAAGCCGAAAACAACAACAATGAGCTCCTGGATTGAAAATTAACTTTGAGGTTTAGTTTCTCTTTAAAGAGATGATATGAATTTACGACTCCACTAGGGAATAATACACATTGTCTTCACCAGCCAATAGGACAGATGTAAAATGCTTTCATTTTGCATCCACTTACAGGCCCGTGTTGGTGAGCGGTCCTTGGATTATGGTTCCTTTAAACTTTTTTATTGATTTGTAAGAATTTTTTTAATATATTCTGGATATGACTTTACTATACTCATAGAAATTACAAATGTCCTCTCCCAGTCTGGTTATGGTAAGTAAGAAAAACCAGTGCTTAGGGTACAGTTACAGTATCAGGTAACTTATAAAAATGTCTGGAAACATTTCTTCTTCGGGTAAAGTTTTCTTCTTTTCAGGGATGAGCGTAAGGCTACTTATGTTTACATGAAACTTGATATTGTATATACTTCTGAATATTTTCAGAATATAAGATGTAACCGTCTTTAATGTTCAAAACTTGGCATTCTATTACTGTTTACAAATATTGCTAAAATGGATTTACCCAATAGAAAGCAGATTCTAAGCTTGCCAAGTCTGCATCTGAAGTATCAGAGAATGCCAGTAGAAAACATTCCAGTAACTATTTATCTTAGAAATCATTTTATAAAACAAATACTGGTTTTGGTGACATAATTTGTTTTATGCTCATAGTACCAGAGAGAGCATCTTGAGAGATAAATGTATATTTATATATGCATGTGTATATTTGTGTATGTCCAGGGAATATCTTTATCTTAATCTTATACTCCAATTGATAAATTAAACTTTGAGAAAACTGTTTTTATGGCACCAGTGCAACATACACCTAATGGAAAAGTAATTTAGTTATGTCTTAACTCTACTCATTTCCAGTAAAATAAATACTGAACAGATTTAGAAAACTGATGCTTAGCACAGACTTAACGAAACTGTGAGCCTGTGGCTGGAAGCCTAAAATATTATTTTGAATTAACCTATTAACTCATTTGAGATAATTCTATCCAGATTTTTGCCTGTATTTTTTCAACTGATTTATTGTCTGTTTTTCTTTCTCCCAAATGGGACTCATTATGTCTCTTTAAAGTCGTGTTTTCCGTGTTCTTTTTTAACCATTTATATTTTTCAAGATATTTTATATCCTAATTATTGAGTTATGTATCATGTAGTCCAGATTATAAAACTCAGATTTGCCATATGCCCATTTTGGGATTAAGTTTGTGTCTTACCCACATGCATGACATCAAAATGGCCTTTCTTGGAGACGATGATTACACTTGTAAACATGTCTTAGGTATTTGTGGAGATTTCCTACATGAAATTGGATTTCCCCACGTGACTGGAAATACTACACCCAGTCACAGACCACTCAGCAGAAGAATTGACTGATCTTTATTTTACAAAATAATCATAGAAAATGAGGAAGTGAGGTTGGGTTATAGACTCGACCATCTAGGATTAGGAACCTGCCTCTGTAATTTGGTAGAGCCATAAAGGATTGGTAATTCATGTTTTAAAGTGAGTGTGCCAGTTATGGGGCTAGCGCTGTGCAGTACTGGGTAAAGCCCCCTCCTATGGCACCGACATCCCATATGGACACTGGTTCGCATCCTGGCTACTCCACTTCCACTCTAGCTCCCTGCTAATGCTCCTGGGAAAGCAGTGAAGATGGCCCAAGTGCTTGGGCACCCCCATCTCTGACCATTGCAATCATCTGGGGAGTGGACCAGTGGATGGAAGATTCTCTCCCTCCATCTCTCTCTCAATCTGTGTGCATGTGTGCCACGTGTGTGTGTGTAACTCAGCCTTTCAAATAAATAAATCTTTTTTCAAAAAATAAGCATGCCGGTTATGTAAGGTTGTTAGCTATTCTGGCTAAGTGCAGGATAGAGCAAGTGCTGAGTGTTGGTTTCCTTCTTACTTTCAGGGGTGTCTTATGACCTCCAAGAATACCCCCGAGGTTCTCATAGACTAGAAGCCTCCTAGGGCACAAAGACCTGAAGCTGGTCTTTCCTCACCCACTCCATCGGCAGCCAGATGAGCCCTCTGAATGGAACCTAGACAGAAAGAAGGTTCTCTGCCCTCACCTGGCTCTGTAGCATTCTTAGGAAAGCTTTGACCTTTCCAAAGGCCTGCCTGTGCCATTCGTTCCAGAACCTTCCCTCTGCCCACTGATGCACTGCAATGTGCATTCTCCAGGATCAGCTCTCCCAGGCTGTAATGAGAGCTCCATCTTACAGGGCCAGAGAGTTCACAGCATGCTCAGTCCTGTGTGTAAACGACGGGTACAACTGTATTCTCTCCCGTCCTAGGAGGGCTCAAAGAGACCAAGAGCAGGAAGCAATGGGTGGGGGCAGGACGTGCGAGTCTTCTCATTACCTGAATCCTCTATGACATTGAGTTGAACCACATGGAATTCCAAATCTGTGGTTCAGATCGAGAAGTTTGCCTAGTTGTTCCTACATCATGTAGTCTTATATCCTTACTCTGAAGCATTTTAGCAGCAAGTGACCTTAACACAAACAAGCAAAAACAGGAAATGCAACGGCTGGAGCTAAGTCCTACAGCATGACTGCATTTAGACCTGGAGAAGGCAAAGACTCAAGCATCAGGGACTCTCTGTCTCTCTCTCCCAATACCACCCCACCCCAGCCACCTTGTCTCGGCTTCATCCCTGGGCAAGCACTCCCTCCATGGCACAACAATGGCTACTGAGGGCTCCAAATCCACTTGTTCCTTATTGCCAGACTTCAGCAAGCGGAAATCGCCTCTCAGTTTATTCAGTAACAGTCGTGGATGAGTCTGTGGTTGGGCTCAAGTCCACGGCTGTGATACTGATGGGAGTTTTGGAGATATGTGATTGATGGCCTTCCAGTATTAGTATGTTAAGTTCCCAAAATTAAAGAAGAGCTCTGTTTTTAGAAGAAAGGTTAAAAGATGCATAAAAATAGATAAATCTATGAAGAACTGAACATCATCCCCAACACTATAAATGTGATTAAAGAGAAATTAAAAGTGGGTTGTTTGTTTTGATGTTGTGGAGTTTCTTGATCTCTTTGTATATTCTGGTTATCAACCCTTTATCTGTTGCATAGTTTGCAAATATTTTTTCCTATTCTGTCGGTTGCCTCTTCACTTTCCTGACTGTTTCTTTTGTAGTACAGAAACTTCTCAATTTGATGCCATCCCAAATGTTAATTTTGGCTTTGACTGCCTGTGCTTCTGGGGTCTTTTCCAAGAAGTCTTTGATGGTACCTATATCTTGCAGGATTTCTCCAATGTTCTCTAATAATTTGATGGTGTCGGATCATAGATTTAAGTCTTTAATCTATGTTGAGTAGATTTTTGTATAAGGTGAAAGGTAGGAGTCTTGCTTCTTGCTTCTGCACATGGGAATCCAGTTTTCTCAGCACCATTTATTAAATAGACTGTCCTTACTCCAGGGATTGGTTTTGGATCCTTGATCAAATATAAGTTGGCTGTAGATGTTTGGATTGATTTCTGCTGTTTCTATTCTGTTCCATTGGTCTATCCATCTGTTTCTGTACCAGTACCATGCTGCTTTGATAACAACTGCCCTGTAGTATGTCCTGAAATCTGGTGTTGTGATGCCTCCGGCTTTGTTTTTGTTGTACAAGATTGCTTTAGCTATTCGAGGTCTCCTGTGTCTCCATATGAATTTTAGCATCATTTTTTTCCAGATCTGAGAAGAATGTTTTTGGTATTTTGATTGGTATTGCATTGAATCTATAAATTGCTTTTGGGAGAATGGACATTTTGATGATATTGATTCTTCCAATCCACAAGCATGGAAGATTTTTCCATTTTTTGGTATCCTCTTCTATTTCTTTAAGATTTTGTAATTCTCATCGTAGAGATATTTAATGTCCTTGGTTAAGTTTATTCCAAGGTATTTGATTGTTTTTATGGCTATTGTGAATGGGATTGATCTTAGAAGTTCTTCCTCAGCTGTGGCATTGCCTGTGTATACAAAGGCTGTTGATTTCTGTGCATTGATTTTATAACCTGCTACTTTTCCCAACTCTTCTATGAGTTCCAATAGTCTCTTAGTAGAGTTCTTTGGATCCCCTAAATAAAGATTCATATCATCTGCAAAGAGGGATAGTTTGAGTTCTTACTTCCCAGTTTGTATCCCTTTAATTTCTTTTTCTTGCCTAATAGCTCTGGCTAAATATAAAAAAGCGAGAGAATGATCCAACATGGGAAGTGGGATACACAGCAGACTCATAGAATGGTAGATGTCCTAAATAGCACTCTGGCCTCAGAATCAGCCCTTAAGGTATTCGGACCTGGCTGAAGAACCCGTCAGAGTATTTCAGGCATGGAAAGCCAAGACACTCTGGCAAAAAAAAGAAAAGAGGACCTAAATGAAAGATCTCTGTGAGTGAGATCCCAGTAGAAAGAATGGACCATCAAAGAAGGAGGTACCTTTCTCTGAAGGGAGGAGAGAACTTCCACTTTGACTATGACCTTGTCTAAATAAGATCGAAGTCGGTGAACTCAAAAGGCTTCCATAGCCTTGGCAACTCATGACTAGAGCCTAGGGAGATTACTGACACCATAAATAAGAGTGTCAAATTGTTAAGTCAACAACAGGAATCACTGTGTACTTATGTCTCATATGGCACCTGTCCTTAATGTGTTGTCCAATGTGAAGTAATGCTATAACTAGTACTGAAACAGTATTTTACACTTTGTGTTTCTGTGTGGGTGCAAACTGATGAAATCTTTACTTAATATATACTAAATTGATCTTCTGTATATAAAGATAATTGAAAATGAATCTTGATGTGAATGGAATGGGAGAGGGAGCGGGAGATGGGAGGGGTGTGAGTGGGAGGGAAGTTGTGGGAGGAAAAAGCCATTGTAATCCATAAACTGTACTTTGGAAATTTATATTTACTAAATAAAAGTTTTTAAAAAAAATTAATCTTCTTGTAAAAAAAGAGAAAATAAAAGCATAATAAAATGATTAAGGCAAAGAAATTAAAGATTAAGTTAGAAACAAAAATCAGGAATCTAGCATTGTGGTTTAGTGGGTTAAGCTGCCACTTATGATGCCAGCATCCCAAATGGGTTCCAGTTCAAGTCCCAGTTTGTCCACTTTTGATCCCGCTCCCTGCTAACATACCTGGGAGAGAAGCAGAAGGTGGCCCAGGTACTTGGGCTCCTGCCACCCACAGGAGACATTTGGAAGAAGTTCCTAGCTCCCAGTGTTGGCCCAGCTCAGTCCCAGCCATTGTTTCCACTTGGGGAGTGAAACATCAAATAGAAGACCTCTCTCTCTGCCTCTCTTCTCTCTTTGTAACTCTCTGACTTTCGAATAAATAAATAAAATCTTTTTAAAAAAAGAAAAATGCTCAATTATTTTAGTCTTTGAATATCAAACACAGTGCTTACTATTTCATCTTTAGATTTCTTAGCATAACGTTGGGGAATTAAATCATGGCCTTCTAGCAGACCCAAACCCCTTGTCTTTCTAAGATTTAGACTTGCATATTCCAGCCACCTACATGGCCACAAATTTCATTCAGTCAGGATACAGAAATGATTTCAGGTCAGAATCAGGAAAACTATGTACATCTGTCCTACATTTGTCCACTGGCAAAAAAAAGTAGGGATTTATCATGACCATCTGTAAAATAACTTAATAGCTATTTAATAAGCAGAGAGTTGAATTTTGACCATGTACTAAAGGGAACAATACAAAAACCTGTATCAACCAAAATTTTTATTTAGCTTTGGAGAGAAAAAAGCAGGTCCAGTCTTCTCTGATAACTTCAGAGAGAGAGTTGATGCTGTACTCCAGTGTGTGTGTAAATGAGTGTGTGTGTGTGTGTGCGTGTGTTTAAAATAAAATCTTCCATATGTGCGCATCATTATCTATATATCTAAAGGCACAATATACAATTGGGTAAAGAGTCATTATTAATTCTAGTGAATGTATTATTTTATTATACATACATTGTGTAATATTACATATGGAGAGGGAAGGAAAAGAGAGAGAGAGACAAATGCCTTCCTAGTTTTGAGTTTTGGAGAATCAATGTCTTGATATGGAATAAATGACCACTATCATTATTATTATCACGGGTTTTTTGCTTTCTCATTTGGGCTTTTTTTTTTTTTTTTTGACTGACAGAGTTCAATAACAGGAAAACAGTTTGCTACTTCTTTTTTAATCTTTGCTTATGTTTACTAGTGTTAGATTTGACTTTTGCTTTACTTTCAGAAAACATCAAAGTCCACCATTAAAGGGTTGATTTACAAAGTATGTGCTTAACCAGGTATACCTGCAATCTTCCAGGAAGCTGAATGGGCCCCTGATACATCCCCCACTTTGCAAGAGCTCAGTGGGCCTGCACAACACATTAAATGGGATGCATAAAAACCACCACTCCGTGTAAGCAGAGGAAGGGCACAAGCATCCATGGATATGTTTAACATGTAATATGCTTGATTTCTTTTATTGTTTAGTAAAAAACAAAATTCAGTGCTCTAATACTTTCCTCCCATACCCCAATAAGCTTTTGGGGAAACCACTTCAAGTGCACACAACACACTGTAAACCACAGATATGGATGCATGACTCACAGACAGGGCTCTGGTCCCTGTAGAAGATGATTGTGTTATTATACACACTCTACATTTTCTTTATCCAGTCATCAGTTGATGGACATCTGGGTTGATTCCATAGCTTAGCTATTATGAATTGAGCTGCTATAAACATGGGGGTACAGGCAACTCTCTCCTAACCTGATTTCATTTCATTTTGGGTAAATTGTCAGGAATGGAATGGCTGGGTCATATGGTAGATGAATTTTCAGATTTCTAAGGAATCTCCATACTGCCTTCTATAATGGTTGTTCTAGTTTATATCCCCATCAACAATGTATTAGGATAACTTTTTTTTCCTCATCCCTTCCAGCATTTACTACTTTTTGACTTTTAGATGATAGCCATTCCAACTGGCATGTGGCAAGACATCATTGTGGGTTTTATTTTCATATCCCTGAAGGCTAGCAGTATTTTACATGGCAGGATATAAAATCAACACATAAAAGTCAAGTGTATGTGTATGCACAAACAATGCTGTGGCTGAGAAAGAACTGGTAATATCAGAACCATTTACAATAGCTACAAAAATTTTTTTAAATAGCTTGTGATAAATTGAAGCAAGGATGTGAAAGATCCCTATGATGAAAGTACAAAACATTAGAGAAGGAAATAGAAGACACATACACACAAAGGTGGAAAACCTTCCATGTGCATGAACTGGAAGAATTAATATCATTCCAATGTCCATACTACCCAAAGCAATTAGCAGACTCAATGAGAACCCAAACAAAATACCAAGGACAATCTTCTTGGAGCTAGAAAAATGACCCTAAAATTCATATGGAAACACAAGAGACCCTGAGTAGCTAAAGCAATCTTAACAAAAACAAAGCCAGAAGCATTACAATACCAGATTTCAAGACATATTACAGGATAGTTATAATCAAAATAGCCTGGCACTGGCACAAAAATAGACATGTGGACCAATGGAACAGATTTACTGTTTTACTGGTTTTTTTTTTTCTGAACTCAACCATTCATATGATACACCAAGAAGTCAGAGTGTTCAAGAATCAGAGTCCTGTACCTTAAAAACTAGTTTTTAAAAAATAATTTTAGAGGACCGGTGCCGCAGCGCAATAGGCTAATCCTCCACCTTGTGGTGCTGGCACACCAAGTTCTAGTCCCGGTCGGGGCACCAGATTCTGTCCCAGTTGCTGTCCCAGGCCAGCTCTCTGCTGTGGCCCGGGAGTGCAGCGGAGGATGGCCCAGGTCCTTGGGCCCTGCACCCGCATGGGAGACCAGGAGAAGCACCTGGCTCCTAGCTTCGGATCAGCGCGGTGTGCCGGCCGCAGCGCGCCAGCTGCGGTGGCCATTGGAGGGTGATCCAATGGCAAAAGGAAGACTTTTCTCTCTGTCTCTCTCTCTCTCTCTCTCTCACTGTCCACTCCGCCTGTCAAAAAAAAAAAATAATAATTTTTAAAAAATTTTAGCAGAGTATTTTAAGTGTATCTGCTATTTTCTCAGTCATTTCTTTTGATCAATGATAAGCTACATCCAGAAACATTCTTCATTTAAATTCTATGACACTCGATCTTGCTTTGAAAAAAAAATCTGGGGCCGGTGTTGTAGCATGGTGGGTAAGGCCACCACCTGCAGTGCTGGCATCCCATATGGGAGCCAGTTCAAGTCCCGGCTGCTCCACTTCCTATCCAGCTCTCTGATATGGACTGGGAAAGCAGTAGAGGATGGCCCAAGTCCTTGAGCCCCTGCACCAGCATGGGAGACCCAGAAGAAGCTCCTGGCTTCTGGCTTCAGATCAGCACAGCTCCGGCTGCTGTGGCCATTTGGGGAGTGAACTAGCGGAGAGTCTCTCTCTCTCTCTCTCTCTCTCTCTCTCTCTCTCTCTCTCTCTCTCTTCCTCTCCCTCTCCTTCTATTCTGTGTAATTCTAACTTTCAAATAAATAAATAAATCTTTAAAAAATGATCCAACAAAATCCTGGGCATGTCTTCTTTATTATTTTTCATAAACATATCAAAGAATTTCTGTGGCAAGCAACGTTCATCCTTCTTGTGTCATATCAGTTACTCAGGTAAACGCTTCATCCCAGTTGTATTCTGATAAAACTTTGGCATCTTCAGTTTCACTGGGGACAAATTGAAGAATTTCTGCAAGAGAAATTTCCATTAAGAATAAAGATGTATTTCCCATTTTCAAACACAATGGAGTAAACTACTAGTTATTAGATTCAGTCATTTCCTATTTTTATCAAATAACAAATTTAAGAAGACTTAAGAATTTAACTGCTTTGGTTAGTTCTTTACAATGACTATGGAATCCTAAAATATTTCAAAACCTTGACTTCACCTTCCTAAAAGTGGGTATAACTCATTGTCTTATGAGAGTTAAGAATCCTTTGAATTTCTAAGGCCCTTGAGAAATGGGGTAGCCACGAATTATTACAACTACCAGCATTTCAGGACATTGCAGGATAGTTACAAAGGGAATTTAAGGCTAGAATTCAAGGTTATGGATAACTTGGCTTTATTCTCAACCGTTTCACAATTTTAATAGTATTAAGCATTTAACTTTATAGATTTTAATTAGCATTTCACAAAAAAAGACATTACTTTGATATGGTTTCGGTTTTTTCTACTAAAAGATGTTATTGAAAATAGCAGTGTAAACACCAAGAGTTATAAACATATTTGGAAGAGCTCCTTTCTTATTTCAACTATTTCAAATTTCAAGAAGAACCTAACGGTGTGCGCATCTGCAGTAATCATGTTGGTGCAAAAAGAACAAACGAGAGGACGACTGACAGAGCAAGTTCTATTTCAGGGTTCAGTGACAAGCAGAGAAAGAGAAGGAAAGAAAGGTAAAATTACAAAATGATCCCATGTTCCAAGAAATCCATCATCCCACTTTTTCTGCAGGATGTCAGTTGATAGCATCAAAAGATAAAGGTCTCATTTGCCAATCAAATCTCCTAAGTAGGAAAACATTTTCAGTGCCAGGCAGAATCCAGTTTATAAATGTTCAGATGTGCTCCAGATTATATTCTCTGGAAATCTACATTACGTGTTCTTCTGAGGGAAATCTCAAAAGGAGTAATTACTGAGATGATATTACCTTGAGTTTTCCCAGACTTTTATTAAACACACAAGATTCTCCTGTGGGTTATGTTCCCACATTCAACTGGTTACTTAAGGCTGGCCCAGCTGTTTTATTTTTTTCTGACATCTAAGTTGCCTTAATTATAATGGCTTTCATTTGCTTTTCGTGTCAAATTCAAATTTGAATAGTCTGCCATGATTTGCCCACCTCTAAACAAGTAATAGTGATGCTGCATAGTTAAGAAGCCTGTTGGTTACATCATATGAAGAATAGCTGAAGTACTTGCAAATAAAAATGATAAGTCTTAAGGAGAATGTTGCAAGTATTTGAGGGATTATCATGTAAAAAACATTCATATTTATCTTGCTAATTCCAGAGAGCTTCCAAAAGAGGCCAATTTTTTAAACCATTTTTAGACCAAAACAAGGGAAAAGGCTTGAACAATCCCAATAACCCCAAAACAAATTGGACTTTCTGGTTAAAAAAAAAAAAGCAAGCAATGATTGGCCCCATGGCATAATGGTCAGCACTCTGGACTCAGAATTTTGCAATCTGAGTTCAGCTCTCCATGGGACCTTGAAATAACCTTTGGGGTCAGCATTGGGTACAGAGGGTTGGGCTGCCACCTACAAAGCCAGACTTCCGTATGAGAGCACTGGATTGAGTCCTGGATACTGCACTTGCCACTGGGCTCCCCGTGAATGGACCTGGGGAAGGAGCAGATCTCTCTCCCTCTCCCTTCTTCCCTCCGTGTGGATGTGTGAGTGTGTGCATTGCTCTGTTTTCAAATAAAGAAAAATTTTTAAAAATCTTTTAATAAAAAATTAAGCCAAGGTTGTTTATCTAGAACAAAAATAATGCAGAAATAAGTTACTGGGCAGTAGCTAATCTGGATAATTTCTAAGGAATGTTTCTGCTCCAAGAGTCTTGGGTTCAGTGGTTTTCCTCCAGGATTTCATCCACTTTTTTTTTTTTTTTTTGGCCACCAAATTCCATTTTGCATCATACCCATTCTTGGATGAACCAACTTGTATAGTATTCTTGACTTGTTTACTAAGCCCTAGACCAACCCCTCTTCCAGACTTTAACGCTGCCCAAACTACACGATCAAAGAAAATGATTTAACTATTCAGGTCTGTAATTTTCTTCCTACCTCAAGACATGGCTGAAAGGAAAAAATTAAATAATTTATGTAAAGCAATTAGCACAACTCCTAGTTCAGAGTAATGAGTAAATAATGTTTTATGTTATTAGTCATTATTAGTGTATCCCAGTTCCCAAACCACTGTCTCCACAAGGCATGCATCCACTAATTAGACCCAGGTTTGGTCAACTCACTCAACCAGTTTCTCTCACTCTTAGGCATGTGGTTATTTCCAGCTGTTTGGGGTTTGCTTAGAGTTATTTGAATATAGTAGAACTGCAGTAGAGTAGCAGAACTAGGCTCCTTACATAATTGTACCTGTATAAGGCAGAGGTCTACTACATTTATTGTCACTCTGCTTGGAACTCTTCAGAGTTCCACACAAAGACACAAAAAGATCAGGACTCTGTGCATAGCCCAGTGCCTGGATATGTCTGTATCTATAGGTCGATTTAGAAAATGGCATAAACACTGAGAGATCCCTCCCTATTTAAAAAAAAAAAAAGTTGGAGGAATGACAAATCGAAATTGAAGACGTTCAATGTGTTGGGGTTAGAAAACAAGGAAACGGGGGGGGGGGGCGGTATTGTGGCAAAGCAGGTTAAGCTGTTGCCTGCTATGTTAGCATCCAATATGAGCTCTAGTTCGAGCCCCGACTGTTCCACTTCCTATCCAGCTCCCTGCTAATGGTTCATGTACCATTAAAAAACAAGTAAACTGAGAAATAGTTACAAGTTAGAGCATTTTAACAAGATAGGACAACTAAATGTGACATGGGATCCTGGATTGGATCCTGGAACAAAAAAGAAACATGAAGAATTATTGAAATTCTGAGGTCTATAATTGGTCTATAATTGGTGGTCTATATTGTTATCATTCATTGCCTCAGTATTGTGGTTATGTAAGGTGCTGACATAGAGGAAGCTGGGTGAAGAGTATGGGAAATTATATATGACTTGTGTAAATTCTGTGTTAAAATTATTTAACAAAATTTTAAAATGTAGAATATAAAATTTTTAATGGAGACATATTTTACAGAACAATAATATCACAGGCACTAATTACCCCTGTGTATGCCCTCAGGACACACAGATAGACACACCATGAAAATGAGGAATAAGCAGCATTTTTAATGTAAAATCAATTGTTATGGATTGAGTAGTTTTCCTTACTTATATGTTGAGGCTCTAACCTTCAGTGGGAGATATGGCCAGTAGTTAAGGTAAAAGGAGGTCTAAGAGAGAAGCCACCATCTAGAGTTTGATAGGATTAATGTCCTCATAAGAGATGTCAGGGACAGGCATTTGGCACAGGGGTTACGACTCCCCTTGGGCTGTACCTATATCTCATATTGAATTAACTGTGCAGGTTCAAGTCCTGACTGCACCACTGACTCCAGCTTTCTCTAACGTGCATCCTGGGAAGCAGAGATTACGGCTCAACTACTGGAGCCCCTAAAACCCATGTGGGAGACCCAGATTGAGTTCTTAGCTTCTGGTCTTGACCTGGACCAGCCATGGCTATCGTGGGCATTTGGGGAGTGAACCAGTAGATGAGAAATTTCCTTCTCTCTCACGTAAAGAAAATTAATAGAAAGAATAGATAGTAGATCTCTCCATCCCTCTCTCTGTCTGTTCCCTCTCTCCTAACCCTTCCCTTCTAGTCCCCCACCCCTCTCCTCCCTCTCCTAACCCCAACCACACATGCCCTTGGGCGTGGACCTGCTTCCCTCCCACTTCCCCACCCTGAGTTTATGCAGTGTGAGGCCTTCTCCAGAATTGAGCAGATGTTGGCACCATGCTCCTGGGCATCCAGAAATGTGTGCTTAGTAAACCTCTTCTCTTTATAATTGCTCACCCTTAGACCCAGACACTCCCTCTTTGCTTTAAGCGCTTACATTCTTTGTACCCAGCTTTGCTCTGAATTCTCCTGGCTCTGTCAATTCCAAATTCCCTCTCCTTTTTCAACACTGTAGGTGCTTGGATGGTTTCCTTTCCTTTATAATCCGTGCCCTGTGGGGACCTGCAGTCATTCTGGGACTTTGAGTATAACTTAGAGTTTGGTGTGGGGGAAGGTGAAAATAAAGTTTTAAATCAAATCCAATTGAAATAATGACTGTGAGAGTCTGATCCAGCAGTGTTGCTTTGGGGTCCAATCAAGCAATATAGGTTTAAATGAGGAAGATTTGACCTTTTCAAAGTAAAGTTATACTCAGATGTCTAAAGAGGTGGACCCATTGGTTTAAACGTGACAGGCAGGGCTGAGCTGACCAGTTGTGGTGAAGATACAAAAGCCAAATCACCTACACCACAGTCTGTTAAAGAAAAGAGAATGAATTGGCATGATCTGGTAGGCTGTAGAAAACATGGTCCCAGAAATCAGGATGGTCACTGCTTAATTCAATCAACAGCTGTTACAGCAAACACATAGTGCATAAGAAACCAAGAGTGCCATTTAAAGGAATGAACACCTAACAGGGAGGGAGAGAAAATGCCATAAGGTAATGAAAATAAAGACAAATACACAAGTCTAAGTAAGTATGTTAGGTAGCTGCACGTGCAAATATTCTATCTTAACCTTCCTGAATGCCAGGACTTGCCACTTCTACTTGGGGTTTCAGGGGGAGGGAAGAAGAAGGTGGAAAACAATCAAAACTCAGATGATCTGCCCTGGTTGACAGAGTCCCCTCTGCTCCTTCTTCCCTTCCTCCTCATTCAGCTGGCGCCTGACCTCACCCCACCTCCACTCTGCCTTTCTCTCCATCCCCCTCTAGGAAGTGACTGGTTATCATTTGTTTCATAAAACAAAATAAAGAATTGCACAGGTACCTGTAGAGTATCCCAGAATAGCAACAGTCAATTCTCTCTTTTTCTTAACATTTGTGGCATTGATTTTAATTTTTTGTTTTCTGAAATGATGGGGGGGGAACACCTTTCTCCTACCTTATGCTCAGGTAGAGAATGCTTCAAGAAGGTAATTATAGAAATAGCATTTTCCCTTTAATGAGTACGTGGCTGTTGGTGGTAGTGCTAGTGGAAGTAACTGCTTGCTTCACGCAAAGGCATCAAACCATGGGAGGGCCAGGATGGAGAGGAAATGGAAGGAGTAGATTCCTCATTAGAGTCTCTCTGTCTTGCAGGCAGTACGTCCTAGCAACATTCCTTAAGAAATTACTCAATTTCCAGAATAGCTCTCTAGGTCCTCACCCCAAAAACATGTTTGCATGGGTGACAGCTCAGAGCAAGTCTTCCCATCCCTCCCAGGACTCCATCTACCAGCTTGTCTTCAGAAGGCCTTCATCAGTGAATTCTAGGGGCTCCCGCAACCAGTGAAATTAAATTACAGGGGTTTTTAAAAAAGGTTATTTATTTATTTGAAAGGCAGAGTTACTGAGAGAGAAGAAGACACACACACACACACACACACACATACACACAGAGAGAGAGAGAGAGAGAGAGAGCCTCCATCTGCTGGTTCATTCCCCAATGCTCTCAAAGCTGCCTGGAACTCCACCTGGGTCTCCCATGCGGGTGCAGAGGCCCAAGCACTCAGGAAATCCTCTGTTGCCTTCCCAGCACATTACTAGGGAGCTCAGTTGGAAATGGAGTAGCCAGGACTGGAGCCTGCACTTATTTGAGATGCCTGTACTGCATGCAGTGGCTTAATCTGCCACGCCATTACACCAGAACTGAAATTGTAAGTATTAAACCTTGGTCTCTCCTGAATATAATTCATTGCAAACATTTTTTCCCTTTATCCTTTAATTCCAAACAGCATAATTTTTTAAATCCTCTTATTGATGCCCTTTTAATTATTATTCCCAGGATAGGGGGGAAAAATCAACCACCATAGAGCCAACTCTCACCTTGTCTCTCTATTTTTCTGTTCTACAAGAATCTTGTGTATTTTTCCTCAAATTAGCCATGCTGTGTGTTCCCCTCAAGGCAGCCTCCCCGTCTGTATGAGCCTACCTCAGCCTACACCGGGGGAAAAGGCACTTTTGCCACACATACAAAAAATAAATCTGTTCTGATTTCCCCACTTTAATCACTTGGTGAAGTACAGTGCAATGAGCGAGAAAAGAAATTTTTATTCTCACTAGGGACAGAACAATGTTTAATTAGGCATTCAAAAGTGACTGTTAACTTATACAGACCTCATCGCAAATGGTTTTTCAACCAGTTCAGTGATCTGAAACACCAATTAGTTTCAATTCACACTTATTATCTGTCGCTCATTAAAGCTTTTCGTTCAGAATCAAAATTCTTTCCTATTCAAGAGAGCGTTGATGTTTTTCTTTGCATAGAGGACTACATTTTTTCCTTCTAAAAAGGTATCCTACGAAATATCTTTTCTATGTCTTTTTTTTAGTTATGCAAGCGTGCAGAGTTCCTCTTCCTTAAAATTTCCTTCGTGGATTCTGTTGTTCTAAGTCCTATTTATTCCGTGTGGGGCCTTCCTGGCAGACTCTCGGGACGTCTCTGTGGGTGCTCCTTGTCCTGCAGGCATGAGCAGCTCCATCTGACAAACCTACTCTGATCTCTTTGCAATATGTGGCCTCCTTGAATGCTTTTCCCTCAAGTGAGGTTGACAGCTCGAGGGCTAGTGATGCTGGTGGTTGTGCAAGGGCTACGGGCTCCACCTGTGTCCTTTTCACCCCAAAGTCCAGCTGTGGGACACCAGAAAGTATGCCGAGAAAGCATGGAAGGAGTACCGGTCAAGATTCTCCACAGAAACAGAATCACAGAGATAGACAAAGAGATGCACATTCACATAGAAACTCGCATTGATAATGACATTGACACAGACGTACAGAAATAGACACTGGCATGGACATACACACGCCTACAACCACGGTCATGCACCTGGACATTGATGTTACGTTGACACGGGAATGTTAGGGACGTGGCTCACAAGACCATGGATCTGGCTGATCAGAGAAGACTCAGTGTTATCGTCTTGAGTCTGGGTTTCGCAGGGCGCCACTGGAAACATTGCCAAGGCTTCCACGCTGCTGTCTTGAGAATTTCTTCTTCAGGAAACCCCAGTCCTTCTCTTAAGGTCTCCACTCATTGAATGAGACCCACCCACACTGAGGCTAAACTGCTTCCCTCAAACTCTGCTTATTCATATGTTAATCACATATTTAAAAAAAAAAACCTTCATAGAATGTCTATTCTTGAATTTGTCCAAGTGACTGAGCAAAACAGTTTGGCCAGCTTGACACACAAAAAAGTAACCATCATAGGAGGAGAATGCAGATGGTGATTTGAACAACAGTTGATCCATTCTAGAATCTTCATTGAGCTTCAAGTCCCCCATCTGCATCAGGTGCCTTAGGTTGAATAAATGAAGATAAATGCTTATTAGGAGTATTTCAAATGTGAGGAACATTTGGTGAATAAAATTGAATTTGCTCTCACTGACTCGACCCAATAATTTACAAAACAACCTAAGTCATTCTTTGTGCAAATCACAGTTAAATTCAGATCATTTTCAAATCAGTGATATTTTGCTGTGGTCAAACAAATACTGTCTGGCAGTAGAGTTCAGATAGATTCCAGTTGACTTCAGGGGGAGCTCTAATCTTGAGGGTTTGTATAGGAATTACCTAGTGAATTCACTGGGTTAAGTTAGACCACTCAAAATCAAGCAAGATTGTGTTGCACTAGAAACATAATTTATTATTGTGTAATGGAAGTATGGCTGCACAGTGTAAAGAATACTAAAGTAGAAGTGATGTGCCCCAGCTATGTAACACTGAATCTATCACCGACCTCTCTTGACCTCAATTTCCTTTCTAGAAGATAGAAAATTTGGACAAAACGACTTTAATGTTCCTTCCAATTTCAACTTGGAATCTATTAGGATTCATGTTTTCTTCCTAAATGGTTTATATTCATTAAGAAGCATTTGATACTGAGAAGTCAAATGTTTTAAGCTTTTAAGTGTATTAATGCATAAAGGTAATTTGAAAGTTCAAGACTAAAAGATTCTATTTTTACCAGACAGCAGCTCACCTCATGCAATGATTATTTATTTTAGCTACCACAATGAAATCAGTTACAAGTTGTATTTTTATATTATCTCTTCAAACTTTTTATCTCAAAAGGTCTTATAACTAAATCTTCCTTTAGCCAATTTGATATCCACTATTTTTTGACAGCATCTAAGGTGATATTTATTAGACCTGTTCTTTCTATACTGTAATATTTCTCCATGGAATAATCTGCTTTTAGGAATTAATGGTCCGTATTATTACCCTTTTTGATCAGTTAGCTCCTTTGCACTATTTTTTACTGCTTGGTCTTTACTTCCAAACTGCAAGGTTCATTAAAGGATAACATTTGACATAGGATTATTTTCAGAACAAAATTCAGTAGTGATCAACACTTTATGGAAGGAAAGGCAAACATTTGTTAAGTGGGTAATAAGTAAGTTAACAAAGAATAATTAAGAAATACTCCAAGTCCTTCAAACCTTCTTATTCATTGTGTGTCCAGTAGTACCTGGTAAAGGGCATTATAAGAGGGCACCTCAACATTATGTTCATGGGAAATGGAAGCAAAATATAAGTTCACTTCAGTACAAAAAAATGGGAATTATTGCACAAGAGGAGTTTTCAGAACATTTGTGGAAAATTCATATTAGGAAAAAAGCTGCAGGGATTTCAAAAAAAATTTGTACCATGACAAACTTACATTTTAATTCTACTTTCCATGAGCATTTTGAAGTACCCTTGTCCGTTTAAGGTACATAAAACAGAGGCTTATAAATGTTTGAAAAGATATATGAAAAAATGGAAGATAAAAATCACAGTGTTTAATATGCAGCCATAAACACAATCCTATATGCACATTTATCTCACTCTACCTAATTGAATAAATATTGCTTGAGCATCTAATGTATGCCTGGCACTCTGTTAGCCTCCAAGAACACAGCAGTGAGGCAAAGGGAGAAATACAAACTCTGGCCTCATGGAATGTATAACTTTTCATTCTTCTCAAAACCACCTGAATAAGGGCAAAAAACTACTGCATTTCTTACAAACTAAAACATTCAAAGGGTTGTTTGTGTTTCACTTTTAAAGTAGGGATGTTAATATGGTATTTAATAAAATGCTCACTATATCCTTGAGTCAGGAGATCACCACATTCCCCTTTGGAATAGACAGACTGAATCACATAGAACTGGACCACTTTACCAAGTAAGACATTGGGACACTCCTCTGCTAACACACAGGTAAACTGATCTACTGCATGAGAGTGTCTCCCTGGGTGTCGCTGTTACTGATGACCTCACAGGGTTTACCTTGATGATGTGCCGGTGAATGACAAAGACAGGTGTACTTGTCAGCAGTCTCTGTGTCAGCTTTGGATCAACTTGTTTGCTGGGACAGCTTCGTGTGGTCCAAAAATGTGAAGCCTTGCACGGTAAGAATGGTATCCATTGGATTCAGCTTCTGGTCATTCAGATACAGAATCATTCAATACCAATTTTCTCCCTCTTTTTCACTCTCATATATATGGGTGCCAGAAAGCATTTTAAGAACAAAATAATTGCTTCAAAGCCTTTATAAATATAGTATGAAAAAGAGAGAAGATCCCAGCTACTCGAGTGAAATGGATACTAGGTACATGAATAAAAGATTTAGTAGGAAATGTGGTTGGAACTATTGGCTAGAAGCAGGCTTTGTGTGACTTGAAATTATTTATGCTGCTTAGCAGTCATTGATGGACCCCAACTATCTTACTCTTCTGCTAGACCCTGGGGACACAAAGATGGCTTCAGGTATGGACCCTCTGTCATGATTCAGGCCTCAAACACCAGTCAAATTTGGTTTAGCATAACAATATCAACATGTGAACTTGCAAACGCTTTTTTATATCAGAAAAAGTTAGGCCTTGAAAATATGACTGTATCAATTTCCATATTTCCCCTTCCAAAAACAGAACTATGTTTATGGTGAGCATTCATTAAAATGTTTAGCTCACAGTCTTAATTCTCTGTTACTAATACCTTGTGGCTTTCTACTGAAAACGGGTAACTCACAACTGGTGCTAGAATAATAAATGTAACCACATCTTCCCAAGAAGCTTCAATAATAAAAGAATTCTAAACTTCAAGAAACTTAGCACAAGAGTTTTACTGCACGGAAGCTTTTCAGCCAGGAGGATTTCCAAGTTTATAATGTGTAGATTTCTGCGAAACCTTCCTCAGTTCTGAAATGAAGATCGTTATTCGAGTTATTTTGTGCACCCAGGAGCCCTGCACCATCACCCAGCCCAGCACACAGAGACCACTGACCTCTGCCACAGCAGCCCTCTTTCACATATTGAGTCAATTAGATGAGAAGGCTGCTGATCCCCATCCCCAACACCGTTCTAGAAAACAACTTTGAAGATTGCTAATAAACCTCTCCAGAATGTCACTAGCAACTCTAAACATTAGGTAGTTCCTTTTTGCAAGAAAGGAAAAAGCATGAAAATTCACTAATACTCTTCACCCCACTCCAAGTTCTTCTTTGCTGTTTCTAATCATAATCTTTCTAGGATATAAATAAGTCCCAAAAAACCCTACAGATTCTATCTACCAGGGGGAAAGGTGCTGTGTTAAGTCTAGCTTAAATTTCATTTGCTTTAATTAAAATATATTTGTCTTAGTCTATGGCTGTATTCTCTCTTATTTTTTCTTTTTTATTGAAGAGGCAAAGATACAGAGAGAGAGGGAGAGATAGACTGAGATTTCTCCTTCACTCCCTAAGTGTCCTCAACAGCTAGAGCTTGGCTGGGTTGGGCTGGGCTGAAGCTAGGAGCCAGGAACAGGAACTGAGTCCAGGTCCCCCGTGTGGGTGGCAGGGACCCAGCTACCTGAGCCATCACCTCTTGCCTTCCAGGGTGTGCATTAGCAGGACTCCAGAACTGGGAGCCAGAGCCATGATTCCAATCTCGCTGCTGCAATATGGGACGTGGGCATCTTAACTGGCACCTTAACTGTGAGGCCAAATGCCCATTGCAGTGATCTATTTTTCTGTCATCTATTATGCTTCCTCAAATAGCCACGGAAAAAGCTTTACTGATACTAATGAACATACCAGCTTCTGGAAAGATTAATACTTTTGCATTTGCACAGTTAATTCAAAGGTCTCAAATGTCTTTAGCTCCTTCCCTGTCATTAGCAAAGCAGAAAAGGACATGTGAAAAAAAAAACAAAAACAAACTGACAGTCATCGAAATATTAACAACTCAGCACATAGTGTCATGCGTACATCTATTGAGTGGGACATTTCTTTACTGTTTTGTTTCCAAAGGGTTTCCGGTGGCTTCAGTAATTTCCAAAGTACATTCAGTTCATTGAAAGGAAATTTTTAACTGATAGCTTATGGAAATTTGGACCGATTTGGTATATACCCAAAGCACAGCAGCAAATTGTACAACATTTCCCACAGTAAAAAGGATTCCATGCCTGGACAGGAATCCATGGATTCTGGGAATTATTTGGTTTCCTTCATACATCTATAATTACATTCAATTATGTAGTTTTCTGACACGTGACATTTCTAAAGCAAGGCTCTAAAACAGGTGGCATTACACAATGTTAAGTCAATGTATCCATTGGCCAAGGAGGGCAGCTGACTAAAGATTGTCACCTCCTCCTCCCCCGACACATACTGAAAATGACATAAAATATTTCCTTCCCACCTTGTACTTATTTGGAAACATGTATTCAGTGACCTCAAAACCCCCTTGGTCCCTTCATGATGATCAGTGTTATCACTAGGGGACGGCCGGTACTGCCTCTCATCTTGTGCAGAGAAAACCTAAAACAAATAGAAGTGAGATGTCTTGTTTTGTGCCAAGTCACACACATAGTGAGAAGACAAATAAATCACAGACATGTTTTCCATTCTCTTCCCAGATTAATATATCCATTTCTCCCCATTAAATATCATACTAGTGAGGAAAAAACAGTATGACACAAGTCTTAAGCCTTTAGAAAATCCAAATATCTCTTTTTCATGACAGTTACATATCTTCCCTAATATGTATTTCACATTATTCATGATCAAATAGCACAAATAATATGTTGAATTTTATATTCTCCTCACTCCCAAGTCTCTGTGTTAAAATTATGATGAAGCAAATTTTGCCTTAGAAGCCCAAACACATTTTTTAAAGATTTATTTATTTTGAAAATCAGAGTTACAGAGGGAGAAAGAGAGAGAGAGAATCTTCCATCTGCTGGTTCACTCCCCAGATGACAGCAACGGCCAGTGCTGAGCCAGCCAGAAGCCAGGAGCTTCATGCAGGTCTCCCACGTGGATGCAGGGGCCCATGGACTTGGGTCATCTTCTGCTTTTCCCAGGCTATCAGCAGGAAGCTGGATCTGAAGTGGAGCAGCCAGGACAGGAATTGGCACACACATAGGATACTGCTGTTGCAGGTGGTGGTTTTATCCACTACACAATAGTGCCACCCCTTGCTCTCAGACACATTTTTGACACCTGATTTTCTTCCTCCTTGTCATCCCCACTGCCCTGAGATTTTGAAAACTGTCCCCTCATTAAAATCAGAGCTGGGATTGGATATGCCATACTTTTTCACCATAATATAGATTTTATAATATGGAATTATACCATTGTCTGGTATGTTTGCTTTAGGAATATAAACTTTATCAGCTGTTTAAGCAATGGCATGTATGACAGGCCCATGAAGCACCTGTCCTAGGTGTCCTTTCTGATTTGCCAAGCAACGTACACTAAGCATTCCTTCTTCTACTTGTGAAAATCCCACTACTGGGGAGTGATGGTGAGCAACAGGGAGCTAGGCCAGGGTGGCTAAAGGAGGAGAGTGTAAAATAGCATCTCTCTTCAAGCTGATGGCCTAGTTGGGAATGAACAAGTAATTACAGCAGCAGGCATAATAATACAGGGATCATCAGAGACAGGATATGCAGACCTGTTATGGGCCTTCTAACACACCATGCCTGTGTTTTCAGGAATAACATGGTCATACCATTTCAAAGAGATGGGGTGATCGAGCCCAACTAATCCCCCCTTATGCAGCAGATAAACTGCAGAGGCAGAGTGTTGTAGTGTTACCGTGATTTCTTGACACACCCTTTCCTCTCTGCCTGGAAATGTGGAGGGGGCGGGACTTAGCTTTGTGGAAAGGAAAAGCTTCTTGGTAACTGACATTTGAGGTGGGCGTTGGCAGACAGGCAGCGTTTCAGCAGGCAGAGTTCAGAGTCAAGAGGGAGTTACAGGTGAAGGGCAGGTGTAACACGTAGCGGGGAGATGGAGCACAGGAGACGTGGTCATTTGGTCTACATTTTGCTTACAGAACAGTGCAGATGAGCTTGGAGCTAAACCCAGGCTGCATTCGTCTGAATCCCCAATGGGCCACTGAGGTGTGAGGCCTGAAATAAGAGTGCAACACCAAGTGCTATTTTAGACAGCTGATAAAATCGGGAGGCCCCCAGCGGCTAACCACAGGTGGCCCTCCTCACTCTGCTCCCTCAGGTTAGATCCTCTTGCTAAGCAACCCTTCTGATGAAGGAGGCCGGGCACAGCCCCTGCTCACCTGTGACTTTCAGATTCAGTCTCCTGTCAGCCCACAGAATTATTCAAACAGGCAAATCCCAGCCTAGCGAGACCCAGGGGCCACCCTACCCTCTTGTTGCTACAAAGCTGCCTCCCCAGGCTCTGCCTTCTCATCCTATTCTTGAACCCTCAGGGAGGCCTGCCTGGTGTGCAGCATCCTCCTTCCCAGGCTGTGACCACAAGTGATAACTGCCGTCCAGTGCCATGTGTCCTGGATTCGGCCATATGCATAAGCCTCACATCAAAATCCCGCCCTCACCAAAAAGGTGAAGAGAGGAAGAAAGCAATGGCTTTTAGCTCTGTGGCTTTGGGAACCCTGCCCACCTCCCTCTACACCTGTCTCCTGCTCTGTACAAACCGGGGTGCCCACAGGTCCTATTTCCTTAGGCTGCTATGAACACCACCGAGGTTGGGTGGGTGGTAATGAGGGGCTTCTTGTGTGTGAGTCGCTGCTCCAATACGGTGCACGTTTGAACATATTCAATCTACCACAAAGGTATGGAGCAAACACAGTAAGTGGGATCATTATCATTGGTCCCTACCACCGAGGAAAGAGCAAGGAGCAGATGAGCAGTGTGCGGCCACCACACAGCTAATAAAGGGGCTGAGCCAGCTTGAGATTCAGGCAGCTGATGCCAGAGCCCTCCCAGGTAGGGAGAAGACACACAGGTCCCCAGCCCACCCACTGGATACTAGAGTCAAGGAATCCGGCTTCTGGGAGAAAAGGAGCCCTAATATGCTGTTACTGGGAATGAAAACTAGTACAGCTGTTGTGGAAGACGGTATGGAGATTCCTCAGCAGTCTGGACATACACCCACCACATGACCCAGCCATCCAGCCATCCCACTCATGGGAAAAACCCAAATGAAATGAAATCAGCGTGTGAAAGCATTATCTGTACCCCCATGTTTATTGCAGCTCAGTTCACAACAGCTAAGACATGGAATCAACACAGATGTCCATCAACTGATGACTGGATAAAGGAAACGTGGTGTGTGTGTGTGTGTGTATGTGTGTGATACTTGATATTATGTTTGTATTTGATAGTATATATTTACTATCAAATAATACTCGGCTATTTTAAAAAAGAAATGAAATCTTGTCTTTTGCAACAAAATAGATGCAACTAGAAACCATTATGCTTAGAGAGGTAAGCCAGACCCCAAAAGACAAATATCATATGTTTTGTCTGATATGTAGTAATTAATATACAACAAAAATGTAGAGGAATAAAATGGACATCCTGAGATTTGATTAATGTTTTAGCCCTTGTTTATACCCCCTGTGTAACTGTAGTCTTTCTACTTGTTGAATATTATGGTTAGTAGTGCATTAAACCTGGGATTATAGAGTAGACTAAAATTATGTTTTTGAAAAATTAGAAAAAGGGAAGAAAGGAGGGGGATTAAGGGAGGGAAAGAAGGAGGGAGGTAATTATGGTTATATTCTTAGAATTATACCTATGGAATACATGAAATTTGTTCCTTTTTATTAATACATTTTTTAAAAGACAGGCAAAAAAAAGAATTGTGCCAGGGGATTCCAATACACTCCCATCAAGGTGGCATGTACCAATGTCATCTCACTAGTCCAAGTGATCAGCTTCAGTTCACAATTGATCACACTGATAGGACTAAGAGTCAAAGGGATCACACAAACAAGACTAGCATCTGCTAATACTAACTGATAGAATCAAAAAGGGAGAGAATGATCCATCATGGGAAGCGGGATACACAGCAGACTCATAGAATGGCAGATATCCTAAATAGCACTCTGGCCTCAGAATCAGCGCTTAAGGCATTTGGATCGGCTGAAAAGCCCATGAGAGTATTTTAGGCATGGAAAGCCAAGACACTCTGGAAAAAAAAATACCTAAATGAAAGATCTCTGCGAGTGAGATCTCAGTGGAAAGAATGGGGCCATCAAAGAAGGAGGTATGTTTCTCTGAAGGGAGGAGAGAACTTCCACTTTGACTATGACCTTGTCTAAATAAGATCGAAGTCGGTGAACTCAAAAGGCTTCCATAGCCTTGGCAACTCATGACTAGAGCCTAGGGAGATTACTGACGCCATAAACAAGAGTGTCAAATTGTTAAATCAACATCAGGAGTCACTGTGTACTTACGTGTCATGAGGGATCTGTCCTTAATGTGTTGTCCAATGTGAAGTAATGCTATAACTAGTACTGAAACAGTATTTTACACTTTGTGTTTCTGTGTGGGTGCAAACTGATGAAATCTTTACTTAATATATACTAAATTGATCTTCTGTATATAAAGATAATTGAAAATGAATCTTGATGTGAATGGAATGGGAGAGGGAGCGGGAGATGGGAGGGGTGTGAGTGGGAGGGAAGTTATAGGGGGAAAAAGCCATTGCAATCCATAAACTGTACTTTGGAAATTTTTATTTACTAAATAAAAAATAAAGAAAAAAGAAAAGACAGGCAAAAAAATAAAAAAGAAATCTTGCATGCTCTGTGGTACAGTACTCACCACATTGAATTGTGATTCCTGGTTAATCTTCTGCCACTGTCATTACAATGTATGCCCCAGGAAGGCAGGGTCAGGACTTGCTGTTCACTGCTGAATCTCTGGTCTGGTTCCTAAAAAAGGGAGCAGCCTGCTCATACGTTTGGATGCTTATTGTGGGACACAAGAGTGAGCAACTTCTCTCTCCCGACAGGTTCAGGGGCTCCTCACATCCTGCCTCCACCTGGCAACTCCATCCCTGGACTCTGCATCATTGACTGTGCTTCCTCTTTGGAAACCAGTCCTAGTTTCCAAGATCCTGAATTTCTCCTCTTATTCTCCTTCAAGGATTTTCTACCTATCCTTGAGATATAGGATTTCTGCAAAGCTCTATCTAAACATATATCCATTTCCAGGAGACTCATGGTTACAGCTCAAACACTTTTTCTTGCACGGTTCAATGTCTCTAACCCCCATCTCTTCCTCAAGCCCTAAATCCAAACCTCAGTTTTTGTCCCCCATTTAACTATCCTCACAAAGTCAACATGTCTAAAATTAATCTCCCCATTAACCCCACCCCACTGCTCTCGGTTTCTCCTCCAGTGATACCAGTACTATTGAATGATGCCAACATTTTCTTAAACACTCAAGCTCCAAACACACCGGGCCCCCTAGTAGCATGCACCTGTCAATCTGCTCAGTGCAGCGTTTTCTACCTGAGCTCTCCTATTCTGACACCTGGCATGCCCCTGTGGCAGATCACCATTGCCTCTTGCTTCATCAAACGTGTGATTGCCACTAACAGGTTTCTCCACCTCCAATTTTTCTCTGCTTTTTTCCACCCTCACATTGCTATCTGCTTTATAATAAGCCAGAATCTTAGCTCTGAACATTTGTGGAGGAGTCTAGAGGCCAGATGAGCCTTACAGTGTGTTTGAAAAAGGAACAGGAGATAAGAAAATAAAGAATGCATGAGTGACTTCTTCAGGAAGGCAACGTTGAAAGCGAGAGGTCAAAGACCAAGACGGTGGGGAGCTGTTTGATGAGGGTCAAAGACAGGGCATTGTGTAGGCAAAGTTACAGATTTGAATTGATCCTCAAATTGGAGCCTGTTTCATCATTAGTAGCTGAAAGAGGAGCTGGATGCAGAGAGGGGAGATGTGAGGAAAGCGATGGTGACTTGAGTGACTACGGGAGAGACTAAGATCTAGGCACCGGTGGGTGGGCCATCTTCAGAAGGCAGAACTGTGTCGGCTCTGGGCACAGAGGCAAGGCAGAAAGACCAGAGCCCTGCAGAGGAATTCTGAGCGGGGGGAAGCGGAAGGATATCAGTCAGATGACTTCAAGAGAGATTCAATGTATCCGTGAAATGGTGGGACGTGTGGGTAGAAACTAGGACTTGAGAAAAGTGGGACAGGGCACGGGGAAGTCCGGTTTAAGGAACCCACTAAGAAGTGAACATGACAATAATTGTGGTGGGATTTCTTTCCCTAACTTTTCAGCTTGACTTGGTGATACCACTATCATATTCAAGGCCAATCCTAACCATTTCATTCAATTACCAAACACTCCCAGAATGCTCACACTACACCAGGTTTTTACTGAGCACTCGTAAACCAGGCTAGGCTCTTGCCAAAATTTTCATGGGAAAAGAGCTGAAGAAAAAGGAAAACTAAAGCAGGGATTGTTTACGACATAAACACGCAGCTTGCCGTTTCCCACATATTAGGGAAACAGTTGGATTACAGATCAGGGTCTGCAGACTTCAAACAATACTACCAGGAAGTGAATGGAACTGGGACAAGGAAATTGCTATGACTGCACTCCATAAAATAAAGAAATGAATAAGAGCACAGTTTATCATGGAGAAACAATGGGAGCTGAACTGATAAAATACCCACAGAAAACAGAAGAACAACGTGAAACTGGTGGAATGGGCTGGACCATTTTCATGTTGAAGATTCATGCCATTCTCCAGAACAGCATAGGTGTCTAAAATTAGTGGGAGGAAATGTCACTCCTGGCACCTTTCTGACTGTAACTCACTTGCTATGTGCGTAGGTGCGATGGCTTAGAGAGTAAAGAGTATATATATCGGCACCTTCAAAAGGACCACGTCTTGAGTGTCTCGTGTGCCCTTACTGGGCGGTTATGAATGTAAGTGGCGGAAGGCGCAAAGCAGAGTGTGCCCAGGAGTTGAGCTTTGTTTCTGAAATCAAGTAGGCTAAACTGTTTCTCCTAACAGATAATCAGCATTTCACGGGGTCGACGTCCATGCCCACGGTGAGTGGGCTGACTCAGGAACCATGGCTGTGTCACCACCTCCTCCTCCCGCTCCCTCCAATGGAGCGGTTTTGTGAGAGGCTGAAGAGGTGACCTTCGAGAAAACTGCCAACAAGGCAGTCTCTCACAGGAGCTCTCTTTCCCCATCCCTCTCCTCACCAGATACCCAGAAACCTCCCACATCCTCCTCGCCCCCTAACCAACCATCCTCCCAGGTGATCTGTTTACATTAAGCCATGCATGACAGGACCTCCAAATACCGAGCAGGATTAATGGAGCCTGTCCATTGGCAGGGGTGCTGACGCATTCTCAAGATAGACTCTCGTCCCTTCCCATCTAAGGGCTCTTATGCCCAGCATAGCATGGCTGCTTGCAGCCACCTTCAAGATCATGTCTCTGGCCAGTGCTGTGGTGCAGTGGGGCAGCAGGTTAAGCTGGCATCCCCTATCAGAGTGCCTGGTTCCAGTCCTGATCGGTCCACTTCCCACCAAGCTTCCTGCTAAAGTGCCCGGGAAAGCAGCAGAAATGGCCCAGGTACTTGGGTCCCTGTCACCCACATGGGAGACCAAGATGGAGCTCCCAGTTCCTAGCTTCACTGGCTTTAGCCTGGCACAGCCCCAGCTGTTGCAGCCACTTGGGGGTGAACCAGCAAACCAGCAGATGGAAGATCTCTCTCTCTCTCTCTCTCTCCTTCTCCCTGTTACTCTGCCTCTCAAGTAAATAAGTTTTACAAATAAAAAACCATGTGCTATTTTTTTCCCAACAGCCTCTAGAACAAAGTTTCTTACCTTTAAAGAGTGATTTGTTAAATTAGTTACTTGAGAGGCAGAGATACAGAGAAAACAACAGATACAGAGAGAAAGGGAGAGAGATGAACAGAGCTCCTATCCACTAGCTCCCTCACCATATACCATGCGGGTGCAGGGCCCAAGGACTTGGGCCATCCTCCACTACACTCCCAGGTCAGGGCAGAGAGCTGGACTGGAAGAGGAGCAACTGGGATAGAATGCAGCACCCCAACCAGGACCAGAACCCGGGGTTCTGGTGCCACAGGCGGAGGATCAGCCTATTGAGCCATGGCGCCAGCCTCAAAGGTATTTCTACCTATAGCTATAGGATGCACGCACATGAAAGGAAACTGGGCCTTTTGGGAAATGTGATCAATCTGTGATCCCTAAAATCCTAGATCAGACATGAGCGTCTTACTCCCGCCCCCAGTTGGAAACACGTCTGCAGCGTCCACAGCAGAGAGTTCCTTGTATGCCCACTGACTATACCTTCTCCCGTGGGAACGAGGAGTGTCTTTCTGCTCTTCAGCCTGGGCTGTGTTAATATTTAAGGAAGTCCACAGAGGCATTTGAGACCCCTACAAGGATGCTGTAGTAAATTATCACTCACATATAAAGTAAATCTAGACAGCAGTTTTCACCCAGGGGGATTTCTCTCCGCACTCCCCAAAGAACATTGGGCAATATCTGGAAATGACTCTGGTCCCGACTGCCAGGAGAAAAGTAGGGTGACGGGCTTCTGACGCAGAAGACTGCCCCACACTGCAGAGGATGACCCCACAAAGAACTTCTGCACCCAGAATGCAAACAGTTCTGAGGTTAGGAAATGCAGATGTGAGAGGCAGAAATTCAGGCCTCTAAATAATAATATAACCAATGCTAAGTCCATGACTTGTAATTCTCCCAGAGAGGGGAAGGTGAACTCAATTGCTGCCTCTGACCCGCAGAAAGTGCTCCCTCTGTATATGATGTCTTCAGCGAATTAAGAGAAACTGTACTTGTAAACTTCCAGAGCCCTTCTTATTTCTGCAAAACCAGACAGAGGAGAGAGGACTTACAACCTATAAGGCAGGCAGGATACCTGCAGCCCCAGCTAATCTGTTTCAGAGATGTGGCTGGGAGGAGAGCAGGCCTTTCCCCTCCATACAAAGAATCAGACTACACAAAGCTCTCCAGGTGGCCCTGCCTACTTGGAGTAAATGACAATTGTAGTTTTTTTTTTTTCTTTCTCTATCTTTAAGAGCAAAATATTTTAGTGACTTCTGATTATTTCACTTGTAAAAGAATGAGTCTGCCTAAAATACTACAGTCTTAGAGAACAGATTAAAACTCCGGTTCACTTAAGGTATCAGGGGACATAAAAAGACGTGTAGGATTTTTCTCTTTCCTGACCCAATAATGAGCAAAATCAGCTTCAACGCCAGACTTTTAAAACATTTTAAATTGCAGTGTTTTACAGTAATAGGTCTGTGGCTTTGCGAGGCAAATGCAAAAGTTACAACCATCAAGCAGATCCCAGAGGGAAGAGTCTGGTCATGTAAGTGCTGATTTGGGGAAATCTTATTCTGTAGAATCAAAGATCCCAATAGAAGCTGGGTTTTCTCAACCCTTCATTCCTCTAAGAGGCATAATTGGATCTTAGGCCGTTAACTGAGAAGGACCTTTGGAGAAAACAAAAACCAAGGTTCTCTTAGATCTTCACAAACATCAAAAACTCAGCTTTCAACTCTAGCCAAATGCCATTACCATGAGTTCCTTCCAATACATTCTGTAGTCACAAACACTGTAGCCTTGATATTACATGTGGTCCTGAAAGTTCAAAATTATAAACCATGACTCCAGGACTTGTAATCCTGGAGACAGACTGTGACTAACACATGGCATGTGATATGTATGTGCTGTAAAACGCTCCTAACGATAAGGCTGAGCTGTGTGGGATTTGATCAAAGCCCCTGCTGAAAGGTTTGTGAAAGGCGGGATGGGCCAGAAGTGGTTATTCCCTCCGAGTGGATGGGATAACCACCTAAGCAGGGATGGTTATTATGCAATTGCAAGAGGGTTGTATGTTTGCTGCTTAAAACCTCCCGTTTTTAAAGGAACTTGGGACTGTGTTGGGCTCCAAAATAATGCCCTCCTTGGAGAATTCACACCACATCCTCAAAGAGCGGATCACAACTAGGGTTGTGATCGGGTAATGGTCAGGTCAGGGTTGTCTCAAACAGGTGTCATGACAGCGGTAACAACAATCCGTGCTATCGTGCTGCCTGGAGCTCTCACCTCCTCCTGATGACTATTTCTGGGGACCTCAATTCATTCCACTTTTCTCTCTCTCTCTCTTATGATAAATCTCATGGCGACATTCCAGCCTCACTTCATTATTATTTTTTTTTTTTTGCATAACAGCTCTGTGGGTTGTTTTGTTTTGTTTTCCTCACCATCCATTCCCACCAGGCCTTTCTCAGCATATCATCACCAAGCCCTGGCTCTTGGAGATGCCAGGACGAGGTTGCCTTTGGCTCTGACTGTGGCTGGTGACAAAGTGGAAGTATCTTTCCGAGCTGGATCATGACACACCTAAGCATTAAGAGACATCTCGATGGTGCAAGTGAATTTGAGTTTGGCTTTGAAAATGTGGTCTGATGGGTACGGCAGAGAGGAAAAGACATTTTTGCCGCATGAAAGAATCTGAACAAAAATTTGGAGGCCAAAACGTCAAGGCATTTCTAGCAAATAGTTTGTTCGAAACCAAAGCCAGCAAGCGGGAAGCAAAGGTCAGCAGCCCTCTGAATGCGATGCTGGAAAAGGTTTTGTTTTGTTTTGTCCAACTGGCCGGAGCAGTTATTAACATTGTGGGGTCAGAGTGGCTGTGTGATCAAAGTGTCTCAGGAAAATTAATTAGAGGGTGTTATGGGTTGAGGTTGAATTCGGGTGGAAAAAAGTCGAAGAAAAAAGAATAATCAGGAGGTATTAGTGATCAGGTGATAAAGGCTGAACTTGGGCTGTGAGAGATGGAGGCAGGGAAGGAGACAGGAAGGGAGGGTCAGCACAAATCCGTAACACAAATCAGTAAGCACAAATCAGATACATAATCCCTTATATCAGGGGATGAGGGAGAATCAGAGACGATGGGGGAAGGGATGAGCTAGGAGCCAAACTGCCTCTGGGACTCTCCAGTGTCCATTCCATTGCCTTCCTGTTCCAGAATGCGAGATGCCTCTGTCCTACTTGCAACCCCACAAGCACCACAACAGGCCCTGTGCACACGGTCCACCTCCACCTGAGCCATCAGCAACAGGCAAGCTGATGCTTCCTGCTGCTGGACGCGTCCATCCCTGGCTGAACCCTGCCCCAGTGTCCCACTCCTGTTAAATCTGATCAATCAGACACCATCCGCCCCTGTGTTTAGAGGACGCAGCCCTGTGTTCTGGAGCAATGACGAAGTCACCCTCTTTCTCAGCTCTCCTATTCTCAGCCCTTGAAGGCAGCTTAGTGGGTGTCGCAGGGGAGCTACTTGACTTTGGGGGACCCTCTCACTTTGTGTCTAGATGATTTGGGTCAGTTTAGGTTCAACTGAAGGGCTTCTTTATATCCACATAAAAACCAGGGCTAATAATAATGACCACGCAGGGCTGCTCCATAAACAAGACAGTATATGCACGCACAGAAACACCGTGGAATGGTTACACATTCAGTGGTAAAAGATGAGAGCATTGTCATTACTGTGACACAGAAAAACTCAAAAGTCGACATCATAACTTGACTGTACCTAAGCAGCCCCTTAAATGCAAGAGTCATCTTGTTCTCCAGTCCACTCTGTGCAGATGCAAACACACACTACGGATCAGTAGCTCAAGCATCACCTGACACTGCTTAGAGGCCCAACTCCTCCTGTCACGAGCATACCCATGAATTAGGAGTTCTTTTTTTATCTCCTTATCCATTTAATAAAGGGAATTTTAAAGGAGTGCTATGTCATAACTCTTCTAAAACAATTAAATTTGTATTGAGCCATTGAGTAAGTCATAAAAATGGCAGCGGCTGGCGCTGTGGCATGTTAGGTAAAGCCACCACCTGCAGTGCTGGCATCGCATATGGGCACCGGTTCTAGTCCCGGCTGCTCCTCTTCCGATCCCGCTCTCTGCTATGGCCTGGGAAAGCAGTAGAACATGGCCCAAGTCCTTGGGCCCCTGCACCCACGTGAGAGACCCAGAAGAAACTCCAGGCTCTTGGCTTTGGATCAGCATAGTTCTGGCCATTGTGGCCATCTGAGGAGTGAACTAGCAGATGGAAGACCTCTCTCTCTGCCTCTGCCTCTCTGTAACTCTGCCTTTCAAACAAATAAATAAATCTTTAATTAATTATTAAATTTTTAAATGGCAACCTTTGAATCTACTATTTCAAAACAATAGAGGGTTATTTTGCTATTTGTGTTTGTTTAATTAACTACCTTGTTTCTCAAACCCCAGATTGTGTATCATTTTGCAGTACAGGCAGCCCATTTACAAATGGGCCCATTTCTGAAAATAGATCTTAACATAAGCACAAACCCTTCCCAGAAATCAGGGCTTAAACAAGAAAACCAAGGCTGTGTGGTAGAATCTCTCCAGCCACTCAGCTGCACCTCCTCCCTTTATGCCAGCTTGGGGTGGGGGTGGGAGGCATCCTTAGAGGTCCAGAGACCAGGGCTTCTCAGTCCCCTTCCCAGGAAAGTGCAGACAACTCAAGAAGGCTACTTTTTATCACTGATTTACACAGACAGTGCCTGTCAAAGCGCTCCCCAGGGAGGGGCCAGCTGTGTTTGAGCCTCCTTAGCAGCTCTGCGGGAGAACTTCCGGTTTGCTCTGGTCTTTGGAAGCCCCTTTGCAGGGTCGTCCCAGGAAATGCAGCGCCCCGCCCTGGCCACCACTGGAAAGCTCACTTCCTCCGCTGAGCTCCGGGCCTTTGATCGCCCTCATCTCCAGCGTGGTCACAGCCTAGCATGCACAACGTCAAGAGAGCTTCAGCAGCTCTTGAATCCCTTAGCCCTCAGGAAGTGCGCCTTTTTTTCTCATTCTCCATCCCTGGGGGCAGCTGATATGATAATTGGATTCTGAAGAGAAGTGGGTGATAGGTACAATGCATGCCCATTTTTATTACTGCTTAAATTTTGAATCAAAGATTTAGCATTCCAGAGAAACAGTGTGGTCTATTAGCACCCAACCTGAATTTTCATGGTGTAGTTGAATTGCTTTAGGTGAGGCAACTCTGGTCGGTTTTCAAGCCCAGCCAGGGGTCAGTGACAAGTTTCAGAGTCGCCCCCTTCAGCCCTGGTCTACAGACACCTGTTACCATGATTACTGGGAGCCAATTCATCTTTTCAGAACCAGAAAAGTCTCGGAGGACTCCACCCTGCCTGGAAGGCAGTGAATTTTCACAGACAGAAAAATGCTCCGGAAGAAGCAAGCAAGGAACAAGGAGAGGATGGGGAAATTTCAAAACTACTTTCCTTTTAAGAGTTAAAGCAGGAGGCACCTGCTGGCCCATCTGTGGCTCTGGCTTTCATCTCTGTCTCTCCTACCTTCTCAGAGGGTCAGATAAAAAACTTGGTTTTGGCCTTGGTGGTATTTTACTTTAGTGTGAGTGACTCCATTTTGGCTTGGTCTGTTGGAACTAGTACAGGAGCTCAGTCAAAATCAATGGCCTCCTATAAACTTTATCTAACCATATTTTTCCATTTCGTACACTAGGAAATTTGGAAAGCACATTATTCCAACTCTCAGAAATAACTACTGTTAACATATGAGTATAATTTAGTCTTATTTATTTGCATTTCCTACATGCTTGAGATCATACTTTATATATAATTTTATATCCTACTTTTGCTTTGCTTAAAAATCATCAGGTCATTAAACACTTCTCACAAACATTTTAGTGGTTACATAAAATTTCTTCATCTGCATGTACCTGATGTTAATTATCCAAGTGAACATTTGGGTTATCTCCTACTTATAATGAATGCCGTCATAAATATCCCTATTCACAAATCTCTAGCTGCATTTCTAAGTGTTTCCCTAGGACAGCATCATAGAAATGCAACTTCATCATCAAAGGATCTTGGATGTAAAGGGATTTTTCCTGCCACATTTTAAAATCTAAATGGCTTTGAAGTTTAATAAAATGTAGTATTTCCTAACTTTGCGGGCAAATATGCAGCCCTGCCAGTGTGATCTGTAAGCACAGGGCACCTAGGGTGCAGATCTAATGTCTTCCTTAGACCTCAGGGAAGACCCAGCCACCGGGCGCCACTCCGCAGCTGCAGGTTCTCTCTCCCGCTGGCAGTCCATTTCACCTGGTTGTTTACAATTCTCAAAGACACAAACTCAGAAAAAAATTTAAAATTTGAACATTTTTGGGAATATGGAAAAAGCAGAAAATGGCCATCGTTGAGGAGATGAACAGAGGAGGGTAGACAGATGAGAATTTCACTTTAATCCTATGTCTTCTTGTATTTGAACATTCCATCTAAGTGTATGAATTATGTTTTTTAAATGCCAACAAGGGTGATCTTCCTGATATGAGTACAAGTTTCCTGTTATTTTTTATTTTATGTTTAAATAAAAATTTCTAAAAACGATTTATTATGTTATTCATCATGAAAAGTACTTACAGAAAAAGTCAGCAAAAAGTTAAACTGATGGCAATTAAAATTGTACATGGTAAAAATACTGTTGGATTAATTTGATGAAAAAAATCTTAAATTAGGATTTAAAAAGTTTTCTGAGCTTTTCATTTATGTATGTATTTATTATCTAGTTGTTATTTGGAAGGCAAAGTGACAAAGAAAAACAGAGACAGACAGATCTCTGCTATCCACTAGCAAACTCTCCAAATGTCTGAAACAGCCAGGATTGGGCCATGCTGAAGCCAGAAGCCAAAAACTCAATTCAGGTCACTTATGAGAGTGGCAGAAACTCAACTTCTTGAGCCATTATAGTTGCCTCCTTGTGTGCTCAGAAGCAGGAAGCTGGAACTGGGGGTGGAGTTGGAACTTGAATCCAAGTACTCTGATGTGGGATGCTGGTATCCTAATAGGCACCTGAATTACTGTACCAAAAGCCCACCCACAATATGCAAACTTTGTCAGGGGAAATCTGCACTTAACTGGACAACTGACCAAGGAATAAAACCTAAAGTGTATAACTGGTAAAACTTTCATTTTTTTTATACCTGATGTGGCTGCTCATTTTCATATAAATATTTATTAGCTCTTACATTTCTTCTTTAAAAAATTCTTCGGGTTTTTTCTTATTGATTTGCCTAATTTCTTTTTATTATTAATCTGTTAAGAATTCATCTGAAATATTTATTGTATTTTCTTGCCAGCTTATTACATATTAAAAGGATTATTTTGCTTAGTGCAGCATTGTCACAGCTATTCCTGTTATTTCAGCCGCAGTCATTCACTCATTTACAAACAATTCAGCATATTTGTTGGCATTCAGTACATCCCATACAGACATGTGATATTTATGAGGAGTGGACATCTGACTCTCATTCAAGTTTTGACACAGTGTATTTCTCAAACATACTGGAACATCGCATGGATTCATCTCCTAGGACTGCCAAAACAAAGCACCACAACCTGGTCCTGTTTTCCCACAGGTCTAGGGGCAGGTGACCAAATCCAGGGGTCAGCAGGGTTGGCTCCTGCTGAGAGCTGTTCCCCACCTGCCTCCCAGGTTCTGGGGAGCGTGGCAACCTTCGCATTCCTCAACACATAGATGTACCACCCCAAAGTCTGCCTCCATCTTCACACAGGGTGTTCTTTGTGTGTGCGTCTCTGTGTCCCAGTTCCCTTGGTGTAAGTTCACCAGATATATTGGACTAGGATCTAACTTCATGGTCTATTTCCAAATAAGGTCACTTCCTGAGGTATTGGGGACTAAGATTTCAACATCTCTCATGCAGGGGACACAATTCAACCCATAACAAGTAAACCTAGGCTTCGTTGGATTGGTCATGGCTTTTTAGGGCAAACAAGAGAATCCTCTTTAGTTACCCTATACAGAAAGCAAAAAGACATTAGGAAACTCAAAATCTCCAAGAGGGCCAAGAACCAACCTTGCATATCATACATCCAATACTAATATAGTAGAAAATTACCTAGTGGTAGGGCTGTGCCCTACACTGTCAGATTGGGCCACCAGAGAAGAATCCTCCCCACACACACTTGGGTTAATGCTCTGTTCTCATTGTCTTCAAATTTGAATGATTTTTTCTTTGAATGTGTGCTTTGTTTCTGAAGTCTGCATAGAATGTGTGTGTGCAGTGAAGATAAGCAAGACTCACTCGGTCTCCATTCTTAGCTGCCTCATTTGCATGTCGCATTCCAAAGCCATCAGAAAATAGCATCCTGGTGGGCCCCTGAGCCTGGTACCGCAGGGAGGCTCAAAGCCAATACCAGGTGTGTGTCATTTCCATGATGAGTAAGCCCAGGCCATGTGTTCCATTCCATCTAGAACTGGCTTCCAACACAGAATGAAGGCATGAACAAGGAAGGAACTCTGTCACACCATTTGATATGTTGCTTCTCTGTGCAAGTCAGCTGCTCGTACTGAAACATAATGGCCTGGCCGGTGCCGTGGCTCACTTGGCTAATCCTCTGCCTGCAGTGCCGGCAACCCTTATGGGTGCTGGGTTCTAGTCCTGGTTGCTCCTCTTCCAGTCCAGCTCTCTGCTGTGGCCCGGGAAGGCAGTGGAAGATGGCCCAAGTGCTTGGGCCCTGCACCCCATGGGAGACCAGGAAGAAGCTCCTGGCTCTTGGCTTTGGATTGGTGCAGCGCCGGCCGTGGCGGCCATTTAGGGAGTGAACCAACGGAAGGAAGACCTTTCTCTCTGTCTATCTCTCTCACTGTCTAACTCTATCTGTCAAATAAATAAATTAAAGAAAAAAAAAAAAGAAAGAAAAGAAACATGATGGCCTGGAAAGGAAGAGACAGAGAGGATAATCTGTACCGATTGGTGTTTTCTTACTCGTCACTGCTGAAGGCAGAGTTTTGGAAGAAAGCACACATATCAAGAAGTGAATCAAAACACAGTTGAGTTAGTTCTGAGCCGCATTTTCACTGTTGTAGCAAGAACAAAATACACATGCATGTACTGAACTACAAATCACAAATTCTATAATTCTGATGATTCTGCACATATGTTAAAAGCTTATGTTTACATTTGAAACTGTCGTTGTATGGTATAAGAATAATGCTGGCCGGCGCCGTGGCACAATAGGCTAATCCTCCACCTGCAGTGCCGGCACACCGGGTTCTAGTCCTGGTCGGGGTGCTGGATTCTGTCCCGGTTGCTCCTCTTCCTGTCCAGCTCTCTGCTGTGGCCCGGGAGTGCAGTGGAGGATGGCCCAGGTCATTGGGCCCTGCACCCGCATGCGAGACCAGGAGAAGCACCTGGCTCCTGGCTTCAGATCACCACGGTGCACCTGCTGCAGCGCGCCGGCTGCAGCAGCCATTGGGGAGTGAACCAACGGAAAAGGAAGACCTTTCTCTCTCTCTCTCTCTCTCTCTCTCTCTCTCTCTCACTGTCCACTCTGTCAAAAAAAAAAATAAGAAAAGAATAATGCTAAAATTCACACTAATATTTTAATGGTTTAATTTTTCTTTACCTGGAAGGATAGTAACAGAAAATTTAAAAATCATGGCAAGTTGAGAGATCACAGAGAAAAGGCTTTCCATTTTAAAGTTATTTAAACATTTTTTATTTAAGGTATTCAAACTCCATGTATTTCATTTACACAAATTTAGGAAAATAGTGATTCTCCCCACTGTATGCTCCCTCCCATCCTCACTCCCACCCTTCTTCTTCCTCCCTCTCCTATTCCCATTCTTATTTTTCACAAAGGTCTATTTTCAGGTAACTTTGTACTCGTAAGATTAACCCTACACTAAGAGTTCAACAAACAGTATGAGGGAAAAAAAATCTGTTCCTCAACAGTCAAGATAAGGGCTGTTCAAAATCATCACATCTCAATTTGTCAATTTCATTCCTACAGATTACCTTTTAGGTGCCCTATTAGCTACCACAGATCAGAGAGAACATATAGTATTTGTCTTTTGGGGACTGGGTTATTTCACTAAGTATAACTGTTTCCAGTTCATTCATTTTGTGCAAATGACAGGATTTCATTTTTTTTAACCACTGTGTAGTATTCCATGGTGTACATATACCATAATTTCTTTATCTAGTCTTCAGTTGATGGACAGCTGAGTTGATTTTGTATCTTACCTATTGTGAATTGAGCTGCATTAATACTTTAACTGCATGTTAAACAAGGATTCCACATACTTATTTTTCTCCTGGACCTCATGAGCTACACAGCCTGTCTGGTGGGAAAGCCCAACCTCCCAGCGACTGTCCCAACAGAGATACTCCACGGCATAACCAGACCTTGGCACTAACGACAGAAGATGGCCTGCTAGCTATTCCAGCACAGGTGCACTGGCCAGAACGCTTAGTAGCTTCTTACATTTTAATTATCTGGCAGTTCTGGGGCTCCGAAGCCCAACCAGGTCTCCCTGGGTTACAGTGGGGGTCAGCAGGTGCCCAGTGTGCCTCCCTGGAGGCTTTTGTAGACTGTTTCTCCTTGCCCCTCCCAGCCTCCAGAGGCCACTTGCATTGCTCAGATCCTGGCCTCTCCCTCCATCTCCAAAGCCAGAGACAGCAGGTGGAGTCCCTCCCTCCCTGCTCGTATCTCCCCCTCCTTCTGTCTCTTCTCTCCAGCCAGCCAGGAAAGATTCTGTGATTTTGTGGACCCACTTGGTGAGACTGGGCCAACACCGGTAATCCAGAGTGATGGCTGCCACCTTGGCATCCAGGAGACATGACTTCCACACCTGCACACCTCTAAGATGTCCTGGAAGGGAAATGCCTGGGGGCTGGGAACAGGTGAGGCCCACGGCAGGCCAAGGCCAAGCAGGAGCTGAAATAGCTGCTGAGTAAGACGACAGGTGGGCTCTGTGGCCACGTGTCATCTGGTGGGTGACAACCCCAGAGAAACGAGTCCTAGAGGCAGCTCACTCCAAGGCAGCATCCAATGAGGCAACAGGAGAACAGGTTAAAAGCCACACCACCTGTCAGCTCTGTGCTGTTTCTCCTGGTTCCTCATGATGACCTTAACAGGACTGGAATTGCAATCTCTTACCTTACTCTAAATTCAGCAATTAACTTTGTTGTCTACTATCTTTGGATAGATTGTTCTTTTGCTTTGTTAAATACCCACAATAATCATGCCAGAGAGAGATTAAGACACTCTGGAAAAACCTAAAATTCACATAGAGCTTTTGACTTCTTTAAGTCAAAATGTAGTTTTTAAATCTGGTTATTATTTAGCGGGGTATTAAATTTGGTTGTTATTTTTATGAAGTTTAAATTGCTGTAGTTGTGATTTAGGCTAAAAGCCTAAAACTTAATTAACTCTACCATGATACAGCAAAGGCCATGACCATGTATTAAAGAAATAAAAAAGACGAGGGAAAAACTTATGCCTATGTCAATAGTAATAGCATTTTTATACTGCTGATTTCTGAGTAAGCAAAGCACTAGAATCAGAGAGTATACCCAGTTTTAGTTTGCACATAATTTTTGAAGAGACACAATATTTTCACCTAGAAAAATGCAACAATTTAAAAATAAAATGATTATAAATGCTTTCATAAAAATCTAACTTTTAAACAAGCTAGATGTGCTGCACACACTAAAAAGTTAAAAGAGCAAGTCCTTTTTAGGGAACTTGGAGACAGGAGAAAGATGGAGACAGCTGGATAGCGCGGTGAATTGGGTTTGCTGTTCAGTAAACAAACATGGGAAATAAAATATCAGGATTAAGAAAGAAAAGAATGGAAGGAAGCCATTGCAATATCCCCAGGCCACTGGAAATTATAGGAAGTGAAATTTATTTACATGTACAGACAGATTCTATTCTGTGGTCCAATCAGTAAGTCATTGCAAATCCTTGAATTATCCTGAGGGGAAAAAGATGCTTTCTCATCCTACTTCAGTTGAAATAAACCCTGCTCTTGGCCTCCCTGTAGTCTCTGACCGCCTGAACTAACTCTGCAGAGAAGACGGCCAGCTGGTACTGTGAGGGTGGCAGGAACATGGATGCGGGGGTCTCTCCAGCCCTGCAGGGTCTTCCAAAGCAGGCTCTGACCAGATGCTACGTCGTTAGCATCCGTCCCAGCCCTTCATTAGCAATCACACCAGCAAGACCTAACTAGGACAGTGGGATTCCCCCAGGGAAGGGCTGCAGATCAAAGAAGAGAATGAGGTACATGGAATCCAAGCCCTTCCTTGTGGAATGGGTCACAGGACACACTTGTGGAATGGGTCACGGGACACACGTGGGTGATATCCAAAGACAAAACCTGCCAGCCATAGGACAACCCCTCCACGTGGCCTGCTCCGTCAGCAACCCCCTCCCCAGCCCCGCAGGGACCCTCTCTGGCTGGGATATTTTCTGATGATTTCTTTTTTCAAACTGACGTTCTTGGCTCTCCTCTCAGAGATCTTCTCTCCGCTGGGAGACAGCAAATGCTGTCTTTTCCAGGAAACACTTGGACCATCATCCAGAAGATGGTCTCTCCAGCAGGCCGTAAACACTGCACCAGCAGCAGGATTTGGGGACAGCATGGCAGGCCAGGAACAAGCAGCTGTCATCAGATGCCCTTTCCACGCTCCTCGGTCATATTATCTCGTGATGATAATAATCATACAGGGTGTCTCCCACTTGACCACAGAGGATGCAGGTCTTAATCCAGCAGAACCTAAGACAGGGTGAGAGGGAACAGGAGGAAACATTCCTCCTGCCTACAAAGAAACAGGTCCATGACTTCGATGCAGGCCTGTGAGATGTGCTTATTCAGGTCAAACTGAGAACCACTGCTGAAAGACTGCCGTAAGTCAGGGGAGGAGGGGTGAGAATGTCTTGGGAGGAGATCCTGGTGCCCAGGGTGCTGACGGCTAAAGGGAACAACAAAGGCCAGTGCGGGAGGATGTGGGTCACATGCTGTGCAAGGGGTCTTCCCAAGGCTCATGGCCAACGCTTCTGATCTTTAAATGCCCTATTCCCACAAACTTTCTGAAGTGCTCTTGTACTGGGGAAAAGTAGGTAACACCATATGCCCAGATCATAGACGCAATCAAATCAAAGACACGATGACGGGAGTTTGGGCCAGCTGATGAAGACTTGCACATGGTACAAGTTGAGGGGATGCAAGCCACAGAACAGTACCTTGTAGACCTGGGAGAGACCCCACCACCACCACCCCCTTTTGTAGCCAAGGAGCTTGCAAGACCAAGCCACACTGCTCCCGAGCCACAGGAGTGGCCTTCAAATCCACACTGTGTGGCTCTATCCTGTCCCTCTATTCTCATGAGTATATATTCTGTCTCCCTGAGGATGTGAGATTCCAGTCTGGTCACTCCTAGGAGTACAATTCCTTCTTTCTCTACATATATGTTAAGCATTGAATTGTGTCTCCCAAAAAGATTTGCTGAAGTCCTCACCCCGGCAGCTGTGAATGTGGCACGTTTGGGAAATATATACTGCTTTTATGTATTATCTGTCCTTGCATTAATAACTTAGATATACCTTAAGATGAGGCCATACTGGAACAGTGCGGACTTTTTCTCTCATAAAACTGGTGTTGTTAGGGGCCAGCACCGTGGCGTAGTGGGTAAAGCCGCCACTTGTAGTGCTGGCATTCCATATGGGTACTCCGCTTCTGATCCAGCTCTCTGCTGTGGCCTGGGAAAGCAGTAGAAGGTGGCCAATTCCTTGGGCCCCTGCACCCGTGTGGGAGACCTGGAAGAAGGCTCCTGGCTCCTGGACTCAGGTACACTCAGCTCAGCCGTTGCAGCCCATTGGGGAGTGAACCAGCAGATGGAAGACCTCTCTCTCTGCTTCTCTCTCTGTGTAATTCTGACTTTCAAATAAATACATAAATCTTTAAAAAAAAAAAAAAACCTGGTATCATTATAAGTCAAGGAGATACAGCACAGAGCACCCAGACAGGACAAGGCCATGTTAAGATACAGACACCTACGTGATGGCAGACACAAAGACTGGAGTGACACGACTGTAAACCAAGCAACCTCCAGGACTGCCCACAACACTGGAGTGAGTGAGGCACAGCCCTGCACACGCCTTCACCTCAGACCCCTCACCTCCAACACTGGGAGGTGTGTGCTGTCTGAAGCCAGTTTGTCGTGGTTTGTTACAGGGGTTCTGAGATGGAGGCCATGTCCAAAGCAATTCTAGAACAGAGGAAGACTCTCGAGGATCTGGTCTAGTCCAAGAAGAGAATGTGTAGAGACTCTGTGTGAAGGGGCAGGCTCCCCTACCTTCAGGACATTTAAATCATGGAGTCTCCCTGCCTTGCACAAGGGCCGAGCCTCACACCCTGCCTTCCCTGCACCACCAGCTCAGAACGCCCAGCCCAGGCCCTGGTCTTCCCCTCATGTGAGAACACAGTCCTTGCTGCCTGGAAAGGAGGAAACGTGCTTTGTTTCCCCAGCTCTTCCCACACAGAGTGGGGTAAAGGTAACCTAAACATGCTCAAAATGGGTAAAACGGGGCCAACCCAAGGCTCATGTACTTTGCAAGAACATCATAAACCAGAAGAGAAGAGTTGGACTCCCACCGCGAGACAGAGACTCAAAGATGTTCACTTTGCTTCTAACCTCCTTTCCCCTCTCCCAGACCCTGGGGGATTTAAATTGCCTGGTGTTTACACACAAACTTACCCTAGAAACACATTTTAGAGTTTCTGTAAGCCCAGAAAGACGCCAGGACAGAAAATTTGGAAGGCAGAGTCAAAAGAAAAAAAGGCTGACTTTTCTAAAAAATATAGAAACCGACGCCAAATCACAAGGATTGTTCTAGAATTCAAAACAGCTTGGGAGAAAGTTTCTTTGCCAACAATGGAACACTCAGTAAAGAGACAAAACAGAGGAAACTGTAACCGAATGAAGAAAAGGAGAGTGGGAAGGAGGAGGAGGTGTGTGCTGATGAAGTGTGGGTAATGCCAAGCACCATCCCAGATGGGCCAAATGTGGGGTCTTCTGAAACTCTCGTGACATAAATACTATTACGCTTCGCTTTACAGATGAGAAAACAGAGACACAAGGAGTCGAAGTTCTTGGCCCAAATCACGCAGCTCACAGGAGGAAGAGCTATATTCCAAACTCTTGATGGAAACGTCCAGGGTTTTCTCTCTGGTTTTGTTTTTCATAATTCCCCAGGCAAGAAGGGTGGAATTTTGGCGTCCTGATTAAAACATATCTGTGCATGAGATGAACAATCAAAGGATCAAACCAAAGACCATATACATTGGTTTGGGTTAGGCTTTTGAATACAGATGATGGGAAATGAGAGATTCCCAGAAAGAAAAAAAAAAAAAAACACAAAACTTGGTTTCATTAAAACATCTTTGTTCAAGTGTGAATAAACCAGGCACTAATGCAAGAAGGGGAAATCTGCTGAGCAAAATGACAATTTTTGGTCTGCCTTTGAATCTGAAAATATTTGGCACAAACTTTGAGAATAGTTCAAAGATTTTTCCTACCAACTGAAAGTTAAATATTAGAAGTAAATGTCCTCATTGTGAATACAAACATAATGCAGGAGCATAAAAATGTCAGTTTCAAAGAAGATTGTGTTTCTCATCCAGCTGGTATCTCCTGGGAAAGGCATGAGCTCAATTCTTGCCTTCATTCTCTTCTGCTGGGGTGCCTGGGGCAAAAATGACAAGCGGCTCTTTAGACGGTTTTAAAGACTTTGCTTAATCTAAAGCATGAGTAGAGGATAAGCATGGGCTGTAGGTCCTGAATATCAATATTTCGATCCTGTTCTGCCACTATCCTATAACAGAGCCAGCCTTTTTTCCTAAGTATCCTTGTCCACAAAACAGAGATTGTGTAGAGTTGCTGTACAGACTGAACTAGATGCTTTGTGTGAGGTACTTGCTGTCTCGGGTTAAATGGTGACCTCCCAAAAGAGATGTGTCCTCTTCCTCACTCCTGAAACACTGTAAACGTGAACTTTGCTGGACAGTCTTCGCAGATGGTTCAAGTTAAAGACAGTGAGATGGGGTCATCTTGGAATACCCAGGTAACTTTACATCCAATGACGTGTGTCCCTGGAAGAGGCAGCAAGGACAAGACGTGGACACAAGGAGGAGAAGCCGTGTGAAGATGGAGGCAGAGACAGGGGCTGTGCAGCAACAAGTCCCGGAGCTCCTGCAGTCTGGAGCTGGAGGAGACAGAAGAAGCTGTCCCCTAGAATCTTCGCGGGGAGAGAGGTTCTGTTGGTCTCAGACTTCTGACCTTTAGAACCCTGAGATGATAAGCGTCTGATGTCTTAAGTGACCCAGTGTGTCAGAACACTCTCCTACCCGCCCCAGGAAAAGAACACAACCAGTACATGGTAAGTCCTCAGTGGGTGTTATTCTCTCCTTCCCTTCCCTGCCTCCTCCAGCTTGAAAGAAGCGCTCATCCATGGAACCGGGAGCCAGAAACCCTCCTGGACAACCTGCCCCACGTGTATGAAGATCAGCAGGACCACCCATTCTTCCCTGGTGCCACCACTGTGAATGAAAGGCCCTACAGTGACCTCATTTGTATTCTGAGTTAGAGAGGCAGACCATGATGCCCAGACTAGCCAGAATCAGCCTACAATCCCCTTACCAAGCACTACCTTCTCTTTCCATGTATCAACTCTTTGTAACAGGTTCTAGAGATTGCCCCAGAAGAAACTGAAGGACAGAGAAGTTGAGCACCTCGCTCACAGTTGCAAAGCTAAGGGACTCATGAATCTGTAGTTCAGACTTCTCACCACCACATTAGTTTACTAAGGCTGCTGTAGTAAGGTCAAAAACCAAAGAGAAATACATTTCTTTTATATTTCTGGAGGGCAGAGGTCCAAAGGGAATGTATTGGCAGAGCTGGTTCCTTCCTAGGGCTTGAGTGAGGGGTTTGTTTTAGGCTTTCTCTCCTAAGCCTGTAGTCCTTGCCTTTCTTCCCTCTGTGTATATCTGTGTCCAGATCCAACCCCACTCCTGTCTTTAAAAAAACACAAAGATTTATTTATTTTGGAGGCAAAATGACAGAAAGCAAGAGAAGGAGAGGGAGAGGGAGGGAGACAGAGAGATGCTCCACCTGCTGATGCACTGCCCAGATGGATGCAATCTACAGGTCTGGACCAGACTGCAGCCTGGAACTCCTTCCAGGTTTCCCACATGGCTAGCAGGGACCCAAGTACTTGAGATATCTTCTGCTGCTTTCCCAGGTACATTAGCAAGAAGCTGGATTGAAAGCAGAGCAGCAAGTGCTTGAAGTAGTGTTCCAAAGTGGGATGATGTCATTGCAAGTGGCAGCTTCATGCACTGTGCCATAGCATGGGCCCCCAAGTTTCCCCTGTTATTAGGACACCAGTTATGGTGGGTTAGAGTCCATCATACGGTCCTCGTTTTGTCTTGATTATCCTTCTAAGGAACCTGAGGTGCCAGGGGTTAGAACCCCAGTGTGTGAATTTGGGCTCATACAATTGAACCTGCGCTAACAACTCTACCAGGCTGGCTCCTGTAAATGAAAAATGAAAGAGTGAGTGAGGTGAAGGACTGCTTTCCCCATTGGAAGTCACAGATTCCCCCACTGGCTCCATGGCTGGGTTCCTTCTGCTCCCGGTTCATTGTAGCCTGAAACCATTGCACAGCCATCTCATGGACATTGAGTACAGACTTCTGGAATCAAATCCTGGCCCTGACACTTCTTAGCTGTGTGCTGTTGGCAAGTATCTCAACCTCTGAGAACCTGGTTCCTCTTCTGCTGAGAGAATTATAGTTCCCATGTCCAGGTCAGAATAGGATGAGAAGAGAGAGTCCTAGGAAAGCAGAGTGCTCCTGGCTCCTTTCCCCCACGCCACCTTAGTCCTCCTCTCTCCCTCTTCCTCTTCATTTCCTGGCTCACTATGTTTGCAGAAATCTTCCCTTGTGAACAGGTGCCACCACAAGCCTCAGTTTCTCACATTTCCACATCATGCTATTCCTCCAGTTTACCATCAGTGGGAATTAGTGTCAGATCAGCAGACAACAGATAGGGCAGGGGCAGGGCCATCAGGTTGAAGCTGCCCAAATCACAGGGTCCAGAAAAGCAGAGAAAGCTCAGGTTTGACTGAAGCTAATGTCTCAATCTGGAGAGAGAGAGTTAAGCTGAACCTCCTGGGCTCCTCATCTGAGCCTCAAAGATCCTGAGATTGACAAAGCATGTACTTTGATTTTCAATTTAGAGAAAGTGTGATTGACTTGCCCAGGGACAATCTGAATGCAGTGTCCAAAAGTCAGCAACGGAACAAATGCCAGGATGAGCAGGGGGCCAGAGGGCACACTCAGCTCAGTTCAATTGGCTCCATCAACATTTACAGAGAATCAAGTAAAAGCATTACACCCAGAGTCCAGAAATGGCACAGAAATAGAGATGGTGATGGCTCCTTCCCCCTGTTGTAAGCCCACAGAGGAAGAGCGGTACAGAAGGGAATCCTGGAGAGGGAGCCACTCATCCACAAGAGGCCAGGGAAACCCTATCAGCCCTGCCCACCATGTAGTGAAGGCAGGAAGGGAAAGGGGCAAATGCAGACCAGGACCCAGGTGGACTTGGCAGGCAGAAGAAAGAGATAGAGGAGAAACCCTGTGTGTAGGAAGCCATCTTTTCTTTTTTTTTTTTCTTTTTCTTTTTTTCTTTTCTTTTTTCTTTTTTTTTTTTTTTGACAGGCAGAGTGGACAGTGAGAGAGAGAGACAAAGAGAAAGGTCTTCCTTTGCCATTGGTTCACCCTCCAATGGCCACTGCGGCCGGCACACTGCAGCTGGTGCACCACACTGATCCGATGGCAGGAGCCAGGTGCTTCTCCTGGTCTCCCATGGGGTGCAGGGCCCAAGCACTTGGACCACCCTCCACTGCACTCCCGGGCCACAGCAGAAAGCTGGTCTGGAAGAGGGGCAACCGGGACAGAATCCAGCGCCCCGACTGGGACTAGAACCTGGTGTGCCGGCGCCACAAGGCGCAGGATTAGCCTAGTGAGCCACAGCCAGCAGTAGAAGCCATCTTTTCAATGGCTGGGAGCAGAAGTAAGCTGGGTGTGGGAGCAGGGGCCAGGTGACTGACCCAGGGCCTGGAACTAGATTGGAAACTTATTCTAGGAGTGACAGGAGGTGTGCAGGTGTTTCTCACAGAGAAGATACAAGATCAGACTTTGACTTTGAAGAATAGCTCCCAATGGACCCTGTGTCTGAGCCATGGTTCTCCATCGTGGGTCTCTTCCCGGTCACCTAGAGGTCATGGGAAAACACGGACGGCCTGGCCCATGGCCAGAGCCCCCAGTCCAGTAGGTCTGCACTTGGATCCAAGCATGTGCATTTTTAGTTAGTTTGCAGCAGCTCTTGCGGCTGGCCCAGCAGCCTTGCTTTCCAAGCCAGTGCCCCGGATGGTGGTAGCTCTGGAGGTGAGAAGCTCCCTCCTGCTCCAGGAAGCTGAGGGAGATGGCCCAGCCCCAAAGCAATGCCATGGGTGTGCATTGGCAGAGAAGGGTTTGCGCAGCTTCCCAAGGTAGAATCTGAGAGCTTTGAACACTACGAGGAGTAGCAGAAGCTGAGACCCGAGCTGCTCACAGGCTCTGGCTTGGGTGACCGGGTAGAGGTGTGTGCACTTGGTCAGTGGATATGTGGGTGCTGCCAAAAGCAATGCCTTCACTTGCTCTGGCAAACAGCCTAGCTATTAACTGTGCACTTACCGCTAGAATCAATTTCATTAGCAGCCATGTCTCCCATGAAATTGTAAGTTCTATGAGGGCCAGAATCACAGATTTTTGGTACTGTTTTTGCTTTTCTGCTATTGATGTTATCTCCAACATGGAACTGCAACGCCTTGACACAAAGTAGCCTCCCAAAGAGCATTTACTGAATGGGTGAATGAATAAAACTTGTATAATAAATATGGAAAAAAGTGTCTCTGATGCAAAATTTCATGAGAAAATTTTTCTGGTGTTCTTTCTTTTTGTAAGTCTTTTTCCCCCAAGTTCTTTTCCTGGAATCTGTTGATAAAACTAACAAATATGCAAACTGAACTCCCAGATCCAGCCCTGCAAAGAAAGTGCAGTGTTTGTAAACATTTAACCCTGGACACCATGCCAAAAAGCATGTGTTGGAGTGAGCTGCAGTCATGTGTCAATGGGGCTGTGGGGATGCTTGGTGTCTTTAAATTAATTTGAGGGTTTTAGGCCCTTGCTTGGAAGGACTCATCCTCCAAAACATGGAGACTTTTTCAAGCCTCTCCAAAACTTCCATGTTGAACCAACGCTCAACTTTCACCTCTTCCTACTGCAGAGTTCACAAGCGGAAAGTTCTTCTGAACTCCCAGAACTCAATTCCACCGCGAGCCGGGCTGTTCTTTCCAGTACAGTGGTGAAGTAGGTCAGCCACTCGGTTTAACTCCCAATCCCCAGTTCAGTAGTGTTGAACCCGTAAATCCTCAAGGAAGCATTAGCAATTCAGGAAGAATGAGCAATTTCGATAGCAACACATTTCTCCCTTCAGTCTCGGCAACAAATCAGAAGGGCTTATCATCAGCAAAGTTACTGGGGCCCTTGTCCCTGTCTGCCCACAACCTGCCCCCTGCTCCACTCGTGAGAAGTGTGAGATGAGAATGTGAGGACTGAACTGGAAGGATCTCCTCACGCTATGCCCTAGCAGTAAGCCTCATCAGGCAAGTAGTCTCACTTGTGTTACTCCTAGTCGGGGACAGTTACTGGAATGTAACTCAGCTAATACACTTCCTGAAAAACAAATGAGTGAATCAGAGAATGAATTGAAAACTTAGTAAGTTCCAGACACTTTTCTAAGCATTTCACATGTGGTGATTCATTTTATACTGACAACTACCCTAAAATACGGCTTTCATGGGGCAGATTTTGTGGTGTGGCAGGTTAAAATGCCACTTAGGACACCTATATCCTATACTGCAGTGCTTGGTTTAAGTCTCAGCTACTTTTTTAAAGATTTATTTATTTGCAAGACAAAGTCACAGAGAGAGGTAGAGACAGAGAGAGAGGTCTTCCATCTCTGGCCTACTCCTCAGATGGCTGCAACGGCCAGAGCTGTGCCAATCCAAAGCCAGGAGGCAGAAACTTCCTCCGGGTCTCCCACATGGGTGCAGGGGCCCAAGGACTTGGGCCATCTTCTACTGCTTTCCCAGGCCATAGTAGAGAACTGGATCAGAAGTGGAGCAGCCGGGACTAGAACTGGCACCCATATGGGATGCTGGCACTTCAGGCCAGGGCTTTAACCCACTGCGCCACAGCGCTGGCCCCAAGTCTCACCTATTCTGCTCCAACTCATCTTTCTAATTGTGCATCCTAGAAGGCAGCAGATGATGGCTTTAGTGCTAGGGCCCTGCCACCCATGTGTGTGAGACCCTGATGGAGTTCCAGCCTGCATTCTCATGCCATACTGCCATCTGACCCTGTACCTCCTCTGAGACGTCTAGGTTTTGGGCTTCCCACTGTCACTCTAGGTGTAAGCAAAGTTGTCTACATTGCATACACTAGTGGGACTTAAGCATCTGTGAAGAGTATTATTAAGCAGAGCAAGGAGTTGGTAGAAGGAGGAAGACCTGTGAGATTGAGGAAGGTGTGCTTTGCCGTGTCTATTTTGCATGCTTGGCTTTCCCAGCTTGTGACTTTGAAATGAACTCACACTTCTCTTTAACACTCAAGGCATTATGACATAACTCCTTGGACCTGATGCCCACCTGGTTATGTCCTTCATGTGGTTATCCCACCCCAACTTCTTCTAGCCATGACATTAACTCTGCCCTCTGGCCGTGCCCAGATCCCCTACACTCTCCTGAAGAGAGTAAAACAGCTCTCCCAGTGCAGATGACAGCAAGTATGACTTGTATCAAGACTGTGGAGAGGCATGGGCTTAGCACAAAGACAGCAGTAGGTGTCCTAACCCCTCCTAGACGCAGGGGTCCCAACCAGCAGCCCTACTCAGCTTCCCCACACAGGGTGGCCGCTGGTGGAAACCAGCCTACTGCATTGGTGGGAACCTGGTGAGCTCCAACCCTTCAAGTGCAGTATTCACATCTTCCCAGGCCAGACAGAGGGCCTTCTTGCAGTCCCAGGCCCACCTCATTGAGAGGAGCCACAGATATTTCCTTCAGGGTGTATCCCATTCCCACCCTCCAGGGTCTCATTCGGAGGGCCTGAAACAAACAATGACAATAACTCACAGAGCAATACCAAAGTCTGGCTGATTCAGCCTTAAATAACACCATGTGTGGGAACCATCCGACTGGTTCCAGAAACTCTGTGCTGCGTCAGTTTCATTGTCTTCTCTCCCACACAGGCGAGAAAACATTAGGCTGGCTTGTCCCTCGGGCCACATTCCAGTTTCCAATTTACCATCCAAGGTCTTAGACAAGGTCTGTCTCTCTCTTTCTCTCTCTCTCTCTCTCTCTCTTCCTCTTCCCCTTGCTCCTAATCCCACATAAGCAGTACAGTATTTGTCACTGCACTTCCAAAGCCACCCCTTGCCTTGCTCTGTGCTAGGGACAGCTGACCTATTTAGATAGCAGCAAGCTTCCTTGCCCTCCGAGCTGCAGTTGGATTTAACTGTGGTGAAGACTCCTGCTGGGAGACTGGGAGCAGAACTGTAGAGGCTGGGGTCCTTGGTCCATAGCTCTCTCTCCACGGGCACACCCGGAGCTGGCTGTCTTCTCTGACCTGAAGGTTGCTGGTCCTTTGAAGGTGGCCTTCTCTACACATGTCTCCCAAGTCCCAGTCATCCTTGCCACCACTGGGTCCAAGGGAACAAATTGCTATTTTATTAGCCCTGGGTTATAGCATTATGACTTGAAGGTTCCCCAAAGCCCATGCACATCTGGGTGAGTACAAAGGTGTCCAAAAGTTCCTGGAAGAAGAATTAAGTGAGAAGGTCCATTGCCCATGAAGCTGGTTTTCTTTTTTCATACTCAATTTTGTTGCCCATGAAGTTTTTGAATTACCCCCTCTGTTCCTTTATCATCCTAAAAGTACTTATTTATTTATTTATTTACTTACTTACTTACTTAAAAGGCAGAGTTACAGAGGGAGAAAGAGACAGATCCTCTAGCCACTGGTTCACTCTCCAGTGGCCAGATGGTTGGAGTTGGGCCAGGCAGAAACCAGGAGCCTAGAACTTCATCTGCATCTCCCATGTGGGTGGCAGAGGCCCAAATACTTGGACCATCTTCCACAGCTTTCCCAGGTTGCGTTAGCAGGGAGCTGGGTGGGAAGTGGAGCAGCCAGGACCTAAACCAGAACTCATGTAACACTTACGGAATGCCAGCATTGCAGGCAGAGGCTTAACCCACTGCGTCCCAACGCCACCTCCCTTTCACTGTACTTATCTGAGCTGGCGGCTGCGTCCTGTTGGGATGCTGGTTATGACAGTGCCTTTCCAGGGCTAGAGGTGCACGAATGAAAGAGCTGGACCTCACAGCCCACATTCATGAACGGTCCCCTGGTAGCTTCGTGTCCCTGCTGAAGTCCAGCTCGCTACTGTTCCCACGTCCTCATCATGTCTCTTCTGCCTCCCACTGGCACTGTCTTCCTCATGCTGCAGCTGGGCTTTCATTCTCAGACACTAAAGAAAAGAATCTGAAAGGGAAGGGTACAAGTCTGGACACCCACAGACAAAACATGTAATTATATTCACTTTCATGTAACATGGATAAGAAACCATATGAAAAGAGGAGGAATTTCTATATGAGCTGGACAGCTTCCATCCTGGCATTTTGAGGCTCAGGTTTAGGGCTTATTGCTTTAGAGTCTACTTGATATGGAGGATTGGCCAAAGAAATATTTTTTCCTTTGTAATGACTTGCCTTGTATATATTGTTAAGTGTTTAATTATAGATACAGAATTTACTGCATTTCAAAATTTTGATGTTTTTCAAATTATTTAAGAATCTCCATTCAGAACTATTTTAAGAGTGCAGTTTTAAGAGAGCTGTGCCTACAGTACTCTTAAGCAAGGAATGGAAATTCCATTTGTCTTATGACCAGCACTTTCAGGATTGGGGAGCTACATGTTGCCCTGGGGGAGGCATTCAGGACATGCAGATGTGAACAGTGAGATGGGAGCTGGAAAGGGGGAATCGAAACTACCTGTGAGTGGCTGCTGGAGACAGGTCCAGGGAAACTGTGATATCTACTTTAATCTGCGTTCCTCACACTTCAAAATTCTTCAATTGAGAGGCAGGGAGACAGACAGGGAGAGTTCATATCCACTGGTTCACTTCCCATATGCCTGAAACAGCTGGAAGTGGGCCAAAGCCAGAATCTGGGCACTCAATCCAGGTCTCCCACCTAGTGGCAGGAACTGAGCCAGCTGAGTTGTTACAACTGCCTTCCAGGGTCTGCGTTAGCAGGAAGCTGGATTCCAGAGTGCAGCAGGGACTCAAACCCATTCCAATGACATGGGATGTGGGCACCTTAACCAGTAGCTGAAGGTCTGACCCTGGGCTTCCCCTCTGAGTTTCCCATTTGTCTATCAGGGAGACCAACATCTGGATAATAAAGACTGCAAAGATAAGATGAAACACTGAAAGCGCCCCTCTGGTACAAGTCAGCATTAAGAGCACTCAGGGTGTATTTACTGAAAAAGCCACAGAGCACAGTCCAAAGATAAAAGCCATCACAGGGAAAAAACAAAACAAAGCAAAAAACAAACCAACAAGTATGTCCACAAATGCCTCATAATAAATGCAGCTATTCAAGAAACAAGAATGAGGAAGAAAACATGATGCTCCCAAAAGAACACAACACTTCAATACTAGAATGTGAAGATAAAGAGATTGAAGAAATGACAGAAATGGAATTCAAAAAATTAATCACAGGATTACTTAGAATCAATCAGAAACAAATCCAGGAACTAACGAAAATTTCTCCCATGAAATTGAGATCTTAAAGAGAAACCTAAATGAAATTTTGGAAATGAAGAATTCAATAGAACAAATAAAAAATGCAGTGGAAAGCCCTGACAACAGAATCAGTGAAGGAGAAGAAACAATGTCTGAGCTAGAAGACAAATCCTGGAAATTTACATTCAGACTAAAAAAAAAAAAAAAAGGAGAAGAAATTAGAAAACTAAAACACAGTGTTGATGATAAACCCAACATACAGGTCTTAGGAGTTCCTGAAGGTGTGAAAAGAGAGAATGGATTTGGAGGCCTTTTTAGTGAGATAATTACAGAAAACATCCCTACTTTGGAGAAATAAAGGGACATCCAAGTACAGGAACATTGAACTCCTAATAGACATGACCAGAAAAGATTTTCACACAACACATTGTAGTCAAACTCTCTACAGTAAAACATAAAAAAAGATTCTAAAATGTGCATGACACAAATGCCAGATTACTTTCAGAAGATCTCCAATTAGACTCACAGCTGACTTCTCATCAGAAACCCTACAAAGCTAGGAGAGAATGACGAGATATATTCCAAGTCTTAAGAGAAAAAAGCTGTCAACCAAGAATACTGTACCCTGAAAAGCTGCCATTTATGAATGAAGGTGAAATAAAGACCTTCCATAACAAATAGAAATTCAAAGAATTTGTCACCATCCACCCAGCCTTGCAAAAGAGACTTAAGGATGTGCTACACACAGGACCATGGTCATCACTATGAAAGAAGGTACAGGCAAAAAATCTCCCAGTAAATGTACAAAGTAAATGCAAAGTAAACAATAGGAATATGTATGGGAAAATGACAGGAAAAAGTTGTTACTTATCAGTAGGGACCTTGAATGTAAATGGCTTCAACTCATCAGTTAAAAGATACAAACTGACAGAACGGATTAAAAAACAAGATCCATGCATGTGCTGCCTACAAGAAACACATCTCACCAACAAAGATACACACAGACTGGAAGTGAAAGGATGGAAAAAGATATTTCATGCTAACAGAAACCAAAATAGAGCTGGTGTAGCCAACCTAATATCAAACAAAATAGAGTTTAACATAAAAACTGTTAAAAGAGACAAAGAAGGGCACTATGTAAGGATTAAGGGATCAATTCAACAGGAAGATGTGACTATTATAAACGTGCATGCACCTAATTACAGGCACCTGGCTACTGAAAAGAAATATTAATAGATCTAAATGCAGACATAGATTCCAATACAATAGTAATGAAGGGACTTCAATACCCCATGTTCAGCAATTGACAGATCAACAAGATAGAAAATCAACAAGGAAACAACAGAGTTAATCTACACTATAGACCAAATGGATCTAACAGATATCTACAGAATTTTCCATCCTCCAGTCACAGAATACACATTCTTCTCACCAGTGCATGGAACTTTCTCTAGGATTGACCACATGCTAGGCCATAAAGCAAGTCTCAGCAAATTCAAAAAAATCAAAATCATACCATGCACCATCTCTGACCACAATGGAATGAAGCTGGAAATCAATAATTCAGGAATCTCTAAAGCATATGCAAATACATGGAGACTGAACAACATGCTCCTAAATGAACATTGGGTCAGAGAAGAAACCAAAACAGAAATTAAAAAATTTCTGGAAACAAATGAAGATGACAACATAATATACCAAAACTTATGGGATACAGCACAAACAGTGTTCAGAGAAAAGTTTATAGCAATTGGTGCCTATATCAAGAAATTGGAAAGGTACCAAATAAATGAATTATCAATGCATTACAAGGATTTAGAAAAACAACAGCAAATGAAGCCCAAAACTAGCAGAAGAAAGAAAATCATTCAAATTAGAGAAGAAATCAATAAAATTGAAACAAAAAGAATTCAAAAGATCAGCAAAGCAAATAGTTGATTTTTTAAAAAAATAAACAAATTTGACACGCCATTGGCCCAACTAACCAAAAAAAGAAGAGAGAAGACCCAAATCAATAAAATTAGAGATGAAAAAGAAAATGTAACAACAGACACCAGAGAAATAAAGATAATCATCAAAAATTACTACAAAGAGCTGTACACCAACAAATCAGGAAACCTAGAAGAAATGGATAGATTCCTGGACACATACAACCTACCTAAATTGAGTCATGAAGACAGAGAAAACTTAAACAGACTCATAACCAAGACAGAAATTAGATCAATAATAAAGATACTCCCAACAAAGAAGAGCCAAGGACCAAATGGCTTCCCCACTGAATTCTTTTTTTTTTTTTTTTGACAGCCAGAGTGGACAGTGAGAGAGAGAGACAGAGAGAAAGGTCTTCCTTTGCCGGCGGTTTACCCTCCAATGGCTGCCCTGGACGGCGCGCTGCGGCCAGCGCATCGCGCTCATCCGATGGCAGGAGCCAGGAGCTAGGTGCTTCTCCTGGTCTCCCATGGGGTGCAGGACCTAAGCACTTGGACCATCCTCCACTGCACTCCCGGGCCACAGCAGAGGGCTGGCCTGGAAGAGGGGCAACCGGGACAGAATCCGGTGCCCCGACCGGGACTAGAACCCGGTGTGCCGGCGCCGCAAGGCGGAGGATTAGCCTGTTGAGCCACGGCGCCGGCCTTCCCCACTGAATTCTACCAGACATTTAAGATGAACTAACTCCAATTATTCTCAAGCTATTCGAAACAACTGAAAGGGAGATAATCCTCCAAAATTCTTTCTCTGAAGCCAGTGTCACCTTAATTCACAAACCTGAAAAAGATGCAACAGAGAAAAAGAACTACAGATGAACTGCCCTGCTGAACACAGGATGCAGGGATGGTACAAGATTCACCAATCAATGAATGTGATATATCATATTAATCAACTGAAGAACAAAAAAACATGATTATATCAATTGATGCAGAGAAAGCATTTGATAAAATACAACACCCTTTCATGATAAAAAAATCTAAGAAAATTAGGTATAGAAGGAACATTGTTCAACACAATCAAGGCAATTTATGACAATCCCATGGCCAGTGTCCTATTGAATGGGGGAAAACTGGAAGCATTCCCACTAAGATCTGGAACTCAACAGGGATGCCCACTCTCACCATTGTTATTCAATAAAGTCCTGGAAGTTTTAGTCAGAGACATTAGGCAAGAAAAAGAAATCAAAGATTTACAAATTGGGAAGGAGGAAGTCAAACTATCCCTATTTGCAGATAACATGCTTCTATATATAGGGGATCCAAAATATTCCAATAAGTGACTACTGGAACTCATTGAAGAGTTAGGTAAAGTGGCAGGATATATAATTAACACAGAAAAATCAACAGTCTTATATACAGACAATGCCACGGTAAGAATGAACTTCTAAGATCAATCCCATTCACAATAGCTACAAAAAAAAAAAAAATCAAATACCTTGGAATAAATTTAATCAGTGATGTCTCTATAATGACCCAATACCATCAAATTATTAGAGAACATTGGGGAAACCCTATAAGACACTGGCATGGGCAAAGACTTCTTGGAAAAGATCCCAGAGGCACAGACAATCAAAGCCAAAATTGGAAAATGGGATTACATCAAATTGAGAAGCTTCTGTACTGCAAAAGAAACACTCAGAAAAGTGAAGACCAACTGACAGAATGGGAGAAAATGTTTGCACACTATTCAATTGATAAAAGATTAATAACCAGGATATATTAAGAGATCAAGAAACTCAACAACAACAAAACAAATAACTCAGTGAAGAAGTGGGCAAATGACTTAAACAGGCATTTTTCAAAATAGGAAATCCAAATGGCCAATAAACACATGAAAAAATGCACTAGCCATCAGGGAATGCAAATCAAAATCACAATGAGTTTGGCTTCTGTATGGCTTTCATAAAGAAATCAAAAAACAACAAATGCTGGTGAAGAAATGGGGGGAAAAGTACCTTAATCCACTGTTGGTGGGAATGCAAACTGATACAGGCACTGTGGAAGATAGTATGGAGACACCTCAGAATTCTGAATACAGACCTACCATATGACCCAGCCATCCCACTCCTAGGAATTTACCCAAGGGAAATGAAATCAGCATATAAGATATCTGTACCCCCATGTTTACTGCAGCTCAATTCACAATAGCTAAGACATGGAATCAACCCAAATGCCAACTGAAGACTGGATAAAGAAATTATGGGATATATACACCATGGAATACTACACACTGATAAAAAAAAATGAAATCCTGTCATTTGCAACAAAATGGATAGATGAAACTGGAAAACATCATACTTAGTGAAATAAGCCAATCCCAAAAGGACACATACCACATGTTCTCCCTGTCCTGTGATAACTAACAGAGCACCTAAAAGGCAATCTGTAGAAGTGACACTGACAGCTGGAGAATGGCTTTCAGATCTTGAGCCCTTGCTTCCACTGTTGAAGAACAGTTTTTTTTTTTTAATATTGTTTGTTGAACTCTTAACATAGAGTTATTCATATGTGTACAAAGTTCATTGAAAATAGATCTCAGTAAAAAAAAAAAATAAGAATAAGAATAAGAGAGGGAGGAGGGAGAGGGGTGGGGAGAATCACCATGTTCCTAAAGTTGTAATTATGAAATGTATGAAGTTTGTATTCCTTAACTGAAAGATTTGGGAGTGGGGGAGGGAAACAACACTGAAATAAATAAATAACCTGGTACATTAAAAAAAAAGAAGAAGAGGCCGGCGCCGTGACTCAACAGGCTAATCCTCCGCCTTGCGGCGCCAGCACACCGGGTTCTAGTCCCGGTCGGGGCACTGGATTCTGTCCCGGTTGCCCCTCTTCCAGGCCAGCCCTCTGCTGTGGCCTGGGAGTGCAGTGGAGGATGGCCCAGGTGCTTGGGCCCTGCACCCCACGGGAGACCAGGAAAAGCACCTTGCACCTGGCTCCTGCCATCGGATGAGCGCAGTGCGCCGGCCGCAGCGCACCAACCGCGGCAGCCATTGGAGGGTGAACCAATGGCAAAGGAAGACCTTTCTCTCTGTCTCTCTCTCTCACTGTCCACTCTGCCTGTCCAAAAAAAAAAGAAGAAGAAGAAGAGGAAGAGGAGGAGGAGGAGGAGGAAGAGCACCCAGGCATCAGTTTTCTCCCACCTGAAGAGGATTTTCCCCTCGGCTCCCCACGCTGATTGTATTGGGTTCTTACCAGAAAGAAAGTGATGCTGGTTCCATGTCAGCTTACCTGGCCACAGTGCACGGGGCTTTAGCAGCACGCTGGGTGTGTCTGTAAGGGGTGCACCAAATGAGACAGACATTTGAACCAATGGACCCAGGTGAGCAGACGGCCCTCCCCAGTGCGGGCAGGAATCATAGAATCCACTGGGGGCTGCAAAGAAAAAACGGCAGAGCGAAGAAGACTTCACCCCTTCCTGCCGCCTGGACTTCATCCCGTTCTGCCGCCTGCCTGCCTGCCTGCCGGATCTTCTGCAGACCATGGACCAGGATTTCCACCATCGACCCCCCACGTTCTCAGCCCTCTGGGCTCAGACTGAACTCGACCGTCAGCCTGCCTCACTCTCCAGCTTGCCGACAGCAGTGATGGGACAGCTCAGGCTGTGATCTCATGAGCCCATCCCTCCTACGTGTCTCTGTAGGTATCTCCTGTTGTGTGTCTCTGGAGAACCTGACTGAATGGAAACTAACACAACGTTTCCCTCATTTGTTTCCAAAATGGGACTCTGTGTGATGGAAGACGGACCTGTGTAGAATAAGGGAAACCTAAATTCAGACCGGGGATACTGCCCTTCCTAAATGGGCTACTTAAATATTCTTCCAACTTCTGCTTCCATGAGGGGAAAATAGAGACAATGTCCATACAGCTGCGCTGACATTGAGTAAGCACCAGAATAAACACCCATGTGTTTGTGCCAAGAGGACACAATAGATGCACACTGTTGGGGGCGGTGCTGTGGTATAGTGGGTGCACCAGTTCAAGTCCCAGCTGCTCCTCTTCTCATCCAGCTCTCTGCTATGGCCTGGGAAAGCAGTAGAGAATGGCCCAAGTCTTTGGGCCCCTGCACCCGTGTGGGGGACCCAGAAGAAGTTCCTGGCTCCTGGCTTTGGATAGGCCCAGCTCCAGCTATTTGTGGCCATTTGCAGCCATTTGAGGAGTGAACCAGCAGATGGAAGACCTTTCTCTCTGTCTCTCCCTCTCTTTGTAACTCTACCTCTCAAATAAATAAATAAATAAATCTTTTTTTTAAAAAAATGTATGCTGTAATTTCATAGTATGATATTAATGTGGATTTGAGTTTCAAAAATCCTCATTCTTTTTGCTCCATGAAATGCCTATTATTCAATCAACAAACACTTGCTGACCCCATCCCCTCTGAGTCTCTGGATGAAGCATCCTCCGAGCATTCTCAGCGGCCCGCTCAGGGGAAGTTTTTCCTTCCTGGTCTCAGCAGCCACACAACTGCACCAGGAAGGGGCTATGCTGGCCAAGATCAGTGTGGCTCAGAAGATGCAGAGATTGAAACCACAATGTGCGTTCACAGATGGACACACAGAGGCCAGTTTGCCCAAAGAAAAGAAAACTCTAGGGAAAACCCCTAGGCACCTCCAACAGGAATAACAGCAGTCACCTGTCACTGAGTCACTGCTTCCTGCCACCAGCTGTGTGGGGTGCTTACACGCGCTGTCTCCAGTGTCCACAGCACAGTCCGGCTCCACCGTGTCCACTGCACAGGAGACCCAGGACCTGAGAGAAGAGGATCCTTGGGCATGCTACCCCTGGCTCTCGCCTCGCGCCTCTCCTTCTGAGAACTGAGCTGCCGTTACAGAATGGAAAATGGGCCTGTTTTTTTAGGTCTGGGGCATGGAGCCCAGGAACAATGGGTGGAAGTTACAGGAAGACAGATTCCAGCTGATAGCACAAGAACTCTGTGGCCCAGCAGTCGCTGGCAGACAGAAGGTGCAGCCTTTGGAGTCAGTGTTTCCCACTGCTGGGGATGCCTGAGCCTTGTTCGGGGGAGGCATGTTGGAGGAGAGAATCAACTAACAAAGTAACCGCTCAGTAGGTGACTTTCAAGGTTCCTTCCTACCCCCACAAACTCAAGATCTGGGAAACTATTCTTTCCCAAAGTCAGAGGTCAGGGGTCACCTTTGCCTTCCTTTCTCATTCTTCAGTGACCAACCCAAAGCTCTAGATAAGAACTCCCCCCACGCCCAACCCAGCCCATCCCGTAAACTGAAGGACGAGGATTAGCTCCGGAGATGGACAGAAGCCCTGAAGTGCATCCCTGTGTCTCAGAGACTGTGTGACCTCAGCCCGGACAGGTCCCGAGCCCTGGGCCTGCAGAGTGGAACCAAGTAGCCGGGTTCCTTCATCCTCAGGGAGCAGTCATTCCATGGCTCACAAAAGCTTCGGGAAGTAGCATGAAACATGAACTACTACGTAACACAGCCTGCTTGCCTGCGAAGCTCTCCATGGGAAGCCAGCAGAAGTGCTCCATCTCACACAGTTCACATCCTATTGCAGAATTATTTTTAATGACGCCGTTATTCTGCTAACAGAATACAGAGAAACAGCTGAAACCTGAAGTTTCCTATGTTTATCACCTCTCGTAAAATTCTCAAAAAGGCCAAGATGATTTGTTTCAAAATGTGTACAGGAATAATTGGATAGAGAGTTTTCACGCCAACTTTCCATTTGGAATGAAATCTAGAGACCGCCACTTCATAAACCACTGGAAATCTAAGCACAGGACGAGCGGGGCAAAGGTTCACGGCACAAGGAGTGCAGTCAAGTTCACCATCCCTCAGAGGGACAGCTGACTTGCCATCTCCCAACGTGCGGCTCGGCACAGTCACCTGTTTCCTAGGACAAGGTGTTCACATGCAATTGGATTTGCCTGAGCCCCTAATCACCTCTGGAATGAAAAGGTGTATCCGTGGACTTCCTGCTCTCCTTGCAAACCTTAGCTGATCCTCGTTACAAACTGAGAAACATCTAATCCTCGAGCGCTAAGCAAATGCACTGGAGCACAAACTGGGTGCGAGGAGTTGATTTAAGATGTGGTTTGTTATCACAGTCCTGCCAAACAGCCAGATATTAGTCATCTTCCCAAGCGCACAGGGATGAGGGAAGATGTTACTCATGTCACGATTTCAGAGTCAATTTTCAACTCGCACTTTTCCCACGGCCATTCTTGCATTCAGGGAGCAGACAGACAGACTCCTTCCTTGCAAACCAGGCTTCTGGGCATGGAGGTGTTGCCTGAAGAATTTGTCTCCGTCAACGCATGCAGTGCCCACTTTTTCAAGAACAGCTTTCGGCATGAAGCAGAGCAACACTGCCTACGAGCTGGCTCTGTGAGCAAAACGCTGTTTCTGTGTAGAAGTACGCAAGTGCCCTGCCCGCTGGTCAAGACATAGAATCTTCCTGATTCATCCAATCCAAAAAGATGGCATCTGAGATGGACCCGTGACAAGGGGTGAAAGTTTGCAATCTTAATCAATATGCTTACTTAAACTGTTTTTAAAGAACACAGAAATGGAATCACATTTCTAAGAGTTCCACTGGCCCTGGGAAGCTACCCAATATTCGCTTTTTACTATGTGACAATTGCGCACATTTGCAAAACTACAGTAGGGAACAGTGCAGAGCAGAAGCAGCGTGGGTCTCACGTGGCTGCTGCAGATGCTGGTGGTTAAGCCTGCCCAACTTTCACTGGCTGATCCGGAATCAGATCGCCCACCCCTCACTGAGTCGTTCAACCACACAGGTCTGTGCAAACATACTAGATAAAAGCACAGCTGGAAGCGTAAAAGTCACTTCGACCAGAGTGAGTCTGATTTCTCTTTGTTCTTTGAACTCAGCTCACTGCCTGCATGTGCAAAATGAGTTTGCGTTTCAGCTGCGGGGCTGGTTTTTTTTTTTTCCCCACCATCTTTCCTCAGCCCCTACCAGGAACAATTTGCTGTGCACAGACCACCACCACCCAGGCCACATAGCCTCGGTTCTCCCTGCTCCTGCAGCTGCGTAAGTTGGAAATTGATTATTTCTGAAACATTGAAACCACATGAAAAGGCTTTTCTTCAAGAACTATTATTGCCTTTTCTTTATAGAAATCAGTGAAATGGGTGTCCACTGGGAGCATAAGCAGTAGGGTCGTGTCTACCACGTAAACCCACAGACATTGAGGCTACCTGGAAGAGATGCAGGACTAAGCTTTGAGCCTGATGGAGAAGACCCTACTCTCTGCTTATCAGGTTAAACTTTGGGAGAAGAATGTCCTCTTCCAGATGTGATCATGGTGTTGCTTAGATGATGACAGCAGATCCAAGTCTGAACAATGCCATGTGCGTGCATCGCTTGAGCCAACGTCCTCTTAGCAGAGAAGCTGAGCTGGTCAACTCCAGCCACACACTCTTGGAAGTGCAGCTCCAGAGCGCGTGCAAAGCACGAGTGTCCAGGGGCAGCCAGGTGGGCTCTGTGCCCCACCCTCACTCCCCGGCTTACTTGTGAAGTGACTCTGACCAGGTGCTTACCTTTTTGTGTCCCAGTTCTCCTGTTCAGCAAATGTTACCCAACTCGTCATGATGTTGGCAGCATTTACCACATTATCGTTTAATACGTAAAATAAGAATGAAGGCCTTTCGTTCAGCCCCAGACCTGTACCAGGGCCATTCCGAGGACAGAAATGTTCCTAAACATTTGCAAAATATGAGTGTTTAAAAGCAGTGCCTGACAGTGGATGACGGCCTGAGTTCTTGGGCCCTGCCACCCACATGGGAAAGAAACCCAGATGGAGTTTTCAACTCGCAGCTTCGGACTGACCCAGCCCTGGCTGTTGCAGTATCTGGAGAGCAAACAAGCAGATGAAAGGTATTCTCTCTCTCTCTCTCTCTCTCTCTCTCTCTCTCTCTCTCTCTCTCTCTCTCTCAAATAAAATGAAAATAACGTTTTTAAAAGTTTAAAAATAAAATCCAACCTATAGTTGTGATTTTCTGTGTGTCTGTTGTAGTGAAAAAGTAAAGAACAAACATCTCACAGTTTCTGGCTGGCCTATCTATTGTCGCTAAGAAAAAAGTTTAACCTCCTCTGGGTAATAAATACTTATCTTCTCTCCTTTTCCTCTTTTCCATACTGCAGCCCCCGAAGCTTGAGATGCTGCAACCACATCTGATGGGTGATTTGCCTTGCTTACCGCTAGGGGGAGCTGAAGCTAAGATTAGTGGACCAGGCCTGCAAGGGGAAAGAAATGGAGAGAAAACCTGCGGCAGAGGATGGGAGGTGCCAGCAATGCATGCAGGGGAAGGAGGGGGCCTAGGCTGGGCACTGGGGTATTTAGGAGCCAGCCAGCAGTCACTTCCGATTAATGACCAGGCGACCTGATAAATAAGATGTAGCACCCGCTTGAAGCCGCCACGGTCTCAGTGCCTGGATCTTGTTTTCTGGAGGAAGGGGACTTCTCCATCACTGGTCTGTTTTCAGCAGCCAGGAGTGCCATAAGGATAACGTGCTTGGGTCTGTTGGTTTCATTTTGTTTTCCATAACCTCTGTGAGATGGGAGGGGGGACGGGTTGTACTGGGCTTGTGCAGGGGCTGCAAATGCGGCTCCGGTGGCTGACCTCAGCAGAAACCAGCATCCCACCTCCATGCTTTAAAAGGTATGTGCTGAGGGGGCCAGGGAGAGGGCAGGGAACCCACATCTCTTCTCCCAAAAGTCATGTCCCAGGCCACATTCCCCAAAAGTAGGGGCAAAAGTCACTGCTGAAATGGGCCATTAATTGCCTGGCTTCAAACAATGGTGAGAACAAACCTGTAGGGCCAGCATTGTGATGCAGCAGGTTAAGTCCAATATGAGCACTGGTTTGAGTCCTGGCTGCTCCACTTCCAGTCTAACTCCCTGACAATGCGCCTGAGAAAACAGTACAAAATGACCCAAGTGGTTGGACCCCTTTCGCCCCCATGGGAGACACAGAAGATGTTCTAGACGCCTGGATTCTGCCTGGACCAGCCCCAGCCATTGAGGACCAACTCTGTCTTCTCTCTCTCTCTCTCTCTCTCTCTCTCTCTCTGTAACTTTGCCTTTCAAATAAATAATTTAAAAAATAAAAAGAATAAACCTGCTAAAGCCAGCTTGACATTTGTCACTTTGACTTTTAAGCATCCTGGGTGGACAGTAGCCACCAAATCGCCAAATCCAAAGGGCCAGAAAGCATCCCACCAAATCTACACAGGTACCCAGAACATATCTCCACAGAGCCTTTTGTGCCAAGCTCGTCTGAACTTCACCCTGAAGGCTGTCAGAACTTTTGACAGCTTTGAATCAAGCAACTGATACCACTGTACAATAACAATGACCTCTCTCCTTCATTTCATCCTAACTCTTGACATAGCATTTATCACTATCCAGTATTCATCCATTCATTCACCTATTTATTTGTCTTAATTGCACATGTATAGGAGTCATGTTTAAGGGGCATATCAGAAAGTCGGGTGGGTGGTACAAACAGGCAGAGACTAGTGAGGCACATTGCAAATAGAGGCGCAAACTGGTGGGCAGGAGACCAAGGAGCTCCTAGGACAGGATGTGTTTAAAGCCAGGGAGTAGGGACAATGCCTTCCACAAAGAAATGGCTGTCAAAGAAGGAAAAGCTGAGTGTACAAACCTGGACAGTGTCAGTGCTCAGGAAAAGTTTACAAGGGATAGTTGTGGCTGCTGTAATATCCTGCTAGACCCCAGCTGCTGGGAGCTTTGGGGCTCAGGGCTGTCTGCTTGGAACTGTCCATGAGTGAAGGCAGCTGCCATCCAAGTTCAAGTTCATGGCACCTCCCTAGCAGGGGTGGGGAAGCTTTTGTCCACAGAGGGCCATTTGGATATTTATAACATCATTCACAGGCCATAAAAAATTATCAAATTAAAAATCAGCCTACTGGGGCTGATGTTGTGACAGAGTGTTGTGAAGCCACTGCCTGCAACACCGGCACCCCATATATGGGCACCAGTTTGTGTCCCAGCTGCTCCACTTCTGATCCAGCTCCCTGCTAATGGCCTGGGAGAAACAGCAGAAAACAGCTCAAGTATCTGGGTCCCTGCACCCATATGGGAGACAGAGATGGAACTCCTGGCTCCTGGCTTCAGCCTGGACCAGCCCCAGCCAACTGGGGAGTGAACTAGCAGATGGAAGATCTCGATATTTCCCTCTCTGTCTCTCCACCCCTCCCGCCCTTCCTCTTTCTGTAACTCTGACTTGCAAATAAATAACTCTTTATAAACAATTAACCTGCTACAGATTTATTGAATTTCGAGTCCCACATGTGCTTGCCTTGGCGGGGCCTGACCAAATGATTTCCCCAGCCCTTGCATGGCCAGGGGCTGGATGCTTCCCACTCCTGTGTCCCATGGGCAGCCACATCCCGGTCTGGTGGATGCAGTGGGAAAGGAGGCCTGGCCCTCGCCCTGCGTGGGACTGTCACCTTCATCAACGAGCTCAACATCTCTTCTGCTGACGTCATTTCCTTTAGTCCTTTAGTCAGGCCCCAAAACACTGCTTCACACAAATTTTCACTTCCTGGTCTGTTTTCCGGAGAATCGGATCTCACCCAGTTGGTGCCAGGAGCCACCGGAGGAAATGACTCCAACCAGGAACTTAAGAGCTGGACCATCCCCTGGCAGCCAGGAGGGTAGGGGCAGCCCTGGAGGCAAGGTGAAAACAATCAACCCTGGCTGAGCAAGGGCTCTGCCAACACTTTCACTGCTGATCAACTCCAGGGGATTGCAGGAGAGAGTGTTCTGGTGGATGCAACAGCCCCCAGGCTATTGAGAGATACAGAAAAGGTACCAATTATGCAAACAATGGACCCCCCACCCCCCACCCCAGGCTCTTGCTGAGTCACTGATGCACTAGAGAAAAACAATGGAGGCTCTGGGCTATGAATCACCCATTGAAAGCTGGTGTGAAAGTGAGAAAGCAGGCTCTGAGGTATCCAGAGAGACTCTTATCTCCATAGAAGACAGAAAAGGCTGAATTGAGCACAAGGCCCAGGGCTCAGCAGTAAGAAGAGCAGCCCTCCAAAGAAATTTGAATTCTCAGCACAGGCAAATGTGCTCTGAGCCTGTCAGGGGCCTGGCTGCAATGAGTAGGAGCCTATGACTTGAATGGGGACTTGAATTGAGGCTTTCAAAATGACAGGACCCTGCCTAGGTCCCTGTGGGTCTGCAAGAGGGGGCCTGTTCTCCCTATGAGATGCTGTGCTGTGTGTCTCTTGCATGAACACCATGTGGAACTCTCCACGTGGCAAGACAACACAGGGCCCCTAAGGATCTCTCCTTCCAGAACTCCCCCAGCCCAATAACTGGAAGCAAGTAAGGACAGCACATGGTAGGCAGGGGAGGGGTGTGGAGGGAGAGCAGTGCTGGGCCTGCAGAGGAAAGATGCAACACCCCTACTGGCCAGAGCCCAGACTGTTTATGGCACTGGATCCTGGGGGTGAGTTTATCGATAGGGGAGCAATCTACTGTGATGGACGATTTGCTTCCCACGCCAGGACTGAAGAGCATGGTTACATCACTCTGCTGGGATGACTCTGGACACTTGGGAGAAAATGACAGTCCACACAAGAGCACGCTGAGGTGCCAGAGCTGTTGTGATAGGGATGGGAGAAGAGATAAGACAAATCCAAATCCCTGAGCCAGACCCCAGAACCCACTAATGAAACGAGAGGACAGACTCTCAGCAGGTGAATAATGAAGGAGATGTCAGGTTCTCCGCACATGCTCTGCAGCTGTTCCCGGCAAAGGCAGCAAGTGAAAGACTTCACACCCCTAGCGAATGGCAGAGATCAGTGGTATCCCTAAACACCCAAAGGGTTCGGGGTTGTTGGGCTTCATCGTGGCCCATGTAATATGTCAGTTTGGGTTCTTTGAAAGCCAGACAGATGCTGGAGGATAACAATGGACTACACTGAACCCCGTCAGATAGGAACTCCAGACCCCTTCACCCGGGCACATGAAGAAGGATCAGCAGCAGTTCTCTTTTCTTGGAATAGATGTAAATTTCCCTGCCTACAATCATAAGGAGAGACCTGCACCACCCAGACACTCCCCACAGTGTCACCTTGTTCCACAGTGAGATCATGTGAATCAGACTCGATGGGCAGGGAGCGGCAAGTGCACTGGGGGAACTGCAGGCCGTGCTCCCCAGGCGTTTGCAGTGAGCTCAGTGAATCAGAGCAGCCACGGTCAGCGAGGTGTTTTGGGAAACAGAGGCCAGAGGAAGCAAAGGACAAATTCTTGCCTCCTGCGTGAAGGAAGCACGGTAACAGTCTCTTCTGTTTCCTAAGATGGCATATTCCTTATTTGGAAAGTGCTGTGCCAACCCACTTACTAGATGAGACCAAAGATTACCAGCTTGGAGTAGAGCTGAGATCAGAAAATGGCTCTGGGTCAGGTCTGGGCTGTGCTACACTAGGGTCTGTGGGTTTTGATCATGTGACTTGGCAGGCCTATGCTGATTAAAATCTCTATGGTTGGCAAAAGATAAAATGAGGAATTCATGGCAAGCATTAAGACAGCCCATTATATACCCTTAGGGTTCCAGGAAAAGGCTCTGTTAGCTGCAGTAGGAATGATACTACATCTGAAAACAAGTTCTTGCTATGCTACTAGGTTCTGCTAGACACAGAACACCTGACCAGTGTATCTCAAGTGTCCTGGATCCAGATTGTCCACTGTGAACTGGGTTCAACTTTACTAAGTCATAAGGTCCAACAGCCCCAACCATGACCCACAGGAAGATGGAAGTGGTTTAGGATCAGTCACGAGCAAAGCTAAAGGACACAATGAGGTAAAGAGCAGTTGCCCCACACCTACAAGTTGTCTGTCGTTGCTGCACTTGCATCTCTTCTTCAGGTTCTTCTGCCGTCTGCATAGAGGAGAACCCCTTAGGACCACCTGACAGAGGAAGGGACAAGCCAAACTTGGTTCCTGAGTGTGTCACTTGGTGTGGGGGAGCAAGCTGGAAACGGAGCACTACTGAATGCAGGTTTACCCAGGTGCGACGTGAAGGGCAGCACTGAGGGAGACTTCTCTCAGTGGTCAGGGTTTTCATTACAGCACCTCCTCATTCATTCTGGTTTTGTGGTGGGTGGAGGGGTGGTTATGCAAAGAACACATATGGATTTATGGGCAGTGGTGAATAGCTCTACTAGTCGGTCAGGGACCTGTGACAACACAGACTGAAAGACCGGAGACGCAGATGTCTGGGAGCAAGTGTGTGGATGGACACACAGGAGTGGGTACAAAATGGGAACATCACGGTGTTACATGGAGACACCCACTAGACAGCTTTTGCTGCAGAAAAGGCACGTCACAACCTGATAAACGGAATGATTCTGCCAGTTGACTTCAGCCATTGCTGCCATTGGCTGCTCCAACGCTGGCACAACGGGACATGGTCAGGGTAGTGGCAGGGATGGAAACTATACACGGGTTCAAATTATGAGTCCCCACTCTCTAATGCAGACACAGGTCCTGCTGCTGAATGTTAAAGTCGTCCACACCAGACAATAGATCTGAGCTCCCAGCGCTGCACCAGCTCAGGGAGACCAATTAGTATTTTGGTGGTAACTTGACCAATACCCCTTCCCCTACAAAAGAAAATGAAACATTTTGGCAAGAACTAGCATATCCTGGGCAGGTTTGCATACCTTCTTTATAGGACCCGTGTCAGCACCAATATCCAAAGGACTAACATCACGTTTGATCCACTGACAGTGAATTCTCATCTACCATTTCATCACACCAAGGAAACTGTCACAGCACAGGAGGTGTGGCAATAAGCACATGGCTATGGGATATTCTGCTCCTGTCACTTCATCAGAAGGTGGCGATCTGCTGGAAAGGCCTTTTAGAGGCGTCACTGAGATTCTAGTGTGGAGATACTACTCCACGAGGATGGCGTGCTGTTCTCCAGGATGCAGCACACACTGAAAACTTACTCCAGGGGTTTGGAACCAGCCAGAAGGAGTAGCCACACTTACCACCACCCCGAAGCGAGTCCCTTACAAATGTGTGTTTTTCATCCTTATGGCAATGGGCCATACTGATATGGAGGACCTGGCTCACAGAGGAGGAATACCCCAGCACGGGTCACAGTTAGACAGGTGTGATATTTTTAGCGATGACTTCTGGCAGGGCACTTCAGTATCCACCAGGCAGGAAAAGAAGTTATCTGCTTCACAGGTAGAGATAAAGCCCATGTTAGGTATCCAGGTAGTATACCGGATTATCTCTTTCTGTTTTCATGATCACTTCTTCCAAGAAGTGTGTCTTCATTTCCTTTGTTCATTTTTATATTGAAATACCTGGCTTTTTGTTACTGAGTCTTATATATTCTGGATATTAATTCCTTATCAGATGTATCGTTTGCAAATGTCTTGCTCCACACTGGAGGCTTTCTCTTCACTCTGTTGATTGTCTTTGCTGTGCAGCAGCATTGTAGTCTGATGTAATCTACTTACCTATTCTTGATTTTATTGTGTGTTCGTGTTTCGAATTTGTTTTAGGGCCTCATATTTAAGAGTTTGCTCTACTTCAAGCTCATTTTTATAGAATATAATTTAAGGATCCATTTTCATTCTTTTTTAAAAAAAATATTTATTTATTTGAAAGTCTGAGTCACACAGAAAGAGAAAGAGAGGCAGAGAGAGAGAGAGGTCTTCCATCCACTGACTCACTCCCCAGTTGGCCACCAACAGTCGAAGCCAGGCCGAACTGAAACCAGGAGCCAGGAACTTCCTCTGGTCTCCCACACAGGTGCAGGGGCCCAAACACTTGGACCATCTGCCACTGCTTTCCTAGGCCATAGCAGAGAGCTGGATCAGAAGTGGAGCAGCTGGAACTCAAACTGGCACCCACATGGATGCTGGTACTGCAGGCAGCAGCCTTACCCACTACGCCACAGCACCAGCCCTAGGATCCATTGTCATTCCTCTGCAAGTAGGGATCCAGTTTTCCCAACACCATTCATTGAAGAGAACACACCTTCTCCAGTGTGTCTTCTTATCACTCTTGTTAAAAATTTGTTGACTCCAAATGGGTGAATTTTATTTCTGGGCCCCTTATTCTGTTCCACTGGTCTGTGTGTCTATTGCAATGCTATTACTATGCCATTTTGGTTACCATAGTTTTGTAGTAGAATTTGGAATCACACAGTAGAATGCCTCTAGCTTTTCATAAGGATTTTCATTGTGATTACATTGACTCTGTACATTATTTTGAGTAGCCTGGTTCACAGTATTAATATTTTGTAATATTAATTCTTCCAATCCATGACCACAGAGTATCCTTCCACTCATTTGTGTCTTCTTCTGTTTTTTTCAACAATGTTTTCCAGTTTCTATTGTACAGGTGCTACCACCTCCTTAGTGAAATTTATTCCTAAGTATTTTTATAGCAATTGTAAATGGGATTGCTTTCTTGAATTTATTTTGGATAGTTTGTTGTTATTGTATAACAATGCTGCTGATATTTGGGTGCTGATTTTGTATCCTGAAACTTTAAAGCATTCATTTATCAGTTCTAACAGATTTTTGATGGAGTCTTTGGAATTGTTATATATATAAGATCATCTCATAGGGGAAGACAGACTGTCATTAATGTAGTGGTTATGAACTTTCAGCTGAGTTTTCAATAGCAACAATGAATGCCAGTAGACAAGAAACTGATGTTGTAAAAACTAACTGCCGGGGGGGGGGGGGGAGGGAAGGTATGGGGGGGAAGCCATTGTAATCCATAAGTTGTACCTTGGAAATTTATATTCTAAATAAAAGTTAAAAAAAAAAAAAACTAACTGCCAAACTCAAATTGTAGACCAGTGAAAATTTCTTTCAAGAACAAGGGCAAAATAAAAACATTTTCAAATATTGAGAATTTGCTACAGGCGGACTGTCACCGTAGGAAAGCCTGAAGGCAGAGGGAAGTGATTCATCTGACATAAAAGACATGAAGAGTAAAATAGCAATAAATCAGTAAGCAGGAAATTGCCGATGCAAGAAAACACTACTACTAACAGTTGGAAAGGTAGTTAAAGCACTACTGAGTTCCTAAGTACTTAAATTTTTCAGATGTAGTCCAGTTATTGATTAATCTTAGACCTTGATAACTTAAGTGTATAGGTGAACATCTAAAATTCCAGTCTTTGTATTTCAACGGAAGTATTTGCCCTGTTTATATTTAATCATCAAACTAAAGCCTAGATGTGAAATGCAAAACTGTGAAACAATAAGAAAAATACGCTAAATGTTCATGACCTCAGGGTAAGGAAGAATTTTCCAAACCTTCTGTCATAAAATGCAAGATGATAAGCTGTAGCACATCAAAATTAAGGACACTTGTTCATCAAAATATTTCATAAAGAGAGTAAAAAGGCAACACATATAGTAGCTGAAGGTGTTTACAGTACACACATAATATCAGGACCACAGGACAGAAACCTATCACTCCATAAGAAAAGGCAAATAATGAGACAACCAGGATGTTAGCCAGCATGTTACAAAACAGGAAGTCTGATGTGTGGCCTGGGGCAGGTGGTTAGCCCAGCAGTAAAGACACTGGTGAAGAATCTGTGTCCCACACTGTACTCCCTGGATTCAATTCCTCGCTGTGGCCCCTAACTCTGCTAATGCAGACCCTGGGAGGCAACTGTCATGGCTCAAGTAGTTGAGTCCCTGCCACTCACATGGGAGACCTGGCCTGCATTTTCATTTCCCAGCTTCAGTCTCAGAGCAGCTTTAGCCACAGAGGGCAATTGGGGAGTGAACCAGTGGATTTCTTTTCCTTCTTTGTCTCTCCCTTCCCTCCATTAAAAATTTACAAAAAATATAGTTAACCTTATTATCAACATAGGAAGTGCTAGTTAGAACTACAACAAACTAGCATTTCCTATGCAACAACTGGAACAATCAAATGTCTGATGATTCTGGCATCTTAATTCATATTTGGCAAAACAAGGAAATGGGTCTGGTGCTGTGGTGCAGTGGGTTATGCCCTGACCTGAAGCGCCAGCATCCCATATGGGTGCTGGTTCCAGTCCCAGCTGCTCCACTTCCAATCCAGTTCTCTGCCATGGCCTGGGAAAACAGTAGAACATGGCCCAATCCTTGGGCCCTGCACTTGCAAGGGAGACCCGGAGGAAGCTCCTGGCTCCTGGCTTCAAATCGGCACAGCTCCGGCCGTTGCAGCCATCTGGGGAGTGAACCAGCAGATGGAAGACCTCTTTCTCTCTGCCTTTCCTTCTCTCTCCATATAATTCTGACTTTCAAATAAAATAAAAGAAAGAAAGGTCTTCGTTTAAAAAAACAAATGTGATGATCGCCTTTTCACCACGATGGCACCAAAGGTGAAGAAGGAAGCTCCCACTTCTCCTAACGCCAAAGCGAAGGCTTTGAAGGCTAAGAAGGCAGTGCTGACAGTGTCCACAGCAACAACAACAAGAAAGAAGATCCACACGTCACCCACGTTCCAGCGGCCCAAGACACTGTGTCTCTGGTGGCAGCCCAAATATTCCCAAAAGAGCACAAGAGAAACAAGATTGGCCAATGTGTCATCATCAAGTTCCCCCTGACCAGAGACTGCCATGAAGACAGAACTTGTGTTCATTGTGGACGGCAAGGCCAATAAGCACCAGATCAAACAGGCTGTGAAGAAACTCAGACATTGACCTGGCTACAGTGAACACGTGGATCAGACTTGCTGGAGGGAAGAAGGCGCATGTTTGACGGGCTCCTGATTGTGATGCTTTGGATGCTGCCAACAAAATTGGGATCATCTAAACTGAGTCCAGCTGGCTAATTCTTTTTTTTTTTTTAAGATTTATTTTATTTATTTGAAAGACAGAGTTAGAGAGAGAGGTAGAGACAGAGAGAAAGATCTTCCATCCGCTGGTTCACTCCCCAGATGGCCGCAATGGCCGGAGCTGTGCAGATCCAAAGCCTGGAGCCAGGAGCTTCTTCTTCTGGGTCTCCCACATGGGTGCAGGGGCCCAAGGACTTGGGCCACCTTCCACTGCTGTCCCAGGCCATAGTGGAGAGCTGGATGGAAAGTGAAGCAGCTGGGTCTCAAACTGGTGCCCATATGGGATGCTGACGCTTCAGGCCAGGGCTTTAACCCACTGTGCCACAGCGCCGGCCCCCCAGCCGGCTAATTCTAAATACATGTTTTTTCACCATAAAAAATAAAATAAAAGTCTAATGATCCTAAGGTTATCAGGAGTGTGGAGCAATGGAAAGAGTTAGAAAATGCTTTAGACAGGGCAAATCATACACCACTTTAGAGGAAAAATTGACAATATCCAGTTAGATTAAAAAGGTATGATCTAGCCGGCGCCATGGCTCACTAGGCTAATCCTCTGCCTGTGGCACCAGTATTCCAGGTTCTAGTCCTGGTTGGGGCACCAGATTCTGTCCCAGTTGCTCCTCTTCCAGTCTAGCTCTCTGCTGTGGCCCGGGAAGGTAGTGGAGGATGGCCTAGTTCCTTGGGCCCTGCACCCGCATGGGAGACCAGGAGGAAGCACCTGGCTCCTGGCTTCAGATCAGCGCAGCACGCCAGCGGTAGTGGCCATTTGGGGGGTGAACCAACGGAAAGAAGACCTTTCTCTCTGTCTCTCACTGTCTAACTCTGCCTGTCAGAAAAAAAAAAGTATAATCTAATTATACAGCAACTTAACCTCTACAGAATCTCTTACACATAAAATACATACTGCAATATTCACATAGACATTATTGTTGGTGTTAACAAATAAAAAGGAAAAAATGCAAACAACCCAAATATTCTTCAACTGAAGAAAAGATCAGAGGGCCAGTTTGTGGTGTGGGGTGGTTAAGTACCTGCAATACTGGCATCCCATGTGAGCACCATTTTGAGTCCTAGCTGCTCTGCTTCAGATCCAGCTACCTGCTAATGTGCCTAGGAAAGCAGCTGAAGATGGTCCAAGTACTTGGACCCTGTACCCATGTGGGAGACCCAGAAGAAGCTCCTGGCTCCTGGCTTTGGTCTGGCCTGATCACAACCATTGTGGCCATTTAGAGAGTGAACCAACAGATGGAAGACCTCTCTCTCTCCCTCTCTCTGTAACTCTGCCTTTCAAATTAATAAATAATAATAAAAAGAAAACATCAATAATCTAGATATACTTATAAAATGCCATGCTATATACTGAACATAACTCAGTTATATACACCCAAATGAGACACTACCAATAACATAATGTTAAATACAAAAAAAAAAACCTCACAGAAGGTTAGAATACATATAAGAATATATTTTATTATAAATATAAACTAAGAGTGTGTAGGTTACAGAGATTATAATCTGGGAAAACCGAACAAAATGTGGGGATGATTAAGCAAACGCTTACATCCGTGGGAGTAGGCAGGATGTATGATCCAGCAGCCACATGATACTGCTTATGTTCTGCTTTAGACATCGATCTAAACATATTTCTCTGTATAATAAATACGTATATATATAAGCAAGCATTTGTTTTCTTATGTATTCTTGAATATGCGATACAGTTCACATTCCATAAAATGAAAAGTAAACAGCATGTAACAGATAGCAGTCAATGCATAAACCTTTTCCAGATATCATACTGTGAAACGGAGCAGAGAAATGGTGTAAGCCGCAAGAGAGTGGCAGGTCAATAGAAGGTCTTTCTAAAGATGGGAAGCGACGCAGCCTGTTTAAGTGCCCATGGGAATGAGCCAGTGAAGAAGGAGAAGTTGACAATCAAAGCAGACAGGCAGGGCAGCTTCAGAAATAAAGCTCTGAAGCGGGCGGGAAAGGGGACATGGTCAGACCCTAAAGGAACCTGCCTTTTGAAAACAGCACTGATGTCTTCCTCTTGTAACGGAGAGGAAGGACATGGTCTGGATGCAGGTGAGTAGACTGGATGAGGGGGAGATGAGGGAATACAACCCATTATTTGCAAGTCAATGTTGGCATCTAAACGAGGAGTGAGTATAATTTCTTTTTTTTTTTTTTTTAAGACATGTATTTGAAAGGCAGAGTGACAGAGACACAGATCTCCCATGGGCTGGTTCACTCACCAAATGCCCACAAAATCAGGTGCTGGGCCAGGCCAAAGTCAGATCTCCAGCAGAGTCTCCAACATGGGTGGTAGGAACTCAAGCACTAGAGCCATCATCTGTTGCTTCCCAGGCACATTAGCAGGGATACAAATGGGAGTGGCTGGGACTGGAGCTGGCCCTCTGGTATGGAATATGGGTATCCCAAGCAGTGACTTAACCTGCTGGGCCACAACCTCATTCCCTGAGAAGAGTTTTAAATACCTGGGAAAACAGAACAGGACCAAGGAGTGCTGAGTGCTTATCCGAGGTATGTCATGAACTTTCATTGTGACACTTCCACCTGTTGTACACTGTGCCCAGATAACTTTTAACTTCTGATAGATGCAGATACAGCAGAGCTGGATAGTTGTGTTGGATACTTGGGATAACCAGAGTTGGGGTAGAAGCAATCAGGAATTTTTCATAAATTTCTAATGGACAGAATAGAATCAGAGATTTGGGGTACACTAGCAAGGAAGGAAGAAATTTATGGAGCCAGTAGTGCAGCAGGTTAAGCTACCACCTGCAATGTACCAGTTCCAGTCCCAGCTGCTCCACTTCCAATCTGCCTCCCTGTTAATCCACCTGGAAAGCAGTGGAAGATGGCCCAAGTACTTGGGTCCCTGCCACTCATGTGGGAGACCTGGATAAAGCTCCTAGCTTCAGCCTGGCCAAGCCCTGGCCCTTGCAACCATGAAATTTAAAACAGAGTGAATGAACAGGGTGTATTACAATCAAAGAACTGGCCTCAAAGAACTGCTGAAGGGTGCTAGAGCAAGTGGGCTAGAACAAAAGAGGTGATGCATATACTGAGTGAATGAACGAACTAATTGCAGACAGTTACTGCTGGGAAGGAGTCAGGAGGTTCCCATGGTCAAGAGTGAGACAGCATCCTCAGGGATTATGTGTCTAAACAGCCTCAACAAGGCCAAAGAGGAGTGGCAGGAGAGCTGCCAAAGGGGCCCAGTCAAAAGAGGAGGCTTGGGAGCTACAGCTGGGGTCACAGGGGGGTTATCTGGAGCTTTGTTAGGCAGAGTCGAAGAGCAAATATGAGTCCCAGCAGGACTGAGTAAACAGAGAGAGAAGTACCACTCATAAGGAAGATGGGCATGGGACAAAGGACCCGTGACTTCTGTGGGGAAGGGTGTCAGATGCCTGCTAATCCTCCAGGTATCAGCCCAGGTTCTCAGTAACGTCCACATGAGGGTTCATTCCCATGAAGCAACCTGTGGTGTTGGGAACCTCAAGACCCCAGCCTGGAAGAATCAGGTTTGGAAATGATAAATAGCAGTTCGCCTAGAATAGACCATGGGTCACCTGTTCCACCTGGAGCACGAGGGGAAGCGTTTGAGTTGCTTTGTGAAAGTTCAGTAAGACTTTATGGCTGAACAAAGGAGACAAACCTGCAAAGGCTCTAAAATCTCCCAGAAGCAAGAGATTATTGCTGCTAAAGAAAAAATTCCAACATCAGGGAGGAGGTGACCTTCCATCTTTTTTTTTTAATGTAAAGGTCTTCAAATGAAAGGAAGGGATGAAGATCTGGCCATTTAGAAAGCTAGAAGGACCCAGCATCGCAGCTCACGTCTGCTTCTTGCTCACCTGCTGGGTGCTACTTCCATCATGTGAGGATCCTGAGCTCTAGACGTTTAGATTTTTTGGGTATTACTAAGAGGATGCTGCTTCTCTTTTAGAGATTAGAATATACCTTCTTCCAGTCCCAGTTGCTTTGGGAGCCACGAGTTTTGGTGCAAATATGGCCAAGAATCACCCCCTACACAGCCAGTCCCGAAAATGGCAGAGCAATGGCATCAAGAAACCCTAATCACAAAGACAAGAATCTCTTAAAGTCGTGGACCCCAAGTTCCTGAGGAACATGAATTTTGCCAAGAAGCACATCAAGAAAGGCCTGAAGAAGATGCAGGACAACAATGCCACGGCTATGAGTGCACACACTGAAGCTGTCAAGGCCCCTGTCAAACCTAAGGACATTAAGCCCAAGATCCCTAAGGGTATCAGGCACAGGCTTGATTGACTTGCCTACATTGCCCACCCCAAGTTTGGGACACATGCTTGTGCCCACATTGCCAAGGGTCTTAGACCCCAGCCAAAGACCAAGGCAAAGACCAAGATGGAGCCTCAAATCCAGGGCAGCGCCAAGGCTCAAATCAAGGCCCGGGCCCAGGCCCAAACCAAGCCCAAGGCCCAAGATCAAATTAAGCCTAAGACCCAGCCCCAACCCATGCCCCAGGCCCAGGCCCAAACCAAGCCCCAGGCCCAGCCCCAACCCATGCCCCAGGCTCAGGCCCAGACCAAGCCCCTGGCCAAAGTCCAGGTCTAAGTTGCACCTGCACTTGAAGCTCCAGTTCCAGTTCAGGCTCCTCCCCCAGGTGCTCAGCCCCCAAGGAAGGCTCCACAGTAACAGCTTTTCCTGCGAATGCAAGGACAGAAGGACTTGTGTGACCCCCGGGCTGCTGTCTGCATGGACTAGTGTCCTCCTATGCTGTTTATACAAATAAACATGATACAGGGTAAAAAAAATCAGAATGTAGTTCTAAGGGTTACCAACCACCTCTAACATGGGGTCAACAGCACACACATCACAAAAGACAAAGCGAAGTATAGGAAGTGTCATAGACTGAAGGAGACCTAAGACGATGTGTGGGGTCCTGGAACAGAAAAAGCACATTAGTGGAAAAACCTGGGAACCCCAAATACACTCTGTATTATAGTTAATCATATGGTGCCAATGCTAAGTTATTAGGTCTTTTCCTTTTTAAAGTTTTATTTATTTAGTTGAAAAAGCAGGGTGATAGAGAGAGAGAGAGAGAGAGAGATCTTCCACCCATTGGTTCACTCCAGAAATGGCTGCAATGGCGAGGGTTGGGTCCGGCTGAAGCCAGAAGCCAGAGGCTTTATCCTGGTCTTCTAAGTGGGTGTGGGAGTCCAAGCATTCAGGTCATCTTCTGCTGCTTTCCTAGGAACGTTAGCAAGGAGCTGGATTAGAAGCGGAGTTGCTGGGTCTGAAACTGGGGATCATAAGGAATTCCACTATGCCACAATGCCAGCCTTCTAAGTTATTCATTTTGATAAATGTATCATGGTTATATGAGATGTTGTCTTTAGGGGAAGCTGAGTGAGGGGGATATAGGAACTTTATTTACTAACCTTGCAATTACAAATGTAAGTCATTTCCAAATAAAACTATTAATGAAAACAAGAACTGATCTGTTGAAGATTCCTGTCTGCTTAAAAAAGCAGCAGCAACGGCAGCGTGTGAACTCCACAAAGCTGAGTCTTAGATCAGCGCCAGCCACACCCAGGAGTAAATGCTGAGCTCATGATGGGAGACACGAGTGTAACGCTATGGTTTGGAGTCAGCCACACTGCTCAAACAATGGAATCTTCCTCCCCCTCCTCCTTAACAAAGGTGCTGTGAATAAGATAGAAATCAACATGCTTCACCTTCTCATATAGACGTGAGAAGAAATAACCCAAAAGGAGGACACACGTTTACATGAACAGAAAATACATTTCCTTAAACAACTGTCCAGGGAATGTATGATACATGCCAGAGAAGTCCAGGCTGATGGTCTAGGTAATGGAAAAGGACTCCATGGGGAGGGCAGGCTGAGCCCGCCTTTACCCAATAGGAAAAGGAGAGGTAAAGGAGAGGAGCATTATGGCATAGGGGCCTAGCTGCTGCCTGCCATGTTGGCATTCCGTATGCACACTGGTTCATGTCCTGTCTGCTCCACTTCTGATCCAGCTCCCCGCTAATGGCCTGGGAAAAGTAGTGGAAGATGACCCAAGTGTCTGGGCCCCTGAAGTGGAAGGGGCCCCAGGTGTCTGGGCCCCAGCCACCCACATGGGAGACCTGGATGAAGCTCTTAACTCCTAGGTTCAGCCTAGATCAGCCCTGGTCATTGCAGCCATCTACAGAGTAAACCAGCAGATGGAAGATCTCTGTCTCTCCCTCTCTTTAACGCTTTCAAATAAATAATAAATATTTAATTAAAAAGGAGAGGAAGAAAGCATGAAACTGTATTTCAATTAGGTCACACAGTAAGATACTTGTGGGTAAAGCATTGAGGTACCATAAAAAGTTAAAAGAAAAGAATTGTCGTGTAGAAGAGTTGTGAGAAATAAAGGTGGCAAGATTCTGACATCACCTGCAACACAAACACAAACAATATCCTTACAACACACACAATATACATGCAACACAATATATATACAACGTGCTATATACAACACACAGGATATACACAACACACAATGTGCCCTATAAACCACACAGTATACACAGCACACACATATACAACAAGCATAATATACACAGGTTAATCACACACAACATGAACAAAATATACCATATACACAAAACACAATACATAGCATAGTACATATACACATTACATACACTACACACTCAACACTCATATAACACATATAATACACACAAAGTAGACCACACACCCCAACATCACACATCATATACATAAAATGAGAGTAGGGGCCAGCCTTGTAGCATAGCAGGTAAAGCCAACTCCTGAAATGCCAGCATCGCAAATGGGTGCTGGTTTGTGTGCCAGTGGCTCCACTTCTGATCCAGCTCCCTGCTAATGGCCTAGGAAAGCAGTGGAAAATGGCCCAAGTGTTTGGACCCCTGCACCCACTTGGGAGACCTGAATGAAGCTCCTGGCTCCTGGCTTCAGCCTGGCCTAGCCCTGGCCATTGTGGCCACCTGGGAAGTGAATCAATAGATAAAAGATTTCTCTTTCTCTCTCTCCTCTCCATCTAAGTAACTCTAACTTTAAAAATAAATAGGGGGCGGCAGCGCTGTGGCATAGCAGTTAAAGCCGCTGTCTGTAGTGCCAGCATCCTATATGGGCGCCGGTTCGAGTCCCGGCTGCTCTACTTCCAATCCACCTCCCTGATAATGCACCTGGGAAAGCAGAAGAAGAAGGTTTAAGTCCTTGGGCCCCTGTGCCCTCATGGGAGACCTGGAAGAAACTTCTGGCTCCTGGCTCCTGGCTTCAGATTGGCCCAGCTCTGGCTGTTGCAGCCATCTGGGGAGTGGATCAACAGATGGAAGATCTCTCTCTCCCTATCTCTGCCTCTCTGTAGCTCTGTCTTCTCAAATATACAAATAATTCTTCAAAACATTAAAAATGCATATTTATAAAAAGTGAGCATAAACATCTAGTTTCTTGATCTAAAGAAATAATATGCAAGAGCTCTTTGAAAAGTTCACAGAAAATGCCTTTGACAAACTATGCGTGGATTTCATTATGTTTTGCAACCAAAACAAACTTACCTTCTACTTCAATTCTCAATGAACTTTTTGAAGTCCCCTGGTGTATGGGAAAGAGTATGTTTGGCTGAATCATAACTTTGAATCTCTATGCTGTCCATGTTGCCTGTGATGAAATATCTGTCCCATCTTCATGTCCCTGCCCCCATGCCTTCTCCCACTGAGCCTGGCACCCTGGAGTCCAGATCCTGTCCCTCCAGGGGCATTGTGCTCCCTGCTGACAGCTGGAGACCCAGTCGCCTGGTGGCACCGCTCTGCTCACAGCCCTCCATCTACTGCCCTCTCGTCAGAAAAAGCCACTCTCCTGCCTTGTCCTATCCCCAGCACTTCACTGGCTCACTTCTTCATTATCCTTTTCTTGAAATACCTGGACTCCAGCCCCCCCCCCCCCCCAGCTTAGCTAGTTACCATTTCACTTCCACTTGCCAACCTCTACAAATGCTCTGAATTCACCACTCATGTAAAATCTCCTTCCTATTCTTTTCGGTTTTGTGTTTATTGTTTAAGCCTTTTTGTTAAAATTATTTTGCTGCCATTTTATGGGAGCTTAGAAGAGGGTATGGAAATTGTTAATTGCATGTTTCAATCTTCCATGTTTAAACAAAAGTCCCCATAATAAGTTTTAATTGTGGAAAAATGGTGAAAGGGTCTGGAAAATAGTAATGATTAAACCTTATTCCCTCTCATCTGAGAAAAAGTTTTGCTTTTAATCCAACCCCTAAATTTTTCAAAATAAATGCATACAAAGGAATGCACAACCACATTCATATCCATACCCACACCCACCCACAAACACTGCAGAAATTCAGAGACCAAGGGACAACATGTTCAAAATAAAATGATCGCAGATTTTTGGCAGTAGGAGTGCCCAGCATGATATGTAGCCTGTTTAGGCAAAAATAAAAATACTCTCCTCACAGATATAAATTGACTCTAAGCATGCATGGCTTTGCATCGTAATCTTGTCACTATCTGGGAGAACCACCTTTTATGAAACAAACTCAAGCAATGCAAGAGTCAGTTATTTCAAAATGAGCTGGAGTCTCTACTCATTTAAACGAATAAGGAAATCAAAGAGCTAAATTTCCAGAGAGTATCTGGTTTTGCTCCAGCCTTCAGATATCACACAGGTGAATTTGTAAAGCAATATTCCCTACCACGGACCAAGCTGTCAAGGAAAAGAAGACTGTCAGCTTCCTAAGGTTGTTGATGCTCCCATCTTGTTGGGCTGCTTTGTGTCTGTCTTCCTTTACCACCGATCCGCACCCTGCACTCTTGCTGCAAACTCAAGTCCATTCTGCAAATTCAAGTCCCTTAAAAAGTGCTGATGGGTCTCTAGGGTTACTTAGTGGTGCTACCGAAAAGGCTGGTGTGAGAAGAGGTGTAGCAGAGGTAGTCTCTAGGAGGTTGGAGGAAAAACAACAACAACAAATTTTAATTTGTCTTGAAAAGAAATTGAACTTGAACAAGGACTCTGAGATTCTTCAACCCTAGCCCCAAAATATAATTACATACAAACAGAGCAGGGAGGGCCTCTGAGCAAGGGGTTGGATGCATCTTGTCATTACTTTCTTATAGGATCCAGGATAATAGAAAGTGCATACATTTTTGTTGGATGAACAAACAAAATTATTTTTAAAAACAGTTTAATAAAAATCCTCTATATGATCTCTATAATGTTACAGAGCATTAAAAAAGGAGTTAAATCAGTATATACTGACAAAGTAAAAGCTCTAAGATGCATGTATAATCTTTAAGAAATAAACAAAATAACACATTTGATAAATATGGGGGGAAAAGTCCATAGGAATACACATCAGATATAATGATGTCATTTTCAAGAAACAGAATGGTCAGGGAGACTGAACTTTATCTATGTGTTTGGATATTTTTGATAACAGCATATTCATGTATTATTGGGTAGATAAAAATAAAGCACATATTTTCAATTCCCAGTTGATGCTTCTATGTTCTGTATAATTACGATAAAATTTCATATTTTTTAAAAAAGATTTTAGCTATTTATTTGAAAAGCAGAGTTACAAAGAGGCAGAGGCAGAAAGAGAGAGAGGTCTTCCATCTGCTGGTTCACTCCCCATATGGCCATAACGGCCAGAGCTGCGCCAATCCAAAGCCAGGAGCCAGGAGCTTCTTCCCGGTCTCCCACATGGGTGCAGGGGCCCAAGGACTTGGGCCATCTTCTACTGCTTTCCCAGGCCATAGCAGAGAGCTGGATCAGAAGTGGAGCAGCCAGGACTGCTCCCATCCATATGGGATGCCAGCACTGCAGGCGGCGGCTTTTACCCACTACACCACAGCGCCAGCCCAAAATTTTCATATTTTTATTCATCTTTTATTCTAAATTTCCTGTTTACTTTTCATATATTTTGCTTTAAGATTTTTAAATTTTGGAGCTGGTGCTGTGGATCAGCGGGTTAACGCCCTCGCCTGCGGTGCCAGCATCCCATATAGGCACCAGTTCGAGACCTGGCTGCTCCACTTCCTACCCAGCTCTCTGCTACAGCCTAGGAAAGCAGTAGAGGATGGCCCGAGTCCTTGCGCCCCTGCACCCAGTGGGAGACCCAGAGGAAGCTCCTGTCTCCTGGCTTCAGCTTGGCGCAGCTTCGGCCGTTGTGGCCAACTGGGGAGTGAATCAGCAGATAAAAGCCCCCCCAACTCTCTGCCTTTCTTCTATGTAATTCTTTCGAATAAATGAATAAATCTTTGAAAAAAAAAGATTTTTAAATTTTTTTGTAATTTCTATTTTCCAATTGATAACATAGTTTGGATTTCAACCAGCAACATATATGTTATTTTTTAAAAGTTTTGATTTTTCTAAAATCTCATCCAGAGGTAATCACTATGAAAAATGTTGTGAATGACACTTTGTTTTCTGTTGTTACTGTTGTTTTAAATATTTATTTACTTATTTGAAAGTCAGAGTTATGGAGGAGGGAGAGAGAGATCTTCCAACTGCAGTTTCACTCTGCAAGTGACCACAGCGGCCAGAACCGGGCCAGTCAAGTCTAAAATCGAGAGCCAGGAGCTTCTCCCCGGTCTCCCATGTGGATAGCAGTAACCATCTTCCACTGCTTTTCCCAGGCCATAGCATGGAGCTGAATCAGAAGTGGAGCAGCTGGGCAGTGCCCATATGGGCTGCTGGTGCCATATGAGGCAGACTTACCCACTACATCACAAAGCTGGCTGCCACTTTGTTTATCTTTAAATGACAGATGCTCAACATACAAATACACATACTAACAAAAATCAGACTATTTTTCAATTTGCATATTTTTTACTAAGCATTAAATATTTCCATATAAGTACTACACATCTATTACCAATTTATATAATGACTTCAGTCCATTCTTGTTTATTAATTCCATAACTGACTTATTTTTGGAGATTTATGTTTTATTCCATTTTTTTGCTGTTACAAACAATAATTTTAAGAAATACAAATTTGAGGGGCTGGCACTGTGGCGCAGTGGGTTAACATCCTGGCCTGAAGCGCCGGCATCCCATATGGGTGCTGGTTCAAGACCTGGCTGCTCCACTTCCAATCTTGCTCTCTGCTATAACCTGGGAAAGCAGTGCAACATGGTCCAAGTCCTTGGGCCCCTGCACCCATATGGGAGATCCAGAGGAAGCTCCTGGCTCCTGGCTTTGGATTGGCACAGCTCCAGCTGTTGCAGCCATCTGGGGATGGAAGATATCTCTCTCTGCCTCTGCCTCTCTGTAACTTTGCCTTTCAAATAAATAAATAAATCTTAAAAAACAAACAAAAAAAAGCTTTAGTAGTGCCAGTTACTAAACAGAAAAGTTGTGCTAGCTGGAACTTGTTATGCACAGGAATTCATTGTCCTCTTCCAACTCAAGAACAGACTTTAGCATCTAATAAAGTCTTCAATAGAGGATAACAGGAAAGCAAAGTCATACTGTTTTAATATACGGTTACTGAATTGTGAGTTGAAAATATCTCAGCATTTGTCTTTCCTTCTTTGTGAAGCACCTGTTCATGCTTCTAGACTACTAGGCATTTATTTTCCCCATTGGGATACAAGCTCTCTTTATGCAAAATCAGATGAGGAGGGACTGGCAATGTGGCACAGTAGGTTAACCTGTGGCGCCGGCATCCCACATAGGTGCCAGTGTGAATGCCGGCTGCCGCACCTCCTATCCAGCTACCTGCTACGACCTACTGCTATGCAGTAGATGGCCCAAGTGCCACCACCCACAATGGGAGACCCGGAAGAAGAAGTTCTCGGCCGCTGGCTTCGAATTGGCGCAGCTCTGGCCGTTGTGGCCATCTAGAGAGTGAATCGGTGGATGGAAGGCTTCTTGCTCTGTCTGTCCCTCTCTCTTCTGTAACTCAGCCTCTCAAATGAATAAATCAATCTTTTTAAAAAATCTGAAAAGGAACAAGCCCTATGAAGAACACCCACATAAGAGAAATGACAAGACAAAACCTAAAAATACATGGAAAACATCACACAGAGATGAAGTTCACTGGAAGGCAAATAAGGGATAAGATAGGAGAAATACTTCAAAAGTTCATGAAAAAATGGAAATAAAAGATAATACAGTTTCCATGAACTTTTATAAGATCTCTCATACAGTTGAGAACATAGAAAGAGAAACAGAAGACAAAAAGGAGAAATGCAAAGATAAATAGAAATGGAAAGTTTAAAGGGGGCCAGGCATTTAGCTTAGAGATTTAGACACTGATTTAGATGTCAGCATCCCACACCGGAGTACTTGGGTTTGATTTCTGAGTCCAGCTCCTCACTTCAGCTTTCTGCTAACGCAGACCCTGGGAAGCAGTGGCGATGGCTCAGTTAAGTAACTGAGTTCCTGTCATCCGTGTGGGAAGTGTGGATTCCCAGTTCTTAACTACTGGCTTTGGCCTGGCCCAGTTCTAGCAGTTGTAGGCCCTTGGGGATGAATCAGTGAATGGGAGCTCTACCTTTGTCTCTCTCTCTCTGCCTTTCAAATGTCTTTTTTTCTTTTAATTAAAAGGATTAGAAAATGAAAGATACCAAAGGTCATAAGGGAAAACTGTATACATGATTAGAATCTTCCTACCTTTAGTCATATGAATACTACTACTAATAATAAAATAGGATATATTTAAATACATGATTTTAAAAAATTGTTTAAATGCTGTGGTTTGAATGGGCCCCCTAGGCCTGCACTGTAGCACAGTGGGTTAAGCTATCACCTGCAATGCAGGCATCCCATATGGGCGCTGGTACAAGTCCTGGCTGCTCCACTTCCAATCCACCTCCCTGTTAATGAGCCTGGGAAAGCAGCAGAAGATGGCCCAAGTCCTTGGGCTCCTGTATCCACATGGGAGACTGGGAAGAAACTCTTGGTTCCTGGCTTCCACCTGGCCTAGCCCTCGTGTTGCAGCTATCTGGGGAGTGAACCAGTGGATAGAAGATTCTCTCTCTCTTTCTCTCTCTCCTTCTCTCTCCATATAACTCTTTCAAAAAAATTACAAAATAAAGAATGGGCCTCCCTAAAGTTCATGTGTTGGATATGTAATCCCCAGTGCAACAGTGTTGGAGACGGTATCCCCTTTAAGAGGTGACCAGCCTTTTCCTGGGAGTGGATTAGTTATCACACAGGAGTGGGTTATTGATAACATTCACATTCAGTCTGCTCCCCTCCCCCTCTCTCTTGCGAGACCTCCTTCAGTCTTGGACTTGTCAGGCTCCAGAAACAAATCTTTGTTCTTAAATAATTGCCCAGTCTCCAGCATTCTGTTACAGCAACACAAAGTGAGCCAACACCACTATTAAAAGAGAGAGAGGGAGAAAGAGAAACGATTTAAATAGGAGGAAAGGCATACATGATGTCCAGTAACCTGATAGAATCATCCACACAGACACAGCCTGTAGGCAAGTCATGTGACCCTGAAGATAAGGAAATGCTTCTTTGGGCAGAGGGGCAAAAGGATCAGTCTGACTTCTATTTCCTTCACAGCAGTGCTCAAAACCAGAAGACGATGGAGCAGCTGACTCCAACAATAAAAAAGCAAGTAACAAAGCAACAAGAAACAGGGCTGCAGGATGTTATAGTTCATGGAGCTGACCTTCAAATACAAAGTTTCCAGAGATCTTGAAACTGCGTGAATTCAGGCACCAGAGTCCCTTGCCATACATGCGCCTAAGGAATGCTCAGAGCATGTATTTCAGCCCATCAAAACCACACCCGGAGCACTGACTCCACAATCAAGGCTAAAGGGAAGGAAGTAAAGTCAAAACTGCCCGTGATGTAGGGAAGACACAACAGACAAGCCTGGGGAGGAGGGGATGGTGGAGGGTCGACCCACCAATCGCTGCCGGTGGGGCGATGCACACCAAAGCTCACACATGGAACAGCAAAACTATTACACTAAATGCACTGCTCAGGTGCCAATACTGAGAAGTCCAGGATTACTGATTAAAATCCAGCTGTAGATGAAAGGGAGGGGTTAGGTCCTAATGTTATCATTGTCATCTAAAAAATAAAGGAGTAAAAAGTATCTGTAGGGAGCCGGCTCTGTGGCTTCGAAGATTAAGCCTCCTCCTGCAGTGTCATCTTCCCAAATGGGTGCTGGTTGCAGTCCTGGCTGCTTCACTTCCAATCCAGCTCCCTGCTAACAGCCTAGGAAAGCAATGAAGTACTTGGGTTCCTGAACCTTCACGGGAGACCCGGAGGAAACTCCTGGCTCCTGGCTTTGGCCAGACCCAGCCCTGGCCATTGCAGCCATTTGGGGAGTGAACCAGCAGTTGGAAGATCGTTCTCTATGCCTCTGCCTCTCCTTCTCTGTAACCCTGTTTTTCAAATAAATAAATAAACTTTAGGGGGAAAAAAGACCTCCCTCTCTGTCTCTGTAACTGTGCCTTTCAAATAAATAAAAACAAAAATTTTTAAATGTATCTGTAATACCATATTTATAAAAGTAGCCAACAAAACAAAAATACACATCTTAAATATAAGGATTCTAGGCCGGCACCGCAGCTCAATAGGATAATCCTCCACCTGCGGCACTGGCACACTGGGTTCTAGTCCTGGTCAGGGTGCCAGATTTTGTCCTGGTTGCCCCTCTTCCAGGCCAGCTCTCTGCTGTGGCCCAGGAGTGCAGTGGAGGATGGCCCAAGTGCTTGGGCCCTGCACCCCATGGGAGATCAGGAGGAAGCACCTGGCTCCTGGTTTCGGATCAGCGCAGCGCGCGCCGGCCGCGGCAGCCATTGGAGGGTGAACCAACAGAAAAGGAAGACCTTTCTCTCTGTCTCTCTCTCTCTCACTGTCTACTTTTTTGACTGTCCACTCTGCCTGTCAAAAAAAAAATGTATAAGGATTCTACTCAAAAAGCAAAGGAAACAGGTCATATAATGAAAAACTTTTTAAGAAACCCTGCACACTGAAACACAATATAAAATGACAGAGCTAATATCTAGTATATCTGTTCATCATTAAATGAAAATAGGAGCATTTGCAAAGTCAACGTTCTAGTTGACAAGAGACGTGCCCCACGAAAGTGATTTAGTTGAGTTGAAAATTAAAAGATGGGTAAAGTACAACAAGTGAACGCTAACAAGAATGCAGTGGTCCTGATATTAAAATCAGGCTGAATAGAATTCTAGCCTGTAATTCACAAAATGTTCCAGTAGCAACCTTCACAAAAAGACTCAGGAAACACAAGAAGACACAGACACAATCTGTGACTTTAATTCACCTAGAGACTTTTTTTTTAAAGATTTATTTATTTATTTGAAAGAGTTAACACAGAGAAAGGAGAGGCAGAGTGTCGATCCTTCGGCCGCAGAAGGAACGACGCTGCTCGCAGCTAATCGGTCTTCAAAAGACTTTTACTTAGGAGGAGTGGGAAAGAGAGTGGGGGAACCTGGAGAAGGGGGAGAGATGGCACGCACGTTCCTTAAGGGGGAAAGCTGGCGAGCCCCCCTCCTTCTCCCGCGGTCTGCTTATATACAGAATTCAACCAATCAGTCAATCACAGTCCATGCACAGAGCTCTCCAATCCGCCACTTGATCACGCTCAGCTGTGGAGTCACGCAGCAGGCAGGGCATCAGCGCCATCTTGTTGTTTTCCATGATCCTCAGCTAGATGGAAAGTTCAATCAGCTGCTGCTACATCCGCATTACTGCTATAAGCCAAGCCCAGCATGGGGGGGTCCCATGGCAAGCCTATCCGTGGGTCCCCACAGCAGAGAGAAAGAGAGAGAGGTCCTCCATCTGATGGTTCACTTCCCAATTAGCCACAATGGCCAGAGCTGCACTGATCTGAAGCCAGGAGCCAGGAGCTTCTTCCGGGTCTCCCATGTGGGTGCAGGGGCACAAGGACTTGGCTATGGCTTTCCCAGGCCATAGCCAGAGAGCTGGATAGGAAGAGGAGCGGCTGAGACTCGGACCGGCGCCCGTGTGGGATGCTGGTGCTTCAGGCCAGGGCGTTAACCCGCTGCACACCAGTGCTGGCCTCAACACCCAGAGACTTTAATTCAGCTCTAAGCCTAGGACAAATCAGGTAGTCATCAATAACCAAGAGATCTCAATAAACTGTGGAAAAATACGTTCGATCATAACTATGACAAAGAACAGACTTTCCTGCTATGAAGAGATCCTATAAATTGAGAAGGGAAATAACATTTAACTTTTGAAAAAAGCAAGCAAATCATAAGACCCCTCACAGAAAACCAAGATGAATAACCCTCAACATAGGACAAATATCTTGCCCATTGTATGAAAAACAGCTATTGAAACTACAATGAGATGTCTCACTAATGAGCTTAGCAAAAAAAATATCTGGTTTTGCAACGTACTGAGTGAGGTTGTGGGGAAGGCAGCCCTCTCTTAGACTGGTCGGAGTGCAAGGCAGACTCCCAGAAGCCAGCAGGGCAAAGCTGCTGGGCTCACAGGATTGTCTGCCAAGTGAAACCAGCAGGCTTTGCATTCTCGGGCACAGCAAAAATTTCCTTGATAGAAAGAGGAAGGAGAAGGCTATGCAGTTAGCATTGTGAAAGCAGCAGATAAAATTCAGATTGTCCAGTTAAGCTTGAATTTCAGATAAACAACACCTTTTTTTAGTGTAAGTAAACCCTGTGAATTCACTACATTCAATGCAATATTTCTGAGACATTTATCCTTATCATAAAAAAATTTCATTGCTTTTTCAGAAATTCAGATGGACTGGGTGTTCTGTATTTTATCCGGCAATGCTATATATAGTTAAAAGTCTAGAATGGCCAAGAAGTTGTCAAGCAAAAGGCATTCTTGATATTCGTAGCTTGATTTTGAGAGCCTTGGCATTTAGTGACTGCATTTATTGTTTTTGGAAAATATGTCACTGTGCTAAATGACTAGAGAATCCAGCCACTTGCTCCCAGGAGTTTGAGAACAATTCAGAAAGCAAAGAGCTTTTTCCTCCTTGTTAGTAGGTGTGTCAGTATAAATTGCTTCTCACGCATGTCTCCGCCCTCTGTAAATACTGGAGCAGAGGAGTTTCACGATAACTGAGCTCTGATTCAGAGAACCCTGGGATAACAGCAATTGTTGTTCTGAGTATGATATCTTCACTCACTGGCAGAAAATGGCTGCTAAGGGGGGCCAACCACCCTTCTGTGATAAGATCTGCCAATGCCATTCCCAACAGCTTCGCAAAACCAGGAGGAGTAAGGTGGATTTTGTTTTGTTTTTGAGTCTGATCCAGTGGCTGATGGTGGTGGTTTTACCTCACTCCATTTAGAATGATTACCCTCCAAAGGTACCCTAATACACTGTTGGTGGGAATGTAAATGGGTACAACCGTTATGGAAGACAGTATAGAGATTCCTCACAAATATGAACATGGATCTTCCACGTGACCCAGCTATCCCACTCCTGGGAATTTATCCAAGAGACTGAAAGCAGCATATGAAACAGTTGCCTGTACCCCCATGTTTACAGCAGCTCAATTCACAATAGCTGAGATATGGAATCAACACAGATACCCACCAACTGATGAGCTCAAAAGCATAAGTGTGGCATATTTATGTATTGTATGCAATACTACTCAGCCATACAAAGAATGATAGTCTACCTTTTGCAAAATAATGGAAACCACTGTGCTTAGTGAAATAAAGCAGATCAAAAGACATATATCACATATTTTCTCTGATTTATGGTAGCTAACATATAGATTACAAATATATTTAATGTATATGAGTGAAACTGACATCTTAGAATTGAGGATTGTTATAGCCCTTGTCTATATTCCTGCAGAACAGGAGTTTTCTACTTTGTATGTGTTGAACCCTTTATTTAATGGAACATTAAGTCTGTGATTATAAAGTAAATTAAAAGTACGTTATAAAAATTATAAAAGGAAGGAAGGAGAGAGGGAGGGAGGGAAGTATCACTATATTCTTAGAATTGTATCTATGAACTACTTGAAATCTGGTCTCTTTATAGTAATAAAAGTTTAAAAAAGAGAAAAGAAAAGAAAAAGTTTTTCCTACTTTTGTGTTTGGGAAAAATGTAATGCAAATTCACTCCCACATGCTACAGTGAACAAAAGCCACCTTCTCTCTCTCTCTTTGTCTCTCTCTCTTTCTCTTTTTAGGATTTATTTATTTAGAAGGCAGAGTTAGCAGAGAGTGAGGTAGACACACACATACATACAGATCTCTTCCATCTGCTGGCTTACCCCAAATGGCTTCAAGGGCCAGAGCTGGGCTGTCTGAAGCCAGAAGCCAGGAGCTTCTTCCAGTCTTCCACATTAGTAGCAGGGACCCAACCACTTGGCCCATCTTCCACTGTTTCCCCAGGCACATTAACAGGGAGCTGAATTGGAAGTGGCACAACCGGGACATGAACTGGCATCCATATGGGATGTCAGCATCGCAGGTGGAGGTGCTACACCACAGTATATGTGTAGCAGGCTTAACCTGCTACACCAGCACGTATATGTATATGTATATGTATATGTATATGTATATGTATATGTATATAGGGTTTTTAAAGATTTATTTATTTGAAAGGCAGAGTTACAGAGAGACAGAGACAGAGAGAGAAAGAGACAGAGGTCTTCCATCTGCTGATTCATTCCCCGTAAACAGCCAGACCTGGGCCGCTCCACAGCCAGGAGCCAGGAGCTTCTTCCAGGACTCCTATGTGGGCACAGTGGCCCAAGGACGTGGGTCATCTTCTACTGCTTTCCCAGGCCTTGGCAGAGAACTGGCCCCATTCATTCACTTTTAAAAAGGCAGTAAGGCAGATTCTATTCAGGACAATTCCCATAGGTGTTGAGACCACTGCAACCAGGTTTTGCAGAGAGGGCTACAGTAAGAAAAGTTTCATGCCGCTAAGCTTTAGTAGGGTGATCTATGATGCAGCAGCAGGAACAGGAACCATTTTTATTTCCTTCTACAACAGATTTCTGGAAGAGGAGCAAAGAAAAAAATTCAATTCTAGTCTATTTTATCTCAAGGCAAACTATAGTCAAAATACTGTATTTGATTTTAAAAGAGAAATGAAATAAAACCTGGTTCTGAATTTTAACTTTCTGTAGCGCAGATTCTTTGAGGAAAAAAAAAAAATGTAAGGCAATCCCAAGAGGTTTTCTATTTTAAATGTCATGAGATTTTCAGAAGATTTGATAAACACTTCCTTAGCAGTTCAGTTCCCAAGCAAACACTAGGCAATTATTCACACATATCTAGCATTTTATCTGGGAAAAAAATATTTTTGTTAAAAATTACAATGGCTGGCTACTTTTTAATAATAGTAGCTAACATTTTAAAGAATGCATTTGAAGGGCTCATGTTGTGGCATAGCTAAGTTAAGCTGCTGCCTGCAATGCTGGCATCCCATATGGGCACTGATTTGAGTCCTGGCTGCTCTACTTCCAATCTACCTCCCTGCTAATGTGTCTAGGAAAGCATTGGAAGATGGCCCAACTCCTTGGGCCCCTGAACCCTCATGGGAGACATGGAAGAAGCTCCTGGTTCCTGGTTTTGGTCTGGCCCAACCCTGGCCATTGCAGCCATTTGGGAAGTGAATCAATGGATGGAAGATTTCCCTCTGTCCCCACCCATCCCAGTATAGCTCTTTCAAATAAATAAATACTTTTTTTTTTTAAAGTGTATTTGAGAGTCAGAGAAGAAAGAAGAGAGAGAGAGAGCGAGTGAGCAACATTTTCCATCTATTGGTTTATCCCTCACATGCCCATAACTACTCTGGCTGAGGCTAAAGCCAAGAGCAGAAAACATAATCCAGGTCCCCTGTGTGGGCGGCAAGAACCATCACTGCTGCCTTGCAACGTCTACATAGGAGCAAAGCCAGAGATCAAAGTTGCTCCGATAAAGGATTCAGCAACCTAACCTCTAGGCAAAATGCCCCTTCCCACCCCTACCCCCTCCATACAAATACTTAAGTATTAAAAACACTTTACATACTAAAAAAAAAAAAATACAAATACTTTTAAACGTATTTGAAGATAAAAGTAAGCAAGTGCTTCTTTGCTTGAAAGTATGATGAGTTGCCAGTGCTGTGGTGTATTGGGTAAAGCCAGTTCAAGATCTGGCTGCTCCACATCCGATCCTGCTCTCTGCTATGGCACAAGTCCTTGGGCCCCTCACCCGCGTGCAAGACCTGGAAGAAGCTCCTGGCTCCTGGCTTCTGATCAGCACAGCTCCGGCCACTGTGGCCAATTGGTGAGTGAACCAGCAGATAAAACACCATTCTCTCTCTCTCTCCCTCTTCTCTCTCTATGTAACTTTAACTTTCAAATAAATAAATAAAAAAAGAAAGTATGATGATACACTGTCATCATGTAAACATCACTTTTTGCTAATGCTCAACCTAAATAAAGCAAGGTCAGAAGAATGTCACTTGGATCAGAGTGTTCTCTGTAGCCACTGACCTTGGGACACCAGTGCAGCCAGGCAGCAGCATCAGAAACAGGGGAAGTTGGGGCATTGCATTCAGTGGGCTTCTTCCTCTCCTAGAGCCGCTGTAACAAATTACATCCAGTTTGGCAGCTTCATGAGAGTGGGAAATAGCTGGTCCCTAGGTTAAAATTATTTGGTCTGGCCCTGCGAAGGCAATCCCAGGTGGGACTCGAAATTCAATCTATAGCAGACTGATTTTTAAGCTGATAATTTTGTACAGCCAGCAAATGATGGTATAAATATCCAAATGGCCCTTGGCAGAAAAATGGTTCCCCACTCATGAAACAGAAATAAACTGTCTCATGGTTATGGAGGCTAGAACTCTTAGATCAAGGCGTGAGCAACCGTCTCCACGTGGTCCCCTGCTGTGTGTGTTGTGCCTCCCTTCCTCTTCCTATAAGGAAGGGCCCCTCACTCAGCTCTGACCCCATCTTTATTTGACTCTGTCTGAAAAGACCTCATTTCGATATAAGGTCACATTGACAGGCTCCGGGGCACAGCACTTCAGCCTGTTTTTGGGGGGAGGTGCAGTTCAACCCACAGTAGTGTCCTGAACAAAGATCTGATACAAGGCTCTGGTCCTGAGGAGATGGGAATTAATCAGGGGGCATCCCAGTGCTCCTTATGACGTCTGAGGAACTGGATCGAAGTGCTGCCAGCTGTCAGGTGGTGCGAAGTGACCTCCTCACCTGTCCCAGAGTTCCCCTCTCCAAGGTGGCGGGCCCAGCGAGCAGCAGAGAGATCACCTAGGGAGACGCGGAAACGCATGCCACAGCCCCTGCCAACGGAGCCGGAATCCGCGCTTTCCCAGGTCCCCAGCCAATCTGGGGCACACTGAAGTCAGAGCAGCATTTAGCTTAGCCCTAGGGGCACAATCATTTGCTGATAATTGCTAATCCCTTCTACTCAGAACAAATGCACTTAAATAAAACAGCTGAGTTTACATTTAATTTAATAACAATGGACTGGAATGAAAATGAGACAGGAGAAACCCAGGTCACTCTAAAACTAATTTCTCCTCCTAAAAGAAACTAAAAGAGCAACAGACTAGTATCCAGACACTAACTTTGGGGCTTCTTTGACTGTCTCAGGTTATTATTATTATTATTTTTTACTTGAGGCAAAATTGCTGAGATAAATGGGGAAAATAGAAGAGATAGCTCATTTACATAAATACATACATGTGAAGAGTGTGTCATCAGAAAGGAACAGCTAAGTCCAGAGATTGCTAGAACATGACTACAGGAATTTAAACATTTAAACACACACACACACACACACACACACATTTTAAGTATATATTTGTAAAAATAAAAACCAAAAACTCAAAAGCAAGGAAGCTGTTATCTCTAAGCTGACCAAATTGAAAATCAATGACTTTTCTTAGATCCATCACGGAATCGAGGGTCACAGGATCACCCACCACCCTGAGAACGGAAGGACAGGGGAACGCAGTGGTCCCCCTTATCTGTGGGGGGTATTGTCCAAGACCTGTAGACTCTATTCATCAACTTCCATTGCTGCACTGAACTACCTGATGCAAGTAACTTGATAAGGAAAGAGGCTTATTTTGGTTCATGATTTTGGAGCTTCACAGTCCAAGACCAGATGGGCCCCCTTAGTGCTGGGGCTCTGGTGGTGGTGTTCTTGTCAGCAGAGTTCTGAGGTGGCACAGGGCATGGGCATCTCGTGGAAAGATCCAGGGAGAACATGTGTCTGTCCATTTGTGTGGTCTCATACAAAGCCACCAAGATTCAATCATGGCAGCTCCACCCGCACAATTTATTCCAATCTAATCCCTTCCCAAAGGCCCCACGCTCAGAATATCATTAACATATTAGACTTTGGGAACTAAACTCCTGAGTCTAGGGTATAAATATTCAAACCATAGAACATACATCCCTATGACAAAGTTTAAGTTACAAATTAGGCACTCTAACAGATGGACAATAGTAACTAATAATAGAATGTAATTAATTATAATGATACACTATCAAAAATTGCCAGAATCACTACTCTTATACTTTTGTGCCATTATTAAGTAAAACAAAGGTTACTCAACACAAGCACTGCAGTACTGGGACAGTCAATCTAAACACCAAGACAGTGACTAACTGACTAATGGGCAGGTGGTGTATGCAGTGTGGATATGAGGCATCAAAGAATGACCCACACACTGGGCAAGACAGAGTATAAGATGTCATTATGCCACTCAAAACACTGTACAATTCTGAAACTTCCAAACTGCTTATTCCTGGGATTTCCCAGGACTTTCCCCAGGAATATTTTCAGACTGAGGCTACACAAGGAGAACTAAGACTTCAGAAAGTGGAACTACAGTTGAAGTGGGACTGCTGTGTGCAGAATACAGGCCAGCTTACCTGTGGCAGAAACCACGGAAGCCAGACACAGTTATGAAGGCTGAAATGAAACTCTGATATTTCTGGAGGCTGAGGGCAGACGAACTGGAGAGTCAGAAACTCCTGGGGGACAGTCTTAAGTGGGGAGCCCATTTGTTTGTGTTTTATGTCTAAGACCCTCACCAGGTTCTCATGGTGAAAAAGTAAGAAAAATCCCTCATGTCTGGCCAGGGGCAGGGAAAAGCAATCATTTTGAATATTGAGTATTTTCCACAATAAACACAAACTAGCAAAAGACAAGACTACTAGAGCTTCATTCAATTTGAGGGAAAGAATATTGCTCAAATCCAGCCCCCTCTAGATTGTCTGTCTTACCTTATAGGAAGGAAAAAATTTTGAGCAGCTCTGGTGAAGGGCACAGCCCAGAGGCACAGGCTCACTAAAGCATTGACAGCTGAATACAGGATCACAGAGCGATTTCTCCAGCCCTCCACCAAATCAACAGGGCTCCTACACAAAAACGGGAGATTACAACTGAAAGAACTACAAGGAGCAGACTCTATTTAAGAAGGAGTTCCTAGGGAAACCCACAAACAGAAGGGGAGACAAAAACCAAAGACCTTAGGGGACATGGAAGCACCTGACACCTACAGTCACAGAAAATAGTAAACATAGCCTAACTTTTAGCCAAATAAGCATGAACCCTCACATTAAAGGTCTATCTACTTGAATTCTATTGCCCAACACATAATATCTAGCTTTCAACAAGAAATTACAGGTCTCACATCATAAGGTAAATAAACAAACCTAAACACTTGAAGGGGCAAAGCAAGTATCAGAATCAGACTTAAAAACATGGCGGAAATGTTAGAATTATCACATCAGGAATTTCAAATAACTGTGATTTTCAATGGCAAGGGCTCTAAAGAAAAAAGGGGACAGCATGCAAGACAGAGAGAGGTAATATAAAACAAAGAGATGAAGACTTTAAGAAAGAATCAAACAAAATCTTTGAAATCAAAAACCCCTCTGTAAAACTCCTGAAATGAAAATGAAGAATGTTTTTGAATGGGTTCATTTGTACACTGGAGACAGCTGAAGAAAGAATCAGTGAGCTTGAAGATATGTCAATAGCAATTTCTCAAATGAAAATGTCAAGGTAAAAAATGGAACAGAATATCCAAGAATTGTGAGGCAACTAGAAAAAACATAACATACAATACTGAAATGCTACCAGAGGGGCTGATGCTGTGATGCTGCAGTGGGTTAACGCCCTGGCCTGAAGCACTGGCATCCCATATGGGCACCAGTTCGAGACCCCGCTGCTTCACTTCCCATCCAGCTCTCTGCTATGGCCTGGGAAAGCAGTAGAAGATGGCCCAGGTCCTTGGGCCGCTGTACCCCCGTGGGAGACCCAGAAGAAACTCCTGGCTCCTGGCTCCGGATCGGCGCAGCTCTGGCCATCGCGGCCAAATAGAGAGTGAACCATCGGATGGAAGACCTCTCTCTCTCTCTCTCTCTCTCTCTCTGCCTCTCCTCCCTCTGTGTAACTCTGACTTTCAAATAAATAAAAAAAAAATTTTTTTTAAAAAAAGAAGAAATACTATCAGAATAAGAAAGAGAGAAAGGAACAAAGAATATTTAAAGTGATAATGATTGAGAATTGTGCAAAATTGCTAATAAAAAAATCAAATCAAACAAAAGCCCAGAGAATATGAAGCAGAATTAAGTACCCCAAAAGATCTACATCTAAGCACATCAATATTCAAACTATAGTGAAGACAAAGAGAGGATCCTGAGAGGAGCATGGGGCATGAGAAGGGGAACACACTGCCTACAGAGGAACAAGGGTAAGCACTGGGCAAGCAAGGAGAGTGCAGCAAACTATCAAAAGTTTCACAAGAAAAGCCCACCTACCTAGAATCTCACCTGTAAAAAACTGCACCCTTCAAACGTGGTGGAGAGATTAAGATTTCTCAGATAAATAAATACTGAGGGAATATGTTGCTGGCACAGCTGCCCGGCAATGTTGAAAGTCATTCTTCAGAGGCAAGGAAAAAGGAGATGATGGGTCAGGCACTCAGAGCTCAGTGAAAAAGAGGAAGCAGCTCACAAGTGTAGACGAAACTCCCAGGTAGTCTTTAGAGTCCCTGTCTGTGGCCAGTGTTGGATTTTACCTGAGCCCCATGTTCCTGGAATGGTTAAGAAATCTCCTATCTTCTGTGTTTGGGAAATCTCTCTGGAGAGAACCGTTAGCACTGCAGTGAAGACGCACAGGGCCTGGGTGTGATTCCCAGCTCTGGATCTTGACAAAGCTGATCCCGGGAGGCAGCAGGTGATGGTTCAAGTTCTTGAGTTCCATCTATCCACATGACAGACCTGGATTGAGTTTCCAGCTTGTTCCTGACTTCAGCCTTGGCTATTGTAGACATTTGGGGAGTTACTTAGTGGATGAAAGCTCCGTCGCTCTAAAACTCTGCATCTTAAATTTAAAAATAAAATTAAAAAAAAATCCTCTTCCTACCAAGCCATTCTCCAAAGCCCCCTTTTCTTGCTTGTGATGATGCCAGACACAGACCTTCCAAATTCTTGTTCTTTGTATAAAAATTACTGAATTATTTTGAGCCCCACAGATTAATGGGAACAAAATTCTTGTTTGCCAAACTTTGGTTGAGTCTCCCTCCTTCCTCCAGTACCAGAACGTTGGCCCACCCTCGGTCAGAACAAGAACTGGGCTCTCAGCTGGCTTCTGGGAAGGCTGTCCTTCCCCTTTGACCTCTCAGTTCCTGCAGCTTCTGCTGCCTCGCTCTCCAGGCACCTGGACAGAAGCGCCGTGGATCTCTGGGTCTGTGACTGCTGGGACAAACTGCATGAGCTGCTAGCAGTCACAAGATATTTTTTTCTGCATCCTGAATAAAGAATTCTGTTTCTGTTTCTTAGATGAAGTACTGCATTGTTATTATTATTTCATACAGAGGCATGCTTACAACTAAACTTGCATAGTGTGAAGCCTCCTCCCAGTAGTTTTAGATGGAGAATTAGAAGTTCATTCATTTTAGGAAAAAAAGGCTGTATGTTTTGTGAAGAACTGAACACTCTGAATTGAATCAGAAGACAGTTTTTGGAAGATAGAGTTCTCCAGATTTTAGTGCCAGAGATGTGAGGAAAGCAGATTATTCTATGTTGAAATTATGTAATATTCCATAATTTTGAATGTTGTCTAAAGCTCTTTTAAAAGAATCTGTGTTTTAAGGTTGCTAGGGGAAGCCAAACGACACATTCTATGTTTATTTACTCATTCACATTGCTTTGTTGAATGCTTCCCATGTGCAAGGTCCTAGGCCGAAGATGAGATCAGAGCAGTGGGAAAAATCAGATATGGACTTCAAGGGGCTCACTTTTAGCCAAATGGAAGGATATTAAATCATTAATTAAATTTTTTAAAAATTATAAATGTGAAAACTGTTGTCAAGGAGATAATTTGCAAAAGAGTAGGAGTTGGATGGGTTAAGGTAAAACAGGTAAACACTCAGGAAGTGAAGAGACAACCAAGAGAATGGGAGAAAATATTTGCAAACTACACAACTGATAAAGGGTTAATATCCAGAATCTATAAAAACTCAAGAAGTTCAATAGCAAAGCAAACAATCCAGTTAAGAAATGAACAAAGGTCTTGAGCAGGCATTTTTCAAGAGAAGAAATTGAAATGGCCAACAGATACTTGAAAAAATGTTCAGGATCACTAGCCATTAGAGAAATGCAAATCAAAACCACAATGGAATTGCACCTCACTCCAGTGTGAATGGCTGTCATACAGAAATCAACAAACAACAAATGCTGGCGAGATACGGAGAAAAAAGATTTTTCACTGTTGGTGGGAATGTAAACTGATGCAGTTACCACAGAAGACAGTATGGAGATACCTCAGAAATCTGAACATAGACCTACCATACGATCCAGCCATCCTACTCTGCGGAATTGACTCCAACTTTTAATAAATCATCACGTGAAAGAGTAATTTGTACCTTAAGTTCATTGCAGCACAATTCACAATAGCTAAGATATAGAATCAACCCAGATGTCCATCAACTGTTGACTGGATAAAGAAGTTGTGGTTATATATATATATAGAGTACTACTCAGCTCTAAAAAATAAATAAATAAATAAAAAATGAAGTCCTGTCGTTTGCAACAAAATGGATGCAACTGGAAACCATTTTTCTTAGTGAAATAAACCAGTCCCCAAAAGACAGATATCATATGTTTTCCCTGATCTATAGTAACTAACAGAGTATCAAAAACGTAATGCATAGGAGTGAAAATCAACATTTTGAGGTTTGATGATTGTTTACAACTCTTGTCTGCTGCGGAGCAGTGTTTTCTTTCTTTTTTTTTTTTTTTTTTCCTTCAGACTATTTGTTGAACTCTTTTACTTAGTGTGGAGCTAACTTTATGATCATTCAGTAAACCAAAAGTAGATCTTTGTCAAAATTAAGCGTGGGAATGGGACAGGGAGGAGGAAGAAGGGTGGGAGCATGGGTGGGAGGGAGGGTAGAGAGGGGAGTATCACTATGCTCTTAAATCTGTAAATATGAAATACATGACACTTGTATAATTAAAATATTTTTTTTAAAGTGAAACAAGTATACAATTCAGAAAAAGTGAAGAAAGTGATACTCTAAGAATAATAACACAAAACTGGCCCCAGGCAGTATGTGACACATGGAAACTTGGGACTCTGGTGCCCAAGGACTCCAATTTCTCTTGCATGCAGATCGCCTCCATGAGCAGGCCTGCTTCTCCCAAAGGGCATTTATGTCCTACAACAATGATATTTACTGGGCATGTTGCAGGAAACATCTCCAGTTTTGAAAAGTTAGCAAAACAGACTAAGGATTAACAATTTAAGAATTATGAGGAAAGACATACGTAAGCATCTCCTTGGAATGATCACTGTTTTGAAATGGTCTGTTATTTATATTTGGATGTCCTAATTATTCAAAGGTGAAGTGAGGAAATGCTCACTGGACATGAAAATGCAGGAAGAGTGGCAACTAGACGTTTAAAAAGATTCTAAGAATAAAACAAATCATCCAGATGCATACTCAAAGTGAAAATCTTTTAAATCCTATTCATCCATAGTTAATTCAGTGTAGTTGAGACTGGCATTTATTTATTTATTTGACAGATAGAGTTAGACAGTGAGAGAGAGAGAGACAGAGAGAAAGATCTTCCTTCCATTGATTCACCCCCCAAATGTCCGCCGTGGCCGGAGCTGCGCCGATCAGAAGCCAGGTGCTTCCTCCTGGTCTCCCACACGGGTGCAGGGGCCATCCTGGGCCATCCTCCACTGCCCTCCCGGGCCACAGCAGAGAGCTGGACTGGAAGAGGAGCAATTGGGACTAGAACCCGGCACCCATATGGGATGCTGGCGCCGCAGGCGGAGGATTAACCAAGTGAACCACGGCAGTGGCCCCCAAGACTGACATGTTAACCCGTAGGGTCACAGTGGGCCCAAAACAGAGGAGGAGCCAGAAATCTGTATTCTTAAGAAAATAAGATAAATTGATGGAATGTGAAATGCTGACACCTGGATAAGTACACTAAGAAGTGCAGGCACTGGAAAATCCCTAGAAATCTAAAAGGCTTTGATGCACTTTTTTCCAGTGGGCATCAAAGCAAGATGGCTGGAGTGGATAAATATCACCCTCTTTTAAAAGTAAATTCTTGGGGCCAGCTCTGTGGCATAGCGGGTAAAAGCTGCCACCTGCCAGGGCTGGCATCCCATATGGGATCAGCTGGGATCCTGAACCAGCTCTCTGCTATGGCCTGTGAAAGCAGTGGAAGATGGCCCAAGTCCTTGGGCCCCTGCACCCACATGGGAGACCTGCAAGAAGCTCCTGGCTCCTGGCTTCTGGCTTCAGATTGGCCCAGCTCCGGCCATTGCAGCCATTTGGGGAGTAAACCAGGAGATGGAAGATCTCTCTCTCTCTCTGTCCATAATTCTGCCTCTCAAATAAATAAATAAATCTTAAAAAAAAAAAGCTGTATGGAATATCTGAAGGACGTAGGACTTCATGTTTAAATAAATCTAGATGGCAGAATCATTGCTTTAAGTGTCTATTTTTGTATCCTACATGACCATACAAATTTTGATATTTTAAACTTTGAACATATTAAGGTTTTAATCTTTGTTTTGGTCACTGATATAACACAAAGACCTACAGTTCTGTATTTCACATTTTTTCTTTTAGTTTCACAGGCACATTAAAAATTATATATATTTAAGGGGTACCATGTGATATTTCTATACATGTATGCACTGAATAACATCCAACCAGGATAAACATATCTAGCTCCTCAAAACATTTAACATTTATTTATGGCAAAAGCATTCAAAAATCTTGTTTAGAGAAATACACAGTACATTATTAGTTTCTATATATCACCTCTATTGTACAATAGAATACCATGCCTTCTTACTTTTTTTTTTTTCCTGACAGGCAGAGTGGACAGTGAGAGAAAGAGACAGAAAGAAAGGTCTTCCTTTGCCATTGGTTCACCCCCCAGATGGCTGCCACGGCCGGCACACCGCGCTGATCCGATTGGCAGGAGCCAGGTGCTTCTCCTGGTCTCCCATGCGGGTGCAGGGCCCAAGCACTTGGGCCATCCTCCACTGCCCTCCCAGGCCACAGCAGAGAGGTGGCCTGGAAGAGGGGCAACTAGGACAGAATCTGGCGCCCCGACCGGGACTAGAACCCGGTGTGCCAGTGCCACAAGGCAGAGGATTAGCCTATTGAGCCACGGCGCTGGCCACCTTCTTACTTCTAACTATAACTTAACACCTGTTACTTAACCATTCCCCAAACCTTTGTCTCCCTTACTCTCCATGGACTCTGGGAACCACCACTATACTCCTAACTCCTGTAACATTAATGCTTTTCTATTCAGCACATGAGTGTGATCATATGGTACTTATTTTATGCAATTGGCTTATTTCACTAAACACAATGACCTTCAGTTCCAACCATGTTGCTACCAGTAACAAGACTTCATCCTTTTTATGACTGAGTAGTATTCCATTGTATAGGTGCACTGCATTTTCTCTAAACATTCATCGGCTGGCCATTTCCCTTTCTTGGCTATTGTGAATGGCACTGCAACAAATGTGAGAGTGCAGATGCCTCTTCAACAGAGTTCACTTCCTTTGCCAGCCTTGTTATCTTTTTTAAGAGATTTGTTTATTTACTTGAAAGGCAGAGTAACAGGGAGAGAGGGAGAGAGAGGAGGACAGAGACATTTTCTATTCACTGATTTACTCCCCAAATGGCTGCAAGTGTTCTGGCTGGGCCAGGTTAAAGCCAGGAGCTAGGATTTCCATCTGGGACTGCAACGTAGTAGGAGGGACTCAAGTACTTTTTTTTTTTTTTTTTTGACAGGCAGAGGTAGACAGGGAGAGAGAGACAAGAGAGAAAGGTCTTCCTTCTGTTGGTTTACTCCCCAAATGGCCTCAACAGCCGGAGCTGTGCCGATCTGAAGCCAAGAGCCAGGTGCCCCTTCCTGGTCTCCCATACGGATGCAGGGGCCAAGCACTTGGGCCATCCTCCACTGCCTTCCCGGGCCACAGCAGAGAGCTGGACTGGAAGAGGAGCAATTGGGACTAGAACCCGGCACCCATACGGGATGCCAGTGCTGCAGACGGAGGATTAACCAAGTACTTGAGCCATCATCTCTGGCTTCCCAGTAACATTATGAGGGAGCTCCACTGTCAGCAGGATAGAGGGGACTTAAACCAGTACTCCCGTACCCGCTGAGCCATGATGCCTGCCCAATCTGTGACCTTCCATCTTTCTGATTATAGCCAATCTACGTGAAGTGAGGTGTCATCCACAGTAAGTCTGGTTTGCACGTCCCTGATGGTTAGTGATGGTGATCAGCTTCTCATGTACCTGTTGGCCTTTGGACGCCTTCTTTTCAGAAATGTGTTTAACTCTGTCATTTTTAATTGGATTTTTGTTGTTATTAATATTTTGCCAATGAGCTATTTGAGTGCTTTATATGTTTTGGTTATTAATTGAGTTATTTATAATATGTTTTGGTTATTAATCCCTTGTCAGACGCATAACTTGCAAATCTTTTCTTTCAATCTGTAGGTCGTCTTTTCACTCTGCTGATTGTTTCTTTTCCTGTGCAGAAGCTCTTTAGTTTGGGGAAATGCCACTTCTCTACTTCTGCTTTTGCTTCTTGTGCTTTTGGGTTCTAATCAAAAATATCCCTGCCCATTCCAATGTCTTGAAGTGTCTCCTCTGTTTTCTTCTTGTAGTTTCAAAGTTTCAGATATTAAATTCAGGTCTTTAAGTCATTCTGAGTTGATTTTTTTTCACAGTGACAAATAGTTTCATTCTTCTGCGTATGGATACACAATTTCTCCAGTGCCATTTATTTTATTTTTATTTTTTTATTAAGAGTTTATTTATTATATATTTATTTTTTATTAAGAGTTTTTTCCACTGTGTATTCTAAACACATTTGTCAAAGATTAGCTGGGTATAGATGCATGGATTTACTTCTAGAGTCTCTATTCTGTCCCAATGGTCTGTTTTAAGATATGTTAACAATACTAATTCTTTGAGCTCCTGAAAGTGGTATGTCTTTCCCTGCTTTGTGTCCCTTTAATTACTTTTGTCAGTATTTTATAGCTTTTATTGTAGAGATCTTTCAACCTCTTCAGTGAAGTTTTTTTCTGAGATATTTATTATTTATTTTGTAGTTATTGGAAATGGATTGCTTTCTTGAATTTTTTCTGAGATAATTCTCTTCACTATATAACAACACTACTGGTTTTTGTATGTTGACTTTGTATCCTACAACTTTGCTGAATTAATTTATTAGTTCTAATACTTTTTTTGGTGCAATCTTGGGGGTTTTCTGTATATAAGACCATATCAGCTGCATATAGTGACAATTTGATTTCCTCCTTTCCAGTTTGCGTCCTCTTTATTCTTTCTTTTGTCTAATTTCTCTGGTTAGAACTTCCAGTGCTAATTGGAATAAAAGGTTGAAAGCGGGTGTCCTTTTCCTGTTCCAGATCTTAAACAGAAAGTTTCCAGCTTGATCCCGTTTAGGATGATGTTAACTGTTGTTCTGTTATATACGGCCTGAATTTGTTGAGATGCATTTCCTCCATATCTAATTTGTTCAGATTTTTATTATCGTTAAAAGACATTGAGCTTTATGAAATGCCCTTCCGGTATCTACTGAGATGCTGACATAATTTTTATCCCTCATTTTGTTAATGTGGTGTATCACGATAGTTTGTATATATTGAAACATTTTTGCATCCCACTTGATCACGGTGAATAATCTTTTGGATGTGTTATTCAACTTAGTTTGTTAGTATTTTGTTGAGGACTTTTCACCTATGTTCACCAAAGGTATTGGCCTATAACTTTCTTTACTTGTGTCCTTATCTGGTTTTGGTATCAAGGTGTTGCTGGTCTTGTAAAATGACTTTGGGAGAAATCCCTCTTCTATTCTTTTAAATACTTTAGGAAGAATCTGTGTTAATTTTCCAATTTTCCAAATAGTAGGTAGAATTAAGCAGTGAAATCATCTGGTCTTGGGCTTTTCTTTGACGGGAGGTTTAAATGACAGATTAAATCTCACTACTCGTTATTAGTTTATTTAGGTATACAATTTCTTCAAGACTCACTCCTTTCAAAAAATTTTTTAAAGATTTTTATTTATTTGAAAGGCAGAGTTACAGAGAGGCAGAGTCAGAGAGAGAGAAGTCTTTCATCCACTGGTTCACTCCCCAGATGGCCACAATAGCTGGAGCTATGCAGATCCAAAGCCAGGAGCCAGGAGCTTCACCCAGGGTCCCACATGGGTACAGGGGCCCAAGGACTCTGGCCATCTTCTACTGCTTTCCCAGGCCATAGCAGAAAGTTGGATCAGAAATGGAGCAGGCTGGACTTGAACCTGCGCCCAAATGGAATGCCAGCATTGCAAGCGGTGGCTTTACGTGCCGTGCTATGCCATAGTGCTGGCTCCTCATGACTCACTCTTGTCCAGGAATTCATTCATTTCTTCTAGATTATCAAATCAGTACTGTTCATAATCTCCCATAATCCTTTGTATTTCTGTGATGTCTGGTAATGTCTTCCTTTCTCAGCACTGATTTTATTTAATTGAATTTTCTTTTTCACTTAGTTATTTGGTAAGAGTGTGTCAGTTCTGCTCATTTTTACAAAGAATTCGCTTTTCATTTCATTGATTTTTTTTTGTCTATTTTACTAGTTTACGCTGAGTTTTATTAATTACTTCCTTCTACTAATTTAGGGTTTGATTTGTTGTTTTACTAATTACTCAAAATAAATGTGTTTTTCATTTGATATCTTTTTGCTTTTTTGATGTAATCATGATTGCTATAAACTTCCTTCTTGGTACTCCTTTTCCAGTATTCCATAGGTTTTGGTATGCTTGTTTCCATTTTCATTCATTTCAAAAAATGTTTAAGTTTCTTTCTTGATCTACTGGATGTTCTTAAGAGTGAGTCATTTGACTTCCTTGTATTTACGAAATCTCCACAGTTTTTCTTGGTAACGATTTCTGCTTTCATTGCATCATGGCCAGAAAAGATACTTGATACCATCTCTAAAGCTTGTTGAGATTTGTCTTGTGCCCTATCATATGATCCACCATGGAGGATGTTCCACATGCTATTGAGAAGAATGTGTATTCTACAACTACTACATCCTGTAGATGTCTGGCAGGTCCAGTCCCATTTAATTCTGTTGTTTCTTTGCTGATTTTCAGTCTGAATGATGATTTGCCCTTTTTTTTTAAAAAAGATTTATTTTATTTGAAAGGCAGAGTTACTGACAGAGGAGAGGCAGAAAGAGATCTTCCATCCTCTAGTTTGCTCCCCAAATGGACACAGGAGCCAGGGCTGGGTCAAGCTGAGGCCAGGAGCCATGAGCTTCCCCCGAGTCTCCCACATGGGTGCAGCAGCCCAAGGGGTCGCTTTTCCAGGTGCATTAGCAGGGAGCTGGATCAGAAATGGAGCATCTGAGACTCGAATCGGTGTCCATATGGGATGTCAGCACTGCAGCAGCAGCTTAACCTGCTCTGCTATAGTGCCAGGGCCAATCTGTCTATTTTTGAAGGTAGAGTGTTAGAGTCTGTCTATTGCTTTAAGACTATTCACATTTGCTTATTGTACTTGAGTGATCTGATATTGGGTGTAAATATATTTAAAAGTGTTATTTCATGTTGCTGAATTGAAACTTTTATAATCATATAAAGATTTCCTTGTCTCTTTTTACTGATTTTGATTTAAAATCTATGCTATCTGGTAGAAGCATGGCTACTCCTCTTCCTTTTGGGTTCCACTTGCATGGAATATCTTATCTCATCCTTTCATTTCTATTTGTGTTCTTAGACATAGAGTAAATTTCCTGTAAACAGCATTTGGTTGGGTTTTTAAATAATCTATTCAGTCACTTAACTGGGGAACCGAATCCATTTACATTTAGGATTAACTATTGATAAGTAAGGTCTAATTACTGTCACTTTGATACTTCTTGTTTCACTATAGTTCCTTTCTTTGGCTCTCTTACAATCTTCCTTTATGGTTAAGTGATTACTCTAGTAGTGTGCTTTGATTTCTTGCTTATTATTTTTGGTGACTCACTTATAGATTGTTGCTCTGTGGTTACTATGAGGCTTACAACAACATATTTTGGCTATAATAAGCTATTGTGGAATGACAGCAACTTGACATTCAGTATATAGATAGGAAAAGAAATAAAAAGAGATAAGAAATACAAGTAAATAATTTTACTTTTTAAAAATGATTTATTTATCTATTTATTTATTTGAAAGGCAGAATCAGTGAGAGAGAGAGAGAGAGAGAGAGAGAGAGAGAGATCTTCCATCTACTGGCTCATTCCCCAAAGGGCCACACAGGAAGGCAGGAGCTTAGAACTCCATCTGTGTCTCCTACATGGGTAACATGAGCCCAAGCACTGGGTCATCCTCTGCTGCTGTCTTAGGTGCATTATTAGGGAGCTGGATTGGAAGTGGAGCAGCTGAGATTCAAAAAAGTGCTCATATGGGATGCTATCATTGCAGGCAGCAGCTTAACCCACTGTACCACCCCACTGGCCCCAAGAACTTACCCTCACCCTCCATTCTTCTTCACATTTTGAGTTTTTAATGGCCTATTTTACATCTTTCTATGCCTGTCTCTGAACATATTAATGTAATTAATATTTTTAATTATTTTGCTTTTTAGTCTTCATACCAAAGATATGAATGTTTTATGCACTGTGATTACTATATTAGAGTATTCTGAAATTGTTTACCAGTGAGTTTTTCTATTATTTTATATTTTGTTTTCATTTATCAATGTCTCTTTCTTTTAGTTTGTAGAACTTCCTTCGGCATTTTTTAAAGATCATATTTATTTTTATTTGACAGGTAGAGTTGCAGACAGAGAGGGAGAGACAGAGAGAAAGGTCTTCCATTACCTAGTTCACTCCCTAAATGGCTACAAATGGCTAGAGCTGAGCTAATCTGAAGCCAGGAGCCAGGTGCTTCCTCCAGGTCTCCTACGTGGGTGCAGGGGCCCAAGCACTCTAGCCATCTTCCACTGCTTTCCCAGGCCATAGCAGAGAGTTAGATTGGAAAAGGAGCTGCCAGGACTTGAACCAGCACCCACATGGGATGCTTAGCTTACTACCCTACAGCACACCGGCCCCCTTCAGCATTTTTTGTGATACAGGTCTGGTGGTGATAAATTCTGTTTGGGAATGTCTGTATCATTCCTTCATATCTAAAGGAAACTTCTCTCATTAGGTTCAGTATTCTTGGCGGGCAGTTTTTGTTTTTGTTTTTTCCCTTCAATACTGTCAAAATCTCATCTCACTTCCTCCTGGCTTGTAAGGTTTCTGGGGAGAAAGCTGCAGTCAGACAAACGGGGACCCCTTTGTATGTTATTTATTTTGTTGTTGTAGTTTTAGTATTTTCTCTTTAACTTTGGAGGCTTGGATTATAACCATTCTTGGCTGAATTGAATCTGAGAAACATAATTCTAATCTCGGCAGTGCCCTTTTATAGGAGGCCCAAGGGATCTTGTTGATCCCTTCCACCGTAGGAGAACAGAGTAAGAAGGCACCATTGATGAAGCAGAGAATCAGCCCCTGCTAGACACTGAGTGGGCATGCCCCTTTCCCCTGGACTCCTCGTCTCCAGAACCACGAACAACACATTTGTCTTGTTTGGACTTTACCTAAAATATTTTGTTACCATAGCTAGAAAAGACAAAGACAGGCACTGACCTCATTCACAAGGACTCAGCCCCTGCAGCCTCATCACCTCTTAAGGACCCCACTCTTAAATACTAGCACTCTGGGAGCTGGCATTGTGGCAGAACAGGTTAAGCAGCCACCTGCAATGCTGGCACCCCATATAAGCATAGAAGTCCCGGCTGCTCCACTTCCAATCCAACTCCCTGCTAATGTGCCCCAGAAAGCATCAAAAGATGGCCCAAGTACTTGGGCCTCTGCCACCACAAGGGAGATCTGGATGGAATTCCAGCCTCTTGGCTTTGGCCTGGCCCAGCCCCAGTCATTCTAGCCATTCTAGTGGAGAGTGAACTAGAGGATGCAAGCTCGCTCGCGCTCTCTCTCTCTCTCTCTCTCTCTCTGTCTCTCACCCTCTACCTGTAACCTAGCGTTTCAAATCAATACATAAATGTTCAAAAGCAATAGCATCACATTAGTGATTAAGTCTCAACATATTAATTGGGGGGGGGTGGTTACAAACACTCATACCATAGTAATGCCCTTAAAACGGGAGCCCTGGCCCCTTCTGTTACATGAGGACATTGCGATTAGTGCTCATCTACAAATCAGAAAGCTGGCCCTGGCAGAGATCCCATTAGCAAACACCTTGATGGTGGCCTTTCCAACCTCCAGAAGCACGAGAGAGAAGATTCTACTGTCTGCCAGTGTCTTCGCAGGCTTTTCACCACGTTAGAGTACCTGAGAGGCGTTTCTTTGGGAAAGAAAAGGTTGAACTTAAGTCTGAGGTTACAGGAATGGGTGGCCCCTAGTCCACGTCTTGTGGAGGCTAGTTACCACAAGTGTGGTGGCAGGGATCACACGTGAGCCAGTCAGGAGAGACGGAACCTAGGCTGAACTTGCACTGAAACACTCAAGCCTCTCATGAGAACCATCCTCTGAGGGTCACCCCCAAAGACCTAAGACCTCCCGCTGGCCACCTCAAATGCCATCACCACATCAAGTCTCCATACTTAGTCACTCTATCATTAAAACATCAGAGTTTAAACAGCTGCATGAGGTCTTGGGGAGACGAACCCTATTCAATCCATAACAAGCCACCCAGCCTTTGGTATTTTGCTATAGCAGCCCAGACACATTAAGATACAACTTAATGATCATCCACAGAAGACTTAAAATTATGTCATTAGTTCTGATACACATGTCCCCAAGAGAATTTGGGACTCTCACAGGAATTGCACAAATTTATAATAAAACTGACTTGGGGAAGAACTGGCTTATTTTTAATACTGACTACTCATCCAAGAAAAAGTTTTCTACTAACTCAGGTCTTACTATGCCTTTTAGCAAAGGTCTGTCATAAGGGCTTTGCAATGCATTAAAGTCTATTCCTAAGTATTTTATGCTTTCTTGAAGAAAATCTTATTTCATTTTTTAATAGACTGTTGCTTGTTCAAAGGAAAATTTACAGGTTTTCTTCCACTTACCTATCTTAAGCCTTTTAGTTGACAGTTTTACAATTGGTGCACCCAGACTTTCAAGTTTCCCTGCAAATAACGTTTACTCTCCTTCTGAGTTAGTGAGGGACAAAAGAGCTAAGAGGCTTTCAGCAGTCTCTGCACCCCTAACTCCACTCCCTCACACGCCAGTTCAGCACAACACCCATTTTCCCATGATGCACCTGAGCCTCCACCCTGAAGAAGACCCCATGATGGCTCCCTGAGGGGCCACAAAACCTTCTCAGGGCTCCTCACAGGCATGCTTACCCGAACCCCACCCTGTTCATACCTTCAATGAGAGCACCACGCTTCCTTCCCCAGTAAATGGGGCTACTGAACTGGGGCGGGAGTGGTTTTCCTCATGGTGGTCAAGTCTCCACTGACCTCCCAGTGTGTACTCTCTTCATCTCTTCTAACAAAGCCTGCTCCCATTCTTGCACTTTATGCCTCTGCTTTGCAAGAACTCGGTATAAGCACAGCTGGGGACCCACTCCCCAGCATGTTGGGGGGCATAACCGTGACAGATAAGAACACAGCTCTTCCCGGCCAGGGCTTCTTGGGGCTTCAGCCATGTCGACAGAGTAACCCACCGATGTGTCCCCGCTCTGCCACCTTCCAGGTGTGTCATCCTGGGCAGCTTCTCCTTGGCCTGCGGGGCCCCGTCTCTAAATTGGGGAATAACTGTAGTACTTGATCCAGGACTACTCTAGAAATTGAGCACTCGGTAATAAACGAAAGCATTTACAAAGCACGTAAAACTGCACACCAGGCGTTAGCTTACGGTAGGCAGAACCTGCCGCACACTGCATTTCCTGTAAGTCTCGCAGCCGCCTCGCGCGGCACTCTCCACACTGCGAGTGAACAAACAGCTCCGAAACAAATCGAGTGATCTGCCCAGGGTCACCCCGATGCAACTCACGGCCGCCTGACAGAACCAGCTCCTAGAAATAATGCACCAACTCCTGAGGAGGAGCGCTTTAGCCCGCACTAGCGCGGGGCTCAGTCCTGGTGGACACGCAGGCACGTCACCAGAAATCCCACGCGCACTGAGGCGAAGCCGGCGTCTCCGGCGACTGCGCCTCAGGCTTCCGCCGGCAGCGGCGGAAAGAGCCGAGGGCGCTCGGACCCGCTCGGCTACGCTCGGCTACGCTCGGCGGCAATCGCCGAGGGGCGGGGCCGCCGCTTCGGCACGTTCCGCGCGGGGCATTGTGGGAAGGGCGGCCGGTGCAGCCCCAGCTGCCATCTTAGGGACGCCTTGCGTTGCGGCCTTCACGCTGAGGCGGCCTTCGTGGCAGCTGAAGCCCTCGAGGACAGGCAGAAAGCGCGCCGGCCGGCGGCTCTCCTCCCTCCGGCCTCGTCGGGGACGGCAAGCCCGCGTCGGCGCGCGGAGGCGAAGGGCGCCGGGCGCGTGAGGGGCCCGAGGCCGGCGGCTCGCCCGGAGCGATGGGCCGGTCCCGCAGCCGGAGCTCGTCGCGCTCCAAGCACACCAAGAGCAGCAAGCACAACAAGAAGCGCAGCCGCTCCCGCTCGCGGTCCCGGGACAAGGAGCGCGTGCGGAAGCGCTCCAAGTCCCGGGAGAGTAAACGGACCCGGCGGCGCGAGTCGCGCTCGCGCTCGCGCTCCACCAACACGGCGGCGTCCCGGCGCGAGCGGGAGCGGGAGCGCGCGTCGTCCCCGCCGGACCGCATCGACATCTTCGGGCGCACGGTGAGCAAGCGCAGCAGCCTGGACGAGAAGCAGAAGCGGGAGGAGGAGGAGAAGAAGGCCGAGTTCGAGCGGCAGCGGAAGATGTGAGCGCCCGCGGGGGGAGGGGCCGCGCGGGGCCTGCGGGCCGCAGGTTTTGGCGCGCGAGGAGCGTTCCCGGAAGTCGGGGCGGAGCCGGGCGCGGGCGCGGGCGCGTGAGGAGCGAAGCCGCGCCCGGGGGTCGGGCCGGGGGGTGCAGGTGGCGGCCGCCCGGAGCGGGCTTCCGTGCGGGCGCTGAAGTTGGGCCAGGACTTTGCGGGAGAAGGCGCTCAGGGGGCCCATCAGAAACAAACAAAAAAACCCACGCGTTCCTGTTGCTAAAGGTTGCTCTTTCTTGCCTGGAGCCTACCTGCTCCCCACCAGCCTTGCACACTTAAGAAGAAAAATGCAGAACGCGTGTGTTTTGTTTTTTTTTTTTTTTTTTTTTAGCTTTTGCTGTTGATCCTTTAGTAAGCAGGTTCGGTTCCCTCGTTTCCTCTGCAGTGTATTTGTTAAAAGACACCTGAACAGTTGCTTCTGTTTTTGCGTTGCACGCATGTAGGATTTTCTTGGGGAGAGAATCGGAGTAAGGTTCAAGCAATCTCCTCTCAAGAGTCCTTGGCTCTAAGTATAGATGTGGATAATCCCACACTAAATGAACTTGTAGTTTTAAAAGTTAAGGGTTTTGTTGTATTTTTTTAACCTTAGGATTACTGTACTTGGAGTCCCAGATGTCACATTGAAAAGTAGTTACTCAGATGTGCTAACCCTGTTTAACCATTGCCATCCTTGTTCCTTGTTCTAGCGGATGTTTAGAAAGTGCTCATGTGTTAACTGAATTTATGATTTTTCTGAGATTTTTTTTGTGAACTGAATTGTCTGGGTGTTTTATTACGTTTTTCTGCAGTAGGATTGCTGCCGTGTGTATGTGATAGCTGATTCGTTTCTAAAAACAGTTATTAAGAGATGGGGACTGGAACAGTAATTATCGGGGAAGCAGAACTTGGAGCTATTTTGCAGCCAATATACTTTTAAAACATGCAACTCTTAAACTTTTTTGCATTCTTTGAGCTTAGTAATATGTGTAAAAACAAAGTTTATTTCACAGTAAACTTTGTGTAGAGTCCAGCTTTTTGGTTTGGAACAAGGAGTTAGCTGTAAAAATGCCCCCAAATAACTCTAAATAGATGAACATACTACCTAAGACATCACTGAGTTAACTTTCCCAGATGAAAGGAAAGGAGATTTCCAAAGAGTTATAACCTGCCTTTTACAAGAAAGCTGAAACTTACAGGAAAAGTGAAAAGTGTACCTTGTGTGCTAAGAATCATTAGAAGCATTTAGCAAGGTGCACATGGTCAGTGGAGAAGAAATCCAGAGATGAAATGATGGAAGTAGAGCAACTGTATGGTTCTAGCTTGAAGGCAGAAGCAAACTGCCATTAGCATGTCGGAGAGGGAAGAGAAAGGGCTTGCAGCCATCTGTACATTAAATTCCTGTGTGCCATGCAGTTGTCTTTACTTTCTGTATGTCTTAATGCTTAATAGTGCCAAGGAAAAAATGTGGATGTTTGTGCCCTTAGGAATGGTGAGGTAGAGGAAGTAGTAGTCTGTCTACAGTCCTTGTTGGTTAGTCTTTTTCTTTTTTCCTTTCCTTTCCTGTCCTGCCCTGTCCTCCCTCTCCCTGCCTAGTTCTGAACAAGAGAGAGAGAGATCTTCGATCCACAGGTTTACTCCCAGGCTGCAACAGCCTGGTCTGGGTCAGGTCAGAGCCAGGAACCAGGAACTCCATCCTGATCTCTCACATGAGTTAGCAGGAGCCACTTCGATAGTCTTCCATTGCCTTTCTAAGTGTTTTAGTATCTGTGTTGGAAAGTCAAGGAGCTGGGCCTCCTGCAAGGAGTAGCTTAACCTGCTGCACCACAAGTCTGGACTCCCTCCCCACCAAGATCTTGATCTAGTAGAGGACACACAGTTAAAATGGGTAATAGTACAGTATAGTAAATTCAGTGATGATAATGTGACAGTATAAAGGAAGCATCCTAAGTGGGTAAATGCTTAGTTGTCCTAAACAATGAGTGGAGAGTATAAGAACATGAGACTGTCTGGTGAGGCATAGAATACATGTGGATCAGTAGAGAGAGCTTTTTCCTCCCATTCCTGCTAGAATAAAGAAAATGAGGGGAAATGGTCTATTTTTTTTTTAAAGAAGTTTATTTAAAAAGAAAAATAAAGAGAAGGAGAGACAAAGAAGATCTTCCATATGCTGGTTCACTCCCCAGATGGTCACAACAGCCAGAGCTGAGACGATCCGGAGCCAGGAGTTTCTTCCAAGTCTCCCACACAGGTGCAGGGACCCAAGGCTTTGAGCCACCCTCTGCTGCTTTCCCAGGCGCATGAGCAGGGAGCTGGATCAGAAGTGGAACATCTGTGGCTTGAACCGGCATCCATATAGGATGCCTGTGCTGCAGGCCAGGGCTTTAACCTGCTCATCTTAGAAAGATTTTAAGCAGGCAAATGGCTTTACATCTTTTTTGTTTTAAAACACTGACTTATATAGGATGGAAACTAGTTCTTAGGCATTTAGAGTAGGTTCACACAAAAGTCGTAAGGGAAGTAAGTACTGCGTGTCAGGTACTGGTGAAAATGTCAGGAACTTGACCGGCGCTGTGGCTCGATAGGCTAATCCTCCGCCTAGCGGCGCCGGCACCCCAGGCTGTAGTCCCAGTCAGGGCGTCGGATTCTGTCCCGATTGCCCCTCTTCCAGGCCAGCTCTCATTGTGGCCCGGGAAGGCAGTGGAGGATGGCCCAAATGCTTGGGCCCTGCACCCCATGGGAGACCAGGAGAAGCACCTGGCTCCTGCCTTCAGATCAGCGCAGTGCACCGGCCACAGCGGCCATTGGAGGGTGAACCAACGGCAAAGGAAGACCTTTCTCTCTCTCTCTCTCTCACTGTCTACTCTGCCTGTAAAAAAAAAGAAAGTCAGGAACTTGAATTGTGGATAAGGGAGAGGGAAAATCCCAAAAGAGTTCCCATTTGGGTCTTAGAAACTGTGGTGTTCTAGTTTGGGTTGTACTGGGTTTATAGTTCATAATGGAGGACTGAAGTCTAGGTTAGGGGGACTTCACTGCTTTCCGTGAAACCTTGAGAGAATGGAATGACCCAAGAGAAAAGAGTGAGCACTTGGTTCAAGGAAGTAAAAGAACCTAGGGAATGAATGTCTGTATTTGCATTTGGGCAGTGAAAGAAGAGCCCATGGTGGAAGCAGTAGAAATGCTAGAACAGGAATGCAGAAGGTCAGACCTGCAGAATCTTGTGGTCTAGCTCTCTGCTGTGGCCCAGGAAGGCAGTGGAGGATGGCCCAACTTCTTGGGCCCTGCACCCGCATAGGAGACCAGGAGGAAGCACCTGGCTCCTGGCTTTGGATCGGTGCATGGGCCGGCCATAGCAGCCATTTGGGAGGTGAACCAATGGAAGGAAGACCTTTCTCTCTCGCTCTCTCTCTCTCTTTCTTGCTGTCTAACTACCTGTCAAAAAAAAATCTGTGGCCTGGCCCTCCTAAAGCAAATGCAGGTGGGACTTGAAATTCAGTGAATCTATAACAGTCTAATTTTTCTTTTGTTTTTGGTAAAGATTTAGTCATTCGTTTGAAAGGCGGAGTTACAGAGAAAGAAACAAGAGATCTTCCATCCACTGGTTCACTCCCCAAATGGCCACAATGACCAGGGCTGGGCCAGGCCAAAGCCAGGAGCATATAACATCTTACAGGTCTCCCAGGTGGATGCAGGGGCCCAAGTACTTGGGCCATCTTCCTCTGATCTCCCAGGCCACAAGCAGTGAGCTGGATTGGAAGTGGAGCAGCTAGAACTTGAACTCATGCCCATAAGAGATGCTGCCATTTGAGCATTGCAGCTTAACCCTCTATGCCACAGTGCCAGCCTTAGCAGCCTAATTTTTTAAGTTGATAATTGTGTATGGCCTGCGAATGATATTACAAATACCCAAATGGCCCTTGGTAGAAAAAAGATTCCCTACCCCTGTGGTAGGGTCAGGTGTACTTTGAAAGTATCTAGACAAAAAAATAAGAACATATTTTGAGTTTAACCAGTTAGGAAGTCTGTGCTAAGAATGGAAAGCAAGTAAGCAAGTTAGTTTGCCACTCAATAGTTTTGTGTGTGTGTGTGTGGTTTTTTTTTTTTTTTTTTTTTTTTTTTAATTTGAAAGGCAGAGAAGATCTCCCACCTGCTGGTTCACTCCCTAAATGTCTGTGACAGCTGGATCTGGGCCATTCCAAAGCTAGGGTGAAGAACTCAATTCTCCCACCATGAGTGGCAGGGAACCAACTATTTGAGATATCACTTGCTGCCTCTCAGAGTGTACATTTAGCTGGAAGCTGTAATTTGGAACTAAGCCAAAACTGAAACCCAGGCATTCTGATAGGGGAGTACCAGTGTCCCAAGCAACATTTTAGCCAAAGCAACATTCAACCATCATACCAAATACCTGCCCCATCACCCATAATTTTGAGGTCTTGACTAAATCGACCTCTGAGTTTGTTTTCCTATCTTAAATGGAGATATATTTCTGGCTTACTGTGAAGACTGGAGGAAGTGGGTATATATAAAGTACCTAGATAGTGCTTGGCACATAATGGATCACAGATTAATATAACTTCCCGACAGCCAAACTGAGCCTGCTGGATATTTGGGGCTGGCGCTGTGGCACACAGCCTCTGCCTGTGGCGCCAGCATCCCACATGGATGCCAGGTGACTGTCCCTCTTCTGATCCAGCTCTCCACTATGGCCTGGGAAATCAGTAGAAGATGGCCCAAGTACTTTGGCCCCAGCACCCAGAGGGGAGACCCAGAAGAACTCTTCAGATCAGTGCACCAGCAGATGGAAGATCTCGCACGCTCTCATTCACTCTGCCTCTGCCTCTATGTAACTTTGGCTTTCAAATAAATGAATAGACCTTTTAAAATAAAAAAGAGAGGGCCTATGCCCTGGCACAGTAGGTTAATCTCCGCCTGTGGCGCTGGCATCCGATATGGGTGCTGGTTCTAGTCCCGGCTGCTCCTCTTCCACTCCAGCTCTCTGCTGTGGCCTGGGAAGGCAGTGGAGGATGGCCCAAGTGCTTGGGCCCCTGCACCTGCATAGGAGGCCAGGAAGAAGCACCTGACTCCTGGCTTCGGATCAGTGCAGTTTTGGCCGTTGCGGCCATTTGGGGAGTGAACTAACGGAAGGCAGACCTTTCTCTCTGTCTCTCCCTCTCACTGTCTGTAACTCTACCTCTCAAATAAATAAATAAAATCTTTGAAAGAAAAAAAGATGTACTCTTAGGAGTTACAATCTTACTGCAGTAAAAAGTCTTTTTCTTCTTTTTTTTTTTAAAGATTGGTTTGTTTATTTGAAAGGCAGAGTTGCAGAGAGAGAGAAGTCTTACCCATCTGCTGGCTCACTCCCCAAGTGGCCGCAACGGCCAGAGCTGGGCCAATCAGAAGCCAGGGGCCTTTCCCAGATCCCAGATCTCCCACACGGGTGCAGGGACCCAAAGACATGAGCCCTTCTCTGTTTTCCCAGGCCATGGAAGAGAGCTGAATTGAGAGTGGAGCAGCCAGGGCTGGAAACAGTATCTATATGGGAATGCCAGCACCAAAGGTGGTGGCTTGATCCACTATACCACAGTGCAGGCCCCTTTCTTTCTTAACTTTTGAATAGCTAGTTCATATGATTCAAAAGTCTCCCTCTCATCCCTGTGTCTCAGTAATTGAAATGCCTCTCACCACCCTCCTGTAACACCTATATTAGCATATTCATGCATGCTTTTTCATAAGTTGTATACATGTATTAACGCTCGGAAAAATAAACGGCTGAAAATGATTTAGAGCAATCAGAGGAAGTTAATGACATAGTAACTTACTCTAACCTATGCTATCTGGGTATAGATAATCTTAGTGTTCAACTGTGTGACAGATTAAGTCTTCTAAATTAAAGAATATTAAGCTGAATGGGATCTGTATGAGTGATTCTTAGAAAAGGAAAAATACTCGAAGAGTTCATGGTGAAAGTAGAGAGCTTTTATGAGTAATTTCAGTACATGGAACTAGTATCTTTTTGGAGGTTAGGGCTTTGAGAAAATGTAGGGCATGCAAATTCTCCCTGATATTTACCTGTTTAAACAGTATAGGGTAGTATCTGTAGTACTTAACATCATTAGCTTTCGAGTATATGAAGATTGAGAAGTCACTGCTCAGCAACATCTGTGAGTTTGAATCCAGAAACTTAAATTCCTTAGCCTTAGTTTCCTTACTGAAAATGAGGATATGAATACCAACTTTTAGGAACAATTGTTAGATATAAATGAAGACTTGGTAAATAGCGCCTTTAGCACAGTATTTGGTACCTATTGAATGCTAAATAATTGCTGTTTGTTAATAATTAAACCCTAGAAGTAAACCCCCATGCTTGAGTTTGCTCAGTTTAAAAAAAGTTTTGAAATAATGGTGTTGGGGCCAGTGCTGTGGCATAGTGGGTAAAACCACCACTTGGAGTGCCAGCATCCCATATGGGCACCTATTCGAGTCTCAGCTGCTCCACTTCTGATCCAGCTCTCTGCTATGGCGTGAGAAAGCAGTAGAGGATGGCTGGAGTCCTTGGGCCCCTACACCCACATGGAAGACCTAGAAGAAGCTCCTGAAGCTCCTGGCTTCAGATCAGCTCTGGCCATTGTGGCTGACTGGAGAGTGAACCAGCGGATGGAAGATCTCTCTCTCTCTCTCTCTCTCTCTCTCTCTCTCTGTGTGTGTGTGTGTGTAACTCTGACTTTCAAGTAAATAAATAAATCTTTATTAAAAAAAAGTTCTGTAGCAATCAGAAAAAAATTAGGGGAAAAAAAGAAATAGTGATCTAAATTGCTCTGGTTTAACAGAGTTGATGTGCTATATAGTTGCTGGTCTGTGTCAACAGCATTTTTTTTCTTTTTTTTGACAGGCTGAGTTAGATAGAGAGAGAGAGAGAAAGGTCTTCCTCCCGTTGGTTCATCCCCCAAATGGCTGCTATGGCCGGCTCACTGCGCCAATCCGAAGCCAGGAGCCAGGTGCTTCTTCCTGGTCTCCCATGCGGGTGCAGGGCCCAAGCACCTGGGTCATCCTCCACTGTCTTCCCAGGCCACAGCAGAGATCTGGACTGGAAGAGGAGCAACCGGGACAGAATCTGGCACCCCAACGGGGACTAGAACCAGGGTACTGGTGCCACAGGTGGAGGATTAGCCAAGTGAGCCACAGCGCCGGCCGTGTCAACGGCATTTTAAAGTTGTGACTAGTGTTTTTACCTGAGAGCATGGAGAGAAAATGAGGACGCAGTATTAAACCATTTCCATTGAAAACTTGAAAATTTTTATTTTACCCTTTCATTGGTACTACAGATTATATGTAAAGAAAACATGGGGACAAGATTATAGAGAGAACATCAAGAAGGTGACAACTCCTGTGATGATTATTTTAAAGAATACATATTAAATGATTTTTTAAATAAAAGATTTATTTATTTTACTTGAAAGTGAGAGTTACACAGAGAGAGAAGGTGAGAGAGAGAGAGATAGAGAGAGGTCTTCCATCCGCTGGTTCACTCCCCAGTTGGCCACAACGCCTAGACTGTGCTGATCTGAAGCCAGGAGTCATGAGCTTCTTTCCGGGCCTCCCATGCAGGTGCAGGGGCCCAAAGGCTTTGGGTCATCTTTTACTGCTTTCCCAGGCCATAGCAGAGAGCCGGATAGGAAATGGAGCAGCCAGGACTCGAACTGGCGCTCATATGGGAGGCTTGCACTGCAGGCGGTGGCTCTACCCACTATACCACAGCACCGGCCCCTAGATGATTTTTTTAAATATTATTTGAAAGGCAGAGTGATAGGATGAAATAAATTTTTCATCAGTTGATTGACTCTCCCAATGCTTGCAGTACCATGGCCGAGCCAGGGAAAAGCCAAGAGCTGGAAACTTGATCTAGGTTTCCCATATGGATGGCAGGGTCCCAGGTACTTGGGCCATCATCATCCACTGCTTTCCCAAGTACATTGTCGGGAAACTGGGTTGAGAGCAGAGAAGCCAGGACTTGCACTGGCACTCTGTTAGGGGATGCCAGTGTCCCAAGCAGTAGTCTAACCTGCTGCGCTGAAATGTTTGTAAGATGCTGGTGACCAAAAGTGTTGGGGTTTATTTTCCTTCTCTAGAAATTTTCAATGCCTTTCATGGGAATTAACCTAACAGTGGCATTATCATTGATTATGATTATAAATTTGTCATACATAAAGATGAACTCATGCATTACTTCAGTAGTGCGTGTGCTCATTGATTTTTCTGAATTAAGTATAGTACAGAGAGGAGATAAAGTGATATTAAGCATTAACTTTTCCAATGTGGTTCTAAAAATTGATGTAAATTTTTTTCTGATTACTGAAGAAGCAGTTTAATAACCCTGTTTAATTAACCTTATTAATATTTGTAGGAAACAGTTCTGTGGTGTTCTGGCCTTGCCGTTCTTCACCATGTAGGACTCATTTGCAAGGCTTAATTGCAGTCACGGTGAGATGCCTTATAATTTGCTCTAGGAACTAAAGGAGAACAGCAAACTTGTGAGCCATTTCTCATCCTCCACTGGTTTGAGCTGAGCATGAGACTTCCCACTTGGCTCACTTCTCCTGTGTGACATAAAACCCACAGAGCAGTAGGGCAACCCACTGTATATTCTGCCTGTTTCTTAACCCCTCTGGTTTGGTGATGTTGGTAGTAAAGACACTCCATGCTAATTTAGTTTTTGCTGTAATAAAGTGACTTAATTTGGCTTATTTTTCCTTACTGACCAAATCTTTGGGGTTGTGGCCCTGTTAGCTATTGTGCTGTTGCTTAAGGATGGCATGAATGCCTGACAAAAACCTTGACTATATATCAGGTCTCTTCTAACCTTACCAAATTCCTAAGTTAGAAACTTTTCTAGTGATGAGCTAACATATAGCCTATTATTTCTATTTCCTTTCTTGGAAAGTTGTAATTGGATCTGCTTTACATTATTCTTTTAAAGTAGTGCTATGGTCCACTTAGCATTGATAATTAAGAGTTTTACTCTACTACTTTTAAAATTTTAAGTATTTTTTCAGTCTTCTTTAAAAGTTACTGACTCATATGAACTAACTAGCCAAAGTATGTTGAGGAGGTGTATACTTTCAAAATTATGAGGAAAAGTACATATACAAAGGTAGAATATTATTACCTTTATATACCCATCATCTGACTTTAAGCAGGTGTCATACTTGTTTGATCTATTACTTGTCTCCTTTTGGATGATGTAGAGGAACATTTTCTATTGAAATGTGATTTAATTCCATTGAAGTAGCTGATTTCCTTTGGATGATTCATTTTTAGCTTTGGGGGGGTATTTGCTAATATTTTTGTGCAGTTGCTGTAGTTACAGGCATATTGTAACTACCTTAATTAAAAGTTGATTAGGGGGAAAAAGCAGACAACTTCTAGACTTTGATAAATTTTTTTTTAGATTTCATTTTGGGAAGGAGACTTTTTTAAGGTATATTTATTTACTTGAAAGGGGGGAGTTACAGAATGGCAGAGGCAAAAAGAATTCTTCAGTCCCTTGGTTCATTCCCCAAATGGCAATATGGCCAGGGCTGGGCCAGACTGAAGCGAGGAGCCTGGAACTTCATCCAGGTCTCCGATGTGGGTGCAGGGGCCCAAGCACTGAGGCCGACTTCCCACTGCTTTCCCGGGTGCATTAGCAGGGAGCTGGATTGCAAGTAGAGCACCTGGGACTCAAACCAGCACCCATATTGGATGCCAGTACTGCAGGCAGTGGGTCAACCTGCTATGCCACAGCACTAGCCTCAGGAAGGAGACATTTAAGAAACAAACAACAGAGTCCTTGGAATGGAGGTCGAAGATAATCCAAGACCTTAAGAGAAAATCCCTACTGTCAAGTGCCTAATGTATCCTTGACAGATAAATGTGGAGGATAAACAAATCAGAATATAAATTGGTATTAATGTGGAATCACTTAGAGTAAGTAACAGGAATTCAATGAAAGCCCTTGGGTGGGAATTATATCACACACACATACACATACACCATGGAGTTGAGTTAGAGTGAATTGGGTGTTTAATAGTCCCTTTAAAAGTATAGTTGGTCCTGGCGCTGTGGCGTAATGGGTAAAGCTGCCACCTATGGTGCCGGCATCTCATGTGGGCAACGGTTCAAGTCATGGCTGCTCCACTTCTGATCCAGCTGTCTGCTATAGCCTAGGAAACCAAGATGGCCCAAGTCCTCGGGCCCCTGCACCTGCACGGCAGACCTGGAAGGAGCTCCTAACTCCTGGCTTCAGATTGGCGTAGCTTTGGCCTGGCCCCGCCTTAACTGCCCCAGCCATTCGTGGAGTGAACCCCTGGATGGAAGATGGAAGATGACGCTCTCTCTCACTGTCTTTCCCTCTTTTCTCTCTAACTGCCTTTCAAATAAAATAAATCATTTATTTTTTAGGAAAGTGTAAGGGCCAGTGTTGATGGCACAGCAGGTGAAACTACCACCTGTGATGGCAGCATGCCACCATATTGATGCCAGTTTTATGTTGGCTGCACTTCCAATCCAGCTCCCTGCTAATGGCCTGGGGAAAACAGCAGAAGATGACCCAAGAGCTTGGGCCTCTGTCACCCATATGGGAGACTTAGAAGACACTCCTGGCTTCCGCTTGGCCCAACTCTGGCTGTTGAAGCCATCTGAGGAGTGAACCAGAGGATGGAAGATCTCTTTGTCTTTCTCTTTTTCTCTTTTTCTCATTTTCTCTTTCTCTCTTTGTCTCTCTCTCTCTCTCTCTCTCTCTCTCTCTCTCTCCCCCTCCCCCTCCCCCTCCCCCTCCCCCTCTCTGTCCCCTCCCCCTCTCCTCCCTCTGTCTCCCTCTTTGCCTGTAACTGACTTTAAAAAAGGAGTAAATCTTTTTTAAAAGTATAAAGGCTTTCCTAAACATCAGTTGAATGATTGTCTTATGCAAATATTTGTCGAATGAGTAAAGAAATGAAGATTACACAGATTTGCTTAATTTTCTGAGTTGTAAGGAAATTGAAGCATTAGTAAATTAGCCTGTTGGGATTTAGATGTATGGAGATCTCTGAATTCATTGAGCACTAACTATTGTCTCAGTATATTACAGAAGTACAATGTGACCAAAATACACAATTCAAAAACTTTTAGTGGTTGTATTAAAAAGAAACCAGTGAAATATTAATATATTCTCCATCCACCCAAAATATTACTAGTTGATCACCTAATATGTGTATAAGATCTGTCATATTTTTCTTGGTAATCTTCAATTCAGACTAGACATGCATGATTACTGCTCTCACTGATGTAAAATCTGCAAGATTTCCATGACATTACTCTGACCAATGTTAATTTTTCCACAGAACTTTATTTTGAGTAAATTAGCTTATAATAATAAACATGGGATTAAGATAATTAAGGTAGATAGAATGGGCATTTGGCGTGGCATAAATCATTTGTGTTCCATGTAGGATTACTTGTTCCAGTCCCAGTTTTGCTTCCAATCCAGCTTCTTTTAACACGCACCCTGGCTCAATATTTGTGTCCCTGCTAGTCAGGTAGAAGACCCAGATTGAGCTCAAAACCCCTAACTTTGGTGCTTCAGGTCCTGGCCATTGTGGGCATTTGGGAAGTGAACCAGCAGGTAGAAGGTCTTTATCCATCTGTCCTTTCTGCCTTTGGAATAAAATGAAAATAAATGAATAAAATAATTGAAATGGTACTATCAGGCTTCACTGAACTTTAACCAATAATTATTTTTATCGTTATACTTTAGAGGTTTTAATTGAAAATTAATTAACAAAAGGAAAAAAAATAATGAAAAGTTCAGAACCTGTCTCAGTCTGTTTTATATTTCACTAAACGTTGTTTTTTACTCTTGCTGAAGCAGTCTGAATCTCTCTAAGCTTGTGTTTGTTCTGACTTTGATTAGGGAGAAGAGAAAAATGAATCCAGTGGTCTAAAATGCCTCCTATATAATTTCTTCAGACTTTTCTAGCTCAGTCCTCAGGCTGAGAGAGTCAGCAAATGAGCAAATAACAATTTAATAGTGTGTCCTCTCATTAAAAAGTTGGTAACAAAAGTGTATTTCCTGTTTCGGATTTAGTCTCCAGTTCTTTTAAAGTAATGAATTAGGCTGTTCATATAAGCTAGTGCATGTATTTAGATGACAACAGAGAAAAAACTAAATTTACACTTTTTATCATTTAAAATCTGGTACCATTTCCTTCAATGTAACATGAAAATGAATTTAAAATCGCTTAACAATACATACAATCAGGCTCTGTGGTTTGATAGACTTAACTAGTTTTAATTCCTACCTTTTTTTGTTTAAAGATTTATTTATTATTTGAAAGGCAGTGTTCCAGAGAGGCAGAGAGAGATCCTACATCCTTCCCCAAATGGCCAGAGCTGGCCGATGCGAAACCAGGAGCTCAGGAGCTTATTATGTGTCTTCCATGTGGGTACAGGGGCCCAAGCACTTGGGCCATGTTCTGCTTTCTCAGGCCATAGCAGAGAGCTGGATTGGAAGTGGAGCAGCCAAGTCTTGAACTAGCACAGGTGGCAGCTTTACCTGCTACGCCACAGTGCTGTCCCTTAAATTCCTACTTTTTAAAAATCATTTTTCTACTTTGTTTGCTAGTCGGCAGCAGGAAATAGAAGAAAAACTCATCGAGGAAGAAACGGCACGAAGAGTGGAAGAATTGGTGGCAAAAAGAGTAGAGGAAGAATTGGAGAAAAGGAAGGATGAAATTGAGCGAGAAGTTCTCCGAAGGGTGGAGGAAGCCAAGCGCATCATGGAAAAGCAGTTGCTCGAAGAACTCGAGCGACAGAGACAAGCTGAGCTTGCAGCACAAAAAGCTAGAGAGGTAACGCTCGGTCGTTTGGAAAGTAGAGACAGTCCATGGCAAAACTTTCAGTGTTGGGTTTGTCTCCTGCTCAGTTCAGAAGAGATGGAATACAGACTATCTAATTCCTTTCTCATCTAAACTTACATTGCTGCAAAGTTAATTTTTTAGCCTATTCAGAACTGCTGACTGATACATAAAAGTTTACTTTTTCATTAAACTTACTCAAGGATACTTTTTGATTTAATGGAACTGACTTACTATTTGAGAAGTGTTTGAAACTTTTGCCATGGCTGCAGGACTATATTCTTTTTTGGGAGGGTTGGGGAAGACCGGGAGCGGTAAAGGGGAAAGGTTAAAATTCCACCTGTGGTTGTATATTCTTTTTGTTAACACTCTGTTACCTAGACTGTGAGAGGCTTTTTGCCTTCAGTCAGATTAAAAAGAGCAGGGCCTAACATTGAGTGACAGTACCTGCTTTTGATAAATAGGTTTTCTCACCCTTCTTTTTTTTCCTCCTTTTATTCTTTACTCCTTCCCCAAATCCTGCTTCAACACAATGGACTAATTCTAGCATTCTGATCATAAGGCCCTCCATTTCCTAATGTGTTTCAAGGAATCTTTTTAGGAAAAATGTCCAGATTATTCATCCACTTTTTTAGTATCTACTAACAACTCCTTTTTTTCTCTAGAGAGTTATGAAGGAACAGGTTGTCCTTGTCTGGAGTCAAGCTAAACACATGATTTGTTTTATCAGCAGCTGGAGCAGAAGTTGAAAATGTCTTTCTGTGAGACAGTAATTTGCTACTGAAGCTTTATGGCTTGTTTGCACTGATTACTCCAGGATCCTAAAACTTGGTCAAAGTCACTGAAACACTCAAGGCAAATTATTGTACAGCCCTGAGTGTCCGTCAATATAGTTTGCATAATGAATATGGATCCCTCTGGTGTGTGATACAGAAAATTCTGTAGTTCTATTTTCTTGAACTGAACTATTTGACTCAAAATATGACTCATTGTCGTTTTTCGTTGGTGTTATTGTGGACAAGTTGACATCATATTAAATCTTTCCAGTAAGCTTAGCTTTTAAAACGCATTTTCCCTTGTCCTGTTAACTAGATATTGTGGATTTCATAGACTATGAAATTGAATGTATAAAATTTTTATTTATATGCATGCTTTTAAAATTAAGATATTTTTGGAGTAATGGTGCTGTCTTGTAGCGAGTTATTAATCATAGTAAGATTTTTTTCTCTTCATTTCCTTTTTGTTTCATATTAACAATTTTTTTTTTACACGGACACAACCCTCTGACAATCTTTCCAAATATTAAAATCATTTGAATATGTATGCTGTGATCTGAACACTGCCCAATCCATCAAGCAATCTTCATATAGTTTGCATTATAAAATCATTAAATTCTCCAAGAGAAAATAAATTACAGAATTTTATTTCCTGACCATGCATCCCCTGGATTCCTGAATTTCAGTTCAGACTGTAGATGACAATATAAGCTGCCTTTAGAAATTGTCAACATCTGAATGTTAAGTCCATTTTCCCCATGGAAGAAGCCCTTAGTTCCATGAAGTATGGATTACCATTTGTATTTTTCACTAACAGTAAATGTATTTTTCTTATTAATTGTTTGCCTTAGGAATGATGAATTACATTTTTTGTTCCTTCTTACCATAAACATCTGCATTCCTCAGCTCAGCCTTCCTTGTATGTTGTTTCTTTATAAATGGTTGAGCTGCTGATGCAGGTATTGCCAAGCTAACAGTACAAATCATTTTAAAGAGGAAGCTGGCGCGTATGGCAGCCGAGGAGCACACTCTGCAGGACACTGGACAAGACAGTAAATATTCAACTTTTAATGCTGATTAAAGGAGTATAGGTAAAGAATACGTAGGTATACATAATTGGTGAGACAAATATTCACTTTATTTATATTTTATATATTATTTTTTTAATTTGGTAAATACTATCCAGTTTTGTAGTTGTCCTTGTTGATTTGTGTGATATTAAAGTATTAGTAATAATTGCCAGGAAACTATCCTTAGGGAGGGTTTAGTCGGTTGCTGTTTGGACTGGGAGGGATGATTTAAATTTAGTGCTAGAAACCAATTTTAGTGGCTGCACAGTTTATCATTGTCAGACAGAAGGTAGCTATAAAGCTGCCCCGTAAGTCAGATCAAAAAAGTTCAGAGGAAGATTAGTAAATATTTATCAGTACAAATAAACATTTCATTTTTCTAACATCTTAACATGTCCTCCCCTTTAGGAGGAAGAACGTGCAAAACGTGAGGAGCTAGAGCGAATACTGGAAGAGAATAACCGAAAAATTGCAGAAGCACAAGCCAAACTGGTAAGCACAAAGGAGTACTTATCCTGTACCCTCACCCCCATTTTTTCTTTTCTTAATCTCTTTCATATTTTTCCTAAGTCTTTTAAAAACTAATAACCAAATCTGGCAGAGAATTAAACCAAGTATTACTCAGCATTTCATTTTGAAGTGGTTGCCCTGTTACTTAATCAGTAGCCAGCGTATATAATAGATTGTTTCCTGTGCCTGGTTTACGAATTAACTTCAGTAATTGAATGCTAAAGATATATGTAAAAGTTGATTCAGAGCAATTTTAAAACTAATAAACCAAAATGCAAACATTGAGGGGAATTTTTTTCTTTAATAGAAAACTATCATTTACATTTTTCATTTAATTTTGTGTTGTTTTTAAAGCACATACTATTTATTTATTTGAAGGGCAGAGAAGGAGAGACAGGTAGAGCCAAAGGAATATTCCACTTGCAGATTCACTCCCCAAATAGCTGCAACAGCCAAGTCTGGGTCAGACCAAAGCCAGGACCTGGGAACTCCATCCTGGTCTCACATGAGTAGCAGGGACCCAAGCATGTGGGCCTTCTGCTGCTGCCCTCCCACAGACATCAGCAGGAAACTGGGTCAGAAGCAGAGCAGCGGGACACAGACCGGAATTCTAATACGAGATACGGGCCAGCAGCATCACAAGTGGCTGTGAACCAGCTGTGCACACCCCTAGCCTCCGTGCTAGCGTATTTAAGGTAGACTACGTTTTTGGTGTCCTAAGCTTGTTTTGATTTAAGAGTGAATATATTTTGATAGTCTGAGGAAGAAAAAAGCTAGACTTAAAGGACATGAATATACATAAATGAATATACATAATACATGAATATACATTATCCAAAACATAAGAGGGTAGTTGGGTATTTTGAAACTCTTATTAGGGTGATATACAGGAAGACTGCTTCAAAGTGAGAATACAGATCAGAGATAGAAGGAAATTTATTTATGATGGCAGAGGCGGGTACTTGTTATTCAGTGCCCAGGGATGGAAACATAACCCAGGAGTGACTTGTGGGTTTAGAGAAGTATCTGGAAAAGCGCTGAGGATAATGCTGTCAAAGAAATATACTTGCTGCTAATGTCATCATGTTAACTGGGAAAACAAAAGCAAGTTACAAGCTTTGGTAATGTAAAAATGCAATTCTGTTGCTTGCTTATAAATGCACAGAAGATTCCAGAGAGTCTGATTAGTTGACATTAGATCCCATTGTGAGACTATGGATGAAGGAAGACTATGGACTACTATGGGAGACTGTAAGACTACTATCTTATAGTAGATAAGAATGTGAAAGATTAAGGCAATTGTTTCTAGAATATGATGTTTTAAAGGAGTATGAGTCCCAAATAAGAGACAGTACTGGAAACTTAATGAGCATGACACAATGAATTCTTCATAAATAATCATGTCCTGGCTTTTGTGAAGGCCATAGTAGAATCTGCATTAAAAGGCCTTATTCCTGATTTCTCAGTGAAAAGACCTTAAAACTGCTTAGTAGAAAAAAGCGATGTGAGTGAAATGGATGAATCATTTTAAGGTATCATTCCTTGCTTCTGAATAATGTTTGCAATAATGCCTATTTAGTGGTTGCATGTGAAGAGAGAATCTCATTGCAGGTCATAGGAAGTTAGAGAAAGTGTGAATTTTAATTTGAGTTTTGAAGGTTGAGCTTTGAAGGGTGAAAATAGTCTGTTTTGTGGGACATGGCCATTGCAGAAGAGAATAAAAACATGATTGGCAGATTAAATTAGAATTCCTCTGAGGGCATGATAAAGAGATGGGATAGCTGTGGTGGTTTTGTTTGTGTACTTCCTGGAAACTTCTCAGCTCTTCTGACCTTGAGATAGCTAGGAACAGTGTGCCACTTCATCTCTCTTGAATAGCCTTGTTTGTTTATGCTAATGAACCATAAAAATATAACTTCCTTGGGTTACTTTCTGGGAAAAGTTTCCCCTAGAGGAGTCCTTCTCAAATAGTAATAAAATGGCCCATTTTTCCTTTTTAGTCCTAGATTATCTCAAACCTCTGTTTTTGCAAAATATAATATGATGGGATACTGGAAAAATGAGGTCACATATCTATTAAAGCTTTTAAGACACATGTTCTTGGTTTCTGCTTGTTCATTTGAGTTTTTGCAGACTGTCACTGGTCTGTGGTCATGCTTCAAAGTAGCATGTTCAAGAACACACACATTTAAATCTGATACACTAGGGTGTGACACTATTGTGATGGTGAGTTGTTGATACACTGCAGTAAAGATATCTGGGGGAACAGGAGTTGCATTTTAAGAAAGTTGAGTAAGAATTTGGACATATTTAAAGCATTTGCTTGTTGTGTCCAGTATAATTGGGTACATAAGAAATTATTTTTCATGTTGGAGAAAAAATTTTAAAGTTGGTTATATTAGGAAGGTACAGTAGTATCCTCTGCATATAGGAAGAGAATATTGTAGACCACATGGAACTCTCCTGGGTGTATCAATAGTGGTAGTTTATCTTGTTGAGCCAGCAGTTGCTTTGTGACATCATAAATAGGCTGTAAATATGTTCAATTTATTGTTCTATACATTATATAAAGCAAGAGTAAAAGGAAACCATCTAGTATCCAGATAATAAGGGAAGAGAATGGCCAAACTATTCACTAAAATCTATATATTTGTTTCTTAATAATAGTTGGTATAACAACTCAACTCCCAAGTTAACTAATAACACGGAAAATTTGCTGAGTGGTATGGATAATATAATTGACATAATTGCCCTGGGTACCCTGGGAAATCTTCCTAAGAGATACCCCTTAAAGTGGGCCTTGATAGGAAATAAACGGGAATGTGGTGGAATTAAGCATGGCACAGAAAGACCTTTTGGAAAATAGAACAAAGGAAAGAGTATCTAAGGTCTTGATAGTGGGAAAATGGTAGTAATTGTACTAGGAAGTGGTGAAAATAATAATAAGCCATTGGGTATCATAAGAAATTTGTGAGGAGTATTGTGAGGTATGATTTTGAAAGTTTGAAGAAAGGTTGAAAAAGAAAGTGCTGTGAAACTGAGTGGTAGATTCTTAAAACATTATAACTATTAAAAATAACACAATGATCTCTTTGAAAAATGGTTAAAGACCAACTCCCTAATGTTAAGTTTTTCAAATTTATTTTATTTGAGAGACAGACCCCATCTGCTGGTTAACTTCCAAAATGCCTGCCATGGCTAGGGCAGGGCCAAGCCAAAGCTGGGAACAATCCAGATGTCTCACAAAGGTGGCAGGGATGCAACTACCTGAGCTGTCACTCAAGTCTCCCAGCGTGCACAATAGCAGTGAGCTGGAATTCGGGACAGAGCCAGGACTGAACCCAGGCACTCCAAAATGGGATGCAATCATCCTGGCAGGTGTCTTAACCATGACACCAAGCACCCAATTCAGAGGTTGAACTGAGTTATGACTGTAAAAAATGTTAGTTTGGCTGCATGATTTTCACTAAAATAAGAAAATAAGCTCTGGTCCATAAGTTTTTGCTCATTTCAGTTTCAAATTGTGTTATCAAGTTACTGGTTTGTTCGTAAGGAAACAGAAAGTTAGGAATCAGTAACAAACATACTTGATTTGTAAAATCAAATAAAAACAAACCTAGATGTAGCTAGACGTGGCTTTTTGGCAGATTGGTTCCCAGTTCTTGAGTTCATATCATATCACGTGCGATTATCTTTGAATATTTGAAGGATGATTGTTAATAAATAGAGAAGTTTAAATTATGTGCCTGGAAAAATCCCAGATGTTATTCTGAGGTGTGTATGAATCTTATAATTTGGCAAGGGAAGCAGACTAAATAAAAGGTGATAGATGTTGCTGTGAAATAAAATGTTCTTGCAGGAGGTTGAGTCAGTAGGAAGAATTACTCTCAAACTGTCTCCTGGAGAAGATTATATAAAACACAAAAGAATAGGATCTGGTTCATTAATCTCCATGTAAACTAAGAGTCATGAAAACAGTTTTTAATAAAATTATAAATAAGCAACATGCTAGCCAGAGGAAGGACAACAATTTTGGTGGTGAGGGTTCTTTGGGGTTTTAAAATACATATAAATTATATATTTTAGATGTATGTATTTCTCTAATATTTACATAGTTGTGTCCTTACCTCTTGCCTAGCTTGCTAGTGTGAGACAAGAAAATAAATACCTATTTTAAAGTTGGTTACATACAAAACTTTCAAAAATGTAAGCAGAATTTGTTTTTAATACATCTACATGGTAGGCGGAAAAATGGCCCCTCCTCCAAAGCTATATGTGTTGTAATTCCTAAAATCTGAATGCTAGCTTGAATAGCCAGAAAGGGGCAGGAGGCTGCAAATGTGATTAAGTATCTTGAAATGCTGAGTTTATTCAGGATTATCTGGTGATCTTAAATGCCATCATGTGTATCCTGTTAAGAGAGAAATAGAGGGAGAGTCACCACATAGCACAGATAGGAGAAACTGAAGTAAAAAGAGCAGGTTGGAAGATTGAAGTGATGTAATCAGAAAACAAGGAACACTGGAAGCCTCTAGAAGCTGGAAGAGGCAAGCTGCTGTCCTCTTGTAAAAAGTCTCCAAAGAGTATGGCTCTGCTAACACCTGGATTTCGGCCTGGTGATGCTAATTTCAGGCTCTGACTTCAGAATGTCTGTTTTGAGCTAAAAGTATGGGAGTGGTTATTTACATTATAGAAAACCTAGCTCACTTGTGTGTTACAGTTACACTGTATGGAAGGCAAAACTTAGAAATAGTATACTTTTTTTTTTTTTTTTTTGACAGGCAGAGTGGACAGTGAGAGTGAGAGACAGGGAGAAAGGTCTTCCTTTTCTGTAGTTTCACCCTCCAGTGGCCTCCGCGGCCGGCGCGCTGCGGCCAGTGCACTGCGCTGATCCGATGGCAGGAGCCAGGCGCTTCTCCTGGTCTCCCATGGGGTGCAGGGCCCAAGCACTAGGGCCATCCTCCACTGCACTCCCGGGCCACAGCAGGGAGCTGGCCTGGAAGAGGGGCCACCAGGACAGAATCCAGCGCCCTGACCGGGACTAGAATCCGGTATACCGGTGCCACAGGTGGAGGATTAGCCTATTGAGCCGTGGTGCCGGTGAAATAGTATACTTTCATATTTAGCCAAAGAGGACTCTATACAGCTATAGAGCAATTGGAGATAGTGAAGAATAAACTAAAAATAAAAGGAATCAACTCTTGATGTTTTGGGGGGAAATTTCAGTTGATTCGGATTATAAAATGATCAAGTTTGAAAAAGAGTGCAAGTGACTCCTAGATTGAGGCATCTCAGCAAAATCCAGGAGTTGATGAGATGATTGAGGTGGGGGGAACCTGCGAGGGGTGTCATCTGAATGGTGTGACATGGGGGAGACGTAATGGTTTGAAAGCCTGGCCCCTCTAAAAACCCAGGTGTAAACTTTATTTGCACTGTGATGGTGTTGTGAGGTTTGACCTTTAAGGGCTCTGTCCTCATGAATGGATGAATGTCAGTTATACAAGAGTTTCATCTGCTCTTGCTCCCACCTCTCACACACTGTTGTCCTGTAATCATGCCTTCTGAGGATACTAACCCCCTAATGTTGCACTTCCCAGCCTCCAGAACTGTGGGAAATAACTTTGTCTTTTCCTTATAGTTTACCTAGCTGCTCTGTTACAGCATCAGGAAATGGACAGAGATCCACAAGATTGCAGAAACAATACCTGATAGGACTGAAAGTGATAGAAAAGGGGATGTGATGAAGAAAGGCTGTCAAACTGCTATAGAATCCACACACACAAACACATGGGGTGATATGAAGACAGACAAAAAGAATTTTAAGGGTATTGGCCTTAAGGATAAGAATGATGTGTTCATAGGCCAAAAAACCCTGGTGGCCACCAGAAGAAGGAAGAAGCAAGGAACATATTTTTTCCCACCTAAAGAGCATGTCCATATCAACACCTTAGTTTTGTTCAGTGGATAGTGATTTGGGACTTAACCTCCTCAGGGTAGAGTATATAAGTCGAAACAGCATAGTTCTTAACATGACTCAGAGTATTGCATGTACCTATTTTAAGAAGTGGAAATAGATGACACTAAATGTCAATGTCATATATTTTAATTTGATTGAAGTGATGGGTAAGTCAGTTAAAGATTTTTAGTCTGTGTGAGAAGCTTGTTCCTGATTAACAGAAAAGAAAAGGATGTAGAGTGGGCAGTAGTACACATTTATTTAATGGTTGCTGATGATAGCGCATAAGGATAGATTTGGCATATTGTATACCTCAAGGAGGTAACCCTATTAGAATAAAGGGGATCCTTGTGTTTTACCTTTTTGTGCTCTTTTTTAACCTTGTACGTGAAGACTTTTTACTAATACATTGTAACCTTTAAGGGTCAGAACTAATTGGATCAAATTTTTTTAAAAATTATTTATTTGTAAGGCAGAGTGACGGGGAGTGGGGGGAGATAGACTGAGATCTTCCATCATCTGGTTCACCTACCAAATGGCCACAATGGCAAGGACCGGGCCCAGCCAAAGCCAGCAGTGTGAAACTCCATCTAGGTCTCTCAAATGCATGGCAGGGCCTAGGTACTTGCTGCTGCTTTTCCAGGCACATTAGCAGGGAGCTGGATCCAGAAGTGACACAGCCATGACTTAAACTGGTACCTATTTAGGGTATCCGTGTTGCAGATGGTGGCCTTACCTGCTATGCCACAACACCAGCCCTGGTTTTTAAAATAGTTTCTTATTAGTTACTTTAAATGTAGGTTATAATGGAGAAGATAAGTTATAGATTTAAAATTCTAAGTGACCATGGATTAGGATTTGTGTCCTGGAAGTTGCAGAAATTCACATTTCTGAGTGGTGTCATGGTTCCTAATTGTTACTTTCTATCCTTTCATTTTATAAAATTTCACAACACACACACGTCCAATAGAGAGTAGATGTTGGTATCCCTATCTGCTGTAGAAATGATTGCCAAGGACACATTGATTAAATCTATAGACAACATAGGAAGGAAAATGCTGAGCGAAATAATATTTACAGAATCAGCAAACCCTTTGGGTAGAGAAGGCAACAGAGGTAAAGCAGCCCTTCAACTGTAATGGTGCGTTATAATTTTGTGTATTCCTTCTCAGTAGTCACTCATTGGGTTAGGGAGCAGAGTCCTGGGCATAGTAATTAGGAAGGCTAACCCTATTGTAATGACTTAACTATTGTAGGTGTTAGCTTTCTGCTTGGTCTCCAGGATGTACATCACACAGTCCTTATGAGTGCAGGTACATAGATGAACTACCCCACTTCTCAGTGCAAGTAGTCTTCTGCATGAGTGTGAAACAAAAGGGGTAGAATCCTCAGGAAGGAAAAAATTAACTACAGAGGGAGGCTAGGGTTTAGAAGAACACCTGGCAAAATGTGGGGTCCTGCCACACTGAAAGGAGGAAGAGCAGGAAACAACTTTTTTATTGTTTTGAAATATATAAAATTGAGACATGACTTTTGATTTTAAATTTGGGGGGACATCATGTCCAATTGAGTAACATTTACTCTTAAAAGATATAACAAAATACAAAAAAATTGTATTAAAGGTGGCACATTTGCTCAATTTTTTCCCCCAAATAATTGCATTATTAAGAACTACCAGTTGGTGCTGTATCTTAGCTCTGAGGGTTAATCCTTGTCTACATTTGTAGACTTAAAACAAATAGGGGGGGGCATTCTAGCATACCAGTCCCATTTCAGATTGCCATTTCAAGTAAGTTCTGGCTGCTCTGCTTCAGATCCAGCTCCTAGGTGATGTGCCTGGGAAAGCAACCATGGATGGTGGCCCAGGGACCTGGCCCCTGCCATCCACAAGGGAGACCTAGATGGAGCACCAGGCTCCTGGCTTGTGATTTGGACTAGCACTGGCTATCACAGTCATTTGGGGGAGTGAACCAGCAGCTAGAAGATAACTTCTCATTGTCACTCTCTCCTTCTAATAAATAAGTCTTAAAATTTTTTTTTAATTGAAGTTGATTGTTTACCCGAACCACGGTTAATTTCATTGTAATAGTATAATTAAATTTCTATGAAGAAAAGTTGTTTTACTGTAAAAATTTTGTTTTTAGCTTTTAACTAGGTGATGTAATCATATAGTTGTATTTTAGAACAATAGTGAAGTCCCTCAGTTTTCTTGCACCCACCCACTTCATCCCCATTTCCAGAACTTGTAGTTATGTTTTTAATTTTTCTAGTTTTGAAAATGCATGTTTAAGGAGGTATGTTTAATATTGTCCCTTTTTTGCACAAAAGTACACATTCTTCCCCCACATTTTGAGAGAAAAATATCTTTCATCTGCTGGTTCATTCCCCAAATATCCACAGGCAGAAGTCAGGAGCCAACAACTCCCATCTAGGTCTCCCACATGGGTGACAGAGGTCCAAGCACTTGGTACCATTTTCTGCTGCTTTCCAAGGCATATTAGCAAGGAGTTGGATTGGAAGTGGAGAGGCCAGGGCTTGAGTTGGCATCTAAGCAGTGGCTTAATCTGCCATGCACAATGCCAGCCCTAGCATTTTTGTTTTTCTCACTGAACAGTACAACTTGGAGAATTTTTTACATTTCCTTTGTATAATTTCGTTTTTGTTTTCTTTACCAGCTGAATGGTATTTTCTTACGTACATCTTCCATTATTTAGTTAGTCCCATATTGGTAAATAATCCATTTATCCCTGGTTTGTTTTTTTTCCACAAACTGTGTTGCAATGAATAACTTCATGAATATATCAGTTTTGCCTCTGTGCAGGTATACTTGTAAGATAAATTCTAGAAAATAAAATTGCTGGGTTATAAGTATGGTAAAGCTAACATTTAGATGTTATCAAAGTGCTTTTATACAATGGCAATACTGTCACACTTTTGAATTTGTCAGTATAATAGAGTTATATGTTGTTATGTCTGATTCTAATTAGATCTCTCTTTAAGGCTGAGGTTATATCTGTTTTTTGTTTTTTGGTTTTTTTTTTTTAAGATTTTTAAAGGTTCTAATACGCTTTCCCAGAGCTGAGTGAGAGCCCTAGGGAAAACTGAGTCATGGTATCGATTCTATTGGCAAAGGTTCCCATGTATGCACACAAGCAAAAAAAATCTTTACTGTGCCTTGAATCACTTGCATGCACCAAACACTCCAAAGTGTTAGTATAAATAAAGTATCTGAAGATAATCAAAGGCAGATAATTCTTTTGGTGATACCACTAAAAGCATAAGGAAGAGAGAGACTATTTGAGATGGTTTCCAAAGTACAGATAGGATTCAGTAGGAGGAGAATGGAACGAGCAAAGGAGAAGTGATGGAGATAGAAAAGAAAGGGTAATTTAATAAGTAGTAGGAACACAAGTGGAGCCAGAGCAGAGCAAAGTATATAGTCTTACAGAAGCATGCTAATATAGGAATTTAAGTTGTATTCTGTTGACAGTGGAATCATTGGATATTTGAAGGCAAGCGAGCCATGATCAGGAAAGGCAGGTCCAGCAGTATGATGTAAAAGTTGCAGGACACTCTGGAAGCAGGGGTGCTGTTTTAATTGTGCCTGAGATACGTGGCTCTGCACTGGTGTGATAATAGAAACGGACTTCGGATGAGAGAGAATGTAAAAGAATTAAACTTTGTGATTGGTTATGATGGGGCAGAAGAGAAGGCAAAGTATAGAGTTTGGCTGGCAGAGGAGGAGGTGGAAAGTATTTATTGATGTATTTTAAGGATTTGGTCAAAATGTAAGCATTAAACATGACACATTGTAAAGGAACCACTAGGTCTCCTAGTTGGGTCTAGTAGTCAGCTGTAAAAGTAGTGTAGAAAAAAGTTGAGTCAAATAAGGTATACAGTCGTGCATCACATCACAGTGGGGGTACCATCTGAGAACTGCATCATTAGGTGACGTTGGTTGTTGAGCAAATGTATGGGGTAGCCTGTTTGTTTGTTTGTAGAACAACTTTTTTTCTAAGATTTTATTTTATTTGAAAGGCAGAGAGGGAGAGAGAGAAACATCTTCCATCCACTAGTTTACTCCCCAAAAAGGCCACAATGGCCAGAGCTGAGCTGATCCAGAGCCAGGAGCAGCTTCTGGGTCTCCCATGTGGGTGCAGGGGCCAAGGACTTGGGGCCATCTTCCACTGCTTTCCCATGCCTTAGCAGAGAGCTAGATTGGAAGAGCAGCCGGGACTTGAACTGGCACCCTTATAAGGGATGCTGGCACTGCAGGTGGCAGAATTACTTGCTGCGCCGCAGCGCCGGCCCCTGGTATAGCCTGTTGTAGGTAGGCTGCAAACCTGTACACTGTGATGCTGCGCTGATAAGGCAGTTGTAACACAACGGTAGGCATTTCTGCATCTAACTACAGAAAAAGTACAGGTAAGAATATGCTATAAATGATTTTTAAATGGTATTCCTTTATAGGGCACTTAGATGCGTGGACCTTGCTGTGGGTCTATGAGTAAATCCATCAGTGAATATCAAGGCCTTGGACATTACTGTATTCTACTCTTGACTTCATAAACACCGTATACTTACACTATACTAAATGTATAAAACTTTCTTCATTAATAAAATTAACCCTTGCTTGCTGTAACTTTTCACATTATAAACTTACAAATTTTTTAAACCTTTTTGGCTCTTATTAAGAACATTCAGCTTTAAAACACAGACATTATAGAGCTGAACAAAAATATTTTTAAATCCTTATTCCATAAATTTTTTTTTATTTTTAAAATTAGGATTTTACTCCTTAAAACTTTTTTTGTTAAAAATTGAGGTAGAAACAACACAGGGTAGAATCATCAGTGTCTTTGTCTTCCACCTCCACATTGTGCCTGCCCCCAGAGGTTTTCAGGTCCATCACATGCATGGGACAATCATTTCCAATGACCACAAGATCTCCTTCTATAACACTTCTTGAAGGACTTGCTTAGGCTGTTTTATAGTTACTTAAAATTAGAAGGAGTTCACTCAAGTACAGTGACCAAAAAATACAGTAAAGATGAGGGTACTCCAGAAGGTTATGGGGGGGCCGGAACTGTGGCTTGGCGGGTAAAGCCACCGCCTGCGGTGCCGGCATCCCATGTGGGTGCTGGTTTGAGTCCCAGCTGCTCCACTTCCCATCCAGCTCTCTGCTATGGCCTGGGAAGGCAGTGGAGGATGGATGGCTGGAGTCCTTGGACCCCTGCACCAATGTGGAAGACCCGGAGGAGGCTCTTGGCTCCTGGCTCCCAATAAGTGCAGCTCTGGCCATTGTGGCCAGTTGGGGAGTAAACCATCAGATGGAGGACCACCCCACCCCCCAACCCCCCGCCGCCACCACTCTGACTTTCAAATAAATCTTTAAAAAATAAGGGATGGGTTATGGGGGGAAAACGGGTTTAAAAGTTGTTTATTTTTGGTGCAAAACATTTTGAAATTCATGCATATTTTTCATAATACATATTTTCTATGAACTTTCTGAAGGCCATTGTACATAAATCATAATTTATTATTACCAAGTAATATTCACTGTACATAATTTTATGTGCTATACTTTTATATGACTAACAACACAGTAATTCTGCACCACATTCACCACAGACACATAATGTGCATTGTGGCACAATTTTATGAAGGCTGTGATGTCACTTGGTGATAGGGCTTTGTCCTATAATTTTATGGGACCATTGTTATATGTGTACTACATCCTTGGCCACAGTGTTCTATAGGTGGGGCAAGGCTGTATTTCAGTTGTTGGATTTTCTACCTTGCCTATTCACTAGGTTCCCACTGCTTTTAATTCTGATCTTCATTATCTCTGATTACAGTGAAATTGCTTGGCCTTCCATCTTCCACCTTTGCAGTGTACCCAACACTGCTGTCTTAACAAGCCTTTTTTTCTTACACACTTCAAATGTTTTTTGAAGGTCCCCTTCACTTTCATATAAGGTGAATTTTAAACATGTTACGTACCAGATTTCATTCCCTTTGCCATCCACTGCTATCAAGACTATAGTCCAGTGTTGCATTTTACTTAAAAATTAACAGACAAAAAGAGGCCAGTGCTGTGGTATAGCAGATGAGGCCAACTGTCATCCCATGTGGGCACGTATTTGGGTCCCTAACAACTCCACTTGTGATCCAGCTCTCACTAATGTGTCTGGGAAAGCAGCAATGGCTGGCCTGAGTCTTTAGGCTCCTGCACCTGTGTGGGGACCCAGAAAAAAGCTCCTGGCTTCAGAATAGCACAGCCCGGGCCATTGCTGCCATTTGGGAGTGAATCGGTAGTTGAAAGATCTCTCTCTGATTCTCTCCCCCTTTCTCTCTGTGTAATTGTACCTTTCTAGTAAATAAATAAGTCATTTTTTAAACAATAAAAGAGTGATTAGGTGGAGAAGTTTACTTTTATATTAGAGAATATATGGGAAGAAAGATTTTTTTTTTTTTGACAGGCAGAGTGGACAGTGAGAGAGACAGAGAGAAAGGTCTATCTTTTGCCATTGGTTCACCCTCCAACGGCTGCCACGGCCTGCGTGCTGTAGTTGGCGCACTGCGCTGATCCGAAAGCAGGACCCAGGTGCTTCCCCTGGTCTCCCATGGAGTGCAGGGCCCAAGCACTTGGGCCATCCTCCACTGCACTCCCGGGCCATAGCAGAGAGCTGGACAGGAAGAGGAGCAACCGGGACAGAATCTGGTGCCCCGACCGGGACTAGAATCCAGTGTGCTGGTGCCACAAGGCGGAGGACTAGCCTGTTGAGCCGCGGTGCTGGCCGGGAAGAAAGAATTCTAAAAAGACTTATTTGAACAGAATTTGAGTATAGAGAAAGATTCCTGAATTTGTATCCATCTAGAAAAAAATTTCAGTAGAAAAATGGAGATGAAGGCACTAACTTAAAATTGGGCTTTGAATATGAATAGGAAGGCATTAAAAGGATGGCAGTAATCAAGATTGGAGGAGGACAGTTTGATGATAACCGAAATTAAAATTCTAGGGTTATGACAAGATTTATGAGCCCTGGATGCTGAGTCTTTGTTGTAGATCTTTTGCATTGTAGGATGTCCTACCTTCTAGATAGGAGCCGTCCTCAGATGTGACAGTCAGGACACAATGTCCAGTGATCCCTGGGAGAGGAAGTAAAATTACACCTGGTTGGAAAATAAGAAAGAAGATGTGATATCCATGGGACACTGGGAAGGGGGAAAGATTTGATAAAGCAAGAGTTCATGAGAATGGCCTGTATCAGTACAAGAGAGAAAATCCTTTGTAGATAAATGTGGGTAGAGAGTTCGTTGCTTGAGACTGAAGAAGTTTAAGGCACTTTAGGAACTTAATCACATGTATATGAAATTCAGTAGTATTTTATAGTCACCAGTCACAAGGTTTCCTTGTCTTTTTTCTCTGAAGAATTAGGTTTACAGGGTTTCTTGGTATGTCTTTCTAATTATATAGCAATTGGTAGATGATATACTGTGAATAAATCTCTGCCTTGGTTTCTAATTGACAGTCTGTTAATCTTATACTGGAGGTATAGATAATGATAGGTAATATGTAGGAATTGTTCCCCATTTTCATTTCCTACAGTTCATTTAATTTTTATGAGAAAATGAAATACAAAATGTGTAGTAATAATTGAAATCTTTTCTAGTTTCTTCATTTCTTTTCCCTCTACCATACCTTATGAAGTATACTCTTACATGTTCATATTAATTTTAAGTTGTCACCAGATACCAGAAATATTAAAACAATTCACAGAAAGTTCTAATTTTTACTTTTAACTTTCAGGCTGAAGAACAGTTGAGAATTGTTGAAGAACAAAGAAAGATTCATGAGGAAAGGATGAAACTAGAACAAGAGCGACAGCGTCAGCAAAAAGAAGAACAAAAAATGATCCTGGGCAAGGGGAAGTCCAGGCCAAAACTGTCCTTCTCATTAAAAACCCAGGATTAAATTGCAAACTCTGAACTTTTTATGAAGAAAATGGAAAAACTTTGTATGGTAGCTTCATGTTGAAGTGGTTTTTTTTTTTTTTTTTCCTTTTTTTTTTTTTTTTTTTTTTTAAATTTGGAAAATCTGGAAAGTTAGCTTGTTCTAATAGGGGCTATGCTCTGCAATTCCTCCCCCCCCCCCCTTTTCCTTCCATTAAGTCAAATCCTTATCAGATCATTGTTATCTTCTAAAAAGTGATATATTTTTCACCAGTTTGGATTCTACTAGTGGTCTGAAGAACAGCAGATCACTTTGTGTACTTTGGATGGTCTGATAAGGTTTTTACTGACCCTCTGACTTCAGAGTTATACTCTGTTTATTACATCATAATGCTGGTTTTGCTGACTTTTTGTTTTTTTATATATTTATAAAAAAAGAAAAAGTTGGTAATTGCATTGGAAAATTCCCAGGGTATTTCTGGACCTGTGTGGTGTATTGTTAAACCAGTGTCCTTGTGATACTGTTGCTCTTGATGTTCCTGATACAGGTAAGGAAATAGTTGGTCAACCCTGATACAAAATATATATACATTTCAGTATTGTCTCTGTTCAATTTGTTTTTATTTCATTGACAAAATCAAACCAGCATTCCCCGTTGTGTAAATAAATGATTTTGCTGAATAAAGTAAAGTCTTAAATTCATATGTTCAAGCAATTTTTTTTAAAAGTTCTGTTAAGTCTTAAAGAGGGTGGTTTACTTTTTGATGGTCAAGAATTTAAAAGTCTTAAAATGATGTGATATTTCCTCTCGTTTATACTTTTAACATAGGGTTTATATGTACATTAAATATACTTATGAATTAATATTTAATGGCTATTTTTACAGATAATCTGCTTTGTGCTGATAGAGCAGTCATGACATCAGTATGACTTTTAAGAAAGACTAACACCCAGAAAGATTTGAATTTTCAAACTCTGTGCCTCTGTTTTAGGATATAGGATTTATCACCACAAATTAAAGACTAGAAAAAATACTTTTTAAAGTTTACAGACTCTTAAATAATTTTCAAAGTGGGCCATCAGAAAGAACTTAGCTTTGTACTTTCAAAAAAAAAAAAGACTTAGGTAATCAGATCATCTTCAGTGTAGTGTACTTATGCATTTATTTTTTGGAACAAACATGCTTAAACTTTTTTATAAGAATTTTTTTTTTTTTGCATGTGAAATCTTAGAAATAATGCTTTCATTTTATACACAAGAATCTGCCTCATTCTTACATAAGGTTTAATTCTACTGGTGTTAAAACATTTATTCATGAAAGGGATATGAATATAAAAACGCTACCTGAGATGCATCAACATGTCATCAGAGTAAATACTCACCAATATTTTGAGACAGTTTGAGCATTCTCTAAGTTGAAAATGTAAGTTAATGAGATGACTAAATGGTAGAGTATTTTGTGTGTGCATGCTAAGAAAAATATTCCTTTAGTTTTGAGGTCTTCAATGAGTAATTGTGAGGAACAATAAAATCAGTTTAACCTTTAAAAATAAATTTAAATTTAAATAGGCATGAACTGTAGTTAGAACTTTTAGTGAACATGATACCTATTACTCTAAAATCAGTTTATTTTCCTAAGGAATACAGGTTGCCTATGGATTTTTAGCTCAATATAGATTAGCTCTAATTCATGATTCTTACACTTTATTTCTTTTTTACTGTAATTATTTTGGTACAGATTATTGTTCCTAAGTTCTGTATTCAGATTTTTGGAAATGTTTATTTAAAAATTGTTCTGCTATACAAGTATTCTAAACATTGTATCTAAAGAATCCTGGACTTAAAGTATTTGAAATAAGCTTATGCCTGCCTTTTAATTTTTTTTTTTAAGTTTCTTACTGCCACATGTGGTGTGAAATTACAGTAAGTTGCTTAATGACATATTGCAGTATCTGCGTGGTATTGGAGACTCACACGAGACAGTGAGATTGTTCCTCTGCTTGGTATTGACTGTTCTCAGCCAGGCTCCTGGAAAGAGGATGTAATTGTTAAAAAAATCTACACTCAGTCTTTTGTGCGCTGCAACAATGTAGTAATTTGTTTTTCATTTGTTTCTACTGCCTTTGTGTACATATTATAAGTTAAAATTTTCACCCAATCTATTAGCAGTTTAGATGTTCCCTAATTTATTAAATATGCCTTTATTCACAATTTGTTTTTTAGGCTATTAATGCATTTACAGACTTAACTGCTTATTTTTATTACAGTATTTAAAATGTAGTTATTGCCATTAATATTGTGGAGTTTGCAGAATTATCAATTGTATAAACTCTAAACCTTTAAATTAGCTTGGTGTGAGAACTCTTCAATGCTTTAAATAGAAGAGATTTGTAGTTTAAGATATACTATTTCAGCTTCCCTTATGAAGATGTAGCAAATTAGACTGTCCTGACAATCTACTTAGTCATTTAATTGTGCTAGTATGTGTCCATAGCTTTTGTATTGCCATCTTTCCAAGATAAAGCAATACCTTAAGAATTTTCAGTGGTTTTGTATTTTTTTAATTTTCTAACGTATGCAAAGCACAGAATTCTGACTAGCTGACCTCTGCTATCATTTCTAGTGCCTCATTTACTTGAGGGATCCTCAAGAAGTACATGGCCTTTTTTTCAATAATTTTTTTGAAAATCCCACATTAAATAACCTTAGTTTTCCACTTCAGTAAAATTTCTCCAGAGCTAATTACTATTAGAGTTTCAGTTTTGTCAGTTTTCTCCTTTACACCTCAAACCATCCATTGTTTGGCGTTACTGGCTATGAAAAATGCTGAAGACAGTTATCTTAAAAGTTTGAGACCCCTGATTTGCTCCAGGAACCTTGTGAACACTCAAATGTTAGAAATTTATTATTAAAAGTACGTAAGGTAAAAAGAATGGGGTTTGAAGTCTAGAATGGGGTTTGAAGCCCAGCAGTGGGGCTCCTATGTTTAAAGTGTGAATTACCCTTGAACAGTGGTCTTGATTCCTTCACTATCACCTTTTAAATTCATTATTTTTATTTGCTGTAAAGTTACTTTAACACCTCATGTTTCATGGTGGAGCGTGCAGTAGTATGGGAAGTTTGCATTTGCCAGTACTCCGCAGTATACTTGTGTTGGATCTGCTGTTACCTGCTCGGGATGGTTAGATCATGTTTCCTGCCATTGTGGTAGCTGCACTTAGTGACATGGGCTGGGAAATAATGGAAAGGGATACAGAGGACTCAAAAGTAAATGCAGTGTGTGCGTGAGGGTGACCCCATCTCCTTCCCCACAAACAATTTCTTTGGAACTTTTCTCAGATTTTACAGAGTAATACGTATTAAAATGCTTGCTTGTATATCCGTTAGGCTTCCGTATACATGCCCAGCACATTGAATGATAGGTGCTTTTAAACCTAAATCATTATTGGGTTTATAAGTTAAATACTTCAGTGGAGGTCATTTGAAAAGGTTGCTCTTTCCTGAGCCCCCAGTGGCTATCAAAGGCTGTTGGAATAGTTCAGTTGTTTATACTTTAAAATACTGTGTCTAAAGCTAAAAATAAAAGTTTTACAGTGATCCAGCAGTTTAACTATGACACAGAGTTGTGTGTTTTTAATTGCATCAGTGTTTTCTGAGATTAGTACACTTGCTGGATTGTTAGAATAAAACGTTTCTCTTACACATTCAGATGATTGCTTCCTTCTCATTCTCCAGGCTTTCGCTGTGGGTTGCATGAGAGGTAAAATGAGGAATTAAAGGATTATGTAATTCCAGTTGGTTCTAAGTGCTTTTGTACCTCTTATTGTAAAGTGGGAAAAAGAGGGAGCAAAAAGTGGTTTTGTGGATCCAGAATAGGTGATGATATCACCTTTTGGCTACCAACAGTGATTTCCCAGAATAATTTAGCTTTACTTTTTCTTCTCTCTCTCTCTCTCTCTCTCTCTCTCTCTCTCTTTTTTTTTTTTTTTTTTGACAGGCAGAGTGGATAGTGAGAGACAGAGAGAAAGGTCTTCCTTTTGCTGTTGGTTCACCCTCCAATGGCCGCCACGGCCTGTGCGCTGTGGCCAGCACACTGCGCTGATCCGAAGCCAGGAGCCAGGTGCTTCTCCTGGTCTCATGGGGTGCAGGGCCCAAGCACTTGGGCCATCCTCCACTGCACTCCCAGGCCACAGCAGAGAGCTGGCCTGGAAGAGGGGCAACTGGGACAGAATCCAGCGCCCCGACCGGGACTAGAAGCCGGTGTGCCAGCACTGCAAGGCGGAGGATTAGCCTAGTGAGCCGAGGCGCCGGCCTAGCTTTGTTTTCATAGACAGTGTGAGTGTAAAAGTGGAATTCTTGTTAGGAGAGGTTCAAATATTAGAATAAATGATAGGACCCAAATGCACAGCTGGCTGTCACCTGTGCCTTTGTCTACCACGCTGCCCAGTGCACTGGGGAGTGTTGTGGGATGCTGCTGGTCTTCCACACCTCTCCAAATAGAAACGACGTTTCACCCCGGGTGCTCTAGCTGTTCGAAGCCTTTCTTGTGTTCTTGTCATCTGTGCTGTGTGGCCTTAGTGATGCCAGAGCAAGCAGAAAAGGTATTGAGCTCTGACTGGTGGAGAATACAGGGACACTTCCGAATGTTCCCTGGAAAGTGGAATTAAAAGAATCTATTTTGGTGCAAAAATTTTGAGATCCATGCCGTTCTTCAGTCATTTTCTGTGAACTCTTAAAGACCCTTGCATAGGGCGTCTAGCTTTCATAAGGCATATGCTTTGTGATTCGGACGGTAAGTTGACGGAACTTAAATGATTGCCTAACCAAGCTTAGTACTTTCCTGAGACAAGTAGGCTCAAAGTGAAGAAGTGTCAGTGTGTAATAAGCAGTTTTAGCAGCAGACTGATGGGGGAGGGGGCGGTTATGGTAGAGTTGTTTTTAAGAAACGGTTGTTTTGCTCCTGTTCAGGAAAGTCATCCTCGTGGAGGTCCATTGGGCCAAAATTGTGATTTGCCAGAGTTCTTGTACAAAGGGTACAGATTCAGGAGAGGATTAGTATGAACATGCACAGCTTGGACAACACTTAACACGAAATTAATGTTCTGGGACTAGGTAAGCTTGTTTTTACGAAGGGTATGTTACCTGTGTCTTGAAGCATGTCTTTACAATTGATGGAAGACTTTACAAGAAACACCATAAGTCCTACAGACCAAAGCGGCAGAGACAGAATTACTAGGTACGTTTTCTCGGGCAAAACTGATTGCCCTGAAGAAAACAAAGTATCCAGCCGGGTTTCATACTTGCTGCCTCACTCTATTTATAACTGACCAATTGTTTATTTATAACTGACCAATTGTTTGTTCATTTGACTCTGGAACTTCCTCAACGAAGAAAACATTCTGCTGGAGTTTTCTCTGCTCCCTCTATGTTAAGTTCATCCTGGTAAAATTACACAGTAACCAGATTTCACTATGAATTGTAAAATGAAGTCCAAATGCAAGGAAGCATTAGGCAGACGTACAATTTCTGCTTGGCCTTTGGTGCATGCTAACACGAAACCGTTGAGCCTGGCATGATACATGTACAGTAGTAGATAAAAGTGGCTTGCGGTGACAGTTACTGAAATTTTACAACCCAAAATTGTGTGCTATTGCAGTTTTTAGTCTTAGCGAATCTAGTTACTGAAAGTTGGTAAACATTCACGCTTTACTCAGTAGTAATCTGGTTTTAATGACTCTGGTAATCTGTGATTTTAAAGAATAGATTTACATTTTCCCCAAGGTGAAATGCTTTGGATGAGACTGATTTTCTGTAAACAGTATTTTTGGAAGCTGGGTTATTTTCAGACAATGCCAATTTCCTTTATTTCCTCTAGTTGACTTGCAGAGAGGATGTCGTGAGTTAAGAGGTCACAAATCCCACAATAACAAGCTTGCTAAAATATGAAAAATCCTCCCCACTGAAGACACTCGGCTAACTATACAGGGGTACCACAGAAAGTTCATAAAATGAGACTGAAAGGTGCATATTTAGCTGCTAGATGTTAAGACGATAGTTTATTTTTGATCATACACCATTGAATGACCTTTTTAAAAGGTTCCCTCATGCACGGATTCGAGACCGCAGTACACGTTGTCTGTTAATCCCGTCGCCCCAAGTGTTGCAGCCCGGCAGCAGGCTGCAGTGAATTAACTTCTAAAAGCACAGTGGGAACTAGACCCTTTCCACTCCCGTGAAGGTAAAGTCATGGCGCCCGCCCCTTCCGGTTTCTTTCCTCTTTCCTGGGGGATCTGCCGGAGACTTCACAGCGATATCCCGTGTCTGGGCTGTTTTTTTAAGTCCTCCGCAGCAGATGATGCAAAGCGCCGAGTGCGCTGCGCACCGGGCGCGCGTCGGTCCGCTTTCCAGCTTCAACCACTCGGTCTCGGTCACGGACCCCGACGCTGCGGCCGAAGCGCACGTCCACTGCGGTTAATAACAACAAAAACCGGCACCCGGGGCGGCAGTGCAGCTCGTCCTGCAGCGGAGCGAACAGCACGGGTCCCGGCGACGTGCGCTCGGCCACTCGCGCGTCCAGGCAGTGGTCACTCCACGCAGTCCGAAGGAGAGTCCGGGACGAGCGCACGGCCATCGGGAAGGCCAGAGCACGCGCGCGTCGGCAGAGCTCCGCGGCGCCGGGCACGGAGGGGCGCGCCGGGGACGGAGGGGCGCGCCGGGCACGGAGGGGCGCGCCGGGCACGGAGGGGCGCGGACCCTGGGCCTCGGCGGCCGGCGGGGTCGGGCGGCGGCTGCGCTCGCTGGGCGCCGGGCGGCGCGCGCGGCCGCTAGTGGGCGCTGTGGGTCCGTGGAAGCTGAGCGCCGCTGGTCCGCGCTCGCCGAGGCTGAGGCGAGACGATCGCCGGCCCCTCTCCGCGCGCCGACACGCACGGGCGTGGGCGCCCACGTCCGGGGAAGAGGCCCCGCGGGAGGGCGCGTGCCGGCGGCGGGGGGGCGCGGGAGCCGCTAGCTCCGCCGCCGGGACCTGAACCCACGGAGCGGGGGCTGCGGAGGGAGCCCCGCAGCCTGCGCCTCGCCCGCCGAGTTGAAGGCGCGCCGCGGAGTGCGGGCACAGGTGCCGTCGTGGCCGCCCGCCCCGCACGCGGCGCCGTCCCTCGCCGGGCGCCTGCTCCGCGCCGCGCGCCGCACACCGCCCGCCCGGGGCCGGGGGCGGGGCTCACCTGTCAGCCGGCGCCCCGCCTCGCGGCGCCCAATGTCGGGCGGGGGCGGCGGACGGACGGGCCGCGCGCCCAACCAGCGCGCGGCTGCCGCGCGGCGGGCCAATGGGCGGCGCCCCTCGGGGCGGGGCCCCGCGTTTATAGCGCTCTGACAGCGCGCCGGCCGCGCTGACTCTCCTCGGCGGGGACGGCGGCGCCCGCCGGAACGAGGAGCCGCTCGCACCGCCGGTCCCGGCGCCCTCCCCGCACACAAAGGCCCGCGCGGGTCCGGCGCCCTCCTACCTGCTCCGCGGGCCGGGAGCCGCGAGGACCGAGGAGGCGCCCTTCTCCGCTGCGCGCCACGGGACATGGAGAGGCGCCGACGCGCGCTCGGGCCGCTGCCCGCGCCCCTGGATCTATAGTCTGCGGCGGCCGCGCTCCGGGCTCGGCGCCCGCCGCCCCGCGTCCAGTCGTCCGTCCGCTTCGGGCCTTCGCGCCCCGGCCCCGCGTCCTCCCTTGTCACCCGCCGCGGCTGGCCCGGCACGCTGGAGCCGCACGAGAGCCGGCCGTCCGAGCTGCGTCCGGCGCGGCGCCCCGGAGCCCCGAGCCCGCCGCGCCGCCGCGCCCCGCGCGTGCGCTCCCGCCCCGCGCCCTGAGGGCCCCGCAGGGCGAGCGCACCTGGCCTCGGCCGCCGCGGGCGCTGCGCGGCGCGTGTGCGCCCCCGAGGACTGGGGAGCGGGTCCCCGGCCTGCGTGCTGCCCCCGCCTCGGCCGCCCGGAGTGCGCAGACTGGGAGCGGCTTGGCCATGGCCGTCCGGAGGGACTCCGTGTGGAAGTACTGCTGGGGAGTTTTGATGGTTTTGTGCAGAACTGCGATTTCCAGATCGATAGTTTTAGAGCCTATCTATTGGAATTCCTCGAACTCCAAGTAAGTGGCCTCCGCGCTCCGCGCTCCGCGCCCCGCGCCGTCCGTGCGGGAAGAGGAGGGGTCGGGCCGCCGGCTCGGAGCCTCGGTCCCCGGGCGCCCGCCCGCTCGCTGCGCGTGGCCCTCGCTCGGCTCGAAGGGGCGCGCTCTCCGCCTGCGGTTTCCCCCTCGCCCCGCAGCGCGCCGGGCCGCAGGCAGCCCCGGGGGCTCGGGTGTCGCGTCCGGGGAGGTGTCCGGTGGCGATCCCTGACCCTCGCCGCTGTGCGGGGACCCGGGGCTGCAGACGCGCGGGCACCGGCGGGGCTCCGGGGGCGCGGGCGGCGGGCAGGGCCCCGCGGCCGGCGGCCGGGGCGGTGCGGCGCACCTCGCGAGGGAGCGCGGCGTCGCCGCCCGCCGCCCCCGGAGCCCCGCGGGAGGACCTGGCGGCGAGAGTGCGTGCGCCCCGCGTTTCGGCCTTTCCCTCCCTCGGCCTCCGAGGCCGTGCCCGGGACTCGGCGGGCTCGGCTGGATTCTGAGGACGGCTGCTGCAAACGCGCGGGGCCCTGCCCGCCGGGCGCCGCTCCTTCTTCTTGGGGGCGCCTGGGGGGGAGGAGTGGGGTTCTCGGGATCCGATTTGCTGCGTTCGGGAGCAGGCCGGGCGTTGTGGGGAGTCGCCGTCGATGCGGGCTGCCGGAGCGCATTCAGAATTTAGGAAGCGGAGCGCGTGCCTAAATAATGTGGCCCTGGTCTGCGCCTTCGGTACTGCGCACGACCTCGCGCTCCCCGCCAGCCCGGAGACGCTGGGGGAAAGTGTGCAGACGGCGGAGCGAGGGCTGGCCCCCGCGAGGCTGAGTCCGTGGGCTGATTGAAGTTGAGCGCGTTGCGAGTGGATTTGGGAGGGAAGAGATGGCGGGTTGGTTTGGAGATCACCTCGGAATCAAAACACCGCATCCACTCCTAAAAACGGGCAGCCTGCTATCCACCTGTGAACCCCGACTTCCTCCAGTGGAAGGACAAAAGCACCCGGGCCACGGGGGGCTGTAAGCGGGGACGCTCGCGGGGTGCGGGGCGCGGGGCGGCACCGGCCGGCAGACCCTGCTCGAAACCAGAAGCCTGTCTGGTGGCGGCGTGGGTTTGTTAATGCCAGGTGGGGCGGTTGCCGACCAAGCCCTGGCCCCCGGGTCGGGAGGCGCCAGGTGGGGCGGCGAAGCGCGGGCGCCTGCAGAGGTCACTCTTCCACGCGGAACGCGGCCGGCCGCGCCCCGCCTCCGGGCCGCCCGCCGCCGCCTCGCACTTGCACTCGTCCGCGCTCCCCGCGGCCGATCCCCCGCCCCTGCGCCGTCGGGACTGGGTATTCGAGCTTAAGTTTGCTTGGAAGACACTCCCGTTAACCCCTTCGGCGTCCAGGTCGACCCCTGAATCTTTGCGTTCTGCTTGATCCGTGTGTATCCTGGAGGAGCGTTGAGGGGGAGAGCGTAGACGATGGTGATTTCAACCCAGGCTTTGAACGGGAGACCTTCTGGTCCCGTGCTGGGAGGAGCGGGGCTAACGGACACTTCCCCAGTGCGGAGGATTAAGGTTCCTCCCAGGCCAGGCCACGAATTAGAGACCTGCTAGGGGCCTGCATTTCGGAGAGGGCTGCCTCCCCTCACTGCTCACCGTGTGATTGCTCCCGGATCTCCCCGGTGAAACTTCCCTTAGCATTGTGACATAATGGCTGGCCTGCAGGCCTGGACGCCATGGCCCTGGACGAGGGTCCTGGACGAGGAATGCTAGCCTGAGGGACCAGAAAGATTTCTTCTTGGAGAATGAGACCAAGAGCCTTTGCCAGGTTTGAGAATGAAACAAAAAACAGAATCACACACTACAAAGCCCTGGTGCCGGGGGGGTTGCTTTACTTGGGGAAGCTGCGTGTGTATCTCCAGGGGAAAGTTTCAGTCGTACACACGATGTGACAGGAAGGTGATCAAATGCAGTGAAGTTTTTCCATCAGTTCATACGAACTGTGGAACAATTCGTGTATAATGAAGCCACCGTCAGTAATTAGATTTGTTTCATCCGGAGGTCAGCTTTTTTAGCAGGTGGTCCACACGGGGAGCATGCAGCAGCTGTTTGAATACGAGGTCCAGAAATCCTCTGTAAACTCAGCGTCTCCTTAACTACTTTAATCACATCGTCTGCTGCCCCCGTCCCCAAGAGTTGATGGAATAATCCAGAGGAGTTCTGTGCACTGAAACGCGAGCGGCCGCTCTGTTAGATCATTCATAGGTTTTGGTACAGTTGGGTCAGTTGTAGCCATTTGGATCAGTTAAGTTACGATTTTTTTTTTTTTAATTCAAGAGAGAACAGCAAAGCCTAGCTTCCATTTCTAATTAACATTTTAATAGAGCAAAATTTTTCCAAGCATCATGTTTTGCCAAAATAAAATAGTTCACTCTTTCTTTAAAAAAAAAAATTAACTTCACTTTAGAGTGAGCAGATCTGTAGTGGTGTGATATTCTGGAAAGAATTAACACTGACTTCGATGAAAATGGCAGTCGCGCATGAATTTCTGTATCTTGGGTTGCAGCTTCCCTGGGCATCACATGCTAGTTAGTTATCAAAGCATTTTGCTTGCCCCATGTAATTTTTTCCCTACATAATACTGCGTTCCTGATATTGATTGGCTTGATGCAAAAGAATGGCTGGATAATATCCAGATAACCTCCGATGCAGGGGCTTCCCCACAGTCAAGCTCTGAATAAATACAGACCTGTCAGAGATTGATAAAATAAACTACAATGGGTAGTGCTGTTTAAACAGCGCATTCAGTAACATATATAAGCCAGCCTGCCTTCCATTGTGTCCGAAATTCTTATTTTTGTAAGTAAACAAATGCACATTCACCACTGATTGAATAGCCCCTTGAACTATGCTCCGCAGTTTGCGTTTGGGTTAATCTTGTCGGTTTTAATATAGAGAGAAAAAAGCACAAAGCACCAGGGGTGGAATTGTTAGTGCTTTCACATCCACATTCCTCACATTTTGTCAGGATGATAAACTGTAGGTAATAGACTGTCCTTGTTCCACAGGACAGCCTCGCCAGGCGGAGCACAAAGACGAGGCCAGAGCAACACCTCCCAACATGCTTGGTAGCCTTCTTTTCAGATGAGAATTTATTTGGGAATCATGTGTCTCAGGACAGCACTTCTTAACCTTCACAATTACAGCTTCCAGCCTCGGGAACTGGAGCTGGAGGTTAAGAGGATCGGTTAAGCACTTGGTTCTAAATCTTTCACAAAGCGTAGCTGTTGACACTTGTCCTCCCGATGCAAAGAAATGCAAATGACTCCAACATTCCTAAGCTTCTCTGACTCTAAGCTACAGTCTGAGGACAGGTGAATTAGCCATCGCCAGGAGACCACGTAAAAACTGCATGTGGGAATAGCTTCTCCATACGGAGTCAGCTGAAGAGTGATTGGTGTATTTATATTAATTATCCTAAAACCTCTTGTCTGTACACTTACTGGGTAAATCCTTGGGTTGGTGGACCGCGTTGCAGTTGGAGCAACTGAACCCTTGCTGCATTGTCTTCCCCTGTGCTACTTCGGGTGGCACCCGGGAACTTCAGTTTGGCACCCAACTTTGAATGAGGCTTCAGAGCGCGTGCACCTGACCTGACGGGAGATGGTTTGAGATCCCAGCATGACTTCAGCCGTGCGTCAAAGGAATGGCAGTGGCAGGGAACAGGAAAATGCAAACTGTAGACCCTAATTTTTTTTTTTTTAAGAAAAATGTCTTAGGAAAGATATTTCAACTCTTATGAAAACTCTGAAAATATTTAATTGGAAAATAGAAGTGCTGTTCAAAGAAAGACGATGATGATGGTGGTGGCCCTCATCTCTGCCTGCCTTTGCTGCCAACGTAAAGAACCTGTTTTTCAGGTCACCTATTTATACATCTACATAATTTGCTTATGAGCTCAGCCTTTGTGTAGCGGAGCAGAACCTTAGAGAGGAATGTTGGACTCTTTAAAATATTTTGATTAAAATATGCAGGACCCACGGAGCTATATAGGGTTCAGGAATTAGCTCTTTCAGGAAAGAGCGCCCCCCTCCTCTCCAGAAGGGGGGAATTAGAATGGGGCTGGGGAAGGGATATAAGAAGAGCAAAGAAGGCAGGGTAGCGAATGGGACGGGTTCCGAACAGCTTGGAAAAACTCCTGTGGCTCCATTGTCTCTCTAAAGCCAAAGAATACAAAGACATAAGCAATTCAGCCCTTCTCCCGTGATGGAAAACGTAAACCGTTGACATGGCTCCCCTGTTTAACTTGTTTAATTCTCATTTTAAATTCAGCACTATACCAGCCGTGTGAACTCTGAAGATTTCTTTAGTAATCCATTTTGTAGTTCCGAATCAAAAACAAAGTGAAAGGGTCTGACACAATTTGCTTTTATTTTTAGGCAAATCAACCCTGGTCATAGTTAATAAGGGGATTACAACCCAGACAGGTCTTTACAGATGTAATGTAAATCAACGGCAGAGCATAAAGAAACTGATCCCTTTTGATTGAAGTATGGTAAAAAGGCATGGACAAACTAGCAGCAGTAATCTGATTGTATGGCAATAAAACCACCATTTTCTGTCTTTCAGATAAAAATAATGTGGTAAATCCATGCAGTTCATGAGATGTAAAGGCAGATAAAGGGGGAAGCCATGGCAACATATAGATTAGCTTGATGTTAGAAATGACACGTCTCTGCAAAGGGTGTCGAGGCGAAGGCGCTCGCTCCAGGCTGTGGGGTATTATGTGAGAACCACGCAGACTTGGAAACTGGGATTAGGGAGTCTGAAAGCTCCACTTGTGGTCCGGCAGGGTGAAAGCAGGGAAGAAAAACTGCTCAGTTCTTGCTCATTGGTGGTGGATAATATGGCAAAGGTGGATTTCATTGGCCGCCTTTTTACAGATTGAGATTGGGGCTGATTAAAACTTCAGATCACTGCAGTTGTTAAGGCCTGGAAGATTTTTCCTTTTTAACTCCTGGCCTAACTGCGGCTGCCATTTCTGCAGGATTAACCGCCCTTCGCGATGCCTGCCTTAATCTATTTGGGCTTCAGGCTGGGACATGCTGGGAAGGAACAGAGACCAGAGGGGATAGGTAGGGCTGGGGTTATCTGAAAAGAAAACAGAGACCTTTTGATTTCAGCATCTTTCAGACCCTGCCCCATCACAAGAAGCAAAAGTAAACATTGCTCAGGGTCCCTCTCCCTCCGCCACAGAGATCTGCTGTTTTGTCCTTCCCACCCTGGAAAAAAATAGATCATAAAGTTTAAAAAAAAATAAAAGAGAGGGGGTGGAAATTTAGCTTTGATTCAAAGTAGTAGCTCTCTCTGCCAAAACCAGTCAGCTCTATCTAGAAGATATTTTACCCTTAAATGTGAGTCTTAGCCTTTGAGGTGGATGGGAAGGTGATAAAGATGTTAGTGCTGCCGAGCTCTGAAGTTGAAAACATCTCCAGGCTGTTAAGTCTTACTGCTCTCTGGCCTCAACAGCCCTGTAAATAAGCCGGAATTTAGTTTTTTGCTTTCCACACTTCCCATTCTAGTCATTAAACAAAGTCAGCCATTGAACCCATGATTGGCTTACACGCAGGGCGACATCCGCAATTGGGTCGAGCCAGAGAGGAAAGATGTGTGCTATTGCCTCCTTTTTGGCAAATTACAGAAAGGCCTTAGCGTTTCTTTAAGAGCCTGAACTCTTCAGACATGGAAAATAGCGAAGCCTGCAAACACCCCAAGTGTCTCTCTTGATGGAGTGGATCTTGGGTGTGTTTTCCAAAGGAGACTTCAATGCTGTTTTTGTCTTAACAACATGAGGGCTTTAGACTTCTGCTTCCATAAGTGAATGATGAAGATTCCCATTAAATCCTAAATATACTGTTTTAAACCCATTTCATTGATTGTGTTCCTAATTCTCAGCCGACCTGACCATCTGTTTGGGCTTGAGATACATTGCATTTGTTGCCTGGTTTTCTCATTGCTTTGAGAATTACTGGAGTCATTACTGTGTAGCTTTTATCGGCTAAAACATTTTGAAATTATTGCACAGGGACCTGCGGTATCCCGTGGCTGCTTGTTTCCCCTTCTTTTCTAATATAACTCAGTAACTTATATCAAAAGATCTATTTCATTTGTCCAGATTCATCAAAGAGAAGGGACATCTCCTAATTTACAAGCTGGTCACATCCTAGCACCTTGCATTCTGCATTTGACAATGATTGCTAATGGCCCATTCAACTAAAGTATTTGCTTGTTAACAGGGAACAGAACATGATAAATGTCCAGCAAGCTTGCGGGCCCCCTTCAGCTTTTCAGATGGAGACTGGTGCATATTTATGGCAGGCAAGTGACAAAAGAAGAAGCTGAATTGCCCTGGCCTCCAGCTTTCTATTAGGAACAGGGTTAAAGTGATTAAAGAAATGATGCAAGAAAGGCCTGCTATTTGTTTACTGACCCTCATCCAACATTTAGTTTTGCACGAGCGTATTTGAGAGGTATGATAGATAATAAAACTAGTCAAAGAGTGGGGAATCGATTGTGAAATGTGTTTCCATGCAGACAAAATGCCAGGGCAGCCTGTTTCTGTGGTTCCAGCAGAGAATCAGCAGTGCCTCTAAACTATTAAAATATTATCCTTTTCATGTATAAATTCCAATATATAATTCTACTCCAAGGCACTTTGTGGCTGGTGAATGAGTGAGTGCATCCTTGCCGATTGCAAAACACAAAACAAAACTCCATTAAAACAAAACATTGTTTCTGCCCTTGGTAATTCTCTATACAAAATATGAGGGAGACATTTGCAGACAAGAAGTATTAATAGTTTGCTCTGTGCATTCTCTGAGAGCATGGGTGGATTCTAACTCCGCAGTGAGGAGCATACGTTCAGAGCTCTGGTGGTTCTGTCACACATGAAACGGATCATTTCCTCCCATGCTACAGATAGACTGTGTTTTCTGTAGGAAGTGATTAAAGAATGCAGTTTCTTTAAATTATGATTTACATTCAATTGCATCCAGTTTTAATTACAGTATATGGCTCATATCTGTGTCATTCTTTCAATACTTGGCTAGTGAAGTCCCCACGGCCACTGAGGACTTAATTGGTGCCTTTCACGTACACCACTCCCAAGTACTCAGGGTATGAGCAGTTGTGAGCGTTACTGGATTTTTGAAACCAGTAGGGTCAACGTGTTTGTGTTGTGGGGAAGCAGGTGATTACAGCAGCTGTGTGGGACACAGCTCCCTGATGTCTGCCTACCCTGATGTTTCCAGTCCACGCCCTCTGCAGGCACCTAACCCACATGCATATCACAGGATTGCTGGCCTTCAAAGCACAGAGTGTCTTTCAGATTATCTCTTCCAGCCTCTCCTGTTAGTGCTGATGAAACTGAGGCACAATGTGGTTTTGTGACCTGAAAAAACTTCCAAATTTCAGTCTTTGCCCTTTCCACTGGCCTCCTGAATCAGAACCGCCAGTGAATGAGGGTTGCAGGACGAGTCATGGTCAAGTGAAGTTCAAAATCTGGCTGAGGATGGAGTTAGAAAATGTCGTTTTTCACTTAACTTCCAGAACTATATTTGGATGCATTTTAGATCAAGAACAAACAACTCCCATAGGCCTTGAATCCTTCCCCCTTTCTATGGGAAAATGAATCATCCTTATAATGGACTCTCAAGTAGAAGTTCCCTATTTCTCCTAGTTGTGTGTCTTTTCTTTTTTTTTTTTTTAATTTATTTATTTGAAAGGGAAAGCTACAGAGAGACAGGGGGGGAGAGAGGGAGAGAGGTCTTCCATCCGCTGGTTCATTCCCCATATGGCCGTAACGGCCAGAGCTGTGGTGATCCAAAGCCAGGAGCCAGGAGCTTCTTCCAGGTCTCTCACACAAGTGCAGGGGCCCAAGGACTTGGGCTATCGTCTATGGCTTTCCCAGGCCATAGCAGAGAGCTGGATCAGAAGTAGAACCATCTGGACTCAAACCAGCGCCCATATGGGATGCCGGCACTGTGGGTGGCAGCTTCACCCGCGCCTGCTTGGCCACAGCACTGGCCCCGTCTTTATGACATGGATCAAATGTGATGATCGCACATCTTACTTCTGTGCCGGGAAGGCACATTGCAGTTAAGCAGCCTTCGAAAGGGCTGGTGGGACACCTGATGCCTGTGCAAGTCTCCCCCAGCTGCGCTAGCTGAAAAGCCTGGGCAAACATTGCTTCATTTCATTAGACGAGGGACACAACCCAAGTCCATGTTGGCGGCTGCCTATCCTCTACCATTAGATATTTATCCTTCTGTTGACCTTTAGGGCACAGAATTGCCTGCTGGGCTTGTGCAGTTAGGCATTTCTGGGATTTCTGGAGTCTGTGGCAGGGATGGGGAATTTACATTTCTAACAGCTCCTGGTAGTGCAGGTGCTGGCACACCACACTTGAAGATCATCCCACTTTTAAAAGCTGTTTTGGGACCTCTTGTCTTGCTGCTCCCTGTCCTTTTCTTGGTTTGGGAGCCAGGAATAAAGTATCTAGGCCACTAATGGTGGATCATTCACTCATTAATTCTATAATACTTATTGATTGTTAGGCCTGATAGTAGGCTTTGATAATACATGGGATCTTCAAAGAATTCATTGGAGATTGTATATTTTGAAAAAGCTGTGCATGGATTGCAAATATTTTTTGCACCAAAACACTTAAATTTGAATTTGGTTTTTCTGCACGCTTTTTAAAGTACCCTTGTACAAAGCCCAACAATCACTACCTCCAGAAAATTAAACTCTAAGGCTAGTGGAGAGCAGAAACCAGAGCAGAAGCCTGTACCTTTCAGACTCAGATGCCTGGCCGGGGGGGCTGTGGCCTGGTGTGCTGGGGAGCAGGGCAAGACAGACTGGCACTCATCTTGAAGAGGCTCAGACAAGCATCCAGGGGGGGAGAAAGCTGAGTCTTGAAAGACAGGACATCTCTGAGCAAAGTACAGAAAATAACTGAAATAATGAATAGGAAGCCAGTCAAGGTAATACTGTTTCAGCTCATGGCAGCATGTGTCCCTGAAGTTCCCACCTGTGAACAGACTCCTTTACTTCATCTATCTGGTCTAAGCACAAAAGCAAATCTTGCAGACAGAACAAGTAGACCTGTGAGATCACTGACCTACTGAGTTCAGCCACTGTTTTAATGTGGGGATTATCAGTACCTATTACTTTTAAAGATGAGTGTGATAATGGATAGATTGAGTAATTCAATTTAGCAAAGACAGCGGGGCAAGAGCTGCTTTAGTTTAATCGGGAGCACATGCTTCGGAATTTGGTTGTGGGAGTCCAATCCCAGGTTAGCCTTTTGTTGCCTGTGCACCTTTGTGGTGGTATTACCTCTGTCTCTCCATTGTTCCATCTCTAAAATAGGGATGGTAATAAACAATACTGAATAAAATAGCCATAGAATTGTGCTATTGATTAAATGTATTTAAAGAGTTTAGCTCTATGTTTGACACAATGAACTAATAAATGTCAGATATTATTAATAAAAATTAACGGAGTATCTACTGCGTACCTGGCTTTGGTTCAAGTTGCCTTCCATGTCCAAAGGAAAAAAAAAATGAAAATACCCCGTTAATAAAGACATTAACATGACACTTTCACTTTTTCAACTCTGATGTCATGTTTTATGTCGTTTACCTGCTGAATTAATATGCACTGTTTCAAGGCCTTTTTTTTTAAATGTGCCAAATATTCACTATTTAAGTGCCTTTTTATTTCCTGTGTACTACAAAGCCAGACAGCCCCTCCTGTATGTACCCATTCAGCTATTTAACTATACACTGAGAGTCTCAGAGTCCATTTTGAGTATTCTCATAAAGGGTACAGTAGAAGGAATACATGAATTCCACCTGTAGAGAATTTTTGCATTAATATTACATGATATTTCTTATTTAGAAACCTGCTTACCTAGTGGACATCATTCATTCTAACAGCCATTGCGTACGGCATTCACTAGGTACCAGCTGCCCTTCTAACTGCTTGACAAATGCTCCTGGAAGTTTCATGGTAACCATAAGGTCCTTTTGTCTATCCCATGATACCACTGAAGAGATTGAGGACAAACTGATTAATGAACTTAACCCTATGTAGCTAATGAGTGGATTTGAACCCAGACATTTTGGTGCTGGATCCCTCTTCTTAATTCCATACTTCTTTTTATGCTGTTGAGTAATGAAGTTATGATATAACTAAATTAAGCATGTGCTTGCTCAAATCACTACTGTGTACAAGGTGGATGAAGAGAAAGGTTTGGGTATAATTTTTCTCTTTGCCATGTTGATTTATAGTCACTTTTTTACAATGGGCATGAAATTCTAAGTGGATCTTTGAATCTTTGAAATAACAAGGTTATATCCAATGGAAGCAGAATAATGATCCGCCCATTTAGAAGAGAGACAGTTATTACAACATGTAATATTTACAGATTTGTTATATTATTCCTTTGACAGTTAATATTTTACTTTTAAGAATTTAAATATTTGATTGTTTCTTGCTGGGAGAAAAAGAGGTCAGATTTTTGAGGAGACTTGCATTTGGTTAGATGCTGAGTATGTCGAGCTAAGGAGAGAGTATGACATCTTTTTCAGAGTCTAGTCACAATTAAATGCCATTTTATTTTGGATTTTGGGATCTGTGCCAGCTTCCAGCTTGTCAGAACTGAGAAGACTCAAATCAAGTCCAGGCCTATTTCTACAGCAAACTGGGATTCTGGCTCCTTGCCTGTGGATTCATTCAGTACAGCCCATCTGGCTTTTGATGTTCTGCAAGTTTGGAGCAGTTTGTTTAAGGGAGCCGGGCCCTGAGTACTGGTGGGCCTGGGGTTCTCTTGACTGAGTGGCACCTCTCTGCATTGTCACCGCACTCATCAACTGCTCACCTGTAGAACATTCGGGCCACCTCGTCATTCCTCTGAGAACACAGGGGCCCCAGTGCATCCTCCTCCTCCTTCTCTTTAGTTCAGCTGTACCACTGCTGGAATAACTTGGAGCATTTAACTACTGGGTATTTCAGGGTTCTGGTCAAAGTGATTCCAGGCTCTGTGTGGTGACCAAGCAGGAGATAACCATATTGCCCACAAGGTTACAATGGAATGTGGTTCACATTTTTATAAGATGCCTAGTGTTGGAGTGTTGGGTACCATAAGAAAACTGTTTTGTAGCCTACTTTTGTCTCTGTCTCTCTCCCGTATCTTCGCCTAGCTCCCCATCTGTGGCAAAGCCATAAGATACGCAGGAATATGTCATTCACCTATGTTAGACCTGGCACTGACCCTTCTCTGAGCCCAGCAAGCAGGAAGTGTCCAGGGACAGCCACTGGGGAAGCAGCTGCCCCCAACCTCCTAACCTGCGTTGCCTTACAATGCTTACCTGGCAGGGAGAGGCCTTCTTACATCAAGAACTGAGATTTTTATCTCTTCTCATACTTCACTTGCCAATTTATTCATTCTTTCATTACACAAACAGCTAGTGAGCACCCAGTCTTCAGAGGGAGTCGGAGCCCAGGGAGCAGAGGTCAGCAGCCGGAGAGCAGGCGTGGAGTCCACTGCCTGTAAGCTCTCAGCGTTCTTTTCCCCATCAGAGGGGAGCGGCTCCTTTTCATGAAGGAGTGAACTGTTGTTCTGAATGGGTAAACAACCCTAACCCTAACCTAACACAAGCGTGTTGGTGGGAGTGAAGGGCCCAGGGAGAGTTGATCTACAAGCTGCACGCCCTGTGGCCCTGTGACTCTGGGTTGTGATGTTGCTGTGCACTAAAGGAGAGCTTCTTTGCATTTTTTCAGGTTTTTAAAATGCCACAGCATTCCCCAGGTGATTTACATATGCCTTTCATCTCTGTGATTTTCCCCACTCGCTCAAATGCACAAATGCTTGTGTCTAAAACAACAGAAAAGCAGCTAGCAGTGGCCTATGAGCTCCCTTCTCTATGAAAGCCATTTTTCTCTCTGGAGCCTCGCCTATAAATAACGTGGGTGCCACCTTCCTTTATAGACTCTTGCAAAAAGCATGGTTTGGAACAAGACTGTACAGGTGCGGACAGATTACTGTTGGGAAAGAAGCTGTCAGTGTCTCTGGGGTTATGAAATCCTCATTTCCAGAGTGGAGCCAGCCTGATCACCAAACCAGCAGGACAGAGTTTAGCATTCGTGAGGTCACTCCCTGTCTTCACTTTCCCACTGCCTGTCCCAGCCTTGCCCTTCAAGCCCCCAAACTCCCCCATGTCCAGCTTCAACATTGCTGAGAGGGCTTTTGTTGGGGGTGGGAGGATGCGGAAGTGTGATCAATGCTATACAAATGAGGGTCTTTTATTTTGTGATAGGTTGTTGATAATTGTTCTTAGTTTCACAGCAGAGATTTAACTAGTCTCTGCTAACCTGCAAAAAGAACAGGAAACAGTGATCTCTGCGTCACTGAAGTCTGACTTGCAGATAATTAAGAAGGTATGTTTTCATCATCAGCTTGTTACAGGCATGCCCTTGTGTGAATGGAAGGTTTTTATGACAGCAAAAATCATATCATGGATAAAAATGAAGTAAATACTTGTGTTATTTTCCTGGAAAAAAAAATGTGTAAACTACGAGGTATTATTTTGGAGTGTTTTAAAATAAAATTTACTTTGGCCACTACCAGTGTTTTGAGCATTATATCACAAATAAAAAACAAGATTAACATCAAAAGGAGTCAGCTTTCATTCAGTTGCGCAGCACTGTAGGCTGTGAAATTTAATATTATTTTGACTGGGACAGTAATTGTAGAGTGACAGAGGAAAACGGATTAAGTTTACATGAGAGTATACACAACAGCACACACAGACTCTGTCAATGCAAGTTGAGGTCATTGGGCCAAGAATTGGGTCCTGGAGCTCTGTCATTGCAGATTAGAGTTTGATAAATAAAACTTACTTTAAACTTTAGGTTAATTGCGTTTTCCCCCACATGTGTGCATGCATAGATGAAGAGACTCAATGGCCTCACCTTAAAGAGTTGCTAAACTGGTTTGTGCACCCATGGGCTCACCAGGCCTTTGAATTTCTGTGCTTCTCATCTTTCTTCTTCTTGAAAAGATTTTGCTTGTCATTGGTGTGAAGTTTGAAACCCACACCCCCACTCCCTGGCTTTTGGACTTAGAACACTATAATGGGCCCCAATTGTGTGGCTGGCTTTTAGGCCCCTCTGCTTGTCCTTGAATAAATGGGGTTCATGTTGCTGATGATATTTGTTTTAGAAAAAGCGTGGAAAAGGGGGCACCTGTGAAAACAGGCAATTGTTCCAACACACCTTTATATTCAAATTAAAGCAGGAAGTGTCCATGTCAGCCTCCAGCTGCTGCCTTATTTCTTGGGGCAGCTAAAGCCACCGAGAAGATGGTGGTGCACTTGCTGCAGGTTTTATGGTAATTACTTGTTACTGTAAGCAGTGGTGTCTGGTACCTAATTCTCTATGAACCTGACACCCTCTTGCTACTCCCCAGGATTTCTCTGGTTTCAGAGTAAGTCCTGTGTAGAAACTTGTTCTGAAGTTAAAGTGCAAAAGGGGGCAGTAAAGTGCTATCCACAGAAAAAGGAAAATAAATTTACCCATTATTTCTTATGGTAGCTATTGCTCCTGTCTGTCATGGGCCCTACTCTTATTTATTTATTCTTATTAAAACAAAACTCTTGTTTGGGGCATTTCAAGAATACCTTATTAAGCTGTAGCAGCAGCCCATCCTTAAAATGGTAGTAACGTAGCACTGACTATCCTGCCTGTTTATGACATGTGCCATCAAATGCACATGATGCAGAGTCAGTCTTTGGGAGTATTTTTGTATTCCCAAGTGCACAGAACACTGCAGGAAGGATCCTTGGTTTCTGTGTTAACGCTGTTCTGGCTCCATGTAGATGGGCAAGGTCAGAGGGCACAGTGGAGCTAGGGGTCAGGGGTTGGCCTTATCCAGGCCAGCGCTCTGGTGGCCGTTGGAAAGACCTGGATTACAACAAGACTGCTTTTTTCAGAGTGCATGTCCTCACGCAGAATCTCTAGTATCCAGCTCTCACACTGACTTCTCTTCCTCCCTCTGCCTGGGGGTGTTTAATTAAAATAAGAATAAGCATTTTCTAGAAAAAGTACATGCTTCCCAATACGTTATAAACTCAAATTGCTCTTAACACAGAACACTGGCTTGGGAATTCTCACATGACTTGGTTTGCTAACTGCTAGGGAGAGTCTGCTGCAAAGCTGAAATGAGGTTCCTTGAAATATTAGCTCCCAGATTTGTGTAGTTAAGTGATGAATATAAACACATTCATCCCATATTTTTTTTTTATTTGAGTAAATAACTTGCATGTCACTAAAGCTTTTGGGGTACGCAGAAGTTGATTTCTTAAATAGGCCACCAGTCTGTGCTGATTTCATTTATTTGTTTCCTAAGGAATTGCATCAAAAAGTTAAAAAGTCTACAGTCCTGAACTACTTTAAATGTTTTTTTTGTTAAAAAAAAAAGTTTATTTTTATTTATTTGAAAGACAGAGTTACAGAGAGAGGTAGAGCCAGAGGGAGAGACAGACGTATTCCATCTGCTGGTTCACTCCCCAAATGATCACAACAACCAGAGCTGAGCTGATCCAAAGCCAGGAGCTTCTTCCAGGTCTCCCATGCAGGTGCAGGGGCCCAAGGACTTGGGCCATCTTCTACTACTTTCCCAGGCCATAGCAGAGAGCTGGATTAGAAGAGGAGCAACCAGGACTCGAACCAGCACCCATATGGGATGGTGGCACTGCAGGCAGAGGATTAACCCACTGTGCCACAGCACCAGCCCCTAAATGCTTCTTTTTAAAGTCTGACTTATGAGAGCTACTTCAAGAAATTGGTACAGTTTTTTTCTAAAGCTATACATTTTTTTTTTTAAAAAAAGTCCAGTCTGCTCACAAGCTTTGAATGCTTATTGCAGAGAATTTTGAAAGGTAAAAAAAAAAATTCTCCTAGACCTCCGTCTAGTAGCCCAGAGCAGTTGCAGTTGGAGACCAAGCTGTCAGTAACATGAGCAGGGTGACATACCACCGTGTATTTCTTTACATATGTCTGTTTTCAATTGAGATTAGCCATCTACTTAGTTCTTGTGTACAGTCATGCATCACTCAGCAACAGGGACACATTCTGGGAGATGCGTCAGTGATTTCATGATTGTGCGACCATCAGAGTGGATGCACACAGACTGAGCTGCCTACAATGTCACTGAGTGATGTGATCAGACCTTATGGGACCACTGTCAAATGTGCAGTCCATCATGAACTGAAATGTCATTATGCGTTGCATGACTGTGCTCTGAGGATTAATTCTGAAATGAAAGGCAAAAGCAAATTAATTCTCTGTGGAAAAGTAATATGTAGTCACTCAATTCTTCCTTTGCTTGGCAGTTTGCTGCAGAGAGAGAGAGCCTCCTGTACAGGTCTCGAACTCAGCTCTCTACCCCACCCTTGTTTCATATCACCTGCACAGTGCAAATGGCAGAATTCCCCTTGTGCTGTTGCATGAGTAACCTGCACAACTGATGCAGCAGTAGTAAATATTGTACTCACGCAGGTTTTGTATGCACAGTATTGGGTAGCAGTGGCTCTGCCTGAGCTGACACTTCGTCAATAGAAGCTCTTACACAGCATTTCCGAGACGCGCCTTCGTTGGGTCTGTCTGGAGGGGCTTTGCCTGACCCTGGTCTTTGTTTGGACAGAGACACTGGTTGTTGATACAGTGGTCTGTGTCTGTTCGTTCTGATCTGTCTGTATCAGCTTGACGTTTGCATTCGATTACCTACATTTTCACTTGCCAGTGTTTGTGTGGCGACTTGGGCACATTCTTGGTTGTGTCCCCTGCCACCCCCTTTGCTTCCCTTGGGAAAAGCAGCAGGTCACTTCCTTTCACCATGGATTTTGCAGACTGCAGCAGGGAGTGGTATTCTGGGGTTTGGGTGTTCTACGTTAACCTACCTGTGCTGGCCAAGCTGAAGGAACCTGCTTGAAGTCGTGGAGGGTGTGTCCCGGGGCACGTGTGGTTGGTCAGGAGCATACAGGAGTGGGCAAAGCAGAAAAGAGGAGCCACGAAGGGCAGCATTTGTTTGGGAGAGAGGAGGGTGCACTTTGGGGGGGGTCACTAAACAGTTATCACGAAACATCCAGTATTGGCTGCCCACCAGTGTTACTATTATGCTGTGCAAAGTTTAGAAACAGATACAGCAGCCACTGTATCCATCTGATTCGCAAGCACGGGCGAGCAGTGGTAGCACCCCACTGGCTGGCAGAATAATGCAGATTTGACGTGTGGCCCCTGAACTCCCAGTGGGGATGAGAACTTCCTGCTAAATTCTTCACTAACTCTGCTGTGTTCTAGTCTATTAACATTAAGAATGTTTTCTTGCATAATAACTGTAAAGGTTTTTACAGTTAGGATTGTGAAGTCGAAATGTCAAATTTATGAGAGATTTAATTTAGATTACTAAATCCTAATGTCTCATTTAGATTATTTGAATTATACACAGTGTTCCACATGAAAGTATTGGAGTCATGGACAAAATTTGATAGGTAGTCCAAGAGTAAAAAATAGATCATAATATCAAATCATTTCACCGCAGGCATGTTAGCTTTGGCAACCACGCTGCAGAGGGCCTGGTTTTTTCCACATTCTATTGTCTGCATATCTGATTCAAAGTCATGACATCTATTGTCTTGCTTGAGAATGATTAATGGGGAAAAACCATAGGAGTTGCCGGTTTCTATTCAGTGTGGCCCTCTCCCCCCATAACATCTTCCCAGGCTCCCAGGGATAGGCACCGTTGCCTGGGAGGCAGTCATGGGTGCTGAGCTTCCCCCTCCCAGAAAATGAAGAGTGTGTTGGTTCTGACCTGGACGAGCCCATCCGGAGAGCAACATGGCTGGCTGGCTATATTCTCCCTCCTCTCTAGGACCTGAAGCCTTGTTGTCTTTGCTTTTCATTTTGGGTCACAGATCAGCAGACTTCACCAAAGAACACTTCTGTTTTTTGTTGGCGTGAGGTTTACCAAGAACACCTCCCAGGTGTGATGTGGGTTGCAAGCACAGAGGCTGGTCCTGTGCTCTCTTGGGTTGCGAGATGAACACCACTTCAACACCCAGAAATCTATGTTTGACATCCACCAGGAGCCGGTTATCATTATTGTGCTTTTAAAACACTTTCAAAGTCAACATAGGGTAACTGTATTGAGTATTACAAAATATTCAGGACATGTATGACATGTATATGCTATGCTGTCTGACTTATAGTCTCTAAGCAATCTCAAAGTAGTAATATAAGTATATACTCCCGGGTTTCAAAAACAGAACTGTGTTTACTGACTTGTTTATAACATACAGGACTCATTGTGTTTCATTTAAAAAATGGTATTATTGACTTTTCATATACCACCTTCTATTTGCATAAATTGAGTAGAGTCCATCTGTAGCTCTCCTTGTAAAACACAGCTTAAAGTGCAGTTGGCCTGTTTCCTCCCCATCTTTTGGGTTCTTGGCCTCCTGGGGCAAGGCGCGGATACCAGGTGGCCCCGCCATGGGCTGTGGTCTCAGACGACCATGTCAGAAGCAGCTGGCTTCCCTGTGGCTCTCACCAGCCTGCCTGTGTATTGGCTTTCCCTTGATTTTCCTTCACTTCATGCCGTATCTATGTAAAGCTTGATTTAGAGAAACATGTGTTGCACAAAGCCAGGTTTATACTTTAATGTGATGCAGTGAGAACTGAAAATGTACAGGGAAGGGGGCTTTTCCTGTCGTTGACATCGGGCCCCAGTGTAGCTTTGTTTTGCATGTGAGGTGCGCGTGTTGTGCTTAAATGAAGATAACGTGATGGAAGGTGCTTTGATCAGGGCTTAGCCAGTGACTGCTCAAGAGCAGCAGTGTTGTGATTAGTGGTTCTGCAAGTGGTTAATTGCCTTGCATTTTAAGCAGGGTGAGATTGTAGAAGGCTGTTGATACTAAGAAGTTCTTTAAAAAGGAGTCAGGGGCCAGCGTTGTGGTATGGAGGGTAAAGTCAGGGTCTGTAACGCCAGCATTCCAAATGCACATTGGTTCGAGTCCTGGCTGCTCCACTTTTGACCCATCTCCCTGCCAATGACCTGGGAAAAGCAGCAGGTGTTGGCCCAGGTTCTTGGGCCCCTACCATGTACGTGGGAGACCCTGATGGAACTCCTGGCTTTAGCCTGACCCTTCCTTGGCCATTGCAACCTTCTGGGGAGTGCACCTGCAGATGGAAGATAAACTTTCCTGTCTCTCCCTCCCTCTTTCTCTCTGTAACTCTGCCTTTCAATTAAATAAGTAAATCTTTAAAAACAAAGGAGTCAGCACTCCCTCCGCTTAGCTCCATGGACTGCAGAAGCTGGGTGGTGTCCTCTGGAAACCTCATCTCTGCTCTCCAGCACACCCTGGCCTCCAACCCTAAGTAGTTCTCAGAATTCCTGTCACGCCTATGATCTGCACCGAGTTGGTGACCCTTAATGTGGCTTATATTTGTGCAAATGTTAGCTTCATTCGTAGGTTCCCCCCCCCCCCAACAAATACATTATTTATTGAACATCTATCATGTGTCAGTCCCTTGGGCATTTAATGGTTTGACTCAGACACACAGGAAACCCCTCTGCCCTCAGGGAGATTCGTTGCAAATTGCTGGTGGTCAGTTTAGTGAAGGCTGCACGCACTGTTGGCCTGGGCGAGAGACTGTGGCTCTGGGCTCAGCCACATTCTGTCCACAGGGAAACAGTGATCTCGTCAGTTAAAGTGACTTGTGTGCTAACTATATATATATGTGTGTGCGTGTGTGTGTTTGTATAAAGTAAACCTGTAAATCACCCATTTGTATTGACTGGATCGGATCCATTTGTATTGATTTTTATAAAGAAGCAGACTTTGGATAGAAGCAGCTGTGGATATTGGAGGCATTTAGAAAGTGAACCGGTGATGGGAGAGCTACCTCTTTCTCTCTTTTTTCCCTCCCTGTCTTTCTTTTTGTCTGTCTCTCAAACAAATTAAAAGTTTTCAGTATCTTTATGAAGGACATAGGATCTTGGAAGCATTTTAAATGAAGAGCAAGCTCTGTTAGCTGCTTTGTAGGCGTAGTGGGTGCTGTGGAGGGTGTAAGCCCTGGAGAAAGTACACAGCTTGGGAAAAGCTAGGATGCATCTTCCCTGAAGAGCCCCATGGACGGGCAAGGAAATGGGTACATCTGGCTTGGTCAGGATCCTGAACTCTGAAGCCTGGGGAGCCCCCAAGGAGGTCGATGGACAGTAAAAGCTGCCTTGCCAAAAGAGCCAACAGACGAGGGAGGTGCAGGCATCCGGGCCCCAGCCTTGTGGTGTGGGCCCCTTGCTACCATGTTGCTCTGTGCCAGCTTGGAAGGCAGACACAGGATGGAAAATGTTTGGGCAGGAATTGGCCCCTGGATCGGCTATGCACTGATTTCCTAAAAAGGCCAAGGCATAAGACACAAGAAAACGGAGTGTCAGTAAGTTGAGTGGCTTGATGCTCCAGGCTGTTAGTTCGTGCCATGCATCTCACCACTGGTGTTCAACCACAGGGACTTAGCAGGGTCACTGTGGGTGGGGAAGGCGCAGTCACAGAAGTCCAAGAGCCTTGTCCAGACATATTGGTACCGCATGTTCTACACATTGAGTTGACAGATGCCCACAGAGAAGAAGGTTTGACGTTTAGGAGGTTGAGCAAATGCCCTGGTGAAGACGTTCAGATCCCTGGAGGTGAACTTTGAGAGTCTCTCTCCAGAAAACTGTGGCCAGAAAGGTCACAGAGAAGCTGCCATTGAATAAGCCATGACTGGCACTTGTGGGAAGTTCTAGAGAATTCAACAGGACACACGCGAATGTTTCAAGTCTGTTATTATTTTAAAACACACACTTTGAGTTCTGCTTCAAAGAAAGATGTTATGCTAGATGATTCCCCCTGCTCACCACTTCTTTTTGAATGAATGTTGTATCTTGCTTGAAAAAGGGTGGGGGGAGAGACACCCTTTCTGTGGAGTTGTTGGATAACATTCCCCAGAGAATATTGGCTTTCAACAAGAATCTATGATATAATTTCTGTTATGCTTTGTGCTGCTTCATAACCACTCTCGTGCACTTTTCAGAAAATTAATCCCATTCATTAGCATAAGCCATAAGCTCTTACCTCAGTATGGATCTGAAATTGGGGGTGCCCGTCCCCCTGTCTTTCTCTCTCTGAGTGAATGAGGAGCCTGCAGTCCTCACGGCTGGTGGGCTTCCCTGGTGAAATAAGCCTTGGGTTGGAAGTATTCAGAGGGGGTGCTTTGTTCTAGGGCTTTAATATTTTAATGAGCCTGCAGGCTTGGCTGCTTACGGAGGAGCTGGGATTTCTGAGTGTGTCGTTAGTGTTAGCACTCCTAGAAGGATGTTCATTAGGAAGCTCTTGTTTCAGTTTCTCGGAGAAACTCCCCATTACGATAGATCTTTCAGCAGCATGGCCAACAAGGAAGAGAAGGAGAAGGGGAGCTTTGGGCTGTAAGCTTTAAGGGGATATTGTATCAGTAGTCTTCAGTTCCAAAGATTTGCTTCTAAGAATTAATTGGAGCAAATACATCTCAAGGGAGGGGGGAGAGGAAGACTTGTAGAGCAAGGACAGTAGCTGTTGTCCCTGCAAGTAGAGGACTCTTCGTTTGCAGCTGAATCAATATTACAACTAATTATTTCTGGTTATCCTTTATGGGTTTGTAAGACATTTCTTTTGTTCATCGTAATAAAAAACCCATTGTTTGATCAGTGACTGACTAATTATGATAAGTAATTCGAAACATTCTTGATGAAACTTGTCTGTTAATTAACATCCACAGCAAATGGAAACTAACAGGACAACAACATATTATTAGTGCATCCCCTGTTCCCTGGAATTGACAAGATCTCTCTGTGGCATGCCCAATAAACTAAAGCTGCCAATGGTTAAAAAATAACAAACAGGTGGGAAGGTCTGACTCACCATGGAGGAAAAGTCATTGTAAAGTTACACAAAGGAGTACTGAAATATTACAAGTGAGGGGGCGGAAAAGAAATGTCAGCAGGTTGCCTGATCCTATTGCCTAGAGGGAGGAGAGCGGCTTCTTTCTTTCTTAAAAGCCTAATTCCTGAATACATTCATGAACCAAGAGACTTTTGGTAAATAAAAGCATGGACTTGAACAGTTGTAGTTGGGAATGTTGGTGCTGTTTGACTGAGTTGTGACTATCATTGGCACCGTGAATTTTTATCAACTCACTGGCATTTTCTTTTTATGCTTTTAGATTTCTACCTGGACAAGGACTGGTACTATATCCACAGATAGGAGACAAATTGGATATTATATGCCCCAAAGTGGACTCTAAAACTGTTGGCCAGTATGAATATTATAAAGTTTATATGGTTGATAAAGACCAAGCAGACAGATGCACTATTAAGAAGGAAAACACCCCTCTCCTCAACTGTGCCAGACCAGATCAAGATGTAAAGTTCACTATCAAGTTCCAGGAGTTCAGCCCTAACCTCTGGGGTCTAGAATTTCAGAAGAACAAGGATTACTACATTATATGTAAGTATCAATCTGTTTGTTTATTTTACAGACATTAAAGCTAAATAGGTTTGTATGTTTTTTGTTTATTTTAAATTATTGTGGAAAGAATCTTTGCTGAACAATTGCCCTTTTTTTGTTGTTGTTCAAAGAAACTTTGATTGATTTGGGGACCCTGTACTAACAGTTAATTAAATATAAATACCCAAAGGGGGAAAAAAAACTCTTAGAATTCTTATAGTATTGAAATTAATGGATTATATGAATATGCTTAGCGTCTCTGCCAACAAAACCATTTTTAAGGACCATTGGTGAGATTTTGACAGGTGAATCTTGAGCAATGCCTTTTCTCTCCATCCATCCATCCATCCATCTGTCCGTCCGTCCATCCATCCATCCATCCACCCACCTAGAGTGGATTCTATGTCAGAAGCTGTGCTTCAGTGGCAGGGGCTCACCAGTGAGTAAGATGGTAATGGTACATTTGCCTCGTAAAGTTACCAATCCAGAGAAGATGGAGCCCATGGGTTGGAGGGATGGGGGTTCCAGGCAAAGCACCGCTGTATGTGATCAGTTAAAACCAGAGTTAGAAGAAGATAAAACGGGTTTGTTCAATGAATTCCCCTCCACCAAGCCATGTAATAATTTGGTGCATTGTTTCAGGACCGGATGATCTGTAGCCACTGGGTAGTATTTAAAGCTAACTGTTAGGGCAGTGAAGGCCAATGGTACTCAGGCCCAGCATAGATGCCTACTAGTGGTAATCACATGTTGGTGCCAAGCGAGGATCATCCCCAGGGCCCTGGGCCATGTCAGAGTGAAGGCTGGGAGACTGAGAGAGCTGTTGGCATCATCCAAGTATGAAAGCTGCTTCTTAATTTCTTTGGTTTCCAGTTTTACTCGTACCTGAGTTCTCCATTTATTTCCATAGACTTGAGCTCATTAGGGAACCGCTGTCTGCTGGCCTGGCTCCCCTACCTCTAAGTGATCAGATTGCAAGTCTGGCTTTTTCAGTCCGCTTTTTTTAAACAGAGTCAATAATTCACTGAATACTTACCTAGTTCTCTGTAATAATACTTTAAAATACATTAATAATAAAAACAAAGGTGGTTGTGGACACCTAGCTATTTTGTCTGTTGATGTAAAATAGCAGAGAGTCTGAAAACTTATTTTTATTAAATATTTCATTTATTTTGAAAGGCAGGGTGTCAGAGAGAAAAAGGGAGAAATGGAGAGAGAAATCTTCCATCCACTGGTTCACTCCCCAAGTGACGACAGTGATCAGGGCTGGTCCAGGTCAAAGCCAGGGACCCAGAACTCCATGCAGGTTTCCCACATGGACAGCAGGGGCCTGACTACTTGGGCCATACTCTGCTGCTCTCCCAGGTGCATTAGCAGGGAGCTGCGTCGGAGGCAGAGCAGCCCAGACTTGAACTGGCGCTCTGATAGGGGACGCCAGCATCAGAAGTAGCAGCGTGTGCCACAACGCTGGCCCCTGAAAACTGACTTTTAAAGCCAGCTTAATATTTAGGGAGTAGCTTACTAAGAAGAAGAAAGAAGTGGTAGCTTATGTATTTAAGGGAAAATTATCATAAAACAAAAATGAAAACATTCTAAGATGAAACGCAGCAGATGGGGTGGTAAAGTGTACAAAATAATACGGCAATCTTTGAAAATATAAAAGTTATGAAGTAAGACAAATGAAGACTTCAAGCTTTTTGAAGCCTAACAGTGTTTTCCTTTTAAAGCCTTTTTAACTAAGATTTTTTTCGATGCACACTTAGGATTAGTTTGACATTTATAGGACCCAAACCTGACCTGTGCTGAATTACCGTAGCTATTGCCGCTGGGTGGGATAGGAGGAGAAAGCTGGGGTGCCTGTAGAGTGGGTGCACTGAAGTTGGAATGTCTGGCGCTGGTGAATGGCTGTTCCCCAAACTGTGGCCGCAGCCCCAGTCCACAGGTTGGCCCTCGCATGCTGGGAAGCCAAGAGACCCAAACGGCTTGTCTGCTCTCTCTCTCACTGGTGACCTCATCCAGATGACTATAAATTCTACAGTCCCATGGAATCCAAGTGGGATTTCAACAAACATGAAGGGTTAGCCTTAATTCTGAAATAATATGAAAGAAATTCAGGTTAATGAATGATTTACCAACATCTCTTTGCCTAATGTAGTCAGCATTTAATTACTACTCTTTGTCATTGCACAAGAGACCTGTGTTTAGCAGTACAGTTTAACTTATAATTATTATATTAATCTATACCATAATGGCATTTCTTCTTATTTTTTTGGAAGTTTATTGTACAGCATTGACTGGGCTCACTGAAGGTAACTGAACTGCTCTGTCCTCCAAAACTTATCTTAGAATTATGATTTACATATCGCTTCTTGGCCTTTTGGCTAACATCAAGTGTAGAGTTACGATTTACATGCAGAAGCTCATGGTAACCTGGATGAAGGAATCTTCAGATAGAGTTGAGGATTTCATGCTTGAAACAACAAGGGGCTGTTTGAGTGCTGCTGGGTGGGAGGCTGTCCCAGGGCTGGGTCAAGAGCTCAGGGCTCAGCTGTTTGCCAGGAAGTCCAGGGAGTTGAAGGAAATTCACTGCACCATGGGCATCCTCTAGAAGCCAGATTCTTAACCATGCCTGTGGCAAAGCTCATAGCCATACAAATTTCCCTTGAAAACAAATGGGAAATGAGATGAGCAAATTTTTATAAGGAGTTTTAAAGATTAATGTTGACTTTGCATTACTTCTTCAGGAATCCCAAGGCACCAAAACAATTAAGGGATTTGTAAAAGTCACTGATTTCCATATCACACACACACCCGTACACAGTGTCACAGTCTATCCTGTCTTACTGTGAGGAGGAGAGGACAACTCAGAGTCACAGGTGTATTCCTAGCACTTGAAAGCATTGATGTACTTTTTACAGTAAATTGTATTGACATTGAGTTGCTGTGAGGTACACTACACATACTTAGCTCTGAAGCTCAATGTCTAGTTGATAAGCACCTTTACCACTGAACTGATTATTAAGTTAATTGCTACTCTGAGCTGGTTCATTTCCAAGAGAAGGAAGAAGAGGAATGATGGTTTGGAGTAGTTCTCTTATCTACTCCAGTGGGGAGTCATCCAAGCAGACTGCACATGGTGTTGGGTAATTGCCTAGATGAGCAGTGTTTCAGACATATCAGGCCAGGAGCCTGTCCTAGTTTCTAATTCTGCTATTGAAAAAGTCAGCATTCCTCAGAGCTTTGATTTCCATCTCCAGAATATTTTCATTGTTGGTGGTGTTGTGGCTCATGACGCAATCTCTTAGTTCCAGCCCGTTTGTGGCTGGTCCAATGAAGGACCATGTGTTGTGTGGTTTTTCTCCAGCTGAAATGGACAGAGTGTGCTGTGAATTCTGGTTTGTAGTGCTACCTGACTTGAAAGGTGGTCTTCATACTTTTGAGTGTTAGAAGTAAATATTAATTTTTAATTGCAACTGTATTTTTAAACCTACCAAGAAGCTAGTAAAATCCCTTAGGAAATAACATGACACAACGATAGGCAACCTCATTAATCCTTCTCATAGATGATTATTTGCTTTGACATGTGGCAAAATGATACAAATGGGTTTTCTTCGTGTTTAGAATTGACTTTTTCAAGTGACCTATTTCAGTAATTAGCCTTGAGCCTAATTTGCATAATAAAATCTCCCAATCTTGACATGAAGGAAGGTAAGGATGTTAATGATCATTTGGTCGGAAAGCCTCCTGTTCTGCATTTTATTCAGATCATTGATCCTCTTAAATCCATGGACAATGTTTTGCATACCTGATGGTCATTGTTATTATGTCTTCAAAAATGTTTAAATGTTTATGAAGCACCTGTTTGTTCTGAGATTGCCCATTTCCAAGGCAAGCTGTCTTTTTTTTTTTTTTTTAAGATTTATATTCATTTGAAAGGCAGAGTTACAGAGAGGCAGAGAGAGGGAGAGAGAGAGAGAGAGGAGTCTGCCATCCTCTGGTTCACTCCCCAGATGGCCACAACAGCTGTAGCTTAACCAATCTGAAGCCAAGAGCCTGGAGTTTCTTCTGGGTCTTCCACATGGGTGCAGGGGCCCAAGGACTTGGGCCATCTTCCACTAATTTTCCAAGCCGTAGCAGAGAGCTGGATTGGAAGTGGAGCAGCCAGGACTTGACCCAGGCAAGCCTGTCTTAGATGTGGTAGATATTCCAGTTAACGCTGGGAAAGCATCCCTGTGTCTCCAGCTCCATCCACAGTGTTGTCTTTGAGGCTCTTTCTGTGCTTGATTTACAGTTTCATTTTGGTGGTGACAACCTAGAGCTGGGTAGGTCAACAGGTGGTGCACTGGCACTTAGCTTCTATGCTGAAGGCTCCATTGGGTTGATTACCAAACATTAGCATCAGTGACACCACCAAGATTATGAATCAGGAATAGATGGAAAATGAATGCTGTTGTATTAATACTTTTTGAGTGTAGTGGCCACAGCAGAGCTATTAAATGAAGAAAGCTACATTCACAGAGCATCTTCCAGTTTCAGCCTATGGGTTTTGCATTATTTTGTTCCAGGTTTGTAGCCAGGGCATGATCTTGTGGCATAGTATTTCCGAATATTGTTTGATTGAAGTTGTTCTATACAGTGCACACCCTGTGGGGTCATAGTGATCATTTTTAGAGGCATCCCTCACTTTCCATGCCTTAGCAAACTCTCTTGAGAAGCCATGGATCTAGAGGAGTTACCATTTCTTAGGCTCCCCTGTTGATTTAGTTGTCTGAATGTTTTTTTTTTTTTTTTAATAAGAACCTGTAAAACTGGAAGACTTCACAAACAGCTTTGCTATTTTGGGGGGCGTATAATTCTACTGAGCAAAACCACAAAGTAAAATACCCTCATATATATATAACAAAACAATATTATTTAAGAAGCAAAACAAAACAGTAGATTCTACATTTTTGTTGAGCATATGTGTTGTTCTTCTGTTTTTCTTTTCTGTTTTTTTTGATTTAATTATTTCTGGAGAGTAGGTATGGGAAATTATACTAAAATATATGGAATGTACTATAATCTCTTTCCCTAGCAAAACTGTTATGGGTTCTTTTAAGTGTCTGTTTCTGTGTAGTTAAGTTTTAGGATATCTAAGAATGTATGACCTCTACAAATGGATGATATACTTTATTAGATAAACTGTTCATATATGCTAAATATAGCAAAAACCAAATTTCCATCACTAAAAATGATCAAGTTTAGCAATATAACAACATGGACATGTTACTTCTGTCTTTTTCACTTAGAGGTGGGAGCTTATGTTTGATACCTTGCACGTAATTGCTAAGTTCAAGCACTTAAACACAAATTTTTATTTTTTATCCACCATGGTCATTTTTGTAATAGAATCTACAAGAATCAAAAGCAGAGCCAGACTAAAACCCAGGGACTCTAACATGGGATGGAGTCATCCCTAACCCTGTCTTAACTAATGTGCCAAACACACACTCCAGTTCTGAGCTCCTGAGTCTCCATCAGTAGTAACTTAACCTCTGTGGGGATGATGATTGCACCTGCCCCATGGAGTTGATTGGTGTTTAAATGGAGTGAGGCATATAACACGCTTGCACTTCATGCTTTGCACCAGACTGGACCACTAAAAGTTAACTTTGGAGCACAGAAGGGTGTGAGATGGAAGATGGGACGTACCTGTGCTGTGCTGTAAGCTGGAGGCAATGAGAAAATGGCCAAAAACCATCCTTGATTCGAAGTCCTGCCATTTAATGAAATGCCAGAGAGTTTACAAGTTTCAGTGATGCTGCATAACTTAATTATAAGATCGGCCTTCTGGGTCGTCTTTGAGTGTTATAAAGGTCCCTTTGTCCCTGGGCTGCTTTTACCAAGAAACATGCATTTATGGATCTTTTTGTTCCTAGAATCACCCATACTTGTTTGTTAGCTGATCCTTTATAAGACCCAAGAGAGGCAGGGAGGAATTTTCAGATGCATACAAACATTTTTCCCACTTCCCCAGCCTTGCCAGGACGTTTTCTCAGTTCCCTTTTATACCAACACAATACTGTGTTTTTATTGATACCTTCAGCAGCAGCCTAACGTAGTATAAATATTCTTCCCAAGGAAGAAAATGTGTCAGAGTTTTTCTGTCACCAAGACTGGCTGGGAAAGTATATCAATCCATTAATTGATCATTGTAAGCATTGTTTCTGTTATTTTAACATAATGTGGACTCTGTTTTCTGGCTATCTAGAACGCTTTCCCAGAGTGTAACAGTAAGGCTCCTTGCTGAATTTAATAAGAATAAAGCCTCAGCTTACACCTATGCTGAGAAACTTCCTTATGGCTCTCAGGTCTAATGGAGTTGGGACCACAGAGTTATCTGTCCCAGGCCGTTGGGGCCTGTAAGAGGATAAGGTTATTGAGGATGGAGACTCTGTTCACATTGAACGGTGTCATCTTAGGCAATGCTGACAGCTTATCCCATCTAACGCTTGACAGATAATCCTGGGAGTGCCATTCCTTACTCACCGAAAACCCAAGGAAAGGACAGGATGACTCTGGTTCTTAAAGAGGAATTGCCGAAGAAGGAGAACGCTGAAAAGCCATCTACACAAAGTAGATGTAAAAGCAGATGAGAAATGAAGGAGATTACTTAGGAAAAAAAGGATGATTTAGGAATTGCCCAGAATAAAACTGCCTTTATTATTTCATAAAATGCATCTTAATATCTCTAACCCTATATTTATAGCTTTTTAAAGGTTCACTTAGATTTATAAATAATTGAACAATCCTGGAGACCTAGTACAAGCATAAAAGCAGACAAGTTCTTTCTTAACAGCCTTTAAATATTCATCACGAAGATAAAAATTTAAAGCCAAATAAAACACTTAAAAAAATAGCCCAGAGGCATAGACAGGCATAAAAAAGATTACTTTGAGAAAATTTATTTATATAGTTCTTAAGAGTCACACATTTTCCCCTAAATTCCAGCATCTCAAGCTGGGTGTTTGATCACTTAGGGAAGTGTTATGGCCTTCACATACTCTTATCTCACTTTCAAGCCTAGAAACACAGGTGAGAGAGCAATTTTTACTGCTGTGAAAAAAACAAAAGTTAGCATGAGTGGTTAATACAGTGCACATAACCATTAATGTAAGAGGTAAAATTCGGTCCATGGCTGTTAGACCCTTTGGACAACATTGTTGGTGCATGACAGTCCCTCCTGGGTCATGCATGCATAACAACAGTTAAGATAGTCTACCAACATCCATCGCCATCGCACCTGCATTGTGATAGTAAAGAGAATACATACATATATATTGCATACATAGAAATAGTAACGATAGCTTGCCTATCCATATACTGCATGCATAACAACAGTAAAGATAATATACCCAACACACGTGGCACCTGCATTGCAAAAGTAAAGAGAATACATAAATGTGTATTAGATACTTAGCAATGGTAAAGACAGTCTACCAACATCCACAGCATCTATATAGCATTCATAGCAAATGGTAAGAAGCTCATGCAGTATAAGTCATCAGCTGTCATACACTGTGTGACATATAACTAGCTTGCAATCACATGACCTCAAAGTTGCACCAGAAAATACTGCAGGGTGTGGGAAAGGAAGAAGGCCCATTGGCAGAAGGGGGTCAATAATAGCAGTTTGTTAGATGATCTGAGTTTTCTTTTTCTTGTTACATCTGCTGTTCATCACTTCCATTTCTTCAGTAAGACTATGCTGTTTTGAGTTTGTATAACATTAGCAAATACCTCAAGACCCTCAGTAGGAAGTTGCTAAGTAGTAAAGTTATTAAAAATACAGGAAAAAAGGAAAAAAAAACAGAAATATATACAAATAGAGGCAAGAAGAGACTTCCAATTTCCTTAACCAAGTACAAGAGCTGCATTTTGGTTGGGTGAATGCATGGGTGGTTGGGTCAGTGGACTGATGGATGTTCAAAACCTCAGGCAGAAATGTAACTGATCTCATTATAGAGGAGCCAAGCTGTGCTCTTAAAAGATAGTTTGTGCTTTAAAGTGGCTCTTTGCATTAAAGTAGCCTAGTTTTGTTTTTTCCTGATATTAAATCAGTAGATGAAAGTATTCTTTTATTGAAGCAAACATGTGGAAAATTGCTCTGATTTCTTAGAGTATATAGAACATGTGCCCTGAACAGGAGAAGGTTCCTATGTAGGGCAAATTTAGACAGTGGCACTTGATTGGGGTTACTGCTGGTCTCTCAGTGGTCAAAGCAGGTAAATATCATGTCCATCTAAACTCGAATGCCAGAAGAGTGCCATTCTCTCCTGTGCAGTATTGGATTCCAAGCTGTGAGCAGACGCTAATTCAGTCACTGGTGAAGCCCCGCCTCAGATGGATGTCTTCCACTTCAGTGCTGTTCCTCTCCTAATTACTGGGTCATTAATATCATTGCCTGTGATTAGTGGCAGCAAGATGAGCTGGAGCTTTGTGGGATGTGCGCCCTTCCCCCGTGAACTTTTCAGTCTGGCCCTTCATTAGCAAGACATTCCTGTTACCTTCCCAAGGATATTTGGATGATTAAGATTGTTCAGACTTCTCTGGTTTAAACGGGCCAACTGGATTATGTTCTAGGAATAAACAGTTCACCCAAACACATGCTTTTTCATGGTCAGAATATTTTCGTTAGATATTATCACTGTCCCTTGACTGTGAAGTTTCATTTTTAAAAATCTGTATGCTTAAATAAAACGAAAGTAGACAATAGGGAATTATGTTTTATCTTTAGAACTCTTACATCATTCTTTTTTTAAAAAAATAACATGTGACTTTAGTCATTACTTCATTACTATCAAAGTGGTCATCTGGCCACCTATTTTTAAAATACAATTCCTCTTTCTGAGTAAGTTCTGACCCATCTTAAGGCTGAGTCCCCTACGTAAAGTGATTATTCTTTCACCATTGCCTATTCAGGTCCCCACCATATTAACTGTGTCAGAGTCACTGTGACAATATGAGAAAACTCCCTGGAAGCCTATGAGATGAAAAGCTTTCTTTCTTTTTTTTTTTTTTTCATGAAATCATGTTGAATTTGTTTTTAGTAATAAGGGATGCCACCTCCACACATCATCATAACTTTTAGCAGTAAAATCTGAAGCTAGCAAAGCGATGTTTTTCCTCAACAGAATTCATTAAAAATTGAAGACAGCAAGATGTTGCAAGCAATATTTGGACAGGAGTGGGGGGTATTTATAAGTAATCTTGTTTGTTTAAGCATGTCTCTAGTAAAGAAAGAAAGGTGGGTTGGGGCAGGTAGTGCATTGCCAGTACTGGATTGAGCCTGGAGGGCATCCGTTCTTCCCCACCATACAGGCACAAACACCTTTGCACACATATGGGAACGTGTACACATGCCTTCACTACTTTCTCCTTACTTGCTCACTCTGGGTGTATGTAGCCAGTGCTTTTCCAGACTGCATTGTCCAATTTGACATGTCACACGCACTTGTACACACACATCGGCACACATGTGTGATGGCTTTGTGACCTCTTCCTCTCCCACTCGTTCAGTAACTTTTCAGGACTGTGTTGTGAAAGTTATCTATAGTCCTTAGCATCTTCACCGATTGTTTAATGGCTAGAAAGAAAGGTTTATGAATAAGCGCTGATAGAATTTTTATGTTCCAGATATGATGATGATTGCTTTAGATTGTGACTGTTCTCTCAACATCCATGTTACATGTAATATGCTGGCTCCTGGGCATGCCCTGTTACATAGTACCCTCATATTTCCCTCTTCCTAAGTGAAAGCGTCAATGGAATCTTTGTCATTAAAATCTTTCAAGTGCACATTCAAAAAATAAGCTATAAAACCATGACAGCTGACCAGGCTGTTGCAGGTTGGAAAACTGCTTGTTTCTGAATATCCCATCATTGTTCTTGAGAAACCTTTGAAATTGAGTAAATAAAACTATAGCATCTTACTCAGGGGCATTCGTTTATACTGGATCATGGTGTCTCTCCTCATACTTCAAGGCTAGGAACAAGAAGGATGATCTAAATTGTGACTCCGTTCTGGACTTCACATTTTCCAACTCATTCTGTTGAGGGGAGAAACTGATTATGTTGTATAGAGTCACCCAGGCTAAGCTAGTCATTACTTCTTCATGCATGACTTGCTGCTTTAATTTTTCAAAACACAGCCATAGCAATGTGGTTTTAATTCAAGTGATTCTTCCTATCATACTGGAACATTGTCTCCTTGAGTGAGAAATTCACACATCCGACAGCACTGATAGTTTTACAGTATTTGAGCTGTTCCCTGCATGCAAAATAAAAACTCAACAGATGTCAGTGAGAGCTATCTCATAGAGTAGAAGGCTTTTTACTTCGAGTTTTTTTTTTAACTTCTTTTTTAAAGTTTTGGGTGAATATATCAGTGTGTGTGTGACATATATTTTCCTTTGTATTTTTCTTCCTGTCAGTGAGGCCATAAAAAGACAAATTTGGTGGCCAGCCGTGGCCATTACAGGAATTTGGGCAGGGAACCAGTAGATGGATGGATGATCTCTCTTCGCCTGTCTGTATCCTCTCCCTCCCTCAGCCTCTCAAATAAATTGAAAAATAAATTTTAAGATTTTTGAAAAAAAGTAGCATTCTAATGTAGAACTACAAGAAATACACACACACACACACAAGAAGTTAGATAATTTTTTTCTTCTAACTTTTGGCATATTATAGTTTCTATTTCAGAAGTTTCATTAAATAACTCTAAAGAAGCAGACATCTATTTCTGGCATCTAGTAAACATTACCATTTCCACATGTAGAACTTTTCTGCTTCTAAGATAATTTCTTAAAGAACAACCATGGTGGTCGAGGCACTAGGCAACTGATTTCTAGAAACTGAACTGCTTCTGTAGAACATATTGGGACCTGGCATCATTTGAATCTAAGTTGATGTCAGAATGCTGGGTAACCCCTTCCTGGGTTGCCTGTTCCCATTAAGTAACTGTAGTTTTTTCAGCCTCCTTGTTGCTTACATATGTTCCTTTTGTTGGTTGTGGTGATGGGGTTTTTATTTGTTTGTTTGTTGTGTTTTTTGACATTCCAAGATTTGGCAGCCCTGGTAGAAGAAAGCTGAATCCAGTTTTGTGGGTCGTGTTGACTTTAAGTCGTGGTCCCTATTTCTCACTGGACTGTACGTATCCCGTTCCTCTGTTACCAGACAACAGGCATCTCAGAAGAGCTTTTTAGGCTTCAGAAGTCTGACCAGTGTCAGCCAGGCTGGCACGTGCTGGCCTGGTGAGCAGGTTCTGCCCAAAGCAAGCGTGGTGTGACAGAGAGCTTTCAGAAAGTGCTGTTGGTTACATGATCAAATGACAGTGAATCGTGTCGGGCGGAGCTTCACAAAAGGATAGAGTTTTCATCCTCACAAGTCTGTGGTTTTCCTGACGCGCTCCGCTTATCCTCAGTCTGCTTAGTGAGCTTCTTTGGTGAAACTGAAATAAATATTTGTTTTCAAGTCTTCATCAGTTCCCTGGCCCATCCTGGCCCTCGCCTGGAAGCTCCATTTTAAAATAATTTGAGATGTTCTCCATAGTATTACTGGTGTTTTATTCTTTCCGTAAGAACCTGAAATTTTCCCTACATAGCTAACATCATTGTTCTGTAGGATTTGGGGCGCTGCCTTCATTCCTCGTTCCTTGGTAAATGAGACATGTATAGGCACAAATCCAGCAGTTTGCTTCTCAGTTGGATGAACGCAGTCTTACCAAAGTGCAGAAGTGAAAAACAGCCCCTTCTGGTCTGCATCCAGCCTTCTGGGGGCAGAGCAGTAGCGATCAGTGTGGACAGGTTCAAATCTAACTTCCTCTCCTTGGGGATGCACCAGAACATGCAGAGCCAGAAACACGTGGGCCCTTTTAGTCCGCTCTGCTCCTCATCACGGTCCCTCTCTCTTCTGCTCCCGGTAAGAGCTGCAGACGTGTGCAGGTGCGAGCAGATGGCTGTGTGCTTTGCAGATGTGCTGCAGAGCTTTCCTCACCCAGTGCCAACTCCAGGTACTTTTTTGCTGAGCAGCAACCTCTGTCCACTGGGAATCAGGTCCTGGGGGGAACAGTGAAGTGATTTCTGTATACTCACCGCATGCAATTAGACCCCTGAAGCAAAAGCTTTTAAAAGCAAGTCCGTAAAATGCCCATGTATCTTTATTAAACCTATTTTCCAGCTGCTTGCAGGAACTTTTCTAATGATTTTTAATTTTATAAAATCTGGTTTTTCCCTGGGCTAAAAAAAAGTCTGGGCACTAAAAGCTTAGGTAGAACCATGTTATTTTTTTCTGTCTCCCAATGATTAAATGCAATTTCATCCATTTAGTAATACTATGATTGTGGCTGCATTAGATAATGCTGGTGGAGAGATGCAAAGAAAAACTAAGTATAATGAGGTAACAATTTATTTTTACTCTTTCTCTAAGTTAAAAATTCCCAGTACATTCAGATGAACAATAAAAATAATTGTAAAATTTTCTCCTGAAAAGGAAATAGATTTTATTCTCAAGCATTAGCAACTTCTTGTTATTTTTCAAAATCAGATGCTAAGCCTTAAATAAAGCCTCTAGGTGAAGGGCTGGTGCAGGAGAGATTGGAATATTAATCTTGTGGTTTTATTTCAGAGTTGACTGCCAGTAAAGAGGCACGGTCAGGGTAGGACATTTTGGGCAGTGTCATTGTTCAGGGTGGGGTGTGGAGACTTCTGGGTTGGAGCTGCAGTCCCCGAGGAGGATGTGGTAGAGAAGAGGGAAGTGCGTCTTCACCGTAGGAAATCATATTTCTGTCAAACACAAAAGACACTGAAGTCTGTCCTTCCGGTTGTTAAGCTGGCTGTCAAGTCTGCCTTTAGGAGTTTCAGTCGGTACTCTCGTCCTTAAACAGGGCTCTCTGTGACAACCTAGATCATTCTTAACTCATCGCAAGGCCTCCCATGGCAGAACATGTAACAGTAGTTTAAAGTTGAGCCCCTTTTTAAAACGACCAAGCCAAGATGTGACAGGAGAGCCTCCCTCACCAACTCAGAGTCTTCTGCCGTCACAGCCCCTGCCTTGCCCCTACACCCTCTCCCGACAGGCTAAGGCCTGTCCCCCTTGGCTCCACTCTGCACCTTATGTTTTAAGTATGTGTTGAAGTTACTGAAGGAATAAAAACATTTCAACTCTTAGAAGTTGCAAGGTAGATTCACTGCTATGCAACCCAATTTCCCCCCTACTGCCTCAGGGTCTTTGAATGTTAAATTTTAGATTGCAATTCATTACAACTATTTCTAGAGGTCTTTGCATCTTGGAGTTGTTGGGACATCTTTGGGGTCAGCCTAGGGAGCTCAGCACAAAGGCATTGGTCTTCAGAAAAGGCATTGGCCTCCAGATGAGGTCACTCAACTTGCATGCACCTCATGTGCTTCCAGTTTGACCAAGTGGAAGTCAGGTAGTTTCTGCCTCTGCAGATGCAGTCGGGGTTGTGTTTACAAGAGACTCGGCTCCTTCATGCTTGCTTTAGCCTTGCTGGTTTTTATGGAATGTTTTTTGATTTGTTTTCCTGTCTGAATCTTTGATTTATTTTCCCCCTTAAGATTAAAATAAACTAATCTGTATTCCTCTCTTTTTTTTTTTTTTTCATTTGATACACTGGCCTCTAGATTTTTTCCCATTTATCAAATCAGTGGTGAAATTTTTAGTGAGAAAGATTTATCATTTAACTTTGCTTTGGGGCCACTTTTGCATGGAAGTGCATTTATATGTGTGTGAGTTTTAAAACACGAGAGTTCATTTGAATTAAGTAAGCTAAACATTTGAAACCATCAGCCAAATAACACTATCAAGTTTCCCCTTTTTGCTACATGAAGTCATATCTTAATCTCAGGGGAAAATGCACAGGCTCTGAACATTCATTGAAAATCCAAGTGCTGCTGTGAAACTGTCCAGAAGCAGCATCTGCTCCAGGAAGCCCACGCTGTCTGCAGGCTGTGGGCAGAACGGGTGCTCTGAGACTCAGGCAGGACTTATGGAGGAGGAGGCATTGTGGAGCGCTGGGTGAGACCAACATCCCATACTGGAGCACTGGTTCGAGCCCTGGCTGTTCCACTTTCAATCCAGCTCCTTGTTAATGCTCCTGGGAAAGCAGCAGAAGATGGCCCAAGTCCTTGATCTCCTGCCACTCACATGGGAGACACATGGAGTTCCTGGCTCCTGGCTTCTGCCGGGCCCAGCCCAGCCCAGGCCATGGTAACCATTTAGAGAGTGAATCAGTGGAAGACAGATTTCTTTCTCTCTGTATATCTCCCTCTCTGTCACTCTGCCTTTCGAGTAAACAAACCTTTTTCAAAAATTAGATTTTTTTTTTAGAGTCCCAGAAACACAGAGATTTTATTTGTTACTACTTAACTGCAAGCATGTTCTCAATAATCTACAAGCACATCCTGTCAACTTCTTGCCACACCCCTCAAAAAAAGTATTGTTAGGGCAACTATTGCCCAGATTCCCAGGAAAAACTGAATGTCAGCAACCGCAGAACAATGAGCTGCAGTTGTGGGACTGGAGCGTGGAACCAAGCAAGTAAGCAGAGAGGCTCCAAATAGCAACTTTGTCAAGAGAGACAGCAGAAGCAAAAGTTGATAACTCGCAAAGACGAGTAAATCAGTGCATCGAGTGCTTTCTCCCTTGTTAATGCAATTCTCAGAATTTGTTTGCTGACCTACTGTTTGGTAAGCAACTTGGTTGAAAGAATGTTTTGAGGATTTATTTTTGCCACAGCGTCTGTCCCTTTTTCAGGCCCTGTCAAAGAACAGGGTCAGTAGACGCGACCTTGATAAGCAAAGTAGAAAATGATTTAGGTTGCAGAAATGTATATGAAACACGTCTGCTCCTCGCCCCCTGAACCTTAGAGGAATGAGAATGTCTAACACTCCCTGCGCCCTTTCTCTCCTGGAACTTGCATTGTAACTTAGAGCCTGTTCCTCATTAAAGTGCCTGTGCTCGCAGCTTTAGGGACAAACCTATTCCGAGAGAGAATGGTAACGTGGCTAACTAGGGAAAAGCAGAGGCAGCTGTGAAAGAACACTGAGGATGGTCAAATGGTTCTGTCCCACCCCTGCCCCCCACGGCTGTGGCGACCAGGCTACGGGGTCGTGCTGGTTACAAGTCCTCACCTCACAGCTGGGGTGGCCACATGTCCTGACAGAGCAGGGCATGCGCGGGAGCCCTCCCTCCAGCCGTGTTGTCTACAGCCGCGAGCCGGCTTGAAGGGGGTGGCCATGGTTGACCCTGGCGACATGAGCACATGTGTTGTTTCTGCTTCACAAAATGGTGGGAAGGAAAGTGATGGTGTGATGACGTGGAATGCCTTGGACACCTTACGTGTCTGGAAGGCTGGCGAAAGCACCAACGGGGTGTGGGACGGCTCCTCTTCCAGTGTTTACAGAACTTGGAAGCTTGTCAAGCAGAGCCCCAAGCTAATTGTTCTTGAAGCAGGAAATCTGTAGTGGAGGAAGCAGGTGCCGTGCGATGATTACTACGTTTTCAAATTACTGTACTAACTCTTTGGCTCTTCCAAGTTTGACCTGAGAGACTCAGTAGGCTTTTGGGAAAATGCTGTCCTTTTTATCTATAGACGAATACTAAAGTCAAGAGTTTTAAGGGAAGGAGAGAGTGCTTCAGTAAATCTAGACCCAGAGAGCCTACATGGCAGCAGTGCCACCAGTATCCATTTTTCTTTATTTGTTTTTCTTTTTCGTTTCGGCTTTTAGCATCCCATACTTTCAGAAAACTTGTGACTAAGAGTGAATTCTTATTTTTCAAATTGTTTTCAGACATTTCATGTTCATGTAAACTTGGCTTATTGATTTCCTGATTTTTCTTTATTTTTTTGTTTTGTCCATTTTATTTTTAATCAGCTACATCAAATGGGTCTTTGGAGGGCCTGGATAACCAGGAGGGAGGGGTGTGCCAGACAAGAGCCATGAAGATCCTCATGAAAGTTGGACAAGGTAAAGACCACCTGCTGCTTCGTGAAGCCACTGTGAGCTGGCTGAGCCCCCCACCCCCAGCTCGTGTGGCACCAATGTTGATGACACCCACCCTCATTCCTCCTCCTAAGTTTTTATGAAAGCAACCCATGTCTGCACCTCAGCCACAGACACATCTCAAGTCTATATAACAAGTTTCTCCTATTGGAGATCTCTACAAGATGAGGGCAGCCAGGGAGAGTGTCTACTGTCATGTATGTGCTATATAGATATGCGTGTGTGTATATATATATATAATATATATGTATATATATTGCTTTTTGAAAAGCAAAACCCTTCTTTGATTCAAAACCAAAATAGCCACATTGAAAGCTGTCTGTGCATTTTTGCTCTTATCTGAAGCTTGTCTACAGAAGAGTTTTGTTCATTGTACCTTTTCACATGTAGATAGCCTATTGTGCAGAGGAGTTATTCTTCTAATTAGAAATTGGTATAGTAGTCAATCAACTTGCTCAGTTAAATTGAAATGTCATCTGCAATGCTTTGCCTGCCAAATGCAAGAATCCCTATAGTTTCCACAGATGGCCTCACAATCTAAACCTCTGAAATAACTAGTACAACCATTTTGTCTTAGAAGGAAAATTATATTCTTGTATTTCACAGTGCTTTGCATAAAGAAGCTCATGCTCATTGCTATTCATGCTTGTTGAGATGTATACACAGCTCCTAAAGCTAGATAGCATCAGATGTCGGTGCTGTAGTGACCGTTCATTTTCCACATAGATGCGAGTTCGGCTGGATCAGCCCGGAATAATGATCCAACAAGACGACCAGAACTAGAAGCTGGTACAAATGGAAGAAGTTCAACAACAAGTCCCTTTGTAAAACCAAATCCAGGTATAGCCACATGATCTCGTATGTGTGTGTGTGTGTGTGTGCGCGCGCGCACGTGCATGTGTGAGAGAGGAGAAAGAGACTGCCATGTACTGCATTCCAGTTATTTCTCAAGAGGTAGAACAAAGAACTTCTGCCCTGGTAGGATTAACTAGTTGTTACAAATGCCAGTAATCCTGGCTCTCAGTGAGTTTTTACTAATTACACTCGATGAGAACAAAGTAATTCATTCCTGTGAATGTCTTATGTTCCATAGAGTAGACTTCATCAGCTACAAGTGCCATTTGTAGATCTGCTTCTTCAGACCCAAGTTCTCATTGGTCGACACTTGATCAAGCTGGTTGTCAACACCAGCTTAGAGCTGATGTTAATGTATATATAATTAATGTTGTAATCCCTCATCTAATTACATCTAATCCACAAAGAGCCTAACTGATCCTCTTCTGAATTTTAGAGGGTAACATTGTAAAATATTGTAGAGCAGTATGTTTTGCAGGTGGCAAACATTTTTTTTTTCAAATTCTCTGTGCAAACTAAAATATCAAATGGATCTCTGACAAAAGTTTAGAATGCCCAGTAAAATTGGCTGTCATTGGAGTTCGTGTTCTTAACAGTCTTGAGCCTAGTGGCTGCGTATCTGTTACCATGCTAATGAATTTTTTACGCAGTAGCTGTCGCGCAGGAGTCAGCATTGTGTTAGGATCTGTATGCTGGGTTGTAGTTGTGGAGCCTCGCATCTGTACCCACACCCGTCTCTTTCCAAGAGTGGAGAAGGGAAGTTGTTATTTCTAACTTTCAATGACAAGATGTGTCAAATCCCTGTGACAAACTGATAAATGGGTAATATAATGATGCCAGGCAATTTTTTAGTGCTTAACATTTGGGCTGGCAGTCTGTTGAGCACGCGAGTGTCTGCTGCCTTCCAAATATACTCTAAGTGCAAATCAAATAACACACGCGAGTTACGAGCTGAACATCCCCCCAGGCCCATCGCCTCTCTGGCGTGCCGGGCGCTGCTTTCCACGGCGCTGCTGGGAGCCCACGCCCGAAGGACAGGAGCCCGGTCCCCTGGGCGCCCCCGGAGATGGTGTGAGCCTGGTCCCCGCCCTCCCTGCTGCTGCCCCTGCCTGGGCTCTGGACCGCTGGGAAGGGAGCGGTTTGGGGCTGCAGGGATGGAGCCGACCCAGAGCCCGGTCCCTGCGGAGTGCGGACGCCTGCCAGTGTGCATGGAGCTGTCCTACCCCGGCTCGAGCTTGGGCCCCTTGGTTGGCCGTGCATTCGCGGGGCTCCTGGGCCGGCGGTGACCACCCTGTCCTCTTCTCCCCGCCCGCGCAGGGTCTAGCACGGACGGCAACAGCGCCGGACATTCGGGGAACAACATCCTGGGTTCCGAAGTGGCCTTATTCGCAGGGATCGCGTCAGGATGCATCATCTTCATCGTCATCATCATCACCCTGGTGGTGCTGCTGCTCAGGTACCGGCGCAGACACCGCAAGCACTCGCCGCAGCACACGACCACGCTGTCGCTCAGCACGCTGGCCACGCCCAAGCGCGGCGCCAACAACAACGGCTCGGAGCCCAGCGACATCATCATCCCGCTGAGGACTGCGGACAGCGTCTTCTGCCCGCACTACGAGAAGGTCAGCGGGGACTACGGGCACCCGGTGTACATCGTGCAGGAGATGCCGCCGCAGAGCCCCGCCAACATTTACTACAAGGTCTGAGCGCCTCGGGCCGCACCGGAGCGCGCCCCTGCGCCGGGGGACTGACTGCGGCCTGCCCAGCCGGACAGCGGACCGAGCCCCGTCGCGTTTCGGCCCCAGCGGACACAGACACTGGCTGGAAACCGGAGGCCGTGCGGGGCGGCCCCTCGGACCGCCGGCCACCTCCGCATCCTCAGGCCTCTGCGGGATTGGCGCGTGCCCAGGACTGGCCCCACGGACCGGGCTGCTAGGCTCCCCGGCCGTCCCCCACCCAGCCCGGGCCAGCGCGGGGGCCCTCACTCCACGCCCGCGACACCGCCCTCCACCAGCTCCGGCAGCTCAGGGCTGCTGCCTCGGAAGCGAACACGCGTAGGTAGCACAGCACTTTGGTCTTTGAAGAGGCAGGCAGGAGTCAGGCTGACACAGCGGATCGCGGTGCATGGGGGAGTCACTGTTATCAAGGAGCCACGTGGCAGGGAGACGGGCCCTGGGCGCTCCGCGGAGCCAAGGGGAGCGGGGCCCCGGGGCGGCCGGGCAGGACCTTGTGGTACTGGCAATAAGCAGCCCCGGAGCCGTCCGGAGCACACCCAGCTGCTATACTTAGCATGAAACACAGGGAGAGCGTTGAGGAGAGCAGCAGAGAGCCAAATCTGACCTAGAAGTGGGGAAGGCCGAGGGCCACCAGGCCGTGAGTCCATGCCCTGGACTCGAGGACCGACGCCTCGTGTGGCACAGGCAGGTCCGAGCCCCCTGGCCCGCCCCCTCCCCGCCGCTCGCTGGCCCGGGGGTGCTGTCCAGGTGGGACGCATGGGACGCACGAGGCCTGGAGGAGGGCAGGGCGTATTTATAGTAGGTGTACAGAACACGAGGGATAGAAGAGGAGAGATTTCTACTAATATATATTTTAAGATTGCACACAGTACACACCAGAAGATGTGAAATTCGCTTGTGGCGATGAGGCGATTCCCAATGCTCAGTGCTTTTAGAAAACAGATAAGAGTAATAATAAAACTGGGCAGTCACTTCTGGGGACAACGACATCACTCCAAAAATAACAATATCGAGAGCAAACACAAAAATAGCAAGAGTCCTCGGCATCTCACACCACCTAGACTAGAAAATGCAGGCCCGCGCGTGGGGCGCGTGTGCTCGGGGTCTGGTCGCAAGTTCAGCTCTGGCTCCCTCCTGGGAAACAGGAAGAGGAAACAAGAAACCTACTTTTTTATGTGCTATGCAAAATAGACATCGTTCACGTAGTCCTGTTACTATGGTAACGCTTTGCTTTCTGAACTGGGGTGGGGTGGGGGTGGAGATGTAGCAACAGCATTTTGAGGTTCTCAGACCTCTAGCCGTCGCAGAAATGATTATCCCCTCTGTCTCCTGAACCTGAAAATGATGTTGGTCCAAAGTGTGTGTGTGTGTGTGTGTGTGTGTGTGTGTGTGTGCGTGGGTGTGTGGCATACGTGTGTACGTATATGTATAATATATATCCACAGTATATATTATATATATAAAGATCTCCTGTTTCTGCGGAGGGTTGCCATGGTGACCAGCCGCCGTGCATATGTGAGTCCTTGCAGCACCCCCAGCTCTGCCTCCCCTGCACTCCTACCAAGAATTCCTTGGAAGCCATCAAAAGTCACTCTTAGGACGGGGGAGAGGGCCCGGAGGGAGGGCATGGGAAATAGTCTGATTTTAATGAAATCCAACGTACATGTCATCGGTTGGCTACGTTTTGGTCATGTGCTAACTGTGAAAAGTCAGATGAGTTGATGAAGAGTTACCTGCAACCAGTCGAGAAGTGTTCTGTGCGTCTGTTTTTGTGTCCGGTGCAGAATATGACAATCTACCAACTGTCCCTTTCTTTGAAGTTGGTTCGGCTTTGGAAAGTTACTGTAAATGCCTTGCTTGTGGTTTCATCCCTAGTCACCTGACTTTGGAATTTGCACCATCCGTTTAAGTGAAGATGCTGTAAATAGGTTCAGATTTTACTGTATATGAATTTGGGGTGTTACAGTAGCCTTATTCACCTTTTTAATAAAAAAATACACATGAAAACAAGACAGAAATGGCTTTTCTTACCCAGATTGTGTACATAGAGCAATGTTGGTTTTTTATAAAGTCTAAGCAAGATGTTTTGTATAAAATCTGAATTTTGCAATGTATTTAGCTACAGCTTGTTTAACGGCAGTGTCATTCCCCTTTGCACTGTAATGAGGAAAAAAATGGTATAAAAGGTTGCCAAATTGCTGCATATTTGTGCCGTAATTATGTACCATGAATATTTATTTAAAATTTCGTTGTCCAATTTGTAAGTAACACAGTATTATGCTTGAGTTATAAATATTTTTTTCCTTTCTTTGTTTTATTTTAATAGCCTGTCCTAGGTTTTTAAACCTGCTTTAGTTCCACATCACAGTTAGCCCCCAGAAGATGAAATCCGTGAGGTCACATTCCACGTCTGTTTCAAATTGAATTTGTTCTTAAAAAAATAAAATATTTTTTTCCTATGGAAAAAGTGCCTTCAAAGTATTTTCCTTTTCAAGGTTTTTTTTTTTTTTCTCTTTCATTTTCCTTTCTTTTTTGTTTCTTATTTTGATTTACTTGCTTCTACACTTAATTCTCCAAAGCTGCAGTTATCCAGAGGCCTCTGTCCATGGTCCTTTCTGTGCCCATTTTCCATTCTGGATAATCAAGTATCAGTTTTGCTAAGAGCCGTGAGTCCTTTGGTTTCTCAGTGAAACTCCTGAACTCACACTAGCCAAAGAACATTTTACCATAGGTTTATGAAGTCCTAATCATCTAGCTGCATCACCGGGTCCAGACGGTTATAGGTTAGCTGTGAGAGCCGAAGGGGGCCAGCGTGCTCTTACCTTACACTTGGTTCCAAATTGATCAAGTTTTGAGCGAAGCAGTGACCCAGCAACTGCTTCACTTTTCTTCACAGAGTAATCTCAGGGGGGAGGAAAAAATGTGCTTAATAAAAATTCCACATCGATGGAAGGACAGTTTGTGTGTGTAGGTGAAGGCGGCCAGAGGCCACTAGTGAGGTGAGCTTCCCTCGCACTGCTCACCTTCCTGGGGAAGGTGGCTGTGCCCTGAGGGTCAAGAAGCCTTTTCCCATCTTGGGAGCCTTTTAAGAAGGGCGGTCTCCATCCTGTGCACAGGGAAGCCCTTGACCTGCCCCCTGGGCTCTTAGTGCAGAGATCTGTAGATCTCTCTCTCCCTTACCAGAAGGGGTGAGATGTGGTTGGGAAAGGCCCTGGAAGCAGCAGGAGCAAGCCGCATTTTCCAGGCTTTCCTGACTTGCCCAAGATCGCACTCCCAGTAGGAGGAAGCTGCCACGTGTTGCAGAAGCTCCCCGGGAGACTCTGATCAAAGACTGTAGGAACCAAGGATCTAGGCAGCTTTGCTTTTCACAGACCTGGTACGGAGGAAATGTTTGTTGAGTAAACGCTCGCCTTCATACAAAACAGAAGTTCCCCAGAGTCCCACGGTTTAAGTTGCTGCTAGAATCATTTCCTCCACTCCAGGGTTGTGTCTGCTGCACCCCGCAGCCCCTCAGGTGCAGGATTCTCAGCCGGGTCACTAAACCAAACACTGGATCCCGCCCACCCAGATCAGGAGCACTCGTGGTTAGTCTGGGTAAAATGAACAAACACAGTGAAGTCTTGCATTTTCAACGTTCACTTTGTGACCTTTGTTGACAGGGAGGCTACCAAGTACACAAAGTCATCGTCTCTGCCTGGTTTTTGAGACCACATTTTCCACAATAAGCAAGCCAAGCTCTGCCACGAGCGAGGGAGATGCGCCCAGGTGTTAGTCCTCTCAAGTGGGAGGACTCTCCTAGCGAAGTTCTGTGCCACGGCTGCATGACAGGTGCTCAGCACTGCACCCGCAGCAGGTGTGCTCCGGCTCTCACGCTGTCGGCTCCCTCCTGGGCAAACCAGTTGCTCACATGTTGACAAAGGTTCACAGGGAGCAGAGAAATAAATGAATAAAATGTCCCTTACTGCCGCCAGCTCACTGCCTGCCGCTGGACCCAACCCAGGAGAGAATCAGTAAAGGAAAAATAAAATTCAGAGCACAAGAAAACATTTCTTTTTTTAAAAAAAAATTTAGTTATTTGAGAGGTAGAGTTACAGACAGAAAGAGAGGCAGAAAGATCTTCCATCCACTGGTTCACTCACCAGATGGCCACAACGGCCAGAGCTGGGCCAATCTGAAACCAGCAGCCAGGAGCTCTCTTGGGTCTCCCACGCGGGTGTAGTGGTCCAAGCGCTTGGGCCATCCTCTACTGCTTTCCCAGGACAAAGCAAAGACCTGGATTGGAAGAAGAGCAGCAGGGACATGAACTGGAGCCCATGTGAGATGCTGGTGCCACAGTAGGAGGCTGAGCCCACTATGCCACAGTGCCAGCCCCCAAAACTACTTTAGTAACATGTAGAGGAGAATTGCCCTACTTTTTAGCTAGGAACAAATAGGTCTTCAGGTGACTCAAAAGAAGACAATTGCTGCTGTAAGACCAAGACACTCCCCTGGGTGTTCCCCGGCTTTTCATTTTGTTTTCAATGGATTTGGGGTTTTGTTTGTGATATTTACACCTTACATTTACTTGAAAGCAAAATTGCAGTGTTGTAATGCAAAACCCATCTCCTAGTCCTCATCATTGTTAGGAAAGGAATCACTCATCAGTGATTATTCAAATACTATATGTATTTGTAAGAAAATATGGCAAACCAGGCAAATGATTTCTATTTTTCAGTGATTAAACTGTGCCTCCAAAATAAAGGTGCATTGGCTCAAGATTCTTGTACTTTGACAGTTGATTAAGAGAATCTCTTGAAAACATTTCTTGGAGCAGGGATTTGGCCTGGTGGTTAAGATGCTTGTTAGAGGTCCGCATCCCGGCTGGAGCACCTGGATTCAATACTCCGCTTCCTGCCAGTGCGGATCCTTGGAGGCAGTGGTGATGCGGGAGACCTGGCTTGTTGTATTCCCAGTTCCTGGCCTTGTCTGGCTGTCACTGGGGCGTGAACCAGCAGATGGGAGCGCTTGCTTTCTCTGAATTTTTCCTCTCTCTCTGCCTCTCTAATAAATAAATTAAAATATATAATTCTTTGTGCGAAGTCAGTTAGGCAGCCACCAGGGAAATGATACCCAGGATATCAGCAGTTTAGCGCCAATTGTAGACGATAAATGTGTCAAACGCATGCAAGAGGGCTCAGGCTTGCAGCCCGCGGGACGCCCTGTGGCCTCGCAGCAGTTCCTTTATGTGCCGGGTCTCAGCGGTCTCCCTGGGGAAGAGGGAGGGATGGACTTCAAGATGCTGAAGGCCAGCTTGGGCTTCCTGCAGGACACGAAGCAACGTCAGCAGCATCCTCAGGTGTGCAGAAGGATTGCTCCGCGATCCTCGGAGTGTGCGGTGTGTCCCAGAGGCAAAGCTGGACGGAAGCCGGCCGGGGTGACTCCCTGCCTTCTCCTCCTCTCATGATCTGTTTTGCTACATCTGGCCACCTGCTGTGCTCATCGAGAACCCACCTGGTGCCCCCAATTCTGTCCCTCTCCTCTCCTTCCTTGAACCAAGATCCCAAAAGATTTAATAGCCAAGAATTGATGGGGGGCGGAGGGAACCGGTGCTGTGACACAGCAGGTTAAAGCCCCGGCCTGCAGTGCCAGCATCCCGTATGGGGACCGGTTCAAGTCCCCACTGCTCTACTTCCAATCCATCTCACTGCTGATGCTCCTTCAGGCTGCTATCTGGGACGCATTCTTCTCACTCCTTCAGCATTTAGACCTCCAGTTCCATCATCTGTAGCAGAGAACTGTATAACTGAAAAACATCTCTTAGCTGATAATACAGCTATTTCCCAAGTGCCATTCATGCTTGATGAAGGGGAATTTTGTGTGTGCTGTGTTTAAAGGCATAATGATTCTTTATCCCAAAAAGTCCAAGAGCAGTGAGAAAGATAAATATCATCAAAGAAAATTTCTTAAAATCAATTGGAATCTTACTGAACACGACAAGATTCCTCTTCAGGTAGTCGGTTCTACACAGTGACCCCATGAATGCAGCTCAAAAGGGAGACAAATACAATTGTAGAGAGTTCTGTATAGCTCTGGGGAAGAAGAAAAATGGCACAGGAAATCTCCCTGAGGAGGGCCCCAGGTTAAGCTGCCACTGGGGACGTCCTCTTCCCGTAGTGCCTTATTCTCACCCTGACTGCTCCACTTCTTCTACAGCTTCTGGCTAATGCACCCGGGGAAGCAGTGGATGAGGGCCCAAGTGCTTGAGTTCCTGCCACCCAGGTGGGAGACCTGGATGGAGTTCCAGGCCCCTGGCTATGGCCTGACCTAGCCTTGGCTTTACAAGCATTTGGGGAGTCAATTAGCAAATGAAGATGTCTCCCCTCCCCCCAACATTGCTCTGCCTTTGAAATAAAATAATTAAATCTTTTGAAAAGAAGAAGAGCAAGAGCTCCCAACTTGCTGCGTCTTCCATTTGGGTCTCTTAGTTCCTCATCAACTGAGCCATGTGCATTGGGCTGAGGATGCTGAGAAAGGTGTGAGAGAGATTTCTGGAGGGATTGGTTTCGATTCCTATGTTTTAGAGGAATAATTCTATGTGGTTCGGAATCCTTTACCCTCTGTCAGCGAGTACAACCTGACGGAGAGAAAGCAGACTTCCCAAATTTGACACCCTCTGTCGGGACCCACTGGCTCCGAGGGCACCCAAGGCAAAGCATGTGGCTGCCCATACGCTGTGGCTGCCTCGGGAACGTGGATTCTTCTAGAGACCCACGGAGACCTCCTAGGTGGGACTCACTTTGATGTGCAGCTTCTAAATCCCAACACGTCTGCAGCTACAGGCAGAGAGCACCTGCCAGTGAGCTGAGAGCGACAACAGAGGCAGAAACAGCGCTGGTTAGAGCCAGGATCAGCTGCATCTTTCATCAGACTGGTCCAAGATGCTCAAAATGAGCCCTTCCAAGCAGACTCCTGTTTATCCACAAGTCTAGAAGCAAAGGGTGATTTCCACATGTGGGTGCATACGGCCACATACACATTGATTTATTCACTTAAACAACATGCATCTACACGCTTATTGCATGCCCGGCAATTGCTAAATGTCATGAAGGCAAGGTTCCTCCTATCAGGGAATTCACGGTGCTGTCAGCAACTCTCAGGAGTGACGAATGGGCGTCTCAGATGCGTGTATGAAAGAAGCCACCAGTCTTTGTTTGTGTTCCTTGAGCATCTTTGAAAAATGTCTTTGTGTATCAACCGCCTTCTTTTCGTCCACCTGTGTGTTCTGTTCCCGTGGGTTGCATTTCTTTCCTTTGCAATCTTTCATTACATCCATGCCAACTGGCTGGCTGCACAGCTAAATTTAGTCTAACTCTTCTGTTCTTCCGAGCGTCTTAGGACTTTGCCTTCAGCGCCTGCCTCTGTCCTTAAAGGGCGAATGTGAACGTTTCCAATTGGTTTGCAGCCCACATTACAATGTGTGTGTGTATTTGAAAGACTGTTTCTTGGCTATAATTGGTAGTTTTCCTGTAGCTAGTTCTGAGCAAGGGATTGCAGAGAGCTTTATGTCTGCTAAGAGCAGTTAGCGCTGGGCTCGAAAACAGCAGGGGAAAAAATGAAGTGTGAGCATCTGGGAACTTTGCCAAGGCGACCTCCTAGCCGGGAGCAGCACCAGCGTCCCCAGGAGCGGGCAGAGGGCTCCTCCTGTGGAAACCCAGCCCCCGCCGTCCAGCTCCTTCCTCGTTAATGGGGAGGGAAGATAAGGGTCTCCTACCAGCCCTTAAATATTTCAGATAAAAACGATGAGGGCGCTAATCGCACTTGTACTTAGACAAGCTTATTCCTCCACACTGCTGGCTGTGTGTCAGCACTGGACGCGAACAGCCATTTTCCGGGAGCCCTGATGTCAGAAAGCCACGCTGCGTGCAGTATGAGCACTGGGGGTTGTCACAAACCTCCACCGCTGGCAGAAGCACTGCCCACTGCGTCCAAAGAGGAAGTTGGGGCTATTGTGTCAACCAGTGGAAAACAGACGTTGGGAGAACAGCCTCCTGAGCTCCCCCACACAGGGACAGGACTTTTTGTGGCAGAGGATCACTGAGAAGGGGGGCAACACCAGTGCTTGTGTATAACACCAGGAGCGCGAGGCTCAAACCACACATCCTGACCATGAACCACGCGGGCAGCAGCCAGCGTCAGCCGCAGTGGCGGCGCACCTCCCTGGCCGCCCACAGACCAGCCGGCCAGGCGGGAGGAACATATTTTCTCTTTGAGTCACCACCACCTCCAGGGCTCGGGAGAGAAGGGATTAAAGCCATACGGCTGCTCATCCCCTGTGCATTGTTTTAAGTGTCTCCTTTATGCTAACTTCCAGCACAGAGTCCAGAAAAGTGTTTGAAATACAGCATTGGGATTCTGCAGGCAGTGTCATGGGCCACGCAGGTACTCGATGACGACAGCGAGTCAGCAGCCTGGAGAGGCTGGCCAGCTTTTCACTGCCCCACGGACGCCCTTTAGGAGAGCTCTGCCGGCCCTGGACCAGCAGCTTCTGCAGGGTTTCTTGGTTTCGGACATCGGTGTCTGATTCTCCCACACTGCGATGTGCATCAGCCCTGTGGCAGAAAGCTGGGGAAACTCTCTGTTGGCACCTTGCGTCCTTTCTGGCCTTTTCTGTCTTTTGTTTTTCCTAGCTCCTGCTTTGAAAAGTTCTCCACAGGTAGAAAATGTGAAAGAGGAACAATGATCCCCCGCGCACATCCTGTGCAGACTCAACAGTCAGCGTTTCGCACACGTGTGCCTGCGGCATGTGTCTGGGTTGTATGGATGTTTGTGAGTAGGGTGTAGACAGAGTGTATGGATGTGGATAAGTGTAAATTAGTGTGTACGTGGCCATACATATGTGTAAACTTTTGTGTGTATGTATGTTATATATGTAAATATGTGAGTGGCTAGAGGGCATGACTGTGTATCCATGTACACAGGTGTGTATGGACAAATCTGTGTAAGTTGGTGTGTTTATGAATGAATATATGTAAATACGGTGTGACGGAGTGTATGGGTATGTGTGTGTATGGGCATGCATGTGGGCACGTATGTGTGTATAATTGTGTGCATGTGGATGTAGATGTGTGATGTTTTATGTAAGCACAGGTTTAGGCCGAAGCACGTGCAGACCTCAGGACATATACTCCTTAGACCTCAGCTTCTCAGAGGGAACCTGCCCACGTGACCTCAGTGCAGGGACTGATCATGAAAACATCAGGCATTTCCTGATAGACGCACACAGCTACTCCATGAAACTCATCTTGGATGTGAACTGTATGATGGTATTGTGCTTCTGTCTGGTCCTACCTCTTTCTCCAGACCTCAACACAACTGTCATAAACAGTTTGTCCATAATATTACATGCACACACTTGCATATAAATACATGGATTTGTGAATGATTGCTACAGAGATCACTCATTACAGATACAGTTTTATGCTGATTTTTTGGCCACTTATACATACTGGAGCGCTTTCCTTCTTTCTTCATCAGTACATTCATATTTACTTTTTTTTAGAATTTATTTATTTGGGGGCTGGCATTGTGGTGTAGCCAGTAAAGCTGCTATCAACAGTGCCATTATCCCATATGGGCACGAGTTCAAATCCTGGCTGCTCCACTTCTGATCCAGCTATCTGCTATGGCCTGGGAAAGCAGTGGAGGATGGCCCAAGTGCTTGGGCCCCTGCACCCACATGGGAGGCCCAGAAGAATCTTCTGGCTCCTGGCTTCAAACTGGCCCAGCTCCAGCTGTTACAGCCATTTGGGGAGTGAACCAGTGTATGGAATATCTCTTTCTCTGCCTCTGCCTCTCTATAATGCTGCCTTTCAAATAAATCTTTAAAAACGATTTACTTATTTTAAAGTCAGGATTACAGAGAGAGAGGGAGACAGAGAGAAAAATCTTCCATCTCCTGATTCACTTCCCAAATGGCCACAATGGCCAGGGCTGGGCCAGTCCAAAGCCAGGAGTTTCATCTGGGTCTCTGATGTGAATGGCAGGGGCCCAAGCACTTGGGCCATCCTCCATCACTTTCCTAGGCCACCAGCAGAGAGCTGGATCAGAAGTGGAGCAGCCAGGACATGACCTGGTGCCTGCGTCTGGGATGCTGGCCTCCCAAGTGGAGGTTAACTCGCTACACCACAGTGCTGGCCCCTCAGATATTTTTTTAAGCCATGCACTGAGTCACTGGTATTTAAATCATCACCTACTAGCAGAATTTGGGTTGTCAGCTCCTACACACAACACCTCAGGAACATCTGTGGTTTGTGGCAGAGGCAGTGGGGCTTACCAGGTGATCCCTTCTTCTTCCCAGCCTCCTTCGCGATGAGGTGAGGGCATCGGCCTTAATGGGAGTGCTGTGAGGGAGCATGAAACCAAGGTGGCTGAGGATGTCACAGCCCAAAGGTGACGGTGACTGGGGCGGCCGGGGTCCCAGGGTGACTGTGGCGCTCACCTGGGCTGCATGCTCCACGCCTGTGGGATTGTCGGTGACCCCCAGCTCTCGGCCACCTGTCTCACCCACACCTCACATCTCCAAGTTCTCTCTGCAGCAGGTCCTTACGTAAATTCCTAGCAGGAAAGGGGCTCTTGGGAATTCTGATAGCTATAGCTGGACTGCCTTCCAATCTCCCTGCTCTTCCTTGTATGGTTTAAATAGATACTTTCCGCTCTATTCCATTGCTTCTCTTCTCCAATGTGCTCATGTGTTTCACTTTGTGATGGGCTTCAAAACCTACAAAAGGGCCAGCATGTAGCTCACTTGGTTAATCCTCTACCTGCAGCACCAGCATCCCATATGGGCGCTGGTTCTAGTCCCGGTTGCTCCTCTTCCAGTCCAGCTCTCTGCTGTGGCCTGGGAGGGCAGTGGAGGATGGCCCAAGTGCTTGGGCCCCTGCACCTGCTTGGGAGACCAGGAGGAGACACCTGGCTCCTGGCTTCAGATCGGCGCAGTTCCTTCCATAGTGACCATTTGGGGAGTGAACCAACAAAAGGAAGACCTTCCTCTCTGTCTCTCTCTCTCGCTGTCTATAACTCTTCCTGTCAAATAAAAAAAAAAAAAACCAAAAACCTACAAGAGTGGGGCTGGTGCTGTGGCGCAGTGGGTTAAAGCCCTAACCCGAAGTGCTGGCATCCCATATGGGTGCCGGTTCTAGTCCCGGCTGCTCCTCTTCTGATCCAGCTCTCTGCTATGGCCTGGGAAAGCAGTAGAAGGTGGCCCAAGTGCTTGTGCCCCTGCACCTGCATGGGAGACCCAGAAAAAAACTCCTTCGGATCGGCATAGCTCCAGCCATTATGGTCATCTAGGGAGTGAACCAGCAGATGGAAGACCTCTCTCTCTGCCTCTACCTCTCTCTGTAACTCTGTCTTTCAAATAAATAAAATAAATCTTTAAAAAAAAAAAACCTATAAGGACGAAAAGGATGAACATGGAGAACTTTCTGTCTGTGAGTCCCTGGTGCTGAAGCATCAGCTCTCAGTAACAGCTGTTGAGTTGTGGACACTGATGCCACCTCCAGGAGGTGGAACTAAGTCCCAGCCATAAACATCCAGAAACCCCCACTTGTCCCGGGGTTTGTGCCTTTTCTCCCATAGCTCTGCGCACAGAAGAGCTCCTTCACTGGTGTATTCGCCACTAACGGCAAAACTTAGTGTCTGCTGGCTGAGTCCAAAGTCTGGACTCACCACGCAGAGACCTGTATTTCTTCTTCCAGTGGGGCAGGTGCTTGAGGATAAGCCAGTTAGTCACCAGTGGTTATTTGCTGCTCGTAATGCAAACACAACTGAATATCCAGGAGCGAACAGAAATGCCATCCAATGGGGTAGGCATTTGGTTTAGTGGATGAGATGCCCACGTCCCACAACAGACTACCTGGTCTGGCTCCTGACTTCAGCAACCTACGAGTGACACTCTGGGAGGCAGCAGGTGTTGACTCAAGTGGTTGGGTCTCTGCCACGCAGGTTGGAGACCTGGATGGAGCTCCCAGCAATTGGCATTGGCTTGGCCCAGTCCTGGCTATTGGAGGCATTTGGGGAATGATCCAGTGAATGGGAGTACTCTCTCTCTCTCTCTCTCTCTCTCTCTGAGTAAAGCCAGAGTAAAGGTTTGGCTCCATCAGGGCTGAGTGTGACCTGAGAATCTTTCCACAGCAAGCATGGGAGATTGCTGGCATCTAAATGACCAAGAGATGCTTGTAGCTTTCTCTCTTCATGGGAAAACGCCTTAAAAATGGGGTTCAGTCTCTCCAATTAAAAGAATTAAATCCGTAGCATAATTTCATTTACCAGCTGCGAAGGAGGAGTGAGGATAAGGAGATGGGTGTTTGCATATACGTGTGTTTTTCCCCTGGGCAAGCATTTCAGTTTCGATCTGGAGCTTGGCTCTCTGGCTCCCGAGATCAGACAACACAGGTGGTTGTCTACTTTGTCCAGTGTACAACTCGCCTACTCCTCAGACAGCTCCCTTTACGGATAAACAGCTGCGCTCTCCCTCTCTCGCTCTCTCTCTCTCTCTCTGCCTCTCCAGCGCCCGTCTGGGCCTTGCTTGTCTGCACATAATACAGATGGTTTGAAAAAAGACATGGAGCCAAGAGTTCAGAACGTTAAACAAGACACTGGCAAGAGATCAGCCCTTGGAAACACGGCGAGGCTCCTGTGCACTTCGCTTCCTTCTCCCTCCCTCCCAGCGTGCCACTCCGCACTGCCTTCATCCCACAGCCTCGCTGCCAAGTGCGCGCATGCCTGAGCCACACCCACTGCAATCTCCCAGTTGAGTATCTCGGTCCCTCCGCCCCCGCCTCTCCACTGTCTAATCTAATGGACTCTTTCTAAGGGTTGGAAGACCTTGCGCAGGAAACACATGGCTTGCTTAACTTGGGTCTTCTGAAGACAAAGCCCCTGTTTTTTCTTGTTCCTCCCAGTGAAATGTCAGCTCATAGCAAGTCAATACAGAAATTTGTTTTGGCAGCGAAAGCCTCTCTGTAGCATTCAGACTATGCCTTTGCTGTCCAGATGTAAACTGGGCACTGGCTCTGCTTCCTAGAGCAGCAAGGGTAAGCAAAACGTGTTTTTCTTTGCCTTCCTTCCTCTTTTTTTCTCAGCATGAACATTCTCAATTTTTTCTTAAAGGCTCTGAGAAACTGGGTGAGGCTTTTAATTATTTCAGCAAATGTATGCAATCAATAGCTGATGGTGATGACCAAGAAGAGAGAAAATGGAGAGCGTTTGTTTTCTTTTAGGCTCTCTCCCTTTCCCTGTGCCAATTTCTACAGGCAGGAAAGCAGCGCCCAGGGTGTGCACTCCGTGGATCTGAGCTACAGGCGGCTTGCACAGCACATTATGAAAACACATTAGCAAAGATCGCATTGCCAAGAGGAGCAGGCTGGGCCAGCCAATGGCATCTCCCCCTGCGTAGGAATCCAGAGGATGAAGGCAGGGCAGCATGGCTCAGCACCGCCTCGGTCCTGCACGCCATGCTGAGCAGAATCTGCCGGTTCCTGCCAAGCCATGCAGTGTCTGATACGGAAAAGGGGCGCTGTTAAGTACGCAGCGTCATCCTAGCACGGTGCTCATGAGAGACGTGGGATGGGCTTCTCCCATGGAGAAGAATTCGACATGAAGCCTCATCCTGCTACAAGTTCTTGAGAAAACTCCTGGGCCTTCTGGAACCTTGGTTTCTTCAATGAAAAACAGGCCCCTTACCCTACCTTGAGGAGCCGTTGTGAGGAGCCGCGGAAATACCCTGAGAAGTAACAGGCACTCAGTAAGGAGCATGGAGCTGTGTCTCTAAACTGGAGACAGCTGATCCAGGGACTTTGTGATGGATTTAGTCTTTTTCACAAACAACATGGTGCCGCTGACATTTTTTTAGTCTGTACCTCTTCAGGGGACGTGCAAACACGTCTTCCCTTTTATAGCTACAGAAGGGCTATGGTTCTTTCCATTGGGGGAAGATGATCCTTTACCACTGGGCATGTTTGCATGTGTTAACAGCATTCAGCATCCACACAGCGTCTTAAGATGTCTCTAAATGAAGGGGAAGCCATTTGTAGTTTTCTCGAGAGTAGAGAAGGAACAATCTTTGCACCTGTTGGCTCTGCCTTTCTCGGTTAAATCAATGCCCATATATACTTCACCCTGAAGTGCTACTCACTCAGACCCAAAAGAAGCTCTTGTTTTTCCTGGTTTATACAATAAATTGAAATATGTGGTAGTTACAATAATATAAACAAACCCACAGAATGTGTCCCCCTGGAGCTGCCTGTCCCCGTGTCTGTATTCTGTGCAGGTTACGGCACCGAGAGTCCCTGCGATCCAGACATAGTGGGATGGCGATGGGCAGGTCTGCTTCTGGTAGCGACATCCTCACAGGCTGGAGGAGAGTCCGGCCGTCTGAACAGGATATCCGATGGGTTCATGAATTCCCCCTGACCCAATGTTGCCGGACGAGTGCCCCCACACCATGACTTTCCAACTTTCCAGAGAGGAATTAAAATATAAGTCATGGAGGGAAAGCTAATCCAGTATGGTCAGCGTTCCTGCAAGACGAGGGGATGAGGATAGGGGCTTGCACAGAAGACAGTGCGAGTGCACAGGGAGAAGCTGGCTCCTGGCCAGCTACAGAGAGTGGCCTGGGACAGATCCTCCCCCACACAGCGGAAGGAATCAACCTGCTAACACCTTGATCATGAACTCCTGGCCTCTGGAATGATGAGAAAAAGATTCTGTTTAAGGCACCTGCTGCAGCGTCAGGTCAGTCCTAGCAAAGAATCACCCAGAGCTCCCTCAGTTGGCAATTGCACTGAAAGAAATTCCCAGAATCCTTGTCACCTGCTTTATGGGTCATACCAAGTGCTGCATTGTTGCTGCAATGGGGACATTTGTGCTTCGGTGGAAGGTGAGGCATTGGCTAGAGGAGAGGTTGGGAAACTTTAAAGGGGCAGACAGGAGGCTCCTGGCCACCCCAGCTTGGCAGGACACCCCAGTCCTGTTGTGTTGGGAGAGCAGCCATAGGCCATCAGTGCACAGACAGGACAGGGTGTGCTCCAACACAGTTTTGCCCACAGGGACAGATGGGGGCCTCATCTAGAAGGCACCCTGGCAGGCTCCCTGGCTCCTGCCTTTCCATGCCCTGAACTCTTCTGTAACTTCATGATTCTTGGAGAACTGCTAGTGAAACAAAATGTTGTCTAAAGACGTGCAAATTCATTCAGTGCAGTGGAGGTGGACCCCCAGGGCGGACAAAGTTGTGTTTCCTCCATTTGCGCACCTGCTCCGACTCCCCTGGTCCAGAACCCTGTGTGTCCTTTCCCTTTGCATTCTCCTTGAAGCTGCTGGTTGCCTCGCACCAGATCCCTCATTAACGAGTTCAGTGGACTCTCCCTTTTATATCTACACAGGGCCATGATTCTCCCAACACGGGCAAAACCATCCTTACCACTGGGCGCAGGGGCTGCTGTCCAGGCATATTGAAACCTGAGCTGTTGTTTCAGCAGAGAAAATGCTGAGACCCTGAATGGTGGGTTCGATGTCCCAGACTGTGTCTTTGTACTGGGTGCATGGGCTCCTCCTGGGAACTTGGCAGCCAAGTGGTGCACTGCAGAGGTTAAAAGCAAAGACTTGGAATTAAACAGCTCCTGGTCTGCATTCCAGACCCAGAGCTTCATTGTTTGTGACCACGGCACATCTCATAAACCCTGCAATCTTAATGTTTTTCACTATAAAATGGGGATGGTGGTAGGACTACCTCACAAGGTGTTCCAGGAATACAATGAGACAATGGTATGAAACATTTGTCACAGTGTGCGACTCATTCTAAGAGCATGAAAAACTATGCGTTGACTAATTAACATCTGCTTAATTGGCAATTATTATAAAGGCATCAGTAAAGACACACCGTCTCTGCGGACACGGGATATGGCGAAGGAAAGCATTTTGCCCTGTTCTTGATGGTGTTTGGGTGCAGCATTACAGTGTCACAGAGAACTGTGAACAGTGAGAAGTCTGGCGGCCAAGGAGCTCACTTTCCTATCTCCCAACCTGACAATAGCCAGCCATCTCCTGGGACATTTTCTGCCAGTGAGTCACACTTTCAAATGTTGTGGTATGCAGGTAACAAAAACACATAGTGCCAAAGCTCTCGCACAGAACGGCTAAGGGTGGAGACAGGCCGAGCCGCCGCTGGGCCCAGCACAGCAGTGACCATGGGCACAGAGCTGGCTGCAGCACCATGTTGAAGGGATGTGTGTTTGCAGCCAGACGCCCAGTCTTCCTGAGCGCTGCTTTGTATTTGCTCACATCCCATCCAGGCCAGTGGTGCACTCATCAAACCCCGAACGCACATATTTCAAATACCTCTCTCCTTGAAGAAACTTAAAGTTTCTGTTCAATTTGTTTCAAGATGTTTGTGCACCCCTAAAGCAAATGCCCTCAAATTCAGCAAAATTCAGTGATCTGAAACTGAATCCAGGAGCATGAAATACAAGGACGAAGACGGCTTAGTCACCAAGAGATTCCCATCTCAGAGAAGGTAGGCGAGGGTCCCTTGCTGACAGCATGGGGAGGGCGAGAGAGAGCCTGCTTCCAGGGAGCCCACCTGCTCCACAGGTAGTGAGGGGGTTACTCTGGGTCAACGGTTGACCCCTGCGGAGGGCAGGAGGAGTGATCCAAGGACCAGAACGCCGAACGCCGTAGCTCCTTCCTGATTTGTGTCCCAAGTGCCTCGTGCTGTGTGTGGGGCTCCATTTCTTGGGGTTCCACTTAGCTCATGCCATCAAAATGGTGTGCTCCCCTACGCTCACTGTGAAGGAGACGGGAGACCCCGTCACTGTGCTGCAGAGGCAAAGCCATGGGACAGCTGTGCTCAGACAAGGACAGGGAACATGTCAGCACCCTCAGACAGACTCCAATCAACTCAGCAAGAGCCGGAGCCTTGAGCCCTGGCCCCAGAGCAGCGCAGGCGGGGCGTGATGTTTGCTAAGTTGTCCCACCATCATCCAGCTACATGTTGTATGGCTGCCTGTATACACACACACGTAAACACATGACACATACATACAACACACATACACATACCACATACATATACATACACATGCCACACACGTATACACATACACACCTCAAATGCACATACATACCACACACATACACACAGATACCACACATACACAGATACCACATGCACAAACACACACACATAACATGCACACACCACACACACACACAATACAACAGGAAACTCCATGAGACATCATTACATCTGTTATGAAATCTGATATTTTGCACCCATTTTTCATTTTATTCCTGTTTTAAATCACAACAATTTGTTTCCTTACATTTATTTCACACCTTTCTCCTCCTTCACATGGGTCAAAACTCAGTTTGGAAAACACAGGTGCAGAAATTTTATTTGATTCTCGGAAGAAGTCCGATGTCCATGGGCATTAGGTTAAGGCCCTTAAAGCGGTTAACGAGAGAAAATATTGTGGCACCCACATGGTCCTATTCTTAAAATCTTATGGGATGATGAGTTCTGATTTCCGAGTCTGTGCCTCAGTTTCCTCCTCTGTAAAGTGAGGACGCTAACAGCTCTTCCCCGGGCTGCTGTGACGGCTCCGTGGTTGATAAAGGGGAACTGTTCAGGCAGTACAGCTGTTGCTGCATCTCCAGAGAGCACATTGAGCGAATGGGTGAGTATAGAGTTGTTAATGAGTATTTATTTTTAAAAGCATAAACGGAGGCTGGAAACATTTGCTCTCTCCATCCTCATTCCTAGGCAGCCACTAAACAGGGCGCTCACAATGCAAAGGCGCGAATCCACAGCCTCCTGGGGTTTGCCTTAGGGATCCTCACCAGTTTACGAATGACTGCACTTCTCTGCACAAGCATATTGGCGGCACCTTTGGGCCCATCTCAGGCAGCAGCCCCAGGGACACTGTCCTTGGGAAGAGCATCGGGTGGGCGCTGGTGACTCGGGGAGCAACAAGAGGGGAGCCACAGTCAGGGCGGCGGAGCAGGAACACGGGGTCCTCCTTGTGAGCCACCTAAGACCCTCCTGTAGACCAAGGGAAGCCAAAGAGCTGCCGGAGAAAACCAACCCCAGAAGCCCAGCCTACAGCTAGAATTCCAGGGATCTGAGTAATTCGGAAATGACTGCTCATGGCAGGCGTTCGGGGCCTGGGACTTGTGGCTGTTTTTGTGGATGTCACTGCAGAACCCCTGAACCCAGGCAGGGGAAAAAAAGGAAAAAACAGGACGGAAAAGCTCCATCTTTGTTCTCACCCACTTCCAAGCAGGATCTGGCATTGCTTATGGAATGTGAGCACTTTCCTTGCCAGTGGCTACCTCTTCTCTGCAGAGTGACACGATTTCCCCGATGATCAGGACTGGGGGAGCAGACACAGATGGGCTCGGTCAGCAGCCGTGCGCAGCGGGAGGCAGCTGGGTGCCAAGGCAGGGCACCTCCAGGGAGAGAGGTCAGACAGAGGCGGGGCAACCAGAAGTCAGAACTAGATAAGGAGACAGGCACAGTCTGGAGTTGGACAGGAGCCTGGGGTGTGTAACAGCGAGGTGAAACCAGGCCAAGTGGAGGCAGCTGGGCATGCCGGTCCTGCTGGCCCACCCCTGCTGGCCTCAAGGTGGGCCTCACCTGTGGCTGTGGGGACCCATGGATACACCTGCCATGGGACCCTCCCCATGCTGGGCTTGGCTTATAGCAGTAATGCGGATGTAGCAGCTGATTGAACTTTCCATCTAGCTGAGGATCGTGGTAAACAACAAGATGGCACTGATGCCCTGCTCACTGTGTGACTCCACAGCTGAGCGTGATCAAGTGCCAGATTGGAGAGCTCCGTGCATGGACTGATTTGAATGACTGTGATTGGTTGAATTCTGTATATAAGCGGACCGCGGGAGAGGGAACGCGCATGCCAGCTTTCCCCGCACGCCAGCTTTCCCCCTTAAGGAACGTGCGCGCCATCTCTCCCCCTTCTCCCAGTCCCCCACTCTTTTTCCTACTCCTTCTAAGTAAGTCTTTTGAAGACCGATTGGCTGCGAGCAGCGTCGTTCCTTTTGCGGCCGAAGGAGCGACAGTGGCAAGCCCACCTCCCTTCAAGAAGTTTCAGGGTCTTCAAAAGACTCAAGGAAAATGCATCTAATGAAAAAGTTACACATGGATTTCATTTTTTTTTGCACTAAAATAAACTTATCCTTGAGTTCCATCTTTCACAGACTTTTTGGGGTAAGCTTATGGAAGTCATCCTTTTTTTTTTTTTTTTTTTGGACAGGCAGAGTTAGACAGTGAGAGAGAGAGAGAGAGAGAGAGAGAGAGAGAGAGAGAGAGAAAGGTCTTCCTTTTGCCATTGGTTCACCTCCCAAGTGGCCACTAAGGCCGGTGCATTGCAGGCAGCGCGCTGCGCGGATCCAAAGCCAGGAGCCAGGTGCTTCTCCTGGTCTCCCATGTGGGTGCAGGGCCCAAGGGCCTGGTCATCCTCCACTGCACTCGCGGGCCACAGCAGAGAGCTGGACTAGAAGAGGAGCAACCAGGACAGAATCCGGCACCCCGACCGGGACTAGAACCCGGTGTGCAGGCGCCGCAGGTGGAGGATTAGCCTAGTGAGCTGCGGCACCGGCCGAGTCATCCATTTTTTAAGAACATCGCATCAAAGTTGCGAGGGGAGTGGCTTCTGTGTGCGTCAGAGGTCGTGAGAGGACTTCTTCCTCAAGACCCCTTCTAAGAACAATATTTTATTTTCTTTTTAAAAATTTATTTATTTGGAAGCCAGAATGCCACACAGACAGACTGAAACAAAGAGATCTTCCATCTGCTGGTTCACTTCCCAAATGGCCACGACAGCCAGGGATGGACTGGGCTGACGTCCTGAACCTGGAACTCCATCCAGGGGTCCCACACGGCTGCTAAGGGCCCAGCTACTTGGGACATCCTCTGCTGGTTTCCACAAGGGCACTGGCAGGGAGCGGGATTGGAAGCAGAACAGCCAGGATTCGAACCAGTGCTGCGATATGGGCCACTGGCGTTGTAAACAGTGGCTTAACCTGCTGCACCAAGAAAAAGTATTTTAAAATCCATAATATAAAATATGACACCAAGGCATCACTGAAATGATTATCAAAGGAAACTAAATGTATTGAAATATAGTTAGCAGAATATTAAAATAATCATACACATCTTTCTTAACTTATTAAGTAACAAGATCTATTTAGAAGCAGTGATAAGGACAATGACATCATAAAATTTTGCCAAAACTGCCAAGTGTTTTGGAAACATCTACACTTTCCAGTGGTGACCAAGTGACATTTTATGCTATATGTCCTTCTGGAGAAAGGCATTTCCTGGTTTCTCGTGAGATGATATGATCTCTACAGGGTGATTTCACTAAAAAGCAGCATTCGTTGATATACAGTGCTCTTACTAGAGTAAAACATTATGTTTCTCTCGTTTAAACATTCATTTGTTAAGATTTTTGAGAGGAAGAGAGACAGAGACAGAGAGTGAACTCCCGTTTGCTGGTTCATCCTCAAATGCTCCCAACAGCCAAGGGTGGGAGTCAGGAGCCCAGAACTCAACATTATGATGTCAGTGTCTTCCAGGTGGGCCATTCCCTGCTGCCCCTCGGGGTGCACATTAGCAGGAAGCTGGAACCAGAAGTGGGGCCAGGGGGCCGGCACCATGGCTCACTTGGTTAGTCCTCTGCCTGCAGCACCAGCATCCCATATGGGCGCCCGATTCTGTCCCGGTTGCTCCTCTTCCAGGCCAGCTCTCTGCTGTGGCCCGGGAAGGCGGTGGAGGATGGCCCAAGTGCTTGGGCCCTGCACCCGCATGGGAGACCAGGAGGAAGCACCTGGCTCCCGGCTTCGGATTGGCGCAGCGCTGGCCGTAGTGTCCATTTTGGGGGGTAAACCAACGGAAGGAAGAGCTTTCTCTCTGTCTCTCTCTCACTCTATATATCTCTACCTGTCAAATAAAAGTTAAAAATTTTTTTTAAAAAAGTGGAGCCAGGACTCAAATTCAGGCTGTCTGGTATGGGCTGTGGGATCCCCAGTGGCATCAAAATGCTGCATCAAAGGCTCCATCATTTTATTTCTCAAGAACAACAAGGGGACTGTTGCTGTACCAGAGTTTTTAAATGGCTGCAGCACCCTGTTGGGTTCAGAGTGGGGATTTGGAGTCAGAGTGGCTGCTGTCACCCAGCCTGGCCGTGTGCTCCCTGGGGACCAGAGTCAGGTTCCTGTGCCCCCATCGCCTCAGTCTCCTTTTCCTCTCCGTCATGAGAGGCGTCCCTTACAGAGCGGCTGTGAGGACCATGTGAGACCTCACGCTCTGAGGTTCTTTGCACACTTCTGAGTTTGTGCTATATGCAAATTCATCTTGTTTGTTATTTAATAATTCATTTTTAAAAAGAAGTCTGCAGGATTAAATAAGCAAGAAAACTTTAAGGGAGTTATGATTTTCTTATGAACTCTTATGTTAGCATTACATGGTCCAGCTCCCAGCTCCAGCTCCCTGGTCCACCCTGGGGGAGGCAGCAGATGATGGCCCAAGTACTTGGGCCCCTGTCACCCTTGTGAGAGACCAAGATGGAGTTCCTGTCTCCTGGCTTTGGCCTGGCCCAGCCCTGGTTGTTGAGCCATTCCGGGAATGAATCAGCAGATGTGATCTCTCTCTCTCCCCACTCCCATTCCTTTTTCCCTCTCTCCCTCCTTCCCTCTCTCCCTCTCTCCCTTGATGCCTTTCAAGTAAATAAATAAATATTTTAAAAATTCCAGTTTCCATGAACTTTGTGAAGCCCCCTGAGACATAAGTGGAGTTGACCAAACTCTGCTACAAGGCTCATGGCAGCAATATCAGCGAGGGTGAACATGGTCTCTCCCACACAGGGAGAGAGCACTCAAGTGGAGGAGGAGTGGGGCAGTGGCAGTGGGTCCTCACTGTGAGTGAGGACCAGACTCTCCAGGGGCCTGGGAGATGCGTGAAGGCTTTGGGGCCAGAGCACAGCAAATTAGAACAGGAGACATTGCAGCAGGAGTTGGCATAACTGGAAGTGAGAATTTTTTCCATGAACATATTTTATATGGAAATCGGATGCTTGAAAAGGTAATGCATGTAACCAGTTCTTTGTTTTGGTGTATTCAAAGCGAGAGGAGTTTTCATTGTGCTTCTTCAAAAAACTTAGAATAAGGTGAGCAGGACACAGACAGGGAGTAAACTGAGGCTCCTGCCCTGCCTCAATCCGGGGCTTCCGCCTTATGATGCTTACAAGGCTGAGCCACCTGAAGGCAAACAGCATTAGCATGGGCAGGGTGAGCCCTGGGGGGATGTGGCGTTTATTTCAGGGTTGTCAGTCAGTGTCCATCAGTGCCGCCAGCTCCTAATCCTGGAGATGTGGTGTGAAAAGCACTTTTCCAAAAGGATCCTGCTTTCCACTGGAACGTTGACAGTTCCCTGCTCCTGCCAAGGCCCAGCTAGGATCTTGTCATTCTTCCCTTCGGAAGAATGAAAACAAAACTAAATTTCAACCAAACAAACAGGAGCTTATTTCATATGTATCCAAGGTTTCTAACAGAGAAAAGAAACCCAGGGGCCCAGCAGGGGAAGCCCCGACTTGTGCCGCTGCCATCCAGGATGGGACACCTGTGTGAGTCCCCGCTGCTTCACTTCCCAGCCAGCTTCCTGCTAATGCGCCCGGGAGAGCAGCAGCAGATGGCAGCAGCAGATGGCCCACATGCTTGGGCCCATGCTTTTTTTGGCTTCCTCTTTCTTTATTGGACACATTGTGGATGTCACGCAGGTCTAAAAGTTACACCGTTAAATATTTAAAAACCGACCAGGACTAAGACCCTGGCCCAGAGCTCCAAACCCGAAGCAAAAAGGAATGGCAGCGGTGGGCTGGGGGGTATTCCTCCAACATCACCAAAACCCAGAAAACAAGGACCTTCAGCTCCTTCGAGACCAAACCCAGGCTCAGGCCATAGGCTGACCCTCAGTGCCTCTGGCTGCATCACTCTCGGGGCAAGTAACCAGCAAGGGGCTGGAGGGAACAGCCAGCCAAGTCCAGACGCGGCCAAGTGTAACTGGAAGGAGGAGAGGAAACGGACAGCTACTGTCCAGCTGTAGATAAGATAACAGAGCAGCTAAGGCAGGCTGAGGGACGGGGAGAGGCTGGGGAGCGGTATTGCAGCAATGCAGGAATGTAGCCCCAGGGTCCTGTCCTGAGTAGCTGGTCAGGGTAGCAGCTGTTAGTCCCCGGATGGAGCTCCTGACCCACGCCAGGCCGAGGGCTCACACGTTGTGGGTCCTCTTGGTGAGCTGGGGCTCCTCATCTACCAGCTTGGACTTGAGGTGCTCCTTGTAGGCCAGGATGTCTTCCTGACTTTATCCTGGTCCAGCCCTGGCCGCTGCTGCCATTTGGGGAGTGAACCACAAGGTGGAAGATCTTTCTCTCCCTGTCACTCTGCTTTTAAATAAGTAAATACATCATTAAGAAGAAAAAGGAACCTGTATTGGTTTCTGGAATCAGCAGCTCTTGCCTTCACTCCACAAGAGCTGGCCCTCAGCTGAGAAGCAACGCCGCTCTGACTATTTTTGTTTCTCAGTTTAGAATTCTGTGAGCAAGACACAGGGCCACAGTCACGCAGTCATTTTGGTCGGTGTCAAAGTCAGTGCAGGCCAACCCCGCCCCCCCCCGCCCCCATGATTAATCAGTCATTCCCCACTCTCCCAGGGGCTTGCGTGTCCCCCGCAGCCTCCCAGAAGGGGCATGGGGAGAGAGGTGGAGCAGAGGGTTCCAGGAACTCTACCTGTGCCGTGACAGGTGCGTGAGCTGCTCTCTGGGTCCCAGCACTGGCTCCTCCCACAGGGTCCCTGGCTCTGCGGCCACAGTGTCTCCTGTTGCAGCCGTGCCCTGTCCAGCCGGTGCCCAGCACCGAGCTGCCTCTCGCAGGTGGTTCAGCGCAGGACTTGCGGCCTTTCATGTGCCGACCAGGACAAGTCTGCGCGTCCAGATCGGATTTCCCGGAGCTCCTGTGAACTGTGCCCACACACCTGCAGGAAGGCGGCGCTTTTCTTGATGCGGTCGTGAGGATTACCCGCCTTAAGAAAAAGCGGCAGGAGCGATGTGCACAGGCTGTGTTTCCTAAAGATGGGGAACTGGAGCCGTGCGAGGCAGTGTCTCCCAGGCAACACACAAAAGGAAAGCTGAGAAGAGGCATGGCGGCGGTTGATAGGGGAATTTCTCTTCTAACAATTCACCAGCACGTTTTCCTCTGCAGCGCGTCTTGTCTTGGATCTCAGACCACAAAAACACGTGTCAGCGTGGGAGCTTCAGACAAGATGGAGACACAGTGCTGGGCGCTTCCAACCTTTGTAGGAAAATGGGGTCCAGGCGCTTCCTCGGAGGCTCCCTACCACACTCCACGTGTCCCCCAGCGGAGCCCCCAGCCCACCTAGCTCCCAGCCCCCGTCTCTGATCTGCCTTTGTTCCTTGCCCGTGTTAACGACTGTCTCTGTCTCACGTGTCTGGCTGTGGCGCCCGTTGGAGGCAGCTGAGGGCGACCTGTGTGCCAACTGGCAGGCTGGCCAAACGGCAGAGCTTGGCGCCAACTGAAGGGGGCCCTCCTCACCCAGGGCCCTGCGTTGCCTTCCTGGGGTGACTGGCATGCTCACAATGTTATCAGCTGGGGCTGTGGGCCCGGATTGGTGAACGGGGACACGCGGGCTCCCGTCTCGGCTTTGCTAAGGGAGGACCTGCCCTGGCACTTCTTGCATCGCCAGGAAGTCGGCACGTGCTTGAGGCCAGTGAAAATCTGGCAATTTTGCTTACGATCCAATTTCGCTAACTTCCTGGGTCAAGGAAAACGCTCCGAACTGTGATTGCGAGCTCGCTTCTGGAGGCAGCCCGCCGCCTCTGCTTGGATAATTTAGTTAAAAGTTCTCCATGCATCGTGTCGTGGCCTCCAACTCTTATTTGACTTCTAAAAGAACAGCTTTGAAAGGCCCCTAAAAGGGAGAGGTTTAAGGTGAGCGCCCTCCCCACCCTACCCCCCAGCGGGAAGATGCCAGCCAGGCAAAGGGCAGGTCAGAGGGCTTCCTGGAGGTAATGGAATTCTGCAAACATTGTAAAGGAGCTGTCAGGCCCCGACAAGCCGAGAGGGGAATGAGTCACGCTCCCCACAATCTGATGTCCAGGAGTAATGAAATGATGAGTTTATTTCACACAATGGCCCTGTCAAGAAAAATGGTGTCACCTTCGAGGAGTCTTGGGAAGCTCTCCCCAGCGGCCTTTGCAGTATCAATTTTCAGGTGCTAAGTGGTAATTAAAGTTAGCAGTTAAGAGTCTCGCTCAGTGAAATCAGAGCCAAGAGCAAGGTTGGGATTAGAGTCCATTCCCATGCACGGGGCACTGCCGCCATGCTCACGTTTGTAGCACTGGAGAGCCCCTTCGGTCTCAGCGAGGGAACGCACTTTCAAAATTTAATCCGAAGGCTCTGTTTTGCTGGCCGAGAGTCTCCCGTCGAAGAAGCAGCTACTTGGTTTAGCTTTAATACGCACAGAAATAGATCGCTGTTGTAAAAGTTATTTCCTCGTTAAGTCTTTTCTCAGAATTGAAGACCAGGATTTTTATTTCTCCAAACGGTAGCATATGTGCTTGCTTCATCTGAGGACTCAGTCATAGACCTTGAATTAACTCACGGCAATTCCACCTTCTGGTTTTTGAGTTTTGCCACAGTCGCTGTGAATCTGGAACTATTGGAAGCGCCGCTGGAACTCCCGTGGCATCCTCTGAGGTCTTTTGCAGGAGGGGGTACAATTATCCCCACCCCTTTCGCTGGTTGGTTACTGTTTTTCTGGTCTCAATCACTTTTGAAAAGTGTCTGTGCACTTGTTCTGAATATTTATCTCAGAAAATAATGAAAATAGACAAGTTAAACCAGTACATAACTAAAGACATTGCGATGAGCTGATGGAAATGGAACGAGCCACAAGGCAGGCTGTGCCAGGTTCTGCCCATGAGGTTGCAACAGGAGGCTGCTGATGGCAGGCAGGTCCCCAGGGCCGGGGCCGGCACTTCAGGATGGGTGCTGTCGGGCAGGTTGCTTGTTTTATCAGAGATGAAAGCCAGAGGCAGGCAGGGAGCCAGGGTCACAGTCTCAGAGAAGTCAGTTCATGCATCAACTTGGGATGACAAGGAAAGGCATAAACAGAGATTAGTGCAGGAGGGTCGTAGCGCAGAGGTGGGAGAAATGGAAGGAGGAACCAGGTGCAGGGGAGGTGACATTTGACAGTTGGGACACTAAATCTTCCCATGTGAGGCACCCAGTGGGCGTCTCTTTCATGTAGCCCACAGTTTGTGTCATGGGGGCAGGAGATTGCTGCTGCTTAGATGAGCCAATCCATGCCAGATAACATCTGCCTAATATCCTGCTGCCGATGGTCAGAGACGGGGCCCCTGGGGCTCGCTAGAGGGGTCAGCTGGGGCTGCAGCGGCTGCCCAGCCATTGTTCACCGTGTGAGTGGGATGGGTGGTGGATGGGGCAGCCCAGCCTCCATCTGCCGGAGTCACCAGCTAACTCCAGCCTGCCGGTGCCCCGTGGGAAAGGCAGAACAAAGCTGCCAGAAATATGCATTCTCCTGGGAATGTTCAAATGATTACATATGGCCTTGAATTCTTGAAGCTGTGCAAACCACAGCAGTACCAAAAACAGCAGGTGTGTGCAGTGTATACAGCCCCTGGGCTACCCGGGTGTAACCTGGAGATCACAGAGTTCTAGGCTGTCAGGGGAGGGCAGTGGGTGTCCAGCCACCTGGGACCACCCGCCTCTTCTCAGTCCTGCCCATCTGCCCAGTGGGTGCTTCTTCAATTTGCAGGTCTGAGAAGACACGTGCAATGGTTAAATTTCTTTGAGACTGCCTTTCACATATTCCACGACTAACACATTACTAGGGCCTAACAAATACATACTGCTTACTGCACACCTGATTGAACTCCCAGAAAGCACTGAGCGGTTCATCCTCAGGTTTGCTCTAGTTTATCTTCTCCTCTGTAGTCCCAGAACTCACCTGTTGGAACAAATGGAGTAGTTATTGTTCAGTTTGAATGTCTTGTCTTCTAAGTACATTATCTTCTTGAAGAATTCCATGCTGCACATCCTGATCTTTCTTTACTCTTTCATTTCTTAGCATTTTTTTCAATTCTATTTTGCCAAGTATAGAATTTTTAAAAGAAGCAATAAAAATGCCCTTACTAGTACTATTTACTATTCCTGTCATTTCATAAATGCATATTATTAAGAAAGTTTTATTTATTGATTTGAGAAGCAAAGAGGCAGAGACAGACACAAAGAGCCAGACAGAGAGCCCCCATTCACTAGTTAACTTCCAAAATATTCAGAACAGGCTGGGTTGAGCTAGGACTCCCAGAAGCCTGGAGCCAGCAACTCAATCCAGGTGTCTCACATGGGTGGCAGGAATCCAAGTGCTCGAACCATCACGGCTCTGCGTTGGAGGCTGGAGTCAGGAGCCAGAGCCGGCAGTCGAACCCAGCTACTTTGTTGTGGGGAGCAAGTGCCTTAACAGCTATGCTAAACACCTACATATTTTAGAACTAAAAACTAAACGTAAGAATGACTTAGCCTTAAAAATATTCTTTTTCAAAAACATGGGTTGCAACTGAAAATGTTATACCTACATACACATTCAGAAGTACTGAGACCTGTGCACGCATCAGAATGTCCACGTAGTCATAGTTCCTTGACAATACATTTAAGAAGCTCACCAGGTGTCATGATCCTCTTTTAAATTATAGTAAATAGAATGCAAAAGTGTAAAATCCTATTTTTTAACCCTTCCCCCAAAGTAGACAAAACAAAATATGCCGTGACATTCAGGGATGATAGAGCTATTAAACGTCTTTATGGATCTGAGACCCCAGATTTTAAGACAAAGAATTTTAAGATTGGACATTTTCCAAGTTTGCAAATTACTTCTTATTTTTCTCCTCATTTAGAAAGTCGCATGCTTCTTGCTTTCCTCTTTCATGTATGGTGATTACATAGGGAATCGTGGAAATTACAAATTTCTGATCAAAGAAGCTAAATATTGAAAAACAGCACTGCAGTATTGCCTTCCAGCAGCAATGAGCATAGCCCTGGACACGTTTCCTTAGTGCACAATGTTGTTTATTTACTCATTCATTTGGTTTACGGTAGCTGCCATCAATACCGCTTTTCCTCCTCCTGAACATGTCTGTCCAATGGCAAATGAGCACAGCAACACGTGGGTCCCAACAGCACAGTCTGCATCGCATCCCTGCTCTGTGTTGTCTTGGGGCTGATGGAAGCTCTGCCCTCTGCTGCTTTCACTTGGGGACCTGTGTTGGACAGATGTCCCTCTTCTGCACAGAGAGTAACAGAGAGCCGTGGTGAGCCACAGACTGGCTCTTCAAACTTCTGCCCAGAAATAACACATGTCACTTTCTACTCGTATTTCAATGGCAAAAGTGGGTGGGGGCCAGTGATGGGCAATTCTCCCATGGTGAGTGTGAGGCACCACAAGCAGAGCTCCGTGGAGGGGTCATCAGTCCACAATCGGCCACAAAGCCCTGGTGCTTTCCCCTCTTCTGCCCATCATTCCCCAAAGTGCTGGCCTAAGTCATCAGGCACCCCGGAGGCCTGGCTAACCCAAGGGCCAACTCTCTCCACTTACTGGAAATCTTCAACAAAATACCTATGTACTTTTTGGGGACTATGTGTTGGTTCAATATCTTTAGGGATCAAACTGGCAATTATTGTCAAATAGCAGATATACGTTTCTGCTATGAGGCATATATCCTAGAGAAATGCATCCTGGCGGCATGAACAAGGTGTTCATGGCAGCACTGAGAATGGATTTAAAAGTGCTAATGTACTGATGCCACAGAATTTAAATGAATAAAATAAAGTGAGAGAAGTAGAGCTTGTACACTCATGTAATAAAGTTGAAATTTGGTACACAGTCATTGAAATGAATAAGATGGATGTGTGCTACCGTGAGTACATGTCAAAAACATACTACTGAACCCCAGACAATAAGATGCAGAGTTCTATGGTACCGCGCAAGGCCTGAATTAGATATACATACACACTTCAAAAAGCAGCAGCATGTAATTCGTGTGTGTGTTTGCGTGTAACACGGTCAGGAAGCACATACATCACATTCCTACACTAGTTATCCCTGGAGGGTAGGAAATGAGACTTCAGATGGAAAAAGGAAGGGATGTTTCACTTCATCCAAAATGTTTTCTTTAAAAAATGCAAAATCAGCAAATGCTGGCATTTATTGACTCTGGCTGGCAGCTCACAGGTGTTTGTTTTGCTATTTTCTGAACTTGCATGTGGTTTTTTTTTTTTCAACATATAAATCAAGACTCTACATTTGCAGATGTTCTGTGTTTTGGTAAAAATATCCCTCCTGCATGTTGCCTCCTCCACCTGAAGATTTTCAAAGCAGACAGATATTTCTGTCCACCATTTCAACTTCTCCTCCAAGTAGTATCCGTGAACTCACCCATATTCATCCTCCAGAATGAATCTCCTGCCTTTTTTTCATTCTGCTTGAAATTTTATCTTCAGTCCATGGTTAGGGCTGGCAAATTCTCAGCTTTACCTCATCTGGAGACTTGGTGTTGCAGTATTTCACTGGCACTCACCTCCGAATCCATACTGCTCTTAGGGACTGGGGTGAAACATATCAAGCATTGTCAGATATACTTATCTATGGCCCATGTGAAGAGATGATTCATTCCTTTGATACTCATCATCTTTCCAAACGTGTAAATGATGTCTCTTTCCTAGCACCCTACTAAGCACCTGAGCCAGGAAGATTCTAGAATTCATGCCAAGAAAACACCCCCTTGCCTTAGACACATGTAGCTCCCTCAATATGTTTTTGTGGGTAGACTAAGGGATTTAAGTGGATAAGAACAAAAGCTCATGCATTGCTCACCACTTTCATAATGGAAACCAACATTTTCCCTGTGTTGAGGTTAGTCAGCAACGCTGCTCTTGATACATCGCGGGCTTTTGTTTTCAGTCCACTGATCGAAGGCTCCTAGTTGAACAGCACAGAACAAGTGTGTCACCTAATGATCCACTTTGCTTGGCCTGAACAGAAGACGCTTAGCAGCACATCACACATTAAAGGCAGTGTCCAGAGCTTTTGGCTTAGACACAGCCGTTGAAACCTCTGCAGGTAGTAACTTAAGACTCACAGCAAGAAAGCCAGAGGAGGGAGTGAAACACAATGTAATAAAGATGCTCTTGTCACATCTTGGCTAGCTACGCGAAGTTCGAAATGTGAGCTGTTGGCACAGTTGAAGTCATTTTTCCTGCCCTTTCATTTCTACCAAATGCCAAACTGTCCTCAGGAACCAACCTTGCATCCACACAGTCTGCATATCAAACCATCAAAAACAGAAACTCTGGAAGTGGCCTGAAAGGCGTCTATACTGCAGGGCTCTGGTGGCTTGTGCCATTGAGCCCAGATTGCTGCGCCACGGCCAGGCAGAGGACTTGAGCCAAGATCTCTTCCCAGAACTCAGATTTCTGCGTGGAGCTTCCCAAAGTACCATCATCAAGCTGTCCATAGCCACCACAACCAAGGAGGCCAAAGACCCACTCTTTCTGTTTTCCAGCCCAGCTGATGAAAAGCGTAGCGAAACAGATGGGACTTGGCTCTGCCGTTCCTCTTCTCTCCGTGGTCAGTCTCACAAGCCCTGCCTCCTACATTCCAGCAAACACAGGGTGATTTTACTTCCTGCAACACGTTTCCGTCCCTCTGTCCTCCAGGGCTCCAGCATCTGACTCTTTCCACCCTCCCTGCAATCATACTCCTCTGGTAACCATAGTGATTTAATTAAAACTCAAATCTGTCCACAGCAAGCATTCTTCCCAGGGGCCCCACTGTTTGGAGGGGAGAGTGTGTGGTCGTTAACATCTTGTGAAACCCCCGGTGGGTTCCCACTTTCTCTGAGACCTCACCTCCTTCAGAGTGTGCCCTCAAACCTTCCGGGCAGGGCACGGCTGCCCCTTTGTTTTCTTCTCTTCTCCTCTTTCCCCCTTTTGTCCTCCCATAATTACATTCCCTTTCTTTGTTTCCCTTCAAACCGAAACTCCTCAAACGTTTTCCATCTTCCATGTCGCTAAATCCAATGGTCGGTGCCATTTCTCTCTTATATTATATTCTCACCACTGTTTAATAAGCTTGCTCGCTCCTTCCTTCTTAAAACAGCTCCTACACATACTTCACAAAATTCCTCCTTTGGTTTTCTTCCTCCTTCTCGCTTCAATATGTCCCAATCTCACCAGCCGGCTCCTGATTCTTGGCTCAAACATTGCATGTGGGAGAACGTCCCACGATTTGATCATAGATCCCATTCTCTATTTATACTCCCTTTCTCTAGGACATCTCACTTCTCCCTTAGCTTTAAAATGAATGATTTTGGATCTTCAGCCAAGACCCCTGTCTGAGCTGTTCCCTTACAACACACCTGCTCTCTGTTTGGCGTCCCTGCTGGTGTGATGGTGAGTCCATGTGGCGAGACTACTGTCCCCAGTGGGTTAATCAAATAGTAATACAATGCAATGCTGTGAAGTGTTTTGTAGGCATGGTTACCATCTTCACTCAGTTGGCTTTAAGTAAAATTAACTGTCCATAAAGAGGGCTGGCCACACTCAACCAGTTGAAGGCCCTAAGAGCAAAAGCTGAGGATTCCAGGACCAAAATGAATTCTGTCTCAGGATTGTACGTTAGAAATCCTTCTAGCTTTCAGGACTGCTGATCTGGCTAATGTTCGGGATCCCTAGAATGTGTGACTCTGTGTACGTACCTACCTGCCTGCTTAGCTGGCCGGCTGTCTGCTGGGTTTCTACGAACCCTGACAGATAGCACTGGCTGTCCCCTGGGGTCTCGGACAGCCTGCCTGAAGCCGTGCACCCCTTCTCCACATCTGCAGTGCTGGTCATCCGGGTCTCCCTGCCCTCCCGACCTCTGCTCTGTATCATGGTTTACCTTGCACCATCATGTCTGGGGTGGCTGTGGCATGTGCTGTGGCCAGGAGAGGCAAGTGCCCACCTGGGGCTATCCCCAGGATACTGGACACCAAGGTCCTGTTTCTGTCCCTTTCTCTCTGCTTTGAGCTATGGCAGCCTGCCCTCTGTCAGTCAACCCATGAGTGAATGAATGAAATTGTTGCAGGAGCATTGTTCTTTCACGTATTAATTGGCCTGTGTCCTCCATGAGTGGAGAAAACTGATAACAACAAAATAAACCAAACTTTTAAAAACCCATCTGGGGGCCGGCACTGTGGTGTAGCCAGTAAAGCCTCCTGCAGTGCCGGCATCCCACATGGGTGCTGGTTCAAGTCCTGGCTGTTTCATTTCCAATCCAGCTCCTTGCTAATGCACCTGGGGAAGCCATAGAAGATGGCCCAAGTACTCAGGCCCCTGCACCCATGTGGGAGACCCTGAGGAAGTGCCTGGCTCCTAGATTCAGATTGACCCAGCTCTGGCTGTTGTAGCCATTTGGGGAGTGAACCAGCAAATACAAGATTTCTCTCTCTGTTTCTGCCTACCCACCCGCCCCCCCTTCTCTATAACTCTGCCTTTTAAATAAATAAATAAATCTTTTAAAAATCTGTATTTATGGTAATGAGCTATTTCAATTTTGAAGCAGTGGTCTGCTATCTACACCCCTATAACACACACCCCAAACCCTCTTGCACCTGACATGTGTGGGTCTTCTACGCCCCCAGCTATCACATGATTGTGAGGGTCCTTGTGTGCCTGAGCTCCTCACACAGAACAGAATTCCAGAACTTCAAAATCTGATCTGGGCCAGGGTTCTTCACTCAGGCTAACTTAATTGCAGCTAATAACAGCCAGGGAATGTCTTCCACACACTTTGATTGGGCTGAGCTCAAGGGCCTTTGGAGATGGAGGCTTACACCAGCTCATTAGAGATAATTATGATGTTCTCAGGTTTTTAGGTTCTCATACCTTTTTAAAACCTGCTAAATTTTGTACATAATGTTTTTAAAGGAACAGAAAATGTTTTCTCCTTAAATTGTCCTGTTAATTGGGGCTGAAAAGTCAACTGATATTGGACACATTTCACTTTCAAGGCACTACCAGAGCATCAGATCAAGGCTCTGTGTTGGTGGCCTCTCTGTGTGTGCGCTGTGACTGTTGGGTTGGGCAAAGAGTGCAGGCAACCTCTTTTTTTTTTTAAAGATTTATTTAATTATTTGAAAGGCAGTGTTACAGAGAGAGAGAGTGAGACACACACATACAGAGGTCTTTCATTTGTTGTTTTACTGCCCAAGTGGCTGCAAAACCAGGAACCTAGAACTCCATCTGGGTCTCCCATGTGGATGCAGAGGCCCACGGACTTGGTCCATCTTCTTCCCAGGCACATTAACAGGGAGCTGGATTGGAAGTGGAGCTGCAAGGACTCGAACCAATGTACAGGCAAGATCTTAAGCCTCATGCACTCCTTTTTTCTTCTGCATTCCTATCCTAAAAATAACCATACATCCAAAGCTGTAAGCAATGAATATGGATGCCTTGGATGAGAGCCTTTGGAAGGACATGTACTCCAAGGCAGTAGAGGCTGGCACCGCGGCTCACTAGGCTAATCCTCCGCCTTGTGGTGCCAGCACAGCGGGTTCTAGTCCAGGTCGGGGCGCTGGATTCTGTCCCGGTTGCCCATCTTCCAGGCCAGCCCTCTGCTGTGGCCCAGGAGTGCAGTGGAGGATGGCCCAGGTGCTTGGGCCCTGCACCCCATGGGAGACCAGGAGAAGCACCTGGCTCCTGGCTTCAGATCAGCGCGGTATGCCAGCCGCAGCGTGCCGGCCGCAGCGGCCATTGGAGGGTGAACCAACGGCAAAAGGAAGACCTCTCTCTGTCTGTCTCTCTCTCTCTCACTGTCCACTCTGCCTGTCAAAAAAAAAAAGTAAAAAAAATAAATAAATAAAAAGAAAGAGCACACTTGAAGCCACTCACCTGCTTCATTGAACTTGCCCATGAACCTGGGGCTCCTGAGCCCTGTGGGAGGGCAACGGAGCACTGCTGTGCCAGAATGTGGTGGCAAGTGGGAGATGAGGACCTGACCTCTGTTATAGCAGATTGAACATCAGCCCAAGGGGCGTAACTGCAGAATGACAGGTGTCCACTCTGAACACCTCCCCATCCTCAGCCGCAACACCCGTCATTGCACCACAGAGGTTCGTGTCCTTGGGCTGACGTTACTTTTCCAAAATTTCGATGTGAATGACTGTGGATTAGTTCCTCTGCAAAGAGTAGCTCACGCTGGGGAAACTTCACACCAGAATCAATCCTTGCCTTTAAAAATTACAGATGTAGAGACGCATTTCCCTTTCCCACGATTCGTACCAAACTCATTCAGATCGAGCACTTCTGGAATAAACAAGCCTAGAGCGGTTCTACATCACCACTGGGGAGTGTTTCTGTTTGTTTTCATCACATTTGTTGCCACTGCTGCTCCCACCCGACTTGTCCCAGTGGCTGGGAATCATCTGGGCAGGCCCGTGTCCTGGGCTGACGCTTCCACAACCTGAGCCCATAAATGCGACTTACTTGAAAAGAGGGTCTTTGTAATCAAGTCAGAAGGAGGTCACCAGGGTGGGTCCCATTCCAGATTGACTGGTGTCCTTTATAGCAAGACAAACAGGCCACGTGAAGACTGGGGCTCTGAGGAAAGGCCACGTGCCAGCTGAAGATGACAGAGCAGTGACCACCCCAATGCAGTGGGCACACGTGCTCATTTTTGCTCACCATGATCTTGCCTATGGGAAGTTGAAGGCTGGGTATGTGAAGAGATAAGAAATGGCTGTATTTTCCTTCCTTCAACAAAAATACCCTCAGTGAGGGTCAAACACAAGGCAGCCATTTTGTCCGTCCTTTCTCCGTGCCCGCCTCTCCTCTGAGAATGTAAGGCTAGGGTGCACAGAAAGCTGGAAGGAAGTGAGAGAAAGAAGCGGGTTAAGAAAGAACCCTCCTTTAACAGGACCATTGTGGGACCTTCCAAAGTGGAATATGGCAGAACACACCCACCAAGCAAAGGGTTTGGTCAGCACAACGGGCAGCCTTGGAAAACTCAGCGTTTCAAGACATTTGGCTTTAAAAGAGAGAACTACTTGGAAACATTCAATAGAGAAAGACACAAGAAAAAACAAATTTCCAGCTGTTCCCAGCCGGATCATTCACATTCATGTTTATAAAATACAAATATAGATGAAAAGGTTTTGATTTTTATATTTGTACAATATTAACAATATTTTGCAAAAATTTGTTCATTTGTTTTATTTGGAAGGCAGAGAGAGACAGAGACAGAGACAGAGACAGAGAGAGATTGCCCACATTCTACTTCACTGCCCAAATGCCCACAGGAGCTAGAGTAGCTAGGGATGGGCCAGTTGCATGTCAGGCACCAGGAACTCCATCTGGGTTCCCACATGGGTGTCAGGGACCCAGCTACTTGACCAATCACCTGCAGCTTCCCAGGTTGCTCATCAACAGGAAGCCAGACTCAGGAGCAGAGCCAAGACTGGAATCAAAGCACTTCAGTGCAAGGTGCGGTTGTCCCAAATACTGTGCCCATCACCCGACCTCAGTATCTTCAGAAGTTGTTAAAATTAGTTATTTTTAGGGCAGTTTCAAGTTCACAGTGAAACTGCAGAAGGAACAGAGGTCTCCCCCTCCCCCTGCCCCCACACATGCTCAGTCTTCCACTTGCCAACATCTCCCACAGTGTGGCACATTTGTTACAGTGACTGGTCATTCTCATCCAGAGTGCACAGTTCACACCAGGGTTCACTCTCGGCGTGTTTTGTAGGGTTTGGACGGTTGTATAATGATGTGCGTCCACCATTACAGTATCGTGCACAACCGTTTCACTGCCCTGGAATTCTTCCGTGCCCCAATGAATCGTGTGCTCTCTGTCCCAAACCCCAATCTTCTCATTGTCTCCGTAGTTTCACCTTTTGCAGGATAATACATTTGAATACTTTAAACAGGGCAGCAAGGGAAGCGATGCCAACCCCTAAAAGCAATGTAAAATCGTGATGACACTTGCCATTATATTAAACCATAACATTGCTTCAGTGCTGCTTACAATCAGTGTTTGTGGTGAGGATAGTAACTCCACCATACCACTTGAGAAATGGATTGTGACCACAGTTAAAATGGAGATATACACGGCTAATAAGGATTTACTTCCTTTCCTAATTATTTTAAACAACTTGGTTTGTGAAAGTCCCGTCTGCAACACAGAAATGTTCAACTTTCTGGAGCATCTGAACATGTAGTTTCAAATTTTTGCTACTTTAATTCAAGACATTTGTCCGTGTGGTTAATTTAGAGTCATTATGTAAATATTACTTAATCTTATTGTTTTCTGGGTTTCTGCTCAATATTTATTCTCAGATATCAACACAGATGTCGACTGCTTTCATAGCTACTTGCTACAAATTGAACTGAAAACTTGAGTACCACAGTAGTTTCTTCAGCTAAAGAAATGTGAAGGAAACACACATTTACAAAAGAACTATTGACTTTAGTGAAAAAAATGGCTCACTAAATATCACTTCATGTGATTATCTTTATACTACAATTTCTTTAAATGGAAAAAATATTACTAGTAAATATTTTAATTTTTTCCTTCTTGATTGCAATGTTTGCTGTACATAAAACGTGTTTAAAACCCGCTCTTTCGCTGTACACTTTTTTTGCAGCATTCGCGGGGATCCTTTTGCTGTTCTTAGCCTCACTGTGACAGATGAACATTGTTTCCACTTTATACATTTTATGGAGAGACAGGGGTGATTAAATGACTTGCTGATGGTCACAAAAGTGCTGGAGTCAGGCATGCGATTCTTTATTTTCACATGACCAGACCAGAACATTATGTGTGCGACATTACTTCTGGTTTGTTCTCAAAATGTATACCTACGGCTTATTAATACAAATCACTTGTCACAGATTTACCGAAGCTTCACAAACCCAGAGATGATGTTTTTGCCCTGGAGATGCGTTTTACTAAAAGTTGCTAAAACATTTCTTAATTGTTCTGTTTTCCCATCTCCGAGTAATGTGTTTAATGGAAAATTATCAAATTAGAATGTTATCATAGGGTTTGGTTAAAAAACTAAGTAAAATAATAAACAGCAAAGTATTTAGTCATAAGAATATTTTCCAGCTTTTCAGCTGATAAAATAAGTAGGCCTGGAAAGTAGATTAAGAAAATAATCAAAAGCATAAAACTAACAGTACACATATGAGAAGAATTAAACATTCCTGGGCCATTACAGACTTTGCCTGTAACCACCAGGCAGCTTGAGAGAGAAATTGCCATGATGAAGGGTGTGAACTGCTAGTTGTCCTTGCAAAACTCCGCTCTGTCGCAACAAAATCATTACACCTTGAAAAACAAGCCTGTCGTTTTGCAGAGCAAACTCAACTTCAGTTGAACCTTGCTCAGTGCACGTCTAACAGGGGTGCGACTGCCTAGGGCAAGGCGGCTTACGAGTTCCTTAATTATCCCGAGTGCAGAAATTTTGGTAGACCACTATTTCCTAAGCACCTTTGAACAAACACTAATGGTCATTGAAATTATTATTCACTACAAAACGCTTTTACACTTGGAAGGAATTTTATAGTCTTCTATTATCTCCCTAGGAACCCTCCGAGTCTGGGTGAAGCCAGCCCATCTCTGTGGAGCAGTAGAGGAAGCCAGACACAAGGGATTCACCTGTAGGTTCAGGGTCTGTGGCCACAGAAGGCCCAGGGTCTGCAGCACCAGGCTCTGGTTTCCTGCAGGAAGTGCACACTGCAGAGAGGCATCTAGGGGATTGGAGGATGTCACCAAGTTGGCCATAAGGAGCTCTCTGCAGCACGTTGTAGAGCCCTGGATGGCCTCCCTGCTCCCCGCCGCCTTCTTCCCCACTAGGGGATCTGAGTTTTCCTCCCAGCCCCGGGGATGGTGGAGGTGTGATGGCCGACAGACATGGGAGGATGGCGACAGCTGTGGGCAGGACCTCAGAGCTCCTGCTGCTCAGGCGTCAGGGAGTGGCACATGCCTCTTCTTGGTTTCACCGGCAATTGGACATGAGCTTTCCCGTGCAGTTCACTGCTTGTGCTGACGCTTTCCTTCAAAACCACCATTTCAAACAGTTGCAGTATTTCTCACATGAGCATCCAGGGGTGCAGACGGGCCATGCCTTCCTTGCTTTGGAAAACAGAACACCCAAGCACGGCGGTTGTGATGGAAGAGGAAACACAGCTTCCTTCAAGACTCTGCACAGAAGGCGTGACTCCTGCAATCTGCATGTGTGTGCCCCCATCCATGTGTTGCAGCCTCAGCCCCTCAAGTGACAGCATCAGGAGGGGGGGCCTTTGGGGCCGAGTGAGAAGACATCACCTACGAGGCCACCCTCACCAGCTGACGAATCTGTTGGTGCCGTGAGCTTGGACTCACCAGTCTCCAGAACTGTGAAAAGAACACTTCTGTTACATATAAGCCACCCAGCCCCCGCTATTTTTATTTACTTCTTATTATTATTTTCATTACACATATTTAGAGCTACAATATAATAATTTGATACACAGATTCAGTGTATAAAGATCCAATCAGGTTAGCTAGCATTTCTGTTTTTTTAAGCAGTTCAAAATTCATCTGAATAATACTTAATAACTTTATGTATTTATGGGCCACAGTATGACCTTTCAATAAATGCATACAGTGCGTGCTGGTCGAATTGGGGTAATTAGTGTTCCCCTCTCATTTCTTCATGTTTGCCCTGAGCTTCTCTCATAAACTGTGAAACATTAGTGTGCACTAGTCTGGCCCCACTGTGCTGTGGACAGGAGAGCTCAGTCCTTCTATCTGACTGTTTGCAACCCATTATCCAACCTTCCTCCCTCCTGCATCCCCAGCCCAGCCTCTAGGAATCACTGCTCCAAGTTCACAGTGGTCTAAACAGACTGAGACAGTGGCTTATGTCTGCTTTGGAGAGAGACTCGCCGCCCCTTGCCAGCACCCAGACAGATGGGCCACCATGATTTCCAGGCAGCCGCTGGCCTGTGCAGGAGCCTCCCAGAAGGCATTTCAGCTTTGCCTCTGGTCTCCTGCAATGGTGGGTGTGCCCCTGCTTGTTGGTGTAAATGGTAGCCTGTGAGAGCGTTTCCCCTTCAGAACTGTAAAAGCCACGTACAAACCCGCTGGTTAGGGCAGGTTACCAATGTACCCAGGACTGCTCTAGTGCCTCCTGACTTAGCTAAGGTGACTGCAGCTTGCTCACCTGGTCTATAGAGCCTATGAGCTACGAGTTTTTGGGGGTCTTGTGAAGAGTAAGTAGATTAAAACGAATGCCCCCGCTCTTCAGAGAGTAGACACACATGCAAACCACAAGGGATACATGGAAAAGTAAAATATGACATAATGACCAGGGAAGACCAATGCATATGAAAATAAACAAATGATTCACTGAGTGAGTGGTTAGATTTTTCCAGACCCTGTGGCTGTGACTTTTTGTGTATTTTCAGAGCCGCTTGATCTCGCACTTGATAAGAGTCTTGTTTGTCACTCATCCCATAAAGAAAAGTTTGGGGGCCAGCTCTGTGGCATAGTGGATCGAAGCTGCCGCCTGCAATGTCAGTATTGCATATGGGCGCTGGTTTGAATCCTGGCCGCTCCACTTCCGATCCAGCTCTCTGTTAATGTGCCTGGGAGAGCAGTGGAGGTGGGCCCTAGTGCTTGGGCCTCTTGCTGCCTATGTAGAAGACCTGGGTGAAACTCTTGGCTCTTGACTTCAGCCTGGCCCAGCCCCTGCCATTGTGGCCATTGGGAAAGTGACCCAGCAGATTGAAGATCTCTCTCTCTCTCTCTCTCTCTCTCTCTCTGTCTTTGTAACTCTGCTTTTCAAATAAATAAAATAAATCTTAAAAAATAAAAAGAGCAAGAAGACTGCAGTGGGCTTCAGCTCCAGGGAGAGACAGGAAAAGCCTCGTTTTCCTCCTTCCAGCTCTTTCCCTGTCTGCCTTCCCAAGCCAGATTGAGAGCCTCGGCCCCTCTGCCATCCTGGGCTTGAAGGTGTAAGGAGCTTCAGCTGGGCCTGGGCTCTGGAGGGCCCTTCACGCTCAACATGTCCAGACCAACTTAGAACCTCATGAGTTGTTCGTCCTACGCTACACGAACCTCAGCCATCCTCATGCCCTCTTCCCCTGCTTCCATGTATCCAACTCATGGCCAATCCTACTGATTTTAATTTCTGAAAGACACGTGTCCCACCCTCTCTTGCCTAGAAAACTGCACCAGGCCTCTCACCAGGCATCTTGTGAACATTTCACATTGCGACACTGGTGTGCTCACATCTCTCCTGCTCAGATCCTTCTGTGGTCCCTGTGGCTCCTAAGAACGGCAGCCAGGCTGATCACCTGCCTCTGGCTTCCTCTCTGGCGTCATCTCCCTCCCCTTGCCCCTGCTCTCCAGGCACCCTGGCCCTGTGGTGCAGGTCAGGGCCCACAGGAGCCACGAGACACAGTTAGGCCAGCCAAACTCATTTCATTCTTCACATTAGCTTGGTCACCTAATCCTCCAAGACTAAGTCAAGAGCTCTTCTCATGTGCATTTTTTAAACATTATGATTTATGGCAATTCTCATGGCTTGTTAAAATATACACGAGGCCACAGATTCACACCTATTCACCCGTCCAGCTGTGGGATCTATGAGGCTAGGGCTTCGCATGTATTTCGTCACTGTTCTAAGCACAGTTCTTGGAACATGTTGGGTGTTCAGGAAATATTTGCGGATGGAGACCCTAATACATTGAGGGTGGGAATCATCACCATACAAGCTACTACTAGACTCCAGTGGTCACGTACTATGGGCAAGCTGAAAAACGCACGGAAAGATGCTCTGGAATCAGCGTTATTCTCCCTCCCTCTCACCTTCCCTCTCTTCCTTCCTTCCTTCTGCATCTGTGTCGGGATAGGTAGACTTGGATTTGGATCAGAGTTTGGGATAGAGACAAGGTTAGGGTTAGGAACCCTCTGAGTCCGTTAGGGCTGCTATAACGAAACATCCGAGACTGAGAATCTAGAAGCAACAAAGATGTCATCTCCTTCAGTTCTGGAAGTGGTTGGGGGAGGTCCAAGATGAAGGCATCAGTGTTCAGTCTCTCCGGGGCCTTTTTGCTCAGTCCTCACATATTGGGGGACACAGACATCCAAACCCTGGCAAACATGCTCCCTGGTTTTTTAAAAAAAGACTTATGTATTTATTTGAAAGGTGGAGCACCAGAGAGAGGGAGAGAGAAAGAGACACACAGTCCTGGCCACAATAGCCAGGGCTGGACCAGGACAAATCCAGGAGCCAGGAACTTCATTTGTGATTTCCAAGTGGGTGGCAGGGGCCCAAACACTTGGGTCACCATCTGCTGCCTCCCTAGGTGCATTAGCAGGGAGCTGGAATCTAAGTGGCACTGGGATGGGAGTGTAAGCAGCAGTTTGAGCCACAACGCCCTCCCTAATTTCCCCTGCTTTTTCAGAAATTGCTTTAGTGAGCACTTGTTCTGTGTTAAGTGCATTGTGGCTGGCATTGTGTAGGGGGGAAGCAAAGGTGAGTAGAAAGTTGTGTGTGTTGTTGACTGGAGAGAGGAATAAGTAAAAATGCTAGTAGAGTGGCTGATTTAAAAAAAAAAATCACAGTCCAGGTGTGTCGGGAGCAGAGTGGACAAAGTGCCTGATCCTGGCACAGGAGAAGGGTCCCTAAGAAGGTGAAGGTGGGTTTGAGTCTGCAGGGAGGTCAGAAAGGAAGAGGAGGAAGGAGCTGGGATGCAGGTAGAGGGTGGGAACCAGTAACAGGAAGCACTGTGCACCCCACCCCACCCCACCCAGCTGCCCAGGATTGGGACTGGCACTCTCAGACTCGCTGAAATGGTGAAGTCCCACTGTGTGTTGTAAGCCCGTGTAAAGGACCTATGTTAATCTCAAAATAGACACATCACTTAAAGTTAAATCAGATACTGTTTTTCTCTAGAAAAATTCTGAGAAAGACAAGTCGGAGCAGGTCCCAAGGGTTTAAGAGCCATTTACTAAGCAAAAGCTCTTTCCCAGCTGGGAAGGGGAAATGATTGGATTTTTAACCACAGGGAGCTTGGGTGAGCATCCCCTGCAGGGGCCTGACCCCGCCCACCTCAGCAGCTGCAGCTCCTCCATCATCTCTCTCTGTAGTTTAGGACGATGCCTTTGGTTTGCTCTGTTTCAGAGCTTTCTGACATCGGTGAGAACACAGTCTCCTCTTCCCTCAGTCTAGCTGGCAGCTTGGCTCCTAAGAGGGTGTTAATGTTCACCTGGGAAGGAAGAACCATCTTAGAACAAGACACCTGGGAACATGGTGATTGAGCAACCTAGAAAGAGGGGTGGGTGTGGTGGTGCAGTGGCTTAAGCACCTGCGTGGGAGGCCAGCATCCCTTATCAGAGTGCCAGGTCCAGGCCAGGCTGTTCTGCTTCCAATCTAGCTTCCTGGGAGGCAACAGGTGTTGGTATAAGTATCCGGGTTCCTGCCACCCACGTGGGAGTCCAGATGGAGTTCCTGAGCCTGGCTCTGCCCTGATTGTTGTAGGTATTTGGGGAGTGAGTCAGCACATGGAAGCTCCACTCTTTCTCTGCCTTTCAAGTAGATGCAATAAATAAACATTAAAACAAAGTACAATCCTTAAAAAATGTAAGAAAGTCACACATTATGTAGTAGAGGTTGACAATACAATTGCTTTCTGCTTTATTGCTTTTTTCTGGTTATAAAAAAAGCACATGCTTATAAAAGTTTAAAACAGACATTTGTAATATAAAAACGTGAAGCTTTCTCACACCACTTCCTCTTCAGATAAAATTCCTAATAGGTGTATTTTCTTCAAAGTAAAAAAATAATTTCCTGACACATAAATATTAAAATAATATTTGAACCAATAAAGAATCTTTCAACTGTGTTTTCCCCCTTATTAACCAAATTCCTTGGACAGCTTTACATGTCAGTACAAAAGTCTCATTAAGTTCTTCCAGAAACCTCATTATCTTGTCTAGGTACTTTTAGTTTTATTTGATTTTTTTAATGCAGTGGATCAGTAACTGGAAAAAAGCCCCACAGCTGCATATCACTAAATTTAATTTTATCACTCAGAATTTTTTTCATTAAGTCTATGATAGGGATCAATTTCATGTTCTATGTAGCAAAATGACTTAAACTTGAAGACGGGCAGGTGATAGAAGAGTTTATGCTCATTTCCAACTTTCTGTTGAGAAACTATTTTTATGTTTCAGAGGTCTGTTCTTTCTCCTAGATTATCTCCAATAATAACAATAACACTAAGAGTTAGTTGGAAGGTTGAGCTGCCCAGGTGCAGACCCCTGCTGATGCCCCCCTAGGTGACAAGGACGGATGACAGCATGCCAATCAAGTCTTGGTGGGAAGGCGGTGGAGCACCCTGTCTCCAGGGAGCCAAAATGAGCAATGGATTTCAATGCTTGCAACTGCCCTGGCTGAGGAGGGCTCCGCTTTCTCTATGGCCAGCACCTGCCCAAGACAGCCAGTTATGGGACCGTCAGCATCTAGTTCCAATAGGCGAGCGTTTTACAGAAACAAGAGCTCAACAAGAAGACAACAGGAACCATCAGATGGTTCATTCGGGCCGCTATAGCAACAACTACCGTGAGCTCAGTGTCTGCTAAACAAGGCCAGTTTATGTCTACAGCCCTGGAGTGCAGGCAGTCTCAACTCAGGCATCAGCAGATTTGGGGTCTGGTGAGGGCTTCCTGGTTTATGGGTGGTCCCTTCTTGTATCCTTACACCATGGAAGGGTTGAGGGAAGTCCCTGGGGTCCTATTTATTTATTTATTTTTAAAGATTTATTTATTTGTTTGAGAGGCAGTGTTACAGAGAGAGGGAGACAGAGAGCGAGCGAGAGTGGGGTCTTCCATCTGCTAGTACACTCCCTAAATGGGCGCAATGGCCAGAGCTGGGCCAATCCGAAGCCAGGAGCCAGGAACTTCAGGGTCTCCCCTGTGGGTACAGGGACCCAAACACTTGGTCCACTGCTTTCTTAGGCCATAAGCAGAGAGCTGGAAGGGAAGAGGAGCAGCCGGGACTTGAACCCATACCCATATGTGATGCCAGTGCTGTGGGCAGAGACCTAACCTACTATGCCACAGTGCCCACCCCTGGAGTCCCTTTTATAAGGGCTCTCATGGGGCTGGATTTGTGGCTCAGCAGGTGAAGCCACCACCTGTGACGCCAGCGTCTCACGTGAGCACTGGTTTGAGTCCCAGCTGCTCCATTTCTGATCCAGTTCCCTGCAAATATGCCTGGGACAGCAGCTGAAGATGGCTCAAGCGCTTGGGCCCCCAGGCCCACATGGGAAACCCAGGTGGATTGCTGCGTTCTTGGCTTTGGCCTGTGCCAGTCCTGGCCATTGCAGATGGAAGGTCGCTCTGTTTCTGCCCACACTGGGGATTCAGTTTTAGCGCAGGAATTTCAGGGGGACTCGAACATTCAGAGCAAGTCACGAAGCAGAGACAAAATGCAGCGCTTTGCATGCCGTGCTGAAGTGGAACGAGGCGGCACCTGTGGAACGAGGCCAGTGCGCGTGCTCTGTGCTTGGACCCTGTCTTTAGCCGCAGCTCCTCAAACGTCACCGGCTGCTCCCTCTTGCTGCTCTCGGTTCCTCCTGCTCACGCATCAGGGTCACGTTGAGACTGCCTCTCCTTTGTGCACCTTCGCGAGTAGCCCTGGCAAGAACTCCTGCCGCTCTGGGCCGTGGCCTTCCGCCCTTGCATACCAGGGCTGCCCTGCTCCCGTAGACGCAGTCGAGCCTCTCACGGTCAGTGTCCGCCGCAGCGGCCGCTCCCGAGCTGTCCAGACAAGCCCCGGGCGAGAGGGGCTGCCCCGTGCCTGGCTGCTCTGAGCCCGCACGACCGGCATGGGAAAAAAATGAGAGAAGTGTTGGTTTCCTCCTCCAAAATAGGGATAATAATACCCGTCTCCTACTCCCTCTTGGGCATGAAATAATTTCAAAAAGAACTCTGAATTCCTTGGAATAAATAAAAACAAAAGCTATTATTACAGAACGTATTGAAACACGTTTTGTCTTTGAACCATACAATCAAGTGGAGCTAATGCTGCGCTGTTTTCTTCCTAGGTGGTTTCGTGGTTTCTCAACTTTCTCTTTTTTTTTTTTTTTTTCAGGTCTGCTTTATTTATTTATTTTGAAATTTGTTTAAGGTCTGCTTTTAAAGCTTATGAGCAAGGACCGCCTTCTGAGGACTCTGCATGTGTTTACTTGGTCTTGTGTTAAATTTATGCTTTTGTGTTGAATTTTGGCCGAAAATTCTGTGTCTGTGTGCGCTCTCTTTAAGGAATTGGCCTGCATACAAGGGGGTGTCTGGGACGGCTTCACATTGTGGATGAGCAAGCACAAATCACAGGCTGCTGTTCTGAGTCAGGACCAGGTCCTGTGTTACGGGCTTCAGGCTGCAGGTCTGCAATTCGGTGGAGCGCGGGCCACTCCAGGCGCTATCTCAGCAGTAATGAGACAGCACACCAGGCGCTTATCTTGCGAGCATGGCACAGCTGTCCACAAATCCTGGTGACATTTTCCCTCGTCGTATTGTTTCTCCCTTGGAGCATCCTGTATATTGTACCTGGCTCGGAAGGGCCATCGTAGCAGAAGCAGATAGGATTCTGCAGGCTGCCCGCAGTGTTTAGCTGAAGGGACTGTGAGGAAGGGCAACCTGCAGAAGGGCCTGAACCACGTTCTCAACAGTTTCTGGCTGTTTCTCCTTAGGCAAAGTAATGCCACTTTCCTCCACTGAAAAATGGAAACAACTCTCTCCCTGCCTCCCTCCCTCCCTCCCTCCTTCTCTCCCTCCCCCCTCCCTCTCTCCCCCCCTCCCTCCCTCTCTTCCTTTCTTTTTTTCTCTCTCTCATTTTTCTAAAGATTTATTTATTTATTAGAAAGGCAGAGTTACAGAGAGAGGGGAAGAGATCCTCCATCTGTTGGTTCATTCCCCAAGTGGCTTCAACAACTGGAACTGGGCTGGGCTGAAGCCAGGAGCCAGGAACTCCATGGGTTGCACGGGTCCAAGTACTTGGGGCAGCTTTCCTGCCTCCTATTTGCGTTAACAGGGAGCTGGATCAGCAGTGGAGGACCCAGTACTCCAAACAGACTCTTACATGGGATGCTGGTTTGCACGAAGCAACTTAGCCCATGACGCCAGAACGCTGGCCCTGAGGTAACACATTTCTCTGTCTTTTTGAAGGATTTATTTATTCTGAGACAAAACCTTCTACCACATGTAGCTGATGTAGGAATTAAGGTAAAAAATGAGTTTTGCAGCATGCCTAGGCTCTGGTGAGTGTCTGGAATGACTGATGCAATGGAAGGATGGTACCACCATCCTCTGCTCTTGTTCGTGCAGCTTCCTGTAGCTGGCCATGTCTCTGCTGTGCTAGGCTGCCGAGAAGTGGCCCCCAGCGACACCTGCCTTCTGGGCATTCACAGCTTTGGGACAAATCCTCTTGCCTTGATCATGGGCTGGGCCCAGAGATTCACTTCCACAAAAGAGACAATGGGTTATGGGGTGTCACTTCTGGGATGAGGTTACAAAAACATGTGGTTTCTGTCTTGGGTGTCTTCCGGCTTGTAGGTGTCTTGTTCCCATGGGATCAGTCACCTGGGGGAGGGGGAGCCAAGTGCACTCATCTGGGGAGGCCAGTGTGGGGGAGAGTTGGCAGCTCCTTCTTCCCTTTCTTTCTGGGGTCCCTTCAGTGCAGTCAGGACTGAAGGCAACCTTGGGTCAGAGGCAGTCAGCAGGAATCCTCCCCCAGATTCCTGGCCTATGGGAACCGTGAAATAAATGTTTATTGTCCAGGGCATTGGGTTCTGGGTAGTTTGTGCTGCAGCAAGAGGTAATGATACAGTCCTGCACAAGACCTCTCCTGGGGCTTGCTGCTACTGGTCTGGCCAGCACTGCCCAGAGGTAGCGGAAAGAGTATTGCAAAAGGCTCCTTGATTTTTGTTTGCTTGTTTCTGAGGGGACTGAAGACTGACTACGCGTACTTTCCCTACTGTAGTCCAAACTCGCCTCTCCCCTGCAGCCACCCCGAATTCCAGTCCTACTCTGCGTCCTGCGTCTCTGAACAGTGCTGTGCCATCTCTTGCACCTGCGCCTACGCCCTCCCTTCTCTATGGAACTTTCTCTTGCTTTCTCTGTAGGAGAAACTGGGCCTTAGCTGAGCTTCCTTCGGATCTGCCTCTCATTGGGCTGTGCATCTCCATATGCAGCTTTCACTGTGGCTTATTTAGCATGTCTGGGCTTTGATTCCCCCACAAACCGAGCTTATTTAAGGACTGCATTTCCTCAAGGCATCTAAGTGTTTGGACAACAAGTGCTCAATAAGTGTTTTCTCAGTGAATGAAGGGATGACCTCAGCTCTCAGTCAGTAGCATTGTTTCTTATATGCAACCTCTTATGAAGTGCAAGTATGCCTGCCTTCAGTCTTTGAATGTGTGACACGGGGGTTAGTTATCCTTGCAACATACCAGCTCTGAAAGGAAAGGCAGAGTTGCTCAGGTACCTGATTTGGAAACCAGCCAGAGCCGACCAGTTGCTCTCTAGAGATCTTTCAGAGGGTGTGTAGAAGGGGATCAAATCATAGCCATGTCCACAGCGGGGCTCAGAGCGGAGCAGGCTGGGAAATGTGATGCTTAGAACTACCTATGTTTACTCTGAGACTAAGCAAAAAGAGAAATGGTGGTTTATATGTGGTCATGTTTCTCTCTTCATTTCCCAAGAGCTTTCCCTTGGTGAAGTTTGTAAATTTAAGGAATGGCCATGACGTTTGTCTCTAGGCTGGGCTGTTGGTTTTGTACTGATTTTGACCTAGAGAACTATTTGACCTTGAGAACTGCATTCATTTCAGTTCTACTAAAGGACTTGATGAAGTTCCATGTTTTGCCCTGGAACACATACACTAAAAAATATTTTATAGACGAATGGCAGAACTCATGAGCTAAAGCCATGACCATTTTCTTTCTCACTTCCTTGTTCAAAAGTGTGATGACAATGAAATATTAGAGAGATGTGGATGAAAGTTACTGCAGAGGCTTCAGGAACCCAAACACCAACAGAATGAATTAGGGAGCCTGATTTTCTAGAATGAGGCCCAAGACAAAGAAATACTAAAGCCAATTTCCTAAGATGGCAAAGTGAGACTGAGCGCTAACCTGCATCACAGAAAGGAACTTGGAGATGTACAAATATCTATACAGTTTCTTTGCTTGAGAGCAACCAGTTATGGATTTTTTGTTGATTAACAGACGGAATCATTTTAAAATATTGACCTTACTTTTGTGGTGACAAAGCTTCTAAGAAAAGCAGTGAAGTGGGTGAGAGTTTGCAGGAGAAAAGAGCTTCAGGCACTGTGTCTTGTCCATCTTTGAGCACCACACATGGTAGGTGACCAAGAGGTTTGCTGAATGCATGAACGCAGGACCCAAACACTGAGTCCCAAGGAAAGCTCCCTTGGACCGATTTATAATTTAGATCACACTTAACAAATCCACTTTAGAAGATCATTTGCAATTTATATCATATGAAAGTATAACATCAGATTTCACGGTCTTATCCTGTTGTTTGTGCCGTGCTCCTTGGTTGCTGTAGTAACCAAGTTGCCATGGCAGGAGTTGTAGGGGTCAGCAGAGACTGGAGCCCTGTCATTCTTCATTCAAAGGCAATTGTCCCTGAAAAATGTGACTTGCTTCAATATTTAAGAGCTAGGCACTGATATTAAACTAGAATAATACTTCAGTTAAAAACCAATAATTAACCTTGTCTTCCAACTCTAGGTCACACTTTCATGGCAATTTCATAAAGTGAACATTCCTCTCTTTCATTCTTGAAGTCCTCGATAGGTTTTCAAGAGTATGTCTCCGGGAAAAGCGCACAGGTAATCGTCGCAATTTGTTTTATGTCATTATCTAAGCCCCCGAGACCTTGCAATGCCAGCTTTTCTCTGAGGTGATTGCATGCATCTTGGGAACAGGTGAGATGGTGTTAATAGTCCAGACTCCCTCCCTTTAGAAGCGTTCACAGCTACGGTGATGCCTTGTTGCTAAATTTATTTTTAGGCAAGTGTAGGGTATTTCTCCTTCAAAAAATAATTCTCCTCAAAGCCACAGCCTTTGGCATCGTAGATATACTGTATGCATCCTGGATACTCCAGTGTGGGCATTCTGCAGTTTGATTATTCAGGTTGTGAATTAGGACTGTCTTGGAGGCAGAGATGCGGCTGCTCCTTTCTCCTCATTCACTTTTTAGAATGACTGTCATGCCTCATGCACAGCAATGCAGAACTTGCTGAGTAGTTGCTTCCCTTGTGTAAAGCTGGGAGTGTAAAATTATGGCAAAACACAAAAGTGTTCGCTCTTTCAACACAAGAATTCGATGTTCTCAAGATTTCAGGTTATCTGAAAAAGTGGTCAAAGAATTGTGAATTGTTTTTATAACCAAAGACAAAGTTGAAGCATATGGAATTGTGTGTATACATCTATTTCATTCATATACATTAATTCTAGTAGAATTATTTCTACAAATATGTTTAGAATTTCGTCATTTTATAATGTGAATTAATGATGATAATTTTTGTTATTTAAAGTACAGCAAGGCAGCTATTTTCTAATAAAAAAAGTCTTAGAAAAGTTTAGGCTGTGTTCAAAAATCTTTCAATGTTTGTTTGTTAAAAAGAAGTAGAGGATGAAAGTACTATTTCTTACCTACCTTTGATTCTAGCAATCAATAACATTTTATGCAATCCCACATTCCTTAGTCAGACAAATAACCTTATTGATGTTAGGAAAGGAAATGATTCCAGTTTACTCAGTTATTAATACATGGATTATGTGACAGAACATTATCTTCTCTGATAAAAAGAAATTTTGTTCTTTCTATGGGAGACATAGGAACCCTAGGCAAGATATTTGATTTATTTCAGTGTCTAATTACGGTCATAAATGAAAACATTGCAAGTGAGTTATGCTGTTATTTATCTAACTTTTGAGTTTGAATCCATATTTCAGCAACAGTGTAGAACACAGGTAAACTTTGGAAAATACATCTCAACTTCAATATTAAGAGATTATCTCCTTCTGACTCGCCCCTCCCCCGGCTGTCCCCTTTCTCTATTCAGCAAGTGTGAATGAAGACAAATTGACTATATTCTGATTAATCACCTAAAGACCCCACTCATTAGTTTGGATTGTCAAGACTCCTTTTCTCTGCGTTTGCTTGGTTTCAGAGAATTAAAATAACCCACAATTGTAAGTGAATATATGCTCATCTTACTTCCCACACTGTTGGAGTATCCCGGTCTTGCAGTTTTAGCTTTCACGGTTGAAAGACAGAAAGGTTGTCATATTTCTCCTTGATAGTTAGGTATTTGCATGAAACTCATATTCATACCGCATGTGCATTCTCCAGAAATTAGCTCCAACAAATGTGGTCTTTGCAGGACTGACCCTGCTTCTCCTCCTTCGCGCCCCTCGCATACACCCCCTCCCTTTGATGTCAACGGGAGATCGTGAGGGCACAAGGAGATTATTTAGAGGCATAAAAAGGAAGAAAATCAAACCAAAAGAGTTCACATCAATCAGCTGAGAGCAAAATCGTGGAGTGCAGCAACAATTTATTCAGCCTACCGACGTATCCAGCAAACGAGTGCTGGTACTTTTTTAATTGTGGGCACTTTAATTTTATTAGTACCCCGCCTTCATTTTAGGCACAAATCAGCCTTCCATATGGTGCAATCTCATTTTTGACATGTTTGTGAAGAAGGAGAGAGCGCCAATATTTTTAAAAAATAATTAGTACTCTCTTAAAATCTTCTTTTGTTTATAGGAGATAATTTACTTGTAACTCAGGTAAATGTTCTAAGCAGTGAGCGAGCACGAAGATGCTTCTAATTAAATATCATTCTTTTAAAAAAAGAAAAACAAACAAAAACCCTCTAACGCCCTGACTCCTTTCTCTTCTTCTGCTAGGCTGCTGGAGTGGCACTTCCTGAATGACATTTCAAGAGAACTTTCCAAACACAGCGGAACAAAGAGCTCAAGACCTGCTGGGAAGTCAGACAGATTTTTTTTTTTTTACAAAATGAATAGTTTTAATTATCTCTTTTCTACCTACTCCATATATTGTCCTGGCCTCTACCCCCACTCTGAGTCCTAAGACAGCCAACATAGAAACATCCAGCCCGTTTATTCACACCTTTTTACCAACTCAGTTTCAAATCAATTGGGTCTCCCGGCAGGGGTATTGTTCCCCAGATTTGCTCAGCCTGGGTCCAGTCCTCTGCCAGCTTGCGGAGGGAGCAGCATACTCAGACCTCCCAGCGCCGTGCCCCCTCTGAGCTGCAGCCTTGCCAGCCACAGTGTGAGGAATGGGCCTGCTTCAAAGAGGAGCCAGCTGTGGCTGCGGAGAGGCCTGGGGAAGCTCTGGGCACTCCGGCTTCCAGAAAGGGTCAGCCCCTCATTTCCAGCTGTCTTCAGAAGCAGTTAGGTGAGCGTCAATTACACTTCTTTCAACTGCAAGGATAATTGTGAGTAAAAGTCAATTATCTCATAGGCATACCACCTTCCTGCTGCAAATGAGCCAATTTCAGAGAATCTTAAATCAAGGTATTTCAAACTCTAAGGTTACTTAAATTCAGAGAAGGCATTTTTCTTTTCCTTTTTTAAAGAATTACTTTATTTATTTGGAAGGCAGAGTTACACAGAGAGGGAGAGAGAGAGGGAGAGAGGGAGGGAGATCTTCCATTCACAGGTTCACTCCCCAGTTGGCTGCAATGGCCAGGGCTGGGCCAGGCTGAAGCCAGGAGCCAGGTCTCCCACATGGGTGCAAGGACTTGGGCCATCTTCCACTGCTTTTCCAGGCACACTAGCAGGGAGCTGGATCAGAAGTGAGCAGCTGGATCTCGAACCTGCATCCATGTGGGATGCCAGTGCTGCAGGAGGTGGCTTTACCTGCCATGCCACAGCACGGACCATAGAGAAGGCATTTTTCATTAAGAGTAGCAAGTACTGGTGAGTAGCTTGAAATACTGGCTTTTAGCATTAGAAATAAAATTACCCAGATGTGAATCTGAACAAGTGGCAGTCATTAGAAAAGTAATCTTTAGAAAACAGACTCTTGATAGTGTCCAAACTTTTAGTTTAAATAAATATTTTATGAAAACAAGCAAACACATATATTCCGGTTAAAACTTCATGGGCAGAGCTCCAAATTCTCTTTTATTCATGTGTTCCTCCCAAAATTATGGCTCGCTCTTCTTGAGTCGATACATATTAGTGCTCATATAATGCTATGTTATTATGAAGTAGAAGCACTGTCTGCTTCAGAATTTTCTTGTAACTCTGTCTCCAAAGCTCACTTGCTATTGTAACCTTTTCAACCCTTTTACTGGACAAGGCTCTGCTACTTGATGGGAGGCAATCAAACCTGCTGGGCTCCCTTTCGTGTAGTTCAGAAACTGTTCATCTAAGCTTGCTGTTTAAATTTACAGCGCATAAAAAGACCAAGGAATATAGGTACCATTGGAAGCTGTTTCCAACAGTTTTTATTTAAAGCACAATTTCATGAATTTACTAAATATTGAATCATCTTCCTGAATTCTTTTTTTTTTTTTTTTAAGATTTATTTTATTTATTTGAAAGAGTTACAGAGAGAGGTAGAGACAGACAGAGGTCTTCCCTTCTGTTGGTTCACTCCCCAAATGACCACAACAGCCAGAGTTGAGCTGATCCAAAGCCAGGAGCAAGGAGCTTCCTCTGGGTCTCCCATGTGGGTGCAGGGGCCCAAGGACTTGGGCCATCTTCTACTGCTTTCCCAGGCCATAGCAGAGAGCGAGATCAGAAGAGGAGCAGCCAGGACTAAAACCGGCGACCATATGGGATGCTGGCGCTGCAAGCTGGGGCTTTAACCTGCTATGCCACAGGAACCCCCGCCCCCCCCCCCCCCCGCCCCGAGAATTCTAGCCATGTAGTGTGCCGGCGGTGTCCCACTGGGGAAGACAGACCCACCTGTCGAGTGGCATTGCTGAGCACTCAAGTTTATCCTTGCACCGTTTGCCACTCCCCTCACTTTTTTTTTTTTTTTTTGGACAGGCAGAGTGGACAGTGAGAGAGAGAGAGACAGAGAGAAAGGTCTTCCTTTGCCTTTGGTTTACTCTCCAATGGCCGCCGCGGCCGGCACGCACCACACTGATCCAAAGCCAGGAGCCAGGTGCTTCTCCTGGTCTCTCATGGGGTGCAGGGCCCAAGCACCTGGGCCATCCTCCACTGCACTCCCTGGCCACAGCAGAGAGCTGGCCTGGAAGAGGAGCAACCAGGACAGAATCCGGCACCTCGACCGGGACTAGAACCCGGTGTGCTGGCGCTGCAAGGTGGAGGATTAGCCTAGTGAGCCGCGGCGCCGGCCTCCCCTCACTTTCACAACGTGACTGCGTCACTCTGCATCTGCTGCTCTACCCTCCAGCTCCCCTAGCAATGCCTCTCTCTTCCCGTTCCAACGTACTGCGGCCGGCTGTTTTCTTGGATCTCAATTCACTCTTAGTTACAAGCAGTGGAAGGAGACTGCTTCTCTGTGTAACAGGGATTTAATTAAGGAAATACTGGGTAGATCATAGAAACCTTGGGAGGCTTACAAAACCTGACTCCAGGCCAAGCTCTGAGGAAGAATGGCCCACCCCATACGACAGAGGCGACTCATGTGGGCAACACCTTTGCTGGTTGGCTGCCGGCACCGCTGTCCTCCTGTGGCTCCTCTGCTCCAGGGGCTCCACTTACGGCCACTCTGAAGCCACTGCGGCTCCTCCTGAGGTTCCCAGAGCTGAATCTGTTACTCAGAGCTGCTGCCTCGTGTCCTGTTTTCTGGGCTGTATTCTGGGGAGTCAGGATTCTCAATGTTGAAAATGTCCTCATCATAGCAAGAATTTTGAAGGAAAAAATGGACTTGATCAATGTTCTCTACAGGTGTTGTCTCGTGCTGAGTGACTCACCTGTCTATTCATGCATCCAGCTACTCGTTTAGTCCTCTGTTCTTTATTTACAAACCTTTATTGGGCACCTGTTGATGTCAGGGAAGCTCCTGGGAGCTCTGGATACAAAAGTAAGTAAGATACAGACACAGCTTTAAAGCACGCCTTACCCAAAGAGGAAGAAACACAGGCAAGCAGATGCTCGCTGTGCAGTGTTATGACTTACATAGTGTGTGAGGAGACGAGGCAGAGAGAACACACAAGGAGCTGTGTCTTCTCTCTGATTCACAGCCTGCCTTGAGGTGAGAGGGAGGCTCTAGCAGGTGGGCCCTAGGAGGGATGGGCCACGGCACTAGGATACTTCCCACACCCATGGACACCTTGGAGGCCTTTATGGCTGCCAATGTGAATGCAAAATTGGGGATGGCAACCAGACCCACCCTGAGCTCTTTATTAAGCAAGAATTATCACTTTGTGTGTGTTAAGCCATTGAAAACTTCATGTGTCACAGCCAGCATTCATTATCCTAATTAAAACACAGGTCGCATGAGTACATCAGGAAAGATAGCGTCGTCCAGAAAAGAGGGACCAGAAAACGTCTTTAAATAATTCAGTGTGGCTGGAGCCAGACAGATGAGTCTGGAGAGGAAATCAGAGGCCAGCTCTCAGAGGACTTAGGTCTGTCTTATGAAGAATTTCTCTTTTTTTCCTTGAAGCTCTGGGGAGACACTGAAGAATTTTAATACCTTTTCCACCTTTCCACCTGGGAAACAACTTACCAATATCCTCTGCAGAGCTCAGCTAATCTGATACGCTACACTCTTCTTTGGCTAATAAAAAATGATCAATCCGTCAGCCTTCCTGACTTTAGTAGTTGAAATATGCAAAGTTTAAATAGCACACAGCTAAATCTTGAGGGCCGGGCTGGTGTAGAGTCAAGGACATTGTGCTGAATCTCGAGGTGTTCTTCAAGTCTTCTGTATCCCCTCATTTGCAAGTCAGCCCAGGGAAAGACCCAGCTTTGGGCGGGTGTGGGGTGACAAGGATAGATTTACAGCCCCTTTAAAAGGATGTGAAGAAGCCTGGCTAATTCTCAGTGGCGTTCACCAGGTTTGAGAGTGCTTTATCGGTCCTGATGCTTTTCCCATATAACACTGGATCTATAGGGAATGAGTTTTCAACCTTGGGGTGGGGGAGGAGGAGAGAGACCTGCATTGAGGTTATATTTTGTTTTTTTAGAAAATGAATAAATCCTAAATATTTTGACTGAATGTTAGAGGAAAATATATAGCTTGCAGTGTGTTGTTTACTACAGGAAAAGCATCATAGAATATAAAAATTCTTCTAATATGTATATCTCAGTGAAAATCAATATCTTGATATTGCAACTTCTGCCTGGGTTTGAAATTTTTTTTTATTGCATTTTTTCCAAACAAGTTAAAAGCCATACAGACTAAAGCAAGTCTGCTAACCCAGGAATTTTCTACTTAGCTCTGTTTAGGCCAACAGTAACTCCACTGAAGAGTTAATTTTGAAAAACTATTTACATCTGAATTGTATCTGACAGCATTTGTTTTCTCATTGTCTTTGTACAATGGGGGTCAAAGGAAAGGGTGTGTTAATTTGCTAGGATGCCACAACAAGGTGCAGTAGTCTGGTGGCTTAGAATAGCAGGAACTTTCTAGAGGCCAGAAGTCTGACTTCGAGGCGTCATCAGGGTCACCTTCCCTCCGAAGATGCTGGAGAAAGACCTATTTCAGACTCTGCCCCTGCTTCAGGTAACTTCGGGCAGTCCCTGGCTTGTAGATGGTCAGTGGTCTCCTGGGTCTCATCACATTGCTCTTTGCATGGTGCCCTCTGTCTAAATTCCCTTTTTGATAATGGCATTCATATTGGATTAGAGCACACTCCAGTGAGCTCATCTTATCTTGATCATATGCAAAGGTCAGACCCTGTTTTCAGATAAGATCACTCTCAGAGCTACTGGAATTTTGACTCCAACAACCTTTGGGGGGAGGGGGAGAGGCACAATTCATTATCTGATGATCACTAGGTTTTGCTTGGCAACAAACAATCCCAGAATCTCAAGGACTTACCACAAAGTCTTATATCTGGCTCACGTGGGATGCAGACCGGTAGATCCTGGTGTTGCCTGGGTCTGCTCTGCATATCTTCTTCATTCTGGACTCACACTGAAGGCACCACCATTTCTGGGACATATGCAAGTCAAATCAAATGACCAAGCTTGGAAGCCAGTGGGGGAAGAGGAGACTCCTGTTAAGGGACAGCAAACAACTGGTAAGTGCAACCTGCCATCTTGCATAGATACATTTTCAAAATGTGAAAGGGATTAAGAACATTCCTTCTTCTGCCTCTGCTCCTCCCAGCTTCCACCTCTGATGCTAATTTAGGAATTTGAACTCAGTTTAAATAGATACACCAAATACTATTTACTTTTAACTCACAATAGATTTTGTTAATGAAGTGCTAGAATTAGGTGGGAATCTAAGAATATTCATTGTAAATATTTTGGAAAGGAATCCATCATTGACTAGATAGATGTAGCATGGTAACAGGGTTAAATGTACTGTTTCTAGAATCGAAGTCCTGAGAAGTCAAATTCTGTCTTTCCCGTGTTCTGGTTGAGTGGCCTAAGCCTCAACGTCCTCATCTGTGAACTAAGATGAATGGTGGTGTCTTCATATGTTGAAACTGATTCATGTAAATGGTTACAGAGCTCAGCAAGTATTCTTATAGCTGTGTGATTGTTTTGTTCTAGTTGTTCACCTGACAAGTATTTATAGACCACTTTGTGCCAGATGTCAGGCCCATCACTGAGGGTACAGGTATGAAAGGCATGAACTCAGCCTCAGGGCGTTTCTAGTTTAGTGGAGGAGAAGTGAAAATTAGCATCACTGGTGGCTGTGGTGTGAGGGGCGGGTGATGGGGGCAGGGAATGTAGAATTCTGCTTGACAAGTGGCAAAGAAGTGATGTAGGATTTTGAGAGCAAAGCATCTCTAGGACGAGATAAAAATGCTGATAGATCAAAGGAAAAGAGGGATTCCAGACATCATGGGGTTTTATGCTCTCAACAGCATAGGGGGCATTGTTGTTTATAGAGACAGAGCTTCTGTCTGGGATGACAGGCAGCTCTGAGGTGGATGCTAGTGATGGTTGCCCAACAGTATGCAGGTGCTTCATGCCATGAATTGTAGACTTAAAAATGGTTAATATTGAGAATTTTACATTGTGTATGTTTTACCATCTTAAAAAAACACAGGGAGAGGCAGATGGCATCAAATAGGTAGACATTGTCTAAAACAGACATAGGGTGAAAAGCTAACAGAATTATTCATAGTCTTTGAGGTGGACTGAGAGGAACTTGCGGTGCATCATGGCCGATGTTTTCTTATTCGAAAAGGAGACAGATGGCTAGATGATTGCAGAAGCGCCTGGCGTAGGGACAGGGCGTGGAGGGGCAGAGAAGACTGGGAAAGTATCTGCACAAAGTCGAGCAGCAAGTCCTTCCCGGGAGGGTGTGGGTGGCCAGGGGCTCCCTGAAGGTCCGGATAATGTCGAGACTTGGGTCAAGGATGAGATCCTCCAAGCCTTCTGCTGCTGTGTCTTCCCACCCTCTCCCCCAGTGAGACAGTGGGGATGAATGCTAATTAAGGGTTAGGGTTTAAATCAGAGGCAAAGCACAGTGGCATACGGTCCAACTTGTTTAAGAAGTCCCAGTGGCAATACCAAACTGGTGACAGGTACTTTCTTTCAGTAAGTGTGACAGTCCTAGCACTGGAAGACAGAAGACAGCAGTTGTTCTATGGCTGAGCAAGAGAGGACGTCATCAACCAGCAAGGAAACATAGATTTGAACAAGAGAATCCCACGGGAGCCGAGGCTGAAGGAGGAAGCAGTATCTTCTAAGGCTTGCTGTGCCCAAACCCAAATCAGGCTCCCTGAGTGGACGGTCAGCTTAAAGTGGCACCATTTAGTATTAAATTATATTTTCCTTTATATTGAGCTGGATAATTAAATGTTTGAATGATGCAACTGCAATGCATTGTGTCAAAGTTGTGTTGTTAGAGTCTAATGATAATGAATGAAAAAGTGTTTTTTGGTACTTTGTGTTTTTAGCGGAAGGATAAATTATGTAATCTTAAGAATCTTGAGTACTGTTTAAATTTTAACTGAAATATGCAGACAAATATAGTCCCAGGCTGGATTCCTATAAAAGTATATTGGGTGATACCTTAATAAAAATGAACATAATTGATTGTTTCCAGTTTCTAAGGGGCTTCCAATTATGTCTTTTTAAAAATTTTTAGTTTTTATTTTTATTTGAAAGGGGGAGAGATATCTTCCACCTTCTGGTTCACGCTCCAAATGCCCTCAACATCCAGTGTTGGTCCAGGCCAAAGCCAGGAGTCAAGAATTCCATCCTTGTCTCTCACCTGGGTTGTAGGAGACCAAGTACTTAAGCCTACTGCTGCCTCCCAGGGTATGCATTAGCAGGGAGCTGGACTGGAAGTGGAGTACCAGGAACTTGAACCAGGTGCCCCAATATGGGATGCAGGAGTCCCAGGTGGTAGCTTAAACCGCTGCTCCAAACACCTGCCCCTTCATTTATGTATTACAATCAGACAGGCTCGTAGAGCCGATTAGGGATGGATCACATCGAGTTTAAAGAGATGGCCTCACAGGAGTGAGGAGGTAGGAGGTTGTACTAGAGGGAAGAATTTCCGAGTTAAAGATCTTGCAGGTGGAATAGTTTCGAGATGATGTCCAAGGTGCAGCTGTGTACGTGGCTGCTGGACAAAGACGTAGCTGAGGGGCCCTGGAGGTCATTGAAGTATGCAGAGAGAGATTGGGAAGAGTCACTAAAATAAATGGTCCCTGGGGTATTGATGGAATAGAGAGGAGAGGGATGGACCAAATGCTCAGGTCTTGTGGGTAAGACAGAGAAGTCAGGGCACCACAGCAACAGGGATGGGGAAGAGCTGGCTCAATGGTGGACTTCAAAAGAGCAACTGGGGAAGAGATGGGGTCAAGGGGTGACAGTGGCTGGTTTGCTGATTTTGGAAAACTGTGAAATGGGATCTCTGAATTCCATTCAGATTAGTCAGGGAACAGAATATCAAAGGAAAGGGGCTGTGTTGTTCCAGAGGTTGTTGACAGTAGAATAGGATTCCCAAGGGGAAGATGATAGGGTGATGACAAACACAAACAAATAAACAAACAAATTAAAGCCACAGAAAACAGAGGGGAGTGGTAGGAAATCCAATTTATTCAACTGGTGTGTTGGGGATGGTTGGCTTCCTCGTTCGCTAATTCAAAGTTAGGGACATAACACCCAAGACCCACACTGTCCCCATTTTACCTCTTGCTCCATTAACATCCAGCTTCTTCTCATGTTAATTCTCCTTACATACCGGAGAAGAAAATTGTGGTAAAAGTGCCCAAGACCTCCAGGAATTTGGGAGGGCCACTCCCAAAACAGGATGGTGGATGTCCCTTCCTGGTTGTCTGTGTCAACAAGGAAACATTCAGCAGATGCCTTTAGGTTTCTTCTGTGTCACTGTTGCTCACCTGCATGGCAAGCTTAGCCCTACACCCATTCCTGGCAGAGAATGAGATCACCTCTGCTGCTTTATAGAAGGGCTTCCCATGAGTAGACTGAAGTTCCGTGACAAAACCCAAGTTCTGTTAGCAAGGAGAAATGGTCAGGTAGGCGACCAACAGCATGTGCTATCGCACACATTAAATAAAACAATCACACAGATACTAAACTTTGCATATTATATATATGACCAACTATATACATAAAAATACAATCTATTCCAGTTTGGTATATGCTCCTGTTGAGCCACTAAATTACTCTCATAAAAGTCACTAATGACGATGTTGTTAAAATTACTGGGCCCTTCCCAGAATGTATCTTCCTTGACTTAGCGCAATTTGTGGGTTGGCTACTCCTGAGAGTCTTTTTCTCTTGGATTCTGATCCATCATGCTGTTCTGCTTTTCCTCATCCCTCCGAGTGACTCATCATCCTTTTACTTTGCTTGCTTTTTTTCACACCGGTAGTTCTCAAGGTGGGGGGGCTGCATTTGGCAATGCCTGGAGACCTCTCTGGCTGTCCTAGATGAGGGGGTGCTGTGAAGATCTAGTGAGGAAGGCTGGGTTGCTGCCAAACATCACACAGCACACAGGGTGGCCACATAGGGAAGAGTTATCTGTCCCCAAATGTCAGTAGAACCCAGGGTGAGAAGTCTGGACCTTAGCTTCCTCCAGGATGGGCTCCTCAGGGGTCCGTTTTAGCTCTGTTCTCGTTCTCCCTTCTCTTTCTTAATCATCTCATTGTTCCCCACAGTTTTAAATACTGCCAGTATTTAATAATACTACCAGTCCAGCTTGAAAAATTTCAGACCAGGTCTCTTTTCTGAGTTCTAAATCCAGGTGTTTAACTGCCTACTTAAAACGTCACAGGGCTGGCACTGTGGCATAGCAGGTAGAGCTGCTGCCTGTAGTGCCAGCATCCCATATTGGCGTCGGTTTGAGTCTCAGCTGCTCCACTTCTGATCCAGCTCTCTGCTGTGGCCTGGGAAAGCTGTAGAAGATGGCCCAAGCCCTTGGTTTCCTGCACCTGCATGGAAGACCTTCTCAAAGCTGTCATTTTCATAATCCCTCACTCTACATCTTGTCCATCACTGACCCCTGTTGATCCCATCTTCAAAATAATGCTGACCCTGGCCACTTCTTGCCGTCTGCACTGCTCACAGCACTAGCTTTGCTTACCTGGTTCCTGTAATTGTTTTCTTTCCAGTTCAGACATCTAAGCTCGCTCCTGTCTAATCTAAGAATAGATAGGTGGCCCTTGTTAAAACCTGAATTGGACATTATCAACCCTATTGCCCTTGTTAGGAAAAAAAAAATCTAAAATCCTCAACTTGCCTGACAGCATTCCTCTCTAGTTCTGGTTCTTAATATGCTCTATGGTTGCTTCCTAGAGCCAGTGAAACAAAATACCACAAACTAGGTAGGTGGCTTCCACCATGGAGATCTCTTGTGTCATTGTCCAAGGGGCTGGAATTCTGAGCTCAAGGCGTCCTTGGGGCTGGTTCCTCTGTGGACCTTGGGGCAGGGTCTGCTCCCAGCCCCTCCCCTAGCTCACAGCTGGTTATCTTCATGTTGATAGAGAGATGGGCTTCCGGCTAGGTAGACTGGGGCCAGGGGAGCTCTTCCCCGCTATCTGGAGATAAGAACTGCAAGCAGCCGGCTTCTTGAGGAAGGTCAATGCCATAAACTAGTCCTTGTAACCCAGGTTTTCCTGTGCTGCTGCCACTGATCTAGGTAATGAGAATTCTATGTGTGTCGGGGAGACTTTCACGCATTTTCTATTGAGTCCAGAGTGGAACTATCATCCAGTTAAGCAGTGAAAACCACCCCTTTCCAGTACAGATCATGAGAATATCACCTTTTACAGCCTATAAAACTCTAGAGAATCAGCCTTCAAAATGGCTCCCTCTTTAGAGACTGTTCTCAATGCTGCTGTGAGTTTTTTTCCCTTTCTCTTTTGCATTCTTTAGGGATCCCTCTTAGTGCTGTAGAGATTTCCCTCCTCCTTCACTTTTGCTTTTTTTTTAAATAAATCAGTTCTGCTTTACAAAACTTTCCTTGTCCAGGCTCCTCATTTTCTGTGAACATGAGACACAACCTGGCAGAGAAAAAAGAATTGCAAGGACTGCAGACTCCTGCAACAATGACGCATGGTGTTTGCACTCTAGCCGTGGACCTGTCTCCATTCTCACCGAGACACCAGCCCCATTGGATCATGAGCTGCTGTGATGAAAGGCCCTGGTTATATCCATGGGTGTCAGGGGTTAGCACTACAACATAGGAGCCTTGGGAAAACCCACCTTCCTTGATGTGCCGCTCTGAGCTAGATCCCTGGGTATACTCACTCGTACCACGTTGTCCTTTTACCTCCTCCTACTTGCGACAGTTGTTAATAATGCATTTGCTTGGTGATTTTCCTGTTTTGTGTCTTCCTCCCCTGCATGGAAGTCCCGTGAAAACTGAGACCATGTCGCATTTGCTCACCATGGTGTCCCAGTGCCTGTGCAACTGTCTGCAGAAAATGCTCCAAGACTTAGTGAACGACCGTGAGAAATCAGATCATCATTCTCTCATTTCTCTTTTATCTTCACTTTTGATGCCATTTTTTTTCCCCAGAGGAGGTTTATTGTTTTCTTCCTAGGGTTTCAAGATGGGCAACACTAAGTACAGCGGGAACTACTGAAGGGGAAGCTGGAGCTTGGGTGCCTCATCCGCTCTCTGACTTTCCCCCCCACAGCATCGCAGGATTTCTGCCTGTTTGTCAGAAAGAGCACTAATGACTACGTGCCACGGACGTTTATGGTGACTTTTCATTAATCCACAAAGGTTACATCTTCGAATGTCAAGGTTCTCGCCTAGAAAAGTTCATGAAAATTGCACATTCCCACGCAATAAGGCCAAAGCTTATATAGCAAAAATAAATACATGAGTGTTTTCTGTGCTTTTTCTAGGTGTTGTGATCAATTCAGTTTGATGATGGAAATTATTTCATACTGAAATAGGAAGACAGCTATGTTATTACTAATGAATTCAGGTGACTTAGTAGAAAACCTCTTCAACACCTAAAGTCTTGGAAGGTGGTTCCTTTTTAAGGTGGGGATGCAGGGGTGGACGTTGGCAAATACAGCTTTGCAAACAGCAGCGTCTTCCGTTTGACTGAAAAAGTCAAGGAGAAAGAGTTGTACCCGTCTTTCAATAGCTTCCACTGATCCATTAAACTTAAAATAGATTAATCTCTAGAGACATTCAACTTCCCGGACACAGCAATTACAGTGAAAGATGGCAAACCCAGGACATCCATTTAGTGGAAACCTACTGCCCAATATAGCTACCTCCATAATTCTAGCTCTCATCCTGTGAGCCTGCACCTCCATCTCCGCTGCCAGACTACTCAGTGCCAACTGTTCTCTTGCCTTAAAAGGCAGAGAAGAGCGACTTCTGAACAGTGCACCATGCTCATCTGGAAATGAGGCAAACTCAGGATGCCTTGAAAAATATTAAATCAGCTTAAGAAAATAAAGTGAAACTCAGGAAAATAAAATATGGGTTGGGTGACATACACCAAGATACTTAATCAATGGACAGTTTGAAGACACTAGAACAATGCTTAGACCATTTTACTCAAGGAATCCATGCAAAGAAACAGTTATATGTTCTTATAGTTTGTTTTATACAAATATATTCTGAAACAGAAACAATCATATTTGATAATAGGAATATATTTATTTTCATATTTAAGTAGACTTCAAAGAAATGTTATATGGCACATAAAAATGACTTATATCCATGCTGCTTACGAGACAAGCTGTCCTCCAAAGACTCGAGTCAAGGAACAGCAGAACTGAACTGGTAAGTTGGAGATAGTCAGAGCCTATCGCTTGCCTTGAGAACGCTGAAATTTAAAAGAAGGTGCTTATTTGCCTGTCAGAACATGTTAGAGCAGCTCCTGAAGTATGCTGTTTTCCCCTGAAAAATTTCATGGAGTGCCCCATCTAGGTAGCAGTCACGTCCCAGGGAATCTGGCCTCTCTTCAAAACCGTTTAATATTGTGTGCATTTTCATCTGACTGCTGGCTGCGAAGCTCTTCTGGAACATGTCAGTTTGTTATTCTTTAGGACGTTGTGCAAGACCCATTGCTTAAGGTTCATTCCCAAATGGCTGTGGATGGACTGGAATTCTCCACTTGCTATAAAAGGGTATGTGCCTTTTGGTTCAATATACTTAACAGTTAGACAATCTGTGAAACCTGAAAATATTCTAAAGTATGTATGTGTATGTGAATACTGCAACTAAATACAATAGATAATTATAAATCATTAAAATTTTTAAATACCTGACACCCAAATCCAACAGGAGCTACGATAAAATTTTCTTGATTTATAATTCTCTGTGCTTTTCCAATTCCTTATTTTAAGCCAAGTTCTTTACTATTAGCCAATAGCTTTATAGTCTATATTCAACACATTTTATTTTGCTAGAGCTGTGAAATACCATTTACAACTTTTCATAATGCATTTGACTGTTTCCTATCAATGTTTGATCCATAATTGCTTTCTCACACCTCTTGCTGGTTAATCAGAATCTGTCTAGATGAGGCACTCTGCCTGCTGCAACACTGTTTAGTTATTATACTGAATTAACACAATTATGTGCTCCATGCACTAGAGTTTTCAGCTAGGTGCTTGTATTTACAGTTTCCATTACTTCCCTAGTGCCTTTTTATTTTTATTTTTTCAATTAAAATGATTTTAGGAGACATAAAATTGTACATGTTTAAGGGGTACTAGGGGATATTTCATTACACGTGCACATTGTGTAATAGCCAATCAGAGTAAACATATTTACTCTTCAAAACATTGAACATTTCTTTAGAGTGAAGCAGCAAAATCTTACCTTCCAGGTTTTCCTGAATAGAGAAATACACAGTGCATTCACATGATCTATAGTCACCCCAGACTGCTTCCTCCTCTCTAGCTATAACCTAGTGCCATCAATCACCCTCTCCCCAACCTTCTCTCCCCACTTCCCTCCCCGGTCTCTGATAACCACCTTTATATTTTTAACTCCTATGAGATCACTCATATGAGTGAAGTCATATGACACTTGTCTTTCTGTGCTTGGTTTATTTCACTACATATAATGACCCCCAGTTCCATCCACGCTGTTGCCAATGACAAGATTTCATCCTTTTCTCGAGACTTATAGTGTACTGTGTGTGTGTACCCATTCACCTGTGGGTAAGCACTTCAGTTGTTGCCATTTCTTGGCTATTGTGAATAGTGCTACAATAAACACAAGAGTGCAGAATATCTTCAAAAGACATATTTCATTTCCCTTGGGTTCAGATGCAGTAATAGGATTGCTGGATCATAGGGTAGATCCATGTCTATTGTCTTGAGGAAGCTCCATACTGTTTTCCATTATGGATACAGAAGTTTACTTTGCCATCAGCAGTGTGCAAGTGTCCACATCCTCACCAACCCGGCTATCTTTGTCTTTTTGATAATAGCCAGTCTTACTGGAATGAGATGATGTCTCATGGTAGTTTTCATTTGCATTTTCCTGATCATTAGTGATACTGAGCATTATTTTCCATATACCTGTTGGCCATTTGTATGTCTTCTTTTGGGAAATGTCTGTTTAGACCAACTGCTTGTTTTTAAACTCAATTGTTTTCTTGCTTTAATTTATTTTGAGTTTATTTTTGTACATGGTAAGAGATAGGGGTCTAGTTTCATTCTTCTTCATGTAGATCCAATTTTCCCAGCACCATTTATTTTTTAATATAAAATTTTTATTTAATAAATATAAATTTCAAAAGTACAACTTTTGGATTATAGCAATTTTCCCTCCCATACCCACCCTCCCACCATCAAACTATCCCATCTTCTACTCCCTCTCCCATCCCATTCTTCATTAAGATTCATTTTTAATTATCTTTATATACAGAAGATCAACTCTATACTGAGTAAAAATTTCAACAGTTTGCACCCACACAGACACACACGTATAGAGTACTGTTTGAAGACTAGTTTTACCGTTAATTCTCATAGCGCAACACATTAAGGACAGAGGTCCTACATAGAGAGCAAGTGCACAGTGACTCTTGTTGATTTAACAATTGATACTCTTATGGTGTCAGTGATCACCCTAGGCTCTTGTCATGAGCTGCCAAGGCTATGGAAGCCTCTTGAGTTCACCAACTCCGATCTTATTTATACAAGGCCATAATCAAAGTGGAAGTTCTCTCCTCCCTTCAGAGAAAGGTACCTCCTTCTTTGATGGCCCATTCTTTCCACTGGGATCTCACTCACAGAGATCTTTCATTTAGGTCATTTTTTGCCACAGCATCTTGGCTTTCCATGTGTTGAGATACTCTCATGGACTTATTAGCCAGATTCGAATGCCTTAAGGTCTGATTCTGAGGCCAGAGCCAGTACCATTTATTAAAATGACTACCCTTTTCCCAAAGTATGTTCTTAGCACCTTTGGTCAAAGATCTGTTGACAACATCCTAGATGTGTGGTTTTACTTCTGAGATCTGTATTCAGTTGCTTTAGCCTAAACATTTGTTTTTATGCCACATCATGCTATTTTCATTACTGTGGCTTTGTAATATATTTTAAAGTCAGGTGGTATATACCTCAGCTTGTTCTTTTCACTCAAGTTTGTGTGGCTATTTATGGTCTTTTGTGGTTCTATACACATTTTTAGTAGTGTTTTTTTCTGGTTTTGTGAAAAATGTCACTGAGATTTTGATAGAAATTTATTTCCTTGACTTTGTGAATTTCTTTGGGTAATACACACATTTGAACAGTGCTAATTCTTCCAATCCATTAACATGGGATGTCTCCATTTCTTAGTGGTCTTCAATTTCTTTCATCAGTGATTTCATTGTAAAGATCTTTCACATTTCAGATTACATTTATTTCTAGGCATTTTATTTTTTGTAGTTACTGGAAAATGGGATTGCTTTCTTGGTTTCTTTTTCAGATGATTCACTATTGGTGTATAACAATGCTACTGATTTTTGTACATTTATATCCTGCAACTTTGCTGAATTTGGTTATTAATGCTAACAATTATTTTTTGTGTGAAGTCTTTTTAAAAACCATTAAAGACAGGAAACTTTTCAAAACCTACTTAGGTATTATCACCATAGGCAGGACATGGAGAATAGTATGTAAAATTTCTTGAGTGCTTCTAAATGCTACTTACTCTTCTAGGCCTTTTAAATGTATTGGCTCATTTGATCTTTACAACAATCCATTGACATGGAGACAATTATGATCCTCATTGACAGAGAAGGAAACAGGCCCAGAGAGGTCACATTAGTAATGGCAATGCAAGTAACTAGACAAAACCCATCTCACTCCAGAGCTTGCTCTCTAAACTCACGACGCCTTGCGATGAATTTTCAAATAATGAAATTATTACCATTTTCTTAAACAAGCCATTTAAATTTCATTATATCCTGGTGGGATATATGCTCAGAAAAAAGGAAAAGTCAGTTTAGGATCCTGCTCCTAGGCCTCCAGGCTCCATGAAGGCCTATGGATACTATCAGTTTGCGACGTTGTCCAAGGTATCCTGCTCAGGGAAACACCAAGAGCAAAATCCCAGTCCTTGGGTCTCCAAAAATGTTAACCTCTGAGGCATATACAAGCTTTTTTTCCTTCTTCTTCTTTTTTTTAAAAGATGAATTAATTTATTTGACAAGCAGACTTACAGAAAGAGGGAAAGAGAAAGAGAGAGCTTGCATCCAGTAGTTTACTATTTGGATAGCCACAATGGCCTGGGCTGTGTCAGGCTGAAGTCAGGAGCCTGGAACTCCACCTGGGTCTCCCACATAGGTGCAGGGGCCCAAACACTTGGATCATCCTCCCCAGCTTTCCCAGGTGCATCAGCAGGGAGCTGGACCAGAAGTGGAGCAGCTGGCATAGCCAGCAGGGACTTAATCAACTGTGCTGGGGTGTCAGCCCCAGGCTGAATTTTTTTTATTTATTTCTTTTTTTTTCTTTTCTTTTTAAAGTCAGAGTTACACAGAGAGAGGAGAGGCAGAGAGAAAGAGAGAAAGAGAGGTCTTCCATTCGCTGGTTCACTCCCCAATTGGCTGCAACGGCTGGAGATGTGCAGATCCGAAGCCAGGAGCCAGGAGCTTCTTCCAGGTCTCCCAGGTGGGTGCAGGGGCCCAAGGACTTGGGCCATCATCCACTGCTTTCCCAGGCCATAGCAGAGAGCTGGATTGGAAGAGGAGCAGCCAGGTCTCCAACCGGCGCCCATATGGGATGCCAGCACACCAGGTCAGTTAACCCACTGTGCAACAGCACCAGCCCCTCAATTTTTTTTTTGTATTCAAGCTTCAAACCTGTCACCATGTGGTCCACAGCCTACTTGCTTTTCTGTCACCCTCAGGCAGGGTTATGACAGCTGATGAGGCAACACTTACACTCTTTTCTCATCTTCTGAGCTTAGGGGACCATGTGTGGGAAGCAAGCAAGCAGTGTTCTCACCTGGGGTGGGTATGCAAGATTATTCCCATTAGTTGGGGGTGGTTTCCTAGGCATATGTCATTGGTGTTTATTTGTCTGTCTATGTGATAATCCAGCATGCTTCTGGCAGGGCCACAGGCCCTTTGTGTCACTTTACTTTTGTATTTACTTCCTAATCCAGTCCATTCTGCACATTAAAGTACTTCGGGTTCTTGACAGTTTCATTGTTGTCACCATAAGCTGTCTAAAGAGGGGACTGCACCATTGTTATTTTTAAAAGGATCCCTGGCTAGTTATCACCAAGCGGGTAGATAGGATGTTCTCACTGCTCCAGCTACTCCATGAGAACAGGGCAGGGGGCTCAGGCACCTTCAGCTTTCCTTCACACCCTGAGAGTCGCCCTCAGTCCTAGCAAAGATGCCTCGGGTTTGCTAATCAGTCTAGGCCTGGAGCTGGTCAAGTTTCGTACGGATTCTCCAAGGGGCCTGCTGCGTGCAGGGGGTGTTGAGAGCTCAAGTGCACGCACACACACACACACACACACACACACACGTTTGAGCTCTCGTGATCAGCAACGTGGTGGACTTGGAACCCGGGAGGCAAGACACACATAAGAAGTCAGACAGAGGCTTTGTAGCCAAGGACACAGACACAAAGCATCAAGAATTAGCTGTCTAGGACTTGGGGAAAACCCACTGGTGGAGCTGCCAGCTGCATGTTGCCAAGGTGGAGGAAACGCACACTGTGTGCACACTCACGTGGGCTGTCTTGATTGACTGGGACTTCCAAACAAAGCACCACAGAATGGCGCCTCCAGCAGAAATGGATTTCTTGCAGCCCGCCAGCAGCATGTTGTGGGTTGCTTTCTGCTGAAGCTTCTGTTCTTGGCTTGTGGGTGCTGAGTCCCCCCGGCTTCTTCACACGGCTTTCTCCGCCGAGTCTGTGTCCTGATCTCCTTTTCTTATACGGACCCTGGTGTTTGGGGCAACAGAATTCAGCCCATAGTCTCTGCCAAATCTAATGTATATTGATATTTATTCCTGATAAAGTCCCTCCAAGGAAAGTAGTGTATTGCCATTTGCAGAGGGAAAAAATTGAGGAAGTAGAGTAGAAAAGTCCAAAGATCTGGGACTTTCTCACAGGGCTGATTTTTATTCTGAGCGCGTCTGTGTGAACCACGTGACCTTGGCCAGCTTGCTTAACCTCTGAGCTTCATCACAAAAGAAGAGGATGACTTTTGGGGAAGACTCATCCTTCCATGGCAACCTGTCAGCCGGCAGAGAAAGCAAGTCAAAATGTCAACTAATCGGCAGATCCTCCCTGGATAAACACTTACTGTGACTGTGTCCACCCAAGTTCATGAGCTGGAACCTGATTCCTACTGCACCCGTGCTGAGACGGGGGCCTTCATACAAGGATTGGGCCGCAGGGACAGCCTCACGAGGGGAGTGATGCTGTTCTCACGGGTTCCTCGTGGCAAGGTGATCGGGCCTCTCTTTCTCTAGATACATTTATTTTACTTGAAAGTCAGAGTTACACAGAGAGAAGGAGACACAGAGAGAGACAGAAAGAAGGAGAAAGAGAGAGAGAGAGAGAGGTCTTCCATCTGTTGGTTCACCCTCCAATTGGCTGGAGCTGTGCCGATCTGAAGCCAGGAGCCAGAAACTTCTTCCAGGTCTCCCAGGTGGGTGCAGGGGCCCAAGGACTCCAGCCATCTTCTACTGCTTTCCCAGGCCATAGCAGAGAACTGGATGGGTAGAGGAGCAGCCGGGTCTCAAACTGGTGCCCATATGGGATGCTGGCACTGCAAGCAGTGGCTGTACCTGCACGCCAAAGCGCAGGCCCCCTTCTTCTCTCTTGCATGCCCACCCTTTCTCCCCACGATGCCTCCATCATGCTCTGACAGGCAAGATGACTGTCACCAGGTGCGGTCCTTCCATCTGGAACTGCCCAGCCTCCGGAACCATGAGCCGAATAGACTTTTACTTGCTGATGAGTCTCCACTGGTGGTATCCTGTTACAGCAGCACCGGATGGACTAAGGCAGTGCTGACCACCTTAGGAATCTGTCATCGTGCGTGCTGTTAGCCCCCCGCTCTGACGCCCTCTGGAGCATTTTAATGGACAGAACGAGGTCCCTTTTCGCCTCCTGGACTGATTTTCATGAGGCGTCCTCTTGCACGTGTGTGTCGTGGACACAGCATTCCCTGCTGAGCAAACAAAATTGCTTCCTGGAGGGAACATCTGGTTGAACTCAGGTCAAAAAGGAAGCCTGGCCGGCACCGTGGCTCAACAGGCTAATCCTCTGCCTTGCGGCGCCGGCACACCAGGTTCTAGTCCCGGTTGGGGCACCGGATTCTGTCCCGGTTGCCCCCCCTTCCAGTCCAGCTCTCTGCTGTGGCCCGGGAGTGCAGGGGAGGATGGCCCAAGTGCTTGGGCCCTGCACCCCATGGGAGACCAGGAAAAGCACCTGGCACCTGGCTCCTGCCATCGGATGAGCGCGGTGCGCTGGCTGCAGCGCGCTGGCCGTGGCGGCCATTGGAGGGTGAACCAAAGGCAAAGGAAGACCTTTCTCCCTTTCTCTCTGTCTCTCTCTCTCACTGTCCACGAGGAGAGAGCTCCCACCCTCTCTCACTGTCCACGAGGAGAGAGCTCCCACCCTCTGGTTCACTCCCCAGATGCCCAGAACTACTGGGGCTAGGCTGGGGCTGAAGCCAAAGCTGGGAAGCCAGGAGAACAATCCAGGTCTCTGACCTGGGTGACAGGCAGAGTGGACAGTGAGAGAGAGAGACAGAGAGAAAGGTCTTCCTTTGCCGTTGGTTCACCCTCCAATGTCCGCCGCGGTCGGTGCACCGCGCTCGTCCGATGGCAGGAGCCAGGAGCCAGGTGCTTTTCCTGGTCTCCCCATGGGGTGCAGGGCCCAAGCACCTGGGCCATCCTCCACTGCACTCCCGGGCCACAGCAGAGGGCTGGCCTGGAAGAGGGGCAACAGGGACAGAATCCGGTGCCCCGACCGGGACTAGAACCCGGTGTGCCGGTGTGCCGGCGCCGCAAGGCGGAGGATTAGCCTGTTGAGCCACGGCGCCGGCCGAAGCCTGAACTTTTGATGAGTGCACAGGTTGAGGTGTGAGGACCCCCATTCTGACGAGTGACTCTTCTTCCTCTCCTTCTTGTGTGTGTGTGCGTGTCTTTTGAATTGTATACTCACTTTTTTTTATTTGACAGGCAGAGTTAGACAGTGAGAGAGAGAGAGAGAGAGAGAGAGACAGAGAAAAAAGTCTTCCTTCCATTGGTTCACCCTCCAAATGGCCACTACGGCCGGCGCTGCACTGATCTGAAGCTGGGAGCCGGGTGCTTCTCCTGGTCTCCCATGCGGGTGCAGGGCCCAAGCACTTGGGCCATCCTCCACTGCACTCCTGGGCCACAGCAGAGAGCTGGCCTGGAAGAGGGGCAACCGGGACAGAATCTGGCGCCCACATGGGATGCCAGCGCTGCAGGCAGAGGATTAACCAAGTGAGCCACAGTGCCGGCCCCGTATATTCACTTTTGGTGCTGAGTGTGGGCTTACTCTATCATAAACATTTTGCTTCTTGGGACTGTTGTACTGATGTAGCAAACTGCCAGGGACGTTGTCATTTTATTATTATGTGTATTTTTTGGAGAGGCAGACACATGCACACACACAGACACGAGGAGAGAGCTCCCACCCTCTGGTTCACTCCCCAGATGCCCAGAACTACTGGGGCTGGGCTGGGGCTGAAGCCAAAGCTGGGAAGCCAGGAGAACAATCCAGGTCTCTGACCTGGGTGACAGGAACCCAACTGCCGAGTCGTCGTTGCTGATGTGCAGGGTGTGCGCATTAGGAGGAAGCTGGAGTCAGGAGATTCTCTGACGAAGGCTGTGAGGGTCTCAACCTGAGTCTTAACTGCTGATGTCTGCCCTCTCGATGTTTTAAGTAGAAAATAGTAGAGGAGCAGCAGCTGGTATCCTGGGATATAATCTCTTCAGTTTCTATGAGAATCCTTGTGTCTCCGAGTCAATAACTTTCCATAGCTGCTGTTGCTAAGGTTCTATTATGTCTAAAACAATGAGAGTTAAAAAACAACTGAAATGGGGTTTTTAATATGATAATGTTATTTCTTAATAAATATTCAACACAGAAATATTAGGATGCATAACAAGGCTCTTTACTACATAAATCTTTAAACATCTGATTCAAACAGGGTGTCCTGAAACTGATTATTTCCTGCAAAAAAAAGGGGGGGGGGAGGCCAACATATATACTGGAGGAATTCTTTCTTTCTGGCGTCCACCTAATAAAAAGCTATTTCGCCATGTTTCTCGGTAACACCTTCCCTGAAACGAGCATCCTCCCTGCACCTTGTTTCCTTCTGGGAAGTGGAGGTGGCAGCACGCAGGGCCTTGCTGAGGAACTCGGCCTGGTTTGTTGGGTATCTGCACTCAGCTGTGGGAAGGTGAGTGGCTGCGCCTGCTGTCCAGGCCATCTTCAGAACTGGTGCTGGCGGGCAGGCAGGCGGACAGGGTGCAGGCTGGTGGACGAGTGCAGGCTGGTGGATGGTGCAGGCAGGTGAATGGGTGCAGGCTGGTGGATGGGGTATAGGCAGGTGGACCGGTGCAGGCAGGTAGATGGGTGCTGGCAGGTGGATAGGTGCAGGCAAGGCTGCCTCGTGGGTGACAGCTATGAGTTCTGGCAACAATGCTTGAAGCTAGTCTGAGGTGCAACCTAGCAGAAAGTGAGCTAGCTCTGCCTTCCCTGATGCATCCTACTTCTCCCTCTAAGGAAGTAAAAGCACTCCTAGCTGCTGGTCCCCCTCCAGCTGTCTGGATACAAATAACTGTGCTGAGGGACTAAGCTCCAGGGATGCATGCGGAGGTCAGAGGGGCCGGAAGGGAGTTCTCACTCGCACTCCCTTAGAGGGCTGGAGGTGTGCCATTGTTTCGAGTAGAGCGATGTCTCACACTGTGCTCTGTGAGTGGGCTCTGGGTTCTAGAAGATATGTTTGTTCCAACTTGTGTTGATGAATTCCACGACTCAGCCTCCATTGTAGCTTAGCTCTGATGCACAGACAACAGGAGTAACACCTCCATTTCCATACCTTTCTATGGTGCTCAAGATGTGCCAGGAATCCCGAGAGCTGATACAGATTAACTTATTACCTTGAACTTCCAGGTTTCCAATCTGCAGGGTCTTCCACGTCATGGCAATCTGCGGGTAGAGGGCTTGCCTTGCACCATGCACGGCTGCGTGGAAGAAGGGTCGTGGCCCTTCTCGAGTTTCCAGTAGAAGGAGGCTTGATAAGATGGGGTTACAGATCAAATATCGCAAGGCAGATTTTCTCGGAGTGGACAACGGGAGAGTGGTTTGTGGAGCAGACAACGGGAAAGTGGTCTGTGTTCCACAGGGAATGCAGATGGCCGAAGGACACGAAGGAGAGCCAGGGAAGGTTCCGGGCCCAGAGATGACACTCAGGAAAGGGCACAGCTGCAGAGCAATGAAGAGCGAGCTCAGAGGTGGGGTTTGTGGAGGCTGAGTCCCAGAGTGGAAGGTGGGGGCAAGGGTCAATGATTGGTCCGGGACTTGTGAGGGCAGCACAATTGCGAAGTTAGGGGTAGGCATGTAGCCTAGTGGTTAAGACGCCCAGATCCCATCTCAGAGTATCTGGGTTCAATTCCTGACTGCACGATCAACCCCAGCTTCCGGCCACTGTACAGTTAGTGAAGGCTCAAGTCGTTGGGTGGGTTCCTGCCCACCCATGTGGGAGACCTTGGATGGGCTTCCCGGACAGCCCCATTGTGGGGGTTTAGGGAAAGGACTAGAGAGGGGAGCTCCGTGTCTGTCTCGGTCTATCTTTGTGTGTATCAGTAAGTTGTGAAGTTAGGAGGAGCATGCGTGTGTGATTCTGCACATGGGAAGATGCTCGTAGTTTGTTTTGGACACGCGGTGCATAGGGAGCAGGCTGATGCAGGCCAAGCTGGGTCCCTGCCAATCAAAGTCCTGTTGAGAAAGAAGTGCACACGGTAAACACCACCTGCCCACTCTATCACGTTCTTACCATCAACAATAGCAGGAGAAGATTGTGCTCAAAGCTCCGAAGGAGGTGTGTGGCGTGATATCACCTCCATTATTTTCTGTTAAATGTGGTTATCGAAATGTTTGGAGCCATTTACCCATTTATCTTTTTTTTTTTTTTTTTTTTTTTTACAGGCAGAGTGGACAGTGAGAGAGAGAGACAGAGAGAAAGGTCTTCCTTTGCCGTTGGTTCACCCTCCAATGGCCGCCAAGGTCGGCGCGCTGCGGCCAGCGCACCACGTTCGTCCGATGGCAGGAGCCAGGAGCCAGGTGCTTTTCCTGGTCTCCCCATGGGGTGCAGGGCCCAAGCACCTGGGCCATCCTCCACTGCACTCCTGGGCCACAGCAGAGGGCTGGCCTGGAAGAGGGGCAACCGGGACAGAATCCGGTGCCCCGACCGGGACTAGAACCCTGTGTGCCGGCACCGCAAGGCGGAGGATTAGCCTGTTGAGCCACGGCGCCGGCCTATCTTTTTTTTTTTTTTTTTTGACAGGCAGAGTGGACAGTGAGAGAGAGAGACAGAGAGAAAGGTCTTCTTATGCCATTCATTCACCCGCCAATGGCTGCCGCAGCCGGCGCACTGCGTCTAGCACACCGCAGTGATCTGAACGCAGAAGCCAGGTGCTTCTCCTGGTCTCCCATGGGGTGCAGGGCCCAAGCACTTGGGCCATCCTCCACTGCACTCCTGGGCCACAGCAGAAAGCTGGCCTGGAAGAGGGGCAACCGGGACAGAATCCGGCGCCCCGACTGGGATCAGAACCCGGTGTGCCGGCGCCGCAGACAGAGGATTAGCCTATTGAGCTTCGGTGCTGGCCGCCATTTACCTTTGAATAACATATACATAAAACTGTGTGTGTGTATTGATTCACTATAATACAGCTGCTAAATATGAGGGCACCTCAAAACATTAGTGGAAAATGGAATTAACAGATAAGCTTATGTTGATGCAAAAACTGTTTGAGATCCATGCATGGGTTTTTCATAATATTCAATTTCCATGAACACTTTGAAGACCTCTCAGACAACAGAAAGTGTGACAATGCAAAAAACAAATTGTCCATGACTCAGCACCCAGACATAAACACCACAACTGTATTTTTGTTCTTCCACAGTGATTTACAATGCATGTTTGTAATTGTATCATAAATGCTTGTTTATCATTAAGTCTACTGCTGGTCTGCTTACAGATCAGCTGTTTTGTCCATTCCCTGTGCAATCATCATCCATTGAACAGCTTCAGGGAATTCAGAAAAAATTCCAATCAGAAAGAAAACACAGTTGATAGAGTGTTTGGGCAATCCCCATAACAAATTTTATCTGATGTTTTGCAGTTTTCCAATGTTTGTACATCTATTAAGTTAAACAGATTACAGTACCTACTTTTTGTTTGTTTATCTTCAAAATCATCACTACATTCATATTCCTCATAAGAGCAAAGTGTAGCCCCAGATGCTAACAGCAGTATAGTTTGGTGCAATTCGGTATCAAGTTCTTATTTTTTATTTTTTATTTTTTTTTTTGACAGGCAGAGTGGATAGTGAGAGAGAGACAGAGATAAAGGTCTTTCTTTTGCCGTTGGTTCACCTTCCAATGGCCGCTGCGGCCGGCGCACAGTGCTGATCCGAAGGCAGGAGCCAGGTGCTTCTCCTGATCTCCTATGGGGTGCAGGGCCCAAGCACTTGGGCCATCCTCCACTGCCTTCCCAGACCACAGCAGAGAGCTGGACAGGAAGAGGATCGACCAGAACAGAATCCGGCACCCTGACCGGGACTAGAACCTGGTGTGCTGGCACCATAGGCAGAGGATTAGCCTATTGAGCTGCAGCGCCGGCCTGGTACAAACATTACAAATGTGTCATCATGGGTTGGGATCATGTTTATGGGTGCTAGTCGGGGAAAGACAGGGAGTGCAGGGTTTCCTGTGTGGACCAGCTGGGCTGGGCTCTGGGGTGCTGTTTGCAGGGCACAGTAGGTGCCTACAGCCCAAGGGGTGGCCACCCTAGCTGAGGAAGAGGGTGCAGATGGGGGTTTCATTTTGTAAAAGCCAGCCCTGAATTTGCTTCCCAGAGTTCTCATCTCATTGAGAAGGTGTCGAGCTGGGCAAGCTCTAGCTGTTCTCTGGGGCTGGGTAGGCCAAGCTGGACATTGTCCGTGTGACGTGCTTCAAGGGCGTGGAGAGCCAGCCTGACTCTCCCCATTGAAAATGGATCTTTCATAACACTGGGTTTGTTAATTTTAATTGGGAGTGAGGGACCTCATTGAAACTCCACCAACCAAGAACAGACGTAAGCCTCTGACTTCCACTGTGGTTGGAAAAATATGTGTCGTTTTAAGTTAGATCAAAGAAAACTACCCAACAGAACAAAACCTGGGGCCAGGATCGCACAGTCTTTGACGAGAAGCAATGAGGAACTTGGACATCCCGAGACACTCAACAATGACTTAGACTTTCAGAAGTGATTGGACGGCATAGGCATAGCTACTTTTTATTTAGCACCTGCCTGCTGTGCTCTTATCTGCATAATTGAGTCTGCTTTCTGTAACAACTATATGATGTAGGATTTATTGCTGACAGTGGGGAGTTGAGAACGTAGAAGTTGAGTAATGTGGCCGGTGGTCTCCACTGAGCTAGTTGGGAGGGAAAGCTTTGCCTTAAGCCCCTGTGTGCTCACCAGGAGGACTCTGCTGTCACTCACTTTTGAGCTCTCTTCCCTACCCCACCCCCCAAGGAGTTCCTTAGCTAAATGAAAACGAATTAGATACAGTGTAGAGTATATGCTGAGTTTCTTAAGAAGCAACTTCTTGTTGTATCTATGTAAAAATGCATTCGTTAAATAAATTTTAAAAAAGCAACTTCTTCTCAAATTTGGACTACAAGGGGAGGGTGCTGCGGCGTAGTAGACTAAGCCTCTGCCTGTGTTGCCGGCATCCCGTATGGGCACCAGTTGGTGTCCCTACTGCTCCTCTTCCAATCTAGCTCTCTGCTAATGGCCTGGGAAAGCAGTAGAAGATGGCCTAAGTGCTTGGGGCATGGGAGACCTACATGAAGCTCCTGGCTCCTGGCTTTGGATTGTCCCAGCTCCGGCTGTTGTGGCCATTTGGGGAGTGAAACAGTGGGTGGGAGACCTTTCTCTCTGTCGCTCACTTTTTGTCTATAACTCTCCCTCTCAAATAAATAAATAAATAAATAAAATCATTTAAACAATAAAAGAAAAAGAAAAGGAAATTCTAGGTTCTATTTAAAAAAAAGCCTCAGATATGAACTATGTTTTCCAAGTATAATAAATATTCTCACATAACCTAATCTTTAAATTAGGGGTGCAAAGAAGACAGCTGAATCACGGGGTTGGAGGAGAAGCTGTCTGGGAAAGACAGCACCATAGCAGCTTTGTGGGAGGCCGCAGTCTTGCAGAATTTGTATCTGATCAATCATGAAGGGCCTCTCCCACCATGTAGGAGCCTCAGGGCCCTGTGTAGGTACCCAAGGGCTATCTGCCAGTCTCATAACAAATCAAACGTGAGGCCTCTTTCTTGATTTAAGGGGTCAAGGAGGTGTCCACGATATTCATCTGTTATCACTCAAAACAGCTAAAGACACTGCACGCTCCGAGTTATCAGCTCCTGTCTCCCAGAGAATTGAAGACAGAGCAAGGCGCTGGCACTGCAAGAGGTCACGGGGACCTGTTCTCCCCACCAGCGGCCCACTCAGTGTTTCAATCAATGACAAATGGATCCGTGCTGGCGTGGGAGACCAGTGAGGTCAGAACTGCTGAAAACTTTCAGTGCCTTCTGAATAGACAAACACCGTCACGAAGCAATATCCTTGTAATGGCTCTTGGAAGCGTATCATTGTCTTTACGCGGAGAGTGATTTAGAGCGATTAGATGTAGTCAGAGGGGCAGAAAACGGAAGAGGACCAGAATAAGTGGGATGTGTTTTCTCATTTGGAGAAGAAAACAGACACCTTAGCTCCTTTCCAATTTGCCTCCCCCCAAAAAAAAGATATCTAATGATGTAGTAACCCATGTTGCAATTCAGCATAGAGTCTTTTGTCAATCGTCTGATTTAATGGCAGATGCTTAAACTTAATGGCACTGCAGAACACAGTTTGTTAAGAAGGCTACAAACCAGATGTTCTCAAGGTTGTCATTTGAATGGGGTCAGGGAGGGTGAGCCATTTCCACATTGCTATGGGCTGCGAGAAGATCTGTCTCAGGAGCCAAAGGGGACAGTGCTAGCGAGGAGGGTTCACAGGGACATTTGTGTTGGAGAAGTGAAGCCACCATGAGGGTTTTCTGGAAGTTAAAAGATCAAGTTCACCTTGTTCATGACTTCCACATTATTTTGCCTAAGTGAAACTTGAGTGTTGCTGTGGTCATAACACGGAGGCGGTGTTACAGCTGCGAGGGCAGCAGGTGACAGAGAGTAAAGGAACCTGGGCTCTTTTCATCTTCAGCCACACCTGCTTCTCCTGCCACCCCCTCGGGTCAAACAGACGGCCATAACCCCACCATCCGCGTGCCTGGCCAGCAGGCAACAGGTAGGGGAAATGTAAAGCCACAGCTGTGACTTACAAAAACCTCAAAGTTCTGAGACACATATACAAGTAACAAGGATATAAATAGCAGGTACCTTTGACTGCGCCATGGATTTTAGCTGTCTACACTGTTTCTCCCTCCCCCTCTTTATCCTCTTCAAAGCAACTTCTGCAGTTCATTTTCACCAGATTTCTCTTGTAAAACCACAGGGAGTTGGGGACAGGTAACTCTTGGCCCAGCTGAGTCCCCAGGTGTTTCCAGTTCCCTGATTGTGAGGAAAGACCATCTGCTCAGTCTCTGTCCTTTTCTGATTTGTGTCCATTCACCACTGCATGGCAACTGAGGCTCATGAAGCGTCCAGAAATTTCCACCCCACTTTTCATGCAGACAAGCATATTTATAAGGCAAAACAAAGAAGCAGCTCAAATATTTCAAAAGATTATTTTAAAAAATCTTTCAGCAAGGACTGAGGGGTACTGTGATAAGAATCAACCCCCAAACGTCAATGACCAAAAGGAGCAAAGTTTTGTGTCCATCCTGGGTGATGGCATTGTCCCTCTGTAACCCAGACAGGTAGAGTAGCCACCTACTGTGGCTGTATCAGACACACAGCTCACGAGCGACTTGTACCAGCAGGGTAGTGATCAGTTCAGAAGTGATCCATTCCTTCCTCTTCTAACACGTTGGCCAGAGGAGTGGCCCAGTCTCCCCCAGGACTAGCCAGGTAGGAGAAGGAAAGACATTCTGTAAGCTGCAGGTAGCGGTGGTCAGAGGAAGGAAACACGGAAAACCCAGAGCCCCTTGCATCCACATGGCTCTGAATGACCACCTGTGTTGCCTTGAAGAGGCTGTTCTCAGAAATGTTCACATCTAGTTAGGAGAGCACAGATGACCAATAGGCCTTTTCTTTCTTTTAATGAATAGCAAAACAAAAACAATAAAGAGCATGTAAGTGTTTTTACTTACATTCACCTTCATATGTTTTTAAAGGAATCATAGCATAAATACGATATTTACAAAATGTGTAGCTTTTCTTTATTTTCATCTGTTTGAAAGGAAGAGAGAGAAAGAGAGACAGAGAGACATCTGCTAATTTGCTCTCCAAATGTTTACAACAGCTAGGGCTGGGCCAGGCTAAAGCCAGGGGCCTGGAACTCCATCTAGGTCTCCTTTGTGGGTAGCAGGGACCCAAGGACTTGAGCCCTCATCTGCTGCTTCCCAGGATATATTAGCGGGAAGTATATCAGAAATGGAGTATTTGGGACTTGAACCAACACTTTGATATGGGATGTGCGTGTCCCAAGTGGACACTTAACCCTTTGTACCATGATACCTGCCCCTACAGTCATGCCTTTTAAGGAACCTCAAGAGCTGTAAATTATAGGACTATCTCCCACACTTTAAGGAATTTACATAAAATCCATTGCAAGAAATTTCAAAAGATTTTTAAAAACCTGGCAAAATTTTGTCAGCTTCTCCCTGTAGAATGTTCATAATCTTGCTTCATCATTTCACTTCTGAAAATTGGTATTAAATTCATAGATTTAGAGAAAGATAAGTTAAAAATGATTCATTGTTCAATGAATGTGGATTCAGCTTTTCTTGCACAGCTCCTATTGGGTTAAAATGATAATTATGATGTTTTCACTTTTGAGAACTTTAGAAAGATTCCTTTTGTGCAACTGTTGCCAAAAACTCAGCATGCATGGGGAGTTTTCTCCCAGTTCTGTGTATTGTACTCAGTGTAGCAGAGAACAGCAGGCTGGCCCTGTGGTGTGCTGCATCATCTATTTTTGTTTTACTAACTACACTCTAGCATGGACCCATAATAACTGCAACATAACAGAAGCTGTATGTTGCAACATAGTGATTAAAGAATATCAATAATGTAGGCTCCAAGGCGGGAGCAGACTTGGTACCGCTTCCTTTTCAGTCTGGAGGAAGCCAAAATGAACTATCAACGAAGGTCATGGTCCATCAGCCTGGAAATCAATAGAAAAGCGAGTCACTGTAAAGCACGCTTCATTCAAATCACAAGGGTCTTTATGAAATTCGTAGGAACAGGAATATATCTTTCCAAATACACTTTGATTTCAGAAAATTTTCAGTGCACCAGACAGCAAGCGCACACTTTGCTTAAGTACTTACAGTATCAGAACAGCCACTAGTTAGGTATTTGGAGTTTATTTTATTAGTACTAAGCAAACCACAGAATAGATAAAACAGTTTTATGGCCTACATCTGGTTCAATAATAAAACATATGGCCATCCACTCAAGAACGTGCAGCTGTAAGTTACTGTAAATACCCAACTGAAGATAGCAGTGGAGATAAACACACGTTCGGGAAGGTCTGTCCCCCATACATCATCATCAGTGGGAAATTCGTGACTCCTAGATGGTCGGGGTGGGATTGGCTAATCAGTTGTGTTTGTTGTTAGTATTGTTCCTTTGTTTGGGTTATTTCATTTGTATTTATTACAGAGCTGTCGTAGGTTCGGGAAGGGACCAGCGTAAGCATTTTTATATTGGTGTCATGGTTCGCTATGGCTGGCCTCCACCTTAATGCTGCTCCTAGCTTTGGAGGGATTGTCTAAGGCAAGAGAACATTTCAACCCACGAGGTTTTGTATGTTGAAGAGCGTTGCTGTGATGAAGGGAGATGTGTCAGAGACTTCAGGTGGTGCAGTCAGGAGGCTGTGGAGCTGGAGATGTTTGAGAGAGGAACAGTGGCACAGAGAAATCGTATCCTCATACCAGGCAAATTATTCCTTCTGTCACCAGCACTATGCACAAGCCAATAGCTGCCCCCTGGTCATTTATCTATCAGAAAAACAGGCAGCTCCAAACAGGATTTATTTTCAGGCTACCTCTACACTAAAAATGACATATTCACATCTCACAAAATTGTGTTATATCCTAGCATCTTATTCCAAAGAACTATCTTTAGCTTGAAGTAAGCAAGGAAAGTGAATCAGGTTCGTGAGCTGCCCTCGCTCTGCAGTTTACAACATGAAGCCCCTGCCATAGGGGCTCCTTTGTCTCTTTATGGGGCTGTGGCTGTTGCTGGTGTGAACATGCAGAGCGGGACCCCTTTCTGGACCACTCTGCTCAATACAGAAGAGGAACATATCAGGCAGGCTATGTTGCAGGCACAGCTGAGCAGGACAAGCAGAGATCTGGGCTGATGAGGTTACATTCCTGCAGGAGAGGGCAGGGCAGAGAAGATGCAACTGGCATAATAGATACGTAGACTACACAGCGAGCTAGAGTAGGAGTCCCACAGAGCAGGCTGGAAGAACTGGGAATAGGGGACGCTACAATTTGAAAGAATGGTCCAGCAAATCCCTGATAAAGTGCCATGTGAATAATTTTTTTTAAAAGATTTATTTATTTATTTGAAAGATAGAGTTACAGAGAGGCAGAGAGAGAGAGTCTTCCATCTGCTGGTTCACTCCCCAAATGGCCACAATGGCCAGAGCTGGTCCAATCTGAATCCAAGAGCCAGGAGCTTCTTCCAGGTCTCCCATTCGGGTGCAGGGGCCCAGGGACGGCCATCTTTTACTGCTTTCCCAGACCATAATGGAGAGCTGGATAGGAAGTGGAGCAGCTGGGACTTGAACTAGCGCCCATTTGGGATGCTGACACTGCAGGCTGCAGCCCTACCCTGCTATGCCACAGTGCTGGCTCCATGCATGATGGTTTTCAGGAGGTAAACATCCTGGAAGAGTCACTGTAGTGGGAGGCAGTGCCATGTAAAATCCTTAATATAAGCCTGTGCTTGGCCTCTCTGAGGACCAGCATGGGAGCCTCTGTGGAATGAGCAATGATGCTATGACGAGAGTTGAGATCAAAGAAGTAACAGGCTGGGGTCAGTAAGGGTGACAAGAATCTTGTAAACAATAGTAGGACTTGGCCTTTATTCTAAGTGGTGTGGAAACCATTGTATGAGTTTGAGGATAGTGATATGAACTCATTGTGCTTTGAAAGTCTCATGCTGGTCCATGCCATCCTCCCCTCTTGCTTAGGTTACTGGATTAGCTTCTCAATGGGTCTACTGCTTTTTTTTTTTTTTTTAAGACTATTTGATAAGTAGAGTTACAAAGAGGAGAGGGAGAGAGAGATCTTCCATCTACTGGCTCACTTCCAAAATGGCTACAACAACCAGGGCTGGGTTAGGCTGAAGCCATCAGCCAGGAGTTTCTTCTGGGTCTCCCCTGTGAATGGCAGGGGCCAAAGCACTTGGGCTATCATCTTCTGCTTTCCCACATGCATCAGCAGGGAGCTGGATCAGAAGTAGAGCAGCGGGGATGAGAACCAACACCCATGTGGGATGCTGAAGTTGCAGGTGGTGGCTTAACCCACTACATCACAATGTTGGTCCCTATGACTCCAGCTTTAAACCCTCAAGTGTCCTCAGCTGCACTTGGCATAAGTGTTGATTTCAGGCATATTTTGAAGATATTACCAAAAAGATATTGTGATCCATTGGAGTTGAGAGAGACAAGGATAACTTCACAGGTTTCTTTTGTTTTTCTTTTGATTTTATCTAAGTCACTAGAAGTGATGTGGGATAAATAGGTAAGTATTAGTTATGTCTATGGAGCTCAGAGTCACAGGTGTCCCCACCCCACCCTCCTACTTGTCAGTCAAGACACCTGCCTTCCCATGATGCATCTGTTACATCCAGGACCTGGTGCATGGGAGATAAAAGGAGGTGGAGGGAGGGAGAGTGCTGATTTCCACCATGGGTTCTGATTAGAGGTGCTGCTCCTGTTTTCTATTTTTCTGCCTTGGATCTCACTTGGAGGTACTGCGCTAGTGTTCTTGGCACTTGAATGGAACGTTTCCACTCTCCTTCCTTCCCTATCACAGGGACATTCTTGGTTTCCTTTTCTTCCTTAGTTTGTGGACAACTTTTTGGATTTCTCAGTGTGGGACAGCCCATACTCATGTGTAAATGCATGTTTATTTCTCTGCTGCCCAATAAACTCTGTTCTTTTTTTTTTTTTTTATAACGCTTTTATTTAAAGAATATAAATTTCCAAAATACAGCTTATAGATTACAATGGCTTCCCCCCCATAACTTCCCCCCCACCTGCAACCCTCCCCTTTCCCACTCCTTCTCCCCTTGCTTCACATCAAGATTCATTTTCAATTCTCTTTATATACAGAAAATCAGTTTACTATATATTAAGTAAAGATTTCAACAGTTTGCCCTCACATAGCAACACAAAGTGAAAAATACTGTTGGAGTACTAGTTATAGTATTAATTCACAATGTATAGCACATTAAGGACAGAGATCCTACATGATATATTTTTTTAAAAAATTGATTAATTTTCTAGGCAATTTCCAATTTAACACCAAGATTTTTTTTTCATTTTTAATTATCTATATACAGAAGATTGATTCAGTATGTACTAAGTAAAGATTTCATCAGTTTGCACCCACACAGAAACACAAAGTGTAAAATACTGTTTCAGTGCTAGTTATAGCATTACTTCACATTGGACAACACGTTAAGGACAGATCCCACATGAGACGTAAGTACACAGTGACTCCTGAAGTTGATTTAACAATTTGACACTCTTGTTTATGGCATCAGTAATCTCCCTGGGCTCTAGTCATGAGTTGCCAAGGCTATGGAAGCCTTTAGGGTTCGCTGACTTCAATCTTATTCCGACAGGGTCATAGTCAAAGTGGAGGTTCTCTCCTCCCTTCAGAGAAAGGTACCTCCTTCTTTGATGGCCCCATTCGTTCCACTGGGATCTCACTCACAGAGATCTTTCATTTAGGTCTTCATTTTTTTCAAGAATGTTTTGGCTTTCCATGCCTAGAATATTCTCATGGGCTCTTGAGCCAGATCTGAATGCCTTAAGGGCTGATTCTGAGGCCAGAGTGCTATTTAGGACATCTGCCATTCTATGAGTCTGCTGTGTATCTCGCTTCCCATGTTGGATCATTATCTCCCTTTTTGATTCTATCAGTTAGTATTAGCAGACACTAGTCTTGTTTGTGTGATCACTTTGACTCTTAGACCTATCAGTGTGATCAATTGTGAACTGAAATTGATCACTTGGACTAGTGAGATGGCCTTGGTACATGCCACCTTGATGGGATTGTATTGGAATTCCCTGGCACAATTCTAACTCCATCATTTGGGGCAGTTCTGATTGAGCATGTCCCAAATTGTACATCTCCTCCCTCTCTTATTCCCACTCTTATATTTCACAGGGATCACTTTTCAGTTAAAATTTAAACACCTAAGAATAATTGTTTGTTAATTACAGAGTTCAACCAATAGTACTAGAATAAAAAAAATTACTAAAATGGATAAAGTATTACATTGTACAACAACAGTCAGACAAGAGCTGATCAAGTTACTGTTTCTCATAGTGTCCATTTCACTTCAATAGGTTTCACCTTTGGTGCTCAATTAGTTGTCACCGATCAGGGAGAACATATGATATTTGTCCCCTTGGGACTGGCTTAATTCAGTCAGAATGATGTTTTCCAGATTCCTCCATCTTATTGCAAATGACCGGATTTCATTGTTTTTGACTGCTGTATAGTATGCTATAGAGTACATGTCCCATAATTTCTTTATCCAAATGTATGCTTTGAATTCCCTGTGATCTTTTGCTGTGAGGTTCCCTTCGTTTATCTTCTTTCATGTTGATTGCCGTGTTTCTGTGTTTCTGTGTGTAACACATCTTTAAGTATCTTTTGCAGGGCTGGACGAGTGGCAACAAATTCTTTCAATTTTTGTTTGTTATGAAAAGTCTTTATTTCACCTTCATTCACAAATGAGAGCTTGGCAGGATATAATATTCTGGGCTGGCAGTTTTTCTCTCTAAGTACCTGGGCTATGTCTCGCCATTCCCTTCTAGCTTGTAGGGTTTCTGATGAGAAGTCTGCCGTGAGTCTAATTGGAGATCCTCTGAGTGTAATTTGACGTTTCTCTCTTGCGCATTTTAGGATCTTTTCTTTCTGTTTCACTGTGGTGAGTTTAATTACAATGTGTCGTGGTGAGGACCTCTTTTGGTCATGTTTACTAGGGGTTCTATGAACTTCCTGTACTAGGATGTCTCTGTCCTTCTCCAAAACTGGGAAATTTTCTGCTATTATCTCACTAAAAAGGCCTTCTAATCCTTTCTCCCTCTCCATGCCTTCAGGAACTCCTAGAACTCGAATGTTGGGTTTTTTAATAGTATCCTGTAGATTCCCAACAATATTTTTTAGATTTCTAATTTCCTCTTCTTGTCTTTGGTTTGACTGTATAGTTTCCTGTGCTCTGTCTTCTAAGTCCGATATTCTCTCTTCTGCCTCACCCATTCTGTTTGTAAGGCTCTCTAATGTGTTTTTCATTTGATCTATTGAATTCTTCACTTCATTATGATTTCTTATCACTATCACAGTTTCATGTTCTACTAGTTGTTTCATTTCAGCTTGATTTCTCCTTAATATTTCATTTTCACGAGAGAGATTTTCTACCTTGTCCATTAAGGATTTCTGTAGTTCAAGAATTTGTTTTTGAGTACTTCTTAGTGTTCTTATCAATTTTTTGAGATCTGCTTCTTGCATTTCTTCTATCTCATCATCTTCATAATCTTGAATTGGGGTGTCTTTTTCATTTAGGGATGCCATAGTGTCTTCCTTGTTCTTATTACCTCGGTTTTTGCGTTTGTTGTTTGGCATATTGGTTTCTTCACTGTGGTGTTTTTTTCTTGTTATACTATGACTCTAGATTAAGTGGACTGTCTGCTTTTGATGGAGCCTTAGAGGCTTGAGATGGGTGTGGCCTGAGAGCTCTGTTTGGTTCCTCAGGGTTGAGGGTGGGTCAAAGGAGACACTCCCAGGTTAGGCGTGGTAAATCTCTCTCTGTTACTTTTTTTTTTTTTTTTTGGTTCAAAAGGGAAGTAATTCCACACAGCTGAATGGAATTGGGGGTGGTTAGCATGCGAATGATATACCCACAGGAGCCAGAGATCGGAAGCTCTTTCCCAAGGACCAGAGAGGGAATCTTTGCGGCCCTTTGTGTGGGCTGAGATTCTCCTGTAGTCTCCCACTGGGCTGCCAGGCTACTGAACTGTAGCGTCTCTGGAGAGTACTCACATGAATTCGTGATTTCCGTGAGTTCTCTCCCCCACCGTCTCTTTTTTCACAGTCTCAGTTCATTAGCACCACACATTCATTGGGTTCTAATCTCCTGTTATTTCACCCCTCCCACCCAGAGTCAGGTTTTTCTGCTAGGCTCGGGGCCGGTGCCGACCCGAGGTCGCCCTGCTTATGACGTATTCCAAAATGGCGCCTGCTCTTTGTCTTGCTCACCTTTGAGAGGTGAGCGGAGAGAGAGAAGCTCGTGTCTGTATGGGTCACTTTTTTTTTTTTCCTCTCTCTCTCTCTCTCTCTCTCTCTCTCTCTCTCTCTCTCTTCTAGTTAGCCTGGTGAACTTTTCCCCACAGGGTTTCAAGCCTTGTTCGCTGTAGGCTCCCTTTTCCGCTTCCCTGCTGGTATTTCGGGCTATTGAGGTTCGGCTCACCTCGTGTTCCAGCGCTGGTGTGTTGAATCTGCTGCTGGTGTCCCAAACTGCGGGCTCCCACGCTCTCCACGCAGGTCCACTGTGAATCTCCAGTTCCGGAAGGGTTTCCTCTGCTGTTTCTTCCCCTACTCTTCCTTGAACCTGCAGTATCTCCACTTTTATTAAACTGTCTCTCCCCAGACTATCGGTGTGCTCCCTTCCTATTCCGCCATCTTGCCGCTCTCCAGAATGTCTATAAACTCTGTTCTTATCTGTGCACACTACTGGTCTCTGCTTAGTATTTCTATCTCTGTGTGAGACAAGAACTTGGTTTAAAAATTAACATATTCACTGCCCACATCAGAAAGATGGAGTTGTCATCAATTCAGATGGGGAAGCTGACTCTGAGGGAAGTGTTATACTTGAGGCATGCTATTTCAGTTGTTCAGGATCTTTACTGGAATAAAATTCCTATTTAAATGCATTTAAGTTCATGAATGTTTTGATTTAGTTAAATAATTAAATGATTTGCTTTTCTGGACTATTCTTGCAGTGAACAGATCATCATGACACAGGACCCTTAAAGAAGCAAATGATAAGGCCGGTGCCGTGGCTCAAGAGGCTGATCTTCCGCCTTGCAGTGCCGGCACACCGAGTTTTAGTCCCGGTCAAGGCGCCGGATTCTGTCCCGGTTGCCCCTCTTCCAGGCCAGCTCTCTGCTGTGGCCAGGAAGTGCAGTGGAGGATGGCCCAAGTGCTTGGGCCCTGCACCCCATGGGAGACCAGGAGAAGCACCTGGCTCCTGCCTTTGGATCAGTGCGGTGTGCCAGCCGCAGTGCGCTGGCTGCGTCGGCCATTGGCAAAGGAAGACCTTTCTCTCTGTCTCTCTCTCTCTCTCACTGTCCACTCTGCCTGTCCAAAAAAAAAAAAAAAAAGCAAATGATGTTCAAGTGAACTTTTTTCTTTCACTGTTGCACAGTATGACTCTGAAACAAACTCAATCACATACCTGTGGATTGGAGAAAGACCTGAAAAATTGAAAAAAAGAGATTTATTTATTTATTTTTTGACAGGCAGAGTGGACAGTGAGAGAGAGAGACAGAGAGAAAGGTCTTCCTTTGCCGTTGGTTCACCCTCCAATGGCTGCCGCGGCCGGCGCGCTGCGGCCGGCGCACCGCGCTGATCCGATGGCAGGAGCCAGGTGCTAGGTGCTTTTTCCTGGTCTCCCATGGGGTGCAGGGCCCAAGCACTTGGGCCATCCTCCACTGCACCTTCGGGCCACAGCAGAGAGCTGGCCTGGAAGAGGGGCAACCGGGACAGAATCCGGCGCCCTGACCGGGACTAGAACCCGGTGTGCCGGCGCCGCAAGGCGGAGGATTAGCCTGTTGAGCCACGGCGCCGGCCAAGATTTATTTATTTTGAAAGTCAGAGTTGAGAGAGAGAGATCAATCTTCCATCCACTGGTTCCCTTCCCAGATCGCCACAACAGCCAAGCTAGGCCAGACCAAAACCAGAAGCTTCATCAGAGTCTACCACATGGTGTCACAGGCCCGAACAGTCAGTTCATCTGCTGCTTTTCCCAGGCCACTAGCAGGGAACTGGATCAGAAGTGGAGCAGCTGGGACAGGAACCAGTGCCAATATGGGATGATAGAACCGCAGTGTTACCTGCTATACCACGTCACTGGCCCCAAGATCTGAGTATTTTATGGTGACTTTTAGTTATCTTAGTAAAAGTGTGAAGGAAGGAGACTGTTTTAGTTTGTGTTCAATCTGTCCACCCTGGACGACAGCTCTGGGTGTCACATTTTGAAGGGAACATTGGCAAGGTAGAGCGTGCCTTGAATAAGGCAATCAGGTGGAAACGCCATGGGGGAATGGCAGAGAGAACTGGACTGGTAGATGAGACTAAGAAACATGCCTCTACACGTTTGAAGAAGGGTAAGGCTTGTGCTCTGTGTTTGGAAGAGGGATAACATTCTTGAGAGCTATAATGATGAAAATTCCAAGAAGGCAGAGCTTGTCTCCATGAAGCAGGCACTGCTCACCGGGGAGGACATCTGAGAGAGGAATGGGCTTGCCTTATGAGCACATAGGCTCTGCCCCTGGAAAGAATCTGGCGGATTTTAGATGACCACCGTAGGTGGTCATCCCTGAATCATTAAATTTCAGGATTAAAAAGAACTTTACAAACCCAGCCTAGAAATGCTACCGAAAAAAAGAGCTGAGGTAGTGAAATCCAGCGATGCTGTTCAATTTCCAGATTCTGTTTCTATGAAAGCTCTCAGATCCACCTGCTGGGTGGCTCTCCAGTTATGCTATAAAACACATGACTTATGCCCACCACATGCTGAACACTGACGCTTGCTTATTCTCTACTTGGCTCACGTCTGCGTACTTAGGCTTCTATAAAGTTGCATTGTAAGCTTACCAAGATTCAGTTACATTTGTTTTCAGACCTGTTTATGCCAGTTTTACTTGCTATTGTAACTACATGCCTTAATTAAGTACAAGGCAAACCAACAATGCCTGAATGTGAGAAGTGAGTTGTTGTTTCCGTGAAATCAGAGTGATTGTTCTGGAAAATTGCCACAAGAGAATAGTGAAAAATTGCTGTTGAGTCACATGGGAGAGAAAACTCTTAAAAGTCAAGGAAAAAATTTAAAATTCTGAAGGATTTGCCAATCACGTAATTCTTGATGGTCCTTTTTAAAGCAAATGAAACTGAGAATTACGTGTGATGCTAATATGGGCTTCACATGTACCTCAGACTGTGACCATATTTGAGGCCAGGCTAATGAGATTGTTAGGGTGGGCCCCGATCCAATGGGATGGATGTCCTTATGAGGAGGCCGAGAGATAACCAGGAAGCTCACGCAGAGAGGAACAGCCAGGTGAGTGCCCAGCTGCAAGCCCGGGAGAGGCTGAGGAGAAACCAGACCTGCCAGCACTTTGATCTCTGACATCCAGCCTCCAGAACTGTGGGAAAACAAATCTCTGCAGTTTAAGCCACCTGCTTGTCCTAGTTTGTTATGTTAGTCCCAGCAGTTGAATTCACACGTGTCATGGATGCCATTTATGCAAAGGGAGAAGACGGAGAACCAGTCAGAAGACCAAGACCCAACAGTTTGGTGAGCAGGTGTTTTAAGTGTTAAATTGTTTCAGTTGAATCCATTATTTGTTGTGATTAGCTGCCTAACAGTCCATTTTGGTTTGGATTTTAAGATTTATTTATTTATTTGAGAAGCAGAGTTCTAGAGAGAGGGGGAGACAGAGAGAGAGAGAGCTTCCATCCCCTGGTTCATTCCCCCAAATGTCTGCAGCAGGGCTGATCTGAAGCCAGGAGCCAGCAGCCTCTTTCAGGCCCTTGGTGGGTGCAGGGTCCCAAGCACTTGTGTCATGGTCCACTGCTTTCCCAGGTCTTAGCAAGGAGCTGGATTGGAAGAGGAGCAGCCAGGACTCAAATTGGCACCCATAGGGAATGTCAGCACCACAGGTGGAGGCTTTACCCGCTACACCGCAGCGCTGGCCCCCTAACAGTCCATTTTGATTGGTTCATCAACAACAGGTCTGTCTCCTCATCTGTTGATCATGGCGCTGCTCTGAATCACTCTGCATCCTGGTGCCTGGAGAGAAGTCTCGGAGGCTACCGCAGTCGGCTGGAATGAGAATTGTGTGTTTAACGTGCCCTTTGTGACTTGGGTCTGCAGGACGCAGTGGGAGAGACATAAAGTACTGCTGAAGTCTCAGGGAGAAGTGACCGTGCCAGCTGAGGTGATCGGAAGACCTCTGGGCCCACATTTGATGGCTGAACGTAAGCTCTGAACTATTGGGAAAAGGTAGGAAGGCTGTTCTAAGTAGGATTGAGGAGAGCGGAGGCACAAACGTTGGAAACATCCCAGGGCACTTTTGGGGTGGCAGAGACCCCTGGAAATTCAAGCTCTGCTGGCCGGCCATGGGCCAGTTCTGGCAAGTGGATCCAGCCCCCTTGCCGCCCACTCGCTGGCCTCTGGCTTGGCTCTGATGTGGGAACTGACTGCTACTGTCCTCACCTCCTTTAGCTCAAATCTCCCATAAAGTTTCATCTCAGTTATGAGTCCCACAGGAATTTGTATGAGCTTACTGTTGCTCCCGTAAAAAATGACCACCACCGTAGAGGCAAAGAACCTTCCTGTCCCCCAGATTAGAAGTCTGGCGCCCTGCACCTGTGTCCAAGTCTGGGCTGTGGGAAGCCTGCGTTCCTTTCTGGAGGATCTGAGGGCGAATCTGTTTCCTTGTGTTTTCCAGCACCTAGAGCCTTGCACACTCCACACCCTCAGTCCATTCCTGCATCTTCAGCTCACAGCCTATCACCTGACCGCCTCCCCTGCCTTCACCCTTCCCTTTCAGGAGCCCCAGGGTTACACCGGCTTTCCCGGGATTATCTAGCATAGTGGCTTTCCTTTGAAGTCAGCTGACTAATGACCTCAGTTCCGTCTGCAGCCACAAGTTCCCTCGTCCAGGGAATCCAAGCGAGTCCCAGGCTTGGGGATTAGGACACGGATGCTGGAGAGGGGCAGGGCTCTCCTTCCCCGCCCCTAACACAACACTGGAGATGGCTTTTGCTTTGGTGACACGGGGCAGGCAGCAAGTCCAGTAATTCTTAAAGTCATTGGAATTTTAAGTATAGAATGGTTAATTGTCAATTTATCATCTTTTCCATCTTGAGGGAAGATGCTATTTCTTTTATACTTTTGTGTCCCCAGTATGTGGCACACCGTAGTTACACAAGAAGATCGGTTAGAGAATGGGTGGAGAACTCCAGCACCTGGTAAGAATGATTCCAAATTTATTAAAGGATGAAAAAGTTGCTGACATTACCTATTGCAAAAATGGGAAGGAAGACAGAGCTGAGTTCTGATAGCCACAAGAGAATTCTGTGTGTACTCCGTCCGGGTAGTGGAATTGCAAGATTCTGCCATGGAATCTACTGGGAGCACAAAGCGGGCAGGCTGGGGGCATAGCCTCATGGAACCATTTTTACTTTGAGCAGAAAAGAAAGGGGAAAGTAGACGAGGAAATCTCTTGAGGTGACGGTGAGGCTGAGTTCAGGTGAGCTCAGGGAGAGATTCCTGTGCGAGCCTGGCATGCACAGGTGTGCGGCTCCCCCAAACAACCCGCGGTGACAGCTGGGCAGCAGCAGACAAGCTCCCCCCTCCTCTCTCACCATCCTTCTCTTTACCTGATCCGAAATAGCTGTCTGGAGTTTTGCTGCCTCACTGAGGACCTGATCCATTAGGTGACCAAAGCCAAAGCAGCTGAGTCACTTTAGGAAGGGATTTTGCGCTATTCCTGGCCTCTCACCTGGCAGAGGCTCTGTAGGGGCAGGCTGGGCCTCTCTGGGTCCACACCAACGCTGGGGAGTCCAGCGGCAGAACTTACCTCTCACCCCCGCCTGAATTCATTGCTGATTCAAAGCCCTGAGTATCTGAAATGTGGAACTTCCCAAAGGTTCCAACGTTAGCCCCAGATCCGAATCTTCAAACTCATTCTTTCAATGAATAGTGCTCTGTCTGCACTGCTAAAGTGCCTCCGCCATTGTTGTTTTATTAATTCATAAAAAATTAATTGTTTTCAGAGGGAGAGAGGGAGGGAGGAGGCAAAGAGCTCCCATCTGCCCACAAAGGCAAGGGGTCAAAGCCAGGAGGCAGTAATGCAGTTGAGGCTTCCTCCATGGGTGACAGGAACCCAACTATTTGAGCCACCACTGCTGCCTCCCAGGGTCTTCCTAAGTAGGAAGCTGGAGTCAGGGTTTGGAGCCAGCTATCAAATCCAGCTACTCTGGGACAGGAAAAGGGAATCTTGCCTGGTATATTCAAAGCTAGGCTTAATATCTACCCTGCCCCCAACCTCCATCCTCAGGAAGTTCAAGGAAATGTGTATTTCATTGATTTCACAATTTTTGCACCATACTAAATTTATCTTTTAATTCTGTTTTTTTTTTCCCCAGGGACTTTTGAAAATGCCCTTGTATTTCTGGTAAGAACACTGATTTTCTGGGGCACCTACTCTGTGTTCATGGGTTCTGCCTTAGAATTCCTGTGCGTAAGCTCTGTTCTTCAGGGGCAGACATTTGGTGCAGCAGTTTGGGTGAGCCATTGGATGTCCACATCCCCTATCAGAGTGTGTTGGTTTGAGTCCTGGCTCTGCTTCGGATTCCAGCTTTCTACTAATGTGTACTCTGGGAAGCATCAGCTGGGGGCTCAAGTAGCCAGGTCTTTGCCACCCACATGGAGACCCAGATTGAATTCCCAGCTGCTGGCTTCAGCCTGGAGCTTTTGATGAATGAACCATTGAACGGGAGAGCTTCCTCTGTCTCTGTCTCCTTTCAAATAAATAAAATAACACATTTTTAAAAATCCCAGAAATTGTTCTAATTTTATAGCTTAAAAAAAAATTCTGTACTTGTGCACAGTTAGTAAGCGGCTAAGCTAGGCTGTCATGTAGAGCTAACTCCACGGATGGTCTTCCTTTTCCAGTGATTTTCCTGTGCCTCTGTAGGTGTGGTCAGGAGGCAGGAGGCAGGGAGCAGAGGGTGGGAAGGGAGAGAGGATAATTAAGAGAGTAAATAGCAGCTTGAACACATTGCTGTTATATTGGGTTCTTCGAAATGGTGGCTTGAACGGGTCCCACCGGGACTGTGTTAGATGCATCCGTAAGTTGTTTGCAAGGATGGTGCAGGGCACATCTGAGATGGACATTGTGGGATATGTCCATTGGATAATCTCTGCTCCCGGGCCTCTGCTGGGATGGTGGAAGATCATTTGCATGTTTGGAACCAAGCAGCCGGTGCCCACACATGAGCAATGTCCAAAGCATGGCACTCATGCAGCCTGCCTTCCCCTGAGCCCCGAGGCCGCATCGCTGGGACAGGTGAGGCTCTTCAGGGATTGTTTGACAGAGTGCTTGCTGGCCTGATATCCTGACAGACGTCAGGAGGGTGTTGTCCTTGACCTGTTCCATCATTGTGTCTGTGTGTGAGACACTTGGTGAGGGTGCAGGGGTGGGAGCTGTTCCTCCAAGGAGGGCTCTGCCAAGGGCACCTGGGCAGCTAGTGCCATGCAGGCGAGTGGAAAAGGGAGTGACTGCAGCTCTTCTGAGCCTCTGACTGCCTTTCAGCACAGGCGTCTTGACCTTCAAAGACAGCTTTGGCTTTGATTTTGCAGGGGAGGGGTGTGGTGTCAGGGGTTTCCTTCTTTGCTTTCAACACCATCTTCATAAAAAGGCTCTCTCAGCCCCAGATGTTTTATATCTTTTAGGATCGGTTGCCCTGAACACACTCAACAGACATGGAGTAAATAAAAGGTTGACATCACTTTTTATGATGTTCTGAAGCAGAACAAATTCTTAAGGAAAAAAAAATACAAACCTTTAAAGTGTAGCAACCTGGGAAGCCAGCAAGAAAGCAAACTGTTTACAATAGGAGCTGCTCAATAGAATTTGTCCTAGCATTTACCCTTCATGGAGACCTACTGGCTCACTAATTACTAAAGAGGCGGGATGCCAAGGAGATTGATCGCATCTAATTCCTGGGAAGATGACAAAAATGGCTTATCAATAACCTTCCACAAAGCAAGAGGAAACAAATGGAATGCAGATTTGACAAATTAGCCTTGAGATTAGTGCACAGTGGGATCACTTGAGGCATTTAGCTGTGCCTCTTGCCCAGATAAAATTCTACTGGGAGTCGCTGCTGCTTTCGCACTAGCAGGCAGGAATCATACAGGGAGGCGGGGACATTACTGAATTCAGTCTATGCTTTCAAAGCAGCAGTTTGAAAAATAAATTTGTGTGTTAAACATTAAGATGAAGTTTAATACCTACTTGTTAGAAACCTTTGAAGAGAAAATAGGATACTTTGTTCTGGAGTAGATCACTTGCTTGGATTTGACATAACTTTTATCACATTTCCTTTGAAAGATGTTTCTGACTTAACATTTGACCTCCTCGAGAAGATAAAAGTCCTGTATCCTATTGACAAAAATGTGTGTTTGTGTCAACGAAATACATTCTGTAATCATAAAGAATACAATTCGATGGCTTCAAGATTATCTGATTTAAAACAAATTTCCAAAAGTCAAGCTTGATAATCTACATCTGTAAACATGTGTACAGGTCTATCCTACAGCTATGGGGCACACAATGTTGGTACATAGTAAGTTGCATTGTAATTCCTTTGCCCCAAAAACTTCAGAATGATATAAATCATCATGAATGTATATATTCATGTTCTTTTTTATTTGGGTAGAGGCAAAGAAATCAGAGAACAAAGTCAATATATTTGTATCCTTGTGTGTAGGTGTTTTTGTTTTTTGGGTTTGTTTGGATGAAACATCAGAGGTGTTCTAGCCTAATGAAATACTTAGAAGGATGTATTTTTAAAAAATACTGATGCTGGGGTTTTTCTCCCGGAGATCCCAATATCAATTGGTCTGTGATGTGCAGTCTTGGGCCTTCATGTATCTGAAAGTGTCCCAGATGATTGTGAGGTGATAAAGTGGGGAACCAGGATTAGAGAGCTAGGCCTTGTAATTGCAACCGTGTGGTGTTTTTCCGACTTGGATAACCAGCATGTGCCATTAACTATACTTTTACTTTGCACTCGAACACAACGGTTCTTCATCGTCGGCGGCATGAAGCTGAGTCACGCAGGGGGCTTGCTGGCTCCTAGACTGGAGTTTCTGACTCTGTAGGTGGGGAGGGGACCCGAGGACCTGCGTTTCCAGGAAGTTCGCAGGTGATGCTGATGCAGTCATCCCACGGACCACACTTTTGGGAGCCACTCCCTGAGTCGCCTGGAGAATTGTCATTAAAGACACTTTCCAAAGTCACTCCTCTCTCCCTCCCCAGGAGATCAGGACTCAGTAGAAGGGGGTGCGTCTGTGTTTTCAATGAGCACCGCCAGTAAGGGAGAACTTTGCTGGGCTTAGGAAGTACTGCTGCAGTGAAATCCCCATAGCTGACAAAGGCTGCAGGTGTAAGCAGCCTAAAATCAGATACCCAACCAGTGATGTGCGAAGGAAAGGGGAGGTGTGTATATTTCAGAAAGAATTCCTTGTGGCCAGCGCTGTGGTGTAGTGAGTAAAGCCACTGCCTGCAGTGCCTGCATCCCTTCTGGGCACTGGTTCCCATCCCGGCTGCTCCACTTCTGATCTAGCTCTCTGCTAATGTACCTGGGAAAGCAGCAGGCGATGGCCCAAGTGCTTGGGCCCTGCCCCATGTGGGAGACTCAGAAGAAGCTCCTGGTTCCTGGTTTTGGACTGGCCCATCCTGGCTGTAGAGGCCACTTGGGGAGTGAACCAATAGATGGAAGACCTCTCTCTCTCTCTCTTCCCCTTTCAAATTAAAGTTAATCTTTTTTTTTTTTTTTTAAAGAATTCCTTGAAGATGTCTGTACTATCCATCACCATCTTGACCATAAGATACACACAAGCTTTTAAGGAAAGTATTCTCTCTCAAGGGTGGAGCCTAGACCGATTTTCTCCCTTTTCCCCAGCTGCTACCAGAGGACCTGGGAGATAGCAAGGCAAGTCAACGGCGCACGTGGCAGAATTCACTTGCATTTCTATCTGTGCTGTGCAATGCATTTCCCCACAGCCTGAATCTGTGTAAGTTTAATGGATTCCACATAGCCTCTGCAAGTGAGCCAAGGAGGCCAGCGCATCATTCCATGGTGCCAGAGATGGAGCCCTGCTGGGTCCCCACCCTTCCCATCAGCCCCAGAGGGTGTTCCTTTGCCTCTGAGGGCTGTCTACTCGTTGTCTAAATTCTGTGCTCTCAGGAGGGTCTCGATAGTTACACAGACAGGTTTAGGAGGATTTCAATTCTAATGAAAAATATCCTATATCAGTTTCACAAGCTATGATGTTTCTGCCTTTCAAATAAATACATGAGTAAATATTCTTTAAAAATTCATGTATTTAGGAAAAATGTAATTACTATACAAAATCCAGATCGTTTTAGTAGATATTATTTTCCAAATATTTTCTCAATAACTTATCAATTATACAAATATTATTCCTGAGGCTGAAACAGATATTTATGTTTTTAAAAACTAATCTAGCTTAGGAATTGTGTTAAGAAGTAATAATGTGGGTATCATTCCCATAAAACAAAATTTATATTAGTTTTAATATTTCAGGAGCATTTTTTGAAGGATAAACTGATACTTTGTATGGGTGACGTGTTGTTTACTCTCAGTTAGAATGTGGTGGGTTTTTAAACAACGTATGTGTGTGATGGACAGTTATTTACCAAGGAAGGTCCTGGTTTTCCAGTATCTTCTTCAGTCTTGTGTACATGTGTGTGCACATTTGTATTTATAATTTTTCTTTCACTCTAAGAATTGTGTTATAAGAAGCTTTGTGAAATGGCCACGATCCATAACAAATCTTTTTTTTTTTTTGAAAAGGATTTCAATGCAAACAAAGTAAGTTTTCTTTCTTTTTTTTTTTAAGGAAAAACATTTCTCTTTGTAATCAAGACAATATATTCTTTGAAAGTGGTATTTCTTGACATTTATAGTGTTGGTGACAAGGGCATAATTTCCGTTGTAATGAGATGCCTTTAATAATGCATGGGCCATAATGTAAAAAGCAGCACAACCTCGCACACGCTGTGCACAGGGTGAGCACTTCCTGGGGAGGCCTGGTGGCCTCTGAGCGGGTCACACTCTGGCTTAGCCGTTCCCGTGGCCTTTAGTCTATGGGTGTGCCATAATCCAAGCCTCTGCAAACTGTGTTTGAATAGACCAAGATGCCTCGAGCCAAGAATTCCGGGTTTTTTGGCTCTTATTTCAGGGAATGGTGAACTGTGAATAAAAGCTCTCAGCGCTTTCTGATGCGTTTTTAATGGTCGTAGCTGAGAATGAGTAGGAGGTGATAGGATTGGATTTGGGTTTTGGAAACACTCTTGGGTTTCTTCTACTTTTTGAGTCATGTCACATGCAGAGGTATTGCTCCTGCCGGGAGGGAGGAAGCGTGCATCCAGTGCTATGCACACATGTGTGCGTGCACACACACACACTTGCTGTCTTAGACCAGCCATGTGCGCAAGTTGGGTAGTACACAAAACGTCCACAAAGGAACTCTAAACCTATCACTTCTTCTTTTGTGATTTTGTGTGGTTCTGTTTGTGTTACTGTGTCTGCTGTACTCTCTGAATACGTCGTCATCCACAATATTTATACCTAGCAGTGTAGCCCAAGTATTGTTAAATGTTCTTTACAAAATGAGGTTTTAATATTCTGCAAGTCAAATAATCCTGTTGCATGTATTATTCAAGGCTGTTGAAAAATCTAGGGTTCAATGTGTGTGGTTAGACCCTTTGAGATATTATTAACCTGTCTTACACACAGTGTGACATATAAAACGTGACTTGTAGGTGTCCAATACAGCGATGGACATACTGTGGGATTTCATCCATATTTATTAAGTAACTGAGGAGAAAGCATCGGAACTGAATAATTGGTAAATATTATTTGTGAAGCTGGGACCAATGAGGCATATTTTAGGTTAGTCTTCCAAATCCCTGCCCAGTGTTGAAGGAATTCGGGTATATCTAGGAGATGAGTAGTCCGTCCACTGTTTATGGCTTCCCGACCTGCTGGGGTTGCAGGAACCGTGATGCTGTGTGATCTTCATCGCCACACTACTCCTCTCTCTTGTATCTCTGACAGATTGAAATTACACAATAAATTTTGCAAAATTGCACTCGCCTCTCCCACCTGTGGTGTGCTTTCATGTTTGCTGGCTTTCAAACAGGATTCATGGGGGACAGTACGGGGCCAAGTGTCTGCCTCCATTTATCAGCGTTCGCATTCCCAGTTAATTACCGATGTTGTGCAGTCATGATACCTACCATCAGCAGGAAACACAGCGCCGTCAGCATAAAGCAAGTGTCCCCTAGTACCTGGTGCATGTTTACAGTCTATCCCACTGGAGCTTGGCCTTCATTCCACAGACTGCTCCCGGCGTAAATGTCTTAAATGCATTTCCTTGTTTTTCCATTGGCACTTGGTGTTTCATCTCTATTGTACTGCCCAGGCACCTTAGCCTTTGTAGATATTTCTTTGTGTTTCTTACTGACATTATTCTGCTACTTAGGCAATTTTTCATTTCCTTACCGGAGATGGGCGACGATGGGTCATGTGAAGCCACACAGCTACTGAACCTTTTTCATGTTTCTCGCCCTGCGTGGTGAGTAGCTTCTTATTTCTGTGGTGAGAAATTTAGGCAAGACCTGCCGCGAAGGCAGCACTGTGTGTGTGTATGTGTGTGAGAGACGTGATTCATATCTGCGCTATTGTTATCATCTGTCTGGAAATAACCCCAAGTTCTCTTAATCAAATTAGCCACTAACTTCCAGGAAATAATCCAGGGGTCATGATCATCGTTACAATTCTAAAAACATGTATATAAGGAAAAACAAGTCAATTACATCTTGGGTTTAAGTTAATCTGATTCGCACGTTGCTCCAGATAATGGCATGAAAACAAAGGAAGGCGTTCTTCATGGTCTGTGATTTCCATTCACTCTCGTTGTGCTATGTACGTTGTCCTAAGTGCTTGAAACCTTGGCACATGGTCCTGAAAGCAATAAATTGCTAATGAGCTTATTTTTTTATGTTGGCTTTGGTGCCTTTGACCTGAGACTAACTTTATTTACTCAGTTTCTCTATCTGTTGCACACAATTATGTATAAGTATCTTATAGGAATATTAAGCTTTTCTGGAAGAGTCATTCTCAGACCATTCTGAAGCTTAAAAGTGGCATCATGCAAATATTTGCACTTATCATGACCATGGTTTGAGCCTTTGTACAAAGAACACATGTAAACATAAAAATACTCCTTATAGGAATTTGGAAAGGAAAAGTAAGATGTCAGATTTGCAAATCAGAAAAAGGGCTCAAGCTTTCTGATGAGTTTCAGTTTGAAACTTAGGTTTTAAAATTCACCCTGGGAGTTGCAATTGTGGCACAACACATCAAGCCACCTCCTGTGATACTTGCATTCTGCGGGAGTGCTGGTTTGAGTACTGGCTGCTCCAATTCTGACCCAGTTCCCTGCTACTTGCCTGGGAAAGCAATGTGCTTGGGCTCCTGTCACCCATGTGGGAGAACCAGATGGAGTTTCTGGCTCTGGCTTAGGTGTTGTGGCAATTTGGGGAATGAGCCAGCTGATGAGAAAATCTCTCCCTCTCCACCTCTCCCTCTTTCTTTGTAACTCTGCCTTTTAAATACATACCTAAATAAATCTTAAAAACCTGAATCCATCCTGAATTACCTGTAGAGAGGGAGTGCCCATAGCCAAAAATGCTCTTGCTTCCGCACCTCTCCAGGTGCTGATTTTCTCAGGTTAGTGCGTTTGATCCACCTGTCTCTTCCAGTGCCAGCCAGGGAATGTCACAGACACCAGCAAACTTGCTAAGGTAGAGACAAGAGAAGATCAACCATGGAAATCTCTGCCGTCATGTCTGCCCCCAAAGCTTCATTAGCTAAGGCTGCACAATTCTGCATGTCTTCACTGTCTACAGTTGGGAATCTTAATGTCCTTGATGACACAGGGCACGGGAACACCTCACCATGAACGTCAGTCACAGGCAGCATGTCACCTTCATCACTGTTTGCACCAGGAAATCCTGACCCACCCAAGTGTGTTTCTGTGCTGTTGGGTTCTGTCATTTTCTACTGATGCCACCATTAAAGTACAGCTATGCCGGGCAGCTGCCGCGTGTACTTCCCAAGACCATCAAAGAGCAATTGTGGTCCTTGCTCTGTAGCCGACTCTCCTGGGACTCAGCCTGGTCTCCTGGGAGACCAGCCTGGGGTCTACCCTAGTACGATGGGTTTTCAGAACCACCCATAGTTACTTTGTGATATCCAGCAGAGGACTTGTTCGTGTTGCTGAAATAGCAGAGCTAACTTCATAAATATACAACGATGGGAGTAGCTTACCTTGTGTTTATCAATTTGTGTGTTGCTGCACATCAGCATCAAACAAATTGTGAATTTGGCAATCTAGGGTCAGATAGGGAAAAAAGTGGCCTTGGCTTATCGAGAATGGAACAAAATACATTCTGTAGGTAGAACTTGAACACACAATGGTCATCCCAGTTTGTTTTATCATGACTATTCTAATTTACTTCTCAGGTATTCCTCTGAAAAAGTTAGTGTGATCATTTGTGTTTTGTAGGAAACGCAAGGATTAAGAGCAAGGTCAAGCTGATAGTCATCACAGCTAAATTTCTCAGTTGGTCTGACTCATGCGCAATGACAAAAAATTTGCTCTCTAATCTGAGAATGGCATGTCTTAGTATTAAGAAAAGAACATGGATTACAGAAAAAGTGAGTATTTAGGTCTCCAAGGGACGGTGGAATAATGAAAGGGGAGTGATTTTTAGATGGTTGGGAACACAGAAAAAAAAGATGATACTGCAAAGAGGGGGATTTGAGAAGCCTCTGTAATACAACTTTGAAATACATCTGTGTCTCTCTCTTTTACTTCTACTTTTTCAAAATATCGATGTTCTCTGTGTGTGGCTGTTATTTTGGTGGAAATGGCGGCTTTTGTGCTTTTTCTGTGCCTGGTCCCAATTGATCGCTGCTCTTCCTTCCCTGTAGGTGAGGAGGGGGCGTCTGGGGCGTCTCTCAGTCAGCGAGAGGACCCTGGGCAGATCCTGTCCTGGCTGAAATTGCATTTACCTTGCTCTAGGAAATAATGAAAAGATCCCTGTAATTGCTGCTGTGCAGTGACGGGACTGCACATCTGGCCTGAAATATGTAGCGAGTTTTCATTTTGCCACAAGGCCGACTCCTGAGCGGAATTGGTTTCCTGGTGCAATGACCTCCCCAGTTCTTGCTGCAGGCTTTCAAGCCACACTGGAGTGAATCTAAGGCACCCTCCGTGAAATGGAGCCTCAGAGAGCCCTGGAATCGGGTCAGGTTTCCTAGCTTCATTTTGGAAAATCAGTTACAAAATTGAGATTGGTAGGCCTGGAAAAGTGCATTTTGCTTATTTCCATAACTTTAGGAAAATCCATCTGGTTCATTGTCCGGAATCCAGGCTCACTTTGCCTGTGTGTTTAGTGGCAGAGCAAGAGCAGTGTTTTCCTAGAAAGAGGGACACAGCCTCTACATCAGGCTAGCTTTCTTTTCATGAATGGTATATTGATGTACATTTAATGGAATCGTAGCCACTCTACTCAACGTGAAGTTTCTCAGAGACAAGATGTTAATCTCTATTTAATGCATGTATCATAAGGTTAAATCTGGCATGAAAGGCAATTGAGATTACCACAGTTCTCTGGTTCAGTGCTTTACAGGAGAGAACAGGAGCACAAATCTAATTTTACCAGGAAATTGCTGAAAGAATTGATGTAATAGAATGGATATAATAGAACAAGGTATTTAAAATTTGCATGCTCAGGTAGGTAATAAGCACTTAGAAATTATGTCTGGCCACTGAAAAAGGCACATCTGTTAAAAAGATGCAACTGTTTTTTTGATAGCCAGGAGCCAGGTTGTTAACTTTGCCTTTTTTCAATTTGATTTTTTACTATTAAGGTGACTTTACTTCAGGTATATTTTATTGCGGAAGATCCAAGCAAAGTATATGTAGGCATGCATGAATTTGAAAATATAGGAAATATATTTTGGGGTACTTAACAATTCACAGAAGAGTAGAATTAAAAGATAAGTTTATTGTGATATAAAAAATTGAAATCCCTGCATAACTCTTTTATATGGCATATTTTCCACAAACTTTTTGAAGACCCCTTGTATGGATGGATTTCAAAATTTTTTTGCACCAAAATAAACTTATCTTTTATCTCATTTTCCACAAGCTTTCTGAAATGTGTGTGTGTGTGTGTGTGTGTGTGTGTGTGCATAGAGAACCATGAGTATAGAATGCTACTGAAATTCTGGGGCTGGGGAAATTGTACCCATCACATGCTGGTTACTCCTATGGGAATGTTTGATAACATGGGCAGAGAGAACATGGACTGATACAGAATTTATTCAGATGTGTGTCAGTCTCTTTAGAAGAAATTAAATGCCAGTACATTATTTTATATAAGATAACGCTAGTGAGGGAACACCTCACCTTCCCAGAATTTCTTCCTGTATTTTAAAATAGATTTTTTGAAAGAGAAAGGGGAGGAGCTGAAGGTGATTTCCAAACTTAAAAAAATGTTACCGAGTGTTGATTGCTGCCGCCAGTGGGTTTGACAGATGTGGTTTGGCCGTGGCATAGGGGTGGCCTGGCTGGCTGTCTCTGGGAGCGCCTGCTAGCTTCACTTTCCTCAGTGGGCCCCCTCAGCTGGTGCCTTCAGCCAAGTACTGCAGTTAAAGCTGTCCCTGGTACTTCACGTCAATCACCACTGAATGGAAGAGGATCCGCCAGTGCCTTATCATCCCTAGTCTCCAAAGGACCCCAGCACAGGTCCTGAATACCTTGGGGTGGTGTATTCCAGGCAGGTGAGCTCTGACGGAGTGTGTGACTGACTTACATAGGAAAGCTGGGCAAGTTTCAGGCACTGGGGGTGACTCAGAGAATGATTTTGATAAAGCAGTTGGCAAGAGAGATGAAAGGAACAGCAGGCTCAGTGTTCCAGTTGGGGAAAGTGGAGGTGAGCCTGAGTTCATGGCTGGCAGTGGACACCACGCATCGGTGGCGGCCTTGGCTCATGGGCTCAAGGTGCCAGGAAAACCCCTCTCTTCTTTCTCCCAGAGTTCTCCCTAGGGAAATCCTCAGTCTTTGGAGTTCAAGTTTGCTGCCTCTAGATAGGCTCAATGGCAAGCACTGGTGGTGACCAGATGTGTGTCTGTGGAGAGAGCACAGAGGGAGAACAGCTCTGGGGTGGATGCCCTTTGCAATGGGCTGGTGAGTAGTTGGGAGGATGCTAGGAACCTTGGCAGTGAAGTTGACTTTTCTCCCTATGTATCTCAAAGGGATAGGAAGGATGATACAGGGTGTGGGTTGAAACGTGTCCCCCTCCTCTAACTCATGTATTGAAATCCCATCTCCCAGGACATCAGAAAGTGACTGATTTGCAAACAGGGTCATTGCAAGATGCCAGTTGGTTCAGATGTCCACCTGCAAAGGACACTCGGACGCAGACAGACACAAGAAGAGAAGGCCGCACGGACGCCAAGACGGGTCAGGGTGAAGCGTCGGCAAGCAAGGATCATCAAAGGTATGCCAGCAAGAATCAGGAGAGCACAGCCCAGCTTCTCCCTCCAGTGCCCAGCCCCAGGAGGAGCCAGCCTTGCCGCTCCCGAAGCGCAAGATAACATGCACTGGAAGTCCCGGCTTACAGTGCTTGTTTTAGCAGCCCTGGGAAACTGACCCCCGACATCATTCACGCTCATGGCTGTGGGCATTTTCTGAACAAGACCTAAGATCACCCCTTCCTTTCTTCATTGTGGTGCAGCAGGTAGAGCTGCCCATCTGCGATGCCAGCATCCCATATAAGCACTGGTTGGAGTGCTGGCTGCTCTACTTCTGATCCAGCGCCCTGCCAATGTGCCTAGGAAAGCTGCACATGATGGCCCAAGTACTGGGGCCCTGCCATCCACGATGGAGACCTGGATGAAGCTCCTGACTCCCGATTTTAGCCTGGCCCAGCCCCATCTGTTGTGGCCATTTGGGTAGTGAATCAGCAGATGGAAGAGCCCTCTAATTCTACCTTTCAAAAAAAAAATAAAACTTTTTTAAAAAAGTAAAACAACCCTTCCTTTCCCGTAGTGATCTGGGATCCCTATCTGTAAAATGAAAGTGGCCATGCATCTGCTTTAGAGGCTGTTGCGACCATAGGGAGGTGCACTCTCAGAGCGTCTCACAGGAAAAGGGTTTAACAAACGCGGCTGGTGCTGCTGAGAGTCTTGCGTGGCACTGTACACTGAATGTGTGGCTACTGACTTGGCGTAGTTCGAGCGAGAGTGTTTGGATTTCATGAAGTTAAATGTGTGGATAAAGGGCCCAGTGGGATGGCGATTTTATAACTGTTTCTAAATCATTTGTTTCACAGGGGGCTCTAAGTGGTCTCTGAGACTCGCCTGTGTTTCTGCTTCAGGAATTGCTCTCAGCAGCTCTTCCCAGCCGAACCTGGCAGCAGCCATCTCTCAGGTTTACGGGAGGCACTAGGACCGTCACTGGTGTAGGGGAAGAGCCCCTGCACCCAGCTCCCCAGGAGCGGTGCACGCTGTGATCCCTGCAGGCTGCAGCAGAACTACCTCCTCCACCCACCCCTACTCCACCGGCCAGGAGTTGAGGTGAAAGCTGGTTGGGCAACAGCCTTCTCTCTTACCATCTCAATGGAGATTGTTGCCCTCTGGGATGCTGTGGGTGACACACTAGGTACACGCCACTAATATTCACGTGCATCGATAGAAACATGGCTGCCCTTTTCCCATGGGATAATCTAAAGCTCTTCTCCTTGGTTTGAGTCATGCACATACAATTCGCTTGGAGAAGAGAAAGGATGAGGAGGTGATGATGGGGAGCTGGAGGAAATTGGAACTTTTGGAGTTTAAATCTGAGGGGCAAGCAAGTGTGAGTCTGGGGGATGCAGGCCACCTTCCTGCAGAGGTGAGAAGAGCAGCCTAGAAGGGGATGCAGCCGAGACTTGTCCTGCCACACAGTCACGGGCAGCAGGAGCCCAGCGCCAGCTTGCAGGCCCCTTGCTGAAATGGCCTGCCCATCACGGGAGATAATAAGGAAGTCTATCAGGGTGATTCTGATTAGAGGGCAAAAGGTAAAATCACCCTGGTGGCCCAGATGTTCCTGGAACCTGGAACATTAGAGATGTGCCGATGGCTGAAGAAAGGCCCTCCTCTGGGATTCTGTGAAATCACTCAAGGAGACAGCGAGCTGATGGGACAGAAGCGGGCACCACTGCCTTTGCTGTGTTTCACTGACAATTGACTTCTGTTAATGGCAACCCAAGCCTCTACAGTCAGCAGGTTCATCTCAGGCTGTCAGTGAGCAGATGCCTGGAGCATGAATGGACATTGCCAGGTGCATTTTGGGGCTGAATTAGCAGAGTTGGGAAGAGCAGATACACAGATTCAAACACCCAGAAGCATGTCACTTTCTCCTGCTTCACGTTAGTCATGGAAAACACAATTTGGGGATGGAGCCTGAAGGAAAAAGACCCAGGGAAGCAAATGACTTATATTTATTTATTTTAAAGATATATGTATTTATTTGATAGGCAGAGTTGCAGAGGCAGAGGGAGAGATGGACAAAAATAGATCTTCTATCTGCTGCTTCACTCCCCAAATGGCAGCAATGGCCAGGGTTGGACCAGGCTGAAGGCAGGAGCCTGAAACTCCAATAGGGTCTTTCGTGTGGGGTGCAGGGGCCCAAGTACGTGGGAGGTGGATTTGGAAGTGGAGTAGCCAGGACAGAAACTGGTGTCCACGTGGAATTCAGGGCATCATAGGCAGCAGCTGAACCTGCTGTGAGCCACAACACTGGCCCCAGCAAATGACTTTTGACCTGAGACAGGGTGGTGCTGTGTGTATGTGGGAAAGAGAGTTTGGACAACCACTCACTGCTCTGTCCTACAACAAGAGCTGAAGCATTCAAAAGTTGTTCTTATTCAATGAGAATGGTCAGGGCAGAAATTCCCAGGGCATCCTTCTCTGATGGAAAGGTTGGAAAGCAATTATCTTTATTACACTACATTTAGTAACACATAGTTCCTTGTCCAGGGATTCATCCACAGATTTAAGCCCAGAGGAATCCCCTCCCACCATCTTTTTTGTCTGTGTAAGTCAACTCGTTTCCTTCAGCAAATGGCTTTGTTGGGGCTGGTGCTGTGGCATAGTGCTATACTGGTTCTTGTCCTGGCTGTTACTCTTCTGGTCCAGCCCTCTGCTGTGGCCTGGGAAAGCAGTGGAAGATGGCCCAAGTGCTTGGGCCCCTGCACCCACCTGGGAGACCTGTAAGAAGCTCCTGGCTTCGATTCAGCCCAGCTCTGGCTGTTGTGGTTAGTTGGGGAGTGAACCAGCAAATGAAAGACCTCTCTCTCTCTGCTTTCCCTCTCTGTCTGTAACTCTGCCTCTCAAATACATTAATAAATAAATCTTTAAAATAAAATGGCTTTGTTTAGATTTTCTAACTCCCTGTTCTGTGTTTGCCCTGACTTGTACCAGAAAGGCGCCATTTTCCCTGAAACCTGCATTCCTGTTCACTTTGGCCCCAGCTCCACGTGCAATGCTGAAGACTTAGGCTCAATGTTGAGGCCATTTCTCAGCCTTGTCTGGCTTCCAGACCCTTCTTCGTTCCCTGACAGCCATTTCTGGGGTATGTGTGGGGAAGAACACCCTTTGTTCATCATTCTTGCTGGTCCAAACTCCAGCTGGGCTGGGGAGGTTTGCAGAATCCATGTGGAGAACCTTGACTGTGGCTCCTGGAATCTGTTCTGGCTGCACTCCTTCCTGCCACAGAAAGGCCTGGTGGAGGTGAGTAAGAGCACCGATGAGACTATTACAGGTGAGTTCAGTAGGTGTGGGCATGAGCAGTTTGGACTGAAGGAGACAGCCTGGGAGGGAGGAAGGGCATCCCCACGGAGATAAGAGAAGACTTGCACCTAAGGGTGACCCAAGAGCATGAGACAACAGCGTTCCTGAAATACCTGCGTTGAAGCTTCTCAATGGCAGGCAAGCAAGTGCAGACACCTGGTGCTGTCGGCAGACCCTGGGCAGGTGCAGGAGAGAACTGCAATTGTGCTGGACTGTTACTGTGCTGTGGGAATGTGATGTTTCCAAAGAGAAGCTCCCAAGATGCTTCCCTGGCCCTTTAATTACTGGTGTCTTTGGGAGTGTAGACGCACACCTTCTCTGATGGTGTTTAATTTATAAACTTCACTGCTGGGAAAAGTTCCTTAAATGTTTTTCTCAGCCTTTATAAAAGATGGCAGGCAGAAGGCACCGGTGCTGTAGCATGGTGGGCTAAGCCTCCGTCTGAGGCCAGCATTCCATAGGGGCGCATGTTCTAGTCCCAGCTGATCCTTTTTCCATCCAGCTCTTTGCTAATGGCCTGGGAAAGCAGCAGAAGATGGACCAAGTGCTTGGGCCCCTGCACCCACATGCAAAGACTGGGAAGAAGCTCCTGGCTCCTGGCTTCAGGTTGGCTCGACTCCAGCTGTTGTGGCCATTTAGGGAGTGAACCAGTGGATGGAAGACCTGTCTGTCTCTCCCTCTCTCTCTCTCTGTCTGTAGCCTCTCTAATAAATAAATAACATCTCTTTTTATATTAAAAAAAGATGGCAGGGGGCTCATGTTGTGTTAATGCTTGCCTTTAAAGTAAAATTGTGTGTGTGTGAGCATGAGGATTAGGAACATTATTGAATGTTCATGGTGCAATAAATGTTTCATGAAATAAAGGGAGAAGAGGATGGAAGGGACCAGCTAAAGGGATGTTTGTGCCCTTGATCAAGAGGATCATATGTGAGGGGAGTTTAAAAATTTTGTGAACAAAGGGAATTAAAATGTAACTTTGGGGCAAGTGTTTGGCACGTTGATTAAGACGCTGCCTGGGAGGACCTCATTCTTTATCAGAGTGTTGGGTTCAATTCCCACCTCTGACTCCTGATTCCAAGGTCCCTGCTCATGCACACTCTGGGAGGCAACAGGTGATGGTTTAAGTGCTTGGGTCCCTGTCACCCATGTGGGAGACCTGGATGGAGCTCCTGGCACGTGGTTTTGGCCTGGCCTGGCCCTGGCTATTGTGGGCATTTGGGCAGTGAACCAGGGGATGGAGGATTCTCTGTTTCTCTGTCTCTGCCTTTCCAAATAAAGTGAAAATAAATTTTTAAAAAGAGACTTTCATCTTGGTGCAAACATTTTTGAAATCCAAGCATAGTTTTTTCATATATGCGTCGTCCCTGAACCTTTTGAAGACCCTCATAACTTAGGTTCCAAAGTCACTCTTTATTTATTTATTTTGACAGGCAGAGTTAGACAGTGAGAGAGAGAGAGACAGAGAGAAAGGTCTTCCTTCTGTTGGTTCACCCCCAAAATGGCTGCTACAGCAGTCACTGCGCTGATCTGAAGCCAGGAGCCAGGTGCTTCTCCTGGTCTCCCATGTGGATGCAGGGCCCAAGCACTTGGGCCATCCTCCACTACACTCCCAGGCCACAGCAGAGAGCTGGATCGGAAGAGGAGCAACCAGGACTAGAACCCAGGGTACTGGCACCGCAGGTGGAGGATTAACCTAGTGAACTGCAGCGCCGGCCCCAAAGTCACTCTTTAGAACACTTTTTATGTTTCAACTGTATGGAAATAATCACAAGCAAAATATGAAGAAGTCACATGTTTCCTTTAACCAGTGTGGCAGGGGGAAGCTCCTGAAGATAATCTAAACTCGAATCCCTGGCGCCTGTAACTGTCACTCCAGCCGCAGCAAAGGGGACCTTGCGGGTGTGCTTCTGCTGAGGACTGTGGGATGGGAGAGGATCCTGGATCTTCAGGGAGGACACAGAAAGCAGGTCTCAGTGTCCTCAGCAGAAGGGGGCGGAGGGAGACTGATGACAGGGAGGAGAAGGTGATGTGACCAGCAGGGCCCACACTTTGAGAATGGGGGAAGGGGCTGCAAGCTGAGGAGTGTTGAGGCCACTGGACACGATGAGGCCAGCAAGTGGGTTCTCCCCTGGACCTCCAGCAGGGCACAGCCCTATCGACCCTCGACTGAGTCCCCTGGAGCTGACTTCAGACGTCAGACCCCCAGAACCATAGGAGAGGACACTGTGTTCTCTGTTGTACTACCCCAGTGGCAGATTTGTTACAGGACAATAAGGAACCCGGATGGACCCATTCTCAACATTCTGCCATGTTTGCTTTTTCATTTTCTCATTCTCTGTCTTCTTCCATGTCCCTCTGCCTCTCTGTGTGCATCCATGGGCATGAATATATGTGCATTTTATTATCCTTATCATCATAAAATTATTATGCACCGATTGAGAGTAGTGAGCTAGGACATTTTGCACAGTGAAAGGAGAAATGACAGCCAGTATAAATCAGGACTGCGCTAGGAAAGCCAGGATTTTGTTTACATCCTCAATTCTGTTTTATTTCTATCACCGTGGCCAACACAGACCTTGCCCAGCTGTGTGGAGCTGGATTTCAGGTTCTGCTGCCCTGTGCTCCATGCACCTTCCTCTTGGGATCTGGTGTAGGAGCTGCCTGGACCTTCCAGCTCTTTCTCCCGGTCTTTTCTCCAGCTGACGCACCCTCCACGCTGGGCTCACTTCCGCTCTCTGTGCGCCTTAACCTGGGCTTCGTCTGCATCCACATTTCCACACTTGTGCAGTTGCCCGTGTCTTCTGCATTCACAGCACCCTCAGCTTTTGGTGTGTTACACCTATCGCAATTACGATTACTCAGTCGCGTGTGCTTGCTGTTGAGATAGGATTTTAAAAAACTGAGACTCTACTAAAAATCCAAGCGTGGGCAGCAGGTCACTCTGAACAGATTTTCCTAATTATGAGAAAAACATCCTTTGGCTTCCTTCCTGGGGCCATGAGGAGGTGCAGCACATAACCCCTGCCTGGGTGAGCGAGGGAGCTGACTCACCGCATCTCTTCCTCCTTTCCTTTCTCTGTCTTGCAGAAGTCAGTCTTCCACTTGGAATCGTTCACTGGGAGAGGAGGCTGGGAATTTCATAAAGGACACAAGGGCCTCTCAGGAGAGAAAAACAGGGACCCCTACCACAGCCCCCTCCTGTGAGGCTGGACCACTGCCTCCGTTGAGTTCAGTAAAAATGCAGGAGACCCACCTGTCCGTCCACCCACCCATCTGTTTACCTGTGTACGCGAAAATAGCATGTAACATCTATTTCCAACATGATTCTGAAGTCCTGAGGATTTTATTCCAGCCAAATTCTTCAGGCAGGACAGGAAGCCAGATCCTCCCTCCTCCCACCCCCTCCCCCCACCCAACATACACACCAGAAGAGAAGACACTTAGATGGCATCATCTGAACAATTGTCAATCAGCATTGGCCTGAAGTTGGAGCCATGGGGAGGTTCAGCTTTGGGCAGCAATAACCGAGGGTGTGTGAAATAGAAGAGATGTGATGTTGGGGTGCAAGGTTGTGTTGTCGGGGTTCAAGTCTGAGGGTCTCTGTGTGGGAAGGGAGGCAGGGCTGGACTTTGTGTTTTGAGGGGATTGGGAATGTGAGCTTCTGTACCCCCTCTGGTGAATGGCTCACACGGGCAGATGTGGTTATCGGCAGCGCTGTCTGCTGTCTCCACTGTACTGGAAGTAGCTTCACTTGTTTGCCTGCCTCCTTGTCCCAGCGCTGCCTGGGATGGTGCTTTGTAAAATGAATGAATACGTGGTGCTTACGAAATTACAAATCTCCTTTCAACTATCAGCTTCTCCATGGAACTTCACAGCTAACCTCACTGCCTGCATGCAATTCAGTGACTACGCAGGACATCTGTCCAGATCTCTGTATGTGCACGCGTAAACACTGGGTAAATATATGATGTCTATTTCCATTGTGCTTTTTGCACAATTGATTGTTTTATTTTGCTATTTTTTTCTGCCAACTTTGAGCTACTTCTTGATCAGACCAGCAGGTCCTTGATGTGACCATGATATTCTTTTCTTTTTCCAAACTGACTGTGGCACAACATTTTCAAGTAAAAATCTCCTCTTTCAATGCAAAAACTAAAAGTCCTAGTCCACACCTCCTACCTTGTGATAGTCTCATAATCTCAGTACCCTTTAAGAAAATGGAGGTGGGGGCTGGTGTTGTGGTGCAGTGTGTTAGGGCCCTCCTGCGACACCATTATCTCATATAGGTGCCAGTTCTTGTCCAAGGTGCTCGACTTCTTATCCAGCTCCTTGCTAATGCACCTGGGAAAACAGCAGAAGATGGCCTAAGAGCTTGGCCCCTGTACCCATGTGGGAGACCAGGATGGAGTTCCAGGTTCCTGCTTCCGCCTGGCCCAGCCCTGGCCATTGCAGCCACTGGGGATGTCAACCAGCAGATGGAAGAGCTCTCTCTCTGTTTCCCCCTCTCTGTAACTCTGCATTTCCAATAAATACATCTTTAAAAAGAAAATAGATGTGCCGGCGCTGTGGCTCTGTTGGCTAATCCTCCACCTGTAGCACCGGCACCCTGGGTTCTAGTCCTGGTTGGGGCACTGGATTCTGTCCCGGTTGCTCCTCTTCCAGGCCAGCTCTCTGCTTGTGGCCCGGGAGTGCAGTGGAGGATGGCCCAAGTGCTTTGCTTGGGCCCTGCACCCCATGGGAGACCAGGAGGAAGCACCTGGCTCCTGGCTTCAGATTGGTGCAGCACACTGGCCACAGCGGCCATTTTGGGGGTGAACCAATGGAAGGAAGACCTTTCTCTCTGTCTGTCTCACTGTCTAACTCTGCCTGTCCAAAAAAAAAAAAAAAAAAAAAAACCTCTAAAAAATAGATGTAAACTCTAAAATTCTTTTTTTTTTTTTTTTTACAGGCAGAGTGGACAGTGAGAGAGAGAGACAGAGAGAAAGGTCTTCCTTTGCCGTTGGTTCACCCTCCAATGGCCGCCGCGGTCGGCGCGCTGCGGCCGGTGCACCGCGCTCGTCCGATGGCAGGAGCCAGGAGTCATGTGCTTTTCCTGGTCTCCCCATGGGGTGCAGGGCCCAAGCACCTGGGCCATCCTCCACTGCACTCCTGGGCCACAGCAGAGGGCTGGCCTGGAAGAGGGGCAACCGGGACAGAATCCGGTGCCCCGACCGGGACTAGAACCCGGTGTGCCGGCGCCGCAAGGCGGAGGATTAGCCTGTTGAGCCACGGCGCCGGCCCAACTCTAAAATTCTAAGGGGTTCACAGCTCTGAGGAATGCGTTGTAGGATTCTCGGCACCCACACTGGCCTTCTGTGTAAAGACTGGGCAGCCGCTTCCATGATGTCCTGCTGGGTTCTTGGAACTCCACTCCCCCCATCCCCCATGCCTTCCCTTCAGCTGGGAGAAAACCTCTTACTCTGTAATTAGAAAACACTCCCTAGCCTAAAGTCACTGTCTGTTGCGGTGACCGCTGGACCACTCTGGCATGACACGAACTGCTACTTGCTAGGCAAAGGAAAGATCTCCCTCTGAACAAGAAACCAAAGCCTCAGGGAAGGAAGAAACTTGCAGAGCCTTGGAGGCTGGAGGGGCCGGAGCTGGAGTTCACTAAGTTCACAGGCTCCTCCCAGGGCGGGTGCTTTGTCGGACAGATGTGGAAGTTTGCATCAAATAAGCTTCCTTCATAAGAGCTGACCTTGATCTATTTCCAGGACGACAATGGGAAATCTCAACTGGAGAAAGTCTTCTTAATAAATGCATTTTGTACACGCTCATGGGATTCACCACAAGTTTCTTTTACATATATGCAGCACTGCATCGTAAGTTCCACCTGGGACAAGCCATGCCTTCTGGGGGCAGGGCTGAGTGTCTTCTGTGTTATCCCCAGGAAAATCTGTGAAATCATTCATCTCTCTGCTTCTTTAGACCAGAAACACTCAGCTGGAGGAAGGAATCAGCAGCAGTGTCTACCTGCCTATCCCATCTCTACCCCGGGAGCTGCTTTTTTGGCCAGAGAGCACCTGTTGGGAAGGCTGTGATCCTGCAGTCAATGAATGAACCATGGTTAACGCTGCGCCCTTGCCAGAGCGTCTCCTTCTCCAGGAAAGGGTAGCTGTCGTCTGTGATGGGTCCCGACTCTCTTCAACAGGACACCAGGCACATCTGCTGTGGGAAGGTCCTAAAAATCACCCAGGCAGCCAAGCAGAAATCACCTCCCCTCCCCCCCAAAAATAACAACCCAAATCCCAGAGCCCCATTTCTAAGTGAAGCTGCAGAGAGCAGATGCTGTTTCTTGGTTTTATTTGCACTGCGTACAGAGGTTCCTTTTGAACTTAGAAACTCCAAATGGTTCCCTTAGATTTAATTTTTTTCCCAGTGACAGAAAAACATCCACATCCACATCCAAACTTAGAAGTTAAATCCAAAAATTTACCGAAGCCCAAGGAAGAGGCTCCACAGTTACAGCTTTGCCCGGAGTGGCCCGAACTCCTTACTCGTGAATGGCAACTGTGTGCTGGTGTTGGAGATGAGTTTTGTGCCTGTCTACTCACTGTTGTGTCTGTGTTCCCACTGATGACTTCCTTGTAACTGGGAGGTATCGGCATCAACACACGAGCATGCAGAGGCTCTCGGCCACCTCCCAGGTCTTAAGCCCTGGTGCCTCTCAGTCCTGGGAGACTTAGCAAGCAGGATATTCTGGAGGGAATGTAACTAACTGGTGCATACAGGGGCCAGCCCCGATCTCTCACGGCTGGCTAAGAGGCAGGGGTTGTGACCCTGTGGGCAGCCACCTTGTCTTCAAATTGATGGAGCCCAGCGTTTGCTGCTGGTCCAAAGTCAGCTACCAGAAGCTGACCAGCAGCCCACGAGATTCCAGGCCTTCAAATCTGACCCTTAGCATGGGGTGAACAACGTGGTTCTCACTCAGGGTAAATGGAGGGCCCTGAGAGAGACTCAGGTGCTTTCCAAGATGCAAGAAACAGCAGGGGATTTGATAAATGGTGGTTCCCTGGCTAAGGGATTGCTCTTTTTCAAAAATATCATTTTTCTGCATCTCTTACGTATTGTTGAGTATTACTCGATGTCAAAGTTCAGTGGTGTTGAAGTCATGTGATTTCTCAGGATCCTCTGGGTCAGGAATCCAGGCAGGAGTCAGAACTTCTTCCTCTGTGTTGCCAGCTGGGTTCCCTCACTCACTGCATTCTCTGACTTGTGGGCGGAGCTGAGATGCAAACAACCCCACCCACACGCCCACCCCCAAGAGCTCCCTCCCTGTGCACCAGGCCAGTCTTGCTGGCTTCAGGTATCAGACTTGCATGAAAATTGGCTTCCAAGAAGCTAGACACAGAAGGCTTAAAGTCCAGGCATGGGAAAGGCACAACACGGCTTCTGCCATGTTTCACTGTGCAAAGCGAGGTTCAAGGCCAGGGAAAGACAAGGGGGAGGACATGGGGAGAGGTGTGTGTCCACAGAGTGGTTGGCTGTTTGCCACAGTGTGCATTTGTGCAACACACAGTGCTGCCCACAGTGCTCTTGGCACATCCCTGTCCCTTGCAGATGGGCCATTTCCCTAACCCATCAGCTTCCACGGCTGACAACCCTTTCTCATGGCCAACACCTTTTATTGCATCCTTGTGTGTACAAGGATTTTGAGGGGAATCTGAAAACCTTATGGCCAGAGGGAGCTTATGCTCTGGTAGGAGACAAAAGTTACAGAAGTAATGTGAGCTGACTTTTGAAAAGGAGCCTACACGTGGGGGAGGAAATGAGCAGAAGATGAGATGAGTTTGAGAGGAAACAAAAACGGAGAACTGGTCCGACGTTTCCCGGAGAGAAGGGGAGACTATTTCAGCGCGCTTCTTGTCGATGCGTGGGGGAGGCTCTTCTTGGATTACTTCTTGAGGGCATGCATTTCTGAGCAGAGTGAAGAGCCAGGAGCTGCTTCTTCTGAGGCTGATCAATGCGTGTCTTATGGACGCTGTCTGTCACTTCCCAGTCCTGGCGCACGGAGTCTGATGGAGGGCACTCTGCTCTGCAGTGGGGACCCCGTGGTGACACAGGATGGACGAGGCCCGTTCCCCCAGTGTGCCAGGCGCTCTGCAGGAGGACACTGTTCTTCTGTGTTACGGACTTGACTACACTCAAAGAAACCCCACAGGCTCCCACATGCCTCTCCTTCCCTCTGTGCTTCCTGCAACCGCCCAGACGCACAAAGCCCATGCCTCCCCCTGGGGGAGAGATGAAAGCCCTCCGCTAACTCCCTCCCCCAGCTCCTTCCTCCGAACCTCAGAGCTCACTTGTCACCAGCTACTTCCAGCTGAAATGCAAGAGGCTCTCAGCAGGCAGGTTAGTCTGGCTTTGGGTGAGGGTGAGGGGTGTTGGTTTATTTTGTTTTTGTTTTGAAGACCAGCTCCCGTCTGGCGGCCATATGTAGCTACCCAGGCATCCCATACGCCCACATCATGACAAGGCAGGGACCACGCTATCTTGTTGTGCATAGAAGAGCTAATCTGAATTTAAGATACGTTGTATTCGGCATGTTAAGAGGATGGGACCTTCGAGTCAGGCTAATCTGCTCTTGTATTTTTCTGGCATTCCCACACCCAGGGGCAGTCTCTCAGCGCCTGTACCTTTCAGCACCTCCCTCTATCCCCAAGGCCCTAATTTGGGGGAAGGACTTGGCTCCTTCCATTCTATCAATCATTTTTACTCCTTATAAAAACACAGACAATTCTGTCATTATTCTAAAAATAGGTGCTTTCAAGGAGGACGTAACTAGTTAATCTTGTTCTTTTCTCTGGCTGCTTTTACTCAGCGCGGCAGTGGCAGGATGTACCCACCATTTTTCAACATGGTAATATCCTTCTCTCACTGATATAAACAACTCACCTTTTGGCCTTGGAGTTTACTCACTGGGGAGAGGGATTGTTTTTTTATTGCCTTGTAAAATAGTTGGCCTGTCACATTATAGCTTAATTGGGAACACAAAATAATAAATAATTCAAAAGAAAGAATATTGCCATCTACAGGGGGAGAGGGTTAAGTCCCACTGGCATCCCTGGAAAGTTCTAGAATACAATGCTTTAAATGATGTTTGCTGCCAAGATGCCTTTGAAATGATTTTGACGTTCATACCTCCAATTTCTATGTAAAAATGGTTCAGTGTTTTGTTTTTCTGCAAGCAGACTGTCATCAGATTTACTCCACTATTTCTCTGGATATTTACCGATACTTCTGTACTTCCCTTGGGGAGTCTGTAAGAAGGGTGATGGCAACCATCCCAATGTGGCAGGGCTATCGATAAGGCGTGCACAAGACAATCCATGGGAAGTGCCCATCAGAGGGCCCTGCACAGAGGGGGGTGGAGAAAGTGTTAAGAATAAAGAAATCTAGCACTTTCTTGTAAACATTTTGATATGCATGGAACCGGAGTCTGCCCCTGGAAGGATGGATCGGGCCATTTGGAGTGCCTGCCTCTGTGGAGAGGGCAGGAGGGTCTGGGATGAATGCAGGGCCCTTCCCACTGTCTTGTCTGTGACGGTTAAAGTTACGTGTCAACTTGACTGGAGTAGAGTGCCAGGCATTGGGTCAAACGCCAGTCTAGCTGTTGCTGTGCAGGTATTTTTAGATGTGATTAACAATCGCAATCAGTTGGCTTTAAGTAAAGCTGATTACCCCCATAATCCAGTCCTTATCCAATCAACGGGAGACTTCAAGAGCAAGCCCTGGAGAGGAAGGAATTTTGCCTCAACCCTGCAACCCAGAAGCCCTGCTTGAGTTTCCAGGCTGCTGCCCACTTTGCAGACTTTGGACCCGAGACTGCACTGTCAGCTCTTACCCAAAGGTGCAGCCTGCCGGCCTGCTCTATAGACTTCAGACTTGCCAGGCCTCACAATCGCATGAGCGAATTCTTCAAAATAAATCTTTCTTGCTCTCTGTCCATTTAGATACACACCCTATTCATCTCTTTCTCCAGAGAACTCTCATATACTCCCCTCATGTTCTGTTTGAATTTATTTTTTAACCACATACATATATTGTTTTCAAAAAAAGAAGACGCTGGGTTTCAGGGTGCAGATAGATTTGATGCCTCTTCCTTCGGCACCTGAGCTGTGTGGTCACAGGGATTGCCAGTCACAGAGACTTCAGGTCTGTGCAAATGGGTGTGTCACCTTGTGGCTTCTGGCTAGGCATGTACTAACTAGACTACAAGTCCATAAGTTGCCCTCGGCTTCCAAAGAGTGTCCGTGGTCAAACTTTAAAATGCCTCTTAGGGATAGTCTGAGACCTATCATACATCTGGAGGAAGTGGTTAACCTGCAGGATGGGATAGTGGTGTCACCTGTACAGACACATCGTCTTTGAAGTGGGGGATGAGTTGGGGTATCTTGGAGGAATCGGGTATCTGAGGAATTGGGGAGGGGGCAAGCCACTTCAGTATTTCTGCAACTCGGGCAAGTTCCCTAACATTTCTGGACCTCGTCCTTCTCGGAAATGAGAAAGGTAGGTATAAATGATCTTTGAAGTTCAGCCTTAAGTTCCACAAAGTGCAAAGTCCCAAGGATCCTACGCTGCCTAGGCCAGCAGCAGCCAGATGCCTGCTGTAGTCAAAAGCAACTCCTTCCCCTCTCACATGCTTTGTCATGCTGAAGAGAAAGGGCTGAAGGCTTCAGTTCCTGGGCCTACTGTCTCTATGTGGACGGGAAGACCATGACGTAGTGTGGAAGGCAATGTTGGGTGCAAAGTTAAGTTGGAACCAGAAAGAGCCCATTCACTGGGGAACTCAGGAAGATATGAAGAAGTTGGATGTAGGCAAAAGAGAGATCAAGAGCTTCGTGCAAGAGGAACATGAATTTCTGTCCCTCAAATGCCCGCAGATGATGTGTGGTGTGATGAAACTTCCCTGATGTCATTCTATTGGAATTCTGTGGCAAAGCACCTACCTCCAGTCTGAGACTGTTCCAGATGCACTATTGAATCTTCAACCACCTAAGTTTAGTAGTATTCTCCCAGTTTCTACAAGGTATGGTACTGAGGGCCACATTGTTAAGTAGCTTTTCTAAGGTCAGAATGTTAAACTTGCAAATAATAGAGCTAAGATTCTGATTTTTTTGTTCTGACACTAAAATCCATGGGTGATTCATTCCACACCCGTGTTATGAAGGACTGAAACATGAAACAGTTGAATGAACAGTTGGTTTGGCTTGTTTGACAGTTGATAGCAATAGATGACCCTACTTTTTGCATGACGCATTTCAAAGTCATTCTCAGAACTATACTTACATGGATGGGGGAGGGCCCTGAGCTGGTGTGGAATGCTGGTGTTACAGACTCTTGTGGGTCAGGAGGCCGAACCACTGCTGTCTTCTGTAGCCTGAGCACTTGCTCCAGTGGGCCTTCAGGAGCCGATACAGATTAGAAAGGCTGTGTTGTCAGCAACATTTCAGGGCCACCCACATGAAAATGTTAACTCCAATTTCATAGTCCTGGGGACTGGAGGCAAAAATCTGTGCCTTCAGCGTCAAGATGACACACTGGGCAGATGAGATAAGTCACAGAGGCTCACATCATCACAGCCAGCTCATGGTTAGTCATGCGTGCTTGTTTTTATGAACAGCCAGCAGAAGAAAGAATTTATGGCCAAGGGGCCCGGATCAGGAGCAGGGGGTGCTGACAGTGGCCTGGGTGCTGCAAACAGAGGGGGCCTTGTAGCCGAGCCTTTGGGAACCAAGTACCCCTCCCACCTTCACACAGTCCTGTTTTACTGAAGAGGGACATGGTTTACAGAGTCGTTGTACAATTATACTGGTTGCGTAGAACAGCAGTGAATTGGCCACTGTTGTGGTCCACTTCGTGCTGCCACACAGAATATGGGAGATTGGGAAATTTACAATGAACAGGAATTCATTGGCTCACAGTTCTGGAGCGAAACAAGGTGGCAGCATCTGGTGAGGACTTCCTGCTGTGTCTTCCCATGGTGGAAAGTGAGGGGGCAGGAGAGGGATAGAGGGGCCAAATCCTTCCTTTTGTGAGGACACCACCTCCAGCCAAAGCCAGTCTTAATACTGTAACAGAGGCAACTAAATTTCACCTTGAATTTTAGAGGGGGCAACACATAAACCATGGCAGGCACCTTCCATGTGAGCCCTTATGCTAGCATGGATTAGTTTATCAAATTACACTGTTGAATCATACACAGAGAAAGGCCCTACTCATTAACAAGGGTCAGTGCTGAGTGGAGCAGAGGAATGGGGGAGCCTGGCAGGCTGCCAGGGCTAGATCTGGTGCCAGGGAGAGAGATGGGCAAGGGGGAAATCTGGGTACAGATCCACAGACCCTTGTGTTTTTCCAAATGGGAAGTGTGGGCATTCAACACTTTGGATATTTTGGGGGTGATTGGCAAAACTGGGCAAACTATTTTAAAAGTTTGAACTTAATACCAGTTGGAAATGTGGTGATTCCAATTTTGAAGAATTTCAATCAAAACAATTCAGATTTTTAAAAACAGTGATAGAAATAAATTTCCTAAAGGAATGTGAGTTGGCTGTACTACATAAATGGCAAGCACACACTTCTCTCTTCTCATGGGTTTGGTTTTTCTGCAGTGTGATGTGGTATAGGAAGCTGGGGAAGGGTCTTGGGTCGCAAATCCCCTGCTTAGAAGCCCACTTGCCAGGTGAATTCAGGTAAGGCCCAGTTCTCTGAGTCTCCACGCTCTAGCCTACAACGTGAAGAGATTGGGCTGGGTAGGCTTTCAGTTTCTTCCTAAGCCATTCTTCCAAGTGCTGTGATTCCTCCAAACTTTTCTTTGTTTGCCTTCTCCTCTGAAACCTATCCCAATAGGGACAGTAGGAGACCAAAAGGAGAACAGCAAAAACCGACAAGTATTTAACAAGCATCATTCAGGTACTAAGCACCGCCAAGCCCTAATTTCAATGAACCATAACAGCAATGTAGAAAACACAGTATTATCATCACCAGGTGTGCACTCTGAGGGCCACGATTTGTTCTAGGTTACACCATCAGTAAGCGGTTGTCTTAATCCTTGTGGGCAGCTATAGCAGAATATACCAAAGACTGGGGAGGGGGGAGGCTTCTGTGCACACAGACATTTATTTCCCATAGTCCTGGAAGCTGGAAGTCGCGTATCAGGGACAATGGCCATTACCAGTTTCCAGCTGGCATCTTCTTGCTGTGTCCTCACAATGGAGAAGGGACAAGAGCCTCTCTGGGGCCTGTTTTATGAAGGCACTGATCCTGTGACGAGGGCTGTTTGGCTTCTCCGCAGATGTGGTAGGACCCCATTTCTTAATTATGTGTCCACGTAGGAATTCACACACAGGCATGCAGACACTCAGTCTGCGGCGGTGCAGGAGGTGATGAAGCTAGCCCCAGGCTGGGAGGCTTTAGAATGCACACGCTTTGCCATGCTCAGTCTTTCTACCATGCTCTGCTGTCTCCCAAGAGGTGAGGAGGAAGAAGGGCAGAGTTCGATGGTGGGGCTGGGGAGGGAGGAAGGGATGTTGAAAGATCAGGGGAGACACCTGTGTCACAGGCTAATCACAGTGGTTTCTGGTGCACAGATGCCTCCAATTCAACATCTGTGCCTCTCTCTCGCCCATGGCCGAGGGCTCCCCTTTGGCCACAGTGGCTCACCCAGTGGCAATTCTTAGCAGAGGAGAGCCGTGGACTCCAAGCCTGGCAGAATCCACCAGACAGGCAGGTGGTTTCCGGAGGCCATCTCCGCACTTCTGAGGTCCTTGCCAGGGCAGGTTTAGAGACATAGCAAGGGAGGCAGGAAAGACCCGCATTTGTATCTCCACTCCTGTAATACATCTCTTAAGTCACCATCGTAAGAGCTCCTTTTACAAGGCAAACTTTAATGTATAAGGTTTCAGATCCAGCACATTCACGAGGCAAGCAGCTCACTTCCAGCTCAGTGCGGTGATCTCTTGTATGTGTCGGATCCTCGGCCGGGCACATACAGCAGGGCTGCAGGATTTCTGCAGAAGTGGCCCTGGTGAGTCAGGACTTGGCGCCCAGCCCTCTCAGTCCATCAGGAGCCAATTCCGGTAGACCAGGGGACAAGTGCTGGAGACGGAGTCTTCGATGCGCAGTTAGGCTAACCACAGCTCTCCTTAAGTGAGTGGTAAGCCTAACCACAGCTCTCCTGGCACCCTTGCTCAGGGCCAGGAAGCGGATGCTGTCTCCTCCTGAGTCGCAGTTTGGGTGATTATGTTCTTAATTAGCTCTCAATTATCCCCACGGGTTCAGTGGGATCTGCCATCTGCGGTGTCTACCTCTGGCTAGGTAGCACCATCGTGCGGCTGGCATGCTTCTCCGAGTCGAGTCCTCCTGCAGCTCCCCAGCCCCTCTTCTCCCCTCTGGCCCACACGCCCCACCGGTGGCTCTGCCTGGAGCCTTGAAGGACTGGCAAAGGCCAGCTTTGGTCTTAAGGGATCCGGGTTTGCCTTTGGTTGTCCCCGAGGAGAGGGAGACAGAGGCCGGAAGGCAAAGTGTGAGCGTGGGGCTGTGCCCCCTGCGCTGCCGGCTGCCCGTCTGGAGTGGCGTGGGGAATCCCGCAGGAAAGGCGGCGCGGTGGGATGGGCTCCGAGGCGGGGTCGGGAGGGCGTCCCGCCTCCCCCTGGCGCTGGGGCCCTGAACCCGGAACCCGGAACCCGCCTCTGCTGTCTGCCCCGGGGCTGGGCCGCGGTAGGTGCGGGGTCCCCGAAGGGGGACAAGGTGTGTCAGACAAGCGGCAGGAGGAAAGGTGGGCGGCTCCACCGGTATCGGGGCTGGAGGCTGGCCGGCTCCTGCGCGCTCAGGTGCCGGGACTGCATCAGCTGCGGGCCGTGGGTCAGCCTCTAAGCCACCTCCTCTTTGGCGGCTCTTTGGTGACCGTGGCTGGGGATTGGTACAGACCAGGGTCCCTCTGGACCTCCGCGGGTTGTCATTCGGGCCCGATAGTTCTTTGCTGTGGGCTGCTGTTGTCCCAGGCCTTGTGGGTTATTTAGCCGAGTGCCTGTCCTCCACCCTCCAGATGCACCAGCACGCGCTTTCCCGCTGTCCCACCCTGAAGTCTCTCCAGACATTGCCAAGTGGGGACAGAGCTGAGCGGCTGAGAAACACCGGGGAAGGCCCAGTTCTCCCTGTCTAGCCGCGACACAGTACCGGCGCCGCCAGAAGGGATCCCCGGAGGCAAGGCCCACAGGTGAGCCGATGCAAGGAGCGCGAGTCCCTGGCTGTGCTAGGAACGCACACTCGTGTAGTGTCCACATTCCTGCTGTGTCCAGGGCTGGTGGCACTGGGAGCCCCTCAGCTGACGGAGACAGTTGATGAACGGGTAGTTCCCCGGCTGTCACTCAAAACCGCTTTGGCCACTTCACAGTCACTTGGAGTTTGAGGCGTGAGTGCTACCCTGGCGGCTACCAAGCAAGGAGGCAGCTCGGCACCAGCTGAGAGCAAGTGGGATCCCAGGCTTGTTCCTGTAATTGCCTGTCTCCTATGGGAAATCAGAGTTGTTAAGAGGTGCAGTCATGTGTTTCCAAAAAAGAAGGCAGGAACTTCTCGTTCTTGAGCCCCTACCACTGAGACAGTGCCCTGTTCCTGTGCCCTCTGAGACCCATGGTTGCTTCTGTGGCTGCACTGGCCACACGCTGGGGCCCACAGCAGGAGGGGTGGGGAGTGCCAGCTGCTGTCTCTGTGTGGACCCCGGAAGCTGCTCTGACACCTCCCCCAGGTGAGGCAGCGACTCCTGATCCTGCAGTCTTGATGCAGCTGTAGGTGGGGAGGCTCCCCCAGGCTTGGAAGACACTGGAGACCTGGGGGCCTGCTCTGTTTTCTTACCTGGTGTTCATGACCTGGGACAGTGTCCCCAGAGCTAGGCTGTACTTCTAGTCCCACTGGGAGCCTATTTGTGGCTCCTATCTTCCCTACTGTATTTGCTTTTTTGTTCGTCTTAAAAGTCGGCTTTCCTGGATACTTTGAGAGGAAATTGTGTTCTGTTTCTTGAAGGACAAACGATTGGTTTTCTCCCGTAAATTATGTAGATGGAGATATGTCTGCACTTGGTAAGTCTCCTGTCTACCAAGATGCCATTACTTATAGAAGAGCCTGGGATTTTCAAGAATAGTAACAGGGTAATTTGTCTTTCAAGTGCTGTTTTACTTATAGCAGCAATAACAGGAAATGTGTACTATTTTTCAGTGTTATAATCTGATTCACCCTTTGATATAAACAGCTTTATCTCATCTCATTGTTTATATCACATTCCTACTCCTCTGGAAAGAACAATATTTTTTCCCCTGAAAAGTAATATATTCTTGTCTAAGGATGGCTTAAATAAGTAACAGATGGGCCTTTTTCTGTGTGTCCCCTTCCCCCGCTCATTGTGAGCATTTGATCAGATATTAAAATCGGTATTTTTGGAACATGGTATGTGGCTGAACTTCAGGGCTGTTATCGGCCCGGCTGCTCTTATTGATGCGATGGTGGCGTTGCTTGGATAGGCTCGGAATGTAGGCAGTTGAGGAAATTTATGTGGACTTGTCAAACGGAACGTGCTTGAGCAAATCTCTTTCCTGGTACACAGTTACCCTGGGGAAGACACGAGAACACTCAGTGTCGCACCACTGTGGCCAAGGAACAGAGTTCCCTCTGCACCAGGCTTCCGCCATGCCACTTGCTCACAACCCAGTTCTCCTGTTAAAACTTGTTCTGGGCCCAGTGCTGAGTCTCTCTTGTGGAGGGGAAGTTTTGGCTCGATTCAGGGAGAAGAGACAACCTGAGAAGCCGGGAGGGTCCCCTTGTTGTCTTATCGACCTGCTGACCTGAGCAAGTCACTCAAATACCTCAAGTCAGGTCTTCTAGCCGCAGAGAGCGGTGTCCATCTGACCACAGAGCTTCCTGAGAATGGGACCCGAGGAACAGTCGTGAGTTTAAAAGCCCCTGAGATGTGATTTCGAGGGATAAAAATCAAGCGTAATGATAGACTTTGTCTAGAATACCATGGTTAATAGGTTAGCCTTCTTGTCAAGGGACATTCTTTTCAAAGAGATCCTTTCTTGGCAGTGACAGCTTCGAGGAAAACAACACAAATATGCATCAGGCCAGCTTCACCCTGGAGCAGCCACTGGGGTTATTTCAACTCTGTGCTTGGACAGCATAGTCTTTTGCACCCAAATGTATACTGAGCGAAAATGTGAATTTTGTTGAGTATACGCTTGTGTCAGTTTTGTTTACAAAAATTCTTATATCTCAAAGGTGATGCAATTTTGTGCTCTCCATTTATCTGTTAAAAATAAGCTTTTTCTAGATAGAAAGTTGAGGATGAAATTCTGCATGTTCATATTGTCTCTTTCCTTGTTTTATTGTCCTTAAATACTTTTTTAATGTGTGTCAATACAGGATTATGGCAGAACACTGAAAAGGTACAGATTTATAAAAATAAACACCCGTTATCCCACAGGCATCATAGTAATAGAGCTCCAACATAGAGATTAAAATAAAAGTCACATAACAATGTTTATATATAATAGCAATCAAATAAGGAAGGTATATGTGTGTGTATAGATGTATGAATGCTCCTCTATAAATGCACATCTATGCATAGGAATGAATAATACAAAACAGGAAGGATAAATTTAAATGCACATATTAAAACCAGAGAGAAAGTAAATGAGAGAAATTCAGAGGAGAGAGGACTCCTTGTGTGTAGTGTGAGTGTTGTCTGAGCAAAAATAGAATCTCTGTGTCAAACCCTAAAAAAATAAAGTAGCTATCACTTGTTGGTTACGAAGGAGATCTCTTGTGCCTGGTAGCAGGTATCACAAGAGACACTATCAGAACCACAACCTTGCACAAAGGATACTTCTGTAAAGACATCTGACAACTGTTTGTTCAACCATAGACCGGCACCACCCTCCCTACGATCCTTTAACATCCTAGTTACTAATCCTTGTGGCCAAAACTTGTTGGTTCGAAATAACTGACATAATTCTCTGTTGCAGTTGGTTTCTCAACAATGTTGCAGTGGGTTTGTTTCTGAGACAAGGAGTGTGGTGGGGACAAGAGGTGCAGAGTCACCACACAGACCCCGGGAGTCTGGTGAAAACGGGCTTGAGGCGAGCAGCCCGCAGACTCATTTATTTCAGTTGGTACAGCAGTTTATATAGCCAAGACCAGCCAATCCGGTCAAGGGGCAGTCTATGACCCAACCAATCACAGCCTGTTGCCAGGCAGTTTCCAAAGCCATCCAATCACAGCCTGTTGCCAGGCAATTTCCAAAGCCATCCAATCACAGCCTGTTGCCAGGCAGGCTCCATTGCCAGGTAGGTTTCAAAGCCATTCCTGAGTAACTGACCCTCGCTTTCCAGCGGCCATCTTGGCATGGCTTTCTCATTCCACCACAATCCTCCTCATTTTTCCTTTAGAAATTTCTCCTTGCATGTGTTGCCCTGTCACAGTGCACTGCTAGTCCCAAGAGTCCCAAGCCAACTCATTGTGTTGGAGCCTCTTTGCCACTCAGTGTGATGGTGGGAATGCTTGGGAGCCGTTTTACAGGGGAAGCTGGATTGAGATGAGCCTTGAAGGACAAGCAGAACGCACTCATCTAGGGAGGGATGGGAAGTGCATTCTGCAGAGGAGCAGCCTTTACATCGCCCTCAGTGGGAGGGCACCGTGCATGCATTGGGTGTAGATGTGCAGCGTGGTCTCTCCCAGGGAACAGAGAGGTGAGAGACAGTGGAAGGCTGATCTGAGGAGCCTTGCAGGGATGGAAGAGTCAGTGTGAGGCAGTGGGAACCAAGCACTGAAAGCTTTGAACCAGGGAAGTCAATATTTCTTGAAGCTCAATCAAGTGGCAATTAAGTAGAGTGACCTAGAATAGGGAAATAAGAAATATTGAGAGAAATTAGGAATGACTCATGATCCAGGCATGGAATCATGGTCAGAGAGGAGGACAGCATCCCTGGAGAGGGGACGGAATGAATGAAGGCCAACGACATTGTGAAGTTGCAGTGCTGGACAGAGGGGACTTTGTGTTCATCAGCTTTGTGGCAGCTATCACAGAATACCTGAGACAGGCTGACTTGATAGAGAAGAGAGGCTGTTTAATTCATACGTGTGGAGGGTCAAGGGCATGGTGCTAGCCCTGGTGAAGGGCTCTTGCTGGCAGTCTCCTGTGGCCCGGGGTAGCATTGGCAAGAGATGAAGTGCACCTGTCTGTGCATCTGGTCTCTGTCCTTCGTGGGGGCTGCACCTTAATGATCTCGTCCAGACCCAGTCACTTTCCAAAGGCCTCACCTCTAAATGTCATAGCACAGTGGAGTTTCCAGCATCTTCTTTCCATTACCCTGACTCTGGGGATGAGTTACGTGAGGTCAGGGGACAAGCCATTTGAAAACCCTAGCAGTGGGGCCAGCATTGTGGTACAGCAGGTGCAGTCACCATTTTGATGCCAGCATCTGATATCGCAGCATCAGTTTGAGTCCTGGCTGCTGTACTTCCATTCCAGCATCCTGCTAAGGTGCCTGGGAAGACAGCAGAAGATGGCCCAAGTGTTTGGGCCCCTGCCACCCATGTGGGAAGCCAGAACGGAGTTCCTGGCTCCTGGCTTCAGCCTGGTCCAGACCTGGATTTTGCAGCAGGGGGTGAACCAGGCGATAGAAAATCTGTCTCTCCTTTTCTTTTGCTATTGCTCTGCCTTTCAAATAAATAAACAAATCTTCAAGAAAATCATAGAAAACATACAGGAGAAAGAATCTAAAGTAAGAGCTACAAAGTTTAAAGCTGACTAGCTACTTGAAATGATGGTGCTATTGCCAGAAGTAGGGGAGACGGAAATTGTGTTGCATATAAAAACTTGATTATTATGTTTTTTTACTGGAAAAAATCTAAATGTCAGGAGTGGGTATGCGGTTTAAATTGTCAAGGTTTTAGACTGCTGGTTCCTGGAAGTGTGATATAAAATGCTGTAATGTGGTATTTGCTGCAAATTAGGTTTATTGATTTGGTATCGCCAAGAAATGTAACACCTCAAAAATGAGGCAGACTGGTGGCAGAGATACCCCACTGGCAGGAAGGGGCGCAACTGCATGATTTCCTACAGAACAGGCTGATTCCAGCAGTAGGAAAAGCGGCCTTAGCTTCCCAGCCTGTCGGATAGGGACGTCTGCTCACCTGCTGCCCCACTTGGACCCTGTACATCCATCATGCACATGGCAGCTCTGCATGGCATATGGGGACGAGCAGGTGATCTGTGCCAGTGTTTGTCAACAGGAATTCACAGGTGTGCAGTAAGACTTTGATTCCTCTTTGACTAGGAAGAAGGGGATAGTGAGTAGAGGCTAAGGGCAAGAGGAGGAGTCAGGAATGGCCCAGAGAGTGATCTGGAAATGTGTTTATCAGCTTCCTGGAGTGCCCCTGCCTTTTGTTTTCCATGCCCCCCTGTGGTCTCCAGACTAACACAGCTGTCCTTTAGTGGCAGGAGGTGCAGTTGAGAATCTGGTGGGAGTTTGTGTTTCTCGGGACATCTGTGGTGTTTGTGGCCTCTTACATTTTCTGTCATTAATGTAGCTGGGAGAGTGTTGTGACATAGTTCTCTTTAGTTAAATTACTATACTATGAAATGGGTACAAATTTCATATCCTTCACTGTGAAATGGAGTTTTATGTGTGCACTCTGCTGTTTGATTTACACATGACCATAACATCCCTGAGTTATATCTGAAGTCAGCCGTAGCTGACAACCTTAAGACCACATTAAAGGCATTGGATGAGAGGCAAAGTTTGCTTTGAGCCCCGAGCTCTCTGTGGCACTGAGGCTGTCCTCTGGGTTTCTTTCCTCTAAGCCCCAGCATTGATGAATCTTCAGCCTGACACAGGGAGAGTCTGTTCCCACAGCGTGTCCCTTCAAAGCCCATTCTGAGCAGAAACACTGTCAGTTATTCTCCTGAAAGTCACCACTCTGTCTTTGCAGGGTTCCTGTTGGCTTGTTGTTTTGTGTCTTTGTTGAACTGACTCAGTGGCTTGAGGAAATGCCGGCTTGCTTCTGTGCTGTTGAGAATGGGTTTTCCATATAGCTCATGAGCTCCCGAGGTATGCTCTGCAGGCCGAGCCACAGCCGAGTCTCAGGACTCTCAGGGGCTTGTTCCCTCCATTTTCCAGATATTGCCCTTGCGGTTGGCAGCCTGGGAGGGGCATGAAGAACCTGCACCCCAGTGTGCGCCCCGGGAGCACAGTAGGGGCTGCCGCCTCTCCCCCACACCCCCAGGGCCTCAGAGCCCTGTGCCTTTGAAAGGAAAGGCCACTGGTTTTGGGTGTCCACAGAAGAAAGAACTCGAGACTGTTGTGGACTCACTTATTTGCTGTGGAGCACAGCTACTGTTCATGCTGGCCATTTGCTGCTCTGGCCAGTGGCACTCCTAGTCTTTATTAATACTGAGGCCTTACAATTCAGACAACCAGGTAGCACACGAAAAACGTCTTAAATAAGATCATCTCAAGGTGACCAATTTCAACAGTTACAGAAGATGGTGGGTCCTCCCCCTCATGTTTCAAGATGGTCCTTTGCCATTTGTCAACATTTGAATGATGTTCAGAGCACACTGCACATCCATTTCAATCTGCCTTCGTTGTCTATTTATGGAAAGACATTTAGCCCGAGAGGATGAACATATGTTTTTTTCAATTACATATTAAAAACCAGTTAAAGGTATCCAGGATGGATATCTAGGCTCTGGGTAGATATCCTTAAAATATAAACTCAAATTAACCCAGTTAATCCCAGGTTCCAACCCAGAGTTATCACAGCTAATGGAATGTCTTGCTATTTGTAGTTATTTATCAGTGGGTAGAGCCACCATTAAACTTATAATAGCTTTAGTTTAGAGCTACAAATTACATGTTTCCAAACTAATTAGGTCACAACTTTTTCTTTTATTCATACATCTTTTTTTGTTGATTGCTAATTTTTCATCTTAAGGATCAAAATAATAACCTCAGTCATTGGTGTTGCTTCCCTCCTCAGTAAACAGTTTTCTAATATTGCCTCAAACAACTTCCACTCCTGTGCTCTGAGCACTGTTTTCCAAATAAACCGAGGGAAGTCTCCCACCTCCCTGTGTGTTGAGAAGTGACTCTGGAATCCCTTAGAATGTTCTTTTTGGCCATCACCAACCCGACATCTTACTGTTAATCTTTCCTAAGAAAAACAAGCTCTTCCTCTCGAAAGCTGGGGACTTGAAAAAGAACAACTACAAAGTATTTTTGTGTGGCAAATGCTCATCCTAAGTTATTTTTGTTCCTGAATCCTACTGCGTCCCCTCTTGAAGATGAGAGAAGAGGGGGAAAGTTTGTGCTACAGTCCACCCTCCCAGGACACCATCATTTCCACTAAATTAACACTTCCTGGGCATATTCTACTAATTCTCTACTAAGTGACCCAGTTTCTATGGATATTCTTGAAAAAACAAACCTCCCGCGGGAAATACACCCCTGCTAGGCTGAAGCAGGAAGAAAAAGCCCAGCTCTGTGTAAAATCTGGACCCTTTGACCCGTGAACTCTAAGTCCCTTTCCTGTAGGGTTCACTAAAAGGCATAATGACTGAGATGAGACTCCCACCGCTGTGCATGAACACAAGCAGATGCAAGCTGATGTTCAGGAGGCAAGACTATGATTATGGTATTAACAAGAACCTGAAAACAGTTCACCACAGTACATAAAGCAAGTTTTGTATGATGGTGGTCGGTGATTCTTCCGTTCTCAGGGGAACAATGACCTTTCAAGGAACTTCTTGCAATTAAAAACTCAATGAAAGCGAGAGAGGGGCTTCCGTCAAGCACACAAGTGCATTTATACCAGGTGTGTATATGCACACACACACACAAACATGCACACACCACGGAGACTGTTCTGAGTTCTGCATGAGCCATCCCTTGCCGTTTGAGCCTGTGGAATTCTATATGAATTGATGCAATGGTCTCTGACCCGTAAAAAGTCTCTTTGCCAGGCTTTTCAGAACAGTGGGGAAGATCAAACATGAGATAGTGGACAAGTGGAGCAAGTGTGCATTCCCTTAGGAACCAGTTTTTGTTGACTCGGCCTATTGCTGTTACAGTCTAATGGTTACGTCAGCTTAAATTGTAGGCATATCCACTCTCTCATCTACCCTGGAGGCCTTTGACCAAGCCAGGGTCAAGTCTAAGACTCTCCGAGAGGAACTGGAAACTCTTAGAATACAAATAACATTCAAGCCAGGAGTTTAAACTTAAAAAAAAAATAGTTGGCCAACTCCACTTGCTTATTTTATGCTCCGTGTCCTGGACCCCGCTGTGCCCATGTTGGGGGACCTCGGTGTCTAGGTGTGCTCATAGCAAGGTGACACAAACCTCTGAATGAGGGACTCACAGTTGTTCCTGGGAGACAACTGAGGAAGAAATTAAGACAAGAAACCACAAAGCCATAAAAGAAACGATCAATTAGGCTCAACAGAAAGTTTAAATCCCATATCAAAATACTACCACAATGTCAAAATACAAAAGACAAACTGGAAACAAACTTAGAAACATGATGGGGAATAATTACTATTTATGATATGCAAAAAGGTTTTAAAAGTCTGTGACAAAACACTCTAATGGAGAAATAAATGATACAAGCAGGTATGTAGAGCAAGAATTAAAATACACAATATAAATTCACTAAACCTCATGAAATCCAAGTGGGTATGATGACATAATTTAGGTTGGAAAGGTAAACATTAATCTCTAAATTTGAGTCCCAGTTGGGGGTTTGGGGAAAGAGACACTCTCATGTATTCTTGATAAGTAATGCGAATTAGTATAAGACTTTTGGAGAGTAATTTATTGTAATTTGAACTGTAACTCTGAACTATTCTGGCTACTGCAGATGCAGGAATGATCCTACAGGAACTCTCGCACAACTGCGTAAACAGTAGATGAGAGATGCAGAAACTGACTGTAATGGCAAAAAGTTAGAATCAACCCACATATCTCCTGTTGCACAATTACAGTGAAAACAGATTGGGGTGCTGTGTAGTCAGTCACGTGAGATAGGAATCCCCATAGACTGATATGAAAAGGACTTATGGTAAATTTAAAAAAAAAATGGCTTTTAGAGCAGTACATTTTCCATTTTTCTAAATAGTACCTGTTAAATGGTTTTGGAGAATACATCCTTGGGCTTGTTTCGCACCCCTTGAAGCTGAGAGGTGGGTCTGTTGAGAAGATTAAAGGAGACTTACTGTCTGTTAACATTTTATACTTCTTTTATGCCTAGAGCAGATCAGAAAAAATATATAGACATTGATGGCAAAATCTGGCTTAGCTCTGCACGTGTTACTTATTTTGCATCCATTGATTGACGTCTGCCGGGAATCCTTGTCTATTTCTGAGCTTTTTGTCCTATGGGAGTGGCTGACTGAGATGAGAATGTAGGGGAGACTTTGGCTACTCCCAGCCTGATTTTCTTCCCCGCGAAAAAATTGCCGAGGGGAGTCCAGTTCTGCCAGCCCAGTGGTGGTTTCTGTTCTACTCTGTGGGCCATGTGACAAAGGCAGGTTCACAGACTAACAGCAAAGGCTGCCTTGGGTCTGCAAGTGGTGTTCAGTGCACAGGCAGGCAGTGGTCAGCCCAGCCTGAGACGCTGGTTCTGTCACTTGGTCTCAGACTGACTGGCTGGAGTGCGACTTGCTAGACTCAGGGCGTGGGCCAGGATTCCCTTTGCCAGGCCCTCCTCCCACCAGGCTTCTTGGAACCAAGTACCCTTCCTTTTTGTTCTCTAGCATCAGGTCCTGGGTTCATCTCTTTCATTTATTCAAGAAAATGTATTACTTTGCTAGCTAGTAAAAATAGTCATGAATTCGTCTCAGTGAGGTAAGAACAAACAGTAATAGCTTCAAATGCTACTCCTTTCTAAGGAGTATGTGCACAGAGCTAAATCACGTGAATCAATTATTAACAGTGTTTTAAAGCAGATGTATTAATTTTTAGCAGTGAAAACGCAGGGGCTGCTGAATGAAAGGCAGGAGCTAATTGTGGGCTGGCGAGCAGCTGAGAGATGGCAGGGATGAGAGAGCTGACTCTGAAATGAACGACTAAGATGTTCTGGTCTCACAGTGCCATCTTTGCCTGGGCCCTGTGCGGTGGCTCCTTTCAGTAGGCGCATGTGATTGATTTTAAGATGTTTAAGTTAATGCGCAGTCTGGGGGATGCCTCACTTCTTGGAAGATGAATGCTAGCACACGGCCACATCTGTGGACACAGGGCACTCCAGCAAGCACAGTTCTCCCACATGACCTGTTTGTGGTTACCTCCTCCCTCTCCCCTGGCGGTCACGAGCCTGTCACAGGGCACTCCCGCGTCATCTTGTCTCGTTACAAGGTCGTGCGCGTAGAATGATGCAGAGTCCTTTAAAACTGGGTGCTCAGTGAAATGACTTTGGGAGCCCCCCAGGTCATGTGCATCAGTAGTTTGCACCCGTTCATTGCCAAGTACAATACCCCAGGGTGGAGCTACAAGAGTTTGGTCACTCCTGGCGAACATCTGGATTGCCTGCAAGTGCTGGCAGTGATAAGCAGACCTGCTGTCAACATCAGTGTTCCTGTTTCTGTGAGAAAAGCAGCTTTCACTTCATTCAGGTAAAAGCCCAGAAGTGGGGTTGGTGGATCCTACATATATGCTTAAGGAGAAACTACATCTTTATCAATGACATTACTTTGTGAAAATTTGACTTCCAGTTGTTTGTTGCTAGCATATGGAGATATAACTGATTTTTGTGTGTTGACCTTTATTTCTGCAGTCTGGCAAAATTTGCCTATTATTTCTTAGAAGGTTTTTTTTGTTTTGTTTTGTTCCTTGGGATTTTAGAAATGCAAATAGCAGTTTTCTGTCTGCCTTGTCAATGTGTGCGCCTTGCACTCTTCTTTCTTTCCTTCATTCCTTCATTCCTTCGTTCCTTCCTTTCCTTCCTAAAGATTTATTTATTTATTTGAGAGAGTTACAGAAGAGAGAGGGAGAGATAGAAAGATCTTCCATTGGCTGGTTCACTTCCCAGATGGCCACAACAGTCAGGGCTGGGTCAGGCCAAAGCCAAGAGCTTCACCTGGGACTCCACAGTGGGTTCAGGGGCACAAGCACTTGGAGCATCATCTACTGCTTATTCCAGGCCACTAGTAGGGAGCTGGACCCAAAGTAGAGCAGCTGGGACACAAACTGGCATCCATATAGGATGCTGGTGCTGCAGACAGTGGTTTAACCTACTATGCCACAATACCGGCCCCTTGCATTTCTTTCTCTTTCCTTGTTGCCTTGGGTAAACCTTCTAGTTTGATGCTGAGTAGGAGTGAGGAGAGAGGACATCCTTGTTCCTGACCTTAGGGAAAACTGTGAGTCTTTCTTGTAAAGCACAGTGTTGGCTGGAGTTTTGTTCTTTTTTGCAGTTTTGGTTTCTTCTCCAATTGTGAGAGACCATTTTTAAAAAGTATGTATGTATGTATTTCAGACATAGAGCAAAAGAGAGCTTCCGTGCACTGGATTACTTCCCAAATGCTCAAAACAGCCAGGGCTGGGCAAGGAACTCCATCCAGGTTCCCACAGTGCTTGAACCAGCGCCTGCGGCCTCCCAGGTGCATTAGCAGGAAGGTGCTCAGAATCAGAAGCGGAACTCAGTCCCAGGCACTGTGATATGGATGCAGGCAGCCTTTCTCCTGTCCCACAATACCTGCCTCCTTTAGACCATTCGTATGGTAGATAAAATTGGTTCATTTTCCACTATCTAAAAAGCTTGCATTTCTGGGATAAATGCCTCTTAGTTGCGGAATTATTCTACAGTGTTGTATTTGGCCAATGTTTTGCCCCTTTGTTTGCAAGGGGTACTCGTAGCATTTCTGTGTGACTTTGGTGTCAGGGCAGTGCTGCACAGTTTTCACATTTGGCTGTTCCCAGTAGACCTAGGAGTTGTTTTCCTGTGTGTCTTCAGGAGAGGTGTGTAGGGATTCACAAAGTACATTTTCAAAATTCTGCACTAAAGAAACCCAATCACTGTACCACATGTGGGAGATTCTGTTGGATTTCCAGCTAGCATTTCTTCTTTCTTCTTTTGGAGGAAAAATGCAGTTTTGTTCCAAAGGCTGCTACGTCCGCTAATGCTTTCACATCCACCCTCCTTGTGTTGGAGGTGACTGTATGGTCCATTTCTGGCCAACGAGTTTGAACTGGTTGTCTTTGGAGCATAATTTCCAGAAACGTTTTTGTGATGTGGATGAAAGGATGAGATTCAACAAAAGCCTTTTGCTTTTCCCCTTCCTATTGGAACATATTCTCAGTACCAGGGAGCAGAGTAGTCATCTGAGGCAAGAGGGAGACGACCCCCCTGGGAGGAGGAGGCAGGAAATTGCCCCTCCCAGCAGTGATCCCTGGGCCAGCCTGGGACTGCACACCTCAGGCTTGGTGTTGCCAGAGGCAGTGACCTCTGCTTGCTTGTTCTGCCGTAATCAGATTCGGCTCCATGAAAACGAGCATCGAGTGCCAGTCTCTGTAGATGCTGGGCGCACTCTGACTTTTTCTCTGAGTATCTTGTAGGAGAATGTTCTATAGAGAAGAGCAATTTAACTAGAAAGAGATGTTGAGGTAATCTTATTCCTGATATTTATTTCACAAAACTGTCAGCATCAGTTGGCTCCAAGCAAACGTGGCAGCTGGATCTCGAATCCAAGGTGCTGCTGCTTGGGACTGCACTCCCCACTCACGTGAACTCACCTTCCCCTTGCCACGTGCCCACTTTCCACTCCACCACTTCCTTCTCCCACCCTACCACATACTCGTGTCATTTGTTTATATGCACTTCCTGGAATCTCGATACTTTTGTAACACAGGAAAAAAAACTATCCTCCCTCTTCCTAGGGTTAATATGAGTGCCTTAAGGGATTATGTTTCTCGTTTTTCTAAGCCTTTGTTGTCAGTAGAAAACTGGATACAAATAGTGTGACTTGCACTGATAATGGTTGGACAACAGTAAATTTAGTAAAATATGGTGCTCTTCAACTTAAAAATATGAAATGAAATCCCAGCAGGCTGAAACATCGTGCTTAGCTCAGGGATCCTGAGTCAACTGGACAGAGGCCTGGCCTGCCCTCCTGGATGTCCCTGTCAGGGATGGAGACAGATGGCAGTTGGTATATTGTGGGGGGCCAGCGTTGTGGTGCAGCAGGTGCATTGCATTTCGGAGCACTGGTTTGTGTGTCAGCTACTCAGCTTCCAATCCAGCTTCCTGCTAATGTGTCCAGGAAGGCAGTGAATGATGGCTCAATGATGTGGGCTCCTGCCAGTCACATAGGAAACCTAGCTCCTGGCTTTGATCTGTCCAGTTTTGGCCATTTGGGGAATGCACCAGTGGATGGAAGATCTGTCTCCGTATGTCTCTGTCTCTGACTTCACCATTCAAATAAAGAAGTAAATAAATCTTTGAGAAAGGATCATGGACAGCTTTGCACACTGATGACTGTTGAGACAGCACTGGTGCTCACACGGATCCCCGGTCCCCCGCTGGCCCCAGGATCTTAAAGATCCTGAGAATTTAGTGAAGGGACTGAGAAAATCTCGAATGTGCTATGGAAACTCTAGAAATCGTGCTTCTAGCCGCACAGTTTGGCCCCCACATCTGTAGACTCAGCAGCCTGGGGTCCTCCACCACATAGCTGGGCCTATGGAGACTGCATCTGCTCTGAACTTGTGTGAATTTCTTTCTTGTCATTGTTCCCTAAACAATACGAAAGTACTTTAAAAGGTTAATGCAAAAGTGGAATTAAAAGATATGTTTATTTTGTTGCAAAGTTTTTGAAACCTGTGCATAGTTTTTTTCATAATACTCATTTCCCATAAACGTGTAGAAGATACCATATATGTGTAATTCCAAACATTTTTGGAACAAAAATAAACTTACCTTTTAAATCTATTTTTCAATGAACTGTTTACCCTTACGTAGTTTAACAATGATATAAAGAGCATTTACTTTGTGTTGGATGTTACAAGCAAGAAATTGTTTAAAGTGTACAAGAGCGTGTATGTAGATGATATGCAAATATTGTACCATTTTACATAAGAGACTTGAACATCCTTGGATTTCGGTATCTTGGGGAGTCCTGGGACTGATCCTCCAATAATACTGAGAGACATCGTGTTCTCAGAGACATGGCCCCAAACTTAGCATTTTCTTGGTGTAGGTTTGCTCCCTTGTCATGCCAAGTAAACACATGTGAAAAGCAGAGATTTGGGGGTGACTTAGCTTCCCCTTTGCTCTTCTTATTTTGGGGGGTGTGGGTTCGCTTGCTGAGAGTTGGGCGTTCTTTCCTCCTGAAAGACTGGAACTGAAACGTACATGAGCGGGGTGGTGGGATTGCAGGATGGAATGAATTATGAAAGTATTCTATTGAAGAATAGTGATCACTCTTATACACCATGAACTAATTTTTATGAATTAGGTCCAAAGAGCTTAAGTAAAATACGGCTAATATTTCATGTGTAATTTCAGCCCTCTTTAATCGTACAGGTCTCTGGTGTGTAATATTTAGGTAATGATTATCATAAAATAGACATCTTTTGAGGGCAATTATGTGTTCTCAATGCTGCTTTATGAGGGTGCCGGGAGGAGAATGTCATTATGCCTGACAGTGTATTTGTCTCTCTGAACATTCACGATATTCTGATGGAAACGCGGGGATCCGACTGCGCGTGAGCGTGCTCCCAAGCCCAGGATGCCGACTGTGTCTCTACACGTGTCCAGATGTGACAGGCGGCCCATGTGGCACCCAGAGCACAGGCTGTCTCTGGGCAAGTGGAGTTGGTGGCTTTGTTTCTGAAAGCAGAGTAAATTCTGCCGGGGCTGGGGCCAGGCAAGGGGCGGCCTGGAAGTACGAGTGCTCTCACATGGAGAAGCGAGGACTTGGGGAATCTGAGTGGACTGGGCCAGGCCCCCAGGAGGGACGGTGTGGTGCAGAACCCTTGACTTAGGACTCATCCTCACATAGAGGATAGGGTGGCAACTGGTGTTGCTGAAGCGTCTCTAGGTTTTCGTGCTGTTTTGGAATATTGTATTTGAAACTCCTAGTGTTCTGCTGGGTCACACAAGGGCTTTTGTTCCTCATTTACTGACAGAAAACCAAGGCGTAGAGCAGAATCCAGTTAGTGCCTGATGGGATCAGCGCTCAGAGCCCCAAACAGGCCTTCAGAGTCCAGCGTCTGCTGTCGTATGACTGTGTCTGAACTGCCCTGAGACTCCAGGGACCAGTCCCTTCTGGGCCATGCGCTTTATTCCTCCCAGCTCAGCGACTCGTCTCTGAAAGCCCAAGTTGTCTAAACATGAAGGTCATGGGCGGGGCGAGGGGAGTGGCTTTGTGGCACAGGGGGTTGAGCCACATCCCGCATGGGGCGAGTTCCAGCTCCTTTGCTTCCAATCCAGCTTCCTGCTAATGTACTTGGGAAGGAGCTGATGATAACGAAGTTCTTGGGTCCCTGCCACCCATGTGGGAGTCCCAGATGGAGTCTCAGGGTCCTGGCTTTAGCCTGGCTCAGCCCTGGCTCTTGTGCGTTTGGGGAGTGAACCAGAAGATGGACACTTTCTCTCCCTCATTCTCTCTCCCCTCCCTCTCCCCTCCCTGTCACTCTACCTTTCAAATAAATAAATCTTAAAAGCCATTGGGCCATCTCATGGCTCAGAAATGTTGTGGTTTCTGCTACTATTAAGTCAATTATCCGAGTTTGAAAAAGTGGGAGTCGAAGAAGACAAATAGGTGATGTTTGTTTTCTTTATTTAACAGTTCAGGGAGAAAAAAAGTATACAATCTGGGAAGCTAAATATTTGATTTTCCAGCGACTCTCGTGGCTAGGAACAGTCCTTGGATGTATGAGGAGTCTTTGGAGAGTTCGTAGAGAACACACTTTACCTTCTAATTCAGATTTTCCACAAATTTAGTTCTGGGCCAGTGAGATGCAGGAGGGAGTCTGGGAGAACCTTTCCTTCCCAGTGAGTAGCAGCCCCCCACCCCAAAGAAGGCCCCCACCCTTCACTGTCTTTACCTAGCAATTGAGCTTGGTGATGGCTGCAAGTGTAGTCGCCATGATGTGCTTCTGAAGTCAACAGGAAAACGCCTACCTTCTAAGCCAAGGGCATGGCTCCCAACTCTGTATATCTTAACCTGTTTTTCAAGGTTATTGTTGATCATATATTCTGGCATTTTTAGAAAAAAAGTATTGATTTGAGAGGCCAAGGGAGAGGGAGAGACAGTACTTGTTTGCTGGTTTACTCCATAGATGCCTGCGCCAGCTGGGGCTGGGCTAATGCTGAGAGCTGGAGCTGGGAGCTCAATCCAGGTCTCCCATGTGGGTGTCAGGAATCCATCCCCACTGCCTGCCAGAGCCTGTGTTAGGAGGGAGTTGGGGTGAGGAGCTGGAGCTGGGAATTGAGCCCAGATTTTTTGGTGTGGGATGTAGGCTTCTTAATTGGCATTTTTAACCACTAGGCCGAAGCCCACCCCAGATATACTACTCTGTTGTTGAAAATGAGTGAGTGAGAGGAGGGAGGGAGGGAGTGGGAGGGAGAGAGCGAGAAAATGAACTTGTTGGTTCACTCCTCAAATGCTCAGGAGTCAGTAATCCAGGTTTCTCATAGGGGTGGTGGGGATTCAAATGCTCAGTGCTTTTCCTGCCTCCTCCCAGGGTGTGCATTAGCAAGAATCTGGGAGCAGGAGCAGAGCAGGGACTGGACCCAGGTGCTGTGACCCAGGACACAAGTGCGGTGTCTTGACTGCTGCACCTGCCCTGGTATTCTGTTCTTAGTTGATACACATGTGCAGAGTTATTTCCTCAGCGTCTACCTTTCTGATGATAAGGTGATATGTTGAGTTATAAAGAAGAAATATTAAAGAAATAAACTGTTTATGATCCCAAAAGGCAGTTTAAGTACTATCCTTAACTCCAAAAAATTGTTCTGTTTCCTTTCCTTTTGGATTCAAACAGATGATTCATTCTTTCGTGGTTGCTCTGTGACTTCGGTGCTGTCAGTGGGACGTGATGTGCTTCATCCAGTGTTTGAACCCACAAGCACACCTGCTGGCTGACCTGATAGAGAGAGACTTTCTGACCTCAGGTCACCAGATTAAATCATATTTTCCGTTCCTGATGTATATTAAAAATATATGTGTGCTTTATTCTGTAACTTGAGCTCCCCACAGGTCTGACGAGCCTGGGAATGTTAATGAGGTCCCATTAGCAGTCAAGATTCAGTTGCATGAACTTGTGCCCCTGCAGGTTTGGAACAGAAACTCAAAGCCCTCCCTCCTGAGGCTCCAAGGCCCCATCTCTGAGAGGTCCCGGAGTTCCGCAGGGCACTGGGAACAGTCCTCTGCCCCTCAAACGTTACCTCCTCTTGACTCCCATCCTGTGATATAAAAGAACTCTGCCTGCAGCACCAGCCTGCTGGGGCCCCTAAGTTGCTGGCATGTGGCCAACTAGCCTGAGCACCTGCCTCAGGCTCCCTGGGCGCCCTCAGCGCCAGCACCAACCTGGTTTCCAGGCACATGTGGAGGAGACCCTTTGTCACCAGTATGCCAATTCTGAGTCTAACTCCAGAGTTGGGACCCATGGACCGCATAGAAGGTTGAATACATGCAAATAATAAGCAGGAGATCGGAAACATTTAGGAGAAATATTAAGCAACGAAATATTAAGCAACGGTATCAGTAGTTCAGCTCCTCTTCACCCCAACAAACACCCTGTTCTCGTCCCTCCTAAGGGTATAGGTAGGTGGGGACTGTCCCTGCCCTAGGGAGGTGGGTGCTGGGTGACTGGGTGGTACAAGCTAATCCAGTGGCTCACTCCCCTTATCTATGGTGGACAAAAGCCTATACCTGGGGCTGGCTTCAGGGAGGATACCTGAGAGAAGTCAGATAGGGGTTCTGGAGACAGTACAGATCCTGGCCCATGCAAGAGACATGGCCTCATCACACAACAACTTATGGGGCACGGGTATTCCACCTTGAATCATTGAGCACCTGTTCTACAGGTGTCTGAGGGACTTAGGAAAATTCATGAGAAATGGGATGAAAAGTTTATTTTGGTACAAAATTTTATATATGTGTGTGTTTGTATATATATATGAAAGAGAGAGATCTTCTATCTCTCCAAATGTGGTTCATTCTCCAAATGTCCACACAGATAGGGTTGGGCCAAGCCAAAACCAGAAGCCTAGAGCCCAGTCCACATCTCCCAGATGTGTAGCAGGGATCCAAGTACTTGAGCCATCACTGCTGCCTCCCAAGGCGCACATTAGCCGGAAGCTGGAATGAGAAGCAGAGCTGGGACGTGAATCTACACCATACCTCTGATGGTATGGGTGCCGTCATCCCAAGTGGTATCTTAACCACTACATCAAACGCCCCTGGCACAAAAATTTTCAAGTCATATATGTGATTGGTCTTCAAAAAATCTGTGGAAAATGCATAGTATGAAAAAAGGCATGAATTTCAATTTCTTTTGCTTCAAAATCACCATGTTTTAATTCCCACTTTCCACTAATATTTTGAAGTCCTCTCATTTAAAATACTTAGCAGACCCATTCAACACCCCTTGGATACTGGGCATGCTGCAATTATGTAATTATCACCTACAATCATTATTTTCTTGATTTGTTGCTTAGTTTGAAACCAGAGTTTTAAAAAGAAACTTCTATCTTAAAGAGAATATTCAATTTTATAAAAATAGTTCTGGAGTTGCTGTTTATATTTATCCAACATTCTATGCCTTGAGTTTATACTATTTCACTGTTTTCCATGTCAGGTGACAACTGAAGTATGCCTAACTCTGTTAGCTACGTGGTCCGTGCACTACCATTCTGGATTGCTTGCTTGCTTTTTTAAAGCTTTATTTATTTATCTGAAAGGCAGAGTTAGAGAGAGAGATCTTCCATCTGCTGGTTCACTCCTCAGATGACTGCATGGCTAGAGCTGGCCTAATCCGAAGCCAGGAGCCAGGAGTTTCTTCCAGGTCTCCCAGGTGGAGACAGAGACCCAAGGACTTGGGCCATCCTCACTGCTTTCCCAGGCATATGCAGGGAGCTGGACACTACCCAGTGTCCATATGGGATGCCAGCACTGCAGGTGGTGGCTTTACCTGCTAAGCCACAGCACCAGCCCACATTGTAGCTTTCAAACACATTGCGTAACTGCCAGAATACTTAGTACCTTTAGGGACCTGGATATCAGCTATGGCTGACGTGAACTCAAAAAATCCCAAAGTTTTAGGCAATTGGTCTGGAAACCCCCAGCGGTGCCAAGGCCAACTGTAACCGGCAGTTCTTGGACACTTTGCTTATTAAAGGATAAGCCACAGAATGTGTGAATTTGAAGCTTCCACACTTTATGAAAACTTCACAGCCGGCTGTCCTGTTGCTCAGAGCTCGGGGAAACTAAAGGTTTTTCCGGGCGGATCATTATGCTGGCCTGCCGTGTTCAGCTGCAGTACTTCCCGATGATGACCCAAAGCCTCCTGTTGCTTGTGTGATGGTTTCCACAGTAACCATCCCTCCCCTCCGTTCCCTGTACTGAGCAGGTGAGCAGATTACCTTCCCCGCAAGCTGCTGCTGGGCCCACCACATCCAGGTCCTGGGGCAGCTGCTCCAAGGTCAAGACCATTAGTGAGGGGGAGAGAGAGAAGGAGTACAGATTCCTACAGATCTTGTTGAGCTTCTGACGGGATCCGTTATCTCGTGGGGCCTTGCCTCCCATGTCATGTTTTCCCTCCTGGTTAGGTTAGAGTGTTTTGATCCCTGTGGTCCACACTACACTATTATACTCAATGTGGGAATGCCTCTCTACATTCCTCTCTTCAGCCTGGACTGAAGCCCCTAGTTCCTGGTGGGGTTGACCCAGGGGGAGCACAGGCATGATCTGGGTTGGAGAGGGGATGCTCCTGACAGGCCTTTCCTGCCCTTACTGTGGCCCTGTCTCAGGGGTTTTGTGGACTCTGTCTTTATGTCACCATTCATCTGCCCCACCTGCCCCTCTTCCTGGTCCGGCCCTACCCAAACCCAGCTAACATTACCCCTCAGGCCTGGGGTGGTGACACCCTTCATCCTGTCTTGTCAATCCCTGAGCATCCCTGGGTGTTGCCTGAGCCCCCCTCACCTTCCAAACAGGACCAGCCTCTGATCTTTGATCACTGAGCCACCTGCTGCTGAAATCCTACCTGCTGTGATAAATCAGTTCTTTCTCCATTCTTTCAATTATTCCTTTTTTTTAAAAAAAAAATTTATTTATTCATTTGAAAGTCAGTTACACAGAGAGAGAAGGAGAGCCAGAGAGAGAGGTGTCTTCCCTCTGCTGATTCACTCCCCAAGTAGCTGCAATGGCTGGAGCTGAGCTGATCCAAAGCCAGGAGCCAGGAGCTTCTTCCAGGTCTCCCATTCAGGTGCCCAAAGACTAGGCCATCTTGTACTGCCTTTCCAGGCCATTGTAGGGAGCTGAATCAGAAGTGGAGCAGCTGGGACTTGAACCGGTGCCCATGTGGGATGCCGGCACTGCAGGCGGCAGCTTTACCCACTATGCTACAGCGCTGGCTCTCAGTTATCCCTTTTTCAATGTAGCCTACTCCTCTTTTTATTCAGAGATTCTGTCTAGAGCTTCAGTCTTTTTCTCGATCTTTGTCGATGTTGACATGATATCGGTTTCCTGAGAATAGTGACATCCCCCGATCCCATGCTAACTTCCCTCTGACCCTTTATCAGCACATCCTGCAGGTCCTCTGCTCAGGTCAGCACCTCTGCCCGGGGCCTCTGCAGGCCGCTTCTCGGGTAGATTCTTCTCTGACTTCAGGTCTGTAACCCAGCCAGGCGGTCCCTCCCCATTCCCCAAGACGCTGGGGCTCTCACAGGACAGGAGGCTGGTATCCAGGCTGCGCATAACTGCAGGCGAGTAGACGGGGATTAACCTCAATAACAACAAGGAGTGGGGTGAAGAGACAACACATCCTAGGAGGCATTAGTCATCGTTCTTTTGTCTTCTTCCAAAGAAAAATAGCTGTGTTTGTTGCTGCTCTCCTGGACAGTCTTCCCAGACTTTCCCACGGGAGTCTTGGGCACCCTGGCTTGGAAGGAGGCCTGTCCCCTGCGTTCCCCTTCATGCTATGAGGGCCAGGGCCGGGGCAGGCGGGAGTCAGCTTTTACGTCCATCTGCCTGGGGTCCTGACAGTTGACTCTTGGCCTTGTAAGCCCAAGGATGTAGAAATTGCTTCACTTTGTGGCTTCAGTTGTTGTCTTGCCTGGGTTGGGTCCATCTCGATCTGCATTCTGGACTGATCAGCCCTTTGAAAGGAGCCTGAGTCTGCTCAGAACAGCACAGCCTGGGGCCTCACTCAGCAGAGATGCATTTTCTCCTGGTTCTGGAGCCCGACACCAAGACCTGGTGGCTGCAGGGTTGTGTCTCCTGCGGGCTTGTCTTAGCCCACAGGTGCCACCTTCTCGCTGAGTGTTCACCTGGCCTTCCCCCTGTGGGTGCATGTCCCTGGTGTCCTCTCCTCTTCTGATAACGCCCCCAGTCCTGTGGATTAGGGAACACCTTAAATGCCTCCCTTTTAGCTTCATTATTTCCTTAAAGACTTAGTATCCAAATAGCCAGGTTGTCGGCTGGGGTGGCAGTATATGAATGGGGAGGTGGGTGGCTGGGAGGACACAGTTCAGTCTACGACAGAAGCCTTCCCTCCACCCCATGCCCCTGCTGGCCAGGTGAGGCTGGGATATGCTTCTGTGACAAGCCAGAATCCCAGAGGCAGGACACGTGTGTTTGGGGTGGTTCTGGAAGGTAGTCTTGCTCCAGGCATTGACTCAGTCCTGGTCAACTCGGTTGTGGGAGGCCCAAGGGCAAGAGACACTGTGAAGGCAGCACACGATGCTGGCTCTCCCATGCTTTGGCCTGGATGTGGTGCACACCACTTGGACACCTGTCCACAGGTTGCATCTGGCTTGGTGACCGTGTCAAACTGAAAAGTCCTGGAAAATGAGATCCTGAGTATCTCCTAGAAAAGGAGAACCGAATGTTGGTGTGTGTAGTTGTGTCTCTCACAACCCCTGGAGGAGGAAGTTAATTGTAATATCAGTCATTCATTGGGTATTGGGTGGCAAGCATCATGCTAAATAATGCACATACAGTATTCAGTGTTTAGCACTAATCATTTTTAAGAAATTATTTTACTTCTTACAAATTTGGAAGAATAAGTTGTCCCAGGAGGAACAGGATACCTGAGCTTATAATTCACATAGTCGAGTGCCTGAAGTTTTTGAGTTGGTTACAGTTACCTTGTGAAGGAGGCTCAAGTGTCGAAAAATGAGCTGGGGGTGGGAGGAACTGCTGAAGGACCAGGCCCATCAGGGAGTGGGTGGCCTTCGAGCAGGTGGACAGTGAGGAACTCCCGAGTGAGGAAGGGTAAACGGATGTCTGATTTGCCTGCAATTTTGTGTCTCTCTGCCTGTGTGGCAGTTCCCTCCCAGGATCCCAGATCTTCAACAAAAGTTCTTGTACACAAAAAAGTTCCTGTTAGCTTTGTGGAAAGTGGTGGTGGTGGGGCAGATGTGGCTGGGAGTGGAGCCAGACCTGGGAGCAACTCCCCAGACTGACTCCGAACTGACAAAAAAAAAAAAAAAAAAAAAAAAAAAGCCATGAATGGAAAACAGACAAAAGCATCTCTTTCCCAATGTGTTAGAGAGGGGCTCCTGGTTCAGGTACTATGTAGCCTGCCTGCCCCAGGGGCTGTGTTTGATGCTTGCTGTTGGGTGGAGTATGGACTTGATCCATTGCATTTGCTGCCAGAATACTGAAGGGCTGACTGGGTTGCAGCAATGTGAATAATGGACTGTGGGGCCAGTGTTGTGGTGCAGTAGGTAAAGCAGCTACCTGAGATGCTGGCATCCCACAGGGGTGCCGGTTCGAGTCTTGGCTGCTTCATTTCCCATCCAGCCTCCTGCTAATGGCCTGGGGAAGCAGCAGGTGATGACTCAAGTACCTGGGACCCCACCACCCCACGTGGGAGACCCGGATGGAATTCTATGCTTTTGGCCATTGTCATCTGGGGAGTGACAAGTGGATGGAAGATCCCCCTCCCTCTCTGTCTCTGTCTCTGTCTCTCTCCCTCCCTCTCGCTCTCTGTATAACTCCATTTTTTCAAATAAACAAACCAATTAAAAACCAAGAATAATGGACTAAGTTCCCCTTGGGGTCTGGCATGTGCCAAAATGGACACGTATCTGCTGTTGCTATTGGGCTCCCTCTGTTCATTGTGTCTTGGACCATTTTTGCTTCAGTGACAGTAGACCTGAGACTGGATAAGTTACAGTAGACAGACTTTTCTTGGGGCACTGAACAAACCTTGAACACTCTGTTAGTGCATTCACTTTGCCCACACAGCCTAATCACCTCTCGTTGAGTCCTACCTCCCAGCACTACTGTGGCTGCCACCTGCTTCTTGGGAGAAGCATCCACTCCACAGCACGGGGTGTTGTCCCTGTCCATGGCAAACCTTAAAACACTTGGAAAGCCCCCCATCTCCCTGGTCTCTCTAGGTCAGTATCTGCTGCCTTGATCTGTTTCAATGCCACCAGTACAGTCCTGGCTAGGTGCAGCCCCTGTCATTTAGGTCATCAGTGCGTTTGGTTTTGAAGAGGCAACCATTTCAAAAGCAAATTAAAGGGAAATTCAACTCATTTCAATAAAGCAGATACTACAAGCTGTGTCAGTGGCTTTCCAAAAAGCATTTTTGACAACATATTTATTTATTTACTTTGCAAAAGAAAACACAGAACATAGGAGCAGTCCTGAACTCTTCTCCTTCTCTCTTTCCAAGTTGGGATGCTGGCTGGCCAGCAGTGGCACTCGCCAGAGTCCCCTATGAAAGCACTGGAGATTGCTTATTAATGTTCTCCCAGCAGATTGCCTGGTGCAGGACACACTGATTAAGGGTAACGAGAGGTCAGCCTGGGAGAGACGGTTAATAATCCATCACAGAACAGGACGATGGGGTTAAGAGCACTCTTGGTAAGGTTGTGTCTACAAAGTAATAAGCTGTCACAGGACAGCTGATTTAGTGGGGAATGCCGACAGCCTTGCGGTGCCGGGGATGGACCGTGGGGCAAAGTGGGGCCGGGAGACATGTTTTCCTCCCACAGGTGCTAGGACTACAGAAGTTGTGGAGTCAGTTATTTATCTCCCCAATACAAATAATCTATTGATGAAGGAAAAGAATGGTCAAGCTCTCATCTGAACAAATATGTACTAAAAGTATCAAATTATTAAAGGCATATTGGACATCTAGACACTTTTATATTTTACCTTAGTAAATATTTTTAAAATCAGTAAACTTTAAGATTTTACGTATGTCTTTATTTGAGAGGCAGAGAGAGGGCTTCCGCCCTTGGAGTCACTCATCAAATGCCTACACTGATTGGGCTGGACTGGGGCTACGGCTGAGAGCTGGAAACAGCCCATCTCTCCCACATGGGTGGCAGGAACTCAGCTGCTTGAGTTATTGCTGCCTCCTGGGCCGTGCATTAGCAGGAAGCTGGGATCAGGAGCAGAGCTGGGAGTCAGATCCAGGCACTCTGACCTGGGGTGTGGCCGTCCTCACCAGCTGCTTTACCCCAGACCAAATGCCCAGCCAGACTTTGTCACTATTTTGTGTTTACTGAAACATCTAGTACAGAGTCCCCCAGTTTCCCCTACTGCTACCACCTTGTATCACTGTAGTGCACTTGGTGCTGGGTCAATGCTGATGCAATGTTAACTACGACACATAGTTGCCATTAGCATTGGCTCTGCCCTGTGCATTGTCATCCTATGGCTTTTGATGAATGTAAATGTCACTCACAATTCCAGCATTGAACAGAATGGCTTCATTGCCTTAAGGTTCCCCTGTACATCACCTGTTTGTCGTCCTCTCCATCCCACGCCCCTGAATCCTGGAAGGCTTTTTTTTTTTTTAAAACTATCTTTATAGCTTTGCCTTTTCCAAAATGTTATATAGTTGGAATCAGACTGGCTTTTTTCACTCAGCAACACACATGCAAAGTCCTTCCATGTTTTTCCATGGCTTGACAGCTCTTTCCTTTTACCAGTAAACAGCATTCCGTTGTTTGGAAGTACCATGCATGATGGTGGCTTCCATGTTTTGGCAGTTAGGAACTAAACTGTTATAAACGTTCATGTCCAGGGTTTGTGTGGATGTAGGTTTTCAAGTCATTTTGGTAAATACACAGGAACACAAATGCTGGATTGTGTGGTCAGGGGGTGGTACCAAGCCAGCAGGATGCCTTTCACAGGGCACTGATGTCTTGTGATTTTGTTTGTTTTTATAGTGAAAGCCCTGGCCTCAATATTTTTGGAACCAAGTACTTGGAACAATTATGGACTTTCTATTAGTTCTTTTACCTATGTCCTACTTTTTTAAAGAAAGAAATCATGAAAAGAATATATATATAATTTTATTGTTATTGTTTATTATTTACTTATTAGTAATTTTAATGATAATAAGCCAAACTCAAAAATTAACTTTTTCACATATACTAATTTCTTTATTACTAGAATAATTTAAAATTTAATTTAAGCATTAAAAATTTTAATATATTGTTTCAAAATTGCTTTTCAGGATGCTATTAAACACTTGGTATTTGCATTTTTTCCTTCTTTTTAAAAATATTTATTTGAAAGAGTGGCAGAGACAGAGGGAGAGACAGAGAGATGTTCCATCTGTTGGTTCTCTCCAGAAATGGCTACAGTGGCTGGAGTGGGACAGGCTGAGGCCAGGAGCCAGGAGCCAAGAACTCCCTCTGGGTCTCCCACATGGTTAGGAGGGGCCTACACATGTGGCCCATCTTCTGCTGCCTTCCCAGGTGCATTAGCAGGGAGCTAAATCAGAAGTCAGGCCTCCAGCCTGCACTGTGGTGTGGGATGCTGGCGTCACAAGTGCAGGCTTAACTCATTGCACCATGGCACTGTATTACATACGTAGTTAAGACAAGACCAGGAGAGTAGCATTTTCTGGTCCTTTGTGTTTAACACGATGATCAGAACCAAGTCCACTGGGTTACAATTCCGTGGCCAAAACTGTGTCTAGACTTGAGGACTCCAGCTTTGTTTTTGTGGTGCCTTATCCATGAGACACCCTCTCTTCCCTACCGGAAGCTATCAGAAGTCTGTGTGCTGGTTCCAGAGTGGAGTGCAGTTGCGTTTCAGTCTGAGAAAGTGTTATCGGGCAGAGGAGAAGCAGTGGCTGAGACTTCTGAAAGCGGAGACCAGCTGCACACCTGAGGCTGCTGCAGGTGTTAGCAGAGTCCAGGGGAACTGTTAGAGTGATGGTGCCCTCCCTCCTGTCCTCGAGGGCTGAAAGGCTGTGGGCACCGGCACACGGCTGGATGCCATCAACATGCAGCAGACTCCCATCCCCCCCAGGGAAAGGGCAACCTTTTCACTCCCTGGCTCTAGTTCACTGGAGGGACTTTTCAGGCGTTTATTGATTGCAATTTGGTAGAAATTGTTAACACATCTGGGAGGGAAATGAGAAGTCTAAGTTTTTTAAGGAGAGCTTGGACCTGATGGTGATAATGCACCAAAAATACCCACACACTTGTTCAATTGGGGAAAAAATAATTTAAAAAAAATATCAGTTCTATGTCGTCAAGTCTCAGTAAGTTGTATCAGTGAAAGGCCAGAAAATATGCACCAAGATTGGACTTTTATGGAGTCTGGATCCAAAAAAAAGAAACACACACACACACACACACACACACACACAACGATGATATCCAGGGTGGACTTAGACAAGCAGTCACCAGGGGATTTCAACATCTGGGAAATGGGGCCAGGTGCATTCCTCCCTCTATTGCGGGATCTTATGTTTTGACCTGTAGTGCACATTTTTTTGTGATGGAAATGAATGTGATGTAGAGGTCTTAGGTTGAAGGAGAGAGAGGGCTCCTTTCTCGCTGTTTATTTGCCATAATGGATCCAGCTGGCCAGTGTTGTGTGTCTCTTAATTCCGTGTAAGAAGCCAGGATTATCTGCTGGAAAGCATATTTTGCGTGTTTTGGGGGAACAGCATTGAGTAATGGTTGCCCCAGAAGGTTGATGAAGAAGCTTCTGGAATCACCGGTACTGAGACAGGGAGGCCAACGCACCTGTTTGGATCAAGTGTAAGAGTGCATGGTAATTTCTCCAGTAGCCCTCTTGATGGACTGACTGTTCGGGCAGCCCGTGGGCTGGAGAGTGGAGATGACTGAGCATTATCTGTCCAGAGTGGCCCTGGTAGCCGGCGCTCATGAAGTCAGGGCTCCAGCACACCTCGCACAAAGCCAGAATGGGAAGGTTCCCTCTCCTTTCATACAGGTTTTGCCGCCATTGTTCTGGGTATTGCCTGAGAGTGTTTATTTCCACATGTGTAGAGCAACGCGCTGTGCCTCCTCTTGCCTGTTAAACTGTCACCTTGAGTATTTTTGGAAATATATAATCTACGGAAGACAGAGGGTGAGGCAGCGAATATTACAGGAGCAACGCTGGGCATCTCCTACCACTCGGAGAATGTTAATTAAAAGATAGTGCATTCGGTTGATTTTAATTGCCAAGCAACACTTAATTTTTTTTTCCTGACAAAAATGTACACAAACTGCTTTTGTGTGGAACCTGTTTCCTTTTTCACGAGGTATGTGTCTAATGAAGACATCAGCAGCCGGTGTGAGTGGAAGGCAGCAGGAACACAGCCCCCCTCCCCGCTCTGTGCCGTCATTTGTGGTGTCAGTATCTTTCTCCACTTCCAATAGCGTCAGCGATGCTGAGTGGAGAGCCATGTGGTTGTCAGAGAAACACAAGACGAGATTATTAGATCTTTCATAATTAGGCTTTGTGGATACCTGCCAAAGATCTAGCGCTCAATCCAAAAGTTCTTATCACATGGGCTTCTGCTGGCAAAGACTTGGAAACTGACAAAGGCAGTCCTGACGCTTGCTTCGCGTGATAACAAAGGGAAGAGGCATTCTGCCTTGAGTTCAGTGCAGACTGTAGTTGGAAACCCTGTGGTGGGTGAGGGGGTTCGCGAGCCCAGGTCTCCCGTGGAGCTCAGAGCCCCTCCTTGTCCTGCTGGCTTCCGTGTGTCTGAGTCATTTCACCGTCCAGCTGCTGACTAAGGCTGAAGGCTGGGTGAAGCTGCTTTAATGTGCCTGGCAAACCTTTTCCAGGTAGAGCCTGGCTCCCCCACCCCGGGGGAGCCCTCCCTGACCCCCCCCCCCCCAGCCCTTGGTCCCCACCTCACTGTGCATTTAAAAGGGGATCTCTGCAGGCCTTGGATAAACCTGGCAGCCAGAAGCGGGGGCTGCAGGCGAAAAGCAAGCGTGCAGCGCGGATGGCTGTTTTGACAAACGGTCGTGTGTTTTGCTGCCTGAGTATCTGGCAGCGCAGGTGAAGCATTGTGCTGCTGGTATCTTGGCTCGCCACTCGCTCTCAGGCTCTGCAGGGAGTGCCGGGCCATCCCTGCAAACGTTCCCAGCAAAGCTGTGAAAACAAACGAGGCAGATTACTTGGATGGGCTCCCCAGCTTTGGCGTGTGAGCTGCCCTGGCTGCCCCCGGTCCTCAGTCCTTTTCCATTCTTTTATCGGGCGGCGCACTTATCAATGGACACAAGGTCTTCTCAGGTATTTTTCTGTGTCTTCTTCTGATTAGGCCACATGGAGCAGGATCTTTCCTTTTTGGACTTGACATCAACGCTGATTTGCAGATTCTAATCTCCAAGTGCAATCTATAATTTATTCTTTGTTTAACAAAATGAAGACAGCTTTCATTATCATTTTAAAAAGCAATGCATGCTCACCATGGGGAGAGTAGACAATGCAAATTTACACAACAGGAGTGATTTGAAGTATCCATGTGTTGTGTCTGGGTTATTTTACGTGGCCAGACAGCTGTCCATAATCCATGGTACAAGATAAACTGAAATTCCTCTGACTTGTGCCATGGCAGATAAGGGCCATCAGTTGGTTTCTTTTTGCAAAAAAGTGGAGTTTAGTTGGTGTAAAGAACCCCAAGTTCTGAGCATTTGCAAAGAGAACTTAACACTGACTTCACTTTGTTTTTTTTTTTTTTTTTTGTCCTCCTCTGGTTTGAAGTGAGAGCCAACCTGGGATAAAGAGAACTTGGGTGCCTTTTGAGGTAAAATCAGAGCGAATTAGAAAGAATGATTACACCCTTCTTTAATCAAAGGCTCCAAAGATGATGTTTCTCTCTTAAGAAACATCAAGGACTGGGCTTTGAAAATAACTTTCCTATTTTCTTGAGTATTTCAGAGCAATAGCACATCTTAAGGGTTGTCATTTGTTCTTAACTATCAGACTCTGGTGTCAGTCTTTTGTCTGAGCCCGTCCTTCAGTGCACCACAAGGCATTGAGCTTGCCCTTGCTTTCTTGTGAACACCCAGAAGCTGTCAAGTGACTAATGCTCTTGGAATCTCACCGAGACATTGATTCTGCCTCTGTTGCTGCCAGCCTATGTTCTCTTTTGTGGCACATAACAATATAGGTAGCATATCTAAAGTATGGCCCTGACAAAGAAGGACTTAGTCATGGCATCATGACTGTGTTTGAAATAATAATTATAAAGGGATTAAATATACCACTTAACAGATCTGCCACAGACCCTTGGGTAGGTTGTGCACTGCACAAGGCCCAGAGATCCATTCTCATTTTAATCTATACAAACAAGTTTAAAAGCAACAGTGTCTGCTTGTGTGTTTATGATGAGTCAAATGCACTAGTTAATTTGAAATACTAGTAAGTTAGGTGTGAAAGAAAAAACTTTACATAGCAAGTGTGTATTCCAACAGTTGACTTCTACTCCTTTAGAGAATTTTAAAAATGAGAGCAACTTATCTGAAATTATTTAGTTGATTAGTATTAACAGTGTTTCATGCTGGAATCATTATTTTTTGTGTAGATAATCCATTGTTGAAAATAGATAGGCATCATCAGTTCTTAAAAGATTTAGATTGATGAGCAACTTTAAAAAATAAACTTTCTGTCTGCTTCCAGGAACCTGATTGGTTGAAGTCTTCACAGATGCAGGGTCTGGTACCTTACTTTGGGGCATAATAGAAACAGGAATAGGAAACGTGTTTTTGTCAGAAACTAAAAACATGTATTTGTTTCTTAACCTGAGACACTTAAAAATTCGTAGAAGCCATGATCTTAGTAGTGCCAGATTTCTCCTGATTTCTGGCTTTTCATTTACTTGTTTGTGCCCAACTTAATTAGAAAATGATACAATGACACTGTCCACATCACCTGGCAATTTCATTGCTACCAGAGTTGCTGATTGTGGAAAATGAGGCTAGATTTGTTTTCTTCTAGAGTTAAGACTTCTTTGAGTCTGAAAGTCCCCGCACTCACTGACTCTTTATTAACCATAGGTGATCTTAAAGGACACTTGACATTCAGGATAGCATGTCATGTGTACAGGAAACGATGAGGACTTTTGAGTTAAAATAAAATGTGAGCCTTTTCATTCTAAGTTTATATTAGTCAGTTGACTTTCCAGCTTAAAATATAAAGTGAATAGTCTCAATTTCATAATATTTCTTCAGAAATTGCACAAATGATATAACATTTCACCATCATTGCACTTCACTGAATGATATTTGATGTTAGATTTGCTAAGATGAAGATATTCTTTAAGCTATGTAGATTAAAAAAATCCTCAGTTTTGACTTACATGGGAATCCAGTGCTTCTACCATTGCTGTTTCACTGAGAATAGCTGCTCACTGTATCAAACTGTTACTTATTACCATTTTGATTTCTCTTTAACTCACCCCTTTACCCTTTCTAGAATCTAGACCATAAATTATATTAAAAAGCAAAATCTACTTTGTTTCATTCTCTGAACATTATGTGTTCTGTATACTGAATAATTAATTATCTGTTGATTACCTGTAGTTAATGCTATATAAATAGTCAACAGGACAGTAGAATATATACACCCGTATTAACAAAGTGACTAAGTATTTAATTAGAGGTAGCCTGTTTGTTATAAACAGCATGAATCCGTCTGCATATGATACATGTATAAAATACCTTTGAAGAGGTGGTGGAACCCTGAGCCGTTTCGTAAAGTCAGCCTGGACATGGATGGTGCGGTGTGACTTCCTTTGGGCAGGTCAGTGTAAGGTTTAACTCCCTTCCAACTAGAAGCACAAAAACACCAACTTCTATAATCAAGGCAGGCACTTCCCTAAGCCAATAGTTAGATCATGTTTTCAAATGGATGCAGAGTTTAGATATGGACATTTTTGCTACTAGTCTTTTAATGGTTCTGTTTCATTATTCCTTGAAACACTGGAGTTTAGGTAAAGCAAAGATACAGAATGCTTACAATCTTTGGGTAATCTTTTAATCAAATGTGAGCCATTTATGAAGAAGGAGTACTAATTAAGGTTTTGGACAACTTAGTATTTTTGTTGGCCGAGTTCTTGGTCACCGTTCCCAGGATCCAGAGAGGCAGTTCATACCAGGCTCGATTTTCGAGCCACAACAAAGCTTGCCTGGATATATGTGGCTTTGATTGGAGAAGATAGCGAGCATATTTCTGCAGAATGCTCATAATTACCTGTTTTTCTTGGCAAAAGTAATTTGAGTGCATTACGGTCTGAAATGCTATTTTTTTGTGTGTGTGAAATTTGTTATTTTAAACCATATTCATTGTGTATGTACTCATTTTACAAAGCAATTTCTGAAGCTGGGGCTAGGACAAAGTCTCTGGTTATCAATTAGGGTTATTTTGTAAAATAAAACCATTGCATCACATTACATTTTACCTGTGCACAGAACTACCTGAAAGCGAGCTGAATGCAAATTTCCTTGCCTTTATATAGTGTAAATAAGGTTCAGAGCATGTGTTCAGAGTAATTGTTTTACCTGACAGTAATGACATGCTAATGATGTTGGAACAGTTCAGACCTCATAAGTGAATAACCTTTTTGCACTCTAAGTTGATTTTCCCCATGAATTAAATTAAAATAGCACTGTGTGGTGAAAATTATTAGGTTGGTCCACTAACAGGGTTTCATTGAACCCTCTTTCTTCTTTTGACTTTCAGTATAGTGTTAGATAAATTGGGCAGGAATTTGGTTTGGTTAGGTTTATATATAAAATATATATGTTTATTTTCTCAGAAAAAATGGAGTTTGTAAATATCATAGCAAAGGTTTTCTCAGATTTTGGGTGGTAGCAGTGTCAGGCATTAATTCAGATGTTGCATAAATAGACTACAAAATGTCTCAAGGTTGAGAAAAACTTAGGTTGTATTTGCAATCAAATTTATTTTTAATGTTTGATATTTTTTAGTTTGTATATATTTCTTCTAGGAGCAGATATGCAAGTATTGTATTGCTTTTGGGTTATGTGGTAATAGTTTATTAGATTCACAAAGAAATTTCCAAAGGGAATATGCCATAAACTTCTGAAAAAAAGATCCTTCAGAAATTATCTTTTTCAAAAAGTAGAATTCCAGATTTCAGGAAACAGCAAGCCGAAGCAGCTGCAAGAAACATTCAAGTTGAAATTTTCATCATCTTTCTATGAAAATGAACTTGGTGGTCATCTTGAGGTCATGATGAAATTCATTGGGCTTTATTTGGAAAATTGCTTTCCCCGCGAGCAGGGTCTCAGCTCTTCATCCAGGTGGGTTGATCCGCACCCTCAGCTCCTCCCTTATAATACTTAGAAGATTACTATTTGCTTAATAAAGTGGGTGCAGTGTCAAAGAAATCATTCCGTGTTGAAGAAGCAGTCCTTGCAATGCGCTGTGCCAGGGTTCTCAAAAGCTTCCCAGTTTCTTCAAGCTTCGCCTCCTGAAGTCGGAGCTGCGAAGAGGCAGGGACAGGCCAGCGTAGTCTGCAAAGTCCACACGCAGAGCACCAGCCTTTGGGCAATCCAAGGGGCCTGATTTACACTTACAGAGACCCTTGCTGCCTCCTTGCTTCTGAACGCCACTTCTTGTACGGGACTTCCACGTTTACAAATCACAAACCGCATTTTCGCTTGAAAAAAATCCTTGAATCCACGCTTCTGCAATGACCATGCCCCTGTTTTCCTCTCTCCAGCGTTTAAGTTTTGTGGTCTTGGGTGATAACTTTAAAGGCTATTGTGAAATTGAATTTTTGTCGTTCTGATTTGCTCCTTGTAAGAGGAAATGCAGTGTATTTTTATGTAAATGGAAGCAAGAACTTAGAGCGCCTGTGGCTCCCTGGAAGGGAAGCTGGGTCCCTTTCTCTCTGTCTGGATGAGGCCTGAGGACAGCAACGCCCCTGAGCTCAGATTCACTCATCCCGTAAATCATACACTGACAGTTTGCTGTTCTGGTTTGGAAGCCGATCCTAAAGCTGATTCGCTCACACAACCCCTGGTTTTCAATGTCTCCAGTGTGGTAATAGCCAGTTTGCAGCTACCTGGATCTCCTGGGTGACAGCAGGCGGCCAGTTCTGAAGGGAAGCCGGCCAGGCCAGCATCCTGCAGCCTGGCCGGCTTCTCTTATCTCGCTTCATGTCAATGGAGCAGTATCTTGCTTACACAGCCAGGATCTGTGGCCCCCAGCGAGTTTTAGTTGCTCGGCTCTATCTTTATTTCTTGTACCTGGATATCGGTTGCCTTTAAGTTGGGAAAAAAGGCTGTAATCTCCCTTGATAAGGGCTTCTGGATGTCCAGCCTCAGCAGGCAGGAGCTGCAGACAAATCTGCTGGTAGGAGTTGCCTTGAGGGAAAAGATAACGGAAAAATCTACACTGAAAGCAAAAGGCTGTGTTTAAAGTCAATAGGATGAGTGGAATTTAGGCAGGAAAGCAGCATCTAAATCAATTGAGTCCCTTGCTTTTTCTCCCTGCCAGTGGGCACGACCAGCGATACCTCCCTGTGTGTGCAGACCGCAGCCGTCTGTAAGCTCTCTCTTGCAGATCAAAGCCAGCTTGAACACTAACTTATCATGGAACCGGATTTGCGATCCTGATTGCTCTCAGTTCCTTTTGGTCCCTTGGAGTTTCCAACCTTCAGAGGCAGTGCGAAGCCTGGACTATCACCTGACAGAGGGTCAGCCGCGTGTACTTTGGTGTCAGAGTGTAGGATGTCCTGTAGCATCTTGGGGAGCTGTGTGGTCTCTGGGAAGGTGCCAAATACTCTGTGCTTCAGTGTTCTTCTCTCACAGGGATATTGGAAGGCTTACATTCGTGACCTGATACAAGGCACTCTTAGCAATGCCTGGGACACAGGAAGCTCTGTTTGTACAGGCCATCTCGCTACTTCCCATCCATGCTGGGAGGCTAGAGACATTCTTATCTGTCTTCTAGTTCCTTTGAAAGCAGAGCCATGCAGTGGCGCGGTGGGTTAAGCAATCTGCAATACAGGAACATGGGTTTGAGTCTTACCTGCTTTGCTTCTGATGCAGCTCCCTGCTAATGCTCCTGGGAAGGAGCAGATGATGGTCCAAGTGCTTGGGCCCCTGCCATCTATTTGGAGACTTGGATGGCGTTCCAGGCTCTTGGTCTCAGCCTGGTCCAGCCATAGCTGTGGCAGCTGCTAGAGGAATGAACCAATGGATGGAAGACCTCCCTGTCTCTCTTTGTCTCTCCTTCTTTTTGTAACTCTTTTAAATAATAAACAAAAAAAAATTTTTTTTGACAGGCAGAGTGGACAGTGAGAGAGAGAGACAGAGAGAAAGGTCTTCCTTTGCCGTTGGTTCACCCTCCAATGGCTGCCACGGACGGCGCGCTGCGGACGGCGCACCGCGCTCATCCGATAGCAGGAGCCAGGTGCTAGGTGCTTTTTCCTGGTCTCCCATGGGGTGCAGGGCCCAAGCACTTGGGCCATCCTCCACTGCACTCCTGGGCCACAGCAGAGAGCTGGCCTGGAAGAGGGGCAACCGGGACAGAATCCGGCGCCCCGACCGGGACTAGAACCCGGTGTGCTGGCGCCGCAAGGCGATAAACAAATCTTAAAAAAATTCCAGGCCCCTGTGATTTCAAAGCTTTCCATATTCTTTCTGTTGTAGGATCTCTATAATCTTGAGCAAATCTCCTCTGCTGGTTGGTGAGTTATTTACTTTCTGCTTATAAATATTATTTTTAGTATATTTTTAGGTGATTAGTCTAAAAATAGTGAAATGAAAAACAATTTAAGGATAAAAAGAAAAAATTACATTGAAGAATAATTCAAAAAGTTAAAGTTCTAGCACAAGAACATCTACAAATTTTAGTTAATACATTTTAGTTTCTGCTAAAGCTTCATTTTTAAGAATAATACTCTACATTTGTACATATGCAAGAAAATTCAGTGAAAAATGAGACCAGAGCCAGCAGTTAATTTCCAGTCTGAAATTGTAACTACTAAAACAGTTCTTTGTTTTTGTTCCCCACTCTTTGCTCTGTTGAAGGTGTGTGTCTTCTTATTTAGCAGAGGTGTGGGATCCCAGCAAGGGAAGACACAACTCTTGAGACTGGGCCAAAGACACCAGCAGAGCTCATGGACTGATTCTGAGACATCCTGCTATAACTAATAACTACTAGAAGTAGAGGAAAGATTAACTAACCACAGAAAAGTCTAAATTATAACCTTGAAGCCAGGTATAAAATGTATAGTATTTAATATACACTGTTGTTCAGACTACTTAATATATTATGCAAGAGCTTAATGAGAGATATGACTGTAAAATTAAGTAGGGATAAAATCAAATTCTAGCCTCAAATTCTTGATGATGCATATTTGTTAAAAAATGTGATATTCTGTGAAGGTACATCAAAAGTTTTGAATCAGAAAGTGACTGGACTGAATTCATTGCTGATGGATACCAACCCAGCGGGCACCACAGCAAGGCTCCTTAGGGTGGCCCTGGATTGGTTGCTTTTGGTTGAGTTTTTGATCCAACAGGTGTGATTTGTAGTTAACATAAACAAGAAGTAAGGCCTTTCCTCTTTATAGTCTCAAATTTTCAATATGCATATGGCAGTGAGACAGGGTAGAAGAAGTAATTCACCCTCAATTCTGGTCCGCTGTCTCTACCAGCTTGAATCATAGGGATCTTTGATATATATATTGGGAGGTAGATGCATTGCCAACTTCATGTGTATGTCTTCTTTTTTTAAAAAAAAATTTTTATGTATTTGAAAAGCACAGTTGGGGGGTGGGACACAGAGAGAGATCTTCCATCTACTAGTTCATTTCCCAAATGGCCACAACGACCAGGGCTGGGCCAGGCCAAAGCCAGGAGTGCAGGGGGCCAACATAGAATAGCAGGGTGTCCTGAATAAAGTCATTTAACTTTCAAATATCTCAGTTTCTTCATTCCATAAAATAGGGTTGTTATGAGTGTTCAATAGGTTCACGTTTGTAAAAATATTTTGACAAGTGCTTGGCCCATGGCTAGTGCTCTACATGTAAGCTAACAAGAACAAACAAAATGAAAGAGCACACAGATGAAAACCTAACGTACTCAAGAGAGTTATTTTTAGGAATCATCAGGCTAGTTCGAGGCAACTACTAGGCCATCCAGGCCCAAGGTCGTTCGGCTGATGCGGCATGGAAGCTGGGAGTAGGAAGAGAGCATTGTTGGAAAGATCTTGGTGAGGGCAATGGTGTAGGTGTTTAGATTGTGGATGAGAAGTGGGGATCAAACAAGAATCCAGATGATTGGAACTCCCTGCTGGGGACAAGGCTGGTGCCACAGACAGAAGTTGTAAATAGGAGTTCATCCATTTTGGAGCTGGGGCTCTGGAGGACTTCCAGGGAAGTGCAGGACAGCACAGGCAGAGATGGAGTTGTGAGATGACTCTGTGAGAGTGGTAAGCAAGTAGGTGGAGTAGAGGGAAGAGGTCCCAGGAATGATGGGCCGAGGGCAGTGAGGCAGAAGACTTCTGGAGACATAGCGGGTCATGTAATCAAGAGAGTCAGGACAGCCCAATTGCCTGTAATTCCTGGGGAAGGAGAGTTTGAAAAGGGTGGTGTCAGTCATTCGACCCAGAACGGAGAAAAGGCCACTGTTCACGGCCACTGAAATCATTGGTGACTCATGAAGATCATTGAAGCATCAGATACCCAGCAGATAACAGTGTATATGTAGGCGTGGTAAAGTCAGGGGCATTTGTGTAGCCTGTTTATTAAAAGAAGATTGTGTGTTGGCCAATGATTTTGGAAATGTAGACTGCAGAGGGAGCTGGCTGAGGGTAAGAATGCTGTGTTCCACCCTACCGTGGCATCGCACTATCAAGAACGACATCTTAGACACACAAAGTCGGACAAGCGTGTTCTGGGCATCCAAGGGGGTGGGGAGGGAGGCGGTTCTGGCAGGCAGGTGGTTTCCCAGCATTCTTTGTGTTCCCTGATGCACAGGGCCTCTCAGAACCTGGCTGGCTGAGTCTGTCTTCTGAAGAACTTCCTTGCTCATTTATGTGTGCATGAGGTTCACTCTGGGACCTTGTTCCCATGGGCACTCTGGGGTCCAGCTTTCCAGATTCTGTGTCTGTCAGTCTAAGCCAGGCTCCAGGAATCTGCACTGAAAGACACATATTGCATTTTTGAATGCATGATGCAGTCGCCAGGTTCAAAGGGCATAGGGTAGAAAAGTGCTTCCTCCATGTGCTCCTAGGCCACTCCGAAGCCTTCCCTCTTATCGGCTTCCTTTGTAACCTAAGGGAACTTTAAAAAGTTCATTGCCTTTTGTTCTTGTTTTTAATGAATAAGGAGACCTCACGTAAAAATAGGATCGTAGGGTAGGAGTGCAGTTGAAGGAGAGAGTGAACGACCCCAGGTAGCAGGGGGAGAATCCGTGGCAGGTTGAACGTACAGCTATGATTCATGGTTAGAATGAACACGAAGTAAAGCCTCTCCTCGTTATGTTCTCAAATTCTCAAAATGCAGATGGCAGTGAGACAGAGTGGAGGAAGTAATTCACCTTCAGTTCTGGTCCCTTGGCTCCACCAGCTTCAGCAGTAGAAATCTTCAATATTTCTTGGGGGGGGGGGGTTAGGGTGAGGGTGGCTACCTTGCCAACTACAAGTGAATTTCTTCTTCTTCTTTATCTCCTTCTCCTCCTTCTTCTCCACTTTTATTTATTTGAAAGGCACAGTTACAGAGAGAGAAAGAGATCTTCAATCTGCTAGTTCACTCCCCAGATGACTGTGATGGCCAGGGCTGTGCCAGGCTGAAGCCAGGAAACAGGAGCTTCTTTTGGGTCTTGTATGTGTGTTCAGGGGCCCAAGGACTCGGGCCATCTTCTGCTTTCCCAGGCCATAGCAGAGAGCTAGATTGGAAGTGGAGCAGCCAGGTCTCGAACTGGCGCCCATATGGGATGTCAGCACTGCAGGTGGTAGCTTAACCCGCTTTACCACAGTGTCAGCCCCTATATTTTTTCTTTTAAAAATATTTATCTTCATCTACTTGAAAGGCAAAGTGATGGGGGCAAGGGATGGGAGGCCCAGGGAGAAGTGAGTGGTTGGTGGAGGGAGAGAGACTGAGATTGTCTATTACTGGTTCACTTCCCATAACAGCTAGTGTTGGACTAGGCCAAGACCAGATCTCAGAACTCCATCCTCATCTCCCACAAGAATGGCAGGTGCCCAAGCACTTGAGCTATCGCTGTCTGCCTCTCAGAATGCATTAGGTGGGAGCTGGACCAGAAGAGGAGTAGCCCAGACAGGAGTAGGCACTGTGGTACGGGACGTGGGCATCTCAAACTGTAACTTAACCCATTGTGCCTTAACAGCATCCTTGAATGTTTCTTCTTCATTATTAATTTTCTATATTCTAACCTTATTGAATAAAGAATGATTAAGCTCTTGCCCCTATGGTACTCTGAAAATATGAAGTGTATTTGTCTTTCCTGCTTTTTTCATTGGATACTATGCTGGGTGCTCGCACATGGCATTTAACAGGCATCAAAACTATGACTTCACAGCACTGGAACATTTTAGATTCTTTGGTTCTGCCTTATTCTATTTTTCTTCCTTACCCTCCATGTATTATTTTGGGGGGTATTTATTTATTTGAGAGTTACAGACAGAGAGAGGGAGATACAGAGAAAAAGGTTTTCCATCTGCTGGTTCACTCCACAATGGCCAGAGCTGGGCTGATCTCAAGCCAGGAGCCAGGAGCTTCTTCCAAGTCTTCCACATGGGTCCAGGTTCCCAAGCCCTTGGGCCATCCTCTACTGATTTCCTATGCCATAGCAGAGAGCTGGATCGAAAGAGGAGCACCCAGGACTTGAAGCAGCGTCCATATGGAATGCTAGCACTGCAGGCTGCGGCTTTAGCCTGCTAAGCCACAGCACCGGCCCCCTGCTCTCCACATTTTAAATAACTCTTTTGTCAACAACATTGTCAGTGTTGATGCTTCAAAATATCCTGTAAAGGCAAATGACTCTATCACTAGGGAGATTTTCTAGTTCTGTTTTTCCTTTTTTTTTTTTTTTAATATTTGTTTTGTTTATGTGAAAGGCAGAGTTACAGAGAGAGGGGCAGAGAGAGAGCGAGCGAGCGCACGATTGGTTTGATCTTCCACTTGCTGTTCAGTCCCCAAATAGCCACAACAGCTAGGACTGAGCCAGGCCAATGGCAAGAGTCTGGAACTCCATGTGGATAGACCAAGCATTTGGGACATCAGCTACTACTTTCCCAAGCCCATTGGCAGGGAGCTGGATCCGAAGTGGAACTGCTGGGACTTGAACCAGCGCTTCCATGGGGTGCCAGCGTTCCAGTGCCAGACCAGGATTTTCTAATTCTTGACATATTTTTGGTAAAGGTTGTTATTCATAGACATTGACAATAAATATTGAAGATTCTCAGGTGGTTTGTATAGCTCTGCTTTGGGCTTTATGGTTTAGTTTCTTTGAGGCTTCTCTTATTTTGTAGTGATTTTTGAAAGAAAAATAATTTTGGAAAGGTCTAGCTTACAAATCAGTTTAGAGTGAACTTTTCTCCTCAATTCTAATTTAAGGTCTCATGCAAAAGCTCAGAAGGGAACCGGCTCAATTAAGGAATACTCCCACTGAGATTGATCAGAATTCACAGGACTTGCTGAGACCTAGTGAGAAATCACAGAAGTTCACGATGAGATGCGCTGGGATTCAGATTCAGGTTGAAGAGTAAGCTTGGATGCCTAACAGAGACTGCATGTTTCAGAGGAAAAAAGGAGGGAGGGGAATAGGAAGGAAAAACTCAGTTTTCTTTGGAAGGTTTCTCTTTTTAAATTATATTGAAGATAATGAGTTTGCTGACACTCTGATTATAGATGTGCACTTTTTAAATCCAGCAGCATTTAGATCAATTTATCTTTTAAATTTTGAAAATGCCCTTTGGGGGAGTCAATTTCAGTTGAAAATAAGCTTAATTGGAGAGATGTATAAAATAGAGTGATTTTTCACTAGAAAGTGAAAGGAATCTTATTTATTTATTTAACTTATCCTCCCCCCCCCCCGCAAAGAAACTTTTTATTTATGGAATACAGACTTCACCCACTTCATAAGTACAACTTTAGGAATATAGTGATTCTTCCCACCATACCCGCCCTCCCACCCAAATTCCCACCATTCCTCCTCCTCCTTCTCCCATGCCCAGTCCCATTCTCCACTAAGATCAATTTTTGATTAACTTTATACACAGAAGACCAACTCTATACTAAGAACTCAACAATTTGCATGGAAAACAAAAAGCAAAACAAAATAAAACAAAAAACTATTCCTCAACAGTTGAGACAAGGGCTGTTCAAAGTCATTGAATCTTGAAGTTGATATCACTTCTTTTTTCTTTGATTTTTAGAAAATTAATTAACTTTAAAGAAGCATCCAAGAATGATACATCTTTTGCAAGCACTTAGACATAATTATAATACAACTTTTTGAGTACTGAGGTCCTGCATGGGAAGTAAGTACACAGTGACTCTTGTTATTAATTTAACAATTAACAGTCTTATGTATGATGTCAGTGATCACTTGAGGTTCTTGACATGAGCTGCCTAGGCTGTGGAAGCCTTTTGAATACACAAACTCTGTCAGTATTTAGACAAGGCCATAAACAAAGTAGAATTTTTCTCCTCCCTTCAGAGAAAAGTACCTCCTTCTTTGATGACCACTTCTTTCCACTGGGGTCTCACCCACTGAGGTCCTTCATGTAGGACATTTTTTGCCAAAGTGTTTTGGCTTTCCATGCCTGATGTGCCCTTGTGGGCTTTTCAGCCAGACCAGAGTGCCTGAAGGGCTGATTCTGAGGTCAGAGTGCAATTTAAAGTGATTGTCTTAATCTTCACAATCTAGTGTTGAAGTGTATTGTTTTGGGGGTATCATTTTGTGTTCCTTATTCTTGTTTCTTGATTTGATACATTTATTATTTGGCATTTGTGGAGATACTCATTGGTTTCTTCTTTGTTTTTTTGCTGTGGTGGCTTTTATCTTTAGACTGTGTGTGAATTAATGGAGTGTCTGCTTTCAGAGAATACCTGAAATACATGTGGTGGGTGTGGCCAGGGAGCTCTGTTCAGTGCTCCAGGGTTTAAGGGAGTATCAAGATGAATCCTAGGTTGGACAAGTAATCCTAGGTTAATCAAAGGGGAGGTTTTTCTGTTCTGTTTGCGTAGACTCAGCTCATTTCCTCTCCTCAAAGGAGATCAGTGGCTGGGTGTTAGCCCCCGTGGGTATAATATTCATCCGCACTTCCACAAGGAGCACAAAAAGGATCTGTGCAGTCCTCGTGTAAGCAGATTCCCTCCAATATCCCTCACCAGGGAACCAGGGAGCCCTGAGTATGTGGAGCCTCCCACAGTGACTGCCCAAAGTCCCAGCCACACCCTGAGGCTTCACTTGTAGCCTCAGTGTTTTCAAAGCCCTGCAGTCTGTGTGTCCTGGGAAGCCTCCCACAGTCAGGAGCACCCAGCCCCCTGTTAGTTCTTCCTACCAGACTCAGGAGTCTCTGCTTGGCTGGTTGCTGGGTGTGGACATAAGCTGGCTCAGCTGTTACGTGTGTCCAAAATTGTGCCCACTCTCTATAGGCTTGTTACTAAATGGCAAAGCAGGGTGATCAGGCAGGAAGAATGTGCCTCCTCCTTTTTTTTCCTCCTCTAGTTTTGCAGGTACACGATCCCTCACAGGGCTCCAAACCAGATTCCCTCCAGGATTTTCTTGCAGCTTTATCGCCAGTGGCTTCGGCTGCTTCAGTCTGGTTTCACCTCTCTCCAAGGCTGGTGTGGAGGTGCTCAGCTCTGGGGTCCTGATCTGTGTCCACACCCTCCACCTAGGCCACTGTGTCCCTCTAATTTATGTGGAGTTTCCTCTCCCGTTTTCTCTCTAACTCTTCCCTGAGACTGCACTCTCTCCACATTTTTTGAATTATCTTCTCCTAGACTAGAGCAGTAAGCTCCCTATGTACTCTGCCGTCTTAATCCAATCCCACCCACCCTTCTGCTCTTACAGCCAATGTAGAAGGCCTGGTGTGATCAGAGCAGCATTCACACAAAACAGAAAATGATCAAAGATCCTGGCCCCTCTTCTCCATACGTTTGCTAATGCAGAGACATACACCATCTTCCTAGCTCAGACTTGGCCACCTATCCAACTGCAGGATCCCCCAGAGAGTGGTCTTGTTAATTGTTTTTTTAAAAATTTATGTATTTGAGAGGCAGAATTAGAGAGAGGGAGAAACAGAGAGAGCGAGCGAGAGAGAGAGGTCTTCTATCTGTGGGTTCACTCCTCAAATGGCTATAATGCCTGGAGCTGTGCTTATCTGAAGCCAGGAGCCAGGAGCTTCTTTTGGGCCTCCCAGATGGGTGCAGGGGCCCAAGAACTTGGGCCATCTTCTACTGCTTTCTCAAGTGCATTAGCAGGGAGCTGGATCAGAAGTGGAGCAGTCGGGACTTGAACCAATGCCCATATGTGATGCTGGTGCAGCCGGTGTTGGCTTTACCCACTATGGCACAGTGCTGACTCCACAGATCTTCCTTAGAGAGGCCAGGATTCATATGGGGCCAGAGTACTTGATCTGTTATGTTTGATCTGTTGTGCTTGATCTGTTGTAGGCAATGATTTCTAAATCACTTCTGAGCGTTTCTGATGACAAGAGACAGCTTATTGCTGAGTTAGTGGAGAGCAAACTTGATACGAAAGGAATTTCACCAAAGAACTTGAGAATTTTCCTTGTCAATGACTATTTTAAAACCATGGACAAAGTTGTATAACTTTATTATAGGATAAAATGCTCCTTTGGATAACATGCACTCAAAAAGTTGTTTTTTTTGTTGTTTTTTGAATGATAGAGACAGAGACACACACATACAGATTTCCCATTCACTTGTTCATGTTCCAAATGTCCTAAACAGCCAGGGTTTGGCCAGGTTGAAGTCAGGAGCTGGGAACTTAGTTGAGGTCTCCCCTATAGTGGCAGGGACCGAAATACTTGAGTCATCAGCTATAGCTCCCAGGGTGCATGTACGAGGAAGCCAGAATGGGAAGCAGAGCCAAGACCTGAACTCAAGTAATCCAATATGGGATGCCACCAACATCTGTAAAAAGCAATTTAATTTCAGTATTTTCCGTCCCAATAAGACAACATTTTGTTATGTATACTTATCTATTGCATCAATATTAATATTTTAGATTTGCTTTATGGTGAATGTAAACAAAACATGAAATGTTTAGAAAATGTTTTGTTGATAAATATTGGGAAAGTTTTCCCTTTCAGAAACATTGTTCCTTAAAGAGAAGCTTAAAAACTCATTAGTTCATCCCTTTTAGAAATGTCACTCATTTTTCCATGACGATTCATGACTTATTTGGTGTAAGCAAGTTTAGCCATCATTCAGGAAGCTGTAAAGCATTAAAATTATTTTTGGTTTTTATTTATCTGAGCAGGAAATAAACGGACATGAAATCATTTTAAAAGTTCTTAGGAGAAATCATCTTCTTTAGACAGAAAATGCAGCCAATATTTCTTTCTGTCTTTAATGTTCAAATTTGGAATATTTTCTTCATATAGCTGACAATGAGTTTTGCTGTAAGACCAAGGAGATTTTCAGTATGCAGGCTGGGTAATGACTGTTGTGTTAACCTTGGCCTCTGCTCATTTGGAGAATACATTCCCATTGCCTTGTCTCGAGGGTCAGGGGTTTCTCCAATAACCACTTTTCCTCTAGGCTCGATTCCTCTCCCCATTTTGGAAACACACCTTCCAGTGTCCTGAAATATCAAACAGATACTTTTAGAAGTTCTAGCTATACCACTTGGTTTTTCCTCTTATTCTTTTGCCCCATTACTTTTACTCTGATTAAAGTAAAACAGACAAAAAACACTAAAAGCAACTAAACACACCATGTTAACAACTCAACTTCTGCACTATTCAAGGAGCCTTCCATGGTGAATGGCTCCGAATGATGCATTTGCATTAGAATGACGCCTCTTTAGTTTTCTTGTAGAACCTTAAAATCACAGTACTTCCTTAACGGAAGCCCGGACAGTGTATGGTTTGTCAAATCACCACAGTTTGTATAAGTGGGTCTTTACTTCTGTGTGAATTGGTCTCTTAGAATAGCTTTAGAATCTACAGAGAAAGGAGACCCTTCCCCCACTGTGTATAAATGTCTGCACACATGCGTGTGTATGTGTGTGTGTGCGTGTGTGTGCATGTCTACTTAACAGCAGTGTTATTGTGGAGTACCAGAATTTACAATTTACAGTCACCAATGCGTGCCTGGACCTGCTACATGGCTCATTAGTAAGGGGAGAATTTAAACAGTGCTATAAAATTGGCTATAAGTCCTCCAGCACGGGGAATCTTTTCTCTTGATGTATCACATACTATTTTTCAATTGTGGCAAAATACAAATAATATATCTACCATTGAAATTCTTTGGCATTGTACACAAATGGCATAAAATGCATTCACAGTGCTTGGTAACCATCACCACCATCTGTATCCAAACTGTTTTTTAATCATCCCAGACATTAGACAGTAATTCCCCCTTTCTCCTCCTTGCGTATAGCCTCTGTTGACTTCTCTTTCTGTCCTTATGACTTTGCTATTTCTATGTACCACGAATAAGTGGAATCACACAATTGTCCTTTTGAGAGTGGCTTCTGTCACTCAACATCATGTTTGTCAGATCTACGCCTGTTGTAGCTTTTATCCATTTCTTTGTATGGCTGAATGATATTCCATTATGTGTAGATACTGCATTTTGTTTATCCATTCATCTGGTGATGGACAGTCCCCCTTTTGGCTCTTGTGACTAATGCCACTAGGAACGCGAGTGTTCAGTATCTGTTGGAGACCCTGCTTTGAATTCTTTTGGATATGTACCAAAGAGTGGACTTGCTGGGTCAGATGGTAGCTCTATGTGTACCCTCCGGGATCACTGCCAAACCATTTTCCCAGGGACTGCACTGTTTCGTGGAGTGGAAATGTAGCCGGAGAGTCCAGTGAGGTTCTGTGATGCATTTTGCCATTTCTAAGAGAGTCATCGTTTTATTTCCTCCCAGTCTATTTTATTCGTCATGCTAATGATAATGGAAATGTTCTGATTGGAGCTGCATCTCTCATTTTCTTGGAAATTCATTTAGATGGTTGTGCAGATAAAAATGATTTCAATTAGATTATTCGATGGAGAACATTAGACACAGAAATGCTGTTTGAGTGCGCCTCAGCACTTTCTCCACAGAGTCTCCCTGGTTTGCCTGCCTCTAATTTCTTGTCTCTACTTTTTTCTCTGCTTCGCAGGCAGATCAGCTGTGTTCAGTGACTGCTCATTTCCTATAAAATCACACTCACCCCTGAGGGCAGTGTGTAAGACCCTCCTCAAGCTCTCTGAATTTCACCTCCTCCCTCATGCCTGTCTCCCACCCTGCACGTCCTCAAAGCCAAGGGCAAACCGTGATTCTTGTTTATGCATTTCAACTTTGGGTCTCACTCTGACTTCTTCCTGGAAGAGTGCATCTCATCTCTGTTTATTTGATGTGTGTGTGTGTGTGTGTGTGTGTGTGTTCTTTTTAATTGTTTTGTGTGGTCCAAACATACATTGGGCAGTATTTTAAATTATTCATTTTTCCAGTCTTAGGTCTGATGCTACCTCCTTTATGCAATCTTTTCTTCAGCCGCTTCCCTTTTTCCCTCCTGACACCACTCACACACACACACACACACTCTGCTCTGAACTGAATGCCTGCCTGGATGGGTTCCCAGGCCTGTGGCTTTGGCTGGGGTGGTCAGAGGGAGCCCAGGCAAGGGCTCAGCAGAGGTGGAGAGAGAGAGGTCAGGGACTGGAGCCCTTGGCTCCTGCTGTGAGGTCACTTCACACTGGCTGCTGCTTCTCTGCAGGACCCCTCTGTCCGTCTTCACCTCCCTGAGACTGGGCAGGGCTCTCAACACCTGTCCCTTTGGCCCTGGAGTGGTAACAGCTCCTGCCACTGTGTTGTGATTTCCCAAGACCCAAACCTCTCTTTGCAGATGTCCCTCTGTCAGTGGTCCCCTCTTAAAGTGACTCCAGAGTGAATCTAAGTCCCTTGGGAAGCTACAACTTCCCATCTCTCCTTCTCCAAGGCCCCGTAGTGGTTTGTACTCTATTAAAGAACTTAACAACAAAGTGGTTCAGTTATGCATACATGTGAACCATCATTTTTAGATGATCAACTTCCTATGGGAGGATACTGCTTTACTTGTTTTCACATTTCTTGAAGGAGTGATTTTTTTTGAGGCCTATTACAAAACTCAAGCTGACTGTATTAATTTTACTTTTAGGTAAAGGATTTTGAGAGCCAGTGTAGATCTAATATGACCGCAGTACACAATGGCATATATGCTTTAAAAGGTCATGTAATTTCAAAGAAAGATAAACATTGAAATGCATTAAAAGTAAGTTAAAATAATATTATTGAAATAACTGTAATGACCGGAATTAAATTGAGAATTTGAGAACTAATAGCTAGCTCTGTATGGAATCATTAATTTTGAAAGAGCTTGAGGTTGTATTGTTTAAGCCATAACAAATTTATGATTAAACTAAGAGTATTTCTTTCATGTAACGTTTGTCTGTAGGATATATAAGACTTCAGGTGGAATTTTGTGAAGCCGCATTTTGAAAGCAACTTAGTTCAAGTTGGGGACTTTCAGGTAGCTTGTGGACTCTCGCAGCTCTGCATTGGAAAACGTGCGGGGACAGCAGTCACACAAATGAACAGTACTTTCTGAGCCTCACTGCTCTGGGCAGTGGTCCATGGTGTCTGCTCACCACCACCAATCCCACCTCTCATTCCCCTTTAGTAAGTGCATTCCCTCCACGATTTGTCCCTGTCCCCTCTCTCAAGAGTTCTCGTCGAAATCATCGTTCACCATCACGTCCAATCTGGTGGTGACTTCTAGGTCTCTGATCTCACATCTCAGCAGCATCTGTAGTAGACTTTTCTTTATAAACATGGTCTTCATAGACTTCCAGGACACTCCTCTGTCTGCCTTGTCCCCTGTGTCACTAGCAACTTCAGCATCCCTCCAGGGGCTTCTCTTCACGAGTGCATAGTGTGGGCGCCTCAGGGCTCTTCTGCCCTCTGTAATGCTCTGCCTGAAAGAGTTGATCCCCATGGAAGGCTTCAAACATCAGCTGTGCACTGATGACGGCTCCCCAGCCTGAGCTCTTCCTGAACTGAGATGGGGACAGACCCCAGCGAGTTTATCACCTCCACCAGGAGGTGGGAGACATCTTAGACTGATCATGCGCAATAGGGGATCCCACACCTCATCTGCTACTCACTGCTTCCTGGACAACTCCATCTCCACTGATCGTATTACTGTTACTCATGTGGCTGTTAGTCTTAGCATTTCTGTTTCAGTCCTCACTCTATTTTTTTTCTTTTTAATGGGAGGGCCTTGTGCTACATCATAGCATTACAGAAAGCAGAAGAACAAGCATGCACCTGTAGAAGACACAAAACCTAGGGCAGCCTTTCTTCAGGACAGCCACTACGTGGCAACTAATTTACTTCCATAGAAGCGAGAACTCTCTCCTGTGAGGAGAATTGATCTATTCTCTGGGAGCAGCATTAATTCCCTCATGAGAGTAGAGCCCCTATGGCCTAAATACTCCTTAGAGATCCCTTCACCTCTTAAAACTGTCATGTTGGAGACCAGATTTCAACATGAGTTTTGCCAAGGATAAACCACTTCCAAACCATAGCCCCGACTCTTGCTACTTGCTAATGATCTGTGTCGCTTTCCAGGGAGGGCACCCCAAGTTCTGTCTTGTACCTCCATCACTGAAAGCTTCGCCTGGCCCTCAGCAGATGCTCAATCATTATTTATGTAATGAATGGATGGATGTGTTTTAGGGGCTAATAAAAATGACAAATCTGATGTGTCTGGTGTGTACTGACCAAGTCTTGGTGAGCATGTGACTTTTCTTTATACTGGCTGTGATCCAAGATGAGAACTGTGAGAACATGAGATAGCACTTCTGTGTCTTGGATGAAGCCCTGTTTCATGGGATCACAGGAAACTACTAAATCTGTACTTTTGATTCTGGGTGACTTGCAAGCTAAATGTGAAATTTCATCCATGTATTATTATGTTATCGTGCATTTGATGTTATGCTTTTGGTAGTAACAAATTTAGTGCTTCATCCATGAGTTAGAAGTGTAATAAATTCTTATAAATGGGGTCCCCTGTTTAGAGGAATAAAAGGAGCACTTATTGCTGTCATATAACAGGAGACCAACAGGGCAGGCGGCAAATGCGTTAAGCATGGAATATTCTCGAATATCCTCATTCTTCTAAGAGTCTCTATATTTGACACATTTCAAGGTTTGAGGAGAAAAGCAATAATGTATTTCCAATGCCCATGTTGTCTAATAGAATAGCATATGCAAATATATGCTTGTTATATGAGATTTTTTCTTTTCTTTGTTTTTAATGATTGTAATGATTAACATCTCTTTACAAGCGTCAGTTCACATCTGCTGTGAAGTAGAGTGGGAACTCTTCCTCCCACTGGTGTAACCTTTAGGTAGCTGACAATGATGACAAACATCCTCCTCAATTCCTCTTCCTTGTTGGGTTCTTTTGAGTCAGCAGAATAGAAGCCAGAAAAATGACTGATATTAACCAATTAAACCAACTAATTGTAGCTTTTAGTCACGCTTGTTTGCCAGGAATTGCAGAAATTGTTGTTAGGATCTTTCCAACCCATTATTATATGATTACTTCAAAATTCTGAATTCTTTAACATTTGGTAATTTTCACAAATGATTTACCTTTGATTATGTTCACTAACATTTGGAGTTGCTACTGAAGAATATTCAACTCTGAAAAACATCACCAACTGCCAGTTGCCCCAAAGATCATTTTTGGTGTGGGCATGGGCAGTATTTCTAGATTTATAACAAATACAATTGGTTTGGCTTACTTCTAATGTATTTGTATGAGTTTTTCTAATAACCTTAGAAATCTTGATATTGATCTAAAGAGAATAGCAATGAATTTGACTTTCTCAGAGACTGCACATTTAATTTATTCCTTCCACAAGCAAGGTGAAAAATCTCCTTTTTTCTTCTTTCTTAGAAACAGAATAAGGTTAAATCCAAACAGTCCTAAGAGCAGAATACATTTAAGACTCATAGCATCAGGTTATCTTTAAGGACAGAGACCTGAGTATTCCAGGGTTTCTTAACAAGTCTGTAGAGGCATTTTTCTTGCTTCTGTGTGTGTCAGCACTAGTGTTCATTGCCTCCTCTTAGCTCAGCCTGGATCCAGGAATTATGTGCAGGCTCATGCTTATGCTAAAACTCAGAATATAAAAAAAAAAGATATGGAATTGTTTTAGACAAGGAACAAGTTGAAATTAGAGGATTCAGGAGAGAGAGCTGTGATATGGTTGCAGAATGCAGTACTTTCTGAACTGTTTCTGTGGCCAATTACCTTGTGATGCCTCCAAGTCTGAAATGACTTTGGCTGGGTTGAGTCAATGAAATATTTATGGATCAAAGCGTCCTGGAGACGCTTCCTATGGGAACATGTATAATAATGTAGTATTTGTATAGCACTGTCTTTGATGTGCTCAGAAAGGCTTGTAGACATCATATGCTTCATGCGCACCACCCATGAAGCAGGTTGGGGGTAAGCATGGGTCTTGTTTACAAATGACTTAAAGGAGTGCAGAACAGAGCTCCCGTGAGCTTCACAGTGGGGTAATGACAGAGCAGGAACCCCCCTGTCTGTTCAAAGGTGTGAGGAAAGAGATGCGTTTCATGATGTCCACAGGGGTGTTTAACCTCTACGCTTCTGGTTTCCCTGGACACTGATGTTTGCGCGTCTCGGCCTTTTAGGCTCCCACCAGTTCTAGAATTCCACCACTCAATCTGAATCACAGTTGTGTGATAAGGGGGAGGCTCTGGAAGGAGAGGAAGTTGGGTTTGAATCCTGGCCTTGCTGCTCTGTGGTGACTGTGAAGCGATTGAGATGAGCAGGCCTGCCTCATGGGGGTAGGTTGAGGAGCAGTGGATGATGTGATCCGGCCTGCAGGAAGAAAGCGTAGATGTAGACGAGGAGATGATGTAGATAAAAGGCAGTTTCTTTCCTGCCTGCCTTCCATCACCAAATGCAGTGACCTAGCTGTTTGCTTGGTTTTTGAAGGAGAAATGCTCTGGCACAGACTGAAGAGTTGGAATTCTGTCCTGGTTTGCTGCAAAGTCAATGTTGGAGGTCAGTTTTCTTTTCTGGAATGTCATTGTGGGGCACCTTGATTAACTGCTGTATGAATCCAGCGTGCGTTTGCAAGGAACTATGACGAGTGAGGAGCTATTCTAGGCTGGTCGCTGCGAGCCTCTGCATCTCCTTGGGCAGCCTCAGGAAGTGGGTGGAAGACCAGCCAGGACTCCGGGTGATGATGAGCTGGGGGGAGGGATTGAGATATCAAATGAAGGATAAAAGCCTAGCCCAGGGGTGAGTGGCCGCCTTCACTGCATCTGGCCAAGCAGTCAGTGAAGGTGCCCACTCCTAACATCACAATACCCGGGTTCTGTGTCTCGGCTGCAGTTCCCGATTCCAGCTTCTTGCTGATACTGACCCTAGCAGGCATGGGTGATACTCAAGTGGTTGGGTCCTTGTCACCCGTGTGGGAGATCCAGGTTGAGTTCCTGCCTCCTGTGTCATGGACCAGCCTAGTCATTGCGGGCATTTGGGGAGTGAGCCGATGGAAGGGAGATCTCTCTGTCTTCTGGCATGTGTCTATCTCTGTGCCTCTCAAAGAAAGCAGAATGAAAGAAATACCAAGGCCCAATAACAATAAGAGCACCTTTGGGGTCTTATCTTCCAGTGCCCTTCTAGAATGTCCTGTATGTGTGACAGGTGCAATTTCTTTCTCTAGGAACACAAAGGTAGCGAAAAGAATGCTAATGCTAATGGACAGTGAGAGAGACAGAGAGACAGAGAGAAAGGTCTTCCTTTTGTTATTGGTTCACCCTCCAATGGCCGCCACAGCCGACGTCCTGCAGCCGGCGCTCTGTGCTCATTCGATGGCAGGAGCCAGGTGCTTCTCCTGGTCTCCTATGTGGGTGCAGGGCCCAAGCACTTGGGCCATCCTCCACTGCACTCCCTGGCCACAGCAGAGAGCTGGCCTGGAAGAGGGGCAACTGGGACAGAATCCGATGCCCTGACCGGGACTAGAACCCGGTGTGCCAGTGCCACAAGGCGCAGGATTAGCCTATTGAGCCGCGGCACCAGCCGCTAATGTTCTTTATGAGCAAAGGAATCAAATATATGATAACAGAATGAAGGAACCCAATCATCACATGTATGATTATTGGTATAAAATTTATATCAATATTTCCTACTGTTATCAATTTAGTAAATCCAGTGTTATAATTTTATATTAAATAAAAATATTTGATTTACACATTTCCCATGTTTTTGTACTTATGTACATATATTTGTGTAACATGGAAATTTTTCTATGTAAAACTTATAATGTTAATGGCATCTTGATTTTCCCATATATAATATTGTTATCAATATATTTAATAAACATGCATAGTATCATCTGATGGTCCACACCATGAATATTTGTGTATTTTACTAACAGATGAGGTAAGAGACAAATGATCCCTACAGAGAAAAATAAGAGTCATGAAGTTCCTGTGCTGAATTAAATAAACTGTAAGAAGGCATCATCAGATCTCTCGTGGAGATCATTGTATTTCTCATGAACAGATTACAAGGAGAGGCAGGCGTAGGCAGTGGTGTGCTGGAAAACTGACTCAAAACACGCAACTTCTGATCTGTAGCCTTTGCCAGCTTCCATTGTGTAAATCTTCCCACTGTGCGCCCTGGCCCGTTTCAGGCAGCCAGTGTGATGCCCCTGGATGTGGAGAGGGGAAGATATGCACACAGCTGGTGCAGTCCCGAGACCGCGGGGTCAGCCCGCACCCCCCTGGACAGTCTGCTCCATGGACAATAGCAAGAATGGGCCCTGCTGAGAGAGGAGATAGAAAGACAAGGAAAACTGGCGAGGGGCCACAGAAAGCCCAGCAATCTGTAGAGGTCTGATAGAGGAGCAAATAGAGCTATTCTCCTCAGCACAAACCCAGCACGGGCATTTATAAACTTGCTGATGCTTGGAACAAGGGACATGGTCAGCATTATACTGAGCCGGAGAGCTGCGGCGCCACAGCCGACTGGGGATTGCCGGTGACCACTTAGCCCAGTGACTGTGGGCGTGGCCTCGGCTGGCTTTTCTGTGTGATGTGCTTGGAATGGCTGCTGAGAAGCTAAACAAGTTACTACGTGTGAAGCATTTAGGAAGTGCCCAATACATTGTGTTTGGGGCTGATTGTGCTCCCCTAAAATTCTTACATTGAAGTTCCAAATCCTAGCACCTCAGCATATAACTTTAGCTGGGGACCGGGTTTGCACGGGTGTGACTAAGTTAAAATGAGGTCTTTAGAGTGGACCTAATCGAGGGGGACTGGTGTCCCTACCAGAAGAGGAGGAGCCACCAGGGACACACATACACAGAGGAGAGAATGTCCCCGTGAAGAGGTAGCAAGGAGACTGCCCTTTGCCAAGCCTGGAGCGAGGCCTCAGAGCATAACAATCCTGCTGGCACCTTGATCTTGAACTTCTAGACTTTCTTTATCAGAAAGTAAATGTCTGTTAGTTGAGGCACCCAGACCACAGTATTTTGTTCATGGCAGCTGTCGTCAACGAATATACAACGAAAACAAGGGTTCAGTATTATTACTAGTCATTTGTGTTTTTGCCGACTTTAGAATGAAAGGGGGTCAAGAAGTTAAAGGGAGGAGGAGAATGAAAACAGAAGTGGTTTAGGATATAAATAGACTAAAAATTCAGAATGACTTTTTTTGTAGATCCTTTGTGATAAATGTTGTTTTCACTTTGGAGGGATAATTCAATTATCATATATCTGAGAAAAAAAAAACTATTGTACTCTAGCAAGAAAAAATGCCTCCTTATAAGAAGGACACTGGTATATGATGGGTGGTGTTAGGATTTATCGAGTGTGTTGAAGGAGGTTGAAATCAGATGTGTGCAGTTGTAATGGCAGTGTGTGTACATGAGTGCATGCTAACGAGTTTCATGTTTTCAGTCAAACCTGGGCATTGAGCATGTCTCTGAAGGCCCTGTGCTTAAATGGCCCCTGCAACTCCGCCTTGCTTTGCAATGTGTATTTGTTGTGGTTGCCTTTTGCTTCTCTTTCCTTGTTTTACGATTAAGTAAAGTATCACGGGGTGGAAAGAGTGCAAGCCTTTTAAGGGATGAGTGCCCAGGTTGAAGGCCATTTCTTTGAAGATGAAATAAATATGCCTCATTTCTCAATAGGAGGGGAGGAAAAACCCCCCATAAACAAGTCTCTGTGGCCCCAGGACTGGTCTTACTGTGGTGGCCAAAGCAAGGATGCTGCTGTCTGGGAAAAGATCAGTTTCCCCACTTGCTGTGTCCTGCCGTACAGGACTTGCTCAAAGGAACCCCGAAGGTGAGAACTCTGAGAGCAGACGGCAGAGAAACATAAACATGCAATCCAATCCAGCTATAAAAATATGACACAATCCCCGCCTGACATATTGCCATCATAGCTCCTTGGATGATTTTTATGACGGTCGTTAAAAAGCGTCCCTGAACTCTGACAAATGACCTGAACTTTAAGGGAAACATTTGTGATACAACTTTGTTACCTTTTAAAAATCTCCAAAAGAGAAAGAGAATTAAATTAGGTGAAGGTCATTCTCCTGAGAGTCCTGTATGTGCTTCTAGATACTGAGAAAAAGACTGGCCAGGTCTGAATGGTGAAGGACATGGGATATGTTGCTTTAGAGAAGTAAAAAGTTCATTTCAGCCGAGGCTAAGATTCCTCAAGGTTTAAAGTGCAAAAGAATCCATTGGCTTGCTGAAATGAGGACTTGGGTTCAGAATGTCTGGGTTGCACGTAGGATCTAATATTCTGCAAGGCTCACACGCTCCAACGGTCCTGTTGCTGCTGATCTGGGACCACACTTTGATTGGCAAATTGTGTAGCAAATGAGTGTTGTAAGGCCAAGAACTCTCATACTTATCTTTGTATATCCTACACTCAGTCCAGCAAACATTGCTGACTAGGTACTGAACAAATGTTTGCCAGGTGATAGGTGAACAGATGGGTATAAAAGCAAAATGTAAAACTGAGCAATTGTGATTTATCATAACTCTTTTCCTTGGATATTCTGGGGTGCTAGGTTCAAACAAGCTTAAAAAGCTTTACTATTCTCAAATTTTTATGGGTAGAGCGTGATCCAGTGGCTGGGGACAAAAGAGAGAGTTCTATTTAAATTAAGGAAGCACTTTCTAAGAATAAGAGCTTTCAAAGTGTGGAAGGTTTGAGTTTTTGAATTTTCAGCCATGGAATGTGTCCAAGCGTAGGCAGGATAAGCATTTTTGGGTTTATCACAGTGCATATTCAAATAACTGGCTGATAGGACTAGAGAACATTTAAGATTGCATGTAATCCTAACATCATACGGGGTAGGATGAAAACAGATGGGAGGTTAGTGAGAGAAAGAAGACAATTTGTTTAGATTCCATAAGCCTGCATATAGTGATTGAAATTCTGGAAAGTTACTTCTCTGAACCTGGTTTGCTTCTCTTGGGGGAAAAAGAAAGCATTGACAATAATGCCTATTTTCTAGTGTTGCCATGAGAATTAAATGAAAAGTAGCACATGATAGAGCAAGCACTCTGCTTCGGTGCGGTGGCGTGCTGATCTATGGCTGAAAAGGGTTTGCCGATTTTCCTGGTGTAAATATCCCCATCAGGGCCACTCTCGATGGCTTCACAGCTCCCTCACAAAACTGCTGAGCTTACTATCAGTCTATCAGTCTTGTGAGTCACTGGTATGGGTCAGCTACAGCACACGATGGCTCCCACGATTCCCAGGCTGATTACCTTCTGTGACACAGAAGCGTAAAAGGGCCTCACTCCTCATCATCCCTGTTGCACAACATGAAACAGATGGACCCAGCATGCTGCTCACCTCTGTCTCTCCTGTTGGGGTGGGGCAGAGGGAGGGAGCCTGGGAGGGAGGTGATTTGCAAGAGACACTCACCTGCACGCAGATGGAATGCGTGGGAAATTGGCATATGGTGGCTGAGATCTGCAGGTCCTCAAGTGAGCTCAGGAGCTACCCACATCTGATCCGAGGCAGGAAAGGATTGGAAGATGCTGTGACATGGTTGAGAATTTGGAACTGAATCCCACTAGCTAGCGGGCAGGTGTATTAACAGATGGTTTTTTTTTTTTTTTGAGTGTGTACTCCTAAAATTTTCAGTATTTATAATTCTGTTTCTTAAAGTGCTATATTCATGAACATAATTATTCAATCGTCCTTTGTTAAATGAATTTTGAATTTTAAAACCTTATTCTTCTTATTCTTCCAAATTAGCCATTAAATATGTGAGCATTTCTATTTCAATGTGATTCCATTACCTGACAAGTGTTAGTTCTTCATAATAATGACCAAAGTGTGATTAGATCATTAAGTTCAATGCATCAGAACAATTTTCAAATGATATGCTCTTCACGCATATTATTAATATGTAGCCTAATATAAGACCAGAAATCAAATACATTTCATTCCTCGCTAAAAGAATGACATTCTCTGGACAGATGGTTGTCAAGTCACAGGAATAGTTTTATTCTTCCATCTATAAAATTAGTAATGATTAAATGGATTATTTAATATAGCAAAAAAAAATTGGTAATGAAAAATACCATTCCCATGTCCCCAACATTTTAGTTTCAGTTTTTTGTCTTTAATTATCATCCTAGTTTCACATGAAATAAGTACATAAAATTATCAAGTCCCTTAGGTTAATTTGTTCAGAAATTGGTTAACAGCAATGTTTTGCCCAATTTCTAACCATAAACAAATTATGGCATATGTGTGAATTGTGTTCCATCTTTCTCCATTGGAGTTACTTATGATTCAGAATTTTTGAAAAGTCATAGCTGAAAGAGATATATGTGTTTGCATAAATGTATATAAATATGTATGTATGTGTGTGTGTGTGTGTATGTATGTGATTGAGTTTCTTTTCTGAAATTCTACATGCTGATAAAAGAGGTGACATTTATAAAAGGAGATAGTCCCAAACTAAAACCAGTTCTCCATAGGATGGGTTCCATTTTGATCTTTAACCTGGACATGGAATGAAGGAAGAAGTTAAGCTAATTTTTTTTTTTTTAAGTTAACCTATTTTAGAAGCAGAGAGATAGGAAGTGATAGACACAGAGAGGAAGAATTCCCATCTGTTAGTTTACTCCTCAAATGCCTGCAATAGTCGGGGCGGGCTGGGTCTGGGGACAGGAGCTGGAAACTCAATTCCGGCCTCCTATGTAGGTGGCAGGACTGCAGGTGCTTGAGCTCTCACTGCTAAGTCCCAGCTCAGCATTTGCAGGAAGATGGAGTCAGCAATGAGAGCCAGGAATCAAATTCAGGTACCCGGATAGGCAACATGGTCATCGTAACCACTGGGCTAATTGTGCATGCCTGAGCTAACTTTCTATTATAATATCTAATTAAGTTCTTTAAACTTGAGGTGTAAAAGAAAAGGATGAACTATACAGAATTACAAAGAAGTGGTTAAGAGCTAAATTATGCACAAACACTTGGAGAAAATGCAACAATTATGGCGTAGTTGCACAGTGAGTCTCAGGTTCACTAGAAACTTCTCGTTACATGATTGTGTGTGTAGCTCTCAGATAGTACTGGCCGCTACTGTGTCCTTCTCTTGTCCTTCTGGTTCCACGTCTCCATTTGTGTTGGACTTTGGGGGTTGGCCTTTCTTGAAGCCTGACTGTCACAGATGCCATCTCAATCATTGAAACGAATTTTCCTCCTAGACCGTGTGGTTATGCTTGGTTTACCGTGGTTTTCCTGAAGGCAGTGTAGTGTCGTAGTTTAAAAGCAGATCAATACATTAGCAGAAACAACTGGCACCAGGAGGGGCTGGCTGAGACTCCCCTCGTTAGCCTTTGCGGTGCCTTCTTGAGCAGAGTTCTGTGAAGAGATGGCCCATGGCTCCCACAGGCTGTGTTAGAAAGAACAGACAGCATCTGCCCGTCTGCCCAGGGACACCCACCCCAGGAGGGTGTCTGGCAGATCTGAAGACTTTATGTAGACAGAACACATAGCCAGAGAGAGTGAGATGCACTGAGGCTGTATTTCAGTCTTCCCGTCAGTCGTGGCCAGTGAAGGACTTCTCAAGCTGGTCTCAGGCCCTGGCACCCCTTGTCACTGGATGAGAGAGCCTACTCAGCCCCATACTGGATAACAAAATAAAGGACTGTTAATGTTTCAGTAACTGTTGTTGAGTGGCTTGTGTATTGCAGTGGACCACCAGAACAGCCTGTTATAAGAGGATGCATCCTATGTGTTGTTTTTCAACTTTTTTTCACATCAACTTTGACCTGGAAGGACCACGTAGAAGCTGCTGTTCTGAAGAGTTTGCTTGTGGATCCACAATCCCTGACCCTAACAATCTACACAACCCCAATATTTGGGTCTGTTTCATTGTATTTGCAGGACTGGAGGACTATAGCTCAAAATAATTCAGACAAAAATTCCCTGATGATTTCAATGTGATAAAGTAATAACTTCATCTTTGGGGCCAGTGTTGTGGTGCAGTGGGTAACGCTGCTGCCTGCAACACCATCATCACACATAGGCGCTGGCTCACATTCCAGCTGCTCCACTTCCAGTGCAGCTCCCTGCTGATGGCCTGGGCAAAGAAGTGGAAGATGGTCTAAGTGTTTGGGCTCCTGCCACCCATGTGGGAGACTTGGGTGAAGCTTCTGGCTCTAGCCTTCTTCCAGGGCCCAGTGCTGACCATTGCAGCCATCTGGGGAGCAGACCAGTGGATGGAAAATCCCTGTCCCTGTCTCTCACTCGCTCTCTATAACTCTGGCTTTCAAAATAAATAAATAATTTTTTAAGTAGTTACCTGGTTTCTAACAAATCAGAGGGGTTTTGGAAGGTCATGTATTGACGATACTTGTGATGGTGAGAAATTTCTGGAATTGGATGTCCTGTCATTTGATCAACGTTTGGCAGCAAAAGAGATAGAAGGTTAAATGTTATTGACGCTGTAATTGCCTGGACTAATAGTACCCTGGTACATGCTTCACTTTTGTCTGGCTTCTTGCTTGCATCAGAAACAACTGTTTTTCTGCTTTGTTTTCAGGAATGAAAGTCTAGTCTTAATGTTCAGAAACTCTTTGCCCCCACTATAAAACGCAGTCAACTCAATTTCTGGTGTTCAGTTATTTATGTTCCTATTCTCTGTTGCGTGAATTGCAGAGACAAGTGGGGAGACATGGTTCCTGTGCTCCCTTTGTGCTTTCCAAGGGTGATTTTGAATAAACTTTGCACCATGCCTCTGAGGCTGTGGTCACAGGCCACAGATTCGATCCCATTTTCAAGCTTCCTGAATCATCTTGCACTAGAATGTTAGGTCTCAGGGGCACTGGGGTCTCTTTCCCATCTGGTAGGCACTGGTAGTACTTGTTGGTTTATGGCTGGGTGTTAATATAAACACAGCACACAAACCTTACTTAGATAATTCTGTCAACTTAACGGATGGCTATGTAAATAGGACTACAGTTCCACTGTGTGTCAGTCCTGCACCTTCTTCTCATACCCTCCTCCACTGAAGCCTCTTGCATCTTGTATCTCTCTGGGTTCACGCCCTGGTTGAGGACGTCCTGAGGACTCAAGGGGTAATTACTAATGGGATGTTTTAAATTCAGGTTCTGTGCAGTGCTGTCAGGCATACAACGAAGGGAATATTTCAGAAAGCACTGAAGGGCATTTTTGTCACTATTACCATAATTAGTGTTAAGACCTGCACCCCACCTCACCCACGACACCCTCTGCTGGGTTGGCGGCTGGGATAGCCACTAGCGAGCTGCAGAGGGAAGGCTCAGGAGAGACTCAGCTTCTGGGGCCTCAGATGGAACTGTTCAAGGAAAGAACTCAGGCTATTACGAACACATTTTCCACACGCATTTATTTCCACATTTGCCATATTAACAACTGGGCTTAGATTTCTGGGTTGCAAAAATGCTCTTGTGTAGAGAAACCATGAAGGCTGGTTTGGTGATAGAAGGAAGGCCTCTCTCCTCTTGAGTCAAAGAAGCAGGGTCAGAGCAAGCTAAGTGATGGGACGTGGGTCTCGATTTCTTCCCTCTCTCAACCCTGGCCTGGAGCAGGCACCACATTCAACCGCAGCCACATTCTGCACTCCCTGGACTAAGAGTATTCATTCATTTTTTTAAAAAAAGAATTTATTTATTTATTTGAAAGAGTTACACAGAAAGAGAAGGAGAGGCAGAGAGAGGGAGAGGTCTTCCATCCACTGGTTCACTCCCCAGTTGGTCACAATGGCCAGAGCCACACTAATCCAAAGGCAGGAGCCAGGAGCTTCTTCTGAGTCTCCCACATGGGTGCAGGGGCCCAAGGACTTGGCCACCTTCCAGTGCTTTCCCAGGCCATAGCAGAGAGCTGGATTGGAAGTGGAGCCGCTGGGACTCAAACCAGCACCCATATGGGATACCGGCACTGCAGGCAGCAGCTTTATCTGCTACGTCACAACACTGGCCCTTCATTTTTATAATTCATTTTGTAATTCACAGGTATCTATGTATTTTGTATACACCTCATAAATGCTTTCTGATAATGATGAACTCGAGGTTAAGCATTACATTTAAGCAGAAAATAAGACCATTTCACAATGTCTTCGCATGATAATCATTTTAGAGTTTTTGTGGAATAAATGTAACAAAGTTATGCATCTCTGAATACATAGGTACCTGGACTTCTCCCTTTTTCAGCCTATCATTTGCCCCACCTCCTCCCCAAAGAAAAATTAAGAGCAACATTAATTGTGTAGCTGGCTATTACAACCCAGCAAGCCTACAGCAGGAAATAAAAATTAGAAGAAGTGAGGAGGCTTTAATCACTTACACTGAGAGGGAGTTACAGAGAGGAGTTAGGAGCCTATAGGGAATGTCAAGGCACTGGAGACCATCAGTGGTGGGACAGCTTCCCATTTTTGGGGTCAAGGAGGTGGGAAGAAATGGTACGACCAAACCTCAGTGAGACCTGGGGGAGAGTCACACCTGTGACACCTGGGGTTTCAGAGAGATGCTGCATGCTGGAGATGGATGATCTTGAACTTGACCCAGGACTTAGGATCCAGACAGCAGAGAAAGTTAGGAAATCCCCCACCATTTTTGTCACCATAAACTACTTACTGTAGGAAGCGCCCTTTCCCATAAAACCCAGATAAGACTCCAGAAGTCTCCCTACCATGATTATCTGTGATAAAGAAGTCCTCCAAATGTCGATGGAGGATCGGCTAAACTGCTGGCCCAGTGTGACCACCTGCTTGTTTATTTCTCCCTTCCCCCAGTCCCTGAACTGTGGCTCACCCACAGCCAGAGCAAGCTGGACTCAGAATGACACAGTCTCTGATCCATTATCTGCTATCATGGACATACTACCTCGTAGTCCACTCTCCCAGAGCTGGGTTTCTCCAGCCTTCTTTACTCCATTAACTCTATGAAAGAGAAACTCTTTTTACTTAATTCTTGAAGTACTTTCAGTGTTAGGATCAGAGTTCTTCCTCCCCACAGTGCAACAGCCTCCTGCTTAGTATAACAGCCCCCTCCCCCCAGGTTCAACAGTCTGTATCCCACCCCTGCCACCACAATGATTCTTTCCAATGAAATCTTTCCTTACTAAGTCTGGGTTTTCTTGTTCTAAAGTGTGATCAGACTCATCATCCAAACAGCAAGGAAGTGGGGAAACACACTGGAACTGTCTCTCCTTGCTCTCCGATTTCCCACTGGCACTCTTTGATTGAGGTCAGTGGGGAGTCCACAGGGCTCAGCCTTGCAGGGCACAGCGGGGCTGAGAAGCACAGAGGATGGGTGGGCATGGTGAGGGCTGAGGGGGGCCCACGGAGGAACAGATGCTGCTGACGGAGGGCTCTGCATTTTCACTCCAACTCAAGCTGTCTGGTTTCACCTGCCTGAGCTGTTTTTTGTTGTCCACAGGGGCTGCACTCCAAGTACCTCTGGAAATGTCTTATATGAATTTTGCATTCAGAAACCAGCATTGTTAAGAGTTCGATGTTTATCCCTTCATATTTGTGTGTTGTATACACACATATACCCAAACATATGAGTACTTTCTTACCAAAAGTGGTGTCAAAGAGTATGTCTTTTTTTCCCTCTTAACCATATGTTTTGAATATCTTTCCATGTCAACATATTTAATTGTCTTTTCTCAATAGAACTTCAGTTCATTTCTGTTTTTCACCTTTATAAGCCATGATGAAGAAAACGTTACTGTCTGTTTCTTTGCATATTTGTGTGAGTTTTCCAGTTGGATACATTCTTAGCAGCGGAATTGTTAGATAAAGAATACATTCATTAGAGATTTTAATAGATGTTGCGACTTCTCCTTTCCCAAGGACGAGCCCCCTTTTCATACTCCCCTTTCCATACTTCTGACACGACTTCTTTTCCTATATTCTTTCCAACTCTGGGTATTATTAATGGTTTAACCACTGCCAATTTGATAGTTGAAAAATGATATCTTATTGTTATTTGAAGTTAATTATTTGTGAGTTTGATCAGCTTTTCAAATGATTAATGGCCACTTCTTTTGTGTCTTCTGTGAAATGACTTCTTGCACACTTAAAAATAGATCAAGCATCTTTCCTTATTGAATTATAAGAAAGTTTCATAATATCGAGGAAGTTTGTTGTTGTACGTGTTGCAAATACCTTGTTTAGCTTTTCCCTGCATTGTGTAAAGTTTACCTTTTAATACAGAAAATTAATTTTCCATTTTAAGTATTGCATATACCATGACCTGTATAATATATTTATATATAATTCTATTATTTGTGACGTCTGTTTTGGACTTGGAAAACTTACTGGGCTACAATTCTGCAAATATTCAGTGTTTCTTCTGTAATTACCTTAAGATTTTTCCTTTAAATGCTTGCTGCATGTGATTATTGTAGTGTGAGAAGGGAGGTAAAAGTTCAGATTATTTATTTATTTTTCACGTGGTGGGTGGGTTCTGCCCGCACCATGAATCAGGCGTGTCGTCCTCCCATCACTTGCAGTGCTGTCTGTCACATGCTCTATCGACAGAGGCAGCTGTTTCTAGTGCCATCACCGTGCTGTTTTCATGATTACTTCTGTCTGCCATTCCCTTTGTGCCCTAGGTTTTTGTCTGATTATTTGAAAACATACCTCTCCAAATACACTTTGTAATAATTTATGAAATCCTGAAGAATGGTTTCAGAAATTTGATGATGTTGTCACTTAATCAAAATTTTAACTGCTGAAGCATTTGTATCTTTATGATATTGAGTACTTCTCCCACTCACCACCAAGCCATAACCCGGGATGTGATGTGGAGGAATGGTATTGTGTGCTTTGCACGGTTCTTTGACTTCCTGATCGTATTAAACTGGGGCCATTTTTAGAAAATAGTCGGGGCAGCAGAACTGAAAAGGACTTGAAGGTTTTGCTTCTGCCACTTTGTTGTATTTCCTCTGTACAGGGTGGTTCCAAGACCCTTTGGAAATGTTAGCAACTCCCAGCCACGAGTCCACTCTGCACTGTGACAGCTATTTTAAGTTATATATGAGTAACCCTGAAGGACAAGATGCAGCAAATCAAGCAGAACTGTTGGCACAGACCCAGCCTGTCTGTGGGCCACAAGCAGAAACACACGTTTCCTGACTCTGACCCCTGCCTGGGGGAGGCCTGGCCAGGGAGTGGCTCACTGTGGGACCTGAGGTGTGTGCTGCCTGCTCCTAAGGCAGAGGGGGACGAGTGGGATATACCGCAGGGTGGAGGAAGAGGAGTGTTTCCCCAGCTTCTCCAGGCTTGGTTGTCCTTGCAGCCAAACCAGGTGTGGGTTTCTGATTCTGTTCCAGTGTTGTGAATCACAAGAATATCAGACATGTGTACATTAACATGCAAGAGTGCATTTCCCTTCCAAATTCCATGTCGGATAATCCATCTCTAAATATTTCCACAACTCCATTCTGCTTCCAGCTCCTTCATTCGCAGTTCCATACCTATAGTTCCATTTTATACAAAAACAGATGAAAATATGTGCTCTTTCTGAGGAAAAATATAAAAGAGCTGGCTTTAAAAATGGTGAGTGAATAATTCCCCCTGTCAAACTGCTCCCAGCTCCCTCCTGGATCACTCTTATGCCTCTGTGCCAAGCAGTCACCAGTGCACTCACACTGCAAACTCTTGTACCATTAAAAAAGGAAATTAATTTGAAAATTGATTATAAATTGGACGTATTTTGTTCTGTCTCCTTTTAGTATGTGATGATATAACAGTTCATCTGCTCTTGTGTGTTAGGATTGCCTAGCCAAAATATCTTGTTATGGGGGGAAAAGGCTTACCCAAAATATGATAAGTCACCGAAAAGGTTTCTATACTTTCCTGAACCACAATTCTGATTTCATGCCAAAGGTTTCTTTGCCAAAATAGACTCTGATTATGGCAGTAAATTTGGATAACTTATGTTACATTTTTTTGGAGAAGAGAAAATTCACAAAAAATACGATTTATGAAATGAAAAATGACTTGGAAGCCACAATATAAAAAAAAATTTCAGAAAGTCTCCCAGTGCCATTTTTCAGGTTGCACATGTGTGAGTAGTTCTTAAGAGGTTGGCTCCTACACACTTTATCTCTGTGATGTCATACGTGTTTCAGCACCTTGCACATGAGGTGATTTGGTGATTGTCAAATAAGAATGATGTTTTAAAGGAAGAAAGAAGAAAATGATGATTATATGTCATTAAGGCCAATACTTGAGTATATGTATTGTCTTCTCTTTGAAAGCATTTTAAAGAATACTTTTTTTTTTACCTTGAAATGACTGCAGTTGACTCTTAGACAAAATGTATTGTTGTAAACATTTTATTGTGACAATCTTAAAGCATTCAGCAAGATAAATTGTGGTTGACTGCTCTAAGTACATGCGTTTGCTCCCTGTGGCCATCAGCATGGTGGCAGAGACTTCCTGGCTGTGAGTTCTGCAGGCCAGAGCTGCTGCTGGGACGGCACCGCTGCTGAGACCCTAGGGGAGACGTGGCCCAGCCTCTTCCAGTGCTGGGGGGCTGCTGCTGTTTCCTGTCTTGTGGCCCATTCCTGTTTGTAACACCATCTTCCAATCTCTCCACTCCATCTCCCCATCACTTTCCCCTTATGTGAATCAGCCTCCGGCTGTGTAGGACTGTTCTGGATGTCCCGGGACAGCCTCTCAGCGTCAAGATTCTTGATGGGATCCCATCTGCAGACCACTTTTTGGGGGGCATGTAAGGTAAAGTTCACAGCTTGTAGGGACTGGGATGTGGATGCATTGTGAGTGTGTATGTGTGTGTGGGGGGAGGTGGCAACACATTTTCAGACTATCACAATATTACTACCTAGATTTAATTCTTGAGTCATTCTTTCTGTTGTGCACATTGTGATTGATAGCATGACATCTACTGCGAATGCTTCAGGTTGTGTTGAAGACACTCAAGAGCATATAGTTGCATGGTCTGCGTTCCATAATGACACCTAAAAAGTCATCGCGAACTCCTTATAGAACCTAATATCCAACCACCTTTCCTTGATTGTCCTGGAAATGTCTTTTGTAGCTTTCTCATCATGGTTTCCACAGCTGGTATGAATCTCTCCATACCGCGCTCCTCCTGTTGACATTGATGCGGTGAAGAGATGCAAGTGTTTCTGCAGAGACTCCTGCTCTGGACTTGGGTGGTGACGTTCAGTGTGCTCCTCTATGCTCTGTCAGAAGATAGATCGATAAGCTTGCTTGCTCTCAGGTTGAATATTTTCAGGGATGATATCGTGTACTCCGAACTGTACCACATAATAATGCGGATTAGGTGGATTTGTTTTAACTCGCTTTAACTGCTTTTCAGTCTCAAATAAATCATTTCTTATCATTGCCATCATCCGATTAAAAAATAGTAACCTGGGCCAGCGTTGTGGTCAAGTGGGTAAGGCTGCAGGGCTGGCATCCCACATGGATGCTGGTTCGAGTCCCAGCTGTTCCACTTTTGATCCAGCTCTCTGCTATGGCCTGGGAAAGCAGTGGAAGGTGGCCCAAGTCCTTGGGCTGCTACTCATACATGGGAGATCTGGAAGAAGCTCCAGGCTCCTGGCTTTGGTACAGCCCAGCTCACTTTGGGGAGTGAACCAGAAGATGGTAATTACTGCTGTAACTCTGCCTTTCAAATAAATAAGTAAATCTTTTTTAAAAAAGATAATAACCCATGTGAATTTAAAATATAAATTCTTCTGATTATAGAAGTCACAGATAGTAGTGCCAAAGCCTTTAAAAGTCCCATGTAATCCTATTGTTCGCACAGTAACCAGTGCATGTGTGTGTGTGTATGTGTGTGTTATGTGGATAGTGTGTGAGTGCACAAGAGTGCATCTATCCTATGAAGGATGTGACTAATTTATGGAAATTTTTTGCTTCTCAGGTTTGAGTTTGATCCGAGGGGTTAGTTTTAAAACATTGTTTATAAAAATACTTGATATTTACTAACATTTTCCCTTGAGATTCTAGTGATTTATTAATGTTAAAAATCACTCAGTCTTTTTTCTGGACTCAAGAACCCCATTGGGTTGTGCCTCTTCCCTTTAGGGGGAGCAGTGATTTGAAGGGGACCATGGACCATAAATGTAGGTGACAACCGCCACTGGGGAGTGGATGCTAGGTGCGTGTGGGGAAGCATGGGACTGTGAAGGAATAAAGAACACAGCAAAGTGGCTGTGTAAGGTGGAAAATAAAGCAGGGGAGGCTGTGAAACTCTGAATGGGAAGAATGGGAAAGTGGGTTAGAGGCTTTTCATCAGAAAACCCTATGGACAAAGGCAGAAAGTTTTATCTGATGTCGTCTCTGTTGTTATAGAGGATTCTGAAAAGAAGACAGAATGGTATCCTAAGCCCTGATAACCTCTGCTCTTCTTCTCCTTCCTCTTCTCATGAAAAGTCAGCTCCCATCTTCATTGTTGCTCTCATATTAGCTGTGTGACTTTTTCCTCTGAGGTCTTTCAAGAAAACCCGCTGTGTTGGTTTTCTAGGAGTAAACAGCAGAATGCCAGAGATTGGGTGTCTTCACCAACAGAAATTTGTTTTCTCACAGCTTTAGAGTCTGGGAGTGAGACCAAGGCTTTGACAGCGAGGTTTGTCTGAGGCATCCCTCTTTGACTGCAGGTGGCCAGCCTCTTGTTGTGACTTTACGTGGTCTTTCTGTTGTGTGTGAGCACAGCTGATGTGTCCCTGTGTGTCCCAGTGCCCTCCTCCTATAAGGACACCATCAGATTGCATTAGGCCCACTCCAATGGCTTCATAGGAACCTGGTCACCCCTTCAAATGCCCATCTCCAAATACAGCCACACTCCAAGGTACTTAGCCGTTAGGACTTCAGCATATGAATTTGTGGGGGGTGTGGGATGACAACACAGTTCAGCCTGAACGCACACCTTTGCACACGAGTCTTTGTACTGCTTGCATCTGTCACTGTTCAGAATGCAAAAATGCTATGCCAATAAGAAATGCTCATAAAACTTTTATGAGAGTCAGGCACACCAATGTGCTTTGGTTTATGCAATGTTAACACAAAGGAATTAAGGGTGAATAACTTAATGATTCATCCCCAATCTGTTGGGTTGTAGAATACCAAACCCCATCATTTTTCAAATTTCCTTTTTCTTCCCAGCCTCTGCTCTCTCATATTTATGTGTAGACCAAACAGCAGACTGAGAGAATACACTCTTTAACTTTTCCTCGAGATATTTTGACAATGAGTACAAACATCACCAGACTAAGCTCAAATACCAACACGAGATGGTTTTCTCCTTGTGAATGGTGGTATGAAAGAGAAGATAAATGTCTAAGTGCCTTGAAGTCTGCCCCTGTACATTCTAGGGGTTTGCAGTTCAGTAGAAATGGGTATGAAGTTGGAGTCTTGTTCCTCTACACACTGAATAGGTAAGAAACAGAGAAGGAGCATTAGAAGCTTGTTCCTTCTATATGACATCAGTAGACATTCAATAGTCAGTTGGGTATTCTTTTTAAAATGTAGCAATCCTGGGAAGAGTTAATCCTATTAGTGGCAAAAAGCACCTTACTGGGCATGACAGCCTTGGATGCAAAGACACTGATGGGGAGAGCCTGGGGAGAGGGGGCCAAGGCTTGTGTTACCTGGAGGTTTCTGGAAGGAGACAGGTCTCTGGGGCATGGTGTGTTGGCTTCTGTGTAGTCAGGGTGAAGCTTGAAGGTTCTGAGGCTTTGGAGAGGAATCAGAGAACTTGATCTTGATGTAGAAGATATTTTTGTCTAGGATCCCTCTGCTTCTAAAAAATCTTATCTTGTGCCACTTTTCTTTGAAAGAGACCAAACAGCTGAATGACTGAATGAGTATTGGGGTTTGAAGAGTTCGGCTGTTGGATTTTTTTGCCATTCAGAAAGCACTGTGGAAAAGCACCAAGGCAATATGGTAGATCCAATAATTAAAATTTAATACCATTATTAAATAATAATATTTAATCATAGTTTTAAAATTTCCGACCTTGCAGGGAATTCTGTTATGCTAAAAACCTTAATCTGAGAAGTTTTCAGGAAGTCTAATGGTCAACCATTTTTGATGTAGTTCTTTTTATCTTTTGGAATCTAGAGATGCATTGTCCAATTAACAGACAAAAACCCCTACCTTTGTGAAACACACATGGCGGTGGGTGAAGATAGACCATAAACATCATAAATAAGTAAATATGTGGTACGGTAATGATTGTATAGTAGGTTAGGAATTGTGGAGTGCTATTAAGGTACTTGCAATATGTATTGGAGATGGGTTGTGTTATCAACCTGAGGAAATGGCTTGGTGCTCCAAGAGGAAGTGTTATTTCAGCCAACACTTGAAGGGGGCAGGCAGATTAGTTATACAAGTTTGAGAGGGAAGGGAGAGCATTCCAGGCAAAGGGAACATGCACCTAAAAAGTCTGAGGTAGATACGTGCCTGAGTTGGTTGATGGGGATTAGGGTGGGTAGGGGAAGAATTAAAGAGAAGCCATAGTGAGGTCACAGGGGGATAGATTGGGCAAGGCATCACAGGTCATTAAAAAAAAAAACAACCCTGGCGTATCCCTTGAAGCAAGTGGGAAACCGTGGGCAGTCTAAGCAGAGGAACTCATGACCTGGCTTGCTTTAAAAGGCTGGTCTGGCTGGTGCATGTACATGTTGTGAGCGGCCCAGGATTAGAGGCAGCAGACTGAAGGTTAGGAGGCCATTGCCATAGGCCCTGGCAGAGATTATGGTACCCAGGGATGGCGGCAATGAACACAAAGAAAAGTGGCCAAATTTGTGTACATTGTCAAGTGAACCCGACAGCATTTCATCTGGGATTGGATGGAAGGCTTGAGAGGAATTGGATAGTTGAGTGTGATTCTAAGGAGGCTGGAGAGATGAATTAGCACAGATTGAGAGAAGGGGATGGGAGCGGGATTGGAGGCCAAAATTGATATCAGATTAGTTTTGTGTTCAATCATATATGTGAAAAATTACACTCTCAAAAGAGCTAAAATTAAGGTAACTCTTAGACTGTCTAGACAAGGAAACAGACCTGTGTTTGGGATATTATGAATAATGGTAGTTTTATTTTTTTGTATCCATTAATTTGGGAGGCCGAGATAGACAGAATGCTTACTCTATCTGCTGGTTCAGCTCTGGGTGTTCTCAGTGGCTCTGGGTGGGGCCAAGAGCCAGTACTCAATCCATTTCTCCCACGTGGATGGCAAGAATCCGATCATTTGAGCCATCACTGCTGCTTCCCAGGGTCTGCATTGGCAGGTACTGGAATGGGAGCAAAACCTGGTATCTGTTGAACCCCAGTACTATAATGTGGGATTCAGGTGTCTTAATCTCAAACACCAGTCCCTGGGCCTTTTATTTTATTTTATTTTATTTTATTTTATTTTATTTTATTTTTTCAAAGTCTCCTAATGTGTTATATAAGGTCTTCTCCATGTGGAATTATCAGTTTGAGTCTGAAGAGTGACAGTAAAAATTCTTTATGGTAGGTTGAAGAAATGTTCATACCTCCTCGATTTATTTATCCTAAGAAATCTTGTTGAAGTGAAAACGACTCATTTATTGCTTTTGGGAACTGAAATTTTAATTGACTTATTTCAATATTTTGTGATCCTTATGAGGTCATGATGATCTTTTGAGTTCTCATAGATTTTTTCAAGTTTATATTTACTTCTGTTTTCAAACCACAGAGTCTTAATTTTACACCAAGTTTCTATAAATCTCTTATTTGATATTTCCCATCTCTTCCTACTCTGTGACTTCTAATTTCTGCCATTAGCATTTGGAAAATTGTACGAGTATTTGTGTCTTTGACTTCCAGCCATTTCTAAACCTTTGGAAAAGGCAGGTTAAATTGAATGGGAAAGTAAGAGTGTGTGTAATATATAAAGTGAATAACAGGTTCTTTTATTTTTTAATTTCTTTAAACAGGTTATTTTTAAAAATTTTCTTTTAAAGATTTATTTTTTTTTAAAAAAGAGGGGCAGAGAAAGAGAAATGGAGATAGCTCTTCCATCTGCTGGGTCGCTACCCAGATAGTTAATGGCCAAGACTGGGCCAGGCTGAGGACAGGAGCATGGAACTCCAGCTGGTGGTAGAGGACTGGAAGTGGAGTTCCAGTGTGGGGTGCAGGTGTCTCAGGTGACAGCTTAACCTGCTGTCCCACAATGCCAGCCCCTCTTGTTATTTTCCTTTGATTAAATTCTATTCTAGAGTCAGGGGAATAAAGGTCTAAACCATATATGTATATGGAGATGGGTTTTACAGGCAGAGTGGACAGTGAGAGAGAGAGAGAGACAGAGAGAAAGGTCTTCCTTTACCATTGGTTCACCCTCCAATGGCCGCTGCGGCCAGTGTACTGTGCTGATCCGAAGCCAGGAGCCAGGTGCTTCTCCTGGTCTCCCATGCGGGTGCAGGGCCCAAGCACTTGGGCCATCCTCCACTGCACTCCCTGGCCAACAGAGAGCTGGACTGGAAGAGGAGCAACCGGGACAGAATCCGGCGCTGGTCTAAACCATATATTTAGACAGATCTCTAATTGTAGAAATGCTATATTCCAAAGGCTCTGAGGATAAGTTTTGAGAGAAACTACGAGGATGTCCGTTTGCTGGGACTGCCATGTAAGGTACCACACCAGACAGCCTAAGTCATAGAAGTTTACCCCTTCATCACTGGGACTGGAAGCCCACGCTCATGGGTTCTGCAAGGCTGGTCATTTTCAGAGGCTCCTCCTCTTGGCTGCAGATGGCCTCGTCCTCCAGTGTCTTCCCCTGGTCTTCCCTCTGTGTGTGTCTGTGTCCTTATCTCTCCTTAGGAGTACACCACCAGCCTGGATAGGTCCTGCCCATGTGTCTTCATTGTAACATAATCAACTCTGGGGAGCTCTCCTCCCCAAACACAACCACTTCCACAAGAACTAGGGGTTAGGACTTCAACAGGTGAATTTTAGGGGGAAGGGGCTGGAAACCTTCTCCTCTGAAGGAAAAAAGTGCTCCAAGGGGAGACCCTGGACCTTAGGATTGTTAAGACATCCCCCAAACTCTCAGACCTTCCAAGACACAGAAATCAGCCAGGCAGGTACTACATTACATTCTGCAGGGATGGTGCTGTATTTAGAGATTTGAAAACATGAAGGGAAAACTCAATAATAAGTGAAATAAAAGACTGATAATCTTTTGCTAATAACAATAACAAAAGTTTGTAGTCAGGGGCTGGGACTGTGGCATGGTGAGTTAAGCCAGTTTGTAACTCTGTCTTGCTACATCAGAGTGCCAGTTCCAGTAAGCTGCCTATTAATGTGCCTGGGAAGGCAGTGGATGATGGCCTAAGTGCTTGGAACCCAACCACCCATGTGGAGACCAGGATGGAGTCCTGGCTCCTGGCTTTGACCTGGCCTAGCCCTGTCTATTATGGTCATTTGAAGAGTGAACCAGCAGAGAGTAGATCCATCTCTCTCTGTCTTTCAAATAAACAAACACTTTTTAAAAAAAATTCTTAAGCAATGAAAGTTTATTTTTCTTTGGCAGTTTGTATCATCTATGTAATTCTTCCTTCAGCATTACCCACATGTACATTGTTACCTCTTTATTTTACAAATGATTCAAGTATTCTGTGATTTTTGGGGTACAGTGACACAGGTTTAATGCAAAAATATGGCTATATTCTATAAAATAAAAATTAGAAGAATGCCATTTTTTTGCATTTCCACATACCCCTTTAATGTCAGGCTTAGTGAAAGACTGCTGAATTCTCAAATATGCTTTGTCATTTTGTTGCATGTGTTGTTTTGGTTGGAGATCATGAAGGATCCAGCCTCAGATGGGTGTGTGGGGAGAAGAGTGAGCAGGGTTTATGATGGCATTCTCTAGTATAGGGGTAGTTTACTTTGGTTCTACACTCAAACACAAGTGGTTATTGCTGACGGTTGGTTATGTGGAATCTGAAATTGTGTGAGTGAACTTTTGGGGGTAGTGACGTCTACAATCACTGGGTCTCTCTGGCATTTGAATGGATCTTTGATGCCATTTGAAAGAAAGAGTTGTTTTTCACGAACATTGCTGGCTGGTTCGTTGGCTCAGTGCTTCTCCCTGCGACAACCATTGTACCTGAGCCCATGATGGAAGTACCTCGAGTGAACTTCCTGTTTCACCAGTTGGAATACAAGTGGATCTTCAAGATCTGCAATGAGTTTCAAAATGTTTCTGCACCAAAAAGAAACTTACCTTTTAATTCCTTTTCCCACAAACTTTCTGAAGTGGCCTGGAATAAAAAGAGACATAGCATCATGGGTGAAGACTGAGAGTTTGTGCAGCTCATTCAAGGACACTCGGAATGAAGCTGGTCATTTTTCTTTTATAGCAAATGCACACTGGTGACAAATGCCATGTCCATCAGTACACGTCTCCTAGGACTGTAGCTCCTGCTGGTCCCACTGGCCTCCTTGAGGCCAGCAGTTTCACCTGCCATTGGGTTTTGGTGTATTGTGCAGCTATCAATTCAACAGAGAAGATAAATGGTATCTTAACGTTGTGATGAAAACAGCTGTGACCACATGGGTCCCCTGAGGTATGTCCTTGGGCTGCACTGGTCCATCTGGACATGGTTTATACTGTGCTGATCTGGGTGCCAGGAGTTCTTTACGTACTGTACACATGCACACATCATTGAATCCTCACGACAGACTCTTGAGTCTTCTGCTCTTTTACAGATGAACGTAAGGCATAGAAAGGTTGATTGGCTTGTTCAAGGTTGTACAGCTGTGAACTGGTAATTGAGATTTTAAATGTATTTTTGAAGATTTATTTATTTGAAAGGCAGAGGGACAGTGAGAGACAGAGTTAGTCCATCTGCTGGTTTATTACCTAAATGCATGTGATAGCCATGCCCAGGCCTGGCTGAAGCCAGGGGCCAGGAACTCTATCCAGGTCTCCTGGGGCAGCATCACTTGCCTCCCAGGTGCATTAGCGGGAAGCTGGGTTAGACACAGAGGAGCTGGGACCCCCTGATATTGGATGCAGTTACCTCAGACGGCAGACAAATCCGCTGCATTGAAGTACCCACCTCCTGTCTCGCTTTGGAGTGTGTGGTTTTAGCTCCTACGCTGTCCTCATCTGTCACCTGTATCCCATTACCTAATATTTGCTTATGTTTAATTACAATGATACATTCTTTCTCTCAAATATTATTTAAAGTGACACCTCTTCTCAAGGAAACGAGAATGAGACAGTCACAGTGCAGCTCCCAAATTGCATTCAGGTTTCCTAACCACAATGACTGAGCTTTGCTCTTTTTAAATACTTAGCTAACCACATTCTTTGTATTAGTATATTTAGAGAGAACATGTGTGGAACCATTTGCTTTGTGGTCAAGCTGCATTTTCAATGTATTTATAAACAGATTCATACAAACCCATGAGGGAAACTTAAAATGCATGCCATATGATGGCTGGGAATTCCTGATTCCACATGGAATGAAAGCTTCCCCCGGGGCGGTGAAGGAGAAGTTGAGAAACCCCGGATGCTGGTGGGAAGGCCTGGGCCAGTGCAGCCCTCAGCCGCGAGCCGCTGCATAGCTTTGCACGGAGGGTGACAGCCCTGACACCGTCTCTTAATTACGTGTGTCTTTCAGGCTTAAAGTCTCTTTTTTCTCGTGGCGGGACCAGTTCCTGAAATCAAAGGGCTCAGCCCCAGCTCAGGAGCCTGAGCGTGTCTTCCCCCGCACCCCAGTGACGGGGCGGTGGGGCTTTGTGCTGCTTCCTGCTTGCTGGGAGCGCCAGTAAGGGGCCCTAATCCCACAGCTCTGCAGCCCGTGTGCACCGCTGCTATTGTGACTGGAGGCCAGCTTAGCGGGATTCAGGGATGGGGTTCCAGGCTGCCTGGGCTCTGCAGAATAATAGCTGTAAATCCTCGTGGAGTTGACTCAGCTTTCAGCCTGCCTTCGCGGAGCTGTCTCGCCTGTGGACGGCCACGGCGGAGCTGGTGTGAGAGATGCACCTACTGGGGGGACTCAGGCCACCTAACTGCTGCTGCCCAGGCAGCTCTGGGTTTCCTGACTTGCTCTGAGGACCTGCCCTGGAGCTCTTGTGCTCTGGGCTGGGGCAGGCAGCTCAGCAGGTGGTGGGTGGCGTGGCCCAGGTTTCTGATTGCCCCGTCTGTACTGCAGTCGCTGTCCTCGGCCCTCGCTTGCTCACAGGTGGCTTCGACCGCCAGTGACCCCTGGGGTCCCCTGCTGCGGGGTCAGGTCTCCACCTTGCCTGTGTCTTCAGCCAGGCTCCTGGCGACATCCCCCTCTCTGACAGCTCAGCCCATGATGCGATGCATGTCCTTGTCTCTGACCCGACACTCCTGTCTTACTGCCTGCTGTCCACTAAGGTGGCACTTAGGAAAATACAGTACAGTGGCATTTTCCATCAAAAAGCCCGAGGTACAACGCTAGTGATATTCCTGTCTGTGGCGTAGCTCTCCGGAGGGACAGAAAATGCTTTTACTCTTTACATACTCCCTGAGAAAAACCTCGTATCAAGATGCGTCTGTCCTCGATTCAAGGGCACACGTGCACACACACACAGTTACATTGTAGCTCCTCACGTCTGATATAATTTAACTTGTGACCCAGTGTAGTTCGTTATCTCTCCCCTCTCACCACCAAAGGGTAGAAATAAAATTAAGTGAGACGCAAAAAGAACTTCTGGTCTGAATGATTTCAGGACCTTGATTCTCGCTAAGCGGGCAGAGGATGGGGACACATGAGAGGTCGTTTCAGTCTCTTCCTCCTCCGTGGAGCAAACGCACGTTTGGATGTTACGAGATGTCAAACTTGCTGGAGGCTGTGAGCCCTGGCGAGGAGGTTTTGAGGGGGAGGTTTCGGGCGGTGACTGACACAGCGCGGCAAGGGCATGCGCCATCCTGACAAGCTGTGCGTTGGGCGGTGAGTTACGGTGTACAGGTGCTTCTCGGGAAGGCTCTGGCTAGATAATTTGTGAACATCAGCCTATATATCAACGGCAGGAGCTTGCAAATGGCCCCTGCGTCGGATGCAGGAGCATCTGCGCGCCGCGCCGAGAGGATGTGTGTGTGGTTGTGACAATGAGTTACGGCAGCCAATGGAAGGGAGATTATGGATTATGCTGATGGAAAGTGCGGCCATCCCTCAAACCAGCTTTGACAGAACCCTCCAATCAAGATTCCACTGCCCGGCCCTGGTGGATTAATTTTTTTTTTTTTAAAGTGCTTGGGGTTCCATTGAGGAGCAAGTCACATCTTCATAAATAAATCTTTGACAACAAAGGTGCTTGCAAATATATGCTCTTTGGATTTAAGGCTTTTAAATCACTCATGTGAGGTCTCTCTGAATCGCACTGGCCTGTTTGTGTGTTGGTGTCTTTTTGTCAATGAGAAGGGGATTCCTGTTTATCTTCTGGTTTAATTCAGGTATTTCTTGGCTCAACAGAGTTTGAAATAAGATGGGTTTTCTTGTCAAAGACGAGGAAGAAGTGACAACAGGGGGAAGAATATCAGGATTGTGCAAACACTTGTAGGCACTTGGCGTTTTTGCTGTATCCTTTCATGTGATAATCTAGGCACAGGGCTCCACCCCAACCCAGGTACTCAGCTACCCTAGTTTTTTCTGTCATTACTTTGATGTTTGGATGGAGCCTTTAGTGATATTTTTATTTTCTATTTCTTCAGATGTCTGATTTTCAGTTTTATACTAACCTTCTTATTTGTAGAAACTTACAATTATTTCTTTGTGATTTTTTCATAATTGTTTTTCTTTTCCTAGAATTATAGCCAGTGGTCTTATGATAAGCAAAAGAAGGATTTGTTAATAACTCCAAAGACATAATATTAGCAGAATCTCTTTTCTACTCCCAAGAGATATATAATATTGGACTTTTTTTTCTGTGTGATACATTAACATCCATGTACACTGCATTCATGTTTTTCACTTTTCTCCAATAAAAGGACATATTGTTACACATTTTTACTCAAGTTACTTTTAGAAAGCTAACTAAATGTAGGCAAATAATTAACAAACTAAATGGAAATTTCCATTGTTAAATAACAAGTCAGGAAAACTGTTTAGGTGTTAGAAAAAGTAATTTTGATATTGCTGACTATTTGCACAATTTTAGAATAAAACCCTAAAGCAAAAGGAACGAAAGAGTTCATGGAAAAGTAAACTTTTGATGAATACTTAGTGATTTTTGTTTCTCCCTTGCACTTTGATGTGGAGAAAGTAAAATATGGTTTAAAATATATATGTTCTCTCTATGTGTATTATGTTTTATATAAAAAGTCTGGAAAATAAATGAATAATATTTAAAGTAAGACTTTAAATCTATCTTACACATCATTTGTGAGGTTAAGGTAACCCTGGCATCAGTTTTCCTTGAACATTCGTTACAGCGTATCCTTTGTTTTAATGTGCCCTATCCGAGCAGTTTAGAGACGTTGACTGTGACAAGGGGGGAGCTTCAATTAACCTTCATTGCTGAGACTCTTTATGTGCATGTATTATAATTTGCCAGGGTAATTACCAAATACCTTTTGTGGAGGAATTCTAATAAAGAAATTGATCTATACATAATGAAATTCAAGCACTTTGTTTCATTTCTCACCTCAGTTTTCCTGTTAAAATGACTGTAAACTCCTATGTTGAGACCGGTGGATAAAGTTGCTAGCTTACATAAACTGTTGAGAAGCACCCCTTGGTTGTAATTTCTTTTAAAGTAGATTAATAGACTGCTACAGTTGTAAAACTGTGCATGCTTCAAAGGCATTGCACGCAATGTGCTACTGAACTTTATTTTCTAAAGAAATTAGACATCATGTCTCCAATTTATTCATTTATGTCTAATTTTTAAATATTTAATTAGTGGAAAGCTGTTTTCCAGACTTTTCCACTTAATACCTTTTAAGTTTTTAGCCTGCTCTTGTAAGTGATAGCGGAGGGGCTGCTTCTAGTTTCATAGGAGGCGCACATTTCTTCCTGAGAGCGACTGATGAGAAAATAACATGAATGCTTTTGAACATGACTGGAAAGGTCAAAAACCTCAAAAGTTGTTTTGAACTTAAGAGAAATATATATACAAAAGCTAAAATTACTCTCAAGTTTTCCTTCCTTCCCTTCTTCTTTTTAAAGATTTATTTTTATTTGAAAGTCAGAGTTACACAGAGAGAGAAGGGGAGGCAGAGAGAGAGAGGTCTTCTACCTGCTGGTTCACGCGCCAATTGACTGCAATGGCTGGAGCTGCACCGATCTGATGCCAGGAGCCAGGAGTGTCCTCCAGGTCTTCCCGCATGGGTGCAGGAGCCCAAGCACTTGAGCTACTGCTTTTCCAGGCCATAGCAGAGAGCTGGATCCAAAGTGGAGCAGCTGGGACTTGAACCAGTGCCCATATGGGACACCGGCACTATAGGTGGCGGCTTAAGCCACTACGCCACAGTGCCGGCCTCCCTTTCTTCTGTTCTTCGAAGCAGTGAAGAACCAATTAGTGTCAGCAGTGTTGGTTGTTATTGTTTTTGATAAAGATTTTATTTATTTCAAAGGCAGAAAGAGAATTTAAAAATAAAGAGAGATGTACATCTTCCATTCACTGGCTCACTCCCCAGATGGAATTGCCCTGGGCAGGGCCAAGTCGAAGCCAGTAGCCCAGAAACCCATCCAGGTTTCCCACATGGGTGCAGGGGCCCAAGCTCCTGGGCCATCTTCCATGGGCTCCCCAGGTGCATTAGCAGGGAGCTCTGTAATGGGATGCCTGTGTTGCAGGTGGTGGCTGAACCAGCTGTACCACAATGTTGGCCCCAGTTTGTATTTTCAACAGGGACTCTTGGTGTCAGCGTGAAGTCTGGGCTGTGAAGGAGAAGGGGTTTGAATATCTTTGCTTTCTCCTCATATCTGTTTCTCTCTCCACGCCCACAAGCTTGCCAAAAGGTGTGAAGAAAGGAGTCACTGCTTGTGCAGATCCTTCAGAGCAAGTAAGGGGAGCTGAACACAGCAGTTTCAAAGACGTGGGACAGGTTTCCCTTCATGGAAGGTATTTAAAAATAAAGTTTTGTCGTCAGATTTTTTAAACTACACCCATTAAGGCAAAATGATTATTTTTTGTATGCATTTGAGGCTAACAACTCATAAGGCATATATGCGCGTGGCCATACTTTGCGTCTAAAACAGGTAATAATCTGAAGATATAACAACCTGTTTTAATAATTGTAATAAAACTGTATTGTTTTTCAACTAAACTTGCATTTTCCAGGGGCTATCGTATGCTGTATATAGTTAATATACATGATTCCAAGACTCTAATGATCCAGAATCTCAGTAGGATTTTCTCTCTTCCAGTTTCGCTTGGCAGTTTGGTGATTGTACGAGTAGAATCTTAATGGGAGATTCTAAAATGGGTGCTTGACAATACAAGTGTATCTGGATACGCCTCTCCTGCACTGTCTTCACATTGGCACTGCAGTCAGGGGCGTGTGTCAACCGAAAGCAGAAGGAGATGCAGTAAGGCAGAGTGGTGTGCTGGTGACGTGGCAGGCACTGTGAGGAAGGCGTCTGATTCCTCCTGGCTTGTCTGGGAAGCCCTTGGCTGCCACACCCCTCCCTGGAGCTGGGTCTCTGGGTGCTTCTAATAACGGCAGCGTTTGAGGGTCCTGAGTGTGTGTGTCTCTCTCCCTGTCCCTCTCTCCCTCCCTCAGAACCCCTCTGCCTCTCTCTGCCATCTGGATACAAAGTTTTGGTTTATCTTCTCCCCCCTCTGGACACTGTCTTTGAGTCACCTCTGTGAATTCTCTCCCCCCGAGAGTTACTAGAGATCCTGTCTGAGGTTTCTTCTGTCCTCCAGCTGCCCTGGCCCCGGCCCATTTTTTCCTGCTTCTGTGAGGTCTCTCTGCAAACAACTGCCAACCTCAGCCTTTGCGTCCTGACTTCCTTCCAGGCTCTTGGGTTCAAGCGTAAGCCATGTGTCCTCACTGAGATGTATCTCTCAGTAAGCCATGTGTCCTCACTGAGATGAATCTCTCAGTGTTCCGATCTGGATCTTTCTTCACTGCTCTTCTCTCACGTATTACCGGTCACCACTTCCAGCAGGTTCTCTGTCCTGCACAGTTCTTGAATCAGCCCATGGGATTCCATTCCCCTAGGCCAGCCTGAAGCAAACCAGGATCTGCAGAGTTGATCTGGCTTCTTTTCTGGACTGAAGTCTTTTGGGAACATGGCCGCACCCATTTGTGTTTGTGTGTGTACAATCACCAAGCCAAATTTTAGTGAGAGAACGTAGAGCCCACAGCCTAAAATCCTTACTCTTTTGCCTTTTATAGAGAACCAGGTTTGCTGGTTGCTGACGCAGAGGAAATTCACATGCGGGTCACCATGGTGACTCATCCTGACAGTTTCAATGTGTTCCTAGAATGGTTCCCTGCTTGCAACCCCAATTCTTAATTCTTCACTGTACAATGACTGTCAACGTATGTAATATAATTCCCATCAAGTCACTTCTTTTGCTGCTCAATGTCTCCCCGTTGCCTTTGGGATAAAGTCCAGACTCCTAAGCAAGGTGTGCAGGTCCTTCCATGAGTGAGTCCTCGCCTTGCTCCTTAGCTTCTCGTCTTGCAGATCTGACCGGTCCAGACATGTCAGCACTCTGACTGCTGGACTTGTGCATGGGTTATCCCTTCTTTCTGGATCCAGGCCTCTGATCAGGTGCCAGGCCTTCGGCACACCTGCCATAACCTCTGGGGTCAGCTGGGCCAAGCTACCCAGACGTTGGGCAAGCACCAATCTGGATGTTGCCAGGAAGGTCATTTCAGATGAGATTCCATTTAAGTCAGCAAACTGAACAGAGCAGTTGACCTTCTGTAATTTGTGTGGGCCTCATCTGATTGGCTGAAGACCTTGACGTACACAGAAGAGGCACTTCTGCGTCTAGAGTGTTCCAGATCCCATCTGTAGCATCAGCACTTCCCTGGGCCTCTATGCTGGATTTTGGACATGCCAGCCTCCAAAGTCATATGAGTCAATTCCTTACAGCAATCAATATCTGTCATTCATCTGTCTACCTGATCAATATCAACCAACCAGTGTTGGTTCTGACCAATACACAGACCCCTCCCTGAGTTGGTGACTGTGTCCCCTTGCAGGCAGGGGTAGATCTGTCGTCTTAATCTTTGTGATGACAAAAGCTCCTTTGGCGTAGAGAATGCAGTGAATCTTTTAAACAAGAGTAAATGACTGGCATGTTGCCTCATGTATGAACGTAGTAAAGCAAGAAGCAGGTGAAAGGAATGGATGCAGTGAGAGAGAATTAGTTCTACAGGTACCACAAGGCTACTCAAGACAGGTCCCCTCTGTGACAAACTGAGGTCTAGGAATGGTCTTAGATCCCAGGCCAGGGAGGAATGCTACTGGTGCCATTTTCCAAAGGATACGGCAGGAATGCTGGTGCCATAGCAGTGGAATGTCAGGAATGAGAACCTTTCCACTGCTCAAAATATCATATACGTGAGAGAAGTAGGTCTGTCAGTTGGGAGTTTTGCTCACATACCTATTAACCCCCAGTGCAGTGTTTTATTGGTACAGTTATTGTTGTAAATACAGATTAGTAATCCAATGTTGTGGTAGAAACATCGGTTTGCAAGTCAAGTATTTCTAGAAATATTAGAGAGGCACTGCATCAACAATGGGAGTAGTCCCTGAGACTGACCCCTGGGGAATTAGATTAACTGCACAGACATAGTGTTAAATTAGCCTTCCACTTTGTCATGGAAACTTCAGTGAGCAAGTATTCTTGAAATCCCTCAGTTCATATACATGTGTCTTATTTTATTTTATTTTATTTATTTATTTTTTTGACAGGCAGAGTGGACAGTGAGAGAGAGAGACAGAGAGAAAGGTCTTCCTTTGCCGTTGGTTCACCCTCCAATGGCTGCCATGGCCGGCGTGCTGCGACTGGCGCACTGCACTGATCCGAAGGCAGGAACCAGGTGCTTCTCCTGGTCTCCCATGGGGTGCAGGGCCCAAGCACTTGGGCCATCCTCCACTGCACTCCCTGGCCACAGCAGAGAGCTGGCCTGGAAGAGGGGCAACCAGGACAGAATCTGGCGCCCCAACCGGGACTAGAACCTGGTGTGCCGGCGCTGCAAGGCGGAGGATTAACCTGTTGAGCCGCAGCGCTGGCCTCTTTTTATTTTTATTTTTTTTAATTCTTGTATTCAGTGTTCACTCACATTGGGCCTGGGCAGGTACCCTGGGCAGCTCTTTGTCATCTAAACATTTATCCGGAGGCTTCACTGTGAGGAACATCCTCTCTGGGATCCATTGCCCTAAGAGCATTCTTTCAGACTGTGCTGATTCCTCCCTTCCTTCATGGTAGAAACACATATGCGAAGGACTTATCTCATCTGTTCTAGGTGTTACCCTAAGCGTTTTGGTAATGCTTGATTAATTAATAAATAGTATCACTATTTATCCTTGTGCCACAAAAGAGGGAACCAAGGCACACAGCAGGCAGGTGAGTTGCCCAGATTCACGCCACTCTGAAGGGGTGGATGTTGTTGGGAGCCAAGCCCAGGCTCCCGGGGGCCCTTCCCACTGTCTGCTCTCCTCCCTACTTTTGACCTGATTGCAATGGATCATCCTCCTAGGCTTTTCCTCAGCTGCATGGCCTAACCATTTGCTCCAGGCCTGGCGTCGTAAGCCAAGTCTTCCCATCACTAGGCTTTTCCGTTTAACCTTGCACTGGGTATATCACCAGGTCCACTGGTCAGCTAGCTAGTGGCCACACTCGGAGACAGGGGCATGGTCAACTATGTCCAAGGAAATAAGTGATTCCTAAGGAAGATAGAGGGACATATAATCATGGAAAAGGGACACATATTTTTAATATCTTGACTTAGATCATGGCATGAAATGGGGTTCATTTAGAACTTGAAGCGTTTTGACAAATCAGGCTGCGTTAATCACTTTCAGGTTCAAGAAATAGAGACACAGCTTGGACAACTCAGTTACCGGGTGTTCAGTGTCACTGAGACACTCGCGCTGTGCTGGTGACCTTGTGGCCACGCACTGTCCTGCCAGGCTCATGACTCAGCCCCTTCCCCTGGGGGCTGGCAGCAAAGCCTCGCAGGCCTCTGCCAGCTCCTGCATGCTTCCCGTTCGCTCTCCCTCTCCCTCCCTGTTTCCTGATGTCTTCCTCTCCCCCGGATCCAAACCAAATGTTCAATTTGCTTCTGTTAGTGGAACGGGCCTCTGAGTCATTCGTGTTTTTCTACTTCTCTCAGCATTCTAAACCGCATTACATTTTATAATCAAGAAGTGACTAGAGCGTGCCAGTGGCCACACATTGTAGTGTGTGGCTGTCCTTGCATGGGACTTGATCTACATGATCATTCCCAAACCCCAGTATCTTCAAGTTCACAGAAAATGTTTCATGACAAAACACAATGCAACACTTTTTTTTTTTTTGCATCCAAATAAACTTCTCTTTAATCCCGTGTTTCTGCAAACTGTTTGATGTCCCACTGTAGGCTTGGAACACATTGAAGTTTATTGGCACTATTATCACTGAAGAACGAGGGGTGTGGCTAGCCTCCCACAGCCAAGCCTTCTTTCTCTTTGCTCCCCTGGCAATTAACTGTACCAGGCCTCTGGGGCTGAGTCAGAGCCCCCTGCAGCAGGGCTCTGTGCAGACACAGGGCTGTGGGGGAGTGAGGCCGCCTTGAGGGGCTGCGCTCTCCTGTGGGCCTCTCTCCCTGCTCGCAGAGCGCCATGCATCCTTAGCTGTTGCAGCCGGACAGTGCTGCCCGCCAGCAGCTGCGGTTGTTTGCAATTAATGCTCACCGTGTCTGCCCACAAAATCATTTTCTTGCTCCTGTGAGTTCTCTGTAAAATCAGCACTGGGATGTGTTATCTGTTTAGTGGTTTGCTTGATCTGTGAGTGTCTTACTGAGACAAGAATGGGGTTTATTGTTCACTGTTATGTGCCAAGCATCTAATAAGTGTTCAATAACAAAGTAACACCTGCATATAGACAGATGTCAAATAAACTTGCATTCCCAGTATCAGATCTTGGGAGAGGGAGTTCTCTTTTTAGGTATAACATGCATATATAACAGCCTATACAATGACTAACAGATGGGTAGGGTCCCGGTGGCGTTAAGGGTTCATGATAGACAGGGGCTAGGAAACAGATCTGAGCAGGCTCATGAGGATGGCACAATGAAAAAGTGGCTGGGAACAACATTGCAGCAGAAACTGCGACAAAGTGCATGCATTCTGCTGGCTTTGTTTCTTTGTCAATCTTCAGAGAGTTCATAAGCTGCACAGTGATACTGTGAGCAGAGTGGGAGCCTGATTGCAGGGTAGACTGAAGTTTGGTACTCTTTCTTTAAATGTGGAGAAGTAATTCTCACTTCAAGGGCAAATTAATCATAGACCTAATATAGTTTTGGTGGGGAGCAGCTTTATTTTTTCTGGGAAAAGCCTGTTATGAATTATACATGGTAACATTGTGATTTTTTTAAAAGTATAATTTTAACAGATGAAAGAGAGGTGTTGTGCTGGTTTCTGTTTCCCATATATATCTGGCATCCATCACGTTCCTATTCAGGAAAACGGTCTGAAGATCTCACGCAATTCACTGTGTTTTGTATTGCAAGCTGCAATTTGTGAGTTAATTAAGACAATATCCTGTTAATTAATTTTCTGAGCATTTCTTATCAGTACCTAGGCAAACTGTCAAGTTCATTTTAAGGAAACATTTTTGTCTCAGCTATTTGTATTTATTAGTTGAGTGATTTCAACCTGTATTTTAGGGAATGGTGGAAGATGATAACTCATTCTGGTAGATTTCTTAAAGGCAAGAGAATGGATATGAATGAAAAAAATAGAGAAGCTATATGATACTAATTTAATATGTGCCTTTCACATAGAAATGTAATGCAAATTAAGTAATGTCATGGAAAACAGGTACTTGTATCTCTCTCTAATCCAAAATTTATCTGCAGTGCAGTATCCAAACCTTGTGTGGGTGCACATGTATGTGTATGAGTGAGCAACACCGGTATGATGCGAAACCCAATAGCACTTTTCAATATTGTTAACTCATGAACTAGTGTCCTTTCTATGATGATTTGTGTTCTTGCAGTATGTCTGAATTTGCTTGTAGATTTTACTTTTCGTTACTGTGATGAGCAAAGTAATGACTCCCCATGGACGTTCAGGCTGTGCTCCCTGGATCACGTGAAAATGTCAGGTCCCAGGACAAGGGGTTATTGAGCTTGCAGAGGGAATTACGGTTCTGATCAGCTGGCCTGGAGAAGGGTGCGTCGTCCATGAGCACTCTGGATCACTCAGGTGGTCCAATGTCATGCAAGTCCTCAGAAGAGAAAGAGGGACTCAGAAGAGTGTGATGAGATTTGACTGCCAATGCTGGCACAGGTCCCAGAAAACAGGCAGCCTTGACTGCCTGGAAAAGATCTCTCTGAGACCCTCCAGAAAGCAACAGAGCCACGCCCACACCCTGATGTTCGCTGGTGAGACCTCCCCATGTCAGGCAGCTGGCTGCAGACATAGTTTACTCATTGCATCCTTTAGCCAGTCTGTGGGGTGGGAACTGTGAAGTCCATTTTAGAAATGAAGAATTCAAATGCCGGATCAATACTCAGAGCTAGTGTCAGGGCCTCACTTACACTCAGTTAAGTTTTATTACACCCGGCCTCTTCCCTCTGAATTCCATGGCTTTCTAGTCTACCAAGTACAGAACACCTCACTGGAAGAATCAGATACACACATGTCCTTCTTTAAGTTTGTTTACTTGTTTCTTTATTTTATCAGTGCCCAGCCTATATGGTACAAATAAAATAGTTGCCCAATGTGTGATTACTGACACAATGAAAATAAAAATAAGCCAATGACACACTGTGATGTGTTCAGACACAATACTGGTATTACAGGAGACCCTCAGATATCACAAGGAACAAGATCACTGCATTCTTACTTCCTGTGAATTTCTATAGAGTTTCCTGAGCAGAATTAGCTGTGTGTTCGTTTATGCAATGATAATAAATTTCATATAAAGAGATTTCAAAAAGTTCTTGGGAAAATGGTATTCAAAGATAGGCTTTTTGGGGGAGGAAAATTTTGAACACAGCTTTTTCGTAGTTTTTCATAAAATGCATTTTCCACGAACCACTGATATCCCGCCAGAGTCCTGAGACAGTGTTGCTGGGACGCCAAGTGTGTCCCTCTCCTGGAGGCACACTTCTGAATTTGCTGAGCCTCTGGAGCGCATCCTCTTTGTTTCTGGCTCCCAGGCACTGGAGTGTGTGTGTGTGTGTGTGTGTGTGTGAGTGATGTAATGGGGCATCCATTCTCCAGCAACTTTTAGAAGTGCCCTTTGCTCACAGGCATCAGAATCCAGCTCAGAATGATGCAGGAAAGAGAGCTTCATGGAATGATGTTGGGTGGCTCTTGGAACAGAGGAAGAGCGAACCAGACAGGCCACGGGCAGAGAGCACCAGCACGTCCTGGAGCTCTCAGAGCAAGGGACCTTAACTCCATGGTGCTGCCACCTGATGCCCAAGTGCCAGCTTCCTTCCTGCCCCATGATTTTGCCCAGCGTTCAAATGCTCAGGATAATCTGACCATCCCAGCTTAAGTGATGAGCCATCCTGGCCCCAACGTGTGGAAGGTGGAAGAGAGAGGTTCCCAGAGGAAAGTGAGGCTGTGAGGGATAATCAGGCAAAGAAAGTCTGCCTAGACCAAATTAGAGATGTCCTCTCCAAAAGTATGTGGGAGTATGACAAACCTGGGCTCCAGTGCTACCTCTCCTATTCACTCTTTGAGTGACTTGAAACTATTTGAAATGAGTTGTTTGAATACCTCTCTACCATGAAAATTACAATAGTGTCTTTTTGACAGCGTCAATGGAAGAATTAAGTGAGGTAACACATAAGTGTGTCTTTGACAAAGTGCCTGACATAAAGTATACAAATAGGAACTTTCACGTAATAGGAGCATGTATGTTAAAATTTGAGGAATAGGGCAATAGGGCCAGCGTTGTGGTGCAGTGGGCTAAGCCTCTGCTTCAGATGCCAGTCTCGTGTGGGAGTTCCACTGGAGCCCCGGCTGCTCTGCTGCCAGTCCAGCTCCCTGCCAATGTGCCTGTGAAGGCAGCAGATGATGGCCCAAGTGCCGGGGCTCCTGACACTCACCTGGGAGACCTGGATGGGATTCCTGGCTTCAGCTTTGCCTAGACCCGACTGTTGAGGCCATTTGGGAATGAACCAGTAGATGAAAGACCTGTCTCTATCTCTCTGCAGTTCTCCGCCTTTCAAATAAATCTTTAACAAATTCTAAGAAACCTGGTCCCTGATGATGATGATGATGACTGGGGGCGGGGGTGATTTCTCACTCCTCATGGCAGGGACTGGCGACTGGGAATGGTTTTCAGTTGGTGTCAATAGTCAGTGTGGGCCAGTGGGGAGGGGGCTGGTGTCCTAGGAGTCCCTCATTGGCCTGGGATTTCAGAAGAGCACAAAGGCCATCAGTGGGCCAAAGATCACATGGCGTTGCTACTCCGCGAGTTGGTAAATCTGCCCGCAGATAAAATCGAGTTGGTGTTTGCTTTTCATCAGTCTCTTTCTAGTCACTCAAATTTGCCAGCTAAACACTGACCAGTTTCAACCTGCTTAATTTATGAAAATTGATAAGATCGCAGACCATTGTTCAGTGGCTTCAGCAGTGTAATTTTCCTTTCTCATATGCATTCAGGTCGTTTGAATACCACGTTACTCTTGTCCTTGACTTCCTTTTCATTTTCTTCTTGTGCATTGTTGAAAACCAAAGCAAAAGCTTTTAGTTAGCTGATCTTATTCTGTCGAGCTGACAGTCTTATAAGGTTAGAATTGTTTTGTGACAAAAGCATACATTTGAAACCACAGATACACAGCTAAGAATGTTTGGCTGAGCAGGTGAATAACTAAATATACTTCTACCGTTTTTCAGGTTTTATGAAATGAAGTGGAACGTTTTTTTTTTAAAGAGTTCTTTAAAATGTTTTTCTTTTCCCTGATGATAGGATCAGTATTGCATATCAAAGAACTTGATTTCAAATAGGCACAAACACACATATACACAATCACTTATTTTATTTCCTTTATTCTTTTTTGAAGAAGCAAATCTGAGTATGGTATGAGTCATAAAGGATCAATTCTCCATGCTCCTTAGCTGGATCAAGTCACCCAAAGAGACAGGAGTCTCCAGGAAGAGCTTATGCAAGGCGGCAGGGATGTTAATTTCAAGGCCTCAGCTCACTAACTGGCATAATGCAGTTGCAGCTTTTGAACTTGGGCGACAGATATAACATGTCTTTAATGTCTGACTTCTTAATTAGAGGAATGTCAGAGCGAGTACTTCCTACAAAACACGTAAAGCCATGTTTTCTTTGCTAAAATAGAAAGACTTCTGTTTGATCAGTTCCAAAGACGTGATTCATGGGTCTGCCATCGAAACAAACTCTCCCGTGACAGAGACAGGGAGAAGATGCTGCCACTGCTGTCGGCACAGTCGGTGGGGGACTTGTGCTTAACAGCCGTTGGCAGTAATGTGCTGTGCACCGGGTGATGCGCGTCACAGAGCTGATCCCTCTGCTGTGGTTGTGAACGCTTCACCGGTTCCTGTGCCTACCGAGCAGCACAGAAAACCTTTGTTCAAAGAGGGAGCTAACTTTTCCTCTGACAGCCTTGCAAAGGGACTATGGCAGCAGAGAATGCATGGTGGAGACATGGAAGCAAAGATAAAGCGTGCTTAGTATGGCTGGATCTGTTCTGTGTTAGTAAACAGAACAGTTGAGTTCAGGAGCACTGTAGGGTTTGTCTCGAGGACCCGGAAACGATTTTGCACATGTTCATCATGGTGTTTGTGTCCTTCACCACACATGCAAGTTGTTCAGATTCTGTGCAGGTTTCCTCCTCTTGCTAAAGTGTGTGATGCTGAGGTTAGCAGCTGCCTCGTCAATGTCTGAACAAAGTTGGCACATTACTATAAACTGCGTATTTCTTACCAAACTATTTAAAACGTGCTAAGGAATGTTTAATTGCAAGTAAAGGGAAAAAAGCCACATTGGGAACATCTTTTTCCAAGAAAATGTCAAAAGCTAATTCGCTTAATTAAAAGTCTGAATTACAATGCCTATTTTTTTAATTGAATGAGAATATTATAATAATTAAAGACAAACAATGTTCCTGAGCAGTTGAGGAGTAACATTAAATTTAGAAGTTCAATATCCCATGGTGGAACTGATCTTTATTCCCTCATTTTAAAAATCTATGGCCTATTTTACAGGCTACGGCGACATCTCTAGAAAATGACCTGAACATCTGTACTCTCGCGGTTTATAGTTGATGCCTTGTCATGCTAACAACAAATCTTTGTGATGTTCTGTAGAACCTGTTGGGAAACTCTCATACTCATATTTGGGACAGAAACTTTGAGGTGCTATGGCCCCATTAACGGTAGAGATTCTCGGCGAGCTAACATTTTTTTCTGGGAAGTCATTTAGCAGAATGATGGGCTTTCAATGGGGATATATTAAGGACCTAAAACTAATTAATGGAGTTGCCAAGATTTGAAAGAGGCATCCCAGTGCTCGATCTGCCCACCGTCAAGTGAAGAGGCAGAGGGGGAAGGAGTGAACTCCCACCTGGAGTGTGTCCCAGTAGCTCTTCTAGTTGGCGTTGGTAACCCAAAGTGGTAAGTGCCAACCACAGATAGTGTACGATCATCTCACGATCCTGCCAGGGAGGCAGCATGCACATCGATCCGTCCACAGCTGTAATGAAAGCAGCATGTAGGAGTGATGAGAGACAGTGATGGATGCCAGGTATGGAGAGATCTCCCCAGCACATCCGTGGCCTTGGGCAGTCCCCCTGTCTTCCCATGGTGAGTGGGGGAGGACACCCTCAGTTAGCGCATGGGTTTGCCAGGTGCACATTCACCAAAGGAAAACATTAGGTTGGGAAGAGGGCCATGCATCAGGCTCTGCAGGTCCTGGACGTGAGGTGCAGTAACCTGCCACCTCCCAGCGTGGGTTTCGTCTCCCAGGGCGTTCTCACTGCAAGTGGCAAACCAGGCCCGCAATGCCCTACTTCCACACTTGGTGCACGGGAACCCCAGGCCTGCTTCTGGAGGAAGCTTTGTGCCCAGAGCAGCACAAAACACCAGGTGGGGTTGGGAGTGGGGAAAGAGTTGGCTTCTCAGGGGGCTCTTAGGAATAATCTTGTTAAGAAATGGAGGAAGATTATTTAAAGACCTCTTAAGCAGCAGTTTGTCCCTCTTGATATTTTCAAGGCCAGTAATCTGGTCTTTGTTTTATTTCGGGGCTGCCAGCCCAACTAGTGATAGGGCTGGCATGCAGCTGATGTTGGCAGCGCGCTCACTGTCATCGGATGCCAGCTTAAATGGATGTTGCTCGGGGAAGCCAGCATCCTGGGCTGCACATGCCAGCCCTGATTTGTATGGAACCAGCAGGTAATTTTCTTTGTTTGGAGCAGTGATTTTTTTCCCCCCTTTCATGATTCACAATTAATTTTCTGGCTGGAAAATAATCTCTAGAAATACTGTGTCCATTATCCATGGGCACATATACTAGCAGGCACATAAGGAGGAAATCAGTCGAAAAGCATTTCATCACAACGGTTTTTGTGTGTGAGAGATATCATCTGTGTAGGTTCTGGCTGGTTTGTTTCCCTAAAAATTGAGCCTCAAGGCCTTATTGCTAGGGCTAATGCTTTTCTTACCTTCTCGTGAAATCAGAAAAGCCATTTGAATACTCAGTTATGACCTGAAAATATTTCTACAATGAATTCTAATTTAGTACCTAGCCCCTGTGATACACAGCAATGAACATAAACTTGTGTAATAAATCGAGAATAGTAATTTCTTTTCAGATAGGAACGAGAATTAAAGGCATGGAGTTGCTTTTAAACAGGTCGATATGATTCACTGAGGTTCTGGCTTAGTACTGCTTCCTTCTTAAGCAGCTAGTTAGGTGGAAAACCTCAGATTATTCCTCTTTTTTCCCCCTTCAGAGTAACCTCAAGTTGCAAAACACGCTGATTGTATAAAGCCATTCTCCAAACACATGGTCATTTTCTCTGAAAAAAGTGATGGTATTGGCTTGTTGATTGAGGAATGTGGATTGCAGTCAGTTATGCTAACATTTCATCTAATCCCTTCAAAATTAAATAAATTAAATGCTAATAAAACTCTTTTACAGAGGTGTCTACCAACCCCACGAAGGTCTCAGAGGGATTCCTATGGCTGCATTTGGAGTCCCAGTAGAGAGAAGATTATTTTCTCAAGTTTCAAGCTTAAATAAGCTGAAGATTTTGTTGGTTCTGGGTGGAGGTGGGGGGTGGTCATGTGAGGATTAGCGGAGCCATTTTGAAAACCGTCGCTAATCAGGCTAGAATGCACCGCGCGTCTGTAGGTACATTGGCCTTTTTGTACTGTGTGTGGAGCAGGCACAGCATACTTAGTATCTTTTGTGAATTTATTTAAGTCAGTCGTAATTCCTTGTTAAATATCCAGGTCTTTGGGGGAGTCGCGCTATAATCCAAAATAAACTAGCTTTGGAAGGTCACGTGGATCTATTATGAACTCCTGGGGAAGGGGTGGCTGGGCGATGAGAATGCCTGTTGACAGCAGGCCACTCTACAGTGGTTGCTCTCTAAGGGTGAAGCTCATTTTAAAGAAATGCTTCCGAGTTCTTTTCTGAAGATCTGTAGGAAGTTTTTTTTTTTTTTTGAGGTATTCAAAGCAAAATTGATTTAGAGAAAAAATGTGTCTGCTAAATTAAAAAAAGATATTTATACTTGTGTTTATGAATTTATTGCTTATTTATTTAAATTTTTCAAGACATGGTCAAAATTGTTCTGATGTTGCTAGATGCAAAAAATGAAGGCAGTAATAAAATTGATTGTGCAGAAATAACACTTTTATCTAGACGCCTCTTTAAGAATACATTCTGAGAGAGTAATTTCTTTCCTTTTTTTTTTTTAAAAAGATTTATTTATTTACTTGAAAGTCAGAGTTACACAGAGAGAGAAGGAGAGGCAGAGAGAGGGAGAGAGGTCTTCTATCCACTGTTTCACTCTCCAGCTGGCTGCAATGACTGGAGCTGTACCGATCTGAAGCCAGGAGCCAGGACCTTCTTCTCGGTCTCCTATGTGGGTGCAGGGGCCCAAGCACTTGGGCCATCTTCTGCTGCTTTCCCAGGCCATAGCAGAGAGCTGTATTGGAAGTGGAGCATCCAGGACTCGAACCAGCACCCATGTGGGATGCTGGCACTGCAGTCAGCGGCTTTACCCACTACGCCTGAGAGAGTAATTATTTTTTTTTTGACTGGCAGAGTGGACAGTGAGAGAGAGAGAGAGAAAGAGAGAGAAAGGTCTTACTTTTGCCGTTGGTTCACCCTCCAATGGCTGCTGTGGCTGGCGTGCTGTGGCCAGCACATCGCACTGAACCAAAGCCAGGAGCCAGGTGCTTCTCCTGGTCTCCCATGGGGTGCAGGGCCCAAGCACCTGGGCCATCCTCCACTGCACTCCTGGGCCACAGCAGAGAGCTGGCCTGGAAGAGGGGCAACCGGGACACAATCCGGCGCCCCGACCGGGACTAGAACCTGGTGTGCCAGTGCCACAGATGGAGCATTAGCCTAGTGAGCTGCCACGCCGGGTACTGAGAGAGTAATTTCTAAAAATTTCCACTTCTGCATCCAAATGTAGACATAAATGTTCCCAAAATGCAATCCTATGTTTGCCAATAGTTGTGATTGCTCAAAAGATGGTGACGCACTGGTGATCAGAGCAGATGCAGAAGATACTTAGCTGCACACGCAGAATCTGCGCTTTCGCCATCACATGTGATTTTGTGAGGAAGCTGGGCTGAGTGGGTGGGTTTATCGTACCCTCTCAGCTCCCTCCTCCCCAGCTAAGGTTGTGTACACTGTAGAAGCGTGTTATACACTAGCCAAAGTCTTCACTATGCCATTTGTTGCTTGGTTCGTACTTGCCTGTATTTGAGAGACAATGCTAATAGATGGCTTATGCGGTTGGATTCTATTCTTGGGCTATCAGTCTTTTTACATTAAGCCGATCTGACCGTGGCTGAAGCAGCTCTTCAGTATCCGGGGTTTGGAGGCAAGAAGCAGCAGACCTATTCCGTCCTATGGGAGCAGGATGAGAGCAGTGCACATGAGTCGCCGAGGAGTTGCATAACTTGGCTGTCTAGAGAGGATTCTTACGTCTTATGTTTTAGATGGAGATTCATGAATAAACCTCACATGTCTGTTGAAAAATTTGGGGGTGAGGCAGAGTGAAATTTGGTTGAAGATAAAATCTGTGCTTTGATCTGCGGGTAGGAAAACGTGAAAGCTGCCCTCTACTGTCTCTTATAGACATTCAGGAGTTTGAGGAAGGAATTTAATCCATTTTTATTCATTGGAGAGACCTACAGAAAAACATGTAAGTCCTCTAATGGCAGATGCCTCACTGCGGTGGTGCATATCAGAACAAACTTTGTTTCTAAAAACCTAAGTGATGTTGCAGGAGCACCTGTGCTCATCTTAAAGAACATGAAGCCGCACAGAAAGCACATGGCTCCATCTCCCTTGCCTAAATGGCTGTCTCAAGTTGCAGCACCCTCCTGGTGAAGGCTGCTTGGCTGTGCTGTGAATGCCAACGTTTTGCTTTCATGGAGGAGCCCTCGATTTTAAAATGGTGATTTTTGTGGTTTTTCATAAATGTTGGTTCAACATCTAAACTAGGACGGTTTTAGTCATTTGTGGCCACTTGTATGTTTTTGAGAGTGAGGTAATCCAATACCTTGAGTCCTGTAGAAACACTGATGTGGATTAGCACATATACTAGAACTCCCCTTTCCTGGGCTTCTCTAACACAAATTCAACCATAGTTGAATATCGATTCTATTTCCTATTTCTGTTCATATTTGGGGAGGACAGTGATACAGAGGTGATCTGCGCAGCTCCCACAGATGAGATTCTGATGCCTGCCTGTCCCGTGGGCTGCATGTGGAGCTGATCCTTCAGGGAGTCACCACGGCTGGGTTTCACAGGGTGACTCCCCTGTGGGTCTCTGCAGCCTCACGTGGAGCACAGCATGCATGCAGACTATTCACAGCACCGACACCTGGATGGGTTTAAACTTCAATATTTATGCATTTATGAGATGATACACAACTGTAGATTTTCAAGAGTCTCTGAAGAGAATTTTAGGACCAGACCCCTCGGTAGGAATTATCCTTTGCAGCACACTTTTTAAAATACTGTGTGTGATTTGAGGCTGAAGCTTGGCAAAGCTGGAGACAGAGGTAGGCCCCAGGGAAGCATGGGTGAAATTTAGCAAAGCACCAAGATTAAGGAAAAGGCATCAAATACAAAAGTTTGAGAGCTGAGCATCCCAGGGGGAGAGGTGGCAAAAGGGACCTCAAATCAAAGGGCTGTAACTGCACCTTTATTTCAGGAATTCAGGACTAGCAGATGAAATGCAGTGAATTTGCCTTATCTCCAACATTTTTGGGCTGTGATGGCTTTTTTTTTTAATGTAATTTAGGAGAGAGAGAGAGAGAGAAACTCTGATCCACTATTTTACTCCCCAAATGCTCACAACAGCTGGGGCCAGGCCAGGCTGAAGACAGGAGCCAGGAACTTCATCTAGGTCACCAACATATGCAGCAAGAACCGAACTACTTAGGCCATCACCTGCTGTCTCCCAGGGTGCATCTTAAGACGTTGGCATGGAGAGTAGAGCCAGGACTTGAACCCAGGCACTCTGATATTGGATATGGGTATCCAAGACTGGACCACTGTGCCAAATGCCCAGCCCTGCCTGCACTCAGATGGCTTTGAAAGAATGAGATGAATGCCTAACTGGTCACACAATTGAATATTTAGGAAATAAAAACTCATATCTAACATTCAGTGCTAGAGCATTTCCTGTGATGGAAAATTTACCATCTTCAAGGTAGATTTTGTAGATTACTAAAAAAAAAAAAAAACAATAAACTTAGGATTTAATCTCAAAATTACTACAGTTTGATGAAAAAGATCTGTTCTTAGCCGGCACTGAGGCTCACTTGGCTAATCCTCTGCCTGAGGTGCTGGCACCCCAAGTTCTAGTCCCGGTTGGGGCACTGGATTCTGCCCCGGTTGCCCCTCTTCCAGGCCGGCTCTCTGCTGTGGCCAGGGAGTGCAGTGGAGGATGGCCCAGGTCCTTGGGCCCTGCACCCCATGGGAGACCAGGATAGGCACCTGGCTCCTGGCTTCAGATTGGTGTAGCGCGCTGGCTGTAGTGACTATTTAGGGGGTGAACCAAAGGAAGGAAGACCTTTCTCTCTCTCTCTCTTTCTCTCTCTCTCTCTCTCTCTCTCACTCTCACTGTCTAACTCTGCCTGTCAAACACACACACACACACACACACACACACACACACAAAGAAAAAGATCTGTTCTTTCAGAAAGTAGAAATTTTCCAATGTTATATTGACACATGTGACTTATTAATATGAATATGTTTAAATTTACTCTAAGAATTCTTGAATCAAAAATTATATCTTCTCTATTTGGCCATGAAATGTATTCTATTTGGAAATGTTTGGAAGGAATTGCAGATATAGAGCAAAAAATGACCCAAATAGTTGAGAATGAAGGACTCCACAGTCTCACTTTAAACACATCTCAGTCAACGTAGAGAAAACTGTGTTTATCTATTTAATATGCATTGGGTTCTACTGTGTTTTGATAAGAAATGGGAGAAAGGTTCACCAGTAGGAAACCAGCTGACAAACATGAATAGAAACTTGCAAGGAATGTAAAAATTAATACATTAGATGGTTGAAGGGGAAACAGTGACAGAGATGCAGAAATGTTCAGTTTAGTTGTCTTTGGGTGATTTTCTTTGCTCGGTAGCAGACCTAGAAACAGCAGTAGGGCTTATGGACGGTTGTGGTGGCCACAAATCATTTCTTAGTATTTGTCAACCGTGGAGTGTTTGACAGGTTTTTCCAGCCACACCCTTGATCATAGATTGTGATTTCTATCATGACATTTGTCTCAGTGTATCCAAGCCAAGGTGGTAGCAATGGGTGTTCTTTAATCAGAATTCAGCTGATGAGTGCCTGAGAGTACACATTGCTTCTGTTTGCATGAACTTTGCTCAGGGAAAGGCCGTCACGACTCTCTGTGTGCAAGTTCTTAGGCCTCCAAGTGTCTAGTGGAAAGATCAATGCACATGCTCAGTGGTAGGTGTGTATGGGGAGGGGCTGTGGTGGGATGGAGCCCTTAGGGTACTTTCCCTTGTGCCTCTGTGATGGTTGGGAGCCTTCCCAGAGCAGAAAGAAGTGGGGCTACGTCTGGTCCTCCCATTGCTCCTAGTTAAGGGGCTGCTCCCCGCCCAGCTTCCAGGGAAGCCGACCACACACTTCTTGTCCATCTGCCCAGGCAACCATCATTTCTCTTGTCTCAGCAACTGGAGAAACAGGCTCTCTAAGCAACCTTTCTGTCTTGTGTGGCTTCCAGAGACTTTATCTGCTTCTACTGTGAGAGACCAAGTGTGTCAGTGAGAACTACGAGGCGGGGTGGGGGGTGTTCACATTATGTCTGAGAGCCTGTGTATGTGGGAGTAAGGAGAGATGAGCCATTTGATCCTACCATATGTCCATTTACAGGAAAATTCTTTCTCTTATATACAAACCCATGCTCACATACCCAAATGATTGCCATTTATATGTTAAGATTACAGTATTTCTACTAAAGTGAGGAAACATATGTAAAAAACTGAAGTGTGTCTAGCATTTCTTCTGACAATTTTGACATTGTATGTGCAGATGGCTTGTTTATGTGTGCCTGTAACCATTCTGTGAGGTGGACTTTTGGTGTCAATGCTTCCTTAGAATTGTTAAGATATTTTGGACGCTGTATGAACTCTTTCAAAAACAGAATCAGGCTGGTGCCATGGCTCAATAGGCTAATCCTCCACCTAGCAGCGCTGGCACACAGGGTTCTAGTCCCGGTCGGGGCGCCAGATTCTGTCCCAGTTGCCCCTCTTCCAGGCCAGCTCTCTGCTGTGGCCCAGGAGTGCAGTGGAGGATGGCCCAAGTGCTTGGGCCCTGCACCCCATGAGAGACCAGGAGAAGCACCTAACTCCTGCCATCGGATCAGCGTGGTGCGCCGGCTGTGGCAGCCATTGGAGGGTGAACCGATGGCAAAGGAAGACCTTTCTCTCTCTCTCTCTCTCTCTCTCTCACTGTTCACTCTGCCTGTTTAAAAAAAAAAGGATCAGTAAAAATGAAAAGTTAGAACAAGTTGACCACCTACTATGCACCAGACCCTGTGAGGAGTTTTCTCCATTGTTCAATCCTGGAAGCAGCCCCGGGTTGTCCTTGTTTTACAGAGGTCCTGCTAAGGCACACAGTGGAAAAGACCTAGGCCCCTGCCATGCAGTTTTAGGAGGCAGAAGTGGGGTTTGGACCACCCAGAGGCTTCGCTGTTGAGTGACTGGCCCTCACCAAATGGTGTGCTGCCTCTTGGACATTCTAAGGGCCTGCCCAGAGGGTTATCCAAAATGTTCATTATATGTTATCCAATATGTTCATTATATATCAAAATGTTCATCCAAAATGCCTATTATATTAAAAAAACCCCTACACTGGGATTTCAAAAGTTTCAACAAAATAAGGTTACCTTTTAATTCCATTTTCCATCAATTTTTACAGTGAAAACTCATATTTTTGGCTACTACTACCTTTCCTTTTTTTGCTTTTAACCACCTATAGATGTATTTCTTTTTTTGGTAATTTTTATATTTTTCCCTCCAAAGAAACATTTTATTTAAGGAATGTTATATATATATATATATATATATATATATATATATATAGTGTAACTATATAATATATAGTATAATTTTATATATAGTGTAACTTTAAGAATATAGTGATTCTTCCCACCATACCTGCCCTCCCACCTACTGTTCCATCACGCCCCTCCTCCCTCTCCCATTCCCAGTTCCATTCTCCACTAAGATCCATTTCCGATTAACTTTATACACAGAAGACCAACTGTATGCTAAGTAAAGAGTTCAACAACTTGCATGGTAAAAAGAAACCAAAAAACAAAACAAAACAAAAAACTGTTCCTCAATAGTCAAGACAAGGGTTATTCAAAGTCATTGAATCTTGAAGTTAATTGCACTTCTTTTTTTTTTAAATAAACCTGATTATCTTTAAAGAAGCACCCAAGAATGATACATCTTTTGTGAGCACTTAGACATAAAAACTCTTTGAGGACAGAGGTCCCATATGGGAAGTTAGCGCACAGTGCCTCTTGTTGTGAATTTAACAGTTAACATTTTTTTAAAAAAAGATTTATTTATTTTAATTGAAAGAGTTACACAGAGAGAGAGGCAGGGAGAGAGAGAGGTCTTCCATTTGATGGTTCACTCCCTAGATAACCACAACGGCTGGAGCTGCACTGATCCAAAGCCAGCAGCCAGGAACTTCTTCCAGGTCTCCTACGTGGGCGCCATGGCCCAAGCACTTGGGCCATCTTCTACTGCTTTCCCAGGCTACAGCAGAGAGCTGGATTGCAAGTGGAGCAGATGGGACTGGAACCAGCGCTCATATGGGATGCAAGTACTTTAGGCCAGGGTGTTAACTGGCTATGCCACAGTGCCGGCCCCAACAGTTAACATTTTTATCTATGAGGTCAGTGATCACGTGAGGCTCTTGACATGAGCTGCCTAGGCTATGGAAACCTTTTGAATCCACAGACTCTGTCAGTATTTAGACAAGGCCATAAGCAAAGTGGAAGTTCTCTCCTCTCTTGAGAGAAAAGTATGTCCTTCTTTGATGACCACTTCTTTATACTAGGGTCTCACTCAGTGAGGTCCTTCATGTAGGAATTTTTGCCAAATTGTCATGGCTTCCCATGCCTGAAATGCCCTCGTGGGCTTCTCAGCCAGACCAGAATGCCTTAAGGCTAATTCTGAGGTCACAGTACTATTTAAAGCGATTGTTATTCTATGAGTCTGCTGTATGGACTACTTCCCATATTGGATCATTCCCTCCTTTTTAATTCTATTATTATTACCAAACCTAATCCTATCTATATGACCACTTTAACACTTAAGATAGTATTTTTACCACCCAGCTTAAGGGGATTTGGGGTCCCATGGCAAGTTTTTAAACTGTACCCTTAGAAGTAAATCCATAGGAATATATGCAGAACTCTACAGCTTTATAGTTACAGACTTTATACACTTCATAATTGCAACTCTCAGAATGTGGTGATTCTTCCCATGGTGCCCACCCTCCCTCTCATACTCCTAACCCCTCTTGCTCCTTGCTCTATTATTCTCACTCTTATTTTTTTTACTGAGATCTATTCTCAATTGACTTTATACACATATGTTTAACTCTATGTTAAGTAAAGAGTTCAACAAATAGTATAAAAAAAAAAAAACTGTTCCTCAACAGTCAAGAAAAGGGCTGTTCAATTCATTGCTTCTCAAAGTGTCAATTTCACTTCTACATATTGCCTTTTAGGTCTCTTATAGTTATCACACATCAGGGAGAACATATGGTATTTGTCCCTTTGGGACTGGCTTATTTCACTAAGTATGATGTTTTCCAGATTCATCCATTTTGTTACAAATTTTTTTTCCACTATGGGTTTCATTTTTTTTTGCTATGTAGTATTCCATAGTGTATATACCCCATAATTTCTTTATGCAGTCTTTCATTGATGGGCATGCATTTGGGTTGATTCCATGTCTCAATTATTGTGAAGTGAGCTGCAATAAAGATGGGGGTACAGATAACACTTTCATCTGCTGATTTCATTTCCCTTGCGTAAATTCCCAGGACTGGGATGGCTGGGTCATATGGTAAGTCTGTATTCAGATTTCTGCCGTATCCCCATACTGTCTTCCATTGTGGCTTTACCAGTTTACTCTCACAACAGTGAATTAGGTACCTTTTTCCCCACGTCTTCACCAGCATATGTTGTTTGTTGATTTCTGTATGAATGCCACTCTGAGGTGGGGTAAAACCTCATTGTAGTTTTGATTTGTATTTCCCTGATGGTTAGTGATCCTGAACATTTTTTCATGTGTCTGTTGGCCATTTGGATTTCCTCTCTTGAAAAATGCCTTTTTAATTTCTTTGTTCACTTCTTTACTGGGTTGTTTGTTTTATTGCTGTTGAGTTTCTTGATTTCTTTGTTTATTCTGGTTATTAATCCTTTATCAGTTGTGTAGTTTGCAAATAATTACTCCCATTCTGTCGGTTGCCTCTTCACTTTCCTGAGTGTTTCTTTTGCAGTACAGAAGCTTCTCAATTTGATGTAATCCCAGTTATTAATTTTGTCTTTGATTGCTTATGCCTCTAGGGTCTTTTCCAAGATGTCTTTGCCTATGTCAATGTCTTGCAGGGTTTCCCCAATGTTCTCTAATAATTTGATGGTATTAGGTTGTAGATTGGGGTCTTTAATCCATTTTGAGTGGATTTTTTTGTAAGGTGTAAGGGAGGGGTCTTGTTTCATACTTCTGCATGTAGAGATCCAATTTTCCCAGTGCCATTTATTAAAGAGACTGTCCTTGCTTCAGGCATTGGTTTTAGCTCCTTTGTGAAAAATCAGTTGGTTGTAGATGCTTGGATTGCTTTCTGGCATTTCTGTTCTGCTCCATTAGTCTATCCATCTATTTTTGCACCAGTAATAGGCTGTTTTGATTATAACTGCCTTGTAGTATGTCTTGCAATCTGGTATTGTGATGCCTCTCACTTTGTTTTTGTTGTATAAGATTGCTTTAGCTATTTGGGGTCTCCTGTGTTTCCATATGAATTTCAATATAATTTTTTATATATCTGAGAAGAATGTCCTTAGTATTTTAATTGGTGTTGCATTGAATATGTAAATTGCTTTTGGAAGTATGGATGATATTGATTCCTCCAATCCATGAACTTGGAAGATTTTTCCATTTATTTGTATCTTCTTTATTTCTTTTTTAATGTTTTATAATTCTCATCTTAGAGATCTTTGACATCCTTGTTTAAATTTATTCCAATGTATTTGATTTTTTTGTAGCTATTGTGAATGGGATTGATCTTAGAAGTTCTTTCTTGGCTAGTGGGGCAAGATGGCAGAATAGGAAGGGAGCACACCAATAGTCTGGGGAGAGAGAGTTTAATAAAAGTGGAGATACTGCAAGTTCAAGGAAGAGTAGGGGAAGAAACAGCAGAGGAAACCCTTCCGGAACTGGTGATTCACAGTGGACCTGCGTGGAGAGTGTGGGAGCCCACAGTTTGGGACACCCGCAGCAGATTCAACACACCAGCGCTGGAACGCGAGGTGAGCAGAACCTCAATAGCCCGAGATATCAGAAGGGAAGCGGAAAGAGGAGACTAGAGCAAACAAGTCTTGAAACCCTGCGGGGAAAAGTTCACCAGGCTATCTAGAAGAGAGAGAGAGAGAGAGAGAGAGAGAGAGAGAGAGAGAGAGAGAGAGGAAAAAAAAAAGTGACCCATACGGACACGAGTTTCTCTCTCTCCGCTCACCTCTCAAAGGTGAGTAAGACAAAGAGCAGGCACCATTTTGGAATATGTCATAAGCAGGGCGACCTCGGGTCGGCACCGGCCCCGAGCCTAGCAGAAAAACCTGACTCTGGGTGGGAGGGGTGAAATAATAGGAGATTAGAACCTAATCAATGTGTGGTGCTAATGAACTGAGACTGTGAAAAAAGAGACGTTGGGGGAGAGAACTCACGGAAATCACGAATTCATGTGAGTACTCTCCAGAGATGCTACAGTTCAGTAGCCTTGGCAGCCCAGTGGGAGACTACAGGAGAATCTGAGTCCACACTAAGGGCCGCAAAGATTTCCTCTCTGGTCCTTGGGAAAGAGCTTCCGATCTCTGTCTCCTGTGGGTATATCATTCGCCTGCTAACCACCCCCAATTCCATTCAGCTGTGTGGAATTACTTCCCTTTTGAATCAAAAAAAAAAAAAAAGGAACAGAGATTTACCACACCTAACCTGGGAGTGTCTTCTTTGACACACCCTCAACCCTGAGGAACCAAACAGAGCTCTCAGGCCACACCCATCTCAAGCCTCTAAGGCTCCATCAAAAGCAGACAGTCCACTTAATTTAGAGTCATAGTATAACAAGAAAAAAACACCACAATGAAGAAACCAATATGCCAAACAACAAACGCAAAAACCGAGATAATAAGAACAAGGAAGACACTATGGCGTCCCCAAATGAAAAAGACACCCCAATTCAAGATTACGAAGATGATGAGATAGAAGAAATGCAAGAATCAGATCTCAAAAAATTGATAAGAACACTAAGAAGTACTCAAAAACAAATTCTTGAACTACAGAAATCTTTAATGGATAAGATAGAAAATCTCTCTCGTGAGAATGAAATATTAAGGAGGAATCAAGCTGAAATGAAACAACTAGTAGAACATGAAACTGTGATAGTGACGAGAAATCATAATGAAGTGAAGAATTCAATAGATCAAATGAAAAACACATTGGAGAGCCTTACAAACAGAATGGGTGAGGCAGAAGAGAGAATATCGGACTTAGAAGACAGAGCACAGGAAAATATACAGTCAAACCAAAGAAAAGAAGAGGAAATTAGAAATCTAAAAAATATTGTTGGGAATCTACAGGATACTATTAAAAAACCCAAAATTCGAGTTCTAGGAGTTCCTGAAGGCATGGAGAGGGAGAAAGGATTAGAAGGCCTTTTTAGTGAGATACTAGCAGAAAATTTCCCAGTTTTGGAGAAGGACAGAGACATCCTAGTACAGGAAGCTCATAGAACCCCTAGAAAACATGACCAAAAGAGATCCTCATCACGACACATTGTAATTAAACTCACCACAGTGAAACAGAAAGAAAAGATCCTAAAATGTGCAAGAGAGAAACGTCAGATTACTCTCAGAGGCTCTCCAATTAGACTCACAGCAGACTTCTCATCAGAAACCCTACAAGCTAGAAGGGAATGGCGAGACATAGCCCAGGTACTAAGAGAGAAAAACTGCCAGCCCAGAATATTATATCCTGCAAAGCTCTCATCTGTGAATGAAGGTAAAATAAAGACCTTTCATTGCAAACAGAAATTGAAAGAATTTGTTGCCACTCGTCCAGCCCTGAAAAAGATGCTTAAAGATGTGTTACACACAGAAACACAGAAACACGGCCATCAACATGAAAGAAGGTAAACAAAGGGAACCTCACAACAAAAGATCACAGGGAATTCAAAGCATACATTTGGATAAAGAAATTATGGGACATGTACTCTATAGAATACTATACAGCAGTCATAAACAATGAAATCCGGTCATTTGCAACAAGATGGAGGAATCTGGAAAACATCATTCTGAGTGAATTAAGCCAGTCCCAAAGGGACAAATATCATATGTTCTCCCTGATTGGTGACAACTAATTGAGCACCAAAGGGGAAACCTATTGAAGTGAAATGGGCACTATGAGAAACAGTAACTTGATCAGCTCTTGTGCTGACTGTTGTTGTACAATGTAATACTTTATCCATTTTAGTATTTTTTTTATTCTAGTACTATAGGTTGAACTCTGTATTGAACAAACAATTATTCTTAGGTGTTTAAATTTTAACCGAAACGTGATCCCTGTGAAATATAAGAGTGGGAATAAGAGAGGGAGGAGATGTACAATTTGGGACATGCTCAATCAGTCGTGCCCTAAATGATGGAGTTAGAAATGTGCCAGGGAATTCCAATACAATCCCATCAAGGTGGCATGTACCAAGGCCATCTCACTAGTCCAAGTGATCGATTTCAGTTCACAATTGATCACACTGATAGGTCTAAGACTCAAAGGGATGACACAAACAAGACTAGTATCTGCTAATACTAACTGATAGAATCAAAAAAAGGGAGAGAATGATCCAACATGGGAAGCAAGATACACAGCAGACTCATAGAATGGCAGATGTCCTAAATAGCACTCTGGCCTCAGAATCAGCCCTTAAGGCATTCAGATCTGGCTCAAGAGCCCATGAGAATATTCTAGGCATGGAAAGCCAAGACACTCTGGAAAAAAAAGAAGACCTAAATGAAAGATCTCTGTGAGTGAGATCCCAGTGGAACGAATGGGGCCATCAAAGAAGGAGGTACCTTTCTCTGAAGGGAGAAGAGAACCTCCACTTTGACTATGACCCTGTCGGAATAAGATTGAAGTCGGTGAACCCTAAAGGCTTCCATAGCCTTGGCAACTCATGACTAGAGCCTAGGGAGATTACTGACACCATAAACAAGAGTGTCAAATTGTTAAATCAACTTCAGGAGTCACTGTGTACTTACGTCTCATGTGGGATCTGTCCTTAATGTGTTGTCCAATGTGAAGTAATGCTATAACTAGCACTGAAACAGTTTTTTTTACACTTTGTGTTTCTGTGTGGGTACAAACTGATGAAATCTTTACTTAGTATATACTGAATCAATCTTCTGTATATAGATAATTAAAAATGAAAAAAAAATCTTGGTGTTAAATTGGAAATTGCCTAGAAACTTAATCAATTTTTTAAAAAAATATATCATGTAGGATCTCTGTCCTTAATGTGCTATACATTGTGAATTAATACTATAACTAGTACTCCAACAGTATTTTTCACTTTGTGTTGCTATGTGAGGGCAAACTGTTGAAATCTTTACTTAATATATAGTAAACTGATCTTCTGTATATAAAGAGAATTGAAAATGAATCTTGATGTGAAGCAAGGGGAGAGGGAGTGGGAAAGGGGAGGGTTGTGGGTGGGAGGGAAGTTATGGGGGGGGAAGCCATTGTAATCTATAAGCTGTATTTTGGAAATTTATATTCTTTAAATAAAAGCGTTATAAAAAAAAAGAAGTTCTTTCTTAGCTATGGCCTTGTCTGTGTATACAAAGCTGTTGATTTTTGTGCATTGATTTTATATCCTGCGATTTTGCCAAACTCTACTATGAATCCCAATAATCTCTTAATAGAGTCTTTTGGATCTCCTGTATATAGAATCATGTCATCTGCAAATAGGGATGGTTTGATTTCTTCCTTCTCAAATTGTATCCCTTTGATTTGTTTTCTAATGGCTCTGGTTTAAACTTCCAGGACTATGTTGAATAACATTGGTGAGAGTGGGCATCCTTGTCTAGTTCTGGGTCTCAGTGGGACTGCTTCCAACTTTGCTCTATTCAGTGTGATGCTGGCCTTGGATTTGTCATAAATTGCCTTGATTGTCTTGAGGAATGTTCCTTCTGTGCCCAATTTGCTTAGAGTTTTCATCATGAAAGGGTGTTGTATTCTATCAAATGCTTTCTCTGTATCTGTTGAGATAATCATATGGTTTTTGTTTTTCACTTTGTTAATGTGATATGTCACATTGATTGATTTGCAAATGTTGAGCCATCCCTGCATACCAGGGATAAATCCCATTTGGTCTGGGTGAATAATTTTTCTCATGTGTTATTGGATTTGATTGGCTAGAATTTTGTTGAGAATTTTTATGTCTATGTTCATCAGGGAAATTGATCTGTATTCTTTCTCAGTTGCATCTTTTTCAGGCTTAGGAATTAAGGTGATGCTGTTTTCATAGAAGGAATTTGAGAGGATTCATTCTATTTCAATTATTTTAAATAGCTTGAGATGAATTGGGGTTAGTTCTTTAATTGTCTGGTAGAATTCAGCAGTGAAGCCTTCTGGTCGTGGGCTTTTCTTTCTTGGGAGAGTCTTTATTGCTGATTCAATTTCCATCTTAGTAATGGGTCTATTTAGGTTTTCTGTGTCTTCCTGGCTCAATTTAGGTAGGTGTATGTGTCCAGGAATCTACCCATTTCTTCTAGGTTTCCCAGTTTGTTAACATATAGCTCTTTTTAGTAATTTCTGATAATTCTTTTTATTTCTGTGGTGTTTGTTGTTACATTTCCTTTTTCATCTCTAATTTTATTGATTTGGGCCTTCTCACTCCTTTTTTTGGTTAGTTGGGCCAATGGTGTGTCAATTTTGTTTACTTTTTCAAAAAACCAGCTCTTCATTTTATTGATCTATTGTGTTGTTTTTTCCTGTGCTTTGTCTTCTAAGTCAGATATTCTTTCTTCTGCTTCACCGAGTCTATTGTTAAGGCTTTCCACTGCATTGATTATTTGTTCTATTGAATTCTTCATTTCTAAGATTTCATTTTGCTTTCTCTTTAAGATCTCAATTTCATGAAAGAATTTTCTTCATGTCACGTACGGATTTCATTAGTTCATACATTTGCTTCTGATTACTTCTAAGTAATCCTGTGGTCAATTTTTTGAATCCAATTTCTGTCATTTCTTCAGACTCTACCTTCACAGTCTTGTCTTGAAGTGTTGTATTCTATTGGGGGTGTGATGTTGTGTTCTGTTCTTGTTTCTTGAATTGGTATGTTTATTATTTGGCATTTGTGGAGATTCTTGTTGGTTTCTTCTTCTTTTTTTTTTTTTTTTTTTTTTTTTTTGCTTTAGCAGGTTTTATCTTGGGACTATGTGTGGATTAGTGGAGTATCTGCTTTTGGGGAATATCTAGAGGAATGTGGTGGGTATGGCCTGGGAGCTCTGTTCAGTGCTGCAGGGTGATGGAATATTAAGGTGACACCCAGGTTGGGTGATAAATCTCTTATTTTTTTTTTAAATTGGAGGGGAGGTTTTTCTGTTCTGTTGGTGTAGACTCAGCTCATTTCCTTTCCTCAAAGGAGACTAGTGCCTGGGTGCTAGCCCTAGTGAGTATAATATTCATCGTACTTCCTCAAGAACCACACAAATGATCTGTGCAGTCCTTGATGTAAGCAGATTCCCCACCAATGTCCCTTACCAGGAAACCAGAGAGCCCTGAGTATGTGGAGCCTCCCACAGTGACTGCCCGAAGTCCCAGCCATAACCTGAGTCTTCAGTTGAGCAGCCTCAGTGTTTTCAAAGCCCCACAGTCTCATTGTTTTTACAGTGTTGGCATGCAAGCCTCCCACAGTCATGAGCACCCAGCTTCCCATTTGTTCTCCCTGCCAGACTCAGGAGTCTCCACTCAGCTGGTTGCTGGGTGCAGACACAAGCTGGCACAGTTGTTACATATGTCCAAAGTGGTGCTGCTCTATATTATTGGCTTATTACAGGTTGCTGTCGCAGGGTAATCTGGGAAAGAGAAACGTGCCCCCCTCCCTATTTTCTTTCTCCTCTAGTTTGGCACGTACATTGTCCCATGTAGGGTTCCAAGCCAGATTATCATCCAGCTTTTCCTGCAATTTTATTGCCAGTAGCTTGGACTACTGCAGTCTAGGCTCATCTTTCCCCGAAGCTGCTATGGAAGCTCTCTGCTGCTGGGGTCCTGATTTGTGTGTGTCCACACCCTCCATGCCGGTCCGCTATGTCCCACAAATTTGTGTGGAGTTTCCTCTGCCATTTTCTCCCTAACTCTTCCTTGCGCGCTCCCTCCCTACACCATCATCTTCATCCAATTCCTAGATGTATTCCTCTCTCTTCTTAATTGTCATTTTGAGAACTACCATTTCTCTCCTACTAAGCCCGAGTTGTGACTAATAGACTTTCATTCTACGACAAGATGAAACCTTCATCCCAACCCCTGCCCTTCCACTGGAGTTGGGAAAGTGATTTAGTTGGAGCAAGTGACGTGTTTGCCAGGACATCACGGTACTGGAAATGAGAGTGAGAACTCACTTTTTATGCACCAGGCTGAAACAGGAACTCTCACAGTTTCAAAGGTATTGACTTTGTGTTTTCTGCCATGTGGATCAGGAAATGAGGAATGCCAACATGACACGAAGGGAAAGTTTGGGAACCACAGCAGAAGAACAGAATGGGAAAAGGGTGGAGCTGGTGGTTACTCCCTACACTCTTTTTCCAACTACTCTGAGGGTGCAAATAAACACTTTCTCTGTGAGACCTTCTTGTATCCTTTAACACAGACTCTGCTTGACTAATTTGGGTTGAAATTAGTTGTTGCTTTCAACAAAAAGAGTTCTAGCTAATGAGATAAATAGGAAATAATGGCAAACTATTCTTTGATTCACTGAGCTTGTGTCTGGGGAGTGTCTACTCTTTCGTGTCAGTTATTGTTTGACTTTGGCTACACCAAAGTGACCAAGACAGGGTCCATGTTCTCATGAAGGCTTCATGATGTCCATAGGGACTAAACAAACAAACAAGAGCATTTCAGAGGGACAATAAATAAATTGACAGAGTTACATGCTGAAAAGTGAGTGGCTAAGGCTTGCTTTTGTTGTGTGGTCTGGAATAATTTCTCGGAGGAGAGTGCCTTAAAACTGAAGCCTGGATGACCAGAAGGTCTTGCAAGTTCTGGCTTCAAGAATGTTCCACAGAAAGGAAGTGTGAATGCAAAGTGGCTACGGGGGAATGAGTTTTCCATGTTCCAGGTGGGTCTGGAAGAGGAATGGGATGAGGGTTGTAGGGATGGAGTTGTCTGTGTGGAAGCTGAGCAGGCAAAGGTCACTCAGCCTTGGACTGTGAGCCTTGGACTACAGTCCTGTCCTTAGTCCTAAGTAAAAGTCTCTTTATTTTGGAGACTATATTTTGTTTGACTTTGACATCAGCAAAAGAAGAGAAACTGACATCATTTTCTTCTTAGTGAGAAAATAAACAAATAAAAATAAAACAAGCTTTGGAAGCTTCCTCTGTGCCAGCTTCAGTGACTGGGGAATGGAGAGAAAAGGTAATAGTACATGGCCCCCAAAAGACCTTTTTTCCTGAATGAGAAAGGAAAATGAAGGAGAATAGGTCCCCATGGGTCATGAGAATTCCCTTGGAGGCATGTGCTGGACAAAATAGGACAGTTAACTTAGACTTTTTTTTCCCATAAAGTGAGAAATAAACTTGAAAGAGCTGCCACCACCTTGAAGCGATATTGCATTTGTTTTACTGTGAATTGAGAACATATGTTTATGTTCTCAGCATGATATTATAATGTTCATATGCAAAGTGAGTGGTGGAATCAAGCTAATTCATGTATCCATTGCCTCAAATATTTCTTACCATTTTTTATACTGAGATCATTTGAAATTTACTCTTCACATTTTAAAGTATATAGTACACTGCTAACTGTCATCGCTATGCTATGCAATAGGTTTCAAAAAATGTATTCCTCCTTGTAACCTTGATCAGGATCTCCACATTCCTCCTGTCCCCATCACGGACAACCTCCCTTCTACTCTCTGCTTCTGTAAGTCTGATTATTCACATCCCAGGTGTAAGTGAGATCATGTGGTGTTTGTCTTTGTGTGTCTGGCTCTTTCACAAGCATCATGTCCTGCAGGTTTATCCATGTTGTCGCCAGTGGCAGAATTTCCTCTTTTAATGAGGCTGAATAGCGTTCCACTGTGTATGTAGACCACAATTCCTTTATTCATCTGCTGACGGACACTTGGTGGCTTCCATAATTTACCTACTGTGAATAGTGCTGCAATGTGTGAGATCTCTTTGACGTACTGATTTCAAATCTTTTGGGTATATAAACTCAGAAGTTGGATTCCTGGATCATAGGGTAGTCGTATTTCTAGTGTTGTGAAAACAGGTTTACGTAATAGCTACTTTAGTTCTTAAGAAAAGTGAGGGCATCTACTACCGTGTGTTCTCCTGTACCCTGACATAATCCTCAGCACCCGTGGGGATGTTACCTGACATAGAGAGGTGCTTGTAAAACTAGGACATCAGAACCACGTGGAGGACAGGTTATAATCCAGGTTGCATGGCTCTGCCTTGAGAAGTGTGGATTCAGTAAGTTTGAGAATGAGAAAATGTTCACCTCTGACAAATTTCCTGGTGTTGCTGCGCTGGCCTGGCTACACCATGGGAATCATTGCTGTAGAGAATGCTTGATGGAGCCCATGTCAGAATCATCTGGGGTGACTGGTCAGCATGAGACTGTACCTGCTAGAATACTTGCTGGTAACCAGACTGTTCTAAGTCCAGGTCCTGATTGCTTGGTAATGCCAGCCTTTTTACTTGTATTTAAGCACATTTGAACAGGAAGTGAATCATGTAGTATTTGAAATCTCTGCTGTTTTTTAGGAAATAAGTGTGATGGAGACTGTGGTAGTGCGCATTCCATACTGCCATTCCTTAGGGAAAATGAGTTTAAATTTTCAGTAGCAGCAATTTGATACACTTCAAAGCTTTAACTTCACTAAATCACAACTACATTTTCATTTTAAGGTCTGGAATTTACATACATTATGATCTTAGCCAAACTACTAAATTTATAAACATATTTTTCATTTTTCACCACAATGGTAGTGTTATAATCACTTTGTTTTGTAAGAAAATATGTGAAGTATTTTGCATGAATAATTATAATTATGTAGACTTCACTGCAAATTTTTTTGTGCTAAGTAAAATGATTTTTACTGTAAGGACTTAAAAATACATGGTAAGCATACTAAATAGCTTCATATGTCATAGTACAATAGCATATAGTTTTAAATTTGCAATTAATTTGCAGGTGACAAGATTGCAATTCAAGATGCACATTTCCTATTCTAATAGATTTATATTTAATATGAGTAAGTGACATGCACCAGGAATGAAAAAGCAAGTTTTCTTTATGTATGATAATAGATTCATCTTATGTGGAAGAAACGTTTAAAAAAAACTAAGGGGAAAAAAGGAGCCCAAACAGTATCCATTGGATCTGCTATGGCAGGGAAAGGTGCAGGACTGTTTTCTGGTATAAGTTGTATTTTCTCATTAAGGAAAATAAGAATATATGCATAATTTCCGGAATTGTTACATTTATCTAGTTATTCGACTAAATTCTTACCCTTTAGTAATTCATCTGGTTGTGCCATTGCATGAGCATGGTTGAAGTTAGATATACTTGCAATGGCCAGTTCTGAGTTACCAAGTTGTTCTTTCTTTCTTTTTATTTTTTAAAGATACGTTTATTTATTTGATCAGCAGAGTTACAGATAGAAAGGAGGAAACGAAGAGAGGTCTTCCATCTGCTGGTTCACTCCCCAAATGGCTGCAATAACCACAGCTGGGCTCATCTGAAGCCAGGAGCTTCTTCTGGGTCTCCCACATGGGTGCAAGGGCCCAAGCACTTGGACCATCTTCTGCTGCTTTCCCAGGCCATAGCAGAGAGCTGGATCAGAAGAGGAACCTCCAGGACATGAACTGATGCTCATATGGGATGCCAGTGCAGCAGACAGAGGCTTAGTGAACTATGCCACAGCACTGGCCCCAGCTACCAGGTTTTGAAATCTGGAAAATAGCTTTTGTCTCAAGAGAATGGTGCTGCAAAGTAGTCACAGAGGGAAAAACATGAAATTAGGGAAGCTACTATAAGCCGTACTAAGAGGCCATCTGTTTCCAGGCTGTTTCCATCTCATGTGGAAGTCTACCTTTCTCTTCTCACTTGTTCTGTTTCCACTGATGGCCACTGTGCACTTGGGGAAGGACCCGGGGAAAGGGGTGTTTGGTTTCTGCTCCATGGTTGTGGCACCCATAGCTCTAGTTTTGGGTGTCTGGGAAACATTTATGGGACAGAGTCAGTCCTGCTGTTCCACCTGGCCCACTGCTGATCTCTTTACTCACAGCCCAATGGGCAGCCTTCTTTCCAGGGTTCATTGTGCACGATGTGGACTGATCAGCAAACTTCACGTTGTGTTTCCTTATTGGCTGATGACTACCATCTGGGGCATTTTCTCAGTTCTCATCACATCTGAAGGCCGCTTTCTTTACAATGCAGGCAACTTGTTAAAAATCAGGTACACTTCCTAATTTTTCAATGGATAAGAACAACCACCTTTGGCTGGTGCTGTGGTTCACTAGGCTAATCCTACACTTGTGGTGCTGGCACACTGGGTTCTAGTCCTGGTTGGGGTGCCGGATTCTGTCCCGGTTGCTCCTCTTCCAGTCCAGCTCTCTGCTGTGGCCCAGGAGGGCAGTGGAGGATGGCCCAAGTGCTTGGGCCCTGCACCCGCATGGGAAACCAGGAGGAAGCACCTGGCTCCAGGCTTCGGATTGGCGCACTGCACTGGCCGTAGCAGCCATTTGGGGGGTGAACCAACAGAAGAAAGACCTTTGTCTCTGTCTCTCTCTCTCACTAACTCTGTTTAAAAAAAAAAAAAAAAAAAAAGAACAACCACTGTTTTGCTAAGTATGTCTCATATCCCTGTTTGCTTAAAAGAGTTTGCAAATTCTCCTATGGCTAAAACCAATCTCTTCTGACACCCAAATCTATGTATCTCTTGTTCTGTGTTAACATGGGATGAAGAACCCAATTTTGATTTGTCAGCTATAGATGAAAAAAATCTCTCCTGTGAAATTAATTTTTCACCAGTGCTCTTGATCTCTTTGGGGGTCTTACTCTGTTGGCACTGTTAAATTCTCTTCTCACCTTACTCTGGGGCAGTTGTCGCTCCTTGCCTTATCATAGTTAAAACGCAAGTAGAAAGGAAGGAAGAAAGAAAACAAAGCAAAGCAAATTGACTGAGTGTCTTATTACTTGGGTCTATTTAAACATCTTGTGCTAAATTTCCCTTGAAAAGCTTATCCTGATTGAATTCTATTTTCAGTTAGTATCTCTAACCTTAACTTCCACAATGATGGAATATTGATTTGCTCCTTTGTTTTATTTCAACACAAATTTATCTATTACAAGGAATACATTAGCCATAGTCTCAAGTCAATAGCGCTTTTCTTTAGTGTATATGTCTTACAAATAAATTAGAGCAAATAAAACTTTATTTTTAATAGGTTAAAAATTACCAATTATAAACTAAGTGATGTCTAGATGGGAAATGTTAAGCTTTAAAGCTATTTTTTGGTTTATAGATTAAAAAAAACTTCATTCAGATTGAGGCTTTGAATGGACCTAATGAAATCCTAGTCTATAACTCATCCACAATTTCATATTTATTATAAACATCCAAGCAGGAGAAACATATATATTAGTTAATTTTTTTCATATTTTATTCCATGAGGAGCATTTAATTTTTAAAAATTCTTTTCTGAGTATTAAATCGATTGGACTATTTCTTATCATTGATTAAAATCACATGGAGAAAAAGGGAGGCCTCATCCCTGAGACGGTGCACTGTGGGTGATTGTTCAGTCATGTTGATAGTGAAGGAACTGGACTTTTCCAACTTTATATTACCGTGGACTCCTTCATGGTGGCAAATTTTAGTTATATTCAATAGCAGCTGGTTATGATTAAAGACATAAATTTGTTTAAAATTATACTTTAGAAAAACAGACTAAAGTACACTTCAACTTTTCACTTCTAATAATCCAATTAATGGGCCTACAAGTATTTCTCCCTAAATAATCTCCAACGGTTGTGTCTGATTGTACAAAAGTAGGGTAAGAAAGAAGAGTCTTATTTATTGTTCCTTCTATGAATACACTGAAGGCTTTTGTCTTAACATTGAAGACATTTTTTTAAGATCTCACAGCATGGTGACTCAGCATAGATAATATTTCTCTGCGGTGCATTGTGGATCATTCCAGGGCTCAAGTCCCAAGAGAGAACACCTTGGATGGATCCCTGCCACAGCCAGGGAATTGATATTCTTTTGAATCATGCTTGGAGGTTTAGTCTTTTATTATGATTTATTCTTATTTCTAGATTTTCACCCAATATACTCTTCTTTTAAAGTCTTCTTAAAAGCAAATTTAAGAAAGTAAAATAATGAAATAAAATAAAAACCTGATAGCAACAACCAAAACACCTGCACACTTTTGGTTCTATGGAGTTATTTCCCATTGGAATAAAAATTTGAAGTCTAGAGTATTTGATAAATTTGGATCTCCTGGCCCTGACCATCCCTCTACTCTTCCAATAAGTAACAATAACTAGCAGTATACACAGGAAGCACAGTTTGATCACAAACTCAACCAACTCATAGAAATTTTTCTACATAAATTCATGTCTTTGTTTATTAAAACATATTGATAATAATCAATATACTATAATTTAAAGGGGTGGAAACATCTTCCTAGGTAAATTAGTTAGATGAAATAAGTTTTTGGTGGCTTGCTCTCTGGCCCTTTAAATAACACTGGACTTTAAAAGAGCAAATTTTATATTAGTGCTGTGGTCACAGTATTCATGACAATTGGGAGCCAGCTGTGTGGAATGCATTGTGTACAGTGCAAAGTAGAATAACACCTCTTTTAAATTGCAGAGTGGTTAGAACATGTTATTGCAGTCAAATTTTCTCATTTTACTTGGCAGATTCTTAGAAGTTTGAGTAAGTTCCTGCAGTTTATTAAACCAATTGAGCTGTATAGAATGTCAGGCCCAGAGACCACGGACAGGTAGTGAGTCTCAGGTGTGCTTTTCTTCTTCCTGTGGACCTGTTTTGTTGGAATAATGAACTGTCTGTCAAATGAGGCAGTGGTCACATGATTTTCCTTTCCATCAAGTGTGATTTCCGTAAGATGGAGTCAGTTGGAGCGTACAGCTGGGAGTTTAGGTTTTCCCGCCTCCTCTGGGCCATGCTGAGTTCCCAGATATGTATTAACTTCATGCTTGATGCCAACACTGGCAAACGCAAATGTTTCAGCAAAGTGAGCAAAGGAGCTGTGTGGGTGGTATTTTTTTTTTGTTTTAAGAATTGTCTTGAATTCTGAGACAAATGTGTATTTTCCCCTGGATCAACTCTTGGACTTGCTTTTTTTTCCTTGTGTTTTCCTTGTGTTCCTGTGTTACTTTGTTAATGGTGGACTTTTCACTGGCTCTTATTTGGTAACTTCAGCGTTTCAGGACAAGTTGGAGCAGTATTTAGTTTCTAATAGTCTTTATGAGTTTTAATGGGCTAGACTGCCGAATGGTCATAAGACTTAGTAAAACAATTGGCAGGAAAAATTAGGATTTCTCAGGGAGATTAATGACCATTACGGTTTTCCTTTGGATTTTTCCACATTGTGCCTCTGGCCTTAATGAAAACCAAGTGAAAACACTGAGCCAATGTCTCGAATCAGAGTTGGTGCCTTTAGAATTTGGCCAAAAAATCCTGACACAGATTTGGGTCTGTGCTGCTTCCAGTGATTGATTACTTCTTTTGCTCATTCATGTAATAAACACACCTGTGATGTGCCAGGCGGAGGGATCCATTGAGGGAGAAAACCCGTAATTATCCTTGGGCATCTGATAGCTCACAGGGAGTAACACGTTTGTCAGCACCAGGACCCTGCACAATGTAACTCGGGCAGACAGAGCTCAGCCGTGGCTCAAATGAGCCGATCGTCTGTTCTTGCAGAGAGATGCCACTGCAGAATGGGAGGCATTTGAAGGAACAATAGGGATTTCTTGTGTTGATGGAACAGGAAAATGTACTTCAAATAGAGAAAAGTGTTTAAAAATGTACAGAAGCAGGAAGCAGCCCAATGTGCCCCCTCATGGTTCGAGGCTCGAGCCTGCTACAGTGTGGAGTGCAGGGTCAGGGAGCGTGCAAGGTGGGCAGTGGAGGATGAACCAGAGCAAGAAGAGGCCACAGCATCACAAGCATTGCACACTAGACTGAGGTGTTTGAAGTTTTGGAACCACGAGAGGATGTGAGAACAGAGTGACTCATGGTGAGATGATGTTTCTGAAGACTGACTACTTGAGAAGAAGATGAGGGTGATCTGGCTGGAGACAGGCAGATATGGTGAGAGAGACATGTAATGACCCACGAGAAAGCATGAGGACACCTGGCCACCACCTTCACAGGTGATGCTCTGGTGGTGAGGTGAGGGCGGAAGGGACCGTGGCTCAAGGGAGGTGGTGAGTCTGAAAGGTGTGAGACCCCTTGGAAATCTGAGAAGCAACTCTTTCACTTGTCCAGCGGGGGAACATTCATGAGCAAAACAAAACTGAAAAGCTTGTGTTGCATTATTAACACCATCTGGGTTGGCCAGTAATGCTTAGCCAGGTTTCATTCATCAAGTTTCTGACCAAAGAGATCTTTGAGCAAGCACGTTGATTGAGAATGCATGAAGGAAAATAATAATTAGAGGAACATGAGATTAATAAGGTGAATTAGGTCAATGAATTTGAAAAGACTCAGTACATTGTGAACTGGTATACAAATATTAGATGTTGATTTTCTTTCCCATATGCTAGTAGAATTCTGGTGTTGACTTTAGTTACCATGAGGTATAGACATGTTTGTTCTGTCCCCTGGCCATAGAACTCAAATGTGGACAAACTCAGAGTCTCAGAAATGCAGCATTGCAAAGCATGAGTCTTGCCAGTACCAGGGTGTGCACATTTATCTGTGTAGAAAGAATATACAAGTATCCTTGATTATTTGGTAAATTTTCATTCAATTCAATCCATTCTTCTGGAGCTCCTAACTCTCACAGAGTTATCCCTAGAAGTCAACAGTAAACAAGACATAGACCCTGTTGGTCCTGAACCTTACATTAGTGGAAGAAACAAGAGATTAGTGGCCAAAATCAGGTGCACAAACAAGGTAAGGGGAAAATGTGGTGTGGGCTGACGGTAGAATACCTGGAGAGCAGACAGCCCAGCTTGAGGATGAAGGAGGGACGTCCCATCCAAGCTAAAACCCAAGAAGAAGAAGGAATCAGGCAAGTCAAAGAAGCTGTCATTTAGAACACAGGAACAACATTTCTGGACAGAGAAACAAATTGCTTAAGGTCAGAGAGAGCCTTGTGCAAGTGACAGTGTAATTGGAAACAAGTGGGATGAATAGAAGGACACTGGGGAGTCAGCACCGGCAAGACTTGGTGACTGATAAGATTTGAGGGCCGTGGGCAAGGGAGGCACCTAGGGAGATATGCCAGTCTTGGCTTGTGCCAGTGGGTAGCAATACCCCATCAATACAACCTGCATGCTTCTTTTAACTTACTAAAAACCCATTGTTTTACATTATATTTTATTTTGCATTTTCATGGAGGATTTATTTTTGTTAGACAGCTATATAATAAGATATTATAACTGGGTCCTTAATATAAAAGAAAAATATTTTATCTGAGTAGTAATGTAGGACAGCAAAAAAAACAAATAGTCGCATTCACTGAGAGGCAGGCAGGAAGGAGAGCACGTTTCACAGGGGGATGAAGGGTTCAGTTGGAGGTGTCTGTGAGACAGAGGAACAATCTCTGATGGGAAGTTTAGAATCAGGGGTCAGTTTCAGGGAGAGAGAGCGCTACACTGAACATATTATGGGTGATAATTGAGCCTACAAAATCAGGTAAGGTTGATTGCAAGTATAGGTCATGAAAACAATATTGATGATTAATACAGAAAATTCTGGGGTTGGGGCCAGCATTGGGGCACAGTGGGTGAAACGGTCACCTGCAGTGCTAGCATCCTTAATGGGCACCAGTTTGAGTCCTGGCTGCTCCACTTCTGATCCAGCTCCCTACTAATGTGCCTGGAAAAGCAGTGGAAGATGGCCCAGGTGCTCGGGCCTCTGCCACGTGGGAGACCCAGGTGTTGTTCCAGGCTCCTTGCTTTCGGCTCAGCCCTGGCAGATGTAGCCTTTTGGAAAGTGAACCAGCCTTTTGGATGGAAGATCTCTGTAACTTTGCCTTTCAAATAAATAGATACATCTTAAAGAAAAGAAAATTTCTCTGATGGTGTTGTGGTACAGTTGCTTGGGACACTCAATCCCATCTTAGAGTACCTAGATTTGAGTCACGACTCAGCTTTCTTTTTTTTTTTTTAACTTTTATTTAATAAATATAAATTTCCAAAGTACAGCTTATGGATTACAATGGCTTCCCCCCCATAACTTCCCTCCCACCCACAACCCTCCCATCTCCCACTCCCTCTCCCATCCCATTCACATCAAGATTCATTTTCAATTCTCTTTATATACAGAAGATCAGTTTAGTACATATTACATAAAGATTTCAACAGTTTGCACCCAGACAGAAACACAAAGTGTAAAGTACTGTTTGAGTACTAGTTATAGTATTAATTCACATTGAACAACACATTAAGGACAGAGATCCTACATGAGGAGTAAGTGCACAGTGACTCCTGTTGTTGACTTAAAATTGACACTCTTGTTTATGGCATTAGTAATCATCCTAGGCTCTTGTCATGAGTTGCCAAGGCTATGGAAGCCTTGTGAGTTCGCTGGCTCTGGTCTTATTTAGACAAGCTGACTCAGCTTTCAATCCAGCTTCCTGCTCATGCACATTCTGGAAGGCTGCAGATACTGGCTCGAGTACAGGGCCCCTGCCACCATGTGGGGGACCTGGATGGATTTCTGGGCTCTTGGCTTCAGCCTGGTCAAGCCATGGCCATTGTGGGCATTTGGGGAGTGAACCAGCAGATGGAAGAACCCTTCCTTGCTCTGTTCTCATTGTCTCTTTACTTTCAAATAAATGTAAAATAACATGCTTTGTTTATTAAAATACAGAAAATTTCATATAAAACAGGGTCATATAAAAACTTAAGGGAGTCAAAACATGCAGTTTGAAAGTCAAAATTTGTATGAGCACCCTTTAGGCAATTGTTGGCCCTGTAACACTAATGAAACTCCTTAAGAATTGCCTTCTCTGATATCCTTAGCTAATATCATTTGACCTTCCCAGTAAGTTTTATCTCCCTTGAAAACTTTTGTTTCTAAATGGCTATAGCATTGTGATGCTTTGGTGCTGATTTTTAAATGAATGTCAGAAATCTATAGTAACAGTTTAATTAAAAATATTTAGGGTATTTTCAACTTATTACTCTGTAAAATTTATGTTTATCTTATTTCTCCATAAATGATTCATTGTCAATGGAAGGAAGTTTCCTTTTCTGATGGAAAAAAATTCATGTTTCCATGCCTCCAAGATGATCACTTAGAGAAGTAGTGAATAGTAGGTTTATACATATTTAATCCTTCTAACAGATCTGTGAGTTGGTCCCTACTGTATCTGTGTTGCACGAGCAAGTCCTTAGGTTGTATAGCTAGCAGGAGAAAAACCTGCGCTTTCAGGGAAGGGGTGTTATTCTGGAGCCTGGATCTTCAGGATGATGATCTTGGAAATCACCAGGGTTTCATGCATATGCACCTTACTCTGGCTGTCTTCCCTGTAAGTCCTTTCCAGTTACACCACCTCCCATAACTCACAGCAGAGTGAGCCCCGACTGCTTTGTGCCCCTGCAAGAGCACCATCATTTCGTTCATGACAGTACCTCTCAGGCTGTGCCCTGTTATACTTGGTAAGCCTCAAATGAAATAAGGAGTGCGTAAGAACTTTGGAAATGAATATACCAAGTAAGTACTAATTACTGGTGAGTAAGGTCGGTCTCAGAGTCCATGACTCACTGTCACTCTGCATCCTTTTGTCCAAGATCCTGTCTGAAACCCAGTGCATTTCTTTGACTTCAGCTCTCACTTCTATTTCTAAATAGGTTTACGGAGAATTCTGTGGTTTGCTAAGTGTTCTTACTGTTGATGACAATGCAGAAGAGTAGTAAAATGATGAATATGAGCCCTTTATGACCTCATCTGGTAGACCAACTTGATGAACTTGTGAACTTGAGGGAAGCTCCGACTCCTCTGAGTGAAAATGGAGTCAGCTATGATTATTCTGATCCTCCTCACAGTAACTCATCTGTGTGAGCCCCTTCCAAGCCAATTACTCTCTTTCTTGAAAGTTGGGGCTAAAACTTACAACTTTGCAAACTTAGGATGGCTCCTCCACTTCTGTTTTTTACTCTGTGTTCTAAACTGGAAGATCCTAAGTTGGGGAAATTAGGCAAGGAAGAAATTTTAAGGTCAGAATTTTACCTATCAAGTTTGAAATGGGGTCCATGTGCATTCTGGGGAATTTGTCTCAGTTTTGTATTGTTTTATATCATGTTCTCCTGGAAGCTGCCTATGCAGCAGTCGATAGGGTGGGGTGTGTGTGTGTAGGGGGTGGGATGGGGGGAGGAGAGTGGGGCTGGGCCTTGTTCTCCCTCACTGCTTCTTTCTCTGGACATTAGCTCTACGGTGAAACACTTAGAAGCATAACTCCTAAATTGTGCCACATGCATGGTAATTTCTTTAGCAAGAGAAAGAGGTGTTTGGAGTGGATTTAGTGTCAGCAATAACACAAATCTCTCCCCTAGCACCCGCAAGTAGAACTAGTTGATGATATGGAGAATTTATGACCTGTGAGACCATTTATTTCAAATAAAACTAGAAAATGCAGGCACTACTTTGGGATTTTGGAAAACTTTACTGTTCAATTCCCAAAGTTGAAATACTTGAAATATAGAAAGTGTCATTTCACAAAGAAACAAAGGATTAATCTGTGGACTTGGATTACAGCCAGGAGAGTAATATTGAAAACAAAGAAATCACTCTTGGGGACTATGTAAATTGAATTTCTTACTTCTAGAATATTCACATAGTCACTTCGTCATCTTTTGATATCATTTTTTTAGCCTGCGATAGTGATATATAATAATGATAGATGTTATTAATTAAGGGCTTACCATTCTGTGCCATGAGCTTTGCTTCAATGCTGCTTTGATTTCTTCAGTCTTCACTATAATTTTATCAGGTGGTATAATTCCTTTTTGGCAGGTGAGAAAACGAGAAAGTTGCATAACTTGCTACATGTCACACAATTGGTAGCTAAGAGCCAGGATTTAAAACCAGAAGTCGGATGGCTTCACTGTCTGAGCTCTTTACAAGCTGCTATGACATTTTCCCAGAAGTTGTTGACAGAGTGAAACTTTCTGGGTATCATCTATGGAGAACAAGAGTACATCCAAACATCAGGGAGCACCATGGGGACCAGTAAGAAACCACAAGAGAGGCAGTGTTGCAGTCACCTGGGTTGATTAAGTCAGGGGAACAGATGGGAAGAACAAAGTAGCTTTCCTGGGGTTCTTGGAGCTTTGTCATGCATAAGGATGGTCTGTGTCTGTGTAGACAAAAGGTTGTAGGTGAACACTGAAGGAGGTAACTCCGCTCCAAAAGAAGTCAAAGTTTCTTTATAATCAGGAAGTTTTGATAAATTATTTACATATTCATCTTGTTTATTTCAAAGGCAGAAGACAGAACTCTCCCAGACAGCCCACACTGAAGCCAGGAACCCAGAAAGTTCAGTCTCACACAGCAGACAGGGACCCAGTAACTTGGGCCATCACCTGCTGCCCCTGAAGGTCTGTATTAGCAAGAAGCTGGAAGGGGCTGAGCTGGGACTTGAATTCAGGCACTTGATATAGGATGTGAGCGTCCCAACGGGTCTTAACTGCTGTGCCAAACGTCCACTCTGAAAGAAGTCTAAGATTTTGGAGGGAGCTTACCCAGCAATGGAATTGGGAGCAAGGTGGTCATTGGGGGTGAAGGATGATTGCTTCTTAAAATATTGATGAATAGATTGCTCACCAAGTAGGAGGTTGGGTTTGATGATCTCGGATGCAAGTTTCAATTCTGAGATTGTGTAAATGGTGTTTCACAGTACCTTGGTGTGAACAAGTGTTCAGGTGCCTTCTATTTCTGACAAAGAAAGACTAGACAACGTGAAAACACTGATCGAGAAGGCAGAGGCAGTCCAGAAGGCTCTGTGTCTGTTTAACACGTTCACTCTGAATTGACTTCGTTTTTTCATTACCTTTTCCATCCAAGATGAATAGGAGAATTCAGTCATTGATTTTCCAAGAAATTTTGTTTCCGATTAGAAAAAAAAAAGATATCTCAATTTTTATAAATCCAGTGCTATTTTCCATGGACTTGGGAATTCTTTTAACCAGCTGTTTAATGGGTTACAAAGAGCCTGGTGTGAAGGATTTCAGGAAGATACTGTGGGTCACTGAGTTGTGACAAATATCAGAAATGACTCAAAATATGAGTGATTGTAGTCAAGAATAGTTTCCTCCATGGGACTGTAAATGTCAGCGAAGTATCTGTGATTCTGTAATGTCGGTATATTAAATTCTGAGTTTAAATATATGTTAGGAAATATTTTAACTGCATTTGTAAGTGGATGTTATGCTCATAACTTGATCTTTTCTAAAATAATTTTTAAAAATTTATTCATTTATTTGAAAGGCAGAGTTGAAGAGGGAGGGAGAGGGTGACGGGGAGAGAGAGAGAAGAGAGAGAGAGAGAGGGATCCATCTTCTGTCCTCTGGTTCACTTCCCAAATGGCTGCAATGGCCAGGACTTGGCCACACCAAAACCAGAAGCTGGGAACTCCATCCAGGTCTCCCACATGAGTGGCAGGGACCAAACACTTGGACTAGTATGCATTAGCACATTAGCAGGGAGCTGGATCAGAAGTGGAGCAGCTCAAACTCAGATTGATTCTCATTTAGGATGCCAGTGTTGCAGGCGGTAGATTAATCAGCTGCACCGCAACACTGGCCCCAGCATAATCTTCTTTTTTTTAAAGATTTATTTATTTATTTTAAAGTCAGAGTCACACAGAGGGAGGAGAAGCAGAGAGAGAGAGAGAGAGAGAGGACTTCCATCCGCTGGTTCACTCCCCAAATGTCTGCGAAGGCCAGATCTGTGTCAATCCGAAGCTAGGAGCCAGGAGCTTCTTTCTGGACACCCATGCAGGCACAGGGGCCCAAGGGCTTGGGTTATCTTCCATTGCTTCCCCAGGCCACAGCAGAGAGCTGGGTTGGAAGAGGAACAGCTGATACTCGAACCAGCGCACTTATGAGATGCCAGCGCCTCAGGCCAGGGCGTTAACCCACCTTGCCACAGTGCCTGCCCCCATAATCTTTTTAAAATTATTTATTTATTTATTTATTTATTTATTTTTTTTATTTTTGACAGGCAGAGTTAGTGAGAGAGAGAGACAGACAGAAAGAAAGGTCATCCTTTGCCATTGGTTCACCCCCAAAATGGCTGGTATGGCAGGCGTGCTGCACCCATCTGAAGCCAGGAGCCAGATGCTTCCTCCTGATCTCTCTAAGCACCTGGGCCATCCTCCACTGCCTTCCCGGGCCACAGCAGAGAGCTGGACAGGAAGAGGAGCAACTGGGACAGAATCCGGCGCCCCAACCGGGACTAGAACCCGGGGTGCCAGTGCCGCAGGTGGAGGATTAACCTAATGAGCTGTGGCACCAGTCTCCCATAGTCTTTTAAATCCTAAAAAGAGTGACATCCTAGAAAAATCTTAGGAAAGTCCTGGCAAGAAATCAGGTTTAATTAGACTATTGGGGACTATAGGTTTTATGGCATTATTTTGTTAGATTAAGGAAACCATGGTCCTTCTCTGAGAAGGCTGAGGTTGATGGGAATACATATTTCATGCCATCTGTCATTGACTCATGAACTTAGCAGTCACTTTTGCAATGTGACTTCATCCATCAGCTCTGGGTACATGTGTTTGCATGTCCCTTTCCTCATTGCTCTCTTGAGTTCCAGTTGTCTTCCTAAGCTGAGGTTTCTGATAGAGCGAGTCACTCTTGTTTCCAGATGTCAGTGACTTCCTTGGCTTAACTCTGTCACAGGGTCCTTTTGGGGGACCGACCTGTCCCCCAGAGGACTTCTGCCTGCTGCAGAGGGAAGCCATTGCTGGTCCAGGCATGGATTGGGTGGTACCCCATGAGGTGGCTGTGTAGATTTTCACTCCATACTCAGCTTTAGGGTTGGATCTGAGCCACCAAAATAGACAGACATGGGAATTTTATCCAATATCTCAATGCCAATGACTCTTGACTGGGGTGTTGTCTGCCTTAATAACTCATGCAAATTTCAGTTAGGTGCTGAGGTAGTGCTGGTATCACCCCACAAATTCACCTCTTCCTGTTTGTTACCAGTTGATGCATACCTTAATTAACTACTAGGAGGTTTGTTATACTTGATTCTGTAGACTGTACTTCTTATAAAATACCCGTGTAATATACAAAATATATACAGATATTGCATAAGCACACATATATACTCCTCATATGAGAAGGGATCATCCAAGTGCTCATTTCAAAACTGAAAAGATATGGTTCATGGAGGCTGTGCGAACACCGAGCATAAAAGATATTGGCAAAATTGAGTAACTCCTTCAAATGACATTCCTCTTACTTGTGCCATTACATGTTATATGAAGATACTTAAACAAGTTGTGAAAAAGTGGAATTAAAAGATAAGTTTATTTTGGTATTTAAAAAAAATGTCAGAATGTTCCCATCTACTGTTTTTCTTCCCAAATGCCCGTAATGGCTATGGTTGGACCAATGCTTAAAAATGTGTTCTAGGAACTCAGTCCAGGTCTTCTATGTTGGTTGAAAGAACCCAATTATTTGAATCATCACCCCTGCCTCCCAGGAACTGAATTAGTAGGAAGCTGGAGTCAGGAGTAAGAGTCAGGTGTTGAACTCAGGTCTTCTGATGCGGTATGGTAGCATCTTAACTGGAGTTTTAACTCCTATACTAAATGCTCATTTTTGTTGCACAAAAATTTTGAAGGCCATGCCAACAGGAGGTCCAATGGAAAACGTATTATGAAAAACTATGCATGGATTTCAACTTTTTTTTTTGCACCCAAATAAGCATTTTTTAATTCCATTTTCCCATGAACTTTCTGAAATACCCTTATCCATCAGTGGCCCCAATGATGTCATCAAACATTTATTAAATATGCCCTGTAGGATGGGCACTATAATAAATATCTCACCTATTTTAAACTTCCACAATAATTTACTGTAGATGCTACTGTCTTCATTTTACAAGAGGGAAACTATGTGGCCATGAAAAGCCACATCCAGTGTTAACATCAGGCATTGAAGCAAGGCTGCTCCACTTCCAACCTGTGCTTTTACCCTCCTTGCTGGGGAGACCTCCAAACTGTTTTTGCCTCAGTTACCTCCCTGGTGAGCTGATGGTGTCCTGCATCTCACTGATAATTTTTTTATTATCAAAGGACAAATAGTGATGCTTTTTCGAAGTTCTCTGAGTTCATGCACTAGAGATAATGTGGCCACGTAACAAGTCGATGGATTACAACCTCCACCCTTGAGCACACCCACTGTTCTGTGCAGGGACAATCAAGAAGCCCAGGAGCACTGGAGCCATTTCTCTGTAGTGGTTTCTTCCCGCTACCCCCACTCTTCTGGAATGCTTGTAAGAATTTTGCATTCTTTTTGTCACTACTTTTTTTTTTTGCTAGAATGAATTTTTCCCTTGGTTTCTACCTGTCGTGTAATGACTCCTCTCAGCCTTTTGTTGCAAATCGTTTTGGTTAGTTCAAGGAATGTTTCCCCCTTTACAACTTTGATTTTTCTTTTTTTAAAATCGTGGGATACTAATCATCACTGTTATGTGTGTTCTCACTCTGAGAGGCAATTTTCCTCTTTTTGATGACTTCCATCTCTCAGTCATTTTCATCTTCATCCTCAGGCAGCCCTCAAGTTTGTCTTCTAGGCCCTGGATTAAATTTCCCTCAGTATGAATCCCATTACTCGCTGTAAATAAATGTAAAATATGATGTCAGTAGTTTATGTGTTTCTCTTTTCACACTTACCTTTCTTTTCTCCCATGCAAGAGTTTGAGCCTCAGTTTATTTTCTCTGTGCCACTTTTTGGCCTGCAGGTATTTTCATGCCCAATACCCAGTTTTCTGAAATTTTTCCTCTGATTCATTTTGCAAGCTATCTTTGCCCAAATGTTCCCTTTTAACCATGGTATTCCTTTATCTGTATTTTTTCATTAATATTTTACTTTTTGCATTGTATCAAGCCATCTACTGCCCCAGTAATGCTGTGTAACAACCCCACTGAGTCAGTGGCATATATCAAAGTGTACTTACTGCTCCCTGTCTTGCAACCGTGAAGATCTGGTGTTCAGGTGTTCAGGAGACCTCATCTCGGCGTGTTCACATGTCTGACTGGTTATCAGGGGTACAGACCAGCCTTGACTGAGTGCATTGCCCTCATTTTGCTTCCTCCTACTGGGACCGTTGGGCCGTCCTGAATATCTCTCTGTGCATTTGGCAGGTAGTCCCATGGCTAGTGGAGTCAGCTTAGGAGGAACCTGCAGCATGTTTTGGTGAGAGGCGTGGTTACAGGACAGAGGTGGAACACTGCAGCTAGTTTTGTAATTTACCCCATTCATCTTGGAGCTTCGTGAGGTGATGTCATAGCAGGACTTTCTCTAGAGACCTAGGTTCTACAGGGATACCAGTCATCCCTCGGTAGACACAAGAATTGGTTCCAGGACCCCAGTGGACACCAACATCTGTGGACACTCAAGTTTCAGAGATAAAATGATTTAGTGTTCACACATACACTCCTACAGACTTTAAATCACCTCTAAGTTACTTATACCAAATACAGTATAAGTACTATGTGAATACTTGTTGGACCGTATCGTTTAAGGAATAACAAGAAATTGTATATGTTCAATGCAGATAGAATTTCTTTTTCCTAGGCTATTTTGATCCTCAAAATGACAATGTCAATGACAGTGGAAGCTGTCATTATGGAGGCCTGCCTGCACCTGCTCTTCCCATGACCTGATGTCCACACATCCTTACCTAATGGACTATTTAGCCCCCTTGTGTGCATTGATCCCAATGCTCTTCCTACTTCCCCTCACGTTTGTAGGATGTTCCTTGATACGGTTTGTACAATACAATGAGATGTGTCTGGTGGACTTCAGATGGCCCACAGAGAGTTTCTGGCAGGCAGTTGAGCCACTTGAAAACTCCTCCTGTCATTGTCCACTTTATGTTCTCACTGAGCCATTCACATTCACATTCACATCTCTTCCACAAAACTAGGGGAACCAGAATGGGTCGCGCTGCCTCAAGATGTTAAAAAAAAAGATGCTAACAACAAAAACAAAAATAAACAGACAACCTCCCCCTTTGCCACATTAGGATTTGGGGCTGCCTAATGGGATAATTGGAGAATACAAGCTCAAAGGGAGGAGTCCCCTTGACAAGTCACAGTGGCTTCTGGAAGATGGTTGTGAGAAAGGAGGGCACTGATATGTGCAGGTCAAACCTGGTGGCAAGTTGCTCTGTATGTCTATTTTCTGGCTGTCCATCACTTCAAAATTAAAATTTGAAACAGGTGGTTATTATGGTGGCAGTTTTTAATTTATTTGAATTGAAAATAAAGTCAAAATTTTTATCACATGAAAAGTATCTCAGTTTTAGAGGACTGGTGTAACTTTGAAGATTAAGTCTTCCCATTGGGAACTATTATGGATATTTTAAACAAACTGAGTACAAAGCACTATGATTTTATACCTAGCACAACACTTTCTGCTTTTTAATGAAAACATGGTTAAAACTCCAGTATACCACGCCAGAAGTCACATCCTTTCCAACAGTGACAATTATGATTTGAGGTGTTCACTTACATGGTGTCAGGTGGCAGACTGTTTTACCACCTGCCTTCAGGAGGCAGGTGCGAAGGGTGTTTCTTGGTGCCTATGGTGGAAGCAATGGCACCTGAGTTGGGGGCAGCGTTTGAGCCACTTTAGAAAAGTTGTGCGACGGAGATCACGGCAGAGCTCGTGGGATTTGGGGCTCTGAGAAACACAGAGAACGTGCACACCATGACTAGGCTTTTTAAAGAGGCAGACTTAAAAACATATTAAATAAAAGGTGTGTTAGCCTCTTTTCTTGACAGATAGTCTTACAGTGTCAAAATTGACAGATATACTCCAAGCTGTGACAGCAAACTATGAACTTTATCACTATGGCCAGTTTGAGTTTCCCATTGTGAGGCCAGTGATGTTTGGCAAGTATAATATGAAGATCTCTAAATTTTGGATGCCTTAAGTGAATCAGAATCACTAATTGTGTTTACAATAAAGAATCTCCCCAACTTTTATTTTATTTAAAGTTGTGATCTGAAGAACCCAGGAATATTGTTGTTCTCAGGATATTCAAATTCCAAGTGAATTTTGTTTAAAATGTAAAGTAAGTGAATTTTATAAAATAACAAATTTCAGCTAACTAGATTTTTTAAAAGGTTATATCTTTCTATAATTTCAAAATTGTCCCTTAAATGTAAAGCATAAATTAGAAGTGCTTATAAAAACTTAAGTACAATTGCTTAAATAAAATGGAACTTCTTCTTAAAATATTCAAAAATTTTTCTAAAATCTAGACCTCATATCTATGAACTTCATAAATCTAGAATTCATATATTTATAAAATTATAAAATTTATAATTTTAAATTGTTTACTATTTTGTGACATTCCTCCGCTTTCAAATTCAGCTGAATCCAATGCAGGATGAGTAAGAAGATGGACACCTGTCTCCATCAGAACGCAGCCCTTCAGTCTGCAGGGATCGGTTGCGTTCACTGCCACTGTCGAGGGAGAAATTCATATGCTATTGATCGGTCTCTTGATTTCCTGTGTTGCTTCTGCTCTGTGTAATTCCTCTCTGCACCTCAAAGCTTTGCCTATATTGGATACGAGCAGAGGCATGTCCCACAAACCATCGTGGCAGGCAGACAAAATTGACTTTTTGTTTAAGAACATAGGGAAAGAGATGGGGAGAAAGGCTTCCAGGGAGCTGGAATGATGTGATTCATGGAGCGAATCCTGGGAAGGAGCCAACCATGCGTGTTATTTTATAAGTAACTTTGGTTTGAGTGTTTATAAAATGCAGAGTCCAAGGCGGGAAGCCATCTTTGCCAGGGTCTAAAGGGAACTCCTGTGCCAGTTGTCTTGGTGGTTGAGGTAGAGCTGCTGGGCCTCTGAACCATGGGGTCGGCAATAAGGCAGTGAGGGTATGCTGGCTGCTGCAGCTGCTTTTTTTTTTTTTTAAATCTTTCTTTAAAAAATATTTACTTATTTGCAAGACAGTGTGACACCAAGGGAGGGGTAGACAGAAAAGGAGATCTTCCATCAGATGGTTCACTCCCCCAAATTGCTATAATAGCCAGGTTGGGCCAGAGTGAAGCCAGGAGCCTGTAACTCCATCTGGGTGCAAGGGCCCAAGCACTTGGGCCTTCTGCTGCTGCTTTCCCAGGCACATTAGCTGGGAGCTGGATTGGAAGCAGAGCAGCTCTCATAGCGGATGGCTTAACCCACTGCACCACAATGCTTGTCCCACATCTGCTATCTTTTTTGGAGGTTTTCTATGCTATGCTTATTACTGTGACCAGAGGAGAGAATCAAACTTTTAAAAGAAAGCTGTTGTTAGGCATTGGGCATGTGTTACTTTTTAAAATTTAGGAGTAGGAATTTGTTAATGACTGTGCATTGCTGTTTTTTCACCAGAACTGTTAAAGCGAATTTGTGATATCCTCAGCAAGGATGGGTACAGAGATGATTTCTTACATGCTATTCTGCGATGATGATTCTGAAAAGTCTTACATTCTAATAGTCTGGGCTTAAATTACTTTCTTAATGCTGGTTATTGACCTTTAGATGTTGCTTTGACTGTGAAAAATGGCGGTAAATTACCAGTGGGCTTATTAAACAGCGTCGAGGGCATGAAGAGAGCCAGCTTGCCAAGCTTGTTAGACACAAACAGAAGGTAGCTCCAGTGCTGGGAGAATGGCTCTGTTTGCAGCTCAGGGACTAGTGAGAAATGATCACAGGGGTCAATCTGTGTTCGTTTCATGTGTATATTTCGTGGTTTATGAGTTATTGCCCATCTCTGGTATATATCCAAGAGTCACTTCTAATTCATTTCTGACTAAATTGTTGTTTCTTGCAAATGACTTTAGATAATGACTTTCCTAAGTATTCATCTCCACTGTGCAGAACGTGTCATCTAATCATTGTTACCCAAAATGTTGTAAACAACAACCATGGGTCAATTATCAATTAATAGGGAGATTTTAACAATAAAGATCCAGTCAACAAAATGCTTAAAATTTGAGAACATCACTTTATAAACCATTCATAGTAAAGATCTTAAAAAATAAAGTACTTAATGTTCTTTCTTGTGTAAAGAGAAAGGCTCAGAACTTTGTTAAGTAATCAATACTGCTCAACTTTATTCTTTCTCGTGTTTCTTTACCTACTTAATAACCATCTTAGACTACAAAAGAGACACTTGTGATTTTAATAGTGGGTGAAAGATGGCTGATCTAGAGATGATTAGACTAATAAATATAAAAAACCCACTTCATTTTGAAATAAGAAAGCACATTGTCTTCTTTTCCTTGAGCATTTAAATGATGAAATGGTTTGAGGGTCTCAGCAAGCCTCCATAATTCATAAAATGGACTGTAGCTGGTTCTTATGATTGGAAATATATCTAATTTTTATTGTTCTCACTTAACATTATGATTTAGGACTTTTCCAAGATAAATCACCCTCATGTTTAATTCTTGTTTGAGATGACTTACTTCACACAGATTTTTTGGGGGTTGTTTTTTGGTATCACTTTCTTTTTCAAGGAGTGTACTATATAATCAACGAACTCCTCTGTAATTACATGGCAAAGACTATGTAAATACGTAATTATGTTCATGCAGATTACTTGATAATTATACTTCCAGTTACCAAGTAATGAACGGAATAATCATCATGCACCTTGCAGCTTTTAGATTTTCAGCTTGGTCTTTGTTTTAAAGAAGGAGAGAACTAGATAATTACTCTATGGTTACATGGCACTTACATTGTCAACAGTCATGCGTTCACAGTGCTATTACATGGTTATTTTTTACCTTGTAAAATAAAGTGGTACTGCCTTTTAAAGACATCTTCCTTCTTTTCAATAGGAATCTCACATCTCACAAGACTGAATAGCAAGCTGAACTTGTCTTTTGTGTATGCTTCTGTTCACAGAATGGCACCCAGCTAGAACTAGAAGGCTCCTATAACTTATTCTTGCCTGGATAGTAGTAAAATGAGAAAAAAATATATATGTGTCAAGTTTTATTGGTGGAACATGAAACACATTGTTATTGATCCTAAATCCAGGAGGCAGATTCTCTAGTCAACAATATTTTCTGTTTGGCTTTTGTTTAGCTTATCCACAGTACTATTTAGCTTTGCTTTCCTCTCTCTGATGTATCCCTCCCACTGTATTTCAAGAATCAGCTCTGCTGTTGTATCTCTTTGGGCACCATGGTGCCACAATCCAAGAAAATTGTCACTCCATTTTTCCTGACCACAGAGCAATAAAGATAGAAATCAACTACAAGAAACCTGTTATAAATGCATGAGAATTAAACAGCTTACACCTGAATAACCAGTTGGTAAAGAAAGAAATCAAGGAAGAAATTTAAAAATTTATTGAAATGAATGAAAATGAAAACATACCAAAGCTTATTGGGTACAGCTTAAGCAGTACTAAGAGGGAAGTTTATAACAATCAGTGTCTTCATCAAAGAACCAGAAAGATAAACAAACAACTCAGTGCTGCACCTCTAGGAACTACAAAGAAAAGAACAATTACAAAATTGATACAAGAAAAGAAATAACAAAATTCAGAGCACAAATAAATGACATAGAACCCCCCCCAGTACAATACAAAAATCAGTGAAATGAAAAGCTTGTTCTTTGAAAACACAAACAAGCAAAATAGAGAAACCCTTACTAGACTAACCAAGAATAAAAGAGAAACATTTCAAATCTATAGAGTTAGAAATGAAAATGAAGACTTCATCTCTGATACCGGAGAAATACAAAGGATTGGTAGAGATTACTATGAACAACTCTATGGCAACAGATTTGGTGATCCAAAAGAGAAGGACAAATTCCTGGACACAAATACCTTACAGATGTTGAATTACAGAAAATAGAATACCTAAAAAGACCATTGTGTGTAGTGATATTGAATCAGTAATAGTAATTAATAATTAAAGCCCCATCAAAGAAAATCACAGCAGCAAATGGCTTCACCGCTCAATTCCATGGAACATTTAGAGAAGAATGACCACCAACCCTTCTTAAATTATTTCAAAATATTTAAAGGGGAGAGTTCTTCCAAATTCATTTTTGAGGCCAGGCTCACCTTGATGCTAGAATTAGAAAAGGACACAATGAGGGAGAAAGCCACAAGCCAAAATGAACATAGCTGTAAAAATGATCAAAACTGCTAATAAATCTAATCCAACAGCTACAAAAGTCACTCACCATAATTAAAGAGGATTCATCTCAGGTATGCAAGAATAGTTTAACATATGTAAATCACCACAACACAATGAAGAACAAAATCATATGATCATCTCAATGGATGTAAGAAAGGAATGGCATAAAATTCAGCATCGCTTCATGATAAAAGCTCTGACCAAATTAGGTAGAGGAGTGTACCTGAATACAATGAAAGCCATGTAAAGCTAGCCAAAAGTTAACACCATACTGAATGAGATCTGAACAAGATAAGCATGCCCACTTTTACCACTTTTATTCAACAGTACCAGGCTGTTTTGTTATAACTGCCTTGTAGTGTTTCTTGAAATCTGGTACTGTGATGCCTCCGGCTTTGTTTTTGTGTATAGGAGTGCTTTAGCTATTTGAGGTCTCCTGTGCCTCCATATGAATTTCAGCATCACTTTTTCTAGATCGGAGAAGAATGTCTTTGGTGTTTGATTGGTATTGCATTGAATCTCTAAATTGCTTTTGGAAGAATAGACATTTTGATGATATTGATTCTTCTAATCCATGAACATGGAAGATTTTTCCATTTTTTTGTATCTTCTATTTCTTTATTTAAATTTTGTAATTCTCATCATAGAGATCTTTGACACCCTTGATTTAGTTTATTCCAAGGTATTTTTTTTTTTTTGTAGCTATTGGGATTGATCTTAGAAGTTCTTTCTCAGCCATGGCCTTGTCTGTGTATACAAAGGCTGTTGATTTGTTTGTATTGATTTTATATCCTGCTATTTTACCAAACTCTAATATGAGTTCCAATAGCCTCTTAGTGGAGTTCTTTGGATCCCCTATATAAAGAATCATGTTGTCTGCAAACAGGGATAGTTTGACTTCTTCCTTCCCAATTTGTATCCCTTTGATTTCTTTTTCTTGCCTAATGGCTCTGGCTAAGACTTCCAGTACTCTACTGAATAGCAGTGGTGAGAGCGGGCATCCTTGTCTGGTTCCAGATCTCAGTGGGAATGCTTCCATGTGTCTATCCTGTCCTTTTTTTAAAATTTTTCCTCTTGTTTGGCTGGTACACTTACTCCCATGGGGCTCCAAGCCGGGTTCCCTCTAGGCTCTTCCTGCTGCTTTTTCCCCAGTGGCTTAGAGTGCTGCGGTCTGGTCTCTCCTCACTTTCCAGCGCTGTTGCATAGGCTCTCAGCTGTTGGAGTCCGGAGCCATGGGTGCCCACGCCCTCCACATGGGTCCACCGTGTCCCTCTAATTTCAGTAGTGTTCCCTGTGCTGTTCTCTCCCTAACTCTTCCCTGAGACTTCACTATCTCCACTTTTTTTTTATACTGTCTTTTCCTGGGCTATAAGCACTAAGCTCCCTCCCTACTCTGCCATTTTGGAAATGAAAATGTAATATATAAGGTTTGCAATTAAATAATTAGGAAAAAAACAGCCAACTGGAAAAGAGTACAACCAGAGCTCATCTTTTATCACAATACAAATGAAAGCTCTCTCAAGGGGGCTGGCGCTGTGGCACAGTGGGTTAATCCTTTGCCTGCGGTGTTGGCATCCCATATGGGCTCTGGTTCTAGTCCTAGCTGCTCCTCTTCCAAACCAGCTCTCTGCTATGGCCTAGGAAAGCAGTAGAAGATGACCCAAGTCCTTGCACCTCTGCACCCACGTGGGAGACCTGGAAAAAGCTCCTGGCTTCTGGCTTTGGATCGGTGCAGCTCCGCCTTTGCAGTCATTTGGGGATTGAACCAATGGATGGGAGACCTCTCACTATCTGTAACTCTGCCTCTCTAATAAATAAATAAAATGTTAAAAAAAAAGAAACCTCTCTCAAGAAGTGCAAAAAGTGAGAATACAAACAATTGGAAGAAAACAGATGAAGAAGCTAATATAAGAATGGAAAAATTCCTATTAACCCTTACCACATAGAAAGAACAATATGTTTTATTACATCAGTATTAAAAGTTTATTTGTAGCATCAAAGGAAAAATCCTCTTAAAACATGGAATCATAATTCATTAGAAAGATTAATAAAAAGGTAAAACAACTTAACAGTTGACAGATAAAAACACACAGGTGCATATAGAAAAGTTGCCAGCTGCAAAAGGATGCTTCAAAGCTAGGCACCGTTAAAGAAAGAGAAATGAGATGAGATTGGATGATACTCTGCACTGCTGGGTGTGATATTGCTAAACATCATGTTCTGTGTGCAGCGTGGCTGCTCTGATTTGACTGCACGTCAGTCTTTCCTATTTATCATACAGAGCTCTTGATTCCCAGGGAGAGGAGACAGCTCGTCGCCTTCAAGGCTTCAGCCCAGAACAGCGAGGGTTGTGCCTCTGCCACATTCTATTGGTTAGAGAGAGCAGCCCAGATTCCAGAGCATGGAGAGATGAACTCCACTTGTGCAGGTGGTAGTGGGAAACAATTCTCAGCTGTCTGTAGGCCCCTCTTTCATTTCTTTTTCTATTATTTCTATTTGCTAATGTCTGTCTCTGAGCAACGAGACTGGGACACTGAGATTGGTTTGGAGGGGGACACTTGGTTTTCACTTTGTTCCCTTTGATGCTGTGCTTTTATGTTCATGCCTTCTGGTGTCCATTTTAAAAAACAGGTAGCTTAATTTTCATGTGCTGATATGGAATGATCTCCAAAGTGTACTGTGAATTTTAAAAGTAGCAGAAATACTGAACAGGGGGTGTAGAATTTTTGTCTCTATCAAGATATGGACACTGGCACCTCATTTGTGTGTGTGTGTGTGCAGGTGTGTCTGTGTCAACATTGTGCCTGTGTAACACACTGGGAGCACACACACTAACAAGAAGTGGCTGTAAGTGAAGCGGTGTAGGTTAATAGGAACTTCCCCCACTTGTACGCTGTTCACCGACTTCTGCAAAGCCATTGCCGTGATTTCAAACTGGTGTGCTGCAAAAGATCAATGGACCGCTATCTTCCCAGGGTGTGCTGCTGAGTGCGCACCACAGGGCTGATAAGAACCCAGGCCCCTCTGCCTCCGAGCCTGCACTCATTTAGAACCTGGGGATAGGATACACAGATACACTTGGGTACTTTCTACAGAAATGATAAGCCTTATCTCCATGAGGGGGGATTTAAGCTGTGTCTTAAAGTTAACTCTATAGTCTGCTTCTGGTTCAGAAGCGAATTCAGGTTTATCACAGATCCCTAAGAAATCCAAGTTATAAAATCCAGTACTGACTCTCAGGCATTTTCATCCCTGAGAGTCTAGGCCTACACACTACAACAACGACCCCGAGGATAACTTATTTTCTGCCTGTACTTGCAAGTCCTCTTCCCCCACTCATCAGTGGGCCCTCGTGGCCAGGCCGTGTCTTGGGAGTAGGTTGTGTTAGATTAAAGACGGGGAGGCTGCTCTTGTCCTCCATCGGGAAAGCGCCAATGCTTCTCTAGGAAGACGATAAAGCCCTTAGCCACTGATGCGGAGACTGAGAAGAGTGGAAAAAGATCTCAGAGCAAGGCAGCTGTTCCATGAGTCTTCTCCCTGTTCTGGGGACTCAGGGATTCCCAGAATCTGTCCTCGTTCCCCTCCCCATCACTGTCTTTTGTCTCTTCCTCCTCCCCCAAGCCTGATGGGTCTTTTCCCCCTGACAACTGTAAAGTTACTGCTGTGCCTCTGAGGAATGGAAAGGATGTCTGATTTCTTTCAAGAGCTAAGTGTAGAAGAAGCATGAGAGCTTATCCCACCCAAGTTAGGTAAGGGAGATATGTTGTTGATCGACCACTCCGTGGAAGTTTTCTCTTTGCCTGTTTGATAGACCTGGATTCATGAACTGGTCAGTAAACTTTTTTTTTTTTTTAAAAGTAGAGTTACAGACAGTGAGAAGGAGAGACAGAAAGAAAGGTCTTCCTTCTGTTGGTTCACTCCCCAGATGGCCACAATGGCTGGAGCTGTGCTGATCCGAAGCCAGGAGCCAGGTGCTTCTTTCTGGTCTCCCATGAGAGTGCAGGGACCCAAGCACTTGGACCATCTTCTACTGCTTTCCCAGGCCATAGCAGAGAGCTGGAGTGGAAAAGGGGCAGCCAGCACTAGAACCCGAGCCCATATGGGATGCCAGCACCACAGGCAGAGGATTAACCTACTGCATCATGGCACCGGCCCCATGTTCAGTAAACTTTGATGTCTGAGACATGAAATACTCCTGGATGCTCCCGAGCTTTAGTTGAGGCGGGGATATCCTAGAATGTGGACCACCAAGTTCTTAACCAGGTGTCTGTTAAGGAGCCATAGCAAGTCAGTAACTCTTGCAACTATCTGCAAAATGTCTGTTTGCCAATGCCAGTGTGTTTTTGGAGAGAGGATCTCTAGCTTTCATAGCTTTTAGATGAGGACAGTTGCCTCACATTAGGTTAAGAACATTCTGCTGAAGGGGTTTATGCTCTACAATGATTCTTTAAGGATTATTCACTTGAGGAGCCGGTGCTGTAGCACGGTAGGTTAAAGCCCCGGCCTGCCACTCCAGCATCCCATTGGGCACCAGTTCCAGTCCGGCTGCTCCACTTCTGATCTGACTCCCTGCTAGTGTGCTGGGAAAACAGCAGAAGACGGCCCAAGTCCATGGGCCCCTGCACCCACATGGAAGACCCAGAAGATGTTCATGGCTCCTGGCTTTGGATCAGCACAGCTCTGGCCATTGTGGCCATTTGGAGAGTGAATTAGCAGATGGAAGACCTCTCTGTGTCTCTATCTTTCTCTGTAACTCTGTCTTTCAAACAAAGCAAAACTAAAAAAATAAATCATAGAAAAAGAATTATTCATTTGACTGTTGAAATATTTACTTAGTATATACTAAATTGATGTTCTGTATATAAAGATAATTGAAAATGAATCTTGATGAAGAACGGAATAGGAGAGGGAGTGGGAGATGGGATGGTTGCGGGTGGGAGGGATGTTAAGGGGGGAAAAGCCACTATAATCCAAAAGTAGTACTTTGGAAATTTATATTTATTAAATAAAAGTTAAAAAAAGAATTATTCATTTGAAAGGCAGAGAGATAGAGGGAGATCTTCTATATGCTGGTTCAACTCCCAAATGCCTGCGGCAGCTCAGATTGGGCCAGGAGAAGCCAGGAGCTGGAGAATTCAATGCAGATCTCCCATGTGGGTCTCCCATGTGGGTGTCAAGGACCCACTACTTGAGCCATTAGTTGTTGCTTCCCAGACCATGCATGAGCAGGAAGCTGGAATTGGTAGCAAGACTGAAATCAATAGGGGCGGTTCAGTGGCGTAGTAGGTAAAGCCGCTGCCTGCAGTGCCCGCATCGCATATGTGTACTAGTTCGAGTCCCAGCTGGGCTGTTCCACTTCTGATTCAGCTCTCTGCTATGGCCTGGGAAAGCAGTAGAGGATGGCCCAAGTCCTTGGGCCCCTGCACCCATGTGGGAGACCCAGAGGAAGCTCTTGCTCCTGGCTTCAGATTGGTGCAGCTCTGGCCGTTGCAGTCAATTGGGAGTGAACCAGTAGATGGTGGACCTCTCTCTCTGCCTCTCCTTCTCTCTCTGTGTAACTCTGACTTTTAAATAGATAGATAGATAGATAGATAGATAGATAGATAGATAGATAGATAGATAAGCCAGGCTCAAACCCATACATGTGATATGGGATGTGGGTGACCAAGTGATGTCTTAACTGCTAGTCCAAATGCCTGCCCCTGTGATTCATTGTGTTCAAATGAAATAACATTTGAGCAAGTCCCCAATACCTACTAATAATTAGTGCTTTAGGCAGACCATGCTGTGTGTGTGTGTGTGGGGGGGGCCTGTTATTGGTATGAAACCATCATTCCCGTTTGTGTGTGCAATTCAGCTATGTGTACTGAGTGCTGTTACTTGTGGCGGGAACCTTCAGTGCCATTGCTTAAGTGACCAGTCATGTCTGATGGAATTCAGACCTAAAGAAATCTGTTTTGTCCCTTCTAGGAGCAGTAGGAATATAAAGCATGGGGTATTCACAGGGGTTGTTGCCCCCACTTGTTTTTCACATGTGTCAAACTTTAAACCCCTTATTTATTTCAGAAACCTGTAACTTCCAATTGAAAAGTGACAAGTTTGCTCTTCTTGAAGTCCAATGAGTTGTTACTGTTGGACTGAGTATCTGTTGGAGGTAACATGGTGTCCATGTTGCACTCAATAAATTTCCCATCAGAAGAACCCCAAAGTGAGCCAGTCAGGACAGACTGGGCTATGTTCTGGGAACTAACAACCTGCAGTACTTCCTTTGCCACACATTCTACATGTCTCCTTTGCATCAGCATGGGCCCCTGTGCACCTCGTGTCCTAGTAGAGAGGCAGACTCCTGGATGCCCCATTGCCTGCAATCTTGCCCATTGCTGTAATTTTGAGAAGAGGACCAGCAAATTTCCCACTTGTGTTTAATGGTTTCCACCTTGAAATGAGTGTCACATGTGCCCAACCTTGGTACCATAGATTAGTAGAGTGGCTGTTGCCTAATTTCAGAGAAGTCGGATGCACAGTCAGCCCTACCCTGTATTCAGAAGGGGCAACTGGAGTACTGCTGAGCAGTAGAGACCACCACGGCAGGGGAGGTATCCTATTGGTCTTTTTACAACAGGATAACAGGATAGCTGGGATTTGGGTAACATGTTGCATTATGAAGAAAGATGTTGCCATTAGGAAGTGGTCTTTGGGGAGTAGGAATTTGGCGTAGTGATAAAGCCACTGGTCAGGACACTTGTATTCTGCATCTATTCTGAATTCATAGTTAATACTTTTCCTAGTAAGGGACACAGCTGTAAATTTCTTGAGGGCAAAGGCTTGGTCTGTTTTTGTCTCTTCCATGTTTCCTTGACTTGGCACACAATGAGCCAGAGAACACACTGTGTAATGGTTAACTGATTGATTATGTTCTGATGATCATTTTCCCTAATTCTATAAAATTTAATCTCTATGAGAGGAGGAAGCCTTCCCATTAGGGAAGTACTTATCTCTGGAGAAATACTCAACTTCTCTAAAGAGGTGCTGGCACTTGAATAAATGGTACTGTTTTTCATCCCGTCAGATATTTTATCATCAAGTTATTCAGTTGAAAGAGGTCTTTTGTACTCCAAAGTCCAGGAAATAAAAAAGTATCTCATCTGTCAATGAAACATATGAAACCGAGTATGAGTTTCACTTAACATTTGCCACTTCAAAACGTTCCTGAAAAAAAAATAAATTAGCAATTATATTTAAAGATGGGAAACAGCTTAACTTTAAGAAAAAATACGTAAGCATCTGGCAGGAATTTGGAATCATTCTTTCTTGACCCATCCCTTCCTCAAAGTTACCTGCTGCGCTCACCGCAGCTCTTCACCGCTGTGTCTCTTATGGTCTGTCCTAGATGTAAGCTCAGAATGGAGACTGTGTGTGGCTGGGTTAGGTCCAGCCTGCTGCCTGGGAAGGAGGAGAGCAGGTAGCAAGGGAGCCTGTGTGGCTGAGAATAAGGAGATAGTCCTCACAAGGACCTGGTGACTGGGTCTGGTACGTGAACGGAGGGTTTGATCAGAGACCAGCAGCTCAGCTTGTTTGTGGAAACTGAAGACAAAGCAAAGACAAGATGGCTTCATTTCCCTGGATCTCACTGTGAAGACACTGAGGTCCCACACTGGAGTTTCATTTTTTTTTCTTTCTTTCTTTTTTATAAAGATTTATTTGTTTATTTGAAAGGCAAAATTACAGAGAGAGAGAGAGAGAGAGAGAGAGAGAGAATTTTCTACCTGCTGGTTCACTTCCCAAATGGACACAATAGTTGGGCCAGACCAAAGCCAGGACCTTGGAACTCCATCCAGGTCTCCCACCTGGATGGCTGGAGCCCAAGCACCTGGACCATCTTCCACTGTCCTTCTAAGTACACCGGCAGAGAGCTACTTGAACTGATGCTCGGATGGGCTGCCGCCATGCCACAGTGTTGGCCCTTGCGCTGGGGTTCTTAAAATCCTTGACTGAGAAAGGGGTGGCCTGGAGAGCTCCTTGGCAGCATGGGAGCCAAGAGTACTGGATGGAGGGTACTGGATGGAGGCATATGAGGCACTTTCCCCTGAGGATCACAGAGAAAGTGGGCTGTGAGGGCTGTGGTCCATATTCAATTTGGGACACTCTGGTGCTTAGTATAAAACTGCCCATTTGAACTTAGCTCTGCCAGGGTTCATGCAGATGGCTGGTGTCCAGGGATTCTGCAGCCTTGGGGAGTTGTTGAAGGTTACTGATGCTGCTGGGTGCAGTGCCTGCCTGGGGTTGCTGCCACGGTGATGGGGTGGAATGGGATTCTTGGGGAGCCATGGGTATCTGCAAGAGTGCAGGCCTTTGTGGGGATGAGCCAGTGGGTGCACCACTCGGTTCTGACCCGGCCCAGAACTCGGGAGCTGCAGGTGTTCCCAGCATGTACGGGCAGGCGGACCTGTGACTGGGGCAGCAGGGGTGTTTTTGCCTCAGAGGCCTGTGACGACCCGGAGGAGACCCACGCGCCGGGGCCCCTGTGGCGCGGACCCGGAGGAGACCCACGCGCCGGGGCCCCTGTGGCGCGGACCCGGAGGAGACCCACGCGCCGGGGCCCCTGTGGCGGGGACCCGGAGGAGACCCACGCGCCGGTGCTTCTGTGGCGGGGACCCGGAGGAGACCCACGCACCGGTGCTTCTGTGGTGCGGACCCGGAGGAGACCCGTGTGCCGGTGCTTCTGTGGTGGCCACAGCTCTTGCTGCTGCTGATGTTGGAAGCCGAGGAGGCATGGCATCCAAGAAACTGATCTTTAACCCAAAAGATTCTGTTTCCAAACCAAGAGGAGCTGGGACCGGAAAGAGAGGAGGTGGTGGTTAATTGGAACATTTGTTTGCCTGCCTCTTACTGCAGTAGGAGCATAACGGAAGATGGGACCAATTAGGGAGTCAATTAGATCAATTAAAGGACAGCACAAAAAACCCACCTTCTTGTATAGTTGCATATGTTAAATACATATCCACCATATTGCTTGTGTGTCCTTTTGGAACTGGAAAGTTAAGGGGGGGTACTTTTCTAAATGTTTGTTTATTCTATTCTATTTTTTGAAAGAGCCAACAGAGAGAGGATTGAGAAAAGGGAGAGAGATGTCTATCTGTTGGTTTATTCCTCAAATGCTGCTACAGCCAGGGCTGGGCCAGGCCACAGCCAGGAGACTCAGACTCCATCCAGGTGTCTCATGTGACAGGCAGGGTCTCAGTACTGGAGCCATCATCTGCCTCCTGGGCACATTAGCAGGAAGCTAGAGCAGAGGCAGGACTCCATCCAGGACGTGGGTGTCCCAAGCTATGACTTAACCTGTTACATCACAATAGCTGCCCTTGAGGATTTCGTTTTAAACGTTGGAAATATTAGCCTTAACCCTGGAAGGTCTCAGAATTATTAATCTATTTTATAGATTGTGTAGATGGACGAAGGAGCAATTAGAGTTTGGAAGTTCACTTACTTATGCATTTTTTTTTTTTGTAAGATTGATTTATTTTGAAAGTCAGAGTTACAGGGAGAAACAGTGAGATCTTCCATTCACTAGTTCAGTCCCCAAGTGGCTGCAATGGCCAGAGCTGAGCCAGGACAAAGCCAGGAGCCAGGAGCTTTTTCCAGGTCTCCCACACGGGTGCAGGGGCCCAAGGCCTTCTACTGTTTTCCCAGACCATAGCAGAGAGCTGAATCGGAAGCAGCCAGGACTCTAACCAATGCCCTTCTGGGAAGCTGGCACTGCCAACAGGGGCTTTAACTCACTGCACCACAACACAGGCCCCCATTGTGGTTTTTTAAGAAAGTGTTTCACACTTGAATTGCCTGTGCTGAATGGATGGAAATCAATGCATAGACTATACTTATATTTGCATTTGTGTATTATAAACTAACATGTATATTAAGATAGTAACTCAGAAGAGATTGCCCAGAGCAGAGTTGGGGAGGCTGAATGCCTAGTAAGCTGTTCAACCCTGGTGCTGTCCTTAGAGCACCCTTTGAGATCCAGTGTTGTGTCTGTGACCATTTTTGCTCTTTTCAATTCTCTTCCCTGAGTTATACTGTTGATAATTAATATTAACACATTCCAGTTAGTCTAATTAAGATACACCTGCTAAAAGAATAAGAAAATTGATTGATTTGCAATGTCTTTTTTAAAAATACTATCGCATATTAGATGGGACAATAGATCCCTGGTGTGTTTGAAGGAGGAATTATGTGTTTGAAGGATTTTTGATTGATAACAATTGAGAGTATCACCATTTTGGAGCCATAGGTATGATTTGCAATGCAGCTTTATCAATACCAATTTAATGTAAGTTTAGCTTCATTTTGAAGGACATAGCTTAAAATAGTAATTTTTCTTTTTTCTGTCGAGCCAGTTCTTAAGCTGTCCTGAGTGACCATGGTTAGATTAAGTCACATCACTCAAATTAGGATTCCTATTACAGGTAGTCAAATCCCTTCAAATGCCTTTCATCGAAAGGATACTTTATTCATATTGGAGTGACCTTTATTTTCATTATTCCTTCCAGAGGATGGAGAGATAAATGAAATACGACTTGGCTTCTCCGTTTGCCCTGGCAGGAGTGCTGCTTACTGGCGAGGGTCCGGAATGCTCTCTCCTCTCCAGTACAACAGCGTGGGCCATCACACAGAAGCGAGGCAGGGTCAGTGTAAGTGAAAGGGTGGAGATTAGCAAGGGATTCTTAAAAGCACCAGAGAAGTGTTATTAATCCTTTGAAAGTGTGAGCTCTCCTGATATGGCAGCCGGACCCCTGGGGGACTTCGCACAGGGCTCTGTGCACTTGATAAGGAGCGTGTAAAGGAAAAGGCAGTGAACTTAATGACCCAGAAATTATTATTAGAGGAAATTAATACCATCTTCAGGAGATCTGCGGCACTTAACATAGCATTTGAAACCAGCAAAGGTTCCTTTAGACCATGCTGCCTTTCATTTCAAGTACCAACACATGCATTTGCATTCTGTAATATGAAGATTAACGATTTTGGCTTTGAATTAGCAAAGCCTATTTAGTGTTGAACAGGAGCTCGTGTGGCAGTTGTGGGCTGGCTTTCTGAGAGATGTGTGCATTGTTGAGATCTTTGGTTCACTACTCACCAACCGTTTTCTATTCTGGGCTGTAATTTCAATTGTTTCAGAATTGTACTCCTGTTGCAAGGGCAGAGTTTCAGTTGATTCTATGGCTGGTGCAACACAACACAAACAGATCACCGTCCCTAAAGTCCTCCTTTCTCATTTCACCTACTGGGAGACCATGATGAGGAGGATGAAAATGCAGAAACCTGAAGGATACCTCACCTCTCTCTGGTCCTGTCCCCTCTTGGCTGACCCCTGTCAATTCTGTTCTTTCTGTGGCCTGCGAGTAGCCGCCTCCACTTTTACTAAGAGCTAAGAAAAGGAGATTAACTCTGCCACAATCATTTTCTGTGCTGGAGACAGAGGCCCCCGTCCTGCTGGGCTTTCTCACTGCCTGCTCCTTGGCCACGGCTGTTAGATTCTGCCAAGCAAACAATCCTCTGTGTGTATAGAGTCTTGGAATTTGAAAGCTAGAATGAACCTAGATGCTGATTTAGTTGAAACCCTTCATTGCATGTATAAGGAGACTTAACCAAGACAGATTAAGTGAGCTAATCAAAGCCACACAGCTAGTTAGTGGTCGAAACCAGGTTTTTCTCATTATTGCATCAAGCTTTATTATAATTTAAAAAGTATTTTTTTTCTGGAACCCAACCCTTACTCAAGTTTCAATTAACCTTTTCCAACAGGGTGATTGAAATTATTTTTAATTGGTTAAGTTATATTAGGTAAGGTTTTTTTTTTTTTTTTTCTTCTGTAAAATGGTCTTGCATTCTTTCACTTAGAAGAGACAAAATGGTAGCCTTGGGGAAGGAGCCAGGGAGAGGCAGAGTGAGCCATCCTCAGTCACCTCTGTACTGTGACATTTACCACCTGATTCATTCTCCAGAGTCATCCAGAGGGGAGGTGGAGGCACCCCTGTGATTCCCCACCCTCTGTTTATTCCGGGAAGCAGGGACCTGGCAAGAGAGGATGTTGGGTATGTTTATTATACAAATTAGCTAATTTCTTCTTCATGGAATTTTGTAGATTCTAGGAGTGAACCCACATGGAATAGAACCAAGTTTCTTGCTAAGGAGTCTGAAGAGTGTCTTTGTTAAACAAAATTAAGCCAACATATAATTGTCATTTGCTTTATTCTTATGGAAATTGAACATTAGCATGTGTATAATTGATCTGGAGTCCAGACACATCAAATCTATGTATCTATGTATCTATGTTTTAAATCTAATTATAAGGAGCCCCATATGTTATTACTGAAAACTTGTTTTTACTTAATTTTTTTTTTTTAATTAAAGGAAATGTCTTTTCTTCGATACCCCTTCCCCCGGCTTTTAATAATCTCTTTCCCTTTTCCCTCCAATGACCGGAGCTGCAGTCATGAGCCTCTCCAGGGCCCTTGAACTGAACACTTATTCTTTTAAAAATCATCAACACAGGATCCGTTGCCAAGTGGAGAAGCCAATTCTTGTCTCCACGCTTGGGGAAGTGTTTTCTTTGTCGTGCTGTTGCATGGAGGTGAAGGGCCTGGAATGCCAGACTGAGATCTCTGTGAGGGAGCTGCCATTGGATACAGTGGGTCAGAGTTAAAGCAAGGATCTCCAGAAACTGTTCAGGAGGCCCAAATATAAGCACTTAAATGTTATAAATGTGACTACATGGCTGTCTCATACAAGATCAATGAAAACTGAATATATTTGTTTTATGATTACAAAATATACAAAGATTTTTTCATTAAGTCTATCATTTCACCAAAATAGGAAAATACATTCAGAATTAGGAAATATTAATTGTAGTTGACCTATACAATATCTTAACTTCATAATAATACATGTGTTTAGCACACTGAGCATAGGTGGTTTCTGTTTCTGCTGAGAATTATAGAATACGTGAGAGCATTTATTTTAAAAAGGCAGTCATAAAGAGAGATTGCAGAATAAATAAGAATCTCTACTTAAAAAGGCAGTCATAAAGAGAGATTGCAGAATAAATAAGAATCTCTACTTAACAAGACAGTCACAAAGGGAGATGCATAAAAGACTAAAGGGAATTCTGATACAACCTGAAGGTTTTGGGATTGTCTCATGCATTTGATACATGCCTTAGCTCTGTGCTTTATGTATAAGGTAGAGAAAGTATATGTTTCTAATATTGCATGTTAGGATTCAGAGAAATAATATGCTATAAAATATGGCAAAATGTTCTTGCCTATATATAATTCTATGAAAGGTGAACAGATGCTGGTTTTTAATAGTTTTTCCCTGCTTTTGCTGTTTCTGGCAGCATGTCTAACTAACCTACTTTATATGATGCTGCTAAGGTTTTGTGAGATAAGTGAATTAATGTTTTCTCTTTCTACATTAATGCTTAAGACTTTTCACTTAAAAAGGGAAAACTCATAGTTAAGAGGAACTTCTAGAATCAAGGTGAAATGTTGCAGGTGGTGTGCACAGGCTGTGTGCAAAGTACTTGCTGCTTTAACACCTGCTGATGGCTGTTTATATACATATCCACATGTGTGAGCACCCAAGTGTGTATAAGCATGTGTGTACAATTGTGTTTGTGTGTGCACAGGCATATGAGTCAAGAAAAAAGTTGTTTCTTTCTGGGGCCATATGCCAAACTAATTTTAATAATAGCTTTTATATGAAAATTTTGCATTCCTACAACTAATTAAAAAAATCTGTCTTTGATCCCCCACTGAATCATACTGTATTTAGACTGTTTTAAAACAAACTATTTAAACATTTTTAAATTAATTGCTACAAAAAGTCTGTATAGCCTACCGTCTCTTAACTGTTCTTGTATTTTGAACTTAAGCTGTATAAAATAGAACACTTGACTGCCCCCAAATCTGCCCCTTCCCTCTTCTGCCTCATTTTAGGGAGTGACAGGCATGAGTTGTTCATAGGCCCGAGATCCGAGTTTTGCAGATGTGTGAAGGGGGGTGATCGGCCATGCAGTCCCTGAAAGTTTGCCAAGATGCGCTCACAGCTTTCACTGTACAGTTCTAAAGAGCAGAGCGGTTTTCATACAGTGGTGCTAGTTTGCATGTACTTTATGCAGCCATGAATGCATGAGCCTTGATTGAGTGCCTACTAAGTGCCAGACACTCTTGTAAGTCCAGGGAACACATCTGTCAATTAAATTTGCAGCATGCTGGCTCTGAGGAAACAAACAAAATGAATGAATGTATTAATACAATCTCAGTACAGTCGCTCTTACTACTACAGTTTTCTACTGAGGACATATCCCAAAATTGCAGAATTCCTTTCAGTCAGCAAGAATGTTTTATTTTTGGTAGAACAAATTAAACAATTAAAAAAAATGAGTAGAAAACAATACAAAGCAACCCATGAAGAAATACGAGCTAGCCCACTTATATAATGCACATATGTCCATGTATCTGGAATTCAGAGTACATGAAGGAATATGCCAAGTGGAGAGTACTCCTTTAAACAAACACACATTGTGGGCTGGTTTGATACATTGCAGGCGTTTGGTACATTGACACACAGACAGGCGTGGGGTTGTGACTGTTTCGCTTAGCACTTGCCTGTTGAGTCCCGCCTGTGTATGGTGGGCACTGGGCAGGGCGCTGTGGATCAAGATTGGCTCAGGCACATCTCCTACTCCTGACTTCATTGCTGGAGTTGGTTGTTCTTGTTACTGGACCATTTCCAATAACTGGCATTTCTTACTGCCTGTAGGATGACCACCTCACTTGTGGCCACAACCACAAGTTCCCATCGCCAGTCTCAGGGCAACACCAGAATCAGTGACATGGTAGACTGACAGAAATTGTAAGGTCTGTGTGCACGGACCAGCCACCTCCTGGCGAGGTCTGGGACCCGATCTTGGAACTGCAGAGCTCTGCTTTGGCTGCTTCTGGGGATCCCTTGTTGCAGTCTCAGGAGGCCAGGCTGCTGGCCCAGAGCTGGTTTTGACCCGGGAGGCCTGCAGGCTGCAGCCTTTCCTTCCTTTCCTTTCCAGGCTTCAGTATTTTGTTTTGTACAACATAATTTAAGGAAATGTAGGAATTCCAAGGTCTTTTTTTTTAAGATTTCCTTACTACATGTTTAGTCTGAATTTTAAATATGCAAATGAATATTGTGAATCTCCGTGAGGTTTCTTTTTAGATATTTTTGGTTTTGGTTTTGTTTTTTTTTAAATTTTTGGTTATTTTTTGAGAGAGAGAGAGAGAGAGAGAGAGAGCAAGAGAGGTCCCATCTACTGGTTCACTCTCTAAATATCTGCAGTGGTCATGGCAGGGCCAAGTTGAAACCAGAAGCCGAGAAATCAATGCAGTTCCCTATGTGAGTGTCAGGGATCCGACTAATAGAGTCCTGATCACTGCCTCTCAGGAAGAGTGTCATGAGCTGGAGCCAGGAATCCAACCCAGGTACTCTGTGTTGCACATTAGTGGTATTCTTACTGCGGATGTGACTGGGTAGCCATTTGGAGCTCTGAGCCTTGTGGGGATGTGGCTGGATCTTAAACAGCTAGTATAGGCTCCGCTTTTTCTCTTGATTTCTGTTTAATCCCAACTACACACTCCAGCCTCTCAGTGTCTTTTGCATCCATTCTTCTAGGCACTTAGGCTGCCTTCTGCGGATTCACAGTGAGGCATGCATTTTGTAAAGATGATCCTTCACTGAAGACAAGGAGGTACACGGGGGGCTGGCATTGCCCTCTGCATGGATCCCGACTCTGGTTTTTCCCCAGGAAGGTTCTGCATGTACCATGCACCACACTACTGCATGTTAGCCCCTGGATGGTCAGTTTATTCCCTTTGAGCTTTTGTCTTGAAGAGTAGACCCCACTGGTAGGTCTTCAATCACTGCCACCATAGTGACTTCATATTGCATTGAGTCTAAAGGGACCCACTCTGCTTTGATGTCAAGAGCTTCCTTTGTGTCCTGTTGCCATCAGCCAGGCTACTGGTTGATGTGAATGTCTCATCTGTACCTTTGCTGTGGCAAGGGCTAACAGCATTAGAAGTGTGTGCAGAGCCCTCTGAGCCCTCTGAGTAGGAGCTCCTGCTCTCACCTAGAGGAGAAAGTAAGTCAGCATGGTGCTTGGGTGTGTGGTCATTCTTTTGGTAGCTGAGGAACTGTTTTCCCTTAAATCATTTATCTTTTTGTTTAAAAAAATTTAGGGGCTGGCATTGTGGCTTAGCAAGCCCATCTCAAATGGGTGCCAGTTCCTGTCCTAGATGCTCTACTTCCAATCTAGCTGCCTGCTAATGTACCTGAGAAAGCAGCAAAGGATGGCTCAAGTGCTTGGGCTCCTGACCACTTGGGAGACCTACAAGAAGCTTCTGGCTTTTGGCTTCAGCCTAGCCTGACTCACCCCCAGCTGCTGTGGCCATTTGGAGAGTGAAATAGCAGATAAAGAATCTTTTTTCTACTCTTCTCTCCTCTCCTCTCCCCTTCTCTATCTCCCTTTCTGTCTGTTCCTCTCTCCCTGTGACTCTGCCTTTCAAATAAATAAATTAATCTCTAAGCATTTTTAAAAATTATTTATTTGAAATGCAGAAAGAGAGAGAAGAGTGTGCGCTTCCACTGGTGGTTAACTCCCCAAATTTCTACAATGACCAGGGATGGGTGAAGTACAGACTGGCAGCCATAAGCTTAATTCATCTCTCCTGTGAGTGGCAGGGACCTAACTACTTGGGGCATCACCTTGCTGCCTGGCATTGGACAGCTAGGAAGCTGGAATTGGGAGCAGAGCTGAGAATTGCACCCACACATTCTGATGTGAGTGGGCATCTCAGTATGTCTTAACTGCTAGGCCAAACACATGTCCCAAATTCCTATTTTCCTATATCAATTTTGCTTGCTCTGATTGACAGATCAATGTGCCGTTTAAGATGTATAGCAATATTTATCAGCATTATTGAAAAATGTGGTGTTTCCTAAAAGTGAATTTTCCAGATAGTGGGAACTTATCACTTTAGATAATGAAACCTTTAAATGTTTAGTAACATTTGATGGAATACTAAAGCATAATGAGTGAAAATCTGCAAAATAATTGACTCACACAAACAGGCAGCAGAGTGGGGAAGAACACAGGCAGATGTCACTGCTGTTGCAGGCTGCTGTCTTCCTTCCAGCCCTGACGAGAGGCACTGCCCTGAGTCTGAGATACCTCCCGTGTCATAGATGAGGTTTGGAAGAGGGTGTGCCTTCCACGGGAAGCACTTAGCACAGAGCCAAGTACTTCAATGTGCTCAAAAATCAGCTCTTCCTGCTCTGTTACTATTAACATTTTCATTTTCATAAAGCAACTAAACACAATAACCTATTTGATAAGGAACAAGAGCAAATTTTTAAAGAAATAAAATGATAATCATTTAAAATATATTCAACTTCATAAATAATCAAATAAGGTAAAGTTAAAATAAGAAGATACAACAATATTCCAAAAGGTTCATGGAAAATGAAGTGAAGAGAGAGGTTTACTTTGGTGCAAAAAATGATGAGATCAATGCAGTTTTTTTACTGCACATTTTCATAAACTTTAAGAAGACCATTTGTATGCATAGATTTTAAAACTTTTTGCACCCAAATAAACTTACCATTCTAAGAAAAGTTTATTTTCTGTTACCTTGAAAGGCAGAGAAAGAGAGAAACAGAACAAGAGAGAGACAGATCTTTCATATGCTCATCACATTCCAAATGCCTGCGACAGCCTTGGCTGGGCCAGGCCAAAGCCAGAGCTGGAGACCAGTCCCCGTCTCTCCCCTGGGTAGCAGACACCCAAGGACTTCAGACATCACCCGCTGCCTCTCAGTACGAGCGTCAGCAAGATGTTAGAATTAGGACAGTTGGAACTTGAACTGGGCAACATGGGATATGGGTGTCTCAAGCCATGTCTTAATTACTGAGCCAAGCACTTGCCCCTAAACTTACCTGTTTTTATGTTATAAAGTTATTTTTAAAACATGATATTCCAGAAAAGAGAGACAGAGGTATTAGTTCATTAGGAAAGAAAGTACCCCAGGGTAAGATGGCATGTCATATTTCTTTTTTCTTTCTTTTCATTTTTAAGGTGGACAGATTTTGTGTATTTCATAGATACAGGTTTGGGAGCATTTCTAGATAAGTTTCCTCATCTAGTTGGGTTCCTTCCTCACTCTCCATGTCTATTGAGCTGTATCACATTGTTCCACACTCCAGCTAATTCAGGAATGGTAGTAGGTATTGACTTTGCCAGATTGTTCTAGAAAGCAAACCCTGATACAATGGAGAGGGTGTTTATTTGGTGTGTGTGTGTGTGTTTATTAAAATCACTTTTTGGAAGTTGAGTAGGGGAGCAGGCTGTGCTCACAAGTTGGAAGTTCCTGGTTTCATTGTTGATGATGATGAGCTAACAGAGTGTGTGAACCAGCTCTTTGCATTTCACCCCCAAAAAACCTTCCTCATAAAATTTAAAAAATACATGGCAATAATCTGCAATTAACTTACTTTATAAATCAAACATGAAATACAATGTCTCACCAAAAAGCATAATCCTTGCTTATTAAGATCTTTGTACCACAATTTAGTTTACTTCGGGAATTTTTCTGTTAGAGACATGACATTAATATTTGTACATTCTAACATTAAAAGCTAGCTTCAGACTACTCAAGATCCTATCACATATTGCAATGTGTTGCTGGAGCAATACTAATACACATAAGAAAGATAAAAATGTTTTACCTGCACCTTACTTAAAAGATATCTGTGAGTCCCTTGAATACTGATAGCAAGCCTACCTAAAACTTCAATTTCTTGGTTTTTTTTTTTTAAGATTTATTTATTTATTTGAGAGTCAGAGTTACACAGGGTGAGGAAAGGTAGAGTGTGTGTGAGAGAGAGAGAGAGAGAGAAAGAGAGAGAGAGAGAGGTCTTTCATCTGATGGTTCACTCCCCCTTTGGCCTCAACAGTGGAAGCTGCGCCAGGAGCTTCGTCCGAGTCTTTCATGCCCAAGGACTTGGGCCATCTTTTACCGCTTTCCTATGCCAAAGCAGAGAGCTGGATTGGAAGTGGAGCAGCCGGGTCTCAAACTGGTGTCCATATGGGATGCCGGCGCTTCAGGCCAGGGTGTTACCCCACTGCTCAACAGCACCGGCCCCTCTTGTTTTTATTTTTTTTAAATTCATACATGAGTATATCAAAAAGTTTGTGAAACAATGGAATTTAAAGATAAGTTTGTTTTGCTGCACAAATTTTGAAATTCACGAATAGTTTTTCATAATATGCATTTTTCACAAATTTTTTGAAGGGCCCTCATAGTGAAAAATGAAGAACTGTGCATTGAGTGACTGAACTGTGTTTTGATTTTTACCATTTTCTCCAGCTCTAAGGTTTATTCTGGATATCACTATGAATTTTTCGTGAGCAGTAAACAATATATAAATTGGCATTTAGCTAGAAAACACATTCATAAAAAATGATCTTCCTTAAACACTTGCATTTGGGGTTCATTTGTTAAACATGGGGTATGTTTGCCGGTTTATTCCACAAAGAATCATTAGCTACATGAAATAGCCCGTCTCATTCAGTGGGAAAGAGAACAAGAGTTCTGAGCACTCTTCCCCGTGTAGCTGCACACCTGGGCTGTGCCGTTCACATACTGTGCATTCGTGTGTTCACTCACTCGTGAGGTAAAAGTATGCAAGGAGGTCTGGCACAGACACTTGCTCTTTTGCCTTCTGTTTCTGACCTCATGAGGCTTTCAGTGTCACCTGTCGGAGGAGACACAGCGGTGTCCCCTGCTCCTCTCCAGGCGTATCTGTCATTACCTTTGTTACAAGCTTCTCATGCTTCTCCTCAGTTGCTTGACTTCTCCCCATGTGGTTGATAAAAATGCAAATTTGAAGAATTTCTATAATTTTGATCTCCTTTCTGCTTTTCACAAATGAGTCAACTTCACACAGTAAAGCATCATTTTATATTGATTCTTCAGTTCCTTGATTGGTTTATCCAAGATGTCACAGGATTTTTTTTTTCCCTCTTGAAAATAAAAAAGGTTTCAGCGATTTCATGCCTTTATTTGGATGTCTCTCGGTAGATACCATAGCAAGTAGCAGGGCGAATAGACAGTTCCACAGGCATTTCCATTCTATGCTGTCCCTTTCAGTGCTCTTAGAAATGTCACCTGGGAGAGGGCTCTTAGCCAGTTGACGTAAAGCTTTGTAGACTTCTGAGTATCCCGAAAAGAGACAGACATGAAGCAGGGCACTTAGATGCCCGATTCCCATCTCAGCCTGCCTGGGTTCAGCTTCCAGTTCTGCCTCCTGATTCCAGCTACCTGCCTTCGAGAAGCAGTAATGACTCGAGTAATTGGGCTCCTGTCCCTCTCATATGGGGGACCTGGGTTGTTCCTGGTCCTGGCTTTGGTCCTGCCCGGCACGGGCTGTTGTGGGTATTTGGGGAGTGAAGTGGTAGCTGTCTTTCAGTCCATTGCACTCCCTCCCTTCACCTGTCTCTCTCTTACTCTGCCTCTCGAATAAATAAATAAAATTTCAGTTACATGCTCACTTGTCCTAGCACATCAAAATTTATGTTTTGTATTCTCACTGAAATCTATTCACCTTTTATGCTATGACATTATATTTAGTTACAGAATTTATACATCTGCTCCTATTGCTAATTGTAAACTTTAGCTTAAAGTACTGATATTCTTAATAGGATATTTCCATAATAATTAAATGAAAATCTGAAACACATAAAATCTTATGTGAAATAATATGAAATGTTCAGATGATATACCTTATAATAATGCTGTTGATTGAGATAATATAAAAAAACATTTTTAAAATGAGTTATTTATTTGAAAGGCAGTGTTACAAGGCAAGAGAGAGAGAGAGCGAGAGAGAGAGAGAGAGCTCTTCCATGCTCTGGTTCACTCCTCAAATAGCCTCAATAGCTGGGGCTGGGCCAGGCCAAAGCTAGGAGACTAGAACTCCATCCAGGTCTTCCATGTTGGTGCACGGGCCCAAGAAACTGGGCCATCTTCTGCTGTTTTCCCAAGCACATTAGCAGGGAGCTGGGTTGGAAGTGGAGCAGCCAGGACACAAGCTAGTACCCAAATAGGATGCTGGTGTTGCAAGGAACAGCTTAACCCACCGCACACATAGAACCGTGTGTGTGTGTGTGTGTGTGTGTGTGTGTGTGTGTGTAAGATTTATAAAACAAGCATGTTGATTTCATAGGAGAGGATTTTTTAGGGAATTGTGCTTGTTGTTACATTTAGATCTGGGAAGTGTGTGCATGTAGGAGACTTTTGCTTTGCACCCGTTAAGCTCCCTGCAGACGTTTGCACAGGCTGAGGTAGTCTGTGGTCCGCAGGCCAGAAGCAGCAGCCAGTGCCCTGCTTTCTACCCACTGCTGGCTCTCATTTTCAGTTGCACATTCTGTGTCCTGATTCCGTTGACTCCTCACCTTCTACTACTTGTTTAAAGCTCAAGAGAAGGGTAGGCATCTGAACTCATAAGCCTGTTTCATACAGTCAGAGGAACAGTGTACACTTGAGTGCCTGCTTCATGTCTGTCTCTTTTCGGGATACTCAGAAGTCTACAAAGCTTTATGTCAGCTGGCTAGATCGCTTCTGCTACTGTCGCTGGGATTCAGAACTCCCAGAAATGTGAATGTTTGTGACTCCCCATTTATGAGAATGTACACACCTAGCATCCCAACTATTACTCTGTTGAAGTTACAGTTCATCCAGTTACTTAGTAAATGAGTATCCTCAGTTTATGAGTATTAGGTCCTTTAATTCCCAGTTTGAACTTACAAAGTAGGTACTATTTTGCCAATTTGGAAACTGAGGCACAAATGTATTAACTACTTGCCAAGGTTAATACTGCCAGTACATGGAGGAGCAAAGATTTGAATCCAAACACTCCGGCTGCTGAGAACATGTTTTAAATGTTACTCCATGCCATATTTGTTCAACAGATGTTTTGGGGGGGGTACATGATATGCAAGAAAATGAGCAAGATACTAGGGAAATTTGATAAATGTCTTGGTAACTAAAATTCATTCATGTGTATATGACAGGAATCACATAGATATTTACTCAGTAACTGAAGAAGTTTGGAGTAGGAAGGGACCATTTTGAGTGGAGGGATTAGGGAAAGTTGGTAGGGGGAACACTTGTTGGAATTGACTGTCCAAGAAGGATTGAATTTTAATAGCAATTTGTATTTAGGGTACAAAGGCTAGCAGGAATAGCTTCCAGACAAAGTCAATTACATGAGCAAAGCCACACATTTTGGAATGAGAAGCCACGACTATAGTATAGAGAGCAGGAAGCATATGGCTCAGCTGAAATCTTGGCCTACACAAGGGGAGCTGAGAAGCGAAAGAAGGTCATTGTAGACCAGAGGCTGAAACACAAGGCTTAAAATTGCAAACACGTTTAATGCCCTTTCCTGCCCTTGCCAGTCTCCTGTAGGGGAGACCTGAGCAATGCCTGGATCCCTGGGGTGAGGCCACTCCGTGTGTCACATGTTAAGAATGATGGCCAGGCAGGCTGGAGACAGATGGTATGGAGACCCACCTGGGATCAAAACTCGTCTGCAAGGGATTTCTCAAGGAAGACTATGCTCTGTGTAGATTCCATGTTCCCATCGAGGAGACAGAACTTAAGAGACACCAGTGAATGGGATTTGTGGGGAGCTGGGGAGGGGCCTCAGCCAGCTACTGGGACTGGACATCTCTGCCAAGAGGATGATGAAGCAAAGAGGTGCTGTTGGGACAGACTCGTGGAATGGCCATCCTTACTTCCTCTGTTTGTTCATTAATAAAGTGAGTACCTGCTTAGAGGGTGTCAGCCAAGACACACACACGAGCGGTTCCTAAACTCACAAACAGGAAATCTGTTCTGGCTGATATGTGTCCTGCTGCTGTCTCATTCGACCTATTACACCTCAGACCTGCATCTCTGGCCTGGAGAATCACAAGCAATGCCTTACCCCCTATTGGCTTATCATAATAAAGGGAGGGCTGAGGCTATACAATACCTGCTCATTCACCTGTAGAACTGTTAGGTTGAAAAAGGTCTCCGTTGATAGGGATCTTCCCTGTGTACATGTAAGTGTGTGTGCAAGCATGTGTGCATCTGAATGCATTGCAGGACTGTTCTCAGGCACTAGGAAGAAAGTAATTGAGCAATGCAAGTTCATATTATGGAAAACATGTTTGACCTTAATAAAATCTGTTTAATTAAAATCCCCAAAGATGATATTAACAGCTTGATTTTTTTGTTTTTTTGTATGACACCAAGACAGGTGATCAGTTTCATAGACTGCAGGTTGATTTTGAATGTTTCTAGGAAGTTAAGCATAAGGATTTCAAGACACCATCGATGCATGTGCCAGAAATTCAGAGAAATCTGAACTAGAAATAGTGAGTTGGCTGTCGCTGTTACCTAATGGCATTCTGAGCCATGAGAACGGACTTGATAACTGAGAATCAGGGAGTGACCGCACTCCAAACAAGATGACTTGATATGTAAGATTCAATAAATCAACTGGGTGGAGTGGCTTACAAATCTGTGTCTTTAAAGCAGTTGTAAAGCAAAAATACCACCGCCATGAACTTTGAATGTGTAATTCTCATCGTAACTATTGAAGTTCTTTGACAACAGTTTGGAGTTTGCTGAATGTTTAGCAATATTGTTAATGTGGCTCATGTTTACAGCGACACTTAGAAAACCATACAATTAGTGGCAGAAGATCAGAATTGGCTTGATCCTTTTTAGAAACATATAGTCAATAGGATTAGTGATGTAAGTGGTGCTTAGATTCTCAGATCAGTTCTGTAACTGAATTAGAAACTTCTAAATACATTTGTGTGCTGTGTAACTTTTGTGACTTATGCACATGAGGAAAATGAAGCTCAGAGTGACTAGACAATTTACCTGTAAATGTCGAAATATGCCTTCTGGAATAGTGTTGCTTTTTTTCCTTTCTTCATACTATTTTCTGAACTCTTTTACTTAGTGTAGGGTTAACTATATAATCATTAAGTAAACTGATAATAGATCTTTGTGAAAATTAAGAGTGGGAATGTGAGAAGGAAGAGGAGGAAGGGTTAGAGCATGGGTGGAAAGGAGGATGGGGGTATGCATGAAACTTGTATAACTTGTATAACTTAAATAAAAACAAAAAAAACAGGAAAAAAGAAATATGTGAAAGTACGTTTTGTATCGTACATCCCTGTGGAAAGGCGTCATTCTTATTAGCACTTTGCACGTGGTTTAGAGTCTCCTTCTATAATGGCTCATGAACCGTCTCTCTGATGTATTCATATTAAGATGTCCTTCTGTGGCAAACAGCTTGTCATCTCCTGACAGTTCAGTATAAACAGTGAACTTGTGTAGAGTCCTTTGTAATAAGTGAAAGCAAAGGATCACTTGTCTAAAGAGCACTTAGACCATGCTGAGCAATAAATGAAAAACAAGGTGAGACCTTCCTGTCTGAGAACAGTGTGTGGGAGGAGGAAATCTGGCATGAGTTAGAAGTGGGTGCATGGAGATCCTGGGGCAGGATGTGTGGTGTGACTCAGTGGGATCTCAATCCTTTTCCTGCCTCCACTCTGTTCACCTGCAAGATGCTCACCATGATGACAACTCTCATTACAGACCTTGCCCTCGAGTCTCAGTTGTGCTGGTGGAGCTTTGATGCCGGAAGACTGCCTTGATCTGTCTTCTGCAGGCTCCAGTTCTCTTTGTGTTTGAAGTGTGAATGAGAACTGGACTCCCCTCCTTTTTGTGTCACTGCTGCCTGGTTGGTCAACTTCATATGCTTTTAGGATGAAATCCAAGTTAGCCACATGGCCCAGCATGTGGAAAGATAAGCCAGCACTCTTCCTGAGCCAGGGGAAAAAAGAGGCTGAATTTTGTGTAATGTGGGACAGGGCTTGCAAGGGAGATAAACTTAGACTGAGCATTGACATAAAGTAAAAGAAGAGATAGGTGTTAAAGGATGGATATAACAGTACTTGAAAAAGTTCATGGAAAAAATGGGATTAAAAGATATGTACATTTTGATGCAAAATCTTTTTGAAATCTATGCATAGTTTTTTCCTAATATGCATTTCCATGGACTTTTGGAAAACCTGAATATCCCGTGTTGAGGAAACTGAGAAAGATGTGCACCCTGAAGAGCCCTCAACACACACAGACTGGACTTTCTGTATTCAGTGTGTGGCAAAGACTTAGTGCTAAGACAGGGGTTGAGAGAGGAGCTTCAGACGTTATTTCTGTACGTCCCAGGAATGCATTATTCCATCCGTTGGTGGCAGGAAGTGGAGAAAGCCTGAGATTTGGTCAAACCACTGAGAAACCCTCATGTCTACCAATGGGTACTGAAAAATGCACCAGAGGCCAACTTGTTCCTCCAGCCAAGTGAGTTTGGAGGCCGAGAAATGTAATGAAAAGCACACCTGAGTGTTTAATCCTGGATCCACAGCCAGGACAGGGAGAGACCTTGGTAAGCCGTTCTCTATTACCCCTCAATTTTCTAATCTAAAATGGGAGTAATACCCATTCCTTCTTACTTTGTGAACATGTTGTGTAGATTAACATGATGGAGTTTGAAAGGTGCTATTTAAATATAATATGTCATTAAAGTATTATTTCTAGTTGCTGGTGATTATCTAGAAAGCTTTAAATCACCTGGTTATTTCCGGAATTCAATTTTCATTGTCGGGTGCTATTTCTCCTTTTAAAGACAGCGCATTTCTCTGTCACATGGCATAGACTTTATAGTTCTGAGTTTGGGAGTCATGATCACAAGTCTATGTTTTTTCTGGGTGCTGTCGGAATCTTGGTGACAGGGTTTGGTTGCTGAAATAATTTGAAATGGGGAGAGGTGGGACATCTTAAAATGAACTTTTACTCATCTGCAAATTTTTATTTTGGGGTATAAGATGAAAAATTTGGTTAAGACCCATTTAGAGAATTGCCTCCTTCTTTAGTTCCAGATACAATGAAATATGAAAATCCAGAGATGATTGGCAGAGCAAACCCATATGCCTGGCACATGTCTCCATGGTTTCTAGTCATTGGTGGACATGTTCCTCGATTTTTAAAACGGCAAGCCACTCCCCAGAAGGCTTCCTTGTCTTCGCTGTTTTCTTTATAGATACTTCTCTTTACTTAACTGTGACTCAGCGTCTTCTTAGTTTTGGCTGCAAAAGTATATGCAGAGTCGGTACTACACAGAATGCTTTGTAGGCCATGGGAAGCGAATGTTGCTTTTTCTAAACCACTTTTGCCTTTTGACCCCTGTATAATCAATACTGGATTGTTTTCACTTTAGCTTATTTGGTGGCTGAAAGAAATGTGATTGAATGTCTGTTTACTTCCTGAGCTGAGATCTTTCTAGCTTGTTATACAAGTCGCTGGTTAATGGAACATGAGGGAGGGGACTGAGTCTGGGCACAGAAAACAAGAGCACAAGTCTGGGAGTTTTAGTAAGTGTTTTTCATATTAAACTGTTGGAAGAGTCTTGAAGTTCTCCCCCTAATTTCCTTACATTTATGTAGTTGACAACCAAGAGTCATTCACATTCTTTTACTTAGATTTGTCCTTCAATATCTATAGGTGCTTTTCCTAGAAATATCACTAAACACCCCCTTAAAAATGCAGCCCTCTTTTGCCCCTCCTGGGCTCCCTTTCTACCCATTTGTGGCACTTGGTGACTGTCTCAGCAAAGGAAAGGAAAGCTCAATTTCCCACTCAGCAGAGCTCAGTTGTAAAAGTGTTACTTCTGAGATTCTGCTGCTGTGTCCAGGTACTTGTGGACGATTTCCCGCTGATGAATTTATTTTAAGAATCAGTGAAGCTAAACCCTGATTACTTTAAATTGTTATAACTTTTGTTTTCTCATTTTTATCATACCATGCATCCTTTCTTGAGCAGAGTTCCCTATTAATAACTTCACCCATAAATCACACACAGAAAACTTTCTAACATGGGTTTTCCATTAAAAATTACTCTAGTCTTCTGTGCTAATTAAAGTGAAAGAAAAAGAGGAGGCTGTGGTTATTTATACACTGCTGGAGACACACAATGCCCCATGAAAACAAAGCCAGCGGTGAGGGATTGTGCCACGTCAGCTCTGTTTCTGCTGAGCGCCGACCATTGTTCCCTTTGCTTATCTGTTGGGCAGGGCCTTCCTCTCCCACAGAGTCGCCCGCATGTATGGTGGGTGGGTAGCGTGCTATCCCTGTCTGCTGCTCACCCGGGCAGGACAGGAGGAACTACCTTCGCGCTCTCACTGCAGCTAGCTTTTGTTGTCTATTATGGCTTTCAAGTTCTTACCAGCCCAGCGTCTGCAGTTCCCACTGTGCGCAGAGAAGAAAGCTGAGTATTACAGCGATTGTGGCGAGGTTTAAAATGGCTTATGGAGATTAATTTGAAATGACACTGTGCAGCTTAACATTTCACGATGGCTATTTTCATTTATTTGACAATTTCGCATGCTTCCTGCAAGAATAGGCTTCCTTGGGAAATTTCTCTACTTTATTGATTGTTATTCTAAATGAAATAGGTGTCAAAGCAAATGGTGAGTGGACCCAGACTGAAGTATAAATAACTGGGCAAGGTATATTTTCAGGAAACGGTTCCTGGAGATTTATCAAGAGATGCCAAGCTCATCAATGCTGCAGCTTTCAGTCAGTATACTCTCCCATTTATCTCTCTGCAAAGGGTTTTTCTTTTCCAAGTGGAAATGCCACGTCAACGAGTTAACACTCACTATTTGGTTTAATGGGCACATTCGCCTACCAACTGTTGCTCATAAATTAGGATTCATGGAACATTTCTAAAAATCTGTCAAACTCTTCATTTTCAGCGGCAAGAGTTTGTTGCTGCAAAGCCGAATGCTCAGTTTACTACGCGAGTTGAGATGCTGACAACTGGTGTCGTGTCACACCAGCTGCTCTGGGCTGCTGAGCATTAGAAAATGGTAAGGATGTGTGTGCTTCTCAAATGGTCTTTTCATCTTGTAAAATGTGCTGTTGTTTTAAAAAGATGTAGTTTATACCCTCCAAGTGAACACTTTGTCACCTTAATCTGTGACAATCCCTATAATCACCAAACTTGCACTGTTTCTCTCTATGACCTTGAATTACATCTCACTGTTTTTCTTCCACATGACCACAAAGCATGGCTGGTGAAATAACACACATACTCACTGTTTAATCATAATATCACTCTAATCAGTTGAGTTTCATTTGTTCCTTTAATCTGAAATTGTAAAAAGAAATGATAAGCCATACAATTGTGGTTTTCCCATTTGATGCCAAATACCTAGATGCCTAATGTTACAGGCACAATTTGAATGAGTGACTCAAATTTTAAAAAATTGTAAGAGGCAGAGAGAGAGACAGAGAGAGACAGAGACAGAGACAGACAGATGTTGATTCCATTCATTTATTCACTCCCTCAAATTGCTGCAATGCCTGGGCCAGGGCTGGGAGCCTGGAACTCAATCCGGGGATCTAAAGCTGGTGGGAGGAACTCAGTTTCTTACGCCATAACCACTGCTTCCCAGGGTCTGCACTGGTGGGAAGATGGAGTCTGGACCAGGCACTACAGTGTGGGACATGTGTGTTTCCACAGGCTACTTAACCTCTACGCCCCAATGCCTACTATGATCCAAGTTTTTCCTTAATCTGGACGTCAAGATTGGAGGGAGGTAGTTGGGGAATGAGGAGGAGAGCAAGCAGTGTGTGAGAATGACATTTGCTCTTTGTTTGTTATCCTTAGAGGTCCTCAACATGCACTCTCAAATTACCTCTTTCCTTTCTCGGCTTCCTGTTTATTCTTTTCCATCTCTTTGATGGATATGATTTTTCTAGTAGCATTTAATTATCAAATTCTGATTGTTTATTAAACCTCTGCAGAGTGCAAGGCTCTGTAGAAATCTATAAAATGATGGAATCCTGTCCAAGTGGAATTTATATTTTCATGACATGATTAGTAAAACACCAAATGACCCAATATCATGAAAATATTGCATATTTATGAATGTAAAAGAAGGTAATTTAAGCTGCATACATAAACACAGATATGGAAGTAGTTTGGTGTAAGATTATTTTAAAGTTGCAAATCAAAGTAATTGTTTTTAAAAGGTGGCTAAGTAGTTATTTGAAACAAAATTGAATTTTCAATTCCTAGAAGTTGGAATGAATTATTGTTATTCAGAGGAGAAAAAAAGACAAGGGGACTGAAGTGTTTTTAATTCTTTTCTTTTTTAGAGCATGGCAGTCTTAAAATTTCATAAACTTATTTATTGTGCTAATTATCTATTGGGGTGGCAATCCCTTTTTCTGCCAAGGGCCCTTTGGATATTTATAACATCACTCACAGATGATACCAAGTCATCCACTCAAAAATCAGCCTGCTGGGGCCAGCACTGTGGTGTAGTGGGTAAAGCCACTGCCTGCAGTGCCGGCATCCCACATGGGCTCCCATTTGAGTCCCAGCTGCTCTACTTCCAATCCAGCTCTCTGCTGTGGCCTGTGAAAGCAGTGGAGGATGGCCTAAGTCCTTGGACCCCTGCACCCACGTCTGAGACCTGGAAGAAGCTCCTGGCTCCTGGCTTTGAATTGGACCAGCTCCGCTGTTGCAGCCAATTGGGGAGTGAACCAGCAGATGGAAGACCTCTCTCTCTCTCTGCCTTTGTCTCTGTCTCTCTGTAACTCTGCCTTTCAAATAAATAAATAAATCTTTTTTTTTTTTTGACAGGCAGAGTTAGAGAGAGAGAGAGAAAGGTCTTCCTTCCGTTGGTTCACCCCCCAAATGGCTGCTACGTCCAGCGCACTGCGCCAATCCGAAGCCAGGAGCCAGGTGCTTCCTCCTGGTCTCCCATGCGGGTGCAGGGCCCAAGGACTTGGGCCATCCTCCACTTCCTTCCCAGGCCACAGCAGAGAGCTGGACTGGAAGAGGAGCAGCCGGGACAGAACCGGCACCCATATGGGATGCCGGCGCCGCAGGCAGAGGATTAGCCAAGTGAGCCATGGCGCTGGCCAATAAATACATCTTTAAAAAGAAATCAGTCTGCTATAGATTTGTTGAATTTTGAGTCCCACCTGAGGTTGCCTTGCAGGGCCAGACTGAATGATTTCGCTGGCCGTATATGGCCTGTGGCCTGGACATTCCCCAACTCCTGGATTCTAATCCAATACTACAGGAGCCATTCATCAGTTTCCTTAATATCTGTGGTCATGGAATGGGATAGGGTGATCAGTGCTTTTCTTCTGCTGCTGTCACCTTCCTGTGGGAGTCCTTTCTAGGAGAGTGGTTTTGTTGCTCTTGCTCTTGGCTGTCCGCTTTGGGAGTCTTAACGGAATGGAGTGGAACATGCAGAGGTGGTGACTTAGGGCCCCAGGTGGCTAGGAGTCCTTTCTATCATCATGTTGCAGGAAGCCCTTCCCTCCCTCCCTCCGCCTTCCCTCCTTCTCTTCCTGCTTCCTTCCCATCTCACTCCTTCCCCTCTCTGGCACTCCTTGGCTTCACAAGCGAGGTGCAGCAGAAGTTGGACTCATTATTGAATATCCTCTCTACACGTTCCCTCTACTTCCCTCCACCTAGTTCCACCATCAGCTTCAGTAGGAGAAAAGCATTGACAAGTCGCCAGTTGGGTATTTATTTTAAGCAAGGGAAATTTTGCGATAATTTTATTTCCCAAGTTACAAAAGATTTGCTCGTTTTGCCTTGCCTAATGTGTATGGAGTCTGAAGTCTGAAAAATGTATCTCATATGTCTGTGGTTCTTGTCTTGCAATTTGAAAATATTATATGGCTCAATCTTTCCTCAAAGGACAGAGCAAGTTATTTTTAGTTGTCAGTAGCAATTTGTATCGTAATACCTTTAGATACAGTAATTTTGGCTCTTTCCTAACCTTTCTTATCACAGTGGCAGGACTGTGAGACACTGAATGCATTGCTTGGCAGAGCAAAGGGATTTGCTTCCCTGGTGACCTCAGCAGTCAGCAGATTGCTACCTGGAAGTAGAAAAATGTCCTGGAAGAAACCCAAGGGCCCCTGCGACTTTGGGGTAGGTCCAGTTAGGAACGTGGCATCAGTTGGATCTTGCGCTTAACGACTGGTCTGACCTTTCTATGCAGGGCCATTCAGAGATTTATTTCTTGGACAAATCATAACGAGAAGGGAAAATATGTATCTCTTTTGCAGTCTTATTTATTTTTAATTTTTAAAAAGATTTTATTTATTTATTTGACAGGTAGTGTTATAGACAGTGAGAGGAAGAGACAGAGAGAAAGGTCTTCCAACTGCTGGTTCACCCCAAATGGCTGCTATGGCCAGATCTGAGCTGATCCAAAGCCAGGAGCCAGGAGCCAGGAGCCTCCTCCGGGTCTCCCACGTGGGTGCAGGGGCCCAAGCACTTGGGCCATCTTCCACTGCTTTCCTAGGCCATAGCAGAGAGCTGGGTCGGAGAGGAGCAGCCGGGACTAGAACTGGCATCCATATGGGAAGCCAGTGCCGCCAGTGGAGGATTAACCTACTGTGCCACAGCGTCGGCCCCTAGTCTTATTTAAACACTTGTGTGTCAGTCAACCCTTTGGACTTAAATATCATAGCTGAGACACTACAGAATTGCTGCAGAAGATTAAAACTTTTGACAAATCAAAGCCTATTATTACAGAGTGACTCACCCGGACCTCTAAAACACCTTTGCTGTGCTGTGGCCTATCCAGTTGTCATCCAAAAGTGATGTCAACCCCTTTAAGGTCCTACCCAAGCTGGTGTTTTCTCTAATACTGGGAAAACAGGAAGAATGAATGGATTATGTCTGAATTCCCATTGATTACCTGTATCTAATCATCTGTCTTCAAAGGGTGATTCTGCATAGCCATTCTAGTTAAGGAAATCAAGAGTAAAAAACACATCACAGAGAAACAGATGCATGATTTCATTTTTCTAAGAATTTAAGATATAAATGTCTTTCTCTAAAATGGGAAATTATTATCTCTTATCAGCTTAGCTCTGGAGGAAAATGAGACATTGTGACAAGACAGCCTTTGGATAGCTTCATTCTAATCCTGTGGGACTCAAGGACAGTTGTTCAGTTTGCTCCCAGCCTTGTCTTGTCCTTGATGCAAAGCAGCGGAGGTGTTTGCTGGGACACACACAGAAGCAGAGAAGTTAATGAAGACCCACACCTGAGGGTTGGTGGGTCTCAGGGCCTATGGAAGATGGACTCTGTGTCGCCTCCCCTTGTCTGTCTTCCATCTCCATCACACGTACGGGTGCAGCATCACCGAGACAACATCAATGAAAAGTCTGGAGAAGTAAATGGGTTTGAATGGGAATTCCAAGGGGCCTTTCAGTAACAAGGGGTGCCTGTTCCCAAGGCAGAAAAATCTTCAGTCTTCCTTGAGTTAAAAGACTATGGAGAGGAGCAGAGCATCCTGGTTAAAAAAAAAAAAAGAAAGTAGGATTTCCCTTTTATTTACGGCAAATGCGTGCAATTATTTGCAATTCCAGCTCTTACATTTTATAGCTCAGTAAGTACACTTATAACTTGAGGAAGACTGTTGCCTTTTCCCATTCATAGGGGTCAGTTTATGGTACCTAGAAATGCAAATGGAGTAAAAATGAAAATTTGATTTCTACTTGGTTTCTCTCTTAGTTTTACTTAAAATGCAAGTGGATTCAGAGCTGGGAGGGTTATTGGTAAAAGAAGGCAAGAATAAGCTCTTTCCATGCATTCCCACCTCAGTTTGTAGTCAGTCAGCACCTGGTGGCCTTTAAGTACCTTGTGTCAGTTTGCACCTGTAGGCGTTGTCCTCAAGATTCATGAAGTTTTCATTATGGAATTGACCGCCCTTATCCCATTTTTACATGACTTTCTGCAGAGACATCTATGTCTGTCTGCATCCATCTGGATCGATAGCTAGATGCATGTGGAATCAGTGCATATTCAAACAACGTTTTTGAGTCTTGTTGTTTATTGAATTTTGCCGATACTAGATAGCGTGACTGACTGGTATTTGTTTTGTTTGACTGCTGGGCAAAATCCAAGCAACTTTCATACTCACCAGGAAAGCCTCAGTTTAATGCTTATTGTTAATGAACGCTCCTGTGCACCTGGTTTTATGGTTGGTAAGAAATCATTTCTCTCAAGGGTCTAGTTTCTGTAAACCTCCTTTAACTAGTAAGAAGATAGTGTATAGAGAAAACTCAAGTTACTCCAAATATTTGGTCTAGAATTTGCTTTTGAAATCCAATGGATAGTGGAAGTAAGAATGTGAAATCTCTTGGGTACCATAGGTTGCTATTAAATCTGTGAATGTTTAAAAAGGATTAATTCATATAAAAACATTGAATTTATATCATAGAGTTCAACCTGAAGCCTACCTAAATTACTGGCCAATTTCTTTGACATTTGCAAAAAAAATTGTGCTTTTTAAAATAGTGGTTTTTTTTTTTTTAAAAAAATTTATTAATGATAGCGTCTTCTATTTGAAGTAGGAGCTTAGGAAAGTGACATTTTAGATTTACCACAGAGCTTGATTCTCTCCATTTCATTACAAAGTGCTTCTTTCAGTGGCTTGCAAAGTACAAGAGAGAATAGAGCTTTTGGCCTGCAGGTCCCAGAAACCAATTGTTCTCCTTTTAAAAGGTAGTTTTGTGGTCTCTGGTTCAAATGAATGCCCCATAGGTAGGGTTTATGTTTGGTTTATTTTTGGTTAAGTATAACTCTTGAGTTTGAAATACAGAAAGTTTCCTGAGAAAAGCTTGTAAAACCCTTTGGGCAGTGCTGTTCAAGTGAATCAGAAACATATGGGGTCGAATTTCTCTCCAACACATGGTTCTGTGTGTAGGACAGGATCCTCGGGGTTTTGCTGGAGCCCGGCTTGGGCTCTGCAGCGGCAGGGAGGTGTCAGATGTGGAAGGTGCTCCCTGCAGGGTGCTCCCTCCTGCCTCCTGGAGAGCCTTGTCAGAAAGGTCGCCTGATATTTCCATGTTTGGGGAAACAGCATAGTGTGAATTTATTTTTCCTGCCACAAGTGGTCTTGGTGGCCGCCACAAAAATGTTAGCTTAACCAGTGTTGAGTCCCCTCTTTCCAGTGGTGAAATGTTTCTGACGACACTGAGCCGTCTGGTCTTCAGGGGGCTTTGCTGTTGACAAAATGAAAGATGCAGTTTTCCCACTGGACTTCAGTTTCCCATTCTGTCTTGTAAGGAATGAGCTGCACCTCACCAGACGGACCGGTCTGGGTTTGCAGATGGGTGAGAATACTGCTTCCAACTGGAAAAAAAAAAGGTTATTTCAAATTTGTTTGACTATGAAATCAATAAACTAGCAGTGTCGGAACAAATGTGATCATGGGATCACATGGTACCGTTCCCTCCTTAGCTTTTTGAGAAGGTGATCATTAACTTTGTGGTTCCTCTAACTTTTGAAGAATGAAAGGATCCAGAGCAGAGAAACCAGAGCTTGCGGGGTTTATAGAGTGACTTGTTTGGGGGTGGGGAGGGGCAGAGCTCACAACACAATCAATGGCCCATTCTATTCCTACAAATGGAAATGCTTGCTGAGTGCAGTTACCTGGTTCAAATTTTATTTCTTCTTGTGTTAGGGAGCCCGTCCAATGTCTCACCGAAGCAGATCTTTCCTGGAGCAACCAGAGGTTGGATTAAATTTTTAGAAAGTAAAAATAGGGTCCACTCCAGATTTAAATCCCTGACATATGATATCTGAAATTGGGCTACACTGGGTCTACTGAGATCTCTTGTCGAAAATGTCCACATTCACTTCCATGCAGCACACAAGTATGTTCCAGGAGCAAACGACATTTAAATTTCTAAACAAGCCGGCCAGAGGTGATTCATTGAATTCTGAATATGTTTCTAACTGGAGTGCTTCATCGAAGAGTAGCAATACTTGGAAGATTTGGCACAGAAGAAGAACTGAGGTGCTCCACGGAAGAAATTCTCCAGAAACTGAAAGAATTCTGGTTGTTTAATTAGTTTTAGAAAAAATGTTTCCCTTTTTGAAATTATTTGAAATGCTGAGGTACAGAATGAGAGAGAACAGGGCAGATAGAGATCTTCCATCTGCTAGTTCACTCCAAATATTTGCAATACAGAAACTCAACCTGAGTTTTCCTTGTGGCTTGAGCCAAAGTTATTCTGTCCATTTCTTGAGTAGGATGACTCACTAGGAGGGATGAAAAAACAAACCAGGGTTTTCTCTACAGGGAAGGGAAATAGCATTTTGTTTCTGGGGTTCCATGGTGATAGGATATAAAATTCTTCTCGAAGGTCTTAAGTACAATCTTACAGAGAAGACTTGAAGGCTTAGAGAAGGGCCTGAAAAGCCAGGGCAGAAGGTTAGGAGGAGGGCTGGTGGTGAGGCACCTTGTAGCCACTGGAGTGATGGTGCCTTTGGAGAGGGGCTTTACCTCTGTGCGCGAGGGCTAGGGCTGTCAGGACCGCGCACCACCAGCCAGCTGATTCAGATGGTGGAGGTTTGATTTCTCCTAGTTCTGGAAGCTGGAATGCCACAGCCACGGTGCCGGCAGGGCGCATTTCTGGTGAGGCCTCTCTCCCTGCCTTGGGGATTTTCTCTCTCTTTGTGTCCTCACTTGACCTTTCCTGTGTGCTTGAGCTCCTGGTGTCTCATCGTCTCTTTTCAGCAGGTCAAATTCCTACTGAATTAGGACCCACACTTAGACCCCTCCCCCTTAACGTTAATTCACTTCTGAAAGGTATGGTTTCCTTTAAAGACTATCACATCAGAGTTTAGGGGCTTCAGCACATAGACTGTGGAGGGATATAGTGTAGCCCACAGCAGAGCTGCATTTAACAGCTCATGATTCAAAGTCAGGAAGGTTCTCATGCATTTCCTCCAGCACACACACTGCTGGGGCCGGTACGACTAATAGGCGTGGTGGAGTTCAAATGTGCAGACACCATGGGAGATGAAAGAAGCGTGGTCAGCACTAGGGTCAAGGCATTACCTGAGAAGGGCAGTTGTCAGCTGCATGAATCTGTAATCTCAAGGGCCTCCAATAGCCCAAGCATTGCATGAATGGAAGCAGTGTGCTGATTTCCCACGAGTCACTGCATGCACTTTGCATATCGAACTGTTCAGGTATCTTGGCGGGATGCCTCAGGGCAACTGTGGTAGAGAACATTTTGTGTGTCTACACCCTAGCATCACTGGAGACACTCTATCGTCAGCTTGAGGAAGTAGGAAGTGTACCTCCTGAGGTTGTACTTCGACTGACTCTAACCGTGTAGAACGTAGTCACAAATGTGAGAACTCTAAACATGTAGAAGATCATCGCAAATGTGAAATGGGACAGTGGTTTTCGGGGCTTGTAAGGTGAATAGCCTAGTTGTCTATAAAATATTTATCCACAAATCACTGCCATCTAACAGACCCACTGGAAACTACTGCTTCCTACTTCTTCTGTTATGCTGCCTTATTCTTTACACAATTGCTCCTAAGTTCAAAGATAGTTTACTTTGTATGCATCGATTAAAGCAGGTGTATCTAAGTACTGAACAAATCATTTCATTCAGGTTTTATTACATGTAATATTTGTTGCTAAATTGCAAAATTTATTAGAAGACTGATCTAGTTATTTGGCAATTTAAAAGTGAGTGAAAAAAAATCTCTTTTTACGAAATGAATCATGAAGTATATGAAGGAATTCACAAAGTTTGTGGAAATGGAATTAAAAGGTGTTTGTATTCATGCAAAAAATTGGAATCCATCCATACAAGGGATCTTAAAAAAGTTCACAGGAAATGGGTCTGATGAAAAAACTGCATAGATTTCAATTTTTTTGCACTAAATGAACTTATCTTTTAATTCCATTTTAAAATGAATGTTTTAAAGTATGTGCATAGGTTTTAAATATTTTTGTAACAGCTATTTGAGTTGAGCATGTATGACTTTGGCATATAAACTTCTCCACTGGTCAGCTCATTTCATACATTGGCCAATCCTAACTAAATTGGTCTTCCAAAATGGATGAGGACAGTGGTGGAAGCCCAGCCTAAACTCTATCTTGATGTACCTGCCATCTCCATTGAAATGGGATAGTGTCTAACATTGAGTGTCTTCTGTGACTAGTGTTCAGTCATTGATTCCAATGCCTGAAGGTTCTTTTTTTCACTTTCCAAGCACTGAACACTTGAGTCTGAAAGCACTTATTTTTCTAAAATCTTTTTCCCCACAGAAATTATATAGAAATACTGTGGAAGAGAAAGTCTAGAAAAGTAAAAGTAAATAAACATGATACGCATACTATTTTTGTAGTGCTGGCTCTCCTAATGACCACCACCTAATTTCTTGCAGGTTCAATGGCATGTCCCCTTTCTCTGTAAAAGCCATTGTCCACTACAACACAATGGCAGTGAGCCTCTCCCTTATGCATTTATTCACTCTACCTGATCAACTGTTTCCTCCTTACCCAAGAACCAATTGTTGCTTTCTCCCAAACTTGGTAAAGCTGATTGTATTAGGTTTGTGATTGAACAATAGCCTTAAAAGGGACATAAAACAATGAAAAGCAAGTGCAGAAAGAGAGGGCTTTGTTGCTGTGAAAGCCAGGTCGGATGTTTTGCAATGATTCCGTAAAAGCTAATCACAAAAAACAATTGCTGCCAATTAATTGTAGGCAAGTCAGCTGAAGGAGAAAAGCACAAAATTCTGAAAAGATTCTGCACTCAGATTCTTTGGCCACTGTCTGTGTGATCTCACTTCACTTAAAGAAATAGAAAGGAGAAGAGCACAGGTAGTGGGAAAAGGGAACTCCAGGCGAAGGACTCACATTCAGAAACTTGAGTCTTGCTTCTGCATTCATTGGCTAAAAGTGGCTTACATTTGCATGTTTTTTGTTAAAATGTTCAGCACAGGCATGTATCATTTTCATCTTACTTTGCTTTAATCAACTTTTTCAATTGACCCACCAGGTGAACGTGCTCATCAAATTAGCTAGGGGTGCTTTTTCTCTACAAGACATATCTACAAGTGCAGCGCTGTGATACAGCAGTGCCGCATCCCAAATGGGTGCCAGTTTGAGTCCCAGCTGCTGCACTTCCAATCCAGCTCCCTGCTAAAGCACCTGGAAGGGCAACAGAAGATGGCCCCTGCATGCACTTGGGAGGCCTGGAGGAAACTCCTGGCTCCTGGCTTTAGCCTGGCTCAGCCTTGGCCGTTGCAGCCATTTAGGGAATGAACCAGCAGATGGACGATCTCTGCTTTTCCTTCTCTTGCTCTCTCTCTCTAACTCTACCTTTCAAATAAATGAAGAAATCTAACAAAACCCAAACATACCTACATTGCTCAGTCAGGAGGGATATCTTTTGTTTTAGAGGATAGGAGGAAAATTCCAAACTATATTGCATGCTGGAGTTACTAGCTAAAATTTAATGAGGTTACAAAAACAATGGCATAATTACAAGGTCAGAAAATGCAGTTACCTCTCTCTCCAAGTGAGTATTTGCCAGGGAAATTGGGATCCTGAATTAAGGTAAGTTATGAACAAAGAGATTCAAAAGTACATGGTAGTTTGGAGGACTACAAAAAGTAGATCCTCTTGGCTATAGGTGGGATTACATATAGCTTACTAGGGATAATAAATTGTAGGCAATTCTAAGTCATTGGAAATTCCTAATGTATTTATAAATGGTTATTTCAGTCCCATTTAAGTGCACGTGTTACCCGTGAGAGCTCATGGAGAAAGCTTTGACCTATATGAAGCCACTGAAGGAGCTCCAGGTCAGGGGCTCTTAACCTGTTTTCCTGCCAGAGATCCCTGCTGCAGGCTCTTTTCAAAATTATATTCTTAAATATGTAATTAAAATACTTCTCATTTCAAAGAAAACATATCTTATTTAAAAATAATTATAAAGTAATAAAAAAGCATCCATTGTAAGCATAGAATGCATGCTTTGTACTGAATACATTCAGTAACCAGATTTAGTAGTGGGTGTCTTTGGTGAGCATAATGACTATTTGGAGCCATCTGATAAGCAAACATGGGCAACCTTAGTGGATGACAAGGGGCTGGGTTTACTACCTGCATTTGTCATTGAAGGCAGTGAAAAGGAAGGTATACTTTCATTTCTCCCATAGAATTTCCTAGTTTTTCTGAATTCTATCCATGGTATAGAATGTGGCAGAGCTTTGTGGTTCTATGAGGTATTGTGAACATTTCTGAGTGGCAACGACTGATTAGATGGGTGGGGAAAGGGTATACAGCCTGTGAAATCATTTGGTCTGGCCCTGCCAAGGCAACTTGCAGGTGGGACATGAAATTCAATAAATCTATAGCAGGCTAATTTTTGAAGATTTATTTATTTATTTGAAAGTCAGTTGTACAAAGAGAGAGATAAAAGAGAGGGAAGGAGGGAGGGAGGGAAGGAGAGAGAATCTGTCTGCTAGGTTCACCCCCTAAATGGCTGCAAAGGTCAGGGTGGGGCCAGACCAAAGCCAGGAGCCAGGAGCTTTGTCCAGGTCTCCCACGTGGGTGCAGAGTACTAAGGACTTGGCCGTCTTCTGCTGCTTTCCCAGGTGCATTAGCAGGGAGCTGGATGGGAAGTGGAGCAGCCAGGTTGAATCAGAATCTGTAGGGGATGTTGGAGCTACACGCTGTGGCTTAACTGGCTGTGCCACAGCAGCAGCCCAATAGCAGGCTAATTTTTTTTTCTTTTTAGTTTCTGAAAGCAATGTACTTATAATAAGGAACCAGCCAGTCTTAAAAACAGCTAAATGTTCTAAACAGACATTGGCAATGGTGACTATTATGTATTTAAAGGATTTGCCATGTTTTTGAAAACAGATTTTATCCATTATCTGTGGAAAACATCTATATAAATAAGTATATAGACATGTTTATTCATTTTTAAGGAAAAATATGAATTTTTAAAAAAATTAAATTTTTTTTTACTTTTAAAATAGTTTTTAACAGATTCACTGTGCTTTGAAGATACAATTCTAAGAACATAATGATATTCCCTTCCTCCTTTCCCCCTCCCAGCAGGGTAATTTTTAAGTTGATAATTTTGTATGGTCTGCAGATAATGTTATAAATATCCAAATGCCCCTGAGGCATGGAATAGATTCAGTAAGTTAGAGATAACGATGTGGGCCGGCGCCGTGGCTCAACAGGCTAATCCTCCGCCTTGCGGCGCCGGCACACCGGGTTCTAGTCCTGGTCGGGGCACCGGATTCTGTCCCGGTTGCCCCTCTTCCAGGCCAGCCCTCTGCTGTGGCCCGGGAGTGCAGTGGAGGATGGCCCAGGTGCTTGGGCCCTGCACCCCATGGGGAGACCAGGAAAAGCACTTGGCTCCTGGCTCCTGCCATCGGAGGAGCGCGGTGCGCCGGCCGCAGCACACCGGCCGCGGCGGCCATTGGAGGGTGAACCAACGGCAAAAAGGAAGACCTTTCTCTCTGTCTCTCTCTCTCACTGTCCACTCTGCCTGTCAAAAAAAAAAAAAAAAAAAAGAGATAACGATGTATACAGTTTTTCCCCTGAAGATTTTAGGGGATGTTAGGAAGAGTGCTAAAGAGAGACTTTCTAAGCTATACGTTTAGAGAATGGTGAAAATTTTACAACAAACAGCTATTATTTAAGAGGAAAAATAATGTGAACTACAATTAAAAATAGTGTTTTGTAATAGCAAAAAAAAAAAAATAAAAAACAAAAGAAATAAAGAAGAAAAGAAAGAGAAAAAAGACACAACTTGACCTTCCAATTAATAGGGAAATGGTTATCTAGATTTCAACAGTTCCTACCTAAGAATACCAAATATGTTCACTAAGATTCTATTTTTGTGGGTTTGAAAACAAACTTAATGATGTATACATATTCATTGTGTGCTACACTTGAGATTTTTGTGTTTCATTGTATGTAGGTTATACCTTGAAAAAAAAGTTAAAACCACGAAATCTTTGATGATAAAAGAAAATTCAGAGGAGAAGCAGCAGGACAGAAGGAGGTCTGGAAATTGATGCCACAATGAAACCACAGAGAGAAATAGAGAGATTTGATTAGAAGAGACGAAAAATTAGGATTATGGGGTGGTTTATAGGAACAGTCAGAAGGTTGGAAATATGCTGAGGACGTAGGCACACATACTGCAATTCAAGAATGGCAAGGTATGGTGAGTTGGTTTCCCACCAAAACTGACTGTCATACTAAGAAATAATAAAATCTGTACTAGGTCTTTGTTTCCAGTTCCTTGCAGAGAGCTCCTACTACCCTTGGGATGCCGTAGACGGAGGTGCTAGGAGCTGCAGTATTTGTTTTTAGCCCCTGGCTTTTGACACAAAATGCCTTCTGAAACCCATGGAATCTCCGGAGCCACGGGTCTTTCAGTATGTTTGTGAGGTGACTGGCGGCTGGGCCTGATCTCGAGGTGCCAACCTTGTGATTAGAGGATTGGAGCGCTCAACCTCTCCCCCGCACCCCTGTGGAGTGGAGAGTCAATCCTCTGGCCAATGACTCAGTCATCCCTACATATAAGAACCTTGAGAAGAGTGTCAAAGTGAGTATGGGAGGCTTCCAGGCTGATGAGCACACAGATGTGTAGGAAGGGTGGTAAATGAGAGAGGGCACAGAAATGGTGTGCCTTTCCCACATACCCTGTCCTATCGACCTCTTCTTTAGCTGCTCCTGACTTCTGTCTTTTATAGTGAACTGGTAGGTGCAAGTAGAGTGTTTTTCTGAGTTCTGTGACCTATTTCAAGAGAATCATCAAACCTGAGGGAGGAGAGGGGCACCCTGACTTTCTAGCCAGTAATTCAGAAATATGGGTGATTTAGAATTGGCATCTGACTTGGGGATGGTCTGAGGAGACTGAGACCTTAACCTGCAGGTTGTGTGCTAATTCCAGAATGTTAGTGTCAGAATTGAATTGACTCATTAGCTACCCAGGTGGTGTCTGAAGAGTTAGAGAACTGGTTGTTGGTATGGAATAACCGCATGCTTTGATAACAGAAGTGATGCGAATAGGGGCTGGTATTGTGGCACGGTGGATTAAGTTGCCCATTGTGATGCCAGCATCCCATCTTGGAGCAGCAGATCAAGTCCCAGCTGCTCTGCTTCCAATCCAGCCTCCTGCTAACCTAAGAAGCAGTGGAAGAGGGTCTAAGTGCTTGGGCCCCTGCCACCCATATAAGAGACCTGGATGTTCCCGCCTCCTGGCTTTGGCCTGATCTAGACCTGGCTAAGTGTTGTAAGTACAAATGTGTATGGCAGCCTCCAAGTATTTAAGGTGAGACCAGAAGCTAGGAGTAGCAGGTTTCTGGAAGAATCACTATAATGCTTTCAGTTCTTATAATCTCGACTTCGTTGGTGATTGGGGCAGACTGAAAGAAAATTTAGGCTACTAGGAGTTCTGTTTCTTGAGAAGCCCAATGCATGCTCTTCTTGAACCTTAGATTGACATGTGTGAGAGAGCTAACGCTAGCATACCCCCAACCCCAGGCTTGTGAAGACATTCATCAATAGTAATCTAGGTATTGTAAACCTTGCAAACATTAATCTTTAAACAAATGTGTCAGCATGTGATTATGAAATAAATCTCGAAAGTCAGAGGAAATTCATTAAAGTTTGGAGATCATTTGGCATTCATGAGTTGCCAAACATTTGTACATACAATTTTAAAAATTAATAGAGATCCAGTGTTATAATCAGTGTATCATAAAATGAATTGCAATTGTAGAAGGCTGAAAATATTACTTGAATGTTAATGTCAGCAATGCCTTTCCAAAAGTTTAGGCTGGGTATGCATTCTTTGATGCAGTATTTAGGTTAATTTGAACTGATTTGAACTATCTAGTGTCAGTTATACCACGTTACGACCAGAGATGAGTTTATATAGTCAAACACTCAAGAGTTAAATTTTCTCCTTGGGTTGAGCAATTCTCAGGTTTTTGAACATTTGATCATAAGTCTAGGCATAATTTTGATTTATTTGAGCTAGAAATTGATAGAAAGTACTATACAATTCTGAACTTCTACTAATATCTACTTTATTTGCTTTTCCAGTCAGTTCCTAGGGTAATAGCTTAGTATTATTTCAAAAGCAGTACTTAGACAGTATCAAATGTAGGTTGCAGTGTAAGGTCACAATGGTGAGACTCAAAGCATGTCAGATGGAAAACCATCAGGGATTTGGGGAGGATGAGAAGAGGAGACTTTTGATGTGACCAGATGTAACTGAGTAACTCACAAAGTCACCAGTCAGTCTCTGACTATAAAAGAGACATCTGATCGGATTGTCATGCTCTCTGTTTAATGGAGTGTTGCGGGGACTTTGACACAAACCATTACCCTGTATTTACTTATTCAAAGCAGAAACCTACTGGAAAATTGAGTGAAATTATCCATACTTTAACAGCTTTGAGCAGATTGTATTATGATCAAAATTTCTAAAACACAGCCTTCTGAACACATAGGTATTTAATACTACTGAGTTCTGTTATAGTACTTTAATCGTCATGTTTTACAAGATTGTTCCTATCCTCAGAATATAAAGTAACATTGTGTAATTGTGGGAGAATTTAATACCAACAGTTGGATCTGTGATTCATCAGTAACTGTGCTATTTGGAATAATACTGATAGCCCAGAAAGGAGGTTAATTTTCACACTCTTTCCTTCTTGACAGCCCTGTTTCATTTCCAAATTTCTAACACTTGTTCTTAATTTGAGTTCCTTGGACAGAGTTACATAGCAAACCAAACATGATCTTTCTTGTGTTTTGGGCTAATTGAAAGAAAACTTTTCAAATAAGATACAACAGAAATCTGAAACTCAGTGAACAGTTCTGCTACTATTTTTTAAAATCAGATGTTAACATTACATGGGAATGTGCTTTGCTTGTGGCTTTTGGTGCCATTGAAAATAAATTAGCGCCATATTTCAAATTGTCTTTTCAGGCCCTGAAATGGGAGAAATCATCAATAAATATTAATGTAATGTAAGAGGAAATAAAAAACATTAAATAAATGTATTCAAAAGATTCTTTTAGCCAAAATAGCTAAACTAGTTTACTGATAAATGTATACTAGACTATCTTTTAACTAACAAACACAATATAACAACATTTTGATAAAGTTTTTCTACTTTTCTTAATCTTTCAAACGTGAGTGTAAGTTTGTTTGCCTTAAAGTATTTCAAAAGAAGAGTGTTGCAAAAATGATCCCATTTAATAATGAAGCACTGCCCATGATCTAAAATCATGAGCACCATGGGATTTGTCCCCGAACATTCTTTGGGTCTTACTTTCTTTAATAGTCAGAAGTCTGGGCACATTGTCAGAGAAAACTAATTGTTTCATTGTAGTCTAAGGTGGGAACAAGGGATAATCCTGTCAGTCAAGTGCCTGACTTGAGGACACTTTCATTGGAAAGCTCCTCAAATATCAGCAGTGACATTTGAATTACAAGGTTCCAGCTCCAGGGTCAAAGCTTCCCCCTCTGTTGTGTCTTCTGTTCACCAGGTGGCTGTTGTAACCTTGAAAGCATCAAACCACCTCCAAGGTGAACTAATACCATTGTATTTTACTGATTGCCTGTGAATTCAAAGAAAAATTCTATTTTCAGTCTAAAGATTTTATAGAAAGACCATTTTTGAACACATGGGATGCAAGTTCTGAAAGCTCTTGCTTTAAAAGAAGATTCTGCTGAGAGGCAGTTAATTCTGAAGGGCCCTTTGGTCTTGTTGGAGCCATATATTCTGGCTCTAAAATTATAGTCATAACAAAAATCCGTAGACAATGCCAGCTAATGAGCCTTCAAATGGTCATTAAAGCCATATTGTGATTTCATTATCAATCCAGTAGATTAAAAATAGAGTATTTCTTCCTCTACATAGTTTAGAATACCAAATGTGAATGAGTGGGAAGAAACTAATTGAAATGTGACTTATATTGGAGCAAGGTAAGATTTTCATACGAAACAACTTGATAGGTATTTAATGAATATGACATTTAATGAAACTGCGGCAAAGTAAACTATTTTTATCCTTTTAATATATGAATACACTGCAGCTAGGGTGGCACAGAATTTTAAGCATTGACTCATTAGAGAAGGACACTGGGGAAGAAAGGAAGGTAACTGCAGAGGTAGGAATTACACACCCAATGGGGAGGAAGGAGAGCAAGAGGTGGCGCTGTGAAGAGGAGGCTGCTGGGAATGTACTGGGTAAATACATACCTGTCACCTTCCTCGTATCTTGCATTCCTATCTTAACCAGAAGCTGGGAAAACACCCTCTCATTTAGGTTTTGCTGGCTGGCGCCACCTTGTTTTCAGTTCTTGATTGGTGTTGAAATGATAATGTGGGAACTCTGTTTTATTTTTGAAATAATATTTGTCTTATTTTCTGATTATGGAGGTAGTATTTGGAGAGAATACAACAAATTAAAGATGGAGGAAGGCAAAAAGGAAATTAAACATCACCATGAATGAAACCATCATGGGTTTTATTTTGCTGCTATACATAAAATAATTCCTTAATGAATGTATTTTGATTTCAGTTCGTAAAAGCGTTGTCTCTGTAAACAGTAAAAAGGGCAGAGAGGACTGCAACGTTGGGGGTGGCGTCTTGTTCACGGTTCTCACCAAGGTGGCTAGCGTGTGACTGATGCTCTACACGATGGGGCTGGCCCCTGACGAGTGACTTTTGGTTTCATATCTAGAATGCTTGTGTATCAGTCAAGATGCTTTCAGCTACAAATAATAATACTCAGGAAAGTAGAAATAGATGGTGTGTTAATCAGCTTTTTGTCCCTGTAACAGCTACCCAAGATGAGCTACTTAGGAAGGAGGACAGTTTATTTCAGCTCCTGGCTTTGGAGGTTCATGGTCAAGACTGGGCAGCCCACTGACCGGGTATCTGCTAAAGACAGTGAAGGCAAGATCCCCTGAGCTGGGTAGCAGAGAGCTACCCAGAGCATATGCACTACCCACCCTCTGTGTGGTATCTCCTTATAAAGCAACCTGGATTCAACCAGGGGGACTCTACCCTAGCAACCGAATGCAATCTAATCACTTCTACGGCCCAGGGTCAGACACCATAATTGAATCAAGTTCCACCCTAAAACCGTAACATAAGAATCTGGAGATCAGTTATGTAATACATGGGCCTTTTGGGGGACTCTTATCTGCACATAGGTATGCTTACTCTCCTTCAGACCAGGAGGAGGCCAGCCACACAGCTCCTGTTGCACAGTTGCAGGATTCTAACTTCTCTTCCAGGGGTCTGATGAGATCAGAACGGCAGCTGCTGCAATAGTCATGGGCTTTCAGCGCTGCACCTGAAGGCAGGAGTTGTTGGGATGTAGATGAGATATGTCCCTTGGCTGGGCGGCAAGTCTTTTTATGAAGGAAGGACAACTCCCAAGGAAGGCACCTCTTTAGGCTGATCAGAAACCAACGACCGGTCAAGTGCAAGACAGTGCAGACAACTGGCTTAGGTCACTTTTCCTGCATGCCTTGGAGTAAGAGGGGGATGATTTGCCCCAGCAAGTTTTATTTCTTTACACAGAGGAAGAAAGAACAGAATGAGGCTTGTAGAAAATTGAGTTATCTGCCCAGTTCACCATTTCAGCTCAGTGAATTGCCATTAAATCCTGGTAGGATTCCTGCCCCAATCCATTAGCCTAACCATAAAGCTCACATTCCTGTTCCCAGGTTGATTTTTCCTTAACAAATTAGAAAGATCCTCTGAAACTTAAAACAATAATATATAACCTGATGTCTTCACATTTTATATGGTCCTACTAACTGTAAAAAGTTAAAAAAAAAAAGATTGAGCTTGAAGAAAAAGATTTATGGCATTTAATAGATCTAGATGTATTTAATACAATAAAATGAAAAATAAAATGACAGACGATGGAAATCTGTACCAAGGATACAAACAATAAGGTCAGAATACAGAATGTGGGGGCTGGTGTTGTGCTTAAGACACTGCTTGTGATACCAACATTCCCTACCGCTGCTCTACTTCTGATCCAGTTCCATGCTAAAGTGCTTGGGGAAGCAGCGGAGGATGATCCAAGTCTTTGAGTCTCTACAGCCACATGAGAGGATGAGAGGCCTGGATGAGGCTCCTGGCTCCTGGCTCCAGCCTGGCCCAGCCCTGGTGTTGTGGCCATTTAGGGAATGAACCAGTAGATGGACAGTATCTCACTTTATCTCTCCCTTGCTCTCTCTCAAATTCTGCCTTTCAAATAAATAAAATAAATCTTAAAAAAATGCACAATGCATGCCACGGACTGCTATATATCTGTTTGGAGCATGCTATACATCTTGCTCTGCATTTCTTAGAGAGGGATGCCTAGAAGGCAGTCCTACCAGTTCCAAGATGTACATATTTAAATAATTAATAGTTGGCTATTGAGACTGGTAAGCTGTGCCCTGTGAATGCACACCGAGATCACACTGTGGATGACCTTCATGCTTGGTAACCTTAATAGAATGGCCACTGTTACAAGCCCCCTTCTTAAGATATCTCCTAATGATAGCGTTGCCATATCCTATCAATAGGAGCTTTTCTGAAAGAGAAAACAGTGATACCAACACAACGGGTGTAATTGGGAACCATCCTCAGTGAACCATGACCTTGGATTGCCCTTCCAGCATTGGCAATGACATCACTTTAAAGGAAAGGTCTCTGACTGGTTCTTCCTCTTACGCCTCGTGATAAATATTCCAAGCCTTTAATATTCACTTTGAATTCTTGGCTCCCCATCCACCTCGTCATTTTTGACAAATGGCCTCATCCCTAACTTCAAGCGTGAACTCCATTTATTTTCACCCGCTCGCTCATCCCCTGAGCTGCCTGCCTCCATATGTTCCTCTCCCTGCGGCTTGCGAATGGGCTCAGCTATCAGCATCACCTCTCTAAAGAAGCTTGACTGTGAAGAGAAGGCAGTTTTCCATGCTTGGCATCTGCTTTTCCTGGCCTTGTTTTCCTTGCCCTATCACTATCATGGCTTTTGCCTCGAACTCTCCACATGAAATACTGCAAAGCCCACCTACCACCACTCTCAACCACTCGCTCCTTAAAATCCTTCCCTTCCTTGTCTTCTGTGAAGCTCTACCCTCTGCCTTCCCATCTTCCCTCTCTGGTCATTTCTTCAAGTTTTCTCCCTTGGACTGTCTTCTGCCCCAGCTCTGTTGTGTGCGGTGCTCCACATCTGTAAGGGACAGTGCAGCCTGGTGGTTAGGGGCTCAGACTCTGAGTGCTGAGAGTCTGGTTCCTAACCATGCCTCTTCCCACGTGTCACCATGGGCAGAACACTTCTCTTGCCCTTGGTCTCTTGTATAGTGAGAAAGCTAGCATGTTCATCCCATATACTAGTGAGGAAGAAGCACATTACAGAGAGCTCACACAGTGCTAGCTAGCTGTTAATTTAAGAACAAAACCAACAGCAACCATGTTTCCCCTTTGATTCTGTTTTCTTTGTAGCTAGTTTTCCTGGTGAACAATGTTCTCCAAAGGCTTCTTCCACCAGCTGCATGCTGATGTGAGCACAGACCATCTCACTCAGCCCACCGCCTGGTCCTGAGCCACAGCTCCTAGCTAATGAAGGGACGTCTCCACTCGACACTCCACCATCGGACATAAACGCACACCTTCCTGGCCAGAGCTTTGTATTTTTGTTTTTCTTTTTGGCAAAACATGTCCAGATGCATAGCCCAAGATCCTGAGAGTAATTTCTCATTCTCCCTCCACCCCACATCAAGTCCTGTCAAGTTCGCTGACGTAATCTCATGTACCTCCCAGACCCTCCTACGTTGGCCGCCCTGACCTGGCTGGATGACCAAGTCAGAGCCCCATTAGTTTCTCTCACTCCTCTGCAGTCTGCTCTCTCCAGAGCTACAGGAAGGATTTCACTTGATCAAGGCATTCCCCTTTGAAAAGTGATCCAGAGATTTCGGATCATCTTCAATATCTAGTCCCAAGCCTATGACATGGCCTGCCTGATCCAGCATGATATGCAGTGTCCTATTCCTATGTCTTGAACACTGTTGATGCTTCTCCCCTTGAAATGTGCATTTCAGCCAACTCGCTGTACATATGGAATCCACTTGTGTCAGCTTCCTGAGTTAGCCTCAAGATGACTTTTTATCAAGGGAACGTTTTCTCTATCTGATACACTACACTAAATTGCTTATCTAAATATTTATGTAGTACAATTCAATTGTATACAGTTTGCTTTACATTTACAAAATTGGTTGAGGTAATCTCATTGGGAATATTATTGTGGATGTTAATTTTATAGTGATAATTGATTTATTAATCAGGCATCTCTATTATAGTACTTAACACATCGTTTCACAAAACCAAAATTTCTGTGTTTTTTCCATTGTAAGTTTTCCATTGTACCTATTATTCCTACCAACTCGCACTTTTTTTTTTTTTGGATAAAATTTTGAAGATTAAAATTTTACCAAGTTGGTTTGGTTATAGCTCTTTAAAAAATTTTTATTTTGATCATTATAATTTCTGTTTTGATATTATTTATTTTGGGTTGAAGGAACAACTAATTCTCTGTATCTGCATGTAATTCAGGACATTATGGCAAGCAGTTCTTGGATATTTGGGGATTGCCCAGAGAGATCAGCATGATCTATTGTGCTGGCAATTGTGTGTGTCATACCACTTTGTCTGCCATATATGTGTAGTCTGTGATTTGGCAGAGTACAGAGGACGCTACGGTAAAAAAAAAAAAAAAACAAAACATTGAACTTGTGTGAAATGGGACGGGGGTAGGAATGGAAAACACAGGGATCCTACTTCCTTCACTGCTGTACCTGGAATTTGTGCTCCGGCCAACGTGGTGGTTCTCCTAGAATGTTCTTCCATGAGAACAAAATCTAATTCAAAGAAAATTGAAGCGAAAGTGTGCATTTCCTTTGCTAACACCTGGGTTTTTCTCTCATAGCATCTATGGAGAAAATTTCAAGATATGTTTCTTACTGGTCCACATTGGGTCGAAGGCTCATCCCAGACCAAACCACTGCAGCCAGGAGTCTGGGCCGTTGTGGTCAGCCCTTCGTGGGCTGGGCACTCACCTTTGTGGCAGAGATGGCAGCAGTGGGGAGGCTGCAGGGACTGTGGTGCAGCTCTCCAAGCACGGAGGGGTGTGGGGAGACAGGGACCGTCAGCTGCACCTTCTGTTTCCCTCTCCTGCTTGCTGCCCAAAGCATCATGCGTGCTTTCTCAAAGCGGTTGGAACACGATCTTGCAATTCCTTTTAAATGTGATTGTCTTGTCCTTGAGATGGGCACCGTCTTGCTCACTTTTGTGCACTGTGGCAAGTGTTTACCTGATGCTCAACAAGGAGTAGCTGGGAAAAAACACGTGCTCAGAGTGCATGAAGTTGGGGGAGCTTTGGGATTCACTGTTTCGTTTTAGTTCTTTCTGACCATGAACCCTGTACAAATCAGTCACCTCCATTTTGGAGATGTGTTTCGTTTCAAACTTACCTGGTCCATTTGTATTTAATTTAAAGATAGAGAGGAAAACTGATCATAGAATGGATGAAGATAATAGGAAAAAAATTCAAATGTAAGTAGAAGCCCTACATTTGATAATTTTGGAGTCCTACAAGAAAAGTGTAGAAAAAAGATGCCACAATGAAGAAAACAGAATAGAAATTATTTTTCTTTCCAGTTACTTGAAATATTATGTACCCTAGGGGCACAATCTTTCTGAAAGATAGGCTAGTAAAATGTTAAATTTGGGGATTGAATAGGCAGACGTTATTGCTGGGGTAGGTAAAATGCAGTGATCATCAGCCCTTTCAGACAGCGATGGCATTTCTGCGACCGTTTCCAGTGAGTGAGGCGAAACTTCCCGTGGAAATCCAGGTAAAGGAATGAACCTGCCACAGCCTGAGATTGACAGTGCTGCCAGCCAGGGACTCAAAGGTCACTGCTGAATTAAGTGACCTCTGTGTGACTTTCTGTTCTGGGTGTGAAAATACACAGAACAGGGAACTCCATTAAACTACAGCTGACAGTGAGAAGGGTTCATTAATTCAGGAGTGGGAGTAGGTTTGCCTCACTGCACAAACCTCGTGGGAATTCTAGGGGAAGGCTTGGTTCTCAGAGCCAAATGGAGCATTAAAATAGAAGATGGCTATGGGAATAAAACCAGGGACTCGAACCTCTGCCTAAAAATAGTCATCAACTGAACAAGCCATGTGGTACTCCGGGACAAGGCACATTTGTCACAGTACACGAGGTAATTCCATGGCAAATCCGATGTAATGGGAGTTGCTACTTTCTCCCTAGGTAGCAAACGAGCAGCCAATGGACGCGGTGTGGCTTTGTCATGAGGCTGCTGCAGGCCTGGGCAGAGGGCAGCGTTCCTTGTGCATCCAGGATCCCTTGGAGCCAGGGACTGGGTAACAGCACAGATACTTCATTTTCTCCCCAAAGTGGACTAAGACTGTGCTGTCTCCATGGTTTACTAGGTTAAGAAATGTGTTTAACTGATATGTTACTAAAATAAGGAAAAACAGAGGCTCCCAGCTGCCACAGGAGCCAGAACTGATCCGGAGTGAGAAGACCCACCTCCCTTATTTACAGGGCAGACCCTGATCTGCACATCAGGCGAAGACAAACAGCTGTGCAGGAAACAGGAGTGCAGAGCTGCAAGTTTATGCAAAGACACAAAGTCGCCATGCACAGTTCCCCTTGGTAGTAGGAAAAACAGTCAAGTCAGTCAGAGCTTGATGGCTACCAGCTTGTGGTTGAGATGGCCCTGAACATCAGGAATTACTTTGAGGGTGCATTACAGCTTTGTATACACGTCTGGGGAAGGGGAGCCGGTAGAGACCTACCTTCCAGAGGGGACCACGAAGATCTGTGGGAAGAAGTTACTTTGGTTAAGTTAGACTATACATGTGGTTAACTTTATATGTAAATGTGTTTATTCAACCGAGTGTATGTATTTGTATCAGTGAAAGCAAAGGGAACAAACAGGAGAAAGCAGTCTCTGATTTCAGGATCTGCAGGGCTTCTGCTGATGGGGACCCTCTGATGGGCAGACTTCCTCTTGCCAGTCTTCTGAGGCCACTCCCAGTGTTATGCACTCTGCATCCCCTCCCAATCTGGGCCTCTCAACTACCTATTGTAGGATAACAAGCTGCCCCCAAACTCGGAGGCTAAATCCACGAGGTACTGTGTCATCCATCCTGAGGGTGACTGGGCACAGACGTGCTGTCCTTGCCAAGTGTTGCGTATGCAGCCCTGGTCCCCAGCCACTTGGGTGTAGTCCTCCAAAAGCCTCACTGGGTTGAGTGTGCAAGAGGGTCCCCATACTTGGTGACGGCTGTTGTCATCTTTTGGTGGCAGCACTGTTAGGACTCTGCCGGGGCTGTTGACTGGAGCATCTACCTACCCATGGCTTCTCCGTGTGGTCTGAGCTCCTACAGAGCAGTGGCTTGTTTCTAAGAGCAGGTGTTTCAAGAGACAGTGGCACAGCATCACTTCTGCCATATGCTATTGTTCAGTAGGGAGCCAACCCAGATTTAATGAAGGAGAAAGGAAGAACATTTAAAAGAAAATTACTCTTCTTCAATCTACCAGAGTCCACTCACCTACTGCAAATTCTTTACAATTTCCCACATGCAGAATTTACCTGCCCACACCCTCTCACTTTCTAACCCTCACTCCCCTACTTGAAATGCCCTAGCATTTCGGCTTCAAGTTCAAGTTCAAGGTTCAGGGGTTTACAGTGTAAATCGGGTCCAGGTGTGGGAGAGGCTGCTTGGAGGTGAGTCATCTCTATCTGAAAACCTGTGAACCAAAGAAACAAATTTATCTACATGCACACATACGCTGATGTACAGTGTTGGGCAGACACAGAGGAGCCACAAATGTACTTCCATGCAACAGTGAGAAAAGTGGGAGACGCGTGGCAGTCATTGGCCTATAGCAGTTAGGAAATCCAGCTGGGCACATATTGACAATTCTTTGAATTGTTCTCTTTGGGAATGGTTCTTTGTGGTTCTTGGCTTCGTGCCCTGGTTTCTTACTCTTTCTTCAAGTCATCTTTCTTTTTCCATACAATATAGACTGCTTGCATCAGAATGTATCCTCTGCATGATTATTGCCCATTGGTCATTTGGGAGGGAGAGTCAGAGATCCAAACCCATGATCGTTTTTTAAAAATCTCTGACCCCTTCAGTCAGAGCTGATATAACTCTTCTAAAAATTTAATAGATTTCTTGTGTCTCAGATTTTAATATTCTTCATTAGCCAAAAGACTTGCTCCATTTTACCAAAATAGGATTTTTTGGTTTTGTTTTTGTATTTTTTTTTGAGTCAGATTGTTGTGTGACAACACCTTCAAGATTCTCAGAAGTTTTAATGTGTAGTTGGAAAGGTCTTAGAGATGTGCCCTGAAGATTCTTACAGTACTTATTGTCTGAGAGAGAAAATCTAAAAGGAATGACCTTAAGATTATTTGAAGGCACACCTGTCAAGTGTTTGGGTGGCTCATCAAGAGTTCATATAACTTCAGTGTTTACAGAAAATGCATGGTATTTGATGTTTCTTATTTGGGTCTTTTAACCATCTAGAGCAAATGGTGATGGGAAATGGATTAATTTTCTATCCTAACTTGGAAATTCTTGTTTGTTTTCCTTCTTTAATAGTTCAGCTGTTTACCCTTTTATAGATGACTAGGAAAAAAGTTGGCATATTCAACATTCTGACTAGAAATGTCCTCAGCCAAAGCTGTCAATTAATTGAATTTTTAAAAAAAATTTCACATTACCAGAGGTGAAAGTATTTTTAAGCTTTCTGCTTCTGTGTAATTTGGGGCATCCTTTTCTCCAGTTTCCAACAGATTTTTTCACTCTCACCAACAGCTCTTTAGTGTCATCCACCTTTCCCTGCCAGTCTTCTCAAAACTCTGCTGTCCGATAGGTCACAGAGCCAATGTCATGTTCGAGAATTTTTATGGCAGTACCATGTACGCAGTAACAAATTGTGTCCTGCTTGTCTTTTCCTGATAAAAAAACAAAAAACAAAAAACAAAAAACAAACCTAAAATTCAGTGGTTTGAGACCACAAGTTATGGTACTCTCTCCCAACCTCTGAGTTCCCTAGTCTCAGATGAGTGGCAGGCTAGGGCACATTGTAGTTTCCACTGGGGTTGGAGTTATCTGAAGGCTCTGCTGGGCTGGTTCTCGGGTTGGCACGATCCCACGGCTGCATGTTAGTGTAAGTTGTTGGCTGTGAGCTCTTCTGTGGATGTGGGGCAAGGCATCTACAAATGGCCTCCCTATGTGGCTTGGGTTTCCCTCAGGGTATTGGCTGATTTCCAAGAGCAGATGTTCTAGGATACAGGAAGTAGAAACTGGTATTCTCTTAAGGCCTAGACCCTGACAATGACAACATTCCACAGTGATACGGACCCTACCTAGCTTCGAGGGAGGAGTCTTAAGTTGACCTTTCAATGGTAAATGTGCAAATAATTGTGGTCATCTTTAATCCGACACATATGTTAATAATACTTTTATTTTCTGGAAATAATCTGATGAATTTTAAAAGATGGATAAACAAAGGTGTATGCAGTATTAACTTGCTGGTTAAATTAAAAAATGAATGTAAGAAAGAAACAATTCCTATTCAATAATAAGAATGTGGTTACATGTATTTTAGTCTCTCCATTAAAAGCATTTTAAAAACAAAATAAAGCAGTGTATGCTGACCTGAAAAGATGTCTATAATAGTTTGTGTAGTGAGAATAGTGAGAGTAGTGAGAGTCACCTTTTAAAAATGAACATATAAATATATGTTATGAATATAAATATATGTAAATGAATATAAGTGAATAAATAAATTATGAAAAATGTAGATTTCCATAAAATACATCAATTCTGCTGGTTACTTGTGAGTGATAGGTTGACAAGATTTTTGCTTGTTTTTTTAACTGCTTTTATCCCCTTTGATATATTTGTCAATAAACTTACATCATTTTATAATCAGCAGTCTATTCCATTACAAACTCAGTACTTGCTTACTGAAAAAACACTCAGAATAGATACAAAAAAGAAAGTGAAAATGACCTGTAATTTGCTATACTGTCACATCAAATCTCAACATCATAGCATGTTTTTCTCTTTTCTGATGCATACACACAAATAAACGCATTTCTACTGTAAGGTGTCTCCTTGACCTGGGTTTTTACTTAGCAGTATGTGCTGTGCATTTTTTCACATCAGTAAAGGTAAATTCATGTCTCTGTAGGCATAAACACATCACCGTCAGCATGTCTGAGGGCTGCGTGGTGTTTTTAGTTGTAATCCTCACAATCGGAGTTGTTCCTTTGAGCACTTTCCGTCTTGTCGTGTGTTGTGGGTGTGTTTGCCTCTGCGGGTCTCTTGGCCTCGGTGCTAGTCAACACGCTTCATTCATCCCTGCCTATGCCCCCAGTCACGGGGACAGTGCTGATGACATGGAATGGGTTCTCAATGTCTCCCGCTGAGTGAATGAGTGAATGAGCAAATGAATGAGGGACTCCATCAGTCAAAGGCCATTTTCCCTAGCGCACAGGGACTCCTGTGCCTTTGGAGACAGCGCACATTTCTCCTTGGTTAGTTGTCCATCTGGAGGCTGAGAGTAATAAACGCCACATCACAGGAAGTTTAAAAGGATGAAAGAGATAATATTTATAAAATACTTAACTTCTTTAGAAGGAAAATCCCCGCCAAGTCCAATGTGTATACTATTATCATTGATTCTACACAACCCCATCCATCACACCAAGGATCCTCTGAGTGCGTTTTCTCTCTGCAGCTGCTTTCCTAACAATGCTTCCCATGAACGTGTTCCTGGGAGCAAAGATGAATGCTGTTCTGTGCGAGTGTCACACCTTCCTGAAAATCACAGCGTGCTGCACACTAATTAAAAAGGTGATATTTTTAATCCTCCCAACAGCCCTCAGAGATAGTGGAGGGAAGTTATTATTACCCTCATTTTGCAGCCAGGGAAACTGACCCAGGGAGACACTCACTCACTCAGCATTAGATGGAAGATAGGGCAGGCAGAACTTGAGTTGGGATCTTTGCTTTCCATCGTTAAGGTGATGAGCTCACAGTCAACTCACCTTTAAGACCAAGGCAGTCTGTGGGAAATGAAAACTTTTTCCCCTTAAAATGATGCTAAGTTTTAAAACTAAAATATTGGCTATAAAGCTGTGTAGGCAGTAATTTTCACCCATGAAATGTTCCGGTTATGCTGCCTTTTACGGAAACTGTGTGGGAGAAGGCAAAAGGGATGGGCAACCTTTGAAGTTTTTAGCTTGGAGTGAAATCACGAAACATGTTTGGTGCTTGTGATTCATGTGGAAGACTGTGATCAAGCTAGCTCAAAATACTAACACTGAAGCACTTTTCAGTTACATTGGCCAATAATAGTTTTTGGCTTAATTTTTCTCAGTGATTAAAACAAATTTCCTGTGAAAAACAGAGTGTGGCTGATTTCTTTATGCTTTGCACTGATATTTTTTTTTTGGATGGTAGAGATACCGAGGTGTACAGAAAAGCAAGTGCCACTAGCTTGTGGAACCTGGGTTGTGAGAATGCCGAGGTGCAAACAACAAATGATTAAAAACCGTATCCAGTTCCTGGAGGGATAAACACCATGATGATGGCAGAGTGGGGATTGGAGAGTTGTGGGTGTGGGTATGACAATTGGGTAGCTAGGGAAGAAGGATTTGCAGTGGAGCTGCCGGCCATGTACAGACCTGAATGCTAAGGAAAAGAAGCCGCCATCTACGATCTGGGGAGAGTATTCCAATTAGGGGACAGCAAGTGTGACCAAGGCTCTGCTCCCTTGCCTGCTCCCTTGCATGTTTTTCTCGTGTATCTTTCAAGTAGTATCACTGCTTTGGTTTGAGTATTTGTCTCCTCAAACTCAGGTGGCTCGGTCTGCAGTCTTATGCTGAGGGCACTAAGAGAAGATGGAACTGAATCCAGTCGTGGTATTTAGACGTGGGCATAGACATCAGTTAGATTCATTCTATCACTGGAGCCGAGCTCCCCAGGATTGAATCCTGGTAGTTTTAGAAGACAGCGAGATGCAGACCCAAGTGCTTCCTTGTCTCTTGACATGTGATGCTGTGTGCTGCCTTGGGCCTCCACATGAACATCTATCCCAGAGGTCAAACCAAAGGGGCCTGCCTGACCTGCCACTGTGAACCTCAGAAACCCAACCACATAGATCTTTGCTTTGTAAAGTGAGGCTCCCTGGGGGATTTCATTATAGTGGCAGAAAGCTAGACATGCTCTGGCTACCTCTCCCTCCTTCTTGGTGCCTTTTCGAAGCTTCTGTCTCTTCTTTGTTACAGCTTTTTCATTCTGTAATGTTGTTGTGGACTGTGGGCTGTTCTGTCCATGAACTCCTCATGGGCAGGGGTGCAGGGCACATTCCCTGTGCCTATCAGAGAGCCTAACACATAGAGCAGATCATTGTGTGCAGAATAAAAGGCTAAAAAACACTGGAGCCACGGAGCTGTTGGAATCAAATACTGAGCACTTCAGTAGTTCTTATCTTGTTTTATTTGCCAAGTTTCTGTTTGGCACCAAGTTGAGGACGGGACACAGGCAACACCTTACCAAAACAATGATTTCTTCCTGAAACGTCACTGATTTCTGGAACACTCTCTTGGCACCATTCGGGGATATCACAGCCCATGGAGGTGGATAAATGCTGTTTTATGCTCTTGGGATGCATCCGCTCTTTCTGGGTCTCAGATACTTAACAGAACAGGAAGGTTAAAAGGCAGCTGTCTCTTAGTGCCAGACACCATTTGCTGAACCCCAAAGTCAAGGCAGGCAACCCTATGGTGAGGCTGTTTCTGTACCTCCTTTAACCATTCCAGTTCTGTTTGGAGAATCAGGAAAGTTTCTAAATAGTTAGAACCTCAAAGTCCTTTGGGGCATTCTTGTGCCTTCTCTCCTTTCATAGCCCTTTCTCTTTTATCTATGAGCAGTAGGATGGGATATAGTCTTGCAGATGGGTCCTCTCCCAAGGTCTTTCTGATGACAAAGGCTTCGAATGTCTGTAAGAAACACTCATTCAAGCAGAGTCCACACGGATGGGTTATTGCAAGAAGATGGCATGTGAGAAAAGGTGCAATTAGGAGCACACTCATTTACCTCCTACGTCCCTAATAAGGTGTTCCTGGCAAATGGTAATTAAGACATGGCTTGGGGGTGCTACAGTGCTGCTCTTAAAATCATATCCCAGCAACTCTTTGATCCCACCTGCAAGCCACACCTGCTGGTCTCCGGTTCAGCAGCCGTTTGTTCGGGGTGGCGCAAGCCTCTCCCTGTGTCCCTCCGTGTACCCGGGCTCACATACACCTGTCGCCCTCACCCCCGGCCTCTGGCTTTGATCTCTAGGCCTTATGGAAGCCATCAGCTGTGACAAAATTTTGGTTAGGCCTCATTGCCTTGGAATGCGAGTCTCAGGGGTTCTGGGCCTGGAAATTTGATAAAGTCGTAGTACCTGTTCCAGGAGGGTGGGCTGGTATGTGGGGATGTTTCAGACACAAATTCCTCACTTCCTTCTAGGGGACCAGCAAGTAGTGATGAGTAACCCATCGCTCCACAGGCCCAAGAGTCTTCCGAACAGAGGCACAAGCTCATCCCCACGCCCAAGTGCCTTCCTGTGTAGATAAGTTTGCCCTTTGCTCGGGCAGTCTCCCTGTACTCCTTTGGGTGCTCCGATTCAGACGGCTTGCCACCCTCTCTGGAAGCAAGTGGGAGATCTACATGAATGTCAAGGCTTTGTAAGGGGTTAGGGATATTTTTACAAGAAGAAAAATAGCACAACTGAACTGTACTTAAAATTGAATCTCTCTCAACATGTTGGAAGAACACTTTTTTATGTTAGCAGGCCACCTAAAATGTTAAGAGTTGTTTGCCAAAAGCCACATCTGACTCGAATAAGCAAATCTGTTGTATATAGCCTGTGCATGCAAAACAAAAGCCAAATGCAAGGACGCATGCTTTTATGTTATTCAGTGACAGCAATCCGTATCTTATTTGTGTATATCTTTGATGTCTATTATGTTATGTCGTCTGAAGTGATTACATTGCTTTTATTTAATAGAATTTTTTTAAGTTGTTTTAAGTCTGAATGAAAAGACAAAAAAAAAATAGCTGAATTCTTATTTGTAGCATCTCAGCTTTTATGTTGGAAGGAGCTCATGTTGGAGTTCTCAGTCTAAACAATTTACAGTTTTCCGGATTAAGATCATGTGGAAGAAAGATGAACATCTTAAAAGCCACATTACACACATGCTTCTGCTTCTTGCCAGTCAATTAGACACTTGGGGATTCTCACTGCTGGGAATGATTGGGCTTTTCTGAGGTGGGCAGAAGGTGAGAGTCTTTGGGAGAAGCACTGGAGACAGGAAGATTAAATCTCCCCAAAATAACCTGGCTGCCCTGGAATGCAAATGGGTCCCTGCGCGAAAGCAAGGAGCCAGCACAAAGCTTTCAAGTTGTAAGAGGGAAAACAAACTCATTTCATGTCCATCTGCTGATAGGGATGTGAGCAGGGGCCTGGGTTGCTGACAGAGCAGTTCTCCATAAATTTCACTATTATTTCAGGTTTCTATCTTTTCCTCTTTGGTAGGAAGATATTAAAAATAAGTTTCTGGCAAAAAGTACAGAAAAACACAGAGTCTCTGAAATTGCAACTGGTACATATTCCTGGCCAATAACCTTAATATTGAGTGTGTGCCATTAATGAGTAGTTTGAAGAATTTGCTCTCTTAAAGTATTAGAAAAACCGGATGATTGTAGCATGTTTTGGGACTATTTTAGAAGGCTGGAAATTCATAAACTTTTCAGAGGTGAAAACTTGTTGTGTGTCTGGAAGGACTTTGAATATCAGGGGTTACAGTGCCATCCCCAAGCTACCCTTTGCATGGGCAGAAACCACTTTCAACTTTTTGAGAACCATTCTTGTTTGCATGTGCATTGCTGGCGCAGGAGTTATGGGTTATAATATGCCAGTGTTTTAGCCAAACAAGCTACTGCTCTCATTTCCCCTCTCTCTTGCCTGTCACATCTGTCTGGCATGTGTTTATTTCCACAGTCAGATAAAGTTAACAGCTTAGAATAAGAAGGTATATGTAATTATTCTGGGGTTTTGGAAAAGCAAAAAGTAACACAGTTAACTATTTAAAATCCCATCAAACATTTCATAGATTGGGGCTTTATTTGGAGGGTGTGTGTGTGTGTGTGTGTGTGTGGTGTGTTGACATGGAATAACTTGTGGAATTGAAACAGGTTAATTTACCCAAGGTTAGGATCGAGTTATTAAGAGTGGGAGTTCTTACTTAGTGCTGCGAGGAAGACAAATACTAATTTTATGTTGCTTTTAGCTCTGCGCAAATTTAGCAGGAAGTAGTCAGACTTTCCCTGCATCATTTCTTGCCTGAATAACTGAAACATTTTCCACTAGTCTCCTCTCTGTAATTAACATCCAAACTTTTTAAAGTTGTCCACCATCAGCGGTATGCTTCCAGTACAACCCAAGCCTGGTCATGTTATGCTTTTGAAAAGAGAAAACCTTCAGTGCCTTCCCCATAGCCTTGGATCTCACGCTCTCTGCGCTGCCTCCAACTGCCCTCTTGAGAGTTCTTTCTTGATCTGCTGTCCCATCATGTTGAACCACTTGTATCTAAGACTACTTCCTTTTGCTGGAAAACCTTTGCTTGGGTTTTGCTACTTCTAATGACTCTTCAAGCTCAGATGTCACCATCTTCCTCAGAGCCCTACCTTGCCCCTTTCCTGTGAAAAGCCATCTTTGATCTCCCAGTTCAGGGCAAGGAGCTCTCTTGGGGTTGTGGGATGCTCTGGGCATGTTGTCTTAGTATCATAACAAACAGGAAGGGCCAGTTCACTTACCTGAATCCTGCACTAGAAAATCCCTTTTGAGCAGACACCAGAGAACTCACTGTTTGTGTCTAACATTAGCTTGACACATAGTAGGTGCTCAGTAAGTATTTGCTGAACAAATACACCACACACATAGAGATACTTGTGTAGAGATATTTCATCTTTTCAAGAGTTAGGGATTTTGATGGTTGAATGCATAACAATTTTTATCAGACTTCAACTTTTCTAAAGCAAGAGACAGATGTTTAGGGAGAACAAGTTCATTGTTGAACCAGTTGTGAGACTGGTTCTTCTCTGACCTGTTGCTGTTCTCTGCAGAGAGAACACAGAGGTCAATCTGAGCTTGATTGGGTATCCTGGGAGGAAACTGGAATTACAAACTTTTCAAAAAATATTGTTAATTAATATAAGAGAACAGATTAATTAATATAAGGGAACAGATTTCATGAGTTGCAAAGGTACAGTTCCAAGAAGACAACCACCCTTCCCTCACCCCCTGCTCTCCTAATCCCCTTCTCTCTTTCTCTTCTGTTCATCAGTTTTTGCAAAGCCACAATTTTAATCCACTTTATATTCACAGGCTTAATTTACCACCAGTTATAATATTTTACAAGTAAAAGTGGGAAGACCACAGTTCACAGGAGTAAAAACAGGGGCTAAACACAACAATGATATCCCAGTAGAATCAGAAACTTTACTTGTCTGATTAAGCTCTGCACAGCTGACATGGGAACAGGTCAGAGCCCATACTCAACAACTAGTTAGGAGCTTGGGCTCTGGCCCCAGAATGTTTGGGTACAAAACCTGCTTCTGTTGTTTTCCAACTCACGGAAAGTGACTTAATCCTAAGTACCTAAGTCTCCTCATTTGTAAAATGGAACTAATAATAGTACTGAATTGCCAGGGTTGTTGTGAGATCTGAATGTGTGAGTCACATGAAGGAGTTGCTTGGGTGCCTGATGTGTGCAAACACTCAGCGAATGATGGTCATCACCACTGTCACCATTTTCAGTTGTCTCCATCCCCCTCGGTCTGGCTCCTACCCCCTCGTCATGCTTCTCCCTGTTCTGGCCCAGAATGCAAGGCGAGTCTGCCCGTGTCCCTCTCTGATGGTCAGTGCACACTGCCTCCTGCTTGTCCACCTCCTGTGGTGCTTTCGTGTTGTGGCTCGTGCCACGTAGCCTTTCTCCATGGCACTGAGTGCAGGGTATTGGGAAGAAGCTCAGAACAGTGAAGGATTTCCTTTTGGCTTTATATTTAAACACAAATCCCTGCTTTGCTCAAGTGGACACACACAGCATGCGAGCTCGAAGAGAAAAGATCAGGTGTGAGTTTTGCATCATCAGACTTGGGGCTGGCTTGGAGAACTTTGTAAAATTTGAGGAATGAGACTGACGTGAGTGTCTTGCCTAATTTTCTCAAGGGTGCGTTCGTGGGTCTAAGTAGTTGTCATGAGGGAAATTCCCACGGGGTGTCAGATCAGACTTACTGATCCAGAGTTTTACACAGGTGTCACTGTTCTAATGTACTCCCCATAGGGGATCCCTCTATACTGCAAAATTATCAGTCACAGCAGCCATGTGGAGGCAGAGAATAAAACAGGACTGAGACTTTCTTGAAGAGGCTTGTTTGTGACAAATTTTTACAATCTTAAAAATTGAGAAAAGCTAGTTGGTACTATGCTTTTGATTGTGGAAAACAACTTTGATGTAAAATTTAGAAAAGAAAAATATTCTGAAGAAGTAATGTTCTGGAGATACATAGGTATATAATCCCTAGTTTATTGCATCTATCTATCTGTCAATCAATCAGTTTAATTTCTGTGATAAATATGTGAGATGTATATGAAGATTCAGAAGATCCAGCCATGTCTTGCTGAGGCTGGTTTGGAGGCAGACTTGAACCAGCAGTAGTGGGACCGAGATCCAAGGGCCTGCCTAATTGGGCTGAGGGATGCAGGGCGAGTAGCATGCACTACTATGCTTTGGAGACTTGCACTGTGCTCTATAAACAATGTAACCTGGGCCCATTGCTTTGTTGGAGTGAAGGGAGTAAGCTTTGGAAAGAAGCCTTAAGCTCTCTGAACTAATCTTTCTATGCATGCAAGAATTCTCCTGACAAATAGTTATTGAGTGCAAGCCATATACCATGTACTGTGCTGGTCCCTGGAGAGGTGACAGTGACTCTGATAGACCCGGAGTTCTCAGCTAGTGGGTGAGAAAGACAGGGCTGGGACGGCTAGCTGTGTCGGTGAAACATGCACAGAAACTGAGAGATCTTTTAGGGGTTAAAGTTTTGGTTCTTGCACTTTTGAGGCAAAGGTGATGCTGAGGATGATGTGGGCTTTTAGTTATGAGGTGAGGCACTTTTTAGTGGTAAAGGGAGAGGGAGAGTCATAGTTTCATTGGACCTGGTGAGACTGCAGTGCCTTTGTTACAATGAGTAGTAGTAGGCTGGTAGACTGAATCCAAGGGGGAAAAGTGTGTCCACCCTGAAAGAGGTTATAGTATTGCAACCTTGAAGGACTGATTCAAGGTAAGAGTGGGAGGCTTCCTGATGATCTTAGTGAGACCCTTGAGGCATATACCAGGGCTTAGGGAAACCACAGATTTCTGCACCGTTCTGGCTGGGTTTCTAAATGACAAAGTGAAAAGACAAAGGTTCAAGTACTGACCTGCCCCTGGTGGACCACAGCCAGAGAGTGTGCTACAAATGGTGAGTTAAAAGGAGAAGGTGACTTTACAAATCTGAGCTCCGACAGAGTGGTGCCCCTAAAACAGATGTTTTCTTAAGTGGGATGGTGCCTATGCCATTGTTTTTAATTAATCTGTTGTTCTTGACAGTTTTAATTATAAATCTAATAGTAGCGGGTTTACTATTTTCTTGGGAACAAGTAGAAACATATTCTTGTAGGCAGATAGTTGGAATCATAACCACATTACAATTTATAGCTAAAATATAATGTTCTCTTATGGATAATTGCTGTTAGTTAATGTGTGAAGATGGCTTAAAAATAGCATGAGTAGGAGGTAACATTAGCAAATGTGACCAGGTAATGAAAACTTAAATGGTCTAAATACACTTTAGGTAGACTAATTATTATTATTATTTGTTTAAGAAGCTATATAAAGCCTGTTAATTCATATACAAGTTCGCCTTATTAACCACCTAGGTGGTGGGTGAATGCAGACCTCAAGGTCAAAGTTTGAATTTCTGCTCTTTCTTCTGTTAACTGTGTGACCTTGTGAAGCTAGTTCCGTTTTCAGTGGCTTGGTTTCCTCGTGTATAAAACTGAGACTAATGATAAAACCCATGTTGTAGATTATTTTTAGGAGAAGTGATATGATCCAGGTTTATCATTTGAAACAAAACTTGACATCTAGTTAGCACTTCATAAATCTACTTGTTACCAGTTAGTCATTACTACTCCATGACTGGTAAGTTTTCACGAATCTTTGCGTGGTGTAGTGGGTTAAGCCTCTGCCTGCAGTGCCGACATCCCACATGGGTGCTGGTTTGTGTCCTGGCTGTCCCTCTTTGGATCCAGCTATTCTTGATTAGATATACAACATTGGAAATATTAGCTCAATGGATAAAACCATCATTTTTTTTTTTTTTGGACAGACAGAGTAGACAGTGAGAGAGAGACAGAAAGGTCTTCCTTTTGCCCTTGGTTCACCCTCCAATGGCTGCCGCGGCCGGCGTGCTGCCACTGGCGCACTGCACTGATCCGATGGCAGGAGCCAGGTGCTTCTCCTGGTCTCCCGTGGGGTGCAGGGCCCAAGCACTTGGGCCATCCTCCACTGCACTCCGGGGCCATAGCAGAGAGATGGGCTGGAAGAGGGGCAACTGGGACAGAATCCGGTGCCCCGACCGGGACTAGAACCCGGGGTGCCGGTGCCGCAAGGCGGAGGATTAGCCTATTGAGCTGCAGTGCCGGCCCATCATTTTGTTTCTATAGATTTTTAGCAATCATTTCTTTTTTAAAAACAAATATTTCTCTTTTTAAAAAAATATATTTATTTGGAAGACAGAGTCAGAGAAAGAGAAAGGGACGGAGAGAGAAAGAGAGAGGGGGAGAGAGGGGGAGAGAGAGAGAGAGATTTTCCATCTGCTGGTTCACTTTCCAAATAGCCACAACGTCCAGAGCTGGGCCAAGCTGAAGCCAGGAGCCAGGAGCTTCCGAGTCTTCCATGTAGGTGTAGGGGCTGAAAGACTGAGACTACCTTCTGCTGATGCTTTCCCAAGTGCATTAGCAGAGAGCTGGATTGGAAATGGAGCAGCTGGGGCTCAAACAGACACCAATTTGGAATGCCACCGACAGGGGCTTCACCGGCTATTCGTAGCACTGGTCTCAGTTCATTTCTTTAATAGATAAATAGTTGAACTGATTTTTTACCCATCACACAGTAATAAAGCCAGAATCATTAAAATACTGCGGTACTTCTGCTCTGGTGAACACACAGTTGCTCCAGGGGCACCCCTCCTCCAGTCCACAGGACATTGCACCCCCAGCTTTCTGGGACCCCAAGATATCCCCATGCCAGCACCTGAACTCACAGTAGGAATTCAGGGATGCATTTTCTGCCTGCATGGGTCTGATTGGTCAGGATCATACTAGTTAATGAACTGGGGCTCTACCAACATGCATTCTATTCAGTGAGACTGTACCACTTTCCAGTAAATGTTCCATGGTGTGGCTTAGTGCCATCCTCCAAAGAAACTCTTGCTTATTTGCTAACATGGTAAAAATATGCTTTGCAATTTAATTCCCATTTCTATTAGTGAATGGAAGAGTTGTTTGCATTTGCTTATTACCCATCTGTATTTCCTCCTTTGTAATATTCATGCCCCTTATTCTGTTTATTTGTCCATGGGAGGTCTCATTTCTCTTTCTAATGATCTATAGATGTTCTTTAAAAATCCCATATTCACCTATTTTATGATATTTATTGTGAATGTACCTGAGGCAAAGGTGATGAACACAGAAAGTTAGAGGTATAGGTAGAAGAGGTAAAAGAACTTATAAATTAGTGCATACGACCATTCAAGAGAAGGCTTTACAAGAAGTATCATTAAACTTTTATCATAATAGAATGCAGAATTTAAATAGGGTGATACTATAATATTTGTCTTTTAATCTTGTTTTCTTTTTTGACATCAAAATTTTAAATCTCTACATTCTTTTGTGTTTGAAAAAATTTCCCTTTTATGGTAGAAGTCTGAAAAAATACATACATGAAACCCTTCAATCCATCTCTAATTAATTTTAATATATGATGAGGAGTGAAGAACTCAAGATATTTTGTTTCCAAAGAGCTTGTGTGCCCAGTCCTGTTGATTTTGATGCCGCTTTTTTTAATTTTACATGGGTTTTGGCTCATAGGTCTATTTGTAAACTCTTTGGGAAAAAAAGAAGGCTGTTCTATATGAATATTTATCTTTTAAATACAATAGCACTTCAAAAGATTCATGGAAAATGGAATTAGAAGGTAATGTGCGTTTTCCATGAACTTTGTCCAGACCAGTGTGTTAGTGTCTGTAGCTGCTGTACAAACGTGATGCCTCTGGATGGGAACATTTCTGGGTCAGCGCCATTACTCAGCACACAAGGCAGAGCCCCACTCCCAGGCAGAGTGAGAATTACTCTTCCAGGACTGGGTGGTAGGAGAGCTCCTCAACACTCTCCAAAACAGCAGATTGCCAGGACGTTTCGGGATGGATTTTTGAATCAGGACTGGGTTTTCTTAGTGAAAACGAAGTCAGGAGAAACACCCATTAGCTCTGACGTCACAGACATGCGTAGAGGACATAGTCTAACCCAGGCTGTAAAAGTGTGCTTTTGTAACGTAAACATAGAGAAGAAAAAAAAAAATATGAGTTTTCAATGATTCATTTTTATCAATTTAAAAAACGAGACCCTCTGAATGGAAGAGTTTCTTGGCTCAAAGCAGGAGTTCAATGACTTCTCCCACCTCTAAAGACAATACTTCTCTGTAATGTAAAAAAACACTTTGGGCAAATGTTCCCTTTCGCTTCATGACCACAGAGAGCACAGGTAGCAGGTAGAGTCCAGTGGGAAATGGCATGGTTTTGCTTTATTTTTTGACCCTTTGGCATTTCCAAGTTTGCTGTTTTTGAAGTCCCTAGCCTTCAGCATCGCTGCATATGGGTACCATACCAGTCCCAAACTGTGTATTTCCAATTTCTTGTCTCTTAGCATATCATTTGACATGGAAAAGTGTACACAGTAATTTATCTTGCTCTCTGGTCTCACTGTGCTGGGTCTAGAACACAGTCTAGAGCTGATGAACATATTTCAAAGAAACTTAGAGGTTTGCACTGTAAAAGAAAATGCAAAATCTGTGCATAGGAATATTGAAGAGAAGACTTTATAAGAAGTGACCTTAAAAGTTTATCATTGGCTGGCACCATGGCTCATTTGGTTAATCATTCACCTGCGGCTGGCATCCCATCTGGGCACTGGGTTCTAGTCCTGGTTGCTCCTTTTCCAGTCCAGCTCTCTGCTGTGGCCCGGGAAGGCAGTGGGGGATGGCCCAGGTGCTTGTGTCCCTGCATCTGCATGGGAGACCAGGAGGAAGCACCTGGCTCCTGGCTTCGGATCAGCGCAGCGTGGGCCATAGCGGCCATTTGGGGAGTGAACCAATGGAAGGAAGACCTTTCTCACTGTTTCTCTCTCTAACTCTACCTGTCAAAAAAAACCACAAAAGTTTATCATCATACAATTTATAATTGCAATAGGGTGACCCTAAAATCTTAAACCTCACCAGGTATTTTGGTGTATTTGATTAGAAAAGTTGGCATTCTTTGGTCAGAAAATTTACAATAAATACATTTTACAACAAATTGTAAATTTTACAGTTTTACATTTTACAATAAAATTAGAGAAATAAATAAATTACAAATACAATTTTGTAAGGTAACAATTCATAATGGCACAGCCTGTATCACTGGTGACTTATTTTCTACCTCACATGGGTGAAGTTTCCAAAAAACAATGAAGCAACATATAAATTCCAAGCTTTGTTGTAGTATCAGCAGTAAATTATCCTGTCAGTGTGTCAGGATTTTTTTCTTTTTGTTTCTTGTATTTTTGTATTATGATTTTATTAGCCTCTACTTTCAAACAGCGTTTAGAATGAAGATGTAAATCTGTCAGTGTCATCAAAAGCGGCCTAGCGCTTCCCACAGAAAGGCACTGGTCTTTACCTTGTCTGGTCTGGCCCTGAAAACAGGCCAGGCCGATTTAGTATGCAGCTCCAAAGCTGCACTGTCCTGTCGCCGATCCTAAAAGCCCTTAATTTACATTTTCAGGGGAAAAAATCCCAGAATTAAATATCTTTGAACCAGCAAGATTGTTCATTACAGGAAGTTATTATTTTGATCAGGCTGTTGGCTTCTGAAGTCTCTTGGCAATAGTACAAAAATAGCTTTCCCTGGTTCATAATGAACAATCTGCAAAAACAAATCAGAAATGTGTTAAGAACAAAATAAACAGACATTTTATTTTTTAAACTTGGGGCCTCTGAATCTCACAGACTTCTGGAATCTGGGGAGCTCCACCCAACTGCTCTATATTTTATTGCCCGGTTATAGGTTTGGCATGAGGGGAATAATTTTCCAACTGTTGGAACAATGTGGATTCACATTTTTCCAGAAAGGGAAAAAATTCTATCTTACATATTAAATTCAAAATAGAGAAATGGTGTCTGTATCACTCTTCCCATTTTATGATGGAATTCGAGAAGTAAGGGAAAAATTATATGTATGAAAATGGTATATCTGAGTGCATTTGAAACCTGCATCTGGCAAAAGGATTTTTCAATCAGACTAGAGAAGTCAACTCATTGAGCTGTGTGTCCGTGTTGGGAAGCCCCACTTAGCACAGCCACTGGAGGCCAGTCACCCGGGATTTGTTGCAATGACTGCTGTCTAGTTCTGACTGTTACGCATTGTACATGCATTGCTGGCTCCTAAAGAGCCTTGGTCTAACTCTGCCTAAGAGAGTTCTTTGAATACTTACTGAGGCTAATAGTTCCTTCTAGGAAATTAGAAATTCATTTAGACTTCATAGCCATTACAGCCAACATACCTGTTTAGGTGGAGTAGGCAGAGGTTTGTGCTCTATCTAGCTTTTATATTTATTTATTTATTTGAAAGGCAGAACTACCAAAAGAGAAGAGAGAGAAAGGAGAGGAGAAGAGAAGAGGGAGGGGAGGGGAGGGGAGGCTTCCATTTGCTGGTTCACTTCCCTGATGGCTGCAAGAGCCGAGCCTGGTTCAAGCTGAAGTCAGGAGCCAGGACCTCCATCCACGTCTCCCTTTCAGGTGCCAAGGAACCAAGTACCTGGGCCATTTTCTGCTGCCTTCCCAGTCACATTAGCAGGAAGCTGGACTGGAAGTGGAATAGCTCAGACTAGAACTGGTGCTCTGATGTGGGATGCTGGCAACAGAGGCGGTGGCTTGACCTGTTGCACTACAATGTCAGTCCCTCTAGCTTTTGGAAAGTATGAAATTGCGTTTTATAAAGGGATGATATTTTAAACATGCAGTGGAAAGTGATCATTGCATGGTTTTCCTCTACTCTATGGAGTGAGTGGGGAAAGACAACCAGAGCTGTTCATCAGATTTTTACGAGCCCCTTTTCCCCTTGGGAATTCAGTCATGGTCGTAGGCACTACAAGCAAAGCTGAACTGGAGGCATGGTGCAGGATGCAATGCAGATAAACCAAATGGCTTGTGCACTTTTTTACCTGGAGACTTGGCCACCTCATCGCCCCCAGGAAACTCACAGGTGTTTGCACTCACGAAGGACTCAGTCCAGGGAGGGGATTGCCTGTGAATTTTGGACGGTCCTTATCTCTTGTGCTCACACACGACTGGTCGCACTTCTTTTATTATAACTGTCATGCTCACGTCCAAGGATGACATGCTTGCTGGAATGTCTGTCTAGGAAATTATGTTTTTGCTGGCTTGACCTCCTGCTTCCTGAGGTCTGCATTTCTGCTGGTCCCAGGGCCATGCCTTGGCGCTCTCCCTCATCCCCACCCTCTCCAGGATTGACTTGACTTCCCTTTTGTCTCAGTGGTCTCCTGCTGTCACCAGCCTGCCTGCGGTTGCTTGCACTTGGGGAAGAGGACTTGCTCCTGGCTCGCAGGCCTAGCAGGAAGAGCTTGCCCGGAGTTTCAGCAGCAGCCACTGAGCTTGCTTGGACCAGGGCTGCCTGTGCAGGCTCCCCTGGATGTGCAGGGCAGGTTGCAAAATTGTCAGGGGCCAATGAAGGCAAGGAAGGCCAGGGAGATTTTTGGCTTTTGTCTGGCAGTAAAACCAGCACCAGAGTACCAGGAACAAGTGTCTCAGTTTTGGGTGGGAAGATGTTTGTAACTGAGGGGACCCAGGTCTTGAGAGGGTAAGTGATGTGCCTCACATCTCACAGCTGATGTACAGGGAGTCCCATATGTGTGTGTATGTGTGTGTGTATAATAGCCGAGTGTGACAGAGAGACTAGAATGTTGATCAGTTTCTTCCAGATAGGGTTTTTTTTTTCCTTTTGGAGAAATTTGAAAATACAGAAAAAAAACACAATGGATAATATAACCTTCCTTTTTTTTTTTTTTTTTTTTTGACAGGCAGAGTTAGACAGTGAGAGAGAGAGAGAGAGAGACAGAGAGAAAGGTCGTCCTTCCTTTGGTTCACCCCCCAAACAGCTGCCACAGCCAGCGCGCTGCACCAATCTGAAGCTAGGAGCCAGGTGCCTCTTCCTGGTCTCCCATGTGGGTGCAGGGCCCAAGCACTTGGGCCATCTTCCACTGCACTCCTGGGCCACAGCAGAGAGCTGGACTGGAAGAGGAGCAACTGGAACAGAATCCGGTGCCCCAACTGGGACTAGAACCCCGGGGTGCTGGCGCCACAGACGGAGGATTAGCCTAGTGAGCTGTGGTGCTGGCCAAGGATAATATAACCTTCAACTACACTCTCATCCTCCAGCTGTAAAACTGATACAACATCCTATTTTCTGTCTCTTTTTTCTATCTGTGTTCTGTAAAAGCCCTACATGAAAGGCATGTGCTCATGATTGTGGAAGAAGAGGTTGTGAGAAAAAAGAAGCAAATGATGTACTGACTCTCTCAACAAAAGGGCAGACAAAAGAAAGTAAACTCTAAGATGCAACCAGACTCCTTTGACCAGTCCTGGGCATTATTCCCTTCCTTTCCTCTTAGAAACAAAGTAGTGATTAGCTTGCAGTTAGTGAGAATTCCCCCCAATCACCCATACACCCATAGCCATGAACGTGTGTGAGGTGGTGTGTTGTGTGTTGCAGCATCGTTTGTCCTCTTGGCTTCTCACAACGTGCTGAGATGAAGCGGACATTCTTGTAGTCAGGTTGTGGGAGCCCCATGCAGTGCCATGATATGTCCACATTCTGCATCTCAGCCAGACGCCCCCTTCTAAGTGTTCATGTATGACTTGGGTTTTCTCAAAGAGTGCCAAGGTAGACTTCCCTGCACAGGCTTCTTTGTGCATTGCCTGAGCATTTCTTTAAGGATGAAATCGAGCATGATTGTGGGTCATGCACATTTGCATCGCTCCTAACTGGCCAGATTGCTGTCCAGAGTGGCTGCGACAGACATGCCCCTCAGCATTGCTGAGGGCTCTTCGAAAAGTTCATGGAATATATGCATGGATTTCAAACATCTTTGTGCATTAATGTAAGCATCTTTAAATTCCATGTCTCAGGAACTTCCTGAAATCCCTCGTGTGGGGTTCCTCTTTCTGTAAATCTCTTTTAGCACTCGGTAGTGTTATTCTTTTTAGTTTTCACGGAATGGATCCAAATGCAGCCCATCATTTTCCAAAGCCTGTGAGAGGTCAGAGACGAGATGGGTGTTCAGACATCTGCCGTGTGTGGAAATAGACCTCAGAGGGACCCTGGGGAGGCAGTGTGACTAAACTCTGCCCAAGCGCGAGTTACGGCAGAGGGCCCAGAACGCCATTTTTTTAAAAATAACTTTTGCCACCTTTGCACATTTTTTGAGGCATGTTCATGATTTAGCTATTGTATATTAAAGACAGTGATGTAGACTGGTTAACCTTGTATAACAAGGCATTTGGCAAATATAATTATCTTTAGTCTATATCTGAATATTTTCTCTTAATCAACTTCCAGGTGACCTACAAAAGAAAAATTCAAACCAAAAAAACCTTTAAATGGACCGTGTTATGGTAAAGTGGGTGAAGTTGTTGCCCGGGATGCCTGCATCCCCTATTGGCACCAGTTCATGTCCTGTCTGCTCCACTTGTGATTCACTTCTCTGCTAATGGCCTGGGAAAAACAGCAGAAGATGGCCCAAATGCCTGGGCCCCTGCTACCCATGTGGCAGACCCAGATGAAGCTCCTGGCTTTGGCTTGACTGTTAAGGTTATCTGGGGAGTGATCCAGCAGATGGAAGATTCCTCTATCTCCCATTCTCTCTCTCTTTCTGTCTTGAACTCTGATTTTCACATAAATAAATAGATAAATATCTTTTAAAAAGTTTAAATGACTTATCCATGATCTCACAGGAATAGTTTCTTTTAAGAGAAAATACATTTCAGGGAGTGGCATTGTTGCATAGTGGACTAAGCTGCCACTTGCGATTTTGGCATCTGACATGGGCAACTGGTTCCTGCCCTGACTGCTCCATTTTTGATCCAGCTCCCTGCTAATGGCCTGCAAAAAGCAGCGGAAGATGGCTGAAGTGTTTGGACCCCTGCCACCTGTGTGAGGGACCCAGAAGCAGCTCCTGGTTCCTGGCTTCAGCCTGCAGATCTCTCTCTCTCTCTCTCTCTCTCTCTCTCTCTTTCTCTTCCCCCTTCTCTCTCTGCAACTCTATCTTTCAAATAAATAAATCTTTTAAGAAAAGCAAAACAGGATTTTTAAAAAAAAATACACTTCAGAAAAGTTGAACAGTTGGTAGAGAAACATTGAAAGAAGATGGCGATGCTGGAGCTCAGCCTCATTGGCTTTCTAATGAGTCCTGTGTCTGCCATGCACCTCAACAGCAACTCCTTGCTGCATGGAGGCAGAGCCTGGGCTGCAGAGGATGCTGCATGAACGTGCTTGCATTGATGAATAAGTCACAGGGGAAGCATGTCACAGTCTCCCCTGTGTATGCGTGTGTTTGAAATGCATTCCCAGAAAATACATTTTTCTGCTTCTCAAGGAGATTATACACTCACCCTCTCCCTCTACCTGGTCTTCTCCCCGCCTCCTCAGTCCCTACATGAGAATCTCTAAAAGTAATTCATTTGAGAGGTAGAGAGACAGAGATAGAGGTGACGTACATCTGCTAGTTCATTCCCCAAATGCCTACAATGGTCATGGCTGGGCCAAGGCCAGATCAGGGAGACAGGAACTCAATCTATGTCTTCCTGGTGGGTGGTAGGAACCCAATCACTTGTGTCATCATTGTTCAGGGTCTCTCAGGGTCTGTGCTAGCAGGAAGCTGGGGCCAAGAGCTAGCTCTGAGCCTCAAATCTAAGTCCTACAGTGAAGGGTGGTGTCTTAACTGGCATCTTAAGTGCTATACCAAACATTCTCCCATCCCACATGTAGACTGACCCAAGAAGAAAGGAGTTTGGATTGAAAGCATGGAAGTGGACAAACTGATTCTATGGAAAAGTTTTATGCAATAAAACAGGGAATATGAGCTACAAATGTCAAGGGTATATGAATGGCTAAACTATTTAAAGTTTATGACAGATAGCATTACTATAATATACAAAATATCAAGGAACAGATTATATTAGATTTAAATTGTATTTTAAATTGCAAAGATGTCAGAACAATGTATATTTAATAACTTACCATTGGGAAGATTCATAGAATGTTAAGCAAAAATTAGAACAAGTTTAGCTATATTGTATGGATTGCAGTGAAACAATTAAAAAAAATTACTATAGAGATCCCATCCTCTGGTTCATTTCCCAAATGTTCATTATACCTGGACCTGGGGGCTGGGGTAGGAGCCAGGAGCCAGGATCCAGGAACTCAATTCAGGTCTCCCACATGAGTGGCAGGATTTCAACCACTTGAGCCATCACCACTGCCTCTCCAGGTCTGCATTCACAGGCGCTGTAGCCAGGCATCAAACCCGGGCTGTCTGATGTGAGACGCAGGTGGCTGAACCATTAGGCTAACTATCCACTCCCAGAGAAGTAACTTTGATAGAAATAAAAGATATAGAACCCTTACTGATGAGTATTTCTTTACAGATGGAATGTCAAGGCCAGACACCGATTACGTTTAGAGAGACAACATGATGTTAAAGTTACTTCATAAGGTTTAGGAGAACAGGTTATATTGAAACAGGAAGTATGTAAGCCAATTTCAAATGAACAAGGGAAGAATGGATAGGAGAGACCCTGAGCACAGAGGCATGTTGTGAGGCTATGGAGCCAGACAGCGTGCCAGATCAAAACCCTCCAGCTGCAGTCGGAGGCAGGAGACAATACATGTCCCCAACGCCTGTGAGTGCTGTGGTGCTGATTCATGTGGATGGTGTAAGGCGGCAACTATTCGCACCACTGTTCTCAATCAAAAGTCAAGCTTCGAGAGAGGAAATGAAGAATACCTTTCCCATATTTGGAGGTAACAAATGTGGCCAGATGGCACAACACCTCTCCCGCTGCAGAGCTGTGAGGTTTTACTAATAATGGTTATTACTCTGCCAAAGGCCAACGCCTCCTCCAGCACAGGGTCCCCTTGCTCCCTACTGGAGGAATTTTTTTTTTAAATTGTACAACATCTATGTGTCACACTTGAAACATTTACTGCGCATTTCATAATCACCATTTACTGCTCTTCATAGCAACCTCACGCAGCAGTTCAGCTCTTTGCACGACAGCAGCCGGCTGCTCGGTTACACACGGCAGAGCTACTGTTTAATCTTAATCAAAGTCAAAGTTTAAAAGTAGCTGTGGTCAGAGAAACGTTTAGCTACCTTTTGTATTTTGGGGATTAAGATGGGGATAGGTTTCTCACACAAGAAAATTCCTTTAAAATGAGTGGCGAGGTATTTTATTCTGGTAATTTATCTGTGTTTGTAAATGAATTAGATATTAAAAGGAAAGAAAACCACACAGACACAAAAGGAGTCCTTGAAATTTACTTTCCAAATGATTTGTTGGGTACAATATAGAAAAGAGTCAGGTGCAAGGTATTTTATTTATTTAATTTTTTGACAGGCAGAGTTAGTGAGAGAGAGAGACAAAGAGAAAGGTCTTCCTTCCGTTGGTTCACCCCCCAAATGGCCGTTATGGCTGGCATACTGCACCAATGTGAAGCCAGGAGCCAGGTGCTTCCTCCTGGTCTCCCATGTGGTTGCAGGGCCCAAGCACCTGGGCCATCCTCCACTGCACTCCTGGGCCACAACAGAAAGCTGGACTGGAAGAGGAGCTACCGGGACAGAATCTGGTGCCCCAACTGGGACTAGAACCCAGTGTGCCGACGCCTCAGGTGGAGGATTAGCCTAGTGAACTGCGGCGCCAGCAAAGTGCAAGATATTTTAAACTAAAGGGATTAAACAGAAAGACCAAAACGAGTTTATACCTTTTAAACCTAATTGTTCTTAGCATTTACAATGTCATTTGCATTTATGGCATAGCATTTATTAAAAGTAGTATCAGTTAAAAAAAAAACTAGTATCAGTTCATTATGCAGTGTTGAAGGAATTCAATAAAGTAACTGTCTAATTATGTGCATGCTAGACCATGCAGGAAATTTATTAGGTTAATTTAAAATTTTGCTGATTTTTGATTCATATCTTAAAGAAGGAAACTGTGCTTGTGATTCTAGCAAGCGTGAAGAATAGTACATGAAGTAGAACTTGGGGAGAACTACTGGTACATGACCAGGGTCATTTTAAGCTACAGTAGTCAGGAGTATTGCATGGGGAGCTTACTGCAATTGACAATGAGTAAGACAGCCGGGGAGAATCCCTTCCTGTTTCCATAGCGATTCCCATGCTCCCTGTCCCAGTTTGCCAGCCTCCTGATGAAAGGGAAACTTCAACAGGTAATGGTTTTGTCAGTGTGTGACTGATGCGATGTAGAACGTGAGTTCATTACCAGATAACAGAACAACAAGAACATGTGCTAATAGGCAACTAATTCAAATCATTTTATTGGGAATATTGTATTTCCTTCGAATAAGCAAGCATCCTGAAATAGTCTGTTCTCTTTTCCCAAAGCTAAAGTGAAAATGTTGATACAATGTGGAGCTTTGAAATTGATCATGCAAAGTACAAGTCTTGGCTTATGAGTGGTCATGGAGCTGAATACGTGTTTTCTGAACAATTATCCCCCAGATGAGCACAATTTATCCCATTCAGAGACTTTCCCTCCCAATTGTTGACTTTTCTTAGAAATAATTTTAGTAGTCACAACTGGTTTTCTAACACTTTGTGACAATGGTACTATTATTCTGCCATTGGATAGCAGCATTCCTGCTGGTTTCAGTTGCACTGATAAATTTATGTGCATATATTTATAGGTTTCCAGGTATGGTGGAAGTAGGATCAGAGCCTGAGAATTTAGTTTCTAGTCTATATTCTAACAACACTCCATCCTCCTACAAAAAGAAAGTCATCTTACCTTGTTGCAAAGAAAGGGCCTTCAGCTCCAGTAAATTGCAGGACTGTAATTTAATGAGAGAGAAGGAGAGAGGCAACATTCATTCCAAATGTTTAAGATTCTAGTAGGACATACTGCTTCTCTATCTTTGAGTACTGCCCGGAGATTTCTGCTGAAGTGCGAGGCAATTTCCCCTAAGTGCATGGAGACTCTCAAATGCTTCTCTGTCTTCCCTCTCCCTTCACAGCAGAGAGGCAAGCCCTTTGATCCTGCCCTTCTGGGGGTGGGGGTGGGTGGAAGGACAGTGTCCACGCCAGAAGAGAAGGATGCTCATCTTGCAAGGGCTGAGTTTCTGGGTTGCCAGCAGCCAGTGTTCTCTGTTGCCCTGGAGATTATTATTTTTCCTCCTGAATGGGGCCTGGTATTCCTGTATTGGCATTATTTTTCATACTTTAAAGTTTTTATTTTTGTGTATTTGAAAGGCAGAGTAAGAGAGAGAGAGAGAGATCCACTCCCTAAATGATTACAATGGCCAGGGCTGGGCCAGGCCAATATCAGGAGCTCAGAACTCCATCTCAGTCTCACACTAGGGTGGCAAGGTCCCAACCACTTGGGGCACCATCCACTGCCTTTCCAGGTGCCTGAGCAGGTTGCTGGATCAGAAGCAGAGCAGCCAGGACTCGGACTGGAGCTCTGACATGGGGTGCAGTTGTAGGCAGCAGCTTAACTTGCTGCAGCATGGAACCAGTCCTGACCCATTTCTGTATTGAGACTGGACATGAGAAAGGAGGTGTTGTGCCCTAGGAAGAAGACCTTCGATTTCTTTGTGGCCTTCAGTTTGGGGTTCATTAAATCAACATTAGAAGTCCTTGCACAGGGACACAGAGCCCTAAACCCCTGACTGAGCAGGGAGCTGACATACCAGTCCCCATATACATTTCCTTCCAGACTCAGCTTTTGCGTTTCTGCCTGGGTATCTTGTTTTTGTGTTGATAGGCTATAGATTGGGGTTGGATGTTCTATGTAGACTATTCCAAGTTACTTGGAAATGCATGCGTATTCTTGAAACACGTATGTTTGTATAATATTTGTGTTCATGGTCATTGCTAAAAGATAGTTAATTTTTGATTCTGGTCCGTGTAGGCTGTGCTCTGCCATTTGTGATAATGGAAAAGAGGTTACGACATACACATCCAAGGCCTTCCTTGGACAGTTGTATTTTTCCCCGAGTCAGCCAGCGAGCGCGTGGGCAGGTGAATCAGCAGCAACGGCAGTAATCACTCACGCCAGCGGCTCAGGAGCCTGTTCTCAGGCCCTCTCTGTCCTCCCTTTGCTTTCAGTGGCCTCGCCTGGCCCTGGCCCTGCTTGCCATTTGTATGCCGAAGTTACCCAAATGTGCATCTCCAGGTCACAACTCTCTCTGGAACTGCAGACCCACCTGTTTAGTGCCTGCCATGGTCCCTACGGCAAAGTCCCGGAGACCCCAATCCTCAGCAAACCCAGTTCTGCTCGTCCCCACACTGCTCCCCCGAATGCCCCCTCATCTTCCTCAGTGTGCGGCAATTTTTCAGTCACTCCAGCCATGAACCTGGCGTCACCTGGGACCGTTCTCTCCTCCTCACACCCCAAACCCACGTGGTGAGGAGAGACCCTTGACTGCACAGCTGCCCTGCCCCCGCCATCTCGCTGTGTCACCTGGATCACTGGGGTGACCCCTTAGTAGCCTCCATGACTCTGCCTATCTCTGCTTCACTATGAAAATTCCTGCTCTGAAACTGTGTGTGTGCACATGTGTGTGTGTGTGCACGAGCATGTGTGTGGGAGTGTGTACACATGTATGCACACATGTGTGCGTGCACATGTGTGCGCATGTGAGTGTACACATGTGTGTGAGTGTGTGTGTAAGTGTGCATGTGTGTGTGTGAGTGTGTGAAGCTCTTGCTCTGTGTTCGAGGCAGAAATACAAGTAGTGATATAGGGTCCCCCAGACCCTTCCCCAGGGGGTTCCCCCCAGCCTGCCCCAGTCACATGTCTAGAGATGCTGCCCTCACTACTCTGCCCCACATTCCCACTGCTGCTCCTGGAATGACACCTGCTCCTGCTGGTGGCTGGTGCCCTGGTTACTCTCTCCCCAGCAATACTCCTCAGTCACTTTAAGTGTCCCTCCCTTCTTCCCTCCCTTTTGTGCCAAGTCTCCCTCATGATGGATTCTATCCAGAGTCTCTTTGTAAAACGCACCTCTCAACCCCGTATTCCCCCTTGCCTGGCCCGGGTGCTCTTGTCCTCACCACCCTGTAGTGCGTCGTTAGCTTATCTGTTGTGGACGTGAGTGCTTTCTCTTCTCCTTCCCTTATTGTGCCACACCACATGTCCCACTGCTCTTCAGATGGGTCCCCAGCACTTAGAATCATGCAAGCACATGAGAGATGCTTAGGAAGTAGTTCTTAATGGCACATGGAATCCGAGAGAGGTAGGAGTGTATCACATCCGTTCTCATAAGTGGCCCAAAGCCCAAGGGAACAAGACGGGAACCCCAAATAAAAAATCCTAAGGGCAAAGCTCACAGGACTTTTCATTAAACAAAACACACCCAGAGCCAGAAATAATTGGGCAGCTTCTGGGGTGACGGTGTTCAGGGTGGGCCCCAGGCAGTGTTGCCTTACTTGGGTACCAGGGTAGCTGATTCCCTGAGGCACTGAGGACGCCCGACGCAAGCGTCAGCCAGGTGTGGATGGTGAGGCGACTGCCTCTTCTCTGCTCTCTACCTCCAAGCCTCCCTAGAGGCTGTCCTTCTGCTCAGATGCAGCTCCGCCCTTCCTCACCTGGCCCACTCTGACCCATCCTGACCCATCCTGCGAGTCTCTGAGTGCCTGCTGCTGCCCAGGGAGCCTCCCCACTGAACCCCTTCCTTTCTCATCAGACGCGCTCTGAAGTCTGCCTTCCTGGCCAGTCTGCCACCTCCTCAGGGCAAGGAGGCTCCTTGTCCCTTTCCCAGCTGTAGCCTGGCACCCAGCAGTCATGAAATGTCCGGGGGATGAATGCCAACACCACACCCCAGTGCCGGTTACATTAGTAATTACTGCGGGTGGGAACCTGGGACTCAGCATTGACCAGACCCTGCTTTCCCAGGCAGGCCTGCTGCATCTACTGCCTTCCCCACGGAGGACTGACATGTGAGAAATGCGTCAGAGGAGTAGAGAAAGGAGTCTAAGAATGAGCATCCTCTCACTTTACGTTGTTATTTCTGCATTTGGCACACGGTGAGGGCTTAGGGGGATATGAAATTATAAAAGATTTTTCCTGCTTATAAAGAACTTAGGGCCTGGTGGGGGAGAAGGGTAGTAAAATGTATTTAAAATCCTGGCACTCGGGATATTAGGGAGCTGAATTACCATGGCTCTGGCAGCTGTATGTGGTTGTAGGCGGCTCCCAGGCCTGGCTAACAGAACGGGAGGCAGAGCGTTGAGCTCACCCCCTGCGGCAAAAGCTGGGCTGGCAGAGGATGGCCCACTGGCCGAATGTGGCCAGTTGCTGCTGCCTGTTTTCGTGTGGTCTGGATCTGGAGCTAAAAATGCTTTTAATACATTTATTAGTGGGACGGAGAAAACACTAGCATGAGGGCTGAGTCACAATCTTGTATTTTTGTTGCTTGTTTCTGGAGAATTTACCAGGAGTACCTGCAGCCCATTACCCTGGAACAAGTTCTCCCCATCTTCCCTCCAAAGTCCCACTGACTTCACAGAAGACCATTCAGAGATTGATGGCAGGACAAACAGGTCCCAGATGGGTACGTTATCAGCACCCACGTGTGCACATCTCTGCAGATGTTCACATTCTAAAACTGCAGAGTTAGCAGACTCTGGTCATCTTTTGGGGGCACTCTTTGAGGTATATTGTTCAGCTATTAATTCTGTACTTCAAAGAATGCAACTCATGAGTGTAGCTGCAGAACATTCAAAATATTATACCCACCCCTGTGGTCTCCTCCCGTCTTGTCTTTAATAAAAATCAAATGCCAGCCTGTGGTTATGAATTGTAAGGTCAGTAGCATTTCTAGACATGGAAGACCATGCATGCTGTGATCCTTCTACAAACAGTTTTCCCCTTTCTTTTAAATTATGTTCACAGGGTTTGACTCTGCTGTCATTCAGGGAAGTGTTCATGTTGATGAAGAAAAGATTGCATAGAAATATCAGGGTCTTTGATGGATAGAAAGTATGGAAGAAGATATATGAGCATTTTCCCTTAGCCTCCGACTTCCACTGGGTGGGAGGAAGTGGGAGGTCGGCCTTTGGAAGATTGCTGTGTTGTTTTTGCTAGTAATTTTTTCTCTACTTAATTTATCTTGTGCTTGCTTCACAATGACAGAGTTATTCATGACACAGTGATACTTTAAGGAACATAAGAAGCCCTTCTTTAAAAAGGTTATGTATGCTGTTAAAGCTATATGCACTCATCATACATGAAATGCAATGATATTCTTTCTGTTATTTTCATCAAGTAATTGCAATCACTGTTCATGTTAATTCATTGACATTTTCTAGAGTTTGTCTGTGAGGGCACCAGAGATCTTAATACACATTGTTGCCATTATCAACAAAATATCATGCTTCTAGCATGTGGCTTCATGTATCGGTTGTTTAGTTCTATATGTAATGTTGGTTTTCTTTTGCCTGGGTATAAGGAATGATATAGTCATCTGGCCTCAAATAATAACAAAATGTTGGAAGACCTAGGTAGGTAAATGGTAGAAAATGGTAGCATTTTGACACTGTTTAAAGTTTACAGCTATGGTAAATATTGCTTACTTTTTTAAAAAAATGATTTATTTATTTATTTGAAAGTCAGAGTTACACAGAGAGAGGAGAGGCAGAGAGAGAGAGAGAGAGAGAGAGAGAGAGAGAGAGAGAGAGGTCTTCCAGCTGATGGTTCACTCCCCAATTGGCTGCAATGCTGGAGCTGCGCCGATCCCAAGCCAGGATCCAGGAGCTACTTCTGGGTCTCCCATGTGGGTGCAGGGGCCCAAGGACTTGGGCCATCTTCTGCTGCTTTCCCAGGCCATAGCAAAGAGCTGGATTGGAAGTAGAGCAGCCAAGTCTTGAACCAGTGCCCATATGGAATGCCGGCACTTCAGACCAGGGTGTTAACTCGCTGCACCACAGCGCCGGCCCCAAGTAAATACTGCTTAAGAATAAAATTGAAAACTATGAAAGATTTGTACTGACAGATTTAATAGTTAAGACTCCCATGGTTGTAAACCACAGAAAACCCACTGCAAATGGGTATAGGCAGAGAGAGATCTGTTGGCTCACTTACGTCAGCATCACAGTGTGGGCTCCTGGCAGAGGCTCAGCCTCCATCTTTTTCCTTCTTCCATCCCTTTTTCTCACATCTTCGGTGGCTTCCAGAGCCTCATCAGATCACAGCTCTCCTCATTCTTACCAAGAAGGGAACAAGAGAGTCTCCTTCTCATTCCTTCCACTAGGAGTTCTCGTTGCCTCTCTGCGTCGGGTCAGGGAAAGGCTGGGTGCTGGAGCAGAGTTATCCCCAGGGACTCTCCCTGGAGAACATCCTCAGAGGGCGGTAGAGGGGCTGAACTTCTAGACACGAATCCACGAGCAGTTCCTGTAGGAATGCCAGCTTGGGGTGTGCAGATCCTTAGTTGTTCCCTGGTATGCACACTTTTATTGACAAGCTTTGGGGTGAGGTTTACCTTGAGAGTAGGGACAGGGTTTAGGATGGGGGGAACTGGCGGAAGCAGGAAGGTGACTCTCACCTCCCCCTTGTCTTTCTGCCCCGGAGCAGGCCATGCAAGAGTTTCCTGACTTTCCTTGAACGTAGGTCACAAGACCCTCATTCCAGAGGGCTCCTCCTTCTACCAGGACAAATGGAATGAAGATGGAGGTGCTGAGAAGAACCTGGAAAAACAGCTCTTTGCTCAGTGTCTCAGCTTTTTACTGTCAGATCGTAGCCTCTTGTTCCAATCACACTTTTACATGACCGTGCACTCTGTGTGACACCTTGGCACAAACATACATAGCTTCTCCTGTTTCTTTAGCGTCTTCACTTCTGAAGGCTCCTGAATCACACGAATATCCATCTTGAGTAAGCTGGTGTGCATTTCTTTTGTTACCTGTGTTGCGTGACAAGGGGCTCAGCCAGACACCTTGAGACAGATGAGGAAAAATGCCTTTCTCCCCTGCAGTGACAGTGGTGCTGGGAAGATGCAGACACCCACCTTGAGAAACTAGTACTTGTCATTTGCCTCTTCCTTTCCAAGGAATCCCTTGGGTTTGTGCTCATTGAGCAGCACTTCAAAGGAGCAGGTGTGTCTCAGGAAATAGTATAGGGTGGTGTGGACACCCAGGAAATCTACACGGTGCTAATGTGGGGCTGCAAGCCAGATGGAGGAGTGGCCTGGGCAGTGGCTCCTCCCTCCCTCAGAAGGGCCCTGTCTTGGTTGAATGCTCTGTTGCTGAAATTCTTAATAGTTTTTGAATAAGAGACCCTGCATTTGCATTTTTCATCGGGCCTTGAAAATTCAATAGGGAGTCCCAGTGAAGCACCATAGCTACACTGGGGGCCCCAAGGTCAGAGGTAAGCCATGGGGAGGGAGGCAGCTTGTGGGTCCTCACCTAGACTCCGTCTGGGAGCACCCACTGATGGCAGAAGGAACCTGTGGGACATCATTGATACAGATGCTGAGTTGTGTCTCAAAGGACAGAGAAAGGATTTTGACTTCATTCAAGGAGACATAATGAGATCAAAGTACTGTCTCCAAAGACCTCACAACTAAATTCCAAGATGGAAAGAGTTAGCTTTGAAAATCCCAAAGTCCAAAGAACACAGATTTGTTTTTTTCATCTGTTCAGCTGTCACTCTTCCTCTAGGGGAAGATGGGCCTCGCAAAGCAGACTGCAGAGCCAGAGTGTGGGAAACAGGAAAGAAGAGAAGCTAACCCCAAGTGAAGTTTAGCCTTTGCGTGATTAAAATGACAACTGGACAATTAAATTTCTGAAATTGGACTATTTATTTTTATCACTAAAAACATCCACAGGGCTTTCCTCATCTGAGAGTAACTGGAAGTCTCAGGTGACCTCAGGACAAGAAAGCATCTACACAGTTCAAGTGTGTAGATTTCACTACATAACAAGTGTAGACAATTGTCTTCCAACTAATATTTATCTGTCTTTAGTGGACATGCAAATTTCATCTTTAAATCCATAAGTAAGTTTCCTTAGATATCATAGCTTTTGTCATCTTCCATGAGAAATGATAAGGAAGAAACACAAGAAAAATTTCAGAATATGGTTTTCATTTTATAAATGCTAATGCATTAAACTTGTCATACACGAAAACAAATAGTATTTTATTTCAAGTATTTTTATTTGAATTATGTATATGAATTGGAAGTTGTAACTGATCGATTATTTTTCATTGTGTCAGAGGTGTTTTCACTGCACAAGGTCAATGGGTCACCTCATTATTACAACCAATACAGTCCAAGGAACGGTTTGTCCTCACATCTGTGTTATACTTTGCTGTGTGGAGTCTGCATTTTTGTGATTCTTAAAGCTACTGGTGAGGTGGGATGAGTGCACTTGCTTCCTGTGGCAATGAAGATTGCCTGTGCTTCACAAAACGAGAGAGAGGGAGGGGGAGAGAGAAAGAGAGAGAGCGAGAGAGCTTGAGATTGAGATTGAGATTACAGAGAGGGTTTTTGAATGAGCAGCAGAGAGAGAGTAGCGTTGCTTTTTCCTTGCACCCCAGCAAAGAACATTGTGCAGGTCTTTTCTTGTAAATCGTCCTAGAATTTTACACAGAAGGTCTCTTTCTTGACCCTGCGTTTGAAACACTGAAAGAAGAAATGCGAAAGCCTTCAGGAAGTGTTTGGAACAGCATGCAAGAAATTTCACGTTAATTAATACTTGAAAAAGTGTTCAGATGTTGCCTCTGACCACCTCCGCTGGCAGTGAGTGGGGTATTTGGTATAAGAGGAGAACCTACCTGGAGCAGGGTCTCCATTTGGCGATAATTGGATCTCAGTTGTGGTAGCTTATCCTACCAGGGTCAGGCCAGTGTTGTTAAAGAGAGGAAATTAAATGCCCCAACCAGAAAGTCTCAGAATACATTAAGGTTGTGACAGAAGCTAATAATAAGGAAATTCACAGTGAAGCCGACCTCCCAGCCCTGCATTCAAAGGGACACATAAAGGAAGTGGTTTAGAAGACACCCTGTCGTGCTTCGGTATTAACCTTACTATAAATTTCCTTGTTTGCCTTAGCTTGGGTTACAAGCCCAGCATTTTTTGAATGCCCTTGTAGGTACGGGAACTTCCTTTGTTTTTCTTACAAGTTCCATGCTAAGTAAGAGGACTTCTGTAATCAGTAATCGCCTATTACGTTTTCCATATTATGTAATTTCACAATGAAAGACAAAGTTATCCATTTTCTCTCAAGTACCTATCTTGTCTCATATCACAATACCTGCTTTGTGTCATAAAACATTCTTCCCGGGGTCTGGTAAAACTGGTTAGGCAGGTTCCTCGGTGGCAGTGGCTCATGCATGGAATGCCAAGGATATCCACATATGAGCAGGTTTATTCATTAAAAACCAGAGGCTGCAGGTTTTTTTTTTTCTTTAACATTCAAAAGTAGCATGAAAAAGGTGTCTGGGAATTAAACAAAAGCACCTCAAGTGTTTAGTGATCCCAGAGAACAGGGCCAGGCTCTAGAGCTCACTGCGAACTGCAACCCCAGGACTGCAGCCTGCTTGAGGGTAACCTTTTCGCTTACAGGTGGCCCATGGGACTTGAGCCTTTGGCTTTATCTTATTTTTAACATATCGAAATGATTCAGAACTTGGTGTGTGAGTGTTATTGCATTCATTTGCTGCCTGAAATGACGTGGCTTTTGTTTTGAAAGTCCCACGGGAGCATGCCATTTTATCCTATTTTGCCTTCACTGTGAAGGTGCCTGTGAAATACAAAGCTGTGAACCCTAAGTCCTTTACCCCAGCTTTAAACTATTTTGTATGACAAAAATGGAAAAGAAGGACAGTCAGGTAAAAAGTTGGAGGCAAAATTCCTCAGCTCCCTTTGCTGTAAAACAACGTTTGGTCAACACCGCGCGATGCTGGCAGCCCGCTCCGGGTAAACAGCCTCTCCGGAGATCACTTTCCACAGCAGCAAGGCTAGAGAAGAGCTTAGTGTCCACGCCAGGAACGAAATTCCAGCTCCCAAGTATTTGCATAGGGAAACATTTTCAGATTCATATCCTGGCATGCTAAACCTCTTGGTGTTTATACATGCTTTTGCAATGAGTCTTCAAACTTTGTTTTTTGACTAGATATGTTAAAACCTACAATTAGTGGGACATGAGAGGATAAAATAATCATAGCAATAAGGAGAATTTTGCTCATTATTTCCACTTAAAATTATGCTTAGCTCTTAAAAATTACAAAAAAAAAAAAAAAACGGAACAGCCTTGGTAAGAGCATTTGGAATTTTAATTTTACATATCTCCAGATTTATACCCCAAATTTGTCAGGCTCTATTTTTTTTGAATATTTTTTAAAATTTATTTGACAGGTAGAGTCATAGACAATGAGAGGGAGAGACAGAGAGAAAGGTCTTCCTTCCATTGGTTCACCCCCAAAAGGCCACTACGGCTGGTGCTGCGCCAATCCGAAGCCAGGAGCCAAGTGCTTCTCCTGGTCTCCCATGTTGGTGCAGGGCTCAAGCACTTGGGCCATCCTCCACTGCACTTCCTGGCCACACAGCAGAGAGCTGGACTGGAAGAGGAGCATCCGGAACTAGGACTGGTGCCCGTATGGGATGACTGCGCCGCAGGCAGAGGATTAACCAAGTGAGCCACGGCGCCGGCTCCAGGCTCTCTATTCTTGATAAGTGGGAGCCTGGTAGGGGATTGGGCCAGGGCTGCACCAGATTTTTGCCAGCATTGTAACTTCATCCTTTCACCTGTCAGCTCCATCCTCCTACCTTCCCAGGATACACTTGTGTCTCACATGGGACCAGGAAGGAGGCACCACCATGACAGTATGAAAGTTAAATTCCACGTGGAGGAGCCATAAAAATCCCAGAAAGCTTCACAGGTGCTAAGAGCCCACCCTGTTTGTTGATCCACCACCCCACCTCATAAAAGCGGCCGGCAGTGAGGGAGAGGCCCACTTTTGCCCTTGGCCTGCTTGGGGCCCTTGTCTGTCTTCCTCTTTCTCTCCTGAAATGCAATGCTCTGGCCCACTCATGAAGGATATCTGTGGGGAGCGGCCCATGCTCTGTGTGAAAGTATGTCCTCTCCCTTTCGTAAATACTGTTCTCCCTTGTGCACTGTGTATAAGCCTTTGTTTTGAATTCTTTTCTCTGTGGGGCAAGAATCTGAAGTAAAGATTAAGGTGCCTAGGCAGGAATCACTTTGACAGCTGGGGAATCATTGTCTAGGACACCACATAACAGATTCTCCATCCTGGCTGTCTTTCTCCCTCTCACAGGCAATTTCAGCTACATTAGCCCATGGGACACCAAGTCTAAGCCTTCACAAGAATGCACGTGAAGAGTTAAAAATGGCGGTAGATAGACACACCTCTTGATACCCAACTCATCCTAAAGTATCTGAATTCTAGATATTGGGGAAATGGAAGAGCTTTCTAACGGAGTATGATTTGATGGTTCAAATTAACAGAATGTGTCTAAGTTCCATGCTACTTTAGTGCCTGTGAATTCCACTGCACAGGTAATTCATAGAAGACTTACCTGAATAATTATCTTGAAAAGAAGTCACGAATAGCTGTCATTTCAGACTCACTCAGTTGCTTTCTGTGGTCCAAAGAGGACAGCTATTATTATCCATTTTCTGCTCCTTTCTCAAATGTTCTGTTCTTTTTTTTCTCTGTACTTACAGCCCCTTAATTTAGGGACCCAAGATACAAGCCAGCTTTAGTGCTTCCATCTGAGCCTGGGGGGGTTCTTGAGAGAAACTGTTCTAATATGAGAGGAATCAAGCAATTTTATATTCATTTTGTCACTAATTCATACACTGCATATTTTTAAAAAAGCTTCTCTATGACAGATAAAAAGCTGTTATTTCTTTCTCTCTCGTTCTTCAGTATATTATGTGAAACATGGTTCATGCATCCTTTCAACAAATAGTTATTGAACACTTCACTTCATGCCAGTATTTTGCTAGTGCTAGGAACTCAAAGAAAGATAATCCACTTACTAAATGTGCTTACGGGATATTAATGCCCTAGTCCATTTGGGCTGTTATAACAAAATGCCATAAACTGGGGAGCATATAAACAACAGAATCTTATTTTTCACCGCTCTGGAGGCTGGCAAGTTCAAACAAGGTCCTGGTAGATCTGTTACCTGTCAGGGCCACCTCCCAGGTTCATTTCATTGACAGAGTCTTTTTGCTGGGTTTTCTGATGGTGGAAGGGATGAGGAGGCTTTTCCAGACCATTTGATAAGGACACTAATCCCATTCATTAGGGCTCTGTCCTCCTGATTCCCTCCCAAAGGCCCTACTTCTTAATAGCATCACCTTGAACGTTAAATGAACTTTGGGTTTACACAGACATTCATAGAAATGTGCACATGCTAATATATGCTATGTTTATGCATTATTATGCATATGAGTAGTCTTCAAAAATTTCATAGACTGCATATTATGAAAAAGCTATGCTTGCATTTCAAAATTTAATTCAACATCAACTTCTTTTTAAAAGTTTACATATTTATTATTTGAAAGGCAGAGATACAGAGAGAGAGAGGGATCTTCCAGTCACAGGTTTAGTCCCCAAATAGTAGCAATAGCTGGCGCTGGGCCAGACTGAAGCCTGCAACTCCTTACATGTCTTCCATGTGAGTGGCAGGGACACAAGCATGTGGGTCATCTTAAGATGCTTTTCCAGGAACATTAGCATGTAGCTGGATTGGAAGTGGAACAGCTGGAACTCAAACCAACACTCATGTGGAATTCTGGCGTCAAAAGCAGTGATTTAAATTGCTGTGGCACAATGCTGACCCTCGACTTGTCTTTTAATTCCATTGTGGGAATCTTGTATTTTCATAAGGGGCCGGTGCTGTGGCATAGCTGGCATCCCACATGGGTACTGGTTTGAGTCCTGGCTGCTCCTCTTCTGATCCAGCTCTCTGCTATGGCATGGGAAATCAGTAGAAGGTGGCTCAATGTTTGGGCCCCTACACCCACATGGGTGAGCTGGAAGAAGCTCCTGGCTCCTTGTTTCAGATCTGCCCAGCTACGGCCATTGTGATCATTTGGGGAGTGAAACAGCAGATAGAAGATCTCTCTGTCTTTCTGCCTCTGTCTGTGCCACTCTCTAACTCTGCCTTTCAAATAAATACATACATCTTTAAAAAGAAGAGAACTTTCATGAGATAACTTGTTATCTTTACAAAGGAGACTTCTAATATTAAGATTTCCTTTCATACCTAATATCATGATATTGCCAAGTAAGTATGTCAATGTTGATGATGGAGATAGCAGGGGTGCCACTAGTCTGGTGTTCATTCTAAAGAGTGGGTAGCAGCACAGAAGGTAAAGACAGAACTGTTAGCAATTGAGGGGTAGTGATATATAAGATAGAGAAAAAGAATTACAGAAAAAGAGAGGGCTACAGAAACCCTGAACAATCAAAATGGTGTCAGAAAGGGATGCCACTAGGTTTTAAGGGAACTAAAGCCATTAATAGACACTGGCAGAGAAAATAAATTGGCACCTTCATTTTTTAATATATCTTCTAAAAATCAATCAGCATCTATTGACACTTGTCAACCTTTTCAAGTTTTCTATATTACAAGTAAGCTTAGTCACAAGAGTAGTGGGCATCTATTGATTTAAAGTTTTTGAAAGTGAAAGTTCAGATTGGTGTGCTGGGAATCAGAGTAGAGAGGTTCTGCAGCCTTTGGTGGCCTCCATCAGGTTGTAGGACCATGACTAAGTGCATCTCCTTGTAAAACTGGTCTGATAATCCAAGAACTTGAACTAGAGCATGTTAGGATCTAAAATGTCCAAGACCTCTGTTTTGGGAGCATGGCAATTGTCTCAGAAATCAAATTTTGCTTTTTAGGGAATGTTATGATCAAATGCTTTTACCCCTCTATAATGCACATGTAGGACCTTAACTCCCAAGGTGAAGAGAAGGGACTTTGAGAGGGAGTTCAGCCATGAGGGTTAAATGCTCACCGATAGGAAGAGTGGCCTTGTACAGAGGCTTCAGGGAATGACTTTGTCCCTTGTCAGCCCTTCTGCCTTGTGGAGACATAATGTTAATATCCTCCAGAGGAGGCAGCTGTAAGGTGCCAAGCTGGAAGCGGAGAGCGAGCCCTGACCAGACACGGCATCTACTGGTGCCTTAATCTTGCACTTCCAGCCTCCAGAACTGTGACAAGTAAGTTTCTATTATTTATAAATCACCAAGCCTAAGGCAATTTATTAGAACCACAGTGATTTCTCTCATTTTTATTGGGGCCTTACAATATTTTGTGTAGTAGATGTAGCCTTTACAAACATTATTTGACCCATAAAACATGTCTGGTTAGTAGAATTATCTTATTTTACTACCTTAATAACCTGAGTTTCAGAGAGGTCAAATAGTTTGTCTAAGACTCCCCAGATGGAAAGTGCCAGAATTGGTGGTAAAATCCAGATGTTCTTCCATAGTGCCAATGAAGAGACCAACTTCATGCCATAAACTACACAGCTAGGCATTTTTAGACCAGGACTTATCTATTTCTGGTACTTTCTTGTGTTCTGAATAAACCTTAGTAGAGACAAGAAACTATTTAATAGCTTTAGGTGGGCTCAGAAGGACCCGTGGTGTCTTGATTCACAGGGAGATCATTATTCTTTGTTGCACTGAGAGATTTTACTAGTTGACTCATAACTAGGACATTCGGTGACAAAGTCAGGGTAGACCAATTTGTTATCATGGGATTGTTGAGACAAAAGGGCATCAGAGAGAGCAGAGGTGAAACTTCTGAGCCACGGCTTCTAGATGTTTATTTGCTGCTCTCCTACATTTGTCAAATGCTTTGTCCTGAGTGTATGATTTCTTGGTGATAACTCCTGAACTGCTGTAAAATGCTTTCAGAGCTGGAGATAAAAGGAACTCTGTCAGAACTGATAATGCAGTTGCTATGTTTGAAGTTATAAATGCTTTTATTTTTGCAATTGTCCTTCCCTGATATTTTAGGGACTTGATTGGTCACAGTTACCTTTGGATGATGTTTACTGTGGATTGATATATTAGTTATTAAGTTTTTATTGTCACATAAAAATTCCCATTTACTCAAGAAAGGGACTATATATAAATCAGAAGTGAATAAAATAATGGTTTTAGTGGCTGTAATTTATTGACATTATGACTTTAATTAACTTGTTCAAATGATTGGATGAGCCTACCCACATTATGAATGGTAATCTTCTTTATTCAAAGTCTGCTGACTGAAATGTAAATCACATCAAAAGGATCCCTTCACAGCAGCATGTAGACTGGTATTTGGCCAACCACCTATGCATTATGGCCTAGACAAGGTGACACATCAAATTCCCCAACACAGCCTTTGTATTGGATTTCACTCATTCGTGCACGATGCTTACAAGACTTCTCCATGCTATTGCATGCCTTATTGGCACTTTACTCTTTTGTATCATTGAGTTGTACTCCAGGGTATGACCAAACTTCAGTTCTCCACCTGTTTATCAGTCAATGCATGTTAGATTTTTGTTTCAACTTTGTCTAAAGTGAGAAATAGTGCTATGAACTAGCACCAATGGATGGCTCTTAATGTATGATTTTCCCTCACATTAAAATGTGACTAAGTGTCCTCCATATACTGCTGCATACAAATAGTGAATATTTATATTTTCCTTTACTGTTTACAAAGTATGTTCATATTTGTTTCCTCGTCTGATTTTTACCCTAAGTATTATTCCAACTGTAAACATGCAAAATCATACCTTCTAAATATACTTGTATATGCTACCTCATTTATTAGGTACAGCAATTTCATGGTTTAAGCACTTAAGTCCAGTTTTAGATGAAAAATGTGACATTTACGGATATGTACGGCCTTGTCTATGGTGACGAGAGTGGGAAGTTACAGAGTGGAGTTCCAACCAGACCTTGTGAACCCTGTTCACTGGTCATAGTCAAGGCCATGCCCAGAAAATGATAAAATTGCAATAAAGCATTGAAAAGAGGCCTGGCTGATGCTCAACCAACCTGAAAAATTAATTTTCCTGAATGAGAAAGAACAAAGTCTTTACGAATCATGCCACATTTCAGGATTGGAAAGATTCAGTAAGTGATCTAAATTAACTGAAACAGTGCACTTAAACAGTGTGGCCGCTTCAACGGGTAGCATTAGCACAACCCTCCTTCTCATCCAGCATCTTCTGCACTTTCTTACAGGGCTGGGAACACGTGCTGAGCAGAGCACTGACGTGTGCTGGAAATGCACACAGGACAGTGCAAGCCTCCAGCCAGCCCTGCGGGTGCTCTCTGGTGTCTTGCCTGGGGCTCCCTGCCCTGGACAGCACTGAAGTCTGCAGTCCTCATTAGCAGTGGCTTCTGGGATTGGAGGAGCTCCTAGAGGTTGCTACAACTCTGGAGCAGACAACCGCTAACGTCCCATAGTAATTCAGTGTTTGCGTGATTCCTTTGCATGGCTTGGACATTCAGAATATTCACTCATTCAAAAAAATACTAACGTTAGAAGCAGTTATCTCTTATTTACCTATATTTTCATAGATCAATATTTGATGGGCTTAATATTTTATAGAATTACAAAGTATTTAATATATAAGATTAGCCATACAATGGTTTTCCCATTTTGACAGGTGTTTTATATACCGTGTTCTAAGCTTCAATCGCCTTTAAGGTAGATACTAATATTTGCAGGTGCAAAGAAGCAGCAGTGAGGTCCCCGAAACAGGGCACGTTGTTCCGATGAGCTCCTAAGTGGTTGAGTTGCAGCTAGCACTTAGGTGTGTCTGACTCCCAAAGGCACCCTCCAGCTCTGCAGAGGGTTTTGCAGCCGTGAGACAAAGGGAGGATGTTCTATGAGTGCTTCTGTATCCTGCCGTCTCTGGCACAGTTTCTTGCCCTGTGGTGGCAGTGTGGATGTTGCCATGTGCAATATGCAGTCGAGGGATAGGCTCTGTGCCAGTGAACCTGCATGCACAAAACAGGCGTTTTGGCCTTGCATTGCACCCTGGCAACCCCTGCTCTAAATTTCTGTTCCTTTTGCTGGGAGGGGGAGTGTCTTCCAGCCTTTTTAAGTCATTGGATAAGTGAGGATTTTTTTTTTTTTCTTTTTAACTTAATGGTTCTTCAAGATTAGTCTGAATAACTACTGTTGAATAGATGGCACTGGAGTAGCTCCTATATATAGGAGTGCGGGAAGATGGGGGAAATGTCTTCCTTGACAATGGGGGTGGATCTAAGATCTCAGAACATCGCGTTAACTGAACAGACAGCCTAAAAGTTAAAACATGAAGACAAAAGCTAGACCACATGATCCTCTTTAATTCTCTGAAAAAAGATACTTCAGAATCTGTATAAATCTTCACTTTAGGTTTTTATTCTGTGAGTGGTTCATTAGGACAATTTATTAGCTAGTTTCATTTTTTAAATTTATTTATTTGAAAGGAAGAGTTACAGAGGGGCAGAGGCAGAGAGAAAGAGAGAGGGAGGGGAGGAGGGAGAGAGGGAGGTCTTTCATCTGCTGGGCCACTCCCCAAATGGTGCAATGGCTGGAGATGGGCCAATCTGAAACCAGGAGCTTCCTCCAGGTCTCCCAAGTGGGTGCAGGGGCCCAAGGACTTGGGCTATCCTCCTCTGCCCTCCCAGGGCACAGCAGAGAGCTGGATCAGAAGTGGAGCAGCTGGGACTCGAACCGGCATCCACATAGGATGCCAGTTCCACAGGTAGCGGTTTTACCTGCCACACCACAGCGCTGGCCCCTAGCTACTTTCTTATAGCTGTAACATATTATCACAAATGACAATTTTGTTCTAGAGACTGATAGGAGCCAAGTGCTTGCTGGGGCTAGGGGTGGAGGGTGGGAGAGGAAGGGGTGGGTAGAAGTGCCGAATAGATGAGTAATGTTACTCAGTTTCTTTTTGGGTGAGGAAAATAATCTAAAATGAATAATGGTGATGATGGCCCAACTCTGACCAAACTAAGATATGGTGCATTATATATGTATATAAATGGGTAAATTGTATGATATATGAATTATATCTCAATGTCTACTTTTTTAATTATTTTTTAAATTTTTTTTTATTTTTGACAGGCAGAGTGGACAGTGAGAGAGAGAGACAGAGAGAAAGGTCTTCCTTTGCCGTTGGTTTACCCTCCAATGGCCGCCGTGGCCAGCGCACCACGCTCATCCGATGGCAGGAGCCAGGTGCCAGGTGCTTTTCCTGGTCTCCCATGGGGTGCAGGGCCCAAGCACCTGGGCCATCCTCCACTGCACTCCCGGGCCACAGCAGAGAGCTGGCCTGGAAGAGGGGCAACCGGGACAGAATCCGGCGCCCCAACCGGGACTAGAACCCAGTGTGCCGGCGCCGCAAGGCGGAGGATTAGCCTGTTGAGCCACGGCGCCAACCAAATGTATGGCCTTAGAGCCCTACAGGTGGGCAGTCTTGGTGGACTACAGCAGACCAGTGCTCCTCCTGCAGGCTGGGGGTGGGCAGTGCTTGCCTCCTCTCCTCCATGTTGCCAACACCCCTTGGCTACTGGCCCCATGCTCTCTTCCACTTGATCATGGTCTGTGTTGTCATGCTCATCTTTTGCCTCTTTCTTGTGAGGACCTTGGTGATTACATTGGGCCCACTGGACTAGGTCAATGTATTTCCCCATCTCAGACCCTTACCTTACCGGCAGCTGTTTTGCCTAGTGGTTTAGTCACTGGTTGGGGTGCCCGTCTCCCACATTGGAAAGCCAGGGTTGGTTACGTGGCTGCGACCCAATTCCAGCTTCCTGCTCATGTGGACCCTGGGAGTCACAACGGTGATGGAGGGTAGCTCTCCCTATGTGTCTCACTCTGTCTCTCAAATAAGTACATTTTAAAAATCTTATCATAACCATGTCTGCAAAGTCCCTTTGCCATGTATGGTAACATTCACCACTTCAGATTAGGACATGTTAGGGGAGCATTGTCCTATCTGCTATACTGAGGCTGATGAGCAGTGTGGGGGAGACTGGAGTAAGGCTGTTCCTGCAGAGCGTATGGCACCTTCTGGCTGGGAAGCCTGTTGAGTAGGCAGTCCAGCTGCCTTAGACCTGTGTGTTTCACGAGAAGTAAGGGTGAGCATGTCTAAGGCCTTTGCACCTGGCTGAGCATACAGGAACACGGTGATGGCGACGCTGCCTTCATTTGAGTTTGAGTGTTTTCAATGTTCTGGCATCCTCCTAGTCTCTTTTAGCCAAATAATTTGTAATGTTCCAAATGTAGCCATTGTTATAAGGAAACGATTTGAAGGTGATTCTCATGGTGATGGTATTTAGCACCTAGTGCAAAGATTTCTTAGGTTTGCTTCTTTGCAGGACTGTATGGAAATGTGCAAAGTTTCCCTTTATTATTATTATTATTTTAGATTTTATTCATTTGAGAGGTAGAGAGAGAGAGAGAGAGAGAGAGGTCTTCCATCTGCTGCTTCACTCCCCAAATGGCTGCATCGGCCAGAGCTGGGCTGATCTGAGGTCAGGAGCCAGGAGCTTCTTCTGAGTCTTCCATACAGGTGTAGGGCCCAATCACTTGGGCTGTCCTCTACTGCTTACTCAGGCCATGTCAGAGAGCTGGATCAGAAGAGGAGCAGCTGGGACATGAACCGGCTTCCATAGGGTAATGCCAGTGCCTCAGGTGGAGGTTTAGCCCACTGTGCCACAGCGCTGGCCTCAAGGTTCCCTTTCAAAAGGATCTGTATGAAAACCCTCCATGCTATCACAGTTGTAGAGTCAAATTTGAAGAGCACTGTTACCCACCCTCTAATTGTTGAGTCCCACTGCAGGATTGGTTTACTGCTCTTAGATCTTCCAGAATTCTGTGGAAAATACCAGGTAAGGATATTATCATCATGCAAACCATCATCTGAGGATGCTGCTCTGGCTTATACCAGACAAATCAGGTGCTGCTTTTTTTTTTTAGGTTTTATTAATTTATTTGAGAGGCAGAGTTACATATAGTGAGAGGGAGAGACAGAAAGTTCTTCCAACCACTAGTTTGCAACCTAATTGCCACCAACAGCTGGAGCTGGGCAGATCCGAAGCCAGGAGCCTGGAGCTTCCTGGAGCTTCTTCAGGGTCTCCCATGTGAGTGCAGGGGCCCAAGTACTTGGGCCATCTTCTACTGCTTTCCCAGGCCATAGCAGAGAGCTAGATTGGAAGAGGAGCAGCTGGGACTAGAACCGGCACCCATATGGGACGCCAGCGCTGCAGGCAGAGGATTAACTTACTGCGTCACAGGGCTGGCCCCTACGCATGCTGTTCTTTGTACAGGAATATTTAGACCCACTAAAAGCAAAATGATAGACTCTTGATTCCAAAGGCTTCTCAGGAGAAATTCTGGGGACGTTTCAGTAAATAACCATTTATTCCAGTACTCAGGTGGACTTGGGGAGAGTCTCCGTGTGGAAGCATCTCACCCCTACATGGAGGGGCTCGCAGAGTCATGAACATGGTATTTGATATTACAATCCTGAAATTGCTTCTGTGCACCACACTGGCTGATCGGAGATTGGTGTGAAGGTTGGAGCGGGGTCTCCCAGTTGGGGCTGAGAGCCAGATGAAGGCTGTGATAACAACTTGAGGCTGTGTCTTTGGCTGCAGAGAGTGTGAAGGATGGAACCACGGTTTTGAAAGCTTCAGTCTTCAGATCTTTCCATGAATAGTTACTCACGGGCACCGACACCTGTGCTGATGAGTCACTTTCCAAGTGCAGAATTCCTTCAGAGGAGGGTATTCCCACCTTGAGCACCAGGAAGCCAGACGTAGGTTAGATTTAAGAACTGGCTGACTGTAAGGGTTGTTAAGTCCTGAGCCGGTTGTTGAAGGAGATGGTGAATTCTTCATGGAGGGCTTTACTGATGGTTTGGATGTAGCCTTGCCTGAAGGCAAAAAGTATTCTTAATGTGTTGAATTTGCATGTTTTGGATTTCGAGAGATCTTTGAGAAAGTCCATGAGAGGCTGATGGGGCCAAATAAATATATATGGCAGCAGCTACAGCACTGTGGATCAGTGGTGCTCCACAGCTCTCTCCTTGGTCTGGAAGAGAAGAATGAAGTCATTTTCAAACCTTACAAGGGCTTTTCACCTCTCAGGTATTAAATCTATAGCCCAGGAACAAGGGGACCCAGAGGTTCCTCAAGGTTTAGACTATAGGAGATCTCCGTGCTGGGCCAGCCTTAGACAGTGCTGAATTGAGGAGGCCCAGGGTGTTTGAGACAGAAGCCTTGTTAGCCATGCTGCCATCTGAGCTCCAAGCCGGAAGAACAGGTGCAGTCTGCAGGAGTAGGCCACAGTCCTAAGCTGTTCAGTCCGCAGGGAGGGAGAGGGGTGAGCATGACTAGGGAGGAAGGTCAGGCCAGCAGCCAGACACGTGCTGTTCCCGAGTCTTAGACATAGTGGCCTTGTTAGTGTTATCCCAGAAGGGAGCAGTCCTCCGGAAGGGAAGGGTGCTGGCTGTCTCTGAGATAAAGGACGGGTGCCCGTGGTCGGGGGGCTCACTGTTCTTCAGTCGTCAGCGCTTACACAGCAGAACAGCCAGGTGTGCGATTTGAGGGCTTACCTTGTCAGTGCAGCCCATTGTGCGCATCTCATTCTTGATCAGAGCCCACAATGGCAGCCAGATACTGTTTCACATTCTTTATGGATAAAACCAAAGAAGGTGTGCTTGCATTTGTGGCCTACATAAAGCTAGGGGCAGCCAAGACAGTGGGTGCCTGAATCAGAGGCTAAAATGATGCCTACAAAGGCAACAAAGAGAAAGGCGAAACTCAACGGCATTATGTGTAACATCTTATAATTCAGCTTTTAAAAATTAATTGCGTGGGAGCCGGTGCTGTGGCACAGTAGGTTAAAGCCACGGCCTGCGGTGCTAGCATCTGATATGGGCTCCAGTTTGAGTCTGGCTGCTCTACTTCTGATTCAGCTCCCTGCTAATGTGCCTGGGAAAGCAGCAGGGGATGGCTCCAGCCCTTGGGCCCTGCCCTGACCTGGGGATGAAGGTCCTGGCTCCTGGCTTCGGCCTCGCCCAGCCATGGTCGTAGCAGCACTTTGGGAAGTAAACCAGTGGTTGGAAGATCTCTCTCCGTCTCTCCTTCGCTTTCTCAGTAAACTCTGCCTTTCAAATACATAAATAAACCTTTAAAAAATAATTAAAATTGATCACATAGTAAAAGACTCTGATCACTGCTTATCCTGTGAGGTCAATACTCCGAGTGTAGAATCAGGAGAGAGGGTACCTAGTCAAAGGAAGCTGCTGGATTGTGCAGTGGTTGACAGTTGGTAGGCACTCAATGAACATGCATGGATTAAATATAAAATCCAAAGGGTAAATTTCCTAGCATTTCTTCAGTTTCTATAGTAATTCAACATTTTATAATAATGTATCTGCCTTTCATTGACGAGTTTCTCAGAAGAGTTCCTCCGTGCACATTCACCTCTCATTATTTCCCTGGTCACTGAATAGCGAATACCTTAGCATGATCCCGCAGTCCTGTTCCTCTGCCCCCTGAAATGAATTTTATCCTGAGGAAAAATTGCTAGATGTAATTATTTTAATCTGATTATCCACAATTTTCTTCAGCACACACAATTCTCTGTTCCCTTTAACATAACTGACATTAATAATTGCATTTAGCTCCTGGATTGTACTGTAATATGTTATACTTGTTGACATGTACCTTTATAATCACTTTGCACTACAAGCTCAATTTTGTAAAAAATAAAATGTGTAATTGTTATATTTTGAGGAATATAAAATTACCATTATTATTAATTAGTTGTAGTCCTCAAATTTATTAATATATATATTATTGAAGTGAGTTCAGTGAAGTATTAAAATATTGTAAGAAGGATTCCAAACTGAATCTTATATGTAAACATAAGATTTTTTAATCCTTTTAAAACTAATTTTTTAAAATCTTTCATATGTAAGATTTTATTCTGAAACTTGATAACATGATCTTGTTTCTAGAAAAATTAGGCTAAAGTGACAGCCATCATGGAAAAAGACAAAACTTGCTACATATGTCATAATTACAAAGACGTATGTCGGTTTGTAGAAATAATATATCATGAGTCTTTGTAACTGTGCTGATAAACAATTCACTTGGGGCTGGCACTGTGGCGCAGCGGGTTAACGCCCTGGCCTAAGGCATTTGCATCCCATGTGGGCGCTGGTTCTAGTCCCAGCTGCTCCTCTTCTGATCTAGCTCTCTGCTATGGCCTGGGAAAGCAGCAGAGGATGGCCAGGGCCCTTGGGCCCCTGCACCCATGTGGGTGACCTGGAAGAAGCTCCTGGCTCCTGGCTTCAGATCAGCACACCTCCAGCCATTGCTGCCATCTGGGGGAGTGAACCAGTGGATGGAAGACCTCTCTCTCTGTAACTGTCTTTCAAATGAATAAAATAAATTAAAAAAAAAATTCACAACATTCACTGTACCATAAAGGCTTAATTTATATCATTCAACAATGTTTATTTTTAAAATACTTATTTATTTTCCTCCACTTGAAAGAGAGAGGGGGAAAAAGAGAGAGAGAATCTTTGCTGTTTTACTCCCCAAATATCTACAATATCCAGGGCTGAGTCAGGATAAAACCAGGAGCTAGAAACTTCATCTGACTATTCCATGTGGTGGCAGGATCCCAAGCACTTGAGCTATGGTGTGCTGTCTTCCAGGATGTATAGTAGGAAGCTGAATCAGAAGTGGAGGTCCCAGGACTTGAACCAGCACTCTGATATGGGATGCAGGTGTCCTATGCTATGGTTTGGCCCACTGAGCTACAACACCCACACCAGGCAGCAACATTTAGACATAAATAAGTATTGAGACTGTGAAGGGATCAGCAACTTTCTAAGTTATTACTAGGAATCCACGGAGAATATATGATATTAGGTCTTTCTTAGGATAAAACTCTCGGGATATGAAGGAGGAAATCATTCCTGCATACATAATAAACTTCCATAAAAGGCAAAGAAAGAAGTGGAGAGAAACAAAAAGTGGTTTAGGAAAATGGAAAACCAAAAGGAACTTTGGATTGACTGTGGTGGACCTGAGTCCAAGTTAATCTATGATTAAATACTTCCGCATAGGATGACTGGCTTTTGCTGATGCCCTATGGACTCACTTTGGATGTGGAAATGAATAAGACAGTGTTCCTAAGGGAGAATCTAATAAGCAATGGTCTATTTAGATTTTCTAATGAGTGCTTTGTGGAGGATAAGCAGAGTCTCATTGGAATATGGACACTCGACTTCCCAACTCAACCTCAAAGCTCTGATGATGCTTCCCAGAGAAGGTGGTGAGGGAAGTGGTAGTTGAATCCTGAATAACCCTGGGAACTAGTCTGAGAGTGGAAGTGATGGGAGTGGAGTCAGCCAATGTAAGAGAAAAGGGCTCTGTATGAAGGGGGACCATATGCAAAGTAATCCAGAATGTTCACGGGACTGCAAGTTAGATATGAATCACAGGGCTGGCAGATGCACGGCAACGCAAAAATATTTGTGGCTATAACTAAATAGCAAAGGGGGCCGGTGCTGTGGTGTAGTGGTAAAGCTGCTGCCTGCAGTGCCGGCATCCCATATGGGCACCGGTTCGAGTCCCAGCTGCTCCACATCGAATTCAGCTCTCTGCTATGGCCTGGGAAAGTAGTAGAAGATGGCCCAAGTGCTTGGGTCCCTGCACCCGCGTGGAAGGCTTTGAAGAAGCTCCTGGCTCCTGGCTTTGGATTGGCACAGCTCCAGCCATTGCCGCCATTTGGAGAGTGAACATCGGATGGGAGACCTCTCTCTCCTCTCTCTCTCTCTCTCTCTCTCTCTACCTCTCTACCTCTCTTTCTCTGTGTAACTCTGACTTTCAAATAAATAAATAAATAAAACTTTTTTAAAAAAGGGAGCAAAGGGGTCTTGAGGCTTCAGGTGTAAATAAAGTTATTAATTGTCAACTCAATAGAGAAAATATCCTGGATTATTCCGTTTGGCCCAGTAGAGTGGAAGAAGAGATCAGAGTGAAGTGTTGAAGGACACATCTGGTTGTTCCTGGCTTTAGGGATGCAGAAAGGGGTAAGGAGTACAGGAATGTGGGCAACCTCTGGATGGGCCAACCCCTGGAACCTCAAGAGGGGACTGCAGCACTGTCTGAGACTTACGTTGACATCTACCTCCAGGATGGTAGGATAATGAATTTATATTGCTGCTCAAACTCCCTCAGTTTGCAGCAATAGGAAGCTAAGATAAATGAAGACCATATCGGATATGCAAGACAAAAAAAGCAGGAGACCAGAAGGTCAGATGAGGCCATGTCTTGAAGCAAACTTGATCCTGTTGTAGTAAGGGGTTTATTCTGATGATCATGGGGGAACATCTGACTGATTTAAGTAGGGGAAGGCTATGATTGGATATGGATTTTAGAAACTCAGGCAACAAGAAGGATTAGACTTTTAAGAGAGAGTACATGGGTTTGGGAAATCTTAATGTGAATCATTATAGTAGCTTACTGATTGAGTGATGGTGTAGGCATAGTGGGGGTATGGAGAAAGGGCGGCATTGAGGAGAAGAGCCATGTTTTGAGTTGGAGAGCAGGTGAATGATGGGCAGTTCACTAAGATAAGAACAGAGCAGGACTGGGATTTGTAATGCACTGGGAGGGAGTTGATGGTATTCTCTCTGATGGGCACTTAGTTCCCAGAGAAGGAGGAGATCAAGTGGTCTGTTGAAAAATAATGAGTAAGATATCTGGAGTGAGGATTTGAGGAAATACAAAGGTTTGCATAATCATCTGTGAGGAGGAGTTAGGATTTCTGCTGATAGCAACTGTAGAGTTGCTAATGAGTGAGTGCTAGGCCTTTTGAACATCTCATTTCTCATCCCTGGAGTCCCTCTCATTCTGGGCCTGACTTGCTACTCTCATCCTTAAGCTCACAACCCAGAGGTGGTTTTTACTCCCAGGACTTCCCTGATAACTGAGGTTCCTGTGTGGACACCTGCTGTGGATCTCGCTCATGTACACCTGTTGCTTGTTCCTGCCTAACCCCACCTGCACCTTTTGCTGAAATCTGGAAACCTGTTCTCCTTTCAGGACCTGCTGTCTGCCCTGGGGTGGGATGTGTATCACACAGCCCTGCTTCCTCTCTGTGAGGCTGAACATGGCGGCCACTGGCATATCACAGTGATTCCTCCAGGCTGGATGTGAGCCTCTCCCAGCAAAGTGAGATAACCAACGACCAGGTAAACCTGGAGCTGCTGGGAACTGATTTTCTGTGGCAGGAATTAGGCAGGTGAAGGAAGCATGGAGTTCTGAAGTCATTATGTAAACGCTTGGATTCCAGTCTGAGCCTTAGGTCTGCTAGTCAGATGAGACAGTTTCCCCTCTTTGTCACTTGATTCAGCTTGAGTTTGGCTTCCATCACTTGCAGGCAAAAGATTTTTCACTAATCCAGAGTTTTCATCTGTGGCTCCTTGCCATTCCCCCTCACAGCACCTGTCATGCTCTGGAGTTGATCACCCACTGCTTGTTGTATTTGTTTTCTATGGCTGCTTAACAAAGGACCACAAACTGCTGGCTTAACACCCCACACGTTTATTCTCTCACAGTTCTGGAGTCTTGAAGTCCTAAAGCAGGATGTTGGCAGGGGTACCTCTCTCTCAAGGCTCCATGCCTTTATGTCAGCCTCTGGTGTGCTGCTGGCCTTTGGGTTTCCTTTACTTTTGAATGTGTCATTCCAAACTCTGCCTCGTTCTTCCCATGTCCCTGTTCACATCATCTTCCCTCTGTGTGTTTACTCAGCATTCTCTCTGTGTGTTTGAGGATGACAGTCATTGCATGAGGGCTCAACCTACTGCCGTGTAACCTCATGACAACTTGCATCTTAATTACACCTGCCAAGACACTATTTCCAAATAAGGCCACATTCATAGATACCAGGGGTTGTAACTTGAACATATCTTCTTGGAGGTACAGCTCACTGAGTTGCAAACTCACCAAGAGCAGAAAGCATGTCCATATTCTTTAGGGTTGCCTTCAAGTGCCAGCTCAGGGCCTGGACACAGAGCTCAAAAATCAATGGATTCCCACTGAAAAAGGGAAGGTAGAATTTCCACAAAAAGGCAGAGACCAGCAACATCCATGCTCTCAGTATCTCCAGTAAGGACCATTTCTGTAAATTGTCCAGAGCATTAAATAACCAGAGGCTTGAGAGATGGTGTGGTCTAGCATGACACCACATCAGTAGCAGGCACAGAATATGGGAGATGAGAAGCTGGAGCTATGTCATTCAGGAGTGTGTTCGCCATGAAGGGCAAATGAATGATAAGGCTGTTGGGGAAGAATGTTGGATTGAAGGAAGATATTTTAATGTCTGAATGCAAAAGTAAAGAAAGTTTTCCAAAGAGGAGGCTAAAGTCATATTCAAAGGAACAAGAAAATGGATAGACAACTGACCCGAAACTCTGACTCTTAAGATTCCTGGGGAGTCCTGACTTTGTGCCTGCACCACCCAAGCATGCAATGCTGCTGGGTGGGGTGCCTAGCCCTTCCTCTGGTGCCTCCCTGAGGTGTCACTATGAACCCACATTGTAGACGATCTTTTCCCCAGCAGACTCTCCTGCTTTCTCTTCCTTGGGTTGTGAGCAAGGTAGCAATGTAGATGGCATCTGTTTCCCTTTCGTTCTTTACTTTTCCTTTGATTATGGATATAATTAGCATTTAAAATAAAAATAAGTGTTCTCTATATTGTGGCTTTAATTTTTCTCATTTATCTTAACATGTGTGTTTCCTGCATTCTCTCTTACTCTTTCTCTCTTTGTCATAACTTTGGGGTGATCCACTGCAACAAAATTATTTAGTGGGGATGTCATCACTTGGTGGTAAGGTGCCTACATCTGTACTGTTTTGGCACACTTGATCATGTCCCTGAAATCTTCTGAGGCTCACATGCTGGGGTGTGATATCTACTTCTGGATCCATTTCTTCCCCTCCATACTCTAGATTTATACAATGTCAGAGTTGGAAGATAACGGTCATTGGGAAAAGACTTTGACCTCATGTCCAAGTCCTTCTGAGCCCTTCCTGATTGCCCGGGTGAGGTGGCCCAGGCTCACTGTGAACATTCCTGCTGTTGTGAATCACATGTTTTCAGATGACAGCTTATTCTGCTTCCAGATGGCTCTAATCCCTAAAAATTTATTTTTTGAATTGAGCTAAAACCTACCTCCTATAATTTTCACAAAGTGGTTTGTTTTCTGGGGCAATACAGAGAATTTAATCCCTCTTACTCTAAAAGCCCTTTAAGAATTTGAAGGCAGCTAGCATGTACCTCTTCTTCTCCAGTATAGCAGCCTCCATTTTTCAACAACGCTAGTTTTTCAATGGTTCTTCACGTGTCAAGTTTCCTTCTTTTCACTATCTTGGCTATATTTCTCTAAAAGCACCATATGTTGTCAGATTTTTCAGAAAGTGTAGGGACCAGAGTTGGAACAAAGCCCTCCAGGTATTGTTTGACTGCAGGAAGCAGAACAGAATATCATCTCCATTTTCTATTATCAGAGAAAATTGCTAGCAATTACACTCCTAGGATACGCCCCCCCTTTTTTTTCTGTAAGCTCTTCTCACCAACCTCAGTTTAGCCTTCTCATTTCTTACCTTGATCTCATTGTCTTGATTGATTCGATCATTCAATACAAATCTTCTGGGTATGTTCTGTCTAGTAGGGGTGCTGATGCAGTTTGGACCTAAAGAATGGTTCAAATCTACCTTTCTCATAAAAGAGAGCAAAGTGGAGTTGGAGTAAAATATAAGCAAACCATATTGAGGTGAAAAGTGGATGAGAAATAATACTATTTTAGAGAAAGGAAATATAAGAAAGGATAATGGAAATGTATTTAATTGATTAAGGCATTCATTTATCCATTGTATAGTGAATGCCTTGCCAGTTGCTTTTCTGAGCACTGAAGTTACAGTAGTGAACCCCAGAATGCACCTTTTCTCATAAGTATTATAATTCTGTCATGACAGGTGGAAAACCAATCCAGATACCAAGTCAGTGTGTAATAGCTTTTGTCTAGTACGAGGGTCTCCAGACTGTGGAACATTAGTCAACTCCAGCTGGCCACCTATTTCTATAAAAAGTTTTATTGGAACACAGCCACAGTTCTTTATCTATTGTGCATGGCTGCTTTCATTCTACCAAGTAGACTTGAATGCAGAAGCTGTATGGGTCTGGTAAGCTGAAATGTTTGCCAATCCTGATCCAGAAGAATAAGGCAGGGAGGCAGTGGTGGTTAGCCCTGGGGAGGGACAAAGAGGAAAATGTCTGTCCTTAGAGAATTGGTCAGAGGAAGCCATGCTGATACAGTGGCATTTTTTTAAAAATTTATTTGACAGGTAGAGTTATAGCCAGTGAGAAAGTGAGACAGAGAGAAAGGTCTTCCTTCCATTGGTTCATTCCCCAAATAGCCACAACAGCCATAGCTGTGCTGATCCAATCCGAAGCCAGGAGCCAGGTGCTTACTCCTGGTCTCCCATGGGGGTGCAGGGGCCCAAGCACTTGGGCCATTCTCCACTGCCCTCCAGGGCCACAGCAGACAGCTGGACTGGAAGAGGAGCAACTGGGACTAGAACCCAGTGCCCATATGGGAGGATTAACCAAGTGAACCATGGCGCCGGCCCCTTGATGCAATGGCATTTGAGATCTGAAGACCTGCAAGAGCAAGCCAGGTAGACACCCAGGGGAACACCATGCTAGGAGCGAGAGAAAATTCAAGAGCATGCATAAGGCAGAATGAATGAGGCCAATCACACAGGCCACTGTTAGGCCCCTCCAACTTCCCCTTTTTCTGCAGCCTGGATGCCTTCCACAGTGATGGTCTTTGCCTCATGATCTGGGAAGCCACAGGCAGGTTTGGAGCAAAGGACAATCTCATCTGTCTGCCTTCATGACAAAAGGATATAGGTGTGGAGCAGGGTAGATATGAGTCTACTACAAAGCAGGGCATGAACTAGGGTTGAAAAGCATGGCCAGATTCCAGATCTCCCAGTTGGAGCCATTTCTGATGACCTGGGGGTAGGTGATAGAAGGCTTATAGATAATTCCTTCCTAAAAGCTTTTTATTAGAAAATAATTTCAAACTTTTAGACTAAAGTCTAAAAAACTCCAAAGAATATTAATTATAACCCTTTATCTAGATTCACCTGTTAACATTGAATCCTCTTTCAAAAAATTATTATTTATTTGAAAGAAAAATAGAGAAGGAGGGAGGGAGGAAGGGGGAGAGAGAGGGAGAGGGAGAGACAGAGAGATACAGAGAAAGAGAGAGAGATTGATCTTCCATCTACTGCTTCACTCCCCAAATGGCCTCAACACCCAGATCTGAGCCAGGGTGAAAGCAGGAGCCTAGAGCTCCATCCTAGTCTCCCACATGGGTGGTGAGGCCTTAAGTCCTTGGCCCACCATCTGTTGCTTTCCCAGGTGCCTTAGCAGCTGGATTGGAAGCAGAGCAGCTGAGACTCAAACTGCCACTCTCATATGGGATGCTGGTGTTGTAAGCAGTGTGTCACAATGACAACCCCAACATAGAACCCTTTCCATGTCATATTCTCTTTCTATTTCTCTCTCTCTCTCTCTCTCTCTCTCACACACACACACACATACACACACTGACTCAAATTCGAAACTTTGAATGACATTGATGACTACACACATTCTCCAAGGGTCAAAGCCTCATAATGATCACTTTGGACTTCTCTAACTCATGTTTGACTAGACAGCATTATATCACTGTGTTCCATCAGACTGTGTACAGCCTTATTTCATAAAACTTGCAGTTGAACAAGTGGGGGTAAAGTAAGGGGCAAGGCTTGGCTTCATTGGTTAACCCATTTTAGAGAGCATAAAAGAATATTATCATTGATTATCGAGAATAAAGACCAGGGGTAAGATTCAATAAATACACGTTTACAACCAATTACTTATGGGTTTCGACTTAATTTGTTTCTTTGCTTAAAGCCAAACTTTGTCCTATAAACTAATGCATAGATGCTTTGCACATGAAACTTTTAATTACTTAGTAGTTCTCTCGGAAGAGAATCAAGCTCATGTTTCTTTGCTTCTCATCATAATCCTTGGATAAAGGCAAGCAGGATCCTTTTGAGAGATGAGGCTTTTGAAGGAAAATGCATATGTAATTGGTTGTGTGGTTTGGATGAGGAGGAAAGAGATTTAAAATTGGTGGGCTTCATTTAAGGTTTCAAGTGCAAGTTTTAATCAAGCACAGATCTTACAAAGCATAAAGGTCATGGCCAATGATTGGCTGTAATGTGGCTCAGAGAATGCATTTCAAGTGTAAAGCATTATCTTTACAGTTCCTTATTTTAGCCAGACTTAATGTAACTCAAAGCAGGGGAAAATATCAACTGAAACATGATACATTCGGCTTAGGTGTTCTTTCCTTTGCATAAAGATGGAAACAACACATTGCAATAGCCTGATTCTAATTGCCCATTTTCCCACTAAAATAAATAACATACTTTCACAAAGAAATGTTCTTTATTATTATTAGTTTACATAATGAGTTGTCCTCTCTGGAGCAGAAACTGAGTCATCTTTTGCAAATCAACTGAGACATCATTATTTTATTTCCTTTTATGAATCGACAACTCTATACATAAAGAATGAACTATTCATTGTAATTTCAAAGTGCCATTTCAAGATTTATGTTTTCAGATAGCTGATTCTTAAGGCTCAGGACACCACCTCTTTATATATTCATTAAATCTTGTTAATAAACATGCACTGAGCACTTGTAATTCCACATCATGTGTTTGAACTGTGGATGAGGAAGAAAGAGCTCTGCCGAACAGGAACCTGAAACCTGAAGCAGTGAATCTCAGCTGGGAGTGTTTGTCTCAGGGGGCATTTGACCATGTCCTGGGGTCGTTTTGACTGCCTTGACTTGTGTGTGGGGGGGTGCTACTGGTATAAAATGAGTGGAGGTCAGGGATGCTGTGAAATACCCCACAATGAAAAGGATCATCCCCTCTCTGTACCTACCCAACAGTGATCCAGTCAGTGCAGTGCCGGCCGTAGTGGCCATTAGTGGAGTGAACCAAGGGAAGGAAGACCTTTCTCTCTGTCTCTCTCTCACTGTCTATAACTCTCTCTGTCTTTCTCTCACTGTCTAACTCTGCCTGGCAAAACAAACAAACAAACAAACAAAAAGAGTGATCCAGTCTACAGACCAGTAGTGGCAAGACTGAGAAAGCCTGGTCCACAGGGAGCAAATCATTCACTTTTACAATTTAATAAAAGAAGGACTAAAATACTGCATTGTGTGCTGTCCTGACTTGGGGGAGGCAGCATCCGATCTGGACTATGGAGATGAGCATGTCCTGAACAGGGCATCCTGATAGTTGAAAGGCTTGAATGTTGAGGAGCAATTCACTGGACTAAAGAAAAGTGTGTTTTGTTGCAGAGGGAACCACATGTTCAAAGTCACAGAAGCAAGAGCGATTCTGGACTGATGATGTACATAGTACAGCTGGAGCTCAGAGCCAGGCAAGGGTAAATGGGAGACAAAGCCTGGAGAACATAAGTGAGGGATGAGACGGTGCAAAGCTTGGAGAACCTGGTGAAGAGGTTGCCCTCTCCCCTGCCAGTGGAGAACCACTAGAGAGTGACAGGCTGGGCAGAGACACAACTACCTATGGACAGTTGGGTAGAGCATGGCCTGCAATCATGACTGTTGGAATCAATTAACTGTTGAGAGCAGGTGGGAGAGAAGGGGTGGTGTGAATGAAGAACCTTAGAAGAGACACAGGAAGCAAGAATGAGAGGCCTTTGTAATACATTCAGTGTGAGGAGAAAGAAGGAGAGAGGGAAGTCAGAAACGGCACCAGTGTTTTCAGCTTAAGATGCTGAATGGATACTGGTGCTATTGCGGGAGGTAAGAGCTTGATGCTGACAAAGGGAATTCAGGTTTGGACTTGGTGGTGCTTCCTACAGGTCACAGCTGGGAGTCAAAGAAGTTCTGGCAGAGGCAATGTGGTTGTCTTTGAGAGTGTTCAGGGTAACTGTGTCAATGTAGACAGAATGAGGGTCAGTGAAGGAACCTCAGGGGCACCACGACTCCAAGGGCAAGGCAGGCGTGGGTGTGGCTACAAAGGAACTCAGGACTGCACAGAAGAGAAAAGGAGTCAGAAAGAGTGGCCAGGGCAGTTAGGAGAGTTTGCAGGAATGGTGCTCCCACCAGTGACAAAGGAAGACAGCAGGTGAGGTGCTTAGAGCTTGCAGGGCTGGGCAGCGTGGCACTCACAGGCATCTGGAAGAACAGGTGGTGGGAGGGGAGCTCAGAGCATCCGTGGAAAAGGAGGTGAGCGTGGTGAATGGAAGACAGTGGCTGTGGCAGATGGAGAGAGCGAGAGGGCAACCAGCGATGTGCACAGCTGGGATGGAAGTGGTGTGCTTATCTGCTGAGCACGCAAGGCCAGCCGTGTTTTATTACCGCCTTTGATTTTTTATGGTTGTTGATATTGTTATTTTTGAGTCTATAATTGTTCCTAAGACTGTATTGAACCATCAACCTCTGCTAGACATAATACCAAGAGCACGAAAGGATGTAGGCTTGATTGGAAACAGTCAACACTTCAGTTTCTTTTCAACCAAAGGGACATTCCTTTTAGATTAGATGAACCTCGGGTGGGAAAGTCATTCATGGTCTGAGACAGGCGGCTGAGGGAGGTGGGGGTGCGCTCTGCTTTGCATGGGGAGACGCAGTGGGACAAAGCAGTGAGCTCTGAATGGCGCAGCAGGTGGCACAAGGGAAAAGATATCGTTCAGAAACCAGCAAAGGAACAGAACTAAGAGCAGAAGCACAACCCAGAGAGGAGCTTCCTGCCTTGGCACGCTGAAAACTTTTAATTAGAAACGTTTGGTTGCCGTGGGAATGCCGACTGATAGGAGCTTCAGCGGAAGCATATCCACCAAGAAAACGAGAGAGAAATGGGTGCAAATGGGTTTTGCAGTCGTGTGCTCTGCATGCAGAACTGTGAGTGCTTTCTGCAGCTTTAGTCCTTGCTAATGTCCAGGCTGAAGCTTAGGCTACCTGCGAAGTTCAGGAAATCCTTGTTAATGTTGTTTCACCGACTTTTTAGAGTCTAATTAATTAATCCAGTGTTCTCCCCACAACCATAACTTTTTAGATTTTCACAGCAGCCATGGAGGAGCTTTCTATCTGATGGGCAGTTAAAGCTATTTGTTGACATGGAACTGAAAGGTACTCACTACAAAATGGAGTAAAAAACCAGAGGAGGAAGCAACCTAAAGATGACCAAATGCATGCACTTATCTCGTATTTTTATTTGTATGATTTAATTGAAAACCTATGAAGTGTTCTGATCTGGCGTTGTTCCAAGTTCCCAGAGTATCAGCATTTGTTATTGGGTGCCCATCAATCACTACCGCCAAGGAGATGGTAAATCCAGGCCTGGGACCTGCTCAGAGATAGATTCTAGGGGGTAATTCTTAATTGGTTCTCCCTAACATGGGCAGACCATTGTTGGCTTCACAAGAATGGCACAAGATGTAAATCAAAATGAATATTTTTATATTTCTTCTGGAACGAGGTGAAGGCTGTTTGTTTTATGAAGCATCATTAGATAAATGCTTCAGATACAGCAATTTTCCTATAACTAGAGAAGAGGAACATTGTTGGTGATTTACCTTCCTCTTTCGTTGGAAAACGATTGTCATCCAAAGCTGTCTATGGCTAAAGGCTTTAAAGATGTCTCTAGAAAAACTGAGATATAATGTATATCATTATATACAGTAGTATCTTTTTAAAGTTAGGTTGAACCACCTGAAATTGTCATTCCTCATGCTTGTAGGTCAAAAGATCAAATATTGGCAATTTTAGATGATCCAATCTGAGAGCTAGCTCTGTTTAAGAAGTGGCATCATAACATGCAGACAGACATGATAGTTGTATGTAATCTGCTGTAAGCACTCTCTCATTATAAAGGTAAGACATCCTTCTGTCACTTTAAAATGCTTGACAGAATTTTGCTAGGTTATTGTGCAACCCCTTCATAATTTGGAACCAGTTGAGGTGTTTTGTGAGGTGGAGCTAAAGGTGGATCCGATGAATGTGTGTCAGAATTCAGGAGCAAAGGCCCGAGTACAGCCAAGCTGAGTTCATAGAAACCCACAGTGGCGTTCATTTGGAAGTCGGAAATGGCTCATAGAGGGATATCCATGAAAAAGGGAAGTTTTGCAAAGCTTTGTCTTTGTAGACACTGTCTCCTTTGAGATGTACTATTATCTTTTATTCATTAAGTAGAACAAATCAGGCTCCAAATGCCATATTGGAATTGCTGCGCTTTTGTTGTTTTTTTATTAGAAGAATAAAAGAGTCCAGTCTTTCTTTTGCCTTGCCTTTGAGTGTTGTTTTATAGAGGAAGTTGGGCATTATTTTGTTTATAATTAAAGACTATGTACTAAAGCACAATTTGAATAAGCAACTTTAATTAATCAAGAAAAAAACCAACAACCTTCTACACCCATATTTTGGTTTCTAAGAATGAGTAAAAAGGTTTTCTTTTTTCCCCTTTGAGGTTAGAAGCAGGTCAGGTCGGTAATTGGAGCTGGCTAGTCATCAGCTGGTTTGACCTGCTAGGCTAGAATTTTCTTTACTACGGGAAAGTGTAATCAGAAAACCAGATGTATCCCCATCCTGAGACTGAGCATAATGAAAAGCATGCAGTTCATTTATTTCCTCCAAGCCTTTCAGATCTTCATTCAGCCATTTGGGGCTTGACTTTGCACTGGACTGAGGAGCTACAGGGGGAGGCATTATTTAACTAGTCACAGTCCAGAGATGGAGAAATTGAGATTCAAATGCTCATGTTGTCTCAGATCTCCTGTTTCCTCCCAAAGTCAATAGCTATATGGTTTTGCCTGAAACCAAGGGACAACTTAGAGATTTCAAATAAATAATTCCAGTGGCCTGTCTGTTATAGGCTTGTTCTGATTTATAAGCACATTGTCCCAAAGTCCTGTAGATTATGCACTGGGGACTGGAGTGGAGGATGGACAGGCACGCTTTTCTGGGGGTGGAGGAAGGGTCATGTACAGTTCGAACTAGCATGTTGAATGCAACTCTTGTTTGCATAACACAAACCACCTTATTCTGTATTCAGTTCTGTGCATTTGTGTGTTCCACTTTCATCCTGAAGCTTCCCACACATTTCCCAACTCCATCCTACTATTAAAATGCATCTGTGAATCACAAGTCTCATAAAAAAGGAGGTCACCTAAAAATTACAGTTTCTCTACCCAATTTTTGTAGGTACAGGTGTGTATATCATGATACTTTTGGGATTTTTTTAGAGCAGGGTTGAACTGTTCTTCAGACATTGACTGTTCAAAGGCTTGTTATCTGCAATCATGAGAATAGTATTTATTGGAAGCACAGAGGAGTGAAGAGGAGAATTCTATTTATGAAGCCATTTGTCTTTAGGAAGATGTTTTAAAGACCACAATTAAGGTAGATTCTTCACCACAAACTATAGAAGAAATTCTTTCTGGAATGCCTAAAGGGCGTTGCCATGTAGGGGGAAAGGGTCACCGCTCTTCTTTCACCTCCTCTAAGTCATTCTCAAGGAAGTGAGGTCAGAAAGTGATGTGGAAGAATCAAGATGGTTGAATATTTTATATACATATGAGTTGAAACTGGAATTATGCCTAGGGTAGATAAGTCTTGAATTCCTTAGCCTCTGATTTTAATTCAATGAAGGTGCTGAAGGAAATAAGTGAAACCTGGTGGAATCTATTCTTTGATGTGGCTTGGACGTGGTTGAAAGAATCAGGAGAGGGAGACGAGATACAGAGACCCAAATTAGGGATCCATAAGATAGTTGCTGACAACATGTCTTCTGTTGGGATTATCTCATGCAGGTGTGGCAAGGGTTTAGGTCTTGGAATACTCCAAGCATCGCAGAAGATCTTATTATTTGTGCCTACAAAAGATATTTGGTCATGGTGATAGTGTAGTTGAAATGACTTTTTCTCTTACCCTTTCCTATATCTTGTCCTAGAACTGTCCCTGGGGTATAGAAGAGGACATATAGACAAGGAGGGTTGGGGCACCTACATTCTTGTCTGGTTCTTGGGCTGAATGAAGATGCCCCTGTCCAGATCCAAAGAGAGGTTGTTCTCCTTTCTGGCTGAAATGTCCCTTCTCAGACTTTGGTAACAAAGTAAAAGGATTTGTGCTAGGTTCTATTATGATAGCAGAGAATTTTATTGTAATGATTTACTTTATTGAGAAAGAAATGATGTGCTCTGGTTCTGTGATCCCCACGTGGCATTTATAATGCAGGGATGACAAGAAATGAAGGAGCCTTCCAGGTGGATTTCTGGTAACCTCTGTCTCCTTCTTCCCTTCTGCTCCCACAATCACCCTGACTTCAGGTGTCCTTCCTCTTTTTCCATCTTTGATTTTTTTCCTTTTAGATTTATTTATTTGAAAGGCAGAGTGACAGAAAGAGGAACGAGAGACAGAGATAGTGAACAAGAGAGAGAGACAGAGAGACATAAATCATTGATCTGCTGGTTCACTCCCTAAATACCTACAACATCCAGTGCTGGGCCAAGCCAGAGCCAGGACCAGGATCTGCATCTGAGGCTCCATGTGAGTGGCAGGAACCCAAGTACTTGGGCCATCATCTGCTGCCTCCCAACATCAGCATCAGTGGGAAGCTGGATGGGATGCAGAGATGGGACTCCAACTGAAGCACGCTGACGTGGGATGCAGGAGTCCCAAGTGGGGACTTAACTTACCCCAGCATATGCTGTCCCCACTTTTTTTCTTTTTAAGTCTTTCTTCTTCCCAAGTTTTCCCTGGATTTACCACAGACAGGTGGGAAGGAATGGACGAGACTTCAGAAGCTGTGGTTGGGAATCAGTTATCAATTCAAGAACCTATGCAAGTAAATATGGCAGGCTGCCTGGTGAAATTGCTTTTTCCCAGAGAAGCACTGATGCTACTATTTGGTCCTACCCTCTAGGAATGTAAAAAGGAAGTAAACTATTTCCCAGAAGAAAGTTCTTTATACTTTCTTACTTAGAACACTGATTTGATGGCTGAGCAATTTTTTTGACTGTCAATGATATGTTACAAGAAGGAAGGAAATGAACAAATAAAAAATAGCAAAAAAAAAAAAAAAAGGTTATGAAACAGAGCCAGGCCCCTGGGTTGAGCATCCTGAACATAATTCTGAGCTTCTGTGGATATTTTCCAGGCTCTCTCCTTGTGCTGAATCATATGTTTCTTGGGTTGGACATAGAAAAGACACCATCAGTCAAAATTTGTCTCTAAGGCTCAGATCAATCATGTTCTCCTACACAGCTATCCTTCTTCCCTCCCTGGGCATGAACTCCAAGTAGCCCCCGTTTCCTTGTTGCTTTGTCATCCCCACCACAAAAGTGCCTTCCTGGATGCTGTTTTCTCAACATCCAACTCCCTATGGGACCATGGAAACCTGAAGAACCAATTCATACCAGCACAGTCATAGAAAGGTAGATCCCTGATGCAACCCTAACCCCACAGAAAACTCACAGCAAGGGGTTTTCTAAGGCTTGGTCAGAGAGGAGTGAAAACCACACTGTGACCTGTGTGACTTAGTGGTGTTCCTCAAATTTTGCCCTCTAACAGTGGTGCTAACGGGCACCACCACAATTTTGATTTACTGTGTTCCTAAACATCTCTGTACCACTTTCATTCCAAAGTCCATCTCATTGCAGGCCCATGAAAATACTGAAGTTAAGTCATGTAAAAAGTTATCTATTTTTTTAATCAAAGGCTTCAGTTCTACTCAGCTAGAGTTTGGGGTCTTTAAAATGAAGTAAAAGATGCCAGATGTGTACCTGAGACATTTTGAGTGCAAACTACACTCTACTTCTTGGAGAAAAGAACATGAACAGGTGAATTATGCTGAGAGTTAGCAAATCTGAGCAGGTCTTTCTCATGTACTTATTTAAAAATGTTTCAAAGACCTTAAAATGGGATGTTTTAACAGCAAATACATTAGAATTTTGGTCAGTCTCAGGACAGTCCTCTTTGAAGATGTAAATTTTGTTCTTGGACTCTTCTTAAGTAACTAATTCTGCTGTCAATGTATGTATTCTTAAAAGAGCAACACCTTTGAAAATGAGTGTTACAAATCTTAAGGATGACCAAGTAGAAACAAAATGGGAACAAAAGATTCAATATAGTGATGTGTGACTGAATCCTTGTTAATTTCATGTAAGATTAATTTTTATCAGTTTATGAAAAATAAATAATTTTTAAAAACTTTTGTTTACTTGAGAGGCAAAGAGAGAGAGTATGTGACAAAGAGCTGCCATTCACTTGTTCACTCCACAAAGACCAGCAATGGCCCAGGTCTAGGCCAGATCAAAGCTGGAAGCTAGAAACTCAATGAAGGTCTCCCACAAGAAGGGACCTGATTACTCACGTCATCACCATTACCTCCCAGGGAGGAGCTTGGAAATGAACCCAGGCACTTGTAATATGAGTTGTGGGTATCTAACAGGCATCATAACTATTAAAAACCCCACTTCTCAAAACAGACATTTTAACAACTCCTACACAGAAAAAAAAAACTATTTTTAAACTATTTTGCAGTTAAGATTTACGTTTAGAAAAAGAATAATGTTTTGACCAAACTGTTCTTTAAAAAAACATTTATTTTTATCTACTTGAAAGCAGGAGAGAGAGAGAGAGATTGATTGATTGATTGATTATCATCTATCTGTTGATTCACTCCAATTGCCTGAAACAGCCAGCACTGAGCCAGGCTGAAACCAGGAGCCAGGAACTCCATCCAGGTCTCCCACATGATTGACAGGAGCCAAAACATGAACCACCATCTGCTGCCTCCCAGGAGTCATAGGCAGGAAGCTGGGTGAGAAGTGGCATCGCCAGGACTCAGTCTGGTGCTCTGATATGGGATGCAGATGTCCCGAGTGCCTTAACCTGCTTTGCCTTAACACCTGCCCTTAAAAGTACACTTTAAAACCTGTGCACAGAGGGGTGGAGAAAAGGTGCAGTCATATTCTGGCATTTATCTGCATTCCTGTGGGGGCAGGTGGACATGGTGGCTGCTTTTTCTAATTGGATGTGCAATCATTCTGACTTCACTTACTTTCCTTCCAGAATAGCCCCAGAGAATTAAGTTTTGGCTTCACTTCAGAATTAACTTAGGGGCCATCATGCGCTGAGCATGCATGATTAGAAGTAGTTCAGCTCTGGTACAGAACTTCTGAGGGTAACTGTGCATTTATAATTGATAAAGTTATATATATATATATATATATATATATATAGTTTTATTACAGATGAAGAGTTTTCAAAATGTCCATGGAAAATGCATATGTGGAAAAAACTATGCATCGATTTCAAAAATTTCCTGCATCAAAATAAACCATTTTAAGTTCTATTTTCTATATAGTTTTCAAATCCCCTGTATGCCTATATAAAATCATATATATAATGATAGCACATAAAATTCTACAGTTGATACATATAATGCATTCCATACATATAATTTTAACTGATAAAGACACAAGTAGAAGGAGTGAGCATTTAACTTTGCAGTTCAGGTACTCACATCCCAATCAGACTCCAGCTTCCTGCTAATGCAGACCCTGGGAGCTAGTGGTAATGGCTCAAATAATTGGGTTCCTGTCACCCATATGAGAGATATGGATTGAGTTCTTGACTAAATGCTTCAGCCATGAGCCAGTCCTAGCTATTATGGAGCTCTCTCTGCTTCTTCATAAATAAATAGTTTTTTTTTTTTAAAGAAGATACAGAGGTGTCATATTACTATGAAAAGAGAAGAAGTAATAATACAAACTATATTATAGGTGGAAATCTTTTAAGAAGAGAAATTAAGTATAAGAGAAAATAAATTAGGAAAAAGTTAGAATGAGGAAGACGTAGTTGAATATCAAATGATAGGTTATGGATTTTGAGGGTCCCAGAAATTGAATTCTGTTGAATTTTCTCCATTGAGGCTTCTTTTTTCCCCTTGAGAAAGAAGACCTTAATATTGACTGAATTTAGTTAATTGGTGTCTGATATTCAGTCATTTTTGCTTGCTTTTTTAAAATATTTATTTATTTGAAAGGCAGTTATAGAGAGGCAGAGGCAGAAAGAAAGAGGTCTTCCATCCGCTGGTTCACTCCCCAGTTGGCCACAACAGCTGGAGCTGTGCTGATCTGAAGCCAGGAGCCAAGAGCTTCTTCCAGGTCTCTGTGTGCAGGTCCTTGGGCCATCTTCTACTGCTTTCCCAGGCAATAGCAGAGAGCTGGCTCAGAAGTGTAGCAGCTGGGACTCGAACCAGCGCCCATATGGGATGCCAGCACTGCAGGTGGCCGCCCCGTGTTTTTGTTTTTAAAATATATTTATTTGACAGTTACAGAGAGAGACACACACACATAGAAAGAAATCTTCCATCTGCTGGCTCACTCCCCAAATGACCACAATGACTGGGCCTGTGCCAAGACGAAGCCAGGAACCTAGAACCCCCCAACTAGTTTTCCCACCAAGTGGCAAGAGCCCAAGTACCCATGCCATCTATTGCTGCTTTTCCATTAACAGCAGGGAGCTGGATCTGAAGTGCAGTGGCTGGGACTTGAACCAGCGCCCATACGGGATGGCAGCACTGCAGCACTGTGCCACAAGGTCAGATCCTATTCAGCCATTTCTATAGGAACCACTTCTAATTTGGGTGACTTTATTATTATTCTCCATACTGCAATCCACACTTCTGTGTAACCTTTGGTTCCCTCTTCAACAACTCCTCAGGGTTCAAAAACCACAGAAAGGAAAATGTGATGAATAATTCAGAGGGTTTGAGTTGGGAGCAGCTGTAGATCCCCCCAGGCCCTGGTCTAGGGGTTGGGGGCCTCAGGGCCAACAGTGGGCTGGTGCATCCACCGTGGGCAATCACGAGATCCCAGGTTGCCCAGGTCACTGCATCAGCCTCAGTGTGCAATGTAGCTTAACAGGTAGCTGACTGAGGATCTTTTGTCAACACTATTGACTGGGTTGTCACGTGTTTGTTCTTGGATTTATTGAAGCACAGATTCAAAAAGCGTGACCTAGACTTGTCTTAAATTTGGGGTATTTAGGACTTGGTTATAATCATTTTTCTAATGTGACTATTTCTGACCTCGCCTGACTATATGATGTAATATTGAGCCCTATTTAATGTTTCCATGCATCCACACTCTCTGTTTAGCTAAACACACATGTGACTGCAACTTGTCATAGGCTCCCGTGGAGAGTACAAAAAAATGAGTTGAAAAGAAAGAGGCCAGGTATTATGTGTGCTGTGTCTTTGCAGTGTGGCCAAGCATTTATAAAGCTTTTGTAAAATCAAAATTCTAAAATTTGTCCATGCAGATAAATATTCTCCTTCAGAGATTTCCCTTAAGATTCAGAGTGTATTTAATGATTGATATTACTCACATATGCTTATAACTCAGAATTATTTTTGGAGTCAATTTACAAACTAAGAAATGCACAATCCATCTATTTCTTTTTGCATGCAGCATTGTTTTGACCAAATGATATACCCAGCTTGGTGACTCACTCTCATTCACCAAACTTGGCTCTGAGTGGCCACTGCCTTCACTGGTCTCCCTCCCCCCCAGAAATAGAACCCACAGACCAAGCGTGAAGATTGCCTGCTACTGACCATACTCTGAAGAAGGGCTTAGGAGCTAATCAACAGAGGAATTCCAAGCACGGACATGTTTTTGAACAACGGCAGCTTCACAGGAACGATGTCCTAAAGCACACGTGTGAAGGGGTAAGCAGGCACACGCCAGGCCTGCTGGGGTGTGCGTGTATGTTTGTATGTGTGGTTTTCTGCAAATACTCAGACACAGCGGGAGGGCGTGGGCTCATTGCACATCACTTCCTGGCCAGTGCTCCAGGGCACAGCATCCAGCATGAAGACAGCAGCATGGCAATTCTGGAAGAGGACCCCAACACTGGGGGGCACACACCAGGATGCCCCAGCCCCTCTGCTGTGTCACTGGGGCACTGACGCCTAGGACTTTTGATTTGACCTGATGTGAAGTGATTTTGATGGTATTCTGCCAGAGGCCGGGCTGCAGGGGATCATCTGTCCATACTGGTTTTGCCTAAGGACCACTCTGTAGGAGTGTTAGCATGGATCTAGCTAACAAATCAAATCAAATCTATTATCTCCTTAAAGTGGGCACAAGATTTAGTGACAAGGTCCTGGAACTACACTTAGCTCTGTGACCTCAGATAAGTCCCTTCACCTACCAGAGTCACAGCATCATTTGTGATGCTACAAAATGACCCTAGAATTTTTTTTTTAATTTCACAAGGCCATTATATTCTCTCTCTATGATTAAGCACCTAAGGAGTCTGCATACTGTTACTCGTTATTTTGGAAACTCACCTGAGGGGATAAATAGTCTTTAATGCAACATCCAATACATCATTCCCCTACATGATAACTATCTAAAACGGGTGAGGTCAGCCCAGGTTAAAATGAGGGCATAGTTACCATTGCTCACTGCACAAGCTGTTTAAATTTCATATGAACAAGACATTTTTGTTATTGAATAAATTCCTGTTTCATACTCTCTTCGGATTATCAAGTGGTTACAAAAAATTTTATTCATAAAAGCTTGCAGTGGCTGGCATGGGTTGCAGGCACACCTTCTGCACGTCCATCCTGGTCAGAGATGCTCATTCTAAGTTTCCATTTCTATAAGTCCACGGAGGAGCTTACTTTGCATGCGGGAACTTTCTGCATGCGTCATGTAGATTGGTATTTCTTGTCCTGAAATATGCCTGGATTGTACACCCTGACATGCTTATAAACTAAATGCAGAAATGGCACTGCAGAAATAATTATTTCATGCACAACATCCGCAACTTATTTCCACTGTTTAACCTCAGACACATTGTTCTCATTTCCACTCTTCACAAGACATTTGTTCTTTTCACTGTTCTCTACTTTAAGTGGATGAGGGTCATCTGGTTTGTTGATGTTATGAAATATGGAATCCTCATATTAATGGTTCTGAAATCATCTGGGAGTACTTAACACCGTGTCTGCGCCGTGATGCGGCATTACCTTGTATCATGCAGAATGAGTTAACATGATATTAAATTACTCCTTTTTATGTCATTCACGCTCTTTATTTTCTGGGACCTTCGTCTTACTGTCTCTCTAAAAATTGTGCAGCTGTGACACTGGAAAAGGAGATCTCAGTGCATGTATTTGGAGATGGGCCTTTGTATAAAATGATGTAGGGGGTATTATTGACTTTGGGGTTTCAGGGGAGACTTGTAGCAAACTGACATCTGAAGAAGTTGGATTGTTTTTTGTTTGATGCATGTAGTTAGGGAAAAAAAAACAAACAAGTAGATCAATGGTCTTAAAGGAAACTATTAGGAGTTAGGCTGAGCCTCTCCAAATTAAGTCAGCTGATTTTTCTAGAATATTAACTTTGTTGCATCAGACAATGTGGATCAGGATTTGTTGAGCTCCAAGTAAAAATGAGCAGATGATCTCTGTGAAATTCACTTAGAGATAGCTGCAGCTTTGTCTGAAAGCCAGACTGTTGTCATAGTGGCTGTCAGTTATTTTTCCCCATCCCTTTAAAGTCTGTGCAGGAAGGTCTGTAAGCTAGAGTCGGAGTTCTTGAACTTGAGCCTGCACTGGAGTCTCTGAGCACGTCATCAGGCAGCCAGCTGCTGCCTCGGCCCGAGCCTCTGATGTCCTGCCCTGGGGTGCAGCTGAGACTTTGCTCACAAGATCCCAGTGAAGGCTGAAGCTGCTGTTCTGGAAAGTGAAGGAACACCAGGGCAGGGCCATCACAACTGCGGGTGAACACTGCTACCACTGTGCAAGTAATCTAAAGTGAGATTCAGGACTCAGCACCAGATGGGTCTAAATTGGCATCAGAATTTAAAGATGCAGATTTACAAACTGTAGCCTCCTGCATATAGTCCCTCTTCTTTTGTTTTCTTTGCCAATGTCACTACCACTCATGGTTGTTGCTCAGTGAGTACTACAGAGTAACAGACCAGAGACCCTGCAGGTGGAGAGGACAATGGGCTAAGCCCATGAGGAGGCCTACTCAGGAGACATGGAGGAGCAGTTTCGGAGGGGAGAATCAGGCTGGGATCCAGCACTCCAGGCTCTGAGCCTTGACTCTGGCACTTATGTTTAAGAGATTAAGGGACAGAGTATGACACCTGCAGTCCCTGTTAGGAAGGAAGAAGCAGGCTTGTCGTTTGCATGGTCAGCAGTAACGTCAACAGCAGATGAAGCCGAGTGTGGAGGTGCTAAATGAACACGTGCAGGACCCAGGGGGCTGTGAGCCTGCAGAGCAGAGCCTACTTGTTTCCATATCTGGAGAAACAGCGCTTCCCGCAGATACCCAGGGAGCCTGGGAAGACACAGAGGCCTGCCTGCGTCACAGCACATTGGCTGGAGGACTTTGGCCTTCCGGATCCTTCAGTGAAAGTGTCCACAGTGCAATGACGATGGGGCAGTACTTTGCCCAGATGCCACCAGTGCGGAGGCCCTAATGTCACAGCTGTCCCTGCTGTCCCTCCTGCCCCACAGTCAACACAGCCCAATGCCTTTCTCTTCTCGGTTAGTAGTCGGCACTCACAGAGTGTTCTGATCATAGCATGGCCTCCTCTGGGTAGGTCTCCCAATGAAAGGATTTTGGCTCTTGCAACAGTGCATTTCCACAGTTAATGAGTAAGTTGGCTCATTGGATGGAGACGATGTGAACACATGACCCTGAACATCAATCCTTTTGCAGTCATTCTTCTTGGTAGCTCAATAAAGAGCCTCTTGACTGCGTTCCTTTTTTTCCCTTGCAGCTTAACCTTAGGGACAGAATGTATTGGTCCTGCTAACTGAGTCTGTGTGGCAGTTTTATTTCTCTGAAATTATTAAATTGGCATTCTTGCTTCATGCTGCAGTCTAATGAGCTTGGAAAATGTGCTTCTGCCCCTGAGTAGCAGCTTGTAAAGTGGAGGCCAGACCTCGGGCCAGGGTAGATCCTGTAACCTCATGAGGCCACTGCATGGGGCCTGTGGTAGCTGGGCTGCTGGCCTGGGTCCTCCCTGGTAATAACCACTCATCATGTGTGGTGACACCATTCGGTTTCCGACTTGTACCAGCTATTGTTGTAGAACAAATTACTTAACTTCCCTGGGAGGCCCAGAAAATGGGTCTGATGTCTGTTCTGACTTGGTATTTAATAAACTTCTTTAATCTAACTCAGATTTTGCTTAAAAGTAATCTCAAGGGAGAAAATGCCCTTCTTTAGTGCACTGAAGTTTTCTGCTGGTTGACGTCATGGCTCACTTGGCTAATCCTCTGCCTGTAGCGCTGGCACCCCGGGTTCTAGTCCCCGTTGGGGCGCTGGTTCTGTCCCTTTTGCTCCTCTTCCAGTCCAGCTCTCTGCTGTGGCCCAGGAATGCAGTGGAGGATGGCCCACGTGCTTGGGCCCTGTACCTGCAGGAGGAAGCACCTGGCTCCTGGCTTCGGATCAGCATGGCACGCCGGCCGCAATGCACCAGCCATAGCGGCCATTTTGGGGGGTGAACCAACAGAAAAGGAAGACCTTTCTCTGTCTAACACTGCCTGTCAAAAAAAAAAGTTTTCTGCCAACATGTGACTTGTGTCTCCAGACCACTTGCACGTGACTTCACAGCCTTCATTCCCTGGTTGTCCCTGGAAGCCTGGTTTGTCCTGTGTTCCCTCCTCTCCATCTCACTTTCTCCCTCTCTGCACTGAGGCAAGCTCCCCAAACGTGTGACCTGTCCATGCAGGCAGGGCCTCACTGTCAGGAGGGCCACTGTCTAGAAATTCTTAATAGGTTTTTGAGCGAAGGGCTGTACTGCACCCCAAAGGGCTACCTATGCACTGATGATGTCATATCTATATCCTGATTCCAGTAGTCACTCTCAAGTACCAGATGTATCTCTACGTTGTTCTCAACCATCATTGCCCATCTCTAGACTATAGCGCCCAAAAAGCTGTTTCCCAGGTCGATTAAAGGACGCCTCCCTTGTTCTGAATTCTAAATGGAAATTGTGTGTACTGCCTCACTCTGATCTGACCAGGCACTTGGTCATTAGATCCGGGAATTCAAGCTCCCAGCAAACTCTCCCTTATGGCCCCTCTCCACACTCCCATAATGTAGGGAGTGAGGCATAGTGTTTGCTCCACAAGCATCCTTCTCCTGGTTGCGCGCTCCTTCTGAGGTAGTCCTTCCATCCACTATGTATTTGAAAGGCAGAGTGTGAGCAAGCAAGCTAGTGTGAGTGTAAGCCAGGAGCCAGAAACTTCACTGGGGCCTCCCAGGTGCATCAGAAGGGAGCTGGGTCAGAAACAGAGTATCTGGGATTCCACCTAGCACCCCAATGTGGGATGCTGGCATCTAGGTGAGAGCTTATACTGCTATGCCATGAGGCTTGTCTCTCTAGTTGTCTTTACAAAAACTGCATCAAGCTCCCATCCTTTGTATGACATGCAAGCATCCATTTGTCCCTTGCTTTTTGTTTTTAATTTTTTTTGACAGGCAGAGTGGACAGTGAGAGAGAGAGAGAGAGACAGAGAGAAAGGTCTTCCTTTGCCGTTGGTTCAACCTCCAATGGCCGCTGCAGCCAGCGCTCTGCGGCAGGTGCACCACGCTGATCTGATGGCAGGAGCCAGGTGCTTCTCCCGGTCTCCCATGTGGGTGCAGGGCCCAAGCACTTGGGCCATCCTCCACTGCCTTCCTGGGCCACAGCAGAGAGCTAGCCTGGAAGAGGGGCAACCAGGACAGAATTCAGCACCCCGACTGAGACTAGAACCCTGTGTGCCGGCGCTGCAGGCGGAGGATTAGCCTAGTGAGCCATGGCGCCGGCTGTCCCTTGCATTTAATTCTACCTTCATCTCCTCACATGGGCCTCCCGTTGCCAGTGACATCAATCTCATGTTACGTTTTCTAGTGTCCATGTGCCCCTGACCCTGAGAATGTACAAATGCTGCTCCTGCTCTCTGGAAAGCCTGTCTTGCCACCAGCTGAGTGGCAGTTATGTCATACGTCACTCACCATGGAGCCCAAACGGTACCCTTCCTGCAAAGGTTTCTCTGACCCCTGCAGGCCCCTCGTGCCTTCCAGCCTCTGCTCTTACACATCTGTGTTCATGACTGATTCAAGCACTTGTCCATGGTACCAAAATTGCTTATTTGCTTTCCCTCGAGGAACCATATCCTGGGAAGCGGGGGTGGGGATAGTTATTGAGGTGGACCATGTACATTATGTGTGCTAGGTGCTGGATCACTGTGTTATGAACGAAATGTCTGTGCTTCACCTCACCCCAGATTCATACGTTGAAGCCCTGCCCTCCAGCGTAACTATGTTTAGAGGCTGTCTTTGAAGGCAGAGCTTCTAGGAGGTAATTACAGTTGAATGAGGTCATGAATGAGGAGCCCTTGTGTGCCAGTATCAGTCTCTGCCAGGCAGCCGTCTGTAAGCCAGGGAGAATGCCCTTACCAGGAGGTGACCAAGTAAGGTGGGACCTTGATTCTGGGCTTCCCAGCCTGCAGAACTGTGAGAAATAAATGTCTGTTGTGTAAGATTCCCAGAGGATGGCATTTTGTCGCAACAACTTGGGGTGATTAAGACACAGTTTTGACCATACCTGCCATTTTTTGGGGAGATGCTTACGTAGTGAGTGAGCCAGTTGCCATTTGGACTTAGATGAGGTGAACTGGTTTTTGTGCCTGAGCAAAAATCCCACATCCAGCGGTTTTAGTGAGGATTAAATAAAGCAGTGTGGGAAACAATGAAGAACAATGACTCTTAATAAGCATGCCATAAAAATTAGCTGTTATTTTTATGACATGTAGACATCCCCACAGAAAGTAAGAATGTGATCATTTAATTCAATAAGCATCTGATGAAAAATATTATTTGTAAGTTATTACTGCACTAGACACAGTGAAAGACACAAAATAAATTTTACACACTATTCCTATTCTCAGAAATATATATTTAACTATGGGGCTAAAACCCACCCTGTTCTGCAAAGGCACCACTTGAGAATGGCAATGAGTTTATTCAATCGTTCCCTCACTTATTCCACAAATACCTGTTGACACCAACTCTCTGCCAGTCACTGTCTTGGTGCTGGGCACAAGGGGGAGAACAGGTGCAATGGGACCCCAGTGATAGTCTGGAAGAGTGATGAGTCACATTACGTTGTTACTACATAGAAAAAGAGGTGACAAGGTAAGCTTAAGGGTTTTCAGTCTTCCTGGCCCAAGAAGGATGGTTCTGTTGTGGACAGGGAGGCCGTGGGTGAGGCTGCTGCTCTATGTGGCTAGTTTTTCCAAGGGCGCAGATGGATCTGAAGGCATTACACATGAGGCAGGAAGAAAAACCAAAGTCCCTGAGCACTCCTGGGCTTGGCCTGTGTCTTTCCAAGTGAAGCTCTGACCCAAGAGCCTAAAACTTCACGAAATGAGGAGGGACCCCAGGTCTTTTCCTCACCACTGAGTTCCTGCACCTGCATCTGTGTCAGGAACAAAGCAGCTGTTGAATTTAAGTCTGCTGATCGAGTAAATAGATGGGAAGAGAGAGCTGAAAAAGAGAATTTGGAATGTTTCCTTAGAGCAGTCAGTGCCAGTAAAATACTAACAGTAGAGGACAGAACAGGGTTCTAATTAGATTTATGCCCATGGGGCATGGGCTCAGGAGGACCAAGAGTGTGGAAGTGTTTCAGGCATCCTGATACAGGAGACAGGCCCTGACCTGGGTGGAGGCAGAGGAGTGAAGGAGACTGGTTGACAAAGTGTAAATGTCTGTGTCCTCTTTATACCAGGAGAACTAAGACAGCCAAATGTAAGGTGGCAGCAAAGCTAGAGACAAATTCAGAGTGTAGGCTGGGAGAAGCTGTGTCCGATCCCACAACTGATAGTGCTTGGATGTTGGGTGGGCAGTGCTGAGTTGGGTTGGTGAATGGGTACCTGGTGAGAGACTCAGCTAGGGCATGCCATGGCTGTCCTGGTGATTCAAGGCAGGGGCCATGCCTTATGTTATGGTTTCTGTTTAGATGAGGGCTGCCTGTGCCCCAGGGGGGAGTATGTCCATTTAATGTCATCCCCAACTGTACCCACGTCTGATCTGCCTGTGCCCTATGAGGGAGTATGTCCATTTAATGTCATCCCCAGCTGTACCCACGTCTGATCTGTCTCTCAGCCACTGGCTCAAGATGTATACACCTTTTTCTCTAGACTAACAGGAATGAGTGATGGCTTTTAGTAGGGAGAAGGTGACAAAATATGCCTGTACTGATATGTATTCCATGTGTTTGTCTTGCCTGGTACTGGCTTGCACTACAACAGAAAAAAGCTCTCAGATTGGGGGTGGGTTGAAAATAAAAGGAGAAAAGAAGAAGTGTGCTGAGGACCCACTGCTGTCACTCTACTTGGATAGAAAATGGCTGGAAAGAACCAAAAGAATAATAACATTAAAGCCACTCCGTTACTGTTTGCTGGGGAAATGTGTGGCGTCTGGCTGCATAAGAGAAGGAACATGACTGGGAGAGGATGCTTCATCTCCCCAGCTACCCTTACCCTCTGACCCGCAGGATCACTGAGTTATACTTGCTGGGGAGGCATTTAGCCGGGCACTTAAGATGCCAATCCAGATGCTTGTGTGGGTTTGGTTCTTGGCTCCAGCTCCAGACTCTGGCCTCCAGCCAATGCACGCCCTGGGAGGCAGCAGTGATAGCTCAAATGATTGGGTCTCTACCATCCACCAGGGAGACCTGGATTGAATTCCTGGCTCCTGGCTTCTACCTGGCCCAGCCCCAGCCACTGGGGGGCCATCTGAGGAGTGAACCAACCAGTGAACCAGTGAATGAGAACTCTCTGTCTATATGCCTCTTTCTTTCTACCTCTCAAATTGAAAAAAATTTTTTTGAAAGACTTAACATGTTAATGATATTAATCCATCAAAGAAAATTATGTTTTTAAACACAGTGGTCTAGAACACAGTATGTACACATATTTTACGCCGTCTTGAGAGCATCTGAAAATTTTCTGTTGAATTATCCCAAATAGCAGAGGAGGTCATGCATTAATTTACTCATTCAAAAAATATTTGGTGCCTTCTCTGAATGAGGTAATGTGGCAGGGCCTGGGGGTACTTCACAGCAAAAATGATCAGTTTCTGCCTTGTCCGACTTACAGTTGAGTGGGAAAGAAGTCATAGCCCAGAAAAGGGTGATGTTTCTTGGAAGTATGGATTTTCTTTCATAAGTTCACGTAAAGGATGTCTGTGTTTGCTCTAGAATGCATTGTTCTGAAACAATGTATGGGAGCCAGGGTTTAGCATTGTGGTTAAGATGTTTGTTAGATGCCTGTGTCCTATACTGGAATCACACCTGGGTTGGATACCTGGCTCCCGATCCTGACTCTGGCGTCCTTTTAATGCACACCCGGGAGGCAGTAGGTGATGGCTCAAGTACTGGGTTCCTGCCACCCATGTGGGATACCTGGGTTGCGTCCCTGGCTCCTAGCTTCAGTCTGGCCCTGTTATGGGCATTTGTGGAGTGAGCAAGCCAGCAGATGGGAGCTCTCTCCCTCTGTCTATTTCTGTCTTTTTCTTCACCTCTCAAATAAATAAATAAATAAATAAAATTTAAAAAAAAGAATACAAGGGTAGTTGAAAAAGTTCAAGGAAACCAGAATTAAAAATATGAGCTTATTTTGGCATATTTTTTCACAATATGTGAAAAATGCATATCATAGAATGACTATATTAATTTTTTCACCAGTATAAATTCCTAGTTTTGGTTTACCACAAACTCTCTGAAGTCTCCGGTATACATGGTATGACTTTAGTTCACAAACTGAAGTTATACAAGGAAGAAGTTTATGTTCCATAAATTATTTTAGGATGCTCTGCTACCTAGCTGGCAGGACATTTTGACTCCACGTTTCCTGACTTCCTGGAGCTGTATTTGAGGATGGGCAGAAGAGGAAGAGGAGGCTGGAAGTGGGAGTCCCCTTTTAAATAAGTTTCTTTTTTTTAAAAGATTTTATTTATTTATTTATTTGAGAGGTAGAGTTACAGACAGTGAGAGGAAGAGACAAAGGTCTTCCTTCTGTTGGTTCATTCCCCAAATGGCTGCAATTGCCGGAGCTGCTCCAATCCAGAGCCAGGAGCCAGGAGCTTCTTCCCAGTCTCCCCCGTGTGGGTGCAGGGGCCCAAGCACTTGGCCATCTCTACTGCTTTCCCAGGGCATAGCAAAGAACTGGATTGGAAGAGGAGCAGCTGGAACTCGAACTGGTGCCCTTAAATTAGTTTCTTATGTGACATTTCTCCTGAGGGCCCTGTGTCTGCAGGAGAACCAGCTGACTGTGGGCTCCAGTCCCTTGCATGGTTCACAGGGGCCATCTCTAGCCTGCCCTTTCATCCTCCGGCTAGAACCATCCCCAACCAACTGCCCCAGGGCTCCTGCCAGGCCCCAAGTTCTGCCTCTGGCCAGTGTCCTCTGACCAGGGTCCATCAGCCTCCTTCCAGCCAGCCTGGGGAATCTCTTTCTGATCTTGAGAAAAATCCTTCTCTCTTCATGTGTTGTTGCAAGGATATTTTGCCTCTGAAGGTTGGGTGTTTGGGGAAACAGAACACTGGATTTTTGACACTGTGTACGGTGTGCAGCACTGCAGGAAACACTCTCCACTCACACCATCTGCTTCAATGGAGAGACGAGGAGGCAGCTAATATACAAGGAAAAACCAAGCTAAAGTGAATAGCTCTCTTGATTTTTTGAAAAATCTCAGCACAAATGTTTCATTTCCCTTTATCACGTGGCTTCAATCCCTCTCCTGTACAAATAAGCAGATTGATTTTATTCAACAAATATTGGTTGAGCACCTTTTATGTAGGGGAGATGCTGAGAATACACTGGGCAAAAATCCTTGTTTCCTGGGTTTGCTTTCTCAGTTTAGGCGCAAACACCAAAGAGAGAGAGGCATTCTTTGGAGGTGCCTGAGTCCTTACGTTATTACCTGGGCACCTAGGGAACTTGCAAGCTTTTCTTTTTTTTTTTTTTTTACAGGCAGAGTGGACAGTGAGAGAGAGAGACAGAGAGAAAGGTCTTCCTTTTGCCGTTGGTTCACCCTCCAATGGCCGCCGCGGTCGGCGCGCTGCGGCCGGCGCACCGCGCTCGTCCGATGGCAGGAGCCAGGAGCCAGGTGCTTTTCCTGGTCTCCCCATGGGGTGCAGGGCCCAAGCACCTGGGCCATCCTCCACTGCACTCCTGGGCCACAGCAGAGGGCTGGCCTGGAAGAGGGGCAACCGGGACAGAATCCGGTGCCCCGACCGGGACTAGAACCCGGTGTGCCGGCGCCGCAAGGCGGAGGATTAGCCTGTTGAGCCACGGCGCCGGCCTTGCAAGCTTTTCTGAGGTTGAGCAGAAAGCAGAAATGGTCCACTTCACTGGTGGATTTTTCAGTCCGTTCCAATGAGATTTTCCAGTCATGTAAGAAGTGCCTGGGCACGGACATCAGCAGTCAAAGTAAAACCGAAGAGAGTTCAGACCACAGACCACTTTACACCTCCCCTCCCCCTCTTTTTGGTTTCTCTATTAGAACATTTCACTTCTCCAGTGAAATAATAGCCAGGATCATATTTCTTTGTTGAGGCCAAGAGAATTCTCTTTCTCTTTTCTCCCCCCACCCTGGGGGTCACCGCTCCAGTTCCGTTTTGAAGCATTTGTCAAGCAGTTATTGTCGTGCGTTGCCAGTGCACAAAACCCACTTTCAATAAAACAACAAGGAGCATCTGAAAGGCATTGAATACAAAAATAAAATATTCTCAGCACCTTTCCTGTAGATGAGCTAGCTGGGGGAAATGGACTTTAAAATTAGCTCATTTACTTAGAAACCCTAGGAAGCAAAGTTCTCTCTCTTCCGAAATGGAGAAGTAAAACTCTAGGCCATTTAAGACAACATGGGCAGGGCAGGGAGGAGGGACAAGACTGGGGACTGTGTGCCTGGCGGTCATGGCAACAAGGAAGGAATCCCCACCCCAGGGTGTGTGTGCTCCTAGACAAAAGTGCTACCCTGTGGTCTTCGCGGGGAAAGTCTGGCCTTTTATCTGCTGAAAATTCCCCAGGCCCCAGGGAGGGCAAACAAAGCAAGAGCTCTCTCTTTTCTCTGCTTACCCAGGCTCTCCAGAAGGGGCCCTTTCTTCATGACTCCATTTCCCTTCCTGCCCTTCCTGTCCACCCCCGACCAAGCCTGCTGGTTTATGTCCCTCAGGTCCCCTGTCCAGGTGTATACAGCAGTGCATGCCCTGGGCACACCCCCCCTCCCCACCACCACGACATGCTCAATTCCAGGGGCACCTGCACGGCGCTGTGGCAGATGCCAGTGCACAGAGCTGTCGGGAGGAAGCTGCCAGAGGCCTAGCAAGCTTCCCCCTGCACACCCTGATTCTCTCCAGCGTGGATGCAGATCTGTTATGACAGGTTCCAGTTTTCCTTTTTGGGGAGGGGGAATGCAAAGAAGCCATTCAGAAAGAAAAGCAGGGAGGCAGGGTTAAGGGAGAACACAAAAATAAGATCATTCAAAAGTGCAATCGAAACCTTGGTTAATGTCCGACTTTCCACGGGTGGGGAACCACGGCCTTGGTCTGCACTGCCCTGTTAGCCTTCTCAGGTGCCCAGTTTGCTGCTGATAAGCCTCAAGTGCATTGTCCTGTTTGAGAGGCATTATCAATTCCCTTTTCTTCCTTAATCATTACACCTGATTTTAACACAAGGCAGGTCTCTGAGCAAACAATGCCCCCTGAAGGTCCCCCAACCCTGCAGCTCCTCTCCCTCCTGCAGCCAGGCTGCCTTCCACATGCAGGGCTTTGCTTCCTTGTCACAGACTGCTGGAATGCAAAACGATGAAAATTAATGCTATTATTAAAGGATTTTTCAATTAAATGTGCAGTGTAGAGCCAGATGCTGCTTTCTTAAAGGAAGAGAAGTTTAAGTAAAAAAATCTGACAGATATTCGTTCCATCTAGCGTGGCAGAATTTATAGTAGATTACAGTCTTTGATTTCTGTGGGCTTGGGCTGTCAGGTCCACTTGCAAATGGGCTGTGGGAAAGAGTTACACTTTTGTAATTTGAAAACATCTGGGACATATGGTAAATATTACGCCCATAACTGTTACGAAGTTCTGCTTCCTTTAAGACCCTTTCTTCTTTGCTCTACCCTCCAGTGGATTATTTGCAAGAACCCCATTACTTTCTACCTCTATTTTCCACTGAAGAATGACTTGCTTTATTTTGATGCTTTTGATTCCCAGTGAAAGAAATCAAGAAAATCATTTTTTCCCTTTGTGTATGACAATGCACTATCCTACAATTTCCCGATCTTCTCTTGAGTCAATGTTTATCTTGGTATTCATTTTTTCCCCAAAGATACAGGCTGCTTTAAAAGTGAGTTTATCTGTTGTTTCCATGAGGCCACCCTCCCCACTTTTATCAGAAAGTGGATCAATTCAACAGGCGTTGGCAAATGCTTTCCCTAGGCATGCACACACAGAAGCACACGCAAAGTCAGTTCTTAAAAGTATATTTTACACTGAAAAGTCAAAAAGGTTACTATAGAGTGCAAAGTCCTATGGGAACTCAAAAGAATGAAGGATCAAGTCTGATTAGAATGCAAGTGGAAACGTTATTGTGGAAGACACAGTTGGGACAAGCCCAGTATGGATGAGAGGCAAAGGCAGATAACGTGGGTTTCTGTTGGGAAGGCTGCTGGCTGGTTTGTTTGCGGGCTGCCATGTGACAGCCCCATGGCCTACTGGATGTCAAAGTTGGAATGATCAGTAGTAGACTGTGATGGGCACATGATCCAGTTGGATACACATGCACCAGTGCCTAAGGCAGCAGGAATGAAGGCAAAGGGCTCTGGCCATTTCTCCAGATCCTGCGAATGTGCTCATCCAGGGGTAGAGCCGGGAATGTGCAGTTTTGCAAAGCTCTCTGGTTGCCTCTATCAATCAGGCTTGAAACACACTGTGGTAAGGAGAACTGTGTACTCCCCTGACGGTTAGCCAGGACTGTGTGCCTGCTTGATAGTACTGGCTGGCACCAGGGTTCTTGAGAAAGCTTCAGCATCCACCAGCCCATCTGATGACCCCACCAAATCCATTTTTTGGCATTAATACATAGTCATTTTCCCAAAATACTAACTGACTCCCATGACTTTCTGGCTTAAAATGCTCCCAAGGCCCGCCACTGGCCCTAGGGGGATGCTTGACATCAAGATGACCTGCGGGGTGCTGGATGATGGGATTCTTGCCCCCTTTCCATTCTTGTCTCCCTGTTTCTCTCTTCTCACATTCCGACACAGTGGCACTGAAACGCCCTTGCCTGATGTGTACACCCCATCTGAGGTCCAGCTGTCCCCCTTCTGACCCACCACCCATCATCACCCTTGCTCCATATCTCAGACTCCACTTCCTGTGGACCATATCCCTAGATGTCACCACCCAGGAGCTCACCCTGTGTGACCTTGGGGCAATCACTGTGCTATCGAAATGGTTGTATGCTTTCTGTTACCTGCTAGACAATGAGCCTTGTGAAGACAGGAGCTGATTTAAAGTCCTCAGTCTTGTACTTCTAGAACCAGCACTGTGTCAACCTCTAGTGTATTCTTTATAAAGGGTGTTGAGAGAACGATTACATGAAAGAATGACTAAATAAGGGAATTTAAAACATACCTCTTACAAACAACAACAAAAAACAGAGTCTGACAGGATTCTCAGCTTCTGCTAGAGTACTATCTAATTTTAAGTAGAATTTTTACTTTACAATTTCCTAGAGAGGTTTTTAACTCAAATTATATCACAGAATATCATCTTCCAGTGGCTTTTACTGCTCACATTGTGACTTTTTTCAGAAATATTCCTCAGACTCAAAAGTGTGTCCCTAAAAACGATCAAATTCTCTAAGCACCATTTTAATTTTTCAGATCTAAATACATATATATTTAGCCCCAATTGGAGATTATTTAGTTAACATTACAAATAAATACTTGAGAAAGTGTATTAGAAACAAAATAGCATACCAGCTCAAAAATGTTTTATGTGATAATGCTTGAAGAAACCCTGCTTTCTGAGTTGGCTAGGATTCTAATGGAAGAGTAAGATATGTGCCCTCCTGATATTTTAGGAGAGCTCAGAGTGGTGCTAACTGCTGAGATTTTTGTGGTTATTTTAATCAATAAGTGTCTTTATAAATTCTGTTTGCATTTATGGTTGTAATGACTGTAAAAATCCCCCTAGTTACAGGATTCTTAACCAGGGATCTACTGACCCTTTGTCTGCCCTGTCAGTGGGTTTTCAGGGAGGCAAGAGTGTCAGAGAACTTTGTGCAGATGTAAGTAAATGCTCGTGCAATTCACTTATGTGTGTCTGGGATGAGGGTCTTTAAATTTCACGAGATATTCAGGGGCTCTGTCTGAAAGTGTTCTGAGATTTTGCAGATGCCCGGATCACGGAGTACTAATTTGCTTAATTTATCGTAAAACATCTGACCACAAAATAAATATATGTGACCAGGAAACAGGTACAGTAAAAGTGACTAAGCCTGTGAGGAAAAGTACAGAGTACAGGTTTTATTGCTTCAAATGGCTAAGGGTGTGATAAGGATCAGTGAAACTGCATTGGAACAGCAGATGCAGCCATGTAACGAGGTCCTTGCTCAAATTCTTAAGTACACTGTCTTGTGAAAAACACAGTAGTGGTGAGTGACAAAATCGTAATTAAGATATCGATTCCTGCTCTGAAAGACTCTCCATCTATATATACATGCATGTGCACTCACACATACACATGTATAATTTTTTTTTAAAGACTAGTAAAGATTCAATTCCAAACGCCATGGGAACATTCAGGACGGAAACAAGGGAAGACGGATTGCACCTGGGAAAACTGGAAGGGCTTCTGGAAAAGCTAGGATTGGAGCTGGTTCTTCATTGTTTAGATGGAGGGAGACAGACAGGAAGAGAAGCACAGCAGACAGAAAACAGTGGGTTGATGAAAGTGGAGGAGAATAGGGTCTCTGGGGCCAGGCTGTGGGGCAGTGTGGCATACCCACGTGGCCCTGGGAGTGGAGTATAATGGAGAACGATAGGGAAAGATAGGTGAAGGGCAAATAAATATTTAAATGCTGGGCTGGGCATTTGTATTTCATACTGTATCAGGTAGGGAGTCACTGAAACTTTTGAGTCTATAGTAATGTGATGTGAGTCTTGCTTAGGAACATGCTTTTTTTCCAACAATCTGTAGGGTAGATTGAAGGATGAAAAAATTGTAGAAGTCTGTAATACTTCTAGAGGAGACAACATTGAAATCATCAGGTGGGATGACATGAAAAGCTTAATAGAAGTGTATCTATGGGGCCGGTGCCATGGCTCACTTGGTTAATCCTTTGCCTGCTGCACCAGCATCTCATATGGGCTACAGGTTCTAGTCCCGGTTGCTCCTCTTCCAGTCCAGCTCTCTGCTGTGGCCCAGGAGGGCAGTGGAGGATGGCCCAAGTGCTTGGGCCCCTGCACCTCTATGGGAGACCAGAAAGAAGAGCGTGGCTCCTGGCTTCAAATCAGAGCAGCTCCAGCCATAGAGGCCATTTGGGGAGTGAACCAAGGCAGGAAGACCTTTCTCTCTGTCTCTCTCTCTCACTGTCTATAACTCTACCCATCAAATAAATAAACAAAAATGTATGTATGAGTAGAAAGAGAAGCATATAATCCAAAAAAGGGACTTCTGAGGATTCCATGTATGATTGAATGTAGATATGAAAAAAGGGATAAATTACAGACGGAGGTCAAATTGTAACTTTAATTTCCTGGACACTTAATGCTGCCTTTAACTAAGGTAGTTCAGAATTTTTTTTTTTTTTGAGTGGTGACAGGTGTATTCTATTTTGAGCATGTTTTTGGGATTTATGTAAAAATGTGTAGTCCATAGCTGAAAATATCAGTGTGGAAAGATTAAAGCAGAGAGATGGATAGGCAATTCATTTGCAAACTGGTGACAACTGAGTCCTAGAATGTAACAGCTTAGACAAGACTGAGAAAAACCACTTCCCACCAAAAAGTAAAAGAAAAAAAAGAGACTGAGAAAAAAGGGGACCAGACCAAAGAAAGTTACCACATGCAGAGGTCCCAGGTGAGAATGGAGCAGTGGCCAACATGCTGGCTAGACTCCGAAGGCATTGGACGCTTTCCTGGAAAAGTTCCAGTAGAACTGAAAGCCAAAATAACGACTTCATAGGGTTTAAGGACAATAAACAAGTCAGTAGAGGTGGTGAGTATGGATAAGTCTTTCCAAAGGTTTGATAGCAGGAGGAAGACCAGTAACATAGAGACCCGTGAGACTGCATGTTTGTGGTGCAGGGTTAGGGTCAAAGAGATTCTGAACTTGAGTTAGGATGATAAAAGTTAGCATAAGGGAAACTGAAGACATGGCAGAAAGGACCACATTACTGATGAAGCAAGGAGACCAATCAACATGCTAGTACTCTAAAGAATACATACAAACATTCCAGAGGGTACTAGGAAGAATTTGTGAGCTATGACATAGGAATTGCTTCAAAAGGCAAAGGCCAAGACTCCTTATATGGCCAAATGCCTTCAATGGAAGAAACTTTGGACTGAACTTGACAACAAGCAACTGCATTGCAAAACAATTGCTTGTTCATATTTTACAAGTGTTATCACATCAAATTTTGCTGAGTGCAAAGGGAAATCATGTCAAGTTGGTTCTTATTGACACAAAGCATCTCCTTTATAAGAGCACACTTCTTAGCATTTGTGTTTTGATGACTGGATGACTTTTAAAAGCTATTTTACATATGAAATATTTATTCAGTCGAAAGGTAAAATTCTGTCCTGGCTTTTATTAGCAAACCATGAATCAAAGTCTACACTCAAACACCACCTGTTAGAAAATAAAACATTTCTGGGAACATTGTGTTGGTTTCCATAAACAAATGTCATTGAGTTTAACTCAGCGATCTCCCAGGTTGGATTTGTGTTCTACTGTGGATACTACTGATTAAGACAAGAAAGGAAGGCAGCGTCCATGCCCGAGTGACATTTATTTGCTGGCTATCATCCATAAAGCTTGCACATCAAGAGATCTCTAGAAATAAAATAAAAAATTGTAACTTGTTCAACTTTATTTATACTGCAATTATAGAAATAAAATATAGTGTTGAGAGCTGTGGGGGCATCTACAAAAATGGAACATTATAATAATGCCTCAATGAGAACTAGATTTTTTGAGATCTAACCACGTGAGTCTTAAATGTTTTATCCTTTCAACAACTTAATAATGCATAACTATACTTCACATGCGGACATCAATGTTTCAGTTGCAAAGTAACTTCTTCAAGGTCGCACAAAAATTCTCAGGAGGAGAAAAGGAATTTCTGCGCTGGAACCTTTCTTTGCTACCTGATAACAGATTTTTAGATCTCTAGAAATTCGGCAGCTGGTTGGTAAACACCATCATTATAAAAATTTAAATTATATAGACATATTGCATCACTTACATTATTAAAATCATGGTATCTCCAAAACTAAAAAAGAAAGGAGGGAGAAGGAGGAAGATGGACAGGAGGGGAGGGGGTATCATTATATTCTAAGAATTGTATCTATTAACTAGATTGAATCTGTTTTCTTTGTATTAATAGTATATTAACATAAAAAATAAAAGTATCAAAAATCATGAAAAATGAAGTTAAAAGTAAGTTTATCTTAGTATAAAAATTTTTCATAATCTAGGGCTGGTATTGTGGCACACTGGCTTAAGCCACCACAAGTGACAAAGAAGCCCTGGATCAAGTCCTAGCTGCTCTACTTCTAATCCAGCTTCCTGCTAATGTACCTGGGAAAGCAGTGGAAAATGATCCAAGTGCTTGGGACCCTGCCATTCATGTTGGAGACTCAGGTGGAGTTCCTGGCTCGTGGGTTTATCCTGGCTCAGATGTTGCCATTGTGGACATTTGGGAAGTGAACCAGCATATGGAAGATCTCTTTCTCTCTCTTTCTTGCTCATTCTCTCTGTCATTCTGATTTTCAAATAAATTAATAGAAAAAAAAAACTAAAAAATTTGAATCAGTGCAGTTTTTCATGAGCATTTTCATGTTTTTGAAGACCCTTTATATAAATGGATTTCATTCATTGGATTTTTGAAGAGCAACAAATTATGGCTTTTTAAATAATATTTATTTATTTGAAAGGCAGAGTTATATGTAGAGAGATCTTCCATACACTGGTTCACTCCCCAAATGGCCACAGTGGCCAGAGCTGGGCCAGGCTGAAGCCAAGAGCTTCTTCCAGGTCTCCCACATAGAAGGCAGGGGCCCAAACATTTTGACCATCATCCACTGCTTTCCCAGGCGGTTAGCAGGGAGCCAGATCAGACGCAGAGCAGACAGGACATGAAGAGGCGCCCATGTGGGATACTGGCATTGCAGGTGCTAGACTTGCTATGTTTTTAAAATAAATTGATTCATTTATTTATTTAGAGAAACACAGGCTAAGGGAGAGTGAGAGAAAGTGCTCCTATCTACTGGTTTACTTTCCAGATTCTCACATTGTCCCCTTGCTGGGGCTGAAGACTGGAAAACTAGGACCTAGGAATTCGATTCAGATCTCCAGGTGGATGGTGGGAATACAATCACTTGAGCTATTGTTTTCTGCCTCCCAAGGGTACTCATTAGCAGGAAGCTGAAGTCTGGAGCGGAGCTGGAAGCTGAACCAAGGCACTGGGTATGGGATGAGAGCTTAACCAGCAGGCCTAACACCCACCCCGTGAAGTGGCCTTTTAATTCCATTGTCCAGAAATTGTTTTAAAATATTTATTTATCTGAAAGCTTTAGAGATACACACACACACACACACACACAGAGAGAGAGAGAGAGAGAGAGAGAGAGAGAGAGAAAGGGGTTTCCATCTGCTGGTTTACTATCCCAGTGGCTGCAACAGCCAGGGCTGGGCCAGGCAGAAGCCAGGAGCTTCTTCTGGGTCTCCCACATAGGTACAGGCCATCTTCTCTTGCTTTCCCAGGCACAGCAGGAAGCCGGATCAGAAGTAGAGTTTGGCTCCCGGAAGATTAAGGCTCATAGGAAAGAGTGGGAGAGAGATGATGGGTTCAGGCCATATAGCATAAGAACCTGTGTGAGCTAAGGATGTTTATTCCCTTGGGACTTTGAATAATTTTGTTCAAGGAAGAATAAAATGGTCAACAGCTTTGTGTGCAGTGATATGGGGAGCATTTCTGTTGTTGTAGAAGAGATTTAATACGGTCCAGTATCTTTCAGAAGACAGTAAGAGCTTCTCTTCAGAAGACTTGGTGACGGCTGAGAGTTAGAAAATGAGTGATCTCAAAAATGGCTTTGAAATTAGCATGTGGGAAACTTAAACCAGAACCTGCCAACTTTATGGAGAAATATTTTCCTCAAACAGCCTAATGCTTGATTTTAGAAAATGGGACTTGTCCCTTACAGCAGTCCCAAGAAATGAGGGCGTATTAGAGAACAGCTGCTCATCAATCCATTAGAGAAAATGACGATTTATTAGGTGCCCCCAGAATATTTTGGATCCGCACTTGGATGCTTGCAACAAGGTAACTAATCAGGAGCTGGCTACTAAGACTCTTCCATTTAATTTGACTTCTTTTTCTTATTGAGGCATCCAACCTTCTGTTGACTCTTCATCTCACATTGACTTGTTTCTCACAGGAGTAAAGAGTAGATTGGTGGTTACCAGTGGCTGAAGAGAGCAGGGGAAGCAGGGTTGGGGAAAGGTTGGTCCAGGAGTACTGAGGGACACTTAAGAGAGGAAAAGGGGGCCAGCACTGTGGTGCAGCAGGTTAAAGCCCTGGCCTGAAGTGCTGACACCCATATGGGCACCGGTTCAAGACCCGGCTGCTTCACTTCCGATCCAGCTCTCTGTGATGTCCTGGGAAAGCAGTAGAAGATGGCCCAAGTCTTTGGGCCCCTGCACCCATGTGGGAGACCCTGAAGAAGCTCCAAGCTCCTGGCTCCTGGCTTTGGATCCATGCAGCTCCGGCCGTTGTGGCCAATTGGGGAGTGAACCATCAGATGGAGAACCTCTCTCTCTCTGTCTCTCCTCTCTATGTGTAACTCTGACTTTCAAATAAAAAAATCTTTTAAAAAAAAGAGAGAGAGAGAGGAAAAGTAAGTTATGGTGATTTTACACAGCACAGTGATAAGGGTAATGTACACCAAGGTTTCTGTTTTTTAAAAAAAAAGAAGAAAGGATTTGAATGTTTTCACTAGAAAGAAATAAATCTTTGAGTAGATAGATATGTTTACCCTAGTTTGAACTTTACTTGATACATACACCTATCAAACATCACTTATCAAACATCACAGTGCACCCCACAGCTATGGGCAATGTTTATGTGTCAGTTAAAAATAAATAAAAAGATTTGTATCTAGGTATAAAAAGGCAGCATTCTGAGGATATGTCCATTCCAATTTACTGATAAAGTAGAAAACTAGACCATCAGATCAGGCACCAGGAACATAGCTATTTTGCATTTAGTAAGATTTCATACAATGTGTTAATTTATTCTTCTTGGGGTTAGAGTTGGCATAATCTTATCTAGACTTGTCATAACTGCAATTTTTTTGTTTTGTATCATGGAGAATTAATGGTATCAGTAGAGTGAATCTCGGTGAACTCACCAAAAAATGAGTATGGTCAAAATTCCCACTTGTAATACTTTGTAAGTATTGAATGGAATTTTACATGTAAAGTTTTCTGTGTCCTGTAACACTCCAACAGTGTTGGCTATTATAAAGAACTTCATTCTAAGAGAACAGTAGTGTTACAAATATGTACTGAGGGGCCTTCACACTCTTGAAACACTTTCAAACCCGCATTTTTAGGTGTTCTTTCTAGGTTCCTTGCTCCTTCACGGGCAAGGACACGGACATCTCTATAAAGCTTCGCGCTTGCTTGTCTCTTTTTAAAGGTGACCCGGAAGTGACGCCCTTTGACCTTGACTTCCGGGTCGCCCTTCTGCAGCTGTAGCAGCGCAGATGCACACACGCGGTGGGAGGACGTGAACTCTCCTCGCGTGGAGAAAGGGCTGGCGTTCTCGGAGGGGCATGCGCAGCTCGCCTCCTGCCCAGCCACGCCCCTCCCTGAAGCAGGAGGAGCACATGGTGTTTTGACACAAGCTGGGATTAATTTAGGATCAAAGTTGTCCCTCCATCTGTCTCTTCCCAGTGGTTCAGTGTGGTTTAGTAGTGCTTTGTGGTAGATTTGGTTCCGCATCTACCCCTCTTTGGGAGCATTTTGGTTCTAAGGACTGAGCCCCTCTCACAGGGAATCTTGTAACCTGGAGACCTCCTGTTGTCCTGCTTTGTGGAGGCAGAGGTGGCCTGGTTCCCTGTGCGCCCTTCCTGACAAGACACACTTGGGGGAGACGCTGTGTGGGTCTGTCGGTAGCATCTGCTGCACAGACTTTAATTGATGCCCCTCCTGCCTGACAGAGTAATATATGTTACTTCACTTACTATGCTTAAATTATTCCTCAGAATCAAATGATTCAGCTACTCTGAGATCTCAACTCCCTTGCCTGATGGATTTTCCCTTTCCTTTTGAAAATATGCTTTTTGAAATATGGCTGATGCCTTTGTTATTTCTCTTATTTTTAAGCTGTGTTTTAACTGCTAATATGTTTTCTGGAGGCAAGCAATTGCCAAGCAACTGAAAGCATAAAGGGAAATTTGTACTATGTAAATGAGGGACTTAATGCATTAATTAGATGGATTGGAACATTGTATTTCCATGTGTTTCATGCCTTAATTCTCAAGCTGAGGGTTGGAGCTGCTGGGAGGGAGGCTGTGATGAAGTTCCAAGTGGATTTTGGAAACCAGAATGTGGGAGCTGTGTGGTCACGGTGAGAGCCAAATGAAGTAGCAACGAGTGATGGATTCCTCCTAAACCACCTTGTTAGGTTGTAATGAGACAGTATCACTGAGTTCTGAAGGACTGTTTGGGAGACATGGTCTCAAATAAGTGAAAACTGTATTTATTTTCACTTTCTGCAGGGGTAGGCTGAACCAACAAATCCCTTTCCTCCTTTCTCAATCAGAGAGAAGCCCAGAATCAAAAGAATTTAATCAGACCTGGCATCCTGAGGCTGGCACGATTCCTTCTGGATAGCAAAGACAGCAACCAGTGACAGCTCCCCAAGTGTCTCTTGTATCACAGCCAAGCCTTGGTCAATGCAAGAAAGAGCTAGTGCTCCTTGGCCTGATAATTGCAGAGGGAAGCTGGGCAGAGGAGAGCTTTGCTAAATGGCAAAGCCAAACTCATGTTAATAGGAGACATGTTATCACTCCTTCATCCACTATTTCCTCAACAGTTTATTGAACACATGCTATATGTTACATGCTAGGGATAACATTGAAAACTTAAGGGACATAGCCCTATTCTTGTGAGGTTTAGAGTCTAATGCCAAATTATACAGCTTTTGAATGAATAGTTAAGAAAGTGCAAATGTTTTAAGAAGAGGAATGCAACATGTGAAAGAAATCCCATCAGGGATCAAGGGAGAAATCCCTGAGAATATGATCAGGAGAGGATCTAATAGAGGAGTTAATGTCCATAGCTAACAGTGGGAAAGTCATGGCAGAGGAATCAGTAAAGCGATGTCAGAAACTGATAAAAGATTACTGCTGTTCAATTCTAGAGAGCCTGGGGCAGGAAGAATAAAGCAGAGAGAAGTGAAAGAAGGGCTGTGAGTGCTGTGGGTTCCACAACTGGGACCTGGGTAATTGTTTGAAGATCATGGACCACATGACACTTTACATAGGGAGTGACACTGTAAGTAATGGGACTGAGCTCTTGTCTCAAAAGTCACACCTTTTTTTGCTTTTTTTTTTTTTAAAGACACAGGATTGTACATATTTATGTGGTGGAGTGTGATAATTCAATATGCATATACAATGTATAATGATCAATTCAGGGTAATTAGCATTTCCTTCTCCTTAAGCATTTATCTTTTCTTTGTGCTGGGAAGCTTCTAGTTCCTTATAAAATGCATAATAAATGGTTTGGAATTACAGTCACTGTGCTGTAGAACACTAGAACTCTTCCTCTTATCTACCTGTATTTTGGTGCCTGTTATCCAACCTCCCTCCACTCTCCTTTCTTGTACCCTATCTACTGTGAAATCAGCTTTTCTAGTTTCTGAATATTGATCAGCACATGTATTTGTTTTTCTGTGCCTGACTTATTTCACTCAGCATAATATCCTCCAGGTCCAGCCAGGTGATGGTCAATGACAGGATTTCATCAGTGCCATGACAACAGTAGTCTGTTGTGTGTATGTACCACAGTTGCTTGAAGGTGTGCTAGGATCTTTATGTCTCTGTCATCTCTGTATGATTATTTTTAGAAAACCCGGTAAGCTAGCTTGGGTTCCTGTCACCTGAGTACCTGCATTACGGTTCAGCCAAACTAGGGACTTCAGAGTCACCTTTCACTCCTCAGTCCTCTTTCAAGTCCACCATTAGTCACCAGGTTGACCAGTACCACCCCCAAAATGGGTTACAAATCTGCACTTTCTCTTTGCATACTTCAGTTACTTCCTGTGTGGTGTCATCATCTTTGGGTGACCCTCATCTCAACTGACTCTCTACTTTTAGGCAATGTTTATTTTATTTAACTGTGTATGTATTTAATGCACTCATCTTGACACTGATAATGTGATGAAAAGACTCATTTGATGCAATAATTTTGGCGTGAATACAGATTGAAAATAAAAACATCAGGGGCCGTCATTGTGGCATAGCAGGTAAAGCCATTGCCTGTGATGCTGGCATCCCATTTGGGTGCCCCTTGAGTCCTGGACACACCACTTCTGATCCACCTCCCGGTTAATGCACCTGGGAAAGCAGTAGAAGGTGGCCCAAGTCGTTGGGCCTCTGCACTCATGTGGGAGACCAGAAGAAGCTCCTGACACCTGGCTTCAGCCTGGCCCAACCCAACCCTGGGGAGTGAAAGACCTTTCTTTCTCTCTCTCCCTCTTTCTCTGTAACTCTGCCTTCCAAATAAATAAATTTTTTAAAAAAGAATGGCTTCAAGGTTGCTTTCACCTTCCTTCCCTTTTCTCTCCCTTCTTCCATTCCTTCCTAAGGATTCCTTGCAACAGGACCCTCAGGTCACTTGAACTTTACTTGTCCTTGGTGAAGGTGATGACCCTGACCATTCCACCTTCTTCCCATCTCACACCTCATCCTCTTTTGTACAAAAGAATTATTTATTTATAGTTGAAAGGGTGACAGGTGGAAAAGTAGATTTTCCATTTGCTGATATGTTCCCTGAAGGAGCCACAATGGCCAGGGGTAGGCCAGGCTAAAGCCAATAGCCAGCGACATCCTGCTCTCCCACATGGGTTACATCTTCCACTGCCTTCTCAGGTGCATCAGCAAGGAGTCAGATTGGAAGTGGAATAACCAGAACTTGAACCAGAACTCACTCTGATAGGAGATACCAGTGACTTAACTCACTGTGCCACAACGCTGGTCCCGCTCCTACCCTGTGTCTGGACATCATGTGCCCCTCCTGCTTGTCGTGAGGAGCATGGCTCAGCAGGAACTTTTTCTGCAGCCTTTTCCACATGAGTGTTCCCATCTTCCTCTAGTTTTGTAGCAAATACAAACTGTCCTCTATGGGAAGTACGATATTAAGTCAACACTTCCATTTGGCAAGTCACTCATATCCCAGTGCTGCTGTCTTTAAGCCCTAAGAGGCATGAAGTGATAATTCCTGTTCTTCTGACATTTCCCAGGCTGCCACCTCCACAGCATCCTGGGGTTGTTCATCACAGGGGCCGTTGGTTGAACACTCTATTGATTGGATCACACAATGTCCTTGCTCTTGACTCCGTTAAACTGTGAGCCCTGAAGTCACACTCTTCAGTACCAGTAAGTGAGAGCTTATATTATGTAAATATATCACATAGTGCTTGGATTTTTGCTTTCAGTTGTAATGTGTCAGATGAAAAAAAAAAAAACTATGTTGAAATAATTTGTCAAACTGTCCAGGAAAGTAGTCAATCATAATCATAAAAAATAGGAAAAGTATTTTAGTTAATTAAACTTTTGTTGGTGTAAGTATTTCAAATGGTTGGGATCTCTTGGGTATTTCTACTTTTTTAAAAGGGAGTGACAAAGTATAATGCTGGTTGGCTATGAAATATAGTTTGAGCACTAGAATGCAAGTTTATATAATAAGACTATTGAAATTGTAACCATGAGTGGCATAAAATATCCCTTGATTCATACTCTTGGTAATCATTATGATGGCCTGATCATCTACTGACATTTTAGCAGGGGAGAGGACTCACTCTTCCCTGTGTCGAGTCTGTCTTTCTTTCTTTCTTTCTTTCTTTCTTTCTTTCTTTCTTTCTTTCTTTCTTTCTTTCTTTCTTTCTTTCTTTCTTTTTAAAGATTTATCTCTTTATTTGAAAGTTAGAGTTACACAGAGAGAGGAGAGCAGAGAGAGTGAGCGAAGTCTTCCATCTGATGGTTCACTCACAACAGCCAGAGCTGCGCCGATCCAAAGCCAGAAGCTTCTTCTGGGTCTCCCACGCAGGTGCAGGGGTCCAAGGACTTGGGTCGTCTTCCACTGCTTTCCCAGGCCACATCAGAGAGCTGGATCAGAAATGAAGCAGCTGGGTCTTGAACCAGTACCCATATGGAATGATGGCACTACAGGCCAGGGCGTTAACCCACTGCGCTACAGTGCCGGCCCCAGGTGTTCTTTCTTTTACCTGATTGTGGGATCAGGGTGTGGCTCATCCATGCATATAAATAGATGAAAAATTCACCTGCCACAAATAAAGTGGGGGGGGGGGGAGAAGAAGAAACTTAGACTCTTCCTGGGAATAAATAGGTTTAGAGAATTAAAAAGCAGACATCAGAATTTTGGTAGGGCAGATTCTCTTGTCTTTCTATTTTTTGGCACCAGACCAATAACCGTTTATATGGTATTAGTGTAGTATCTTTTGCATTGCAAGTTCAATGATGAACATGATTCTTTGTTATTCCAAATCTGTATTGTGTTGAAACAATGCCAGAATTGGTCTATTCATTGAGTGAATGAATGAATGATAAATAAATGATTGTTTTGCTGTGGGTAAAAAGAAATAAAACATTGTTTGACATTTTTCACTGGATTATGTTGCTGTCATATCGGCAGAATTTACAGGTCAGGTTTGTGGGTTTTTGGGAGAGAGAGGAATGCAGAGTGGGAACATGTGTTTACATCATCTTTGTCACATTTTCTTCTACCTGAATTAATATGCCCTTCAAAACAGTGAAGGATTTAGCTAATTATATTCATTATTAGCTAATCTGGCTCTAATGGACTTGCTGGTTTACTGATTATGAATGGAAAGAATATGTAATATACTGTTGATTAAATGTGTGCCTCTTCTTCCCTGTGTGATGCAATATTTCCTTTGCAAAATTTTGAACTCTTAAAATCTGATTTAATCCTAAAGGATATTCTTTAGGTAGATTCTGAAGCACTATTTGAGAAGAGTAACTGAGACTTCTGTAGATCCTTTTCTCCCAAAATTAATTTATGAACTGATTAGATAGTGTGAAGGTGAACTTCATGAATAGAAGCAATTTTACTGTATTGTATTTCCGCTCAGAAATAAAAGCCAGGGATTATGACGTTATGTTTGAAATTATTGGCATTAGAAGGCTGGTTGCTAATAATGCAACTCCCCAAACTCCACCCAACCCTAACCATGATTAATTTGAAGTGAGAGCTTAGGAATCTGCATGTTGATTAAATTCCCCACAGACTATTATATACAGTAAAGTTTGGGAACCACTGATTTAACAGTCACTTACAAAGTCAGAGCTGGATGTCAAAATACTCCCAGCAAACGCTATTCCATGTTGAGAGGCAAATCCAATGTCTGCTGAATTAACAACCTCCACTACGTTTTTCCTGAAGGTCCTTCTTAACTATTTCTGGAACCCATAGACATGCAGAGTCCCCTGGAGGCAGCCACACTGGCTACTTTCTCTCCTGCTCCCTCTCTCACTTGCTTTTTCCTGCCTGCCCCACCCCAGGAAGAGCTTCGCTTTCACTGCTAATCCTCTACTTGACCATGTTCAAGGTAAGGAGCAGTCCAGGGCTCCCCATTCTCAGGGTGCTGATGTTCAGGCATTCGAGCCAACCTTAATGTCAGTCCCATAAGTGCTTTCTGTCTGCCCTTTCAGTAGCTGGCCTTGCCCTCCCAACTACAAGGGGCTTGAGCCCCAGCCACAGGGCCTAATGTGGAGACATAGTTTCTCACTTCACCAAAAATTTTTCCTCATCAGCATTCATATTTTTTTCTTTTTGTGAGTATGTGACTGGGGCTCTCTGTGTGTGGATATGTTCTGTTACAAATAGATGATAGGGATCTGCAATGCAGACATAAGGCACCAGTTCAAGTACCAACTGCTCTACTTCTGATCCAGCTCCCTGCTAATGTGCCTGGGAAAGCAGCAGAAAATGGGTCGAATTTTTGTGCCCCTGTACTCATGTAGGAGACTCAGATGGAGTTCCAGGCTCCTGGCTTTGGTTAGTCCCAGCCCCAGCCATTGTGGCCATTTGGGGAGAGACCTAGCAGAGAACTCTCTCTCTGTGTCTTTCAAATAAATAAATCTTTAAAAAACAAAAGCAAATACATTGCAATTAGTGCCTTAAAAAGAAAATGAGCAACAGGCAATTTTAGTGCCTTGAAATTTGCTGTACATTTTTCACTCATGGAGGCTGTGCTGGTGTCTGGTGCCTTCTCTGGTGCCTTCTGACATGAATTGAGCAAGTGAGAGGGAGTGCACAGGGGAAATAGCACTGGGCAGTGCCAGTCAAAGGAGAGTAAACCCTGGGGTAGGAGGTGCTGCAGAGGGAATTTGAATATGTAAAAATGATACTACAGGAAGCTGTCAAAGTCCTTCCTATGAAAGTGTCAACTGTTAACCACCTGGCCATAAGGCCTACAAATCAAGCTGCGATGAAGATTCCAACACAGTCTCTTTAAACCACTAACACGACTTCAGCTAGATGGAAAGATTTCTAAATATTGGGTGAAAGGTTCTTGATAACTGGTAGAGGCACAGGAGTGGTGGAGGATAAAGTCCACTTACAGAATTCCAGGAGCAGAAACAACTGGCTGCTTCCAAGGCCATGTAGGGTCAAGGCCATGAATGTCCCCACAAAACCTCTGCTTGGAGCAGCGGTCTTAGGTGGGGGTAATTCTGATTCCTGGAGTGCTTCTGTTTCAGGGAAATTTGCAGACAGGATTTTGGTTGTTGTAAGGAATGAAGGATCATAATGACTAATGGATATGGGCCAAGGATATTAGTCATCCACAAACATCAGGTTTGTAATGTACAACAAAGTTATCTTGAATTTGGCATAAATCTAATGTCTCACAGATCAACTTCCAGCTTTGAAAGAAAAGTAATTAAAATAATCTGCGCATGGAAACTAACTCTGTTTTGATGTGGGTTTAAATATAAATATGATGGATTTTTCTAGAAATGCAACTATTTTGCAAGTTGAGTGATACTGCATTTATTGGTTCAAAACCCTACCAACTGCTGTTCCTCAACTAAGTCAAATAAGGATCTCAGTCTCCACCATGTTCTATCCCCCTTGTTCACCATGGAGATTGTAAACACCTGAACACCATAATTCTTCAAGTGTAGTTATGTGAGATCATGTAAATTTGAAAGACATTCTAGTTTATTATCATTTATCATTTTCTTTTTTATATGAGTAGTATATACATTCTTGTATATAAAACACATAAGATGTGTTATGAATTTATTTCAGGATGGTAAAAAATAGTGTAATAGAATACCAAGAATATCACTGTCCCGTTTTAATATTTGCCAGAACTAGTGCCTGAATTGGTCCTCCTGAAATCAACTGAAAGGCCAGTGGATCAGGGGCAGCCCATCCTCTGTGAATTTAGATGAGAATTTTGCTGTCTGGACGAAGCCAAAGTACCAAAGGTAATGAAAGTCTAGGTTATTGTCTAAGCTCTCAAATTTCTAGAGTGTGATGTGTCATAAGACACTGACACTTAGTAAAAACAGCATATGTTTTATTGCTACCCACCAGAGGGATGTATAAAGACAGAAGATTAGAGGCAAACATTGACTTACTGATTAAAATCCTAGTTTGGATGCCTGCATCTTATATTGGAATAATGGCACTCAAGTCCCAGCTGTGTTCCTGATTCCAGATTTCTCTTAATCCACACCCTGGGAACTAACTGGTGATGGCTAGGTGGTTGGGTTCTTGTCACCCGCATGAGAGACTTGGATTGAACTCTCAACTTCGGTCAGGCCCAGCTGTGGCCATTGTGAGCATTTGGGCAATAAACCAGTGGATAGGAGCATTCACTGTCTCTCTCTTTCTCTCTCTGTCTCTCCCTCTCAAATGAAAATAAACACCTGAAATTTCTTAAATATAGAAGATGAAAATAAAATGGCATATCACATAATCATACAACATTAGGTAAAAAAAAATCACACATTGAGAAAAGTAGAGAAGAAAAAATTCAACTTGGTCGCGTGAGATTAACTTTTGCATGTGTCGGTATGTATGTGTATGTACATATGTATGTGAAAGTATACATGTATATACTCACAGGTGCACACATATACATAAACAGAAGGACACTTTGGGGTGTGTCTGTGTATGTATATGACTCTGCAAGCTGTTGAACTAGGGCCCAAGAGCGTTTTCTTTGTAGCTGTGGCACTTTAGAAGGTGCACACATATAATAGGAACTCAGGAAGTGTTCACTCATTCACGTGTGTTTGAATGAATAATGTCGGAATCTCTGAAATCAGTATCTGAATGTAATAGAGGGTCTAACTAGCTGACGTACCAAATGATGTGTGCAGTGATTCTGACAGGACTTCTAAAACGTCAGCATGCATATGAATCCTGTTAAGCTGTAGGTTCTGACCCAGTAGGCCTGCAATTGAGGAAAGGGGTTTGCATTTTTCAGACATTCCCGGGTGACCCACGGATACTGATCCTGGCGCCACACTTTGCCTCACATCTCACATCTCAGCTCTTGTGCACTGCAGATCAAGGCTCCTATTTCCAGAAGGAGAAAAGTTATGGTTAATAAATAATTCCATTTTTCCTTTTTATTATGTAATACTTCATATTTCTTGACTAGACTACAGGTTATCTATTTTGTTGTTAATAAATATGTGAGAGGTTTCCATTTTTTGTTCTCATAAATAATTATAAAGATTTGTGTCCTTGCCTCCTTATGCATACAACCCAGGGTTTCTCAAGGTTATATGCACACTTATGAGACAACTTGCTGGGTGTAGGATAAGTATTAAAAGTTAATGCCACATTAAACTCCAAAGTGTTTGTATGAATTCTGCTAGAAACACTGTGCTGGTGTTGCCCTTGGCTTCTATAGTTTTAAATTTAAGATGATCAGACTTCATAACTTTTCCAGTCTCAGGGGTGTAAATAGTATGATTTTTGGTCTTAATTCACACTTCAGTTGTTACTAATGAGATGGAGAACCTTTCCAGAGTTGTAGGTCATTGGTGTGAATGGCTGTTTATGCATATTTCCAATATTTCTATGAGATTATTGATTTCTTTCTTAGCAGGATCTATGATTCTGCTATGGCCTGAATGTTTCTGTTCCCATTAAGTTCATATATTGAAACACCATCTGAAGGGCAATGATATTCTAAAAGGTGGGACCTTTGGGAAGTGATCAGGTTATGAGGGTGGGGGTCTCCTAAATGAAATTCTGTGTGCAAGAGAACTGCAGGAGGTCGCTCTCCCTTCCACCCACATGTGAGGATGCATCAAGGACTTGTCATCTGGGGAGCCGAGCTGCAGCCTTCACAAGGCACTGAGTCTGTTGGACTCCCCGGTTTCCAGAAATGTTGAACAATAAATTGCTGCTGTTTCTCGTTACCCAGTGTAAGGTATCTTGTTATAGCATCCAAGCAGGTGGTGATAACCTCTATTCTATATTCCAGAATCTGTGTATATGGATTGCAAATGTTATATGCCCATTATTTTCTGTCCTTCCTAGCTTTTGTGGTGTCTTTTGATGTGCAGAAGTCTCAATTTTATTGGGAGGATTGTAAGAGAAAGTGCTTCGGAATGTTTCATCAGGAACCCTATCTGCTCCAGGTTTTTCATAGGTGCATTTATCTTGTTAAGGGACTTCCTTTTTATTTCTTGTTTGGTAAGATTTTCCTTATCATGAAGGAATGTGACATTATCAAGCACATCTTCTATATCTGTTGAAATGATTATGTGGTTTTCACTTTCATCTTTTAACATGGTTAATTAGAAGTTTCCTTTCTATAAACCTGCCTCCTTTACTTTTCTGGGATTAGCTCAACTTTGAGGTCCAGGTTTTAAAAACCTGGGTCTGCTCATAAGGGTTTATCTGTTACGTTATTTAGGAATTTTGCTTCTGTATTCCTGAATATGGTTTTTCTGAATTTCTGTAATACCAAACCCTGTCTGCTTTGGAATATACAGTCCTCATGTGTGAGCTGGGGAGTCATTCCTCGTTCTCCATTTTCTGGAAGAGTTTATGTGAGAATAGAGTAATATGGAAAAGTCCTATAAAACCATTTGGGCCAGATGTTTTTCTTATGGAAAGATTTTAAACTACTTATGAAAGCTTTTGCAATAAGTTAGAACTCCTCGGGCTTTCTCTTTTTCCTTGAATCTATTGAGAAATGTTATTTTTTTTCAAGGGACTTTTCTGAGAGGTTGGCATGGATTTGTACATCACAGTCTTGCTGTCCATCTCATCTCATCTTTGTAGCGTCTGCCTTTTCATTCATGGGACAGAGTGTTTGTACTTCATGTTGATGTTTTCCATTCTTCCCACAAGTTCATCTGCTTCTGTAGTTTTCCTGAAGAGACAATTTTTGGTTTTGTCCAGACTTCGAATTCTATATGTGCTTCCGTTTCAGTAATTCTTGGATTTCTTTCCATTGGTTCTGTTGTTTGGTGTCTATCTTGTCAGTGAAGGTACCTATCCCTTTATTTCCTTTGTGCAGTAAAAATTTAAGATATAAAATTCTTCAAACCACTACGTTACTGCACCCCACAAGTATTAAGATGTATTTTTATTATTGTGAATTTTCAATGTACTTTTTAAAAACCTCAACTCTGATTTTTTTGACAATTATTTAGAAGTATTTTAGGTTTTCCAAAATATGGGAATTTTTAGTTTTCTGTTACTGTAATTTGTTATCTTACTTTTCTTTATATAGAAATCCTTTGAAATTGTTTGTGAATTTCTTATGCATGAGCATGTGATAATTTAGAACAAGTTTCCATGCATTCTTGAGAAAAAATGCATATGCTCTGTGTTCAGGGTCTGAGGTATGCTTATTAAATAAGTTTTTATTTGCTTCCAAGCAGCTTCTGTCTTCACCAGTAGTTTTGTTCCCTTGACCTGAGTAGCTGAGGTGTCCCACTGCTGTGGACGTTGGTCTCAGCCTTGTTCCATCCATGTTTCCTGGTGATTCTTCATGAACCTGGCCATAGCCATATCTGTACTGGACTTGGTGGCGTGGGCCATCACTCTGTCACCTCTGTTTTCCCCAGGGTGGCAGCTGCTGTGTGAGCAGATGAATAAGTGGGTGTTCTGGGAAGACTGAGCAGACTTATTAATCTGACTTTCTGTACAGAATGGAAAACCGCAGTCACAGGATAATCTGAAAGACTGTACAGGAATGGATTATGCCCGACAAAGCTTTCCATTAACTATCATTTCACAATAGGCCAAAGATCTTGTAACTTCAGTGGAGGACTTTCCATCACATCGTGTTTACTACCATCATGGGGTCCGGTTTCAGATGAAAGCAGTGGGAGTTCCAGAATTTGGAGTCATGCCTGTTAGTTAAGTGAAAGGCATTTCACACATTTGCTTTTATCAGTTTATTCATGCTGATAGGTGCTTTTAGAGAGAATTCACAGCTCATGAAAGGCTCTGAATGAAAAGACCCAGTGAACAAAGTCTTCTGTTTATCTATAGAATGTGCCTTGGGATGGGTATCAGCAGCCCCACAAATTTCTCCTGTGTGTTTGAGCACATAAATGGAGGAACAGTAACCAGGGTTACTTTTTGTGTAACTCGAGTTCATTAGATTAAATCAGTATTTGGTCACACACATCGCTTCAAGGCACATATTTAATAACGAGGCTCATTTTATAGGAGAAGCTAATGGCTCCTTAAATCAGTCAGGTATGTTTAAAATTTTCAGAGACACTTAATAGTTTTAACTCTGATCCAGTTTAAAGATCATTGTAATTCCAAACATGCTCTGTCTGAAAGATTCAGATCAGTAGCATAACTGCTCAAGAAATGACAATTTGACCCTACCTTTATCCTCCTCTTCTTAGCATGTGTGTGTGCGAATAATCCTACAAGAACTTCAGTCTAATGGCGCCATGATCCAGAATCTCCTCAATTCATATTCTCCCTGTTTTGCACTCACTGTCCTCTGGATTTGCCATTAGATGTCTTCCTTCAACACTCACAAGTCCCCAAAGCTGTTCTTTATTCTTGCCTTGAAGCAAAAATTATTTTTAGTAGTAACAGAGAAGTTACTTGAAATAGGTATTCAATTTGTAAATTCCCTCTTGAAGAAGCAGCAGCAAGGAGTAAAATAGAACTGAGAATGGTGGTTTCTTCATGGATTGTCCTCTCTAATTCCAGAAAAAATACTCATTGCAGACCCTGGAAAGCTCTGTTTTCCCTCTTCTCTGCCTGAATTTCATAATGTTCCCCAAAAAGGAGTGCAGGGATGGCTGACGTTGTATTTCTGGGAAATGCTAGCATGGGTGTGTATTCTCATTTCTTTTTTCCCCAAGGAGGCTCAATGTTTCTATGGATTCTAAATTTCTGTAGGGGAATCAACACCAATTTGATTGCTACTTCATGAATCCAGAGGGTTTCTTGATAATAAATAGTGGTCCATGTTGACAACTTCCTTTCTCTAATATATGATCAATCTCTTGTTAGTTGGAAAACAGACTAGAATTAGAAAATCTCTCACTTCACAAGGAAATTCAAACAATATACAGTTTTATGCAGCTTGGTTTTATTCTTGGACTCCAGTGAGGAATCAAATATTTTAAAAATAACTGAAATGTTTTAAAACCAGAATGTCTACCATATGTAAATATTTTTATTTAGTACTTTAGAAAGTGATGTCCTCTACCAAAATATTATAGAATTGTAATAAAAAATCATTTCCTTTAAAGTTAGGCTCATTTGGAATCAATTCTATGGTAAATCTAAATAAAATTCCATCTTACTTGTGTATATTCATTTTTTTCTTCAAAGTATCAAGCACTTTTTCAGTTGTCATCCTTTCTAAGTAAAAATTTTAGAATGTTTTGGAGGCTTTTCACATAATAATTAAAAAGGATTTAAACAAAATAAGCACAGAGTGCCTATTATTTTAGTTAAACTTGTTTTAATCTTTTGGAAGGTTAACTTTTATGATCAGGTCAATGTTACTATACTTCAAAATCTTCATGGAACATGGAATAAAAATGTAAGTTTATTTTGGTGTAAAAACATTTAGAAATGCTTGCATAGATTTTTCATAATACCCATTTTGTGTGAAAACTTTGAATACCCTTTGTGAAAACTTTGAATGCCTTTCAATACCCTCTGATGCATGGCCTTCAAATTTTTTGCAGCAATATAACTTTTTAATTCTATTTCCCACAGGCTTTTTGAAGTACCCTCCTACAAGATGACAACCTATGCAACATTGCAATTTACCTATAACGAACAAAGAATTGATCACATTTCTTTCCTTCTTATGTCCTGATTTTTCTTGTACTTCTGACCTGTGGGAATATTCATCCTTTCAATAGCATGCTTCCATTTACCTGCATTAAAGATGTGACTGCTTCCGTGGCTCCACCCCAGTTCTGATGTGTTTGCTGTTGCAGCTGATCATCGAATGTGAATCCCAGGCCCGTGGCTGACGTTCACCTTCAGTTCTTTCCACCCGTGTTCACGTCACACCCCATCTCCACAGGTAAGACCGCCGTGGCATCCACAGCATCAGCACACTCTCCCCTCTTCAAACTTCCATCTCCCAATTTCCTCTCTTAATTGCTTTCAGAAGTCCCTGGCCACTCATCATTGTTGATGGGGTGTTTCTGAATCTCTTCCTACACCCTCTATTTCAGTTCACAGAATTACGAACAGATTTTCTTCTTAGTTGCAAAAATGTCAACTTTATACACTTTTATAAACATCATCCTTCACATTATTGTCAACATTCAGCTTAATATTTCTTACCATATTTGTACTTTTTACTTTATGTTCAGTTTTTTTATTTTTCTACTGATTTAAAGGTAAGCAGTCTCCCATTTCCAGAATAATGTAACTTTAACCCGTGTTCTCAGGTACTTAAAACTCTTGCTCAAACTTTATTTCTCACTTTTTGTTTTAAATATTGAGATAATAAGTCACCTGCCTAGTAAACAGACTCATGGTGATTATTCTGAATTTTTCTTGGATGTGCTGAGAGTGACTTGAAGAGGATGACATAGAAGAACTGTGTATGCTCGAATTCTGCCTTATCATGATGGGTACCAGGTCTCCCCAGAGTAAGAACTCAGCAACTCAGACACCAGAACCATGAAAGCGATGCAAATTCAATATAGTAATGTAAAGCAACATAGAGTAATATAAAGCAATCCTACACCACCCCATACACAATATTTGGCTTATTTAATGCTGTATAAAAATATGGATTATGAGCAGGAATGATAAGTTTTTAAGTAAAACAGATAAGCCAAAGATATATCCCAAGTAGATGGGGCAGGGATTTTAATTTTCACTTATATGAACCAGGAGAAAAGAAATGCAGAGAATATCCATGTTTCACATAATCAGGAGCTTATTATTATTATTTTTAACAGCTAAAATGTGTTAAAGGGAGCATGTTAGGAATGCCTCTGAGGGCCGGTAGAAGGGAGGTGTCCCCCACGTATGGGGAGAGAGCCCAAGCTATGTGTCTCCTAGGCACATGTTTGCAGGGAGACCCTGGTGAGAGGAGTGATGGTGCAGTTAGCAGGCTTCTGAATGCACATCTCCCACACTTTCCAGATGTCCACAGCCACATCTGGGGTGTAGAAGTCTCAGAGCAGCCAGATCTTAAGGGCCGGGCAGAATGAGATAGTTGGTGACTCAGTGATAGCGAGGCTGGACTGATAACCCTCTTCGGAACTGCTGTCCAGATCTCTGGTCATGCATAGAACCCTGGGATTACAGCAAATTCCTGAGAGGTGAATCCCAGGGTAACTTAATCCTATGATTAAATTTCCTTCCAATGAGTTCAGATGGGAGTTTACATATAAATCTCTCTAGGGAAAAAAACAACAAGAAATGAGTAGGATTTTTCTTGTTGGAAGATAAGTTATTAATAAACCAAATGCACTCAGTTAATTTGTACATTCTGCATTGTATGCTTCATTAAAGCTGTGGCTCTATGAGTCACTATATTTCCTGATTTGCCACAGCCTCTATAAAACCCGACAGAAACCCATCAGGATCCATTGGCATATTCACAAAAATGCTCAGTTCTAAGGTTTCTCTTGCCCTTGAAATATTTATTTGCCAGGTAAGGTAAATATACCCTCTGTGTGGTACAAAAACAAAGTGTGGCCTAGTCCAGAATGAAAAGGCTTTATTAAGATAACTTTCTGCAGGAGACATACCAGTTCTGGGTACCACTGTCAGCTTCGTTAGGTGATCTGTACCTGTTCCAAATAATTATAATATCAAAAGGCTTCTATAATTTGGGACTCTTGAGAGGACAGCACAGTGATTATTTGAGGCATTTCATGACCTAAGTCTTTTTTTTTTTTTTTAACATGCAGAGTGGACAGTGAGAGAGAGAGAGAGAGAGACAGAGAGAAAGGTCTTCCTTTGCTGTTGGTTCACCCTCCAATGGCCGCTGCGGCCAGGACGCTGTGACCAGCACACCACGCTGATCCGAAGGCAGGAGCCAGGTGCTTCTCCTGGTCTCCCATGGGGTGCAGGGCCCAAGCACTTGGGCCATCCTCCACTGCACTCCTGGGCCACAGCAGAGAGCTGGCCAGGAAGAGGGGCAACTGGGACAGAATCCGGCGCCCTGACCGGGACTAGAACCTGGTGTGCCGGCGCTGCAAGGCGGAGGATTAGCCTAGTGAGCTGAGGCGCCGGCATGACCTAGGTCTTTAAACAGGGCTGTGTTATCAGCTTCAGACAACTACTAGGCTTGGCAGGTGAGTCGTGAAGCCTAGCTTGAGTGATGGCTGGGCCTTTGGGCCAGTTGCTAGGAACAGAGGTAGCTTTCCCTTCTCTCCAGTTGTGTTCCTAGTACTGGGGACTGCAGCTCATCAGCATTCAACTCTGTTAGAGTCTTTCAGCATTGGTGTTATTGTTAGAAGAGATTTTTCCCTCCATGCTGCTTAGACTAACACTTCTCAGGAAGCTGCCCCACTCATGTCTGTCCTGTGATGGGGAGGGTGGTGAAGATGGGAGCCCATTGCAGCCTCGTTGGACGACGTGGAGGTTCCTACTGGGAAGTCAGTCTGACTCTGCAGTACTATGAGCATCCTTAGCAAGTACCTGTCTGATGTGCAGCCTTCCATTCCCCTTTCTTAGTCTGCTTGGTATGGTTTTCAGCTCATCAGAATTCTTCAGGATGAAAGGACAGCATATCAAAAGATCAAGCTGCTGTAAATAGAAAAAGCAAGAATAAACTATATATGGGATTACCATAAGAACATAGGTTTATTGATTTTTTTAAAGATTTATTTATTTATTTGAAAGTCAGAGTTACACAGAGAGAGAAGGAGAGGCAGAGAGAGAGAGAGAGAGGTCTTCTATCTGATGGTTCACTCACCAAATGGCTGCAATGGCCAGAGCTGCACCGATCCAAACCCAGGAGCCAGGAGCTTCCTCTGGGTCTCCAATGCAGGTGCATGGCCCCAGTGACTTGGGCCATCTTCCACTGCTTTCCCAGGCCATAGCAGAGAGCTAGATCTGAAGTGGAGCATCTGGGACTCAAACTGGTGCCCATATGGGATGCCAGCACTGCAGGCGGCAGCTTTATCCTCTGCACCACAGCACCTACCCCAGGTTTATTGATTTTTGTCACTGATGTCTTACAAAGAACACTTTGAGTAAAGACACTCAAAGTTTCCATATTTTGTATTTGTCATTTTTATCACTCTTTAAAACAAACAAGGTGTCTATTCCACTCTTCCCCTCTTTTTTCTAACAGTTCGCATCTGATTCCTGGACTAGGTAGAATTTACTTGGTTGACATAATCATTGATAGCAATGTACTGTGGACAGGCAAACAGGAACTTCATTTAAGGCATCTTATATCCATAATGGGTTTTAACAGATATTTTATTTATTTATTTTGAAAGAGATATACAGAGAGAGACACAGAGAGGGGATATTCCATCTCTATTTCACTCCTCAAATGGCCGCATCTGCCAGTGCTAGGTCAGGCCAAAACCAGGAGTCAGGAGCTTCTTCCAGGTCTGTGAAGAGAGTGGCAGGGTCCCAAACAGTTGGGCTGTCTCCTGCTGCTTTCCCTAGGCCATCAATGTGAAGCTGGATCAGAAGTGGAGCAGCTGTGACACAAACTGGTACCCATGTGGGATGGTGGTATTGCAGGCAGTGGCTTCACCAGCTATACCACAATGCTGGCCCCTCTGTAACGATTTTTAACCTTAGGCACAACCAAATCAGGCTGAAAAACATCTGGTCACGTTGCTTCAGAAACCCCAAGACACTTAGGAACAACACTTTGATTTAGTCCCACTGGGGCAGTGGAGTAAGCAGCTTGTGGAGGTGCAGGGACGAGGGTAAATTAGGAAGCGTTGAGGCCTGTCCATAAGGCATTGCAATTCTGTAGCCCCAGAGAGCACTTAGCGTTATCAATTGCTTGATTTGTGGTTCTGGTGCACAGTCCGCTCACCCCTGGTGTCTCCCAGGTGGATCGGGGCCTGGAGCTCACCCCTGGTGTCTCCCAGGTGGATCGGGGCCTGGAGCTCACCCCTGGTGTCTCCCAGGTGGATCGGGGCCTGGATCAGTGTGCATTCCGTTTCTTTGTTTTGAGCTGGGACGGCTGAGGCTTCTGTCCTTGTTCCATCAGTTTTGGGTTTTGAAACTTCTCATCCCCTTTGTAAAATGTGCTTATCAGTGTGCAACCTGTTTCAATTGCTGCTCCGTTTAGAGGAAAAGTTGAAAAGTTCTGTGACTCTCACTCACCCCTCATTGCTGCACACACTTACCTGATGGTCTTGTTTCCTGGGATGGTGTTTGCTGGTGACTGGACAGTAGACACATCATGTGAGGTTTTTCGGTTCCTGCCTTAGAAGATGAAAGGCACATTATTTCCATTTCTTTTTTTTTTTTTTTGCAGGCAGAGTAGACAGACAGAGAGAAAGGTCTTCCTTTGCCGCTGGTTCACCCTCCAATGGCCGCTGCGGCCCACACGCTGCGGCCCGCGCACCGTGCTGATCCGATGGCAGGAGCCAGGTGCTTCTCCTGGTCTCCCATGGGGTGCAGGGCCCAAGCACTTGGGCCATCCTCCACTGCCTTCCCGGGCCACAGCAGAGAGCTGGCCTGGAAGAGGGGCAACCAGGACAGAATCCGGCACCCTGACCGGGACTAGAACCCGGTGTGCCGGCGCTGCTAGGTGGAGGATTAGCCTAGTGAGCTACGGTGCAGGCCTCCATTTCTTTTATTCCAGCACATTTCACTAAACATTAATCAATAAGTGAGCATTAAAGAAAATGTCATACCCATTCTTTATCTTTGTAGCTGGGTTATGTTGCCTTGTTATTTTTCTGCAGTGTAGGATGTTGCTATGATGATTGAATATGTTTATTCAAAATCTTAAGAAAACTTTTGCAACGAGTAGCCTAATTAGTCAGCCCGTAGATGTGTTCACCGAATTCACCAAAATCATGTAATCTTTGGCTAACAAACGACTACATTCTAAAACCTTTTAGGAAAGTTGTTCAGAAAACTTTTTCCTCCAGGGTTATGTGCCTGGAAGTTGCCTTTGTAGTCCGTGCCTCCGAATTCAGGACATCACCTGGAGCTCCAGTGGGAAGCCCCAGAACGTCTTTGTCATGGTGGGGTCAAAGACTCCTCCTTCTTGTACCTGTTCTGAGCAGTGATCACCACAGGGTCACAGTCCTGGAGGTCGCACCTGCTAGTCTGGAAGCAGAAGCTTCAGTGTGAAGGGACTGGGGAGGGGGGAAGGGAGCAGACACAAGGGCAGGACCCGCTCTATCTGTAACGCTCAGAGAAAACTATTGACTTCTTTCCTTCTTGCCTCTTCCTTTCTTCCCTCCCCTCCCCTGTCTCCCCTCCCTTCCCTTCCCTTCTCTCCTCTCCTCTCCCTTCCTCCCTTCCCCTCCCCTCCTCTCCTCTCTCCCCTTCTCCCCTCTTTTTCTTTCTTTATTTTTTCCCAAGATTACCGAGGTCCATGTGTTTACTTTTGTCTTCCAACAAGTGTGGATCCCCTGCTGTCACGGAGATCCAGGTTAGGCAGATCACTCCTCTGGCATCTCCACTTCCCTTCCTGTCCCTAAGGCCAGCCTGTGGTCCCTGTGTAATTTCTAAAGTTTTTTTCTTGGATTCATTTCAGTATTTGTCTTAGTTATGGTCCAATGAAGCACTCATGAGGGCCACAGGCAATCTTTCCCAGGTTCCGTATCTCTCCTCATGAGTCTCCGTGGGCTCTTTGTTCTTTTGCTTGTCTTTGGAGAGAAGGACTGACTTGCCAGCCTATTGCTGATGGTTGCAAGGGTATTGGTACTTGGAACAGTCTTGGGAGACAGTGATGGAATCTCCCTCTGGAGCAAAGGAATAGCATGCCTACTGTTCAGTAGAATAGAGATAAATGCTCCCTCTGGCATACTTACTACCCACTATAAAATATTTGGGTTCCCCAAACTCAGGATTCCTCTCCCTTTACGACTTCCCACAGCATGGACAAGCACATGTCCTCTGGCTCTATTTGTTTTGCCTTGGTTATGCAGAGACTTGGGAAAGACAGGTACTCTGGTGATTGCTATGAAAACAATACATTGTCCTTTTCCTTGGGTTTAGGAACTTTTTTTTTTTTACCAGCATCCATGAAATTGTCATGTACTAAATTGGCTTATTTAAACACTGGCTAGATGCTCAACCCTTTGTAATACTTGATATTGTTTCCTAAGAGCATCGTGTTGGGTTGTTGAAATGGTAATGGATGAATCGTGGAGATGGAGGGGAAAGGTAGAAGAAGGGGAAGGTTTTCCCATCACCACCATATGTCCAGCCACTGCACACCTCCCATGGCACAAAATGAAGTCATGTGAGAAATGGACAGAGAAGGAGAGATGGAGGGACCTAGGAGTGTGATTCGAGAAGACAAGTGTCAGAGTAAGGAAAACCCAAGAAGAAGGGGTAAACAATGAGGCAACCTGACCCCAGCACGATCCTAGGCTGGGCTAGATCATCTTTGCTTATTGATTAAGGACACTTACACACTGCTCATCAGTTGTTTTCAGCTGTATAGAATGTGTAGGGCCTGAGTGAAGACACCTTCTAGATGTGGAGGGTCATAGGAAATGGTTTAATGGGAACATTTGTCCAACACCTTAGCCCTTAGAGCTTTGTGGCATCTTGATTATAACATACTTTGGAGTTTTACATGGAATTTGCCCCCTTAAAATCAGTAGTTCTCCACATACCCAGGAGCAGACAAGCGCTCGCTGCAGTACACATTAAGACAACCATGAGTTCACGGGGCTGTGCTCCTACAGATCTCTCAGTATCAGGGACTTCGGCAGCTTCTCTCCAAACACAACAACGTGCCCATTGTCCTCCTTGGCTCTGGAAGCCGGCAAGAAGGATTTTCTTTTTGTTTATATCTGAGGAAGAAATTCTAAACTTTTCCTTTCTTCTTCTCCATACATAAATATATTTCTTAATTCTAATATTTGTGTAAAGAAAGCTAAGGAAGCTGATTCGGAAATAGGTATAATCCAGGTATTTAAAACTCTTCGGAACGTTTCCCCCTCGATTTTAAACAGGAAAATGTCATGATTTTTACTGGATGCCTAAGTTAAGAAGAAAATACTTGGAGAAGCTGTGCCACTTATACATGGCTAAAATGTGCATATTTTACGGCACATAGTTTGCTTTATGTTCCGGATTGACTCAAGATAAAATGATCAGCTTCATTTATTCCAGTTTTCTTGCTTTGTTCTTAAGTTCCCTTGCACTGTGCGTTTTTGCCTCCATGGGAGTCTCTGAGAGTGGTGATAAATAGAAGTGCTATTTAAGTCTGTGGTTTTGCATTGGGGTGGCAGTTCCTGAGGAATCTTGTCACCTCTGTCAGCATGGAATTTTTGTTTCCAGTTATAATGATTCTCTAAATAATTTTGAAAGAACAATAATTAGATCTGGGTTTATTTTCTACTTGCTGTGTGTGGTCTTCTTATCCCATAGTCTTCTAATTTAATCAAGTTAAGTTATTTCTAAGCTCCTATTTGTACATTTTCTATACTGAGATGCTGACATTTTATTGACCTAATTCTGCAGCTTGTGCCATCACAGGCTTATCTACCTTAGCGTTGTTTCTTTTTGTCCTGTCATGTTCTCTCCACAGCTGGTCCTGTCTCAGACCACCCATCTGGACTGAAGGCTTCAGAGATTCTGTTGCATGACACAGCCTAGGACTCTTGAATACACAGTTAATTGATAAGTCACATGATATTAAGCTTGCCTCATTAATTGATCAGTTCAAATACACTTCAGTGAACCCTAGCATGACCCCCCAATGCCCTCTAAGGATCATTCAGTGATTATTCTGCACCTGTCAGCACGGACCCTTATGGAAAGAATTTCTGAGTCCCTTAGCCAGTTAGGTCCAGTTTGTGAAAGAGCATATCTGAAGGCAGTGTGGTAAGGATGCGGTAGTGGTACCACAGGAAAACTGCACACATGAGAGCTTAAGGTTATCTATGAACCTGCATGGGTTCATAAATAAAGTGGAACACTTTAGCTTTTCCAAAATGTTCTGCTCTCGACTCATTTGTTGCTAGACATGAAAACAACTAAAACATTATTTCTTTGTGTCTGTCAAGTAGGAACTATAATATCCATTTCCCTCAATAGGTGGCCATCAAAAATATCCTTCAAATAAAGAATAAATATACAAAGCTTCCAAACAGAGTTTGAATTTCAATCAATATTTATGAAGGCAATATTTTTAACACCTTTATTGAGATTATGAATTTACACACCGCATCATTCATCATTTAAAGAACACAGTTCAGTGGTTTTTGTTACATTTACAGACATGTGCAATTATCAGCACAGCCTAATTTGGGCCATTTGTATCTCTCAAGAAAGAAACCCATGGCCATCAGCAGGTGCTCCACTCCCCCACACCATGCCCTTGGCAGTTGTTCATCTAATTTCTGTCTCTGTAAATTTGCCTATGCTGGACATTTCAGCAAAATGGGCACATGGAGTATGTGGCTTTTGGTGACTGGCTTCTTTCATTCAAGGTTCTTCAAGGTTGAGCCATGTTGAGCATATAATGGTGCTATATTTCTTTTTATTTCTAAAAGATCACTTGTTGAATGGATAAATCTGGTATTTATCCATTCACAAGGGGATGACATTTGGGTTGTAGCAATATTTTTGATTGCACTGTATTAAACAGCACGTTTATATGGTTAAAATTAAATTGAGACATGATGTCGTATACCGAGGATCTCTCTTCATTTCTCTCCCCATCTCCTCTGCATCAATAACCGTTTCATTAGCTTTTGCTGCTTATCTTTCAAGAGTTTCTTGATGCAAAAGCAATCAATGCATCCACAGATACTCAATATGCTCACTTTGTCATGTGACTGTTGTACAGCATGCAACACTGTGTCCCGAACTTTTTGTCTACTGTGTCTTGGTGTACACTTTGGGTCAGTACATGCGGCTGTTACATTCACTCTTTGTTTTACTGAACTACATTATTGAGGCATAATTGATACATAATAAAATGCACATATTGGATGAATACACAGTTGGGTTAAGTTATGAAACCATCACCACAATCAAGATAATGAACAGTCCTACCACCAACAAATGTTCTTCCTGCCCTTTTATAATTCCTTTCTCTCCCCTTCCTGGCCTCAGGCAACTACTGATATGTTTTCTGTCACTATATATTAGTTTGCATTTCCTATAACTTATATAAATGGAATTATGCAATATATACTTTTTAAACTTAGCTTATTTTACTAAGTATGATTATTTTTGAGAATGTCCATGTTTTCGCATGTATTGGTTCCCTTTTTATTGCTGTGTGGCATGTCATTGTGTGGATACACCTCAGTTTGCTTATTAACTTATATGAGATGAAATTGGATTGTTTCTAGTTTTGAGTTATTACAAATAAAGCTGCTGTAGACATTAGTATATTTGTGTAGACAAATACATCCATTTCTCTTAAGTAAACACCCAGGAGTTAAATGGCCAGATCATTGGTGCACATTTACCTAAGCTGTTCTCCATAGTACTTGTATAATTATGTGCTCCTAAAATCAGTGCACAAGAATTCCAGGTCTGGCTGGCGCCACGGTTCACTTGGCTAATCCTCTGCCTGCGGCGCTGGCACACCAGATTCTAGTCCTGGTCGGGGCGCAGGATTCTGTCCTGGTTGCTCCTCTTCCAGTCCAGCTCTCTGCTGTAGCCTGGGAGGGCAGGGAAGGATGGCCCAAGTGCTTGGGCCGTGCACCCACATGGGAGACCAGGAGGAAGCACCTGGCTCCTGGCTTTGGCTTGGTGCATCGCCGGCTGTAGCAGCCATTTAGGGGGTGAACCAACAGAAGGAAGATCTTTCTCTCTAACTTTCTCTCTCTCTGTCTAACTCTGCCTGTCAAAAAAAAAAAAAAGTATTCCAGGTCTTTCATAACATTTCCTACACTATTGTCAGACTTAAATATTTCAGGCTTTCTAAAGTTGTGGTGCTCTTTCATTGTGGTGTTAATATGTATTTCCATGATAACTGGCATAGCATCTTTTTAATGTGCTGACTTGATAATCACATATCTTCTTAAAAGAATTATTAACATCTATTCATATTTATTTATTATTTTCTTGTTAAATTTTTAGGATTCTTTAGATATTCTGCATACAAATTTTTTATTGCAAACATTCACAATTCTTTTTCTCCCAGTTTGTAGCTTGACTTTTCCTTTTCTTAACACTGTCCTTTCAATGCCAGATGTAGGTTTTTTTTTATCCAATTTATCAATTTGTTCTATGGATTGTGAATTTTGTGTCATAATGGAGAATTCTTACTGTCATCTAAGATTACAGTTTTCACTGTTTTATTTTGCTATAAATTATACAGCTTATGATATATACACAAACACACACATTTATATATATATATATATATATATATATATAAATATAGTTCTCTGGTACATTTTGCATCAGTTTTTGTTTAAGTTGTGAAGTATAAATTAAAATTTCTTTTAAAAACTGTGTATGGCCTCCCGGTTGCTTTAGTACAATTATTTTAAAATACTTCTTCCTTCATTGAATTATCTTTTCACCATGCTTGAAAATCCGTGGACTACACAATTGTGGCATGAGTAGTGTATTCTCAGTTCTGTTCTTTAATCTTACCTGTCCTTACAGCCTCATTACCTGGTTTACTAAAGCTGTGTGGCAAATTAGACAATTTAGTCTTCCACATTTCTGTTTCCTTTATCAAAGTGTTTTTGACTTTTCTAGGTTATTGGCTTCTCTATGTAATTTTTTTTTTGACAGGCAGAGTGGACAGTGAGAGAGAGAGAGGGACAGAGAGAAAGGTCTTCCTTTGCCGCTGGTTCACCCTCCAATGGCCGCTGCGAAAAACGCGCTGCGGCCCACGCACCGCGCTGATCCAATGGCAGGAGCCAGGTGCTTCTCCTGGTCTCCCATGGGGTGCAGGGCCCAAGCACTTGGGCCATCCTCCACTGCACTCCCGGGCCACAGCAGAGAGCTGGCCTGGAAGAGGGGCAACCGGGACAGAATCCAGTGCCCCGACCGGGACTAGAACCTGGTGTGCCGGCGCCGCAAGGCGGAGGATTAGCCAGTTGAGCCACAGTGCCGGCCTCTTTGTAAATTTTTAAAATCACTTTTTCTGTTTCTAAGAAAATCTTACAGCAATTTAATTTATTTCAATGTGTTTTAATTTTTCTCAGCATGGATTTTGTAATTTCAGTCCGTAGATCCTTCACATTTCAGCATATTTATGCCAGGGTATTTCATCCTGTTTGGTAATGCTGCAAATGGTTTTTTTAAAATTTATTTCTAACTAGCAATTTCAAGAAAACTGATTTTTATATTGACCTTTTGTTCTGCAATCTTGCTACACTCATATATTAGCACTAGTAGCTTTTTTGTAAATTGCATCAGATTTTGCACATAGACAATCATGTCCTCTCTGGATAAAAAAGCTTTATTTCCTTCTTTCTGAAACAGATTTGTTGTCCTTTTCCATGTCTTATCACACTGTTTAGAACTTCGTAAGGAGTTGAACAGGAATGATCCAGATCTTAAAGGCAAAGCATTCACATGCAGCCTTCCTAAACTAGATAGGGTGTCAGCTGTGTGTGTGTGTGTGTGTATGTGTATGTATGTGTGTGTGTATGTGTGTGTATATGTGTGTGTGTATGTGTGTGTGTATGGGTGTGTGTGTGTGTGTGTGTGTGTGCAGGACCCTTAGGTCAGAAGAAAAGGTTCCCTTGCCACTTTGCTGAGACTCTTAAAAATTAATTCAATTTTGTTATTTTTATTTTAAAAGATTCGATGTGATTTACAGGTGCAATTCTAAGAACATGATATTCTCCTTTCTTCCTCCTTCCGTTCCCCCACACCTCTTTCCTTCTCTCTCTTTTTCTTTTGTTTTTTTTTTGTTTGTTTTTGAGATGACATTTTAAAATTAAATTGTAGTAAAAGATGGCTTACTACTTCACAGAATAAGCTTAACAAATAAAAAACAAAAATATCCTAGTTTAATGGGAATAAAGACAATGACTGTAAACAATAATTGAATGGAAAAATGACCTTTTCACTCATTAAATTTTAAAGTAATATTAAATGTAAAATATTAAATTTTAAAGTATTTGCAGATAATTAAAACTATAGTAGTATAACATTCTTATCCATTAGTCTGACAAAGGTATAAAACAAGGTTTTACAAAAGCATATTTCAACAATACTGATACACATATTCTTTCTTTTCTGGTTTTTTAAATTTTAGCTTCCAGATATAAAGGAGAACACACAATATTCGTCTTTCTGGGTCTGGCTTATTTCGCTCAACATAATGTCCTCCAGTTTTTTCCAGTTGCATGAGACTTTTTTTTTTTAAATCCATATGGATGTTGGATTTTGTCAGATATTCTTTTTATATCTATTGAGATGAACATATAATTTTTCTTTATGACCCTGCTAATGTGGTGAATTAGATCAGTTTTTTTTTTAAATAAATATTACACTAACCTTGAATTTTTGGAATAAATCCCATTTGGTTTTTGCACTAGTTTTCTATTGCTGTGTAACAAATTACCACAATGACTGATGACAACACTCACTGTTTATCTGACAGTTCTACAGTGAGAAGTTAGACACGTGTTATCCAAGTTTTCTGCTCAGCTTTCATATGCTGGAATTCTTATACTGGCCAGGCTGTGTCTCATCAGGATCTCAGTCATCAGATCATTGGCAGAATTAAGAATGCAGGACCAAGATCATCATATTCTTCTTGGCTATTGGCTTAGGGATGTTCTCAGTTTCTATGGGCTACTCTAAAAACTTAGCCATGTCATCTCTCACATCTTGCAGTCTTCCAAAGTGGGCTGGAGAATGCTTTCTCTAGTTTAAGACAGAATCTTGTAATGTTATCAAGGGAGTGACTGTTCCACCAAATTCAGAGATCTCGTCCACACACAAATAGAGAGTTATATGAGGTGTTTATACCAGATGACAGAAATCTTGAGCAGTGCCTTAGAATTCTGCCTGGCACAATCCAGATGTCTTATCCTTTTAAATGTTTTGGTGGATTCTATTTGAGAAAACTGGGTTTAGATTTTCAGCATCTGTGTTCATGGTGATATTAGTCTATAGTCTTCTTGTAACATCACTATCTTTCTTGTAATATCTTTATCTTTTGTTTCACAGTAATTCCAGACTCATGGATGTAGAGATATGGGTTATTTAGAAGTGTTATTTAATTTCCAAATATTTAGGGATTTTCTAGACGTCTTTATGTTTGATTTTAAATATAATTTTATTGTGTTCAGAGAAAAATGTTCTCTGATTTGAACCTTTTAAAATGCAGTGACATGTTTTATGGTCCATAAAATACTCATCTTAGTAAATATTGTGTATCATTGAAAAGAAATGGATATTCTGCTTTTGTTGGGTGGAGTGGAATATAAATGCCAATTAAGTCAAAGTGCTGGACAATAATATATAAATCTAATAACTCTTAATGACTTTATATCTACTTGGCCCATCAGTTATTAAAAGAAAGACATTAAAATCTCTCACTTATTTTAGTGTTTGTCTGTTTTTTACAGTTTTAAGAGTTTGTGCCTTATGTATTTTTGAATCATTGTTATTATGTGCATAGATATTTAGGTATTGATTAACTAGTAGTTTGGTTTTGTTTTCTTCACATTTCATATTGCTTAGGGTTTCATGCTTATTTTATAGTTTAAATTTAGAAAGAATAGATAATCATTACTTTTTCAAATATTTTTCTTGTGTTTTTCACTCATAATTTTGTGTCCTTTAGGGATTCATCTTGCACATTTATTAGGTCGTGTGAAGTTTTCCCACTCATTAATGATCTTTTTAGGTTTTTGGATGCTCTTTTATTTTGATACTTCATTTGGGATACTGTTTATTGCTGTATATTTAAGTTTATAAATGTCTCCTGTAAAGTCCAATCAGGCATTAAATTATATCTGGTGATTTTCTTGTTTTATTTTTAAGTCTCGGGTATTGTCATGTTATTCTTTAGAAATTTGAGTTGAGGGGTATTGTGGCACAGTGAGTTAAGCCTCCTACTGCAGAACCTGCATCCCATATGGGCACTGGTTCTAGTCTTGGCTGCTCCACTTCCAATCCAGCTCCCTCCTGGTGGTGTGGGCAAGCAATGGAAGATGGCTCATGTCCTGCTGCACCTGTGTGGGTGCCTGGAGGAAGCTCCTGGCTCCTGCTTTGCAATGGCCCAGCTCTGGCTATTGTGGCCATTTGGGGAGTAGACCAGTGGATGGAAGACTTCTCTTTCTGCCTCTCCCTCTCTCTATAGCTCTGCCTCTCAAATAAAATGCATCTTAAAAGAATTGACTTGGGGGCTGGCACTGTGGCGCAGTGGGTTAATGCCCTGGCCTGAAGCGCTGGCATCCCATATGGGCACCGGTTCTAGTCCCGGCTTCTCCTCTTCCGATCCAGCTCTCTGCTATGGCTTGGGATAGCAGTAGAAGATGGCCCAAGTCCTTGGGCCCCTGTACCCGAGTGGGAGACCCAGAGGAAACTCCTGGCTTCAGATGCGTGCAGCTCCGGCTGTTGCAGCCATCTGGGGAGTGAACCAGCAGATAGAAGACCCTTCTCTCTGTTTCTACCTCTCTCTGTAACTCTGTGTTTCAAATAAATAAAATAAATCTTTAAAAAATTGATTTGAATATTAACAATTTTCATGTAACAATTTAACTTTTGAACATTTGGAATGTTTATAGTATCAGCTGTAATATTTTTGCTAATTATAACATCAGTACCAACTTTAGAACATTTGTGATTTTATCTCATTAATGGCCATTTTTTCCTATTTGTTTGCTTTTCTGATAATTCTCAGTTGGATGCCACACATTGTGATCTTTATTTACTTAGCAGTAGATATTGTTGTTAAGATTTGTTAAGTGAATGTAGAATAGTGTTTAACACTCTTCCTCATTACTGAGATAACACCCTTCTGAGTATTCTATTCAGGGCCTATGTATCTTGAGATTTGCCATTGTGACTGGCAGAGACAGACATTAATCCTAGTCTTATGACCTTGCTGGACACTAATAATCACCTCAGGTGGTTATTCATATGCTCTCAGCAACTTCCCTTCCATGCATGTGCTGATCAAGCCAACAGGAGAAAGGACTTGCAGGACTTAGTTGGTTTCCCATTTCGGCGTTAGTACTCTTTGTTAACTGATGTCTGTTATTTTGCCGATTATGGCACCATATAGTTTGTTCTTGTTGTTGCTGTTGTTTCAGATGGCCTCCTTTTGAATTCTGGTTACTTGGGCTGGAAGTGGGAGTTGCTGGTAAAGTTTTCATTGCTGTTCTTTTAGCCTCAAATTTTGTTGTTCTTACCTTGCTGGAAGTGAAAGTCACTTCTGAAAAGCTGAATTCTATTCAGTTGTGTAGATTTACCATAGTTTATAGTTAATTCCTTATTGTAAAGCTGCATAGTCTTAATTTTGTTTTTGTTTTAGGACATATTCCAAATGTATTACAACTACGCCTGGTGAATATTTTCAGATTTCCTTCCGTTAATCAGTATGGAGCACTCCCTCTAGCAATGGTTGACAGTAAATACCTTTTTAAATAAAGAGTTAATTTTTTTGTTTGAGAGGCAGAGTTAGAGACACATACAAACACACACAGATCTTTCATCTGCTGCTTCACTCTCTACTTGGGCCAGGCCAAAACCAGGAGCCAGGAGCTTCCTCCGGGTCTCCCATTTGTGTGCAGGGGTCCAAAAACTTGAGTCATCTTCCAGTGCTTTCCCAGGCACATTGTCTGGGAGCTAGATCAAAAGCAGCCAGGATGTGAACGGAGCATTACGGGTGGTGGCTTTACCTGCTATGCCACAATGCCGCCTCCCCAAAATAAATGTTTTACAGGTCTGAGAATACATTCCAAAAGGAGAGAATGTCAGTATTCAATGACTCTTTCCCTAGATTTTTGTTCATAACCCATATTTATGATAGTTTTTGACACAGCAACAAATGTTATAAGCCTATGTCTGTTTATGAAGTTGAAGACAAATTCTTCTCCTAGGGCTGACTTATTGTGACTGTATTTCCCCCACCAGAAGTGAATATATTGGCTATCACTTTTTCTCCAACAGATACATAATCATTTCTGTTGAGAGAGTCAGTTTCTGCTTTCTCACTTTAAAAGTAAGTTTATTTGATCACTTCTGCTAATAGTTGTCTCCAGATAATGTTTAGTCATATACTTCCCCTCCCAAGAATCTAGGTGGAATCTCAATGTTTTCCACTGCAGGTGAAGCTCCTCAGCTAATGGAGATACTCCTCTACTCATGATGCGATTCCTCTCAGTCAACTCACTGGAAGGTATAAATATCCTAAGTCAAAAAGGCATTTATCACATCTAGTGTCCTGACTGTCCTAGCTTAGTAACATGGTATATGTAGAGGACTGACGCTTCTTTCTCCTGACCATGGGCTGGCTGGGAGCCATGACACTGCCTATGCACAGTGTTTCAAGACAGTAAGATACTGCATATTGCTAGCCCAGGAAGAGCTCAAAATTACAGAACTTAAGTATAGATTCTACAGAATCTGCATCACTTTTGTACTCTGGTAAAGCAATAAAAAAGAATGCTCTAAGCTGAGCCATTGTTAATTGGAAACCATCTATGTAATTATATGCCCTTCTATTGCATGGTGTTTGCCAACATGTACCATAGCTGAGGAGCCGTGCTGTGGCGTTGAAGTATATTAGAGAAAAAGAAGCACTGTGAAGTTAACAAGACTTGGGCAATACTCCTACAAATGATGATTTACATAGCCAAATGCAAATATTTATTCATTTTATTCCTTATATTTGACATTCCTACCTATCCTTGAACTCTACCAGTGAATTTAAATCCTATTAATGGTAGAGACTACTGCATAGTAGATGAAAGGTGGCTGCTTAAACCATATCTTTAAGTATTCATGGTAAGCAGTAGGGAAGCAGACTATACTCATTTGTTCTTGAGATCTAAGTGGCTACTCTTTTAAAGGTGCACTTTGCCCAGATTATTTTCATTTTTTTGGTTTTCTTGATCTTAACCAATATTTTCTCAGGCAGTGTGTTCCTTCTGAAATGATAAAAGTTATATCAATGTGAATGCAATAGAAATAAGAGTGAGTTAGATTACAGTTTTAAACTAATTTCTTATTTATGTCTCTGAAGGCTGGAGTGGGAACATTCAAAAAACAAACAATTAAGGTCTTGAGTCAATATAGTATTTTTTTTACCCAGAAGGCTTTTATTTAAGATACACATACTTCCTGCATTTCATATATACAAATACAGAAACATAGTGATTCTTCCGATCCTACCCTCCCTCCCACCCACACTCCCACCCTTCTTCCTTCTCCGTTTCCTATTCCTATTCTTATTTTTCTTTTTTTGACAGGCAGAGTTAGACAGTGAGAGAGAGACACAGAGAAAGGTCTTCCTTTTCTGTTGCTTCATCCCCCAAGTGGCTACTACGGCTTGTACGTTGCAGTAGTGTGCTGCTCCGATCCAAAGCCAGGAGCCAGGTGCTTCTCCTGGTCTCCCATGGGGTGCAGGGCCCAAGGACTTGGGCCATCCTCCATTGCCCTCCCGGGCCACAGCAGAGAGCTGGACTGGAAGAGGAGCAACCGGGACAGAATCTGGCTCCCCAACTGGGACTAGATCCTGGGGTGCTGGTGCTGCAGGCGGAGGATTAGCCTAGTGAGCCATGGCACACTATTCTTATTTTAAGCAAAGATCTATTTTCAATAAACTTTATGCTCATAAAATTAATCCTATACTAAGTAAAGAGTTCAACAAATAGTATGGAAAAATTAAAAAAAAAAAAAACCCTGTTCCTCAACAGTCAAGACAAGGGCTGTTCAAAATCATCACATCACAAAGTGTTGCTGTCACTTCTATGGATTACATTTTAATTACTCTATTAGTTACCACAGACCAGGGAGAACATGTGCTATTTGTCTTTTTGGAACTGGCTTATTTCACAAAGTATAATGGTTTCCAGTTGCATCCATTTTGCTGCAAACAACAGGGTTTCATTCTTTTTTACCATTGCGTAGTATTCCATGGTGTATATATACCATAAGTTCTTTATCCAGTCTTTAGTTGACAGACATCTGGGTTATTCCATATCTTAGCTATTGTGAAATGAGCCTAAATGAACATGAGGGTACAGATAACTCTTTCAGATGCTGATTTCTTTTGGTTTGGGTAAATTCCCTGGAGTGGGATGGCTGGGTCATATGGTAGGTCTATATTCAGTTTCTGAGGTGTCTCCATACTGTCTACCAAAGTGTCTGTACCAGTTTATATTCCCACCAACAGTGGATTAGGATACCTTTCCCCACATACCCTCACCAGCATTTGCTGTTTGTTGATTTCTGAATGAAAGCTATCCTAACTGGGGTGAATTGAAACCTCATTGTGGTTTTGATTTGCATTTCCTTGATGGCTAATGATCCTGAGCATTTTTTCATGTGTCTGCTGGCCATCTGAATTTCCTGTTTCAAAAGATGCCTGTTCAAGTCCTTTGCTCATTTCTTAGTTGATTGTTTTGTTGTTGAGTTTCTTGAGCTCTTTATAGATTCTGGATACTAATCTTTTATCAGTTGCATAGTTTGCAAACATTTTCTTCCATTCTGCCAGTTGCCTCTTTACTTTGCTGAGGGTTTCTTTTGCAGTACAGAAGCTTCTCAGCTTGATGTAATAATCCTATTTGTCAATTTTGGTTTTGATTGCCTGTGCTTCTGGGGTCTTTTCCAAGAAGTGAGCCTATGCCTATGTATGTATGTATGTATGCATGTATTTGAAAGGCAGAATAACAGAGGATGGGGGGTGGGAGAAGAGAGAGAGAGAGAGAGAGAGAGAGAGAGAGAGAGAGAGAGATCATCTGCCTCTGGTTACTTCCCAGATGGCTGCAAAAGCCAAGCCTGGGACAGAACAAAGCCAGTAGCCAGGAATTCCATCCATGTCTCCCATGTGGGTGGCAAGCACTAAAGTGCCCGAGTCTTCACCTGCTATTTCCCAGCTGGATAGAAGTAGAGTAACTGTGGGGTCAGCACTATGGCATAATGGGTTAAGCTGCCGTCACTAGCGCTGGCATCCCATATGGGTGCTGGTTTGAGTCCTGGCTACTGCACTTCTGATCGAGCTCTCTGCTATGGTCTGGGAAAGCAGTACAAGATGACCCATGCACCCATGTGGGAGACCCAGAAGAAGCTCCTGGATCCTGGCTCTGGCTCAGCCCCACTTGGCTGCTGCGATCATTTGGGGAGAGAACCAGCAGATGGAGACCTCTCTCTCTCTCTTTCTCTTCCTCTTCCACTCTATAACTCCAACTTTCAAATAAATAAATACATCTTTAAAAAAGAGAAGTAGATAACTGGGATTCTAACTGGCATTTTGATAAGGGATGTGAGTATCCCAACCAGAGATTTAACTTACTGCTCCACAATGATGGACCCAGCTAAATTTATTTCATTGGGAAAATTTTTAAAATTTTTTCTTTATTTCAGCAGATTTTTCAAATTATAATTTCAACACAAAATATAGATTTAAAGTCCATTTAAATAATATGCGCAATAGTTACTTCTTTGCATAACACAACCTAAGGAAGTATTTTAGAAGCCAATGAGAAGAAATCAGCAAATCTTTATTTTTTATGACACTAAAAAATAGAACTCTTCTAGTAGTTGAGCAGGAATAAGAATTGAGTTCAATGAAAACATAAAAATAACAGAAGTGTTATAGGGAATTGCTTGGGGGTGATTATACAATGCCTGCAGCACATTGTAACATTTCCTGATATGTTTGTCACTGCTGGGAGAATAAAGAAACTGATCTAGAGTCATTTAAAATTGTATTTATAAAACTGTGATGGATGAGTATTTAAGAGAGTCATTGTGTATACATATATAGGCACATTTGATCTAATTATCCATTAGCCAATCACTGTATTGGAAAAATATGCATCTTAATAAGATCAAGTCCATTTTTCATGCCACCCATAATGATCCTGTCAGGGATTATGTATCTCAGTTTCTCATCATTGTTACATTAGCCTCAAAATGCAATTGTGCTTTTAGTCTAACTTTAGTGTTCTAATATAGAAGACAATGCTACTCAATATTATCAGTAGCAACAATAGAAAATAATCAAATCTCATGATCATTGCCCATAACCTAGAGATCAAGGACATCAGCTAGTCAGCATATTCCAAACAGATGTATGAGTAGAGTTAAAAATGAACCAACCAATTTGTTGGTCACTGCCTGATATTTAAGTCATAATTATCAAGTACTGTGGTGGAAAAAGAAGTGGAAGACAATTCCATGATGTCTCAGAGCCTTTGGCTTAAGAGGTAACACAAGGTCACCTGAACAGACAGGCTGGATACAAATGACATGAGTGGATCACAAAGCACAGCAGGAGTGTTATCACCAGTAGTGCTTGGGTTCTTACCCTGAAATCACCATGGAGCCAAGGCCAGGGCTTTAGGAAGGAGTCATAGCAGGGCTTTGCAGGAGGGCAACCACCTGAGAGGTTGGCGCTAAAACCTGTGCTTGAGGAGTGACATCTAGTGAGACAGAGACAAACCTGCCAGGTGGAGAGGGCCATGGTGTGGAGGTCCTCAGTGTACCATTTAGGGTTTGAGCTTAGTTTATTACCCACACTGAAGTGTGAGAGGTGAAAGTGGAAGTTACCAAGTCCTTGATGCCTCAGTGATATGAAGCCTTCTTTTGCTTCTTAATAGGGGCAGGGAAAGATTAGAGCGATGTGTCCAGGCTGAAAGTCAAGCTTACCAGATTTAGTATCACCCGTGTTGCTAGTCAGTCATATGAATCGTGCAAATCACTTGAGTCCTCTGTTGTTTAATTCTAGATTTATAAAATGTAATGGTAAAACTGGCACATTAACTCAGCAGTTTTAAAAACATAAATTGAGAACAATCAATGCACACAATATGGAAATTAGCCTTCAGGAATATCAAGATTTGTCATCATTGTGATCCTGCAAGCTCTGTAGAAAAACCTGTGAATTGTCTGAGCTGTAGGGCTATACCTTCAGCAGGCCATCCATTCGGCCCTATTCTAGGTGCAGAGAACAGAGCAATGAACAGCACGCATTACCAGTGTCTCAGAGCTTGTATTCTACTGTGGGAACATTTGAAGTGATTAGGGTGGCTGTAATGTACTGAAGACTGGGTGGCTTAACTGACAGAATTTGTTCATTTCTAGAGACCGAAGTCTTAGATCAATGTGTTGGAAGTGTTCGTTTTTTCTAAGGCCTCTCTCTGTGGCTTGCAGGAGACCATAATTTCGCTGTGCCTTCACGTGGTCTTTCTGTCATGTGTATGTGTGCCCATGCACATGCTGGATCAGGAACCACCATAGTGGCTACATGTTAACATTGTCACCTTTTAAAGACCCTGAGCCTAATATAGGCACATTTGAAATACGAGGTTTAAGGATTGTAATGTATGAGTTTTTCAGGCACACAATTTAGCCATAACAGGAGATAGACAAGAAACAAGCACACAAAGACAAGGGGCATCGGAATGAGGCAATGCAGTCTCATGAGAAGAGTTACCATAGAAGGGCTGATGCACAGAAAGCTCTTGGAAAAATGGAACCCAAACATAAGTTTATTTAGGTGTGAAAGAATTTGAAGTCAAATCTATGCCTAGTTCATGTCTCCTGAACTTGTTGAAGACCCATGCACAAAGTGCTCTAAAATGAAGACTTTGCATGATGCGGGGGGGGGGGGGGGGGGGGGGAGAAATCATGCCTGTTGGAGAGCTTGGTGCGTGACCCCCACCACAGCTCAGGGGTACGGTGCACAGGTGTCTGACCCACTCCTGCAGGAAAGACTCCTGGCAGGGAACTGTACCACCGGGGAAAATTTGCCACTGGGAAGCACTGGTTTGGGCTTTGTGCTGCTGTGGAGGAGGGGTGGCCACTTGGTCAGCCGTACATCCTGGGGGCCTCCCGAGGGTTTAGGGGGACTTCCCACAAGAGGCTAGGGGAGCAGGAATCACAGCCATGAGCATTTGCAAGCACAAAGGTCTGAGTGAAGGGAGCTTCAAAAGAGAAGTTGGGGAGGCCCTGGATGAACCCCTCAAAAACATCCTTTAGGATTCAGAGCTGTGGGCACTATGCTAGTTGTATTTTCTCCCTTTTATGTTTCTTTCACATTCTTGCTTCCAGCCTGGGAGGGCTGTGTGCCAGGTTGCATTCAGTGGTGGGTGGGCAGAGAGAGGTTGGACAGGGAGCAGCAGGTAGAATGGACAGAGGGAGGCTGGTGGTCTTGACTCTCCTAGCGCACTAGTTTTACTGAAGAGAGTGACAGTTACGGTGACTGGGCCAGTTAGATTTATTATCTGAGAGTGACCAGAAATAAAACAAGACCTGCCTGTGAGTCTATTTAAAGCAGAGGGAAGAGTAGAGAGGGTGCATTTTCAGGGAGCAGTTATGGGAATAACAATTGCTTTTCTCAATGTATTTTGAGAGGCCTGGTTTTGGAAGACAGATTTTACCTTTCAAGAAAATCTAAGGGGTAGACATTGTGGTGCGCAGGTTAAACAACCCACATCCCTTGTTGAAGTATCTCAGCTACTCCATGCTTCTCTCATCTAGCTCCCTGCTGATGCGTCTAGGAGGCAGCACAAGATGGCCCAAATACCTGGGTCCTCGCTACCCATGTGGGAGACTTGGAAGGAGTCCTTGGATGAGCCCGAGCTGTTAGGGGCACTTAGGGAGAGAGAAGATGAAGCCTCTCTCTCTTTCTCTTGCTCTCTCTTGCTCTTTCTCTCTCTGCCTTTATAATAAATGAAGAAATCTTTAAAAAACACAACAACACAAAGCAATACAAATCATGGGCCTACAAACTCTTTCTGTAAAGGGCCAGATAGAAACTACATTTGGTTTTGCTACCCAAGAGCAGTCAAGGTTATCATCTAGGTGAATATATAGTTTTTAAAAAATATTTATTTCTTTGAAAGACAGAGTTACAGAGAGAGGTAGAGACAGAGAGGGAGGTCTTCTATCTGCTGGTTCACTCCGCAGATGGCTGCAATGGCTGGTGCTATGCCAATCCGAAGCCAGGAGCTAGGAGATTCTTTCTGGTTCCCACATGGGTGCAGGGGCCCAAGGACTTGGGCCATCTTCTACTGCTTTCCCAGGCCATAGCAGAGAGCTGGAACGGAAGAGGAGCAGCCGGGACACGAACCAGTGCCCATATGGGATGCTGGCGCTTCAGGCCAGGGCTTTAACCCACTATGCCACAGCACCAGCCCCAGCATATATATAGTTTAAGATTTATTTCTTTATTTGAAAGGCGTAATTACAGAGGAAGAGTCAGCAAAAGAAATCTTCTGCATGCTGGTAAACTCCCCAAATGGCCACAACAGCCAGGGCTGAGCCAGGCTGAAGCCAGCTCTCCCACATGGATGGCAGTGGCCCACGCACTTCACCCATCTTCCGCTGCTGTCCCCGGATCATTAGCAGGGAACTGGATTGGCAGTGGAGCAGCCAGGACTTGAATTTGTACTCATAAGTGATGCAGGCATTGCAGGTAGTGGCTTAATCTCCAAGAAAGGAAACATGTTTGAACACATTTTTTGATGAAATTCAAAATGCAGTGAATATGATGTTTTTACAATGCAAGTCTGCTTTGAGAAGAATGGGATGCTTGATTTCTTCCTTGGAAGTGAAGTTAGTGTTCCCTGTCATCTAATCGACTGCAAAGTTTCGAGTGTACAGACCATGAGCTGGAGCAGTATACGAGGGGACAGGCAATGAGGCTGTTTATCCCATAGGCCATAGTGTGCTGAAGGTCTTAGACAATGCTCTACTTAGTTCTATTATCACATTTACAAGGCCGGAGTCAATAGAATGTGAGGGTGTTGCCGGTGGAATGTGAATTAAGCTTGATGAAGCGAGTTGGAGAACAGGGGGACTCCCCCCTCACAAAAACAGGCAAAGATAGCTTTGTTTTTCCTTTTCTGGGGGTGATTCCATGAAAAGCAAGAGTGGAATAGGTGGAAATGTGCCATAGCACTAAACTAGGTTTTTATTTTTGTTCATCAATCCTTTAATAACGGACCTGTGTGTTTTGCATATACATTTTCAAGATTTCTAGCATCCAAGAACGTGCAAACATGAGTTAGCTCCTTCCTGGTACGTGGTGGAATATGAAAGCTATTGTTGAAATGCTATGTTTTTTTTTTTTTTTGACAGGCAAAGTTAGAGAGAGAGAGAGACAGAGACAGAGAGAAAGGTCTTCCTTTTTCCGTTGGTTCACCCCCCAAGTGGCCGCTGTGGCTGGCACGTTGCAGCTGATCCGAAGCCAGGAGCCAGGTGCTTCCTCCTGGTCTCCCATGCAGGTGCAGGGCCCAAGCACTTGGGCCATCCTCCACTGCACTCCCAGCAGAGAGCTGGACTGGAAGAGGAGCAACCAGGACAGAATCTGGTGCCCTGACCAGGACTAGAACTTGGGGTGCCGGTACTGCAGGTGGAGGATTAGCCTAGTGAGCCTCAACACCAGCTGAAATGCTATGGTTTTGAACACAGCAAATATTATTGACTTCTAGGTTAGTGTGTGTGTGAGAGAGAGTGGGATGAATGAGATAGAAAAGATGAGAAGAAACAGCAGAGGAAAAGATAAAGATTAGGAAAAACAACCATTTAGAACAAAGGGGTGGAGATACTGGGGCAGGGGATGGCTTGAAAACTTCAGCTCGTGATTTACCACATTTGGAAATAGTGGCCAGACTGCTTCACAGACCCAACAGCGTTATGCCAGTCAGAGTTCTTGACATTCATGAATTTCGCATATAGCAGCTTTGTAAATATATGCAAGTGAGAATATTGATGTGATGAGAGTATCAGTGCATTGATCATGATAAATTGCTCACTGAATTGGCCAGAGGTATGGATTGTTAACAAGTCTCATGATACAGTCACTATTACAACCACTCATTATTGATACTGTTGACTGCAGGGAGCTTGCAATGTAGCATTGTACTCACATCACTCATTATTTGCTTTTCTAATACATTTTTAAATCAGTGGTGTCAGTGTAAGCTCTCTTTGTTAAGAATAAAAGCTATACATGAATGAAACCTTCAAAAAAGACAATAGAAGCCAACTCCCTACAGTGAGGAAATATTTGTTATTTTGCATTTGAATTTCCTATCCCATATAGTCAGGATCAGATCAGAGAGTGTACTACTGTTGCATAGTTTCTTTACTTCTGTTAGTGTTTAACACTCTTGTCTTTGAACTCACCCTGTTATCATCCTTACACCCCTAGCAAATATTTATTGGGTATTTGCTGAGTTTTTAATCACTTTATTCATTCTCAGGTTTCTATAGGTTTTTTAGAGAAGTGGTTCTCTCTTCTACAATCTTTCCATCTTGACAGCAATTGCTACGATTTATTCTTTAGGTGGCACATCGATAGGGGATAGATATACCAAACTTTATTTTCACAAACAAACCAAATATTGAATGTAATTGTGTTCATCAGTATTCTTAAGAGATGAGGACTGTTTTGTTTTTACCTATATCTCATTCAATTCAATCTATCTTCTCCAACTGTGCTAATTGGTTTTGGTGTAGTGTGGCACATTTAGTCCTCTCATTTGTTTTCTTTTATCAATGCATTATTTTTAATTCTTCAGTTTGTCAACTTTGATTTTTTTTTTAAATTTGGGGTAACATTAAAAAAATGTGCATCTTAAAAGTTGAACTTCTGGGGGACTCTGAGAAGTCCTTCACTTTAAAAATCGTTTCTGAAACCTGTGGAGAAATTTCCTCCACCAGACGCCTAGCTAGCACATTGACTGGCAGGAAGCCTAGAAGGAAAACACTCCAGGTTTCTGAATTTTGTTTTGTTAGAAAGGCAGATAGAGCGGAGAGGGACCGATTGACTTGGAGATGAATCTGTTAACTCCTCAAAATCTGGAATATACTTAGCAATTTCAGATGTACACTCTCTTTTTATTTTTTTGACAGGCAGAGTTAGACAGTGAGAGAGAGAGAGAGAGAGACAAAGGTTTTCCTTTCGTTGGTTCACCCCCAAATGGCCGCTATGGCTGGCGTGCTGTGCCGATCTGAAGCCAGGAGCCAGGTGCTTCTTCCTGGTCTTTCAGGCAGGTGCAGGGCCCAAGCACCTGGGCCATCCTCCACTGCCTTCCCGTGCCACAGCAGAGAGCTGGACTGGAAGAGGAGCAACGGGGACAGAATCTGGCACCCCAACTGGGACTAGAACCTGGGGTGCTGGCGCCACAGGCCAATCTTGATCTGTAACATATCACTAAGTCTGCACATATTTATATCAATGCTTTTGTATGATCTTTAAATTTTTTAATTTTTAAAAAGTTTTATTTATTTGAAAGGAAGCAGAGTTAGAGAGAGAGAGAGCGAGCGAGCGCCAGGGCTTTCACTTGCTGGTAAACTCCCCAGATGGCTGCAGTGGGAGGGGCTAGGCCAGCCCTCTCCCACCACTGATAGATGCATCAAAGTAGTTCTTTCTGGCACTCTGTGGGCCCACATCAATGTACCTTTATCAGGCCAGGCTAAGTTCATAACCACTGGCCCAGGGCTGGGACATCTCTGAGCCAATGGTGCAATCTTGGCCTCTCATGGTTGTCTTCATTGGTTACAACTCCAGTTCCTGCTGATTGATCAGGTATCTGTGTGGGTAACCAGTGTCCATGACACACTGATTGTACATATTATGGCTGTCACACCAGAATGTGACTGTGTGGTCACCTTGACAAAGTATTTCCAGCATCGGCTGTTTTGGGTGGTGAGGGGCTCAGGCCTTCTCTCTAATGGAACCAGAAATGTGTATGTGCAGGTTGAATGACCAGGATAGGCTTTGAAACCAATGTGTTAAATTACTGTTGAAATTTATTTCTCTTCTGTAAAACTAACGGTGAGAGGGAGGAGGAAGAGGGGTGGGAGAGTGGGTGGGAGCCAGGTTCGGTGGGAAGAATCACCATGTTCCTAAAGTTGTAATATGAAATGTATGAAGTTTATATCTATTAAATAAAAGGTTTCTGGAGGACAATAAAAAATAAGACTAAGGATGAATTTCAAAGTGAAGGTAAAGTGTGATAAATGCAGGAAAGAGGCAAAAAAGTTGCCCTCTTCCCCTCTGTCGGTAAGATGTCCACCAGCCTTAACCTTGACAGGGCTGCCGAGAGGAAGCATCATCGTGCATGGGAGGACACCTACCTGTGTGTGTCTCCTGTGTCCACCCTGCTCTGCCACCCTGAGGATCAGGGAGAGCTTTGTGGGGTTTCTTCAGACCACAGGGATTAAGCTCCTGGAATCGTAGCTCACTTTCGCTTATTTCTAATCATTCGCAGCACAAGTCAAGGAGTCCTAAACTTTTCTTGAAATAAACAGTCTGGCACTATCAGTATATTATAAAGCATCTTAGAATAGGTTCACAGAGACATAGGGGAAAAAAAAACTGCACAGTAGCACAGAACCAGCTGACCCATTTCTGAGTTGATAATGCAAAGAGATCTTTGATTTTTTTTTTCAATTATGTTCTTTACACATTGAAAGATAGGCTTAGAAAACAGTATCAGGACAGTTACAAACTGAGGTTTAAGCCAGGCCTATAGGAAGGGCATTTATAGGAAGGGTACTTTAGTTCATTAAGTCCCTCTTGAATATACACAGACACACAAGGGCACTTCAAAAGTCATGGAAAAATAGAATCAAAAGTGTGAGTTTATTTTGGTGTAAAATTCTTTTGAAATCCATGTATAGATTTTCCATTTATATGAAAAACATTTCCACTTTCCACAAACATTTTGAGGTACCATGTACGAGCATGTGTATATATAGAGAGAAAGCTTAACTGACCTTGTTCTTCAAGACAAGTTAATCCCTATATTCCATTTTACTACACATTAATATGTATTCTTCAAGCTTTCTGTGTGTGCAAATATGTCTCTGCTAAATTATTTCTGTTCTATATGATACTTCCAGAAATTAATGATATATTAATTAGTCTATTATTAATATTAATAATTAGTTAATATGAGCAGTGGTATGTGACACAGCTTGATTACATTACCACTACCAGTAACCTCCTCCACCCATCTGTCCATTCACCCAGCCTGTCATCCCACAAATTTTCCTTCTCCCACTCATTCCAGAACTCATGGAATCCCCACCGTATAGACATTATTCAGGTACTGGGACTTGAGGGAGGAGCTACACACCATGGCCATGTTAAGCTGCCCACATTCTAACCCTGGTCCTGTACAACCAGAGGCAGGCGTCAGAGCTCACACTGGCTGCATAAATGCAGGCTCCCTGGAGCCATGGCCACTCCTTAGTCAGGAGGGATCTGGAGAGTGTGTTTCTTTGGGTGTTGTTTGCTCTCGGGAAGAGTCCCTGCTGGAAGGGACTGGGAGCAGAAGGGGTGGGAGTGACTGGGTCAGAGTGGAAGCCAGTGTTCCAATCAAGGAAGAAGATCCAGGGCTGCAGGAGCTCCATGGCCAGGAAGAGGAAGGCATTTGTAGAAAACACTAAATTGGAGAACAGACTGGGTGGGTCTAGAGCATGCACAAAAGATACAAGAGGGGTGGTGATATCTTTTGTGTTCCCTCTTATATGGAAAATTTAGATTAAAATCATGATCTGGAAACCATAAGTCCCTCCCCCTCCCTGCATGTAATCATATCTACCTACCTGTCAGTCAAATAGACCCTCTCCCTTTCCCTGGATGTATCTTGCTTCCCCTGGGACCCGGGATGGAAGGCGGCAGTTGGGAGGGGTCGTCTTCTTTCCTTGGGACCAGGACACCCAGAGGCACTAAGGGTGCCCTCTCTCTACCTCCCTTCCCCCCATCCCTTTTCTCCCTCTGGCCCATTCTGCTCCTCAACTATGCCCGTGTGTGTGTGTGTGTGTGTGTGTGCACATGCATACACGCTCATGTTGGTTTTCTCACCTTTTAAATGAACTACCACTTTGTGTACTGTGTATGCACCTGTACTTAGAATGTTCCTCTAAGTAGAAGACAAGGACCTGCAGTAACATTAAACCCCACCTCTCCCACATCACTGGGAACCCATAGGTGAGATAGATCCTGCTACTTCTGCCATTCAGGTAACAGGAGCCTTTCGTTGTCTTACTTTGATGATACCTGATAGCTCTGTTCTGTTTCTACCATGCTCGTTCAGTTTCTGTATACTCCCTCTATGCCAGCACTGCTCTACATGAAACACCTTCTTGCATCATTAGCATAAACCTGCCTGTACATTTTCATTATTTCTGTCTTAAAGAGGAGGACACTGAGGCACAAGGAGTTTAAGAAAATTCCTCTGTCAGGCACTGTTCAAGCCCAGCAGACAGGACATAGGCTCTGTGCTGCAGATCGTCCCCTGCGCAGCACCACGGGAGCTGTCCACGGAGGTGGCATGGCAGTGGACGACCTTGGAGCTCAGCAATGTGGCAGCTCTGTGCAGATCTTGCCCTTCCCGGCTCTGAGGAGGCAGAAGGGTTTAGTCTGAACTGAACTGAGGTGCCTACAATCTACGGTGATGGAGGTATTCCCATCAAAACCCCACAGTGTGCAGGGCGTCTGTAGATAAGAGCCTCATGGCTGTACCAGAAAGCTGAGTCACAGTGTAGGTGAAATGCCATACAGAAAGCACAGTTGGGGAGAAGAGAAAGGGCAGCAGGTCTGTTTGCACTGTGCAGCAGTTCTCAAGGTGAACGCACAGATGACTCACCTGCCGCTCCACTGCTGCCTGTGCCACGTGCTGTTGACCTGTTGCATCAGCATGTCTGGGCCTGAGACCCAGGCATGGGCATTTCCAATCCTCCGGGGAGTTCTAAGATGAGGTTAAGGAGCGGTGTCTATCCATGTGGAACTGAGCTCCTTAGACTCTTGTGTGCCCCAGAGTCACCTGCAGGGTTTATTAAGGGCAATGTGCCGGGCCTGGCCCCAGTAGGTCTTCAGATGTGTGAAGATGCCCAAGGCTTGGAAAGGACTGTCTCACATCCAACCAGCATTACAGGACTCCTCCTTAAGAGATGACTCGATTAATAATTGAAAAGAGAATTTTAGCACAGTTTCCTTAAACCTAGGAATCTTCCATCATTGTCTTTTGGAACCACAAGAAAAAGGTTTTTTTTCCTGCATAAGAATTAGAAATATGAATGTATTATTCTTCTAGGATATAAATTCTATGTGATCCCACACTGCCTGTTTTAGTCACTGCTCTGCCCTAAACTTGGAGCTGCTCCTGGCACAGTTCAACCAGTATTTGTTGGCTAAATAAACACTGCAAGTTCTATATAGTCCTTAATACATGCAATCTATGCACTTCAGTAAGCATCCACGGTGTGCCGAGTTCCTACTGTGAAAGCAGGTAAATAAAACGGACTTAGTTCCTGGTTTCATGAAGGGCACTTCTAAACAGAATGTAAGAATGTGGCGAAAGCATTTTAATACATTTATGATAATTTCTATTTATGCATTTGATCAATTTGTGGACAAATAGATAGAAAGAAACAGAATAACAGAGCCCCCACTTGCTGGTCAATTCCCTCAGATGCCTGGAACCAGCCTCTGCCAAAGCTGGGAGCCTGGAACTCAACCCAGGTCACTCATGTGGTGACAGGGCAGCTGCTTGAGCCAGGCCCACAGTGCACATTATCAGGAAGCTGGAATTGGGGATGCAGCTAGTGCTGGAGCCCTGGCACTGTGCATGGAGTGCAAGTATCCCAGTAGCTTCTTAACCATCAAGCCAAACGCCCCCTACCCCAAAATGATGAGTTTTACTCAGTATGTTTCTATTTCTGTAGATAAACAATGGTTTTATTTTTCTGTAGAACTCTATTCAAAAGTCTGATTTTAAAAATTCCATAAAATCCATAAAGTAGCTGCTATGTGTTTTAGGATTAAGTGTGATAAAATTCTATGTTTATACACATTTCTAAGGTGAAGTGGCTATTGCGTTTTATTTACTTATTCATTCACTTGAGAGGCCCACTCCCTAAATGCCCACCATGGTTGGGGCTTGGCTGAGGCTAGAGTCAGGAGGCAGTATGCAATCCAAGTGTCCCACATGGGTGGTAGGAATCCAAGTAACTGGGCCATCGTGGCCGCCCCTCAGGATCTGCATTGACAGGATGTTAGAATCAGGAACCCCAGGCAGGAATTGAACCCAGTACTCTGTTGTGGGATGTGGGTTTCCTAACTGGCTTCTTAACTGCTAGGCCAAATGCTAGCTCTGAAATTGTGTCCTCTTAGAAAGGGACAAAAAAGATATATTTGGTTAACTATCCATGATGCTCTTGAAAACATGAAGAGTGCTAATGAAATGATTGTTTAAAAGAAGTATGAATTAATGTCATAGCCTAAAGTTTATTTGCTGATTTACTGATACCTCTGGGATAATGCATTCAAGAAGGTGTTATTTAGATTTTATATTCCGAAGATTTGTTTTGAAAGCAACATGTGTCTGGATGACTACTTAAAAACTGGAAAGACTGAAATTTGTAGACTCATATTTTTGGCACAAGCCCCCTTCCTGTGCTTGCTTAGAGCTACAAAATCTGAGAGCAGTTCCTCATTCTCAGGGTTAAAAGAAATCATAAGAATGGCTCCTGTCTTCAACACTTTGTCTTTTCTTTCTTGGCAATTAGATAAGACTCCATGGGAGATCACAGCCACAGAGGCCACGGACTCCCAAGATTGGCTTGGCATCTATGAAAATTTTGAACACCTGTGAAAGATTTCGATTTGTGCATTTTTCTAAAGATAGGGTCCATAAACTCAGCTAGAATCTCAAAGTGTCCATGATCCACAAAATATCAAGAATCACTGCCCTTTGGTCATTTAGTTCTGGAAGATGACATCCTCCAAGGATGCCAAATCTTTTCCTTTTTTTCATCTGTTTATTTCATCATTTATTTGAACGTCAGAGACAGAGAGAGAGAGAGAGAGAGAGAGAGAGAGAGACAGACTGAGAGATGTCTTCAATCCAGTGGTTCACTCTTTCGATGGCTACAATGGCCGGGGGTGGGCCAGGCCAAGTCAGGAGTGTCATTTGAGTGCCCCATGTAGGTGGCAGGGGCCTAAACACTTGGGCCATCTTTCATTACTTTTCTCAGGCCTATTAACTGGTAACTGGATTGGAAGTGGAGCAGCCAGAACCTAAAATGGTGCCCATATGGAATGCTAGCGTTGCTGGTGAGGCTTTACCTGCTGTGCCACAAAACACTGGCCCTACTCTTTTATATTTTTATCAGTCTCCCCAAATCCATTTTGGAGCAACATGGAAGATAAGAGCACAATTACACTCATGAATATTTTAACTAGTAGATTGGGAGTTACTCTTCTGAGAGTTTATTAAGTTTAACAAGGATTGTAGAAAACACACTTTGTACTATAGATTTGTGGGCCTGTTGAATAACTTTTGGTTGGTTCTTTAGTTATGCTCATAAACCTCAGATTTCTCATGTATAGGAACAATAATGTCAATTCCATGTATTTATCCAGAAAATTAAATGAAGGAAAATACATGAAAGTGCTGTTTACTTAATGAAGACTTCTTCTAGCTTTAATTTTGCCTTAATAAATCCTCAGTACCATCTGCATTTCCAAGTCCAGCAGCTCTGTGAGGGTAGGTACTGCCATTATCAAGCCCCTGGTTTGTAAGAGGAAAGCATGGGGAGGGTAAGTGACTTGCTCAAGTCGCACCCTGTGGTGGAAGACCAGGATTCTAACCTGTCTGTAGAGCTCATGGTCTGTTGTTTGCTTTTACTGTGATACACGGTTACAACACCTCCCACAGCTTGAAATGAAGTTTGGAAAGCAGACTTCTGGGAAAGAGGACATGTGCTGTTTCTGCTGTGTTCTTAGAGTCTCTACAAGGCTCACTCTGGATTGAGAGGAGAGTCATTGCTCCAGAGCTGGTAGTTTCACAGCTCGTGGAATTCTGGCTTCCCTAGCACCATGCAAAGTGCCAGAACGCAGCTGTTGGAGAGCCGGAGCTGACAGCAGCTGCCAGGTGAGTGGGGGATACCTCACCGTGTGTGACAGAGTGACCTGCTGCCAGCTGGATGGCAAAGGATCTTCTCATGCAAGGCCACCTGCTCCCTTGTGACATTTCACTCCAGGAGAAGGTTTGGGAAGCAATAACTGGCTCCCATACATGGGTGGGAATGCATGCATCTTGGTGTTCATAGAAATCACACCCACAAGTCTATGTGCTCTCTTCAGATGGGGGGTTAGTTCAAAGCTAGTGATTAATGCGTATCTTACAATCTGTATATGTGTAACAGTCATGTAAACTCTACGTGGGGTGAACAAAACAGTCATTAATTTGAAGATAAATTTTCTTCCTTAGTCAAACTTTCCAATGTTCCTTAAACATGTTGTTTATGTAAAATTTATTTATAGCGATTTTTACCCTCACTCAGTAATCACTGAATATATATGTATACATCCACCCCTACACACATATATATATGAACTGTCTCCCTCTAATTCCAGCTAACACCTTTGTTATTTATACCACTGCATATAAGTCTCCCTTTATGACATAACATCTGTTGCTGGAAGAATGGTTTTGTTCGCAGAAATGAGTAATATACTTTGAACCAAGCAAAAGAAGAGATCAATCACAAATAGAAAAATAATCTTGCTCCGTACGTTGACTTTCCTTTAGGCCAGAGTTCCACACTTGCACACACATTGACATACAGGCCAAGCCCTCCACGCATGGCTCCTAGGGATCAGTGTGTGCTGAGCAGGGGATGTCTGTTCACACATGGAGACGATCTTATCAGCTGTTAGGGGCCTAGGACTCATCCCGGGCTTGATGACAGCTTTCCTATCTATGAGCCATTTTTGTTGGTTGCATTTCATAGTTACCTCTATCCACTGTATTTCTTAGAATTCTCAAAATTTGCTATGATATTAAAATCCAATTTGTATTGATCATACATCTTTTTAAAAAGATTTATTTCATTTATTTGAAAGGAAATGTTTTTAAAAGATACTTTAAAAATTATTGTATTTATTTGAAAGTTACAGAGAGAGGCAGAGACACACAGAGAGAGAACTTCATCTGCTGGTTCATTCCCCAAATGACTGCAACAGCCTGGGCTAGGCCTGCATGAAATCAGGAGCCTGGAACTCCATTGAAGTCTCCCCGAGGGGTGGAAGGGGCCCACGCACTTGGGCCATCTTCTGCTGCTTAGCTAGGCACATTATCAGGGAGCAGCCAAGACTCAGACTGATACTCGTGTGGGCTCTCTGATACTCATGCCTGCTCTCAGCTGGTGGTTTAACTCACTGTCCTGTAATGTCAGCCCCAAAGTAACCTCTTTCAAATGACTTTATATTACTTCAGTGAACAAGCTTAAAAACTTATTTATTTTTATATTTTAAAGTCAGAATGGCAGAGGGGGAGGTACACAGAGATCTTCCCATCTGTTTGGTCACTTACCAGATGGCTGGTCCAGGCTGAAGCCAGGATACTGGAATTCCATCCAGCTCTCCCATGTGGGCGGCAGAGGCTCAAACACTTGGGCCATCTTCTGCTGCCTTCCCAGGCACATTGGCAAGGAACTGGATTTGAAGTGGAGCAGCTGGGACTTAAACCGGCACCTAATATGGAATGCTGGCATCGCAGGCAGGGACTTACCCTGCTGTGCCATAGCCCTGGCCGCTAGTGAAAAAGTTTAATTTCTCATTAGGATGCAGTATATGTATACATATTTTCTTTATTTGTCTTTTTGCCAAAATGAAGCATATTGAAATAAACATAGTTCTTAGTGAAAATGCCCACTGCTGCAAAAAAGGATTCTGTTTTGCATTTAGGTGGACTTACGAAGTTCTAAATCTAAATGTATACTTCAAAAAAAACCTGAAAATATGGAAAAGCAAAATGAGAAACGCAAAATTTAATGCAATCCAAATCTTGGGGTACCCTCTGAGATTAACAACCCACGGTGGGGGTGTTGCTTTGAGAGGAATGTAAACTGTAGAAATTACTGGGGAGGAATTATTGCTATAAATGATTTTAAATTTCATAACAAATAATTATATAATATAGACTCATTCATGGATACCTAATAATTACTAGTAGTTTTCATTAGCCTAAGGCTTACAACTTCCGGTGAAAACCAAAGTACACAATTCTGGAAAACAGAAAGCACTGTGTTTCCTCCACGTCAACATTTTGCAGACCTTTCACATTTCACACCTGTCCATGGTGTCGTTTTTCTCGAGATTTACAAGCCCCAGAGATGGCAAGAATGGGTGTGATTCCGAAAGGTGAGCCGACTCAGTTGGACAATGTAGCAACACAGAGTTCTTTCGAAGCTCTGGCACAGCATAACTGGAAGGAGTGCCTGTGTCTACCATCCACTCTTTTTGCTCCAGTGGTCCTTTTCTGAAAAGGAAACAGTTTATTAGTGATGCTAAATGCAAGAGGGATGTGCCAAAGAGGGTGAAAGGAAGAACACACATAATTGATTTGTTTTCAAATTCTTGATATTAGGGAACAATTAGAATAGATTTGCTTATGAAACATAATGGTATTTGATTCTGTGCTGATGTATTATAGATAAATGGGTTCTATGGGCTGAAATTATCACAATACTTTCATCTTGCATCTGAAGATTCGTTCCCATTCAGGAAAACACACTTTTGCATTGGGATCCCTCACAGACAAGGAGAAGAGGGAAACCCAGTCCTGGCACTGCACCCCCTCCGTGCTCCCCGGGTGCTTTTGCAGCTGCAGCGGCTTCACACTGGTCTTCCCTGGCTCCCGGGGATCTTTGTCTTCTGCAAGAGTTCCTCAAGTGTTCTGTCTTTCAGAGCGGCCTCGCACAGGCTCAGTTCCTAGATTTTTGCTCTTATTCTTCACAACGTCCTTTCTAAGTCCCTCTATGTCTGGGACTCTATTGATATCAACAAGTTAATGGTTCCCAAATTTGCATCTTTGCTTTTATATCTTCCTGTGCTTCACTCCACTATCACCACCTATGAGCTGAATGTCTTTTCAAAGATGTCCTGGGATCACCTTCTGTGTGCTGCGTAGTAACAAATGTCTTTTTTTTTCCTTCACCCAAAACCTACAGGGGACACTGCTTGAGTTATCTGTGGATGACACTCTGAATTGTCAAAAGCTCCAAATCTTGGAGGCTGATTAGAACTGTTCTAGTTCTGTGCTGGTAAATGTTTAACAACCAGTGTTCTCAACAATAGCAGCCAACCCTGGTGTGTACCATTTGCTCATTACCAGGATGTAAATATTTCCACCCAGGTAATTTAACTTAGGTGAGAGTTACCGATTGTAGAGTTGGGAGGAAATATACACCACTGGCTTTTGTGAGCTGGGACAAGCTGCCTATATCATACCACAGATAATTCTGCATTTAATTCTGGTCATCTGGGAAGAACTGATGTGTGCATTCAATAACTGATATTGCATGAAAGAATCACATAATGCACAATATGACAAAGTAGATGTATTGAATTTAAGTTTTGTTTGTATGCAGAGAATATACCTATGCATAGAACCTAGACTTGTGTATTTATTGGGTAAGGGTGAGCTTTAATTTCATCAATGCAGTTCAAAAAATCATGAACCTGTTAGGGAAATTAGGGAAATACAGACTGGGTAAGAAAACAGTGATGTGGATGAATACGCTCATCAAGTCAATACTTAGGGAGTGTCGACTGGCTCAAGGTCAGTCTGGCTGAAGGTTTCTGACAGCATGCAATTGGGTTCAGCTTTGTGCTGAACAATTAGATTTGTGATATAATTATAAACGTTGTCATGACTCAGTGCATGGAAGAATAGTTATTGAGGATCATGGAAAAGTCAGGTTTCAAAGAAAATGTTGACAAATTAAAATAATGAATCACCATAACAACAAAAAGAAAGTTAACAACAGTAACTCAGATTATGTGTTTAAGTTAAAAAGTCATTTACAAAAATGTACGTATGATCAAGCTTGACGATACTTGCTGGAAGAGAGACTTGCTTTCAGAGTATCACAAGCTGATGCAAAGCAGTGGAGAGCATTGCTGCTAAAGCGTTCTGAGGGTGACTTTAACAGAAAATCCATGTAGAGAACCTGCAGCAACCCAGCCTGGCAGGTTTGGAGCGTGGGTCTACCAATTTGAGGGAATCCAAACGGTTCTGCATTCTGTTGCGTTCATCACATCACAGCCCCAGGATTTTGTCCCTTCTTCCCCAAGAGGCCCCACAGCCTTACGTTGCCTGCAAATGTTTGTCTACCTTGTCCCACAGGGCTGTAATGTTCTCCTCATTCCCTTCCAATTGAACCACTTCTATGCTTTCTGCTTTAAAAATAATCAATTTGGTATTTTTTTCTTTAAAAAACTTTGACACACAAAATTATGAAGATGTATGGGGTATTATGGGATGTTTTGTTATATGTATACATTGTGTAGCATGCAATCAGAGCCAGTATATTTATCCTTTCAAGAATTTAACATTTATTTAAAGTGAAAGGATCCAAGTCCTATCTTCAAGGTTTTTGTTTATAGAGCAATGTACATTCATATCATCTACAATCAGCCTCCTGAGCAACAGAATTCCTGCAATTCTTACTGCTATCCAGCTATAAGCTGTTATCCATCAATCAAACTTTCCCCATTGCACCCTCCCCCTTCCCTCCCCTGCTCTAGTAACAATCCTTCCATTGTGACTTCACTGAGATCTCCTGTTTTTATACACAACACATGAATGAGATCATGTGATATTTGTCTCTGTGCTTGACCCACTTCGCATAACGCAATGACTTCCAGTTCCATCTATGTTGTTGCAAATATCTCATCTCTCTCTCTTTTTTTTTTTTTTTTGACAGGCAGAGTGGACAGTGAGAGAGAGAGAAAGGTCTTCCTTTGCCAGTTGGTTCACCCTCCAATGGCCGTCACGGCCTGTGTGCTGCGGCCGGCACACCGCGCTGATCCGATGGCAGGAGCCAGGTGCTTCTCCTGGTCTCCCATGGGGTGCAGGGCCCAAGCACTTGGGCCATCCTCCACTGCACTCCCTGGCCACAGCAGAGAGCTGGCCTGGAAGAGGGGCAACTGGGACAGAATCTGGCGCCCCGACTGGGACTAGAACCCGGTGTGCCTGCGATTAGCCCATTGAGCCGCGGTGCAGGCCAAATCTCACCCTTTTAAACACTGATATTCCATGGAGTATATGCACCACTATTCATTAGTCAGTGGATAGACACCCAGGTTGCTCCCACTTATTGGCTATTGTGAATAGTGCTACAATAAGCACGAGAGTACAGATCTCTTGTGCAGATGGATCTCATTTTCCTTGGATATACACCTAAGAATGGGATTGCTGGATCATATGGCAGCTCTAATGTAGTTTTGTGAGGAACCTCCACACTGTTTTCTACCGTGACTGCATTCATTTACAATCCTATCAACAGTGCAGGAGTTGCCTTTGTTCTAATCCTTGCCAACATTTGTTATCTTTCGACTTTTTGGTAAAGTCAGTCTTACTGGAATGAGGTGATATCTCATTATATCTCTATGATATTTTGATTTCATACATATTGATTTGAGTTTCTTAGATGATTCATGATTTTGGGCATTCTTTTGTGTACCAGTTGGCCGATATTCCTTTGAAAAATGTCTATTAAGATATACTGTCCATTTTTAGTTGGATTATGTTTTTGTATTGAGTTTGAGTTCTTTATATATTATGAATATTAACCCCTTGTTAAAGGTATAATTTGGAAATGTCTACTCTCATTCTATAGTTTTTTTTCCCTCTGTTGATTGTTTCCTTTGCTTAGCAAAAACTCTTTTGTTTGATGAAATCCATTTGTCTAATTTTGCATTTATTTCCTGTAGTTTTGGGGTCTGATCTAGAAAATCCTTGCCAATTCCAATGTCCTGAAGTGTTTTCTCTATGTTTTCTTCAGTTTGTTACTTTTTCTTATGTCAAAATAAGAAACTATAAAGTCTTATCCTTACTTTCTCAAAGTTGTTCTTAACCTTATTTAGCATTTATCTTTTTTAACCTATCTTGAGAGTTAATTCCTGCCTTTCATGTATTGTAAACACTTGCTGATGCACTGTATTCTGCTCTGCCACCGTCATGATTTCTGCACTGGAAGTCAGGGCTCTGAGAGAGGTCAAGTCTGGTCATCTCCCTTCGTCTTTTAGTGACTAGCCAACCGCATGGGAAAGGGAATTGGCTTAACTTGAATGAACATGAAACAAGCTGGATAAAATCTGAACTTAAACTCACGACAGAATTCCCACCAACAGCCAGACATCTCCCAGGTTTCTGAGCTCTTTCAGTGCTGGTGAAGGCGCTCTGGCATAAGCTGTGTTCTTGAGGTTGGGTTCTTACAAGTATCCATTTATTCATTCACAGGTGGGTCAGAGACTGTGAAGACTCAAAACTTTCTATTTACAGACTTTTACTCCAGAGAAACATCTTTGAATTTCCAGACCTTGACACAGTGCTGATAGTTGCCTGTGAATTGTTCCTATAATAAGCCAACCCACTCTAAATTATGAACTTAAAGGAATGCCTGAGAGTAAATCATAAATATCATTATGATTAAAGGTGATAAAACAGGTCAAGAATCCTGAGTCTGTTCTAGAGTCTCTTTCTACTTTTCTAGTTTTGTCAAACAATTCTGTAACAGGTAAAGATGGCATCTTCTTAAGTATCTCTTAGGATTTAACTCCAGTGAACCCATAAACAACAAATTTATTTCTCCCAACTCTAGAGGTTGGAAAGTTCATGATCACGGCCCAGGAAGATTTGGTTCAGGGATGATTCCTTCTTGCTATATCCTTATAGGATGGGAGGGGATAACAGCTCCCCTGAGCCCCTTTTATGAGGGTACTAATTCCATTCTTAAGGGCTCTGCTCTTATGACCTATTCACCTTCCAAGGAGCCTACCTTGAAATACCATCACATTGCTTATTTTGTCATGTGAATTTTGAGGGAGACAAACATTAAGATCAAAGCACCCACTCTGTACTAATGAATCATGGTGAACTGAGTGCTTGGTTTGATAGGTTTTCTCTTTTTGTTCTATTGAAATAAATGGGCACCATAAAAATATGGAGGAAACAAAGAAAATCTTGAATTTATTATTTAATCATGAAAACTCTATAAAAATTATGAAATGACAATTTTAGTATTACATCACTCACACAATAATGGCCTGTTGCTTGTAAACTGGTGACTACCAATTGTGGGATGATTAGAGTACATATTTTAACATGATTTTGTGGTCAAAGGGATGGGCTTACCTTACTAAGTATAAATGCCACACAGCAGAACTTGAATGAATAGAAATGCTAAGATATCGTTTACCTTGTGAAGTTGACTGGTCCTTATTTCCTAAGGCATGATGGATAGATTGGTTTCTATCCATTTCACAGCACTAAATGCAGGCTAACATTGGACGAGGATATCATGCTTCTGAGTCTGGAATCTAAAGTTTCTTTACTCACATTATTCCTGTACTGCTGATAGGAAGATGTTGGTTGGGATTTCTGCCAATTTAGCATCTGAGAAGTTGAGTGACAAAGCAGTTCAATGACTTTCTAAGGTGCTGACCCAAATCAGCAGGAAAGTAGTGAATGTACTCTAAAGTTGCTGCTAACCCTTCTTCCCAGGAAGCTATAATTTCTGTTACTCTGTAGTGTTATGTTCACTATAAAAATATGACTAGGGAACATTTCCTCTCTTGTGCTGTCTTTATTTCTCTTGCTGACAGCAGCTGCTTATCGCAGGGCAGAATTTAGCTTGCAGTACTTGTAGTTTGCCGCTGTAGGGTGACTCCCATCCCCCACTGCTCACTCATGTACTTTGACTAATAATATTAGTCAAACAGGGGGAAAATTATGCTGAGGAAGAATGAGGAAGATTGAGGGAATGTGTCATTCTTACTGCACAAAAAGGCAAGCTGAAATGAGGAAAAAGAAGAATGGAACTTTGATTGTTAATAGAGCCTTAAAGACTGAGATCATTGTTAAATGGAATTTTAGTTGCACGTGCAATATCTTCTTTAAGATCCATTCGGAAGAAATGTGTGAGTGTGTGTGGGGCTGTGTGTCTGTGTGTGCAAGATATATATGTGCAATGGTTTATGTGGCCATCTCTGTGGCTTTTCTCGCTGTTTGGAATAGTTTAATAAATCAAAGTGCTCTGTCACTTTATTATATAAAGCAAATCATACATGTAAACATTCAACTTTATTTTTTTGTATTGAGATGAAACATAAAGAAGTAATTAACCTAAAGTTAATTTGAAATGCATAATTATAATTTAAGGCAACTGATGTACGTACATAAAACCCATAAGCACTCTTTCATGAAAGCAGATGATTAGCGCATTTAAGAAACTACTCTTTCGCTGGAATTAAGAATGTGTGAGCTGCTACTATGAACAAATTTTTCACCATTTAAAATGGAGAATAGAGTCCAGTGAGCTGAAAGTTTAAATTTTTGGAGAATAGTGAGAAAAATCAGTCCTGTTGAATACACACACACTTAAAGGCATAACCTATGTGACTTTACTTTTTAAATAGTAAATTATGTAACTACTAATGGCATTATTTATAATCTAGTTTTAAACTTCTTGTGAGAGAATTCAATACATCCAGTGTTAATTAGTGAATCTCCACTTCAAAAGGTTTAGGTGGTTTTCATGACTTTTATTTTTTTTTAAAGATTTATTCTATTTATTTGAAAGACAGAGTTACAGAGAGAGGTAAAGACAGAGAGAGAGGTCTTCCACCTGCTGGTTCACTCCCCAGATGGCTGCCAGAGCTGTGCAGATCTGAAGCCAGGAGCCAGGAGCCTCTTTCGGGTCTCCCACGTGGATGCAGGGACCCAAGGATTTGAGCCATCCTCCACTGCTTTCCCAGGCCATAGCAGAGAGCTGGATTGGAGGAGGAGCAGCAGGGACTAGAACTGGCGCCCTTATGTGATGCCGGCACTTCAGGCAAGGGCTTTAACCCGCTGTACCAACAGTGCCAGCCCCAACTTTTGATATTTTTGTGGTTCCTCATACTTCTTTTTTTTGTTGTTGTTGGGTGCTATCTTTATTTTTTTTTAATATTTATTTATTTATTTGAAAGAGTTACAGAGAAAAGAGAGGATGGACACACAGAGATATTTTTCATCTGCTGTTTCACTCCTGAGATGTCGGCAATGGCCAGGGCTGAGCCAGGCTGAAATCAGGAGCCAGGAGCCTCATCTGGTCTCCCCCGTGGGTTGCAAGGGCCGAACACTGGGCGTCTTCCTCTGCTTTTCTGAATCCATTAGCAGGGAGCTGGCCTCTGGATGTGTCTTATGCTGGGGGTGTGTCTGGGTGTACTGTCACTTTCTTTGCCATTTAAGTGTGGAAATCCTGAATCACATGTATCTTGTTTACGTGTCCTATTGTCAAGGGCATGCATTTGCCCTACATTTTCTGTCTCCTTAAGCATAAACAATAACTCTTGGTCTTCGAGTTTGTGAGTAACTGAATGCAAGTTGGTTTGTTGTGATGGTGACTCTAATAGAGCAATTTTTCATAAATGAAAGTCTTTGTAGCAAATATAAGTAAGTTGTAGTATATTACAATCATTGGGTTCCATAATAAAATGCTAATTGTAACTTGGCTTTAAATGTTACATTTTGCGTGAAAATTGGCCTGCAGAGAGTTGTCATTTGGTGAATGATTGGTAAGGATGCTAACATTGGTTTGTAATTTGTTTGAAGTAGCACACCATTATTATTAATATGTTAGATGTAGTTTGTAGAAAAATATTACTTCCTTGTGTAAGAGAAATAGATTTTGAGTCAGAAGTATTAGAAATTGTTATACTTTCAAGGCAAATAAAAGACACTGGTCAGACTGAGAACCAGCCAGACAAGTAGAAGAGAATGGATATCTATAGAATATGATATAATTAAAATCCTATTCACCTCTAATTATGTGTTTTATATCCTTTCAGCAAAGGCTGTTTCTAGTGTATTTGCAAAAAATATTCTCATACTGGTTTAACACTCATGCTAAATCTTGTATTTTCCTTCTTATCCATAATTTGAAAGCTACAAAGAGGTGAAATGGTCTATTGGTTTGAGCCATAGCAGTATCGTTGAGAGCTGCCTTGTGGGCAGTTGTCTGGGTGACTGATTTGATGCAAGTGTGACCAGTAATTGTGACTTACTGTGATAGAGCTTTGTAGTGCAGTAGTGTGTGGACATCAGTGTAGACAACGTAGTGGTGATTCATCGTGGTCTCCAAGTCCTACCAGTGTCAAGCTTCTGAACTGAAGGCAAAGGATCACTTTATTCCTGACTATTACAAGGAAAATGTGAAAAAACAATGACACGTAACAACAGAAAACCCAGAGTAAATCAGAACTCTAATGATCGACTCAGGTCATCTAGCACATTTCATAAAACATGCCTGAGGGAGCTCTGCCTTCACTTTCCTCTCCTGGAGCTGGGGGCTGAGAGTGAACCAGGTCATGGCCATTCCCTTCCAAATTAGATCCCAGAGCACCTCTCGGCACTGCTGAGGACGCCACGTGGACAAGATGCCCACTTGGGTGAGGTTACATTTCTGAAGGACCTTGGAAATGTTCAGGAAGCTCTCAGTTATTAACAGGTCCAGATACTGGGTTAATCACACACACACACACACACACACACACACACACACCACACACAAAACTTACAAAACTAGTTGATGAGAAATTAACCCATTTAAATCATCTTTATTGCGTTGTTTTCTATTCATATATAATGTGGCATTTGTTTGTTACTGTCCAAGTCTTTGAGTCATAGAATTTCATAACTATTTTGGTCCTATTATAATTTCAAAAAAATACATTCCAATGACTATAAAATACAATGAAACAAAATCTTGCTCTTTCTAAGTATGCTCATATTTCACTGCTAATATAGTTCTGTGTTCTGCCCCATAGCCAGGCAAACATATCTGGTGTTATGCATGTCAAAACTCACTTAGGGGAGGCCTGGGGAGTGGGATGCTCTTCACCAGCAGTCAGGAGGCAAGGGAGTTCAGGAGGCTAATTGATTTGAAGAATAAATCAGCAAGTTCACACTGGGGCTGGAAAACAAAGCCTGTCTCAGCTTTTTAATAGATAGGCAATCATTAATTCTACCCTAAATTACAAGCAAGCTTATAATGTTTCAACAGCTGTTGATTAATTGTTGAACAGCAATAATGAGAGGATGAGAAAATCTTGTTGATAGAAGGTTCTCAAGGGTCAGCAAATTTATGTGGCACACAGCTGTCCCTTGTAACCTGTGGTGAAGCTGTCGGGCCATTGTGCTGCCTTGAACTTGCTCCTCTGGGTTATAGGATGCAGTGTCTCCTCTCTCTTTTCTTTTCCTTTTTAATTAATTGTGCTGACTTATCATTGCAGCACTTGTGTGGTTTTATGTGAGTGCACTTACAGTAATAACGTTTCAAGGAAGTTCAACATCTAGGGAACAATGGTGAGTCCATCCATGTTTCTTAACTGAAAAAAAAAATCAGAGCTTGTGGAATTTCTCGGTGTGTTCCTGACACAGTTAAAGATGGTGCCTGGGGTGCTACTTTTAGGTGGATATTCTGTAAATCTTTGTTGTCTTTGAGCCTGAGTTGCACTATCTCTATGACATGAATAACAAACTGTAGTTTGCCATGATGATGTGATGGTTGAAGAAGAAAACATATATGATATCTGAGAGTAGTGGCTGGCCTATTAAAGATACGCAATTGGCATTTCTCTCCTCTTCCTCTGCCATCCCAAAGGAATGTGAGATTAAACAGGTCTGTTTCAGATGAAAAGGAAAATAATTTAACCCAGCAGTTACATTTTATTTCTCAGCTACGTTGCTTCTTTGTGTGCTATTCTGATCTTAAAGTAATTGAATTAAATTGAAAGGATTATACAACAGGGTCCAAAAGTATCTATTTCATTTAAGATTTCACAAGAATATGTGTATTTGTGTGTCTAGGGCATAGCAATTATTTTCATGTAATAAGATTAGAACTGCATCTAATATTTATAGGTTATTAAAAGAGAAATATAAGGAGAAAATATAACCTGGGAATCATTGTAAAAATTATTTATTTATTTACTAGAACAGGGAGGGGAGAGAGATATCTCTCCTGTCCAACAGCTCACTCCTCACCTGCCCACAACAGTGGGAACTGGGTCAGGTCAAGCCCAGGGGTTAGGATCTCCCTCTCCCTCTCTTACATGGGTGGCAAGGACCGAACTACTTGAGCCATCACCTTCTGCCTCCCAGAGTGTGCATTAGTAGGAAACTGGAATCAGAAGCGGAACTGGGACCAACCCAGGCACTCCAATATGAGATACTGGCATTCCACGCAGCATCTCAGCCTCTATGCCAGAGGCTCACCCAGACTTTTCTTATTAACTATGTCAACTAGAGTGCCAGAGGGATTACCTCTTGGGAGTATCGAGTGTGGGTAACAGAATAGCTGAGAAGTAAGATGTGGCACACAGGTGCATTGGAATATAAAACCACTGGGACAGTTACCACTGCCCAAGCGAAGCAGCATAACTGCTCTGGGGTCTTCCAGGTGAACCTGGCAAGAGGATACTCAGTGGACAGTGGGGCAGGTGCCAGGCTGCAGTGAGTAGGAGAGGAGTTAAGGAGAAAGCAAGGCCCTGACAAGGCTGCAGGGCACAGCTCCCTGGCACCTGTGGAAGGAACGCACAGAGGGGTGGTGCAGTTATCCTGCTGTGAAAAGAAGGCACGCACAGGTGCAGCTTCGGCTGAGTTGTTCCGTATTGGCAGGGTCGCCTTGGGTTGGCACCAGCTCCACCACTGGGCAGCTGTAGGACCTTGCCAAGTGTACTTCAGTTGACTTGCCTACAGAATGGCAATTGTACAACTTGCTGTTGTACTGATCAGCGCTATTACTGAGTGCCAGGGGCCATCACTGGTAGGCATTATTGTTGTTGGTCTTAGTGGTGGTATTGTGGCCCTGGGTTTGCTTTGAGGAAATATGACACTTTTTTTTGTGTGTGTCTGACAGCCGGGCAGTCAGTGAGATCGTACTCACAGCTCTGAGCCAGCTGCAGCTTCACCACCCTGGTGAAATGCAGGCTGGAAAAATCCGGGGCACGGGGCTTTGAGAATTGCATTCTGACTGCGCACAACTCACAGAAAACAACAGTTCCAGCGGAGGGAGTGCACTTTTGTTCCAAAATAAAGCTAGCTGTCGCTTTGCTTATGTTAAAATAGTGCGTATTTGTACCAAATAGGCAAACGGTATAGAAGACTATTTTAAAAATAACTATCTTTTGAAATCTCACCACTCTGAAATAACCACATCTTTGCCATTCATCCCGAACATCTGTCTAGGCGTGCATTATTTGACATCAGTGCTAGTACTAAACTCCTGATTATTTTGCAACTGCATTTTATATAATCAGTTTTAATATATTACTCATGGTTTTCAGTTAACTGAAAACTGATCTTTATAGTGCTTCCATTATTTTTAATATTACCCATGGAACTCCGAATATCCTAGTACCCATACTCTTTTTTTTTTTTAATTTGACAAATAGAATTAGATAGTGAGAGAGACAGAGAAAAGTCTTCCTTCCGTTGGTTCACTCCCCAAATGGCCGCTACTACTGGAGCTACGCCTATCCGAAGCCAGGAACCAGGTGCTTCTTCCTGGTCTCCCATGCTGGTGCAGGGCCCAACACTTGGGCCATCCTCCACTGCCTTCCTGGGCCACAGCAGAGAGCTGGACTGCAAGAGGAGCAACCGGGACTAGAACCCAGCGCCCGTATGGGATGCCAGCACCACAGGTGGAGGATTAACCAAGTGAACCATGGCACAGACCCCGATACCCATACTCTTAAGAAAGCTAACGTTTGAATTAAAGATTGTAGATATTAAAAATGTCTGTGTTATAAGGTTAGCTCACTTCCACTTATGTCTATGTCTTTTCCTTATACACTTAATAGCACTGGTCAAAATTGGGGAAATATTCCTTTTTACACTTTAAACTCTTTCTCATTTTTTGTTGGCCATTTGCATTTATTGTTGTATAGCATAATGAGTTTTGAAAGATGTTTTCCGGAGTAGGTATTTAGCCTAGTGATTAAGATGCCCATGTCCCATGTCAGAATACCTGGGTTGATGCTGGCTCAAGCTCTTTGTCTCCAACTTCCTGTTAATGCAGACCCTGTGAGGCAGCAGTGATGGCTCAAGTGATCGGACTCCCCTACCCATGTGGAAGTCCTGGAGTGAGTTCCTTGTTCCTGACATCAACCCATGGCAGGCATTGAGCAATGAATGGTGGATGGGGAGCTCTCTGTCACTCAAATAAATACAAATAAATTTAAAAACTTAAAATTTTCTGACCTCTTATTTTCCCAGGAGAAATTTTTTTCTCCTTGGCTTATAAGAGCTCTTATACTAAAAAGTTACCTCCTTGTGGGTAGTTGTTGATAAATCTTGGTGGTGCTCTTTTTGTGATGTAGATTTTTAAAAAGACATATTTTCAACTCTAAGTTTTGTGGACAACTTGGCATGTTTCGTGCTTAGCAGTCGTGTTGTGCGTAACCAGCATTTAAATGTGGGTGTGTGCTTTTGCCTTGCTTGTGCCTGAGATCTGTGACTGGGGTGTTCCACATCAAGCACCCAGCACAAAAGTACTTTAGATGGAGCCTGTTCTCTGTTGTGGCACCCGACAGTGACAGCCATAGAGACAGACAGCAGTGATGAGGGAAGGCTGGAGAGCTATCCAAGCAGCATTGGCAGCTTTCTCTCCTGATCTGGTGTTGGAGTGGACTGGGAAGTCCCAGACTTTTAGGAGGTGGTTTCACTGCAAAGATGACTGTGCCAAGAGATAATGAGGAGGACATGGTGCATTATCTGTCTGTTGACCAACTGCTGATAAGCTAGTGACTTCCCCATTTCAAACGCATTTCTTCAGCGATGACATTTACTTGGGCACTGCTAGACGTATGCAGTGTTTTGTCAGAGGACTAGAAAATGACTAATTTGTTGCCATATCTGTAAAGCACTCTCTGTGCAGAGATGTGGAGCACCTGTCCTGTTAAACATGCTTGGCTCCGCCACTCCTCTCATCAGAGCCCATCCGTGATTCCTTAGATGTGTAGGAGACAACCTACTTGGACAACATCGTATATCCTCACCCTACCTGCACCCTAATTGTGATTTATAAGATGTTTAGGGCAGTGGCAGCTGGGGGATATACCCTGATGACACAATTTATGGCCAGGTGATATTAATGCTATTATGAATGAGAAGTGTTTAATGAGCCAAGCAATGGTCTGGGCATGTCATGTGAATCATGTCATTTAATCACCATTTCTCAGATAAAGAAATGGAGACTGGAAACATGGGGTTCCTGGTTTCATATCTCCCAGCTGAGTAGTGGCAGAGTGAAGACTACAATTTTTTTTTTTTTTTGACATCCAGGTCTACATTCTTAAGCCCTTTTCAAAGAGCTGTGAAATAGAGGCATCTTTGACACCATAACTATTACTGAGAAACTGAGAGAAATGGTCAAAAAAGAGTGAAGTGTTCTGTTTCATCTACCTCCATCTGGGATTTGTTGTAGCTGAGGTACAAAATAAAAGCTAGTCTCAGCATCAGAAAATTCACCAGAAAATTGACACTGTTTTCTGAATGTTAAAATATTTGGCTACAAAATAGGAAATATTTCTCTAAAGCTAACACTTCAAAAAATGTGACATGCCATGAGAAAGCTGGCAAAATAACAGCCACCCAGATTACCCAGAGTGAGGTAAGAATAGCTCATGTTGATGTACAGAGCACATGGAAGTGGAGTTTGTGATATACACAAAACTGAACTACCGTGCTCTGACTTGGAGAATTGCATCCAAATTTGTATCTTCTGAGTAGATTCCTTTCAGTGGAAATAGTGTCCCTCCACCGACTCCTTGAGCCAGCAGGGACAATGGGTGTCCCCAAAGTGTAGTGGGCAGTGGAGCTGAGCAGGTGTCAATTCTCCATGCTTTTTGATTAACTACTTGGCATATGTTGAGTTGACTCTTGTTTTAAAGACTTAGAAAGTGCTAGAGAAGTTACTGTTTTTTTTAATTTAACCATCTTTGTAGAAATGACATGGGATTCTGCCACTCTTTCTTCATCTTACTATAGAACATTTTAAATAGTTTATTTCTATATCCAGAGTTGTAGAATACACTTGTTTATTTAATTCTCAATGCTGTCTGAACTACCTCCACTTAACATGGTGAAGACAACAGTAACTAAATCAGCCTTTTATAGAACTCCTCTCACTTATCTTTTCTGCTCTTATTTCTTTGCTCTGCTGTGACATAGAAACGTCTGTCTGTACTTCTAATTCAGAATCATTACACATCATAGATGATGCATATTTATGGTTCAGTAGGAACTGTGTGAGATTTCAATGTCACCTGGTGTCTCTTGTATTCTTAGAAGTATATCTGACGATAGGACATAGAGCTTGTTTGCTTTTCTGATGTTGGAATTTAAAACAAACAAAATGTTAATGATGTGATTTTGTGTTAAAAAAAATCTCCACAGTAACACTGTTTGCTTTGAATCGTTTTAGTGTATGTGTCTCTATATATTTCCTTCAGAAAAACCTTAGAAAAGACAAGAGGCTACATAACAAAAAAAGTATGAGCTACAGAGGTTTGAATGATAAAAATGTAAATATATGAAAATAACTTATACCATCTTTTAGCAATTATGTTAAAGCCAAATCGAGCACTTCAGAAAATGTCAAATTAGAGGGTTTGCATTTGTCAGTTTTCGTTAGAGATTTCCACCTCACAACTGCCAGTTTAGATAAAGCTTGTGCATGGGTGGAACTGATACTAGCCGAAGTGAGAGAAATGGACGCAGCCCTGAAAACAGGGGTCGGAGCACAACACTGGTCCCACTCAGAGGCTGGCCGCAGAGCACCCAGGGGACTCCCTTGTCTCAGAGATGAGCCCTCCAGTCAGAGTCACATTTGCTGGGCTGCAGTGAGAAGCACACTTTCTGATAATAAAAGAGGACTTGAGCATCCATGGTTGTCAATTAATTCCTATAACTCTGACTTCTCTCCTTAACTTCACTTTAAATCTGTGCTCATATTCTTGGTTTGATCTGGATTTGGTTAGGAAGATGGATGACAGTGGGGGAAAAAAGTCTTTTTTATTCTTTCTTTTATCCAGGATTTAAATTTCTTTAAAGAAAAATAAAATCTGTTTACCTCTCTGACTTAATCTTCTTTTGGCTGTTAATTATTATTTTCATTTTTTAATAACAGCACAGATAGGCTGTACCATTATTCTAACTCCTTTTAGTTCAAACTTTGCTGAGTCTAGAATGTTGCCCTAAACATTAAAACCCTACATTATAAAGAAAATTGTGTGGATACAGAAAAAAAATCAGCTTTTCTTCTGTACTTCAAAATGGGTAAAAAAAAATACCAAGTCCATTTCTGTTGGTTCATGTCACTTCCATGACCTGCTCTTTTACCCTGACCTGACTTGCAAGTTAGTGAGAGAGCTGAGTGGCTCCCAGCTTTTCTCACCCTCTTCTCTGTTTGTTGTTCACCTTTCAAGGTTAGACAACCCACAGGTGAGAGGTTCCTATGAGAACAGCTTTAGAGAGTTGTACAACAACTGGAAATGTGATTAGGAGACAGCCGGATGCTTTCTTGGGGGCCAGGAGGGGTGCGAAACACTCCATTTATTGATTCTTTGATCTTGAATGAGTTTGAAGTTTGACTGGAACAACAAGTACATTTATAAATCAATTCAGTGTGTTTCTGTAGGAAACACAGAGCATTTCATGTCTAGCACACTAGACATATTCATCCAGGAATTTTTATCTGCCTTTTTTAATTCCTACTCAAATATTTCGCATGAAGACTTCCAAGACATTAAGAAGTCACATGAATAATCGATGTCAATGCTGCTTTCCAAGAAATCTTCTTTCATTTAATGTTTGATCCCCACTTCAGCTTTTTCTCCCCATCTGGCTGTTCTCACTTAGGCAGATGGCCACCAGCTGGGAGGACAGCCTGTGGGTCTCCCCTGGGTCCGTGGGGTTCCAGAGACCCAATGGGAAAGTGCACTGCGTCACTCTATTAGCCAGTTGGTAAGCTCAGACGCTGACTTGTCACCACCCAAAGGCCTCCGCAGAGACCTTGATGAATTTGAGATCGGGTTATGTTGCATTTCTCTGATGTCATGGGATTCTCTGTTGGCTTCATAGAAGACAATGTAGGTTAATGCCTATGCAATCCAACACTCCCAGTTAAGACAACACACATGAAAGCAATGAGTTACATCAATGAATGGATGGAGGGGGAGCAACAGGAAAAATAGAGAGAATGGGACTTTAAAGGAATATGAAGGGTCTTTCACAAGTTCCTGAAAAATATATATTATGGAAAAGCTATGCATGGATTTCAAAAATTTTTTACAGTGAAATAGATTCACTTTTTTTTTTTTTAAGAGTTATAGACAGTGTGAGAGAGAGACAGAGAGAAAGGTTCCTTCCATTGGTTCACTCCCCAAATGGCTGCTACGGCCAGCGCTGTGCCAATCCAAAGCCAGGAGCCAGGTGCTTCCTCCTGGTCTCCCATGCGGGTGCAGGGCCCAAGCACTTGGGCCATCCTCCACTGCCCTCCTGGGCCACAGCAGAGAGCTGGACTGGAAGAGGAGCAACCAGGACTAGAACCCGGCACCCATATGGGATGCTGGCGCCGCAGGCACAGCACCAGCCCCTGGATTCATCTTTTAATTGTGTTTTTCCATGAACTTTTTGCAGCATCCTAAAGTCTGGACATAGTTTGATGTTTAAAGAATGGCCATATTCTACTCTATCGTATATATCCACATTTTCTTTATTTATTTGAAAAGAAGAGAGAGAGACAGAGAGCTCCCATCTACCACTTCACTCCCCAAATGCCTGCACTGACGGGTTGATCCCGGCTCAAGTGCAGAGCCAGGAACTCAATTCAGGTCTCCCACTCCACTGCTGCCTCCCAAGGTCTGCGTTAGCAGGAAGCTGGAGTCAGGAGCTGGAGCCGGGCTTGAAAGCCAGGAACTCCGTGAGTTGTAGGCATATTAACCAGTGTCTTAACTGGCTGACCTAGCTCCATCTTCCTAATGACTGTTTTGCCTTAAACTCAATTGAATCAGATTATTTTAGACAATTTAAACTAGACTTAATGATCTACAAGCATCTTACTTGTAATAAATGACTGCTACAAGGCTGCTGAAAGATTGTTTTGTGACTCTAGGTTCTTACTGGCTAGCTCATGGGTGGGAATTATTCTTTAATTTCACCACTGGAGGAGCTGGTATAGTGGGTAAAGTCACTGTCTGAAGCACCACTATCCCATATGGGTGCCAGTAGGAGTCCTGGCTGCTCCACTTCCAGTCCAGCTCGCTGCTAATGGCCTGGGAAAGCAGCAGAAGATGGCCCAAGTGCTTGGGCTCCTGCACCCATGTGGGGGACCTGTAGGAAGCTCCTGGCTCCTGGTTTTGGACTGGCCCGGCTTTGGCCATTGTGGGCATTTGTGGAGTAAACCAGCAGATAAAAGATTCTCCCTCTCCCTTTCAAATAAATAAGTAAATATTAAAATAAATAATTTCACTACTGCAGCTTCCCTTAGAGAAGCCTGTTGCTGTGTTCTTAGTTCATAACCCTCGTGGTCAGCCAGAGGAGATATGGTTCTTTAGAAAAAAGTCAGTTCTTTTTAGAAACACCTGCCATTAGTTTTTCTTCCTTCCTTTATTTACTGATGAATATTCATGGGGTGCTGGGACAGAAATTGAACAGCAATTAAAGGCAGAATTAATCAATCTTTATAATCGGCTTTTGGGCTTATGTTTCTCCAAATCCAGATCAAACCAGGTATATATACTTTTTAAATTTATTTTTATGTAGGGAGCATGTTATATTTCAAAAACCCTTTTTTTAGTACTGCACAGGTTTATGCATAGACCATGTTTATTAAATATTCTCTTAATGTTACACATTTAAGTTTTTTTTGAGCTTTCAAAACCATAATAACATTTCAAAAATAAGATATGCTTAGAAATTATTTTTGAACATATATTTAAACATTTAATTCTTAATAGTTGAATTTCTTCATTTTTTCTTTAAAGCTTATTTATTTAAAAGACAGAGCAACAGAGAAAGAGAGAGATAGAGATAGAAAGAAAAATCTTATATCTACTGCACAATAGCCAGATGTGGGCGAGGCCAAATCCAGGAGCAGAAAATCCATGTGCGTCTCCCGCATGTGTGGCAGAGGCCCACGCATCTGGGTCATCTTCCACTGCTTCCCCAGGTGCATTAGTAGGAGGCTGGACAGAAATCACACAGCAGGGACAGGAACCAGTACTCTGATATGGGATGCCACAGCTGTTGGCTGCTGGGATCCTGAGTTGTGTGTGTCCATGCCCTCCACGTAGGTCCTCAGTGTCCTTCTAATTTGCGTGAAGGTCCCTCTGCCATTTTCTTCCTAACTCTTCCCTGAGACTGCACTCTCTCCCCACCCCCTTTTTAAACTATCTTCCCTTAGACTAGAGCAGCAAGCTCCCTCCCTATTTCACCATTTTGGATCTCCCCCACAACTTTAAGACTTTAATATTTTGTCCTGTCAAATTTCTTATGAAGCATAACTTACTAAGAGTGGGATGCATGGATATTCTCTTTCTGTGGCTCTAGGCGAGGCTGGCCTGTGTGTCCTTTTATTTCCCTCCAGACCTTGGCCCAGCCACAGCTTTGAAATTCAATCTCAGAGCAACTCTGGAAGTTTTTTCTTTTTCCTCCTGGCACTTGCAGATCACATGTGAGCTCTGTGGGAGCCTTGTTGTCTCTGTTGTCTGTACACATTCAGGCAGGACTTCAGTAAGAAATTTGCAGAGATGGTAGAATGCTCATCGTAAACCAAATTCAGATTTCATGACTTTCAGCCGTGGCCAGTGAGGGTGATTTAAGATGTATGTTGGCCTTCCCAAACTGCAATTTCCTCACCTATGCAGCCAGGATGAGAACGTCATAGTGACGTGTGTAAGTCAAGTCTGTCACACAAATTGTTTATTCTGTTAGGAAGGATTGTCACCCCCTGCGCCTAAGACTACGAATGCACACTCATCACTGGACTGATAAAGGAATGGATTGATGGCTCCCTGCCTTACATGAATTGGATGGATGTGTTTGAAAGCACTTTAGATAATAGAAATAACTACTCAGCACTGTCCCTATCCAAGGCAGTAGTTCCTAAACATTGGAGTTGTGTGCATTGGACTAACCCCAAGAGCTTGATAAGCATGCAGGTGCTTGATACACTCCCAAAGATCCTGATTCTGATGCAAGTGAATCCTGACAGAAGTTTGACATCTCTTGTTTTATGGGGGTTTCCTAGTGTGACATCTATGTTCTCATTCCAGTGCTGTGTGTTGTATTTGATATAGTAGTTCACATACACATGTTGCAAATTTTCTCAGGAGGTCAGGGCATGCAAGAGGAGCATGATTAAACTCACTTACAAATGAGGCAATGGAGACTTACAAAAGCAAGCATCTTGTTCAAGGTTACACAGAGGTCAAGGTCAGGAGCAAGATGTGGTTTAATTCTGACATCTTGTATTCTTCCAACTTCAGTAAGCTGTTTTGTCCTTATCATTGCCTGGATGTAACTAACTTGTTAATAGATATTTGAAAACCTAAAGGTGTTCTCCTTGAATTACTGGGTTGAAGTGTAAAGAGAGCTTCTTGGGTTAATTCATCAAGTTGCTGCATTGTGTGCCTATTGTTACCAGCACTTAGAGACTTCCTTACAAGCTTAGCAATACACAGGCACCAATTTTTATCTTTCATTTCTCAAAACAGCACAAGCTTTTCTGTCTTAATATTTCACACTTCTGTTTCCTTGTGTTGTATCTTTGGATATTATCAATGTTACTGTAAATTTCACTTGCTACTCATTTAAAGAGCATTCATTGATCATTTACTCTTCATAATGTCATGTTAGAGATTCAAACATGCATTAAATCGTCTGCTGTTTTTTTTGACTTCAATCTTTTCAGTGAGTAGAACTCCTTGATCAAGAACAGGTTTCCACCGACTGCATCAAGAAATACTGTAGCATAGATAATGTGGAGGGGCAGGGGAAGAAAAGGCAGTTGATGATAGTTTCAGAACCTGTGGGGCTCCTGGAGGTATTTCCAGCAGCAATTGGATACAGAGTTGACGCTAGAAAGAGATGTTGACCAACAATGGGGAGTTAGGAGTTTCCTGTATAGACGAGGAGTGTGGATGAGATCCTCCAAAAGAGCTTATCTGTAGAACCCAAGACTGAGCTCCAGGTAAGCACTCATCGGTGAGACCATGTGGAGATTAGGAGACAATGGGACTGAAGAGAAGTGGTGTGAAGGGAAAGGTGTGAACTCTGTAGTACGGCTTCTCTGAAATCGGGAGAGAGAGGAAAAGCGTCCCAGAGAGCAGATGCTGGGAGATGAATGGAAGTGCGGTGGAGGACCGGTGAGCACAGGATCTCCTCTAGAGGAACTTGACTGGGACACAGTTACTGAGATGAGCTGACCCAGAGACAGCGGCCTTTGCAAGTTTACCACAGGGAAGGCGACATGAGCTCTCAGGCCTGAGCCCAATGACTCGTTCAGAGAAAGAGCCGCTTGTAATTTAAGTCACCAGAAAGCAATGATTTGGGGTTTTTCCTTCCAGAAATTTTGATGAAGTTTTTTTTTTAACCTTTATTTAGTAAATATAACTTTTCAAAGTACAGTTTATGGACTACAATGGCTTCCCCTCCCCATAATTTCCCTCCCACTCACATCCCTCCCATCTCCCGCTCCATCTCCCATTCCATTCACATCAAGATTCATTTTCAATTATCTTTATATACAGAAGATCAATTTAGTATATATTAGATCAATTTAGTATATGTTAAGTAAAGATTTCATTTGAAGTTTTTAGCTATGAAGCTGGAAGTTCCCAGGTGTCCAAAAGCATATTTCCATGCCTGTTTGTGCTATGCCACATGTGCCTAAGTGCTTGCTTTACTTTGAGAGAGAATTGTTCAAATAGGACATCATTTAACTTATAAACCAATTTATATGTTACGTTATGGAGATGGTACCTTAACCTGCAGCTAAATGTGATAGGAACAACTTGTTTACTTACTACCTTTTCAGATGCGATTGGTATAGAAATCATGAAAGTCTCTACATATTAGTTGTCCCCAGCATTATTCTACTGGTGAAACTTGCACTGCAGATATTTATATAAATTTTTAGAGAATCTAACAAAATTTTGGCTACTGTTTTGACAGTGATCAAAAATCTTAACTGTGTGACTTTCACCATCAGTCATGACTGACAAGAGTGGCAATGAATATCATTTTGAATAAGTTTTTTGTTCTTTGTCTATACAGCCTTATAATTTAAATGGGGATGTATAAATGGAGTATTGAAAATGTATTTGATATTAAAAATAAATAGTTCATCTATTTTGTGAAATAAGGTAGGAATAGGTGACATTCTTATACTCACAGTGTTCCTTTGAGAGTAATCCAATCTGTAGGTATTTTTTCTTTTTTTAATTTGCATTGGCTGGTAAAGGAGGGGCAATCTAATGGAAACATTGATCTCAGATTCTTGGATACCAAAGGTATGTTTGAAAGGGTTTTTTGGTATGGTTTGCTAGAGAAATATTCCTCCTTTGATAACTAGTGTTTGATTCCTGTGTTAGGTTGAGTTAATGTGTAGATGGCACCAAGATATTGAGATTTATTCCTACAGGGCACTGTCTGTGCATATTCTGCCTTGCTTTCCCAGCCATCTCATTTTCCACTCCATCCCTGGTACATTTTGACTGAGAGTTAATCAGACATTGAGAGATTTTTACCTAACTTCATTTGTTCCTTGAAAAAGCTTAGAACTGTTGCCTTTTAAATTATTTTTACATGGCTCATTTTGACTGTTGTTAGGAACCTACTAAAATATATATTTTTTCTTATTTTTTCTGCTTAGATTTTAATTTTCATAGCAGGCTTATGGTTTTACCAGTAAGTGCTTGATATGCAGATTTATTTATTATTGCCATCTGTTTCTGTGAAAGCTATTTAAGTGCTAAGCAGTTGCCTGAATGATGTTCAGGTCTGCATGGGGGGTAATTCTGGAAGTCAGAATTCCACAGAGACAGATAGTCTATTATTCTATCAAAGATAATATACAAATTGGCTTATTTAGCTTTTCGTTGTGATCTTTGCACAAGTCTGCCATCTGTATATGTAATCGTTCTGATGATGTTCTATCATCTTAAAATTGATCATTAGGAAGCATTTTCTTCTTTTACTAAATTATCTTTTCAACATATCTAGAGTATTACCAGACTAAAAGTGCAGCTCAGCAAAATTTATTTAGAAATGCTAATGCATGTCTTTGTCATGTCCTCTAGATTGCTCTAGCTCTGTCTAGCTACGTGGACACAGTTGCAGCAGCCTCTCATAGGACCAAACGTTTTTATGGGCTGAACTCCCAAGAGCTCAAGGGTGTGTGTTGGAGCACTGATGTCTCTGTCTTGCTCTGGGTTTGTCAGCTGGACAGGGCCACTGAGATGGAATGAAGCTTTCCTTCCTGTCTCATCCCTTCCTTCCAGCCTCTGCCTCCAGCTTTCTCTTGTCTAGAATATTCATGGAGACTAGGATACAATTCACTCCTTCTACCAAAATCCTTTCCAGGTAATTTTATCTACCCCTCGACTACTGTCAGTTCCAACGGTTTGGAGATGTTGAGAAGCGTCTTCTACAGAGTTTTTTTTTTTTTTCAACTTAATTTGTAAAATACTCATCTTACCTATTGTGTTCAAGCCACTTGAATGCAAATTCTAAGTTATTTCTATATCTCCTTGTGCTATTAGTTTTCAAATCGCTCATTTTTAATCCCATTAAATGAACAGGCATTGCCCATATAATTTTATGAGGTAAAAAATTAATAATAAAATGATCAAACAGAACTCAAATTTCTCCCACTTTTTTTTGCATTTAACAATATACCACAGGGCAATATACATATGTGCATAACTCGTTATTTTTTGCATACAAGTTTTTCAGATATTTCCTTCAGATTTGTTGTAGCTATTACTATTGTCATATTGTCCCTATAAATACTGCAATCCAGGGCAAGCATTTGGCATTCCATATTGGAGTACCTGAGTTTCAGTCCTTGTTCCAGCTCCCAACATCTGTTTCCTGCTAATGCAGCTACCAAGAAGTAGCTGGTGATGGCTCAAATAGTTGGGCCCTTGTTACCCATGTGGGAGGCCTGAACTGAATTCCTGGCTCCCAGATTTGGCCCTGACTCAGTCTAGCTGTTGCAGGTTTTTGGAAAGTGAACCGGCAGATGGGAGAGCTCTCTATTTCTCTCTCCCAAATAATTTTTAAAAAAGAAAAATGTACTACAATAAATACTCTCACAACGTTCAAATGAGGAACTACTAGGTCACAAGTTATTTTTATTATTAATTGAAAAAGATTCTTCCAGAATATTTTCCAGAGAAGATATAGGGATCCAGTGATGTGCCAGAAGTGGGCAAGAGGCTGTGACCCATCATCCTTGACAGAACTGGGGGCCTTCTTATCTAAATCCTGACCCTCTGTACTTAGGACACATTCGTACATTGTGCACGCCCAAATCTTTGTCAACTACGTCTCTTTGGTATTTGGAGCTGGATCTTCCTCTTAATCTCTTAATACATTAATAATACAAATTCATAATGATGGAGTTGGGCCAAAATTTAGATCAAATGATGTTAGTATTTATTTGCATACTTGAACATGAACATCTTTAAAACTTTCCTCCTTTTCAACCCATCTCACTTAAATGCCTACTGCTATTGCTTTTGCCACCATGCTTAGCAGTAACAGAGCTTTGTGTGAAAAATGGTGCTTTGCAGTCATCATTCCACCTTTATTGATGTGAAGTGCAAAGCCAGACGGGTTAAATGGGGGATCTGTTTATGAAGCTCCCTTCTTTTCAGACTTTTTCTACCATGATGCCATCTGCATGTTTCTACATTTTTCTACACTGCATCAAATTCTTTTGCAAGGCTGTTTGCTGAAAATAAAATGCATAAGTTCCTCTCACCATTACTGGTGATTGATTGAATAATTTGTGATCATATATATAAATCTGCAAAATTAGTCCAAGCACCTAAATGTGTCACAATAAAATGCATCTGGTGTTTCCATATGTGGTAAATTATTTTTTCCGGAAATTGATCCTCACAGTACACCTGTGATACTGGAGTGACCCTATCCTTGCTTTAATTTCACTGACATAGAGGCTGGAGTTTCTGAAGAGGATTTACATGATTTCTTTAAAGACCCATAGCCAGTGAATATGAGAATGAAGATATACAATGGGATGTCTGGGTGCCAAGACAGATGATCTCTTTGACACTGGTTTTCAGAATCCTAAATTCACACAGGTTATTAAAATATTTCAGAATATATGGTTAATCAAGCACACAAATTTTATATTGCTTAGCTGTGTGCTGGGGTTACTGCAGTTTCAGTTAAGTTTGTCTTTGATTAATATAATAGAAAATGAATTCATTCTAAACATATTTAATCTTCCTAGGAAGGCAACTTAAAATCTTTTAAACCATGAAGTTCACAGGAGAATAATGAAAGAGTTCATTAATTGTGAAAATATTAGGACTTGCTCCTTTAAATCTGACCAAATTTTAGTTTGGGAAACAAGCAATAATTTAAGATCAACTATAGGTTTTTTTTTTTAAATCTTATCTCTCTGTGTGTGTATGTGCATGTCCCTGAGGATCAAGGTTTTGTTTCTTTTCCAATTCTCTACCAGTTTTCTTGGTAGTATTTTATATAATAACAAATTATGCATGTGAAATGTGAAATGTAGTGAGATATCTGTACAATTATACATGTTTGGAGTGGGACAGACACACTATTGGTAGATGTATTATTGTATTTCTTAAATTCCATGGGATTCTTCATAGTATTAAGATGTATTTTTAAAGAGTTTACAAATTTCCTGAGTCATGTGGCTGGTAGGTTGGTGAACTTCTTCATTCTATTTGGTGATATAACTTAAATCCTGGTGACATTGTAAAACCCTGAAGATTCTTTATAAAATCTCAGTGTGTTGTTTTGTTGAGTACATTTAATGAGATTTTTGAATAAAGGATATCCTTTCAGAAAGGGAATCATCTCTCATTTTATTATTTACCTCTCTCATATTGACCCCAGTAAAACTTTCCCATATGTAATTTTACAGGTCCTTAAATTAGCACTTATCTTTCCTACTTAAACAACAAGAATAAACAAATCCTGAGTTTTACTTTATTGCATTGCTTTGAGGGTATTTTATCCTCTGTGGTTTGGCTTTGGTTTTGAATAAGCATACTCTTCATTTTTTACTGTTGATACTAACACCAAGTTATTAAAGGGTAAGATACCATATGTTCATTTCAGAAATATCACTTCGATTTTGTTCATTTTAGATGCTGGTGTTTGCAAAGCAGATTATTATTTATTTTAACTTACAATAATTTGTATCCTTGCCATTTCCCCCCATCTTGACTTATCTTTTTGATTTTGAAATTTTATCATCTTTCAATTTTTATTTTGATAGCAAGTATATTTTTATTATACTCTTACAAAGACAAAGTGGTAAAAATGGACAGCAGAAATTTTTGCGTGCATATTTAAGCATGGCAAAAAACTTGACATTAATCTTTGGGACTTAACACACCAAAGGGCCAAGAATTGTTGCTTAACAGTTTAATACACAGTGACTGAAAATATCTTGTGATAGAAGAATCCTAAGCTAAGGTGCACCTGCATAGGCACTAAAAATAAATTAAACAAAATGTAGCTCAATGTGGAAAACAAATCAAAATTATGAAGCAGTCATATTATTGATATTTGGGCTGCATGATATAAAATGTCTGAATGAGACATTTAAAAAAAATCACAGATTGCCAGTTGCTGTGCAGATTTGAAATCACACTTAAAATGGGCTTTTTCAAGCACACTCATTTATGATGATGGCTGTATCATTTTCAAGATAATTTTGCAAGTTGGATGCTAAGAGTACATATTGATTAATGGCTATTCATTGGTGTAACCGCTTGGCTTCACAGTTGTGCTTGACTTTAACTGACTTGTATTTGAGACCTGGGATAAACTCATACCCAGGTAATAGTTTCAAATGGAATTTGCTACAGGAAAAACACATTTAAGTGATCCCATTCACATTTTAACACCAAGATATTAAAGTACGGATGCCATTGACATTAAGATAATGTGTATTAATGAGGCTGCCCCCTTTATTTCCTTGTCCCTTGAGACTTGTCCGTAAGACTTGGAGTAATAAAAGCTGTCCTCCATATCCTTAAAATTGCTTATCAGAAACATCACTCATAAGCTTCACAGATTCATTCAACTTGTAGAAAATGTCTACATTAAAACGATCTTTGAAATAATAATTTGTTAACATGATTTTAAAAAGCTCATTTTTCATATTTCCTTACTTTAGTTCATCAACTAGACTTTTGTTCCTCAAGGAGAGGCAAATGTCTGGATTCCCCTATGGGTCTAAAATTCTCTTTGGGATAACAAAAATTGAAGGCTATCGGTGTAGGCCAAACTAGTACGTTTATGGTGTTCTGCGAAACTACATAAAGAAAACAGGAAGTAGATGCTCATTTGCTGTGAAAATGGCTTGGTAGGCAAATAAGTCTTTGAGGTCCTTGAAGTTATCATACTGCTTGGCCATCACAATATTTTCAATCTAATCTTTGTTTCTCTATTTTACAACTTTCCTATCAATCTGCAAATACTCACCCTTTATAAAACTATGACACTGTGAATGAGAACTCAAGTTGGAAATCACAGAAGGATCCAATTACATGAATAAGCTTGATGACCTCTGGGGATTCTTGGTTTACCTTTACAGATGTCTGATCCTTAGCACAGTGAATGAGAAAGAACGAGAATATTTTGAAAATATGGTACATCAGGAGCGTATTTTTCTTCTTCTGAAGAGGAACTATCAAGTTACCATGTCTCTCTCTCTCTCTCTCTCTCTCTCTCTCCCCCCCCCCCCGTAACTCTGCCTTTCAAATAAATCAATTTTTGAAAAAAAATTATCATTGTGTTCTTAAGAGTTGCTCTTAAAGAAAACAAAGCACATGAATTCATTTGCAGTTCTGAGACCTGATTTTGTTGTATGAATATCCAGCATGGGAGAGACAGTTTGCAGAGGGATCAAGTCTGTGGCTGATATTAGCTCTATGATTTATTCTCTGGGTAACATGAGGATATATGCCAAAGGTCTAAATATAAGGGGCATTTGCATTTTAAGCTAAACAATAATAATTACAGAGTAGGAAAACCAGCATCATAGAGTGAACTCGGAATACTAAGGCGTTCTCATGAAAATGTTGGTGGAAATACTGATGTTGCATCTTCCTGAATTTTTAATTTCTTTGTAAATACCCATGTGTCAGACAGAGATGAGGAGCACAGTTTTGAATGGATCAGTGGAGATGCAGGTCTAAACTTCTGAGTACAGATGGTTGATAAGGAGAACCTGCCACTGTGTCACGTCAAATTACTCAGTGATTAGACTTGAACTTAAAAGATAATATGAATTAGTCATTATGATTTACAGTCCATGATTTTATTGCATGAAGCCAAAGTAAATGATCCTTTCTTTCCCCATAGAATTTAATATTTCTAGATGATCTTTCTTTGAGAATTTTTTCACTTTTTTCAAGTGATATCATTTGTTCCCTGTTAGACAGTGATTATCATAATAAAAGTACTTGCCAAGGATTTTCTCTTTTTAAAAGAAATGTATTTGTTAATTTTTTATTCATTTGAAAGAGTTACAGAGAGAGGTAGAGACAGAGAGAGAGGTCTTCCATCCATTGGTTCACTCCCCAGATGGCTGCCCAGATACCTGGAGCTGCACCAATCCGAAGCCAGGAGCCAGGAGCTTCATCTGGATTTCCCACATGGGTGCAGGGGCCCAAGGACTTGGGCCATCTTCCACTGCTTTCCCAAGCCATAGCAGAGAGCTGGATCAGAAGAGGAGCAGCCGGGACTAGAAATGGCCCCCATATGAGATGCCGGCACTTCAGGCCAGGGCTTTAACCTGCTGTGCCACAGCGTCGACCCCGTATTTGTTAATTTTCATTTATTTGAAAGACCGAGAGACAGAGAAAGATACAGACTCATACAAGGAGATCTCTCATCAACTGGTTCATTGGCCAAAAGCATACAAATTCAACCGAGGTTTCCTACACGGATGCCAGGGACCCACGTGCTTGAGTCGTCACATGCTGTCTCTGAGAGTGTGTGTTCCTAGGAAGCAGCCCAACCAGATTCCAAGCGCAGGTGCTCCAGTGTGGGACGCAGCTGTCCCAGCGGTGCCTCAACTGCTACAACAAGTGAATGCCCAAGATTTTACTCTTCGATAGCACTTTTGAACACTTTTGCTTAATCCTTGCCTCAGTGAATTTTGATTTTCAACCTTTTCAGGAAAATAGTGCATAATCACCTTTTACTGTTAGCTTTTGAAGGAGAGCATCAATTAGCGGATCCAGAATAAATTTATAGAGCAAGCAGTCACAGAGAACACAGAAGGGAAGGTATACTAAGTCCAAGAAAACTGCTGCACCCCAGGGCTGAGAATGTGCAAACATTGAAAGAACAAACTCCCCCAAAATACCACTAGTGTATCAGGGCTCAGCCTTGCTGTATCATTACCATAAATTGCAGAAAGAAATACCTGATGGTGCCTTGTGTGTGCTGTGGCCTGATATGAGCAAAAACATTCTAAGGTTTATATCTAAGAGAGACTGACTTACAATCAAGACTCAGTATCCTATTTTTAGATGGGGGAACTTAGTTTAATTTCTAAAAATGAAAGAGGCTATGTATCACTTATTTTAGGTATATTGTCAATGGACATTTGTTAATATATACAAATATACAGAATGTGTATATGTATACATGCACACACACTCTTATATCTTCTTTCTGCACACAAAATGGAATCAGTGATCATGTTACTGATGGCAAACAAAGACATGAGTAGTTTTTCTTTCTCTATCTAGTGTATGATCTATGACTTGGTAACTTCTGTATGAAAGGTTGACTGTGCAAATGTGAACATACAAATGCAAATGGGTAGCTTTTGATGAAGAGACTTGCTAATTCATTACACGTGGCCGTGGGATCTCTCTGCAGCAGCCCCAGTTCATTTTCTTCCAATTCAATTCGACCTTTATCATGTAAGATGTCAGTCTTCATGTAAGATAACTCAGAGTAGGCAAAAATGAAAACCTTTCAAGAGTTTGGAATTTAGACAGTGAGATAGAATATGTTTATGATTCACTATTATATATCACAGACTATGGTGTGTTATAATGAGATATGATTGCATATACATATGAATTTATGAAGCAGAGAAATGCAAACTCCTGTTTGACAGAGTGTATTATAAAAGCCATCACTCAAAATATGTTATGTGAGCTGGACCTGACTCATATAGCTAGGAAAAGAGTAGGTGAGATAGAGACAGTGTCGGGGTAGTGGTAGGAAAGGCAAGAGCTTTGGAGGGAAGGACAGAGAACTGAAGAGCAGAGATCACAGCATGCAGTGGAAGGCCCCCCACCATGATAAAGGAGATGTAGCTGTTGCCACAGGGGTTGGGCCTTGGAGACCTCTACTTAGAACTTTGTTCTCTATCTAGAAGAAAATCCTCAAGATTCCCAGTAAGAGAATGGCACAATGAGTCTAAGGTGTCTTTGGGAACACTGATCTCATTCCAATATAAATGAGGTAGAAGAGGCAGGTGGGGCCAGACTCATTGTATAACACAATACTGGGCATCAATTTGTTCTTGTCGATCCTTTGCCCGCAAAGGATTGACGCTACTCGCAGCTAATCGGTCTTCAGTAGACTTTTATTATAAGGGTAAGAAGAGTGGGGGACAGGGAGAAGGGGGAAAGATAGCACGCGCGCTCCTTCTCCCGCGGTCCGCTTATATACAGAATTCAACCAATCACAAACAGGGTATCGTCCATGCGCGGAGCTCTCCAATCCAGCACTTGATCATGCTGTATGCATGCGTCCCGGAGCCAATCAGCTGTGGAGTCAGGCAGTGGGCAGGGCATCAGTGCCATCTTGTTGTTTACCATGATCCTCAGCTAGATGGAAAGTTCAATCAGCTGCTACATCCGCATTACTGCTATAAGCCAGGCCCAGCATGGGGGGTCCCATGGCAGGACTATCCATGGGTCCCCACAGTTCTGAGGACTGAACAGGACCAGAACTGCTGGGAATTGTGTGTTCTCCAGGAATGTCCTAAGGGAACATTGCAAACTGGGCAGCAAACAATCACACAGACCCATCCTCTCACCATACTAGAAGTCTGACGTCTGATATTCAGTTGCTGGCAGGGTTATGTTCCCTAAAACCTCCAGGCAAGGAGCTTCCCTCGCATCTCTCTCATCTCTCCCTTTGCCTTCACGTGGTAGGGAAATAGGACTTCAACATTTCACTTCAATATTGCACAGGTCCACCCTTCACAGGAATGGAAGGTGTGGCCTAATGGCCAAGGCATCCCCGTGATGAAGCCATGGAGGAGTGAGAAGGCCTATGGTGCTTCCTGTCTAGATCCATTGTAGAGGAAAGGAAGAAGACAAGGAACTGGAGGGTCAGGAGAAACATAGGTAGAAAAGAGAGCCCCGGACATGGACTCATGTGTAGGGGACACGTGTTCTTCACTACAACCTGAGGGTCTCTACCACCAGCTCTTTATGTGATCCGCTCTATTACAGTACAGACACTGAGAATTAAAGCAAGTATCATACAGTAAGCCTCTCAGAGAGCCAACATTGATTGCAAGCAGGGTAAATATCCATGTCAAGGAGAGATTTGTGAGTGCAGGGGAATCTCTGCTTTGTCTTCATGTGCTCAGCAGTACCTGACATGAGAGGTTACTCTGAAGTGGATGTGATGGTAATCTGACAACAGGACTGGCTATGTCAAGTCAGGAAGTAGAGTCTTCAAGTAGCTAGAATGATGGGCTGGGACAAAGGGAAATGAGGGAGAGGATGAGAAAGAGGTTTGGGGCAGAAATAGTGCTAAATGTGGTTCTAGGCATTGGACTCTGCTTGAGGCTTTCATGGTACTGGCACACCATGATTTCTGATCATATACTTCATCATGTGAGGGCAATGGGCCCTGTTGTACTTCATGTGTGCTACTCATTTGACCAATGTGACCTTATTTCTGGAATAATTCACACAAACCTTATGTGATTTAATTTTAAAAACATTTTATTTATTGAAAAAGTGGAGACACAGAGAGACACACACAGAGACAGAGATTTTTACCAACTAGTTTATTTCCTAAATTCTTGCAACAGCTGGGGCTGGGCCAAAATGAAGCCAGGAGCTAAGAACTCAAACCTTGTGTTCCACATGTATGGTAGGGACCCAAATACATGAGTCATCACACTACCTCCAGGGTTGTAATAGCAAGAAGCAGAATTTGGAAGTGTAGCTGGACTTGAGCTCAAGAAGAGGTCTGAAAGAGGATGTGGGTATTCCAAGAGGCATCTTAATGACTACATGAAACCCCACTACCTACCTGTGAAATTTAGCTAAAGGTATGTATGTAAAGCATCTGTGGGAGATACTATGTAGATTATGGATTAATGATTAATGTGTTTTAAATGCTAGCAAAACAATCCAAGTAGATCAAAATTAAGTTTTACAAATGTGGACTCAACATTGTTTATACTGGAATATTTTAACTACCAGATCTAGAACAGCATCCTTTGGGAAGTATTCTCAGAAGCAGTTGCATGTGGGGCTATCTGATTAGAGATAAGGCAAGCAGACGAAGAGTATGCATCCATTCTCTGAGGCAATGAATGCAAGAGAAGAGAGTTGAAGCCGGAGGCTGGGTAGAATTTACCTCTAGAAAATGAGTCACAGGAAGGAAAGGAAGGCTCAAGTCTGGGAAGGACCACCAGAACTGGAAGTGGAAAGGGTGGAAGTTTGGGCCAGCGTTGTGCCACAGCAGGTTAAGCCACTGCCGGCAATGCCAGCATTCTATATGAGCACTAGTTCATGTCTTGGTTGCTCCACATGCTGGCTGCTCCATTTACAATCCAGCTCCCTGATGATGCACCTGTGAAAGCAGTGGAAGATGGCCCAAATGCTTGGATCTCTGCCATCTGTGTGTGAGACCAGGATGAAGTTCTGGGTTCCTGGCTTCAACTTGACCCATCCCAGCCATCCAGGTCATTTGGGGAGTAAACCAGCAGTTGAAATCTCTCTGTGTCTCTCTCCCTCTCTGTCTGTAACTTGGCCTTTCAAGTAAATAAAATATATTTTAAAAGCAACAACAAGAAGAAAAGATGGAAGTAAAGGAGAGGCTGGTTTCAGGGACCAGTAGTCAGGAATGTAGAATTTCAGAGTGGCAATATACAGGGGATGGGAAGGGGTCTTGCAGCAATGAGGGAGGTGACTCTCCTGATGAGACTGGGAGTCCCATAGGCTGTGACACTGATGTGGGTGAATGGCAGTGAAGGGAGGCCTTGGATAGGCAGGCAATAGTTGAGGGTAGAGTTTTATAGGCAAAAGTGTTTTGCTATATCACCCTTTTTGATGGTTGGTATTTTCTTTTTGATTTATTTTTATTCATTTGAAAGAGTTAGAGACAGGGTGAAAGAGAAAGTGAGAGAGAGAGAGAGAGAGAGAGAGAGAAGGAGAAAGAGAGCGAGGTTGAGCAAGCTTCTGTCCTCTGGTTCACTTTCCAAATGCTACCAAGGCCAGGTCTGGGCCAGACTGAAGGCAGGGCCTCCCACATAGCTGCAGGGGCCTAAGCACTTGGGCCATCCTCCACTGCTTTGCCAGGGGCATTAGCAGAGAGCTGGATAGGAAGTAGGGCAGCTGGGTCTCCAACAGGTGCTCATATGGGGTGTAGGCATAACAGGTAGTGGCTTAACCTGCTATGCCTCAACACAGACCCCATGCATAGTATTTTTAAGGCACTATGGCCTGAGCATAAAAAAGGAAAATGATGTTTGTGGGTAATAGTGACATGGAAGCTGAGGCCTGGAGAGAGACACCTTTAAGATCAAAGAATCTATTTGGGCATCTTGAACAATCTTTATGTTATTTGGATTTTTTTTTTTTGACAGGCAAAGTTAGACAGTGAGAGAGAGAGAGAGAGAGAGAGAGAGAGACAGAGAGAGAGTTATAGACTGTGAGAGAGAGACAGGCAGAGAGAAAGGTCTTCCTTCCATTGGTTCACCCCCTAAATGGCCGCTACAGCCGGCACACTGTGCCGATCCGAAGCCAGGAGCCAGTTGCTTCCTCCTGGTCTCCCATGTGGGTGCAGGGCCCAAGCACTTGGGCCATCCTCCACTGCTTTCCTGGGCCACAGCAGAGAGCTGGACTGGAAGAGGAGCAACCAGGACAGAATCCAGCGCCCCAACGGAGACTAGAACCTGGGGTGCTGGCGCTGCAGGCAGAGGATTAGCCAAGTGAGCCGTGGCGATGGCCAATGTTATTTGGATTTAAATACTTACTTGGAACCCAGGAGGCAGTATACTGCAATGTTGGCTATAAAGAAAAATACATAATTTTCTGTTTCACTTTTATGAGTCACAATTTTACAAAAATCGTATGTACTTCACAATATGTGCTAATTTGATTAAATTTGCCTTTGACAGATCTTGAGTCTCCATTTCCTTTGCCAACATAGCTTTTATGATTTTTAACAATATGGTACATTGATGTAACACGGGAGATTTTTACATGCCAGATATGCAATTTGTCTTCTGGAAACACATTATTTTTTTTCTGGGGTGGGGGAGCTGTAGGGGATTTGGAACACCAGATCTTGTTTCTTAACCAAATTTATAAGCACAGTCAAAATGTTTGTTGGGCAGCTAAAATACATGCAATGAGGTGCTGAGTGCAGTTGATAAATAAAAAAAGTGCACAGTATTTTAATGTGAAAGGACATGTTCTGTGTTCTCTATAAGGGATGCCAAGATCAGTGATATTTCCTGGTACTTCATGTAACGATATATTCCATGGCATATTTGTAATAGCATTTATGTGCATTTTATCTACTAATTTTCAATTGCTAGTGCTAGTATTTATACACAATTTAAGCACATCATTCCCTTAAGTGGACATATTTTTGTGCCTTCATGTATATATATATATATATTTTTAATTTTTGACAGGCAGAGTGAACAGCGAGAGAGAGAGAGAGAAAGGTCTTCCTTTTGCCGTCGGTTCACCCTCCAATGGCCGCCAACTCCAGCGCGCTGCGGCCAGCGCACTGCGCTGATCCGAAGGCAGGAGCCAGGTGCTTATCCTGGTCTCCCATGGGGTGCGGGGCCCAAGCACTTGGGCCATCCTCCACTGCACTCCTGGGCCACAGCAGGGAGCTGGCCTGGAAGAGGGGCAACTGGGACAGAATCCGGCACCCCAGCTGGGACTAGAACCTGGTGTGCCAGCGCCGCAAGGCAGAGGATTAGCCTGTTGAGCCACGGTGCCGGCCCTCATGTATATTTTTATCTGTGAAACATGTTGCTGCTTGTGGAGGTAAATTGAATTTTAATTGTAAATGTTTTCTCCTATTGTGATTGCTAATATCCATTTGCACGTACTTTGCACACTTGTTGTGTCTTTGATCTGAGCTGAACGATTTATTATAGGAGAACTGAAAAGCTACCTTTCCTAATTTCTCTAAAGTGATTCCCTTGAACATGTCATTGTGTTAAAGAATTTAAAATAAAGTTACTAATAAAATCAGTTAATACCTGCCTAGAACTTCATCATTTGCTGATCATTTCTTCAAGATATTTTCTTATTTGACCTTTAAAATGTTTACATGTAGATCAAAATCTAGGTCAAGTGAACACAAAAAGGGATTTTTGTTGATCTTATTTTAGCAGTCAGGAGACACATCCTGGTGAGGTTCTCTGTCATGCTAACTTCCCACCAAACCTCCGCACACCTGGGAAACCTGGCCTTGCCTCTTGAAGGGTGTGTGCTGCCCATCTCCGGGGCTAGTTTCTTCTGTGCCTAAAAGGAAGGCAGTTTTCTTTGATACATGACTGGCGGTTACTGCTCTTATTGTGATGATTATTTCAGTGGTGCCTCCATGGCTGGTTCTTCACCTCTTGATTTGGGTGATTTTCAAGGCTGATCTTTCCATTAGTTTCGTCTGGCCTTGTGGCAAAGCAGCACAAATGGCTCAGCGTCTCCCAACAGAAGGTCTCATCCTCCAGGGCACTGCAGGTCTGAAATCAGCCGGACAGCAGGGCCGTGTTCTCTCTTCAGAGTTTAGGGGAGAATCTCGTGGCCTTTTCACTTCTGGTAGTTGCTGGCAGTTTTGGTGTTTCTTGGCATTCTATGTGCCTGTCTTGATGTCATCTTCCCCTTTTCTCAAAGGGATACCAGTCACTAGATTAGGACCCACTCTGATCTGTGAGTTCACCTTGAGTTCATTACATCTGCAAAGACCCCATTTCCAAAGAAGGTCACATTCTGAGAATCTTGGCAGACATGCATTTCTGAGAGATACTGTTTAACCCTCTGTAGCCCTTCCCATTAAATTATCTTGGTGTTTCATAACAGACTTCCTCAAGGAGGACTGTCCTTACTTAGCTGGGCTGTGGACTCTGATCGTGAGCAGCCCCTATCAACCCTACAGGTGTTCTCAGGATTGTTAGTAAGGCAGCCTCGGTCCTGTGTAGGCAGTGCCCTTCCTCTGCCAGCCCGTCCCCTTTGCCCAACAGTCACTGCAGTATGTTTGGAAGTCACCATTCTGTCTTACGTCTGACCCTAAGTTACTGCTCTGGAGTTACTTCTGCCTGGCATGGCCCCCAGTCACTCCAGATTCTGCCATGAGTCATCTCTCTGCTCTCCTTCCAGTTGTACTTGCTCCTTGCCAAAAACAACTGCACTGGGCTGCCTCGTGAGCATTCCACTTCTCTCCACACAGGGTCGTTGGAGGGGTGAATGAGGTCAGACCATTCATCCTTTTAGCAGCCTTTCCCTAGATGTGTTATTTTGTCTACAGTGATCAGCCCCTTTGGCAGGAGGTTTCACTGTAGATCTTCTCTCTTTAGGGAAAACGCACTTCTTACACTGATTGGCCACGGCCCCAAGGACCCAAGGACTCATCCCCTAGAATTCTCCTTCTCACACCTGGGAAAGACTTACAGTGGGAGTAGGCAGGTGACTTAGGTGACAGTTCCCACAGGTCAGCCCAAGGGCTGCTGGGTACTCTACCCTCTTAACCCTCTCTAGGACCTGATATGCAGAATAAGAATAGTTCTTCATTGCAGAAAAATTCTGATGTAATCACACACACACACACATAAACACACTAGGACTAAAAATAATCCTCAGAGGTCATTTAACCTAGACATATTTAAGATAAACTTTTTTAAAGTGGAATTACCAGACCTGAGTCCCATCCTCTGTGTTTTTCCTCTTGTTTCCAGAATATTCCTCCGGGTTGATAAGTCTGGTGAATCAGCTGTTCACCTGATGATGGAAGCTAATAGAATTTACAGGTGCTTTGAGACGATGGTGGCCTGCTTTGAGCAGTTTACATTCCCCAGCGAGTGGAGTGGATCTCATGTCACTCTGTCTCTGAGAAGAAGAAAAGCAACAGGAAGTGCTATGGTCGTCCTAGAGTGCCACTGCCCATGGGCAGAGGGTGGACAGAGCTGAACTTTCTTACCATGTCGATGTGAGGTGTTCGCTGATCACAGCAGCGTTGGATGACTTTCTCGGGAGGTAGGTCCATTTGCCTTGTGCTGAAAGCTGCCTCTAGCACGTGGCCTGTTGATGGCAGGTCAGTGGCATTATTTTTATGAATGTAGCAATAATATAGTCTAATTGGAGAACATCAAAACAAATGGCCATCTGTAGTGGGCTCCATTCACTGAGTTCTGGAAATTAATGATGCCTCATTGAAGGAGCATTGTGCGAAGCGGTATGGCATATGCCTGGTGGTGTCACCTCATTTCATAGTCCACAAACCATAATGGCTCAATTTTCTCCGAGGTGCATTCATCTATGTCTGGTATTGATCTCTTTTCACTGTGAAGTAATTTGGGGGGCTATATAACTGTTTACAGGCAACAGACAACAACCAAGAGGGGAAAATAATGCCAGGTGGAAGATTTGAGCCATCTTTGTTAAACTTACAATGAAATTTACTCTTTGAAAACCTGGGTGTGGATTTGGTTTTTAAGGTAGTTTCTAGTTGCATCTTTAGTAGTCATTTTATCCATTTACTTTTGTATGACAAGTATTGGTGAACACCTGCCCTTTACCAAGTGTTGTTCTTGGTGCTAGGCAGAATACAAAGCTGAATTTTTAAAAGATCTTGCCATCAAGTACTTTGTTTTATTTTTAAAAAGATTTATTTATTTATTTGAAAGAGTCATATATATATATATATATATATATATATATATATATATAGAGAGAGAGAGAGAGAGAGAGAGAGAGAGAGAGAGAGAGAGAGAGAGAGAATTCTGCTGGTTCACTCTCCAGATATCTGCAATGACCGGGGTTGGGCCAGCTGAAGGCCAGGAACCATGAGTTTCATTCTGGTCTCCCATGTGGGTATTAGGGACCCAAGCAGCCATCCACTGCTACTTTTCCAAGGCCATTAATAGGGATCTGTATCAGAAGTGGAGCAGCTGGGACTTGAAGTGGTACCCAGATGGGATACTGGCATTGCAGCTGGTGGCTTTACTTGCTACACCACAATACTGGTCCATGCAAGGACTTTATTATCCAATTGAATGGATGAGTCGTGCAGCCTCCTGTGTCCCCATAGCTTCCAGTAAGTATTCCTGTATACATGTTGAAATTAAATGGAAATCTAAAATTCATTTGAGACTTTCCAAAAGCCATAATAAAGACCAGAAAAATACTGAAGTCTTCAGAGATAAGACAGCAGCATAACTCTGGAAAGATTGGCCTACACTGGCAGTCTCCTGCTTTCTCACTTTCAATTTGTTTTTGTTTAAAAAGATTCATTTAATTTATGTTTTTAGAGATTTATTTATTTATCTTCTGCGAAAGGCAGATTGACAAAGAGATAAGGAGAAAGAAATATTTCATCTACGTGTTCGCTCCCCAAATGCTTATGACCATGAGGGTTGGGCCAGGATGACATCAGGAGCCAGAAACTCAATCTGGGTCTCCCGTGTGGGTGGGTGGCTGAGACCCAAGTACTTGGGTGACCTTTCTAGGTATATTAGCAGGAAATTGGGTCAGAAGTAGAGTAGCTGAGACTGGACGCTGTTTAAGTCTTCATCCTTGATTTATTTTTCAAATGCTGTGTATTTGTTTTTCTGCCTCAACCAGGGGTTAGTATTGTTGATTTTACACTTTGTCTTCCTCTCTCTTCTCCTTCTTAGCCTTCTCTCTTCTGCAACTTCTTTTTCTTTTTCTTTGGTCACATCACTCTCTTTTGTTCTCCTACTCTGATTCTAACTACTTCAAACTTTGCTTATCTCCACCACAATCTTTATCACTTCTGTTCTTGAAATATTGGTGCTTCTTTCTTTAAGTTTGAGAGTCTCTGTGTACTTTCTCTGTCTTCCAACTGCTTGCTAGTCTCCTTTTTGTGGTTTCCTTTCTTTGACAACTGTGACTTCTGTCAAAATCTAGTTGCATTTCTTCTGTTAACCACATTCTGAAAGGCTAACTACTGTTAAGGTTTTGTTTATATGACCTTCTGTATGCAACAGGACTGTGCAGAGGGTAGATGAATCCATGTTTGGCAATGGCTGAGGCTAAGAGAGGAGCCACCTCCAAAGAATTGGGAGGGAAATGTTCCATATCTTAGTTGTCATGATGGTGGCCCTACCAAGTATTTGCTAAAATGTTTACAACCATCATACCGCCCTCCCACTCCCACGGCCACCTCACTTCCTCCTCCCTCTTCCATTCCCAGTCCTATTCTCCATTAATAAAAATTAAAATAAAATAAAATAAAATAAAATAAAATATTTACAACCAAACACCCAAAAAAGGGGTGAATTTTAATGTATGTGCATTTTATCTCGGAAACTCTGATAAGAAGGGAAGAAGGAAACCATTGGATGATGGGGTGTTGGGATCATTGCTTCAGCCCCCTCCTTTTTTTTCTTTTAAAACATTGACTTATTTATTTGAGAGACAGAGTTAGAGAGAGAAGGAGAGACAGAGAGAAAGGTCTTCCCTCCATTGGTTTACTCCCTGGATGTCCACAACAGCCAGAACTGAACTGATCCAAAGCCAAGAGCCATGAGCTTCCTCTGGGTCTCCCACATGTGTGCAGGGGGCCCAAGCACTTGGCCCATCCTCCACTTCTTTCCCAGAGAGCTGGAATGGAAGAGGAGCTGCCAGGACTCGAACCAGTGCCTATATGGGATGCTGTCACTGTAGGTGGAGGCTTAGCCTACTATGAAACAGTGCAGGCCTCTTTTTCTTTGGATCAGAAAACAGACGATTTTTAACTTCCCTCTTCCCGTCACCCTCTTTACTTTTGCATTTAGTAGCTTCTGACTAAAATTAGAAACTTGTTTAGAGATTATGAAGCAAGGAATCATAATTACCCAAGTATATTCTCTGTGTAGTACATCCTAATTTGTAACCCCAAATAGGGATGTCTGAAACAAAGCTCCTCTCAAATACTTCTTACTGGGATATTTAGGTACCAAGGGTGACAGTGACAGTAGAATCTATAAAATTTCATTTTGCACTGTCTGGTATTTTAGAGTGATTAAGGCATTAAAAATTTAGCTAGATTTTTTTTTCAGCCATCAACAAATAAGTGAATTTCCATGCCAGATTAACTCATAGCTAAAGGATTAGAACTGTAATTTCATGACTACTGGTACCAAGGGAGTAGGGCTCTAGCTGACAACGGAAATTCAATGTTTACAGATAAAGCCTGGATGCTTTGAAATGTTTCTGGAAACTAGACAGAGAGAGGGTGGAGGAGAGAGAGCGTGCATGTATGTGAACACTTCTCAGCTTTTTTATGTGATTCAGGTGTGTTCTTGAAGACAGTAGGATTTGCAAAGTGGGGATCCAAATGTGCAGTTACGTATTACCCATCCTTTTGGGTTTTTTCTTTCTTTTTAAAATCAAGCCAAAGAAATAATTTCCTCCCTCCAAAGGAGGCATTCCTCACTTCTAAGAGCCAGCATAGAGCAATGTAATGGGTTTGGGTTAGGATTTGTAAGACAGCTTCCCTTCTTTGCTTTGCCAGGCAACAAACCTTGAGGTTAGAAACGGCTGGGCAGGTAATCACAGCTTTGTTTGTTTTATGTTTTGTTTGATGGTAAATTAACAGGAAGTTTGATTGTCTGATGGTAGAGGTCAGATTCTTAAGTTCAGGTGCATTGTTCAGAGCAGTTTATACCCTGTTTTATTGTCAATATTCATGGCCACAGTTTCCCTCCTTAAATTCCTACGCTCCTGAGTGTTCATACTTTTCAACCACAGTGACCTGTATTTGTCCCTAATGTGTTGCTGGCCACTGTCCTGTCCTGACCTTCTACAGCTCTTGCAACAGAGGCAATGCGCACTTGGTTTAGCAAGAGAAAGTTCAATGTATCAGCAAGCACCAAGACTTTTCAGAGCTCATGTGCAGCTCTCCTGACATAGTATTCTATGGAGTCTTAAGGAGCACTCAGCTAACTTTCAAAATTGACAGAGCCATTGTTTTAAAGAAAACACGTTTTTAATTTAAAAGCATTTACATTATGTTATATATATTTTAATGTATTTTCTGAGTCAGGATGTCATTTGTTTAAGCATCAACTATAAGGAGGCATTTTCAATATTAGCAATTGTTTTCTTTGTGACTCTGGTCAATGACAAAGAACCAGTAAAGAAATAGGAAATGTGGGATGGGCATTTGGTCTAGCAGTTAAGAGTACCTGGGTTCAATTCCTGGTTTTGGCTCAGGACTCCAGTTTCCCACCATTAAAGACCCTGGGAGGCAGCAGGTGACCCATGAAATTGGGTTTCTACTGCCTATATAGAAGACCAGGACTGAGTTCTAACTTCTGCCTGGCTCAGCCCTGGGCATTGCAGGCATTTGGGGAGTGAAACATTTGGGAAATCTCTCTGTATCTGATTGTCTTTCTCTGACTCTCAATTAAGTATATAACAATAAAATTAAAAAAAGAAACAGGAAAGTCAAATCTAATCATTTAAAATTACTTACTACATAAAATATGTGTTATCAAGGAAACATCAAATTTGAAGACATGTGAGGTTATTTATTTCCCATGTAATTTCTGATCAGACTGAATTTTTAAATTCTATTCTCAGAGCATCAACAGTGGGCACTGTGTGTGTTGCTCTGTATTGCTGTGCAGTGACAGAACCTTGAATTGTGGGATTCTGCTTTGGAAAGATAGAATGTGAATAGAGACTGTTGTCACTGCATTGTGTTTCACCCCAGTTATTGTAGAGATTTTCACTGCATTCCCGATTGTAAGGCCCTTAGTGGAGGAGATTCCGCACTCATTCCCAGCCAGGAGCCCCTTTCTGCTTGTCAGGAAGAGCCTGATGGATTGAATACCTCCTGCTTCTGTTTAATTCTACTTCTTGCTCCATCTTGAGTGGGAGTGTGGAACCGAAGGGAAAGTTCATCATTCTTTCAGGAGTGATCCCACACACAGGAAAGTAATCGTGAAAATGCATACTTATGTGGCAACTCGGGAAATTTGAGCTCAGAGGCACAGCAATTAAAAGAGAAAGAGGAAGTGGGAAAAAATAGAAGACAGTTTCAGAATTAATGACTGCATTATCATTTAACACTTTAGAAAAGGAATCTAACTCGTAGGAGTTTGTGTTAGGGCTGTGGGCTTAGGGTATGCACCTCGCTAGGATGCTGGCAAGGCACACGAGAGAAATATAAATTTGTAGGAATATGATAAACAGAGAACATGGGCTGAGTAATGTTTCGTAAGATATGAAGTGGTGGGAGGAATTGAGGAAAGTGAGAGCACTGTATATTCAAGAACCATAGTAGCAGTGGGGTGGTGGAGATGTATGGAAGAGGAGAAATCGTGGCAGCAAAGGGCAATGCCAGGAGTCTGGCAGGAGCACTGCACATGGACTTGCTGATGGAATGCTTTCGTGTCAAGTTGTATTACATTTCTATCATCTTGGAGGACTTTGGATCTTACCATGATGAATCATATTCTGTTTTCTAAAACCACACAATGCAAAAATCTCTGGATTAATTATTTGTGCATCATTAACTTCTCCATAATTAGAACCTCTCCCTTCTCAAGCCAATTATGTATCACACAGTAGGTAATGGCTGAACAACAGGGGAAAATTGGCAGAACTACAAGGCGTTGCTTATCTTTTCTTTTTACTTTGGCCAACTATTCATTCGCAAGGTGAGACTAGGTCTACGGTACACTCTCTTGGGATAACTCATGTTATGTGAGCAGTTCTTTCTAAATATTTCCACTTATCCCATAATTCACTTATAAATGTTTGATGTCCTCTGGCCAGTGATAAATATTAATCTTTGTCTTATACAGTATTTTCAGACTACCAGTTATTTTAAACATTTATAGAAGGGTCAGAATATGAACTATCTTGTATCTGCCTGACATAAAACAGGTTTACTTAATGGGTTAATCCACTGATGATTCAACCTTTTGTTAATTATAAGGGGGTTTCAAAAAGCACATGAAGAAAAAATGTGATTAAAAGATGTTTATTGTGGTGCAAAAAATTTGAAATTTATGTATATGAAGGTCTTCCAAATGTTCCTGAAAAATGCATGTAATGAAAAAACTAGAAAAAGATTTCAAAATTTTTTTGCGCCAAAATAAACTTTTGATTATTGTTTTCTCAATATTTATTTATTTATTTGAAAAACAGAGTGACACAGAGAGACACAGAGTAATAGAAAGAGAGAGATTGTTCTTCCATTCCCTAGTTCACTTCTGAAATGGCCACACCAGCCACAGCTGGGCCAGACTGAAGCCAGGAGCCAGGAACTCCAGCCAGGTCTCCCTGCTGGGTGGCAAAGGCTCAAGTACTTGAGCCATCTTCTACTGCCTTCCCAGGTGTGTTAACAGGGAAATGGATCAGAAGTAGAGTAACCTGGACTCAAACTGATGCTGCAATATGGGATGCTGGCATTATAAGCAGTGGCTTAACCCATTGGACCACAACGCCAACTTTCAAAGTAAACTTTTTAATTCCATTTTTCCACAAGTGCTTTGAAGCACACTCGTGTTTATGAAATTCTTTGTTGAAACCAGAATTAGTCTTGGTAGTAGAAATCTAGCAAATAACCAAGGTGTTTCCTGCATGCACTGTGGTTCTTATTTTGGTTATTTGATTGAGTCAAACCTCAGGAAGTGAGCTTGAGAGTGTTGGTTTCATACATATGGATGAATGAGACAGAGAAGATGCAGTTGGAAGGAGGCTGTGGAGATTCTCTTTAGTGTGAAGTCTTGGAATTTATTGACTCATCTCAATGAACATGTGTCCAGGCAAACTTTCTTCACTCTGAACAAGAAGTCAGACTCTACAGTGGGATATTTACCTTCAAAAAGATCTGTTTAGGTCTGTTTAGATCCATTGCTAGAAATGGATATGAACTTCTCAGATCCATTGTGGGATGAGACATTCCATAACCAGCATCTCCATCTCTACCTCTAAGCAGTGGTTGATTTTGAGACATTTAATATTGTAATGTACATTGAGTATAATAAGTTCACATGTGTTCTGAACCAGAATTGGGAGAATATTCATGCTGTGAGTGTGGAGTGATCCAGAAATTATGTGCAACATACTAAAACAAAGTGGCAAAATTGTGTTTGATTAGACAGGTTTTCAAATCTCCCCTCTTTTTAACGGTACTTTTTTAGAGAAGCCCCAGTATCTACATTGGCGGTTGGGGGTGATAATATCTACTCTGTAAGGTTTGGTGAAAAACAAATGAGAGTAATAATGGAAAGAAACGGTCTCAGCTGTCTATCTTATATCATAAAGCTTCAATGAGTTTGCAAGCAAAACAGAACATAAAGGTTATTTGCTCTCATGAGGGAGGAATGCGCTTGTCTTCATACAGAATAAGCCAAAACTTGCATTTTTATTTTTTTGGTGGTTGTAAAGTTAAATATTTGCTGTGGAATTTAATAAAATTATGATGAAAAACCAGTTTGTTAGCATCTAGATTCTCTGAGAATAGGTGGGGCCGTAGTCTTTTGACTTCTCTAAGCAAATATTAGTGCTGTGTTATTCCCAGGCTTAAAGTGAATAGAATTAGGAATGTGACATCCTCTGGTGAAGAATATTGCTTTTATTTTATTGATGGATGTGTCGGCTCTACTCCTAACTTGGGAGAGTGTCCAGTGCACTGACTCAGTGCTCTAAGATGTGTAATTCACTTTCCTTCTGTCTTCGGGCAAGATGAAAAGGGCAACCCAGAGAGGATTAAGATGAAGGATGGAAAAAAGTCCTTCAACATCTTGGCTGCTCTGCTCGCCAGTGAGATCCATTTCTCTTTACACACGTGGAAGAGGATAGAAGTTGTCATCACATATGCACTGTTGGGAAGTGGCCTCCCACTCCCTTCCAGGTGGGTTTGGAGAACACAAAAGTCTCCCTTTCAGAAATGAACCCCGGATATTGCTGCTGCCTGGGTGGACAAGGGCCCGTGAGAGCTTGATTTGCAAAGTGAGTAGTTTATCAGACCAGTAATGCCAGCATCCGGCACACTTCACAACAAACATGCTCTGCACCTGGTTCTCAGCTGACCACTCTGAAACACACATAGCCCACTTACGAATTCAGTGAGAATGTCCTCTCCCTCCCCTTCTCCCTCCCTCCCCCCACCTCTCTCTCTCTCTTTTTCTCTTTCTCTCTTTTGCCCTCTCTGCATGTAAGTGTGTGTGGGTGTGTGTGTGTGTTTTAATGGGCAAACAAGAATGCCAAGGAGAAATCCCCATATCCTGCTATGATGGTTTAGTGGGTTAAAATTCCACATTGGAAGCTTTTCTTTGCCTTGCAACTAGAAAAATATAGATAGGTTCCAGTTACAAAGAGTGGTTTATTAGCTTTCAAGTCTTCCTTTTGCAGTCCTGGCCCCAGAGTTTTGTAGCTGATGTATCATTAAAGCACTGTCTGCTGTTTGTGTGTGCGTGTGTGTGCGTGCGTGCTGCTTATAACATACAGTTGTGCATGACCAAGAAAATACCAAATTACATAGGCACAGCAGGAAATTAACAATGCAGGAAATAATCATGGTTGGTGATAGATAATGCATTCAAGGTTTAAAATAGCGGCTTGCCATGTATGTGTCACTTCACACCAGATGGCTGAAAGAGCACAGGGCATTTTTTTTTTTTTATATTAGGAGGGTACATACAAAAATCTGTTAATAGCAATGCATGGGGAAAAAAAGATCTGTAACATAGGAAAAGTGAATATTTGTCCAATTGCCTTCACCTTTAGCAACCTCAAACTATTTTTATACAGTTAGTAAGTAAAAATATTCTGTTCAATGAAACTTCAAATAAAATCGTGAATTTAAGCTTTTGCAGAGTTTTTAGCAGAGACTCCCTTTTGAGTTCAAACAGGTTAACTGAGAGTTGTTGGACAAATTTCACCATTGGTTCTATTAATATTATTTCAGTTTTCATTCCAAATCCCAGGAGGGAGGACAAGACAGTATCTGAAGGCAAGACTCGTTTGTTACTAATTAGGACACTGCTCTCACACCAAAGTTTAGATGTCCTACCTGCTGTGTACTTTCAAAAGTATTAATTGAGCTCCTTAACCTTCCATGTGTTAAAATAGCATGTGAGTAAAAATATAAAATGCTGAAAACGCAGCATGACAGTTAGGATTTTCTGTGTTATACCATGGATAGTGCATAACTGTGAGGTTACACAGGAAGCCCAGGTTCTTTACCTCATTACTACCAGAGTGGATAAAATTGGAGTGATTTTGTCTCCACCCTCAAGGGACTTCAGCAATACCCACTGGCATTGTTGTTCATCACAGCTGGACGGTGTGCACCTGGCCTGGATCAGATGGAGGCCAATAGTGTGCTAACCCTGCACAGTGCAAGTCTCTGTAGGGACTGCTGCGGGTGTCAGGCTGACCAGGTTCAGGAACTGCTGGTTCTCTGCAGCACTAGCTTGGGTGATGCTATGAGAGTATTTCAGGATGCAACTGATGTCAATAGAAAAAGTGATGTGAAGACATGCAGGTGGCCCTCTGTGATGCAAGTGGGCCTCACGCAATCAGCTGAAGGCCTTAGAAGAGAAAGCTGTCTTTCCAGCTCATGGAACCAAAATTTATAGAAAATGCATGGTATCAAAAAGCTGTGGATTTCAAAATTCTTTTGCACCAAAGCAAACATGTTGTAAATCCATTTTCTGCAAACCTTTGAAGTGTGTTTGTATATGTGTGTGCATGTGTATATCTCTGTGTGTATCTGCATGTGTGTGTACATGCTACATGCGTGTATTCTCCTTCTCTGAAGGACCCTGCTATGGAATGAACACTTGTGTCCCTTCAAATTAATCCACACATTGAAGTCTAAGTCCCACATGTGCTGCTGTTTGGAAGTGAGACCTTTGGGAGGTGATTAGGTGGTGAAGGTGGAGCCCTCAGCAGTGGGCTCAGCACTGCAAGGACAGGAGGCACAGGAGCCTCTAACTGTCTGACTCTGCCCTCTGCGGATGGGAGAAGGCAGCTGTCTGCCACCAGGAAGGGGGTGGGCCCTCACCAGGCCTGGGGTCTGCTGGCACTTTTCCTTGACTTCTCAGCATCCAGGACTGTGAGAAACAAGCATCGGCTGTTCAAGCCAGCGAGTCTATGGTGACTGGCTGCAGCAGCATCAGTGCACTGAGCCAGAGCCTGACTGAGAGCATCCCAAATGCCAGTCCTTCCAAAGTTCACAGTCTTCTTCCACCTTGTACACCTGTAGCCAGCCACACGCCCTAGGCTCCCCAGAGATTTCTTTATTTTCCCTACTTGGGGTAGCCATGTTCCATGTCCTGCTTAATGTACTGCAAACTCATGGAATCTAACCCTCTGTGGTCAAATCTCTTCACTCATTGACACCAGAAGAGGGTGCAAATGTCTCTTCTTGCCTTGCTGCTGTGAGTGTGGTCTCATTTCATTGGCTGCCTGCATGAAAAAGGGCAGGCACCATTTTGGATTTGGGTGCGAGCTATGAGGGACTTTGTGCAAGCGCATAGCAACTGGCTGAGACAGGATACCATCTTTTTGGCAGTACTGGTGGCAGTGGTGGGGAGAGAGCAACATTTAGCCAGTAGCTCTTGTGTATGCATGTGAGCCAGAGATTATAGCAGAGGGAACAACCTGGAGTTCCCATTGACTTTGAGCCTGGCCTGGAGGTGTCTGGGCACCCAAGTAGCATGGTGAGGTGCCTGTAGCCTCCCAGGATCAAGACATCTAGGTGGAGTTATCTTGGGAACATCTGCCTCTCTGTTGTCTGGACAGATTAGCAGAGCAGAGAGAAGCCTCTGGACTCAGTGACTATGGGATTCTTGTGTGCTGTGAATGTAGGGGCTCAGGGGTTACATGAGAAGGTGCAGGGTGTAGTTGGGTCTCTGAGCAATCATGGGAGCACTCCACATGCTCAGAGCTCCTTGGCTGCCTAGAACAGGTCATTGCAGTGGGAACTATGTTCACAGTGAGGACTATGCAGATCATTTGTGTGGTTCATATGGTGAAGTGGAATACACTGGGGGCTAACACCTGGCATTGAGATCTACCACGCCCAACTTGGGTGCTACTTTGGATACTCCCCCTACCCTGGAGCACTGACCAAAGCTCCTTGCCTACACCCACCACTCACCTCTTAGTATTCACTGAAAGTGCAGGAATTCCACTAAGCCACAGAGTCATAGCCCAAAGATAAAAACCATCAGAGGGAAAAAACAAAAAGCAAAAATCAACTCCACAAATGCCTAAAAGTACAGAAATTCAAGAGAGATGATATCATGACACCCCTCCCCCCATAAAGGAACACAACATTTCAATACTTGAAAGTGAAGATGAAGAGATTGAGGAAATGCCAGAAATGGAATTCAAAAATTTAATCATAGGATTACTCAAAAGCAATCACCAGCAAATCCATGAACTAAAGAAAAGCACACATGATGTGAATGAAAAATTTTCCCATGAAATTGAGATTTTTAAAGAGCAATCAAAATGAAATATTAGAAATGAAGAATTCAATAGATCAAATAAAAATGTGGTAGAAAGCCTTAACAGCAGACTTAATGAGGCAGAAGAAAGAATATCCAACCTAGAACACAAATCTTTAGAAATCTTACAGTCAGAACACACAGACACACACAAAGAATATAGAAAACTTAAAAACTGTGTGACCCCACATACAGAACTTAGGAGTTCCTGAAGGTGTGGAAAGAGAGAATGGACTAGAAGACCTATTTAGTGAAATAATTACAGAAAATTTCCCCAATTTGGAGAAAGAAAGGGGCGTTCAGATAGAGGAAGCACATAGTACTCCTAATAGACATGACCAGAAAAGATCTTCCCACAACAAGTACTCAAACTCTCCACAGTAAAACATAAGGAAAAGATTCCAAAATGTGCATGAGAGAAACACCAGGTTACTTTCAGAGGATCTCTAATTAGTCTCACAGCTCATTTTCTTCAGAAGCCATATAGGCTAGAAGAGAATGGTGAGAGAGAGTTAAAGTCTTAAAAAAAAAAAAAACTGTCAAGTCAAAATACTGTACTTTGCAAAGCTCTCATTTCTGAGTGAAGGTGAAACAAAGACCTTCTATAACAAACAGAAATTGAAAGAATTTGTCACCACCTGTCCAGCTTTGCTACAGGTGCTTAAGGTTGTGCTGCACACAGAAACACAGAAACATGGTCATCACTGTGAAACAAGGTAAAGGCAGAAAAATCTCCCAGTAAAAGGACAGAGGAAATTCAAGGTAAAAATTAGGAATATTTATGGAAAATGTCAGGGAAATGTTGTTACTTATCAATAGTCACTTTGAATATAAATGGCTTCAACTCTCCAATTAAAAGACACAGACTGGCTGAATGGATTACAATTCAAGACCCATCTATTTGCTGCCTACAAGAAACACATCTCACCAACAAAGATGCATGAAGACAGTGAAAGGATGGATAAAGATATTTCACGCTAGTGGAAAGCAAAAAAGGGCAAGTATAGACAAAATAGACTTTAACACAAAAACTATTAATAGAGACAAGGGCACTATGTAATGATTAAGGGATCAATTCAACAGGAAAATGTGACTATAATAAATGTATATGCACCCAGTTACAGGGAAACTGGCTATTTAAAAGAAATGTTTATGGATCTAAAGGGAGACATAGACTCACATACATAGAACAGGGGACTCCACCACCACACTTTCATCAATGGACAGAATAACTAGATAGAAAATCAACAAAGAAATAACAGAGCTAATTGACACTGTGGACCAAATGGGCCTAGTGGATATTTTTAGAGCTTTTCACCCCACAGTTGCAGAATGCACATTCTTCTCTTCGGTGCATGGAACTTTCTCTAGGATAGACCATATGCTAGGCCATAAAACAAGTCTCACCAAATTCAAAATATCAAAATCATACCATGACTCTTCTCTGACCACAATGGAATAAAGCTGGAAATCAACTCCAGAATCTCTAGACCATATACAAACACACAGGAAATGAACAACATGTTCCTGAGTGAACAGTGGGTCATAGAAGAAATCAAAAGAGAAATCAAAAAATTTCTGGAAACAAATGAAAACAACAAAACACCATATTAAAACTTATGGGAGCTGGTGCTGCGGCTCACTTGGCTAATCCTTTGCCTGCAGCTCTGGCACCCCGGGTTCTAGTCCCGGTCAGGGTGCCGGATTCTGTCCTGGTTGCTCCTCTTCCAGTCCAGCTCTCTGCTGTGCCATGGGAAGGCAGTGGAGGATGGCCCAAGTGCTTGGGCTCTGCACCAACATTGGAGACCAGGAGGAAGCACCTGGCTCCTGGCTTCAGATTGGCGCAGTGCCCAGCCACAGCGCACAGGCCATAGCAGCCATTTAGGGGGTGATCCAACGGAAAGGAAGACCTTCTCACTGTCACTCTCTCTCTCAGTGTCTAACGCTGCCTGTCAAAAAAGAAAACTTATGGGATACAGCAAAAGCATTGTTAAGAGACAAGTTTATAGCAATCAGTGCATACATGAAAAAATTGGAATGATACCAAATAAATGAGCTATCAATGCATCTCAAGGACCTAGAAAAATAACAAAAAAAGCTCAAAATTAGTATGATGAAATACTTAAAATTAAAGATGAAATAAACAATATTGAAACCAAAAAATATAAGAGATCAGTGAAATAGAGCTGGTTTTTTGGAAAAATAAACAAAATTGATTCACCATTGCATCAACTAACCAAAAAGAAAAAAAGAGTGACAAGACACAGATCAATAAAATCAGAGATGAGAAAGCAAACATAACAACAGATACAACAGAAATAAAAAGAATCATTAGGAATTACTACAAAGAGCTGTATGCAAACAAATTGGGAAACCTAGAAGAAATTGGTGGATTCTTAGATACATACAATCTACCAAAATTGAGTCATGAAGACATAGAAAACCTAAACACACCAATAACCAAGATGGAAATTGAATCAATAATAAATACCCTTCAAAAAAAGAAAAGCCAAGGATCAGACAGCTTCATTGCTAAATTCTACCAGACGTTTAAAAAACTAATTACAATTCTTTTCACGTTATTCAAAGCAATTGAAATGGAGGGAATCCTCCCAAACTCCTCCCACGAAGCCTGCATAACCTTAAATCCTTAGCCAGAAAAAGATGCAGACAAGTGAACTATAGACCAATATCTCTGATAAACATAGATGCAAAAATCCTCAACAAAGTATTACCTAATCGAACCCAGCACATGTTAGAAAAATCATTCACCCAGACCAAGTGGGATTTCTCCCTGGTATGCAGGGATGGTTCAACATTTGCAAATCAATCAATAGGATACATCAAATTAACAAACTGAAGAACAAAAACCATGAGGTTATCTCAGTAGATGCAGAGAAAGCATTTGATAAAACATAACATCTTTTCATGATGAAAACCTTAAGCAAAATGGGTAGAGAAGGAACATTCCTCAACACAATCAAGGCAATTTATGAAAAACCCACAGCCAACATCCTGTTGAATGAGAATACGTTGGAAGTATTCCCATTGAGATCTGGAAGCAGACAAGGATGCCCACTCTCACCATTGCTATAATATAGTCCTGGAAATTTTAGCCAGAGCCGTTAGGCAAGAAGAAGAAATCAATGGGATAGAAATTGGAGAAGGGGAAAATCAAATTATTCCTATTTGCTGACGACATGATCCTATATAGCTAATCCAAAAGACTCCACTCAGAGATCTTTGCAAAAATAAAGAGTGGGAATGTGAGTGGGAGGAGGAAGGAGGGTTGGAGTGTGGGTAGAAGAGAAGGTCGGGGGGAAAGCATCACTATATTCCTTAATTTGTATATATGAAATATACAAAGCTTGTATAACTTAAATATTTTTTAAAAAATTTTAAAAAAAACTAAGACATTGAATAGGTATAAAGGACTGATATGGTGTTCTTGGTCATTTATCTAACATCTTCTTTAAAATGATATAAAGTAAAAAATGGAAATGCCTATTAACATTATCCTGTAACTTTTAACTCTTGTTAACTTTATCTTATAAGTGCGGAAACTGAGAAATGAGCCATTCCGATACTTAATGAGGCATTGTGCAGTTGAGCCGAAGCAGCCTGCCTCTAGAGTACAGCTCTTTCAACTCAGCTTTGCTGCCCCCTCATCCAGGCAACACCACCGAGCATCTACATGGTGCCCACATGGCTCTCAGAGTTAAGATCAAAGGGATAATGAGAAATTGTCCATTTGCTTTGCTCTTGGGGTTTTGGGATCAGACAACTGTAAAGCTGTTCATTTAAAAATTATTATAAATTGAAGGCATGTTATTATAAAAATTAAATGAAAAAAGGAAAGAAGGATGAGGGAGGGAGGGAGGAAAGGAGGGAGGGAGGGAAAGAACTATGGTTATGCTATTAGAATTGTACCTATAAAATACATGTAATCTGTCCTCTTCATATTAAACATAAAACAATATAAATGAAAGAACCTATACTGCACACCCTAAACACACACAAATATGTGCACATATATAATACAGAGTACACAGGTATACCTCATACGTCTTTACACACATATGCATGCACAAACATACATTTACACACATCATGCAATGCACATAGACAATACACAATGCACACATACACATACATACACAGCATACACCTGCACACACATACACACAAACATGCACGCACATACACATATATAATACATACACACTACCCACACATGTATACACTCATACACATTTACACAGACAATACATAATGTACACATACATATACACACATGTGCACTATTGACACATGTACGTGCACAGATTACACATGCACACACACCACTAACACAAGACGTGAAAATACAAGGACTATATCTTCCAGTTTTGACCTTTAAATGGATGGTCTTGTATACTGCATAAAAACCTTAGGAACGAGCGGGACAAGTTTTAAAACTCTGGGGCTTTCTCAAGAGTGCTTCAAAGCAGGAGCCGCCTTGTTGAGCGTGGTGTGATGAAGGCTCCTTTGTGTGGGACTCCTGTGAGTTGCGCCATTGTGTGCGAGGAATCTGAGGGTGGGCAGGACGGGGATCAGAGGATCAAACACTTTCACAGCAGTGCCCGTTCCCTCCGTCTTCCTGCCAGAGGCCCTGTCTTGACAGCTGTCTGTCGCGAACACGCAGCCCTCCGTGAATCAAAGTCTCCCTGTCAAAGGGGTCTTTTCGCAGGGTTAAAGGCAATTGGCCTTTCTAGCTCGGTGGCCCTCTTGCAACAGCAGCAAGGTCCCCTCAGGCTGCTGCCAGCTGCAGACAGAGTGCAGAGAAAGCAGCGTGCTGGCCAGCGCTGGTGTGGCCCGGCCCTGAGACCAGGAAGACGCAGCCAGGGACACAGGCGCATGGCCAGGGAGCACGGTGGGCTGGCCTTCCATGAGACACCCCAGCCTCCGTGAGAAGCTGTTTCCTTCCCTCTTCCCCTGGGTGTCATCCAATCATCCCTCCCGCACACTGCTTGCAGCTGTCCTGTATGGATCACAAACACTTTTACTTCATTGTTCTGGGAGAGCTACAAACATGAAAACCGGCCATCTTTTATGAGGAGGCTTGGAGACTCCAGGGCAGTGGACAGCGGCACTACGGACGGGCTTCTCCTCTAGGTGGGGACTTCTCTGGCTCATCCAGAGATTGCTAGGGGGCACAGTGTTCCACGGAAAAATTCGCCGTGTTTAGTTGTTTCTTTCTGAATATTTTCTAAAGAGGCTTTGTACCAGTAACAAACAGGTGAAATTTATTCTTTGTGCTTGAAGCTGGTGAAACACAGAAGGCAATGTGTTCGTGCAGATTGGCTCAACTTCTAGGGTGACTCACTGTCCCATGTGCTCAGGACTCAGGCGTTTCTGGGCAAGCAAGGCTTTCTGTGTCAACAGTGGAGAGGTTGGCTGGGCATCCTGCAGTCACGTCTCTCAACTGGCAGCTTGTCTCCTGGTTTGGATGAGGCCAAAGACAGTACCATTTCTAAACACAGTGGCTTTAGTATAAACAGATTTTCCAAAGTGTTTCACTGAGATCCTGGGGACTTCACTCATGATTCTGGAAAACTGCATCACTTGAACAGTCACAGCTTATTGCTAAGTTCAGAATCTCTGCATCAGGTAGCTGAATGTTTGTACAGGGCTTAGAAAAACTTAAGAGGAGGAAAATTGCACTCTTTGAGTTCCAGGAGAGAAAGAGGAGGAAAAATCCATTGTAAGCGATGTGAGTGAGTATCAGCTAGTGTGAGGTTTGCCTTTGGTTTCTGTTCCTTGCTTGCTGTAGGAAAAACACAACAGCCAAGCATAGAGGACAGTGTGGTCAAAGGAGGGAAAAGATCAGAGCAGGGTGCTTTGTCTTCAAAAAGATGCATGGTCAACCTTTGTGGGAAATGAGCTGAGGGTCAGTAGGCATGTAACCCTGGGGAAAGGTGGAAGGATATTAGCCTCCCTGTCCTGCTGGACATCTTTTGGCAATGGAGCATGACCGGGCTGTTCCAAGACCCCAGTGGAGAGGAATTAGGCAGGAGTCACAGCAGCATGGTGCATTTGTTTACAATTTGCAGACTGAATGGTCATTTTACTTGCATTACCCTCTTCAGTCCTCCCTACGTACCCTGAGCAGTGGGCAGGGCAAAGATTACTAACTTCACTCTTTGAAATAAAAGGGGCCAGCCAGGCAGGGGAGGTGTTTGCCTAAGATCACAGAGCCAGTGAAACAGGAGTTCCTGAGATGGGCCTGAGCTCTTGTCTTCTGTAGTTGACCAGGGCATTTGGTGGCTGTAGAGGTTGTCCTGGTGAACACAGAACTATAGACCATCCATAGTATTAGGCCCTGTCTGACATGTGGTTCCCTTTCCAACATGTGGCTCTGTCTTCCCAAGTTAACATGAACAAGATCAAGAGTAGGAAGAAAGGCTGTCTCCCAGGGTAGAGAAAGAGCCAGCATTTAAAGTGGAAGGGCCGCTGTGCCAATCCTGAGGCTGGTGACTGAGCAATTATTCAGTCTATTTAAATGACGGGTGCCTTGCTTGAAAAATACACATAATACTGGCTCCCTAGAAGACTATTGTGGGGATTAAATACAATGATGTAGGACCATGTCAGGGTCCAAAATGGCAGATGATTGCACTAATATGGTGAAGGAAACCAAGTTGTGAATGAGGTAGGGAAATAACTGCTGTTGGAACAAGAGTGTGATTTTCCTGACCCCGTGAACGGACCCCATTCCTGCGCTTGCTGAGCAGTCACCTCCAAGAAGAAAAAGCCCAGCTTTGCTGTGTGACCTTGAATTTGGCCAAGAAGGAAGCATCAGACACTTTGAGGGCAAAAAACACAACAAGGCCTGTAAGAAAACGGCCCAGCGACAGTGCCACAAATACCTCTGAAAGCCACCGTGACATTCTGATTAGTCCTGTCTCCAAATGGTTCCGTATGAGTGATGCCACGTTAGAGGATAGCCATGGGAAGGAATTGAGTTTAAAGTCATTCCCATCAGCTACAGAAAACGTTACCTGTGCAGTTTACTCTGCGTTGAAACCCAGTGTGGCCGGCTTTAACACCAGTCGGCCTTTGTCTGAAGAAACTTCTGAATTAATGCTGAAAGTTTCTCCTGTGGTGCTGCTGTGGTCCAACACTGCTCTACTGGGCAGTCAGGAAGATTTCTACGAAAGCACTCATTGCATACTAGATTTCCCTACCTTGGCTATCTTGTTTTCTTTAAGGCATCTAAAATCTTAGAAAGAGAAGGTCAGGTCAACTGACCAGTCTAGCACATTTAGAAAAGATGGCTGCCTCTGATGGTATGAAAAGTTCTCCAGATTTCTAAAGGGCCACGTCATCTATAAGGTACATTTCTCTAGTAAACCTCAAACCAATCCATTGTGTGTCGTTTTAGTACTATAAAATCTATTTAATTAATGCATACTTTCAAGACTGCTACCCGATCAATAATAACATCCAGACACAACAGATGAATGTCATTTGAAGTACAAATGCTGTCAACTCATATTTTTACCCTCATTGCATTCCTCCTTTTATTCCTTTCATAAAATGCTTTTCCCTCCTGGCCACATCATGTTTGTTTCTTTGCAAATGTAGAGGCATGTGATTTGGGAGGCCTGCTATCATGGTGGCTCTATCTCGGCAATATTCATTTGGCTTTAATTTCTTTAGCTTTTCATTTCTAATTGGACTTTCCTCTCCACCTCTTTAAAATCACATCTTTGCCACACTTGCCTGCATGCTGTGTCACTGACTTGCAGGCGGTCACACTCGGAGCCATGAAGGCACTCCTGTCTTCTGTAGCCTGTTCTGGTTACAGCAGGTGTTGATAGGCAGACCTGAGTAACAGCGAGCTGGAATCCAGGCTCTGCCTCCTAGCAGTTGATCACCTTTTGCAGGTGCGGCAGTCCAGCTCTCCCGTAACATCAGGGGCTCATTCTTCATCCCACCCTGTGTCCATGTCCTCGGGAAGGTAACTTTATCAGGCACACCCACTCTGATGCCCCGCCTGGCCCGAGGACTTGTGGCCAGTGCTAGTGGAGGCTGAAGAAAGAACCTACGTGTTGTCAGGAGCAGGATATGTCCAAACTAGCCGGCAAAGGACAAGATGGGTGGACCCCATCTGAGTGGTTCCAGACCTAGCTGAGGCTATCCTAGAATAGCTGCCATGTGGCCTGTCCCCCAGACAAAAGAAGTAACATAGTGTGGCTGAGGTGCTTTGTCTTTAAACAGGTAAAATACTTGTAATTATCTCAAAAGGTGTGATGAAGACTAAATGATACAAAGCATACATAGCACTTTGCCTGGAGCATACCCTAAATGGGACATGACTGGGAAATATTGATTCTTATCATTTAGAGACAAGGACTCCTTGACTTCTTCAATTCTCCATTTTGCTTTATTTTTTTCTTTTGGACAGATTCCTTCCACTACACTTATTTTTCCTTTCGTTGGCAAGCAGATTACTTTGTTAAGTATGTCGTGTTTTAATTATGCCTTAGCTTTAATCATCTTTTTATCCTCTTAAAAATAAATTTCAATTTTTGCCCCATCTCTGATTATTATAATTGGTATAGACTTATTTTTATATTCCATTACACACAACTCTACCATTTGCCTTTGTAAACTATTGGTCTTTTCCAATTTGACTTCTTTCCCACACTATTTGCAAAATTCTGCTTTTAAAAACATCGCTGCTTTCATTTGAGTTCTAACATCCTTTCAAATTGGGTATGCAGATATTGGAGTTTGCTCTTCATTTTCCTATTCCAACTCCAAAATATGTAAATGTACAGCATTTCCACTGATCATTCTGAACCCCTTTCTCCAGTGGTGAAGCTGTCAGCAACATTAAGAACCATGATCAGAGTTCAAATACAAATATGTACTTCTGAATCCATTGCAAAATATGGGAACCAGCTCCTGTATGGCTCACACATATTGTTGTGGAGGACAGAAATATAGTAATCAGGGAAAGCAAATGGAAGTCAGAATAGGTATGTGCTGTAGTCTGAGTGATTTGTCCTTGCCCAATTCATGTGTTGGAACCCAATCACCAAGAGATGGTCTGGGAACTGAGGGCTTTAGGAAGTGATTAGATCAAGTGGACAGAGTTCTCATGAATAGGATAAGCCTTCTTGTATGAGATCCCGGAGAGCTCCATGGCTCCTTCCTTCTACCAAGTGAGGACACAGTGACTGTCCATGGACTAAGAAGGGGATCCTCACCAGAGACTGACTCTACTGGCACCTTGATCTTGGATTTCCCAGACCCCAGAACTGTTATAAACAAATCTCACTTATTTATAAGCTACCCGGTTTATCCTGTAACAGCACCCCAAATGGACTGAGATCATATATGATGTAACACATTTACTTTCCTGGATTTTCCTGATAACAGCATTGAGTCATAAGATTGATGCAGAACAGAGGTGAAGGGGCAAGAAGTGTTGAAGGGACAAAGTGGAGAGATGAGCAAGTGAACCTCCTAACAGTGAGGAGGAGACAGGGAGAGGCAGAGCGGAGCTTGTCGGTGCAGGTTGACTTCTCTACCATATCTGTAGACACCGATTTTCTGAAAATCACATGGAGATGTATTTTCTTTTTCTTTCTTCTTACAGGTTAATTTTCTTTCTTCTTTATTTGTTTTAATTTATTTGAAAAGAGAGAATGAGAGAGAAAGCAAGAGAGTGGAAAGAGAAATCTTGCCTCCTATGGTTTATTCCCCAAATGCCTGCAACTTAATGCTAGTATCCTTCTTCCCTTGCTCCCACCCTCCTTCCTCCTTCCTTTCTTATTTTTATTTTCAGTTTTTCAATGACATAATTTCAATTTACTATATGTACTGTATATAAGTGAAATTGAAATTTTCAGATTTGATTATTATTTATAGCCCTTTTCTATAGTTCTGAGTAACAGTGGTTTTTCTACTTACTACTCATTGAATTTTTATTTACTGGAGGGTTAAGCAAGACAGCAGTTTACATTAACTCTTTCTACTGTTAGGCATTCTTCCAGACATCAAGAATGAAAAGAACTATAAAGCACTGTTTATTTTCTGTATGTTCATTGTGTATCATGTAGATTCAGAAATGTAAGAAGTCAGCACAGCAAAGTATTACAGGAGCTGTGATAGAAATGTGTGCAGAGTACAGTGGATACCCAAAGAAGGAAGTGCATTGTGAGTAGGCAGGGGCCTTGCTTGTACAGTGGTGAAAATGAACAGCTGTGCCAATGATGCAGAATTTGACTTACAGAGGCTTCCTGGCAGAAGCAGCAGTGCAAGCAAAAGTATGGAAGACATGGGGAAAAGCCCAGCTTGACAGCTGCAAAGAGAAACTTAGCAACACGTTACCAGCATGTGGCTGGAGGTGAGACTTCCCAGACAAACAGGGCAGCCAGAACACAGTAGATGTTGTGTGTCCTCTAGTGGAGTTTGCACCTATCCTATAGGCAATGGCAGCCATTCCAAATTCTAAGTGAGGGTCAGTGTGATCAGTCTTGTATTTGTAAAGTTACCCTTTGTAACAGGCAGAGAATGAGTTGGTAAAGGACGAGTGAGAAGGCAAGTTAACAGGCCAATTATTTAAGCAAAGAAGGGTGAGGAACGATCTAAGACACCAGCAGTAAGTGTACTTTGATTCTTCATCTAGGTGGAGAACTAAGAATACCTAAAAGGTAATTGGCTGTGTAGGGTGATGTCCGATGTACAAAGAAGTGCATGGCCCAATCTCTGCCATTGTTAGGGTTATAGTCAATACTCCTGATACCACAAAGGTGATGTGCCCATAACAGTCAAGAAATAGTAGGAACAGCCATGGAGATTCAGAGGAAAAGGTGAACTTGTTCTGTTTGGTCAACCAGAAAATGAATTATAAACAGTATAGGTTGTATGGTTGGCCTTAAAGGAAAAGGAAGCATTTTTGAGGGAAAAATTGCGGAGGAGGACACACCAAATGAGGTAACAGCATGAATCAAAGGCATTGGGCCATATGCAGAGCCCACTTGTGATGAGCAATAAGCAACCCTGTTGGTACTTGCAGAGGAGACGTGGGAACTAAAGCTGGAAAGGGAGGCGGTGCCATATGACCAAAGCTCTGAAACACATGGGTGAGCAACTGATACTTAACTTGGTCTATCAGAGGGAAGTACTGGTACTGGAGGTTCTGTCAACAGAAGGGACATATTACAAATTGTCCTGGAGAAAGCTTTATCTATCTTCATTGGTCAGGGTGGATTAACGGTGAGGAGACCGTCTGAAGGAGATAGGCATTAGTGTGAGATAACAGAAGCCAGAACTAGAGGGAAATTGGAAAGGAAAGGAGGGACTAGTGATTAAAATCTATTCCAAATGTCCTAGTGATTGGGTGGTCGTGGAGCACTGGGAGTAGGGGCCAAATCAGACTTGACATTGAGGTGTGAACTTGAATGACCACAGAAAGATCAGACCCACCACCCACCACGTAGGAAATAAGGAACAAGAGCTGGTTGGGGGAAGATCAAATGGAGTTAGGGGCTGGGCAAGACATCCAGTAGTTCTCAAGGACGCAATTTTGCTCCCTCCACCTCACACGAGATATTTGAGAATGCCTGGTAGTACTCTGGTTGTCACAACAGAGGCCAGGGAGTACTTCTGGCATCCAGTGGGTAAACATCACACAGTGCAGAGGACAGTGCCCACAAAAAGAATTATCTGTTCCAAAGTGACTAAAGGGCTAAGGCAGAGAAAGCCAGAGCAAGATGTTTCAGTAGAAAAATAGGAGTGATGTTTAAGAATGTAGAGATTTTGGAAATCACCTATTAGAAACCATGTAGTTTAAAATAGAAATTATTTTGGATGTAGACCCAGGAACTATCTGCCTAGAAGTAGGGAGAGGAGCCAGGTATATTAATTTGACTTCGGTGGGGGACGACCAGCTTTGGAAATCCTACTTCAAGAGAAAGGAGACAAAAAAGGAACCCACATGGAAGACAGAAATGGATGCATTGAAGAGGTCCAAGCAAGCTATTGTGGTTCTGGGGAGCTGCTGCAAAGACTCAGCAGAAGCAGAGGAGGGAGTAGAGAGATCACACATGGGTCCAGACAGCAGGCTGAACTGTAGGACCCACTGTAGCCACCTACTAGCTTGGCCATGTGGGGGATATTCCCAAGCCTCTCTGTGTTTTGGCTTCCCCATCTATAACAATATTCAACTTAAGTGTTGTGAAGAATAACATTTGTTTAAATAAGATTGCCACATGACACTGTTTTTTATGTAGTAAATACTCAATAAATGGTAGCATCAAAGAAGGAGAAACAAAGGCAGCTGGTGGGTAGATAGCAGAAGTGTTAGAACTGGTGGTTAAAACAGCTTGTGGTAGAATTGCAAAGGTTAGGTACAGACAAATCAGCAGTCCTTATCCGCAAGGAGGTGAATGACTCCTGCCAGTATCTTTGAAAGTACAGATGTCTGAGCTACAGGATCTCCAGAATTTTGTACTTGAAAAAATATTTATTTGCCTGACAGGTGACAGGAGATGGGGGGAGAGAATGTGTGTGTGTGTGTGTGTGTGTATGTGTGTGTGTGTGTAAGAGAGAGAGAGAGAGAGAGAGAATATCATCCATTTACTGGTTCACTCACCAAATACTGGCAACAGCTAGAGTTGGGCCAGGCTGAAATCAAGAGCCAAGAACTCCAACCTGGACTCAACACATGGGTGTCAGGGCCCCAAGTACTTGAGCCATCATCCACTGCCTTTCAGCTGCATTAGCAGGAAGCTAGAATGAAAGTGTGTAGTAGCGACAACTCAAACTAGGCTCTCTGATATAGGATACAGGTATCCCAAGAAGCAGCATAACCCACTGGGCCACAACACTTACCCCATAGAATATTTTATTTTTTGATATTTATACACAGAATTCTGATGCTCAACCAGAGTTGATTAAACTCGAGAGATAAGTTAAAAATTAAGGCAAGATCTTTGCACACAGGTGGCAAGAAGAAAGACACAAACAAGAAATGGAAACCCAAAGCTAACCTATCTGGAAAAATCTACAGCAGAGGGACAAGGAGATGTAAAAGAAAGACGAAGTCCTGAGCCCCTCGCGGAACTGGTGGGGGAGGGTTTGAAGGGTGGGTAAGAGTTCACCAGCATGGGGGCCCATGCTGTGGCACAGCTCTGGTTCCATTGGACTTCTACTGATTTACCCTGGGGAGTAGAAGGAGGATCTCTTCCCCCACCACACTCTGGTCACTCTGTCTTTGAAATACACAAAATAAAATCTGTTTTAAAAAAGACTTCAGCAATGTGAATGAGCAGAACCCTCTCAACAGATGAGGGAGTACTTTGGAGATGTGAAGGACCACGTCAAGATGCAGGTCAGGGAGGCAGCAGGACGGATGTGAGTAAGTGACTGGTTAAGAGAGAAGGATTCCAAAGTTCAGCAACCACATGGAGACGCATTAAAGATGACAGCAGAGAATGGAGTAGAGGAAGAAGGGATCATGACAGTCACTTGATGTGTTTGCATGTTGATACTTCTTTCATGAGATTTAATATTTTAGCAAGTCATTGAAAAAATAAAGCATACGTGTGGTTAAAAAAACAGATGTGTGTGATAAAATCAACCTGTGCTTCCTCAACAGTCAGCCCCACCCAGGAAAACTGTTAAGTTACAGAAATTTTCCATGAATGTGCACGCATTCGTCCACCCATTCATCCATTTGTCTAGCACTGCATCCATTTTGCTGTTTATCATTTACCTACTTATCTACCAACTTATCTGGTGTCTATCTGTGAGTGTTGATTTTAGGTGTCAACTTTGGTAACTACAGTACCCAGTTGATTATTCAAACACCAGTCCAGGTGTTGTAGTGAAGGAATTTTCTAGATGCAACTAACACATCAGTAGACTTTGAGTGAAACAGATTGTCTTCCTAATGTGAGTGAACTTTATATCATTTGTTGAAGATCCCAAGGGAAAAGACTGAGGTTGCCAGAACAGAACGGGATTCTGCCTCTGCGCTAAAACTTCAACTCCTGTAAGGATGTCCAGCCAGTCTTGCAGATTTTGGACTTGCCAGTACCCACAGCTGTATGAACCAAGTCTTCAAAGTCTCTCCCCACTGCCCCATCTCTTACTGAAGAACCCTGATTAACAAACTGTATTCTATTATATATCTGGTCTAAAAAAAACCCACAACACTCTGGAGCAGGTGTATGGCATTGCAGTTAAGATGCTGCGTGGGACACATTCTGCTTCTGATATTGGAGAACCTGGGTTTGAGTCCTGGCTCCACTTTTGATTCCAGCTTCCTGAATTCAAAACCTTGGATGCAAGAGGTTTTTGCTTGTGTATTTGGGTCCCTTCCAAACTGGGTGACCTTAATTGAGTCCCTGGTTCCTGGCTTCAGCCTGATCTAGCCCCAACTGTTGCAGGCATTTGGGGAGTAAACAAGCAGATGGGAGTTCATTGTCTCTTTGCCTTTTAAATAAGTATAATCAATAAATCAAATCTTAAAATTTCACAGGAGCATACTATACTCATTGGTTTTTACTTCTTAAATTAACTTACTACTTGCAAATGGAGTTCTGCCCTGTTCTCACCTAAGTATGCTTCACAGGGCTCCACCCTGCTGTCTCTGACTGATGCTCATGCAGGTGGACTTAGCCTGTTGGTTGCAGTGAGCATCCTCGTTCATGCTCATTCTTTTTGTACACATGTGGAAGTATATCTAGGTTTACATTTCTCCTACTAGAGTCCAAGGGACAATGAGTGCAAACATTACAATTTGACAGAAATTGCTTTTCAAAAAGTTTGGGCCAGTTTACAAAACTGGCACCATTATATGAGAAGTGTTGGATTTCTAAATTCTTGCCACCATTTATCATTGTCAGGTGAAAGCAGAAACTCATTGTTTTTTAAAACTTACATTTCTTTAAATATGTATAAAATTGGAATTCAAAATCACCAATTTATTTTATATGAGTTACCATACACTGGCATCCGTTTATTATTCAGTCTGCAAAAACACAGCAGTGTTTGGATGTTTTAGTGAGCTCCAGTCCTAATGCGAACTTGTATATAACACAATAGGCCACTGGCTTGTGGTGTTCACCTACGGAGGTGTGACACCCTGGGCTCCATCAATCATCTGATTAACCTCACAGTATGATGATTTTTCATTTGTCATGATTGCATTTTAAAAACCTACTTAGCTCCTAATATTTAGAATTTGTTGTTTAAAATTTTGGATAAAGAGTAAGTAGAAAATTTTATTAAAATATCATTTATATTTTATTAAATAATACTTTAAAAAATCCCATTTACTGTAGTAATGCCAACATCTATCATATAGTAATAAATCCTATATAAGAGAGTTGTTGAAAGAAATTTTTAATAAAAAATTATAAAGCCTCAATGACAGCAATTTGAGATAGTTTAAGTAAATGGATAGATACTCCATGTCAATATATGTTGAATAGACTCAATGTTTTAAAGGTGTCATATTTCCCAAATTGAGGGACACATGTGTAATTAAAATAATCCCAATAGGTTTTGGGTAGAACTTAAAAAGCTGAATCTAAAATTTACATGTAATTACAAAGGGCTTTGAATTGCTAAGAGACACTCATGAAATAGAAGAGTCATGTGGGAAGACTTGATTTAAGAAATAGAAGGAATTATTATAAAACCACAGTAACAAAGATAATAAGTAAACAGGTTAATGGAAAAATCACATATATGCATATACACAGGAGTGGCACTGATGAAGCAACAAGACAGTTAGACTTTCAACAGCTGGCTAAGGAAATTGGATATCTGTAGGAAGAAAATGAAATTAACAATTATCTCAACATAACCAACATTGATGCCTGCTATCTTAAGAGTTTAAATATAATGAAACCTTAACATCTTCAGAATATAATATAGTAGCATATCTTCATGATCTCAAGGCAGGGAAACATTTCTTAATTCCCAGTCACTAAAAACAGCTAATAGAAAATGAGAAGATCCAACTTAAGATCTTCTGTTCATCCAGCTAAAATACACAAAAGCGAAATGATGAGCCATGTAGAGAAACATGATTATACATCTATGCCAATACCATAGTCAAATCTGTATCCAAGCATCCGTGTTTATATATCCCAGAAATTTTAGCTTATAGCATTGCAAATCATACCTACCAATCAATGAGAAAAAAAGGCAACTCATTAGGAAAGTGGGTAAAAATATAAATGAGCACCTTGCAAAAGAGAAAATCTACTTGGGTGTTCATTATGTAAACATTGATGACTTTCATCCTTAATTAGGCAAAAATACATTGAGACCATAATGACATATATACCTGCAAAATGGCTAAAATGAAAACACAGAAAATATCAAGAGTTATCAAGGTGGCAAATCAACACAAACTCTTAGGGACTTCACTGGACAGAGGAGTGTATGAAGAAACTTCAAAAACTTTGTGGAAAATTGGTATTAAAATATAAATTTGTCATAAAGATATTTTAAAATCCATGCATAGTTTTTTCATAATATGTATTTTTCAATGACTTTAAAACATTTTTTACTCATTTATTTGAGGGGCAGAGAGATAGAAAAAGAGAGAGAGAGGGACACAGAGAGCATGCACCCTTCCATCTTCTCGCTCAGTCTCTAAATGCTTACAATAGTTGGGACTGGACCAGATCAAAACAGGGGGTTGGGAACTCAATCCAAGTCCTCCTGCATGGGTGACAAGTACCCAACTACTTGAGCCATCACCTGCTGTCTTCAAAGGTGTGCATTCGTAGGAAGCTGGAATTCGGAGTAGAGTTGGGATGTGAACCCAGGCACACCCAAGCAACATCCTGATGGCTGTGCCAAACATCCACACTTTTCATGACATGGAAAAATCCTCAAATGCATGACTTTCAAAATCATTTTGCACCAAAAGAAATATTTTTAAATTCTATGTTGTAAGAAACTTTTAGAGTTAGACCCTCACGTATTAGTTTCTTATTGTTAATGTAAGAGGTTACTGCAAATTTAGTGGCTTAAAACGAAATACATTTATTCTTGTAAGGTTCTGGAGCTTAATCAGAATACGTTTCACTGGGCTGAAGAACAAGTATCAACTGCATTGAGTTCTTCTGGATACTCTAAGGCTCCCTTGTTTTTCTACTTTCATGTTTAGCTGAATATATTTGTCTCCATTAATAACAACAGAAATTAGATTCAAGAGAGTGGCTGAAGATGCTAAATGGACCCCTGAAAGCTGGTTGTTCAATTAGTGTTAAATAGTCAAAGTACAGGATACCATTTTGATGTGGTTATATAGGCATGTGCTTGGGACATTAGTGGTTTACTGGTTACACTAACAATATAGGTCTTTATCGGTTTCTCCCTTGAGAGGAAATCCACAAGATATCTCCCCACAGGGCTGTGGTTGCAGGGTGCCCAAGTAGAGTCCCTTTGTCATTTGGCTTAACAACAAGTACCCATAGCTCAAATGCTATTGCTGAGTGCACCTTGATAGTTGAAATATGGCACGATATTGCTCTGTTTTCAATGAGAACAAAAATAAGGAGGCTACAATTCATACACATCACAACAAAGCCAGCATCAGTAACTTCAACCAATGTAATTGATGCTCTACAAGCTCAGAATGTATGATAGCTGCAAATGAAGAGACGTGGTTGGAACGATACAGATGAGTTTTTCAGAGTGCGGCTTGGATGAGTTAAAATAGCTGGGGTCCTGGTGCTTGGCCAGGCAACAAAATCATAAATCGCCACATGCGGGTTCCAAGTGTTTTTGGCTGGAGAAGATGATGCAGCCTGACAACCTGGCCCTGCCACTTAATTACGCCGCGAGGGGAGCCCGGATTCTCCTTCAGTGGACACCTCGAAGTGACAAGCAAGGAACTTGCAAAATGGTTACCCCAAACCTCTGCCACTCTTTCATTCCCAGGCTAGCCACACACTGACCATGGGCACTGTGGCGTCTTCTCTTCGTTGCATAAAGAAGGCAGGCCCCTGCCCAGGTGGCTGTTACGGACCTGTAACACACCTCCCAGATCAGTGTGACTCAATACTGAAGCCAGGGCTGAGTGATGGCAAATGAAGAGGCAGGGGAAACCAAACCAAACCAAACCAAACAAAAAAAACCACGTTGCTTTTGTTGAGGCTTGTTTTGAGGTGTAACGATCTTGGCGTTCACATTGCCTGGAGAAAAATTTGGAATCTTTGGCTGAAATATTCTGAAATTTCCATTCGGTGGAAAGACTGCTGTACTCTGTTATCAGGAATGTATTTGTTTTGGCTCTAAGTCCTCTTATGTCAAAGCCAGGGAATTTACAATGAGAAAATTACTTCATAAGAAAAGGAGTAGGAAACTCACCTATTTCAAAACCTACCTGAGCCCTGGCAAAATAACACAGACTGTTTCTGGCCAATTATCAACAGAGCACTGAAAATGCATTCTGAGGGTGGTTTTTTTTTTTTTTTTCGCTTTGACAAGATGGATATATTTTTGGTAAGATGGATAGATTGTTGAGAATACTTAGCATTCAGTTAGTACTGGAGCCCTGATTTCTTTACAGTCCTGCCAGAAGTATGCAAATACTTGAAGCTTTAGGGGATAGAAAAATACACAAAGAAATGTCAACAACCGCCCACCTGATGAGGTTGTAGACATACAGGCAAAGGGACATTCTACCTAATGGAGAGTTGTAGTCATCCACAGATTAGAAATGAATTGGCAAAGATAATTCAGTTGTGAAAAGAGGATAATATCCCGATGCTAGATATGAATAAAACATGCAGGGCGTATGTGGGCAGAGCCAAGTGTTAATGCCATGGTATTATTGATAGCTGATGGCTGGCTGTTTTGTTGGATCGCTCATCTTTGGCACCTGGAATTTCTCTCTTGCTCTTTGTCCTCAATTTCCATATTGGAACTATTTTTTTTAAATTTTTTTGTGAACTGAGGACTCAAACCTGTGCTTATATTTAAAAGCCTCTTGTCTTGAACTTGAAATTTTCTATGGATGCATGACGCCTGTCTGAACCAAAGCATGTCTCTGTGGTTCATACGCAAAGTGTGCTTGGGTTGAGTACGTGACTCGTGGAGTCCAACTACACATGCGTGCAGTCTTCTTCATTTTAGTGAATCCTGGACTTACGACCATTCCTTGTGTGGCAATTTCCATTGATCTGTAGATTGCTACTGATTGGCTCATTTGTCCTATCCAGCAAGTTCATTCTAATAAGTTAAAAATAAGCATATTTGTATGTGATGTAATTTGAGGGGCTGGAAAGCGGGCCAGTCACCCCAGCAGCCACCTCCTGGTCTCCAGTGGAGCAGCTCTCCCTGGCTTCCATTTGTGGCCCACATTTGCGTTTCTGTGCAAGCCCATAGGCTGCCTGTCTTGATGCCTGCCAGTCGGCTGAAGGGTGAAGCCCTAGGCTTCCTATTTCATCTAGCTCCTCATTTGTGGAACATTTGGACTGACTTTCCAATCTGTGGGTAGGACAAGGGGAAAAAATAACTGCCCCAGCCAGCGTTTACTCACAAGGAAGGAGGTTTAGGGCTTGATGCAAGGGAGCAGTGTATGCGTCCGAGGTGGGCGTGGACCCCCAGGCTTGTCCTGAACTGTCTCTGCCTATCTGCCTGTGCTTGGTTCCTCTCCAGCTGAGAGTCCAGACCAGGAAAGGCCAGAGCCGGCCACCCCTTGGCGTGCTGCTTGTTTGTTCGGAGGCAGAAGGCAGTCTGCCATTTCTGCAGGAGTGGGACCGCAGTCCCCATGGCTCCTGCACGGTGGCACCAGGCTGCGCCCCTGAAGCCCTTGTCTCGGGGCCCAGGCTGCCTTGCCTCGCAGTCCTGACTTCCATCATTCCTCTGATGCCCGAAAGGGATTTTTGATTTTCAAGCACTTTGCATTGTGAAAGCGTTGGTTCAAAGGAAGACTTGGCAGAAGTCCAACAGGTAAGAGATGAAAACCTGGTGCCTTTTGGGTTGGATCCCAGAGTGCCTGTGTCTTGGCCCTCCAGGCATCTCTGTGTCCTTCCTGGGAGGTTTCTGAGGAGGGGGCTCTCGGAGTGGCATGGGTGGACCCTGCAAGGGTTGTGCTGACGCCACAGATGCCCCAGAAGCACTTTGTGCCACCGAGTCACTCACGGTGGTGGGCCTGTCATTCTGAGGACAGGACCACAGCCATTTTTCTTACTGTGTGAGTGTAGTAGGTGCAGCCAAGTCTCTTTGTGGGCCATCGTCACCCTAGACCTGGGGGCCTTAGCTTAATCCTTTGGCATGCTTGGCAGGCTGGCTGGCACAGGGGAGTTCCAGGCCTAGGAAGTGGGTAGCTGAGGGTGAGCAGCAGCCAAGGAAGTCCCTCCCCTCAAATAGCTTCCTCCCCTCAAAGTGTGCCCAGTGCAATTATCTGTGGGTGCTTGGACTGGCAAGGGGCCGCTGCTGTCCTTTTGATCCTCTTCTCGTCACAGCTCCAGAAGGAGTCAGCAGACCAGAGCAGGAGCTGGAAAATCCCAGATCCCAAAGGCCCAAGGGTGCTCAGGAGGAATGCTAGGTTAATTTAAAAAAATATGATTTTGCTGTGAAGTTCTAAAACAAAGAAACAATGTGCATGTGTGTGTGTGTATCACCTTCATGCCTTCCTCATATGAAAAAGAGATTCTTGGAGAAACAAACCTATTTTTCATTAGTTTTCTTTTCTGGATCCCCGTCATATCAGTTTTCCATACACATGTGCGTTACATTGAAAGGAAATCAATCTTAAGATCTCAGATTTTTCTAGTTCTAATGTGGTGTACATGGTATTGGTCCTCTAAAAAAGTGACATTGTAAAAATGTTTAGTATTGTTTATAATTAAGATTTTATTTTTTTTTGAGGAGACATCTTTAATCTACATTATAATTAAAGGTAATGTTCCACTAAATAAAGAATCCAACAAATAAAAATTAAAAGGTCATAGTTCAGCAGGAATATAGGTAGAGGTACAAATGATAATCAAATAAAATTATGTTCAACTTCATTTATATAAAGTAAATTTTAAAATATTCACAAAATCATTACAACTATAGTAGTATATAATTTCTATCAGTTTGTTTGACAAAGATTTAAAACAAAGTTTGACAAAACCCTGTATTTGCAGCAAATCTAATATACCCAGGTATTGTTTGTGCTTTTTGACTTAAAAATTTTAGCTGCCACATATAAGGGAGAGCAAGCAATATGTGTCTTCCTGGATGGCTGTTTCACTCAACATGAACTGCAACTATTTGCTGTAAATAATAGAATTTCATTCTTTTTACTACCTTAATACTATTTAATTGTGTAACTATGTAAAATTCTTTTTCTTTATCCATTCATGTGATGATGGACACTTTGGTTGATTCCATGTTTTGGCTATTGTGAACGGTAATGCTGTAAGCATGGTGGTGCAGGTACCTCTTTGATACAATGTCTTCATGTCTTTTAGGTATATACGCAGTAATAGAATTGCTGGATCAAATAGCAAGAATAGTTCTAGTTTTTAAAGAAATCTCCCTATTGTTTTCCACAGTAGCTGGGATAATTTACACTTCACTAAGAGTTAAACAAATGATATTTAATTTATTTAAATGTTTGCGTTTTCATTTTGAAAAGTAATTTGGATGTAGTTTTGAATACCTAGAATTCATTCCGGGTTTACTTGAAGCCTTTCCGGATTTAACAGCACAATTTGTATTTCATGCCAGCCCACCCAAGGTGTTAGCAGAGTTGGAATCTCTAATAAAGTGTAGTTTTCAAGGCCTGTTATATTATCTTTCACTATTAGACTCTAAAATATTACAGTGCAGGCCTAAATCAAGCACCAGTGGAGTGAAACCACTGGTTTGACCCAAAGTTATTTCTTACGAAATGCTATTTAATGTGAAAAATTCAAGATAAATGCAGTTAATACTTCCAGTGCTTTTTATATGACAGCCAAGCTAAACTTAATTCAGGTTAATAATGAGGGCTTAAAATACCATCTATTTTATGTGATCCTTTAGGTACAGTATGTGTCAGGGACATATCTATAAGGAAACTGTTGTGTAAGCTAATTGTATTTTACTGCTGAATAATATAACTTGAAAAGCAACAGAGTGGGAATGAAATTTTAAAAAGATGTGGGCTCGGTATAAATGCTGTTTGACTTGAAGGCTTGGATGCTGCTTTTATAAAGACTTGCTTTTTATATGGTATTAATCAGTTACTATAAAGGCAGAATGGTTAATAAAGCCTTCTAATCCATACTGCCAAAATTGGGAGCTTGGCTTTTTTTGCAAAAACAGCAGTGACATTTTTGTTGGCCTGAGATGCAAGTGGCTGGAGGATTAACTCCAGGTAGTGATGAGAGAGGCATCATCCATGTCCTTTGTTTGTGTTGCACAGGTGCTCCTGCATGCGTCTCTCCCCACCTGGGTTACTGTGAACTTTCTGTCTTGCTACGACACACATACAGGGTCTGATGTGAATTAAGTATTAATTCATTTTAATTGAGTTTAACTGCTCCCTCCAGCTCTCTGGTCAGAGAATGAGAAACACGACTCTAGGGGTAAAGAGTGCCCCTTCCCTGCCCAGGCCTTCGGTTGAGTGGCTTCAAGCCGCTGCATGAGATGCCAGGGTGCCTGGAAAGGGGAATAAATATAGGAACATCGTACAGAGAAGCCCAGCTCTGATGACGGAACAGAAACATTAAAATCATTCTCCTGATTTGATACATTTCTAGAAGTGTCTCTGAAACCATATTCCCCAAAGACCCAAGCATATTGTTGTACCTAAAAACAATGGCATTTGCTGTCTCATGCTTTAGACTTTATACTTTAAAAATATGATATTTAAACGAGTGTTTTTGACAAAACTTCCCGAGACAGCAAAAGTTAACAGAACAAAGGCACAGAAACCAAAGAGAGCAGCTACAGACCAGCAAAGGAATGTGTTGTTAAAACAGAGGCAGGAACCAATAGGGGAGAAAAAACTTACTAAGTTTTCACTCTACCTACTTTAGTTCTGTTTTTTACCCGCTGCTCAAGTCATTGTTTTATTCCAGAGATTTATTGCTGCGAGGAGTTTTGCTGTCTTCTGGTTTAGTATCTGGGTGGTGGCAACCTGTGGTAGGAAAAGGGACCCCTCAACAAGCCCAGGCAGTCTTGGCCCTGGAGGTCTTCCAGAAATTCGAGTTGGGTGAAGCCAGGGAGGCACTGGCGGGTCTGGGAAGCATTCTTTGTGCGTCTGCTATTGCGGGAGCGCTGGGAGTTCCTTGATAAAGCCGCTCTGTGTCTCCTGAACACAGCTTGCTAAGCTGTTGAAACTGAGGGGGAGATAATTGACGAGAGATGAAAGAGGCTGGATGTGGGGCTGGGAGTATTTGGGGGTGTGAGCAGCGCGGAGCAGCGAGCTGGAGTTTCCTGTCAGTGCAGACAGGCAGTGTTAAACACGATGATTACTGCCCTGGTCTTGCAGGTGAGTAAGCTATGTGGGAGACAACTCCAGGCTGCCTTTAGATCGCAGAAACAACACTTCCAGGTTCCTGCTGTTTCGTTTGATTCATTTCTGCTGCAGGACTGGAGAGAGATGAGACAGAGTGAAAGTGCCCATTTTGCCATGTTCTGGGGTTGCATCCTGCAGGGTGCGAGCCCAGCCAGTGTTTGCCTAGGCTCTGCGTATGATCACAAAACCCCAGCCGTGGTCTGGAATAGCTTCTCTCAACTTAGGAAGGCTTTTGATAAAACTGATCCTTCTGAAAATTCTGGTGCAGATTGGGTTCTGCAGAGTTTGGCTCCTGTTCAACCTGGAAGATACTGATCCCAGTAACTTCAAGATCGCACAAAACAGTTCCTTGCCCTGCCTCTCCTGTCTTTTTATAGTCTTCCAAAGAGACCTGCACTTGGGTGAGGTCAGCCTTGGGCCTGCATTTAGGTCTGAAATTCTTACTGTGCCACCATCAAAGGGGAGATTTATGTTCTCATTTCACTATTTCCTAAAACTGATTGGCTTTATTAGAAATTGTGAATTTTTAAAAGTTATTTTAGTCAATAGATGAAGCCCAGGAAAACATCCAAATGTATGAATCTCTAGTTGGAAATCAATTCCTAGAATTCTGCTCTAAAGCATGCAAGGTGAGAGAGCCCAGTGACCCTAACCCAATGGAACACGTGCATAGAGAACTGTACAGCGGGAGGCACACTCCCTGGACTTTCTTTGAGGCCCTGGGTCCTTTAGGAGCAGCACCGCTAGCTGTCCAGTAGGTGAATACATGCGTTGCTCTGAGAGCAGTGTCTGCCACTTAGGACACACCTGGTAAATGTTGGCCACTGTTTTTGTGTTTGCTTACCATGGGTAGTGAAGATCAAGCTGCACAGCCCTTCGTCCTTACAAATCCACCAATGTGGAGGAGACGGGGGATGACTCTGCCTCATTTCTGGTACCCCTGCAAAAATATTACCTTGAATCTGTTAGGGTAGAGTTTGCAGAGGGAAGGAGATAAATACCCTTCTTCCCACTCTCAGGGAGCTGCTTCTCACCACCGATTTCCAGCTGTGAGACCCAGAATGGCCTTGGCCTATACATGTCAGTGTTTGGCTTCAGTCGCATTTGGGAAGCAAGTTACTGCATTTGTTCTCCCAGGTATAAGGGCACCTCAGCTCTCAGAAAGGAATAGGGTTGAGATTTCTATTTTGGTTAACGGTTAGACTGATGTTAACTTTAAAATGATATAGGATGCACAGGTAATTGGAAACACACACACAAAGTAAAGCATGTGTTTTCATGTAAATCCTGCTATTTTGGGCCATGTTTCTGGAGTGTTCATGTAACACTGGCAACATAGGCAGTCTTTGGCCAAAACACCAGTGTGTAACACTGCATGCATCAATCTTGTCCCCACCTGCTCCATGACCCTTCTCATCCTTGCTCCCCTACAATAACAGCTCATTCAGGGCTCCCCAATGCTGTGGTTTGAATCTGACCCTTAGTTTCTAAGTTCCTGTGTTCATAGTGTTTGGGAGGCCATTAAAATTAGATGAGTTTGGGAGGGTGGGGGGGAGCCCTAATGGCATCAGTAGCTTTGCAAGAAGAGGAAGAGGACCCCCAGTTGGCCCACTCGCTCTGTCTCCCCACTCGATGGCCTCTGCCACATTCTGACACACCCAGAGGGCCCTCACCAGAGGCTGGAGGTGATCTGGGACTTTCCAGCTCTCTGAACTGTGATTGGGAGGACCCAGTGGGCCTGCACTGTGCTCTCTAGAAACCTGCAGTGATGCTGGGTGCACAGTTGAGGAGGAATACATGCTGATGAGAGCTGCTTCTCTGTGCTAAGGAGGTCACCCTGGGACGGGAAAGGTCACTCTGTGCTAGGAAAGGTCACCCTGGGACAGAGAGTCTCTCCCTGGCCCAGCTCTCTTTCCCCAAGGCTGGTCCTCAGACAGGTGGAGTTGACATGTTGGGTGCCTCACTTTGGATTCTGCTGTGGTACCATCGCACAAAGGACATTTTGCCTCCAAGATAGCATAAATGGGGTTAATGGGGACGCTGGGGGTCTTGCCACAGCATACCAGGTTTTCTCTCTCTGCCTTCCCTGATGCCTGTTCATCTTCCTGCCTCCCCCTGTAATGTCATATTCTCGTAGAAGATGTGAATGGATCGGGGACGGGGGCAGGTGTGCAGCACAGCAGTTAGCATACTGCTTGGGGTGCTTGTATCCTATGTTGGACTGCCTAACTTTAAATCCCAGTTGTACTCTTAATTCCAGCTTTCTGCTGATGGACACCTGGGAGGCAGCAGATGATGGCTCATGTACTTTGTTCCCTGCCACCCATGAGAGACCTGGATGGAGTTCTGGGCTCCTAGCTTTGGCTTGGCCTAGCCCTGGCTGTTGTGGGCATTTGGAGAATGAACCCGTGGATGGGATGGAAGATCTCTCTTCCTTTCCCCTCCCTACCTCACCTCTCTTGTCCCCAACCCTGTCTCTCCTCTCCATTTCAAATAAGTAAATAAATAATTTTTAAAAATGAGACATAATGTGATTTGAGTGGCACAGAGACCTTCTCTGCCCCTAAATGCTCTGTACTATTACTCCAAGACAGAAGGAAAAAGGCTAATTGGTTTATTTAAATCCTTATCCTCTCAAGTGTTTTAGGTTAATGTCTTAACCTGTTCATAAAAATAAATATGCTAATGCAATCCTAACATCACTTAGCCATAATTTCTGGTGTGTTGCCTTTAGTGCCATACGGAGATTAAGAGTGAAGTGTGGGTCCTGCTGTCCTCACCAGTTATTAGATATGAGACCCCCATACAAATGACTTAGCTGATCTGTGTCTTAGTTCCCACAGCAGAAGAATGGGGAGCATTGTGGGACCTTTTAAATATACGTATCATGGAGTTTCAATGAGATTCACAGAACGCATTTTACATGTGTCTGGTGCATGGCAAATACTCATTGTAAGGCAGCTGGCGTGATTATTTATCTATGGCCTTAATTATAAACTCTTCCTATCTTCTCTTCCATTGAGCTGGCATCAAAATTCAACTGCAATAATGAACACAGTCTGTTTATTTTGAGGAAAGAGAAGTAAGTATACACATTACAGAGAGCTAGACGGTCAGGCTGTACTTCAAGAAGCAGTTTGACTCTAGTTGGAAGCTCTTTCTGAGAAGGTAGTAACTTGAGTTGTGCCAGTCAAGAAGAATGGCCCAACAAAGGGAGGGCAGGCAGGGTGAGGACTGTGCACCTCCAATTTTCCCTACTGGGAGGAACATGAATTGTTTGTCTAGCTTTTCGGTTCTGTCTTGATAAAAACAACTTCTCTCAGCTTTGCCTATCTAAAAAAGTAGAGATACTTTAACTGGCCAATTTCCCAAGGTTATTTTAAAGATCAAAGGCACTGGTCTGAGTGGACTGCAGACACTACCCCAGCGTGAGATATCACAATCCTTTCTCTCTGTTCCTGTATGAGCCCCAAAGTGCTCATGGGATTCCAGCAGGTGGAAAGAAATGTTTTCCTCGTTCAAATCCAGTAAGATATGTTGCAAATTTTCATTGTGCTAAAAAATGTAGATACAGTCAGATTTCTACCCCTTTTTAAAATATTTGAAATGTCGATCCTCTTTAGGGGTAGTTGTCCCAATGAAGACATTTATTCACACTCATGTCCATATAAAGCACTTGTGCTAAACAAAAAGTTGATGTTTCTCAGAATTTTAGAAAATTCTCACAAGTTAAAATAACAAAAAATAAATCTCACTTCCAGTTTTTCTCCTTTTTTCTACTTAATGACAATTTACTGTGATGATTTAGCAAGTACCTTCAACATCTGGGCTTCTGTGTCAAATGCCAAGGATATGAGAACCTGCCTTTGTGGAGTACCCAGAGTGTCTCTGAACAAGAAGCAGACCCCAGTTCTTCTACAAATGCTCCTGGGTTTTGCGAGTCCTTTAAGAGCAGGGCTCCTGTCATTCCCCAGCATCTAGCCCTGTCCCGGCTCCCCAGAGGCAGTAAGTAAAGATGCATTGACTTCATGAGCTAATCCACGTCCTGATGCTGCAGAATGAGCGCCAGCAAGACCACTATGGAAATGAGCAGTGACGGAGAGGTTCAGTGTGAGACAGGGATCACTGCTGCCCTGGAGAACATGTCCATTGACTGACCACGTCCCACTGGAGGACCTCTGTAGCCCGGCTCTCAGCCACCTGAATGGAGATGAATTCAGACATTAAATCCCTTGGAAGGATAATCAAAAACAAGACCAGAAAAATGTACTAATTTATAACCTGCTGATGTGCCTCTTGGCTTTCTGTCTAATTTACCCCGGCCCTCCCTTTGGGTTGTAGGAATTGAGAAGAAAAAGAGATTTTCGAGACAGACTTAACTAACATTCCACAAACAGGTAATGGAATGAGCATTCATGTTGACACCTGTAAAAATCCTCCTTGAATTTTTCCACATTTATATTTCATGCAGTAAAGCGTTTTAGCCTCAGGGAGATAGTCAGAGCTGATCTGTCCAGAGGCATCGATATGACTACTTCCCCTGCACGCAAAACTTTCCTAGTTTGATTCTTAGTGTGACTTTTTCAGTCAGCTAAAACCAGTGCTGAGAACCACATGGATCTGGATTTCAGTTAGGGACTCTACAGATTGGATAATTCCATGGTAGTAGGTATGGCAAGAGCATTTTTCCTCTGGAGGTTTCCTTTTGGATGTTTTGCTCTTGGAAACATCAAACATCTGCCCAGGGCAAATAGCTAAATAGCTGCGATTTTCTAGCTCAATCCTATTTTTGGCTTTCAGTGCCAGAGGCATTTGAACACCCATGTTGGAGGCTGGAGTCTCATAGAGACTTGGAAACCGAGGAGAGCCAAGCTGTTTTAGATCAATTGCTCCCCGTGCTTAAAGGGCTAGTAAAAACAGGTTATAATGTTTACATGACTTTTTATGGGTCAGAGTTTATTACAGTTCTATTCTATGGCCTACAGCGGAGGAACATTTTACAAGATTTTGCTGTATTTGACAGTTCTGTTTCAGTGCATCTGGTAGTGGAAGTTCTTTTTTCCCCCCTTCCTTTCATTCTCTCTTTTTCTCTCTGCTTTATTCTTTCCTTAAAAAGAAGAGAAAAGAAAAGAAGAGAAAAGGAAAAAAAAAAAGTTCTTAAAACTCCCTGATTGCTAGCAATCTATCTCTTCTCTGGAACCATACATAGGTTTAGAGCCCAGAAGATTCAGGGAACCTTTACAATTTCAAATAATTTGCACCTTTCCTTTGGACATTCTAATATATAAATCCATAAGCAGAAGGAAATTCTTCCAGGAGACATTGACATCTGCATGGACATCTTCTGATTTTTTTCCTCTGCTCTGTATTCGGCAGTTAGACTCAGTGGGCCAGGGTCTAATAAGTCTAATTTTTTTATTACTACAAGCAAATTTCCTAACCTTTCGGATTTGAGATTATTGTGAGGTTGAAACCTGAAATTATGCATGAATTATTCATATAGCACTGGTCATTTTATTAACTGTTCATTGATAACTCTTACAGAACACCTACTATGTGCTGAACATGGTATGGGCCTTAAAGATACAAGAAGTGAACAAGAATTGGTCCCTGCTCTCAGGTTTACTGGGAATGAGACAGAAGATCTGCAAATAAACCCATGTCAACTGGAATTGGTGCTCTGAAGGAAAATAAATCTGGGAGAGGCAGGGAGTGATGGGTCGTATACTATTTCAGAGAGACTGATTAAGAAAGCCTTATGATGAGGTCACCTTTGAGGAGAGACTGAATCTAGTCACTGATCAAACGTTGAAGCTGCCCCGAGCAGACCATTTCAGATAGAAGGAATCACCAGAACCCTGGGGCAGGAGGAATCATGTGTTTTGGAAGGGCATGGACGTCAGTGTGCTGGCCCCAGTCAGAAGGAGCAGCGGTAGAGGGGGAGCTGGGTCCAATCAAGTAGGGTCTTATGTGACATAATTAAGACTCAGCATGTGGTCTGCAGGAAACAGAAGGCCATGAGGATACTTAAGCAAAAACAGGGCATAGTCTGGTTACATGTTGAAAGTGCCATCTTGACTTCCATGTGGAGGATGGGCTGTGAGGTGGGAAAAGGAAGGAGCTGGTGGGGGGAATCCCTCTCTTACATGGCTAGGGGCAATGTAAACCCTCTAGTCTCTGGTCTCAGTCTTCGAAGTGTCTTGCTTTGATTAGCACATGACATAGCTTATCATCTTGAGATCACCTTAACTTTGTGTTTCTGCTTCATCATTGTCCTGCTCTTGGCTTTATTTTCAGAGTTTCCTACCACAGACCCTTCTCTGAAGTGGTGGTTGTGCTTTGCCTCTTGTTTCAGTGGTCTTTGATAACCATGTGTTCCCTGTGGATTGTGATTTTAAAAATAAAACTGTAAGGTCCAGTTGGGTTCTTGTGGTGGTGGCTAGGACTCCACATGCTGAATCAGGCAGAGGGAGACTTTTAGCTCTTCGAGGGTTACAGGCCAGACCAGGGTGATTGGCTTCTGGAGGAGCATCCTCCATCATAGGTCAACTCCAACTCCCAACAGTCCCCTGAGGACTTCTCCTGGAGCAGGGATGAGCTCCCCCAGGTGGATCTCTGTCGGTCTGTGGATGAGAGTCATCTTTGGAGTTTCAAGTTTAGAGGCCAGAGCATCGATCATAGGCTACATATACCTCTGCTGATGACCTGGCTGCTTAGCCAGGGTGAAGAACCTTCTTCTATTGTTAGCAAACAATGTCCTATGTACTTTTGTGGGAGGAAAAAAAAGGATGGAGAGCAGAGTTTTAGGGAAAAATCTCTACAGAGCAATTATACGAGGCTACTTTTCAAAGTTCATAAAAAATGAAATGAAATATATATATATTTTGATGCAAGATTTTGAAAGTCATGCATATGAAAGGGTCTTCCTATACTATATATGTATATAACTGTATACCTAAAAAGTATATATTATGGGAAAAAAACTGCATGGATTTCAAAACTTTTTGCTCCAGAATCAATACTACATTTCCATGAAATAATGAAAAAAGATTTATTTTATTTGAAAGGCAGAGCTGCAGAGGAGAGACCGACAGCTCTTTCATCTGCTGGTTCACTCTGCCAAATGGCTTTACCTACTGGGGCTGGGCCAGGCCAAAGCCAGGAGCCAGGAGCCAGGAGCTTCTTCCAGGTCTCTCATGTGGATGCAGGGACCCAAGGATTTGGGCCATCTTCCACTGTCCTCCCAGGCACATAAGCAGGGAGCTGGATCAGAAGTGGAATAGTCAGGACATGGCACCTGTATGGGATGCTGGGCATCACAGGTGGTGGCTTAACCTGCTGTACACAATGTCAACCCCCAGGAAAAGTATTCTTGCATATATTTATCTATTTGTCCATCTTTGTATCCTAAATGCCTAAATTAGCTGTTTTCATTGTGTGAATCTTCAGAGTTGTCCTTGCATGTAGAAACACACAGAGAGCTATTTGTGGGTGGGACTTGCAGGAGGCTGAGACTACAATCCTCATTGTGTTCTGCCAGTCATGCCTGAATTCCACCCCAAAAGATGAACATTTTACACATCTGACCTTTATAAAAATGCAAACAATGCTGGCAGGGATAATAAATCATTAAGACCACCTGTGGGATTATCAGATCCCTCCTTTCCAAGATGTACGGTGGAGAAGGGTTGAGAGTAAGTAAATAATGCTCCCTTGGTGTTGGGTATCATGGGGAACTGAGATCAGCTTGAGGTTGCATCCATTCCCCAGCAGGGCTCAGCAGACAATCCGGTCAGTGGACATTTTTTAAGTGCAAAACCCTCACCTGTTACCTACTGTGCGTGGGGAAAACTAGTAGTAGCAGCAAAAAGTGTGACCACATCCAAGTACTTGTTCTATTACTCCCATGTATGCAGAGGTAATTAAAATCATTTATACAATTGTCTTTAGAGAGGCAGTGAGCAAACTATGCTTCTACTCAAAGTTGCTGTTATTCGATGGTTTGACAAAGCAGGCCACCACATCTGTTAAAAAATATATATATATTCTTCTGAATTTTTATGAGTTGGACTCATCACATCTCTGCTTTGGCTTAGAAAAACAGCAAAAGCTAGAATATATAACTGGTTTCCATCCCCAGGAGTGGGTACACATATCATATTATGTGATCCTTGGAAAACGTCCCTTGGAAAACCTAGCCACACTTGGATGTTTTCTTATGCTCAAATCAACTCTCTTTGCCAACTGTTGGACTCACTCGCACAGTACAGGTGGTCAAATCAAAATCAGAAATGAACACATGGCAGACTTTTTTTTTTACCTTATCATATGTAGGGCCAAAATTGAAAGATAGCTTTTGTGTATTTATTTTCCACAGAGGCCACACACACATACCAAGTAATATATTCTTTGTTTAGGTATCTTAAGACACACTTAAAATTTTCACTGGGATTTTATATGGAATATTAGTTTTTCTTGGAACTTTTGGCTAATAGCATATTTTTGGAGAAATTCTGAAACCCAAATGATTCAAAGTTGGCTGTCACACCTGCAGTTGTCCAGATAAAAACAAATGATCTGATGTTCTAAGTGTGGAGACAATGGAATAATGGCACAGAAAAACAGAAGCTCACTTTTCAAGGAAATACGCTTGTCCATCTTTGTGTTAGATCCTAGACTGTGCCACGTGAGAGCACCGAGTGAGAACAGCACATGATAGGGAATACTCAGTGGAAGGTGCATGGCACAGTAGGGGAACTGCAAAATAATGACGAAGCAAGGAGGGTGTTTCTGGCTTGCATGAGAGTTTGGTGAGCAGCACCACCATTTTGACGGTTTCAAAGGCTCTTTGGTGGAAGTGCCCTCTTCCCTGGAGACGAGGGCCAGGAACAAAGGCTTAACCGGATCCAGGCACGTGCAGCAGACATTCACAACTGTTGCAATGATGCAGATGTCTCAAAGGCATGCTCTCAAGTTGCAGGCTCCTGATGAGGCTGTCTAGTCTGCGGATTGGGGTGGTACAATCTCTGAAGGATAGCAAGATCCATCAGGACTGAGTCTACCTCAGCTCTGTTACTGCCAGACTTACTTGAACCCGTTTGCATCAGAGCCTTCTCTCATTCCCAAATGGCTGTGTTCTGATTCAATAAATTTTCATCCTTCACATAATACTCCTTATGCAAGTGGTTATGATGTGATGGTATATTTGGATACATCGCCTTTAAGTAACAATTTCAATTTTGCTTTTGTCTTGTGGGACGAATCTCACAATTTTCAGGTCACCTTGGGTACAATATGAGTATTCTGATGTGGGAAGGCTAGAGAAGTCTTGGGAAGACCAATGTGCCCTGAGTTTTATGTGAAATTATCAGAAAGGTTTTTTTTTTTTTTAATTTCTTGCAGCTGTACTGATCAATTAAGGCCCTACAGGAGTATATATTTCAATATTTCAATTGACTGGCTATTTCTGATGAGGCAAACATTGAAGAATCAACATTTTTCTTTCTGGAAAATAATGCTTAATTTATAATTCCTCATTACTGCTAAAAATAATAGTGATACATTCTACATGATATGCAAAATACAATGTGTGATTCAAAAAGTCAGTTTGTTTAGTTCGTAAGACAAATGAGGCATAAAATTATACAAAAACTGTCTTTTAAGAAGTTTAGGGGCTGGTGGAGGAGGGGGATACAACTCATACAGAAGTGACGACAGCACGAGATGGAGAATGTGAACTGATATTTCAGTTCCGAAAGGAGAGCTTTTCGGGATGGGAAGGTTAATGGAATGGGTGGCTACTGCATGGGGCCTGAGGGGTGTGTGGAATTGATCTCCTCCGATGACAGGATTGAGCTTTGAGCGCTGACAGCCACTGCAGGGAAACAGAATTCAAGAAGTTGCATCTTCCACTACACAAGGGGAAGTCATGGGGAATAATCTTCAGAATTAGATTATGCAAGGGCTGGGAAGCCGTGCTGATGAACTTGGACCATGTTGCTTAGCACATGGGTGAGCCAGTGAATACTTATGAGTAGATCAAGGGACAGAGACTTTATTTTTGGAAAATGAACTGGAAGTGATGGGTAGGATTGGCTCGTGTGGGAGAGGAAAGGGGTTAGTGAGACATTCTAAGGAGACTTGCTCCTATCTGAGACCCCAGATAGCAGAAGAGGAGCCAGATGTAGGAGAGTGGTGCACAGGCACTCAGCACAGGGTGGGTGTGTCAGACACTGTGAAATCACACTGAAGTCGATGGGAGGGTCAGCCTGAGATGAGGAAAGAAGATGTAACTATAACTTAGCAGGCTTAGAGAGGCAGATGTTTAATTCTGCTGTAACTCCCCAGAGAGGGTGGTATGGCATAAAAGCTGACCCACAGGTGGTCAGTGGAAAGTGGGGGTCTGACCAAATAAATGAGGGTGATCTACAAGGGAGTCTCAGCTAACCGATGAGAAGACTAAGGTAAGAAATGCATAATGTATGTGATATTTTGTAAGTTACTTAAGCTTTTCAAAACAGAAACAAGCTGTTTTTAAAATTATATTTATTTCCCTAAAAGAGAAAAATTTAGTCTTGGGGATACCTCGTTTTTGGCAAAATTCTTGTAACAGAGAATTGCTTCTAAGAGAGGATTTCCTATGCTAGCCCTCCTCTTTACTTCACTTTGTTTTAGCAATGAAATGAATAGTAAGCAAGGTCGGTAACAAAATATTTGTGCTCTTTAATAACATTCTGATAAGCATATTTTCAGCCAAAAATGGATACATCTTTAAATGAACCAGAGAAAACTGTAACATTTTCTTAGGATTCAAGAAGCCAGCATTTTGAATTGCTTGTCATCAATTGCGAGTTCCTCAGCTACCTAACAGGAGCCAACAGCATGAAAAGAAAGGCAGATCTGTGCTCAGCCCTCTGTGGCTAGTGTAGACCTAAAGCACCAAGGTCTTCTCCCCAGAGATGAAAACTCTTTGCTGCATTTGATGTCCACTGCTCATCTCTTTCTCACTCCGTTCTCATTGACTTAATGTCCTGGGAAACCAGGAAAATAACCAATCCTCCCATCTATGTGGCGTGAGTCCTGAAGCCAGAGTGACTTCATGAGAATGTGAATCTTGAACAATGTATCTCGAATACTGTGTAACGTGAAAGAAAAGTGAGCCACTCTATTCCTTTTTGGACAACTGTACGTTTTCAACAGTTTTTCTGCACAGGATCACCTCAAAAGGCTTCTCTAATTAGTCAAAGAATCTTTCCTGCCGGGGGTGACACTTTCGCAGACATGATGTCACCTTCCAAAATTTCTTGGCTCACTAAAGGAAATATGAAACATGTTGACGTTATGTTGAAGATTAATTGGGTTCTAATTTTTAATTTTGGAAATCTTCTTGGTCCTTTTGAGTGACAGCTGAGATCAAACTTGTGAATATATTGGAATAAATTACCTAAGGGGATACTCTCCTTAGGGAATTTGCAATCTTAATAGAGATGTCATACAAATATGAGACGGTTAGTAGACTTTTTATGGCAGGCACTCAGAGTTCTGTGTCAGGGTTTGCTAAAAGAAGAGAGCAAACTAAATTCAGATAAAATTAAACTATTTCAGTGTTTTTGATTCTAACACTATTGAATTTTACAGAATATCTCAAGTTGCTGGAAGGCTTTTAAAAATTATCTGTCTGTGTGATTTATTGTGACTTTTCAAATTTAAAGGTTTTTTTTTACATTAATTCAAAATAGGATGGTGGACATTTTCTATTTTTAAACAAGTCATTAACTATGAGTTAATGTAATAATTACTAATGTACTTGTTTGGAAATTAAGCCATATAATTTTAATTTAAATTGATTTTAGTTTTTTTTCACATGTAAGTAAAATTTCCAAAATATGTATAAAACAATTTAATTGCTTGGAACGGAAAGCTAACGTACCTTAATATTACTTAGTTCTAAATTCTATCTTAGCAACATATAGTGTTAAATGTATTTCATTCTGAGGAAACAAACCAGAACATGCTTTCATAAGATGTTTTATCCTCATATTTGTTGCAAAACATCTATTAATATTGGGAAAAATCTCTCTCTACCTAATTTTAACAATAAGTTTTAGGACTTGAAATAGTTTTTCTCATAGATAAGGTACTAAGTATATCTAAGAATATTAAAAGATGATTGCTGATAGTTCTAACATGAGAATGTCATCTTGGGGAGTCCAACAGGAGAGGGGAGCCCAGTGTTTGGAAGAGAAGGTTAGATTTAGAAACTGAAGGAAGGACCGACGCTGTGGCTCACTTGGTTAATCCTCTGCCTGCGGCACCGGCATCCCATATGGGCGCCAGGTTCTAGTACCAGTTGCTCCTTTTCCAGTCCAGCTCTCTGCTGTGGCCTGGGAGGGCAGTGGAGGATGGCCCCAGTGCTAGGGCCCTTGTACCCACATGGGAGACCAGGAAGAAGCACCTGGCTCCTGGCTTCAGATTGGAATAACTTCAGCTGTAGCGGCCATTTGAGGGGTGAACCAATGGAAGGAAGACTTTTCTCTCTGTCTCTCTCTCTTACTGTCTAACTCTATCTGTCAAATAAATAAATAATAATAATAAAAAGAAATTGAAGGAAGTTAGCACCAAGACCCTTTAATTTGTTAGGATGCACAAAATCTCCAGGTTGGAGTGTGCAGTCAGGGTCATAGAAGGTCAATCACCATCTGTGAAGTAGGCCACCAATTTGGGTTCAAGATAGAGATAGAAGCCCTGGTCTTCTATCTAACTGGTGTGGAAGCTGAGTGCCTTGCAATGTAGGGTCTGAGTCCTTTAAATCCCCTTGCCTAAGCCCTTGGAGACTGCAGCTACACATGTATATTGATTGAGGATGAAGGGATCCTACAAATGTGAAAAGAAGGGATAGGAATGCCAACCTTCACATAAAGTTTTAAACCAATTAGGCCTAGGTTGGAAAATCTAATGAATGAAAAGGTCATCCAGTGAACGGCTGCACAAAACACGCAGGGGTGAGATGAGAGACATTGAACTGTTTCTGCTGTGAGCGAGAGTGATGCCTGACCTTAAAACCATGACACAGGCACCGACACTGCCAGAGCCTGAGGTGTCAGGCCAGACTCCACAGGACCTTGGAGACAAAGTGAGGAGTTTGCATTCAATCCCAGGCTTGAGAGAAAGACTTCAAAGGTGTAAACAGGGGGTGATCCAGATAGGTTTTCAGTCTCCATGACTTCCAGGTAGATGGGCAGAGAAGGAGTCAGCGGTGGAATTGTCTACAACAGCCAGGTGGCCAGGACCACTTGAGGTGAGACATGATGAGAGCTGGGAGCAGATGGGAGTGCTGGATGAGAGAAGAGGAGAGTATGAGCCCAAGATGTCTTTTCAAGGTGATGCCTGAAGAGTTTGCTGAAGAAGGGAATGGAAGTTGAGGGAGAGAAAGATGTCCAACATGACTTCAGGTCTCCACCTTGAGTACACGGACAGACACTGAGGATGCACCTCATTTTCAGGTTCTGCAATTTGATAACTGGGTTTTGATCCTCTGAATTTACCATTTCAATTTTTTTGGTTACTGTATTCCTGTGAAAATTCAGATGCCATCAGTCAATACTACCCATTCATCTGGCCACCCTACATATGTTACCAGAGTGAGAACCCAGGCATAGCTTCAAGTCATCTTTCTTAGGGAATATGTAGACATTTTGTCCCACTGTCCACAGCTACTATTGGATATTTTTACCTTTCTTTCCAAAGTGTAGTTTGTCTTACTAGTGAAGAAAGATGGCATGTGGCATGAAAGTGTTACAAACAATGAGATCTTTGGCAGATCTGGGTGCACACGTGTGGAGTGCAGTGTTGAGATCAAGACACTGAAGCAGGTATGTGTGCATGTGTGTGTCCAAAACCAAATCTGGAATGTCTTGAAGAAAACTTGGGAGTTGGTGATAAAGAAATCTGACTCTGGACTATGAACAGGGTAGCAAGCATGATGACAGAGCATGCATGAATGGAAGAACCACGCTAGGAGACACACACAAAGACTCCTTTACTGTCTTTGCAACGCAGACTTTGAATCAGGGACAGAGCTGGCTTCCGGTCCCAACTCTGCCTTTCAGTGTTAGCCTTGCAGCCTCTGGAAAATCATTCCTCTTTCTGAGTTTCAGTTTCTTTATTTGTAAAAGGTGTAAAGTAATTGCAGAATCACTGTAAGATTTAGAAGTACTCAATTCAAAGTGCCTAACACATCTGTGTTGCCAAAGTAATTTCTTTTTATTAAAATCTTTAATAAGATTATTCATTCACCTATTATTGTATTCAATGACCTGTTTGAGTATTACTGGCAGCTACTGTGGACCAAGCCAGTTGCTGGGATACAGGATGAATCAAACTAGCTCTGTCTTGGCCTAATATCCTCTAATAAATTCTAAACTTAGGATACACTGTGCTATTGGAATGAAAACTTAAAAATATTAAAGCATGGTTTGACAAGGCATGAGGAAGGACTGGAAGTTCATTTGAGCATTATTTGAGGCAGAGAAAGTTGTGAGAAAGGTAAGCTGTAAAATGAGGGCAGGAAATGAGCAACATGAAGGTAAGAAGTGACATCATTTTGCAGGAAATGATGAGTGTGTGTACACCATACAGTGTGTGTGAGCGGGAAAGAGATGGTGGTTGAAATCTAAAAGGCTGTGAGCAGTGTGGACCTGGTGTGGTAAGGAGAAGAAGACAAATATCTGTAAACCAAGTTTCAAATGTGCAGCTTACACTTGTATACTCCTGTACAAGAAATCTGGGCATTTTTAGATAGAGAGGATGTGTGTTAAATGGCTAGGATGTATGTTTAAAATGCCTCTTACTCTGGTAATAGTGTTTATAAAAATAATCTTACTGAGGCATACTTGACATTCACTGGAGTACACGTATTTAAAGTGTGCAATATGGTAAATTGTGAAATACAGGTAAACCCAGGGGAACATCATCACAACGAAGCCAGAGGGCACAACTATGGCCTCCAAGAGCCTTCCTGTCCCTTCCTGTAATGCCTCCCTCCAAGGGTAAATACGGACTTGCTTCTTGTCACTATAGGTTAGTGTGCATTGTCCGCACTTTTATGTTCATGGTTCAATTCAGTGTGTCTTCTGTTTCCTGTGGGACTTCTGTCAGTTGGCACAGACGTTTGAGGCACATCCAAGTTGTTGTGTTTATCAATCTTTAGTCCTCTATTAGTGCTGAGTAGTGGTCCAGCGGATGGGTGCACTACAATTACTCGTCTGTCCCCAGGCTGATGGGCGTTTGGCTTGTTTCCAATTTGGAGTCAGCCATTACTCCCGTTTGCTTCCATTGATCAGTTCTCAGTCCCAGGGTCACTGTGAACCTCAGAAAAGACAAGATGCGTCTTTGAGTGCATTTCCCCTGGAACACCGTTCAAAGGATGCAGTGGGCAGTTATAGTGTGGCAACGTTAGTGAGCTGATGATTTGATTATCTTATCATCTTACATTTCTTATGGACATGAAGTGTTGCACAGTAGGAATGTATACAGCCAGGACCTGTCAGAACTAGGCCACAGAGAAGCACTGGACGTCCTTGTACCCCACCGTGTGAAAGGCCTTCCCACAGTGGGAAACGTTACACTGCTATCACCAAGCTTTCCCAGACACCAAAGGCAAACTTAGAGTCGCGGAATCACTTTATGCTGCCTTCTCTCAAGCCTTGTTCTATTTTGGCAATTTATAAAAAGTGAATTCTGGCTTAATTGACAGTGTCAGTGTCCTTTTAACTTATCGTCCATCAGCAAGGCAGTGAAGAAGGCTCATCCATGTGACCATGACCTAGAATGGCAGGCCCCTGGCTCTGCCCTGTTTCACGTGTATTATGCAAACACAGGAGTCCTATCAGCTTCAAAGCAAAAATGTTCTTGAAGGCCTTTTTTTAAAATTAAAACTTCTAGATAGTGATCAAAACTTAAAATTCCTTTTAGAAATGTAATGTCAAAAACATAAACCAATACAGTAAGACAGTTTATTTATTAAAAAGCATATCTCACTTATATTGCAGTAAAATCATCACCAAAAAGAATGTTATACTAAAATACACTCATATTTTCCATCTTTACAGCTAAGTATCCATTCTGGAGCATCATTAGTGTTCTGAGATGCTTTGTCAATATCTGTTTGTTATTAGAGTGAAAACAAAAGGAGGAAGGTGTTTAAATGGTAGAGTTAGAGCAGGACAATGTACACCCAGCAACAAAGTCTCCTAGAAAATGCCCATGAGCTGTCAGTCTTTTCTTGGGAAGTTGTGGTATTAATTTTCATCTTGTTCATTTTGTACAACTCAATAAACTACTTCAAGTAAATGGATACAATTAAAAATCATTTCTAGGATTATATTTAGTGGCATAAGAGCAATGATGAGTCCCTTCCATTAAGATCCAGGGGTGCGGAGAATATATTAGCTTACTGTTGCCAGTGCCATGGATCAGCATGAGGCAGGACCAAGGAGAATGGAGCTGTTTACCCATCCCATCCTAATTGGCCCCCTTAGGCTGTTGCCAACAGAACTGGCTTTCTGATTCTAATGAGTAATGAAAGCACTCAACATCTCATGCCAGTATCTGAACGGTGGCCCAGCCTGGTCTCTGCCAGTGGAAGCAGTGGTGTTGTTTAATAATGATGAGCACTACTCTGAAATTAACTCAGCAATCACAACTTGCTTCTAGCCACTTAGTGTCACAGATAGTAGCAAATGTGGAAATTTATTATGAAAATATTCAAGTAAGCGACTTAAAAAAGTTACTCAAGGCTTCTTATTTAGCATATTTTATCCGGTGAACATGACAAATAATTGCATCCAGATAGGAGAAAGAGGATCTACAGATGTAGATTTTGCTTTTGCTGGAAGTATGGCAAGAATACTTGTGAGATGACCCCTGTGTTCTTCCTCGCCATTGCCTACACATTACAAAACAAGGGAGGTGTCTCTGGAGACATGGCCTCGACTCCCTGCCATGTTGCAGCATGGAGAGCTGGGTGGCTTGGAGAGCTGCTCTTGAAATGCAACATCCAACTGCTCGCGTCCTGCTCTGTCAGCGTTGTCATGGTTTAGCTCACGTATCTGCTGCTAGTCGGCTTGAAATTCTCACAGTGCAGCATGGCCAGTGCTCAAGCCACATGACCCACACAATCATCGGCTTCTTGAACTTCAAACTACCTTTCTCTACACTTTCCTTTAGGAAAACCAAGATGTTGCCATTATCTGGAACCACTGGGCTTTAGAATGTTCTAGCCACAGTTGCTCAATTCTCTTCTTTTGTAAACCTGTTCTTCAATTTCAAGACTTCCTAAATGTTGACCACCCCATCAATGCTCCTACTATTCCCAATTCCCTTCTCAGTCTCCATTTGCCACTGATGCCCTAGAAAATATTTTCAGCTTCACACTCATTAGAATACTCCCTTTCCTCACTCCAATTGTATTATCTTTTAAAAATCAATATTAAAACCAATGCAAATAGTCTGTCCTCTATTTTGTTCCTGGTTGAAAAAAATCTTTTTAGTGGAGACTCCTGAGCTTAGACAAACATCCTTGCTTGAAAAACAAATTCTGGGGCTGGTGCTGTGGTATAGCAGGTAAAGCTGCTGTCTGCAGTGCCGGCATCCCCAGTGGGTACCGGATCAAGTCCTGGCTGCTTCACTTCTAATCCAGCTCTCTGCTATGGCCTGGGAAAACAGTAGAATATGGCCCAAGTACTTGGTCCCCTGAACCCATGTGGGAGACCGGGAAGAAGCTCCTGGCTCCTGGCTTTGGATTGGCACAGCTCTGGCTGTTGCAGCTGATTGGGGAGTGACCCAGCAGATAGAAGACTCTCTCTCTTTCTCTTTGCCTCTCCTCTCTCTGTATAACTCTGACTACAACAAGATATCTCTACACATTCTAGGGAATGGCAAAACTTTGAAAAAGGTTGACATCCATGGAGGGCAGTGAGGATCTGGAGAACACATTGCTTGTGGTGATGTTAATGGAAGCAAACATCTGTGAAAACTGGCTTGTAGTCTCTTTAAAAATTAACCATCCACATGCTCCATGATCTAGAAACTGTTTTCCAAGTATTTGTTTTAGAATAATGAAAATTTCTGAGAATAAGAAGTTTGCACACGTATGTATCTAGCAGCTTTGTTTATAGCAGTAAAAATGTACAGACAACTCAGCAAGATCATGGATAAACTGATTTGGTCTGTCAGTGGAGTGTGTAGATCCCTGGTCTAGAAAGGATCAAATGACTGAGTCATTTATACATCTTAAACATACTCTGGTGCAGTGAGGAGGCTGGATGTAGAAGAGAATGTGTTGTATGATCGCGTCTGTCTGAAGTTCTAGAAGAAGTGAAGGCAATCACAGCAACAACCTGCTGTTAACAGTGGTTTCCTCTGCAGTGAGGGGGAAGAAAATACAAGAGAGTTTGTGCAGTGTTAGGAATCTATGCAACTGGATCGGGATGTTCTCACATGGATGAGTGCATCAGTGGAAACTGCAGAGTGTACATTAAGAGCTGCACAGTCCATGAGTTGTTCAGTCAATAGGAATTCCTCCCATTCATCCACGTGCTTCTATTCCTTCTATGTTGCTCATCTATGCCATCTTTAGGGCCTTCCTTTACCTCTGTTTATAGATATGGATGAACATCTTCCTTTAAAGATATTACCATTTGGCCCTGCCTTCTCATAAAACCTTTTAATTCACATTTTTGTAAACTTTTTAAACATCACAATATCAATTTGCTTTACTTAAAAACTTCTACTATTGTTATAACTTATTGCAATAAGGTATTACTAGCAACACTCCATTAAGTCTGCTTTGAACAGTATTGCTAAGAATCTCATAATTTATGCATTTATATTTCTTCCTAATGCTCTTCTTTGTTGATCTTCATGCTATCTGATATCTTTGACTACAATGTTTTTTACTTTTAAAGAATTCTTTATTTATTTGAAAGGCAAAATTACACAGAGAGAGGTTGTTTTCTATCTGCTGGTTCACTCCCTAGAAGGCCGCAAAGACCAGAGCTGGACCACTTTGAAGCCAAGAGCCAGGAGCTTATTCTGAGTTTTTGGGCCATATTCGACTGCTTTTTTTTAACTTCTACTTAGTAAATATAATTTTCCAAAGTACAGTTTATGGATTACAATGGCTTCCCCCCCCATAACTTCCCTCCCACCTGCACCCCTCCCATCTCCCGCTCCCTCTCCCATTCCATTCACATCAAGATTCATTTTTCAATTCTCTTTATATACAGAAGATTGATTTAGTATATATCAAGTAAAGATTTCATCAGTTTGCACCCACACAGAACATAAAGTGTAAAATACTGTTTGAGTACTAGTTATAGCATTAATTCATATTGGACAACACATTAAGGACAGATATCCCACATGAGGAGTGACTCCTGTTGTTGACTTAATTTGACACTCTTGTTTATGGCATCAGAAATTTTCCTAGGCTCTAGTCATGAGTTTCCAAGGCTATGGAAGCCTTTTAAAAAGTGTGTCCTCCCTGCCCCATCAACTCAGGACCCCCTCTCATCTTTCTTTCCAGTGGCCTTGCAGTTACTGCTGATGTAGAAAACAATCAATAAAGCCCCAAATCCCATCTTCCTGAGCTGTGATACCTCTCCTTTTACTGCACTGCAAGATACTCAGCCAATCAGCTGCTTTCACTGCTATCCAGAACATATCACTCAAAAGGGCTTCCTGGTTTGCCGCAGGGGAGTCTGCACTGCTTGGCTTGCTCACCCTTATTCGCTTGCTGAACTGAGGCCCTCCCAGGTCTTTTCCTCCTCTGCTCTTTCTCTTGTCCAGGCTACACCAACAGAACCAACAGAACTGTCTTCTTTTGCATAGCTAACTTTTGTTATTATGATTTCTTTCCAAAACCCTTTAATGGTTGTTCATTCATGACATGACAAAATCCCATTTGCTTAGCATCCCAAGTAAATATTTTAATGGGGTCCTCATGAATGTTGGCCAAATATTGCTTATTGTCCTCCTCAGTTACCCTTCCTTCTCTGTCTGTTGCATTGGGTTCCTATGAGATGACTGGAGATTACTCTTTAGCTTTAGGAAGCTGGGGCTGAACCAGCTGTTAGGGTTGGGCATATCCACTTCTGCCTTCTGCTATGTTTGCAAAATCCCCCCAGGAGCTTGTGGCAGCACTTGTCCTCTTTGAGTAGAGCCGCATCTTCATTTGTTTTGGCTTTTGACTGCACTGGATTGGGGTTGTGTTGCTGTGAGTGTCTGTAACCGTTCTTCAAGTCCAAGGGAGTGGAGATCACCGAGATGCCACTTAAAGCTTTGTTTCAACTAGATGACACAACACACATGCCCACACTGTTCGTCAAAGTATGTTTTCCTGAGCAGTATCTGTCTTAATAGAGGGAGCCCTCCTACTGTGTCCTAACTCACATCCCATGATCAAGTCTGACCAAAGTTGTCAATGTGCCAATCAGTGGCACATTTCAGTCTCTTAGTGTGGAATTCCCTTCTCTGCCATATGACCTTTCACTCATCCTGGGAAACATGTTCAACCAAGGCTTCATAGTCTTTGAGATACACATATACGTACATATATGTACATTTATATGCATATATACACCATATGTCCACATATATGTGTGTTTCCATATAAATATATATGCATGGACCTACAAGCACACATACTTGTATTATCTTTGTCTCTTGATTGCCAATATTTATCTGTTTTTCAATTCTCTAAAAATTGAGTATCTTGTCTACAAGATGTATAGCTTCTTCCTTCTTACCTGACATAGTTATCAGTACCTGTTTGTGGAATGTAACAGAGGAAGAAGAACTGTGAATTAAACTCTCTTGGGTTGTGCATTTTTTTAATCTGTATTTATTCTTGAGAAATGCATAATTACTATCTATCATGAACAGTGAGTATGTTGTTGGTTATAATGGTTTAGTCTGATGGTCTTAAACAACCTTTAATTTATCATGACTATTATTGAATTCTATTTGTACTTCATAGCGAATGTTTATTTGCTTAATGTATATAAAATTTGCACATATTGTCATTTACATTGTGTTTGAATTTCAGATGAAGAAACTGAACTCTCAAAAATGTCTCTGCTACTCACACTTCCAGGTTCTGAGGAGTAAAACACACAAAATTATCTACCTTCATCGATTTTTTAAAGATTTATTTTATTATTTATTTGAAAGTCAGTGTTACACAGAGAGAGGAGAGGAGGAGAGGCAGAGAGAGAGAGAGAGAGAGAGAGAGAGAGAGGTCTTCCATCCGATGGTTCACTCCCCTTTGGCTGCAATGGCTGGAGTTGCACAGATCCGAAGCCAGGAACCAGGGGCTTCTACTGGGTTTCCCATGTGGGTGCTGGGGGACCAAGGACTTGGGCCATCCTCTGCTTTCCCAGGCCATAACAGAGAGCTGGATCAGAAGCAGAGCAGCCGGGACAAGAACTGGTGCCCATATGGGATGCTGGCACTGCAGGCGGCAGCTTTACCACTACCCCACACCACCAGCCCCCTACTTCCATCGATTTCATATTCCAATAAGGGTTATGTCAGACTTGCAAATAACTGAAGTTAGCTAAATACTGATATATAGGCTGGTCAGGTAGCAACTTTTAAAATATTTTAAAAAATATATTCTGTGAAAGATATCTACCCTCAAGATTAAAAAAAAATAACTTTAAAATGTCCGTGATACATATAACATACCAAAGTGATTTTTAAAATATGAATTTTAAGGTAAAATATACCAATGTTTTATGATCAAAAATGTTTTAAAAGTCGCTTATTATAGGAACTTTGACAATGGCTAACAAAAGAACCAAGAGGCTTGAGGATTTGCTCCAGCAGTTAAGGAGCTTGGGATGCCCACATTCCATAGTGGAGCGCCTGGATCTGAGTCCTGGCTTACTCCCATTTCAGCTTCCTGTTAGTGCATGGCATGGGAGGAAGCAAGTGAGGGCTCAAGTCTTTGATTCCTTGATAGTCACATGGGAGGCCTGGCTTTAGTGCCTGATTCCCAGCTTCTGCTTGGCCTAGCTCCAGCTGTTGCAGGCATGTGGGGCGTGAACCAGAGGGTGGAAGATCTTTGTCTCTCTCTGTATCTCTGTGTCTCTGTCTTTCAAAACAAATTAAACAAACAAGCAAGCAAACATATAAATAAATAGAGCCCCCTGACTTCCATTGGATACAGACTAAGAGTGCACAGCTGGATAGAGGCTTTGAGGAGTCCCCTCTCCCATCATTATCAGAACTTTCTTCTGCAGCTGGTGTTGTGACCTAAAAGTTAAGCCTCCTCCTGGGATGCTGGCATCCCTTTTGGGTGCTGGTTTGAGACCTGACTGCTCCACTCTCAATCTAGCCCCCTGTTCACGTGCCTGGAAAAGCAGTAGAAAATGGCCCAAGAGCTCGGGCATCTGTACCCACGTGGGATTCCTGGAAGAAGCTCTGAGCTCCTGGCGTCAGCCTGGCCCAGTCCCAGCCATTGTAGCCATTTGGGGAGTGAATCAGAAGAGGGAAGATCTCTGTCCCTCTCTCTCTGTCTCTCTCTCTCTTTGTTTCTCCTCCCCTCTCTCTGTAACTGCCTTTCAAATGAAGTTTTAAAAGCTATTTTTTTTAAAAAGAGCTTTTTGTTATCTTACAAGGCAAAGTATTCCCAGAAGTTATGACTTACTTCTTGAACATATTGTTGGAAAAATTCATGGTGCATGACATGAGTGGATCTTTTCCCACATTCTTTCAATGCATAATATAATGTACCATTCTTCTACCTTTTCCTTGTTCTCTAGTTTCTTGTTCCAATTCCCTCCCCACCAGTGTGTCCACTCATGAGTCATTATGACCTTCCAAAGACCTACTCTTTCTTCTAGGCAACCAGGAAATTCCAAATCTCTATGAAATCACATATTTACTCAACAAAAAAAAATTCTGTTTTCATCTGCCAAATAACCGCATAACTAACTACTGTACCATTTGTTTATATGCACATGTGTCCTTCCAGACTAGAGTATGACCATGACTTTCCACCACAAGACATTGTTGCTGATAGTTTGTTCTGGATGAACTCACCTGATACAACTCACCTGATACATACAAGTGAACAAACAAATGCTTTATGCAAGGATACTGTAGGAAAACATATCTCATACTTCCACAAAGCAGAGCTCGAGGAAGTCATGGTAAGACCACAGGCTAAGAGAAAGCATAAATTTGTACTGTTCACAAAATATGTTGAGTGACAGGATTCATGGGAATGAAGAACATCTTGGCAATGCAAAACTGGAGATTTGATATTTCTGTAAAAACAGTAAAGAACAAAGACAACAAGATCAAGGAAATAGCATTATAAATGCCTCCATAATGCCAGAATGTATTGGGAAATACTGTAAGCCCTTCATATATATTATTTAATACTCACTGTAACCGATACAATGGTAGGCACTATTATTTAACATATTTATAAGAATCAAGCAAAAGCACATTTAAATTTTTTTTAATATCAAGAGAACAGATTTCATAGATACAATTCTAAGATAACCGTACTTTCTTTCCTTCCTCTCTACCTCAAACTCCTCTCCTTCTTTTTTTCTTTTAATTTTTGCAGTAACTTTTTTGTATTTCATATATAGTTTTTTTAAAAAGATTTTATTTATTTATTTGAGAGGCAGAGTTATAGACAGTGAGAGGGAGAGACAGAGAGAAAGGTCTTCCTTCCATTGGTTCACCTCCCAAATGGCTGCAATGGCCGGAGCTGCACCGAACCGAAGCAAGGAGCCAGGTGCTTCCTCCCGATCTCCCATGTGGGTGCAGGGGTCCAGGCACTTGGGCCATCTTTTTTACTGCTTTATCAGTCCATAGCTGAGAGCTGGATTGGAAGAGGAACAGCTGGGTCTAGAACCAGCGCCTATATGGGCTGTTGGCTCCACAGGCAGAGGATTAACCCACTGTGCTATGGCGCCGGCCCTCATACATAGTTTTAAGAGCATAATGATACATCCCACCAAACCTTCCCACCTCCTTCCCTCACTCCCACCATTCCTCCTCCTCATTTTTCTGTTTTTCACAAAAGCACATTTAAAAAACTTACCAAAGTTCAAAATTATGATTTCGGTTCAGGTAATCTGAATTCAGAGTGTAAGTTCTTACACATTGTTCTATGTGCCAGAAAAAAAAAAATGATACGTATTTGAACATAGATTTACAAATAGCTTTAAGGAGAGAAAAGTTTTAAGTATGAAAGGCATAAAGGAAAAATATCATATATGAGAATATAACTGATATTTTTTAAAATAGTAAAATATTTATAGTTATTATTCAAGAAAACTTTCCAAAAATGAGAGACCATTTGACTCTACATTGAATATACACCTGAATTATGAGAAAACAATTGAAATAATGTTCAAATGTAGGTTTATTCCAATATATTCTTGGGCATAAAAAGTATGTAATACATACAGAATGAAAATGAAGAGGAAAATTCTGATTGACTAAAGAGTTTTTCACTACTGCATTTAGTGACAAAAAAGGGTAGAACTTTGCTTTTAATGTCCTGAAGAAAATAGAGGCTCAAGAATTTTCTACTAAGTCAAATTGTCTTTTAAGTAGACTGGTGGTAAAAAGGCATTTTTGGATATAGACATGGAGACAGAGAATGTAATTCCCATGGGGATGATACTTTCTATGAATACATAATTAACCAAGAAATATAGAAAGAAGTTGGCAAACTATGTGAGTCAAGCCTTTTCCTCTACATATTGACTGGGATTCCATATCATGTATTTTTGTATAAATTTGTTCTTAAAGCTTTACCGATAATTTCCAGATTGTTTTTATTTGAATGGGTGGTGGTGGAGGTGATAACTTAAAAGTTTGTAATATTAGCATTGTCATTTAACAGGATCAGCCACTCTCTCCTTTTGCTGATATGGGAGGACTGTGTACACAGGCCACAATTAGATTCATCCACCACCTCGCTTTGCTCTCTGTGTTGTGCTTTTTTCTTTTGGGGCAACTGCTGATGATTTTACTCCTATTTCCTGATGAAAGGAACATATTCCTAGTAGTGGATCTTGAATGGTATAACATGGAACAGAGACCCTCAAAACCAAGATGTACATTTTTTTAAAAAAGATTTATTTACTTATTTTGAAAGAGTTACACAGAGAGAGGAGAGGCAGAGAGAGAAAGAGAGGTCTTCCATCCAATGATTCACTCCCCAGTTGGCCGCAATGGCCAGATCTGTGCCTATCCAAAGCCAGGAGCCAGGAGCTTCTTCTGGGTCTCCCATGTTGGGGGCAGGGGCCCAAGGACTTGGGCCATCTTCCACTGCTTTCCCAGGCCATAGCAGTGAGATGGATCAGAAGTTGAGCAGCTGGGACTCAAACTGGTGCCCATATGGGATGCCGGCGCTTCAGGCAAGGGTGTTAACCTGCTGTACCACAGCAGACGTGCATTTAATGTGAGCAGGACATAAGAGTGTGTGCCTCTTGTCTTTGGCAACAAGATGGCTGCAGCTGGAATCTATTATGCTTAGTAAAATAAGCTAGTCTCAGAGAGACAAATATCATCTTTTCTCTGATATGTGGCAGTTAATATAGAATGAAAAAAGTATAGGAATGAAACAGACATTTTGAGGTATGATTGTACTTGTGTGGAACTGTAGTCTTCCTACTTTTTACTTGTTGAGTATTACGGTTAGTGGTGAATTAAGCCTGTGAATGGGGAGGGGATTAAAATTATGTCTTTTCCAAAACTGATGAAAAACAGAGAGGGTAGGGAGGAAAGGAAATGGACCGCATGGGGGAAAGGAGGGAAGTGTGGTTGTCTTCATGGAACTGTACCTATGGAACGTGTGAAATCTGTTCTCTTTATTTATTTATTTATTTTTGATAGGCAGAGTGGACAGTGAGAGAGAGAGAGAGAGACAGAGACAGAGACAGAGAGAAAGGTCTTCCTTTTCCGTTGGTTCACCCCCCAATGGCTGCTGCAGTTGGTGCATTGCGGCTGGCGCACCGTGCTGATCCGCAGCCAGGAGCCAGGTGCTTCTCCTGGTCTCCTATGCGGGTGCAGGACCCAAGCACTTGGGCCATTCTCCACTGCCCTCCGAGGCCACAACAGAGAGCTAGACTGGAAGAGGAGCAACCGGGAAAGAATCTGGCGCCCCAACCGGGACTAGAACCTGGGGTGCCAGCGACGCAGGCAGAGCATTAGCCTATTGAGCCGTGGTGTCAGCCCTGTTCTCTTTATATTAATAAAGAAGAAACAGGAAAGAAGAGTGTGTGCATTTAAGTACAGAAACTGCAGTAGTGTTGGCTAGGAATTGTTTTCGTCAGTATGTACATAACTGAGCTGTCCAAAAAATAGGATGCATGTGAAGCAAAATGAATGCGAAATCTTAGAATTACCCATTTCCGCTCCAGCTGTTTACTCTGTTCCAGGTGTCTCATTTCACACTTCACTTATTTTTTCTCTTAAATTTTGTAATCATCAGTGCTGTAGATTTAGCTGTTGTAAAAATATCTTTGTCCTTCATTCTCATATTCAATTAATTTATATCATGTTGAGTTAAATTACATGCTTGCACTAACAAATATAACTTACTTTAATAACAAACACAACTGACTCTTAGTAGATAGACAGTGGAGAGGAAAACAGGCTCACCAGAGAAAAAACCATTATTGGCAAGTAATCAACAATAGTATATGCTGGTGTGTTTTATAAAGAGGAGGGGAAGTTGGTTAGTCAGTTTCATCAGTAAATGAGAGTTGAGCAAGACAGTTTTTACTATAAATATTCACTCTATAACACCCTGTAGGCACTTTCAAATAATAGATATATTTTGTGTACTTAACCACACATATATGTATAGCCATCTTCATGTATCTACCTTGGCATGTGTGTGTGCGTGTGTGTGTGTACATGTGCACATAATACCTAGTATGTAGGGAAGCATTAGCATAGCAGTTAAATGCTGTTAAGATTCTCCTGTCCCACATTGGACCTGGATTTGATACCCAGATCTGGCTCTTAAGTCCAGCTTCTTGCCAATGTGTACCCTGGGAGGCAGCGGGGATATAGAACCAGTGGTTGGGTCACTGACACCCATAGAGGAGACTAGATTGAATTCAGAGTTCCTGAGTTTGGCTCAGCCCAGCTCCCACTATTGTGGGTATTTGAGGAGTGAACCAGTGGATGGGAGCTCTATGTGTCTGTCTATCTGACTCTCAAAAAAGTAAAAAGTTAATCTGTTTATAGTTATCTCTCACAGTGGCATTAACTCCAAAAAGATAATACATAGATAAATCTTTTGATGTTTTTAATGGATTTGCCGCCCAAATGTCACTTTTACATAGTAAAATTTTAAAATTCAGTATTTTCAACAACCGCCAAGCAGGCATAGAAATGTCATTGAATATCACATTGCTCTGTCTTCTGAAGGCTCAAGCAGTAAGCAGAATGATTTAATTGTTGCTGTTAAAGATCGAAACAGAGAACTTGTTTGCTCCACTCTAAGAGTGGGCAGCATATGCTGATCCGAGGAGATGATTACTGATTATTTGTTCAAAGGTGTTGTCATTGATGCAGCAGGAGAGTCTTTGCAGAGTAGAAGGGACAAGGAGATGTTCAAAACAACCCCCGGTGCCTTTCTTCCTTGCTTTTGCTGCCGCGCTGTCTCTAACAGGCGTCTCCCAGCCTGCACCACTGTGTGAGGCAGATCCTGGAAGACCTGGCTCCTGGCTGAGGGCAGATCTGCCCCCGGGGGCTGCAGCGTTCCCCAGCTCGTTCTGGACTCCATTGGACAAATGAGCCAGCATGTATTCTCTGCCTGAGTTGTTTGCAGGGAGGAAAACTGCCTTCTTTTCTCTATTTGCTTTGCTGACAGTATCTCAGAACAATTTTAGATTTTGCTTTTGTATCTGCTGCTTTTCTGAGTGTGTGCCTGACGTTGAGAGCTTGGTGCTGGGTAAGGTGGAGATGTCGCCTTTCCTTCCCAAGTCTTCTCCCCTTGTTTCTTTCTCCTTATTCTCTGCCCTGCCAAGCTGACTGCAAAATTAACTCTCAGTTAACTAAAGCTACTACTAATCTGGTTCTCACCATTTGACAATATTAGTTATAGGAATTAAACACGTTCAGGAATGGGTTTTATTTAACATGAACTTGGAAAATAATTTTCTCTTTTTCTGTTATTATATCTTTTTCAAAATCCAATGTGATTTTTGACTTTCAACACATTTTATGTGAAGCATTTTACACAGAACTAATTGCCCTTAATAATAAATTTCTAATCCCAAATCAGCCACTCACTGGGTACTTAAGAAAGTCTTATTCGCTCTAATTGAACTTTTCTCATTAGAATAGAGTAAAAAACATAATGATCATATAAAGATCTGCTTTATAAAAAGCCGGTTTAAAATGTATTCTTTGTGCGAATGCTTGAATGCTTGTTGCGTGTACATTTGTCCAGATTGTTTGAGAGACATATCCTTCCCCCAGACCCCTGGGGGAGGCAGGATGGTTTTTTTTTTTTTTTTTTTCTCTATCAATAGTCGAATCTGACACTTGGATGCTGAGCTGTTACACAGAGATGCCCATGGCCTAGATTTTGCTTCTTTCTTCTGCCAACTAAGAACTGGGTAAAAAGTTTAGTAGTTGGTGTTAAATCAGGTCTTACCCAAAGATTTGAAATGATAGTTTCAATAAAGCAAAAAAAAAGAATGCATATAATTCTCTTCCACCTTTTAAAAATTATTTCAACTCTTCAGTCTGCGAAAACATTTCAGGAATTTTAATTGATTTCATTTAGCTAATTTTTTTTCTAAATTTGGGAAGGAGTTGTAATTTTGTGTGTTGATAAAATAGGGAATGCTACATATTTACAACTGTACTATATCATGGTTTTTACAAGTCACATTTTTGTGCAAGACATTGTGGAATGGAGAACTCTACTGGGATTCAGGCTGCTTGGGCTCATGGGCTATCTTAGCATGCACTTCCGTCGAAAACTTAGGGTGATTTTTATCCTAGTCCTGCCTAAATTTCAGTTGTTTAGTTTGAAAAACTGGAAGGAGACTATCTTGGATTTATTTATTTATTTATTTTTTTAGAAAAGAGCAAACACACACAAGCACACAAATCCCCTCCAAAAAGGAAAAACATTTTCATGCTTTTTAAATAGTAAAATGCTTATAACTCCTGAAACTCAAGAAACCCTGAAAACAAGAATTTTTCCTGCAAGATCATCCTTTAAGACGTTCTAGGGGTGAATCTTCTTGGTGCACTTTTATAGCAGTTTATCTCCTGGCCTTGTTCAGAGATTATGATAGGTAATAAATATCCACCGCATTCTCTCCCCACACCCCTAAAACATAACACTTGTCCCTGCCCTAAGCCCTAGAGCCTTGAAGGTTATGTTACATGGCCACAGAGCCTCTGCAGGTAGCGCCAATGTTATGGACCTACTAAATAGGTAGAGCTCCTGGACTCTCCTGATGGGTTCAGTCGAAACATAGGAACCCTGACAAGAGAACACGCTGCAGCAGGAAGCAGAGACACAGCCAAAGGGAGTCCAGATGTGAGCAGAAGAGGGCCCCCGCAGGCACCAGAAAAGCCTGTAGGAGTGCAGTTCAGGCCCTGATCCATGGCCAGCAAGGAAGCAGAGAGCTGGGTCTTGTGGCTACACGCGGTGATTCTGACAACCTCTTGAATGAGACTGGCAGTGCAGATTTCCCCAGAGCCTTCACGTAGGACCCTGGTTGGTCAAAACCTTGACTTGGAACTTGTGAGACTCAGAGTGGAGAGAGAAGTCCACCCACCCCAGTCATCTGACCTACAGGTCTCTGAGATCACAGATTTGCTCTGCTTTAAGCCCCTGTATTGTGGTAACTGATCATGGCAGCCAGAAAGCACTAGGACAGAGGCTGAGCCTCCTCGGGAATTAGCGAGGAGGCACACCCTGCCACCAGGGTCTGGGGTCTGCAAATCCATCAACTGCCCCAGTCACAACCAGCGGACAATGAACTGAAAGAGGGAGCTCTAGGCAGCCCGTGCTTGATAGAATTCAAGCTTCCAGAGACTCTCCTTGTGTCTGCCGAGCCGAGTCCAAGCAACCAGCAAGAACACTGCTCGTGGCCGAGGAGGAGCGAGTGTCCCTCCTTTGGGTCGGGAGAAAGGCTGCAAGGAAAGCAGCAGCTTGCACTCTGGAGAGATTTCAACGCGACCTCTCTCTGGCACAATCAACCTTCATGCAGCCTCCCTGTGTTTCTGTAAATGATGTACTGGGCTTCTCCGCAGGGCCAGATGTTGATGGAGACTTTTATTTGTTGGACAGGAGGTTATAGAGAATTCTCAATATAAAAGTGTCCACTCTGGATTTCATTAGGGAACAAATGAGCTATGGCCAGTTCTGGGGTTTAAAAAGGGACCCAGGCTCAAAGCACAGCTGTTTCCGTCCCTTTTTTCCAGGACAAGGAAAAAAAAATTAGCGCTGCTCGAAATTGACCAGGTCTGCTGTCTCCCCCCTACTGGTCTTCCAGGCTGCCCTTTGATTTCAGCCGGTCCCCAGCTGCCCCTGCATCCTGCCTGGCTCACCTTGCTAGAGCAGCCGTGGCCGTGGAGCTGGTCCGACATTTTTAATCAGAGTTAATGCGTCTTTGTTTCCCTCTGGGTAGCACCCTAGACGTCCAGTTGTAGAGTGGATTAAAGTTTGTGAAACTGTTTCACCCTGTTTGGCAACTCGCTTTCCTGTCCCCCACAGCGACTCCGTCAGCTTTCATTCACAGGGTTGTCAGGGGCATTTTCTGTTTGCTTGTGTGCAGCCATGAATCACTCTTCCTCCTTGGCGTCCTCTCTACACAAAGATGTGCTTCAGTTGGACTGACTCAAAATTCATTGCCTTTTTAATTCAATACAATTTTCTTTTCCTGGATGTATCACGCCCAGTTTCATCTCTGGCAACCTGAATGTCCACCAGGACACACATCCAAACGTGCAGTTCTGTCCATGATCGATACACAAGAAGAATCTTTTGCTGTTGTCATTAGCAGCTGCGTTTCATTCTTCTGCAGCAACACACTCCTAAGGTGGAGATAGGGTGAGTGAAAACCGTTCACGGATGCAAGACCCATGGGTGTTATTGGCAGTCCATTTCCTTCTCTCTTAAAAAACTTTATTTTTAATCAAACCTCTCGGAAGCTTATTTTATTCTACCAGGATCAATACCTTCCTAAGGGAGGTAGGTATACCCTTTCTGATAGTTACCTTAAGAGTTTCTACGGAGGCATTTAGACCAACAGCTGAACAGGGAGTATTTCACTGCAATCGATTGAACCAATGCATAAATAGTGTTTCCCAACATCCTAAATGGGTTGATGAGTTTTGTTGGACTTTCTCTTTTTTTGCGTCTTCACTTTTATGTTTTATCCACTTACCTCTACTCTGGACATCTGGTACAGAGCTTCTCAGCCTTGGCTTGCCTGGGAATCCCATGTGGATATTGTTAAGATTCTAATTCTGGGTCTGGCGCTCTGACTTAGTGGGCAAAGCTGCTGCCTGCAGTGTTGGCATCCCATGTGGGTGCCAGTTCATGTCCTGGCTGCTTCACTTCCTATCCAGCTCTCCACTGTGGCCTAGGAAGGCCGCAGGAGATGGCCTAAGTCCTTGGGCCCCTGCATGTATATGGGAGACCAGGAAGAAGCACCTGGCTCCTGGTTTTGGATCCTCCCACGCTGGCTGTTGCGGCCATTTGGGAGTGAACCAACAGAAAGAAGACCTCTCTCTCTGCCTCTGCCTCTCTGTAACTGTGACTTTCAAATAAATAAATCTTTTTTTAAAAAAGATTCTAATTCTGACTCAAGGAGTCCTGTGCAGGGCTGAATACTGCTTCCCTTACACACTCCAGGAAGCCCGTGATCCTGCTCCAGCTGTGTTTCTGATGTGACTGGACAAGGCAGACTCAAATGCATGTCCTGGTCTTTGAGGTCTGTCAGCTAGTTGTCAGAGTGGTCTTAGGTGGGCTATTTACATTTTTTCAGCCTTAGTTTAACTAACAGATTTGCAATGAGGAGAAAATGCAATGTAGGGTGGGAGGGGGCAATATTTGGCAAAGGAATGAAGTGGAGTCCCTGTCTCTGCTTCTGGTCCAGATTCCTGTTAATGCTACCCTGGGAGACAGCAGGTGGAGGCTCAAGTACTTCACTTCCTGCTACCTACACTGGAGACCTGCGTTGTGTTCTGGGCTCCTTGCTTCAGACTGGCCCAACCTAGGCTGTTGCAGACATTTGGAGGGTGAAAAAGCAGAGGGAGATTTCTTTCTCTACCTTTCAAATACAAATATAAACAAATAATAAAAATAATGTTTAAAAAATGCAATCATTGTAAGGAAAGCACTTAGAAGCATGCCTAGCCCATAGGAAATGCTTAGTAATGAACAGTTATTGTGATTTGTATTTTCTTTTTGTCTCCCACTTGTGTAGCCCTATTCAGGCTTTCTATTCATCTACTCAAAACAGCTCTCGGTAAGAAATCATGCCCAGGATTTGCATAGGAGGCATTCTTGTTAGCATGGGAGGAGCAGCAGCCTAGTCTGCACACAGGTAGCCCTCTGGGCAGCAGGAGTCCAGACACTGGGATATGTGCTGATTCCTGAATGTGTCCTCCAAATTCATATACAGAAACCCTAACCCCCTTTGTGATCTGGGGGTGAACTTTTGGAAGTCAATCAGTTCGTGAAGGTGGAGCCCTCACACATGGGATTAGTGCCCATATAAAAAATTTCAGAGGGCCTGCTTTTATCTTGCTACCATGTGAGTTCACAGCAAAATAACTGTCATCTGTGACTAGGAAAGAGACTCCCATCAGACACAGAACCTGCTGGCATCCTGAGCCTAGATTTCCCAGCCTCTGGAATGGTGAGAAATAGACATTTCTGTTATCGAGAGCACTCACCCTGTGGCATTCTTTTGCAACAGAATGGTCTAAGACAGGCTGGCAAGCAGCCACATCCTCAGGGAAGTAGCAGGGCTGGCGGACACGTTAAGCAAGGTGGTATGAATAAGTAATTCCAATGCTGGGCCTATCTCTTCTGGAGACCCAGTATTCCAGGTTGCTGTGGAACAGCAGGTGCATTTCAGGGTAGACATTATGCAGGAGGTCCCCTAGAGATAGCCCAGGTGGGTCCAGTGGTGCTTCTGTCAAGACTGACTATGGAATATGGCCACCAAACCTCAGCCTCATTTAAGTGCCAATGTTTGTAGGGCTTTCTGTCAATTGTAATGCATTTGCATGGTGTTTTCTTGTTTCATGCACACACACATCTCTGTGGGAGAACAGGTAGCAGTTTGACTTTCACGGTTGAAGGCAATGCGGCTTACAGAGACCTAGAAACCTGCTCCAGGTTTAAGACATTCCTACTGTTCCCCACCCCATAGAGAATTTGAAACGTCTCAGAAATACTATTTAAATGCTCAAAGTTCACAGCATATTAGATTCCACTATGTTCCTGTGAGTAAATTTATGTACCTCAGCCTCTTTTTGTTTACTTTTTCAATAGAAGAGGAAAAAAATCCCAGAAGGAAACTGAACTGAATGCCAGTGAATATTATGCTCAAATTGGTCCTGACAAGGTATACCATTACAGTTGATCGGAATCCATGGATTGTCAAAACACTCACAGACCTTTTTGTTTTTTTTGTTTTGTTGTTTGTTTTTAATATAAGAAAGAAGAAGGAGATTGATACCGCAAGGAAAAGAGCAGAGAGCAAAGGGCTAGACTGATCCATCAAAATAAAAAGTCTCTCTTGCCTTTTCTTCCTGCACTCACCATATTTACTTCTCATCATTTTCTCATGGAAAATAGAATTTTAAAGTTGAGAAGCAGCTCAGAGATCATCTGTTTAGGTTGACTCACTTTGCGCATGAGTGAGAGAATAACAGAGCAGTCAGTTAAAGGCATCCATGGGAATCCATCCCCTTGTTCCAAATTCATTTCTTATTCCTTTTGTAGGAAGCTGTCATCCTCCTGCCTTCTTGGCTTCCATTCTTAAGGATAAAATTAAAACCCATATCTAGAGGAGGCCAACAATGTACCTTTATAAGTGAAACCTGATAGCTGGGTAAAGTTGTCATGTTAGTTAGCAATTGTTTATTTACCAAGATTTCTTTCCCAATTTCTCTTGATAATGAATAGTGATTAAAAGGATGGGTCTGTCTCTCCAGCTGGACCAATTATAGGAATGCCATTTTGTTCCTGTTGAATTTCATTTGAACTATGTGACCCAAACCAGCCAGTTAGATTCATTCCCTGGGATTAATAAAAGCTAAACAGGATACAACAAGCTGTGAGAGTGAAGAACCGGAAGCTAAAAGTGTGTGTGTGTGTGTGTGTGTTTGTGTGTCTACATGTTGTAGGCAGAACAGCTCTACTAAGGGGCTATGTGTGTCCATGGGTCCAGAAGGAACTACGACTACCTCTTCCACTTGGAAAGGGAGCCCTTTGTCATTTTAATTATTTACATTTCAACTCTATCACTTGTAGATCAATTAGGACTCTTATTTCATATTCTATTGCCTGTTGGGATTTTGGGACCACCGACAAAGTACGTGATTTTCAAGCATTTCGTCAATGGTCTTTTGGAATCCGATTTACATTCAAAATCATCGTCTTCTCATCAAATAGCTACATGATTGATGATACCATCTTGTTGCACACATGACCATCATTCTTGGTTCCATCAAATATGTCTTCTGACTGGACCAACTTCATCCATAGCAACACAAACTAGATTCATCTCAGAAGTAAATTTTTAATGAACGCAAATGGAACCCAGTTGGTATAGCAAATCTGAATGGACAAAAAATGTGGGGAAGGATTTGGAATCTTGAATGCATTGAGAAAATCATTTCAACCCCCTTCCACACTCAGGTAGTCAAAGGTATAGATGCTATATGTAGAAATAAAACAATGACACCTGTAGGAGGTAGAAGACATTTTGGGAGGGGGGGCACCAAAAATAATATCAGCAAATAAAAGGGGCCCCCAAAGGTGAATTGCTTTCTTCTTTATTTTCTCAAAAGCCGTTCCTTAAATTTTTGGCTAGTAAATCATCTTTCCTGCTAGTCATTTTGGGTATCAAATTCTCTGAGTATCCTTTCTCTCAGCTTGAGTATAGACAGGTGTGGAAGTTTTCATTGGTTTATTAGAGATTGCATATGCTGGTTATTGAGGATTCTATATTGCCCATGTAAGTTGTTATAGTTGGCACTTTATGTTGGCAAAACTGGACCTAGAACACGATGAACCATTTTTTCCCACACAATCAATTCTTGGATGTCATGTTTTGAAAGCTTAAGCTCTTGTAAATAACAACAGCAACAACAAAATACTGCTGTATTTTATTATGGAAGATGCAACTTTACTGTACCCAGTGTATTCAATCTTTTGTACTATAGTGAGTCCTCATGGTTCCATTTAAGGTTTAAGCCAAGATGTTTGGAGGAAGGTTCATTTTGTTAATAACATCTTGAGGCAGAGACCTTATTGGTGTTATTCCTATCAAATAAAAATTGCTTATGATCTGAAATTCACTGAATTCATCCACTTAGTTTTAGATATTAATTTCACTGGCACTAAAAATATGTCTTTTGGTTGGGTCATCTTATATCTTAATGAGGTTAATTAAAATTGGATAAGGGATTTAGCCTTGTGAGTTTTCTGTTTTTCATTAGGACTGAACTTTCATAGGAGAAAAGGACACATGGTCATTTAAAGCTAATTTATCAGATGAGAGGAAGGTTTATGTCTTCCTAATTCACACAAACTCACACATACACTTACACACTTGCAGACACACAGGCATATACTTGCATACCTTAGCCAAGGAAGTGGAATTATCTAATCCTCTTTAATCAGGTTAGTCACATGTTTCTTTTCTGTCTACCATATTTATTTAACCTCCTTCCCTCATTAAACATGTTATTTTTTGCTAAATTGGTCAGTGGCTAAAGAATGTGGTTAAACAGGCGAAATTAAACAGTATATTGTTTCTAGGGCCATTTAAGCCTATAAGATGAAGGTGATGTGGATAGCCCAAGGCCCTTCCAAACTTGCTGTCACTCTTCAAATGGAAGAGTAACTGAGTGAGAGCATCAATATTAGAGCGAGGTCTTTCTTCCTTCCTTTTTTTTTTTTTGACAGTGAGAGAGAGAGAGAGAGAGAGAGAGAGAGAGAGAGAGAGAAAGGTCTTCCTTTTCTGTTGGTTCACCCCCCAATGGCCGCTGCGGCCGGCACGCTGTAGCTGGCGCACCACACTGATCCGAAGCCAGGAGCCAGGTGCTTCCTCCTGGTTTCCCATGCGGGTGCAGGGCCCAAGCACTTGGACCATCCTCCACTGCACTCCCGGGCCACAGCAGAGAGCTGGACTGGAAGAGGAGCAACCGAGACAGAATGCGGCACGCCAACCGGGACTAGAAACCGGTGTGCCAGTGCTGCAGGCGGAGGATTAGCCTGTTGAGCAGTGGCGCCGGCCAAAGTCTTTCTTAAATACACTGCAAAAGGGGGGAAAGGCCCATTCAGCTCTTCCTTCTTTTGTACCAAAAGGGATGGTATTTTTCAGATTTGTTCTGGGCTGTCTAGAAGCAGCCTACTGAGGAGGCACAGGCAGAACTGGGGAGGAGAGGGGAGAGGGACAAGGAACAGATCAGCTGAGCTTCTGGTTCATTCCCATGAACTTTCAGAAGTGCTCTTCATGTCTGCAGCTTTAGAATAGGATCCTCTCTTTCCCATCCTGGAAATCCACGCTTTTCAGCCTGAAACCATGCCTGGGACTCCCCTGTCCCTGATGCGTTGGCCTACCTGTGGGCAAGGTGCTCTATGAAAGCAGGGGTCAGCGTGGGCATGACAGGGAGACTCCCCTGGGAGACTGTGATTGGCCCAGACCTTCTGGGCTCAGCTGCCTGTCATGTCCTCCCCACACCTCCTGACTCCTCTGGCCTCGCCTGGAGCCTTCACTCTGCCCACTGCTTCTAGGACCCCCGGGCCTCCCTGGGAAAACTCCCTGAATGCAATTTCTGTGCCTACCACTCTGCTGACACTTGGTTCTGAAAGTTTCTGACACTTCTCAGACCTCTCCCCATTGCTCAGATCTTAGCATTAGAGACAGTTCTCCTTCTCCTGTGTCTTCTCCTCACTGCTTCCCCATCCTCCTCCCTCCTCAAAATGTACTTGTTTCTGGAGATTCTGTCACCAAACCCCCTGTTCCACTGACCCTACACCCTGCCCCCTCCTCTGCCACATTTACACCTGTGGTTGTGAAGTTAGCAGTATCTACATCATGCATTCACAGAGTCATTCACTCATTCGAAGGCACTTTATGTGGAAGCCTTCTGTGTATCAGGCATTGGGAGCAACTCTGGGATTCAGGAATGAAGGGTAGACCACCCTTGGAGAGAGACAGACTCCTTCGAAGAGTCAGGAAGGTGAAAGGACAGGGGCTGAATTCACACTTCAAGTACTTGCTTTGCTTCTGCATAGAGGTCACTTGACTTCAAAGTCATCATAGTCTAACACCAACCTGCTGTGCCACTCCCACTCCTACCCCCAAACACAAGCCCAGTGTCAGCTGCCTCTTTCGTAAATAGTAACAGTAATGTCGTGGTTTCTGAAGGGAAGTGAAGAATAAGGTCATTGGCTCAGCTGTTACGATGCTGCTCATGGTGTCTGCATCTCATATTGGCGTGCCTGCATTGGAGTACCAGCTTTGCTTCTGATTCGAGCTTCCTGCTAAGGCACATCCTGAGAGCAGCAAAGGATGGCTCAAGTACTTGGCTCCCTGCCATCCATATGGGAGATGGCTCCTGGCTCTGCCCATTCAGCTCAACTGATTTGTTGCTGTGGTTTGTAGTTTTTATCTCAAAAATTGTTATGAATTTTCTATTTTATTACTTCTTACTTGCTCCCCTGCTATAATTGAATCTACCTCATCTGCTCTTCATCCAAATGCTGATGTTAAACATATTCTCCTAGAGTAGAGCTTTGGTTAAATAATGTTCATCCTCAACAGCATAGCTAACGCTGACTTCTAGACATCCAAGTAAGTTGTAAGGCTTTGTTCATATTTGTTGATGACTCAGTGAGGGAATGAATGAGAGAATATGAAAGTGGAACAGCATTCTCATGTTGATTTTTCATTCACGTTTATTTTTAAATTAGGAATTTCTCTTTTGTGTCCAGTACCAGCTTGGCACCTTTTGTTTGGGAGTATTTGTACTTCCCCCCTGATTAGCATTTTAAGAGAAAGCACTCTGTTTCTCAACACGTGTCTGGCGTTTCTGAGCCATGATTGATTGGAAGGTGATACGGCATTAATTGTGATAAGTTGTAGCAGTGAGCACACAGATCCTATTACTAAGTTTAATTTACATTCTTGTGTTTTTATATCAATCATAAGGAAGAAGTCACCTGTGTACCTATTGTTAAAATATAAATCATGCTGAGACTCCTGAGTAAATTAACTCTCAAGTTAGACATCATGTCAGTAAATAATGACTCACAATCAGTCCACATATGCCCAATTGTTTATTGAATTTATCAGTAAAGTTTCTGCCATCATTTCCACCCACTATTGTGCTTTCTTATATCAAAATCCTTACTCTTGGCCTCACGTGAGTCATTTTGAGGGGATAAAAAGGGTCAGCGATGAATCCTGTCCTGTTGACATAAATGTCTGTTTAGCAGAGACCCTCCCAAGCACAGTGTGGCTCAAATCATCATCCATACTGTTCAAATCGGTGGTTGGGCAGGCAGTTTTGAAAGGACTCCTGATAGGATGCAAGCAAGGCATTTCTTGACTCTGCCTCAATTCTGTTATTGTGAGAAATGAGATCATCTGGTATGGCATATTTAGGGTGTGGCATGCAGATTGAATATCTATACTGATCAAGAAAGTCTGTCTCCATACAGGCAAGAGAACCCTCTAACCTCGACCGTTATTTTCATGAATATGAGAAAGGTTTTTGTTTATTGTCTCAAGTTTTCTGGTTTTCCTAGATACAAGAGTGAAACCATTTGATAATGCTAACTTAAAATTTAATAGAAAATTAGAACTGATCCCTCCAAAAATTAAGTATTTGTTCAACATGTGTGAGTGTGTGTGTTTGTATTCTATTTTAAAATTGGTTTATGATCTCTTTTAGGGAAAACTTTCAAGTATTATAAAAATCACCATGTGCAAAATTCAAGTTTGCAAGCATCGTACAACAAGAAATAGGCACAGAAGCTTATTTTTGGAGTTTGCAAAAAATGATCCACTATCCTTAAGGCAACATACAATTCTTTTTTTTTTTAACTTTTATTTAAAGAATATAAATTTCCAAAGTATAGCTTATGGATTCCAATGGCTCCCCCCCTCACAACTTCCCTCCCTCCCGCTACCCTCCCCTCTCCCGCTCCCTCTCCCCTTCTGTTCACATCAAGATTCATTTTCAATTCTCTTTATACACAGAAGATCAGTTCAGACAATTCTTAATCTTGATTCCAAAAATGAAGAAAATTTCTAGGAGTAATCATGAGGCATTTCTACCCTTAACACATATTTCACAGCAATTTGCCCCAGTAGATCCAGAGTGAGTTCTTTGGAGGAAAGAGGTGATGGTTTGTCATTGTTCCAATTACACTGATGATTAATTACTGTAAGTTTTTGAGGCTACTGTTTATGATCCAAGAACTTCTAAAGTTCTGGATTTTTTTTTTGGACAAAAGTCACATCAGAATAAAAAAAAATGTTGCCCAGTTCTCTACCTCCTTCACTTGGCTCCTGTCCTGCTTAGCACTGCCTGTTACTAGGTGGGAATGTCTGCCTAATTGGGTGTCAAGTCTTAGCAATCCCATTTGACTCTTAGAATTACAGTCACATCCCCCAACTCTATTTTTTCCTGTGTACTTATGTTTTTCTCCACCTATTTCTTAAGTTATTTGGATACAGAGTAGAATATTTTTTGTTATTGCTTTATTTTTTTCCCAAAGAAACATTTTATTTAAGGAATACAAACTTCATGCATTTCCTAAGTACAATTTTAGGAATATAGTGATTCTTCCCACCATACCCACCCTCCCACCCATACTCCCACTGCTCCTCCTCCTCCCTTTCCCGTTCCCAAATTTTCCACAAAGATCCATTTTCAATTAACTTTATACACAAAAGACCAACTCAATACTAACTAAAGAATTCAACAATTTGAATAAAAAAAATAGAAACTTCCTCAACAGTCAAGACAAGGCTGTTCAGTCATTGCATCTTAAAGTTAATTTCACTTCTTATTTTTTTTTTAGAAACTTAATTAAATTTAAGGAAGCACCCAAGAACAATACATCTTTTGCGAGCACTTAGACATAATATAACTTATGAGATATCAAAATATCTTCCACTTAACACATTAAAAGAAAGAAAGTCCTTGAGAACCAGTTTTATCATTAATTAAAGAAGCACCTAAGAAAACAAGCAATGGAGTTGATCACTTAGGCCTAACTAAAACTTATGAGACATAGGAATATCCTCCACTTAACACACTAAAATGAAGTAAATCTTTGAGAACAAGTTTTACTGTGGACTCTCATAATACAACTCTTTGAGGACAGAGGTCCTGCATGAGAAGTTAGTACACAGTGACTCCTGTTGTTAATTTATCCATTAACACTATTATGTATGATGTCAGTGATCACCCAAGGCTCTTGACATGAGATGCCTAGACTATGGAAGCCTTTTGAATTCACAAACTCTGTCAGTATTTAGACAAATGCCATAAGCAAAGTGGAAGTTCTCTCCTCCCTTCAGAGAAAAGTACCTCCTTCTTTGATGACCACTTCTCTCCATTGGAGTCTCACCCACTGAGGTCCTTCATGTAGGACATATTTTGCCACAGTGTTTTGGCTTTCCATGCCTGAAATACTCTAGTGGGCTTTTCAACCAGACCAGAACACCTTAAGGCTGATTCTGAGGTCAGAGTGCTACTTAAAGGGATTGTCATTCTATGAGTCTGCTGTGTAGACGGCGTCCCATGTTTGACATTTACTCCTTTTTAATTTCATCTATTATTATTACCACATACTTGATACTACTTATATGATCACTTTAATATTTGATATGGTATTTTTACCACCCAGCTTAAGGGGATTTGGGGTCTCATGGCAAGCTTTTAAATAGTACCCTTAGAAGTAATTCCATAGGGATGTATGCAGAACTATACAGCTTTATAGTTATAAATTTCATATACTTCATAATTACAACTTTAGGAACATGGTGATCCTTCCCACCATGCCCACCCTCCCATCCATACTCTCACCCCTTTTTCTCTTCCCTCTTTTATTCCCATTCTTATTTTTTGCTGAGGTCTTTTTTTTAAATGAAGAACTCCTCTGAATCTTCAGTAATATTGGCTCCTCAGTAATATTCTGTTCCATTTATCACAACTTGGCAGTCTTCCATTATTTACTAATTTGTTTATTTTCTGAAGCTAAAGAAGTCCAAGATACTATGAATGGTTGTATTGCTGTTTGACTAATTTACAGATATTAAATGGATTCTTTTCTATGTCCTGGGCACTTTGGAAGGTCTTGGGGAATACAGGGTCATGGCTATAGTGTTGTTTTAGAGAATTAATATGAATGTGGGATGAAAAATCTCTTGAGGTGTGCTGCAATAGTTCACTCCTATCCCACATGATGTGTATTTAGTGGTCCTTTCTCTTTGAAGAATGGTCAGCTCAAGAATGTGTGGTGCAAAGTATGGCTTCGTGTGGGGAAGCAGGGATGAGAGAAGAGAACCAGATTTTCTCTTTGCACGTGAAGGAGTCTCAGGATGCCCAGACCTGTCTTATTCACATAGCACCTCTGCCATTCTGCTCTACTAACAGTGGACTCAATCCAGGAGCAATGCTGTTGCTCCTGAGTGTGATGTCCCAGGAAGGCCTATGAACCTTGCTCACCAGGCATTTATATGGGCTGAAATGATGAGATTTGGAATGATGTATAGTCTGGGCTCTGTGAAATTATTCCTTAAGATGCTCATTATCTGGGGTACTGTCTGCCTGCTTCCTAGACAGGAGGTGAGTAGAAGACAAATTATGGTGGCAAAGAGTGATGATGGCAGAGCTTTGGAGGTATTTATTCATGGAGGGCCACAATGGGCAGTCAGGGCTCAGGAGAGGCAAGGCATTTTTACTTCTGATATAGTCCTCCCATGTGCCCAGCTGAGCATCAGCCATGCCTGAGGTCCTCCGATTCCCAGAGAACCTCAGGCATCTTCCACAGTGGTGGACTTAGTGTTGGGGGGAGAAGGCAACACAGTTGGCTCCCTAAATAGGAACTGGGGAAGACTTGTCACAGGCCTTAGCATTTGACCCGGATCTGGAAAATGAGAAAGATGAAGGGTGAAGTGTATGTCTACCAACTTGTATGTGATTGGATGACTTCATTAACTTTTGATGGCACTGAAGCAGGCTAGAGGCATGTGATGACAATGAGATAATGGTGGTCCAGGAACTGTCTACCCCCAAGGAATCACATCTTCCCTGTGCCCTCAGAGGGCTTCATCATTCAGCAGTCAGAGGGCTGTGTGATTATGTGTGTGTGTCACTAGGTCGGGACAGGTGCACTGCCTGTCTTTTGGGGCATTCCCTTTGCAGGAGACCCAGAGTGTAATAGCTGCTCCCTAAATGAGCCCTTCACAAGGAAAGTAGAACCCTTGCCTATGCTTCTTGGCATGACAGGGCAGACAAATATTTGGAATTAAGAAAACTCCCATAAAAATTGACTTTCTATGTAGGAGGCCCCTTGACCTCTTCTTGTCGTCTTTGTCTTCCGTTCACATGCCCAGGTTTCTGTATCATGCAAATACCTTTCATCAGATTTACTTAAACTGGATTTGAATATGGACTTTAACAATGCTACCTTTGAGGCATTTTGGATCTCGTTACTGCTGGGTGATTTCAGGATTGAATTGCATTAGAAGAATTTGGGTACCGGAAGGGATGAGGGTGAGAGGGTGAAAGTGGCCCTGGATATCTTCCCTTCTCGGTGAGGGTGACATTGATACGATCTTTCCCTCCCAGACCTGATCTTGGAAACTCAGCCATGCTTAGTCTTCCTCAGTGTTGGTTTCCACTGTGGAGTTCCAGTGGCTCAGGCTTCCGAGTTCCCTTTTTTCTGTTTGCTGCTGACTCTACTCCTGACTTCACCTTAGTTTACTTCCCATTGCCTTCTGGCATTTGATTAACAACAAGAAAGCAAACCACCTGCCTGTTAGAAACATCCAAAGTGATTTTTATTGGTGAAGCTTAGCTCAAATATTTCCCTCTGAAGTTTGTTCACGTCCCATTAAACTTCCTGAGACTAGCAATGTTTACGTTATTTAAAATTTTCATAAAACCTCTGATCTTGGTTAGAGTTTCTCCTCCCTAAGACACATTCAATTTCACCCTAGTTTTTTGCTCTACTTGTCCTGTTTGATGTTATCTGTCAGGATCCCATGGGTTTTGGGCTGCCAGAGTTGGTTCACTGTCAAGGACAAACTGCATATTCACTAGCTATGTTCTGGTAAGTAGCTAAAAATGTGGCTTTTGGGTTGAAATGAAAACAGGATAGCACCCCTCCACCATAGCTGCACCTTTCTATAACCCCATAAATGCAGCTTTTGTTCATATACACATTTTGACTTCAAGACAGAGGGTATTTTTTAAAGATTTATTTTATTTATTTGAAAGACAGAGTTACAGAGAGAGGTAGAGACAGAGAGAGAGGTCTTCCATCCACTGGTTCGTTCCCCAGATGGCCGCAATGGCTGGAGCTATGCTGATCTGAAGCCAGGAGCCAGGAGCTTCCTCCAGGTCTCCCAAGTGGGTGCAGGGGCCCAAGGACTTAGGCCATCCTCCATTGCTTTCCCAGGCCATAGCAGAGAACTGGATCGGAAGTGGAGCGGCCAGGACTAGAACTGGCCCCCATATATGGGATGCAGGCACTTCAGGCCAGGGCTTTAAGCTGCTGCAACACAGAGCCAGCACCAAGATAGAGGGTATTTTAATGTTAAGTCAGCTAGATGTACAAGTGACAAATGAAGCTTTTACCTAGAAAATGTGATGTAATAATGAGCTACCCTATGCAAGGGGAGGTTGGAATATGTTTCTGGTACACTTTTATTGGAGTCCTATGCTTATTTTCTTGCTTGCTACACCACAGGAAAAGGTTGTTAAATGTGGAGATGGCACAGGAAAGTAAGGATTACCAGAAGTTAAAATTTCAATGGAAGTTTAAGAGACTAGATGGTACTGAAGTGGGCCTTACATTTGCATAGTGCTCTGCAGCCTCGGGAGGCAGACTCAGTCTTACCCCGGAGTCTGTGAGGTCGGCTCCTTCAACGGAGGATTCACTGAAAGTAGGCTGTGGAGTAGGCTGTCGGGTGTGTGTGTGCCCAGTTGCAGCTCATACTATTTGAATGTGCGTGCTCTGGTTTGGACATGGGTTGGGTGTGTTCTCCAGGAATCATCTGCTGGGAGCTGGGTCCCCAGGATGAGTGTAACAGAGATAATGAGAGGATGAGACCTCTAAGAGGCAGGGCTGAATCTGAGATCCTTAGTGGCTTAAACTACTGTGCCACAATGCCGCCCTCCCACCTCTATTTCTGATCTAGCTTCCGGCTTATACGGCTCGGTGGCAGTAAATGATGGTTCAAGTACTTGGGTCTCTGCCACCCACATGGGGAACCTGGATGCATTTTCTTGTTCCTGGCTTCTGGCTGGTCTAGTGCCATCTATTGAGGGCATTTGAGAAGTAAACCAACAGATGGGAGATCTCTCTCTAGCGCTGCCTTTCAAACACATTTTAAAAATGAATGAATCAACATTAAAAAAGAATGAGATAAGTCTCTTTCTGTTCTTGGCTTCTGGTCTGGCCGTGTGACCTCCTGTGCACTTGTCCCTGTCACTGTAATGCCTTCTGTTCCCAGAGCTGAGCTGATATGGATGCCTTTGAACCTCAAAATTGTGAGCTAAGAAACCTCTTGTCTTCCGACATTACATGGCCGCAAGTATTTAGTTATGGAAATGGAAAATGGGCTTGGACAGCCCTCCTGTGCAACAGTGTGTGTACAAGCCCTCCTTCTTCACAAGGCTCGTGGGAGGGAGCATGACTATAAGGCAATGACAGTTTTCTAAGCAGCCATGAGGAACCATCCTTGAAGCTGAAAACACAGAGGTGTCTTTGAAAAGCCTTCAACAGAGAACAAATCTTGAGGAGTCTTGCCAGCCTGAGACATACCTTGTTGCATACAAATGCTTACTTAATTTGAAAGCTGTAAGCTGTAACAGTGTTTCTAAATCAGTAAATTGACAAGTGCCTATAGAATCCATCATATGTCCTTCCCACGCTTGTACTTTGGAAATCTCCAGAAAAGCATACACATCACCTTTGTCCTCAGCGAGTTTGCAGCAGATATAGGGTAAATCCTACATGACATAGGAGTGTGCATTATGATTTACTGCATTCTGTGGTTCTAATGTTTCAAAAGAAAGGGAAAAACGGGCAAATGATGTAGTTTATTTAAATCACATTTATTTATAGTTTGTACCAATAGCTAATGTGTGACAAGATACTAGGTAAAACAGCAAAAATTAATATGATGGGGCATAGGCCCGGGAGGGCAGCGGAGGATGGCCCAGGTCCTTGGGCCCTGCACCCACGTGGGAGACCAGGAGAAGTACCTGGCTCCTGGCTTCAGATAGGCGCAGCGCGCTGGCCATAGTGGCCATTTGTGGGGTGAAGCAATGGAAAAAGGAAGACCTTTCTCTCTGTCTCTCTGTCTCTCTCTCTCTCTCTCTCTCACTGTCTAACTCTGCCTATCAAAAAAAAAAAAGTTCATGGAAAATATGCATTTTAAATCCATTTTCTTCTGAACCTTTTCAAGCCCTTTTATATGTGTCAGTTGCTCTATTTTTTTCTTTTTCTTTCTTTCTTTTTTTTTTTAAATTTATTTGACAGGTAGAGTTATAGACAGTGAGAGAGAGAGAGACAGAGAGAAAGGTCTTCCTTCCATTGGTTCACTCCCCAAATGACCGCTATGGCTGGTGCTGCGCCGATCCAAAGCCAGGAGCCAGGTGCTTCCTCCTGGTCTTCCATGTGGGTGCAGGGGCCCAAGCACTTGGGCCATCCTCCACTGCCTTCCTGGGCCACAGCAGAGAGCTGGACTGGAAGAGGAGCAACGGGGACTAGAACCCGGTGCCCATATGAGATGCTGGTGCTGCAGGCAGAGGATTAACCAAGTGAGCCAGATGCTCTATTTTTTCTAAATAAACTATGCATCTGTCTCTGGAAATCTTCCCAAGAGTTGTCCTTCTTGGGCAACTCCTTTCTTTGGGCAACAGAGGAAACCAGCCGTTGGTTGGACACAGCCATGCACTGTTCCTTTTTGTGCTGTGTTTGGGGAGTGTTCGCTGGGGCTGGGTGAGGACAAGGGTCAAGTCTTTTGAGGAGCTCTTTGAAGAGAACTTCCAGGTGTAGAGCTGGGTGGCTCTAAGCAAAGCCCACAGACGGGAAACGTTCATAGGGAAGCTCCCAAGGGAGAAAGGATGCAAAGACTGATGTTGAGATTTCAGTGTAACTTCGGGCCCCCATGTTTGGGGGTAAGGCTGGTTTTTGCAGAGTTTGAGGTAGGGGTCTTTTGAGGACTGGACCCCGTCACTCTTTCTGTGCCCTGTTTTGAAGGACAGAGGCAGGCATATGAGTGTACTCTAGGAGGACGCTTTACGTAAAAGTACTATTTTCTCTCCACTATTGAAGGCTCATTAGCAGTAGTAAAAATGCTTTATCTATATTTTCAGTGGCTGGTGTGGTTCCCCTAGGAGTGTTGGTTAATGTGCCTTGACTTGTGATCCATTTACTCTCAGAATAGTCCTCTGATGAATCAGACTTCTATACACATCTGTCTGCCTGGTGTCTCTCCAATGATATGAGCCCCAATTCAAATAAACACACACTCTCAAAGGACACACATCACAGCCTACTCTGGAATTCTCTCAACTAAATAACTGCAACAGAGGAACCTACACTCCTCGATTTCCATCATTACTACAAAACAGCCTGCCTGTTTTCAATGTAATTTGGGAAACTCAAAGCTTCAAGGTCAATAAAATCCAAGAGTCTTCTAAGCCTTAATTACATTTTTCATTCTGTGTGATACTTACTTTTTAAAAATTTTATTCATTTTTTCCAGAAAACTTTTATTTAATATATACACACTTCATGCATTTCATAAACACAAATTTAGGAACAGTGATTCTTCCCACCCTACCTGCCTTCCTAGCAACACTCCCACCCCTCCTCCTCCTCCCTCTCCTATTCCCATTTTTATTTTTTTACTAAGATCTATTTTCAATTAACTTTCTACATGTTAGATTAACCTTATACTAAGTCAAGTGTTCAGCAAATAGATATGTGCTTTTCGTGTCATACCCACACCTCCAAGTGTGAGGCTCTGCTCTGTCATGTGGTCAGTTCTGCACAGGCAGAGGCATCTCAAATCAGGATATTAGGAGTCCTATGCAGGACTGCATAGACCTGGCTCAATAGCAGTGCCAAAGCGAAGACAGTAAAGGAACTGATGTGACTTTCCAGTTCTCTGTCTGCTGTTTGGAAGTGATGCTGGCACCTTTCAGCTGAATCAGCCTCTGGAACTCTTGGGTTTGAGAAGATATATTAAGAGCTGCTGGGCTTCTTATTAATGAGGACATCAAGATACTACATAATTCACTGGGGGTGCTATAGCCATGGAAGTACACCAAGCTGCTGAATGGACACCTGCTTCCTACATATAATGGCACAATCTGAGTCTCAATGAGATTTTTGACAATAGATGAAAAAGCTAAAGTTAACAATGGCTCGTATTCACATGGTTAGAGATCATTGAGTAAAGACCAGAATTCCTTCCTTGACTCCTACTTTAATGCACTTTCCAATCCAAAGGGAGGAGTTTGCTGAGGTGGTCCAGATATTGATCTCTTTCATCAGACTATGAATGGGTAGGTGTGCCTGTGTCTGTGCATACAAAGTTAGAAACATTTCAATCAAAATTTATTTTTCAGATATAAAAAATGAAGTCCAGAAGAGTAGGAGTGAACATTTTTGTTGGGTCAGTGAGTCCCTATCCTAATTCCTCATTAATGTTCTAGGTCAAACTGAGACAAATAATGTAAACGTTCATCTTCATTTATAGATACATCAATGCCTGTGGTTGTATAACCTCTGAATTCCTGTCTCCTAAATTACAGAATCCCCAAACTTCCATAATTTTTAGGATCCTACTGCTAATTTATTTTGGGAAGTGGGCTGAATTGACTTTGTTGAGCTAATAGATGGAGGGCTTTGAATCAGACAGTGACGTGTGTTATGAGCAAGGTGAAGATAAAATGAAAACAGCACTTTAACGAGATTAATCTGGCAAGAATACCATCCAATAAATGGCTACATCTGAATCCTCACACACTGCGTGCAGTGAGAACTATTTTAGGATGTGAACTTTAAAGTAAGTTATAAGGATTGAAAGCATGGTGCTTTGGGAGTTTTATGTGGATTTCAACTGCTACCAAAGCCCCAAATGTGGACAGGTGAGATTAATGACAGAGATTGCCCTTTATGACCTAACAACCAGCCCAAGGCAAGGAGGAAAATGTTTGGTAAGAAACACTCGGGGCTGAGCTGTGGAAAGTCACTGAAATGGTCTTATGATGAAGAGTCAGAAGTTGAGATAAATGGAAGGAGTCAGAGAATGCTCCCAAGGAGCTGGGGTAAGAAAAGAGAAAATCGTATTAATAGAATTTCAGCGGTGGAGGACACTGGTGGTGTTGGCCATGGTGCCTCAGGGACTGTGGCTTTCACAGCTGAGCCTGGGGCAGCCCAGAGGAGAGGGATTTGGAATACAGTTCAGGCAGCTGCTTCGTGTGGATTGTAAAGACAGCCTTGCACCTGTACCCTAAGAAGATGCCGCTCTAAAAGTGAAGCCCTCGTACCATCATGATGGTGGCACCCTCCCTCCACCTCCCACACTAAGGAGGGAAGTAATATGGCATTACACATTTCACCCTCAGCTTGGGTGTGAGGTGGCCACGGTGAGGTCATGTCTAAGTTGAGAGGAAAAGAAGATAGATCTAACCCAAACTAACTCTTAGAAATCAGAGTTATCACTGTTTATTCACTTCAGTCCCGGCCTCATGTTTGGCACATCTTCAAAACACAGGAAATGCATGTTACAAAGTGTTGTGCCAAAAACCCTTATCCTTCCATCCCACTTTCCATGAAATTTTGAAGGACCCTCATATTTCTGTTTTTGAAGGTTTTTATTTAATGAATACAAATTTTCATATGTACAGCATTTAGGGATATAGTGTTCCTTCCTCTCATTCCCACCCTCCCACCTGCATTCCCATCCCACCTCCCACACCCTCTCCCATTCCATTTTCCATTAAGATTCATTTTTAATTGACTTTATATACAGAAGACCAGCTGTTTACTAAGGAGAGATTTCAACTATTTGCACCACACAGACGCACAAAGTATAAAGTATAGTTCAAAATCAAGTTTTACCATTTTTTAATTCTCGTAGTACAACTCTTTAAGGACAGATCCAGCATGGGGAACAAGTACACAGTGACTCCTGTTGTTTATTTAACAACTGACACTCTTATTTATGACATCAGTGATCATTCGAGGCTCTTGACATGAGCTGCCAAGGCTATGGAAGCCTTTTGAATTCACCAACTCTGATCTTATTTAGACGAGGCCATAGTCAAAGTGTAAGTTCTCTCCTCCCTTCAGAGAAAGGTTCCTCCTTCTTTGATGGCCCCTTCTTTCCACCAGGGTCTCACTCACAGAGATCCTTGAGGCAGAACCGTTTTTGCCACTATGTCTTGGCTTTCCATGCCTGAAATGCTCTCGTGGTAGCACCCTCATAGTTCATCTCTTCCTTTTGAGAAGGGACTCGGTCGGGACTGCTGATGATCTTCCACATTCACCTTCAGGGAGGACAGAGTCAAAGAGAGAGAAAGACTGCTCTAGGAACGTCATCCCTTTTGGTGAGTCACCAACTCCCAGGCATTCCCCATCTCGAACATAGTCTCCATGCCTGCTTCATGGAAAAGCTGATAGAGTGTGGTTTTGAATTTGCTTTTAAAGAGGCTCTGTGAGAACCTCTGTTCCATGTGCGTGGTGCCTAAAAGCAACCAGGCAAACATCACGATGTGTCAATCACCCAGCTATATGCCACTCATAAGTACAGTAGGATAGCCTTCTTTCAGAGTATATTATTGTTTCAAAACACTGATGGAGAAATACATAATACATATGGAAGAGCATAAGAATGACACTGATTCTGAAAAGTTGCTTCTAGAGAAATTAATCAGCAGGTTGATAATTTGCTTTTCATCTAATCCAGTTACTTATATGGAATCTCAGGATGTCTCCAGCTCTTCAATACTAAATGTTAAAAGGGGGGAATGTAGTGATAATTACATCCGAATTGTCTTCATTTGTTCAGGATAAAGACTTTCCATGTCCTCAGTGTATTATTTTTAGAAAGTGCTTGCAAAGAGCAGCCTGAAAACTCTCATGCCCTAATTTAGAAACAGGACACACATGCACAGACACACACACACAAACTACAAAAATATACCCGTTGTTTTTTTCAGAAAAAGATTAGAAACATCCTTTTATGAAAACATATTTGATGTTATAATTATAGTTAAATCTCAACCTACTATTTAAAATGCATGCACGTGCATGCATCCAGAACCCAAATCAAAAAATGATACAATATGCAATTTTGTATTTACTTACTGAAAGCCCCTACATTGTTTCTAATACAATAATTTCACAGTGAACTGAAGCATGTGTACTTTTTTGAGCTGGTATAAGTTAAAACCTGTCTTCAAAATGTGGTAGATGTTATTAGAGGTTACTTACAACTAGGTCATAAGATAATACTGAGTAGTTTATTGACCTTTTAAAAGTTCATAGTTTATTTTGTCACATACCATACAAAGCAGTAAAATTAAAAAAAAAGTAAATGGAGTTTAAATATTGCTCTGTTAAAGGTTCAAGAGTAAAAGATGTTGTATTGGAGAATTTAGATCAATGTAATAAAACAAGTAAAAATAATAAGACAAAGAACCCAATGAATGATCATGTTTATCACACCCCTATATTTTAGTTAATGAAATCAAAAGCTGAGACAAATTGGACTGAGGTTGCTACCACTACCCAAGCTTCCCAGGAAACCAGAAGTAACTTATTTACAAAGCTGCATAGAGAAAGAAGTCTAAATTTATTCCCTCTTAATTTGAGAAGGAATTGGCTTGGTAAAGTTTCCCTTCGCGTGAGTCATCTGCAGAAGTCTTGCCTCCGTGTAACATTTGCACCATTCACTATTCTTTCAAAGAATTCCATCTGATGTTAATTAAGTTTTCCTTGAGGGTCACCTTCTGAACTAGTACAGAGCAGAATAACATCAGAACCATCTAAAAACATCCCCCTATTCAGACAGCCTGAGTTCTCCCTGGCTTAACTGCTCTTGAGGTAGAGTGATTTTCATTCATTCATCCCACAAATACTGGGTGTCATGGTTACAGGTCCGAGTCTCCCACTCTCAAATTCATATGAAAATGCTGACCCCAATAGGATGGATCTCCTTTGGGGAGGTGGTCAGGTCAGGAAGATGAAGCTGACATGACAAGATTAGTGCCTTTTGAGAAGAGCAACAGCGCTGCGCCGTCTCTGTCTGCCATGTTCGGAAACCACTAGAAGGGAGCACTCACCAGAACTCCACCGTGCTGCATCCTAATCCAGAAAAATTCCAGCATCCGGGACCGGGAAAACTAAATTCTGCTGGCTTATAGGTCACCTAGAGCATGTGGACATTTGTGACGGCAGCCAGGACTAAGTCATCAGGGGCCTGTAATGACCTGGCTATTGTGCTCTGCTTGGTTATGAAAGAGAGTGGAGCAGTGACGGTTACACAGCTGCAATGACGGTTACACAATGGCAATTGTTCAGTTCCTGCTGCGTGCCAGGTGGGTCCCAAGTGGCTTCCACACATGCTTTGCTTCACTGAATCCTGTGAAGGAGTGTGTGCAGTGTGCCTTCTTTAGAGATGAACAAGCTAAAGAACCAGTGTAGTGAACAGGCTAGAAGAGGAATAACAATTAATAACGGAGTATGAAGACTGGTGCATGTGGAGACACTCAAAATGGCATAAGCATGCCCAAGAATGACAGCCCTTCCTCCTGACTGCTATATGCGTGACTTATAAACTCGCTGCACAGCAAGAGACTAAATGATTTAAATGTTCTATTTTAGGTATTATTTTATCACTTGGGGGACTTAAGTTTTATTTCAATGAAAAATTGACCAATAAGATGTGAGCATTAATCTAGGGTGTCAGTGATTGGATTTAGACCATAGGAATCAGAGGTTTTTTTAAAGACTGTATTTATTTTATTTGACAGGTAGAGTTACAGACAGTGAGAGGGAGAGACAGACAGAAAGGTCTTCTTTCCATTGGTTCACTCCCCAAATGGCTGCAATGGCCGGAGCTGCACCAATCTGAGTCCAGGAGCCAGGAGCTTCTTCTGGGTCTCCCACATGGGTGCAGGGGCCCAAGGACTTGGGCCATCTTCTACTGCTTTCCCAGGCCATAACAGAGAGCTGGATTGGAAGTGGAGCAGCCAGGACTAGAACCGGAGCCTATATGGGATGCACCACAGGCAGAGGATTCACCTACTGCGTCACGGTGCAGGCCCCCATTTATTTTTTTAAATACAAAGTGTAAGAAGACAAAGCATTCCACGTGGGATTGTTTTGATGACATTTTTGGTAGTGCAATATTAGAGTCCCTGGGGATACTGAAGTGAGATAGGGTATGGCCCAGGCTACCATCGTGCTTGGTATACAGGCGGCATTCCACTGGCACTTGTGGTCCCACCTGTACCAGTTGGCTCAGGTTGCAAGTCCATGATCAAGGGCTGGCAGGGCTGGTTTCTCCTGAGGCCTCGCTCCTTGGTCTTCCTACTCCTGTCTCTCCCTCTTCTAAGTCCACTGCCCCTTGTGGATTAGGACACTGCCTTCCTGATCTTATTTAACCTTCATTACTTCCTTCAAGGCCATCCCTGCAAACACAACTGCTTTGGGGGTTAGCACCCTGATGGATGCTTTTTGGAGGACATAATCCAATCTGTAGCATCACCCACCTCTCTCCCTTGCCCAGCAGTTTCCTTTCTCTGGTTCAATTTATGATTTAGAGTGCAAGGCTCCGCTATGAGCCTGTTTATTCTCCTAGTCATTCTGTGTTGGTCTCGCGTGTGCCAGCAGGTGGGCTAGTTGCAAGGAGACACAGCTGTTAAGAGCCCCTCACTGCCAGTGGCTGGAGTCCATGGGCCATGCTGTGAAACCCTGGGGAAATGAGAGCGGTGTGGCCGCATCATCTTACTTCTTTCAAGCCAGTTGGAGATGGGCACTGCTGAGCAACGTGCAGGAAGCATAACTGTTTAGAAGTGGCTGTGACTCACGCACAAGGATCTAACATAGAGAGAGGTGCTAAGGAAGCTATGGCCTGGAAAGGAACGAGCCTGACGGGAGCTGCAGGCCTGACCATTGCACAGACGGCTGCTATGCCTGTGTGCTTCCCTGGGGCACTGAATGCCACAGGTGCCTCAGCCCAGGAGAGACCTGCGACTTCCTGCAGAGAAAGCCAGGGCAGGGAGCCACGATGCTCAGGGTGCAGCGCGAGACAGTGCAGTGACATCGCTTGTCTGGGTTCCCTGGAGGAAGCTGACGTTCCCTTGTCGAAAAGCATTCTGGACTTCTCCGGAAGTACAGAGCACACTCAGCAGCTGTCTTGGGAAGCAGGCTGGCTTGCACATCGGCACGCGCCCCAGTGGAACGGGTCCCTGAGAGCAGCTCCAGCCCCAGCGGGGATTCCCTGCCCACTCTGCACTGCTGGGGAAGGGCCGAGGCCAACGGCGAGTGTGCAGCGGCGAGTGTGCAGCGGCACCAAGCCCCGCAGGGGAGGTACAATACCCAGGCATTATGTTGCGACTGAATTGAATGAGACACAATGAGTTTTTCTAACATGTAATATTACATTTGTGAAACTGGATACGGTGTAATTTGGAAATTTCAATACCCGCATTGTTTCTGTCCATTTAATAGCTGAAGACATGAAAACCATAATTAGCAAGTAACCAATTTAGAGGTTTTAAAAACTTAAAAGAGAATACACATTTTCATCACCACACAGAGATTTAAGCCACTTCCTGATTACGGAGATAAGGAAATGCTCTCGCATGAAAACTGGGGAACGTGGAATATGGAGCGCTTGTGAGTGCCTCCGGCTCTCATTGCAAGGTTTCCATTAGGGTCCTAGTCCTGCTCCTTCCGTAGCCTCCCAAGACAGTGGCGCCTCAGAGTCAGAAAATCAAGTGCTTATTTTCATTGGTTCCCTCATTTGGTGCTGAGAATGAATAACTGATTTGTAATTGTATTTTAGAAAAAAACTCAGCAATTATATACATTACAAATTGTTGATTGTAATTAACTCTGACATTATTTTTAAATCAATAATGAAGTCAAACTCATCACAAAAATAATTAGTTTACCTTTAACCATGTTGGGTGAAAACCCTGCCTCATTTCGGATGACCCTGTATCGCACAATCTGCTTTTTCCTTTCCCTGCTACAAGTCAGATCCGTTTTAGAGCTGTGGAAATGGCAGCTGAAGCTGATGACTTCCGCAGAAGCAGACTCTAACTGCAGGACATGTTTATAATTAGGGTTATAGCATAATCAGGAGTAGCAAACAACACGATTGTATATCCTAGTGATCTGAAGGAAGCTTTCTGAACTTTGGGTTGATTGACATTTTGGCCTGCATCATCCCCTGTTGGGGTGCCTTGCTGTGTGTTGCAGGATGTTGGCAGCGTCTCTGGACCCTATCCTCTCTGACAACCCCTTCCCCTTTGTGACAACAAAAACATCTCCAGATGTTGCCCGGTAGCTCATGGGGAGAAATCACACCCTCTCACTGGGGTGAGAACTAGTGCTTGAATTGAGAAAAAAAAAAGTCACTTAAATTGTGAGTGGCACAGTGGAATAAGCCTCCACCTGCAGTGCTAGCATCCCATATGGGTGTTGGTTTGATCCTGGCTGTTCCACTTCCCCTCCAGCTCTCTGCTAATACACCTGAGAAAGCAATGGAAGATGCCCTAAGTCCTTAGACCCCTGCACCCGCATGGGAAACCTGGAGGAAGCTCTTGATTCCTAGCTTTGGCTTGACCCAGCCCTGGTGGTTGTGGCCATTTGGGGAGTGAACCAGCAGATGGAAGATCCCTCTTTCTCTGCCTCTGTCTTTCCCTCTCTGCAACTCCACCTTTAAAATAATTAAAGAAATCTTAAAAAAAAATTATAAGTGCCTTTCCACCATTTTTCTAAAGATTAAGCCCTCAAAGCTGCAATATAAGCAAAAACTGCATCTCCTTGGTCAGTAGCCACACCATGTGGGGACTCTGCTCCACCGTGCCTGTTGAGTGTTCCCCTCCCAGGCCCAGAGATTCTGTAACTTCAGGATCAGTCCACAGGTTATATTCATGGCGTCACAACTTCTCCCAGATCCCAGTCATCCTTCAGCTGTTTCAATCAAAAGCTGCTTTCTGACATAACAATCCTGTGAAAGACCATGCTACCTGAATTTCCACTGACATTTCTGGGTGTCATTTAGAGATTTGGTTTTAAGGAACTCCCTCCCGTGTTCTTACTTAATCTTGTTACTTGCTTCCCAGGCTTTTTTTTTTTTAACCCTTCTTACCTGGGAGGTTGCTTGGTACAAATTATTGTGTCATTGTTCTGCCAAAAGCATCACCTAGCAGGGATTTTCCTAGCAAACTAACATCAAAATGCAGACAAGATTATCATCATTTTAGCGTTGGCATCCTAGCTGCCTCAGGGGTCTTAGTGCTAAATCTCTGCTTTGTAAGTGAAACTAGCATGCAGTACAGTTGAGAAATACATTAGTAATTTGGATCCCCATACATAATATTTGCATGAGAGTGTTTTTGCCAAGTGATGAGCATGAATGCGGATTTCCAGCAAACATTGCCATCTCCGTCTTGGACATACTTAGTCTGGGCAGCTTTACAAGCTGATGGGAAACAATGCAATGGGTAGCTCAGACATAGCTCAGAAGAAAGACACATTCAGAAAAAAATAAAAGACAAGCAGGAAAGACGTTATCAGTCCAGGATATCCCATTTAAAGCTTTGAAATAACATAATCCATTGCTGAAGAGACGATGAGATTCATCGGGCAAGGTCAGATGAAAGAGTATGAGACAATCAGTTACCACCTACTTTGCAGAGGAATTTGAGAACAAAGTCTGACTACATATATATATATATATACATAAATATATATATTTGACATTACAGTCACAACAGAAATACAGTTTCATTCTTCATTTAAAATGAAGAAGAGGAAAGAACAGGCGCTGGAATATTAACTACGTGAGAAAATCACAGAAAATAGGAAAAATGATCTGCAAAGAACAAGGCTGTCTATGTAAGGAGCTTAATAAAGGTCTAAAAGAGCATGGAGGACAGCTATGGAAGATCACAAGACATGTGTCAGAGTTTTGCTTAGAAAAGTATCACAGAGGTCTGCAATGCACTGCAGGGGACAGGGAAAGAAGACACAGTCCCCTTGCAAGATCTCCTCACTCAACCCCACATGCATCTTATGTCTTCTTAAATATGGAACAATCCATGCTCGGCAGAAGCCTCCAGATGCAGAAAATGAGATTACACCTACTTTAGAACACCAAGAATATAGTACAATGGCCCAGGTGTCACTGCCACCTGTACAACCTCAGGAAGGCAGGTGATCCCCAATACTGCCTTATGAATCACGCTAGTGGAAGCACTGGAGATGTACAAACAAAAAAATTGTATTTTAATCTGATATAAGAGCGCCATACACACCTATGTATGTGAAGACAAGGGAGAGCACTTCCTGTTTGTAACAGGAAGCTGTAGATGGCACAACAAACTCAGATAAGACCGAACATTTCCCATCAATGACTAAGAAAATCTGGAAGAGTTATGTTGGTGGTTAGAACTCACAATTTCTCTCAACAGCTGCAATGAGAATTTTCCTTCCAAATGAGAAAGAAAGAAAGAAAATGCAAGAGATTTCGTTAGCTTGAACAAATAAGTATTGTACACCAAGCAAATCTAGCACTGTGCTAAAAAGCCAGCAGGAAGAGGGAATACACATAACTTAGCTGAACTCTCTGCTTAGAGAGACAATGCTGGTGCTGGGGCAGCTGCAGCTTTTTCCTGATGACGTGTAATGACTCTATTCACCGACTCCACGCCCAGATGGAGGCAGTGCTAGCTTGGTCTTCCTGGCTATTTGCAAAAGACCAAGTGTGTTACAGCAATCAGAGGGCCAAGTGGTGTTGGGAGTTCCTTCACAGATGAACAAACATCACTTTGGATGGCTCAGTTGGTCTTCTTTTTCTATTAAACTTGCACCTGACTGTTTTTAGAGCATCAGAATTTAGAACAAACACAGGGCTTTTAGACACAAGCTGGGGCCCCATCCAAGATCTGACAGTGGCCAGTGGACTCTATGACATTGACATAAGAAAATGGGGTCATTCTCCAGATATCCTTTCAATAGGGCTCAGTCTGGCCAAAGAAGGGTAATTGTTGGGGAGAGAAAGAACAAAAGTGCTAATAATGGCAAACTTAGGCATGCAATTTTCTTGTTTTATTATTTTAGACATGGGGGCAGAATTATTTATGGTCACTACTTTAAAAAAAATCTTTGTATCTCGAAAGATTAAATAAGAAGTGATCCCTTTATTAAACGTGAAGTGATGCGTTCAGTACCTTCTCTAGTTAACCCCCAGTGCAAACCTTTTTAGTGGATTGTAGTTCCCCCAAGGAGCACTGCAAAAGACTGTCTTTAGGGGATTAGTCCTCTGCTTGCAGAGAACGGCAACAGGGCATATAAAATCGATTTTGAAAAAATACCCAGATGTGACGTGTGCTTTGCCTGACTATTGCGGCATGGCCCTTTAGAAGAATTGACAGCGATGCCTGCATCGTTCCTGTGAGCACCACCGTGCCTGGCCGTGCCCCCAGTGCACTCACATAGGTCTCAGGTCTCGTCTGCTGCTCCCTCAGTGCATGCTGACGCTTGCAGGGCTCTCCCCTGCAGGTGCGCGCTCTGCTGTAAAGCACTAAAGTTGCTCCTGCTCACCTGTGACCTCCTTGACCTTCCACAGCCACGTCTCACAGGAAATCCCTTCCCTTACCTTTGGTGATATCCCTCTTCCTTGATTTTCTTCCCAGATGTCTGCAGATGTCTTCTTCATTTCATTTTCTATGTCATTTTTCGGTGCCCAGTCCTTAAGTATCTGTGTTTCCTGGGAGCTCTCCTGGCTGAACCCAATTCTCTGGGTGAAATTCTTTCACATACTTGGCTTCAGCTGCTTTGCTAACTTTCTGGTCTGTATCCCCACCGTCTCTTCATTTCCCTGTCCTACAGGCACTGCTGTCTTGGCACATCCACAACTGAACTTGTCTTCTACGTTTCCACATCTGCTGCTTTTCTAGCTCTCACATTTCCTGCAGAATCCTCGATCACCCGGAGCTTTCTACTCCTGTCTTTCATCTGAACAATCTCTCCACAACTCATAGATCCTAAATTTTCGTGTCACTTGTGTTCATCCATTCCTTCTTGCATTTGCCTTGGTCCTAATCATTTCTTGTAGGAAAGACTGCAATATTCCCTTTTAGGATCTGTAAGAATTTTTTTTAAAGATTTATTTATTTGAAAGATGGGGTTACGAGAGAGAGAGAGAGAGAGAGAGAGAGAGAGAGAGAGAGAGAGAGAGAGAAAGGGAGGAAGGGAGAGAGAGAGAGAGATCTTCTATACACTGTTTCACTCTCCAAATGGTTGCTACAGTTGGAGCTGAACTGGGCAAAAGCCAGGAGCAGAAGCTTCATCTGGGTCTTCCACGTGGATTCAGGAGCCCAAGTACTTGGGCCACCTTCCACTGCTTTCCCAAGTGCATTAGCAGGGAGCTGGATCAGAAGTGGAGCAGCTGGAACTCAAACCAGTACTCACATGCTGACAGCAGCTTAACCCACTGTGCCACAATGCTGGCCTCAAGTTTTTTTAAACACTAATATTTCCCTAATTAGAGGGTCCATAAAAATCCTTTGTGGTACAATCAAGCAGAATTGAAATGATTTCAGTAAACACACAATGTTTAAGTTTGATATACTATCCTGAAATCTTACTTGCTTTACACATTTCTTTTTCAGATATACATTCTGGCCGTGTTAGACACAGTATTTTATCCTCTACAACACCGAGTAAATCTGGGTACTCTGCCTTTACCTGGGGTGACCCTGGGGTCCTACCACTCTCAGCATTTTTTGACCAAGCCTTAAACAGAAACATCACCCAACTCACCTCCCCATCCCACGTCTCTTCCCTGATTATTTTATTTCAGTTTCTGCTAGAAAGATGCTCTAAAATGCAAGTCAGGTCATTGCTGCATTCTTCTGTCTCAGTAGTGTCTGCAGATGAGCACCAGCTCCTGAGCTTCACACACCAGGCACCGCCTAGCCTAGCTTCTGCCGTCCTGTCACATCCCTGATTCACTCCAACCGCACGGAAGACTGTTTTCCTGTGTGATCAGACTTGAGCCCCATGCTCATGCAATCCTCTCAGGATGGAGCAGTTGCCCCCGTTTTTGCCCTGCCAGTTTCTGCTCATCACTTAGTATTATCTTTTGTTTTTAAATATTGATTGATTTACTTCAAAGGCAGAGTGACAGAGAAGGAGGGAGTGAAAGAGATCTTCCATCAGTTGGCTCACTGTTCAAATGGTCATGACGGCTAGTTCTGAGCCAGGCCAAAGTCAGGAGCCTGGAACTTCACCTGAGCCTTCTACATGAGTGATAGGGGCCCAAGTGCTTGGGTTACCTTTGGCTGTTTCCCTAGAAGCATTAATAGGGAGCTGGGTTGGAAGTGGAGCAGCCAGGACTCAAACTGGCACTCCAGTATGGGATGCCCACATTGCAGGTGGTGGCATATCCTGCCCCACCACAACGGTGTCCCTAATCCAGTACTGAATTAATGTCACCACTCGTGGAAACAAGATCATTTTGCCATGGCATTTTTTTGTATTTGTTCAAGCTGTTACAGGTCGCCATGCGTTTACTATAAGCTTATTGGGGCTTAAGAAGTTTCATTTTATTAGAGGTTGTATTGGAGCTTCTGCTACATTGTGGATGCCAACCACATGTATTTCAAAGGAAGGAATAAAGGAACTGGAGTTGCTGGGTAGGAGGGAGAAAGTCTTATCTCCTGCCCTTCTTTCCCTGTCCCAGTTGTCTGTAGGTCAGGGACATACCTGACCTTGGGATTATTATCTAACTAATTTACAATTGCTTTATGGAGCACTTATCAGAAGCTAGGAGTGGTGCCCTGTGATAGTTCCTGTCCAGAAGTGAGTCCCACCTCTTCTTCCTAGTGGGATGTTGTGAAAAATTAACGAAGTCCATCAGGTCTCAGGCAATCTTTCAGTAGAGTTTAAGTGGAGGGTGACTGTAATAATTTCTACAAAGTGCTGTCCCAAGGTTTGAGCACACATACTGCTCAACACCATGTCTCAGAGCAGGTACCCCCGAAGCAATCCCCTCCTCTCCTCTGTGTCTGTTTCCCCCCAGGCATAAGAAGGTATAGAATGGAATCTGGGGGCTATGAGAGACTTCCATGTCCTCCCTCGTAATGGCCTGGGGTGCACTTTCGCAGCCAGGCTCTTCTGGGCAAGATTCCTACTCAGCTTCTCACTAACTGTGAGAGTAACTTGGGACAACTTACTCAACCTGTCTGCTTTTAAGTTCACTTGCCTCTACCATGGAATAAATGATAATTAAATATATATATATATATAAAATTTTTTATTCAGGGAATAGACTAAGATGGTATAATAATTAGCAATACCTTAAGACAATCATAAGCATTTCACAAGGATTAGCTGTTCTCATTCCTGTTTGCAGAACTTGCCTTCAGTGTTTGTACCTTCCTACCATCTATTTTTTTTTACCTCTATTTTTACCTCTCTACCATCCACTGCCTCCTCTCCAGCCCTGCGCCATCACCTTCTCCCAGAACACTGCTTTCCACATTTAGGGTCATTTCCTCCTCAATTTACTGGTGGTAGAGGGCTAGGCAAGGAGAAGTGGTGTCAAGAGTGTAACTTTCCTGACTATTAGCATAGCCTGGGATTCCTTCTGAGGTTCGTGGATACAACCTTAGTAATAATGCCTTCATTTTTACACTGAGATTCCTGGGTCTATAGCTACCTCCTCCCAAGAGACAGGACCTCAGTCCCTCCCCTCCTTTGGAGATAAGGAAGCGGATGTGAGAAGTGGTGAGAGTTCAGAGGTACAATAAAGGGATTGTGAGGCATGGGGTGTAGGCAGGACATGGAGAGAGCAAGTGTGCATGCAGAGTCAGGGAGGCTCCAGCAAGGAAATGCCCTTTGCCCTCGGGCACCACTACAACTCACTGGAAGAGGGCTTACAACCTTGATTCGTGTTGATAAAAGTCAAGGATAAGGAAGAACCAAAGAAGTTTCAGGCTGAGTCAGATGTAGATCACTTATGCCTGTGAAGAAATCTTGACAACTTGTGTCAAAGGTTCATGCTCATGACTCAATGGATGCACTATTAGAAAAACAATTCCCAGACTCCAAGAATGTAAGGATCACCTTTTATGCCTTTTTCTTCTGGCAGTTTCCATAAATAGCAAGTGTACTGTTAGGAAAAATCAATTAAATGATTAAGAACAAGAGTTATTATGGATTCTGTATCTATTATATATAGATCTGCGTTTTGTTAAGTGCAAATTTGCATTTTGATAATCATGAATTTGAAAAACAGTAATGCATGTATGTGGGAAGCCTGTTATTTTTTTAAATCTACGTGAACTCTTGAATTTCTTTCAGTGCCCTCAAAGGTCCCTGGGGTCTCTCTCCTATACTTTAATCTCTGTTTTAATTAGAAGGTTTCCATCAAGGGATTTGTTAGAGAAATTTACAAGCTACAAGAATTGTATAATTTTAATACCATAAAGCATTTGCTTATTTTATAGTTTACTTGTTTTACAATCTATCCGAACAGCTCTGACCAATTAGTGGGTAACAAATGAAGATTTCAGATGGCATAGTTTGTGTGTTTCAAAAGCTTGTCCGTGCTGGCTGGCCCCCTTCACTGGTGCGGTTCTATCTGTCAGAAGCAAATCCTATCATCTTCTGACTTGCTTTGCCTCTTGCCACAGGGCAACTACAGATGGTGGACGCCACACAGGGCAGATGGTTCTGCAGGTCAGCCATCTGAGTGATCTGTTGGGTGTGTGGATGTACAAACCAAACAGTCCATTTCTGGACTGTCTGAAAGTGTAGGCCACAGGTGGCCAGAGAGAGATTTTTAAACCCATGCTTTCTTCTGCCCAGGTCTGCATCTTGCTGGCCTCTGGACGTCAGCTGGCCGCCCTGCCCCACCAAGACCTGCCTTACAGAAGGAGGGCTGATGCAGAAGTGACTCAATGTCAGGGAGTGTCTGGGAGAGCCCGGTGAGAGTCCAGCATGGGAATGTGGCTCTTTGCATTTCTTATCAGTGTGGGGAAACAATGAATCTTGGTGTCCTTGAGACTGGGGCTCAGAAAGAATTTTTATGTCTTGGTAGCTTTGTAATCTGGGGCTATTACTGCACGTTCTGAGCCTCTGTTTCCTCATCTGAACTGCTTTACAAGTGCACAGTCTTGCATGTGTTCTTTTTTTTTTTTCTTGGACAGGCAGAGTTAGACAGTGAGAAAGAGAGAGACAGAAAGGTCTTCCTTCCATTGGTTCACCCCCCAAATGGCTGCTACAGCCAGCGCACTGCGCTGATCCAAAGCCAGGAGCCAGGTGCTGCCTCCTGGTCTCCCATGGGGGTGCAGGGCCTAAGCACTTGGGCCATCTTCCACTGCCTTCCCAGGCCACAGCAGAGACCTGGACTGGAAGAGGAGCAACCAGGACAGAAACAATGCCCCAACTGGGACTAGAACCCGGAGTTCCGGCGCCGCAGGCAGAGGATTAGCCTAGTGAGCCATGGTGCCAGCCACATGTGTTCTTAAAATGTTCTTGAAAGGCACAGAGGAACAGAGAAAGATGGGGAGAGAGAGGTTGATCTTCTATCTGCTGGTTTATTCCCCAAATGCCTACAAGAGCTGAGATTGGGCCAGGTCAATGCCAGGAAACTGGAACTCATTCCAGGTCTTATATGAGTGGCTGGGACCCAAGTGATTGGCCCTCACCTGCCACCTCTTAGAGTGCTCCTTAGGGGGAAGCTGGGATGAGGAGCAGAGCCAGGACTCGAATCCAGGCACTCCAATTTTGAATGTGGATGTCCTAAGCAGTGGCTTATTGGTGATACCTTAGCTGCTGTGTTGAACGCCCACCCCTTGCATATATCCTTAATTTAAACCCCCCACCCCTTCTAGTCCTGGAAGCAGGCATCCGTCTTCCTGCTGGTCTCACCTTTAGAAGAAACTCCATTTTTTGATAACCAATGTAAACTGAAAGTGAGGAATAGGAAAATGGGCTTGTGCTGACAAGTTCAGGAGGGTAATGTGCATCCGGACACTGTGAAACCCGGAGCTCGTGCACAACAGCAGCAGGCAGCTTTCAGTGTTGCGGTTAAAGCCCGAGAACTCAACCTGGGGTTTAACTCTGTCCAGGCTCGTTGCACGACCCTGTGAAATGGCTTAATTTTTATGTTTCTCAATTCCTATCAATGGCATTGGTTTCTCATGAGAATTAAATGAAATCATAGATATAAAAGGACTGGGACAGAGCTCAACAAGTAGAGGTGTTGGTGTCAGCAATGGTGCCTGCACTGGGGGAGAGCATCTGTCTTGGAGGCAGCAGTGTCAAGAGACATGGCATTGGCTTCGCAGCACTGGTGGGGCCAGGTGTCGGGGAATCTGATCACCAGGATGAGTCTGAGAGTTGGCTCAACTCTGCAGCTGCTGAGAAAAGTGGTGTCATAGGGAAATCCCCTCCATGCCTTGGTGGACCCTAAGTACAATCTCCAGAATGAGATCCTGAGAGTGATAAACTCACAGATCAGCTTAAAATGTCTATAGAGCTTGGCTCTTCAATCTGTTTAAAACATGAAGCAGAAGTGCAGGGACATAGATGGGGTAAGTTCCCAGGACAGGGAGCAGACAGGGTGGAAGGATGACATCGACTGAGCCTGTCCCCATGCTCAATCTGCCTCTCTCTTCCTCTCTCCATCTCCCCCCCCCCCTTCCTCTCTCCCTCCCTTTCCACCGTAGCAGTCTTTCCTGCATAGGGAGCAGTTAAGGGTTGAGCGGAGTGTCCTGGGCTAATGGCACACATTCATTCTCTCGGAAAGATGCAGGGGTAAGCAGACCTGAAAGATGGCTGTAGATCACCTGTCAGCCTGCCCGGAGGCCCTGGCCTTCATGTTTCTGGGACAGAAGCCTTCAGCTAGAAGGGGCATCACAAGGGTGTTGCTGAGAGAGGAACTCACACATGGGGAGTGCTCTTGTATGCTTAGTGGGTTCTGAGATTTAATATTTCGTATGTATTAGGAGTGTTGTGATGTGACAGGTACTTTTTAATAGTAACCGGGATGTTTAGCAACTGGATGGAATCTGTTTATTTCCTGCTTCAAGGACACTGGGTCTCTTTTTCCCTCTCTCTGTTTTTTTATTTTTATTTTTGTTTATTTATTTATTTTTTATTTGACAGGAGAGTTATAGACAGTGTCAGAGAGAGAGAGACAGAGAGAAAGGTCTTCCTTCTGTTCGTTCACCCCCCAAATGGCCGACACGGCCGGCGCGCTGTGCTGACCCGAAGCCAGGAGTGAGGTGCTTCCTCCTGGTCTCCCATGTGGGTACAGGGCCCAAGGACTTGGGCCATCCTCCACTGCACTCCTGGGCCACAGCAGATAGATGGACTAGAAGAGGAGCAACCGGGACTAGTACCTGGTGCCCCAACCGGGACTAGAACCCGGGTTGCTGGCACTGCAGGTGGATGATTAGCCAAGTGAACCACAGCACTGGCCCCCTCTCTCTGTTTTTAAGATTTACTTATTAATTTAAAAGGCAGGATGATAGTGAGAGAAATATTCCATCTGGTGGTTTACTCCCCAAATGGCCACAACAGTCATGGCTGGACCAGACCAAAGCCAGGTGCCAGAAAAGTCCATCCTGGTCTGCTACGTGTTGGCAGGGGCCCAAGTACTTGGGCCACCTTCCACTGCCTTCCCAGGTGCATTAGCAGGAAGCTGGATCAGAAGTGGAGCAGCTGGGACTCCAACCAGCACTCTGATATGGGATGCCAGCATTGCAGTGGTGGATTAACCCACTGCACCAGGTGGTCTCTGGCGTCTCCTGATTGTCCCACTCTTTTCTGTGTTTGATTTCCATTGTTTCATTGGCCAACTCCTTCCAACTCCTGCAGGGGTTACATCCATCCCCTTTGTGCTCCTTTGTCTGAAAACTGAATGTGGGGCACACCTCCTGGAAGGGAGGCTTGAGACAGAATTGAGCACACATAGCTTTCACCCTTGACGTGCTCATGCAAAAAGGACCTGAAATTAAATGATTAGGCAAGGAGTTATCCAACCATCCATATGCGGCAGAGCACATGCTATGCATTCTGTAAAAGTTTGCTGAACTAACAAATATCTCATAATTTTAAGCATGAGCAAATTATCCTAAATGGTGTTTCTGTAGCCATCGGCAATGTTCACTATGGTGTCACCTCAGATATCTCCTTTAGTTTCCATGGAAGTGCCGAGGTAGGCTGAGCAAGACTCACTGCTCCTGGCTTACAGAGAGCTAAAGTCCTGGAGTGGAGTTTGCTTACAATGACACACAAGCTGTAAAGCTCAAATTTTCTGATTCCCCCGTCCCTGGGGCCAGAAGATTTCCTTTTCTCTTGCTGAGAAAACTCAGCCCTGCAGCAGGAGCTCTGCCATCCTCAGCTGACCAGAAAGCTTCCGAATTACCTATATGGCAACCACAAACAATCTGCTGGGCAAAGTTGAGTGCAACTGTGAGACAGACAAAGATGAATGAGTTAGTCCCTGTGTTATGTGATCGTTGGACTAATTTAAAAATATGCACATCTTATTGTGTCCCTCATCAGTGGTCTGTAAGAATTCCCTGGGAAATAGGCAGTACTGAAGTTTACCTAAGAGATAAGTAGCCAATATTCGCATGCATAAAACTTTGAAAACTGGGTTTAGCAATCGTGAGGCATTGAGAAACACAGGGTCATTTCATTCTGCTTGGCATTTGAAAGGTTTTGTGGAATCCTGAGACGCAGAATGAAATTGCCAAATAGGTGTCAGTCGTATATAAGCCTGTCAGAGTCCTCTACAGTTTAGATATTTTGGCCAATAGGAGCATTTGGCTGTTGTCAGGGGTCTGATTCCCACTCTGCAACACTGCAAGCGAATTTATTCACAAGGGAAGTAAATTGGGCCAGTAGCACATAGGAGTCAAACAAATTAAACAGCACTGGTCCATAAGAAGAAATCTCCCCTAAAAGAAGGATGAGAATGGACATTTGTCCGAGCCACTAAGGCAGTGGTTAGGACGCCTGCATGCCATGTGAGTGTAGCTGGGTTTGAGCACTGGCTATGACTCCTGATCCCAGCTTCCTGCTAATGCAGATGCTGGTAGACAGTGGTGACAGCTCACGTTAGTGAGTTCCTGTCACACACATGAGAAATGTGAATTTAGTAGTTCCTGGCTCCTGGCTTTGGCTCCACCTGGGGAGCCATTGTGGGCATTTGAAGAGTGAACCAGGGGATCGGGAGCTCATCTGTCTCTCTCTGCCTGCCTGACCCTCTGTCATTCAAATAAACAAGCATGAAAATGAAATAAGGAAGAAATTATTCCAGGAGAATGAGTGTGTGGTCTGTGTGTCCCAGAAGTCTAAAAAAAATGGCATGGGGGAGAAAAAGTAGCAGCAGCCGATCAAGGGAGGGTATGAGCCAGGTGTATTTTGCACTTAGAGGGCAAGGCCTACTACCCAGCACAAAGGACCCTCCCCCACTGCCCCTGACCCCAGCTCCCACTCAGGAGGAGGGTCCTAGTGATGCTTCAGGATTTGTTTTTTGTTTTTTTTTTTGTTTTTTTTTTTTTTGCCTCTAAGTCGCCAGCTGTGGGCAGTGACTGCAGTTGTGAGGAAGCTGCTCTGAATTTAGTTCGGATTTCTCTAATTTTAGACACATTCGAGAGCCCCCGGAAAAAATTTGTAATGGATGATGCTATGCTCTCGTGTCTTGGCCAGTGAGTGTCACACATCTGTGTGTATATGTTTATGCATTTAAGAAAGGCATGTATGTGCACATGTATGTGTGTGTGCAAATGTGAGTGCGCACATGCACACAACAGGCAGAGACAGAAAAGGAGCATAGAGAAGGCAATTCTGAGTCTTTATCTGCCTGTTTGCTCATAGAAACTATTGCATTAGTAATTTAAATATTTTAAGTGAAAGCAAACATTTACATTATAGTAATTGCAAATAAAAACACAGGAAGATTTTTCTCTGTAAAATGCAATGTAATTGCAAATCACAATGTATTAGTGAAATAATAAAAATATGGCAGAAATTATTTTGTCTAAGAGTTCTGTGTAATTAGGAATTATACCCAAAATTCAGGTTTCAGAACTTTGATCATTTTCAAAAGCAGTGAAAACACTGAAAAATCTCGTGTCTGACAACATAAAAACATAACTAACCCCATGGTGAGGATAATGGGATGAGAGGATCTTGAATTTGTTGATGACACCGATAAAGGAAATAGTATATTTAATTCCTGTACGTATATGAGTGTGTGTGTGTGTGTGTGTGTAGACATACAAGAAAGTCCGTGTGTGCATATGTGTGTGTATGTGTACATATATATACACACCTGGTTTTCAAACAGTTCATGGAAAATTCATATTATAAAGGCTCTGTGCATGGTTTCCACACAAAAGTTAGCTTATCTTTTAACTTTCTTATTCATGAGTGTTTAGAAGTCCCCTCATATTTGTATACTAAATAAAGAACTTCTATCTTTTTCTTTAAAAATGTACTTAATTTATTATTTTTTATGTGAAAGGCAAGGAGACAGAGATACCTGTGTTCTGGTTCACTCCCCAAATGCCTGCAACAGCCAGGGCTGGGCCAGACCAAACCCAGGAGTCTAGATTGGAGTCCAAGTCTACTACATGGGTGGCAGGGTCCCTGCTACTTGAACCGGCAGCTGCCATGTCCCAGGGTGTGAATCTAGGAAGCTGGATCTGAAGCTGAGTAGCTGGGACTTTAGCCAGGACTCCAGTATGGGATGCAGGCATCTCAAGTGGTGATTTAACTGCTGTGCCAGTGTCCACTGTGGTGCCTGAATCTTCAGTTGTTATTTTACTCAGTTCTAGAACTTCCAACAACCATTTTCCTCACTTTTCTTAATGAGTCCATTACAGGCCGCCTGCATGAACAATCTTGGTTGGTGAACATCATTTATCGGAGGCACTGAAATTGCCCGGGTGCCTTTCCCTGCTCTCGGGTTTCCCCACTCAGCATCTGTACGGAGTTTTTGAGTTTGTTTGCTCTTGATGAACATCCAAGTATTCTTTCTTCTAGAGCATCCCAATTATAATTTTATCACTTGAACTCTATAGGGAACTTGAACAAGTTTACAACAGCCAGCACTGTGTAAATATGCACGTAAGGTTTTAATTTTGATTTTACTTAAAATAATTAGCCACCATTTACCAGGCACCAGGAGCTCTGTAAAGCTTTTCAAACATCGTTTCATCAAATCCATACAAAATCCTTGCAGGATAGTTACAGTTATCTTTGTTTTTATTGATAACTATTCAGAAGCATTGGGAATTTATTAAGTAACTTACAGGAGAGCTCAGAGCTGGTTAGTTACTGAGCAGAGACTGTGAAGTACAATCCCATGCTGTCTTTTTTGGAGATATCCATTCTGTTATTTATTCAAGCTATTTTAATTTAAGAGGAGAAGAGGATAAATGTAAAGGATAGTTAACATATGCCTGCATGTTGTTTTTACATAGTTTCTCAATATGTACTCACTAATAAACATGTGGTAACATAACACAGAATCTATTTGGAAATTGCTTCTTTTTTCTTTCTCAAAATCTTTCTTCTTAATTTTAAAGCCAAGGTGCACTCACTTTCACTGTATTTCAATGCCATTAAAATTGAGACTTTTTTTCCTTTTTTGGAAATAGTGAACTATAATATGATAGCGTGGCTATGCTAAGGACATTCTTTCTATTGAAAAGGGGATGTGAGGCCGGCGCTGTGGCTCAACAGGCTAATCCGCTGCCTTGAGGCGCCGGCACACCGGGTTCTAGTCCCGGTTGGGGCGCCGGATTCTGTCTCAGTTGCCCCTCTTCCAGGCCAGCCCTCTGCTGTGGCCAGGGAGTGCAGTGGAGGATGGCCCAGGTGCTTGGGCCCTGCACCCCATGGGAGACCAGGAAAAGCACCTGGCACCTGGCTCCTGCCATCGGATGAGCGCAGTGTGCCGGCCGCAGCGCGCCGTCCGCGGCGGCCATTGTAGGGTGAACCAGCGGCAAAGGAAGCCCTTTCTCTCTGTCTCTCTCTCTCACTGTCCACTCTGCCTGTCAAAAAAAAAAAAGAAAAGAAAAGGGGATGTGGACCCCATTGACCATAAAGAATTCATCTTTGCTAAAGAGAGAGAGAGAGAGAGAGAGAGGGATTCCCTCCTATTTTGGATAAATTAACAAAAATCCTACCTACAGTGCCATTTTTCAAAGTCTTGAGTGTTAGGAAAGCAGGTGTGTTAATTGCATCTTCATGGTGCATGGAATAGCTGAGTGTAATTTGTTGGGGTTCAGACATCTGTAGGGGGTGTGAAGGCAGACGGTGCTGTTGGGGAAGCTGGAACAGGAAGACCTGCGCTATGACTCCTCTGGTTGCTTCCAGCCCAATCCAAAGATCTGAAGGTAAAGATTTTCCTGCAAATATTGAGGGCAAATATTGACTTGTTATCATCTATTGGCAAGCAACTATCACCTGAGACATGAGCACACTTAGAGTTTTCGACAGCACCTGTATTAATTGGCGTCTTTGATTGTGAAGTAATACTTTCTATGTGATCAAATTAGCAAGCAGAGATAAGCTTATGGCAGCCTGAATTTGTGTGCAATTTGCTTCTTATTTCTTTCAGCGTCATCTTGAAACTACTGCAAATTGCTCGGTTGATTTTAATGCTTCTCTTCAATTAAAGTAGAACCATTAAATACTTTGGGCTTTTATATTTACTTTTCCCCCCTATCTGATTTTCTCAGTGGCACTTGGGCTGTGTAGTACGAGATTGCCAATCACTTTTGCCAAGATGTGTATATATAATGACACCTTTTCTCTGAAGTGCTCAAAGCACCTTGTGTTTTCTGCCAGACTCTCCCTGGGCCTCAATGCAGAAATCTTGGCAAGGTTAATGAGCTATTGCAAGTAGATATACTGGAAGCCGTGAATGGGGACAAAAAGCAATAAACATTAACAAGGATTCATTAAAACCTGGCTTTCAAATCAATGTTCTGAACTTTCCTTTATCCAAGTAAAAGTATTTCATGTACAAAAGTTGAATGTCCCTTGTGGAACGTTCAGTTCTTAACTCAAAATCACGGGTCATGCTTAACTGGACCATCTCTTTTCCGAGGGAATATTGTTACCTCTTGCCAAGTTTTGGACATTTACCATTGTTCATCCATCGATGGTCTTTCCTATCTATTTCCTCTGGCAAACTCTTGCTTTACCAATTTCATGCCCCTAATTGCGCATTTATACAATCAGCATCCTAAATCCAGCACTGCCTTTGGGTAACTGTTCTGAATTTTTTTATATATTGAGGTGTGAAATTGTTGTTAAAAGAGATTGTTGGGGGCCACCATTGTGGCATAAAGGGTTAAGCCACTGTTTGCAATTCTAGCATCACTTGTGGGCATGGGTTTCAGGCCCATCTGCTCCAGTTCCGATCCAGTTCCCTTCTAATGTACCTGGGAAGGCAGCAGAAGATGGCCCAAGTCCCTAGGCTCCTGCCACCCGCATGGAAGACCAAGATGAAGCTCTTGGTGCCTGGCTTCAGCCTGGCCCAGCTCTGGCCATTGTGGCCATTTTGGGAGTGAACCAGCAGATGGAAGTGCGCTCTCTCTCTCTTTCGCTTTCTCTCTCTCTTTCTCTCTCTCTCTCTCTCACACACACACATATACACACACACACTGCCTTTCAAATACATGAATAAATAAAATCTTAAAAAAACAGAATAGACCATTAACATTTGATCTGATGGAAAAAGCTGAAGAATAAATTTAGATCTTATTCTTATACTTTGGAGAGGTTTGATGAAACGTTCATCAGAACACAGGTGTCTAACAAAGGAGGAAAGATAGACTCTCGCAAGGATTAAGGTGAATTACATTTCCCCCAAATTCATATGTCGAAGTCTTAGACCCTAGTGTGATGGGAGTTGGAGGTGAGGCCTTTGGGCAGTGCTTAGATAGTGAGAGTCAAGCCCTCCTGATCAGATCAGGGTCCTTATAAGAATACACAAGGAAGAGATCTCTCTCTCCACCAAGGCCTCAGCAAGAAGACAGCCAGCTGCAAACAAGAAGAACTGCAAACAAGCAAGAACTGAATCAGCTTACCCCTGACTCTGGTCTTCCAGCCTTAGCCACCCAGTCTAGTAGTTTGTCTACAGTAGCACAAACAATATACATTGGTTTGTTCTGCTGATATATAGGAGTTTCCTTGTCTCAGGTGTTTCCTGAAGCCCACTTGTTGAAGGGTCATTTTTAGAGATATGTCCCTTGGTCTACCTTGTCTTATGAAGGTAAAGAACAGTAAGTTCCTATGGTATTATTAATTATATGCATCTTAACCTGAATTTTGCCAGTTTAACACATTTCTTATTTTTCTGATACCTTTTGTAAATTAGCACTTTGAAGAACCTTATATTTTGGTTGTTAGTTTGCAAAGAAAATGATTGTAGATGTAATAGGCTGTCCTATAGGATTTCTCCCTTTCATTTCATAAATTTAACAGAAAACCTAAGGTGAGAATAGCAGAACATGTGTGCCACATAGACGTACATTCAAATTTAGAGAGCGACTTGTCCATCTACTTGCTTTGAAGGCTGAAGCTCACGTTTCCACTTACAATACCATCATCACCTGCTTTGTCGTCACAGTCATGGTCTCCCAGCCAATGTTAGTGGAGGAATGACACATGCTAGTCTCAACGGAAGCACCTGGAGAAGAGCAGTATTCATGTGCAGTGCCTGACTCTTCTGCTGTGGTGGAGGAGATGGGTTCTTCCACTCCCAAAATCTAGGAAAGGAAGAATCTTAAAGAATCATTAGCATTGCTAGGGATTCCAATCAGTGACTTTCCTCTGCTAAGCCAGAACTAGGCCTTGCTCCTCTTAAGAGTCAGCAAAGGGGCCAGTGTGGGGACCCATGGATAGGCCTGCCATGGGACCCCCCATGCTGGGCTTGGCTTATAGCAGTGATGCGGATGTAGCAGCTGATTGAACTTTCCATCTAGCTGAGGATCGTGGTAAAAAACAAGATGGCACTGATGCCCTGCCTGCTGCGTGACTCCACAGCTGAGCATGATCAAGTGGCGGATTGGAGAACTCTGTGCATGGACTGTGATTGAATGACTGTGATTGGTTGAATTCGGTATAGAAGCAGACCGCGGGAGAAGGAGCGGGGGCACGCCATCTCTCCCCCTTAAGGAACGTGCGCGCCATCTCTCCCCCTTCTCCCGGTCCCCCACTCTTTTTCCTACTCCTTCTAAGTAAAAGTCTTTTGAAGACCTATTGGCTGCGAGCAGCGTCGTTCCTTTTGCGGCCGAAGGAGCTGACAGGCCAGCACTGTAGCATAGCAGGCAAAGCTGCTGCCTGTGATGCTGGCATCCTGTATGGGCACTGGTTAATATCTTGGCTGCTGCAGTTCCAATCCAGCTCCCTGCCGATGGCTTACGAAAGCAGCAGAGGATGATCCAAGTGCTTGGATCCCTGCAGCCATGTGGGAGACCCAGACAAAACTCCTGGATCCTGGCTCGCTCTCGCTCTCTCTCTCTCTCTCTCTCTCTCTCTCCCTCTCTCCCTCCCTCCCCCCCACCCTCCCCCCCCCTCTATAACTTTGACTTTCAAATAAGTAAATAAATCTTTAAAACGGAGAGGGTGGAGTTTAGCAGAACACTAGCCCTGCATGGCTAATGTTCCTGAGGCCACAGAAAGACCAGAACAGAAAACTAATTGAGCCAAAGCAGAGGAATCGGGGAAGAAACCAGCTTCCCATGACACATTTCTCACTGTGAAGTGGAGCTGGCAGGATGTGACTGAACTTCCCTGATATTGTGGACACCCCTAGGTCACCCATGGTGGGAACTCGGGTAGGGGTGAAAGAGGCCCAATCTGAGCTTGTATACATTGCAAAGGTTCCCACAGGACTTCCTGTAGAACTGCTTCTGAGCTCCGGGGAGGGCCTGGGTGGTGACACGTGCCATACACACATTATTGACAATGCATGTGGAGAAGTACAGAGGGTGGTGCATTTTTCCAGGAAATGAAGGCCCGAGTTTAAAATACATATTTGTTTGCTTCTCTCTCTTTCCCCTTCACTCCATGTCTGGAACAGTCGGGACCATTAGAGGTAGGAGAGAGGGGCCCAGCTACTCCCACCCATGCTGCAACTCTCAGTCTTACTTCATTTGAGCAAGAGGAGGAAAAGTGCTTTAAGTCAAATAAAATATAAACCAATAAAAAAAAGGCCAACTCTTAAATACTGAAATAACCATCCAAATCACCCAAATTATCCAAACATAGTCTAATTCAAGAGTCATGTGACATGTGTCATTAAAGGGAACACCTGTGGGTGAAGAGAGACTCAATGTAGCATACAAAGCAACACTTATCAGAAGGGCAAAACCATTTCTTTATGGCAGTGAATTGAGATTTCCTACTATAATCACATTAACTTTTGTCCTATTGAGAATTGAGCTGCTCCTATGAGATGCTATTGAGACATATTTTTGTGAGTCACACTTCTACAGTGAACTGTCAGTTCGTTGTAATTCAAGTGTGGTCTTGTCATGATTGACCATTGTTTAAAAATACATCCCAAATGATTCCACTTGTACAAAAATGAAAATGACAGAGCACGGTTAGGGGTTAGGATATCAAATTTGATTAGAAATCGTAAAGGAATGAAATGGAGCTGCTTATTCTGGTGTAGAAACAGGGGCCTGGAACAAGAGGTAGCGAGCTGACATCAGAGCTGAGGAGGTAGAGTAAGGACCTAGGGTGGTTTGAAAAAGTGCTAGCTTCCCTGTCTCTGGCTGTGATCTGTTGGGTATTCAACAGAGAGAAACGCTTGCTGGGCTTACTCATCCCAGCTACTTCCTCCAGGCCACATATTAGAGAAGAGTTCAATACTTGGGTAGTCCTTCCTTGTGTAATTATAAATTAGCCATATGTAAATATTAGTCATTCCTAGATATAGTTATATATTACCCACAGAGATGCTGCAGTCAATAGTTAGAGTTAAATGAGCAGTCAACAAGATGTCAAATAACCATTAGTAATAATAGAATATGATTTGACACTGTGTTTATTATAGATTTATCTCTTATTTTTGGAACTGGACTCTATGGACTAAATTCTATACTGAAAGGAAAGGAATTCAGCTGCATATTTATCTATAGGTTTTATTTTGTAACTGATTTCCCCTTAGCAGTTGTTTAATTTCTTACAAGAAAAGAAACAGTAAACAATATAAATATCATGTTCATATTTATTAGTCTAATTAGTTGCATTTCCAAAATCCATTTAATATTCACTAATAAAAATCCCATGATCCTCTAGGAAGAAATATCATCACCCATCATGAAATGAAACAGCTTACAAAACTGCGTGGTTTTTATTTTTTATGTTTTAATATCGGTGATGCATATTGGGTATTAAATGGTTTTGAATAGAAGTGATTTTTAGAGCCTGTGAGTTTTTGGTTAGGAAGCAACCATTTTAGTTTTCACAGAGAACATCTGAACTCGCTGTTTTTCTATCTCATCAGGATGAAGTGGTTAGGATCATTAAAACCTTTCCCTTGCCGACGAGCCACTAGATGCGTGCATGCCATTTGACAGGAGGGGACTCCTCACTCTGCTCCACAGGCCTGAATGGAAGGTCACTTTGACCTGCTGCACATTTCTACTTAAGAACTGCTTTTAACAATAAGCCACTCGTGTACTTGTTTCTGGACCGACTTGAGTTTTTGGCACAATATGAAAAGCATTTGGAAAGTGTAAGTAAAAGCCTTCCGTTTCAGAAGAAATAATGGCCCCATTTGCCATGGAAACCAGAGGACTTTATGAAAATGCACTCAACTGTTTTCTGTAGTGAGCCTAAAATTATTCTAAAAATAAGTTGTGTTCCTGGCATCTGCTAGCCAGTGCACAAAGATTGCATCTCATAAGGTTTTCCCTGTTACAGGAAAAATTCCACACAATTTGAATATTTCATTTTTCCTATTGTGTGAAAGATATAAGGAAAATATGTGTTACAGTAGGGACAGCTTTTAATTTAATTAAATTTCTTTTGAGAGGTTGCAGATATAATCTGAATACTATCTCTGAGCATACATTTCTTTTTTTTTTTTTTTTTTTTTTTTTTTTTTTTTTTTTTTTGTGACAGGCAGAGTGGACAGTGAGAGAGAGAGATACAGAGAGAAAGGTCTTCCGTTGCCGTTGGTTCACCCTCCAATGGCCGCCACTGACGGTGCGCTGCGGCCGGCGCACCGCGTTCGTCAGATGGCAGGAGCCAGGAGCCAGGTGCTTTTCCTGGTCTCCCCATGGGGTGCAGGGCCCAAGCACCTGGGCCATCCTCCACTGCACTCCCGGGCCACAGCAGAGGGCTGGCCTGGAAGAGGGGCAACCGGGACAGAATCCGGTGCCCCGACCGGGACTAGAACCCGGTGTGCCGGCGCCGCAAGGCGGAGGATTAGCCTGTTGAGCCACGGCGCCGGCTTGAGCATACATTTCAACGCAGACAAAATATAAGGTTTTCCTTCAAAATTGAGTCATATATTGACTTTTTAATTTTTTCTATGGATAGATTATATCATAATCTTGCAAAGCAGTATGTTAACTGACATGAAAAATTTGGTAGACAAATATCAGTGACTAGCAACCAGGAGTCACCGTCTGTGTTTAGGAGTCCAGCGTTACAGATCCAGATCCGAATGCTGGAACAAGGACATGAAATCACGCACCTGCTGAGCTGCAGGTACCTAAGGCCATTGTAAGGGGACCTATTACTTCATTAAAGTCTAAAGAGGCCGTATGCCAGGAGGCAAAATGCTATTTGTTACCTAGAAGGCCAAGCTGACAGGCTGAAAACATGAAAGGGCAGAACAAATGAAATTTCGAAAATGGGATGTGGCAAGAGGCAAATTAAAGTCCAGAGAGACAAGGTTCGTGTTCACATCCACATGTCTCACAGCACTAAGAATAAAGCCATAAAGCAATAGACTCACACTGGGTAGATCAGGCCATTGGTTAACAGAAATGTTCATTCATTCCGTTTCCTTTCTGTAATAACGCATAGAGAGCCTGTATATTCCAGGTGCTGTGACATCTGCTAGGAATGAAGCAGTGACTGATCCCAGATCTCAGATTATTGATTGCTCTGTGGTGGCAGAGGTGCAGAAGAACTCGTGAGACATTATTACAAGAAGGAGAGAAAATTACTTCCCTAAACCATACTGGGAGATGTAACCAGGGAGTTTTAAGGAGGAGATAGTTCTAGACATTTGGCTTGTGGGCTCCACAGATCATAGTTCAGAGGGCCATAATATATAATTTATTGTCCATGTGAGCACACCTTTGAGAGTGAATCAGGGTCTGTTTAATAAGTACCCTGGGCTGCAGGTAGGATCTGGGACTGCCTGGTAGAATAGTACACAAGCGTTACTCTCCCTGTATATGTGATGTTTTGGAAACTCGCTCAACTATTTTCTGTGAAATAAGCCATGTCTCATCAGTAGGGATTTTTAAGAGCCTTCATTTTCAGTCGGGTTGGCAATGAATAAATTACTAAAATAGCAGAAGATCAGAGCCGGATGGGGAGACTTGGGGGCCCCAGGGATCCCACTCTGGCCTGACAGGCAGGCTTATATTTCAGGAACACGACTCTGCCTTGGTCAACATTTTTTTTTTATAAAGAATTAGGTGAAGCGACAGAGGGTCAGATCATCATATATGTTAATAACCCAGTTCTGAGAGGCTTAATGAGTTGCTGGCTCTACACAATTCCTAATAATTTAGGACAGAGTTTTAAAAATGGTGCATGATGGGGTTACATCTCAAACAACGCACCTATATTTAAACAAAAAAGTCTACTGGCTTAGCAGCAGTAGTTGTCAAACAACAATGTGTCTTCATTATTAATTCTAGCTTTATGGCGCAGTGTGGAACTTTGGCAGATTGTATAAAAGGAACTCATGCTCTGGCTGGCTAATTAGGCAAGAATGTATCTTCCAATCTTGAGATTCTATATTCTTGGGACTGTGCTGGCACAGACTGTATCTTACTCACATCTGTCCCCAATCTGCAGATGGCACCAAAGATGTATTTGTTGTATTAATCTATTAATCAATAGATGCATTAGGAACTATAAGAGCTTAATTGATGTGGTTGGTCAATATTGTAGAAGTCCACCTCATTTTTCACTACTCTACATTTTTCTCTTCCTTCCTTCCTGCGATCTTCATATGCAACCTGTCCCCCTCTCATTGCCCCTTCTATTTCTTTCCTTTATAAACACAGTTAAGAGATTCAAGATAAACCTATGGAGAAGACAGTCTTGTAAGTCAGTATTAAAATCCTTTTTCCCTCTTGGTTAGTGCATCATTTACTGAAGTTTTCAAACACGTTGAGAAGATAACCAACACCTCCTCCTCACTGCTAGTGAACAGACTGGTTCGAACAAGCGTTTCCTGAAATATCTTGTCGTCCACACCCATATTTACTTTTGTTTCTCCTGGAGGCGGCAGGTTGCTCTCAGATACAGGTTGAGTGTTTACATTGCGTTTGTACACACAGGAGAGCAGAAAGTGTGTTCAAGCTCCAACCCAGCCCATCCCCTCTTGAAATTTAGAGCACTGTTCTGTCTCTATTTGCATATCTTCAATCCTCCAGTAGTTACTGGGATTCGAATTGCCTTACTGCTGAGTCAGACCTCTGAAATCCACCGTCATTACCAGTTGGTCATTGCACTCACACTCTGCCCAGCAGAACCTGGCCTAAGAGCAGTAACTTTCCCTTTCGTGAGAGTTATTTAAAAAAGAGTATCAGCAGCCTCTCTGTCAAAGTGGCTTAAAATACTGTTAAAATCAGAATACATTTTTAACTTATTAAAAATAATAATTTATTTAATCAGTAAACCTGTGATCCCTAATTTTAGAGCTAGAACTCACCTTGCAGGTATTCCTGATGTGATGTTAAAACTGCTCCGGCAGATTCTACTGCAAATAGAAGTCCTACAATCAATTCTGTTTACCACAAGATTTCCAATATTTAGCATGCATTTCTTTTTTAAAAATAATAAACAAAATTTTAGGTGAACATATGTTTGAAGAAATTATTGAGTTTCATCACTACATAGGCCATTCTTATTTAAAAGCCCCATGTTTAAAAATAATTTTAAACCCTCCAAGCTTAAAACTATAGTAAATACATGTGGGGTATGTGTGTGTGTATGTGTGTGTCTGTGCATGTACTGTTTTGATGACTAGATGTGGCAACCACCTTTCCTCCCAGTGCTGCCAGAGAATATGCCTTTGTCTGATAGCAGCATATTTAGACAACAGGAGAAAGCAGTTGATAAAGCTGAGTTATGAAAAATCCCATTCTTATTCATGAGTGAAACTCATCTCACCACTGCTAGAATAGCACATTTGACACAGAGTATGGCAAACGAGTGAATGTGTCTACTCCTGAAACATTATATTTTTATTTGTCCAATGATAAGTAAGTGTATTGGGTAAGAATGACATGTTAATAAGAAATTTAGCAAGATGTTGATTAGCTGTAAGCATGCATTGATCTTAGGAGCCTGGGAATCCATATGGGTATTTCTTTTAAATCTATATGGCCAATATCACTCAAGTAAGTCATTTGCATTTGTAGTCTTGGTGAATTGGTGAATTGAAATTATTTTAGAAATTAAATAGATAGAAGCATTTTATAGTATTGAAAACTGAATTTTATATATATATATATATATGTATATAAATTTATTTATTTGAAAGGCAGAGCTACAGAGAGAAAGGGAGAGACAGAATCCACTAGTTCATTCCCCAGATGGCTGCAATGACCAATACTAGTCCAGGCCAAAGCCAAGAGTCAGGGACTTCATCTGGGGTTCCCAAGCGGGTATAGGGGTCCAAGTACTCAGACTATCTTCTGTTGTTTTTCCTAGGCCATTAGCAGGGAGTTGGAATGGAGCTGGAAAAGCCAGGAATTGAACTGGAGCTCATATGGAGAGCCTGCATCTCAGGTGGTGCCTTAACCCCACTGTGCCACAATGCCAGCCCCTGATTGTAAGTTTTATTACATTCAGAGGATATGATAGAATGAACTCAAAGAATAGCTCATGGTAGGTGCTCGACAATTACTTGCAAAATTTGTTTTATGTATTCTAATTTACTGTTGTTTTCTGCTATGTCTCCATTTCTACCATTGCCTCTTGAAAGATACAAGAACCATAAGCAAGAACAAGACTAAATTTCTGTTCTTTCAGAGGAAATGGAAACACATATTTAACACATGTTGGCAATAGTCAATTATGCCACGTATTTAAAACTCTTTAGATTTAAATGCACGTAGGTTTTAAAGCAAAGCCCAGTGCTAAATTTCCTTGAAGGTGAGAGAATTTCCAGAACCTCTGAAATACCATGTTTGGTGGAAGGCAGCAATGTGGTGTTGGGCAAATTGCTTAATAGTTCTGTGCCTCGTTTTCTTAACATGGGGCAAATGATAGAGGCCAACATGCAATGTTATTGTGCAGATTTAATATAAATATTGAAGAGCAGCAAATAATAAACATGATACACCTATTACTGGTATTAGTATTGGACAAATGATGAAGATTTAAGATACTTTTTATTGTCAACTCTGCTAGAGCAGAATGATAATAATTTATGACTGAGGAAATTGTAACAAATTTTATTGAGTAATGTGATTTTTAATACTTTTTTAAAGATTTTATTTATTTGAGAGGTAGGGTTAGAGAGAGAGAGAGAAAGAGAGAGAGGAAGTCTTCTGTCTGCTGGTTCACTGCACAAAAGGCTGCAACAGCCAGGGTTGGAGCTGGAGCTTCCTCCTGGTCTCCCACATGGTGCAGGGACCCAAGCACTTAGGCATCCTCTACCACTTTCCAGCAGAGAGCTGGATCAGATGTGGAGCAGCTGGATGTGATCAGGTGCGCATAGGGGATGCTGGTACTGCAGGAGGGGGCTTAGCGCACGATGCCACAGTGCCAGTCCCAAAGCAATGTGGTATTAAATGGTACCTCAATTATACAGTTTAATCTAGAATTTAATTTACCCAACTGAAGATGTTATGGTTAATTGCTCACATCCAAAGTACCAGAAATAGATGATCATCTTCCTGAATGCTATTTATTTCAGATTTGATACAATGACACATTTTTTTTTCTGATGGGAGGAGATTTGATTTATAAATATCAAGTATTTTACAGTAATAGTCTAACACCAGTGCGAATTGGAGGTGATGTTGCTTCTACACGGAGTGGGTGCAGATGCTGTGATTTCAATGTTGCTGGTTGCTTGCTTCATTTTGTCCTCACTCCTCCCAGAACCAGCACTTCCTTTGTTACTGTCCAATGCTATTTCAGGGTGCCATCATATTTCTAGACCCTTTCACCCCATATAACTCACTAGAAACTGAAGAGACTGTCATATGATGCCATGTAGTACTTTTTAAATGGATAACGATGTTCATTTTAATCCAGAATTCTAAGCCAATGAACTCTTCAGAAATCAGGGAGGTAACTTCGTTCTGCTCTGAAGAAGCCACCTTTAATGGCTGGCATCTCTACCAGTTTATACCTTTCCCTGTTCTCCTATGAGGACTAAGTCATGAGTTCATGACTGTTTTATATGGTAGACATTTGGTAACATATTTATTTCTGGATAAGTAGTGACAATAGAAACCTCTGGGCTTTTTTTAAAGTTCAGATTTTAAAAAATGAACAGTTCACAAAATGTGATCACCAAAAATTTAAAAACAGATATAATAACCTCTTTTCGACACCAACAGATTTGTGCTCACTGCAGATAGTCTGTTCCAATGAATACTGACTCTTTTTATAGAGACATCATTGAGGGATCTGCCAAAATTTCCTGGGTGCTAAGCTTCAGGCAGTACAGGGAAGCAGGTAACAGGGAGGATAAAAGGTCCAATGCCCTGTAGCGGTAACTGACAACTAGGTGGACAGTGCCCCAGACGGGCACAGGAAGATTCACAAGGAGAAATGAAGCATTTTCTCTCTGTGTCGTGCTTAATCTGCAAATCAAAAGGGTTTCTTTTCTAAATTGCTTCTGTAAAGTTGATAATCAAATACTTACATAAAAAATCTAACCTGGATGTAGCAGTTGGTTTTCCTTTAGAAAGTGCACAGCTGCATAATGCTGCAGTTAATGTTTCTCCCACAGGAACAAAATTGGGAAGCAATCCCAGTCCCTTCTTCAAAGGGACACTGCAGCGTTGTGCTGGGTGTGGCTTTCTTGTCATTTCAGATGGCGGATGATTGGGATTTGCAAGGGGGATTTTAACCTCGACAGTTTAACCCACAATGAGGTCATGGTTCCAGTTGGCCAAGGGACTAAGTCAACGCTCCAGCCCAAGGCTCATGGGAGCCTGGCACCGACTGGGGCTCCACAGACAAGATTCAGGGGAAGGGAGACTTGAACTCTGCCAGAAGAGGTAAATGAGGCTTTGAGCTGTGGAGGGCTGAGGCTCAAATAGAAAACAGCTCCTTCTACTAAATCTGCAATGTCTCCAGGCCCAAGACATCTTCAAACCATTGATGAGGGGGATTAGCAGCAAGGAAACTGTGTTGTGAGAAAAACACTTTGAGAGTTTTATAAAGACAGGTGATATAAATGTCCACATTAGAAACTAACTTGGGGAAATATTTTCTCTTTTAAATAGCAAAATAATTTAGCAGTTGAACTTCTTCAATTCACTTTAATTTAAACTATGTGAACCCTAAATTGTTGCAATTAAAGCCTGTCATTAACTTTGAAATCTCAACTTGGCATAAAAAATCTGGCATAAAGTATATTAAATATTTTTACCCAGTCATAGATTTTCAAATTACTTCATGAGATGTTTTCCACAAAAAAAAAAACAAGATGAGCTCAGGCAATAGATTAAATGATCTGGATGATTTTTGGTAAGTACATATATTATGCAATTGCAAAGGCCAATTTGTGTCATTTAATCTCTTAATTGGGAAAGAAATTAAAGGGTTTCTGGTAATTTCTGGGTGAAGAGAGCATTCTAGAATCTCTGAAACTTGCAGAAGAGAAAGCCTTGGAAATGAGTTCGGTGGAGAAGCTCACAGCTCCAGGCACAACTGTAAGGCCTATCTGCTTCTATCTTCAGGCCTTCTAGCCTCCATTCAGTCAGTACAAACCATCTCAACTTGAACAAGTGTCTCCCACAGGTTTTATTGTTAAAGGTTTATAGATGATCTCCGTATGCAAGACCTTTGTGGAGTATCTTGAGTCAAAGTTTGCTATGTTACCCAGAGGGTGTCCAGTATAGTTGAGGTGAAAAGACGCATGGACATGGAAGTTAGCACTAAAGTAATGCAGTGTGCACATGCCCAGTTCAGACTGCACGGGCTATAAGTACTCTCTGTGTCGGGAAAGGCTGACTCGCACGTGCAGTCTTTTGGTACCCGCTCGGTCACATCAGAGTGTGTCTTATGCCAGGAACATTTCCCTTCCAACAGATAAAGAGCCCTTGGGTTCTGGACTCCTCTGGAGTGGGGAGATGTTTCTTTGTTCTGGGTTCAGTGGGGCTGCCTTTGCTCTTGGCTATATGCACATGTGAGTGGCCTACAGGAACACCTCCAGCTTCCTGTGTTTCACATGCTGTAGGGAGGAGGCATCCTGACACTGCAACAGGGCATGAGATGCATGGTTGGCTGCACAGAGATCTGTAGGCCATCTTGGAAGGGTGCATGGTGAGGGGCTATATCTTGTGCACGTTCTTTCTTCTCTCTCTCTTTTTTTTTTTTTTTGACAGGCAGAGTGGACAGTGAGAGAGAGAGACAGAGAGAAAGGTCTTCCTTTTGCCGTTGGTTCACCCTCCAATGGCCGCCGCGGCTGGCGCGCTGCGGCTGGCGCACCGCGCTCATCCGATGGCAGGAGCCAGGTGCCAGGTGCTTCTCCTGGTCTCCCATGGGGTGCAGGGCCCAAGCACTTGGGCCATCCTCCTCTGCACTCCCGGGCCACAGCAGAGAGCTGGCCTGGAAGAGGTGCAACCGGGACAGAATCCGGTGTGCCGGCGCCGCAAGGCGGAGGATTAGCCTGTTGATCCATGGCGCCCGCCTTTCTTCTCTCTTATAAGGCTGTGCTGTAAGCTGGGAACCTGGTGTTGGTTATCTGTTCTCAGCAACCTTGAGCCATGCACCGGTCCTTTCCCATGGTGACATTATCAACTCATTAACCTTGACCACACTCATGATGTATCCTACCCCATGACTCAGCCTGCCCATCCACTGAGCAGCAAAACAGGAGGGGAGCAATGGAAAAGGGGACTCCTGTGCTCACAGTCTGTGCAGATTCTTTGAGGAAGTAGGTTTTGAGCTGGACATTGAGAATAGGTGGCATTTTTATTAACAGAGAAGAACCCAGAGGCCCTTGGAGTTATGTGTTTGGCACATAGAAAGGAGTGGAGAGCAGAAATCAAGGGCTGCTGTGCTCATAGCCTAGAACAAAGGCGTACTTGGAGTGGGGGCTTTCTATAACAAATCAGTGAGTCAAAAAGTTGGAAAAGCAGAACAGGTCAGAGATGGTCTTGGGGCAGTCTTTAAAATTGATCCCCTAGATCAGTAAATGACAATAGAGCAGGTACATCAGGGAGTCATTTTCAGAACACAGGTGACAGCTGTACATGAGAATTTCAAACAGAGTGTCAGTTTGCGTTGAGAAATTTCCCCAAGATGGATGCTGATACACTCTAATGATCATGAAGATATTTAACCTCTGGCACCATCTGAGCCTTGACCCCTTAGAAACAGGGAAAATCAGGAGAATGTCAGTGCTGTGACACCCAGGACAAGACAGTGGGGAACCATTGAGCATGTGTGAGCTGCAGAGTGATGCAGTCAGTGCACTTTGTAGAAGCACCAATAAACCACAATGAAAAGGTGAAAGGAATGAGATGTGCATTCGCTTTGCATGCTTTCTGCCACCATGATGTATTCATAGACTCCATTAGGGTTACAGCATCTGGAATATAAATCAAGGAAGGACATCAATAGATTCGGAAGATGCGTTAGTGGTAGAAAGATGAGGGACATAAAATTCTTTCTGAGGACTGGAGCCTACTTGCAGGAAAAAGCTCCGTGACACCCTTAACAGAAATAGACGTTCTGTTTTAGGTAGGGTCGGGTAAGGGAAGAAGAGGGATGTAAGAATTAAGAAGTTGTGTCAGCAGCTTGGATTTACATCGCGGCTCAGCCTCTTTCAGACAGCGCATCCTTGAGGAAGCTACTGGAGCTGTATATTAATTATTTTATCCATGGAACAGAAATATAATTGTACATCTTTCATGGTGTGATAAACCTGAATTAGTCAGGGTTCTCCAGTGAAACAGAATCAGCAAGTGGTCTTTATCTATTTATCTATCTCTAGCTCTATCTATCGAAGCACAAGCTAACTTCAAATGTAGGAAATGATATTAGAAGACAAGTTTATTTTAATGCAAAAACCTTTTGAAATTCATGTACAGTTTTTAAAATTTATTTTTACTTTATATGAAAGACAAAGGTACAGAATAACAGAGAGAGAGAGAGAGAGAGAGAGAGAGAGATTAAAGAGTCAGAGAGCTTCCATCTGTTGGTTGAGTCCTCAAATTCCTGCAACAGCCAGGGCTGGGCCAGGCCAAAGCCAGGAGCCCAGAACACAATCCAGGTCTACCCTGTGAGTGGCAGGGACCGTGGTACATGCACCATCATCTGTTGCCTCTCAGGGTGTGGATGAGCAGGAAGCTGGGTTGGAATTAGAGGAACTGGGACTTAAAGCAGATGCTATGAAAGGGAATGTGGGTAACCACTGAGTGACTTAACTGTTGTTTCAAATACAATATGCATTTTCCATGGACTTTTTGAAGACTTCTTAAGTGTATATCTATCTATCTATCCTTTATCTATCTCATCTATCTATTGTGAGTTTTGTTATCAGAAACTGGCTCATGCAATTTTGGAAGCTGGCATGTCCCATAGTCTGTGGGTGAGCCAGCCAGCTGGAGGCTTGGGGGAGCAAAAAGTCTAGTTATATTTCATAGGCCAGCAGGCTCGTGGCTCAAGACCAGCTGAAGTTTCAGTTCACATCTGAGTCAGGAGAAGCATAATGTCTCTGCTCAAGGCAATCTGGGAGGGGCAAGTCCCCTTACTGAGCCTTTTCACCTCGCCAGGCCTTCAACTGGGTGGATGAGGCCCACCCCCATTGGGGAGGGCATTTTGTTTTACTCATTCTACCAGTCCAGTGTGAATATTTTCCAGGAACATCCTCACAGACATGCCCAGATAATGTTTGACAATTATCAGAGCGCCGCTTGGCCCAGTCAATGGATGGGCAGAATTACGCATGGCAGAGTCTGAGCAGTACTCCTTCAGTGCAGGTCCAAGGCTCAGGGAAGTAGGCTGTGTATCCAAGTGTGTGGTGTCAGAAAAATGCTCGGTAATGTCCTCTTATTGATGATGATGTTGATATTTATGGCTGTAGCACTACAATGTTGAAATATCTCACCCTTGGCTTAGGACTTGAGAGTGAAGCAGTTTCTCACTCAATGATACTAAAAGGTAGAAGTCATAGAATTAGAATGAGGTTTTAGAACATGAGCATAGAAGTGAGTGTTTGGAATAGCAGCAAAGACACAGTCCATATCAGAGTGCCCGGATGTGAGTCCCGGCCCTGCTCTCAATCACAGCTTCCTACTAATCGGTACTTTGGGAGGCAGCAGGTGATGTCTGAAGTGCTTGGGTTCCTGCAACCTTCATAGAAACTCAATGCTGCCTTATGGCTTTGGCCTGGCCTACCTCTTGCTGTTGGGGCATTTTGGGGAATGAACCAGTGGCTGGGTGTTCCATTTCTCTGCTTTTCTATATACACACATACATATATACATACACAAAGATATTTTAAAAAACTGAGTATAAAGTCATTTTGTTGAATAACAAAAAATAAGAGTGAAAAAGTCAATGAATCTTTATTAAAGTTTCAAGAATCAGAGAACATTAATGGTGCTGTACGTGAGAACACAAAATGAGAAAAAGGCTTCTATTTGGAAATTCTGCTCTTGCTCTTTGGGCAAGTTCAATTTTCCACTGTCTCAGTAAGTCCTTTTGGAATGCTGCTGAGCTCAGTGGACTGACCACTTTCGAGACGTAGTCCCACTCATTGTCCTGTCATGAGAAACCGGCAATGGATATCATCTTGCTTCACTAGGATGGCTGCAATGCAATATCACAGATTGGGAGGCTTACACAATGGGGATTTATGGGCTCCTGGTTCCATAGGCTAGAGGCCCAAGATCAAAGTGCTGGCAAGGTTGGTCGCTGCATGCCTCTGTCCAGGCTCCTGGTAGTCTGATGGTCTTCTCCCTGCATCTTCAGATTGTCCTCTTTTAATGCACATCTTTCTCACCAGGTGGCTCTCTTTTTTTATGAGAACAGTCATATTGGGTTATGGTCCCACACTACTTCAGTATAATTTCATATTAACTAGTTCCATCTGCAACCATTATAGTCCATAAAGTTCCTCTTGTGAAGTACAGCCTGTAAAAGAGAAGATGGTGGCCAGCACAGTGGAACACTTGGTTAATCATCCTCCTGCGGCACCAGCATCCCATATGGGCGCCGGTTCTAGTCCCAGTTGCTCCTCTTCCAGTCCAGCTTTCTGCTGTGGACTGAGATAGCAGTAGAGGATGGGCCCCTGCGGCTGCATAGGAGACCAGGAAGAAGCACCTGGCTCCTGGCTTCAGATCAATGCAGCTCTGGCCGTTGTGGCCATTTGGGGAGTGAACCAACAAAAGGAAGACCTTTGTCTCTCTCTCTCACTGTCTGTAACTCTACCTGTCAAATAAATAAATAAAAATCTTAAGAAGATGTTTATCTTCAAATATTTAAAGTGTTTATAAGTATGCTATTGTTTGTGTGTTTGTATAAAAGGTAGTCATAAGAGGGAAGAAAGAAATGAGAGGGGGAGAGAGGGAGAGGGAGGGAGGGAGGAGAGTGAGAGAGAGAGAGTGAGAGAGAGAAGAGAGATAGAATTTCAGCCACAGTTCCCTGGGGCAGAAGGGAAGGCTTTGCAATCTTCAGAGAAACCTGTTGATGGTACAGGCTTCCTTACAAAGTCTAGATTATTTGGAATAGTGTTTCTTGGGGTGTGGGTGGGGTACTGTTTTGCGGCCTATGAGACACCTGTCAATGTCAGGAGGCGTTTGCGTTGTTGCAATTCAGAGGAGGAGTTGCTCTAAGCATCCACTGGGGAGATGTCAGGGATGCTGCTGAACATCCTACAATGGGCAGAAGCAGCTTTTACAACAAGGAACAGTGTAGCTCAAGACATCTGTGCACCACAGGGAAGACACCTGCTGCACAGGCTATTTTCAAAGTGACCTTCCAGGAGACATCCATACATCAGTAGAGCGTTTAAGGCAAGTGGTCCTAAAATACCTTCTAACACCCACATCCTGTGATATGGACTTTTATTCTGGAAACAATAATGTCATTTAGAATCCTTTCTTTTCCTCACAGCCATAATGATTATCATCTACGATTCATTCATTTAGTTTTGACCTTGATGCTCTTGATGTCTGGTTCCTATCTCTGGAGTTAAGCTTTGTTCATCTAATAGATGAGTTGACTACATAGCAGACATTTTCCTGAATCCTTGAGCTATAGATAAGAATTAAACAGACAAGAACTTCTCCTGTCCTGAAACTTACTTTCTAGTGTGGGAAGCAGCAATCACCAGATGGATGCATGCTGCAGAGTGCAAGACGTGGTGGTGAGGGCTGAGAAACAAAGTAAATCTTGGTACCTGGGATAGGGAATAAGGATCCATGTTTAAATGAGGTCACACAGGGTGGTTTGTTTGCTGAAATAAAATCAGAGAAAAGGAAGGGGCAGAGGGGGCCCTATTTGGGGGGAAGAAGAATTTACTTGACTGCCCCAAATCTAAATGAACAGCCTGTTTTATAAACATGTACTCAGAGAGGTTAGACTCCATAAATGCTTTGACCACGCTAGGGAGATCTTAATAATGTTGTCTATTTTACATTCTAAAAGTTTCTTAAGATAAGTTCAAATTACAGAATTCCATTGTTAATCCTGAAATTTCCAAGGGAGCAAAATTCCAGACCATGATGGAGATACTTTCTTTCACCTTCTCCTTCATTACAGAGTCCTGATGACTATTGGACTAATGACTCCACAGCCTTGGTTTGCAAGGGAGCTCAATCCTTGCTGACTCCAGACTCGGGTTCAAAAATTCTGTGATGAATGCAGAAAAGCATTATCAGTTTTTCTTTTAAATTTTATCATGCAAAGTTGCATACTTTCATATAATATAGAGGGTAGTATAATAAAACCAACATCTGTTTTCAAAATTTGGGCAGATTTTTAAGTACTATATAGAAATGTTATCCATGGAACAATAAGTGATCGTCACTCATTTCATGGCTTTATTAGAAGTGCAAATTAATGACTATAAGTAGAATCTCTCAGTTCTGTTGGGGTGAAATGATTGCTGAGAGCCCTAAATTTGGGCATAGCTTTCTGAGCCATGCCCAGATATTGTTCGAATGGTCTGGTGTCATCTAATGAGAGTGAGTTATCCTATACCCCTTGTGGAGACAATCGGCAGATAACTGTCATCTAACTAGAAGTGTAGGCCTCCTTCTCTTTTTCTTACCTTGTTTGTTAGATTTCCTTTGATAACATTGTCTGCTTTCAAGCCTCTTTTTGAGTGCATGTTGTGACTTGCTTGTATTTGTGTATGGTTATTCAGAGTAGGTGGAGGGGAGGAGGAGCTGACAGTGAGATGTGTTCCTGTGCCCCTGGCTCCCTGAGGAAGTCCCAGGCCCTCCCTGTCACTGTCCATAGCACTTCGGAGTGCTTCCCTCTCTGAGGTTGGCACAGCCTGACCCCTACCCTGCAGGTCACGGCTGAGGCAGACCTGAGAGGAACCGTGGTGCACAAGCAGTGTGTGCCTTGCCAGTCAAACAAATGTCATCGCAGTGAAGCCTGCATCTGGGCAAACGGAGATGCTTAAGAAAAACATCAGCTGTTCTGGCTGCTATCAGATAATTATAAAATAAATGTAAAGAGAGTGACCTAATGACAAATGAACTTCTTTTAGACTAATACCTAAGGATGTCTGGAGGCCGTCTTTGTGGTTGTATGTGAAACCCAGCATAAGACACCCAGTTTCCTGCCTTCCCAGCATAACGCATCAATAACTTACATAATAATGGACTCAACTGTTGGTAATAAAATGTATGAAGTGCAGCTTCTCCCACTTTATGGAGGCACTGACCTTTGCTGTAGTGAGAGACTTTAAACAGTTCACCGGCATTCATCCCTCAGACTCAATATTATAGACAACGATACGCTATTTTCAAAATGCTGCATCTCAAGCCCATTCCCTACTGCATTGTCAGAGCATGCAATTTCTTAGCAATGTAGAGAAACCACTTTATTCTGCATGGCTGGAAGTTGCTATTTTATGTTTGGAAATGTATGATGTGTCAAGAGCACTGTGAACAATACCTGGCCAGCAGGTATTGAGAAAATCTAAAATCTGAGCAGATATTGTAAGCATTGGGACTAATTTCTCAACCACATAGCTAAGTCTGAAATTAACACCACCTTAGAGTCATTCCATCACTCTAAAATGAAGACTTCCACACTATTTATCTCTGTAGTGTTTTCTTCCTAGTTGGACTCTTTTTTCAAAAATATATGCAGGTATTAAGTAACAACACTGGGCATTCACAGAATAGATTACTATCTGACCTGACTTAGAAATAGGGTAACATTTATATCAGTATGGGAAAACAGTTTCAGATAGTTGAGTATTCAATGGGAACAAGTCCAGGAGGCATACATAACAGGAACAGAGTATTCTGGTAATGAAAGTAAGAATTCATTCATTCAAATGAAAATACTAGAATTTTGGAGATAGAAAGAACCACAGAGCTTTCCTGGTCCAAATACCCCTCTGACACGTGCAGTCATTGATGTCCAGTGATGTTAAACAACTTGCCAAAACACAGGCTGATAACCTGACAGCAAACCAGACTCTAGACACTGCTGTTTTCCACTCCCTCATTTTTCTTCCCACTGATTCATCTGTGTGACAGAGCTGCAATGAGTAACTCGCATCTAGAAGAGGCTTCCCTCTGAGAACATTTTTATTCTCAACTGAGGAATTCCTACTTAACTGAGTTTGGAAGAGTAATTTTGTTCTATCTCCTCTGTGTATCTAAAACACTCTCATTGAAATATTCACATTCTGTGCAATTCACCATTTTTAAGTGTACACTTCAACATTTTTACTGTATTCACTAATGCACATGTTTATCATACTCAAAAGAAACGTTACATGTATTTGCCTTTATTCTATATTTCCTTCCCTCCTCCCCTGCAGGCCTCAGTAAAAACTTGCCTGTTTTATATCTCTATAGAATTGTCTTCGGGGTATTTCAAGTATATGGGAAAATATAATAGGTGGTATTTTGTGACCAGCTTCTTACAGGTAGCAGAAGGTCTGGGATTTATCTATTTTGCAGTGCATGTCTGTGTTTCATTTCTCTATTGAAGATGATTATTCCATTGCTTGGCTGTGCCCCATTTTATTTATCCTTTCAAAAGTCACTGAACACTCGTTTTCCGTGTTGGGGCCACCATGGCCAATGCCCATGTGAAAATTCAGTCACATGTCTTTGTGGAGACATATATTTCTCCTTCTCAGTATTCCGACTTCCCCTTTACCTGTGGTTTCACTCTCCACTGTTTCAGCCACTGATGGTCAACCACTGTCCTCAAATATTGAATGGAAAATTCTAGAAATAAACACTTTGTAAGTGCTAAATAATTTTCATCATAGTTGTTCCATTTTGTTATTAATATTAACCTGTTTTTATCCCTAATTTATAATTAATATTTATCATACATATGTAAGTATAAGGAAAATTGTTGTACATATGGTTCAGTACTATCTGTGGTTTCAGCCATTGGGGAAATTCTTAGATGGTGTCTCCCATGGAGTAGGGGTACTGCTGTGTGCCTGAAGCAGAACTGCTGGCCCATCGTTGTGAAGGATTGATGGGCCATTCTCAGAAGGAGCTGTATCACTTCCTGTCGCTTCTTCACGTCCTTTCACTTCTTCACTTCCTTTCACTTTCTGGTGGAGTCCTTTGAACCAAGGACATTTTCATCTGAGTGAAGGAGATTTATTTCTGTTTTCTTTTGCTAGTTTTGCTTTCATATCCTGTTTAAGAAGTCTGTCAAATTGAAGAACATGAGGATTTACTTTTATTTTTTCTAGTAAATTTATTATTTCTGTATTTAGTTAGTTGCTTAGTTATTTGGGAGATGGAGACATAGAGGGGAAGAAGGAATAATGTAGTGGGGAGAGAAAGAGTGAAGGAGGAGGAGAGAGTGAGGCGAAAGAGAGACATGCAAATACCCACAATGAGGCTGCTGGTTTGGGGTCAAAGACAGGAGCCAGAAAACCAACCCAGATCTCCCGTGTTTGACCCAATTATTATATTTGAACCAACACCACTGCTACTCAGGGTCTGCCTTGGCAGGAAGTTGGAGTCAGGAGCCAGAACTAAAATCTGAGCCCAAGCACTGTGGTGTAGTACATGGGTGTCTCAACTGCTAGGGTAAGTGCCTGCCTCTTTCTATCAATTTTGTAATTCCAGTCTTTGCATTTTTTTTCCACCATCCCTTTTGAGTTAGGTTTCTTTTTTTTGTATTGTATGAGGAAGGGGCCCAACCTAATGTTTTTTTCTTTTTTCTGTGTGTTTGAGAGAATTGAGTTTTCCAGTACCATTTATTAAAGAGTATTTCTTCCCCCACTGATTTGTTTTGGCACTCTTGTCAAAGAGCAACTGTCCATCAGTGTAGGGGTTGACTTTTAGACTCTAAATTATATTTCATACATATATAGACTACCTCCATTATAATGCCACCACCATACTGTCTTGATTACTGTAGTTTTGCAATATGTTTTGAAATTTAGAAGTTATATTACTCTTCTTTTTCAATAATATTTTGACTATTTGGGGCTCATGGATTTTCATATTGTGGGATCAGCTTATCAATTCCTGCAAAAAGGCCAGCCAGGATATAAGGATTGTGTGGAATCAAAGAGGAGCATTGATATTTTAATTATACGAATCCTACACGTATGTAAGCCATCTGTAATTTCTTCCAACAATATTTTGTAATTTTTCATATAAACTTTGCACTCTTCTGTTAACTTTTCTTTTTGTTAAGTATTTTGTTCTTTGGAATTTCTTTGTTTCACTTTGAATTGTTCATTACTCAAGTATAGAAAGACACTTGATTGTTGTATATTGAACACAAGACACTGCCAGCTTGCTGAAGTTGTTCATTAATTCTAATGGCTTTTTAATGAATTTCTTAGGATTTTCTGTACACAAGATGATGCCATTGCAAATAGAGATAATTTTACTTCTTCCTCTGCACTCTAGATGCTTTTATTTAATTTTCTTGCCTAATTTTCCAGGCAGAACCTCCTGGACTGTCCAATGGCAGCAGAAAGGACAAACTTACTCAGGTTTAGCATGTTCTTCGTCCAATGTCAAGGCTAAATTACTCATTCGAGGCCTTTGTTCTTTTTTAATGCAGGTGTTTACAGGTGCAGAGCTTCCTCCAAATACTGCTTCAGTTGCGTGTATCCAATAAATTCTGGCATGCTGTGCTTTTATTTTCATTCACCGCAAGGCATTTTCCTAATCTCCCTGTGATTTCTTCTTTGATCTAATGGTTATTTAGGAATGTGATGTTAGATTTCAACATTTTTGTGAATTTTCCAAATTTCCTTCTGTTATTGATTTCTAATGTTATTCCATTGTGGTCAGAGAACATACTTTGTCTGATTTCAATCCTTTCAAATGTATTGAAGTTTTTATATGGTCTAGCATGCGTTCCATCCTAGCGAAAGTTTCATGTGCACTGGAGAACATATGTGCATACATTACAAGGTAAAATTTGGTACAATGAAACATATAGCCCTTACAAATGAAATTTCATTTATTTTTGTGAAAGCACACTCTTGGATAACCGCCATCTTGATCAAGAAATATCACTGGGGCAGGTATCTGCCCTCTCAGTTAATATACCACTTGGGATATGTACATCTCATATCTGGGTGCCTGGGTTTGAGTACCAGCTCTGTTTCCATTTCTAGCTTCCTACTAGTGATTGGGTCCCTGCCCCTGATATGGGAGACGTGGGTTGAGTCCCAGCTCAGCCTGGCTGTTGTAGGTATTTAGGGAATGAGTTCTCTCTGCCAGTTTCTACCCTCCTCGTCTTACCCCAGTGTATGTATGTGTGTACCTTTCATATAAATAAAATAAATGAATTTTTGAACTATCAACCCTGAAAGTTTCCTGAGCCCTGTGTGGGAAATATGCAACCCTCCATCCTGCTTTGATGCCCTTAGAACCATTGTTGTGATTTTTATTTTCCTACTTTACTTTGCCTGTTTATGTCTTTTTAATAAATAGACTCGCACAGTAGAGCTCTTCTGTGTTTGGCTTTGTTTTGCAATCAACCTGATGTTGTAAGAGTCGTCCACATTGCTGTGTGAATCACTATGTACTTTCTTTTTATTGTTGAATGGTTTTTCCTTGTAAGAGCACACCACCATTTGCTCTTCTATTCTTGTTGATGGTTTTTGGTTTTCAGTTTTTGCTATTATAAATAGAGCTTATGTAAACTAGCTTGTTCATATCTTTTGTATACACACGTTTTTATTTCTCTTGGATGAATGTAAAAGGAGGAATTGCTTAATCCAAGTGTAGGTATATCTTCAGGTTTATAAGAAATTGCCCAATATTCCTTTGACTTCATTGTACTATTTCACATTTCCATAGAGACATTGCTGAAAGTTTCATTGGCTGTATGTCCTCAGAACTTTTAGAGTTTTCATATGCTTTTCTGTTTAATCTTAGCCATCCTAGTGAGAAGTGGTCTCTCATTGTGGACTTGATGTGAATTTCCCTGATGACTAATAATCTTGAGGATGCCAGTTTGCTCATTTTTGGAAACATATCTGCCTCTTTTGAAGTATCTACTTAAGATTTTTGACTAACTTTTATTAAAGTGTGTATTTGTTATTAATTTTTAGGAATTCCAGTTATAGATCCCTTGCAAAATGTTTGTAAATACAAAGATTTTCTGCCTCTCTGTATTTCATTCCTACGTTTTCCTATCGTCAAATATTGACAAACACAGGCATTTTGCTTATTTTGATGAAGTCCGAAGTACCAACATTTTTCCATGTTTAATATTCTTTGTGTCTTCTCAAAAAAACCATTGCATAGTGCAAATGTATGTTTTGTTGTGATTTCTTCTTGAAGATTTTAAAATCTATTTCAAATTATTTTATGACATAGGCAGACAACATTCATTTATTAATATGCATTTATTTAGTTGTTCTAGAGAAATAAATTTTCCTACTGAAAATTCTTGATGCTTTATGTTTAAAGTCAATTACACAAGTATTCATAGATTTTTTTTTCTGTTAGTTTTTCCATTGATCTATTTCTTTAACCCCACAAAAATACTACACTTGGGTGATTGGTATACTTTTATGGTAAGTTTTGAAAGCAATCTTTTAAAATCAACTTGTGGTTTTCTTTAGAAAACAACAAAGCGGGGGCAGCATAGTAGCATCCCATGTGAGCTCAGATTCAAGTCCTATCTGTTTCACTTTCAATCCAGCTCCCTGTTAACATGTCTGGGAAAGCAGCAGAAGATGGTCCAGGTACCGAGACCCCTGCCACCCGTCTGGGAGACTTGGATGGAGTTTTAGGCTCCTAACTTTGACTGGGTCCAGCCCCAGCCATTATGGCCATTTGGGGAGTGATTCAGCAGATGGACGCTCATACACTCTATTTTTCTGTAACTCTGCCTTTCAAAATAAACAAATAAATCTTTTTAAAAGAAAGAAACTGACATACTGAGGGGAATTGCGTTGAGTCTATGCATATATTTGGGGGAAGTTGACATTTGTCAATACTGAGATTTCAACTCTTGAATGTGCTGCATTTCTCCATTTATTTAGATTTTTTCTTTTGTCAGTTGTAATAAGTTTTATTCTCCAATGAACCCACCCTTCCCATCCAAGATGTCACATTTCTTGGCATAAAGCAAATCATACATAATATATTGACTGTAAGATCTGTAATCATTTCCCATTTATATTACTGATGTGGCAATTCATGTTATCTTTTTCTTTTTACTAATCTTGACAAATTACTGAAGACTTTTCCTAAACCAGCTTTTAGATTTGTTCCCTTTTTCTCTGTTATGTTTCCACTTGGATTCTAACCTCTTCTCCCCATGAGGAGAGAGGGCCAAGTAGAGGTTTGTGAAATCCCAGCCCAGCCTGAAGGCTGCGCTGTCCTGTGTCTAGGAGTGGTAGCATTTACTCCCTGAGATATCAGTAGATAGTCTCATCCTTGTCTGCTTTAGCAATATCCACACTTCAAGGAATTATTGTTTAAAAACAAAAAGACCCCTTGATGGTGGGATAATTGTTTTTCTTCCTACCCATGATGTAGGGCTTCATCCTGTGGCTTGCTTTGACCAACAGAGTGTATGCACAAACTGGGCGGCACTGTTAAACGTCTTGAAGTACATCTCTTTCTCCTTCCTGTGTCTCATGATAAGCAGTCTATGGTAGAAACCACTCTATCAGTGTCATTTGCCAAGCAAAAGTGAGTCACCGTGGTGAGCTGGATAGAGAAAAGTTAAATCAACGATCAGTCAAGCAAACAAGCAATTAGACAGCTTTTGTTGTCAGTTTGGGATGCTACCATGAGCTATTTTGTAATCTGGCCCTACTGGTCAGACTCAGGTGATGTGTGTGAATTCTGGGTTCGTGGAAGGAGACTGTGGGTCTTCTCGCCAACTGTATACTGTCCTTTATCTTTCACAACAGAGCTACATTGCTATTTTCCATGATACTGTCCTCTGAAAACTGTCCTGAGGCTGGGTGGCTCCCACCACGTCATTCATCCAGCTTAAATCCCACCCAAGAATCCAGTGGTGGGGCCTGTATCAGGGTTTGAGCTTCTTTGTTCTTATCCGTCTACTAAAGTGAACAACCAGACTTGGAACAAATGTTGCTTCTCCAGGATAATTTAATTCTGGGTTGAAACCAAGCCTACAAATTTAATCAGAAAGAGATCACTTTGTGGAAAAACCATGAATAAGTGAAACAAATAGTGTGTGATGTGCTATACATTCAAGAATATCTCTGTGTATTCCCCAAAATACTGCAATAAGACAGGAAATGCACATGTAACAGGTTTCCCAGGTAATTAGCTTCATTTATAAAGGGTAGAGCACATATTTAGTGAAGGGGCATGATCGCTACTATCTTTTTAATAAACCAAGAATATTCAAATATTCATTATATTAAAATAAGAATTCAGAATATGAATTTTCCACTCATACTTTATTTTTAAACTATTGCTGTCTTTATTTTTTTTTAAATAAAGAAGAATGTATAGGAAAACAGAGTTTGTGGGTAAGTTTCCATTTTTGCTCTTCTAAACTTAGTAAAGGAAAATATATTTCTTAAATGACATAACTGGCTACCAGTGCAGCTCTTGTACAGATCTTGTTTAGGATGTCCATGGAATTGGCAAATCCAGACACTGTCCCATCCTTGAGGCTTTTTACCTGAATGAAAATAAGCTGAATTTTCCAATTATCATAGATTTTTGTTCCAAAAATGTTCTTTGTGCTTTTAAGGTTACCCACTACTTCATAAAAATAAAGACTATTAATCTGTACCTCATCCATATGAACATATTTACTACCTAGAGGAGAAAAATTAACATCTTCTTCATTTAAATTGATTTTTTAATTTCCTCTCATAAATTATGAGAGAATGGAGTGCTACAGTGGGACTATGTGAGTCCTTCTGTTTTACTTAGAATTTAAACTCTCAAAATTTAGAAGCATTTTTCCTTGTCTTGACGCAACTTAAATTACAATGCTCATGATTTGATGAGAATATGTGCATCATTTCTAAGTTATCAGTGTATGAGAGTATTGTATGCTTTCGATTGTTTTTAAACCAACAAGGTGTGTTTAAAGAATCATGTAAATCAAATACATCTGGCTATATTTTCTTCAACTTCTCCATGATAATTTACCTTTGGATTGAAACCAACTCTTGCAATTTAATCTGAAAAGGATTGTTTTGTGTAAAGGTTATGAACCAGAATATGCTATGCTTTCTTGTCCGCCATTGTTACCCTGCAAACATACAATAGGAGCGGAAGTTCACAGAATATAAAGCAAATAATGAAAGGAAATGCAGAGTGGTTCCCATTTCCTAGCTGTAATGCAAGTGAATGAAACAGGAAACATGACGACATATGATGGCTTTTCTCTATATGCTTTCCTGCGTTGAAACGTGACATCACTCGCCAACAGGGAGTCCCCTAGCTAATGACTGCAAATCTGTTTCCAGCCACTTTTCATCTTCCTTTAACAACAATGGCAACAAAAGCCTGTTTCTGTAAAGTGCTCTTCAAAGAAAATTGCCTCTGAAGGAGAGGAAGCTGTGTTCTTTTTTCTATTGTTAAAATAGTGGCATTGGCTTCACACACTTCAGGGGCTGTGGAAGCACCCGCAATCAGGTTTCATTTTCTGGACACATGTTAATTATTGAGTAATTACGAGTATTGAAAGTTCAGTTCTCATTTAAATGCAAAGACTTAATGTCACCAGTCTGTTCCTCTTTACTGTTAGCAGTTATCCTAATAGACCCAATCAACTGTGCTAATAGTCACTTCTACAATAGGAAAAGTGAGAACTGAGGTCAGGTTGCCTGGTGGTGGTCTCCTCAGGAGTAAGGTGTGGGCGACAGGTGGATAACTCCGCTTTCTTCTGGAGGAATTTGAAGGAGTAGAACTCCAGATACTTGGCTTCCTTAAATAGGCTTTTGGGAAATGCGTTCAGGTATACTCCAGAGGCACAGAGGGACATTAGCATAAGCTTTAATGTTCACCATATGATCACGCCCACTGCATCTTACAGTCAAACACTGTGAATTTCAAAATTGCTGGAGGTGAGAGCAGGTGGTTTGAGGAAGGAGGAAAAGTACTCCTTGTGTAGTGTCAACAGGCAGCGAGGAAGCTAGACAGCCATCAAGGGTGCAGCTAGAGAAGTTGTGAGATGGCTTTGAACTGAAGGACAGTCACTTTATGATTCAGATCTTTCACTGTCTTTCCCCCTTTTCTTCATACTCTTTATTGAGTCTAGTTTTGAAACTCTTTTATAGTCCCAAGGGATGTCTTGGTTCAAACTATTAAGAATGGCATTTCAGCATGGGAAGCAAAGGAGTCAGGGGTCATTACATTGTGAGACACTCAAGATGAGAGACCCCACAGGAGCACTTGCCAGGGGCTGGTCAAGATTCCTCCTGCCTCCTCTAGAATCTAGATTCAATATTCAATACTCTTCTCTGCCAAGCTCTTGACTGTGTTGTTTTTAAAAATGAGTGTTATTCTTTTTAGGTCGTGGAAAATAATTCAGCGGGATCTATTTGGCCTGGACTTTAGAGTAAATGACTAAAGGAGACAGTGTGATATGTTGAATTCAATTTTCAAGAAAGGAAAAAACAGTTTCCACAGAGGACATCCCTTTGGTTGGTATTAGGATGACACTTGTGTACCGAGAAAGATACAGAATGGAGTTTCTTTTCCCTAAGCCCTAGAAACATGGCTGATTTACATGATTCATCTTCAGAATCCAATCTTGCCCCTGTCTTACTCCTGGCTTCTCAGAGTGCCTCTGCTGTTGGGGTTTCTTTGGGAGCTGCTGTTCTGGACAGCATCCCCTGTGTTGGTCACTTACTTCCTTTACCCCAGGAAAACTGTGTGTCCTATGGCCTCTTTCCTTTCTGCTAAGAGACTGTTACTTCACCCAGATACATTTTAGATTACTAGAGGGATATTTCTTACTTCCATCTGAATGGAAAACATGGCAGCAGCAATAGAGAAAGTGCATTTTTTGTTCCTCAGGATGGCGGCTCAGCGATGAGTCTACTCAGTGGTAATACCGGCATCAGTGTCCTAACTATCTATAAAACATAGCTTGTGCGAGGCCTGTTGGAGCTGTAAGCAGTGTGCAGATTTCCTTCTTCCCATTCCAAGGCATTTTGAAATCTCTACGCATTCTAATCACCTATGTTCAAATGTATCTTTTGGGAGCAGTTGTATGCAACCTTCTTAAATTGAAAGTCTCTTTCAGAATATGCATTAAATCTCATGTGCCATCCATAAGCCTCAAAACTCTAACATCCTGCAGCGGTCTACGGGCCAGTTCCCAAAGTCTGACCACATTCTGTAGCCAGACTTGGTTTATGTCCTTTGGGAAGAGATCCACAACAGTTACAGTGTGTGTGCAGGCACTGTTTCTGAAATTCCCCACCATATTTGCTCGAGAATGTCCATTAGCTAATTTTTCTCTCTCTTCCTCAGGAAAATGCACAATATATAATTAATTTACATGTATTCATTGTTCTTATGAGGCAGTCAATTTTTCAGAAACCTTTTAGCTACCCTGGAGTCTCTCATTAATAACAAGTCTAAAATGTGAGAGTGCATGAATCTAAATTTTTTTTTAAATGTCATTTATTATAGAAATTCTTGGTAGGTGATATTGTGTTTGTTATTTTAAAAAAGCATATGACTATTTTAGATTTTCTTTGGAATTTTTTCTTTATTTGAAAGGAAAAGAGAGAGAGGCAGGCAGAGTCTTCCTTTGTCTTGGTCACTTCCAAATTTGCTAATAACATTAGAGACCTGGACAGGCTGAAGTCAAGAGCCTGGAACTCAATCCAAATCTCTCATGTGGGTGCCAGGGACCCACGTCCTCGAGTTATCACCTGTTGCCTCCCAGAATGTGCATTAGCTGGACATGGAAGTGGAGCTGGGACTTCAACCAAAACCCAGACACTCCAATTTGTGATGCAGGCCTCCCAAGTAGAGTCTTAGCCACGGTGACAAATGCCCACCCTGAAGAGTTGAGATTTTTGAAATATACCTTTGGCTGTGTAGTGAATACTGACACCAGATGGTACCAAGCTATAAACCTTACAGTGTCAGAGAAGGTGTGTTCTCAACCTGAAGTGTAGGGGCTAAAATATTGCAGATGATCAGAAATACCTGTGGGGTGATAGAGTCGTTGTGAGAGTGATAGGCCTCCAAGCCTCTCACCTCTTTATTTCTGAAGTTGATTCTGTTAACCTGACTGCTTGGTAGAGTCTCATTTGCTTCTTAATCTTTGTTTCCTGTGTGTCCTTGACATTGCACTTCTGTCTGGAAGGGTCCACCTGCTGTAAGCAGCAAGGTAACATCTTCAGTTAAGAGTGCAGAGTAACAGCTCCCCTGAGTTGGCGCCAGCAGCTGTACGTCAGCTGTACCTTGTTTGTTATAGGACATCTCCATAAGCAAACAGGAGCAGGAAGCTGATAATTTATCATAGGTGTCCCTGGTGAAACCTAGTTTAAGATACTTGAGCACTGGTTCTCAGGATGAATACTTAGACTGGAGTCAGTGCCCCGAGCCAAGTTATCTTGGTAGTTATTGCTGAAGTAATCCCCAAGGAAACCACGATCCAGACTGTATGGGGTGGTGTCAAGGATGATGTCAACACCTCAAATTAAACCCTGAATATATACATGTGTGCTCCACCATAGAGGAGGTTTTGTTTAAACGTACATGTAATATTATATTTTCTTAGCCATACAGGTGAAAATAAATAGTATGGCCTCACTCCATTCTTGGACTGAAGGCATTCAGGATACAGGCATGTTTCTAGCTTGCAATGATTCTGTTTTCTTTCCATGCATGTCTGTGAAGTAACTGGTAGTGTATTTTTTTTAATTATGTTAGTTTATTTGGAGAGATTGTGACATACAGGAGTAAAGGATTATTGTTTCTTAACTATGGAAAAACATTTTTTATTTCTAATTACTGTGAGGTATTTTTCAATGTTATTCAAACACAACCTTTTAGGTATTTGAAGTGAGATAGCATTTATGTGAAAAAACATGATGCACTGCTAGAGTTTTGTGTACAAAATCTAGGAAGGCATATGACAGTCAGTGTTTCTCTTGGCTTGGAGGTAGTATCTAAATAGTTTCAATGCCAAGAATAATTCTTAGAAATGTGAGCATTAGTCATTGCATTTAAAAATCCATATATGGTAAAATTCAGTTAAAGAAAACATGTATTTTATGAGTTATTTAAATTAAATGTTAAAAAGACAACTTAGCAAAGGTTTCACTCTCTGTTATTTCTTTTTATTTTTTTAAGATTTTATTTATTTGAGAGGTAGAGTTACAAACAGAGAGAAAGGTCTTTATCCACTGGTTCACTCCCCAAATGGCCACAATGGCCAGAGCTGGGTCTATCTGAAGCCAGGAACCAGAAGACAAGAGCCTCTTCTGGGTCTCCTAGGTGAGTGCATGGACCCTAGCATGTGGGTCATCTTCCACTGCTTCCCTAGGCCAAAGAGAACTACACTGGAAGAAAAGCAGCCAGGACATGATCCAGCGTCCATATGGGATTCCAGTGTCTGTAGGCAGAAGCGTCACAGTCAGTCACAGGCAGAGGCTTAGCCCACTATGCCACAGTGCTGGCCCAATCTTCTTTCTTTTTAATCTTTTGTAACTTACCTGGGAATTATTTAAAACAATAACTTATCCATTTCAACACGAAGTTCTCTTGTAGAAATATCTTGACTTGATTACCTATCCTGTCAATTATGTTTAATTATATTTTCTAATACTTTCTGTTTGTTTTCAACTAATAGAAGATATTCTATCAAATTTAAGGCCCAGTTTTATAGTTAAGGCCAAATAAGTGTCAATTTATAAATACATTCATTTTCCCAGATAGCAGGATAAAGTGGTAGGAACTCATGCCTTATGGTATCGTGTTATTTATAGAAATTCGGTCTTTACCCTGCCATGCACATGGGACATCTGTAAGTATTTGATAACCTGAATGATTATAGCATGGTATTTGACACTATCTTTTTGGTTGTGACTTTCTATTTCACTACATAATTCATTACTTAATATGTAATTCCATGGCTCAATTTGAACACCCTTGTACTACGAATTCTAAGTATAGGAGTCATTAAAAGGTACTTAAATATTCGCCATGATTAACCAAAAGGAATATTCCATCAATGCTTAGAAAGCAGTAACAGAGCAGATACCACCTGTAGAATAGAACTGCAAAAATTCTCCCTTGTGTCAGACTGGGGCTGATTGGCTATGCTGTGGCATGACTGTAGTTATCAATAGATCTCACTTGTAGAGTGAGATCTGGGTAGGCTGACAAGGAAGAGATGTGTGAGTCAAGGTGGCCCAAAGGGAAAGCCATAGAGGTGAACTTCGGACCAAATCCTTGATAAATCACTGAAAGACAGAATCGGGAAAGATTACATTCAAACATCAAATTCAGAAATAAGCAATCGAGTCAAGAATCAGAAGGGAACAAGGTTATAAAAGCTGCAGATCTGGAATAAATACACAGGAGCTGAAGAAATTGCTATGAACAACTTAGTAGGCAGGGGCATTTAGAGAGAGTAGTTCACGTTTGCTGGAAAAGGAGGAAATGTGGGGTGTGCAGCAGGTAGAACGCGCTATTACCAAATCTTGGCTGCATATTGCAGTGAGCAAGGGAGCTGACTGAATGTCTTAGCGCCAGCGATTTTAACTTAAATGATCTGGGATACAACCTGGATATTATGATTGAAGTGTTTCCAAAATCCCTATGGTTGAGATTCATACTTCAGCATTAGTGTTAGTAGCAGGGGACCTGGGAAGGAAATGGAAGCCTGTGTGTCAGCCTGGCTTATCCCAAGGACTCTTTCTTGAACCATAGGCTGAGCTGGAGGCCTTTGGTTTCTGCGTAACTCCCTTGTAATGAAACTCAGGTGAATGACGTGAGTTGTGAAAAAGGTGAAGATTTTAGTCCATGAGCCACTGCAGTTTAATGTCATCAGAAGTATGAGGACCTTATGATTCAGCTTGTTTGGAAAATCTGTTTTCAGTCAGGTATTCCTGAGAAAAGCTGCTCTTCCTAAAAAAGAGTTATGTGTATCTCATTATTACAATGTTAGTGTGCCATAGACTGTTCAGCTACCATACAGGATACCCAATTGAATTTGAAATTTACAATAAATAACCAATAATTTCCCTTTGCAATGTATGAGCTATCCTAAAACTATAAGAAATTCAAATTTAACTGAGAGCTCAAGTCTTATTACTTTCTTTTTCTAAGTCTAGAAGTAGCATGAGAGACATTCATCGATGAACATGAGAGAGGGAGACACAGGTCCAATACACCAATCTCATTGCTGGGGCAACAGTGACTGGGTGGGGAGTATTCTATAGCTTCTGTTCAACCAATTCAATCCCAAAATCAGTTCAGCATTTCAAGTGGTTTTAAATAAGTTCTCAAGCCATAGTTGGTTGTGAGCTGCGTGACACTGAGAAGTAAACATTTGGGGAAGACTTTGTGCAAGACAAAGACTGATAGTAGAAACTCAAAACTCAATCAAAAGAGAAGGAAACAGAGACAAAAGAATAGGCAAAATGAATCTGGTCCCCATTAAGAGAACTGACGGGTTAATGGGGAGATTGTTTTGGATCTTGATTTGGGAGTAGTCTACAAGGATGTGCACATTTGTCAAAACCCATTAAGATGTTCATTTAAGATCTGTGAATTTCACAACACATAAATTATGCTTCATTATAAAACAAATTTAAACATTTGGAGGACCCTGAGAGGGAGAATTGATTAATGGGTTGAATTTAAAAGTGGAGAACATTTCCAGTGAAGTGCCACCAGGCACCATGTCAGATTTGTCACCATCATCATTCACATGGAGAGCTGTGGCAGACATAAAGGACATTTTCATCAAATATCAAGATGGTATTAAGCTGAGAGAAATAGCATACACATTAGTTCAAGATGAACTTGGATCTTGAAAATGAAGGAACCGATCAAATTCTGCCAGAGAAAATGAGCTTGAAGTAAATTAAATGTTGCAAGTTTTGGATGGAGAGTTGAGAAAGTGCTATGTCTTTAAAATAAGCATTCACAGATATCCTTAGAAATTTTATCCTGAAAAATCCAATCACCTACAATCAATAATGCAACATAGTCATTAGAGAAACCAAGGCATTCTTTCACTGTGGTATTTGAGGGCCTCAATGATAACACTCCCAGGTCCTGCCCCAGTCCTTACCCAACGGGTCGATGGAGAAGCAGAGTGGCGGAGATCCAGATCTCTGCATTCTGTTGTAAGATTGCCTTGGGTGTGCTGTGACAATGAGTTTTTGATTCTGAAATCAATCACATAGACTCACCCACATAAGTCAAGCAAGTCCTGGAGAATTACAGATCTTTCTGCTGAAAGGTAACACCCTTGAGCTGCTAATATAACAAACAGAAAAACAGAGTGTTTTCTCCCTGCGGGCAGGCAGATCTCACAGGGAGAGGAGGTACCGAGGGGAGATGCCCAGTTCTTCTCCCATATTCGTAACTGAATGAGATGCCACAGCATCCTGAATGCTGTGAGAAAGGAGGAAAAAAAATAGAGAAACCAGAAAATGGAATAGAAGGACAAGTGAGGTCCCTCTGCTTTGAAGGCAGCATCGGAACTAGGGGGTCCTTGCCACTAGCACTGGGCAAATGAGAGATTACACAGTGCAGGTGCCTTCAACAATCAACTAAATAAAACTGATCATGACTCTTTTGATTTAAAATTTTAGAAAAATTATTTTATTAAAATGCTTTTAACATAACCTTTAACCTAGTCTTTAAATAGAAAAAATAACAATGTTGGAGAATGAAAGTTAAATTTGGAATGGCAACAATTTGAGGTGGATCGCTGTGACATACAATTAAATTGAGAAACGCTTTAAAATGCAGGATACAGCGTAAAGTAGAAAAATGCAACCCCTTGATAAGGAACGAAACATCATATCGTGGAGACATTCTGTTGGTGGGCTGACAGCCATGTAGTCAGGTTTCAGATCAAAAGGAAGATTCCACAGCAGAGTGCATTTCTGGTCACCTCTGTAGTGAGGGGACATTGATTTACAAATTTCATGGGCGTCACATTAGTTGCACTACTTCCTCCTGGAAGGGAGCCTTCTACCTTAATTAGAATGATGCCTTCAACAACCCAACTGGACGCATATAGCAGATGGAAGGCAGTGAGACTTGAGCTGGCACAGTATAAGAATTGGGTTGATGTTGTCAGAGATAATGACTAAGCTGTGGGGTCACAAGGTAATGAATAGAATCGGCAAATGTTAAGAAGATAGTTATTAATATGGTATGCTAAGAAGGTAATTATCAATATGGTGTGTTAAGAAGGTAATTATTAATAAGGTTGGATATGTATTGATATTTTACATACACACACACATAGAGCAGAAAATTATTTCTTGTGTATAGAACACAATTGCTTCTTGCCGCAGTTTATCTTATGTATTTCAGGAAAGCTGAACAAAATGAGCACAGTTCTTATCTTCCAAAACAAAATCTGTTAAAGAGAAAAGAACGTTTGTAATGAACTCCTTTATTGCAATAATTTTCTGAATCCAAGGAAGAGGAGAGGAACATTTAACCAGAAATGGGATCTTTCATTTACCTTGCCTCTTCTCCTGAAACCGATGCTAGCTCTGTGACGATGATTCTATTTTGATGATTTCTGCTTTGGGGAGGGAAATAAATCCTACTTGCACTTTACTTTTTTCCTCATTAAAGTTTTTGATTTAGCTGCAGTTGAAAAAGGCAGCTCGAAACTTAAGGAGTATGGCCAGACAAGTGTGATCAACGTGTAGGGCATAATTAGCACAAAACTTTATAAAGAAACCTGGGTAGTATCACCTATAAAAGATCACTCATGCTGTTTACGCAATTAGGGACGTTTTCCTATTTCCCATCCTCTAAAAATTCATGGCATGTAGAAAGAGAGGCACAAACCTACTGATAAACTGTACAGTTAAGAAAATTAGTAGGTATGAGAGAAAATTAGTGGTTTACGTATTAGTGAGAATACCAGAGCCAAATCTTGAAACATGTCTTCAATCTATTTTTATTGTTGTTTTGTGAGACATGAGTTTGAATTGTTTTAGAGCTTCAAAACGAATGAAATAATAACTAGCACAATCTTGATAAAAGTATATAATTCTGCTTAATTTGTGAGCCTATGATGGGTATTTTTTTTCATTTACCGAGAGAAACAAAATCAGTATCTCTTGATTTTATTAGTCAGAAGGTGTTATCAATATCAAGCCCTTAATATCGATGATGTCTTTTAGAGATTAGGAAAACATGAAAGGCATGATATTTCGGAATTCTTTTTAAGTGTTTGAGAAACAAACTTCATTTTATCTTATAATAAAATAATATGAAATCAACACAGCCATTTGAAGGAAGAACAGGTGAAAGATAATTTCCATCGGACTTTCCTTTAATGGATTTTGTGACAAACTGTGTGAAATATGCAACTATTAAAGTATTTAAAAATAGTTTAAATTCTAAGAAAACGCCTACATTGTACTTTTGATGAGATTTTCTGACTGTGCCTTGTGGAGTGTTCAGCAGCACCCTTGGCTTCTACCTTATATGCCAATAGCAGCCCCTAGTCTCCAGTCATTATCAGACCCTCCCTGAGAGATAACATCACTCTTGAGAAGCACTGCTTTAAATGAATAAAAAAGAAACAAAATGGTTCCTTAAGTGTATGATAGATTTTCAAAGAGAAGAGATGAAAATATGAAAATGTCATAGATCTTTATGGTGAAGTTAGAATTGACAATGGAATATCTATCACCTTCCTGTTTTAAGTTGAATTGTCTATTTTGATTATGAATTATTTCTACAGTAAAGTTATCTTAAATGGCAAACATATAGTATAAATTTAGCTTGACACTTAAAAACAATTTTATAATGATTCCTCTTTTTCCCTCTCACCAAATTTACTAACCGCTTCTGTTTTGTGCAGCTTAACTTAAAACATTGCAGAAACCTAAAATAAACTCATTACAAAAAGTTGTTACTTCATTTTTAAAAATTTTCAGACTGCCAATATAATCATAAAGCAATGAAAAGATCAATTTTCGTTCATGAGTTCACATCAGAAGACTGTGCAATTGAGTGGTGTTATCTCTGCTTCTTTTTAATCCTGTGACTGGTTTTGTCCTTCCTGAGTAGTGGGAATAATTGGTCTGACATATTTACTCCATCAAGTAGGTAAAAGCTTTTCCATGCTGCCACCACAGCTCTTTCTCTCTTGTGCTTTATTGAGAGCGCTTGTCCAGCATCCTCACTTAAAAAAGACATGTCATGAACTTAGACTTTTGCCAGTTCAGGCTCTCCTAGGAATCCTACTTACTACCTTGAGTTCTAATCACATGTTTCATGGGAATGAAGACTTCAGTGTATACTGGAAAGAGTGTAGTAACTACATGTTCAGTAGTAGAATACCTAATAGTCTATCAATTTGCAATTTCTTTAATAATGTGAACACATTTGTTTATATAAGCAATTGTATCCTATTTACTTGAATAACCTTTTTAAAATTAGTCTTCCTGTATCTGTAATTAAACATCTAATTATTTTCCTGTGAGAACAATTTATACTTTTGTCTTGCTTATAATCTTCATTGTCTCTGTTTATTTTTAAACCTCTGGAGATCATACTCCAGTTAATTTCTCGTACAATGTCTGTGGCATTCTCATTCTTTCTTCTAATAATCAACATGGATTAAAGTGATATTCCCACCTAATTTTCATTAGAGATGCTAACTCTATTGGTATTTTTGCTTGAACTGAAAACTGTTTGACTACTAAATAACCATTTTAACTACCTTCATTTGTGTTCTTCCATCAAGCAGTCATCTGTTTAGATGCAATGCCCTTAACATGTAATTTTTTAAATTCCTGAACAAAATGCCATACTGAATGTCAATGGTAATTCACAGGAGTAAACAATTATCAAATTTCTGTGATGCTTTGAGATATCAAAGTTTCATTCTCAGGAGGATTGTGTGGTGCAGTGAGTTAAGTTGCGGCTTGGCATGCTTAGAGCCTATATTGGAGTGTTTGGTTTGGATCCCAGCTCCTTAGCTTCTGATCCAACTTCCTGTTAATGTGCATCCTGGGAAGCAGCAGCTGATGGCTCAAGGACTTGGGACCCTGCTGCTCACAGGGGGACCCAGATTCAGTCCTAGGTTCCTGGCTTGAGCCAGGTCCAGCCCCGGCTGCTGTGGGTATTGGGGTATGAACCAGCAGATGTAAGATTCCTCTTTCATTGTTTGCATTCTTTCTATTCCATGTCTGTGAGCTCTGTTTTATTCTGCAGCCTGTTACAGATCTTCAAATTAAAAATATAATAAATCATCAAAACTTCTATTATTTCTGATGAATGTTTAACTTTTAACATTTGCAGTGTTCATGTGTTTATTCCTCAGGAATTTGCTGAGCAGAGAGGTACCGTAGTGGCTCAACCAATGTTCTGGATTTGAATTTGATTGTTCTCCATTTTGAGGAAGACTTCTTGATTGTTCTGTCTGGCGATCTTGCCTTTTCTCATTAACTGAGATTGTATTAAATATTCTGTTCGAACAAGTTATAATGAAGCTTAAAGTAAAGCTTCACTTCACCTTTAATATTTTTTACTTCCCTATAATACAGAAGTTAGTCATAATTTAACATACACTATTTATAGCATTTTCCCCATTATCATTCTCATCCCAGCAAAGAAGTTGCTAACCACTGCATGCATAATTCTAAGTAAGTTAAGCCCATAAAAAGAAATGAATTTGATGAAATATGAACTAAAATTTTTCTATTTTCCTACCAACTTGAATTGAAAGGAGGGAAAGAGTGAGGGGTATGGGCATTTGGTGTATTTTCATAAGCACATATGTCTAACAAAGATGAAAATGAAGAAGTCAAAGATTGTATGTTTTGCAAACTCCTTTACAGTTAAAAGAAAACCTGCATATACTTCATCTATGCAAATTATTTATAAATTCTATGATAACATTCATTACTACACCAATTATACATGAACTTTGCAAACCACAAACATAAATTAAAACGGTTGAATTTTGAGAAATACAAATGAAAGTTTTATTTTTCCACACGCCTCTGTGGTGCTCTTACCATGTTGAACTGAGCTTTTCGGAATCAGAGTAACCTCTGTCAATGGCTTACCTAAAATGCTAGTGATCTCACCTCCCATAGATATCATTACACAAATCAATGATAAAACTGAATTATGCATGAAGAAATAGTAATCGACTGTGCTCACAAGAGAGTTAAATATCTTAAATTTATATTGAGACTCTACTTAGAAGATCCTACATGGATTCTGGTTAAAGATCAATGAGAAATCCCTTCTTATCAAAAGATTTGCTAACAGCTTATGACATGTACAAACTCATTTGATCCACAACTGCTGGCAAGCAGCAGGCCCCTGGAAAAGAACATTTTCTCGCACACACACACACACACGCACAGACACAGACATGCACACACATCTCTGAGAGTTTTAATTAGAATCCAAGTCATCACCACCTAGGAGAAATAGTAATCCTTTCAGCAAGGTGTTAATTGTTAATCTCATTTTTCCTGTCTAGTAGCCTTGTATAACACTCTGTTTATAATAGGCTTCCTGTGGTAAAAGAATGGACTACTAAACCTCAATACATGTTTTCCAGTAATCATTTTAGTGGCCATGGGTCTTTATAATAGTGGCTAATCTCCATAACATCATCATTAGTGGATGAGGGTAGCTAAAATTATAGAGACCCTTTGCTCTAATTATAGACTCAGAATTGCAAATCCATTCTTTAATCAACTGTAAATGCATTGTAAAGGGAATTGTAAGTTCTTTCCAGGGAGCGATATGCATTCAAGTTAGCAGAGTAGAACAGAACAATGTAATGTGTTTGGGGAATAACAGCTGAATGTAGTCCTCATAGAGCCTGCATCTCAACATGGCTAGGCTGGCAGGGGTGTCGCAGTATGTCGTACGTTTCCAGTTCTCCGGTTTTCTAGAGTCATTACAGGAGTGTGACTTTATTGTTTCACTTGGGCAGAATCCTAAGTAAATCAAGTGTATTCTCAAATACCTGCCTTTTCCATTATTTGCCCATTTTTGCATGTTTTTAGGGACAAAAGAGAGTAAATGTTTTTCTCAAAAATCAGTAGCCCCAGACTCCATGTCATTTTGTTGTTTCAGAGGCAAAAAGAAATTTCCACTTTCTTTAACCTCTATATACAAACACTAAAAGAAAATCCATCTGTTTCTATAATCTCACCAATATTTTATCATTTCACATGGGACGTTACAGAGAACTTTAGTCTTTTGAGCAATAGGCAACAGCTTCTTTATAGCTAAATGCTAGTCAGTTTATGGATGTTGCAGAAATTATTAACTGACACAAGGGAATTGTAGCTATGAACAGGTTTGTCCAGTGACTGTTGTCTTCATTATCTTGTTAATGATGAGATAGAAAATTACAACTTTATTCATTTCCTTTTCAGAATGTAGGCAATGTTTCTCATTCAAATTTCATTGGCAGAGGTCACAAGTGGAAAAGATGAGAGATGCAGCTATAGCAGAACTGTGCACAGACTCCTCTGGCTTTGTCTCTGTCTTCTGTGCCCCATAGATTTCCATAGAAAAACTCATGATTATAAGTACAGTTTGAGAACCTTTAGTATGAAACCCCAAAGTCCAAAATGCTTTAAAATCTGAAACTGTCTGAGTGCCAACTTAATGCTATAACTCACTTCTCACATCATGGAACTTCTTTGCATATACAAAATTATTAAAACTATTGCATAAAATTACACTCTGTTGTGTGTATAGTCTCTATATGAAATATCAGTGAATTTTGTGTTTAAAATTAGGTCTCATCTGCAAGATCTCTCATTATGCACATGTAAATATTCCAAAATTCCTAAAAATCCAATATGTGAAGCAGTCTGGTTTTCCATAAGTATATTGGATAAAGATATGGAACTTGTAATTCTAATTGTCTTCACTTGAAATAATCTTAAATTGTACCTGGAGGAATTGAATAAGAAACCAGATGTTATTTCTATGTTGAGATTGACCTGGTTGTTCAAACAGCCCAGAAATTTTCGGAGGTTGTTATTTTTTCCTTATATAAGTTCCTTACCAAGTCTCTCCTCTCCCCAAACAATCTTTTTTCCTGAGAAATTAAGACAAATATATCATCTAATCTCAGAATTTCTACTCTCTTTCTGGCTCTGTGTTGTAACTATTACTCTTCCCCCCAATATTTTTCGGGAAAGCATACTTTATGAGTAATACTACAATATTCACTGCTGAAAAGCAGTAATAAATCACATACTTAATAAACTTCATTATTATTCAGTGTGTATTAATGAAAAATCCAACTAAGACTCCTGTATGTTAATTTTTAAATGATTATTTATTTTATATGGTAAAAGAATTTGTGTTAGTGTTTCTGTTGAAATGCTTTATACATTTGATGGAAATCAATAATTAGAAATAAAATGTTTCCATGTTCCAGGTAAGGCCAGTACAACAAAGAATAATGACATTCAATTTTAATAAAAATTTGGGTTTAGTTTTTAGTGCTGTAGTAGAATAATATTCTGCCAGTTTCCCGGAAAACTGGGGGCTCATTTATTACGGTGACGTTTTTCTCTTTGCTTTAATATTACTATGCTTTCAACAACAATTTTCCTATATTTGAATTATTACTGAAAGCTACAAAGGTTAACATTAAATATATTAACTTTTTAGTGTTGTTCGGCTTTTTTAGCCATTCGTCTTCCATAGATGGCTGCCACTATTTACCTAATTGTTTCGTCAATCTGGCCACAGCTTTTTTACCTTCAGAGTGTAATACAATGAGTATTCATATTTCATTCTGTACGAGAAAGGCAAAGACCTAGATGAATGGCATAAATGATGTCTATTCATAAGGCTGACCTGAAGCAAATCTGTAGCTTGGTGGGAAACATACTCCAACTGTACAAGTGAGAACATGAGGCTAGAAGCAGACAGCTGCAGATTGGCGGGTAGCCGTGAATATACACAGGTTGTCAGCTGGTTTTGGAGAAACCTAAATAATGGTAGATACAAGATTTAATTTTTCAAGTGGATCCATTCCTCCTAACACCAGCAATGATTCTTCCTTACACTGCTGCACCATATTTTTAACTTGAGACTTTCAGACAGCTGTAGAATGTTTGTTTTTACCCTTACTCGTGATCGTTCCCAGCTCGGATCTTCCTATGTGGCTCTTGTTCACTCTTGCTTCATAAGTGCACCTGGTTGTGTTGAGGGTTAGCGAGGTGGCTAATATCCACTTGGTGCCTTCTTGACATCATTAAGTCACTTTCCGTGTTTTTGGTTATTATCTGCTGAGATTTATACTCTCTTTGGGCCCAGCCAAAGGGCCACCGTGACAATGCCCTGTGTTATCTCATCCGCCCAAAGTAACAGTTTTGAAAAGGCAGATTTAGAGAGGATCTTGCAAGCTTAGTCTCACTGCTTCCCTTCTCATAGAAGGGCCACGATAACAAAAGAGGCTATTTGGGTTTCAGTCCCTGCTGCCAATAGAAACTATTAAAACACGAAAGGGGTCTTAGTTCTGTCTGATGTCTAATCTAACATTTCCAACTGCAGATTCGGAAATGAAACCTGACCAAAGTAAGAACCAACATACTGGATTTTCAAATGTTATTTTCATATGGTTTAAAATTTGGATTTAAAAAAAAAAACTCATCATAGCTGAAGAATGCAGCTATGGAAAGCAGCAAAATTACCCAAGAAAAAAATGTGCCTTCTTGGAGCCAGAATTCCAAACCCTCTGTGCTTTCTGTCACCACTCACATTGGCTGATCTTTCTTCTCTGAAGGATTTTGTTCTGAATGTTTGTACTTTTAAAGAGAAATTTCTGTAACTCATTTTTTAGTGGGTACCATTTACATCTACCCAACTAAGGAAGCTAGACTTTTCTTTCTTTTAATCCATGAAGAAATGCTATTCATTTACAGTACAATTCTTTCACAATATGTCCCTTATATGAAATTGAGGAAGAGTGTTAGTCGATGAATTGCTTGTACTACTTGTCGTTACTATTCCATTACTGCTCTATTATTTACATTAAATCTGGAGAATAACATTTACTTTAAAGTGAGAATCAAGAGGATTTATTGCCATGATCTTCTCTAAAACATGGCTAAATTCCATATCCCTTCGTCTCCTATCAACTTGGACTTGACAATCCATTGTTTTATGTCTCCCTCAAGACCCTGACTCTAGACCTTACTTCCTTAACTATCTAGCCTCCTCCTCAAATTTATTCACACTCCTTCATGCACTTTCTTTGAACTTATTCCAGACGCTTCTCACATATCATGAACTAATTTAAAAAATCAGAATGTTCATGGCAAGAAAAACACAAAGAATAGCATGTCCAAAATAGAAGTTCCCCTGAATACAAATATTACCCAGTTTTGAAAGCAACACTTCAAGTGTTTCCTAAAGGATGCATGTATGCACTGTTTCATGGAATCCTGGCAATGATTCTGTGGCACACTTAAGTGTGTTAGGCTTACTCCATTTGTCTTCTCCGCAAGGCACCAGGTGGTGATAGGAGGTGGGTTGGGAGAGATTAGGATTTAGGTGCCATGTATCTAGGAACAGCAGTTTCCCACCCTAACCAAGGCTCCCACTCTATCGTCTCTCCTCCACAGCTCCTGTCTTTAGGGGGCTCCTACAATAGTATACCCTTTGCTTGTCCCTTCAATCCTAGGGCTTCTAAAAGCTTTCTACTCTTGATAACCTTGGAGAATGAATTAGTCAGGTTTTCACTACTTTACCCAACATATTTGAAAGAAATCAACTTATAAAGGAAAAGGTTTGCAGTCCAAGATTAGATGAATTCTTTGGTTTAGGCTTCAGTGAGGTGAGAGGCTGGCAGAGGGTCAACCCCACGGTTAACCAGGAGGAGAGAGACATAGGGAGCACTCTATTCCTCCAGGCCCTGTGTATCCTCTAAAACCATCATGATTGGTTCCCAAAGGCTCCCAGCTAGCAACCAAATCCAACCCAATCACCTCACAACTGACATCACAGTGGATCAAGGCTTCACTTTAATTCAGTAGCCGTTAGCATCAATCTATTAACTGTGAACGTATGACTTCGGGGTTTAAACATGTGCCTGAGTTTGAGGAGCCTGATCTCACTGAAGCCATTACAGGTTGTCTCACCATCCTTTCAGTGTGTTCATTCCTTTGGAAGTAGTTCTCTTGTTCGCATCTTGAATTGTGCCATCTTGAGTGATTTCTATTTTCTGCTCCCACATTGACTTAAAACGTTGAACTCCTTGCCTCGTACAGGGTTGATTTTGTGTGTATAAAGTTAAATGAAAATAGATCTTGGTAAACAAAATAGGACTGGAAATAGGAGAGGGAGGAGGAAGAAGGGTGGGAGTGCAGGTGGGAGGGTGGCTAGGGTGGGAAGAATCACTGTGTTCCTAGGTTTGTATTTATGAAATGCATGGAGTTTGTATACCTTAAATAAAAGATTAAGAGGTAATTTTAATAAAGGGCATATTTTGTTAGCCATGAATGACATTAAATCACAGAGAAGTGACTTATCTTAAGTCATAAGGAAAGTCCAAGATGGTGCAAATCTGATGAGCCATGTCTCCTTGTGGCTTGAGTATGCATACCAGAGTCTGCAATACCTGATGATGATTTCAGTCAGATGGGAAGTGATGTCATTCCACCTTATTCACCAATGCCAGGGATCTAGATCTGTAGAAAGTACTCTGCCCACACAAGGTATACTGAACCTTCACTAGCTTGCCTTCCTGTATCATTGATAAGAGAAAAATGAAAACATGTATTTGGCTTAGTTTCTGCACATAGATGCATCTGTATGAATTGGGGTGTGGATATGAGAATTGCAAACTAGTAGACACACAGGAGAATTTTAATCAAGCTTGTGGTCAGTCATCTCTTTTCTCTGAAGCTACATTCCCAAACTTCACAGATGCTGAGCAGCCACTCACGGCAACATTGGTCTTTGAGTCGAGCACTCCCGAAGTAGTCTCTGTTGATTATCAGGTTCATGATGGATCCCTTCCTGTCAGAAATAGTTCATAATCATTGGCTCCTTTATTCCCTCCCTTCTTGAATTAAAGCAGGGACACAGGAGATCTCTGGAGTGTGTTTCTTATTGCTACTTCTGGAGCCAGCTCTCAGGCAGCAATGCTGAATACAGAAGTTGTATTTTTTGGAAAATTTCATCCTCCTGCCTTTTTATTGCCGAGAATACCATCCTACATAACTAAATGTTGTAGGCTTTTAGACCTACATGTACCACTACATGTGCCTCTGTCTATTCTTATAATTTGAGATACTAGAGCTCAAGGGGAAAATAAAATAAGGGAATAAAACTAATGTAATAATTTGGAACTTATATGTATATATATATATATATACACATAATTTAAAAAATATTGTTTTTCCTAAGGAACCTAGGAAATGGAGATAAACTTACGTAAATTCCACTGAGTAACTGGAGAGTCTTAAAGCACAGTGAGGTTTTAAAGACTGACAGGCTACATATCACCAATCCCAAATAAACAGCTTGTTTTAAAAATGTCTTTGGAAGGACTTAGGAAGTAGAGAACATAATTTCAAAGTGTCTCCCCCTTCTCTACATTTTCATCTGCCAACTCTATTAATTGTGTTAATTTCTATTTCCTGGTATATAAACGCTCACATTGAGCCTGTGTTGAGCTGGAAAGCAGTAAACTCCAGAGAGGTGCAGGTGGTGTGTCTGACAGAAGATCTTCCAGGATGCATCCAGAACCACTAATGCTTATAGCATTGTTTTACTCATGCATTCATTTATTTTGCAGCCACTGATTTTGAAACATCTGTACTACGCCTGGCACTCACTCAATGCTAGAGATAGGAAAGTGGACAAGAAATATGCTGGTGGCAAAAGTAAACTGGTAGCTCTAGGATGGAAACTCCATCAACTGCAGGTAATTTGCTAGGAAAACAGTAACAAGACAGACCAAAGGAGCAGGTCTGAGGAAAGTAATTACATACATCATATGCCTTTTTCTTATTGTCTTCAGTCAAAGGGGAGAGTTCAGCCTCTCAAATGAGGATTGTATCATCAAAAGGCTTTGATTTAAAGCACTAGAATTCTCATTTAAAGGACAATTACCCATTAGTGTATGTTTCAGAAACACCTCAGCCACATATCCTTTTGAAAATGAGGACCTAGCTTTTTAAAAACAATTTTATTTGAAAGAGAAATTGGTTGAAAGATTTTTTTTTAATATTCCAGGATGAAGCGATTGTGTTATTTGTAAACTAATGACTGTGCCTTAGTCTTCCTCTGAGCACAGGGAGTGTGACTGTCTTCAACATGATAATGTGTTTTATCCATGGAGATTTTTTGCATTTTAGCAAGTAAGGCTTTGAAAGAACATACAGAACACTGCGTATTTGCTATGATCAGAATTCACGTCACTGCAAGCACTTTAGTCTGTGACATAAAGTTCATTTTGCTGATGTATTGAAAATAATGAACACTAATATTAGCAATATATTTCTTTTTTAAAATGATTTATTTATTTACTTGAAAGCTAGAGTTGCAGAGTGAGAAGGAGAGACAGAGAGAGAGGTCCTCCTTCTGCTGGTTCACTACACAAAAGTCCTCAACAGCCAGGGCTGGAATAGGCTGAAGCCGATATCGGAATGTGAGGTGCCAATTATATTACCGTGTTCTTATTAATAAATTTACAACATTAATAAGCCTTGTGGGTTCTTGCCTAATATTCATAGAAGAATTCTGAATACTGGCATGAATGACTGAAGCAGCATGTTAAGTTTTTAAGCTTTTATTCCATGAGAGAAATGTATAGGAGAGTGAGGGCTCTATCTAAGAGAGAAAGGGAAATCTGGATTCATACCATGTACCAGGAGCCAGCCACGTGGAGAAACACATAGGCCAGGAAGCATGGAGTGGGTGGCCCGAAGGCCACGCCCCCTGGAACAGCAAGAGCCCACAGTGGCGAAAGAGGCAAAAGGCCAAAAGAAAAGGGCCAAAAAAGGGGCTGGGCCCACCATCTTCCAGGCCTTCAATCCACTTCCAAAGGGGAGTGGTTAATTAGCCTGACTGGCCAGTGGGCACACAGGTGTGGTTAGGGGCATGAGGTCACACAGGGGCATGGTGAAGGCGTGGTCTTCCAGCTCACAAACCTAATCAATTTTATCCTGTATGCCTGCCTACAACAAAGCCAGGAGCCAAGAGGTTCATCTCAGTCTCCCATATGGTGTCAGGGACCCTAACACTTGGGCCTCGCTCCTCTGCTTCCCAGGCACATTAGCCGAGGTTTGCTTTGGAAGTGGTGCAACTGAGATATAAACCTGCGCCCATATGGGATGCCGACAATTTAGGCAGTGGCTTAACCTGCAATGCCACAATGCCAGCCAGAAATATATTTTTTTTAAGATTTATTTTATTTACTTGAAAGAGTTACAGAGAGAGGTAAAGACACAGAGAGAGAGGTCTTCCATCTGCTGGTTCACTCCCCAGTTGGCCGCAACTGTGGCTGTGCCGATCCAAAGCCAGGAGCCAGGAGCTTCTTCCAGGTCTCCCACGCAGGTGCAGGGGCCCAAGGACTTGGGCCATCTTCTGCTTTCCCAGGCCATAGCAGAGACCTGGATTGGAAGAGGAGCAGCTGGAAATAGAACCAGCGCCCATATGGGATGCCGGCATTCTAGGCCGGGGTTTTAACCTGCTGTGCCACAGCGCCGGCCCCCAGAAATATGTTTCTGACAGTAGAATATAAGATCAGAGTTTTTGACCTGTTATAAGTAATATCTATACCATCAGGCGCTAGATGTTGCACTCAAAGAATTGTGGGCAATAGCGGAAACAATTCAGCCTATTTCCTATTGAATTACATTTTTAAAAACTATTTATTTGTTGAATTCAATTTTGAATGTGAATTATTATTCTCTTTAGTTCTTTTGCTTTAAAGTTACTTTGAACACTGTCACTCCTGTGTGTATATAAATATTAATTGTCCTTATGAGGTTGGAAGTGCATGTGTCTAGGAGATCAAATAGATTGGGGTACATGCACAATTAAATCTCTGTTGTTTTTCCTGGGATGTATCGGTGGTCTGCATCCAACACTTGCTTTCCTGTGTCTTGGAAATCCCTTTTCAGGGAAATGTCTGCATATATATCTTCTCTATTCACTGTCGTCTGTAACTATTCATCTTCATCTTAACTCTATGACTCAACAGCCCAACTTATTTGTCTTGAATTCTAAGAATGCCTTTCAAATCCAGACAATAGAGTACCTGCTTTACAAAAGGGAAATTTAAAAAAAACAAAACTGATTTGGTGAAAGACAAGAGTTGGGCAGATTGGTATGCAAATCCTTTTCCTTAGCTGTTTCTTAGTCTCATCCTTGGTTTCAAAACTACCGGAGGTGGTGTAGGCAGACACTGCACAGAGAGGCATAGCCAGCTGGAAAAGGTACAGCTTTACTGAAATGAGGCTGGTCAAGCATCATCTTTCCTGATACCAATCACTTTCTCTTCAACCTCATTGGAAGGTGTTTGTCCTTTTTTTGCACTTTTAATAAGATCAAGATTCTTTGAAACATGTTATTTGGAAATTTTCTTTCAGTAAGTTAGACAAAATTCTATATTCAAGGTGAGTACACAGAACTGTAAGTTTTAAAAGTGACATTTTGTTTCCAGCAAAATAATCGTGGAATTGCTTTTTCCCAAATATATATATTAAGCATCAATTTTTCAAAAGCCTGTTTTTAGGTAAGATTCTTTTAATAAGCAGACAATATTGAAACTAACCATTATCATGAAAGGAGCAGATTAAGAATATGGTTTGTATTTAAACTAAGTATCAGTTTTCAATTTCTTATTGTTCACCTTTGTTTTGTCTCGATAGCATTCCCTTTGATGTGGGGATATCTTGTACTCTTTCACATCATTATTAGGATACTGTCCAATTTGTGAGGGTTACTTGAATTCCTGTAAGATGTTATGATTTCTAAAACTGTGAGTAGTGAACATGGACTGAGCAAGGCAACCCAATCCACACTTTTGAAGAAGCTCATTGTTTTGCTTTTATAGTTTACATACCATGATGATGCGTTCTAATATTTTGTTTCCCCACTCCAGTGAATCCAGTGCCTACTCTGAGCTATATGTAGCCCAGGGGGTACATGGGAGCAGAAGACCTAGGAGGTGGTAATAAGGATATCCTGGGTTGGATCTGCGTGCTAAGGAGTTTGCTTCAATCCAACTGTCCCCGCTCAGGTTCTTTGAGTGGCTTGAGAATTTCACCCACTGCTTTTACAGTCTGCTGGTCTTTGAAGTGAAAGTAAAACTACAAAGTATAGTTTCGATATTTTTTAGATGGATTCTCCGATCTCTGATTGTTCCCAGTTAGAAGTCAGGAAGGAGATGGCAAGGTGCATAAAACAGTGATTGCTGGAAATCAGAATCACTTGATGGAAATGAAACCAACTAAATCTCATGATTTTTGCAAATTTCTTTTGAAAAATGGCAGTTCTGAGCTTTTGCAGTTTTTTTGATCAAACCATAAAACAAAATATAAATTCATTTTTCAATTATTCATTTGTATAACTCTTTTTTGGATTCTTTAAATGTATTTTATTCTCTTAATTAATACAACTAATTCATATAAATGTTGATATATTTGAGGATTTTCAATGGAGAATCAATGTTCCTTCATCTATATGAACTTGAGTTATGATATTATCCTTTTTAAAATCAACACATGGAATTCATAGGTTATTCCATATGGGGGAAGCAATTGTCTGATTAGAAAGAAAAGACTAAATAATCATTTGATTGAAGCTTAGATTTTGTACTGAATCTCAGCTGTGCTAATACAGCCACTACTGACAAGCAGCTGGAACAATAATTGGCCAGAACATCTTTCTCCTAACGCCCTTGTTAATGACAGATTGGCAAGAGGTGGTAGCATTATCACAGTTAACTTTTCTTGAAGTGATACTATTCTAAGGCAATCGAAGCTTTAGAACATACACTCCATTGTCTGTGTTCAAAATATTTCTTACATAAGGACAAGTAACACTTTTACAGAGGATATTTCAATATGGCAATATTTATAGCCATTGTAATTCAACATTATGAACTCAGTCAGTGGAGGCAATGCTTTTGTTTCCAAATCAGTCAATAGGTACTTACGTCCATTACTTTCTGGTTCAAATTCTCAGGGTTTGATAACCCTGAAAGAGAGCCCTTGATGTTCTTGTTTTAGGGATGTTTCTATTTGATATTCTTCCTTCCAAAATGTAGGAAAGCAGGAAAAGTTGAGAAGCACTGAGGATGTTCTCACTGCTCCTCCTTCCCTGATTTTTCTGTTTTTTTTTTTTTTTCCTTTTCTTCCCTTGTTGCTCACTGTGCTCCCAGGGCAGCCCTTTCTCATCTCTGGGAGTGCTCACCACCATGCACTGCAGCGCTTCCTGCCTTGTGGGCTCCACTAAGGCAAGGATTGGAAGAACCCACACATCATGGACCTGAGTTTTGAATGTCCTAGCTGCAGGTCAAGGGCAGAGGGAACCCAGAGAGTGGGCTGCAGGGCAGGGGTGCAGTTAGCATGCCCGACACTGGTCCAAAGTTTTTGTTTTTAAACAGGAGGTAATCAGACCCACCTTCCAGATTTGTGGCAGGAATTATATACAAGTGACGTTTACAAAAGTCCTTTGAGTGTGACCACAGCATAACCATAACATACTCTGGGAGCCCAGCAGGGAGAATGGATAGGGTGATGGGGTCTGTGAACTTGCTAACTTGCTCTTCCTCCTTTGGGGAACTGAAGAACACTATCAGCATAAAAGAAGAAATAAGAAAAAAACCAATTGTATAGGTTTAGAGCTTCCCTCTTTGAGCATTTTTAAACACAAATCAGCTAATGTGTAAACACAATTTCAGATATGTGAGATATCATAGCTGAATGGGCTTGTGGTGGCCAGCCCTATGCCTGGTGGGCTGGTGGGGGGGATAGCTTAAGACATGCTGCTGCCTTACTTAAGAGCAAGATTCACCCCCTAAGGAGGTGTTCACAGATCTTCCTTGGAGGTTTCTGCATTTGTAGGGGCAGAATGATGAAGGTGCTCAAAAATGACTTCACCTAACTGAAGAAATCTGAGGTTTGCATGGACAAGATGGCAGTCTTGGGAAAGGCATGTGTGTGGTTAGAGTCAGCAGTCGAAGAATAGTTCTCATATTTTTAAATCATTGAGACAACCCAAAAGGCTAATATTTTGTGATACATGAAAATTCTGTAAAATTCAAATTTCATTGTCCATAAATAAAATGCATAAGAATACATACAGGTGCACCCATTCCTTTTTGTAGTTTCTATGATTGTCATTCTGCAGTGGGAGAGTGAGTATCTTGAGAGGCAGAGATCCTATGGCCAACAAGGCTGAAAATCCTTGTTATGAGATCCTTTGAAAAACAGAGCATTTGATTGCTTTCGAGGGAACCTTGGTTGAGGATTTACAGTGTCCAAGCATTTGTAGGAAAGAGCCTTTGGTCTCCTGGACTTCATCAGTAGTAAGTGGCAGGCCCATGTGCATAGCTGGGTTGCAGACCTGTCCTGAGGGGATGAGAGAGTCTAAATGCTACCTACTCAAAAGGAGTCTTGGCAAGACAAGGAGTCTTAACAGTTTGAAAATTGTAGGATGGCAGAAAATGGAACAGATTTATAGACCTCCAGGCTATTTCAGCAGGCTTTATGAGTAGCAAACAGAGCTACTCTGCTCTCCTAGATACAAGTAACATTTCTGTGTTGAGTTCCCTAGAAATGGTATTTTCTTCACAAGGAGTGTCCCTCTGCATGTTTCTCTCACTGGACCTTCTATGGGGCTTAGCACCAGTTGAGTCTGAGTTGACATCCTTGCTCCCACTCTGTCTACTGAAACAGTATTTTTACACTTTGTGTTTCTGAGTGGGTGCAAACTGATGAAATCTTTACATAGTATATATTGAATTGATCTTCTTTATATAAAGATAATTGCAAATGATTAAAAAATCTTGGTGTTAAACTGGAAATTGCATAGACAATTAATCAATTTTTTTAAAAAAAATCATGTAGGATCTCTGTCCTTAATGTGCTGTACATTGTGAATTAATACTATAACTAGTACTCCAACAGTATTATCATTTTGTGTCTCTATGCAAGGGCAAACCGTTGAAATCTTTACGTAATATGTACTAAATTGATCTTCTGTGTATAAAGAGAATTAAAAATGAATCTTGATGTGAACAGAAGGGGAGAGGGAGCGGAAAAGGGGAGGGTAGGGGGAGGGAGAGAAGTTGTGTGGGGGGGGAGCCATTGTAATCCATAAGCTGTTCTTTGGAAATTTATATTCTTTAAATAAAAGCTTTATATATATAAAAAAAAATCATTTCACCTCCCATACTTCAACATTCTGACAGATAAAACAGGAGTAATTCTACCTTGGAGGGCTGTTGCAGGACTGAGGGAAGATACTTGCTGGTGCTTGGCATGCAGCATGACTTGTGTGCGTTATCTCCTTCAAGATCCAGCCTAGAGCTCACTTCTAATTCCACAGGACAGCGGGTGGTTTGCTCTTCTATGTTTACATACTTGCGTTATTCTCATTTCTCTTCCTTCACTTGCTCACCTTTGTGCAAGGTCATCTCTTGCACTAAATAGAGAGCTCTTTGAACTCAGGAACTTACCTTGTCCCTTTGCCCACTCTAGAACACAGCACACTCTCTAGTTCAGAGTGAGCATGTAATGCATTTTTTTCTTATGAATACACAAAGTTGTCTTTTTTTAAAAAGATTATTTTATTTATTTGAAAGTCAAAGTTACACAAAGAGAGAGAGAGAGAGACTTCCATCCTCTAGTTCACTCCCCAGTTGGCTGCAATGGCCAGAGCTGCAACAATCCACAATCAGGAGCCATGAGCTTCTTCCAGATCTCTCACATGGGTGCAGGGGCCCAAGGACTTGGGCCATCTTCTACTGCTTTCCCAGGCTATGGCTGAGAGCTGGATCAGAAGTGGAGCAGCTGGGTCTGGAACCAGCACTCATATGGGATGCCAGCGCTGCAGGCGATGGCTTTACCTGCCTTGCCACAGTGCCGGCCCCACAAAGTTGTCTTAATTAGTGTATCTGAAAAGTGTTATGCTTTCTCTCAGAAAATGTCAAATGTCAGTCACATCCCAAAGTTACATGGCTTATCTGATTAAAAAATAAAATTACTTAACCCATAACTCAACATCTCAAGGAGTTCCTTAGAGATTGTGTAAATACTGAAATAATTTCCATTCCATCTGAAAAGTTAAACCACATTTAGCCTTACTGTGACAATGAATAAGGTTGATATTTTTAGGCTTGAGAATTGGCCATATATTCTACAGTAGCACTGTCCAATAAAAACATACTATGAACGACAAGAGTCACGTATGTAATTTAAACTTTGTAAGAGCCAAACTAAAGACAGATAGATGGGTGAAATTCATTTTAATCATTTTAATAATGTATTTTGCATAACCCAATACATCTAAAACATCATTTTTAACATGTCATCAGTATAATATTATTCATGCAATACTTTCCATTATTTTTGCACCCAGTGCCATGTACATTTATGCCATTTATTTCAGTTAAAGCTACCCCTGCAGTGCTTGCTGGCCTCTTGAGACGGGTGGTTACTGCACGGGACTGCATAGCTCTGCAGTGTTTGTGGCAGCCTTGAGAAGACACGACTACAAAATCATCAAAAAGCTTAAGTCCAGCCAGAATTCGGAAGAGAAATCACCATTGCAAACTACACTATCTGGAGATAATTCTGTTAACCGTATATCCCCACCTGTCTCTGAATGTGACTGGATGAAGGAATTTGTGGTTGACTGGTGGCACTTTTCGTGCTTATATCATCGCCAGGAGCTCCTTTTGACATCCCTGGAAGCTTTGTGCATGTGTTTGAGCTGCTTCTACCCTGCTGGAGTGCCCAAGGAGTGTACAGAAGGGGCTCCCTCCTGGGAACACAAGGCCAGCACAGCCTGGGCTCACGGTTCTGCAGTTTCCTGGGAGCTGCTGCCTGTGCCAAGTTAGTAGAAGCTGTGCTTAGGCAGGTTCCTTCTTGGAATGAAGGTGTGCAGGTCCTGATTTGTGCTGCTTGGCCCCTGTGCCTTCAGGCCGCGGGCTTCTGGCTGCAACGCACCGTCAGACAGTCCCAGCTCACTTTCATTGCCTCAGGTAGCACAACACAGGAGATGTGTTTTCTATCCAGACCCGTGACTATTCATCCTTTAAGTGGACGGGCAAGTTAAAAGCAATAACAAGCCACACACGGTCATAATTCTGTTGGAAAAAATCAGGTATCAGTGAGCTGATGTACCTGTTTATTCGCAAGTGCCTTATTAGTTCTGTCATTTTGGTTTTGTTTGAAAACCATATCCATCGTATGCAGCTGTTATTTACATATGTAAAAATCAATAATAGAAACTTCTGTGTATTCCATTAGGCAGACTCTGAAAGCCATTTTGTTCTTGAGAGCTGTGGGGAAGGCTTTGAGGGCCTTACAGCAAAGCCAAAAGCCAGCTTCCTTTGAACAGGAAGAAAGGGTGATACGTCCCCTCACAGCTCAGGCTGCCAACAGTCTCTGATTAGGGCTTTGGGACATGATGATTTCCTGATGCGCATAGTGCCAGTGGCTTCCCAACACAGGAGAGAGAAAGCGCCCAGCTGCAGTTGATTACTGTCAGGCCAATTGCACGGATTCAGAACCCCGGCGTCTTGTTGCTATCCATCTTGGATCATAAGAGATGAGAAAAACGACTTTGTGGGCTCAGCTTCTGTTAGACCCTTTCAGACAGAGAGCCGTAGAGACGCATGAGCAGCTGTTGGGGTACACTTCAGTGGCGGCTTCTCCTCATGGGCAAGCTAGACTGTTTAAATCAGTGGACATTCCCCTGCTAGCAATCTGGTTTCATCTACAAGGATGTTCAGGAAAAGGATTGGATCACGACTCAACACCAGAGCTTTGGCTTTGTCCTGTGAAGTGCCTGCCAAAGACAAGTGGAGTCTTCATGTTTGTCCAATAAGGAACAAAAAGCTTTTGCTCATCTCAAACGGGTCTCCTATGTTTAGCTGGGTCCCCTTCCTTCTGTTTCACTGCATCCTGTGCTAAAAATAGGAGCACCAGGACTCTGGCAGCTCCAGTCGCTTTCCTCAGTATTCTGTTGATGTCGCTCGTTTCCTTTAAAGACAACTACCTGCCTTCAATTGAACGTCTCCGGAGAGTGCTTTTCCAATCCAAATACAGTATTTAGATGGTCAAGTGATTAAACAGAGAGGCTAGAATAACAGCGGCAGTCTGCAGAACTTCACACGGTTTTCCTGCTCCAGGGGAAGTGTTTTGAGGCAGTAATGAAAACAAATTCAAATGCGCTGGAAGAATGTGAAAGAAATATGTGTTTCAGATTCCAAATGCCTATCCCAATTGCTGTCTGATGGTGCCAAGTCTGAATTGTTACCTGCCAAATCTAGGCTTATCTTCATGGAGAGAATTCTGGGTCTGGTGCCTGACCTTGTAATTCTGTCTTCTATTAACTTCATTGTTCTAGAGTTTTCCTGCCTAAAGCTAAACAACAAAACTGTGAAATCCTCTAGAGACACCTAACTTGTTTTGCCTTTGTTCTTTTCTTAAGACAAAAGGCAATGGAGGTCAGTTGACATTCTTGTCATCTCCTGGCAATTCTGACAAGTCTTCCATTTCAACTTGGGCCCATGTTTCTATTCCTTCCTCCTCCTCCCACTTAGGCAAGATATTTCCATGGGAGTCTTTACGGGGTCCTCTGATTCAATCCTAAGTCTAAGATAACCACATGGGAAATACAACAGCAAACAAATGGTATTTCTAGAAGGTAGACACCCAACACGGTTCCAAGGAGGAACAGTTCATTCCAAGAAGGTAGACACCCAACACGGTTCCAAGGAGGAGCAGTTCATTCCAAAGGCAGCTGTGACATGTTCAGATCCCTCTTGTGCCCTGTGGTGTCAGGGTTCCTGCTGGCCACTTCCAGAAAGGCTGAGTGATGATCACAGCCTCTCTGTGGAGCAGACCCAAGAGTACAGCAAGAGGTGGCGTGGTGCCAGGGACGGTACACCGCACGCAAATATTCCGTTTACACCAGCGCAACCTTGGGCAGGCATTTTCTTTGTGCATGCTTTTACAGAGTTGGGAAACTCATTCATATTGTCTCTACTTCCTTCCAGAATTATTGGAAGGATACAATAAGCAAGTGGATAGAGAGTAAGCGGCTCTGGTGGAGAAATTTCTCACTCTGCTGATACTGGTTTGGATATGCATTTCAGAGCTGATGGTTTATTATTTCTATTAACTCCAGTTTCCAGCTTTCCCTCCAGCCTTTCAATGCCTTCCCTTGCTCAAACAATGCCTCTTTTAACAGGCTATACATGAGTCATCTCTTTGTGTACACCTTGTGGTAATATAGACTGTGCTCAGTGAAATAGCAAGGCTCATTCACAGCGCCACAAGGAGCGCAATGGCAAAAATTGGTTCTTGTGCTTTTTAATCATAGCCCAGTGCTTGAAATATGGTAATTATACAATAAAAATACATACACAATATTCACATTTAAAAATAGGTAGAAATTTTATATATGCAGAATTTCAGTAATGATAAACACTCAAATTAATTTGATTTTAAAAATCTAAAGATTAGAAATAAAATTCAAAACTGTACTTGTTGAAATTTAAAATTTTACATTTCCAACTATTCTAATCTCAATTTGTTCATGTTTGATAAGTAGCAGCAATTCATTTTCTTTTTCTTTTTCTTTCTTTTTTTTTTTTTTTACAGATAGACGAGAGAGACAGAGACAAAGGTCTTCCTTCCGTTGGTTCATCCCCCAAATGGCTGCTACGGCCGGAGCTATGCCAATCCGAAGCCAGGAGCCAGGTGCTTCCTCCTGGTCTCCCATGAAGGTGCAGGGGCCCAAGCACTTGGGTAATCCTCCACTGCCTTCCCGGGCCACAGCAGAGAGCTAGACTGGAAAAGGAGCAACCAGGACTAGAACCTGGCATCCATATGGGATGCCGGCACCGCAGGCAGAAGATTAACCAAGTGAGCCATGGCGCCGGCTCCAGCAATTCATTTTCAAAATATGGAATAAATTGCTTCTACCAAGGATATAGATTAGTTATGGTGAATATCTTTATTGTTAGACTTATTTATTTGAGAGGCAGAAAGAGTGAGATAGAGAGAGAAGGAGTTCCCATCCACTGGTTCCCTCCTCAAATGCTAGCAATACCCAAGGGTGGGCCAGGCTGAAGCTGGGAGCCAGGGACCTCACCAGGCTTCTCATGTGTGTGGCGGGGCCCCAGTTGCTTCAGCCATTGCTTGCTGCCTCCCAGCGTACATATCAGCAGGAAGCTGGAATCAGGAACGGAGCCATGACCTGAATACAGATAGTCTGATGTGGGGTGTGAGTGTGACACTGATTAGTGTCTTAACTGCTATGCCAAATTCCCACCCCTTTATATTTATTTCAGGTGTGGAAAACATTTTTTCCTATTAAATTAAGTCAGCTATTTAAACTTTTTAGAAGTCTGTCATTCAATAGTTATTGTAGATGTATCCTTTGCTAAGCCCTGGGCAAAATTTTGAGAATAAAATAATCAGAAATATCCAGTCCTTGTGTTTCAACATTTAAGATCTAGAAAGTAGTAAAATACAGAAGTAATTATTTTTAAAAAATATTTATTTATTTGAAAGTCAGAGCCACACAGAGAGAGAAGGAAAGGCAGAGAGAGAGAGAGAGAAAGAGAGAGAGAGAGTCTTCCATCCACTGATTCAATCCCCAGTTGGCCTCAACAGCCAGAGATGCACCTATTTGAAGCCAGGAGCCAGGAGCTTCTTCCAGGTCTCCCATGTGGGTGCAGAGGCCCAAGAACTTGGGTCATCTTCTACTGCTTTCCTAGGCCATAGCAGAGAGCTGGATCGGAAGTGGAACATCCGGGACTTGAACTGGTACCCATATGGGATGCCAGCAGTGCAGGCAGCAACTTTACCCACTTCGCCACAGCACCAGCCCCAACAAGTAACAATGAAAAGATGTTACTGGCTCCATGAAAGAGTTGGTAATTAATGTGATAGGGACCCCAAAGAGACAATATTCTTTTTGCTTTTAATAGTAGATGGATAGTTTATCAAGATGAGGAAATTCTGTGAGGTGAGGATTTTTTTGCTGTTGAACAGAGAGAGGGGAATTTCTGTAGAAGGCCCAACCCTGCAGCAGTGTAGGAATGTGATAGAACATTTTGCTGTAGGACAATCATGGGGTCATAGTAGTTGGTGTTGAAATGGGCCTTGAAGGGGAAGAAAATGGACAAATAAAAGAGCGTTGGATGAAGAAGTAATTATAGAAGAGCAGGTGCAGGGCAGAGAGCTGCAGAGTGGGGCGCAAGCCAGACGCATCAGACTTTGCTTCACAGACATGGGCTACGAGAGGGCCTGGGCCGCTTGTGTATGAGGTGGAGAGCAAGCTGTGGCAGTGATGCGGAAGAGAAAGAAGCATGGGGCTGGCGGGTAGTGCTGTCGTCTGCAGGAGGTGCACTGGAGGCAAAGCCAGCCAGGAGAAGAAATCAAGACCTGGAGGCTCCTGCCACTCGAGCCTGGAACCCGAGGACTGATTAGTTACACACAGCCCTCAGACCCCGCCTGGACCCCCTCAATCAGGACTTGCATTTGATTCGATCCCTGGGGAAATCCTGTGTACCATAAGGTGTGGTCTGGGAGCATGGTCTGCAGAACAGGTGGAGTTTGGGAGGTCTTTATTTTAAAAAGTGGCTACAAAATCAACTTACATGTCAAAGGATATAAGGTTTGCGTGTGATGACTTCAGTATTTGAAGACGTCAAGATATTTCTTTTAGATGAAATTATCTACAAAATTCAGGCAGATTGGGGCCTGAGGTTTAAAGATATTGGACATTAATTTCAAATTTACTTAATTTCTAATTTCTTTAAGAGGAAATGTCTGAATTGACCAGCCAATAGGAGACACTTGGCCTTCTCACTAATGTGTGAATTTTACGTGCCCATGGAGTAATTAGGAAGTGATAAGGCTTTGCAATATTTCCTAAATGCCAAAGTTTTAATTTTATAGTACTGTCTGAAAATATTCATTTATGAGCTATTATTTTGGCTGGAAGGAGTTGCATCTCAAAAGCATTATTTAGAATCATGGCTTTTATGTTTGGAGTCAAAATTACTGCAGGGAATTTTCTGATTGTCATTTTTCTGGTATTGTGTCTGTTGATTCTTTACTTGCAATGTCATACAGTGTAGAGCAATGACAACATCTTAAAAGATGTTTCAAATTAACAATTGCACTTCACCTTCCTTGCAAAGTTTGATTTTATCAAATCCTCTCCTACTCCCAGCCTCATTTCTCCAATTACATTAGCACTGCCAGCCCTGGAACTGAATCTCTTTATTAAACATGACCGGGCAAAGCCAATCACAGCCAGTTAGGTGCCAATTGGTTACAATAGCTGATTCTAATGACAGAATATAACCTCTTGTTGAAGTCAGACCCAAAACAAACATTCCTCCAGATTAGATGCACATGCGCTCACGGAGACACTGGATATCCAGGATGAATTTTCTAATGGATGAAATCAGGTTGAGTGTGAGCAATACTTTCAAAAACCATGCGATTTCTGTTCTCTGCAAATAATCCTAAAATATGCTCCCATAGATTCCTAAGCTTGGACCCCTGACAGTAGTTAATTGCATTTGTTGTAATGATGTGATGTTTGGAACTCTCCTTGTTCTTGACACTTGTGGTTTGTGATCCAGGCAAAAGTCTATGACCACAATAACCACATTAACCTGGCTCAAAACCCCATATTTTTCAAAGTAATTCGGCGCTATTGCCTCTCCCGAAAAAGCCGTCAAGATGATAATCTATTTTAAAATATATAACATCTAAAAGCCCTTTGTTTTCCTCCCAGATTAACAAAAAGGAAAACATTTTCTACTCTAAAAACATGTGATGTCAGCTAGATATTGACTGTAGTCTAGGCAAGCATTTTACTGCAAAGATAAATTTACTATCACTTGAATTAAAAATAACAATTCATATACACATTTAATGTATATACCTATGTGCACATTTTAATACTTGCATATTATATATGTATTTTAAAACATATTTTCCCTAAAAAGTCAATGAATATAAAATGTTTTAGTAGACTAACAAGCATTTTATGATCTTATTTGATGATGTCACTGGGTCAAACTATTTTGCCTGCCTTGTCGAGCTCTCACATTTCAAAAGTGATGTTAGAAATACAAATTAAAACAAAATTTGCCTTAGCCAAGATTTTGTTCCTTGAGGCCTAAATGTTCTTTGTGCGGATGTCAGGGTACTGTAGGAAATATGGGAGGATGAGTATATGTATAACAGGTATAGTCTTTTCTCTATAGACTTGTTTTTGTTTTAAAAGAAAAATTATGAAAGAACAAATTTCATGTCCATATATATTGTTTTAAGAGCATAATGATACTTTCCCTCCATCCCTTCTCTCCCTCCCCCCCTTACTCCTACTCTCACCCTGCCTTGTCTAATTTTTCTTTTAATTTTTATAATGACATACTTTCAATTTGTGTTCTAATCATGAGCTTACCCTGCACTAAATAAAAAGAAAAATTCAACAAGTAGTAAGTAGAAAAACCCACTGTTCCTAAAGAGTATAGACAAGGGCTATCAACAATACTCAAATCTCAAAATGTAAATTTTGCTCCTATACATTACTTTTTTTGTACTCTGTATATTACAGAGTTACCACAAGTCAGGGAAAACATATGATGTTTCTCTTTTTGGGACTGGCTTATTTCACAAAGCGAAATGGTCTCCCGTTGCATCCATTTTGTTGTGAAAGACAGGGTTTCATTATTTTTTGCTGTTGAGTATTATTGCGTTTTGTATATACCATAATTTCTTTATTCAGTCATCAGTTGATGAATATCTGGATTGATTCCATCTTAGCTATTATGAATTGAGCTGCTATAAATGTAGGGTACAGATAACTTTCATATGCTGATTTCATTTTGAGTCTTGGCAATCCAGTTTCTTTAACCAGGTCTTGGGAGGATTTGTATATAAAGCAAAAACACTTTACAGGATGGTACAAATATTGGTAAAAGCTACTGAAAAGCCATGACTTAGAATGATAGCCATATACCACAGTAATCTTTCAGACGGTTTAAAAATTCATGGAAACCACTTCTGATAGGATTTGCCGATCATCTTTTCCTCGTCTAACAGCACTTTTAAGTGCAATCTCCTTTTTTGCTTCTTAGTCCATTTGAAATGCATCTCAACTAGCATACCAATCAAGAACTCACCCAATATTGCACAAATATTCAGACCTGCTATAGCCCAGGTACTAAATTTTCAAGTCCCAGAAACAAAATTTTTTTAAAGATTTAACTATTCATTTGAAACTCAGAGTTACACAAAGAGAGAGGAGAGGCAGAGAGAGAGAGGTCTTCCATCCACTAGTTCAGTCCCCAACTGGTTGCAAAGGCTGGAGCTGTGCTGACCCAAAGCCAGGAGCCAGGAGCCTCCTCCGGGCCTCCCACGAGGGTCCAGGGGCCCAAGGACTTGGGCCATCTTCTGCTGCTTTCCCAGGCCGTAGCAGGGAGCTGGACTGGAAATGGAGCAGCTGAGTCCTGAACCAGTGCCCACATGGGATGCCAGCACTTCAGGCCAGAGTTTTAACCTGCTGCACCACAGTGCCGGCCCCACAAAATCTTATTACTAATTTTTTTTGCATCAGAACTTTGCCTTCCTGGGTCATAGTGGATCTTAAATATTTTGGTCATGTTAGGCCTATCTAACGTATTCAGTCACAATTATATATAGAAATAATGGCATGCTAATATTAGATGGTGTTTAAAATAAAAATAGAATTAAATTTTTCATGCATTCCAAAATTTTTGTCTTCAGTTCAGATCTTTCTCCTGATCTCGTAGTACTTGTCTAACTATAAGCCTCAAATGTATTGTCAAGTATCTCACAAACATCTCCTTTTATCACATCCAAAGTGAACTCTTTTTTTCCCCATGTTTTCTAAAGGCAGAAAGAGAGAGATACCTCCCATCTTCTGTTTGAGTTCACAAATGCCTACAACAGTCAGGACTGGGCCTGAAGCTGGGACCCAGGAACTCCATCTAGGATTCATATGTGGGTGGTAGGAACTTAAGCCATTGTCTTCTGCCTCCCAAGCTACACATTAGCAGGAAGCTGGAGTGGAGAGTGGAGCCTAGACTCGAATCCCATTACTGTTATATGGGATGAGGGTGTTCTAAGGGAAATGTTAACCATTGCATCAGGGGTCTGCTTCCAGAGATAATTTGTGATAGAAACTGTCCAGTTTTTTATATATCTAGTACATTAAGTCAGTAACCTAGGAGTCAACTTTGACAGTTCTCTGTTCCTTATCTTCATATCTAATCCATTGCCAAATCCCATTGCTTCTTTCTCCAAGATATGTGCCAACCCTATTTCGTTGATTCTCCACCTGTAATCTTGTAGCCTTTTAATCTGGACCACTGCAGTGCCCTCTTTTACCCATCTTTGCTCTCCTCTTGCTTCCAACCAAATTTGTCCCTCTACGGCATCTAGAGAACATTAAAAATGTGAACTGTATGGTGTTACTCCTTTATATAAAGGATGCTCATTCACTTACAATAAATTTCTGATTACTGCCACCAGCCACAAGGCAACTTCTTCATTACCTCTTGCCCTGGTGTCCATTGCTGTGGGTTGAGTTGTGCCTTCTCCTGCTCCACCCAATGTGAGTGTGATCTTATTTTAAAATAGGATCCTTATGGATACTGTCAAATTGCAATAAGTTACTAGGATGTATCCCAATCCAATACAATCACTGTCTTTACAAAATGGGAAACTGACCGTGTTGATACACAGATACAGAGGAAGAACAAACACGACGTGATGATGGAAGCAGAGATTGGAGCTGTGCAAGTACAGTGAAAGCAATGTCAAGAATCCACAGACCCACCCTCTCCAGGAGCTGGAATAGACAAGGAAGGGTTTCACCCGGCATCTCAGGGAGCATAGTCCCTTTGACACCTTGATAATAAAAGAATAAAATTCCATGGTCTTAAGCCATCAAGTCGGTGATGCTTCATATATGGATACCTAAAGATGGACTCTTTCTGATCTCAAACACTTGAGATTCTTTTCTACTCTGGATCCTGCACCTACGTGATTCACAAGCCTGGAAATACTTTCTACACTCGCTGGGAAAGTCTGAATCCATTCTTTCAGGCATTTGCTCAAACGGTACTTCCTGAAAGATGCATGTGACTGAGCATAGTGAAGGTGTTCCCCCTTTCTACTGTCTCCTGCAGCTCTCTGATCATTCTTCCCTGCACCTAGGTAAGAGCCAGGCTGTCTGTCATTCTTGGTGTTCAGGAACTATTGATAAGCTGGCTTTCCAATATGACCCTCTTCTGTGACCTACCCTTTGATGCTGGCCTGAAGCACACAAGAGCTTCATGGCTATAGGACCCTCCCTCTGGCTCCGCTTGACTCATCCCTGTTCTCTCACATCAGATTTAACCCAAGTTCAAATATCATGTTGAAAGAGGATTTTTCAGACTTTCTCAGTCCATGCATTGCCAGTCTCCATAACCAAACTATTTTATTTTTCCATATAGCTTCTTAAGCTATATCTTTGTTCAGTTTTTGGCAGTGACTTCTGGCTCTCCCCATACCTGCACATATGAAAGCACTTCAAAAAGTTTGTGGAAATGGAACTAAAACGGTCAGTGTTTTCGTGCAAAAAAAAGTTCAAATCCATGCATACTTTTTTCATAATATGCATTTTCATAAGACTTTTAAAGATTCTTCATATGCATGAATTTTAAAGTTCTTTGCATCGATAAGAACTTATCATTCCATTTTCCAGGATGTTTTGAAGGATCCTCATGTTTATGAAATTTAAGAACATATATAATTTAAAACAACTGTACCCTGGTTTCTGGAATAGTGGTTGTGGGCATTTGTTAAATGTTCGGTGTATAACTGTGTAAGAGATGAATGAATGAGTGACTTTATAAATCCTAATTATGTCCTCCCAGATTTCTTTTCAGTCTTGCATCCTGGCCAATTTTTTAAATGCCTCAAGATGAATTATCTAAGCATTTCCCTTTTCTCCAAGTTCTTTGAAAGTAAGAAAGCCATCTAAAATCCCCGTTGCTTCCACAATGAGCTGCTGTTCACACAATACCTAGCAGAAAATGATAAATCAAAGACTATGCATTGTGACATTACACTTGAATAAGGGAAACACCTTGTTTTGTCAATCAAGGTTTCTCACGTTTTTGATGAATGATAAGTGTCTGGATTGAATGAAATAATTACCAACGCCTCCAGGATTGACTGGGCTCGCTTAGGTACGTGCTTCCTGGTTTTGTTTCTGTCAGAATCATGGCAGTAAGAAAAAGGCTGTCTCCTGCCAATTATAGGTCTCAGCCATTGCAGTACAAACTTAAAAATCCTTGGATATTTTTACAAGTGGGATTCTTGAACGTTTCCAAGTTTTCAAAGAATTCAGTTTAGCTCAAATGGTAGAAAAAACATGAGGTCATTGATTGACTTAACTAATTGTTACATGCAGAAAACATTTCTATAGATTACTGATACTGTTTTGTTTTGTGAATCTTCATATATTAAAACACTGGAACTGAAAAATGGTAAGTAAAGGAAGTAGAGTAAAATAAGTATTCTTACCTTGTTTGTTGCAGATGTCTATCCAGATGAGTGTGATATACACAAGATTTCATTTTCTCCCTAAATGCGTTAAGGGAGATTTGACTATGTATTTAAAATATTCAGTGAAAGACATTAAAACTCCATAAAAACTCAGAACCATTAAGAAAATATTATGAATCTTCTATATATAAACAGCTTATTTTCCAAAATAGTAGTTTTAGGTATTGTTGTAATATATATATTTAAAAGACAAAATCATAACCTAGTTTAAAGGCTAAGCTTTGACGCAGGCTTAAACTTTCTCCTCAGACTCCCATGTCAGCTGCAATATAACTCTTCCAGTTGTGGGGCTGAACTTCAGTCTGTGAATCCGCACTGCACTTTGGGGGAAATCAAGCAGGCTCTGCAGAGGCAGTGCAGAGAGAACCGGGTTGGGCTGCAAGCAAGCATGGGTTTCACGTGCATAAGCCATGTGTTTAAGAGAACAGGTTAACGTACTGTCTCTCTTCGTTGTCATGCAGAGCATGCGACATTGACTCTAAGGGCAGATTGGGCTTCTGTGGGTGACTGTCTTGCCTTCTGCACCGCTAGGTTAGGGACGGCAGGGACTCCTGCAGCAGCTTGAGCAAGGGAGCTCTTAGCCAAATGGAGAGAGCGTCTGCCAGGTGAGCCTCTGCTCGTCATTAGGGTCCTTCCTGCTTAGGCTGCCTGCGATTTGGGTCATTCTGCAGAGGGCTGGGCCCTTGTACAAAGGCAGCACTGCCGCTGGGGAGGATCAGTGAGCTGGTGAGTCCCACTCTGTGACTTGTTGCTGGTGTTGCCCGCACCTGCATGGAATGGGTGGGAAACATCAAAGGGAAGGCTGAACGCTGGGCACCTGTGAATAAAACGCTGAAAGGACACACATGCTTCCTTATGGGGTGCCTCGGGGCCACGCAGGACCCAGGCCTCCACCACCTGTTCTTAGGCCTCCCTGCCCGCCTGCTCCACTTTTTTTTTTTCTTTTAGAATTGGAACAAGAAAAGAAAATAGTTTCATGGGGGAAGTGGCTTTGAACTTGAACACTTTCCTTCTTACTCTCCCTACACATTTTTTTCCCTATGATCAGCCTAGATTTGGATGCTGTCTTAATTCTCTCTATCTTCCTAGGAAATATATACAATAATGCAAAACCTTTTATTCTTAGCAGGATTTTTCAAAGGAATGGCATTTTCCAACATATTTACCAGTACTATTTTTTCTGGTGTGCTAAAGAGAATATACAATTTGATTTATCTTAATATTTCAAATAGTTCTAAGTCAAAATTCCTGATAATTTTTCCTTTAATGATGAAGTAATTCGGACACAGCTTTAGTTGATGGATTCCCAGGTAGAGTTTCCCTAAGGACATTCCTGAATGGAAGTTGTGTTTTCAGATCTCATCCCAGGATTTTTGTCCACAGTTTGAGTCTATTCAACCTGCCTTGTGCGTTCTGAGGCATTGGTGCAGTTGAGGAATTGGGGATACTGCATGCTGATGTTGAGATATCACTTTCAGTCTATGGCCATACCACCCTGAATGCACCTGATCGTCTCTGATCTTGGAAGCTCAGCAGGGTCTGGCCTGGTTAGTACTTGGATGGGAGATGTCACTTTCAGTAGTTAGTCTTGACCCTGCCTTTGCTGGGAGAGTATCACACATAAGACTGGCGAATTGTGGATATCTAGTAGAATAGCCGTCCCTTGATATCCATGAGCATTTGTTCCAGAACCCCTTTGACATTAAACTCTGAGGATGCCCAAGTGCCTTAAGAAGGGGCATCACATTTACATACAACCACACATACTCCTGAACACTACACATCTCTAGAGCCCTTAGAGTATCGAATACAATATCAATCCCATGTAAATAGATGCTCTACTGTATCGTTTGGGAAATGATGCCAAGAAAAAAATCTATACATGCTTGCTGTTTACAGCCCTTGTGTATTTTCCTGCTCAGCTGTGGTTTTTTAAATTTTACTTATTGAACTCTTTAGTTAGTGGAGCATTAAGGCTTGATGATAATACCAATTAAAATATGTTGTCTCAGAAATAATAAAATATCAGGTTAAAAAAAGTAAAGACACACTTTAAAAAATATACTTCCTATTCTGCTGGTTGAATTTGTGGATGTGTCAGTACGGTTGGCTGACTATACTCTCACATCATCTTCCTTGAGTTGTTGGAATGATTATAAAGTTTTGACTCAGTGGAAATCCAGAACTTGTAAGAATGATAATAATAGGTGGTTGGTTCCACTTTCTCAGCGCTGTGAGCAGTGACACAAGCTTTGTGGGTTGAATCAAAGTGGGGCTTGCATTGCACCTGCTGTTGAGATCACCCTGCTCGTGCACTGGGCTGCTGATCCACTTCCTGCCCCAGCACCTGCAGAAGAGAAACTGCCAGGTAGCTAGTGCTGCTTCCTGCCCCAGAAGAGCTGAGTCCTCGTCACATCCATTCTGTTTCCTTCTGGGGAGTTCTCCAGCACGTGCTTCTCTCAGAGTCAGGGACTATTGCATTAATAACAGAAGAAGGAGTTTTAGAGAGAGCACCAAGTTCTTGTTTGCTGGAAACCTAAGGCTGCTATAAATGAGCAATATTTTCTCCTAAGCGACATGAAAATTGTCCTGTTTTTTCCTAAAGGATTATATTTGTCACATATGAAAATACTATTCTTAGTCTCCAGCACAATCCATTCATTATTTTCTAGACCCGAAGTCCCCTAGCAAGGGTTGCAAAACCACATCAGATGAGGTTTTGTGAGAGCTGGGCTTTGCATATGGGTCTTTGATTTATCTGACAGCTGTGAAGTAACCCACAACCAGACCACGCTCCACATGTGTGGATGGAAAGGGTGCACGCTAAGGTGGGGAATAACTTACAGGCGATCTCTCCCACTCCTCCTCCCCTACCAGCTCCATTTCTTCTAGAAAAATATCACTTAATTGAGGAGGAAGCAAGGTCTACTTAACAGATGCTCCACCGGGGGACAAGAGACGCCAGTTCTGGTCTCAGTTGTGCAGGTTCTGTCACAGTCATCTGTTGCAATTCCCTGACTTTCTCAAAGTCTCAACTGCATCCTCTCTATGGTTTCCAGTGTGGAAATTTATAATGTGCATTTTAATGTGTCTGCAAAAAGCTTGCAAGAAGATTATAGGACATCCTTCTAGAAATTGAGATAATGCTTTCTGGTCTCTTTGAAAAGCTCCAGCTACTTCAGATTTATGCGTGTGGTGGATAGATAGGTTGCCTCTTTACTAACAGCATTCTAGCAAAATGAAGGCAGAGCAAGAAAGGTAGAACCATTGAGAAATGTACAATTTGATATTTCTTGGCTCAAGAGTTTTAAGGATTAAGGAATTAATCACTGTTTTTAGAGATGAGAAAATGAGGCTCAAATAAGGTTAAAAAATTACCCATATGGCCAGCGCCGTGGCTCACTAGGCTAAGCCTCCGCCTGCGGCACCGGCACCCCTGGTTCTAGTCCTGGTTGCTCCTCTTCCATTCCAGCTCTCTGTTGTGGCCCAAGAAGGCAGTGGAGGATGGCCCAAGTTCTCGGGCCCTGCACCTGCATGGGAGACCAGGAGAAGCACCTGGCTCCTGGCTTCGGATCGGCACAGTGCACTGGCTGTGGCGGCCATTTGGGGGGTGAACCAATGAAAGGAAGACCTTTCTCTGTGTCTCTGTCTCTCTCTCACTGTCTAACTCTGTCAAAAAAAATTACCCACACATCCCAGAGCTGGGGTTGCCATTGGACCTGACATCAGATTTTGCCCCCAGTACATGGCACCATGGTGGCCAAACAAGTTGCATGACTTGCCCTCAAGGGTATGCCCAGCAAAAGGGGCTGTGTTAACCAAACATTGCACCATGGCATGGCACTCAGCGTGTCCTTTCTCGAAAGGCCCAGTGGTTGCCATGTGTCCATCTGGGCAATAAGATCACCTGGCTCCCTGGATTCTTCCCTGGGGAAAGGGTTGTTGGAGGCCGTGTGTTTGATCCTCTGAGAACAGGCTTTGTCTTGAAAGAGGAAGCTGCTGATGTGATGTGAAAAGAGCAAAGCCCCATTCCAGCATCCACTGACCCTGACTATGTCTTAGTTGCGTGGCCAGTCACCAAAGTGCTCCAGAGGTGCAGCAGTGCCTGGAGAAGGTTAGCATTCTCTTTAAATGGATCTCGCCAGGGCTTATGTGGGCTGACAAACACTTGCTGAGCGCCATAGTAGGAAGTCATTGAATCTTCAACAAAATCCAACCTTGTCTACTTGTTCTCCCTGCACATGTGAGTACGAGGCTATTCTGGAATCAAGAATTTGTCCCGGGGGCCGGCACTGTGGTGCAGTGGGTTAAAGCCCTGGCCTGAAGTACCGGCTTCCCATATGGGTGCCGGTTCTAGTCCCAACTGCTCCTCTTCCATTCTGGCTCTCTGCTGTGGTCTGGGAAGGCAGTGGAAGATGGCCCAAGTCCTTGGACCCCTGCACCCATGTGGGAGACCTGGAGGAAGCTCCTAGCTCCTAGCTTCGGATTGGCACAGCTCCGGTTGTTGCGTGCATCTGGGGAGTGAACCAGTGGATGGGAGACCTCTCTCTGTCTCTACTTCTCTCTGTAACTCTGTCTTTCAAATAAATAAAATAAATCTTTAAAAAATTTGCCCCAATAAATATCCAGAATAGAGCCAGTACATGTTAATGATGACCACCAACTGAGAGGAAGGAATGACTTGCAAGAAACGTTTTGAAAATTATGAATTCATGGGTTTCATTAATGAGAGTTCAGACCATCCTCAGACATCTGTCATAATCCTACCCAGGGGCCCATGGGGTTGCTTACATTTTGACAGTTGGTCTCTGGTAGAAAGATACTGAGGAAAGAAGTAGGAGTGACTTTACTTTTACTGAAGAGCTTGCCTTCCAGGTAGCAGAGTGTGAATTAACCAGATTGTATAGCTAAGCCAATAACAGCACCATGTAAAATTAATAGCATTTTAGAAATTAACAAATTAACTATTCACTACCCCATGTTTTTAACTATGAACAATCTCATTGTAATTCAAAGGATCTCAGATAATTAGATTTAATAGAATCTGGTGCATACTCAGTAGCTTTCTAACTCATTGTATTTGGTAGCAATTTTGTGGGCAATTAACATGTATTGTGGTTTTGGATGCCTGAAAATTCCAGTATGGTCTTGGTATCGGAGCAGAATTAACATAAGAAGTGATTAAATGGCATGAATAAATCTGCAAATAGATGGTACATCATAGAATTGGGACGATATTGATGGAAGGAAGGGAAGTGGGCAAGCAAGCAGGGGGCCGAGGTGGTTAAGAGAGGTAGGAAGGAGAGTGAGCAGGAGCCACGGTTGTAAGGCAGCAACTCTGCCTGATCCCCTAACAGCTATGTCTCCAAGACACTGCGATTTTCTTTTCTTTTCTTTTCTTTCTTTCTTTTTTTTTTTTTTTTTTACTAATTGGGAGTTTCCCAGCGAGGCTCACCTCTTCCTGCTCTGGGGGGTTGGCTCTTTCATAAGCCCTGCACTGGGTCAGTGGTTTCCAGCCTTGATCGGTCTGGGAGTGGCATCTTCCATCTGCTGTGGTAGGAAACTGGTGGATAGGAATCCCAGCAGAACAGACCAGCAGGGAGATATGAGCGTTGCTGAGAAACTGGGGAGGGTGCGCCTGGCTCTTATTAAACAGTATGAGGAAACGCCCTGCTGTTACTAGAAGAATTCAATGCTGGCCAGGACCCGCACTGATAGCCAGTTAGACTACACTGTGCGTGAACCTGAACTTGGGCCGCTGTTAATGTTCACGCCAATTTTGTTCCTTATTACCGGTTCTCTCCATCACCTAAGTGCTCAGTATTTTAATTCAAACCCCCAAACTTCAGTTACAGCATGCCACTGTGAGAAGTTTCCCATATCTTCTGTACACTCTACTATTTTTATTTAACATTAAAAAATTCGATTTGCTTGTTCAAGGACATTTAAGAAGAGACTCTAGAAAGCGTGGTGTTGTGTGTCATTAAAAGAAGAGAACCTTCAACATAAGGACAACAGAAGTGCTGTTATTAAACACTGGGATAAGAGCAACAGGCAAACTCCTGAGTAGGCGGCCGAGTTAATTCTCAGGAGTGCCTTTGTGGGGAGCTGGCTGTGTAGGAATGACAGAGGCAGAGGTGCTGTGCTAAGGGGACAGAACTCTGCAAGGAAGCGACTGGCAGAGGTGGCAGCTGATGTGGAAAAAGTCAGATCTTGCAACCCTGACTAGTTCAAGGGGCTTTGCCCCCCGCTGCCCAAATAAAGCCTCCTTCCAGCGTTTCTCCAGGGACAACTTTGTGGCCATAGTGGGAAAACCAGCTATTTAAAGGGAAAGATATGGAAAAACCTCAAGGGCTGAAAAATCAAAACCAAGACCCCAAATTATTGCCTTGCAAAACTGATTTCCAGAACCAAACAAATAAACAAAAAAAATCCAAAGAAGAGTCTTGAAATTCTTTTTTTTCCTCCCCTAAAGATTTCACTTTCAGAGCTGCCAGAAACGATTCCATTGCTTTTAACTGAAGCAAACACAGTATATTCTGCCTGGGTGTTAGTATCTGTGGGAAACGAGGCGGGATTGTGCTAGCTCGAGGTGAGTGTGTGACGTATACCTGACTGCTCGTGTAATTTTAGAAAGCCTCACGCCACCTACTATAGTCTCCTGGACTGTTGGTTCAGGAAGCACCATATGGACAGGGATACATGTTTGGCCCCCTGCCATTTTTAGCCCTCTGCTTCCTTCCGACCCTACGTGCAGAGTGCTTCTGAGGCAACTCATCCTCTCTCAGTGCACTCTGGATCAAAGGCCGGCCCCTCTCCCACAGTAGGCCACAGGATGTTATTCTTCTACCAGCCAGTGTGAAACCGAACTCTCTTTGGTGGCCCCACCCTTGAGAAATATCAGAATGCAGCACTGCCCTCAACTCCCTGGATTCACTAAGTTATCTCAGAAAACAGTGTGTGTGCCCTTCCTCCTGTTAGAGCAGACACTTGGAGACTGAATCTGGGGTAATGGAAGAGAGAACTTAGCATATCTGGATCAGAAAAGCCAGTTTTGGTCTCCTCCAGAGGGACAAAGATGACTCCACTGTGTTGGCTCATTATGTACACAATCAATAAGGTGGGGTCTTGGCTAAGGTAATCTCTCCACCTTCAACAGGTAAGCAGTATTGCATCAGGCCTAGGGGAGCCAAGAGGTGGGAGATAGTCCCTGCCTGAGACCACTACAAGGAAGACATCTCCGGGTGGGTGATTGGCACAGCTGTGATATACACATCTGTGTCCTGGCTCCTTCTCTTCTGACCTTGCTTCCTGCTACTCACATCCTGGGAGCAGCAGGCAATGGCTCCAGTGCTTGTGTCCTTGCCACTCAAATGGGAGACCCCAGCTGAGTTCCAGACTCCTGGCTTATGTCTGACCCAGCCTTAGTTGTCGTGGGTGTTTGGAAAGTGAACAGGTGAATGGAAGATTGCTCTATGTTTTGTTTCTCTGTCTCTATGCTTTTCAAATAAAATGAAAATAGATGAATAAAACTTTACAAAAGACAATTGAGAGCCAGTAGTGCCAACATTTTCCCAGCCCCATTGATTGTGTACCCCATGAGTACTGGCCTGTTGTTACTCACCTGAGCTCACAAACCTTTTTTATCACCTAGATTTCCCTGTCACTCCCACTCCATACCTTCCTTTGATAGAATTTTCATCTTGTTCCTCTTTACCTGGATGCCATTCTTGATAGGCCCCTGTCCCCAGTACTTGGACACTGGCTTCTTCTTGTTGGCCTCTTTTGGAACTGCAGGGTTCCTTTGTATTGTAGAGTTGATGATTGCCTGTCCCATGGTTGAAGCCCATTTTGCAGCCCACCTCATATCCCATCAAGGTGTGTGGACTGTGCCCACCTGCCAGAATTGCACCTGTTCTACCCTGCTCAACGTGGCTTTCAGGTTTTTCCCTGTCTTCTCCCAACATGTGTGTCCATCATCCTCAAGTCTAGCCACACACTGGCGAGTTGGGGATTTTGCCATCTCAGAAAATAAACCTGTAGCTCCAAGGTTGACTCAGCCACCATTCACAGAGCACTAGTGATAACATATCCTGGTAGAACCAATGATAATTGGCAGATTCCGTAATTTGTAAATTTTTTATTCATTTGGCATTTTTATAAATCCTGAGGCTAATTCTGTTCTATTGGAAAATGACTGATTAAGGTTTTTTTTTGTTGTTGTTGTTGGAAGATTGGCTTGTAGTCCTGGATGTGAACTAGAGTCAAGACTGTGGAGAATGGGATAAATGGCAGAGCATGGAGCCCGGGTTCTGTCCAGCTTCTGTCATCCAGCTCCCTGAATAGCCTTGGGTGAGTTATTTTATTTCTCAATCTAAACTAGTTGAATTTGTAATGTAAATGGGAACACACATGCTCTAGAAGATATCTGGTTTTACCACTAGTCTAAAGTAAACACACCCCCACTGTTGAAGGTTTTTGAAATATAGAAAAAATCATAAAATTGTACCTATTACTCCCTCTTCAGGCATGGATAATATTTTTGATATATATAAACTTTTAATCTTATTTTCTATGTGAATTTGTATGATACAATAAGAGATACTTGGCATCCATATACTATGTGTTATTTAAATTTTTTGACTTTTTATTTTTTTCCTCAGCAGTATACCATCAATGTTTTTCTAAGTCAGTTGTAAGGCATACAGTGTATTCAGCTGCAAGTAATAAGGACACAGTAGTCCTAATAAGGAGAAGTAATTGATATGGAACTGAGAAAGGATGAGTGATTCTTTCGTTCTGATTGGCCCAGTGTCGGTCTCATTGTTACTCTGGAGTGATCCCTACATCCAGACGTGTGAGTGGTGAGGGCCCTGTACTTATTTTGCTGATGAATTTACTTTCTGAATCAAGCCTGTGACAAGGGATGAAGGGAGTGTGTTGACTGGCTGCTGGTGACCAATCCCTGACAGTGCTGACACAAAAGGGAGGCACCGAGTTGATCTGGGGTAAGCACCCAAAGTGACCTTCGGTGCATTTCCCATAGGATCACTTTTACTCATGACATTATCCATCCAATGTCTGTACTTACCTGGTTCAATTGTTGAGCACTTAGAAAGTTTTCTAATATAAACAATGCTCTAGTGAACACTCTTGCATATGGTTCTTTCTGCTTCATCATTCATTACTCATATCTGTCTTCTTGTTCCTTTTTTCCTTCTTGTGAGTCTGATTTCATATATATATATATATATATATATATATATATATATATATTCCCGGAATCCAGCAATTATAGTACAAAGCATCTAAAATTCAATCGCAATTAGACATGGATTCAAATTCTATCTCTGCTTCTGAATAACACTGACTTTAGGAAAGAAATCCATTTAGTTTCCATAAATTGAATTTCACTCAGTCTTCTTAAAATGTAGACAATAGGCAACAGAAATAAAAGTGATCAATTGGACTACATCAAAATTGAAAACTTTTGTGAATCAAGGGACCCCAACGATAGAATGAAATCGGAGAGAATTTTGATATGATGTATCTGATAAGGGGTTAACATGCAGAATAGATACAGAACTTGCGAAAATCACCACTACTTTTCTGAAGAAGACACAATGGCCAGTAAACATGAAAAGATGCTTAACATCTTTAATAATTGGGGAAATTTAATCAGAACCACAATGAGAAAGTAACTATTTTTAAAAAAGAATCAGAAAATAAGCATTGGCAAGGAAGTAGAGAAATCTGAATCCTGTACACTGCCTTGCTGGGTCTGTGAATTGGTACAGCTGCTGAGGATAATAGCATGGTTGTTCCTCAAAAATGTTAAAAATAGGAGCAGGCATTTGTCTTGTGGTTAAGATGTCGTTGGGGACACCAGCGTTCCGGACTGAGCTCCTGGATCCACTCCTAATTCCACCTTCTTGCTAAAGCAAATCCCGGGAGACAGCAGTTGGTGACACAAGGATTTGAGTCCCTGCCACCCATGTGGGAGACCCAGATTGAGTTCCTGACTCCAGACTTTGGTCTGGCTCAGCCCCAGTTGTAGCAGACAGCTAGAGAGTGAACCAACGGATGGGAGATCCTGCTCTCCTTCCCTCTGCCTCTCAAACAAATAAATCAAAATGTAAAATAGAATTATGATGTGATACAGCAATTCCACTTCGAGGGGATATAGTCAAAGGCATTTGAAACAGGGTCTGGAAGAAATATTTGTGCAAACACTGACCATAAACGTGTTATGTGTAGCAGCAGTAAGGTGTTCATGACAGATGAATGAATATGAGAAAATGTGATGCGATCTCTAATGGAATTTTATTCAGCCTTAAGAAGGAAGCACATTTGGACTTATACTATAAAATGGATATACCTGGGGATGTTATGCTAATGAAATAAGCCAGTCAAGGAAGCACAGAGACTGTAACGATTGCATCTGTGTGAAGGGACTGGAGTAGTCAAACTCATGGAGACAGAAAGTACAATTATTGGGACTGGGAGAAGGGAGGAGCAAACAGTTGTTTAGTGAGTAGAGGGTTACAATTTTGCAAGATGAAAAAGTGCTGAAGATCAGTTTCAGGACAATATACACACTTAGCACTGTTGAACTGTGCACTTGAAAACTATTAAGGTGGCACTTATTTTTTGTTGTTATGGCTTCTTTTAATCACCAACTTCAAAAGTGTTTACTATGTAAAAATATGTGATCATTCCTCATTAAGATACAAATGCGAATTTTGCCTCTAATGAAATATGAATCATATTGATTTTAAAAAATGGGGCAACTATGCCAGTTACACAGGGAAAGACTCAGAATAGCACCATCCCTAAGTTCTTGCCTTCGTGAAGTGCAGGGTCTCTGTTATCTTTATCTTTGCAACTGCTCTCTGTTGTTTTGTTCCTTAGTGCATAGCTTGATTTTCATTGCCTTATGTCCTGCATTAAAAAAAAATGGAGTTCTTAGAAGTGTACATTGACTTTTTTGTTGTTTTTGTTATTTTGATGAGAAGAGCAAGCTCATGGCTCATGGACTTCTACATGTGGATGGTGAAGCCCACAAACATTTGTAGCCTGCTAAAAATAACACGGAGTGAAATATGGGATTTGTGCTCGTAACAGCTCACACTGACGTTCCCTCCCTTGAATGGCATTAAGTGAGTCGCCTATAACCTTTTAGAGGAGACAGAGCAAAGGCATCTGAACAAGAATATTTCAACAAACCATAAATCTTAGCTTAATTGGAAACCCAAGGCACTTGAGTACGAGCAAAGCGACAGAAAAAGAAGTAAAACCAATACGATCAAGTAGAAAGCCAGCCTGGTCCCCAGCGAAGACACTTAGCTTCTTCAAAGGAAATGCGGCTGCTGGTGTTTCCTGGGAACCAGATGGCAAGCGAGGTCTGTTAGTTTCTCTCTCAAGTCGCGTGTGCTTTTGTCATTATGATGTAACATTTGCAGAAAGCCACCAATATGCCTGCCTTCTGTCAGGCCTGGCCGTGTGTGAAGTGGTTTTATTTGGTGTGAGATGACGACGCGGCGACTCCAGCATGAGCCCTCGTCTCCAGCCACATGAAAGGTAGAGAAATTTGGACAGGAAAGGGCACAGAGAAGAACATGACATATTAAAGCCAAGAGAGCAATAAAACTTATCTAAAACCACAGTCATGAGGTAGGAAGAAAAATGATAGCAGAATGTGAGCATGTTGCAATGACACATCATTAATACGACAACTTCTGGGACTCACATGTTCTGCAGAAGTGAATCTCCAGATAACTGAGGCTTACCCATTGGCTACAAAATTTCTCTTTCGCAATCTAGTGGAATCTGGTGAAGAATCCTTTTGTGTACTTCTCTAGCCTTCCTAAACAAGGTACGATACGAGTCAGTGAACTTTGGTCCTTAATTGACAATTCAGAGGAAATGTTATCAGTGCTTACTGCAATTACAGTTAACTTACGAGGCATTATCAAAAGCAAAACACTTTTAAGAGTGCAAGGGCCAGTCTGCGTGACTATTCTTGGACTTAGGTATCAAGCAGCTCCGTGCCAGAAGACTGGGAGGTGTGGTGACTATAATTCTACACCGCCATAAAGTTCCATTTTGTGACACCCCCTGCCCTTGACAAGCTAGGCAGTCACATTGCTGGCTTCTCAGAGCCTTTGTGTCCCAAATTTCTTCTAGATCATTCCTCCAGGTAGTGAGTATTTAAATGAGAAACAGATCGCCATGCTAGTTTAGAAAGTCTTATTAAATCAGGAGCACATCTCAGAGTCAGAGGGGAAGAAGGAAGAATAGCATAAAAAGCATTGTTGTGTGAATTGTACCAGGGTTTTAGCACCAGGGGGAGGGGGAGCCATGTAGGCATGGGTATTAACTTAATTGGGTGTTTCTGAAATCAGATACCAGTTCAGGTGGCATTCAATCTGTAAGGTGTGTTTTGTTTCATTCACTCAGATTAATTTGGTTCCTCATGATTGGCTGTGAGAATAAGAGACATTCTCATGAGGGTCTCTCCTAAAACATTTCCATGGTCCCAGGCTGTGCACCAGGGGACAGCAGAGGTGCTTGGTGTTTGCCCAGCGTCAGTGCAGGGGCTTGTGTGAACAGGTGGGATGTTGGGTACAGCAGGAATTACCAAGATGTGCACAGTTGCGAGGTGCCATGCTCTCCTGTGATGAAGAAACATCATATTCATCGACACATGTGCACCCTATATTTACATGAAATAATGCAATTTAGAAACCTAAGTCATAAGAATTTGTCTTACTTAATATTATGAGTAATGCTATAGTGAACTTTCATCCCAGATGGGAGTGGCTTGCTCCATAAACACCCCCACCCCAAAAGTCCAGTTGAATAATCCCAGGATAGTTAGAAAGTCTGAAAGTGGAACCCTCTGGCAGTATTAGGCATCCACTGCTTAGGGAGTACCTGGCTCTGCTGGTTATGTTGGGTTGGAAAAGTCTTAATAAATCCTGCTTCTGTCATCAATGTTTCAGGGACAAAGACAGAAAGAATTCAACCCCTTAAGATGTTTATCATCAATTACTTCTACTTTACTACCACTATCTGTAGGTTATTAAGATAGGCACTCAATCATTTCTGAGACGGTGTGCGAGACGAGTGTTGGCAAGAGCCAGCTGGCCTTGCACCTGCTCTTTACAACAGACCAGGAGTAAATGAACTCCACAGACTGTGTACTCATCTTTGCATTTCTTTACACTGCAGAAAGATATTTACCCTGTTTTTCTATGAGAAGTGGCTCTGTAATTTCCATTTTCTTTCATTTTTAACAAATACGACTTTTGTAATACCATATAAGAGTATAGAGAAAGTAGACAAGTAAATAAGTACTTTGAAAGAAAATTGGGTGTGGTGGTATAAATTATTTCCAAAAAGCTGAAATATTTAGGTAAATAACACAAAGGAAAGCCTATGGTGCAGTGGTCTACTCCTTTTTTCCTGGATAAATCCATCACAGACAATAGGAAATAAAATGCAATGTAGCACAGTTAGGCAAGGCTGGCAACTCACTCACTGGTCATCCAAGACAAATGTCCTCCTAACCAACACAATCCTGGCCCACTAGGACCTTTTGTTCTAAACAGAATTTAGGCAGAACTGACTGTATCTGGGAATGTGCACATGACGAGATGACCACACCCCATGGTCAAAGCCCTTGAAACAAGAAACAAGTTATTACTTACACCGAAGAGAATTGCTCTCCTTTAGGGTTTTGTAATGAGCAAATTCTCCCACTCCCAGGCATGAGTCACTTCTTTGCAGGAGGGAGTTGTCAGCAGAGCTCTCAGTGGGAAAGAGTTCCAGAGCTGAAGAGCTGGCCCTTCCAGAGTGCTTGGAAGCAGGAGGGAGTAGCTTTATGACTCTGGGAAAGAGGGGCATTCCAGGTGGTGGGCGTGGTGCTGGGAGAGAGTGAAGTCCAGAGCAGAAGTGGTGCGGAGCACAGGAGGGAGGGGAGGAGTCCCTTGCTGCAGGTCAGTGGTGTTTCTGGGTCATAACACCAAACCACGATTGATCTCCATCTCTATATGCGACATCAGCATTACAACCGAAACTTAATTATTCTATCCACATTTATGTTCCTTCCTGGGTTTCAGAGACCAGGATGCAAAGCCATATTTTCTGGAAAAAACAAACAAACAAAAAAACAAGAGAAAACAGAAACAGAGACTACCCTGTAGGGAACCGGAGTCAAAGGGAAAACCAAAACCTCCAATCAGCAGGGTCTGCCCACCAGATCTGGGGAAATAGATTTGAATGAGTGTCGCTTCATTCCTTTGTTATTTATTTATTCACTTATTTGTAATCCAGCTCTGCACTCAGTCACTTCAATAAACATTACTTGATTATTCGAAGCTGGAGATTTGGGCCATTTCCTTTAAGACTGGGAAGGCTGAAACTTTTTTACAAGCCCATATTTGCAGGGATTAAACACATAAGAATGGTAACTCGATGTCATTTGATAAAGGTAATAAAGCAGAAAGCAGAATTCCACATTTTTCAGAAGTAGCATGTGGGCATGGAGGGTGTATGGGAGCTGGCTGACGTCGGAAAGGAGGCAGCACAGGGTTAAAGTACTGGTGCTTTGAATGGGCTGCCCAGGCTGGAGTCTGAACTCTCTTACTAATCCTCAGGGCTTGGGGAATTTGCCGAATCCTTCTGTCTCAGACTCTTCATTTCTGAGGGGGAGATAATAATAGTATTTACAACAGAGGTCAAGTTGTCAAAATTAAGACAGACACTAAATCAAAAGTTAGTAACCAACAGTAACATCACTAGAATGGAATCCTAGGTACAGAAGTTGATTAGTACAGGGAAGTGCCTGCATGGTCATGGTGTGTTTGAGAAATGCTGAGGCTTTACAAAAGCAGGGGCTGAGGCAGGAGCACTGGGTGGTAGCAGGTGTGCAGGTGCAGCTATGAACTTCAGGTGTGGATACGGTGGGAATTCATTGTTCCAAGGAACGCCTGGGCCAGGGCCAAGGCAGGATCAGAAATGTTGTGAACTTGTGCCTGGTCATCCCATGCTCCAACTCTAGAGCTCATCACAATCTAGCATTGGACATGTGGTAATGTAGAGGCAAGACAAGCAAGACTGAGGGTCATTGTCTGCATTAAAATCAAAGGTGATCTTTCAGTATGGAGTGCAGACAAGAAACCATGAAGAATAACTCCAGTGTTTTTTGCTTATGCCACCAGATAACTGATAGAATTGTTAACAGATAGAACATAAGGAATTTAAAAAGAAATTAATAAAGGAAGGGGGGGATAGAAGTTGCTTTGGGGTGAGGGGATAAATTAATAAACTTGCATACTACTGGGATAATCCAAAAGTTGACATTCAGGGGACAAATGGATATTCCATCTAGAGATCTGAGCAATTGCGACACAGACCACAGCTCCAGAAGGAGGTCAGAGTGTGACTTAGGTTTCTCGTGGAGTGAATGCAGATACTTCCCAGGGCCTGCAGAGCTGCGTGATCTTGCTCACTCCTTGAACTCATCAGACCCTGTGATGCTCCCCTGGCACCTCATGGGTGAAGTATTCTGGGTCTCATCTTTACCCTGGACTACATCTCAGCACTCATTGCAGCAACATCACCTGGCCCAGCCTAGCCCAGAGGAACCTACGTCTGTTGGGGGCTGGGGGAGGGGGTGGGTGGAGGATGCTGTGAAGCCAGGTAGAGGGATTCAGAGATGTAAGGAGCTAGCAGAAGATGAGTCATGTTGGCCACCAAGGAAGGAGAAGGGTTAAAAAGATGGGTCAAAGGGAGCTACTTTCAATGCACGCACGGCATCTTGCTCCCTTAAGATGTGACTTGAAGCTGCATGTGTTACAATCTCCTGATTATGATCTGGGGTGAGAAAAAAGTAAAGGACATAACCTCTCCGGTTATGTTGCTTAGACACCAGCTTTCTAGGGGTCAGCATTGTGGCCTGGCAGGTGAAGCTGGCACCTGCATCCCATATGGGTGTCAGTGCTTGCCCTGGCTTCTTTATTTCCAATCCAGCTCTCTGTTAAAGGCCCAGGAAAAGCAGCGGCAGATGGCCCAAGTGTTTGGGCCTCTGCACCCACATGGGAAAATCAAATGAAATTCCCGGTTCCTGGCTTTGGCTTGGCAAAGCCCTGGCCATTGCAGCCATCTAGGGAGGGAACCAGTGAATGGAAAACTTCTTTCTCTTTCTCTCTCTCTCTCTCCCTCTCCCTCTCTCTCTCTGCCTCTCCTTCTCTCTGAGTGCCTCTGACTTTCAAATAAATAAATCTTAAAATAAAGAAAAATAAACCAGCTTTCTAATCTCAAACTCACCCTTTCAACAACGGGCAACTTTGCGACTGAATTTTTGGGCCTGATCGAGATCTTGTCCTGTTGCATTGAGCACAAAACCAGGTAATTTATGAGCACCCACTCCAGATGTGTGTGGTTCCTTCTGCCTCCCACCCTTTAACACATCTTCCAATTTCGTTTAAAATATTTGAGGAGCTGAAGTTTTCACAATTACTCTTGCTTGGGCTGAAATTCTCATGGCCTATAAAACATATTGTGAGGGTCACAGCACTGCTGTGTGCAAAGCTATATCTGTGATGCTGGGAGAGGTACAAACAGGGTTTGGGACCCCTGAATATTTCAGTCTCCACAGACAAGAGGCTGCATGTAGCAAATAGGGTCTCCCTAATGTCATGGTTTATATAGCAGTTTGTTGGACTAGGAATCTTGGCTTCTTTTTTTTTTTTTAAAGCCTCTTCATTTTATGTTTGATTATAAAATAATAAAACTACTGTGGAGACTACCACAAAGTGGTGTGTAATGTGTTGTATGCTTTGTACAAATGATCTATTTAGTCTTTGCAGCAAACTTATGAGTTGTGTCATACCCATTTTATACAAGGCGAAACATTTTTGAGAAGATGTAAATTAACTTGCTTAAGGTCACAAAGCTAAAACATGCTGGGGCTAGATGGAAGGCCAGGCCCTTCTGACTCCCAGATGGGTGCTGAATTGTCTCCCTGCCTGCCTGTGCTATCGCAGGATTCTGGAAACGTCTCTGTTGCAGAAAGAACTCTGAGAAATTCAATAAGTAAACTCGATCCTAATTTATTCCCATTGTTTAGTTTCGGTAGCCTCCTTGATGGATGAACACAAGCGTTACATTGCAGAGTGGAGGCCGTGCCAGAGAGTGCTCTCTGAGCTCATTTTCAAGTTTGATGCTACTTTTGATTTGCTGTTTTGAGAGAACTCCCTCAGTGTAGATGTTGTTTTTCCCATACACTCTAACTTAAAGTCACAGGGAAAAGGACACCCCTTTCCAAGTTAAAGCTGATGCTGTGACACTTGAATGAACTTTGGTTGATGAGGTGCACTTTCAATTGGAAAACATCACAGAAATTGAAAAACAACACAGTTTTGATTGTTGAGAAAGAATGTCACAGGTCAGCACTTTTGTTGTCTCCCAAAGAAAATCAATAAGACAGCAATTATGGTACTTAGCTGGCAGTTCTTGACTTCTAATGACCCTCAATGCACTGTACTAGGAACCCCACATGGAGTATTGAGGGTACTTCCCAAACTATCCTGTGAGAGAGGTAATGTAATAATCTCAGTGCCACAGACTGTGAAACAAGGCTCCCGGTGCTAAGAAATGGAAGAAATTCAACCTCTGGTGGATCTGAGGTGACTGCCCAGAGAGGAACTTCTCTTTTGTTTAGAAATCTGTCCATCTTTTGGTGCTATGCCATATTTGTTAAATGATCTTTGCTTCCCTTAAGAAACAGAAATACAATGTGGCAAGTCAAATTTTCAAAACTATGTTTGCTGGTATGGTATAGCAAACACTCAGCTTCATTCTCCGATGATCAGCTTTTCAGGACATCCACACACATTTCTGTTCCTCCTCCAGGGGTTTTCACTTCTTCTCTTGTGAGCAGACATCCATAGTCCAGCGTTTGGTCTGTGTGAGCTGTAAGCAGAGGAGCAGAGGTAGTCCTGAGGTCTGCCACAGCACAGAGCTCTCCCACAAGCAACTTTCTTGAAGTGGAACATGTTTCTGAAACACATCACTCAGAATGAGAAATAAATGTAGTAGGAAGCAGAAATCTGGATTCTCTTGATGGGGTGGCGTAACGACTCAGTTTCTGAGTTAATGTGATGCATGCTACACTCCCACATGGCCCCTGTCTTTCTATCAGAATCTGGAGGTACAGACCCCAGTAACTATTCCTCTATGGCAGGATTTGACGGGCAAGATCATACTGTGTAAGTACACCCTGGTCTTAATATTTAACCACTTCAGCATTTCGTCAGGTTTGGAAAACTCATCCTCCTTATAACACACAAAATAAGAAGATGGTTTTTAGTCTTCAGTGGCCATGGTGCTCCTGACCACTTAAACCAATGGCCAGAGATGGAATGAAGCCAGGGGGAGGTCACCATGCTTCTGCAGCTGGCATTCTGTAGGCAAACTCATTAGAAGGATGCAACTTCTGGATCTCCTGAGCTTCATTCTTTGGAAATCCATTGTCAGTTGCACAGTATCAGGAGCAGTTTTCTCTGAGTGGCTTGAAACCCTGCCATTCTCCATCCCAGCAAGAAAGGAGAAAACTCATTGTCTCTCCATGTACAATTTTTCTAAAGTGGATCTTGGATTACATCTCATGTTCAATAGAGGTTACATTAGCAAATAGGTTCTAAATGATTTCAGATGAATAAGCTTTGTCATAAGGTCAGTCTAAAAAAAACAGGAGTTTGAAAGCTTTCAAAAGAACTTCCTGGAAGTTCTTATGTGTGTGCAGGTAGTGATTGTGCAAGGCATGGCTATACATGGCTGACTTAGATGTTAAAATTGCATTCAGACTGCAGTGTGACCCCAGCCTCCAGCCATATGTCTCCTGCTAAAATTTCCAAGCTATCTGACAACTCACATTGTCATGAAACCTTGGTGTAGAAATTTTCCCGTCTCATCAGGTCTTACATGTGAATTACATTGGATACGAATCTACATTTTCATCTCAAACCTGAAATTGTTGACCTTCTATTGGGGACGCTCTCTGTTTGCCAGTGACTTTAATGAATTCCAGAAGTTACTGTGAGGTTCCCAGGTGTTGCTCTGGTCTGGGCCCCTCAGTGGTGTCACTCACTCAGACATCGATCCTAATTATAAGCAGAGAGTGCCACATTAACAAAAGGAAATTAGCTTAGTCAAAGTAAACTGGTGTTTATCAAGGGCCTGTCACACAGCACCGTCATTCTTGGAGGCGCTCTTCTTCAATTAGTTGCCAGTAAATGAGATATAATCCGTTATGTTCTCACGATGAGGAGTGCAGGCTGAGAGGATGAATTACGTGACCCCAGGAAGCTGGGATTAAAGAGCAGAGAGCTGTTGCGTGAGCTGCCGTCAGCCTGGCCTCATGTGTTGAGCCTCCTTGTCCCCCTCTCTGCTTGCTCTGTTGATGCTTCTGCTTCCCAGTCCCTCAATTCTACTTCGCTTTGATGCTGCTGGGGAATCTTCAGCTGTGCCCTCGGTCCCCAGCATCTGGTTCTGTGTCTGGCCTTGCACACACTGGTTGAATCTCTCTTCTGGCTCACCTTTCTGGATCTGACTCACACCTGTCCAGACCTTTAGCTCCTGCCTGCTTTGCCTAGGTCTTGCTTGAATTCCTGGGATGCCACATCTGGCCTGCCATGTGAAGGCTGAGCCCCACCCAGCTTAGGAACAAATGGTGTTGTAGTAACTTCTCTGTGTGTGTGCGGGTATGTGAGAGAGAGAGAGGGAGAGAGGGCAAACATCAGGCAGATTAACTTCCCTATGAACCTGAGCATGACCTTGGCTGGCCTCCTGGGCATCCACATAAGCCTTGGAACATCAGGTGCTTTCTGTCTAATGCCCACCCTGTGTGCAACATGCACTCCATGGCCTTCTTCCCGGGTCAGAAGATCGCTGTCATGAAGCTGTGAGGCCAGTGGAGCCTGTAGGCCTGTGGCAGCTGGCACTGGTGTAGCTTAGGAGGTAGCACCCAACGTCAGACACAAGCCTCCAACCAGGTCCTGGGCCTGGACCCCTTACCCAGCCTTTCTTATTCAACCGCTGCTTAAACTTCAGCGTGACAAAGTCATCTGGAGCTAACCATTTCTGACAATCTTCCTTTTTGCTCCCAGTGTTGGCACTGCTCTGGAGGAATGCGTCTGTCAGGGTCGCGTTTGCCCGCGCCTTTCACATCCGGATGGGTCCGGGCTCCTCCTGAAGCGCTGCAGGCGTTGTGCAGCGGTTAGTGCGAGCAGATGCTGCAGCAATCATTGCTGAGTCTATTGCTCCAGGAGTGCGCCTTTGAATGATCTCATTCCTAATGATGAGGGCCATAAATTCTGAGGAATGTTAGACAATCAAATTCCTGACCTGTCTGTGACTATGGGAGCTAAGTGCTGCTTGCAGGTAGGGCCCTGAAGTTCAAAGAAAATCAGGCTGCAGCTTTTGTTTGCTATTTGAATGAGCTAAAGTGGAGCCAGCCCACTGCATGTAGCGAGGTTCAACGTGAGGTCTAAACAGTCCTTTCCAACTCAGCCTGCCTGCGGGTTCAGTGACACCTGCTTATTCCCAGTTGGGTCAGCGACTGTCACCACGCGTGAGGGAGGGTTTGCAATCCTGTGGAACTAGGGGAACCTGGAGAGACTTGGGGACGAGGAAAGGGATCATGATCCAAGTCAACTTTACAGGAGAGACAGAAGGAGAAAGGAACTGAGGACAGAAATAGATGCAGAGAGAGGAAAACCACGGTTGGAGCGTCTCTCCAGCTGTGTGACGCTCACGAGCATTTACTTAATCTCTGCGGAGCTGCTGTCCTCTGTACAAACAGCAAATGTCAAGTGGCATGCATGCGCTTTCACCTGTTTGTCTTCCTCTAATTCCTAAATCAATTCCTAATTGCCTTCAATTCAGGAATCACAAGGAAATGTATTCTCTTGCTGTGGTTCAAAAATCCTTAAGACTTAACATGTGCCCTTAACATGGCAAAGCAGATTTGATAACCAATTATTCAGAAAAGCTAGTTCTGTGTCTGCTCAGAGAGGAAAAATAAGTGAATTTACTTAACTAGTGAATAAAAAGCCTTCGGCACGTCCATCGACTTCCCTTTTTCTTCTTCAATGTGTTTGACACTGATAGTACCAGCGTGTTGCTTACAGCTCTAGCACAAATGAAAAGATTGTGGCTCCATTACTGGGAAATTTGCTGTGTTTCTTGGCCTCTGTAGTTTTAGACGCGATGGCCAGAAACGTGCTATAGGTTTGCAGTGCAACTGTCAGTAGTTTTGACTACATTTCCAAAAAGTTTTCATTGATAATGGAATGAATGTCATTCTGAACATGGTTGAAATAAATAAGCTTAAGTCCAATCAAATCGAATCATTTCACATGATTTCATTGTTAAAAACTTGTGTTGAAGTTCCATTATTCTGTACAACAGAAGTGTGTACATCAAGCATATACTGTATGTCACTCATTGTACCATTCAGTTGCTATAAGGACAGAAAAAAACATTAAGGGGATGTAGCACTAGCTTTAATGAGCTCTGAACTCAGGCAGGCATGTTGAAGAAGGAGTTAATCAAATATTAGGGCAAATCAGGATCATGCACCAGAGAAAGGTTTCAAGGTCAGAGGAGGACACATCTTGATGTTCTACCAATTGCAGAACATGGCCTTCCACTGTCTCTGTGTATCTGAGCTGCGTTGCTGAGGTCAGGCCTGTGACTCTGCCTCATCCAGAGCTCTGTGTGGTTTGTTCTGTTTGTCTCCTTATGTTACAGATGGGGGAAGAGAAGTGTAGAGAGATTCCATGACTTTCTTAAAGCTTACCAGTGTAGCACCTAGTGGGCCTATGCCTCCCATCTGGTCTGCACTCAGTGAGGCCTTGGGCTGCCCCCATCCTGCTGCCTAAACTGTAGAGGTAGCTTTGTGTAGTGGAACTTGGCAAGTAAATATATGAGAAATTGCATGTTTATTCCCTGGTTTTCAGTGTGTCTTTACGTTTATTCTAATTACTCCAAATAATTTACTTAAAGATCTATTTAGTCCTCATGATTTGATCTAACAATTCAGCCTATTAAATTGAATTATTCTGGGATATCTGGATAAGCATTGATAAAATTTATTTAATCACTTTTATTTGCTAGTCTTTCATTTTGTTTTGTACAAAATTTTGAGAATTGAGGCAATTATATTAACAATATAAACCAAAATTTCAAGTACAATATTATTAAACTATCTAGATAATTTAAATTTTATTCAAATCTCTAGATAATCTAAACATCCTTAAATATGTAGATTATAAATTCTTTAAAATAACTAGCTAGTCAAGGCTACCTATGTGCACGTGAGACTGAAGTAAGTGTTGACCTATGTGTGGTCCAGAAAAAGGCTGGAGCATCTGCGTCGGTGCTGAGGCCCAGCCTGAGTAGTGGGAGTCTGTGCACACTTTGCTAATCCTGATGCAGCACAAGTGAGGATCACATTGAGTTTTATCCGGAAGAGCAGATGCTACGGTTTGAGTATATCCCCTGGAGTCTGTGTCTTGGAAACCTGGTTCCACTTGCAGTGGTGTTGAGAGCTGGGGCCTTTGGGAGGTAGTTGGGTCTGGAGGGCTCTGCCCTCATCAATGGATCGGCTCCCTCATGGATTAATGTATCAGCAGATCAACAGGTAATTGCTGGGGTGGCTCAGTCCCAAAGGCAGCTCCCTCTGGCTTGCTTGCTTTTCCTTGCCATATAATGCCTTCCACGGTACCATGACCCGCCCAGCAAGGAGATCCTCTTCAGAGGCCAAGCAGGTGCTGGAACCGTGCTCCGAGACTCCCCAACGTCCAGAACCAGGAGCAAAATAGCTCTCTGTTCTTTATCCATCACGTGTCTGTGGCAGTTGTGACAGCAACTGAACTCAGACTAAGACAGCCTGCGAGGTGGTGTATAAGAAAGGGCTTGAAGCCCCACTGAGCAGTCTCAATCGGAGTCCCCATTGAGGACCTCACTGGTACTGTCTCAGATGTGCTGTTTTACTGTTCTCCTCTGCAATCACATCCCAGTGAGCAGCACATCTCAGTGGATGTCGGACACACCCCCTCCTTGCTCTGATCACCCTGAAAGTCTAATGAACCAGATACTTGTGTCTGCCAACCGCATTGTGCATGCTGCATTCAGCATCCGGAATTTTGGTGCTGTGCCAGTCTTAATGAAGCTGTCTTCTTGTTTTCTGAATAGCTCTGGACACCTAAGGGCATGACGACGAGCAAGGGTGTGCTATGATGCTAGAACATCGCACAGGCTGGACGGGTCGTGGCATGAGTTGGGTTGATGTGAAGTGATGGGGCTTCTTGAAGTCCAGTCTCCCATTGCTCCTTTAAGAGAAGATGAAGCAATGGGAGACTGCTGGCTTTTTGGCATTGACTCACAAGAATTACACGTCTGCAAGAAAACATGAATTTGTATTGCATGACTCATGTTGAATAAAAACAAGTTTGTATTCAAGAATCATGCACTCCCAGTTAATTAATCGCCCTTGTAAATGTTGGGGTGGATTATTGGTTAGTCACACGCGTTTTTTGTTCCCAGGATGAAGGCAGGTGTGACACTCTGGCTCACTATATAATTTTTCATGCCTGAGTCAGCCTTCTGTATTTCTGCCACTTTCTACTCCTTTTTCATTCAGCTCCATGTCTAAATACTTCACTGCCCAAGTGTGTTATTATCAAGGAAGACTATCCATAAATATTTCACAACTGATTTGTTTTGCATCTCTGCATTTCATGGCTTAAAAAGAATATAATCCAATTCCCTTTACTTTGAAATAGATAGTTAGAGAGTAAGGCAGCTGCCTCAGGTCACACAGTTGATAACAGAGCTTGTGATGTCCAGTGAGAGCCACCCCTGAGTAAGGAAGCATCGAGCATTGCAGACCAGGAGAAAAGAACAGATTTGTGTCTTTCCCTAAATGAGATAAATCTGAATTTGCAAGAAAAGTTATAATTCTTGAGATCAGTCATCTTTGTGATACTTGCTGAATAACTAATATGTATGCAAATTGAAGTTTCAAAACTATTATGTCCAAAATGATTTAGAAACCTATTATAAACTGTAGAGTTCAGAGGTAAGCGTTTGGCACAGCAGATAATTCATTGTTTGGGACACTGTCACTTCATATCAGAGGGCCTGGTCTGAGTCCTTGCTCCTCTGCTTTAGACAGGTTTCTGCTATTGCCAAAAGTGGGAAGCAGCAGATGATGGTTCAAATATTTTGGTCCCTGTCCCCCTTGTGGGAGGCCCTGCTGGAGTTCTGGTCCCCTGGCTTTGTTCTGCCTCACCCATGGCTATTGTGGGCATTTGGGAACCAGAGAATAGAAGATTTCTTTCTGTCTGTTTGTCTCTTTGCCTTTCAAATAAAGTAAAGACAAATAAATAAAAGAAAAAGAAATTTTAGAACTCATTCAAAAGCATCCTATTTATCTTTTAAAAATAATTCATATGTGAAAATTACTCAGTTATCTTGATGCTGTTTTGAAAAATCATTTATCATAATGTTGCTTTCAGGGTGAGTAATTCTTCTGCTTTACAGATATTATTAAAATATTTTTAAGACAGACAAAGCAAAAGTAAGATTAGATTATAAAGTTTATCCAAATAAAAATATCAAAGACTTGGATCACTTAATTTCTCATATATATTCAGATGTTTATTCCTGCAGAAAGATATTTTGGTACCAAAGATTTTGAACTGCAGTGGGCACCTCATACGTCTTCCAGTTTCTGCAAAGCAAGAGCATCATCACAATAATTTCTGAGATAAAATTCATTTCAATTCTATTTTTCCTAAAAAAAAAAAAAAACAGCCAGTAGCAGGTGATTCTTCTGCACTGAGAGAGGGAATCTGGGATTGGACTTCTCCCCAGCTAGCAGGGTCCAGGAAGGTTCTGTACCAAATAGGCCAGTAGTCATTTCTTCTTCCCAAAAAAGTGTTCTCAAAATACACTCAGGGAGTGGACATTTGGAGCAGGGGCTGAGCCCAGCCGTCAGAGCCTTGAGTGAGGTGCCAAGTCTACTTCTGTTCCAGCTTCCTGCAGTGTGCACTCTGGGAAGCAGGAAGTGATGGCTCAGGTGCTTGGGTCTTCGCCACCACACAGGAGAGCCAGACGGAGCTCCAGGCTTCTGCCTTCTGTCTTGCCCCGTTATGGCTGCTGTGGGCATCCGGGGAGTGAATGACTGGATGGGAGATTTTTCTGTCTCTGTGTTTCTGCCTTTCAAATATAAAATAACTTTTAAAAATACATTTTGGAAATACCTAACTGATGCCAAAAAATCACTCAAAATGTCAGTGATTGACTCGGAGGCAATTCATATTAGTATATGTGGTGGGCTCCCCACCCCTGTACTTTATATCTGAGGGATGTATTCCAAGACCCACAGCGGAATCTAAGACCATAGATCACACCGAACCCTACATATCCTATGTTTGCTTCCTGGTAGCTACGTACCTATGACAGACTTTCACATTTTCCTTTAAAGAAGCACTCTCTGGTTTCCTTTCATCATATCCAAATCAACAGCAGCACTATTCTTGTACCATCAAGGTCATTATTAACAAAAACAAGAATTACCTGGACATACCACTGTGCTCTCATCATCTCATAATCGAGATGCAAAGTTTCTGAAGGGCTGACAGCAGTGGACATGCTGGGCAGAGGGACAGTTCATGTCTGGGGAGGACAGAGGTGGGCTCTGCAAGGTTTCCTCCTGGGACTCACAGCCTGGCCACTTAAGGTCGGAATTAAAATTTTAGATTTATTTTCTGAATTTTTCTGTTTAACATCAGTGGACCCCAGCTGCCTGCAGATGACTGAAACCATGAAAAGTAAGACTGCAGGTGAAGTACTATGTTTAAGATGGGGACAGCAAGCAAAAAATGTCACTTGGAGCAGAGACTACTATAGGTGGAGTTTGTCTATTCAAAGGATAAGCTGACATTCTAAACCCTAGTACCTGTGAATGTGACATTATTTTGAAATAGGATCTCAGTTGATAAAATCAAGTTAAGATTAGGGTGAGTCTCCATCCAATACTGATGTCCTTACAAAAAGGAGAGAGACACAGAAAGAGACACTGAGAGAAGGCTACAGTGATCCAGCTAAAAGCCAAGGAACCCTGGGGATTGGTATCACTACTACAGGCTTAGAAGAGGCAGGGAAAGGCTCTGTCCAGAGTCTCAGATGGAACATGGCCCAGCAGACTGCTTGGATTTGATTTTCTAGCCCACAGCAATGAAGGAGATCAAATCTCTGTTATTTCTGGCTACCCAATTTGTGGAAGATGCTACTGTAGCCCTAGGAAGCTAATATTGATTTTTTAAGAATTTTTTATATGCCACATATGATCATTATGTCAAAATGCATAAAAGCCTGCTCTGTTATAACAATAGCAACATAATTAAGAATTTACTTAAAACTCCTCTGTTCCTGCAGCACTCAATACTGTTTTAAATTTTTAAATATTTATTTTTTAAAATTGTTGGCTTCTTTTTCCATTTGTAACCATTAGATTAATTTAAAACTTTAAAGCCTTCTGTTTTAGATTTCAAATATCTGCCGTTCACCGTAACACTCCAATTATCACTGAACACATTTGGGGATAGCCGTGACACTAGCATCCTGTATTGTTAGGAATTGAATTATATTTCCCAAGATGTCTGTTGAGGAAGGAACTTCCAGCACAGAACTTACTTGGAAATAGGATCTTTGCAGAGGTAATCAAGATAAAATGAGGTCTTCAGGGCAGAACCTAATCCAATATGATTGGTGTCCTCCTAAGAAGGGAGAAGGCTATGTGATGAGGAGGCAGAGGTTGAAGCGCTACCACTGCTGGCCATGGGGCATCAAGGATTACCTGCTCCAAGAGAAGTGAAGAGCAAGGCCTGGGAACAGATTCCCCTCAGAGCCTGGCAGCTCTGCCAACATCTGACTCTGGACTTCCAGCCTCCAGAACTGGGAGTGAATAATATGTATCTGTTTTCTGAAGCTGTAGGGTTTATAGTACTTTGTATGAAAGTCCTAGGAAACTAATATGCAGATGAAATATATGTAGTCTTTGTAACTGTTTTAGTTTTAAAATTATCAAAGTCCTTGACCTTTCTATTTCCAAAAGCATAATACCAAGCACTGATTTCCAAGTAGGCACAGCAAATGCCATTTTCAAGTATTTTGTTCACAGAAGATTGAACAATGATCATGGACTTATCTGTGTAGTCAGACTGTGATGAGTGTGAGGTTTTAGAATTTTATGGGTCAGGGATGAGAAGAAAGGTCTCCTGTGTCCTTGCCTTGTATGTACATTCAGAAAAGTAACGAGAATATTCAACTGTTTGCTGTCCATACTCTCAATAAGATGGTTTGAACAGTTATGAGCACAGAATGCAAAATGATTTCTTGTAGCAATTCATCACCACTGAAGTGAAATGACTTCTGCCATTGACGATGGGTCCATATTGGGAACTCCTCATGCCAGCCCGTATCTCCAACAGAGCCAAGTTGTCCCTTAGACAGCTCTGTCTGAGGCATGAGGCCACCACCTCCATGACAGCCCTTCCTGCCTTCTAAGGCTCAAGGCACAGAATGACTCTGGTTTGGGCAGTTTGTGTGAGCAACTCCAAAGGATTCTGATTTTATGACTTGTTTCCCAATAGATTATACTCTTCCCATCCATTAAAATAAGTTGTGACTATTCCTGTCACTCACTTAAGCTGAGAGTTCCATTAAAGACAATGAATGGAACCTTTGTTTTTATCTCCAGCACACAGGTCAGTGCTTGGCAAATGATCGGCAGTGAGAGCAAAGTTAGATCAATGGAGATATCCACTCTAACACCCACGGGTGAGGAAGTCCTGCCAGGAGACTTAAAAACCTTCCTTTGTGCTCTCCACTCTTCCTTCCCTAATTCCCTACTTAACACAATATTTGCTGAACCCTGAGGGTTAATACTAGTGACTGAGTTTTGTTCTATCCATATTAAAAACAAAACAAACAAAACATTTGATTTCAAGGGTATTACTCAATATAGAAAAAAATTTGTCCTGATGTATATATTAACAACTTGCAGAGGAGCTGGCGCTGTGGCATAGAACGTTAAGCCACCACCTGCTGTGCTGGCATTCCATATGGGCGCAAGTTGAGATCTGGCTGCTCCACTTCCTTTCCAGTTCTCTGCTATGGTCTGGGAAGGCAGTAGAAGATCTCCAGAGATCCAGAGGAAGCTCCTGGCTCCTGGCTTCAGATCAGCACAGCTCTGGCCATTCTGGCCAATTGGGGAGTGAACCAGTGGATGGAAGACCCCTCTCTCTCTCTGCCTCTCCTCCTCTCTTTTTTCTGTGTAACTCTGACTTTCAAATAAATAATAAATCTCTTTATAAATAAATAAATAAATCTTTTTTAACAAAAGAAAAAGAAAGTAGCAGATACTTGTGATAGTAAATTTGGATAGACTTAAAATCACTCTTAAATTTGTCTTTTGCATGCATTATAGCAAAGTAGAGTACATCTCTATTCTAAGAGAAATCAGGAAGAGGTTGGGTGATACAAAACATTCAATAATGAGATTTTACCATTGTTTCTTTGATACAAAATTACTTATTATTTTACTGTTAACTTGTTTTTGTTGGAGTTTATTTTTTGTTTTCTATGTAAAGAGCTCTATTATGCTCCCCTAAAAAATATGCGAGTGAGAATGAAATTCAGCACATGAATTGTAGGCATAAATTGGTTGATTGGTTGTTCTTTGTCAGAGAAGAGGTAATTAGATCTATTTCTAGTTTTTCAAAAGGCATTAATTTCTTGGTTTTGCTACACCAAGTGCAAAGAGATTACCTTAAGGAGTTCTCATAACAAGGAAACAATAGCACATCTTTCTAAGTAGTTAAGAGCACAGACCCACAATGCTAAATGTGAGAAGAGGAAGGTAATCATTGAAGAAATGACTGTGTTAGAAATTAAAGATAAAAGTGAAAGAAAATCTTCTCTTTTTTTCATTCCATTGTGTTTCTTCTTCAAATGTTAGTGTTTTGGTAAGTTCTCTCTCTGTCTCTGACTCTCTGAGTTTTTGTTTTCATTCTGTGATCTTTCTTGGCATGCTTTTTCTATTCTAGTTAGGACGTCCGAGTGATTTACAAAATACTCTTCTTTTGGGTGTATATGTGTAATAGCAGAGGTGAGCAAGCAAGATGTGGAGATGACAGAGAGCCCTGTGGAAAACTGACCTGTTCAAACATGAAGCGGACATTAGGATCTGGAGGCAAGGGCCTTTGTTTGTGGGAACTGTGTGGATGCAGGCTCATCAGAAGGAGTGAACCTGTCTGTGGACTCTGTGGGATTCAGGCGTGGATCAATGAGATTGTCCATGGATGTGCATGTCAGGGCATTTTGATATGGGTCCCACACATTGATGGCCCCAGGTTTGTGTAAACATTGATAAAATGGTTCAGAATGTACCCAGGAATATAATAGCAAAATATCCAATGCATTTGGTCTCTGGAAAGATGCTATGGATTCAATATGGGATTAGGTAATGTCAATATTAGTGTAAGTAAACTTGAATGCAAGATGAGAACATAGGATTCATACTTCAAGGGCATGGGAAGGAAGGAAGAAAATCACCTTTAAAGATGACCTTTCTCACACATAGATATAAGGCTAGACACTGTAGACCTGGGTGGAAGTCATTCACTTTTCCAAAACTAGGTTGAGAGGCCTGTGCTGTGGTCCAGCATCCCATATGGGCACCAGTTCCTGTCCTGGCTGCTCCTCTTCCTATCAGGCTCTCTGCTATGGCCTGGGAAAGCAGTAGAAGACGGTTCAAGTGCATGGGCCCCTGCACCTGCATGGGATACCTGGAAGAAGCTTCTGGCTCCTGGCTTTGGATGGGCCCACTTCCGACCATTGCAACCATTTGGGGAGTGAAGCAGCAGATCGAAGACCTGTGTCTCCATCTCTGTCTCTGTCTCTCGCTCTCTCTGTCTGTAACTCTATCTCTTACATAAACAAACAAGGAAACAAACAAGGTTGATGTTTTTTATTTGCAGATGGAGGCATAGAGGCTCCCAAATGGAAATTTCCTCATGCCATACAAGAATCTGAATTGCCATAGCTCCTGAATCATTCTCTTTTCTGGACCATTTTTGCTTTTCCTCTTTTCACTTCCTCCCATGTGAAATGTACCAGACAGCCGTCTCCACGTCGGTGATGCTTATTGCAGAACCTGGAGCTTGGACAAATCCTTCCTGCAACTCCACCTCGGTTTCATCCACTCAGGAAAGCATCTAGAAACACGTGTGAATGGTAACATCGCTTAAAGTTCCCAAAAGAAAGGTTCTTTTTGAATCTATTCTAACAAAAATGAAAACTGACATTTGTTGAATCCCTTACTTTGGGCCAAGCACTGAGCTACGTATCTTACAAGCATTAGCATTTTATCTTTAGACCTGGCCAACAAGGTATTGAAACCAGACTTAGGAATGAGGAAGGAGCAACGCAAGTCTCACCCTTCCCTGCTGCTCGTCACTGTTCCTCAGAAACACAAGGTGACAGTGGTGCCAGCTATTTGCATATGCTCAGTAAGTGTTTGCTGGGTACATGAACGAATAAATAAAATAATGGACAATGTAAGCCACTCCCAGTCTTTGAAATCACAATTGTTAATGCTGATGAAATGATTGTAATAGACCTGGCAACTATTGTCAACCCTTGCTGAGTCACACACTGTAGGTGAAAATGCATCCGATAGCTGGTTTCTTTGATGACGAATGTCTGAAAGCTTCTTGCAGAGAGGAAGAGAGTGGAAACCAGAGAAAGCATGTGAGATGAGGAGGAGACATTAGGTGTGCTACCGCTGACTGGCACAAATGCATGGTGGATTTTGCCTGTGAGAACTCATTTTCTTTTTTTTAAGATTTATTTTATTTATTTGAAAGACAGAGTTACAGAGAGAGAGGTAGAGACAGAGAGTGAAAGAGAGGTCTTCCATCCCCTGGTTCACTCCCCAAATGGCCACAACAGCTGGAGCTGAGCTGATCTGAAGACAGGAGCCAGGAGCTCCTTCCAGGTCTCCCATGTGGGTACAGGGGCCCAAGCACTTGAGCATCCTCCCCCGCCTCCCCAGGCACATTAGCAGGGAGCTGGATTGGAAGTGGAGCAGCCGGGACTCGAAGCGGCACCCATATGGGAGGCTGGCGTCGCAGGCCAGGGCTTTAACCTGGTGGGATACAGCCCCCGAGGCCTCACTTTTCAGTGTGAGAAAGAAAGACCTGCAAGCGCAGTGTTACCATGGAGACCCAGAAGGGTCTAAGGCCACTCATGAGGAGAGGTAGGAGTCAGAGCAGGAATCAAGGCAGCACTGGTTAGGCTAAGCCAACACAAATAAGGGCAGCCTGTTTGATTAGACTGTGTTGTAGACATTAATTTTTATAAATATGTACCAGTCTTTATATAAGGCAGACTTAACAAAAAGTCCCTTTGTTTACTTGAAATTTAAATTTCACAAGTAGTTCTGTATTTTATCTGGCAATTCTATTTATGGGTAATCTAGAACCCAATTTATTTGACAGATAGGATTGATAGGGATATTCCTATCCGATTCCTACTCTGAGATCCTCCCTTTAATAGTTTTCCTATTTTTATTTTTTAAGATTTATTTACTTATTTGAAAGGCAGAGTGACAGAGAAAGGGAGAGAGAGAGAGAGAGAGAGAGGGATATCTTTCATTCCCCAATTCTCTCCTTAAATGTCTGCAACAGCTGAGGCTGAGCCAGTTTGCAATCAGGAGCTTGGGGCTCCATCCAGGTCTCCCACATGGACAACAGGGACCCAAGTACTTGAGCCATCACCTGCTACCTTCCCAGTGCGTTAGCAGGGAGCTGTCTTGGAAGCAGAGCAGGCAGAACTCAGACTTCGCTCTGTAAGTGATGTGGTCAACACAAGTGGTGGTTTAACCCGCTGTTCCAGAACGCTGGCTCCAGTTTTCTTTGTTTTTAATCATTACATGTGGTATTACAGCAAATGTCTACTACATGTTTTTGACAATATGGGAGACTTAAAGGATAGGGATGACTTATGAAACCTTTTTTCTTTGCCCAAAACGAAAGTTGACTTACCGAGATATTATCATCTATCACCACTCAAGTGAAGCAATGGGGAGAGTTATGCCTGAGTGATCTCCAATGATTTTCCAGCACAGAGACCAACAGAGAAAATTAAAGGGCAGTAGGAGCTACAATGTCTCCCTCATCTAAAGAAATTGCCCCGATACCCTTAGAGTAGCCTTGGATTCATAACTTTCTTTCTGAAGTCTCATATTGCCTCAAATCTCACAAAGCCTTCTTTTATGGATGGAATAATCAAGCGGTTAATGATGACTAAGTGACTGGCCTGAGCCACAGGCTGAGCAGGGAGCAGAATTTGCAGCTTTGGGCTGCCAGTTCCCTGCTTAGCTCAGAGAGTCCTGACTCTGGCTTAACTCAGCTTTAAGATTCATGTCCCTGATGACTCAAGACACTAACATCATCAGTGAATGAAGAGACCTGGAAAAACTGGGCCTTGCATGCTACATGTGGCATGGAAAGTAGACAGGATTTAATCACCATACAAAATGTGCTGAAAATGTACCTTGGGAGTCTTTCAAAAATCCCTTGTAGAAACTTACAGATTCACCTTTCCCTGAAAGAAAACCCTGATACCAACAGCCAAGAAAACCAAAGGAAGAGAAGCAGGACTCTCTGCGAGTCCACTGCAAGACAAATGTTTACTTGGAAAATTGATCTTTTTCATACCTATTGGCATACAAACTCCACTTTGTAAGGGAATTCCGGATTGAATGAGCTAATATGAATGGACTTTGAGAGTCAACTTTTTTTTTTTTGTAGATTTCAGCTTTCTTAGCTGTATGTTTATCTTGCTAAGTCAATTAGTTTCTGGCACGGCAGAGCTTGTGAGGAAACACGTGTGACAGTAATAAGTGAATATGAAGTCTAATCTTTTTAAAAATGCATATGCCCTCATTTTCTTCCCCAAGAAATAAATTGCACAATACTGCCAATACTTGTTTTTAATAATTTAAAAGAATGGTTCTGACATTTTATTTCATACAGCAACTTTCAACATATAATTTCCTTAATTTTCTATTTTTTTTTCATGCGCCATAAATTCAGCTTCGGATCACTTAGATATTTTACTATCAGCAGGATCACTCGTATGGAGGAAACAGGCTAATTCAAAGGCCGCCCTCTGACTTCACCTCGCAAAGTCACGCAAAAACTTGACATCAGCTTCAGCTGTCTCCATTTTAAAGGGGCACGCATGCATGCGTTAATTAGAAGAAAAAAATAAACCGATACAGTAAACCCTCTGCTCCAATGTGTCATGTGGGTTTTTTGCCTGCATTGATGGACATTTTGAACACTCGTGATAAAGGTGTAAAGTATTTCACATGAGAGAAGAAAACTCTATGTCTAATTGTTGCTGCCCAAGTGGAAGAAGGAGTGTGTACGAGGCAAGCTGAGTAGCTCAGGGCATGTGCACAATCCCAGGCCATGTGGGCATAGGAAAGAGCAAGGGTAGCCTGGAAAATGCCACTCCACATCCTCAGGGGCGCGAGGCAGCCCTGCCCCCAGAGCTGACCTATGGGTGGCCAGACAAGCCAGGCTTCCTGCAGGCTTCTTGCTGAATGGCGCGCATCAGGTGGCGATTCCAGCCCTGCCTGGCTAGCACCCCCTGGTCAGCAGAATCCATGCGCAGGCGAGGTCAGGAGCCAGCCTGAAGCCTGCCCCATCTGGCAGCGCTGGGAGAAAGCCGCTCCTCCCCAGGGTAGTTTGTGTCCCATGTTCATGGGTCAGTGGGCCGTGCTGGCTCGTGCTGCAAATACAAGCCGCGCGCGTCTTCCTCGTGACCCCTCCATGCCCACTGGTGCTCACACGTTGCTGCTTTTCTCCAGACCTCGCAGAAAGGCAGCTGGCACGGGGGCCTCTGTTGTGAAGGTCAGGCCGAGAACGACGTTTGAGCCTCCTGTGTGCTGCTTCCTGCCCGTGGAGTGAGATGCACGTGTCTTGGCTCTTTGAGGACGGAGAGCGCCGCGCCTGCGGACTGCGCGGTACATTCTCGTGCGGTGATCTCTTCCCGTCATGAAACCGCAGCACTCTGGGGTCCAGGAGAAGAGGGGCCATCTGACCTCCGCAGAGGAGCGGTCTCTGGCGTGGAGGAGCCTTTCTGTCTGTCCCTTTATAGCTCACTGTATGGGAGGGCCGCTGGGGGCACCCAGGTCCACAGAGTCGCTCCTCGTTGGTCAACAGCTCCATTAAAAGGCGCCTTTGTTGGCCCAAAGGCACTGTGCTCGAGATAGCTTAGTTAGTATATGTTAGTACGCTAAGTAATGAGCAGATAACCCTTTGTGTAGTAGCAGATTTTATTTCTATATTAGGATCAATCTATTTTATCTTCAACAGCCTCGGATCAGACATAGGTTCATTACAGTTCACATATTCTGTCCATAGCCAGATTTTTTAACATTAAAACTTTACCTTCAAGTAAGGTCATGTTTTAGTAGAAAAAGAAAAATCTAGAACAATTACATGATGTAACCAGCACTTTTTTATATTTTAACTTGTTTTCTGACTATAGAAACAATATCCAAATTGTAGGCATTTTTAAAATACAGAACATTAGAAATGAGAAAAAGAAAACTGCATTATCCTACAACTCCAGAGTAAATATTTCTATGTATATGTGTGCACCTGTGCCCACAGACATGTGTGTACATGTATGTTTATAGATACATATGAGGGGTCTTCAAATGCTACATAGAAAATGCATCTCATACCAAATTATGTATGAGCTTCACCTTTTTTGACATCAAAATAAATTTATTTTTCAGTTCTGTTATCCACAAACTTTATATGTGCTCGTCTGTCTACATATTCACGTGTGTACACGCGGACAGGGTTGTGCAGGTGAAGTTGGGGTCCTGGCAGAGGCTGCTTGACCAGTGCTGCAGAGCTTTTAACTCTTCCATTTCCTTTCTGGACACACAGCTGGACCACAGGTCCTAGACGGCCTGGGAACTGAGCACTGGGTGACAAAATGGGAGAAGAGGTCACTGCCAGGCAGGGCCTACAAACCGAGGCTGTGATTCTCCACTCTCTCCTCCCTGTCGCTGCTGGCTGAGAGTCGGCGCCCAGAGTGACCTAGAGACGCACCTGATGCAAACAGCAGAGTTTCTGTCAGAACAGGTCCCTCAGTGACTGTGTGAAAGACAGCCCGCGAACAGGGAGGCTTTGCATGTTTAGAAACAGCTTTCCTCAGGAGTAGCTATTACAGCAGCTAACGTAACGTTAACTAGTACAGGTCACGCTTAATGATTATCATTCTGTGTCTAGATTTTCTTCCCACGAAGACATATCATGAGCATTTTTTCATGTCACCATTTTTTTCTCATTTATTAAATCAGCATTTGCATAACATTCTATTCTATGGATATGCATATTTAATTGAACTGCTGTTGATCTTTTTGCATTATTTCAATTTTTCACTGTCTACCTACTTATTGTAACAACGCATTTGTACACATCCCTGATTATTTCTCTAGGAAGAATTCTTAAACTTCAAATTATTGCATCACAAGGTTGATACTTTTTGTAGCTTTTGTGTTTTTTATAATATGTTTTGTGTATTTTTTACAATCTGTCTTTATGTATACCTGTTTACACTCTCATTAGCAGTATTTGACAGTACTAATTCACGTTTATGTACCATTTGGAGGCTCATTGGTTGACTAACAAAAGTTGGGATCATCAAATCACTACTCAATAGATTTTCCATAGAATCAATAAAAGTTTCAGTGTTATACACAGAAAAAAGTACATAAAGTCACTTATTGGTAGAGTTCACATGTAACTTGGATTAAAAATCTTCATCTGTAAGAAAACAGCCTGTCTATGATCTTCTGTTGAAAATAGCCAGTGTTGTGATGCAGTAGGTTAAGCCGTTGCCTGTAACACCAGCATCATGAATCAGAGCACCAGTTCTGAGTCCCAGGTGCTTCACTTCCAATCCAGCTCCCTGGGAAAGTAGCTGAAGATGCCTAAGTGATTGGCCCTACACCAATGTGGGAGACACAGATATTAGGGCTCCTGGCTTTTGGCTTGGCCCAGCCCCAGATTTTGTAGCCATTTGGGGAATGAATCAGCTGATGGAAGATCTCTCTCTCTTTTTTACTCTGCCTTTCAAGTAAAGAAAATAGTTCTTTAAAAATAAGTAAAAAAATAACATATAAGTAAACAAAAAATATCTTCATCAGCTGAATGCAATTTGCTATGATTGTTAAGTGGTTCTAACTCTTTTCCCTTCCCCATTATCTCTGTTTTTCTTGTCCTCCAGGGAACTGGTGATGGGACCTTATTATATTGGGAAACATCTCAATGACTCTGCTGTTTCTTACTTATTTTAAGTAATTTCTTATTGTCACAGAAAAATGGAAAATTAAGTTTATGGCCTATAATTTTCATCATTCATGTTAAGTATTAAAATATATTGAGAAATAATTAATAAATTAACATTTAAAAAAGAAAATAAGACATATGGAGAATAGCAATAGAATGCTTTAAGAAACATTATGTTCCAGCTCAGATGGTACACTTTCTATCTGGGGATTCCAAATTTTCTGCTTTATAATAATAAAAGGCTTACATATTAGAATTTTATATTATCTTCCTTTTTCAACTGACTTATGAATATTGATGGAGAAAAAGTTTACTTGTCTTCCCTTTTCTTCAGCAAGTTAAGCATCTTAGTTCTCTCAATGATATGTATAAGCAAATACAACCAAGAGCGGCCCAGTGAGTTGTCTTTTCTGTCCTGTTTCCTTTAAGCTTGTTCATGTTACCTCACAATAAAGTATGTAGTGAAGATTTCTTTCTTCTCCTATTTCCAGTAATTGCCACCCTTGCAAAGCTGGAAGGAATACCTAGAGAATCTACAAGATCTTAAAGTGCTTGCTGGTGATTTGTGTGGAAATCTCTATACTAATATTAAGAAATTTACATCAAATATTCTGTTTGTTACATTGTTATTTAAATGAACCAATGGGTTCTGGTTTTTGAAAGATTCACAGAGCATGTTTTATAATGATCGATGCTGCCGGATAATTCTTCATATTGCTTTAAGAACCAGTTTGTGTATTGTATTTTTATTCACAAAGCCTTTATGTGGTAGCAAGAACTCTGGATCAATTTTGCCCAGAGCTATGTGTCAAAGATCAACTCTTTTATTAGTCTGATGTGAATAGGGCTATAATTATAATCCAATGTGATTGATTTATGTGTGACTTTTCATTAATTTATAATTGACTTATTATCTTTTTGGATTGCAATGATCATGTTCAGTATAACTTTGAAATATAAGAGGAGTCTGGTGAAAGATGATAGAATAAATTATATTCTTTTCTCAACTCAAACTATGCCCATTAAAATTCTAGAAAACATTAAGTCTGTCTCCTTCAGTGAATAACATAAGCCATAAAACGCCAGCATTCAGTCAACCGAAAGAGTATGTGAAATTGCCCACTAAGTTCCACATTAGTGTTTGTCGAAAAGGCCACCTCTATTTCAAATACCTTAAAATTAAAACATATGGATAATAAAATTCAAGTTTTTACATTAAATCAATTGCATTTTATTAATTTGTATTACACTAAAGAGAATATAACACAGAATAAGACAGGAGGGAAAAATCCTAGGAAAAGCTTTAATTTTACAACCTACTATATTTAACTCCAAGCTCCTCTGAGTTTCTGGTGACCACAGTATACACAGACACCAGAGATTTTATGGCTCCTCTTTTCCAACAAGAGAAAGTGCATTCACCAATCACAACAAATAACTGTGTTGCTTTGCTTTATTTTGCTTTTTGAAAGATACATAAATAGACCTCCTGTCTACTGACTCACCATCCAAAGGCCTGTAGCAACTGAGACTGGAACTGGGGCTGGGCCAGAGGTGAAGCCAGGAGCCAGGAATGCAATCCAGGTGTCTCACCTCTGTGGCCCCCAGCATCTGTACTATCATGTAGGATCTCTGTCCTTAATGTGCTGTACACTGTGAATTAATACTATAACTAGTACTCCAACAGTATTTTCACTTTGTGTCTCTATGTGAGGGCAAACTGTTGAAATCTTTACGTAATATGTACTAAACTGATCTTCAGTGTATAAAGAGAATGAAATGAATAAAGAAAGTGAAAGAAAATGAAATGAAATGAAATAAAGAAAATGAAAATGAATCTTGATGTGAATGCAAGGGGAGAGGGAGCAGGAAAGGGTAGGGTAGCGGGTGGGAGGGAAGTTATGGGGGAGAGGGAAGCCATTGTAATCCATAAGCTGTATTTTGGAAATTTATATTCTTTAAATAAAAGCTTAAAAAAAAAAGAAATTCAAACCGAGGAAGATTTGACATCATTGTCATCATCATTACTGTCATCATCATTATCATCTCACCAGCTAATATTTTTTTCTGCAATTACAGTACACTTTGTGCTGGTACTGTTTTCACATACATTATCTGATTTTATCATCACACTATTTGTATTTCACAGTGCTAATAGCAGTACCATTTTACAGATACAGCACTGGAGGCTCAGAGATCTTAAATAACTTGCAAATTTTCAGAGAAAACGAGTTTTCCTTGGCTATTTTGGAGTATTGCCTTCCTTGCTATTAAATATTTTCCTTTTATTCATAGTTTTCTCTGAGGTTTTGGAGACTCCTAGAAGGTTACCTGGGTAGACAGCCATACTTGGGCATGAGATGTAGACCCACTCCTCTATTAAGTAATTTCATGAACAGATGGGAGAAGCTAATGACTGAGTCCCAGTTGCATCAAGCAAGATTAAAGACACTGACCAAGACTAAAATTCTCTTTTGTAGACTGTATCATATTACCCATATCCTAGCTCATTTAGTCTCTTAGTGATGCTATTAGTCTTTTAGTCTGTACTGTCGATTGTGTGCTTGTGAGTGTAGATGTGTGTACTGCTCTTGCTGAGGGATGTTTATAAAGTTCATGGAAAAATGGAATTCGAAGATAAACTTGTTTTCATGTAGGCGTTGTGGCCTGGCAGGTTAAATCACTGCTTGGGCTGCCCACATCTCTTATTGGAGTGTCCAGTTCAAGTCACAGTACTTGTAATGCTGCTTTCTGCAAATGCACCGGGGAGGCAGAAATGATTGTCTAAGAACTTGAGTTCCTGTCTCGCACTTGGGAGACCCAAACACAGCTCTTGGTTCTCGGCTTTGGCCTGGGCCAGCCCTGCTGTCATAGGCGTTTAGGAAGTTGTCTCACCCTTACTCTGTCCATCCTTTTCTGCCTCTCTGCCTTTCAGATAAATAAATGAACTTTTATGAAAAATGATAAGCTAATTTTGATGGAAACATCTTTGAAATGCATGCAGCAGCCTTTCATAATACACGTTTTCAATGGAGCTTGTGAAGACCTATTGTGTTTTACCCAATGATGTCACAAATCCCTCTACTGGATCCCAGTTGACTGCTTCACAGATGTCTGTGGGTCTGCTACTTATTAACTGTTGGGGGACCCTTGGGACTTTCCAAAGTTTTGCATGGTGTTTTTTCCATGTCACCTTTGGAATCTTACATTTAGGAACATCTGACTATTTCTGAACAAGTTTCTTTAGCTAAAAGCCAGATTTATGCATGAGCCATTACAAAATTGTAGGGGAATATAGCCACTTGTAATTACTTTTTGGTTTAGAGTTGGGGAAGCTAAAAAGATATCGGTAAGCATAACCTGGGAGTATCCTGTATGTCATTTAATCTTACACTACAAATTTTGGAGCAAAGTGGAGGGTTCAGTTCTCCTCACCTCATATTGCTTTGCGACTTAGCCTTCTTTTTTAATTCGTCTCAATTTCAAGTTCTTGCAGCTGCACAAAATAAAATGAAGTATGGGGACTTGTTGCAAATATGTATATTTCCAATGTTACACTAAGGAGATGTTTATGAGAAACATATCATTTCATATATATTTTTCCTGAAATTGCTTGAACAACGAGTTGCACGTATACACCAAAGGGTTCTTTATAAATGAAGTCATATCCAAAGACCACCTGTTGTTGTCATCACTGAGTAGAGGACATATGTAAAGTGCACTTCTTTGTGAATAAGTCTTTAGCCTAGTAACTCAGGGAGCTGATAATTGAGAACACACTGTCTAAAATAAGCACATATATAAAAATCAATAACAAATATATGCATATGTGTGCACATACATAGTAATCCATATAAATGTCTTAAGAAATTATAAACTACAAATAATATAAATGTCTATACTATGCAAAGGCTTTTAGATATACTACTAGAAGTATATAATCAATTATTTACTTTTTAAAAAAATTTTATTTATTTTTTGAGAGGTAGAGTACAGAAAGTGAGAGGGAGAGACAGAGAGAAAGGTCTTCCATCTGTTGGTTCACTCCCCAAATGGCAGCAATGGCCAGAGCTGGGCCAATCCGAAGCCATCCATCCCACCTTCCTGCTAATACGCTTCTGGGAATCAGTAGATGATGTTTCAAGTACTTGGATCCCTCTCAAGCATGTGGGGAACCCAGAATGAGTTCCTGACTCCTTGACTCAGCCTGGACCAGCCCCAGCTGTTGCAAGCATTTGGGGAGTGAACTAGTGGATGGATGGATGATCTATCTCACTCTGTCCTTCTCTTTCAAATACATAAAGCAATTTAAAAATAGACTGTGACCTTTTTTGTCTTTTTGGACTTTTTTTTGGAGAAGATTTTAAATATGGAAGCAATCATATAATAATGTGGTCATAATATGAAGAACATAATACTCAAAGTACTATATTGTTTTTTATCAGCTTCAAAATAAACAATAGACTTTATTTTTGTCTCACCCATATTGGTGGCATGGACCCAAGTACTTGAACCATAACCTGCTGCTTTCCCAGCCACATTAGCAGGGAGCTGGACTGGAAGCAGAGCAGCCAGGACTCAAACGGACTGTTCGACCTGCTGTGCCACAATATTCATCCCTAGAATTGGGTGTTTTTTTTTTTTTTAATAGTCAAATACCAGCATAGCTGATTTTCACTATAAGTATTTTTTTTTTTTACCATTCTCAATTACATATTTTTTTTTTAGCTTTTATTTAAAGAATATAAATTTCCAAAGTATAGCTTATGGATTCCAATGGCTCCCCCCCTCACAACTTCCCTCCCTCCCGCTACCCTCCCCTCTCCCGCTCCCTCTCCCCTTCTGTTCACATCAAGATTCATTTTCAATTCTCTTTATACACAGAAGATCAGTTTAGAACATATTATGTAAAGATTTCAACAGTTTGCCCTCACATAGAGACACAAACTGAAATTATTGTTGGAGTACTAGTTATAGTATTAATTCACAATGTACAGTACATTAAAGACAGAGATCCTACATGATTTTTTTTAAAGAATTGATTAATTATCTATGCAATTTCCAATTTAACACAAAGATTTTTTAATCATTTGCAATTATCTTTATACACAGAAGATCGATTTAATATTATAGTATGTAAAGATTTCATCAGTTTGCACCCACACAGAAACACAAAGTGAAAAAATACTGTTTCATTACTAGTAATAGCATTATTTCACATTGGATAACACATTAAGGACAGATCCCTCATGAGACGTAAGTACACAGTGACTCCTGAAGTTGATTTAACAATTTGACACTCTTGTTTATGGCGTCAGTAATCTCCCCAGGCTCTAGTCATGAGTTGCCGAGGCTATGGAAGCATTTAGGGTTCGCCGACTTCGATCTTAATCCGACAGGGTCATAGTCAAAGTGGAAGTTCTCTCCTCCCTTCAGAGAAAGGTACCTCCTTCTCTGATGGCCCCGTTCTTTCCACTGGGATCTCACTCACAGAGATCTTTCATTTAGGTCTTCATTTTTTTTTGTTTTTCACAGTGTCTTAGCTTTCCATGCCTAAACTATTCTCATGGGCTCTTGAGCCAGATCCGAATGCCTTAAGGGCTGATTCTGAGGCCAGAGTGCTATTTAGGACATCTGCCATTCTATGAGTCTGCTGTGTATCTTGCTTCCCATGTTGGATCATTCTCTCCCTTTTTCATTCTATCAGCTGTATTAGCAGACACTAGTCTTGTTTGTGTGAACCATTTTACTCTTAGACCTATCAGTGTGATCAATTGTGAGCTGAAATTGATCACCTGGACTAGTGAGATGGCCTTGGTACATGCCACCTTGATGGGAATGTATTGGAATCCCCTGGCACACTTCTAACTCTATCATTTGGGGCAGTTCCGATTGAGCATGTCCCAAATTGTACATCTCCTCCCTCTCTTATTCCCACTCTTATATTTCACAGGGATCACTTTTCATTTAAAATTTAAACACCTACGGCTAATTGTGTGTTAGTTGCCAGATTCAACCCATAGTACTAGAACGAATACAAACAACAAGGGGAGATACTAAAATGGGTAAAGATTTAGATTGTACATCAACAGTTCAGACAGGAGCTGATCATGTCTTATTTTCTCATAGTGTTCATTTCGTTTCAACAGGTTTCCTCTTTGGTGCTCAGTTAATCATCACCAATCAGGGAAAACAAATGATATTTGTCTCTTTGGGACTGGCTTAATTCACTCAGCATGATGTTTTCCAGATCCCTCCATTTTGGTGCAAATGATCGGATTTCATTGTTTTTGACTGCTGTATAGTATTCTGTAGAGTACATGTCCCATAATTTCCTAATCCAGTCTACTGTTGATGGGCATTTGAGTTGGTTCCAGGTCTTAGCTATTGTGAACTGAGCTGCAATAAACATTAGTGTGCAGACAGCTTTTTGGTTTTCCAATTTAATTTCCTTTGGGTAAAGAATTGGGTGTTTTGACTATATCTGCTATGTACATCATCTTGCCTTAAACCTTATCAAACCATGACCTTATCCAAACTGGTACATTCTAGAAATACCCTCAAAGAGAAGAAAAACATTAGGAGTCAAGCTAAGAGTTGCACCCAGGAAGATGCTTGGAAACTGTAACAGTGATTGAGGATTGATTTCCTGAATCTGTAGGCAAGGGTGCTTTCAATTGGAGTTGATTTTGCTACTGCAGAAAACAATGTCTCTGATTAGATGTGAAGCTCCCTGTCTTAACAGAAGAACATTCAAGACATGGGGATATGACGGTGGTCATAATCCAACCTTTAAGAGAAATAACTAGTGGCTTTGAGCTAAGAAATTATAACTGAAAATTACAAATGGGGAGAAATGTAAAGCTTTTGCGGTCAAATCAGAAGCCTTAGTACTTCTGTGTGGATCTTTCTTACCCTCTTGGCTTTTCCTTTGAGATGATGTTGCTCTACTCTTCTCTCCCTTGGAAATCCACATGTATGGAGAGCTAAAAGGACAAGGATCTTGTGGGGAACCGCAGGCCGGCCACCTGTGGGGACCTCCTCATTGCACTGCCTCATCCTGCGGAGCAGAACAAGGTCAAGGAAATGAGATGAGACACACCTTGACCTGATGAGATGAGACACACCTTGACCTGAAAGGATTTGCAAACAACCTGATGAGATGAGATGCACCTTGACCTGAGACTATGCGTGCCCTTTGATTTGATTGATGGACTACTCGCCCTAGCCCAGGGGGACGGGGGATGGATAAAAGACTGTGTTAGGGGCGGGAACGCGGAGCAGCCCCTTCAATCTTTCTCTTGGCTGCTTCCCTCTCTCTCTCTCCTTCTATCACTAAAAATAAAAGTTCCTCAAGAACTGATCAACAGCGGTCCTGTCGTGACTCCGTGGGTTGGACCTTTGCTGGCAAGACTTTTGTTGGCGAGGGTTCCCCACAGATCTCTTCTCATGGATAGCTGCTACCTAGTATTTTCCCCACTCCCCACTAGGAAGATAAATAGGAAGTAGGTAACATGTGGAAGAATGTGAGTTTGCAGAGGACAACTCTTTGTACACTTCAGGTAGCTGATTGGGAATTGATTTTTTGTCCTTATAAAACAACTCTTGGGCTAAGCTGGCAGTTTGTGACATAGCATGCCAGGTATCCTCAGAGCCATAGGATCAACATTCTCTGTCTTCCTAGAAGATTCAGAGGTAGGAAAAATCATTCCTATGAAAACACTTATGGTAAAATTTTAACCGAAAATTTGAAATTTACAGAAGCTTTAAAAACAAAAACAAGGCTTCCAGAAACTTTCATGAATTTAATGTCATGTATTCGGTCCTAATTCTAGATGATGGTGCTAGGGCGGGGCTGAGCATTAAGGAGAGATGGGAGAATGCTTAAAGGGCTTTGCCTTGTGTCAATAAACAGTGCACATTTGTTTATAGCGTGTGCTCTTTAAACATTCTTTATAAGAAACCAGAGTCCTTGTCATTGCTGGGACAAAGTACTCTCCCTGATCTCCACTACTGGGAATAAAAATTGCAGATGTAATGATACTGGGTAAAATTAAGAACACAGCACAAATCAAAATAACGCATAGCATATTTAATATTTTTTGTTTTCATTTTGGACTTGTTAATTTATCTCAGAGAAAATATTCTTTAATATTTAGCAAGATCTGTGAAGGTATGTACACAGGTATGTGTATTTCTCTACAACTTTGTTTAACCAGATCTTTTTTTCAAGAAAATTAGTTTTTTGTCCTTCATGATGGATTCTGCAATTGAGTTACAGCATATAATAGACTTTTACTGTAAATAAACATTGGAATTGGGTGTCTATAACAATTTATAGTTCACATGAGATATGCACACTGTCTTCTTTTTAACTGATCCTTCTCCATGAAAATTTATATGAAACTTGTGGAAATGGAAAATTAAGAAAACTTCATTTAACAAACAGATGCCTAAATTGCATTTTTTTGCTCTTAGAATTTTTATAATTCTATAAATGTTTACATATGCACAAGATACAGGAAATTCTCAAAAGGTTAAGAATTTGTTTAGACTGGTCTAATTGGTTTATTGGCTTAACTACAAGAGCTTTTGAAAACAAACGTGGAACATCTTAATGATAAATGAACGTTTAAGTAAAACGGAGACACTAGTAAGTGAATTTGACTAGTGTCTCCATGCTAAACAGACAAAAGGTACAAATATTATTAGACATTAAGAATATTGTGTAATGTGAAAGATTGATTTGTATTTCTTACGACTAGATACTTTCCAATACAGATTCTTCTCACTTCTTTTTTCATGTTCATTGCTACTCAATGCTTCCCTCCCCAAGTCTTCTGCTCTTCTGCCTTACTGATTAGTCAAATATTTCCTACTATATCAGTTGGATCATGCTCAGCCCAGTGCTAGGCCCTGTTCCTCACCATTTCAGGCCCAAGCAATTTGTGTTTTCAAATGTAAAGTAATTTTCTCTTTACATATTTCTTAGCTCTGTCTTTTCTTTTTGTACTTCTGTTCTTGAGGTAACGTTCTAGGGACCAGAATTGTGGTGCAGTGAGTTAAGCCCCTGATCCTTTGCAACACCAACATCCCTACTTTGAGTCCAGGCTGCTCCACTTCTGATCCAGCTCCCTGCTAACGAACCTGGGAGAGCAGCAGTAGATGGTCCAAGTCCTTGGATAGCTGCCTTCCATGTGGAAGACCTGGATGGAGATCCTGGCTTCTTCTGGGTTTGGCCTGTCCTGGCCTTGGTCATTGCAGCTCTTTGGTGAGTGAACCAGCAGTCGGAAGATCTTTTGTTCTCTTTCTTCTTTTCTTTTTCCGTCAGTTTATCTTTCAAATAAATAAATCTTTAAAAAACAGACACTGCGTTAGTTTTCCTTTTACTTCAGCTAAGACTCTTTTAAAATTCTTATGTAAAATGATAGATTTAGGCTTTCCATAATTAATACAAGCTCTCTTTATTTACATAGCATTGTACAGTATAATCATGAATTTCTTGTAACTTATAATCAGTAATGGATTCAGAGTGGACTTCAAACAAAGAAATTATCCTAATTGTCAATGGAAATGTAAGACTGAGGATTTGCTAAAAGTGCTTACCTGATAACAGATGTTGTCTGTAGCTTCTTGTGTGCTCACTTGAACATCTCATTCGATTGATGTGTACTTTGAGACTGCCTTACTAGAAAAAAGTGCTAAGAATTTTGAATTCTCAGAGGATGAATATGTTTTATAAGATGTGAACACAGGGGACCTTCAAAAAGTTTGTGGAAAATTAAAATAAAATATCCATTTATGTTGGTATAAAATTTTTAGAAATCCATGCACAGCGTTTTTCCTAATCTGCATTTTGCTTGAACTTTTAAAAAAATCCATACAATTTTTGAAGTAACTTCAAGATAATTTGTAAAGTAAACTCAAGATAATTTATACACAAGGAATGCATAAAATAAAACTATGAAAGTAACCTGATGTTTTTAAAATAAAATCTTTAAAAATGTTGGATATCAGTCCCTTAATATTTATACCATTTTCCAGTGAACTGTTAGTGTAATAAACATAAGGAAATACTCAGATGAGTAGAAAAGTTAACCTAAACCCTTTTATTTTTCATTCATACATGTAGTAGCCTAGCACAGATTTTATCTACTAGGCTCTTTCAAGGAACCTAAATATACTAAAAATTAGGAAACACAAATGGGAGATGGGTTTTCCATCTTCATAACTTCTGTTGTTCAATAGCAATTTAATTGAATTTAGAAAATAGTATTTTAAGTTTATAAAATTACTACTCATGGGGTCAGTGCTGTGATGTAGCCAGTACAGTCACTACCTGCAATGCCTGCATCCAGCATGGGTGCCAGTTTGCATGCTGACTGCTGCACTTCTGATCCAGCTCTCAGCTAATGACCTAGGAAAAGCAGCGGAAGACGGCCTGCATCTTTGGGACCCTGAAACACATGTGGGTAACCTGGGTGAAACCCCAGGATCCTGGCTTCAGCTTGGCCCAGCCCTGGCCTTTGCAGCCATCTGGGGAGTGAACCAGAGGATGGAAGATCTCTCTGTGTTTCTCTTCTCTCTGTAACTCTGACTTTCAAAATAAATAAAATAAATCTTTTAGACTAAGCACACAATCATAACAGAAGTGGACAGATACTAGGTCAAATGCAACTGTGAGATGAAATATTTATTTACTAACTTCAAAAAGACCTAAATGACTTAGTTAAGACATCCACGAACACACATTCTTAAACATTTCAGTGTGAATAAGGCCAAGGTATCTAAGTGCTCACTGCACAGTTTGACACATTTAAACACTGCACACTCGCCTAAACCCTCTAGGTGTTAACTGTTAAGTTCATGGTTTCAGTTCATTGGGTCAGTGCACATCCCCTTCATGGCTCTTTTAAACAGAAGTGTATTGCAGTTGTTTACCTTTTGTGAATTATACAGTTTTTCAAATATGCACATTCTCTAGAGTATGCAAAGTGGTATGTTTTTGTCAATATTGGAAATGTTTATAGACATGCACAAAGTATAGTTAATAAAACTACATCCACTCCCACTGATATAAAAACCTGATAAATAAGTACTTCTCACTTTTGTTTATAGCTAAATTCCATCAATTAGAAATAGATTTTCTGTACAGGACGGTAGATGCTTAACAAGTATTTGTTAATGAAAACAGAGAACATGTGTCCTGTTGTTTATAAATAGGAAGGGCTGGACAGGCCTGTTCTTTGTCCTGGCACCTGGTTCTTCTCCACCTAGGGAACCCTATGAAGCTTGGCAAAGAGTATGTTTCAGATTCCAATATGTCCTGTCTGAATTATTGTGCAATACTTAACTCTATGGCTGTGATTCACAAACGCTAAGCTCCCCTTTTAAAGCCCTGGTTTTCTCATGTATAAAATCAAGAAAGTGCACTTAACTCTGAGGATGATTAAAAGTAAAACATGTATAAATTATGCGAAATAGCAGGTGGCATGAACTAGATCAATAAATCTTATTTTTCCTTCAATTATGGAAGTACCTTGGGTACTGCCCCCACCCTCCATGTCTGTTTTCCTTGCTCCTACCAAGCTGTTTTTCCTTTGTTGATCTGTTCTGTGACTACTCTGGAAAGTGATCTGATCAGCTGATGAAATTAAACTATCAATAGACACTAGATTATAATTTCAAGCATGATTAGTTATCTTTAAAGGATATTCTTGAGGACTTGAAAGTCTTAGCACAATAGAACAAGGATGAAATGATAAACTTTTAGATATAACAGCAAGACACTTAACATGATAATTTTAACTTCCAAAAGGCAGAGTCATCTCATATGTTGACCTACGCTCAATATTAAGCTGGTGATTAGAATGAACATTCTGAAACGTTCTGGGATTTTTTTTCTCACTTAAGCTCTGATAATGAACTTGCGGTACTTAATTATCTGACTAGATAAGAAAGTGGATTCATGGGTCAGTATTGACAGACTTCTCTCTCTGGAATCTCAGTACATCACAGGGAAACGGAAGCAAGAAACAAGCATGTGGCTATGATAACAGTTAAGGAATGTTCTAGTTACAGCTTTGAGAGTTGCTGGTAGATCAGGAGTACTGGATGTAAAGTCCTGGTGATGTCAAAAAATAACAGATGTTCTGTGCGTAGGTCAAGGATTTCCTAGAGGTCTTGGAAAAGATGTGTGAGAATTCCACTGATTTAAAACTGCCTTTGATTATGACACCAATCCATGGATTTTTCCCATGCACAGAATTGTGCAATCTGCATGTTATAAATCTTTACTAATAATGAATGTGACTATATAAATCGTACATTAATAATGAATAACGTCACAGTTATCTGTCAATTGAGCTGCTTAAATTAAATAACACCGACAAGAGGGTCCCATTCTATTCTGGCTCCTAAAAGCATCATCTGACTTGAGCCACATTCTGTTGTATCTGCAAGGGTTCATAGTGAGAGCCTGAGCTCCCTGTGTATGGTCAGCCGAGGGCTTTGGTCGTATCTTGATATCCTGAGAATCCCCCATGGCTGGGGAAAGTGGAATCTCCAGGGAAGTTAAAGGAAATTTGTGATCATGGTATGAACATGAATAGGTCATGAACATTTCCAACTGCTGCCAATCTGTGTTGGCAACATGTACAGTTCAAGGCTCTCTGGAAGACCCTGAAGATAGCAAGATGAATGAGAAAAGCAATTCTCCCTTACAGGACACATGCATTTTTTTGGAAATAATTAATCATGGAAAAATGTTGTAAGAGCTACAAAATGTGAATGCATGTATTGTGGTTTACAACAATAGAGAATATTGGCTTCTGAGCAGGGAGAAAGGTAGGGTCAAGGGATACTTCAGTGTTTCATAGACGCTGAGTAAGCATTTTCTTACTAGGATTAAAAAATAGTAAGCTTACTGGGACTTGTTCTGAGCCTTGCTCATCTTTCCAGCTTGGTCTCTTGGCTTTCGTCTTCCAGTACAAATTAATTGACTTCATAGACTGCGTGGAAAAAGTGCAGATAAAATATGTTAATTTTGGTACAAAAAATCTGAAATGTATGTGCAGAGTTTTTGAAGTCCACTCAAATACATGGATTTTAGCTTTTTGTATCTCTTTTGACAGGCAGAGTGGACAGTGAGAGAGATAGAGAGGAAGGTCTTCCTTTTCCGTTGGTTTACCCCCCAGTGGTGACTGAAGCCAGGAGCCAGTTGCTTCTCCTGGTCTCCCATGTGGGTGCAGGGCCCAAGCACTTGGGCCATCCTCCACTGCACTCCTGGGCCACAGCAGAGAGCTGGCCTGGAAGAGGAGCAACCGTGACAGAATCTGGTGCCCCGACGGGGACTAGAACCCTGGGTGCCGGCACCGCAGGCGGAGGATTAGCCTAGTAAGCCACGGCGCTGGCCCTTGTCTTTAACTCTACTTTCCACAAGAGTTTTGAAGTTTCCTTGTACTATGTTATTAAAATGCTATGCTTCATAAATGTCCTTGTACATAGTTAGGGGAGACCTTTACTGGTATCTGGACCCTTCAGTGGAGCTTCCTTCCAGTAATATGGCAGTCGTCAGGAATAGGATTTTACTCCGGAGTTGAGACAAAGGTCTTCTCTAACTGCATGCAGGAGAGATTCAGATGTTTAAAGATCTAGTGAGCCACCCTAACGTACTTTCCCTTCATATTATAAAGAGCAATAAAGAATTTTGAGCAGGGAAAAACATGAGTGGATTTCAATTTTATGAATAGTACCTCTGGCCATGTAAAAAACAAGATATAGGTAGGCACGATGGAAGACAGGGAAAGCAGTTTGCTGCATCAAATTGGACCAAAAGTTATGGAGTTCAGCTTAGCATAGTGATTGCAGAATCGGACTGGGTTCACTTCACTCTTTGGATGGGAAATGGCACATCCAGCTACAACTTGGGCTTTGTTAAAGAAGGAAGGGAAGATGATTGCAGAATCGGACTGGGCTCACTTCACTCTTTGGATGGGAAATGGCACATCCAGCTACAACTTGGGCTTTGTTAAAGAAGGAAGGGAAGATGATTGCAGAATCGGACTGGGCTCACTTCACTCTTTGGATGGGAAATGGCACATCCAGCTACAACTTGGGCTTTGTTAAAGAAGGAAGGGAAGAATATTGGAGCTGCAAGTCACATTCTCTGCCATTGTCAACAAGGACTAGTCAATGACACCAAACGGTTTCCATCAATTCCTCTCGTGGTTCTGGCCTCTCCTAAGCTCATGGTCTGGCCCAATGTGACAACATTTACATTGGAGTGCTACACGACAGTAATTCCAGTGTTTTTAAACTTTGGGTTTGAGAGTTTGTCTTGGCAGATTTCCCTCGTTTTGGGTTTGGTTTGTTTGGCCGGAGAGTGGCATATTCAGACAGGCTTAAATACCAGCCCTTGCACATACAGTCTTGGGCTTTTCAGATTCTGTAGTTCAACAGACCAGTGATCCGAGGTAGACAGCCCTGAAGTACACATGGGACGTGGTGGCGAGATGTGGAAGTTAAGTCATGGAGGCAGACTTGTTGGCTGCCTCCCTACAGAGGGCTAGGAAGAAAGTTGCATGTGGAGTCGGGAAACTTGGTCCAGACTCGACTCTGCCACTTGCTCATTTCTTTCCCATGGGGAAAATACATCAAATTTTGTTTTTGAGTAAATTATAGAATAGTTCAATGTCAGACGAACTTCCTATAAGCAATTACCTATCCATTTCTTTCTCATCTCTATTTGAGTATCCAAAATACTTTCACAAACAAAGCTGATTCCTGTTCTGTGCCTGCACCTGCTTATCTTCTTGTCTTGAATAAAACATTCTTGTTGATAGTTTAAAATATATGTCTGGATATTTTTAACTATAAGAGGACATTACTGGCTTAAATAAAACTGTTACTGGCATTTGATAGCTTAATGAATCTTTATTTTTCCTGGAACAAAAACATCGATGTTGTAAAGGAAATGATTATAAATGTTCCATTAAAAGAAAATCCAGTAATCAGAGAGAATCTAGACTTGAGAGAGGTACATATGTGTTAGAGGACTGAGGGTACAGAATGTAATTCAGAGGACAGTGATCCGTGATAAAAGGAACAACTGACAGCTGTCATCGGGCCATCTCTGTGGGCCATTCATGTCTACATCTCATAATGAACTCTGATAGTAAGACCACTGCTGTCTCTGAGCCTGCACAACTCCTTCTTAAGGTGAGAAGAAACTTGTCCATCTCATTTCTGTGGGTTGTGAGGAGTGAATGAAACAATGGAATTAAAGGGGCATTGGATGTTTAAAGCACAATACAAATGCTTATTACGATGATTCTCAGTGCAGGAGTCGAAGATTTTCCACTAGTTACAAGGGCTCTGTAGAGGCTTTTGGAAACTCTTTCAGGAAACACAGTTTTCAGTGCACACACAGAAACTGGAGTTTTGACTCTTGATGATACAAATGGGTAACCTTGCTTCAAATGCCCAAGGAAAGCCATCCATCTCACTAAGGGACTGGTATAATGACACCATAAAACACACTTGCAGATGGGTCTAGGGAGAAATATTAAACTTAAAATGGACAAGGAAAATTACCTATTGCAGCATAAAAATTGCCACTGATGATATTGATCCAACGAAGATTAGGAAGAAAAATACCCGAAATATACGCATAGGGGTGTATATAGTTTTTTCCTCTCGTGACAGAGGTTTGAAAGAAAGCAAAATATGTAGCATTTGACATTCAGAATAACCCTGGACTACAAATGTGATCTTACTCCCAGAACAGTGTTTGTATTAGAATGATTTAATTATGCTTTTAATGCTAAGAGTTATGTTGTTCATGTGATAGACCATCTATCTACATAAGAAGAGAAGCTGTTTGATCATGTAAGTAATCCTCAGAAAAGAAACAATTTTTTTCTCTTAAAATTCTTCACATACTAGGTAGGCGCAATTCAAATATGCATGCTGGAGTTTTTTATAGGAGTAACAGTTTTTTTTTTTAAAACTATAATAGGAAATATAATGGCATCAAAAAGTTCATAGAAAATGCAATTAAAAGATAAGTTTATTTCAGTGCAAAATTTATTGAGATCTATGCAGTTTTTTCATAATATACATTTTCTGGGAACTTGTTGATGAACTCTTCATTTCTTTATAGACATTGTCTCATTTTATTCCAAAAAGAAACAAAGTAGATACTACATTCAGACTTCCTTACAAGGTCAATGGAATCACAGATAGTTACACAGCCAGTACCTGGTCCAGCCAGGACAGATCATGTACCTGTCTGATACCCCCTGTTCTCAATACATTTGTAATATTAAATGGTCACTATTATCTCAGAGATTTTTTCTTATCATCTATAATAAAGGACCAACTTTTTTTTTTTTGTAATTTCCAGATAATGGAGGACTTTTGTGAAACATTACAAATACTATGGTGATGTCAGATTTCTATAAAATTTTTTAAATGCCCACTCTTACTTTCTCCATTCATCGGTGTGTAATTCATTGTGTTCCAGCTTTATGGAGGTGTAACTGACAGGTGAAACTATGTATACATAATGAAGGTATGTAGCTCAATGTTTTGGTATATGTCTACATTGTTAAATGATTACTACCATGCAACCACTTAACATATCATACCTTGTAAGTTATTTTTTGGGGTATGTTAAGAATGCCTAAGTTCTCTCAGCAAATTTCAAATATGAAATACATTAGTATTAACAATAGTCACCATGCTATACATTAGGTCTGTAGAACTTATTCATCTTATAAGTGAAAGATTTTCCCCAAGCTCTGATTCCTGATAAACACTCTTCTACTGTTTCTGTGAGTCTTTACATTCCAGGTGCAAGTGGCACTTAGTATCTGTGTTTCTCTGTCTGGCTTATTTCATGAAGTTTTACACTCTGCAGATTCATTCATGTTGTGGCAGTGGCAGAAGGCAGAATTCCCTTCCTTTGTTAAGACTGAATAATATTCCACTATGTATGTGTGTGTATGTGTGTGTTCATGGACATTTAGGGTGTTCCCTATTATAAGGAAACAGACAGAATAGAGAGGAAATAGGATATGAACTCACAGCCCAAATGATTTTATTCAAGGGAAAATAAGTTCTCAGAGGTGGCTAACTGCCACCATGCACAGAGGGTAAGAATTTACCTGGCAGAGAGTAAGAATTTAGTTACTGGCTGGGTTTATATAGCTTAAGCCAAGTAAGGGCCACTGGAAGGGGCAGAGCTGAGCTATCTTTTTTCTGGCTTTTCAAACTTCTGCAGGGTCAATAAGTAGGAAAAGAATGCAGAGGGTGGGATGGAGGAGAATACAGGATGTGGGATCCCTCAGGCCTAAGAATTCAGGGCCTAGGGAGTTCCCTGGGGAACCAGGTAGGCTCTCAGGCAAGGAGCCAAAATGGCTCTGAGACCTATGTCCTTGCTCAGTCACCTATCTTGAGTACTGTAAATAATACTACAATGAACATAGCAATGCACATATCTATAGCCATAGTAACTTTACTTCCCGTGAACACATAACCAGAAGTGGAATTGCTGAATCATACAGTATTCCTAGTTTTAATTTTTTGAGACAACTCAGTGCTGTTTTCCATAACGCTTGTCACAAATTACAGTCCCATCAATGGTGTTTAAGCATTCCCTTTTCTTTACATCCCCACCAACACTTGTTATCTTTTGACTTTTTGCTACCAGCAGCCCAATAGGTAAGAGATGACATCCATCTGTGGTTTTACTTTGCATTTCTTCTTGAATAGTGATGTTGAGCACTTGTGCACATACCTGCTGACCACCTGTGTGTCTTCTATGGAAACATGTTATTCAAGTCCTTTGCCCATTTTTAAAAAAATACTACATTCTTTTCCTGTTGAGATATATAGTTTCCATATACATTTTGGATATTTAGTCCTTACTTGATATATAAGCACAGTTAGCAGATTTTTCTTCCATTGTTTAGGTTAACGTTTTATTTTCTTGATCATTTCATTTTCTGGGGAGAATTTTTTTAGTTTAATGTAATCTTATTTGTTTAACTTTGTTTTTGTTAGCTGTGCCTTGGGGTCATATCGCAAAAAATCATTGCCAAGGCCAATTGTCACGGAGCCTTTTCCATGTTTTCCTGTCTCAGCACTTGCATTTAATACTTTAATTCATTTTGAGTTGATTTTTATAGATGGGGTAAAATAAGAGTCCAATTTCTCTTCTTTCTTTTTTGTTGCATAACAATACTCAATTTTACTAATGCCAGTAATTTAAATTTTCTAAATCTCGATTGTTTTGTGATTTTCCGTTTGATTTCTTGTTTGATCTAATGATTGCTTAGAAGCATGATGTGAATTTTTTCCAGTTTTCTTTCTGCTATTGAGTAGTGTTTTCAAATCATTGTGATTAGAAAAGAGGCTCAAAGTGATGCCAATCTTAAATTTGTTAAGACTTGTTTTATGACCCAACATATGATCTTTCCTGGAGAATGTTCTTCATGCACTTGAAAAGAGTGTGTATTCTGCAGCTGTTGAATGGAATGTTGTGTGTATGTTTGTTAGGTCCATTTGGTCTGAAGTATCCTGACTTAGTCATTTATTTAAAGTATCCTTGTAAATGCCAATGATTCATTATTGATTTTCTTTCTGGATGGTGTATCCATTGTTGAAACTGAAAATATGGAATATCCCACCAGTATTGTGTTGCTATCTATTTGGCCCTGTGAATCTGTTAACATTTGCTTTATATATTTATATACTCTGATGTTGGCTATAGACACATTTCTAACTTTTTTTGTACATAGACTCCTTTATCATTATAAACTTCTTTGTTTCCTGTTACAGTTTTTGACTTTAAAACTATTTTGTCTGATGTAAATATAGCTGTTTCTTCAAATTGAAGTGAGTTCCTTTTAGTCAACATGTAATTACATTTTGGTTATTAAAAATACACATTCAACTACCCTATGTCTTTTAAGAACTTAGTCTATTCATATTTGAAATAGTTCTGATAGGTAGGACTCATTGTTGACCTTTTGCTAACTGCTTTCTGACAGTTGTGTGGCCTCCTTTCAGACTTGATTTTCTGCAGTGGTATGCTTTGACTCCATTCACTTCATTGTATTTACCTACTGTCACTTTTTTGCTTTGTGATTACCACTGGCCTTACCTGAAGCATTTACTATTTATTCCTCAAAATTTTATATTTTTATAAAGGGAACAAATTTCTTGTATTTTATATATACAGATTTAAGAGCACAATAATACTTTTCCACCCTACCCCCTTCTGTCACTCCCACACTTTCTCCTCCCTCTTTTCTTATTTTTCGTTAATTTTTATAATGACATACAATTTGTTTGATAATCACAAGCTTAACCTTTCACTAAATAAAGAATTCAACAAGCAGAAAACAGAAAAACCATTGTTCCTCAGGCGTATAGACAGGGGCTATAAACAATAATCAAATCTCACAATGTCAATTTCACTCTCATGCATTACTTCTTTTTTTACACTGTATGTTAGCACATCAGGGAAACATTTCTCTTTTTGGGACTGGCTCATTTCACTAAGTAAATTGGAGACAGTAATACTCTTATTTTCTTTCTGTTCTCATTGCGATTGGATAGTAACTGTTTGCAGACAGGTTCTGCTCTCCTTTAAATAGTATGAGTACAAATCCCAACCTTGGGTTTCCTAGACTTTGTTTTCTAGAAGTCCCAAATGTGATTGAATTCAGCTATGAAGAATTTTTCCTCCAGGAACATGATTATATCCATTCTTTGTGATAAGCAATATAAAATCTAATATAATTTGAGAGCACTAGCAAGTTCTATTATCATGGCTCCAACCACAATTCTGCCAAGGAAATTCTCTTGGCTGACTTTGTAGATCATGTATTGTAAATACAATAGTTTATTTTCAAAAACCCATTTTTGCTAAGATATGTTTTTGGTTATTATCCAAGATGCATGGTGGTGGTTTTAGGGTTTGTGGCATTATTCGTGATAGGAATAGGAAGAATTGTTTAAGAATTATATTATGTCATAGTTATGTTTCTTTGTTGATCTTATCATTTGCTCTTCCTTTGGATAATTTTATCAGAGCCTAAAATTTCACATGGATACCCCTTCATATGGAATAGGCATTAAGACAACTTGGAATCTCTTTAGATGTATTTTTATGGAGCCACTCTCATATGAAAGGTTGTCAAAGTGTTCATGGAAAATGAATATTCCGAAGAGTCCAAATTTAAGCTAGTACAGATCCACTCTGCAAGCTTTTATTTTGTATTGGGTAAGTATTTAAAAAGAAAAATTGTGCTGTTTTTCATCAAATATGTTGGCTAAGAGAAGGTTGTGATTTATCTTCCTATATCAGAATTGACAACCTTATATGGCCACAGAGGGGCATGTAGATAATTCAAAAGGATGCAGACATCTAGGCATAAAATAAAAGAGCCTCATAGGGCTTTTGGGAAAATGGAAGGCTTTTACCCAATATAAAGATGTTCACATTCAATATTCGAAAGGTTTTCCATGAAGCAAAAAGAAAAGGTATCTAGGCAGGTTTGGCTAATGGCCCTAGTGTTTTCATTTTCTGCACATAGTGGCAAGATGGATTTTTCAAAGCTTTAAAATTTAATACAATCAAATTGTCAACAAGTTTCATCTAACGTACAAATGTTTTTATATGATTTATAAGCTGTTTATAACCCCATATCCTTCTAGCTTTGAACATTGTAATTATGAAAGGAGAGAAAATATAAAATAAGAAGAAAATTATGAAGAGATTGACAGACTAAATTGTAGAGTCAGGACCAGGTAGGTTTTGGCCCAGCTAAACTGAATAGTTGGGTTTTCATGGTGGTGAGATGGGGTGGAGTCCCTGGGGAAGGGGTTGGCAAAGGAGGTGGAAACTGATTAAAGAAATGCTTCTACTCATGGTTAACATTTGGTGAAATTTTACTATGGGCCATGCACTTAACTAGACACCTTCATTTGGGGTGCTTTCAATAACTTTATTAATCAGTTATTCCCAGTGCTTCATGAGATACACTGAATTTTCCCAAATACACAATCATGTGTCACTTAACAAAGGGAGTACATGCTGAGGCTTGGGTCATTAGGCAATTTCATCCTTGTGGCAACATCGAATGCTGTGCTTTCCTGAACCTAGATAGCATAGCCCACGCACTACACACCTAATTTATATTATGTTTTTATGGAGCCACTCTCATATGAAAGGTTGTCAAAGTGTTCATGGAAAATGAATATTATATATATATATATATATATATATATATATATATATAAAGCTTTTATTTAAAGAATATAAATTTCCAAAATACAGCTTATGGATTACAATGGCTCCCCCCCCCCATAACTGCCCGCTACCCTCCCCTTTCCCGCTCCCTCTCCCCTTGCATTCACATCAAGATTCATTTTCAATTCTCTTTATACACAGAAGATCAGTTTAGTATATATTACATAAAGATTTCAACAGTTTACCCTCACATAGAGACACAAAGTGAGAATACAGTTGGAGTACTAGTTATAGTATTAATTCACAATGCACAGCACATTAAGGACAGAGATCCTACATGATTTTTTTTTAAAGAATTGAATAATTATATATGCAATTTCAAATTTAACACCAAGATTTTTTTAATCATTTTCAACTATCTTTATATATAGAAGATCGATTCAGTATATACTATAAAAACAACTATGAGTGGATTTCAAAAAATTTTTGCATCAAAATTATTTTCTCAATCCATGAACTTTCTGAAATACACTTGTATATATCATCCAGGCATTCAGACAATATGTTAATTTAGATTAATTAATTTAGAGCAAGAGCAAGCGAGAGAGAGAGAGAGAGAGAGAGAGAGAGATTCCATCTGCTGGTTCACTCCCCAAATGGCCACAATGGCCAGGGCTTGACCAGGCTGAAGCCAGGAGCCAGGAACCTCCTCTGAGTCTCCCGTGCAGGCACAAGGGTCCAAGCACTGGAGCCATCCACCATTGCTCTCTCAGGCACAGTAGCAGTTAGCTGATTCAGAAGTGGAGCAGCCAGGACATGAACCGGCAACCATATGGGATGCCAACATAACAGATAGAGGCTTAACCCACTATACTACAGTGTGGACTCTGTATAGATTCTTTTGTACATGTTTACTTTTCATATTTTCATGTATAATTCATAATTTTTATAGGAAACATTGATGGTAGAAGAGATGTTATTCATTTTGAATGTTCCTATTTGCTTAGATAATGACTTATTTTGTGTCTATCTCCCTAGTAGTTTTCCTCCTCAAGGACCAGGATTATTTCTTCCTTCTCCTTGGATCTTCTCTTTGGCCAAGTAGACTGTAAGTGTCATGTAGGTAGAAGGTTTCCCTGCATAGTTCATTGGCTTAACACTAACATCATGGTGGATTCTCAATAAATATTTTCAGATGAGTAAGTGAATGAATGAAATTTTACCTATTTTGCAGGTGGGAAACTGAAATCTTTAGTAACCTGGTTAGAATCACAGACTCATGCTCAATTAGATGTGCCCAAATGATGGAGTTAGAATCATGCCAGGGGATTCCAATACAATCCCATCAAGGTGGCATGTACCAAGGACATCTCACTAGTCCAAGTGATCAATTTCAGTTCACAATTGATCACACTGATAGGTCTAAGAGTCAAAGGGATCACACAAACAACACTAGTGTCTGCTAATACTAACTAATAGAATCAAAAAGGGAGAGAATGATCCAAAATGGAAAGCTGGAGACACAGCAGACTCAGAGAATGGCAGATGTCCTAAATAGCACTCTGGCCTCAGAATCAGCCTTTAAGGCATTCGGATCTGGCTCAAGAGCCCATGAGAATATTTTAGGCATGGAAAGCCAAGACACTCTGGAAAAAAAAGAAGACCTAAATGAAAGATCTCTGTGAGTGAGATCCCAGTGGAAAGAATGGGCCATCAAAGAAGGAGGTACTTTTCTCTGAAGGGAGGAGAGAACCTCCACTTTGACTATGACCTTGTCAGAGTAAGATCGAAGTCGGCGAACCCTAAAGGCTTCCATAGCCTCGGCAACTCATGACTAAAGCCTAGGGAGATTACTGACGCCAGAAACAAGAGTGTCAAATTGTTAAATCAACTTCAGGAGTCACCGTGTACTTACGTCTCATGTGGGATCTGTCCTTAATGTGTTGTCCAATGTGAAGTAATGCTATAACTAGTACTGAAACAGTATTTTTACACTTTGTGTTTCTGTGTGGGTGCAAACTGATGAACTCTTTACTTAGTATATACTGAATCGATCTTCTGTATATAAAGATAAATAAAAATGAAAAAAAAACTTGGTGTTAAATTGAAATTGCCTAGAAAATTAATCAATTTAAAATATATATATCATGTAGGATCTCTGTCCTTAATGTGCTATACATTGTGAATTAATACTATAACCAGTACGCCGACAGTATTTTTCACTTTGTGTTGCTATGTGAGGGCAAACTGTTGAAATCTTTACGTAATATATCCTAAACTGATCTTCTGTATATAAAGAGAATTGAAAATGAATCTTGATGTGAATGCAAGGGGAGAAGGAGCAGGAAAGGGGAGGGTTGCGGGTGGGAGGAAAGTTAAGGGGGGGGGGGAGCCGTTGTAATCCATAAGCTGTATTTTGGAAATTTATATTCTTTAAATAAAAGCTTTATATAAAAAAAGAATCACAGACTCAGACATTTTGAATAAAAGCCGCTCCTCCTAACATCTTGATCTCTGTAAATGTGAAACCATTAATAAGAATCATTGCTTTTGCAAATCAGACTCAGGACGATTTTCTTGATATCAGTGAGAAGAATAAATGGCTTCATGAGTGGAGCCCAGGACATGGGAACATTGAGCCCGTCATAGGTTTGTAATAAAGAAAGTGTGTGTGTGTGTGTGTGTTTATTGCAGGATAGCAGTTAGTCTCCAGGACAAATTTATAGTGTGGCATGAGAGCCGGGTTGTCACGGACGGCTTTGAATTTTGTAGAGTTGAAAACTGAGTCTATGGCAATGGTCAGCAATTTCTTCCCCATCCCTGACCAAGAGCCCAGTTCCTCCTCTTTGATCTGTTAACCTTTGTAGCAGGAATGCTTGTTGAGAAGGGAACAGAGAAAGACAGCTCCATCTGACCAATCTATCAAGTTGAGTCAAGCCAGAAAGTTCTAGGACTTCCTTGAGTCAGATCCTCCTTCTCTGGTTTCAGTTACTGGTAAGCAAGAGACTGCAAGAGAGTAATCCCATGTAGGCTTGTGCAGAGGTCCTGGTGCAAATTCCCAATTGTGATAGTGAATACAAATCTTGCCTGCATAGGAAAGTATTCCATCTACCACATCCAGTTCTCTTCTTAGGGGCAAAGTGGCCTTGTGTTTGTCTTTTCAGATGATGTTATTCTAACATCTGCCACTTTATGCTTTCTATCAGTTGTTTTAGTAACATTTTCTTGAATTTCCTGTTGAAAAAATGCTTTCATTTTAAGTACTTTATTATCAATTTAAAAAACTATGTATTTCATCTACCTATCTATAACGTTTACTATTTATAGTGTGAGCATTGTATGCCCTTTGTGCTCAAATAATGTAGATAGACCAGTAAAAACGTATCAGTTAAATAAACTCTTCCTTTCAAGTCAGCAATAATAGAAAGCTAAGTAGGAAGAGAGAAACTTATGACGTGTAAGATGGACTAATTGTAGGTGACTAGACAGAGTGATAATGGATTAGTAGATAGATACAGTCTGGATAATGCTTTCACTTTCACAGTGAATAACCCATCTCTGCTTATCTACCTTCCTGTTTATAGGATAATAAGATATTTTTTGCCAACTTGTATTTCCAGAGATTGATTTACTAAGCCCAACAAACATCTACTATATGATATAAGACCCTAGACAAACAAGGTTGCAACTTTCTTAATGCCTGCAGTTTGAAATGCACTTTAAGCTGCCTCAAATTCATTGGGGAATCTAATAAAGGAAATAACACACACCTAGGAGGGAAAGGAATTGGGTAGCAGAACTCTCACCAGACTCTAGACAATCTTCCTTTTTCCCCTGAGCACTTGTCTTCTGGTGAAGCACAGATTTAATGTTACAGGATCAGGGCTCTGCACAGCATTGGAACACAATCCATGATGAACTTAATGCCAGATGTAGCCTTTATCACAAAAGCCTTATGGAGATTAAATTTAGGACAATTTATTTTAGAGATAATATAAGCTTGAAAGCATGGAGGGTTTGCTAAAAACAGTGTAATTCTAAGCTCAGTGACTCTTTATGTCAATTGCTGATTTCAGGATTATTTACTAGGGCATTTCAAGTTCACAGAAAGTTTTAAAAGCCCAGAAACTGTTTACCGCACTGTCATCTCAAAGGCAATAGCAATGAAAGCAAAAGGAAATGCTTCAACCACCTTCATTAGGAAGTTTATTGAGCTGCTCATTTCAACAGCAGGGTATAAACAGAGAAAACAGCCCTTAGAAATAAATATTAAAAGCTCATCTCCATAGACCTATGGGGAGAACAGAGAGCTAACAACCTTTGATATCGCTTAGGAGACTCTGCCTCAGCTGGAAATGCACCAAAGAAAATCTTTCCAAGGAAGAAATCTTTTTTTGAGAAAGAAACGGAAATTTTCTAAAAACCTATTAAACTCAGTGTGAAATAATAGAAAAAAATTAAAGGATGCATCATAAAATAATACAGCCTCAGAAATCAGCAGGTTATAACAGAAAAGGAAAAATACTACCTCAGTCATGTTAATAAAATGAGAAGTGAAATTAAACACTATAAATAAGATTTCTTACAGTCTTTAAAAGGAAAATGGTTTGGAAGGAATAGTTTTCCGAGGCTTAACTGTTTCAAATAATTCCTCTTTTCATTGAACATTATCCTTCTGGGTCTTGGATGGCTTGGGTCCTGACACCTGGGAATTGGGTGCTGTGCGACGACATGAAATCAGGTTCTGCTTCGTGTTTCCTGTCCTTGAACGGTCAAGTACCCTCCACAGACTCTGACTCACCCCTGTTAGTTGAGGAAGGTCCATTGTGACTCTGGCTGGCGGTTGAGTCCTGGGCAGGCCTGAGTAGAATTTCGCTGGGCAAGGAAGTCTGGGGAAGTGCATGAGAGATGGTTCCCATCATGCTTCTCCCACAACTGCCAGGACTGAATGGGCTGCAAGCATTTGGTTTAGCACCAGATATCATCAAGGCCACTGTGCTGGTGGTGTTGGTGGAAATGAAAACTAAACCCCAAGCACTATAAGAGTGGCCAGCATGAGGAAGTAAGGCTTCGTATCTCTTCTCACACACACACTGTTCTCCCCCAAGATGGTAGGTCCTTCAAGGCCACAGTCCCTAGAGAGTATATTGCATATCAACACTGAGTTAATGTTTGCTAAATGGTTGACTAGCCAAATAAACGCATACACATGCAGACCCCATGTTAGGATTACTCAGTGTCTTAGAGTGCGTGACTGTGATAGAATGAGAAGGCCATGACAAGATGGCCACTGACAAGTGAACATCAGTTACTCAGGAATGGTTTGGAACCCCCTGGCAAAGGAGCCTGCCTGGCGACAGGCAGTGACTGGTTAGGGCATAAACCGCCCCTTGACTGGATTGGCTGCCTAGGCTATATAAGCTGCTGTACCAACTGAAATAAATGAGTCTGCAAGCTGCTTGCCTCTGGCCCGCTTTCGCCCGACTCCCGGGGTCTGTGTGGTGACTCCATGCCTCTTGCCCCCAATCATGCTCCTGCTCTCAGAATGAGTCCAGAGCAACAGGTGACTGCTTCTGCAGAGTGATACTTCCCTGCAAGAGCACAGCAGTCCTATGAGACGGAGGGCACTGGCATTGTCACCTTCATTTTCCAGAAGTGGTTAGGACTTAGACAAGTTAATAGATGAGTTACATGGCTGGTGAGTGACGTCAGTGCGGTGATCAGTGTATTCAGTGCACTTTCCACGGTGACACATGTTCTAGAATTCTGCACAAGAGAAGTGGCGCACACTCGTGACTAGGGCTCCTATGAGGAGCACACCAAAGCCCTCCCACACCAGGAAGTCACAGAAGCAATGCCTGTGCCTTTCCAGGTGACCTTAGGCCTCGGAGAGCCTGGAATTGCTTGCTGCAAGCCCCAAGGGACCTCTGCTCATGTTGCACACAAACTCACTCTTGTGCCATGATCCAATCCAGGCATTGAGTATGTCCCTCCATTCATACGTGTATCATACATCTTGTCATACCTGATGACTATGTGCAAAATTACATGTCAATTAAAACACACATACACACACACACACACAAGAAAACAAAACAAAAGAAAAATCTGTGATAAGGAAAGCACAAAAAATCGTTGCCCTGATGTTCTTTTAATTGAACTTCACTGCGAAGCTCTACACCTGACTTCGGCAGTCAGCGAATGTCACAGAGCCAGAAACGGTGTCAAGAGGATCTGAAGCAGAGGTGCTTTTCTTCCTTGAGAAGGTGAAACAGACGCTGCAAGTCAAAAGCCAAGGGGAAGGAACTCAAGGATGGGGCTCTTTCTCCCTTTCCCGCTCTTCCTATTAACCTCCTTCTTTTCATGTTGAGTCAATTTGTAAAACTCCGGTCTCCTGGCTCCCCCTTCCCTTCCTGTCTTAAGCTCAGTGGATTAATGTAAGTGGCGGTCAGATCTGGGCCACCAGCAGCCACAGGTGGCTCCTGCTTATAAACAGAAAGCCAAGGTGGTTTTACTGTTTATGTGGAAGTTACAGAGTAGATCCATGGGTGGATTAACTTGAAATCTCTTCTTCCTGGGAAAGGTCGGGCTGGTTAGAAGAGGAAGCACTCCATGCAGGCTGGTTCCTGCTGCCTGAGACACATGGCTACCTTCATGTCCCCTGGGACACAAGCCCTCACTCCATTCTATTAAGGGCAATTAATGATCAGGTTATGATGCCTGCCACTGTGACATTTTTTCAAATGGAAATAAATACTCCAGGGATATTCATGGAGGCAAAAAGATCTCTGGTTAGATGTGTGTGTGTGTGTAAGAAGAATGTTAAAATTAATTTAGAATGAGACAATTATTTAGACATAGTGCAGTCTCAAATGCTGGAAACACTTTGCAGTTTCTTTGGAGACACGTTATTCGAATAGGTAGCATAAGTATCCTGAACTTGGAGATGACAGGAATTTGATTAAGGAAAGAGAAAGTCAAGAATATCTTTCCAGGCTCAGCAGCAACTCAGCTACCTTTCAAGCAGCAAGATTGCAGCACAGTGAGAAGAAGGTAAGTTTGATAGGGACATGGGCCTTAGTTAAATTTTGCTTCCTGCTAAAGATGAGGTCTGTGCTTTGGCTTTCTTGTTCAAGCCTTCCTGCTTCCCATGTAGGTTTGTTGCATTGGCAACCATACAGATGCTGGAACTCACAGAGAGTGTTGTACAAGTGGAAGATCTCCTGTTAACATGGACACAGCTCTCTGTTTAATCATTCCTAGCAGCAGCATCACTATTTTGCCACTGTAGAATAAGACGTGTCCAACAATTTGTTTCCTGTGACTCCATACCTAGCACATGGGCTGCACCATCAGCAAGGGACATGGATGTGTTAGAACTGTTTGTCACGCTCAGCACATCTGTCATTGACTCAGATGATCCAAACCCAAGGAATCTTCTAACTGCTTGGTCGTGCCACTCTCCTTGGGGACCCATTCTATCTTGACCAGTATAGACAGTCAAAGATAACTCAGGAAACTTAATTAATCATTTTGTCTGTGTACCTTGATCCAATGAACTGGCTAATTGCCTCCTGTGAATGTGAGATGGTGTGCAGATAATGATGACAATTACACTAATGAAAGCGTGAGACATTGAGTTAACGATGGCCATATTAGTAATGCAAAGGGTAAATAGCTAAGCATCAGTGAGTAACGGTGAGCACAATGCATATTGTGCACCTAATAGCATAAAGCGTATATTTGTGTCTACATCAATTAGGAAGAAAAATGTACTTCCAAATGGAAGAATGGCAAGTGTGAGAAACAAAGGGAGCGTGTGAAAGTAGGAGCTACCAACTCTCAGCCTTGACCTTGCAACTTGGCGGAAGGCAGAATTCCACAAAGAGATGGGCTACAGCACTACCCCAGACTGCCCTCGGGAGGATGGCAAGACACTGGCACCAAGCACACTGAGATCAAAGGACCCAGTGATCAAATAAGGAGGCCTTTTGTTAGTGTCTGACTCCTGGGGTGGGGAGTATAAACAAAGATAGCAGCCTTTGCAAAAGCAGTTCTCTGCACCAGGATCTTGCAGGTCCTGGGCACAAAGAGTCCTCTGCAACTGAAACTTCTCAGGGGTATTACATCCAAAAGAATTCACTGGAGTCTGGTCTCGCTGCCCTTTCTGTCGTAGCAGACTGCTCTGAAGAGTAAGCTATGGGTTTTGTGCGCAAAAGTCGTTATGAGTGAGTGACTAAAGGAGAAATGAAAAATCCAGTCTATTTGTAATCTACCTGAAATCCTGTTCACCTTGCCTGCCTTGCTTTTTCCCCTCATTCAGTCCTCAGGTTGCCAAATAATTTAGTTACTAATGCAGGAGGTGATTCCAGCTTCAGGACACGTCAGCCTTGTCGTTAGGTCTCTGGGTGTTTTAGAGCAATAGTGAATCACTGAGTGTCAGGGGCCTTGCTCTACACAGTAGGAGTTGGGGCTGGGGAGAAAGCCCACTGCCTTTCCTGCTGGGCTAACCTTGCTGCTGTGTTCTGCTTCTAGGCTCCAGCTGCTGCTACACACCTACATTTTTAGGTCAGTGGCAACCATGCGATTTTCCTGAATGACAGATTTTTTGAAAAAGCATTTTTGTCCTACTATAGCCATGATTCTCAAACATTAAGGCTTTATTAAGAATGTCAATCCATTATACTTAGTGAAATAAACCAGTCCCCAAAACTCAGATATCATGTTTTCCTTCATCAGGGGTAACTAATTGAGTAGCTAAAATGCAATATATTAAAGTGAAATGGACATTTTGAGAGTCTGTGGTTATTTGAAGCCCTTGTCTATATTATTGAGGAACAGTGGTTTTTTGTTTTGTTTTGTTTTGTTTTGTTTTTCATACTGTTTGTTGAACTCTTTACTTAGTTCAGGGTTAACCTTATGGGTATAAAGTATACTGAAAATAGATCTTTGTAAAACTTAAGAGTGGGAATAGGAGCAAGAATAGGAAGAAAGTTTGGAGCGTGGGCAGGAGAGAAGTATCACTATGTTCCTATATCTGTATATATGAAATACATGAATCTTGTATACCTTAAGTAAAAGTTTAAAAAATACCAATTGTACAGATGTGTATGAGCCATTTGTTCATTGGTTATGAACCAATGAGTCAGTATATGGCCTAAGAACCTGTGTTTACACTATTTAAGTTGGCACTGGGGGTTGTCTACAAATCACACTTACAATAAGAATAAAAATTACTCTGTAGATCTGTTGTAGCTAAGTCTCCATCCTGTAGCTCTTGCCTCTCTGGGCTGACAATAGGGAGTTTTCCCAGACTGTGTTGTCTTCTGCAACTTGAGATCTCAAGGATTTGCTTCCTGTCAGCCTTCTCTAAGTCTGGTGTACTTTTGGATCTGGTCACTCTCGGGGGGCAAAGTTGTCTGATAGCTCAGAACAAACCCATTTTATATGTGTTTTCCTTTATGCTGCTTGACTGAGACAGAGAATAGATGAACCTGGAAAGCAATCACTTTCTCTCTTTGTCTTCTTCCTTCCTCCCGTCTTAGTGAATAGAAGCAATAGTACACAAGAACGTCTATCAGTTTATTGTGATGAACTTCTGGAAGATGAGAAACATTCAGAGGAGATAAATAAGACAGGGAGGGCTGGGAGAGGCAAGGAATTTTGTCTTTTGCAAGTTGTGGGAAAGAAACAACAAATCCAGATTTGATTCTTTCCTAAATTCATATGTACATCAATAAAGGTGCATTTGAACTGCCCACTTGTATAGCCAACTTCTATTAAATTCTTCTAACCCTTCCTTACAGATTCTATGGATATTTATCAATGGGGGGCATTTGTCACACTTAGCTGTTTTGCACTTCCTCTCTCTTCTGCCAGGCAGATGACTCTTGCTCTCTGCTGCAGGGTGGAACACCTGTGACCCTGTCAGGGGCCTTCACATCTGTGTTTTTCCTAAAGTGAGGATTATTTAAATATTACCTCATGCTGATTTGATTTAGATAGCCCAAATATTTAGATCTCATATTGATTGTGAAGACCAGCAAATAACTGTGGATAATAAATATATCACAGAGATTGGCTACACATTTTGTAAATGTAAAAACTTGCATAATATTTCCTTTGAATAGTGCTTAATTTATGTGAAATAATTTATTGTATTGACTATTTTAAATTAATTATTCTCACACCAATACTGGTTAATGTTGGAGCATTAGTCTATAGATCTTTACTGAGAAATATTTTCTTTTCCCAGGTTTGCCCAATAACTTCATGCTGCCTCCTAACCCCTGCGGTCTAACATTGACTGAGATTCCAAGGCATTACTCTTACTTCATATTCTTTCTACATCCTAAATTAATGTGATTCTGGGCTACTGAACTATTCCTTTATGTTTTTCTTTAAAAGCGAGAATGTTGAGAACTCTCCTACCTACAGGTTCATTCCCCAAATACCCACAACAGCTAGAGCCAGAGCAGACCACAGTTAGAAGCCAGGAACTCAATCTAAGTCTTTTGTGGGGTGGACGGAGACCAACTACTTGCACCATCATCTGCTGTCTCCCGGGGTATGCATTAGCAGGAAGGTGGAGTCTGGGGAAGAGCCAGGACCCAGATCCAAGCTCTACAGGCATCCCAAGTGGCATCTTGGCCACTGCACTGAATGACTACGCTTCTGTGCTACTCTTGGGTCCATGTCCAGCAACCAGTTAATTTCCAGGGAAGGTAGAATATAATAATTCAGAATGTTATTTGTTAGTTCAACTATAGTAGAATGCCTGCTATTCTTTCTAAGTTTATTTTTACTTTGACAGAAAGATCATGAAGATAAAGACTATTTAGGCTCAAAATAGTTGTGTCTCAAATACTGATATTTCAGACAGGGAAGTGGAAAACTTCCAACTATGCCATGAGAACATGCGCATTTCTTGCTGTGTACAACGCTCCATATGCAATTGCAGATATGTTCCCTCATAAGGAATAAAAGCTGTGCCAAGCACACTACACTGGCAGTTGCCTTTGGAGCAGGCCTTATTTCCACTTTTCCCTTAGCTATTTCAGAAGCAGTGTTTTCTGTACCTATTTTAAAAGCTCATTAGTATCAATGGAAGGAGCCTAGAGTGATTTGTGTGGCAATGGATTAGAATTGTAGGCATCTGTATTAATGCATATTTAACTTAATATAGGTTTAGATTGCTACACCCAGAAATGTTTTTAGTTGTGTGTGTTTTTCCAGGTTAGCATATACGCATATATTCTCTCTCTGTGCCATTTGAGACGTACTACAACAAATGACAATCCAACAGCAATGAGCATATCGTGACTGATAGTGGCTGCTAACACCATTCTCCAGCAAAAGCAATCAAGGCTTCTTGGAGAAATAGCTGGTCCTAGGATCCAGGCAAGATAATCCTAGAGCCTCTTGAAATATCAAAGGTAAGGACATGTTCATGAGGAAACAAACCCACAGGGACATGAGAGAATGTGGGAGAGCCAAATGGCTAAAGCTGGATTAACTAGAACAAACAACAACTAAAATAGGATTAGATTATAACCCAAAATATAAAACGAATACTCACAAGTCTGCACTGCTATTAATAAGTGACCAAACAAGTAAGTAAGGAAGAAGACTGGTTTCCCAGACTTGCAAGTAATTTGTGTAGATTCTCCACTTCAGTGACGTGAAATAAAACTGCCCACCCCATAGGGGTCCTGATGGAGGTCAAAAGCAATCACCTTCAATCATACTGATACTATATATCCTTGTTATGATATGATAGCCTCTAAAACATATAACCCAGTCAAATTGTGAGAAAAGTCAGATGGTTCCTAATTAAGGGGCATTCCGTGAAATATCCTGCTAATACTCAGTAGAACAGTCAAAGTCACAAAAAATGGGAGCAGTTAGAGAAACTGCCACAGTGAAGAGCAGTCTAAAGAGGTCTGACAAATAGAGGTCCCATGGGATCCCAGAACAGAAAAAGGATCAGGTGAAACTACAGATATCTACACCAAATGTGGACAGTAGTCGAAAATAATGTAGAAATATTGGTTTATTGCTTGTAATTAAAATATCCTAGTCACATTACATGTTAATAATAGGAGAAATTGGCTGCAGAGTATATGAGAGCTTGTTGTTCCATCTTGTCAAGTTCTCATAAGTCTAAATAAAATAAAGTTCTGTTAAAACGTGATAGAATATTCTTTAAAGTTTTTAGAATGAAAATGTAAATTTGGGATAGCTTTCTGGCATAGTCAGCTAAGCTGCCACATGTGATGCTGGAATCCTTTAAGATGTGGTGGTCCAGCATAGACCAATTTAAGCCTAGGCTGTTCTATTTCTAATCCAGCTTCCTGTAAATATACCTTGGAAAACAGTCAAGGTTGACCCAAGTGCTTGAGTCCCTGCCACTCACCTGGAGACCCAGATGGAGTTTTGGGCTCCTAGCTTTGGCCTGACCTATGGAAGATTCTCTCTCTCTCTCTCTCTCTCTGTGTGTGTGTGTGTGTGTGTGTGTGTGTGTCTGCTCTCCACTCCCCTTCATAATTTGGGTTTTCAAAATAAATAGATAAATCTTAAAAAATAGCATCCTTCATATTCTCCCTAAACCATTAATACAAAACTTGGTAAACTCTAATTAATCCAAAATTTTTAACTTAAAACTTTCAAGAAAGAATTTAAAATGTGGTCTACTTTACTTTCTCCTGCTCAAAATGGTGGTATTGTTTCAACAGACTATGGCACTATATAATTTACATCCACAGTCTCTCCTCCAAATACATGCATTGAACACTTTTTTCTATTTGACATTGCCTTTCATTTTTGCTCCCTTAATTCTTTTGTAATAAACTTTTAAGACAAACTTTGAAAGTCTCAACAGTACATGTAATAATTTAAGCTTCACCAATTAGATGTGGATTAAAATTTTATCTCCCAGTTACACAGAGATAATTTAAGTGACACAAATTACTTGAGCTCATTTAGGAAGCAAAGCACGCTCATCACCATAAACCAGAAAGTTTGAGATAGAACAGCACGATGGGAAAGTTTCATCTTGCTATATTTTACTAGATTACTAAAACTTCCTTTGCATAGACAGTGGAGGCATCGCTTTTAAGAGAGACAAATAAAAATGTTTTTAATAAACTAAACTTATTATGCACACACATAATGATTCTACTCTCCAGTGTACATTTTGGTATTATAAATGTTTTTCGATTAAAAAGGGACAAAACATGGTTGGGTTGTATTTAATGTAGAATTAACAGAACATGTAAAAATCTATTTTTAGAAAATACATTTTATTTTGCTAAAATGTATTCATGTTATGCATACAGAATTAAAGCAATTTGTTTCTTTTTTTAATGTACTAAGCCAAAGCTAGAGATTATGATTATTTTCTGATTACTCCAGTTTCTAGTCCCCAACTCTGATTCAATTACACAGCCCAAAGCACTTCTATTTCCATGTCTCATCATTACTTCTAACTTGGTGTTTTTGAAGCAGATCGCACCTGATCTACCCTGCCTTCTCGTTTCTATTGCGAGGAGCATGCCACTTACATTGTCACTCACCACCTCCTACTCCCATTTTGAAATTCCTGTGTTCATCACCAGTGCAATCTGATTTTGATGTATGTTGTGTCTCTTTGGAGAGCCCTTCTATCCTTCTTGGGTTCTGTTGACTGTAAAGGAATAAAGTTTTAGGTCGTAGTATCCTGGAATTCTAGCCAATTTCTGTGGAGGGGGAGTGGACTTTGAACGTGTGTGTTGTCTCTGGAAGGATTATCAGCCGAGCATCAAATCCTGGTTCTCATTTCCTGTTCTGTTGATTTCTGCCACTCTGTTCCCCTGGTCTTCCGTCCACACACTTTCTCTGACACTGTCAGTCCTAGTGTTTGTCTGCTCAGTGACTCTGCTTTTTCAGTTGTCTCCCTAACTTCTGAATCTTCTGCTAGACTGTTTCCTTCAGCAGTGTTTAGACACTTCTTGTGTGATTGCTCCGGGTCTTTGCTCACTGGTTGCCATCCAATTTCTCAAAATATTTGATGAATCTCATTGTCTCTTTTCCTTGATTCTCATTCACAAGTCAGTTCACTTCAATGAGATTTCATTCTGCATCACGTTAGTGAGACTGATATTACTAAAATCACCAGTCACCTGCATGTTGCCAAATTCAAATGGATACTTCTCTGTTCTATTCTTAAATTAATTTAGCCCCAATTCTTTTTGTTCCTCCCAGTTTTGTATGATCTGCATTTATCTCCTTGTTTCATTAGAACATGCTAATATGTTCATTAGGGTGTCACTCAGGCAGCACCACTCCTCTCTCCAGGCTTGGAGCTCACTCCTCTGGGCTCAGTGTCTTGGGGTTCCCAGGGCACTTGAGGTGAGCGCTAGTTCAGACGGACCTAAAAACAGCATTCTCCCTGGTGACCGATACAAGCAGGTCTCACGGACACCTTTCCATGTCTTGGTTCTTCACTTAAAAGTTGACTGTGTCCACATGTATGAAAGTCACAGGGCTGCCACTCTGCAGCTCTAGGCTGCAGAGAACGAGCTATCGTTTCACAGTGGGCCTGGGCATTTGTTTTCTTGCTTCCCTTTGTGTCCTGATCCCTTTTTCTAAAGATATGTACTAACTAACATGGTGTGTGTGTGTGTGCGCGCGTGTGTGTGTGTTTGCATCAGACTTTGAAAAACATCTGGAATTTTCCACAATCACTGTTACTCAAGTTTTAGTGCCTGTTAAGTCCATATCTATTAAACAGGTTTGAGATCAGACACCAAATTTTCACATTCCCAGGTAGATGTGCTTTGAATTCAAGAACTTTTAGGCTTTTTTGAAATTAGCCAATAAATTTGTTTTTCCAATTATTTAATTTATTTTGATATTAATAATTGTAATTTGCATTTTTGTCTTATGTTTTGAAGGGAACTGTGACCAAACAAAATGTACCCTTGAACATTTGAGACATTGTATTTTTTTTTTTTTTTTTTTTTTTTTTTTTTACAGGCAGAGTGGACAGTGAGAGAGAGAGACAGAGAGAAAGGTCTTCCTTTTGCCGTTGGTTCACCCTCCAATGGCCGCCGCGGACAGCGCGCTGCGGCCGGCGCACCGCGCTAGTCCGATGGCAGGAGCCAGGATCCAGGTGCTTTTCCTGGTCTCCCATGGGGTGCAGGGCCCAAGCACCTGGGCCATCGTCCACTGCACTCCTGGGCCACAGCAGAGGGCTGGCCTGGAAGAGGGGCAACCGGGACAGAATCCGGTGCCCCGACCGGGACTAGAACCCGGTGTGCCGGCGCCGCAAGGCCGAGGATTAGCCTGTTGAGCCACGGCGCCGGCCGGAGACATTGTATTAACTTCAAACTTCATATGTACTTTTCAGTTTTGATGAAAACATTCTTTAAATGTTACATCATTGGAAAGGTTCTATTTAAAATTTTATATCTTTTAAAATATTTATTTATTTGGAAAGCAATGTTACAGAGTGAAGGAGAGCAAGAGACACAGAGAGATCTTCCTTCCGCTGGTTCACTCCACAAATGTTTGCAACAGCCAGAACTGGGATGATCCAAAACTAGGAACTAGGAGCTTCTTCTGGGTCTCCCACATAGGTAGAGGGACCCAAGCATGTGGGCCATCTTCTGTTGCTTTCCCAGGTACATTAACAAGGAGCTGGTTTGGAAGTGGAGCAGCTGGGACTTGAACTGGCACCCGTATGGGATGCCAGTGCCACAGGCAGCGACTTTACTTGCCATACCACAACGCCACCACCAAAACTTTATATCTTGGTAAAATAACATTATGTGAAAAATCTGATTAGAACAAATTCTTGATTTTGCTGAAATGAAGATAAAATATTATTTATATTAATAACTATATAGCAATCATAAAATGTGAATATTATATATCTAAACATGTTTAATAATGATTTATTTCAGTCAAATTTCGTGTCTTGCTAAAATTCTCTTAAATAAAATCATGTTTTACACCTTTTTTAATATTAAAGTACATTTGTTCAAGTCAGAAAAAGTTACACACTTCAGTTGACAATTTGTTAGCTATGTTTGTAGTGTTTAATAATTTAAACATGTGGCTTGTGAGTCTTCTCTACTTTTACTCATATGCTAGCCTAACAAGTTTTTGGTTATACAAGTTTAAACAGAATACAGTGACCTTGAATATTTAGACTTACTTAATTCTGGCAGTGACACACTGGCATGACTATATTTAACAATATTTTTTAATTTGTTTTTGCTTTGTTTAACTCAGAACACTTTGTTCAGTTCTGTGCACTGCAGTCCATTGTTTCCTTGGTTTTCTGTTGCTTGTAATCAAAGAACTTAAACTGACACACCTACTTCTGCCTTCAGGACAACCAAGTGCTCCTGGGTTTCCATCTGCATCTCACTGGAGTCCCAGTGGTTTTCTTCAGCTAACTTTTCCACTGGGGCTGTCTGAGCTTAGATTTGGGCCCTTTTTGCTAATTGCATTCTCTCACTTAGAAGATGTTTTCTGGTCTCAGGACTTTAAAGTCCATGTAGTGCTGATGGCTCCTACATTTGTAACTGCCTCTGAGCTGCACATCCATAACAAGTGCTCCATAATTATTTGCAGAATCAACACAGCAATATTGGTCGAGACTGACGGAAATGAACCATTCCTCATGGTAGGATAATGACTCACTCTAACTTCAAGGCGGTAGATGCTGATATCCTGATGCTAGGTAAATACTGTATCAAGGCAAATCTTTCAGGATAAGAGAATAGGTAGAGTCCATGCAAATGGTGATACTGTCAAAGCCTTCAAAGTGTCTGTGGGGAGTGAGCAAGGTGGTGATGGAAGAAGCTGTCTCCTGAGAATTCAAGTTTTTATTTAATTTTTTTTCTTTTTTTATTTTTTTTTTTGATTTTTTTTATAAAGCTTTTATTTAAAAAATATAAATTTCCGAAGTACAGCTTATGGATTGCAATGGCTCCCCTCCACATAACTTCCCTCCCTCCCGCTACCCTCCCCTCTCCCGCTCCCTCTCCCCTTCTGTTCACATCAAGATTCATTTTCAATTCTCTTTATACACGGAAGATCAGTTTAGTACATATTACGTAAAGATTTCAGCAGTTTGCCCTCACATAGAGACACAAACTGTAAATACTGTTGGAGTACTAGTTATAGTATTAATTCACTATGTACAGCACATTAAAGACAGAGATCCTACATGCCCAGCCATCCCACTCCTTGGAATTTACCCAAAGGAAATTAAATTGGAAAACCAAAAAGCTGTCTGCACACTAATGTTTATTGCAGCTCAGTTCACAATAGCTAAGACCTGGAACCAACCCAAATGCCCATCATCAGTAGACTGGATTAGGAAATTATGGGACATGTACTCTACAGAATACTATACAGCAGTCAAAAACAATGAAATCCGATCATTTGCACCAAAATGGAGGGATCTGGAAAACATCATGCTGAGTGAATTAAGCCAGTCCCAAAGAGACAAATATCATCTGTTTTCCCTGATTGGTGATGATTAACTGAGCACCAAAGAGGAATCCTGTTGAAACGAAATGAACACTATGAGAAAATAAGACATGATCAGCTCCTGTCTGAACTGTTGATGTACAATGTAAATCTTTACCCATATTAGTATCTCCCTTTGTTGTTTGTATTCGTTCTAGTACTATGGGTTGAATTTGGCAACTAACACACAATTAGCCGTAGGTGTTTAAATTTTAACTGAAAAGTGATCCCTGTGAAATATAAGAGAATTCTAGTTTTTAAAATATCACTACCTCTAGGCCAGAGAGTGAACGTGTGTGTGTGTGCGCGCACGTACGTGTGTACCAGGATTTTGTAGATGAAGCAGCAATAAAAGATGAGAATATTTAAAGCTAGATGTGTCAGTGAGCATCTTCCTAGGTAGGACTTTAGGATGATTCTGCCATTTGCATCGCCAACTAGGTCCCTGTAAGTTAACGGCCTCAAGTACTCAGCACGGGACAGGAAGGGGCAAGAGCAGTAGCCGGTAGCTGTACTTACTCTTCACAGCATGGGGACCACTGGACAGGTAGAGGGACCAACACAGTAACTGAGTGGAGAAAAGGAGAGAGAGAGGAGAGAAAGAGAGGGCGAGAAGGAAAGAGACTGAGTACAAGCTACTAAATGCTGCTAAAATAAAGAAGCCTGAATCGAGGGCCTAATAAATCAACCTCAAGACACATGATGACTCAGACATAGGAGGAATTTCGTTATCGCTCTCCCCAAGCCACAGTGGTTCCAAACCACAACTAACTGCTAGTTTCCTGAAATGCAGAGCTTAGATGTGTGTCCAGAAGCAGATAAAACCCTGGATTTGGAAGACCAGGGAGCTGTCTCTCTCACAGTATGACTTTACCCTCCAAAGTCCACAAAATTAAATAAAAATTTGGTTTACAGAGGTTTTTCTTCTTAGCACTTTAAAATGTTCAGATGCTTAATAGTTAATATCCAGATGACTCAGTTTTCTGTCTTCCCTGGCGAGATGGTACTGTACAGCTATACCCTGAGCTTGCATGTCTGTGTCATTTTCTCCAACTGGAAACTTGATTTTTAAATCCATTGAACAAAAATAACTTCCTATAAAAAGATCTAGGAATTCCCACAAGTACAGCTCAGTCAGATCCTTTATTTAGTCTCTTTAAAATGGAAAATCATTTGGAAAACAAACATTTTAGGATGTAACACTATGTATAGAAATTGTAATTAAAACAAGTAAATGAAAAACACAACAAGAAATCAGTGTTCATGGAACATCCAGGAGAAACTTGTACAGTTCTGTGCCTCACTCATCACTGCTGAGTACTTGCTTTTAAGACACTATCACGCTTCTATAACATCCCATAGACGTCTAAGAACCAATAGTGCAGTAGAGGGTCACACTAACTGTTTGGCTTCTCAACAGTCATGAGATCCAGTTTGCTTGGGTGTCTTGGCTCCTGCTGATCGTCTTCTATCTCCCTACTTTACAATCTGCTTTTTCTCTCACTTCTTAATCCCTGCACATAGGAAAATTGCTCCTCCTATGTGCTTGAATTCAGCAATCTCATTTCCTTCCGTATCAACTATTGCCTCTATTAGATGTTTCTCCTCTTGAGTTTTCCTGACTTCCATCCTAGATGCACCTCTATTACCTAAAGCTAAAAACACTCAGTATCATCTCATGGTTCCATCAACTTGCTAATGCTTCTTTTTCTTCCAGGAAGGTGTCTCACAAATGCCTTCCAGAGGCACACTTGAACTCTTTGCTGAGTTGTTCCCGACAACTTTCATTCCCCACAACTGATCACCAGCCAAGTCAAGTTAGTGATTCTGTCTTTGCAATATTGCTCTTAATTTAATTTTACTGTCTTATTATTCCCTGACCAGATGAAGACTATAACCTCTTAACCAACAGTCTTACCCCTAAATTTCACTCATGTGTATAGTTCACATTTTGTTTTTGCAAAATTAATCTAAAGCATAGAGATGATAATGTCATCCCCACACCCAACAATCTACTAACTGCAGCTTCTCATTATTCTAATGACACAGGAGTCTAATCTTTAAATATAGCATGAAAACTCCATAAAGTTTGCCTAAAAGTTAATCTCACAGGAGAAGCCTTAACTTTTCCCTAATTCTTTATCCTGTGCTTTAATCTTGAGGACTTTTTAATGCATATATACTACTGTTTAGAGTCTATATCTAGAACAAATATAAACTTTTCAGGGCATCTTTGGATATGTAACCTTTCATAACTCAAGTTTACTTTTACTGAACCTCTTATTTTTCACAAGTGTGTATAGTTTTGGCTGTTAATTCAGAATTGTTTAACCTAATCCCACTTTTTCCCTAGGACTACTACATAATTTTGGGGATGTTGTATATTTATTTATGTATTTATGACTTACATAAAACAAAAGACACACACAGAGAAGAGAGAGAAAGAAATCTCCCTCATTCACTAGTTTTTACTCCCTGATGTTTCCCGCAGCTAGGGTGGGTCAGGCTGAAGCTAGAAGCCAGGAACACAGTCCAAGTCTTTCATTCAGGTGGCAGGGACCAAAGTAGTTGAGTCATCATGCTGCCTCTCACTGTGCATATTAGCAGGGACCTGGAATTGGATAGCAGAGCCAGGAATAGAATGCAAGTGCTCCAGTATTGGATGCAAGTTTCCCAAGAGGCATCTTAAATGCTAAGCCAAACTGGGGATTTTTAATAGTAACAGTATGGAGGGGGCGAATGTCTGGTCTTGGTTGTTTGGTGCACAGTGAACTCCTGCGAGATGTTTGGCCCTGTGATCACCCACTGAGATTATTCTAATCTCATAGGATACTGGCAGTAGCCCACACAGTCATGTGTAGCCCATTTATCATTCCCAATCTTGTGTCTTTCTAAGTCTTCTGCCCCTTTTCTTGCTTTGATGTCTGCCCTCCGGAGGACCTGGGAAACATTCACTGTTTTTCATGTGCTTTCTGGGGGCACCAAGGAATTTCTGGCACCGTCCGAGGCCACCAGTGCTTCCACTCTATATTGCACCCTTGGTATCATTCCTTTTTTTCAGAGTGCTCAGTAAGTCTCATTTGCCTTTCATTTCCAACAGGAATTGGAACACAATGATTTTCCAGTATCACATTCATTAATTTACTTAGGTTCTGTAAGAATTGATGCCATTTCTGGTGACACAAATAAGATGTGGGGAATGGGAAGATAACTGGACTCAAAGGCTCAGAAGTTCCCAGAGTCCCATGTGAATTGCACTCTCTCTTGCAGGCTGTCCTCAGCTCCCTGGTTCAGAGACAGGGAAATGGAGCCTCATTTTGTTAGGAATTTGCTTAGTTAGCTAGAAGTGCCACAACAAAACACCATAGAAATGGTGGCTTAAGGGACAGAGTATCTATTCCTCACAGTTCTGGAGCCTGGGAAGTTTTATTTTTTCCCCATAACCTATTACTTAGGGTATACAAACTTCATGCATTTCATAAATAGAACTTTAGGAACATAGTGATTTTTCCCACCCTACCTGCCCTCCCACCTGCACTCCCACCCTTCTTCCTCCTCCCTCTCCTCTTCCCATTCTTATTATTTTTCACCAAAATCTATTTTCAATTAACTTTATACAAATAAGGTTAACTCTATACTAAGTAAAGAGTTCAGCAGATAGTATGAAAGAAGTTTAAGAGCAGGGCACCAGCAGGAGAAGAGTAAGGTGCCTTGTGGCTGGCAGATGACTGTCTGCTTCTGCATCTTTGAGAGGAAAAGAGGGAGAGCGCTAAGATCTCTTCCTTTTAGTAGAGCCCTCACCATCATAGCAGCGCCATCCTAATGATCTCATGTACATCTAATAATGTCCCTCCCTAAATCACATTGAAGGTTGGGGCTTCAGTATATGAATCTGGGGAGGATGAAACCGTTCAGTCCATAACAACGATTCTCTATCTCTAGCAAACTGCATACACATTATGCCGGGAGTCCTTTCATAATATCTGCAGGTCATGCTTTTAAATCTTTGTTTCAAACTCTTCTTGTAATGAACACTTTTACTTACTGTATTATTCCTTCCTGAAGCTAGTATCCTTGTAAGATCTAAGATATTTGCTAAAAAGGGGTGAAGACTCAGAAGAGAGACAAAAGAAGCCTTGTAAATGATTCACACAAAAGTTCACAGTTCTAAATAACCTTTTTGTAAAAGAAGATGTAATGGATTTTAATCCAGGTAAGTAGACAGAAATGCGCAGTCTCTAGGATCCTCACAGACACTGGCGTAGCTGTTGATATTTGCAAAATACGTCGAGTTCATGAAAAAATGTATATTTCTATCATCTATGTGGAATTTCTAAGTAGGTTGTCTAGAAGTATAATGAAAGCTAAGTTAATTGAGTAGTTTCTCTGTATTCTATTTTTATTTGATAAATAAAACAGCCACTAAAATATTATGTTTTAAACACTGTTAGGATTTTGCCATTTAATTTGTTTCATTCACTTGTAAATGTTCATAACCTATCAGTAGGTGTTGAAATTTCTGTAGCTTAGGTATAAAATGAAAGATTTCAAAGTACTATTTTTCACAGTGCCAGATATTAAAGTCTTAAATGGCCAATTCTAAAGATACTTGAACATTGCTTACTGTTTCACAAATGCTTTATATAACATGTAAAAATGACAGTTATTAGCTCGCTGGTTATTTTTCTTTATGATTGTGAACAATAACAGCCCAGAGAAGGGAGAAAAGGACTAGATCTGAAATCTCAAAAGGCTAAACATAATTAACTGAAAGAAAGCAACCAACTGGAAGGAGTATGAGAGAAATAAAGAACGATAGAATGAGAGGTATAAAGTGCATTCCAAACTAAAGACTCACATTTCCTCTTTTGTTGGTATTTTATCTTAAAGGAACAAAAATATCACCTTAGAATTAATTAAGAAATACATCTCAGGGGCAGGAGCTGTGGTGTAGTGGGTAAAGCCACCGTCTGCAGTGCTGGCATCCCATTCCTATCTCCATTCCTATCCAGCTCTCTGCTGTGGCCTGGGAAAGCAGTAGATGGTCCAAGTCCTTGGGCCCCTGCACCCACATGGGAGACCCGGAAGAAGCTCCTGGCTCCTGGCTTCAGCAGGACACAGCTCCAGCCTTTGCGGCCAATTGGGGGGTGAACCAGCAGATGGAAGACCTTCCTCTCTCTCTCTCTGCCTCTCCTTCTTTCTCTGTGTAACACTTTCAAGTAAAATAAATCAATCTTTTTAAAAAAGAAATACATCCTAAATGTTTGTAACTGTTTTTGTTTGTATTAAAAACTATGATAAATTTAAGACCTGAGACTATGAAGTTAGGGGATGTTTGGTATAGGGGACGGTTTATTGGACAAAATACCCAAAGCACAGGCAATAAAAGCAAAACTAAAGAACTGGGACTACATCAGTCAAAGGAAGCTATCAACAGTATGAAGAGATATCCAACAGAATGAGAAAAATGTTTGCACGCTACCTGACAACAGATTAATATCCCCCATATATGAGCAACTTAAAAAACAACAAAAGAACAATCAATCTAGAAAAGAAATGGGCAAGGACTTCAAAAGACAGTTCTCAAAAGAAGAAATACAAATGGCTAACAATTATATAAAAAAAGGCTCGTTTTTCTTGTTAAAAAAAAATGATCAACATCACTAGCCATCAAGGCAATGCAAATTAAAACCATGATGAGATATCACCTCATCCTTGTCAGAATGGCTAAAACCCCAAACCCTGAGAGTAACAAGTGCTGGCAAGGATGTGGACAAAAGTAGATTCTTTATTTTTTTTTAACATTTATTTTATTTGAAAGTCAGAATTGAGAGAGAGACACACACAGAGAGAGAATGAAATATGGAGCAAAATGGAGAGAGATCTTCCATCCACTGATTCACTCCCCAAAAGGACACAATGGCCAGGGCTGGACAAGGCTGAAGCCAGGAGCCAGGAGCTTCATCTGGGCCTCCTATATGGGTACACGTGCCCAAGGACTTGGGTCATTTTTTGCTGTCTTCTCAGGTGCATTAACAGGGAGCTGGATCTAGAGTAGAATAGCTAAGGATCCAACTGGTGCCATATGGATGACGATGTCGCAGGCAGTGGCTTAACCCGTTATACAACAACACTGGCCCTGAAAAGCAAATTCTTGTACTCTGTTGGTGAGAATGTAAATTAGTGCAGCCATTGTGGAAAACAGTGTGGAGATTTCTTAAAAAAGTAGAAACAGACTTGCCATTTGATCCATCAATCCCACAACTTGGTATGTACTCAAAAGACTTGAACACACTGTATCAAAGAGATTCCTGAATCACCATGTGTATGGCAGCACTGTTCACCATAGCCAAAATGTGGAATCAACCCAGGTGTCCATCATCAGATGAATGGATAAAGAAAATATAGTATATATACACAATGGAATATTATTCAGCTATAAAAATAATGAAATTCTATCATTTGCAGGAAACTGGAGGACAGCATGTAAGCCAGATACAGAAAGACAAATACTGCATGTTTTCCCTTATATGTGGGATCTAAAATTAAAAAAGAAAGGAGAGAAGGAAGGGAAGGAAGAAAGGAAGGCAGACAGGAAGCAAGGAAGGAAGGAAGGAAGGAAGGGAAAGAAAGAATGGCTTGTGTGTGTCAGTATTGCTTGAGACACAGTTTTGTGAAACTTTAATACCTTTGTCAAACCAAGGATTAAGAATGCTATACTGCTTGGCTGGCTCACTAGGCTAATCTTCCACCTGAGGCGCCGGCACCCCGGGTTCTAGTCCCAGTTGGGGCACCGGATTCTGTCCCGGTTGCTCCTCTTCCAGTCCAGCTCTCTACCATGGCCCGGGAGGGCAGCGGAGGATGGCCCAAGTGCTTGGGTCCCTGCACCCACATGGGAGACTGGAAGTACCTGGCTCCTGGCTATGGATTAGTGCAGCACGCTGGCCCTAGCGACCATTAAGGGAGTGAACCAACAGAAGGAAGACCTTTTTCTCTGTCTCTCTCTCAATGTCTATAACTCTCTCTGTGTCTCTCGTTCTCATTGTCTAACTCTGCCTGGCAAAAAAAAAAAAAAATAATGCTATACTACTATAGTTTTCATGATCTGTGATTATTTTAAATTTACTGTATATGGGTGAAATGGTCTTTGTTCCATTCAATTATTGTTTATAGCCATTGTTTATATTCCCACTAAACAAAGATTTTTTTTCTTTTTGATTTTTAAACTTCTTCTTGGTGAAGTATTAAGCCCTTTTACTGTAAATGTAAATTTAAAATATGCTATCTCAATAACTAAAAGAAAGGGAGAAGAAAGGAGTGTGGGAAGGAAAAAGGGGGGAAGGAAGGAGGTAGGCAGAAAGGAACACCATTATGTTCTTAGACTTGTATCTACAAGCCATATCAAATCTGTTAAAAACTAATTAAAATTTTAAAAATCTAAAAAATAAAAATATGATAAGAATATTGGACATTTTTAATAGTCAACAGTAGAAATCTATGAAAATTTCTGGGAAAGCAAGTGCCATGACAAAAAGTGTGCTTCCTATTTTCCTGCAGCCACTCACTGGACAGGTAATTACTCAGTACCTGGCATGATCATAACTCAGTCATGCATGCTGCACTACTCTTAATCTTACATAGTCAACAAAGCATAGCATTAGGAAAAATACGGCACAGCTACAAGGTCATAATACCAAATACATCAAATCTGCTTTGTCCATTTTAAAAGCAGGCCATTGTGAGGATCATTAAAAAGCTGTCATTCACCAACACGGTCATGTATGTTTTGGGAACTGCAAATCAAAATAAGATATATTACACATTTCCAATTAAGATTTTTTCTTTTGATTTTATTTACTTATTTGAAAGACAAGGGGAGGGGGAGAGGAAGACCCCCACCTGCTGGCTCACTCCTCTGGGGCTGACTCAGGAGCCTGTTATTCTACCTGGGTGTAGACAGGAGACAAGCACTTCTGCCTTCAGCTGCTCTCTCCAGGGTGAGCGTTTGCAGGATGCTGGTTTGGAAACAGAGAAGCTGGGACTCCAACAGGCACTCTGACATAGAATACAGTTGTCCTGAGCAGCAGCTCCATCCCCTGACACACAATACCTACCCTTCCTTTTGATTTTAAATGTTGTTCACTGTGAAAAGTCCTAGTGTTGAGAGGGAAATATGCACTCGGTTTCACTATGAATTATTATCTGATTGAGGCTTACCATTCCACCCTCAGGTTCATTGTAGCCCTTTTAATTTCCTTTATTTCTGAAATATCTGATGCCATATGATACCTATCTGCATTGAGTTGAATTGCACTTAGAAAATTATTTCTCTGTGCAACTCAAAGAGAGTTTGATATCATGGGAGGCAGGTATTACTGTAAGGCAGTGTGACTCAAAGAGAAGAAAGCTGCTCATTATGTCAATTACACTTATGGGAAGCAGGGGAACCCAGTTTCCCATCCCTCTTGTGAATTCTTTCAGTAAATTAAATTATGGGCATGCAGACTTGTTTAATTAATGGAGTGCATTGCAACTTGGAATTGTATCATCTGTGCACAGAGAAATCATCATATCCTAGTTTTAGCCAAGTTTTCTACTTGGCCTTACATCATGGATGACTATGCATAACCCTTAATTTTTGAGAGAAGATAATCTCACTATTGGCATGTTTATAAAACATCAATAATTCCTGAACCTAGTGCTGTGAACTGTGCTTAGGTGTTCAATAAATATGTTTCATTAGAAGAAAATAGTCAGAAAAAATTATAGAGCACACTCATAGAGCAAATTATTTTCTCAGTAATTCTGATCAACAAATAACTGTCATGCACGCAAAAATATATTGGAAATTCTGGTAGAGTAGCTTGTGTCCTTGGCATGGCTTTACTCTATGATTGAAGCTGATTGGATTAACAAAATAATATGAACAAGTCTGAAATAGTTCTGTTGCTAAGTGTCCAAAAATTCAATTTAGCAAATGTTTGTTGAGTGTATGTTTTATGCAAAATACTTTCATAGACATCCTGGTTTATAAAGCTGAGAAGACAAGTTTGGCAACTCACAGTTCACTAAGAGAGAGTGAAATGTAAATAGAAATTCTTGCAAGTCTAGGAGATCAGTACCTTGACAGAGGTTTTTGCAATATTACCTGGAAATACAGATTCGAAAGCAATTACATCCATCAGAAGAACTGGTAGATTTGTGAAGTCACAGACAATAAAAATGACACAGTATGAATATTCAAGCTACTAGAACAGCTTGAGCTGATCTGTGGAAGCATAAAACCTGAGTTGCATTTCTGGTAAAACTGAGCCATCTAGTTTGGGTTACATTTGGAGATGGAGTCACAAAGGGGCTGTGGAGGTTGTGCTCAGGAGCTCAATTATTTGTAAGTACTACAATATCCACTGCAATGTTCTAAAGCAGAACAAAGCCATGCTTGTTTCTCTAAAATCAGATATCCCATGTAGCTGGGAGGTATTTTATAGGAAGACATTCTCTGCAGGGTAGCAGATGCCCAAGGAAATGCTGAGAAACAACTGAGTGTTGGGACATGGGATGAAGGAATTCAGGTCATTGGCCACGGATATGGAGGAAGCAGAGTGACACACACAGTTGAACTTCAATATTAGCGTCCACATTCTATTCTTGACAGCAAGATCCTCCTGCATTTTGCAAACTCTCTTTTTCTCCATGGACAATCTTTTGTGATGTAAGGAAGCAGATTCTGTCTTCTCTAATGAGGAATTGGGGCAGGGAGGATGAGGCAATTTGAAAATATCCATTATTGCTGTTTGGTCAATGTCTGGGAGAAAACACAAAATCCTTTTATATCTTCATAATTAGTGCAACTCACATAGAATTCTGGAATCATCTTTCCCTGTCACCTTCTTCTATTGCTCATTTATGTTCCACAGTATTGCCACTGATTTTATCTCTTTATTTCACTTTCTCTACTTTTTTTCATTCAATAACCTACTATCACCATTTTGCAGATAGAATATTCTCACTCAAAATGATTTTCAACAGATTTCCCTGAGAAGACAAGAATGAGTTGAAACTCGTGAAAAAAACCATACCAAAATTTACAGATACAATAAATTTCTGAAGATAGCAATTAAACTAGTTTTTATAAAGTGGCTAGCATCAACAAGAGATGCATAGGCTACAAATCAATATTTAAAAGAAAAAAATTTTATGAAAGATTAATTATTCCAAACAGGAGAGTGAATAGGAGAGAGTTCTTAGTAAACCTTGGCTTTCACTCCCCGAGGCTTCTATGCCAGGTAGTATTGATGCTATCACAAATCAGCATAAACTCCCTGTTATGTCATGGAAGTTATAAATGCACTTCTCATGCTTCTGAAAGTAGGAGGTGAGGAGGGAAGAAAGAAGGTTACATCTTTGAATTGCCATACATGCTACAGTTTCAGAAAACTTCTGTTTTCTCCTTTTTAATAAAGTTTGAAAATTATGACCTTAGAAGTTGGCATGGAAGGCTTTTAAAAAGAAAATGAAAGGAACTGAAAGCCAATTTAATTACATTTTATTGTAAAAAAATGAAATCCATGCTATGTCACATAAGGAATTGAGTGGCTTAGAATCAAGCTGGAAGCTGACAGGACACACAGTCAAACCACAACACAAGCTTTCTGGAGGCTAGCATTTCAGGCTAATAGAGCATTTGGTCTGTTCAATTCCCTTCAAATTAGAGCTCATTACTCTTCATGATACAAATGATTGCTCTGCAGTTCTCAGTAAATGTACCATGAGAGGAGCAGAGCTATTCCCTTGACAAGAAACCACGGCTTCTTCTGGAATAACTTTGAGACACTTCCCTCACCCATAGGGACTGCAAAAGGTCAGGAGGGGACGGCTCTCAGAAGAGCTGACCTTGAAGGAGCTCAGAAAGAAGCCGAGAGAAGCCACACACCAGTGCAAAACAAGCAATGGAGAAAAACCAAACCCCAGGATCGCATGCCAAGTCTCTTCACTCTTGAAAGTCTGGACCTTTAGCTGAGGGGATGCATTGCTCATATCCCTGTCTCCCTTTGAGTTTCTTTTCTTTATCTTTTTTTTTTTTTTTTTGCAGTATTGCCAGAAATTCATTTAAAGATGATCTAGAAGTTTAACAGCTTTTAAATTTTGGCAATTGTTTATGATGCAAGTACTTGAAAAGTTTAAGGAAAATAGACATAAAAGACAAGACTTTCGGCATAAAAACATTAAAATCCATATTTTTTTTTGTAAGACACATTTTCCACAAACTTTTTAAAGAATCTTCATATTGAGGAACAAGGTAGATTTACAAAAACAAAAACAAAAAACCCCACACACCTGAAGTTCCAGTTTACCCCTTTAACCTACAGGTTTTTTTTTTTTTTAATAAAAAGAACAGATTTCACATATACAATTTTAAGCATGTAATGATACTTCCTACTTTCCCTTCCCTGCCTCCCTTATTTTTTCTTTTGATTTTCATGATGACATACTTTTTTCTTTTTTAAGGAAAGCTTTTATTTAACATATATAAATTTAATAGGTACAGCTTTTGGAATATAGCAGTTGTTTCTCCATACCTGCCCTTCCACCCCAACTCCTGTCCGACCTCCTACTCCCTCTCCAATCCCATTCTTCGTTAAGATTCATTTTTAATTATCTTTATATACAGAAGACCAACTCTATACTAAGTAAAGATTTCAACAGTTTGCACCCACACAGACACATAAAGTATAAAATACTGTTTGAAGGCCAGTTTTACTGTTAATTCTCATGGTACAACTCATTAAGGACAGAGATCCTACATGGGGAGTAAGTGCACAGAGACTCCTGTTGTTGATTTAACAATTAACACTCTTTTTGATGTCAGTGACCACCCAAGGCTCTTGTGATGAGCTGCAAAGGTATTGAAGCCGTTTGAGTCCACAAACTCTGTCAGTATTTAGACAAGGCCATAGGCAAAGTGGAAGTTCTCTCCTTCTTTGATGGCCCCTTCATGTAAGTCATTTTTTTGCCACAGTGTCTTGGCTTTCCATGCCTGAAATGCTCTAATGGGCTTTTCAGGCAGAACTGAATGCTTTAAGGGCTGATTCTGAGGCCAGAGTGCTGCTTAAGGCATTTGACAATGACATACTTTCAATTTACTCTATAGTTACAGGCTTAATCATCCACTAAATAAAGAATTCAACAATTAGAAACTAGAACCATCTCTGTTCCACAGGCATATTGACAAGGACTATAAACAATCATCAAATCTCAATACATCGATTTTATACACACACACAATATGGCATTATATATATATATGTATATATGTATATGTGTGTGTGTGTGTGTATATATATATATATATATATATATATATATATATGGCATTTTAAAACATAACCCAAGTTTTTTCCCTCCCAGGACCATGAATAATCACTTGCAAATACATTTAATTATTTCCCAAATTATGGGCTACTGCGGCCAGGAAGTTCTATGGTAGATCACTCCTGGTTGGCAACCCAACAGAAGCAAAAGGGACCTACATGAAGGGCTGTTGTGCAAAGAAGCAGGAGACTGGTCAGTGCTGACATTAAGCCAGGTTTTGGACCAATATGTAAGTTTTAGCCCCAACATAAGCACTTTTGACAGCTCCTACTGGAACAAGCTCCTCATCTTTAGGCTTCCTCAAGCAGAGGCTGGATTCTTCCATTAGGTTGGAAACAGACTGCCTTGTGCTTTCCAGCAAATAGTTATAGAATATTCAAAATCAACCCAGAATATGATCAAATTGCAGACCTACCACCAAATAGTGTGATCAGGCATATGTGGGTGGAGCCAGGAGAATATATATATATATATATATATATATATATATATGATGTATCCTGATGATTCTGATGTTTAGTTTATAACTTTTCCCATATTTAAGTGATGATGAGAATGTCTATATCCCCAGTATATATGCATACACAATCAATACATGATATATCAATACGCTATATCTTTTTGTATAAATGTATGATGTACATACCTATGACTCTATCACCTATGTCATCTATCATATCTCTTGATACCATCTGTCTATATCTTTCAGCTATCATCAATCTGTTTATTTACTCATCTACCTGTCTATCCAACTACCTAATAAAAATCTCCACGTGTTTTTCCTTGACTTTCCTTAGTAACAGTGATCCATCTCATCTTCTCTCGCTGTACTTAATTTAGCCACAGAGGGTAGACAGAGGCATAACTAATTTGTGCTCCTATGAGAAGGCTTGGAGTAATAATTATATTCTTCCATAAAAGTAATTACTGCACGCCTACTATGGCCATAGGATAGGTTTCTGTGCTTATGAAATTACAAATCCAATGAAGTTGCATTTTGTGATATACTGATTTAATCCCTGAACAAGATACTCTGTGTTTATTTTCTCTTCTCACACACTTAAGGCAAAATTAACCATTAAACGTGGGAAACACTTTCTGAGAACTACAGAAATTCCTGTTAAAGTGGGATTATCTCCCATCTGGGGAGTAGCCCACCAAGCCTGGTTGTAGGCAACACCTTTCCCCATACCACGTGAACTGCTGACCCTTTTGTGGCTCCTTAAAGAACCTTCTTCACTGTATTTATTTGACTCTGCAAAGTGGAAGCTACCTCATTTCTTTGGCAGAGAATCTAATGTCTGATTTGCGTATTCTGGGATTCTTTCTGGTCTTGCTCTTGAACTCTTCCTGGTCTTTTGTTTTTTAAGATTTTATTTATTTATTGTTTCTAATTGTTGAATTCTTTATTTAGTGGATGATTAAGCCTGTAACTATAGAGTAAATTGAAAGTATGTCATTGTCAAATGCCTTAAGCAGCACTCTGGCCTCAGAATCAGCCCTTAAAGCATTCAGTTCTGCCTGAAAAGCCCATTAGAGCATTTCAGGCATGGAAAGCCAAGACACTGTGGCAAAAATGAGAGAGAGAGAAGGAGAGACAGAGAGAGAGGTCTTTCATTCACTGATTCACTCCCCAATTAGCTGCAATGGCTGGAGCTGAGCCGATCCGAAGCCAGGAGCCAGGAGCTTCTTCCAGGTCTCCCACACGGGTACAGGGACCCAAAGACTTGGGCCGTCGTCTACTGATTTCCCAGGCCATGGTGGAGAGCTGGATCGGAAGCAGAGCAGCTGGGATATGAATGGGCCCCCATATGGGATACCAGCACAGCAGGCGGCGGCTTTACCTGCCGGGCGGCCGCCTCTTCCTGGTCTTTTATTGAAAGTTGCCCCTGCATCACTGACTTTCTCTGTCCGGGTTTCATGACATGATTCTGTTTCCTCTCTGAATCCACATGTCCTCAAACATTCCCTCCATTCCTCACAGTTCTGCCATCTGTCTGCTAGAAACACACATTTTCCCATCACTAACCGTACATCCTCTCTGTGGAACACATGTGTGTCATAATAGCACCGAAAAGGACCCTACTTCAAGCTGTCTTCTCCTGTCTGAAGGCCCACAATGACTGAGCTTGCACTGTATTTACAGTTGTCCACTTGTGAAAGCTGCCTTCTTGCTCTTGTCCACACTATTAACTCATTGCTCAGGGCTGCCCAGATATTCTGCCTGAGCCTATTTGATTACTGAAACAAGAACACGCTGCATCCTACTTTTCAGGTTCACTGTTTGGCTGGTGATTTCTTAATATTGTATGATCTCATCCCTAAAGTCACTGGCACCATTATATGCAATCAAAACAGAGAGAGGGTGAAATAGCTTAGCCTGGGTCAAGACACATTTGTACCTGTTGTTCTTCTCCATAAAGCTGTGAATAAAGCTAGTTATACAGTGGAGCCATTTGTTGGCATTTAGTTCACATTATGTATTAGTAAGTCAAACACTCCACATGTATTTTAGAACAACTTTAAATATTGTCCCTGCATCCCACAATGTACAATCTAACTAATCATTTTTATTTTTGCCACTATATAATAGGGACTAAAGATTAGCAAATTCAAAATAAGAGGATGTTGTAATATTAAATACAATGTGAATATTTATGAAATAACAGGAACAGACTAAAATTGCAATAAGTTTGTGGACACAAAATCTAGAACGGCTGAAATATTTAAGAAAAGCTGTACAGAAGAAGAGACATGACCTGGGATTTTTAAATATAATTTTTAAAGTTCCTTATAACTTCATGGAGAGATTGCTGTGAAAGGTGAACTTTTTGGTTTTGTGGTTTTGCCAAGAGTTGCAGTAATCTGCTTGTGCGCTCACTACTGTGATACAAGGGCAGATGCGGTTAGTGTTTTGACGACACCCAGATCTAGAAAAGTTCTCAGAAAAGTAAGTGACCCTGGGATTCTTGCCCTTGAGACACTTCTATTGATCTTCCTGACTCCTCAGTTCTTAGGCACTTAAGGATTACCTGGAATTTGTTAAAACTGAGATGGACATCATAACCACAAATAACATACTGAGTGGTGTCTGGAACTCAGCAGTTTTAACAAATATTCCTGGGAGGCTGGAGCTGTGGCATAGAGGGTAAAGCCGCCACCTGCAGTGCCGGCATCCCATATGGGTGCTTTTTCTAGTCCCGGCTGCTCTACTTCTTATCCAGCTCTGCAATGGCCTGAGAAAGCAGTAGAAGATGGCCCAAGTCCTTGAGCTCCTGCACCTGCGTAGGAGACCTGGAAGAAGCTCCTGGCTCCTGACTTCAGATCAGCAGCTCCAGCCATTGTGGCCAATTGGGGAATGAACCAGCGGATGATGAAAGACCCCCTCCCCCACCTCTCCTTCTCTCTCTATGTAACTCTTTCAAATAAATAAATAAATCTTAAAAAAAAATTGCTTTTCAGTCTTTTGGCTAAGATCAAGTGTTAAAAAAACAACAAAATATTCCTGCTGATTCTGATGCTGGGTGAGATGGGTTCCCTGGAAAACCACCATGTTAACATAGACACCGTCTAATCATGGCTTATAATATGTATTTTATTGACCTTCTTGACCTTCAAACCTGGTAAGTAACGTTAATATTGTTATCTTTAAATGCATATATCCACACTCCTTATGGTGTTTCCTCTCAATTCTGTTAAATTTTACTTTATTTTATTTGAGAGGGAGGGAGAGAGTGAGGGAGGAAGAGAGAGGGAGACATCATTCTGTTTGCTGGTTCACTCCTCAAACATCTGCATTAGTCTGCACCAAGCCAGGAGCCAGGAACTGAAGCTAGGCCTCCCAAATGGGTAGCAAAGACCTATCTTCTTGAACCATCACATGCTGCCTCCCAGGGCACACATTAGCAGGAAGGTGGAATAGAAGGGGAGCCAAGATCTGAAACAAGGCAATCCATGTATTGGATGTGGGTGTCTATCCTTATCCTCAATTATTTTAAACAAAGGAACAAAGAAAAACCTTATAAGTATGTTACATATATATTGGCAATGGTGACTTTGTATTTAGCAGGAGAACAGCAGTTCCATCTTCAATCATGATTGACAAATACTGGGTTAAACAAAGTGAACATGGCTTCTTCTTGTAGGTCACCTCAGAATAAGAATGAGAATATAGTTAAAGATTATTAAGATTCTCCCATAGGAGATTACTATATATAGTATTTGGGCACATGAGCTTGGGAGATGAGAGAGTAAGTATGGGGGAAGGGTGTTGGACACAGTGGTTAAGATGCTGTTTGTACTCCCGTATCTGAGTGCCTGAGTTCAATTCCTGGCTCAGCTCTTCATTCCAGCTCCTTCTAATGTGCACCCTGGGGAAAGTGGCAATGGCTCAGATAGATGAGCCCCTGTTTCCCACTGGGGGGTCTGGATTTAGTTCCCAGGTTCCTAACACTTGCAGGAATTTGGGAAGGGAACCAGTTGATGGGAGGATTCTTTATATGTCTGTCCCTATTTCTCTGCCTTTCAAATAAAAAAAAAAAAACTTTTAAAAAGCATATGATTTTGAGAAATGCTGCAATGGGAAGAAGAAACTCAGACAAGGACAGTAGTTTGGGAGGTTTTCTATGTTTGAATTCCTTTATTTGCAAGAAAAAAACAAAACCTTCATCGATGCTATCAAAACACGATGGCCATGGCACTGCTGGAACACAGTTGGGGCAGGAATTGTGGGTAAAGGTCCAGATAGTAAATGATTTAGCTTTCATGGGAAGTCACAGCTGAAGGTAAATGAATGAGTGTGATTGCCTTCTATTAAAACTTTATCATAAAACGGAGCCACAGACTGTGGACTTTGGGCCATGCTTTGCTGACCACTGGCCTAGAGTTGACTTTAAGAAAACTGCTTTTTTAAATTTATTGCGCAGTTTTTATTCCTCCCTAGGATAAAATTGGGAGATTAGCTTAGTTTTTCATCAGGTGTTTACTAAAGGCCTGTTTGAAGAAAGTTTATTTAGTCACCCCGACATTTGTTGAGCATCTCTATATGCTGGAAGCCCTGGCCTTTTCTCTCCCATGTCATTCTGGCTGCTACTTGTTCCTCATGGTGAGAACTAGAATGCATTTTCACGTCTTTGAGTCTCTGGGGGACAACAGGTCCATCTCAGAAGCTAATTTCAGGAATGCTTGCCCACTCCGTGCTGCCGTTTCATCTCCACTGTTCAGGTAGCTCCCTGTTTTCCATGAATTTGAATACATAAAATTGTGATTTTTGAACAAAATGAATAGCTTTCTGCTTTATGCAGTGGGCCTTTTATTGGTTTGTTTGGGTAATTTGGCAGTTTTTTTTAAAGATTTTATTTGTTTATTTGAAAGGTAGAGTTACAGACAGTGAGAGGGAGAGGCAGAGAGAATGGTCTTCCATCCGCTGTTACTGCAATGGCTGGGCTGGAGCCAACCTGAAGCCAGAAGCCAGGAGGCTTCTCCAGGTCTCCCATGCAGGTACAGGGGTTCAAGCACTTAAGCTATCTTCTACAGGCCATGACAGAGAGCTGGATCAGAAAAGGAGCAGCCAAGACTGGAACCGGCACCCATATGGGATGCTGGCATTGCAGGTGAATTAACCTGCATAACAGTGCAGGGTGGGGGTGGCAGGTGGGGATGAGGCACCCCCATAGTGTTTTACATCTCACTAAGGTCTTGCAGAAGAATTCTCTTGATTGTTCCCAATATCCTTTTACAACAGCTCACAGTAGATAACCAGTAAATATATCAGAAGTGACAATGCTTGATTGTTTCAATCCAGTAGGACAATGTTAGATTTAGAATATTTTAAGCCAAATCTTGGGCCGGCGCCGTGGCTCAACAGGCTAATCCTCCGCCTTGCAGCGCTGGCACACCGAGTTCTAATCCCGGTCGGGGCGCCAGATTCTGTCCCAGTTGCCCCTCTTCCAGTCCAGCTCTCTGCTGTGGCCCAGGAGTGCAGTGGAGGATGGCCCAAGTGCTTGGGCCCTGCATCCCATGAGACCAGGATAAGCACCTGGCTCCTGCCATCGGATTAGCGCAGTGTACCGGCCGCAGTGCGCCGGCCACAGCGGCCATTGGAGGGTGAACCAACGGCAAAGGAAGACCTTTCTCTCTGTCTCTCTCTCTCACTGTCCACTCTGCCTGTCAAAAAAAAAAAAAAAGCCAAATCTGCTCTAAAATCCATTTTGATACACATAACACTTGTTCTCATTTCTAAAGTCATGTACTTATTCCTGTAGTTCTTTTAATTTTATTCATTTTGCAAATAATATGAAGAGAAAAGAAGGCTGTCAGATGTTCGGTTGGAAGACCAAGGATAGACCTAAGTAATACACTGATTTTTTTTTTCATTAAATCTCTAGTAAAGCATGTGAAAGGCATTTACTATCATTAACTACTTATAGAAAAATGACAGTCCAAACAGTAGAGATTGGACACATTGGAAGTGTAATGATTTAGAAGATACATGAAAGCTGATTCATTTCAGTGTAGTGAATTTCTGTGCCTTTATCTGAAAATACTTGCCACACAGTTGTTCTTATATGATATAGACTCTATTTTGATTTTTGTAGAATTGATCACTTGGACAAGCATGTTATTTCTTGAACATGAGGTCAAATTACTCAAACCTTAAAGAAAGTAGGGACCAATCACTCTATTCTGTCTGAGGGAGATAGAAACAGATAGTTTAAAATGCATTGTTAAGAGGAAATTATATAAAAAAAGTATCTTATTGATGTTGACAAATATATAGATGATTAAGCCTCAGCCCATACATAAACACTCTTATGCTCAGATGTTGTTATTAAATTTCTTTTGCAAGATGGATGTAGAGCCAGTCTTCCACAAGTATCAGCTGAGATTCTTTGAAAAGTGAACATTTTTGATTGGTTTCAAAAATCTTTAATTTCCTTTTTAGATGTCCCCTGTAATTTGGCAGCAATATCAGATTCTCCATATTGATTTTTACATCTCTGCATTTCCAAGTGATATTTATTATATTTCCTTCTCAGGAAGACTATTTTTCTATAAGTATATTTAAACAATAGGTCAAAAGCTAGGGATAATTAAAAAGCCACATTTGATATGATGTCCTTTGACAATAATTGACTTTTCACAAGTTCTTCCTTGTGTTTACCAAGCAGAATCTCAGCAATGTGGGGCACAGCTTCCTGCGTCTTCTTTACTAATATCCTATATCAGAATTGTGAGTAACTGTCCTCTTGAATGAAGTTCAACGTGGCATAACTGTCTAAAATCAACTTAAAAATAAAGCATGATTCTTTATTTCTTTCACTTTATAAAATGCACACATTTCCAGCCGGCGCCGTGGCTCAACAGGCTAATCCTCCGCCTTGCAGCACCGGCACACTGGGTTCTAGTCCCGGTCGGGGCGCCGGATTCTGTCCCAGTTGCCCCTCTTCCAGGCCAGCTCTCTGCTGTGGCCCAGGAGTGCAGTGGAGGATGGCCCAACTGCTTGGGCCCTGTACCCCATGGGAGACCAGGAGAAGCACCTGGCTCCTGGCTCCTGCCATCGGATGAGCGCGGTGCACCGGCCGCAGCGCGCCGGCTGTGGCGGCCATTGGAGGGTGAACCAACGGCAAAGGAAGACCTTTCTCTCTGTCTCTCTCTCACTGTCCACTCTGCCTGTCAAAAAAAAAAAAAAAGGGGGAAAAAATGCACACATTTCCTAGGGTGACTGGAGAAGTTCAGTGTCTATTAGAATGTGACTTGTCCCACTAGAGGGCCATGGGGACCTGGAGCTTAGATGCCCTCTTACATGTAATATATTCAGGACAGTCTTTAGAGGCAATTTGGCCAATTCATCAAAGTATAAAGCATGCATGCTTTTTTTACCCTGCAAGTCCACCTCTAGGAATTTATCTTACTGAAACATAAACACAAGAGACAAAGATGTATGTAGAAGGATGGCCATTAAATCATTTCCATAGCAAAAACTGGAAACAGGCCAACTCTTCATCAGCAATAGGAGAGTTAAATAAGCAATAGCATATCCAAACAATGGACTGCTGGGCAGCTCTTTAAAAAGTGGAGGAAAGATAGGGAAAGGTAATTCCCACAGATCATTAAATGGAACAAGCAACTTAATGGAAATATTTATGGGTTGCAAACTCAAAATGCTACCAGGGCCCCAGAGGTTAGGTGTGCACTGGGAAAGCTGACCCTTACCCAGGCTGGATGGCACAAGGGAAGGTTTGGGATCTATGGAACAAAGAATCCTCCCAGAGCCTGCAGGAGCCAATTTCCCATGTTTGCGGACAGAAGGTAGACTAGATTCAGATGCTTATTTATACTCCTGTATGTGTGCATTCAATGTTTTATTGCACTTAAATGCTTTCAAATACAGTGTTCGCCAAGCAAAACGTGTGTAGGTTCAACTTGGTCAGCCAGGATTTGTTACTCCTGCAGTCTAGACATTGAAAAATTTTAGAAGGCTATACATCAAGTCACCGAAATGATAAATTCTGAAGAGAAGCTTTAGAAATGGGTTGATTTGGTGGCATTTTGCTTTGCACATCCCCATGTTGTTTTCCTTCACATGTGCTGTGTATTTTCCATGCTAACGCTAGAAGGAAAAAAGCTACCATACGGCTCCATGCCATAAGGTCAGAAAAGCAATCTCTGTCTTTGTGATTTAGGCAACTGATCCTAACTTTATGGAACTTAGCTCCTTTATTTGTAAAAACGGCATCAAAAAGGCTTGGCTTGGGGTTGGTAAGAATGGTATTTACAGGTGCCCAATATGTAGCTGTTGCTTCGTAAGCATTCTTCCCTATGTCAGCCCAGCTCCTATTATTTGGAGATGTCAAGAAATTAATTGCAACATAAGCATAGACCATTCTAAGTTTCAAGATTTTAAAATGTGCTTCCTTATTCAGCTGCAACAAATACTAAAATGTGTCTATTCTCAAAAAGGATTTGTCTACCTTAAAGATCAAATCGTTTCTTAGTTGGGATGCCTTGTGGTTCAGCAGGTTAAGATACCATGTGCTATGTTGCCATACCATATCAGAGTGCTGGTCCGAGTCCTGGCTGTTACATTTTTGATCTAGCTCCCTGTCAATGTGCCTGGGAAGACAGTGGAAGACGGCTCAAGTACTTGGATCCCTGAAATTCTTGTGAGAGAACAGGATGGAGTTCATGGCTCCTGACTTCAGCCTGACCCGGCCTCAGCTGTTGCGGCCACTTAGTGAATCAGCTGATGGAAGATTTCTCTTTCTCTTTCTGTCTCTTTCTCTCTATAACTCTTTCAAAATAAATAAGTAAATATTTAAATAAATAAATAATAATAAATAAAGAAAGAAATATTTATTTATTTTGAAAGGCAGAGTAAGTAATTTTTTTTTAAAGGTTCAGCCATTTATTTTGAAAGAGTTCCAGAGAGGGAGGCAGAGACAGAGAAAGAGATCTTCCTGTTGTTGGTTCACTCCCACAGATGACCCCAACAGCCAGTGCTGGGCCAGGCTGCAGCCAGGAGCCAGGAGCCTCAATCCAGTTCTCCTACATGAGTGACAGTGGCCCGAGCACTTGGGCTGTCTTCTGCTGCTTTCCCAGGCACATAAGCAGGCTGCTGGAACTTGAACCGTCACCCATTTGGGATGCCAATGTCACAGACAGTGGCGTAAGCCACTACACCACAGGCTGGCCCCACTAACTAACAATTTAAAAACAACAAATACTGTCATATTGTTTTCCTAATGTAACCAGAGGTTGGGAAAAGTTATTTATCTTTTCATTTACCATTTTGATAAATGATTTGTTTTAAGAAGTTACCCTTAATTTTAACAATGGAAAAAGCTGTGTAGCATATTCCACTCAAAATGTTTGAAACTAGTCATGGCCTTTGCCACTTTCTTTGAGAGCGTTGTTCATTAAACATTCTAGTCCCCTTAAGTATTTCAACATTTAAGTGAGTTATTAAAAACAGAAAGAACAGAAATGTTGAAAATTTCCTGATATATGGGAAAAAACGTTTGTGAATGTAAACTTTTTCTCATTGCAACTACAGTTCAAACTAAGAAGTGTGTACCTTTCTTTTTTTAGAAAATGAACAACTTACTACCATCCCCAAAACTGCTTTAATCCAGGAAAATCTCTCACAGTAAATTTTCTAAACTGTACTAACACCAGTATCAATTCGAAGAGGAAAATAAAGCAAAATAAGATGAGTATAGCACTCACAAGCAACTCAGAACAAATTTTTAGAAAGCAAAGACAAATCCCCGCCCTCCCCTCTCCACACACACAGCCTCAAAACACGAAGCAAGCAGAAATCCAAGGGCTAAATGCAATTAATTAGTCAAGTATTTTTAAACAGCCCATGAGATTCTAAGGTGAGAATTTAGGCTAGTGTGTAAATTCTGTGGGAACTATCATTTTCCCTGGACTAGATGATGGTCTGGACTGTTCCACAGACAGCATGTCAGCACTCATTCACCCCAGCTCCTTGTGAGATAGCGCAGAGTTGGGACAGTGCAAATTTGCTCTGAGGCCCTTCCAGGGAATCTCAGCTCTCCAGGTGACAGAACCTGCATTGTGCTGCTGCCTCAAGACTTCCCAGGGCCGCCTGCGGTGGAGCAGGTGCCAGGGTTTCAGGATGCTCCCTGATGCATTGCTGTGTTCCCCCTGAGCCCTACCTTCGCTGCCAGACGAAAGTCCTGGTGGAAAGAGCAAGGCCTGAACACCAGAGCACCCCCGAATGCATCAGAGAACCTCCTGTTAGTAGATATGTGGTCTGGGTATGAGACCCTAAACCACTCTGGTGTCTAGTTTCCTGATATAAAAGTTGGCATTAATAATTTCCACCTTGCAAGGTTGTTTAAGTGTTAGGAAAAAAAACATATAAAGTTCCTGGCACATTGTAGCTTCTCAATATAATGCGGTATTATTATGATTTTGGTTGCTGTATTATTTTAAGACTGGTGTAACCCATGTTCAATTCCCCAATCAGGGGACTATTGTCACTGAAAACAGTATATGACTGTATTCTTGCATGTCAGTCAGTAAGTACTCAGGGCCAAGGAGGCCATTAATACCCAAAGGATACCAGAGGCTCATTAGATTCACACACTAGTTGGAAGGAGTCCAAAGAGACTGTGTTTGGGAAGGAGGAAAAAGAGCCCTAGGAAGGATTGGGAGTCTTTCTCGCATCTTAGAATAACAATTGACAGGTAGTAAGCATTTCATGTCAGACATGATTCTCAGTGTTTTGTGATACTAACTTATTTAACCATCCCAGCAATGTAATCTTTCAGGTTCTCCATTCCATTTGTGAAGGCATGGAGAAATTCATGTATTCTATCCAGAGGGATGAGAAAGACAAGTGACATTTCTGTTCACATGAAACAAAAAGACAATAAACACATAGGCAAAAAAATCTGTTTAAAATATTGGGTGAAGATTAAGGTCAAGGACACAAAGGAGAGCAAAACAAAGGCTCAGGGAGGGATGAGGCTGGCCCAGGAATGCTGCCTGCTCCTAAGGCGACGCTTCATTCTTGAGGGAAAGCTGAAGAGCACGGGCTGAGCTGATGCTGGGGCAACGGGCACTGGGGGTAAAGGCAAAGGCTGGTGCCCTGAGCTCCAGACAGGGCAGTGTGTGGAGACTGTGAGGAGTTCTTGTGGCTGGAGCACCGTGAGTGCATGGTCCCAGAGGAGGCTGAGATCAGATCAGAAAGGAATGAGGAGCCCCATCGGGTGGTCTTGAGTTCACAGAAAAATGGGAAATTGAAGGTGTTTCAGCAGAATAGAGACTCAGCCTCAAAAAGGTAGTGGGGCTCCTGGCGTTCAAATGGTGGACACCTGTCTTTAAATGCATGCCAAAACTCAAGAGTGAACCTAATGTGAAGTGTGGATTTGGAGTGATAATGACCTGTCAGTGAGGAGAGCAGGTGGCCCACTTTGGTGTGGAGTATGTCTGTGAGTGAGACCGTACACATGGGAGGAACAGCAGATATGTGGAACTCTGTGAACTTTTCTTTCCATTTTTTTTTTTTTTTCTGTGAACTGGAAACAAATCCAATCACCACATACCGATCCAAAATATATGAAATGTTTAAGGTCTGGAAATGCTAGCTATCATTGTACACTGTATACATGTATTAAAGGGTCACATTTTACCCTCAAAAATATACAATTAAAGAATGTATTGAGGGCCTGGCATGGTGGTTTAGTGACTAAAAACATGGCTTGCAACATTGGCATCCTACATCAGAGCATCAGTTCAAGTCTCAGCTGCTCTGCCTCCAGTCTACCCCCCTTGCTAATTCACTTGAGAAAGCAATCGAAAATGGTACAAGTACTTGGGCCCCTAACCCCTACCTGGGAGACCCAGAGGGAAGTTTTCTCTCCTGGCTTCATTTTGGCCCATCCCTGGCTGTTGTTGTCATTTGGAGAGTGAAACAGCGGATGGAAGATCTCTGTTTTTGTCTCTCTTTCTCTCTCTATTTTTTCTCTCTCAGGTCTTCAATTTTTTTTCTTTGATTCTAACTGTTATTAAACTTTCTCTCCATTGCTCTTTTAAGTAATGAAAATAATCATTTAAAAGAATTAATATATGAAGAAAGAATATTACATATTTAATGGGATTAGAACAAAATATAAGCTAAAATAAGATTGGAGAGGAAAGCGTAGACATTTTCATGGGGATACTTTGTTAGCAGTAAAACTGTTAGTCACATTTATCCACCATTTTATCAAGTATATTTTATTTTTATGATGAAGGTTTTGTAAAATATGTTTAAAGGAAGCAAGTGAAGAAGAAACACATGTGTACTTTAGGAAGATGGCATTTTACAATTCCAGGCTCATATGCATCCATTTCATAGTTCACTGCATGTCAGTTCTCATGTAACGAATAGACAGAGGGACTTTGCTCCAGTCAAGGGTGGACCTGCATTGTCACTTCACTTTTGTTTCTTACCTGAAGCTTCATTACCCATATTTGATAGTCTTGTGTTTCAGCAAGGGACACATCTGCATGCAGGTTTGACTTTTTGAAGCCCAGCTCCCAAGAAGCAGAGAGCTTGCCAGGATGAACCACCCGTGCTCAGAAGCCAGCTCCAGCAGTCAGAAACGGGAAGAAAGGGCTCTCAGTCCCCAGCCTCACCCCAGAGTGGCTGGACTTTATTCTGCTGTGGTACACATGGACCTGCAGGGTGAACTTTGTGTATTTAGGAGAACTTTGTCTCAGTATGCAGGAAACTGCAGCTTCAAATCACTGAAGGACTGTCCAGTAATTGAGTTTCTCTCTTGTAGAAGAACTGTGAAGAGAAAGATTCAGGGGAATTCTCTGTTACTCTACACTCAGAGAGGTTTACTACATTCTCCTCTGCCCATAAGCCTGACCTTGCTTCTCTAGTGCTAGATGTCCTGATGACCCTCCTAAGATAGTGCCAGTTCTTAGAGCCCACTGCTTAACCTGTAAGGGGAGGGTTACAACTGCATCTAAGAGCTTGTTAATGACTATGCACATTGCTGATGCTTGGCTTGCAAGCACGGTAGGTGGCACAATGTAATATGAATTATGCATGACTCTTGCAATTAATAGTTTCTACCATATTCAGACTAAGGGTAGAGGATATAGGGAAATATAAAATTAAAGATTTATTTGCATATGTTAGGGCAATTTACATACATGATACAGAAATCCAGACCCAAATAATGAACAGCTTCATAAATCCCTACCAAGGAATGAGAGTTAGGGTAGCCATTAGGGCTAGTTTATTTAGAAGTTCAATGTCACACTGAATATATGGAATCTTTCCACTGTTCTTTAATTTTGGCTTTTTTTCACCTTTTTACAAATAAAGATTTATATACTTCTTTGAAAAAGCAGAGTGACACACACACACATACACACAAGAGGTGGAGAGAAAGGGAGAGGAGAGGGAGAGGGAGAGGGAGAGGGAGAGAGAGAGAGCAAATTTTTCATCAATTGGTTCTCTCACAACAGCCACATGGGCCAGGCTGAAGTCTAGAGTTTGGAACTCCATCTTCCACATGGGTGGCAGAGACCCAGGTACTTGGTCCATCATACACCTTCTTCCCAGGAACATTATCAGGAAGCAGGATCAGAAGCAGAGTAGCCTGGACTCGAATTTGTGCCGATGTCGCAACTGGCAGTTTCACTCACTGCCTCAGCAGCAACCCCAGTATTGGCTTCTCTTCTAGGGATGACCCGACTAGAACTATGCTGTTACCCCATGGTCATTCATCTCCAAAATAATCATACTTGAATAACATTCAGAGTTTAGTTCACCAACAGCACTAGCCACATTTCAAAGCTCAAGGGTCATGTGTGACTAGTCGGTATCGTATTGAACAGAAGAAATATGGATGAGCTACATCTTTCACAGAGTTTCATTAGACAGCAATGACTTTCAGTAAAAAGGGCAGTGATTTCCCTGTATTCCTACTCAAGAGCCAGGACATTTGCCAAAAGTATCCACATAGCCCATTTTTAGAGTTCTTTGATCAGAACTGATTGCCATATCTCCCCTCCCCCCATGCTGGGGCCACAGTTTATGGCTCCGATTTTAATTCATAAATATGAAACCAATAGTGGACATCCTTTGGTGTATGTTTTAAGAATCAATACAATTTTTCTTCTCAGGGCTATCTTGTTGTGCTTATTGAACCAAAATTTTAAGTTACCTTTTGCAAAAATTAAAAAGACCAGGGGCCAATGCTGTGGTGTAGTGGGTTAAGCCCCCTGCCTGTAGTGCCGGCATCCCATATGGGTGCCGGTTCGAGACCGAGCTGCTCCACTTCTGATCTAGCTCTCTGTTATAGCCTGGGAAAGCAGTAGAAGATGGCCCAAGTGCTTGGGCTTCTGCACCCACTTGGGAAACCTAGAAGAAGCTCCTGGCTCCTGGCTTCGGATCAGCGCAGCTCTGGCTTTTGTGGCCAATTGGGGAGTTAATCAGCAGATAGAAGACCTTTCTCTCTCTCTTCCTCTTTTTTCTCTCTCTGTGTAACTCTAATTTTCAAATAAATAAATAAGTCTTTAAAAAAAACAGATCAAGGTAGATTTAAGCCCCAGTGCACAAACACTTGCTAACTTGGGATCTGGAAAGCGTACTCTAAAAATTAATTCCCGATGAGAAATAAAAAAGAGAGGTTCTATAAGTACAATTAGAAAAAATAAACATGTTAAGTAAATTATTTTACCTACTGTACCTCTGAATAACTGATATCAAGATCCATATAAAAGTGATTCTATGGGGAAATACTGGCAGTGGCATATGAGGTAGCCTATTACTATTAATTACACACTAGAATTTTTTATTATAGTTTCTGTATGCAAGAACCTAGAACAATGCTGGTTTCTACTACAGAGATGAGAACACTGGCTCCTGACTACACCCTTACCTGTTCACAGACATGAGCATCTGTGTACTTCAGAGCTGGCCAATATCCTAAACCCTTTGGGAGAAATCAGGCTAGTTGTGTGGAAAAACAAACACACTCCATGTGCTTAGCTTCTCTAGCTCTGGTTTTGGTTTGTTTTCACAGGAATGTGTATTTGTGGAAGAACTTGGTAGGAATGAGGCAAGCAAAAGCTTCCATTCATTTAGGGAACTTGATGAAAGAACCACGAAGAGAGGGAGCAAGTGCCTCAGCAGGAGGCGGGAAGGGGATGCATTCATACATTCTCAGCAGGTTTGCAGCCAAAGGAAGGGATCGTTTCCTTTTTAGTGTTTTCTAAAAATAAGAAGGCATATCAACTTTGTATAGAAGCTCAGATCATGATAGAATATAATACAATCTACCATAGCTTACCTTCTCTTTGGGACAGAATATGTATATCATGTGACTTTCTTGGAGTATTTATAGATTTTCTGAGAGTGAATAATTGTTCTCCAAAATTATATTTCTAGTTGCCTTCACTGTATCCACAGCTCTAGGAAATCTTAGACCGAGGCCTGCTGGTGTATCAATGAACCTCCATCTGTTGCCGGTGGTTACATTACAAAAATGTGTGTATCTCTAGAAGAAATTTTTTTAGAAAGAAGTCATTTCAACTCGTGTCAACTGATAGCTTCACAAGTTACCCGTCATAGTTTATTTTATATGAGCTCAGCCCTTTGAAGGGAAAAAAGAAGCCCTTGAAGCAATCTTAAAAAACTCTACTAGGATATTATATGTATGAGAAGACTTTAAGAAAACAAACCTCTGGACTGAAGCTAATGAATTATCTATGGGTCCAAGTTCAGATTCCCTAGGTTTACTTAAGAAGATGAATAGATTCAGAGAAATAAATGCCATTACTATTCCTTTGTGTGCTTGCAAATGACATTATCAGTGGATTTTATTTTATAAGATGTACATATTGCTTTACCTAGGGTAATTGAGAGAATATTAATAGTCAAAAATAATGTAAATTCCAGTTATGTATTTATGAAATATATTGATGCTGTCAGTTTTTATTTATTATACTGTGCCACAAAGTCTAGACAGAATAATAGTGCATTATTTGTGGAGGCACACACTTCAGCAATCTTGCATTTGCTGTAATGCTAGTTCCTGGTCTCATTCATGAGTTTTTTACAGTGATTTTGCATTCTTATATAGAAGAAAAACCCAATTACTGATATTTTTCCCCTTTCCAATTCAACTTCCAACTCCATTTGCTTTTGGTATTAACATGTAACTTTTAATTTGACCACTGGGCTATGGCTTCATTTTTTCTCTTTCCTTTCTATTCCTTCCATTCTAATTTATTGTGTAAATGTTAATAAATCCAAGTATTTCCTTTCTGAGAACACTTTATAGTGATACAGTTTGTGTCACTATAAAAACATCCATTTTTAAATTTTAATTCACTGCAGATCTTCATCTAGCTGCTGAATAAACCCAGTACCACTAACCTGAAACTTTTATTGTACATTAGCTAAATCCAACCTGGTTTTTTTTGCTAACGTAAAAGCCATAGCTGAAAAACCTATGTGTAAGGAAAAACAGAGCTAAGGCTTGACAAATCTGCAGGAGTAACTGACAGAGAATGAGGAATACATTAAATCTTCAAAGATGTGCTTTTCTGCAGCCTGGCCTCCTTTGCTCTAGGCAACCCCAAATATCCCGCATTAATCAGGCATTAGTTCCTGTTGCCCCAGCTTCCTCTCCCGTGCCTCCTGAAATGCAGCGTGACGTTTAGTATCGCCATCCCTGGAACTGATTCAGTGCACACTGCCACTCAACAGAGGATCTATATTTAAATTATGGACTCTCCAATAGTTTAAGCATGTTGATTTTCCTCTTCCCTTGCTGTTGGTCTTGTCCACAGAAAATTGATTTCTACCTGACAGCTATCCATTTATAAAAGAGGACTTTGTACAAACTTCGTTATCTTCTTTGCTGATGGCCTGATTTTCTTTGTGGTCCATTTGCCTGCCTTGATATTCTTCTGCATGACAAGAAGGTTATCTATAAAATGACAATAGGTTTACTCCCAGCAGTGGTGGCTGTTCAACTGTGGATGATCGTCTGTACAATGTTAACATTCCCAGGGAAAGGGCAGGGTTTGGGTACATCAGATTTCATTATTTCTAAATCAGTTATTCAAATATACAACCGGAACTTTAGCTTCAATCTCTGAGGTAGAGCAATAACTCCATACAGGGAGATCCTCTGTTTCCCGTAGTGTACGATTTTGAGCTAGGCTGACTGCTTGAAGCCCTTCCTCACCACTTACCTAATTTTTGACTTTGTGTAGGACACTGAATTTCTGTATTATTCTCCTTGTCCACACACTGGAGACATAACTACTGCCTTCTTCATGGGATTCTTTGAGTGAAGTGAAGTAATGTGAGTGAAGCTCTCGTCCCATGGCCAGCACGTAGAAGACACTCAGTTACTGCTAACCATTCCTTTTATTGCAGCCATAACTCTCTCAATGGCAAAGAATTATCTTCAGAGTTTTCTTCTTTATGACTGGTGGACTGGCATTTTCATTGTATTGACCATTATTTAGGATAAAATTGACTCAATTGTTTACCAAAGATGTTATGATTGTTGAGTGACACCCTGGAAAGGACTAACTAGTCATTATTTTATAATGATGAAGAATCATGTTAACGTTTTTACTTAAAATTTTAAAATTTATTACAAATGGAGAAGGGAGAGTGACAACTGATAACACGTTAATGCTAGTAACACGGGAATGGTCATTGATTCCTCTTTCCTTGTAGAATTCTCCACCTGCTACTCACTCAGCTGTGTTCACTCTACACACTAAATATCTCTTAAATCCATAGTCCTTGATTCCCTCAAGAATGAACCACCACCATCTGATCTGCGGAAGCTGCAATAATCTCCCCATTAGTATACAAATCCAATTGACTATCAAAAATTATTATTAGAGAAACCTTTAAAAATCTGTAACTGGGGGCAGGTGTTTGTTGCGACAGTTTGAAAGTCACTTGGAAACATCTATATCCCATATTGGAGTGCCTGTGTTTGAGTCCCCGTTCTGCTTCCAATTGAAGATTCCTGTTAATGCATCCCCAGGAGGTAACAGAAGATGGCTTAAGTGCTTGGATTCCTGCCACACATATGGGAAATCAACACTGAGTTCCAGTCCCTGTATTTCGCTGGGTCCAGCCAAGGCTGTTGCAGCTATTTGTAGAGTAAACTAGTGGATGAGCTCTCTCTTTTGGCATCTCTCTTTCTCGCTCTCTCTCTCCCTGCCTCTGCCTTTGAAATGAAAATGAACATAAATAAATGCATATTTTTAAACTTTCAATTTGTCACTTTCTAAGTTCTTGAATGACTCTTCACTGCTCACCTGAGGCATGTCCACTGTGGGGACGTGCATAACTCAACCCTGCCCCCTGGCTGGCCTCATCCTGGGTCCTTTCTCACTATGTTCCCTCAGTCACATTGGTCTTCTTTAAGTCATGGGAGAGGCTCACTTCCACAGCTTTGCCTGTGTAATTCCTACCTGCTCTTCAAATCTCAGTATCAGTACTATTCATACCACAGAGCTTTCCTGCACTTTCCAGCTCTCCCCTTCATTGACATCTGCTTCTCTAGCCAAACTCATCTGTGCTTCTGCTTTAGTAATGTTCACCCCACCTGCTCCTGCACGTTGTTTTCTCCCCACTGAAATGTGGGCTTGATGGAGGCAGGCTAGACCCTGATTGAGCAGCATATCTGATTTATATTTTTGATTCTTGTTGGATTTATAAGTAAACAAATTTAAAGAATGTCTCGGTAATTTATAGCATTCAATTATATTTTCAAGTTTTACATAGCTAGATTAAATGTACACATGAGTAATGCCAGATTACTCAGTCAAAAGAAATTTTTACAAATCTTCATTCAAGTTATCTGATCACTGAAATAAATATCAGAGAGTTGCTAACAAGATTGTCAGTCTGCCTGTACTCTGCATTGAATCCTGACTGTGTAACTACAATGTGTGCTTGGGCTAATGATTGGTGTCTGCCTGTCTATGGCTTCTGTTTTTCCATCTGCCTGATGGTTGTGAGGGTTAAATAAGTAAAAAAATCTACTAAATCATTTAACAATGCTTCATGGTAATAACTGAGACACAATTATCTAAAAGGAAATTTCTCCTTTCTTTTCCTCCCATCGGTTAGATGTCTGTCTTTTGTCAAATACTAGGCATTATAGAGTTCTAAAGTGGTCCAGAGTGAAAAGCCTAAAAAACAAATAAATAAAATCTAGGATCATTCTTTTGAGCAACTATCCAGACTGGTCTGAAGTATACATGTGAGATATTTGGGGTCTGTGACCATGCAGCTCAGACGCATCCCGCCCCCAGCCAGCTGGACAGAATGGGTTTGCATTTGTTCCCTCAGCCAGAAGGTCTACCTGTCATGGTTATTTTTGATCTCTCCTCTCTTGACTCACTGAGCTGAATAGAGACCGTCTCAGACACCCCCAGATTGCACTTGGCAGGACATTTTCCACCAAGACAGCAGTGGATGACCCTTTGAAGAGAGAAACCAAATCTTTCGCGGGATTCTTGAAATGCTGCCACCATCCGAGCTGCCGTCCTTTCTTCCATCCTTACAAAAATGTCTATGCACACCTATTTCATATATTTTACGTGATAAATTTCTATTTTACCACATGAAGAGTTTAAAATAATTTCTCTTGGAAAAGTGACAGAAACTTAACAAAAATCACGTTGAGTTAAATTTTCTGAGTTTTCTAAAGAACATAACTTCATTGGGTTCCTAGGGATCTTTCAAAAAGTTAAGTCAAATGTGGTCATTAATTTTCTGCTTCTCACCCACTGCAACAGCTTTATAGAGGGTGTAGCCCATTGGTATGCTACTAGAGGGAAGACGTGCTTTCCAAGGTAAATGTGCTCTTGAGAAATAATCAAGTTGCTTTGCATGAATTTTGAAGTCTCTATATTTCAAAGAACAGCATTTAAAGTACAAGATTATAATTGGCTATTTCTGTCAGACTGAAAAAGGACCCTGTCCTCATCAGTAATTAATTTTAGATATATAGTGATTCAAAAAAATTTCATCTCCTAAATTAAATGCATATTAGCACATTTTGGTCAATGAGTTTATTTTTCTTTTCATTTCCAAAGATACATTAAGTAAGAGAGAAAAGCTTTTAAACAGACTTAATTAACAGCCCAAAGTGACGTGATTTATTTGCATGAATTGTACATATGGCTGAGGTTCTTCCTGTGCCATATTTCCAATACATTAAAAATATTTTCTACATTATAATGCTCTATAAAATTATCCACTGAAGCTCCAGAGAATACAGCTATTATATCCTTAGAAAGATGAAATGATTCTCACTCCTCTGGGAGTTTAGCATTGTTGAAGAGCTTTATAGGCAACAGGAAATGGGAGATAAAGCCATTTTCCTTAATTTTCTTTTGTGTTTCTAATTAGGCATCATAAAAATGCAGAATAGAGCAGAAACAGGAAGTAATAAATGTAAAAATGTTGTGTATCTTCACTGTACTTCAAATGTATATTGACCTATTTGCCTTCAGAGTAAATGAGCGTGGGATATCATTTCATATATGCATATTGGTGTATGAATATGTACATACTTTTAGGATTGCTATATTGGAAGCTATTAAAGAGTTAGCTACTTACCTGAACTACTACTCCTCTTATTTTTTAAAGGATTTATATATTATTTATTTGAAAGTAAGAATTACACAGAGAGAGAAGGAGAGGCAGAGAGAGAGAGAGAGAGAGAGAGAGAGAGAGAGAGAGGTCTTCCATTGCTGGTTCACTCCCCAATTGGCCACAAGGGCCAGAGCTGTGCAGATCTGAAGCCAGGAGCCAGGAGCCTCCTCTGGGCCTCCCACATGGGTGCAGGGGCCCAAGGACTTGGGCCATCCTCCACCGCTTTCCCAGGCCACAGCAGAGAGCTGGATCAGAAGTGGAGCAGCTGGGCTTCCAACTGACGCCCATATGGGATGTCGGCACTGCAGGTAGTGGCCTTACCTGCTACGCCACAGTGCCAACCCCTATTCCTCTTATTTTTAAATCAAACAAAGTATATAAGCTAATGATGGCATTTTAAAATAGGAACATTGAGATGATTTGGAAATGCGAACCAATTCTGACACCCAGTCATTGTCATGGGGATGCAACAGTTCAGAAGTCTTAACCTGGAGAAAATCATTATATGTCCTCAAATAAAACATAGATGATTTAGTCTTGCTTTTGTCAGGAATATTAAATTGATTCTATTAATAACTAGGAAAATGGAATGACTTGGGTAGAAAGTTACGATAGGATGTAATCCTACAAAAGTAGATATCGTTAATGGTTTTCTAGCCTAATCTGCCCTCCACCATTTCAGCTTGATTCAGGTAAAGTGGAAGGCTCATCCCCTCATTTTTAGGATAGAATAGTGTTGGTCTTCCAAAAGGGGGAAGACAAACATTATTCATTTATCAAATTTTATAAGCCATTTCTTATAAAGTTTAGCAATAAATGAGAGTCAATTTCCTATTCATCCAACCCAAATATTCCTATGTGAGAAACAGAAACCAAGAGAAAAGCTAATTGTTTCATTCTCTCCCTTGGTAGAGAGATAAAAATGAAACAAAAACAAAGCAACACATAGCAAAAACTGGATACTTTGACAAGTCTTCATGGAAATTTTACTAAATGAGGACCCTTACAAAAGCATGCCTTGCCTCTCCTTCATTTATGAATCTGAACACTTACCTTAAGGAGAATATAACAAGTTTTGAAAATCTTCTCTTATTTTTTGGTTTCTTACAACAATGTACAAATTTATCTAAATCAGACTTCAAAAATGATACCCATTGGTGATGCTTGAGGGGAGACGAGATTTCCAAACAAATCTTTATATAGACTGCTGTTGATTGTGGAGAATTTCGTGCAAAGGTTACCAAACAAGAGGTTATGAGCAATGTTGCAACCGCTTGTCTAAAGCTCTGGGAGGAGCCACAGCAGTCCATGTCATTCTGGGACTGAAACCATCAATCACAACTACAAGTCCTCTCTCATGCATCTTTTCTGACAGGCTACTCTGTCTTGATTTCTAAGTGAATCTGCGCTGCCTTGGACCCAAATCTATGTGCAGTGTGCACTGCATAGCCTGGAAATAGAGATGATGGGTAAAAAATATTCTCCATGGGATCAGTGGAGGATTGAGAAGAGGATTTGAAAGCAAAGCTGTTGGGTTTATCCCATTAGTGTGTGAGAAGTTTCAGGACTTGGATTTTTCCATTCTACAGACATCCACTGAGAAACCACAGAGTACAAGACAGACCCAGAAAAGCAGATAGTGTCTTTGTCCCTACTGAGCAAGAAATTTGGTAGTCCCAACATACAAGTATAAACTGGCACTTTGGTCACTATGATTCTAAGAAAAGTCTAAAATAAAGACTTTCACAGTAGCAAAGGATATTTCCAGTTGTAGGAATCTGAAAAAAATATTTTTTACTTTTTAATCTCTCTTAATCTGTTAAACACAACTATTAAATTCTTACTAAAAATGCAACAAGGCCTTGTTTTTTTTCTATTCCATATGATCACATTGCAGATCTAATTGGAATGTAACCATGCTCACCCCTGGGTCCCTCAACTCTTCCTGCCTGAAGCTTTGGCAGGAGGAAAGGGATCCCCACACTGATTCCACCAAACACCCTGCATGTCTGGGGACCTGAATAGTCTTTGTCCCTTTACCCTGTGAATTTCCATAACTCTACACATGTTGGTGCTTCTAGTGTTGGGAAGCATATTTACATTCAATATCTCATTCAATGCTGTATTAGTTTTCTGTTGCTGGGTCACAGCTTTCCATTAATGTCATGGCTTAAGGCATGTGGGCTTACAATCCCACAGTTTCTATGGCTCAGGCATCTAGATATGACTTAACTGGCTCTTCTGCTATATCATGTCAGCTGGGCTGTACTCTCAACTGTGGAAGGTTCTGCTTCCAGTCTCATTCAGGTTGTTGGCAGAATTTATTTATCTGCAGCAGCATTACTGAGGGTCCCAGATATGTGCTGGTAGCTACCTAGATGCTGCTGTCAGGTCTTGTCATATAGGCATTCAAAACCAGCATTAGTCCAGCCAGGAGAACCTCCCTTTGCTCTACTATGATGGAGTCTTATACAATGTAACATAAAACCTAATCCCTGGGTGACCACCCATGACCTTTGCCACATTCTACTGTTTAGAAAGGAATCCACACAAGGGGAAGGAACATATAGAGTAAAAATCTAAAGGCCCCATAGGGTCTACCCACCACATTCTGGTCAGCATTTCACAAAACGTGTGTCTAAATTAATATCATGCCAAAATTTGCATACCGGAAGCCAAGCATAAATTTAAACATTGGTCTCCCAGACTGTCTGAAATAGACCTCAACTCCCATGTAGAGCATGAAAGATGACATTGAGTAATAGCGCAGTGAAAATAGCTAATGTCCTACCCCAATGCTACAATTGTTCAGTCTCCAGAATTCTTTCAAATATAGGTCATTAAGGTTATAATATCAATGTACCAGAAGTAATGTTTTCATTTAAGATTTTTTACATTATAAAAACTTGTTTATATACAAGAGGTATTCAAAAATTCCTAGAAAATGAATATTATGAAAAAACTCTGCATGGATTTCAAAACATTTTTGCACCAAAGTAAATTTGTATTTAATTTCTTTTTAAATAAATCTTTTGAAACATCCTCATATATGGCCAAATTTTCAGATTCTTTTCAGACTCTTTTCCAATAACCTTGCACATGATAAAGCTGCTGAACATTGATATGTTTATATTCTACTGGGGAGATAGGCAATAAATAGAGTACCTGTATGGTTCAGACACAAGCAGTTTGGTAGTTTTGATGAAAGGCAATAAGGTGGATCTACCTTGACTGTTTCTGTTTTGTCAGTGAAATAACAAGTTAAGGCATGAACTGAGAGAGAGAGAGGAAACAGTGCTAGAGACAAGATAGAAGAGAAGTTGAGAAATGTGTTCTTTACTGAATGAAAGACTAACTTTAAGGTAGGGTTGTTGGGCAGACCCAAGGAAAAACTTTTGTGTTTCAGCCCAGACACACACACAGACACAAATATCAAATTACAGGGACAAAAGAAGAAGTGAAATCTCAAAAATTTAAGCATGTAAGAAACTGATTAGCCCTAAGGATATGTACTTGGGTAAATGGAATGTTGATGCATACCACGAAAGTCTGGAGTTCAAGGGAAGAATTGGGGCTGGCGATAGAAATTCCAGAACACCAGTGTGCAAGCCACTAAATGCCACAGGACTGAAGGGAATGAGCACAAGAAGAGTTCATTTGCACACAGGAAAGTATTTAGGGACTGAGCCTTTGCTGCGGCCAGCAAGAATCAGCCTGGAAGACAGGAGGAGCCAGGCAAAGGTGTGCCTTGAGACCCAAATGAAGAAAGTGCTTGAAGGAGGAGGTGGATAAATGTTCTCTTACTCCCTCATTGCTGCTTCCAGACAATTCTATTTCTGTAAACCTCTGCTTCTGTGTCCAGTTCTGACTACATCAAAGACGAACTCTGAATGCTGAGTTTAGGTTTTAGAAATGTACCGCTCAGGGTGCTTCCAGTGGTACCTTCAATCAGATTGGAGATGAATTTGATTAGAATGAGTGCAGGGGGAAGTAGGAAGGAGAATCCAGTTCAAACAACTCTTTTGTAGGCATTGTGCTGTTTGGGGAGGAGGAGGACACACTGAAAATGGGGTAAAATAATTTTAAGAAATGAAAGAAATGATAGCATGCTTGTGCTGATTTATTCGTGCAGGAAGATGTGTAAGGCAGAAGAAAGACTAGAAAGTGTGAAAGAGGAAGGTAACAGAGAAGGAAGGTAGAAGTGCCAGGAAAATATGGTATTGTCGTGATTGCCTGGCAGTGTGAGGGCCCTGGTGAGCTTAGGGATCTTGAAGTGGGGCCTGCCAGTATGGGTGCGTGTGTTCCTCCAGCCCTAAATTAGTACGTACCATAAATGGCTGTACACGTGCAGGCAAGGAAGTGAGAGAGTTGATTTTACCTTGGTTTTTCCAAGTTACTGTGGACTGAGGGCACACCAGGCACTCAGAGTACCTGAGTGGGTGCTCATGCTTATTTGCCATGAGAATTACTTAGAGTGAAGTGGCAAGGAAAAGAGTAAATATGTAGTAGAATTGATGGTTGTAGATTCCTGGAAGCTCAAAGTTATGTCGAGTCAGGCACTAGTAGGAATGAGAAAGAAGGGTGCTGGTTGGAAAGAGATATGCTTGAGTCTTGATCATGACTACATCTAGGAAGTGTCCATGGGAGGAAGGGTGAGGACAAGTTTTCTGGGGAAGAATCTCAGGCTACTGGAAGGACCGTCTATTCCTGTGTTATAATCACTGAGAATAACAGCTAGAGGCTGAGGGACCTGGGAATTGGTAAATGACCTAATAAGAAGAAGGAGGAAGAGTCTGCATGATGTTCCAATCTGAGCTTTTGGGGAGAAGAAGCTGTCATGAAGTGGAATGAGAAGTGAAGGAGCCATGCACTTTATCGAGGATTGGCAGTGTGCTGCTCAATGTCATTTCAACGTTAATAATAGCTTTTAATTTTCTTAACAGCTTCTGTTACATGGTTCCGTTTGTTACTCATCTGAACAAACCAAGGGTCAGCCAACCCTGAAAAGACTTTGGATCTCACTGATAAATGCTATATTTCTCCTGTAATGTCCAGTTCTGAATTGTGGAAAGTAAAATGTGATCTCCTAAACCCTCCTTTTGAATCTTGCTGTGTACACTTGTAATTGTCTATTCCTATGTCAAATATTCATCTGTGGCTCTATTTTCTGGAATTGGGGTTAGAGGCTGGGAGAGCTGGAGGCTGCAGCATGCATGACTGTTTGATCATTGAAACCATGGCTCCCCAGAAACTTCTGCCCCATTCATTCACATGAGATTTTGTTCCAAAGAAACTGCAGGAAAGATGGTACATCATGACATGAAGACACACGATGAAAATCACTGTCTTTTTTGAGTCAAATATATATCACACTATGATTCTGTGGGGGCACCCAGCTAGGATTTGGCTGGTATGAAATTACCTTGCTCAAAATAATTATGTGAAAGGCAGTCTGTGAGTGAGCAGTTCTGCCCTCTCCCTCCTCCCAAGGTCCTCCTGATGGAACATCTTGCATAGGAAATGTGTGCCTTGGCTAACCTTTCAGCAGCAGCTAGATCTAGTCAAGGCTGTGAATCCTGCTTCCAAAATACTAAAATTGTTATGGAGTATAAGGTCAATCACATTTAATTTGATTCCTGTATTTCTTAATGAGTGAACTGTAAATAACCCAAAAAGCAAGTACTAAATGAAATCGGAATCACTTTTCACAGTATTGCACATAGCAGAAAGAGATAATTATGACTTCGCCACCCAGTACCTCTACACACACACACACACACACGCACACACACACACACACAAACATGTGTTCATCATACATACATAATATTTAAATAACACAGGTAAAGTGAATTAAACAGGATAATTTCATTATAAAGAGTAAGTCTATTGTATGGTACAATGAATCTGGAAACCCAGAATGGAAATTCAGATATTTAATCCTCAAAGAAAAATTAAAGTATAATCACTAAATTTTAGTTGTTTGAGCAGGAAAGTGAACTAATTGGATCAATTAAGTAAAGATGGAAACAAAAATGTTGAGTTTCTTAAATTATACTTTCCTGAGCATTCTGTTTTTCAGTGCTATTGTGCCAGTGCAGGATGTTATGCCAAAAAAAAAAAAAAAGACAGAAGTTAAATTGTTCTCAAGAAGAATATTGCATAGAATACTAGCTTCCTTGATCCTCTTATTTTTTGAAATTCCTTACCGAATTACAACTTGTGTTGTGAAAAACAATACCTGTTCTGGTATGGACTTCTAAAAGAAAAGTGAACAAGTGAACTGGCAAAGGACACTGATGAGCAGGTCAAGATTTGTGCATGCAGTGAAGCTATGACCCTGGAGCTGGTGGTTTAGAGACCAGATAGGTTTGTAGCTCTGATCCTAACCTAGTGCAGTTTTCCCCGTAGGCCAGCTGCATTGGACTCTGGGCACTCTTCCAGCCAAAAGTGAATTAGGAAGCTACATCTGTTCACTTTCACCCTCACCTAACACATATCCTTTGTGCCTCTTGATTGCATTCAGTAGTAAACTTAAGTGGATGCAACCTTGAATCACGACCAAATCATCATTCCCACCAACCTTCAAGTGCAGATAAGCCTGGTGTTACTTTCCTGATCTCGCTTGTAGAGCAAATGAAATACATGAACAGTGTGTACCTTTACTTACACCAGTAGGTTTCGAACATTTTATGGCAAGTGTTTGATGACTGTTTTCGGTGTTGCTGAAAAGTATTAACAATGACAGGGTAATTGTGAAAAGGAGCGTGTCCCCAGGTGGCCTTGAGCAGTGACATTCCCCTGTTAGTAAGACTGGAGAATTAAGTGTCAAGGTTCACTCTTTTATTTTTTTAAGATTTATTTTATTTTGTTTTGCTTTTTTGCTATTTATTTTATTTTGAAAGAGTTACAAAGAAAGAGAAGGAGGGACAGAGAGGTTTTCCATCTGCTGGTTAAATTACTCAGATGGCCAAAACAACCAGGGCTGGGCCAGGCCAGGAGACAGGAGCCAGGAGCGAGGAACCAGGAGCCAGGAGCCAGGGGCCAGGAACCAGGAACTTCTTTGAGGTTTTCCATGGGCAGAGGGGCCCAAGGACTGGGCCATACCTCTGCTGCTTTTCTGGGCTTATTAGCAGGGATCTGGCCTTGAAGTAGAGAAGCCAGGACTTGAACCAGCTCCCATATGGAATGCTAGTGAATCAGATGCTTACTTCTGTGCCACACCCCAATCACAAGGCTGCTTCTTTCATGGAAGAGGCAACTACATGAGAGTTTTCTATTTCTCTCTTTAATAAAATTGGGGAAATAAACACATGGATCACTCAATATTTACCTTTTCATTATGGTTTAGCGCATAAACTCTCACTAATATTCTACCATTTTCCTTTAGTGATTCTTTCTCTGCAGAGAAAGATATGTAATAAGAATGTTTTCTAGGGGAATTGTGCTATGGAATAGCAGGTAAAGCCACTTCACGTAATGCCAGCATCTCATATGAATGTAAGTTGGAGTCCCAGCTGCTCCACTTCCAATCCAGCCCTCTGCTAACAGCCTGAGAAAAGCAACAGAGGATGGTTCAAGTGTTTGGGCCCCTAGTGCCCACATGGGAGATTTGGAAAAAGCCCCTGGCTTCTGGCTTCAGCCTGACCCAGTGCTGACCATTGCAGCCATCCGGGGAGTGAACCAGGGGATGAAAACCCTCTCTGTCTCTCCCTGTATCTCTGTAACGCTGACTTTCAGATAAATAAATAAATATTTGAAACAAAATCTTCGCTATGTATTTGACTTGTGAACATTAAGCTTTTGTCCTGTATTTTGCTGTTGATTTCTATGTGAGACCCCAAGCAATAATACTCAGGGTCGTTCCTTTTAAATTAAGTCTTATAATTGTGCATTGGAACTATGGCAACAGTTATACCCAATAAGTTAAAGATCAAAAACAGAACCATAGGGTCATTGCAATGAATATTTTGACATAGACATGAAACTTTTCAGCCTGCTCAGTGTCACTGAAATGTTAATCATAGCTTTTAATTTTCATAATAGCTGCTCTCATGTGGTTACCTTTGTTGTTCAACCAAACAAGTAAGATTCAGACATCAAATTATGCTTAGACTGAAGATCTTTCCCAGCAACCCTGCATGGAATATATTTCTCTTGGAAGAGAAAATATTTAAATTTGAATTTGCAGTGGTTAAATATAAGCCAAAAATAAAATCTGATGTTATTATCAAGTAATAATTTTATAAAACAACTTATTCTTGTTTCCCAATTTACTAGAGAAGAGCAAAAAGAAGCCAAAATACTGAAGCTAATCCTTTGCAAGGATAGATCCTTCTGTAGAGTGATTTTCCAAAAAATCCCTGGAAATAGTCTTAAAAATCTATGTCTTTAGTGTATTTATCAGAATAGACATTCCTGAAGTTGATTCCAAACTTATTAACAGATATATACATATTTTTCAACAATATCTGGTCATGAAATACCAGATCATGAAATACTTTTAACTAAGCTGAAAAACAGGATAAATTATCAGATTTATTCATTAACTGCTTATTTACATTTGCTGATGTGAATATTTTAGAGTACAAAAGGAAAATTGCTCAGAGACAATTTTCAATGACATTTTTTCCTGCCAGTGCCAATGATTTCTTTTTTATGTACATTTATTTGGCAAAAGAAGCTGATTTTGTTGTTGCCAATTTTTTTCCTGTAGACGATAGAACTACTCTTAATTTTCTTATTTACAAATGTCCCTTGTGTCTTTTGTAAGGCATTGAAATGAATTTCAAAGATACCTTCCTTCATTATTATTTTGCAGCTGTCCCTAAAATGCCTGAAAAGTTGCTAATATTCTTCACCAAAATAGATCAAAATAGATCATATCAAAATAGTCAATAGAGTAGTGAAATACTTAAACAAATGCAAAAGAAAATATCAAGACTACAGGCATGATGTTATCTACACAATAGAGTATTTAATCAAGAAATAACAGCATTAAGGGTCAGCATTGTGACTCAGGGGTTCAAGCTGCTGCTTGTCAGGCCAGCATCCCACATGGGCACCAATTCAAGACCTAGCTGCTCCACTCCTATCCAGTTCCCTGCTGACGCTCCTTGGAGAGCAGCAGAAGATAGCCTAAGTACTTGGACCTCTGGCACCCTTGTACAAGACCTGGATGAAGCTCCTGGCTTCTATTTGACTCAGCTGTGGCTGTTGCAGCCATTTGGAGAGTGAACCAGTGGGTGGATGATCTGTCTTTCTGTCTCTTCCTATCTGCTTTTCAAATAAATGAACAAACGTTTTTAAGAATGAAATAATAGCAACCATAAAATAAGTACTTTCCAGATGAATATCAGTATGAGATGAACCAGTGAGGGCCAAATGTTTTATCTCACTGGGAAAAAAGTGTGTAAAATATAGAAAAGAACACTTTGAAAGATGTTTTCCCTCTGAGAGCAAAGGACAGTGATCTCTGACAGGTCATAAGCAAATAACATGAATACTAAAATTTCCCCAGATTTCTTTAAGAGTTTTCAAGCAGGCTAGCGCCGCGGCTCAATAGGCTAATCCTCTGCCTTGTGGCGCTGGCACTCCAGGTTCTAGTCCTGGTTGGGGCGCCAGATTCTGTCCCGGTTGCCCCTCTTCTAGGCCAGCTCTCTGCTGTGGCCCGGGAGTGCAGTGGAGGATGGCCCAAGTGCTTGGGCCCTGCACCCCATGGGAGACCAGGAGAAGCACCTGGCTCCTGGCTTCTGATCAGCGCGGCGCGCTGGCTGCAGTGTGCAGGCAGCGGCAGCCATGTCCGTTGGACGGTGAACCAATGGCACAGGAAGACCTTTCTCTCTGTCTCTCTCTCTCACTGTCCACTCTGCCTGTCAAAAAAAAAAAAAAAAACAAACAAAAAAAAAACAGAGTTTTCAAGCTATGGCAAGGATAGAAGCAATGCAGACAGAATCCAGGAATATTCTTGAGTTGACAAGAAGATAGAGTAAGGCGGGTAGTTAGACTTCTCAGAGTCATACTATAGAGAAGGGAATGAGGTGGAAAGAGGGGGTGAGAGACAGAGAGCCCTACTAATACAAGTAACAGTTATCTTTGATATTCAGCTACGCAGTGATCAACACTTACATGAAGAAACTAACAGGATAAGAAAAATAATTATCTGAAAAAATTGAAGTGTACCACGATCAAACAGAGAAAGAATAGTGCTTATTGACAAAGGCTCCACTTGGAAACTTCACAATTCATTGTATATTTAATAGAACACTAAGAAAAGCTGTAACTCACTAGTGATAAATATTTAGTCCTGCATTGAACATTGCTTTACATGCACCTATCATGGAAGATCCAAAATCTACAATCAACTTAACTGAATTTTCAAAAGGTCAAGGATTTTTAAAACAGGATAATATGTCCAACAGTCACTCTTTAGTACTTTTTTTTTTTTTACAGGCAGAATGGACAGTGAGAGAGAGAGACAGAGAGAAAGGTCTTCCTTTGCCGTTGGTTCACCCTCCAATGGCCGCCACGGCTGGTGCATTGCGCTGTTCCGAAGGCAAGAGCCAGGTGCTTCTCCTGGTCTCCCATGGGGTGCACGGTCCAAGCACCTGGGGCATCCTCCACTGCACTCCCGGGCCATAGCAGAGAGTTGGCCTGGAAGAGGGGCAACCGGGACAGAATCCGGCGTCCCGACCTGGAATAGAACCCGGTGTGCTGGTGCCGCTAGGCGGAGGATTAGCCTGTTGAGCCATGGCGCCAGCACTCTTCATTACTTTACAATGTAGCAAACCTAAACAAAGATCACCAGACATGCAAAAAAGCAGATAAGTATGAACCATAACAAAATTCAGCAACTGAAACTGAGTTAAAACTGGTGAAAATGTTATAATTAATAGATAAGAATGCTAGAGTGATTGCTATAACAGTATCCTATAACTTATCAAGTTAGATAGGATGTGGAAAATACAAGAAAGAAAAAGATCCAAATAAAACTCCTGGAAATGAAAACTATACTAATATAGATGAGAAATTTGCTGGATTAGATGAACAGCAAATTAGACAGTGCAGAATAGCAAAAGTGAACAGGAAGACATAACAATTAAATTTCAGTTTCCAGAATGAGACTGAGAAAGAAAAGCTAATTTAAAAAGTGAGAATATCATTGGGTTGTGGAGTAGTTTCAGGCTTTCTTATACATATTCTGTTGGAGCTCCTAAAGAAGAAGAGAAATGAGAAAGGGGTCAAAAAAAAAAAAGGTGTTTAATGAAATAATGATCAAATATTTTCAAACTCAATGAAAACTATAAACTTGCAGAGTCAAGAGGTTTAAGAATCTCAAGCAAAAGAAAAGTGAAGACAAAAACAAAACACATCACAATCAACTTGCTTATGTAGTAATAAAGGAAAAATCTTCGATGTAGCTAGAGATCAGAGATCCGACAGTAGATTTATCACTGTGATTAATGCAAGTCAAAAGACAGTGGGAAACTTCCTTAGAACAGAAAGAAAAATACAACTTAATAAAGAATAAGTGAGAATAAGAAAGGAAAGAGGAAGGGCGTGTGAGTGTGGGTGGGGGCACGGGCATGGTGGGAAGATTTACACTAGATCCTAAAGCTATAACTGTGAAATGCATGAAATGCAAAACTGCAAAGCAGTATAGTCCTACATACTTTCCTATGGACTCATGTCTAAGGGTACAACTAAACAAATTGCCATAGGACCCCAAAATCCCTTAAGCTGGCTGATAAAAATAGCAGTTGAAGTGTAATAAAGACCAAATCGATAAGATTAAGTGGTAAAATGACCATATATATAGAATCAAGTGATCAAGAGATCATATAGATAGGAATAAGTGTATGGAAACAATAAACAGAATGAAAAATGTCTCTGCCTCTATCACTCTCTTTCTGTAACTGTGCCTTACAAATAAACAAAATTAATTTTTATTTACTTATTTTTAATTTGTATTTATCTCATGAATACAACATTATGTACATAGTGATTCTCCCTACAGTACCCATCCTCCCACCCATTCTCCTCCCGCTTCCCATTCCCTCTCCTGCTTTATCTGAGAAAGAAAAAAGAAAAAGGATAAAAAGAATGGTTTCCCATTTTGAGCACTGGTTAGTCAATGAAGAGTAAGATCCCCTGGGGGACAACCTAAGACAGGCATAGCCATGTATGGAGACCATATGGAAATGGAGTCAACAATTGTATGCCCAAGAATCACACCTCCCATTGCTCAAAAATAAACAAAAAAAGGGAAATATGGTGGAATGAGAAGGCCATGTCAAGATGGCTGCTGGCAACAGAAACTGTCTGGCAGCAGACTGTGATTGGATGGTTTTGGACACCACGTGACAGCAGAGCCTGCCTGGTAACAGGCTGTGATTGGATGGTTTTGGAATCCACATGACAGTGGAGCCTGCCTGGCAACAGGCTGTGATTGGATGGCTTCAGAAACTGCCTGGCAACAGGGAGTGATTGGTTAGTGCATAGACTGCCCCTTGACCGGATTGGCTGCCTTGGCTATATAAGCTGCTGTAGCAACTGAAATAAACAAGTCTGCAGGCTGCTTGCCCCAGGCCTGCTTTCACCCAACTCCCGGGGTGTGGTGACTCCATGCCTCTTGCCCCCACCATGCTCCTCCTCCCAGAAACGAATCCACAGCAACACAAATGGTCCAAATACTTCCATTAAAAGAAAAAGACTAGGGGCCAGCATTGTGGCATAGCAGGTAAAGCCATTACCTGTGACTCTGGCATCCTATATGGGTGCCTGTTGTTGTCCTTGCTGCTCCACTTCTGATCCATCTCTCTACTAATGGCCTGGGGAAAACAGCAGAAGATGGCCCCCACCCACATAGGAAACCTGGATGAATCTTCTGTCTCCTGGCTTCAGCCTGGCCTAGCCCTAACCATTGTTGCCATCTAGGGAGTAAACCAACAAATGATAGATAAATTTCTCTCTCTCTCTCTCTCTCTGTAACTCTGGCTTTCAAATAAATAAATAATTTTTTTTAATAAAAAGAAAACTGTCAGATTGAACAAAAAACAAGACCTAACTGTACCCTACCTAAACGACATATTACATTATCATTAATTAAAGTAAATCTGGACTGGTGTACTAATAGTAATCTCAATATAAAGTAGATTTCATAGGAATAGGAAAGGACATCATCATTGTTGAAGAAGCTGATTTTATAATGAAGAAAGCGTTTAATTCATTAAAAATACATAGCATTTTAGATGTTTATATACTTCACCACAAAAATTCAAAATTTATTGAGTGACATGAGAATGATGATGACGGACTGGGAATCAAGGGGCTCTCTGTATACTAAAATGACACTGGGTTAACAGCAATCTGTGGACTGGAACAACTCTGAAAATTCTAGCTTCCAATCGACAAGCTGCAAAATCCATGGCACTGTAAAACCAAGACAAGACTCCAATGAAGCATGTAGGAAATATTGTGATGTTTGGCACAGCACTTTTTGTAGCTTTTCCTCTATGTAGCATCGCACAGGGTAAATAAGAGGAAACCACCTACACTGGAACTTCTTGCAGAACTTGAACTAAAGAGTGTGCTATCCATGTAACATTCTAGTTTACCTGCATGATCTAAGGTACCTGTGTCTGTCAGGTGGAACTTGTAACTTTGATAAGATGGTGTTAGAGTTTAGAAAAAGAGGCAAGTAATATATTGAAGGAAGCTTCAGTTCTGCTGGGAAATGTCAAATGTCATCAGATCAGAGAAAGTTTGAGAAGTCCTAGAAATTCCATCCAACATTATAGGGAAGATCCCCTACAAAACACCGGTGTGCAAAGACTAGAAGCAGGAGTTGTTTCTTTGAAGGCTTAATTCACAGCAAAAAATTATAAGGCAAACAAAGAAACAGAGAAGCATGGTGCAATCAAAGAAACTAAATAATATTCCAGAAAACACTTATGAAAAATTCCTAGTTAAAATCATGCTCAAGGGTGAAAGACTATATTTTCCTTAAAGATTGCAAAAGATCTTCCATGACTTTGATTTAGGTATAAATGTTTTAGACATTTAATCAAAAGATCTTAAATGATAACTTGATAAATTACAACTCATCAGCATTAAAATCTCTGTCCTACAAAAGATACTATGAGATAGCAGGCAAGCCAAAATTGAGAAAATATTTAACAATTTATATGTTCAGTAAAGATTTGCATCCAAAAATTTTTTAAATCTCAAAACGAAGAAATAAATTCTAAAATGGAAAATGATTTGGACAGATACATCAGCAAAAAGAAATGTATAGGTAGTATTAAGCACACTAAAAGACACTAAATATAATTAGCTACTAGAAAAATATAATTAGCTGTCAAAATGTAATACAGAATATGATACAACTATATACTGTTCAAAACAGTAACCATACTTATTTTATTCAAGAATATGGAGGGAAATTTGATTCTCACACACTACTGGTTAGAAAAGAAAGCCATGGAGTCACTTTAAGAAAGCTTGTCAATTGCTTAAAAATTCAAGTAAACAGCTACCCTAGGATTTATTGATTTCTATTTTAGGTATTTCCTGACAGGAAATAAAAGCACATGTTCATATAAAGACTTGTTCAAAAATATTCATAGCAATTTTATTTGTAATAGTTCCAATTTGAAGTCCACACAATATTCATACATATCTATTATATAATGCAATATACAAATATTCATACATATCTATTATCTAAAATGATATACAAATATTCATATGCATCTATTATATAATACAATATACAAACTGTAACATATCCATGCAGTGGAGTATTATATAATAAAACCAATGAAATACTAACACACACAATAATGTAGATAAATCTCATTCTGAGTGAAAACACAAGATAAACGAAGGCTTTACTCAATGATTCCCATGTAGGTATATTTCTAGGAAAAGGAAACTACTAAGAAATTTTACCTATCTTTATGGCAGTATTTTGGACTATGATGTATTAAACATCATCAAAATTGTGGTTAACATGTTCATTTTAACATTTGATAGGATAAAATAAGACAGTAAATGCTACAATACATGTATCAGTAAAGAATTTATAATTGTTTTGACATAATGAAACTTAAGGTTTACCAATACCATATTTGGTTTAAAAGTAATGACAAATAATCATTTAAATACATTTATACTCTTACTCATTGTCAGGCACTCATCAAATATTTAATTGTGTGTGTACTTTCTGAAAGGATGTATGTGAAAGCATTATATTCATATATTGTGTTTAAAAATCAGATTTAAGCTGTGTCTTCATACCTTCATAAGTAAGTTTCATAAGTACAATTAACTCTATTATTTCAAATATTTTAGTAGCACGATGCTTGTCGAAGATATAGCAGACAGCTTGATATATAGCACATACTCAGTAACAGTTGCACATCATAAGAATGAGTCACAGGAAAAGGATAAATCCCATACTGTGGGTAATTTAAGGGAGGAAAGGATCTCTCTCCCTCTCCACCACTCGTGTGTGTGTGTGTGTGTGTGTGTGTGTGTGTTAGGAGGGTATTGTTGAGGGGAACACTAGCGTCCAGCATGCTTCTTGAACTGGATAACTTTGAAAGTTGCTGAAGGCTTTCCTGCAGCATATGGCTTTGGATCATGTGAAGCTGAAGGTAGACAAACAGGGAGAAGGAAATACAGGTTATGGATGAATTTCTTAGTTTCTTTTTATTTAAATATTATTGATTTCCTCTTTCAATGTAAGTTTGTTGGAAGGACAGACAATGAATTCAAAATATATAATTAAAATGTCTATTTTGTGGAATAAAATAAAATGGAGGCTTTGGAGTTAATTATTGAAGAAAAGATAGATACCTGATTTTATTTACAAAAGGAAAACAAAAACACAAACATGGCCCACACCAGACGTTCTCATGGCTCCCACACCTCCTTCCCCCACTAGGATGGTTCTTATCCCAGCTTACCCACCCCAGATCAGGACGCCTCTGATTTGGCTCAGTCTTTAAGCTGCACACTGTAAATTCAGGAAGGGTGCACATTACTGCAGGAGCTGGAATCAGAAGTTTAGCTTGGCTTTAAAGTTTCATTTTCTACTAGAAAATATTTATAGACCTGCTACTGTGTAAAAAGCACTGTTCTCAAGACTGGGTGGGAAATGCTGAAATAGGGTAAAATATCCTTGCCATCAAAGGAGAGAGCAGTTTACAGATATGAACGATGGAGGTCACAGTCTGACATACTTCAAAGGAGTAAAACACAGCACAGGAGGAAGGAAGCACTGAGGGTAGAGGAGGCTTATCTCCAAGGGTTTGCCACTGGGACTGTTCTAATTCCTCTTCCTTTGCCTAGATGAATATTCTAGCTCATACGTGCACTGCCTACCACACAAGGAGGTCCTTGAAAAGTGGCAATTCATGAATCATTTTTGTTTCAGTACTCCTTTTTAGAAGGTCCAATATTTGAAAATTTGAGAGATGTCAAACAATGACCGTATGTTCGTGACTCTTTGAACATTTTGAAGATGTGAGTGGGCCCTGGCAAACCAGCCAGGTGGTCCAGTTGATGGCAAATCCTTCCAGTTTTGTGGACGTTGGAAGCAGGATGTGGAGGAAGACCTACTGAAGCCCCATTTGAACACCTTTCTTCCTTATTCCAAGCTGCTTCTTTCTGAGGTGGAAACAAGATGCTCCAAATGGCATTCCTTTTCCTCTTGGCCTCATGTCATCATCAATTTTCGAGTTAGGTTTTCCTGTGTTGTTGAAACCATTTCATGGATCTTCAAATGCATAGTGTGCTCATTGACCAAATATAAGCAAAGTGTACTGAGGCATCAAGGAAAAGTCAACAACATGACACCTCTGTCACATGCATCCACGTGTTCACCAGAGTGGTATTGCATAGATTTTATAATTGGGTGACTTTACTATTTCGAAGTGCCCAGCCACTCTCCCTTAAAAAGTCTATTTGCTGGTCAACATTGTTACTTCTCTACCTTTCCAGACTTCTCCCTGTGGCCTTCAGGGTAACATCCCTTGCAACCACATGCACTCTTAATACCTGTAGAAATGGGCACCCAAGCTTTTGCCCACTGTGCCTTGGCTCAGGCAGGTGTCTCATGCTTTTACCTGCCTTGTTAGCATGCTTTTACTTGCCTTGTTTTTAGGGTCAGCAAATGTGGTGGGTTTCTCCTCTCCCTGCGGGGTAAGCTTAGTGCTGTGATGAGTTCCCTTCACTCTGGGTATGCACCTAAAGAGCTACGTTCCATGACACAGGTTACTTCACCCAGCCACAAATGCTGTATCTCACATTGGCAGCTGTGCCCGGCACACAGCCTGCACTCCAGAAGTGTTGATTGAGTTGATGTAAAATAAAAACTGTTTCAGATAAAACAGTTTTGGGAGCTAAGAAACTCAGTGTGATCATTTGCAACATAGGTTATGATAAAAAGAAACTGAAAAGCCATTGATTATGAACAGGCAACCTTGAGTGTATAGTTCAAAAACCACCGCAAAATAAGAAAGTAATGTTCTAACAGTTTCCAAACTTTTTCTGATTTAATAGAGAGGCAGATTTTCCTTCAAAGACCTCAGTGGGAAAGTATTTACTTCCAGATGTTCAGGGAACTCGCTCTCTCTAGTCCAGGGTAATTCACCCATCTCTGGCCACTTCCTACATGGAGTCAGCATAAAGCCATGAGGAGAGGGTACCAGTGTGAGACTACCTGAGTGACAACCAAAGGCGCGTAGTCGAATTGCCTACCCTTTTAGAAATCTCAGGTTCCACAACCATAAAACAACAACAGTAATAACAATAATAATAATCAAATATTAAGTTATTCAATCGGTTAAATGAAATAATCTGTTGAATGATTTCATAGCATCAGTGCCTTTTATAATTTAAAAACAAAATGTTAATTCCTATTTTTGTGAAAAATACAAATTTTTGCATAATTAGTACCCAATTCAGCAAGGTACTTTTTCCAGCCACCTGGAAGCTGGACATCATAAGAGATACACTGGGTGTGAACAGGATGTAGATGAAGAGTTCACCATGAAGCCATAGGCCTGTGCTAACTTCTCTGAGATCTTTTCTTAGCTTAATTTTTTGAATTTGACCTTCTCTGCATTTCATCTTGCATTTCATAGTGCACATGCTGGAGAGGTCTGGAAAGTTATGTTTTCTCACATCCTGTCTGTTATAAGTCTGATCATTTGAGTGCTTGATATCATCTATCTTTCCACTTAACTATCCCTATCATAATAAAATACGGGATTATAGTGGCTCTTACCTCTAGGGGTAGAGTGGATATATTTTATGTGTTGGTCTTTAAGAGGGGAATCTCTTGAAGAGTATCAGAAAATATCATGGAAGAGTTAAATGAGTATTTAGAAAGAACATGTCTGAGTATCACCTCTTAGGATTACAATTTTACTGCTTTAAAGTAATTATAATTTTCATTGCAGGATCTATTAAAAAGGCTTTTACCTGACAGTAATTTTTCTTGTACTTATAGGTCATTATTAGAATGAGGGGAAGAAAGGTAGAGTTGAAGGGGAAATGGCACTGTTTACCAAGAGTAACTGCACAGACAAAAGGAGGCAAGAGGAAATGCTGAGTACCTTAATGCCTATGGTGCATAAATCATTGACGAGACATGAGAATTCTGTCCTTGCTTCCCGTAAACCTACTTGTGGAAAGTGTGCACTCTCAACATGATTCTGCTTCATATTCATATTTCCTCAATAGACAATTTTATTTCAAATCTATTCTTTGCTTTTCTTAACGCTCTGGGATATATAATTTTATATTATGTCATCAGGAACAGATATTTATATTTCTTTCTATTCATGTAATTCTATAAATAATTGAGTACTTCTAAGCGCCAGTACTATACAAGCCACTTGATTATATATATCAATAAATATCCTCATGAGGAACATTCAAAAATAAATATTCTCATTTGTACATGGAAAAAGGGATTTGCAATTAAGCATTTTTTCCAAATTTCCTCCAATATCTGTGAAAGAAAACTATGTCTGATTTCCTCTATCATATAGCACTGAACATTCATAGACATGCAAATTCCCTGAAGTTCCCCCCAAAATAAACTATCCAAGTTTTACTCTTGAAAGAACCTACAATCTAGGCAATCCTCATAGATTGAATGACCAAACACCCAGAAGGATTTATTTGTTTTGATTTTAAAGGATTCTTGTGTATCCAATGAGTACTGCTGGAAACTGAATGAATGGTGATACCATTAAATGAACTAGGGAGTAAGAAGATGTAGGAACAAGTTCAAGGCCAAATCACACATTTGGCTTCTGAGGGAAGTCAACCTGCACATATTGATACCTGCTCCATCAAACTCATTTGTTAGGTTTTGCATCTTCATGTCACTGAATAAGTTATGTTTTAAAGAAGTACCATGGCATCAGCAAGTGTTGTTCATATTGGCAGACTGTCAGAGTTTCTGAAATTTTCTAAGTATCATTTTAACTAACAAGGTCATCCTCTTTTCATGTATTTATCCAAAGGGGAATTTATTGCACAAATTAAATATAGAACAACTTCATGTATACTCATTAATGTTTGATACGCAGTTACTGTAATCCATGAATAATCTTAAGGCTCATTTTAACCATTTGTTTGAATTCTGTCATTGGTGATTTATGGTAAAAATCAAGGTAACAGACCCAGGAGACTTACTGCCTCTCTTCCATTATTGTGGAAGTAGTAATACAGGTACTGATACTGACATGACTAAAACTGGTCATCTTCTAGAAGGAGGAAGAAACAGCGTGGATGTAGTATGTAATCTTGATACATAGTCTCTCGATTATTCAGAATTAGCTGTAAGAATCTGTTGACTATAGTTAGGAGAACTAAGATTTCTAGTAAATGATGAAAATCCTTAATTTGCTTAGCAAGTTGTTTGTATGATAGAATGATATTTAAGAGGTATTCATAGAATGCGAGCTTACACTATTTTAAAAAGTAACTCAATAGTGAATGGGGATGCCAGAGTAAACCACAACATGAAAATCCGCAAGACAGCCTCCATTTGTGTTTTCTGCATGTGACCCACTTTAATGGGGAAATGAAAATCATAAAATTCACTTTTATCTAACAGTCTAAAACTTACTTGTGACGAGTGTTGCTAAAGACAAAGGAAACATTACCTCATGCCAGCGGCTGGAAGCCTTACGGGAACCCAAGTGACCCAAAGCTGAGCAGCTGGTAACCGAAGCCCTTCCTGTCAATGTCAACGTAGTCTATCTTCTCCATTCGCCAGAGAAAACACAGCCACGCTTTGCTTACAGTGTCTGGTGTCAGAATGACCAAACTCTTGGCTCCCATCCCTTCAGGACTGTGGAGAGAAAGCCAAGGCACACAACCAGCATGCCCACCCTGTCAGCTGTCGACCAGAAGGGGCTGAGGAATGCTGAGAACCAGGAGCCATTGCTTTGAAGGATTTAGAGGCCAAAATAGGACACGAGAATTTTTTATTATTATTGAAAGAAGAAAGAGGCTGAATTATGTCTCTGTATGTTCGTTTTGATGGTATGGAGGTCAGACAGGGGAATCTGTGAGGAGAGACCAATACAAGCCAGTTTCTTGTTAAGTTATCTGCAAAATTAATTTACTAACAGAAGAAAGATACCAAATAAACAAAAATCTAATAAATTCTGGCATAAACAAGATCAAATGACAAAGATAAAGGAAAACAGGAAATGTAAAAGATGAAATAAATAAGAACTTTATCATGGCTCAGATATACAAACAGGCATATCCAAGAATGCTTATTGATGAACGGAAGGACCCGAACTTGGAAACATCCCTTGAAATCGTAGGAAATAACCACTGAGCAAAATCTGGTTACCCACAAAAATAACAATAACACTCTATCCATATTCTTCTCAGAAGAGAAGCATTCACTTATATGGCATTCTTTCCACCAATCCATAACCCAAAACTTGTCATGGGAAAACACCAGTCAAGGCAAAATGGAGGCAAATTTTATAAAATATGCCAATCTGACCAGTTCTTTGCAAAGTGTCAACATCATGTAAAGCAAAATAACACTGAGGAACTGTCACAGATTGGAGGGGACTGAGGAGAACTGATGAAACAGTGCATAAGATACCAAAATGGCAAATAAAACAGAGAAACAACTAATGAAACCAAAACAGGGTATTTTAGTTAATAGTTTCCTGATGTTAATTTCCTAGTTGTGCTGGGAAAACTGGATTTCCAAATGCAAGACCCCTACCTTACACCTTAAAAAAAATCCACTGAACATGGATTAAAGGATCTAAATCTATGACTCAACACCATCAAATTATTAGAGAACATTGGGGAAACTCTGCAAGACATTAGCATAGGCAAAGACATCTTGGAAAAGACCTCAGGGGCACAGGCAGTCAAGGCCAAAGTCAACAAATGGGATTACATCAAATTAAGAAGTTTCTGTACAGCAAAAGAAACACTCAGAATAAAGAAGAGGCAACTGACAGAATGGGATAAAATTACTTGCAAACAATGCAACTGATAAAGGATTAATAACCAGAAATGACAAAGAGATCAAGAAACTCCACAGCAACAAAACAAAACAACCTACTTAAGAGATAGGCCATGAACTTAAACAGATATTTTTCAAAACAGGAAATCCAAATGGCTAACAGACACATGAAAAAACAGTCAGGATCACTAGCTGTCAGAGAAATGCACGTCAAAACAACAATGAGGTTTCATCTCACCCCAGTTAGAATGGCTTTCACACAGAAATCAACAAACAACAAATGCTGGCAAGAATGTGAGAGAAAAGGTATTCTAATCCACTGTTAGTGGGAATGTAAACTGGTAAAGCCACTATGGAAGACAGTATGGAGCTACCTCAAAAATGTGAATGTAGACTTACCCTATGACCCAGCCATCCCACTCCTGGAAATTTACCCAAGAAAAATGAAATTAGTAAACAAAAGAGTTATCTGCACCTCCATGTTTATTACAGTTCCATACACAATAGCTAAGACATGGAAACAAACAAAATGCCCATCAACCAAAAAATGGATAAAGAAATTATGGGATATGTTCACTATGGAATACTCTACCTTGGTTAAAAATGAAATCTGGTCATTTGCAACAAAATGGACAAATATGGAAAACATAATTACTGAAATAAGCCAATCCCAAAGGGACAAATACCATATGTTCTCCCTGATCTGTGAGAACTAGTAGAGCACCCACAATGAAATATGTAGAAGTGAAATTGACACTTTAAGAAGGGATGACTTGAGCCCTGGTCTTGACTCTCAAGGAACAGTTTCTTTTTTTGTTTGTTTGTTCTTTTCATTTTTTTCTTCGTACTGTTTGTTGAACTCTTTACTTAACATGGACTTAATCATATGTATGTAAAGTCAATTGAAACTAGATGTCAGTATAAAATAAGAATGGGAATAAGAGAAGGAGTAGGAAGTTTATAACTTTAAAGTTGTGTAGTTCTGCATGCATTCCTATGGACTTATGTCCTAGGCTACAGTTTTTTTTTTTTTGGCAATCAGCAAAGGGTTTATTTATTCCAGAATGCTGGGGCTGTCTGAACACACAGGAACAGAGCAGTCCTGAGACAAAGAAGGCCAGGGTTTTTATAGACATTTCATACATTATGGTACCATTTAGCAAATCATCTCATCCCGTGGGAAATTTAAAGGACATCTCCTAGAATTGATTAGTGCATCCAGTGGCAGGAAGGGACCTACTAAAGGTGGCTGGATGGCTTTGGGGTTGATGCCTTTTGAATTGATTGGCCGAAGCATAGGGTCCGAGCTGCTGGGGTGTACGTGCCAAACTGCAGGGTCTCAGGAAGCTATTAATCACCCTATCTGCCCTGAGAAGACACCAGAAACTCTAGGTATTTTTCTGTTATCTGCTAATAGGCTACAGTTTTTTAAACTTTTATTTAATAAATATAAATTTCCAAAGTACAGCTTTTGGATTACAGTGGCTTTGCCCCCATAATCTCTCTCCCACCCACAACCATCCCATCTCCCACTCCCTCTCCAATCTCATTCACATCAACATTCATTTTCAATTATCTTTATATACAGAAGATCAATTTAGTATATACTAAATAAAGATTTCAACAGTTTGTACCCACACAGAAACACAAAGTGTAAAGTACTATTTGAGTATTAGTTATACCATTAGTTCACATAGTACAACACTTTAAGGGCAGAGATCCTACATGGGGAGTAAGTACACAGTGACTCCTGTTGTTGATTTAACAATTGATACTCTTGTTTATGGCATCAGTAATCACCCTAGGCTCTTGTCATGAGTTGCCAAGGCTATGGAAGCCTTTTGAGTTTGCCAACTCTGATCTTATTTAGACAAGGTCATAGTCAAAGTGGAATTTTTCTCCTGACTTCAGAGAAAGGTACTTCCTTTCTTGATGGCCCATTCTTACCGCTGGGATCTCACTCATAGAGATTTTTCATTTAGATCATTGTTTTTTGCCAGAGTGTCTTGGCTTTCCATGCCTGAGAAACTCTCATGGGCTTTTTAGCCAGATCCGAATGCCTTATGGGATTCAGTAAGGCTACAGTTTAAAACTTGTCATGGGACTCCAAATCCCATTAACTTGGTAAAAATAACATCTTTATTGTTATAGTGATCGTATTAAGTATTAAAGTGAACATATAGATAGGATTAAGTGTTACAGTGCTCATATAAATAGGATCAAGTGTATTGTAATAATAATAGATAAAATTAAAAAGAGAGAATGTTTCAACATGAGAAGCAGCCCACACAGCAGACTCATAGAATGACAATCACTTTAAGTAACAGCCCTTAAGCTTTCCTGGTCTGATTGAAAAGCCTGTGAGGGCAAAAATGTTCTACATGAAGAATCTCTGTGAGTGAGACCCCAGCAGATAGAAGTGCCCATCAAAAAAGGATGTACTTTTTTCTAAAGGGAGGAGAGAAATTCAACTTTGCTTATGGCCTTGTCCAGATACTGATGGAGTTTGCAAACTCAACAAGCTTGCATAGCCTAGGAGCTCAAGTTAAGAGCCTCAGGAGGTCACTGACATCATTCATGAGTCAGGAGTCATTGTGCAATAACTCCCCATGCGGGACCCCTGTCCTCAGTGAATTGTGTTATGAAAATTAACTGTAAACTAGTTCTCAGTTTTGTATGTGTGTGTGTGTTTGTGTGTGCAAATTGTTGAATTCTTTACTTATTATAGAGTTGGTCTTCTATATACAAAGTTAAATAAAAATGAATCTTAATAGAAAATAGACTGACAATTGGAGAGGGAGGAGGAGGAGATGTGGGAGTGTGGGTGGGAGGGCAGGTATGGTGGGAAGAATAACTATATTTCTAAAGTTGAACTTATGAAGCTTGTATTTCTTAAAAATAAATTAAAATATAATTCTTTGAGAGACAAAATTTTCGCAGTTGTGACAAACAGAACATCATTATGTAGGATGATAACATTAGGGAAAGTTGGAGGAAGGTATATATAATTACTATATAGTGTATTATCTTAGAAACTGTTTTGTATGACTAATATTATTTACATAAAAAATTCAAAACTTATCAGAAATACCAGGTGCTAGAAAACAATGATGGAATGTCTTCAAAATGCTGGAGAGAAACTTATTTTTAATCTATCATCACAGCATTTGGTTAAGTGTGAGGATCAAATTGTGATATTTTCAAATTAAATATTCTGAAAATCTTACTTTCATAGATATTGTCTTAGATAATTACTTTAGTGTATGCTGCAACTGAACAGAGGTACAACTCAAGAAACAATGCTTTGGTTGCAAAATAGAAAAAACGGAAGCAGTTTAGTAAAATTGTAAAGGGAATTCCACAATAACAGTATAGTAATTGGATTTTATTGTACTAAAACATGAATGCCATTAGTTGTATGATCTCTGAAAAAGTAAAGATTCTAATAAAGTATCTAATTGGATAGAGATGCCATAAATCAATGTGATAAATAGCAATAATGAAAATAGAGAAAAAGAGAAATGAAAGAAGGGGAAAAGGAGAAAAGAAGGAAGAAAGAAAATTGAAGGCAATGAACAATTCCAGGAAAACCAAAAAGTTGCAGAGATGAAAATAACCACTCTTTCCTTCAGTGTTCTTTCTACAGCAAAATGTACTTACCCACCATACTAAAATCACTGTTTGTTGATTTTAAGTATACCAGCATTGTGTTAAATACTCTGAGGGAGCAAGCTCCAGATGCTGAGAGATCACAATGGAAAATTCTGATCTGAGGCTTCAGAAATCAGTAAGAGTGTTCTGTAGGAAGCTATATACTGCTGAAACCTAAAGACTGAGCTGAAAGAATGTAGTACTGGGGAGGAAAACAATTGGGATAGTCCTGAAATAAAAGAAAATATTCTGTATTCAAGGTACCAAAATAATATGAGATTAATGCTTTCTCCAGGGAGTGCTTTCAGCTTACTTGTCAAATGTGTTTATTGTATACATATAAATTAATTTCTGGGGTCTTTGATCTGTTCCATTGTTCCACATGTCTATTCTTGTGCCAGTACCAGGCTGTTTTGATTATAACTACCCTGTAACATGTCTTGAAATCTGGTATTGTGATGCCTCCAGGTTTGTTTTTATTGTTTACAATTGCTTTAGTTATTCAGAATCTCTTCTGATTCCATATGTATTTTAGGGTCATTTGTTCTAGATCTCAGAAGAATGTCTTTGGTGTTTTGATTGAGATTGCTTTCAGTCTGTGAACTGCTTTGAGTAGCACAGACCTTTTAATGGTATTAATTCTTCCAATTTATGAACACGGGAGATTTTCCGATTTTTATATTTTCATTGTAGAGATTTTTCACTTCCTTGGTTACACTTATCCCAAGGTATTTAAAAGTTTTTGCAACTATTGTAACTGTGAATGATCTGAAAAGTTCTATCTCAGCCATGGAATTGTTTATGTGTGCAAAGGCTATTGATTTTTTTTTGCTGTTGTTGATTTTACATCCTGCAACTTTTGAAACTCTATTGAAACTCTTATGAATTTCAATAATCTCTTAGTGGATTTTGGTCCCCCTCTGTATAAGGATCATATCTTCAAACAGGGATAATTTGACTTCCTCCTTTCTCACTTGTATACCTAGGACATCAGCAGGGAGCTGGATTAGAAATGGAGCAGCTGGGACTCAAACTGGCGCCCATATGGGATGCTGGTGTTGCAGGTGGATATTTAATATACTACACAACAATGCTGGCCAATCTTTGTCTTTTTAAGCAGTTTTTGTGTTAATATCTATTTTTTTTCTGTCTAGGATGTCTACTCCTGCTTGCTTTCACTTTCTGTTGGCGTGAAATATCTGTTTTCACCATTTTACTTTCAGTCTTATCTTTGTTGGAGTGGTGTGTTTCTTGTAGGCAGCAAATTAGTGGGTATTGTTTCTTAATCCATTCATGCAGACTCTGTCTTTTAATTGAAGAATTTAGGCTATTTACATTCAAAATTGTTATTGATAAAAATATTTCTATTGTTTGTTTTGGATTTCTTTGTGCTTTTTGAGATTTTCTGCCTTCACATTCTTTTATGGTGCTGACTGTCTTCCCCTGTGTGTGTAGAACACCCTTAAGTATCATTTTTAAGACTAGAAGAATGGTGAAAATTCGATCAATTTCTGCTTATTTCTTAAATTCTTTAATTCACCTTCATTTATAAAAGAGAGATTTGTTGGGTGCAGTATTCTTAGTTGAGAGGTTTTTTTTTTTGTTTTATTTTTCTTTTTATTATTTTTTAAAGATTTATTTATTTATTTGAAAGTGAGAGTTGCAAGGAGAGAGAGAAGAGGCAGAGAGAGAGAGAGAGAGAGAGACAGAGAGGTCTTCCATCCGATGGTTCACACTCTCCAAATGGCCGCAATGGCTGGAGCTGCACCGATCTGAAGCCAGGAGCCAGGAGCTTCTTCCAGGTCTCCCATGCGGGTGCAGGGACCCCAGGTCTTGGGCCATCTTCTACTGTTTTCCCAGGCCATAGCAGGGAGCTGGATCAGAAGTAGAGCAGCTGGGTCTTGAACCGGTGCCCATATGGGATGCTGGTGCTTCACGCCAGGTCTTTAACCTGCTGTGCCACAGCGCCGGTCCCTATTTTATTATTATTTTTTTTTACTATTTATTTATTTTATTTGAAACTCACAGTTAACCACACATACACACAGAGAGAGAGAGAGAGGTCTTCCACCTGCTGGTTCACTCCCCAATTGGCTGCAATGGCCAGAGCTGTGCTGAACCCAAGCCAGGAGCCAGGAGCTTCTTCTGGGTCTCCCACATGGGTGCAGGGGCTTAAGTCTTTGAGCCATCTTCTATTGCTTTCCCAGGCCATAGAAAGAGCTGGATTGGAAGTGGAGCAACTGGGTCTCGGACTGGCACCCATATGGGATGCAGTGGCTTTACCTGCTATGCCACAGCACCAGCCCCAGTATTCTGGTATTTCTTACCTGCACATTTTACGTTCTTTTCTTTATTTCTTACTGCTGAAAGTTTGACTATAATTTGTAATGATTAAAATCTTTTCTGATAATATTTATTAATATTTCTATGTGCTTCCTGTACTTAGATTTCTCAATCTTTCTCTAAATTAGGGAAATGTTCTGCTATTATTTCAGTGAATGTCTTTTAATCCATTCTCTCTTTCCACACCGTCAGGAACTCCTAAGACCTGTATGCTGGGTCATTTGATAATATTCCACTAATCTCAAATACTATTTTGTTAAAAATTCTTTTTGTGCCTGTGAATGAAATATTTCTAAAAATTTTTTACTGTAATTTGAATATTCTTTCTTTTGCCCAACTGAGCCTGTTGTTAATGATTTCCATAATATTTTATTGGACATATTAAATTTCTCATATATAATATTTTAATTTGATTTCTATTCAATATCTCTATCTTCTGGCAGAATTTCCCATCCATGTCACATATGGATTTATTTAACTACTTTATGTTTTTGATTAATCTTATGATCATGCTTTTGAATTCCTTTTAAGACATTTCATAAATCTCTTTGTCTTCACATTGTAATCTTGAAGTGTTGTTGTCATCCTTTTCAAGAGTCATATTGTCTTCCTTGTTCATGTTTCTTGTTTTTCTACATTTATTTTTAGGCATTCTTTGGAATTCTTGTTGGTTTTTACCTATCAGAGTTTTATCTTTGAAGTATACTTCTATGGCTTAGTAGAATGGGTACTCCTTCAGAGCAATCCAGATATCTAAAGGCATGTGCTCAGTGGGGCCAGGAGCTCTGGACAGTGCTTAAGAGTGGAGCGAGAGTCCAGAGTGACACCCAAGATGAACATGATAGATTTCCTCTTTGGTCAGCAGAAGGGAGGATAGAATTTCATCAACTGGCATGGCCACAGCACAACTCCTCCCTGTCAAAGTGAACCAACTGTCCAGAGTGAGCCCACAGTGCCCATGTACCCTACCAATGAAGGTACATGAACCACACAAAGGATCTGTACACTCCTCAGTGTGAATACAGAACTCTGATAAGCTTCTCAGCACTCAGGGAACTTTAGTCCTCTGAAGCCAGATACAGTGATTGCCCAAAGACCCAGCCACACCCCACGCCCTATTGCACAGTTACAGAATTCCCATAGTCACAGGAGGTAGGGGATGTACTGTCAGTCCTACGAGTCTCCTTCCATGGAAAGAGCTGTGGCATTCCCAGAGCCAGCTCCCTGTCCAATAGACTTTGGTTAGTGATATGCCTTAGAAATTTGAGTCTGGGGGCCTTGATATAGTGAAGAAGGGGAGTGTTTCACAGACCCTAGCAGTCTCCCCAACTTCCACCAACTCTCCAGGCCAGACTCAAAGTCAGCGGGGGCTGTGGATTTATCTCTCTGATAAGATCCCCCAGTTGGATGTGGACCACAGAACAATCTACTCTACTGATTGAGATGGCACTTCCTCCCTGCTGGTCAGTGGGTGCATTCGTGCAATGAGGGGAGGAATTCAATGTGGTCTCCCTTCACAGGTTAGGTGGGCACCCTGGTAATTCAGGGTGGACTCAAAGTACGTGGGGATCGCAAGATTCTCTCTCAGGGAATATTACTAGAGGCATGGGCTACAACAGGTTTCTCTTATCTTGATCTGAGAAGATGCATCCCCTCCAGCCACCAGTTGTGGGCATCATCCCTGGAGGTGTGCTGCTGCCTCCAAGTGGCATCTTAACTGCTGTGCTAAATATCACCCCTCAATGTGTTGGGAGTCACCTCCTTTTGTGGTTATATAATGTGTGTGTGTGTGTGTGTGTGTGTGTGTGGTGTGTGGAGAATGTGAGGGAGAAGAAAGAGAGAGGCTGTGTCTTTTAAGTTTTAAGGGGGAGACAGGTAGAAGAAGGAGGACAGATACAGAGATAGACAGCGCTCTCCTCTGCTAGTCCACTCCCCAAATGTCCATGACAGCAAAGTTTGGTCCAGGATGAAGACCTGAACTTCATTCGATGTGAGTGGAACAGATCCAATCACTTGGATATCATCTGTTGCCTCCAAGAATCTGTATTGGCAGGAAGATGAAATTTGGAACTGAAGCTAGGATTTGAGCCCAGGCACTCTGATATGGATGTTAATGGTCTTAATTAGTAAGCCAAGCACTCATCCCTATGTCTTCTTTTTAAATAAGATCAAAACAACTAGCAATTCAGAAGTTATTATAGAGAAATTTGAACTACATCTACTCATCCTTTCTTTTTCAGTTACAAACCATGCACTAAACACCTTCTAAGGTGCTTGGAAAAACACAGATAAGTAATTCAATATACCTTCTGCTAGAAAGGACCCATATAAAGCCACTACGTATAAAGAGATAACTCTTCAGTAGAGGAGAGTACTGTGTTCAGTGGGACAAGAGACAAAATTGGATAATGTAGACAGAAATATTCCAATTAGTTTTCATTTCATCCTTGAGATTTCGTTTCATCCTTGAGATTTGCCAGCTATAAACTAAATTCTGTTGAAAACTTAGTTATATTTGGCTGTGGGTCATGTATGCTGTAGTGATTGATCTAGCAGTCCAGAGCATTTGGTTCACAAAAATACTTAGACTATCAATAGGAAACAAAGAATTTCTTGAGAAAATGGGCTCATTGGTTGCTAGCCAGCTGGGGCTTGGGACATGTGATATAGAGACAAGAATTGAAGAGCCTGAGGTAGAATTTGGGGAGAGACATTCTTCGGTGTAACAAATTAGCTTATATGTCTTGAGATAAATAAGCTTTGAACCATATTCCCTAAATTTAAATATCTTCTCTTTTTGGACCTAAGGATATGCTTATTTGACTATATCATATCTAATCTGACAGAATGTCATTAACCTGAAGTTATTGTCAGTATCATCTGATATATATATTGATAATGTGCTCTCTTTTGTGTACTAATAACTAATGAACCTTCTTTGCTTTAGAATACCACTAATTAATTATTACACAACCTTTACTCAAATGGTTTTAGTTATGGAAGAGACCAATAGAGAGATGAAGAGATAAAAACGTAGGAGTATCTAAGACCATCTGGACTTGAGAGTCAGATAATGATGGGTGACTGGTGTGAACAAGAACCACAAAGTCAGCATGGGAGGTATCAGGAGCAGGAGAGAAGGCTGGTTCAGAGTTCAGGACAAAGTTTAGGAGAGAACTGAGTCGGGAATGAGAATAGGAAGAAGAGAAGGTGGCTTGTTACAGAGATTCAAAGCATTCAGTGTTCAAAGACTAAGTTAAAAGCAATAAAAATGTCAGTTACTTCTAAATTGTATTCAAGTCTAGTAATTTGATTAAAGAAATAATGAGAGATGCTTTCTATTTTGTGACTGCTTCACTAAAAGGAATACGAAAATGATAAGATTAAAAAGTGATGAACAGACGCATGTGAAGCTGCTGGTTTTATTTCTCACATGAAACCTCTACAAAACTGCTCAGGGACAAGGTTTGAGTTGCTAGAACCTAAATTAAAGCTATAAGAATAAACCACTATCATACAAAAGAAATATAGAAATTTTCTCCCATTCCAAAGAAAGCATTTTTTAAAATAACATGTTCAAAATGTACACCATATAGTAGAAATGATCCTACATTTATTCAGATGTGACAATGCTAATAGCCTCAACGGGGAGCAAACTTGACTGGGGTAGGAGGATTTAGACTGACAGCAGGAAGGTATGGGAGCTTCTCAAGGTGGGGAGGAAAACAAATGGGCTTCATGAGCAAAGTGGGTTTGCCATCGTATGGTGTAAGCATTACAGATGTGGAGTCTTATAAACATGGAAATCATGAAATGGCAGCATGGGGGGAGAGAGAAATGGCTCAACACAAATCATTTTTTTTTCAAGAAAAGACATGAAAATTTGAGATGAAATTATTAAAAGCAAAGGGGGAATAAATGATTTCCAAGTTTATTGCAAAAGCAGAGGCAACATGCCGCAGAAATGTATGAATTTAACGCATTGATTTATACACTTAATGTATTTGCGAGGGAGAAGTGGGGAAGAGAGAGACAAGGGGTAAAGCTGCGGAGGGGGGGAGTGATTCCTCAGAGCTCCACATCAGCTGAGTCTGTGCTGAAGCTGGGAAAGGGGAACTCAGCCCACTCCATCCAGGTCTCCCACGTGGGTGTGGAAAGCCAACAACTTGGGCCATGACTGCTGCCTTCTGGGGTGCCTGTTAGCAGGAGCGGACCCAGAGTTTAATGCGGGCACTTCAATATGGGATGCAGATTTCCCAACTGGCATCTTCACCACTAGACCTAATGCCTGTCCCCAAAGTGGATGGTTTTAAATGAAAATCACCTTTTTTTGAGAATGATGAGTTCATTTTTGGACACTTTTTGTTCACTGCAACTGTCAATCAGATAGAAGGACCACAAATCAGGCAGCAACGCCAGGCTTATACAATAAAATCAAAGGTACAGTCACTGAGTGGATTAACAAAAATAGAAGAGAATGTGGCAGTTTCTCTATTTGGAGACTGAAAGACATGAAGGGAAAGTTTCAAAAGACAACACTGAGTTGGGGAATTGGAGATCCATGGTGGCCAAAGAAACAGACACCTGTGGGAAGCAGTCATCCTTAGCCATCAGACTTACATCGGAGGTTCAAAGGGGATGATGGCTGAGAAGAGCGCCATAGTTCGGTGCTCAGGTGAACTTTTCTAGGGACAGGTGCAGGAGCTAATCAATAGGGTAAGAAAAACCAAGAATGCTGGAGCTGAAAGGAAAGCGGCAGGTGAGGTGTGCACTTCAGTGAAAGAGTTTTTGGAAGCTACTTCTCCACATGTCCATTTTAGGCCAGAAGTCTTGGAGCACATGATACAGTCTTGAAAGAAGGAGTGTTTTAAAATGAGTAAATGATGCAACTGACATTTTTGGCAAAGAAAGATTTAGTTTTTGAAGACGAAAAATCCAACAGCAAAATTTAGCACAAAAATAGTTGGACACAGAATGTTTGTCAAATTCCTGCTGAGTTTGAAGGGCCAGTCTTTATTGAAGCTTTCGTTTATTCCTCCTGCAAAACTAGTGTTCACAATAATCTTAGAGCTAATACATGTATCACAAGGACTGTATCGATAATTTCTTCAAGGAATCAATTAGATCATCCTGTATGACACCAAAAAGAAAGATGGGGATTCTTTTTAAGAAAACTTTTTATTTAATAAATGGAAATTTTGCAAGAACAACTTTTGGATTACAGTGCCCCCCCCCCCCCAATCACCCTCCCATCTGCAAACCATCCCATCTCCTACTCCCTCTCCCATCTCATTCTTCATTAAGATTAATTTTAGGCCAGCACCACGGCTCACTAGGCTAATCCTCTGCCTTGCGGCGCCGGCACACCGGGTTCTAGTCCCGGTTGGGCACCGGATTCTGTCCCAGTTGCCCCTCTTCCAGGCCAGCTCTCTGCTGTGGCCAGGGAGTGCAGTGGAGGATGGCCCAAGTGCTTGGTCCCTGCACCCCATGGGAGACCAGGATAAGCACCTGGCTCCTGGCTTCAGATCAGCGCGGTGCGCAGGCTGCAGCGCGATGGCTGTGGCGGCCATTGGAAAGTGAACCAATGGTAAAGGAAGACCTTTCTCTCTGTCTCTCTCTCTCACTGTCCACTCTGCCTGTCAAAAAAAAATTAATTTTAATTACCTTTATATACAGAAGATCAACTTAGTCTATACTAAGTAAAGATTTCAACAGATTGAAGATGGTGCCTTTCTGTTTGAAATTCACACCATCCCAAGAAAGGATTAAGTGAGTCCCTGATAGGAGGTAGGTGTAGAAGGCTCAAAAATTCATTTTACTTTGATTCTTAGAAAAGACAAAGGACTTACAATCTTTTGCTTTAGCCAGAGTGGATACTGGGAAATCAGGATTTCTTCATATCCATCCTTACATTCTTTACCAACATGCATAGTAGTTATCATGCTTTTATTCAAACACAATGTTATCATTATTTTTCATTGTCAAAGCTTCTAGACACCCAAACACACTATCATGATACACATATTTCAAGGAAACAGTAATATGATTTTAAAGGGCTATTACGAACTCACTAGAAAAATGTAACTGTTGGGAAAGACATATGGAGATCATTTGAAATAATATTTCTTACATAGAATTAAATGTTTTTCTGGTGTCTTACAAAGGAAATTTCCCCTCAAGTGGGAGAAGTTGTCATATTTATGTGGTATAAAAATAAATACAATAAAGTAAGCATAAAGAATCTAGCAACTTAAAACACTCTTTGTTCTATCACTCTAAGCTCAGAAAGATTTGGGGAGGTTAGGAAAGTATTACTGAGGGTCTTCTATGTGCTGGGCATTTTGTAATGCCTCACCTGGTTGTCCAGATTTTGTTAAGCACAGTCTTCTTATTCAGTGCCCAGACTATGGGTTCTTCAAATCACACTGGTGCTCCTGGAGATCTGAGCCCCATTAATGCACGCATTATCTAAGTGTGTGCATATGTACACTGACACGACTATTTTGCATTTGTAGTTTTTTATCCATTGCCTCATAACATGTTAAAATGGAAGATTAGACTACATTCACAATTTCACAATGGCTCAATGATACGTTAGTTCTCATTTGAAGGAAGATATTTCAGTACCATGAGGTGGGACAAAAGCTGATTTAAGATCCATACAGTTATATACCTATGCCTAAAAAAATGGGGGGAAGCAATTTACACATCTGCAAATCTTAGGAAATGGCTGAGAGAATTTGCATGATTTGGGCACATGAAGCTGTTTTAGCACATAAATTCCTTCCTTTCATCTCTAATGGGTGTGGAAAGGATGCAAACATGTTTTTTGCAGATGATGTGAATTATTGACTGGCATAAATAGCAACACACAATAAATGTTTCAGAAATGTGTTTTTTTATTGAGTGAAGATGGCATTCAGAAAAAATATGTAGAAAAAAATCATGTTTTATGAGAGCTGAAGATATGGAATTAGATATACTATTTATGCACTTGTGCTGTAGCTGATAGTGAGATCTTAGGTTGATCTTTATTGTGTTCTTAATGTTTATACCGTTGGCCAAGGCATTTATACTCAAATGTGACTAAACAATAAAACAAACAAGTAACTTGGAAACTTTTTGCTAGCACTTTAGTGTCCGTATTAAATGAGATGAAATTAAGATTATATATGAAACTTTTTTATACCTATAAAGGGAAACTTAGAAATTCACTGTGCTTTTTATATATCATGCAGCGTATTCAGAAATAAGTTTAACCATATTTTCTCTTAAAGGACTGCATTAGTTGTTAGGATATTGGAGTTTTCCTAAAAGTGGTATTTTGCACCATAATTAAAATAATGTGATAACTAAAGCCCATGAACTGTAAAAGCCTTTAGTGTTCATTTGGTTCAGTGGCCCCAGAAAGTTCCAGTGGATGATGAAAGATCACACACCATGGCAGTGACAGAACCATAATCAAATCTGCTCCTTGTCATTCTTCTGGCCAACATTTACTGGCCTTTCTACCACATGTCTTGCTGCCTCCAGCAGTGCTGAAGAGTTCTGCCTCTTGGTTAACTATAGGGAACCACAGTATTAGATTATATTGTAAGTTTTATTGAGGTAAAGAACAAGTTCATACATTTACATTATTTCTCTCTTCCTTTATATATTGTATATTTATACACACACAAACACATACATGCAATGTACATTTAGATGTATATTTTTTAAAGATTTTTATTTATTTATTTGAGAGGTAGAGTTACAGACACTGAGAGGGAGAGACAGAGAGTAAGGTCTTCCTTCTGTTGGTTCACTCTCCAGATGGCCACAACGGCCCAAGCTGAGCCAATTCAAAGCAAGGAGCCAGGTGCTTCTTCCCGGTCTCCCATGTGGGTGCAGAGGCCCAAGCACTTGAGCCATCTTCTGCTGCTTTTCCCAGGCCACAGCAGAGAGCTGGATTGGAAAAGGGGCAACCAGGACTACAACCAGCACCCATATGTGATTAACCTACTGCACCACGGCACTGGCCCACAGATGTATATTTTATATGTAACATAAATACATGTAAACATATATGAAATAGAAATTTGTATATATGAACAAGCACACAATACAGAAATATACATTCATTCATATATGTGTATAATTATGCTTGCATAGACAAAATAAGTAAATGGTTGAATGTATGTGACTAAATGAATAATGTGTTTATTCATGAGTGAGACCCTAGTAAAACCTAAAGATTCACATAGGATATGATGAAAGCTTTGGAACAGAGTAAAACTACATGAATTAAATTTTAAGATATCCTACAACCTAAGAATTCTCTTTGAGTTATTTATACAGCAGAAATTAAATTTATAAATATATCTATCACAAGACATGTTCAAAATGGTCATGCAACATTATTTGGAATACTCAAAAGGAAAACAACCCTAATGTCAATCAACAGTAAGATGTTAAAGTGGGCTGGATCTATAGAATGTAATTCTGTGTAGCAATTAAATGAATGAACTATTGCTATATTCAACAGCATAGATGAAACCCAAACCTTTTGGACTGGATGGGATCATACTATAGAAAATTTCATTCTAGAGTTTCCCTTAGGTGAAAACAGTTGTTAAAAATTCAACTACAGGCAAAATTATTCCATGATGCAAGAAGGCAGTTAGTGGTTACCTTCAGGGGTTAGTGTACATGAAAATGGGCAAGAGGGAAAACTACAGTGGTGATAAGGATGTTTTAATTCCTGATATATGTCTAGTTATGTTGATGGTTTTACTTTGAAAAATTCATTAAGTTGACTCTGAACTTTCTGTTTGTTTGCATGTAAATACGTTTGCAAAAAACATGTGAGATGTCTTTTAATTACCTGACAGTCTTCTTAGACCCACCTGGGGTTTGCAGTAAGGATTTTCATTAATATCACTCTTAGACCAGATGTTACAAGTTATATTTCTTTCTCTCTTCTTGCGGTATATTTTTAAAAATTGATGAATAAAATGGTATATATTTATTTTGTATGACATAATGATTTGAATTATATACGTGTTATGAAATGGCTAAATAGAGTTAATTGGCATATACATTATGTCACATTTTAGGAGCAACGTTTCTAAGTATCTCTAAGATATACTGGTTAACGTTCTAAATTTGATTCATTTATTAAATCTAGGTATTCTGACGGGACCAACTCTTTAGCAAGAAACTGCACCAAGGATTGGAATTGCTAAGATCAAGAGGAAATATTTCTTACCATTAAAAATGTGTAAAGTTCTCCAGGAGCCAATAAAGAAAGTCTCAGAAAATATGTGCTATAACAAAATATATGAAAGAGCAAGTAGGCCGGTGCCGTGGCTCAACAGGCTAATCCTCCGCCTTGCGGCACCGGCACACCGGGTTCTAGTCCCGGTTGCCCCTCTTCCAGGCCAGCTCTCTGCTGTGGCCCGGGAGTGCAGTGGAGGATGGCCCAAGTCCTTGGGCCCTGCACCCCATGGGAGACCAGGAGAAGCACCTGGCTCCTGCCATCGGATCATCGCGGTGCACCGGCCGCAGCACGCCGGCCGTGGCGGCCACTGGAGGGTGAACCAATGGCAAAGGAAGACCTTTCTCTCTGTCTCTCTCTCTCACTGTCCACTCTGCCTGTCAAAAAAATAAACAATAAATAAAATTAAAAAAAAGAAAGAGCAAGTAAGATAAACATACATAAAAAATTTTGTAGCATTAAATGAGGCATAGGAAAGTTTAGAAAAGAATGCATGTTATGGGGGAGACTTTAGCCTGATGATTAGATGCCAATTAAGATACCTGTGCCCTACATTGGAACCCTTAGGTTTCATTTTCAGCTCTAGTTCCTGATTTCTAGCCTCCTGAGGGGCTACAGTTGATGACTCAAAGGTTGGGTTCCTTCCTTACATGTTAGAGAACTAGGTTGAGTTTCTGGCTCCTGGCTCTCACTAGAAGTCACTGGAATGGGAAAGAACATCCAGGATCTGCCACTTTGTTTCTTCTGTTTGCCTCTGTGCTCACCCTCTCACATGCTCTGCACCCTAGCACACTAGCCTGAGTTGATGGTGTCCACGGGCTCTCCCATCCCCTTTTCTTCATGGGTACTGGTTATAGGAGATGCTGAGAGAAAACTGGGTGACAGAGGAAAGTGAAATCAAGTCTCTGTTCTGTAGGCTGCTAAGTGGCTGGATTGCTGAGGCTGAGCGTCTTCTTCCATCAAAGGCTACAAAGCAGTAGACAGAGGTCCTCTGTTAGCTCCTTCTCAGCTACTTCAGGCCTTGAGATGAGGAAGTCTCCCTGCTGTGCTGGCCCTGAAGTTCTGAGCTGTCCACTGTCTGTTTCTCCAAACCCTGCTTTTGTATAGTGCACCTTTCTCAGCTCTTATCACTGATTTAAAGGCAGTGGCAATGTTTCCTCTTTCATGACAAGCCCATGTCTTATATAGTGGCAGAAAGAGAGTTGTGGGCTGAAGATGGAACCCAAGGAAGTGGCGACCTTTAAAGGAAGAACTAGGAGTAATGACGAGACCAGGGAATGCTGCGGCAATGGAATCAGAGTCCAAACATAAGGACAGAAGAGGGCCATTTTATTAGAAAGTTGGGAAAGACTCTTGCTGAGAGGAGTTTCAGTGGTGTGCTGACAGCCAGAACCAGGTGACAAGGCCAGGACACAAGTGCAGACAAGGAAGTGAAGAGCTGTGGTTTGATGAGTGTGATGATAGGAGAAAAAGCAAGCTGGAATTTATGAAAAAGAAGAGATATAATTAGTCAATGGATATTGTCAAACTCCTGTAATGGAAATCAGCTCTGCCTATCTCCAGTGGTCAGGGCTAGCAAAGAATGATATCATGAGGATACTTTATAGCCGTGAGGGCAATCTGCATACCGTGTTCTCTATGGCATAGGTTTTTTATTAACCACTTATGGAAAAACACAAAGGATTAAGTCTTGATTTTCATTTTCTATAGCAACATGTTTATTTCCAGCTTATCTCAAAATCATCAGTGAGAGCACCTAACAGGAAACCTGTAGAAGTGAAATGGACACTTTAAGTATTTTCTTGTTCAACTTAATACCATTGGTTGAACTCTTTAATTAAGACACAATCATTCTTAGGTGTTTAAATTTAACTGAAAATTGGTCCCTGTTAAAAATAAGAGTGGAAATAAGAGAAGGAGGAGATGCATAGTTTGGCACATGCTCACTCAGACTTACCCCTAATGGTAGAGCTAGAAACGTGCCATGGGACTCCCAATCCCATTAAGTTGGCATGTACCAATGCCATCTTGCTAGTTAAAGTGATCAGTTTAAGTTTATAATTGATCATAAAGATAGGGTTAAATGTCAAAGAGATCACATAAATAAGACCAGTGTCCACTAATAATAATTGATAGAATTAAAAAGGAGATAATGATCCAACATGGGAAGCAGGATACACAGCAGACTCATAGAATGGCAAATGCCCTAAATAGCACTCTGGCCTCAGAATCAGCCCTTAAGGCATTCGGATCTGGCTAAAAGCCCATGAGAGTTTCTCAGGCATGGAAAAGCAAGACACTGTGGCAGAAACAACAACAACAACAACAACAAAACCTAAATGAAAGATCTCTGTGAGTGAGATCCCAGCGGAAAGAATGGGCCATCAAAGAAGGAGGTGCCTTTCTCTGACGGGAGGAGAGAATTTCCACCTTGACTATGTCCTTGTCTAAATAAGGCCAGAGTCTGTGAACTCAAGAAGCTTCCATAGCCTTGGCAGCTCATGACAAGAAATTCGGGTGATTACTGACATCATAAATGAGTGTCAATTGTTAAATTAACAATGGGATTCACAGTGCCCTTACTCCCCATGTAGGATCTCTGTCCTTAATGTGTTGTACTACGCAAATTAATGGTAAAACTAGTGTTCAAACAGCACTTTATATTTTGTGTGTCTGTGTGGGTGCAATCTGTTGAAATCTTAGTATATACTAAGTTTATCTTCTTTATATAAAGATAATTTAAAATGAATCTTTTTTTAAACTTCTTTTTAATAAATATAAATTTCCGGCCGGCACCGTGGCACAACAGGCTAATCCTCCGCCTTGCGGCGCTCGCACACTGAGTTCTAGTCCCAGTTGGGGTGCCGGATTCTGTCCCGGTTGCCCCTCTTCCAGGCCAGCTCTCTACTGTGGCCCGGGAGTGCAGTGGAGGATGGCCCAAGTGCTTGGGCCCTGCACCCCATGGGAGACCAGGAAAAGCACCTGGCACCTGGCTCCTGCCATCGGATGAGAGCGCGGTGCGCTGGCTGCAGCGCGCCAGCTGCGGCGGCCATTGGAAGGTGAACCAACGGCAAAAGGAAGACCTTTCTCTCTGTCTCTCTCTCACTGTCCACTCTGCCTGTCAAATATATATATATATATATATATATATATATATATATATATATAAATTTCCAAAGTACAGCTTTTGGATTATAGTAGTTCCCCCCCCCATAACCACCCTCTCATGCACAATCATCCCATCTCCCACTCCCTCTCCCATCTCATTCATATTAAGATTCATGTTCAATTATCTTTATATACAGATCAATTTAGTATATACTAAGTAAAGATTTCAACAGTTTTGCACCCACACACAAACACAAAGTGTAAAGTACTGTTTAAGTACTAGGTATACTGTTAATTCACATAGTACAACACATTAAGGACAGAGCTCCTATATGGGGAGTAAGCACACAGTGACTCCTGTTGTTGATTTAACAATTGATACTCTTGTTTATGGTGTCAGTAATCACCTAAGGCTCTTGTCATGAAAATGAATCTTTTTTTTTTTTGACAGGCAGAGTGGACAGTGAGAGAGACAGAGAGAAAGGTCTTCCTTTTGCCGTTGGTTCACCCTCCAGTGGCCGCTGCAGCCAGAGCACTGCGGCTGGTGCACCGTGCTTATCCAATGGCAGGAGCCAGTGCTTCTCCTGGTCTCCCATGGGGTGCAGGGCCCAAGCACTTGGGCCATCCTCCACTGCACTCCCTGGCCACAGCAGAGAGCTGGCCTGGAAGTGGGGCAACCGGGACAGAATCCAGTGCCCTGACCAGGACTAGGACCCAGTGTGCTGGCGTCGCAAGGCGGAGGATTAGCCTATTGAGCCATGGTGCCGGCCAGAAAATGAATCTTAATGAAGAATGGGATGGGAGAGGTTGTAGGGGATGGGATTGTTTGCAAGTGGGAGGGTGGGTATGGGGGGGAAAAACCACTCTAAGCCAAAAGTTGTACTTTTGAAATCTATACTCATTAAATAAAAGTTTAATAAAAAGGAAATTAAAAAATCATCAGTGAATTGCTAAAGAAAATGCACTGTGTACTTATGTCTCATGAGGAATCTGTCCTTAGTGTTGTCTAATGTGAATTAATGCTATAACTAGTACTGAAACAGTATTTTTACACCTTGTGTTTCTGTGTGGGTGCAAACTGATGAAATCTTTACTTAGTATATACTGAATCGATCTTCTCTATATAAAGATAATTGAAAATGATTAAAAAAACTTGGTGTTAAATTGGAAATTGCATAGAAAATTAATCAATTTTTTTTAAATATCATGTAGGATCTCTGTCCTTAATGTGCTGTACATTGTGAATTAATACTATAACTAGTACTCCAACAGTATTTTTCACTTTGTGTTTATGTGAGGGCAAACTGTTGAAATCTTTACGTAATATATACTAAACTGATCTAATGTATATAAAGAGAATTGAAAATGAATCTTGATGTGAATGGAAGGGGAGGGGGAGCGGGAAAGGGGAGGGTAGCTGGTGGGAGGGAAGTTACGGGGGGGGGGCATTGTAATCCATAAGCTGTACTTTGGAAATTTATATTCTTTAAATAAAAGCTTTATAAAAAAAGAAAATGCAGGGTATGAAGAGGAGGAATGGGTATTTGTGAGATTTAAAACTTAAGGGCAATGATGAACTTTTATAAACTGCATTGAGAAATGCAGTGTAAAATCATCTAACATTCACTATCAATGATTTTCTTAAAGAATTTATTGATATATTAGATTCTCAGAGACATAGCAGATGCATGATAATTACCACAACAGAATTCTCATCAATTCTCTTGATAAGGTGATATTAATATAGAGAACAGATTCAATGTAGTTCATAGATACAATTTTAAGAATATAAGGATCCTTCCCTCCCCCCCTCCCGTCTTTCTCTTTTTTCTTTCTTCCTTTCTTTCTGTCTTTTTTATATTTTGAGATAACATATTTTTAATTTACATTGTGGTAAAAGGCTTAATGCTCCATAAATAAAAGTTTCAACAAGTAAAAAATATAAAAGACCATAGTTTCCCAATACAGTGGGAATACAGGCGAGAGCTATAGAAAATAATCAAATGAAGAGATGACTATTTTACTCACATACAATAAATTTTTAAATATTCACAGATCATTGACAGTACAATATTACATCATTCTTAATCATTGGTTTGACAAAGATATAAAACCAATTTTGACAAATATATTTGTGTAATACTATACACACAGACATTTCTTTCCTTTTGTGCATTTTTAAATTTTATATCTGCATAAAATGGAGAACATGCAGGATTTGTCTTTTTGTGTTCAGTTTCTTTCACTCAACATGATGTCCTCCAATTGCATCCATTTTGATGCAAATATCAGACTTCCATTCTTTTCATAATTGTATAATATTCCATCCTATATAAATATACCACATTTTCATTATTCATTCAACTGATGATGGATACCTTGGTTGATTCCACATTTTGGCTAAGTCTTGGTTTTTTAAATGAGCAAAGATATAAAGAAATAAAACACAAAATGTACACAAGTAATCATGACATAGGATGATAGGTATTCCTGGTAAACAGAAGACTGATACAAGCAATGGTACATGTTTCACTCCATAGCTTGGTAATGATAATTTTTTAAATGGCAATAGCCACTATTGGCCAAGCAATCAATAAATTCATTCATGGTTGGTTGATTAAAGTGTCTGTTTATGTGTGCTTTCTGAAGATCAGTAGAGCAATAGGTCTCATAATAACAAATTCATATCTTCAAATATACATAAAAGAAACAACGTAAAATTGTTTATACTAAAAGATGAACCAGGTAAATGTTAGTCCTAAGTGATATTAAATAAATAATGCTGCAAACAAAGATGTAAATCCTTTGTACTACTCTGATGTGCTGCTTACTCATCTCCTCCAGGCTTCATTGATCTTAAAATACTTTGCTAGTTACATATCTAAACATAATACACAAAAAATTAAAATAAATAAGAAGGGGTGCTAGCATTGTGTCTCAGTGAGTAAAACCACCATCTGTGACACTGGCATCTCATATGTAAGTCCTGGGTGCTCCACTTCTGATTGGGCTGCTTGATAATGCACCTGGGAAAGCAGCAGAATATGGTCCAAGTGCTTGGGTCTCCACCCAGCGCAGGAGATCTCAATGAAGCTCCTGAGCTCCTGGCTCCTGTCTTCAGCCCAGTCCAGCCCAGGCCATTGTGGCCACTTGGGGAGTGAATCAGTGGACAGAAGATAGCACTTTCTCTCTCTCTCTCTTCTCTCTCCATAACTCTGCTTTTCAAGTAAATAAACACATCTTTTAAAAAAATAACAAAAAGAAATAAACCTATTACTCATCAAAGAGAATGGTGGGTAATAAAATTGTCTGAGACTAAAAGACCTAACACTGCTGACTCTCAGCATCTGTCTCCTCAGCTCACGGGCAATACTGGATGACTCACCTTCCCTGCAGTTCTCAGGAAGTTCTCCTTCTTGATTTCCTCCAATCACCGTGGAAACTGTGATTAAGTGAAATGGCACTGATGAAGCATAGTGTGAAAGCTGCAAACTCCAGCCTATGTGAGCTGCTCCGCCCTGATTCCTGGGTGGAGTGAGACTGTCAGAGACACACTTCTCTGCACATCATCCCGAGTCCAGCCTCTCCCTTCCTTCCAAAAGTAGTCTGCTGAGTTGCACTTTGGAATGACATCACTGCTTTTTCTGGAAGCCTGTTGTAAGAAACATTTGTAAGAGGACATTTTCAAAGATGCTATTTATTTTGTCACTCAATGTTCTCATGAGGGGGGTAGATTTGGAAATTACTGTAAGGAAACTGTTCAGTGCTCTGTCAACTGCCTGGCTTTTCACTCAGGGACTGTGCTTTTATTCCTGTCCTGTGTTCTGCAGACACCTCTACTCCCATAGCAAAGTGTTCAGAGTTGAGCTCGACACTTCTTGGTAGGAAGGAAAAAGACCTCACAGCCACTTTTTTGGAAGTTTCTGGCTTCTTAGCTTTTTAAAATCCATGTTTGCATGCCTCATCTTTCTAGCGTTTAAAACTAACTTTTGAGTGTTTTTGAAATGGGCTGATTTTAAAGGCATAAATAAATCCAACCAAAGATGTGAAAGGGGATAAACACTGTAAAGACTGGATACATGTGGTTTTGTTTTGTGTTTTGGAGCTGTGTGTTGTTTCTCCTCTTCTTGTTTTCTCGAGGATTACTTTCCAGTCACACACAACCTCAGTTACACCTAAGGCTGCATTTGTGAAGTGGTGAGCTGGCAATTTACCTGACTTAATCGCATCAATTCAAACAGTCAATCTCAATAATTCAGTCTGCTAATTGAACTCTGTCTACATGGATGAAATCAACTGACACATGGCTAAGTCTCTCCCTGGTTCCTTCCGTTTTTTCTTTAGAGAATTAAAAATCAAGAAAGAAAGAAAGGAAAAGAGACAAGGCAAAGAGGAAGGGAGGGAAGGAGGAAGAAAGGAAGGAAAGAAGGTAGGGAGAGAGAGGAGGATGAAGGGGGTGAAGAAAGCATAGTTTTTCTATTCAGGTTACAGATATTATTTAAGAAAGATGTTAAAAGAAGATGTTGAGCTATGGGAAAGTTTGTTAGCTTTTTTTTTGCATGATGGATTATGAAAAAATACCATCACTGACTAAACTGTCCCCAAAGGAAGACATGGTAGATAACAGATAGACTCCTGAGAAAGAACTCAGGGACCCCACTCCAGAGCTTGTATGTGTTTGTGTGTGTGTGTGAGACCCTTGGTTCCTCATTATAATTTACTCTTTTTTAAAATATTTATTATTGCTATATTATTATTATATTTATTTGAAAGGCAGAGTTAGAAGAGAAGAGAGAGAGAAAGAGAGAAATCTTCCATCCACTGGGTCACTCATCAAATGGCCACAATGGCCAGACCAAAGCTGGGAGCCTGGAGCTTCTAGGTCTTGCATGTGGGGAGTACAAGGGTCTAAGCACTTGTGTCGTTTTCTGCTGCTTTCCCAGGTGTATTAGCAGGGAGCTGGATTGGAAGTGAAGCAACTGGGTCTTGAACCAGTGATGATATGGGATGCTGGCATTGCACGCATAGGCTTAACCTGCTATGCCACAACACCAGCCCCAATTCTTAACCAGTGAGCCTGGAGCATGTATGCAGTCACATAACATGGATGGTAATTCAGTTTGACCAGAGATCAAGCAAGGGTGAGCTTGAGGTCTGCATGTCATAGGAGGGCTCATCAGTTGAGTAACCATCCAAGTCATTGTCAGCAAACAATTTTGAAATGGGGAAACAGAGGACTAAAAACACTGTCAAAAACCTGAGTTCCCCTTCTAGTGCAGGATAATGCTTGAAATGATCTGTTTCTGTGCATTCTGAAGTTGTTACAGCTCTCTGAAGTCATGCTTATGTGAGAGAGATTAAACTGAGAACTGCTCAAGGAAGCACCAATGAACTTTCTCCTAGGAAAGGACAATCCTTCTGCCACACTCTCACGGGAAAAGCAAATTTTGCATCTATTTGCAAGTTCAGGCTATTTGGTTTACTTACATATGAATTTGATAGTTTGATTTCTACTTTGAAATTATTGTAACATTTTATTAGTTCCCTCTTCAATTAAAGAGATATATAAAATATTTGCCATGCATTTATTTGATATCTCTATGAGTTTCATATCATTACCTTTTAAAATAATTTTCTAATTTATTTGTGATGTAGAGAGATAGAGGGAAGACAGAGACAGGGTTCTCATCCATTGGTTTATTCTTAAAATTCCCACCAGGACCAAGGCTAGACCAGAGCTGGTGCTGGGTGTCAGGAACTCAATCCAACTCGCTCATATGGGTGGCAAGAAACCAATTACTTAAGCCATCACCACTGCACCCTGGGGTTTACATTATCAGAAAGCTGCAGTCAAGAACCAGAGCTGGAATAGAACTCAAGTACCCTGATATGGGAGAAAGACATCTTAACCCCTAGGTCAAATGCCTGTCCCAAAATATTACATTTTGAAAGTACTTATCTCTCAACATTTTGCTTGTTTTCATTATTACTCTTTTTTTGTACCTTTCAAGCTTTGTTTAGCAGTTTGTAATAGCTTTATAACAGACTTTAATTAATGACTTTATTTCTGTATTTATTTTTATTTTGTTTAAGGAATACAACTTTATGCCTTTAATACACACAGATTTTTTTTAATCACCCTTTTATAAGAATCATTGTTTTTTAGATAAGAGTACCTAATGGTGAAGCCACATTACACACATATATTAAAAAATTTAAAACCTTAAAATATGACATTCAATGATCCAGTGGATATTCAGGGTGAAGCTTCCAGAAGTTCTATTTTATAAACCAATGGCAGTAAAGAAACATAAAAACTGAAGTCACATTGATTAGTGGGCCATAAGTGCTGAAGGGCATCCTTCAGAGAAAGAAGGTCTGGCCAGAGCATGTGGCTGGTGGACACAGAGCTTCAGTGAGACAAGCATTGCTTTGCAGCTGTTAGCACACAAAGGCAAGACTTTCCAAGGAAATTGAGGGTTGTTTCCTTGAGAAATGGTTGTCTTATGCTAACCAAACAATGCACATTAGATGCAACGCATTAGATGAAATGCATTTATATTTATGCTTGAGATTATAAGAACATCATGATGCAAGAATTTATCTAATGTCACCCCCACAATCCATATTCAATGAAATGAATAAAGGATGCAGGAACATGCATTATTTTTACTGCTGTTTGATGCTTGATTAAGAAGTTTCACAGACCCATCAATAAGTCAGACAAGGATTTAACAATCTAATGTTGGCCTGACTTTTTTGTTTCTGTAATATTAACAGCTAATTCCTATTATGTTGATCAAATCAGATTGCACATCTTAAGTGAGCATTTAAAAATCCCAAGCAGGAAATAAACTTCACTGTAGACTGAATTTTATTCATAGGATGGCAATATTTTTAAGATATTTGCATAAGTAATAAATTATTCTTGTTGTACACAAAACCTCTTTTTTCCTTAAGCTTTTAAAATTTGATTATGTGAAATTCCACAAATAAGTGAAGCATCAAGTGCAATATTGTAAAATACAATCTGATAAATCAGTACAGTTACAACTGAAGGGAGTGTTTTAAATAGAAGGATGACTCTTCTAGATTTGTAAACTATGGAGTATGGTTGGATGATGCTGATTGGACAACTCAAGGAGTAGGCTCTGGAATGCTTCTTGGCTTTATTTTGCTGCCCTAAATTCATAACGTTAGAACTTGTGGCTTTGGCCCAGAGAAGGGTGGAGAATAAAGCATTTTTTAAGAGAAGAGTAGAGACTAAAGCATTTTTAGATTTCCTCAATGTACTTTTAAAATTTAAAAAGTGAGGCATGGTCAAATATAGCAGGGTTTGGAGCATTGCTTGGGATGCCCAAGTCCGTATCAGAGCATTTAGTTGGAGTCCTCCGCGCTCTGATTTGGACTCAGCTTCCTGTTAGTGCACATGTTGGAAACCGGCAGGTGTGGAAAAGTGAATTGAACTCTCAGTTCCTGTATTACACCCGGCTCAGTCCTGTCTGTTTCAGGCATTTGTGCAGTGAACCAGGGGACAGAAGACTTCTCTGTCTCTATCTCCCTATCAAATAAAATGAAAGTAAACATAAAAAATTTAAAATGTTCAAGTATAACTCCCTCCCATACACATTATGTATTAATGCTACTTCCAGGACAGAGAAGAGATACCCAAAGATCCTTGTGTTTCCAAAGGGTAAAGATCTATCCCAATGATGATGCTATGAAAAATATACCACTAGATTTAAGAAGTGGGTCAATATGATCAGAATTTAATGTAAAACTGTATTTTATTTTTACTATGCCTTGTGGAATGTTGCTCAATCTTGTGATATTAATTTTACTCAACTTTTTGAAAAGGTGGTACAAAACATTTCTCTCTGAAGTTTCTTTTAGTTCAAAACATTCAGATTCTATATTTTAATCCATTGCATATAAACAAAATTGTTCTTTTAAACTCTCCACTACACATTCAGCCAAAAAACCCTATTTTAAAGTGTACTTTAAATATCTGAGTTAATGTAAACTTTACTTAGTCTTAACTTTGTAAAACAGTCTTAAGTGTATCTTTTTCAAAGAAAATAAATGACTACTAATGATAAGTTCGATATGCAGTTAAAATTCATTCAAATTAAGGTATTCAAACACTGGTTAAAATATCACTTAAAATGACAAACTTTACCAACTGAATAATAATGTTTAAAAATAGAAAATTTACTATGAGTCATATAAATCTACTATTTTTACTATTCAGATGTGTGTGCATGTGACACAATTAATTTTAATAGCACTTGCTCCCTATGCTTGAAATTTAATAAAAAACATGATCAGCTGATATTGTAAAATCTATAGACAAATTTCAAAGAAATGACAAGATTTGGAAATTTTGTCAACATTGTCTGATCCATATAGCGTAATTATTACTTTTTTACTTGAACTAAATTCTTCTAGTGAGAGAGCAGCAGATTTTATAAGAAAATTTGAATTTTTATCCTCTCTTTTATTATTATTATTATTATTATTATTCCAGTTATGTCACAGCAACAGACAGTTGCTTTGGAGAGCCCATGTATTGGAGACCAGTCATGTTTCCTCTTGGATTTTCAAATGACCATATGGCATTGCCAATTATTATTGACCTGTGCTATTGTTTTTCTTACAATGACGGGAAAAGAGCAGTATTTCTCACATATAGCTTTCTGTAAAAATGAGAAAAAAAATGAAAACCAGTACATGTCTGAGAGTATATTTGTTGCAGAAACTTAGTATTTTAAACTAGTGTCTCAAAAGTATAAAATTTTGAACACTATTGTAAAATAAACATAGTAGGAGCTTCATCAACATGTGGGAAAGATGTAGGATGCAAAGTTTTATGAACTAAAAAAAATCTCCAATGAAATTTTTTTCTAATCTAATAAAATGAGTGAAGACACAGTACAATGCTTCCAAGCATTCTGTCAATGATGACTCTATAGATGGGTTACTGCATGTAATCTTGTATGGCCTGCTGGCTCCCTGGGATCACACAGCTACCATCCCTGATGGAGGACAATACTCCTAAACCTATGTGCTTGAAATTTCCTCTTTGAGATTAATTTTACTTGTATTTTTAGTGGATCATTAGCTTCTCTTCCACTGCTTTAATATTTATTTACAAAATTAAAAATATGTCACAGTTTATTTTAAAACAGAGAATGAGGGAACAAAGCATATTTTGCAACTTCCCAGGAAGGATTATTGCTTTAGTATATTTTAATAGGTTTATATGTTAAACAGGTCTTGGGCTGTCGCTTTTGTGTCTCCTGCCTTCCCCACTGAGATTCTAACTCAGACCCACAATCACTGCTAGATACGGAAACACACAACTGCCCCAAAACATGTTTATGAAGCAGATTGAGATATGTCATAGAACCTGTTCCACTGATTGTGTCACACATTTCATCAAACCATTTCCACAAATATCTTTATCACTTTCCAGGATATGGGAAAAAACTACCTTCCTAGGTATTGTTCTTGATTTGATCTCTAGAAGTCAAGTTGACTAATTCACCAAATTTATTTTTTAAAATAAAACTGCAAATAACTATGCATGGAATCAATACTAGGAGAGATTTTAGTATAAACTTCCAAGACACTTACAAGAAATCACTTTGTTGTTTCTTATACTTTATCAACCAAAGTCACCTTGCATATCTCCCAGGCTGGCGACCTCTGACAGTCCATTTCAGTAATGTGCATTTGTGGCTGTTAGAAAAAATTTCTATATTGATTTGAATCAATTGACTCATATTTTTCTTGTTAGAACAACAAAAAACACCATGTTTTCCTTTTCTAGGTAAAGTTCTTTTCATTTAAAAACAATTTTTAAAAACCCCAAAAAACGTTATTGGGGCTGGCACTTGTGATACCCGTATCGTACATGGGTTCAGTTCATGTCCTGGCTGCGCCACTTCTTCTTCTTCTTTTTTAAAGATTTTATTTATTTATTTGACAGAGAGTTACAGACAGTGAGAGGGAGAGACAGAGAGAAAAGTCCATTGGTCACTCCCCATGTGGCCACAATGGCCGGAGCTAAGCAGATCTGAAGCTGGGAACCAGGTGCCTCTTCCTGGTCTCCCATATGGGTGCAGGGTCCCAAGGACTTGGACCATCTTCCACTGCTTTCTCAGGCCACAACAGAGAACTTGATTGGAAAAGGAGCAACTGGGACCAGAACTGGCACCCATAGGAAGAGGATTAACCTACTGTGCCATGGCGCCGGCCCCTGTTCCACTTCTGATCCAGCTCTCTGGTAACAGCTTGGAATGCAGTGGGAGATGGCCCTAGCGCTTGGGTCCCTGCACCCATGGGGGTGACCTGGATGAAACGCCTGGCTTTTGGCTTCAGCATGGCTCAGCTGCATGGCCGTTGCAGTCACTTGAGGAGTGAACTAGCAGTTGGAAGACCTCTCTCTGCCTCTTTCTTTAATTCTGACTTTCAAATAAATAAATAAATAAAATTTTAAAAAGTTATTATAATTTCCTGAACCTTCAATTGCTGTGTAATTTTTCTCATGTGACAGTCTCTAAGACGTGTGATTGTCCACTGGTTCTCATCATTCTTGTCCATCTCTCATTCCAGAGGCCCTGAACATAGGTTCTTCCTCCTAAGTTCTTTCCATCTCAGTCTGTACTGGAACTAATGCCACATCAAACCTGGACTCAGTACCATAAAAGTGAGATTTTATTATGGTCTTTCAAAGAATATTCCTAGCTGCTGAGGTAGATTTCCCCTATTCCACATTTTAAATTGATTTTGAGTTCATTCATTTAAGTTGATCTCATTCAGATCTCGCACTTTAAAGCCAAAGGAGAACCTTGAAATAAAGTGGAGATTAGGATTATTGCTCTACCTCCACTGCTGAATAATTACATGTCTCTGAACAAGATTCTTAACTTGCTATGGCAGCTCTTTTCTATGATCTAGGAATAATTACATCATTTCCTTTTACTACCCAGCACTTTTGTGAGGATCAAGTAAAGAATACCTATAAAGGTCCTCTAAAGTCACGGCCCTTGACTTGTACGTGATCTCTACTGCACTGCTGGTATATTATTGTCTCTTCATGAAAACCAAAATTCTCAAAAAGCTGCTGTGTGCTTTCCAACACCAGTCCATACTTGACCACTAGTGGAGTGTCCAACTGTTCAATTCAGTTCAATTACCAAGAATTAGACAAAACCCCACAGGGAAGGGCTCAATTCTAAGAGATTACCCCACACTATAGACACCAGACATAACAGGTGCTGAGGGTATAAACACTTGCACCCAGCTAGCTACAAAGAAAGGAATTCCAGCTCTAGAGACTAGTGTGCTTAACAGTTCTCCGATGTGCGTCTGAGTCTCTCAGCTCTGCTTCTTCCCCTGGAATCTGAAACTTCTCAACCTGTAAGAGGACTTGGGTCTCTTGGGTGAGCAGCCCCGCCCAAAGTCATCTTGTTAACAAGTATAAAAGAAAGGGTTTTGTTATTAATAACAAAAAGCAATCCACAACTCTGGAAACACCTGGGTTTTAGTAGTTCTTGCCTAGGCCTGGATACAAGCCTAAGTATGTTTTTTTATATTACCATGGTTGCCAATATTTGTTGCCAAACTTTTCATTTATTCACTCCCCTCTGACACTAGTCACCTTGTACCCTTTCACTTCAATAGGACAGTCCTATGGTTATGTTTTTCTTCTTACATTTAACCTCTCTAGAATGTTAGGAGCTGATAACATGCCATTTTTCTGGAAGTACTCTCTCTCTTTGGAATCCAAAATACCACAATCTTCTTGTTTCCCTTAGACAATTCTGAGTATTCCTGCTCTATCTCTTTGGACACAGACTGGGGGAAGAAGTAGGAGTCTCAAGTAGCTCAGATGAGAGTTTTGCTTGAAGTGATTTCTATTCTATAGTGCAAAATGAATTTTTATTCACAGGAATAGTAACTATGTGTATGTCTTGGGAATGTATATTTGCATTATTATCAATTATTTATAATTTTAAGTTCTATCTGTACACAGTTAAAAATAAGCTGGTCAAAAACAACCAAAAATTCAGGCTCCTGTAGAATCAGATAATCAGCCAGGGGTTCTGCCAGAGCCAGCTGGGTCCAACTTTGCACTGTCAAGGCAACTGATGATTTATTTTACTGATTTCTTTGTTGTTTCTCTCTATTCATGTTGAAATTTATCTTGAATAGAATTCTTTTATTTTAAAGGCCGAGTGACAGAGAGCACTCACAAGAAAGACACACAGAGGGAGATGATCTTCAATCCAGTGGATTATTCCTCAGATAGCTGCAGCAGCCCAGATTTATCTAGACAAAATCAGGGAGCCAGGAACTCCATCCAGATCTCACATGTAGGAGGCAGGGACTCAAGTACTCAAACCATCATCTCCTACTTTCCAAAGAACATTAGTTCCAAGTGGTTTGGAAGCAGAGTAACAGAGACACAAATTGGCACTCCTAGATGGGAAGTTGGCATCCCAAGTGGCAGCTTAACATACTGTGCCATAATGCCAATCCTGAAGATTCTTCTTCATCACAAAAGGTCCAGTCTCGTGAAATTTAATCTGATTACTTATACAGGTGCTGCGAAATTTAAATTAACCAATGGGATTCCTTGAGTTTGCTTTGTGGTTCTAAGTCAATGAATTATTTAGCTTCTATTATGATTAGAAAATAAAATTATAACTAGAAGTCTTCACAAGGAATCCCAGTTTGAATTTTTAAAAATCTCTATTATTTGCCACTCCATGTGCAGGAGCTTAAGAGATTTCTCTCTATAAGATTTCAACTACCTCTCCTGTATTTTGGTGAATTTCCTCTAAATGGCTAAGGTATAAGATGTTTCAGAGAGAACTACCTGTGAGTGTGAGCCCGTGTGAGGTGAGTATCTGTATGCTTTGGAGCTTTCGCTTCACACACAAAGACAAACTTAATGGTGGAATTTTAAGACCAGGTAAAATGAGAAACATTTTCAAATATCACTTCAGGTAAAGTCTTGAGTGCTTGATTATATTTTAGTAAGATTGATTCTTACTGATCTTACACATGTATCACATAACATTTCTGCACATCACCAGGAGTAAAGCTGTTGACTTACGGGTAGTCAATGAGAATCAAATAACTTCTACAGATATATAATTTAATCTTCAAAAAGTGGAGTTTATGAACTAGAGGGGGATATTTATTTCAAAAGAAAAATAAACAGGCACCAGCATTGTGGCGTAACAGGTAGAACTGCTGTCTGTGAGACCAGCATCTCATATGGGCGCCAGTTCAAGATCTGGCTGCTCCACATCTGATCCATATCCCCACATGAGCTCCTGTGAAAGCATTGGAAAATGTCCCAAGTTCTTGGGACACTGTATCCATGTGGGAGACCAAGAAGAATCTTCTGGCTCCTGGTCCAATCCTAGCTTTTGTGGTCATTTAGGGAAGTGAACCAGTAAATGGAAGATTCTTTCTCTCTCTCTCCCTGTGTCTTTCAAATAAATACAATAAGCCTTTTAAAAAAAAGACATAAAGAGAAAGGGCTTCTATCTATTGCCTATCATCTATTTATCTGTCTACCTAACTGTTAGAACATGGAAACAGCATTAACAATATTCTAAAAACCTTGCATTTGCATCAGTTTGCACGTATCTAATTAATTCTTTTCTCAACAATCCTGTCTTCCTCAGTGAGACCTAATTCAGAATCACCAGGCCCAGGGCTCCACGCTCTGATTTGGTGTACTGCTCTTCACTAAGGGTGGGTGAAGTAACATCAGCATACAAGCTAGATCTCAAGAGACAATTCTGGAATCTCCAATAGTTCACCTCGCATGTGCAGACATTTCCATGAGGCTCTGAGATTGCCCTCCTTTATTGAAGACATAGTATTTTTTTGTTCTACTTAATACTATTGGTTGAACTCTGTAATTAACATACAATTATTCTTAGGTGTTTAAATTTAACTGAAAATTGACCCCTGTGAAATATAAGAGTGGAAATAAGAGAGGGAGGAGATGTAAAATTTGGGACATGCTCAATCGGACCTGCCCCAAATGGCAGAGTTAGAAATGTGCCAGGGGATTCCAATACAATCCCATCAAGGTGGAATGTACCAATGCCATCTCACTAGTCCAAGTGATCAATTTCAGTTCACAACTGATCACACTGATAGGTCTAGGAGTCAAAGGGATGACACAAACAAGACTAGTGTCTGCTAATACTAACTGATAGAATGAAAAAGGGAGAGAACGATTCAACATGGGAAGCAGGATACACAGCAGACTCATAGAATGGCAGATGTCCTAAACAGCACCCTGGCCTTAGAATCAAACCTCAAGGCATTCAGATCTGGCTGAAGAGCCCATGAGAGTATTTTAGGCATGGAAAGCCAAGACGCTCTGGCAAACAAACAAAAAAACCCACACAAAAAAAACAAAACCCTAAATGAAAGATCTCTGCAAGAGAGATCCCAGTAGAAAGAACGGGCCATCAAAGAAGGAGGTACCTTTCTCTGAAGGGAGGAGAGAACTTCCACTTTGACTATGACCTTGTCGTAATAAGATTGAAGTCTGTGAACTCAAAAGGCTTCCATAGCCTCCGCAACTCATGACTAGAGCCTAGGGAGATTACTGACGCCATAAACAAGAGTGTCAAATTGTTAACAACAGGAGTCACTGTGTACTTACTCCTCATGTGGGATCTCTGTGTTTAATGTGTTGTTCAATGTAAATTAATGTTGTATCTAGTACTCAAACAGAATTTTACACTTTATGTTCTGTGTGGGTGCAAACTGATGAAATCTTTACTTAATATATACTAAATCATTCCTCTGTATATAAAGATAATTGAAAATGAATCTTGATGTGAATGGAATGGGAGAGGGACCGGGAGATGGAAGGGGTGCAGGTGGGAGGGAAGTTATGGGGGGGGGGGGAGCCATTGTAATCCATAAACTGTACTTTGGAAATTTATATTTACTAAATAAAATTTAAAAAGTCATAATCTCTGGGGTGAAGCTTTTATATATCAGAATACTCAAGATAGCATTAGCATCAGTATCAGTAAAGAGAAACTTCCTATATATGACAGAGACTGAAGGGCTGTGAGCAACTTACCATAAAAATATCCAACATAGAGAAGTAGAGAAGATGGGAATTCTCTGAGAATTTTCTATGTTGACTTTAATATAGCTTTGATTATTAAAAATAATTAAATATTCTGTAGTTGTTGAAAGAGCTAAGATTATTTACAGTTATGTTAACCTTCTAAGTTTACCTTAAAATATTTTAACGTCATTTTGATTAATTAGTTAACCAATCATTGTTTTTCAGGAATTTATGATCTTATCTTAAACAAACACTGAAATATCCTGTGATAATTCTTTATATTTTGGCTTTTTAAATTCTATCCTAAATTAAGTAAAACAAATAAAGTGCTTTCATATCTTTAACACCTAATACTATTTTTTAGAGATTTGAAAAAGATTTATTCTTTCATCTTCTAAAGAGAGATCCTAGAAATAATTAGATGTTTTGATGGGCTCAATATTTCTCAACTTACCTTGACAATGTGACAAGAGTTGTTGAATCTGAAGAGATGCTCATAAATTTCCAGATAATCTTGATTGAGAAAATATTATTGTCATTATCTCTGTCACAGCCAAGTAGCATAGTTTGGGAGGTTTCAACAACCACTCTTATTTTGTCACATCTTTAAAAGGAGGAGGATCAAGAAGACCAAGGCCAACATCAAGATCAGGGCCAGTTTCTGGTGAGGTCCCTGTTCTTTACTTGTAGACAGCTGCCTTTTTCTCACTGTGTCTTCATAGGGTCTTTTCGTTTGTATAAAGAAATACACAAGCAGTGTGTTATTGTGGGCCTTCCAATGTCTCATTCTCTTGTTAAAAGGACATAGTTCCTACTGGATGAGACCTCATCTTTATGAACTCTGTTAAAAAGACCTTAATTGCCCCCTTAAAGGCCCTATTGCCAAATATTCAGTTGGCCCTTATCTTTAAACACGTCCAACTGCAGATGGGAAATGTGAAAAAAATGATATCTGTATCGAGCGTATACATATTTTTTTCTGGTCATTACTATGTAAATAATGCAATAACTATTAACATGACACTTATATTGCATTTAGATAGAAATGATATAGAAATCATTTAAAGCATATGGTGGATGTATATAGGCTACATGCAAAAACTTCCCCACTTTAATAACGGATTTAAGCATCCTTGAGGGGTCCTGGAACCAATGCGCCACAGTTAGTGTGGGCTGAATATGGCCGTTTTGGTGGTATAATGCATAATTATCTCATAAGAGTTTAGTACCATATCCTCCATGCTAGGAATATATATTGGACAATCAGCACCCTGGCAGAATGGTCTTCCAGGAACATTACTGTAAATTGAATAATTTCTGTAATATTAATAATATAATTATTATCATCTTAGTTACATCCCTTGAAATTCATATATTGAGTTAGGATAGAGGTCTAACCCCTATGATTCTCTGTTGCTCTCAAGATAGACAAATTGAAGGCCATCTCAATGTTCTAGTATCAAGGCCCAAACCCCAGCATAGCCCATTGTCCTTTTCTTTTTTCTTTTTGACAGGCAGAGTGGACAGTGAGAAAGAGAGACAGAGAGAAAGGTCTTCCTTTGCCTTTGGTTCACCCTCCAATGGCCACCACGGCCAGCTCACTGTGACCAGTGCACTGCACTGATCTGATTGCAGGAGCCTGGTGCTTATCCTGGTCTCCCATGGGGTGCAGGGCCCAAGCACTTGGGCCATCCTCCACTGCACTCCCGGGCCACAGCAGAGAGCTGGCCTGGAAGAGGGCAACAGGGACAGAATCCGGCACCCTGACAGGGACTAGAACCTGGTGTGCTGGTGCCACAAGGCAGAGAATTAGCCTAGTGAGCCATGGCGCCAGCCCATTGTTATTGAAATACAGAAACAAGCCCTAGGATGCCCCATTGTTCTTAGGATTGAAGCCAAATGCTAGGATACTCAATTTTTCTCAGAATAGAGACCCAAATTCTAGAATGCTCATTGTTCTTAGTACTGAATCCCAAACCTTATGATTCCTCATTGCTTCAAACCCTGTGTCTGCCTACAAAACTCCCTTGTTTTCTCACTGTTTATCCTTCTCTTCTCTTTAATATCATCAAGGACTAAGATCCCCTCTCTCCAAGCTTCTAGTTCAAGCTGCACTATTTTGTCTCAGCTTCTTCCTACTGTAGTATCTTGGAAGTTCTATTTTCTTTACTTGCAATGATTTTCCTGTAACGCTTCCAATTTGCTGCTTGAGTCACATCTATAATCATCCAAATTAATTTCATTTCTTACTCTGTCAGGGCTCTTTTCCTTAACAACTAAAGCAAGGCCCTTCTCACCCACAGCACTTAAAAACCATTGTAATCTTACATTGATTTTGTAATTGAGTTTTTCTCTGTCATTGCACAGTAAATTTCAGGGTAACACCATGTCTAATTTTAGTCATTGTATTTCTAGTGCATAGAATATAGTTGGCATATTATTAAGTGGTCAGTATATATTTACTGAGTCAATGAATGAATTAATGTTATATATTTGTAAGTTTGACTATATCTTCTATATTAGGTGTTTTTTTTTACTTCAAAATGTGATGTATATTTGTTACAATGTTCTATGGCTGCAGTAGAAATTCACTAAGCAATGACAGACTTAATATCTCACATCATAGAGGTAGAAAAATTGTAACATTTTGGAATCTGAATCAGAAAGGGTAACAAATTAAAGTCCATTGCTTCCAGCTCTGGGAACACCTTTCTGCTAGCAGCCTTTCAGAGCATCAGGGAAGAGGGAAAATAGAAACCTTAGCCTACACAGCATTGACAGTGGAGGCAACGAAAGCAGCAGGGGAGAAGAAGAGAAGCTTGGTCCTTCACATATCTGGGATTCAGGTGTTGTGGGTAATGGCTGTGCCAGCCATTGAGTAGGTGCATAAGCAGATCCTCACCTGGGTGGCATGCAGGAAGCTAACCTTGCCTCCATGTTTGCTAACATAATTCCAAATCACCATCTTGGAAAGTTTTAGGAAATGACCATTATTTTATTTCTTTTTTAAAATAGATTTTTTAAATTGATTTAAACATTGAGTTACAGGGAGATTAAGAGAATTAGAGAGGTCTTACATCTTCTGGTTCATTCCCTAAACAGCCTCGATGGCTGAGGCTGGGCCTGGTTGAAGCCCAGAGCTAGGAGTTTCTTCCAGTTCTCCCACGTGGGTACAGTGGCCCAAGCTCTTGGGCCATCTGCATTATTTCTTTTCCATACAGGGTTGGGCCTTCAGAATGATCGAGAAATACACTTGAGGACAAATACCAGTTCAGAGTTGATGCGAAGTGGCAATTTTCATGAGAAAGAAATACTTCTCATGTTTGAATAGTGTATACAATTCTTCATTGACTTTGAATCCCCAAACAGCAATTTGAAAGGAGATAGAAAAATATTTTCCTTTCTGAAGGCTGTCAAGAATAAAGCCTTTTCTCATTTGTTAAAATAAAAAGGTAATAAGCTAAAATAAGAATACATTGACCTTATTCTTGAACCCAAATGCCTCTACAAAGAAATAATATTTCTTTTAAAGTAAGCTCAGTTCAGCTATTTTTCAGTCATTGTGTTTCTGTAGACCCTCACTGTCTTTCAAGTTTTATTGATAAGGAGTGGAATGTCACACTCCACATCGTTGAGAGCACAGTAACAGACAAAATTATGTGGAATCCATCTGCATGGGAGATTTGTCTATTTTCCTTAATTTATTCATTTATTCATTAGCTTATTTATATGACTAAAGAATCATTAATATTTGTTTTGTGCCTTGGCTTATCGTCTAAACCTATATTATTTTTGCTCAAATTATTCTAGCATCTACCATTTCACACTTTGAGTTGCATGTTGTTTGCTTTATACATTATTGTGAGATTTTGAAACACGCTTTCACTTCTGACACTTCAAGATGCTCCAGTGATATGCATTCCTAGTTCAGCCATGGACGTGGCCATTGCGCCAATGTTTTGATGGACGCATAACCACTACTAAAGTATCAGATAGAATTTCATAGCTGGAGACCTTGAACTTCACCTATTCAAACTCACTCTCCCCACAGAAGTTCTAGCATCCCTTGTTTTTCTCTTCCACAAACTAGGAGACGGAAACTCAATCCAGATCTCCCATGTGGGTATCAAGGGACCAACTACTTGAACTGTCAATACTGTCTTCTCCCAGGGTCTACATTAGGAGGAATCTATAATCAGAAGCCAGAACCAGGCATTGAATCTGGAATCTGGTTGTCTCTACCAATAGACAAAATTCTTGCTAAATTTTTATTTTTTACATATGAAAATCCGGTTATCCACTATCATTTTTAAAAATACTATCCTTTATTATTCAGTTTTTTTCTTGTCCCTTTGCCAATGATTAGTTGACTGCATCTGTGTCCATTGCTAACTGCAGTCTTTATTCGATTCCATTGGCCTACATGTTTATTCTTTTCTGATACCATGCTGTTTTGATGATTGCAACATTTTTTGAAATCAGGTTATATGAGTCCTCCGATTTTCTTCTGCTTCTTCCCCTTCCTCCTCTCCTATCTTCTTTCCATCCTCTTTCTCCTCCATCAATATTGTATCTCCCCCCATTCTTGTGAATTTAGAATCATTTTTCCTATATCTACAACATACTTTGCCATGAATTTTATTGGAATCATTTTGAATGTATATCAGCTTGGGAAAATAATCCTATTAAAATATCAAGTCTTCTAATTCATGAACATGGACTATCTCTCCATTTGGACTATCTCTCCATTTGTTAGCTCCTTGATTTCTTTCATTCATGTTTATAGTTTTCCATATACAAATCCTGTACATATATTGATAGAATTATATCTCATTATTTTATTTATTGGGTGCTATTATGAACAGTAAGGGTTATTTAATTCTAAGTTCCAAATATTTGTCTCTTGTTTATAGGAAAGCCCTGGACTTCATCATATTGACCTTGCATCTTGTACCCTTGCTGTGTTCACTATTACTCCAGGCAAACAGATCTCAGCTGTGTGCGCAAGATAAAGTGACGTCTTATCCCACAACCCCTGTACTCTGAGGCAGCCAATATGCTCGCTGACTGTCAGCTTGTGGAGCTTATTCTTAGAAAGACAGGCGTGAGGAAGTTCAAGCCTTCGTGTGTTAGATATGAACCTGCTCTCACAGCCAGATTTCTAGACTTTCTTATTCTTTTGGGTTCTTAGTCACATGTTTATGAATATTTCTTCTTGAAGTTTGAATGATGAACATCATTTCACATGCAAATGTTATTACAGTTCTAAAGACAATTGCATATATGTGCAACAACAAAAAATGCATGTCAATGAGTTGGGGGCTATTTTCTTTTGAATAATTTGGCACATTTCTCCCTTCCATTCTTTCTTCCTTCTTAACATTTAATATCTTTTTTATTAAAAAGCTTTTATTTAATAAATATAAATTTCATAGGTACAGCTTTTGGATTATAGCGGTTCTTCCCCACACACCCGCCCTCCCATCCCCCACTCCCGTCCCACCTCCTACTCTCTCTCCTATGCCATTCTTTATTAAGATTCATTCTTAATTATTTTTATATACAGAAAATCAACTCTAGATTAAGTAAAGATTTCAGCAGTTCGTACCCAAGCAGACACACAAAGTACTGTTTGAGGACTAGTGTTACCGTTACTTCTCATAGTGACACACACTGAGGACAGAGGTCCCACATGGGGAGTAAATGCACAGTGACTCCTGTTGTTGATTTAACAATTGACACTCTTATTTATGACATCATGATCACCTGATGCTCTTGTCATGAGCTGCCAAGGCTATGGAAGCCTGATGAGTCCACAAACTCAGACATTATTTAGACAGGGCCTAATCAAAATAGAAGTTCAATGAAACCCAGTATGATGTTCTTTGAGGACCCAGAAAAAAGCTTTCTGGCAAATTCTGAGCTATTCTTGATCTCTTTAACTACACGGCACAGCATGGGACTTAAGGAGGATGAATTTGGGGGAAAAGGGAGTCAGTTGTTGTCCACATTTACTCCAGCATGCACAGACACATACTGAAGTGATTAGCACCATGGAACGGTACAAATAAGAAGAAAAATGGAGTGGCAATGGCAATGGGATGGAGGCAGGCAGCTACCGGCCCTGACATTTATGTTTCTCATCCATTTGTTCTGAAACATCCAATTCTGCTGAAAAGAGTGGGCAGTTTTTTTCCAAGGCATTGCTAACATATTATTTCCACATAGAATCTGCCCTTTATCACACATGCTGTGGGACAGTAGGAATGACTTATTTCAAGATGGAAACACATGGGGTAGAACGTTGAAACTTACGAATCATGCATATCCTCTCCTTGAAGTTTCACTAAAACTGTTCCAGGCATCTGGCTGCCTTTTTTCATTTGTGAACTTGGGTAGAAGGAGCAGCAAACCATCTGCATGTGGAGCATCAATGAGTGTTTTGTTTTTGTCAAAATAATAAAATTAAAAATCTGATGGCTATCATGAGAAAAGACTATACCCCTCCTAACGTTCATGTGTGCATGAATTTGTATTGATATCTACTCTGGTCAATCTTAACCATTTTGTTTTAGAAGTTCAAAGAAAAATATATCCAAACATGAATAATACAAAATGTAATAATTATATGGCAACAGGGTATCCAACTCGAGCTACTCTAATTCAGTTATTTCTTATAGAGTGATCAGACTATTGCACTTATAAATCCTGTGAGGGATACAGTCTTTCTTCTTTACACTCTATAAAGTATATCTTAAGACACTTCCATGATTCATTCCATGAATATTTCATAGACTCCATCGCCTAAGATAATTTTTCTACCTCTCGTCCTTATTAAACATTAAGTGCCATGTCATGCTGAGGGCCTGTGGTCTGAAGCAGAGAGCAAGAGCACCTGCGAAATGGCAAATGTGTCCCATTCCTGAGAGTGATGATTACAAAGTCACTTTTCTATCCAGGTTATTCATGTTTGCTGCAGAATTATGGCCTGGCTTATCCTTTGTGGAGAAGAAAGCATCTGTGGTGTGCTAAAATGACGTGTCAACTTGGAATCAAAGAACTGTTCTCCTATCTGGAGCTGCACTAGTTATCTATTCCTGCATAACAAAGTATCCCACAATGTACAGACTTAAAACAGCAATCAGTGTTTGTCATCCCTTGTAGATTCCAAGTCAAGAATTTGGGAATGGTTTAGCTGGATGGTGCTGGCTCAAGGTCATTTACGAAGTTCTAATCAAGATGTCAGCCAGGGATGCAACCTGAACATCTCACTGGCATGTCAAGCAGAAGACACCCATTACTCACCAGTGCCTTGACTGTACTCATCTCCTGGCAGCTGGCTTCCTGTCTACTGGATGATCCAAAAAAGAGAAGGCAAGAAGGAAGCCACAATGTCTTTTATGACTTACTCTTAGGGGTCACCCTTCATCATTTCCACACCATCTATTCACTGGAAGTGAGTCACTGGAGTGAACCCACACAGCAGGCCAGGGGAACAGGCTTCGGTATCTGAACTGTGGGGTGATGGAGGACTGGAGGGTTTTTTTCACACCATGACACCTTCATAGGAACTGTATGACCTTCAGTAGCTAAACCTCACTGAGCATCGACTTCCTCCACAAATGAAAATAAAATATGTGTCAAGAATTCTTAGGACTACTCCATGCATGTGATATATTTCACAAAGCACAAGCTTCTGCTAAGAGGTAGAGCTCATCAGATGACGTGAAGTCTTGTCATGGACATGATTCCCTGTGCACGCTCATGCTGAGGACATCTTCTTTAGTGACCTCCAAGCCAAGCAGCCACTGGCACTGTGTAAATGCCTTTAGAGAAAGAAACATGGAAATCGTTGATGATTAAGTTAAGTGACAATCAAAGATTCTTCTGTAGCTATGGAACACAATTACTCTCTGAATAAAAATTCTAATTTCCAAAGAATGATGGAGAGCTAAAGAATCAGAATCATTTATCTTATTATTGTCAGGGACTTGATTACATGTATAGATTCTGTTGGTTTTTCTCTTTTCCCCACAGACAAGAAGCTGAAGACAGAGAGGCAGCATGAGGCTTGTGCAGCAGCTGTGGTTCTGTGAGCTGTCAGGCACTTGGGCCTCTCTCTTTCTGCCCCATCATCCTTGTCCTTGTCCTTGGTGCCGTCTGCCGGTTCCACCTGCAGCATGGAGCCTGCAATCCAGGCAGATGGAGCAAGGGCAAAGGACAAAAGTGTGTGCTGAATGCATCCTGGTTTACTTTTTAAAAAATGTTTCTTTTAAGATAAGTTGAGAGTTATAGAAAAAATGTAAAAAATAAGAGACTTCTCTTATTCACTTTATACAGTTACTTAATGTTAACATCCTTCATAACCATATTCTATGTATTAAAATGAGAAAATTCACATTAATGATAAACTAATTGCTGTTAGTAACACTGTAACAAATTTCTATAAGTAAGAAATCTTACATTTAACTAATAGCACCATTATTTAAAATAATATGGTAATACTATAAAATATAACACGATATAATTTAAAATCCAGTCCAGTATATAAGGCATTAATAGTAATATCATTTCTGTTTTTAGTTAATTATGTGAATTTGCAGACTTGTTGCCATTTTTCTTTCCATCGCTGATGTCCTTTCTTTGGCTCCAGGCTCCACAGTGCATTTATCTGTCATGTTGCCTCTGCTGTCTTCAATCTGTGCCAGTGCCTGTCTTCTTATCATTTTTGACCTTGAAATTTTGAAGACCACCGGCTTGTCGTTTTGTGCAAGGCTCCTCAATTTGGATATGTTAGATGTTTTCTCATGATTATATTGATGCTATATAATTTTGAAAAAATGCTTCAGAGGTGATGCTGTGCTTCGCGCCTCACATGGTGGCAAAGCTCCAGGACGTGTCAGCCCAAATCCTTGGTTTTCATCTTGCCTGCCAGGTGTCTTCACTCAACAGTGGCTATTTTTTACTTTGCAATTTGTAAGTCTCTTCACAGAAGATATTTTGAGATGATGGAAATATCCTGGTTTTAATCATAAATTTGTCCACTAATTTTAGCACCAATAATGGTTTTTTCCTGCAACAACTTTTTCTGTAGTGCTATTTATTTTGACTTTATAGATACATATAAATGAGCGAGTGAGAAATCACAAAAATGAAATTTATAGTTTAATACTAGCAGGTGAATATCTAGTTGTCAAATAATAGTAGAAAAAATTGTGGGAACAATTTGGTTTCTTCAGAGTAACCAGGGAAAAACTGAACGTTTTAATTATTGGTTATAAGGAGAGACATTTAAAATAATAAACCTTGACATCCATGGATTTTTTTTTTTATTCTCTAGTATTGTAAAACCCATCCCCTGTAGACGTAAAGGGATGAGTACACTTGCAAAATTCCAAGAAGACAAAAAGCAGTGGAGCTAGAGTCTTGATGTAGGGACAGTAGATCAACCTAGAAAATGTCAAAATTGATATAGAGATGTGCTTCTCAAACTAGGAGAGACAGGGAGAGGATATGTGGGCATTCATCATGGGTTGGCCATCAACATGTGATGAACTTTGTTTTTGTGAAGAGAGTGAAGAGTTGCTATGATTCTTTATTCTTTTTAAATTATCTTCACACTTCTAAAAAGTCAAATAACTAGAATGTCCATCACTTCTTGGAAAATGAATTTAAGTAGAGGAAAGGAGTATGCAAATTAAGAATACATTAAATAAAGTCAAAGATCCACTTTTGGGACCATCAGGACATTTTCTGGATTGGCTGTTTAAGCAGATATTTGCAAACATTTGAGAGAAAAAAAAAATGGGCAGCATAAACAAAGAGGATTTCAAGAAGCTAACCTGGATATCAAAAGATTATGCTCAGCAGGGGACTGGTGGCATTAATTCTACACAGATTAACACTATTGCTATTTCCTAAAATGGAAACGACCTGGGACAAGTAGGTGAGCCCAAAGATCTTTGTTGTATATACTCTAAACCAGAAATTTATTTTTTCCTTGAACTGGTGAAGTGCTCTCTCATGAGTGCAACTGGTGTTGCTGAATGAACCATCTATGCATCTATCACAAATCCACTCAAGCCCTTTGACCTGAGGTCAGGAGGAACATATCCTGGACCTCAGACTGCAGAAGGCCCCCTGTGATCCTGCCATAGATCCTAGAGTCCAGGACCCACAAGCTGCGGGGACATGCACACATTAGCCTGCGCCCCTTGCTGCATGAAGCCTCTGTGATTTCTTCCTTGTATGATCCCCAGCTCCTTTGCAAGAGCAGGTATCTTTGATGCATCGTCTTGAGGACAGACCCCATGTTCATCAGTATGCGTCACTTTGCACTGAGGGGTAAGGATGATGCTTGGCGTATACCACCACTGGCTCCACAGGGTATGGCGGGGCCAAGGCAGGAAGAGCAGAAGAGAGGTGACCTCATGCGTGCACGAGTGCATGTATATGGACCTGGGAAGCACAGGGCAGGAGGCTGCCTGCCTGCATTATCATGTTCCAGAAGGGTGGCGAAGAAACCTGCCCCAACAAATGAAAATTACAACAAAATTTAACTTATGGCACGAGATTTTTGGCACAGGAGATGAAGCTGCCACTTGAAGTGCTGGCATTCCATATAAGAATGATGGTTGGGGCGGGTGCCGTGGCTCAACAGGCTAATCCTCTGCTGTGCAGCGCTGGCATACTGGGTTCTAGTCCCCGTCGGGGTGCCGGATTCTGTCCCGGTTGCCCCTCTTCCAGTCCAGCTCTCTGCTGTGGCCCGGGAGTGCAGTGGAGAATGGCCCAAGTGCTTGGGCCCTGCACCCCATGGGAGACCAGGAGAAGCACCTGGCTCCTGGCTTCGGATCAGTGCGGTGCGCCACCCGCAGTGCGCTGGCCCTGGCGGCCATTGGAGGGTGAACCAATGGCAAAAGGAAGACCTTTCTCTCTGTCTCTCTATCCTTCACTGTCCACTCTGCCTGTCCAAAAAAAGAATGATGGTTGGAGTCCTGGTTGTTCTGCTTTCCACCCAGATTTCTGGGATTATACAAGACGGCCCGAGTATTTGGGATCCTGGCATTCACGTGGGAGATCTAGATGGAGTTCCCTGCTCCTGGCTTTATCCTGTCCAACCCTGCAATTGCAGCCTTTTGGGAGAATAAACCAGTACGTGGAAGACATCTCTTCTCTATCTTTCCCTCTCTCTCTCTCTCTGTCATTTTGCCTTTCAAATAAATAAAAATGCATCTTATCTAAAAAGTATGCACATTAAAATAAGAGAATAAGATTTAAGTTATCTATTTAGCACATTTCTTCCCCTTTTTAGAATGTGTTTTAGGGACCACTTGCAATGCTGGCATCCCATATGGGCACTGCTGCTCCACTTTTAATCTAGCTCTCTGCTATGGCCTGGGGAAGCAGTAAAAGACAGCCCAAGACCTTCAGCTCCTGCAGCTGCATGGGAGACCCGGAAGAAGCTCCTGGCTCTCAGCTTCAGATCAGCCCATCTCCAACTGTTGCAGCCATTAGGGGAGTGAACCAGCAGATGGAAGACTTCTCTGTCTCTCTCCCTTTGCCTTTGCCTCTCTGTAACTCTTCCTTTCAAATTAATAAATAAATCTTTAAAAAAGAACATATTTTATGTGATGAAATATACATAAAATATATGTTATGTATATATATATGGCATACATTAACTTTACCCTTTAATAATTTTTAAATGCTTCATTCAGTGGCATTAAGAACATTTGTATTGTTAATAACCAGCACTATTGTCTATTCCAGATCTTTTTCATCATTCCTGACAAAAATTCTGTACTCATCGAATAGGAATGCCCTATTTTTCCCACCTGTGGTTCTTGGTAACTCTAATTCTATGCTATGTCTTTATGGATTTGACTGTTCTAGATGCTTCATGTAAGTGGGCTCATGAAATAGGTTTTCTTTGGTTTCTGACTTCTTCCATGTTGCCTAATGTTTTAAAGGTGTGCACATTTTTTAAGATTAATTTTATTTCTCTTATTTGAAAGGCAGAGTTAGAGAGAGAGAGAGAGGGAGAGCAGAAAGAGATCTTCCACCTGCTAGTTAACTCTCCATATGACCTCATTGGTTAAGGTTGGGTCAGACAGAAGCTAGGAGCCAGGAGCTTCTTTTGGATCTTCCACATGGGTGCAGGGACACAAGCACTTGGGCCTTCTTCCACTGCTTTCCCAGGCACATGAACAGGGAGCTGGATAAGAAGCAGAGTGGCAGGAATTTGAACTGGCACCTATTTAGGTTGCTAGCATTGCAGGAGGCAGCTTTACATGCTATGCTACAGCACCAGTCTGCATACATGTAATAGTATGTATCAGAATTTCATTCCTTTTCCTTCATTCTCATATATTTTTCATGTAAGTACCATATTTTGCATATTTATTCACCAAGGTTTGCTCTTTATTTTAGCTACTGTGAATAATGCCTTGTATGTAGGTATACATGTATGTTTGAATCCTTGCTTTCATTCCTTTGGACATATACTTAGTGTGGAATTGCTACATCACATAGTTCTATTTAAGGTTATGAGAAACTTTCTGGCTGCTGTTTCTTGGTTATAATTTATACTGTTTGGACTGAGTGGTGTGTAGAGCTTCATCTCCCCAGCCCTACAATTACCAAGGGTAGAGCGTATTGGTAACCTGCAACATCTATAGATATAGAATGACCATTATTTTAAAAGACTTATTTATTTATTTGAAAGGCAGAGCCACAGAGACCAAGAGAGAGGAAGAGACAGAGAGCTCTTCCATCTACTGGTTCACTCTCCAAATGGCTGCAATACTCAGGTCTGGGCCAAGCAAAGCCAGGAGCCAGGAACTCCACTCAGGTCTCCCCCATGAGTGGTTAGGGGCCCACATACTTGAGTCATCTTCTGCTTCCTTTCCAGATGCATTACAAGGGAGCTGGACTGGAACTAGAGCAGCCAAGACTTCAACCTAAACACAGTGGCAGCTTACCTACCCTTGCACAACACAAGCTCTTGTCCATTCTTACAACTGTAGTTCTCATGTCTTTGTCTCCTTTGCTTCCCATATTGCATAAATGAGAAATCATAGTTTCCATTATTGCTCAAGCTTAGAAATTTTTGTGTCATATAAAAAAAGAAATTCCAAGTCAAGCTGGTTTGTAGTGTTTCAGATCTGGCTGAAACCAAGAAGTAATAGAAATATAACAAGAAAATATCATCTTCAGAAGATGTCTGCACTAATGTAGCTTTGATAAAAATTAAAGCTTTCACATTTTTGAGGTTTGTATATTACTGCCACTGATTTCTGAAAAAAAAAAAATTATCACTAACTGCTTTGGGAAGTAAAGAACGCAGTTCCCCTTCAAGGTTTTGTAGGAATGCTTTGTCTTAAAAAATCTAGTTTAAAAATGAGTCTTTTAAAGCTGTGAAGGATGTCAGAAAGAAATTGAAGAAAGAAAAAAAAAGCAGAAATTAAAAGAAAGAACCAGAGCTATGTGAACAGCAAGACCCCATTCAAACTGTTTGGACTCAGCCAGAGCTTTTCAAATGTTTGGAGGCTTGTGCAGAATTCTGATCTCTACCAACCCATACCCTTGAAAAATTAACCAGAAAACTAGCATGAGCTAAATGCCTGTCTGTTGAATTAGAGAACAGGGAAAGGTCTCATTGCCTTCAGGCAAAGCTTTTAATCAGAATGTCTCTTCTTCCCTCCTCTGACCTTTGCTAACATTGAGTTGTTTTTTTCACACTGATCTTGAAAGGGCCCGTGGCTGTACGAGAAGAAGGATGGATGTCTTCATCTTGCTTAGCGTGGTTTATGTCAAGGTTTGCCCTTGGACAGGCACCTAGGTGTGCCGGTGACAGACAGAGAGGGATGAGGCTTCAAACACAGCTGCTTCTTTTGTGAAACTTTTTTTTTTTCAAAACAATTGGAAATACTTCCCATAGCTGCTATAGAAAATTCTAACTTTAAATGACGAGTAATTCTATGGAAATTGCATTTTCTGAAAAAAACATTTTTTTCCTAACTAGTTTTTTTTCCTTGTTTCTGATAATGACATCATGCATTTTTCCCCTCCCTGAAACCATATTCCTGTTTTGTGAAATTTTCTTTGTGAGAAGACTAATATGTACCTGTAGTCTACACTTAAAGCATCCTACATTTCTCTTAAAATGACTTATGCTTATAGTGCTTCAAAGAACTTTCAGAGTCACTCCATAAGTGGATTGATCCTCTTATGTCTCCTCCTCCAGTAATTTGTTCTTAGTCAATTAGTGAGTGCTGAAGGTCATCACCCTCATGTATTTTTCCCCCAAAATCAGCCCTTCCTTGTATCTTGTCCAGAGCAGGATAATGTTTGGGGTTTAGATTTTTCTGAGCATTCAGTGTAGATCAGAACTTCTGAAATGTTCGAATCAGTAAGATTTTCCATTAAAATCCTTTCAGAGTGCGGTGGAAACCTTAAGACTGTAGTCCTGACAGTCTTGGGAGGAGTGAAAGTATTAGCTCATTGAAGAACTTCTTGAGGTTTTCAAAATTTTATGGTAGCAGCCAGAACTTTTATAGAAGTGTCTGAGGAAAAAAAAAAAAAAGAAAGAAAATTCATTCACAGTGTTGTCCAAAAAAAAAGGAGTGTCTGGGAACCTCATGTGTCTGAGCATACCACATGATACTTGGCAAAGGCTAAGGGGGCCTATGGCACCTTAGCCCATTATTCACATAGTGAGAAATGGCTGAGCCTTGAAGAGTTCCGCACATACCCTTGGGTAACCACTAATGCCCGGAAAGCCTTCTGCTTCCCTGCTCCTGAGATCTTCATCTTGCTTTTTGGCTAATGTCAGCAGCAGTTTTGAGATGTATGTGTGAGAACCCTTCAGGTAATCATCGATTCTCACTCCACTTTAGGGAGCTTGAGGGTAGGACAAAACTCAAAACTTTTAACTATGTTGCTTCTGATATTATTCCAGCTCTTGACATTTGGATTAGTCTATTCTTTGTGACTATAATGAAATATCTGAGGCTGATACTTAAAAGGAAAAGAGGTTTATTTAGCTCAGAGCTTTGAGACTGAAAGTCGGAACAGCACTGCCTTGGTTCAGTTCTTCATCAGTGCCCTCTTGGCTGTGTCACCTCTTGGATGATGGCATCATGTTGACAGGAGCAGGAGGAGAGATCACATACTGGGACAGCAGCCCTGGGCAAAGAGGAGTGGCCGATCTCCTGACTTCCTCATGCCCATCCCACTGCCTCAACATCTCCACTCTGACAATTGAGCTTCCAACTCTTGAAACTTCAGAGACAAAGCTCAGGCAAGCAACAGTAGCATATGGCTGGTTTGTATTGGTGACTCTGTAAGACAAACATGGGCAATGGGAAGAAGGCGTGTTTGGGGAAATGAACCATGACATTCAAATTTTAGTAACTCATTGACTATGATAACTAGGACAGTTCTGTATTGGATTTTTCATTTATCTTTCTGGAGGATCTATTTTAAGAAAAATCATTGAATGTTATTGCAAAAATTAAAGTAAAAAAGAAGGAAGGAGGAGGGTAAAGGGAGAAAAGAAGGAAGAAAGAAAATATTTTTATTTTAGAATTGTATCTAGGAAATACAGGAAATCTATTCTTTTTATATTAATAAAAATGTTTAAAAATAATTGAAAAAAACAAGTATCAATAATTGTACCAAGACACCAAATGTAGTTTTTATTAAAAGTGTGATAACCAGGTAGGCATTTGTCTCAGTGGTTAAACTGCTGCTGAGGACAACCAAATCCCAAATCCAAGTGCCTGGGTTTGAGTTCTAGCTCTGCTTCTGATCCGCTTCCTGTTAATGTGCACCTTGGGAGGTAGCAGATGATGGCTCAAGAATCTGCACCCCAGCTCCTGGCTTTGACCTGCCTAGTCCTGGGTGTTGCAGGAATTCAAGGAATGAACCAGTAGGTGAGAGCTCCATCTCTGCTTCTTTCTATTAAATCCATGTCTTTAATATAAAAAATTGACTTTTTTGAATTAAGGAAAAAAGTGCAATACCTAAGGAATTAACAGAACTGAGAGATGAGGAAGTTTCAGAGATGAACTGGCCACTTGCAAATATACAACTAATACATTTAAAGTCTCTGGGACTGAGGGAATATTTACTTTTTACCAACACACATTTGGTGAAACTACCATGTTATTAATTTTATACTTTTGTTTATTTATGTTATTATTTCATCACCAAATGCTAGGTATTTGAGGTGTGTGTGTGGGGTGTATGTGTGCATATGAATGAGCAGACTGCATTAGCATGCTTATCACCTCATAATCTGGTTTTCGTAGACTATGGGTCTTATTGATGATCCTGTCTTTATTAATCTGAATGTACTGAATTATACTGTAACAACAAATGACCTCATAACCTCCATGTCTTATAATAAGGTTGGAGTCTCACTTCTGTTGCACACCCATTGCCAGCTGGCTTCAGCTCCACCCCGCGTCACCTGCACTCCCAGGCTCAGGCTGACTGCTCATCTTCTCTGTAGAAGCTTGCCAATAACAAAGGTGGAAAGCAGCATGGTAGACTGCACCGTCTCAAAGTTCTGCTTGAGAGAAACAAATTACCTCTGCTTTCGGTTCATTGCCTCAGTGGGATGCCAAGCCTGATGGCAGTGGTTTATTGTTTGGACAGTAACACAAACTGCCAATATATCGTAGGACGATGCATCGTTTATTTCAATTACTTGGTCTCCATTTGCTCTCTACTTGTTTCCTTCCAATATCTTCCCAGAATCTGGAGCAAACTAAAAAATAATCCCAGTTAAATTGTATCCAAACTCAGTTATCCAAACTACAAAAATCAAAGAGCTCAGCTTTTAATGGACTGCTAACTTTTGCCATATTGTTTATAATGATCACATTCTTTAGGAGCAACAAGAGCCTCCTCAAGCTTTACAAACACACAGCAGCCACGTTAGCGGTAGTATTATGACTTGGAAGTGCTCCTTAGAGTTTATGATGCAGTATGTGGATAAGGCCAACCACTGGCCTAATTCTAGCCATAGCCATTTCTCAGACAGTAGCTTATTAAAAGTTATGATGTCTGTGACAGGGAAAGCAGGACATCTATCCAACTGACTGCATTGCCTGCAATGGCCTCAACGTTCGGTCACCTTGGTCTTCAGGAAAGATTCCATGGGTAGAGGTCACGCATTTTGAGATCTGTCCACAAACACTCTTTCTTTACTGTTCTGAGAATTTAGATGAGAATCATCTCACTGTTGCAAACTCAAGACATTTTTGAACTAGAGTTATGGATAGGAGAGCTACTATTGCTTTAGTAACTATAGCTCTTTACATGTTTTTCCTCCAGTAGTTTCATTTTATTTTGCCTAATTTTTTCATCTTTTTTCTTGGAATCGTCAAAATACAGTATTGAAACCATTGCTTAATTTGAAATGTATTTAAAGGCTCTAGTTCAGACCTATTATATTACAGGTGCATTTCATAATTTTCAGAGTCATCAGTTTTTGTCAGGATGTAAGAATATATTTTTTACAGTTTTTAGACTTTCTAAAATGTCTGGTAGTCAAAATACAAAGGGTTATCATTATACAGTTGTGTACAATATGATTCCCTCTGTGTAATGTGTCACAGAGAATATCTTTTCTCCAGCTGAAGATAATTATTTTAAAGCATCTAAGGAACAAGAAATAGGGATGCATTGACACAAATAGACAGTAGTGAATTCAGAATGCGTAGCAGAATGTTCAAATTAAAGCAAATGTTTCCATGCCCAATTACCTAATTTGTAATTGCAACTATTCATTGCACTTGATTCTTCCCTTCAACTCCTTCCTTTCCCTCCTCCAACACCTCCCTCCCAGTTTTTATGACAGCTCCGTAATAAACCCAGAAACCAGAAAACAGAAAACTAGAGTGCTAGGCTTTTTCTTCCCCAATTACTTCCCCTTCCAAGGCCTCTGGTCAAGATTCCAGGTGATAATAATAAATCCAAGGTGAAATTGGAACATTTTTAACTCTACTTCTCCTTGTAGATTGTAGATGTAAATGGTTGTGTCAACCAAAGATAAATAATATGTGTTTGTGTTTGTGTTTGTGTGTGAGTGAGAAGGAGAGAATGAGAGAGAAAGTTGGAGAGAAGAAACAGAGAGAGAATAAATGTTGGCTCCAGCAGCACTTATGAGATGTTTGGTAAAGGCCCAAAGAATAGTAGCAAAATATATACAGAATGGTACTGGAGAAATAAGAAATATTTTCTTTCAAATTATGTCAAGCTAACATCAGTGTTGATATCTAGTATATGAATGATTATATTTAAGAAATACTCAAATATTCAAGTCATTGGCCCAAGAGAGTGAATCGTAAGGATGCAGGGACAATGGATATCTACAGCAACCCCTGCTTCCCTCTGTAGTGTCTCTGGAGGTTTTCACAGAATGACCTTCCCAGCATCGATGACGATGCTTGCCAAAATACAGATTTTTTAAGAACTGATCCCCAAGTTTTCTTCTTTCTTTCCTTGTTACCATAAGAATTTCTAAGTGTGCTCATATGGTCATAATATTTTGCAAAATCAACATTCTCCATCTCCAGTACTCTTTTCTTTTTTAATATTTATTTATTTATTTGAAAGTCAGAGTTACACACAAAGAGAAGGAGAGGCAGATACAGAGAGAGGTCTTCCATTCGCCAGTTCACTCCCCAACTGTCCTCAATGGCTGAAGCTGGGACAATCTGAAGCCAGGAGCCTGGAGCCTCCTCCAGGTTTCCCATGTGGGTGCAGGGGCCCAAAGACTTGGGCCATCCTCTGCTACTCTTCCAGGCCACAGCAGAAAGCTGGACCGGAAGTAAAGCAACTGGGACCCGATTGGGCACCCACATGGGACATCGGCACTGCAGGCGGTGGCTCTACCCTCTATGCCACAGTGCTGGCCCCAGCCAGTACTCTTCATCAGGCAAAACTGACACTCTGACCCCATGGAAAAAATCCCCATTCCCTTCTGCTTTCAGCCTCCTGCAAACAGTTCTCTCTCTTTATTTTTGACTACCCTAAAAACCTCATGTAAGTAGAAGAATACAGCACTAATCATTTGAAGAGTGCCTTATTTCACTTAAGATAATGTCTTAAAGTTTCATTTGTGTTATAGCAAATGTCAGAATTTGCTTCATTTTATCTTTGAACAGTAATCCATTCTGTATATAAGCTTATCCATGTCAACAGACATTAGAGATCCTGCCACAGTTTAGTTATTATAAACAATGCTGAAGTGTTCATGGGGATAGATAGATAGATAGATAGATACAGACAAATAGGTAGATAGATCTTCAAGCCCCTGCTTTATATCCTTTTGGGTATATTCATATACTCAGTAATGGAATTATTGGACATTATGGCAATTCTGCTTGTCATTTTTCATGGAACCTCCATACTCTTTTCCACAATGGCTATTCAATGTTACAGTTCTGTCAACAATGCCCAAGGGTCCTGTATTCTTCATGTCCTTCCTTCCTCCCTCCTTTCTTCTCTCTCTCTCTTTCTCTCTCTCTTTCTGTCTCTCTCTCTTTCCTTTCTTCTTCCATTTTCTTTCTTTTTTTTTTTTTTTGACAGTAGCTATCCTAATGGGTGTGAGGTGGTTATAGCTTTTCTTTGCATATTCATAATCATCAGTGCTATTGAGTAGCCTTCATGTGCTTGTTGGACACTATATATTTTCCTTGCAGAAATATATTTTCAAATACTTCACATATTTTTAAATCAGATTTTTAAAAATATTAGCATGGAGATAACAGATTTTATGCATTCCATAGGTACAGTTCCAAAAAGACAAAAACACTTCCTTCACTCCCATGCTCCCCCCAACACCCCTCCTCATCTCCCCTCTCTTCATCAGTTTCTGCAAAGACAAATTTTTTGTGATATTTTATTTTAGAAATCTTCAAGAAGTTCATGGAAAATGTATATTATGAAAAAATTATAAATTAATCTAAAATGTTTTCTACATCAAGTGAATATTTTAATGCCATTTTTCTATAAATCTTTTGAAGCACCCTCATATATTTTAGATATTAATTCTTTATTAGGTATAACATTTACAAATATTTTCTGTCATGCTTTGTGTTAAATCTTTAATTTGTTGACAGTGTCTATTGAGAATCCACATGAAATTTTTAATTTCCTGTAAAAAAAATCTCATTGATAGGAACGGCAGTAAATCTTTCAGTCACTTTGGGTGGTGTTGACCTTGTAGCCAATTTGCATCTTGCAGATTACAAATATGAAGTGTCCTTTCTTTTTTCTTTTTCAATTTATACAAGATCTTAATGTTCCTGGTTAAGTTAAATCCTGAATATTTTATTCTTTTTGATGACAGTATAAATGAAATTGTTTTCTTAATTTACTTTCTTTAATTATTTATGAGTATACAGAAATGTAGCTGATTTTGTGTTAATTTTGAATTTTGCTATCCTTCTGAACTAACTTATTAATTCTTGTAGGTTCTTTATATAATCTTGAGGATTTTCTACATATATAATCATATCTGTAAATGTGATAGGTTTACTTCTTTTCTGATTCCTATTTCTCTTACTTTTTCTTTTTTCTTCCATTTCTTATTACTTTGGCTAGGGTTCCCACTATGATGTTGAGTAAATATGGCAAAAGTGTACTTTCTTACCTTGTTCTTGATCTTACAGGAAAAAATGTGTCTTTTACTAACAAATATGATGCTGAGTTTTCCATATCATTTCCATTTTTTTGAAGTAGTTACCTTCTATTCTTAGTTTAATGCGTGTGGGTTGTGTTTCTCTTTTATTGTATTAATTATAGTAATCGGTGTATTACATTGATTGATGTTCTATAACTTGAATTCTGTTTACATTCAGGAGACAATCACACATACTTGTGGTATACAATCCTTTTTAATATGTTACTTACTAAGTTTTTTGTTAATATTTTTGAGGATTTAAAGCAATGCTCACAAGTAATATTCATCTCTAATTTCCTTTTCTTTGGTATCAGCTTAAACTTGTCTCATCTTTACTAGTTTTGAAAAGATTTTAAAAATTAGTGTTAGATATTTTTAAAATCCTTGGTGGAATTCAGCTGTGACACCGTCACAGGGCTTTTCTGAGCCAGGATATTTTTGATGATTGATCTCATCTCTTTACTAGCTGTGAGTCTATAAAATGTTATTCTTTATTTTTTTTTTCTGGTTTAGTCTTGGTAGATTTTATGTTTGTAGGAACTTGTGTATTTCATCTAAGTGATCAAATTTGTTGTTGTACAATTACTAATCTGATAATATTTCTACTTTTATAGAATTGGTAGTGTTGTCCCTACTTTTGCTTTTATTTTAGGAATTTGAGTCTTCTATTTTTCTATTTTCTTTAGTTCATCCAGTTGAAGTTTTGTCAATTGTGTTGGTATTTTTGAAGAATGAATGTCTTTGTTTTCATTGATTTTCTATTGTCCATTTCCTTTAACTCTGCTCTAGTTTGTATTATTTTATTTTTTCTGGCAGGTTGCAATTTAGCGTGTTCTTTTCCTTTTAGCTCCCTAAGGTTGCTCTTATTTTTTGAGATGTGCTTTTTTATTTGAAAGGTGAATACTGAGATTAATCGTCCATCTTCTCGTTCACTTTCAAAATGGCTGCAATGGCCTGCACTAGGCCAAGCTGTGCCAGGCGGCTGGAATCCCATGGGGAGTTCCATGTGGGTGCAGGGGCCCAGGCACTTGTGCCGTTTTTCGCTGCTTTCCCAGATGCATTAGCAGGGGGCTGGATAGGAAGCAGAGCAAATGAGACTTGAGACAGTGCTCTGATCTGGGATGCCAGCGTTGCAAGCAGTGGCTTAACCTACTGAGCCACAATGCCAGCCTTCTTAGCCCCTAAGATTTAAAGTTCTTGATTTGAAATACTTCTCATTTTGTTGAATTAATTTGAATATTTCTCATCATCCCTGCTTTCATGTGTCCTATAATTTAACTTTCTTTTTGTCAACCAATGTTATAATTTCTCGTATGATTTGTTCTTAGATCTCTTGATTGATAACTTGCTATTTACTTTTCACAAATTAGCAAGTTTTTAAACTTTCCTGCTGTTATTAATTTCTAACTTCACCCCAGTTTGGTCAGAGAAGACATTTTATCTTATTTCTATGTTTTTTTTTTTTTTTTTTGACAGGCAGAGTGGACAGTGAAGGAGAGACAGAGAGAGAAAGGTCTTTCTTTGCTGTTGGTTCACCCTGCAATGGCCACCGCGGCCAGCGCGCTGCGCTGATGCGATGGCAGGAGCCAGGTGCTTCTCCTGGTCTCCCATGGGGTGCAGGGCCCAAGCACTTGGGCCATCCGCCACTACACTCCTGGGCCATGGCACAGAGCTGGCCTGGAAGAGGGGCAACCAGGACAGAATCCAGCGCCCCAACAGGGACTAGAACCTAGTGTGCCGGCGCGGCAAGGCGGAGGATTAGCCTATTGAGCCACGGCACTGGCTAATTTCTATCTTTTTAAAAAAAACCTACTGAAACTTAATTTGTGGACTAAAATACAGTCTATCCTGGTAAATGTGCCATGTGCCCCTAAAAGCATGTGCATGGTGCTGTTCTGAGCAGACACTATATTTTTTCTTTGCAGAAATATATTTTCAAATCTTTCACTTATTTTTAAATCAAGCATGTATCCGTGGACATATGTAGTTTACTATGCTGATTAAGGGCTCTGTTACCTTTTTGATCTCCTGTCTACTTGCTTTATCCATTAGTGAGTGAGGCAATGATGTCTCCAGTTGTCACTGCAGGACAAACTATTTCTCCCCCAACTCTATTCATTTTTGCTTTGCATATTGGATGTGCAAATGTTTATAATTTTTATGTCTCCCTACTGTATTAGAACTTTGTGAGTGTGTATGTCCTGCATTGTCTCTTTTTTGTGTCTATTTTGTTTGGTATCTGTACAGCCACCCTGATTCTCTTTTGGTCACAATTCACAGTACTCTTTGTCCATCATTTTACTTTCATCTTGTGTGTCATTGGGTCACAAGTGATTGTGTTGTAGACAGAATATAGTTGGAGAATTTAAGAAAATTTTACTGACCTCTGCCCTTTGATTGGAACTTTTAATTCATTTAAAGTTAATGTGATTTCTGGAGGGAGCGGCAAGATGGTGGAATAGGAAGGGAGCACACCGATAGTCTGGGGAGAGACAGTTTAATAAAAGTGGAGATACTGCAGGTTCAAGGAAGAGTAGGGGAAGAAACAGCAGAGAAAACCCTTCCGGAACTGGAGATTCACAGTGGACCTGCGTGGAGAGCGTGGGAGCCCGCAGTTTGGGACACCAGCAGCAGATTCAACACACCAGCGCTGGAACGCGGGGTGAGCAGAACCTCAATAGCCCAAGATACCAGGAGGGAAGCGGAAAAGGGACCCTAGAGCGAACAAGGCTTGAAACCCTGCAGGGAAAAGTTCACCAGGCTAACTAGAAGAGAGAGAGAGAGAGGGAAAAAAAAAAAAGTGACCCGTACGGACACGAGCTTCTCTCTCTCCGCTCACCTCTCAAAGGTGAGCAAGACAAAGAGCAGGCGCCATTTTGGAATACGTCATAAGCAGGGCGACCTCGGGTCAGCACCGGCCCCGAGCCTAGCAGAAAAACCTGACTCTGGGTGGGAGGGGTGAAATAACAGGAGATTAGAACCTAATGAATGTGTGGTGCTAATGAACTGAGACTGTGAAAAAAGAGACTGTGGGGGAGAGAACTCACGGAAATCACGAATTCATGTGAGTACTCTCCAGAGACGCTACAGTTCAGTAGCCTTGGCAGCCCAGTGGGAGACTACAGGAGAATCTCAGCCCACACAAAGGGCCACAAAGATTCCTTCTCTGGTCCTTGGGAAAGAGCTTCCGAACTCTGGCTCCTGTGGGTATATCATTCGCCTGCTAACCACCCCCAATTCCATTCAGCTGTGTGGAATTACTTCCCTTTTGAACCAAAAAAAAAAAAAAAAAAGTAACAGAGAGAGATTTACCACGCCTAACCTGGGAGTGTCTCCTTTGACACACCCTCAACCCTGAGGAACCAAACAGAGCTCTCAGGCCACACCCATCTCAAGCCTCCAAGGCTCCATCAAAAGCAGACAGTCCACTTAATCTAGAGTCATAGTATAACAAGAAAAAACACCACAGTGAAGAAACCAATATGCCAAACAACAAATGCAAAAACCGAGGTAATAAGAATAAGGAAGACACTATGGCGTCCCCAAATGAAAAGGACACCCCAATTCAAGATTATGAAGATGATGAGATAGAAGAGATGCAAGAAGCAGATCTCAAAAAATTGATAAGAACACTAAGAAGTACTCAAAAACAAATTCTTGAACTACAGAAATCCTTAATGGACAAGGTAGAAAATCTCTCTCATGAAAATGAAATATTAAGGAGAAATCAAGCTGAAATGAAACAACTAGTAGAACATGAAACTGTGATAGTGACGAGAAATCATAATGAAGTGAAGAATTCAATAGATCAAATGAAAAACACATTAGAGAGCCTTACAAACAGAATGGGTGAGGCAGAAGAGAGAATGTCGGACTTAGAAGACAGAGCACAGGAAAGTATACAGTCAAACCAGAGAAAAGAAGAGGAAATTAGAAATCTAAAAAATATTGTTGGGAATCTACAGGATACTATTAAATAACCCAACATTCGAGTTCTAGGAGTTCCTGAAGGCATGGAGAGGGAGAAAGGATTAGAATGCCTTTTTAGTGAGATAATAGCAGAAAATTTCCCAATTTTGGAGAAGGAGAGAGACATCCTAGTACAGGAAGCTCATAGAACCCCTAGTAAACATGACCAAAAGAGGTCCTCACCACGACACGTTGTAATTAAACTCACCACAGTGAAACAGAAAGAAAAGATCCTAAAATGCACAAGAGAGAAACATCAAATTACACTCAGAGGATCTCCAATTAGACTCACAGCAGACTTCTCATCAGAAACCCTACAAGCTAGAAGGGAATGGTGAGACATAGCCCAGGTACTAAGAGAGAAAAACTGCCGGCCCAGAATATTATATCCTGCCAAGCTCTCATTTGTGAATGAAGGTGAAATAAAGACCTTTCATAACAAACAAAAATTGAAAGAATTTGTTGCCACTCGCCCAGCCCTGCAAAAGATACTTAAAGATGTGTTACACACAGAAACACAGAAACACGGCCATCAACATGAAAGAAGATAAACGAAGGGAACCTCACAGCAAAAGATCACAGGGAATTCAAAGCATACATTTGGATAAAGAAATTATGGGACATGTACTCTGTAGAATACTATACAGCAGTCAAAAACAATGAAATCCGGTCATTTGCAATAAGATGGAGGAATCTGGAAAACATCATTCTGCGTGAATTAAGCCAGTCCCAAAGGGACAAATATCATATGTTCTCCCTGATCGGTGACAACTAATTGAGCACCAAAGGGGAAACCTATTGAAGTGAAATGGACACTATGAGAAACAGTAACTTGATCAGCTCTTGTGCTGACTGTTGTTGTACAATGTAATACTTTATCCATTTTAGTAATTTTTTTATTCTAGTGCTATTGGTTGAACTCTGTAATTTACAAACAATTATTCTTAGTTGTTTAAATTTTAACTGAAAAGTGATCCCTGTGAAATATAAGAGTGGGAATAAGAGAGGGAGAAGATGTACAATTTGGGACATGCTCAATCGGAACTGCCCCAAATGATGGAGTTAGAATTGTGCCAGGGAATTCCAATACAATCCCATCAAGGTGGCATGTACCAAGGCCATATCACTAGTCCAAGTGATCAATTTCAGTTCACAATTGATCACAATGATAGGTCTAAGAGTCAAAGGGATCACACAAACAAGACTAGTGTCCGCTAATACTAACTGATAGAATCAAAAAGGGAGAGAATGATCCAACATGGGAAGCGAGATACACAGCAGACTCATAGAATGGCAGATGTCCTAAATAGCACTCTGGCCTCAGAATCAGCCCTTAAAGCATTCAGATCTGGCTCAAGAGCCCATGAGAATATTCTAGGCATGGAAAGCCAAGGCACTCTGGAAAAAAAAGAAGACCTAAATGAAAGATCTCTGTGAGTGTGATCCCAGTGGAATGAATGGGGCCATCAAAGAAGGAGGTACCTTTCTCTGAAGGGAGGAGAGAACCTCCACTTTGACTATGACCCTGTCAGAATAAGATTGAAGTCGCTGAACCCTAAAGGCTTCCATAGCCTTGGCAACTCATGACTAGAGCCTAGGGAGATTACTGACGCCATAAACAAGAGTGTCAAATTGTTAATTCAACTTCAGGAGTCACTGTGTACTTACGTCTCATGTGGGATCTGTCCTTAATGTGTTGTCCAATGTGAAGTAATGCTATAACTAGCACTGAAACAGTATTTTTGCACTTTGTGTTTCTGTGTGGGTGCAAACTGATGAAATATTTACTTAGTATATACTGAATCAATCTTCTGTATATAGATAATTAAAAATGAAAAAAAAATCTTGGTGTTAAATTTGAAATTGCCTAGAAAATTAATCAATTTAAAAAAAATATGTCATGTAGGATCTCTGTCCTTAATGTGCTATACATTGTGAATTAATACTATAACTAGTACTCCAACAGTATTTTTCACTTTGTGTTGCTATGTGAGGGCAAACTGTTGAAATCTTTACTTAATATATACTAAACTGATCTTCTGTATATAAAGAGAATTGAAAATGAATCTTGATGTGAAGCAAGGGGAGAGGGAGTGGGAAAGGGGAGGGTTGCGGGTGGGGGGGAAGTTTTGGGGGGGGAAAGCCATTGTAATCTATAAGCTGTATTTTGGAAATTTATATTCTTTAAATAAAAGTGCTATAAAAAATAAATAAATAAAGTTAATGTGATTTCTGACAAGTAAGGATTTACTTCCGCCATTTTGCTCTTCTTTATGTCATCGTTTTGGATGCCTCATTTCCTTCATTATTATATTTTTTTGTTTAGTTTGTGGTATATTTTTAGTGAAATGTTTCAATTCCATTTTAATTTTGTGTTTTATGAATTATTTTTTCTGCTGTCTTTGTGGTTACTATGGTGATTACATTTAACATATTAAACTTACAACATTCTAATTTGAATTTATGCCAGCTAAACTTCTAAAGAATACAAAAACATTTTCCTTTAACAGCTCTATCCCCACCTCTTTCAGCTGTTCATGTTACAAGAATTACATCTTTATACATTGCAAGTCCAAAAATATAAAATAATGATTTAAATTTTTCAATTTACTTGAGAAGTAGGTAGACATAGACAGAGGCAGACAGAGTGCTCCTATTCTCTGGTTGGCTTCCCAAATATGCACCTGGTCCGGGGGAACCAAGACAAAAGCTAGGAGCAAGGAATGTGATCTTGGCCTGTGCCATGGCTCACTTGGCTAATCTTCCACCTGTGGCGCCTGCACTCCGGGTTCTAGTCCCTGTTGGGGCACTAAATTCTGTCCTGGTTGCTCCTCTTCCAGTCCAGCTCTCTGCTGTGGCCCCAGGAAGGCAGTGAAGGATGGCCCAAGTGCTTGGGCCCCTGCACTCGCATGGGAGACCAGGAGGAAGCGCCTGGCTCCTGGCTTCGGATCGGTGCAGCCGGCCGTAGCGCACCAGCCATGGTGCCCATTTGGGGGGTGAACCAACGGCAAAGGAAGACCTTTCTGTCTCTCTCTCTCTGCCTCTCTCTCATTGTCTAACTCTGTCAAAAAAAAAAAAAAAAAAGGGGATATGATCTGTGTTTCTGTTTGGGTGGGTAGAAGCTTTCTATGTGAGCCATCACCACTGCCTCCCAGGGACTGAGCTGACAGGAGCCAGAGCTGCAGTTTAAACCCACGTGCTCCAGTAGGAAATGTGGGCACCTTAACTGCCAGGTTAAAGGGCTGGTCTCAAACAATTGATTTTTTTCATCCATTCATCTCTTAAACTGTGAGGAAAGCAAAATAAGTAGTTACCAACCCAAGTGAAAATGCTGGTTTCAGTGTATGATTTTTGTTTTTGTGTTTTAATTGTTGTAGACTGTCTCTGTGCCATGTAGGAGGCTGAAGTGTATACTTACGCCTTTTTCAAGCCTTGTCTGGGCAGGTGTCTTTTTTGCTGCCTATGCATGTTGATGTTCTAATTTGCCACACACTTGAAAGTGCTCGTATTCAGTGTCTGGCTCCAGAAGAAAACAAGAGAAGAATGAAGGGAGCACACAGCAAGATGTCAGATCTGCAAATGTCTGAGTGTAACTTCAGCAGTGAGAGGGGTCTGTAACAAGGGTGAAGGGGCAGTAACAAGGCCACTGCACCTGCCTGGGCCTCTGGGGTCAGAAGCAGCAATCACTGATGGGAGCATAGGACACGGAGGGGATGAGGTTGTGCTGTGCTTATGCAGACGGCTGAAATCCGTGGTAGCTGTTTCAGGAACAAAGGTACAGTTGCAAGTTTGGAGCTGAGAGCTGAGAGCTGCGGGACAGAGAGCTGCCTCTGTGAGAAGAGTTGAAATTGAACAAAATTAGCCCCATTTTAAAGTCTAAGCCTTCTCCTAGAAGCCACAAGTGCAAGTTTTTCCCTGAAATTTGCTATCACCGGACTCTGGAATTCCAAACTAGTTACACCACACACATTCAGACTGAAATTCTTGTCCGTGTGGGCAGACAGACTTCAAGGCCCATCTGCTCTACCAGCCTCTCACAAGCCTCTCTTCCCAAGCATTTATATCATTATTTCTAGAATTGTAACTTACTAATCTATATTTTAATGATTTCTACAACCGACCCTTAGCCTAGTTTAAGTTTCTAAGCTAAGATTAGTCCGCTCTATTCTTAAGGTAAAATGAAATCACCTTGGAAACATTTGACTGTAATTGTGATCTCCATATAATCTTTCTTCAAAAAAAACAAAAAAAGTGGAGTGTTAACAGAGGTGCTACCTGTACCTCTAATTCATGTCTAACAATAAATGTGAGATGCTATTATATGAACATTTACTGAGGAACACAGACAAAAGGATGCATGCTTTGAGAAGGTTCTTTAAGGGATGTCACTAAAGTTTTCTAAAAGTTTTGCATAAAATATGAAGTCTAGGTAACCGTATATAACAAGCCAAAAGCACTTCTTTTGATAGGGATTTTAAATGGATCATTAAAAAAACTTTGTATGCAAGAATTCACATAAGTTACCATCTTTTTTTTTTTTTAATTTTAATTACTCGAAAGAGTTACAGAGAAAAGTAGAGAGAGAGAGAGAGAGGTCTTCCATCCGCAGGTTCACTCCCCATTTGGCTGCAACAGCTGGAGCTGTGCCAATCCGAAGCCAAGAGCCAGGAGCTTCTTCTGGGTCTCCCACACAGGTGCAGAGGCCCAAGGACTTGGGCCATCTTCTACTGCTTTCCCAGGCCATAGTTGAGTGCTGGATCGGAAGAGGAGCAGCCAGGACTAGAACCGGCATGCATATGGGATGCCTGCACTTCAGGCCAGGGCTGTATTCCACTGTGCCACAAGGCCTGCCCCAAGTTACCATTATTTTAATAATTCATTTATTATTTTTATGTACTCAGTTTATGTAACACAGAATGACATTCTGATGTTTACTTCTAATTCCTCTTCATTGAACTGGTGGATTCTCAGCCAGAGCATGGCATCTTCATAGACCGTGTAAATCTTATTGGGCCTCTGTTCTTAGCTGTCCAGTCTCTCTTTTTTTTTTTATTTTTTTTGACAAGCAGAGTGGACAGTGAGAGAGAGAGAGAGAGAGACAGAGAGAAAGGTCTTCCTTTTGCCGTTGGTTCACCCTTCAATGGCTGCTGCAGCTGGCGTGGTGCAGCCGGTGCACCACGCTGATCTGAAGCCAGGAACCAGGCACTTCCTCCTGGTCTCCCATGGGGTGCAGGGCCCAAGCACCTGCACCATCCTCCACTGCACTCCCGGGCAACAGCAGAGAGCTGGACTGGAAGAGGAGCAACCGGGACAGAATCCAGCACCCCGACCGACCGGGACTAGAACCCGGTGTGCCGGCGCCAGAGGCGGAGGATTAGCCTGTTGAGCTGCGGTGCCAGCTAGCTGTCCAATCTTGATCAGGATTGTTCTTTTCCTTGGGGTAGAATCCATGTGGTTATTTTCGGAGTTTTGCTTTTTCCATTGGCAAAAGCTCAGATAAAGCTTCATAACCAAGTCTTTACAATGCTGTGGCCGAGTCTGCTTCTTTCAGTACAGTGCAGCTCTGTAGGGCAGCTGTGAAGTGGGATGGCTGCATGTGTCTGTGTGAAAAATGACATGTTAAATGCTTTGTGGGGAAGGGTAACCATTCTGGATGAATTGAATGGTACATGGGCTTCCCATTTAGAAAAAAATTCATATGCTAGAGTAGTTCTCGTATAATAGCATTAAACATCTCACTCCAAATGATACACCTCAAGGGATGTTTTGATAGCTATTATGCGGGAAATATTCACTCCTGGAAAACTTGCATACTGACAACAACTTGGAAAAGGAACAGCCACAAATATCCAGCTGCCACAGCTCAGGAAACAGTTATTTTCCCATGTCACGAGACTCATTCTGCAGATTGAACAACCCAAACAATATAGCAAGTCACAGATCAGCACAATTACAACCTTATGAAATATGAGTGTTCTGTTTGAGTTAAGATCTTAAACAATACACCTCAAAAAAATTTGATATTAAATCCATGTTGTGGCTATCTGCCTTGAAATTATCTAAGCATTTGTATTTTATTTTCTCCCTTAACTAGTAGCAACTCGATGTTGATAAATTTTTGTCTAATATGTGAACTGGGTGGACTTCAGGCTTTCTTACTTTCAGTTTGATTGGAACATCTTCTCTATTTCTGTTTTGATGGACAACAAAACTCCCGTGTGGCCCTAGTGGTTTCTATTGCATGGTCACTGAGCAGAGCTCTTCGGGATCGTGACTATTAAGGTGGTCCTGAGTCAGTGCCTTAAATTATGTCACCTACAATTGTCTTCTGAGGAAGGAGAGTTTGAGCATCACCACATTCTTCACTGCCTTATATCTGGGACTTGAGTTCCTCACTACCATGCACTGGAATAATCCAAATTACCATTCTTGCTTCATAAATTTTATTAATAGATTTTTTTAAAAATTTTGGACAATGAAATCTCAAATCGCATTTTCTTTCTCTTGTGTTGATGAGCTCCTTATGTTGTGTTTGACAGATAATAGAAATGAGATTGCACTCTGCAAAATATAAAAAGACATACTTGCAGTAACATGAAAGGAAAGAAAAATATGAGTCTGACAACAGACAGCACCTGCATGAACATTAAAACTCTGGCTGCCATCCAGAACATGTGCTTTATCAATATGATGTCAATGAAGTAGATGTCTTACTTACTTCCCATTTTGTTCTGCCTGTTTTGTTTAGATTTGGCTTTTGACTGTTCTGTATAATTTTAACAAAATGGGTTTAACAACATAAAAGTCACCCTAAAAATAATTTGTCAAGATGTGTTTTAAGGCTCATGTTATCCCCAATGATGGTATGTTTTTGTAACGAGATCTTGGGAGAGACACAAGCTTTCTGGGAGCTGCTGCAAAATTTTATGTACTCCCTATGTCCTCTTGGGCTGGTCATTTATCCTCTGCATCCTAATTGCCCCCTTAACTGTCACACCTGCTGTTTCCCAAAAGCTATTACTGAGCAAGAAGTGATATTTAGCAACTTCAGTTCTGATAGAAGAGATTATTTTCATGCACTCACGACTATGAAAATGAATGAGCACAGTGTCAAATATTTCTTTTATAGAAAATTAGCCTTTGGTTTTAGGGCTATGTAAAATGAAATGGAGTTTGTATAATGGATATGAACTCCAGGAAAAAAATGCTCAAGTAGTTCAAACATATCAAAGCTTCAATGATATAAAATATCTCTCTACTCCTTATCATAGGAGAAGAGAATGCCCCGGTGAATGGCTGAGTGGTGGTGCCACATTAAAGCTAGATTTCTAGGAAACAAACCACAGTAATGAAAATCTTAAATAACTCGTGGTTATTTCTTCAGATAGTTCTGATATGTTTTCTACATAATTAAATGCATTTTTCCCTATTTTATTCCAGTGATGGTTCATGCATAACTATATCTTTGGGAAGCCTGGCTCTTATTTTGTTTTCCTTTCATTTTTCTCACTTGAAACACATTGCCTTCATAGAAATAGAACTATAAAATACAGTGGAAGGGGTGGCACTGTGGCTCAGCAGGTTAAAGCCCTGGCCTGAAGCACCAGCATCCCATATGGGCACCGGTTCTAGTCCTGGCTGCTCCTCCTCCGATCCAGCTCTCTGCTATGGCCTGGGAAAGCAGTAGAAGATGGCCCAAGTGCTTGGACCCCTGTACCCACGTGGGAGACCTGGAGGAAGCTCCTGGCTCCTGGCTTTGGATCGGCGCAGCTCCGGCCATTGCAACCATCTGAGGAGTGAACCAGCAGATGAAAGTCCTCTCTCTCTACCTCTCTCTGTAACTCTGTCTTTCAAATAAATAAAATAAATCTTAAAAAAAAAGAATCCAATGGAGGCAAGTGGTATCTATTTACTGAAACTGAAAACTTGAAAAATGTAGCTAATGTAAACTAATGATGTGAAGGCAATTATTTTCTATATCAGCACTAGATTTTTTGGAGTGAATGAGGTTCAACATTTATTAGGATAAAGGAGATACTCATAATAAGGGAAGAAGCCAAGACCCCAAGATCATCACGGAGCTCTACTCTAGTTCGATTCTTCTTAAATAGGAATCGTGCACTGGTGAGCACACAGAGATGCCATTGGGGTGGGGGTGGGAGTAGGTATGGATTCTCACTGAGACGGGAGTGAAAAAGTAAGGGAGAGAGAGGAACGAAGGATGGATTAAGGGAGGGGAAGAAGGAAGAAAGCGAAAGTGAGCAGAGGAGAGAGAGAGACTCCTTCATTACAGAGAAGTTCTCTGATGACTTCACATCAGGAAGGAGCTATTCTTATAATGGATTTGTCCAGTATCTGTAAATCTTTACATTGACACCTGAAGATACATATACCAAGGGTTGGGACTAAACTTCTGTAGGACATGCAGACACACAGGTGAACATAGGGTGTTTATTTCTATTAAGTCACCAGATGACATAGCTCCTTTTTTGCAGCTGTCATTGCTTAGATGTTTTGTTTGACATTTTGTTCACGTTGACATGTGTGCATTAAGCTAGTGTGCATGATGCTCACATTAATTGGTTTTCACCATAGCTCTTTTCTGTCCAAGGTGCTTGATGACAGAGAAAAGCAAAGTTAGCAGTGTGAAACTCAGAGCAAGTCTTTGTTAGGATCCAAGTAATTTTTCTTTGAGATTTATTTATTTATTTGAAAATCAAAGTTACAGAGAAGGAGAGGCAGAGGCAGAGAGAGAGGCAGAGAGAGAGAGAGAGAGAGAGAGAGAGAGACAGAGAGATTGTTAGTTCATTCTCCAGATGGCTGCAACAGCCAGTGCTGAGTGAGGCTGAAGCCAGGAATCAGGAACTTCTGGGTTTCCCACACATTTGGGCCATCTTCTGCTGTTTGCTGTTGCTTTCACAGGCACATTAACAGGGGGTTGGATCAGAAGCAGAGCAGCCAGGACATGAACCTTGAACAGGCACCCAATGGGAAGCCAGTGCTGCAGACGGCAGCTTTATCAGATATGCCACAGCCCTGGCCCTCCAAGTATTTTTTAAAATCCAGAATGCTTTCACTTTTTTGGCTTCAATAATCCTTGAAAAGAACAACTCAAACCTTGTATTTCAATTAGACGGTTTTCAAGGCTAATGGCCTTGAGGAACAAAAGTAAAGAAATTCTGTGGCTCTGTGTAAAAGAGAGGGATGCATTTGTTTCCTTTCTGACTAGCATTTATTTGTAGTGTGTAAGAGTTAATGACAAACTTGAGATTAGATTTGTAACGTGGAACCAAATGAACAGATATTAAACAAATGGCTCATATAAACTGGCAAATAATAAAAGAGATTATGTATGAGAAACCTAGTAGGAGAAATAGTATTTCATAACCAAGGGCAACATTTGTGAACAGGCTTTTCATGTGCCATCACTTAAATATTAGTCAAATCGAAAGCATAAGCAAGTATTTTTCAGTTTTTAGAATTTTTGCAAGGAGAGAGATCTTGCCAATAAACGGAGTGGCTTTCTCAAAGTCTCTATGCATAACTACAATTACAGTTTTGACATGACCATATATGAATTATTAAACTAATATTGACATATTTTGCTATGTATTTTAATAATCATTAAATTGTTTTTCACAGTGAGAATAAAAATAAACCAAAGTTTTTGTTAAGTGAATTTTCTATGTAGGCTAAGTTTTTAAATCAATCTTTGTTTCCATTAAGGAATAACTTTATTTTTTTTCTTCTTTGAATCAATGTCTATGTGAAAATTTTTATAGATAAAAGAGCTCTGTTCATGAAATAAAAAATATAGTGAATAATTCAATATCTTCTAAATTCTTTTAGCCTCATGATGGAGAGCTATTGTAACTTGAACTAGATAGATAGACCTACCTGTAGATACAGGAGCATTTGACAAAATGAATCCAATTCCAGTGACCTATAGAAATACTTGGCTCAAATAAATATATCATATTAAAACTGCTGGGTCACAAATGATGTTCTGTGTTCATAGATCTATTTACACCTCTAGGTGTGGCAAATTCCCACATCTTGTTGTTGATAATTGCTTCAGAAAACTAAAAGGAAATTTGGAGTATTTAGACAATCCTTGACTACTGTAAAAGGTATGAAAATACTGATCTCTGACTTCTGAGAATGTTTGAGGTGTTAATGCCTGATGGTTTTCTTGCCATTATACTCATGATTGCACTGCAATTTTGCTGTCTTTTAGGAGTCAATGCAATAACTACTTTACCAAATCCATCTTCACAAGGGTGTGCCTACACAGAGTGAATGCCACTCCTTACCAAGCCACTTACAGATGTCTTTGGGAAATGACTAGCCCTGTTTTATCTGAAGAGTTCTTTTCCAGTTCTTCATGGTCTAATTAATTCCTAACATCTTTGTCGTTAGTTCTTCCTAGCCGTTAATTTAGCCAGGCTGATTGTGCTGAGTCACCTGCCTGCTGCAGCAGGGGGCTGTGTGCATCTTGGCAAACAGAATGTGAGATGGGGCACATCCTCCCTCTGCACCAGGGTGGGCATTGCTAAGACAGGAAGCCACTTTTCCAGCAACAACAGACACCACGTTGGTGGCTACTTGCCCACAAGTAGTACTCCAGGAAACTGCTACAAATTGACTGTTGGCATGGAGACCGGAGACTGTTCAGCATGAGTGTCACGTAGACCAATTTCTATTTTCCTCTTACCATGAGATCATTTTGAAAATGAAATGATTGTCAACCAACAGAGGTGAAGGTGTTTATCTGTTATATTTCTTTTTTTTAAAGATATATTAATTTATTTGAAAGGTAGAGTTTCAGAGAGAGGGAGAGACAGACAGAGGTCTCCCATCTGTTGGTTCACTCCCCAAATGACCAAAACAGCTGGAGCTGGTCTGATTCAAAGCCAGGAGCCAGGAGTTTCATCTGGGTCAACGTGGGTGCAGAGGTCCATGCACTTGGGTTGTTTTCCACTGCTGTCCCAGGCCATTAGCAGGTAGTTGGATCAGAAATGGAGCATCTGGGTCTTGCTGTGGGATGCTGGCACCATAGGTGGTGGCTTAGCTTACTACGCCACAGCATTAGCTCCGGTGACATTTCTTAAGTTCATTTGTTGAGAGCCCTTCTCAGCTACAGTGGAAGTAAATAACACAGAAGGTATAAAGCCACATGTAAATAATTGAAACCAACATGTCTATGAGCTGGAAATGAAGAACACAGAATGCTGAGCCGCCGCAGGCCTGGGGGAAGAAGGTGGGGGCAGTCCACACTTGGCTTCTCATAGGAGTGAGGACTCCAAGGACCACACAGGACAGGTGACCAGCAGCAGTTTCACTGCAGCAGGTAAGAAGTGATGTCCAGCTGCTCTGTTTGAGCAATGGTGCTGGAACAAGAACTGCTCACCATGGTCAGGGACAAAGGCTTTAGTGGAGAGATTTACCCAGAGAAGACAGACAGACGCAACTCTCCACCAGAATGTGGGGCTGGATTGCCAGTGGATTTTTCTCTGTAATGTGGCCTGAGCTACCCCAACATTCAAAGACATTTGTTATTTGCTGGCACTATTCTCAGATGTGGTTCAGCAGCAGGGAGCACAGGACAGGGAGGTCAGAGTCAGTGGCAGAAGGAAAAGGCCTCTGTCTGTAATGAAAACAGCTAAGACTAGAGAGGGAAGACAAAGACACTCCAGATAAAATGAATATAATAGAACAAACAGGACAATATAAGAAGACCCTAAATGTATTAAGTATGCAGAAAATGCAATGCAAGGGCATCACTTGTAATAATGTTTATTACTATGATGAAACAGCACAAATCTATTGTTTTACAGTGGTGTAACTTGGTATAACTGGACTAAAACTGTGATGCCAGCAGTACTGCTTTTTGGGTGCTCGGGAGGAGAAGCAGTTCCTGTCCTCTGGCTTCCAGAGGCCACTGCAGTGTTTGGCTCATTGCTCCTCCTCCATCCTCCAAAGAGCATCTCTGCACCCTGTGCGTGTTACGGCGTCTTTGCTCTGCCACTCACAGGCCTGCCTCCCAGTGAGGACTCTTATTAAACTGGGCCCATGTGGATAACATACGACAATATTCTCATCTTAAGACCTTTCACTTACTCACAAAAGTATCTTTGTCATGTACAGTAACATATTTAGATGACCAAGGGATTAGAGTTTGCACATTTAGGGGAAGGAAGGATATTGATTTGTCTACCACAAGAAACCAAAATGATTATATAATAAAGGCATTCAGAAATAAAATAGCGGCTACAGGAAAATATCAAGTAGACATATTAGAAATGAAAGATAGACTATGATCATGAAAATAGTTAATAGATTGGCTACATGCTCAATGCAGGCAGCAAAGAATTCTCTCGGAATGTAGCATAGAGAATATACCAAAGCATACACATGTACTGAGGAATTATACATGTGTGCACACATACATATGCACACATACCTTATATGAAACACCAAATTGGAGATTTGGAGGTTAGGTTTGGAGACACCAACATATATACAATGAGCTCAAGATAAAAAGGAGAAAGAGAATAAGGGAGTAATATATCTGAAGAGAGTGGGGAATTTTTCCACAACTGAAGAAAGCATTATACTTCAGGTTGAACGTGCATGTCTAGCACTGAGAAGAATAAATGAAAATAAATAAGCACAAAGGCCCAAAGTAATAAAATTGCAGTGCGTCAAAAATCCATATGCCTTTTCAGTTAGACAGGAGAAATAAGTTCAAGTGATCTATTATACAACATAGTGACTACAGTTAATAACAATGTATTGTATTCTTGAAAATTGTTACGAGTAGATTTTTAGTGTTCTCTCCACAAAAGGGTATGCTAAGTAAAGTATGTGTTAGCTCAATTTAGCCATTCTACAAAGTATATGTATTTTAAAATATTATACATGATAAATTCATGCAATGTTTGTTAGCTGAAGACAATTTTAAATGTTAATAAATTTTTAAAATTTAAAAATCCATACTGTCAGAACATAATTGAAAGAAAAGACATTTCCCACAAAAAGTAATAATTAGAATTACCTGACAGCAACTCAAATTCTTGAAAACAGACAATAGAGAATACAATCAAAATGCTTTGGTAAAAACACAAACAAAATAACTACAAAAGGCCCCTGTACATGTAGAATTCTCAGATAAAAAGCATTGATCAGAAAAGAGGACAAAATAAAATACAGCTCAGTGTGTCCATCTGAATTCACTTTCTTTTGGCAGTGGTGAACTGTTTACTGTTTCTTCCAGTAGAAGTTGATTCTTTCTATGTCTGAACATACGTATTTCTCCAAAAGCATTTTGGGATGCAACAGGAGTTAAGATACTGATTGAAATGAAGACAAGAGAGCAGGCCCTCATTAGAGAGGCCCTTGTCCTGGACATCTTATGTTGAGAGGATGTGTCTTGAGAGTTTTGTTGACTGGTGAGGTTGAATTTACACAAAATAAAGAAATAGAGTGAAATTAAGTAATCAAGGTGATAGTCTCAGAAACTTCCATACTGGAATGAGTTTATCACCAAGTTGTTGCTAGGAGAGAATCAGATAGGCAAAAAAGTAACTAGCAAACAAGTTGATTGCGTTAAGCTGGAACTCCCATGGGAGAATGTAGTTATTCACTGAATTAAAATACTTTGGATATTATTGGGAAGACAGCAATAGAGAAGTTTCCTCTGGGTCAAGAGCTCGATATGTTCTATTGACTTCATATGTATTCATGACCTCAAGTTGGTGATTCTTGTAAATATTGTAGATGTATTAAAATATTAAATAGATTTTCACTCAGGAACCAACTCAAATCACCTGTTGGGTGGCAATTTAAAGTGTAGAGTTTGGAAAGATCTTGTAGAACTACAAGGTGAAGTCTAACAAAGTCTGAACTCAACCATAGGTATCTGCCATCAACTGACTGCCATGGGAAGAATGGCAATAAGGAGCTTGTGCACTAGTGGCTGTGCAATATTTGCTGTAAATTTTTAACAATTGGCTGTGATTGTTAGTTGGGGAAAACTCATTTGTAGCGTTTGCCAGTTTCCCTGATGTAATATTCCATCCATGGCTGAGAACAACTTCTTGTCTCTAGCTGGCCTGAGCTAGCTCCAGCACATCAAGTTCCTGGGGAATTAATTCTGAAATTCAGTATGTAAAGTAGTTGCTTTTTGGTTGCCTATAGGTAAGTAAAGTAAAATGCATTAAAAAAAAAGTCTGAGTTTAGTTTGTATAAAACTTACCAAAAAAGGAGTTTAAAAGAATGGAAATGCTTCATGGTTTGCATACTTGAGATGATGAGTCGTGATTGAACAAATTACTGCACTTTATCCTGCAGAGGAAGCTGCTGAAGGGTAATTATGTGGTCTTTGTGTTTATGGAGGTTTTTTTTTTTTTTGGTTGGTTTGTTTGATTTTTTCGGACACAGGGTAATTTTTCATTGCTTTCTATTCCTAAGGAGCAAATCAAGATAAACCTAGCCTGAAAGTCTCCTTTCCTACCCAATGATCCCAATGATTGTGCATTGTTTTAAAATGATTTTGAAAATTAAGTTTTTAAAAAAGTATCTTTTTCAGATTAGTTGTCAATCGATTCAATTTTTATAGCTTAAATCCTTCTGGTCCTTCATAGCATATGGAAGATTACAAATTAAAGATAGGGAGCGCCCAAGTGAAAAAGCTCTGGAGCCTGAAAAATCCAACATAGTATAGAAACAGAGGAAGGCAAGAGCTGTCTTACCCCACCACTGAGCTAGGAGCCGCAGCCAAGACCCAAGGCTTCAGCTTGCACATCTGTGACTCAATGCACCCTTTTACCAACTCTTTCCTCCAGAACTTCTCTTGAATTTTTCCAGCCTTTCCTTCTTATCAAATCAATGGCCTAGCTCAAACTATTATATATAATAATTCCATCTGTTCTTAGGTCAATAGAAATAAGCAGAATAGAGAATTTTGGTCAGATGATTAACAGCTTGACCACCAATTTGACAATTTTTTTCTAGTAAGCTTTCTGTTGTAAACTGTGCTTCTCAGGAAGAACACCTTGATCTTCCAAATGCAAGGCTGAATAATTTCTGTCCTCATGTCACTTCTTTCAGCAGAAAATATTGTACTCTTTCCAAGAAGTTACCAAGTAACTTTGGCATTGAAATTCTTATATTGTGATGTTCTTAGGCATAATTGCTGTGGATCCTTTCTCTAAAATGCAGGAATTTTTATGCAAAAAATTTGTAATGTTTCTATAAAATTATTTTTCATTTCAATCTTGAAAATTACTTAGAATAACTAAATGCTTAGGGAAATCTGTAGCTAGAAAAATTAAATTTATAGTTCATAGACTTGGTTAAACAGTCAACCATCTGTTCCACTTAAAACATTTGTCTCAAATCATATAATAATTTACAAATAATGTTGTATTAAGCACCATGATTTATGATTTATTAAGTCATTTGTTAACCCCTTTCTTTTTAAATTCCTTATTTTGTATGAAAGATACTCTAAGAGAAAACACTAATATTTGATGATTTCTAATATATCTCATCTTAATATATTTCCTAATATATATTTTTATATGTATGTTACATTTAAACAAATATTTAGAGCAGATAATTTCTCCTTTTTGATGAAATTGGGGCTTAAATAATTTGGTAATATCACAGAATTTATTTATTTATTTATTTTTAAAGATTTATTTTTTTTTAAAGATTTTTATTTATTTGAAAGTCTGAGTTACTCAGAATGAGGAGAGGCAGAAAGAGAGAGTGGTCTTGCGTCTGCTGGTTCACTCCCCAACTGGCCTCAATGACCACAGCTGTGCTGATCTGAAGCCAGGAGCCAGGAGCTTCTTCCAGGTCTCCCACGTGGGTGCAGGGGCCCAAGGACTTGGGCCATCTTCTACTGCTTTCCCAGGCCATAGCAGAGCGCTAGATTGGAAGTGGAGCAGCTGAGATATGAACTGGTGCCCATATGGGACGCAGGCACTGCAGGCAGTGGCTTTGCCCGCTACACCACAGCGCTGGCACCAGTCACAGGATCTCAGTTCAGTGTTTGTTGACTTCTTCCTAAGTTGCAGTGCAGCTTCTCATAGGGAAGCCTAGCATAAGAGTAATGCAAGTGCTGACTTTTAGAATTCTGGTATAGGTAGACAAATAAACATATTCCATCACCAAGCTAAGAAGTTTAAGGTTCAGTTTTACTTATTTATTGAATGTAATAAAACAATGAGTACTGCATTACAATAGTTTGCTTATTAATTTCAGTGCCTTCAAATGCCCATGTTTCTCAATTTTTATATTAATGGCACAAAGAAAGAAGGAATATAATTAATTATGGTGCTCGCGGTGGGTTCTTTGAGAAGTGAGTAGATTGGATTAGGTGCTCAGAAGGGACCTCCTTCACGGATTCGTAGTGCTTTATAAGAGAGATACAGAAACCCGTGATGTTCTGTGCTGCCTGGGGGCTCTGCCAGCAACAATGACGTCATCAGATGCAAAAGCAGAGGGGCTGCCTGATCTTGGACTATGAACTTACAAAACTATGAAAGAACTAACTTGTCTTAAGGATTCCATTCTCGTAATGCAAAGATGACCACCATAGACATCCATCTGCCACCATTTCCTCCTGTGTTCATACATCAGTGTCTAGTGTTTTAAGGAAGCAGATGAGTTTTTGCAGTTTCTATATAGATTCAAGTACTTTGAGACTAAAATAAGGATTATTGTTTTATTATTGTCTTCTTTCCAAATGAATTCAAATCACACATTTCTAAGACTTCCACTAGTACAATATAGATAATAACATTTATGTAGAAAGGAATATTTTAAATTTATTTTACATTTCTTATAAACTCACAAAAAGTTAGAAGGAAATGCTTTAAAATATTTACTTAAAATAAGTGGGACATTCCCAGCTCCCTGCTGTGTCCTGGGAAGGCAGTGAAGGATGACCCAGGTCCTTGGGCCCTGCACCCGCATGGGAGACCAGGAGGAAGCACCTGGCTCCTGGCTTCAGATCGGCGCAGCTTGTGGGCCATAGTGGCCATTTGGGGGGTGAACCAATGGAAGAGGAAGACCTTTCTCTCTGTCTCTCTCTCACTGTCTAACTCTGCCTGTCAAAAAAAAAAAATTAAGTGGGGCATTCATACAGTCAGTTCAAGAAAAGGATTGACTGTACTTCAGTAACAAACACCAAAATCTCAGCACCTAAACACAGCAAAGTGAGTCTGGTCCACACTGACTTCTAGAGACATACCGAGGAACTCAGTACCTTCTATCCTTATGCATCAGCTCAGAGGACCATAACTCTTCAATTTCATGGTAGCTCTACTCTGAAACAAAGCTCTAAGACTCAGGAACACGGTGTTTGGGTAATGAAGACTCACTCTGGAAATACTTCCTCTTGGGAAGGGTGTGTGTCACTTCTCACCCTTTATAGACCAAAGCGCATGACATGGCCACACCTAAGCTGAACTGCAGGAGGCAAGGAAGTAGAATTAACTCCTTTTTCTAGGCAATACAGGAGATTCAGAAATGTTGGTGAGCTCTCGTAATGTCTACCAGGCTGAAATAATTGTTAATACTTAGTACAAAAAGGGATATTTATCACGATAAAAATACTTCAGCTGTGAAAGGTTTCATTGAGAGCAGAAGCATCAACCTTCTAAGTTCAGGCTGCTATTTCAGAATTCCATGGATGCAGGGGCCCAGATAGCACAGGCTTATTTCTCACAGTGCTGCATGCTGGGAGTGCCAGATGAAGGGTCAGCATGGTCAGGTTCTCTCGAGGGCCATGTTCTGGATTGCAGACTGCTGACTTCCTGTTGTGTCCTCTCAGGACAGAATGCAGAGCATGATGGGGCTCTTTGTGAGAGCTCTTCCCTCATCTCTCCAGCTCCATTTCCTCATGCTATCTTGTTAGGAGTTAGACTTTTAAAATGTAAATTAGGAGTGATACAAATATTCAATCAATGAGGTATCTTGATGGAAAATTATTAGCAGCATACATTTTTCACCTCTTACTAGTCAAAACCCCTTCCACTCAAGTGCTTGGAGAATGGGAAAACAAACATTTACACACACACACATGTATATGTATGAAGGTACTGAAAATATGTTCATGGAGGGGCCAACGTTGTGCTGCAGCAGTTTAAGCTGCCTCCTGCAACACCGGTATCCCTTATGGGCGCTGATTCGAATCCTGGCTGCTCCGTTTCTAATCCAGCTCCCTGTTAATGCACCTGGGAAAGCAATGGAAGACGGCCATGCCCTTGGGCCCCTGCACCCACATGGAAGTCCCGGAAGAAGTCTTGGCTCCTGACATCCTCCTGGCCCAGCCCTGGGCTATTAATGGCCATCTGGGGAGTGAATCAATGTTTGGAAGATTTCTTTCTCTCCGCCTCTACCTCTCTCTCTGTAACTGCATTTCAATGAAAATAAATCATTTTAAAATCATTTGTGAAAAATGCACAGTATCTTATAGTTTCATTTGTTCACGAACTTTCTGGTGGTCACTTGCATGTGTGCATGCGTATATACATATATCTAACAAGTGCAGGATATAATGCACCTGGATCTACTGGTGACTGCTCTCCTAGTGCATATTTCTTATCATTTTTTCTCTAACTCATAGAGGACAGTTTTAAAAATCTGCTATTAATATATTTTTAGCTATTGAGTTCTCTTAGTTTTTTTTTTTTTGCACATTAAAACAGAATAGAAAGATTCTTACTGTTGACAATTGTGCCCTCAAGTGTTAACAACATTCACACGTGTTTGAGAGAATAATTAGTTTCACTTCATTCCATCACACCTGTACTATAATTATAACATAACCTTTGTTCTATTTATACATACAAGTAGTATATTCTAATAGGATTTTTTCTGTGAAGAAGAAACACTTGGTAATAACCTAATTCCCTAACAGAATTTCACAATAGATCTTAAATGACCTAACCTTGGGGGAAAAAAATTAAATGAAAGACACCTGCATTAGAGATCAATTTCCTGATGTTCAGTTTAAATTCATCATGCTGAGCTATCCAAGGACACCTTTCTTGTCCTATCATTTGATGGAAATGATTTCCATGTGTTTTATGATTCAGCCCCATTCTGCTTTAGACAATACATTGGCTTCAAACATTTCTCTAACTGTGCCTTATAATTTCTTCTTCTTTCTTCCTTTCTTTATTTATTTGGGTAAGAGGATTCTAAATTTTAAATAGGATGTGAAAAATGAAATTTGGGCAAGGACTGGTAGCATATACATTACAAAGTGATTCACATTTCAATATTATTTGCAAATATGACATCAAACATTAGTGGTTTATTTCATTTTTGTATCAGAGGGATTCTAAATACAATGTGAAAAACTTAATTCTGAATTTCCTTGTTTTTGTCAGTTTTACCCAGATCTTTGCTATGCAATTCATTGCTATGCTTCTGTCAAACAAGAACCAGGTGGTTAAACACCTACATATAATTCTCAAAATTTAACTGTAGTCTTTTGAGTGATATTTTACTAATGCCTAAATAATAAGTTTGGAATTGTCTGGACACATTTTATTTTCACTTTATAAATCCCATTAGAGAGTAAATTAGTGTAAAATTAAGTACAACAAAATATTAGTAAATTCACAGAACCCAGCTCATCCTCTTAGAAACATTTTCAGTTTTTTTTTATAACGCTTTTATGTAAAGAATATAAATTTCCAAAACACAGCTTATAGATTACAATGGCTTCCCCCCCATAACTTCCCCCCCACCCGCAACCCTCCCCTTTCCCACTCCCTCTCCCCTTGCTTCACATCAAGATTCATTTTCAATTCTCTTTATATACAGAAGATCAGTTTACTATATATTAAGTAAAGATTTCAACAGTTTGCCCTCACATAGCAACACAAAGTGAAAAATACTGTTGGAGTACTAGTTATAGTATTAATTCACAATGTATAGCACATTAAGGACAGAGATTCTACATGATATATTTTTTTAAAAAATTGATTAATTTTCTAGGCAATTTCCAATTTAACACCAAGATTTTTTTTCATTTTTAATTATTTATATACAGAAGATAGATTCAGTATATACTAAGTAAAGATTTCATCAGTTTGCACCCACACAGAAACACAAAGTGTAAAATACTGTTTCAGTGCTAGTTATAGCATTACTTCACATTGGACAACACATTAAGGACAGATCCCACATGAGACGTAAGTACACAGTGACTCCTGAAGTTGATTTAACAATTTGACACTCTTGTTTATGGCATCAGTAATCTCCCTAGGCTCTAGTCATGAGTTGCCAAGGCTATGGAAGCCTTTAGGGTTCGCCGACTTCAATCTTATTCCGACAGGGTCATAGTCAAAGTGGAGGTTCTCTCCTCCCTTCAGAGAAAGGTACCTCCTTCTTTGATGGCCCCATTCGTTCCACTGGGATCTCACTCACAGAGATCTTTCATTTAGGTCTTCTTTTTTTTCCAGAGTGTCTTGGCTTTCCATGCCTAGAATATTCTCATGGGCTCTTGAGCCAGATCTGAATGACTTAAGGGCTGATTCTGAGGCCAGAGTGCTATTTAGGACATCTGCCATTCTATGAGTCTGCTGTGTATCTCGCTTCCCATGTTGGATCATTCTCTCCCTTTTTGATTCTCAGTTAGTATTAGCAGACACTAGTCTTGTTTGTGTGATCCCTTTGACTCTTAGACCTATCAGTGTGATCAATTGTGAACTGAAATTGATCACTTGGACTAGTGAGATGGCCTTGGTACATGCCACCTTGATGGGATTGTATTGGAATCCCCTGGCACAATTCTAACTCCATCATTTGGGGCCGTTCCGATTGAGCATGTCCCAAATTGTACATCTCCTCCCTCTCTTATTCCCACTCTTATATTTAACAGGGATCACTTTTCAGTTAAAATTTAAACACCTAAGAATAATTGTTTGTTAATTACAGAGTTCAAACAATAGTACTAGAATAAAAAAATTACTAAAATGGATAAAGTATTACATTGTACAACAACAGTCAGCACAAGAGCTGATCAAGTTACTGTTTCTCATAGTGTCCATTTCACTTCAATAGGTTTCACCTTTGGTGCTCAATTAGTTGTCAACGATCGGGAGAACATATGATACTTGTCCCTTTGGGACTGGCTTAATTCACTCAGAATGATGTTTTCCAGATTCCTCCATCTTATTGCAAATGACCGGATTTCATTGTTTTTGACTGCTGTATAGTATTCTATAGAGTACATGTCCCATAATTACTTTATCCAAATGTATGCTTTGAATTCCCTGTGATCTTTTGCTGTGAGGTTCCCTTCGTTTACCTTCTCTCATATTGATGGCCGTGTTTCTGTGTTTCTGTGTGTAACACATCTTTAAGTATCTTTTGCAGGGCTGGACGAGTGGCAACAAATTCTTTCAATTTTTGTTTGTTATGAAAGGTCTTTATTTCACCTTCATTCACAAATGAGAGCTTGGCAGGATATAATATTCTGGGCTGGCAGTTTTTCTCTCTAAGTACCTGGGCTATGTCTCGCCATTCCCTTCTAGCTTGTAGGGTTTCTGATGAGAAGTCAGCCGTGAGTCTAATTGGAGATCCTCTGAGTGTAATTTGATGTTTCTCTCTTGCGCATTTTAGGATCTTTTCTTTCTGTTTCACTGTGGTGAGTTTAATTACAACGTGTCGTGGTGAGGACCTTTTTGGTCATGTTTACTAGGGGTTCTATGTGCTTCCTGTACTAGGATGTCTCTGTCCTTCTCCAAAACTGGGAAATTTTCTGCTAGTATCTCACTAAAAAGGCATTCTAATCCTTTCTCACTCTCCATGCCTTCAGGAACTCCTAGAACTCGAATGTTGGGTTTTTTAATAGTATCCTGTAGATTCCCAACAATATTTTTTAGATTTCTAATTTCCTCTTCTTTTCTTTGGTTTGACTGTATAGTTTCCTGTGCTCTGTCTTCTAAGTCCGATATTCTCTCTTCTGCCTCACCCATTCTGTTTGTAAGGCTCTCTAATGTGTTTTTCATTTGATCTATTGAATTCTTCACTTCATTATGATTTCTCGTCACTATCACAGTTTCATGTTCTACTAGTTGTTTCATTTCAGCTTGATTTCTCCTTAATATTTCATTTTCACGAGAGAGATTTTCTACCTTGTCCATTAAGGATTTCTGTAGTTCAAGAATTTGTTTTTGAGTACTTCTTAGTGTTCTTATCAATTTTTTGAGATCTGCTTCTTGCATCTCTTCTATCTCATCATCTTTGTAATCTTGAATTGGGGTGTCTTTTTCATTTGGGGATGCCATAGTGTCTTCCTTGTTCTTATTACCTCGGTTTTTGCGTTTGTTGTTTGGCATATTGGTTTCTTCACTATGGTGTTTTTTTCTTGTTATACTATGACTCTAGATTAAGTGGACTGTCTGCTTTTGATGGAGCCTTAGAGGCTTGAGATGGGTGTGGCCTGAGAGCTCTGTTTGGTTCCTCCGGGTTGAGGGTGTGTCAAAGGAGACACTCCCAGGTTAGGCGTGGTAAATCTCTCTCTGTTACTTTTTTTTTTTTTTGATTCAAAAGGGAAGTAATTCCACACAGCTGAATGGAATTGGGGGTGGTTAGCAGGCGAATGATATACCCACAGGAGCCAGAGATCGGAAGCTCTTTCCCAAGGACCAGAGAGGGAATCTTTGCGGCCCTTTGTGTGGGCTGAGATTCTCCTGTAGTCTCCCACTGGGCTGCCAAGGCTACTGAACTGTAGCGTCTCTGGAGAGTACTCACATGAATTCGTGATTTCCGTGAGTTCTCTCCCCCACCATCTCTTTTTTCACAGTCTCAGTTCATTAGCACCACACATTCATTAGGTTCTAATCTCCTGTTATTTCACCCCTCCCACCCAGAGTCAGGTTTTTCTGCTAGGCTTGGGGCCGGTGCCGACGCGAGGTCGCCCTGCTTATGACATATTCCAAAATGGCGCCTGCTCTTTGTCTTGCTCACCTTTGAGAGGTGAGCGGAGAGAGAGAAGCTTGTGTCCGTATGGGTCACTTTTTTTTTTTTTTCCCTCTCTCTCTCTCTCTTCTAGTTAGCCTGGTGAAATTTTCCCCGCAGGGTTTCAAGCCTTGTTCACTGTAGGCTCCCTTTTCCGCTTCCCTGCTGGTAATTCGGGCTATTGATGTTCTGCTCACCTCGCGTTCCAGCGCTGGTGTGTTGAATCTGCTGCTGGTGTCCCAAACTGCGGGCTCCCACGCTCTCCATGCAGGTCCACTGTGAATCACCAGTTCTGGAAGGGTTTTCTCTGCTGTATCTTCCCCTACTCTTCCTTGGACCTGCAGTATCTCCACTTTTATTAAACTCTCTCTCCCCAGACTATCGGTGTGCTCCCTTCCTATTCCGCCATCTTGCCGCTCTCCCACATTTTCAGTTTTGTTATTTGCTTGATGTCAGTCACCCCCAGGTTCACTGGGCAGGTGTCCACAGGATACCTGAGACCTGGCACACCTCAATTTGTCTCAGAATCATCAATGCTTGGCCCGAAATTGTGATCTCTGAGGTCTGTCTCAATAATGGGATTCAAATGCTGTCCTGTTTGATCTGCATTAGCTCTTTGGGCTCCAGAACGTTGGCCACCATGCCAGCTGGCACCAAAGCGTTCTGTAGACTTCAAAGGGTACAGTGGCGTGGGGTAATTTATCTTGCAAGGACCACTTTGCACTCTGAGCCACCGTATCAATCCCTACACTTTCGAAGCCCTGTTTAGTCTCAAGTCTCTCACTTGTATGCACAGGACAGTTGATTTTAAAGGTAATATCAACCTTCACACTGTATAATAGCTAAGGAGAAGCAGATAGGCAGATGTGGCATCTTCATGCTCACTTTAGTGTATTGTACCAAGAACAGCATAATCAACTAAATCCTTCCCCTTGCCTGCTGCTCATGTTTGGCTATTTGTCACTATTTAAGAACTGGGGAGGGTTCTTGCAAAGCCCTTAGCCTCACCTGAGGAAAATTTCTATTTTTTTTATTCCTTTGACCTTTCTCTGCAATTTATGTGAAAAGTGACCTATCTGTTTGGTTAAAATAGAGCATGGAGAAGAGAGGTAGAGAGCTTTATGGAAATGCTGGCCAACGAGGTCAGAATGGAGGGCTGTGTGATGAAAGGAAAGCAAAAAGATTCAGGACAAGAAGGTAGGGCAACCTGATGGACAACCTAGCACTGAGGTTTAAATCAGAATTTTTTTTGAAGATTTTATTTATTTATTTGGGAGATAGAGTTACAGATAGAGAGAGGGAGAGATGGAGAGAAAGATCTTCCATCTGCTGCTTCACTCCCCAAATAGCCACAATGGTCGGAGCTGAGCTGATCCAAAGCCAGGAGCCAGGAGCCAGGAGCCAGGAGCCAGGAGCTTCTTCCAGGTACTTCCATGTGGGTGCAGGGGCCCAAGCACTTCGGCCATCTTCCACTGCTTTTCCAGGAGCTGTATATGAAGTGGAGCAGCTGGGTCTCAAATCAGTGTCCATATGGGATGCCAGCACCATAGGTGGAGGCTTAGCCTACTAAGGCACAGCATTGGACTCTAAATCAGAATGCTCTTCTCTTTTGTGTGTGTGTGTGTATTCTCCTTTATATGGGGGAGCTAAATTTTTTATTTTATTTTTTAATTTTTAAGGTAAACAAATTTCATGTAATTTATATATACAGATTTCAGAACATAGTGATATTTCTCCCCCTTCCCTCCCTCCTGCCTACACTTCCACCCTTTCTTCTCCTTCCTCTCTTATTCCCTCTTTTAATCTTTACAATGATCTACATTTTACTTTATACTCGTAAGATTAACTCTAAACTCAGTAAAGAGATCAACAAATAGTATGAAAGAAAAAAACACTGTTCCTCAACATAGAGACAAAGGCTGTAAACAATGAATCTCAACATGTCAATTTTGGTCAAACACATTGCATTTTTATTGTACTGTATGTTACCACAGAACAGGGAAAACATAGTATTTGTCTTTTGGGGACTGGCTTATTTCACTAAGTATAATGGCTTCTAGTTGTACCCATTTTGTTCCAAGGACAGGATTTCATTCTTCTATACAGCTGAATAGTATTTCATACCACTTCTTTTTTATATCTAGTTAGCAGTTGATGGATATCTAGATTGATTGCATAACTTAGCTATTGTGAATTGAGCTGCAATAACCATGGGGGTACAGATAACTCTTGCATGTGCTGACTTCATTTCCTTTGGGTAAATTTCCAGGAATGGGATGGCTGGGTCATATGGTAGACCTATATTCAGATTGTTGAATATCAACAATGAACAAGATACCTTTTGCCCCACATCTTCGCCAGCATTTATTGTTTGTTGACTTCTGTATGAGAGCCATTTAAAATTTGGAAAATGTGGAGAAAACAGACTGATGAGGTTCAACACATCAGTTTTTTTTTTTTTAAAGGAGGCGATAGGATTTTTTTTTTTTTTTTTTTGACAGGCAGAGTTAGAGAGAGACAGAGAGAAAGGTCTTCCTTCCGTTGGTTCACTCCCCAAATGTTCGCCATGGCCGGCGCTGTGCCAGTCCCAAGCCAGGAGCCAGGAATTTCCTCCTGGTCTCCCATGCAGGTGCAGGGGCCCAAGCACTTGGGCCATCCTCCACTGCCATCCCGGGCCACAGCAGAGAGCTGGACTGGAAGAGGAGCAACCAGGAATAGAACCCAGTGCCCATATGGGATGCTGCTGCTGCAGGTGGAGAATTAACCAAGTGAGCCATGGCGCCGGCCCCCAACACATCAGTTTTATTATTGTTATTGGACAGTGCAACTCATGACTGTGATCATACTTGGAGATTCCTCATTAATTTTTAATGAACTAAACATACTGCAAAATTGGGAGACTTTTTTTTTCTAATAACTGTGTAATCTGGCCTTGCTAGTTTGTGACATTGAACATAAAGAATATGAACGTCCCATGGTGAAGATGGCTCAAAAACTGTGTGAAACTCAAATGGAATGTAACGAAGAAAATTCTATTTCTCTTTTCATCAGGGGAAGAAAATTATTATCACAGGAAGTTGTTAAGAGCTACATTTCTTTGGGGAGTGGAAGTTCTATACACTCTAATGAAATACAAGTGTTGCATAGGTGGCAATTTTTCAATAACGTACCATAGCTTCTCAAAGTACTAGCTCAGATTTGCTGATAATATTCTGACTTTTATTATTTATGGATTGTGTATTACTATTATTTCTTTTCCTTGTTTTGACTTCCCTTGTGCTTTTTCCCCTGCGTAGGACAGAAGCATAGAAAAAATGATTTCAGATTTGACTTATTTACCAGAATAGGTATTTAAGGACACAACTTCCCTTTACCAACTGTGTTAGCTGCACACTTCAAATTTCATCCCTCAAATTTTCTTTTTTTTTAGCTTCATTATCATTCAATTTGGAATGTTTTCTAATTCCCTTTGTGATTTTCACTTGTACAACGAGATTATTTAACATTTTGTTGATTACTTTTGAAATATTGAGTTATTTTAGATGTATTATAGTTAAGGATTTCTAATGTAACATCATTGTAGTCAGCAAATAGTCTGTATGATTCTAATCTGCTTGAATTTTTCAGTTTCTTTTGTGACCGAGATTGTTTTCTACCTGAATGAATGTTTCTTATGCATAGAACAGTTTATATTCAAAAGTAATTAAATAGAATTTTCCCATGTGTCAACTAGGTTAATATGGTTTATATTGATATTCAAATCTTCTAGACTATTACTATTACTATTACTATTTTTTCATCTATTTGTTTTGTATCCTTTCCTGAAAGAGATATGTTTATTTTCTGACTTTGAGTATTTCCTTTCATGTTTTCTATTTCTTTAAATTTTTGATTCATGTATTTTGAAGCTTAACTATTATACTTACTCAAATATTTAATCAAATATTTTGTTTATATTAAAAATACCCAGATATTGTTCTAAAATATCCATAATTATCCTTTCAGCAACTTTTCCTTCCCTCCCAACTAGTATTTTTTTCTTAAACCTGAAAAAGTTATCTTATATTTCCTACAGTTTTGGTTCACTCTGGATGAATTTTCTCAGATGTTCTGGTGAATATCTAAAAACATATATAGATGAAGTTGTGAACAAGGTTATTAAGGTGTTCTCTTGTGATGTATAATTTCATTTTGACAGTTTTGATTTCTTTAGTTCTTTCTTTTTAAAAAATATTTGTTCATTTGAAATGCAGAGTTACAGAGAGGCAGAGGTAGAGAGAGAGAGAGAGAGAGAGAGAGAGAGAGAGGAAGAGAGAGAGAAATAGTCCTCTATCGGCTGGTTCACTCCCCAGGTAGCCACAATGGTGGGGGCTGTGCCAATCCAAAGCCAGAAGCCAGGAGCGTCTTCCAGCTCTCCCATGCAAGTGCAAGGGCCCAAGGACTTGGGCCATCTTCCATGGCTTTCCCAGTCACATCAGCAGGGAGCTGGATGAGAAGTGGAGCAGCCAGGACTCGAACCGGCAGCCATATTGGATGCTGGCACTGAAGGCAGCGACTTTACCCACTATGTCACAGTGCTGGCCCTTAGGTTTCTTTCAATAATTTGAGCTGTCCTATATCTCTGGCCCACCTTGTACCATTCATTGTTGGCAGAAACAGGGTCATGTGTCCAAGCCTAGGCCTATGAAATATGTAAAAGACCATTGTACTCATGCTTGCTTAGGACACTTGTAATCCATATCCTGAACAGGAGAGAACTGATATTTGATAGACCATAAACAGTCTTCACTGCCCAATGTTCATCTCACATGTATAATGTAACTCTGGAACTTTGCTGTGCAGAAGCAAATCAACATGAAATACTTATACTAGTAATTTAATCAAGAATGCATGTGTCACTTATTACAGGTATAAAGATAAAATGCATGTTTACAGTTATTAGTTTTCTATCTTTGGTGATAATCTTGACTACTCTATTCTCCTAATTCTTTTGTCTTGGGGCCAATGTTTGATGTCGTGGATAAAGCCGTTGCCTGTGAAGCAGGTATCCCATATGGGTGCTGATTCATGTGTGTCCTGGCTGTTTGTCTTTTGGTCCAGCTCCCTGCTAACGGCCTGGGAAAAGCAGCAGAAGATGGTCCAAGTGTTTGGGCCCCTGTCATCCATAAAGGAGACCAGGTGAATCTCCAGGCTCCTGGTTCCTGGCTTCTGTCTGGCTCAGCCCTGGCCATTGCAACCATATGGGAGTGAACCAGTGGGTGAAAGATCTCTTCTCTCTGTCTGTCTGACTCTCTCTCTCTCCCTGTAATTCTTACAAATAAATAAAGAAAATCTTTAAAACATTTGTGTCATTTTTGTTTTATCACCATCAATTTAGGAAAGTGTAGAATCAATCCCCAAGTAAAATAATCAATGTTTCTCTCTACTTGCCTTCCATACTGCCCCACATACATTTTAATGCAGGAATAGGAGTATCATGAACACTCATGGAATTTAGACAAACTAGTAATGCCAGTCCTATCACATCTAAGACATGAGCACATTTCAAATTTATGTGGGTTTTAAACAATCTGTTTTCTTTGGCTAATAGAAAAATTACCAAATAGCATATTGCATTAAGAACAAAATGTTCTCCAATCAAGATCAAATTGCAATCATATGGTAGTAACACATAATTATATAGATGAAATATTAAAGTTAGGACAAAATATCCAAAGACACCCGTGTTTTTGTTATTGAAGAATTATTTTCCATTTCACGGAATACATATAAATATTAGGAATTTGGTTTATTAAAATGAAACTCCGAGGAGTTGGAGAGCATTCAGAAGTGATCACTGCCCCTGGTATGATAGCTTGAAAAGTCTGGCATAGTTTAAGTAAGTTTCCATTGTGCTGGTAGGGTAAGCAAATGGAATTATGAGAGTTGATCTGTATATTGATGTGAATGGTTATGATCAGCATGATTCCTTTGGTTTGTCTTTATTACTGCTTTCACTTCTCTTGGTATATCTGTGTGACTTTGCATACAGGATGACATTTATATCATATTATATTATTCTATCATATTATAGAAAAGTATGTGACTCTTGGGTTTGTGTGTATTTTGGATGCACTGTTCATTGCCTCCTCTATAGCTCCTTTGTTCGTCTTGGCAATCTCCTCAGTATAGCCAAGTGTTTACAGGACATTATGTTATCCCCTCCCAAGGGCTAAATTCCAATTACACTAAGCTTTCATAATAACCCCAGTGGATCAAAAAAGGAGAAAAACCTACCTCTGACCAATGGCAGGTACAGGAACTTCTGCTGGGGGACTTCTCTGAAAAGCTTACTTTGGTAACTAGGAAGACAGGCACAGTCCCCTCCTTCCATGTGACAGAAGCGTGTGTATGGATAATGGCTGGGGGTTCTGGAGGGGACTGACCGCAAGAGCAGAGCCACCGAAGGGGTGCTGAGTAAGGGCAGGTGGCCTTTTAGCCACCGCATTGAGGTAATGAGAGAGAACCAATTTTTCTTTTTGTTCAGCTTTGTCCATTATTTGAAGTTGAGAGAATTGTAGCCAAGCCAATGCGCCATTTTTCAATATTCTAAAATCTATGTCCACTCAAAATAAACTTGGGTTCTTGTTTTCTAGTGATCAAAAATATAGTATCTCAAGCAATATGGTATGTGTGCTGTGTAAGTGTGTGTGTTATGTTATGAAATTAATTCTGGACATATTTTATTTAAATTTTGGTGGCTTCTTACTTCCTGATTGACTTTTTTAGGATTTAATGATTATATATATATATATATATATATATATATATATAACATAAACATGTTTCTATAACAGAAATATACTACTTAATCTGGGAGGTATAAATGTTAAACTGCATACTTTGATATTGATATTTCATTATCAATGTTTTTGAATTCTTAAACATGAAGGAAAATAATATTATAAATAATAAACCCTTTGTAAAGTTAATAGTTATTCTTGATTATTTAGGGTTGTTATGTTTCATACCACATAATAAGCAATTATAAATGATTTTTAAAAATTAATGTATTTTTGAAAAGGTAGAATGACAGAGAATGAGAGGCAGGGAGACAGGATAAAACCTGGAGATAGGAAGTTCTCCAGGCCTCCCACATGGGTGTCAATGGCTCAAACACTTGGATCATCCTCTGCTGCTTTCCCTAGCACATTAGCAGGAACCTGGATCAGAAGCAGACCAGCACTTCAATCCAGGATGCAGCAATGTGATCGTGGCTTAACCCACCGAGCCACAATGCCGGCCCTTGTTAATAATTTTTAAGCAATAATCATCTTTGTTCCAGTAAGGAATCCAGAGAATTCTGTGAAAGCTTTCTCAACCAATATATTAGCAGAATATCTGAATTAGTAGAATTAGTAGAATATCTGAATTAGTAGAATAATTGAGGTTTTTTTTTCTTTTAAATATTTCTAAAGTAAAATTTCCAAACTCCTCAAGCAAAGAACACTTTAAAATTACTAAATGATGTAATCTTACCTAATGTGGAAGATTGGAGAGGAGTGACTATAATGTAGTATTTTAATGTCTAAGCTTGTACATCTGAAGTTAATAAAATTAGTACAATTCATAACACATGGTTAGTCCTGCACTAAGTAAGTCACAGAAATACAAGAGCACATTCAAATCATCTTCCAATTGATCCTAGATGTGCCCCATAAACTCTTGGTTAAGAGTGAGCCTTAATCCAGGCTTTTGAGGACCCAAATAAACTACTGTGGTCTCCCCAGATTCTTTGTAGGAATTCAGCAGGCTATAAGCTATCTGAAGAAAAAAATAAATTAATGTTGAGAGAGACAGAAAGAGAAACAAAACACAGGTGCACTGTCCTCTGCCTATGGCAGGATTCCCTTCAAGATGTTGTCAAGGGCTACTTGGGGAAGTGAACTGCCTTCGTTTTCTGGTTTCTATTGTCCTTGGTTTTGACATAGCCTTGCTGTCAGGAAATTCTTCCCTCAAAGCCTCAATAGCTCATGCTCAAATTTAAACACATTTCCTCCTCTGTAATCAAGGAGGAGAGCAGCTGGTCACCATCTTCTGCACACAAACCCTTCAATCCTTTTCTTTGGAAAAAAAAAAAAATGATCCTACTTCATAAGAATTGCAAAGTTCGAAGGGACCTTGAAGTCATTCCATCCATCCTCTTCCTTTAGACAAGACTCTCCTTATCCATCCAAACAGATGAGCAAATTCATCCTATTTTTAAGAGATCAAGTGAAAACTAATCAAAAGCCTCCAACAGTCACACATTCCTCTGATGAGAAGCCCTTACTTTTAGGAAATCATCATCATTATCATCAAATAGCATTTTCTAAACACCCACATGTGCAAAATACATTTGTGTGTCTACACCCTAGAGACAGCCTTGGATGCACAGGAGAAAAGGCTGAAGAGAGTGGCAAGGTGCAAAGACAGCAGCAGCCCCTCTACAAGGCTGCGGGGGGAGGCCAGCTCATGGCATCTCAGACCTACGGTGCACCCATCCAAAGTAAGTCATTTAACAACATTCCAGGAACTCGTGGGGGTTTTCATTTTAGATGTAAGGAAATGCCTTATAAATAAAGAATATATCCACTTGATCTTCTGTTTAACTAGTACGACATAACTAACCACTGTCAACTTCAAGTCTAATAGAAGGAGGGCAATAAAGATGTAATATATTAGATCAGCAAATCTGTGTAAATGTAAAGGCTTAGCCCTTATAGCACACACAGTACCTAATTCATTACTGTTATTACCAAGTAGGGGAAGAAGTTCAAGTTCTCATCTCCCAGGCTTCTGGCTCCTCCTTCACGCTCCTGGATAATCAGAAAGCCTGCGCTTGGGGATTTCAAACCCCCCACCCTAGTCCAGAATGTCTCAGTCCCCTCAGCTTCCCCTTATGGTTGAGGAATTCCAAATCTCTGCATGTTACTTGTTTCTTTTAAGATTTGTTACAGGGGTGCAGGATGATAAGGGTGGGGGGGATTTCTATCTGCTGGTTCACTCCCCAAATGTGTACTACAACCAGGCATAGTCCAGGCCAAAGCTAGGGCTAAGGAGCCAGGAACTCTATCCAAGTCTTCCACTTGGGTTGCAAGGACCCAAATACTTTGGCAATTTCCACTGCCTCCAAGGTGCCTCAGGAGGAAGTTGAATCAGAAACAGACAAGCCACGGCTGAAACTGGGCAGTCATATGATTTCTCCTAGGTTTCAAGAAGGCAATTCACTTGGAGGAAAGTCTTCCCTGTTTAACAACGTTTGATGTGGGGGGAATTGTGAACTCAAGTATGCCAGTGGAATAGGCTGGTGACTAACGCAGGACAGCTGTAACCAGGGTGATCCTGCAGGTTTGCCTGGACTCACTGAAGCGTTCTGCCAGGGAAGAGAACACAGCGACCTGCCCACAAAACGGGTTTTGTCTCACCCTTGTGGGTTTCTCAGCCACCCTTCATCTCTCACTGTTGCGAGATGCTCCATGTAACTGAGAACATGTTAACAGCGGTGAGAGTCCAGGGGCTGGCCCACCATCTACAGTTCCCCGCAGGGACTCTACCAAGAATGTGCCATGCATTTGACAGCCTCCAGGCACTTGGCTTGTTGTGGTTATACTTGCTACTCAGTGTTGATTGGGCTATCGTGTTTAATTACATAATCTCCACAGTGTGGGGAAACAAAACATATGAGGTGTTTTCAAAAATAATGTGGAAAACATAATTATTTTTAAATTCCATTTTCTTGAAGTACAACACTATTGGTACATAGCTCTTCTTATTTTCTTTTCTAATAGACATGTCCGTTATATCCACTATAAGTATTCAAGGCTTAACATTTTCATTACTAACAAATAATGTGTTTAAATTGTTTAAGGAATGGCAAAATGGTAAACTCTCTTATGAATAAATATTCCTGAATACCTCAAATATTTTTTAAACATTCATTCATTTAAAAACAGAGTAGCAGAGAGAAAGGATGATCTCTCTTCTGCTGGTGCACTTCCCAAATGCTTACAACAGCCAGTGCTGTGCCAGGCTGAAACCGGGAGCCAGAAATTCCCAAGTCTCCCATACAGACAGCAGAGACCCAAGCACCTGAGCCGTTATCAATGCCTCCCAAGCACGTTAACACGAAGCTGGATTGAAAGCAGAGCAGGCAGGACTCCACTGGATCTCCCATATGGTATGTAGGCATCCCAAGCAATAGCTTAACACACTGCACCACAGTGCCTTCCCCGGGGCATCTCTTGCATTTGAAACTAAAGAAAACAGCACATGGTACTTCCGTTTGTGATCCCATTTAAGTCTCCTAACCCCATTCCAAGGCAAGAATACTTAGAACCCTTGTTTTTCCCTGATAAATTAATTGACTCTCAAAGAGGAATTCTTTACAATATACTGAATTCAACTACATGCATCTCTGATCCCAGGATACATGTGTGTATATCACATAATTAATCTGGTCTAAGAGTCGATAAAACTAAATAAATGGTAGGCTTCTGGAATTTGTCAAAAAATCCCTGATGATGGACTATTCATTGCTGACTTGTGTTGTAAATATGTAGAAGTTTCAATTTCAGCATAAAGTAGGTCCACTTTTCTCAGTAGAGGTTGTATTTCCACAAAAGCCACAAAATGTACCTAAGTTCTTCACCCTGGACTTTGCAAGTTTCCCCCAGTTGATCTGTTTTCTGGGTCAGCCCCCATCGCTCACCTTACTCCTTAACAGTTGTTACTTACAGTGTGTTTATAGCATTAGGTGTGTGGGACCTACCCCATCACCATGTGGAAGCATTGCCTCCTTCTGTGTTACTGATGGAGCTTTGCTACCTCTGACTGCCACTTCCCAACAGCATCCCAATATTGGGAACAATGCTTCCAGTGCTTTACCTGGTGCTGGGGATTCTTCACCTCTCCAGCAAGGCAGGTGCTACAGGATGACGTCACTGTGCTCACCAACCGGTGTGGGGACAAAGGACTGCACCTGTCTTCTCTTCTTGTAGAGCCTACCACGTGTCTGCTTCTGACAGCACAGGAAGAAGTCGACTTGTTTCTTTGATTTCTGCTATAGGCATAAATTGCAGGTATACAAAAATAGAAAAGGGAAGATGATTGCAACTTTATTCTAATCTGTTCAAGATACAAAATGTTAAGTATATATGTATTGATGAAGAAATAATACCTTAGGAAGTGGTTTGCAACAGGACATTTGGTAAGGAATCATTCTTCACATAATTATATTATCTATTTTCATACTTTCATACACTGCAATTATTGTCCTTAACTGTTAACATCAATGTCTACAAGAAAGAAAAACTTGTTACACTGCAAAAACATAAAACTTCAAATATATTTGAAAACGTCCAAATATCTGATAATACATTTTTATAATAATAGTACAGAATTTTGCCCTAGGTATTTTCATTAATCAATTTTTTTTATTCTTTTGAGTTATTTAGGTCAGGTTTTGGTTGGATAAACTATACTGGATACTTAAGAGTTAACTGATTACAATTCAGTTTAATGCAAGCACTCTAAGTTCAGGACTACACAGTTTGGAAAACACTAGGAAGTCATCTCTCACTTCCTCCTAGAAATACATCCTTCAGTACTTTCCAAGTATTCCAATGGAATGGTAAACTTATGAGTATAATTGGGTGAATTCAGTAACCTCTGGATTCTATCCTTTGAGAGTCAACGGTTAGGGCTATTTTGTTGGTGTTCTCATTTTGTTATACATGAAAGAAGCCATGGATGTGCTCCTTAAAACAGTTCTGCAACTTAAGAACTTAAACAAATTTTTACCTTGCTTTTAAATCAACTTGCTTAGTATGTGAGGTAGTTTCCATCCTCTCCTCTTTGTTGTCTTGTCCCATCATGTTAATGAGCATAAATGACTCCTACAGTATGAATGTTGGAAGGTGAATGTTAAGCGTTGTAAGTGTATGTGGTTTAGAAAGCTGGTGTGGAATGATGTTAGGAACCTCCCCACACTAAATGTCAATCAAATTTATCACCATGATACTTAAGCCAGTCTTTACCACCTTTTTTTTTCAATGATAACTGGATTACTATGATCCTGAAGTTAATCATTTCCTGAGGCTGGACGCACCCTTGGAAGATATTTAATGATTGGATTATCCTAAATGTGATATCGAAATGGACACTTCTTATATAGTTGTTAACATAAGAAACACAGAAAACTTGTGGTCAGTCAGCATAATCTTATGCAAGCAGTATGTGTAGGACATTCACAAAGTGCGTGGGAAAAGGGAACTAAAAGATAAGTTGGCTTTGTTACAAAATACTTTGAAATCTATATATAGTTTTTTTCTTAATATGCATTTCCATGAACTTTTTGTAAGACCCCTCCTATAATGTTCTTGTACTTCTGCCAATAAAATTGTATCTGAACAATCGACTTCTCATCTGTGAGAGTCTTGAGTAGCTTCTGTCAACTTTCCCTGTCTCAGCCCACTTAAGTCATTTCAGCAACAACCCTAAAATCCTCCTTTAAAAGGATTTGCCATTGCATCCTGTAACACTGCATTTGAGCAAGACACACTGTATTAATCAAATCCAGGAGGCAGTCAAGACAGTGCTTCTGTTGGAACGAAAAGGAAAAGAGATTCTCAAGCAGATGAAAATGACATATGTAACTCTGCTCTCTGAATAGGCTTCAGTACACGTTTAAACTTGAATTCCCCCATTTTTAAAGGCTCACCAAGTCATTCCCTGACATTTTATGGGACCCATTGCTGTGAAACTACATCAAACACTATTCTAATTTTTGACAGGTTACTTTATACAATTGCACATACCTGACCTTCAAAGTAAGGTAAACTAAAACTCACTGAAGAAGAATAGAAAGACTATTACAATCCTTAAGGATTTCAAAAATCAATGATCTTACAGAAGGAGAATAGGCCATTTATCATGACTGTCTCTTTGATGTCAAGGGGAAAAAACTCAACAAACAGAAAAGTTTTGCCCTTAGCACCACAGCTGATAGCGGTAGCTTTAGGGTTTACAGAATATGTTACTGTTCCATAATTTCAACTAACTCTTAACATGTCATTATGTGGCCAATATTAATATTGCATTTACATTTATTCTATTTAGAAACTAAAACCTTCAAGATGAATGAATTTATGTCATTTTCCCCTAGGTCATAAAGTTGATGAGTGTTAGTTCTGGGATTCATCTTCAAAAGACTAAAAGTAGATGAAATCCGTATATTTTCCCATTCTGTGGCAACAATATGAATTGAAGATTAACCTTTATTTAAGTTAGTGCATTCAGAACACATACAAAATAATCCTAAAAGTGATTTCTAAATATTTTAGAAAATTGTTCATTTTTATTTGTTGACTTGAAACAAACACAAACCTTTTAAGTCAAGACTTTCTCAGTGATCGTGTGGTTCAAATACTATCCCAGATAAGTTAAAATTTGGAAATTAAGCAGATATAGGTTGGGGTTTCTTTATTTTGGCAGCATTCGCTTTGAGCTGAATAAGTACAGTTGAGGAGGCTGCCCTGTGCAGTGAGGATGTTGGGAATCTTGCTTTCTACCTATTAGGTGTCAATAGTTACTCCCAGTTGTGGCAACCCAAAATATCTTCAGACATTGCCCAATCATGCTTAGTTGAGAATCACTTATCTACTTTAATTTAATTGTCAGAACAGGTACTACCTTGTAATATTACATTGGGCAATCCCCCCAAAAATATCTACCACAAATTAGCAGAGACACTAATCTTTTAATAATAGCCTTACAGTGGATAGACTGGTGTGCAGCATAATTTTCTAAGCTAATTCTATGTATATGCAGTAAGCCAAAATTGACACTTTTCAAGGCACCCTTCCTAGTGTTCTCTTTTTTAAAGATTTAATTATTTGAAAGGCAAAGTTGTAGAGAGGCAGAAGCAGAGATAGAGAAAGGTAGGTCTTCCATCCACTGGTTCACTTCCCAAATGGCCACAATGGCCAGAGATGCGCAGATCTGAAGCCAGAAGCCAGGAGCTTCTTCTGAGTCTCCCATGCGAGCGCAGGGGCCCACGGACTTGGACCATCTTCCACTACTTTCCTAGGCCATTGCAGAAAGCTGAATCTGAAGTGGAGTAGCCAGTTCTGGCAGCCATGTGGGATGCTGGCACTGCAGCCAGCAGCCTTACTTGCTACACACTATAGCGCCGGCACCCCTAGTTTCTTTTAACTTCTGTTATCCAGAGTGAAGTTTCTCTTTAGCATGTTTTTTTTTCTATTTCTGCTACCATGGAACTTATTTCATGCATCTTGGCAGTCAAGCACTGAGTTTTATTGATTCTGGACCACCTTTCTAGGGATGCATACATAGCAAAGACCCTCATAAAAAAGACATCATGTATCCTGGTAGAGTAATACACAGACATGTTTGCTCCCTACCAGAACACAGCCAGGTTCACTAAGCTCATGGTCCTCACCTCTAACACAATCCCTGGAAATTCTGGTTTCATCTAATCTTTGGGTTGCCCTGTGGGAATCAGAGCTTGGGAAATTTGCATGAAATTGTGGGTACTCTTGCTATGGCTATTACTGGGAGCAATAGCCCTTCATCTCTGACCTAGGAATCTCATTGCCTCCTTTCAGACTTCATATATCTATGTCAGGTTAATTTTTATTTCGCAAATTAGGTAAAATATCTAATTTTTCATATTTCTTGAAAAGTCTGTTGACATGTATGGAAAATTGAAAGTTGCTTACTCTGTGAAATGTTAACTTCTGCATATATCATTTAAGATTATGTCAAATAAAAATTTCATATACCTAAGAATGCCATATGTGCTATCACATGCCATTTCTTCTGCATATAAGCATATTGTCAATATAAAAAAGAAAATTTGCTCATTTCTTTTTATAGACATTACAAAACGTGATTTATTACATTTGTATCATTGCTGTGTCTTTTAGGAAACAAAGACTTCCGTTTTCAGCCAATATCTAGCAGCTGCATAGTATCATTGGTAATAATGTTTGGTGTTAACCTTACCACTGATTTATTATTTTTCTACTTTGAAATAATTGGACATCTGGGGAAATAGAATTTAAAAAAAAACTTTGCCAGCCCCTTAAAAGGCTCACATAGCAAGTCACCTTGAGACACATTTTCGTTATTAATGGGGGAAAGAAAAGGAATCATATGAACAATCTCCCTCATGTCTCTTAAAGGACCAAGGAGATTACAAGGTCCTTTTTGTTTGTCCTTGGGATTTGGGGTTATATCTAAGAGATCTCTAGGGAAGAGGATAGAGACTCTATCCCAAAGTTTGGAACGGGGATTGGATAGTGACAGAGAGGCACGTGAAGAGGCACTGACAGCATGTCCTGAGAGCGCGCCCAGGACCCGCAGGAGAACTCGTCAGGAGTATAACAAAGGTCCAACTTAATGCTAGGGTGCTAGGTAGACGCCTTTTCTGACCTCCAGTGCAGATATCTCTGGAAAACCCTAATGACCAGCAACACTCCATGATATCTTTCTTTAAGGAAAACTGCATTATGTGTTTGTTTTAACGAGAATTTAAAGAATTTTCAACTGTTTCTCGCAGAGACTGAACCAGAAAGGCCAAGAGTCTTCCATCCCTGAGCCTCTACAACAATAGTGACTTTCTGCCCCAGAAGCCGTACTCTAGGAAGAAATTATGCCTTCCATACATGCTTCACTCTCTGGAGAATGACAGTTGCCAGCAACTGCAATGACCTGGAATTCTCAGATATTGTTTTCATGGGGTTTTGTGAGTTGTCTAAGGGAATTGGTGGAAAATGTGATTATATCAGATAGAAAAAATAAATTTATTAAAGTTTTCTAAAATGAACAAGCATTTGTCCTGGTGGTAAAGATGACCACATTCTGCATCTCAGAACCCGGGTTTGACTCCTGGCTCCAGCCCCTGACAGCAGCTTCCCACTATTGTAGACGGTGGGTAGCAGCAATGATGCTTCAACTACTTAGGTCCCAGCCACCAAGGTGGGGACCCAGATTGAGTTCCTGGCTCCTGGCTTTAGCCCAGCCCAGGCCTAGCCATTGAGGATGTGTGGGAAGTGAATTAGCTAATGGAGATCTCGCTATTGCTCTCTCTACCTTCTCATTTTCTTTCTCTTTCCCTCTGATTTTTAAAACTAAGTCATTAAAATAAAATAAAAGAGTTGTGACCATTGAGAGTATTATACCAGCCACCTTTTACATTTCTGCCTTGTTTTCTCATCTATTTGTCTAACTCTTTCATGTGAATTCGGAAACCACCCAGGCTTATTAATTAAATGCATCTACCATTTATCTTATTTCACGCATATCTGTTAGTTGATTTTTAAGGTTTTAGAATGACATTAAAGATTCTGGTAAGTAAATCAGGCCAATATAGTAATATATATCATTTCTATTCTAAAGATCAAGTATTGTCATTTATGACTTCATTGCTACCTGCCTGAGATATTGGAGGGAAACATTTGGATAATAATGATGGTTATCTTCCCAGAGAGAATCTTCTGTAGAAACACATCAGTGGACCACCATCTCAGAGAGGGGTAGTATCTAAAATACAAGGGAGAAAAACTGCCAATAGCAGTAATTATTAATGATTCCCAGTGACACGAAACAACCAAATACAATGGAGAATGAAGAATGACTTCCATTACTTGGTACTTCTGGGAATGCCAGTGCAGTGTGAGTCTGAGGTCACTAAGGACCTGGGTCTGGTACCAGATGGTGTGATCTGCATCTTTTTTACCTCTGAAAGCCTGAAATATGAGGTATTCTAAATGCATGCTTTGTGTTTTATGCTAAATCAGGAAGTGGTCTCTGAGGCTGGTGTTTGAGCCGGCAATGCAGAAAGGATGCTGGTCTGTGTGCTATGGTATTTTCTCTCACCACAGGTCCATGCCATTCTCATACGAGAGGCTGAAGAATACATAGAAACAAGGATCATTTAGGAGAATGTAACATGTTTCTGAGAAACCTTAAAATTTTTTCTCTGATTTTCTCTAAATGTGCCGTTTGTATTATGTACCTATTTTGTTATCCCAAAGACAAGAACATTCCTTAATTACAACGAGTTTTCAGTAGTAGCAGACAACTTACACTAGTATTAAATAACTTTTGCAAGTCAACTTGTATAAATCACAACACAAGTAGAAAAAAAAGAGGTCTGAGTGTTTGGATCTGACCCAAAATGACCATTAAAGTTGTAAATTTTCCTATTAAATTGATAACAAGGTAAGCTTTCTTTTATACAGCTGGAAATGCCAACTTAAATCTGAGTCATAATATACCATCCACGTGGGTTTTGTAACTTTGATGCTAGCTTTTATGGGTATGAGTATATTTTTGATTTTGAGGAATGTCTAGACGGATTTTTTGATTTCTGTAGTTGTTAGAATGCTTGCTTTATTCAGAAGATTTACCTTCTCTACAATAAAGAACTGTTTCAGTAGGTGTGTAAACCAAGTGTATCATTTTCAGATAGAGTAATGGTTATAATGCTCATCCCTGCACTTAGCTCTCATGCCCTTTACCAACATTCAAAGTCAGGCAGTCAACACGTGTGGGGTGACAGTTGGGGCTGAGTATTTCCCCTTGGTACAAACTGAATCTAGTGAGTAACTTCATTCTCCCCAAAGCCTCTGATCCCATGCCCATCACAACCCCTGCCTGTTTGTCATGTTCTCTCCAGACAGATGTGGGATGGAGAGAGATGGCTCCACTCTGCTTGCCGAGTAGCCTGGGCTGGCTGTATGACCCACAAAGGCAGACGAGCACTTCTCATGAGAATCTTGGGGCCCTCCACTGCTTCTTTCCCAAGACAATATGTGAAGACGTTAAGCATAAGGAAGGCTCTTGGTAAAATGTCAGATTTCCTTCCTTTCTTTCCATTCTGACACATTGTCTCTTTGTTTTTATTGATCTCAGATCTTTATTTGTAAAATGCACTGGATAGCTACTTACCACACCCCCAAATTTTTCTTTTGAAAAATTCAAATGTCTAGAAAAGTTGAAACAAAAGAATTATGAATATAAACACCTTTCACCTACAAACACCACTTGTGAATTTTTCCACATTACTTTTCCCTATTAATCTCTCTGTGTCTATCTACATTTATGTATTGATCTGTATCTGTATCTATCTGTATATCACAAAGATGCACTTAGAGCTGTATTTTTTTCTGTTTCTTTAATTTTCATTGTAGAAATCATATTTTAATCTCATATAAGAAAATAATTTAATAATATTATCTAATACAGCTTTACTCACATTATAATTTCCTGTTGACTTTTTTTCTTTTGACCCAGGATGTAGCAAAGTTTAAATAATTCATTTGTTTTTCTTCCATTTTGTTTCCATCTTTTATTTCTTTAGTTTTTATCAGTAATTTCTTCCCTTTGTGTGGGGGAGCTTGGTTTGATTTAACTTGCATAACACTGAATTTTTGAAGAATCCAGAGCAGTCGTCATTAGAATCCCCAGAATTCTGAGTTTGTCTCATTTAGTCTTTATATTTAAGATAAACAAAACATTTTGGGCAAGAATACTACATGGGTAATATTGTGTACATAGACAAAATAAGGAGACATAATTTTATGTTGTTTTACTAATTGTGATGTTAATTTTAGTGTCTTAGTTATTGTGGTAACTGCCTGGTAATTCCACTATAATGTTATCTCTCTCTCTCTCTCTCTCTCTCTCTCTCTCTGTCTCTCTCTCTCTCTTTCTCTCTCTTCCTCTCAGATACAGATATCTATATCTAAATCTGTTGGGAAAGGGATAATAAGTGAAAGATCATTGAGTAGTAGTAATATGAATGTCATTTTTCCTAAATAAAACTTTCACTCAGTGCTTTTTAAATAATCTACTGGTTGGTTCTTATCAAAATCAGTTATTACTATGGATTACAAAATAAAGATATTTATGATTTTATCATTGCCCAAAATTTATTTTAGAAAGAAAGGAATACACACACATGCACATATAGAAAGAGAGAGAGATAGAGAGAGAGAGAGAGAGAGAGAGAGCGAGCTCCAACCCTTTGCTTCACTCCTCAAATGATCCCAATAGCTGTGGCAGGGCCAGGCTGGAGCCAGAGACTCAATGGAGATCTCCCACATGGATGGCAGAGCACTATGCACTTGAGTCATCACCTGTTACATCTCAGCATATGTATTATCAGCAAACTGGAATCAGGAATGGAGCTGGGACTCAAACCCAGGCTCTCTGAGATGGAATGTGGGTACTTAATCAACAGCTTAAGTAATAAACCAAATGCCTGGCACTCATTTCACATTTACAAAACTCGGATTTCTTCTGTAAAAATTACCTTCCCATTTAAAATATACATTTTTATCTTTCAAAATTATATATTTATAATATTTTAAATATTTTAGGCATCTTAAAAAATTTAAAGAGTTGTGCTAAAGTAAGATATGTTCTATAGTTCTATTATTTCTTATATGGCCATCATGTTTTGATAAAAATGAAAAGTATATCACATAAAATCATGAAACTCTTTTCAGTTTAGAAGAATGTATTATTTTCTTTGTTTCCTTTCAAAGCAAATTTTGTTCAAAGTAGAAAAGAGTAAAGCACACAGTGCCTTGTGTTTCATACAATTTGTCCAAAAGTAGTATAGGCTAAAGGCCAATAAAAACACAGTTCTCCTGGTGGAAGGTGACCATGTCACTTGCCTTCATTATAATACATTTTATGCATGGAATTTAAATGTAGTTTCAGCAGCAGAAACTCCCATGGAGACCCAGGTGATTTAAGATAACACATTTATGTATATATATATATATATATATATATATATATGGCATTTCTTGAGGATTTTTCATTTCCATGGAAAATTTTTCACTATACAAAGGTTCAAAGTACAATTTTGTTTTTTATTTAGTTATACAAATTTAATATATTTCATTTCATATATACAGATTCAGGAACATAGTGACACTTCTGCCTCACCCTCTTTCCTGCCCATGCTCCGACTATTCTCCCTCTCAGATTCCCACTATTAACTTTTACAAGATCTATTTTCAGTACACATAATGATTCAGGTTTAACCCTACTCTAAGTAAAATAGCTCAACAAATAGTATGAAGAGAAAAAAAAAGAAAAATCATAACAAAATAGTGTTCCTCAATGGAAGAGACAAGTTCTATAAATAATTGAATTTCACAGGTACTCTATTAGTTACCTCAGATCAAGGAAAATATATGATATATGTCTTTTTGAGACTACCTTATTTCACTAAGTATAATGGTTTCCAATTGTGTCTATCTTCTTGCAAAAGACAAGATTCCTTTTTTTTTTTTTTTACAACTGAGTGGTACTCCATAGTGTATATAAACCATAATTCTTTATCTCGTCAACAGTTGATGGACATCTGGGTTGATTCCATATCTTAGCTATGGCAAATTGAGCTACAATGAACAGAGGAGTACAGATAACTCTTACATATACTGATTTCTTTTGGTTTGACTAGATGTCCAGGAGTGGGATGGCTGGGTCATATGGTAAGTCTGCATTGAGATTTCTGAGGTATCTTCTTCCACAGTGACTGCACAAGTTCACTTTCCCACCAACAGTGGATTAGGGTACCTTTTCCACTACATCCTCACCAGCATTTGCTGTTTGTTTATTTCTGCATGAGAGCCACTCTAGCTGAAGTAAGGTGAAACATCATTGTGGTTTTGATTTGAATCTCCTTGACAACATTTTTCCATGTGTCTGTTGGCCATTTGGATTTCCTCTTTTGAAAAATGCCTAAGTCCCTTGCCCATTTCTTAACTGGATTGTTTGTTTTGTTGTGGTTGAATTTATTGAACTCTTTTATATTCTGGATGTTAACCCTTCATTGATTGCATAGTTTGCTAATAATTTCTCCCATTTTGTCAGTTGCTTCTTCACTTTGCTGAGTGTTTCTTTTTCAGTGCAGAGGCTTCTCAGCCTGATATAATCCCATTTGTCAATTTTGGGCTTCATTGTCTGTGCTTCTGGGCTCTTTTCCAAGAAGTCTTTGATGTGCCAATGTCTTGCAGAGTTTCTCCAATGTTCTCTAATAATTTGATGGTATTAGGTCATAGATTTAGGTCTTTGATCAATTTGAGTGGATTTTTGTGTAATGAAGATTAGGGGTTTCGTGTTTTTGCACTTGCAGATCCAGTTTAACAGGAACCATTTTTTGTTATTTGATAGGTAGAGTTAGACAGGGAGAGAGACAGAGAGAAAGGTCTTCCTTCTGTTGGTTCACCCCCCAAATGGCCGCTATGGCCGGCACTACACCAATCCGAAGCCAGGAGCCAGGTGCTTCTTTTTGGTCTCTCATGCGGGTGCAGGACCCAAGCACTTGGGCCATCCTCTATTGCCTTCCCGGGCCAAAGCAGAGAGCAGGACTGGAAGAGGAACAACTGGGACTAGAACCTGCCACCCATATGGGATGCCAGCATCATAGGCGGAGGATTAACCAAGTTATCCATGGCACCGGCCCCAAGAGGCACCATTTGTTAAAGTGTTTCCTTGCTCCAGGGATTGGTTTTATTTCCTTCATCAAAGATAAGTTGGTTGTGGAGGCATGGATTGATTTCTGGAGTTTGTATTCTGTTCTATTGGTCTACCCAATTGTTTTTGTACCAGTACCAGGCTGCTTTGATTATAACTGCCAGGTAGTATGTAATATGTGCTGGCTCCAGCTTTGTTATTGTTCTTTAAGATTGCTTTAGCTATTTGGGATCCCTTATATTTCCATATGAATTTTAGCATCATTTGTTCTAGATCTGCAAATGTTGTCACTGGTATTTTGATTGGGATCACATTGAATCTGTAAATTGTTTTTGGTAGTATGGAGTTTTTTTTTGAGAAGCAGAGTGGACAGTGAGAGAGAGAGACAGAGAGAAAGGTCTTCCTGTGCTGTTGGTTCACCTTCCAATGGCCACCGCGGCCAGCGCACTGCAGCTGGCGCACCACGCTGACCCGATAGCAGGAGCCAGGTGCTTCTCCTGGTCTCCCATGGGGTGCAGGGCCCAAGCACTTGGGCCATCCTCCACTGCACTCCCTGGCCACAGCAGAGAGCTGGCCTGGAGCAGGGGCAACCGGGACAGAATCCGGCGCCCTGACCGGGACTAGAACCCGGTGTGCCGGCGCCGCAAGGCGGAGGATTAGCCTAGTGAGCCGTGGCGCTGCCCTGGACATTTTGATGATGTTGATTCTTCCAAACCAAGAACATGGAAGATTTTTCCATTTTTAATGCACTGCATAGTACAGAGGTGTTTTTCGTCTTTGGTATAGGATCAGATATGACTTGCCACTTTTGTGTTTTGACTCTGGAAAACTTTAATATCGGGAAAGTCTGTCATGAAAATAGTGACTTAAACATCTCATTTATCCTTGCTCTTAATTGCTGTTCAAACTAAAGTCTCTCAAAGCTAGAATGGCAATAGCTTTACTAGCTACCTTCATATTAGTTGTATATCCCAGTTACATTTAACTGATTTCTTGTGTTCAACTGTTCCTCTTCACTCTTCCAACAAAAAACAACGTGCAATATAATTTTTCCTTTGCATCCAGCAATGCATACATCTAAATGTCTTGAAAAGTCTCCTATTTCCTTTAGCCAAACTCCAAATTCGAGTTGACCTCAATTGATACATTATTGAAAACAACAATTCCATTTATTGTATAAAATCTGTGTAAGAACCAACATTATAATGTATCTTAAGAACCTGACATGGTGTACACATTCACTAAATATGCCCTTTAAAACAGAATTCATCTTTTCTCCAAACTTTATCTCATGCTAGTGAAGGAAAACAGCTCAATATCTTTATTTTTTCCTGTCAAATGTTACTATTATCATGTTTGAAGCTTTTGATTAAGTGGGCATTGTAAGAAACCCTTTTCTATTTTCTTTCATGTTATTCTTGACAAGCCTGAATCAGCCATTCCGGCTGGTATTACAGGCTCATGTTCTTGGGCACATTCATTTATCATGAAATAAGTCACTTTGCTGCTTTTGTTTCCACTTTAGGCACCCCCAGAAACATTACAGGAATGCAGGGTTGCAGCAAATAAATTCTCAGGCCGTGTCTGCACTGTGTCTCCACGGTCAATCTGTCCTATACAGCATTGTGTTTGAACAATAGAAAGTAATGGCTAAGGATAAAAGAATGAGTTCAGATAAAACAGAATTTTCCAGCACCCTGAATATTCATCCCACATTTAATCTGAAGCCAAATATTCTAATATAATTTTATTTTTTATGGCCTTCAGTCTTCTCCGCTAATAGTGAAGTTTTTGTACCTGTTACTTCTCCAGGTTTTGTTTGTTTGCTTTTATTCTTTCCTTAATTTTAGATTCTAAACCCCTGGGTGTTTTGTATATAAAAGCGATTCTCAGTTTTCTGTTTTTTTTTTTTTAACCATTCATGGTTTGGTTAAGAAGAAAGAAGATTCTACAAAATATATTTGCTTGAAAGGAGAATCTTCATAGCATTAAATTAAAACCATAATGAAAACAAAGTTATTAGTGTACTAATTGTGAAAACACCAGCACTTTTATTGATGAGAACATACAAGTTACCTTCAAAACATTCACGGAAACTGCATAGTCTAAAAACTGCATGGATTTCAAAGTGGTTTTCACAAAAAGTAAATTCATCTTTTAATCGATCATTTCCATGAACTTTTTAAAGTCTTCTTGACTTATACAATTACACCAAAAGGAAACAGAAATTATGTGCAAGTTCTGACTCAGCTGCCTTGGTTTTCGGTGGTAACAAAAGACCTTTTATCTGGACAGAAGAAAAGTGTTCAGAGCAAAATGTAGAAGCTGTTTTAAATGTTTAAGGGGACAACACAATGCTTTCACATCACATTTGTACTTGGAAGTCTAGCAGAAAATGGATCTTCTTAATGTAATATGTGGGACAAGGACATTGGGTGCCAGCCCTACCTCCACTGGCCCACACTGTCAGTGAAACCCTGGCTCAGGAGCACCTGGATGTGGGCAGTGTGAGCAGAAGCACAGAGAACAGTGGTGTCTCCACTGTGGTCTCCTCCATTGCCTGACCAAGTCCTGGAGGGTGGTCTTTCTATCAGTCTTTGGAAGGGCTTCTGTGGGTAATTTCCTTAGTCACTTGTCTGGAAGGGAGTCAAATTCTACCTGGAAATGAGCCTGATAGAGCCTCTGAATACCTGAGTTCACATCTTTGCATGTCCTCCGTGCAGGGGGAAGGAGGGAACCTGCTTTTTCTGTGTCTACGTTTACGTGTTGGGGAGGAGGAATGTGCCAATGTTCAAGAACAAATTTCTTCCCACTCAGTTCATTTCCTGCACTTAATGGATAATCAAGTCAAATTTAAGAACAAAATTGATGAGACTTCCCTCACAATTGTTGACATTTCCTTCTAAGTCTGGTAGAAGTGAGAATGTGTATTTTAAATTCTGAAAGGCACACTTTATTTACCCATAGGGAATAATGCATTTTATTCTATTTTCTTATTCTGTATGTATTTGGAAAAGGACTATTTGAAAGTTCTTTCATATCCATACAAATAATGGAGCTAGAGAGCACTTGTTGAAAAATGTACGGGCATAATATAGCTTCAAAAGAGTGACGCAATTCTCGTTTTTACAGAATATTACAAGGGGATTCAGAGAAGTATAGAGTTGTCTGAAAAGGAATCAAATGATTCTGATTTTTTTTAAAGCTCAATTTCTTGTCACTGGGGATATGCAGTAAGCCAACAGCCATGATTGCTGATACCACTGAACAGATTCCTACAGTGAGTGGGTACCTAATCAAGATGACACTGGAGAGCTCTGAAATCTATGATTGCCTTAAAAATATACCAAACTTGTCTAGCGGAAAGAATGGAAAGTGGCAGACACTGAGTTTACTTACTTGACATCAGTATTTAAATGATCTTTGTAAATATTTTGTTGATGATTAATACACTAACCCTGATTATTTCAGTTGGAAAATTAAACTCAAATCTGTAGTACAGGATTTTGTGAAATAAACACTTGGGAACTGTCATCTGGGTTACACAGCTGTAAAAAAGCAGGAAGCCAAATTTGGGTGACTTCATATAAAACTGAAATGACTTAGAACAATTTTCATAATGCTTATAAGTTTTATCACATAGACTAAAAACAAACAAACATCCTTTAACAATATTTAAGAAATAAACATTGTTGGGAAAAACCTAATACCAGCACAATTTGCTTTTACAGATTTCCCAGTGTACTTCATGTGTCGTGTGTAAGCATGTTGATGTTAATAGAGGAACTCTCCATGTAATCCTGATGTAAATATATTTAAGCAATAACATACCTGTTTAGAATCAATTTTGATTAGTGAGGCTGATGCACCTTCTGTCTTGATTGCTCTCTAATTTGGGGTAAGTCACTTTGGTGGCAGCATCAGCTCTTTCAGCCACCTGAGGACTACTTAGAGAATTAAATGATATCCTAGTAAATGAAGGAACTCACGCAACTTTCCGTGAAACTAATTTACGATTGAGAATTATGAGAAAGCACTTAAAACAGAATTATTATTTTTGGATGAAGTAATAGAGAACTCCAGTTTGAATGCTTCTAATAACATACAGTTTTTGTTTTCTAATTTTGTTACCTGTTGATTTAAATATTTTCCTAAAATGTTTTTCAGTAGGAACAGTCATTTGATTCTTTAAAAGGACTAGCTCGAACTATGCAGAAGTTTCCTAGTAATACATTTTTTTAAGAGGAATCATAATTAGTCATAAGAGGAAAGTCATTTTAGTGGAAAATAAAATTCAAAGAGGCTAAACATTAACCGTTGAAGTTGCTTTTTGCCCTTTGCAAATTCCTTCTCCATGATATCATTCTCCCTATATTTTTGAACGCATATTTCCAAAGAAATTACTTTTTGCTTAATATAAAACTGTAGGCAATTAGATGCAAAAGTCCAGGAAAGCAACACCATAGTTGCCAATGTATACATAAAGAAGAAAAACAGCCGGGAAGTTAAGGTCCTGACAGCTGTGCTAACCAGCACACGTGGCCAATGCTCACGAGGTGTGCAGACCCATGACAGTCTTAAGTCACTGAGGAACTCTGGGAGCCTATTCTAAATGAGAGCTGAGCTTGCCTTTCGTGGGAAAGGGGCGTAATTCCGAGATGCATTCCTGACTGCCCAGACTTAAAATATTCCTGAGAAAATGTTGACAACAATGCAAATGCTCTCATCAAGATGGTCAGAGATCAGTGGTGCATGCTGCTGCCTTAAGGCATTTCCTAGGCAGCTGAGTTCACCAGGGATGCTTGATGATCGCCCATTCCAGGGCTGGAGCAGCTTTTGTACTTTTCCCCCCAATGGATGTGTAAATTAATAACAAAGAACTTTAACATATAAACAAATGATAAATTACTCAGCAAGCAAAAAACATCCTCCGATTTTGCTCCTCGTGGCAGCTTGCCCAGACCACAACAACAAATCCTGAAAGCCAAAGTGTCATGCACTGGACAATGTGATGTTCTCCTAAATAAAGGTTCCTGTTATAATGTCTGCTTCTCACTTTCAAATGCTAAGTTTCAGTTCAATTTCTGAAGTCAAATCCTAGCTTGTAGTTACATAGCTAGTATTCTAGACTTCTTTTTTCTTCCTAATATTTACTTATTTTATTTGAGAGAGAGAGAGAGAGAGAGAGAGAGGAAAAAGAAGAAGAAGGAGGAGGAGGAGCAGGAGGAGGAGGAGGAGGAGAGCTTCCATCTGCTGGCCACAATGGTGGGGGCTGGCTCAGGCCAAAACCAAGAGACAGGATCTTCATTGGAGTCTCCCACATGCACAGCAAGGGGTCAAGCACTGGGGTCATCCTCTGCTGTTTTCTCTGGCATATTAGCAAGAAGTTGAATGGGAAGTGGAGCAGATGGGCCTTGTACCATTGGCCATATAGACTTTACCCACTACACCACAAAGCTGGCCTCCATAACAAGTGTTCTTGTCCTCCATGTCCTGTTCTACCAAATGGAAATGATACACAGTATATTGTGATACTCCAAGGAAGAGTAAGTAGGCAAATAAAAGCTATTACGCACAAGGCCTGCTTAGGTAATGTACATAATCCAAAATCACAGACACGGTGCTTGCCACCATTATTTTATTTTGGTCAGTAGATTTCTAAGTATTCTAAACACAAGATTCTCTTAGAGTTCTGTTTAAGGACACACATGGGGTGATTGCGTGGATATAATATAGGTTGAGGATTATGTAATAAGAGCTGAAAATAATCTCCATAGAATACTTTCTTACCCTACTGTGGTCATCCAGTTTTTGCCTATAATACAGATATAAAAAGCTCTGTTGCCTGCTGTTTCTCTTGATTTTATGAAAAAATGACTATTGTGAGTTTCTGTTGTGTGTCAGAAAGGCGTGGAGGCTAGATACCTGAAGAAAGTAAACACAATTCCCTCCCCCATAGGGATCAGGAAACATGGAGGCAACAAGGACACTCTTGGCTTATGTGTGTGTTTTATCTATTTAAGGGATGGTGAGGGAATTATGTGTGTGCTGGAAACATACTCTTCCCTTTTCTGAAAATTACAGTAAAAATTACGATAAAAAAGAAAGATACCCAAGTGTGAACTAAAGCTATGTAATTTTATAACACACACCAAGAAAATTTCCAGACTAGAGTCTCTCTCTCTCTCTCTCTCTCTCTCTATATATATATATATATATATATATGTAAAATTTCCATTACCCAGGTAAATCACTTTTCTTTTCTCCTTCCTTCCTTCCTTCCTTCCTTCCTCCCTCCCTCCCTCCCTCCTTCCCTCCTTCCCTCCTCTCCTCTTCCTTCCTTCTTTACTTCTTTCAAAGACATAGCTTGGCATATTCAACTGGCTTGGTTTACACACCATCTGTAAATTTGTATTCATATGTGAGTTCAGATTGTGTGTTATGGTAGAGAAATAATGGAATAAATTAGTGTAGAAAGATAAGAAATAGCTAGGCCAAAGCTGAAAGGAAAAGGAACATGGCAACTGGTGGTGTTGCTAGGAAGTGATTCTCCAACACAGAGAAATCTGACTTTTTGTGAGCGACTTACTAGTCCAGGGAAGATGAAATGGAAATGGAATAGAAGACCTTACTCAAATTCAACAGAAAACTTAGGGACCTCCTTTCACATCACTTTGACTCAGAAATAAACCAGGGATTTGCATCCCAGGTGAATGTTGCCCTGGAAAGTTTAAGGCCCCTCAAACCATGAATCTTGTACAGAGTGGTCTCAGGCAGATGATATTCCCTACCAGAATGGAACAGGGACAAAGAAAGTTAACCTCTGGAATAAGGCGACTTCAGCATAAGCTTTGGGTTATCCAACTCAGTTTTTAAACATGATATGCAAGGTCCAGTACAGATTAACCAAGCATGGGTGTAGGAGGAGAGGATTTCTTTGTAAATGAGAATCAATAAAAATAACTTACAGGATCTAAAGATATTGGCATTAGCAGACACAGTCTAGGAAATCATGTGTTTATCATATTTTAGGGGAAAAAGAACTATATGAAGGAAACAAGGAACCACTTAAAGGTGATCTAAAATATTTGACACAGATCAAAGGGAATGCCTAGAAATGAAATCTAAATACCTGAACCAAAAAGGCCAACGGATAAAATCACCATAAGGTGGAAATAGTTGGAGATAAAGTTAGTGAGTTACAAAAGATCAGAAGGGATCATGTAAAACACAGCAGACACATTAAGAGACATGGAAGAGAGTGAGAAGTTACAATGCATATTGAGAGTCCTTGAAGAAAAGAAGAGATAACAGATTGGGATACAATTTGAAGAAATAATCTTAGAAATTTCGCAGAACTGATGAAGATGCAAATAATTGGATTCAAGAATTGCAATGAATTCCAGGTGTTATATATATGCAAATATATTTTGGTTACGGAGAGACTGAAAACATGAAAATCAACCAAACATCTTTGACATAATCAGGAAAAAAAAAGATTATGAGAAATTAACCTAAAAGTAGAAACAGTTAAATTGGTAATGATTTTTTATTTAAAATTATTTATTTTATTGGTAAAACAGAGAAAGAAATAAACACAGAGAGATCTCCCATCTGATGGTTAACTCTGCAAATACCTATCACAGCCAGAGTAAACCAAGCCAAAGCCAAGAGCCCAGAACTCAACCCAGGTCTTCCATATGGATGGCAGTGACCCAACCATTTGAGCCATCACCTGTTGCCGCCAAGCATGTGTTTTAGCAGGAAGCTAGAACTGAGAGTGGAGCCAAGACTTGGATCCAGGTAATCCTATATGGGATGTGGGTGTTAAAAGGAACATCTTAACTGCTACACCAAATCCCTGTTCCTTGTAGTTGATTTCTTTTTTTTAAGATTTATTTTATTTATTGGAAAGACAGAGTTACAGATAGAGATAGAGCCAGAGAGAGAGGTCTTTCATTTGCTGGTTCACACCCTAGGTGGCCACAACAGCCAGAGCTGAGCTAATCTGAAACAAGGAGCCAGGAACTTCTTATGGGTCTCCCAAGTGGGTGCAGGGACCCAAACATTTGGGCTATCTTCCACTGCCTTCCCAGGCCATAGCAGAAAGCTGGATTGGAAGTGGAGCAGCTGGGACTCAAACTGGTGTCCATATGGGATGCCAGCTCCACAGGTGGAGGATTAACCTGCTGCCCCACAGCACGGGCCCCCCTTGTAGTTGATTTCTTAACAAAATAAATGTAAGCTAAAGAAGAATAGGATGATACATTCATTAGCTAAGATATAGTAAAGGAGACCCCAGAATTCTGCAAAAAGTGAACTTTCCTCTTAAGCATTAAAACACATTAGATACTATTCAACAGGAAAACATTGAGAGAATTTGCTAGTAGCTTGTCCAAATTATAAGTAATTTTAAGCAGAAGAAAGTTAACAATAATGGAAGGTCTGAGTTGGAGAACCAAGAATGCGAAAAGATATTGGAGCAAATATGCTGGTATGTCTAAATAACCTTTGTAAAATCAGAGGTAATTCTTCATGGGGAGAATAAAAATGAGCAAAATGCTGAGCTAAAATACCTCCCCCACTTGTGCATGTAATTCACGTGAAAACTGAAACTAAGGAAAAGGATTTTAATGAGATTGCATTGTTCAAGAGGAGTGTAAAATATTTATTTCAGACTTAGATAATGTTTCTAAGTAAAATACAGAAATATTAAATGTAATGCCCACATAAAATCGGGAATATATTCTTGAGACAAAAAATTCTTGAGACAGGAGTGGTAGAAGTAGGCCAACTCATGGGCAGGCAGAAAAAGCAGAGAGCAAAGGTGAAGTTTGCAGTCCACAGGCGGAGACCAGGAAAGGAGAACCAAGGGAGGAAGCATCATTGCAGCTCCAGGTGCTTCTCAGTCTCTCACCTTTAGGGAGGACTCAGTCTCTTGTTTTACGGAGCACATAACTAAGTCAGGCCCAAGAAGAGTAATAGTTCATTGGACAGATTCAGAGTCAACTGATTCAGGACCGAGCCTATCTGCGAATCCCTTTGCAGTTTAGGCTAGAGTTGGACTGAACACCCAGAAGGAACCTGGTTCAGGAAATGTGTGAGAAAGGCCATCCTGGGGATTGTCGTTCAGTAGAACCATTGTTAACACATAAAAAATGCATAATAATAGCCATTTCAAGAAAGTATACACTAAGAGCAAATAAGCTAGAGACTATAGAAAGAAGAAAAAAAGCAATGAGTAAAATTTTATGAGATTGAAAACAAATTAGAAAGGGTCAATAAAACCAAAAGATTTCTTCTTTGAAAAGTCCACTCACTGGCAAAAGAAGGGTGAGTTAGAACAGAGAGTATGGGAGAGAGGGGGGGGGGATTTGAAAGTGAAAATGATACCATAAAGTTGTAAAAAGAAAATAGAGAATGTAAAAACACCTATGCCAAGAAATTAAAAACTGATATTGAACTGACAGATTTCCAAATACATATTACTCAAGACAGATTGGAAACCTGTACTGTACATGGTCCATTCAAAAATGGAAGGAGTAGTCAAAAGTCTTCTGTGGCAGAAAAAACCAGCATCCACATGTAGCTTCTATGAAGACTTGTATCAAGCAACACGCATATATTACACACACACACATATGTATGTGTGTGTGTATATATATATATATATATATATATATATATGAAATTTCAATTTCAAACATACACTAAGAAATGCAGAGCTCATGTCACTATTGAGACCTGGCAAAACTAGGTTCCAACTCATAATGTGACAAGCGAATAAAGGAAAATTAGGGCCAATGCTAGTCACATCAAATATACAAAAATTATAAAGCAAAAATTAGCAAATTAAACCAACCACACATTATGAAAAGGATTATACCTCTTAACAATATTGTGTTATCCCAAGAATACATAGTATATTTAAGCAATGTTCTTCACCACATTAATATAATAATGATGAAAATTATGCACATTTTAGTAGATGCAGAAAAATAGAAAACTTGCTATCTATTTATCTTTTTTAAAGAAAGGCCTGTAATGAACAAGAAACATGAGAATTTCTACTCTGTCTTTCTCTCTGTATATATATATGTATATATATATATGCACACACACATAATATACATATATATATGAAGAAGTGAAAACTGTCTTTGTTTACAAAGTACATATTTTGTTGGTAGGAAATGCAAATAGATTTTTACCTACTTTATGAAGAATAAACTAAAGGTTTTCACAAAGAAGAGAAAGAAAATTAGACAAGTAAATGCAAAATCATTATGGAAGATAGAATACAAAGCATTACGAGAGAATACTGAAATTTCTAAAGCTTCATAAGTAAAACACTGATGCTGAAGTAGACATTTGAAGAAAACTGAAGAGATTCTTATGTACAAATCAGACGCATACTTCAATACGTAAAGGTATTTATTATATATCATTTAGTCATACTTTAAGATACTAAAGAGGTTCCAAAAATCTAGTAAGAGAATAACCATCCACGGATGAAGAATGTGACAAAATTTCCAGAAAATTCTTTCAAGTGCATGCAGGCATGCTCAAGCTGTCACACAATGCAAGAAAGTGAAAGTAGTTTGCCTTTTAGACTGGTAAAAACTGAAGCCTTTAGTCTTACATCGTGTTCTGATATTGTGGGAAAACAGGCTCCCACACAATTTGGTTTCGCTTTTTGGACAGTGGATATTGGAGAATATCTATTAAATTTAAAATACATATGTTTTGCCTACCAATTCTACTATTTAGTGTATAATCCCCATATGATGGTACTTCAAAAAGTTTTTGGAAAGGTAAAATAACAGATAAATTTATTTTGATGCAAAATGTCATTTATTTATTTAAGAGACATAGTGATGAGAGAAAGAGACAGGGAGAGGAAGAGGAAGAGGAAAAGAGAGAGAGAGAGAGAGAGACTCTCATCCACTGGTTCACTTCCCAGATGCCTGGACGATCAGGGTCAGGCCAAGACCAAGTCTAGGAGCTGGAAACTCATCAAGGTCTCCTACACGTGTGGCAGGAATGCGGTTGCTGGAGCCTGTACCTCCTGCTTCCCAGGGTCCACATTGCTAGCAAGCTGGAGTCAGGAAGTGCAAACAGGAATGGAACTCAGGCACCGTGATATGTGTCCCAGGTATCTTAATCAGTGTCATAACTGCTAGGTTTTGTGTTTGCGTATGATCCAAAAGAAATTTGAAATCCATATTAGTTTTTTTCATAACACCATGCACTTTTTGAAGACCTTTCATATGTATGTCCCTACACGAGGAATCAGAAGCAGAAAGAATAGTTTGCTGCTGTCCATGTTGGACTGTGAAAAGAATAGACATGGAGCCTGTGCCAATATACAGGTGACTGGGTACTCATAGTGAGACATCTTTCCAGTGAAAGTCATCCTTGAAAAGGAACAAGGCAGCTCTTCTGATCCTATAGGGAGTTTTATTTCAGACCTAATTTTCCTGAGCTCACTGCCATTCATGTGGGGAAAACATATGTGTACACACGCATAGTTCTGTGTATATAAATTTTGCAGTTATCTCCAGAGAGATATTAAAGAAAATCATTGTTCATAGGAAGGGAAACCAGGTGCCGGGGAACTGCAACCGAGGGAGGCAGAGCTGACCCTTTGTCTACCCCTGGTACTTTTTAAATCTTGCCTTCTCTGTGTTATTATTCACACAATAAATGTATTCTTATAGCTGGTGTGCTTTTATATTTTACTTGAAAACATAGTTAAAATAAAAATATCCCCATCATTATGAACCACACACATTGGTGAGCCTGCTTGGGATATACCCCCCTTTTGAGAGGTGAATATGTTAAAGTTCTGAGAGCTTAGTCACTTTCCCCAGGCCATTCAAATATGAGCAGAGAGAAATTTTAAACACGGATCTCACTGCACAATTCACCCTTTTAGCTATATTATTTAATGCCTCCATATAATATTTGTGATTCTACATATTTAGTGCCACAAGAACGGTGTTGTTCTAGCCTGGTTATCAGTGCGGCCACAATTCCTGTGCTGAGACCTAAGCCCCAAGGTGATCGTACAAGGAGATGAGGCCCATGGTAACTGATTAGGCCATGGGGGCAGAATACCCTCATCACTTTCCGTCCCTTTCCCCCAAGTAAAGACTCAGCAAGAAGACAGGCTATGAACCAACCAGGACGAGTGGGCCCTTGTCTCACACCACATCAGATTGTACCTTCATCTTGTACCTCCTAGTCTCCAGAATATTGAGAAAAAGATTTTTTTCTGTTATTAAGCCTCGAAGACTATGGTAATCTGTTATAGCACTGCATGTGTACTAAGATGTGGCAATAACAAAAATTCAACAAAGGAGAGTTAGAGTCAAAAGCTTTACTGAAGTTTGACATGGAAGCTGACATTGTGGTCTCAGGGGTGAAGCTGCCACTTCTCACAGGGCATCCCCTACTGGAGTGCTGGTTCAAGGCCTAGCTCGGCTTTCAATGCAGCTCCAGGTAATGCACCTGGGAGGTGGCAAATGACAGCCCAAACACGTGGGCCTTGGCCACCCACATAGAAAACCCAGATGGAGTTCCTGGCTCCTAGCATCGGCCTGGCCTAAACCTAGCTGTTGCAGCCATTTGATAATTGAACCAGATGGGAGATATCTCTCTATTTCTCTCTCTTTCTGTCTCCTCTCTCTCTCTCTCTTCTCTGTGTAACTCTTTCAAATTAAAAAAAAAATGTTCTTCAACACGAATACCTGCAAGTATCTTGACAGCTGTGCCCTCTTGAAATTCATAGATTGAACCCTAATTCCAATTATGATGGTTACCAAGCGGTGGGGCCTCTGGGAGGTAGTTAAGATCATGAGGATGGCGCTCTCGTGAATAGGATTAGTGGCCTTACAAGGAATTAAGAAGACCAGAGTTCCTTCTACAGCAGCTGAGGTTACAGTGAGAAGGTCAGACTCCACCAGACGTCACATCTGCTAGTGCCTTCATCTTGGACTTCCTGGGCTACAGGATGGGGAGAAAGAAATATGTGTTGCTTACAAGGCTGGTACATTTTCTTTCTTTCTTTTTGTAAAGGCCTATTTATTTGTTTGAAAGAGTTACAGAGAGAGAGGTTGAGAGAGGCACAGAGAAAGAGAGAGACAGAGACAAAGAGAGAGAGAGAGAGAGAGGGAGAGAGACAGAGATCTTCCATCTGCTGGTTCACTCCCCAAATGGCTGTAACAACTAGGGTTGGGTAGGCTAAAGCCAGGAGCCAGGTACTTCAGCCCATCTCCCATGCGCTGGGGCCGTCTTCCACTGCTTTCCAAGGCCATTAGCTGGGAGCTGGGTCAGAAGTGGAGCAGCCGGGACATGAGCTGGTGCCCATATAGGATGCTGGTGCTGCCAGCCACAGCTTTACCCGCTACGCCACAGTCACAGCCCCACATGGTACATTCTCATAGCAGCCCAAAAGGACTAAGACAATCCTCAAACCCAAAACGGTATCTAGTACCTGGCACAGGCTTGATACACAGTTTTTGACTATGTGTGTAAAGGAAAAGATGGATTTATACCACCTTGGAAGGTCTTGTATACAATTGATTGCATTCTCTTTAGAATTAGTTTTCTGTAGGGCCTTGAAGCAATCTCTGATCTAGCAATATTTTTTTCAAACTTACGAAAATATGCTACATGTTGCAGTTATTTGAACATATAAGTCCCCAAATTAAAAAGAAATTGGCATTCACTCATCATCCATATAAATGAGTGAAATACATCCATCTCAAACTATAGAGGAATGTTTAGCTGTTTTCAATCCTGTATTTGTAAATACAAGATGAGATCGTTGAGCTTTTTATCCAGCTCTTATTAAGGAAATCATCTCTGATTTGTGTCACGAAGGTGTGGCAACATGATATTACTTTCAGAAGCCTTCAAAGCAGAATAACATGTCACAGGTCCAAATGCAGCTCCTAGTGCCAAGAACATAGCTAATATACATGGGAATCACTCCAAGAAGCCCATATGGCAATGTGAGTCGAACATCTTTTACAGCAGCAATTCCATTCGAACCCTGGTTCTCTCCCTTAAATAGCACCTCTTATTTCCTGTAGTCACACTGGTGGTATAGTCCTCACTCTTGCCAAAGCCCCTGTCTGGGATATGTATCTCCAGGAACCCAAGTGTGAAACCTTTCTTTTCACCAGTTTGCTCTGCCAGAATCCATCTCGATGCACCTTAAATTATACGAGATCAAAGGCTGCAAATTATCTGCCATCAAAAGTGGAGAGATAAAGTGAATAGCCACCACATTAGGGGTGTGCAATGGATTTCAAGCACTTGATGTTTGAGGGAAGCATTATTCGGTGTCTCTGCAGTGCGGTGTGGCTTGCTTCCTCGGAGCAGTTGATAGATGGATTGCAATAGCCTGGCGGCGAATGTGAAGTGGCATATTCAGCATGTGTCCTGGATGCTTGTGTGTTCTCTGATTCTTGCCGGGCTCGGTCTAATTGGAAATAGGGTTGACGTGGTGAGAGCAGCGAAGCAACGGCAGGGCAGCTCTGTAAAAGCAAAGGCCGCCACTGGCACGCCACTTCTTTTTAATGGATTTCTGCACATTTGGAAAGTTTTCTAATTTCTCCTCAAAAAATAAACCCATAAATGTCAGGAAGAATATTTTTTTCTTCCTAATGGAGTTTGCTTGCCAAACTGACTTTGTTGTACTGTCTGTAGGTGGGCCAGGGTAAAGGCCAGAGGAATTGAAAGAATTTTCTGAAATAGGCTCCTTTATAAAAGGAGTATTTTCTTAAATAAAATATTAACAAGCCACTGCGTACCCAGGTTTCAAATTGGCAAACAGATGATGCTATCATCAAGCATATTTAAAAATGAATCTTTGGTGGAATTCTCTGTAATGCATAAATCTAAATAATCCATCACTCATTCTCAAATGGACATGGAGACTGCAAAGTTAACAATTTGTGCTGTTGCCAAAATTAAAATTGTCTGGTGGAACTCAGCTGTTATATGGCTTTGGTATTTTCTGCAGTCTTAATTTTTTTCCTAATTATTATGTTAGCTTAAAAATGTTAACCTTTAGGAATATTTTATATGTCCATGTGCTGTTTTTAAACACAATTACACAATTGGTTTTACCTTCATGGTTTCACAGTGTGTAACTAAAACTATGATACTTTTACCTGGTATAATTAGACAGTTTTACTTCAAAAGGTTTTATTTATTTTTTATCTATATAAAAGGAAGTGTGGAAGAGAGAAAGAGAGAGAGAAGCACCCAACTGATGGTTCACTCCCAAATGCCCACTGTAGTTGGCGATGGGTTGGGTGCAGCCAGCAGCAAGCAGTTGAGTCTGGTCTCCCATGTGGACAGCAGGGAGCCAAGTCCTTGAGCCATCGTATGCTGTCTTTCAGAGCGCACGTTAGCAGGGAGGTGGAGAAGTGGAAGTGAGACTGGAACCCAGACTCTCCAATATGGGATGTGGGCATCCATGCTGCAACAATGCTTGATTCTAGCATGGAAATTTAAAAAAATTCTCTTGAAAATAATTTTTATTAACTTATACTCTGAGTAGAGAAAAATATTATATTAGTTTTAATACTCTTATTTGTAAAAACATTAATTAACTTACCTAGAATTTCTTAGGAGGCTACATATGTTCTGAATGCTATTTTGGAAATATATACCTAATAAACATACCAATTTTTCATATAGTTTAATCATTTTTAACTTTAAGAACAATGAAAAATTGCTCACTTTGTTAGAAAAAAGTTACTCCCAATATACAATAACTTCATTGTGCATAAGGAATTAAATTTAGGATGGCATGGATCAGACTGATTTGTGGTTCCAGCACCATGTGACATATGCTCTGGGGTGTGTGGACAAAAGGCTAGAGGAACTCCAGAGATACCCACCAAGGAAGGCTAGAAAAAGCTTCAAGGAAGATAGGATTTTTGAATCTGGGTCTTGAAATCCTTTCTTCACAAAGAAATGGCTTGAGAAGAGGCATAGAAGTTTATTTGGGTTTGATTGATCTTGACACTGAAGGCGGGGTAGAAGTTCAGTGTGTTCTATGAATGGACCCCATGAAGTGGTTAGAAACACATGCTGAAGGTTTGTCAAGCTTTGCTTTCTTTCTTTCTTTTTTTCAATTATGGTGGCACGCTGGTATAGTTAACACAAAGTTGGCATGGACCAGGCCCAGAATCCAGCCAGCTTTTGGCTGCTTTTCTACTAGCAGTGTAACACTTACCTAGGTACAAGGCAACCTAGGCAGCTGCCTACAGCTGGGGCTCAGGCTTTACTTTCTAATCCAGAGGGCAGGCAGGGTCAACCAATGTTAGCTGAAATGAGTGATCTCACTCCGGCTTAGAAAGCTGTCTCCTGATGGTGAAAGAGCAGACTGCAGTTAGGAGAGGTCAGAAGACAGCACTTCTGGTCATTGTGAAAAATGACCTGAGATTAAGGAGAAGGGAAAGGAGAGAGAGAGAGAGAGAGAGAGAGAGCGAGAGCGAGCAGGATATGTGGGCCAACTGGATCTCTGGGATGCTATACAAGTAAAAGGTAGGGGGTGTCATCCTGGCAAAGACAATTTGGAAGACAATTTAGATAGAATGGATCAAACTAATTCCATGCTGTGTTGTGGGTAAACCCACTACACAGTGGATGTGTGGGCCCTTGATACCCACATGGGAGGCACGGAAGAAGCTCCTGGATCCTGGCTTTGGCCTAGCTCAACACTGGCCATTGTGGCAATCTGGAGAGTGACCCAGTGGATAGTAGATCTCTCTCTCTCTTTCCCATATGCAGTGCCGGCATCCCATATGGGTGCAGGTTCGTGTCCTGGCTGCTCCACTTCTGATCCAATTTTCTGCTATGGCCTGGGAAAGCCATAGAGTATGGTCCACGTCCTTGGGCCCCTGAATCCTCATGGAAGACCCGGAAGAAGCTCCTGGCTCCTGGCTTCAGATCTGGGGAGTGAACTAGAGGATGGAAGACCTTTCTCTTTCTGTCTTTCCTCTGCATAACTCTGACTTTCAAATAAATAAATAAATCTTTAAAAAAATTAAATCCACCCGAAAATTGCTCATATGAAAGTTCAATTAAACAATTGCTCTTGAAGAAACTAAGATGTTTAAAGACCAAAGATAAAAGCTGAAAGCCATTATACTTTGGCTTCTCCCTATAGAAACTGGTTTAAGTAATAAAAAAAAAAAAAAACAGAATAGGCCCCACTACATTTATGAAACTATCCAAGAGATTGTTTGGCTTACTTTGTGTGATTTATCCCGCAGATATTCCTATAGACTCCAGTACACGTGCATCAGTTATTTTTTGTTCATTTTTTGGTAGCACTGCAAGGACTTTTCTTTCCTGAAGGGACAAAGCATTGGGCAGAGATGAAGACAGGACCCCAGAAAGGCTGGAAACAGAAACCCCCGAGTGGACAGAGGAAGTGTCCGGAGACCAGAGGGGCAGGGCCATGCACGTGCAGCAAAGGCTGTTCCCAGGCTGTCGGGAGACAGGGAGCTGTGAGGGGGGAGGCACTCCGAGCCATGGTCCAGAGGACGACCACTGGAATGGCACTAGAAAAATACTGGCTGCAGAGCTGGGGCTGCCCTCTGCCCCAAGGGAGGTCACAGAAGACAAGGAGGGAAGTGACAAGTGCATTGCTGTAACTCTGCAGTTTTATCATAAAAAAACAACTCTTAAGCTGAGAGTGGGAGGGAGCTGCTGTCTTCCTGGGAAATGTACTCCGCCTAATTATCTTTCCACAAGGCATCACACCGGAGCCTACATGGAGCTGGTAAGTCATCCTTGCCTTGTCTTGCCTCCTCCAGGGCGTGATCCAAAACAGGGCGGGATTTTCAGTTCATTTCCTAAAATCTCCAGAGGTATTTGGACACTGGAATGTGAAGGAGCCATTCATCCAAGGGAATTAGAGCCAGAGGCTGAGGCTGACCCTCCCCAGGGCCTCAAGGACTCAAGTTCTGGGCTTCCACCTGGTAGAGCAGAAAGCGCGGCTTTGCCGCATCATGGGTCACTTTTTCTCAGCCCCGCAAGACTTCTCGTGTTTTTCTTGTTTATCAGAAGTGGGAGCTACATTTCCTACAGGAGAGCTCTTACTTTATGGTTCTTAAGTGTGTTAAACCTGCGTGTTTCTTCTGGAGTTTCCCCCGTTCTTCCTGTCTCTGTGTGGCTCTGAGTTGCTTCCCACAGCCATTGTGTCAGTGATCCTGACCCAGTTCAAAAACACAAGAAAAAACTGTTGGGAAAATGGCACAGTTTTATTTATGGCACGATCTACACCCTGACACCATCCTAGGCTGTAGCCCCGGCTGCCATTGTTGGATGCCAGGTGGCCACATGGCCCAACCACTGGTGTCAAGCTCCACCCTCATCCTAATCGGATTCACTGCTCCTGCTTCCCTGCCCGCCCTCCGGCACAGTTTTAAAAGGACCTGTTCCCAAACACGTGGCTCTCTCACTCTCTCTGCACTCTCTGCTCTCCTCTCCTCTCCTCTTCTCTCCTCTCCTCTCCTCTCCTCTCTCTCTGCTCTCTCTCTTCTCTCCTTGCTAGCTCCTCTCCTCTCTCTCTCTCTCTTACGCTCCTTTTCTCCCTCTTTCTCCTTCTTTGCCCCTTCCCTCCAGCCTGCTGGGTTTTCCCAATAAACCCTTTCCCTTACTCCAGTGTTTGGTGCGTTTTGTGACGGCCTAACAAAAACCAAATCACTGACCAGACTTTCCAAACGCTAAGACACCAGATCTCTTCTTTGACCTTTAGTGAATATAAATTGTTTAAATTAAACATGATTTATTTTCTGCTTCATAGTTTATTTGCCCAATAATTTGGCTCTGTAGGGCAGGGTAGTTATAAGGCTGTGTGATCAACGCTGTGTTTCTCTGTGTTTCCTTTGCTTTGTGAACTTGAAGATATTTATTTATTTATTTCCCCATAAATCCCACTTTGCTTTAGTCCAACCAGGCTGATCCACAAAAGATTGTATGTGAGGCATTCTGATGGGCTCTGTAGTAAAATTTAACTTTATAGCAGTTGCCTTTAAAAACCAACCAAAGCCATTCATAACTGCTGGAGAAATCATCCCCTCTCAAGATTTTACAGGAAGTTACAGGAAATTCAGTTTCTGACTCAGCCTCGTGCTGAGACATTGTCCTTAGCTTCACTCGGTAGGATCCGAACCTCTGTCGCCCACAGTTAGTGCCTAGGAAACACTGATTTTTCCCAGTTCTCCATTCGCTCTCCCAGCACATTTCCCCATGGTATAGATATACTGTAGTGCTATTCAGACATTCCACTTCCAGGATTTCTTTCTTCTAGGATTATTTTCTTGACCTGCATTGAACTCAACTACAGTGATTCATAGAGCCCCATTAACCATGTTGTCACGTGTTTACTCTTTTATCTTGAATTTATTGTTTCTGTGTTGGAAGCAGGAAAAGGACCCAATGTTCAGTTTGAAAAGCAGTTTGAATCTCCTTGTCAATGTTTAGACTGTTTCTCCACTGCTATTTAACAATCTATGGTGGACATATCGTGGTTTTAAGCAGTGACCCTTTGATCAGGTTTCTCAGTTTGGGATCAGGAATTGATAAGACTCAATTGGGGGGGGGGGCTGTCCTATGGTTCTCACTATATTTTTCCACAAATCTGACATCTCTCTCTCAAGCTCCTTTTAAAAACATGCTGTTTCTACTATATAGGGAGTGGCTGATGGTCTGTGAATCAACGATTTCCTCTGAGAGAAACTTTCATCTTCCACATTTTACAATTTCTCTCTCTCTCATTCATGTTTCCAACAACAATAAAAATATATTATCAAAAAGCCCTTTCTACCCTATTCTAAGTAGTACTTTAGTACTGGCCCATGATGGCCTGGAGAGCATTCTACCCTTTCATCTTTATTTTTTTCTTCAAAGCACTTACCTCCACCTGACGTGGATGGATGCATTTTTTAGTGTACTCTTCCCCAGTGAAACAGAAAACCCATGACAAAAGGGATGTGTTTCCTCATCTCTGAATCCTCATTGTAGAGTAGGTATTTAATAATCAAAATAAATAGATGATTGAAAAAAAATTTCAGGGATCCAGAGCAAACTTAGAAAGCTGATTAAATTAGTTATTTTAGGCAGGCCGATTGTATTCAATTACTGCTTGTAAAATTTAGCCTCACTGAGTATATTTTTAATGTCCTTTATTCATTTTTATTTATTTGAGAGGCAGAATGACAGAGAGCGAGAGTCAGAGAGAGAGATAGAAGAGACAGAGAGAGTAAGAGAAATCTTGCATCTGTTGTGTTTTACTCCCCAAACGCTGGCCAAGAACTAGGGCTGAGCCAGACAAAGCCAGGCACCCAGAATTCCATTCGAGTTTCCCACATGCATGGCAGGGGTCCAAGCAGTTGCGCAATCATCGGCTGCTTTCAAGGACGCATTAGCAGGGAGCTGGGTCAGAAGTGGATAGCCAGGGCTTGAACTGGTACTTGGGTGTGCAGCGCAGGCACCACAAGTGCTGCCTTCATCCACTCGCTGCAACACTTGCCCGTGTAGGTGCTACATTTCTAACATAAAGGTAGACTTCTCTGTGAATCAAATTGAGCTGCAGAGTGCACCTTGTGTATTCTCTTTCCACTTCTCTCATTTTGATTCCTCATCATGGTGTCCATTCCTGGCCACCTCAGTGGCTCAGTGCTGAATCTGGGACATGATCCCAGCCATACCCTCAGCATGCTTGGTTGGGTGGTTGGTTGTTTCTTGGTTGTCCACCTGGACCTCGATGTCCTTGGGCCGCTGACTGGTGTGGGGTATTTTTGTTTTCAGCAATTGATTCTGCAGGAAGCAACATCCCTCAGAGAAGTTTGGCAGGCTCTAGTTCTAGAACGACCCCAACTGGGTGGGCCAGACAGCTTGCCAAGAAGACCTGTCAAAGTGCTCCAGCCAAGAGCTGCTGAGCAGGCACTTCTGGGAACTTGGGTGTGGAAACATGTGTCTGACCAGTTTTACCACCTCAGTGTGGGTTTGAGTCTCCTAGTTGGACACAAAGTAAACAAAATAGAAACAACAAAAAAAGAAACAGAACATTTAATCAAGACATGTTAATAGTTGGTTGTCTTTAATAGTACCCACATCAACAATCCTCCTTTTTCATTTTCAAATTAGCTTTTGGTTATTTTGTAGACACAGACTCATAGCCATACATTAAAAGGAATGATAATTAGCCACGTGTTCTTCGTTATGGTGAGGACTTTGAAAGTCTTTCCATATAACCATTAGACAATTCAGCCACATGTAGGAAAAGGAACTACAGGATCCCAGATTTTTTTTAAGAGAAAACGAGCGGCAGGATTTTAAAGCATAAGCGTGAAATGCGAATGACTGCCAGTCTCAGTGAAGTGGCAAATTGCATGCTCTGTGCAAATATCTGAGATTTGTTTTCCTAGCACTTTTGATCTGGGGACACCTAACAGGGCTGGGTGGAAGATTTTTGCTGACTTGTTGCATCTAAGGATGAAAGGGAACCGTCTTTGCATGCACCCTGGGGTGGCTCGTCCTATAAATAGGAAACTTCCCAGTTAACCTTGCCTGTTGTCACACAGGGAGTTTTATTAAAAGTAAACAATGCGTGGCAGGGAGCAGAATGTGGGATTTCTGCTTAGATGCCCACAACTCCTTAAATACTTCATTAAAATGTGCAGGAGGACTCCTTCAGGGCTGTGAGTAAAAATAGCATTATAGAAACTGAGGTCTGTTATCATAGCTTAGTGATCTGCAGTGATTATGGAATAAACACGTTTATGTTTGAAAATATCCAGTGTGATAACATGAATTTATCGCTCCCATCCCATTTCTTTTATTTTGACACATATGGAAGATGCTGCTTTGTTTTGACACTCAGAGGAGATGCTCTTCTTATTAAAAATCACTGAACAGTAATGAGATTTTAAGGAACAATCTTACCAGATTTTTCTAACCTAACGAAATCTTATGCTGAAGGGTCTACAGTATTCTATAACAAATAATCTTAGGTGTGAGCATAATTTCCAATTGTCATGTTCATTGTTCAAAAGTGTTATGTTTGATCTTACCAGGATTTGACATAGGACGCCTCAGGTAGGTGTGGCGTAGTCACAAAGCACCCGAGGACACATCCATGCACCCAAGAGTGGGAGCTCAACCACAGCAGGGGCGGGGCTGGCGATTCTGTCTCCTCCATAACCCCCTCTGGAGAGCAAGGGCTTTGCCCCACTCCCCAGAACAAGCTGCCATTCTTCTCTCCTCGTGATTAGATCCAGTTCTCCACTAGGTAGGGCTCAGAGATGAGTTAAGAAGAAAGCTTGAGAAAGGCTGAAGAACAATCGGTTTCTGGAAGTCAGTGTTATTTGCAAGTGGGTGGTCCTGGGCCTGCCATTCCCTATCTTGAGGGACCCAAAGTTTCAGGAACAAATTGAGAGAGTGATTCAGAACTGCCAGAAAGGCCCTCCCAAAACTAAAAATTCATGCAACCCTCTGGATTTAGTTACTGTAATTTTACTTTAGTTCTTTGACAACTTCGTGCAAGTTGGTAACTTTTGTGTGACAGTTTTGGCACCTGTAAAATGGGTTAATGATAGTGTGTACCTCCTAGGATGATAAGGATTCAGTTAAAATACGTAAGAAGGATTCAGAGAGTGTTAGTCATTTTTCTTTTCTTGAGAAGATCAGAAACTGAAATGAATCTGGACTGTAGAGAGGGGAGCACCCTATGAAGACCACAGGCATATTGCCATTATTAGTCAACCTCAGATAAGAGAAAAAGTATTTTGCTCCTGACTGCAGTACTCTGATAACAGACTGAGTGGCATAAAAGGAAACTTTTTCTCCCACAGATCTGGAGATCTCAAGTCCAGGGCCAAGGTGCCCTTGGGGCTCGTGTCTGGTTTGGGTTTCTCTTGGCTTGCAGAGGAAAGACAACCTCACATGTTCTTTCTCCGATCTTCCTGGTTTCTCTTCCTCTTTTTGGAAGGACATCCCCTTATCACACTAGGATCCCACCCTTGTGATCTCATTTAACCTTAATTATCTCTGGAAAGGCCCTATTTCCCAACACGGTCACGCTGAGGACCAGAGGTTCAGCATGGGGATGTCTGGAGGCACACTCAGTCCACAACAGTGATGTCTCTGCAAACACAACATGTACTAATAGCTCCGCCTTTTCTTCCTTTGGTTTTCATTGCTTGTGGAGGGGTGGATATCTTCCTCATTTCAATGGAAACCAGAATAACAGATGACCAATGCATGGCTTTCTTTCTTTTTTTTTTTTTAAGATTTGTATTTATTTATTTGAAAGGCAGAGTTACAGAGAGTGGAGGCAGAAAGAGAGAGAGAGGTCTTCCATCCGCTGGTTCACTCCCCAGATGGCCGCAAAGGCTGGAGCTGTGCTGATCTGAAGCCAAGAGCCAGGAGCTTCTTTCAGGTCTCCCACGTGGGTGCGAGAGCCCAAGGGCTTGGGCCATCTTCCACTGCTTTCCAAGGTCACAGCAGAGAGCTGGATCAGAAGTGGAGCAGCAAGACTTGAACCAGGGCCCCTAGGGGATGCCGGCACTGCAGGCGGGTGCTTTATCAGTGACGCCACGGTGCTGGCCCCAATGCACACCTTTCCACATCTTTCCTTTTGAACTGGTAACTTGTTTGTGTAAGATGGAGTTTGATATCCTGTGATAATTTTTCTGGAAAGTAACTAATATTTTCAGTTGATTTCTCAGTAATGTGATTTTTAATAAGTTATTTTATAATTATCTGATAATAATCAGTCTAGACAATTTGGAAAACATAGATACATAGATAAAACATGCATGTCCTGCTCCCAGCAGCAGAAGTTATTTAGGGTTATTGTAATTTTATCCTTCATGGAAAATTAGGACTGTGGTCTTTGACTGAGGTGAAGGCCTTGAATGAATACAAGCTGTTGGGACAATGCAAGGCTTTGGTTTTGGGTGTGTTGACTTTAGGCTACCATTAAGACCCTCAGAGGGCAGGGAGATCAGTAGACACACAAAGACCCTCAATGGGCAGGGAGATCAGGAGACACACAAACCTCTGCACACCATCTACATGTGGCTGATACAGAAACCACGCATTCCGATGGCACTGCTGGAGCAGAGAACACATGTGAGGAGAGAGGTGCTCGATTCCCCCCCTGTGAGCTGGGCACACGATACTTAGAAGCACTTCATTTTATTTCAAAATCCAAACAAAAAGGATGAAATTTCAGGGCCAAAGAAAAAGTTTTCACTTTATTTCCAAGTCAGAATAAAATAAAATCCAATAAATGTTGCCTACAATAGATAAATGTAAAATGTTTAAGTGTTTTTTGAAATAATATTTAATACCGATATTGGTATGGTAGCAAAAGATGGCTAAAGTTCTTTACACCTAGAAAAGGTATGGGCTATAAAGGTAATCCTTGAAATGTTGGGAAGGAAATGCACACCTACACAAGTGTTTAAACATGCCCCTGGTGTCCTACATGCTTACTTGCTCCTGCTCCCTCCCCTGGAACATCAGCTGCGACATTTTTCTATAGCTCTTTCAGCTCTCAGAAGGCAACACAAGGAGGTCCCTCTGCTCTGAGATTGTTATTTTCCTATTATACCTCAATTACATTTATAAAGTTCTTTCTTTCATGCCAGCTAAATGCTTTTTGGAGTTATTAATTTTAATGTTTAATAACCCAGTTGCCATAGCAACAGTGACATCCCAGATGTTTTGTGGAAGCTTCTCCAAAGCACACACCTTTGTCAATATGTTATTTTGAACATTTCAAAGGATAAATGCTTGAAAAAGGCAACACATCTCTCAGGTTTCAAGCTCACAATTTGCATTACTAATTACACATTCTCATGAAAGAATGAAACTACGCATACTCTTTAAAGAAGGTAGATGAGCTAATTTCAAGAATATAAAAGAAATAAAAGGTAAAAATAAAGCATCACTTTTGAAAAGGAAAGAAATAAAAATTATAATCATAGAATATGTACATTTTTATCAGTAACTGTTACTTTATTAGTCATAGGGTTACAAATAATTATCAAAGTGTTTAGCTCTCTGGGCATTTTTCTCCCATGAGTGACACTGCTTGCTCCAGGCGCTTACTCCTGGTTTGTACAGGTCACTGACTGGGGAATTTCACTTTCCTAACTCGCATTCTTGCTTCATCTCTATCTCTTATCTGATCTTAGAACTGAAGCATTGAAACTATTGCAAAAACTTTGATTATTTTTCTCAAAATTAAGATGGTAATATTTAATAGCCACAGATTTTTAATGATTAATTGAATGCTTTTGGCTCTGGTTCCCTTTTTCATGTGTTCTTTCTTTTTATTAAGGGTTTTTTTTTTTTAAATTAGTTTTTTATTAAGGAAGGTAAAAACAGATGACGTTTGCCTAAAACCACTCCAGAGCCTAGAAAAACAACATTGTTTTTTTGCCTAATCTGCATCTCCTTTGGAAAAAATTCAAAATGGTCTTTGGCCAGCAAGTGCACCCTGAGCCCCAGCTGATGCTTCCTGTCTCGCAGATCCTGTCCTTCCATGCTCCTGCCTCAGCTTCCAGGGGTACGAGGGGGAATGCCTGTTACACCAGTGGGTCCACACTGTGACAAATGTCTCTAAAGTGTGGTTTGCAGGAGCTCCAAGCTTTCCTTTCTGAAATGTGACATGGGTGTGGATCAAGCAAGTATCAAGGAGTATATGTGCTCCAGGACAGAGACAGAGGTCATTGTTTCTGCAAGGGATTGTGCCAGTTAGGGACAAGTCCCCCTCTTTCCCTGGGAGGGAGACATGGGACAGCCATGTCTGACGTCTCCCAAGGGCTGGAACCTGTGGCTCCTGCATGCCCGCCTGGCCTGAGCTAGCACCACACAAATGCTTTCCCACAATAAAAACTCAAAATCCATCTGTTAAGGTCTCATGACAGATTTTACTCAAGGCAAGCATAGAAGAGCCATATTCAAATGTGCAACAAAAGTGAGCACAAGGCTTTTATGTGTTCTTTAACAATAATTTATTTATTTATTTATTTGTTTTTTAATTTTTGACAGGCAGAGTGGACAGTGAGAGAGAGAGACAGAGAGAAAGGTCTTCCTGCCATTGGTTCACCCTCCAATGGCTGCCGTGGCCGGCGCACCGCACTGATCCGAAGCCAGGAGCCAGGTGCTTCTCCTGGTCTCCCATGGGGTGCAGGGCCCAAGCACTTGGGCCATCCTCCACTGCATTCCCAGGCCACAGCAGAGAGCTGGCCTGGAAGAGGGGCAACCAGGACAGAATCCGCCCCCCGACCGGGACTAGAACCCAGTGTGCCAGCGCCACAAAGTGGAGGATTAGCCTGTTTAGCCACGGCACCGGCAAGAATTTATTTTGTAGTGAGATCATCAAGCGTGGTTCACGAAGAGTAATGAACTTGCAGTCTGGCCTTCTCTGGTCTCTTTGTGACTGGGTAAAAGAGGACTTTTAAGATCTCCCTGAAAGATTGAGACCCGCTCATTAATTTTAAATCTCAAGCTTCTGAATCTGTATGACATAAACAAAGGGATTTCCAATAAATTTGAAAAAAAAAAAAAGGTCCTCATCACTTATAAGAGTCCTCAGGGTATGGAAAAACACAATATACAAAACCTGGCATTCTTCTCTAGGGACAATGTTATGGTTTATTAAGTTGATTTTTGAGTTAATAGATCATTTTTCTGCCAATACTCTTAATCCAACACAACAGTGGGGGAAATATTTTGTATCTTATTTGTAGAGTTATATTTTGTGATATGATTGAGTCTTAGTGTGATTTAGAGCCCAGCTCCAGTAGGGCTGAGATGGCATTGCTGATGATCAGCATGGCCTGGATGCCCACTTCCAACCTCACCTCCACCCAGCCAACACAGCTCTCCTTGGGATTAAAGACACAGGTGTTGAGGATGAGCAGCAGAGATGAGAGCTATGGGTAGTGAGAACAGAGCAGAGTGAAGCTGATTGACCTAACCCATGATGAAGAAATCCATTTTGTGTTATACATACACTCTTTCATGTTGTACACTCACATGAAATTCCTCAGTGAAATATAGAAAACTCACCTAGAAAAGTTTACAATATACCCTCTTCAAAGTGACAGTATTTGGAAAAAAGAAATTCTTATTGTAGGACTATTTCAGAACACGTATTTTAGAAATAGACACACAGCTGGTGCTTCGCCTAGCAATTTAAACACCTGTACCCCGTATCAGAGTACTTGGTTTTCAGACCCTGCTCCAGCCCCTGGCTCCAACTTCCTGCTAATGCAGGCCTTGGGAGGCAGCCCTGCTGTCTCAGCTGATTGGGTTACTATCGCTCTACACCAGATGTGCAGTGAGTTCCTGGCCCCAGGCTTTGGCCCCTAGCTGGGGACCACTGTGCGCACTTGGGAAGTAAAGCAGCAAATGGGGTTGCTCTTTCTCTGTCTCTCCTCTCTCTCTCTTTCCTTGTCTCTTACTCTCGGTTTCATTGTCTTTCTGCCTAGCAAATAAATAAACACATAAATCAATGAATAATTTTTTAAATTAGGCACAAAATAACATATTTTCTTGCCTTAGAAAATGAAGGAAATGCTCTGTTTCTCACTTTAAGAAACACTACTGATATTATTGTAAATACTGTTACTCTTTGTTGAGTATATTATAAAATTCCAAATGTATAATCCAAATTACTAACAAGAACTTTTTTTCCAAGTTCACTGAACTCTCATTATAATTATAATTAAATAATTGTCTCCCCAAGATGTTTATTCAGGAAACAAAATTCTGCATATTCCAAACCTAATAAAATGTTTCAATAAAACTGCTCACTGTAAATAGACAGTTGTTAAGTAATCACTTAAAACCGGATCAACAGTCTTGTTATTAAGTAGATAAGAGAATGGCCTGGCACCAGTGCTATCAGTACTTGCACCATATTGAAAGTGATGAGGGACCTCTCAGCTGCTCCCTTGGAAACTATTAGGAAGATGGAGGACTGCTGAGTAACAGAAGATTCCCCATGTTGACCTTAGGCCACCTAAGACCCTAGTTTTAAGAATGGATCCTGCCCGTCTGCGCATGGTCTACTGCTACTTCAGACTGATAGCTGTTCACATTTATGATGCCATTTCTGTTACCCTTGCATTTCCAAAATTCCCAGAAGATTCCTGAAATCACAGAAGTGTATTCACTCTTTTCATAGTTCATGATCTCTCAATCTGTCAATGACCATTGTGATCCAGCGTGAGCCTTGCCCCTCTTCCACAGCTTCAGGCCTTTGAAGATCGTAAATGCGACTCAAGGCTCATTTCTCCTGTTGTAATTCATGCCATCTCCATAGGATCCAGTTTTTTCTTCTCTGAAGGTATCTTGGGTTTTCCTGCATTCCTACCTATGTTCTTTGCTATCCATTCTTTCTTTTATTCTGGCCCCCACGACTTTCATCAGTGTTTCTTTTAGTATCAATAGCGTGAGACCTGTTTTTTAAACACATGGAGAAGATGAAGAGTGAACTGGTTTTAATGTCAAACTATCAGCCAGTAATTTAATCTACCACTACATAGTATACTTGTTATTAAATTCAACTCATTTCCTATATATTTTATTTGATGTTGAAGGACATGTGACAAATGGATTCTCTCCAAAACCACAGTATTGGAAACCCTTACTCCAAGATTGATGGCCTGTGGACTTCAGGCATCAATCTTCTTGTCTGTGGCATTCAAGTTCAGAGGCATCCATATGACAAGCCTCCTGAGCAGGGCCCGTATCTCTGCGTTGTGCACTGTGTTGAGGAATACGTGCGATTCCTCTGCCTTTGGAAGGTTGGGGTTCCCCAAATGTCAACCAGCAGCAGCAAGGCACAGGGACACTGCTGGAGAGGATCTTCTCCGTGGGAGTCATGCTGTGTTCCCTAGAAATGGCCCTGATTGGAATCCGCATGGCAACTCACAGGAGCTGGAATTTGACCAGAGCCCTAGGGTTAATAGCTTTGCTCTTTGAGAGTGCTCTAAGCTATTTTCATTTCAGGCCACATTTACATTTACATAGTACCTATCACCAAAGCCCTGAGGTCCTTACTGACAAGAAGCAGATATTTACTTACTAAAGTTATTGTAGCTCCCATAGCTTTCTAGCCTTTGGACACATTTTCAGGTAACAAGAAAAAAATACATATGTATAAATGGCCACTTTGGTTTCTAAAATAGAAAAGGGATATAACCCAAAGCCTAGAATTCTTTTAGAAAAGATAATTGCAATGGTAGTTCCATTTAAAGTCTCACCATAATCCTTCTATATCTATTATTCCATTACTTAATCCAGTATTATTCTACCTGAAAGAGAAAATAAATCAGGAGAAATCAGCAAGTGGGCAATAGCAAATGCGTTCAGTCCGCCAGGGGACTGCATTCTCATGATGAGTTAGATGAGGCCGAGAGATCTGGTCTCCCAACATTTTAAGCAGAAAACGCTGATCAATAGCAATTATGGAGTGTGTCAGACCATGAGTCAGTCAGGATGCTTTCTTTTACAAGTCAGAGAAAACTCAACTTGACCTTCTTTAAGGAAAAAAAAAAAGAAAAAGAAAAAGATTAAAAAAAGTTACACTTTTTTGGACTAGAATGGGTAGTCTTTCCTAGGGAGAGCCTTAAGTATGGCTTCCTTAAGTGCTCAAAGATCATAACCGGATATGCTGTATCTCCCATTACATCAAGTATCCCCTCTGTAAGATCCATTTTTAGACTTCAACACAAACCTGTGGAAAGGGAGTGAAACTTCCAAGGTGGACCGACCTGGAACCTCAGAAATACACCTTAGAAGGCCCCAATGAACTTGATCTGTGGAAGTGCTCACCTCCGAACCAATCATGACTACCAGAGATGTGGAAAATTCAGCTCCTCCAATTGCGTCATGTCTCCAAGTTCTCCCTATGGAGTCCCTAAGTTCACCACCTGTGTTCATCTCCTGGGGCCAGAGACAGAGTGAGTCCAACCTAAGCAGGGAAGGTGGCAGAACTCCCAAGTGGTATGCGGGTTTTCTGTTACTACAGGGTGGTTACTGTTGTGGTTAATAAACCATAGACGTTTATTATAGATAATTATCAATTAAATCTATTGGCACTTCTAGCTCTTTTGGGTCTCAGCTTGTGGCCATTGCCACTTCATAAAAATTAATACAATAGCACATTTTTGAGCACTTACCATAAACTGGATCTTATGTTAAATCACTTAGGGTGATTTTCTATTTTATTTCTCATAGCACTGTTATGAGGTAATTATAATTATTATTTCTTTTCCTAGTCAAGGAATAAGAAATGCAAAAAAAGGTTTTAAGTAACATGCACAAAGTCACATTGCTAGTGAGGGGGAAAGAGCAGTTTAAATGTAAGCTTGTCTGACTTCAGAGCCTACAAATGTTCTTAAAAATACAAAAGAGAGACTTGTTTGAAATGATAGGTTGATATATGTACATCTTAGTAAATGTCATTCTTTGAATCATCTACCTAAATTGTGGATATCTGATTGTATAGTTAATGCCTCTAGCCTAAAAGCTACTATTCCTATAACACAACAGAAATCTTCCGAACAAACTCCAACAGTAGCCCTCTAATTTCTAAGTCTCTTTTTGCAAGGCAAATGGACAGGTTCATTACTCTAGCGAACTGAAGTTAGCCAACCTCCTTTTCTACTTATCCTATTTCTATTCTATTCATTTTATTATTCTATCCTATTCTATTCTATTCTCTTTCTAGCTTAGTCTGGGTTTTCTGATGAGCGGATCTCCAACATTGGCCTTCAGTGCTTGACGTACCGCACGATATTCAGGAAAAGCTTATACTGCCTCCTTGTGTCCCTCACGCCTGGGTCAGGCCTACTCTTGCACGTAGAGTAGAGGGGTCAAGGAGAGAGCTCAGAAGTTCCAGTTTCTCTGAAATCAGGCCTCTTCAAGGTAGTGGGAGAGTGAGATTCTATTTTTTTCCTACCTTTCTCAGTAATGATAATGAGTAGAACAGGAACTGTCGCAAGAATTGCAACCAGAAGATTAAAAATGATCAATAATTGGGGTAGGCATTTAGCCCACAATTAGGACACTGCTTAGGATGCATATGTTCCATTCTGAAATCCCTGCATATGATGCCAACCTGCGGCTCCTAACTCTAGTTTCCTAGTAATGCAGACCCTGGAATCAGAAGTGATGGCTCCAGTAACTGGGTTCCTGCGACCCACAGGGAAGATCTGGATTGAGTTCTGGTTCCTGGCTTTGGCCTGGCCTACCCCTGGCTGCTGTTGGCATTTGGGAAATGAACCAATGTCTGCTTGTCTCTCACATCTAGAATGAATAAATGCTTTAAGAAACTGCCAATAATGGCTTAGTCAGAGTCAGATAGACCTAGCAAAACTGCACGATGTGCAAGCCCAGGCGCGTGTTCATCCATTTGTCTACAGCACCAACTTTTAACCTGCTTTTCTGACCCTTCTGATGATGGAGCTAATGAAATCTTTGGTAGCTCTGTCTCAAATGTTTATTTATCTCATTTGTAGATAGTTATGATATCACTAGGATAGTGAAAGAGTCCCAACTTAGCTTCTTCTGTACACTATGCACAGCCAGTTCAAAATCTAAGACTACACTCTGGGCTAAAATGATCCATTTACGCTAACAATCCTTGACAATAGACACTCTTTCAATACATAAATGTCTTTTCTGGTTGATAAACCTCACTCAACAGAATGCTGACTGAGTATGTTTGTTGACTGATTGAAAGACTAAGTAAAGACTTGGATAAATAAATACAAGTCACACAAGAAAGAAACAGTACCAGGACAATGAATTGAGACTCCATTCATTAAGCAAGTGTTTTGTTTGCATTTTGAATGGTATGCATGTGATATTAGATTGCTTGTAGATCTTCAAAACACGACTGAGAACAAATTAGAAATAACCCCTTCCTTCATGTTCTTATCTCATCCATATTATATTGTTGAAATTCCAGAACTTTTAGCCTACATAAATATCATGTAAATATCTCTCAACTAATAGTAAGAGATGCTGATATCTAAATGAGCTAGTGCAAAATATAGTGACTCAGTAGGGAAAATCGCATTTAATGAATCATGAATGATATTTGATGTTCCTCAGTGGCTTCTGGATTTCTAATAATAGAGTATGGATGTGGCTCAGTTTCACAGGACCTAGGAACTACGGCAAGAATCATAGCAGGGGGTTGTGTCAGAACTATGCATGAAGTCTAACTACAAAAAGCATCTGTAAGTATATTGCTAAACACAAGAATTTTACAGGGAACTTAGAGAAAATGCCACAACCTTTTTGTCGGTTGTAAGCAAGCAAGTAATTTATTAAAGTTGACTCTGAGGTCCTTAAGCAACTTAGCACAAAAGTAATTTAAGATGAACATAGCATCTCTAAGTAGTGCTAGTAACTTACTTTTTGTTCAATTTAAATTTTGCAATGTAAAGCCGAGATGTCTCAAAAATAAAGCAGAGTACTTTTTTCTCTGCTTGTTTGTTTCTGTATGAGCCAAAATTTTTATAATGGAAAAGATTTTTGGTCTTAGTTTAGAAATAGAGTTGAACTTAAGCAAACCCAGTTTTCCAAAGTACACTTTTACATTACTACCCAGTTTTTAAAATATGACAGCTTTGCTGAGTCAGGCCTTAATATTTTCTAGAAGGTGAGGATGACCTTGGATTACTTCATAGGAACATGCTGGGGACATGTAAATGAAAACTTGCCCGTCTAGCCTGAAAGGAAGAGAAGACACGAATAAATCCAGGTTTGGGTAAGTGAAAATGTGCTTCCCATCTCCTTTACTGATTGTAAAGCGTCATCTGGCAAGGGTACCCCTCCTTCCTCTTTCCTTGCCATCTCCTCAAATGAGGATAATTCCAGAACTACTGCCACTTTATCATTCATGAAAGACATCCACGAAAACGACAATAATTTTGGAAAAGGTTTCTGTGTAACTTGCATTTTTCATGGCCTTTGTTTTTAATGTATAATTGGGTCTGAAAATTGACGAAGTTCCTAGTTAAGAAATCATTAACTTTGGTTTTTATTTCAGGAAACACAAATGGGCATGCTCTTCTCCACAGAGCATTTCCACGTTCTTTTAACAACCAAATCATTCCCAATTTTCTGGTGTGTAAATTCAGTGTGATCAGTACAAATAAACAAACTGACAAGATTTGGGCAGTGGAAACCCATTGTTTTACAACCCCTTTGTTTAAAATCTTTCATAATTCATCCTCAGAAATGGCCTTCCCAGCAATTAGTTACCTTTAATGTCTTCATTTTCATTTAAATGTTCAATGATCAGGATAATTAGAATTAATTTGGCATTGTCAGTTTATGGTAATGAAGCTTCTGCCACTTTTCCTGAGCATCCTGCCGGCACAGTGTTCCCAGGCAAACATGCGGCTCCTCTCGCTGCACTCACTGCCTGGTGGTCTCTGGCTTAAGCGGGAACTGTAGGACCTGGCCTGATTCCAGGTTAGATTTATGAAATGTTTGACAAAGGACTGGGGTCCGTCAAGCTGTTGTCTTGTCTGGTGTGGATGGCATGCTAGGTGTGACTCAGTTCCCCTGCAGCAATACAAGAGACTTTTCTGTTTGCTGACCTGTGTATTTTACAGAGTGGGATCCATTCTACAGTTAGAATAAAAGAAAATATCTCTTGAATTAAAATAAAAACAAAGTCAATCCAAATATTTAAATTCTTTTTTTTAATTTATTCATTTTGAAGGCAGAGAGGCAGAGAGAAAGGGAAAAGAGAAGTTTCATCTGATGATTCACTCCCCAGAAGCTTCAACATGCAGGACTGGGCTAGGCTGAAGCCAGGAGCCAGAACTCCATTCGTGTGTTTCCTGTGGGTGGCAGGTACCCAAGTGTCTGAGCCATCATCTGCTGCCTCCCAGTGTGTGCTTTAACAGGAAGTTGGATCCGAAGAGGAGCAGCAGGGGCTCAAATGAGACATTCTGGTATGGGATGTGGGCTTCCTGAATGGTGACTTTACCATTCCATGACATGCCTTCCCTGGCAATTCAAACCTTTCAGAAGACTTTTGATAGAAACCAGAAATGCAAACTTCAAGAAAGTTGTACCAGTGAATCATGGAAAGGAAAATATGGCCATGAATTTCCAAACTGGAAAAATTTTCTTTCATTACTTGATCTAGAGTTTTCTTGCAAGAGAGAGAGAGAGAGAGAGAGAGAGAGAGACTTTTCTCCTGTCACCCAATCATTCCCTGCTGTGCCTCTGCTCCAGCCACAGCAGTAATGTTTTCCATCCTCTGTATCCTCTCTCCTACTCCTGGGGAAAAGCAGTGAAGGTGGGGGCTGAATCAACTGAGTTTGGAGGGAGCAACACCAAGCGTACCTAAACCTGTCAATAGGGGGAATTGTTTCATCTTGGTCGACAGCATTGCCAGGCTTGTCGAAAGATGACTGCAGCAATTTAAGGAGTTCTTAAACCATTTAACTCCAGAAACAACAATAACCAGAGGAAGAAGCCTGGCTGTGAGCAGTGAAAGATGGCTGTAAATTTCCACTGCCTCGAGAGCCTGCCTTCATCGAGCCTCGCCACCTCGTCCATGGTATTCAGCTTCTTTCAGCTCTTGTGTCTTTCCTCCCGGGGTATTTGCTACAGAAGCACCAGCTCCAATAAGCCAGTGTGACACTGCCTGGGCCTTCTGTCTCCTTCTACCTGCTGTCCTATACTTCTTCCCTTTAGTCGAATCGACAAATGAATTCTCTACACTTGTTTTTGTATTTCTTTATTACTTATTTCATTCTTGTCCCCCAAATAAATCACTTATGTTCCAATAACTCTATTAAAATGCACTAGAAAATGTTATTAGTACTTTCCTATCATTATACCTTTGTTGATTATTTTATTGGTCTATTCTTTCAACCACTCATCTTAAACTGTCTACCTCTGCTTGCTCTCTTAAAACCCCTGTTCTATTTGAGCTACTGACTATTTCTTTCAAATTTAAGAAAATCAGTGTATTCATTCTCTAAACATTTCATAAATGTTATATTTTCCCAAAATTTCGTCAAGGCTTTCTAGCCTTTGCTGTCCTTCAGAGACTTGCTCTGATATTTTAACAAATTATTTGCATAATGTAAGTTACAATGGGTCTGTGTCCAGGCAAATATCTTTTCTGTCCCGACAGAATCTTCAGTAAAACTCATTGTGGTGACTTTTTTGCCTAGCTGTCATCAGATTGTTTTTTTCCAATTCAGCTTGCTCAAAATTTAACTAATATAAACCCCTAACCCTACTTATTCTTTTCCCACATTCTCTTTTTCGGATAGTTGTGTTGCATTTTAACTTCACTCATGCTATATCTGATGTTTGGAATGATGGTTGCTGTCTTAAATGCACCTGCACTGTTATATCATGGTTGTTAAAAAGGCAGCTTGGGTGTGAGTTTCTGCACATTCTGACACAGCTGGGCTGGGGTGGCAGTGGTTGGGCATGGATGTCTATAAAAGATTCCTTAGCTCATTTGTATAGCCTGTTCTATTACTCCACTATCACACGTCTTCCATTTATCCACCGCCTTGTCAAGAAATACTGAATTAGACATTTTATTTCCATGTCCAACATAGTATATTGAAGGCATGTGTAAGTGAATTGTATAACTATGTGCTTTAAAAAATTTTTTTAAATTACAATTTGTTTTTGATTGAAGTTTGCTATGGTCTGAAGGTTTTTGTATTCCCAAAAAGCCCAAGTGTTGAAATCTTAACAAGCAAGGTTATTTGCTAGGAAATAGAGCTTTTGAAATGATTAGATGGTAAGAGTGCAACCCTCATAATGAGATCAAAGCCCTTAAAAAAGAAGTCAGAGAGATGTGAGGAGACCATGAACCAGTGTTGTTGCTGAGCTGAGAGATGGGATCTCACCAAACTCTGCACTTGCCAGCTCCTCCATCTCAGACCTCCCAGTCTCTGGAATTGAGAGAAATGAATTTTGAGCTGTTCATAGGCCTAGTTATTTATGATATTTTTCTTTTCTTTTCTTTTCTTTTCTTTTCTTTTCTTTTCTTTTCTTTTCTTTTCTTTTCTTTTCTTTCTTTCTTTCTTTCTTTCTTTCTTTCTTTCTTTCTTTCTTTCTCTCTCTCTCTCTCTCTCTCTCTCTCTCTCTCTCTCTCTCTCTCTCTCTCTTCTTTCTTTCTTTCTTTCTTTCTTTCTTTCTTTCTTTCTTTCTTTCTTTCTTTCTTTCTTTCTTTCTTTCTTTCTTACAGGCAGAGTGGACAGTGAGAGAGAGAGACAGAAAGAAAGGTCTTCCTTTGCCTTTGCTTCACCCTCTAATGGCCGCCACAGTCGGCGCGCTGCGTCCGGCACACCACACTGATCCAAAGGCAGGAACCAGGTTCTTCTCCTGGTCTCCCAAGCAGGTGCAGGGCCCAAGCACTTGGGCCATCCTCCACTGCCCTCCCGGGCCACAGCAGAGAGCTGGCCTGGAAGAGGGGCAACTGGGACAGAATCTGACGCCAGACCGGGACTAGAACCTGGTGTGCCAGAGCCACAAGGCAGAGGATTAGCCTGTTGAGCCGCAGCGCCGGCCAGTATTTTTCTTTTTTTAAATTAAAAAAAAAATTTTTTTTTGACAAGCAGAGTGGACAGCGAGAGAGAGAGAGACAGAGAGAAAGGTCTTCCTTTTCCGTTGGTTCCCCCCTAATGGCCACTGCGACCGGTGTGCTATGGCTGGCGCACTGTGCTGATCCAAAGCCAGGAGCCAGGTGCTTCTCCTGGTCTCCCATGTGGGTGCAGGGACCAAGGACTTGGGCCATCCTCCACTGCACGCCCTGGCCACAGCAGAGAGCTGGCCTGGAAGAGGAGCAACCGGGACAGAATCTGGTGCTCTGACTGGGACTAGAACCCGGGGTACCAGTGCCACAGGCAGAGGATTAGCCTAGTGAGCCACGGCGCCAGTCTTGTATGTTAATTCTTAATAATAAGGAAAGCATAGCTTAAAATTTGGAATATTCTCAACCTATTCATATTGTAAAATATGAAAACATTTACATTAAATAATAAATTAAAAGGAGTAGCCTCTTTTATGGTAAAGATCAAGATTTGCTCTAGCAACCATCTGATAAGGACACTATTGAGTCATCTAAACAGTGACCTGGACCTAGTCAAGATAACAGAAGAGTGGTTCCAAAGATAATTCAGAAATGACCAGGGTTATCATTCCTATCACAGGCCCAGAGTACAAGAACCTGGAGGGGCAGAATGTTTTCGTATTTAAAGGTGGGTCTACTTCTGCCTTACATTGTGGGGCCAGTCTCTGGGCTCCATCACTGTGCTCCTTGGCTACCCCAATTCTGGTGGTTCTAGTGGTTCCTGTAGAGAGCCACCACTGGGGTGGAGGTGCCACACAGAATCTACACCAGGACAATGCCCAGCAGAGCCATGGTAGAGGGGCTGCTACTTAGACTCCAAACTTATGAATTCCAAGCAGAGTCATGTAATGGGAACCCTTGGAAGCTACACTGTAAGTTGCACTCAGCAAGGCATGGGGGCAGGACTGCCTGCAGCTTTGGGAACCAACCCTTGTGTGACAAAGCTGCATCAAGCCAAAGAGAATTACTCTTCTCTTCTCTTCTCTTCTCTTCTCTTCTCTTCTCTTCTCTTCTCTTCTCTTCTCTTCTCTTCTCTTCTCTTCTCTTCTTTCTTTCTTTCTTTCTTTCTTTCTTTCTTTCTTTCTTTCTTTCTTTCTTACTTTTTTTTGACAGGCAGAGTTAGACAGTGAGAGAGAGAGAGAGACAGAGAGAAAGGTATTCCTTCCTTCCATTGGTTCACCACCCAAATGATTGCCGTGGCTGGAGTTGGAACTGTGCCAATCTGAAGCCAGGAGCCAAGTGCTTCCTCCTGGTCTCCCAAGCAGGTGCATGGCCCAAGCACTTGGGCCATCCTCCAGTGCACTCCCGGGCCACAGCAGAGAGCTTGCCTGGAAGAGGGGCAACCAGGACAGAACCTGTACCCCAAACAGAACTAGATCCCAGAGTATGGGCGCTGCAGGTGGAGGATTAGCCTAGTGAGCCGCTGTGCTGGCCAAAAATTATTCTTTAGCCTTAAGATTTAATTTTTTTCCCGGATGGGTTATGGATTTACTTAGGACTTATTGCTCTCCCCTACTTCCTCTTTCTCTCTGTTGGAATGGGAATAAATGAGCTATTCCTGTCCCACCCCTGTATTTTGAAGCATGTAGCTTTCTGGGTTTCACAGTTACCCAGATGGGGAGCAGTGTCCCTTGATGAATGGTACCTTGAGTCTCACCCATATTTGATTGAAGTATTTAGGTGACAGTGTGGATATTAGAATTTTGACTTGATGATGCTGGAATATGCAGGAAGTTTTTGGAGGCATTGGTATGGAATGGGTGTGTTTTGCCTATTAAGAAAGACTATGGATTTTGAGAACTAAAGACAAAATGCTATGGTCTGAATAATTGTGTCCCCACACAATGCTTAAAGTGACACCCTAATCCCCCAGCTGATGGAATTAGTGAGTGGAATCTTTGGAAGGTGGTTAGGGTGGAGCCTTCTGAATGAGATTAGCACACTTTAAAGAGGCCCAGAGGCACCCCCTCTCCCCTTCCAACATGTGAAAACACAGGGGAAAACAGCCTTCTACAGACCGCTGGACTGAACTCACTGGATTGCGTTTACTGGTAACTTCATCTTTGGCCTCTGGCCTCATAGCCTTCAGAACAACATTCTGTATTTTCTTAGAGTAGCTTGAATTGTCTAAGACACGGTCCTACAATGTAGCTAGGGAGTTAAAAGTGACAATAAATAAGGCCACCATTGTGGCATACTGGGTAAAGCTACCCATCTGTGATGCTGGCAGTTTCATGCCCTGGCTACTCTACTTCCGATTCAGCTTCCTGTTAAGCAGTGGAGGATGGCCAAAGTGTTTGGGCCTCTGCCCCCAACATGGGAGACCTACATGAAGCTCTTAGCTCCTGCCTTCGTCCTGGCCCAGCCATGGCTATTACAGCCATCTGGAGAGTAAACCACTGAATGGAAGGTTTCTCTCTCTGTCCTTCCCTCTCTCCCTGTAATTCTGAATTTCAAATAGATAAATAAATATTTTAAAAAATATAATGTCTTATTATTATTATAAAAGGTGTATAAATTATTTTAAAAGGCAATTCTGTTTCGTAAGAAAAGTATGAAAACTCCAGTTTATTTTTAAAAAGAATGGACAGTCCAGAGTAATGAAGCCTCTGTTCTGTACTTTGCATTGATGGGAGGGGATTTCACAAACATCAAGTCAGTTTCAGTTTGGAATTAGAAAGTTGTCTGGCATAAAATCTCCCAGATTTCCTGCAGAATCCATCTACTGCATGATAAACACAGTCCTAGGACCAATGATTTGATTATCTTACATAAGGGAAAGACACTTAGAAAACACTATTTCAGGACCTAATTCAGAAACTGACGTTGCTTGAAGTATATGAAAGCATATATTTTTTCTACAAATAAAATATTTGAGTAATTACCCTAATAGGGAAATAATTTCATATAGTAATTAACTGGAACAAGTTTTTATTTGATCCATAATATATATCTCTCACAACTTTCTTTTTAAATTTTATTTATTTCTTTGAAAGTAAGAGTTACACATACAGAGAGGAGAGAGAGAGAGAGAGAGAGAGAGAGAGAGAGAGAGGTCTTCCGTCCGTTGACTCACTCTCCAACTGGCTGTAACAGCCGGTGCTGCACCGATCTGAAGCCAGGAGCCAGGAGCTTCTTCTGGGTCTCCCACATGGGTGCAGGGCCCAAGGAGTTGGGCCATGCTCTACTGATTTCCCAGGCCACAGCAGAGAGCTGGATCAGAAGTGGAGCAGCCATATGGGATGTTGGCACTTCAGGCCAGGGCTTCAACCTGCTGTGCCATGGCACTGGCCCCTCTCTCTCACAACTTTAAAATGTTTACAGCATCAAATGAAAACTAAAGTAGATCAACACGGAGGCTACTATCAAATTATTAAAATATTTAAATACAGATGCACGGATTCTGCTAGTTGTCTTCATTGACACTCAAGAATAAATTGAAGCATTCTCTAATCATAGGCTACCTCCAAATTGCTTCCCATCGATGGCAGAGAGGTTAATGTGCACCTCACAGATGGCTGCCCTGTAGTGCAGTTGTCATAGAAATAGTCAACAGAATGGTGGAACACAGGGTCCTGCAAAAATAGGAAACTTTAAATGCACGCTGAGTCATAGCCTTTCCCTGATTGGGGTTCTTGGTTGTTTGGCGGCACAGCCAGTAGGAGCAGTGGAGAGTCTGCAGGTGGCTGGGCTGAGGGTGCACAGAGTGATGACAAGGAAACCAGCCAGAATGGTCTTAGAAGATGTTTGTTCTGACATAATGTCTGATACACGAGCTGTTTACTCTTAAGGTTCTCCTTTCACAGAGAGCTCTATTTCCTTTAATACTATGTTAGATTTTTCTTCTCAGTCCTGTAAAAAGGAGAAAGCAATCCCATGTATCTATTTTTAATTCTTAAAGTTATTTGCTAGTGTATTCAGAAAAAAACGCAATTTCATAAGTTAGGGAGTTTATATAACATATTAGAAAAACTTCAGTTAGGCACCACTGATTCTATAGACGGATATTTGGTTAATAAAAATGTACTGAAATAAGGGAAGCAATGGTAGGCCCCACCATACATGTGGAAGAAAATATCAGGCAGGCATGCTTATCCTGTTGTTGTTTAGTCCTGGTGATATTTTAAACTTTAATTTCAAGTGTTGTTACTTGCAGTCAGAAGAAACTCGAAGTACACCAATGACATTTTAATGCTATCCTTGTCAATTTCTTCCTCTTAATCGTGAGTGTGACCTATAGATTTCTTCCAGATACTGGGGTATGGCAGAGATAACAGGATACATTGTGTAGCAACGGTAAACACATTTTGCTGGAGTCATTACACTTTCTAATCAGGTGACTTTAAGTTGGACAAAAGGAGATACTCCTGGGTGGACCTGGCTGAATCCTGTGAACCCTTAAAAGCATCAGGGTCGTTTTGAATGAGAGGTTGCAAGCAGCAGATCCTCTGTCTTCCACTGGCCGTCAGAAACAGGCAATACGAAGCTGCAATCTACGAGTTGGGCCAACAACCTGGTGGAACAGTCGTTATTTCAGCCCTGGTCAACACAGTTGTTTTGGCTCATGGGACATGTACAAAGATCCAGCTCATGTGTCTCTATACTCATGTCTCAAGGAGACATAGATTGAAAAAACATGATTTATTTAAATCTGTTAAGTTTGTGATGGTTTATTAAAACAGTGACAGAGAATTAAAGCATTACTTTGTAAAATCATATATTTAGGGATGAATTACTTCACTAATTCACTTATTCATTCATATATTCAGACTAATTTTAGCTACTTACTATGAACCCTGAGAGATGCGAAAACCGTTATTTTTTAAATTACGCTGTGGTGTTGATTGGCTATTAAGCAATATATAGCTTGAAAATGACTATTCCTTCTCACATTGAAAATTTTGAGAAGTGATTAACAAGATATGCACACACCATCTCTCTCTACCTACTACAGGGTTCCTGTCACAGTTGCAGTGATTATTTAAAAGTACAATTGCTGTTTCATTCTACTGATTTTTATGATATCTAGCTGAAATAACTTTGTTACTATTGATACAATCTATGTACATAGGAGACATTTGACAAATTTTAATTTATGTCTTATTCTTAACATATCCTAAAACATAAATATTTTTTCTTCTTAACTAATTTACATATAACCAAAGCAAAGTTAAATATCACAGAATATATTTGAAGGTGTAAAAATATTTGGATGTAAATGTTAAGACACTATTACGAATATTGCTACTTCTTCCACATGACAGTAAATATGTTTTATATCCCCAAACTTTAAGCTTTTAACAATGAGATCTTTTTCCACTGGAATGTCTCAGTTTTGGGGGAGAAGAATTAGCATGTGTTGTCTTTGCGGGATATAATGTCTTTAGACATTTTTCTTCTATTGATAGATTCATAACAGAGGTAAGAGAAAATACAAACACATGTGTCATATGTATATCATATATATCATACACAGAAAGTCCTTATATATATTATATATATATATACATAAAACTGTCATAGTCAGACCCTCTGGGTGTACTATAAAATGTGAACATACTGTATTATAAAACTTTATATCTGGGAGGAATTCACATTTCCTATATCCTAATTCATTGTTCCTCATGTCATTTGGGCAATTAAACACAAGATAATGACTGAACAAAAGCCTCAAAGATAGTCTGCAGTGGAATCCAAATTTCCTGCATCCATTCCTCTTTCTGTAGTATGGTGATCTGCCTAATTTGACTTTCTGTTTCAAAGTCTAGAATCTATTCTCAGTCCTTTTCCTAATGTGTTGTTGAGCCCTCTCTATTAACTTGTCTTTGATTTCTGTGTTGATCAGTTGGCATCTTGAATGTGTGAGTCCTAAATCCATGAACTGCTGAGCTGAGTAATTTGATTAGCCTGAATGTGCCTTTTGAAGACCAGTGTCAACTTATTTTGTGTTTGCCTTGTAACTTTTCAGAGGTGGGGCTGGCGCTGTGTTGTAATGGGTAAAGCTGCTGCATTCAATTCTGGCATCCCATATGGGCACCGGTTCTATTCCTGGCAGCTCCAATTCCGATCCAGATCCAGCTCTCTGCTATGGCCTGGGAAAGCAGTAGAGATTGGCCCAAGTGCTTGGGCCCCTGGCCTGGTGTGTGAGACCTGAAGGAAGCTGCTGGCTCCTGGCTCTGGATTGGTGCAGCTCTGGACATTGTGGCCAGCTGGGGAGTGAACCACAGATGGAAGACTTCTCTCTCTCCCTCTGAGTCCTCTCCTTCTCTCTCTATGTAACCCTGACTTTCAAATAAATAAATAAGTCTTTAAAAAGTAATTTTTCTGAGGCATGAAATAGTTACAGAAGATAAGAAGCTAACCTTGAATCAATTGGAACTCTACCATACAGAGAAAATCTTTACTGTGAAAACTCACTGGCTACAGAAGCAGGCTAAGGTAGCTATGTATCAAACCTCTTGTTGCGAAAAGTGTGAATGGTAAATATAATATGGAGCAAACATAAGACAGCTAGTTAATAGTGAAGATGTACAGCAGAAACAAAAGGAAATAAGACATTTTTATGGAATTCTAATGACTGCCAAAACCTGAATAAAATAAACCTTTTAAAAACGTGAGCTAAATATTTTTCCAATATTAAAAAGATATAGTAATCCTATTTTTAAATTCAACAAGCCACCTATTTTTGTCTCCCACTCTGTTTGTTATGTGTTATGCTCTGTGATAAAGATTGGAGATGGAGATGAAAAGATTTCAATCCTTGTCTTGAAATTATTGGAATCATGGCAACATCTTATTCTCCCATTATCCTTCCTCTCAGACATCCACTGCCCTCTTTCTCATCCATACCAACCTCCATTTTTGTGCAAAGTTTTGGGTACTATACAGTTTTTTCTCATATTTGCCATATATAATTTGAGTAGTAAGGATGCTCTAGAATTTAAGAAAGCATTGTTTGAAATGCCAACTCTATACAATTTTCTCAATTCAGTATCAGTTTGTATTACTTATTGAACTTCTTTGAGACATTGAGTACTGTAAAATTATATGACACAACTGGTGAAAATTGCACTATAAATTGCTGAAGTCTACCTCGATATTTGTTATTTTTGTAGCTGTCTTTCCTCTGATTCTGTGAATTTACTGCAAATGTCACAAGTAGGATGGCAACTTTTTTTATTTTTAACTGAATGAATACAATAAGAAATCTACCATACTTCAACTTAGATTTAGATTTTTTTAGAAAACTTTTATTTAATAAATATAAATTTTGAAAGTACAACTTTTGGATTATAGTGTTTTTCCCCCCATAACCACCCTTCCACCCGCAAACCATCACAACTTCTACTTCCTCTCCCATTCCATTCTTCACTAAGATTCATTTTTAATTATCTTTATATATAGAAGATAAACTTAGCATATACTAAGATTTTAACAGTTTGCACCTACACAGACACACAAAGTACAAAGTACTGTTTGAAGGCTATTTTTTACTGTTAATTTTCATATTTCAACACATTAAGGACAGAGATCTTTAATCTTTAAGAAAAAATCACTGAAATTTATTGAACTCTTTCTTTACTTAGTATAAAGTCAATTTCCTGTATGTAAATTTATTTGAAAGTAGATCTGAGTAAAAAACAAGACTGGGAATAGGGGAGGGAGGAGGAAGAGTGGTGAAAGTGTAGGTGTGAGGGTGGGTATGGGGGGAAGAATCACTCTGCTCCTGAAGTTGTATTTATGAAATGCATGAAATTTGTATTTATTAAATAAAAGGTTTCTTCAGAAAAAAAGGATAAAGGATCGTTGATGTATTATTTTTAAGTCACAAAATTAATCATATATTTTAGGGTATAAAATTTTGCTTTTGCCTTCCATGTTGTGAGAAAGTGAATTCGCTAAATAAAAATTGAAGAGCAAGTTGTTATTACAAACATTTCACAACACATGTGTTAGTATAGAAGTCATACATGCAAAATAACCAATGGTTAGAGATTTTAGTTCACATTCAGTCATTTCTATCAATATGTATTTGTGGAAATTATAGAATCATAAACATTTCACATACATTTGTGCACTCCTACAGTTGTTACTGCATGGATTCCTCTTCTAGTAGGATGGGGTCCTTCTAGCCTGTTCCTTCTCATTTCCATCCCGCTGAGGTTAGCCAAAGTTCACCTGCCTTGTCCGTAAAGTTTCTAAACCAGATGAATTATGTTTTCTATAATTGAGCTAGCCACAGTTAATTGCCTAATAGACTATGCCTATACTAACAGAAAAAAGAATTAATTGTTTGGAAAAGAATGCATTATGTATTTCAGTCACATATACACAATCACGCTAGAACAAAGTGACAAAGGTGACACTGTGGTGACAGAGCCAATGGCTGTAGCAGAGCCAGTGCTTAAATTAGGCATCACTGTTATCTTTTATCTCTCACTGGGTGTGTTGAGTACAAATGTAAGGAAAATGGAACTTTTCGTTGAACCTGAATTCATGTCTTCTTTTCCTTTTCATTACACAAGGAAATAATTTTCGGAGACCTTTGGGAAAAGTTTAGGTAAATTTTAGAAAATATAATTTGTTAAAGAACACTAAAAATTTTTTTAAAAGTTGAGATTTCTTTCTAATAATTGATTTAGTCTTGTTTTTAAAAAATATTACTGGCTAACCAAGGTCCAATACAAGGTTTCTAGCATGTTCTTAAATTTTCTCCATAAACCTGAGCTCTGCATGTTATAATTTGATATTGACTTAAACTTTTAGTAGACCATTTTATTTTTGTTGATATTATTTATGTATTTATTTATTTATTTAAAATACTGAATGACAAATTGAGAGAGAGGGAGAGAGAGAAAAGGGGAGGGAAGGAGGAGGAGAGAGCATGAGAGAGAGAGAGAGAGAGAAATCTTCTATCTACTGGTTCGTTCCCCAAATGGTAACAACAGCCAGGCAGAAGACAGGAGCCTGGAACTGCATAAAGTCTCCGACATAGATGGCAGGGGCCCAAGAATTTGGGGTATCATCTGCTGCCTTCCCAGGCACACCAGTAGGAAGCTGGATCAGAAGTGGAGCCAGCACTCTAATATGAGGTGCTGGCAACACAAGTGGCACCTAATTCATTGGCTCCTAGATTTTTTTCTCTGTATTGGAAGTATCCATACTTTATCTTACCAAGCCATCATAATAGTGACAATGAATTCCAAATGTCACTGCTTAAATGTAAGTGATACAGTGAAGAAAAAACAACCAAATTTGTGGCAATAGACTGTGAATTGAGAAATGTTATATAATCAGGTCAGTATCAGAAAGTCTTGAGTTTGATGGACCCTACCATGAATACAAGCTTCCTAGTACTGAGGAGCTATCTTAACTATCAAGTCATTTAGTAAAACAGTTTTGTAAATCTGTAATCTTAACTCAAGAATTCAAGACCCAATGGTTTAGAAAAGGCCAGAGAAACTCAAATATATATCGGCAATTCCAAAGCCTTTCTGAGCCATTTGATGAGCCAGTGAAGCACAATGTTGACGAATAGAATTTTATTCGTAGTTCTGACATGAAAATTATCATGAGGTCGAATAACACTAATAAAGCGATTGTGAAGAAAGCTAAGTTTGTTTGCTACCTGCAAAGACTCTGTGTTTTCCCCATTTCCAAACCTTTGTATCCCCTTTCTTCTGCTTTCCCGTCAATCCTAAGTCAACTTAAGTCGATATTGGCTGGAAGGCACATCTCAGGAGTATTGAAAGTCCGACAGAGGGGCAGGTGTGTGTCAAACCTTATTAACCTCACCTACTGTACTGCGGTAGTTGCTTCAAGTCTCCCCTCGGCTTCTGGTCAAGCTTCTTGCTAATGCACACCCTGGGAGGCAGCAGTACTTGGGTCCCTGCCAGTCATGGAAGAAACCCGTGTAGAATTCCTGGCTTCTGACTTCAGCCTGGTCCAGTGCCACCTGTTGAGGGTATTTAGTTAGTAGACCAGTGGATGAAGGATTTCTTTCTCTTTCTCTCTGGTTCTCCTCTTCCCCCCCCCCCCCCCCCCCGCGCTCCTCTCCCCCCACCCTTGTTCTGCCTTTCAAATAAATAAAAATACAGTTACATACAAATAAATAAATACACTTAAAAAGGCTTATAAGAAATAAAAGCATTGATATTATTGAGTAAAAGGTGTATAAGAAGACTTCCTACAATTGTGGATTTTATTTACCTTTATTCTTCACTCTCTTTAGAATCAATGGTTAAAAAACTTTTTTTTTTTTAAAAAGAGATTTATTTATTTAAAATTCACAATTACAGAGAGAGGGAGGGAGAGAGAAAAAGAGAGAAAGAGAGAGAGAGAGATCTTCTTTCTGCTGGATCATTCCCCAAGTGGCCTCAATGGCCAGGGTCAGGCCAAGCCAAAGCCAAGAGCCAGGAGCTTCATCCAGATCTCCCACGTGGGTCAGGGGCCCAAGCATTTGGACCATCCTCTGCTGCTTTTACCAGGCCATCAGCAGGGAGCTGGATTGGAAGTGGAGCAGCAGAGACTCAAACTGAGGCCCATTTGGGATTCCAGTGCTGCTGACGGTGGCTTAACAAGCTACGCCAGTGTCAGCCCCTAAAAAACATTTTGAAAATTTGAGTGCTTCTCACATATTTTTCCTATTTTCCAGGAAGAAGGCACCGAAACTACAACTTCTCAGCAAGGGGAGTACACCTGGCTTGACCGAAGGAAACAGGCAGTGTGCCTTGAGTGCTGCTTATAGGTGAAGAAGCTGGGGGCACTGAGGCCCTGCGGGGCATCACAGGGTTGGTGAGGTTTATTCTGAGAGAGATGCAAAGTCACTTGTAGTTCTGTGAATCCAGTGCTGCTGTAAAAATATACTGAAGCTGGTAGCAGCAGAAGTGGGGCAAACCCTTGACTGGTAGGTTTGGTAGAACAGACAAAGGAGGGAACTGTTCAAGGCCATGGTAGTAGCCAGTACATTTATTTTATTTTTTTAAAGATTTTTATTTATTTATTTGGCAAGTAGAGTTACAGACAGTGAGAGAAGGAGAGACAGAGAGAAAGTTCTTCCTTCTGCTGGTTCACTCCCCAAATGGTCGCTACGGCTGGCGCTGTGCTGATCCGAAGCCAGGAGCCAGGTGCTTCTCCTGGTCTCCCATGTGGGTGCAGGGGCCCAAGCACCTGGGCCATCCTCCACTGCCCTCCTGGGCCACAGCAGAGAGCTGGACTGGGAGAGGAGCAACAGGGACTAGAACTCGGTGCCCATATGGGATGCCAGCGCTGCAGGCGGAGGATTAACCAAATGAGCCACAGCGGCAGCCCCGTAGCCGGTAAATTAACCAGAGGGTTAAACATGGTTTGTATTGGGAGAGAGGCAATGGCAGTGGTTGAGAAGTGCTTGTGGGTGTGAGAGAGGGAGAATCAAGGGGATTTATGCCATTTAAACTGAGGAATGAGAAAGATGGACTTGCCTTTGGACCCTCCTGCTCTCCAGCTGCCTTTCCCACCATTCTCGCCTGCATGTTGTCCACAGCCCTCTAACTGTCCTTCACCCCACAGCCTTGGCATTGTGCCATTTCCTCCACCAGAAATGCAGGTACCTCCAATGCCCTTATCAATTCTTTCTCATCTTCTTCAAGTCTTTATTCAGTGTTGCTGTTTCAGTAGAACTGGCTGGTCACCCCACTATAAAGTGCACCGCTTCTTGTTACCACCACAAAAGAGGTGAGTTAAGCTACTTATAAAGGAGAGGTGTATTTAGTTCATACTTTTGGAGGTTGAAAGTTCAAATGACATGATGCAAGTTTTGGCAAAAGTTCTGTGGTAGACAGCATGGCATGTGTGGAAGGAGGGACATGGTGAACCAGGAAGCTGGGAGATTGAGATAGCCTGCACTCCAGCTACCTAAGTATCTTTTCTGGGAATCAATACCCAAGGACCTCTCATGAGGTGCTATCTCCTGGTTCCACCAACTCCCAATGGCGCCACACTGGGGGCCAAGCCTTTAGCACATGGCCTCCTAAGGGTCTCTAGAACTAGTATCCAAACTAAATCAATCCCACACAGACACATCCTGATTATTTTTTCTCCATGGCCCAGTTATCTCACTCTGACATGCATGTTTTGCCAATCATTTCATTTATTGGGTATTTTCCTAGTACAACAGAGAAGCCCTGAGAACATGCATGTCTCCTTATTTTGTCCCCTAGTCTATTCCCCCAGAGTCTAGACTAATACTTGGCCTATCGTAGATGCCTGATATTTACTATACTCCAATCTCTGAGAAGATTTTCAAGAAGAACAATTGGTTTAAGCAAAATGTTTATGATTCAAAACAAAAAAATGTGATCATGACATAACAAAATGAATTTATTTATCATAATTCAATTAATGATAACATTTAATCACAAGGAGCATTAAAGCAGAACCCCAGGACCAGACCCTTGGTGGAAGAGCAAACTAATATGAACCTCTTGACTTGACTCATGTAATCCCTCAAGGAGTTGGCCTCAACTGGCACTGAGACTGCTCATCTAGGGGTAGTCAAGTAATTCTGTAAATCAAATGTGCCCCCCCAACTCCTTTTCTTTCTTTATTCTGCTTAGAACAATCTATTCTAACCTCTTTTTCTTGTGAACTCTGATTAGTCTCCTAATAGCTAGTTCAAACATTCCTTCCTTGGTGAATTCCCACTTTCTCTGAAGAATTAATTGATTAATTAATTGGATTAAGATTAATCCAATTGATTGCCCATTGAGTCTTATTGCTGTAAATTATTTTATTACAATGACTCATTCACTAGTGCAGTTTCTGCTTTGGTCTGTAATGAATTGGAAGGCAAGAACCATGTTCTATTTTCTTTGCACAACCTGAACTTGTCATATTACTACAGCTCATTAAGTTGAGTGAATGAAGGACTAGTATGAAGGCAATTCTATAAGCTTGCAGAAAATATATTTTATGGAAAAAGTGTATGGATTTCAAATATTTTTGCACCAAAACAAATGTCTTTTCATCCCACTTTTCCAAGAACTTATTGAAGGACTCAACTGTTAATGAAGGAAAATTGCTCAAAAATCAAGAAATCTCCTTTTAAAGAGTTGTAAACAAAGCATCGACCTTCTTGTGCATTTCCTAGAATAGTGAGCACTTTCAGATGTACTCATGGAAGTCATGCGAAGAAGGGTTTCCCACTTGTGTTTGTTACAGTGAAGACAAACTGAGTATTTCCCAGAGGAAAAAAGGTGGCTGGTGTTTGGAAGAAGGGAAAATGCCTTAGTAGCAAACCAGAACAAGAAACAAAATGGGTGATAAGGTAGATACAAGGATTCACGAATTGTGTGGGACCCACAGCAATGCTTCAGCTGCTACACAGCCAGTTGTTGAAGTACTTACTACTCTGGCAACAGGTTGCTGTGCTCCCTACTGCAAATTAAGGCTACAATTGTTCAATGTGATTACACAATGACATCCATATTCAAGGCCCTGATTTCATTTATTTATCACGTTCTTGCTGACAACACAGAAAGGTAAAGGAAACAAATTTACAGCACGACATTATACAGAATGTAGTGGAATTCAGACTTCAAGCACTAGAGTGAATTTTGAAAACACCACACATTTTGGGGAGGGGGATAATGAAGGTGGTGTTGTTCTCCCACATCTGGGATACTTTCCACGCACTCCTGACAGCTTGTCAATGGGAAGGTGTTCATTCTTCTGTATCCCTTGTGTATTTATTCATAATTGTATATAATGATTTATATTATATATTGTGTATTTATCAATATGAATGTAGTACAGAAAAGAAGGAAATGGATTTATAGCTGATTAGAGTAATGATACTCTTTGATGAACAAAATAGTGTAAGAGAGCTCAGAATGTTCCATTTAATAGATTGATTTTTCCAAATCCCATGTTATTCCTTTTGGCTGAAGGTCACTTTTCTAAGTTTCTATGTTGAAGCATACGGCTCATTGAGGAGAGATATGTTTATCTGAATCAGCCACTACAATAACAAAGGAATATTTGTACAAATCTGTCCTTAGCATTTATACCCATTTACTAGACAATTAGAATGTGGCAAATGAAGTGAAGGCTGTCACTTGTTTAAGATAATTTTTAATTGTTTGAACTCATCCTTCTTCCTATTATATAAAAATTTTTAAAGTCTATAGGGATATCTTAGTACATATTTATGCAGATTACTTTTATATTTATGGAAGGGGATTGCTGGTTCCCCTAGGTGGTTGTAAAACTGCAATTTCACTTTGACATGATACAAATTGGTTTAGAGAAAACAAATTATTCTAAAGTCTTGAGAAACTGAAATGATGCTGTTGGAACACAGTAACAAGATAAATAAATCTAGAAGATGGTGATTTTTATCTCTCCAGAACTAGATGGGTTTGTCCTGGATCATGCCTCTGAATTTAGGTCACTGATTTTTACCAGAGGTGATTTTTGACTAGTGTAGAGATGGAAGCCAAGAGCCCCCATAAAACAAGGATTTGTTTCCTATCTTTTGATATGTGTGTTTACACAGACCATGAAGTAAAAATATTCTGTCCAAGAGAAAGTTATATTTTTAATGCTGTTCTGAACAGCAGATAAAAAATAAAAAATGTTTAGGGTCAAATTGGTAGTTTTTGTGAATTAGTTCTGATCCTTGCTGATCCTATAAACAGTGAATGTTGGTGCCCAGAGGAATAGCCTACGTTTTCACATACATACTGTTAAGTAAAAATGTGCTGAAGGATAAGAGGTACAAAAGTGTACACAAACCATGAGCTTGTAGATCAATGGATTTTAAGTAAGCATAGCCCTGCTACCTGCATATAGATAAAAATAACACATTACTCCAGCAGTGCCTGATCCCAAAGGACCGCTTCACACCCCATCCCGGAAGTGATCACAGCCCTGTATTTCATCACCTATTGTTTAGTTCTCCATGTGCTCATGAGACACTTTTTGGATTCCATTTTAGAAAAACTTGCAAGTAGAATTTGCATTCTCCCACTTATTGATCATCAAAAGGTATCAATGTGGAATTGGATTAAATATTTCAAGCCAGTTTAAACATGAGATGTCTCCCACCTTTGTGGAAAGTATCCAGGAAACTGACGAAGGGAGTCCAGTTAAGTGTGAGGACTCTGCTTTGATGGCAGCCAGATTGTTAACTTTACAATTTCTCTGCACTATTTTGGTTTAATATTAGATCTAGCGGATAAAAACTTAAATTACATCATGTTCCACTAACAACCAACAAAGAAAATGAGATATAGAGACAGCAAACAAGTTTTAAAGATCGAGGGAGAGGAATCTTGATAATTAAAAATACATGTGGTTAGAGAGCTTTATGTAACAACATATTGAAAGAGATTAATTCAGTTAGTTCAGGAATGGCATTTATTTTTAACAATTAATATTCTATTCTCCATAATCATGTCCCACAGTTTAAAGTGCTTAATGAGTTCTTACTGGAAAGTGACTATTTCAGGAGAGTATAATGGCCTTTAATCACTCCACTCAAGCTATTAGTAAAAAGGTTGTCAGGACATTTTTTTACTTTTGTTATAAAACTAATTGAATTTCCCATTGAAAGAGAAGCAGCTTATCAATATATAACCACCAAAGACTTGGTCCCTGTGCGTTATGCTGTTTGCTTCTCTCCTGCCCTGCCCTACTGCTTCATTTTAATAATTTTGGATTCTTTATCAGGTAAAATAGCCTGAAAAGGGGAGGAAAATAATTTCTAACTGACAACTCCTGATTTCTTATGCTAGATGGTTGTGAGTCACTTAATCAAGGGATGTAGCTGAGACATGCTTGGTGAGGCCATTTGGTCATGTTGTGCCAATACCATAGTATGCCTACGCAGGCTACATTGGTCACAACATCACGAAGGGACATAAGCTCAAGGGACATATACCTCCAGCATTGACTGAAACATTGATTTTGTGACACAAGATGGTGCCTGCATCATCTCAATGAATCCAATCCAATATTCAGTATGGCAAATACAATTATTAGGTTCATTTTACAATGATGCCAACTGGAGTTTAGAGGAGTTATACAACATGCTAAATATGCAACTAGCTAACTTCCAAAGGGAAAATCAAAACACAAAGTCACATGATAAGGCCAAATATTAGTGTTAGGTATAACGTATGGGTTCATCTCTTCCAAAACAAAATTTCAGTGTTCTCAGGGTGACTGTGGTGAATATTATTCAGCTGTATGATATAGTCATTGATTACTCTCATGAGAATGTCAGTATAGTTATTTCTGTGGTTCCTAAGGTGTGATACTTTGACCTGTAGCATCTAAAATAGCACATTTTTGTGTCCCTGCAATGTAGAGATGTTCTTAGGTTTATGTAGAATTCATAGAAAAAGTGCTAGACTCATAGCAAGCACTGTGTAAGTTGTAAAAAGTATGTAAGTCCTCTTTGATAATATAAGAGGAATTATCACTGTCAAAAGCATTAATTAGGGGCGTAGTGGGTGATGCCTGTGCCTTCAGTGCTGGCATACCATATAGGCACTGGTTCAAGTCCTGGCTGCTCTGCTTCCAATCCAGTTCTCTGCTGTGGCCTGGGAAAGCAGTAGAAGATGGTCCAAGTCCTTGGGCCCCATACTCACGTGGGAATACCCGGAGGAAGCTCCTGGCTCCTGGCTTTGGATTGGCATAGCTCCATCTGTTGTGGTCATCTGGGAAGTGAACCAGTGGACGTAAGACCTCTCTGTTGCTCTGCCTCTCCTCTCTCTATGTAACTCTTTCAAATAAATAAATCTTAAAAAAACATTAATTAAATACCTTAATGTTTTTGAATAACAAATTTTAATGATGTAGTCTAATAAATATTGTTCTTGATAGAAATGAACATATTTTCCTAACTTTTTTCCACATTTTAAAAAATATGTGACAGAAAAGGAAAGGTAATAGGAAGCACCCATGAATATGAGGCAGGAAATTATCGTCTGGGAAGATGATTTCATCCAGAATTCAAAGTAGATGCAATTAGTGCCACAAATGAGAAATCGCAAATGATTTAACAAACACATGATTTAGCAAACAAATCAGGGAAGAGATAAAACTTCCAATGAATTTAGATCTCTAAATGTGGATTAGCTTGTTATAAGCAGTTCTCAGGAGAAAGTATGAGATACAAAGTTGTCATTTCAGAAAGCAGGGGACCATGGAAGGTGAGAACCTTCTTGAAGAAACTGGAATTATCAATGAAAACAATTACTACAATCCATGCATCTGCATTTAAATATGATAATAAGTTTAATATTATTTGCTTTTCATGTAAAATACTAGGAACGCATGCTGCGTGGTTACATTTGTAGGTGGGTGTTCAAAATGCTCATGAGGCCAAGTTGACAATGGAAGACAACACAAAAGGTCTGAGTGAGGAAAACAGATGGTGAGTGAGTCCACCACCGTCACCACACACTCTCAAATATATAGCACGATGTTGGCGCAGCAGCTGAGAAATCCTTTTGTTTTTTCTACTTCGTATTTACAGGTTGAACTAAAACATTACCTAAAATGTAATGCATAGGAATGACATTGACATTTTGAGATTTGATGATCATTTACAGCCCTTATCTTGACTATTGAGGAACAGTTTTTTTTTTTTCATATTATTTATTGAACTCTACTTAGTGTGGGATTAATCTTGTGAGTATATAATAAACTGAAAATAGATATTTGTGAACATTATAAGTGGGAATAGGAGAGGGAGGAAGAAAAAGGGTGAGAATGTGAGTGAGACAGAGGGTAGTGGGGGAAGAATCACTATGTTCCTAAATCTGTGTATATGAAGTACGTGAAATTTGTGTACCTTAAATAAAATCTAAAAAGAGAAAAAAAAGACCAGTGTTTGCCAAGGATTTTAGGGAGAGCATGAGGAATTTCTTTTTTTAAATCTTTTTTTTTTTTTTTTTTTTACAGGCAGAGTGGACAGTGAGAGGGAGAGACAGAGAGAAAGGTCTTCCTTTTGCTGTTGGTTCACCCTCCAATGGCCGCCGCGGTCGGCGCGCTGCGGCCGGCGCACCGCGCTCGTCCGATGGCAGGAGCCAGGAGCTAGGTGCTTTTCCTGGTCTCCCCATGGGGTGCAGGGCCCAAGCACCTGGGCCATCCTCCACTGCACTCCTGGGCCACAGCAGAGGGCTGGCCTGGAAGAGGGGCAACCGGGACAGAATCCGGTGCCCCGACCGGGACTAGAACCCGGTGTGCCGGCGCCGCAAGGCGGAGGATTAGCCTGTTGAGCCACGGCGCCGGCCTAGCATGAGGAATTTCTAAGCTGGTGAAGCTTCTCTGTATGATTTTATAATGGCAAACGCATATGTTTATACATACAAACCTACAGAACATACAACATTAACAGGGCACTGATATAAACAATGAACTTTGGGTGATAAACAAAAGTAGAAAAAACCAGCTATGCATGTTAAGCAGTAAATGTGTGTTGAAATGTGTTATATGGAGAAATGGAGGGGGGAATTCAACAGTCCTAATCTTGTACATCTCTTTATCAATTTAAGAGAAAATATCAGAAATGGATTAGCAATCCAGCTTTTAACATTACTGTGGGATACAAAAACTGCTTCCTTATGCTCTCTCTTGGACCTTTCTCAGAATAGTGCGGAAAATTGGCTATTGCTGTTTTCTCAGGAAACAGTGAGAACTACAATGATGTGACCAGAGTCTCACAGCCAAGAAATGACTTAGTGGGGATGGGCCACCTCATGAGATTTCTGTGCATCAATTTGTTCTTGCAAGTGCACCACATGCACTGTTGTCATTCAATTATTTTCCCTTTAAAATTTGGATCCTCATAAATAAAAACTGCAGGACTTCCTCAACTATGTTAAGAAATACAAGTTAAACTTCATAATTATGTCAAGAAATTAAAAGGATATAATTCCATACCACAGAGAGAAATGATCTCTCTTCATTTTTTTTTCTATTCAAAAAATTACATCTCTATTAAGGTAGGCTCACACTTTAAGAAGAGATGGTTTTACTCCACCCACATTGAAAGTGTAAAGCCTCTTACCAAAAGCAGAGAGGAAACAAGTGGGCATCTGCCCTGAGCAAGGCAAAGCTTCCCTGGTTGTCCATCCTTAGCTCTGAGAGTTTTTCAAGTCCTGCCTTCATGGGAGGCCAGCTCACTACAGCAAGTTCAAGCCATGAGATGGGTGAGACCTGATCTTACAAAGCTGTTACTAGGTCTAACAAAACACACACATTTGGAGCGTACTGCTCCTCCACTTTCTGTTTGTGCAGGCCTGAAGACTGCCTTCTTAGTCCTGCACACCTAAGGTCCTGATTCATTCCCACTGGAGCACAGAGGCTACCTTGACTTTGTCATATAGTTAGGTTGTCATTCATTACTTTCTCTTACACAGACTATGATGAGGCATGCTGTGGATGGGATGTGTGTGCACACTGACAGTTCCCGTGTTGAAATCCCAATTCCCAAAGTGATGGTGTTAGAAGACAGAATTTTTGGGAAGTAATTAACTTTGGATGGCATCATGGTAGTGGAGCTCTTTTGAATGGGATTAGTATCCTTGTAAGAAGAGAGGAGAGAGAGGGTGATGTTCTCTCTCTCTCCACCATGTGATGATGCAAGAAGAAGGCATAGTGTGCAAGGAAGAAGTTAGCCCTAACCAAAAACCCTACCTGCTGACACTTATACCTTGGATTTTTCAGACCTCCAGAACTATTGGAAATAAACTTCAGTTGATTAACTCATTCAGCTTATGCTAATTTTGTTTTAACAGCCTGAAGTGATGGAGTCAGAGAGGTAAAATGTAGCACCAGGGGCACTCTATTGCCAGGAAATCCACTCCTGACTCTGCTTCTCTCACATCGTTAGGAAACTCTCTAAGCACAGTTGAACAGAAGGAGAGACACTGTGAAAGATAATAATAAGGAGGAGCAGAGACAATATGCAGGAAAACCAGGTCCTGTACATTGAATAATAATAATATGGTCCATTTATATCAGTGCCTTTGTATTCAATTCTGGTCCAGCTGAATTACTGAGTTCTTGTGAAGAACTGCCATGTTTGGCCACAGTGCTCTTTATCTTACTTTAAGCTAAGGTTTCTGGGCAAAATAGGACAGTAATCCTAGTTGTTTTCAGGAATGGGTACTATCACCATTACCAGCAGCTCCCTTCCCTCAATATCCAAATTAGATTCCACTAATTACATCTGTCCTCTAACACTGCAAATCAGAGAATTTAGATGTTTTATTCTAAGATTTTTTCTGGTTAAATGTTATTATTTTCTGATGTGTGCAAACATTTATGTTGTTTATTTGAGCCTCATGTGGTGTTGAATTTTAGTTAACAGCTTTGAGTTGACATGATTATTGCCAATTAGTGCATTAGCATAGTTTCACCATGAAATTTTGTAATTTTTAATTTTGATGCTTAGGAATCCAGTGTTTCTTCTCTTCTCACTGACCAAGTAATTCTATTAACCATTAGGAGTAATCTAGAAGAAATATTAAAATCCTTTGATCATATTTTACTTTGTCTACAGATTATTTTGCATCTTGACAGCTGTATATTTAATTCCAGGTACACCCCAAAAGTATTGTGATGGTCACATTGCAATCTGAAAGCACAATGGATGAGTTCACAATATTTGGTGCCCAATTTGGACACATCAAGCTGTCATAATAACAATGGGATCGTAGAAGAGCTTAGTCTGATACAATCATGTAGAAAGTCTTCATTTAGGCTGGCGCCATGGTTCAACAGGCTAATCCTCCGCCTTGCGGCGCCGGCACACGGGATTCTAGTCCTGGTCGGGGTGCCGGATCCTATCCCGGTTGCTCCTCTTCCAGGCCAGCTCTCTGCTGTGGCCAGGGAGTGCAGTGGAGGATGGCCCAAGTGCTTGGGCCCTGCACCCCATGGGAGACCAGGAGAAGCACCTGGCTCCTGCCTTCGGAACAGCGCAGTGCACCAGCCGCGGCGGCCATTGGAGGGTGAACCAATGGCAAAGGAAGACCTTTCTCTCTGTCTCTCTCTCTCACTGTCCACTCTGCCTGTCAAAAAAATAAAAAATAAAAAAAAAGGAAAGTCTTCATTTAAGCATGTGTAAATTATGGACTGTAGAAATAAAAAGGATATGCTTAGTATATTAGTAGATACTAACACCTAATATTGATTAAGCTCTGTGCTAAAAATAATTAGCAGGCATTATCTCAGTTGTCACACTGTCATACAAAGGCAGAACTTATATTATTTTTAATTGAGAAACAAATAAACCAAGTCTAGAAGAAGTCTGGTGATTTGCCCAGGGTTACAAAGCAACGAAATGTCAGAGTTTAGGTTTAAACCCAGATCTTCGAATTTTAAAGCCATGTTCTTAGCTTCTGCCTTCCAGCACTTATTAACCAACCTGCACTCTGAAAATCCCACAAAGAGTTGTTTGCTAAATCAATGTGAAGCATTCACATACGGGTTTCTGAGATTATATGCGCTTCTGTGTGCCACAGATGTAAACTCGTGGCACTTTAAGGCAAGCGTATTTGTATTGCATTCCTAGCTGTGCTACGTACAGCTGTGAACCTGAGCACCACAATGGCATAGACTCCACTGTGAACGGTAGGTGAACAACCCCACGGTGCAGCCACACTGGCAAAACCAAATGCCTCAATATACTGGTGCTTTTAACCCAGTGCCTGCCTGGACCACCAGCTGGCAAACTGTGCTTTCCAGTTTTCCCTTGTGTTTATACTTAGAGGGAAAGATAAAGGCTGCCTACTAGTTATCTTCTACAGAAAACACTACAAAGCAAAAGATGAAAAGCACATGCATGCTGCTCTTGCTTAGCTTGTCTAACTCAAGTTAGGTCTGTGCTCTCCATTTGTGTGTAACCACAAACACAACTGGTATGGATTGAGTTAGAAGTGTTCTCTTAATTCCAGATTGCCTTTTCTCCTAATTTCTTGCAGTGGTTCCACAATTCTTTCAGGCTGCCATGAAAATTTTGAGACAATATTTGTTGGTTCTTTCTTCTGTGTCACTGTTTTCCATTTTGTTGTCAAATGCACATTTTTTGCACAATACCTCATTAAGCTCTCCCGCCTTTAAAAATCTATTTCTTGTCTTCCCTGCTCCTTAATATTTCAATGCATCATCCAAATAACACTTTCTCCATGGTTCCTTCATTTAATAAGTAATTACTTAACCTCGGTGTGGTCAGTGTTCCTCTGACATCCAGCAATATGCGGAAACCTAGGGATTTTCACTCCAGTGGGATTCTTTTGTCCCAACCTGGGCTGCCCTTTGAGCTCTTCTTTCTCAATAACCTTCAGTTTCTGGCACTCTGCAGTCACTCCTGGGCTTGCGTAACACCTGGAAATTCTCCATTTTTGAACTAAGGAAAGTCAGTTATTTGCAACCATCACATCCAACCATCTCTCCATTTTCTTTTTTTATTTTGTAATAACGGTATCCACACTCAGAGTTTTTGTTGTCTCTCTGTTGCTTCTTTCTTCAGCTGCATGATTTGATCGCTTTTTTTCATAGCATGCTAAGGAATACTCTCCCCCTTCCTCTGTTCTTCTTTAGCCCCTCTTCTGCAAACATCTGGCAGTTATACCATGTCCCTTCAGTGTTCCCAGACCTGGGCTGTCGAGGAGCTCTGCGGGACAGAGCATTACTGCAGACTGGGAGTCACTGGACACTTAGCAGCCCCAGCCTCAGCCACCCTGCAGGCTGCTTCAGTCTTAGCTGCAGCTACACCGACACCATTGATGTTCTCCTTTTCAGTCCTCTAGTCTATTCTGCAATGGTGTTTATCGCACATCTGCTCTTCTCCTTCAGTAAATGGCTTATCTTTCCAAGATAAGCTACGTTGGGTCTGCATACTCTGCCTGTCGTTCTCTTCTTCATTTTGGTTACCTGCAAAACTCTTCTCATCCTGCAATACTCAATTTTACGTCCTTCTCTTGGAGATCTTAATGTTCCTTGCAGGCTGAGAAAGAAAGCCTTTCTCTAGGATCTAGTCATTTCCAATGCATGGATTTTAGAAACTGACTTCGTGGCTTGGGAAAGCCTAGACTTCAGAGGACTGAGCATTAGAAATGTGGATAAAAGGCACACAATGTGGCACTCAGGGAATAGTCAGTAGTAAGCAAATGGATAATTTTGGAGGGCAATGTAACTAACAAAGGTTGGACATTTGTGCTGGATTAAAATGTAAGTCTCATGAACTGAAATATAGTTGTTAAATGCAAGTATGAATTCAAGATGGCAGACTGGACATTAATTTGTTCATCTTTCCAAGTCTTTGTTCGTTTAAATGACTACACAGAGAACAGCTGGGAATTAACATGGAAGTAACAAGCTACAGCTAAAGTATGAGACTGAAGCAAAATAAGTGGATGCTAATCTTTTAAGGGAGCACCCAGAGTGATTCAAGACACACGGGAGTGCAAAAAGTGAGAGTGAGATTTGGATTCAAAAAGAAGGTGAGTAGTTGAACAGTAGCACTGGCCAATCTAGTTCTGTAACTTCATCATCAAGGAGCAGAGCAGCTCGGAATTTACAGCCAAGGAATCCAGGATTGTTCATGATCATAATTGAGGGAACAGCCTGCGAGAGTCAAAGCTGTTGGGACCCCAAAGTAAAATTCCTGTTCCATTTTATCAGTTGGTAGAGAAAAGGTGCAGTGTGTCATGTGACCTGACTTAAACACATACTTTCATTAACAATGATGAGGTCATTAGAAAATCGTGAGCCTTGCATGTGTAAGGGCATACAAGAAATAGAGTCTCTTTCCATGTAGTCTGGCCGGATTCTGCTGCATGTGCAGATGTGCGTTATCAAGCAGAGATATCATCAAGTGCTCAGCTTCACGAAATCCTGGCTCTCTGCCTTTTATGTCCTCTAACTGCACATAGGATTAAATGTACACTCACAGAGGACATAACATTGCAAGGACCAAATTCAGTGAAACCTGTGGTTGGATAAGTTTCCCAAAATCGTTAAGTCAGCGATTGCATACAAAGCCACGTCACACCACCACAAAGTTCTCAGGCTCTTAAACTCGCTAGATTCCTCTTACACGGTTCTTGAAATGGAAGGTGTGCATATGCAGTATTTATTTGCAGTTAACAAATCTTGAACACTAGTATTTCCTTAGTTAAGATACTTTCCAATTTATTAATTAGGCTATTAAACCAAATATACAATTTTTGTATATTTAGTCAAATATACAAAAAGATGGCACATTTTTGCTGTTCCTCTTCTAGGCTGTGTTTCTGATTATATCAATCATTACACTGGCCACAGCTGAAAGCTGACATGAGGCTGCAGCTCATAAAATTTCAATTTTTAGGTCAAAAGAATGTCAGATATTGTCCAGTTCTATTGGTTATCACATTCCTTCTACTGCAATACTTGAAATGAACTTAGAAAAACATAAGAGACTCAACAGGCTTTCTATTCCAGTCATCACTTGGTGCATAACAAATCGTCCCAACATTCATAACTTAAAACACACATAGAAAGTAGATGTTGCCAATTTCTAAAGCTACGGGCATGGTCACCAGTGCAGCTACATCTCTGCCATATTCTGTCAATCAAACATTTTTCCTGACCCTGCTTATTTTCAATGGAGGTGCAATAGTGGCCCCATCTTCCTCCCACACTGTTACTAACAAGTCCTTACTCACATTCTGTATCTCTTCCCAGGACCTGTCTTCTTTTGGATTTAAGGCTGTTTGGTTTCCTTGTAGCTTCAGTTTTCTGATGGATTTAAAGTTTTGAAGTATAGCCAACCTTTTTTATTAATTTGTGTAATGGTAAAACTTTAAGTTTCACATCTTAAGAGGCAATGAAACTCCATGGCTTTACACTTTGTATTAAGAATTCTAGATTTTAGACTTTAAAAGAATGGTACCTGCAAAGATTCTTAGGAAAAAAACTCGTGAACCTAAAACTCTAAGAATTCCTTATTTAGACAAATTATCATTTGAAAGCAAGAACTAGATATGTTCATCTTACATTTATAAACACTAAGTAAATCATCTCATACAAATTTGTGAAGAAATAGCTTTCGAGAATGTATTTCAGTGAAACAAGGGGGAAAAATGATATTTTGGGGGGGGGGCCATGCCAAAGAGGCTCTGAGTCAGTGGATACCTGAAACTAAGATCCAGAGTGGTTTTAAGCAAAGCTAGAACAATGGGCCATGTATTAACAAGGATGTGCCAAAAATGTCATAGTAAATAAAGCTCCACACAGAGGGTGTTAGGGTGGTTTGATCACTGCTTTTTGATGTGAATTTTGATGTGAATTTTAATTATGAGAAGAGTTTGACTAAAGGCTGACATCCCCCAGGGCAAACTTCTATAGTTATTACCTCCCTTCACTACCATTACATATGGATTTGGTTTATCTTTGCAAACTGACAGTGAGCTGCCTATCCATCTTCTTAACATTAACATGCATCAAAGCCCCTTCTGATAGCAGAAAAAGGTAGTCAATCATTTGACAAGTGTGTGAGTTTGTTGACATGGTCTTATATTAAATGACACAATTGAAATCAGCACACATGGTATAAGGCAAATTAAAAATATCTTCTGAATCTTAAAACCATGGATTTTTAAGAATGTATTTTACTTTTATAATCATTAGAAATTTTGTTTAGTTGGTTGTGAGTTAAGATTTTGATATTAAAATGTTGTGGCTTCTGCCAATAGAAGTCTAAAATAGAAATATGTCCAATTTGATCAAGATGTGGAATATGTAACACAAGTCATTTGAATATATAATATATTCTTTAAAGTCTTCCTGATCATTAGCCAAAATATAACTAGCTTTAAAATTATCCTGTAGGTCTAAACAGTGAATACACTAGACAGAATTACTGTAGAAATAATTAACATTATCAGCGAGAGGCGGATGGGTAATTGCACAACTTCAGTTCTGGTATGCCGAGATGCAAACAGCATGAGTTCAGTAGTAGTATGGCAGTTGCATAATGTGAATCAAATTATTAGAAAATTGCACACAAACCTAAAATGAAGTAGAGTTTGTTATTAAGATGTCTCCTGATATGCCAATGCCATGACCGAAAACCAGAGATCACACTCTAGTTTTAGGGAGACAAAAGACATTCTAACAATGTACATGTGATGCCATGTGTGCTGTAAAGGATGTCACTATCAATGGACAAAGCTGGAATATTGATGCTGATCACATTATCATATTCCAATGTCCCATTGTACTGTGGGTAACTTGTCTTTAGGTTATAAACACTGAATTGTTAAAGGGGGAATGAACTTTATGTCATATGATGAGGGTGCAGATATACCCACATGTGTGTCTATGGATCCCTGTGTGCAGGTGTGGGTACAGACACACAAAGAGACCCATAGATACACCTATAGAAGCACACATAGAGATACACCCAGGTACATACATATACACCCAGAAAAGCTAAAGCACACAGACACATACAGATACACAGAGGCAAAAAAGCAAAAAGGCAGGCACACAGAGATGCACATAGACATGCACAATGACATGCACACAGACATGCAGACATAGACACTGATGTCCAATCAGCACAGAGGATAATGTGACAGTCCATGCTTCTGGAAAGGTTCTTATGGAAGCTCTACACACCATTCTTACAATTTTTCTGTGAGATTGAAATTACTCCCCAATAAAAGTAACAAAGAAAATTATCTCAGGAAGATTGACATAATGATACTTTAATCTTATACTTCCATCTCACCCCTTATTGGTTGAGATCTCCCTAAGCACCCTGACTTCATAGCTGGCGCTTCACCCCTCTGCCTTAATTATAGAGTAAGAGTGGAGATGAAGTGTCAGTAATGTTGAGAAAGGCAAAATTCTAGATAGGACAGTTTTCATGGAAAATGAAGCAAAATGATAAGTGATAGCTTTGAGCTATTCATAGTCTTACAGAAAACTTAAAACAAAAACTCCTTTCCCTGTTCATACTTCCTTAGGCTAAGAAAATTATGAAGATTTGCATTATATCCTGTTTATTTTTATCACAGAAGTCATTAGATTTGAGAAGACAATTATTGATACCATTGACAGAAGTAATCCCTGTCATTTGAAATATTTATGGTCTTTTACACAAACTCAGTGTGCAAAAGATTAAAAACAGTAAAATGCTTCTGGCTGGGAATTTGTATAGAGATTTGTCCTGAAATATAGGCTTTCTTCTAAATGCCTGACCATAAGGGATTCAAATGAACAAAATCGTGTTGTATTGGCCAGCATAGAGACTATCTCTTTCCCTGCCCCCCGCTCCCCCAACTTACTCCTGAGGCCTCACTACCAAGCAAAGACCAAAATTCATCTGCACTCCACTTAATATGTGTAACCAGCTGTGATTTTATTTTTTGATGCTGCCACATGAAAAAAAAAAAGCTGTTTTTTTCCTGAGCTATAGGTGTTAATTGGTATCTTTGTATCTTGCTAATTAAGTTCTAGCAACACCTTTCCCTCTTCCTCCTTTGTATTTAATGAGCTCCCTTGTTGTATTAATTTATTAGATAATTAGATAAAATAAAAAAGTTCTACTTCTTTTGGAGTGCCTTTATAAAGTACACCTTAAATATCCAAACACAGATAAAAGTGTATATATGTGTGTGTGTGTGTGTGTGTGTGCGTGCGTGTATTTGGAGAGAAACATCATCTTAGGGAGAAATATACTTAAAGTTAACCTGCACGTGCATATTGTCATTTTTAATAAGATTATCATTAGGGCTTATGCAAAAGGGATTGATTCAAGAGCTCAGGCAATAACAATTATTTTGGTGTAAGTGAATAGCATCACATATGGTACAACATGATGTGCATACCAGAAACCTTTGCAATATTTAAGCATAACAAACAAATTATCAGTTAAGCAATGTGCCCTTTGGTCCCTAATTATCATTTTTATTTGCTTGTTCATTTTCTTCCTAAAATGCTTTTTAAGCTATTGGCTAGACTATATTAGGTTATTTGCAGTTTATTCTGATGCCAGAAATCGTTAGACAATCGAATAATAGGAAAAACCCTTGGCCTATAGTGAAACTGATCATTGTTTAGTATCTGATACTCTCAACTTATCAGCAATAAGGGAATTGCAGAAATTATTTCAAAGAAGAACATCTGGATGTTATAGATTCCATCGCCTTGCTCCAAGTCAACCCAATTCTGGCTGTTAGCTTTCTACCTTGTCCAATATCCTCAGAGGAGTCAATGACAGCTCTGTTGCTGTGTTTTGTCTTTTATTAAGCAGAGGATTTGTAGGACTGGCATATTTTAGCTGACTTTATGTAAACCTCAATATAGACGCAAAAATACAATTCTCGTATACTAATTGACAACCTTCAAAGTAAAACAAACATCCCCAACACAAAATATCAAGTTATAAGTATTAATGTTTATTTTTAAAACATTTACTCATTTATTTGCAAGGCAGAGAGAGAGAGAGAGAGAGAGAGAGAGGATGAGAAAAGATCTTCCATTTGCTTGTCCACTCCCCAGATGGCTGCAATACTGGGGCTGGACCAGGCCAAAAGCAGGAGCCAGAAACTCAGAAAAACTCCATGTGTGTCTTCCACATGGGTGTCCAGGCATTTGGGCCATCTCAGGCCTATTAGCAGGGAGCTGCTTCGAAGGTGAGGCTGCTCAGACTGCAACCAGCATGCCAACATGAATACCACAAGTGGTGGCTTATCCAGTTGTGCCACATGCCAATTCCTGTAACTGTTAATATTAAATAGGATGACATGTATAGAAAAGTATTCCAAAAGTTTTATGGAAAATGAAATTAAAACATAAGTTTACTTGGTGGTAGCAAAAAAAAAATTGAAATTCATGCCTATTTTTTCATGCTAAACATTTTCCCTGAACATTTTAAAGATCCCTTTTAGACACAGACTTCACAATTTTTTACATTAATATAAACTTATTTTTGAATTTCCTCTTAAACAAGCATTTTGAACTACAACTTGAAAGTCACAGCAATAGACAATCCTTTGGGTTCTCTTTGGTAGATGTGACGACAGAAACAACCACCTTTTCTACTCGTTTTCACAAGGTTGAGCCTCCTAGCTGGGATTAGCACATTTTAATAAGAAGCCTTAAAGCATTCTATAACCACTCCCCAGAGTGCTGCCTTGAATGCGTCCTAAAGGAATTGCACGAATGTTCCCAGGCTGTCCATAAGACATCAGTGATTGGTGTTAGGATAGGAGTTTTATAAAGAGGCTTTGAGTGCAAAAAGTAAGATCCGCTTGCTTCTTAGCTTTTGGTGAAATGCATTGGAGTAAAAGTTCTTTCCACCATCACTTACGGCTCACCAAGTAGAAAAGAGTTTTTGTCCTCCCATGTATTCAAGAAGGACCAAAATCAAGTAATTGACACAGCAATCTAAAACTTCCATAGCCATTGATTTTTCACTGCCCCGAATGCTAAGTTGAATCCCTTGTGACTGTTAAACACATAAAGAGGAAAAGAATGCCCAGAGAGGCGATTGCAGAGGCACAGATAGCAGTGCAGTGAGGAGACTGTTTGCAGAAATTATTCTTCCCATGTGTGGACTTGGCCTTTGAAGCAAAGAATTACAACAGGAAATTAGGAGTAGGCTGGCGCAGCCTCATAAACAAGCACAAAATTGTGTCAGCACACCAAAATATTTCACTAGCCTGCCCTTCCCCAGGAGGCTCACAGGTGGTATAATAAATGAAATCAGCAATCCTTCTACATGTCTAGCTTCTATGGGTACTTTGGCTCCGTCGACCATTAGTTATTTGTAAGCTGGGGCATAAATACAGACAGGAATTGAATATTTATGTACAGCTCCAGAATCCACCTTCATTAATTTGTCTACCTATGGGGGATATGGCTATGGGCGGAATGGAAAATATTTATTCTGGGAGCCCTTAGTGTAATACATTAAGTATGAATGTGCTTTTGGTGGTTGAAGGGAGTCCTGGATCACTCAGCGGGTGTTGGGTCCTTACTGACCATTTATCCTTTTTCTCTTTCCACATCTGAATATAAAACCAAAAAGCAACCTTTAACAGTAGCAAATGGTGACATTGCCAGGCTCATCCTATGAGCAGTTCCCTAAGTATTTTTTTTTATTGGTTTACTGGTAGAAAATCTCCCATCAGTGCCCTAGTAAAAATGTTACTAAACATTTACTGGTCTGTGTATAAATATAACATCTGAGACACCTTTGTTTCTCACTGAACAACTAAATTAACCAGTTGTTGAATCTACATTCTCAGTAGAGTCTTTTGTTTAAAGATTTATTTATTTGAAAGTCAGAGATACACAGAGAGAGGAGAGGCAGAGAGAGAGAGAGAGGTCTTTCACCTGATGGATGGTCACTCCCTAGATGTACTTGATGGCCGGAGCTGCATCGATCTGAAGCCAGGAGCCAGGAGCCAGGAGCCTCCTCCGTGTCTCCCACGTGGGTGCAGGGTCCCAAGGGCTTGGGCCATCTTCCACTGCTTTCCCAGGCCATAGCAGAGAGCTGGATTGGAGGAGCAGCCAGGACTAGAACTGGCATCCATATGGGATGCTGGCGCTTCAGGCCAGGGCGTTAACCCACTGAGCCACAGCGCCGGCCCCAGTAGTCTTTTTTTTTTTTAACAACAACAACAAAATATTCAATGAGTAAATGAAAGCCTACATATCATATCGAGATGCCTAGTTCTAGTCCCATCTTCCTACCACTAATGCAGGAGACCCAGATGGAGTCATTGCCTCCTGGCTTTCAGGTGGCCCAGCCCCAGCTGTTGCACGCAATTGGGGGATGAACCAGAGACTGGAAGACCTCTCTCTCTCTCTCTCTCTCTCTCTCTCTCTCTCCAGGGATTCTCCTTTCTATTTGACACTCTGCCTTTCAAATTCATACATGTATTAAAAAAAATAACTCAGTAATGTTGAAACTCATCAGACTTGTCAACAGAAATTTCTCCTAGAATTATCTGCTGAGTGAAATTAAAACACTGGGCTCCACTTTTGGCTTCTATCTAGAATAAACACCAGTGATCATGAAAGTGAGTCCCTGTGATCTCTACCAATCTAGCAAAACATCTTAATTTCAAGAAGTTAATCATTTTTCAACTTGTCTTTTATCTCAAAAGCAAACATGCTTCAATGACAAGAAAGAGTCTGTCTTATGAATTCTTAAGCCAGTACTTTATAAAATACATTAAGAAGAAGTGATAGAAAGCGTATTTCTTATTTTGCTCTATAAGGTTAGTCAAACAGGATACTTCCTGAAATTATAGATCATTTAAATACTCTTAGAAAAATTATCTTATTTATTATATTTCTTTCTCCCACAATATTTTTTTTTAATTCTTAAAAAGTTTGTTGACAGGCAGAGTGGACAGTTTGAGAGAGAGAGACAGAGAGAAAGGTTTTCCTTTGCCTTTGGTTCACCCTCCAATGGCCGCTGCGGCCAGCACGCTGCAGCTGGTGCACTGCGCTGATCCAAAGGCAGGAGCCAGGTGCTTCTCCTGGTCTCCCATGGGGTGCAGGGCCCAAGCACTTGGGCCATCCTCCACTGCACTCCCTGGCCACAGCAGAGTGCTGGCCTGGAAGAGGGCAACCAGGGCAGAATCTGGCGCCCCGACCAGGACTAGAACCCGGTGTGCCAGCATCACAAGGCGAAGGATTAGCCTAGTGATTAGCCTAGTGATTAGCCTGCAATAATTTTTTCAGTGTGATACTAGATCAAGTGCTTGCTCTTCTGGGACTTGAGAATGTCTACCTCATGTTTGTGAGAAGAAATATTAATATTTTTTGTTTGTTTTTCACCTATGGAACAAAATGTTTCTATTTATCTCATTAGGCCAAATTGATAAATGGAAGAGAAAATGAGTAGTTTAGAAACATTTGTTTGGTATATATTAGTGAGCTATTAGGAAAAAAAAAACTTTCAGTTGTGTATGTGACAGAAAGTCAGACTTTGTGGAAATATAAATGGCCTTGGAAATTTGCATGAGGCAAAATGCAATGGCAGTACCTCGCTCTTGCAGTTAGGAACTTCTTATTCTGCCTCACATCAAACTCTTCTGTGGGACAACCTTGTGGCACTGCAGCCCCAAGAAACTTCAGAGCATTGGGTCAAGGATACTTATGGAGTTAAAAGAACTATTGAGGATTATACAAAGGGTATGTCTTGATTGGGCTCTCTCGGGTTTTCTGAAAACAGCATAGAGATACTTTATATTATGGAAAACATGCAATATATTAGATTTCAATGTCAGAAATATTTTATTCCTATAAAAAGCAGTTGACGATGAAGTGAGATTTTAACAAATAATGTGTTTTAGTTTTCTCAAGAAAGAATCTAAAACTAGTCAGTTTCCTCAGTAACTATTTCTATTCCTATATTTTTTTGTTTAAAATTAATTTATTTATTTGAATGTCAAATTACAGAGAGAGAGAGAGAGAGAGAGAGAGAGAGAGAGAGAGATTTTCTATCTCCTGGTTCCCTCCCCATGTCTGGGCCATGCCGAAGTCAGGAGCCAGGAGCTTCTTCCAGATCTCCCACATGGGCAGCAGTGGTCCAAGCACTTGCCATCTTCCATAGCTTTTCCCAAGCTATTGGCAGGGAGATGGATGAGAAGTGGACTAGCCTGGACACAAAACTGTACCCATGTGGGATGCTGGCATTACAGGCTGTGGCTTAACTGCTACTCCACAAAGTCTGCCCCTTTTCCTGGTTATTTTAATGGTTGTTTTATTGTAACAGCTGGAAAATAAAATAATAAAACATCCTATTCCCCACTTTTTAGAAGTGGTGACATGAACACATTATTACACCTGCATGATGATTGGATTGGACCCATATAAGTATGGGCAACATGTAATATGGTTTTCAGACTTACTGTTAAAGGAGGATGACAACCTTCAAAAATAATCCACAAACAATGTTGTAGTATATGGTAGCAAAATAACTAGGTAATTGCAACAGAACGAAGAGGTCACTTTAATTGAAAGATATAACTTGAAAGAACTGAAGATGTTTGTTTGAATTTAATCTGTTACAGGTGGACAAAGAGTTGATTTAAAAATGTAACACAGATTTTAGGCTCTAAGTTGTTCTTTATCACACACTGCTGTGACGAGTCTGCATCATCATTGATCCAAAAACGTCATGGCTTAACACAACAAGCATGTATTGTGAAGCCCTCTGTTCTCCGGCTGCCTGCGTTTTGGCTACTCTTGACTTGGCTCAGTTGGACGATGGATCTGGTTCAGACTGCAAGCTGGCTGAGTCTGACTTACATGTTTCATTCTGCAGCACTGAATGAAGTGCTTAGAACAACCCAGCTCATGATCTGCTCGTCAAACACATGAAGAGCAGCTTAGGGCAAACCTCACTGTGTAAGTGTATTTGACTAAGTTACAGGAGGAAGACTGAGAAGTCCACACGATCCATTGTGCAGCCTCAGCAAAGCTGTTAGCACAGAGTCCCTGCAGAGGAGTGGATTGGTACCGATAATTCAGTCTTCCCACAGCACTGGGAAATCACACATTTTTCATATAAAATTGGTAAATACAAAGGCCTACTTAAAACTTAAGAGTATGAGGCTGGTGGTTAGCCTAGTGGCTGAGCACTGTTAAGATGCTTGTATTCCATATCCAAGTGTTTAGGTTCGATCCCGTGCGCCATCTGCAGACTCCAGCTTCCTGCTACAACACACCCTGGAGGCAGTTTTGGGTTCCTTCTACCTACATGGAAAAGCTGGATTGAAGTCCTAGTTTCAGCTTGGATCCCAGCCCACGTACTTGCTGGCATTTGGAGAGTGAACTAGCAGGTGCGAGTTTTTTCTCTAAGTGTCTCTTAAATGAGAGTAAATAAGTAAATCATTTTTAAAAACTAAGGTTTTCATAACTGTTGTTTTCAAATGTAGTTTTTTTAAAAAAGATTCTAAATATTTTTCCTGTGGAAGTTGTGCAACAATTGAAAATTACTTTGGTGATTGGTAAAGTGTTTTTCTGGTAGATGAGAAGGAAAAAATAAACAATCCAAGCTGGACCAATGTCTCCTAGGTCGGGCCGGGCAGAGAGAATTCTACCAAGTGAGAGAGGAGGGACACTAAGGGTGTTGATGGAGACACTAGCTCCCACTACTTCTGTTGAGGACTCTGACCTGTCACAGAGATCCAGTCTCTAATTATCCACCAAGGGCCATGCTTTTCATTCATTGTAATTTAATGTATAATTGGTTCTTATCTTTTCTGTTTAACCAGTACTTTGTTTAGATCTTAGCATTTACCTGCATGAATTATAAAGATTTTAATGACAGTTTTCCCCAAGATTTTAGAGAAAATATGCTTTTAAAATTCATTCTTATAAATACTAAATATTTAGTATTTTATAGCATAATTATCTTTAGTTTACTTTTAATTAACATGTGCTTTATTAATGTTTAAATAGGATTCAAATATTTCTAAAAGACTCCCTATATGTTTTGCCTCAGTGTTTAACTTGGCAAAAAGGTATTCTCTGGCAACATTCTTATTTCCTCATTAGCTTGCAAAGACCCCATTCACTGATGTCACTGGAGAAGAATGGAATCTGTTGGACGAACCGGCCTGACATCACATCATATAGATGAACTGATTCCAAGAAGTTTAGAACACTATGTATTTACTATCACACAGGTGAGACAGAATCACTAACTAATGTAGACAACTCTGCTTTTGCAGAAACGACATGCATGTTAAGTAATAGTGTCCTACAATGTGAATTATTGAATTTTAAATGCATAAAATTGCAAATGTTGTCTTAATATTATTGTCACATGCACTGGTACAGTTCCAACACCTTTAGGAATCCTGAATTATATTATTTTCAAGTTGTTTATCGCCTTTTAGCTATTAGATTCTTATATCCACTTACTTGTCAGGGAAGCGGAATCTGTGTGTGTGCGTGTGTGTGTGTGTGTGTGTGTGTAGCTACTATGGGTGTTCCAGCTGTTGGTTAAAAATAATGACTCAATAATGATATCACTTATGGGATGAAAGTATGAATTTTGAGTCATTGAATTTAGGTCACCTAATGTATCCAATATAGCTTCCAAATGTCAAAAATTGCATCGGTTAATAGAGCTCCAAGAGAATTTAGTGTAAACTATCAATAAAATGGCAATTGCTCCACATCACTAAATTAATGAAAGAATAAAGCTTTAGTGACTTTCTCACTAGACAGGCAAATTAGAAACATGTCTTTGACTAGTATTTTTTACAATTTTTATTTAAGGCATAAAATTTCATGTATTTCATGTATGCAGATTTAGAAAGGAAACAATGTATAACATGTAAAAGAAGAAAGCAAATGAGAGGAAAGGAAGTATCACTCTAAGATTTGTATTTGTTTAACTTAGAAACCTTTTTATTGAAGGTATACAAACTTCCTACTTTTCATTTATACAAATTTAGAAATAGTAGTTCTTTCCGCTCTATACTTCCTCCCTCCCACATTGCCACACTTCTTCCTCCTCTCTCTCCTATTCCAATTCTTATTTTATGCAAAGATCTATTTTCCATTAACGTTATATTCATAAGATTAACCCTACATTGAGGCCAGTGCTATGGCACAGCTGGTTCAAGCCCCAGCCTGCATCCTATATGGGTGCTGGTTCAAGTCCTGGTTGCTCCACTTCCTATCCAACTCCCTGCTAATGTGACTGGAAAAGCAGAAGAGGATGGCCCAGGTGCTTGGGCCCCTGCTCCCATGTGGGAGACTCAAAGAAGCTCCTGGCTCCTGACTTCGGCCTGGCCCAGCCTGTTGTGGCCATTTGGGAAGTGAACCAGCAGATGGAAGACCTCTTTCTCTGCCTTGTCTCTGTCTCTATCTGTAACTGGTTTTCAAAAAAAAATTAAACAAATCTTAAAAAAAGATTAACCCTTACACTTAGTAAACAGAGCAATAAATAATGTGAAAAAAATGTGTTCCTCAAGAGTCAAGACATGTGCTATTCAACGTCATCGCATCTCAAAGTGTCAATTTCCCTTCTATAGATCAATTGCCTTTCAGGTACTCATTAGTTATCATAGACCAGGAGAACATGTGGTATTTATCTGTTTTGGACTGGCTTATTTCAGTAAGTATAATGGTATCCCATTGCAACCATTTTGTTGCAAATGACAGGGTTTCTTTTTTTAGTGCTATATATTATCCTATAGTGTACATATACCATAATTTCATTATCCAGTTTTCAGTTGATGGACATTTGGGTTGATTCTATATCAGCTTTGTGTATTGAACTGTAATAAACATGGGGGTACAGATAACTCTTTCATATGATGATTTAATTTTATTTAGGTAAATTCCTAGGCTTGGGATGGCTGGGTCATATGATGGGTTTATAATCAGATTTCTGAAGTATCATTAGACTGTCTTCCACAGTGGCTTCACTAGTTTGTATTCCCACCAACAGTGGATTAGGGCACCATTTTTCCCACATCCTTGCCAGCATTTGTTGTTTGTTGATTTCTGTATGAAAGTCACTCTAACTGGAGTGAGGTGAAATCCCATTGTGTTTTTGATTTACATTTCTCTGATGTTTAGTAATCATGAGCATTTTTTAATGTGTCTGTCAGCCATTTGAATTTCCTCTTTTGAGAAATGCCTGTTAACGTCCTTGACATTTTATTAATTGGATTGTTTGTTTTGTTGTTGTTGTTTCTTGAGCTCTTTATAGATTCTTGAAGTTAATTCTTTACCAGTTGCATAGTTTGCAAATTATTTCTCCCATTCTGTCAGTTGCCTCTTCACTTTGCTGAGTGTTTCTTTTGCAGTGCAGAAGCTTCTAAGCTTGATGAACTCCCATTTGTCATTTTTGGTTTTGATTCCCTTTGGTTCTGAGGATTTTTCCAAGAAATCTTTGCCTATGCCAATGTTTTGAAGAATTGTCTAAATGTTTTCAAATAATTTGATGGTAATGCATCATAGATTTAGGTCTTTGATGCATTTTGAGTGGATTTTTGTATAAGGTGTGAGGTGGGCTTCTTGCTTCATACTTCTACATGTGGAGATCCAGTTTTTTCAGCACCATTTGTTGAAAACACTGTCCTTGCTCCAGGGATTGATTTTAGCAGATTTGTCAAAGATAAGTTGGCTGTAGATACATGGATTTATTTCTGGAGTTTCTATTCTATTCCATGGGTCTACCCATCAGGGTATTTTTGTTGTTTTTTTTTTTTTTGTTTGTTTGTTTGTTTTGCCAGTACTAGGCTGTTTTGATTATAGCTACCCTGTTGTATTGACTTGAAATCTGGTTTTGTGATGCCTCAGGCTTGGTTTTTGTTGTATAAGATTTCTTTAGCTATCTGGGGTCTCTTGTGCTTCCATATGAATTTCAACATTGTCTTTTTCTAGAACTGAGAAGATTGTTATTTGTATTTTGATTAGAATCACATTGAATCTGTAAATTGCTTTCAATAATTTGTACATTTTGACGATAATGATTCTTCCAATCCTTGAACGTGGAAGATTTTTTACATGTTTTTGTGTCTTCTTTTATTTCTTTCTTTAATGTTTTGTAATTTTCATCATAGAGACCTTTGATATCCTTTGTTAATTTTATTCCAAGGTATTTAATTTCCTATAGATAAGTGAATGGGATTGATCATAGACGTTGTTTCTTAGTTATGGCCTGTCTGTGTATGCAAAAGCTATTGATTCTTCCATGTTGATATAATATCTTGCCACTTTACCAACTCTTTTATGAGTTCCCATAGTCTCAGTGGAGTCTTTTGGATCCCCTATTTACAGAAATGTGTCTTCAGAAAATTAGGACATTTGATTTACTCTTTTCCAATTTGTTTCCTTTTGATTTCTTTTTCTTTTCATTTTTTCTTTTTTTGCCTAATGGCTCTAGATAAAACTTCCAGGAATATGTTGAATAGCATTGGTTAGAGTGGGCATCCTTTTCTGGTACTGGATCTCAGTGGGAATGCTTACATCTTTTATCTATTCAATTGGATGCTGGCCATGAGTTTGTCATAAATTGCCTTGATTATATTGAGGAATATTCCTTCTAAACTCAATTTGTTTATGGTTTTCATCATGAAAGGTTATTGTATTTTATCATTTGCTTTCTCTGCAACAAATTGAGATAATTATATGGATTTTGTTCTTCAGCTTGTTAATGTGATGTATTGAATTTATTGATTTGTTAATGTTGAACCATCCTTGCGTACGAGGGATAAATCCCACTTGGTATGGGTGCATAATTTTTCTGATGTGTTCTTGGATTTAATTGGCTAATATTTTGTTGAAGATTTTATACTTATGTTCCTCAGAGAACTTGGTGTATATTTCTCTTTTTCTGTTGTATCTTTCTCAGGTTTAAGAGTAAGATGATGCAGGATTCATAGAAGGAGTTTGGGAGATATGCCTCCCCTTCAGTTATTTTGAATAGCTTCAGCAGAATTGGAATTGGTTATTCTTTAAATGTCTGGGAGAATTCAGCAGTGAAGCCATCCAGTCACAGGCTTTTATTTGTTGGGAGGGTCTTGATTATTGACTCAGTCTCCCTGTTGGTTATTGGTCTACTTAGGTTTTCTATTTCTTCATGACTCAATTTTGGTAGGTTGCATGTGTCCAGGAATATATCCATTCTTTCTAGAATTCTCTAGAAAATTTTTTTAACAAATAGCTCTTTGTACTAATTTCTGATGATTCTTTCTATTTCTGCAATGTCTGCTATATTTCCTTTTCATCTCTTAATATGTTGATTTGGGTCTTCCCCCCATTTTTTGATTAATTGGCCCAATGTTCTATCAATTTTCTTTATTTGTTCAAAAAATAGCTCTTCATTTCAATAATCTTTTGTGTTTTCTTTTTTAATTTCATTATTTTGTTTATTTCTAATATCAGTTATTTTTTTTTCTAATTCTAATTTTGGATTTGGATTGTTGTTTTTCTAGGACCTTAAGATGCATTGATAGCTCATTTGTTTGTTGCCTTCCCAAAGTCTTGATGTAGGCACCAATTGCTCTAAACTTCCCTCTTAACTCTGCTTTTGCTGTAACCCATATGTTTTGATATGATATATTGTTATCTTCATTTATTTCCAGAAAATTTTTGATTTATATTTTTACTTTTTTATATGGCCCACTGTTTATTCAGGAGCATATTGTTCAGTCTCCATGTATTTGCATATGTTCAATATGTTCTTGAGTTGTTGATTTCCAGCTTCATTCCATTGTGATCAGAGAAAATGCAAGGTATAATTTAAATTTTTTTGACTTTCCTAAGCCTTGTTTTATGGCCTAGCATTTCATCTATACTAGAGAAATTTCCATGTGCTGGTGAGAAGATAATTCAGTTTCCAAAGCAAAAGAAGGAGAGGAAGGAATGGAAAGGTGGAAGGGAAAGAAAAAGTGAAATCACTTTAGGAAGCAATAACATTGAATTGAACTGTCTGGACTGTTGAGGAACAGTTTTATTAATTTTTTTCCTTTTACTTTTTTGTCTTTTTTTCTTTCTTTCTCTTTCTTTTTCTTTCTCAGACCAAACAGGAGAGGGGTGAGGGGGAGGGGTGGGGAAGTGGGTGAGAAGACAGGTAAAGTGGGAAGAACTACTACGTTGCAAGTGTGGTATTACCATATACATACAAATAAACAAAAAAGAAGTGAAAGAGATGTTAATCAAAATAAACTTCAGTCAAGATGCAGTAAAAAAATTGAAATTGTGGAAACTTTGCAGGGGAAACTAGTGGATGCCAATGGTGCCAGTGAATGATGGAGTAAGTAAATATAGCTTGCTAAAACACATTACTCAGTAAAATAGATAAATAAAATCAAATTAGAATGGTGACACTCAGAATAATAGGAGACCTAAACCCACAGAATGTCTTAGAAAATTTGATAATAATTATTTATTATCTGAGCAGTATGATTAGTCAAATAATTCTCCTTTAAAAATACCCTGACTTAGGTAAGACCATATATTACATTTGTAGGAAAAGTGCAACTTCTATGACATTATAAATATTTAATAAAATTTCCAGTAAGAATTTACCCAATTTTTCCTAGAGGATGTAGTTACATCCTGAGTACTTGGCTTCACTAACTTCTGATTCTTTCTGTTTTTACCATGTCTTAAATTAGGGGAAAATGATTTATTGCATTATTCGTTCCCTGAGTTGTCAATCCAAAACTATTACTCTTTTATTTATTTATTTATTTTGACAGGCAGAGTGTACAGTGAGAGAGAGAGAGACAGAGAGAAAGGTCTTCCTTTTGCCATTGGTTCACCCTCCAATGGCCGCCGCGGCTGGCGTGTGGCGGCTGGCATACCACGCTGATCCAAAGCCAGAAGCCAGGTGCTTCTCCTGGTCTCCCATGGGGTGCAGGGCCCAAGCACTTGGACCATCCTCCACTGCACTCCCTGGCCACAGCAGAGAGCTGGCCTGGAAGAGGGGTACCCGGGACAGAATCCGGTGCCCCGATTGGGACTAGAACCCGGTGTGCTAGCGACGCAAGGTGGAGGATTAGCCTAGTGAAGTGCAGCACCAGCCTATTACTCTTTTAAGCAATAAGTAGATTTTGTTCTGATTTATGCAACAATATATTGTTAACTGAAAAAAATGACTCAAGTTGTAGAATGAGATTTTTGTTAGCATGATCAGGCTATGTTGTTGAAGTATACACCTTTTTCTGCCTTCAAAATAACCAGTATTAGTCATTTTTTTCATACTGTTCCTCAAGTAAAGCACTTATATAAAGGAAAACAGAGGATCAAGGGGAACATAACATCTGTAGTTTGCTGGTACAAATGTCCTCTTCAGTCAGAGCCACGCTCAGCTGAAGAAACAATTTGCCAAATATGCTCGCAAACCACACAGTGGTGATATTCCTTTAGAGAATTTTCACACTGAAAACACTTATCAGCTTTGTGCTGATGGCACCAGTCAATCCTAATATCTTTGGATCCTAAATTTCTCTAAAGAATACTATAAAAAAAAAAGAGGGATAGAGAGAAACTTGTTTTGGCCAATATCACCTGTCAATCAAATAGCAAAGCACATTTATCCATTCAATGCTAACAGTTTCTGCCCAGCTATCTGCTCTCCTCTCTCTAATAGTGATTTTGTGGTAGGGTTGATTATACTCACGCATCTTTGAAGATCACTATCACCTTGAAAATCAGGTTCTTCTCTACTGAAATGCACTGGGAGAGAGTGAATATTGGTTTCTTAAGAAATTTTTGACTGAATGGCTTAGGTCACATGCATGCTTTGAACCACTCGCTACAGCTAAGAGAAAACAATGGTGTTAATTGGCTTTCAAGTATTCTGTGATTCGAGATGGTCTTATGTTCAGTACTGAGTAATTAGTTATGAGAGGGTTGGTTACTTCACCTCAACAAAGTTAGAATAGTGTTGCTACAGGATTGGAAAATGCACGCTAGGAGGTAAATAAATACAGCAAGATTGGAGTAGGCATTTGCAGTAATGGCTAAAATGGCACTTGGACTGCTTGTATTATATACCAGAGTGCCTATGTTAGAGTCCCTGCATTGGTCCAATTCTAACTTTCCCTTAACGCATACCCTGGGAGGGAGCAGATGATGTTTCAAGTATGTGGGCCCCTGCTGCCTATTACCTGGGTTGAATCTCTAGTTCCTGGCTACAGGCTGGCCCAGCTCCAGTTCCTGTGGACGTTTGGAGGAGTGAACCAGTGAATGAGAGCTCTCTCCATTTTCCTATCACTCCATCTCTGTGTGTGTCTCTACCTCTCAAATACATTTTTAAAATTTTTTTAAAAGCAAGATTATAAAACAGATATGTAATCCATACATATTTTATTTTTTCCTCAACATATCAGAAAATCTATTATTCAGAGTTCACTTAATAAATGTACTTCTCTGGGATATATAAGAATCATTGGCAAAGTAAATCACACAGGCTATCTTACTTGAACTTTTAGTCCTTCTCATTTCTAAGGTTAAGAGATAACATTCCATATATTTCTTTTTCTCCCCCAGGCCATCACAGTCAAATACTCCTAGAGAGCCTCTTATGTGCTTGGAGATATGGACATGAAAAGACAGGTAGTATGCAGTTCTCACATAGCACTTAATATCTCCACTCACTCTTGAAGTTTGAATGGGAATCACCCATGCATATGATGAGAGAAAGCTTTTCCAAAGAAGAATGAAGATTAATGATAAATAAAACAGTGTTGGCTTTTCAGAGAATTGCAAGAAGCTCCATTATTTAATCCAAGAGTATTAGTAGGGAAGATGAGGCGATGATTGGTAGAAATTGGATCTCGAAGGGAGCAGGGAAAACGGCATTGGTGGGTCAGCAAGAAGGCTCCTTCTATGTAATAGAAATGAAGCCAAACTGAGGAGAAAGAACAGAAGCAGGATTAGAGAGGTGGACACAAATTCTATAGGACTTGAGGGATAATTAAATTGAGCAGATAAGGGAATTGGAAGCAGGAGAGGGTGGCCTGGTTTTCTGACTTTTGAGGCTTGGTGAGTGGTAGAACAAGATAGTGCTTGAAGGGAAAGACTTGGCCAGGGGGTGAGTTTCATTTTACTTTTGTTACATTTGGAGTATGTGAGACGTTTAGGGGGAGAGGTCTAACTGTCAGATTGATGCATTTGTCTGGAACTTGTAGAAGAAACTAGGTGTCTCTGTTCTTGGTCATCAGTATGTCTGTGGCAGCCAATGACTGAACAAAGTTATGAAGAGTGTTTTGAATGAGAAGGAAGCAGATAGAAGACATTTTGATGACACTCGAGGCTGAATGATGAATTGAAGGTATGGAAACAGTCATGGAGCTGAAGACTGAAAGGCCAGAAAGCTAAAATCATATTTGAGAAGAAGAGAGTGATCAACATAGAATGTAAAGGATCAGACACTGGAAAAGATAAGCAGTTAAGTTTTGTTAGAAGCTGCCTTGGCCATACCCTGGCATTACTTAGAATACCTTCTCATTCGAAGTCACATTTTTCAAAGTAACATTCTTAAATGAACATGTTTTTCTTCTTGTTTAAGATGACGTATGATTCCTAAGTCATGCAGCCTTTACCTTGCAACTGGCATTACCTTATAGGTCCCCAACTCTCATTTTATTTTCTCTCAGATCAGAACTCTGAAGTTCAGAGTATGTCATGACTGATTCAGGGTTCTACAGTAAGCTGTAACAGGACTGCGGTTCTATAATTTTTCATTTCAGCCACCTATCTCTGTAATCTTCCACAATTTTTCCTCCAGATCTAAATCATAATTCTTGTTCTGTTAAGTAGATTTTCCCTTTCATATCAAGTCCTCCAGTTTTGAAATCCCTTCATTCTTGTCAGCTAGCAATTCTCACACATCCTTTTCTTTTCTCTTGACCTGTATATCATAAATACTAATCATTTTCTCTTGTCAACATGATGGATACTGACATCTCTTCTCCTTCACTTCTACCTGACCATGAAATTTACAGATCAAGATCAATCCTAGGAGCTCTCTTTTTGGTCTCCACTCCTGTGCTGCTGATTACAATGCTGCAATTACATGAATGGATTTAACTCTAATGCTTCCCATCTAAACCCTTCTTTTTTTAAATATTTTTTATTTGAAAGTCAGAGTTACACAGAGAGAGGAATTGCAGGAGAGAGAGAGGAGAGAGAGAGAGAGGGGGAGAGAGAGAGAGAGAGAGAGAGAGAGAGAGAGAGATCGATCTTCTGTCCGATGGTTCATTCCCCAGTTGGCTGCAAAGCCAGAGCTGCGCCAATTCGAAGCCAGGAGCCAGGAGCTTCTTCCAGATCTCCCACGTGGGTGCAGGGGTCATCTTTTACTGCTTTCCCAGGCCATAGAAGAGCGCTGGATTGGAAGTGGAGCAGCTGAGTCTTGAACCAGCGTCCATATGGGATGCCGGTTCTTCAGACCAGGATGCGAACCTGCTGCACCACAGCACTGCCCTTAAACCCTTCTTGACTGCATAATCCCATGCAGAAAATAGTTTTCCTATTCCTGGTCAGTACTTCCTGTGCCTTTCCTTGATGGAACTCAACTGTGTTCCTATTCATCACAAGCATACCTAGATCACACCACTAATATCCTCCCCCTTTCCTTTGTTCAGTATCAGTTTGTTCCAATCTCTATCACTACTTCAAGAATATTACTTTGTCCATCATCATACTGATCTCTTCAATCTCTAAATTCTTACACTTTACCAGGACATTTTCAATAGTCACTAACTGTTGAGGCCATCTGGGGAGAGAACCAGTGGATGGAAGACCTCTTTCTCTGTCTACCTCTCTGTAATTCTGTCTTTCAAATAAATAAAATAAATATTTTACAAAAAGGCTTATGTTGAAAATTGTTTAAACTTTGTGTGAGATATGGTTTTCTTACTGTTGCTTTAACATATATTTGGGGGTGAGAGGTATAAATACAGTCATGTTTTGGGAAGTTTGTAAGGTTGATAGGATTTAATTGGCAAGACTTTAATAAATGGAATTTTATGCTATAAATTAAGAAACACAAATCCAAAACACAACACTATGTTAACAGTATGTGGTTGGTGAAATATCACTTTTTACTGGAATTTTGTTAGAGACTTCACAATGGCACTAGGTTTTAAGCTGCATATCAAAGTTTCAGTAATTTCAATAGAAGTAATATGAAGAAAAAGTACTAGGTGAAGTTTGGGAATTAGCAAACAGTAGCATGCCAGGAAGGGATGATGCCCTCACATCATTCTACTTCTGCTAAAGCCAGAAGGTAGTTAAATAATAGATTACCATGTCTGTAAAATAAGAAAGAAGATTTTGATCTTTGTGGGCAATGAGTTATCTCTGAAACGTCCTGAGAACTGATCCAACAGAAGCAGTGGCGCAGTCCAGAACCAGGAACCTGGTAAGCGTGAGCAGGCAGAGGGAAGTCACTGGTTAACAGATTCTGTACCTGTCCAAGTCTCATGTACTAGTTACTGTGTAGGTATGGGGTTGTTGTGCTGAAATTCAAGAAGCCCAAATGGATGGTTCTTAGTGATTATCTGGGGATATGAAGAAGATGAAGAAGTATAACAGAAAAGCAAAGGCGGCCACAAGTGACTGACCATTAATACCATCAATATGTGAGAGGACAGGTCGTACTGAATGGAACTGAATTCTCCTTATAGAAGGAACATAATTTTGGGTATTTTATGACATTCAACTTATTAAAAGACTTATCTGAGTTTTCTGGATTTTTAAGTTACTACTCTTTTTATTTATTTATTTGACAGACGGAGTTAGACAGTGAGAGAGAGAGAGAGAGAGAGAGAGAGAGAGAGAGAGAGACAGAGAAAGGTCTTCCTTTTTCCGTTGGTTCATCCCCCAAGTGGCTGCTAAGGCCGGTGCATTGGGCCAATCCGAAGCCAGGAGCCAGGTGCTTCCTCCTGGTGTCCCATGGGGGTGCAGGGCCCAAGGATTTGAGCCATCCTCTACTGCACTCCCGGGCCACAGCAGAGAGCTGGTAAGTCACTGCTCTTAATGACTTTTACTAATTAGGAAGGTTGTATGAACCCATATATAACTTAAGTCACGTATACATGTCATAGGCCCTATTTGTCAAACGGCTGGTACAAAGATTTTGTAAATGTTTTTAAAATTGAGAGGATTTGACATCTAGCTTTTAATATTTAAGGAGGCATGCTACTATAGCTTTTCAGTTCATTTGGCTGTTTTGTGACATTTTCTATGCTCACTATATCACGTCTAAATTCTTGCTGTTTCCTGAGTTGTGAATATCATGATTTAAATCCTCATAAAATATCACTAAGGAAACCTTGTAGCTCCAAGTAATGTAATAATGAGTGTCTCTCGATGACTTAATATATGAAGAGTTTTCTGCTACAGTCTCCTCTTAGGAATTTTAAACTTCAGTCTAAGTTTTTAAAATGAAGTAGACTATAGCTGCAACTGACCTCACTTGGTTACAAGAGTTCTGTATCCCAAAAGCTAGCAAGTTGCAAATTACACCTATAGAATACATTGAACCAGTATTTTCAGTGGTTTGAGAATGTGACTTTTATGCTGGGTCAACCTACTCTAGAATTTTTGGATTCTAGGTGAACGACTTACTTTGCCTGTACTTCTGCTTGCTAAGTAATTCCCTACAACAGGTGATTTTTATCTTTTATGTGCTTCTTCCAGAGCTAAAATTAGGTGGGTATGAATGTTTATAATTTTATTCTTAATATTTATCAAAATAAATTTGTAACCTGAAGTCACTTAATACCTTTGTCATGCAGGAGAATCTGAAATCAGATATGTTATCATCCCCCCCCCCAAAAAAAAAAAATCTGAAAGGATAAAATAGAATATGGATATGAAACATGATTGGGGATCTTACAAAATTCTAAAGAGCAAAGCTGAGGAATTTCACTGTCTTGCCATTTAAAGCCTCTAGCCTGGTACATACATATTTCATGTATATTTGTTCCTTTTATATAAGTAATAGTAATAAAGAAGCAGTGGCCCGGTAGGTTGCAGCGGTCTGAGTCCTTTAAGTTCTACTTGTTCCCCCAACAAACCACTCTGTGGTTTCAGCCAACTTTCTAATAAAGTTCTAAATCTCCTGGAGTCCAGGTTCTCTCGCTTGTTTCATGCTTTAAAGCTCTGTCATCTGACTCCCCCCCACCCCAGAGTCCCAGCAAGCATGACTTTCTGAATAAGAAGCGTAGGTTGCAGCCAGTGCGGGCAGTGGTCACTACGCATGAGCTCCTTGGTCCGCCTCTGTGAAGCCACACACCTCTGGTCCTCATGGTTGTGATGTTTCTTCCCCATATCCTATCATAGGTGGGTATCAATACCCACCAACAATGGTGAAAACAAACAAGATTATTTTTCCACCTGCCATGAGCTCTGGAGTTGAGACTTTCTAGGCTGTTGCCGATGTCGCGGGAGACCTGGGCACTTTCCATCTTCTGCTCCGTCTGCCCTACCATCCTGGGTTTTGCTGTCATGTTTGTTCCCTTCTGGAAACCCTGCAGAGCTGGAGCTTCAGGGACAGTCCTTGCGTCTATACTTTAGGCACCAAGAAAGGGACAAGGACGAGTAAACTCCCTCTGTTCCCATTTACCAGAAAAGTACAGAACTTGAACCGTCTTCATAGGAAGGAGGCTGAAGGTTTAGGATTAAGCCAGTTGACTTCTCTGTCCAAGCTTGGTTTTCCCTAGGAAGAAAGGAGAGTTGAAATGTTAATGGTTAAGTAATTAACACTGTGTCTCTTGGTGATCCTGGCAGGATTTCTGTCCTCTTGTAATTGTAAGTGTTTGTGTTTCTGGAACTTGTTCTTTGACCTCTCTTCACGAAAAACTGCATGCTACTCCCGGAGGTCCCATATTTTATCTTGAATTTAAGCATGGTCCCTGTGATGCTGATGTCCAACTTTTCCTGGCTAAGATTTCAATATTGTAGATCCAACTTCTCTGAGGTTTCTCCTTCTGATTTCCCCGCACATGCTTTCAACGAAATTTATTCAGTGTTTTTCCTTGAACCTGCCATTCATCATCTGTTCCCGCCTTGATTCTGACACTATAAAAATCAACCAACCAAGAAACTCAGCTTTTCCTCTCTCTCCTTCAACTCTTGCAGCCAAATGAACTGCCAAGTCTCGTTTATAAAATCTCCTAACCTCCCTTGGGGTAAATACTCACTGTCATTCTCAAGACCACTTTCTTGGTTAAAAGCTCTCTTAATGGGACGGTATTGTCATGTAACGGGTTAAACAGTTGTCTGTGACACTGCCATCCATGTCTGAGTGCCAGTTTGAGTCCAGCTGCTACAGCTCTGATCTAGCTTCCTGCCTACATGTCTAGAAGGGCGACAGAAGACGGCCAGGCACCTGGGCCCCTGCCACTGATGCCGGAGCCCAAGATGGAGTTCCAGGCTCCTGGCTTTGACTTGGTCCTGACCTGGCCAATGTGGCCATTTGTAGAGTGAATCAGCAGATGGAGGACCTCTTTCTCTCTCTCCTCTCTCCCTCCCTCCCTCTTTTTCTCTCTCCCTCCATTTCTGATGCTGTGCTTTTCAAATAAATACATCTTTTAAAAATCTACTATTTCTCACTCTGTCTACTCAAGAATACATACTTACCTTGTTGTCCTGCTTCTTATTAATACTGCTATCAGAATAATCTTTCTAAATTAGACAGCATTTCCTGGCTTAATAGCTTGTCATAATTAGCAGCAGGCAATTTATTCCTAAATTGTTTTACATATTTGACTGTCGGGCTGAAGAGTTGTAAATCCTTCTCTCTCCAGACCCAGACCCAGATTGGATTGAATTGAACTTTCAACCTTCTCTCCGTGCATGCTGGCATGGCGTGTTAGCTTCTTCTCACAGAGAGGAAAAAGTAAGAAGAAGAGAACTACTCTGTTCTCAGAGATGGAATAAATTATAAACCCGGACGTCCTTCTCACATGCTCCCTGTCAGCCTCAATGCACAGGTAGGTCTCTAACTGCCACACAAATTAAAGCTGGGGCCTGCATTTGACATAGTAGTTAAGACATTGCTTGGGATGCCCACATCCCATATCCAAGTGCCTACTACAAGTCCTGGCTCTTATCCCAATTCTAACTTCCTGCAAATGGATAGCCTCAAAGACACCAGTACGGCTCAAATACATGGGCCACTGTGGCTCACATGGAAGATCCAGATTCATTTCCTAGCTCCTGGACTTTGGCCTCACCCAGCTCTGGCTGCTGCAGGCACCCAGGGAGTGATTCAGTAGATTCAAGATCTTTGCCCATTTGTCTTCCTCACTGGGTCTGTCTAGGTTTCAAATAGAAATAATTAAATAAGTTTTTTTATAGCTAGAAGGCTCACATAAGCCCTGCTCACTACTCCATCTCACATGACCCTGTTGCCTTCCAACAGTGTATGACTAGTTTTACAAAAATAGTTTTCTTCTTCCCATTCCCATTTCGTCAGCTTCCATCCCCCCTTGATCTGCACTGTGTGTTTCTACCCTGTAAATGCACTTCGGCATCTTTAATGTGCCTGGTGATATGCATACCTCCAAGGGCAATGGAGATTCTTCCTTTCAGTCCTCAATTCACTACAAGACTCACTGACCCTTAACTTTCTGGACTATTCCAGACTTCATCAAATATTTCTTTCCTCTGGCTTGCGTGACCATGATGGCATCATTTTTTCTGCCTCTGTTCCAGACTGATCTCTGTCCTTAAATGTGGCTCTGTAGAAAATTAATATTTAAATTACTGAATATTTAATATTAGCTCTCAGAAGTCTCTGGATACATCTCAATCCTAACATTGACAATACAAATCTCATGACTTTTGCTTCTCATAGATGGAAATACGTCATCATGAGTTAGTTTTCAGTTTCAAGACTTTACATAAATGGAATCATAGAATATGTACCTTAAGTTTCTGGGTTCTTGGATTCTTCCACTGATCATTGTGTTTCTGAGGTTCACCTATGTTTATTGTTAAGTAGAATTGTTTACCAGTTTATTGCTAAGTAGAATCATCCTATGGATATATGAATACCAATTGTTATATAAACTGAATAGAGTTCTATGTAATTCATGTGTAAATTTTTAATGGACATACATTTTCATTCCTAAAGATTTATTTGTTTATTTGAAAGGCAAAATTACAGACATGGGAGGAGAGAGAGAGAGAGAGAGAGCGAGCGAGATCTTCCATCCACTGGTTTATTCCCCAAGTGGCCTAAATGGCCAAAGCTGAGCCAGTGGCCAGGAGCCAGGAGATTTTTCTGGGTCTCCCATGTGAGTGTAGGGACCCAAGCACTTGGTTCATTCTCTGCTGCTTTCCCAGGCACATGAGCAGGGAGCTTGTTCAGAAGTGGAGCAGCTGGGACTTGAATTGGTTCCCAAGTGGTATGCCCATGTTGCAGGAAGTGGCATAACACACTGTAGTATGGCACCAGCCTCACATTTAATTTCTCCTAGAAAAATATTAAGGCACTCAAAAAATTGTAGAAAATTTGAATTAAAAGATAAAGCTTGATTTTTATTCTTAAATGGTAATGTGGTTTTCTTTTGATAATACTTTCACCAAGCTTCACTATGAAGATTATTCTAGCCTTCATATTCTGTTTTTTATTTGTAACAAGTAACTTGCAAACTAGATGTTCTTTCAGTTTTAATTAAAAAAAATTCTAAGACTATCTAGGCTTAGTGATTCTTAGCTTTTTAAACAGTACATTTTTATTTTAAACCTATTTAACTGTTGTGGAGATTTTTCCTTATTCTTTAAGGTAATTTTTGGTAATATGTAATTTTCTAAAATACAATACAATTTATCAATAAAATATTATCAGTTTTAAAAAAATATAAGCTTATTTTGGTGCTAAATTTTTTGAAATCCATGCACAGCTTTTTCACACCATCCAATTTCCACAAAGTTTCTCTTTTTTTCCTCCTCAAACTTTTCAAAGGAACTTCCTACTTAACAGTGCGATTTTTGAACCATGTAGTAAATTTAAAAAGCAAAACTTTCTCTAAGTGGTTTTTGTTAGGGTCTGGAATTTTAACCTACTTAGAAGCTAATAAGTTTGCTATTAATGTTTTATAGATGCAGGCAGAAGACACGAGACTCTTGGGTCAGAGGGAAAAGATTTTATTATTCACAGTACAGTGAGCAGCATGAACATCATGCTGGTGGTTTATCTCTCTCACCCAAAGTCCCACAGGGGAGACGCAGAGGGCACAGATGGATGCCCACACATCACAGCAGAGGAACCGTTACCTCGGGGAACTCTTTGTGGCAAGGTAAGGAGGAAGCAGGCCTAAGCTTTGTCTTGGTTGAAACCATTTCTTCATCCCTAAGAGTGTGCATTGCAAATAGAACCCTGAGGAACAGCTCAGTAAGACAGCTATGAGGGCTTGCATTTCGGGAATGCTGAGAAAATGTGTAGTAACAGGAGCAACACTTGGAGGACTATTTTCCAACAGTCAAATAATTTTCTACTCCTAATAGAAATGTAGGAAAATTCTTAATTTCAGTCATTCTTATAGTTCTATGGTAATTATATTTGAATTGATAAATAGTGATGTTGAGCATCTTTTTTAAATGAACATTCCTATAACATTTTTTGCAATATCTATGTTCAAGATTATTTTTAAATTGTAATTGACTTCTTATTTTTCAGTTTTAAGCATTTCTCATCATAGTAGAAATAGAAGTCCTATGCCAGAGAAGTGTGTTGGAAGTATGTTGCTTGTAGCCTCTGATTTGTCTTTTTGTGTTTTCAGTGGTATCTTTGGAAGAGCAGAGTTTTAGATTGATGATACGTATGCTTTTATCTTGCATGCTTAGTGCTTTTGTGTGCTACACATGAAATATCTGTCTAACCCAGATGTCTATTAATTATCTTCTCTGCTTTCTTTTAGAAGTTTTATAATATAATTTTCACATTTTGTGTATGTTTAACTGTGAATTACTTGTGTGTATGTTGTGAGACAATAATGAAGCTCACTTTTTCCGCATATATAACTATTTGATCTATCACTGTTTATTGAAAGGATTATCTTTGTGCTGGCCTTTCTCTGTGGAATTATTTGTTCTTTCCCCCTATTGAATTATGATTTTTGATGAACAACAAATAAAATATTTGTGTATTTCTATTTTTAAACTCTGTATACACTTCCATTGAAGTATGTATGTGTGCATACATAACACACAGAGATCTGTCTTTATTGCAATATCACACTGTTTAGATTGTCACATGCTTTCTAAAAAATTTTTTGAAAGATTTATATATTTATTTGAGTTACCGAGAAAGAGTAAGAGACAGGTCTTCCACCCCCCGGTTTACCGCTCAGATAGCCGCAATGGCCTGAGTTGGGCCAGGCTGAAGCCAGGAGCCCGGAGCTTCATTCAGGTCTCTCAAGTGAATGAAATGGGCCCACAGACTTGGGCCATCTTCCACTGCTTTCCACAGGCTATTAGCAAGCCTCTGGTTCACTGACTTTATTATTATTATCATTATAATTATAATAAAACCAATCCTGTAGCATCCACTTTGCCATAACTGAAAGTATAATTTTCTATTGTCATAATTTGATAATATTTTTCTTTCTCTACTAAATTTAAGATTGCCATAAATTCTTTGTTACTCATTTCATGGCAGTGAGGAGGTTTATTCTCCACATCTTGAATGTAGGCTCAGTTTAACAATTGCTTGTTCAAGAGAAAATTGGAAAATGATGTTCTGGGACTTCTACAACTGGGATGTAGGAATCTTTGCAGCTTGCTTCCAGCTCTCTTGGAAAATCAGTGACACCTGGAGTACCTGTGTGGAGCCAGACACCCTGCGATGCCAGACTCGGGAAGGACACGGGGAGGTTTACCAATGGACTGCCCCAGCTTAGCACTGAATTCCTTTCACCCCATTGAAATGCCAATAAGAGCAGCTGCCTTGTTTCCTGGACCCATTCATTTGCTTGATAAGTATTAGTATGGCCTTGAGAAGTGCTGTGTGGAACAGACCATGGGTAAATAGATCTCTGCTGACAAGTGGAAGAGAGACTTGGAGCAGGTCCGTGGTAGAAGTGGTTCCCAGACATCTTCTACAGGGAGTTGACGGAGTCTTTTTCTCAATAGGGGCGTAATAGTCCATCGGGGTTCCCAGAATGAGATCATGAAGTCCAGGGTCCAGTCACAATCTACAAAACCCTGGATCCTGTTGCTAATGTCATTGCTATTCAATTCTGTCATCTGAATCCCAGCAAAAACCTGTCAAGAGGCACCAACTCTGATACCTAAACGAATGCTTCTGACCTCCTTTATTCCACATGTCATCTACAAACTGGGGATAGGAGCACCTGCCTCCTGTGGATGGTGAGGAGACGCTGAGACCATCCATGCACAAATGCAGTGTAATGTCAGAAACTGAAATTTGCTCGGTGAATGTTTGGTGCTGCTAGAGTGGAGAGCAAATGAGAAAAGATTTTTTAAAAAAGAGGCAGCACTAAACTAGTCAAAAAGCTGTCAGTTTCCTTTTTTTTCTTTACCTCTGGAGCACTTTGCTTGAAAAATGTCCCTAGACAGCTTAGGGACTTCCTAGTGTACTGGTTGATCACAAAATCTAGAGTAAACATTGCTCAGGTTGTAGTTATTTCACAAAAAGTCAAAAAATATTTAGATAGTAATGTTTACTAAGCAATTTGCTTGCATGGATTTAAACTTCTTGCTATTAGAAGATGCATAGCCTCTCAACCTGAAAGAATTTATCATTCACCTTGTTTTGTATTTCCCCAAATTAAAAAAAAAATGATATGACTGTAGAATAAGCATTGACAGCGCAGTTCAAAATGAAAATTAACTTAATTTAAAGAAGACCTTGTATAATATTTTAAAGAGATTTACAGTTCATTATTCCACTAAAATACTTGAAAAACATGATTTTATCAGACACTAAGGTGAAAAATGAGACTAGGGTCGGGTGGAGACAAAAGCCAAACACTGAATATAAATTTTGCCGCAAACAACCTTGTGTAATCAGTCTCATTTGGAAATGCACATGTATTTGACTGTATTTGCAAATCATGAGTTTTTTCCCCTAAGAATAATATGGAGTGTGGAAATGCTTTCCTATGCAGGAAGAGTTTTGATTCATTTTGCTGAGTTTTGGGAAATGTAGCTTAGTAACTACCTTGCACAGGGATACAAAGCTAGAGCATGCACAAATTTAGCACAGTCTGCTTGTGTAGCATTTTTGATACAGCTACCTACAGTTCACATTTACTGCATCCATCCAATTACACCCACATCTTGAATGCACAGCCCTCAAAGCCTGCCATTCACTCAAGTGCAATGGGCATCACATAGTCTGCATATCAGTGAATTTGCTCCTGATAAGCTTTGAGAGAGAGTCTCTTCTAAGATTCAGTTGTACTGCCACAGGATAAGGCAGAAGAGGATGCTTCCACAGCTTCGGGCACTGTTTATTTTTTTATAGTCCTGCTGCAATTCTTGCTGATGAACATGTAATGGAAACTGCCCCTCAGCTCTCATAAAGAGACGAAAGACCACGTCGATCAATATGTTAACACATCTCAAGCTCATTTTAGCAGGTAGTAAAATTATTCTGATCTTGTCTAAGAACCGAAGGCCCAAAGGCTAAAATAATGCATCCCCTTGCAATCCATTTTCCTCCAAAATCACCTTTCCATCGATGAGCTGCATATGTCTCACGTCCCTGATCTTCTGTGTTCCAAATGGGTGGAAGAGGAGGATTCAGACTGAGAGTCTAATTCCAGTGTCTAGATGCTCAGTTTTTGGTTTGATTTTTTTTTCCAAATATACTTCCTGGAGTCTCAGTCTGTTGCCTCTTCATTCATTTTGTTTCCTTTGGAATTCTGATTACCAGAGTCTCTCTTATCCCTATAGAATGTGACAATAGTAAGAGGACAGGATAATAGTCCCTGGAACTGATTACAACTTAGTAAGGGAAAAAAGGAATTATAAGAAGTTTTTAGGTGCTGTGATAGGGAAAAGTCTTTGGATGGGACAAAGGAAATAGCAGAAAGTTGTCAGAGGTGAGCCTGGAGATGGTTTCATAGAGAGGTGGATTAAGAAACAAGTAACAATGTCTAGAGAGAAAAGAGGAGAAGAAAATTCTTGGAGATAAAAGGAACAGCATTATTAATAAAGGCAGAGAGCTATAAGATGGGCTGTGTATTTCTGTAATCGAGAAAATAGGAAATATGGGGTAGGATTCAGGATATAGGTATATGACCATTTTATTTATTGTCCAAACAGGAACACATTACAATATTAAAAAACATATTGTCAGTTCTTTTTAAAAGTATTTATTTTATTTTATTTGAAAGGCAGAGAGACACACATAGAGAAAGACACAGGGAGAGAAACCTTCCATCCTCTAATTTACTCCCCAAATGTCCACACTATTTAGGGATGGTCAGGGTGAAGCCATGAGCCTGGTAACCAATGCTAGTCTCCCACGTGGGTGGCATCCAGTGTTACCTCCCAGGGTATGCATTAACAGGAATATGGATCAGAATCGGAGCTGGTACCTTATCCTGGAGATTCAGGTATGGAATGTCCATGTCATAAGCAGTGACTTAGCCACGTTCCCCCAAACCCACCCATACCAGAACTGTCCTGGGCAGACAGGAAACGTGGGTTAGGGAATGCAGGCCTCTGACCATGACCCCTGGACCATAGCTGCTGATCCGCAGATCACTTAATACAGGGAGTATTAGATGCTGGTGATGATGAGTTAGAGAAGACACACTTTGGAGGGAAACTGAGAAAGTCATTTCTTTAGAAGAATGGGACAGGGTTTTGTTTATATGGTCAGAAGGAGCCATGTGGGAAGGAGTGAATATTAAGAACCCAGTGAGAAAAGTTTTGAGGTGGCATTGACAGTGGGGGATGAGCTAGAATAGGTGGGGATATTCAGTCGGGCAGAATGTCTATGTCTGTTTCCACTTCTTGGCCCTGATGCTGACCAGACTCCTTTCTTCAGGTGCCCACTCAGTTAGGTGTAGCCATGTGACAAGTCTAGCCACTGAGGTCACGGTGCAAAAGCTCCTAAGCGGATGCTAGCGTCGCAGGTGCAGGTGAGCCACACAGTAGAAAGAAACAGAAATCCATCGCTGGGAGTCTGCTTGACCAGAAGCACGGTCCTATTGTGCTGCATGTTTTGTTGATGCTTCGTGGTTATTTCCACAGCCTTGGCCCCTGCAACACTTGCACATATGTGAAGGAGCCAGGTCCAGAAGAAGTGACTGAGGGAAACTGCAAATCTTTGTTAGTTTGGTAGTGGCGACTGGGAACACAAGATTAGTTTTAACTTTCTCAGTGAGGTAGGTTGAAGTGGTATCTACTGACTCCCTAGGTGAGTAGAGCTGGGAGTGGAGAAAGGGATACTCTAAAAATTTAGGGAATTTTAGGGACATGCTAGGGACAGGATTGGAGAATGGAGTTCACATTTCCAGGGCAGTGCTGAGTGTTCAGCAGAATTTAGAAATCTGACATCCCTAGCAATTCCATGTCTTAAAATTGTTTTCATGAGAATGGATGCCTTAAATGTAGGAGACTAGAATAAATATGTTTTCACAAGGAGTTTCGGTTAAGGCATTGGTAAATAGCTTCAGAGGCCAAGTCTGTTTTTTTCCAAATGCGAAGATATCCCTAGGGTTTCAAGTTCATCTTGAGTTACTTTCTTAAAAGTTATTCTGCATATATGTAGGTCCATCCTTAGGTCACAGTGATACATGTCATCTTCAAAGGGAAGCTCTGTGAGATAGGCACAAGCTTACTATAAATCATCTGGTCTAGATAAGGATCTTTTTTGTTTCTCCGGTTGCATTCATCAGACACACTGTGATTAATTATTCAGATTTCCCAGTGTATAAACATTCACCAACTATCAATGGTGACCATGGTGAAGAAATTTCCTAAGTTTAATGTTAAGGTATCAACTACTATTGAGTTTATCTAGAAAGCATTTTACAAACTTATAAACATTGTTGCTCATACAAAATGGATTCTCTATAGTAGAGTATACACAAAATGTGTTCAAAATGCCTATACTGAATGCAACTAGAGAATCCTAATTTGCAATGTGTCACATGAAGTCATAAAAATAGCCATGTAAGCTCACCATTAAAAATGTAAAACTGATAAAAAGGAAATGCAATCCTTATTTGTTAAGAATTATGCAGTGTGTTTCATTATTATACACCAAATTATACCCACTATGGCACTGTTTCTGTTAAAACCTGCACATGCCAGTTATCTAGAAAATAATTATATAACATTTCTAAAGCAGTACATAAATACATAAATTATTTCCAAATACTTGTAAAACTGTGAGTTCACAATTCAGTGAAGTAGATTGGGGAATATAAATTGGTGATTTATTTTAAAAACAAACTTAAAGCAGGTGAGGGACATTGGGCAGACAAAGGCTAAATTTTATGAAGTGTTTTTTCATTTGCAAGATTTCATAAAATTTAAATTAATTTAAATTCTCTTAACACAGTGTTCCACTTCTGGCAATATGAGAGACTAGGTATTCCAACTGATATTTCCACTATTAAAAAAGAAAACTCCAAAAGTTCTTGGAAAAAGTTATTGGAAAATGTTTCATAAATGATCAATGCATCAGGAAGAAAGAATTCTCTGTTGAAAACTAAAGAAACATTGAGAAGGAGGTAGAATTCTGAACAGGGTTGACTTTGAGTATATTGGCTAAAATATTGAGTCTCAAATTGGTTTGCACATTCTTGTAAAGCACAGGAAACAGGTAAGAACCACAAGAGCCCTGCAAAGATGAGAGTCTATAATGGGAAGTACCCCCTATGCTTGGACCCTCAATTCATTGAGCCTTCAGTGTAAATGTAAAATGGAAGCTAAGCTTACCTCCTTTCTCTAACTGCTGCTAAGAAAACTGTCCACAAGCCTGTCACTGAATGGGAGCTACATATATGTACAGACAAGTGCACACACACTCACACACACACGCACCATTCCATCTACCTCTGAGAAAACAGAAAAAAAAAAAAAAAAGGTGGGTCTCACATTCGTATTGTTTGATGGGAAAAAAATATCACAACAGACCCAGAGTTTATTTCAAAGTTAATTTTAGTATGGAAAAAACAATACAAATCTTCCTTGTAGGATTTCACATTCATTGCTGGACTCAAAGAGAGAGAGGGAGCCACGAGGTAGAAGTGTGAAAGTCAAGGCATCAGAAAGAAAGGCCTTCAAGTAAGTCAGGTGTTCGTGTTAGCACACATAGAAACGGAATATGTATTGAATGCACTAAATAAAAGACTGGCTGTAAAATATGATCATAGGAAAAGAAGACCGAGGAACAATTCAGCATTGTTGGAGAAGACCAAGGAGAGTTTCTGGACAAACGTGAAACAAAAGGAGGTGTGCATGGCAGCAAGTTGGACACAGGTGAGAGCTCTGTGAACCCAGAGAGCTGAGAAAATGAACTTATTAATGCAGCACAGAAAACCGAGGGAGTGGGGAATACCAGGGAGAACCCAGCAAGGGTGGGGAGAGACGGGGAAGAATTAGCATTGCTCTCCCAGAAGCTTCACAAGTGGTGGTGAGCAGAAGTTACAGAGGTTCCTGATGAACGGCAAGCTGCAAGTGTTCAAACAACTGATGCTTGGGTGGAGTAGAGAAGCCGTGGTGGAGAAATGTGTGAGGACCAAAGAGGCTGCTGAGGAGCAGACCCAGAGGACAAGTGGACCGATGGGTTTTAGGATGGAGTCGCTGATGAATTCCTGTTTCAGAAAGTGCAGGCAGTGGAGTGAATGCTGGTGCCTTGAACTGAGACCAAGCCTTTGCAGGATACACATGTGAGTAGGGGCATAGTGGTCATGTTGGGAGTACTCTGCTGAAGACACAGGTGTGAGGAGACATACAGCATGAAACATAGCATCTTGTCAAATTAATGAATTTATTCGAAAGGCAAAGCAACAGGAGGAGAGAGAGAGAGAGAGAGAGAGAGAGAGAGAGAGAGAGTCAGGCAAAGAGAGGTAGGGAGGGAGAGAGTGAGAGATGTTCCTTCCACTGGTTAACTCCTCAAATGGCTACAACAACCAGGACGGGGCCAAGCAGAAGGCAGGAGCCAGAAACTCCAAGAGCCACCTTCACACACTGTGCAGGAATGCCAGCCCCCATATATATATATATATATATATATATATATTTCTATTATATATAATATATATAAATATATATCTTGTATCTATAAATATATATTCTATATATATAATATGTAGAATCTGTGCACTAAAACTAGGAGAAACACATCGTGGAGACCTCTCTCTGTACTTAGACCCTGCTCCCAGTTGTTTGATAGGCCTTGGTAGACGGGTTTGCTGCTTCCCTGATGTTTCAGTGGGACATTGAAATAAAGTAGATGTAGCATCCTGTATGATTAACAAGATGGACTTTCTAAATCAAAGAATAATGCCTATATAATGCACATTTCTCCAGAATGATAATATGGAGGAGTACACATGGGTTCCCAGAATTTGCTCCTGGGTAGCCCTCCTCCTTAAGCTCATGAGCCTGGCAGGGCTGCCAAACACAATATCACAGCCTGGCAGTTGTTGAAAACAACCGAAGTCTGTTCCCTCATGCTTCTGGGGAGCAGAGGTCTGGAATGATGGTGTTGGTGGGGTGAATCCACCTAGATAATCTGTTTCCTGGTGTGTCCTACCGTCTGGTGATCACTAAGAGCCTGGGGCTCATGGTGGCTTTACCTCGGACTCCCAGGCTTTGCCTCTTCCTCACCTGAGCCTCTTGCTCTTCTAAGAACCTGAACCAGGACTCTGCAATGCAGACTCTGCACACCTGGTGCCTTCTCTTGCACAGGGAGGCTCAGCCTGTGTGCAGGACTTACAATCCTGCCAGCTGCAGGGCAAGAAGGAATCCGTCTCTCCTTAGTCATGGTGGATGGATGAGGTCCCTGTCTCCTCCCTTCCCTGCCAGAAAACTCAGTGTGGATTCCTGGACCTATGGAGACACAGATGGCCTGATTCATTTCAGAGTCACTAATGGGTGAGGGGCTTGTACAGGACCCAGAGCAGAAGGGAAGAGGCCATGGCTTGGGAATCATCTCTCTTCCACTGATGGCAGCTGAGTCACATCTTTCTTATCAATCACCAGTGCACTCTGTATGAGGGAGCTCGCTGGGATGGCCTTAGAGCTTTGTCCAAGGTGGCCCTGAGCCCATGTGCAGAAGGAGACTGGCAGGGCAATCGCTGGATGTAGAAGGTTTTAGGGCAAGCTTCTGGAGCTCAGTGGAAGCTGATGTGTTGATTCTATCCAGGAATACTGCACAGAACTCAAAAACAGTCGTGGTAGGGATCTCAAGGGCCCCCCGAGGGAACCTGAAGAATTCACTAAATGTCTTACTGTTATCAGAGCAACCAAACAGTGCCTGGTTCTTCTCCCCATAACCTCCTCCACGTTTGCCCTCCATGAGATCAGGGTGGGAAGGGAAGGGCAGAAGTCTCCAGCCTGGAAATGCAACAGCCACCTATCCCTGGCCCCTGCTCACTGCCCAGACTCCAGGGCAGCATTTGGAACACAGATTGGTATTTTGATTCTCACGGAGTGCAGGCGATTGTAATTAGAAAATGAGACACTTCTTGAGAATTAAACTGAGAGGACTTTTTGTTGCCTGAGAGTGAATGGATCTGTTATGAGATCTACTCCATTTTTTATTCTATAATAGGCCCCTCAAAGGAGGATGATTTTAAATCGTCAAGGGGTGGAGGGGCAGAGTGAAGAAGTTGATTGTGTCTTCCTTCAATTTCCAGGTTACATACTATTAAGAAAACTATTACTTTAGTTTTAAAGTAATCCATTGGTAAGAGTTTATTAAATGAGAGTTTTGGCAATATAATTTTAAATATCAAATCATAATATTTAATGCCTTCTAGTTTTACTGTAAAAAAAGAATGCTTTGAAAATAATGAAAGCTAAATACAAATAGTTCAGCTCCAACTACTTTAACCAACTATAAACACTCTGCAGCTTGCACGTGGGGAGGGGGCAGGAAATGGAGAAATTAAAGGCAAGGGCGTCTCACTGAGGTATAGCAAATCCTATTAGACCAGGTAATTTCCCTGGCTGGAAACGGGACAGGGCCCCTATTGTCTTGTCTCCCTTCTCTGAAATCTCTTATTTATCCTCCATGTTTGTTTCATTTGCAGGTAATTCTATTCCTGCTTCCACATTCGCCATGCTAGCCTGGTTTTGTCTTCGGTTTTTCTTTTAAGTGACGACCATGTGCAGAGTTGATATGGAAAAGCTATATTACCACATTTGAGCTGTTTTTGTACTGAATAGTTCTAGTTTCTGTTGATAGTATCTTACCAGACTTTCAAAATGTACTGTCACCATAGAGTAGTGTGTTCCTTTGAAATTTGATTGTCGAAGACGGGTTTTTTTCTGCCTGTGAAACAAACCGTTTAATTTGGAACATACACATCCACCTGGAACTTGAAGGCAATATGTTGTTTTGGCGTTTGCTTACATGTTATGCATTTCTGTTATGAGGCTGGCTGGCTAGATCTGCAGTTCAATTATTAAACGTTTAATATTCAAAATACCTTGTATATATAGTTCATTTAGAGTTCACAGGGGATTTTCATTAATGTTGTCTTATGTATTTCCCATATTAGTCCTGGGAGGTGTGCCTGAGCGATATTAGCATTCCGGCATCGGAGTTGGAAACAGAGACCCCTGTTGGGTAAGGGATTTGTCCCCACTCATTGTCCGTGGCAGGGTCAGTTCCAAAGAACATTCCAAATGGTTCCAGGGCAAGGAGAGCTCAGTAGCCAACTTCCGGGGGGAGGGGGGAGGATTCAGCTTGCTCCAGACCACATTTCACTAGGGGTTGGGGGTGCTGGCCGCCTTCTTAGCTCTAGGAGTCTCCTTGGTTCCTTAGGATCAGGACCTGGCAGCTTTTCCAGGGTAGTTCCTACAACTGAGATTTATTTCGTTTTGTTTGTTTCTTTTCCTTTTTACCCTTGTTTGATTTTTTTTTTCTAAAAATTGCCTGAATCACAATATAAACATTTTTTGTGTTGCATAAGTGCACCTCAAAATGGAATTAAAACTTAGCTTTATTTCAATGCAAAAAGTTGAAATTCATGCATCGTATTTTCATAATTGGTGTTTTTCTGTAAACTTTTTAAACACCCTTTGTAATTTAATAGTTCTGAGAAAATGAATAATAAACATGGTTGGTGGGAAAATCTTGCTAACAAAACTGAGTAGACTAGTAACTGAGGAAATAAGACACTCAAAATAAAAGGTCGTGCACAGCCTCAAGTTCAAAGCAGGCCAACAAGTGCATATTACTCTATTCTGGGTTTACCAGAGTCCTTGAAAGAATTAAAAGGAAAGGAAGACATATGACCTTCTATGTAGGAAATCAACTTACCAGGCAACCACCTGAGCTCTAACTCGCAAGCAGAAGCAATTCTTGGTATGGCTGCGTTGTGTGTGTGTCCGTGCCGCCAACCTGTGTCCGCCAAGGCAAACGTTTGGTTGGAAACGGTGCTTCACCTGGTGGTCGCAAAGGCAGAGGCACTCGGAGTTCAGAGAGACATCTGCCTTATCGTGAAGTCTCAGAAAATTGTAGCTCAAGGGACAGTTCAAAGGCTATATTAATTAAATGACTAATTGCATATTGGAAGCAACCTTTCCTCAAAATTCATAGCAATTTTGAATCCCTTTGTGGAACTTTTAGAAGCACCACTTTAATTTGTGCCTAGCTTCAAAGTGTTTCAGGCCTGGGTTATAGGATGGGATAATCAACACTATAAATTTGCTCACTACAATGACATTTTGTGAGACTTCATGAGCATCTTTGCCTTAGAGGAGCTTCTGTTAAAATCCTGTGTGAAAATAAGAATTCTGGCATTCTGACGTAAAAGGATGATGTGTTAAATATTCGTAATGTCATTATAGTGGAATCAAATAATACTGTGGATAGAAATTTACTGTTAGCTCAGTTCTACTTAATTTCCAAGAAATTTATTCTTGAACGTAAGCTTAAGCTTATTTGAAGTATCCTTATTTGTTTTATTTTCTATAAAGAAAATAAGCTATTCAATTTATTAATACAAGTATGCCATTTAACAAATTTAACAGCCTAGAGATTATTGGAAAACAGTGCCTTTAAATTTACATGAAATGATAATAAATGAAGTTAGATAATTTCAAAATTCTTTGTAATATATTGCCACAGTACTAGGGAAAGGGGTAATGTAAAATTTTTTTTTCACACTTTGACCACAACAATTGTAGGGAATTTTCAACATGCCACAATTATTCTTCTGTTATGAAAAGTTCTTGCAAGACATAATGACCACCACTGTTTCATTTTCTAACTTATTAAAGAGTATGAGAGTAAATTGAGTTTCAGGTTATGGTTATAATTACTAACTGAAAAATCCCTGTTGCCTTTTATTAAGTAGTTATAATATGTAATTGAGACTACAGGGTGTCTACACACGACATAGTACCACGCATAATTATCCGTATACATAAAGGCACATTGAGGGTACTTTTAACAATGAAACGGATTATCAAAAATTACATTTTTAATTTAAGTTTGACTTTAATCTTCTCAGTGATTAAATACACACCTTGGCATTTTTCTTCAAAATGAGGACATTATGCTAAATAAAGGAACCACAAAGTGAGGGAGGCAAAAAAAAAAAAAAACAACTTGCATTGTAACATAACTAGATAAATCTAATAAGCGTTAACAAGTTACACTATGTCTTCATTTTCTGACCACTGTTGAAGAATGAGGGCAGGTGATTGGAGCAGCCAAAGCTGGCTGGCACAGGGGCTGGCATCTTCCACCTCCTGAGCTGAAGCACTGCTATAATCACGAGATAAAGTATCGGGGTGGCCTTTGCCCCAGCCTTTTGCTCCCACAACTCTGCTTCTGACAGAGCATTCACCTCTCTGACCACTGGGGAGCTGCTGAAAGGGAAGAACTTGAAAAGGATTGGATCTTTCTGTGCAAATCTCTTTGAAAATGGCCACCTTCCAGGATAGCTTTTAAGGGAAGTCCAAGGTGTTAGGAGCCTGAAAATAAAGGGGAGTTTGCACACTGAAGCACAACTTGCTGCTAGTTCTCTCAAAGGAGATGGAAATCTGGAGCTTGGGGGAAACGGGATTATGGTGTTAAGGATTAGCCACTTACTTAATAGAAACGTGTGAAATTATTGAAACAAAAATAACGTGCTTCCCCCTTGGAATACAAGTGGTGCAATGAAATTACTGTTTTTGTATAAAAATTTCCTTCCACTTGATATTTATAAAGTTATTCAGAAAATCATCTTACATTGTCCATCCCTATAAAACCTGGAAAATGTGAAGGCAAATATTTTGTGTTAGTTATGATTTATGTATATGAACAATATTCCTCCTTTATTGTAATTATAAACATATATTTCCATTGAGATGGAAAGTGTATACTCTGCCACCTCTGACACTACTAGCTGTCAATAAAAACAGCCTAGAGGAGCCACTGTAGCTCTTTAGTCAACACATCCGGTTTGAAGAAAAAAAAATTAAGTTGACATTTGAGATGCAAATTCCAGTCTTTGTCAAATACCCAAGAGTGGTGGTTGTGGGAGGTCAGCTTGGGAAACAAAAACAAGGTGTACGGTTAAAGTTTCAGGAGCTGTGCCCTTCACTGGAAGTTAATATTGCAGATGAAACTCTGCAAAATTGTAGAAGTTTGTAAATGATTCCAGGAACATGTGTCTGGTTCTGTGTGCCAGGGGTTCTATCTGTCATGATGTGAAGAAGAACCGCAGAGCCTGAGTTGCCATGCATGTAGCAACTTCTTAGAGACCCCCAAAGTTCCTTCTGCCTCTGCTTTGAAGTCCAGCACTTACAGTTACACATAAGCTGCAGGACACCAAGGCAGAGTGAAAGGTACCCCTGCCAGGGCTGATGGAGGAGTGATGTACTTCCTGGCAGGTGGCCTCTTTATTTCCCCTCAATCACAGGGAAACAGGGTTGTAGTGAAAAGATATTGGGGAGTTCAACAAACTCTAGAAAAGCCAGGGAGCTAGATTCTGTGCATAGGCAGGGAGAGCACAAAACCACAAGCGAGAACCAGGCAAAGGTGAAGCCTGAGAAGAGTGAGGATGTCAGTCCCTCCACAAAGGACTGTCCCTGCTACCTGGAACTTGCCCTCGCCAAAGCGTGCATGCTGCCCCTGCCTCCTCGCTCGACCAGGGTGCAGGTGCATCCAGGGTCCTGTGAGCATCCTCAGTGGGAGGCGGTGGGCCCTGATGCAGGGAACTAGGATATCTATATTCTTCCTGTCAGTGAATGTGGTGAGGTCAATGTCCTGGACTTTCTTAATTTGCCTAACATATATGCATAAATTCAGATGAAAGCAAAATGTGTCTTATCTGGGGGCTTGAGAGTCCCTTAAATCCTCATGATTTTTGGGGAGAATAAGTCAATTTAGTCTGTGAGATGTACCCTCCTGTCTCCCCCGATTCCTGGGAATTTGAGTCACTTGCTTGTTGTAATGTGTCTTCTTTCCAAGGACATTCTTACTCAGACTGTGTTTCATGGTGCGCATCTCAGGAACCGTTCAAATGCTTTTCTGTAGTGTTCACTGGTCTCCAGAGGCAGATCTGAGAGTTGTCAGTAGAATTCTTTTCCACTTGAGTCAATTTTTAGAGTGGCATTGTTGAAATCAAAGTTCCAAAACGAGGAATTTTTTGGTTGTTAGTGCTATGGTGAGAACACTTAACATGAGATAGAAACTCTTAGCAAATTTTTTAGTGCACAAGCAGTGTTGTTCACTAGAGGTGCAATGTCATATGGCAGAGCTCTAGAATTTATTCTACTTGCACAAAAGAAACTGTACCAGGTTAGCAGCATCTTCCCGTCCTTCAGCCCACCCTGGGGACCACTTGGACGAACCTCAGAACCTTGTGCTGGGTGATTCCACTTACATGAGGAAACTTAAACAGTCAAGTTTACAGAAATAGACAGTGAGATTTCCATTTGTACAAATCCCTCCTTTTAAGACAATTACAAAGAGGTCTATTTTAGTTGATCAAAATGATAAGCCATTGAAAATTCCCCAATATAGCTTATCACTGAAGTCATTAGTGCTTGATTGGAGACAAGAGCTGTATGAAAAATAGCCGAAGTGTGGCAATGTGGCTATTGAAACATCTCTAAATAAAGAGAAGGTTCACCCTGGGAAAGATCCTCTGGCCAATCCATTTCAACTTAGAAAGATGTATTACAAGTAAACGTTTTCATACAAAAAAATAAAATAATTACATCTGTACCACTCTCCCAAAGATTAAGAATGTAATTGCTCCAGTTAGCTATTATAAGATGAATTTTTAGCACCTACAGTAAAATTAATTTAGGAATTTTCTGGAAATGTGTAACATTAGCATTCTTTCAATGAAGTGCTTAGCATAAGTTTATTTCTTCTTTAAACTGGAGTTACTACCTATGTCTCTTGTTTTAATATAAAGTGTTCAAATACTTAGGAACTACCAAAGAAAAATTGTATTATGTTAAGAAATTCACATTCAGGGCTGGCACTGTGGCACAGTTGGTTAAAGGTCCGCCTGTGGTGCCATTATCCCATATAGACACCTGTTTGAGTCCTGGCTGCTCCGCTTCTGACCCAGCTCCCTGATAATTGCCTAGGAAAACAGTGAAATTTGGTTCAAGTACTTGGGCCTCTGCATTCACATGGGAAACCTAGAAGTAGCTCCTGACTCCTGGTTTCGGATCCACCCGGCTCTGGCCATGGTGGCCATTTGAGGTTTGAACTAGTGTATGGAAGACCTCTCTCTGTCTCTCCCTCTCTCTGGCTGTAACTCTGCCTCTCAAATAAATAAATATATATATATATTAAAAAGAAACCAACATTCAAATTAATCAGTGATTTTTATTATTTATGATTAACTTTGTTAATCACATGTATGATATGTTAATCATTTGTATGAACTAGTGCATGGAAGACCTCTCTCTGCCTCTCCCTCTCTCTGGCTGTAACTCTGCCTCTCAAATAAATATTTTTTTTTTAAAGAAACCAACATTCAAATTAATCAGTGATTTTTATTATTTATGATTAACAAAAGTTAATCACAAAAACTTAGATTTAAAAATATTGCTTCACAATTATGGGAGAAAAGCAACTTAAAATGCAACCTTTATTCTGCAACAGTACTTTCGGGGCAGAATAGTTCTAACAGTGCATTTAGTAGCAATCAGAAACCCACTTAAGTAGCAAGCTGATTGCATTCTGAGTAGTAATAATATAAATACCAGGAATGACAATTCATTATTATGCAGCACTCTTTAGTTTTGAGTCTTAGTGTGGCTATTTTTCTCCATCCATACTATCCCTCCGAATTGTTCAAGAAATAATTCAGGAATATTATTACTTTCATGCTACAAGTGGGATCACTGAGAACTCAACATACATACTTTATCTCAGGACACAGAGCTGGTTGATGGGGAAGCCGGCACTAGAAACCCCATGATTACTTGGAATATTCCTGTCCAATCTTGAAGCCTCAGTGAGAAGTGTCAGGATTTATTCACCTTACTGAGAGCGACTATGGCACTGGAATTTGGAAGCTTCCTGTGGGAGAGTCTCTTAATTCTAGAGAAGCTGTTGTTAAGAGACATTTTCAATCAAGCCTGTAAGTTTAGAACATTCCCAGACAGCCCCTTCCTCCTCGGGCTCCCTGAGTCCTGTGCTTGGTAGAACAGGACAGGAAAGCAAAGCTCTTCCCTCCCTCATGTGCTGTATCACTAGTCCTGGACCACTGAATGCAGAAGTATCTGAGGGGAAAAGGCAAACTGGAGTTGAGTGAGGTCCATGGTTGAATAAACTGGGGGATGATTACTATTCCACTATTTTAATGGATGACAATAGACATGTACTGAGCAGTGGCTCCGTGTTGGTGACCCTCTTAGGTAATTAGCATACTTAAGCATCTACATATTGTCACAGTGCAGATGGCTGACACAAGGATCACACAGCACATGTGGATGAGTGTGTGGATGGATGAGGCAGCTGAAGATGATGGCACCCGCCTTTCTGCACACCTGAAGCTCCAGGGGGTTTTGGATGCTCCAAGTTTCAGCCCTGGATGCTCCAACTTAGGGCTGTGAACAGCAGCACCAGCAACCCCTCTGTGATGAATATAAAGATACGTTCTCGGGCCTTCTGAATCGGAGCCCCAGGGTGACAAGTTCTTGAGGGACCCTTATACAAATTACAATTTTAGAAATACTGTGCTAATGAATTGTCTTCAGATATGCACCTGCCCCCCCAGACTTTAGTAGATGCTCAGGACATTCTAATATACAACCCTGTTTGAGAAACCAGAGATGTAGAAGATGCTGATGCTGGGGTATCATCCATCCAGAATCTACTTTGATTGGTGGATGGTTCATTCTAGGCACTGATGGTTTAAAATTCTCCCATATCAACTGTAGTGTGGCAATGTTTGGAACAAACTGAGCAAAGATGTAAATAATTTTTGGTAGCTTTGGGATCCACAAGGAGATAAGGCCTACACTTCTGGGAATGGAGAGTCCCTACCTGCACTTCTGGGAATGAAATGTCCTTGTCAAGGTCCCCACAGGTGCCTAAATGTCAACCAATGAGAATCAGACCTGCCTCAATTTTTAACTCCCATGCCCTGTATCTATAATAGGAGCCTTCCCAACCTCTGACGCGTGTGACTTCCCTGGCCCCTGCTCTGTTGGGACCTGGAAACCTGGCCCTGGAGTGGAATTCCAATAAAAGCTGTGAATTAATTGATTCACCTGACTGGATAGATTTGTTACGAGCCAGACACCTTGCAATTTTTACTCCCCATTTTATGGATGGGGAAACTGAGAAAGGTACATGGTGGGAATAAGCAAGAAATTCAGTCCAAGCATGGTAGAGCTGGACTTGAAGGTTAGACCTGCAACTCAATTCTGTTACAAAATGATCTTATAGGGCTTCCTTATAATGACCAATTTTGACAAAATGAGTGTTAAATGTCTTTCCCAAAAGATGCCTTAGTTGAAAACAAGAGTGTACATACTGCTAATTAGTATAATAATAGTCACAGCCCCTCAAGAAAAATGCAAAAACTGGGGTGGGTTCTGTGATGCAGTGGGTTAAGGCACTCTTAGGGAAGCCCACATCCCATATCAGAGTGTGTGAGACGGAGTGCTGCCTCTGTCCCTGATGCAGCTTCCTGCTAACACTGCACCCCGAGAAACAGCAGACGATGGCTCAAGTGCTTAGCTGTTGCCATCCACGTGGAGGACCTGTGCCGACTTCCTGACTCCTGCCTTTGCGTGGCCTAGCCCCAAGTGTTGCAGGCATTCAGGGCATTAACCAGCAGGATAAAGATGTCTCTGTCTCTCTCTCAATTTCTCTGTTTCTGTCTCTCTCTCTGCTTTTCAAATAAATAAGAATGAATGAACTTTAAAAAATAAATATGTAAAAAATGCAAAAATAGTTTATTTTATTAGGAGTTTTTTTATTGTGCTTATAAGACATCAACATAATCATATCCCTTGTTTATATCACTGTTACATCTTTTAAAAAAAGATTTATTTATTTATTTGAAAGTCTGAGTTACACAGAGAGAGGAGAGGCAGAGAGAGAGAGAGAGAGAGAGAGAGAGGTCTTCCATCCGATGGTTCACTCCCCAAATGGCCGCAATGGCCAGAGCTGTGCGATCTGAAGCCAGGAGCCAGGAGCTTCTTCCAAGTCTCCCACGTGAGTGCAAGGGGCCCAAGGACTTGGGCCATCTTCTACTGCTTTCCCAGGCCACAGCAGAGAGCTGGATCGGAAGAGGAGGAGCCAGGACTACAACCAGCACCCATGTGTGATGCCGGCGCTTCAGGCGGGTGCATTAACCCACTGCGCCACAGCGCTGGCCCCTACTTTTACATTCAAAGATTTTCCTGTTCATCCATTGAACACATTTAATGTTATACTGTTTCTTGTCATTCTCGTAAATGGTCTGAATAAATTACCTAAAATCAATCATTAAGATTATCATTTATTTTTCTATTTTGTACCTTACCTTTGAACATATTTTTAAAAACCAATTTCTGGAAGCCCAATTTCACATCTGAACTAAATTAGGGAGGTTAATTAAGAGAGGAACTCAGCTCCAGCCATAGTTAGAACTTGGGTATTATTTCAAATGCATGCCTCTTTTCATCTCAGCAGCTGTAAAACAATTTTGCAGCCCAAATCAGGCTGCTGTCAACAAATGGCTTCTTACCTAGTGGACTCAAGGAGAGGCAAGATGATGGACCCGACTCATTTAGGGAAGAGGCACATCCCTTTGTCAAATGAACACTTCCAAAACAAGTTGTCCCACACTGTGCTTGGTGGGAATTAATCTGGGGGTAGCCTCCAACTAGAGTCCATCAGAATCAGCTGGAGAGTACCCCAGGTCTCTCCCTCAGAATTTCCAACTCCGTGGACTTGGGGAGAGGGTCCCAGAATTTCCATTTCTAATAGGTTTTGAGTGATGCTGCTGCTGATTCCACACTGGGGAAATTGCTTGTTTTTTTTTTTTTTTTTTTATTTGACAGGTAGAGTTAGACAGTGAGAGAGGGACAGAGAGAAGGGAAACTGCTTTTTGAATGTATCAGTGTCAGAGTAGGAGTCAGTTGATCTGGGGCTTTTGGTCCATGTTCTGCCATGTTGTTGCTGTGTTACCTTGAATACAATTGCAGCTCCTCCACAGGGCAGTGTCTTTGCCTGTACGATGGAGAAAACAATGGAACCTATTTATAGGATTCTGAGAATCAAAGTAGTTCTGAAGACATAAATCCCAGTGCATAGTAATCACTCAATACATTCTAACCAACTGGTAATAGTAAATGTCAACATTAATTGGTAAACGTCTCATTATTTTAATAGCAGGTGTCTATACTGATCGGTAAAGTAATGTCTACAATATTTTACAACTGAGAGAGAAATAGTGTTAATGCTGTAGCATTGGAGGGACTCTGGGTTCAGCCAGCTTCCGACTGACACCCCTTTTCCTGTGCCCTGCTTTTCCAGAGCTGTCCCAGCCATATTTCTTTGCCTAAAGCACTCTTTTGGCATTTCCCATGTAGGTAGGAGGGGAGAAAATCCAGCATTTATGACAAACTACCAAATTCAACTCTCCTCCTTAAATTTCTTAATTGGAACATTTATTTATATCCCAGAGGCACAGATGGGTGAGTATAGTGTCTTTTGTCCCAAATATTATTGATTGTAGTCTTTGCTTTCATATAAGACCTGTAATTTTTTCTAAGTATCCCCTATTATGTTTCTCTGGAGTTGTGCAAAACTGAACTATTTATAAATATTTACCTTAAATTGATTATTTCTATAAAGCAAAGATAAAAATGGCATTATTTATATTTATACCTAGAATTATTACCATCATATACTTAAGTTATCTCGAAAAAATGAGTTATTTTTACTATTTAGGCCTATTTTTATCATTCGCTTAATTTAAAACGATTCTTAGTTTGCAATCTAGATAAAAGAGAACCCCTTTTGTACTTTTCCTGTCCTCCATTTGCCCTAAACTCCTTCAAACAAAACAAAACCCAAGGCACATTTTTTTGCCTAGAAAACTTGAGAAATTTGATTCGTTCCACCTACTTGAATGCAATCTAATTTGGATTCCTTTTCCTGGATAGCTCAGCATACAAACTTTCTTTCAAAGGGATCCCTTCGTAAAATCCACCTCAACAAGTCCAAATCAATGGCTTCCTTACGGAGAACACCCTGGGGAAAGAATCAGCAGTCCCCACTGCAGGGTGCGTCTGCTGCTGGTTTTTTGTGCTGAGTTGCTTGTCATTTGGCAGGAATCAATGGTTCTCTTTACGCAACAGAAGAGCAGAGGCAAGGGGGCAAACCAAGTTATCACTCCTCTGAATGTGGGTTAAACACTTAGCTGCTGTCGCTCCCACACGTGCCCTGAAAGTACCACTTGGCTCGGAATCACCAAGGGCTGCATTGAGCAAAGCTTTAATTTAAAGTAGACACAGGTGACAGCTCTATTATTTTTGCACGTTCAGATGCATCCACAGCTGTTTTTATTTATCTCAGCTGTACTTGCACGCATTTGTTGTAATTATTAGTTTCTGATGCAGTTAAAGATAAATATCTCAAATGCCTATCAAGGCTAAATTAAATTAAGGAAGTCACACTTTTCACCCTCACCGGCTTTGGCCCTGACTTGCTGCAGGAAATTGCCACAGCTTAGAAGTGGGAGCCACATTTCACCGCATCAGCCGCACTGTCTTAAGTGGTCTGCAGCCTGATCCAACCCAGTGCCTATGCTGCTGAGGCTTCTCGCCTCTAAGCTGTTAAAAACAAACAAAAACCAAGAATAATTTCTATTTAGATTCCTTTAGTACACAGAAAATATTTTCAAATTATTTTCGGTTTCAGGGAATATGAAAAAGTACTGATGTGCAAAATAACTGTGGCGTGACCCACTTGAACTGCTGTCATCGTTTCTGTGTCAGCTTTGGATGGAAGAGCTCGCTGAGTTCTTGTCTGCTGTTGTTCCTGCGATTCTCTCACTGTATTTGAGTTGTAAAACCATGGAGCCCTGACTTCATCACTAGTACTGTAAGAGGAAACATTCAGGAAATGAGGGAGGGTCTTTGAAACTTGGAACGAGGGGAGAGATACAATAAAATGAGGAGATGGATTATCAAGACGGAATAGCAGGGTTTTTGAAAGCAAACTTGATCTGCAATGTGTACAGAAGATAGTACTGGAACGTGTAAGGAAGTCCTCGTATTTGTTACCAACCTTTACATAAAATTTATTTTCAGAAAAACAACAAACCTGGTTGCAGAAGTGGTTGGGATTTGGATTGTTTTCAGATGGGAAGAAAGACATGTTTTTTAACCTGAAACGAGCATTGATAGGCAATATCACAGGGCAGTTGTCTGTCTTCTTAGGCTGCTGGCCGTAGCAGCCCTGGGGACAGCTCCTCCTGAGGTCTTTGTAAGTTCATTAGAAAATGTGAGTCATCAAGCTTATCAAACATGAAAGTCTTCAGTAGGCATGCAATACTTGCCATTTTTTTCCTGCCTGATAAACATAGAAACTTTTTTAACAAAACAGAATTAAATTATAGTTTTTTTTTCATCGATTATCCCAATTATTTAAAATCATTTCTCCAGGGTGGGCGTTTTTCTAGTGGTTAGGATACCATCTGGAAGGCCTCCATCCCATCTGTGCGTGCCTGGGTTTCAGTCCTTGCACAGCTAACGCACACTCTGGGAGGCTGTGACGACAGCTCAGGTAGTTGAGTCCCTACCACCCAAGTGGAATACCCAGATGGAGTTCCTGGTTCCTGGTCCTCGTCTGGCCCAGCTCTGGCTGTTGGGGAGTGAAGCAGTGACTAGGAAAATCTCTGTGTCTCTCTGCCTGTCAAAATAAATAAGTGCATACATAGATAAAATGTTTTCTGCAATCGTCATTGTGGCACAGCAGTTTAAGCAACCACTTGCAATGCTAGCATCCCATTTTGCAGTACTGACTCCAGTTCCGACAATATCACTTCCACTCCAGCCTTCTGTTAATGTTCTTGGGATGGCAAAGTATGAGGGACCAAGTGCTTGGGCCTCTGCTGCCCATGTAGGAGACCTGGATAGAGTTCCAGACTACTGATTTTGGCCTGATCCAGCCCTAGCTGTTGCTGCCATCTGGCAAGTAATCCAGTGGAGGCAAAATCTCTTTCTCTCTGTCTTGTCCTCATACTCTATCGCTCTGCCTTTCCAATAAAGAAGTAAATAAATCTGATAAAATATTTCCATTACTTTGATGTGTATTTTTAAATGTTATACTACCAGAATACATCTCTGAACTTCATATTTAATGATGGCCATTGGGGGATACCAATTAAATGGAAGTCTAACAGTCAAGGTCTTTTTCAGGAAGATAATCAGCTTGATATTGTCTGCTTTATAGACAAGTTGCTGTGGGTTCATTTACTTTTTCCCAACTCAAATATTTTTGACATTTTTCCTCCATAGTTATAATGACTTTCTTCAAAGGGACATTTTATTTTCCACAATGCAACTGTCCTTATCTGGCATTCACTCTCCTCAAATAAATCATATTAAACCTTAGTCCTAATACATTTACTTAGCTAATGAAATCTAGGTTTGTGATAAACCTTGATGGTAAAATGTTTTTGAATGAGGGTCTGATGAGAGTTGGATAGGACATTCAGACTCTGAGTCACTGTCACAATCTCATTAGCTAAAATGCACAATGTTTTGACTCACTCATTTGTAAATTTTGGGATTGGGACATATGACAAGTGCTAATAAAGGATATTAACTGCAGCACTTATTAGAATACTTGAAGATATACTTTAACACATTTAAAAATTATTGGGGGAGGTCTCCTTATCAACTTTAAATCTTTTAAATGAAAGCTTTGAAATTATGTGGAAGTCAAAGCTAGGCAGCAGTTTTCATCCAACTTTTTAAAAAACTGTTCAGTGATTTAAAACGTGTTCTGGCTTCTAATTTCAAATCAAAATGAGCATTTTAACACTAGATAAACCTCTACACAGAGTTCTTTAGATTTGGGAATGATTAAGGATATGAGCCAATATTTCTTAGGTCCCACTATCCTTTAACTTTCTTTTCCTCTCCTCAACAACTCCTGCAAAAAATGGACTGATTTTGACTTAGGGAAATAAAATCATCAACTTCAATGTTTGTTTTGGCCCTACTTGTCCTTCCACTGAAAGCTGTGTCTCATCACAAATCAGCAAGCACACCCACTTCTTAATCTTGGAGCTGGTCCAGTCTTCTAACACCTGAGACAACCTTTGTTACTCTGACAAAATGCCTGAGGCTGGCAGTGCCATGGAGAAAAGAAAAGAGCGATTTAGCTCTCAGTTTCTAGAGGTTCAAGGGCTTAGTGTTGGCTTCAGCTCTGGCTTTTATGAGGATTTCATGGGGATAGCATCACAATGTGGGGAGAGTGTAGGACAAGGAGAGTGCCCTGGACCAGACAGAGCATGGGGAGCAGCCAATCTTGCTCTTTTAAGGGAACTTTCTCACAAGAATTAAAGTTAATTCCTCCAGAGGGCAGCATCTTCAATGACTCATTCTCCTTTTCTTTTTTTTTTTTTTAAGATTTATTTATTTTACTTGGAAGTCACAGTTACAGAGAGAGAGAAGGAGAGGCAGAGAGAGAGAGAGAGAGAGAGAGAGAGAGAGAGGTCTTCCATCCGCTGTTTCACTCCCTGATTGGCTGCAATGGCCAGAGCTGCACTGATCTGAAGCCAGGAGCCAGGAGCTTCTTCCACGTCTCTCACTCATGTGCAGGGGCCCAAGGACATGGGTCATCTTCTACTGCTTTCCCGGGCCATAGCAGAGAGCTGGATTTGAAGTGGAGCAGCTGGGTCTTGAACTGGCGCCCATATGGGATGCGGGCACTGCAAGCGGCGGCTCTCCCCGCTAGGCCACACTGCTGGCCCCAACCCATTCACCTTTCAGGTCTTACCTCTGAAAGACTGTACCACCTCAACACTACAGACCTGTATTAAAATACTCGAAGCTTTGAATGTCACACTCACATGGCAAGCAAACCATGCCTGCCACAGAGCCTTGGTCATCTTACAAACCAAGCCTGAGGTGTCAGTCACTTCCTTTTAAAATCTCTTTTAGGTTTATGCTGCTTATTAAAAATAGCTTTTAGTTTGATTTCTGGGACATTATTGCTACTAAAGTTATTTTATACATCGTGTAGACCTATCTTCTGATAAAATATAGTGCTTGTAAACACGTGTTTGACCAAATCTTTTATGGTAAAGATCAAAACTGACATTGAACTATCTCCTTTGAAAAGATTAGAATTTCCAGATAGATACAAATAAGATAAGAAAAAGTAGACACATGTTAAACCGTGCAACAGCAAAAGGGATACTTTATGGAAATGAACTCACAAGATAATAATTTGAATTTGACAAGGTGATAATTAAAATCCCCAGATAGATTTCTTCCACATCTGCATGCCTTTCAGTGAAGTTGGTTAGCATATTAACTACTGCTGGAGAATACTGAAAATATTCATGGGATGTAAAACTGCAAATTATTATTCATTTCAATTTGTATAATAAGTGTAACAAAATGCAGTGCATACAATATCACACCAGAAGTACTCGACTCCATTATAGGCTGTTTTAGAGCACAGACCAGGTCCTTAAATGACAATTTTCGTCTTGAAATATTCAAGACATTTAAGTATGAATCGCCACTTTTCACAGTTGGAGAGAAATTTTGTATATCTTCAATGTTCTTTAGTGTTAATATGTTCATAGCTTGAATAACTAGAATAATTTTTAAATGCTATGTACTAGTGTTGCAGGTATATGTGCCTATAAACAAAATTGCCTATATATTTCATTTCATTATAGCTTTCCTCCAAAAAATTCAATGATCAGAGAAGAAGTCTTGGAAGATGCATGATCCAAAGTAAATGAATAAATAATAATAAATAAAATTTATCATGATTACAAGTTCCAATTTCAAATAGAATCCAACATATTAATATATTGATTTTCTTCTTCATAACTGAGTTTGACTGTATATGTATTTTAATTTAGACATTTATATGAGAAATCATTTTAAAATGAGGATATGAGGAAACTGTATGAGATTTTGGCAAAGAATGCTATGTACATCCTCACCATGTGGGTAGTCAATGTTGTTCTTGAGAATGTCCTTGGACCTAACTGATCTCTACAGAGAATATTCTCTGCCATCTGGAACTTAAATATAAGGAATAAATTACTAACAGAGGGACAAGCTATGATAGCTCACCTATGAATAAAACAGACAAAAGAACATGATAGAAGACTTCCGGTATCTCACTGACATTCATATTGTTTTGAAATAAATAAAACAAAGACAATTCTCATGGCTTTGAGTAAAATTGCCAGTTTTGAATTTGCCATGGAAGGCTGCAGTAGGTAGTGCATGGACCCAGTGGCCCAAAGTCAATGGTGATCATTGTGAAAACTGTTAACCTCTAGAGAGAAGATTAGCTAGATTAGGAAAGTCAAGAAATATGGTCAGAAAGAGGAAGAGCACCTGGGAAACCAATTTAAATACCAGATCATGTTGGAGTGAGAAAAAACTGACATGGGAAGTGTCCTGACAAGTCCACATTAGAAAACATAAATTCTACTGAAAGGAACTTAAAGAGAGAGGGGAGGAACCAGCAAAAGAACAAGTATACAGCAGGAAGTGATAAGGAGCCAAATGATTCATTTATTGAACATGAGCCTTTTGACAAACGAGAGAGAGTAGGGATGCACGTGTAACGTCACATCTGCTCTCACAGATTGAGTGAAAGTTCTATTCCTAAACAACACCAATTACAGGTGCATCTCTGGGGCATCACACCTGCAGTGGGTACTGCCCCTGGAAAGGAGAATGTAGCACATTCTCTGCAAGTGACTGAAAAAGTCTCATCAGCCTCCCAGGCTTTGGGTTGTGTTTAGGGCTCTGTCATAGGGAAACGCACTCCGCTTATCCCTTGGGTGGATTTTAATGGGAAAACAGCTTCTTTGCTTCTGTATTATGCAATTCATGTTTTATTTCTTATTTCTTCATGCAGTTTGAGCTTTCCACTGGGTCAATCACAACTAACTTGATTTCCACTGAGTCACCAATATGATCAGCTGGATAGCTCCAAGACAGTGGGCTACGAGGCTCCCTAGAGAATCCTGCTGCTCTTCTCATCCTCTGGACTCAGCTGGCAGGTTCCTCTCTCCCCTGGAGCCATGCAGGCTTCCACTGATGCAGTCACAGGAGAACAGCTGGTCGATTGTATAAGTGCATATTAGTTTTGAGGAAGATGCATTTTAGAGGCAATAGAGTAAAATGGATTTTCCCTACTTAATAACTCTTGATTCTTCCTCAAATACCATTCTCACTTTTTCTACCTTTTTAAAGAGATCATATTCCTTTAGCTGCACTCTAGTCCAGATCCATTCTGTGCTGTCTGTGTTGTTCCTTCCATTGTCTCTCATTTTCAAGATCATATGTGGTTCCTTCAGAAAAGGAATCTCATCCCTGTGCGTTTCCTTCAGAGCATATTCCACTCATCTGAACCACACTTGGAGATTTTAAATCCCATCTTCTAAGGCTTTTCTTCCTGTGTTTTGGAGCCAAAAGCTATTGAATTTTCTGTTTTCTAGAAAGCCCGTGCAATTCCAAGGACACTCCTTCTGAGTTTGCTGATACTGTGTGATCTCAGCACTAACTACTTTCTGTTTTTTTTTTTTTTTATGCGTAGGGAAAAAGCATCCAGCTGCATGGATAATGTAAATTATTTCCCTCTATATAGTTTAAATCAATCTTTACTAATAGTAATTTTAAGTAATTTCATTTGTAGGCAATAGTCAACTTTTGTATTATATTCTTGTTGGTCCATTGATTTTGGGATATATCATTTTTTTATGGTTATTTACTCCTGGCTATGACCCCAGTACGTATACACATCAAAACAAAGACTTCATCCCTGCCTGTTTAGCCAAATGCTAAAATGAAATCCCTTTGTTTTAACCTCAAGTTTGGGCATTTAATATTTCTAGTTTTTCACTTGACTGATTGTGAATATACTTTAGTGTATGTTACATCAGGTTTCACTGGAAACTCGACTTAAGCCTCAGGGTGTTACTACTAAACATTCCCATTGTGATTATCCCAGGTGTTCTGGGTTTCACTGAGAGTATAACAAAGGGAAAAAAAAAAAAAAAACAGGTAACATGAATTGACTTATCTGCAAACCTGTGACCTGCCCAAAGAGGCTGGTAGTGTTGCACATGTTCTCTGGCAATGAGCTCCTCTTCAGCTCTGTTTTATTTACACCATCCTCAATCCTACCTTTCACCAGCCTCTTCCAACCTTTGCAGAATTATGCACTCTGAGGCAGTGCTTCTTTGTTCTGTCACTTAAGGCTCAGTTATGTCTTTGTGCAAACAACCTGTACAAAAGGGTAGCTGAATTACAGATGCAGTCATCATCTGGAAAAACGTCCCAAAAAACAGAAATCCTCACCATCTCCAGCAGATAATCTCTGCAGCTGTCATCCAGATAGCCTTCAGTTCTCACCCACGTCTCCTGGATTCCACCCACAATACATTCGGTCCTTACTCGACTCCACTAACTTCCACTAGTCTACTTCCACCTTGAGTTAGCTGAGCACCTTTGAAGCTTTATTACTTGAAACACTTTGCACATCTTGGCTGAGACTTGGACATTCATCAATGGAGGGAAAGAAAAACGGTGGTTGCAGACAACTGACAAGGTCTTCTATCCCAGCGAGGCAGATAAGATTTACCATTAGGGGTTCACCGTTCCTTTGTTTTTGGAGAGGGCAAAAAGACATGCATTATATGGTTAAGCACCCAAAAAATCCCAAACATTTTAAACATGACAGTTGGAGAGGATCAAAAATAAGATACCTTGGGATTGTTAAATACTATGAATATTTTCTTTGTAGATAGAAAAATTCCATCTCGGTGGACTATCCCTTCTAGGAAACCATTACCCTGTGTCTGGTAGGAAATATGTCAAAGGCACTCCCACTGGGAATTTGGTTCTTACAACGTGGAAAACAACAATAAAACAAAAACCTGGGTGAGGGAGAGAGAAATGCTTATGGTTGAAGCCCCTCTGGAGGGGGCTTTGTCCGTGAAATCTTGAGCATCATCAGTCATTGCCAGTGTTTAGTGTTCTCAGCTCCTCTCTCTCTCCTATAATAGGGTGGCCCTTGTACCTCTCAGCAGTGTGACTTTGCAGAGCCTCTAGGAGTTCATGCTGGTCACCCATCCCTTGGCCATTGGCTTTGGACTCAGTCATTGGCTTGCTTCAGTCAATGGATAGAAAGTTTTGCAGATATGATGTGAGTAGAGGCTGTGATTGAACTCATACTGCTTGGTGTTGGCCTCCTGGACTATGAGCACGAGGGTATTTTAAAAAATGTTCCTGGAAAAGTGAAATTAAAAGATAAGTTTATTTTAGTGCAAACGATTTTGAAATTAAAGCAGTTTTCTCTTACTACAAGTTTTTCATTATATTTTTGAATATCCCTTTCAAACATGGATTTTAGTAAAAATTTGGACTAAAACAAAATTATCATTTGATTTCATCTTCCATGAAATGTTTGAAGCATACTCATGTACATTGGGAGGCATACACTCTCCATGTCACCAGGGGTCCCAGAAGTAGAAGATGTGTGCAGCTGACTTTCCTGACTTGTAATCTGAAGCCACATCCAGCCAATCCCAGCAGATCCTGACTGGCCCGTCGGTGACCAGCCATCTGCGAACAAGAACTGACCGTTGGTCCAGGCCCCCCGCACTTCCTGGTTGTTCACAAAGCAGCATTAATCAGTAAAACTTGGCAAACTCAGTGCTTTTTTCATGGACCTCTATTCTGTATGCGTTAAACTTCTATTAAAGGCATGTCTAGGGAAAGCCTGGTCTTAGCTATGTTGTGGGGGACCAAGGGACAGGTCTGAGCTCAAGTGAGCAGTGATGCTGAACCAAGAAGGCAGAACAAAGAGAACAAAGGACAAGTGTGGAAACGTGCTACAGGCTTCTGGAACCAGTTGGCTCACTGTAGGGCAAGCACAATGATGACACACACAGTTGTGGGATATGTAAGCCTTCTGGAGGGATTCTCAGAAATGCTTGGGGAGAGAAACCCCATAAAAGACTCGATTTTCTGCCATAACACACAAAGGGACGCAAGCTCTCGCTCTTTAGGCATTAAAGGGAAGCACGACCCAGCCCTGGAGGCTGAGTAAGTGTGAGACACCTGGTTTGCATTTATAGGAATCTTTACACAGGACAATTCAACCTTCTGAGCACAATGCAGAGTAGCATAGCCAATCTATTAAGCACAGTGCCTCTTAACTCATAATATAGAGCATACAGCAAAGTCCCAACAGCCGCTAATGTTTACTGGGCTTTTTCTATGTACTAGACTAGGCCACAAGCGTTTACAGGTTTTAACTCATTTACGGACTTATCAGTCACAAAACTGTATTATATCTGTTTGATAGCTGAGTAAATTGTGGCTGAGAAAAGTTATTAAGCTAGACCAAATTCCAGCAGCAAAAAAAAAGACTGTATAATTTATTTCCTACATATCATGACTTTGATTTTTTTTCTTTTATCCTTGCTCTACATCTACTAATGCATTGTGTTTTCTTAAAACAAGATGGGATGTAGTCTTTATAAAACACATATATGAAGATTTTATATATATTTTTTCTCTGTGTCTCTCTCTCTATATGTGTGTGTGTGAATAAATTCCCATAAAATTGTTATATGCATAGAAATATAGAAAATAAAGCATTTGCATTCACGGAGTGGAATGTACAATTCATAGATGTGCTAGAGTTTTGAACACATTATTTATTTTCAAATTATGCATACTCTTGTAATTTAAATTATATTGTATCTATGGATATCGAGCATAGTGAAAACAGCATACTCTTGCCATAAAGTGTATAGGTTACTAAAAGTACAGTGTTATATCTTTGTAACTGAGGACTTATTTGGAAAACTTTGATGAAGAATGTGAGAAACACTCAAGAGAAATGTATAGACTCAAATATTATTTACAACTATAACTTCTACTCCAACAAATCTTGGAAAATACTCTGTTATTCCATCTATTTCCTAGTGAAAGTGATTATGAGGAAATGGGATCTATGTGCACAATTCATATTGTACATCAACTTTTTTTCACTTCTGTTAGCTTCCTAATTTTCATCTGCATGTTACTCCATTAACTGAATTATTGCTATGATTTTGGTGTCTGCATTGTTTACTCACACAAAAGTAGACAGTCACACACACCTTATTTTAAATGTATTCAGTTTAAATACAAAATTTTTATTATGAAATTATTTTGTTTCCTTTTATTTTTAAAATTATTTATTTTTAGAAAGAGATCGAGGAAGAGACTATATATACACTATTTTGTCTCTGAAATATATAATTTTACATAAATTTATATACACCAATACATATGTATATTTTTGTATTCTTTTTTTTTTTTTTTTTTTTTTTATAAAGCTTTTATTTAAAGCTTTTATTTAAAGAATATAAATTTCCAAAGAACAGCTCATGGACCACAATGGCTCCCCCCCCACACAACTTCCCTCCCTCCCCCCCATATTCTATATATACATTTTTTCAAGCTGTGTGAGCTGTATGTACATATAGCCACATGGCATATAACTAAATAGATAAACTAATGCATGTGAAACAATAGCAATGCTGATAATTCTTAAGTATTGATGCATTTGTCTTTTCAACACTTTGAAAAGTATTTTCTAAAGTACATACAGAAATTCTCCCAGTTATTGTTTGCACATATTAAGTATTTTTATTTTTTTGAAGATTTACTTAATTGAAAGGCAGAGTGCCAGACGAGAGAGAGAGAGAGAGAGAGAGAGAGAGAAAGCTGCCATCCCCTGATTCACTCCCTAAATGGCTGCATCTGCCTGTGCTGGGCTAGGTTGAATCCAAGAGGCTGGACTTCTCTCTGGGTCTCCCAAGTTGGGGCAGGCGCTCAAGCACTTTTTTTTTTTTTTATCATTTGCTGCTTCCCAGGTGTATTTGTAGGGAGTTGGATCAGAAACCTAGGACAGCTGAAACTCAAATTGTCCCTTCAATATTGGATGCAGGAGTTGTCAGTGGAGTCTTAACACATTGTGCCAGAATGCCCATCTATTACTTATTTTTCTGATAAAGTCGCTGTTTACTCAGAAATCTATTATTGGCCATTGTTTTTGTTTGTTTGTTTTGTTTTTGTTTTTGACGGGCAGAGTTACACAGTGAGAGGGAGAGACAGAGAGAAAGGTCTTGCTTTTTCCATTGGCTCACCCCCTAAATGGTCGCTGTGGCCAGTGCGCTGTGCTGATCCAAAGCCAGGAGCCGGGTGCTTCCTCCTGGTCTCCCATGCGGGTGCAGGGCCCAAGCACCTGGGCCATCCTCCACTGCACTCCCGGGCCACAGCAGAGAGCTGGACTGGAAGAGGAGCAACCAGGACAGAATGCAGGGCGCTGACTGGGACTAGAACCCAGGGGTCGGCGCCACAGGGGGAGAATTAGCCAAGTGAGCCGGGGCACCGGCTAATTATTGGCCATTGTAGTTTAAGGTCAAAAATAACACCCAAGAGTATGAATGGGGATCATCATAAAAATCATAAGGAGTGAACTCAGAATTTTACTTTTCTGATTTAAAACTACATGCAAAGATATTTCCTATCTTTTCCTATCTGAGCATCTCCTAAAATTCACAAAATTGTATTCTGATTCCACTGCAGTTGACGAGGAAGTATTTAGTGAGATGCCCCTTCTCATCCTGGGGAATTTAGTCTATTATTCCTCTAATCCATATTTCACATTTTACTTTCATGGGAGAAAAATAAAATATAAGGCTGGCTTCATTGACTCAGATCTCATGTGGAATCATAGAATAACCTATAGTGTTCCTGGGAAATACAGCTATTTTTATTGAATATTTACTTTGGCTAAGCTGCTTAACAAGACAGGACTACCCAAATAGTCCTCAAAAAAAAAAAAAAAAAAAAAGCAAAAACAAAACACCCTGATGCTCTCATCATGTGAAATGTACTTTCACTTAATTATTTGAATATCCAATGTGAGGAAGAAGGACATAGCAGGCTGGCTCCGCGGCTCAATAGGCTAATCCTCCACCTTGTGGCGCCGGCACACCGGGTTCTAGTCCCAGTCGGGGCACCAGATTCTGTCCCAGTTGCCCCTCTTCTAGCCCAGCTCTCTGCTGTGGCCAGGAGTGCAGTGGAGGATGGCCCAAGTGCTTGGGCCCTGCACCCCATGGGAGACCAGGAGAAGCACCTGGTTCCTGCCATTGGATCAGCGCAGTGTGCTGGCTGCAGTGCACTGGCCGAGGCGGCCATTGGAGGGTGAACCAATGGCAGAAAGGAAGACCTTTCTCTCTGTCTCTCTCTCTCACTGTCCACTCTGCCTGTCCAAAAAAAAAAAAAAAAGGACATAGCAATGGATGTGTTTTAATCTGAAAGGGGAAGAGTTCTGGCTAAAGTAAGGATGAGGGATGATATGTGGTGGACTCAGTGCAGAGCACTGTGCCTGCTTCATTGCGTTTAACCTTCACATTAGTCTCTATGAAGCTTAGAACAATTATGGAACTTGGCCAAGATCACAAAGTAGGAAGGTGATAGATAGAGATGTAATTTGAGACCAGGAAATCATTTCCAAAGATTCACTTGACCATGGCTTGCTTCTATCTTGCTGCTTTTGAGGCTCTCAGCATGTGAATTTATTCCCAATAGGTTAAACAACACTCAAATAAGTTATTTTATTTTAATCCCAGGTATAGCCACATAAGAATCAATGGTGGCATTTGCAGTTTTTTGTCCTAGGTGCTGAGAATACTATCTATATCAGTCTTATTCCACAGGGCAGAATACGTCATCTTATAACTTTTAGAAGCATCATTCTTTTCATCTTATTTTTTTTCCAGCAGAAAAATTTGCCAAAATTTATCCCAAGCTGAGAATTCTTTGCATAGTTATGAAATCATTTGTATTGTTCAACAGTCGCAGCAGGTTAATCATATCACTAACAAATGTCAGTTGTAAGATACGCCAAGTCGGTGCGTAGAAGTAGCAAGTCACTACTTAGTGGTCAGATGGCCACCACTGTACTTCTGTGAACTGAAAACAAACAAGCCACACAACAAAAGCAACAAACCCTCTTTCAATTGTTAATAGTAAGTCAGTTTCGAGTCTGGACAGGTATTTAACAATGAATTCTTGCATTTCATTTTTTTCATTCACTTTACCAAAAAATGAATTACTATTTATTTGTAGGAAAATGAATCATAATTCAGAGGCAATTTTCTCTGTTCATTAATATTCCCAGAAAGGATGTGAGAAACATTTATTTCAAAGAGATGTATAAAAGATTATAAATAAAATTTTAATTATTAGCATTCTCCCTAGAAGACAAGCTAGAAATTGTTAAAATAGAGAAGGGTCGCCGGCGCCGTGGCTCAACAGGCTAATCCTCCACCTTGCGGCGCCGGCACACCGGGTTCTAGTCCCGGTCGGGGCGCTGGATTCTGTCCCGGTTGCCCCTCTTCCAGGCCAGCCCTCTGCTGTGGCCCGGGAGTGCAGTGGAGGATGGCCCAGGTGCTTGGGCCCTGCACCCCATGGGGAGACCAGGAAAAGCACCTGGCTCCTGGCTCCTGCGATCGGACGAGTGCGGTGCGCCGGCCGCAGTGCGCCAGCCATGGCGGCCATTGGAGGGTGAACCAACGGCAAAAGGAAGACCTTTCAGTTATTAGTAATATTGATTGAGAACGTAGTGAGTAGATGTGCCAAATTATAAATCCATAATCATGGTGAAGCGAGATGTTCATTACCATTACAAATATATTAATATCTATAAATTTTTCTCCACTGGAATGTACTAACAATTAAAAAAAATCTTCATGAGATTCTTGTATTTTCATTAATGGCTTTGATGATGGAAACAGCTGGTTATGCAGCATGTATAGCTTTCAATAATAAGTAAGTGATGCAATATTATCAAGCAAAAGGGGAAATTTTCTTTACCTGTTCTGTTAGTTTGTAACATTAGTTGCCATCAAACTTTTTGGCTGCGGATATCACACATTCATTAACTTGGGCACACTTTAGCCTGGGTCCCAGAAACAGGATCTCCCAAAATCTGGTTAAGATGTTGTCCAACTATGTTTCATCTAGAGGCTTGGCTGGAAAGAACCTCATTACTAAAATCACTCAATTTTGGCAGAACATACGTCCTCGTGGCTGTAAGACTGGCATATTCACCAGCTGGGGTTGCAGGGCCCCCTTGGGTTCAGAGTCTGTTGGCACTGACAGTTCTTTGCCCCAAGGACTTTTGAAGCATGACTACTCGCTTCATTAAACCTGCAAGATCTGGCTCAGCTGCCAAACCTTTTGCAATGTATCCTAATGGGTGGAGTAACATCTCACCCCCTCCTCATATTCTGTTGAGAGGAAACAAGTCACAGCTCCTGTCCACACTCAAAAGAAAGGAACTATACAATGGTATGACGACCGGGGTGGGAGGGTGGATATTATATGAGTTACCTCAATGTCTGTCTATATGTTTGAAAGCAGCTTCACAGAAACACTATGAAGTAGAATAAATATACTGTAAGTCTATCATAAGGTCCAATTCTGAGGGAAGAGGAATCAGTGGCTCACTATGACACATTGACTTTAGCAGTTAATGTGTAGCCTGGCCTAACTCCTCTGAAATGTCTGCTAGGTAGTCCATATTAGTGGTTCACAAGCTAACACACTTCTGTTTCTGAGAAATCTGGACAAGGCCTCTTCCTTCATTCAGTTTACTTCCCAATGATGATGACCATTCGCATGCTAGATGCTCACCATGTTTCAGGCTAAATATATTTTTTTTTGACAGGCAGAGTGGACAGTGAGAGAGAGACAGAGAGAAATGTCTCTCAATGGTTCATCCCCCAATGGCCGCTGCAGCCGGTGTGCTGCGGCCAGTGCACCATGCTGATCCAAAGCCAGGAGCCAGGTGCTTCCCCTGGTCTCCCATGCGGGTACAGGGCCCAAGTACTTGGGCCATCCTCCATTGCACTCCCGGGCCACAGCAGAGAGCTGGACTGGAAGAGGAGTGACCGGGACAGAATCTGGCGCCCTGACCAGGACTAGAACCCGGGGTGCTGGTGCCGCAGGTGGAGGATTAGCCTAGTGAGCAGTGGCGCCGGCCCAGGCAAAATATTAAACACTTATGAGCTTATAGATGGAATTCCAATCACCCCTCCTTCACCCATGACTGGCTAAACTTCTTCTAATAATATCTGCTGTTAGAGACAAGAGTTTGTAAGGACTACAATGTCTGTAAGACTTATAGTACGCAAGTCTTGGTTATTTAAAGTTATAAAAAGCTTGCATTTACAATATCTTACTTACTAGGAAAACCTTTCTGACTTATCTTCGAGACAAAGATACAGAGATTCTGCAACTATTAATGGAATACTATCTGCAAGAAAAGCCTAGTGGACCAGATTCAAACTATATGGATACAGGCTGCTTTGAAAGAAGCAAATTTAAATATTAGAATTATTTTTTCCAATGAGAAAATTCAAACATTGCACTGAGTGCCTTTCTCAGGATCACACTGTTAGAAAATATAAGAACAGGCGTTTAATTCCAGGCAGCAGGCTTCAGAGCTCATATTATTAAATTTGACATCTATTTCCATGCAAATGTTTCTTTATCTGGAAAATACTACTTCTTAAACCCAGCCCAATTGTTATCTTCCCCTGAAAACTTCCCAGACACAACCAAGTAGATAGAGTACATCCTGGGGTCTTGCAGGTACTGCATACCAAACCTGGGCTCTGTCACTCTGTATAGTGGATGGCCATACTGTCTGTCTAGGTGAACCGTTAAACCACTGGAGTACCACTGTGTCTGAAGAGTCCTGCTATCCTCACCAATGATCTGGTGCATCATGCAAAGAAAGGGATTGGTCCTCATGACTTTCGTGTTCTATTGAAACAGTCGAGAGATGTCCGTGGAAGAGTAGCTTCTTAGTTTTCGAGATTACCACCACAGGACTTGGAACAGCCTTGCATACTGTGGACATTTTCTTCACGGCATTCTAAGGTAATGACTTGGCCTGATCCCAACCTAATCCTTTAGAAGGCTGGAGGATAAAATTAAATATGTTTTTCCATTTTTCCAATGTGTTTCTTGAATCATTGTCACACCAGTAATCTCTTTAAAAGTGAATTGGTTCTGGATAATAATGGGTTAGAGCCCTCTTTGGAGGAATACAATAGTAGAATATTTTGAAATAATTGTGAAGCAAAACAGATAATCACATTTTCAAACTCTGCGGAATATATATATATATATATATACACATATATATATATAAATATATATATATAATGTTATGTGCCAGAGGTTGAATAAAAAAGATAGTTATAGTCATTACTCAGTAATGTACCTATTATAAACAGCATTGTGTGTATGGGTCCTCTATTATCAAAGCAGGAAGGGATGAAAGAAGTTTATAATCATGCTAATAATTTGATAAGCTTCATACATCCTTTAAGTTATCTTTTTCATAAAATTAAACATTGGGTTATTCCTTGCTTGAAAGTGGAGCAGTGAATTACAATCATGCTGAAAAAGTATTACACCAAGGAAGAAAGAGAGGAAGGAAAGAGGTTAGAAAGGAAAGAAGGATGGGATGTTGGAAGGAAGGGAGGGAGGGAGGGAGGGAAGGAAGGAAGGAAGGAAGGAAGGAAGGAAGGAAGGAAGGAAGGAAGGAAGGAAGGAAGGAAGGAAGGAAGGAAGGAAGGAGAAAGTTTGAGGTTTGGGCAAGAGACAAATGAAGAAGACCAGATTGAAATTATGAGTTGCCAGGGAAATATCTATCGACTTTCTATGTTTTTAGAAGAACCTCTATTAGCTTCCTCCAATACAGCTGTTTACCATGATTGATAAGTTCCCTTGCTTTTAAGCTTATTCACATCCATTAGTTCTGCCTTTTTCCCCTGTTAAAAATCTGAAGCTGTCAGACTGAAGGAGCATGATCAGCTAATGTTCTTGCCAGATTCGAAGCATGTCCCCAGGGCTGGCAAAAATATTCTAAATCTCAAAGAAATGGCTTTTTAAATGTTGCCTGTTGACACTGGTCACTCCATTTACTGTATCGGAAATGTTGAAATAGATACGAGGCAATTATAGGAACCGTGTTTAATAGAGCTTTGATGAACAATTTCCTCTTTCATTTTCAGAACAAACAGAAGATATTTGGAATTCAGCATTTTAGATAAGACCTGCTTAAAAAGTGTATATAGCTAAATTTTCAAAATTGGTTAGATAATTTCCTAGTTCTCACTTCAGGTTTACTGATGGTTATGCACTTCAGTCTCACTAGTCTCTGATTATTATCTTGCAAACTGGGGGCTTTTTCTTTTTTCATTTGTCATAGTTTCAGAAAGCCTGCCTTTTCACATTTAGATATATTTGTCCTGAACAATGGGGAACAGTGGCAGGAAGAGGAAGTGATTTCTAAAATGTGAATTTGGAAATCGCTGAATATTGAAAATGATTGCCAGTACCATTTCTTACAGGGCACAGGAGCTCTCATCATAGAGATGTAGGATAAATCACATTAACTACACGCTCCATCACCAGATTATGATTATCTACATTACTTAATGTTGAAGAAAAGTTGGTCTTAGTAAAGACAGGAACCACCAGACCAGGGGCTGGTGAGGGGTGCACAGTGAGACCCTCAACAGAGAAGCAGAAGGCAGTGCACTCACTGATTTGTTAAATGTGGAAAGTGATTGATGAATAACTGAGTACATGTGAGGCTGAGGGCACTTTCAAAAGCAGCTGGCGGCCGGTGCCACGGCTCAACAGGCTAATCCTCCACCTTGCGGCGCCGGCACACTGGGTTCTAGTCCTGGTTGGGGTGCCAGATTCTGTCCTGGTTGCTCCTCTTCCAGGCCAGCTCTCTGCTGTGGCCAGGGAGTGCAGTGGAGGATGGCTCAAGTGCTGGGGCCCTGCACCCCATTGGAGACCAGGAGAAGCACCTGGCTCCCGCCATCGGATCAGTGCAGTGCGCCGGCGGCAGTGCGCAGGCCGCGGCAGCCATTGGAGGATGAACCAAGGGCAAAGGAAGACCTTTCTCTCTGTCTCTCTCTCTCTCACTGTCCACTCTGCCTGTCCAAAAAAAAAAAAAAATCAGCTGGCAGGATTGTGTCCTTCTCTGCACACTACCGACGTTAAAGGTTTTCGTGCTTTCCTTTTCATGTCTCCTTGTGCCTCTTACCCTAATACCCAGACTATGCTCACCCAGTACTCTGACGTCATACACGTTCTGAACCTGGGTACTTGTAATAGATTTAAAGTGTATACCTGTAGTGGAGAAAGGATAGAGTAAAGAAGTAGAAGGTCTGTGAAAAAGTCATTGCTTAGATGGTAGAAGCTGAGAGAACATCCACACAGACTATGCATTCCAAGGATATTTTGCAAAGCATCTGATTTCATGTGAAAATTAAGCAAGTGACCACATTAGATCATAAACATGTGCCATCATTAGTCAATGGAAAGAACTGTATGGGAATATACCTATAATTTTGTAATCAGTTGCCTTGGCCAGACATCTCTGAGGACCCTTCATCTCAGTGGTCCCTGAAGAATGGAGGGATGTTAACCACATAAAGTACTTGGGCAAATGGGAGAGGGTGTCCCTAGGAGAGGAATAGAAAGCGTAAAAGTCAAAAGCAACAGAGAGCATGGCTATTACTGTGAAGTGAAATAACAATAAATAAACTCAAACTAGGGAATTGAGGACATACGAGAGGTAAATTGGGAAGTTGACGACTGAAGATCATTCAGATCATACTAAAAACCATGAACTGCATCCTTTTAATAATCAAGAGTCAGTAAAACCTGAGAGAGAGCCATGGCATGATCAGATTTGCCTGTTTTAGAAGGTCACTCTGACTTCCATGTGGAGTAGCATATACAGGGGCTGAAAACCAAGTCAGGTGACACAAAGGGATATTGTGTGTTTGATCCTTGTGGAAATAAGGTGATGAGGTGTGCATATATTGGTTTCTGGAGGTTGCTTAAACTAAATGGCTAAAAGTAACAAAAAATATAGTCACTTGTAGTTTGGGATCGAAGTGTCAGAGGGCCATACCCTCTCTGATGACATGAAGGGGAGAATCTAGTCAAGTTTTTATTTTTCCTTCTGGAATTGCCAGCAATCCTTGGCATTCCTTGGCTTATTAGATTTGCCCCCATCCCCCATCATACCATGGTGTTCTTTCTGTGTGTCCTCATAGTAGCCTCTCTCTGTATATCTGTCTTGGTGCCTCTGTTCTTCTTTTCACAAGAATACCAGTCATGTTGGAATGGGGCCCACCCGGAGGACCACATCTGCAAAGACACTGTGTCCAAATAAGGTCGCATTCACAGTTCTGGTATGTTGGGTTAGTATTACAGCATATCTTTTTTTTGAAAAATAATTTAATCCTGGTCCTGGGGTTATTGAAAAGAAATGAGATGATGGGTAGTTGAAAGGCACCGTGAGGGGAGTTTTAAATATATTTATGATGTAGACTCAACAGGACTTGGTGATTGAGTGGGAGTTGAGAGATGGGGCATAGTCACGGTTGACTTCCAGGTTTCTGACATGAGTAATAGATGATGATGCCATTTGTTGAGACAGGAAATTCAGTAGGTCAAGTAAGTGGTGGGGTGAGCATGAGTTTATTTTTCCACATGCCAAATTTGACTTGTCTGTGAAACTTTTATGCAGACCTGAAGACTTGAACGTTGAGGAATGCTTTTGGAATTCAGATGAGAAATGTGAGGTGAAGATACAAATATAGGAGTCATTTCTATATAAATGATAATCAAAGCTAGCAAGTAGATAACAGTTTCCAGCAAGGTGTTTAGTCAGAAGGATAGAAATCCTTAATTAAACTAATTAATTAAATCAATAAAAGGCACTGCACTGATACTTCTGACCAAGATGGACAAACTGGGACCATATATACCTTGAAATATGAAAAAAGTAGACATGAATACACTTTTGAAACCATGGTTTGTGAGATATGAGACATCAGGTAACCAAGCACAATCATCTGAAAGAAACATGAAAGTGAATCAAATGAAACCCCATAGTTGCTTTAGTTTTCTAAGGTCAAGAGAAAAACAAGAATATCTGCTCTCATAAATACTTCTATCAAATATACAATAATCTATCAAACTTATGATAGTCATAGTGGTAATGCACAAAAAATAAATAAACGGTATACAGATTAGATTAAAAGAAGTCAACTGTTTTAATTTGTATATTATGTAACAATCTATATAAAAAAACAAAATGGAATCTACTAATTAATAATAACTAATCTACTAATTTAATTACTAAATAATTAAAATAGAAAATTTAAACCAGAATAATTAACCATCTAAAATTTTAAAATTTTAAAAATATTTATAAGGTAAAATATTAAATACTTGTTGATAATTGGCAAAACATGTGAAAGATCTGTACTATTAAAATTTAATAATTCTGCAGAAAAAAATAGAAGAATGGCTAACAAGTGCAGAGAGAAGCATTTTCTCAAGAGTTGGAAGACTCAATATTGTTAAGATGTCAGTTTTCTACAAATTGAACTAGAGCATCCATATAAGCCAAGCAAGATACATTTTAGAAATTGATAAGCTAATGCTAAAATTCTGATAGAATACAAAGAATATATAATAGCTATAACCTTTTTAAAAATAGAAATAACGTAGGAAATAAATGTAATTTAGACAAGTATAGTTAGTAAAACAAGCAAATACATCAATGTAATGAAATGAAAAGTAAATAAACAGGTCCATACATGTATGGACTAATGATTTTGGACAAAGAGTGAAGGGAAATCTGTGGGAAAATATTGTCTTCTCAACATATGGTGCTGAAATGATTGCCTATGTATTGCAAAACAAGTGACCTTGGATATATTCAATATTAACTCATGATGGGTAACAGACCTAAATACAAAGTACTAAACTATAAGAATCTTAGGAGAAAACAGAAAACTTTCTTTGTGAATTAAGATTAAATATAGTCAGGTGCATCCCAAAAATCATGACCCATTTAAGAATAGATTGGGAGTTGAACTACACCAAAAATGACTAACAACAAAACTAACATGTGAACAAAAACAAACTTCTACTTTTTAAGAGTCATTGTTAAGAAAGTTGAAATCAAGCCATAAAGTAAAATAAAACATTTAAAAAGAGCATATCTAGTGTGGGATCTATATATGGAATGTAAAAACAATTCTCAAAGTACAATAATAAGAAAACAACCAACTCTATAAAAATGGGCAAATGCTGTATCAGTCAACTCCCAAAGAAAATGTATGTATTGGGGCCAGTGATGTGGTGTAGCAGGTAAAGCCACTGCTTGAGACGCCAGCATCCCAAACTGGCGCATGTTCAAGTCCTGGCAGTATCACTTCTGATCCAGCTTTGCAATGTGCCCAGAAAAGCAGCGGAAGATGGCCCAAGTACCCGGGATCCTGCACCCCTCTGGGAAACCTGGAAGAAGCTCCTGGCTCTTGGTTTCCAATTGGCGCAGCTCCAGCAGTTGTGCCAATTTAAGAAGTAAACCAGTCGACGAAAGATCTCTTTCTGTAACTCTAACTTTATTTATTTATTTATTTATTTATTTATTTGACAGAGTTAGACAGTGTGAGGGAGAGATAGAAAGGTCTTCCTTCCGTTGGTTCACTCCCCAAATGGCAGCTACGGTTGGAGCTGCGCCTATCCGAAGCCAGGAACCAGATGCTTCTTCCTGGTCTCCCAGGCAGGTGCAGGAGCCCAAGCACTTGGGCCATCCTCCACTGCCCTCCTGGGCCACAGCAGAGAGCTGGACTGGAAGAGGAGCAACCGTGACTAGAACCTGGTGCCCATATGGAATGCTGGCGCCACAGGTGGAGGATTAACCAAGTGAGCCACAGCTCTGGCTCCAACTCTAACTTTCAAATAAATAAATACATATATGTTTTTTATAAAAGAAAACATATGGGTCAGCAAAGGTGCAAATTAAAAGTTGTTCAGTATCCTTTGTCATTCGGAAAATGCAAACTACAACAAAAGAGCATAACATATCAATCAAACGAGCTAAAATTAAAAAAAAAAATGACTGTACCAAGTGTTAGTGAGGATACGGAGAAACTGGCAACTCATCCTGCTGGGAGGGATGCAAAATGATCCATCAGCTTTGAGAAACAATGTGAACAGACTCTTTAAACATAAGCATATATCTACAATTTGATCTAGCCATATGATTTGGGTATTTGCCCAAGGGAAGAGCATATGTCCATCAAAAGTCTTCTACACAAATTTTGATCATACTTTTACCTATAGTATCTGGTAACTAAAGACATCCTAAAGACTGCGAACAGGTAGATAAAGAAGTCATGACTAATGGAATATTAGTACATGGATGAGTCTGCAATCTTTCTTGGCAAAAGGGTGCACATACAGTACACTGCATGAATGAGACATGAGAAAAGTAAGAATAGGTTGATTCAAGGGATGAAGAAGTAGAGGTAACAAGTACAGAAGTATGAGCGGCTTGTCTTTTAATGCAAGGGAGAAAAATGGGGGAGATGAAGAGAAATAGGGAGTGAGGGAGGGATGGGAGAGAGAGATAGAGAGAGAGAGAGAAAGAGAGCAAGAGAAACAACTCTCTAAATAATAAGGAATTCTTGCCACTAAGATTACTAAGATGTCAAAGTCTCAATCGTATTTAAGTATAGGTGAGAGGAATTCAATAGATAAAGGAACTTAAGATCAATGCTTTGTTCTGCTGCCACAGAAAAGTCTGGAGGTGCAGACAGTTTTCCCTCAGAGGGGAGGCAAGCACAGCGGGGGTGCACCCTGGATCCTAAGGGTGACAGGTTAAGCAGACTGTTCCTCACAGCTTCTGCTGGAGCAGAGAACGGCACCCGAGAGTCACAGATTTGGAAAGAGGATTTTTGTAAAAAAATATTTGAAATCAGCTCAGCATGGAATGGGGCAAGGCATACGTGCTCTGGTTGAAACCTGGATCTCTGGAGTTACAGAGATTTGGGCTCAAATCTTGGATTTCCCAATTACCTGAGTAGCTGTGAAAAGGAGATTGAGCCTAAGTCAGCCTCCAAGTTTGAAGTTCTTCTGTTTAACTGTTTTCATAGGGACTGAAGCTTACTAATTCTTGAATAAATTGTACCCTCATTACTAATATCATTAAAGAAACTAGAGGAATGCAATGATCATGTTAGTACAAACCATGACTTTGTGTGAAGAAAAGTCCACAATTTGTTTGATACTAACTTGGGACAGCTCTCCTAGCAGAAGATGGCCATGTGAAGGCAGAGGTGGGGTGTGGAGTGCTGCGGCTGCAGTCCCTGGAGGGTCAAGTATTACCACAAGCACCAGAAGCTCACAGAGAGGCACAAGGCAGAGCCTCCCTCCAGGGCCACCGGCCTGCTATGGTCTTGATTTCTGATGATTTGCTCCCCAAACTGTGACAACACGTGGCTTTTCAAGCCAATAGTTGGCCATCATGTGTAATAGTAGCCCTAGACAACAAAATCCTAAAGAGTTTCAGTAAATGTATCTGAAACGATGGGTCACAGATGAGAATGAGAGGGGCCAGCGCCATTGCTCACTTGGTTAATCCTCCGCCTGCGGGGCCGGCATCCCATGTGGGCGCCGGGTTCTAGTCCAGCTCTCTGCTGTGGCCCGGGAGGGCAGTGGAGGATGGCCCAAGTGCTTGGGCTCCGCACCTGCATGGGAGATCAGGAGGAAGCACCTGGCTCCTGGCTTCGGATCGGCTCAGCGCACTGACCATAGCAGCCATTTGGGGGGTGAACCAACAGAAGGCAGACCTTTCTCTCTGTCTCTCTCTCTCACTGCCTAACTCTATCTGTCAAATAAATTAAAAACAAAGACTGAGGGGACCTTAAAACCCTCTGACTCTTTGGGGATGTTTGTTGCTCTTTTGGTTTTCCCTATTGCTCCATTTTGATTGGTTGAAAACCCTTAAACTAATAAGGAAGCCACAATACTAACCACAAGAACTATGAAGCTAGGTACTTGTGGAGATAGTAGAGAAGGGAAAGATAAGGGATTGTGCTGTACAAGGGTGGAGTGAGAAAGAGGGAGAGACCACTGTTCACCACTGAATTCTGAGGGCAGTGCAAGAACTCAAGTAGGAATTAGTGCTCCATTAATAGTTCTTGAATGAATTAAGACAGAAACTGATGAAATATTCTGTGAGAGAGAAGCAACACGTATGAGTTGATAACAGGAACTGAAAATTGGGGCTTGCTCATTCTCCTCAGCCAACAAATATTCTAGCATGTGCTACATGCTACACATAGTTCTTGGTGCTTGAGACAGTGACATAGCAATATCCTGTGTTACAGCACATACGATCTCAGAGCTTTCATTCGGGAGATACAGCAGACCAGATCAGAATTTGTGCTATATAAACTGTTAGAGTGGAGTGGCCAGGGAAGAAAGTAAGGGAGATCAATTGGTTTAAAAAAAATCTTTCATGCTGCCCACCATGGAAGAGCAGAGCAGGGCCTGGTTTCTGGGTGTAAGCAATTAGAGTCACTTCTCTTTATTCCTTTCTCCCCCCTTGCCCATCACAAAACTGTGTAATCACTCCCTTCCTGAGCAGAAAGGGAACGTATGACCTTTGCTCTGGGATTTCATATCTGCCCCAGCGAAACGCTGGGCTTGCCCCTGTCGGCAGGGATACAATCAGATGCAGCACCTCCATCTGATTTGCTCAGTTGGAGAAGTAGTGCAGTACACACAGCTCCTCAATACCCACTGATTACTGGACACGGACTAAGGCAGAGCCTGTGCACTGACCACTAAACCTTACAATGGCGAAACTCTGTGGAAATTCTGCCATGAAAGAAACGTACTGTGATCTTCCTACTGCACCTGAAAGAAAAGCACTATTTGAAAAAGCATCTGTATAAGACACATTTGTGCAAAATCCATGGTCCTTTTAAAGCAAAGAGTGGCTGTATTGTTAGGTGTCGCTCAGACTATTTAAGATAGCTCCACTTAAAGATGGATTTCTTAGGGGCTGCTTTTGGCTTAAAATAATTGCCTCACTGGATAGTCAGAAATGGCCAGGAAATCAAATATGTTTTACAGTATTAACTATTGTTACACATGGTTCAATAACACTGCACAATAGAGATCTGTGGAAAATTATTTTGAATGACAAATTGCATTTTGGTTTGGGGCAAAGCTGAAATAGAAGCTGTTAAATTGGTTATTAATAACTTTTGACAGGCAAAGGAATTGATGTCCAAGGTGCAGAATTAGTAATTCTGGAAATGACTCTCATGTTTCTCTAACATTCAAAACTCATGTGCTTAATTTTAGGATTTAGTGCTGATATCACTAATTATCTATCTCAAAATTATTTTTCTGTCATTTAATTCATTATTAAAATGCTTCTTAATGAACATTTCCACCCCAATATTTAATCCTTCCAAATTGCTTCATAACTAAATATATTTTTAAAAGACCTTTTATTTATTTGAAAGGTAGAGTGATGGGTGATCTTCTGTCCACTGGTCCACTCCCCAAATGACCTCAGCAATTGGGGCTGAGCCAGGCTGAAGCCAGGAGCCTGGAGCTCCAACTGGGTCTCCCACGGGGTGGCAGGGCCCCAAGTACTCGGACCATAGTCCACTGCTTCCCGAGGCACAGTATCAGGGAGGTGGATTGGACGCAGAGCAGCCAGGACTCCAACTGTCATACAGTTGGACTGTATGTCATACAGCTGGACTGTATCCATGTTTGCATGTCAATCATTTTGGACTGGCAGCATCACAGTGGTGGCTTAACCTGCTGTGCCACAATACCATCCCCATAACTAAATTCTTTAAAAAGATATATTTATGGGGGCTGGCATTGTGGTGCAGTGGGTTGAGTAGCTGCCTGGGAATCCAGCACCCCATGCGGGTGCTAGTTCAAATCCTAGCCGCTCTGTTTCTGATCCAGCTTCCTGCTCCTTGCACCTGAGAAGGCAGCAGAGGATGGCCCCCGTGCTGGAGCCCCTGCCACCCCCGTGGGAGACCCAAATGGTATTCCTGGCTTCTGGTTTTGTCCTGGCTCGCCCATTGGGCCAGTTAGCCTTTTGGGGGAGTGAACCAACTAATGGAAGATTTCTCTATTTACACCCCTCTTCTCACAATCACCACTGTGTTACTCTGCCTTTCAAAAAGTGAAATAAATAATTAAAAGTAGGATTTATTTGGGCAAGCTCTGTGGCATAGCAGGCAAAGCTCCCGCCTGTGTCCTCAGCATCCCATTTGGGCTCCTGTTCAAGTCCCAGTTGCACCCCTCCAGATCCAACTCCCTGATAAAGTGCAGGGAAAACAGCAGAAGATGGCCCAAATGCTTGGGCCGCTCACTCACCTGGGAAACCTGGAGGAAGCACCTGGATCTTGGCTTTGGCCTGGCCCAGCTCCGTCTGTTGTGGCCACTTGGGAATGAACCAATGGGTGGAAGACCTATCTCTATCTCTCCCTTTCTTTTTGTAACTCTGACTTTCAAATAATTTATTTGTTTGTTTGAAAGAAAGAGAGTGAAAGAAAGAGATCTTCTACATGCTGGCTCACTCTTCAAATGCTGGAGCTGGTCCAGGCCAAAACCATGACCCCAGAACTTCATCTGTGTTTCTCACATGGATAGCAGGGGCCCAAGGCATCTTTGCAAATGTGTAACCATGGAGCTGGATTGGGAACAGAAATGCATGGACACAAACTGGGGCTCTGATAAGGGATGCCTGCATCACACATCCTTCAGCAACAAGTCAGCTCCTTATAACTGAATTTTTTTTTGTTTGTTTGTTTTTGTTTTTGTTTTTTTTTTCACAGTGAGAAACAGGGATATCCAGGGCTTTATTTTGTAATGCAGAAGTCACACCGTGGCCCCACCCCCACTTCCCACCCTTTATAACTGAATTTTAAAAGTGTTTTTGGCTTATGACTTTTTTTCTATTTAGTCCTCTTTTATATGGTTGACATTGAGTGGGATTATTCTTATAATGAAAATACTTCAGCTGTATAATTTAGTTGTAAATCACTGGAAGAGATATACTGCAATAGAAAAGTAGAAATTGCATCCAAGGGACTGTATCCATGTTTGCATATCCCAGGACTGATGAACCACAGGAACTCTGCTCAGTCCACAGACCCTGAGCTGACCCCCCTAGAAACTTGGTCTGTGTACTGTGAAATTCCATCTACTGGGGGTCTGAGCTTCTTACCTCCAGGTTTGCTTTATGCAAAGTAGAACTTACTGGAAAGAACTCTAGATTAGAGGGGAATGAGAGGGAGGTGGACAAGAGAATGTGGGAGAATGACATAGTTAATCAACCAACTTTTAGGCACTAATAAATGTCATGAAGACATTGTTGACAATTTCTAAGAATTCATAGACATAATCCTAAACAGATATTAAATGATGAGAGCTACTGATAGGAGCCTCTGGCATTTTGTGACTAGAGGAAATATATAAGGCTGGGACTGGACTCAGTACCTCAGGCAAAGGTGCTGAAGACACAGAGAAAACAGCACTGGAATGGTTTCCACGTTTAAGGTTTAGGGGGACACCAATAATATAACTCAATAAATTGACTTGGGTGCAAGGAAATTGGGAATTGAGGATATGACTGGGCAAATATATCACATGTTGCCTACAGCCATCTCCAGACTTAGAATGAAGTCATGAAGGCTTTTCTCTCTGCTTTAAATACTCACTTCCTTTTCCCCACCCACATCATTAATCACTCAGAGGGAGAATTAGTTCTGTTGGCCTCCTTGTTTTTAGTGCCTCATATGTAACTTGAAAAAATTTATGATTTGGGGGAGAAGTTTTGTGAAAGAAAGGTGTATTTTTTATTTTCTATTAAAGTACCTCTGAGGAAAATTATAAACCTTGTTAGAAAAGTTGAACAATTTAATTATTGAATCTTCACATAGCTCTAAGCTTGACCCATCTGCAAATTCAAAATGTAGACATTCCAAATGTCTCTGTCTCAGAATCTAAAGTAGAAAGGTGGGAGAAAGAAAACAAGTAGTGAGAAATTCCAGTGTCTGGGTATTCCCAGGATGATTTCTAGATAAGGAAGTTTTGGTAAATTCAAGTTTCAGATAAGATTTTTCTTCTGTTGGTTTTTCTAAATGGTGAGTAAAAATACTCCTGGAAGGGCATTTAAAAACAGATTGTATCAGCGTGGGGGATTATTGACACAAGATTTTACTAAAATAGCATAAGGGTGAGATACTCCAAATGAACATTAGAGTTGATTTATAATCTGCTTCCTACCATAGCCCACTTAATAGAGTGTGTATGTGTTAGCTTCTAAAAGATTAGGCACACGAAATAAATGTGCAGAATTGAAGTCATTACAGTGACCATTTGCCACCCAATTTTTATAAGTTGACATTCCAATGAAAACAAAACCAACACTCTACCTTCTGCTTTGGACATAACAGACAGGATCTACATATAACATTTTTTAAATGAAAAATAATTGTATTTAAAATAGTCTTTCAATCGATTTCTAAAGTAATATTTTTTCCACCTAAATCACCCTAGTCATTGCTAATCCAATTTTCCCTTCAGTTGGCCTACGCACAGTCTTGGATTAATATAATTCAATTGCAGTGAATCTGATATATTTTAGCCTTCTCTCATAGTACACAAAGGGTGGAACATTTTGATTTTGACTCCCAAATGTACTAAAAACAGTTTCTGGGGTCAGTGTCCTCTCCTGTCCTAGATTTGTTTGGAGGACCTCATAGAACTTAAATCCTTCCACAAGGGAGCCATTTTAGCACCAACATTACAAAAGGTTCTGTGTTCATAAGGGAAACATCTTCCTCCGCATTCATTTGCCCTCTTTAGTACTCCCATTTCACACCACCTGATCAACCCACTTGTGCTGCCTTTTAGGAGAGGGAGAGGTATGTGGGAACAATAACACTTCCTTTCTGAATGGTTTCATAAAGCTTTGGGAGAGTTCAAGATGAAAGATAAGGTGTAATGCTGATAGTGCTCGCCAAAGCTTTGCATTCATGGCTCCAATTTCACTTTCTGCTCTGTGAAAGCCCCAGTAGATGTATTAAACGCAAGTGTGGTTTGAGAACTAAGGCCCAGGAGTCTGGGTATCTGGTTTCTAAGGTTGACTTAACTTCTGCTTTCTTATCTATGACTGCACAGCCTACTGACTTTGCCTCCAAGTCTCCTTCCATAAAACGCCCTGCCTGCACATGTCTGAGATAGACTTTTAAGAGAACAGTGCCAAATACCATGTAGAATCACATTGGAATTGTCTAGGAAAAAAATGTGGTGAATGTTAGAAAAGGGGAATACAATCTTCTGCTTAATTTTAGATTTATCATAAAGTTTTCTTTCACTTTTTAAAAGTCGTGAGATTTCAAGAGGCAGAATGACATTTTCAAAGTCATCAGGACAGTTGTGAAAGAATGCTCTTTCAACTGTTCTGTAGTTCTTGCCCAAGTTTTCACTCTGGCTTGACTCCAGCTTCCTCTCCTCCCTGTCTCTCAAGTCCAATGTGAAAACAGTGATTGGAGTCTTAACTTTTCCAATTCTAGAATATTTTCTCGCAGCTGGTTTTTTTCAGGTAATTTTTACAACTTTTTTGCATATCATACTTCTTTTGATCGTGCTTGTGCGAATGCTTGATGCCTTTAGATTTTTAATCACAAAACCCAAAATTCATTTAATGATGGAGTTTTGAATTGTGAATTGATAGCATTATCTAATTTTGAGATTCAAATTGTTAGAAAATGGTCATTCATTGATTATTCTATTGCCCTTTGTCTTGAGACAATATTGAAGAAACTGATATGTTATTAATACAACACCTGTATGTTACTGACGATCATGATCTAAAATATACCTACTGAGATATACTTTAATCTAGCAAAATGTAGTGTCCTTAGCATAGGTGTTTTCAAAGATGCCTAGCGAACCAAAATAATTTCTTTCTTTGCGTAAGATGTCAGGGATTGTATGCTTTAGGTATTTTCTGAAGAGGTATTATAAAACATTGTAGTCCATTGACATTTTTCTCAACAAATCAGATTCATTTAGGATAAATAAGTAATATCACCACTAATAGTGACAGACTTATTAAAGAAATCTTTGTAGCCTAATAAAAGATAATCATGAATATTCAGTACAAGTAACTGAAATTCAAATGTTTCCAAACTAGACTGCTTGGTGTGGAAAGGAGAAATCTAACACGAGCTTTCTGACTAGGTAAATCTCTAGCATGAATGAATTTACAGGATTGCCTTTGTGCATTCTTTCCCAACTCCTTGCTCCCTTGAAAACTTTGGTCGAATAGTTGAAGAATGCAGCTTTGCTGTTGCAGTATGAGAATTTATTTAAGTCATTTTCCTGGAGAACAAAGAGTAGGCAGCTCTGATTAGAACTCTGGATTGAAAATGAGTAGAAATAATCTCTCACAGAACTTATCAAATTCGACTTTGCTTCAGGTCAATAAACTATAGCCCCTACTTCTTTGTAGACAGATTATAGCTCATCAGGATGAGTAAAAATCACTGTGGAATTGCTCGGGAAGAGTTCTGCTGCTATGCCTGTAAATATGATCTCACCGAGTGACTTTTACATTTTCTAGCTGCTCTGCTATACTTTCCTGTGACAAACTAAAAGGCTTCAGAAATACTGCAAATGGCAAATTAAAATAGCTTCAGATAAAACATGAAATTTCAACACTAAATAATCATTTTTTAAAATTTTAACTTATTTTCAAATCTCAGAATTGTTTTGAAAAATCATGTTTTTCAAGTAATTTAAATTTAATCTCTTTTTAACACAAAAAACTAAAATTTCATGGAAAATGGAATTGAAAGATATTATGAATTCTTTTTTTATAGCTTTTATTTAAAGAATATAAATTTCCAAAGTACAGCTTATGGATTATAATGGTCCCCCCCTCCCCAGAACTTCCGTCCCTCCCGATACCCTCCCCTTTCCCGCTCCCTCTCCCCTTCCATTCACGTCAAGATTAATTTTCAATTCTCTTTATACACAGAAGATCAGTTTAGTACATATTATGTAAAGATTTCAACAGTTTTCCCTCACATAGAGACACAAAGTGAAAATACTGTTGGAGTACTAGTTATAGTATTAATTCACAATGTACAGCACATTAAGGACAGAGATCCTACATGATTTTTTTTAAAGAATTGATTAATTATCTATGCAATTTCCAATTTAACACCAAGATTTTTTAATCATTTCCAATTATCTTTATATACAGAAGATCGATTCAGTATATACTATGTGAGTGGGAATAAAAGAGGGAGGAGATGTACAATTTGGGACATGCTCAATCAGTCGTGCCCCAAATGATGGAGTTAGAAACGTGCCAGGGGATTCCAATACAATCCCATCAAGGTGGCATGTACCAAGGCCATCTCATTAGTCCAAGTGATCAATTTCAGTTCACAGTTGATCACACTGATAGGTCTAAGAGTCAAAGGGATCACACAAACAAGACTAGTGTCTGCTAATACTAACTGATAGAATGAAAAAGGGAGAGAATGATCCAACATGGGAAGCGGGATACACAGCAGACTCATAGAATGGCAGATGTCCTAAATAGCACTCTGGCCTCAGAATCAGCCCTTAAGGCATTCGGATCTGGCTCAAGAGCCCATGAGAATATTTTAGGCATGGAAAGCTAAGACACCCTGAAAAACAAAAAAAGAAGACCTAAAAGAAAGATCTCTGCGAGTGAGATCCCAGTGGAAAGAACGGGGCCATCAAAGAAGGAGGTACCTTTCTCTGAAGGGAGGAGAGAACCTCCACTTTGACTATGACCCTGTCGGAATAAGATCGAAGTCGGCGAACCCTAAAGGCTTCCATAGCCTTGGCAACTCATGACTAGAGCCTAGGGAGAATACTGACGCCATAAACAAGAGTGTCAAATTGTTAAATCAACATCAGGAGTCACTGTGTACTTACGTCTCATGAGGGATCTGTCCTTAATATGTTATCCAATGTGAAATAATGCTATTACTAGTACTGAAACAGTATTTTTACACTTTGTGTTTCTGTGTGGATATTATGAATTCTTAATGAACTTCATGAATCCCCCCTCATTCATGTCTTAGAAGATATAATTAAATTATTTAATTTCACTGACATTCTACTATGCTTGATCTTTTAGGAAATATGAAGAATTTAGTGAAAGGCACACCCCCATTATCTAAGTAAATAAACAACTAAACGATGTGCATAAGGGAAAAGAAAATAGAATGAGAGAGAGCAGCAGGCAGAGTTTGAGTACCAGGTGGTCAACAGTTGAAAATCCTCTCTAAACAGTTTTGTGTATATGATTTTTCAGGCATGTATGCACTTTATAGCAGGAGGTGTAAAATTCACAACTCTCCTTCACTGTGCTCCCGCTGTATGTGCACCAATGCTTCCACACATTTCCCAATTTCCCACTAGCTTTGACATGCAGCATCAGAGTCACATGGGCACTTGATGAGGAAGTCGTCTCTTGGATGATGCAGATTTGCAGGTGTCAATGGGGCTGAGAATCTGCAAATTTAACAAATTTTCCAACAAGTCAAGCTCAAGAATAACTACTAGAATTTGGTGATAAAACATAAAGAAGCCAGAGATTACTTATTTTTTAAAATAAAAATTTAAAATAGATACCATACTAGAGGAAAAAATAAGCTATAGAGAATAAAAACATGAGAGTTTAATATAATATAAAAAATCCAGAGAAATGCCCTTATTAGGTCCAGGATTGGTACTTAGCAATCTTATATGTAAAGGCTGGAACTGAGGTGGCTATATTCTTGCATAAGGCTGATTCGAAAAGTGAGTGAGTCCAGGATGTAATGAGCTGTGTAAGTCTCTGATATTTAAAAATGAATGTCCATTATCTTCCTCTCCCCTTTCTGCTCCTCTTCCCTCTTTCCTTCTCTCCTTTCTTATCCCATCTATCTTTCCTTTTTTCCCTCCATCTTTCCTTTCTGTCTCCCCTCCTTTGCCCCTCTTCCCTTTCTCCTTCTTTCCTGTACTGATTATTAAGTACTTAAATTGACAAGTGCTACCTATATCATTTACTACATCATTCATATCTTTTAATGTACCTGTTGGCTCAATGAATGTACAGAACTTACAGCATTTGTCCATTTTAGTTAGTTTGTTAGAAGTTTCTGCTTAGAACAAAAGTCCTTCCGAGAAAGATTTTAATAAATAGAGCTCATTGGCTCATTGCTTGAGATACTCATACACACACATGTTTTGAGATCCAGCCAAAATGGGCAGTGACTATACTTTGCATCACTTCATTAAAGCAAGACAAAAATATCAAGATGCCAAGAATAGATTAATCATGTCGCCTCTTGCCTTTATTCTTTTTATAATCCAGCAGATTTGAACTGACTTCACAGGTAGAAGCTGTCTTATGACATCCATATAGAAAGAGTCTTCAATAATTTTGCTTCAATAATTTTTGCTGTAAAATTCACATAGTAAGTATAGTAAGTAATGTATAGATAATATGATGGATGTGCAATTTGCTACTACATTGGTTGACTTGGATAAATGAGAAAAATAAAAGACATGAGATTAGAGGCATTTTAAAATTATTGGTCATGGTGGTAAAAGAAAGAAGAACTTAGAAATGGCACCGGAATGACTACTTGTAGAAATTTCAAGTTCCCAGACATAGAAGTCAAGAGAGTAGCCTGCTAGTGTGTGACCAAGATACCTGCTTTATATTAGAAAGTGTCTTTGGAAATTCCTAAGGGATTATTTTTTCCTTGATAGTTTGTTCTGATTGTAAATATGACAAAAATACAACTCCAGTCACCTTCTGGATTGCATGAATGAATAAAATAAATAAATAAGTAAACAAGATAAATGTTTAAATGAGCAAGAGGATTAATTCAATAGGGACTGATGCTTAGACTGCAGACAAGACAATGGATCAAATTCTGGTTAGGTAGATTAACCAAGTCAAAATCCAGCATTTAGAATTTATTGTAAAAACAAATAATAAGAAATCTCCCAAGAAATAGAAAACTAGAAGTAGTCCTCAGTTTGGGAAAAAGAGACATGGACCGCTCTGTGCTTTCCACGGAAACTGTGGGAACGTAACTGCAGAGAAGTAATTCCTGTGAATGCTGAGGAATATGATGAAAGTAAATTAATTACAAAGAAATTCTTCAGTTCCCTTGTGCATCATAAAATTGAACTCAATACTCTATTTTTTCCTTGTTGAATTGAGGGCGCGATTTTATAAGAGCAATGATAGAGAAAGGAGGAAGACTACCTCAAAGCCCATTCAAATCAGCTTTAGTTACTTTCGAGCAGGGAAACCATTATTGGAAAGTAATTTATAATCTTGAGTTTGTAAAATCTGCAGACTCTTAGAAAGATGGTGAAGGCAAAGAAAATATCAGACTAATGGCCTCTCGAGTGCTCTTTACTTCATAAAATGTTTATGCCCTACATCTGCCTGCCAAAGATGCTCACCACTGATACCTGTGTGAGCACATGTGTGTGACTGTGTGTGGGGAATATCTGAAATCAGATGGTAGGGTTGCATAATGTGGATTGACTATACTAGACAATAAGGCCCTAATAAAATGTAACACAGCAGAACTAGTTTTAATGCAGGGAATACTTGTGAACGGAAGGACAGAAAAATGCAGCCAGGGAGCCAGAGATTGTACCTGGAAGTTAAGAGCAGGTGAGTGATGACAGGAAGGCGATTTCTGCCCTCAGCTGTTTTGGATTTAGTGTTCTGCCTAGCACTAATATCATTGAGCCAAATGGCATCCTTCATAAAAACTAGGCTGGATGATAAATGTCTCCTACCGTTACGCAATTGAAGCACGTTAGCTACTTCTACTTGTACATTTGCTTAAGCTTCTTGACACTTGGAGTCTTTCCTTATTTTTTGCTTGTTTTAATGTGAGATTTGGGAAAACATCCTCCTGTTATTCTAATCTTACTCATGTATCTGAATAGCTATGAAGATTATCAGATATTTGCTCCCAAAATTCCTTCCACTTGATGTCTGGCTTCTCTATGTTTACCCACAGTTAGTTTCATAACATTTTACTTATTGGAGCGAAGTAGGGGACACATCTCTGAAAGGAATTCTATTCCAAGACATGGCCTTTATCAGGAGACCATGGATTTGTTTTCATTCCAACACATTTAGCTTTGTTAGAGGCTAAGTGGAAGAAATTAACATACTACATTCTTTACAAAGAAAATTGCTTCTAATTATTTTTCTGCTCAAATTATTCTGCAAGGCATTGATTGGACTTTTAAAATCCATTTCATATCAGTTACCCTCAGATAACAAAGTTTTTCATGGCTGCTAAACAGAATCTATTTATTGAAGTGCATTTATTCTACTGAGGAAGAGTAAATAAAATTATTTGGATAGCCAACCTATCCAAATACTCATTAATTTCAGACAGAAATTTTTAAAAAATAGGATATGCTGAATATCTCTATGTATGAACTTGGCACAGAATTCAGTGTGGAACCAGCTTATGAAAATCTGTGTAATGCTACTAAGTGCTCTGTCAGACAGAGTTTTCTGTGCCTCTTTCCTTTCCCTCCAGTGATTTATGGCCATATCTTCTTTTTTTTTAAAAAAATTATTTGTTATACAAGTTTCATGTATTTCATATACACAGATTTAGGAGCACAGTAACACTTCCCACTCTACCCTCCCTCCCGCTCATGCTCCACCCCTTCTTCCTCCTTCCTCTCCCATTCTCACTCTTAATTTTTGCAAAGATCTACTTTCAGTTTACTTAATGATCATAAAATTAACCTTACACTAAGTGAAAGATTCAACAAATAGTATGCATGCAGGAAAAAACATTGTTCCTCAACTGAAGAGGTAAGGGCCGAAAACAATCATCAAATCTCAAAATGCCTTTTTCTCTACAAGACATTACATTTTAGGTACTCTATTAGTTACCTCAGGTCAGGGAAAATATCAGCTGTTGACTGGATAAAGAAATTACAATATATGTACACTATGGAGAATTACTCAGCTGTAAAAGTAATAAAATCATGTCTTTTGTAACAAAATGGATGCTTAGTAAAATAAGCCATTCTGAGAAAGATAGATGTCATATGTTTTCCTCAGCCTTATTTTTCCTTTATTTTTTTGAGATTTTTATTTATTTATTTATTTGAAAGGTAGAGATATAGATAGTGAGAGAGAGAGAGAGAGAGAGAGAAAAGTCTTCCTTCCATTGGTTCACTCTCCAAATGGCAGCCTCGGCCGTTACTGCGCTGATCTGAAGCCAGGAACCAGGTACTTCTTCCTGGTCTCCCATGTGGGTGCAGGGTCCAAGCACTTGGGCCATCCTCCACTGCCTTCCCAGGCCACAGCAGAGAGCTGGACTGGAAGAGGAGCAACTGGGACTAGAACCCGGCACCCATATGGGATGCTGGCGCCACAGGTAGAGGATTAACCAAGTGAGCCATGGTGCTGGCCCTTCCAGGCCTTATTTTCAAGAGCCTATGGGTACCTCACCTCGCATAGTGAAGAAATACTGCAGCTATCATTAATGTTTGGGGTCTGAAGGAGGGGAGAGCATCCTGGATCATCCTGTTGTAGGATTGGGATCCTGTTATGAGTCTTTAAAAGCAGAAAAAGTTTCCCTGCTGTGATCAGAGAGTGCGATGTCACACTGGTTAGAGAGAAGCCCATTTCTGTCTCTCAGGGTGGACGGGGGGGGGGGGGGGGGGGGCATGTCAGCAACCAAGGTATGCCAGTGCCCTTTAGAAACTAGAAAAAACAAGTGACAGATTCTCCCCAGAACCCTGAGAAGGTCCCGAGGATAGCTTGGTGTTAAGCCAGCTGAGGCATCTGTCCAACGTCTGATTAAAAAAAAATGAGATAATGAATGTGTGTGGTTTGAAACCACTAAATATGTGATAGTTTGTTTATGATTAGCCATAGAAATCTCATCAAAGGCAATACCTTTGCATACGGATTTTAAAAGTCCTGAGTAATATCTATAAATAACTTATATTTTCTTTTTAAAAACATAACCCTCCTGAAATTTAATAAAATTAAATACTGATGGATTGTTAAATGGGGGAGCTGTAGATCCCCCTTGAGCTTCCGTTTATAGATATTTACAAGGTGCTATATTTTCCACATTTTCACTTAAAAGCAAAAACCATTGCCTAAAATTCTGACTTTAGAAAAATAGAGTAATAAATTGAGGAAAATTATTTAAATTTTCACTTTTCATATGGAGACAAGTCTATCCCTTTATAAGCATGGAAAAATCCTCTGTATGCTTCACAAGTTTGCATTTTTTGAACTATATGTGAGAATAGCTATTAACACTCCAGAAACCAAAAGTTATATTTTAATTAAAAAAAATTGGATTTCTATATCTTGCAAATTAATTGAAGTTACTTTACTCTTGAAAATATGTTAAACTATCGTGCAACTTTAACACGTTAGTCTAATTTCTAGAATAATTTACATTAATATAACGTTAGCAAGTAACATAGGAATGGAATTTAAAAAGCTTTCAAATTTTCTCAGGAGATTGTGGCTATGGAATTCTATGAAGTAAACTTCACCAAAATTATGTCTGAATTTAAAACAGCAGGAACTATCATTAGTATTTAGACTGCTTATGCCATTGACAAGGAAATAAAAATAAACAACATCACTAAAATAAGCAGCATCAATGGAGTGCATCACATGTATCAGGTTTGCCACCTGTAATATTTTCAATCTCATCAATAATCTAGCCTGATAAGTGCTTCATTTTCCTATTTTTATAGATGAGGAAATTTAAGTTCACATTTTGTTGTAGCTGGCACAATTATTCAGCTGGTAAGTGGCTGAGAGGAGAATTCATTCCAGGTTTAACTGGCTTACAAGCATTGGGTTTTTAACATCCAAAACCTAGTGCCTGTTCCTTTTAGCTGCAAAATTAGCACAAAGATAATCCTAGCCTGCTCAGTGCTAAACAAATCCCTGTGAACAATTAGTACAGGCAGATGGAGGGGGTGCATTCACAATGGAGTTCTGCCTGCCCGCTGTAGATTACAGGTGTTCACCACGTCTTTGGTCCTCCTCCCAGGGAGAGGGGAGGGCCTGCTTCCTTGCTGTGATTAAGGGTGATCCTTTGGCAGGTTCTGATCTGAGCAATAGAAGACAACAGAAGCAAGGCAGTGCCTGAACACTGGATCCAGGCTTCCTCCTGTCTCCTGAAGCACACACTGCGGGAACCTTGAGCGGCAATGCAAATATCTGACTGCACTGAGGCTGCCATGCTATTAGGAATCCCAAGCTAACTACATGAAGTGGCCAGAGAAGGACTCAGAAACTATCAACTGGTCCAGCGTTCAGAGTTCTCCCAGCTAAATCCCAGGCATTGTGAGTGTAGGTGGGGATCTACTCCCTGTCGTGCCTTTTAAAATTCCTGACACACAGCTTCATGATATATACTAGCCAACTTTTACTCTAAGCCACTTGGTGAGGGCATAGTTTATTAAGTAGTAAAAGAAAATTAGAACATGACCCCACGTAATAGTTGATATACTTATGGTCTGTTACGTGTGTAATCAAAACGTGTTTTTCTTATTTCACTCTATTTTCTGAATTTACAGTAAGTTTTAAGAAGCAGAGATAGTGTCTCTGGGAAAGTAAATGAAGATCAGAATTGCTGTGACCATTCCCTTTGTAAATGGTAAATAGTAAATGATTCCTAGAGAGTCTCATTTAAAGATGTTTGGTTACTCTGTTGATGTCCCACGTATAAGTATTCAAAACTATACAGATCTCTCTGGTTTGGGTTCCTATATTTGTAAAATGAAAACTAGTTCATACCTACTGATGTCAAGTTTTAGGATACAAATCTGTGGGAAGTAAGAATAATTCAGGATGATTAAGCCTAAAGATTTTTGCAGGAGCATTGTTTGGATAGTGGAATGTTGTTTATAGTTTATGATTCCACAATGAACATTGGCAGCCATATCCTTGGGGCATCTGTGTGGTGAGCTGTTTCTGGTGTGGCCTGAGGACTGTACCCAGTCTCTTGCTGGGCTCCAAGAACAGGTCTGACAGCAGCATTTGACAGCAGCTGCAGACCACTAGGAAAAGTCAGGCCCATGAACCAGACACTCGTGGGAATATGAGGATGATTTGGGGTCGCCAAGCACGGGATGTGTGTACTTAGTAAGTGCAGAGGGAAGTTCAGTTCATATCTAGAGATGCCCACCGCTGAGGTCACGCACACTCTATGCAGCTGGCACAGGACAGCCTGACAGAGACCCCTAAGCAAAATGCTGTCACAAAGCACAAAGCAGACTTTAAATTGCAGGCGCGGGCAAGTGCATCCACACAACTTGACCTTATCCAGAGAGACTAGGATTTTACTCTAAGCATCACAAGAATGGAGCTCATCAGTGGAATTTTTTTTAATAGGATACAACTACAATACCTTTTATGGGGGTTATGACAGTATCAGGAGATAAGTGACTACAAGGAGAAAAAGATAACTCAAGAACAGCCCTGCAAAAATGGAAACTCATAGCAACGCACAATCATACAACATTAATTCAAATTTTAACAATCCACTTCCTAAACAGCAGTAGCCATATTTTAGGTACTTGGCCACAAGTGCCCAGCTGCATGTTGGCCAGCGGAAAGACCATTTCTATCACTGCAGAATCTTGCATTGGATGAGGTTTCTTTGAAAGCAATTCAGATACTCCAGAGTCTTATAATCTTGAGATGCTAAATTTCAGTGAGATTTCTACTTCCTGCTTAGTAATTTGTAGAACTGATCTGGGAACTTTAAAAGCAGTCACTTCCTGGAGACAATGCTGCCGGGCCTGAACACTATAATACAAGGACATGGAGAGTATTCAAGTAGTCACCTTTTGTTCATCCACAGCATTCAGAAAGAGCCAGGGGCTCACTCATCTGTTCAGAGAGTAGTTTGTGAGACCCTGTATCTTCCAGGTGCTGTTGCAGGCCCTGATGGTCAGCAGTGAACGCAACGATCCAGGTCTTTGTTTCTATGTATTGTGGTCTACACGAGTTATACAGACAGTGAAATACCAAGTAGTAAGTCCTGTGAAGAATATTTTTCAAAGGGCTGGGGTGGGTGAGGTTGATGGTCAGGTGGCCGGAAAAGGAATCATTGAGAGTGAGCTCGTCAGACAGAAAACCAACGACCCACTTGCCTCCAGTTATGGCCTTTTAACAGTCCTTAGTCAGCTGTTGTATTAGACTGCCAGGGCAGTGTTTTACTAACACCACTGTAACAACAACCTGTAAAAAATTTGGGATCCACACCACTCCCAACAAGGTGACATCAAGTTCAAGCATGTGATCCAGATGTTGGTGTATCTAAAATAATATCAAACAATTCCTATTGCCCAATGTAGTCACAAGCTTCCCACATTATCCAAAATGTATAAGTGCACTTGGGATTTCTAAATTAGATCCACCTCCTTATTACAGTTAAAGATGGGAATAAAAGTCCTCCTCTTTAGAATCAAGTTTAGAACTTGAAACATGAGGAATATGCTTTCAAAAAATAAATCACTTAACATCAAAGTCCAATAAAACAGTAAACTGGACTAAATGTATTCGTATATTAGCTTGACCTAAGTCTGGGAATTGGGCCAGACTTTTCAAATTATACTATCATTATTTACAAAAAGGAGAAATGTTAACTAACATTATTAAATAAAAGCGCGCACACACACATGCATAACAGAAAACAAAATAAATGGAAATGGTAATGCAAGTTGAAGATGTGTATATATACACACTAAGCAAATACAATATCCTTGGAGCAATAATATTGGAAATGGTAGTTCTGCCAGGGGAAAATTTATACAATCCTCTTGGCTGTCGGCTACACATTTATTGTATTATACAAATATACAAAAACGCCACTTCCACAGTTGCCTAAAACAAAATTCAAATTGTACATTTGGCATTTAAAGTTTTCCTGTAGGCTCCATTTCTTGACGAATGGCACATAATGAAATTTAGGTGTTTGCAAAAACAAATGTAGAATAAACGGGCCCTTCGTCTTCTGTGGACTACAAACATCTTTTATGTATTTACAGAAAAATTTGGATGTGCTCAGAAAGCTGATACTTTCTATTCAACATTGAACTTGTTTTAAGTCATATTTCATTTGCTTCCCCAGTTGGTCATGGGCAGATATTTCAGTGTTTTGTTTGGGTTTATAATTCAGGTAAATTATTTTTCTTACTTAAATTAGTTTGCCTTACCAGAGATGTTTAGACCACCTATCTAGACAAACATTTGGTCTATCTTTTTACATTCTAGGGTGCTGTGGCCTTCCAACAGAAGCATCTTGGTGTGGGAGTCCTTATTGTCCCAGCAGCTTAGCTGCGTGGCAACTGGGCTGCAAGCTGTATGGGTCCAGATCAGAGGGAGGCGAGGCCACAGGAGCCTCTGTGGGTAACACCACCCTGGGAAGAAGGGGTTCATGGCCGGAGAAACATTTTGCTCCAATCATAAATGTTTATCCTTCTTGCAAGGCAGTGTTGAGAGTGTGCGATTGCAGAAGCAACTTGGCTGCCACAGAAATGTATGAACGTCTTGCTTCAATTCGTTTTCCTTAAAGAACCAAAAACGAATTCCTCTGGAGGAAATTTCCAAAACCGCATTGTGAACAGTAACGTGATATTTCAATCTGGGAATGAGGGAATTTTACATGAGAAGCAATTATTCCCAGTTCAAAGCACATATAAATGCTAGCAGTCAAAAATCCTGTGAAAATATGGGTTTAAAACATATATATATATATATATATATATATATATATATATATATGGGAAGCACTGTGGCACAGCAGGTAAAGCCACTGCCTGAACTGCTGGCATCCAATATGGGTGCTAGTTCAAGTCCTGGCTTCTCCTCTTCTGATCCAGCTCTCTGCTATGGCCTGGGAAAGCAGATGGCTCAAGTCCTTGGGGCCCTGCACCCATGTGGGAGACCCTGAAGAAGCTCTGGGCTACTGGCTTTGGATCTGCACAGCTCCAGCCATTGCAGCCTATTGGGGAGTGAACCAGCAGATGGATGATCTCTCTCTCTGCCTCTACCTCTCTGTAACTCTGCCTTTCAAATGAATAAATAAATCCTAAAAAAAAAGAAAAGAAAGAAAAGTAATCACTGTCTTTTATATATATATATATATAATATATATATATAAAATATTGTTTTAAAAAGAAGCAAATGAGGTGTTAATGTTTTGTTACTGACTCTGATGCCAAACATAGAATAACTCCCAATGATTAGAAGTTGGTTTCAGGATGAAAACCATTGCTGTTTAGTAATAGTTACTTCCGTTGACAATGTTGCTTGCCAACAGGCTAACCCAGGGTAGAAGAACTGGTCTCGTGTTTACTGCATAAGAAATGTTGTATCCTGTCATTTGAGGGGTGTGTGCATCAGATTGTCTAACTGTGCACTGGAAATCACGCAGGGACACTGAGTCACACTGCCACTCTCGGGTCCTCTGCCTCCCCCTGCCTCCCTGGGTGTTGGAGCCCCTGTCACTCTGGCCTCTGCTTGTGAGCTGTGACTTATTGACTTTTCTCCTTTTGCTGTTCTCATTGTTTAGAATGTTAGTGAAAAAAAGAGCTGCATTAAAAAACATTTAAATATCCTAATGCATTTGAATATTACCTTAATCCCTGGAAGAAACTAGTGGTACGTATTATGCTAAAAGCTTGTCTGTGCTCCTGTGGCATTTCGTCTCTCTCTACCTGTGTGTATTTATTCCATATAGTTACTCATTCCTTTTAATTACCTAATATTCCACTGAATAAATTAATCACTCCAGGAAGTTGGTTAATTTTTACATTTCCCCCCAGATGAGCAATGTCTTAGCATATTCATTTCTCTCTGCCTCTTTACTTATTCATCCGTGTCTCTCCCTGTCCACCATGGTCTGTATCTCACAAATATATGACATCTTCCCTTCATGAGTGTCTGTATGAAAATTTTATTGTTTTTAAAAAATGCAATAATTCACAGCCATAATAATTCTGCTCAGCCCAATGTGTGGAAATAAATTCCATTTGTGTATTAAAATATCTAAGGTAGGAAAAATTAGCCACATAAAATTTAAGACTAGCTAAGGATTCATTGAAAAACTTTCACACACCATCTCTCCAAATCTGGTTTTAAAGATACTGTAACATAATTCCACAAATAAAGACTTTCTGGAATAGGTATCTATGGAAAAGAGATTATAGTTCCATAAGATTTTAGGAATGCAAATGTCTGAAGGACCCTCTAGGCAGGGGCACTTTTCTTTCCATGCTAAAGATTAAATGTGGCTCTCAAAACATTGCTTAGTAAGAATACATTTGTTCCACTGGCACTGAATTAAGTCACCATTCCTCCCCAGCCCCCATTTGGAAAGAAAACCTGCAGATACAAAAATCACTGTTTAGCTTACATTACAATTCCTTATTTGCATGGGAGGGTGCACACTGGCATGCAACTTAGTGAGGAAGTGATTTGAACCCTGGTTGAGGCGGAGTTTCTGTGATCGAGACACATGAACAGATTGAGTGTAGCTGGTCTAGGAGCCGTGTCCTCTGAGATTCTCATACTGGTTATTTCAGAAGAGCATTTGCAGAAGAGCAAATTTCACTCCACTTTGAAAAGTAACTATTGCAAACCACCCCTTTGAGGGTGCATTCATTCGACACATGGTCTGAGGACGGGAGAAGGCAGGGAGCAGCAAGGGGTAGTGATCATCATTGTCAAATAGCACCCAACCCTGTGGCAGACCTCCTGCAGGGGAAGGCAGGGATGGAGGATGCATACGCCTGAACCGTTTTATGTGGTCCTCCATGGCTTCTGGCGGGGAGAGGACGAAGCTGAATGCGATGAGGCCTAGGTGGTACAGCCTTGTAATGCTCTCAACATTTTCCAGCTCATATGTCAGCCCAAGACTGTAATAACAAAACTCACAGCAGCTGCCTGCACTGCATTTGGCTCTAACTCAAATGAGCACATTTATCACTTCTCTCCCTTTGCGAATGCTCATGCATGCACATTTTCAAATATAAAGTTAGAAGACATGGCAAAGTTTGGATAGAATCCTCAGACTTAAAAGTGACCAAAGAATGATACTTTGAAATGTTACCAAGTTTTAAACAAATGGCAAAATTTCATTCATTTCAATCTGTATGTCTTCAGGTATATGAGAAATTCCAAAACATTGTTTTTGACTGGAAAATGGCAAGTTCAATTTAACTTATCCGAGGCTATATAGAACTCTAGACTACTCTATACTTAATTACCCAAAAATCTAAAGTAAGAGAAATTCTAAATTTTATTGATAGTATGTGAATAACAAACCTTAATGAAGGTTCCTTTATATAGTGCATTTTCCTAAAGACATTCATTTATGGTTAATTTCTAATACAAAACATAACAATATTATTGAGTAATTAATTTTTGAAGCTTATTTAAATGACTTGTTTAGAGCTTAATTGAGCATTTAGTTGTATACAAACCTTGTCCTTTCATAATGTTAGTTTCACAGTGCTATTCCAATAACATTTCACAGAAGGTTAGCAATCTCTAAAATTACATCATCTAGGAAAGGAGCTTTGAAAAATATCATCTATATTAGGATTTCTGTTTAACCACTGGAATGTATCATAACATAATTTAAAATTGGATTAAAACTTTCTTCACAGAAAATCTGACATGCACAATTAAAAGAAACTTGACAGAGAGAGATACTCCTACTTTGTTCATCTTTATGACTAATTGGTTATTTATAAATCCAATCTTTTTTGTTTGCTTGTTTTAAGTTTATTGTAGGATTAATATATTTAACGAGACAGATCAATCAACACAGATTTTAAAACAATTTGTTTGTAAAAATAAAGTGCTTCCCTAGGGGGGGAAATATATTTAATTAAGATGCTACAAACCTCTGCTGACTAGTTAGGGCACACATTTGTTCTCTGATACAGCATTAAAATATCCATCCCAGCCAGTCACCATCCTCAGTTCTGAGCTTCTGAAGATAGTCAATCTCTTCCCAAGGCTATGGGTTTACAGCTATGTGGGAAAATAATAGTAGTGGAGTAATCTCATGACTAGACTCAAATTTAGAAGATTCTGAGAGAAACATTTCTCCAGGCAATACAGTTGGCTTTGCACTCCATCAACAGAGAGGTTGGTTGAGACAAGAGACGTTTTTAGGGAGAGAGGAGCACACATGCACAGGCGAGCAGCATTCGGGGAGGGAAAGAGCCCTGGGCAGGAGGGGCGTGGCCTGTCCAGTGATGGAAAGGAGTTGCAGACTGAGTGGAAATCACCGGGCAGCAGGGTGAGAGGATGCTAAAGAAAACAGCCAGTCAACTGTGCAAGCCGCCTGGAGTTTATCCAAGAAGAATGAGGAGGCCATTAGGGGGATTTGGTGTGGAGTGGTGGTGACAAGATCAGATCTGCAATGTTAGCTTGTTCAGGTTGCAGCAAGGGGGGGTGGTCCTTGGATGGTTTCACAGTGGATGAGCAGAGGCAGAGGTGGAGGCCCTCCCCATGCTCCAGGAGAGATGACAGCGGCATGAAAGTGTGGAGAGGGATGACAGCGCCTGTTTGCTGTTTGGGTTGGTGGACATGGATGAGCATTTCAAAGCAAGAGCGCTGTTCATACACGCTGCAGCCCATGCTGAATATCAGCTCTGCGTGGTAACATGATTACAAACCACTCTTGCAAAATGTTAGAAGACCATTTTCTGCCTTGGGTTGTCTGATGGTTAGACTTTCAGGAGACTACATTATACTGCCATTTGATGAGATCTGTTTTTAAAGACAGTTTTCTGTTTGCGTTTTTGTTCGTTTTCCAATATAAATACATGGCAAATGATACATTTTCTTGTTAATAAGCAAGGCTAGGTTAGGATTACCACACAGTTAAAACTTACGCAGCAAAGACTATTGCAACAAAACTCAGAAAAAGTGTTTTTCCAGGTATGAAGCATCTTACTGAACATCTGCAAAGCTCATTGTCTTCCAATTACAACTATTTTAGGAGTGACTGTAACTCAGCTAGAGCTATAATGGAACTGGCCAGCATGAGGATGAAATCAATAACCACTAAAAAAAAAGTAATGTTTGGAGTTTAGGAAATATTTACTCATTTTAATCTCAGGTAAAGTGCATCTAATTTAAATGATACTCCATATATGCTTTCAATAAATTTGAATAAAACTGAAATAAATTTGAATTGCTGAAAATTTTGCAATATTTAACCAATATTCATAGTAGTATACTACATTCCTTTGTCCATTGTTTAGACAATGCAATCAGTCCACGTTTTAGAAAATGCAAAACCATTGGATTTCATGAGAAAAGCGTATACTTGTGGGAATCTGTTCTAATCATTCAACTATGTCCTATCGTTCAACTCAAAACCATATTACAAGTATGGAGTAGTCACAGTTTGAACTCAGTTTCAAGTCTCAAAGTATAGGAAATAAGTGGTGGAGACATGCCTCTGTATCCTCCAGATAAAACCTTCTTTCTGTTTGCAAAGATTTCAATGCAGTATTTGAAACGAACAAGGAGAAACTGAGGTCACATTTGTTTGTGAGCAGTCAAGTTATATATTTATTTTCTTAGTGGTCACTGGTTCTGAAGCCATTTTTTGCTCTTGGGCTTCTCACCTGTTGTGATGGTGGAGCAGATTGTCATGATTCATGTTAAGTTCCCCCTTTGGAAAGAGTGCAGTGACCCCTACTGATTGTATTTTTCTATTTCTTGAACAAAATTTACTGTATTAAGTTGCAAGGGATTTGTGTCTGAGCTGGGAAAAGGAAGGCTTGGTGGTATGTTTGAAATGTGCTTTGTTCCCTCTAAAATTCATATTGAAATTCAGTTCCCAAGAGATATTCAAGATATTAAAAGGTGAGACCAGGTGAGACTTTTAAGATATGATTAAGACTCTACCCTCATGAATGGATTCATTCATTCATGTTGATTAATGGATTAATGAATGAATGGGACAATGGGTTATCTGTAGAGTGGATCTCCGTGACAGGCAGTTTGGCTAGGTTTCCAGAGTTCTCCAGGTCTCTCACCATGTGGTGCTTTGCACTTCTACAGGGTCAGCCAGCAAGAAGGCCATCAGCAGATATGGCTCCTTGAACCTGTGCCCAAACAGTGGTTCACAATAAGCTGTTTTCTGTATAACTGGCCTGGACTGCAGCATTGAGTTAATAGCAACAGAATATGGAATAATGCACATAGGTATGGGTTAAGGGGAGGTGGGCACTGGACTTCACAAACATATTTGTCAAGTTTTCTTTTCTGTAGCAAAATACCTGAGACAGGCTGTTCATGAAGGAAAGAGGTTTATTTGGCACAAAGCCAGACAGGGTATGGCACTGACATCAGCTCAGTTCAGCGAGCTACATCACGTCATGGCTGAGAACAAATGATCACATTTTGGGCAATGGGTGGACCCTGGCTCAGGCTTTTATAACAGCTCTCTCAAAATTAATCCTTTGGCGAGGGTAGCATCCTGAGTCTCCCATTGGGCCTGTCTTAAGAATTCCACTGACTGCCCAACACCACCACCCTGTGCACCAAGCTCCCAGCACAAGGATCTATGGAACACAAGCTACATACAAGCCAGTGCGACCAGAAACAGACAACAGAATGTTCCAAGAGCTTCCCTCAAGAGGAGTCTGGATGCACAAAATAGTATAATACTTACAGTGGCATAAGCCATAGCATGTTTTTAATAATGGGTTTTAAAAGAACAAAAATGAAAAGAATAAAGAAAAACACAAGGAATAGGCAATGTATGCTGCCATCTGTAATTTCTTTTAGTAGCTATCTATATTCATATTGATCTCCATGTTTTGTCTATGTAGCTGTACTATTTGCTTTAAAGCTGCAGTTGACAAATGAGAGAGTATGTCTTACATTGTCTATTCTGGTTAAATATGAAAGTATGAAAGGTTGTGATTATAACCATTTATGCATTCCAACAAGTACCAAGTATCATCAAGATGGCATATCCAATCAGATATCATGAGGAATATGTGATTGCTGTAGATTATTCTCTTACTCAAGATCATGCTGTGGATATTCAGGGTATGATTTTGGAATGTAAGAGACCAGAGCATATTGCCTGCTGAATTCACAGTCATGTTTGGGAGAGATGAACAGACAAGATGACAGAGCATCACCATCTACAACCGACTTGATTGATTCTGATAGAACCACAGCAAGAAATGCATGTGACTACTAGTCCCAGGCTAGGTTTTGCTGAATCGTGGGGCATGTAAGGTTTGAGAGTCACATTGTATGGTACTTTGCCTAGCATATTTATTAACACCCAAACAATTTTAGAAGTTCTATCAACAAAAATATTCCAAAATGAATTTGTCTATTTATTTAATACACATCTGTTAGGATTCACAAGGTAATGAGTTGACCTGCAATAATACAAGATAAACATCCATCAAAACAGTCATTGTTTAATAGGTTTGATTGCACTGATTTTTACTGAAATGATTGGAACGTTTACCAATTTTAATTACAAATGCACAGTGGCCAAAATCTAATGGAAATGAGTAAATCTGAGCTTTCTGGAAGACCCTGTGGTGACAATACACTGCAGAGGGGGCTACAGTGAACTGAGGGTTCTTCTCCCAACATAAATGGCTTTTGCTATTGGGTTTTGCCTTCTAGATGCCTAGATGGAATTTTTATCCTATTTAAAAATTTTAAATTATTTTCAATTGTATTTCTGATACTGTAAAATTAGCAACTAATCCTGGCATTTTTATGATGTTAAACTGCCAGACAAGGTAACTAGAAAACTGAAATGGCCTGAATTCCACAACAGGTAAGCTTGCCTGTGCCAGGATTGGTAAAACAACTACAAGTCCATGTAACACTTACCAGTCTTAAGCTTTGGGAGAAGCACACTAAACCACCATTCTGGAATCTCTTTGTAAGAGTGACTCAAAAAAATTGGAATTTTGATGTTATAAGTGAATTTTAAATATAAACACACAATGGCATGGGAAAGCAGTTGAAGATGGCCAAAGCACTTGGGTCCCTGAACCTGTGTGGGAGACCCGGCCGAAGCTCTTGGCTGGCTCCTGGCTTTGGATTGGCTCAGCTCCAGCTGTCGCGGCCATTAGGGGAGTGAACCAGCAGATGGAAGACCTTCTTCTCTGTCTCTCCCTCTCTCTGTCTGTAACTCTACCTCTCAAATAAATATATAAAATCTTTAAATATAAGCACACACAATACATAATCCATATATTGCTGAAATGTAGTCATCACATGGTAACTAACAAGAACGTCCATTTGAAGTGCCTACCCCCTTTACTAATTAAAAACACTCAATTTGATTCCTTTCTTCCCCGCTCTTTTTTCTTTCTTATTTCAATGCACATCCCTTTCTCTTGTGGTCCATGTGAGGCCTTCCCTAATGCGTTCCCTGTTTATCTGGAATGGAGCAGAGAAAAGAGAGTTGGGCCAACATGATGACCAAAATACTGTGAAAGGAGGTAGAGACAACCATACTGCAAGACCTGCTGCAAGAAAAGAAATGTTGACCCATTTCCTGTATTGAGTCACAACCTAATTCCCTTTATATAAATAAATAAATAAATAAATAAATAAATAAACCATCCAAGTGGTCACCAATAAAAAGCCTTTAAAATATTATGACCAAAGCTAGAAATATCAAAAAAAGAATCACATTTACATATATTAAAATAAATGAATCTCAAAGTGTAACGTTAAAATAAAGGTTACCATTGTTAAGAATGATGTCGTGGGGCCGGCGCCGTGGCTCAACAGGCTAATCCTCCGCCTTGCGGCGCCGGCACACCGGGTTCTAGTCCCGGTCGGGGCGCCGGATTCTGTCCCGGTTGCCCCTCTTCCAGGCCAGCCCTCTGCTGTGGCCCGGGAGTGCAGTGGAGGATGGCCCAGGTGCTTGGGCCCTGCACCCCATGGGAGACCAGGAAAAGCACCTGGCACCTGGCTCCTGCCATTGGAAGAGCGCGGTGCGCCGGCCGCAGCGCGCCGTCTGCGGCGGCCATTGGAGGGTGAACCAACGGCAAAAGAAGACCTTTCTCTCTGTCTCTCTCTCTCACTGTCCATTCTGCCTGTCAAAAAAAAAAAAAAAAAAAAAAAAAAAGAATGATGTCGTGATTTTTAAAAATTGACTTTGGAGATGTTTGGAGTCATTTCACGTATTCCTCTTCAGATTTTTGAGCTAAGCTTAAGCTCTCAGTATGTGTAGTCAAATCAAAGGATTTTACTTTTATCTACAGTTAAGTTTATTTTTCTAAGTCTGAAAAAAGAAAGGCATGACCTTGGTTCACTGAAGTATTATTGACAAGAATTTATTTACCATATTTTTCTTCTGGTTTTCTGCCATTCCCCGATTTGGAGAAAAGTGGATCAGCACCAGAGGCTTGTGGGTAAAGAGGTCCTCTTCTCAGCTCACCTTCCTTATGCAAAATCAATCCATAGATTGTGGTAGATGTGGACAATGAGTCAGACAACAAGCCTATTTTCACTTCTTTAACCCCTGAGTCATTATTTCACATAACTATTCTCTCCTCTCCTCAGATAGACTACTTATTCAACTTTGAAAATTATGCTTAAACATTGCCTCTGCCAGTCAAGTGATGTGGATATGGTCTGTTTTGTGTGAAGACAGCATTTCCTTTGTTGTATTTTGTTATTTATCCACGTTGCCAAATTATATGTGTGTAGAAGGATTGAAACAAGAAGGGCTTCCTTTGGATATTGGTTTTCGTTTGAAGGACAGCTATTAAAATAAACTCCTAGAACTATTCAGTTTCCTTTTTTCCCCTTCTTTTTCGTATAATGCAATGTCATCACTTTTTCTTCAGTATTGTATTTCTCCTCAATAATTGATCTGTTACATTAAAGGAACAAAAAATGGTCTTAATTATGCAATAATGATCAAGGCAGAGAAGGCTTCCTGGGAACTAATGGCTGCCCCAGAGAAGGTGATGGCTTGAGGTCCAGTTGGTTATTAAGCCACAGGAAATGCTCTGGGCCAAGATTTGTATTATTTCTCTGAGATGAAAATGAGGCCCCAAAAAAAGGCAAAATGGGTTTTTCTCCACTAATGGGTAAAATGGTCTCATTCTGAATGCAGAGGATATTTCAGTAGAAGTGATGTGTTCCATAACAGCTAAATCAGAATTTACAGTGGTCTTTGCTTTGTGTTTCTTTACTATAGTGTAATGCAGATAATACCCTATTATTGCGTTGAAAGTTTTATTAGACTAAGACTAGCATGATATTTGATTTTTGTATGTTGGCTTGTTTCAACCTCTAATTGTTTAGGACATTAAGAATGTGTCTAACATTTGCTTGATTCACTTTTTTTTTTGAGCTGGAATATATTTTATTTGCATTTTCTGTTAAAAGTAGCTACTTTTTAAAACATTCAGAAGTAGTTATCTAATCTAAAAATAGTACTGGTTTTATTTTCTCTTTCTAGGATTCCTTCAGAAAGTATTGGGGAAGATAACTAACAGATATCCTAAGGTGCCTTTTTGCTCTGGGGGCCCTCCATGATTAGAGATGACTCACTTAAACTGCTCAACTGAAATTTTTTATCTATTTGAAAAATAGATATTAGACCTTTCCTATATCTCTGATTGGTAGATAGAGCATAAAAACCAATGTTTTCTGGCCAGCGCCATGGCTAATCCTCCGCCTTGCGGCGCCAGCACACCAGGTTCTAGTCCCGGTTGGGGTGCCGGATTCTGTCCCGGTTGCCCCTCTTCCAGGCCAGCTCTCTGCTGTGGCCGAGGAGTGCAGTGGAGGATGGCCCAAGTGCTTGGGCCCTGCACCCCATGGGAGACCAGGAAAAGCACCTGGCACCTGGCTCCTGCCATCAGATGAGCGCGGTGCGCCAGCTGCAGCGCACCGGCTGTGGTGGCCATTGGAGGGTGAACCAACGGCAAAGGAAGACCTTTCTCTCTGTCTCTCTCTCACTGTCCACTCTGCCTGTCAAAAAAAATGTTTTGTAAATATCAATGCTACAAAAATATCATTTTTCTACACTTACCTTATCATCTTACCAAAATAAAAAAAATATTTTATTGTGTTTTGCCATATTTTTTGAAGTATGTCAATAGGCATAGTAGCTTACTGAAACAGTTCTTAATGGCCAAAGCTGGAATCTATTTATTTATTTATTTATTTATTTAAAAGTCAGAGTTAGAGAGAGAGAGAGAGAAAGAGAGAGAGATTTTCCATCTGCTGGTTCACTATCCAGATGGTTGCAGCAGCCAGGACTGGGCCAGCTGAAGCCGGGTTCAGGGAGATTCTTCCACATCACCCCTCTGGGTGGCAGGGGCCCAAGCACTCTTCCAGAGCCATCCTCCTCTGACTTTACAATCACATTAGCAGTGCTTGTTTCTGCACATACACAATCACATTAGCAAGGAACTGATTGGAAGTAGAGCAGCTGGGGTATAAACCGGTGCCCGTATGGGGTGCCGGCATTGCAGGTGGTGGTCCCAATCTGGAATAACTTGATAACAATACATTAATGTTGTTTTATAGCCCAAAGTATGAAATAAATGTTTATGAGTACATATTCATATAACTAAGTGAAAAACATATAAATAAATGGGGAGAGTTCATTTTCTTGTGCAAAAGGATTCCAAACCATTAATGAGGAGCTCTACCGGTGGGGAGATGGAGTTGACACCCTTTGATTCAGTGTGCCATGCATAGTGACCTCCCTTCAAAGAGGAATTGGAAAGATGGTGGAAAAAAAGAGTTAAGGAACACCAGCAATGAACATGAAACCTATGTGATGAGAAAAACGAATGCCCATCAGGAATGTTTAGTTTATCAAATTCAATACAGAACTTCATAAAATTGTATTAAACTTCACTATGGACTTGGGTTTTCTTCATAATAGAAGTTCAAAAACCATGTGCTTTGGGTAAACATTGTCCTTTCTCTGCCACTATGAAAATGGATAAAATAGAACATAATAAACATATAATGCTCATAAACTGAAATGTATTGAATTGCTAAGAAAATATGTTGGCAAATGTATGACAGACCTTGCAGAAGACATAGAGAAAACATTAGGATTTTAGCGAAAAAGGTGTACTGGATTGCAATTTTCTTGAAGACAGCTGAGCGTATCTTCTGTTTTGCAGTTAGTGTAGCCTCTGCCACATAGTAGGAGCTTAATTTTTGTTTCTTATACTTAATAGTTTGCCTTAGTCTATTTGTTAGATATGGCTTAAACTATGCAGGTAGTTTCCTTATTCTGCTGAGTACTGAAGAAAATATATGCTGAAGAAAGTATTTTTTAATATTAAATGATCTGGCTATTAACACAATGTTTGGAGGCACGGAGGAAAGGCCATCACACAATGGCCCTAATACAACTCCTAAGGGAATCGTGGCTTCATTTAGAACACAGTAGACAGTGATGTAGTTGCCAGGAAAATGAAAACCAGCTTTCTCAGTTCAAATTCTAGCTCTTCTGTCTATAGAGTAGTTACAGAAGAATTGACCTCAAAGAGAATCTAGGATGACTAAGTTAATATACACATAGTGCTTAGATATTTACCTAAAACTACATAATCATTAGATAAAGACAAGTCATTATTAATTTTAATATTTATTATCATTGAAAATTATATGATACAGTTGCAAAAATTTCATTACACATGAAATCACTTGTTTCATAATTGATGAACTATCACAATTGAAAATTAGAGCAGAGTTGTGTAAGTATCCCACTGCCAGAAGTGTGACTATTAATTTAAGATCTATAAAATAGTGTGTGTCTCATGTTAAACTATCAAATCTGTACATTTGAAAAACTTGCTTAAAATTATCAATAATGAAAAAAGTACAATGGATTTTTTTGACTCAGTGTGCATTTTTTGATCAAGAGTGTATTATTTTTTCACATTTTGTCTTTTTGTTCTAATTTTTGATTAGTTTTTATATGATGGATTTTGAGCCTTCTTAAAAATATGACAGTTCAATAGCTTAAGATCATTAAATGAGAATAGTTGATTAATATTAGATAATATTAAAACTTGCAAGCCAGATGACACAAAAATTATTAATTAAGATTGAGACTAAATACAACTAAAATGAATAGACGAATAGAGTGAATAGAATGATTTGGTAATCGTAGTTAATATAGTTCTTCATTAATGTGTAGCTCGACAATTTTTAAAGCCAAATATTGAGATAAACTCAACTTAGATTCTCATTCTCAAATTGTTTAGCTAAGCATTAAACTAAAATTTTATAAAAATAAAACAACTTTGCCTTAAGGATATTATTCTATTCTCTATTAGTGACTGTAAGAAAATACTGCTTTATTGATCTTTATAAAATAATTACTAAAATAATTTTTTAATTTCTTACTCATTTTATCATTTCAATTTCTACTTTTTTTAAAAAGCTCTATATGTTTATTTGAAAGGCAGAGTTACAGAGAGAGAGAAGGAGAGAGATATCTTCCATCTGCTGGTTCACTCTCTAAGTGGCTGCAGCAGCCAGGGCTGAGACAGGCCAAAGTCAGGAATCAGGGGCTTCTTCTGGGTCTCCTATGTTTGTGGCAGGGGCCCAGGAATCTCCCGCTGCTTTCCCAGGTGCATTAGGAGCAAGCTGGATAGAAAGTGGAACAATTGGGACTGAAACCGGAGCCCATGTGGGATGCCAGCACTGTAGACCATGACTTTACCTGCTACGCCACAGCGCCAGTGCCAAGATTTCCACTTCTAGAACATGAGAGAACTTTAAAAGATTTGTGTAAGTATGAAATTATGTTTTGTGCAAATTTTTTTGAAAATCTATGCATAATTTATTCTTAAATGTGCCTTTCCCATGAATGTTTTGGAGACCCTTGTATTTTACAATGTGCATGTTAAATATTAGTAATGTCAAAAAGTGCTTATAATTTCTAAGCAATGACATACACAACTATTTCAAGCTGTGTTAACCTTCTTTTGTTAGACTAATGGAAGCACTTAAACATGTTTATGATTTTTTTTGGGGGAAATTTAAATAAAAAATAGAAACTTCATTCATGTGTTATTTTTATTTCTTATTTGGTCTCGAAATTAGGGTTAGAGATAAAACTCTTTCCAAGTGTGCATACTTCCCATCCAGCTACCTTAACTTGCCTCGATAAGAGTACATCTGTTCTGTCCAGCACCAAATACTGTATAAATACTATTAGTAGGGCATTTATTTAATCTCAGGAAAGCCAATAGCTTGCTTTTTGTACTTCTGTATCTGAGATTTCTCCTACTTTCAGGAAAGATAAATTGAAGAGTGAAAACACATCAAATACCATTTTTCCTGCAATCCAGTAGCCATATTTGCCTTTGTCTTCTCAGTTAAAAAAAGTATCTTTCTATGTTTTTAATTTTAGTGTTTTTCCTTACCTATCATCTGTTTGAATTTCGCCATAGATTTTAATAGTTTGCATTGAATGCTTGTTTTCCTAAAACATTGGAGCTAGTAGGGACTGATATGTAGTTGTCAAAAGAATTAGGATTTCATCCTTATAGTCATTGTGTATGGATGTCCTGCCATGAACAAGAACAGGGGTAGTAACAAGACAAGGTGGACTAATTGGATTCATATCACCTAGGACTTTTCATTCCAGCATAAGATAAAAGTGAATATATAAATAATAATAATACAAAATAGTACATTAAAAAGTATGAAGGCTTCTTTCTGTATTTCAAAGTCACATTGATCCATTCTAGCTCCGTTGCTCCGTGGTGACTTCATAAGAGGAGAGGCATTCACACATGTTAAATGATAGTCTGTCTTAATAGGTGAAGGGGAGTTCAAATGGTCAGAATCAGTACTTTCAGACATGTAGACCTGCTGAAAAGCGAATTAAGGAATTTATATTTTCCAAAAGAATGAAACTCAGTTCGAATAAAATACAACAAGTTTAGAGCAGATGTGTGTACCATTCTCACCACGTGCTAAATGCAAGACCAAGCTTTTACCTTACCAGGTGTTCCCATACCTAAGGCAGGTACAGCAACAGGACGTCTCTACTGCAACACAGTCTCTTTCTGGGTGCCTAATGAATTCTCCCAGGCAGAAATTTCACTGGGTTCTCAAGCACCTGCTGTAAAATGAAACCGACTCCTGGTATATTTTAAGCCTCACAGAAAAGCCACCTTCATTTTAGCATGAAATGGCTTTAAAAGTCAGATTACTTTTCTCCAAATATCAGATATAATTTCCATTAAGGAAATAGAAATTTTGATAGTAGTTAGAGGAAAGAAGTTATTTTGGCATAAAAGGAAAAGAGTGTCTGGGTGGAATACCAGAGCAGCCAGCTGTGCGGAGTCAGAGCAGAGAGCATCCGTGGGCAAAGGAAAGAGCACCTCAAAAGTAGAAGATGAAGGCAAGAAAGGAGATTCAAGAAGCACATTTCAGCCAGTAGCTAAATTTCAATTTTACCAGGAGCTATCCCTGCAGAATTTTTCTAAGATGAATCTTAATAAAAAGTTTTCAGTCCAATGTATCTTAGCTTGATTGCATTGCCTCAATTACTTGTCTGCATTAAATCAGGGCACTGCGTATTACATCAAATCCCCGTACTAGAGTAGGCTTTAAAAATACCACCATAGGATGATAGAGTTTACATCTGCACATAGATATTACTCTCACTCTACTTGACATAGGGTTGGTGAATTCATTTCTATGGAGGACTTAGAACCTCATAGGACAAAATAGCTCCATTTCCTTTGATAGTATGCAACCCTTTATCTATTTTCCCATAGCACACATGGTGGTCTTAACAGTCACTCACTATATATTAATATCCCATTTGTTTATTCCTCTTTTGACTGAGAAGATTTTGTGGCAACAAACTGCATCATTATTTGCTATCTATCTGGATTAATGCATAAATTAATATCAAATGAATGCATAGATAAACATATTTCTTATACCTAATTATTATACTATATGCTGTTTATGTTTATATGCTGTATATGTTTAGCGTCTGGCATTGTGATGTAGTGGGCTAAGCCTCTGCCTGTGGTACCAGCATCCCATTTGGGTGCCAGTTCTAGTCCTGGCTGCTCCTCTTCTGATCCAGCTCTCTTCCCTGGCCTGGGAAAGCAGTAGAGGATGGCCCAACTGCTTGGGTCCTGCACATATGTAGGAAACCCAGAAGAAGCTCCTGGCTTCAAATTGCCTCAGCTCCGGCTATTGCGGCCATTTAGGGAGTGAACCAGCAGATGGAAGACCTCTCTCTCTCCCTCTCTCTCTCTTTGTAACTCTAGCAAATAAATTTTAAAAAGTCTTTTCTTTGAAAGAAACTAGGTACTATATTGCAGAGTTGCAAGAGGCTGAAAGTTTTCAGTACTATGACCAACTGAGGATCTAAATATCATTTTTATAACAACTGTGCATTATAAAAACAGGGATTTTTAGGTTTCTTCATTTTACTTCATCTTAATTTTTTCCTTGAATAAAGTTGGGAACTGAACATGAGCACCACTGCTAACACTTCCAATCCAGACATTTTAAACCAGCAACATAAAGGTAGATGTGAGCTGAATGGAAGAGTGGGCTGAGGATTTACGTGGCTAACTCCGTACAGTTGTATTCTTGATTTTTAGTGCAGAATGAAAATGTAATTGTTAGTGCATAAATATCCACACCTGGACTTCATAGACAGCACTTAGCTCCCAAGAATTCTGTTTTTCAGATTATTTTGGGATGAATTTTGCAGCCACACCCTAAATAATACTGCAATCACCAGATTTATTGTTATTGCTACAATGTCAAGAAACTACTCAAGTTAAAATGTAAAGATCCTTGATCAAATATAAGTTGGCTGAAGGTGTTTGGATTGATTTCTGGTGTTTCTATTCTGTTCCATTGGTCTATCCTTCTGTTTCTGCACCAGTACCAGGCTGTTTTGATAACAACTGCCCTGTAGTATGTCCTGAAATCTGGTATTGTGATGCCTCTGGCTTTGCTTTTGTTGTACAAGATTGCTTTAGCTATTAGAGGTCTCCTGTGCCTCCATATGAATTTCAGCATCATTTTTTCCAGATCTGAGAAGAATGTCTTCTGTATTTTGATTGGTGTTGCATTGAATCTATAAATTGCTTTTGGGAGAATGGACATTTTGATGATATTGATTCTTCCAATCCATGAGCATGGATTCTGAATCCTTTTAAAACAATCTCTTATCTTTATGGTGCTATAAAATATTTCTTAGAATTTTATTATTTTCTCTTGCCATTAGCTTCACAGGTGGGATTATAGTCCCATGCTGTATAACAGTGCTTTACCAGTTTGCATTCCCACCAACAGTGGGTTAGTGTCCCTTTTCCCCCACATCCTCGCCAGCATCTATTGTTGGTGGATTTCTGAATGTGAGCCATTCTGACCGGGGTGAGGTGAAATCTCACTGTGGTTTTGATTTGCATTTCCTTCATGGCTAGTGATCCTGAACATTTTTTCATGTGTCTGTTGGCCATTTGGGTTTCCTCTTTTGAAAAATGTCTATTGAGGTCCTTGTCCCATCTCTTAAGTGGGGTGTTTGTTTTCTTGTTGTGGAGTTTCTTGATCTCTTTGTAGATTCTGGTTATTAACCCTTTATCTGTTGTTTAGTTTGCAAATATTTTTTCCCATTCTGTCGGTTGCCTCTTCACTTTCCTGACTGTTTCTTTTGAAGTACAGAAACTTCTCAATTTGATGCAATCCCAATTGTTTGACTGCCTGTGCTCTGGGGTCTTTTCCAAGAAGTCTTTGCCTGTGCCTATATCTTGCAGAGTCTTGTTTTATAATGAGGATCAGACATGGTAATTTAGAGATCAAGGTAGTCGTCTGTATTCCTGGTTAGATTGCATACTTCTTAGTTTAATTTCAACTATAGAGTATATTGTTTAAACTTCTTAATTTGCATTGGGTGCATACACTTTTATATCTGAGCATATATATATATACATATCTGTATATATATATATATAATTTCTAATTCAATGAATAAAACAAAAATATGCCAAAAGATATGTTCATTGTGAATCATGTAAGTCAGGGTCCTGTTTTCTGTTGACTAAAACAAATCAGAATTATGTGGGAGTTCGAATAAATGAGGGGTTTCACTGGCCTTCTCTCCCAAGTTATTTCAGTATGAATTAACTGCCCTAAGGAGAGCTGAATGATTGACACAATACAATTGATAAAGTGAACCTGTACCCTTATATGCTGTCATTTGGTGCATGTACGCAATGTGTTCACAGAATATTTTTCAGGTTTTCAATTCTCAGATGATCAACAGTACTGAAAAGCTGACATTATACCTGTTTCAGTTAGCTTTTTTCATTTTTTAAAAAGTATCTATGGAATTATTTTTTTCATTTTCTTGAAAGGGAGAGCAAGAGGACAAGAATGCTAGGTGGTGGGGAATCTTCCATCTGTTGGTTCTCCCAAATACCCTTAACAACAGAGCTGGGCCAGGCTGAAGGTAGGAGCCAGGAGGGAAAGTCTGGTCTCCCACACGTGGCAGAGACTGAAGAACTCGAGTCAGCATCTGCTGCCTTCACAGGTACGTTAGCAAGAAGTTCAGTAGGAAGAGCAACAGCCAGGACCTGACCCAGCACCCTGATGTGGACAGTAGACATCCCAGGCAGAAGTTTAACCAACCATGCCACAATGTCCACCATTGTTTTTTCATCTTTTATCCCCCTAATGTACTCTGAGTACAGTAAGATGAGCGAAAAGTGAATTATTTCAGTTTTTGACTCTCAGAAAACATGTCACGATATTCTCTTATTCCCTCAATGTTCACCTGAATGAGGTACAGTTGGTGGAACTGTTGAGATTTGAGTCATATGGAATGTCACAAATTCCTACCAATAACTGCTCATCAATGAGTTCTAGAGAATATGATAACTATTACCACTGGGATCCTGACTATTGGGGAGTGATAGATATGCCTGTCCTATACCTTACTGCATGGCCAAGAAAACTGCATGCTCAGCAATGGCAATGAAATATCATAGTTTTCATTTATTTTCAAAATATCTCTTCTTAAGGAATAAAGAATAGGAAACTCCACTGGGTCTGTGGAAGCTTAGTATTAATTATTTATTTGATTTTCATTGTCTTTAGTAGAGGGTGATTTACCTCTTTTAAATGCAACAAACAAATTTTGCCTTTAAGACTTGTGGGTTTTTTTTGTTCTCCCCAACACACACAAATATGATGGAATAAGTAAACAGGAGAAAACACATTTCAGAATGAATATAAATGAGTATATGTAGACTATTTCATGTGAGTTTTTTTTTTCCTTCACACCTTTCATTTCTGGTATCTGCTATGTATGCGATGGTTCATGGCTTCTGTGATGTTTATAAAAGCTTTATCTGATGTATTTGCCTCTATGAGGCTCATTAGATATAGTGAGAGGACAAAACCACAGCACTCAAGCATTTTCTTAGAGAAATGCGTGCAACAGGCAAGTGTCAAGTGAAACAAGAAAAACAATGCTTTTCTCTTTTGAGGAAATTAGTGGGAAATGGTGACTATGGAAGGTAGCAGCAGTGGACTTGAAGCTTGATGAATGGATGCAAGTTGTACATGCAGCAAGAAGAGAAAAGTTGCACACAGGGGATACAGTTGCTTAATTTGATATCCTTTATTTTCCTTGTACTAGTCCAGATGACCTGAAGACTTCCAGCCAAGAACCAACTGCCCAACTTCCATTTCTTTCTTTCTTTTTTCTTTCTTTTTTTTTTGACAGGCAGAGTTATACAGAGAGTTAGAGAGAGAGAAAGGTCTTCCTTCCGTTGGTTCACCCCCCAAATGGCCACCATGGCCAGCGCACTGTGGCCAGCGCTGCACCTATCCAAAGCCAGGAGCCAGGTGTTTCCTCCTGGTTTCCTTTGTGAGTGCAGGGCCCAAGCACTTGGGCCATCCTCCTCTGCCTTCCCGGGCCACAGCAGACAGCTGGACTGGAAGAGGAGCAACAGGGACAGAACCGGCGCCCCAATCGGGACTTTAACCCCCGGGGTGCCAGTGCCGCAGGAGGAGGATTAGCCTAGTGAGCCATGGCACCAGCCCTCCCAAGTTCCATTTCTTAAGATTATTAAATCCTTTCTCTTTTTAATGCTTGTTATGCTAATTGAAGCCATTATCCTTACCTTAATTTCATGCTAAAGTGTCAGGGGCTACAGAAGCAATATTTTTCAAATGATTCTTTAAGTTTCATTCAGATCAGAATTTCTATATTAAAAATGTACTCAAGCATGTTGATGGAAAAGTAGAATGATATAAATATATAAGAACTGGGAAATATGTAACCTTAAACACTCCACATTATTTTTATTGTCTTTCTTTCCCATAGCCTTATGAGGCCTTGGGTAATAATATAAAAACCAAAATTAGAAACTTCCCCTCCAAGGATGTTTATTGCTCAGCCTACAGTGTATGAAGAATTGAATCTAAAGCTCTAATTTAAAAAATGACATTGTTTTACCCTCTGACATGTCAAAACCAGAGCTTAATTGTGGTAGTGGTTGTGAATTATAAACCAATGTGCTTTCTAAGAGGTATTTTAATTTTCCTTCCCAGTTTCACAAATATACATACATGAAGGTTGGTTGCTTTTTTAAGTAGACTCCCATATTCACACTTATATCAAAGTGAATTCACATCCTTTGAAACAAACACACAAATATGTAAACATACATGGAGATTTGTTACAATGCAACTCACGCTGACATCTTTTAATATTGTATGTATGTTCAAGATCTATAACTTGTCAAGGTTGATGTACAGTGTTGAGTTCAGCTAAATGGAAAAAAATACTATGGGTGTTACTGAAGTCAATTTCTTAAAAGAGTTCATGGCTTTTTAAAAAAGATTTATTTTATTTATTTGAAAGGCAGAGTTACACAGAGGGAGGGAGGAACAGAGAGATATGTCTTCCATCTGCAGATTAACTCCCCAAATGGCTGCAACAGCTGGATCTGGACCAGGCTGGCCAGGAACCAGCATCCAGAAGCTTCTTACGGGACTCGCACCTGGGTGTAGGGGCCCAAGTACTTGAACCCTCTTCTGCTGCTTTCCCAGATGCATTAGAAGGGAGCTGGATCAGAAGTGGAGCAGCTGGAAACCCATCTGGTGCCCATATGGGATGCTGGGCTGCAGACAGTAGGTTAATTTGCTACACCACAGTGCCACTCCCGATTTCATGTTGTGATCTCCTGCATTTAAAAATGTTCTGTGTAGGGGCCAGTGCTGTGGTGCAGTGGGTTAAAGCCCTGGCCTATGCCAGCTAATTCTCTGCCTGCCGCACCAGCACCCTGGATTCTAGACCCGGTTGGGGCACCAGTTCTGTCCCAGTTGTTCCTCTTCCAATCCAGCTCTCTGCTGTGACCCTGGAAGGCAGGGGAGGATGGCCCAGATGCTTGGGCCCTGCACCCGCAAGGGAGACCAGGAGGAAACACCTGGCTCCTGGCTTCGGATCGGCGCAGCGTGCTAGCTGTGGCAGCCATTTGAGGGGGGTGAACCGACGGAAGGAAGACCTTTCTTTCTGTCTCTCTCTCTCTCAATGTCTAACTCTGCCTGTCAAAAAATAGATAAATAAAATAAGCCCTGGCCTGAAGCGCCAGCATCCTATATGGGTGCCAGTTCATTTTCTGGCTGCTCCTCTTCTGATCCAGCTGGCCTGGGATAACAGTAGAAGATGGCCCAAATCCTTGGGCCCCTGTACCCACGTGGGAGACCCAGAAGAAGCTCCTGGCTCTTGGCTTGGGATTGGCACAGCTCTGGTTGTTGTGGCCATCTGGGGAGTGAACCAGCAGATGGAAGACCTCTCTCTCTGTCTCTACCTCTCTCTGTAACTCTTTCAAATAAATAAAATAAATCTTTTAAAAAAATGTTCTGTGTTGAAATACAAGTATAAAGAAACCATTAAATTTATAAAAATAAAAACATATTTGTAATTTTCAATGCTGCCATTGAAAGCACACTGGAAGCCAGATTATTTATAGGATTCATTGATGTTAGGAATAAGTACCCACATATTGCAGGCAATGACTCCATTATGCAGAGAAAGAAAACTGCCATAGGTAGGCATGGTGAGTAGGAGAGCTCTGACTCTGTGCTCAATCACTTTATTCTGAAGCCAAAACGTCTTCTGTAAAAGCAGAAATGCCCCACTCTGCATATCATAGCTCCTTCCACTGTATTCAGTTACTCTTACACATGTCTTATGCACATCTCCGTTTGACTCCAAAAAACTGCAAAGCGGTACTGACTTCTGAAACCTATCAGGCTATTTTAGTAATTGGCTGCTGGCCTGTATTGTCCTATTTTCGAGTCCCCTTCCTTCTGAAAAATCTATATGAATCAATAGAAGTTTCAGCTTAATTTCAGATAGGTTTTAACTTCCCTAGGCCTTTAACTTCAAGTCTTATCCTTAACCTACCTACTTTCCAATTCCAGCTTTAGAAAAGTTCCTATGCAAAGCCATAAATAAATCAAAATCCTCAAAGAAAGTGGTTTGTACTACTTTCCCAAAGGCACCTACCACCACTACCACATATGCAAGTGAGCAAGTCTTCTAATTTATCTGTGATGAAAAGAAGATTTTGGATGTTTGTTTGTTTATTTCCATTTCCACTCTGCTGTGGTCCAGCAAAACAATGTATGGCATAGTGCACATGGCACCTTTGTAACTTGCAACCCATGTAGTCTGCCAGGTTCAACCAAACCCTGGCCAGCCTCCACCCAGCAACATGAGGCAAGCCGGTGAATGGCAGCTTACTGTGACAATGACAAATGTCTGTCAACATTTTCCAGGAACTGTTCTGAAAGTCTGGTGCCTGTTCCCAGACTTTAAGGGGAAATAAGGGGACTTCCTCATCTGCCAATCCGTTAAGTTGTTGGAACATTTCTGTTTGGGTGAGAATTTACATTATAATTTGTAAGTATGTTAATGCATGTTAGACATTTAAATAAAGAATACAATTGTGTGATGTTTGGCACATTTTTTCTTCTGGACTTGGACAAGAAGCCAAACAGATCTTGAATGCTGCAAAGAAATGACAAGCGGATGACTTGTCCTGATAGAACCGAATGCATTTTCATCTAGACATTAAATATCTAAGGCATATCTAACTACTCTGTGATGTGCCATTGAGCACAAATCCATATATTACACTTCTATTCTCTGTGTTGCGTGCACTTAGGAAGTCTTCTAATGCCCCGTGGTCAAAAGAATCCAGACCAGAGACCTGTGTGAGTTTTTTCCTGTGCTATGCATAGAATATTTTTGTCCAAGGTCTCCCAGGTTCATGTATTGAAACCTAATCCCCGATGTGAAGGTCTTTGGGAGGGATGAATTCATGAGGTGTGAAGCCCTCATGAATGAGGTGATTGACCTTGTTACAGAGACCCCAGGGTGCTCACTCACCCTGTCCACCATGTGAGGTACAGGGAGATGACAGCGACCTATGACCCAGGAAGTAGGCTGTTGTCTTGAGTCTTCCACATCTGTCTGTGATTTTGTCTTGGACTCATCTGCATTCAGAATGTGGAGAAATTGATTTCTGATGTTTATGCGCCACTCAGCTATTGTGGTTTGTCATAGCAGCTCAGGATAACTAAGACACTGTCCCAGAAGTAGGCTTCTGGGGCTGCATGCACTTCTTTTTGCTTCCAGTCTAATCTCTTGCTTACAGTGGGAAAACTGGGGCACTGAGCTGCTTAATTTCTCACATCTCCAATCTCCTGAACCAAAATTCACTTTTTTAAAGATTGTTTACTTAATTAATAATGGGTTTGGAAATGTCTACAAGCTGCTTATCAACTCCTTCTCTATTTTTAACACCTATCCTTTGTTAATTTTTGGTATCACAAATACCTTCAAAACATACCATGGTTTTTCTAAGTTTAGTCATTATTGAACAGAAACCATTAAATATGGCAAAATTATCTTTACCTTATGCTTTGTACTTTTAAGTTGTAAGAAATTCCTAACCTATATTGGTATTATAATGATGATTATCACTATTTTTGTTATTAATAATAGTAGTAGAGTCTAAATGTACAGTTTTTTCATTCACATTTGAGTGTTTTGCAATAATTTTGTGTAAGATTTATTTTTTTATTTATTTGAAAGTCAGAATGACAGAGAGAAGGTGAGAGACACAAGAGAGATCTTCCCTCTGCTGGTTCACTTTCCAAATTGTTGCAGCAGTGATATTTAGGCCATTTCAAAGCCAAGAACGCGGAGTTTCCCACAAGAAAGCATAAAGGTTCCCAGCAGATTGGCCATCCTCTGCTTCTTTTCACTGGACATTAGCAAGAGCTAGATTAGAAGTGGAGCAGGTTGGCTGGTGCCACGGCTCAATAGGCTAATCCTCCACCTGGTTCTAGTCCCTGTCAGGGCACCAGATTCTGTCCCGGTTGCCCCTCTTCCAGGCCAGCTCTCTGCTGTGGCCAGGGAGTGCAGTGGAGGATGGCCCAAGTGCTTGGGCCCTGCACCCACATGGGAGACCAGGATAAGCACCTGGCTCCTGCCATCGGATCAGGGCGGTGTGCCGGCCATGGCGGCCATTGGAGGGTGAACCAATGGCAAAAGGAAGACCTTTCTCTCTGTCTCTCTCACTGTCCACTCTGCCTGTCAAAAAAAAAAAAAAAAAGTAGAGCAGCTGGAACAAGAATCCATCAGGAATGTTGGTATCACAGGCAGTGGCTTAACTAACTATGCCAGGATGCCAGTCTCTTAAGTAGAATTATTCTATTTTTAATTTATTTTTTAAAGATTTATTTATTTATTTGAAAGTCAGAGTTACACAGAGAGAGGAGAGGCAGAGAGAGAGAGAGAGAGAGAGAGAGAGAGAGCGAGAGAGGTCTTCTATCCACTGGTTCACTCCCCAGTTGGCTGCAACAGCCAGAGCTGTGCTGAAGCCAGGAGCCAGGAGCTTCTTGTGGGTCTCCCACGAGGGTGCAGGGGCCCAAGGACTCCAGCCATCTTCTACTGCTTTCTCAGGCCATAGCAGAGAGCTGGATTGGAAATGGAGTAACTGGCTCTCTAACCTGCTCCTATATGGGATGCCAGCAATTCAGGCCAGGGTGTTAACCCGCTGTGCCTTAGTGCCAGCACCAAGTAGAATTATTTTAACATGTGGATTCCCATACACATTGTGCCTATGCTACTCTTTTCTTGCACTTGATAATAAGGTGCTTTTGATCCTGTTTTCAGGGACATTTCATGAAATATATAAAATGGGTGCTTCTTGAACATTCGGGAGAATTCCTCCTCATAACGCCCTAAGACTCTGATAAGCATTTTTATTTTTAAAGTATATATTTTTCTACTTAGGCTTCTTAATTTATTTGTCCTCATCTAATATTTTATATATTTTTCAGAAAAATAAAACAAAATCACAGATTCTGTCTGTTAATTTTTGAAGTGTCTTTATTTTCTAACTTCTCTACTCATGATTATTTTCATCTTTTTATTAATTTGTGTTTTGCTTTGATCTATGGAAAATGGGCATATTCAATTAAAAGACAGTCTTCAAAAAGTGACTGCCTCTTCGTTACATTCTCATTCATGATGTGTCTTTACCAACAGCATCTATAATTTTTTTTTCAGGTGAAATTTCTTTAATTGATTTCACAAATAGTCACTATATTGTCACTAATATTTTTTTTAAAATTTTTTAATGCTTTTATTTAAAGAATGTGAATTTCCAAATTACAGCTTATAGATTACAATGGCTTCCCCCCCATAACTTCCCTCCCACCCGCAACCCTCCCCTTTCCCGCTCCCTCTCCCCTTCCATTCACATCAAGATTCATTTTCAATTCTCTTTATACACAGAAGATCAGTTTAGTATATAAAAGAAAAGATTTCAACAGTTTGCCCTCACATAGCAACACAAGGTGAAAAATACTGTTGGAGTACTAGTTACAGTATTAATTCACAATGTATAGCGCATTAAGGACAGAGATTCTACATGATTTTTTTTTTAAATTGATTAATTTTCTATGCAATTTCCAATTTAACACCAAGTTTTTTTTTCATTTTTAATTATCTTTATATACAGAAGATTGATTCAGTATATACTAAGTAAAGATTTCATCAGTTTGTAACCACACAGAAACATAAAGTGTAAAAATACTGTTTCAGTACTAGTTATAGCATTACTTCACATTGGACAACACATTAAGGACAGATCCCACATAAGACGTAAGTACACAGTGACTCCTGAAATTGATTTAACAATTTGACACTCTTGTTTATGGCGTCGGTAATCTCCCTAGGGTCTAGTGATGAGTTGCTGAGGCTATGGAAGCCTTTAGGGTTCGCCGACTTCGATCTCATTCCAACAGGGTCATAGTCAAAGTGGAAGTTCTCTCCTCCCTTCAGAGAAAGGTACCTCCTTCTTTGATGGCCCCATTCGTTCCACTGGTCTCTCACTCGCAGAGATCTTTCTTTTAGGTCTTCTTTTTTTCCCAGAGTGTCTTGGCTTTCCATGCCTAAAATACTCTCATGGGCTCTTGAGCCGGATCTGAATGCCTTAAGGGCTGATTCTGAGGCCAGAGTGCTATTTTTTTATGAGTCAAGATGTGGAAGGTGAATTAGCTCAGTTCACCTTGTGCTGTGAGCTAGCCAAGGTCCTCAGTCCTTGAGGACACATGTGATTGTCCACTCCAAACAGAGTTCATAAGTGAGGTGACTGAGGCATAGAGGATTTAAGCTAGAAAATTATACCATGATTTTCTTATGACCTACCTGGTGCCTCTTCCCCCAGCTGCACTCTTCAAGTAGCTGCCATTGATTGTCCCCTCCTCATCCTACTCTGAAAGCATTCGAGTAACTGGAAACCTACATTTTCTGCAACAAGGCCTGAGGTGCTGTTAGAAATTAATGGATAGAACCAGGCATGGTTAATTTCCTTCAATCTACCAAGGAAAAATGAAACACTTGACCTACACAACATGCGGATCGTGTCTCTGCTGAGAAACCCTGCTACCAGATCTGCTTTCATTGTTAGTTAATTTATTGTTTTAAATGCTGTTACTGTCTGATCACTCCCTCTGATTAATTACAATACTCATTTTCAAATCTACTGGATGTATCACTATCTTATTTGTGATCATTAAATAACAAGTGTACTGGCAATACATATTTGCTTTTTTCCAAAGCATCATAAATGCTATCATTGTTGTTACTGGCTGGAGAGACTGATGACTTGTAAAATCAGGGATAGGACAATTTTTCCATAATTCCAATCATTCAAGTTTGGAGTATTGATATAAACAAATGCCTTTGCATTTAGTTTAAAGAAATATAATTATAATTAAGTCTATATTTAAGCATGTCGGAAGTTTTTTCATGGTTTTATTGTGTTTTGTTTTAGCCTTCTACAGAAACATCGCTAGCACTATGAACCTCAGATTCATCTGAAGGTCTTGATAAGGTGCTGATTAAATCTATGGTTTGCTCAAGAATTTATGTTTCTCCCAGGTGACTGACTTCAATCTCAAGTACATCTTCTGATTAAAACTGTATAATTTTCCACTATTAATAGGATAAACTTGAAAGCACCATTGCATGGTAAAAACAGGGACATGACAATCTGGCCCACCTACCTGGTGTAACTTGGAATCTAAAGTTACTGCTGTTAATTAATGGACTGGCTGTTTCAGGTGACGTTTTTGAGAATTGTCTGACTATAACAGTTTCAGAAACTTGTATGATTTGATCATGTTGTACCTTCTAGCCAGGATATCTTTCTACCTTTGTAGTCTGGAAAATAGCCACTTACTGTCCAAGCCCACATCCTAATGTAATTTCTCTTAATTTGGCTCCTGCCTATTAATAATTTAAAAGAATAAAACTGAGAAACCGTCAAAATCTGATTGCAGTGATTGCTCCGTAACGTAATCTAAGACCTTCGGAATCATTCTGTACATGCTCCAGTTGTTCCTGTGAGTGCCGTGAGACTCAGTTTGAATTTTGGGTCAAAAAATTGAATGTTCATTTTTCACCTGGTAACTTAATTTTACACCATGAATTCATGTAACAAAACATTTGGGCCTCCAAAAATGTTTAACATGGATTTTCAATATTGTACAAAATCACACATACAATAAAAATTTGACAATCACAGTTCTAAACATCAATAGTTCATACATAAATAAAACTAGTGATAGCTTAAACATGAGGAAAAGTTATTAGTAAGAATTGAAATTTTATGTGAAATTTTATGAGAAGTTTACTTCCCATAGATACTGGTTTTGCTTATTTCTCTGTTATTGAGAAATGTTTATTTAAGCTACTATAATATAATCAGATGATTATTGTGTGTTATGAACTACTGAATGTAAATGAATTCTCAAAATTTCAAGCTATTTTATATATAAAATGTTGATTTTCAGATGCTGACATTATTGTTAAAGGGTCCCTACTAAAGCACAACCTTAATTTCTACCAACAGGTACCTGGTTAATCTGCTTCAGCTAGTGCTGGACAATTTCTCATAACTCAGATGGGTGAATCCACAGTGCTCATGGTCTCTCAGGAAGGCTAAGGGGTGGTATATGGGTGCTAAATAAAGGCTTATCGGGTTACTGCACATCAGAGCACTGATAACACTTCCTCAGGAAAGCACCAAATGGAACAAGGACCTATTCAGAAAATGTTGGTTTGTAGATATGCCGTCACAATGGAACTCATCTAAATGACAGCATGGCTTAAGTGTGGGATTTTTACTCCTAGGTCAGGAAATTCTGAGGCAGAAACCAAAGCCTGTCTTAACTCTTGAGATGTGGCCAGAATCCAGATTGCTTTTCTACTGTGCTGGCTTTCTGAGACATGTGGATTTTGGAAGATAAGAACAGAATAGCGTATTAGCTCTAACTTGAGGCACTTGTCAGATTGACAAAAGGAGTGGAGGCTTCATACAGGTCTCCATTTTCCCTGATGCAGTTTCAGGTTGAGAAGGGTATAATGTTCATATTTTAAATCCTGATGTGAAAATGGGATACGGGATGAAAGGTGTGTGAGGTAGAGAAACACAATCTGTTTCCTTCCATTTCTTAAATAGATAGAAGATCTAAAGGGATTCTTGAGAACCACTTCACGCTCGCATGGAAGTGATTTGTATTTTGTTTTATTTCCCATTTCATATTGTGTTCTAAAAAATCTGCATTGTGCATTATTACTTAAAGTTAGAGCTCCTTTAAGACATACCTGCTTCTGTTGTAAAAGTACTAAGGTTCACAATTTTGTAAAAGGAATCCCGGAAAATGGAACCTCTTAAGCTGATTGTGTCTTTCTCACTAATTCCCATCAAGGACACAAAAGCCACTGTTGAAGTGATCTTTCTGATCATTAGTGCAGGCATCCAGGAAGTCCTTTTGGTTATCTAATCTAAGTCACTCTAACTACTTTTGCACCTTGTTTGCATTTTGATAGCTAAGTGAATGCATTTCCACATTAGGAATAGCAGTAGTGAACTTTACTTGTTTTGAAATATGCTGAAAGTCAGCCGACAGGGCAGCAGACTAACATGTTGTCATCATCCATTCATACCTGCAGTAGTATTGTATGACTACTTATGTGTGTGTGAGGGTGTGTGTGAAGGAACAAAATCAAGGTGCTCATATGGAATTACTCTGTTCATAATAAGCTCAGCAGAGAATATGTAAAGCCACATGGATGAATTCGTTCATCATATTTTTGTTGAGAAATAACGTCTTAAAAGGTCATGGAATTGGAGGATTACATAAATCAACAAGTTCAATAGATTGTATCATTGTGGTCTCATTCAAACATCTCCCAATTTTGTACATATTACATTTATCAAAATAGTTTTATTAGGACAAAAGGTGAATAGTTATGATATGCATTAACAAATTCAAATTTAATCATGACAAGAGATAGTTTTGCAGGTGAAATATTCACTACTGCTATGAAAAGTGATAGGAGATAAATCAATCTCATTGCAACCACTCTAGAGAAGTAATCATAGTAGCCCAGGATGACATTGACATCTGTGTCAATTATTCCGGCAACTGCACAATCAATATTTATGGGCTTCATCAAGTCAGAGATAGCAGCTGGATTCAACTGTGTGCCCGAGTGGAGGGCAATGCACAGGTGGCACGGGTGAAGTCAAAGAGAGGTGACAACCTCCTCCCAGATCGCTGAACTCACCATTCTAGAGACCTCAGCTTCATTCTTTGTGTCTGACCGAGTGTCAAAGATTCATGGTTGGACAAAATTATCAGAATTTCTCACTTTCTAAAGATTTTTGTTCACAAAATTATAGGCAGTTTGCATTTGGTCTTTTCATAAAGGAAATATAAAAGAAGTATAAAACATGGTTCTGTCTTTGAGAGATTTTCAATCTTTTTAATGGGACTAGATAAATAGAAGATGTAATTGTAATCAGAATTTCTGTATCATCAATTTATTAGATAAGTCAATTCTAGACCATTGTAAGATAAAAGGGTTAGATTGCATTATCTTCAAGTTCAATTGAATTTACCAATTATCTGTTCTATTAACCTTCAAGTGAATATAGCAGAGAAAATAAGGGTCAAAAAAATTCCAAGAGAGGAAAAGGGAATTTGATGTGGTGAGTGAAATCTTGTATCAGCAAGCATTTGGCTGGCATAAAAGCCGCAGTAACAATTAGCTGAATAGAGAGATGGGGAGAAGTGAGCTTGTTCTGGGGAAAAATGGAGAGAAAAAGGAAAACAAACAGAGGTGCACATGAGCTTGAAATAACATCTAATAGTAAGGAGATGGCTCATAGGTTGGAAAAGTTTGAGTTTGTGTAGAAAGAATCAGAGTAGTTTATGTAAACAATGGGTGCTGTGATAGCAGGGCTGGATTGGAAGCCTTGGACGTTTTCAGTCAAGAATCCATTCCTGTCAGCAACGGAGGAAAGACATGCGTGGGAACATTTATCTGGACAGTGGCAGCAAGACTGAGGTTGTAGCCAGTGAGTCAGTCATATATGTAGATATGACCTGGACCATAGAGTTTGGCCAAAAGAAATATAATCTGATGCCAAGAGACTTTAAAATTAGGAGTTTCAAAACAAACAAAAATAGAATTTCAATCTTTTGAAATTGTGAAGACCTACTAGAACACAGCACAATTATCAGGAATTGATATGTTCATCTCTCAACAGGGCCTTCCATCCTTAGACTGTTACAGCTGAGGATGGGCCTGCTCCCAACAATCTGCCTGTAATTGGAGATAATTTTGTCTGAAACTTGATTCCATGTAGGGCCCTTTCGAAAATTCCTACCAATGTTCATATTCAGAAGGCCTTTAGTTAGAATGAATGTGTAACAGGAGAGTCTATGTAAGGTTTGTTTTTAAAAAAATCTTTTTAATTATGTAAAGGAAAAAGATTTCATGTATTTCATATATATTATTATTTTTTTTTTTTACAGGCAGAGTGGACAGTGAGAGAGAGACAGACAGAAAGGTCTCTCATTGGTTCATCCCCCAATGGCTGCTGCAGCCAGTGTGCTGCGGCCAGTGCACCACGCTGATCCAAAGCCAGGAGCCAGGTGCTTCCTCCTGGTCTCCCATGGGGTGCAGGGCCCAAGCACCTGGGCCATCCTCCACTGCACTCCCTGGCCACAGCAGAGAGCTGGCCTGGAAGAGGGGCAACCGGGACAGAATCCAGTGCCCCGACCGGGACTAGAACCCGGTGTGCCGGCACCACAAGGCGGAGGATTAGCCAAGTGAGCCGCAGCACCGACCCATATATATTATTTAAAAAAAAAAAAAAAACATTTGAAAGAGCTACAGGGAGAGAAAGAGAGAGAGAGCAATCTTTCATCTGCTGGTTCATTCTCTAGATGGCCATAATGGCCAGGCGTGAACCAGATGGAATCCAGGAGCTTCTTCCATGTCTCCTAGTCTCCTACAAGGGTGCAGGGTCAAGCATTTGGGCCATCGTTTACTGCTTTCCTGTTTATATTAACAGGGGATTTGTTAGGGAATGGAGCCACCAGGACTCAAACTGGTGCCCAAACAGGATGCTGGCATCACATGCAACTGCTTTACCCAATAGGCCACAACACTAGAACCTATATACATGATTTTAAGCACATAATTTTACTTCCCACCCTTGGTCCCTTCCACCTCCCTCATCCTTTATTTCTTTATTTTTTCTTTTTAATATTTTTAATATTTGCATTAAAATATTTCAAATTTACTTTTTTTTTGACAGGCAGAGTGGACAGTGAGAGAGAGACAAAGAGAAAGGTCATCCTTTTCCATTGGTTTACACCCCAATGGCTGCTGCGGCTGGCACGCTGTGGCCAGCGCACCACGCTCATCCGAAGTCAGGAGCCAGGTGCTTCCTCCTGGTCTCCCATCAAGGCCCAAGCACTTGGGCCATCCTCCACTGAACTCCCGGGCCATAGCAGAGAGCTGGACTGGAAGAGGAGCAACCGGGACAGAATCCGGCTCCCCAACCGGGACTAGAACCCAGTGTGCCAGCGCCACAGGTGGAGGATTAGCCTAGTGAGTCACGGCGCCAGCCTCAAATTTACTTTATAATCACAGACTTAATTGTCCACTCAATAAAGAATTCAACAAATAGAATGTAGAAAGACCCCTGTTCTTCAGGAGTTTAGACAGGATCTATAAATAATAGCCAAATTTCACAATGTCAATTTCACTTATATACATTACTTTCTTGTATATGTTTATAGCAGCTCAATTCACAGTAGCTAAGATATGAAATAAAACCAGATGTTTATTAACTGTTGACTGAATAATAAAGAAGTGGTATATATACATGATGGAATACTACATAGCCATTAAAATAACTAAACCTTTGTTTTTTGCAAGAAAATGGATGCAACTGGACGCCATTATGCTTAGTGAAATAAGCCACATCCCCAAAAAAACAAGTAAAATATGTTTTTCTGATTTGTGGAAACTAATCTATAGATTACAAATATATTATATGTTATAAGTTTTGTTTGGAAACACCGTTTCTATTGTGCTGGGGTGAAAGAATATAGGAAGTAAAGGGAGCCATGTCTCACAAATGAAGCTGAAATGTGTTCACTTCATATAGCAACAATAGATAATATGTTTGAAAGTCTTCAAATGACAGAATCTATTTGCATAATTTTAGCATTATAATTATATGACATTGAAAATATTGGGCTTCTTGAACTCCTCATTTCTAGCTTGCTAAAAATTTTTCATAGACTTCGATTGACCCAGAATAGAAATAAATATAAACCCAAAGGACATTGTCCCTCCAAAATATTCAACTAATTTTAAGTACATAGGTTTCTTGTCTAGCATATGGCAAGGAATTTTTAAACTATGATATCTGTGCTAAATAACTTATATTGAACAATTTGATGAAAAGACAAGTTATAGTAACCTATTCTTTGTGGGTCGGTCAAGTATTCACTCTTTTATAGATTATGATTCTCACAGTAGGTTTGTCAAACTGAGAATAAAGTTGCCTGTTGGAAAACAGTCTGAGAAATATTTTATAAATGAGATTATGTGTATTCAGGCCATTACCAAGGCTATCTGAGGAACTTCATTTTTGACGAGGAAGAACAGCTAACAGTAACTAAATTTAGACCAGATAATCAATGGTTTCCCCAAGATCCAACTAGATATTAATGTATGTACATAGCTGTATGACCCAGGTATTTTCCAAAAGAGAGGAAAATAATATGTAGCTCTTGACAAATCATATGCTATTTAGTTTAGGTATATTGTATTTTGTTTGCTTTAATTCTTAAGTGAATTATGAGTTCCATGAAATCGAAAACTAGAACATAGTACTGAAACTGAGTAAATATGCTTCAATTGACTGTCCAAAGTAGTAAAGCAGAAAACAACAGCAGAAAATGGAGATAAGTAAAGCAGTATTAAAATTACATTGCTTCTTCTCTTTGTTTCCAATAAATTTCATATTTGCAGTAAATTTATGCAGACAAAACAAGCATACAATTGTTTAACCAGACGTTCACAGCATGAGAGTCCAAGGCTAGTGGCAGGAATTGGTTTGAGTTTATTTTCTGAGTTGTCTTGGATGTGCTCCTTCCGGTTATGTCCTCTCCTCTGCCTCATGTATCATGTCTTATTTCAACTCCTCTGACAGCATGTCAAGCATTAGCGGCAGAATAATCTGTACTCACAGTGGGAGAGAGAGGGAGACCAAATACACACTGAAAAGAGAACAAGAAGTTTCCAGCGGTTGATCCATTTATCTCCCCTGCAAAGGAGTAGATCTGCTAAGCAGATGGAGACATGCTCGTGGATCAATAGAGAGATTTTAAATATATGGCTATCCTGTGAAAATTTATATCTTGACTGAGGATATGTTTTGATTGTATAAGTAATATTCTCATAAAATTTTTGGAGTGGCACACGAGGAATGAAGGAAACTGTAATATAAAAAGCACATGTTAAATCCTTGCTTGTGATTGAGCCATTCTGCTGCGTTATAAAGACATTGATTTTCATTCTGTCCTGAACTTTTATAGTAGCTGAGCTCTATATATCTTGAGAATTCCTATGAGCATAAAGTAAAACTAAAATTAGTGCAATAGTTTAGGTTAGGAGGAAATCAACATACTCTCGTTGTTGGATAAATATCCTTGGTTCAACAAATTTGTCGAGATATATCCACTGAGCGTATCACTTTCCTTACCAAAATATGATGCATACCTTTATTTGTTTGATTTTTTTTCTTAACCTCAGAGCCTTTAGAACAGCCTTGGAAGATAAATTCTACTAGACTTATGTTTTTAATAAACTGCCTTAAATTCTAACATTTCTTCCACATATTTATTCCCCCAGTTCATTTTGAGTCTATTTGTTATGAGAGAAGAATCAGAAAGAGAGCTTAAAATGAACTTTCTTCTCATGTTTCTGATCTTAAAAATAGGAGAAATGGTTTCTGAATTATCAAATATTCCACTGAGAACTCAGCAGGTGATTCCAAATTAAATTCACAACCTTACAAGATCACATTTTCCTTAGAAAATCCCAGGGTATAGCTTTTCCAACTGGATTCAAACCAAGCCTCTTTATGATAAAAGATAAATCATTGAGCTGTGAAATCAATAATGATGATCTCAATTACAATTTAATAGTTAACTGTAAGGAAATGAAGTGTTAATGTATATTTTAATAGAGATTAAAGTTGTATACAATAGAAGAATATTTCTTATGCCTTTGAATTCTATAAGGATACTTCAAAGAGCCTGTGGGAAAATGAAGTGAAAAGCTCACATTTATTTTGTTGCAAATCTTTTTGAAATTCACACAGAGTTTCTCATCATATGTGTTTCCATGAACTTTTTGAAAGTGTGCGTGTGTGTCTGTGTGTGTCTGTGTGTATGTCTGTGTGTGTGTGTTCTGCGAGTACTCATATAAGGAAACTATGAAAAACTCATGGACAAATAGACTCAAAAGATAAAAGTAAAAAATATAAGCTTAGTTTTCAAATACGCTCTATAAAGTTCAAGGCATATTTGTAAGCTGTGGTGTCAGTCATTTAGTACATCCTGAAAGAACTGAGGGAACTGGGAACTAAATTATGTCAATTCAGTCTTTTCTGAGTTAGTAACTGAGCAGAAATGAACGGCTTAAAATACTTGGTTTAATGAGAAGGCATTAGCGTGATGCATAATATTTTTTCGTTTTTTAACTTTTAAAAATTTATATGAAGGGAACAGATTTCATTTATTTCATGTATATGGTTTTAAGAATGTAAATATTTCCTGCTCTATTCTCTGTTCCTCCCTTATTCTCATCCATCCTCCTCCCTCTTTTCTTATTTTCTTTTAATTTTCACAATTACATATTTTCTATTTATTTTATAATCACAAGCTTAGCTCTTCATCAAATAAAGAATTCAACAAATATTAAGTAGAAAATCCACTGTTCCTCATATATACATATATATATATATATATATATATATATATATATATATATGTGTGTGTGTGTGTGTTTGTGTGTGTGTGTGTGTGTATGTATTAATTTTGGACAAACATGTAATTGTAAACTTTCATGGGGCACAGTATAATATTCCACCTCGTGAATACAGTATAAAGTGTTCCAATATGGCCTCCCCAATTCCCACTATTCCTCCATATTTGGAGCCTACCAAAGCCCCTTCTGTGAGTGCAGTCTCCACTGAGGTGTGGAGCACTAGATTAGTTGCTTCTAACTGTGTTTTAGTGCCCGTTATTAAGCCCTTTTTTATCCCATCCTCTGTCCTTCCCTGACTCTCTTAGTCACTAGTCTAGATCCAGATGCACATTTTTATAATTCTCCCTATCAAAGAAAATGTATTTGTCTGTGTCTGGCTTACCTTGCTTAGCCTAGTAGTCTCAAATTCCATCCATTTTCCTGCAAATGTTAAGACTTCAGTCTTTTATAGGACTGAAAAATACTCCATTGTGTATAAATATTTTCATTATCCATTCATTCCACAATGGGAACTTAAGATAATTCATATCCTGGCCATTATTACTAGCACGAAAGTGAACATGGCAGTGCAAATTTCTCTTAGAGATTCTGATTTCATTATTTGGATATTTATATATCTCCAGAAATGGGGTAGCTGGGTTACATGATAGATTTATTTTTAATTTTGGAGGAAACCCCATACTATCCTTTATAATGGATATACCTCTTTGCATTCTAAACAGTAGTTTCACTTTCATCCACATGTTTGTCAGAATTTGTTACTTTTTTTTTTGATAATAGCCACTCCAACTGAGAGGTGATACATCATTGTTACTTTGATTTGCATTTTCCTGATCATGATATTGAGTATTTTTTCATAAAGATCTTTTCAAAATTAGGAAATGAAAAAAAGTCAGAAAGAATCAAATAATCAGGAATATAAGATGACTATCTCATAATTTTCCACAGAAACTCTTGCAAAATTGCCCTTGATTGACAAGACTAAGCAGGGATATTGTAGGAGTAGAGAGGGATCCCCAGGCAAAGTCTTCCTAGGTGTATTTCTCCCGAAGCTCTGGGTAACTTTTTCCAAATTGTTATCATGATAAGAAGATGTTATCATCCCTTTACTGTCCAGAAAATCAACAAATGAAAATGCATTGAGAATACAAAAAAAAAAAAAAAAAAAGCAGACAAAAAAACAACAACGCTGTTGCTGTGCTTCTGATCTGGACTGGTCCATTTTGGCTTCTAATAGTCCACTTCCATCTGCTGGCCGACATTGCTTTGATTGTGCATTGTCTTCCATTCTTTATTGCAAAGCTATGTTTCATCTCCTCTTAAAATTCTTCAAAGGGATGCTTTAGGGTCCTAATCTCATTTATAGAAACTTACTCTGTTCTTGTCTGCAGCGGGTTGGGGGACAACATTTTTTTTTTTTGCACTTATCACACAGGAATTCTGCTCCATTTTAGTTTTTCAGTCAGATTTGTAGAAGGAGGAGCCTGAAGTTGGTGGAGAGGTTTTGATGCCAGTTAATATCCTGTGACCCAGAGTGGAATGCCTGGCTTCGATTCCAGGCTCCATTTCTGACTCCAGCTTCCTGCCACTGTGGATCCTGGTGAGGCAGCAGCGATGGCTCAAGCGATTGGATTCCTGCCATCTATGTTTGAGACCTGGATTGAGATCCTGGCTTCTTGCTTGGACACTGGCCATTGTGGGCTTTGGTAGAGAAAGGTAACAGAAATATTCTCTCTGTCTCTCTCCCTCTCTGAAGTAAATGAAAGAATGAGTACCTTTTTAAAAGAGCGGTGAAAGTTGAATTAGTTGCATTGCTCTTGGTGTTGGCTGTTGTTTCTCTTGTTAATTTTTGGTCCCCTTTGCTTATGTCTTGAAGAAGATTCACTTTTTATTCACAAATCTATATGGAAGGTCTGCCTCTACATGTTTCATATTCAACATTATCTTGTTCCTTTTTCAACTGTCTTACCCAGTTTTATACTGTTGAGTTTATTGAGGTATTTTCCCCATAAACTTTGTGAAAAGCATCAACATCTTAACCATCCTTCTTTCCAGGCTTCATCGTAAATTGGTGTTCATGCTTTGACTTTGGCAGAGTTCATGATTCTCTGGCAGAGACTCTTTAGATGAATGTCTTAGCCTTATTTGTGCCTCAGATAGATCTTGCTCAGACATGTTATGACAAGTTATTATTAGTTTTTTTGGTATGGAAATTGAAATCTATGCATAGTTTTTTCATAATACCACTTTTCCATGATCTTTGGGGTGTGTGTGTGTGTGTGTGTGTGTGTGAGTATGTGCATGTGTGTGTATATATGCATGCAGTAAAATATGCCCATGTGTATATAGTATCGTAGTTTCCCCTCATCCACAGAGGATGCACTCAAGTATCCTCAATGGATCCTGGAGTGCATCCTCTGTAGATGGGGACAATTGTTACTCCACTGTGGTTCTTGCAGCATATTACCTGTGGACAAAGATAAACACAGATATTACCAAACCCTGCATACCTCTCCGGTAATTATTACTTCGTTCCATCTTAACAAAGCTCTTATCTCACAATATGGCCATTTCTTTTTGCAGTATGAAGCATAACAGCATAAGTAGAACAAATTTCTTCTTCCTTACCCACAATTTCAGATACATTTGTTTTTACTATGGATCTTAACAACTTTAGCCTATGCTTTTTTTTCCCCTCTCCTCATTAAGTTGAGAACTTTCTCTTTTTCCCTTAAGGAAGTACTTTACGCCTTCTCTTTGGTGTATCTGAATTGTTAGAGTATTAGCATTACTTCTTTTGTACCTTGGGGTCATTATTATTTAAAACTGGAATTACTTGAGTGTAGGGACTGTGATACTGCAAGAGTTAATGTGATAACTGCTGAAATTAGTCAGTATCTAACAGAAAGGTAGCACATAGGAGAGTATTTTAGAAAATCCATATACATGTATATTATTTTTAATTCTATTTGTCTTTTTTAATTTATTTTTTATTTAGTAAATATAAATTTCCAAAGTACAGTTTATGAAAAAAAAAAAAAAACAAAGTACAGTTTATGGATTACAATGCCCCCCCCCATAATTTCCCTCCCACTCACACCCCTCCCATCTCCCACTCCCTCTCCCATTCCATTCACATCAAGATTCATTTCCAATTATCTTTATGTACAGAAGATCGATTTAGTATATATTAAGTAAAGATTTCAACAGTTTGCACCCACACAGAAACACAAAGTGTAAAATACTGTTTGAGTACTAGTTATAGCATTACTTCACATTAGACAACACATTAAGGACAGATCCCACATGAGAAGTAAGTACACAGTGACTCCTGTTGTTAATTTAACAATTTGACACTCTTGTTTATGGCATCAGTAATCTCCCTAGGCTCTAGTCATGAGTTGCCAAGGCTATGGAAGCCTTTTGAGTTCGCCAACTTTGATCTTATCTCAACAGGGTCATAGTCAAAGTGGAAGTTCTCTCCTCCCTTCAGAGAAAGGTACCTCCTTCTTTGATGGCCCCATTCTTTCCACTGGGATCTCACTCACAGAGATCTTTCATTTAGGTCTTCAGTTTTTTCCAGAGTGTCTTGGCTTTCCATGCCTAAAATATTCTCATGGGCTCTTGAGCCAGATCTGAATGCCTTAAGGACTGATTCTGAGGCCAGAGTGCTATTTAGGACATCTGCCATTCTATGAGTCTGCTGTGTCTCCCACTTCCCATGATGGATCATTCTCTCCTTTTTGATTCTATCAGTTAGTATTAGCAGACACTAGTCTTGTTTGTGTGAACCCTTTGACTCTTAGACCTATCAGCGTGATCAATTGTGAACTGAAATTGATCACTTGGACTAGTGAGATGGCATTGGTACATGCCACCTTGATGGGATTGTATTGGAATCCCCTGGTATAATTCTATTTTTCATAAACTTTTTGAAATACTGTTGTATGGTGTGCAGATACTGGACAAAAGGATGATTCACATTCTGATGGGATGGAGTGATCACATTACACAGAATGAAAAGCCATGTGAAAACTATTAATTGTTTATTTTTTAAACTTTTCAATGAATATTTTTTTTACTTTGGTTGACTGCAGATAATGGAAATTAAAAATAAAATTGTGGCAAAGGGAGGGTTACTGAGTGTGTTCTTATACATTCAAAGTATGAGAAGATGTAAATGTATAACTTGATTGGCTAAATAATTCATTTGTGAAATCAATGTGCTGAATGAATTTTCAGAGGTCTTTATAAGAATATTGCTCCTAAATCTGTATATGAAATACACAAAATTTATTCATCTTATATAAAAAATAAATACACCTGCCAAAAGAATTCAAACCATACATTTATTAGAGAATGTATATGTAGTACACTGTAGGTAATATAAATTAAATTGCATATAATTCATGTCTTAATTATTCTATCATATAAAGGCCATAAATATCAGAAATATTTTACTGACTATGCTAGCTCTGACACCTCCATAAAGGTATAAATTATTATAACAGAATACAGCACAAAAGAATTTCAATTAATACAGGAAAATATGAATATATTTAAATAATGGATTGCCACCTGGCACAGTCCTCTTGGCTCATAACACATTGCGTCAGAGATCCTATCCAAGTTTAATAAATCTTTCTATTCTATGCTCCTATGAGGAATTTATTCCATTTCATACCACTATGACTGTGAACTTTAACCTCATACACATAAGTAATTGGTCATCAGCCAGTATTTATTTCATCTGATTGCAGAGATAAGTCTTTCCAAATGACCATAGGAATAGAGATTTCACAGGGTTTTCCAAATATAAATACTCTTCAATTTACAATGAATGTCTTGATGAGCCTATCATCAATTGAAAATACTACATTTGGAAAATGCAGTGAATATACCTGCCCTATTGAAGATCATAGCTTAACAACACGGCACACTGTAAAGTCTGTGTTGCTCTGGTTTACTGGGAGCCTGGCTCACATGCTGTTGCCCAGCATTGCAGGGAACATCAAAGCACAAATCACCAGAATGAGAGAAGGTCAACATGGTTTCTACTTTAACACCATAAGAAGGTATGTGAAAATTATATGTTGAACCATCACAAGTCAGAGGCTGTAATTAAAATCACAGGTACAATGCACAGTCACACACACAGAGATATCTGGGATTTCAACCTTATGCATACATTGAGGGATGTCTTGATTTAATGGATAAAATGAATTGATTAACATTCTAAGTTGCTTAGCGCTACTAATTTTTGATGGAATGAGGAAAGGAGTATCTCATTTGTCAAAATCATTGTGCAAAACTCATTCTTGATGCCTTTTAGTTACAGCAGCTTTTGGATAACACCACATAGAGCTCTTAATTTCTCTAATTTTTATACATATACTTTGGAATATGTTACTACGTGACAGTACTAAGTCATAGCATTTTCAAATATTTAACCATATGACAGTGGTAAAAATTAAATTTCCTACTTTTAACTTTTCATATTTTGGTTTTTTAGATTTATCTTCTAATATGCATTATTTTATGTGATTAATTTCTGTTACAAAATATATCATTGAACTTAATTCATGAATATGAAATTGCAATCTAATACTTATAGACTTAGTAATATAATATCAGCACTTTTAGAAAGAATTATGAGCTGGCTGGCAAGAATGAAAATTTCTGTCCTGTTTTAATTATTAAAGTTACAGTTTTGTAAGTAGCAGAAATATTTCTGAAAAAATGATCTAAGAAAATGAAAAATTATTGATGGGTACCCTGGAATGTTGGTCCATTCTTCTTACGTTTCTTACCTGTAAAAATGTCCTTAAAAATTTCATAAGGGCTTTTAACGTTTTTTCCTAATCAATTTCATTGTTTCTTACAAAAAGTGGTCTTTTTTTTTTTTTTGGTATTATGACGTTCTGATTGTGTAGGCATAATGCTTCCACTCCCAAGTAAATACAGATCTATATGTGTGTGTGTGTGTGTGTGTATTCTTTGTTTTATGCCATATTTTTTCAAGAATAATTTAATATATTTATGTTTTTGTATAGAACTTTGGTTCTTTTAAATTACCTTATCCAATTCTATCCTACCTTACAGGGTTTTTAAATTATGTGGTATATAATATACTGACTAGGTATAGCCTCTGCTGTCTGGCAAATTTACATAAAAAGTTACTCTTCTTAAGATTCAAAGTCTCAACAGTATTCATTAAATTTCAAAATAATAGAACCTTTCTAACGTGATCCTTGTGCAACATCTCTTTTTCTCTTTTTCTGAATCTGATAAGGGTAAAGTGTATTTAGAAACCATTACATTTTATAAGTTCATAATTGAGAAGTTGATTTCATTTTTTGAAAATAAACATACTAATTTGTAAGTTACTATTCAGCAGATGTGGAAAGGTCATAATTCAACAACATCTCCCACATTGCGATTCTCAGTGTTTTCTCAGAGAGCTGCTGCTTATCTGTGTGATGTTAAATGTGCCTTGTCTACAGCGTATGTATGCTGAAGGTTGTATTTTTGAGCACTTACATCCATAGATTCCTGCCACATGATTGCATTTTACAGTATAATATGAACATATTCATAATGATTTCATTTGAATCTATTCACAGTTTACTTGTGTGCTCAACAAAAAAGCTATAATTTCTATATCAATTATATGGTATTCTCAAATCACCATTGATTATTATGGTCAATTGTTGAAAGATGTTCCTCACTCTCAATATCAATTTCCACATTCTGGAATCCAACGATGATGTTAGATATGTAGCTAGCAATCCACACTATTATTACTACAGACATTATCTTATTTAAGCTACACTAAAACCGAGCGTATAGTTATTACTACCTCTACTTTATAAGTGAGGAATCTGAAAATGACAGCATATGCCTGAGATTTCTTAGTTACCATAATAAAAATATATTATGTGTTTACCATCCATTGTTATCTTCATCAATGTTTAATAGCTGAAGTGAACAGAAATTTTACGTATAGACCAGGATATACAGAATTTAAGGATATTGCTCTACTGTTATTGATTTTAATTTCAGAGAGGACAAAAAAGATAGTTTTACTCAACACGACCTTCATGGGTATAATTGATAGATATTTTCACAAGAAGATATGGGCTTTGGACTACATGTAAAATCATTTTTGACAGGCAATACTGTGTCCTCACTATGAATACTCAACCCAGCACTATCCCTCGGTCATCCTGGAAGGCTTGTGTCTTATATGGATGATGAAATCAATGCTTTTCTACTTTAAGGCTGAGTTTCTCTACAGAACCTGAAGAAGAGCAAGCAGGCGTCCATTTTGATGGACTAATAAACAATAACTTTAGATGGTCTCAGAATCTGTTTCAATACCGAAATGTGTTTTTTTATTTCCATTTTACACAAAGGGAAGGAGATGCAGAGACAGATGGAGCATTGCCTGCCAGGCCTACCTTGTATCCCCATCATTTTATTCTCTCACAAAAACCAGCAGAAAGGGGCACTTGGGAATTTTCTCCCCTGACCCAGATAGTCTTTTGATTAAAAGCAGATGGCTATTATTTTTTATTTTCCAGATGGAAACATGAACACCAAAGGAGTGTTTATGTGGAAACTGGGTCCCCCGGCCCCTTCCACAGTGGTCTTTTCACTTCTGAAACCTTAGATACATGACGATTATAGACTAACATATTCTCTATTTGCTTGCCTAATCTACATGCCTGGGTTCCTTTGAAGATTTTCAATGTTCCATTTAGAAGCACACCAAAAAGCACAGAAGTATTAAAGAAAAAAACACTAAAAGGAACACATTTTATTTTTTACAGTCAACTTCTTTCCCTACTACTTATCAGTGATGGTCAGTAAAGGAATTTCCCACAATCCTTCCCCATTTCCCTGCACAACCTGAGTTGGCACATATGAAGCATGCCTTAATGTTCTTCAGTCACTGGGGCACGCCCGTGGTAGGGCATTCTTGATAATGTCCTGATTGGTAGCCCTTCTGGGACTGCTTGTGGCAGAAGAGTATGTTCCCCTCAGAGAATATTATCTCCAGGAAAGATAAGTGCTGCTGGTCGTTAATGCAAGACTTATATTTTATCAAAGCTTAGTTTAAATATTACTTCCTCAAAGAGGTCCTTTTCTGATTGCCCCAAAAGTTCTTCAGTATATTATTTTTTGCTGGGCAAACTCATGCCGTGTATTCCAGAAACTCAGAGTCTATTCCAGCAGAAGATGGTATCATCATGCTCCCACTCCTCTGCCTCCTTTAGGATCACAGTACCTTGCATTTGACTTACAAGTCTTTTTCCATGCACAGATTTGGTATCTCCTTATTTATTAGTTGATGCCTATGTCTTCCATAACACTTAATGCCTTGTGTATCACAAAATGCATGTTAATAAACAAATCAGAGTTGCCCATCAGGGCATCATCTCCTTCCTTGGTCTCCTGTTCCTCTTCTTTTTGATGGTTCCTCTATATGTACAATAAATCCTAAATTCTCAAAGTAGTTCTTAAGCCATTTCATAACTATCCCTTAACCTGCCACCAGTTTTACTTTCACTGTCACTTATGTAGTCTATACTACAGCCTCACCTTCTAGTAGGATTTAAAGACATCTTCCACTTTGATGTTCTCACATTTAGTCTTTGTTGATGCCAATATTACTGAAAATGCCCACTGTGCCTTATGTTGGAATTGTTTGTGTATGTTTCTGTGGTTTCCTCTACAGCTTGTAAACTCCTGGGGAAAAGAAATTATTCTGTGATAGCTCTCTCAACATCTAACGGGTTCTACGCACGTAGTAGAGTGATATAACTGTGAGCTAAATTTTCAAAAAGAAAATGTTTTCACTCACATATTAAAATATTTGTTTTGCATGTATCACATGCCAACAATATGGTCCTGTAGAAAGAGAGTTTTATGTGGTGTGTTTCCTCCTCTAAACTTAGCATAAAAATTGGAACACATTGTTAGGGAAGAAATAAAAGCAGTATAATACAGACGCTAGACAGGGATGGCCAGTTCTACTTACATAGACAGAAAAGATTCCAAGAACAGAATAATCAAATCTCAAAGCATGAGTGGATGTATGATGCTTGCATATAAGGATACAGGTGCTTTCTAGACAAAAGAGCTGGTGACAGAATAAATACCTGCTAGTATACGAAGGATGCATGAGTTGGATCAGGCAATTTAGGCTGCAGAATAGCAAGAAGGTACAATCCCAGATATGTGTGTGTGTATAGATACTAATTAATGAACACAAACACACTGCATGGATTTCAAGTTTTTGCACCAAAATAAACTGATATTTAAATGCCATCTTCCAGGACATTTTTGAAGTACCTTTGTGTGTGTGTGCATGTGTGTGTGCGTAATTATGTATTAGCTACAACAGAAATATATGGGTATTTTAAAAATCGTTTCTTAGATAATAGAGACTAATTGTAAGATGCTGAGAGTGAATGGCTAAGGAATTTAATATTTAATTTTGGAGGCTTGTGGTGACATCATGTGGGGAATGGGGCAGATATGGAAACTAGTAAGTGGTAGAGCCTGAATTAATTTAGGCAGCAACAGAAAATTTTTAAAAGTCAAGGAGCACAAGATATGGAGACATATTTATTAAACAGAATCCACAGCACATTGTAACTGATAACAAGAAGGGGGTGATATCCAGTTTGACTCCCAGGTTTCATGGAAATGAAAGGAATGGATAAACACTCCTTTCCCTGAGATTAATGACGGTAGAAAAACAAGCAGATTAAAGTTTACTGATCATTTTACATCTGTAGAAGGATTCCAGTAGTTTCTGAAGATTTGGAAAGAGACTGTGACTGATATTACTGATCTTTGAGACAGCATAGTGTACTAATCTAACTATTGGAATTATTTGCAGTTACTAAAATGAAATAAGGAAATCATGGGGAGAGAAGAGAAAGAAGAGAGTATGAAGGGAAAAATAGAGAGTGGCAGGTCAGAATGAGTGCCCAACAACAGAAGAGAGAACAAGGCAAAGAGCAGAGGGAATAGGTAGGATAGAGGAGGAGAGAGCACTTGTGCTTTTTAGTGTTTAGGTATGGACTTATAAAAACAGATAAGATGGGGCTAGTGCTGTTGCTCAGCAGGCTAACACCCTGGTCTGAGGTGCCAGCATCCCATATGGGCACCGGTTATAGTCCTGGCTGCTCCTCTTCCAATCCAGCACTCTGCTATGGCCTGGGAAAGCAGTAGAAGATGGCCCAAGTCCTTGGGCCCTGCACCCACAAGGGAGACCTGGAAGAAGTGCTGGGCTCCTGGCTTCAGATTGGTGCAGCTTTGGCCGTTGTGGCCAATTGGGGTGTGAACCATCAGATGGAAGACCTCTCTCTCTGCCTCTCCTCTCTGTGTAACTCTGACTTTCAAATAAATAAATAAATCTTTAAAAAAACAGATAAGACATGCTCAGAAGGAAGAGGAATGTAGTGAATTTTCATTGTGGAAGACACAGGTGGAATTCAACATAAAATATCTGACATGAGTGATAATTAAAATTACTAAGATCAGATATGATGATATGAGTGGTTAAGTGAAGTTGAAGAACAAGAAAGACTGTATTGTGGTGAGAACAGTCACACAGTGTGTATGTGGCTGTGGCCTGGGAAGGGAGTATAAGAAATCCTGGAGGCGTGGGGGGTAGGCATTAGTCTCAACCTGAGTGGTTATTATGGATGAAGTCTTTCTTGCCCTTTCCAGTCTCTTCTTGAAGTCACCTACCTGTTCTACCAAACAATTGAATTGGCATGATTTACAATAAGCTATAATCAGAACTACTGGTCTATTAAAAGGATTATGTGGATATTACATATAAATTTGATGAAATTCAAAGATATTTATTTTCAAAATGTTTATATGATGTGGGTACTGGTATACGAAATATTGAAAGTGATAACACTCATCTTAACAATATGTTGAACATAAAAATAGTTAATAAAATCCTTGAGTATCACATATTAAAAAGAAATACAGGAAATGGGTATTTCTATATTTATAAAATGTATTTAAATTTTCATTTACAAAATAAAAATAATCTTTTCGTGTTTAGTTTAATATCTCAATATTTTTGAAATATTATGAATATTTTAATGTGATTATTGTTTTTTACCTTTACAGAAGTATTGTGGATGAAACAGAGCAGATATTTTTGACACCTGTCTCACATATAAATTAATTGTGGGCTTCCTAATAATAAGTGAAGTTTTCCTTTTTTCAAGATTAATTTATTTTTTTCAGAGTTAGAGTGAGAGGGAGAAACAGAGAGAAAGGACTTCCATTTGCTGGTTCATTCCCCAAATGGCTGCAATGGCCAGAGCTGTGCTGATCTGAAGCCAGGAGCTTTTGTGCGTCTTCCACAGGAGTGCAGAGGCCCAATAACCTGGGCCATCTTCTACTGCTTTCCCAGGCCATCGCAGAGAGCTGAATTGGAACAGGAGCAGCTGGGACTGGAACCAGTGCCCATATGGAGCCTCAGGCCGAGGATTAACCTACTGTGCCACAGCACCGGCCCCAATAAAGTTTTCTTAGAGCACTGATCTGGGTGCTTGAAGTAGGTATTGAAATACGGAATGGCAGAACTGACCAGTTAATGTAGGCAGTTCTCTTTCTTGACAGGTTAATGTTTCATTGTAACCAATTGTACTTACATTCTGGTGTAAACATCATCATGCAGTGAGTTATCATTGGTGAGTATCTACCAAGCGACTGAAGTCTGGGATACCCACGTTGTAATTCACTTTTTGTTGTGAAGAGCTAAGGGGTATGTTTAAGAAAAACACTAGGTTAAAATGTCTCACAGAAGATCTATCATGATTGACAGCTTGCAGTAGTAGTATACTGCTAGCTGCTTCTCAATTTTAGTAAGAGCATCTTGTCTGCAAAGATCACAGCTTAAAATACTCATATCCTTTTAGAATGAGTTAATGATTTGTATGTGTTAAACTACACAAAATTCAAGTGGAAGTGAAAAAATTTTTGAATTTCAAGCTACTCATAATTTTTGAAATAATGCAATTAACTTAAAATTTTTTAAAAAAGACAATATTTTCATCATGCCATAGCTTGTGGACCAATTGAATTACAAAATGGGTGTTCAGTCAACCTTTACCCTGGGAATTCTGCATTTCCGATCCAACAAATTAAAAATCATGCATTTTGTGGTCAGCCTATGATGGCTGAATCTGTTCCGAACAGATTCTGACTATGGATTGTTTTCATTATTCACTAATCAATGATGGTATAATTCTCATTTGCATACCTTTACATTGAATTAGATGTTATATGTAGTCCAAAGATGACTGGAAGTACAAGGATGTTTGTGGTTGTGTGTAAACATTAAGTCATCAGATAAGGGACCCGAGCGTCATCAGGTTTTGGTATTTGTGGAGGAGGCCACCCTGTGATCCATTCCCTGAGGATACCAAGGACACTCTACCACCCAATGTTAGCAGTTCAGCCATTACATTGTCCATCCTTGGTCTGAATTAGTCTTCCTTAAGAATCCAGAGTACTTCTAGGTCTTGAGGAATGAAGACCATGTAAAGTGAGAATAGCCTGTGTATTATCCTACTCTCAGGATTAGAAAGATCTGCAGTCCCTGGGACATGATCTAACATCACTATCAAGTTCCAAACTCTGAAATAGCTCTAAGAGAAAGTCAAACAAATTTTAGAAATATATGACTAGATTTGTTTAAATGGATGAAAAGGATTGCTGTTTTATTATGCACTTTCACCAAATATTATTTTGGTAGTTTTTTATGTGCACATTAACCATAGGTCAGATAATTATTCAAAGCATCTATTTATATCTCATAAATCATTTGTCCATGCCATTAGAGTATGTTCAATGATATTTGCTTGGTTTTTAGAAAAATAAAAGCTGACTGGAACAGTGCAATATTAAAAAGTAAGAATTATAAAATTATGTAATCAAATATTTTAAAACACAAAAATCACAAAATTTAAAATTTGCTCAAATATTAAACATTCCATAAGTATATGTGTAATGAATAAATATGACCAAACTGCTCTGTAAAAGCTGAGCTTTTAATAGAGATTTTATTCTACTCCCTTTAATTTTTCAAAATATTACATGATACAAAAATCATATGCACAATTTAGACTCATAGCCATTTTTAGAAACTATAATTTTTGATTCAAAAGAAATCTGCAATCTTGCAAAATGAGATCAGTTTAACAGAGTGTTTCCAAAGTAATTGTAGCTGCTTTTCTTGCCTTTCTTCTTAAACAAGGGGCTTGTGATGGTATCTCTTAATATTCCATGCATAAAGAGAAAAAAAGCAGGACCTCTGAATATAGGCAGTCATGTTGTATTGAAAGCATTTTATCTGGAAGAAAGAAGAAAACAGGTCCTTATTGTAGCTCTCTGTCTAGCTAGCTTATTACCACTGCAGAAGAGAAATGACCAGCAATATTTTTTTTTTGACAAATCATGTGATTCTCCTGAATTTAAGGTTTTTCTTCTAGACCTGGTATGCTCAAAGGTCATTTTACTGGCTCGGTTTATGATTTGATTTTTTCCCCTTTCCAGATTAAAACTTAAGTCTATGTAACATCAGATCTAGTAGTCTGTGTTTACTTTTTGACAGTCACCAAAAATGAGAAAGCTCTTTACCAACCACAGTTATCCATTAATATCCTGAGCAGTATTCAAAATAGATCTCTGGATTTTTGTATTTACTTTTAGAATAAAGTGAAGTATGAGATAATACTTCAGTAGAGCATACTCATTGTCTTGCTATTGCATTCTTCTTGTATTATTGCTATTATAAATAATTTTTAGAGAGTTGAGTCTCTGAAGATTTGGCTCTTCAAGGTTTTACAAATTCCATGAGTATCCAACAGTTGCTTAGGGCATCTGTTTCTTTGGTTAAGGAGTCAAGTAGTGTAAATGGCTGGATGAAAACTGGCCAGATGGAGATCTTTCTTCGAATGTACCCAACATTGGAAAATACTCAGGTTGTCCTGAATGATTCACAGCCAGATACTATACTCATGTACGTCATAATAGCCTTTTGGTCTATGAAGGACTACATATTCTTCAGTGGTCCCAAAGGATTATAATAGAGCTGAAAATTTTCTATCCCCTGGTGATATCATAGACATCATGATGTCATACTGCAATCCACTACTAACTTATTTGTGATGATGGTGATATAAATAACCCTATGACATTGCCAGTCACATAAAGTATTACACACTCAGTTATATACAGCACATAATACTTGATAATGATAATAAGTGAATGACTATGTTACTGATTTTCATGTTTATTGCATTTTTTGTTATTTTAGGCTACATGTCTATTTATAAAATATTTACTATAAAATAGTAAGTAGTGTTGGGCAGCAGCTGCCTCATGCATCTAGTGTTATCGTATCTCTTGACTGATGCAAAGGCCACACTGAGTGACTGACCTACACAATCTACGTTTGTGTAAGTGCACTCAGTGATGTTTGTACAACGATGGAATCACCTAACACTGCAGATCTCAGAATGAATTACTGTGTTTACATGATGCCTAGTTGTATAACCTTAAAGTTGCCTCTAAAATTGAGAACCTTATGTCTGATGTCTCATTGTTAATCACATTGTGCATATTCAGCAACAGGTCATTCATTCTGGAATATTCCCTGGATAGAAGACTGTACCAGGAGGAATGCTCTACTAGAGGGGTTAAAAAAAGGAGAAATGTGCTGAGCAGACAAATGTAGCTGCCACACAAATATATTCTGGATTCTTTTAGCCTAAAAGAGAATAACAGTAAACATGGGAACTAAAACATTTGCTGAAAAAGCTGTAAGTTCACCTGAAAAGGAGTGAATCTGGATACCTGTGGCACTCCACACCATACGCAAAAATTAACCCAAAGTGAATGGAAATCTCAAATTTAAGAGGTCAAAATATGAAATTCTTAGAAGGAAACAGAAGTGAAAGTCTCCATGACTGGGCGAAGCAGTTGTTTCTTATAGTATCACCCAAGCACAAGGTGCAAAAGGAAAATGGATAAATTAGATTTCCCGAAGGTTGAGGACTTTTGTTCATCAAGGAGCACAATCATGGAAATGAAAAGAAAATCACAGAATAAGAGAACACGTTTACACACTTGTATCTGAAAAGGACCCAGTACCTAGAATATGTGAGGAAATCTTCCAACGTTAACACAATTAAACTATGGACAATATCTAAATGTTTCTCAAAACAGCTATATAAATGGCCAATACACATAGGAAAAGATGCTCCGTATTACTAGGCATCAGACAATGCAAATCAAAACCACAGTGAGATCCCATTTCACATCTACAGAGGTGACTATAACTAAAAAAAAAGAAGAAGCAAACATGAAGACCAGAACTAGTGAGCATGTACAATAATTGCAACTCATGGACATAGTTGGAATGATGTCTGGTACAGCCACTGTGACAAAATACTTGATAGTTTCTGAAAAAGTTGCATATGTACTTACCTTTGGAAGAAATTCCAGTGCTAGGTGTTGGTCTAAGGGAAGTTAGATGTAAACTAGAGACAAATAGTCATACCAACTTATTCATCATGGTCAAGCACGGAAAAAATACAAAATGTATATTGCATCCATATTATTATTATTATTATTATTATATAATATATATTATAATATAATATATTATATATAATATATATATTATTATAATAATATAATATATATTATATATATTATTATTATATATATTATTCCATTATACAAAGGAATGAAGTACTATTCCATAATACATGATGAACCTTAAAAATATTGTGGTAAGTGAAAAAAGTGTGACACAATGCCCATATTGCATATTATTGCATTTATATGAAATGTTCAAAATAAACAAATCCACACTTTAGTGATTGCCAGTGGCTTGAGCGAGGGGTGAATTGGAGTTAATTGCTATTATGTATACAGCTTCCTTTTGGATGATGAAAATCTTTTGGATTTAGTTAATGGTGATTATTGCAGAACACAGACATAGTGAATTTTATGCTTTGTGAAATATATACCAATAAAAAATTCTACAGTAAAAGATTCACTGAATTCACTAAATAATTGTCAATATATTTTAAGACCTATTTATACATGTGAAAGTTAGATATACAAACACACACACACACACAGAGGGAGATGGAGAGGGAAAGGGAGAGGGAGAGGCAGAGGGAGAGGGAGAGGGAGAGGGAGAGGGAGAGGGAGAGGGAGAGGGAGAGGAGAGGGAGAGGGAGAGGGAGAGGGAGAGGGAGAGGGAGAGGGAGAGGGAGAGGGAGAGGGAGAGGGAGAGGGAGAGGGAGAGGGAGAGGGAGAGGGAGAGGGAGAGGGATTTTTCAACTGATGATTTACTGGTCATCTGGCCACAATGGCCAGGACTGAGCCGGGTTGAAGCTAGAAGCCAAGAGCCTCATCCAGGTCTTCCATGTCAGGGGCAGGCCCCCAACACTTGGGACATCTTCTGCTGCTTTCCCAGGCCATTTGCAGGGAGCAGGATTGGAAGTGGAGCAGATGGGACATGAGCCAATGCCATATGGCGTTGCAGAGAACAGCAATGATCAATATTTACAGACATATACAATGTGATTTAGTTACTATCAATGTTTTGTTCATAAGTAATTTTTTTCTAGTGTAACTGATACATATTTAGTTCCTTCCTTTATTGGAAGTTTATTGAGAAGGTATTATGTTCTGAGTACTGTCTTTTTTTCCAAATATTTCTTTTATTAATTTGAAAAACAGAGTGAGAGAGAGAGAGAGAATGTTCATCTGATGCTTCACTCCCCAAGTGGCTGCAACAGTCAGGGCTGGGCCAAGCTGAAGCCGGGAGACAGGAGCTTCTTTCAGAGTCTCCCACATGGGTGGAGTGGCCTGAGCATTCGGGTCATCTTTGACTGCCCTCCCAGGAACATTATCAGGGATCTGGGTCAGAACAGGTGCAGCCAGGGCTCAGTACTCCATAAACTTGGCCCCTGAGCACTGTCTTAGTTTCAGAGAATTTAACCATAATTAGGTAGATGTGATTCTTCAGGAAGAGATGAGGATTTTCTAACATTTTAATTTTACTTCATACTCTGGAAGATTACATAGAATCCTAAACTGCATTTGTTTGTATAGGATGTGTCTATTAAGGTTTACTCTATTTGATGTTACAGCTAAGGCAATATTTAAATAATTGCTAAACCAGGCTGCATCCTTGCAGGAACAACAGAGCCACCATCGGTGCACATGTTCTTTTTGGGCTTTGTGTTTACTCTGGGAGAGTGCTCTTTCCCTCTGTGAGGTGCAGAGCCTGGTTGGGGATGAGGGAAGATAGAAAACGCTTGAGCTCCCAAGTTTCCAGCTCAGATCCGCACTCATTTTTCTCATGAGATATCTTAGTCTTGTTTCTCTCACTTCCTCTAAACAGGAGGTTGACTGCTGTCCTAGGCTATTGTCTTAAGTAACTGAATAGTGGGAGGGATCATTTTTTTTTCTTACAATAACACATTGCCTATTAAGGAGGAAAGGATTGGCTTCTTGACAGAATGCCGTTAGAGGAGTTCTCCCACATGTTTCCGGGTTTGTAGGACTTATCCATCCTCACCTTACCATTCTCAGTGCATCCTGACAATGTTAGAGCCCAATCCATGAGTGTTCTGCTCTGGGAAGCTAGTATTTGAAATCACCACATTCAGAAGCACAGCATTGCAGTTGCATTGTGGAATACAGACTACTGCTGCCAAGTGAGATTGTCAACCGGCATGTCAGCCTGGGTGATCGTTAATGTAGTAAAAAGTGGAGAAGAGAAAAGATCCATTACCTGGATTCTGGAAAAATTGGAAGGGAACCCCGATAAGATTGTGTGTCTCATAATTAATGCTTTTATTCTTAACCAGTTATTCCTCAGTACCTTCCAGGCCCACAAGCTTCTTGATATTGAATGTTGGATTTTACGTGTTTCTCTATAGATTTATTTTTTACCATTTATATTATTCTGGAGAAAGAATATAAAAAATGCTGTTATTTAGCAATGATTTGAAACATCCCAATAATGTTCTATGTGTGTGTATATAAATATATTAACATATATATGAGAATATTTGTAGTTATTGGATCATAACACATACTTAACTTCTGTATTTTTATAAGTGCATTTTGGTCATATCAGTTGGTAAAATAGCATATCAACAAAGTATGTACAATCATACTGACATTTCCATGAGCACTATGCCCAGAAGCATCACTGTGAATTTTTCCTCTCCTGAACACAACTTTTCCTCCCATTTCCCCTGTATGTTGGCCCTGTTCCTACAGGAATGTGTTGGATGTATGAATTATGTGGTAGCACTACAATAGATTTAGTGACTCAAAATTGTCTTTGGGAATGCTTTTTAGAGCTATTCTATGTTATTCTGATTTGTTACCTTATTGTTGTTAACACATTTTTTATTTTTATTTTATATATATAAAACTTTTATTTAAATAATATAAATTTCCAAAGTACAAGTTATGTATTACAATGGCTTCCCTCCCATAACTTCCCTCCCACCCGCTACCCTCCCCTTTCCCTCTCCCTCTCCCCTTACATTCACATCAAGATTCATTTTCCATTCTCTTTATATACAGAAGATCAGTTTAGTACATATTACGTAAAGATTTCAACAGCTTGCTCTCACGTAGGGACACAAAGTGAAAAATATTGTTGGAGTACTAGTTATAGTATTAATTCACAATGTACAGCACATTAAGGACAGAGATCCTAAATGATATTTTTTTAAAAAAATTGATTAATTATCTATGCAATTTCCAATTTAATACCAGGTTTTTTAAAAATCATTTTCAATTATCTTTATACACAGAAGATTGATTCAGTATATACTAAGTAAAGATTTCATCAGTTTGCATCCACACAGAAAAACAAAGTGTAAAAATACTGTTTCAGTACTAGTTATACCATTACTTCACATTGGACAACGCATTAAGGACAGATCCCACGTGAGATGTAAGTACACAGTGACTCCTGATGTTGATTTAACAATTTGAAACTCTTGTTTATGGCGTCAGGAATCTCCCTAGGGTCTAGTCATGAGTTGCCAAGGCTATGGAAGCCTTTAGGGTTTGCTGACTTCGATCTTATTCCAACAGGGTCATAGTCAAAGTGGAAGTTCTCTCCTCCCTTCAGAGAAAGGTACTTCCTTCTTTGATGGCCCCATTCTTCCCACTGGGATCTCACTCGCAGAGATCTTTCATTTAGGTCTTCAGTTTTTTCCAGAGTGTCTTGGCTTTCCATGCCTAAAATATTCTCATGGGCTCTTGAGCCAGATCCGAATGCCTAAAGGGCTGATTCTGAGGCCAGAGTGCTATTTAGGACATCTGCCATTCTATGAGTCTGCTGTGTCTCCCACTTCCCATGTTGGATCGTTTTCTCCCTTTTTGATTCTATCAGTTAGTATTAGCAGACACTAGTCTTGTTCGTGTGATCCCTTTGACTCTTAGACCTATCAGTGTGATCAATTGTGAACTGAAATTGATCACTTGGACTAGTGAGATGGCCTTGGTACATGCCACCTTGATGGGATTGTATTGGAATTCCCTGGCACGATTCTAACTCCATCATTTGGGGCAAGTCCGATTGAGCATGTCCCAGATTGTACATCTCCTCCCTCGCTTATTCCCACTCTTATATTTCATAGGGATCACTTTTCAGTTAAAATTTAAACACCTAAGAATAATTGTGTGTTAATTACAGAGTTCAACCATTAGTACTAGAATAAGAAAATACTAAAATGGATAAAGTATTACATTGTACAACAACAGTCAGCACAAGAGCTGATCAAGTCACTGTTTCTCATACTGTCCATTTCACTTCAACAGGTTTCCTTTTTGGTGCTCAGTTAGTTGTCACCAATCAGGGAGAACATATGATATTTGTCCCTTTGGGACTGGCTTATTTCACTCAGCATGATGTGTTCCAGCTTCCTCCATTTTGTTGCAAATGACTGGATTTCATTGTTTTTGACTGCTGTATAGAATTCTATAGAGTACATGTCCCATAATTTCTTTATCCAGTCTACTGTTGATGGGCATTTGGGTTGGTTCCAGGTCTTAGCTATTGTGAATTGGGCTGCAATAAACATTAATGTGCAGACAGCTTTTATGTTTGACCAATTAATTTCCTTTGGGTAAACACATTTTTAAATATTAAATTTATTGTTAAAATAATTTAGGATCTTAAACATAAATGTCATAAATATCATCACTTTGCATTTTAAACACATACTTTCATGTCACAAGGGACCCTAAAACATCAAAGTTATTATTATTGGGAAAATAAACTGTTATTGCCTTAAAATACACTGTGTTGTTCAGTTTATCCTGCTACCCTGAGGTATTGACAGTCTATTCTTCTTCATATGTGTCATATTCCTGTTGTAAACTGAAGAAATTGACTAATTATATTCTTTTACACATAAATGTAGAAGAATGACTTTTACTTAACACAATTTTCTCCAACAGGGCTGCAGAAGGACTTAAGAAGTTACAATAGAGTGTGTGTATATGTGTTTGCATGTGTGTGCACCTGTTTGAGAGTGTGTGTGTGTATTAATGTTCAGCTCCATTAGTGTCATGTAAAGCGTGGCATGCAGCTATGATTGTGCACTATGCTTTGTTATAAATTTACCATTTTCTTCGGATCAGTTTTGGAGGATGTGTACCTATATGCCTCTATAGTACCTGTGTATGTTTGATCTGATAGACATGGTAATTACAGTTCTTAAAATCAGAACAAATGTTGTTGGAAAGGAGCAGAAGAGTGAACAGTTGAAGTGTAGGCCATGAAAACAAACTTATTGACGAAAGTATAAGGATCTCCTGAACAATCCTTTCATCTCTCTACCATAATCCTTTCTCACAAATGACTATGAAAGCAAGTCCAGACATAATGCAATTTTGTAGAACTGTTCCTAAAAGTGCATTGTGCCACATTAAATGCTAAGATAAGCCCTAGGTTCTGAAGCCCCCTTAAGCTGAAACAACCAGCTGCTTTCATAGAGGCAAGTGAAAGTTCATATTAGCTCTCAGCAATGAATCGACATAGAACACCACGCAGTAAGTGAGCGGTGATTGGGAAAGGGTACGAGAGTTAAAGACCATACAGATGGATCATCCAGATGTTTGAGACACTTTGTACATATTACATATATATATATTTCTACTTTACGTGGTTGTTCAATCCTGCTTCTTCTCTCCCTGCCTTCTGTGTTTCGGTCTTTGTATAGACTACAGGAAGACATTCAGACTTGTGTAAACAAACGTAACATTTTTCCTGTGATGTATAAGAAATGAGATATACTAGAAAAACAGTTTTATCATCCACAAAATCGTTCTGATGACCCCCACACCACCAAGACCATTTTCCTGCTAAGGATACATTGGTTCTTATACCCAGGTCATAGACAAGAATGCTGGGCTCCTGAGGGGAACAGACAATGCAGGTATGTGATCAACATGTGTTATTTGATGTTGCTCAAGGTGTAAATGAAGGAGTTAGTTCATTGTGATTTCATTTTGCCTGAGAAAAATTTAATGATAGCTATTTTTATTATCCTAACTTTGGTGATTTTTCATCATTCTTAACATTATTAAGTATAGTTCTTTCCAAGTGATCAGGAAGAGCACAATGTTTAAGTGCCAATAATTTTAGATGTCTAGGATAGTTTTACAATTCCGTGGAATGCTAATATTTCAGATACCTTGATGATATGATTGTGCATACATTAGTATTTTAGATAATTTAAATCATGAGTCATAGCTACAATGATTTATTAGAACTGTGAAATACAAGGACCACTTGAGTGGTAAGTTGATGCTGCACTGGTCCAACACTATTTCTACGGACATGTTGATTCACTAACTTCATAGCCTGAACACCCTCTTCTTGACCAAAAACCCCCTACAGGGAAATACTAGGTTCTTTCTTTTATTTCTGTCCTATTTTGGTTTTTAAAATCAACTTGTATATTGTCTCAATTTAGTTTTCTAACTACTGAATTGTCATATCAAATTAAAATATATATATATATACAATGAATATATGAGGTGTGCTTACTAGCCAAGTCCTGATATCAGGTATGACTGATTATGCTGTTTTTAAATTTATTTACTTGCAATTCAGAGAGAGAGAGAGATAGAATCTTCTATCTTCTGGTTCACTCCCCAAATGGCCAGAGCAGGGCTGATCTACAGCTAGGAGCCAGAGGCTTCTTCCAGATCTCCCAGGTGGGTCCAGGGGCCCAAGTACTTGAGTCATCTAGTGATTTCGCAGATGCATTAGCAGAGTTGGATTGGAAGTGGTACAGCCAGGACTCAAATTGGAGCCCATATGGGATGCCATCACCACAGGTGGTGGCTTTAACTTCTATGCCACAGAATCAGGCCCAAATTACTGATTATGTTTTTAAAGAAAAAACACAGTCCAGCATTCTAAAATTCTCAAAAAAAAAAAAAAAAACCACAGCACTGTATGAAACAATATATAATGTTTCCTAAAATGAGGGCCTATCATTTTGGGTCAGATTAAGCACAATTTGTGACACCAGAATCCAATATTACAGCACCAGTTTGAGTCCTGGCTGCTCTGCTTCTGATTCAGCTTCCTGCTAAAGCCCCTGAGAAGGCAATGGAAGGTGGTCCAAATCCTGTCACCCCTGTAGGATTCCTGGTATCTGCTGTATCCTAATTTGACCCAGCTCAGACCTGGCTATTGCGACTATTTGAGGAGTAGACCAGAGATTGAAAAGTCTCTCTTCCTCTTTGTCTCTCCCACTCCCAGTGTCATTCTGCCAATCAAATACATGAAGGAATGAATTAAATAAATAAATCTATTAAAATTTTCCTGGAATGTAACACAACAAATTATTTTTATGAAACTATTGCTATGCAATGATTCATTCATATGTTATCACATATAATTATAAATATCATTAAATAAGATTTCTTAATAAAGTAAACAGGTTTTATTGAAAAATTTAGAGCCAATATTTATATGATTGAATACTTTATACAAAATATTAATGATGATTATTTTTTCAATAACAACTAATACGAGCTAATTATGGAATATTATTAAAGACTTATTTATTTATTTGCAGACAAAGTTACAGGCAGAGAGAGGAAGAGACAGAGAGACAGAGAGAGAAAGAGAGGAGAGAGAGAAAGAGAGAAAATCTTCCATCTACTGATTTACTCCCCAAATGGCCACAATGGCTGGAGCAGGGCCAATCTGAAGTCAAGTTCCCGGAGCTACAACTTGGTCTACCACTTGTGTCCATTTTTCTATATATTATAGATAGCTAGATATCCTTATCTATATCGAATGGCATATACTATATATAGTAATGTACCTTTCTTTAAATAATGTGACGTAAGATACAGATTTTTCATATTATATTAGCTATATTAAATTCTGACTTATGGATCACTCTAAATTATCTGTTCTTTCTTTACTTATGAATTTTTAGTTTTTTTTCCTATTATGCTTGCTTTCATATTTTGTTTTTGCCAAAAATTCTGTAATAAAAAGAGTTAATTTTTATGTTCATAGTACATTGTGTCACTATTACTCAACCAAAGATTGAGATGTCATGATTTTAGAATTATCTTTAAAACATTTGAGAAACGAAGCCAGCACCATGGCTCACTAGGCTAATCCTCTGCCTGCGGCGCCAGCACACCGGGTTCTAATCCTAGTCAGGGAGCCGGATTCTGTCCTGGTTGCTCCTCTTCCAGTCCAGCTCTCTGCTGTGGCCCAGGAAGGCAGTGGAGGATGGCCCAAGTCCTTGGGCCCTGCACCCGCATGGGAGACCAGGAGAAGCACCTGGCTCCTGGCTTCGGATTGGCACAGCGCGCTGTCCGCAACGCACTGGCCATAGCGGCCACTTTGGGGGTGAACCAATGGAAAAAGGAAGACCTTTCTCTCTGTGTATCGCTCTCTCTCACTGTCTAACTCTGCCTGTCAAAAAAAATTTTGTTTTTTTTTTTGCTTTAGGAATATTGCTTTGGGAATTCTTTCTCTCTGCCCTCTCCCTGTCTCCTCCTCCTTCTCTACCTCCTTCTTCTCTTTCCCCTGCTGCTGCTTCTTCCTCCACCTCCTCCTCCTCTCTCTCTCCCCATCTATCATCTATGTATCTGTCATCATCATCATCATCACTACCACCTATATCGCTATCATCTCTGCATCTGTAACTTTATCTATATCCATGCCTGTACCTATATCAGCATGCTGCTCCTAGACTATGTGTGGTAACATATGCACGACCTCTGTATAAATGCTACTAACTTATAAATATTAATACACACATATCTACTCTGTCATGATGATTAGATAGAAGTCTTAACCAGGTTCTTGTTGGCCTGCAAAATATATTCAACAAGCTGAAATATCTGACTTGGATCACTGAATTGTGAGCCATGTGCAGGGTTTTTTTTTTTAATTTCAATAACAGTATTTATTTAAAATATCACATGGCCCAAGGTGTTCTACTTCAATGCTTCCTGCTAGAAAAAAAAAAGAATGAGTAGTTTCCAAATCCCAAAGATTAGATACTAGGACCCTAGGTCAGTATTTAGCCCCTAATAGTTCAGTGGGTAAAGTGGACTCCAAGTACCTAAGGATTATCTCTGTTCATTTGAATGTTTTCTGTCCGGAAAGTTAACAGCTTGAGTGCATTTTGAGCAAAATACTAAAGGAAACTGGCTGATAAATATATCAGTGTTGTCTATCAGGTTAAAAGAGATATATATCTGTTCTTTCTCAACCCACTGTTAAGCTGTCCTCCATACACTTATCACAGAAACAATTCTCTCTCAGTACTTTTATCTCCAGACATTTTCCTGACCAGACAGAAAGAATCTGTGGAAGTAGTCATTTCTCTTGCTTGTTTTAAGAAGGATTGTGTTGGTTCTTCTATGAGGAATCACTTACACATGCTGTTGAAAAAATCTAAATACAATGACTGAATGTACTTGCTATGTAGACTTCATTCCTAACACAGAGTAAGTTATACTCCCAAACTGTTGAAGCCAAATAAACCACAAGCCACAAAATTGATGATAAACTTTTTTGGCTGAGTATCTGCTGTTTTTCAAGTTTATGAAGCTGTCAAATGATAAAATTTGGTAACATAATTTTTTATATATCTTCTAATTATGCGATGAAATGGAACCTGTTTCAGTGTGAAGGCAGACATTGAGGAGTGGGGGATCAGGGAAGAATGTGTTAAGTGAATAGAATGCTGAAAAAGTCTGCCCTCCGTGGAGTGATGAAAAGCACTTGTAAGATAAGAGAGTGAATGCCAATGTAAACAGAAGCGAAAACATGGGAGTTATGATTCAAAGTCACCAAGGTAATTTGCGGATTAACTCATATTAACTATATATTTTGTATGTTGTGGTTTCCAGGCTTAAAAAAATTGTATGTCATTCTTTTCTTTGCAATTCATTAGGCTAAAAACTTTAAAGACTCTTTTTGGAAATTAAATGAATATTTAATGTCAAAGAGTCCTAGGGATTTTGAATATCACACTGATTGCTTATCTGTTACACAATGGTGTATATCATTACTCAATTATTATTCTTGTTAGCAGAAAAAACAGAGATTTAGAAGAAACATAATTACAAATCACCTTTATAAAGAATCTCTACAGAAATGTCAGATATTTATGAAAAGTATACATACTTTGTAAATAATCAAATTTTTGAATAATTCTATTGCATTCATTTTGCTTTATATAATACAATGAAGAGACTCTTGCTGAATTTATAAATGCAAGGTGAGATACCATTGTATAAAATGTGTCTGTTCCTGCTGCAGAAGCAATACTTTCATGGAAGACTGCCTTTTCTTAACTTCCACCGCCAAAGTAGCAATTTAGAATATTTTATATAGAAAAACACTATTGATACTGTGTTGCTATCAAGAAGACCAATTTTAGATCTAGGTAATGGTCTCTTCACTCACTAGTGATGTGACTGCTGCACATCACAAGAAATTCATGTTTGTACATCAACAAAACGATGCATTGTTACACATAATGAACAGTCCAGGTGAACTCTGAGCAAGCGCAACCGTGAATACCAAGTCTACCAACGTTGTGTTTCTACTGTACTTCTAATGGGCAATGTGCCTTTGATAGGAGGTGAAGATCCTCACGTTTGCCTTCCCCTCCCAGGTAGCATTTCTGAAGGTGTTTGTCTTTGGCTCTTCCAAAACCACCCAGGGAAACTTGTGTCTTATTAAATTCAGATTCTCAGATGGTGAAGACTGGAATTTATTGCTGCCAGTTACAAAAGACAGAGGGTCCCTGAGTTCCCACATAGTTGTCAAGGAGCGAATGAACTGGTTTCTCTGTCAGTTATTCCACTAGCTCACTGCGACAATAGCTCTTTCCAGAACCAAGTCTTGTTGACTTTGTTCCAAGTCTCCAAGTAACTCTTGCCAAATCTTTTTTGATAGGTGGTGCCTCGAGGAAGCATGACCAATTTGAAACCATAAGAAAAGAAGTTAATGCTTCAATTCAACCCATATTACATGATTTGCATAATGCATACCTCATTGATTCCTGCTGTCCACCATATCTTACAGATATGATTTAAAAGATAGTCATCTTTGGAGATTTTATGCCAAAATTTAGCACAAATCAATATACAACTGAAATTCCAGTACAATTAACCATGTATATCAGTGTAACTGAAAATCACAAACAAAACCAGAATCAGGAAATGAATTCGTTGTAAGAAATTCTTACTCATTGAGTATTTCTACCAATGTATTGATGTTCCAATGGGATAAGGGCTCTATCTAATTTTTCTCACCTTTCTCCCTCTGTAACTAAAAGAGCATAGGTCTTCATAATAAATGTATGTTGAGTAAGTGAATGGTTGCTGTCCTAACACCTCATCTCACTAGAACATTCATAACCAAAGGAATATTGTGCAGACAGACCAGGGAAGGGGAAAGAAAGTGACACAAGAGTATCAAGTATCTCAGCAGTTTTTCATCAAAGGAAATAAATGACTTGATCATGTTTATTCATTAAGAACTTACTCTGTTTGTCTTGCATGTTGCTTCAAGTTGTTCTAGAAACCCTGGATACTCTGAGGCATTTGTTAACTTTAAAAATATTATAGTCACAGTTAATTGGCAATAATATATATTAGCAATACTAAAACAACTATCTTAATATTATTCTAGATATATATGATAATACCTTATTCTGAATATTCTGAGTAAAATTGAAACCGTGAAATCATTTAGCAGATGCAAAGATGTATCTTTGATATTTTTCTTAACTGAGAGAGCATACAGACTTGAAAAAAATTCTTACCCTGATGAAATTTTTAAAAATCATTCTTTTGACATTTTTGAACTTGAGGGATTAAATAATAACCTATGGTGCTAGCGCCGTGGCTCAACAGGCTAATCCTCCACCTTGCGGCGCCGGCACACTGGGTTCTAGTCCCGGTCCGGGCACCGGATTATGTCCCGGTTGCCCCTCTTCCAGGCCAGCTCTCTGCTGTGGCCCAGGAGTGCAGTGGAGGATGGCCCAAGTGCTTGGGCCCTGCACCCCATGGGAGACCAGGAGAAGCACCTGGTTCCTGCCATCGGATCAGCACAGTGCGCTCGCTGGCTGAAGCGCGCCATCCGCAGCAGCCATTGGAGGGTGAACCAACGGCAAAGGAAGACCTTTCTCTCTCTCTCTCTTTCTCACTGTCCGCTCTGCCTGTCAAAAAAAAAATAATAATAACCTATGGTATTGCACACTTCTATTATCCATTCCTAAAATGTATTGCAAAATGTTAATACTAGTGTATTATCGTAACACTTCTTTTCCCTGTGGATCACAAAAATAGCATTAGTATTTTAGAAAATTTCTTTGTGCAAAATTCTTTATAGTAATTTAAAGATTATATAAAAAGTACATAGAAATGGGCTTACAGGTTTTATATCACTTTGTGTCTTTATTATTTTGGTCCATGAAGAGAAGTATATTTTGGTTGAAAGTGCTCAGGAGTAGGTGGAGGCCTATATTATCTCACTTGACTTTGAAGTCTCATTGTTTTAGTGGATGTTTGACTTAGTGTATAGGTTGCCACTTGGGATGCCTGCCTTCCATACCTGACTTTCAGTCCCCACTCTGCTCCTGATTCCAATTTCTTTCTTCTGTGTTCCCTGAGAAGCAGCAGGTGATGGTCCAATTAGTTAGATTGCTGCCATCTATGTTGAAGACCCAGACTGAGCCTGACTCCTGGCTTTAGTCTCTGGGTCTGTTCCCAACTTTTTCAGGAAGTTGGGGAGTAAACAAGTGGGAAGGAGTTCTCTGCCTGTATTTCTTGCTTCCTTTCAAATACCTTTTAAGTATTAAAATAAAAGCAAAATATCGTACCTGACAATTTAAGACAAAGAAAAATAGTTTTTCCTTGAGTGAAAGAAATTTTGGCATTTGAATCACAGGACAATGAATATCCAGGCAGGTACTGTGTTACAATATAAATGCATGAGCTTGGGAATTCACAGACCTTGTTAGATTCCAGATCTTTCAATTATTAACTACGTTGGCCAGGGGAAATTACCTTAATTCTTTAAACTCAATCTATTGATCCGGAAACTGAGTGGAAATAAATCTTATCATTCATAGGTGTAATGGGAAAGAAAGTATCTAAAATATGAAAAAAGAGAAGAGTAAGACTAGACGCTGATTATGGGATATACCATATATTTTCATGGGCACTTTTTATGAGGGAGTGTGACAGTCATTTCTTGTTACAATATTCCAAATGTGAGAAGGAATAAAAATATATAGACATGTTTGCCATTTTTAGAGTATTTATCCAGGTAGTCACACACACACACACACACACCTACCTTTATATAACAGCTCAAAAGTACTGGCCACTTAGCCTAACCATTGAGACTTCCCTCAAGATGCCTGCATCCTGTGCCATAGTGCTGGGATCTTGCCTGTTGCTCCTGATGGCAGCTTCCTGCTTACGTGGTGATGCTTCACGTGGTTGTGTGGGCTTGGCCTGGCAAATTTAGCTTTTGTAAGCTTCAGGGAGGAACCAGCAGATGGGTTCACTCTCTCTCTCTCCCTCTCTCTCCTCTCACTCTCTTCCTTTGCCTCTTGGTTTAGCAAATAAAAACTTTTAAAAAGTGATCATGGAGTTACAATTTAATAAAATTAAATTATTCCAGTGTGAGGTAATCTAGGATAACAGTTAAGAACATAGGTGTTGTATACAGACACACACAAGAGGCACTTCTGAGTCAACTGATTTCTTGCATTGTCTTAAGTTTCTCAATATTTCCAGCCTCTTTTTCATAAGAGAGTTCATTCTCCATCATCGATTTGTGATGTCTCATAAAGGAGATAATATATGAAAGGATGGAGAAAGTAATCAAGATAATGATATACTCAACATGTGGTCATTGTTATTTTACAGGTCTCTTAATAAACACAGTAAATCTAGAACATCAGATCAGTGCCTCCCATTGGACAAAATGGTTTTTATTGGACACAGTGGGGAAAGTCAGCAATGAAGATTCAAAGCAGATTTTCATCCTCAGTCCCTTGATCTAGAATTTGAAATTCAAGCTTCTTTGGTTTTTCAAAAGTCCCAAACAGAACTATATGCTTAGTGTACTCTCACCTCATTCTAATCCTAACTCTCTTGAACTCTTATCTGTGTGAACTTTGGCAAGAATCTAAGTTCTCTAAGTTGCCATACTTGAAAGTACTTTGAACAAATAGAAGATACTGCTATTTGATTTTATTGAAATAAAAGTTACCATGTGGCTTATATTTTTCATTTTTTAATATAAATAAATCTTATTGATTTCTTAAATGATGGTGAAATTAAATGAAAGTTTGCATTAAGGGGCATTTATAAATGTTTTGTGCTAATTGCATTTTATCAACCTATTGAGCTTCTTTTTATACTTAGATGACACATTTTTCATTTCTATTGAAAATTTTGCTGTGGATAAGAATGACTCCATGTCTCTTTGTCACTACAATTACAATAAAGAGGACATACACAATACTGTAAAACAGCAGGTTCTTTAAGCTGTGGGGCCTTGGTTGCAAGTTACAAAAATAAAAAAATGCAGAAAAATAACTAATAAGGAAGCTCTTGAAAATATGATCAAAGGCTCTGAAACTAGGCAGAGAGCAAGACAGCAAGGGCAACAATCCTTAAGAGACTGCTTCTGATTCAGGCCCTGAAGCCAAGCTAGCAGTACCACAAGCCTTGCCCCATGGAAGACTATGACCTTAAGCACATAACCCCTCTATAACCTCTTACCCAGATTCTAAACCGAGATTATTTTTGCTGTCAATTTAACTCACATACAGAAAATGCATGCTAATTATTCACAAAATATTCAGAAAAACCTGAAACCATGGCCATCATCATTTTATGCCATAGAGTCACTGCATGAGTGTTTTTTCACTTTTGAGTTAAATTATGAAATCATCATCACTACCTAAATACTGTACACACACACACTCACACACACGCATGTATATTTGGGTAGAGACATCCCTTCCCTTCACACAGTACTTCTATTAATCTTTGACATAAGGAATGATTCACCTACCACCATGCTGTTCCACATAGCATCACGTCTGATCAGGAAACTCACTTGAGATCAAAAGAGTGACCATGGGCTTATGCTCATGGAATCCACTGGTGTCACTATGAGCACCACTTATATCTTGAATAGTTAGCTTTTATTTAAATAATATAAATTTCCAAAATACAGCTTATAGATTACAATGGCTCCCCCCCCATAACTTCCCTCCCACCCGCAACCCTCCCCTTTCCCACTCCCTCTCCCCTTGCTTCACATCAAGATTCATTTTCAATTCTCTTTATATACAGAAGATCAGTTTACTATATATTAAGTAAAGATTTCAACAGTTTGCCCTCACATAGCAACACAAAGTGAAAAATACTCTCTTATTCCCACTCTTATATTTCACAGGGATCACTTTTCAGTTAAAATTTAAACACCTAAGAATTTGTTAATTACAGAGTTCAACCAATATTACTAGAATAAAAAAAAAACTAAAATGGATAAAGTATTACATTGTACAACAACAGTCAGCACAAGAGCTGATCAAGTAACTGGGTAGGTTTAGTTACAGTGCCACTAAGTGACCTTGCTCTACAGAATACAGCATATGCTTTCAAGACCTGCCTAATACATGGAGAAAATCATTTTATCAACATTTATCTTCTACACATGCATAGTGTCCCTACACATTATGTAAATTTGTTAAACTATATCGGTTCAGAGTTTATCAGAAAATACTTTTAATTAATTTTAGCTTCAAAAGTGTTTTTCTTATAAATCAGCATTTATAAATTATAAATAATAAACAATTCTATAGTAAGGAAAATGTTAAACATATGGCTGCGTTTATCAGAGTCCTAAAAATCAGATTGCAAAATAAATTCCAGAAATTATGGTACTGTCTATATTTTTGTTTTTCTGAGATTGATTCTATTTGTTTTCAAATGTCTCTAGAGTGGAAAAAATTAAACAGAAACAAAAACTAAAAATCATCATAGAGAATGACTGTGTTAATGTTATTAAAGTTCTGATTCTTTATTTTTCATAATAAAGCATGATAATTATTATTTTTAGTTGAATGTTGAAATTCAGGATTCTGAAGCTGGATACTGAACTTCACTGGAAGCAAGCCTAAAACATCCCCAGTCTCTCTGAAGATTTTATGGAAATCAGTGAAAGTGGCTGAGGTCTTTATTTTACTTACAAAACTAAGAATCCGGCGCCCAGACCGGGACTAGAACCCGGTGTGCCAGTGCCGCAAGGCGGAGGATTAGCCTAGTGAGCCTCAGCGCCGGCCAAAACTAAACTCTTTATTTAATGAAGTGGTAAAATATGCTTATTTCACATAAAATATATTTTTAAATTTAAGGGAAACAAAATATTTGCTTAGAGAGTATACCAATAACAAATGTATTTGGTAGAAGGACTTTTGAATCAATAATGAAAGAAATATCCATGGACATTCATGGACTAGTGTTGGGAAATACTTATCGTTTGAACTTAATGCAATTCCACTTTGTCTATTAAATAGAAAAAGGACTCTTGTTTTGCAAAAGGCAATAAAACTGGTATCTAACTTCATTTTTCCAGCACACAATTAGATAGATAAGAGGTAGAGATACACAGATAGATAAACAGATGAGAGATATACAAAAAGTCCTTTCAGAAGACTAAAAGCATCGTGGAAATAACCTTTACTGTTCTTACAGCATTTACTCAGAGGCATCTGCTTTGCTGTTATTTAAAGGACCTGTGTACAATATAATTTGACTCAAATTTGGGAACTGTGGGGAACAAAACTCTATTTTGATTACTTCAATTAGATCTCTATACACTAAGAGTAGAATACTTTTCTAATCAGTTACAGAATAATATCCTAGTGAACTGGCTTTAACGAGGAGCCTTGGAATTACATGGCCAATTTACAGCTACAGTAATCCATGGGTCATGTAATTTTGACAGTGTGCATCACCTGATGTTCATTAGGGACACAATGACCCTTTGCCTCCGGTTAAATGCTGTGTTTTGGTGTCTGACAACACAAATACTTCTGCTCCCAGTATTTTTGGAGTGACAATTTCAATGTTCTTTCCTTGGCATCACTCAGTTGTAATGGTTATTTAATATCTTTTGATAAAAGTCAGAATTTTTGAGACTCAGTTGGTGAATGATTAAGCAGATTATCTGACTAACACTATATCATTTAAATATTCCAAAATTTTCTATCATGTCCACATTAAGCCAACGGATTATGAAATTATAGCTGTAATGGGTTTCCATCGAGCCTAAATTTTAGGCAGCAAATTAAAAAACATTTTATTTATTTATTTGAAAAATGCGTGATGAAGAGAGAGAGAGGGAAGGTTGGAGAGAGGGAGGGGGAGAGAGAGAGAGAGAGAGAGAGAGAGAGAGAGAGAGCACTTACATTTCCTGGGTCACTCCCAATACAGCCACACAGGTAGGTATGGGCCATGCTGATGCCAGGAGTTAGGAACTCCACCTGGTTCTGACACCTGAAGGCAGAGACTCAAGCATTTGAGTCATCTTTCACTGCCTCCCTGGCTTAGTAGCAGGGAACTGATCTGAAATGTGGAGTAGCTAGGAACTGGTACTCGGATGTGGGATGCCACAGTTGCAAGCGTGGACTTAACCCACTGCACCACAATGCCAGCCCCATCAAGAAACTTTTGAAAAGCTAGAAAATGTCTAACCGTTTCCAATAATCTGCTCTATCCACATCCCTTGAGTAAGGATTTATTTTGAAAATATACTGCAATGTAATATTTTTTTCTGGTTGCTTAAACCTTTCAGAGTTTATTCTTATGAAAATTTAAATAAGAATTTGTTCAGTTAAATGTTTAGGAATTCTGTTGTTACATTATTTTTTCTGAATGTGTTTGGCTCCTAATTCATGTTCAGCTTCGAAGGACAATATAAGCTCTAGGGAGTAGAGTGAAAATTAACTTCTCAATATGAGGTAAATTACTGATATGCAAGGCAGCTAAGGAAGGTCTGCAATAGGCACATTTATAAATTTACTAATGTCATCGTAATAAATTTATTACTCTTCTAACAATAGTAAAAAACAATGAATTTTGAACTTAATCATGGACTCAAATAGATAAAGAAAATTTATAAAGATTGAGGCATTGAACAGGACAGAATTGGAAACTGATAAATGAACAAAGTGCATATTGTAGGAATCAGAGGCATTAGCAAATCCAGCCACAGAATTCTGCCTTGCTGGTAAGCATATAACTGCCCTTGGATATAGCTGTGAGTATTAGACTACTATGTTTTCAGATACAAATCTTCAAAAGCCATCCTTCCACCCTCCACTCAGGTTTCAAAATCTCTGATGGTATGATACAACTGGCTAACTTTGGGACACTTGATTTCAATTTGACAATAAGGGGCTTAACAAAGAAAAAGTTGAGCCATCTGGCTTGGGTAGAGAAGGTGGGATTCCAAGGGGCTCAAAGTCTTATAAATAATTAGGAAGTAATTTGGGAGGATGGACAGACAAAACATTGAAATACAAATGTCTATTGGCAATCAATCTTAATATGTCAGTCCTATGCACTTCTTTCTCTGTATCCCTTCTCCAAGATAATTTGAACAATAATCACTATAACCTGTTTAAAAAACTATGCATGGATTATTTAGTACAGGTTCATATATCCCTTACTCCATCAAATTTCTCCACCATTTTAGTAGTTTTAGAATTTCTGCATTAATAATAATTCCTTCTATAGGTAATGAAAATAGTTTCCCAACATTAAATGCTGTACCATGTACACATCCAAACAAACTACGTGTTTATTGTTGAAACTTTTTCTTAGTAAATATTTCATCTTGATGCCTTGTTGTAATTTTATGTCTTCCCCAGCTAGTTGTTGGAAGGGTAGATTCTGGAAATTTGTTCACATATTTTTTTAAAAAACAATTTTCATTTTTTCCTCTTTCTCATAGGAGATACATTTCGATGAGAACTATTCACTCTGATTTCTTTTATGTGACTTTCTTTTTACTGTCCCTTCCTAAGTACAGTTGCTTTTCTACATCATCCATTTGTGCTGAAACCGTGCATTCCAACTGTTTTTTGCTCTGGCTACAATTTGGTTCATTGGTGATTGTTTAAAACATGCTGATGACTCAGTGCCATTTCTAAACCAATTGAATCAGATTTTCCAATGACACGATCCTGGCATTTTCAAGTGAAACAAAAGCCTCTCAGGTTTTTGCAATCTCCAGCAAGGATTAACATGTACTGGTGTATATGCTACTGAATCTTAACAAAGATGATGACCCATGGTCTCCAATGAGACAATGTCCACAACTGCAAACAAAAAAAAAATATTAACACTTGAAAATATTGTTAACTCACAGTGATGACAGCCGTGGAATGCACAAAAATACATAGTACACACTGGTGCTTTGTCCCACATAAGAGACCTCCTCTACACAAATATACTCAATGTGCCTCACCCTCAGATGCACAGCTTGCATCACAGTTGAGACCTCCACACAGCTGAAGTGGCAGTCTTTGGAAGGGGATTCACTCCAACCTCCTCGGGATGTCCTTGTAGTAGCAGTTGTGAAAAGTCAGATAGATGTCACAATGTGCAGAGAGCATTTAGGTTACTATGTGGTGGGTGTGCTTTTGATGTAGTTAAGATGCTGCTTGGGACAGCCACATCCCTTATTGTAGTATCCGGATTTGAGTTCCAGCTTGACTACTGATTCCAGATTCCTGCTATTGTGTATCCTGGTTTGCAACAGCTGATAGTTTAAGCAGTTAGGTCTCTGCCACTCTCCACTTAAGAGATCTGAATTGAATTCCCAGGTCCTGGCATGGCAGGGGCGCCAGGCTATTGAGAGCTTTTGGTGAATCAGCCAGAATATGGAGATCTTTCTGTCTTTGCCATTCAAATAAATAAAGTAAATAATTTTTTAAAACATTATCATGTGTCTAGTGTATCATGTGTCTAGTGTATCTTTTTAGTTTTAATGTATTTAATAACTTAGTATATACATTTCTGTTAATCCCCAAATAAAGGTAGAGTCCATGATGTTTGGCACCATCCTACTTCGAGATTATTAAAACCTATATTTGCTATGATGTATTTTTATGATAAATGCAAGACTCATAAATTTTTGTTTGCATTCATAAAACAGGCAATGGCAAAACAAAATATTCATGTCTAGGTTATATCTTATTGATGTAATTGTTTTGATGATAAGAGCCAGTTTTAGGATGCCATAAACAATGCCCCAGAGACAATAAAGAATACTTACATAACACTTATTCACTTTTGTGAAATGTTAGCCAACCTCAAAAATAACTCATGCACTTACTTGCATATGTGTATATAATCATTGCTAAATATGAATATAGTTTTGTTTTAATAAATATTCCCAGTTTTGTATAGATTAATTTGTATGCAAGATTTTACAATTTTAGAGAAATTTTTTATTTTTCAGAGCCTTCTCTGTTACAGTTTAAAGATTGCGTTAGTTCTAAAATATTCAAGTGTTCCCCTTTCCATTAATTTTCTTTTTTTTAAAGATTTATTTATTTATTTGAGAGGCAGAGTTACAGAGAGAGGGAGAGACAGAGAGAAAGGTCTTCCATTCACTGGTTCACTCTTCAGATGGCCGCAAAGGCCGGAGCTGGGCTGATCTGAACCAAAGCCAGGAGTTAGGAGATTCTTCTGGGTTTCACACCCAGGTGCAGGGTCCCAAGCACTTCGACTGTCTTCCACTGCTTTCCCAGGTCATCAGCAGAGAGCTGGATCAAAAAGGAGCAGCAGGATTCAAACCAGTGCCCAAATGGATGCCAGTGATGCAGGTCAAGGCTTAACTCACTATGCTGGCTCCTCTATTCATTTTCTAAGTCAATGTAAAATTTTGCAATATGGGTCAGAACGAGATCTGATTCATGTTTTGTTTTTCAAACCACCACTTAAAGTAGTGAATCTCATATTTTATTTCAAGCATATACCTTGAAATTAGTGCACTGATTTGTCAGACTTGACAAATTATAGAATGAATATTTTAACCTAAAAATAACTTAAATGAATATTCTTAGAATATAAATCAAATACGCTTCTCAAAGACGTTTTAAATATGCTTCAACATTACCACAGAGTACATATTTGTTACCGATTTTCTAATGCTTTGTATTTCTTTTTCTTAGGGAATGAATACTCAACACTTAACCTTTAACAGTTGTTTTAACACTGAAGTATCTTGGGGAAATGGTATCTTTGGGGAAAAATTCATCATAATGAGTTTCCACAGCAATTTTGAATCATTTCCAAATATACTAAAGCAAGTATATAGAAATATAATTTATAAATTCTCAAGATTAAAATAAAACAAAAACACATTTTGATTTTTGCAATATATTGAGATATTACCTATACTTACATTTTAATCACTTTTGATTAAGCATTGCCAGACTAAAAATATATGTTGAATCTCAGAAGGAGAATTTTCCAGTATGTATTATATACAAGTTGCATCATTTATATGCATATATTCACTTTAAGAACTTAGGAACATCCTGGTTAGTTGAGCTACACTTCAGCAAAATTAACACTTTCCCTTTGTTCTTGCATTTTGGTAAACTGAATAGGTTTTAATCAATACATAGCTCACATCCATTTATAATACTTCTAAATCCAACTTAAAAGATCATAATCTATGAAGATAATAAAAAGATATATTGCTTTTGCTAATAATGCAAAACACATTTCAGAACTAGAAAGAAAGCATAACTTGTCATTGAAGAAATAGAGGTGATCTGTACATGAAGCCACTGAGGTCCTTGGGGTTGTCTCAGGCCTACACAGTTAGCAGGAAACTGCTCCTGTTGATCTGTTGCCATCTATCATTTATGAATTTTACTCTATCTGCTGTAAGGAATCTGCATGGTATGAAGATAGTGTATGCATGTCTCTGTTATCATGATGTTTTAGACAACGTAATAAACAGAAAAAATTTCAGGTCATTCCCGATTTCATCATTGTACCTTTTGGCTGGCCATTCTTTATCTCAATTCTTTACTTATTTCAAGTCTCCTAATATCTTCTTTCTACTTTGTTTTTCATTATTTGATTCAGGTTACTTCTATAAAATATATCAACATTCTAATGCCATGTCCAACTCTCCTGAAGTTCTCAAGGAGGAATATTCTCTCATGAGAGTAAGATTCAACCATTTAGGAATATTGAATGTTGATGAACTGAGTTGCATGTTCATGGATTGGAAGAATAAATCTAATCAATATTTCCATTCTCCCAAAGCAATTTATAGATTCAATGCGATACAATCAAAATACCAAAGACATTCTTCTCAGATCTGGAAAAAATGATGCTGAAATTCATATGGAGACACAGGAAACCTCGAATAGCTAAAGCAATCTTGTACAACAAAAACAAAGCTGGAGGTATCACAATACCAGATTTCAGGACATACTACAGGGCAGTAGTTATCAAAACAGCATGGTACTGATACAGAAACAGAAGGATAGACCAATGGAACAGACTAGAAACACCAGAAATCAACCCAAACATCTACAGCCAACTTATATTTGATCAAGGATCCAAAACCAATCCTTGGAGTAAAGACAGTCTATTTAATAAGTGGTGCTGGGAAAACTGGATTTCCACGTGCAGAATCATGAAGCAAGACCCCTACCTTTCACCTTACACAAAAATCCACTCACCATGGATTAAAGACCTAAATCTATGACCTGACACCATCAAATTATTAGAGAGCATTAGAGAAACCCTGCAAGATATAGGTACCAGCAAAGACTTCCTAGAAAAGACCCTGGAGGCGCAGGCAGTCAAAGCCAAAATTAACTACTGGGATTGCATCTAATTGAGAAGTTTCTGTACTGCAAAAGAAAAAGTCAGGAGAGTGAAGACGCAACCAACAGAATGGGAAAAAAATATATTTGCAAACTAAACAACAGATAAAGGGTTAATAACCAGAATCTACAAAGGGATCAAGAAACCCCACAACAACATAACAAACAACCCACTTAAGAGATGGGAGAAGGACCTCAATAGACATTTTCCAAAAGAGGAAATCCAAATGGCCAACAAGCACATGAAAAAATGTTCAGGATCACAAGCCATGAAGGAAATGTAAATCAAAACCACAGTGAGATTCACCTCGCCCCAGTTAGAATGGCTCACATACAGTAATCTACCAACAACAGATGTTGGCGAGGATGTGGGGAAAAAGGGACACTAACCCACCATTGGTGGGAATGCAAACTGGTAAAGCCACTATGGAAGTCAGTCTGGAGATTCCTCAGAAACCTGAATATAACCCTACCATAAAACCCAGGCATCCCCCTCCTTGGATTTACCCAAAGGAAATTAAGTTGGCAAATAAGAAGTTGTCTGCACATTAATGTTTATTGCAGCTCAATTCACAATAGCTAAGACCTGGAATCAACCTAAATGCCCATCAACAGTAGACTGGATAAAGAAATTATGGGACATGTACTCTACAGAATACTATACAGCAATCAAAAAACAATGAAATCCAGTCATTTGCAACAAAATGGAGGAAGCTGGAACACATCATGCTGAGTGAATTAAGCCAGTCCCAAAGGGACAAATATCATATGTTCTCCCTGATTGGTGACAACTAACTGAGCACCAAAAAGGAAACCTGTTGAAGTGAAATGGACTCTATGAGAAACAGTGACTTGATCAGCCCTTGTCCTGACTGTTGATGAACAAATTAATACTTTATCCCTTTTAGTATTTTCTTTTGTTCTACATAATACTATTGGTTAGAATTCTTTTATTAACACACAATTATTCTTAGGTGTTGAAATTTAACTGAAAAGTCATTTCTGTTAAATATAAGAGTGGGAATAAGAGAGGGAGGAGATGTACAATCTGGGACATGTTCAATCTGACTTGCCCCAGATGGTAGAGTTAGAATCGTGCCAGGGGATTCCAATTCAATCCCATCAAGGTGGCATGTGCCAATGCCATCTCACTAGTCAAAGTGATCAGTTTCAGTTCACAATTGATCATAATGATAGGACTAAGAATGAAAGTGATCACATAAACAAGACTAGCATCTGCTAATACTAACTGATAGAATTAAAAAGGAGAGAACGATCCATCATGGGAAGCAGAATACACAACAGACTCATAAAATGGCAGACATCCTTAACAGCACTCTGGCCTCAGAATCAGCCCTTAAGGCATTCAGATCTGGCTGAAGAGCCCATGAGTGTATTTTAGGCATGGAGAGCCAAGACATTATGGCAAAAAAACAAAACAAAACAAAAAACAAAACAAAACAAAACAAAAAAAACAAAAACAAAAAACCAAAAAAAACACCACACCTAAATGAAAAATCTCTGCCAGGAGATCCCAATGGAAAGAACGGCCATCAAAGAAGGAGGTACCTAGAAAGAAGGGAGGAGAGAACTTCCACTTTGACTATTACCTGGTCTAGCTAAGATCGGAGTCAGCGAACTCAAAAGGCTTCCATAGCCTCGGCAACTCATGACTAGAGCCTAGGGTAATTACTGACGCCATAAACAAGAGTGTCAAATTGTTAAGTCAACAACAGGAGTCACTGTGCACTTACTCCTCATGTAGGATCTCTGTCCTTAATGTGTTGTTCAATGTGAAGTAATGCTATAACTAGTACTCAAACAGTACTTTACACTTTGTGCTTCTGTGTGGGTGCAAACTGTTGAAATCTTTACTTAATATATACTACATCGATCTTCTGTATATAAAGATAATTAAAAATGTATCTTGATGCGAACGGAATGGGAGAGGGAGTGGGAGATGGGAGGGGTGTGACTGGGAGGGAAGTTATGGAGGGGGAAGCCACTGTAATCCATAAGCTGTATATTAGAAATTAATATATATTAAATAAAAGTTTAAAAAAAAGCAAAGAATAAAGCAGAAAGATCTTCCATCAGCTCAAAGGAAGCTGCTCACTTCAGACAAGGACATCAAGAGATAAAAAAGAAATGCGTTGCATGTGTGAACGCATACATGGAAGTCCAAGTATTTATGACTTGCACTCGTTAACATACCAACAGCAACGAAAATGATCACATCATGAGACAATGCCAAAGACAAAAAGAAGATACCATATTTCACTCTAGGTCCATAATCTGGGCATACATTTTATCCACATTTTCATGCAATGCTGAAATAGTCAAACCTAATTTAATGGCTGTGCATTCTACTTCCTATCTTCCCAGAACATGGAAGTGTGTCCAACAGGGGTGAAATGGTTGATATGGCTTAGTACCAGTGAGAAGACAGCCTTCATGCATAACAAAATGTCTTGACTCAAACTAAGTGAAAAGAAAGAAGTTATCCAAATGCACGCTGAGTTGCTTCTACTTCTTAAGACTTAGGAAACACAGAATTGCTGTCCTCTTGGAACTTCATGGCCTCTTTACTTACATTCTTGTTCAGTATTTTGCTTCCTTCACACTTGTTTCACAGTTTGATATTTTTTCTCTCTCTCTTCCTCCTCCTCCTTTTCCTCCTCTTCTCCCCCATTTCAAATTTAAATCAAGGAATTTAGATGATAACTTAAGAATTTACAAAATACAAAAGTACTTTGGCTTTTTAATAAATATTGATTTTTGGATTTCTGATAGAATTTTAGTATAAAAAAGATCAAAGAACCACTAATTTAATTCAGTTCAGCTAATAATCATAAGTATATATTATGTTGATATTGGTTTTTTAGATGACACATATAATAATTTTTAAGAATAATCTTGAAGATATATTTTTTTATTTGAAAGGCAGAGTTAGAGAGAGGCCCTCCCATCCACTGATTCGTTCTCCAAATGGATGCAATGGCCGGGTCTTGACCAGGCCAAAGCCAGAAGCCAGGGGCTTCTTCTGAGTCTCCCATGTAGGTTCAGGGACCTAAGTACTTGGGTCATCTTCCATTGGTTTCTCAGGTGCATTATCTGGGAGCTAGATCAGAAGTGGAGCAGCAAAGAATCAAACAAGTGCCCATATGAGATGTCAGCGCCACCAACACTGGCTTAACCTGCTACCCCACAGGGCAGGCCCCTAAGATTCTTATAGTTTGAAGATTGAGATATAAGATGAAAGGAGAATCAAAGAATAAAAATCAACCATCCACTGAGGTAGGGTAATGTCTTTACTATAAAAATTTTGAATGTGATGAAATTTTAATGGAGGAAGAGAATACAATATGGCTATATCATCAGGAGTACCATACTGATGGATCACTTAAAATCAAAACATTATGATAACATTAGATATGACAAAATATTTAAATGAAGCAATAATTTATAATATGTGAAATTAAATAAAATTAATATCATCCCAAGCATAAAGGCTGGGAAAAATTTTACAACTGGCAGATTTGTTTGCTTGAAAAGACATTTAACCTGTAATTGACTGAAAAATAGTAATTAAATAATTTATTCAGACAGTGGGTAGGAAAGCTTGGCAAGTGTGCAGTGAGATGTTTTCAAAACCTCCCAGGACTTATATGAAATAATGTTCAGACTTTTCCATGGCTTTTAAGATACATCAAGGAGCAACAGGTGTAGATGTTAATGCTGTACCATGACTGCTTTCCTAAAAGTTGTATCCACCCAGCAGTTGATTCTGACTGAGATTCCATTATTTTATTAATTATCTACTATAAATTTGCTAAAAAAAGTAAATAGAGTGTTACATATAGATGAGCACATAAGCAAGGATTAAGGCTTTGTTTTAGGATAAAACAATGGAAAATGCATTTTGGCTGCTTATAGTGTTGACATTGCAAAACATCTGTAATTTAGCAGAGTAGAAAACTAACATGATTCAACTTAAAAGTTTTAGAGAATGAGTATTTGGAGGAGCAATAGTCTTTTTTTAAGCAATAATAAAAGCAATAGCAATAACATGTTAGAACTATAAGCAGGGAAAGCTTACTACAGTACTTCATTCTTAGTTTTGATTATAATGTTCTCTCAATAGTTCTTTGCTCAATGGATGTATAAAAGAATGCCTTAAAAATCTAGCAGAGCAGCTGTTTCCAACACTTCATTGATATTTCTAAAGAGACAGGCCAGTGTAGGATGAGAAAAATCAAATGATACTGGAGAGCTTGATTTACATTTCAATTTTTTCCTTGTCACAGTCCCAAATAGTTTTTAACGATTTTACCTGTGTCCTATGCCACAGTGGAATATCACAGAACTCATGTAGTAGGCATGGAGATTTTTGATCTTGTGCTAAATCAGGTTCACTTTGGAGGCAGTTGTTCCAGAAAGAGAAGAAAAGTCTGGCTGTGTGGATCGTGGGCATTGCCTTTATAATTGCAGCAATGTGCTGGGTTGGCATATCATCAAATATTCTTTTTGAACTGTCTGATCACTTCCAGAGAGGGGAGGTTCTATTTTGCTATGGTTCATTGGCAGTCATTTAGAAAAATGCATGCATTTTAATGGTATAGTTTCTACTGCGCAGTGCTTTTATTCAAGTCAAGAAAGAGCTACTAAATATGGTCCATGATGAAAGCTAATTTTAATGCTCTAGTAAGGTAAAATGAAATAAATGGAGATTGTGGAACGAGGGTTAAATTTGAAAAGAACCAGGGTAAGAATTTCATACTGGGTTAGAATAAGCCTTGGGAAAGAGTAAAAGTGCGAAATGTATTTGCCTAAGTACCCTGGTTTTTCACAGGGATGATTTATGTTCAGTGGTCAAAACTTCTCCCTCTCACAGCATTTTATTCATCAGTCTACTTTTTAATCTGAAAACTCTATTTGGTAATATATAATCTGGCCTTTAAGATCATTTGACATAAAAAGTCCTAGTACATGAAAATTTCTATTTTCAATATTTTCTACTGAAAGACAAATAAATCCAATTGCACAGCATTTGACAGTCAGCCATTAAGGAAGACTAGGGCAGTTTATATTACCCAATGTTTGAGATTAAGATTGAAAAGAACACTAAACGTGTGCCCATCAGGTTTTTTTTTTTTTTTTGGTGCCCAAAATATTGAAATATCATGAAGATGTTTAGAAAACTGGAACATTCTGAAGTTTTTAAGTTTTAATTATACTTTCCTCTTTGTGCTACCTCTGATTCAAATGTCTACTAAATTTATAGATGTGCTAACTTCATCACTTGTCTTTTTTTTTTTTAATCAGGGAAGCATACATGTGAAGGAAATCAATCTTTCCAGAGTAATTTACATAAGTAAAGAGTCATTTTTTTTCATGTAGAAAGACAAGCCGATATAGGTAACACAGGGCCAGAGCAACAGCTTGAGGGCATTATGAAGGACTCAGGTTTCTCCTAATTTCCTGCTTAACTGGTATTTTTGTTATTCCCACATTAGCAGCATGGCTGCTCCATCTCTGAACATCATGTTTGTATTCCAGGGAGGAAGAAGAAAATTAAGGAAAGCAAAACTTCCCAAACGTATATAACCAGAATGGCTTCTATTAACATATCTCTGCTCTCACATGTTCTGGTTTGAACATGACTTGGCATTCCAGCTCGTGTGGATAGCTAATTCCCAAAGGCATGGATTAAAAGATGAAGGGTGGGAATTTTAATCTGATTATGAGGTCTTTGTGATGGGTGGACTGTGAGGTCCTTACGTCACTAATAATGTGCCCTTAGAATGTAGTTCCTGTGAGGGCATGGGTTATAGAAGCCCTGGTCAGCCTGCACTCTCTCCCTCTCCTTCGCTCCTGGCTCACCATTTGATTTGATCCTTCTGCATGGGTTGCACCATCCACCTGTCTCATCAGACACCAGACTAATGAGGACACTCAAACTTAGACTGGGAACCTCCAAAACTGTAAGCTAAAATAAGCCTTCTTTCATAGAGCCGTTCCTCTCAAGTATTTGTTGTAGTAATTAAAAACCTAACACAGAAAATTACCCATGAGGAGCAGGATGGTTACTGTGCATTATGCTTGATGATGTGGAAGAGTCTTTCTTTGGAGGAGCAGGCTAGAGGAACTTTAGAATTGCTGTAGGGAAACTATTATGAGTGATTCTGATGAGGGTTTAGAAGACCCAACCAGTGGCAGCAATTTGGACAGTAGAGGCCATGCTGTAAGGTGTCAGAAGGAAATGAAGATTCCAGTGGGAACCAGAATAAAGGCCACCTGTTATACCACGGCAAAGAACGTGGCTGTGTTGTATCTCTGTCCCGATGCTTTGTGGGAGATTGAACTTAAACATAGTGGACCTGTTTGTTTGACAGAAGAGATGATAAGGCAGCAGAGGGTGCAGGCTCAAGGTGGATATTATTGGCTGCTTTTGGTAAGTTTCATAGGGACAATAGTCAGGAGCAAAATAGAGTATAGCAGAGAGATTTGAAACATTCACAGACTAGCCACATAGAAAGAGAAAGCTCATTTGGCAAAGGAGCGTGAGGTGGTGTAACTACTCACTAAGGAATTTAGGGCAAGTCAAAGTAAGCCATGCACTAATGAGTAAGACATTGGGCAAAACTCCTGAAGTAGTTTTGGAGATCTCTGAAGTGGCTTTTACAGTCCCGTCCAAAACCTGGAAGTGCAAATTGGTTTGGGAGATCTTCTAGTGCAGGAAAGAAGCCCAAGGCATCCTGCTCACCAAATGGTAAACTCCCGAATCTGGCTTGTCTGCCAATAACTCTGAGACCATTATAGCTCTGCTAAAGCAGACCCAGGCATTGCTAGTGCTAGAGGCAAGCTTTGGTATGATCCACAAGATGCTGGTTGTGCACATGTGCAGAATGCAAGGGTTACAAGATCGTGGCAGCTTCCACAATTTCAAAGAAAAGCTTAGGGAGCTAGCCAGAGTTCACTGCAGGACTGGAGCCCCTGCTTGGAGCCCTTGATGAGGTGATACCTTTTGAAGCTGTGGGAGTGAAGCCATGGTGGAGGCAGAAGTATACAGGTATCAGCAACATGAAAAACCTGCCAAGGAATGCTACAAACACTGTGCCAAGAAAGCTGGAGGTGTCAGTGTGCAACCTCAGAGAACAGCACTGTAAACCAAGACTTAAAGAACTGAGGGGCTATGAGGGCATCACACTGGATTTCAAAAGCTCCTTCAGGCAACCTAGGGTCTAGGCACAGGCCTGTCATGAGGTGGAGCCATGGTAAATCCTTCCAAGACAATGCCAGTTGAAAGGGTGGGATGAGAACTCCTGCATATGCTCTCCAAAGGGCAATGCCTCATGGAGTTGCAGAGATTAAACGCCCACCTGTGGGCATTGAAGCACGGCTGTGAGTTGCAAAACTGTGCAGGTCAAACTACCCCTACCACTGTGTGCCCAGGATGCTGTGGTATGCAAGGTTCAGATTTATAGTTTGCTGGCTGTTTTTTAGTCTTGCATTGGGCTGATTAAGCTATCTATTTCTTTGTCTCCTCTTTTTTGGAATGAAGGTATCCACCTTATGAATGTCCTACGCTTGCAGATTTAAAGTGTGCACTTTGCTGCTGATTTTATAGGAGCTCACAGCTAAGGGAGTCTGCCTTACAGATGTAACTTTGGACTTTGGAATTAATGCAGTATTGAGTTAAGACTTTGAAACTATTAGGGGGCAGAATGACTGTATATTCTGTGTGAGAGGGACATGAGTATTTGGGAGCCAGAGATAGGATGCTATAGTTTGAACATGATCTGGTTCCCCAACTTGTGCACCTCATTAGGTCTCAAAGACACAGACTGATAGATTGAGCATGGAAGACTGATTTAATTACAGTGTCTGGGAAATGGGACTATCGGAGGTCCCTAGTTCATGGTCATGTGCCCTAGATAGGTAATTCTCTTAGGATGGTTGTTTGTACAAGACAAGGGTGGCCTAAGTGCTCTTTCTTTTTCCAGATTCACTGTGTGATCCTCATTCTGCCCATGTTCTGCCATTCACATCCCTTGTCAGATGCCAGACTAATGGGCTGTCTGGGCTTGAACTGAACCACACAAAGTGTAAGCCCAAATAAAGCATTCTTCCTAAGAAACACCTCTGAGAGAACTGTTGTGACAGAAACTGATTAAAACACTGCCTATGGAAATCCCTATCTGCAAGTGATTTTAAGTGGGCACATTCCCCCTTTATGACAAAGTAAGACTCCAGTAGGAAGGAGGAAATGAAGATATGGGCATTGCCCAGATAACCAGAAATAACTTTTGCGGTGGAATGCGAAGGCCAAGATGGTGCTGGCAACAAACTTCCATGGTTGTTTACTTTAAAAGGAGGATTTTTTTAAAATCATAGGAACAACTGATGTCAGCATAGAATACACAGAAAGCCCAGAAAAGTAAAAGAAAAGCAATCTCTTTTTTTAAAAGGTGATTTTATTTATTTATTTGACTGGTAGAGTTATAGACAGGGTGAGGGAGAGTTGGAGAGAAAGTTCTTCCCTCCTCTGGGTCACTTCCCAAATGGCCGCGATGGCTGGAGCTGGGCTGATTTGAAGCCAGGAGCCAGGAGCTTCTTTTGAATCTCCCACGTGGGTGCAGCGGCCCAAGCACTTGGACCATCTTTTACTGCTTTCCCAAGGTATAAGCAGAGAGTTGAATCAGAAGAAGAGCAGCCGGGACACCAACTGGAGCCACAAGTGAAAACTTAGCCTACTATGCCGCAGAGCCAGCCCCCAAAACAATTTCTTAAAAGCTAATTGGAATCCACTTTCTGAATGGCAGGTGATAATAATTATATATTCTTTTATTCTCTTTCTTTTTTCATATATTTTCTCTTGCTTTTGTGTGTTTCTGCATTATTTTCATTTTATAAAAATAACATAAAGGGTGCATTACATCATATTTGATTTATTTAAGTTGAAAAATTTAATAAAAAGTTTTTCTAAAAGTATTGGCTGATATTTTATCAGTGAGTTTTTAACAATCCCACATTCATATGTGTGTATGATATATGTTTAAATATCTTTGTAAAATACAGATTGTTACTATTTTTGCTGGATAATTTTTAAAAACCCTTCAATGTGCATGCTTAATGCATTTCTCAGGTTATTTATATAGGATGCATTTTGAAGGAGGAAACACATCATATCCTAGATATATTTGAAGACATTTTGAATGTAATTAAAATAGCATTATGGATGTTTACTCCAATTTATCTTTTTTCCAACTCTCCACTTGTCTTCAAAATATTTCCTATTTGATAGATGAAATGATATCTTAAGATTATGATAATTGCAATTTGTTTCTTTATATGGGAAGGGGCTTTGATTTTTGTCTCTCAGGGCAACTAACTCTTTGAAGTAATGTCTTGGTGTTCACTGCTTGTAATTCTAGTTCCTACTCAGTTTTCAAATCCACTAATTTCTTTCAGCTTCATAAGGCAATCTTTAAGACCCTAAAATCACTGTGCTCAGACTTTAAAAACATTCTCATAGTGCCCTTGCCTCTCCAACCCCAATATAAATTTTATTTCTGGAAAGGATTGACCAAGTCAGGAAGGAAACACTCCAGTGTTCAAATCACCATACTCCCCAGTAATCACCTTAATATTTCCACCTGAAACTTCACTTCTAATTAAGAAACTACAGCAAGTGTTACCTAAATGACCAAGAGTAGATACACAATCTAATATGTCATAGTGTCTCTTTAAAACAGATAGATCATTCAATTATTAAAAGTATATTTTACAGGTCAAAATTCTCTGTGACTTAGAATCACAAAATCTGGGTTTTGTTTTAGCTCTATTATTGAGATTTGAAAGAGATTTGGGAAAGCACTCAATAAATAATGTTCTTTTATTTCAAGATTATTGGAATTTGAGGGATTGATATAGGCAATCAGAAATATGGAATTAAAATAACAGCTATTTCTAATAAGAGTTACATTACAGAATAAGAATTTGGTTATGTGGTAACTTCCCATTTCATTCTACATTGTGGACCAGAGCTGACCCACTTAATGCATTACACTGTAAAGAACAGACTTGGCTATACCTTTGTGCAAACATGCTGGTGAGCTCCGCAGAGGCTGAGCCTGTGGTCCATTTTCCAAATACTAGAGTGAAGATGGGAGGGGGCTAATCCTTTTTTTAAGATTTATTTATTTATCTGAAAGGCAGAGTTATAGAGGCAGAGAGAGAGAGAGAGAGAGAGAGAGAGAGAGAGAGAGAGAGAAAGTTTTCTATCCACTGGTTCACTCCTGAAATGGCCATAATAGCCGGAGCTGGGCCTATCGGAAGTCAGGCACCTGGAGCTTCTTCCAGGTCTTTCATGTAGGTGCTGATGCCCAAGGTCTTGGCCCCTCCTCTATTGCTTTCCCAGGCCATAGCAGAGAGCTGGATCAGAAGAGGATTAGCTGGGACTCGAACCGGCACCCATGTGGGATGCTGGCACTGCAGGCCGTGGCTTTACTCACTATGCCACAGTGCCGGCCACCAAGGCCAATCTTTATCTAAAGATAGGAAACCAGTTTTCTCTGCAACACAACAAAAGAGTAGCTGTGTCATCTTGGCCACCATTTTGGCTCCCATTAGATTTAGTTTCCTAAGGTTCAACTAAGAATAATATTTACCATAAATTGGTTCATAAAAGTAAAATATATCAGTACACAAAATGATTCCTAAACACCAATTCTGGGTCTCCTGAAGGGTATATTTGATCCATCTCCATTAAGCAAATTTTTAATTTTTAAAATATTTAATACAGAACAAAGGAAACATTATGAGCATAAATAGCAATTGGAAAATTCACATTTATCTTACACAATTAAAAGCAAATATAAATGCTTGTAGAATACTTATAGTAAGCTTAAAAGTATGATAAAAGTTTATACATAGGAAATATTTTGACAAACATGGTATTTTGTATTATTTACAGTTCAACAAATCCAATTGTATTTTTCAATGGTTGTGTTTTTTGGGGAAAGATTCTGATAATTTTTTTTACAGGAAAACATTTATTTCTGACATTTCTCTCATTCTTATTTGACATAGACAATGTTTTTGACTTCTCATCCTGTCTTTGTAGATAGAAAGTACACACATACTGATATCAATTTATGTTGTATGTGTGTGTCAGGTGGCGGGGAGGGGGGGTCCCTGACTAATATAAAGATCTTTATAATCTCATTAGAAATATAAACACATTTTGTTGCCCATTAAAAAATAAAAATATGCAGTTAGAATATAATTCACAAGTCACACAGGTTACTCCAAATTTGCAATTCAGTGGTTTTAGTACATTCACACAGTTATGAAATCCTCATCAAACTTAATTTTAGATCATCTGTCTCACCTAGAATTAAAAAAAAAAAACAAGAATGAAACCAACAGCTCAAGCAGTACCCACTTCTTCCCACTCAATCAAAAACTGGAAGCAAACAATAATTTTCTGACTCTTATTTGCCCTTTCTGGACATGCCATATAAAAACAGTCATGCAGTCTGTTGCGTTTTTTGAATAGTTTTTATCACATAGCACAAGGTTGCAAAACTCCCTTGGTTAGGTGTGTTTCAGTACTACATCATTTTTTATTGCAGAATAGTATTCCAATTTATGTATGTTTCACACTATCTTTTCACCCACTCATCAGTTGTACTAATTTGTGTAGTAGTGTGCATGCATGCATGTGCTGGCTTTTATTATAAAACAGAGACTTTATGTTTATGTTAAATATTCTGAGGGAATGTCTAAAAGCCTTTGAAAGCAGCTGCTCCATTTTAAATTTGTACCAGAAACAATGTACATTCCATTTTTTTCTCATGAACCCTTGTCAGTATTGTCTTCTTCCCTACTTTTTTACTATTTATTTGACTTTTAAATTAATTGACAAATAACATTCTACATATTTATTATGTATAATGCACTGTTTTGAGATACCTAGCCATAGTGGGATGCCTAAGTTTGAGCATCATAGATTTAATGATTTTTGTGAGTGAAGCACTTAAAAATCTATTCTCTCACCATTTTTAAAGAATGCTGTATCTAGCTGTAGCATCATGTTGTCTGATGGATCTCCTGGATGTATTCCTTGCATTGAGTTGAGATTTTGAAACCCTTGACTGCCCTCCCCCTGACACTCACCCTGAAACACTACCCCAGCCTCAGTACTGTAAATCTACAGTGTACCTTTTGCATTTGCACATATTTTCAATATCATGCCACGTTTCATTTTCTGTATTTGATGTTTGTCACTTAAACTAATATTTTCTAGGTTCATCTATATTGTTTCAAATGACAGGACTCCTATTTTTTTTTGGGGGGGGAGGTGGTGGCTAGGATTGTTTTTGCTATTTCTGTGAGACATGTAATTGTTTTGGATAGCGATCGCATCCATTCTTAAATCGCTTATGATACTTTGGTTAAATTCACAATATTAATTTTTCCAACCCATGAATATGAAATATCTTTCCACTTGTTTATGTCTCCCTCAATTTCTGTTTTCAGTGTTTTACAGATTTCCATGCAGAGATTTTTCACCTCTAAGGTTAAATTTATTTCTAACATTATTTCCTTTGTAACTGTTGTAAATACTACTGCTTTCTTGATTATCTTTTTCGATAGTTCACTGAACATTTATAGATATGACACTGATTTTGTATGCTCATGGTGTAGCCAGCAACTTTACTGAATTTGTTCTAATGAATTTTTAGTGGATTCTTTAGTCATATCTCTATTTAAAATCATGAAAACTGCAGAAACAAACAATTTAACTTTCTCCTTTCCAATTTCTATGCCTTTTATTTCTTTCTCATAATTGGTTTTGTTAGCTAGGACTTTTAAAAACTATGCAAAAAAGAAGTGATGAGAATGCACATGTTTTTGGGTACTCGAGGTTTTAGTCTCTTTCATTTAGATAACTTTAAGTTTTTTCATCTGCAAATTTGGAAAGATTCTTAGCGATAAGTATAAGTAACAAGTTATGAAGAATTCCTAAGTCTTCCAGACCTCAGAGAGAGCAGCTTGAATGCCTGGCGGCCAAATCGGTGTGCTCAGCAGAAGTGTCCCAAAACTCCTGTTACCTATGTGTCTTCCCTGAAGACCAGGGAGTGGCAGAGCTGTGTTCAGCGGGAGATGGAGACGCAGACATATCTAGTGCTTTCTCATGCAGTCATATAATAGGTCGAAAGTTCAGAAAACCGAGATCAGGAAGAGAAAATGGAAAAGGTTTCACATATGCTGCATGGCTGATGAGAGACCCTGTGGTATGTAACCTAATCTATTAAATGAGTGCCAAGGGCTGAAGTTTCCCGGGGTCTGAAACGCAGGTATTAAAAGGCACTAAACTTGGAAAGGCTAATCTGATTGATGAAAACTAATGTGAAAGGCAACAAAAATTATAAATGTAATGCAATCTGGAAGTGTCTTAGCCTGAAACACTAAAACCGGTTTTTAGAAAAGACTTAAATGCTAAGTGCTTTTTAGCCAAGCAGGCAATGTGGTGCAGATACAGTTTGTAGATTGAAATACTAACAGGCAAATTAAAAATAAATACCTTAACCCATCAAAATTTAGAGCAGATCATAAAGAAATCCCTTTCTTGCTGTTTAGCTCTTTTCTGTTTGAAAATTAAGTTGATCAGAAAATACAGTATCTATTCCACAAGAATAGAAATAACGAATTTCAGTGGTATTACTTTTAGTTTGTTTTCCACAAGGGAGTCAGGTTGGCAAACAATTTGAATGAGTTCCCATTTTTTAAATTATTATGAAAATACACTTTGTTATTTTCACAAATATAAATGGGTCTTAAATTTGTCGCTTATCTGAAATCCTTTTGTCGATTCCAAGTTCCATTTTGTTAAATTTATCCTTCTTTTACTTCCCTATCCATAAAATCCTCGTCTAGACCTTGGCTAACTATACCTTTAGATTAATGAAATGTCTATCTCACAGTGCTCTGACTTTCTGGCTTCAACCCTTTCTTACTTTTAGCTAATCCCACTCTTAAGCATGATCCAATCCAGGAGGGATAAATGATCACAAAAGGCTCTATTTTATTCCTTATGACTTAACTCCACTTGACTCCAGGATGTCCATACCCTAGCCTTATTTCTGGCTAAGATCTTCCACTTAAACAATCTCATTCATTTATTACTCATTCTTTCTTCATGATCCAATTCTACAAACTCCCCACATATAGGACTGTGCTTCCTAGCCTGCCCTATGTATTGTGTTCTTCCAAGCCAGCACACACTCACTCCCAAACAGATTCCTACACAATGATTTGTTCATGCAGGACACATTAATGAGTTAAGGTGGCATCATTACAAACATTTTCTGCATTTGTTTCTCCTCACATGTTTCATTGGTATAGATTTCCATTTCTTCCAGAGCTACACTGGTGTGTTTTATAAAATCATTCTATTGTCTCTGGGTGCTTGAGTCTCATATATGAATTTCCATTTCACTAGGATCCTGGAGAATGAGATCTGTAAGATAAACCATAGTGGCCTGGAGCCGTGGCTCACTTGGGTAATCCTCCACCTGCAGTGCTGGCACCCCGGGTTCTAGTCCCGGTTAGGCCACTGGTACTAGTCGCGGTTGCTCCTCTTCCAGTCCAGCTCTCTGCTGTGGCCCAGGAGGGCAGTGGAGGATGGCCCAAGTCCTTGGGCCCTGCACCCCATGGGAGACCAGAAGCACCTGGCTCCTGGCTTCGGAATGGCGCAGCGCCGGCCGTGGCAGCCATTTGGGGTATGAACCAACGGAAAAGGAAGACCTTTCTCCCTGTCTCTCTCTCCCTGTCTATAACTCTCTCTCTCTCTGTCTCTCTCTCTCAGTGTCTAACTCTGCCTGTCAAAAAACAAAAATTAATAAAAAGATAAACTAGTGCTTACTAACACCATGAGCTTGGGAATCACCCAAGAACAAATGGTTATGCCACCTTTGCACCAAAAATTTAGGTAGTTTTCATGATGACTCATTAAAAGTGTCACTTAAGACAATTACAAATAAATTCTTTAAAGATCCTGACTAATTACACAGTCTAAAGGGGCAAAGGAATTGAGATTTATTCATAATTCAGTTATTCATTAGCTTTGTAATCTAGAGAAATTTTATAAATGCTTCAGACCTCAGTGTCCTTGTCTGTAAGAGTCTACAAAGGATCTATCTCATATTGTTATTTCAAATGTTAACTAAAATGGTGAACATGAACTTCCCTATACTGCCTGTACATTGTGAATTCTCAATAGTCAGTATTCAAGAGTTATTTCAAATTTTAGCAATTGCAGTTTGAAATAATGGAAAACAGAGGTTATGTGGCGTGATGGAATCTGTGATCTGGAAGATCTGAGTCTGGGTCTTTTATTTATGGATGCAGGCATTCTGGTAAACCATAAAACTTCTGTTGTGAAATGAAGACATTAACAAACACATCTAAGGGTTCCAAAAAAAATGAAATGATTTCTTGAGTTATGAAAGTCTTGCAAACTGGTAAGTGTTGAATAAAACTAAATAAATAAATTAAATTTATTGAAAATTTAATTTAAAATTTAATAAATTAAATTTAATATATAAAATTTAATAAATAAAATTTTAATTTAAAATTAAATGAATAAAATTAAAATTATTGAAATAGGAAGCATTCCATTTTGAACATAATTTTCACTCTTATCTTTTCAAATTAATCATAAGGAGTAAAAATTTTCACTTATAATAAAAGAGGACAGGCATATAAAAGCGCAATGGATATTGATTTTGAAAACAAAGAATCCCTATTTATTTTCTGATATTTTGCTACCATTAACCATGTAATGGGGCAGTTTTTAATTAATATCCTTTATGAAATTATAATTTTTTAAATTAATTTATGTTGCTGCAGATTCATTCAGAGAGGAAAAGAGCGGTGGGGGCAAGAGGAGCGGAGACATGATACAGACACTGGGAGTCTGGTGAAAGTGGGCTAGAGACAAGCAGCTCGTAGACTCATTTATTTCAGTTGGTGTAGCAGCTTATTAGCCTAGGCAGCCAATCGGTCAAGGATGGTTTATACCCTAACCAATCACTGCCTGTTGCTAGGCAGCCTCCTTTGCCAAGGGGTCCCACTGCCATTTCCTGAGTAACTGATGCTCCCTTGCCAGCGTCATCTTGGAACAGCCTTCTCATTCCACCACAAATTTATGGTCTTACAAGTCATTATATTTGCAACATTTTTTGCAAACATAAATTTTTAAAAATCAATTTCCTTTAATATCATCAAATTAAATTTTCCTTACATTTTGTGGATGTTTTCTTCAATTGTAACAATATGCAATGTTGCTTAAAAGCCTCTAAATCCATTTTGACTCTGACTTTTTTCAATCTAAAAAGCCAAGGCAGAACATATTTTGTTTTGGGTCTGGAACTATGTCATAATGAGTTAAGCCACTATCTGCATTTCTGGCAACTCATATGGGTGCCAGTTTGAATCCCAGCTGATCCACTTCTGATCCAGTTCTCTGCTAATGTGCCTGGGAAAGCAATGGAAGAAAGACCAAGTCCTTGAGCCCCTGCACCCACATGGGAGACCCGGAAGGACCTCCTGGCTCCTGGCTTCAGTACAGCTCATCTCCAGCTATTGTGGCCATCTGGGGAGTGAACCACAGTGAACCATCTGGGGGGTGGATGGAAGATCTTCTTCTCTCTCTGTTTCTCCCTTCTCTCAATGTAGTTCTACACTTCAAATAAATCTTAAAAATATTTTGTTGCATGTATACATTAATGGAGAAATTATTTATCTGGTGATATGAATACTGAAACTATAAGTTGATTAATTGGTAAAACGATTTCTACAGTCCTTGACTGAATGAAGTGCAACATCAAAAAAAAATTGGAAGAGGTTATGGTAACAGTGGATGTCTAAGATATAAGAGCTGTTGGGAAGAGTGTTGGTGCCACTTCTGTTCAGCCACATGCGCTCATATACTGATGGGCAGGCGGATGCAGATCCTGCTGGAGACCTCACTGAAATAACCCTGCACTTGCTGTTAACACATGTGTCTATCCCAAATAATTTGTATGTATTGATGGCTAATATCTATTTCAGGAAATTTGCCAATAATTGTGTTTGTTTATTATATATTTTTTAAATCGGGATGATCAGTAATTTAAAAACAAACAAACAAAAAAACCTGTCTATTATTGTCATTATTGAGTTTAGGTCTAGCATTAAATACTTAGGGTTCTTGTTAATCCTATTTGATACAAAAATGGTAAAAACAGTGACACAAGTGATAACTAACATTTCAGGAGGGCATTTTAGTCAGAAATGTTATAAGTGGCAAATATACAAAGTCAGTCTTGTTTAAGCTTCATAAACAGCTTAGATATGGCCACTGTCATCTTTCCTATTCTGTGAATGAGAAAATTAAGGTTTGGGAGGTTAAACAATTTCTGAAGGGGTTGAAGTGCAGAAAATATCCCCACTTACAAAGTTCAAGCACCTTAACTCAGCTTTAGGTTTCATTGTTTATTTTTTTATTACTTTCTAAGAAAAGATAACCTTGGAAGGGCTGTACCATTAAGTCTTTGAGTTAAGGTGCAATGATCAGTATATTAGAAACAAAAGTTTGTGCAGAAGCCCAGAATGCTGGGTGCCCAAGACCCCCTGAGAGGATTGTAGGAAGGGAAATAGACAGGAAGAAGCAAGTATGAACAAATGTTGTGTTTAATTATTTCATATGTGGAGTGGATTTATAATCATTATAGATTATGTCAAAACCGAAAAACGAAAAACCACATGCGGTCCTTGTGGATGGCATGTGGAGGTATCACCTGCAGTCCCGTGGGCAGGACCCAGGACCTCAGGGATGCATGTACTATTGGAAACTATCACTGTATTAGAAACGTTTATACTTTTCCTATAAACAGAGGATTTTATGAGCCTTGAACTTCTAGTAGTTTATTGAGAGTTTCCTAATAAGTGTTGCAAGAAAAAGTAGGTGGAAAGGTAAGCTCATGTGAAGATGTAGTCAAACGATCTGAAAAAAAGAAAGCAAACTATTAGTGCATGTGTTTATGCTTTAGTGGAATATGCATGAACGTGAGGAAATTTTGATTTTAAATTTGAACCCTTTATTCCAGCTTTTGAGCCTGTTCCTCAAAGGACTAGTCAAATTCAAAACTTTAAATTATAAAAGCCAGCTCCTCTTGGGTTCTTTTTTGGGGGTAATAATTCTTGTGGACATATGGAAAATGATTTTTGAGTCATATAAGTCAATATCTGATAAAATGGATTTAGCAGAAACTTTCCAAATATTCACCTTTTGGCTGAGTCTAAGCCTGGAGAGTTTAAAGCCCAAAAGGAGAATTTTTGAGAAAGTTATGAATGAATGGATACTGTTTTATTGTGGAAATGCAATTGTAACCAAGCACTATAATGTGTCTAGACATACGTGGCTTGGTTGCCAAAAGTGAAGTGTTCTAGCTTTACAAGAAATCCTCGTGGAAAGCACATGAGTTGTTACCTTGGGAGAATTCTACCCAGGACCCATATGTGCTTGTGTCACCACGTGCAACTCGCTCACTTTGCAGGCAGGGCTTCTGCTGGATACTTCGGAAACTGCAAAACTATTCATTGGATACAGCATAGGTCTGGCAGAATGAAATAAGGTGTAAAGAAGCGATTTTGAAAAGTTGAATGATTCTTCTTCTTCTTCTTCTTCTTCTTCTTCTTCTTCTTCTTCTTCTTGTTCTCCTTCTTCTCCTCCTCCTCCTTCGAGTTTTGGCAATGCCATCACTGTGTGATAATTTTAAAAGAACCCTGCTCATGATAATATTAACATCTCAGAACTCACACTGACAGTTTTTTGGAAAAATTATATTGCAGTTCTTTCAATTTTCAGATGTTTTAGGGCAAAATCCAAATGGAAATATTCTTCTAAGACCACAGGCATGACCAAGGTCATAAAGAAATGCCTTATGGTTTAGAAAGTAAATACATATGTGGTCATTAATGGAAAAACAATGACAAAACTTAATGCTTAGCCTAAAAATATCTCACACCAGCTATCAAGTTCTGGTTAATCTAGGGAGGGGTGGAAGAGGGCCACCTTTATAAGACTGTAACTCAAAGTAGTTTCATTTTCTCTGGGGTTGCAATTACTAATCCTGTGTGTGTGTGTGTGTGTGTGTGTGTGTGTGTGTGTGCATGCGTGTGTGTGTGTGATATCCAACAATCTACTTCTCTTCCAAGCACTTACTTTTATAAATGACTTTATAAGGCCTGAAAGGAGAATTATTCTCCAGCGTTTTTGGAGCCACTTCCAGCAGAGTGTCCCCAGAGTCCAATAGAGCTGTCTTCATCATCTTTACATATAGACTTCCTCAAACATGGAAAAGAATGATAATCGCCTAATTATAAATTCACTGTTAATATAGCCTTAGAGCTGGGAACATTTCACTCCAGCAGTTAATTTAGTCTGTGGTCAATTCTCACTGTTATTTAGTGTCATTTATCACCTGCTGTTTTGTCTTACTGAGAACATCCTGCCTGCCCCGGACTGTCTACAGTACATGGACCTTCTGTGACTTCAATGTACTCAGAACAAAGGCCCCAAAGTGCTCCTATCGGGAGGATTTTGGCAACTTGCCTTAGATATATTCAAGCCATTTTGCTGTCTGTCACTCAGTGCTGTACAAATTGAACTCAGAGGAGAGGTAAAAAGGGTCTATCAGGCATTTTTTTTTCTGGGAAGAATATGCTAATAAAGCACCATCAGCAGGAAGCAGGCTGTGTCTGAAAGAGTTTTGTCAACTCTGAATTAATTTTGTGTGTGAAGAAACACGGGGGTGCTTCTAGAGCTGGTCTGTGGTCATTAATCCTTCCTGTTTCTGGAAGAACAGAACTGTAATAAATGCAGCCCGGATTCAACAGATGTGTGCACACAATGTCTGCTTTATGAGGAGTAAAACAAAATGATGGGTGCAGAACAAAAAATGTTGATTTAAAAACTAAAACAGTATGGAAAGCACAGAGCTTGGAATTCCCAGAGTTTATGCAAATACAGTATTCCTTTAAATGTTCACAGACAACGTGGTTTTGAAAACATCTGTCCATGGGGTTGGATGCTGCGAAGAGACTGAAAAAGACAGATGTTTCTTGTTCCTGAGAAAATTGAGTAAAAAAAAAAAATGTCAAGCAGATATTAGGTAGGAGATGGAGTTTGCTATATTGAGATATGGCTGATAGTGGACCCAAAATCAAATGGTTGACCTCATTTTGTGATAAAACTCTCATTACCCTCTTTTTTCATGTTCTCCCGAAAATGAGTGAGAGAAAAATATTGATGTTATTTACAACCATGAAAATAATGCTGGCGTGGTGATTTGAATGTTGTCTCTCTGAGACATGCAAATCGTGCTGCTCAGGCTGACACTGGACACACCCAGATACCAGTTTCCCCAGAAGGTGAGTCGGAGCAGGTGGACATGGTATTCATTAGAACAAATCCATACTGAAAAGACGTTTTCACTTTAGGGGTACCAGACTATTCCAGCCCATTATAACTCTTTCTTCTCTTTCTTTTCCTTTTCCTTTTTTATCTCACTGGGTTTCTGCTGCCAAAAAGGCTAGAAGGCAGGAGTTTGACATGGCTAAGTTAAAACTGAATAATGGAGAAACAGCCCAGCCAGTAGCAATCATTTTGATGGGGCCTGTTTTAAAGAGATATTAACGTGACTTTTTCATCTAAAATGAAGATAGGAGATATCCTAACTATACATTTAAAGACTGAAAAATCAAAATTTTAGGACCCAAGATGAGGGGAAATAATAAAACCCAGCTCCCTCCACATTACCTATAGCTGTGATATTGAACAAATACTGAAAACATTTAACTCCCTTCCAATGAAAAATATCATCTATTTTATGAAAAATAGCAGTTCTTTTAGGCTTTACTAAAATTATCCACATAAAATTTGTTTCAAAAATCCAGTCTTGGTTTACTCTATATTTCTATCCATTTCATATGGGAGCATGGCCCTCTAAGGAGTTTCGTCTTTTACCAGGTTGTTTTTGCCATGTTACTTAGCAAGTCGCCAGAACAGCCTCTGGTTAGCTGTCCTCGCTTCACCTGGGGGATACATCAAGTCAATCATTTTACTGTTGTTCAAGGTTGCTGGGACGTTTCAGTGAAATGAAAGACTGGAAATAGCCTGTGAATCCTATGGAAAGGACAAGCAACTGAAAAATCTGCTCATTTTATGTTTTCTCTTAAAGTCTTGTCAATGAAGGCATTCGTGGAAGTTGTGCAGTCTGCAATGCACATCTCATTTTCTAATTGGATATTAGACAAATCAAACATAATGATGTTCCATAAGCTCAATTTAAAATTTAGATTCTGACAGCTGCAAAAATTTCAGATTTAGAAGAATTCAACTTTTTCAATAAAATTGGTTCATAAAAGTAGAAAGTTCACTTTTGTATAGTCTGAAATATTTGATTATTCTTGAAGACATTTTTCGTTTATCCAATAGTGTGATTTGAAAATCTATCTGTGCTAAAAATATTTTGCTTGATGTAGGTGATACAAAAATAAATAAAATCATCATGTGTCTTTGAGGAATCTGCGATTATTTTTGGTTCCTTAGGATGATTTACAATTTATTTAAAAAATACAATCAGGAGATCTAAGATCCAGAACTAACAAGTTGTATTTAATCAGCTGAAAGAAGTTGGAGTAACAGAGAATTGTTATGTTTGGGAGGATCCAGCCTATTTGAAGGCCTGGGAGGCTGTGGTTTCTTCAATTAATATTTAAATGTACTTTCACCATGAACTTAGAGTATATGAATTTTCATCCAAAGCTTTTTTCTTACATGGTACAAAGAACATCAAAAAATCATGGATAAACCCCCAAGAATTTTCTTCACACAGAACAAGCCTGCTAATTCAAATGCCTACTTTGGATCAGTCTGGTACTGCATAAAATGGTGGGCCACTACATAGGAAAAGCTTCCAAGGGCAGTTAAGTAGGCATAGTGAGTTCTGTTCTGTTGTATAGGATTAATATGGTTAACAATATTGGATTGCATATTTGAAAATAGCTAGAAGAGCAGATATTGAATGTACTCATCATAAAGAAATTATAATTTTAAGGGAAAAGATATGCTAATTATCCTGATTTAATCTTTCTACAATGTATAAATGAATTGAAAAATCACATTGCACTCCATAAATATGTACATTTGTAATGTACCAATCAAAAGTAAACAAAAAGAAATAAGAAAATGAATCCAAGGGATTTGGAAATAGGGATTAATGGCAGATAAAAACGAAAGCATCTTTGTAGGCCGGAGCCATGGCTCACTTGGCTAATCCTCCGCATGTGGCGCCGTCACCCCGGGGTTCTACTCCCGGTTGGGGAGCCAGATTCTGTCCCGGTTGCTCCTCTTCCAGCCCAGTTCTCTGCTGTCGCCCGAGAGTGCAGTGGAGGATGGCCCTGCACCCACATGGGAGACCAGGAGAAAGCACCTAACTCCTGGCTTTGGATCAGCGCAGAGCACTGGCTGTAGTGTCCATTTGAGGGGTGAACCAAAGGAAAAGGAAGATCTTTCTTTCTGTCTCTCTCTCACTGTCTAACTCTGCCTGTCAAAAAAATAAATAAATTAATTAATTAAAAAAAGAAAATTTGTAGCAGGCAGCATATTAGCAGAAAACAATTAAAGCCCTCAAAAAAGATCCTTATAATCTCTTCTAAGATTCATGTAGATTGGGGGAATATGGGTCAGGTGATCCCTGAGGTTTCTTAAACCCTGTCTTCACCAGTGAGCACCCATTCCCAGGACTTCAGAATTTAACTGGAGAGTAACATACATTTTTATTTTTATTTTTTAACCCTGCTCACTGCTTTCAACCACCATATGAATTGAAATGAGGCTAGGATATTACCTCAAGAGGTTCCAATTTCCTAAAACATTTGGATTTTTGCAAGATATTATGACAGAGATGGATAATAGAGTTCATGGTGAATGTTCAGTTATTGTAAGATAAGATGATTCTGATTTCTGTTGTATTAGGGTTAACATCCCTATGGCGATGGTATACAACTAGTATTTAACAGCACTCTTCTTGGCTAATGGGATTGCATCCAACTGAAAACCTCTTGCCACAAAAGAAACAATCAGTACAGTGAAGAGAAAAACCTATGGGATGACAGAATATATTTGCAAATAGTATTGTCTCATTAGGGTTAGAAATTATAATGAACTATTCTCAATTAGAAGAAAATAGCTCAATTTATTATTGGGCAAAGGATCTGCATAGATATTTTATAAAAGAAGCCATTTACAAATTGTCAAAAAATATATAAAAAAATACTTAATGTCATAATCATCAAAAATTGAGATCATAACCACTAGGATATATGATATGTTAGAATGGTGGTTATCCAAAAGGCAAATGATAACAAGTGTTGGTGAGAATATAAAAAAGCAAGAAACCCTGTTCACTGTTGGTGGAAATGTAAGCTAGTTCAGCCATTAGAAAAAAGTAATAGACTCCTTAAAAAACTAAAAGTAGAATTATTCTTTAGAATTATCATATAATCCAGAAATCCCAATAGAGCTTATATATCCAAAAGAGATTAAATACCAATCTCAAAAAGATATCTCAATTAAATTAAAAATAAATTAAATGCCTATCTCAAAGATCTGCACTGCCATGTTTATTGGGCCATTATTGACAAAGCTATGATATGAAAATCAACTATGTGTCCATCAATGGGCACTCTTCATACATGAAAAAGAAGAAAGTACTGTAATTTGAACAGTATCAATGAAATGAGAGGAAATAAATGAGCCAAAGAAAGACAAATAGAGCAGGATCATACCTGCATGTAGTTTTTTTGTTTTTTATATTGAACTAATAGAAATATTAAGTAAGATGGTGTTTTCCAGTTTGGCAGTGGTTAGGGAAGGATTTAGGATGTTTCTGGTCAACTGATATCAAATTTCAATTAGATAGAAGAAGTCAATTCAAAAAGTACCTTGTACAAAATGTTGTATTATTGAAAAATGCCAAGAATGTGGTAGGAAAGCATTTTCAAAATAAAATGTTAACTATCTGATATGATGCATATATGAGTTAGCTAGATATAGACATTCTACCATATCTTTCACAAAACTCTGTTCTACACAGTAGCTACTTACAATTTTATCTTTATTTTATAGATTAATTTAAAAAAAATAGGAACCAATGTGTTGAAATGCAAAAACAAAACAAAAAATTAAAATTCGTAACAGTTGGTTCACATATGGTTGGACAAAAAGTATCTACCAGAAACAATGGCTGAGAGCAATATTGCTTTTATTGTTGTATATTATACATATTGTGATATATTATGTGTATTAGGACTTCATGATCTTGAGGCTAATCCAATGGCACCACCTTTCATTTTCCAAAACATGACACATATTTCCAAATTTCAGCTTTGCCTGGAATAGCATTTAGGGTCATTTTATCCTTCCCTCACCTTCAGGATGGGAAGGCAAAAGCAGTTGGTGACTGGGATTTTCAACACAGGAGTGCAGAGATGGTGAGTAGGATGTTGAGCTCAAATGTATAGTTGAAAAGTAAGATTTCCAAGAGCTTCTGAGATTCAGAGGCCACGCCTTGTTTTTATTTCATGGTGTCCACATGGCACTGCTATTTGCTGCATGATTTTTGTCTCCTAAAATAGTCACATCTTTTTTGAAGATGAATATTCAAAACTAGACTCTCCTGGCTGCAAAGAAATCTAGTGTTTATTAAGATGTAAATACTGTGATCCTTTCAGTTGTAAATCTACAAATTGAATAGAGACCTTTTCTTTATGAAAGTTAGTTAATGGTCAAAAATGTCTTAGGATTGCCACATCGTCAAGAACAATGAGGGCATTTTAGAATACTGAATCACTGGGTTCTAATTTTACATTTTCTAAAATGTCTAGAGATAAATGCAATTAGATCACTGGTATAAATTTTAAATTTGATACTACAAACAGCATACTGGGACCTATGCTTGTTTTGATATGATATGATATGATATAATATGGTGTTTGCACCATTGGACTTGATAGTCTCTGTGACATTTAAGCTATTATTTCCTGGAAAAAATTAATATTTTCTCCAAGAATTGTTGGTAGAAATTAGTCTCTAAAGTCCTAGGAATTATTTTCTTCTATTCAGCCAGAGATAATAAATAACATCAGTCAAAAACTTCAAAACGCTGAAGGATGCTGACAGAGATATCTCTCTATATTTTTATCAAAACAAGCCATGACAATACCTTGATTCAAACTTCATAGTGCATGAGGGAGTGAGAGTAAAGAATTAGAAAATCTGACAATCATTTTTTTTTTTTTGATTCTCATTTAAGAATATTCTCAGATCCCAACCTGGCACTGTTGTGTGTAATGACCCCCAGTGTTGGCATAAAACAACAGAGGTAATGAGGTGTGCAGAAATAGGCATATCTCGTTTTATCCATCATATGGTACAAGGGGCTAAATTGGAAAGAGATCTTAGGGACAAATCCCAGAAACCACATTAGTGAGGGTTTTGGAAGAGTTTGTTTGAACAATCACCCAAAATTTGATTCCATGTACAAACTTTCCATTCTCTCATCTGTGTTTCCCTGTCTTCATACCCAACTGTAGGCCACTGTCTTCAGGATAAACAAGTTTTTCATGGACGATGAGCACCCAAGAGCTGGGATGTTCCTGGTAATTAAGGCTGATAAGAGCAGCTGTTTTTATATATTGGCTTTCAAACTCACCTTGGTGGGGAGAGCCACCCTCAAAACAACTGGATGCCTTGCTGAAAAAAAGCGTGTAGTTTCTGCAGTAATCTTGTATAATTTCTCGTGAATAGTAGGGTACATTGAAACAGTTCTAATGGAGTGAACAATACTGTTTTAGAGGGCTTTGATCATTACTTATCTTTCAGCTGATTATAGGAATCTTGTTGGAAGCGTTCAAAGGATTTTTAATTTTGAATCTCTTTATGTCTTCAACCTAGTGATGACACTAATTCCCCTATTGCCTGTGAAAGGAAGCGTGGTTTTGTCCTCAGACGTTTTTGTTCACTGTGTCATGTCTTTTGTGTAGGCAGATGGGGCTGATTAATTCCAAGGCCTTTGCCACGTTAAAAATAATGTAAAAAACTAGACTTGATAAAGACAACTGAAGCGTTTCTGTTTAAGGAGGACACTAATGAGAATATAAATTGATTATATATACTATATGTATATATGGTATTTATATATGCAATGAATATATGTATGCAGCCAAAATCCATAGTCAGCTTTTATTTTGTCTAAACAAGCATGATGCTACTATTGGCTCTTTATGTACAGATGGTGTGTTCTTATCACAGAGATCATAAGATTTTATGAATTACCTACTCTCCTTTTTTTCCTTTTCTTTGATAGTCACTTGAAAGAGAATAAACAGTGCTCATGGAGAGGTCTGAAATAAGTAGAAAGTAGTGTAAAAGCAGATTGACCTCAGTGCCCAGATCTTCCACAAAGGGGTAATTGATATTGGAGGAGAGCAAGTGTCAAAAGGAAATGTAGCATTTGTTTGTAGTATAATTTTTGAAAATGGTCATAAAAGTTTAATATGTTTTCTTTAAATATAGAAACATGTAACATCTTGGATATGTCTAAAATTGACTTTTTTTAACATCATGCATTTCCAAAAGCACTTGTTTAATGACAATTGTAGAACAAAATTATACACTGTATCAGAATACTTGATGACAAGTATACAGTAGACATGTGTTCCTCTCTGCAACTGAGCTTGCAAACTCATTTTCCATCATTAGGCAGCACATGCACCGGGTACAGGAAGTTCCATCGTGGCGTAGTGTTCATGTCCATGAAAAATTGGTTTCCTGGGTCAACTGTCAGTGTGGCTTCCACTAGGAGGCCAAGTGTTCATCTGCTCTTGGTTATAAAGTGGAACAAGTACATAACCTAAAGCACTCAGTTAGATGCCTAACACTCAGATGGCACCACTTGGGTTAAAGAACTAGATATCAGAGATTAAGGGGCACGAGAAGAATCAGAGACAATGTGGTGACAGCAGTTGCCACTCTGGCCCAGGCTGTACCTCACCTGGGCTACCCAATGTTTGGTCTGAAACACACTTAAATACAAGGTGCTCCAATATTCACCCCGATCCTGTGATCCCTGACATCTTTCTAATAATTACATTCATTTTCTTTAAAGAGTTATCACTTTGGCTTTTTATCATTTCAAAAATGACAACTCAGCAGTTGATATACATCAGTAAAGATACTCGTGTCTGCACTGGAGTGCCTAGATTTGAGTTCCAACTCTTCCTGATTCCAGCTTCCCGCTAATGCATACCCTGGGAGATAGCAGGTGACAGCTCAAAGGATTAGATTTATGTCACCTACATGGGAGACAGCAATTGAGATCCTGGTTTCGGCTTGACCCAACTCTGGCTGTTGTGGGCATCTGGAGAGTGAACAAGAGGATGGAAGTGGAAGATCTTAATTTCTTTCTTCTCTCTCTCTTTTCTCTGCCTCTTTCTCTTTCTTCTCTCTCTCCTGATTTCAAATAAAATAAATAAATAAAAATTTAAAATCATAACCTAAAGCCACCATGCACAAGACTTCATGTAACCAAGTCTTAAATATAAAATTAAAAGTTTTATCTATAGTTTATACTTGTTTTTCCCTGTCTAAAAGGAACGTTTCAAAATTGATAATATTGAAATTTGCCATTCTATATATGGAAGAAGTTAGGTTAAAAATATAAGAAACAAGCATTATGTAGCTTTAGATAGCAGAGTAGATTTTCTCCATATTGGATCAAATATTTCTTTCAAAGGATCATTGTTTTTCTTTCTCTACTGAGTAGATACTCCAGTAGTGGATGACTTAAAAATAAGTTCCTCTGTTGGTGATGCTCTCAGACATCAGATGCCTATCAATGAAGAAGGACCTCAGGAAATTGGAGGATATTTTTCTTATAGCACAGAGAAAAAAAAAAAAAGAAAGAAAGAAACACATGATTTTAAGGTTTCCAAAATGCATACATTCTAGTTTTTGTTCATACTGGACTATGTGGTATAGGAGGAATTATTTCAAAAGAATTTGTTGGGACCTGGGTTGAATAAAATATAATGCTCTTATGGCTTTATGTTACAATAAAATTTAACAAGTCATTAACTTGGGATCCATGATATGTAATGATGAGCCATTAAGAAAGAATGCACTAGGGCCGGCGCCATGGCTCAATAGGCTAATACTCTGCCTGCGGTGCTGGCACGCTGGGTTCCAGTCCCGGTCGGGGCGCTGGATTCTGTCTCGGTCGCTCCTCTTCCAGTCCAGCTCTCTACTGTGGCCCGGGAGTGCAGTGGAGGATGGCCCAAGTGCTTGGGCCCTGCATCTGCATGGAAGACCAGGAGAAGCACCTGGCTCCTGGCTTCAGATCAGCACGGTTCGCCAGCCATAGCGACCATTGGGGGGTGAACCAACAGAAAAGGAAGACCTTCCCCCCTCTCTCTCTCTCTCTCTCTCTCTCTCTCTCTGTCACTGTCCACTCTGCCTGAAAAAAAATTAAATTAAAAAGAAATAAAAAGAAAGAATGCACTAGAAGCTTGGCAATCACCCTAAACAAATGGGAAAACTGTTTTAAGATGATTCCCGTTCACAATTTCTGGAGAATATTGAGTCTTCAAGTTTGGAAGATTATTTAACCTCAGTATTTCAAAATGTTTCTTTCCAGTGTTTCTGGATTTTTCAAAACATATTCACATAGATTCCTTTGGCTTCCTAAAGACTCCATGGATTAGGTTGCTAAGCATTATACATGAGTCTATTAGCCAACCCAAAGAAATGTAAGTTCTGGTAGTCCCTTAAGCCTTGGAATTGGATGAATGCTAGCCTGAAATTGAATACTGGCTCTAGAATTACACACAATAAACACCTGGTGTAAATAAATTGACCATTAAACTACTCAGAAATATTCCATGAGCACCTACCATGTGCTGGCATTTTTCAAAGCTAGACTGGACATTCAGATATGATCCCCAATTTCATGGGAGCTATGTACACAAGTATGTGGAGACAGACTTACTTTTTAACCCATAGTCCATCAGCTTAAACGTATGTTCTTTCTCTTACATCATTCTACATCTAATATTTTAATGTTCATATGGAGCATATTTTAAAGTGTTTTAAAAATCATGCTTCTGAGGTTTATATTTTAATTATGTTATTTGTAAATAATTTATTTCAAATTTAGTATTACACAAATTAAAATAGTAATGCCACAAATAGCTTATTATTTATACTTAGTGTTGCATGAAATTCAGTCTTTGGTAAGACAATGGTGTTGAAGGCTTGTTTCCATTTACTTCAAGTTTCCATTCAATCCACAGGAGTCTTCTATCAGCAATAAAGAGCAACACATTGAGTCTTGGTTTTAGAGACCTTTTTTGGCTAACTTATTTATTCTTATTTTTATTAGATGTACATATCTATTAATATTTATTATTAATATTATCTATCAATATTTATTGCTGAAATGTGGTGGAAGTGAGATAGAATCCAACAAGAAAACATGGGACAAGTGGTACTCTGGAAGCAGAAATGTTTGAAATGGACAATCTCCTCTGGGTTGAATTTGCACTTGCCATGGCTCTTCTGCTATAATCTTGATATGTGGACTTGTGCACTGCTGATCTTCATTCTTTGCTGTGTTTGTTGCTTGGCTCCCTCCTCTGCTTGATGATGGTTTCTGGTCTGAACTGTGATTTTGTTCTACTATATCCCTTCCTTTAACAAGATTCACACCGACATGGGAAGATTGATTTCTACAATGTTTCGTAAAGTACCCTAACATCTCTATTGTTTCATTGAGCACAATTGTAATTTCAAGTGCATTGGGTGAGTGATGCCTTTACTACAGTTTATTCTTTATGCGAACAGACAAAATTCTTTTAACGTAATGTCATTTTTGTGAATCTAGTACATATAAGTTTCTATGTATTTATTGACAGGATTTTTGAGTAGCTAACAGCATATACATCACTTTCTTTGTTCTTTTTGGAAATGTATTATTTATGTGTTACATATACACCATTTGTCATGTTGCACTTTATTTTAGAGATTTCATTAGGAAAATAACTTAATACTCTCTAACACGTTTGAAAGATGATTGAAATTTTACTTCATAATCTACTTTGAGACTAGAAGCATACATAAGAAGGAGTTGCTAATTTTTATCAATTCTTAATTTTACACATGTATAGAAAGACATTAGGCAAAAGTTAGCTTTTCTGTAATATTTAAACATATATATTAGAGTTGAATGCTTATAGTTTAACACAAGAGGTGGAAAATATTTCAAATGCATTGAGCTAAATAGCAAGTAATTGAAGATCAATGGACTATACCATCTCTGCTCCAAATAATCAACTTCTTATTAGAGTACAATAGAAGCCACAGATAATACACAAAATGGGTGTGGGGATGTTCTAATTAAATTGTATTTACAAAGAAGTGCTAGGCAGGGTTTGCCCATGGGTTCCTGTTTGTGCATCTCCGGCTTAATATATTACGTGCTACGAGCATCACTTGTGGGGACAGGATCACTTTCCTGGAATTTTGTGCAGGTGCTCAAATCCTCCAGCTAGTATGGGCTGTCTACTTAGAACTAAGTTGTGAGACTTATACGACCTTTGTTTTTTATACTGATATTTACACATTTTTCTTCTTCTGGACTATGCACAAGAACACTCCAGTCACATAACCGTTGTCTCTTATGGGTGAGGAGGGGACTTGGTTTAATCAAAGGCTATGAGACAATTCTACTAATTCAAGCTTAACAAAATAGTCCATTTTCAATAATCCAGGGACTCATATGTTGCTATTCTTTTTGCATTTTACTTTTTACTACATTTATATGAATCTGACAGTTAAATTCTCTTCCAAATACTTCTCACGTACCTTATTTTTACTAGCAAATAATTTTTCACTACTTTGCAAAACTTTAAATAAAGATTTCATCAATATAAACCATGTTAATATTTTAAATAGCTCTAAAACTGTTCATGGTTGAGCACAAGTAAACTATCAAACAGAAATATTAAACGGACTAGACCTTGGCCTAGTAAATAATGGCTCTTGCTATTTTTCAAATACCCACTTTGAAAAGGCCATTGATATTCCGACCCAATCCATTTATTATTTATCATATGACTTATTAGTATGATTAAATATAAATAAACTATTTAATTATATTTGTCTTTGCTTTGTTCTGAATTTTAAAAACTATAAAATTCTATCACCTTTTAGCATAAGCTGAATATTTTGCTATACTTCAAATATCTAGTTCTTATTTTTTTAAGTGTAGATTTTCATAATATGAAGCGCTAAAACTGGTAGAAAAGAAAAAAACAAATTGATGAACGATCCAGCTTTTTATGTTATAAATGCTCTTAGCTTAGCAATTGATTTTCTTTTGCATTCGTTGTTATTATTTTTGGTATTGTAGTATTCTTAAAGACTTTCACCACTTTCTTCTCTTACTTGGCTATATTCCTGATTAAATTGAATACATATGAAGTTCTGTTAAAATACAGATATAATCTTGCTTTAGCAGCAAGCATAAAATACAATTTTGTAGAAAAATATATACTTTTCATTTTTAAAATCACTTTAAGTGCTTTACTATTTTATATGCTTTTAAGTGCTTACTAATTCTCAGGGGAAAACTCTTGTTGTAAAATTAATTGCTACATAGTGTATCTTGAAAAGAAAGGGAAACATACCCAGAATCAGAATTGACTTTTATTATGAGTTAATTGCTGCATCTTTACAAGCATAACATGTGAAGTGTTCCTGAGTCTTCATCAGGTTCAGAAACCTGTTCCTCACCTGGACTTACAACTGCTGGGCTGTTTGTGTGGGACATGTTTGCGATGTCTTCATTCCTAATGCAACCCAAACAAAGCCCTTGGCTTTCCTGCTGGACCACACGTTTATCACTCATTTAGGACACCCTGGCTCTGTACTTGTGTTTTGTTTTTATTGTTGTTTGTTTTTCTTCTTCTTGTTTTTGCCAGAAAACTGGGAGTCATTCCTGCCTCCCTCTTTCTCACACCCTCTATCATAAAACACCCAACTCAGCCGGCACTGCTGCTCAATAGGCTAATCCTCCGCCTTGCAGCGCTGGCACACTGGGTTCTAGTCCCGGTCGGTGTGCCGGATTCTGTCCCGGTTGCCCCTCTTCCAGGCCAGCTCTCTGCTGTGACCCGGGAGTGCAGTGGAGGATGGCCCAAGTGCTTGGGCCCTGCACCCCATGGGAGACCAGGATAAGCACCTGGCTCCCGCCTGCGGATCAGCGCGGTGTGCGCCGCTGCGGCCATTGGAGGGTGAACCAATGGCAAAAGGAAGACCTTTCTCTCTGTTTCTCTCACTGTCCACTCTGCCTGTCATAAATAAATAAATAAATAAATACGTTTAAAAAAATAAATAAAACACCCAACTCTTCTAGTCTTCCTGTCTCTTCTCTTTATTGATTTCAACCCAGGCTCCTTGTACCAATCTTAGTAATCGAATGGAAATGTACAGTTGATCGCATCCATTCTTCATGTAACACTTTCCAGGGACGTTCTTCATACTTAGAATAAAACTCCAAAAAAAAGCCTGCTGTTCTCAAAAAGCTCTCTGTCATTTCTCCATCTACCTGGGCAGCTGTATCTCCACACAAGTTGATGGGGTACTCAGACCACATCTGCTTGGTTCCTCCAGAAACCAAGCCCTTGTCAGGTTAGATTTCAGGAATACCTGGAGTGGTTTTCTCACCTCCTTGCCTTCCTAATTCCTCTTTATTCTTGCAATTAAAGTTCAAATTTAAGTTCATGAAAAGTCTTCCATTACTGCTTAATTTAAATCAGATTAGGGTCTCTATTGTTTCCCTCACTGCACTTCTTACAATCTCTTACTGTAGGTTAATACCTGCATGATATAGCTGCACAATGTGTTGACATCCTCCACATTAGATTGTATGATCAATGGGTCTCAATTGACTGGTGTAGCCCCAGTAACTAACATCATTGGATATGCAGGTGAAATAAAAGTCTGGTGATTAATCTTGTGCATGGGCTTTGCTTAAATACCCATATTTTAGATGTACTTTGAATAATGGTTTTTTCTGAGTAGTCATTTTTTGCTGTTGGCTGCTAGATGTTGGATTAGACAGTCCTGGTACACACATTCACACACAGCTGGAATTAATTATTCTCTATAGAAAATTTTGAAGCAACAATAAATTCAACTAAAAGTTGATCTCTTTTTTTTAATTGCTATTGCCTGACAATTTAAAACAGTCTCAAAGGTAAAATACTCTTGGTGAGAGGAGAGCCCCACAGGTCCAAGTTCTCAATAATTCCATGACTAGAATTGAGATTTTATACTATTTACATATTCTTTACACTCGTGGGATGATCAAGTATCCTTTAATAAACACGGTTTCCTATTTGAAAATTAATTCAGATAATTACCAATTACATAGCTAATTTCTGTTTCAATGGGACTCAGCCATGTGCTCATGCCTTAACAAGTTACCTCATAAAGGTTTGAAATTGGGTATAGTTCATATCTCCAAATAGGACTACAAATTTCTACCTTGAAATGATATATTTGAAATAAACAATGTTAGCATAGGTTAGGAATTTGAAAATCATGGAAATTGACTTGTTTAAGTTATGTAATTTTGTGTGATTCAGAATTTTGTATTTAAAACTGAAAGTGTTGAAACAGATTGCATGCTACAAGGTATAATATTTTTATTGGGAAAGTGCAAATTTTAGTACATGCATAAAATGCTTTCATGAAATTGAACATCTTAAAAATTAAAGTGTACCCTTCTTTTTAAAATGTTATGATTTTATTTTGAAAGCAATGAACCACTTAAGAAAATGAAAGACTTCATATATCATGTGATTGAGTAGTTGTTGATATAACACCGTTATGAGCATAATAGCTTTATAAAAATCTACTTACCAGTCACTGAGTGGTATTTTGTCCAACATAATTAGACTGATACTATTGTCATATCTAAATAATCAACTTCAATTTGCTAGAATAAAGTTATGAAAATGGTGATGTACTCCCTTTCTATAAATAAACATATTGTTATTTTATAGGTATGATAAATCTATATAAAACATTATAAAATAACCATCTGTGTGTCTTTCTGATCTCCATTTTATAATATAAGTCATTTCCTGATGAGTACTGAAATTACATGGTGCTGAGAAAGGTTAAAGAGGAATCCAGTTTGAGGTCAAATATTTCATGGGAGTGGTGTTAAATGTGAGCTGAATGTGACAAGCACACTTATGTGTTTGTGAGATCTTTCCAGATTATTTTGGCTCACAGACACTCAAATGCCCAGTACCTATACATCTCTAGGGCTATGTAGCTTGCACTTATAAAACACGGGGTGGACTGACGGCATCACATCAAGGCTTGTCATGTCCATCCCCTGCCTTTTAGTGTGGCTTGTTGAATGCAGAGGACTCAGCAAAGTATGCCACAGTCTGAGGAGGTCATGTACGGCTGTTGCAGCCTGAGATGACCATGGAGCCTCAGTGAGACATGGGTCTTCACTGAAAAGTGACTGCTACCTTGGGGATGGCGTGCTACTGCAGCCCAGTGTGCCTAACCTGATCAATGCAGCCACCTTTCTATGCACACAGTGAGTATGGAGTGTAGGGTCAAGGGGGATGAGTGCTGACTTCAAGGAAAACTTCATGATGAAGTGGGCTTTCCTAGCAGCTTCACAAAAGGAGAGAACATTGTTAATACACAGGTCACATGTTAATAGCGTAAAGCATGGCTCATTTTTTTTGAAGCTGGGCATGCGTTTTCCTGTATTTACATAGGGAAGCCCCAATATTCAATGACCCATTCTTAGAAAGGCTTGGCTGAACTCATTCATTTTTTTTGGCTGATCTCTTATGTCACCTTCATTATTATTTTATATCCTTCATTTTTTTAAAGATTTATTTAAAAGTCAGAGTTACACAGAGAGAAAAGCACAGAGAGAGGTCTTCCATCTGGTGGTTCACTCCCCAATTGGTTGCAACAGGCAGAGCTGCGCTAATCCAAAGCCAGGAGCCAGGAGCTTCTTCTGGGTCTCCTATGTGGGTGCAGGGCCCAAGGACTTGGTCATCTTCCACTACGATGAGAAGTGGAGCAGCCAGGACTTGAACCTGTGCCATATGGGATGCCAGCATTGCAGGCATCAGCTTTACCTGCTATGCTACAGTGCCAGCTCCTCCTGCAGTTTTATTAGTTAGTTATTTACATTATTGTCTCCCTGTTTCTCAGTTGAGGTTTTCTTTTCTTTTTTTCTTTCTTTCTTTCTTTTTTTTTTTTTTTGACAGGAAGAGTGGGCAGTGATAGAGAGAGAGACAGAGAGAAAGATCTTCCTTTTACCATTGGTTCACCCTCCAATGGCCCCAATGGCCACTGCAGCCGGCACGCCACTGCTGGTGCACCGCGCTGATCCGAAGCCAGGAGCCAGGTGCTTCTCCTGGTCTCCCATGTGGGTGAAGGGTCCAAGCACCTGGGCCATCCTCCATTGGACTCCCGGGCCACAGCAGAGAGCTGGACTGGAAGAGGGGCAACCGGGACAGAGTCCGGCGCTCTGACCAGGGCTAGAAACCTGGGTGCCAGTGCCACAGGCAGAGGATTAGCCTATTGAGCTGCAGCCCTGACCGGGAGGTTTTCTTAAGATTAAATATAATATCATTGCAACTCTCTATATTCTTAGGTACTTACGGAAACATTTGTATATGGCCATTTCATTATTTATTTACAAATGTGAACTACCTTCAAGTACATTTTATATTGTGCCAGAGATTGAAGCATATGTGTAGAATTGAACATAAATTTGTTATTGAGATACAGAAAGGTAGTGTTAGAACTGCCATTGTCCAAGGCAGGGATATGCTTTACCTGGAAGTTCAAATGTATCGAGATTTGTAGAAGGTGGTGAACACAGAGTAGAGCAGTTTGTTGGACAGTGTTGTATGCCAAGTGAAGTGGAAAAGACTTTAGCTGGTGAAGTAAGTAAACTAGCTTCAATAGTGTCAGACTTGGATATAAAAACCTACAGCAGTAGGACACATAAAACAGGCAATTTGATTTTATTCTGAGGTATATGGAAAATGTACAGTGTCTAATCTCAAATCATTACTCAATGTCAAAGCAGTAAGTGCAGTTCAACAAGAGGCTGCTAATTTGTTATTTTTTTTAACCCAAAGACTTCATACCTTTCCAGATTACACAAAACGATATCGATGGTAAAGAATACTAGAATTAGAAACACATTAATTTTTCAAGCCATTAGAATGATGTGTGCCCCATGGCTGGACTACAAGGAAATCCTTGGCTTGGTGCCTGATTGCTTTGCATTGCTGGGGATTCCACTTAACACCCTGCTGACCCTCTGCAGGTATGCTTGGCTGCCTTAGTCTGGGTATGTTTCACATTGAATGGCTTTGGCAATCCAAGTGGCTCCACAGGAAACATAATACTTGCATTTAGAGAACTATGTCATTTACACTACGAATGGGGGGCTTTGGATTCAAACCTGGATGTTGTTTTTACCAACAGACAACTGAGAATTTAACTGAACATGCCACATCATGACCAATGCTGTGGTCAAAGGTAAATATTCTAGAGTAATGGGTTTCTTAAGGTAATATTAGGAATTTGTAGGTTGAAATTATATGGCACATGATTTTTATGTAAGCATAATATGCAGCATGTGTGTATTTACATAGGCATAAAAATAATTGAGAAGATTTTACTTACGTTTATCATAATCGAGAACATTAGAGGCTAAATACAATGCCTTATTTAAAGTATTGGTGATTGATTAGTCTGTAATACAAAGAAAATATAAAGTTTCATATACTGACACAAATTAATCTTGTTCATCAATACCCAGCAAATTTGTTTTCTCGACAGATAATGAAGCCCATACACGCTGTACTCCACCTAGGTAAATTCTGGGATTGAATTACTTTATACAAGTATAAACTATGTATATTAAAGGATTTATTACTATAAGTCCCCACATAAACAGGCAGGCCATTGAATATGTCATATCACATTGGTATTTTCATCTTCTGAGATGCGAAACTGCAGACTTAATTCAGAGCACTTAGTAGTTGTAAAAATGTTAAGACTGAGTTGCATATAGCTACCTGTGACTTTCTCCTAAATAAATACAAACATTTACCATCTTATTTATCAATATAATGCTGTTTTAAATTAAGTCAAGGGAGACATTTGCTCTATATCATAATTGGTAAAACTGAACCTTACCACATTAATATGGTGTCCCAAGTCAAGAGTTACAAGACATGTTACATACCCTGTTAATTCACTGAAATATTCTAATAACAAGACTTCAAGTTTTCTTCAAGTTTTATAGTATATATGTACATTTGGAATTGGCATATTGCATATATCACATGTGTTCTTTGTCTGGAGTCTTCAAGATTAAAATACAACTTTCAGCCACACCCTCTTGAAGCTGAATGGATCATTATCTGTAGAAATTCCAGACTCATCAGCTCTCTGACAACATTATTTTATTTTTCTTGAAGCAACATCCAGTCTAACTGCCTCAGCAAGATTGGGGACGTCAGATAACTCTCCCCATGATCACACATAGAACAAACCTCTAGCTTCTTAGAGACTCTTCTATAATAGGTCATTGTTTGGAAAGGTCACAGAACATAGGTACATAGATGATACTGTTCTGTGTTTTACATTATTAACTCAAATCCTTCCCATGTAATCACACAAAACTTGCAGTTCATTACATTCAATTATATTTTTGTTATAACTATGAGACAGAAGTGGAATGAGGCAGTGTTTGTTTCCATGAACCCAGCTTCTTCTAGTAAATATTTACCAGCTGGTCCCTTTGCTAAGTGGAAGTAGTAGACCTAAGTTTTATAGTGCTCAAACTGCACAATCATGGGGTTTGTGGTTGGCCTAGTGGTTAAGATGCAGAACAAAATGCCCACATCCCATATCATAGTGCCTGGGCTCAATTCTTAGCCACAGCTCCTGGCTCCAGCTTCTTAGCAATGCAGACTCTGGGAGGCAGAAATGATGGCTAATATAATTGAGTTTCTGCTACCCACATGGGAGACTTGGATTGAGTTCCTGGCTCTTGACTTCAATCCCAGCCCTGGCTGTTGCAGGCATTTGGAGTGTGACTTAGTAGATGCCTCTTAAATTAATTGATTAATTAATTAATTAACATCCTTTTAACAAAACCCATGTGGTCATGAATAAGAGATGGGTAGTATCACAGGTTAGCTATTGTCACCACCGTTTTAATACCAGGAGGTACATTGTTGAAGGCCAACTGGCTTCCTGCTGAAATGAGACACCCAAATCCTAGGGAGGCCTTGACACTGGAATCCCCTGCCTCCAAATCTCAATCACAATGATCCCAACCATACCGCTTGCTCCTACTCATGTTGACATAAATCCTGTCTCCCATGTTAGCTCACTCGTAATTTTATTTCTCCCTTTAGATTCCCTGGCCCCTTGCCATAGCTCTCTGAATTAGTTCCTGATTTGGGATTGATTTTCGACTCTGGGCTACCTGGTCTCATTCCTGATCAGTTATATTTGATCTGTTTCTCTTGGCACCGGCTCCAGTGGGAAAAAAAATCAAAATGGAAGGGCATATCTCTGTTAAGGAAAATGGATTTGCAAAGAATATTTAGCAATTTGTGTGGAGGCAATTTAGGTTGTTATGTTAGAGTTAGTTGTGATGAGGTTTGAGATTAAACATTTAAAAAAATTTTGCTGTGACAGTAAATATTTCTGTCTTTGGGAGAACTAAAAACTGAATTTAGGGTTTTCTGATTCCAGCGTCCTTTCTGTTAATAAGTAATTCATATAATCATGTGTATTTAATTGATTCATGTTAGAAACATTAATTGAGCACCTATTGAAAGCAATGGCCTGGGGATAAAAGCTCAAAGGTAAACTCACTCATGGATTGGATTTCTCATTGCCCAAAGGTTATTGTGCTGCATGGAAGACTCTAAAAGGAAGATTTAGAGCAGATTATTTTTATTATTATGGAGTATCTTTGAGTGCTTCAAGAATATAGGATAAGTGACTTAAGCATGAAGGACGTTCAGTGGATCAATGCCCAGAGAGTCACAGGTGTCCAGGATGAACAAGAAGAGTAGCACCTGTTGCTTGTCAGAGCCCACCTCTGAGGAAGGGTTTGTGGAACTCCGCACACTGCAGTGAGAGCACTGGCTCCAGGTAGTGACAGCAGAGCTGTGCACAGAAGAGTCTGTGAAGATTCCTGCTGAGAAAATCAAAGATCTCTAAAACATCTTTCCATGTGGGGTTGTTGGTGAGAAGCCAATCCTCTGCCTGTGGGGAAACTTTCTTGATTTAAAGCATGAAGCATTATGAATTCATCTGTTCTTAGTGCTAAATACATCATGAATGTGAATGGTCCACACAGAAATCCTAAGAATGAAGTTACATGAATATACAGGGAACCAGGAGTAGGATCACGGTCATGTCACTTTTGTTTCCCAAACAACCAGCCTATGAGCTACACTGGGACCCAAGAGGGCATACGTCTGCTAGCATTCTGGGTTCTTGTCAAATTCTTTCAAATAACTTTGGAGCATCCTCAGGGGATATGTCCTTAGAATGTTCCTCAAGCCATTCCTCTGGTTTTCTGATTTGCATTTAATATTTTCCTTGTTTCCTCTGAATTAGGGTTGTAATGTCTGCTTTTGATTCTGAAGTCAGATTTAGAAGGAGGCTACTAATATATACCAATTATGCCCTTGTCACTGTCTAACAAAAGAGGCACCGTTGCCAATGCCCGGTTACGTTATGGCTGTTGCTGTCCATATGACAGTTGCTGATCCCAGCGGATGGTCATTCTGAGGTTTCTCTTGTCTGTTGTCCAGATACGAAATTTCTCTGGCCAATGCGCACATGGTTGCTGTCAGAATCCCAGACATCCTGTGCTGTTGTTACCACACATGTAGCACAAATGAACTCATGTTTCTATGGCCTGAGTCTATTTTTCAAAATCACCTCTTAGTTTTTTACTGTCTTCTGTACCTCATCAGTGGACTGGAAAAAAGTTCTCAGAGATAGCAGCCCTGAATCCATTGGGGCAGTAATTGTCTCCTTATATGGAAAAAATGTCTTTCGTAAATGTGATTCTGTTGTGGCTTTTTAATTGAGGAAATAATCCTGGATTCTCCAGGTGGGGCCCAAAGCTGGCACTGATGTCCACAGAAGAAAGTGTCACACACAGAAGGGGATGATGCGAAGACAGGGAGATGCTGCCAGTGGCTCCCAGAACATAGAGGAGGCTGTGAGCATATTCCCCTAATTGATCTCTGGAAGGAGCTCCTTTTCACCAATACCTTGCCTTTAGCCCAGTAGGGCTGAATTTGGACTCCTGCCCTCGAGATTGTGAAAAGATATGTTTCCTGTTTTAAAGGCACCACGTTCACAATGATTTGTTATAGCAGTCCTAGAAAACTAGTGTAGCTTTCAGATGGTAACCCAAGCATGAATTCATCAGGGCCCAGCTGGAGAGAAGAAAGATTGATCCTAAGAGGGGTCTGATCTTTGATGAACTCTGGTACCAGAGTATTAAAGAAAAAACATTTTTGTCATGAACTTGAACTGAAAGCTACTCTAGGATTCAAATTGAGCCCAATGATTTCATGAAGACAAAAATGTAGACTTTTAAGAGTCTTCTTAATTGTAAACAATAAGGAACAAATTTCAATGCAATCTTGCATCTTACTTCTCCTCAAGAATAATGTCTGACTATCCAGATGTAGATAATGAGAAAAGTAAATAAGCAATGTAGATGCATAAATATTGGGAACAAGTCAAGGAAATCATGGTGATGATCACTGTTATTCCAGGAGTGTCTTTTTGAATCTTAGAAATCATCCATTGTTTGTTAAATGAAAGATCCCACGTGAGGACAAGGTCATTGTTACACATCAATACTGTAAGTCACTGCAGAGCTCTGGGCCGTGCAGGCAGGACACAGAGGACGTGAGTTCTGTCTTCAAGGACTTTGTCTAAATGAATATAATTCAGGAGTATATAAAAGTATTTCAAAAGGGCAGAAATTTAATAAAAGAATAATAAAAGAAAGCAAAAAAGAATTAGATGAGTTATTCCCCTGCAGGAATAATTGTTCTCTGCAGGATAAAGACCTGCCAAGACTTAGACAAAGAGCAGACGTGCAAATGTGTATCCCTGGCTGCAACACAGAGTTGATTGCTGGGTAAGTTCTGATAGAATTACTCTAGAAGAGTTGCCTGGGAAAATTTCAGTGGAGATCAGTGAGGGCCAAGAGGCTTGGTTATTTTCAGAGTCCCCTCCAGAATGTCTGGAAGATAAATGGGAGACTTTCTGTGACATCCAACTCACCTGGTATGGCAGCCTCTATCATGTAGTACAGAGGCTTAGAAGAGGCAAATTGTATGCTGGGACCTGCAAGGTGCACAATTGGGCCTAAACTGGTGCTAGGGATTGAATTCTGTTGTTTGAAGATACAATGAGTAGATCACCATCAGCAAACACTCAACGACTCAGGATCTGCTGGCACCTGACTTTGGCTCCAGCCCCCAAAACTGTGAGAAATGAGTGACTATTAATTATGCTATCCAGGCTATGGTATGGGTTGTAGCAGCTGAGTAAGTGAAGACATCTGGTAGCTGTCTGATTTTGCCCCTCTATTTTAGAATCAAACTCCTTGACCTGTTCAGGGGGAAATCCTTGAGAATCCCAAGAGTCCTATGTTAGCATAAAATAGTGTAGAAACATGAGTGCCACAAATAATTAGGAAAGGCAAGTACTGGAAGAAAACTTTTACAAGAAAATTCTGACTGCATATTTTATGTTGAGAGCATAACAGAAACAGTGAGGGACTGTAGTCTCCCTGGTGCCCAGTGGGGAAGGACTCATCCTAAGGAAATACCATTAATTCTACACCAGAATTAGAAAGTATCATAAAGAGACTGTGAAAACTTGTGAGGCCTTCACTTACTAGTATTTGCCGGTTTTACCTGTATCTGAATGCCGTGTCTGAGTATACAATAGAGTCGATTTGATCATCATTTTGACAGGACTTTGTTCTGATTCATGCTTACGAATGGAACATTGGTGATTCCCTAGGCAAAGTGTCTATGAGTGAAAGGCTCATTCTAGTTTCTATGTTGACTCTTGAATTAACACAAGGATGGAGCCTTTATGAAGCATTTATGTCCTTTGGGACCCCACTAGAGGTGAGTCTTATCCTGACTGGTATGACTCCCGTAGGGAAGTGGGTGAAAATAGCTGAGTAAGAATCACAATTGCTTATTTTCTGTGATTCTATTCTGACCATAGTAAGGAAGCATCTTGGGAAGCTCATGAAGAAACTTACAGTTTTCCTCTTGCTTCCCCACGGAACCCTTTACTTTTCATCAGTTGGGAATGCAATTCATTTAAAAATATGAGCAACTTAGGCATCAAACTGTGGCTCTGAGAAATTCAAACGCGGTGAATGTCTGGTTTAATTTCCTACTATGCACATGAAAAGCCAATCTTCATACAGGCACACAGCATCAAAAAAGATTCTAACAAGTTGTGATGAAAAGAGAGCAAAGTTTCTCCTAGAAAATTTCATTAAGTCCATGAAACCTGCAGAAATGCTTGAAGTGGGGACTGGGGAATGTCAGAGAGTTCACAGCGTGATGAGGCTCCAAGTCGTTTATTGCCACAGATGCCTCTACGTAAGTGAAAAAGAAATGCTTGGTATGTTCCCTGCTCACACAAACACTGTTTGTTAAATATGTACAGATGCTCACTGATGGTGAAAAATATGGACAGAGTTTATGTGAGTCTCCATACCTCATGTTATTCAAGCAAGATTCCAGTTTGCTCAGCTTGGAAATAGACTTTGGAAAGAAAAACCTTACTAAATTATCACGCTAGTTTCTACTTATGCACATTTGAGAATAAATCTGAGGGATTCTCCTACAGCACAGATGAAATAGCTCCATTTCGCTTCTAACTTAGTTAAATATTTTGAGAAATGTCTTAGCTCTTGCCTTCATCATTAACTAGTATGCTAAATATTTACTGAGCATCTACTGTGTATCAGATGCTAAATGGATGCTGTTTGGGGCACATAAAAATAAAGTGAATAAGGTGAAAGACCTGCTTCCAAGGGTTTCACCTCTTCAGGCATAGGAGGAAACAAGAGACCTGGCAGTAATTATGATTCTGCAACAGGTACCCGTGATCGGGATGGAATTAGCTGAAAAAGCACAATCTACAAGGGTGAGCAGGGAAGAAATGTCCCCACAGAGCAGGGACATTTCTGATGAATCTTGAACCTTGCTACAAGACAGCTAAGCACTTTTGGGTCTGCAAGAATCGTAGACATGAAGACACAGGGGACGGTGAGCACATTTTTGAGGGCAGGTAGTAAGGTGTGCTCATCATGTCAGCATGTATCAGGAATGACAGGCGAAGACTGTGGATCACCAGGCGGAAGGATCAGGTAAGGTGAGCAGGTAAGGTGAGCTGATGGCGCTCACTGTACTTGCTTGGCAGATTCATTGGACAGTTTCTGAAATAAATAAGGCACAAGATGACAAGGATCTGAAATTCAAGATTTGCAATGAGGATGTGAAGGACTTGACAGTTATTTAACATCTCCATTCCTCCTGGCTTCTCAGAAAACTGACACAGTGGTACCCTCCCTCTTTGAAGATTAAATGACTTCATGTTTGTGACCTGTTGAAAGTTGTAAATGCCACCATAGAGACACACCCTTTTCTTCTCTTTTCATTTCACTTCACCTTCAGCTGGCCTTGGCTTTGTTTCCTGCTTTCCAGCCCTCAGCAGGCATTGAACAAGTGTTTGATGATTGGTTGAATAGTGATTTACTTTCCAGCTATGTTGAAAACAGCACTCAGTAAGCTGGTTCAAGAGCATATGCAAAAATGTTTGAAAGACTTGAAAGAGGGACAATTCACACATGTCGATGTCTGTAAATTCATAGAGAAGGCAAATGAAGCTTGCGCCAAATGAGAATTCAACATAACCGAGAAGTGGAAATTTCCTTTAAAAACCACAACAAGAAATCTCACAAGAGCGAGCTGCTTTTTTCTTTCCATGTAAGCCCACGTTAGGTTGATTGATACATGACACCTGGAAGTTCCTTGCAAATACATGTTGTTGACTATGTCTCCTTCCACAAAAGAGATTCCTGGAGTGAAGGCTGGTCATTGTGGGCCTGGCAGCCTTCACCTGAATTAAGTTCCTGCAGCCTCACTAGTGCCATGGCAGAGTAGCAAACCAGCAATGCTGCGCATGAAATGTGAAATGTTCTGAAGAGCAAACATTTATTTCAGTTGGATTAATTCATTCCCATTCAAATTTTTCTAAAGTGCAATATGTACATTTTAAAATGACATAAATGGCAAATTTAATTAATTCCTGCAGCTCTGCATTTAATCAAAATATTATTTTCCTATTGAGACAGATGAATGTTATAAAAATCTGAGTTGTTTTTCTAACAGATTTTGGGGGTTTGTTGGAAGTAAAAGTAACATTTTCTCAAAAGGAAAAGAAAACCCCTAAACTCCTCAAATGCTTTTTGTACACATTATTTTAAAGATTCCAATCATGGCAAAGGAGGTTCCAAACAGTGTTTCCCATTAATGATATTGCACAGTGTGACTAGCACCCTGCCTAAAACTTCATATGTTTCCTTATGTATGATTCACAAAATTGTTTAGTTCTTGTATTTCCTCCCTTTTTGGTGAAAGGTTTTAGAAAGCTATAGCATCATATGATCATAGTATTTCTGATTAATCACAAAATCTCTTTTCAAACTCATCTGATGGTTCACAATTGTTGGCTTCCAGGATTTGGGATGCAGATTTTCCTCCTGGCCTAATCCCAGGGACTGTTTTATTGTATGAGTTTCCTTTCCAGGCAATTTAATCTCCGGGACTCAGGGCAAGTGAGTCAGAGAAGAGATTCCAACAAACATAAGAAGAAACTCTTCTTAATTTGGGGATGATGGAGTTAGGGGAGACCACTACATTTCATCTGCAAATACTTGTGTATGAACTATAGGAAGAGAGGAAAGGAAAAGAAAGAAAAACAAAGGGAAGGGAAGGGATGGGTGGGGTAAAGAATAGTGAAAAGCATAGTACATTGTTCATACATCTCACAGTGGGCAGAGAAGACGTCTGGTTACGAAAGCAATTATAGTCCCACAACTAGATAACTGAGAAAATTGTTCCTCATTAAGTCCCTCCTCCACACCAACTGCCAAAGTGACAGCATTTCTATTCAGCAGGAGCTCAGCAGCTGCGTTGGGTGAAAACAGTCACATGTAGAGAACATGTGACTTGTGTGTAAGTCTAATCACAGATCCACAGAGCCTTGCTTCCTTGTAAGACTTCATGGCTTCATGCTTCACGTACACAGCCCAAAGGGAGAGAGTGGCTATCACTTGGTGCCACCTTCTCTTCCATTTCTAAGAAGACTGTACAACTAGCCTATGTATTCCCTGTAGACTCTGCCTAGACGGGATGGGGCAGAACACTTACTGTTCTAAGCACATTGCTTGTGTTAGCTCATTTAACTTACAAGTTATACAGTAGTTTCCTGTATCAACTCTTACAAAAATGAGACAATTGATATACAAAGACGTTAAATAACTTTGTAGTAAGTAGAGCACAGATTCTTTTTTAATTTCAGAATAATTTAAATTCACAAAAAATCATGGAGGAGGAGTAATACAAAGAGTTCCCATATGCCATTCATCTCATTTCCTGTTATTCACATCTCATATCAGTATGTTTGTCACAATCGATAAATCATGCCCAACATCTTCTACGTTTTCTACTCTGTAGAGTTTTGATTGCTCTGATATTGGCTTCTAGAATCCAGTTGAGCCATTCATTCTTCTTGTACATAGTACATAAATATGCTGGTTTTTTAATAAGATGAAGCTATTTTCTTATTGCTTACTTTATTTTTTAAAGATTTGTTTACATATTTGATAAGTAGAGTTACAGAGAGAGAGGAGGAGAAACAGAAAGAAAGAGCTTCCATCTTCCGGTTTAGTTCCAAATGGCCACAATGGCCAGGCTGGGCTAGGCCAAAGCCAGGAGCCACACGTTTCTTCCAGGTCTCCCAGGTAGGTGCAGGGGCCATTTTGGCCATTCTCCTCTGCTTTTCTGGACAAATTAGCAAGGAGCTGGATCAAAAGAGGGGCAGCCAGGACAGGAACCACTGCCCATACTGGATGCCAGCACTTCAGACAACGGCTTAACCTGCTATGCCAGTGTCAGCCTCTTGCCCAGTGTTTTGTACAATACATTTTTGTCAATTTTACTGGCAATGATGATTTTTTTACCCACTGATTTGATTGATTCCTATCTTATCACCAACTCTTGTATCAAATTTAGGATATGCCAATCCATCCAGATTTGGGGACAAACTCCATCTTTGTAGAAGTTTAGTACAAAATTTTATATACTATGTATATATATATATATATATATATATAAAACGAAGATGATACTTCAGACAGTTACATAAGATTTGTCTTTCAAAACTATGCTGCTTTTATTTTCAGAACATAAATTGATTTTTTTTTCATATAGACACTATTTCTATAATGTTTAGATGTGCTTACGTTGGTTGACATTATGTGCTAACCTGAAAGAAAAAGTAAAAGTAGAAATAATTTGGAAATAACTAAATTTTATTATTTATTAACTAAATTCATTAACTAAATCATTTATTTTATATTAGGGAAAGTGCTAAGGAGCAGATCTCTGTTTTGTGATGTTGCTATTGAATTCTATCTCCTTTGTATCATCACTAACTAAAACACCTGTAATTGAGCTACTAAAGTCTGAATAAAAATTAGAATTGGAGAACATTTTTGCTCGACTGTTTTCCTCTTTTTTTTTTTTCCTGGAGCTTCTCTTAGCAACATTTTTAGTTCCAGCAATTAGGATGCACTGGCGTGGGTACATACAACATACAAACAGCAACCAGCTGGATGAAAGCCAGACCAGAAAATCACTTGACTAAGCTGTATTTTAATAGTGGATAAATACAGTTTTAAAAAACTAAGTCATCATATTTAGGTTACACAATAGACAAGTACTGCAAAACACAGGGAAGTGGAGTATGAGGGATCCTGGTTGTTGATGTGATGTTACTGTGACCAGATCACCAGCAACCACTAGTATGGCACTTGAATGTTTTCCTTTAAAATTCACAACTCGAATTTTTAACAAAAATTTTAGATACGCAGACATTCTGGATGGAACTCCCCCTGATGGATTGTGTTTCGAATGCCCCCAAATGCTGCAGCTTGACTGGGGCAGCAGGTAGAAGACGGAAAGCAAATCCAGGTATCCTTTGTGAGTGGCCAAAACCCAATCATCTGTGCCGTCTTGATTACCACTCAGGTCTGCGTTAGCTGTGGTGGGCAACAGGATTCAGAGCTGCAGTCGGGAACAAGGCTGCCTGTTGTGGGATGCTGGTGTCTTAACTGGTCTGCCAAATGCCCACTCCAGAATGTTGAGCTCTTAAAGCCTCCAGGTGTGGTACTAGGAGGCGGATAGCTTGGTGGTAATTAGGTCATGAGGAAGGAGGCCTTGTAGATGTGATCCTCATACTTCTAAGAAGACACCTGAGAACTTGTCTGTCTCTGCTCTTCACCATGTGAGGACTCAGCAAGAAGACGGTGGTCTGCAAACCAAGAGACTCCCATCAGTCACTGAATCTGCGAACACCATGACTGTGGGCTTCCCAGCCCTCAGACAGTGGTGAAAACTTGTCAGTGAATCCTTCGAGTCTATGGTAATCTGTCATAGCAGCCCAGAGTAAGACAACCACAGCCCGCCCCTGTCAGCCTCCAAACACACAAAACACGTACACACAATGGTATTTAAAAAGACTCTGAAATCAAGAATGTTACTTTATAAGCCTCCAAACTAAACTGATAACATAGAAAATAGACAAGTGGGAAATTAAGCATCTGTGACTTTAGACAGATTCACTGGCATTACACAATATTTTAATATACTATGTCCTGAGAGGTGGTGAGTTAGAGCAAATTAGCAATAATTTATTAACATTTAGAATATCTGGAGCAAGACTTTAATTTTATACTAGTTACTTCATATACAATTGAATTCTGATCTGTCTAAAACCTAATAGCATTCAACTTTAATTTAGCAGTGAGGAGTACTACAGTACAAGAGCAGGCCTGTATCCTAGCGATTGACATGCCCATGTCCCACAACCTCGTACTTGGGTTCTGTTTACAGATCCAGATTTTGACTCCAGTCTCCTGTCAATGTGGACTGTGGGAGGAAGTGGTCATACATCAAGTAATTGGCTCCCATAACCCTCAAGGGAGACTGAGATCTGATTCCTGGATCTCAGATCTGGGCATATTGGGGAGTGAAACAGGATGAGATTCTCTCTCTTTCTTTCTCTCTCTCACTACTCCTCTCAATTTTTTTTAAATAAAATGTGTACTTACAAATTCATGATATTTGCAGATGTGTCAATGAATCTTAACTAAATGCTCCCATTCCATTAATATGGTTTGATTGTAGATTTGCTTTGATGACTTGAGTCCTATTTATAAAATATTTTCCCTTCCCTCAGGAAGACATCTACAAAATAATAATAATAATAATAAAATAATATGAATCTGGAAAGCAAACTAGATGAGAAATTCTTTTTCTCACTGTAGTCAAATTAAAGTATTAAAATAATTATAATAAAAATAATCAGTGAAAAAAAAAACAAAGAAAACTCAAACAGTTTCATACGATGTTCATATATATAAGTTTATAAATCTCTTTTTTTGACAGGCAGAGTGGACAGTGAGAGAGAGAGACAGAGAGAAAGGTCTTCCTTTTGCCGTTGGTTCACCCTCCAATGGCTGCCGCGGCCGGCGCGTTGCGGCCGGCGCACTGCGCTCATCCGATGGCAGGAGCCAGGTGCCAGGTACTTTTCCTGGTCTCCCATGGGGTGCAGGGCCCAAGCACTTGGGCCATCCTCCACTGCACTCCCTGGCCACAGCAGAGAGCTGGCCTGGAAGAGGGGCAACCAGGACAGAATCTGGCGCCCCAACCGGGACTAGAACCCGGTGTGCCAGCGCCACAAGGCGGAGGATTGGCCTGTTGAGCCACGGATCCGGCAAGTTTATAAATCTCAATAACAAATCTGAACAATCTCAAGAAAAGGACAAGAGGGTCTGCCTGAGTTTTATCAAAAGAGGAGGAAACTATTGCTAGAAGCCAAACCAGGGCCCTTGTGGTCCATTCTGCAAATATTTTCTGAAATGCTGTATAGTTATAGTAAATGCTAGATCCCAGAGATGAATTGTTTAAAAGCAAGATAGTCAGCTATTGGTTCTTAAATGCATTACTTGAAGTATTATAGATAACTGATAAATATACAATGGATGTTTTCTAGAAATACTATTATCAGCTCCTTCGGCTGCAAAAGGAACGACGCTGCTCACAGTTAATTGGTCTTCAAAAGGCTTTTACTTAGAAGGAGTAGGAAAAAGAGTGGGAAAGATAGTGGGGGACCGGGAGAAGGGGGAAGAGATGGCGCGCACGTTCCTTAAGGGGGAAAGCTGGCGTGCCCCATTCCCTCTCCCGCGGTCCGCTTATATACAGAATTCAACCAATCACAGTCAATCAATCACAGTCCATGCACAGGGCTCGCCAATCCGCCACTTGATCATGCTCAGCTGTGGAGTCACGCAGCAGGCAGGGCATCAGCGCCATCTTGTTTTCCACGATCCTCAGCTAGATGGAAAGTTCAATTAGCTGCTACGTCCGCATTACTGCTATAAGCCAAGCCCAGCATGGGGAGGTCCCATGGCAGGCCTATCCATGGGTCCCCACAACTATGATACAGCAAATACCTAAAATAGCCAAGGGAAATCCCAAATTTGTGCCAAATGGATTTAATATATAAATGTAGTTTGGTGAAGAATTTTTGAAAACTGTGTTTAGCTTTTTCATAATGTTCATTTTCCATGAACTTATTCAAAATCCCTCAAATACACAGATTCCAAAAACTTTTTCAGCAAGGCAAGTTTATCTTTTAATTCCATTTTTTTCATGAGATAGCCTTGTATTTTAGAAAGGTAGTAGTATTTGGCAATGGTGTACATAACAGTATTTACCTTCAAGGCAAAATGAGAAAAATCACTGGGGAATTTAGGCCAGATTACTCATTTCCTAGCATAAAATAAAATATGTAATTGACTTCCAGGTGAATATTTAAAGAGGAAGATATATGAGGAATAATGAACACATTGTGATTTTTGGGAACAGTACTGCATTTAGCCACAAGGAATCAAAAAGAGCAGGTGCAGCCTGGTGGTCTCCGTCAGAAGCCCTGATTCCTGCTGCCTGGCTGTGCCAGGAGATGTGCAGGTGATTCTCCTGGGAGTCAGTGAGTAGGGGTGGAGTAACATGTCAATACTAAGTAACAATGTCAAATTGTCAAATTGTCAAATCTACCTATAAAATAGGGAGAGTCAAGCTAGTAACCAGGGTCATGGAGAATATAATAGGAATGTAGAGTGGAAATGAGAACATTGTGAGGTATTATGTGTTTTACATGTAACGAGATAAACAATTCTGCACAGGGTCTGACACAGGGGCTCAAACACCCATGGAAGGAATTAGGAAAGGAAAGAGGTACCTGTAAGTCCCCAGTCCCACTCCATTTGCTATTCCCTTGGTTTTCTTCTGCCTTGTGTAATGGAAGCCATCAAAAAGTACAAAAAAACAAACCTTTAGACCTCACACGGTTATGTGGCTCCATTTACAGGAAATGGCAGTATCCCAAATGGTAAAAGGTGCTTGCTGTGTCTACCTTGGCATTCAGGGAAAAAGCACTTAACAAAACGTTGAAAATAGCAAAACTACTTTATTGGTAAATGCTCAGTGCATGGAGCACAATGCAATACAGCTTCACTTTTGTCTTTAAACATTTCTTATTGTCTCTAAAAATAAAGCAAATTAATACATTACCTATAGTCTCTGCCTCCATAGCTATGGAATTAATTAGACTTCGTTGTCTAATCTCCCTTAGAGAGGTAAGGCACTGGCAATTATGATTCATGGAAAAACTGAATATTCTCTGTGTACACATATAAAAAGAGTAATTTTAAGGTTAAGATTATTTGTTCCCTGGTTAGACTGCTCTAGTATTTTTTCCCCTTCAGCTTGATTTTATCAATTAAACTTGTGATCTGATTAGCACTTAGCACAACTTTTGGGAAAATAAAGTGAAACTATTCTTGCTAACACTCTACAGCTGTTCAAGAAAAAAAAACAGTTACAGAACTCATTAATATTTAAAGGAAATTCCTCCATGCAAGAATTTCCAATTAGGTTTTGGGCCACCTTTTAGATGCTGGAGGAGATGCATGACAGCATCTTCTAAAACAGTGTGGAAATTCTCACAACCCCTTCATTTTACAATCCTGGCAATTGCATAGGAAACAGCTAGGAATTAGAAAAGCAAAGTAATTCCCTTTAAAGTCAGAATAGTTGGATCCTGAAGAGTAGAGGGATCAAGGTTAAGTGAGTGATTTGACTCATTAAACAGGTGTCTAATCACAATTTCCTGTCCTCCTTTTAAATGCTGTCTGTTCTTTTTCTCCTTAGACAAGAATACACTGGTGCAAACAGCATACAAGTTATTTTACAAAGCTAGAGGTATATTCTAAGCTTTCTTCTTAAACATTGTGATATATCTGTTAAAATTCTAGGTTATAAAATTGAAACTACCACTCATTTGGATTAAAGGAAAGCTTATTAGACCTGGCTGAAACATCTCTGTAAACTGCACAATGCTCCCTCTTATATATTTTAAATAACCAGAAGATGAATAGTTAGGGGCTGTCATGCTTGTCATTCTCCTATTCATTTAATATGAAATATAGTAATAAATGAAGCAAAGTGAGGGCCAGGGTGGGATTGGCAAAGTTGAGCAAGGATTTATACCAATGTTATTTTAAAATTATAAAGGGCAAAATATATGCTTGTGTAAATGTATTTTTAAAAAGATTTATTATATTTATTTGAAAGAGTTAGAGAAAGAGAGAGAGAGAGAGAGAGAGAGAGAGAGGTCTCCCATCTGCTGGTTCACTCCCCAAATGGCCATGACAGTCAGAGCTGATCTGATCTGAAGCCAGGGGCCAGGAATTCTTCTGGATCTTCCATGTGGGTGCAGGAACTCAAGTACTTGGGCCATCTTCTACTGTTTCCCAGGCACACTAGCACATTAGCGGGGAGATGGAACAGAGGTGGAGTAGCTGGGACTTGAACAGGTACCCATGTAAGATGCTGGCACTGTAGGCTGAGACTTCAACTCATTGCAACGCAGCTCCAGTCTCATGTGTATATATATATATATATATATATTTCATGTAAATATGAGAATGTGTATGAATTTATTACTTGATGTACAGACATATAATATGTAATGTATGCATGTGTATTTTTTGATTTGATGTGGAGAACATAGGAAGATACTTAAAAGGATTGTTTGATTACTGACGTCATAAATAAGAGTGTCAATTGTTAAATCAACAATGGAAGTCACTGTGCACCTTCTCCCCATGTAGGACCTATGTCCTTAATGGGTTGTACTATGCGAATTAACGGTAAAACTACTAGTCAAACAGTACTCTATACTTTGTGTGTCTTTGTGGGTGCAGTCTGTTGAAATCTTTACATAGTTTATACTAAGTTAATCTTCTTAGTATGTAAAGATATAGTATATAAAGATAATTGAAAATGAATCATGATGAAGAATGGGATGGGAGAAGGAGTGGGAGATAGGATGTTGCAGGTGGGAGGGAGGTTATGGGGGGAAAAGCTGCTATAATTCAAAAGTTGTACTTTGGAAATTTATATATTATTAAATAAAAGTTTAAAAAATGCTGAATTATAATACATTTTTGGCTTATTATAAAAAAGAGACTTGTAATACTTAAATAAAATTAAAAAGAAAAATATTGTTTGAAAATGACATTAAATATAAGTGTTTGGAGTGGGCATTTAGTCTAGCAGTTAAGACCCTGACATCCCACTTTGGAGTACCTAGATCTGGTTTCTGAATCCAGTTTCTGACTCCAGCTTCATGTTAATAACGAAGACCCTAAAAGAGAACATTGATGGCTCAACTAAGTGGGTTCCTGACATGTACATGGGAGAACCGGATTGAGCTCCTGGTTCCCAGTATCAGCCCTGGCTCAGCCCTGGACCCCGTGGTCATTTGGTGAGCGAACCAGTGGATAGGAGCTCCCATGCACTCTCTCCTTCGCTGACTCTTTCTCCCTCTCGTTGTATTTATGTGTGTGTGTCTTCAATAAATTAATTAGATTTTAAATTATTGAAAAGTGAATAAAAGATAAGCTTATATTAGTACAAAATTGAGACATGCACAGTTTTTCCATAACAGGTATTTGCCAAAGTTTTTATGAAGACCCCTCATACTCATGTGAAGTTCTCAGTGTGGGATTTTAGCAGTGTGAAGTGCTACAGTAGCCTATATGAAGTTAATGCTTCATCGAGAAAGATAAGCTGGCAGGGATAAGGATGCCCTTTTTGTAGAAGTGGGTGTTCCCTGTTGGCATTGAACTATTACAGCAGAAAGCAGCCATGGGCAGAATTTATTTTTTCTTCCACTTCATGGCAAGTTCTTTTAACTTTTGTCTTCTACAGAAGCTAAATACCACAGTGGAATCCGTTTTCTTTTAGGCATTTCTTTTCTGTACTTATTCTTGTCCTTAGCATTACTGATTTTGGTGATTGTTTTTCATTTTCATAACATTTGACCCAGGAATTTGACAGAAGCTAAGCTGGCTCCAAAAATGACTCTCGGTCGGGAAGGAAGTCTTCCCGCTTCTCTTACCTAACCTTCCTTCTCTCTTCCCATTATGTCTGCCTCTGCTGCATGCCAGTGCTTTTCTGAGAAGATAACATGCATTCCATCACAATACATTGTTCTGTTTATGTGAATATTTCTTGCCAGCTCTTTCCTTTACGAGAATTGTGGATGACTGCTGCACAGTGTGAATAATGACATACAAGCACCCTGCTTTTTCAAAGGGATCACATGGTAAGTTCATGGCTCGTAGGAACTGAGAATTTCTTTTTGAACCTGATTTGAGCGAGCCCTGTGATAGACATCATCTGGCACTTTTGGAATTGGCTGCTTTGGAGATGTCTGTTTATACTCTCCACTTCAGTTCACTTAAGTGCATTATTAATAGTTTCTGGGATTCCTTGATGTGTGGTATTAATGTTTTCATATAATGAAAAACGATAAAGTGATGCTATTTTTATTATGTGGTTTAATTGGTAATTGTACAAAAATGTATATTGTTCTCTTCAAGTTCAATTTCTTTGTGACTTAATATTGTTATTAGTCATCTTTCAGCTAGCTCAAATTACTCTCACACTGTTTGCTTTATCTTTTCTGTGTCTTTTACATTTTCTAAAGTGGAGATACATTTTTGTTCATTGACAATCTCTGTCCTTTTACATACTAATCTATGGTATTTTTTCTTTGTATCTGCTTTGAAAAGAATATTTATAAGACAATAGTTAATATTCAGCTTCAAGTAATTTGATTTTAGACTATCTCACCTACTCTTTCATGATTTTAAATAAGTTAGGGTTAGAGTCGAGGATCTCCACTTTGAAGAATGACTTGCATGAAATTCAACTGAAAAATTAATAAAATAATCCCTCTTAAGTACTTCCCTAGAAAGCTTATCAAAACAATTATTCATTAGAGGTTTTGAACAATAACTCAAACATTCTTAATGCTGCTTCTCATTGTTGATATTAATTTAAAAGACTAAATAGCAACAAGGCTTCACCCTAAACTGGCATATTTCAGGCAAGCATTCTCAATGGTACATTTTGAATACTCGATCTCCTAAATATTGCAATTGTAAAGTCTTAGAAGAGGATAAGATCAAACATCTGTGACATGTCTTCTGAGAAGCTGTGCCCTGGAGGAGGACAGGTGGATCAACTTCATGAAATGAAGGTGCAGAGCTGGACCTCTTGGCTGGTGTTTAAAACTGTTAAGTTTTCCTCATGACGTGGAAGTCCTGCAGACTACTCACTGTTTTCCTCGATAAACTCAAAGGACTGATTTTTACTGTATTTTCCATTTTGAAAATTGTTTTGTTAATACATTTTTAAATGACTGCTTCTTCCAGTTTGGTAAATTCCAAAACTAGAGGTTAGCGGTCTCACGATGATCTTAAAAGTTTTTCTACAATAAGAACCCATTTTTAGGAGGTTGCAGCTGTGTACTCTTCCTGTCTACTAAGCTCTTCCCCATTCTCTCCTTAAGGTAACAATTTTTCCTCTGTGTTGAAGCCCAATTATTGAGTTTATTATACTTCAGTAGTCTTAGTGTGTTTGTTTTGTTTTGTTTTTAAACAAGCAATGCCTAAGCAAACTACTTCAATGAACTTGAAATTAAAAATACAATTCTGATTTTTCTCCAAATAGATTTTCTAGGATTTCAAAATGTAAACTTTCTGGTTTTGACTAACTTTCCTCTAAGGAAACATTTGGTGTGAAAACAAGAAAAATATCATTTTCGGCATAGTTAAAACCTTGAGATGGTCTTTCAGTCGCCTACCTTGAAGGGGCATGATAAATACTCTCAAAACTATGAGAAAAAAACATTTAAGAAAATGCCACTGCCTTAACCCTGGCCAGTATTTTGAACTGTCGATTTGGGCATTATCTATATATTGTGCCTTTGTTTCTGCCCAACATTTTTACAGACTCTATCCCTACTACATTTAATATGTATCTCATGCAAGCCAGCTATGCCTCTACTTTAAATATAGTTGCAAAAATGCAAATATTTTCATATTTTGTTTGAGCAGCATAAAATTGAAATGAATTGTCTTGATTTCCATTTGAAAGTCATCACTAATGGCCACTATTCTTTATGTAGATGCCTCATGATCTCAGTGCAAATAAGATTATTTGTCTTGAAGGTTACACGAGGAGGAATTGGGTATTTTGAGTCACAATGGTACTGCAAGGAAATTTGAAAACTACTCAAAAATGTCCGTCACACGTATGAAATGAAGGTAAGCACCACTCCAATCTGAAATCACAGGTGGTCTCTGACCCACTATTCCCCTCGCCTGCCCCATCAGGTGAGAACTGTTTGTGCTCCCTCAGCAATGTGTACACAGGAAGCTCAGGCAGATGACCACAGCGTGGTTCGGTGGTTCGATGTGGAAAGACCCACATAGGCTGTATTGGATCTCACCTGAATCCATTTGAAAGAGCCATACACGTAGGGCTAAACTGTCGAAGCAGTTCACTGCAGAGTTAGGTTTCCAATGAATGGCACATTGGCTAGCGGTTGAGGTATTGGGGTGGAGATGACAGAAATAAACATATTCTTAGACGCACATAAAACTAACCTGGCAGCAAAAGAATGATCATTTTGGTGGTCTTACACTTTGACATATGGGTGCCCTCTTGAGATATTACTTTTAAAACAGAAGATCTAATCCAAATAGTTTTATATTTAAAAAATCCTCTAAAATACACTTCTAATTAGTACTCATTTGGGCTCTTTCTTGTAATTAAAATATTTACTGATACCAACTTAGCTTTATATATGTAAAATGGGAAACTATATAGAAAATATGCATAATACAAAAAAAGAATAAAGCATAGCTACAATGAGTAAGCTAAATCATATTATTTCTCTTTTTTTTCTTTTTGCAAACCACAAAACCAAAAATGTCTTTTTGTTCCCTCCTTATGAGCAAGACTTTGCAACCAGGAGACAGCTCCCAGAGACTCAGTGTTTCTTTTAATAAATGAAAGAGCATTGTGGATATAATGCATATGCCTATTGCAAAGCATTTTTGCTGAGTTTGATCTGAAAATATAGAAGAAAGAGATTGAGCAGACTGTAAAACATATGAAGTGTCTATCAGGCAATAAGTCTTGGTCTTTGCCAAGTATTTAAATTAAATTTGGATATCTGTCTCTGTGTGCTTAGCACATACATACTTTCTTTAGGCCATGAACTTCTTGTTCCTGTTAAGTAGAAACAGTCTCCTTTGTTTCAAGATAAGATATAATGTGTATTCTTTAGCTATTTTATCTTTATTATTAGGTTCTAAAACATAAGCTCACTTAATGTTTTACATTAACAATCTCAAAAGAAAGTAAAAGAAGGAACAAACCCTTGCTCAAAAGTGCAGAGTATAACTCTTTAATTACTCTGTTTTAACTAGGTGTATGGGTTTTCTGCTTGTTTTCTATCAATCTAGAGAGTAGATTTCAAGTTTTATTTCATATAGCATTTTTCACCTTTTTAATACTTATTTTAAAAATCCTCCTTAACATCCCAGAGAAAACTAGGAAAGAAAATTCTCTTGTTTATTTTACTTGTTCATCTCCTTTTGCTCTTGGGCTAAGTCAAGCTTAACAAGGATCTCGATCTATGACTGAAGCTAATTCAAAGATGATGAAGTGGAATCCATGGGGCTCCTCAGGCCAAGTGAATACTTTAACACAGAAAGTTAGAAGTGAACAAGTGAACATGGTGAATTGGAGGTAGTTGCTCCAGCCTGTTGCATGGCCATTGAAAACATGAAGTTGGGTTAGTCAGCTGAGAAGAGGAGACAGTCTAACCCAAGAAAAAACCGTTACCTTTTTTTTTTTTGCTTAGTATATTTATTTTTTATTTTTTATATATAAAGCTTTTATTTAAAGAATATAAATTTTTAAAGTACAGCTTATGGATTACAATGGCTTCCCCCCTACATAACTTCCCTCTCACCCGCAACCCTCCCCTTTCACACTCCCTCTCCCCTTGCATTCACATCAAGATTCATTTTCAATTCTCTTTATACACAGAAGATCAGTTTAGTACATATTACGTAAAGATTTCAACAGTTTGCCCTCACATAGAGACACAAAGTGCAAATACTGTTGGAGTACTAGTTATCGTATTAATTCACAATGTACAGCATATTAAGGACAGAGGTCCTAAATCATATATTTTTTTAAAGAATTGATTAATTATCTATGCAATTTCCAATTTAACACCAAGATTTTTTAATCATTTTCAATTATCTTTATATACAGAAGATCGATTCAGTATGTACTAAGTAAAGATTTCATCAGTTTGCACCCACACAGAAACACAAAGTGTAAAAATACTGTTTCAGTACTAGTTATAGCATTACTTCACATTGGATAACACATTAAGGACAGATCCCTCATGAGACGTAGGTACATAGTGACTCCTGATGTTGATTTAACAATTTGACACTCTTATTTATGGCGTCAGGAATCTCCCTAGGCTCTAGTCATGATAGTCATGAGTTGCTGAGGCTATGGAAGCCTTTAGGGTTCGCCAACTTTGATCTTATTCCAACAGGGTCACAGTCAAAGTGGAAGTTCTCTCCTCCCTTCAGAGAAAGGTACCTCCTTCTTTGATGGCCCCATTCTTTCCACTGGGATCTCACTTGCAGAGATCTTTTATTTAGGTCTTCTTTTTTTTTTTTTTTTTCAGAGTGTCTTGGCTTTCCATGCCTAAAATATTCTCATGGGCTCTTGAGCCAGTTCTGAATGCCTTAAAGGCTTACTCTGAGGCCAGAGTGCTATTTAGGACATCTGCCCTTCTATGAGTCTGCTGTGTATCTTTCTTCCCATGTTGGATCATTCTCTCCCTTTTTTATTCTATCAGTTAGTATTAGCAGACACTAGTCTTGTTTGTGTCATTCCTTTGACTCTTAGACCTATCAGTGTGATCAATTGTGAACTGAAATTGATCACTTCGACTAGTGAGATGGCCTTGGTACATGCCACCTTGATGGGATTGTATTGGAATCCCCTGGCACGATTCTAACTCCATCATTTGGGGCAGGTCCGATTGAGCATGTCCCAAATTGTACATCTCCTCCCTCCTTTTAAAAGAAGATCAAATTGGCCGGCGCCGTGGCTCAACAGGCTAATCCTCCACCTTGCGGCACCAGCACACCGGGTTCTAGTCCCGGTTGGGGCGCCGGATTCTGTCCCGGTTGCCCCTCTTCCAGGCCAGCCCTCTGCTGTGGCCCGGGAGTGCAGTGGAGGATGGCCCAAGTGCTTGGGCCCTGCACCCCATGGGAGACCAGGAAAAAGCACCTGGCACCTGGCTCCTGCCATCGGATGAGCACGGTGCACCGAAGCAGAGCGCCATCCGCGGCAGCCATTGGAGGGTGAACCAACTGCAAAGGAAGACCTTTCTCTCTGTCTCTCTCTCTCACTGTCCACTCTGCCTGTCAAAAAAATAAATAAATAAAATAAATAAATAAATAAATAAAAGAAGATCAAATTTAATAACATTCCCCAGGGCCAGTACAGTGGCTCACTTGGTTAATCCTCTGCCTGTGGCGCCGGCATCCCATATGGGCACTGGGTTCTAGTCCTCTTCCAGTCCAGCTCTCTGCTGTGGTCCGGGAGGGCAGTGGAGGATGACCAAGTGCTTGGGTCCCTGCACCTGCATGGGAGACCAGCACCTGGCTCCTGGCTTTGGATCAGCACAGTACCAGCCATAGCAGGCATTTGGGGAGTGAACCAATGGAAGGAAGATCTTTCTCTCTGTCTCTCTCTCTGTCTCTCACTGTCTATGACTCTACCTGTCAAATAAAAAAAAATGCCCAGAATGGAAAATTGATTGAGTATGCCTCTTTATAAGGGACATTTTAGCCATGTGCTATTGAAAAGACTACACGATGAATTTCAGAAATAATGAAATAACCCATATTTTAAGCATTGGGATGTTGACTGTGTGTGGTGGCAGATGATTTACTATCCTGTTCCCTTTTGTTATGTTATGTTATGTGTTATGTTATGATTTTACTAATTTTTAAGGCAAAAGTGGAAGCTTTCCATTTAAAAATTAAAGAAGCCAGTGCACCAATTCCTTAAAACACACACTTATGTTGAGTTAGTCTTTCCTTACAATGCACCTAATAGCTTTCTTTGAATCTAAACTTCATCTATCTTTTAAAAGTTTGGCAGTTTGGCTTATTTCTCAAGTACTCCCAATCAGATTATATCCAGCTATGCCTTATATAACATATAACCAAACTAACTGTAAACAAATATGTGTGAAGCATCCGCTATTGTGAAGTATAATCTTCCCTCAGTATCCCTGATGGATTGGTTCTGGCACTCCCTGTGAATGGACACCAAATGCTCAAGTCTTTTATATAAAATGACTATTTGTAACATATGCAATCCTCCCATGTACTTTAAATCATCTCTAGGTTTCTTACAACACCCAGTACAATGTAAATGTTCTACATAACAGTTATCATACTGTATTATGTAGGGAACAATGACAAGAATAAATAATATAGGCATATTCATTAATAGCCACATGTTTATTTTTTGAATATTTACAATCCAAGGTTCATTGAATCCATGGATGCAGAATTTACAGATCCAAAGTACTGACTATACAGGCATGAGCCTTAGAAGATAAAAAATAAATGAAGAAAATAAGGTCTTAGCCAGTGATTTCTGACTCAGAGAAATTGACTGATTTTGACCAGAGAGGTTTTTGACTTGTTATGGTACTTTAGTGGCAAGAGTGAAAATGTTGCCTGTGTGAAATACTGGGGAATGACTCAGCAGCAGATGTCCAAGGCCCAACTAGGAGTTAAAGAGTAATAATATGGACTGAATGCACATATGCACACTTTAGGACATAATCCCCAAAGTAATGGTGTTTGGCGGTGAGGGTGCTGCAAGGTGATAAGGACCAGAGGGTAGAACCCTATTGTATGGGATTTACTCCCTTTTAAAAAGAGATCCTTGGGGCCCGTGCTGTGGCATAGGGAGTAAAGCTGCTGCCTGAAGTGCCAGCATCCTGTATTGATGCAGGTTTTAGTCCTGGCTGCTATGGCCTGGGAAAGAAGTAGAAGATGGCCCAAATCCTAGGGCCTCTGCACCTGCAACGGAGACCCGGAAGAAGCTTCTGGCTTCTGACTTCAGATTGGCCCAGCTTGGGCCTGGCTCAGCTCTGGCCATTGCAGCTATTTGGGGAGGGAACTAATGGATGGAAGACCTCTCTCTCTCTGTATCTCTGTAACTAATCATTTCAAATAAGTAAATAAAACTTTTAAAAACAAAGAGAGAACCTGAGGGCTCCCTTATTCTTCCCACTACACAAGGATACAGCAGAGACCACTTCCATCAAGACACTGTGTCTACCATTGCTTGATAAACCTCTGGAATTATGAGAAATATTTTTTTTTCTAAGCCAATCTATGGTATTTTGTCTCAGTGTACTAGTTTAAAACATTATTGCAAATTCTTATATTTCTCTACCAGCAATGACAAATTTAGTTATCCAGTAGTTCTCAACTGGAGGGATTTGGGGTACTCCTTATCCACTGGAAAGAGGCCAAAAATGTTCAGCAGCCTATAAAGTGCAGGGCATTCTTCAAAATGTTGTGCGGTTGCAAATGTCAATCATGTAGGTCATTCTACATGTGATTTGACAAGCAGTCTGTATTTTTAGTAATAGCCAATATACTCATACATTTATAAACAATTTGCCTGATTTGTTTAAATTGAAATCGGTTTGTTTGCATTTAGTTTGTTCAAAAAATCAAGTTATTTAGAATGGCTATATGTTGTGGATATTAGTGCATTATACTGAACTGTTTATTTACTTCCTTAAAGATGATTCAAGAACTAACATAAAATCATAGAAAGAAGAGGAAAAATTCTATGAAATCACTTATTTTAATACTTACATGATAATGGTAGAAACATGAGATTTGAATTAAAAAACTTGGGGAGGCAATGAGTAACACTGTGAACCTGCTGTTGGGCCTTGAGATCTGTGTTTTAGTTACGCTCTTCTATAAATGACTGATCTGACAATCTCATAAGGCTACTGTGATTCTTGAAAATGAGAGCCTTATGAAGGACCAAAGTCGAGGGAGCTATTATTAAAAATAGAACTACAAATGTTAGACTTTTTATTAGTATTATGATTAATATTCATAGTGCATGCTCCCTTGTCATGATTTATACAGCATTCAATATGAATTGTAGAGGAAAAAAGGATCTGTGATTAGACTTTCTGGAGTCTTCATTTTTTTTAACTTTTAGACTTTAGGAATTAGTTTTAATCTCTCTTCAACCTCAGTTTCCTCATCCATAAAACAAAACTTAATAAATTTTACTTCATGAATTGAGTCCAATACTCAGAAGTCTGATTTTTTTCATGTGTACTGAAATAATGAAAGCTATTTATATTTTACATGTTACCCTGGAAAACACTTGTAGAAAAAAGGAATTATGACAAAATGTACTTTGGGAAGGATAGGGCAAAGGTAGGCAGGGATATTTGGTTCCTGGCCTCCTTGATCCTACAAGAATTGACTTGTAATAAAACTCAATAAATTATTCTTTGAGATGGTTGATTATCATTGACTCAAATTGATGATGTTTTATTATCATGACCTCATTATAAAACAGTGGCTCCAATTAAGGACTCATTTGCATTACAATAATATATAGCTTGACTATGATATTACCCACTAACTCACAAGCATCTAAATTCATTAAGCCAATAAATATTGCCAGAGGGCTATGTGTATGAGAGTCATGTTTGAATTTACCAAGAGCTACATTCCAATTTCCCTGAAATGGCCCCTGGCATTTTAAGTGTTTTTCATATGAAAGAAAAGCATGATTTTGTCTTATCTCCAAGTTCTATTTAGATCATGTTAGAATTCATTCTCTAATTACATACTACATTTTATTTTTCCTACCTTAAGGACATTTATATTGAAAAGGTTTATTGCCTTAAGTTTATCAAAAAGCAGAACCTACTGTTGTGTTGCCTTGTTTATCTGAACTAAAATAATTATTTCATGCTTCTAGAAAGAAGTGTCGGGGGCGGCACTGTGGTGCACAGTGCATCCCATATAGGAGCTGGTTCTAGTTCCGGCTACTCCTCTTCCGATCCAGCTCTCTGCTATGGCCTGGGGAAGCAATAGATGACCCAAGTCCTTGGGCCCCTGCATCCTTGTGGGAGACCTGGAAGAAACTCCTGGCTCTTGGCTTTGGATTGGCATAGCTCCAGCATTGAGGCCAATTGGGGAGTGAACCATTGAATAGAAGACTTCTCTCTCTCTGCCTCTCCTCTCTCTGTGTGTAATTCTGACTTTCAAATAAATAAATAAATCTTTAAAAAAAAAAAAAAAGAAGTGTCACCACTGCATGAGTTGAGGCCACTTAGGAATCAGTTAAACATAATTGTTGAAAAGTTGTATTTTTTCCTTAAATGTTGGTCTTTAATAAGTGCTGATGATTGAATTTCATAAATTGTCAAGATTAAGTCATGAGGATTTTCTCCGTAAATATAACAAATTATAAGGATGGTTAATTTCTTAAGTTTCTCTCTGTAAATAGTTCCAGCTCTTTTCTGAGTAGATTTTATAGCACGCATCAGAATGCCTCTAATACTTAATACTTAAAACTTAATAAATGCAAGTTATTACTGGAAGAAATCAACATGCTCTAGGGCAGGGATATTCAGTCGTCTTTGTTATTTTGTAATGGGATTTTTAAAAAGTACGTTACTTCATTCTTAAGATCGACCCACACTCTTTACAAGTGATGCACTATTTTGTAAAACACCTTTTTAGTTGAGCTGTCAACTTATGTAACAGTGAGAGCAGATTCCATTTTTAACTTAAAATGACTGTTAAGACAAATCAACCCTAGGAAATTGGGTCTATAACAAAAACATGTATAAACCCTCAGCAGTAGCAGTGTTTTTCTAGTACCAGCAGGAGAAGTAATGAAGTCTTGTTGATATTACGCTGCAGCAATGCTTTTAAGTGAGTGGCTGCCTAATTCTCAGATAGTATAATCCATAACTCAGCTCTCCAGGGGCAGATCTTGTATTATTGCATTTCTATATTCAGCAGTAATAAAAGATGTCATTCAGATGACCTGAAGTATACAATTTCATGCTATGCAAAGGGAAAGTTATCTCTTTGCCTCCACATAGGCTGCCCTCATGCACCATTAGAAGTGGTCATGTCTTTCCATCACTGAGAGATACTTGGTGGGGATCCACTGTAACATTATCATCTTGGATAACATGGATCTTTAGGCTAAAAGTAACTTTAAAGTTGCTGTCTTTAATTCTTTTTTTTACTAATCTAATTCTGGAATTATTTCTGTAAGTATTCATTCTTAGTTCCCATTCCCTGGAGCCTATTCTGATTTCACATAAAATGTTCTGTTTATATAAGGTGAAGTAGGAAGCCAGCTTGGCTGAAGTTTTCAATATGAAGTCTATTACTAATGGGTCTGTTTGGAGTGCTAGAAAATTCATATGCAATTAATCTTATTTTTGTCTCCTAAATTAACTATGATTGGAGTTAAAATTCTTTCCTTTTCAGCTTAACATAAATTCTTGTGTTCTAAAGCATTTTGTGAATTTCTGTGTGCATTTAATGGGTAGTTCCTCCTTTCCTGGTGTGCAATATACAAACTAAGTTAATAAATGCATGAAAATTCACAGCACTTTTTGTAAAAATGAGTATTTCTAACACCGCCACTATAAATGTATTAAAATATTGAATGCATCTAAACCAGGGGAAAACATAAATTCAATCAATCCAATCATTCCAGAGCATTCTTTATGAATGGTTTGTTGCGTTAAAAAACTTCAGCTTTAAAATTTTTCAGAGTACTTCTGAAATACAAACACTGATGTAAATTCTACTTAAATGTAATTCTTATTTTCAATTTGTTCAATAGCTAATTATATGTTTTAGGAAAATGCAGTATATGGAACTGTTTGCTAAAGAGATAACATGCCGTGAGACCAAAGAAATAGGCAAAGGGCTCTAGAGTTACACAGAGCATGCTTTATTTGGGACCCAAAACAGAAGCATAGTGTTGTGTGGCAGCGAGACTGATGGATTCCCTACACAGTGAGATCGGAGATTAAGGATTTTGTAGACAAATTTGATCTATGGCTAACTAGGATCCAGTTAGAATTTCTCAAGAAATATCAGGCTCCTAAGACACTCCAGGCATCATAAAAGAAAGACAGGTTGTCATAATGACTTTATTGACCTAGTAGGGTATTAGATAACTCTGAAGGTTATCTAAGGGTGAAGATGGTAAATAGGAGTACAATGGCTACAGACCTTGAATTGGATCCCTACATGATAACATTTTGCTACCCAGAAAATTAGCTTTCATACAGCCATAACAGTGGGTCACATAAAACGTAACACTAATACATTCAATTTCATAATTCATTGTCTAAGACTTGATTACTGTACTCTTTAATTATTATTGTAAACATAGACAAATTTCACAGAATCTCCTTGAAGTTTCTGTTGTTATAGACTAAAGTTTCACATTTATTGTGTATTTTTGTACCAAACATGGCCAATAATATCAACCAACATGCCCTTTGGGAATATCTGCTTTGTACACAATTAGTATCATAAATATTTTTTCTTAAACCTAATATATTAAAATACACAAATTCTTTGTTAGTTGGGAGTATTCTTTTTTTTTTTTTTTGACAGGCAGAGTGGACAGTGAGAGAGAGAGACAGAGAGAAAGGTCTTCCTTCGCCATTGGTTCACCCTCCAAATGCCGCCGCGGCCGGCGCGCTGCGGCCGGCACACCGCGCTCATCCGATGGCAGGAGCCAGGTACCAGGTGCTTTTCCTGGTCTCCCATGGGGTGCAGGGCCCAAGCACTTGGGCCATCCTCCACTGCACTCCGGGCCACAGTAGAGAGCTAGCCTGGAAGAGGGGCAACCGGGACAGAATCCGGTGCCTCGACTGGGACTAGAACCCGGTGTGCCAGCACTGCAAGGCGGAGGATTAGCCAGGGCGCTGGCCAAAGTTGGGAGTATTCTTAAGATGACTTTTTAAAGACTCTTGAAGTGCTAGTGAAGGACCCTTACAGGGGGACAAGAAATTAGGCCTGGTCTCAGGCAAGAGCAAATACCAGAGGTTTCTTAAAAAGCAAGATGTTCCTCAAAGAATAGCAGGCAGAACATTCTCTGGGAAGGAAAAACAACCCCTCCCAGAGCAGAGCTACCCCTCCCCTTCAGAATGTCTCTAGGCACGCACTTATGATGTCACTGTGACCTGCCAATCCAGTGCCACCTCTGCATTTTATTCCAGCATTCTTCGCCAGCATTCTCCAATATGCTAACTGTTCTTCTGAACTGACCAATCCTGTAACACCTCTGCATTCTCCGCCAGCGCTTTTTGCATGCATTTTATGCCTGCATTTAGCAATATGCTAATTCTTGCCTATAAAACCGGTGTGTAACTGCTGTTCGGGGCTCCTCACCACCTGAGGAGGAGGGCCCGTTTGTGCAAACGCTCAATAAAATCCTCGTGCTTTTGCATCAACTTGTCTGGAGTCTGGGTCTTTGGGCATCCTCCCAAACAAGTTGGCATTCCAACAATTGGGGGTCCAACACTAGACCCAGAGGCATTGCATGGTATCCTAGTCTAATTTGAATGATGCCCAGCATATCTACCAGTTCATTAATTAATCTCCTACTAATTTAGCAAACATTTACTGCACACTTACTCTTCATTATTCATTGTTCTAATAAGACAAAGCTCCCACCTCTCAGGGAATATACATACAAGTAAAAGAAAAGTAGACGCAGAAATAAAATACTTATTTTTTTAAAAAAGCAGATTCCCAAAAATGAAGAATAGAGATTTCTCTTCCTCGTTTATAACACAAAATATAAGCGATGGGGTTTAGTTTTATTCTGAATGGGAACATAGTGGATCATCAACGGTTTTAAAGGGGAAGTAAATATAATAAATAATAAAATATTGACCCAAGATATTATGCTTATAAAAAGATTATCAAGTTTTAAGGCAGGACTACATGCAACCGTGTTTGTCACAGCACATAATACAGACCTAAAATATGTCTTGTATTTATTCATAACATCATAAGTGGTTAAAAGAGAAAGAATCAAGACCAGATAGATTTGGGTGTCTTTTACACCAACGATGCTTGAATTCAAAGAATATCAAAGGAGAAAAGTTATATTCATCAAGTCCTGAGTAATTTTATGTGCCTTCATGAAAGAAAACTGACTCTTATGCAGCGATTATACTTTCACACATACATGGGCATAATAGAGCTGGGAACATCATTCTTGAATTGGATTAATAGAGTACTGCCAACCCTCTCTTAGGTCTCCTCCCATTCTTTGCATTTCTCTGATAAGAGTGAAGTTGAAATCCATTTGCATATTTTTTAGTCCCTGAAAAGATGTATTGTTTCCTTTTCTTCTTGTATTTTGATAAAATATTCTCATTTTCATGGTACTATGATTGGCAAGCTCCGCTCTTCTTGGTTTTGGTCTAGAGAGCAGGATAAAGTGCAATCCAATTTTGAGTCCTATGTACAATTTTGCTTAATATCCCCTGTGTTCAAAGTCAGAAGATTTAGTAGAGAACTATAATTGCCCATATTTACAATATTATTGAGAATGCAAGAAACTGATTTTAAAATACACCTGAAGATTCAACCTACTCATTTTTCTTTTCACATTCATTTGCAAAGTTCTGATGGATTCTTTTGCAAGGTTCTTCTTAGTTATATTTGAAAAGGTAACACAAAGACCAGTTTATAAAAGGTTATCAGTGGTATCTGCTAGTTTGCCTCAACTTTAAATTCAATTTAAATCATATCGATTAGGACAATTTATATAAGCTGATAAAAATAGAAGGGGATTAAAGTAACTATACATTACTGAGATTCATAATCCACAACACTCACTGGAGAAAGTTTAGGAATTAAGTGTTCATTTCCTATGTTGGTCCATTTTTATCTCAGAACTACATTATAAGTGTGTCGTTTGTCTGGGTGAAATTCAATTTATATTGTTAAATTTAAAGGATGTCAGTCCAGCACAAACTGGCCAATGTATGAGAAATGCTACCATCTGTTTGTTTTTAATTCCAAGACATTGCAAACATATTTCTCTTATCTTTCCTCACTTTTATTTTTCTTTTTTAAAAACATTAATGGATAAACATATTTTTACAGCAAGGTTTTACTTCTTGTAGTACTGCATTTTTTAATGGCAAGTAAATGTTAACTATTTGCTCCAGCTGCCATCCATATCCTTTGGATTCTTTGACTCTTCAGGGTTTTATGTTGCTGTTGGTGGTGGTGGTGATGTGGTGGTGTTTTGACTTGTTTAGCACCTTAATTTTTCAGTTAGTAACTTTTCATGCAGCGTGTATTCAGAAACGGATCCCGGATATAAAGGGCAAGCATAATTGAGTCTTACTACATCAGAGGGCATTAGCTCCAGGTTTCTCATGGCTTTTTCAAGCTGATAACCATTAAGAGCTGCCTGAAGGGCTGGATGTATTTTTGTCCAACAAAAAAGAAGATAAAATGTTGCCAGATCATGGTCACAAGACTGGGGGAGTAAAGAATGAAAAAAAAAAAAAAACTTGCCTTGCCTCTAAGCCTGACAAACCACAAAGGAGGATGGAAGAAAAGACCCTGAGAAATGTGTGCAGTGTGCTGTGGAGCAAGATTTTAATTGTCTTTTTTAGCACCCGATAGGACAAAAATGCAGACCCGTAATAGAAACTAAAAGCCCTTCATTTTCCTTTTTCCTGTGCCAGGACTGGCGGATGAAATCATCCTGCCAAAAACCTTCGTAGGAAGCCATTATTTGTGTAGCCACTTCTTGTTCAGAAATCAGAAAATCATTGAAGCTTAGGGTAGACAGCTGTGTGAAGTATTATCAAGAAACTGATGTCTGCAGATTAGTAAGGCAGAAACATATGCAGCTGCCAGTGTCATCTAGAACACAATAATTTTTGAAAAATTTTGTTAAGAAGAGACGAAGGGAAAGAAAAAAGAAGCAGAAATGATGTCTAGGCTATATTTTTACAGAACTGAAGTCGACATAAACATCCTACCTGTAGCACAAGCACTTCAACATGATAGTAGTAGTAGGATTATTTAATAATGTCAATATGACAAATCTGGTTTGATGATTTGTGCCTGAAGCTAGTGTGTGTGTGTGTGTGTGTGTGTGTGTGTGTGTGTGTGTGTCTAGGTAAAATACATTTTCTAGGTTGGAAGGAGTAAACCAACAGATTCATGGTAAACTTCTCCCACCATTTTTCCACAGTTTAACTTGATTGTTTTGATTTTATATTTCCAATGCTGCTACTTGAGGTTGAAAATAATAAGTAATTTAGCCAAAACATACCAAACAATAGCAGCTAAGGAATTTCTAATCTTTGGGAAAATACAAGGAAACTGCCTACTCAAAAGAAAAACTGTCTGGGGCCAGCCATGTAGCGTAGTAGGCTAAGCCTTGGCTTGTGGCACCAGCATCCCAAAAAAGATGCCAGTTTGAGTCCCAGCTGATCCTGTTCCAGGTTGGCTCTCTGCTTATGGCCTGGGAAAGCAGTAGGAAATGGTTCAAGTGCTTGGGTCATGCACGCACATGGGAGTACCGAAAGAAGTTCCTGGTTCCTGGCTTTGGATTGGCTCAGCTCTGGCTGTTGAGAGCCATTTGGGGAGTAAACCAGTGGAGGGAAGATCTTTCTCTCTGACTCTCTCTCTCTCTCTCTCTCTCTCTCTCTCTCTCTCTGTGTGTGTGTTTGTAACTCTACCCCTCAAATAAATAAATAAAATCTTTATATATAAATAAAGAAATACTGTTTATCTATGTCAACTTCAGTTCTCTGTTCTGGCAATGTATCATGTATAACAGATCATCACCAAATTCCAAATACCAAAGCAATGGTGGTTGTAGAGCCTGGAGCTCTGCAGTATCATCAGCGATCCAGTAGACATCTTAGCTCTTCTCCACATACAACAGCTTGGCAAACCTGAAGGCAGGCGTCCCCAGACAGGAGGACTAGGGCCCTTGGAGAGATCTCCTGGCCAGATCATGGTGGCTGGCTGTCACTGTGGCTGTGTCTGGAACAGCTGCACATGTTCTCACCACATGGCCTCTTGGCTTTCTGACAACAAGTCTGCTGGGTCCCCATCTGAGTATCTCATGCAGAGAAAAGTGGATGAGCATGGCTTTCTTATGGACCAGTCTTGGAAGTCACACAGTGTTCCTTCTACTCTACTCACAAATTTCCACCCCAGTTCAAGGGGGAAGATCGCTAATGCCCTACTTGGTAGGAGTAAGGTCAATTTAACATTTTCAGAAAGGCATGCGAGGAGAGTTAACTAATGGGTCCCTCTTGAGAAACCACAGTCAGCTGTCTTGGCACAGACATTCATTGCCCTGTCACGTGCAAACAACATGCCAAGTCTCCGCCAAGAACCACAGTTCCCATTGCTTTATCAGTTTGCTAGTACTGCTCTAACAAAAACACAGGCTTTAAGGAAGAAACAGTGGAGCTGTACTTTCTTACAATGTTGGGGTTAGACGTCCGAGGTGAAGGGGTTGGCAGCTCTGATGTTGTCTGATTGCTTTCTTCTTGCTTGGTGGATGCTCATCCTTTCCTTGTTTCTTCATATAGGTTTCTCTCTGTACTTGTTTCCAAATTCCCTCTTATAAGGACACCAACCACATTGGATTAGGGCCCAGCTTAATGACCTCATTTTATTTTATCACCTCTTTAAAGACATTATCTCTGAATATAGTCATTTTCTGAGATATTGGAGGTTAGAACTTCAACATATGAATCCTGCAAGGACTCAGTATAGCCAATAAGATGACAGCAATGAAGACTATGGTTATGTCATCCAAATCATCTCCAGATGCAGACATGTGGGTGTGACATTTCAGAACTGTCACTGACGTATGCCCTTTCAGTCTGGAGAACTGACTATAGAGAGAAGTTAACCTTCTTTCCCAAGAATGTACAATGTTGACACAGCTTAGAATAAAGACTTTCAACCTCTGCTAGATCTAAAAGTGAATAAGAGACTAGCCCATGAGAATTCTGAAATCCTGAGGGACACATATTGCTGGTTCTTTAGTTAGTTCTTTGTCTATGACAGCACTTCAAACAGTTAATGGAAAATGGAATTCAAAGGTAATACAGTTTCCATGATTGTTTGATGACCCTTCATATTTCCTTGATTATTTCCTTGATTCTAAAAGATAGGTTCAATCTCTCTCTAAAGGACAGTGTGTTTGTGTAGTTTTGGAGAGATTTCTTTCTTAGACATTTTCATGGTTCCTTGAGCTCACCCTTACTATAATTATAGGAGGACCTTGGCCACTAGGGAAGAAGATGTTTTGCAGAGTTGGCCACCACAACACTGCTCAGTCTGCATTCACTTCTTATATGGGGTGTTGACCTTCTATTACTGAGTGCATGTAACCCATCTCCTTGAAGGTGGGTAGCATTTAGAGCCTTCTGCATGTTCACAGAGCATGGTAGAAGTGATGTGATATCCCAAAGTCATGTTACAAAGTGCTATACACTCTGGGTACACTGAGGTTTGGAAAGTAGGCATGATGCCAGGAGAATGACAAATGGCAACATGGAAACACCATATGCAGGTGTTCAGGCTGAAAAACCCAACAGAGACTCCAGCCAGCAGCCCAGCATCAATCATTAGGCACAAAAGAGCAACACTTTCATGATTTCAATGCTTAGGCTCAAGCTATCCTCAGACATCTAGCCGGTGCTGTTGATAGTACACAAGGCAGAGACATGGTGTCTCCACCAAATCTGGTCCAAGAAGATTTGTAAAAAAAACATTGTAGATGTTTGAAGTTACTTAGTTTTTGGGTGAATTGGAACACAGCTTGGTACCTGTAAGGAAGTTCCTGCTGGAACAACCCTAAATGGTGTATCAGTTAAGGAGCAAGGCAGTGGATGTCATTGTGAGGTTGTCAAGACAAGTGGTCATGAAAGGAGCTTGGAGAGAGTGATAGCAGGTGCCCAGTGAGTTTTGAGGAGGCTGTTTAGGATGGCTTAAAGAAAAATCTGGAAAATGATATTATAAATGAGCCAAATGGGAACTTTTGTTTTCTACTAGCAATGGGTTTTGAGATGCAATCTCCAAGAATAACAGGGAAAATTAAGAAGTGTTTTTACTGAAGATGACAATGCAGTAAAGAGATTCCGGGCAAGGAGAGTGAACTCCATTCCAATTGACTTAGTCTCACTGCCTGTGTAGGGAAAGAGGAGTTCATAGAGAGAGACTATGGGGCCAGCATTGTGGGTTACAGGTAAAGCTGCCACCTGCAGTGCTGGCATCCATATGGGTGCTGGTTCAAGTCCTTGTTGCTTCATTTCTGATCCAGTTTTCTGCTAATGTGCCTGGGAAAACAGGAAAGATGGCTCAAGTCCTTGGGCCTCTGCACCCATGTAGGAGACCCAGAAGAAGCTCCTGGATCCTGGCTTGTGATTGGCCCAGCTCCAACCATTGCAACCATTTGAGTAGTAAACCAACAAGCAGATGGAAGACCTCTCTCTCTGTCTCTCTCTCTCTGCCTCTGCCTTTTTCTAACTCTGCCATTAAAATAAATGAATCAATCTTTAAAAAGGATGTTGCTTTAAAAAATAAAAGAGAAAGACAAAGGAGTTGAGACATGTACATCTGGAACATAAAACTCTTCCTCACTCCTGACTTCTCAAGTTGGCAAATTATGAAAAATTAAGAAAAGTCTTTAGGGAAGAGGATACATCCAGGATACCATTAGGAAAACACAGTCTAAGGATGTACTCAGAGATCCTGCCAAGCAGATATCATTAGTTTCATCATTAATTTTAGTATAATTATGATATATAATATTAATGAGAAAAAATATTTTTAAAGATCTGTTTATTTGAAAGGCAGAGTTATATAGAGAGAAACAGATACAGAGAGAGACAGAGAACTCTTCTAACTGCTGGTTCATTACTCAAATAGCTGCAACTGACTGGGCTAAGCCAGGCCTAAGCCAGGAGCCTGGAGCTCTAAGCAGGTCTCCCGGGTGGGTGGCAGAAGACCAAGCACTTGGACTGTCTTCCAATACTTTCCCAGAGACATCAGCAGGGAGCTAGATTGGAAGTAGAGCATCCAGGACTTGAATTGCTGCTCATATGAGAAGCTAGCATCATAGGTAGTGCTTAACCTACTGTGCCACAATGCAGGACCAGAGAGAAAGACAGTTTACAGCAATATGAATTTATGCCTTTTATTGTGAAATAGTATAAATCTATAATATCAGGCCACTTTAGATTTTTAATCTTTTTCATACACACTATGTATTTAATCATTATTTTAATCAAATTTATGGAGCTCACAGAAAAGATGTTATTGTTCTCTGTTTTGTCCAAGAATATTAGATTCCTTAAGGTCAACTTCAATATCTACTTAATTTATTAATGTGTCAGCCCAATGGTTAATTCTCTGACTTTTGGAAAAGTGTATACTAGGCCAGGCACTGTTCACATTACTTGTGCTGTCCAACACTTATCATCATAATAGTCTAACACAAGCAGTGTCATTACACCCAACTGTTGGATGAGGTAAATAAAGGTTAAATAAATTTGCCAATATTGCATTATTACCACTTGCTGCAATCTGAATTTTAATCTGGTCTTTCATACATGAAGTTAAATAAATGAGATTTCCATTTCCATTCACAATCTTGCATATAAGAAACACATTTACTGAGCTGTTGCTGTGACATGTAAACCCACCGCCTGCAATTTCAGCAGCCTATATGTGTGCTGGTTCATTTCCAGGCTGCTCCTTCTTCAATCCAGCTCCCTGCTGGTGTGCCTGGGAAGGTAGTGAAAGATGGCCCAAGTTCTTGGGCCCCTGCACCCATGTAGGAGACCTACACAAATCTCCTGACTCCTGGCCATTTGGGGAGTGATGGAAGTGCTCTCTCTCTCCCTCTCTCCCCCTATCTCTCTCTCTGTAACTCTGACCTCAAGTAAAATGGATAAATCTTAAAAAAAAAAAAACACAAACATACAAACACACACATTCATGAAGACAAAAGAAATGATGTAATTTGATTTCTCATCTTATTCCTCTTAAATACCAGGAACTTGTAGCTTCATTATCTCCTAATAAGACTTTCTAAGACAATTTCATTCTTACACAAACTGTACAAATAATTTTTATTTATTTATTTTATAATTTAATATAAACATAGAAAGTATCAGTCATTAATTCTATTTTGGTTTTCTTTCCATAAGGATTTAAAGTATTTTTGATTAACACATAGTCATTGTACACATTTATGGGGTACCTTGTGATATTTTAAGCCAATTATGCAGCATGTACTGATCAATCAAATTATCTAGCTTTTCCAATTCCTAAATCATTTTCTTTATGTTTGCAGCCTTCTAGATCTACTCTTGTAGTTCCTCAAAAATGTATAATATATTATTGTCAGCTACAGTCAACACATTGGGCTCTGGAACACTATACTGCATTAGTTTTATATACTTGTGTTTTAGTACCTATTTTCCCATCTCCCTATCCTTATCTCATCATTTCCAGCCTCTGGTAATCACTATTTGATATTTAGACCTCTTTTTTTTATTTATTTATTTTTTGCTTTAACATGTGAGAGAGAATGGGCAATATTTGTACTTCTGTTCCTGGCTTATTTCTCTTATTTAATATCCTAAAGTTATTTAATTCCACATGTAAACTGTAAGGAGATGTTAACATAAGTATTTCTTGATTACTTACACTTTCCTTTTTCATAAAAACTGGTATTGTAGGGTTATAGCTTCATAGTCACTAGATTATATGGTTCTTCTTGTTAAAACAGATAACCATCATCTAGATGGTAAACACTTCATTTCTTGAAATTTCATATCTGTGTATTTGTATAAATATGTGAACCACTTATTATATAGTGACAAACTTGCTTCCTTCTTGTTTTGGGGTCATCTTTACACTCCTTGGTGTTGCTGTGTAGAACACAGCAATGTAGAGAAAGTCCACGTTTTCTTCCATCTACTCTGTCATGTACCCATTCATTATTTCTTCAAACACACTAAATTGAGTTTTCAGACACTGCTAATTTTTGGTTGATATCCTTGGTAAATAGCCAACTGAAAGGAAAAATAGACTTGCAATGCAGTATGGAAAGTGTTAATAATAGAGCTATGTAGAAAGTACAGTGAGGTGTTAGAGTGGGAGACTCAGGAGGCACGTATGAAGAAAGAAGTTTAGTTCGAATCTTGGAGAACCTAGTTTCAATGGGCACTGACTGATGTGCTTAGAGAAGGTAAGTGGCCTGATATATGGCTGTAGATTAAAAGAAAATGCATTCTTTATTTTAGACACATAAATAAAAAAGCTTCTATACCTATCTTAAATTGTGAACTAAGATAAAAACAGATATCAATATGAAAATATATGTGATTTTTTGGTATCAACTAGATTGGTTTGCTGATTATCTACATATTAGATGGGACTATTTCCTCAGTTTTTGTGCATTTTAAGTATAAATCAAGAGAAATATGAATGAAAAATGCAAAAGGGTCAATTACGTTCTGTTTCTACATTCAATTTTATATTCCTCCCTATGAGATTGCCATAGATGCTTATTTAGTTTCTTTTAAATGACAATAGTATTTTAAAATTGTTTTTACCATTGCATTATTCAGTATGATAAATAATATAAATGAGTATGTACAGTTCTATGCCATATTATGGGTTAATATACTTTGTTTACCACATATTATATTGAGAATTTGTCTATCCTATATTTTGTACTTACAGAAAACTATACCAAGAAATGAATGCTGCTATTACTCCAATTTTTCAGATCTAGAAAATGAGAATTAGAAACACTTAAGTCACAAACAAACCAGAAAATAGAAAATAATTTGGAAAAATTATCTGATACAGTTGCAAGGATATTTCCAGCAATAAGACCGAATTGAAAACTATCAATTTTTTATTCAATTGTTCGCATTCATTTTCCAGTTACTCTTTATGGACAGTATACCACTCAAACCTTAGTGACATGGAGTCAAAATCATCACAATCCATTGGATCAGCCTGGATCCTGTTAGAACAAAGAAATCACACAATGGTTTGAATCGCGAAATATAAGAGATCTTCAAAAAGTCCATGAAAATGTGTGTTATAAAAAAGGAAACTATATATGAATTTTTTAAAAAGTTTCGAATCAAAATAAACTTATCTTTTAATTCTATTTTCTATAAACCCTTTGTAATATGATTATGTGTGATGATATATATATATAGACACACACATATGTGCTTGCAAATATATCTAATAAAACAATGTATAATGTAATATGATACAAAGAAGATATATAATTTGAATACCTATTAGCTGTAGTGATGTATTGAAGTAACGGGGATATGACGTGAAGTAAAGAGAATGCTAAATAATGCAGAAACATTTTAAAGAATATAAGATGAATAGGTAAACATCTCTATATAGTATAAAGATTATAGGGCGAGGAGAGATAATATAATATAATATAATATAATATAATATAATACGGCATAGTAGAATATGAAATATGAGATGATATAATCTGGTTTGAAAGAAGTAGCCACTGCTTCTGCGGTTAAGATACATGCATAGAGCTCCCCTCCTTCCAGGATCAGATCCAGAAATCCTTGACAGGACACAGCCATTGATCACTCTATGGTAGACAGGTTGTTTTTGTGACTGCTAGTGGAATTTGCCAGACATTGGCTCTGTAAGGTATAGTGGTAGCTGCTGCCCATCAACAGCTGCCTTCTGCACTGTGTTGATTGGGCTTGGTTCTGGAGAAGCCACCGTTTTGCAGGAACTTTCAGCACAAGAATAGCATAACTCAGAGCCGGCATTAGGCCTAACATCATGTATTATCAAATTGCCTGGGTTCCAGGTCCAGCTCTGCTCCTGTTTCAATTCCATTGTGGGCAACTGGGCTGCAGTAGGCCTTCCAGATAATTCTGTTTGTATGTGAGTGGCAGAGTTTGCAATCCATATCCTAGAGGGTGCCATAAACATTAATTAACTCCCATAACAGCCCTGGGAAATGTGGGCTCTATTGTGTCTATTTGGGAGATAAAAACTTGCAACTTGTAATCAAGCTACACTGAACTAGACACTGAAGGTTTTCCCATAAACAAAGAGATACATAGTCATAGGTTTGTACCGATAAAAAAAGTCCCATGTTTGGCAGTAAGATTCATTTGTGACTTTTTACTCGTAAATATTAATTTAGTTTTTACTATATTCAAGGCTCTAAGCCCACCTGCATTCTTCCTTGTTTCTCACAAAGTTATTCTAAGCACATTCTTTATATTTACATTCAGAGGTACTTGCCACCCAGTTAGATCTGCTGTCATGCTTCTATCTTTTTATTATGTCGTTAAGAACAGCTGGTGTTTGATTTTCTAGTTTCCCACCTATTCTTTCCCTGTCATCTATTTTCACACAGATCTGCATACTTCTGGAAGACTTCTGAACAAGATTTCTCATCTTTAACGTAATCCTGTGCCTTTTTGTTTTCTGAAGTACATTTTCCCATACTAATGTAGAGTCTCTCCAAGACCTTCTGTGCCAATCTTCCTATGCATTCTTTCTTTCTATGTTTTCTGTTTAAAAGTTTGTTGGTCCTTTCCCTTTCACACTGTTACCATAGTTTTCCATGTCTTTAATAATAAAGTCTTCGCTGCATATTCTTATATTCATCATGGTCATTCCCTTAACACATATTCCTTTCTCTGACAGCTCACAAAGTTTGAATGTAGCATACAACTCATTCAGATATGTGAATAACCAGATGACATGACATACATCTTCCATATGTTATAGATTTTAAGTATTTTAATTAATCTTTGAAGTATATTTCCTCTACTTAACATTTTGGACAAGTCCTCTTCTTTAAGTTCTAAACTTCTTACTTCCTGGGTCTTCTTGATAGTATATTTTTCTGAGTGCATATTGATCAATAGACATACATAATTTTCCTCTTTTTCTCAACTTTTCTTTCTCTGTCTTATTTTAACTCCTCATTTGTTCACACGTCTGAGTGCCTTTTTAGTTAAATGATCTTCCCACCTGAACTTGCTCCATCCGTGGGAAAAAAAACACCCATGTTTGGTAGTAATATTCATTTGTGATTAATTTCCTCAGTAAATATTAAACTAGTTTTTACTATATTCAAGACCCTAAGCCTTCCTACATTCATCCTTGTTTCTCAAAAAAAGTTATTCTTAGCACATTCTTTTTTTTTATGAACTTCCCTATTAAGTGTTCATTTTAGTTGCATTAGCTTATAATGTTGCTTAGCAATCACCTCTATCTAATTTCATTTTTTAAAGATTTATTTATTTATTTGAAAGTCAGGGTTACACAGAGAGAGTACAGGCAGAGAGAGAGAGGTCTTCCATCTGATGATTCACTCCCCAGATGGCCACAACTGCTGGAGCTGTGCCGATCTGAAGCCAGGAGCCAGGAGTTTCTTCCCGCTCTCCTAGGTGAGTGCAGGGACCCAAGGACCTGGGCCGTGGGATGCCGGCACTTCAGGCCAGGATTTTAACCCACTGCGCCACAGCACCAGCCCCATTTAGCACATTCTTTATACTTATATTAGCTCAATTTGATCTTTGTCTTAAGTCTAGTAGAGAAGAATTGCCAACTATATACTGGAAGTTGCGTTTAAGAAGCTCTGCCCATAACTAAAGCTATCAAGTAATAATATTCAAACAGCACTGCTTCAGTTTTACTTAAATTGAGTCCATTTGCCTTTTTGAGTTCGGGTTCTGTCAACCTGTGGGATAGGTTTGAGTTTGGTGGTGGCCTGCCATCTGGTCTTGAGTCCTCTGCTTCTGATGACATCACTGAGGATTCATAGTGGTGTCACAACCTCACAGGAAACACGTGGCTGACATTCATGCTTTCTTCTGGCATTTTTGTGTCTTGTGTAAATGAGCGGAGACCTCCATCCGTTGAATGATCACAATAGGGTATGAGAGTCCCTGAAGATACCGGTCACAAAGATTTCTTATGATCCCACTTCCTTTTTCCAGCCTTTTATCTCCCAACTCAAACTGTTCCTACCCCAACCCACTCACTCAGAACCACTTCAGCATAACAGGGAGCAGGGTCATCGTTTGTGGAACTGAACTACATACCTTATTCATCTCTGTGTCTCTGCTTCTATGTCTGCCACTGGCAGTCATCTTTCACAGAGGCTCCCATCCTCAGGTCTGTTCACAGTGATATTTCTCTCATGTGCAAAGCCTCTCCAACACTGAAGGCTTGACTTTCTGAAGATCAAAGGATCCTTAACCACCCTTCCCTTTCTGTCATATGTGAACCCATTAGAAAGCTGTCTTTTGACATGGGTATGGTGGTGTTAGTGACAGAGGTCATCAGGAAGAAAATGATAAACCTCTAGGTGCAAACTAAACAAATGGCACCTGGTTGCATTTTGGTTCATTCTGTTCTTTTACATAATTTCAGTTTGATTTAGCAAAGCAGAGGCACATTCTGTACCTGGCAGACCTGCCATCATCAAATTTGAGATTAGGGAAATCCTATTAAGAGCCTCCCAATGCTCACTCTTCTTGGTCCCTGTAATCAATGTCCAAAAGAACTGGTAGGGTTGGAATAAACCTCTTTTTCATGCCCAGGTCAACTTGCTATGACTCAGGCAATTAGCTGGACATTATCACCTGTGGTTTGCATGAATACAAGAGGTGGAATCTGTCACAGGGATTCAGCATGGTTGTTAAGGTTGCCGACTTTGCAGTGGTTCCAACTCCAGCTCTATCAATCCAGCTATGTAAGTCAGTGAGTTACTTAACAATCCTATGGTTCAGTTTACTCCAAGGGATATATTTCTAGTTTTTGGATTTTGAAATTTTGAGAATTCACTAAGTAAAACATGTAATTCAGAGGCTGGTGCACAATAAAGATGAATATTGTAGGGACACTGGATCTTAATAGAGTGTTTGACACATATTAAGTATTGAGAATTCTTTACAGGGTCACCATTTCCATAATATGAATGACAAATGTAAAACTCACTTGAGTTGGGCCGGCGCTGTGGCTCAACTGGCTAATCCTCCACCAGTGGTGCCAGCACACTGGGTTCTAGTCCCAGTCGGGGTGCCAGATTCTGTCCTGTTTGCTCCTCTTCCAGTCCAGCTCTCTGCTGTGGCCTGGGAGTACATTGGAGGATGGCCCAAGTGCTTGGGCCCTGCACCCGCAAGGGAGACCAGGAGGAAGCACCTGGCTTCTGGCTTTGGATCGGCACAGAGCGCCAGCCGTAGCGGCCATTTGGGGAATGAACAAACGGTAAAGGAAGACCTTTCTCTCTTTCTCTCTGTCTCTCTCTCACTTTCTAACTCTGCCTTTCAAAAAAAAAAAAAAAAAAAAAAAAGAAGAAGAAGAAGAAGAAAAGAAAACTCACTTACCTGAAAACTCTTTACAAGTCAATTAGAGGCTGCACTTAAAAAAAAATCTTTATGTTAGTGTGCTGGTAATAAAATTAACATTTTTTAAAAAATAAATGATGGAAGAATATTCCTCAACTTGCTAACTGTACTGCTTCATAAAATTAACATTTTTTTTTCATTATTCATGGAAGAGTACTTCTCAATTTGGAATCAGGAATATTACTTCTTAGCAAACTACAAGAACTCACTAATGCTCCTGATGTTGTGGGCTGTTGGGGCCCTTATACTGTCATGGCCGGACCTGCCCAGGGGGTTGTAATCACCTGGCAGATGTTTAGAGGACTCGACATATCTGAGATTCTGCAAATGCATGATTTCTCTGTGCCTGTAGACACAAGTACTTTTCTCTTATGAAGGTTTCTGACCCTGAGGGATGGTGTCCCGGGCTATTCATTCCTATATTAATCCTTACACAAATAAAAGAATGATACTATTATAATTTTTGATTTACAAAACATATGCAACTATTTATTATATAGATAGTTGTCTTCCTGGAAAAATAATCTATTATCACAAAAAGGATAAAATGTTAAAGAAATTAGCAAATATCTAATATCAACGTAACCAGTAGAAATAACCCCTACTAAATGTTTAGTCCTTTTCATGAATTTTCTACACTACTATACATTAAAATTTATGCACTCAGATTTCTTGTGTTGAAGTCCTACCCTCCGAAGTAATAGATTAGATGAGGTCTATGAGAGCGGAACACTCATGGATGGTATCAGTGCCCTTGTGCAACACACACCAGAAAGCTCTCTCACATCTTTTCCACCAGGTGAAGACGTCTTCCTACCAAGAAGTGGATCCCTCCAAGCACCTAATCTGGCAGGGCCTTGATCTAGGGTTTCCTATGGTAAAGAAATGTGAAAAACAAATTTTTGTTATTTAAACCACCAGTCTAGGATATTTTTGCTATAGCAGTCCATGCAATGAATGTATCATATATATTAATGCATCCACATACTCACACACACAGACACAATAGCCTAATAGTATTAAACAGCATGTTTTCCTCATTTCAGTCTATGAATTGTTTTGTATATATTTGTGCATAGCTTTATTAGATCACTTTAATTAATTTTTTTCACTAATGAGAGCATCATTCATTTTAACAACTGATTGGACTTAAAGGTATCTTCCACTTTGTTCTTTTTAATAATCAATATAAATTAATTAATATTGGCATTTTTTTATCCGAGAGAGATGCTCTATTATGTTCAGGCCAACCCTAAAAGTCTAATGCTAAAGAGACCTCTTTGTAAGACCAGCACATCTTTCTTTTTTTTTTCTTTTTTTTTTGACAGGCAGAGTGGAGAGTGAGAGAGAGACAGAGAGACGGTCTTCCTATTTCCGTTGGTTCACCCCCTCAATGGTGGCTGCGGCCGGTGCACCGCGCTGATCCAAAGCCAAGACAGGTGCTTCTCCCGGTTTCCCTTGAGGGTGCAGGGCCCAAGCACTTAGGCCATCCTCCACTGCACTCCCGGGCCCCAGCAGAGAGCTGGCCTGGAAGAGGGGCAACTGAGACAAAATCTGGCGCCCCAACCGGGACTAGAACCTGGGGTGCTGGTGCCGCAGACGGAGGATTAGCCTATTGAGCCATGAAGTCGGCCCGAGACCTGCACATCTTTGCGCCCATAACACAAATACTAAAATTATGCCATACATCAAGATGTTGACATCTTTTCCTTAATGTAAATTTCAGGATTTTGTTATACATATCTGTTATACTTATTTGGAATTGAATTCCTCTATAATGTACTGCTACTTAAGGAGTATAGTGAAGAATTGTATAAATATGTAGTACGTAATGCTTTTCTGAAATTTAAAATAATTACAAAATTGCAATAGTACATTTATGGTTCCTCAAAGCCACAAGGATTTTGCATAATATTGTTGAATTATATACAAAAATATTGATTGCAAAACAAAAAAATGCTTCATTCTGTCGTAATAAGCTTATTATTACTGCTTTCTGAGTCTCTATTGGCTCATTTGTAAAATGAGAATAATGACATAGAATTCTCTTCTATTGTAAGTTATTGTGAGGCTCACAGTGAGATAGCAGTCTTGAGTAAAATCACTTAGTAAGGACTAAGAGCTAAACATTGGTACTGCTCTACACACTCTCAAATCCCAGCCTTCTTATTCAGCTGGAGAACTTTGGACAATTTAATGAGCCTTTCTGTGCCTTGGTTTTCTCATCTACATAATTAATGTCTTCATCATGATCATAGTAGCATTCATCCTAGGGTTACTATGATGTTGAACTGAGATAGTACTTGGAATTGGAAATTCATTGATAACATTTAACTAGAGGCCAGCGCCACAGCCCAATAGGCTAGTCCTCCTCCTGTGGCACCAGCACACCGGGTTTTAGTCTCGGTCAGGGTGCCAGATTCTGTCCCGGTTGCTCCTCTTCCAGTCCAGCTCTCTGCTGTGGCCCAGGAGGGCAGTGGAGGATATCCCAAGTGCTTGAGCCCTGCACTCACAAGGGAGACCAGGAGAAGCACCTGTCTTGGCTTCAGATCAGCGCAGTGCACCTGCCGCAGCATGCCGGCCACAGCGGCCATTGAGGGGTGAACCAAAGGAAAAAGGAAGACCGTTCTCTCTCTCTCTCTCTCTCTCTCTCTCTCTCTTATTATCCACTCTGCCTGTCCAAAAAAAAAATTAACTGGAAATGTTAACATTATCATAAGAGTTTACCAAATGAAATGTAAACACAAGTGTGGTTTTCACATTTTGAACATTAATTGCTGGATTATTATTCTCATTTTTATTCTTCCAAAAATTATACAGAATAAAAGAAGCAAAAAATAAAATATTCATTTATTGGAAGAAAACTATGTTCTGAGCCCATCCTTAGTCATTTAATTTTTCTTTACAACAGTGACTAGTAAATCAAATATTTCCAGTGAATACCTCTAATCTTTCTTAAAATTTCTCTTTAAAAATTTTCCAGAGTGCTTACTTCTCCTTGCATTTGATGCAAATATGCATACAGAACCATACATTATTACACTTGAATATAATTACTAATTAAATTTTCTAAAGATTACTTAATAATTATTTCAAGAAACATTGAAAAATATGTAGGAAATAAGGTATCTTTTTTCAGGGCTTAATTCCAGGAAAGGAGAGATTATGAAGCATATTAAGGTAAAAATCCACCGATTTCCCACCTCATCATCATTATTTTCATAGTAAAGTTAACTCAGTGAAGCTTATTTTTAAATCAAAAACTTTTTTAAAAAAATTATTTATTTTTACTTGAATTAGTTACACTGAGAGGAAAGGAGAGGCAGAGAGAGAAAGGTCTTCCATCTGCTAGATCATTCCCCAATTGCTCGCAACACCTGGAGCTGCGCTTATCCAAAGCCAGGAGCCAGAAGCTTCTGGGTCTCCTAAATTGGTGCAGTGGTCCAAGGACTTGGGTCTTCTTCCACTGCTTTCCCAGTCCACAGCAGAGAGCTGAATCAGAAGTGGAATGTCGGGGACCCCAACTGGTACCCATATGGGATGTTGGCACTGCAGGCAGCAGTTTTACCTGCTACACCACAGCGCCGGCCCCCAGAATTCCTTTTAAAACTAGCAAGTTACTTTCAAGATTTGTCCCATAGCTCAGCTGAATGCCACTATCACAGTCTATCTCAAACATAATGGAGAAAATTTCTATATTCATAAAAAGAATGTTTTCTATTCAGAATTGCTTTTGATTAGTATGAGGCTGCATTACTGACACTGCTTTTCCCGGGAAAGAACCAGAGTGTATTTTATCAAAGTATAGTAATTGTACTGGAAATAAGCAATGGTATTCGTTAGCTTCAACTCTAATGGCTGTAAAAGCTAGGGGAAAGTAGGACTTGGTGCTACCTTTGCGTGAAATAATGACTGCTCATTGTGTGACAGCTTTCAGGAACTTAATTTGTGTAAGAATGACAGTGCTGGGCCTGTTCTTCAGTCTTTTCTTCTCTGAAGCTCCACGTTTCATTTCTGCATGTGCTTGTCACTCCAGTTGGTAGAGTCAATGAAAATGGCCTTTGCCTTCAGCGTGAATGGTCTAAACCAAAGCAACATATTTAGAGGCCAGAGACTTCCTTATCCACTCATCGACAGGCAGTTGGACATTAAGAGAAGCGACATCAGACATAGCTGTGTGCTTTGCCTCTAGGAGAAAAAGGGGCTTCAAGTTAGAATGCCACTTCCAGTGAAGGCTTCAAATCTCCTCTTCTCACTTCCCCAAGGATGTTGGCATATGTAAAAGTGCATGCTTTTGAAAAACACTGGCATTGTCCATATAAAATTAAAGTCTGTATTAGTGAAAAAATACCATTTTTCTGAAGTATCCATAACTGACTTTGGAAACATGCAGATGGCTGTGAACCTCTTTGTCTTCTTCCCTGGTTGGCTTGAGACCACAACGCTATTTTACAATATGCCTGGGGAGGTGCTTGACCAATGGAAAGACACCGCACACCAACATTACGAAAGTAGAAAGAATACAAGGCTGGCAGAAATTCCACAGGTTTAATTCTCCCTCGCTCTTCCCACAGGTAGGAAGTGAGGCGTTGGTCATGGATCAACGCCTAAGTGGAAGCCATGACAGAGCAAGGGTTCTCGGAGATGCCATTGAAGGCCTGGAACCAGGGCAGTTCCTCCTTCAGAAGATGTAGTTTTTCAGCTAAGCTTTAATTTATTGCTCAGATACAAGCTGCAGTATTTGAATTGCTTACAAGAACAATGAATATGCCCTTTTCACTAAAAGATCTTAAAATTTTCCTTTATTAAGGAAATACAAAATCAAATTACATGCCATCATATGATAGTAGAAGTTTTCAATACCATATACCCCAATGTATTTACCAGAATGACCTTAATTTGAAGCCAGAATTATCTGAGGGTCCGTAGTTATTATGAACTTAATTTCATGGAAATAAATAAGTACGCTTTTTAAAATCTTCCTTATGGATTCAGTGTCTTAGCAAGGACGCTTCAATTGTAGAGTTTTATTTCATTAGAAGCTACCACATGATTCTGCTTTACAGAAAATTCCCTTAAAGGGAGTTGAAATCTTTAGACATGAAATATCATGCATAATCCAGAATGTTTCTTTTGAAAGAGAAAGAAACCAAATCAAATGGGGAAAGAGATGTGGTCTGCAACTATAAACGATGATATACAAACTCTTTTCGCTTTTTAAAGTGAAGTTCAGGACTATATTAAACAAAGTTCTTTGTGTTGTCAAAGTGTTTCAGTATTGCCATGTCAGTACTGAGATGTGTCTTGGGACATTCACCAACTCCTAAGTCTCACCTGAAAGATTATAGGGTTTGAAGTCTGAATAATGAACAGAGCAAATTGAAGGGTACTTCAAGTTGGTGTCAAGTTGACTGTGGCCACACAGAGCTTATATCAGTGAGCTTATGCTGTTTAAGTGATGCTATTTTTCTTATTGCTTTCTAAGTAAAAATATGTCAGTGGACATCATCTCATTCTTAAACATGACTAAGTCATTTATTTGCACAGCATATGTGTTTTAAAAAATAGTTTCAGATTTGAATGAAGCAAACATTTGCTTAAAATGATGATGGCTGCTACTATTTATTTAGTACCAATTCTGAACAATGATCTTTTCACTCCAAGATAGGGAATCAGATCATGGTGTTTTCAATGTTATGGTATCATTCTTTGATAGATAAAAAACGGATGCCCAGAGAGTACAAGGAACTTGGCCAGCATAACAAAGAAGGCTGCCAAGATTTGATCCCAATCCACTGGACCTAAATGTTCATACCAGTGTACCTCATTTCTTTTCTTTGTAGTAGCAGTGGTACAATTTCAGTGGGTATTGCATTTCTGAAAGATCAACTGCACAGGTATTTAAAAATTTAAAAGTAGAATCATTAATATATTTAATCATATTTGTTAAAAATGTTGGTTTTTCTTCAGAAATTTCTACAGTTTCAATGCTCTTGGATATCGATGTATGACTTACACAGAGAGGAGAGGCAGAGAGAGAGCAAGAGAGGTCTTCCATCAGCTGGTTCACTCCCCAGTTGGGAGCAACAACTGGAGCTATGTCGATCCGAAGCCAGGAGCCAGGAGCTTCCTCCTGGTCTCCCACGTGGGTGCAGGGGCCCAAAGACTTGGGCCATCCTCCACTGCTTTTCCAGGCCATAGCAGGGAGCTGGACCAGAGGTGGAGCAGCTGAGACTGGAACTGATGTCCATTTGGGATGCTGGCACTGCAAGTGACGGCTTTACCCGCTTTGCCACAGAGCTGGCCCCCTGAAGTAAATCTTAATGGGAGCAAAACAGGAAGAAAATAAAACATGTAGACTTCTTTAAAATTGCATGTAGAATTCTGTCACAATGTTCCTGATGAGGGATGGCCATATACTGAAAGTTAAGTTGAAGAGAAGAAGAGAGCGCAAGGGGTAGAGATAAGCATGAGAGAAATCAGAATCTGCTTGGAATGGAGAGACCTACAATGAATTTGACTGTAGTACCGGGCTTCATGGAGAAGTCCTTTATTAAGGAAGGCAATACAATACAATATTTGGGGCTAGAATACCAAGAAGTTTGATTGGGACCTATTGTGTTTTAGATATTGAATACCTGTGGGCTCTGACAACATTTTTTTCGTCAGTTACAGAGTAGTAGTCAGGAAGTCTGAACCACCTTAAGCTGCCTGATGCCTAATGTTGGCACTTAAGAATGCAGTGTCAGGATAGTTGTGATGCAGCAGAAGGATTGGAGGGCAAGGCTTTGAAGATCACAGTGGTGAGGATGAACACAGCAGGAGGAGGGAAGCCCGGAGCAGGAAGTTCCACCAAGATGAAGAATCAGCTGGGAGGAACTCTGTGGACACAGTTGCACTTGGTTCCGGCAGTAGATATACTTATAGAGTTGATTATTGCTCAGTAAACAAGAGAAAACATTCACACTTTGTAAGTAGAAGAGTATTTCTTGCACATATTATATAAAAAATCTGTTTTTTTAGAGGCAAGGATTTGAACAATGAGTTAAAGACTAGATGTCAGTGTGGAGACTGAAACAAAATGTTTCTGTAGAAAACCATTTGTATATGAAAATATGGAAATAAAATAAAAAAAGTCACTATCGCAAACTTTTTACAAACGTTAAGTAATGAGAAAATATTTATGTAAGGATAATTAAAAAATCAGGATACATAATTTGATATGCAGGGTATAAACTATGAAATTACAGATGTATAGACAGCACACTTATGCTTATTAATATATTAAGGTACTTCATACAGCTCATGAGAAAAATTGAAGGCAAATTTATTTTGGTGCAAAAATATTTTGAAATCTGCATAGTTTCACAATATACGTTTTTCATGAAATGTTTTAAAGACCTTTTCATATACACTATTTCAGAAGATTTTATGCAACCAAATAACTTATTATTAGTTAAACTTCCATTGTACTCTGAAAATTAATTTTCATGCATTTGAGAGAGAAAGAGAGATCTCCAGTCTGCTGGCTTGCTTCTTAATTCCATAGTTGGAAAGGATGGATCAGGCCAAAGCCAATAGCTGAGAATTCAATCCAGATCTCCCATTTGGGTAAAGGGAAGCAAAGTGCTTGAGCCATAACCTGCTGCTTTCTATGGTGCACATTACCAGGCAGCTGGAATGGAGATTAGAGTTGGGACTCACATCCAGGGACTTCAATGTGGGATGCAGGTATAGGAAGTGGCTTAACCACAGTGCAAAATGACTGACCTTCCACAAACTTTTTGAAGTACACTTTTATGTAAATCATTCTATGGAAATATGCTAATATATGAAAAACAGGCTGATCACTGAATGATAGGATTATAGGCCACTTTTAAATGCTTAAAGATAATTGCAAATGATAAACTGCAAATGTTAAACTGGAAATTGCATAGATAATTAATCAATTAAAAAAAATCATGTAGGATCTCTGTCCTTAATGTGCTGTACATTGTGAATTAATACTATAACTAGTACTCCAACAGTATTTTCATTTTGTGTCTCTATGTGAGGGCAAACTGTTGAAATCTTTACATAATATGTACTAAACTGATCTTCTGTGTATAAGGAGATTTGAAAATGAATCTTGATGTGAACAGAAGGGGAGAGGGAGCGGGAAAGGGGAGGGTAGCGGAAGGGAGGGAAGTTGTGTGTGTGGGGGGAGCCATTGTAGTCCATAAGCTGTACTTTGGAAACTTATATTCTTTAAATAAAAGCTTTATAAAAAATAATAATTCCCTGTAATTTACCAATATTCCACTATGGCTAGCACCGATGTCATATTAATCCTAAAAGAGGCAACAAGAACAAGAAAGGAACATTTGACTCTGCATCCCTCAACTATAAAATTGCCAGGACCTTCCACTCCCTGAGTGGTACTTTTACCACTTATTAAGGTTAATGTAAGGAAGCTGAGCCCAAGGAACCATGGCCCATAAATAGCAATTTCTGAGAGGTAGCAACCACAGCCCTGGCCACAGATAATTTGGTGTGAGACAGCACTTTTTGTTCAAAGTTACTATTAAGTTCATGAGGCACAGCACCTGACTTGTGGTGTCCAAGTGGCATGCTGGCCACAGTTCCCAGTAAAAGGGTCATCTACACATGCACCTAAGGTAAAAAGTGTAGTATTTCATGCATCATTTATTAAAGTTCACATGTAGAAGCAGGCAATATTATAACTCTAAATATCATCTTTCATCTGCAAATAGGAAAGACAAAGCAGGATTAATCTGGAAAAGATCTTTTAAGGTTATTTAGTTCATTGTGGGATCTTTGACAGAACCGCATGAAGTGTTATATACACAGGTCAACCAAGATTTATTGCCCGGTCATAGGTGCATAGCCTTGGGTAGTCCCAAGTTCTTCTAATGCTCTTCTCTCAAGGACATCAAAGTAGTGTTTTTCAAGGTCCCGTGTCATTGTAAAATGGAGTTTAAATGTTTAAAAATAATACTCAGTTTATTTAGTACAAAAGATAGCATCCAGACTATACAGCATTTACAGTCTGAGCTGCTGGGAATAAAATGTGAACAAAGCATAGCCCAATTTTTAAAAAGTTAACAGGCAATGGCAGCCCTGTCTCCCTGCACCCAACTCACGCATGTCCTTGTCATCATAGGCACACCACAACAACCACAAGTGCAGTCCAGCATTGAATATGGCTTGTAAGCATCTGAGACTTAACCATGTGTTCCTTGGAAAGTTTTCAAGTCTTGTGGCCACTGATATACATGCAAGCACACATATTACATATGGTAACAGCTTATAGATGTTTGATATGAGATTGGATATGTTGTTTTTACTCCAAAGTGCTCAAATATGTCTTTGTGGGAAAAAAATGTAACATGACTAGTGCAGTTGATTTAAACTGCAGGCTACATCCAAGGAAAAGTTCAATGCCTTCTTCTCAACTTATTCCCCAAACCATCAGATCCTGTATCAACCTCTGTGCCTTCCAGGCCATCTGGTCTCAGGACAGACATTCCTGTGACTAAGGTCTAGATCTCTGTTGAATTACCTAGAATTATCTGTGTTCCCTGGGTTAAGGTTCAGAGACCATTTGGAATGCATGTCCTTCCCTCTGACAAACAGAAAGGAGAAAATCTAAAGAATTCACTCTGAAAAATAAGTTTCTCGATTTTGTATAATTGTATGCTTGACTAAGCATAAATCAAAGGTACTGGTCACATCAGGGTTGAGCACAGGTGAAATGTCTGAGAGGTTTATGGAATGAATTGACCTGAACTCTAAACTTCAGGCATCGTGCTAGGTTTGATTATATATAGAGGAGACACAATGATTATGATTTATTTATGAGCCACAGTATAGAAACACAGGTCGAAAACAGGGTTCCCATAAGCCATGGAGGTTAGATCTCCTTAGGAAAAGAGTGAGTGTCAGCATTTACCAGGCAATAAAAAGCTTCATGGAAGAGCCCTGATTCTGCATGGTATCAGGTGTTTTTTGTTTGTTTGTTTGTTTGTTTGTTTTGACAGGCAGTGTGGACAGTGAGAAAGAGAGACAGAGAGAAAGGTCTTCCTTTGCAGTTGGTTCACGCTGCGGCCAGTGCATTGCGCTGATCCCAAGCCAGGAGCCAGGAGCTTCTGGTCTCCCATGGGGTGCAGGGCCCAAGCACTTGGGCCATCTTCCACGGCACTCCTGGGCCACAGCAGAGAGCTGGCCTGGAGGAGGGGCAACTGGGACAGAATCTGGCGCCCCGACCGGGACTAGAACCCTGGGTGCTGGTGCCGTAGGTGGAGGATTAGCCTATTGAGCCACGGCGCCAGCCTGGTAACAGGTTTTAAACTTCACATATTGCTTAGTATTCAATTAATTATAGCTAATACTATTGCTATTCATCTTCTGAATAGATTGGACAGATTAGGGACAAGAAGAGTAAATTCTCACTCTGTGCATGTTGCCTTTTGAAGGAGGTTTATACAGATACAAAGCGGACACTGCAGAATTCTGCCCAGATGCCCTCCTTAGTGCAGGACACTCACCCTGAGCCCTCCACGCTGTAGATGTGGGCTTCTGAGGGAAACCAGATGAACCTTTCCTATGTAATTGCCTTTAGCCTTAGAAAACCTCCCGCAGGTTCACACCCTTTGCAAGTGGGCAGTTCATGGATGGTGGATATGAGCCAGCACCTTTGTTAGATTTTGGCATCCAGTTTTTGAGCTCCTTGGGGGCACTGTCAGGACCATGTTCAGTGTCAAAGTATCTTTAGTCCTTTCTCGTCTTTTCTCATCATCTTGCATTTAAACTCCTGAGTTCAAGGCAGTCGAACAGAGATTTGTATCCAACTATTCATTGATTCTGAATCCAGGGAAACAAATAGTAAGACAATTGCACTCAATGTTTTCCATTTACTTTCTTTAACAGAGAGCAAGAGTCATAATTTCAGTGTCATGAAGAATATTTTTCAAAGCTGCAAGCTTAAACCCAAGCCATCTATTACTTCATATTCAGCTCTCCATGCAATTGGTATAAGCTGTGACCAATATCAAAGCAGCATTGTTATCTGGCAATGGATTTTAATCAAGATTTGTTAAATATTTGTTTGTCCATAACATTACATTGAATAAATTATAGCTTATTATGTTGGTTCATGGAAAAATGTAACAATTAGGCATCCCTGTGGCAGGCTGACATTTATCAGACTATTTTCGCTGTGAGCTTAAATGACAAGTATGATATAATCCAATTTGTGTTTTCAGCAGCTTATGGAAGCATCAAGGAGCCTGCAGTGCTTGTGAATGGGTTCCCAGTGTGATGCACTGATTCTAAAATATATTCTACCTAGATATCAATTTTGTACATTTTTCTCAAATCAAATCAGACTATTAAGAAATACATTCTTTTTTTTTTCCTCTTCTAAAATTATCTTTAAGAGTCAATCCCTGAAGCTGGGCTCACATGTAGAGAAGAAAGTTGGCTGGAATATCACTGTCTAGAGCCCTTGTTATACCTGGGTATGTTCAAGCAGTCTATGTCATGAGACCCGTCACATCATCCTCTTGGAAGAACTAAGAAGCAGTGAGGGTTAGGAATCAAAGGAAACAACAAAGGAAACAACCACTCTCCACACACTTATCATAGTAGTTGGAGGTGTGAAAAGGAATTTTCTATCTCATCTTCTCTCTTCCTCAATCTCCTATCCACCAACCACCTGAATACTGTACTTGAAAACTGACATGGACAATGTAAATAGAAAATATTCAGCAACATCCTGCCACTGTCTCACTGCTTTTAAGTTATAGGTAGAAATTAATTATACATCTGCTATGGATTCTGTTCAGAACTCTAGCATTAATTGAGTCTTTGTGTTGTTAATGATCAGTTTCTAGATGGTCCCCGGGGTTGTTGGAGTGAGTTAGGCAAGCTATTCTACTTCATCCTACAGGTAATTTGTCTTATTTTAAAGATCAGAATACTAATATAAACTTTAAGTATCATGTCTCTTACTTAATATTGATTGGCTAGAAATATGTTATAGTAAGTTCAAACTAAATTGGATTGTTAGAAAATCAAGTTGCTGTTGATAAAATGTGATATTTTAATATTAATATCCTGTTGAGTTTATAAAGATTCCTTTCATAAATTAGATTCTTTTCATAATAAATAGATTTCCATTTCACAGAATAGTCTATGTTTAATAAAATGCTTTTAACTTGCAGCAGTTGAGAAGTGATAAATGCCTATTGACCTAAAATAAAGTGACTGGAGTACTCACAATTGGAGAAAGATTTTTGTTTCTTGGCCCTTGCAATACTTCACTTTATGACAAAGATAAAAGGGAAAAAAAAAACAAAAGGGCTAATATCATTAACATACCAAAATTTCAATGATAGTCCTGGGAACTTAGAATTTTATGACTGGCATCCTGTTCAAAATTTTGTTATTATTTCCCAAAAGTATTCTGATTTAAATTAAAGTTCTTTCATCTGTTAAATGACAGTATGAATGCCTTCTAGATTTAAGGTTTTATGATTCTGTATTTTGCCAAGCTAAAAATATTCAATGAAAGTCTTTGCTTCTCTGCAACTTATTGCTACTAAAGTTCTTATATTTAAGTTGATATAAATTCCAAAGATATGCTGGAGTTCAGAAAATGCTAAAAATAACCATAATAATGTAATTTACTCATTTCAGTTCTATATTAAAAATCATTACATGTGGGGCTGGCGCTGTGGTGTAGTGGGTAAAGCCACCGCCTGTAGTGCTGGCACCCTCTATAGATGTTTTGAGTCCTGGCTGCTCCACTTCTGATCCAGCTCTCTGCTTTAGCCTAGGAACGCAGTAGAAAATGGCCCACATCCTTGGGCCTCTGCACTTGCATGAGAGACCCGGAAGAAGCTCCTGGCTCTGGCTTCAGATTGGTGCAGTTCCGGCCATTGCAGCCATTTGGGTAGTGAACCAGTGGATCAGAGACCTCTCTCTGCCTCTCCTTCTCTCTGTGTGTAAGTATGACTTTCAAATATGTAAGTAAATCTTTAAAAAACATTACATGTAACAACTCTTTTTTGGAAGACTTGGAAACTGCAAAATTTAAATAAATGTTTTTATTTATTTATTTTTCAACTATGCTTCAATGCATAAGTACTCTGAGGCCAGCACTAGTCTAAGCAGTGCAAAGAATGCAGAGATTAGTATAAAATAGGGAATGATGATGATAGATGAATGGATAGATAAATAGAGAATGTAGTCGGTAGGCAAGTTTATATACTAAATAATCAAAATAAATAATAAATAAATATAACTATACTTATTGTTATCTATATTTTAAATAATTTCAAATATCCATTGATGCAGAAATAATGCAATTCAATGTAAAATACAGGTTTAGATGTTCTATTGTATTTTGTCCATTTCCTGCAGATTTCATCTCCTACTGGTAGAAATTAGGACCAATCATTAAGTGTTCCTTCCATCTGGGTCACCTTGGACAAGTTTGTACATTCATTATCCCTTAATTTCTGTAGCTATAAAAGGATAATGAAGGTAATAATATCTGTCCCATGAGTTTGCTAATTAGATTAATTATTTAATGTATTTTGAGTGGTTGGCAGGTCTCAGGCATTTTTCCTTCTCATTTCCACTGCAAAACACCTGTCCTAAGGGTATATTTGGCATTCCATCTTACATCTGCAGCATCTTGTAGGTGAGGTCTACTGTCTGAGGTTTGCTACAGTCTCCTGTCTCTAGTTGTGCACTGAGTCTTCAAACCCTAGCTGAGACAATGTCATGATGTCATAATGTTAGGCTTGAGTGCTTTTGGTGACACTGTTGGGCCCAGTTACCTGAGCAAGTCTCTACGTCATTGCCATTCATGGTTCTAGCATTATGCTAAATAAACTGTGGTGTCTCTCCATGAGCACAATATCTAAGGATTTAAGGCTTAGGCACTTTACCTCCTGGGATTTCTCCATAACTTAAACTATGACTCTGTTTTTATTATCTCTTCCCCCAAAGCTTTCAATCTACTAGAATCCAGATAAAACTCCTTCTCGCTAGTTTGCAGCTACCGTTGACTTGGTAGCTATTGTCCAATAATTCTGGCTCTTGTTCTTGTTAAATCATGATGGCTGGCTCCTGTCTGGTGAGACTGTGATGGAAAGGAATGGAGAGAGATCACTGGGTGGTGATGAGACCAACACTGGCTTCTCATGTGTTCTCTTTCCGGTAGATATACTTGGGTGCCACATCCTTTATCTTCATGATTTCACTGCAGGTATTGGAGACTTGGAGACTCCTATTATCTGAAGGCCTTTTTTTTTTTTTTTTTAATCTCCAGTGCTTATCTCCAGAAACTGAAACTTTGGCTTAAAGTGAAAAACAAATTCAGTAACTCAGTTGCCTTCTTTATTTCTTTAGTCTATGTATGCATTCCTAACACATAGAATAGCTGGGTGACAACAGGTGACAAGAAAATGTAGTTAAAAAAAACAATATTTTTCATTCAATTTTTGAATTTTTTCTATTTTCTTTTAAGTTTTTTATTTATTTAAGGTGAACAAATTCCATATGTTCCATGCATACAGGTTTACGAGCATGATGATCTTCCCACTATATCCTCCCTCTCAGCCACGTTCCCATTGCCCTTCCTCCCCCCTTATTTTTTCTTTTAATTTTTATAGTGATATATATTCAGTTAATTTTATAATCACAAACTTCACCCTCCACCAAAGAAATTCAACAAATAGTATATAGAAAACCACTATAATAACATGCAATATTTGTGTATTTTTATGGAATATAGTGCAATATTTCAACATATATATAGTTGAAACCAATCAAGCAAGAAAAACAAGTCAGTTGTTAGAGTTTAACATTTAGGAGTTATTCATTACCACCTCAAAAACTGTAAAATGCGCATGTGCCCCATATGGAGAAAACTCAGGGTGTTCAGGCAGTGAAGTTCATACAAAACCCATCATTCAAAATTCACAAAACTGAAGTCCTGAGATAATTCTTCTGCTCTTTGGGGGTCTGGGAACAGAATACTGAACATGGCTGACAATTGTGTCAAGTGTAGAGAGGTTTATGTTGGGAGAGAAGGATACCAAAACAATGAAACAATTAAGTGTTCAGTATTTTACCATCTAATAAATGACATGGAAAAAATACACCAGGGAAGAAACATATACAGATCAATGATAATTTCATTCCTATTATCAGTAGGATACTTGGGGAAATCCTTACTTGGAATCCAGGTAACATTTGATTAAACAGATTTGTGAAACAAAGAATTAAGTCTTGAGTTTATGTGGATGAATGGCTTTTAAACACAGGCAACAGGCAATACCAACATCCTGGTGTTGATGAGCAGTCAGGAGAACTCTTAATTGGATCTGAGTAGGGGATAAACAGCACGTAAGTACCCCCCAGGTTTGTAGAATGCAGATGATTCAGCTCCCAGAGATTCTGATAGGGCTTCAGAATATGTATGTTCAGTAAGGTCTCAGGGTACACTGCCTGCATCTTCTTCCCCCAGGGAGTACACCGTGAGACCCAACATCAGCCTCAGGGCATTGTGGGTTGGGAGGACTTTGGTGTTCACTCTGAGTGAGATGCAGAATCAGGAGGAATCTGCTAGCAGTGCAGAGACTGACTGTGGATGAATGTGACTGCGGTGAACAAAGGGTGATAAAGCATTAGGTAAGGAGGCCATATAGTACTGAAACATAGACCATAAGATTGGCTTTAGCCATCAAGAGAAACATAATTGCTGTAGTAGAGTACGAGGAGGAGGTTACTGATGTAGGAAGCAACCTTTTGAATAATATTCCATCCGATGCCCTTTGAGTTCTCTGGCAAGGTCATCTGTGTTCGGTGAGCTGGAACTCAGAAGGAATTGTTACTTTTGTGAGGAAATGAAATGATCATTGCATAGTGCAGAAGAGCTAATTGAGTGGAGAAATAGTTGATTATTCTAGAATGTCCTTGCATAAACAAATGAAGTATAGTCAGATATGGTAAATGATACATTGATTTTTGGCTTGCTAAACTAAACTAGAACCATGCCTGGCATTTAAACATCCTAAACTCCAAACCTGGGGCAGCTTCCGTGTTTCCAAAGTGCAGTATCCAGGAGGCTGAAGCCAAGGAGCTCCTCAAGTTTTGAAGAATAAATATTTGTCTCATGAATGCATCAGGACTTTATATATGCTACCAATATCTCTTCCATCCTGTTGAATGATTACATAAACACTACCAGAGATTGAGCAAAATACAAGCAAAATGTGTTGTAGGGTATGCATATAATGCAAACTCAAAGGATAAACTAAAATCAACATATATTTGTTGAAGTTGATGATGCCAGTTATGATGCTAGCTAATAGTTCTGGATAATATGTGACAAACAGTTTTCTAGGTTTTTCAATATTTTAAGTCATCCTTTAAAAAAAATGCTGTGTAAGTTTTATCACAAGACGATGTTTTTATCTCTGGGTGAAACTGGCCCTGAAGCATCCTGGGAAATCTAGAGCAAGCAAGTAGGTGAGGGAGGCCCAGCCAGGGTCATGAGTCTGAATGCGGAGTGGGGATTCAAAGCCAGCCGGAGGCTTTTTTTACAGGAGCTTGTGGTACATTTGCTGAATCAGGTCACTGTGTTTGATGCTGAGATAATTTCTTGGGCATGTGCTAGTACCATCCTTGTGGTTTTAGGTATTTTGATCTTCCCTTTGAATGGAGAACTCAGAAAAAGAAGATACTGTTGAATATGCTTCCTTCAATTAATAACTTGCAATAAGTCATATCAAAATGTTTCCCATATGTGTGTGTATATGTGTATATACATAAATATATTTGTAGTCTTTTTCTATGTAAAATTATGTTTAATTTTTGGAGGTTTGATTAACATGCATAAAATTTTCATCCTGCCACTCTTTAATAACAATTTCTCTGAATTCTTTTAGAAAAAGAGTCATTAACCTGGTTACATGAACACTTTTATCTCCTAGTAAATAAATTATACTCACGATGAACATTAGAAGGTTACTGAAGTTAAAAGAGCTACTATTCCCCACAGTGTTTAAATCACTGAGTTTGGGCCACATTTATCACGTGAAAAAAGAATTTACTGACCAGGAATAAATACATTTACAATGTGTCTAAGTAATGTCTGAGTGAAATTTTCATCTACATGACAATGACCTTTTCCACTGTTTTCTTGCAACTTTCCTTCCACTGTATGATGTTTATTGGTTCATTATTTGTATAATAGTAAAACCTCAGCTGAAAAAAAAAGTGTGTTGTGTCTTTAATTTAAAAACCGCCTAAGGGCCCTATGGGGTATATTAAATCTGTCTCTTTGCCGTATATCTTGATGTACATTTTCCTTGAAACCAGGTGTTTTGTATATTGAACTTTTTAACACTGCAGGGAGGTAAGTATTCACAGCTGGAGTTTTATGCTTCACACATTTTCATGTTTGAGAACAAGAAGCAACCCCCAGGAAAACCTCCCCCAACACGAAGAGGGGCTGAACAAAGCGCTTCTGTATCTTGTGGCAGGACATGGATATGATGAAGTCACAGATATGGGCCATGCATGCAAAATAGATGCCAGTGTAACCAAGACAAAAAGTTTCAAGGAATCCAAGTGGTATAGGTTCTCAGATCAATCACAGGCGATGAGGTTGTCACTGCACAGAGGGGCTGAAAAGCGGCATCAAAGCCACTAAAGAGAGGGGAGAAGCCTTTGTTGGGCTGGCTTTTGTCTCCTTACCAACATTGGAAGCCAGCTCACATCCTCTGAAAGGCCGAGTTAATCTATTTCTAGTGAACATTGTTCAACTCTGTGTAGTTAGCCCCAAATCATTAAAGAAAAATAACTAGGTTGGCATGACTGAAAAAGCATTGATTTTCCTCTGGGTACATTTGTATGAGTTGAGTTTTTTTGCATATGTTATTGTGTGCCAGAGAGGGGAAAGGTGACTGACCTCACAAAATAAAAAAAGAAGAAAAGAAAAGAAAATGCACACAGTGGCAGTGCCTCTGGGCCTCAACAATGAACTTGGTGTTTGTAGATCAAGACGTGAGGCGATTTTATTAAAATCAAAAACATACAACGTTTCTAACTCCTTCTCTAATGGATTATGTTTCCTCTCCAAGGGTTTCTTTAAAAATCCAACCACAAAAAAAGCACTGCCCTACTATTTGGTGAGCCTTCTCAGAGACATTTGTCATGGTGCTGCAGGGAGACTTGTGTTCCTCAGAGTCTGTGGGAAGAAACTCGGAGGGGGTGGTGTATGGAGAAGGTTGAGATTAGGACAGGATCGTATAAGGCTGGCAGAAATATTTGGTTTGGCTCTTCCAACTTTTGGGTCCGGGGTGCAGTGGTTCTTACAGCCTTTATTAATTCCTATCCCCATGGCTCCCAAGTTTCGTTTTAGCCCAGGTGGTTATAGGTCAAGCTGACCTCTATTCAAGGACAGTGATGGTATGTCAACAAAAATGCTGTTTGTTGCTAGATTTTCACCCTTGAAGACCAAGCACCTCTGGCAGGCACAATGGACACACTGTCACCCTTGTCCTTAGCTGAATGGAGACCCTAATCATTGCTCTAGGATGATAAAGCCTCCCTCTCTTGTTGGGATATCTGAGCTTTGTTGTACACAGGGACTGGGCACTGGATTCTGGGCAGTTCCCAAAGTAGACACCTCATGTTCTCATGCCTAGAAAAAAATAACTAACGTCATGTTAAAAACGAGATAAAAACCGCCACCACCTAGGATATCAAGTAGAGAGACTGTGGAATGGCACCACTTAAGAGTCACACAGTGGTTTTCCAGATATTACAGAAGAAGGAGGGCGTACAAAGAAGTTTGGCAGGTATTGTGAAAGTTTTCCTATTTCTCGTGAAGCAGATAGAGGTACTTTTTTTCCCATTAAGGTGTCTCCTATCTTGTTTAGTTTTTGTTTCTGTAGGGAAGTCTTCTCTTTATCAGTTTTGACGGACCCGGTTTGCTTTCAGGGGCTACAGCTTCACATCGGAGAATGGAGTATGCTGTTTAATCTGGACACATAGACTAGGACTGTGCTCTTCTCTGGGTTTTCAGGGTGCAGAGCTGTCATTGTAGATAGGAAAGCATGTCTCTCTGTGTGAGGTACAGGGTCAAGGGTAAGCAAAGGGAGAAAGCATGGGATGCAAAGACTCCATGAAGGTGGATGGATGGACAAGTGTTGCAGATTGGAGGGCGTGTCTGTCATGTAAAATTCACAGTTCTCTGAGCTCATGGTGAAGGGACAGTGAGAAAAATCCCTGTGGTTCACCACATGTGGATGACAAGTCCGTGATGCACCCAGAAGTTTATTTCTTCCTGTTCAAATAACAGAGTTTATCTTCTCATTTATGGTTGTAGCAATTATTTGAATCCGTTTCTCCTTCTACTCATAGGAAGGCTAAAGTGCTTAAATAAAAAATAAAGATCACTAATTTTTCCTGGCTCAGAATGAATCTATTTGATTTAAAGACATAACTTCTAGTTCCATATGAACCAAATTGGGCAATTCTGATTTTTTACAAGATCTTGGAAAATTCAACAATCTTTTCCATTTATTAACATTCTGTTCAAACTAACTGTGAATTTAGATATAGAAACTGAAATCTGATGTGTCTAGGTGTAAATGAAAGAATATAATCATTCTTTCTAGTATTTATTAATAAAAGTTTCAAACTAACTTAGAAATTTTAGTTATAGGTCATTGTATATTTTTAGAACTGTTGAAAAGGCATGTTTTATTGACTGCAGGCTGTGGTCAGTGATTATGTAGGAATTGAAGGAACAAAAATAAAAATCAGACAAGATGTCTATTTACAGGGATCTTAGAAGCCAGTCAGCAGGGTCAGAACAAATTGCAACCATCTTTAAGAATTCAAGTGCCACTGCTAAGAATAAAAAAAAAAGCTAGCAAGGTAGGATGTTAGGCAATTATTTGGTGTGTGGTATTTCATTGTGCTTCATCGTGTGAAAAGAGTTTATTATTTAGTATCTAAACTCTGTGCCTCATGATGTTAGCCTAAATTATCTGACAGTTATAATGGGAGCTTTAATTTGAAAACAGTTTCTTCAGGCCACCAAACCTGGATTAAATCATTCATTCAATCACCCGATCATTTTTATGTTCTTCAGATGGTAATTGAGGATCTACTTAAAACTGGCATTTTCCCAGGTGTTCTATTTAAGAACGAATTTAGATTGTTTTCTAAACAACAGAAACACTTCCTAGTTGCTTTCAGATCACAGTGCCTCTCTAAAACAGAAGGAATTGCATAGAGAGTGGGGGTTGAATTGAGATAACTCTTTCTGGCAATATTTTTCACAAATGTAAGTGAGAGATTATTGGGATATATTCATGAGAAATTATTAGAGCTGTGATCCAACTAAGGGGAATCTTCAAAGAACAGCTCTTTCTCTATCTGCCCATATTTTTTCTGAATATAATCATGTATAATGAAGTTTTTTAAAATATTTATTTCAAAAACAGAGGGAGAGAAGGACGGGGAAGAAGGGGAGGGAGGGAGGGAGGGAGGGAGAGAGAGAGAGAGAGAGGGAGAGAGGAGCTTCCACCTTTGATTGTACTCCCCAGATGCCCACATCAGCTAGAGCTGGGCCAGAATGCAGCCAAGAGCCCAGCTCTCCATCAAGGTCTCCTGCTTGGGTGGGCAGAGCCCAAGTATTTCATCCATCATTTGCTGCCTCCCAGGGACATTAGCAAACTGGAATTGGAAGTGGAAGAGTCAGGACTCGATCCCAGGCACTTGGCTATGAGATGTGGGCATCTTAAGTGGTATCTTAACTGTTGCAGCAAATGCCCATCCCTGAAGCAAAGTTTTTAGAAATACATATTCCGAAGGAAACCAAGTTCTTAGAAAATTATCTGAGTGACAAGGAAGGTCAAGAGATGACCCATGCTATCCAAGGCCATGAGGCATTACAAGTACATAATTAAGGAAGAACCTGCTCCTTTCTTGAAAGGCCAGAGATAAGGATACAGTAGTAGGTGACAGAATTTTATCTCTGGTCCCATAGTGTCTGTGTTTGCCATAGATGCAATTCCAGTTCTCATACCAGAATAGCAGTGCAGATGTTTAAGTCTAGCAATGGCAGTTGTATAGGGATTTGTCACATCAGCCTTCCTGGTTCCTCCAAAGGTTAATGAATGGACCTACGACTGGAGTCCAATATATTCAAGTCAGCTCAACTGATTGTCATTATCACTCAACCAAAGCCAATTTGTGTGGAAGTGCATGAGAGGCCTGCCTGTGGGGAGCCAGTCTCTACCTCTCATTCTGCAAACTGTACTCAATGACAGAAGACGTGGTATCTCTCCTATTGCTCGGTATCCTGCTTTGCTTTACTCCTTTACGATGTTTCCTTCTTTCCTTATCATCAGAATCTGCACAGAACTTACAGATTCTCCAATATGATCTCCCAGATTTTAAACCTGATGGGAGGGAAAATGGATATTATGATTTGCATTAAAACTCACATGGCTTGGTTTTCTTCCCTAGAAGGGGGAGTAAGGATGTTTGGCCCCCACATATATTATAAACTTTGATGTTTGGAAATACTGGATGAGTTTCAGTAATCACATTTATAGTTATGCATATCACATTAAGCATATTTGAAAACTACTGACAATTCCACTAGGAAGTTTAGAAATTTAAACATTTTTAAAATTATATGTCAACTTAATCAAAAGCACTTAAAAACGTGCAGGCAAATGCAGATTATTAATAGCCCATATTATTTTCTTTTTTTCTAAACTTTACATCAAAGAGTTCATCTTGTTAGATTTGTTTCATAAGTTAAATATACCAGTTCAATCAAATTCAAATTTTTCTTTCATACTCTCAAGTCCTGTTCAACTTACAATTAAGTTAGAAACAAGATACTTTTATTTCAACAAAAGTTTAGTAATTTAAAAAAATAAATTAGATTTCAACTTGATCAAAAGTAATTAATAGCAGTCCAAGTCAACATAGATCATTAATTCCATAGTTTTGTTTTATTCTAAATTCTTATGTCACAAAGTTGGATCTTGTTAGAATCACTTATAAAAATTCTAAAACAATCAAATTCAAGTGCTTCTATTGCGCTGTCAGTCCTAGACAATTTATAATTAAATTAGAAACAGGTACTGAGACAATTAACTATAATGTGTAACTATCAGAGTTTTATTTTTAGGAGATAAACCAGAAAACAAGACACACAAATAACAAAATCCATAGTAGGTAAATATATTGTTACTATGTAAAGAGAGTTCACATTTATATTACTATCACTATCATATTTTTTCAGCATAGTATATACTTTTTATTAACAACAACAAAAAGAAATGCCCCTTATCCACAGAGCTAGACAAGACAAGAGAATGCTTCTGTGGGTTTAACTGAATGAAATTATTGTTGAGCGTTTGCCCCTGATTTAATGGCCTTTGTGTAAAACTTGGAACAATGATCCCTGCCCATTGCTTGTGCACCTGCCAGATTTTCTTCTTGAGCTGGTGGCTACTGTGCTCAACTCTTTTCTCCTCGTGTTTCGCATGTATGGATGACTCTAGAGTGTTTCCATAAACTAGGACTTATACAATTACCTTGAAAAAAAATTCAGACTGGCATTTTCTTTACAGAAATATAATATTATTTAATGCTTAAATGTATTTTATGTACATCATAATGCATCTTAACAGTGATATGTGATAAATATGTTACATGAAATATGCACATGTGTATGTATGTACTCACACTTGTATGCTGCCTACTAATAACCAAACCCTATGGTTCAATAAGAGGGTGTTTATCGGTGTGTCCTATTTCTTTTGTAAGTTTTTTTTTTTTATCATAGCCACTACATTTAACTGAGTTCTCCATATGCATTTAGAATCCATTTTCTTAGTTCATTGGAAATATCTGTCCTCTTTGAACACCTGGTATCCTTGAACTTTAAGTTTCCCAATTTTTGGTGAAACATTGTAAGTGAATGTCAATATCTTAATACAAGGTGAATAACATCCCCTAGGGGGAGAAAGTGCTTACCAAAGGGTTGGATGTGCATATGTCTACAATGATAATTACTCAGTATGGGAATCATAGAACAAGGCTGTTTGTTTACAGTGCATGTAATGAGTTTTCTGACTGGAGCTCAACTCTCTTTAGAACCCCAAACAACGAAACTGTGTATTAGAAGAGCCCTTCAGCCTACAGCATAAACTGGACTCCCTGCCAAAATCCAAGAGGGATCCAAAGCTTTGACTTGTCTAAGTGGTTCTCAGCAGAGTTCATGACAAAATAATGAAAGCTAGGAGTGTTTTTCAAACAGCAAATGTTATAGGCTAAGTTCCTTTTATATTAGCAGAAGGCCAGCATTTCTTTTTATCATTGTTTGCAAACATCTTTGGTAAGTAGGGAAAATTTAACACTTCAACTTTATTTGATATAATATTTTCCTCTGAAAAAGAATCAGTTATCATTAGATAGATGCATTTAATGCAACAAGATGACAATTTTTTTTTCCTAAAATGGTATCTAAGAGTGGAAAGGAATGCCACGGAAATGGAAAGTCTTAGAGATAAATATAAACACACACTTAATGCATCATTTAAAGATATTTTTAAAATATAAATATAAAATGAGAGCATTACCAGAGTGCATACTTTTATGGAATGAAATACTGCATATGTTGAACAACACAAAATAAAGTTATACGTATTCTAATTATGTATATATATATATATTGTAATTCAGATAATAAATGGGCCAGAGCTGCAAGAAGGAAGCAAAAAAGGCAAAAATCAATGCACTTTTAAAATTACCTTTACAAGGAATTCAGGTAGTCAAACCAGAAGTTCCTAAGTATCTGGTAAGTGGAGAAACTCTAAGTGTGTTATAGCATTGAATTCAGCATATCAGATTTAATTACTTTACTTTTGCTTTATTTTCACCAGTTGCCAAGGGGAAGCTTGTGAGGGAATAACCCTTGTTTCTTAGCTAGTTTGCATTGTTTCAGTAAGTGAGTATGTATCTTAGATGAATTCTTTCCTGGGGAATGGCTCAGTGGGGTCCACAGAAAGAAAGTGCAAAGGAGTGGAGGTAGAAAGCAGTAGGACAAAGTCCTTGTGAACATATTGTGTGTGTTCATTCTTCCAAAGAGCTGTGAGTAGGGGAGGAACACAATTGCTCCGTGGGAAATGGAGGTGCTTCACAGGGTCTATTTCTTTGTCTCGGGAGATAGCATTGTTGAAGAAGGCACAGAGAAGTTGGACATTTGGGTGATCTTTCAGGCTCCAGTCACACTTCAATGAGATATAGCTGCTTTTGTCTGTTTTATCCACTGAGATTTCATGAAAGTTTATATTCTAAAAGTTCTGCTGTTTCAAAAACTTGGTAAGTCACTGATATTGAAAAGAAACTGAAATCAGGCATATCTCAATTTGGTATCAGCCTTAGGTCTCCTGTGCAACACCTTACTCAGAGAGTCCTAAGCTACCTTCCAGCAATTGGGATCACGTAGGGCCAGCAGTGTGGACACGAAGGTAGCCCGGATGTAAAAGGCATTTACATGAACACAAGTGCCTGTGCTCTGACTTTTGTGTTAGACTTGGTACCTCTCTTGCGGGTAGGTTCAACCAGGTCCCCAGAGGAGCCTTGACTTACTCTTTGAGTTCCAATGTATCCCAATAGCAACAACTCATTTCTTTCTAAAGATCTGGCCACTATCATGCATATTAACAGAGGACACATTCAGGGCTTTGGGCTACCCACAATCCTCTTTGATTTCTCAATGCAGCTGGGAATTGTTTTTTTCCTTTGCATTTTACCACAAAACACTATCTGTTTTTTAGTAATTGAGGGTGGCTAAGGTGGCAGGATCATCATTACCCCTGAGGTAGTCACTCACCCTCTCTGCTAGATCCATTATGAGGCCAATCTGGGGATCATTGTCCTGAAACAGCAATGGGTCTTTCCAATTTCCCTCCCCTCTTTCAATCAATGGAATGATGTCCTGTCTGTCAATTGGTCACATGTCAGACTCAATGAAGTATTGTCAATCTCTGCATAGATGGGGCTGGCCTCATTGCTCAAACAAGCTCTCTGCTTATCTTTCCTGCTGGTGGCCAGTAGAGTTGCAATCCACAAAGGAAGAATCACAATTCTAGGTGTATTTTGGTCTGTGGAGTTTCAGAGAACACTTGGCTTGAAGATTTGTTATTATGTGTCTACATTGCAGAATTTGGAATAGGAATATTTAAATTTCATGTGTAAAGAGAAAGAATGACATTTCATATTTTGCTACATACACTGGGTTAGATGTGGCCATCACCTAAGAGGAGAAAGTCATTGAAATCTGATTTTCTTTTTTTTTTTCTTTTTTTTTTTCTTATTTAGAATATAAATTTCCAAGGTACAACTTGTGGATTGCAATGACTTCCCCACGCATACCTCCCCTCCCCCCCGCTACCCTTCCCCCTCACCCACTCCCTCTCCCTCTCCCCTTTCATTCCCATTCAGATCCATTTTCAATTCTCTTTGTATACAGGAGTTCAGTTTAGTATGTGTTAAGAAAAGATTTTAAACCATTTGCCCTCACATAGCATCCTAGAGTGAAGCATACTCTTTGAGTACTAGCTGTAGCCTTAAATCACGTTGTACAGCACATTAGGGACAGAGATCCTACATGATATCACGCTTTTTTAATTGATTGATTTTTATGTAACTTCCAATCCTTTTTTATCATTTCCAATTGTCTTTCCATACTGAAGATCGATTCAGTATATATTAAGCAAAGATTTTGTCAGTTTGCATCCACGCAGAGACACAAAATGCAGAAATACTGTCTCAGTCCTAGTTATTGCATTACTTCACCTTGGACAACACATTAAGGACAGATCATACATGGGTCGTAAGTACACAGTGACTACTGAAGTTGATTTAACAATTTGACACTCTTGTTTATGGCATCAGCAATCTCCCCAGGCTGTAGTCATGAGTTGCCGAGGCTATGGAAGCCTTTAGTGTTCGCCGACTTGGATCTTGTTCTGACAGGGTCATAGTCAAAGTGGAGGTTCTCTCCTCCCTTCGGAGAAAGGCATCTCCTTCTCTGGTGGCCCTGTACCTTCCGTTGGGATCTTATTCGCAGAGATCTTTCATTTATGTCTTCTTCTTTTTTTTTTTTTCCCAGAGTGTCTTGGCTTTCCATGCCAAAAACACTCTCATGGGTTCTTGAGCCAGATCCTGATGCCTTAGGGCTGATTCTGAGGCCAGAGTGATTTATTAGGATAGTTGCTATTCTATGAGTCTGCTGTGTATCCTACTTCCCATGTTGGATCAGTTTCTCCCTTTTTTAGTTCTATCTGTTAGTATTAGCAGTTACTAGTCTTGCTTGTGTGATCCCTTTGACTCCTAGACCTATCAGTGTGATCAATTGTGAACTGAAATTGATCACTTGGGCCAGTGAGATGGCTTGGTACATGCCACCTTGCTGGGGTTGTATTAGGTTCCCCTGGCACATTTCTAACTCCATCGTTTGGGGCAAGTCCGATTGAGTTTGCCCAAATTGTACATATCCTCCCTTTCTTTTTCCCTCTCTCCTAAATTAACAGGGATTACTTTTCAGTTGAAATTTAAACATCTAGGAATAATTGTGTGTTAATTGCAGAGTTCAACCAATAGTACTAGATCAATAACAAATAACGTCAAGAAATACTAAAATGGGAAAAGATTTACATTGTATATCAACCGTCCAGACAAGATTTGATCCAGTTATAGTTTCTCATAGAGTTCATTTCACTTCAACAGGTTTCCCCTTTGGTTTTCAGTTAGTCGTTGCCAATCAGGGAAAACAAATGATATTTGTCTTTTTGGGACTGGCTTCTTTCACTCAGCATGATGTGTTCCAGATTCCCCCATCTTGTTGCAAATGACTGGATTTCATTGTTTTTAACTGCTGTATAGTATTCTGTAGAGTACATGTCCCATAATTTCTTTATCCAGTCTACTGTTGATGGGCATTTGGGTTGGTTCCAGGTCTTAGCTATGGTGAATTGAGCTGCAATAAACATTACTGTGCAGACAGCTTTTTGGTTTGTCAATTTGACTTCCTTTGGGTAAATTCCAAGGAGTGGGATGGCTGGGTTGTATGGTAGGGTTATATTCATGTTTCTGAGGAATCTCCAGACTGACTTCCATAGTGGCTTCACCAGCTTGCATTCCCACCAACAGTGGGTTAGTGTCCCTTTTTCCCCACATCCTCTCCAGCATCTATTGTTGGTAGTTTTCTGAATGTGAGCCATTCTAACCGGGGTGAGGTGAAACCTCATTGTGGTTTTGATTTGCATTTCCCTGATTGCGAGGGATCTTGAACATTTTTTCATGTGCCTGTTGGCCATTTGGATTTCCTCTTTGGAAAAGTGTCTATTAAGGTCCTTGGCCCATCTCTTAAGTGGGTTGTTTGTTTAGATGTTGTGGCTTTTCTTGATTTCTTTGTAGATTCTGGTTATCAACCCTTTATCTGTTGCATAGTTTGCAAATATCTTTTCCCATTCTGTCGGTTGCCTATTCACTTTCTTGACTGTTTCTTTTGACGTACAGAAACTTCTCAGTTTGATGCGATCCCAGTAGTTAATTTTGGCTTTGAGTGCCTGTGCTTCTGGGGTCTTTTCCAAGAAGTCTTTGCCAGTTCCTATATCTTGCAGGGTTTTTCCAATGCTCTCTAATAACTTGATGGTGTCGGGTCGTAGGTTTAAGTTTTTAATCCATGTTGAATGGATTTTTGTGCAGGGTGAAAGGTGTGGGTCTTGCTTCATGATTCTGCACGTGGAAATCCAGTTTTCCCAGCACCATTTATTAAATAGACTGTCTTTATTCCAAGGATTGGTTTTGGATCTTTGATCAAATATAAGTTGGCTATAGATATTTGGATTGATTTCTGGTGTTTCTATTCTGTTCCATTGGTCTATCCATCTGTTTCTGTACCAGTACCATGCTGTTTGGTAACTACTGCCCTGTAATATGTCCTAAAATCTGGTATTGTGATGCCTCCGGCTTTGTTTTTGTTGTATAAGATTGCTTTAGCTATTCGAGGTCTCCTGTGCTTCCATATGAATCTCAGCATCATTTTTTCCAGATCTGAGAAGAATGTCCTCGGTATCTTGATTGGTATTGCGTTGAATCTGTAAATTGCTTTTGGGAGAATGGACATTTTGATGATATCGATTCTTCCAATCCATGAGCATGGACGATTTTTCCATTTTTTGGTATCCTCTTCTATTTCTTTCTTTAAGGTTTTGTAATTTTCATCGTAGAGATTTTTAACGTCCTTGGTTAAGTTTATTCCAAGGTATTTGATTGTTTTTGTAGCTATTGTGAATGGGATTGATTTTAGAAGTTCTTTCTCTGCCGTGGGATTGCTTGTGTATATGAAGGCTGTTGATTTTTGTGCATTGATTTTATATCCTGCTACTTTGCCAAACTCTTCTATGAGTTCCAATAGTCTCTTAGTAGAGTTCTTTGGGTCCCCTAAATAAAGAATCATATCATCTGCAAAAAGAGACAGTTTGAGTTCTTCCTTCCCAATTTGTATCCCTTTGATTTCTTTTTCTTGCCTAATGGCTCTGGCTAAGACTTCCAGCACTATATTGAATAGCAGTGGTGAGAGTGGGCATCCCTGTCTGGTACCTGATCTCAGTGGAAATGCTTCCAGTTTTTCTCCATTCAGTAGGATGTTGGCCGTGGGTTTTTCATAAATTGCTTTGATTGTATTGAGGAATGTGCCTTCTATACCCAGTTTGCTTAGGGTTTTCATCATGAAAGGGTGTTGAATTTTATCGAATGCTTTCTCCGCGTCAATTGAGATAATCATATGGTTCTTCTTCTGAAGTCTGTTAATGTGGTGTATCACGTTGATTGTTTTGCGAGTATTGAACCATCCCTGCATTCCAGGGATAAATCCCACTTGGTCTGGGTGGATGATCTTTCTGATGTGTTGTTGTAGTCTATTGGCCAGAATTTTATTGAGGATTTTTGCATCTATGTTCATCAGGGATATTGGTCTGTAATTCTCTTTCAATGTTGCATCTTTTTCTGGCTTAGGAATTAAAGTGATGCTGGCTTCATAGAAAGAATTTGGGAGGATTCCCTCTTTTTCGATTGTTCTGAATAGTTTGAGAAGAATTGGGGTTAGTTCTTCTTTAAATGTCTGGTAGAATTCAGCAGTGAATCCATCTGGTCCTGGGCTTTTCTTTGTTGGGAGGGCGTTTATTACTGTTTCAATTTCTGTCTCTGTTATGGGTCTACTTAGGTTTTCTATTTCTTCCTGGTCCAATTTAGGCAGGTTGTATGTGTCCAGGAATCTGTCCATTTCTGTTAGATTCCCCTGTTTTCTGGCATACAAGTCCTTGTAGTAGTTTCTGATGATTCTTTTTATTTCTGTGTTGTCTGTTGTTACGTTTCCTTTTTCATCTCTGATTTTATTGATTTGGGTCTTTTCCCTTCTTTTTTTTGTTAGTTGGGCCAATGGGGTGTCAATCTTGTTTATTTTTTCAAAAAACCAGCTCCTCATTTGGCTGATTTTTTAAATGTTTTTTTGGATTAAATCCTGTTGATTTCTTCTCTGATTTTAATTATTTCTCTTCTCCTACTAGCTTTGGGTCTGGTTTGCTGTTGATTTTCTATATCCTTGAGATGAGCTGAAAGCTCATCTATTTGGTGCCTTTCTAATTTCTTGATGTAGGCACTTATTGATATAAACTTTCCTCTTAATACTGCTTTTGCTGTATCCCATAGATTTTGGTATGATGTGCTGTTATCCTCATTTACTTCCAGGAAATTTTTGATTTCTCTCTTTATTTGTTCTATGACCCATTGTTCATTCAGGAGCATGTTGTTCAGTCTCCATGTGTTTGCATATGCTCTAGGGATTCCTGAGTTGCTAATTTCCACCTTCATTGCTTCATGGTCTGAGAAGTTGCATTGTATGATTCTAATTCTTTTGAATTTGCTGAGACTTGCTTTATGGCCTAGTGTGTGGTCTATCCTGGAGAAGGTTTCATGTACTGCTGAGAAGAATGTAAATTGTTTCTCTGTAGGATGAAAAGTTCTGTAGATATCTGTTAGGTCCATTTGGGCTATGGTGTCATTTAAATTTTCTGTTTCCTTGTTGATCCTCTGTCTTAGTGATCTGTCTATGTCTGAGAGTGGGGTGTTGAAGTCCCCTAGTACTAATGTATTGGGGTCTAAGTCTCCTTTTAAGTCCCTTAACAAGTCTTTTAAGTAAGCTGGTGCCTTGTAATTAGGTGCATACACATTGATAATCATTATATCTTCTTGTTGGATGGATCCCTTTATCATTATATAGTGTCGCTCTTTGTCTCTTCTAATAGTTTTTGTGGTAAAATTTATATTATCCGATATTAGGATGGCTACGCCCACTTTTTTTCGTTTCTGCTGGCATGGTATACTTTTTTCCAACCTTTCATTTTCCATCTGTATGGATCTTTTTTAGAAAGGTGTGTTTCTTGTAAGCAGCAAATGGATGCATTTTGTTCCCTAATCCAGGTTTCCAATCTGTTTCGTTTGACTGGGCAATTCAAACTGTTCACGTTCAATGTGACTATTGATAAATAGTAGCTTTGCCCTGCCATTTGCCAAAAATAGTTTCTTATATATGCTTTGAGTTTCGTATGGTCTTTTGTTGCGAGGTTTCCTTCCTTTAGCTTCTTTCCAGTTGACGACCGTGTTTCTGTGTTTCTGTGTATAGCACATCTTTAAGTATCTTTTGTAGAGCTGGACGTGTGGTGACAAATTCTCTCAGTTTCTGCTTGTTGTGAAAGATCCTAATTTCACCTTCATTCACAAATGAGAGCTTTGCGGGATAAAGTATTCTGGGTTGACAGTTTTTCTCTCTTAGTACTTGGGCTATGTCTTGCCATTCCCTCCTAGCTTGCAGGGTTTCTGATGAGAAGTCAGCTGTGAGTCTAATTGGAGATCCTCTGAGAGTAATCTGCCGTTTCTCTCTTGCACATTTTAGGATCTTTTCTTTTTGTTTCACTGTGGTGAGTTTAATTACAACATGTCGTGCAGAGGATCTCTTTTGGTCACGTTTATTAGGGGTTCTATGAGCTTCCTGGATTAGGATTTCTTTGTCTTTCTCCAAGCCTGGAAAATTTTCTGCTAGTATCTCCCTAAAAAGGCCTTCTAATCCTTTCTCCCTCTCCATACCTTCAGGAACACCTAGAACCCGAATGTTGGTTTTTTTAATAGTATCCTGTAAATTCCCAACGATATCTTTTAGTTTTCTAATTTCCTCTTCTTGTCTTTGGTTTGCCTGTTTCCTCTCCTGTTCTCTGTCTTCTAGGTCCGATATCCTCTCTTCTACTTCACCCATTCTGGTTTTAAGGCCCTCAAGATTGCTTGTCATTTGATCTATTGAATTCTTCAATTCATTAAGATTTTTTGTCACTGTCGTAGCTTCTTGTTCTACTAGTTGTTTCGTTTTGTTTTGATTCCTCCGTAGTATTTCATTCTTGCGAGAGAGATTTTCTATCTTATCCATTAAAGATTTCTGTAGTTCAAGAATTTGTTTTTGAGAACTTCTTAATGTTCTTATCAATTTTTTGAGATCTGCTTCTTGCATTTCTTCTATCTCATTATCTTCATAATCCTGACTTGGGGTGTCTTTTCCGTTTGGGGTCATCATAGCGTCTTCCTTGATCTTGCTCCCTCGGAATCTGTTTTTGTTTGGCATTTTTTTTTTCCCACACTCTTTCTCTGGGTTGTCAAGGTAACGGAGTTTGTGTGCGCGGTGTGGTCCCAGTTTTTGGATCCCCTTCAGGTTTCTACAGCCTCGGGTTTTTGGTTCCATCTGCCTTGGTGACGGGCGGATGGGCGGGTGGGCGCGCACACCGTCCCACTGCGTCCAATCAAATTCGACTTCGCAAGGAGGGCGACGAGAGGGGCTAGTGTCCGTGCGGGCCCGCCTCAATTGTGCTGTTTCCCCCGTGGGGTCTGCTTCCCCCTTGCAGTGTCTCGAGGATCCCTGTATCGGCTCCCGTTCAAGCACACAGATCCTGTGGTGACTGTGTTCCTCCTGGCTCCCGTCGCAGCCGGCGGGCGCACGCCGTCCCACTGTGTTCAATCTAGCTCGAATTCACAGGGTGGGTGACGAGAGAGGCTAGTGTCCATGCAGGCTCGCCTCAATTGTGCTGTTTCCCCCGTGGGGTCTGCTTCCCCTCACCAGTGTCTCGGGATCCCTGTATCGGCTCCCGTTCAAGCGCGCAGATCCTGCGGCAACTGTGTTCCGCCCGGCTCCCGTCGCAGCCGGCGGGCGCGCGCCGTGCCACTGTGTTCAATCTAGCTCGAATTAGCAGGGTGGGCGACGAGAGAGGCTAGTGTCCGTGCGGGTTCGCCTCAATTGTGCTGTTTCCCCCGTGGGGTCTGCTTCTCCCCGCCAGTGTCTCGGGATCCCTGTATCTGCTCCCGTTCAAGCGCTCAGTTCCAATGGCGACTGTGTTCCGTCTGGTTCCTGTCCCTCCCGGCAGCTCCCGTGCCACTATGGCACGATTTGCCGTTCGCAAACTTACTTTCCCCTAGGTCCTCTGTGTCTCATTCACCGGGTCCGGAAGAATTTCCACTGCATTTTTTTCCCTGAGATTTTTCCTGAGGCTACAGTAACTCAGTTTTTATTAAACTATCTTTTCGCAGACTGCTAGTGCGCGTCCTCACTATTCCGCCATCTTGGCTCCGCCCCAAAATCTGATTTTCACAAGCAGCAGGATGCATGGTGAATTTGATGAGGTGTAAGGATATAACCAATATTAGTAATATGATGTCAAGGAACCCTTGCAGTAAACCTGGCTTCATTGACTCAGTAAGAAGAGAGTCATAGCAAGGAGAGCAACAATAAGACTGTTAATATTTTTATAAGTAGCTGACAAAATTAACCAGGCACCCAATATTTGATAATGAAAAACATAAAGAGATGGATGCTAGATAAGGCTGGAAGATGAGATTGCTGGACTTTACTTCTGTAATTCTTATTGTAGATATTCAGATTGAATCTCAATTATTGCATTTTGTAATTTTATCATAAATTATACATAAAGTGTACCAGTTTATTCATTTTAAACATACAGTTTAGTGGTATTAAGATGTTCATGTTGCTATACATCCATCATCACCATCCATCTCCAGAGATCTTTCATCTTCTGAAGCTGAATTCTGTGCCTGTTAAAGATTAATTCATTTCCTCTATCTCCTGCACTCTGCCCCAGTATCTGGCAGCCAACAGGCTACTCTCTACTGTATGAATTGACTGGATACCTCATATGAATGGAATTACAAAGTTTATGTTATTTTGAAGTGGCTTATTTCATTTAGCATAAAACCTTAAAGGTTCTCTATGTTGTAGCATTCCAGAACTTTCTTATAAGACTGAACAACCTCCCACTGAATGCATGTATCATATTTTATTTACTCATTCATTCTATTAAGAACTCTTGGGTGACTTCCTCATTTTTGCTGTTATGAATAACGGTGTTATGAAGATGGATGCTCAAAAATGTGAGTAATTGCTTAAAATTTTTCAGTATACTTCCAGCAGTAGAAATACTAGGCCATATGGCAATTCTCTTTTTAACTATTTAAGGAAACACCATCATGATTTTTTGTAATAACTTCAACATTTTGCACCCCTGTCAACAATGCACAAGTGTTACAAACTCTCTACATTCTTACCAATACAGTATTTTCTAATTTTTTTGTTTTGTTTTTTGACAGGCAGAGTGGACAGTAAGAGAGAGAGACAGAGAGAAAGGTCTTCCTTTGCCATTGGTTCACCCTCCAATGGCCGCTGCGGCCAGCACGCTGCGCTGATCCGATGGCAGGAGCCAGGTGCTTATCCTGGTCTCCCATGGGGTGCAGGGCCCAAGCACTTGGGCCATCCTCCACTAAACTCCCGGGCCACAGCAGAGAGCTGGACTGGAAGAGGGGCAACCGGGACAGAATCCAGCGCCCCGACCGGGACTAGAACTTGGTGTGCTGGCGCCGAAAGAGGGAGGATTAGCCTATTGAGCCGTGGTGCCGGCCCCAAGTTACTTTTTAAATACATATCTTTCCTTAAAAAGTATCTATGATTCTTGGTTACTGCTCTTCAGATATTCCTTGTTTTAAAATTTATTTATTTATTTTGAAAATCAGAGTTATGGAGAAAGAGGACGTGACAGAGGGAGACAGAGAGATCTTCTGTCTCCTGGTGTCCTCCCCTGATGCCTGCGATGGCCAGAGCTGTGCCAGGCCAAAACCAGGAGCCACGAGCTTCATCCAGGTTTCCTCTATGTGTAGTTGGGGCCAAAGAACTTGGGTGATCATCTGCTGCTTTCTCCAGGCCATTATCAGGGAACTGGATTAGAAGTGGAGCAGTGAGGACAGGAACTAGTGCCCTTATGGGTTGCTGGCACAGCCAGGACTAAGCCGGACTGAAGTCAGGAGCCAGGAACTCCATCTAGGTTTCCCTCCAGGGTGGCGGGGATTCAACCACTTGATTCACTCCTGGCTGCCTCAGAGGGTGCACATAGCACACAGCTGGATTAGAAGCAGAGTGGCTGGGACCTCAACCATGCACTCTGATATAGGATGCAGGTGTCCCAGATTTACCTGCTGCACCACAGTGCCCACATCTCATATTTGTTTTATTTTATATTCTCCTTAAATCTGTTTCTGAAATGTTCATAAAGCATGCCTACTTTTAAAACACATCTGTGATATATCTAGATCCTGCAATGAATATTTTTCCCTAAGTCTTCTTTATTGAATTTTTAGCACTGTCTCCTTGTCCACTACTTTTTAAATAACTTTTATAATAGTCACTATTTTTTCATTGTCATCATGAGAAAATCTCTATTCAGATCTTTTGCTTCCTATCATGTCATTCAATTTATCTTGGGACAGTTCTTGCAGCCTAAATCCTTTGAAGCTTCTAGATCTGGACCAAAGGGTAACAGACTTAGCCCTGAGTCTCTTCGTGATGTCTAGCTGCAGGACATGGCTCCTGTGACTGCAGGAGATGAATGCTGTTTCTTTTTGTGCTAGCTGATATTTGAAATAAGGTTCAAGTCCAACTATATACCTTTGCAGAAGTTTCTCTCTCTAATTCCATTAATGTATTTCTAGAAGGAATTTCTCCTTTCTATATTAAAGATAATCCCTCTGTTCTCATTTCTTATTCAATTGTCTGACAACTGCCATTTATCCCTAGACCAAACATGCTGGAATTGGTCAGGTGGGGTAGGATGTAGCCATACAGTTATACATACAGTGGAGGTACATGACAATGTAGCTTACTTCAGTCATGTTAAGCCACCATGTGTGACACTAGCGTATCTCTTTCTCTTTTTCTGTTTCTCTCTTTTCCTCTGTCTGTTAATCTGCCTTTCAAATGCATAAATATGTGAATCTTTAAACTAGAATATAGCTACTGCAGTGTTGAGTTTTCCGGTCTTTTTAGAGGACCAGGGGAAAGGTCCTGGAGGACGGACCAACAGTCTTCAGTAGGAGGCTCTTGCTCAGTGAGATGGTTTTGATGATCCTCATGTGGGGTTGTTAACATCTCCGGCATCACTTTGGAGTGAGTGGAAAGGAAAGCCCTAGTGAGCCTGCGATGGGGAAGCTTCTCTGCGCTGGGCACCGTCATGATGAGATGGATCAGCTTTGACATTCTAATTGCAGATCTGAAGAAGCTGCCGAGGGTCTGCAGATTCGCTATCTGTAATTTAGAGTGAAGAATCTTCACTAACTGGTTATTTTTATTCTCACTAGCTGGCTCCACATAGATCAAAAGTTTAAAAACCCTGCTATGGTTTCTTACAAATATTGAGAAATGAATTTTTTTCTCTCTGCTGTGGCACTTTGGTTATGATGTAATTTCCTGTTGAACGTAACCTCAGACACCGTCTGCCACTGTTCAGACAGCTGTCGTGTTATTTAACTTCTGTATTGCACCATTGTCTTTTCTCCTTGATGCAGTGAATGCAGTTTGCTTCCTTCCTATTCATGCCCATGTACAAGAGAGCTGCCCTTCATCAAGAAAAGAGACTTACTATGAAAGTTGCCAGTGCACATGCATTAAAATATCACATTGTTGGGGCTGGCGCTGTGGTGTAGTGGGCTAAGCCTTTGCTGCCGTGCCAGCATCCCATATGAGCGCTGGTTCATGTCCAGGCTGCTTCTCTTACGATCAAGAAGCAGATGGCCCAGCTACTTGGGTCCTTGCATTCATGTGGGAGACCTGGAGGAGGCACCAGGCTCCTGACATCGGATTGGTCCAGCCCCGGCGGTTGGGGCCACTATGGGAGAGTGAACCAGCAGATGGAAGACCATTCTGTCTCTCCCTCTGTTTGTAACTCTGCCTCTCAAATAAATAAATAAATAAATAAAATTTAAAAAACCACATTGTTCATGCATGATAAATATTGACATGGAATACATGTACAGGGTTTTCAAATCTAGAAACCTCGAATTGTTTTTTGTGAGATTTTGCTTATAGATTTAAAAGATAGAGCCACAGAGAGCCACAGAGAAAGGGGGACAGATTTTCCATCCTCTGGTTTATTCCTTAACTGGCTGCAACAGCAGAGACTGGGTCAGGCTGGAGTCAGGAGCTGCCAGAAGCTTCGACTGGGTTTCCCACATGGATTGCAGGGTTCCAAGCACTTGCACCATCTTCTGCTGCTTTCCCAGGCCCATTAGAAGGGGCTGGATTGAAGCAGAACTCTGATATGGGATGCCAATACCACAAGTGTCTCCCCAATCTACCGCACCACAATGCTGCCCCAAGAAAGTCCTAAGATGTAAGTTACATTTGGTCCATGGGCAAATAATTATGCATATTAGGATGAAACAAGTAAAGAGACCTTATAGAATCAACTGTTGGGTTTCTTTCTTGAATTGCTCTCTTCAGGAAATCTGAGCAAATAACCTGCATCATTCTATTTACTTTGAATAATAAGTGCACAATATAAGATTTCATTTGTATATATTTCCAAAGTTAACTAGAATTAAATTTGTTAGGACTCAAATCATATCACAGCAGATTCACTCAGACCTGAATTCTCTATGCCATGGAAGTCCAGTATTTATTCATTATGATGACACATCACACCAACAGGACAGACTTTAAAGACTTTTACTGTGTCATTACTTTTTTCAAAAAATTGTATATAAAGAGAACCTAAAATGATTAGATGATTTCTGCGCACATTTGAGGAACTATTTCTTTCACTTGGTTTATGATAAGCAAGAAACTGTATTATAACTGCCCCAACAGCGCTACAGTAAATTTCGCTAGCAACAGTGACCTCAAAGTGCACTGCAAGGGCAGAGCGTGAAAGGCTGTATGATGCAAAGCTCTCACGTTTTCCTGTGTGGTGACAGAACTGCCCTGCCTGTGAGGAAATCCACAGGACTGAGGAGCAGACTTATCATCATCCTGGTGGTTTAGCTGGAGAGGTCAAACGGCTTGTCAGAGCTACGCTGTGATTTTAGGTGGATGCACTTCAAAAAGAGCAGTTAATTCCAACTCCCAGGGCCCTTGCCCTTCATTTACCAGTGTCCTGCAGCAGGGGAGTAAACAGCAGTGATTTGGTTGCAGGGATTCGTGGAGACCACTGGGTAATGAGGCCAAGATCACAGGTCCACCTCCTGCATGGTCTGGTTAGCTTTGTGCTGTTTCATTTACTACTGCTAGCTGCAGTGCCAAATGCCAGTGATCATAAGAATGATAGGGTGAGAGAACGTGGTTTGATAACAGGGAACTCGTCCCCTTCACCAGGGAAAAATGTAGTAAGTGTGCATCTTACTGATGTAGGCTTGGAAACTTTAGAAGTTAAAAACTCTATTGCTTTGGAAACAGTTCAAATAAGATCTGAACTATACATGCATAGAATGCTATTTGGTGAAGTCACCAACATCCACAGCACCTCGCCTTTCCCAGTCACCATCACAAGAGTATGTGGCTTTAATTAACAGCACGCAGCTTCCAAGTATCAGGGCCATGAAAGGTGTCCAGCATAACCCTTAGTCAGTGTTGAGCCCATGTGAGCCAGCTTCATGGTGACTGCTATGACCTGACATAAACTGTTTACTCCATTCAAGGACATAAAACATACTTATTAAAGTAGTGAAGTGCTATAGTTTGTGTAACTTTGATCATAACATTAATGCCATTGTATTTCCCAAGAAAAAAATAAGTATGAGAAAAAAAAATAAGTATGAGAATCCAAAAATAATCCATGTATATAGTTTTTTCATAAATCAGTTTTCTATGAACTTTTTGAACACCTTATTTTCACTGATTTGATTTGATTTTTTGTGCCAGAATAATCTTCAGGTTTTAATTCTATTTCCACAATTTCTGGGAGTACAGATGGCTATTAGAGAAAGTAAGGTTTTTCTAACTTTCTTTTAAGATATTTTTCCTTTTAAATGGTTCTACATTAAGACTTTTTTTTTTTTTAGGAAGACTGCTTATTACTAGAAAGGAGACTTGATATCTGACACATTGGTGAGAGTGAAAAAGTAGACGATTAGCAAAGCTAAGGCTGGAAACTGGTGAGAGAGAATGAAGCATGAAGGCAGTGCCCAATCCCATTTTTACCCTGTACAGCCTATCCTGTCTGTGACTGCCCCTCAAAATCTGCAGGGAGAAGAAAACACAGGTAGGGGCCAGTTTCCACCCATTTAGGAAAGGGATTTGTTATAAAGAATAATTAAATTATGTCTTCACACTTTGGACCAGAATGACTCAAACTGAAAAATAAAAATACTAAGGTATGTCTCAAATTATTATGACCATATCTGGTCATTTGATATCAAATCCTTGACATTTTTCAGCTCATTCACTACATAATGTGTTTGTCTCTGTATAAAGCCTTCAAAACAAATTACAACTGGGGAAAAGATGCAAATCCAGCTTGCAATCATTCCGTTCAACAAACATTGTCTAACACTGACTACAAATATCCTCGACCACTCATAGTCCCATATTCTTTTCATCTTAGATACCATATGTTGCCAAAGAGTTTTGTCATCAATCAAAAGATACATTTCAGCTTTTGAGACAATAACATATGAAAAATTGTTAAGCTGTGAAATCAAATAAAGTGTTTGGGATGTGCTCATTTATCCCCATCTGCATAGAAATGACCACATTTATAGGTGAGTCTCAAGAGTTTCATCTGAACTGCAGGTGTCAGAGCCCTCCTTCAAATATAGTCTTCACGCTTGACTCACTTCTTCCAGCTGGCGATCTTTTAAAATTTGATTGTGATTTAAAAATTTTGTATCTGTTCATTACTCTCCAGAAAAATCTCAATTGAGAATCTCATTGAGACGTAGATATTTGTTCTCTTAAAAAATTAAACCATGGATTATTTGAAACAGTTTCAGGGGCCATTGTTATGGCATAGCAGGTAAAGCCATCGGTATATGGGTGCCAGCCCTTGCCCCAGGTACTGTGCTCCTAATCCAGCTCTCTGCTAATGATCTGGGAAAAGCAACAGAAGGCAACCCCAATGCTTGAGCCCCTACAATCATGTGGGAGACCTGGATGAAGTTTCTGGCTGCTGGCTTCCGACTGGTCCAGTCTTGATTGCTGCAGACATCTGGGGAGTGAACCAGTGGATGGAGGATCTCTCTGTCTCTGTCTCTGTCTCTGTCTCTCTCTCTGTGTGAATATGTTTCTCTGTCTCTTTCTGTAACTCTGACTTTCTTTTCCTTTTTTTTTTTTTGACAGGCAGAGTGGACAGTGAGAGAGACAGAGAGAAAGGTCTTCCTTTGCCGTTGGTTCACCCTCCAATGGCCGCTGCGGCTGGCGTGCTGCTGCCGGCGCAGTGCGCTGATCCAAAGGCAGGAGCCAGGTGCTTCTCCTGGTCTCCCATGGGGTTCAGGGCCCAAGCACTGGGGCCATCCTCCACTACACTCCCAGGCCACAACAGAGAGCTGGACTGGAAGAGGGGCAACTGGGACAGAATCCGGCACCCCGACCGGGACTAGAACCCCATGTGCCGGTGCTGCAGGCAGAGGATTAGCCCACTGAGCCATGGCGCCGGTCTTCTGACTTTCAAATAAATAAATAAATCTTTTTAATTTTTTAATTTTTTTTTAATTTTTATTTTTGACAGGCAGAGTGGACAGTGAGAGAGAGAGAGACAGAGAGAAAGGTCTTCCTTTGCTGTTGGTTCACCCTCCAATGGCCGCTGCGGCTGGCGCACTGCGGCCGGCGCACCCCGCTCATCCGATTGCAGGAGCCAGGTGCTAGGTGCTTTTCCTGGTCTCCCATGGGATGCAGGGCCCAAGCACTTGGGCCATCCTCCACTGCACTCCTGGGCCACAGCAGAGAGCCGGCCTGGAAGAGGGGAAACCAGGACAGAATCCGGCGCCCCAACCGGGACTAGAACCCAGTGTGCCGGCGCCGCAAGGCGGAGGATTAGCCTGTTGAGCCACGGCTCCGGCCAATAAATAAATCTTAAAAAATTCATCAAACATGGTAACATGACATGGCAATAGCAATAATGTCTCAAGAAGAAATCATTTGGAATACATTCAATTTTATGATAGCTGAACATATATGTAAGTATATATAAGAAGGTTCTATGACTACCAATCATTTTTTGTGGATGAAGATAAAGAATTTGAGATTTGCTTTAAAAGTGATAGTGCAGCAAAACCCAATTCGGTAAACTTTTTCTAAGAATTATAGATTGCTGCCACAAGGAACTTAGGGTTGTTAATTTTTATTTACTTATTTTCTTTTTATCTAAAATAAATCCAAGGAGATATGTTCTATCCAGCATTTCGGTTCCTAAAAGCCCACAACAACTTTAGTTCTGCAGAAGCCAGGAGCCTGGGACTCAATCTGAGTTTCCTGTGTTGGTGGCAGGCATCCGAGGACTTAAGCCATCATCTGGTGCCCCCCAGAGTGCACACAAGCAGGAAGTTGGAAAGAAGCAAAAGATCCTATTCTTGACCCAGGCACTTCAATATGGGAGTCCCAAGCAGTGACTTAACTATTCTTAGTGCTGTTATTGTATGTGTTACCATACTAGACATGCGGACACATGGAGAAAGGGAGAGATTTTTTGTCTGATAGTTGTTTCATTTTGCATTTGACAACAGCCTTATTAACAATGGATTAGATTGTGATGTATTTATTTCCTTTTTTAAAAATAAAACTTATGGCATTTGATTAAGAGATTTTTAGAATGAAGAATCAGCAAAGAAAAATGTTCTGACACTGCCATTGACAATGGGACAGATACAGTGTCAGGTTTAATTTAATCTTCAAGAATCTAAAATAATTATACCTACCCTTCACTCTTTGTACATTCACAAAGCAGTTATACGACCAGTTATTGGCAGGATTTCCCTTTTTGAATTTTTTAAAAAAATATTTAAATTATACAATTTTCATGTATTTCATGTATGCACATTTAGAAACATAGTGATACTTCCCACCCTAGGTTTTTTCTTGAGGACCAAGATTTTTTAACATTTTTTATTTATATAAGATCAACACATATTTATGTATTTCCTATACATAGAGAGAGACAGATAGATTTAAGAGCATAATGATACTTCCTAGTTTACCCTTCTTTCAACCCATATTACCATCCTCCCTTTTCCTTCCTTTCTTATTTTTCAGTTTAATTTTTACAACGAGATACTTGCAGTTTAATTTATAATCACAAGCTTAACCTTCCATTAGATAAAAATTCAACAAGCAGTAAGTAGAAAAGCCACTGTTCTTCAAGAGTATAGACCAAGGCTTTATTCTTACACCTTTAAGTTTTGACTCAATGAGTGGACTATGAAAAGTTGGTAAAAGAAGATGTCTGTGACTAAATGGAGAATTATCTAGCAGTCAGGAGAGAGGGTCAGGGAGAAGGAAAGAGATTCTTTGCCCTTTATTTCTTTGCTCTTCTCCAGTTCTTGCTAATATACCCACGGAGCATAGAAAAGAAAAAAAATTATTAAGAAAAACAAACACAAAATAATTTTAACATAACTATGATTATGTAAGTCCTAAAGATGATAAAATGATTTGAAGAACTTTAATTGGTGATTTTCAGTTCTTGCAATTCTCATTATCTCATTTGACTTCTGAGTCTAATCTCAGTGTAAAATTCAATGAGAAAAGCCAGTGCCTGATAAAATGAGAGGCATTGGACTACATCCGTTTCAGAGTTTGATTTAGAGTTTGTCAAATTCCCCATGCTGTGCTTGGAAATACCCTCTTCATTCTACAACCGTGCGTCATGCTATGGGGAGGATATGGTGAGGATTAACTAGATTTTAGGTATGTGTGTAGACAACTTCTAGAATATTACCTGACATTAAAGTGTAGATCTGTGAAGCTGTTGGTCTATCAATTAGACCTCCTGAGATCACTGAGTCAATGCCTGCCCAGGGCACTGGGGAACCCTGTCTTCTCATCACTCTGCCTCATCCGCCTTCTTGTCTCTGAGTACTACTGTGGATTTTTTTTTTTTTTGGTTTGTTCTGTGCTTCTGAACACATAACCTGTGATTCTGCAAATGGCCACAAAACAGTCCTATACTCTTCTCTCATGAAAACCCTCCTTAGGATTTTTGCATAGAGTCTCTGGAGGGTAATTTCGTGCATTTCAGAGAAGGGGGAGGGCTTTCTTGCTCAGTCTCTCCCAAAGATGCTTCAAGTGTGATAAGAATATTTGATTTTTCAGAAAGCCTGAAAAGTGAAATTTAAAAATTAGATGAAAATATTTATATTTTAAGCATTATGCTACCAGGTCTTCATCTTATTTTGAGGGAACCAGGTCAGCAACAAATTAACACTTTTTTAAAGTATTGATGTTCAGTAATATCAGTCTAGGTGCTGTTGGGAAACTACTGAAGATGGATCTACAAATTATATAATGCATCAGTGGTCCTGGAAGGTTAGAATGCCCTTGAAGCTGCTGGTAATTGGAGACAAACTCCATACAGATTAATAGTTCACATTACACCTGTCATGAATTTAACCATCTGTATGATGGTTCAGAAGCTTATCTGATATGACTCTTATGCCATTCACCTCATGAAATACACAGTGATGGTAAATGACAGTCTCGTTTGCATTGCTTAAGTCACTTCTGTTTTTGCTAATATTTTAAAATTTGAAACTATTATTATTGAAAAGAAATAATGAAAGTATAAAAACAACAAAATCAACTTATGTTTCCTATGTTGCAGACTATTACAAGGCTAGTTTAGATGAACAAAATATTGAACACGTAAAACATTGCTTATTATAATACATTCATTAACGTAATATGGGTTAAATTTAAGAAATTGTCGTAATTCTAACATAGGCACACCTATAAAAGTGCAACACATTTGAAAGAAAAGTAGTAAGAAAAAAACCTAGGAGAAATTTAGTTTTTGATGTTAGTGCCATGGTAAAATTTTGAAATTTTTAAAAAGTCTGCAATATTTCAAATATCAGCTGAATCACAAATATTGTGAGTAGCACAAAAATATCTGTATCATCTTCTTTATAATTGTTTCAGCACCCATAGGTATTTAAGTTTATCCTAAACCTATCTCTCTGTTGACTCATTATTATACAGGGTTTTACATGTTTACAACTTTAGTTTTAATATATCATTTGCTTTGATCTTTTCTGAGATAATGTGCTTCATATCATAAAATAACTCTGATCAGGGATCAGTGCTTGTACCAGCAGTTGAGACCTCTGCATCCCAAATGGTAGAACCTGAGTTCGATTTCTCACTCTGGCTGTTAACTCCAGCTTCCTGTTGATGCAGATCCTGGGCGGCAGCTCGGATGGGTTAAGTCACTGGCTTTCTGCCTTCAGTTTCAGCTGACCCATTCCTGGCCAAGGTGGACATTCGATTTGTGGAGTGAACCAGTACACTGAAGTGTATCTCTCTCTCTCTCTCTCTCTCTCTCTCTCTTTCTGTGTGTGTGTGTGTGTGTGTGCACGTGTGCCTTGATTAAATTAATAATTAACAAAGAAAACATCCATTCACTTAAGGATGCATTGATTAACTTTTCCTTTATGAATTTCATCTCCAATTAAATAAATCATAATAATTATCAATATGCTCTGGAGCTTGGCTTCCTAGAACTGTTGAAATTCTCAAAAGACAGGAAATACTTTGATTCATAGACATGACTGACATCATTCAAAACCTGAAAGAAAGAACTGAGACCAGAAAAAAAAATGTGGCCATGTCAGTGAACAATGAGTAGCTTCATTTGGTCAGGATATTGTCCACTCACCAAGACTGCCAGCGGCTGTATACTTTCTTCTTATCTTGCAGTACTTGGACAGTTTGATCATAGTTCACATAATTCTATTTCCTCCATAGCTACTCTGACTGATGGGAGCTACACTTTCTGTCCATTTCATTTAAAAAGCTTCTTGATCTTTATAGATGACTTATCAACATGTACTGTTGACTTATGATTAAAGTAATGAGCCCATGGTAGAATGTGACAATTCATCTTAAAAATAATCTTCTAAATTTTTCCTGTATATCATATTTCTGTGTGGTTTTATTACACTAGATTACCATGTCTGGATAGAGGGACTATCATCTTCTATGATGGATGGCTCTATTCCTAATTTAATCTAATTTTCTCATTTGTTAGAAGTTCTACAAAAATCTCTTGACATACAGCAACAGAAATATTCTGTCTGGGGTATTCAGCATTTTCTGAGCCGCTGAACTAACCAACAAGGGAAATCAATGAGAACAGATAATGAGAGTTGCATTTTTACCAAGAGTGAAGTCAGAATTTGTAGGAAGTTTTCTCTAGAAACTAGAACTGGATTTCACTTTTTTAACTTTGACAGTTAAGACAGGTGAAATGGAGCTAACAAGTCATTCTCAAGTAAAAAAAAAGAACAAAAACACATGGTTTACTGTTTCAATGTCTTTTACCACAAGGTGAGCAGGAGTTACTGGAGAAGAGTGAATTAGTGACCCATGGTATAACAGGCCTTGGCACCAAAAGAGAAAGACCTAGGAAACTGAAACTCCAATATAAAAGCAACTAGCCAATCAATTTTTAAAGACAATAGCATTAATATAGAGTATAAAATGAGTGAATTTTAAGGTTAACTAGTGACTCCAGTCCCTGGTGGACAATTCAATTCCCCAGAGGCTCTCACCAGGTGTGCTGGTAAGTAGGAGAGGATATTAAGGAGATGCTGCATGGGAAGCTTAGCCAAGTTATGTGGCTTTAGCACTTCCTCATTTCAGTCTTGAATTACAAAGGTAGAGTTTTGTTTTTGTGTTCTATTTTTTTTTTTACTTTTTTTCTTTGGAAAATCAAATTTGGGCCATCTCAATGAGAGAGGGACAAAGTGAGATCTACAAACCCTATACAGATAGTTCAATCAGCAGAGAATGTGGGCTGAATTTCACATTAATATTGAAAACAGTCAGATCATAGGAAATGTGGATTATCAGGTAACTTGGCCTCTGACCTCTTCCATGCCCATGCTTGACCTCTTCCATGCCCATGCTTGCTTCCACTGTTGTTGTATAGAAAGGGATTTGTACTCCAATCAAATTGCTTTTTGAAGTTACAAAATTTTATTTATGAAACTTAAATATCAAGCATACATGCACACTTTCATGAAGGTACCTCAAAAAGTTTATGGAAAATGCAGTCAAATGAAAAGAAAGCACATTTTGTGCAAAAAATATTTTTGAGATCATATATACATATCTTCAAAAATGGTATTGGAAATGTGTGTTATTAAAAATATGCATGTATTTCAAATAATTTTGCACTACAGTTTGTTTTTAACTAAATTTTTACACAACATTTTTGATGTACTTATATATACACATGCATGCATATGTGTGTGTGTTAGTGTTGTTGGGTATCTTAATCCATCTTTTCATTTTTAAAGATTTTTTAAAGATGTATGAATAGCACTGCACTGCTTGTCACTAGCATGTTTGAAGGTTGCTCTTCAGATAAGAGTGAAAAAGGCAAGGGATAATTTTGTGAGGTAATATACCCAAGTAACAACAGATGAGGCTAAACTATCCTGTTTTCTTACCTTCCTCGTGTTGATTTCACTAGGCATTTCTTCATATTTCGTAAGTGTTCTGCCCATGAAGAAATCACCAGACCAATTAGGAGCTCTAATAGAGACCAAATTAGAATGAAAATCTTTTGGTGCCTTATGTTGGCCAGGGTCCTGGACCCAGAAACAAGAATGGTTGTGATAGTCAAGTGGAATAAAATAAGAAATTGCTATATAATGTTCTGTGATACTGTATATTGTAAATTTATTTAGCCACCACCTTTTGATTCATTGTTGCTCATTTGCTACCACAATTAAAGCTACAATAAATATCTATGTAATTGGCCCTTAAAAAAAAAAAAAGATTTATTTATTTAAAAGGCAGTTACAGAGAGAGAAAGAGAGAGAAAGAGAGAGAGAGAGAGAGAGAGAGAGAGAGAGAGAGAGAGACCAAACTTCCATCCACAGTTCACTCTCCAGATGGCCACAACAGCTGGGGCTAGGCCCAGCTGAAGCCAAGAGACAGGAGATTTCCAGATCTGCCATGTGGGTTCAGGGACCCACATACTTGGACCATGTACTGCTGCTTTACCAGGTGCATTAGCAGGGTTCTGGATCAGAAGTGGAGCAGCTGGACTTGAACCCATGCCCATATAGGATACCAACATCACAGGTGGTGGTGCTACCCCCTACTCCACAGCACTGGCCTCAATCCATCTCTTCTTACCTAGTTGAACTGGGAAGCATTTATTGAGTATTTAGCAGTTAAGAAGAACTAAGCACTGTTCTAATTTGCATTAATGATACCATTCATTAACAGTGAATTATTAGTCATGCCAACTATCTGTGATAGATGATATTATAATCCCTATTTAACACATAATAAAACTGAAATGCAGAGTTGTGGATTAATTTGCTGGACCTAAGAGTCAGTGAGGGCTGCCTTTAGTGTCAAACCCAGAGCCCTTGTTCGTTACCATTCAGGAGTACTGACCCCTTTGGGCTCCAGCTATTTCAGTTTTAAACTGGAGAAAATGTTTCTTCACAGATTGGTTGGGAAAGTCAAATCTCTCAAATCTTTAGACTCACACTAAAAAGGCATTCCTTGCAGACAGATGACCAATTATGGGTGCTTTCCTCCATGCAGGGGCCAGCCCAGGGAGAGAGCTCAGAGTTCTGAGCAGAGTGAGGGCTGCTTCAGTCTCCATTTGCGCATTCCCTGGCAAACTCATCTTGGTGCCCAAAGGCCAGCACTCCTGTGGTGGCCTTGAACAGGTAGTTTCTCTCATCAATAGTTCCTAGTTTCTCAGAAGCTAAACTAAGATTTACTTCATATGGCACAGAAATGTCTTCACCAGGTGGCCCCTGCCTGGTTCCCTCTCATACCAGTGGTCCTTCTGTCCTTCCTCGATTACCCTGCATGCATTTCTTCAGTCTTTGGGAAGGACTGCCCTCTGTGTAAGAAAACTTACCCAACCTGGTTTTTCTCAGTAGACTGTCTTATTCTTCTTTAACCTCCCAGTGCTGCTCCAACCAGCTTCTCTCATTTTTTTCCAACTCCCTTTTTCTAGTCTTTATTATTATAAAACTCACATACTGCTCTGTACTTGTTATTCTATTTCTTGTTTTCGACTCTGAGTTGTTGGCGGCAAGATGTTCTTTTTCGTTTTTTTTTTTCCCCATATCCTCACTAGAGTCGTGGGCTTCCATATCCTACAGTAGAGCTTTAGGTGCTTAATAAATGGTTATTCGGTTGACTTATTTAAAATTCTGGAGTTGACAGTAATAATACCTAATTCCTTCTCAAATGAATGCACTAGATAGAAAATGGAAAAAAGGAACCATAAATGTAAGAGGATAAATACTATTGGATTTTGCCTACTCTGTTTCGTTTGGTATGGTGACATATTTGGTTCTGTGCTACTTTGATGAGAATATTTCAATTTGTTCTAACCACATTACTTCACTCTACTTATCTGTATAAGGTTATTTCCTCAGTAATTGGGACTTTAAGCAATTGAAATAATTTAAGTTTCTGTCATTTACAGGCTGCTTAGACTCGATTCACAATAGGAGCAGCCCCATACAATGCAACAGGATGATAGAATTGAATTGGTACTTTCAATTCTGATTTGATTTGATTGCCCAGAGTTGGAAAAGAAAGGCAATTATAGGACCAAAAAGACTATATCATGACAATGACACTTAATATCTTGTCCAAAGACTGGATTTTCTTTGCATGTTATCTACATCTTTTTTTTCATGGAATAGGATGGATAAAAATCCTGCAGAGTAAAATTATCTTAGGCAAATGTAATATTTCCTCTCTTAGTTCATTAAAGTTATATCTGGAACTTACTAAATACTTCCTTGTATTTACAACCTAGTTTTATTCATATATTTTTTCTTCTAATACAATGCACATTACATGTCAAGAAAGGACATACTTACTATTTATTTTCATTGGTCATTCACACCAATATAACATTTGCTTCTTAAAGAAACTTGCTGTCCTGGCCAGCACCGCGGCTCACTAGGCTAATCCTCCGCCTGAGGCACGCCAGCACACTGGGTTCTAGTCCCGGTTGGGGCACCAGATTCTGTCCCAGTTGCTCCTCTTCCAGTCCAGCTCTCTGCTGTGGCCCGGGAGTGCAGTGGAAGATGGCCCAAGTGCTTGGGCCCTGCACCCGCATGAGAGACCAGGAGGAACCAGCTGGCTCCTGGCTTCGGATCAGCACAGCGCACTGGCTGCAGTGCGCTGGCTGTAGCAGCCACCTGGGGGGTGAACCAATAGAAAAAGAAGACCTTTCTCTCTGTCTCTCTCTCTCTCACTGTCTAACTCTGCCTGTCCAAAAAAAAAAAAAAAGAAAAGAAAAGAAACTTGCTGATGCAATGGTCAATTCATGTGTGTTACTTGGTTAGCAAAACTTTCTAGAGCCAGTATTCCTAATGTCCTAAACGTGGTCTGAGCATTTAAAAGTTGGCATCAGCTGTTTTGATTCATCATCGTCTTCAATTGTGAGAATTGTTTCATGCTCTAGTGGCTCATTCAAGACTTCAAAGATTGTGATTTGAAAATTCTGCCCTTTATTCTATCATGCTCCTATTAAGAGGATTCCTTAATCTTGGAAGATGTTTCCAACCTGATTAGCATTTGACAATGTGTGTGTTCAAGGAAAGAATTCCTGATGATAACAAGAGTGGAAAACAAGACTATCCTTTTAAGGAAAAGTCAGCCAAAATAATTCTCTTCCTAGAAAACCTGAATATGGATTTTCTAGTAAATAGTTTAGAGATTGTAATTAAAGATCATTCTCCAAGTTGTTACGGATTCACTCTAGTTATTTATACCACTTACTTGGTCTTTGGTTTATTGTTTCATTTAATATTCTAGACTCAAAGACAAGTTTACTAATTTAGCTGTTATTTTCCATAAATTTGTTCAGTATTAGAGTCTTCCTAATGGCATAGTTGAAATTTTATTTATATGTATATATTCATACACATACTATGTTCATTCTGAAGGTAAGATTGAGTGGTTTTGAATTTTTTTCAAGCATCATTTTAATTACAGAAAACATCCAGTTATAAAAAACTATTGTGGTTGATACTTCATCTCAGTTAATTTTTATGACACAGTAGTGACCAAACAAAAAAAATTGGTATGACCAAAAACCAAGTTTTAAAAATACATTCATTCACAGTTTAAAACTCAAGACTCTAGGAAAAAAAATCAGGAACATCCACTTAATGTCAATTTATCCCACTGCATGTGAACATTGTGTCAAAATTACTAAATTAATATATCCCAGTTTATATATAATAATTAATTATACCCATTTAATTAAATGGTAATTAATCAATCATGTGTTAATTTTACATTGGCTATTGGCTATTATTTCCTTCGAAATGTATTTTAGTTGTTATCCTTGGGTTTATAGTATATAATTTTTAAATAATTGCTGTCTAAATTCAAGCAATATTATACAGTATCACATGTATATTAAAATCTCTTAAAATTACCAATTTCTGTCTTTCATTCATTGTGCCACCTTGAGATATATTTCAGCTTTACATATTCTGTGAAAGAAAAAAAAAATACTTTGATACAAACTATGCTTTAAAGAGCAGTTATCATTAGAATAATAAATATGACACAATGTACATTATGTTTATTTCATTTAGTTCTCTATCTTATTGAATGTGTCAAATTTTCTGATGAATTCCTTTAGAATTCTCACTAACTTTCCTTAGAGACAAGATTTCCTTTGAATGAATTCCCTCAGTTTCTGTCTATAAAAATTCTGATTATTCTCTCATATTTGAAGCAAAGAAACATATTTTAGTTTATTTTTAGTGTATGTAAAGAATCCTATGTTGAGAGTTTTGCTTTAATTTTGTCACTTAAAAATTTTACTCCCTATACTTCTTGCTTGTGTGGGGATGACAAGACACTTCACATTCTTATATTTATATTTCACATATAATATATCTAGCTATTTTTAACATAACAATATTATATATAAGTATATATATATATATATATATATATATATATATTCCCAAGAGATATTGTTTTACTTGAAAGCAAGGATATTGCATTTATTTCACTTGAGTTCATGACAAGGATCATAAAGTGAGGAAATAAGAGCATATTATTATCTAGAGTGTGTACCTCAGTGAAGACAACATTTTTATATACCAAATATTATGTATATAATATTATGTATATACCAAATACTATGGCATTCATTTGTTTTTAGTATCCTCATTGTATACTTTAACTTCCTCATATGAGAGGAAACATGTGATATTTGTTTGTTGTGTCTGGCTTATTTCATTTAGCATCTCTTTTTACAAAAATTTATTTATTTATTTGAAAGTCAGAGTTACACAGAAAGGAGAGGCAGAGAGAGAGAGAGAACCATTTGCTGGTTCACTTCCCAGCTGGTCACAATGGTCAGAGCTACACTGATCTGAAGCCAGGAGCCACGAGTTCCTCCAGCCCTCCCATACTGGTGCAGGGACCCAAGGACCTGAGCCATCCTATACTTCTTCCCCAGTGCAAGGTCTTACTCCACCCGTACAAGGATGGACTGGGTCTGAGGAAAGGTAAGTGTGCCACTCACCCATTCCCCAGCTTCCCAATCCCAGAGACAATCAGACGCAGCAGGGAGCCAAGTCTAGCAAGGACTTGTTTATTTCGTGCATAACAGAACCTTTTAGAGCACAAAACTGCAGAGTCATTGGGGCAGGGCTAAGGACCAACCAATCATTTAAAAGGTCATTTTACCGGACGATTTCTATAGGACTGGCCATATGTCTATACACTTGATATCAGTTGTTGCCACGTCCCCTGATGTTGCATAGTCAATTAGCTTTAGTGGTAAACAGCTTTGGATCCCGCCCACCTTAGTTCCTTTTGGCACCATCTTTTAATTGCTTCATGTAACTAATTTTCCCACACCCCAGGCCATAGCAGAGAGCTGGATCAGAAGTGGAGCAGCCGAACTTGAACTGGTGCCCATATGAAATGCTGGCACTGCAGGTAGCGGCTCCTGAATGATCAGTGGGTCATGGAAGAACACAAAAGAGAAAAACAACTTTCTAGAAGCAAATGAAGATAACAACAGAACATATCAAAACTTACGGGATACAGAAAAAGCAGTGTTAAGAAGAAAGTTTATAACAATTGATGCCTAAATCAAGAAATTGGAAAGGCAACAAATAATTGATCTAAAAATGCATCTCAAGGATCCAGAAAAACTATAGCAAACCAAACTCAAAACTAGTAAATGAAGAGGAATAATTAAAATTAGAGAAGAAATCAACAGAATTGAATAAAAAAATTACAAAAGATTAGCAAAACAAAGAGCCGGTTTTTTGAAAAAATAAACCAAATTGACACACCATTGGCTTAACTAACTAAAAGAAGGAGAAGAAGACCCAAATCAATAAAATCAGAATGAAAAAGTGAATTTAAAACAGACACCACAGAAATAAAATGAGTCATCAGATATTATTACAAATAGTTGTATGCCAGCAAACTGGGAAATCTATCAGATATGGATAGATTCCTAGACACATACAACTTACCTAAATTGAACCATGAAGACCTAGAAAACCTAAGCAGACCCATAGCGAGTCAGAAATTGAATCAGTAATAAAGGCTTTCCCAACAAAGTAAAGCCCAGGACTGGATGAAACCTTTCAAAACAATTGAAAGAGAGAGAATCCTCCCAAATTCTTTCTATGAAGCCAGCATCACTTTAATTCTTAAAGCTGAAAAAGATGCAGGAAAGAAAGAAAATTACAGACCAATTTCCCTGAAGAACATAGATGAAAAAATCCTCAATAAAATTCTGACCAATAGAATTCAACAACACATCAGAAAGATCATCCAGGGGCTGACGCCATGGCTCACTTGGTTAATCCTTCGCCTTGCATTGCAGGCATCCCATATGGGTGCCAGGTTCTAGTCCCACATTTTCTTCTTCCAGCCCAGCTCTCTGCTGTGGCCTGGGAAATCAGTGAAAGCCCAATTGCTTGGGCCCTACACCTGCATGGGAGACCAGGAAGAAGTGCCTGGCTCCTGGCTTTGGATTGGCGCAGTGCTGGCCATATTGGCCATCCGGAGAGTGAACCAATGGAAGGAGGACTTTTATCTCTGTCTTTCTCTCTCTCTCACTGTCTATAACTCTACCTGTCAAATTAAAAAAATAAAAAAAGAAAGATCATCCTCCTAGACCAAGTGGGATTTATCCCTGGTATGCAGGGACGGTTCAGTGTTCACAAATCAGTCAATGTGCTACACCACATTAACAAACTGTGGAAGAAAACCATTCTATAATCTCAATAGATGCAGAGAAAGCACTTGATAAAATACAACGGCCTTTCATGATGAAACTCTAAGCAAATTGGGTGTAGAAGGAATATTACTCAACAAAATCAAGGCAATTTATGAAATATGGCAAACGGCATGTTGAATGGAGAAAAGTTGGAAGCATTCCAACTGAGATCTGGTACCAGATAAGGATGCCCACTCTCACAATTGCTATTCAATATAGTACTGGAAGTTTAAGCCAGAGCCATTAGGCAAGAAAAAGAAATTAAGGGGATACAAATTTGGGAAGGAATAAGTCAAATTATCCCTCTTTGCAGATGATATGGTTCTTTATTTAGGGAATCCAAAGAACTCTACTAAGAGACTATTGGAACTCATAGATTAATTTGGCAAAGTAGCAATATATAAAATCAATGCACAAAAATCAACAGCCTTTGTATACACAGACATGCCATGGCTGAGAAAGAACTTCTAAGATCAATCACATTCACAATAACTACAAAAACAATCAAATACCTTGCAATAAACTTAACCAAGGATGTCAAAGGTCTCTATGATGAGAATTACAAAACCTAAAAGAAAAAAAATAAAGAGTGTTGCAGTTGATTTCTCAACAATGTTGAAGTGGATTCGTTTCTGAGAGGAGGAGCGTGGTGGGGGCAAGAGGCGCGGAGTCACCACACAGACCCCGGGAGTCGGGTGAGAGCAGGCTCGAGGCGAGCAGCCCGCAGACTATATGCTCATGGATTAGAAGAATCAATATCATCAAAATGTCCATTCTTCCAAAAGCAATTTATAGATTCAATGTGATACCAATCAAAATAACAAGAGACATCCTTCTCAGATCTGGAAACAATGATTCTGAAATTCATATGTAGGCACAGGAGACCTCTAAAGCTAAAGCAATACTGTACAACCAAAACAAAACCGGAGGCATCACACTACCAGATTTCAAGACATATACAAGGCAGTTATAATCAAAACAGCATGGTACTGGTACAGAAACAGATGTTATAGACCAATGGAATAGGCTAGAAACACCAGAAATCAATTCAAACATACACAGTCAATATATATTTGATCAGGGATCTAAAACCAATTCCTAGACCAAGGACAGTGTTTTAAACAAATGGTGCTGGAAAAACTGGATTTCCACATGCAGAAATATGAAGCAAGACCCCTACCTTACACCTTACACAAAAATCCACTCAACATGGATTACAGATCTAAACCTATGACCTGACACCATCAAATTATTAGAGAACATCAGGGTCACTAGCCATCAGGGAAATGCAAATCAAAATCACAATGAGGTTTCATTTTACCACGGTTGGAATCCCTTTCATACAGAGATCAACTAATAACAGATGTTGGCAAGGATGTGGGGAAAAATGCACACTAATCCACTGTTTTTGGGAATGAAAACTGGTAAAGCCACTATGGAAGACAGTTTGCAGTTACCTCAGAAACCTGAATATAGCCCTACCACATGACCCAGCCATCCCACTCCTTAGAATTTACAAAAAATGAAATTAAATTGGCAAATTAAGAGCTGTCTGCACCTCAGTGTTTTTTGTGGCTCAATTCACAATAGCTAAGACCTGGAATCAAACTAAATGCCCATCAATGGAAGACTGGATAAAGAAATTATGAAATATGTATTCTATAGAATACTACACAGCAATAAAAAAATGAAATCGGTCTTTTGCAGCAAAATGGAGGAAACTGGAAAACATCATGCTGAGTGAAATAAGCCAGTCCCAAAGGGACAAATATAATATGTAATCCCTGATTGGTGACAACTAACTGGTCACCTAAAAGGAAACCTGTCAAAGTGAAATGGACACTATGAGCTAAACAATGACTTGATCAGCCCTTGTCCTGACTGTTGAGGAACAGCTTAGTATTTTATTCTTTTTAGTATTTTGTAGCTCTACTTAATACCATTGGTTGAACTCTTTAATTAACACACAATTATTCTTAAGTGTTTAAATTTAACTAAAAACTAATCCCTGTTAAATATAAGAGTGGGAATAAGAGAAGTAGGAGATGTAAAATATGGTACATGCTCACACAGACTTACCCCTAATGGTAGGGTTAGAAACATGCCAAGGGATTCTAAATCAATCCCACCAAGATGGCATGTACCAATGCCATCTTACAAGTCAAAGTGATCAGTTTCAGTTTATAATTGATCATAATGATAGGAATAAGTGTCAAAGGGATCACATAATCAAGACTAGTGTCTGCTAATAACTGATAAAATTAAAAAGGAGAGAACAATCCAACATGGGAAGCGGGATACACAGCAGACTCATAGAATGGCAGATGTCCTAAACAGCACACTGGCCTCAGAATCAGCCCTTAAGGCATTTGGATCTGGCTAAAAAGCCCATGAGAGTTTCTCAAGCATGGAAAGCCAAGACACTGTGGCAAAAAAAATGACCTAAATGAAAGATCTGTAAGTTCCCAGCAGAAAGAACAGGCTGGGGTATCTTTCTCTGAAGGGAGGAGAGAACTTCCACTTTGACTATGGCCTTTTGCCTAAATAAGATCAGAGTTTGTGAACTCAAGAGGTTCCATAGCCTTAGAAGCTCATAACAAGAGACTCGGGTGATTACTGATGTCATAAATAGAGTGTGAACTGTTAAGTCGAAAACAGGAGTCACTGTGCCCTTACTCCCCATGTAGGATCTCCGTCCTTAATATGTTGTACCATGCAAATTAATGGTAAAATTAGTACTCAAATAGTACTCTATACTTTGTGTATCTGTGTGGGTGCAAACTATTGAAATCTTTACTTAGTGTATACTAAGTTGATCTTCGGTATATAAAGATAATTGAAAATGAATCTTGATGAAGAACGGGATGAGAGAGGGAGTGGAAGATGGGATGGTTGTAGGTGGGAGGGAGGTTATGAGAGGAAAAGTTGTTGTAATCCAAAAATTGGACTTTCAAAATTTGTATTTATTAAATAAAAGTTTAAAAATAGAGAAAAAAATACATACAACATATAGAGCAACAATAACAAAAAACCCTTTATCCATTTAGATTTGTTCTGTGTATAGTTACAGGGTAGAAGTCTTATTTCAAACTTCTGCATAATCAAATTTTTCTATTACAACGTATTGAAGAGACTACTCTTTCTCCCAGAAATGTTTTATCACATTTACTAAAGACACTTTAGTTGTACATTTGTGAAATTATTTCTCAGGTTTCTGTTCTCTTCCATTGGTCTATATGTCTATTTTTATGACATTAAATACTTTTTGGTTATAATAACCTTATAGTATGTCTTGAAATTTGGTATTGTGATACCTCCACTTTTCATTTTATTTTTCAATCTTTTTTTTGGCTATTTGGAGTCTTTTGTGTTTTTGTATAAAATTTGGGATTTTTTCACTAATTCTATAAAGAAAGTCCTTGGTGTCTGGATAGGAATTGTATTGGATTTTTAAATTTCTTTGGGTAGTATGGCCATTTTGATTATATTAATTCTTTCAATCCCTGAACATGGTAGAGAAGGAGGAGGACTGTGTCTTCTGTTACTGTCAATGGTATTGTTATTATAATTTCTTTCTCAGTAAGACCAGTATTGGTATGTAAGTTCTGTGGACAGTGTTTTGTTTTGTTTTGTTTTTTTCCCATCTGTCCACATTCCAAGTATTCTTTTGTTTTTCATATTCACTAGTGTGAATGCTTACATATATTTGCCATTTTGTTTTTTGGTCTATTTTGATATTTACTGAGTTTGGTGTTCTCTGTGATCCTTTGGTCTTGACTGTGTTATTCATTAATAATTTGTAAAATTTTAAGCCTTCATTTTGTCTTATATTTCTTCTGTGCTGTTCTTATTTTCTCCTCCTTAGGATTCAATTAAAGTATACATTAGATATAGTACAACAGCTCTGGAATTGGTATTTTAATTTCACCATTTTATCTTTATTTTTTCATTAGAAAATGTGTGTTTTTTTAATAAGTTCCCAACCTTTTTATTTTTTTATTTTTTATTTTATTTTTTGACAGGCAGAGAGAGAGACAGAGAGAAAGGTCTTCCTTTTCCATTGGTTCATCCCCCAATGGCCGCTGGGGCCAGCATGCTGCTGCCGGCACATCGTGCTGATCCAAAGCCAGGAGCCAGGTGCTTTCTCCTGGTTTCTCATGAGGGTGCAGGGCCCAAGCACTTGGGCCATCCTCCACTGCCTTCCCTGGCCACAGCAGAGAGCTGGACTGGAAGAGGAGTGACCAGGACAGAATCTGGCACCCCGACCAGGGCTAGAACGTGGTGTACCGGCTCCACAGGCGGAGGATTAGCCTATTGAGCCACGGTGCCAGCCAGGAAATGTGTGTTTACTTATCTTCTTGCTCAGTGATTGTTCTGTTGGCTGAGTTTTGTCTAAACATGAACAAGTAAAATACTCTTCTGGTTTTTGATGTGTTTCTATTTTCACGTTTATTGATTTTCTGTTATGCTTTCCATTTATTTAATGGAATTATCTCTCTGAGCTTGCATGTTGTCTACTTTTTCCATCATGACAGCCTTTAACATATTATTGTAGTAATTTTAAATATTATTCTTTTCCTTGTTCTTCTCTTGTTCTTTTTCTTTTGTTGATTTCAACATCCATCATACCTGAGTCTCATTTAGATGATTGTTTTGAATCTTTAGACTGTATTTTCTCCTCCCTCTTTTGTTACAAATCCTTTCACTGAATGATGAACATGTTATGTAGGGATTTTACCATACATAATAATAACTGGCATTCAGTACACATCTCTTTTTGCTTGGTCTTTTTTGTTAGCTTTCTGTTAAATAGTCGGAAATTGAACTTTAACACTTAATCAGATCTGTATTTTCATTTTAACACTTAATATGATCACTTTAACAATTATAATGACATTTTTACCATTAATTATAATGGGATTTGGAGTCCCGTGACAAGTTTTTATAACTATATCCTTAGAAGTAACTCCATAGGAATGTATGCAGTACTATGCAGCTTTACAGCTCCTCCCCTCCTTCTTATTCCCACTCTTATTTTTTACTATCTATTTTCAATTGACTTTATGCACATGTGATTTAATCTATGTTAAGTAAAGAGTTCTACAAATACTATGAAGTAAAAAAATGAAACAAAACAACAAAAACAATAACAACAAACTGTTCTTCAGCAGTCAAGCAAGGGTAGCTGAATCATTCCTTCTTGAAGTATCAATTTCACTTCTACAGATTTCATCTTAGATGCTCTGATAGTTCTCACAGATCAGGGAGAATATATGGTATTTGTCCCTTTGGGACTTACTTATTTCACTCAGCATGATGTTTTCCAGATTCATCATTTTTTTGCATAAATCCATATATATATATATATATATATATATATATATATATATATTTACTACTTGGTAGTATTCCATAGAGTACATATCCCAAAATTTCATTATCCAGTCTTCCGCTGATGGTCATTTCGATTGATTCCATGTCTTAGCTATTGTGAATTGAGCTGCAATAAACACTGAGGTGCAGACAGCTCTTAATTTGCCAATTTAATTTCCTTTGGGTAAATTCAAGGAGTGGGATGGCTGGATCATATGGTAGGGCTATATTCAGAATTCTGAGGTAACTCCAAACTGTCTTCCATAGTGGCTTTACCAGTTTTCATTCCCAACAACAGTGGATTAGTGTGCCTTTTCCCCCATATCCTTGCCAGGATCTGAAGTTTTTGATTTCTATATGGAAGCTATTCTAACCGTTGTGAACTGAAACTTCATTGTGATTTTGATTTGCGTTTCCCTGATGTCTAGTGATCCTGAACATTTTTCAAGTTTCTGTTGGATGCTTAGATTTCTCTTTTGAAAAATGTCTATTTAGATTTTTGGCCCATCACTTAAGTGGGTTGTTTGTTTTGTAGATTCTGATTATTAATCATTTATCAGTTGCATCATTTGCAAATATTTTCTCTCATTCTGTTGGTTTTTTCACTTCCCCGACTGTTTTTTGCAGTATGGAAACTTCTCAATTTGATGTAATCCCAGTTTTTCATTTAATTTTTTAAAACTTTTATTTAATAAATATAAATTTTGAGAGTACAACTTTTGTATTACAATGGTTTTTCCCCAAAATAAACACCCTGAGAACTGCAAACCATCCCATCTCCTACTCCCTCTCCCATCCCTTTCTTCATTAAGATTCATTTTTAATTATCTTTATATACAGAAGCTCAACTTAGTATATACTAAGTAAAGATTTCAACAGTTTGCACCTATAGACACACAAGTATAAAGTACTGTTTGAATACTAGTTTTACCGTTAATTTGCATAGTGCAACACATTATGGACAGATCCCAGTTGATAATATTGGTTTTGGCTTCTTATGCCTCTGACAGCTTTTCCAGAAGTCTTTGCCTGTGCCTATATCTTGCAGGGTTTCTCCTATGTTCTCTTACAATTTTATGGTGTCAGGTTGTAGGTTTAGATCTGTAATCCATGTTGAGTGGATTTTTGTGTAAAGTTTAAGGTAGGAGTCTTGCTTCATGCTTCTGCATGTGGAAATCCAGTTTTCCCAGCACCATTTGTTAAATAGACTGTCCTTGATCTAGGAATTGGTTTTAGATCCTTCATCAAATACATGTTGGCTGTAGGTGTTCGGATTGATTCCTGGTGTTTCTATTCTGTTCTAGTGTGTTGCCATCTATTTTTGTACCAGTACCAAGCTGTTTTGATTATAACTGCCTTGTAGATTTTTGAAATCTAGTATTGTTGTGTCCCTGCTTTTGATTTCATTGTATAAGATTGCCTTAGTATTTGAGGTCTCCTGAGCCACCAGTGAATTTCAGCATCATTTTTTCCAGATCTGAGAAGAATGTCTCTGTTATTTTGATTGGTATCACATTGAATCTATAAATTGCTTTTGGAAGAATGGACATTTTGATGATATTGATTCTTCCATCCATGTACAGGGAAGATTTTTCTATTTCTTTATGACTTCTTCTATTTCTTTCTTTAATATTTTGTAATTCTCAGAGATCTTTCACACCCTAGGTTAAATTTATTACAAGGTGTTTGATTTATTTTTGTAGCTATTGTGAATGGAATTGATCTTAGAAGCTTAATCTCAGCTGTGCCATTGTCTTTGTATACAAGGCCTTTGATTTTTCTGCATGGACTTTATATCCTGCTGCTTTACCAAATCTTCTATGAGTTCCAACAGTCTCTTAATGGAGTCTTTTGCATCCTCTGTATATAGAATCCTGTAATTTGCAAATAGGGACAGTTTGACTTCCTCATTCTCAGTTTGTTTCCTTTTTATTTATTTTTCTTGCCTAATGAATCTGGCTAAAACTTCCAGGACTATATTGAATAGCATTGGTGAGAGTTGGCATCTTTGTCTGTTACCAGATCTCAGTGGGAATGCTTCCAACTTATCTCCATTCAATATGACACTTGCTATGGATTTGTCATAAACTGCTTTGATTGTGTTGAGGGATGTTCCTTCTATACCCAATTATTTAGAGTTTTCATCACGAAAGGGTGTTGTATTTTGTCAAATGCTTTCTCTGTATCTATTGAGATAATCATATGGTTTTTGTTCTGTAGTTTGTTAATGTGATGCATCACATTGATTGATTTGCAAATGTTGAACCATCCCTGTATACGAGGGATAATTTCTACTTGTTTTGGTTGCATAATCTTTCTGATGTGTTGTTAGATTCGATAGGCTAGAATTTTTTAAGGATTTTTTCATCAACATGGAAATTGGTCTGTAGTTCTCTTTACTTGTTGCATCTTTTTCAGGTTTAGGAATTAAGGTGATTCTGGTTTTATAGAAAGAATTTGGGAGGGTTTCCTCCCTTTCAGTTTTTTTGAATATCCTGAGAAGAATTGGAGTTGAGTTCTTCTTTAAATGTCTGGTAGAATTCAGCAATTAAGCCATTTATTCTTGGGCTTTTCTTTGTTGAGCTGGCTTTTTTTACTGATTCATTTTCTGTCTTGGTTATGGTTCTGTGAAGGTTTTCTATGTCTTCATGCCTCCATTTAGGTATTTTGTTTATTTCCATGAATCTATCCATTTCTTCTAGGTTTGCAAGATTGTTGGCATACAGCTCTTTGTAGTAATTTCTGATGATTCTTTTTATTTCAGTGGTGTCTTTTTACCTTTCCTTTTTCATCTCTAATTTATTAATTTGAGTCTTCTCTCTCTCTTTTTTTTTTTTTTTTTTGGTTAGTGGAGACAATGGTGTGTCAATTTTGTTTATTTTTTCAAAAAAACAGCTCTTCATTTTGCTGTTCTTTTGTATTATTATTTTGGTTTCAATTTTATTGATTTCTTCTCTAATGTTAATTATTTCTTTTCTCTAATTTTTTTGGGGTTTTTTTGCTATTGTTTCCCTAGATCCTGAGATGCATTGATAACTTATTTGAGGTGGAATGAGAAGGCTGTGCCAAGATCGCACTTGTGAGCGAGTGTCAGTTACTCAGGAAATGGCAGCAGAATCTGCTTGGCAAAGGAACCTGCCTAGCAACAGGCAGTGATTGATTTTGGCATCTACTGCCCCACTGACTGAATTGGCTGCCTCAGCTGTATAAGCTGCTGCACTAACTGAAATAAATGAGTCTGTGAGCTGCTTGCCTCTACCCTGCCTTCATCCAATTCTCAGTGTCTGTCATGACTCCGCATCACTTGTCCCAAATGTGCTTCTCTTCTCAAAACAAATCCACAGCAACATCTCATGCCTCGGTTGGCTGAGAGAGAGACAGTGTGACAGACTTGGTGAGGTCCCCCTTGATTTCAACAACTAGGCCCCTCAGTGTTTTGTGTACTGACGGTTCTGTGAGGGTGAGCACAGAACTCCCTCCTACGCTCATTTCCTTGTCCTTGTCCTCAGTCGACATGAAAATGTTTGAGGCACACACTGCCCAGAAGTGTAACACCACTTCTGGGCCCCTCCTTTTACTTTCAGTTCATCCAGAAAATTCACATAAGGGACTGATCATCCCAGAATTCGGAACCAAGTCATCTTCCCTCACTCGAGAGAGCTGATGCTAAGGAGACACTGTGTGGGCATATGGCCTTGACCTAAAGAATCAAGGAAGTCCTCTCTAAGTACAGGACATACATACGAGCTGATACTCCACTGTCTGTTCATCTAATGTAGGGAACCCACTGCATAATGCCAACAGCCACTGAGGTGCTAGGAATTTGTTTTGTTATGGCAGCAGTGCTGTGGGTGTCTTTCCTTTGACTAGAGATGATGTGGTGCACTGCTCTTAAGTGCTCAAACATGGGAAACACGTTTCCCCCTCTCTGAAGCCCACAGAGATAATCAAATATAATGATTCTGTGAGTGATAAGAGCCTGTCACTCCAGGCCACTGCCTCACAGGTAATAGTTGATGACTTGGGGAGAGAGAGCTCCAATAGTGAACATGACATGGGAGCAGACAATGCAGCAATGCCTAGTCATCCACTCCCCATATATCTGTGGGAGGAACTTAGATGACCTTGAGGTTATAACCCATGTGAGGTCATCCCATCTGTACCTAGTGAGGATCCCCGTGTTTGTGGCAGTCCCCAGGCAACCTAGGCTCTCAGGGCAGCCGCTAGACACCATCTAACCTGCATGTTTGCCGTTAATGTTGAATCAGACACAGAATTCAGGTCCTGGATTCCAATGCCTGTAAAAAGGCTTCTGATAACCAAGGGCCAAGGATATGCTTGTGTATTTCCAGAGAATGCGGGACAGCCAATTTTGGTTCCAGCCAGCAAAATCAAGCCTGCAACTGACAGTCAGCCAGAACCAGCTGAAGAAGACTGAGAGTTCGCCTTGTTAGCGGAGACACCTGCTACCGATTGTCAAGCTGCTGACCTATCATCATGCCCTAAGGAATTGCCCACAGTCCCATTTGCTACTGATTTATATGCCACTAGCTCCGCTCAACAACTCAAATGGCCCACAGCCTGTGTGTGGTCACACCGTTCTGATTACCATTTTTCTTCATTTCTACCCCCATCTGAGCAAGTGCTCCCGTGTTCTCTCATTTTGAGGGCTGGTTAGTCAATGATGGGCAAGATCCCCTGGGGGACAACCTAAAACAGGCACAGCCATGTACAGAGTTCACATGGAACAGGGTCAACACAAGTATGGCCAAGGATCATGCCTCCTGTTGCTCAAAAACAAATGAAAAGTGGGAAATCTGATGGAATGAGAAAGCCGTGCCAAGATGGCACTGGTGAGGGAGCATCAGTTACTCAGGAAATGGCGGCAGAACTCACCTGGCAAAGGAGCCTGCCTAGCAACAGGCAGTGATTGGTTATGGCATAAGCTGCCCCTTGGCCAGATTGACTGCCTCGGCTATCTAAGCTGCCGAGAAAATGAGTAAATGAGTCTGTGAGCTGCTTGTCTCTGTCCCGCTTTCACCTACTCCTGGTGTCTGTGTCATGACTCCGTGCCTCTTGCCCCCACAGTACGTCTCCTTTCAGAATGAATCCTCAGCAACACTCATTTATTTGGTTCCTTTCCAATTTCTTGATGTAGGTAGGCACCAATTGCCATAAACTTTCTGCTTAATACTGCTTTTGACATATTCTATAAGTTTTGTTATGTTTTGTTGTCATTTTCTTTTTGTTTCCAGAAATTTTTTGATTTCTCTTTTGAGTTCTTCTATGACCCACTGCTCATTTTGCAGTGTGTTATTCTGTATCCATGTGTTTGCATATGTTCTAGCTACTTCTAGGTTGCTGATTTCCAGTTTCATTTTGTTGAGGTCTGAGAAGGTTCATGGTATGGTTTTGATTTTTTTTTTTTGAATTTGCTGAGACTTGCTTTATGGCCTAGTATGTGGTCAATCCTAGAGAAGTTTCCATGTACTGCTGAGAAGAATGTGTATTCTTCAAGTGTAGAATGAAAAGTTCTGTAGATATCTGTTAGTTCCATTTGGTCTATGGTGTCATTTAACTCTTATGTTTCCTCACTGATTTTCTGTCTGGTTGATCTGTGCATTACTGAAAGTGAAAGAATGCCACCTGCTTTAAGTAACACTCTGGCCTCAGAATCAGCCCTTAAGGCTTCCTGGTCTGGCTGAAAAGCCTATGAGAGCATTTCATGCATCTAAAGCCAAGACACTATGGCAAAAAAAAGTTCTACATGAAGGATCTCTGTGAGTGAGATCCCAGCAGAAAGAAGTGACCCTCAAAGAAGGATGTACTCTTATATAAACTGGGGAGAAAACTTCCACTTTGCTTATGAACTTGTCCAAATAATGACAGAGTTTGTGAATTCAAAAGGCTTCCATAGCCTTGGCAGCTCATGTCAAGAGCTTCGGGCGGTTACTGACATCATACACAAGAATGTTAATTGTGAAATTAACAATAGAAGTCACTGTGTACTATCTCCCCATGCAGGATCTCTGTTGTATTATGAAAGTTAACTGTAAAACTAGTTCCCATTTTTTTCTTGTGTGTGTGTGCAAATTGTTGAAATCTCTTACAGAGTATAAAGTTGGTTTCTGTATATAAAATTAATTGAAAATGAATCTTAATGAGTCTAGGACTGGGAATTGGATAGGGAGAAGGAGGAGGTGTAAAAGTGTGGGTTGGAAGGTGGATATGGTGGGAAAATAATTGCATTCTTAAAGTTTTACTTATGAAATTTGTATTTTTTAAAATATAAATTAAAAAGAAATTGGACTATGTTTGATGGTGTTGCCCATTTGTCTCATCTTGCTTGGCTTTTGATCTTTCCTTTGCTCTGCTCTCTAGATAGTTTTGTCTCTTGCAATTCTTGTATCCCAAAGTTATATTACTTAATGCTTGTCAAGGATGAGGTGTTGGAGAGTGAGACACAGGGGGCATGATCTTCTGAATGGGTTTCAGTTTTAGGCAAGTTCTCTGTAAACTAGATCTGGAGATGTGGACTTCAAAGTATTCCTGACGTTCTTCCTCCTGTAGTGCAAACCCTATCAGGGACTTCTGCCCCTCCCTCACATCTTCAGCTTTTTCTCTTTTGCTCAGTTCTCTCATTTGCAAAGGCTTCTACAATCAGGATTAAGATTTTTTTTTTGTTCTTCATTCTGAAGTTGAATTTATTGCTGTGAGGTCATCAGTTGAAATTGTCAGTATTTAACAAATAGACATTTGTATTTATGCTGTCCAACATAGTTCACTACTTATAAAATGTCTTCTTTAGAAAGAATTCCAAAATCTTATTAGGGTATTTGTGATTTCCCAAAATAATTGGAATATTTTACCTTTCAATATACACATAATATCATACTTATGAAGTTTATTAACTGTTAGGTCTTCTTTACTTGCTAAAAAGCTCAGAGTCAGAGTTGTGTTACATCCTATGTTCACATGTTAGTCACTGTAGATTGCATTCTGTTTTTAAGATTCATTTTAGTTATTTATTGGAAAGTTAGTGATATAGATATACACAGATGATATATATATATGTAATATATATATAATATATAATATATATATATATATATCTCAATCGATCTTCCATCCACTGGTTCACAAGAGCCAGAATGGGGCAAACCAAAGCCAGGATTGAAGAACTCCATCTGTGTCTCCCATATGCATGTCAGTAAACCAGATACCTGGGCCATGATCCTCTGACCTTTGGGTGCATTCACAAGAAGCTGGATTAGAAGCACAGAGTAGCCAGGACTCCAACTGGCATTCTGATATTGGATCTGGTTGTCCCAACACACAACATCTGCCCCTATTTTGCTTTCTTACCATTCTTGCTGCTTTAATTTGTTCCCATCCATGTTTTCACTTGTTATTATTCTGTTTTATTATGCTCCATTGATTCTCAAGTGCAATCTTAAAAAAAATATTTTCAAATATCATTGGATATAAGGAGTTTTAAGGATATTTTATATAACAAAAAAGAAAGAAGGAAGAAAATAATAGAAATGGAAGCATAAGAAAGCAGTATGTAATTGTGTTTTAGGAAATTGATATAAATTATTTGACTCAAAAGAAAGTCATTATGAAGTACAATAGAGATCTTAAAATTCTAAAATATATAAAAGGAAAGAAAAACAATAAAAATATATTTTTATTGTTGACTTAAATTTAAAAAATAATATTGTTAAGTACTTTAGTTAATATAACACTAGTTAAGTTTCTGTCATCGGCACAGTTGTAAAGCATGAGGTTGTCATACTCAATAACCATGGAGATCAGAACTAATGGAATACCAATGTCAACAGAAAATAGGATTGGGAATTTGTTGGGAACAGACTGGCTGTCAGATGACCTTTTTTCTTATTCTTTACCTATCAGTAGTAGCATGACCAAGGTTGAGTCACTTAATCTTTCTGAGCTGTGTTTTCTCCTTCAATGAAATGAAGGATTTAGTTTGATTATCTTTAAGGTTTGAAAAATCTATAGCTATGACTTTAAATGTAGGCTAGGGGAGGCAGTATTATCCACTGAATGTCAAGCTGAGGATTTTAGATTTGATCCTCTAGTAAATGGAAAGTCATTGATGGTGTCTGAGCAGAAAGTTATTTCAAGTATTCAATGATGGTGTTAGCTTGGAAGGAGAATGGTAAGAGTATGAGTAAACTGTTGCAGAGTGTGGAGAGATGTCCGTGATTGGATGAGTAATAACCTGCTCATACAAAAGACAGGTAAGTGAACACCAGTGGATGACACTAATCTGTGATTTCACTATAGCAAACAGAAGAAGAGTTATGGCAAGTAACAATTCGAGACAGGTCTAGGAATAAACAGAGCTTCATGTTTCCAAGGACTTCAAGAATGTGTTTCAATTCACCCTTGGCACACTGTCCTTGCCTATGTTTCCCAAATATTTATATAACTAAATATTAGAAATATTTAATTATAGCATTCAGTTAATGTGAACAAGCACCTAATTGTGGCATCTTATAGTGGTCTGACTGTGAGCTTTTCTGCTTTTCAGTGTTACTGAGATAGCACATGGGAAAGGTGGTGTTTGGGATGCGTAGTCAAGACTGTTTTATAAACCATCTCTCTCAATTGTATCAATCTTTCTGTAATAATGTCATGTATTCCAAATTGTACTGTCTATTCATAACTATTCCTGACCATGTATGACATATCCCAGGCTTATGCATGTAGGAACCATAGACCCTGGATTACAGGAGATAAACCTGAATTATATCTGTTATTAGCTAACATCCATTTTTACTTTCAAAAGAGTTCAGGTTTTTATGATTAATAATATAGGCACTCTATAACTGAACAACTACAGAACTGATTACAGCTGTCAATATTTCTTTTTCACAGATTTATGGCATTCCAATATATATACTCTGTGCTGCAGAGTTGCTCATTCATATTTGTGAAAATAATCTTCAGAATACTCTAAGCTCTATTTTTATTTTTGCTTGATTATTTACATTTATTTACATATTTATAAGATAATAGATTTCCTATCATCTCTCAAAGGTGAGCAATTTCTTGGGGGAATGTATGCAACAATTTTTTTCTTTTCAATTTTTATTTATTGGTGTGTAGTTTATTAATTTTCTATGAAAATTCATACACTCATCTCCCTTTAAACCCATACCTCACTCCTTCTCCAACACAAAGAATGATTAACTTGAGTTTTCCCAAGATGATTGATATTAAATATTAAATATATAGCAGTATAATAACTTCCTAGAGATCTCCACATTTGTTCCTAGAACCTGTACATGCATTATGTCTCACAGAAATGGAAATTTAAGATTGCATATACAATGGAAGTAGTTAATTAGCTGTGCAGAGAAGAAGGGGGCCAGAAGCCAAGGGATGTAGATGGCTTCTGGAAACTGGAAAGGGATAAGATACACACATCCTTCCCCAGCCTCCCCACTCCACCCAAGCCTCCAGGAAGGAATGCAGTCCTGCTGATGCTTTGCCTGAGGCCCAGGGTGTTTTGACTAAGATTTGTGGCAAGTTGTTAAGACACAGTAGGAATCCACAATCAAGGGCTATGTAAAGTCCACCTGAATTCTGAACCCACTTACGTTGTTGTTCAATGTATTTGTCACATGTACAAAATTTCAAAACATGCACCTGTGTAAGTATAGGGCCAGGCAGAAAATTGTTTCTTTTTTGTGACCTGGTTTGCTTTCTCTTGGTGACAATAGGATATATGCATTTTTTTCTATTTTCTTCAGAATTTAGGAAAACTAGAATTAAGTTTTAAAGTTAATTAGTATAATATTATTATTTAAATTTTTTTATCTGAAAAGTAGTGTTACAGAGTCAGAGGGAGAGACCAACAGAGAAATCTTCCATCCATTGGTTCATTCTCAAAACGGCTGCAGTGTCTAGGACTGGGCCAGGCTGAAGCCAGGAGTCAGAAAGTTTATCTGGGTCTTTCAGATGGGTGGTAGGAGTCCAAGCACTTTTGCCATCCACTGCCACTCTCTCAGGCACAAAAGCAGAGAGCTGGATTGGAAGTGGAGCAGCCAGGACTCAACAGGCACCCAGATGGGATGTCAGTGTCTCAAGTTGCGGGTTAACCCATTACACTGCAACACGAGTCCCTAGTATAACATTCTGAAATCCTTACTTATAACTATTTATTTTCTCTTCCCAATTTTAACTTTAAAGATTCATTTTTTACTCTAGGTGTGGTAGCTATACTTTTTAATTATCAGTGAAGGTATTTTTCAAACCATTTGTAAGGAGAAGAAATGAGAATAAATTAAAAATATAGTTTTATAACTAACTTATTAGAGATAATCAATTCCTCCATGAAAAGGTAGCAGAAAAGTCAATCTTTCCTAACATCCATATTTATAATTGTCAAATATCTATATTGAGGTCATAAAACATTAGGAAAATAAAGGAAAATGATGAGGTAATAAATATTTTCCAATTCTTATTACCTTTGTTTTTTTCTTAGGGAAAGTGTGATATGTAAAATTAGGGATCAAAAACATGAGTTTAACTGTAACTGTTGGTTAAATTAATCAGTCACAGTTTATTATTTTACCACTGGAGTTTGATTAGAGTGGTGCTCAGGGTGGAAAAAAAATATAAATATGTCTTACCCAATGGCTTCTCTTCTATCTGTGGAATATTACATATAGCGTTCTCAACTGTTCATATAATTTTATATTGATTTTGATTTGATTTGAGATTAAATTATTTTATATTACATGCACTTTGGAATCAAAGAGATCTTTATTTTTTATATTCACATGAGGGTAGCTGCCAAAGGACATTCTATACCTTGTTACAAACTAGGACTGCCAATAGAGTACAGACAGCAAGTTCAGGAAAAGTCAGGGACAAATGACACTGTTTTCCTGGAGTTGAATACGATTCATCTCTCATGAATTAGATACTTCACTTGGACAAGTATAGTGCTAAGAAATGTGATTTTACCTCCCAAACACATGTGTCCTATATGAGACCTATATACTAGAACTTTTTCAGAAATTTTTATATTATAGAGTATTGATGGATAAGAACAAATAGAGAAAGGCCCATAGTTTGTATATATCTTTGGCATAGTTTGTATGGAAAATAACTCTTAATATTCGTGAATGGAAGTATTGTGATATTTTTCTCAGAATCTAGTCTTCACTCATTTTTTTATTAAAACAGTAAAAACTAAATAAAAGTGGGAAAGGCTTGTTATCATATTGAGCCATTCAGAATAATAAACATATTTTTTATTATTTATTTGAGAAATAGAGACAGAGAGAGAGAGCATGCATCTTCTGGTACATTCCCCAAATGCCTGCAATGGCTGGGACTAGACCAATGCCAAACCCAGGGGCCAATAGGTCAGTCCACATCTCCTACTGAAGTGGCAGGAATACAATTACTTGAGCAATGGCAACTGCCTTCCAGACTCCACCTTCAATTTAAATACTGGGTTAGCTGAAAGAGATCTTGGTATGTACACTTAAATCTATAGAGCAGAAACTCATATCGGAAATATCCTTTAAAACCTTATAAAGTATCTTATCTATAAATTGGATTAACAATCAATTGAAAATTATGTGAGTTTTATTTATAAAGGAGCAATATTACATTGGATATTAATATTTTCAAATATGTATCTTTGCATACATACATTCCTTCATTATCTATATAGATATATAGATATGCATATATCATATGGGTGATATATATATATATCCTCTCCTCTCCTCTCCTCTCCTCTCCTCTCCTCTCCTCTCCTCTCCTCTCCTCTCCTCTCCTCTCCTCTCGTCTCCTCTCCTCTCTCCTCTCCTCATTTTGTGATGTTCAGAGACAATTTTAATTGTCACAATTGGTGTTAATGATGCTACTGTCATTTAGTAGGGAAGAGCCAGGATGCTGCTAAACACTTTAAATTTATATATGCCTTTTTTAATAAACAAAAATTAAATAAAGACCATGAATATTTTCTTGTCTTACTTGGGTCTGTATTAAATTATTATTTACATTATTAATTTATTTACAACTAGAACATAGAAAAGTTGATTTTCACATTTTATATGGTGAATACATATTTTCAAATAATATCAATTACAAGATCTCAATTTCTACATATTATTGTTGCATTAACTATTATTCAGCTAATACATTCAGTCCTCCGTATCCAAAGGTTTAGCCAACCATACATATAAAAAATTTAAAAACAAAAAAAATCTGTTGAAAATATACATTTTGGCTGGTGCTGTGGCTCAATAGGCTAATCCTCTGCTTGCGGTGCTGGCACACCGGGTTCTAGTCCTGGTCGGGGTGCCAGATTCTGTCCTGGTTGCCCCTCTTCCAGTCTAGCTTTCTGCTGTGGCCTAGGAGTGCAGTGGAGGATGGCCCAAGTGCTCCCTGCACCTGCATGGGAGACCAGGATAAGCACCTGGCTCCTGGCTTCAGATCAGCGTGGTGCAGCTGCCTCAGCGGCCATTGCGGGGTGAACCAATGGTAAAGGAAGACCTTTCTCTCTGTCTCTCTTTCTCACTGTCCACTCTGCCTGTCAAAAAAAAAATATATATAGGCCGGCGCCATGGCTCAACAGGCTAATCCTCCGCCTTGCGGCGCCGGCACACCGGGTTCTAGTCCCGGTCGGGGCACCGGATTCTGTCCCGGTTGCCCCTCTTCCAGGCCAGCCCTCTGCTGTGGCCCAGGAGTGCAGTGGAGGATGGCCCAGGTGCTTGGGCTCTGCACCCCATGGGGAGACCAGGAAAAGCACCTGGCTCCTGGCTCCTGCCATTGGATGAGCGCGGTGCGCCGGCCGCAGCGCGCCGTCCGCGGCGGCCATTGGAGGGTGAACCATCGGCAAAAGGAAGACCTTTCTCTCTGTCTCTCTCTCTCACTGTCCACTCTGCCTGTAAAAAAAAAAAAAAAAAAAAAATATATATATATATATATATATATACATTTTTCTTGCCATCATTCTGTAAACAATACAGTATAACAACTACTTACATAATATTTATAGTGTGTTTGAAATTTTAAACAATCTAGATCTGATTTGAAATATATGGAAAAATGTGTGTATGTTAGTTGCAAATATTTTACCAATTTATAGCAGGACTTGAGCATTGCAGATTTGAATATCTGAAAGAGTACTGGAACCAATCCTTCACAGACATTGAGGGATGACTGCATGTCAACTTTGAATTAAACTGTTGTTCTTTCTCTTTGCTGATAATCATCCCGGTTTCTTCAACTATCATTATCCAAGAAGGCATTTGTTTATCTCATACCTGCTCATTTTAATCTTCAGTTCTCAAAAACTGCGAAGAAATCAAGTGCTGTTCTGTCTCCCAGAAGACATAGAACACTACATTTTTATATAGGGGATGATATTCCAGGATAAATCATTCATGTTATTTCTATAAAAAAAGATTTATTTTAATTATTTTGAAAGATGGAGTTATAGAAAGAGGTAAAGAGAATGGAAAATGAATCTTGATGTGAATGGAAGGGGAGAGGGAGAGGGAAAGGGGAGGGTTGTGGGTGGGAGGGAAGTTATGGGGGGGAAGCCATTGTAATCCATAAGCTGTACTTTGGAAATTTATATTCTTTAAATAAAAGCTTTATATAAAAAATAAGAAAGAGGTAAAGCCAGAGAGACGGAGAGGGGGGAGGGGAGAGAGAGATAGAGGTCTTCCATTCCCCTGACTCACTCCCCAAATGACTGCAATGGTCGGAGGTTAGCTGACCTGAAGCCAGGAGCCAAGGAGCTTCTTCCTGGTCTCTCACGAGGGTTCAGGGGCTCAAGGCCTTGGGCTATTTTGTACTGCTTTCCCAGGCCATAACAGAGAGTTGGATTGAAAGAGGAGCAGCCGGGACTCGAACTAGTGCCCATATGGGATAGCGGCACAGCAAACAGGGGCTTTAACCCCTTGCACCATAGTGCCAGCCCCACCCATGTTAATTCTAACAGGCTTCACAGTAGTTAAAATGATGAAGAATTGGGCTTTTAGCATAGTATGAAAATCACAAGATTATACTATGTAGCATATAAATTTTCAGAGTTTTTAAGACCTCATAAATAAGAGCTAAATACAGTAAATACTATAACATCAGTGAAATGCTTATTCCAGTATTTCAGCTAGCCTCATTTATTCCACTTATTTTTCAACCAGTAGATGCTTTGTATCCCAGGAGACCTTTGGAGATGTTTAGAGACAACTTTGCTTGTCAGAACTGGTTTTAGGGATGCTATTGTCATTTAGTAGGAAGGAGCCAGAATCCAGCTAAACAGCCCACATTATCCTTGACAAACCTCTACAGCAAAGTATTACCCAGCCTGAATGTCATAGGGCCCAGCTAGCCAAACCCTGAGATATTTGCATTGTGATATGTCTCTCAAACATATATTTTATCATATTAGTAAATGAAAATATTTACAAGAACATCTTAAAATGAATGCATTATTGTACTCAATTTCCATAATAATTCTAAATGACGAAGTGCTGGGACGCACAAAATATTGAAATTTTGTCAACTTTTGAAGTTCCATCAATTTAGAATTTTATTAGAATAAAAAATTTAGAGAGTTCCTTCATGTTTGGAATGGCCAGTTTTCTTAGTCTTTACTAAGCAGATGCTTCTGTTATTAGCAGATGGGGGCAGGTTCTCCCCATTAGCTTACGGAGGAGTCACTGGCAGTCCCACCATGCTGTGTCTGCTCTGTGGGCTGGTGAGAGTTCTCCTGATTCCCAGGGCACTGAAAACCCTTACTGGTGCACCAATATAATCCAATCCATTTCATGCTTTTGCATTGTATGTTAAGTCTTATGAATAAATTAGACCCTTGTTATGTCTTGCAATGTCTGAAAGAACTAATAACAACAGTAGTCCATTAGTGAAAAGTAGATCAGGACTTAATTCATTCATCAGTCTGTAAGACAATCTTTGGCTTCCTGTGTTGTACTTTGCTATGTGTTATTGTTATTTCCCACAAGAAAGCATTTCACGAAGTTTTTCATACAGTTTGAAGGCAGACTTCTTCACTTAGGCAGATGAGAAGTAGTATGAAGAACTTGACTTCTTTGTCTCCATCATTTGGTTATAGGTGTTAATTTGCCAAGATATTTCTCAATTATTGCTCAGATCTGCGGCATTGTACTCTCTTATTGGATAAGTATTTATGAAGAGATTTAAAGAAAATGTATCACTGGTAAATGTTTACTTAGTGCCTCATGTTTGATCTCCTGGTACAATCTTTATACTAAAGCTGGAATCTATTTTCGATGACTGCATATGAATGCAGCGCACGTTCTGCGGCCTAACAGATGCCATCTGTAAAAGCATTTACTTTAAATTAGTGGAATAAGTAATCAAAAGGGCTTTGTACTTAATGCAAAACTTTTGGTGACTATTAAATGCTCATTAGAGGGTGTTTTTGCTGTATGACTGTCAAAATCAGCAGGACATTTATGTTAGATTTCCTGAGTGGGTCAAGATTGAATATGATTTTACAACCTAAATAACATAAATGAATGCAGGTTATTTCAGCATCTCCAGATGTTTTTTAAACTCTTTGCCCCTAAACCCAGAACTTAGTGCCATTTCAAGTTGTGCAAAGCATATGAGTGAAGATTTTAAAAATTAAATATTGGGCATCCTTTAGGTAAGTAGACAGCTTGTTCATACTTGCAGCATTTATACACAACAAAATGATACCATCAATTGTGTGCATTATACTCTAATATTTTTATGGAAAGATATCCCTCAGTGAATCAGATAATATTAAATCAGCTTGACTATTCTATTACTACAATAGATAATTATTTAAATTTTTAATTATCTTATAATAGCTTAGTTGGTAGATTGTATATGTGTTGCAATTTGATTGAATCTCTGAAAATATGTCCTTATTATCATTCATTTCACTTTTAATTAGACCTTCAATAGCTGTCTTATTTAGTCTAGAGAGATGCATCTATTCTTCTCAATATTGTTATTTATGCAGTACCAAGCACAGGAATATTAGTTTATAATGAGAATAAATGCTTAACCCAAACCCGGCCCTTACTCATTTCAAATTAAATGTTACGTCTATTAATTAAGTCTGTAAGTGTTGTGATTGCAAGGATGAACTGGGAGGACCCTCCTGCATCAAAGAAGTGGGAAGAAGAAATCCCAGAGTTCACAAGTTCACACTCAACCTACGGGCAGGACTGCACTTGAAGTAGTTCTAACAGTGCTGATGTTTAAGTGTGAAGGGGCAAAGCAAATCTTTAGCTAGAGTCATAAAAGCCAGTTGATTTAAAAAAAGAGAATCTAAGATCTGTGTAATGTCATTTTCTTCTCTTTTTCAAAAATAGGAAATGTATAATAAATCGATAGGCTACTCGGCTCTTATAACTTTTTGCCATGGGGGTTATGTGTATTATTTCCTGTTTTCCAGAATGGGAACTATTTTCCTTGTACATAAAACCCTACCTGCCCATCAGCTTTCTCTCTGATAGTTCAAATATACAATGGCCTCAAGAGGAGCAGGCAGCTGAGGCTCACTGTGCTCTTCTTGCAGTTTCTTCTCTCTAGGGCAATAGGAAAGCTTCTTATTCCCCGGTGTTGTCTTTCCTAATGCATACTTACAACAAAAACATATATTTCATTCCTCCTGTGACCTGGGAAAATTTATAATTTTTATTTTTTTTATTTTTTTTATTTTTTTTTTATACAGAAGATCAGTTTACTATATATTAAGTAAAGATTTCAACAGTTTGCCCTCACATAGCAACACAAAGTGAAAAATACTGTTGGAGTACTAGTTATAGTATTAATTCACAATGTATAGCACATTAAGGACAGAGATCCTACATGATATATTTTTTAAAAAATTGATTAATTTTCTAGGCAATTTCCAATTTAACACCAAGATTTTTTTTTTCATTTTTAATTATCTATATACAGAAGATTGATTCAGTATATACTAAGTAAAGATTTCATCAGTTTGCACCCACACAGAAACACAAAGTGTAAAATACTGTTTCAGTGCTAGTTATAGCATTACTTCACATTGGACAACACATTAAGGACAGATCCCACATGAGACGTAAGTACACAGTGACTCCTGAAGTTGATTTAACAATTTGACACTCTTGTTTATGGCATCAGTAATCTCCCTAGGCTCTAGTCATGAGTTGCCAAGGCTATGGAAGCCTTTAGGGTTCGCCAACTTCAATCTTATTCTGACAGGGTCATAGTCAAAGTGGAGGTCCTCTCCTCCCTTCAGAGAAAGGTACCTCCTTCTTTGATGGCCCCATTCGTTCCACTGGGATCTCACTCACAGAGATCTTTCATTTAGGACTTCTTTATTTTCCAGAGTGTCTTGGCTTTCCATGTCTAGAATATTCTCATGGGCTCTTGAGCCAGATCTGAATGCCTTAAGGGCTGATTCTGAGGCCAGAGTGCTATTTAGGACATCTGCCATTCTATGAGTCTGCTGTGTATCTCGCTTCCCATGTTGGATCATTCTCTCCCTTTTTGATTCTATCAGTTAGTATTAGCAGACACTAGTCTTGTTTGTGTGATCCCTTTGACTCTTAGACCTATCAGTGTGATCAATTGTGAACTGAAATTGATCACTTGGACTAGTGAGATGGCCTTGGTACATGCCACCTTGATGGGATTGTATTGGAATTCCCTGGCACAATTCTAACTCCATCATTTGGGGCAGTTCCGATTGAGCATGTCCCAAATTGTACATCTCCTCCCTCTCTTATTCCCACTCTTATATTTCACAGGGATCACTTTTCAGTTAAAATTTAAACACCTAAGAATAATTGTTTGTTAATTACAGAGTTCAACCAATAGTACTAGAATAAAAAAATTACTAAAATGGATAAAGTATTACATTATACAACAACAGTCAGCACAAGAGCTGATCAAGTCACTGTTTCTCATAGTGTCCATTTCACTTCAATAGGTTTCACCTTTGGTGCTCAATTAGTTGTCACCGATCAGGGAGAACATATGATATTTGTCCCTTTGGGACTGGCTTAATTCACTCAGAATGATGTTTATAAATTTTACAAATAAAATTTTATAAATAAATAAATTTATATATAAATTTATAAAATTTATAAATTTTATAAATACTTTTTTTTGACAGGCAGAGTGGACAGTGAGAGAGAGAGAGAAAGGTCTTCCTTTGCCGTTGGTTCACTCCCCAATGGTCGCTGTGGCTGGTGTGCTGCAGCCTGCGCACTGCGCTGATCTGAAGCGAGGAGCCAGGTGCTTCCTCCTGGTCTCCCATGCAGGTGCAGGGCCCATGCACTTGTGCCATCCTCCACTGCACTCCCGGGCCATAGAAGAGAGCTGGACTGGAAGAGGAGCAAACGGGACAGAATCTGGCGCCCCGAGCAGGACTAAAACCTGGTGTGCTGGCTCCACAAGCAGAGGATTAGCCTATTGAGCCATGGTGCTGGCCTCTAGATAAATGGTATCAATGAATTTCCAATTGCAAGTACTATCTCAGTTCAACATCATAGTAACCCTAGGATAAATGCTACTGTGACCATGATGAAGACACTCTGATGTTATGTGGGAGAATGCTACCAACAATAAGGTGCTTATAAAGCACTGCAAGGTAAATGCTGTAAGAAGATGGAACAAAGGAGTTAATTCTTAATTAATAACAAGGCAGCTTGTAGGTATTGAGGCACGGATAAGATGTTTTCCTCATAGCAAAGGGAGAATTGCACGTACAGACAGGAGGGTTATTTGTCCCCAATATTCAAATGAAAGTGATCAATTTCTATTTGATCATTTCTGTGTGAAAAACAAATTAACCACAAATTAGCCAATCTGATAAATTTCTGCTGTCTTAGGCTCTGAGGCAATTAGTGTGGCAGAAATGGAATCAAATTAAATCAAACTCATTATGGAATGTAAAGAATATCTCAACAAAATCTAGTCAATTTATATGTAAGTGAAGAAATCATTCAAATATATATATGTATGCACACACACACACACACATATATATATGTATATATATATATATATATATATATGGAGAGAGAGAGTCCACAAAGTAGTGTGTGTCTTTGTTCCTGATAAAGAGGTTTCTATACCTGGGGCAATGAGCACATGATAAAAACTAAGTATTTTAAATTATTTGAAATATTATTTCAATCATAGAGGAATTTTGTTTTAGGATCCTTGAGCCAAGGAGAATATCATTATCTAAAAGTAGCAAAAATTAATTCCTTGAAACATTTATAAGACAATATAGTGAAATAAAAAGTTTATAATAAGATGGATTCTTTCAATGACCAGAAAAGTAAAAACAGGCTTAGGAAGTCATACACATTTACTTTTGACAGCTTATCTGAAAATCAACATTTTAATATATACACCTTCTTAGAACTTTCTTTAAATCCAAAAAGAAATTTTGTAAAAACTCTGATCACTCTAGCAAATACTGGTACAAAAATAGATTTTGATTGCTTTGTCTCCACAGATAATTCTGTAGTGTGATAAACTTGGGGTTCCAGACTCTGAATATGACACCACATACATCTCTTTTAGAGTTAGAGGCCAGTGAGCTGTCACATCTCTTTTTCTGAGCCTTTAAAGGTAGTGCACGTAGCAAAAAAGTTAACTGGGATTGATTTAGCAAATCTTCCTCAGACTTAGCATGGGAAGGAAGTAAGCAGATGTGGTGCTTTCAATTCCATTAGAAAAAAAAAAGAAAAAAAATACTATAAAACCTTTCAGAAGATGGAAGAGTCAGGATCCCAAGGTGGAAGTGCAGCATCCTCCAGAGCATCAGATGATTTTCTTGACAAGAGCTTTTGTCCCCATTATGTCAGGGACCAGCACTCTGCCCTTCAGCCTCACAACCTCCCTAGCAGATAGTTCTCCAGAACATTGCTCCCTCTGAACTCTCCTGAAACTTTACAATCCTCATTACGTGCAGGAAGTTCAGAGACCTTAGAAAATGCCTGGGATAGATGAGAAATCATAACAAGTATGTTTCTGTTCAGGGACAATGACTTGAGAACTTGCTTGCATTGACTTACATCTATTTCTCCATTTCTTCTTGTTCCCTTGTTGGCCTTTTTGCTCAAGCCTCATCTGAGCATCTAGAATGACTTCCTATAATTTCCTGAGAATTTTGTCATTGTGCTCCAACCTCCTGTCATGTCCACAAATGTCGCTCTCTCTCCTAAGTAATTAAACATGCTTCAGTAATTCTGTTTTGTGCACCAGCAACTCTCTATGGAGGACGCATCAATGCAGCTGTGTGTCAATTGTATGACAGGTGAAGGTCAATGTCAGCTCTCTCATACCCTTGACCAAGAGTTCTTGAGAAGTTAAAACCCCAAGGCCTGGCAGCAGAGTGATTGTGTAAGGAAGGAGTGCATTGTTTTCATTCCCATAAATTACTAGGCACCATGCTTGGATCTTTATAAATAATCTAATTAAGGCATATAACAACACTATATAAACTACTCTTTAATTCACCAGAAAGGAAACTGAGATTTTTGTTAAATAAGTTTATGAAATAGTCAAGGTCATACAATTATCACATGATTTGGAAAGATTTTGTCCAGTTATTGGACATCTCCCAAGCCAGAGGCAGCATTGTATTTCTTTTCTAACACATTGTACTCAATTATCTTCCTTTTCTCTTCATGCCATCTTGGAAACAGTAAAATATTTATATTATTACATTCTGACACTTAAATTTTCTCTGTAATTAAATGACAAATACACAAGAAGCACTTGGGCTTTATCCCGAAGTCCAGTGGCTGTCTTGGGGTACGGGCATTTGTTGACTGTAAGCAGTACAGGCAGCTTTCTGCCTAGAACACAAAGTTCACTGGCCAGGACAGATGGACAAACTGTGCTTATCCAGATGTGGGTGTGTCAGGCTCTAGCTGAGTGTAATGAGTATGTCACTTCGTGTATAATTACTGAGAGTATTAATTGTTAATTATAAACCTTGCAATTCCATTCAAAATTAGAATTTTGGAAAAAAATTTATTGGGCACCATAAGCTTGATACTTTCCCAAACCTTAAAGACTTTATTTGAAATTGTTGGCGTTAATATATAATATAAGAAAATGGATCTGGAAGAGTAGTATAACTAAACAAAGTAACATTTCCAAAGAATTAATACATGATGTTATAAAATCATGCATGTATAAAGTGTAAGACATATGGATTAAATAGAATGATGGACTTAAAATTACGGAGTAAAAAATGAAAATTATTGATAAAATTACAGAGTCTATGTGGCAACTAACCTGAAGATATGACCACCTAATGATTTTAGGTGGAGTCTCATGAAAGAATATCCATAATCACTCAGAAGGGCTCTGAGATAAATATTCCTCTCTTTCAATTTATATCTGCACAAGACCATATTTCCTTAATATACTTCACCCGGAACAGCATATTGAAACAGATTAAAAGCAGAAGCTGATAGGAGCACCCAGCTGTCTTCTATTAAGATAGACATTAAAGAGATTTGCAAAAATGTAAAATAACACCACGCTTCTAACTGAATTCCTTTTGAGGTAAGAGCATGTTTTGAAAAATATACTTATTTTAAAATATATCATTTATGTTAACATATAATAAATATGCTATTATCTTGAATGATTAATTAATATTTTAAAGTACCAGATTTAGTTTATTAAACAAGTAATTTGATTGAGACCAAAAAAACAGAACAGGAACCTCTTTGGAATCTTCAAAAGCTTTTGAAAACATAAAGAGGTCTGACTCCAAATTTTGAGAATGCTTGCATATTATTTCCCTACGGTTGCCATAAGAAAATACCACAAACTGGTGTTTAAAACAATAGAAATGTATTTTCACATTAGTCTCAAGGCTAGAAGTCTGCATTCAAGTTGCTGGCAAGGCCATGTCCTCTCTCAAATCTCTAGGAAAATATCCATCCCATACCTCTCTCTTAGCTGTGGGGTTGTTAGAACTCCTTGGCATTTCTTGGATGGCAGTGGTTTGAATCCAATGTGGTACCTTCTGTGTGCCTGTGTCTGCACAGTGCCCCCGTGTGTGTGTGTGTGTGTGTGTGTGTGTGTGTTCTGTTCCTATCAGGACAGCAGTCATGTTAGATCTGTAACCTACCCTACTCCATTATGGCTACATCTAATATAAACCTTAATTACATATGAAAAGGCTATTTTCAAGAAAGCTTACATCTACACACCCCAGGAATGAGAACTTTAATATATATTTTGTAGGAATTCTTAAAATCTAGCTTATCACTGGGACTTGTTAGCTTTAAACTTCTTAATCTTTCCTTTATTGTAATTTGCTTGTGAATATTTTGAGATTATTTGGATTTCTTCAATTTCATTTGACTCATTAACAGTACTTGACGCATGGTTGATAACAAATAATTGCCTCTGGTATGGGTTAATCGATTTATTGACTAATATTACACTGAAAGAAACCATGGAGATTCCTTGATAATTGTTTGTCTTGGCTCTCCTAAGATCCCAATCCAGGAGGGATTTTTTTCATTCATTGCCTAAAATAGATTCCATCTTTATTTTTTTCTAATAAATCAGCATGATATATAGAATAATCCTAAGAATTACCTGAGTTAAAATGTTATTCTGTATCAGGTGCAATTAAAAACATATTATTACAGGGTCTATCATTATAATTAATGATTTAGCCTAATTCCTACTCTGTAAAACTACAAAAACACTGCATAAATAAATTTCTAATTATTATACTTGTTAAAGTCAATTGCAAAATTCGCAATTGGCTTCTTAGAAGACTTTACTCTGAATTCTCTTAAGTCTAAGGAAGAGCCCAGACATCTGTACTTGTAAAAGGTCTTTACGTAATGATGTTCTACAGAGAAATTTATGAACTGCCTGTGCAATGCACTAACAACAGAGGAAAAATGAGGCTGGTTACAAACACTTTGGACATAGAAGTCATGTTGTTAACTTCTCCTGAGTATTGGAACGTTTAGTCTAAATCTCAAGCAGTGTGGACCCAGATTAGGGTCAAATTATATAAAGCAATGTAGTGAGGGTTTCTTGAAAAATAGAGGATAATTGTTTGCTGTTGCTTAAAAGGGTGTTTGTTGAGAATGAGTAAACCTATGCCCTGTAGAGGACTACTTCCAAACCAGAATAAGACCTGAAAATGCTTCTCACATTCCACAAGCCAGGGCACTCTCTACAACTCAAACCACCAAACACCTCTATAGTAGCAATAATACTCTCCTCAAATTGAAAGTTGGAATGTTGTCAGGGTTTGTGAAAATTTTTCGTTGATACAGTGCTTGGGGTACATTATATGTTTAGTAAGTATTAGATTTTCTTCAGTTGTCATGCATGTATGAAACATTAATTTATATAAAAGAAAGTATCCATTTTGGATCATGAACTTAGCAAAGCATACAGTGGGGAGTTTCCTTGTCCTAGAGGTTTCATCAAATGGAGTCCAATCAGGCAGTACTATTTTTGTTATTTCCTGTGGTGATTAGAAGAGTGATGAAGCTCTGCATTTGAAGCCCATTGTTGGTATTTAAATGGCATTCCAAGAGAAAGAATCCACACTTAATGTGTATGCTTTCAAGACAAGGGAGCAAAGCTATGGTGGTGGCACATTTTGAAGTACTTCATTGTATATTTGTCTACACATTTTAGGAAACCGTTTGTGGTTTAGAAGTTCAAAACAGGCTGAAGTTTCAAACAGCAGCATCAAAGTTATTCTTTCGATTTAATGCTAGCACAACAACACAGAACATCTGAGCTTATATTGTATAATGACATCCTCTGGCCCTTTCTTATAGACATGTTTGTTTGGCGTTCTTAAATAAAACATAAAATCTTGGTATGGATTTCTCTGTGACAGGATACGTTTGAGACCTTTCTGACAGATGCAATCGGATTTTAAAGGAAATAGGAGCCCTAAAGGAAGATGAACCACTCACATTTTCCAATCACAACTGTGTGAGCTATGGTGGTTTCATTACATGGGAATACTTGCTCAGTTTCGGGGCTGTTCTGAATCTAGCTATCATGTGATTGTTCAGCTGCTTGGCCTTTTTAAGTTTCCTGAAATAGCTGTACTATAAACGCACTTATTTATCCTTTTTAGTGGATGTACCCATCTCATAATGGTCTCTGGGTACATTTACAGGGGCAATAAAAACAGCTATACAATTCTCTCTTAGCAAATGGATACAGTACCTAGGGTTCCAAGGAGAGGGAAAGGTATGTAATTCAGCTGTTGCACATTTCTTTAAAAATATTAACATTTGTTACTTAGTTTTTGTGTACTTATAATGCAGTAGAATTACAAAGGAAGATACATTTTCAATGGATATATTAAAGAAAAAAAATTACAGAAACATTTCACATTGCTATTCAAGACAATCCACAGCTAGGGAGAAGCATACATGATGAGGACCATGTTGGAGGCCTTATTTTCAAAGTCAAAATAGCACATCCCATGTGAAGAACAATCTTTCATTGCATTTTCTCCTTACATTTCATATCAGATCAGCAGGCATTATATACATAGGCCAGATTTGCAGTTCCTCAATATAGTTTTCAGGAGACTTTCCCATAGAATTGTTGATGAGTGGGTTAGGTAACGACTTGGAGCAAGAGAGAGATGAAACAGTGAATTAGCAGGTGTGTTTATAGGGGGGAGGATCTCCCCTCCCGTGAACAGGAACATTTGTATCGTGTGTGTATCAAGACTGTCAGTGGATACAATAAACAAGTTCAAGAATTGGACTTTATTCAACCAATAGTTCTTGTCTCTTAACATTTCTCCATTCGTTTATTTTGTTTGTTTAAGGAATACAACTTTATGCATTTAATAAATACAGATTTGGGAACATGATGATTCTTCCCACTCTACCTCCTTCCCATTCATACTCCTCCCTTTTTCCTCCTCCCTCTTCCTTTCCTGTTCTTATTTTTACAGAGATCCATTTTAAGTTAATCTTTATATTCATAAGATTAACTGTATCCTAAGCGAAGAGTTCTCTGATTAGTATGAAGAAAAAATTAAGAAAGAAAGAATACCAAATAAACACACAAACAAGCAAATATTGCTCCTCAAAAGTCAAGGCAAGGGTTGTAAAAATCATCACATCGTGAAGTGTCAGTTTCTCTCCTATAGATTACATTTTAGGTACTCTATTAGTTATCACACATCAGAGAGACCACATGGTACTTGTCATTTCGCGATTGGCTTATTTTACTAAGTATAATGGTTTCCAGTTGTACCACTTTTGTTGCAAATGACAAGATTCCCTTTTTGACAACTCTGTAGTATTTCATTTTATAGATACAATAATTTCTTTATCCGGTCTTCAGTTGATGGACATCTGGGTTGATTTCATATTTTAGCTATTGTAAATTGAGCTGCAATAAACATGGGGGTAAAGATCAATCTTCCTTATGCTGATTTTATTTTCTTTGGATAAATTCCTAGGAATGGGATGGCTGGGTCATATTCTAAGTCTGTATTCAGCTTTCTGAATACATATTGTCTACATATTGTCTTCCACAGTGGTTGTACCACCTTCCATCCTCACCAACAGTGGATTAAGGTACCCTTCTCCCCACATCCTTGCCAGCATTTGTTGATTGTTGATGTCTGTACGAGAGTCCTTCTAATGGGGATGAGGTGAAGCCTCATTGTGGTTTTGACTTCCATTTCCCTGATGGCTGGAGATCTTGAGCCTTTCATGTGTCCATTTGCTGTTTGAATTTCTTCTATTCTAAAATGTCTGTTCAGGTCCTTTGCCTATTTCTTAACTAGGTTGTTTGTTTTCTTGTTGTTTAGTTTCTTGAGCTCCTTTTAGATTCTGGAAGTTAATCCTTTGTTAGTTTCATAGTTTGCAAATACTTTCTTCCATTCTGTTGGTTGACTCTTCATTTTGCTGAATGTTTCTCTTGCAGTACAAAGCCTTTTCAGTTTGATGTAATCCCATTTATCAATTTTGGATTTGATTGCCTGTGCTTTTGGGGTCTTTTCCAAGAATTCTTTCCCTATGCCAAAGTCTTGTAGGGTTTACCCTAGTACTTTGATGGTATCACATCATAGATTTAGGTCTCTGATGCATTTTCAGAGATTTTTGTGTAAGGTGTAAGGAAGCGGGGTCTAGTTTCATTCTTGTGCATGTGTGATCCAGTTTTTTTTCCAGCAACATTTGTTGAGAGACTGTCATTGTTCCAGGGATTGATTTTTTGCTCCTTTGTCAAATATAAATTGGTTGTAGATGTGTGGATTAATTTCTGGAGTTTCTGTTCTATTCCATTGGTCTACATATCTGTTTATGTGCCAGTACCGGGTTGTTTTGATTATAAATGTTCTACAGTATGTCTTAAGGTCTAAAATTGTGGCGCCTCCAGCTTTGTTTTTATTGTCTAAATTGCTTTAGCTATTTACAGTCTCTGTGTTTCCATATGAATTTTAGCATTTTTTCTATATCAGAAGAATTTTGTAGTATTTTGATTGATATCACATTGAATCTAAATTATTTTCAGTAGTATGGATATTTTGAAGATGTTGATTCTTCCAAGCCATGAACATGGAATATTTTTCCACTTTTTAATGTCTTCTTCTATTTCTTTCTTTAATGTTTTATCATTTTCATCATAGAGATCTTTGACATCCTTAGTTAAATTTATTCCAAGGTATGTAGATTTTTTGTAGCTATTGTGAATGGGATGATTTAGATCTTTCTCAGCTATGGCATTGTCTATATACAAAGGATATTGCCTTTGATGTGCTGATTTTTATATCTAAACTCAAGTTCCAATAATATCTTCATGAAGTCTTTTGGGTTCCCTATATAGAGAATCATACTAGCATCATGTCATCAGCAAATATGGATAGTTTGATTTCTTTGTTCCCTATTTGAATACCTTTGATTTATTTTTCTTACCTGATACATCTCGCTAAAACGTTCAGGACTATATTAAATAACAACGGTGAGAGTGGGCATCCTTGTCTTTTTCCAGATCTTAATGGGACTGCTTTTAATTTTCCCCCATTCAGTAAGATGCTTCCTGTGGGTTTGTTATAAGTTGCTTTGATTATGTTGAGGAATGTTCTTTCTATATCCAATTTGCTTAAAGTTTTCATCATAAAACGGTATTGAATTTTGTCAACGCTTTCTCTGAATCTATTGAGATTATTATGTGGTTTTTGGGCTTCAGTTTGTTAATGTGGTTTATCATTCATTGATTTTTGGATGTTGAACCATCCCTACATACCAGGGATAAATCTCATTTGGTCCAGGTGAATGATCTTTGTGATGTGTTGTTGGATTCAACTGACCAATATTTTGTTGAGTAATTTTGATTCTATGTTCCTCAGTGAAATTGGTCTTTAGTTCTCTTTCTCTGTCACATCTTTCTGGCTTAGGAATTAGAGTGATGCAGGCTTCATAGAAGGATTTTGGGAGGATTGCCACTCTTTCAATTATTTTGAATAGCTTGAGAATATTTGGGATTATTTCTTTAAATGTCTGCTAAAATTCATTAGGGAAGCCGTCAACCCTGGGATTTTCTTTGTTGGAGGAGTCTTTATTGCTGATTCAATCTCTGTCTTGGTTATTGGACTGTTTAGATGTTTTTTTTTTCTTCTTGACTCAATTTAGGTAGGTTGTATATGTCCAGGATTCTATCCATTTCTTCTACATTTCCTAGTTTGTTGGCTTACTGCTCTTTGTAGTAATTCCTGATGATTCATTTTACTTCTGTGGTATCTGTTGTTACATTTCCTTTTTCATCTATGATTTTATTGATTTGGGTCTTTTCCGTTGGGCTAGTGTTGTGTCTATTTTGTTTATTTTAAAAAAAGCTCTTCATTTCATTGTTATTTTGCATTTTTGTGTCAATTTTGTTTATTTTTCCTCTAATTTTACTTATTTATTTCCTCCTACTAATTTGGGATTTGGTTTGTTGTTTTTCTAGGCCTGAAATGCATTGACAGCTCCTTTATTTAGTAACTTTCCAGTTTCCTGATGTAGGCACTAATCGCTATAAACTTCCCTCTTAACACTGCTTTTGATGTATCCTTTAAATTTTGATAGGAGATATTGTCATCTTCATTCATTTCCAGGAATTTTCGGATTTATATTTTGATTTATTTTATGGCCCACTGTTCATTTAGGAGCATGTGGTTCAATCTCCATGCATTTTCCTACGTTCTTGACTTCTTGAGTTATTGGTTTCAAGCTTCAATCTATTGTGTTCATAGAAGATGCATGGTATAGTTTTGATTTTTTTGAATTTTCTGAGACTTGCTTGATGGCCTAGTATGTGGTCTTTCCTAGAGAAAGTTCTGTGCACTGCTGAGAAGAGTATGTATTCTGACAATTTGGAGTGAAAAGTTCTGTAGATATCAAATAGGTCCATTTTGTCCATAGTGTCAATTAGCTCTTTTGTTTCTTTGTTGATTTTCTGTCAGATTGATCTACCCATTGATGAAAGTGAGCTGTTGAAATCCTCCATTACTTTTGTATTTGAGTCTATGTCTCCCTTTAGATCCATTAACACTTCTTTTGATAATCAGGTACCCTGTAATTGGGTGCATATACATTTATTTCAAACATGTCTTCCTGTTGTATTGATCCCTTAATCATTACATAGTGTCCTTATTTTTCTATTTTAACAGTTTTTGTTTTAAAGTCTATTTTGTCTGATATTAGGATGGCTACAACTAACCTTTTTTCTCCATTGGAATGGAATAACTTTTTCCATCCTTTCATTACCAGTCTACACAAATTTTTGTTGGTGAGATGTGTTTCTGGTAGGCAGTGAATAGATGGGTATTGTTGTTTAATCCATTTGGCTAGTCTGTATCTTTTAACTGAAGAATTAGGCCATTTACATTTAAGGTAACTATTGATTACTAACTGCTTGGCCCTGTTTACTTGAGCATTTCTATTGTGTACTTTGGATTTCTTTTATACTTTTACTGTAGGATTTTCTGTCTTAACATTCTTTCATGGTGATGCCTTTCTTTTGGTGTTTCTGTGTGTAACACTCCTTTACTATCTTTTATAAGGATGGACACATGGTGACAAATTCTTTTGCTTTCTGTTTGTTATGGAAGGTCTTTATTTCACCTTTTTTTTTTTTTATAAATGAGAGCTTTTCAGGGCAAAGTTTTCAGAGTTAACAGCTTTTTTTTCCTCTTAAGATTTGTATTATATCTTGTTATTGTATTCTAGCCTATAGGGTTTCTGATGAGAAGTCAGTTGTGATTCTAATTGGAGATCATCTGAAAGTAGTCTGGCATTTCTCAAATGCACATCTTTTCTTTATGTTTTACTGTGGAAAGTTTGACTACAGTGTTTTGTGGTAAAGATATTTTCTGGTCATAACAGTTAGGAGTTGTATGTGTTTCCTGTACCTGGACATTCCTTTCTTTATCCGAATTAGGGAATTTTTCAGTAATTAATTCACCAAGTAACCCCTCTAGTTCCTTCTCTCTTCTTACACTTTAAGGCACTCCTAAGACCCTTGTGTTGGATCAATTGAGGTATACCATATATCTCCAACACTGTCTGTAAGCTTTTCTAATTTCTTCTTGTTGTTTTTGGTCTGACTGAAAATTTTCAGAGTATCATTTTCTAGTTCAGATATTCTTTCTTCTGTCTCACCAACTCTATTGTTAAGGATCCCCACTGCATTTTTTATTCGATCTATTGAATTCTTCATTTCTAGTATTTCATTTTGATTTATCTTTAAGATCTGAATTTCATGGGAAGATTTTTCATTCATATTATATGTGATTTTCTTTAGTTTGTGGATTTGCTTCTGATTGTTTTTGAGTAATTTTAAAATTAATATTTTAAATTACATTTCTGAATCTCTTGATTTTCACATTCTTTTTTTAAAAAAAAATTTTTGACAGGCAGAATGGAAAGTGAGAGAGAGAAAGAGCCAGAGAGAAAGGTCTTCCTTTACTGTTGGTTCACCCTTCAATGGCCGCTGTGGCTGGCGCACTGCAGCTGGTGCACTGCACTGATCCAAAGCCAGGAGCCAGGTGCTTCTCCTTGTCTCCCATGCAGGTGCAGGGCCCAAAGACTTGGGCCATCATCCACTATACTCCCTGGCCTGGAAGAGGGGCAACCAGGACAGAATCCGGCACCCTGACCGGGACTAGAACCCAGTGTGCCAGTGCCGCAGGCAGAGGATTAGCCCATTAAGCTGCTGCACAGGCCCATCTTCACATTCTAATATGAAATGTTGCAATGTTCCTTTGAGGAGCTCCTAATGTCTTCCCTATTCTTGTTTCTTGAATTTCTTCTTTTATATTTAGCCATATGTAGGTTTTTTTTTTTTTTTCATCTGATGGCTTTTATCTTTTTACTATGTCTCTGGCTTAGTGGAACATCTATACTTTCATTGAGTACTAGGAAATATATGGTGGGTGTGGCCAGAATCTCTGTTCAACACTCCAGGATAGGGTGAGTATCCATGTAACACCGAAGTTGGGCGTGGTAGCTCTCTTCTGGTTAACACGATGGAGAGGAATGGCCACCTCTGTTGATTGACCATCCCTTCTCAACAAGCTGAAGCATTCCCAGGTGTTAGTCCCCAGTGTGTTCAGCATTCATCTACACTGCCATATGAACCAGACATATAATCTGCACAGCCCTTCCTGTGTGCACGGTTCCCTCTGCTTTGAGCTGCTCTAGGTACCTAAGGAGCTTTGAGTGTGCAGAAGCCCTCTGTGATTGTACAGAACTGAGATACACTCTGACTCCTCTCACACAGTCACAGTGTTTTCTGTCTCAGCTCCCAAGTCTATAAGGGCAAAGGTGTGCTTGTTGGCCCATTCTGCCCTGCTAGGCCATCCTATTTGCAAGGAAACAAAGGTGTTCCCCGAGCCATTGTCTATGTGTGGTCCAGCCTGCTGGATTGAGTCCAGTCTACCCAGTTTCAATGTCAGTGGGTAATCCAGGTTTTTCTCTCTGGTAAGATTTCTGCTTCAAAGGCTCAAGATACCCCCAGTCCTGCTTGCTTCACAATTCTGCTGGGTACCTAGGGAAGTCCTACAGGCGGCACTTTCCCTCCAAAGGGATGGTTTCCCCTCCCCTCCCATTGCTGGGTGGGTGCAGCTGGCACAGTGGAGACTGTCTCCCTCCGTTACTCTTACACTGCTGTGGTTGCCCCCACTGAGCAGATGAAGGCAACCCTAATACTTGTTGTGTGCAGTCACAAGATTTGCAGTGGCCATTACCTGCTGTGCCCAAAAATTGTGCGAGTCTTCCCACTGCTGTCTGTAGGTCTCTGTTGTAGTTGGGGGGGGGAGGGAAGGTGCCACTTCCCCCCCACACATGCTGCTGTTCTGAAGGATCTGGGTCAGACTTAAAAAGGTAGGGTTTACGAAGCTCTTCCTTCTAGCATGGGCCCACGGAGTCTGATCTCTCCTGGTTTGCCAGGGCAGGTGCTTTCTTCTCCAGATCCAAGCTGCTGGGTCTTGTGTTGCATGTCTGCTCTTTCCACACAGGTTGGAGCTGTTCCTACTGTTTTCTCAGAGTCTCCCATCGCAGTTCCTCTGCAGCTTTACCCTAACAGTGTTCTTTTTCCTCTTTTTAATATTAATTTTGCCCAGCCTAAATCAGACCATCCTTTTGTTATTCTGCCATTATGGAACCCCCCCCCCAGCCATTCATTTATTTTTATATGTTGCTAACAGAATGACTAAGCCCAAGGCATGGTAATCTCTTTTCTAGTGTTCTAAACAGGAGTAGAACCAGTGTTTGAACCCAATAACTCAGATATGGGATGTATGTGTCCCAAGGAATGGCTTAACCATTGCACCAAATCCTCATCTCTGTTATATCTAAATGATGTGGACCAATTCCTATGTATTAAGCTCCATCTTTTATGCTACTCCAAGTGTTTTAGTCTAAATTGAGGCAACTAACATTTATTTAATTTGAAGTCTCATTTTATTCTCACATTTTATACTTCTTGTTATGAAACCTAAACACATACAACTGTGGAAATTCTTCTAGGAAGGAAACTGGTTGATTGGAGTTTCTATTTGTATCTTACATACCCTCTTTGCCCTCTCTATACCAATCTTTTCAGATTCAGAACAAAGAAAATAATCAAAATTAGTGTCATGATTTAAGCATTAAATACACTTGTGGAAAATATTCATATTTGCAGAAATTCCTTTTACTAACATCTTTCAATAGCTATTTGTGTGGTTTATATAACTTACATTCATTTACTTTATATTGCACAGAATTATTTATTACCTGGGCTGTTGCAAATAGGTCTATTTATTTCCTATCCAGAAAAAATTGTAATGGTATTTTATTTCCTATTCTTTTCTAATTGAAAATATGTATTTTTCTCATAGAATCTGAAATGCAATATACCTAAACTTCTTAGAAATATTTCTTTTCCTTGAGAAAATAAAGGATGGAACCATACTTAATACCATCTAACTGTGTGGCCCTTGTTCACAGGCTCTGAAGCTATATTTCAGTCTTGTTTGTGATTCTCATGACCTTTCTTGTGAAAATAGGTTACCTTGTTATTCTGAGTATCAGTTACAATGTCCTTGACTCCCTCTTGATAGTATGGAATTGAATTCCTCCTCCATTGAATGTTAACAATAAGGCATTTATTCAGCAGCTTGAAGATGGTGTCATTTGAAATGGAGAAAGGAAGCCTTCTCTTTTATTCTAATTAGCAAGGAGCAAGGAGATCTACTTTCCCCTACTTCTCATTGCCTGTAAAAGAGAGGTAGTGAAATTGAGCTCCATCACCTGCCTAGACTGGTCAAGCTCAACCCTACCTAGCAACCTGGATGGGGTTTCTAAAAATGCAAATCTGAATTTCAAAATGTCCTGTGTTGGTTACTAACCTGTTTCTCAGAGGAAAATGCAGTGCAATTATATTTCTCTTAAAACTAAGATTTTTTCCATTAGAATAAGTTTATTGTGCAATTAAGTCAGAATGTACTGTTTGCCCTATGTGACCATAGGCTTTATGTCACATACTAGCTGTTCTTAAACTCGTTAAACACACAAACAACCAAAAGAGACTGAAAACAGGAAATTAAGCCAAAATATAGCATTTCATTACATATAATAAAATTTTATATTTTGCTCAGTTGCAAATAGACAAAAACAAAATTTTTCATTTTAAGCATGTTTCATGATATACTTTAAGCATTTTTTTTTTGACAGGCAGAGTGGACAGTGAGAGAGAGAGAGACAGAGAGAAAGGTCTTCCTTTGCCGTTGGTTCACCCTCCAATGGCTGCCGCAGATGGCGCGCTGCGGCCGGTGCACCGCACTCATCCAATGGCAGGAGCCAGGTGCTAGGTGCTTTTACCTGGTCTCCCATGGGGTGCAGGGCCCAAGCACTTGGGCCATCTTCCACTGCACTCCTGGGCCATGCAGAGGGCTGGCCTGGAAGAGGGGCAACCAGGACAGAATCCGGTGCCCCGACCGGGACTAGAACCCAGTGTGCCGGTGCCGCAAGGCGGAGGATTAGCCTGTTGAGCCACGGCGCCGGCCTACTTTAAGCATTTTTACATGTTAAGTATTTTAAACAATATTTTCACACTACACAAAAGTATTTTAAGGCCATGTTAAGTATGTAAAACTAGAAATAGCAATATAAAAATATTTAGCATGAAAATGAGTTTAATATTTACATTCTGAATTTTTCTGCAATTTATTTTTTGTACTTTTTTTTTTTTTTGGATGAACACTAAGACTTCATACTTTTCATAATTCTGTTTTAAAGTGATCTTGTGATAGCAGAGTTGGAGATGTTGTAAGAAAAAATATTACCCACCCTAAATTGCGGGCTCCCTTCCTGATGATTTTAAGAAATGCAGCAGAGGGACCAATGCTATGGCACAATGGGATAATGCCTGAAGCACCGGCATCCCATATGGGCGCTGGTTTGAGACCTGGCTGCTTCACTTCTGATCCAGTTCTCTGCTGTGGCCTGGGAAAGCAGTAGAAGATGGCCCAAGTCATTGGGCCCCTGCACCTGCACAGGAGACCAAAAGAAGCTCCTGGCTCCTGGTTTCAGATCAGCACCGCTCCAGCAACTGAGGCCAATTGGTGAGTGGACCAACAGATGGAAGACTTCTCTCTCTCTGCCTCTTCTTCCTCTGTGTAATGTGAAATTCAAATATACAAATAAATCTTTTCTTTTAAATAAAGAAATATACCCAAAAGAATTGTCACACAAAGTAATATTTTTCTGGGGAAAGAACAAACAAATAACAAAAGAAGTATTCTGACTTTATGAATTTACTATTCAAGATAATGAGCTCTTGTGTGTGGGAGCCAGTATTGGAGAGGAAGGACTAAATCTAAGCTTCTAAAGCAATACCCCAAAATGAGCTTAGAATCTCTGGGCAGGTGTCTAGTCTAGCATTAAGGTTTCCGTTAAGATGTTGTGTCATCAGAGCATCTGGGTTCAATGCCCATCTCTGCCCCTCATTCCTAATTCCTGCTGGTGCAGACCTTGGGAAGCAGCAGTGTTGCCTCAGAGAGTTGGATCTCTGTCACTTACATGAAAGACATACATTGAATTCCAAATTCCAGCTTTGATCCTGGCCCAACCCCTGCCATATTTTCAGGTGAACCAGTGAGTGTGAACCTTTACCTTCGCTCTCTCTCACTGATTCTCAAATGAAAACAATTAAAATAATTTCTTAAAAAGAAAATCATTGCACATGTTACCTACCCATGTAAGGGAAGAGAAAAGCTTTGTCCCTTCTTCTGTACTTATGCCACTTCTGATGAGGGAATGTGAACCACCATACCCAGAACCCCAACACCTGTTTCATTACTGCTACAAGCACAATGAAGCTTACAAAGAGCTTTCTTACTCAAGTCACCCATTATGCAAAAAGTATTACCTATTTAAAGAGGGGGAAGGGAGACATTGAACTTTTCCCAAGTTCAAAATATACTTATAGAAAAGATATTTAATCACAAGCTAAATATATATATATATATATATATATTTACAGCTTAATTGATAAAGAACTGTTTATATAAGATATAAGAGATTCTTATAAATAATAACTTATTAGATACAACACATGGAAAGGCAAACATAAAATTATCATTCAATCCAACCGTTCAACTACACAATATATAATCCAAAGAATTTGAAAGAAGCACATGAACACAAGTGTTCACTGTAACATTGTAAACAATACCCTAGAGTGGGAAACAAAAAAGAATCCACCGATAGATAAAAGAATATGCAAATTATAGAATAAGCATAAGGAATACAATGAAATATTACTTAATCGTAAAAAAGGAATGAGCTACTTATGCAACCTATATTGTGGATGAAACTTCAAAACATACTAAGCAAAAAAATCAGGAAAAAAGGACCACACATTTTTTGGGGTTGGTGATGTGGAATAGGGGGTTGGTGATGTGTAGTAGTAGTTGGTGTTATGGGCACCAGTGTCCTGGCTTTCTCACTTCCAATACAGTTCCTTGCTAACAGCCCGGGAAAAGCAGTGGAAGATGGTCCCAGCATTAGGGTTTCCGCTCTGTCACCCATGTGAGAGACTCAGATGAAGCTTCTGGCTCTTGGTTTTAGCCTGGCCTAAGCTTGGCTCAAACATGGCCATTGTGGCCATCTAGAGAGTGACCCAGTGGATACAAGATCTCTCTCTTCCTGTCTCTGTCTCTTCTGTCACAGTAACATTGGTTTTCAAATAAGTAAATACATCTCATTAAAAAAGTCACATATTCTACAATTTCATTTATATAAACGTCTAGAGTAGATAAATCATCGAGACAGAAGGAAGATTTGCAATGGATTGGTCAGGACTAGATGGTGTGAGGCAGCGATGAGAAATTGCTTAAAAGTTAAGAGGTTTCAATTTGGAGAACTGGAAATGTTTTGGAACCAGAAAGAGGTGGTAGTTATATAACAAAGAGTATATACTGATTGTTTATTTAAAATGGCTCATTTATGGTTATGTGAATTTCACTTCAAAATTCTTTTAAAAAGTGGATGATCAAAAGACTAGAATATTTCCGCAAAGAACGTATATAATACACAACCAATAAACATATGACAACTTGATCAACATCATTAGTTATCAGGGAAATATAAAGTCTTAAAAATATATCATTTAATAGCTATTGAAATTTCGGAAACAAAAACAGCAAATATTGAAAACATTAGCTGTTGGGATAAAATGAACTGACAGTTTCATAACGCACTCATGCAAGTGTCAAATGGCTCAACCACTTTGAAGAATTAGTTGGTACTTTCTCATAAAGTGAAGAAAGACTGTATGATGACAAAGATAAATGAAAGCATATGTTTAGTGTGACTTGTTCAAGAAAATTCATAACAATTGAATTTGTAAGAGCCCCAAATCAGACATAATACAACTATCTATCAATATGTAAAACAGACAAGCAAAATCACTGTGGTTGGTCCACCTCATTAGTCAGTAATAAAAATGAAAACTACTGAATGAAAAAACAGCATGAGTATCTAACAAGTATACTGTAAATAAGAGAATCTGGACACAGATATTAACAAATTCATCAAATCCATTTATTTTATTTCTGTAAGGAGAATGGTTGTTCAATAACATTTTTGGTCTTAGTCGCCAGAGTATAAAAATCGAGTAAGACTGGATACTTAGGATTTGTATGCTTTCTTTTGTGTATAGGATGTTTATGTTTTTTCTTTGTTGGTTTTTCACTATTGTTCAACATCAGTAACTTATTCACTGACATTTACGTGTTGAGGAATGATGTGTTCCCCATGTCTCATTCTGGGACAAGTTCTTATACATCCAGTTTTAATATGAGTATTTTTCTGTTTTTCATCTTTTAGAGATTAGCATCTTATCTGTGTCCAACCTCATTTGGCATGTATAGACTCATGCACCTGCTGATCTGCCATCATGTGACATAATTTCCTAAAGTGCCACCTGTGATACAACATATTGTACAGCTTCCATTTGAAAACTTTATGAATATTAACAGCAAATGCTATTGCTTCCTTGAATGTACTTGGCTTCATATTCTACTCACCATGCCTAACCCAGGTGCTGATTTAAAATTCAGTGGCACAAAACGATTATCTATCATTCTAAATTATCTCATATTCTTTTAATCCTTGATATATCTAAGACAGAAGCCTGAGAAACACTTCCTTTTCCATTGACCATATAGCACATTTTGTCATTAAAGGCTGAAGCTTCATCATCCTAAATTTCATTCTAAACAAAGATTCATAAGTAAGCCTTTAAGCAGCTGCCTTGTCAGGTTTGTGAAAGGGAAAAATTAAATCTACTATATTTATTCCAAGCTTCCTCTGTAATGGATCTCATATGAGATTTTAATTTTATTTTCTGTATATCAGAAATAAGGCCTACCAAAGACATGGTATGCAAGCAATTATGTAAAGCCATCACACAGATGGTGTATAATAATAAGAAATTGTTGATGGGACTCTGTTGTTCTAACAAGTAAAGATAAATGGAATTTGACTCCCCTTCTTATAAATGATAATACCTAGTGCTTGTTAAATTTGGTGGCACTTCCACTTCACTAGAAAGAGATCCGGATTTGATAACATTTTTGAATGAAGATAAAACAACTCACAGTCTTTCACTTATTTTATTAGTGTAGAGAGTGAGAAATGGGTAATATAGGGACAGATAGGTAGGGAGGTTGTGATATAGCTAGCTAGCTATCTAGATAGAAGTGATCGATACATAGATTGATACATAAATAGAGGTGTACATGTGATGAGCTTTTTTCTGAATGACATATTAATTTTCATATTTTTAAAAAAAGATTAGTGCTACTATTTATTTGAAAGTAGAGTTACAGAGAGATTAGGAGAGACTCAGAGACAGAAAACGGTCTTCCATCCACAGGTTCACTCTCCACAAAGGTTGGGGCTGGGTCAGACTTCATCCCCTGTCCTACAGGGATGACAAGGGTCCAAATTTTGGGCCATCTTCCACTGCCTTCCCAGGTGTGTTAACAGGGAGATGGCATGCATGCAGAGCAGCTGGACTTGAGCTGGTGCTCATATGGGATGCCAGCATTGCAGGTATTGAGTTAATCTGCTATGCCATAGGACCATACATACCCTCAACGATTTTTCAGTTATTGACCAGGAAGCGGATTATTTCATTGTTCAATGGTTTCCTTTTATCTTAAATGTTATTGTTACTGTTAAAATGAGAAAACTGTGACATCATTGGTCAAAATATTGCTTTATGTATTTATTTAAAAGTATTTCTTATGACACTGACAAATACTTACCACTGTTATTAGGGTTGGTGGTGTAAAAGATGGCTTGGTCTCTATGTCAAATCCGTCAATTGTTCCAGAAAATAAGTACGATTATTTGGTGTACTCTAAATCACTGAAATGGGGTATCAGATTCGTTCACCCAAATGATATCTATTAAGTATTATATCAGCCTGCAGGGAATGTGGACTGAAATGAGAAAAAAAGTTATAAAAAACTTCAGTTCAGAGAGACTTACACTGACTTCTGCAAACACCTAAAATTTCAATACAAGTAAAGCTTTCAATATGCTTTAAATAATGCACTCACTAGTATACTTGACAGATATTAGGTACAATATTAATATTACTTGGGTTGGTCATAGTACAAGTTGCCATTGTTATCATCATTGTTGCCATTGCCAATATTACACAATTCTTATTGTCTTTTTTTTTTTTAACACACAACTATACTTCTACCATTCTATACTTGGATGAAACAAGGTGGTTGAAACGACCACAAAATGAGGGAGGATATCTACTAGTACTTCTTGCTACATATTTTGGAATAATGTTATTAATATTCAGTGGAGAAATGAGAATAATAGAAAAGTATAAGGTGCCAATAAAATGCAAATTGAGGTTGAAAATTGCTACTACTTAAGATTGATTTTAATGTTACACTTAGAATATTGATATCTAGACTATTTTAAATAAGTAATCTTCCTGTTTCTTTTTTTTTAATTGTTGAGCACCCCATGCTCTATAAAATACTAATTTAGATCTGATTCCTACACTTGATCTTAGCCAAAAGGCCGAGAAGCCATAGATCCAATTCCTACAGGAATAGAAGATGTGCCAAGGTATGAGTGAGGAATATTGAAGTCAATGCAATGTACTTATAATTTTAAAAGACTTTTTTTTTAATTTTTGACAGGCAGAGTGGACAGTGAGAGAGAGAGACAGAGAGAAAGGTCTTCCTTTGCCGTTGGTTCACCCTCTAATGGCCGCCACGGCCGGCGCACCACGCTCATCCAATGGCAGGAGCCAGGTGCTAGGTGCTTTTACCTGGTCTCCCATGGGGTGCAGGGCCCAAGCACTTGGGCCATCCTCCACTGAACTCCTGGGCCACAGCACAGAGCTGGCCTGGAAGAGGGGCAACCGGGACAGAATCCTGCGCCCCAACCGGGACTAGAACCCGGTGTGCCGGCGCCGCAAGGTGGAGGATTAGCCTGTTGAGCCACGGCGCCGGCCTTTAAATGACATTTTAAGAAGATTTGTGATAGACTGTTCTAATCGACATTCTTGGTGTTTGGGGCCAGATAATTTTTTTTTCATGAATTGTCCCGTGCATTGTAGGATATTTGACAGCATCTCTGGCTCCTATCCAGTAGCAACTGTTTCCAGACATTGGCAAAGGTTCCCCAAAGGGAAAACATTTGAGGAACACACGCATAGGCCTGTATACCTTAGAAAGCCAAATCCTATGGCATACCTTGTTCAAATGAAACTCTGGCCAACTGTCCTATCATTTGATAGGACATATGATCCTATATCACTAAGGGCAGAAAAATATGTGAATCATTTAGAATGAGTATTCTGAAATCATTTGGGATATGGGTACAGAGAAGACAAATGAAAGCTGTCAGATATCCCTTCCAGTGTGAATCTACAATAGTAAATACCCAAAGATAAAGTGGTGATCTGTAAGTCAGTGTCCCCAGATTGGGGTATTCAGAAGCTTTATTTCTTTAAATGAACGTTTACATGTTATAATTCTTGGATCATTAACACAAAGTGAAGCTAGTAGATGCAAATTTGTCTAACTCTGCATTCGTATTTTGACTTCATATGTAAAAGATCAAAAATTGTATACTAAATAGGTTATCATCACTTTTCTCAATTAACCAAACAGTAATTATCTGAAAAAAATTAAATTTAATGAAACATCTGGTATCATTAAAAGATCTAAATAATTTATCTGGGATTTTATCAACAATTTCAACTAATTTTAAGCAAAGAAATTTCCCAATTTGTTAGAATTTATTTATGTTAAATATGACTTTTAATTAAAAGCATTTTTGAGATAGCAAACTGGCAATGTGAAAGCCTTACTGAATTTTTTGGGGAAGATTTATTTATTTACTTAAGGTCAGAGTTACAGAGAGGGAGAGGCAGAGAGATAAGTCTTCCACCCACTGGTTCACTCCCCAAATGACCACAATGGCCAAGGCTGTTCCACACTGCAGCCAGGAGCCAGGAACTTCACCTGGGTCTCACATGTGGATTGAGGGGCTGAAGGACTTGGGCCATCCATCCCCCACCACTCTCCCAGGTGCATTAGCAGAGAGCTGGATGGGAAGCAAGCAGCTAGGACTCCAACTGGTGCCTATATGGGATGCTGGCACCGCAGATGGTGGTTTAATCTGCTATGCTACAGTGCCAGCCCCACTTTACTAAATATTAACTTTTAAAAATTAATTAAAATAACACCCTCATCAGTATTAATATTATGAAAATATCAAGACAGTTACCAAAAATCAAAATGGTTTTCATTGGCTTCATGTGATGACTTAAACATATTTGTTTTGTTGTGAATTCCTAAAATCATTCCTAAAAACACACTCTAATTTGAGCAATCAGTAGAGATGTGAACACCAACTTCTTGTGATGTTATGTTTATGTGACCCAGGGTGGTATGAAGTGTGGAACTGAAGGATTTTGTTGTGTAAATGGTTTTCTGCTGCCCTATACCTACAGACAGGCTTAGTTCTGCCTTTTTTATTGTTTTCCTAGTTCTGATCCACTACTTCAGTCACAACTTCAGCCAGCAAAAATGATGTATGGTCCTAGGAATATTAGTTACAAAAGAACCTTTCAAGCTTTATAAGAGAAGTGAATACCTTGCTTTGGTTACTATACTTTGGGGAAAATGAGAATTTATTAAGAAAAAGGCGTTTATTTCAAAGTGAAAGTATGTGACTAGTTTTTTAGATGAATACAAAACTGCAAATCCATGGTACAAGATTCAAACTATGTAAAGAATTTAAACATAGCATTTTCATATACTGTGTAGTAAGCATATGGGATGCATTGAGCAAAGTGATCATCAAAGAGAATAAATAAATGAGCTTATGAAGCAGACATTTTTACATCAGGAGAAGGATTTAAAGCATATACTGCCAAGTCAGTGAATGGAATTTTGATAAAAGTGGACAGGCTCTTTGAGCTACGGTGGTACTTTTAGTTCATCCATCTAGAATATAAATCTAGACTTTTAATTAAAATATGCCTCCTAAAGCCAGTACATGCATAGTAACATGCTTAGAATTAAGCTGGGTTTGGCTTGGGGCACAATTTACATAGGTAGTTGAAGTCTTTGGCTCATTAATGAAAACCATACCTGCAATACTAGAAAGAAAAATGAAAACAATTTCTATTGCCCCAATGAAGTCTAGCATTAATATTACTGTGAGAGTTCTGTCATGTTAGGAAGAAATTTGTAGCATAGTAGATTATAATCAGAATATTAAGATGTCTAATATTGGTGAATTATAAAATATTCCCAATTATTTAGGCCAGATTCTTTTTTTTTAATGCTGGAATTGTACTTCCCTTCGTTCCACCCCTTCAGGGCTGCCACAAGGTAGGATTCTTTATCTTTCTCTGAAGGGAGGAGAGAACTTCCACTTTGACTATGACCCTGTCGGAATAAGATTGAAGTCGGCGAACCCTAAAGGCTTCCATAGCCTCAGCAACTCATGACTAGAGCCTAGGGAGATTACTGACACCATAAACAAGAGTGTCAAATTGTTAAATCAACTTCAGGAGTCACTGTGTACTTACGTCTCATGTGGGATCTGTCCTTAATGTGTTGTCCAATGTGAAGTAATGCTATAACTAGTACTGAAACAGTATTTTACACTTTGTGTTTCTGTGTGGGTGCAAACTGATGAGATCTTTACTTAGTATATACTGAATCGATCTTCTGTATATAAAGATAATTAAAAATTAAAAAAACCACTTTCTTTGCATTTGGACTCCTTTATATTTTTCTCCATTTGACACTGGCCAAGGTGCTGATACTGAAACAAGGGGCATTGTTGTATTTGTTAGCTCTCTAAAGCTGTCACTTCTAAAGCACTAACGAACGGTATGACACATAATGTGTTTTATAAGCCGTCAGGATGAAATTCTTCATGAAACGCTGAGCTGTCTTTGGCTCCATTTCACAGATAAATGCTAGAAGGTTATCCTCACCTTTGACAATATTTTGTAGGCTGTGCCAAGAACATTGTGTACTTTGTCTCATTAAATCCTTAAAAGAAACTCTGAGAAATTATTTTACATTATTATTAGGAAGTGAATTCTGTCCCAATATCATATGTTGTAGTCCTAACCCACTGTATTCCAGAATGTAACAATATTTGGGACTATATCTTCGTTGGTATAAATAGTTAACTTAAGGAGGTCATTTTCCATTAGAGTGGATCCTTAATCCAATAAAATCAGTATATTTTGGGAAATAGAGAAACCCACCAGGAAACTGTCCCATGAAGATGAAGGCAGAGATGTGTCTATCCCAGAAGCAACACTGAAGGTTCCAGAAAATAAGCAGAAGCTAGCAGTAGGTATGAAGTAGATTCTTTCTACAGATTTTGGAAGGAACCAATTTTGAAGATGTTGGCTTTGGGCTTCTAGCCCCAAACTGTGAGATGATGCATGTGTATGTGTAGGAGTCACCCAACAGACTTTGAGCAGCCACAGGAAAATAAGCAAAAATGCCTTTTTATGAGTGAGGAGACTGAAGAACTGGAAGGATTCAGTGAGGAAGGAAGGAAGGAAGGAAGGAAGGAAGGAAGGAAGGATGGAAGGAAGGAAGGAAGGAAGGGAGGAATCAAGGAAGAGAGGGAGGGAGGAGGGAGGGGGGAGGGAGGGAGAGAGGGAAGGAGGAAGGAAGGAAGGAAGGAAGGAAAAAGAAAGGAAAAGAAAGGAGGGAAGGAGGGAGGGCGACAGGGAGGGAGGAAAGAAAGAAAGGTGGGCTACAACTAGATTGAATCTCTGAGAGTAGATGGATCGGAAGGTGATGTACATATTCTGGGGCCAGAATTGCTGATTTCACATCCAGGATCCAATGCTTGCTTGGCATTTGACTTTGAGAAAGTCTCTTAGAATCACATGCCTTGGTGTTCTGGTTTATTAAATGGGGGACTATTGGCACGTATCTCATGAGATGTTGGTTAGAATTAAATGAAACACAGAAAACAATCAGTGAAATTCCTGGTGGTATATAATGCTCAATGAAATGTATCTGGCATTGTTATCAATGTCATTCCAAATGCTAAAAAAAAAGACTCTTGCAGCTATTACCACAGAGAAAAGACTGCTGCCATTTGCCTACTCTTCTGAACGATGCACTGAGGCAGCCTCTGCTTATTCTGAATGTGTGAGTAGATCATTGTGTGTCTGGTGTTTCTGAGTCATTTCTTCCTGTCTGAAGACATTACATGGGCAGCAGAGCGTCCCCTTAACAACTGAGTCATCTATATTGGATAAAAACAGCTTAATTTTAATACGTTGGTTTAGATAAACGCAGTAAGCTGAAACATGATTTTCCATATTTTGGAGATGGTAAAAAAACATAGACGACTCACATAAAAAGGGACCTCAAGAGTGAAAAACTGGAAATTCATTAGGATGTCATTGTGCTAGGGTAGCCAGTGTTGAGAGGCTACAAACAGGGGCAACAACAGCAGGAGAGGTGGAGGAACGGGCAGACACTACAGGGTGAACACTTATAATTTGTGTATTCCTGCGAATTGCAAACTGTTTAGTGATGTTATTCTCTAACTCATGAATTAGCTATTAAATACCTTGTGTCAGGTGCTTCCACAAGCATACATGGTAAGCATAGGTTGAACATGTCCCATTCTTTAGTAAGCAGACTTAATTGTCTCTCCTCCTTTACAAGTCCTTCTTCTATGACTGGTGTTGGGAGCAGCTAGTTAATTCACCGCCTGTCATGTTGGCATCCCATATTGAAGCACCAGTTTGAGAATTGTTCCTTCACTCTGGGAAAGCACTGGAGCATGATGGAAGTGCTTGGGCCCCTGCTACCCCTGTGGGAGACCTGGATGAAATTCCTGGTTTCAGGAATTTGGCCTGGCCCACACCTGGATGTTTTTGGCAATTAGAGAGTGAAATAACAGAGAAGACCTTTTTATTTCTCTATCATCTCTGTCTCTTCCTCTTGCTCTCTCTGCCTTTTAAATAAGTAAATAAATAAACAACTATTTACAAGAATTCCTCTTGCTAACTGCGTCTACTTAAACATCAGAAAATCTCCCCACTGTTCTCATATGGAGTCTCCACTTTACTGTGGAATACCCCAAAACTCTGTGATTCCTGTACCATTCCTGCGGTTTCAGTTCTTCAAAACTTTCACTGATTTCTAATCAGTTCAGTCACTATTATCATTAGATTTTTCCTCATTTAATTTTATTTTTCTGAAGAGAGAACTTTCAGAAGCATCTATCTTTAACATTTTCAGGCTTCCAGAGCCTATTTAAAATCACTTTATCTCCAGATGTCTTTCTATATTGATTAAAGAACTAGCTAACCCAGCATTGAACATAAACAGGATGCCACCATTCATATTATAAATAAATCTCCACAATATTTACATGGCCTTAAAATTACATATGGCTTGTGGCAAATAAAACCTTTGTAGATGTATTTTCAGAGCTACTCTGTGCTTTCTTCAAAACAAGCTAGCTTCTTGAATATGTATTTCTATGCCCTTATCTATTTCTGTTTCCTATACACCAGGACTGCATAGAGATGCATAGCATTGAAGAAAATATGTTGCCGAGATTTATTCAATCCATTGCAAAATTAATGCTTCAAAGTATTTAAATGCATTCAATAAGAATATTGAGTCATGGAACTGTGATATTTACTAAATGCGTTAATTTTCTGAAAATTTATAAAATATATAGTATTTATTATAATGCCATAGAAACCACTGCATTTACTATACAATAAATCAAAGAATGGAAATGAATAGTAATAAATATACAATTAGCACATTGAAGTTCAGAATCTGTCTCCTAAAATATTTTTTGGAAAATATCTTTATATTCTGAATTACTGAACATATATTATTGTATTTTTTACTTTTCCAGCAATGTAATAAATATGTTAGAAAAGGAGAGAATAATACCTATACTTTACAAGGGCAATTTCAATTGAGAGCCATAAATTGGTCTTAGTTAGAAAGTTGCATGCTTTCTACTTGCACTTTTAGTGCCTAGAATAAAATCCTAGGACTTAAATAATGGATTAAATTTATGTTAAATTTGTGGACACATTTAAGACTATTCATAAATCCTGCCAAAATATTTTCCAGGAAGTTTGGACTAGTTTATCTTTCCCCAAGCCGCACACAAGGAAATCCATCCTAGCCCACTCTCTTCAGCATTTGGGCATTGTTTTTCAAAGTTACAATCAGGAACATGGGTTTAAAATGTTATAAGAAAATAAACATAGACCACAGACTCATCCATTTCTTCTGCCCTCCTGGAATGACCATTATGGAAACCTGTGACCGTGATATGGGCAGCATATCACAAGGTGATCAGTGTGAGGCATGCATGTGCCCTTCAGTTAGGACGGAGGTTGACCCCTGCATCCTACATTGGAAAACATGGGTTCAAGTCCAGGCTTTGTTCCCAACCCCAACATCCTGCTCACGCACATCATGGGGGTTGATTGCTCAGGTTGTTCAGTCATTGCCACCATGTAGGAGACTCAGACTGGGTTCCTAGCTCCCAGCTTTTTTCTGGCACAATCCTGGTTTTATATATATTTGAAGAGAAAATGAGTAGATGGGACTTTTTTGTCTTTCTCTTTCATACCCTTAAGTAAACAATAAATATTTGAACAGTAAAGAGGATCAATTTATGGGGCAAAAGTATCAAGTAATTTCAGTAGTATCAGAAGACATCATCTTGCAGTGGCGAGAACTCCTGGGGGTTTCTCAGCATATATCCCATTGGTGCTTGATTAATTTGCTTAACATATGATTTTAATGAAGGTGGTGTTTTGTACTGAGTCCTTGAATATCCAAATTAATATCATTCAGATCTTCAGCTAGAGATAAACTTTCTATCCTTAGCTAGCACATAGTTCCAGGAAGCAGTAAACTTCTGCTAAGAGAGTATAAAAATTCAATACAAATTTGTAAGCTATGCTAAAAAATATATTCAGTGAAATATTTATTAATATTATTTATAAAAATGAAAAAATTACTTTTGAAATCTTGCATTGGCCCTAATAGTTAATAAGGTGACATTTATTATATAATTAGGGTGTGCACATTATTTTAATCAATATGCTGATGAAATAATTTAAAATAGTTTTCTGAATAGATTTGATTTGTAGCACACTGAAATAATGAATGTAACTAAATATTTTATTAATACTGTGGATGTGAATTTATTTGGGTCATTGATATAAAATCATGAGGTGAATAAAATCATAATATATTAACTCTTATTTGAATATGAAACACATATTCATAGTACCATTTTTAATGATGTTTATTTATTTATTTGAGAAGTAGAGTTACAGACAGAGAGAGGGAGAGACAGAGAAAAAGGTATTCTATCTGCTGGTTTGTTCCCCAAATGGCTGGACCAATCAAGAGCCAGGAGCTTCCTCCGTGTCCCCCAGGCAGGTGCAGGGACCCAGTTACTTGGGCCATTTTCTGCTCCTTCCCAGGCCATAGCAGAGAACTGGATCAGAAGAGGAGCAGTCAGGACTAGAACCGGTGCCCACATGGGATGCTGGCAGAGGCTTAGTCTGCTACGCCACAGAGCTGGCCCAGTACCATTTACAAACAGGATGTGCTACTGAAACACCACCAGTTTCACAGAGCTAAACACAACTTTTAAACTACAAAATTCTGAAAGACACAAAATGGCTTTTATGATAGTAGTTTGTTGTTTCTCCAACTATCTACTTTCTAACATTTCAAAAATTTTTTAATTGCGACGTGGATGTTTGCTTTGCTTTTCTTTTATATTGTCCTTTGACTTCCAAAATTGTAATTAGTACTAGCTGATCTCTGTGTAAAAATAATTTTCCTTCTACAAAAGAGTATACTATTCTATTTCAGCATATTTTTCACTCATTTGAAGTCTATACAAGCAGCATATCGTGGGGCCCGTCTTGTGACATACTGGGTAAAGCTCCACCTGAGACACCATCATCCCTGATGGGTACTGATTCTTGTCCCAGATGCTCCACTTCTGGTCCAGCTCCTTGCTAATGGCATAGAATAAGCAGCAGGAGCTGGTCCAAGTTGTTGGGCCCCTACATCCATGTGGAGACCTCATGAAGCTCCTGGCTTTGGCGCGGCTCAGCTCTGACAATTGCAGTCTCTCTGTGTCTCTGCCTCTCTCTCTGTAACTTTGATTTTCAAATAAAAATAAATAAATCTTTTTTAAAGCACCTTTGCACATGGATTTCCTATTTTTAATTCATAGCAAATTTTAAAATAATTTTCTTTAGTTTGCTTTTAAAGTAAGCACCGTTGATGTATGTGTGGGGAGAGAAAAAGACATTGAGGATGGAGCCAGATTTATGGGTTTAATTACAATGCACCACAAAAGAAAAAGATTGTGCAATCACAAAAGCCTAAAAATCAAGTTTTTTTTTTCCATTGTTTATTCTTTTACTTACACCTTGACCTTTGCCATTCCCAAGGTGGGATTAAAAAACAAACAGCTATCTTACTAAAATATATCCTATTCAAGATATTTCCATTTTGAACACTGTCACGTCAACCAACACTCTTCCTCATTTCACCTGGGCCATGAAAAGAGCTTCTCATGGGGTCTTCCACCTCAGCTCTGACCTCCTTCTCAGGGAGCTCAACCTAGCAGCCAAATGAACTTTCAAACCAGATTCTCATTCTTAACCCTTCACGTTGCAAGTCTTCAGTCTCAGAAACATAAAATTCCTTCTTCTTGCTTTTGAAAAACTGTGCTCTGACCCCAGCTCAGAACAGTCCCTGTTTTTGCCTTCTGAACGTAACAGTGAAATGAATCTATCAAGTCAAATTATTGTGTAACTGGGTTTTCCGAAGCCATCCAAGTGCTAATGAATATGAATTAGGGACAGTCTGAGTCTGTATTCCTCTGGAGAATTCCACATACACAGACCTGAGTGTCCACTTAGTCTTTGTCTGTGGAGATGGCAAGAGGCTGTGTCCAACCCATCCTCATCCAGCCTTAGGTGTTCAGATGATGTCAGACACCGTGACCTTTCAGAATTAATAATTTGCACTCATTTACTGTAGCACACAAACATTCCATTGGCCCTTATCCATGACTACCCCACCCACTTCAGACAGAAGGCTGCTGGGCCCCGTTCTGTCTTCATCTAATAACAGACTCAGACTGTTCAGAAAATGAGTAGGAAACTAAAATCCATTCAAGGAACAATCCCCCGTTGGAAAGCAGTTACCCCTTCATCTCAGTAACAGCGTCATAGTGTTTTAAAGAAAATAAAACACACCCTAACAGCTGTTTTAAAATGCCTACTAATATCACAAGCATTATTCTGACTACTTTATGAATGTTTGAGGGTCCACATAAAGTCAGCAGCACATTTTCTGACTCATGACTTTCTATCAATATTAGTTATTATGATAAAACTACTTACAACATCTTGAGGCAAAAGCTACCCACACATTTTTCAGAGAGCAAATGGAGTTTTAAAGGAGAAGACAGTTTATTTTGTTCATAAGTTTGGTAATTATCAGATCTAGTGTTAAACTAAGGTGTGCTGACTACAGATACTGGCTGTGGTCACACCAGGGTGACCTTAATTTAGAACTCTGCATTTCTTTTCACCTTGCAAAGATGTTTACCTCCTGTGCTTAGCATCCTTGGTCTTCTTGTACAGGTGACATTCCCTCCTCTAAGCTACAAGTTCCTGAAGCTTGGAATCAGACTTGGACATTGCCATTTAATATACAGCCTGGTACATGATGTGCTCAATAAGCACTTTTAAAAGAATGAGAAGTAATATATGTCACATGCATCTCACTGAAGATCAAAGAAAACAGGCTGTGTTTGCTACCACACACATCTTCCCTGAACAGAGGCAACAACACTGGAGCTTTCTATCTTAAGTCATTTTAACCATGACGTTTAAGCAAACTCATAATTCTCATTATGTGTAAGAAATTGGTCTATGCATTCTTAGAGTGACTCATTAAATTTTCTAAATCACTCACTGGGGATAGGAACTATTATTTTCCTCATTTTCTATCTGCAGAAGCATATTAAACATCTTGTCCAAGGCAATTACTGCTAAGTAGGGAAGTCCAGCATCAAACTTGGACCACTGACCATGAGTCCAGCTCTTACCCAGTTGGGTACACTGTCTTTTTAGAGATCAAAGGTCCCAGGAAATGTAGGCAAATTATACTTCCAGAAATTAGATGATAAATGGAAACTGATCAGTTAGAGAACAGGATAGCACCACAGGAATTTAAATAGTAAACAGAGAAAAGAGGCTTGTATCTATAAATTTTGTGGTTAGTATAATGGATATCCCACCTGGCAAGAATTAAAAACATTTGTGAATTTAAACAGCTTGTATTTGTCTACTCTCTATAATGCTGCTATTTCCAAGGAAACAAGCTGAGGCTGATGTTGAAATGGGAAACATAGCCACATATTCCATGTTGCTTTCTTACATAGGTATCAAGAGAGACAGACAATTTAAAACACATTGAGGGATGAATTTTTGCTGGGGATGCATTTTGCATGGTGCCCAGCAGGGAAGGAATGTGCAACACATGGACATTATCTCATCAGTTCTACCCTGAAATTATCCTTAGTTTTCAGAAACAGCTATCTGGGAATTGAACAAATATATTCTACAGATATTCTTGAATATGATATGGATGTTTAAAATGCAACTTTTATTGGACATAATTTCTTGAATATATGATCACTCAAGTTATTTTTATTCCTAATAAAATATATATGAATTTAAGAACATCAAACATTTTTTCAATCAAAGCTAAACATGAAGATTCAGAGAAAAGAAGAAAATGTCCTACATTAAATATCCCTATGGGAATTTAACATATGTATAGATTTGGAATTATGGATGAAATCTCTGGAATACACCTACATAACAGATGTTATGAATGTTTCGTTTGTTTCAAACAACAGAGTATAGCACAGGAAATATATCATTATATAGAAATTAGAAAAATAATAATATGATCTGAACTGAAAGGAGAGTATGTTTATACTGTTTGTTGTTTTTAAGTTTATTATCCTAGAGGCTACATCCTTTTTTATGTTTACAATAGTAGTTTTCATATCTTTGACATTTTAAGCTTTAGATTAAATGAAGATATAGGGAAGAAAAAGATTGAAGTTGTGAAAGTTACAAAGTGTATATGGCTGTCTTGTTTTCTATGAATAAGAATTATAAGTCTTATTTCTTACCTGTCACCTTCATCTACATGGTGAGGAAGGAAGTCTCTGCACCTGAATGCAACCTTCATGTAGAAAAATGCCTCTCTCCCTGGAGGCTAAGATCCATGTATTTAATTCTACTGGGCTGGAGTTAGGATGAGGGAAAAAGGCTAGCAGAAAATCCCATATAATGATAAACATGAGGTGAAAAGATATAAAAGCACTCCTTTAATTTTCCAAGAAAAAAATCCCAAATTTAGTAGTGTCATTCATTTTCACAGTGTTTACTCTATTTTATGTCTCCATTCAAAATGTGTTGTAAGGCTGGTCTGGTGGTGGTGATCAGCTTCGTTGGATGCAACATTCTTGGTTGGTTGGAAGTTATATTTTTTCTTTTAAGATTTTGAATGTCGAGGAACAACTTACTGTACATATATATATATATATATATACACATATACCAAATACATATACTATATATATTACAATAAAATTCCTTTTAGTATTTTCTTGTTCTATGTAATACCATTGGTTGAACTCTTTAATTAACACACAATTATTCTTAGTAATTTAAATTTAACTGAAAATGATCCCTGTTAAATATAAGAGTGGGAATAAGAGAGGGGGGAGATGTACAGTTTGGCACATGCTCACTTGGACTTACCCCTAATGGCAGAGCTGGAAACGTGCCAGGGGATTCCAATTCAATCCCATCAAGGTGGCATGTACCAATGCCATCTTACTTGTTAAAGTGATCAGTTTAAGTTCATAATTGATCAAAAAGATAGGATTAAGTGTCAAAGGGATTACATAGATAAGACCAGTGTCTGCAAATAATAATTGCTAGAATTAAAAGGAGAGAAGGATTCAACATGGGAAACGGGATACACAGCAGACTCATAGAATGGCAGATGTCCTATAAAGCACTCTGGCCTCATAATCAGCCCTTAAGGAATTTGGATCTGGCTAAAAAGCCCATTAGAGTTTCACAGGCATGGAAAGCCAAGACATTCTGGCAAAAACAAAACAAAACAAACAAACAAAAAAAAACAAACAAAAAACCAACAACTAAAGATCTCTGCAAGTGAGATCCCAGTGAAAGGAACAGGCTATGAAAGGAGAACCTTTCTCTGAAGGGAGGAGAGAACTCCCATTTTGAATATGGCCTTTTCTAAATAAGATCGAAGCTGCTGGAGTCAAGAGGCTTCCACAGCCTTGGCAGCTCATGACAAGAGCCTCAGGTGATTACTAACATCATAAATGAGAGTGTCAATTGTTAAATCAACAACGGGGGCCACTGTGCACCTGTTCTCCATGTAGGACCTCTGTCCTTAATGTGTTGTACTATGCGAATGAACAGTATAACTACTACTCAAACAGTATTCTATACTTTGTGTATCTGTGTGGGTGTAGTCTCTTGAAATCTTTACTTAGTATATACTAAGTTGATCTTCTGTATATAAATATAGTTGAAAATGAATCTTAATGAAGAATGGGATGGGAGAGAGAGTGGAGATGGGATGGTTGTAGGTGGGAGGGAGATTATGCGTTGAAAAGCCTCTATAATCCAAAAGTTGTACTTTGGAAATTTATATTTATTAAGTAAAAGTTGAAAAAAATTAAAAAAAAAAACATTTTCAGTGTATCATACCCTCTCTTCTTGTCTAAGAGGTTTCCGTTGAGAAGTCTGGTGCTCTAAATGGTTTGCCATTATATGCAACTTGCTCCTTTTCTCTTACTGTCTCGGATTCTCTCCTTGTCTTTAGCTTTTGACAATGCCCCCACAATTTGCCTTAGAGAAGAACTTTTGTGGTTGCGTCTAACAGGGACACTTTGAGCTTCTTGAATCTTGATGTCTGTGTCTCTAACAATTTCAGAAGTTTTCAAGGATTGTTTCAATGAGTAAGTTCGCGAAACATGTTTCCTTTAGGAATCCCCCCAATATGAATATTTAGTTGCTTGATGGTATGCCATATTTCACATAGCTTTCTTCAATATTTTAAATTATTTTATCTTTATCTTTGTATGATTGGATTATTCATAAAGCTTGTCCTCCAAAAACTATTTGGTCAGTATGGATATATAAGCAATAAATAAATTAAATTATTTATACACATATGCCCTTATAATTGTATTTTCCATCACATATGATATTATATATAATTTATGTACTTATTATATATAGGTATATAACTACATGATAAATATTTCATTATATTATAATTATATGTTAATAGTTATATAAATATATTTTATATTTATGTAATTAAATTATATAAAAATGTTAGCTGTTCATTATTTTAACTGCCAAGAAAGAACTTCTTAGGAATTAATGGGTTATTTTGGTACATAGTTGAAGACAGGGCAGGTTCATTAGTCTGCTGTCTGGTAGAAGACCCCAGTGGTTCAGCATGTGCTGAGGACGGGTCATGTGCAGGCAGACACAGTGAGCACCCTGGGCTTATATAACTACACTTCTCATGAGAACCACTTTCCAAGGGCAAGCCCTGAGTGACTTAAAGATCTCACATCAAGGTTTGATTAGGGCAAGTCCCTACACTTAATCCACCAACTGTTATCATAAGACGTTGGAGGCCGGCGCCATGGCTCACTTGGCTAATCCTCCACCTACGGTGCTGGCACCCTGGGTTCTAGTCCTGGTTGGGGCGCCGGATTCTGTCCCCGTTGCTCCTCTTCCAGTCCAGTTCTCTGCTGTGGTCTGCGAGTGCAGTGGAGGATGGTCCAAGTGCTTGGGCCCTGCACCCACATGGGAGACCAGGAGTAAGCATCTGGCTCCTGGTTTTGGATCGGCACATCACGCCTGCAGCAGGGGCCATTTGGAGGGTGAACCAACGGAAGGAAGACCTTTCTCTTTGTCTCTCTCTCTCACTATATAACTCTGCCTGTCAAAAAAAAAATAAGGCTTTGGAGATTAAATGCCTTCATGATTGTTGGATTCATGATTGTGGGATTTTTCATCCCATAGTGTTATGCATTCACACACATATGTGTATTATCTTACATATGCATTACAAACTACCAATATAAAGCTATTCAGTCCTTATACTGTCATATTGAAAGGGTTTTAAGTCAAACCCTGTACACAATTCAGGGATAGCAACTAGTTTGTCATCACATGTAGTTTCCACAAGTCATACATACACTGCCCTCCACAACACCACATTCTGACTTGCATCCACCACATTGTAGGAGATTAGTGCATTTTTGGGATCCTTGCATCCTACCGTTACTGGAAATTGTACTGGAATCTGCAAATATTCACTTGTGTAGCATTAAGCTAATCGTCATTTTTACTTACTCAATGAATGTAAATCATATACTCGGTGATGTGAGTAAAATGTGAACTCTGTGACATTTTAACCCACATTAAAATACTTGTTTTAATGTCAAACAACTTTTAACATTGTGTGGTCATTTCCAAGAAGAAATGCATAAACATATACTCCATTTTCTTCTCTTTCCCCTGTTACTTTTGTGGCCTCCTCCATTAGCATTTTGAGCTGGTATTGATTGAGGTGGTGGCAGGACATATGCTTTCCTCAAAACAAGATTTGTGGCTGAAAATAAAGTTATTGAAAAGTGTCCTGTAATGTGAGATACTTTGTGATGTCTTAAACACAAGGTGACTTTCTTATATAAGAGATATTTTTGACTAAATATTACTTTTTATTTAGTCACATAAAATAAAATTCTCTATTTTTTCTTAAGTAAAATTCAACATAGTACAGAAGTATTTGCCCCAACACCTATAGAAATTGGGTTCCTTCTTGTTGTGAATTTGTATAATTCGTTTTTCCCCCAGATAATCTGTTCATAAGCATTTTCTATGCTCACTCCAGGTCAGAGCCCATACCAGGAGATGGACAGTGGTGGGAACCAAAAAGACACCATCCTGTCCTCACTGAGCCTACAACCCAGCTCAGGATACAAGCATAAATGCAATATTAGCATTGTGATTTGAGTAAATGCATATTTAAAGAAAATTGAGTAGAAATGGATAGGATTCTGTGGAACTGTTTATCAGAGATCTAACCTAGCCTAAGGGACTCAGGACACTGGCTGGCATCCTGATTCATAAATTGCCAAGTTGCAAATCTGCTGCCTGCAGTGCTGGCATCCCATACATGTGCTGGTTCAAGTCCTGGCTGTTCCATTTCTGAACCAGCTCCCTGCAAATGCACCAAGGAAAGCAGTGGAAGAAGGCTCACATCCTGGGGCCACTGCACTCACGTGGGAGACCTGGAAGAACCTCCTGGCTTCTGGCTTCTGATCGCCCCAGATCCACTTGTGGCCATTTGGGGAGTGAAGCAGTATATGAAAGATCTCTCTCTGTCTCCGCCTCAATGTAACTCTTCCTTTCAAATAAATAAATAAATCTTTAAAAAAAAACAAAACAGTTCTTCCACATAGTAACCATGTGGTTGTGGGCTACTTACTTCACATTTCTGTCCTTTGCTTTCTCTTCTTTAACAATATTCTTATAATTATTGATATACAAATTTTGGATGAAGGTTAGTTGGGTCTATACTGAATAAATTCAAGTGTATATTAATTTTAATATAAGGTGTTTATGTATTGAATAACTTCATATATATAATGAAACAGAGATTTGCATAAAAAGTGCTCTTTGTGCTAGATGTAACTACGTCTTTTTTAAAGACTATTTTCTTAAAGCAGTTTTAAGTTAGCACCAAAATTAAACAGAGGGTTGGGCCATCCCATAACGCTGCCCAAACACATCAGTGTTCCCTACTTTCAATATCTTCCACAGAGTGGTGGATTTGTTACAATTGATGAGCCTACTCTGAAGCATCATAACTCCCAAAAGTTTGTGGCATTTGTTAAACTCTTCAAGACATTAATGAAAGATGGAATTTAAAGTAATATTATTTTGGTACAATATTTTAAAATATACATATATGAAGAATTAAAAATGCTTGTTATCAAAAAAGCTATTCATGTATTTCAAATGTTTGTGTCACCTCAATGAACTTATATTTTAAATCTGTTTCCACAAATGTTTTGAAGTTCTCTTGTTTGTTTTATGTTTGACAAATATATAAGGACATGAATCCAACATTACTATGCACATTGTTCTCAAAACCCTAAAAATTCTCCGTGCTGACTTTTCATCCATCTCCCATCATTGACAACCAATGATATTTTTACTGCTCCATAGTTTCTTCTATTTTTCTAGAATGGCATGCAGTTGAAGTCATGTAGCATGAAACCTCTCTCAGTACACTTTTTCCACTTGGTAATATGCATTTAAGTTTCTTTCAAGTCTTTCCATTGCCAGCAGTCCATTTCCTTTCAGTGTTGAAAAATGCTCTCTTGTTCCCTTGTCTGAATATACCACTTATGAATCCATTCCTACTTAAAACCATCCTTGTTGCTTCCAAGATTTGACAACTATATTGAAACTTCTATAAATGTGCACGAGCAGGTTTTTGTGCGGACATGAGTTATCAACCAGACCAGGTAGATACCAAGGGGCACAATTGCTGTATTATATGGTGAGAGAATGTTTCATTTTGTAAGGAATTGCCAAACTTTCGTCCACAATGACTGGGTCATTTTGCCTTCCCAGCAGCACTGAATGAGAGGTTTGGCGCTGTGCCTGTTGTGGATACAGATGTGATGTTCCTGTCCACAGGTGAGTAGTGGGATCCCACTGTTTTCACTTGCATTTCCCTCATGACATGTTGTGGAACATCTTTTCTTGTGATTATTTATTAATGTGAGTCTTTTCCATAAGGTATCCTACAGTTGTGTTTGGTAAAGACTTTGGTCAATTAAAAAAAAAATAGGGCACCAGCAGTGTGGCCCAGTGGGTTAACGCTCTTGCCTGAAGCCCCAGCATCCCATGTAGGCGCCGGTTTGAGACCCGACTACTCCACTTCCAATCCAGCTCTCTGCTGTGGCCTGGGAGAGCAGTGAAGGTGGTCCAGGTCTTGGGCCCCTGCACCTGCGTGGGAGACCCAGAGGAAGTTCCTGGCTCCTGGCTTTGGATCCGTGCAGCTCTGGCCATTGCGGCCAACTGGGGAGTGAACCATCAGATGAAAGACCTCTCTCTCTCTCTCTCTCTCTCTCTCAGTCTCTCTCTGCCTCTCCTCTCTTTGTGTAACTCTGACTTTCAAATAAATAAATAAATAAATATTTGTTTAAAAATCATTTTTGTTGTTTAATTGTGTTTTAAGAGTTCTTTGTATGTTACAAATAACAATATTTTATCAGAAGCTTCTTTTGCAAATTTTCTCCCAGTTTGCAGTTTCTCATTTCATTCACTTGGCATTGTCTTCTTTTAAAAGCTGATATTTTTAATTAGTGTAGCTTATAAATTGCTTCTTTCTTAAAACTTACCTTTGGCAATGTACATAAAAAGTCATCTTCTCACCAAAGGTAATCCAGGGTTTCTCCTATCGTATCTTCTACAAGTGAATGGTCTTGCATTAAAGATTATGGAAAACTACAAATCTTAAAACATCTTATGTCCTTTTTTTAAGATTTATTTGTTTATTTGAAAGTCAGAATTACACAGAGAGAGGAGAGGCAGAGAGAGAGAGACAGAGAGAGAGAGAGAGAGAGAGAGAGAGATCTTACATCTGCTGGTTCACTCTCCAGACGGCCGCAATGGACAGAGCTGCGCTGATCCAAAGCCAGGAGCCAGGAGCTTCTTCTGGGTCTCGCATGTGGGTTCAGGGGCCCAAGGACTTGAGCCATCTTCTACTGCTTCCCCAGGCCACAGCAGAGAGCTGGATTGGAAGTGGAGCAACTGGGACTTGAACTGGCGCCCATATGGGATATTGGCACTTCAGGCCAGGGCATTAATCCACCATGCCACAGCACCGGCCCCCTAAAACATTTTATTTCAAATGTAGAATTATGATAATTTTTTTTATTTTAAGGATATAAATTCTGTGTCGAGAATCATTTTGTCCCATGTAGAAGTTGTTCCAGTACCATTTTTTAACTGTCTTTACTCGATTATATTGCTTTTTCTCCTTTGCCAGAGAACTGTTGACTATATTTTTCAAAGCATTGATTTGTTTACTTATTTGAAAGAGAGAGTGAGAGAAGAAGAGAGGGAGAGAGAGAGAGAGAGAGAGAGAGAGAGAGAGAGAGAGAGAGAGAGAGAGAGAGAGAGAAAGCGTGTCTTGACCAAGCCAGAATGAAACTAAGGACAACGAATTGCATATGGTCTCCCATGTGGATGGTAGGGATCTAAGTGTTTGGACCATCATCTGTTGCCTTCCCAGGTGCATTAGCCGCAGGCTTGATCAGGAGTGTAACAGCTGAAACCTCAGCCAGAACTATATAGGAGATGAGGGCGAGGAGACTTAACCTGCAATGCCACGACACCTGCCCTAATTCACTGTATTTATCTGGATCTATTTTAGGGCTTTGTCTTCTGTTCCACTGATATGTTTGCCCTTTTTTCTTGAAAATGGATACTATCTAACTCTTCTTCAATTGTTATTTTTATATAAAGTACTGGAAAATAAATATTTAAGTTAAACTATGAATGATGACATAAATCGTATCAGAAGAGGATAAAGAAAAAGGCAAATGGAAATGCAAGACTTCTAGAGTAGAGATGGAAACAAATGACCAGGCCCTGCAGTAGGAAATAATTTGGATTTAAAAATTATAAAAGAGGGCAGAGTGTGGAAGTCCAGGGCTCAGAAGACAGGATTATCTGGAGGCAGAAAGATGAATTCTTTTTTATCTTTTTTTTTTTAATAGGAAGCACATAGTTAACAAAGAACTAACAGATATAAGTGTTTCTTGAGAAATTGAGAGAAAATGGGAAAGAACATGCCAGGAGTGGAAGGGAACAGAATTAGTATAAGAAAGCAAAGAAGAGCCTTGAGACCTCACTGATTTTCCCTTAAGACAGAAAGCATTGGCTCTCTTCTTTGCATACTATTTGTTGGCATGTAAGCTATAAATAATGTTAATTTGGCTAAGCTACTCTTATGCCATTTTTACCAGTTACTATTCCTCTTCTCTGACTTTACTAATAAAACAAAGACTGCTGGAACAGAGGGTATTTTTTTTCTGCTGCCAATCGCTTCTCCATATAACAACCTCCAGGTTAACTGGAATCTCCTAAATTCTTCATGTTCCATGAAGGAGAGAGACAAGTGCAGTGGGGCTCTGTGTACCTGGTACCTTCTCAGTCATGCTAACACCTGCTATAAGATTTGAAAAAGAGGCACATATGGAATACTTTTTGCATCATGAGCTGCTAATAGGTCAGTAACCAGTATTTATTAAACACAGCTGTACTGAAGGACCTACACTGTGGGCTACGGGGAAAACACAGAATTCACAGACTTGATGTGAATTTCCTACCAGGTAAGAAGGTTTAAGAAGTATTCAGCTAACAAATCATAATAAGGGAAATTTGTTCAAAGGAAAATGTAATAGCATGTGATAAAAATGCTATGGGAAATGGAGGTGGAGAAACTAAGTGAGAACTTCGAACAGAATTTAAAAAATGTGCAGATGAAGGGTGAATTGCTTTTATGTCTAATGCCTGTTTGAAATGACATAAGCAGCAGTACTTGAGACATGCACGAATATGCAAGGTTTATGTAATTAGGGAAGGAGCTTGAGACACGCGTGCAGAGAAGGAGACTTAAATGCTTATTTGTGATAAGGTGGTGGAGTGACATTAAGTTCTTCCCAGTCAACTTACTGATTTCCACTTTAGGGACAGGATTTTCTAACTGCAAGCAAAGTGCTTGTAGAGGAGATGAACTTGGGAAGGTGACAACATCAAGTTCCCACATCTTTTGCTCTTGCTCCAATATCTCTGTGCTTATTTATCTCAGTCTTTCTATGCTAACTGGTGTCTTGGTAACTGAAACATCCACCTGCTTAACTAGCTGCACACAAGACTGTTTTATAAAACAGTTTGGCTCTGGGTCACTTTTGTCTGTAATTCCATATAAGAAACTGAGTGGGTGGGTGGGAAATGTTTAGTTGCAGCTGCTCGTGGATAGCTTTGTGACCCTATGTGGCTATTGGTGGATGCAGCTGCTGGTACATGTGTGAATGTGCAGCTGCATGTGGTTATGTGTGGATGTATGTTGATGCATCTCTGTGTGTGTGTGTAAGTGCCACACAGAAAAAGGCCAATATATCCCATGGCCCCACTGTCGTTGGGGATATATGGCTGTTCTTATGCACTTCTCACAGCCACTGTGAATAAAGAGGATATAATCCTACACACTACTCCGAGTTGTTTTCTGATCTTTCTGAATCTGAATCCGACTGCCCTGGGTCCTAAGCCCCAGCCAGGCACACAATATTTATTAATTTTATCACAGTATCTTTGAAGTACAGTGTGATTAGTATTAACTAACTCAGAAGTGATAAAATAAGTTAATGCTATTAAAGAAATAAGAATAATTTTTGCTATATTATAAATGCTCAGTAGCTAGAATCATTATTGTTTTTTTTCCCACTTCAGTCCCATTCTCCATTAAGAATCATTTTTAATTAACTTTATACACAGAAGACTAACTCTATATTAAGTAAAGATTTCAACAATTTGTACCCACACACAAAAAAATGTAAAAAAAAAAAACTGAGAAAAGATTTCACATTTAATTTTTCAGAGTACAAATCATTAAGGACAGTGGTTCTGCATGGGGAGTAATTGCACAGAGAATCCTGTTGTAAATTTAACAATTAACAATCTTATGTATGACCTCAGTGATCACGCAAGGCTCTTGACGTGAGCTCTCAAGGCTATGGAAGCCTTTTGAGTCCACAAACTCAATCAGTATTTAGACAAGACCATAAGCAAAGTGGAAGTTTTCTCCTCCCTTCAGAGAAAAGTACATCCTTCTTTGATGAATCCTTCTTTCCACTTGGATCTCACGCACAGAGATCTTTCATGTAGATCATTTTTTTTTTTTTGCCATAGTGTCTTGGCTTTTGATGCCTGAAATGTTCTCATGGGCGTTCAGCCTGACCAGAATACCTGAAGGGTTGCTTCTGAGGTCAGAGTGCTGTTTAGAGCATACGTCATTCTATGAGTCTGCTGTGCGGGCTGCTTCCCATGTTGGCACATTCTCTCCATTTTAATTCTATCTATTATTTTGACCAGACACTTGATCTTATCTATATGATCCCTTTATCACTTAGTTCTAGCTATATGATCAATTCAACACTTAATATCACTTTAACACTTAAGATGGCATTATTACCATACAGGTTAATGTGATTTGTAGTCCCATGGCAAATTTTTAGCTTTACCCTTAGGAGTAAGTCCATAGGAATATGCAGAGCTATACAACTCCCTCCTCTCTCATCCCCACTCTTACTTTTTAGTGGGATCTATTTTCAATTAACTTTATACACATATTATTAATTCTATATTAAGTAAAGATTCAACAAATTGATTTAAGAAGAAAAAAAAACTTCCTCTACAGTCAAGACAAAAGCTATTCAAGTCATTGCTTCTCATAGTGTTAATTTTACTTCTACAGGTTTCCTTTTAGGTGCTCTGTTAGCACAGATCAGGGAGAAAATATGGTATTTGTTCATCTGGGATAGGCTTATTTTACTAAGTATGATGTTTTCCAGATTCATCCATTTTGTTGCAAATGACTGGATTTCATTTATTTATCCACTGTGTAGTATTCCATAGAGTAACATACCCCATAATTTCTTTACCCAGTCTTCATTTGATGGGCATTTGGTTGATTCCATGTTGTAGCTATTTCATTTTGAGTTGAAATAAATTTGGATGTGCAGATAATTCTTTTTAAAATATTTAATTATTTATTTAAAAGAGTTACACAGAGAGAGAGGAAGAGAGAGGGGTCTTCCATCCGCTGGTTCACTCTTCAATTGTTCACAATGGCCAGAGCTGTGCCTAACAGAAGCCAGGAGCCAGGAGCCTCCTCCAGTTCTCCCATGCGGGTGCAAGGGCCCAAGGACTAGGGCTATCTTCCATTGCTTTCCCAGGCCATAGCAGAGAGCTGGATGGGAATTGGGGCAGACGGGATTAGAATCGGTGCCCATATGGGATGCTGGTGCTTCAGGCCAGGGCGTTAACCACTGTGCCACAGCACCAGCCCTCAGATAATTATTTTATTTGGATATTTCAATTCCCTTTGGTAAATTCCCAGGAATGGGAAGGCTGGATCGTATGGTAGGTCTATATTCACATTTATGAGGTATCTCGAAACTGTCTACAATTGTTGTTTTACCAGTTTATATTTCCACCAACAGTGGACATTTAGATTTTTCCCCACATCTTCTCCAGCATTTGTTTGTTGATTTCTGCATGAAATCCAGGCTAACTGGGCTGAGGTAAAGCATCATTGTGGTTTTGATTTGCATTTCCCTGATAGCCTAGTGATCCTGAGCATTTTGTCATGTGTCTGTAGGCCTTTTGGATCTCCACTTTTGAAAAATGTCTAAGCCCTTGGCCCATTTCTTAACTCACTTTTTATTTTGTTGTGGAATTTCTTGATCTCTCTCTCTCTCTCTCTCTCTACACACACACACACACACACACACACACACACACACATATATATATATTCATTCTGGGTACTAATACTTTATCAATTGCATGGTTTGCAAATAATTTCTCCCAATCTGTTGGTTGCTTCACTTTCCTGACTGATTCTTTTGCAGTGCAGAAGTTTTCTCAATTTGTTAATTTTGGCTTTTATTGCCTGTGCCTCTGGGGTCTTTTCCAGGAACCCGGTGCCTGTACCAATGTCTGGCAGGGTTTCCACAATGTTCTCTAGTAATTTGATGGCATTGGGTCATAGATTTAGGTCTTTAATCCATTTTGAATGGATTTTTGTGTATGGTGTATAATAAGGGTCCTGCTTCATATTCCTGCATGGGGAAATCCAGTTTTCCCAGCACCATTTGTTGAAGAGAATGGTTTTAGCTCCTTGGTTGAATATAAGTTTGTTGTAAATGCTTGGATTGATTTCTGACATTTCTATTCTGTTCCATTGGTCTGTCCATCTGTTTTTGTACCACTGCCAGATTGTTTTGATTATAACTGCATAATAGTATGTCTTGAAATCTGGTATTGTGATGCCTCTGGCTTTTTGTTGTATAAGATTGCTTTAGCTATTCGAAGTCTCCTGTGTTTCTGAATGAATTTCAGCATCATTTATTTTTAGATCTGAGAGGAATGTCTTTGAGATTTTGTTTGGTATTGCATTGAGTCTGTAAATCCCCTTGGAAGAATGGACATTTTGATGATATCGATTCTTCCAATCCATGAACAGGGAAGATTTTTCTATTTTTTTGTGTCTTCTTCTATTTCTTCTTTAATGTTTTGTAATTTGCATCAGAGATCTTTGACATCTTTGGTTAAATTTATTCCAAGGTATTTGATTTTTTTATTCATATTGTGAATGGAGTTGATCTCAGAAGTTCTTTTTCATCCATGGCTGATTTTTTTGTGTGTGTTGATTTTACATCCTGCTGTTTTACCAAACTCATCTATGAATTCCAATAGTCTTTTGGTGGAGTCTTTGGATCCCCTATTTACAGAATCATGTCAGCTGCAAACAGGAATAATTTGACTTCCTCTTTCCCATTTTGAATCCTTTCATTTCTTTTTGTTGTCTAATGGCTCTGGTTAAAACTTCTTAGATTATATTGAATAGCATTTGTGAGAGTGGGCATCCTTGTCTGGTACTGGATCTCAGTGGGAATGCTTCTGTTCAATAGGGCACTTGCTGCAGGTTTGTTGTAAATTGCCTTAATTGTGCTGAGGAATGTTCCTTCTAAGCCTAATTTGCTTAGAGTTCTCATCATGAAAGGGTGTTATATTTTTTCAAATGCTTTCTCTGCATCTATTGAGATAATCATATGATTTTTGTTCTGCAGTTTGTTAATGTGATGCATCACATTGTTGAACCATCCCTGCATACCAGGGATAAATCCCACCTGGTCTGGGTGATGAAATTTCTGATGGGTTGTTGCATTGTTGCATTCAATTGGTCAGAATTTGTTGAGGATTTTTGCATCTATGTTCATCAGGGAAATTTTTCTGTAATTCTCTTTGTCTGTTGTGTCTTTTCCAGGTTTAGGAATAAAGGCAATGCTGTCTTCATAGAAAGAATTTGGGAGGATTCCCTCTTTCAGTTGTGAATAGCTTGTGAAGATTAAATGTTGTTAATCATATTTGAGATCTACTTGCATCCTTACTTGCATTTAATTGATATAAAGCATTGCTTCAGAATCACCATTCCAAAACTAAACAGTTTTTCAATGTTACTCCATTGTATAGAATTCTTTATTTGCTATCCATCACTGCCAATCTTAGTATCATATACAAAAACCCTGTTGAATCTAGCTTTTGCCAAAATTTCTAGTTTTGTTATTTAGTGTGTGTCTTTTCATCCCTAAAACTGCAGACATTTCTAATTGCTTGCATATATTGTACACAAAGCATCTTCCTGATCTTCCATTCTTTGTAGTTTTAAAGAAGTGTTTATAAACCCAATTTATCCACACTTTTTTCATTGTAGAGAGGGCTCACTCATTACATTCAGCTTCCATCGAATGTCTGAAGTGAAGTTTCTTTCACTGCCATGTAAATTTAAATGCCTCCTCCTCTGTACACTGAGTTTATCTGCACTGAAATTACTGAATGGATTCTTGGCCAAATTGTTGGTCAATTGCTCACCCCTCTTATAATGTGAGTACCGAAAATTCGAAGACAATATATATTTTTTTTTTTGGCCAGGCAGAGTGGACAGTGAGAGAGAGAGAGAGAGAGAGAGAAAGGTCTTCCTTTGCCATTGGTTCACCCTCCAACGGCTGCCGCAGATGGCGCGCTGCGGCCGGCGCACCGCGCTCATCCGATGGCAGGAGCCAGGTGCTAGGTGCTTTTTCCTGGTCTCCCCATGGGGTGCAGGGCCCAAGCACTTGGGCCATCCTCCACTGCACTCCTGGGCCACAGCAGAGGGCTGGCCTGGAAGAGGGGCAAGCGGGACAGAATCCGGCGCCCCGACTGGGACTAGAACCTGGTGTGCTGGAGCCGCAAGGTGGAGGATTAGCCTGTTGAGCCACGGCGCTGGCCAAGACAATATTTTATCTCCAGTATTTTCAACAGATAAATTTACTTTGGAACACAGTATATATTTTTAATTTCTGCCATTGTATACATGAAATACAAGAAATCTTTTAAAAATAAATAGAAAGATTATATATCTAAACAAATATACTAATACATGCTTAATGTTTGTAAATCAGTAGTCACATCTTACTCTATGCCTAGAATACCATTAATAGTGTCATATAGACATGGGGAGACATAAGTAAATGAAAATAGTGGTAATACAGATATTGCTAGATCATCAGTATTATCTTCAGCTAGATAAACATGTCATTTTGGTAGAGGAAGATTTTTATTAAAATTATAAATATATTGTATAAATAGAGCCTAAGGGTTAAAACGTCAAGAAAATAGAAATTGCAGGGAGATGATGTACATCGTTTATCAAGCAGACAGGAGATAGAATAGGTGGCATGAGCAAATATTCCAATATTTAACAGTATGAAGATAGTCCAAGTCATGACATCGCAGGTAAGACCAATGCTTCAGTGCAGAGTGTAGGAATGAATGAGACAAAGAAAAAGTAAAATAATTCAGGTTGTCATTAATTCAATTTCTGTGCTGAAAGAAGATAGCCACCACATGAAAGCATCTGCAAAATACAAAAACAGAAGCTCATCTGTAATGGGTTTTATTCAGAGCTTCATTTCTTAAAATGTTGCTATAATTCAGGGTATCTTGATACAAGAGACAGCTGGAATTGATAATAGCATTTCTCAAGGCTGTCATTAGTTCTGCAATATTAGCTTAAAATTAGTATGGAAGAGAATGCAAAGTTCATACAGATTTTTGGTTCAGTTCCTTACAGCACATAAAAGATGAAATAACAAATTTGATTCAGAGTAGTCTCAATTTTTAAAAAGATACCGTAAGAAAACTTTCTTTTCAAAACATATAGAAACATTTTAGTCATATTACAAACTAGTTAGAAAATAAATTAATTCTTTAGTTCCACAAAATGTTTTACTTAAAACTTTAATTTTCACTCAATTATTTCTTAAAATCCAAATATTTTAATAAATCATGTGTGCTATTTTCTAAATAAATAAGGTAAATATACTGATTGAATTATTAATGGCAAACATCCCAAGATCAATACATGTCACCACTGGGCCCCAAATGGTTATTCTTACGTCCAGATGCAATCTTTACTAACAGGCAACTAAAATAAGAAAAGGAAGAGTGGGAGTGAGAGATGGAGGGAAGATCAGCTGAGAAGTATCATTATGCTCTTAAAACTGTTTATATGAAATGCATAGAATTTGCTCCTTTTATATAAATAAAAATGTAATGTTAACAAAATTTAAAATAAAATTTATTCCTTAATAAATCAGTTGTACAGAATCAGTGCCCCTGAGACAGCCTATTGTATCAGATTACACATACTAAAAAGATTAAATGAAGGAGATTTATTTTTTTAAAACAAGTATTTATTTGAAAGAGTTATAGAGAGAGAAAGGGAGGGACAGAAAGAGACTGTTCTATCCACTGGTTCACTCCCCAGATGGTCGTAAGGGCCAGAGCTGGGAGAGGGAGAATCCAGGAGCCAGGAGCTTCTTCAGGATCTCCCTTGTGGATGGCAGGCCCAAACACTTTGGTCAATTCTAACTGATTTCAAGGGCATGGATAGGGAGCTGGGTAGAAAGCAGAGCACCGAGGACACAAACTCATGCCCATATGGGATACTAGTAACCCAGTTTGTGGCTTGAAGTATTAAACTACAACTCCAGTCCTGAAAATTTAGTTTCATAAGTGATGCAATTACATGTAACTTTTGATAGGAAGACACAACAACAAAACCTAGCAATATACATACAGTTTTTATATTTGCTTTCTCTGTTGGTATCAAATTTGAAAACCAATATATTATGTAAACCTCGTTGAAAATGAAAAAATAAAATTTAACTACCGATGCATAAAAACTGACACCAGAGTATAAATTATTGCTGACTGCATTGCCCATCATTATCCTAATTATATAGAATTATGTCTCTACTTGCTTTTGCTTGACCCATTAAGGGGTAAAAGAATAAACATGAAAATATAAAAATACTATATTTGCATTACAATTTGTAAATATCCAATCCATGAAATTTCCTTGCCTTTAAATTGATAAAAAAGTTAAACACAGTTTTTAAGCAGAATTTCATGATTGATTGGGTATAGGCACAATAGCAAACACTCTGTATGAATATGTGCATACAAACAAATTATTTTAATTTAATTTTATTTATTTACTTATTAAATTATTTTTAAATTTTTCCCCAGTAAACTTTTATACTTTTTAATCTATACAAAGTTCACACATTTCATAAATACAGCTTTAGGAACATAGTGATTCTTCCGACCTGCCAGTCTTCCCAGCCGTACTCTCACTATGCTTCTGTCCCCTATCCAATTATCATTTTCAACAAAATCTATTTTTGATTAACTTCATGCTCATAAGAATAACAATATACAAAGTAAAGAATTCAACATATAGTTTGGAAAATAATTGCTCTTCGATAGTCGAGACAAAGCCTGTTCTAAGTCCTTGCGACTCGACATGTCAATTTCACTTCTATACCTTTTAGGTGTTCTATTAGTTACCATAGATCAAGGAGATTATGCGGTATTTGTCCTTTGGGACTGGCTTATTTCACTAAGTATAACGTTTTCTAGTTGTGTCAGTTTTGTTGCAAATGACAGAATTTCATTTTTATGGCATGTAGTAGCCTATGTTCTACATATCCCATAATTTCTTTATTCAGTAATCAGTTGACAGATATTTTTGATTTTCTTGAACTCTCTATGTATTCTGGATATGAATCCTTTATCAGTTGCATACTTTGCAAATAAATTCTCCCCTTTTGTCAGTTGCCTCTTCACTTTGCTGAGTGTTTCTTTTGCAGTGCAGAAGCTTCTCAATTTGTTGTAATCCCATTTGTCAATTTTGGCATTGATTGCCCGTCCCTCTGGGTTCTTTTCTTTCTTTCTTTCTTTTTTTGACAGGCAGAGTGGATAGCGAGAGAGAAAGAGACAGAGAGAAAGGTCTTCCTTTGCCATTGGTTCACCCTCCAACGGCCGCTGTAGCTGCCGTGCTATGGCCGGCACACTGTGCTGATCTGATGGCAGGAGCCAGGTATTTATCCTGGTCTCCCACGGGTTGCAAGGCACAAGCACTTGGGCCATCCTCCACTGCACTCCCTGGCCACAGCAGAGAGCTGGCAACTGGGACAGAATCTGGCACCCTGGCCAGGACTAGAACCCAGTGTGCTGGTGCCACAGGCAGAGGATTAGCCTAGTGAGCTGCGGCGCCAGCCTGGGTTCTTTTCTAAGAACTCTTTTCTATGCCAATGTCTAGCTGGATTTCCCCGAAGTTTTCTAATAATTTGATGGTATCAGATTGTAGATTTAGGTCTTTATTCCATTTTGAGTGGATTTTTATGTAACATTTATGGTCAGGATATTATTTCATATTTCTTCATGTGGAAATACAATTTTCCCAGGACCATTTGTTGAAGAGACTGTCATTTCTCCAGGGATGGTTTTAGCTGCTTTGTCAAAGATAAGTTGGTTATAGATGTGTGCGTTGATTTTTAGAGTTTCATTGTAACCAATGTTCCATTGGTTTACACATCTGTTTTTGTGCCAGGAACATATTGTTTTGATTATAATTAACCTGTAGCATATCTTGAAATCTGGTATTGTGGTGCCTCCAGCTTTGTATTTGTTGTATAAGATTGCTTTAGCTGTTCAGGTTCTCCTGTGTTTCCATATGAATTTCAGCATCATTTTTTTCATATCTGAGAAGACTTTCCCTGGTATTTTGATTGGCATTGTATTGAATCTGTAAATTGCATTTGGAAGAATGTACATTTTGATGATATTGATTCTTTTAAACCATGAACATGGAAGATTTTTCCTTTTTTTCTGTCTTCTTCTATTTCTTTAATATTTTATAATTCTCATTTTAGAGCTATTTGATATCTTTGGTTAAATTTATTCTAAGGTATTTGATTTTTTTCCAGCTATTGTGAATGGGATTGATCTTAGAAGTTCTTTCTTAGCTCTGGAATTGTCTATGTATATAAAGGCTGTTGTTTTTTGTGTGTTGATTTTATATCCTGCCTTTTTACCAATCTCTTTTATGAGTTCCAATATCCTCTTCGTTTTAAAGAAAGGTTTTATTTATGAATACAAATTTCATAGGTATAGCTTTAGGAATGTAATGGTTCTTCCCTACATACCCACACTCCCACTCCTACTCCTGTCCCATCTCCTACTCCCTCTCCCATCCCATTCTTCAATAAGATTCATTTTTAATTAACTTTATACATAGAAGACCAATTCTATACTAAGTAAAGATTTCAACAATTTGCACCTACACCCACACACAAAATCCAAAATACTGTTTAAAACTAGAGCACCTAAAATGAGAAATAGCTTATTAATGGATTCTTTTGAATCCCCTATATAAAGAACCACATCATCTACAGACAGGGATAGTTTGACTTCCTCCTTCCCAATTTGTATCCCTTTGATTTCTTTTCTTGCCTGATTGTTCTGTATAAAATTTACAGGAGTAAAGTGAATACCAATGGTGAGAGTGGGCATCTTTGTCTGCTTCTGTATCTCTTAGTAAGAATGCTTCCAACTTTTCCCCATTCGATAAGGAGCTGGCCATGGGTTTGTCATAAATTGTCTTGACCGTGTTGAGGAATGTTCCTTGTATATCCGATGTTGCATTTTATCAAATGCATTCTCTACATCTAGTTTTTTTCTTCCATTTGTTGATGTTATATATCACATTGATTGATCTGTGAATGTTGAACAATCCCTGCATAACAGGGATAAATCCCACTTGGTCAGTATCAATGATCTTTCTGATATATTGTCGGATTCAATTGGCTATTATTTTGTTGAGAATTTTTGCAACTATTTTCATCAATTATATTTCTTTGGTTCTCTTTAGAGACAGAGATCTCTAAAGAAGAATTAAAGTATGAGGCCTGTGCTGTGGCACAGTGGGTTAAAGCCTTGGCCTGAAGCGCTGGCATCCCATATGGGCACTGGTTCTAGTCCTGGCTGCTCCTCTTACGATCCAGCTCTCTGCTGTGGCCTGGGAAAACAGTAGAAGATGGCCCAAGTCCTTGGGCCCCTACACCCATGTGGGATACCCAGAGTAAGCTCCTGGCTCCTGGCTCCTGCCTTCGGATCAGTGCATCTCCGGCCGTTGCATCCATCTGGGCAAGAACCAGTGGATGGAAGAACCTTCTCTCGCTCTGCCTCTCTTTCTCTCTCTATGAAAAAAAAAAAGAATTAAGGTGATGGAGCTTATGAGTATTTCCTCTCTTTCAGTTGTTTTGATTAGCTTGAGAAGAATTGGAATTCTTTCTTCTTTAAGTTTCTGGTAGAATTCAGCAATGAAGCCATCTGATCCTGAGCTTTTCTTTGATGGGAGAGACATAAAATAAAATAACAAATGGTGAAAATAAAAATGAAGGAGGGTTAATGTTTGAAGATATATTTGCTTAAAATATTCATATTTTATAGGAATTGAAAATTAAATATATACATTAGAAACACATACCAGAGCTATAGGAAGCACAATTTATCTCAGAAATAAAAATACAGGGGCCAGCACTGTGGTGCCTGAAATGCCAGCATACAGTAATGATGGATAATTCAACTCCCTGTGGTCCACTTCTGATCCAGTTCCTGCTGATGTGCCTGCGAGAGCAGGAGAGGACAGACCAGGTGCTTGGGCTCCCGCCACTGACATGGAGACTGAATGAACTTCCTGATTCCTGGATTTAGTCCTGGCCATCCTCAATTGTTGCTTCCATTTGGGAAATGAAACAGTGGATGGAAAGATGTCTGTCTGTGTCTCCCTCTCTCTGTAATCTGGCTTTGCAAAGAAAATAAAATTAATTAATTCAAATACATTTTTATTGATTTTAATGGCGACACATTGGAAGGATTTTCCTGTAGCATTTGTGCATTTTAAGTTGATTAATTATGTATAGTTAGCGCTTTCCAAATATTATTTTTATATTTTTTCATTTCTTGAATTGTTTCAGAGTTCTGGTATATAGCTGAAGAAAAGGTTAGAGAAATGTATATCTTTTTTTTTCCTATTGATTTTAAAGACTAGAGCTTCCTAAAGATCTAAGTTCACCATGCCTTTTTTATAATTTCCATATATGAGAGGGAAAATATGGTATCTGTCTCTTTGTGCCTAACTTATTTCACTTAATATATTAATCTCTAGTTTCTTTCATTTTACAACAAATATTAAGATTTCAATTTTTGTGGATGGGTAATTAATATTTGATTCTGAATGTGTATCACCTTTTATTTATGTATTTATCCATCGATGGCCAACTAGATGAATTCTCTATTTTGGCTCATTTGAATAATGCTGCTATGAATGTGAAAGTACACTTTGAACTTAAAACAATGATTACTGAAGTTTGGAAAGAGATGTAAGGGGATAGAGGAATCTTAGATAACAGGTACCAAAATACAGTGAGAGAGAAGTAACAACTTCTGGTGTTCCATAGTAGAACAATTATGGGTCACAAAAATGCATTACATATTACATAAGGAATTGAAAGAAGGTGGTAAGCTCTACATAAACAAAAATTATGGGAATGAGAGATTGTGACAATAGACTTAATACCTGTGCATAAGTTGTTGAACTTTTCTGAATCTCTTTGTGAAATTCGCAGTTTTAATGGCTTACTCTCTGAATTTCGCTATAGCTCTGTTACAAACACAAATTTTGAAATAAATCTGAGGAAACTGGATTACTTTGGTATTACACTAAATGTCTTGATTTAGAAAATATGATGAAAATGTTTTGACCCTTGCTTACACATAAACTTTCAAATTAGTTATTTGTGTTTTAATTTTGACAATTGATGGAATCATGCCCAACATCAAGGTAAGAAGAATTAAATTGCCTGTTTTTCCATTTCTTTATGGAGCTAAGAAATACACTGAAGTCAGTAATGTCAATTGAATATTTAAAAGTTAATATACTTCCATGATGTGGATAATTCACAATTTACATATGATTTTTAATAACAGCTTGCTTTTCCATTTAAAGGAAAAAGTATTAGCAACTGAAAAAATGATGTTTCCTAGCATTTTTTTTATTTTTTAAAGATTTGTTTTTTTATATGAAAGGCAGAATTACAGAGAAGCAGAGGCAGAGAGAGAGAGAGAGAGAGAGAGAGAGAGAGTGGTCTTCCATCTGCTCATCTACCCTGCAGATGGCTGCAATCCCCGGAGTTGTGCTGATCCCAAGCCAGGAGCCAGGAGCAGCTTCTGGGTCTTCCATGCAGGTGCAGGGGCCCAAGGATTTGGGCCATCTTCTACTGCTTTCCCAGGCCACAGCAGAGAGCCGGATTGTAAGTGGAGCAGCGAGGACTTGAACCGGTGGCCATATGGGATGCTGGCACTGCAGGCGGCAACTTTACCTGCTACGCCACAGTGGTGTTCCCCCTAGTGTTTAAAACCTACTTGTTCTGCAGATAGCTTTGTACACAGGTAATATTAACAACAGAAAATTTGGAAGGGATGTCTTTAAGAGAAATTATAGTTGATAATGCAGCAAATTTTTTTTTTTTTTTTTTTTTTTTTTTTACAGGCAGAGTGGACAGTGAGAGAGAGAGACAGAGAGAAAGGTCTTCCTTTTGCCGTTGGTTCACCCTCCAATGGCCGCCGCGGTCAGCGCGCTGCGGCCGGCGCACCGCGCTCATCCGATGGCAGGAGCCAGAGGCCAGGTGCTTTTTCCTGGTCTCCCTATGGGGTGCAGGGCCCAAGCACCTGGGCCATCCTCCACTGCACTCCCGGGCCACAGCAGAGGGCTGGCCTGGAAGAGGGGCAACCGGGACAGAATCCGGTGCCCCGACCAGGACTAGAACCCGGTGTGCCGGCGCCGCAAGGCGGAGGATTAGCCTGTTGAGCCATGGCGCCGGCCAATGCAGCAAATTTTTCAATATTTCTGTCTGAATGTCAGGTAAAATATGTGATTCTGCTTGATTTAATTTTTGAGAATCAATGAAATACTTTATAACCATTAAAATGTAAAGAAAGTCTTGAATATGATTGCATGCAAGGTATCTTAGAAATCAGTCAGTAATATGAAAATATAAGCAGATGAATTACCAATTACATGTAACAATTTCCCTGGTACAGATTTTGACACAGTTCTGACTTTTTTTTTTTTTTTTTTTTTTTTTTGTGACAGGCAGAGGGGACAGTGAGAGAGAGAGACAGAGAGAAAGGTCTTCCTTTGCTGTTGGTTCACCCTCCAATGGCTGCCGCGGATGGCACGCTGCGGCCAGTGCACCGCGCTCATCCGATGACAGGAGCCAGGTGCTAGGTGCTTTTTCCTGGTCTCCCATGGGGTGCAGGGCCCAAGCACTTGGGCCATCCTCCACTGCACTCCCGGGCCACAGCAGAGGGCTGGCCTGGAAGAGGGGCAACGGGGACAGAATCCGGCGCCCCGACCGGGACTAGAACCCGGTGTGCCGGCGCCGCAAGGCGGAGCATTAGCCTGTTGAGCCACGGCGCCGGCCAACAGTTCTGACTTTTAAGAGAACTATGCTATTAGATAGTCTAGTGTAAATGTCAATTGTGTGTAAATTCATGGATATCTCATAGTTTTTTTCTAAGTGCAGATTTCCCATTAGCTTATGTTCGTGTATAAATTTTCATGTTTTTCTCTATATAAAAGTAGCAGAGTGGTTATAATAGGAAAATATTTATCATTTTATTTTATTTTGTAATAATTATTTTATATTGCTTTTTGAAAAAAAATAGGCATCTTGATTGATAAAAGCTCATGAAAACTGTGGAGCAATAATATCACATTTCTTTGAGTATAACATATAATATGTCTTAAACTTTCATAAGATGATTTTCTTGCTATTCAGGAACTTCAGTCTTCCTCTTCTACTTCCATAGTGTCTTCATTTTGACCTAACATGTTTAAGCTTCCCATTAATTATCCACAATAACCTATGCAAAGAAAAATAAAAGTATGTAGTGGTTTAGCTATATAAATTGTTCCGTTATTTCAACAATGCTTATATCCAAGTCACAATTCTCGTATCTCAAAGCTATAAAATAGGCAGGTAGATCTTGTAGCTTAGAGCATTAAACATGCTCTGTTACTTTTTACCATCAAGCAGGGAGTCCCAGGAAAAGGACTCTCATATATGGAATTTCAAGGTTTAAAGCACACTTTACTGAAGGGTTTCCTATTTCTGTTATAACAGATAATGTTAAAGATGTGGCTACTCATTAATATATAGCAGATCATCCCAACCTTTAGTGACCTGAAATACTGACAGCTTATGTCATCAATATGCCAGATGTTGTGTAGGGCTAGCAGAGATGGCTCCTCTCTGCTCCCTTTCTCCAGGGATTGATTTTAGCTCCTTTGTCAAAGAAAAATTGGTTGTAGATGTGTGGATTGATTCCTGGGTTTCTATTCTGTTACATCCATCTAAACATCTATTTTTGTGCCAGAACCAGACTGTATGGATTATAAATGTGCAATAGTGTGTCTTTAAACCTGGTATTGTGATTCTTTTGGTCTTGCTTTTATTGCATAATATTGGTTAACTCTTTAGGGTCTCTTGTATTTCCATACCAATTTTAGGATCCTTTGTTCCAGATATGATAAGAATGTTTTGGGTAGTTTCACTGGGATCCCATTGAATCTGTAAATTTATATTGGTAGTATGGACATTTTGATGATACTAATTTTTCCAATCCACAAACATGGAGGATTTTTCCATTTTGTGTGTCTTATTCTATTTCTTTTTTTAACATTCTGTAATTCTCTTCATAGAGATCTTTCATCTCTTTGGTTAAGTTTTTAACAAGGTATTTAATTTTTTGTAACTATTATGAAATGAATTGTCTTAGAAGTTCTAGATGTGGCATTATCTCTGTATATATAGGCTATTGATTTTATAATCCACCACTTTACAAACTCTTTCATGAGCTCCAATCATCACTTAGTGGAATCTTTTTGTCTTCTGTATAAAGAATCATGTCATTTGCAAATAGAGATTATTTGACTTCTTCCTTTCCAATTTGTATCCCTTTGATTTATTTTTCTTATAATGCCTCTGGTTAATTGTTCCCAAACTATATTGAAGAGCAATGATGAACATGGGCATATTTGTCTAGTTCAGAGTCTTAGTGAAAATGCTTCCAAGTGTTTCCCATTCAGTAAAATGCTGGCAATTGATTTGTCATAAATTTCTTTGATTGTGTTGAGGAGTGTTTCTTCTGTACCCAATTTGCTTAAGGTTTTCATTATGAAAGTATGCATCTATTGAGTTAATTATATGATTTTTGTTCTATTTGTTAATATAATGTGTCACATTTAATGATTTGCAAATATTGAGCCATTTATCCATGCCTACCAGAGATAAATCCTACTTGGTCTGATTGAATGATCTCTGTTATGTTGTTGGATTCAATTGGCTAGTATTTTAATATTGATAATTTTTGCATCTATGTACATCAGGGATATTTATCTATAGTTCTTTTTCTATGCTGTATCTTTTTTCTATTTCAGGAATTAAGTTGATACTGGCCTCAAAGAAGGAGTTTCAGAGGATTCTTTCCCTTTCAATATTTTTGAATATCCTGAGAAGAATTGGAATTAGCTCTTCTCTAAATGTAGAATTCATCAGGGAAGACATTTGGTCCTGGGGTTCTCTTTTTTTGGAGGGTCTTTATTACTGATTCAATCTTTGTCTTTGTTATTGGTCTCTTTAGGCTTTTTATATTCTCATGACCAAATTTTGATAGATTGTATCTGCCAGGAATCTATCCATTACTTCTAGATTTTTCAATTTGTTGGCATATAGCTCTTTGTAGTAACTCCTGATGTCTTTTTGTTTCTATGGTATCTATTGTTACATATTCTTTTTCATCTCTGATTTCATTAATTTTGGTTCCCCTCCTCTTTTTGGTTAGGTGAGCCAAAGCCATATCAATTTTGCTTATTTTTTTTTTAAAAAACAGCTCTTCATTTCACTGATCTTAGTAGTTTTTATGTTTCAATTTTGTTTATTTCTTCTTTAATTTCAATTATATCTTTCCTCCTACTAATTTTGGGTATGGTTTGTTGTTGTTTTTCTAGGTCCTTTAGATGCATTGATAGCTCATCTATTTAATGCCTTTCTGATTTATTGATGTAGGCACCAATTGCTATAAACCTTAACACTGCTTTCGCTGTATCCTATAACATTTTAAAATGAGTTTATTTAGAAAGATCTCCGCAAGTAAGATCCCAATGGAAAGAACAGGTCATCAGAGGTACCTTTCTCTGAAGGGAGGAGAGAACTTCCGCTTTGACTATGAGCTTGTCAGAATAAGATCAGAGTTGGTGAACTCAAAAGGCTTCCACAGCCTTGGCAACTCATGACAAGAGCCTAGGGTGATTACTGATGCCATAAACAAGAGTGTCAATTTTAAGTCAACAACAGGAGTCACTGTGCACTTACTCCTCATGTAGGATCTCTGTCCTTAATGTGCTGTACATTGTGATTTAATGCTATAACTAGTACTCAAACAGGATTTTTCACTTTGTGTTTCTATGTGGGTGCAACCTGTTGAAATCTACTTAATATATGCTAAACTGATCTTCTGTATATAAAAGAATTGAAAATGAATCTTGATGTGAATGCAAGGGGAGAGGGAGCAGGAGCGGGAAAGGGGAGGGTTGTGGGTGGGAGGGAAGTTATGGGGGGGTGAGCCATTGTAATCCATAAGTTGTACTTTGGAAATTTATATTCATTAAATAAAAGTTTAAAAAATGAGTTTATTTATTTATTTTTAAAGGTTTACTTATTTATTTGAAAGAAAGAGTTACAAAAAGGCAGGGAGAGAACGAGAGAGTGTGTCTTTCATGCTCTGATTCACTCCTCATAAGGCTGCAATGGCTGGAACATCACTGATGGGAAGCCAGGAGCCTGGAGCTTCTTCCTGGTCTCCCACGGGAATGTAGAGGTTCAAGGACTTGGGCCATCTTCTACTGCTTTCCCAGGCCATTTCAGAGAGCTGAATCGGAAGTGGAGCTTCCAGTAGTAGAACCTGCACCCATTTGGTATACTGACACTGCAGGCAGTGGTCCTACTTGCTATGCCACAGTATGGGCACTCCCCCCCTTAAGTTTTGATAGGTTATATTGTTATCTTCATTAATTTCCAGATTTTTTATTTCACTTTTGATTTCTTCTATGATCTGCTGTTCTTTGAGAAGCATGTTTTCAATCTCCATGTGTTTGCAAATGTTCTACAGATTCTTAAATTGTTAATTCCCAGCTTCATTGCACTATGGTCAGAAAGATGCATGCTATGATTTCAAATTTTTTAAATTTCTGAGACTTGCTTTATTCTCTAACATATGATCTATCCTGCAAAAAGTCCCATGCACTGATGGAAAGAGTGTGTATTTTCAACTGTGGGACGAAAGGTACTATAAATATCGGTTAGGTTCATTTTGCCAATAGTGTCAATTAACTCTGCTGTTTGTTGATTTTCTGTCTAGTTGATCTGAAAGTGTGGTGTAGTCCTATATAAATATATGTATATATATATGGTATTGGAGTATATGTCTCCATTAAAGCCTTAATATAAATAATTAAAGAGAAGCTAGAAACATCTATTCCAAAGATTTTCCTGCTTAAAAAAAGAACCAACACTTCTATGAATAATATAATTATAAATAAGAAGGTCCTTAATATGCTAGTAAGTTCTTGATAAAACAAAAATCACATATTTCAGGAATGGGCATTATGGTATAGAGGGTAAAGTTGCTTCTTGTGAACATGTCATATAGGTGCCAGTTTGTGTACCAGGTACACAAGTTCTGATCTATCTCCATTTTAATGTCCTGGGAAAAGCAGTAGAATGTGACCCAAGTGTTTTGGCCCCTGCCACTTACATGGGAGACCTGGATGGAGTTCCTGACTCCTGGCTTCCTCCTGACCCAGCCCTCGCTGTTGCATCCATCTGGGGAGTGAAAGAGGAGATAAAAGATCAATCTTTCTCTCTGCCTCTATCTCTGTCTCTGTCTCTCTTATTATAACTCTGTCTTTAAAAATAAATAAATCTTTAAAATTTTCTCATTTCAGAGAGGAAGAGGAAGACAGAGAGGAAGAGCAAGAGGGAAAGGGAGAGAGTATAGGGGGTCCTTTCTGCTATTTTACTCCTCAAGCACCTATAACCTGCAATAACCAGGACTAGACCAAAACTGAGAGCAGGCAGTTTAATCTATGTCTCCCACATGTCCATAGATATCCAATTATTTGAGCCATCACTACTGTCTTTCAGGGTCTCCATGAACGTAAGATGCAGTCAGGAACCTGATATGGATATAAAAACCATACATTCCCTCATGTGAACAGTGTTTTAACCCTGCTAAATGTGTATTCTGAGTTTTTTCTAATTATCCTATGGACCAACTGGGTTGGACAAATGCTTTGTATATTTGGGAGATTCTGGAGAAAAAAATAACTTCATACATTTATAGTAAAATATATGTAGAAGATATGGATATAGTGTTGAAGATTATGAATATAGTGTAGAAGATATGGGTATAGTGTTGGTGTGTGTGTGTGTATGTGTGTGTACGCACGTGGGTGAACCTGATATACCTCTTAAACAAGCATTGAAGCTACATAAGGTTTTTTCATAAAAATCTATTACAGTACCTTTCATGTTGTGTTTTTGACAGAAAAATAAAAATATCCTATTTATGAAGTTAAGGACATATCTTACATTCTGTGCACCTCAATTATCACTCTACTGGTTTTAATTTTCTGACAATTGAATATATTATTTTAGTTTGTGTTTTCTTGACTTACTTTGTTACTGTACAGTGTGAAGAGGCAGGATCTTCATTATAAATGCTATAGTATAATTGACTTGTTTCCATAACTACTATGCGAATCTTTGTTTATGGGAAGCCTTCTTTCAAATGCATTCATAGAAATTGGAAGATGGGGAGTATTTGCTCAAAGATGAAGAATAATTGAAAGCAGGGACAAATTTTGGATAATTTATCAACCCTGCTTGAAAATTATTTTCTGAAGACAAAAGTATAATTATTTTCACATGAGCCTCACTGTTATGTTTCCCAATTCTATTCAAATGAGATAGTTTGCCAAGATTGATGAGCATCCTCAGTCATGGGCTGCTGTCAAAAAAATTAAAGAATTAGCAAGAATAGTGATAAATCACTGCTTCTGATGCTGTTCCATGTTGGAATGACTTCATGTTTAATTGTGTCACAGTGAATGAGACTTTGAGAGGTAATCATGAGTGCATACAACAGCATTGCTCAGACTGGGTTTGGATCTCTGCACTTATGTGCTTTGGGTCAGTGAGAATAATCCGATATCCAGTGGATCAGTCAGGGTAGTGGTCAACTTTGACTTCAGTCCCTCATACTACATGCCATTGTGGAGAACATCCCTGATGTATCCTTGGACTCTGCTATTAGTACATTGAGGTTCCTCATCCAGGTAAATACTAAGGACAAAGTGTAAATACTAAAAGGTAAATACTAAAGACATAGTGATTTGGTCTCTCATAGTACATTAAATAAAAAAGATACTAGCTGCAAATGCACACATGATTCCAAGGAATTTAAGTTTTATAACTAAATAGCTATCTAGCTATATGATGTCAAAGGCTTGTTTACCACATTTTTGCTAATCTTTGTGCTTATTGATATATAGTAGCTAAATACAGAGCAATACAATGTTAGGTTGGGAGATTCTTACATTAATAAAACTGATGCTAGCTTAGATAACCATTTGTCAATAACACTCTTTGCATAACTATCAGTTTATAAGAGTTCCCTAACAACAAATAAGCAAATATGTGGTTTAAAAACTCTATCCAAATAAACTTATTTTTTAATACAATTTTCCAAAAACCACTTGAAATACCTCATGATAGCCAATGCAACAAATTTCTTGCCTTCAATGGCAATGCTATTTCTTTTCACAGAATTGAAGAAAGACAAATTTGATCCTATACCAAGGGTCATCTGTAACAATGGAATTTGTTACACTTCATACAGACTTTACAGTTTTAAAAGTCAGTCACAAAAATGTAAGTATCATCTTTTCCCTCATTTGTGGTAATTAAATATGCAGAATACAATAACAATGTATGTAAGCAAAGATTACATTTTGAGGTTTGATTATATTTTAGCCCTTGATTATACTCTTGAGGATAGGAATTTTTCTTTTTTTTTCCTTTTTTTTTTTTTTTGACAGGAAAAGTTAGACAGTGAGAGAGACAGAGACAGAGCAAAAGGTCTTCCTTCCGTTGGTTTACCCCCCAAATGGCCGCTATGGTCAGCGCACTGCAGCGGGCGCACCCTGCGCCAATCCGAAGCCAGGAGCCAGGTGCCTCCTCCTGGTCCCCCAAGCGGGTGCAGGGGCCCAAGCACTTGGGCCATCCTCCACTGCCTTCCCGGGCCACAGCAGAGAGCTGGACTGGAAGAGGAGCAACCAGGACAGAATCTGACGCCTCAACCGGGACTATAACCCAGGGTGTCAGTGCTGCAGGTGGAGGATTAGCCTAGGGAGCCGCGGTACTGGCCAAGGAGTATTTCTATATACTACTCTTGAATTCTTTAATTAGAGGAGGGTTAAGTTTGTGATTATAAAGAAAATTGAAAGTATGTTATTGTAACAATTAAAATAAAATAAAGGAAGGGTGAAGAAAGCTGGGAGCAGGGAAGGAGGGAAGATAGAGTGGTAAATGTCATTATACTTTCAAAACGTCTGTATGAAAGATTTGTTTCCAAGGGTTCATGATGTTTGTGTGTTTTTTCAAAACTCTCAGAATTTCCCTTTTTTTATGATGCATAATTTTTCTAAATGTTTGGACTGGTATCATATCCCTCAGAAAATGCCATTGTCATAGTTAACTAATAGCTTATAATTCGTCATGGAAAGTCATATAATTTTAATAGGGAAATCTTAGCTAGAGACCAATTAGCACTTGGGCAAATGAGAAGCAATTTCATAATCAAAATGCCATCAAGGGTTCCCTTATGTCTCTGCCATTTTAATTTTTTTCTTAACTGGTCTTTTAATGTCACATACATGCACTCATATACATTATTATTCAGAAAGACATGTGTAATTCAAAATCTCTATGTAATCCTGGTGAATTCATATTTATCTGCAGGCAGTACTAATTTTGAGAATATGTATTATTAAACTAGTTATATTATTAAAAACAGGTTATGTAATTTTTGTGTACCTTAAATTTAAGAAAAATTTCAGTATTCCCAAACTTGTTGATCATTAAGGAGGAGAAAATAATGATGGTGAGAATTAGTGAAAGGTACAAGATGTAGAATGAATGTCTATATTAATTCATTTGAAAAATAATCCTCAGTAGTTATAGAATTTTTATTTTTCATTTTATTTCAATACTTGAGGTTAACATATATCTTGAATCATGTAATGAGTTACTCAGTGTTTTTAATAAAAAAGAAACCACCTGTTAAGAAATGCTAAAAATATGAATTGGTATTTGGTGATATTTTGACTAAGATAACATATTTCAAAAGGAACAAAGTAGATATCTTTATTTTAATATTTCCATAAATTAGTAAGGGTTAATTTTTCACAAATAGGCACCTAATTGACATTTAATCAAGCTTTCATGAGTGTATGTTAAATATAAATTAATTACTGTATGTTAAAATACTGTAATTTTATGGTGTGTAAACATGTAAGTACATTTTAGTTACCATTTAATTACTGATTTCACAGACTATAAATGTATAATTACTTAACTAACAACTCAATACCTTTCTAAGAAAAGCTTTTTTGGGTTAAATATGATATAAAGTTAATTATATGTTATTTCTACAATAACACTTAAAAAGTTGTAAGTGATTTAGCCTATCTATTTCACTTGAAATTAACTCATCTTCTCAGTAATACATGAAGAAATTATAATGCGCATAAAGACTACTTATAAACGCATAGTTTTATAATTGTGATTTAATTACCCATCAAACGCAACAGCATGTTCTTGAAAAATACCAAAAAAATTCCCTCAGTGTTAAATGAAAGCACTGTCTATAAACTAAGCCAAATAATAAATGTGATTAAATAGACTATGTAAATATATATAAATATATGGCAATGTGAATTCACATATTGCCCTTTTAGTTATTACTTTTATCTTCACTTTATCATTTTTGCTCAGTGATTTTCCAGGTACTAACTTTGCTGTATCTATTTTTTTCCAGCTTTTTATTTGTTCAAGTAAATTTACTTAAATTTTTTGCTGGAAGACTTGGTATATTGTAAACTGATGTAAATTGCTGTGACCATTGAAATTATTCTGTTCCTCTGGGAAACAGTAGCCTTCTGTTGGTTAGGTTACAGGTCTTCAGAAAGTCTATAGCTGGTAAGATGTTACAGCAAATGCTAATTTCAGACAAAGTCTGCAACACATGCAAATGTTTACTGACATAACCTCAGGGAACTTCTTACTCTGCCTTTACAGTAAAATAGTGAAATCTTCACATGGAAAGAAAGCACTTGGTATGACATGTGCAGAAAAGACAATGATCTTCCAGCAACAAAATTCATCAAATCTTCTAATTCAAGTCAGATCTACTATTTTTAAAGATTTATTTATTTTGAAAGGCAGATTTATAGAGAGAGGTAGAGACAGAGGGAGAAGTCTTGCATCCAGTATGATGCATCCAAATGATCACAACAAACAGGGCCTGTACCAGACTACAGCCAGCAACCAGGAGCTTCTTCCAGGGTTCCCACAAGGGTTTGGGGACCCAAAAGTGCTTGGGCCATCCTCTGCTGCTGTCCCAGGTGCATTAGCAGGGAGCTGGATGGCAAGTAGAGCAGTTGGGACTGGAACCTGAACCCACATGGGATGCCAGCACTGCAGGCTGTGGCTTTAATTAGCTGTGCCACAGTGCCTGCCCTGACGTCAATTTTCTATTGAGCTGTTTCAAATAAGACTGTTTTAGACTTCTAAAATCACCCACACATAAGCGTTAAGTGGTGTTATGATCGTATGCTGAGTATTCATGGCATGTACATAGTTTAAGTTTTGAGTTGCAGGACAATGTTTCTAGGCAATGCACATATCTTGCACACACCACTTTTTTGAGTATCCATTTCACTCTGCAGCCCTCTCGTATTGATCAAGATGAAGACGGCTGATGCACTTAAAATAATAGATGTCTGGGATATGTCTTTCATTTTTAGTTTATCAATGAAGTCACCTCAAACATTCACACACATCTTTAGAGTGTGCTACCGCAGGTGACTGCATAAGAATGCATAGATTTGTATGTGCTGAAGATTTTGGAACCACAATGTGGATACTAAAGCAGATGTGTACCATATGTTGTGACTACCACTAATATTATTATGTGAAAGTAATCAATTTCAGATTATCCAAGCAGTTCATAAACATGTAGAGTAATATGAGCTGTATTACACAAAAAGGGAGACATATTTTGGGGAATATCAAGCATCTTAAAAAACCCCAAATATTAATTATATCTTTGTTTACAAAAGTTTGTAACGTTGATGTTTCTCTATGAACAATCAAAGAACATATTTTTCTCAGGGTCTCATCTAAACAAAATATTGTGGAAGGTAGAGAGGGGACGAGAAGGAGACTAGATCATGCACTCATGCTTGATGGGTTTATTATGATTTGGATTAGAAACAAGATCCAGGAAATAACTAGAAGCAAAGAAAATTAACGTTACCTAGTGAGCAATGGAAATCCACAGTGGATGAGCATTAAAGTGCTTGATACAAACATAGACACATAGTTAACAAAAAGAGAAATCTCGTTTAGAAAGACTTCACAGAGAAATTAATGTGGGATTTTCAAAATGCCCACAACCAGCTGTAAATGCTAAGAGGTAACAATGCCTGTATCTCTTTATTCAGGAGGTGCTTGAAGGAAGTCTGGCTTTTTGTGAGTTTCCTGGAAGCTAGGCATTAACTCTACAATGAGAGGAAGGGAGTAATTTTATCTTAATGTTTATTCAACAAGATATACTTTTATTCCTGTTATACAAATCTAAAAAGGCACGCCCTTGTCTCTCTTTTATAATTTTGCTTATATCTTCTATTTATCTATCAATACTGACCATAATAGAAAATAAAACAAATAAAATATTACAATTATTTATTTCAGTTATATGATAATACTATCTGCATTCACGGTGATGTGTTTTACTAATAATTTCTATATTTTCTAAAACCAAAAATGTTTAGTGAACATAAATAGCATTTATGCAAATCTTTTCAGTTGACTTGCTTAATGAAAGGAAGTCTTATATTGTTTTTGTACTCACTATGCCATAATCTATTGTTTTGTTTGAAGTGCATAAAAAAAAAAACTAGCCTCATACAGATAGGAAATTAGAAGAACTTTTCAGATAATTGTGACTGTTCTATGTTGATGCCAAACCAAAGTTTGGCAATTGGATTTTTAAATTGAGTTTGTATTAATGTGTGCGTGAAGCAATAGTATTGATTTTATTTTTACATTTATTTAAAAAGATATTGATCATTCTTATATTTTGAATAAAGCATTTACCCATCAATTATTTTATTTTTTTTTCCTTTTTTTGACAGGCAGAGTGGACAGTGAGAGAGACAGAGAGAAAGGTCTTCCTATGCCTTTGGTTCACCCTCCATTGCGCTGATCTGAAGCCAGGAGCCAGTTGCTTCTCCTGATCTCCCATGGGGTGCAGGGCACAAGCACTTGGGCCATCCTCCACTGCACTCCTGGGCCATAGCAGAGAGCTGGCCTGGAAGAGGGGCGACTGGGACAGAATCCAGCGCCACGACCAGGACTAGAACCCGGTGTGCCAGTGCCGCAAGGCGGAGGATTAGCCTAGTGAGCTGCCACGCGGGCCTCATCAATGATTTTGTAACATCATAATTCTTCAACTGGAAAAGATTAATTCTAGGACATATAGATCTTCCAAATATTGACATAATTTATTATTTAATATAAAACTAAATCATATTCAATGATTTAGAAACTGTGAATTTATATTCATAGAAAGAAATTGTGAAAATCCTACTGATCGTGCACAGCTGAACTTTGCCATTGGTAGCAGTTACTGTAGGCTGCTTTCCTGAGTCCACAGGCTCACTCCATTAATTGTGAGAAAATGCCACATACCCAGATGTCATGCACCTTAGGTTCTCTCAGGTGCTCTTTCCAGTACAAGTGGCATTTGTTTTCAAAAATAAGAAGGAAGAGAAGAAGGAGGAAGAGGAGGAGGAGGAGAGGTGAAGAAGGAGGAGGAGCTGCTAGTTTGGTTCCCAACTTGAGTAATCATGAGTGCTATTGCTCAAGAGAACTAACACATGCCTGGATGCAGCTATAACTTATGCCTGACCCTTTCACAGGTGACATAAAAAGACATGTATATAGGCTCAGCATTTACATAGAGAACTTGTGTGACTACATCAGGATGTTCTTGATCTTTCCTGTGGGCATAGGATTGTGATGAATACAGTTGTATGGTAAGTGTAACTGCCTCCTGCTGTGACACCTTCTTCTAAATGTGCACACGGTGAGAAGCGCTAATAATCAGCCCTGCTGCTGTATTTGTTATTTTTGTAAAGTAAATCTTAGATTTTGACCAAAATATCAGAGTCCAGCTAATTTTCCAAAACTCCAAATTTCCCCATATCAGGGGATTGTGACAACCTAACGAAATCACAGAGGCAAAGCTCAGAGGCAGGATCTGAAACTTGACTAGTGGATTCCTCTTCTCCATCATTCTTCCTTCTCATCACTTAACACAGTGATTTACACAAAGCAGGCAGGAAGATTGCAATAACACTCTATCCAATAGCTCTCTGCCTCCAAGCTTCATTGGCAAGTAACTACTGTATATTTTCAAGGCACACAGTGCTATTTTGACATATGCATACTTTGTGAAATGATTACCAGTATCAAATAAGTTAATTCAGCCATCATCATAATCAGTTACTGAGTATGTACAGGGATGTGTGTATGTGTTGTATGTGGGTGAGAATTTTCAGGCCCGCTCTGTCACAAATCCCAAGTAAACAGTACAATCTTATTAACTATAATCACCATGCTGTACATTCAATCCCCAGCCAATAGCTGACTTCTAAGTGCATTTGGGTAGCAAATTTTTCTCATCTTATTTGCTTATTCTCTAGTTTGCACAAAGGTGGAGACTTCTTGGACTTGACAGTGTGGCTTTTTTCCTTATTTTTGCTACTGGGATAATGACCCATTATATTCCAAGTTCATGACCTGAGTTTTATTTTTGGTGCCAACTATACTTAGGCATCATTAGACACAAATAGAACAAAGAAATATAAATATATTTACAGAAAATAAACTGGAAAACAAGACAAAAATTTCTGTACAGGATTCCACATGGGTGGGAGATTTTACCAAGGTTTTTATTTACCCTGAGCTAATAGGTTTTGTATGTGTCCCGTATGACCTTTTCTTTGAAAGATTTTATATAAAAGCATTTCTGACACCTCCAATACTCTAAAAACAAAAATAATAGTATATTTGTGCTTTTTGCATAAATAGATATGTTCAAAGTTTGCTTTTGCCTGTGCATATGTGCTTCTTAGAATGCACAAACATTAGTAATGTCAGTGGAAAAAGTAGTTTGCTGATGTATTGCTAATTCTGAAACCAGCTAAATCTTACAAGTTCTCTTATTGGTATAATTACCAATGCATTGTTCTCCTGAGAAAGCTACTACGGAGGATAAATAAGACCTGTGTCCATTGCTTTTGAAAGTCTACTTTAGGAAGCAAAGCCAGGCTAACTGAAGTATGCATGTGAGAGAAGACGTATTGTAGGGCAATATTGAATGTTTGTGCTCAGAATCCAAGAATACCTGAGTTTAAAATAATAGAAAATTATTTGAATAGAGTGAATTCATAAATATATTCCCAGTGGCAGGGGTTCTACATTTCTAACCCAGTGGTTTTTATTAATTTATATTTTTTCTTCAAAACAAAAAAAAAAAGAATTTTGGAAGAATCTTGAATATAGTATAATTTTTGGAATTGCATCTATGGTTTTTATAAACATTTTCTCAGAATACTGTTCTATCCAAAAATTAAGTGCATTCTTTTACATTTACTATGTAGTGTTTATTCAGTCTTTTATCCAATAAACATAAGGAATGCTTTCTGTACTCAAATACCATGGTAAGCATTGTGCTTGGTGAAGACAGAGAGTCATAAAGATACAAATAGTATGATCTCTATTCTCTAAGGCAAATATTCATTTGATTGATATGAGCTAAGGGATCATTAACAGTCCAAGAGCAATATAAATAATTAATATTGAAATTCAGAGTCAATGAAAATTATACTTCTTGATTACTAAAGGAAATGATTCATATAAATAAAATATTTAATGTGGATCATGAAATTTAGGTAGAAAATGACAATTCAAAGGAGAGAAGAGCCTCTGGATAAAGAAAATGGTGTAAAAGACTGAAAACAAGGAAAATATCGGATATGTTCTTAGTAACCAAACAACTGCAAATTGGGGTCTATGCCCTGAGGAATCAGTATGAGCGGAAGCTTAAAAGGAAATCTGGGGACAGAGCTTTGAATCTTATTACAAAGGCCAGATTGAGCTCAAGTTTAATTAATTACTGAATTGGAAATCATAAAAGGCTTTTGACAGGGATGTTGATATGATCATATTATTAATTAAGACTGATGTCAATTACTCAGTAACTCACAAGGCCTGTGTAGACTCCTAGGAAATCATGAGACATGGACTGGTGTCATGTGACATTTGGGATATTTGCTAATAACCATAAGTCCTTTCTGCTGTAAGTAGAGATGGGTATCTTAATTCAAACCAAACAGATGTGAAGGACATTCATAGATAAAATTTAAAAACAAAATGGAACAGTCAGTGTTTTCACATTGGCTATCAATCTTGGAACAAATAATGCAATAATAATAAAAAATAATATCATGAATGCTTTTATGATATAGAAGATGTATGTGTCATATAATTCAGATGGATATTGTGCATTGAAAGTAGTGTGTTTACCATGGTAATAACTGGCTGAGACTTAAACCATGACAAATGTCAAAAGAGATTTTGATGCTAAAAAATCGTAGTGCAAAAAAGCATTGCACATTTCCTCCTTGAAAATACAGCTATCCTAGGGTGGGCAATTGGCACAGCCATTGAGGTGTCTGTATTCCACATCAGGAAGGATTTTAGATCAACTTAGTTCATCTGCTTTCAATCCAGCTTTCCACTAGTGTGCACTCTGGTAGGCAAAAATGATGGGGCAGGCCCTTGGGTCCTTACCACTTAGGTGGGAGAACCAGTCTGAGTTTCTGGTTCCTGACTTCAACCCGACACACTACTGGCTGTTATAGGCATTTGGAGAGTGAATCAGTGATGGAGAATCTCTTTCTGACTGTCCTTGAATTTATTTCTCTGCCTTCCAAATGCAATGAAGAAAAATAGAGCTATCATAATTTGATTATCATTTTGAATATATATGATTTTTTAGAATCTAAAATAAGAGGAGACAATTAACAGAAAAAAATTGCTGGTTTATTTCACAAATGCTGTGCAGTGATTTTTGTTCCTAATTTAATCTTATGTCTAAAAGCAGTATTTGATTTGATTATTTTGTGAGCTAGGGATCTATGTGTCATGTTGCTCTTCCTAAAAACATGAATTACCCTTTAGTGATTGGATATGTAATAGCTGATAGGTAGTAGTGAGAAATACCAAGGAAATGCAGGTACCAACTAGGATACTGACCTCCCGTTAATTACTCAATATTTATTATTTTATTTTTATATTACTTTTATACTACTCACGAGTAGATAATAAATGCCAATAGTGAAGAAGTGTGTCAGTAACATGTCGGTGTGTTCTCTTTATCTGCTGGTTTTGCACCTGCAGATTCAGCCAGCTGTGTACGCTGAACATATACAGACTTCTTGTTACCACTTCACTAAACAACACACTATAACTCTAGCATTTATATTACAATTGGTATTATAAGTAATATAAGGTTAATTAAGTGTATACAAGAGAATGAGCAAGCTTCATGCAAGTACTATGCCATTTTATATAAAAACACTTGAACATTTTGTTCTCATGGGGGTACTGGATTGAGTCCCATGTGGATAGTGATGGATGGCTGTGTTAAAATCAGAACTTGATCTCCTAACACTTAGATCACAATTACATACAGCTTCTCCAATCATAATGACTAAGGTGCTCTCAGAATTGAGTCAGCATATAATCAGGAAATGTTTCTGCCTTTTGTTGAGAGAAAGATAGTAGCAGAAATGAGAACATTGAGAAGAAACTTTGTAGTATCAGATGAAGTCCATGTGTTCTAGTGGATGCTCAGACATGTGCCTGAAAGCTTGGGAACACTGCACGGATTGGAATGACTTCAAAAAGCAGCCAAGTGGAGTCAAACTGAAGAACAGAAACTGAGTAAGGATAAAGGACAAGGAAGAGCCAGAGAAGCGGGGACAGGGAAGTGGGAGAGGTTTTCCCAATAGGCAGGCCTATTGTGGCTGAGTGTTTCCAGATAGTGCACAGGTGGATTGAGTCAAATTTACATTTGTCTCTTCAATCCTGCTCTCTCGTGGCTTCAACTTGTGCCAGTTGAATTTGTATGAAGAGCAGCTGGGTTAAGGAAGAATGATTGTGGAAGAGCTTCCCCGAGATGAGATGAAGAAGACAGGAGAAAAGACAGTACAGCCGGCAACTGGGACAATGTGGAGCAAACAGACTCTAGCAACATTTGTAAGTAGATTGTAGCTTCAAAGTGAGAGGAAGACAGAAACAAGATAGGGAGATGTGGAGCTGGAAACCTGGACATGAAGGAAGATACTCCATTGAGATTCAGGCACATTTCCATGTATTCACTTATTTATTTATTTATTTTTAGCTATTTGTTTTATTTATTTCAAAGACAGAGTTACAGAGAGAGGTAGAGACAGAGAAAGATCTTCCATCTGCTGGTTCATTCCCCAAATGGCCACAACATCCAGAACTGAGTCCATCCAAAACCAGGAGCCTCTTCTGAGACTCCCACGGGGGTGCAGGGACCCAAGGACTTGGGCCATCTTCCGTTGTTTTCCCAGGCTGTAGCAGAGAGCTGGGTAAGAAATGGAGCAGCCGGGACTTGAACCAGCACCCATATGGGATGCCAGCACTGCAGACCAGGATTTTAACCCACTACACCACAGTGCTGGCCCCCATGTTTTCTATTTACAGTCCTGATGCTGCACTCACTAGGAATATCTGCAAGACATTAGGGTTTATAGATCAAGAAAACTTTAAGGAACTGTATTCGAAGATATCAAGATACAAAGAAGTGATTGTTTACTATCATGAGTGGATGAGATTATGAAAGCAGAGTGTTCTGGTGGGAAAATGGCACTGCACACAGTTGGACGTACATTCAGGGGCTAGAGTATGAAGAGAATCTTGCACATGGAATGGAAGAGACTGGCAGAGAAGCAGCTGGCTCTCTGCACTGCCGGTGCAGACAGTGCAGCAACACAGGTGTCTAGGGGTTTTCCACAGCTCTCCTCTCCCACTGGCTGGAATAAAGCAGCGAATAAATTATCAGCAGAGGTGTTTGTGGTTTTGCATGAAGAGGTCTCTCACTGTGCAGATGTGTGTGAAGAGGAGGGGCTGTATGTAATTATTGTACATAGCATTATTATTAGGGTAAGATGTTTAAGCACAAAACGTTAAATACAATTCTTTGAAACTTCCATCATTTATATCATTTACAAACACCGGGTGAATTCCTAATTGCCCAAACAACAAAGTGAGTTTCTACCACCTATAATGACAAACAGCGATGGATGTCTTGATTTTCCTCTTAGCTGAAGATCGTTCATGCTATCTCCACTAACTCACACTCAAATCATCAGGGTCATGTGCTTCTGATCAAGGAAACTAGAGTACAGTCTTCAAATTTTAATGGAAAAGTGTATTATTAAAAAATAATGCATGGCTCACAAAAATTTTGAACGCAAATAAACTTTTTTAAATTCCATTTTCCACAAATTTTTGAATATGCTTGCTCCTATTGATGTTACCTACATCAACACTTCCAGTTCCTAAATATGTATTCTGATATTAAACTCAAATGTTTATGGAGTAAGCAGCAAGTGTGCCCAAGAAGATTCTTGAGTGTTCCAACAGGGTTCCTGGCTAGATGGGGAGATAATGCAATATGAAAAAGAGGAACTCTCAGCAAAAGAAGGGGGGAGTGGAGGGTGAGGTGGGAAATGAGGGGAAAGCTAGGTGGGGGTCTGGACAAGGAGGCCTGGGGAACAGTCCTGAGGAGCCTTCCAGGCCCTGGCCAACATGACATAGCACACATCACACGGAATACAGAGTGAGTACAGAATGAGAGTAATCCAGGCCCTCTGTAGTCCCCTGAAAATTTGTTCATGGTGCCATATAAAGTATATAAATACAGCACTACGTTGTTTTCTCTTTATTAAATGATAAGCATGCTTTGGAATCCAGGAGTTCATGTCCAACTACCAGAAAACACTTGTATTCACATTGCTGTATGCCTAATTAATCAGGCAGTTGGTGATTTGGTAAGTTAAAATTCAGAAAAGACACCATTTCTGGAGAAAAGAGCAAGCAAAAATATTCTAAATTTCCCTCAATCTTATGATATGATCTCATGATTTTAGTCATAATAGAGGCATTTACACTTGTTTCGATTCATACAACCAAATAGTAAGTTATACTAACCTGAATTACTAAGTTTTCTTTATGTAAATGCTAACTAATGTAATCATGCACTATAGTCATATTGAGTATCAGTATTCAAATATATCTGGATATAATAGCATTAATCTCAATCTGTGATTCTTTAATCTTTTCCAAACAATATTAATTTTTGCATAGATCATCCTGTCTCTTATACAAAACAGCTCAATATTTTTTTTTGCTTATGCTCCTACTTAACAGCAGTCATTAATTTACTGATACCCTGTCTATCAGGCCTACATCATCTTGATTAGGGCTGTTATCCTAATCAAAAGGCTGATAATTAAGACTATCCATCTGTAGAGTTCTAAGTGCTAAGATGAGTTGAAGATCCTAATTAAGATTATTTAGGTGTTACTTAAATGCCATCATTTGATTCAGCTAATCATACCACAGGTACATTAGATTTGCATTAATGTTCTGCTGAAGCCAGCAGCTATTTAGGCAGATCAAAAATGTAGATTGCAGATACTATTTCAAACATCTTTATTTGGAAGTGATATTGAGACAATACATTAAGATGAGCAGGATATTAGAACAGCTAGCTTAGTTCAACGTTTCCTAATTTACTTTATGGTAATAAGAGAAGTATTTAAAATAAACAGTCTATTTATCAAATTGACTGTGCATCTTTCATCATTTTGTACCCTCTCGCAGACGTACATACCTAGGGCACCAGGGATGACTTGCTTTCTCCCAGGGTTTCTCATTTTCTCAGACACACGTACTGTGGTGTGTGAGAAATCTCTGACAACCACGTTTCCTAAGTAGAAATGTTTACAGACCATAGACAAAATTCTATCTGAGCACATTGAGAATGAATGTTAGAAAACCCTGGTTTCTTGCCAATTGCCCATTAATATGTAGCCTACTTCAAACAAATGTGTGAATATGTACATGTGATTCAAGAAAATTATGACAGTAAAATATAATTCATTAAAGTCTTGTTTTCAATTACCTTATTATATTAGTGGAAAATATGAAACATTTTTCATTTAAATTATATAGTTGTTATATAGAATAAAATGTGTTTATAGAACCTGTGAAGGTACTATTTTCAAGTTATTTTTCCCCAAGTTTTGATAACAAATAATACCATCTCAATTTTTAGAAGGAGACACTGTAAACATTTTTATAAGACTAATTCTCATACAGGATCTCACTAACATTTGAGTTCTCTGGTTCTGTTGTGAAAGGAAAATTATACACCTGAGTTTTCTATTTAAATGCAATTCGGAAGTTAGTCTATTAATAAATGTGGGTGAGTTAGGAGAGAAAGATAAATGGGACACAGCACAAGGAATGGTAAGTAAATTAAAGTTTACAAAGTTTCTGCTGTGGCTCTATGTGCTAGTTGCTTAAGAAAGTTTCTAATGTACATGGTGGCTAAAACAGCTTTTTGTTTAAGGACTTCAACTGTGTGAATACTTCTTTAATGCCATTATTTGACTAGAAAATCATTTAAATCGTTTTTAAAATCTGAGAGTCTAAAGATATTTTAATTTTACCCTATTGACTATTTGACATTCAGGGAAATCTATGAATTCTAAAATTCATCATTTATTCCTTATGATTTATATATATGGACATGTATGTATATATGTATATACATACATGATGGACATGTATGTATATATGTATATACATACATGTGTATCTATATACATGTATATAGATACATAAATATATATATATATACTTGGTACTGTCACACAGCTTTACTGCAGTTTAATTGACAAATACAACTCTATAAATTAAAGTGTGCAACATAATTATTTGATTTACATATATATTGAGAATAGATTAACATACTCAAGGTAGTTTACATTTCTTCCACTTCATCTAGTTGCTTTGTTTGGTTTCCAGTTTTTTTAGTGAGAAAGTTTATTTATTTTTTTAAATTTTATTTAAGGTACAAATTTCATGTATTTCATACATATAGATTTAGGAACATAATGATACTGCCCACCCTACCCTCCCTCCTGCACACACACACACCGCTTCTTCCTCATCTCTCTCACGTTCCCACTCTTAATTTTTACAAAGATATTTTCAGTTGATTTTACACTCGTAAGATTAACCCTAAACTAAATAAAGAGTTCAACACATAGTATGAAGAAAAAAACAGTTTCTTAACAATAGAGAAAAGGGTTTATTATGAACTATCATCAAAATTCAAAACATTGATTTCACTCTTATACATTATACATTTTAGGTATTCTATTAGTTACCTAAAATTAGATCAGGAAAAACATATTTTTTTTCTTTTTGGGACTGGTTTATTTCAGTAAGTATAATGATTTCCAGTTGCATCCATTTTGTTACAAAATACAGGATTTCATTGTGATTACATATATATATATATATATATACACACCACAACTTCTGTAGACAGTCATCAGTTGATTGCCAACTGGATTCATTCCTTATCTTTGCTATTGCAAATTGAGCTACAGTGAAGATGCAGGTAAAGATACTTCTTTCATAATCTGATTTAATTTTTTGGATAAATTCCCAAAAGTGAGATGGCTGGATCATATTGTAGATCTATATTCAGATTTCTGAGGTATCACCATATTGTCTCCCACAACGACTACACCAGTTCACATTCCCACTAACAGTGCATTAGGATACTTTTTTCCCACATTCACCAGAATTCATTGTGTGTTGGTTTTTGTATGAGAAGGGTTCTAACTGGGATGAGGTGAAACCACATTGTGGTTGTGATTTGCATTTCCCTGATGGTTAGTGAGCCTGAGCACTTTTTCCAAAAGTCTGTTGGCTGTTTGATTTTTCTCTCTTGAAAAATGCCTGTTCAAGGCCTTTGTACATTTTTGAGCTGAATTGTTTGTTTTGTTGTTGTTGAGTTTCTTGAGCTCCTTGTAGATTCTGGAAATTAACCCTCTATTAGTTTCATGGTTTTCAAATATTTCATCTTTTTTTACCTCTTCAGTTCACTTAGTGTCTCTTACTCAGGGCAGAAGATTCTCAAGTTGATAGAATCCCATTTGCCTATTTTGTTTATATTGCAGCTTACCTGAATGCATTGGTTAATTTTAACATTTTTTTTTTGTGGTGAAGTATTTAGGTAGTTCTTAAAAGATCACATGATCTGCAAATGGAGGCTTCCTCTAAATTTGAAATTTTATTTTTCTCGCCCATTTTTTTTTTGTGTGTAGGATTTCCAGAACTATGTTGGAAACAATTGACAATTTTGAGCATTCTTTTCTTATCCCGTGTCTTTTCATTGCTGAATTTGAGGTTAGCTGTGGGTTTGCGTATATGACTTTTATTTTTGAGACGCATTCCTTCTATATATAGTTTATTGAATTTTTTCATAAAAGAATGTTGAATTTTTTAAATGCTTTTTATGCATCTATTGAAGTGATGTGTTTTTTCCCATACTTTTCATGCAACATAATATGCTTATTGATTTGTTTACGTGAAACTGTACTTGCATGCCAGGTATAAATTTCACTTGATCATAGCATCTGGTTCTTTCAGTTTGTTACTATTTTGTTTAGAATGTTTACCTCTGTGCTCATTGAGGATATTAGCCTGGCTAGTTTTTTATCTGCTCAAAAAGGTATATACCTTTCTGAACATTGGCATGGCTGCTATTGACAACTGGCCTGCACCCGGATTTCCAGGACTACTGAATCTATGTGCATGCTAGTGATCTAGACCTGGTGCCAAGAGTGATTCTCTCTGCTAGAACTTTTCCCAACATACGAAAAGAAGAGATAGAGAAATCTAGCTGCCTTTACCTCCAAGAACTTCAACCCCCTCATTCTACAGCTACCACAAACACCTGCTTTGGCCAGTGAGGGCTGTCACAGTATTTGCTGATGTTGGCTTCAATTGACTTAGCTGCTCAGAGCCCAAGCCACTGCAACTCCCCCAAAGAGATACCACACCCCACCCAGCTAGTGTCCTCAAAGTCACTTATTGGCGAAAATATTTCCCCACCAAATCCAGTTTGAAAGGATGGAATCAATGGCTGTTCAATTAATTGTACAGATACCAATGCAAGGGAATAGATATGAGGGAGGGAGGGAGAGAGGTAGAGAGAGGGAGAGAGGGAAAGAAGAGAGAGAAAGAAATCGATGTCACAACCAGAGGACAAAGTAGCTGCACAATATGTATCCTGTAAGTGATTTTAAATAAATGGATATCTTTAAGTTAACACAAAATAATTCAAAATAATTATTTTGAGGAAAGTCAGTGAGATACAGAATACTTTATGATTCATTTCATCATATGTGTCTGGTCTTCAAAAAATTGTTTCTTCAAAACATTCATGGAAAATTGAATTAAAAGTTAATTTTGGTACAAAATTTTCCCAAATGAACATATATTTTTTATAAAGTAATTTATATATAGTGTGTAAAATCCTTTTATTATTTTTCCTGCATACTTTTTGAAATGCAATTGTATTTTAATTCATATTTTACTAAAGCTTGCTCTTTGTCCATAATTTGTAAATTACCCTCAACCATCTTATGACAATCCTGTGTCATCTCTGTTATTACACATTTCTAAATAAATCGATTATAATTAGATTTCACAACACAATTTCCTTCTGCGTTCAGCTAGTAAAATCTTTAGGTATAGACTTAGTGCTTAAGAACTCAGAAAAATAAAATAGAGACTGGAGAGGCTGAATAACATAAATGCTGACTAATCTGGCACTGAATAATTAAATTTACATATATTTGGAATTATTAAGACATTGAAAGCATTAATACCACTTAGTAATTTCATTTTCTTGGAAAGTGGTTAGCAATCACTTACTTATGTGTCCTTTATAAAATGTGACCCATTTATATTTTGCCTGAATGTCTTTATGAAACTTAATTTGTTTCAGTACAAAAATATATTCTTATTAGAAATTTTATTTCATTGCATATAAAATTTTAATTACTGTAACTGATCTCTTATCCTTCTGGTAGTTGTCAATCTCAATCATTTTGTTGGATGCTGTTTCACTTTGAGAAACTTGCTGAGTATTAAACATTGTGATTAGAAATGGGCATACATTCTATGTATATATTCATATATAGCACAGTTAATATGCTATACCTAAGATTACCACCACATACTGTATACCCACTATGTACTGGGCATGTAATATATTGTTTAACATCCAATAAATAAGTATAATTGCCCTCACTAGGCAGCACTAATGTTTAAGATCTTCCAAGTACCTTTTGGCTATTCTAGGCACATTTCCTTAATCTCCAAAGTGGTAATAGTTATTTTGGCTTTGAAGGGACATTTTAAGGCTTAAGGTTCTTGTTTTTACACTTTGTCCCTCAAAAAACCATACTGCAGTTTTTCTCATCTCAATAAGTGACAACTCCATTGTTCTCCTTCCTTTGGTTAAAATCCTTACAGACAACTTTAATGTTTTATTCCCTACACTCCACAATCAAGCCATCAACAAATCCTGTCTGCTGTTTAACAACCTGTTCCTTTCTCACCATCATTATTGTTATTTGATCACTTCAAGTCCACGTTTCTCTTACCAGGATGACTACAGTTGTTTCCTAATGAATTCTTCTTTATTGCTCATGTCACCTCGCCCCATCTGCCTATAATCTGTTTTCACATAAGTAGCAGAAGTGATCTGTAAAAATGCAAATCATCTGCTTATGCAGCCCCTGTTTTCATACCCCTCTCCTACCAGGATGAAGTCAAGGTGTTGTCTGTGCCCCCATTTCCTTATCACCCCCTCCCTCGGGAACTCAATCTAGGAAAGAAAGCACACATGACTATTTTCCTGAATACTTCCTCTGACTGCAGAAACAACACTGAACTGAGAGGTCCTACTGGAAGAGTAGGAAAAGCAGATGTCCTGGGATAAACCCTTGAAAATAGAGAAATTGAGACTGCTCAGAAGGTGGGATATATCATCAACCATGGGTTCTAGTAGGATATTATTCTGATAACCCTGAATGGTATGCTGACAATGAATAAACTCTATATTTGTTCCTTCCTTTCCGAGTCTCACTTGCCCATCACAGCTCTGCCATTTCTTATAATCTCAACCCAGGGAGTCTCCTTAGCTGTAGATCTCTGTTTTGGCCATCACTTCCAGATGGTCACCCAGAGGCAGATCCTACAAAATTTCGCCAAGTCCATTGCCTCCCTTGTCTAATCTATACCTTTTCCCTAGACATTCCATTCTCCTCTCTCTCCCTCCAGCCTGCCAGGAATATGGGTTGCTGTTCCTCGCTCATCTCCTTTCTTAGCATGTGCTCTTCCGCTCAGATACCCTTCCCGTTCTCACCACTCACGTGCTTGCCCTCTCCCTCACTCTGCTACTCAAAGGTACTTCAAAAAGTTAGCAGGAAATATTAATTCTGCCAAAACTCTGCAAGGGTTTCAATGACTTTTACATCAAAAGACGCAGCTATTAGCTACTTTTCTCATGTACTTTTTTGAAATTCTCTTGTATTTTCCTTCATAGCACTTAACATAATTTGAGATGATGCACACTTGATTATTTTTTAGATTTCTGTTGCTTCCCACTAAACTGAATCTCATGACAGCAAGCATATAGTCTATTCTCTTTACAGCTTGATACTGGGAGACTAATCAGTACAATATTGAAAATAGAACTCAATTATTGTTTCATTCTACTAACAATATCACTTTTTAGTAGAATAAATTTGGACCAAAATATTTAAGATATTTTTCTTTTGTTTAAAAAATGAGGTTACAACCATCAGCTATACAATATATATTTAGTTCTTATGGTCAACATTTCATGTTAATTTATACAATAATGTAATAACTGATCAGGTTGTTGCTATAGATACTGTAAAAACAGCAAAATGCTTCAAATTGTAAGAAATTCATATCACACAGGTGAATTTATAATAGAATATCTAGAATTAAAACAATGTAAGCCCACTCCTAACATATCACAGCCATAGTTTGGAAAGATCTCTTCCATTGATTCTACCACCTTGATTAGAGTCTTCCAGGGATTTGTTCTGGAAATGGTTAGAGATTGGGTTTGTGGGTGTCAAGCATTCGTTCAACAGAAGACTTCCTGACAAGCAGCTCAGGCTCTGGTGTCTTGGGAAGAGGTCAGGGGTGTAGAAGATGAGCAGAATTTATGAAAGATAGCAGGTGGGAATAAGCCTTCTTACTTTAGGTCTAGTTTGTTTTGTCGTTTCAAGTGGAACGAAGCAGAATGAAACAGTGAGTTAAGGTTGTGATCATGAAAGTCGTTCTTGCTGGAACAGAGCAGGGAGCATTTCAGAGGAGGGATAAAGTCAAAGTCTTGCTAACCAAAATCATTCTTCGTCACACAAACCATGTTCATTGTAAAGTATTATGTCTTTCCTATGTGTGTACAACATGACATCTAAATAACAAGAACAGAATCAATCAAGAGCTACTGAAGTCTTTCATGTTTCATTTTCTATAAATATCGGACATGGAATTACTGAGACCCAATAACAAAACTAATAGTAGAGTGAGGTAAATGCATGATTTTGGTTTTGAGGATAATATGTTAGTTTTATGGAGAATGTATCATTATATTTAGTTCCCACAAAACTTTTGAAGTTATCTTTAATGTAACAAATGCATGAAAACATACATAAAACAAATATTGATAAATTCAGACAAAGTTTCTGGGTCTATAAACTCAAGTTGCTAAGTTGATATGAATCAATTTAGATGCTTAAAGTGTAGAATTTTTGTTAAAAAGCTCAGCTGTAACCAATGCTCATTTACATAGATACAGAAATATATGTGATTTTGAATAAAATTATCCTTCTCATAATTACAACAGCTTTATAGATAATTCAGATCATTGCTTAGCATATGGCGTTTACTTCAGAAAGTATATGTAAAATAAATTTATTCACACTGGCTAAAATATGTATACTGAAGTTGTCTGCCCTTGACCTTACATGTCTGTTTTTCTGGAATATCTCTATTCATTTTGCCTAAATATTTATTTTCCTAACTACCTCCTGTTATATGAGTTAAGAAGTCTCATGCTGGCCTAAGGTGTTTTCCTGGTCTCCTGGTATTTGCACATGGAATTTAAATATTTGTAAGAGGATTTGCCTCTGCTCTTTACTAATCAGTTGACAAAATCAAACACCGCTTAGTGTCAGACTCCGCACCCAGCATGCAGGGCGTGCGAGTCCATCTTTCTTCTTTTGCTGTTGTTGATTTGTTCTCCTAACAACATCCTTCTTAAGCAAGGGGTACTGTTTACTCACTCATTCACCACTCATTGGCAGGCACTCACATATGGAGGCATGAAATGAGGTCTGCGAATTAAAGGACCCTTACCCTAATGGCCAGAGACAGATGTGAGCAAAGACTTCCAGGAGGTTCAACATGTTCTGGCGTGTGTATAGCATGTAATGAGGATCCAGGGGGAAGAGGACAGGCTCTGTCACTTGCTGCCTCCCATGGTGTGCATTAGCAGGAAAATGGAAAAACGGCACCAGGTTTCAATAAGGGATGTGGGAACCCAAGGGAAGTCTTTACCGTGCCAAATGCCCACCCTTCCCTTCCTTTTAATGCTTCCCGTTTCACCAATAAAGTATCACGAAAGCTAGCTTTAAAATCCCCAAATGATGGTATAAACTTTCTGAAAATTGCTTTCATTCAATGTTAACTCTCCAAAAATACTAATATTCAAAGAGCTGGTTTTTTTTTTTGTATTTGAAGTTTAATTCAAAATAAAAGTTTGGTTCATATTAATTATGCATGTCAAATCCAATTTCCCAGCGAGGTTTCCTTGGCGGTTAAGATCTAACCAACACTGACTCAGAACTACCGGGTCCTTGGAACTGCCACAGTGCAGATGTCTCTGAACTCACCTCTCTCCAGGTTCACCTCCACGCTGAGGTCAATCCTAGTTTAGCTCATCTCATTCCTGGCACCCTGAGTTCACTCCACACGCTCTTTCTGTTTCCACAATGTCCATTTTCTTTAAAATTCACACCTAAAGCCTTGGGTTCTTGCTGTATTAAATTCCCCAGAATGCAGAGCTTTCCTGTGAGGCAGAAGTTTTCACTGGAGATGTGGGTTTTATGGGGAAGGATAACCTAGGACAGGCCATAAGGCCTCCCTGCCTTCCCTCCCAGGCTCCCGTCTTCCATGTCACTTACTTGACCTATCCAGATACCAGTTCCTTTGGGATTCTTCACAGAGAACATCCAATGTCTGGCTTCTCTGACAGGAAATGTGGTGAAAATGCAGTGTTTGAATTAGCTGATTCAGGGCAGGGCTCCCAAATTCTGTTCCTGATCAAGCTTTTCTCAGTGCTGGTGATGCTACTTCACTGACTGTGAGTAGGAAGATGCTGGGACACAGGTATGTGTCTTAGTAGGCAGTTGCTCAGGAAACAGTAAAATATGTTTGCACAGGCTTTCATTCTAATGTAATTAGATGAGTGCCCATTAAATTAATGGGGTGAAAAAAGCAGCCAGAGAAACAACGTGTGTATTTTTTACACTATTAAATCTTTCCAATCTAACCCTTAAGAACAAATTTCTTATTTCTTTGTCTTTTTTCCAGTCATAATATTCAATATTGTGTGGAATGTGGGGAAATCTTTCCTAATATCTTCGGACTACTGGGATGTTTGTCAAAAATGATTTTCTCACCTAAATGATTCTCTTGTGAAACCATTTAACTGTTCTGTAGTATGTTTCTAATAGAATACTAAACATATAGTAAGTAAATGTGAAATTATATAAATCTAAAATGTTTTACAATAAATTGAATAAGAATGAATAATTTTGCTGCATTATTATTTAGAAATCTGTATCCCATCATTTAACTTAGAGGGAAGACATCAAGTTAAAAGTATATACATAAGTAATACTTTATGTACATAACCCTGTTGAAATAATTTCGTGAACATATACCCCATGGTCAGGAACTCTATCAAAGAAACAGTACTAGAAAAAGCAAAGCTGGAGGTGGGTATCCCCGTTGTTACACTTCCAATCCAGCATCCCGCATATGCACCTGTGAAAGCAGCAATGAATAACCAAAGCACTTGGGGTCCTGCACCCATGATGGAGACCAGGAAGAAACTCCTAGCTCATAGCTTTGGCCTGACCCAGCCCTGGCCATTTGTGACTATTTGGGGTGTGAATTGGTACATGAAAGATATTTTTCTTCTTCTGTCTCTGTAACTCGGCTTTTCAAATAAATAAATAAATCTTTAAAAAAAAAAAGACAGACAAAGCAAAGCTATGGTTTTGATCACAGGAAGAAAGGATTTCTAAGGGGACAATCAAACCTTCAGGCTATAAATCCTTAGAGAGGGAAGGTAATTTACTCCACAGGAATTGAACCATCCTCACACTGCACCTTGCAAGGTGCCCTGGGGCCCGCTTTGCACCTCTTCCTTTAGAAGCTTAGGTGAAGCCAAGATACGGCACTTGCTCCCTGAGCCCCAGCCTCTTTCCCCTCGTAACTGTGGAAAGGCCTTGGCATGAGGTCAAGTGTTTTGTACCCCATAGGAAAACCACATAATAGTAATAATAATAACAATAAGCGCTGCTTTGTGAAGATGACCTTCAGAGGCAGTATGAAGCCTCACACATTTTTATGAGTTCTTTATGGATTCAACTGTGTTGCTGAGAAACATTCACCCCAACATTCTTCTTGTGTTATAATATTTTCATTGAACTTACCTAAATCGATGGTACCTAGACACAACAACCCCACTTCTAATACTTTAAAGTGCACATTGTTTATACTTTGTTATTTCTTTCTTACACTTAGTGTTTCTATTTTTGCATAGGCAGCCTATCCCAAGGCTCCAACCACACAAGTAGTACAGCAGCAGAGAGATTCAGGTAGGGTATTCAGGTATAAGGTAAACCTATGAAGATCTGGGTTGATCTTGACCTTATGAGTGAGTATCCACATCTCGTTAGGCTCTTGTATAGCATGCTTGGGGTTATATCCCATTCAATTCTATTTCAAAGAGTTGTGCTCACTAGCACAGCCATAAAAGGTCCAGGTAATTTTTCGTATGTGCTTTGTAATTTAATTTAAGGTATAGATGAGAAAGTTCATTACATAGAAAAAATTATTTTTCCCACGATTCTTCAACTTGACAGCACTTCTTATATCATCAAATATTTTTGGCAATATGTACCCTAGACATTAATCTTAAAATATACATATGTCTATATGATATGTTCATGCAACAATATAGCCACATTTTCAGTGGCTATAATAGGAAACGATTTCCCATGCCGTGAGGGGGATGAAAGAACATGAGGAATCTTCCTGCAGAGTGTGATGTGCTCCATGTCTATGAGGCACTTCTGAATTCTCCTCCTGCTTCTCGACATGCTGTCTGCTGGACTGTGTACTGGCTTTAGGAAACGATTTCCCATGCCGTGAGGGGGATGAAAGAACATGAGGAATCTTCCTGCAGAGTGTGATGTGCTCCATGTCTATGAGGCACTTCTGAATTCTCCTCCTGCTTCTCGACATGCTGTCTGCTGGACTGTGTACTGGCTTCTGTCCCTTACTCTGTGAGTCACATTGTGTATGGGTGACAATGGGGAGGTGAAAGAAGTCAGCAGATAGAAGTTTATTCCTTTCTCTGGTCGTCATTTTTTTCTCCTGGTGTGCCCTTCTGCCCATGAATTTATTTTGTTGAAATTTGCGTCTAGGGGAAGGGAAATTTGTGGACTTCTTCAAGGTTTTTCTTATTCTCACTCTTCAGACTAAAATCCTGTAGTAGTTCCTGTTATCAATCTCCAGCCTCCTCCTGTTCTGCCTACAGCCCTCAACTCCTGAGAAACCCCTGTGTCAGGCATTTTCCAACCTCCCCTGTGGCTAAGATGTCAGGCATATTTATAGGACTATGCAGACCAAAAAATGACCCAGGAAAGGAAGCTCATCAGCAGGCCAAATATCTATTGTGCACTTAGTTGAAAAGAGCATGATAAAGATGACATTAAATATCAGAGGAAAGAAAGGATAAGTTATTTAATGCACGATACTGGGCCAGTTGGCTAACCATGTGGAAAAGAAACAAAAGGTTAAACCCCTACCTCACAACGTGTACCTTAATAAAATCCAGATGTGTTAAGCTTTGAAATGTAGAGACTAGAACTGCAGAACTACTGAAACAAAAAATGTTGACATCAAGGAGGCAAAGGCAGAGACATGTGAGAAAGAACAATAAATTTGATTACTTATCATAACCTTCCTATAGAGAATAAAAATAAAATTATTGGAGAATAAATATTTTGTGCCATGTAACCTGAATATTAATTTTAAATAAATAATCAAATTCACCTTTGGAAAAATGCACATGCACTTAATTGGTACTAAGAACTACGGAATAAATGCCAACATCTACAAAATGAAACTGCAGACAAATAAGCAAAAAAAAGTTTCGCATAAACAATCCAATTTAATTTTACCTATAAAATGGAGAGTTAAATGCATTGTGCATCATCTACACGGTGGTGGTAAATGCAACCTCTTTTAAAGCCATATTTTTTCTTAATATAAAGAGAACATATTTCATGTATTATATGGGTACAGTTCTAAGAAGACAGCCACACTCCTTCCCTCCTCCCATCTGCTTCCCCCAGTCTTCTTCCTTCCCTCTCTTTTTTCATTAATTTTTGCAAAGACATAATTTTGGGTTTTAAATTGGCACTTGGAGTGGGAACTTACCTTAGAGGTTAAGATGCCTATGTCCTACAAAAGAGTACTTGGATTCTATTCCTGGTTCCAACTCCTGATTCAAGCTTCCTTCTGATGTAGACCTAGGGAGGCAGCAGTGATGGCTCATGTAACAGGGTTCCTACCACCCAAGTGGGATACCTCGATTGAGTTCCTCTGCTGGTCCTTGGCCGTTAAGATCTAACCAACACTGACTCAGAAATACTGGGTCCTTGGAACTGCCACAGTGCAGAGACAATTGAGCTTTTGGTGTTTGAGGAGGGACTGAACTAGTGGATGTGAATGTTCTCTGTGTCTTCCCTGGCCTCACCCCCTTTCTAACTCTAATAAACATGTAAGGATATTAAAAGGAAAACAAAATTGGTTATTTGTGGTGGGCAACTTGACAAATGCATCAAAAGTTGTTTTTTCGTTTTGTTTTGTTTTTTAAAGAGGCAGAGTTATAGACAGAAGAAGAAAAGACAGAGAGAAGTCTTCCATCCATGGGTTTACTTTCAAAATGGCTGCAACAGCCAGAGCTGGGGAGATCCGAAGCCAAGAACCAGGAGCTTCATCTGAGTCTCTTATGTGGGCGAGGGGCCCAAACACTTGAGTCATCCTCTGCTGCTTTCCCAGGCCATTAGCAGGGAGTTGGATTGGAAGTGAAGCAGCCAGGACTTGAACTAGTGTCCCTATGGGATGCCAGTGCCACAGGGAGAGGCTTACCCTACTAGGCCATAGTGCCGATGTGGCATCAAAAGTTTTTATAAGGTGTGTATCTGAAACCAAATTATACTTTCAGTATTATACGCTAAGGACAATTTACATGTAATATACAAGCAGTATATAATCCAAATTATCACACATTAAAGGCACAGGTATTCATTTACAATGATTGTTCTACATACATATTAAAGGTACAAGTAAAATTTCAATAAATCATTATATAAAATTTGACCCATGAAATCAATGGTTAGATATTTATAAATTATGATGAGTTGATGAGGTTTGTACCTTTTTAAAATAGGCAATGATTTTCTCATCAGGTTAGCAATTTATAAAGAAAGACATGTATTTATACATGTAACAAAGTGATATTACACCAGGAATTTTTATTTTCTAATTTTTTATTTATTTTTAAAGGTTTATTTATTTATTTGAAAGTCAGGTTACAGAGAGAGAGAAGGAGAGGCAGAGAGAGAGGTCTTCCATCTACTGGTTCACTCCCCAGTTGGCTGCAATGACCAGAGCTGTGCTGATATGAAGTCAAGAGCCTGGAGCTTCCTCTGGGTCCTCCCATGTGGGTGCAGGGGCCCAGGGACTTGGGCCATCTTCCACTGCTTTCCCAGGCCAAAATAGAGAGCTGGATTGGAAGTGGAGTTGCCGGGACTTGACCTGGAGCCGATATGGGATACTGGCACTGCAGGCAGCAGCTTTATCCTCTATGCCACAGTGCTGGCCCCCAGGCATTTTTAAAAACAAACAAATTTAGGACTTCGCAACTCTATTGTAAATTTATTTTTGCTTATTCCTACATCTAGGTACCAAGACCTGTGAATATAAGTAATTAGCTTTTATCTCTTCTGCACATTTTCTGTGACTTTAACAAAATTTATGAGCATATTTCTTATGTGAGTTCTCAATTTCCTCATACGTAAAATGGGAACAACAGTCCCAAATTATAGATTATTTGAGAATTAGAGATAATGCATGTAACTTCCATGGGCCTCAAGTCTATTGAGGAAACCTACATTTTAAATTTGGAACTAATTCACTCTTGAATGAATAAGCATTTTTTTGTGCTCTGCTTAGCAACTTGCTGGAATTCCAGGAAGGAATAGTTATCTCAAGTTTTTCCAGTCAATGGGTACTCCAAATGTATGGGATTCTGAACATATTTCCCTGTTTCAGAGTTCAGTATCCAGTATATAACCACTGATTTTTCTCTAAAAGACAGTTGATGCCAGTCATCTTTGACGTGGCAAATAATTCCTAATCGTTCAGGTGACAGGAAGTTTTTATGAACTGTTCTCTTCCTCCTTTAAGAATACCTGTGTTGGGGCTGGTGCTGTGGCATAGCGGGTAAACCCGCTGCCTGCAGTGCCGGCATCCAATACTGGTGCCTGTTTGAGTCCCAGCTGCTTCACTTCCTATCCAGCTCTCCTCTATTATGGCCTGGGAAAGCAGTAGCAGACAGCCCAAGTCCTTGGGCCCCTGCACTCACATGAGAGACCCAGAAGAAACTCTTGGCTCCTGGCTATGGATAGGCACAGCTCTGGCTGTTGCAGCCAATTGGGGAGTGAACCAGTGGATGGAAGACCAACCCACCCTCCCGCTGCGCTGTAACTCTTTCAAATAAATAATAAAAATAAATTTAAAAAAATACCTGTGTTAGTGATGCTGAACACTTCCCCTTTAACTCCATATTTAACAACTACCACTGGGTTAAATCCTCAGCAATCTGCCATCATCAATAACTATCACTCCCAACACGCAGCCCATGGAAAAGCTCATGGATTTCCTGGAAATTGAATATTTCTTTTTTTGTTCTACAAAATCCTATGCAGGATAAAGTGGATTGTATGGATTTATCTTTCTACTAAGTTTATTAATGTTGATTGTCAAAATATCTTTTGCTGTTTTGTTTGGAAATGAAAAAATAAAACACTCGTATAGAACAATAGTGATTATCATTAGAATAATTGTTAAGTAAAATTTTGCCATGTGATTTTTTTGGCACTTTTAAATGTCTTTAATTCATAAACCTTGAAAGTAAAAGATCAAATTAATTGAGATTCTCAAAGAACTCCCTTTCAGAGAAGCAGAACTTCTTTTCCCCAAGACAAGTCTGTTTCAATGCTAGTTGTGTGCACACATACACAAGCTTGGGTTTTCTGAGTGTAATGAATACCTATTGTTACATGTGTGCTACAGGGAAAGTCCTTATAGAGTTTCATGGGTACTCAAAAGTAAGATATCAGAAAGGATAAGATGGGAATAAGAAATTGCAGGGACAAGGAAAACTTCAAATATCAAATCAAATGGAAACCCATAGGAAAGAGCCCCTTGTGCATTTCGAAATTTAGACTTTTTACTTTTTTCAGCATCAAAGCTTCTTTTTTTCTTTAATGATGATCAATTTGAAGACTATAATTAAAATTTCTCTTTTATGTTACTTCCTTGGAATATGGAATGGGACCTCCAAGGTCATTAGACCACCTACACAGCTTTCAAAGGGGCCATGGGTCATCTTGCCAAGGCAGAGGGTTATCTGCCTTATTCATATTTAAGAAGATAAGAGCCTTCCACCTTTGCATTAGGAAGGTATTTATATCTCTGCTGAACTAGAAATCATGCCTGAAGCTTATCTATGTCTCCCTTGCTGCACTTCAATAGATTGATAACTAGCTCTATTTAGTTTGGAATTTATGTGTATTCTATTTGATTTGAGGAAGTTAAAAGTGCTTATGACTATTTATCACATTCTAAGAACCTCCTGGTATTCTGGATTTGGAATCAGCAAACATAAATTTATGCCTCAGTCTCATCACACATGCACTGTCTAACATCGGGCAAGTCCTCTATCCTCTCTAAGCCTTAATTTCTCATCTGTACTAGTAGAATCAATTTCAGGAAGTGTAAGAATCCAATACAATAATGCATATGAAAGACTTTGTAAATTCTAGGAAAGAGATGTTGAATATAAAGGTTAGTTTCTTCTAATATAGTGAGCATCTTCAGTCAACATTATGTTCTGCATCATTCCTGTTTAATAATTTAAAATATCTCTGTGCAAGATTGATTGTCAGTTTAGAGTTTGTTTCTGCAATGATAATTTATCTCCCCACTCCTATCAACAATGCATTTCCCTGGTTTCAAAATATAAAATTATTTATTTTTATTTTTTCCTCTCTTCTTGCTAAGTGATGTATTAACACAATGGTGATCCACATACATTTTTAAAATAACTCTTCATCCATGTTCATCACTCACCATCTGTGTCCCATTGGAGCTTTGGGCAGGAGGAATAAAAATATCAGATGATCCTAGATTTAAATCTGACTCTACAGTTACTGTGTGTGTGACTTTGGCTATATGATATACACTTAAACCTTAATATTGTAACTAGTGGTTACATCTCACAATGGTTATATCTAAGCTCCTTTTGTTACAAATTCCTTATTCGAGTCTTCAATTATTTTCATTTTCCACTAAATAGCATACGAAATTCTTGGAAAGCCTGTTGAGACTAGTCCTCTACTCTCCATTTAACTTTGTCTTTCTCTTCACCTCCCTAAATCATTACCATGCAGTAGAGTTTGCTGCCTGATGAAAGAGGCAGAGAGGTAACAATCCAACAATGATTCTTAAATCAAAGCTAAATAATTGTTTGATTTCAAATATATGTTTCATAAAGAAGAGTATAAAATTTCCTAGTAACTGCAGAATTATTTTTAGGGAAATTGTGCCAATACATTTTGTAGACTATTGACAGAGCCAAATCCACATGTTTGAAAGATACCATCATTATTTGGTGTAATCTTTTATTCATCATATAACTGACTGAATAAGTCTTTCATCATGCCTTAGTGTCTTTAATTAAAAGTGGTAGATTCCAAATGAAGACATGGGATCTTTCACATCTGCTGTTCCATTTCTGTTAGAAACACTTAAGAATGAAAAGACAACATGAGATATATATTCATCCATTATGGTGGAATGAGAAGCCCATGCCAAGATGGCTGTTGGTAAGCGAGGGTCAGTTACTCAGGAATGCTTTGCAACCCACCTGGCAACAGAGCCTGCCTGGCAACAGGCTGTGATTGGATGGCTTTGGAAACTGCCTGGCTGTGATTGGTTAGTGCATAGACCACCCCTTGACTGGATTGGCTGGTCTTGGCTATATAAGCTGTTGTACTAACTGAAATAAAAGAGTCTGCGGGCTGCTTGCCTCAAGCCTGCTTTTACCCGACTCCTGGGGTCTGTGTGGTGACTCTTCCTCTCAGAAAGAATCCACTGCAACATTATTGAGAAATCAACTGCAACAATCCATAACAATCCATGGGGTTAATTCTCTATTTAAAAGATTAGTTAGTTAATTAGTTATTTGAAAGGCAGAGTAACACACACACACACACACACACACACACACACACACGGTGGGGGGGTTCATATGCAGGTTCACTCCCCAAATGACCTCACTGTTAGAAGTTGGAAGGTGGAAGACAAGAGCCTGGAATGCCATATAGAGTGTGTGGCAGGGGTCCGAGCACTCGGGGTATCCTTTGCTGCTTATCAGCAAGGAGCTGGATCTGAAATAGAACAGTCAGAACTCCAATCAGCATTTGTATGGGACATGGGACGCTGTCATCTCAGATGCCTTAATCCACTATACCAACAAGCCAGACCTTGGAATTATACAGATGAGTTACAGAAAGTGACCCAGTCTTATGCTCTACGTTTTAACAAGCTATGCAGCTTTACAATTGTGATTTCTTTGCATTGCAAACCATAAACAATTGTGAAGTTATGTGTAGGGAAGTGTAACAGAATGGTTTATCTTTTATATATTGTGTCTCTTTCTAGTATGTAGTTCAGAGACTAGAGTATGGTTAGCTTTCAATATGTGCTTGCTGTGTATCTTTTTCTAAATATATTACTGTTAATTAATCACACTAAAATTATCAATATTTGATTTATAGCTTTTGGTGTGTATTACTTTTATTTTTTTAAAGATTGTATTTATTTATTTGAGAGGTAGGTTTACAGAGAGAGATAGAAAGCTCTTCCATCCACTGTTTCAGTTTCCAAATGGTTGCAACAGCCAGAGCTGCACTGATCTGAAGTCAGGAGCCAGAAGCTTCTTCTGGGTCTCCCATGTATGTAGGGGAGCACTTGGGTCATCTTCTGCTGCTTTCCCGGGCCATACCAGAGAGCTGGATCAGAAGCAGAGCAGCTGGATGCAAATTGGCACCTATATGGGATGCTGATGCTGCAGATGGAGGATTAGCCTACTACCCATAGTGCTGGCCCCTTGCATTAGTTTTCAAGCAGAGAGCTAGAATTCTTAGCCTTCAGACAAGGCTAGGGAGCTGATATGAAGAATGTTATGGAGTTGGTCAATTAATGAGATATTTCACAGTCTAAGAAGACCCACAATTGTAAAACTAGGCATAGTTCTTTGTGGACCTGTATGCAATTATCCAAAGTCAAATCACTGACATGGAATTGATCCTGAGAGGTTCAGACTGAATTCATTTACCTTTTATTAACACCAAAACAGAGAATGGACCAAAATCTAGGCCACCAGAGATGAACAGAGAGGAGAGGTCAGATAAAATATTCCCAACTGGGTAATCAAGAGACTTGGAAGAACTGAAGCAAGCACACGAAATTGGCTAAGAGACAGTGAATCTCACAGAGCTTGGTGCTCTGCATGGAGAGATGCTCAGGGGATGCAATGTAATGGAAAATTGATTCCATAGGAACAAATATATAAGTATGGCATTCTTGGGAGTCTGTGAGAATTAGCTTCTTCAGACCTATGCCCATAATGCAGAAGCCAATTACAGACAGAGATTGTCTAAGTTAATGTAATCAAGATTGATGAATCTATGTGACTGATTTAGTTGTACATGTGACATTCTCTATGTGGAGCCGCTCACTGAAGTCAAGAGGGTTAAAGAGGGAACAGTGACAGCTAAGAGTGGAAACATAGCACATTCATCACTTTTATATTTATTTGAATAGCCCAAAGTGACAAAAGTGGACTGCAGCTGGGCAAATTAAATACCCAAATCAATGTCAGAGTTGTAGGCTCACCCACACACCAACCTTGTTTGGAAGAATCAATCTTTTTGAGTGAAATGCTTATCAACTTTATTCTATTGAAAAGGCTTAATTGTCCCTGTGTTTGTTTTGTTTTATTTTATTTTTTAATTATCTAAGCAAGTTGTTTTTTCTTCCACTATGAATAAAAAGAGCAAGAACATTCTCAATCAAAGCATATGCCTTCTCAGCAATGAGTTCCAGCTTTCCAAAGAACAGAAGACATCTTGGTTTCTCTTCATGGGCTGTCAGTGTGACATAGGGGTAGGCTGTGAATTTAAATTGCTAAGAGGGACACATGGGGTCTCATCTGTTCTAAACTGTAAACAGTGTGGCAGTGCAGGGACCACTGCCAGTGCTGCATCACTCAAGGGTGTTATAAGATCCAGAAACAGAGCACACAGAGAAATTTCCTTGTTTAAAGATGATATGAAGCCTTTGGGGGAGTGGCAAAGAAATGCAAAGTAATAGAGGTAAATGGAAATATCTCATATAACACAGGTGTTATTTCCCTATGCCTTATCATCTACATACTTTATAACACACATCTAACATTCTAAATTTCTAACTTTGGGTTCTTATTTACAGATAGAAAAAAGCATCAAAAAGATTATAGCAGTTATTCTATAATATGAATACATAGGTTACAGGACTCCTGGTAGCATTCAGAGGTTCATATATAATGCTTTTTGAGAAGCAAGGAGAGATTTATGGTTGGCAATGATGGTGACATTCCCTGATATGCTTTCACAGACAGGACTAACATACTCTTTTAGCACATAAATATTTAAAACAGAACAAGTAATGTGCAGTAGATGGCCTGCTTCACTTTCTAAGAAAACCAAAAGTTGCCCTGATTTCTTCATTCAGATATCAACTGATTTCCAAATTCATGAAAATCACTGCATCAGTTTTTTTTAATTTTCTTTTTTTCTTAAATAAAATAGTGCATGTTTAACCATTAAAAGTAGTACTCATAATAATTGAAAATCAAGCCAATTTTACAAGTAATCTTCTTGCATTCTAGTGAAAAAGTCAACTCAAGGTGGATCAAAGACCTAAATGAAGACTTTAAAATATGAAACTACTTAAAGAAAACATAGGGAGACTGTCTTAAAGCATTGGTGTATGCAACAGCTTCTTGAATAAGACCCCAAAAGGCAGGCAACACAAGCAAAACTAGGCAGTTATGTCAACTCAGCTTCTACATAGCAAAGGAAACAATTAATAAAGTAAAAAGGCATTTAAAAAAATAAAAAAAATATTGCAATCTATTATCTAACAAAGCATTAATATTTGGAATATATCAGAAACTCAATCAACAACAGCAACAACAAAAACCTAATCTAGTTAACAAATGAGAGAAGAACCTAAATATAAATTTCTCAGAAATCCAAATGATCAACAAATGTGTGAAACAATGCCCAACATTACTGGCCTTCAGAGAAATGCATATCAAAACCACCATGAGATTTCACCTCACCCATATGAGAATAGCAATGACCAAAAAGACAGAGAGAGACAAATGCTGACAAGGAAGTGGAGAAAGGGGAACTTTACATACTGTTGGTGAGGATGTAAATTATTACAGCCACTGTGAGAAATACTATGGAAGTTTCTTTAAAATTGCCATGTGATCCAGCAGTCTTCACTATTGAGTACTCATGAAAAAGGCATGAAATAAACCATTGTTTCAAAAGATACTTGCTCCACTGTGTTTTTTGTAACACTGTACACAATAACCAACATATGGAATCAACCAAGGTGTTCATCGAGGATGAATGGATGAAGAGAATGTGATGTATTTACATAATGGAATATGTTTCACCATAAAAAAAGAATGAAATCCTGTCATTTGCATCAAAAGCCATGGAACTGGAAGTAATTAAGTACAGTGAAATAAGCTACACAGGAAGACCAATGCTGCATCTTCTCACTCATGTGTTGGAGCCTAAAAAATTCTAAAACAAAATAAAAAAACTCCTTTGAAATACAAAATGGAAATTACTATAGGTTGGGAAGGGGGAGAGAAATAGAGAGAATTAGGATTAAAACAGAAGATTGTGGGTGTGGTTCATTAATAAGTGTATCATAATAATATGAAATGCTAATAAAAGGGAAGCTGGATTTGAATTATATGGGAACTTGTAATACTGACAATTTTTGTTTTATAAATTTAGACCTATTCTTTCTGAAGTAAAAGTTAATTAATAAAAGGAAACGCAATCATCTTTCAAAAAGATCTTTGTCAATGATAACACAGTGTTTACTTTAATAAGGTTTATGATGACTAGATATTTCCCTACTTTATTGTATCTGGATTAATGAATTATTTGTGATACGTCTGATCTTAATTATATTTGTTCCATCTTTTTAATATGGCTGAAAATTTAAAAAAAACTTAAAATGATTAATAAAATTCCTCAAAATAAAAGTAGTATAAGTTTATAGTTGGCTGACTTAATAAAATTATTCATATAATTATATAACTCACCACTGCAAAATAGCATTTTGATAAATTATTTAAACATTTAAAAACCTTGGTTTCCTTAAACATAAATTATACTTTATGATACATTATATTTCAGATATTTTTGTCTAATTCATTTTTTTAGAAAAAATCCAGGTTTATAAAATGCATCTACATATATAAAATAAACATATCAGAAGAAAGTTTTAATTAGCTCTGCACTTTCACGAAGACCAGGGACTATGTGCAAAAATGTGAGAATCAAAACTGAGGAGCTGGAAAGAGTGTTGTAGATCTTCAATTATCCGTGAGAACTCTATACAGCTCACAGTGAGGGATGGAGTATGCCAGCAGGGTAATGAACACCTCTAGCCTTCCTTTCTAAAAAAAGATTCTGATTGTTTGATGTGTTTGCTACATCCATTTTAGCAAGTTTGTTATTCAGTTTAAAAGAATAAATGGGAAATCAATTTTAAAACACTCATTTTGTACGTAGGAAACTCAAGTTATACAGGTGTGCAAAGTTACAAGTGTTGTCAATGAAAATACTAGAATCAGAATCTTGACCCCTTCTGGACAATATTTCATGATTAAAAGGTTAAAAGGCTAATAATAAAATGACTCAAATAACTGGTCTTTCTATAATGTTTATGGCAAATGCAGAAACTGACCTAGTGGAAATGTTTCAGTTATGCTTTTCTTATATTTTCCTTCAAATCAATGACCTACAGAATTAACTTTTCTTTATAAAGAGAAAAATTGCTTTCTGTGTAGTGATGTTTCTGTTGTCCATGATGCTGAAGTACACAGTGAGGACTTTCTATGCTTCTAATGAAGTATATTTACCTTTTATTTACTGATGATGCACATCCTCACTGTGTATTAAACATCACAGAGAATTGCCAGTGATGATGCAGAGATTCTGTCAAAATCAATCCTGACACGAGAGGTAGCTTCTGGCAGCTTGTGACACGTCGGAAAAGTTCAATGATTCAAGTACAAAGACAGGAGAGCAGGAAGCTAACAAAAACCTCTAAAATCTTGCACTTGTTTTTCTTGACCTACACATCCTGGTTCCCAAAACAGTAGGTGGCACGCAGTTATTATTGTCCAGATAAATTCATAAAACACAGAGGAAACTTATTTGGGGCATTGAAGTCATTTCTTCCCTGACATTTGCATTTATGGTAACACTCACATATACACACTGACAGCTACGTGAAAGTGCTTCAAAAAGTTCATGGAAAATGTAATGTGTACTGTAAGAAAAAACTCCAAGATTTCGACATTTTTTTAACTGAACATACTTGTTAATTATATTTTCCACAAAAACATATTTCTATAAAGAATAAGTTCACCATCAGGATCTAAGTATAACTGCAGGTGGGACACAAGTCTGAGTCTCAGGGACAATGACATTGCAGTGACCTGATAGCTCTCCTTGCTACAGCTTGTTGCTTTTTTTGGTGCTCAAATGAAGATAAATTTCAACATTTCACTTGCTTGCCTAATCTAGTGTCACATGCTAGACTCTAGTAGCTTTTGCACATGTAAGTTATTAGACTCTCACTTCACAGACTCTGGTACGCTGCTATTTTTAGCAGCCTATACCTCCTCCAGCCCTCTCCTTGGTGGTATCGCTGTTACAGACCCATTAGGAGGAACAGAACTGCTGTTAGTGCACAATGTTTGCGGTATATATTAAGAATCAGATTGCTAAAAGCATACATATTTGATGAAGGAACTCTAAATGCAAAGTTATAATGTTTAATAGCCTAAAATGGAAATAAATGGGACTTATTCCCACATCACTGTAGGCTGGGACCCAAAATTAGGAAAAAAAAATCTTCATGGGTAATAGGGAAAAATGTTTTGTGGCATTTTTTTCACTATTGCAAATAAAATTAGTTTCTAAGTTTTTTAATTAAACAATTAGTGTAGGACTGAATTAATAATATCCTAGCAATTATCCTTAATTAATTTTGTTTTAAACACAATGCTAGAAATAAACTGCTTTCAAGGACAAAGCACTGTGACCAGATTGCTCTATAAAATATCATTCCCTAAATAACAATGATTTCTGAAATCATCAAGTAAAGAGGGCAGCATAAATTGTATTTGGATATATCTTTTTACAGTTAATTATTATTATGCTGAGAGTGAAACAAATAAAAGAAAATCCCCCAAATTAAGTACTGCTTATTTTTCTTCTTTTTTTAAATTTTATTTAAGTTATATAAGTTTCATGTACTTCATATATATAGATTTAGGAATATAATGATACTTCTCACCCCACCTTCCCTCCTGAACATGTTCCAAACTTTCTTTCTCCTCCCTCTCCCATACCCAAACCCAATTTCTACAAAAATCTATTTTTGGTCTACTTAATGATGGCAGTGCTTATTTTTAAAATGCATTGATTTTCATTTGACCATAAAGGTCAAGTGATAATTTAAACAAAATAGCATTGCATTATGTAACCAATCACATTTTAGGTATCATTTTTTCCTTTTTTTCTACTTTGCATTTGGTGGTAGTCATTTTTGCCGTCCCATAAATTTTTTTTTCTGCTTTGATGTCATCCTGATGAATGATGGTCCCAGGGTTCACTTTTCTTTTATCATCATTGAGTAAGATTTTTCAAAAGACCTTTGGAATCAAGAATTTATTTATGCATCCTGCATGTAGAGGAAATTTGGGATCTCTTAGCTCGTGTCTGAAAGACTTCCTTCTCCCACATTAAGTTCCACATGGCTCTTGAGTGTGGACTGTTCTCCATTCCTGACATTGCCATTGCTGACTTTGATAGGCAAACAAATCAGAGTTAAAATATGTCACAGATAGTCTCACATCTAAGGAACAAAGTAATCGTTGAAATCTAATTCTACTTCTGCTTTTTTTTTAATGAAGAAAGTTTGAAGCTTTAAACTCAATGAAATAGTTGGTCCAGCACATGTTTTAATAGACATTTACCAAAAGCATGTGTTTACCCAAGTCCTGGAACATTTAACCGTGAAAAAAGATTCAAGACTTATATTAAAGCAGCACTCATATGATTTCCTCCTATTGATGTTAGTGTTAATATTACTCTATTTACTAACCTAAGTACTTTTGCATAGACCTGATTATAATTTTCAAAATAAAAGTTACACTCAAATAATATTTCTCAAGACAAATCACACCATTACTGCATCACAGAAATCTATTCATTTTAGCTGGTGTTTAAGATAAATGGAGAAAAGTCAGGACTTGTAGACAAGGTTATTGTTTAAAATATTTCAATAAAAATTTGTAATTTATTTCAGCTTCCACTAAATACATTTTAAAAGCTAAAATAGTAGCATTTACTTTGTGATAAAATCAGCCATCAGTTAATCATTTGCTTCTTCAAAGCCTTGAAAGTTAGAAAATTTTTTGTTTTCTATACTTTACATTCTACTATTTTTATTTTTTTTAATTTATTATTTTTTTAACAGGCAGAGTGGAAAGTGAGAGAGAGAGAGAGAGACAGAGAGAAAGGTCTTCCTTTGCCATCGGTTCACCCTCCAATGGCTGCCGCGGCCGGCACGCTGCAGCCAGCTCACCACGCTTATCCAATGGCAGGAGCCAGGTGCTTCTCCTGGTCTCCCATGGGGTGCAGGGCCTAAGCACTTGGCCATCCTCCACTACACTCCCGGGCCACAGCAGAGAGCTGGCCTGCAAGAGGGGAACTAGGACAGAATCTGGAGCCCGGACAGGGACTACAACCCGGTGTCCCGGCGCTGCAAGGCGGAGGATTAGCCTATTGAGCCGCGGCGCCGGCTACATTCTGCTATTTTTTAAATTAACTTATATCTATATTTAAGAGAGATGTAAGGGCATATAAAGAAATGCTAAAAAGTGAATTATCAAAATTATTTTATGTGAAAAGCAATATTAATTTGTGGCTGAGCAAACTAACAGAAGTATTATAAACTACTTTGTAGGATTTGGAAAACATAAAATGTAAATATATGTGGTTTCCTATTTAGATACTGTCTATATGTAGTTTTGCACAATACACTTATTATTACCATATCCCTTTTTTTTCACCACTGCTGTCTAGATAGCCAGTTTCTAAGTAGAGTCATCACTTTCCTTAAATCTTGCTTCCTCATCCCCTCTCCTAAAGCTAACTAAGCAAAGTAACTCTGAGAACTAGAAAGGTACAGACTAGTTAAATAAACATTTTATTTTTAAAATCAGATTTACAGAAAATCTTATGCTTAATTATGGAAAGACATTCACCCACATGATTTTTCCAGTGCTGTGTCTGTGAGTTAATCCTCAAATCAATGAAGATGGTGGACCAGAAGGGTGGAAGGCCCTGGGAAGCACTGCCAAGACTCTCTGGTCAAAATAACAGTCCTGTCTCAGTTTATGTCCTAAATTAGTTGGTTAGTTAGTTAGTTTGTTTTGTTAATATGCTACTATGCTGACTTGACTTTTTTTCTTTGTTTGTTTGTTGCAACTCATGCTTTCTACTCATTTCCTCATCATATCTGTTTGTAGTAGGCCAGGGACAGGTTGCCCGGGGAATAGGTAGGCAGCTACTGACCCCTGAGAGGGCCTGGGAAAGGAGAAGGCCCCAGCTCTTTATATTTCCTTCTGAAATATAATGCGAGATGCAGGTGGCTGTTTAGCACAGCAGTTAAGGTGCCTATGTTCCATCCCAGAGCATAGGGTAAAATCCCTACATCTGGCTCCTAACGACAGCTTCCTGCCAGTGTGGACCCCGGGAGTCAGCAGTGATGCCTCACGTCATTGGGCTCCTATCACCCACACAGGAATCCTGGATTGAGGCACCAGCTCTTAGCGCCAGCTCGGGCCCAACTAGAACTGTTGCAGGCTTTTTGGAAGTAAACCAGCAGATGAGAGCTCTTTTTCCTTTATCTGTTTTGTGTTTTTTTTTAAATAAATACATTTTAAAAGTGACCTATAAGGCAGGATGGGATTGAGCATTTAGCCTAGCATGCTCATGTTACATATGAGAGTGTCTGGATTCAATTCTCAGCTCAGAATTCTCTGACTCTGCAGAACTTGGGAGGGAGTGGTGATGGCTCAAATGATTTGACTCTTGCCACCTATGTGGCATTCCCAGCTCTAGTCCTGCCCCAACCCTGGCCATTGTGGGCATTTGTCACTGGGGGAGTATACCAGCAGAAGGGAGTTTTCTGTCTGTTATCTTTTTGTTTCTCTCCCCTCCCTCACTTTCTCAAATAAAAAAAAAATGAAACAAGAAATCCCTATAACACAAGACAGTGGTTAGTTGTAACAAAGTGTCACCTGGAAAGGACCATAGGCCATGCCAGTCTGAGGCTACCAGCCATCAGTGCCCCTCTGGAGAAACAGCGAGTGGGCTTGTACAGTGGATGACTCAAGAGGTGCAGTAGTATGCCTATGTGTGAGCCCAAGAGGCTGCAGCTCATGCCACAAAGATGGAGCCAGGAGTTGGTTTGGAAATAGCTTCCCATCTCTGCAGACCACCTTCTGCAATTCACTACACTGAAAATAAGCTACATCAGTGGCTTTGTGTAATCATTTTGGCTTTGTTTTAATCGAAGCAGCTTTGAAGAATCAGGAGTCTTCTGCAGCCTTAGTTCTGGCTGTGCCAGAGCTAGATGAACCCTATACTTTGAATACTTGAAGGGTTAGTAAATGATGTAAGGTGAGCAAAGAAGAACAGAGAGGATAACACGAGTGAAAGGAGAGCAGCTGCGACACACTGAGATCAGCGTGGGGAAAGGTGCTTTTCATGCAGCTTAAGCCATGCCAGTCCTTGCACTGCCTCCCTTGGGAATCTCTGTGACCTCGGCAGGGAGGAAAGCACAGCCCTGTTCTAAATTAGAGCAGACTCTTCTTTCCAGCATCATCCAGCATGTCCTATGCAGAAAAAAGAAATGCCTGTCTCGTGCTGGTCAGGAGGATGGGAGGGTGGGGTATGGCCCCTCAAGTCAGAGCTGTGTCTGCACACTGTTGCTAAGGAAAAAAACTACTGAGGACCCTGCTTGCAGAGAAAAGCATAGAACTGGGACTACAGAGCCTGTAGAGAGCAAGACCCAAAACAGCAACTGCGACTGGGCAGGTTGTGAGGTTAGCCATCTGGGAGAGGTGGCCAGACTTCTTCCAGCGCCACATCCTCTCCCCAGAGGAAAGACAGACCAGGAGAAGAACTGCTTGCCTTTTCCCTTTTGGTGGAAAGGTTGCTAGAATCGTTCTGTCCCATGTGGGTCATCTAAAGCATCTAAGCCCAGTTACTGACCGTGCATTCACACTGGGCTAATTTTCTACAACTCTAAACAGTCATTTTGATAACCAGAAATCTGTTTATGAAGCTCTTCCCAATAGCAGAGTTAATAATTTGATTAAGGTTTCCTCTTTACCACTCCCTCAATGAATTTCCATGGCTAAAATATGTGGGCCAGACGGGGGACCCTGACACTGGAAGGCATCTATCTAATGGTTTTAGCATGTACTCTGCTAATACATGGGTCGTGGTATATACAAGAAGTGAAAAAAAAGTAAAGAAAGCTAACTGCAGAAGTCCAGTATGTCCTGAATGCGCAGTTCCATTCAGAGAACTACCAGTACCTGAAGTAAAGGGACATTCCTCTTATTCTTTTTATAATTATTTTTATTTATTTGAAGGGGAGACAAAAGAAGTACTTCCCAAATGCCTCCAATAGCCAGGGATGGGCCAGGTCAAAGCAGGAGACAGGAACTCAGTCTACGTCTCCCATGCAGGTACAAGGACTCAAGTGCTTAAGCCATCGACCCTGCCCCCAGGGCAAGCATCAGCAGGAAGATGGAGTTGGATGTGCGGTCAGGACAGGAGCCCAGGCCTCCAAAATGAGGTGCTGCATCCTCAGAGGCATCTTAACCTCTGGGCCAAACCCTTCCCCTCAAGATTCTCACTGTGATTTGGACTTCTGTTCTGGCAGCCTTTGCTGAACTGCTCTACAATGACCAATCACTGCTGCTTCACACTTAAATCGCCACACACATTTTTATTTTCACTGCATGGCATGAACGTAAGCAATAATAAGTAATATACAAAAGTAAATTTTTAGAACCCATCTTGGACAAGGCAGTTATATTGTTCTCCACAAATAAATCTTTTAAGTTCTATAGGTTGTAAATTAAGATGATTGTCCATTGATAATATCTGCATATGTCTAACAAGCATTTTAATTCTCGGAAAACACTACTCATGGAAGAATTTGACTTTTCTATTTAGACTTTCAAGTAATAATAGGAGAAAATACCATTTATTTTTTGTTGTTGTTAAAGGTTTATCTTTATTTATTTATTTAAGCTTTTATTTAGTAAATATAAATTTCCAAAGTACAGTTTATGGATTACAATGGCTTTTTCCCCCCATAACTTCCCTCCCACCCACACCCCTCCCATCTCCTGCTCCCTCTCCCATTCCATTCACATCAAGAATCTTTTTTTTTTTTTTTTTGGACAGGCAGAGTGGACAGTGAGAGAGACAGAGAGAAAAGTCTTCCTTTGCTGTTGGTTCACCTTCCAATGGCCGCTGCGGCTGGCATGCTGCAGCCGGCGCACTGCGCTGATCAGAAGGCAGGAAACAGGTGCTTCTCCTGGTCTCCCATGGGGTGCAGGGCCCAAGCACTTGGGCCACCCTCCACTGCACTCCTGGGCCATAACAGAGAGCTGGCCTGGAAAAGGGGCAACCGGGACAGAATCCGGTGCCCCAACCGGGACTAGAACCCGGTGTGCTGGTGCTGCAAGGTGGAGGATTAGCCTATTGAGCTGCAGCGCTGGCCCAAAGATTCATTTTCAATTATCTTTATATACAGAAGATCGATTTAGTATATATTAAGTAGAGATTTCATCAGTTTGCACCCACACAGAACATAAAGTATAAAATACTGTTTGAGTACTAGTTATAGCATTAAATCACATTGGACAAAACATTAAGGACAGAGGTCCCACATGAGGAGTAAGTACACAGTGACTCCTGTTGTTGACTGAACAATTTGACACTCTTGTTTATGACATCAGAAATCTCCCTAGGCTCTAGTCATGAGTTTCCAAAGCTATGGAAGCCTCTTGAGTTCACTGACTTCGATCTTATTTAGACAAGGTCATAGTCAAAGTGCAAATTCTCTCCTCCCTTCAGAGAAAGGTACCTCCTTCTTTGATGGCCCCGTTCTTTATACTGGGATCTCACTCGCAGAGATCTTTCATTTAGGGTGTTTTTTTTTTTTTTTTTTTTTTTTTTTTTTTTTTTTTTTTTTTTTACCAGAGTGTCTTGGCTTTCCATGACTAAAATACTCTCATGGGCTCTTCAGCCAGATCTGAATAAACTGATCATTTATTTGCATTTTTCCACCAATGTTTCGAACTCCCTTCTGGTTCTCCTGGCTCCTTGTCAGTCTGCATCTTGGCTGTGGCTGCGTTCAGCTCCAAAGGGGAGACTTCTGCTGATCATGCCTCTCCTACAGCTTCAGGCTTCTGCATCCCAGCGCATTCCCTCATCTCCCCCTACAGACTTGTGGTGGTGACGCCTTCCTTCCTTGGTAAGTCCAGGGTTCTTATCAACCATGATTGGCTATCATAAGCCTGCTAATAGCATTATAAACTAGTCATTTTACTAAATTAGATTAAATCTCTTTAATTCTACTCCTTTGAGAGCACCTCAATTTGTTCTAGGGCTTCAATTGATGCAGAAATTGTCAACAAGATTGGCTGGAGGAAATAGCCTGAGAGTGGCATCCTGCTGCTGAATGGCTCCTGTAACTGATGACTGCCCTGATCATCTCATTGCCGGAGCAAATGGTACACAGTGATCCGGACACTTGGTGGCATCCTGACGACTAGCAGGGCGAAGGTGTTTGGAGAACAAGTGACTGTGACTCGAGTCAGTGTAGCTACAGTGATGAATGTAACAGTGAGGCATAGGCTGGATGTTTCTGGTGGTGTTGGAGAGTATGCAGAGACATGGACCCACTGAAAGACCCAACCCAGGACACAAGTGGAAGACTCAATCATCAATATGGCTTTAAAGATGGTTTTGATCTGCTGGCGCTGGGGCATAGCAGGTAAACGTGCTGCCTGCAAAGCCGGCATCCCATATGGGAACCGGTTCGAGTCCCGGCTGCTCCTCTTCCGATCCAGCTCTCTGCTATGGCCTGGGAAAGCAGTAGGAGACAGCTCAAGTCCTTGGCCCATGCACTCATGTGGGAGACCCAGAAGAAGTTCCTGGCTCCTGGCTTTGAATAGGCAGTTCTGTGGCCAATTGGGAAGTGAACCAGCGGATGGAAGACTTACCACTTTCTCTCTCCCTCTGTGTCTCCTTCTTTCTCTGTGTAACACTGACTTTCAAATAAATAAATAAATCTTTTTAAAAATTTCATTAAAAAGATGGTTTTGATCTCCAATAGCCACAGGGCAGATATGGTTGAAAATCAAGGCCAGTTCCCTACTCCAGTTGTCACAGCATTGCAATCCTGATGAATGTGACCCTGCAGGATTCCTTTACTAAACTAAGGGAGCTATGGGAAGAGACGATTCTCATTAACTTTAACTCCTAAGTCGTTCTAAAAATTCAACTCCTCGTTGAAGAAAAGAACTAGTCTGCTCATCCTGAAACTCTTGCAGAGGCTACACATAGAGCCGTTGTCTCGACTCAGCACAGTCATCACTCCTATAACCACGACGAAATTCAGAACCCGACAGAGCCCCAATGGAAAAGAAGAGAGCTCTCTTCTCTGGGTAGCAAAGACATTATACACTACAAAATGTGGAGAATCGTTTCAGTTTCAATTGATAGGAGTCTGGGGAATAGATTGGGGTGGACTAGGAGGATGTTAGACCAAGAACACAAGAAGTGTGTATGTGCACTCACCAGGGAGCAAGGATAATGTGTATTAGCTCATGCAGTTGGGGTGGCACGGATAGGTTATTATGTGAGCTAATTAACTCTGATTCATCTCAATCAGTGGGTGGAATCACCAGAGTTGCAATGGAAAATGCTGCAACAGAGTGCAGCTATGGGCCAGATTTGGGCAGCAGCTTGTTTTTTGTCAGTGTGGTGCTGTTGGAATACGGATATTCGTATTCTGTCCAGCAGAGTCTGGGTGGTAGTACATCAGAATGTCAGCTATGTCATGGCAGACACCATAACTTACACAAAATCTAAAATATTTGCTGTCTGGTACCTTATAGGAAATGTTGGCTCCTGTGAGAAATAAAGGAATCAATGAAACACTTGCTTCCTTCCTCTCCTGACCCCTAACTGTATCCCTGGAAAGGCTGGGTAATACCTGCTCCAAGACCTAGATGTGAAAATGTCATAATGTCCCTCCTCCAAGTTTCTGAGTGGCAGCGGGTGAGATTTTAATCTAACTATGCTCAGGGCTGGAGCACAGTTTTGTGGGTTTTAAAGCTGATAAAATGGGGAGTCCTTTTTTAAGTAAAAATATAATGAATTCAAATATAATAGTGCTAATGTAAAAACACACAAAACATTATTTAATTAGAATAATAAATGTCAGAACAATCAGAATTTTGGAGAAGTTGAACATTATAGAGTTTAAGAATAACTTGTAAAGTAATAATTAAGGTTTTGAACAATTTAAGATTTTTTTCCTATTAATAGCGGTTGTGTTTAGTGTTGTTTGGCATTTGGTAGTTTGTTTTCTGCATCATAAGACCAATTTTCATTGTAGTGATTGCTTAGTGGTAGAAGTCCAATTGTCACACATCTACCAGACAAAATATGCGAAATTTAAACAAAAATTTTAAAATATCTGATTGTCACTGACGCATAACAAATCTTCAGAAATGAAGGAGGTAAGTAGTCCATTTAGGAGCTTTCTGACATACGGGATTGCATAATTTAAAAAGTGTTTGGCTGAATCTGATTGGAAGTTGCATCGGTGTGGGTTCATGGACTGGATGTTCGTGTTGTCCCAGCATTTCGATGTGGAAGTCCCTGATCCTCAGCCTGCACTTGGGAGTCATCAGGAACGAGGAGGAGGGAAGTCTCTCTCCTGCTCTCTTTCTCTCTTCTCTTTTACTCTACTTTTTTCTTGCTTTCTTTCTTCGTCTCCCTTCTTGTCTCTCTTTCTCTTTTGCTATCTTCCCCGCCTTCTTAGTCCACTCCCAGCCACGTAAGAATGTGTTAGAAAAGTCATCGTTCTGGCAACCAAGATGCAGGCCCTTGTCAGACATCAGATCTGAGGACACCTTGGTTCTGGGCCTCCTGCACCGTGGAAGATGTCTGGTGCTTCAGTGACCCGTGCTGTGGTTCTCAGTTATACAGCAGCCTAAACTAAGATACCAGTCTAAGTCAGTTCACGAGCCTGGGACCCCTTGATTAGTAGAAAACCAGGTCACTTAAAGAAGAAATTGCATCACTACCCATGGTCTATATTACTTACTTATTTGAAATGTATAGAGACAGCTAGAAGAAACAGAGACATCTCCTTTCCACGAGTTCACTCCCCTTATGTTTGCAATAACCAGGAATGAGCCAGACCAATCCCAGGAGCTGGGAAATCAAAGGCTTTTCCAAGTACGTGGCAGAGACCCAACTACTTGGTCCAGCATATAGTGACTAGCAGGGTGTGCATCAGCAGGAAACTGAAATCAGAAGTGAAGCTGGACTCAAACCCAGGCAGTTAGTCTGATATGGAGTATGAGTTTCTTAAGTGGTGTCTTCATGGATGCACAAAACACTGCCTCTACAGCCCACGTTTGTGAAAATATACTTCCACATCTTTCACAAAAGCATACCCATTGTTTATCTGCACGTCTGCCTTAGGGAGAGGGTAACAGTTCCAGTCCACAAGTTTGTGCTGATTATTTTCTTTATTTTTTTATTTATTTATTTATTTTGGACAGGCAGAGGTAGACAGTGAGAGAGAGAGAGAGAGAGAGAGAGAGAGAGAAAGGTCTTCCTTTTTCCGTTGGTTCACCCCCCAAGTGGCTGCTGCGATCCGCGCATTGCGGCATGCGCACTGCACTGATCCGAAGCCAGGAGCCAGGTGCTTCCTCCTGGTCTCCCATGCAAGTGCAGGGCCCAAGGACCTGGGCCATCCTCCACTGCACTCGCAGACCACAGCAGAGAGCTGGACTGGAAGAGGAGCAACTGGGACAGAATCCGGCGCCCCAACTGGGACTAGACCTTGGTGTGCCGGCGCCACAGGAGGAGGATTAGCTGATTGAGCCGCGGTGCAGACTGATTATTTTCTTACACTAATCCACTGAACTTCCACCAAAGTCTTTGCTGAAAGTGGAGACTCAGGGAGGTCAAATGGAAGATGGGTTTGGCAGAATCACAAAGCCATCCATCCCATGGTTATTGTCTGAATTGTGCAATGTAAAATGAAGAACGTGTGCACTTATAAGCATGTTGAATCTCCGCATTGGCTCCTGGATCTGGTATGTGAGTTACTGTATTCGAGAGGGTCAAAGGAAGGCTATGGAAGTGTTTCTTTTCACTCTGTCTACCCTACAGCTGCAAATGGAGAGCATGCCTGTATCCTAAAGGCCACAGAAAAGTTTGGGGCCAACATCAAGGCTTTGAGAGGGGTATGGTTTCTCCTCACCTCTTCCTGTATGACTTTCATGAATATCTAGTTGAAAAGGGCAGGTGGACTTTGCAGAATGAAAAGGAACAATTAAAAATATAATTGAGTGGTGATATTCTTCCCAGCTCTGCTTGCAGGTGTGTTATCCTTACTGCAACCAATAAAGACAAACTTGGTCAAATGTCATGCAGCTGTACGCTAGCACTGTGCTTCTTTTCAGTGCTTCCACAGATAATCAGATGGTTTGTCCTCATGAGACATGGACAGCAGTCTGACTAGGCTTTCTTCTCTCCAGATAATGTCAGCAATCCCATGCTCTGTAATATATATACTTCAGGTATCTCAATTTTCTTAATAGTCCATAGAAGACCTTACTCTTTTATTCATTATGGATATTGGAACTGGTGAGTAGGACACAGAGCAAGACGAGAGGATGTAGGTAAACTCTAATTTTGATTGGATGTGTCTGTTTTAGGAACTTGCCATTTTCATTCATCCTACACACAGCAACACAAACACACTGTTCTGATTTCTTGCTTTCTGTATCAACTTTGAAGAGACAACCCTGTAAGATTAACAAGTAGTTTTTTCATCAGTTGAATAACTTATTTATGAAGGCAATGTTGTCTTCATGGACACTGAGAAGTGGTTTCCCCTTAAGCTAAAAGTGTATATATTACATTCCATTTTTTATCTTTAGAAATTGAATTCTAGCAGTATTATTTTGATGCATGTCAGATTATTTTAGCTTTAATTTCTGTAATGTTATTTAGAATGATCTGTATCAATTTTTATATTTGTTGCATGTTTATTTTACTTACAATTTACCAGTTAAGCAGTTGATTTTCATTAAGACTTTCTTATATGTTTTTGGACAGGCAGAGTTAGACAGTGAGAGAGAGAGACAGAGAGAAAGGTCTTCCTTTTTCCGTTGGTTCACCCACCAAATGGCCACTAAGGCTGGCGCGCTGCACCGATCCGAAGCCAAGAGCCAGGTGCTTCCTCCAGGTCTCCCATGCAGGTGCAGGGCCCAAGCACTTGGGCCATCCTCCACTGCCTTCCTGGGCCATAGCAGAGAGCTGGAGTGGAAGAGGAACAATCGGGACAGAAGCCGATGCCCCAACTGGCATTAGAATCCAGGGTGCCGGCGCCGCAGCTGGAGGATTAGCCAAGTGAGCCACGGTGCCGGCCAAGTCTTTCTTATATTTTTATTAATATAAAGAGAACAGATTTCATAGATAAAATTCTAATTATTAAATGTTTTAAAATATGTAATACCTTTTATATTTATTTCTAAAAAGCTAGGTGGTTGCTTGGTATGTTTCATTTCATCACTCTTATTAACCATGCAGTTGCTCACATGGCTGCATAAACATTTTGGAGTAGTTTGCCCTAGTGCTTTGTCTCCTGTGATACACATGGAGCCCCTTGAATAGTCCCAGTGTTTTGCCTGGTTTATGAAAACAAAGTTTTCCAAAAATTGGCCATCTCCTATAATTCTGAACTTTTTCGGATGATTCTTGGCATTCTTAGCACATCAGTAATGACCAACCTGCTTCATAAGCCCAAAGCCATACTGAGCCTCATGCAGGCTGGTCGTTGACATACAGTAGAGAGGGTGGTTGGCTGTGAAGTGTTGCATCTCTCAGTCACATGCCTCCACTTCTAGTGAGGAATTTCTTTCAATGGACTCTTTCTCCCTCAGTCTTGCAGGGAGTTAGCACACCTCGAAGGAGATGGCAGGGATGCCACTCCTGGAGCAAGTGTTTCATGTAGATGCCATCTGGGATGACTAAACTCTGTATCTGGGTCCTGTTCTGCTGTCCTGACTTGGCTTCTGGTATAGCATTCTGGTAGTTAGCAGGAGTTGGCTCAGGTATCTGAGTCCTTGTCACCTACATGGGAGACTTGGATTGAGTCCCTGGCTCTTGCCTTCAGGCTGGCTCAGTCCTTGCTGGTGTAGGCATTCAGGAAGTGAACAAGTGGATGAGAGCTCCCGTGTATGTCTCTCTGTATCTCACTCTTTCTGTCTTTTGAGTAAGATGAAAAAATTATAAAAGCTAGAAAAGAGAGGAAAAAAACGAATACTAATCCAGGCAAGACCAAGAGGCAAACGAGAGCACGGAGAGACTCTCATGTGCCCACTCCTCTCTCTGTGTACTTCAGTGGCTGTATAATAGTGGATTATTGAGACCAAACATTGCACATCCTCATGCATTCCCTCCTAAGCCTCAATAGGACTTACAGACAGAAGAAGAAAGCAGCAGTAAGTGGCATAAAGAGTGCATAAGAGAAGAAAACCAGATAGAATTCTTCAGAGCGTTTGCCTAGTTTCTATATCTTAATGCTTCTTTTCCCTATAACAGCATTGTGTATTTACTGGTATCGTTACATTTATCATGCATGTTTCTAATACACTTCTACAGCTGTCAGAATTCAACTCAGTCCCATAGTTTCTGTGCCTGAATGTGGACATCTGCTCTGAGTAAATCCCTTATAAAGCACCCGCCTTGATGAGATCATCAGTCTGTCTCTGATTTTCATAAAGTATTATCACAATTAACTGGAGATGGTTCTGGAACATATTCCCTTTACTTCTCTAAGTAACAATCATTACAGTGAATTATACCCTTCTTTGAATTCCTTTAAGCAATTCAGAATAATGTTTGGAGGGTTGAGATATTTGGGTCCTACTCATGTGTGCAAATATTATTACTAAAGTAATCATTTGTCATTTTAATTTCACTTCATTGAATCTTGCTTTTTAAGTGCAAAATCATTACTATTATATCTGTAGCATGAGCAAGGGGCTGATTTTGGACCCTAGGTTTCCAATGTCATTCCTATATCACCTTATAATTACATTTATTTTATATTTTAATAATCTACTTTATCTGATATATCTTTCTTGTATTGGGGATTCTTGGATGCTGGTGGTCACTTTCATTTGTTTGTATTTTCCTATTTTCATACTGGAAATTTCAGAACGTTACGTCAGGCACTTTTTTATTTCACTTCCGCTTGCCTCTCTGGGGAAACTACTGGGCATGCTAATAAATGACCACCTGTTCAAATCATTTCAGACCCTTGGGCACTGGGGGAATTAGCCTTTGTCTCTTACCTCCACAATATGCTCACTGCTAAAACTGCAAAGTAATGTTAATCGACAATTGCTGTCATTTATTAACTACTGATATATGACCATTAAAGTCAGCATAATTTGCAAGCAGGCCGGATTTCAAGCAGGTGGGCATGGAATAATAAATTTGTGCCACACCCACAATTCCTCCTTTCACTTTTTCTCTGTGTGGACTCCACTCAGTTTCCCACTTGTGTTAATCAGGCTTATAGAACCTCTGAGAAATACCCACGTGGGGGTTAACTAGGCTCGTAAATCCATGTCTGTTGAGTAATGTCTGAGGAATTTGGAAAGTAGTTATTGTTTTGCTTATGAGGTATGCTTAACTTTCTGTTAATTTTTATAATATAAATGCTTAGATATTTTGTATTAGAGGCATAATTTGCCAATCAACTATATTATTTGTAACCTTTTTCAATGTCTATGCACCTTTCTGTTCAATATTAGGATTTTTTTCATGGAACTAGTTTATTTATTTTTGCAACGATATTGGACCACAGTAACAAAATTTATTGACAATAAGCTAGTAATGTTGTTAATTATAAATGATTTATATAAAGAACAGATTTTATATGTTTCATAATGATACTTCCAATTCTCCTTTTCTTATCCTTTCTTCCTTTTTTTTTTCTATTTAATTGGGCAATAGCCTACTTTCAATTTATTTCATAATCACATCCTTACCCTGCCACTAAATAAAAAATGTAATGTACATGAGTGACATTGACATCATGATATTTAACACTTGTTTACAACCCTTGTCTATACTCCTTCAGAACACTGGTCTTTCTGCCTGTTGAAGTTATCATTATTTTATCTGCCAAGAGTTTTAAGTTACACATCTATGTGGGAGTTATCACAATAAAAATTTAATTCAATAAATTATTACGCATCATTGAAAAGAAGTTAGAGTCTTTGTCATAGTCATGAAATACCCAATGCAGAGCTTGAGGCAAGTTGTAACTGGGAGTCTGTATGGGTCCCATCACAGAATGCAAACAAACCCCAGTTACTCTAATTATTTGAAACTGAGCAGGCAAATCTTTTAAACAGAGAAACACTTAGTTTTCTCATACCTAATTAGAAATGATAATATCTGGTTCAAAGGATTGCTGTCAGGACTTATAAAATCATGGATACAAATAGAAATTCTATAAAAACGATTATTTGCTATGCAGAGCTTTTTAGTTTGATGAAACCCCATTTATCTGCTTCTTCATTTGCTTCTTGTGCTCTTAGATTCTTATCCAAAAAAACTGTCATGTCTTAGCATGCTTCTCCTTTGTGCATTTTAGTGGTTATATATTGCACAGTAGGGTGACTATTGATAATGATAATGCATTAAAAGATGAAGAAAGAATTTTGAATGTATTTGCAATAAAAATGGTACGTGAGGAGACAGATATGTTCAACCTGATTGTCCATTATATAATAAATATGTACCAGGGCCTCATATGGTACCCTATATATATGTGAAAATTTTATGTCAGGTTAAAAGCAGAACAAAAATAAATAATTTTAGCAGACCAAATCTCCTATTAAGAAGCAGAAGCCATAAGAAAGTTAGGTTGTAAAAACTCACTTTGGATGCTTTGGAAAGAAATCAAGGTTGCTGGAACTGGAGGAACTAAGTCTTGGTGGCCGGGGACACTCATTGCAAGGTGATGGATGTCTTATTTCCTTCCAAGACACCCCTCGATTCATGTGTGTGGCACACTGAGACGCTCAGCCAAGTAGAAAGCATGTTCTTGTGGGATGACAAGGTGGGCATGGAAAATTGCACAAACAGCTCATGTATGCAGCTGGCAAGAAAGAGAAAAGATCAATGTGAAAAACATGGTCTTCTCTTATATGTGGTGATAGCTTAGTTCCTTTTTTTTTTTAAAAAAAAAAAGTGTAATTAAGTAACTAAATTAAACAGAAGAAACTCATCGTAAGAAAACATTAACACTTCCCTGACCTATTTTTCTGACATTTTCCTCTTCAAATTCCAAGTCTTCCATTTGTGCTTAGAAGAATAATGTCCCTGTATTGAAATTAGGGACATTATGGGAAGAGTCGCAATACAGTCTTCACCTTTTAAACATTACTTATAACCTCTTTATTATGTCTCTCTGCAGTGAAATTAATGAAGCAAAACAGTTGGCTGTTTTGAATTTCCTGGTTCAGATGGTTAAATGAGAAGTCAGAGAATGACCAGCATATCTTAATGAGGAAGAGGAAAGACACTAAGATAAATTATTACAAAATGAATATGAAGATTTACCTGAATCTCTAAATATCTCTGAGAATGGGATAGCATTTTTAAATAAAAACTTCTGGCATAAACAAAGAAAATTACATTTGTCAATGCGTATATATTTCATAAGAAGTTTAATGTTTGCAAAAGTTTATAATAACATGTATACTATGGCCATACTTTTATTTAAAATCTCTTATGCACAGAATAAATATCTCCAATACCATATGTCAAGACATCTAATAGTGATTATCACAGTAGGGAAGAATTCAAGGTGATCTTTAGATCATTGTTCATATTTAACTTTTGTTAAGCTCTTTTCTGAAACACAAATTATACCATAAAATACAGAAGACACAGCATCAGTTTTATCAGTGCTCCTTCTCACCCATGTAGAAAACAGACTGGGAAGAGTCTTGGTCTGATTTAGAATCTGGTTTGCTGTGGTTTTGCCTTTCACTCTGACATGGATGAATTGCCATTCTCCTGCAGTTTCTGCATTGAGGAATCAATCGGATATTAATCAGCCACTTACGCAGTGCATTCTGAAGGTGCATCTGGAATACTGGATCATTGAAGATTGAGTGTCTATTACGTGCCAAGGGCTTCCCCGGTATCATCACTCATATCAACACATTTTAGCCTCAGACAGCCTTGTGAATTAAGAAAAATCTCAGTGTTTGATAACAGCACATATTCAGGACATCTTGCTAAACAGGCTTAACATCTTATTTGATAAAAATGTAAAGAAATCCACAGAGAAAGAGTAGGAAATTTTAGCAAATGTCTACAGCTTGAAACAGGTGGAACGAAATTGCAAGAATATATTTATCTGACTCTAAAACTTTCTTCTTGATTTCTGCAATATGCATGCTTCACATATATTTTAAATAAATATAAATGCATGACTTTTTGAAATCCATTTTCTTATTAAAATATTTTCAGTGTTTCAATGAAAGCATTCATCTATTATAAGCATGTACCGTGATTATATACCCCACAGATATAGGGAGACAAATAACATTAGTATTAAATCCTCAGTACTAATGAAAATCTGTGTGCCTTTATGAGTGGAGGGAAGTTTCTGGCTCTTACAGCAAAATACTTTAGCCGTAAGGTGGCAGAATCTTCAAGTTCACTTCAAACCTACCGAACACACAGCTGTAATGCATCTTTTTAAAATGTGTTAAGAGAGCGCCTTTGAAAAAACAACCAGTTTTAAGTGTCAAAAGTATGGTGAGAAAAATAGTACTTTCAGATGCACTTTATACAACTCTGTATATGATCAATAAAAGAGATTTAACACATTTTACAGAGATAATTTTTCTCTACCGAGTTTGTCTTTCTTCAATATTCAGACTCATGTCAAAGCCTGTGATACTAAGATGCACCCTTATGTTCTGAAATCAAGGTACACGTCCTGAAATGTCAACATACTCTGAACATTTGTATTTCTGATGGCTGCAGGTTTTACTTTCTACTGCATCCCAAAGAAGTGATCGTCAATGCTACTGTTTCCAAATGAAGTGATATTTAATGCCGGGTCATTCTTGTTCCTGTCTCTCTGAGGATGTCTTCTGTTTAGGATGCTGCTTTCTGATTCCTTTCACCGTTGGTTCCCCTTTATTCTTAGTTGCTTAGAACTATCATCGTCATGTTTGAGAAGCTTTCCTGATGGTGTTCTCTACCTCACCCACCTGTTTGCTATTTTTTTTTCTTTAAAGATTTATTGATTTACTTGAAAGGCAGAGTTACAGAGACAGAGAATGAGAAACAAACATCATCCATTCACTGGTTCACTCTCCAAATGGCTGCAACAGCTTGTGCAGGACCAAGCTGAAGTCAATAGCCAGGAGCCAGGAGCTTCTTTCAGGTCTCCCATGTGATTGCAAAGGCTGAAGCATTTGGGCCATTCTCATCTACCCTCCCAGGCACATTAGCAGGGAGCTGGGCTGGAAGTGGTGCAGCCAGAACACAAACTGGCACCCAAATGGGATTCTGGCATTACAAGTGGCAGCATGATTTGCTATGACACGATGCCAGCCACCTGCTCTCCATTTGATGAACTCCTTCCAATGTGATTCTGTAGCTTATTATGCATCTTATTTCTATTAATGTTAAATTAGAATAAGCTAGTATCATCCTCAAATTCATTCTGATTTTCAAGAAATGAGGGTCTGTTTATACTGTTTTAATGGATGTATTGAGACAATTCATTCATTTAAAAGATATGCAGTCCAATGGTTTTACTATAATCTCATGATTATGCAATCACAATCGTAATCCTAGTTTACAGCACGTTTTGCCCCATAAAAGAAACCCATGCGCATTAGCCACCAATCCTTGTTTTCTGTCCCATATTTTCTTCTTCATACTTTCTATCCTTAACCAACTCTCATTATTGCACTGCTTTAGTACAATGGTACATATTAAATAAATGCTTCTTTAGAATATAGGAAGTGATATGTATTTGGTATCTAGGGATGTCCTAACAAAGTATCACAAACGAGATGGCTTAGAACAACACAAAATTAATTTCTAATAGAACTAGGCTAGAAGTTAAAAGTAAACATAGTGACAAACCCATGCTCTCTCTGAATTCTCTATGGGAATTTTTCTTTGAGTCTTCTTAAGTTCTGGTGGTTTCTAAGAATTCTTTTTTATTTTTCTTAAGTTGCAACTGAGAAAATCCAATCCAATCTATGCCTTCAGTACCTCCTGTCATTCTAGGATTTTGTCTTCAAATGGCCTTCTACTCATAATAACACTATAATATTAAATTAAGATATGTCCAGTCATTGTCTGAAGTCATTTTAACTAATCACATGTGTAACCATCTAATTTCCAAATAAGATCACATTATGAGATACCAGTGGTTAGTGTGTGTGTGTATATATATATATATATATATATATAAAACATCTGGGCTATAATAGAGTGGATACATGATCAATAACATTCTTCTTTATAAAGACTTTTCTCTTAAAATATTGTTAATGAATAATATTACAGTTTTTACTTCTCTAGATTGAAATGCTTTCAGAGCATATGTTTTAATAGTAATTCTGTGAGCCATTCAAAGTAACTTATTCCTATAGCAGGTTGCCACACTGAATGGAAACATATTGATTGTATCTTGTTCCAAGTTTTGTTCCTGTCTGTATTTAGCATCTGTATTCTCCATCTTGTCCTGGAGGCTCTCCTAATGGAGTCACAAGTGAAAGATTCCACCTGCCATAACCCACACTGTCTTATTTCAAGAGAATTACTATCTATTTAAATTACTAGCTGTTATTAGAGTTACATTGTAAAAATTGAGTAGTGAAATGTAGTGATATGTTTTGTATGTTTTCTTTTTTCATATGCAAATTTCTGATCAAATCCTGGATTATTCTTAGCCCAATAATATTTTGATACTTTAAAATAGTGGAAGGCCCAACATCCTGAGGTTTCCAAATATATTCATGAGTGAACAAAATATCAGGTTATGATTTGCTTGGAAATTGGGTCCAAAATTATTTGTGTTAAGAACACTACATATAGTCTCATTAGATACTAATACTCAATCCCAGTATGAAAAATGATTAGGTGTTAAGTGAAGAAAAGAGAAAGGCAAGGAATAAATCTGAATTCTAACAATGTACATTTCCGGGAGTGTTATTATTGGTAGATAGTAGTGATTGCCACCAAAATACAGAGTAGGTAAGATCTCCAAGGAAATTTACAGAGAAGGGGAAGAAACAAAGGAACCCAAGGAAGACAGGGGATTCTTTAGGTTTGAATTTATTAAGTTTATACAACTATAATCAATTACAAGCATTTTATGAGTGAACCTCTATTGCCAGATCTACAAAGGAACTAGCTTAAAAGAAGTTCTGAGTACTTATCTGAGCACACATTAATCTTGTGATGCTTAATATGCACTACAAAGGAAACTTTTATCTGAATCAAAGTAGGAATACCAAATAAATCACAATTACATCTACTGTTATATTTTGTAATATTCTTTTTGTAATTAGGTTTTTGATTTATAAGATGTTACTTTCTATTTTTTAAGAAACTTAAAACCTTGATAGCTAAATGCTTTTGAAGACCTGCTTCCTTCAAATGTTTCTTTCATATATTAATTGGTTTTTCCCTTAACATCTACTCCAACTCTAAAGCAGGATAACTGTCAGTAGGAAATGCCTTCTCCTTCAATATATGTGGTATAAATACTTTTACGATGTATTTTGGTTAAGAGGCATTATGTTCTTACATTCAATTTGACATCTCATGTTCTGATATTTATCAAATTGTCCTCTGTTTTAAACCATAACAGCAATTTCATCTGAGGCTTAGAATTTTATCTGGAAAAGAGAGCAGATTGCATTGTAGCTTTTCTTCATCACTTGATTCCGGAGATTTACAGAAGAGTTAAAAAAAGGGCTTTGAATTTTATTTTAAAAATATTGAACTAGATCTTTCTAAATTGAGAACCTATTCTGTATTATGTGGGAATTACTCTACGAATAATGTGGCATTCCTTCCTTTAAGGATTCTTACAATCTAGTACTTTAATAAAAGAGGGAAGTGAACAATAGAACTGAGGGGCTGAAAATAGGTTATGGGTGAAGAAAAATTGTGAGGTCTCTGCTGTGCTTTTCTTTGTTCAGATCACTTTCAAACTTAATACATATAATCTTTCTCCCCAAGAAACAATTACCTTCAAATTTGTAATATTGTTTTTCTTAAATTTTTATACTATCAAAAGAGAAAATAATCATATATGACATTTCATTGCATATAACATTTTCAATATCAGAACATTAAACAAAAATTTTGAAAATAATCTGATAGCCTTATGTTGTTATACCAATGAAACGGAGCTTAGTCAAGTCGAACACAAACAATTTGGTGAAATTATGATTGACCAGTAAAGTCATACATTAATTTATCCTTACTTTTATGTTTTTATAAATAAAAATCAATTAAATACAGATGAAGCATTTTTCGAAGAAAAAGATTGTTAGGTATATTTTAAAAATTTATTTATTTGAAAGTCAGAGCTACACAGAAAGAGGAGAGGCAGAGAGGGAGAGAGAGATCTTCCATCTGCTGGTTCACTCCTCAATTGGCCACAATGGCCAGAGCTGTGCGGATCCGAAGCCAGGAGCCAGGAACATCTTCTGGGTCTCCCACATGGGTGCAGGTGCCAAAGGACTTGGGCCATCTTGTACTGCTTTCCCAGGCCATAGCAGAGAGCTGGATCGGAAGTGGATCAACCAGGACTAGAACCGGCGCCCACATGGGATGCAGCGCTTCAGGCCAGCACATTAACCTGCTGCACCACAGCGCTGGCCCCTTTAGCTATAGTCAGTCCTTGTTTATCATGACAATATCTCTTAAAGTGGAGAAGGGAAGCTACTGAACAGTAGTTTCTGAATCTGCATGAGACATTGATCTCAAAGTTTGCTTTTGCTTCTAGCATCAATGCTTAAAACTGTTTTTAAATGCAATTAAAATTGTATAAGTTACATGAATCTAGAGAAGAGCAGCTGCCCCTATTGATCCATGAATTGTGTAGAGGATCCAGATTAGAGTTTTTTTCCACTATTCCAAAGTTGCTATCTTATGGAAACTTGAGAATCAATGAATGTTACAGTTGCTAACACATTAAAGTAGATCTTTATACAAGTCATTTCACATAATTTGAAAATAGTCATCATCTAATAATTAATAATATACATTATTTGAAGAGTATAGTTTTTTGATGCTGTTATAATAATTTCCTTTGTAATTATCATTAATTTGCATGAGCAAGTACTCATTTGTGAATAAAATTGCTTGATTCTCTGTGAGAAAGCCTGGGCAAACAGAGCTGATGTGTTCTGTGGATCTTGGTGGCTGTTCTCTCCTGTCTTCAGTGATACATCCTGTATAGAAGTGGAAGGAGTCGGCCTCTCAGAATGCATGGATCTGATTTTCTTGGTGCCCAGGATGTGGGCTCATTGTGACTTAGCAGTTGTGGGTTTTCTACTTCAGTGTCATGACCTAATTCATTGCGTTTTGGGTTTTATTAAAAGCAGACCATTGTGAACTGAAACAAATAGGGAAATGGTCTCAAAAACAAAAATAGAATGTTAGCTCAAAAACCTTAATTTTAATCTTCTAAAAAGTTTATTACATGCTGTGAAAGGCTGTATATTTTTATTTTTGCTAATATCGAAGCACCGTTTAATAACTCTGAGTGGGATATGTGTTGCTGTTTAGTGAAGAAAAAATGAAAATAAAATTTATATAAAATTTCATCTGATTTCTAACTCTATAACTTACATGAAGTATGATTTAATTTTTTTGACAGGCAGAGTTAGACAATGAGAGAGAGAGAGACACAGAGATAAAGGTCTTGTTTCCATTGGTTCACCCCCCAAATGGCCGCTACGGCCAGCGCGCTGCAGCGAACCAAAGCCAGGAGCCAGCTGCTTCCTTTTGATCTTCCATGCAGGTGCAGGGCCCAAGCACTTGGGCCATCCTCCACTGCCTTCCAGGGCCACAGCAGAGAGCTGGACTGGAAGAGGAGCAACCAGACAGAATCCGACACCCAGACCGGGACTAGAAACCGGGCTACCGGCGCCGCAGGCCTAGTGAGTTCTGGCGCCGGCCATGATTTCATTTTCTAACCTATAACTGCATCACAAAACAATGCAAGTAATTATTCAAATTGCATGCCTAGACATGGCTGATGGTGTGAATTAAGAGAAAAAAATGGGAGCTGGTGTTGTGGCATAACAGGTTAAGCCACTACCTGCAAGGCCAACATACCACATGGGCATCATTTCAAGTCCTGGGTGCTACGCTTCCAACCCAGCTCCTTGCTAATGTGCCTGGAAAGACAGCAGAAGATGTCCCAAGTCCTTGAGCCCCTGTACTCACATGGGAGAAGATCCAGATGAAGCTCCTGTCTCCTGGCTGCCAACTGCCTCAGCCTCAGGCATTGCAGCATCGTTGATGGGGGATCTCTCCCTCTCTCTGTCTCTTCCTCTATCTCTAGCTTTCTTTCTCTGTAACTCCGCCTTTCAGACAAATTAAGTAAATCTTTTTAAAAAAGAAAAAATGGTACAATATTCTAAGTGCTTGGGTCAATTTAAGCAAAATACCTAAGAGAAAAATAACATATCCCATCAATGACATTTTTGAGCATTTCCTTATTTTCTTACATTATATGTAATTCCAGGCTTTTTAAAAATTATTTTTTCTCCTAGCATCACCCACTTCTACAAGAAGCCTTAGCATCCATTATTGAAGTTAATATCTAATAGAATCTTTACTACTGGATATCATCTTTGAGCAATTCACATATATGCATATTTATATAAATATATATTTTATGACCATCTATATTAAGTAAAACATGAGTTAGCACTTACTTCTCCAGCTGTGATCTATTAGTATGTCATTAAGGGTTATTCTAGCCTCTTCCTCTTGTTTACCTTAAATCTTCCCTCCAGTTCAGCAGTGGTAAGCATGCTGTTTTACACAATTCCTACTATCTCTCTTATATCTGTATGTGTCACATTGTGTCTGTGACTCTGGAGAACACTACAATGTACCTTAATATGAAACAACTTCATCATTTAATGTGCAACCCTTCTCTCCAATTCAATTCTTTGGCTTTTGTGTAGATGCACAAGTATTACATGCAAATCCATGGATAAAATGATTTTAGAAAGACCATATTCATTTCAAATTTGTTTTTCCCAGCAGCTCACCCCATCTCCTCTTCTTCCACATGTTGTTACAGTAATGCACAACACAGCTATATTCTGCCATCATGTCTGACGTTCCTTCCTACAGTCGCTCAGTCTACTAAGGTTTATCTTTTAAATTTCAGAACAAATTTTCAAGCACTCAATTGCAATAATTTTGCTGTAAAGTTCTGGTTATTTCATGTTTTCGTGAATCTGCCATTATGATATCCTCTATAATATTTTTCATGTCCTAAGCATTTCTCTTGCCATTTACCTAATCATTCTCCCACCCTGGCTCAGACCACTGGCAATAACATCATTTTGCTGCTTCAATAATTTTAATTTTTTCAGTATGTCATATAACTGCAATCGCATAATATATAGACTTTTCATACTGGCTTTAACTTAGTAACTTGGTGGTTTCTCACAGAACTGAATCTGCTCTTACCACATGATACAGCAACTGTGCTGCTTGCTATTTTCCTGAGGGAGTTGAAAACTGTGTCTACATAAAAACTCTCATATGCATGTTTATGACAGTGGTACCCATAATCACCAAAACTAAAAAGCAACCAAGATGGCTTCAGTATGTGAATGGGTAAGTGAACTTGATAGATCCTGACAAATTGTAATATTCAGTAAAGAGTAGAAATGAGCTGATGAAAAAATGATGAAAAATGAAGAAAATTTAAATGCATGTTACTAAATGAAAGAAGCTCATCTATAAACACTGTATATTACATGATTGCAACTATATAATGATTTGGAAATGGAAAAACAAAGAGGACAGGAAGTAGGCTAGTGATTCCTAGCAGTTAGTGGGAGAGAGGGATAAAGGGCTGGAGTACAGAGGATTTTTAAGGCAGGAGAACGACTCTGTATGATCTTATATTGGTGGACACTTGCCATTATACATCTGTCAAAACCCACACAATGTAGCACACTGAGCCATATTCTGAACTTTAGACTTTGGATGATGGTATTGCGTCAGTGTAGTCTCTTTAGTAGCAGCAAACATAACATTTAATTTGGGGTTGTTGCCTAATAAAATTATCAAATCTTCAAATTCAAGAACATGAAACATCCCTATGTAATTATATTTTTTTGGTTTCTTATGTGAGGTTCTGTTTTATAGATAGTAAACTATTTTAAATTTAGTTCAAGGTATTATCTTTTTAATTTCAAAGTATATTTATCATTTGTAGTTCAATACTTCCTTCCTTAACCATGGGGAATGTTTCCAAGACACCCAATGGATGCTTAAACCACATTCAGCATCAACCCCAAAATGTAATGTGCTTTGTTCCTACACACACATACCTATGATTAAGTCTAATTTATAAATTAGACACAGTAGAGATCAACAATAATTGTACAATAGAACAATTATAGCAATATACTCTAATAAAATTTACATGGCCACGTTCTCTCTGTCTCTCAGTATCATATGGTACTATCTTTCTTGTTCTTATGGTGATAATATGGAATGACACAATGCCTATCTGGTGCAAGGAACTGGAGTGAACAGCATAGGCATTGGGATGTAGCATGAGGTTCTTGCATAAGGGTTACCTGAACAGATGCACCGTGGTATCGCAAAGTCAATCTGATGGCAGCTAAATGAGTAAGAGGTGGGTCGCATAATTACAGTGAGTACACTGGATGCAAGGGCAATTCACATTCTGGATAGGCAGAACCCAGTTGATGCGACATTTCACCATGCTACTCAATGTACTGCAATTTTAAATTCATGGATTCTTTTTCAGATTTTTGTAAAAAGAACAAATTCTATGTATTTCATATATGCAGATTTAAGAGCATAATTATGTTTCCATCCCACCCTTCCACACTCACTCAATTGCATACTTTCAATTTACTTTATAATCACAAGCTTAACCCTCCACTAAATAAAGAAGTCACAAGTAAGTAGGAAAACCACTGTTCCTCAGGAGTATAAACAGAGACTTTAAACTTTAATCAAATCTCAAAATGTCAATTTTGCTTATATACATTACTTTTTTTATTTTATTTTTATTTATTTGACAGATAAAGTTAGACAGTGAAAGACAGAGACAGACAGATCTTCCTTCCATTGGTTCACCCCCCAAATGGCCACTATTGCCAGAGCTATGCCAATCCGAGGCCAGGAGCCACATGTTTCTTACTGGTCTCCCACATGGGTGCAGGCGCCCAAGCACTTAGGCCAGTCTCCACTGCCCTCCCAGGCCACAGCAGAGAGCTGGACTGGAAGAGGAGCAACTGGGACTAGAACCTGGCACCCATATGGCATGGCAGCACAGCAGGCAGAGGATTAACCAAGTGAGACACGGTGCCAGCCTCTATATACATTACAGTTTTTATAGTCTGTATGTTATCACACATAGGGGCAAATTTATTTCTGGAATTTTCCATTTAATATCTTCAGCAAGCATAGAGAGGAAAATCACAGACAATTTGGGACAATGCTATGTGGGAAGGTGACTGATTTTTGTATGTCAACTTTCCATCATACAGTTTTTTTTTATACCTTCTTATAATCATTCACTTGTTTTTATCAGTTCCAAGTATTGGCTATTTTATTTGCTTGTTTTCTTTGTGTTATTTTGGTGTCCCTTTGGAATCTTCTATGTAGACAATTAAGACATGTGTGAACAGAAACAGTTTTGGCCGGCGCCGTGGCTCAACAGACTAATCCTCCGCCTTGCGGCGCTGGCACACCGGGTTCTAGTCCCGGTCGGGGCACCGGATTCTGTCCCGGTTGCCCCTCTTCCAGGCCAGCCCTCTGCTGTGGCCCGGGAGTGCAGTGGAGGATGGCCCAGGTGCTTGGGCCCTGCACCCCATGGGGAGACCAGGAAAAGCACCTGGCTCCTGGCTCCTGCCATCGGACGAGCGCGGTGCGCCGGCCGCAGCGCGCCGACTGCGGCGGCCATTGGAGGGTGAACCAACGGCAAAGGAAGACCTTTCTCTCTGTCTCTCTCTCTCACTGTCCACTCTGCCTGTAAAAAAAAAAAAAAAAAAAAGAAACAGTTTTACATTTTTCTCCTTACTCTGCATAAATTTTCATTTATCTTCATTTATGGTATTAGCCAGGGATTCTACAACATGAATATGAGTGGTAAGAAAGAGCATCTTCCTCTTATTCCCTATTTTACAGAAAAAAAAAGTTTAGTTTTCCACCAGTAGATAGGATGATAACTAGAGGTTTTATTGTTGGTGCTTTCTATTAGGTTGAGCAAGATCCTTTTATGTCTAGAAAGCTTGCTAGGATTTTTTTTTTTTTTTTAAATCATGAATGGGTAATTGATTGAGTGTGAGTCAATTAAATCAGTTGATTGATGGTGTTTGTCAAGTCAACTATAACTCCATTGATTTTTGGCCTGCTTGTTCTATAAATCAATGAAAGAGTCTCCAAATGTAATTGTGGTTGTGTCTATTTCTCTTTTCAGTACTGTGTATCTTATGCCTCTGGTATTTTGATATGCTACAGTTAACAAAAAACTAATGAAGAATCTGTCTTCCTGGTACCATAGCTACAATGTCCTGTAATGTTCTTGCTTTTTAATCCGCTTTTATCTATGGGTTTCCCTTAAAAATACTTCTTAATTAGAGTCTCTGTTGTGAAGCTCTTCCATCGAAAACTTGCTAGTGTTCTAAAACTGGGTTAAAGTGATAATAAATTATCAATAGATGGGAAACATTCTATAATCCTGTGATAAAACCCAGTGTTTTAGTGGTTCTCTGAGTCCTGTTCTGTGAACTGCACAGTTGTGTCTCATCTCCCTCCTCCCTCCAGGTGAAACAGGAAACCTAGAATGTGGTGTAGCTTGAGTAATTTTCTCCCTCTGTGCACGGAAATCTCTAATAACTTTCAGTCCCACTAATGGGTAGATCTAGGTTATGGATATTATTCTATGTGTGTTCCAACATGTTCTTTTCCCTCTCTATCCTTTGACTTTTCACAAAGAGAACCAGGCTGGAGTCTTGGAGGAACTTTGACAATGTTCCTCCCCCTGGAAACAGCCCCCAAGTGTTTTCCTACAGCTAGTTCACCATCTCCCTCCAGTAATACATCAAAGTGAACATGTGAGTATTCCTAACAGAATATGTTCCAGAAACTGCCATCGTAAGTAAACGATTATTGTCTGTATTCTCCTATCTCCCCTATCTGCAACCTCATTCTCTTGTGGTTGCAAGAAAAGTCTTTGATTTTTAGGTTTTATTTCTATATTTTTTTCTTGGTTTAAGGATGAGAGTGACACTTATAAATTCCCTTACTTGTTGGAGGTGACCTTGGGATTTATGCAGACATTTTAAATGCTTCTACCTTGTATTTATTCATATGATTTTGTCAACAATATGAAGAAGACACAGAACTTGAGTTTTAACATTGTTTTATTTCCTAATTTTTCTGTTAAAGTCAGTGCTGATTTCATAGCTAACATTCTGAAGACATGGGAATTAGAAAGCTATCTTCTTAGTACTCAGAATATAAAGAGCAGTGACAGTGCAGTCTGTAGGGGTAACAGGAATTTTTAACACAATAATTTTGATATCATATGTATAATTTTTAATTATTTTTTTTTTTTATAAAGCTTTTATTTAAAGAATATAAATTTCCAAAGAACAGCTCATGGACCACAATGGCTCCCCAGGTAATGTGCAATATCTTAATCCATCATATGCGTTTCTTGAACTGAAGCTTGCCAAACAGAAAATGATTGAATACACTATGGTTCTGAGTAAGTCTGTCTCTACTGGTATTCATGTGTGTTTGTTTGTTTTTTGACAGGCAGAGTTTGACAGTGAGAGAGACAGAGAGAAAGGTCTTCCTTCTGTTGGTTAACCCCCCAAATGGCTGCTACGGCCAGCGCGCTGCACCGATCCAAAGCCAGAAGCCAGGTGCTTCCTTTTGATCTTCCATGCGGGTGCAGGGCCCAAGCACTTGGGCCATCCTCCACTGCCTTCCCGGGCCACAGCCGAGAGCTGGACTGGAAGAGGAGCAACCAGACAGAACCGGCGCCCTGACCGGGACTAGAACCTGGAATGCTGGCGCTGCAGGTGGAGGATTAGCCTAGTGAGTCCTGGCGCCAGCCATGTGGTTTTGAAATACAGATTATTTTTGGGAACTCCTAATTTAAAGCCCTTTTTTTTCTCTTTAGAATTTAAGCAAAAATGTAAATACAATGATGTTTTATAATTCTCAGAATTTATTAAATATAATTTTGATTCATTGAACACATTTAATTTATGTACCTGGACATTATTGATTATCCAAGTTGTGTTATTTCCCCTAGAGATTGAAACTCTTAAAAGAAGGAGGCTCACCCTCCTTATCATCTGAATCAGTTTCATTTTCTAAGCTTTTCATCAAGACTCAAGATGAAGCATTGTGTGCTCTCTGAAATGCCTCCATTTTTGCAGACAAATTTCTGGTGTTCTTTAGCTTCTAACAAAACTTTCACAATAGATACTATAGAATTGAAGCTGCACAAAAAATGAAATGCAAAGCACAAGACAGGCTGCAGCACCATGATTTTTCTGCAGGAATTTCGAGTAAAAATCAGCATAATCAATCATTTTTAGCAGAAAATTTACTTGTGTGGAAAAGAGTGAGATTTGTCAAATGCATGTGGAAAGGGACTAATATTTACAGAGACGGTCATCTCTTGCATGTACTCGTTTGTCTAACACAATATGGCAGCATTTATTTTGTTTCTTCCTTTGCAGATTAGAGATTCAAGGCTTGGTGAGGTTCAATGGTTTACTTGTTTTGTTTTCAGATCAGGTTATACAGACATTTTGTGTCTGAATCAGGATCCCTACCCAGGTGAGGCATGAAATGCATTGCCCATGCCCTCTTTCTCTTAAAGACGGCCTCCTTCCCTTCAGTTTAACAAAAGTCTCACACTAACTACACTTATGACCTTGGATGATTGACTTAACATTCCTTGATTGAAAATGGCATCTAAAATAAGCAAACGATTGATGATCATTTTAATTTCCTGTGTCCAGAAAAATCAGACCCAAGTGAGAATTTTGAAAGTGGATTCTATTGGACGATGTTGTTTTTCTCTTTACTTGTTTTTCTTTAGGAAGTGGACAAATGATTGATAACGCTTTAATGAATAAATGCTTAAGTGTTTCCTCAGGGAAGCACTTAAATATATCCCAATAAATACTTTTATAGTGGTGCTTTTCAAACTTGAACGCACATGTAAATCACTCTGGGTCCTTGTTAAAAGGAAGGCTGACTCTGTAGTTCTGCGAAAGTGGTTCAATTGTGTATTTCTAACAAGCTCCAAGATGATGCTGATACTGCTACACCACACTGGTGTAACAAGGATCTACTCTGCTGGATAGACTTAATGATCCACTACAAAGCACCTGCTTCTTAGCCTGACTAAATAGGAACATTTTTCAAAAGTTAATTTCTAATTAAAGACAAGATTTTCAACTCTTGCTGCACATTACCTAACCACGGACATTCAAGGAATAGGTGATGGTTAACAGTTGCTGTGTCATTGGTACCGTATCAAGGTGGGCAAGAATTGGCAGTAGGAATACATGGATTTGTTTCCAGAATCTGTAGATACTTTAGTTTCTTCTGAATGGTGTTAATGCAATTCACTTTTGTTAAACATTCTACTATTGATAGAATCCTCCTTAACAGGAAGTATGTAGAAACTTCCCTATAAAAAAAGTGTCCTGTCATTAAGAGTGTCAAACATTTGGTACACTTACAAAATATGTTGCTGTTTTCTTTTCCTGTCTTTTACAATTGAACTATGAAATATTTCAAACATGTGGAAAGTATAGGAAATAATCACAAATGCATGCTAAATTTTTGTCAACCTAGTTTTTTTCTCCCTCTTTCCCTTGAATGATCTTTTATCCGCCTTCTTCAATTATATCACATTCTATATAATAATCCTTGATGTTTTAGAATTTTTTACATATTTATAGCCATACCCAGACATACTTCTTTCTACAGATGAGACAAACAGGTAGACATATAGATGATGGATATATTTTATATATATATATATATATATATATATATTATATATATAAATATGTATGCATCCATTATACCATTTTATGTTATGTTAACATTGAGATATTTTATAAATTATATTATATCATATATACATTATTATATTATATTATTATTTTATATTATTATACATTGAGATAATTTAACTAAAACTGATATTTTGAATTATGTGAACAGCTTGAAATATTTTATATAATAGTTTCATAATTTCTTTAAATTATTTTACAACCATTTTTCTTCTCCATTTTTTAAATCTATGAATTGTTTTTTAAACTCGTGCTTCATTGTTATTTTAGTTACAAATTTGCTCATCTTTTCTCAGTTATATGCTTTGAAAATATCTCCTGGTTGTGGATTGCCTTTCACTTTGGGGCTTGTCTATTTAAAATATAAAGTTATCTGAATTTCCTTTATATTTGACTTTTGAGGACTGTGTGCCACATATTTTCCCTCCTAAATTTTATTTTTCACATTTTATCTTTGAGCCCAGTGAGTGATATTGTGTGTTGGCTTTGCATGCAGAACAGATTTTCTTTTCTTATAGGTAAACATGATGCCCACATCTGATACTGAATATGATGATTTACAGTTCCACCTGTCACACAATGTTGAAATAAGTGCATGAGTCTGTTTGTGTGTGTCTGCATCATGACTAAGTCCTACAAAAGGTATACATTGTTTCCATGATGTAAATCCTCAACTTCTTTACTCCAGCAGCATGATGCTTATTTACCTAAATAGGGAATTACGATTTCACATCTTTGAATTGCTTTTAGCCATTCTTGTGTTTTTCTTCCTCTGTATAAAGTTTAGCTTGGTGTTCTTTAGGGTCATACAAACACAAAGTGCATTTAGTGCAATTTTAATTAGAATTTGATGGAATTATTAGAATAGTTTGAGAAGAGAAATATTTTAAATGATAGATTTCTATTCATAAGAAATAAATGCCTTACTTTTTGAAGTCCTTTGACAAATGCTTATAATTGTCTTTGTTGAACAGTAGCATTTTCTGTCTCCATATCTCCAGCCTGGAATATGACCGTTTTAGGCATCTGAGTAGTCAACCATCAAATTTAAGTTCTCTCTCTCTCTCTCTCTCTCTCTCTCTCTTTCTCTCCCCCCTTCATTCTCTCTGCCTTTCAAAAAAATTTTATAACTAACATACAAGTGTTCTTATTTGTAAGTTTAATTCCTCTCCTCCATAGTATGCAGCAAAATTTAATAGTATCTGTTATAAGAATGTGATGGGTTTTTTGTATAATCTCATATTTCTCTTAAATAATACGTTAGAAAAAATACATGCTTTGTAATAGAATCTTTCCATATGTTTATTTGCTTATTCACTTATTCATTTAGTATTTGTTACTTATATTCTGTCCCTTGGTAGATTGTCAGATACAATGTTGTGAATAAGAAGTAATAGTGTTAAAACTTGTGTGCTCAATAATTTCATTGTACTACTTCTAATATTGCACTAATAAGATTGGGCATTTGGCATGGTGGTTAAGTAGCACTTTGGGATTCCCAGATCCCATATCAAAGTGCTTCATTGAGTCTCACTTCCTCTGCTTCTGATCTAGCTCTCTGCTCCTGTGTATCCTGGAAGGCAGCAGATGATGGTGCAAATAGTTGGGTCCTTGCCGTCCAGAGGGAATCCACGTTTGAGTTCTTTCCTCATGGCTTTGACCAGGTCCTGTGTCTGTCTCTGCATTTCAAAAAATATTGGATGAATAAAAATGAAAAAAATCACCAATAGAATTTTCATATAGAATTTATCTGATCATAATAATAGTATATTGGCCATTCAAGATATACCAAGTTTTCTCCTAACAAATCTATTATGCTCTTTCACAGTTGTGGTGAGAGTACTGGGATGTCGATTTATTTTTAACATTTTTACATTTATAATTTAATTTTAGTTAACTTATAAATTTTCTTTCTCTAGTTATATTCTTGCCTGATTTTGCTATCACAGTTGCAGCAGCCTCCATAAAAAGCTTGGAAATTCTCATTTTTCGATCATTTGGAACAGTTTATATAATTTAGGGATTACATGTTCTCTTAAGGTTTTACAGGACTTACTTATAAAACTGTCTGGATCTGGTAATAGCTGCTGTCTGTTGGAAGAGGATAGATTTTAAACTAACTTTCAAACTATACTTTCTGTAGCTTTAATTTCACAATTGCCTTATTAAGGTTTATATTTCCTTGTGAGCAAATTTTAATAATTTTTACTACAATAAAATGTCAATATTATGTAAATTATAATTACTTATATACTTTTTTAAGCTTTTGAATTCATTACTCTGCTTTTTTATTTTTTTAAGATTTTATTTGTTTATTTGAAAATCAATGTTACAGAGAGAGTGGGAGTGGGAAGGACACACACACACAGACACCAGAGTGGAGGGGGAGTTTTCCATCTTCTGGTTCACTCTCCAGATGGCCACAGCAGTCAGTGATGGGCTAGGCCAAAATGATGAGCCAGGAGCCTCATCAGAGTCTCCCATATAGGTGGCAGGGGCCCAAGCACTTGGTCATCTTTACTTGCTTTTCCAGGCAATTAGCAGTGAGTTGGATCAGGAATGAAGTAGTGAAACATGAACCAGGACCCATGTGGGATTTGGCATTGAAGGGCATCAGCTTAATCTCCAATACCACAATGCCAGCCCCTACATTATTTTAATTCCCTATGTTTGTGTGGGACCTTTTCTTGATTCAACACAACCGAGTTTCATCCAAAATCACATTTTTTTTGTAAACTACTTAATATAATCTTTCCTATTAATTGTTAGATTTATTATACCCTTACTTTAATATTTCTGTAATTATTCTTTTGTTTTTTCTGAGTCTCATGGAATTCTCAACCTATTTTCAATAGAATGTATTTCAAAGTTGGAAATCTCCTTCAAAGTACTGTTAAAGTTAAAGCCGCCCAGTTTTGGGAAACAGTAGTTTGATTGCTAATGAGAGCAGTGTGGTTTGAATGTGAGTCCCAGAAACCAGGGTCTGGAAACTTAATCCCCAGGGAGATAGTGGTGGGAAGTGCGTCTGATAGGCACCGAGGCCCTTGTGAATAGATGTATGTCACAGAGGGTTTCCAGGAGGGCCTTCAGTGAGCCTCCCACTGCTCTACCACATCCTGATGCCAGCACCTTTGAGCTGGGGCTTCCGTCCTCCAGAACCATAAGGCAATAGATGTCATCACCCATCTCAAATCACCTGGCCTCAGGCATTCTGTTGTAGCAACAGAATACGGAACAAGACAGAGTACTATACATTTTTTCAGAGTACACATTTTTGTACTTTCTTTTTTTCCCTCTTCTTTAACATTAGAATTATTTAAATGAATATATTTTCCAAAGTATGATGGTTTCGGGGATTATTTTTGGTATGAATGTCTAGTGTTATGGTTCGCACATGGTATCTTTGACTTTGTATTTGTTGAGGCCTGTCTGTTGATAATTGAAATATTCTTTGTTTTTCAAAATTATATGTATGGTCTAAATTCCAATGGTTCACTCACTAATCTTGTTCATTGTTCTTTTCACTTTTTTTATTTTCAAATATATTTGAATCACTTGTATTGTGATTTCTTCAGAAAGAATTATTATATCCAGAAACTACTAAAATTCCTCATTATTTTGTCTGACAACTTATTTTGGAAGTATGCATTTTTGTACTTTTCCACTTTAATATTTTAACCTTACAATAGTATGTTGCAACATGTTTTCTTTTCAATGTTGGAAAATACAGAAGCAGAAGGAAGGAGAGAGGAGAGAGGAGAGAGGGGAGAGAGAGAAAGAGAGAGAATGAAGATGTTCTATATGTGGATTCATTTCACAAATGCCCACAATAGTTCATTGCTCAGCCAGGACAAACCCGGGGGCCTGAAACTCCATCTGGGTTAGTCAATGGGTGGAAGCAACCCAAGCATTTGAGTCAAGAATGCCTTAGCAGGCAGCTGACTCAAAAGTGAAGTAGCTGGGATGTGAACCAGTACTCTGATATAGGACGTGAACATCTGAAGCGGTGGCTTAACCCACTCAAAACATATTTTTGATATTAAATCTATGTATATTTGCTATATGCATTTTTATCATTTTGAATTATCATTCTCTATTGGTTTTATTTAAATTCTCTTGTTATGTTATCAATATTGCAAGCCAGCATTATTTCATTATTATTTCCTACATAATTATAATTGTTTATAATATACTGGAAGCTTTCTTCCAATATATTAATTATTAATTCACTAATTCTCTCATATACAATTTTAATCTTCTAGTTAAGGGATTCATTGAATATTTGGCTATTTTTGTACCCTCTACAGGTTATATGTGACTACTTTTCAAGTCTACATCACTATCATTGCTACTTTCACTTTCTTAATCTTGTAATTCTTCCTTTCATTTCATATCATCTTTTTAAGCATACTGATTTCATTAGACTTTTTCAGTTTTCCACTTATCTCAAGTTTTGTGGATCTTAACCCTCTGAACTTTTGTGTCTGTTTTCTTTCAGTGTGGTGGATGATTTCTCTTGTCAGTCATGCTTTCTTTCTTCCTTTACTTAGTTGATGCTTCCACCATGAGTTGATGTACTCCTCCAAATGGTCTTGAGTTTGTATTTACTGTGCTTTGTAGGGTGTCACTTTCTTGAGAATGATGGTTATGCTCCTATCTTGGCTTAGACATTTATGCAGCTCATCACTAATGTAAAATCAAGCAGATATGAGGTGAGATGTCAGCATGAGTTTTCAGTTTCATTGTGAAAATAACCTTACCCTCAATCCAAGTCATCACTGAAGTATCCTTTGTGGTTGTATGATCTCTCCACCTCATCCTCCCAGGACTTGGGTTATCGTCTCACTGATGCTGGCACACTGCAAAGATGATTCCATTCCCAGGCTTTGCTTCCTGTTAATAAAAGGATGGAGATGTACGTTCCCCGTTCCCCTTTCCTAAGTTTCTCATTATTTGGGGTCTAGCTGAGCAAGTGGCAATCACCCTGCTTCTTGATTGCTTGATTTCCCTTTCTTTGTAGCACTCTAGATTTGCTTCTTATTTCGGAATTGTCAATAATTTTAAACTTCACTTTAATCTGGATTCTTCATGCTACTCTGGTTCTTTTGCTGGAGTTATAACTGCCTCCTTCTGTTTTCCTTGCTTGATTCTTCTACAATTGCACCTTCCTGTTATGCCTCCACTTTTTTAACACCAGTATCTCCATATTTACTTTCTATCATATAGTCTACCTACCCATAGCAAAAATTATTGGAATAGAAGACATGTTTTACTGTACTTGAAACTGGCTTCCCAATGTCTGTAGATATAGTTCCTAAGTCACAGCTTAACATGATTCTCCACAGTGTGGCCTTGGTATCACTCAAACACAACTTGAGTTGGTTTCCTGTTCTCCATCTTTTAAAAATTGTAAGTTATTTTCCATTCCTTGCATGGTAAGTTCTCTTTGTGTCAAGATGATATTGCAAGGCCTAGATTTTCCAGGTAGTTCCCGGGAATAGTGGCATTCCCTAGGAAAGTACTAGCATTGCAACTCTGGGGCTCCAGTCCCAGACCTAGCGAATCAGAAAACCCCCAGGCGGTGCCAAGCAATCTTCCTTTCCCACCTGTTCCTCATGCATGATGAAGTTTGAGGCCCACATTCGAATGGTGTTCCTCAGTCTGACACAAGCTTCCTTCCCTTCCTTCCGCAAGTCCTCCTTGGTAAACTGTCCTGAGCAACAAGCTTCAGTTTAAAAGTCACTTTCTTAGTGACTCAGTGGACTGAGTCTGACTGCTCCAGTCACCTGTGTTGTGCTGCATTTGTTGATGGTTTTAGTTACCATGTTGTGCAATACTAAGAACCATGTGATGTAAGCCTTCTGTGAGAACCCAGACTGTGAAAACAGGATATTTAGTAGCTTTTTTAATACACATTTTTCATGTGCCTAGAAGGTAGATGATTGTAAAATATTCTGAGCAGGATGAATAAATCCATGATTATAACCATTTTGCATACAGTGGTTGAAACTGATTGTGGTCTTTATAACTTCATTTTCTTCCTCCAATTCCTGGGTAAATTAATAGCAAAGAAATGTGAATTATAGATTTTTTCTCTGATGTCTCAACATTTTGGTTTAGAAATGTGGATTTTCAGGATGAGTGTTTGGTGCAGCAGTTAAGATGTCACTTGGGAGAACTGTGTGTTATATTCAAGTCCCTGCTCTCTTTTAATTTCATATTTCTGTTAATGCACACCCTTGGAGGCAGGAGTTGGATGCTTCGGTTTTCACTTAGGTTCCTGTGGGATATCTGGGTTGAGTTTCAGGTTCCTGACTTTGGCCTGTTCTAGCCCTGTGTGTTGCAAGTGTTTGAGGATTAAACTAGGATGGAAGAAAACTCTATTTCTATCTTTGCCTGCCTGTTTCCCTTTCAAGTAAATAAAAACAAAATAAAAATTTAAAACAAGCAAGATATGTCTCAAACTAATATGGATATGCATATTCATATCCCACTTTTTAAAGTCAATGATCAGTGGAGAAAAAATTGTGAACACATTGAGTCATTGAAATAATTTGATGCTAATGCTGACTCAAACTTCAATGTGGTTAATAATTATTAAGGACTTACTGCATGCAAAATGTCACTGCATGTTTTCAGTGGACCATCACAGCTGTGTTTCCAGGTGGCCTGGGAAGGACAGCTGGGGTGCAGGGTTCAAGCTGCCGGATGCAGGGTGAAGGGCAGGAAGCCAATGACGTGCATGCTCCGTTGCCCTTGGCGTCTACCTTTGGTACCTCATCCTGCCCCTCACACTCAAGGAAACAACTTTACCTCGGAGGACTCAATTCATTTCTCTCCTTGTGGCTGTGTTCTCACTTTTATTAAGAAACTCTTTTCTTTATTGTGAAAAAAAAAACTATTATTTCATTATTGTGTGTTTTATGGAAATGTGTAACATATGTTTTTGAATTTCAAGTTACATGATTTTATTTCCAAACTTTAAATCATTTATTTGTATCTGTTTGTTTAAATTGTTTTAATATTCAAGCACTTTTGTGACTGTTAACCTATTTTTAGTACTTCCATTTCAAAGACTATTCAATATATTTTGCTGTTCACATTTTCTTTACTTAATTTGCATTTTATTTACTAAACTGTCTTTTGAAGTTTCAAATTTTCAACTTGTAATTTTGCTCTCTGATTCCCTAATTGTGTGTTTTCATGTTTACGTGATCAATTTTTACTTCTTAAAATTTCCTATATTTCTTTTAAAAATTATTTATTTGAGATGTAGAGAGAGAAGACAGAGATCTCCCTTCTGCTGATTTACTTTCCAAATGCCCACAGCAGGCATGTCTGGGCCAGGGCAGAACTAGGAGCTGGGAACTCAATCCGGGTCACTTGGACCCAAGTATTTGAGCCATCATTTGGTGCCCACATAGTACCCATTAGGGAGAAGCTGGAATTAGAATTGCAGTTGGAATTCAAATCAAGACACTCTGATAGCAGATGCATGGATCTCAAATGAAATCTTAGGCCAAAAGACTGTCCCAATTTTTTTTTTTTTATTTTTACAATTGTAGCTCTACTTTTGTATATTTCATTATCCTTCTCATTTTGTCTACTGAAACTTTTATTTTAGTCTTTTAATATTGGTTTAACAATTCATTCTGAATTTCATAGATTTTGAAAGCATTTATTTGAATTTTATTAATTTTTCAGTGATTTATTTCACAATGCCAACAGGAATCACGATCTTTAGTTTCAATACAGGAAAATCCATTACATTGAGAAGTGTGATGTGGAACCTGTCATGTTCTTTCCTCTATAACCGAACATCCTGAACTTCTAAAATAAAGAATTGCCATTCAAATCACCTATCTATCAAGAGATTCATACACTAAACTTTTTAAAATGAAATCAATATGTGCAAGGGAAAAGTATCTAGGCTTGGATATAGTAGTGGGAAAATGGATGAGATCATAGTCCATGAATAAGGATGCAATGTAAATTAAGTATACAAACAAAAAGAAGACCAAGTGGAAATAAATGTATTTTTTTACCATAGTTTGTAAGACCAGCAAAGTGTATTTGGAAAGGATATTTGTGAGCAGCGCATTCCTGGTCAAACCATAAGAAACAAATGCATTATTTGAGGAAGTGCTTTTGTGGCATTGGAGAATAGGAAAATCATAGAGAAACAGGAAAATCACGCTGGAGGTGACAGAGTGAAAACAAGGGCAAGGTAGCATCTCGAGGAGAGAGAAAACATTGATCCCAGCTGTGGAACTTGAAGGAGAGCCTGAAGAATGAATAGCCTTGTGGTTGTTTGTATTTGTTCTTCAACAGAGCACTCTGGTTCCTCAGTGCAGCATAGACAAGCAGATGTACGAGGTTGGCTGGTAAGATGCGGGCTGTCTGCATGAGGGTGCTGTGAATGCCAGCGATGATATGCTGGGGGGCTCGGTGCACAGGTAGAAGGTGAAATCAGCAGAGTTTGGTAGGCAGCTTTCAGTGCAACGTGGGTGAGGCTGGCTTCCTTCTGAGACAGGTGTCTTTGGAGTAAAAGTGTGCTTGGAAAAACAGACCTACCATCAGCTTGGAGTATGTTGACTTAAATATGTGTGAGGTGCATTGGGTTTAAATTACACCATTACATGCACATAAATGATATCAGAGGTTTGAAATGGTGATATGGATGTGGCCATTGGCAGTGCCTTGTGGGTGTTGGAAATGATGAGGAGAGCTTGGAGGAAGCAAGGTATGCACCAAGTGATACAAGGTTGGCTAGACGAGGCGAGGCCAGTGAAGCAAATTAGTAAGCACCAGCCAAAGTGATAGCAAAAAGCTTAAGAAAGTATTTGTCGGCAACACCATGGAGGATGCTTGACAGAAGGAAGAACGGTCAAGCATGCTGGCAGCTACTGTGGAGGCCAGTGATACGGGTCACTGGCATGTCCACTGGTTTAAACAACACAGTGATTTGGGGATATTTGGCAACTATTTCGGAGCTATTAGTTTTGAGGTGAGGAGTGACTGGGAGGTAAGGTAAGGAGAGACAATTGACAGGAATAATATGTAAAAGGGATATAGAACACCAGGAGGATTTTCTAGTAGCAGTGACCTCATAGCACATTCAAATTATTTTGGCATGACACTATAATCATCAAAAGGCTTTTTCCTTGTGTCCCTCTTTTTAAATAAATAGTTGTATATTTTAATGTCCATGTCTTGGCAGTCACACTCACCAGCATTTAGGAAAGTTACAGAAAAGGAAAGACCATTAAAGAACACACTGTGTGAACCTGCTCTCCGAGCACATAGACACATACCGACCTGTGCCGTCAGCGGCCAACTCCCCAGTCAAGTGGCACCAGGCACCTCTCCACTGGAGCCCACAGGTGCTTTCCTCTCCTGATTACAATCCAAGAACACGTCTCGCTGCTCCTGACCTCAGACACCACCTCTCTGCGGATATTACCATCTCACCACTCTGTTGCCATATGTATCATGTAGCGAGTAAGCTGCAGTAAATCACAGAAAACTAAGCCACGTGGCATGTAGGGTGGGTCTTCAAAAAAGATCATGAGAATGTACATTAAAAAAAAAAACTATGCGTGGGTCTCCAAGTCTTTTGCACCAAAATAACATTATTTTTTATTCTATTATCAAAAATATATTTGTCTGAGACCATGAAACTGGTTCAGGATCCTGAGGTGAAATGATTACGGTGGACCACAATGATCCCTAAAGAAGGGAAGGGGAGTGGAAGGGAGAGAACCATAGATGTGACAGCGAGAGGGGAGGGAGGAGTTGGGGACAGATTTCCAGACAGCATCGTTGCTGGCTTTGAACATGGAGGAAGTGGCTGTGAGCCAAGGAATGGAGGCCTTTTCATGGACTAAAAGATGAGGACATGACATCTGCAGAAATATCACAGCCCAGACAACACCCTGATTCCAACCCATGCAGCCCTATTCATCCTGCAGACCTCAAGGACAATGAGTGATGACTTTGTATTATTCTTGGTAATTCTCCCCAGCAGAAACAGGAACCTGATACAGCATTCTGTAATGAGCCCATGGTTATCATGCCTGCTTTCAACACACCTTGTGGGTGGTTTCAGAGCTGTTTTGTAGTGGCGGCCATTCATATTGAGTGATAACACTGAGGTAGAGGAGAGAGAAAAGCCAAGCGGCCTGTGATGGATGTGAGGTAATGGGGAAGGGGAGGGGAACAGACAACCAGACCTCTGGCTGGCTGGTGAGTGGGACGGAGCAGTTCCACCATCTTCCTGGTCTGTGCGGAGCACAGACACATAGCTCTCAGGCTGTAGTCCCTCGTTGTCCAAAAGTGCTCAGAAGGGTCACTAACTGCCTCTTCAGAGAGTGTATTCACAGTGTCATTGACAAGAAAAATATGGAAATACACATGACATCTGTTTCTGTTAATATTGTGATTCCTATGATGTTTCTGTCATCCCCCTATGTGTCAGAAAATTCAAAGAATGAGTTTTTGCTCCCTGAAGAGGATAAATTGCCTATCGGTCTTGAAGCCACCGAAAACAGCTCTGAGTGTGAAAAGTCCAACGTTGAGTAACCCTTTAACAAATCAACATGGTCTTTTTGCTGTCCTTTATGGTATAAGCTGGAATACTTACTTTTGTACAACAGAAAGTTTGCCAAAACCGTGTCCCTAAAAGATGCATTTCCAGGTTAACTAGAAGCTTAAAATGATGGCATTCTATTATTCACGTTAAATTGCCCCTATAAATGTGTGGCAGAGCTCTGTATAAAAGTTTGAGGGAATAAATCTGAATAATTTTTATTTAGCAGCTCAATTTAACACCTGAAAAATATGTTGAGTTATGCCATAAGTGCTGTGCATGAAATACGCAAAGAATAAAGAATTATTCCCTGTGACAATAATCATGAAGTCATTGGGCTCCATGGTGTTTTCAACAGCTGTGTGCGAATCATTATATATCAATGGCCATGGGGAACATTGTCAGCATCTGGAGTTTTTATTAAACAAATACCAACAGCTACCATTTGATTGCTCTTTCCCAAAGCAGAGATTAAATAATAGACAATCAGACACCTGCTGCACTAGACTTGTCAGAGCAGCCCAGCTCTCCATCAGCATGAAGCAGATCTTCCCTGTGTTCTCCTACACTAAGAGTTGCCATTGTGGGTGTGAGTGTGTGTGAGTGATCACAACTAGACACTGCAGGAAAGTGTACTGCCTAGCGGGGAACACACTTTGCTTATTACCTAAATGGGGATGTTTTAAAAATGGATAATATGATCATTGTATCACAATCCAGACATACATTTTTCTGAGAATTTTATACTTCACATGTTCTTTAATTATGCATCAATATATTTTAAAATGTCATTCACACACAACCGGATGTGGCATAGATAACAGTAAGTTTCAGAGATAGAAAAGGTGGAAATTCACTAAAACTAAAGGTATCAAAATTGTAGTCAGGAATCCATCTATTTGTAAAAATGTTTTACATAAATTAATGGGTTGTATGTCTGGGAAATTAAGCTATTGTACTAAAATTTCATCAGAATGTTGCTATTATAACCCAACGGCCATACTAGATGGAAGCATATCTTTTTATTTAATTTTTTATTTTAATGATTTATTTTATTTATTTGAAAGGCAGAGTTACAAAAAGAGCTAGAGACAGACAGAGAGAGAGAGAGAGAGAGAGAGAGAGAGAGATCTTTCATCTGCTGATTCACTCCCCAAATCGCCACAACCACTAAACTGAGCTGATCCAAAGCCAGGAGGTTTTCCCAGATCTTCCACAAGGGGACAGGGGCCTATGGACTTGGGCCATCCTCAGCTGCTTTCCCAGGCAGGGAGCTTCATCAGAAGTGAAGCAGCCAGGACTGACAGATGTCCATATGGGATGCCAGCACTGCAGGACAAGGCTCTAACCCACTGCACCACTGAGCCGACCCCAGAAGCATGTCTAAAGTAGCATCTGACAACATCTTTTCCCAAAGACAATTGGTCTCTCCCATGTTGAAGGAAAGCATGCATAACAGGTGTAACTAATAAGCAGTGTTTTTGCAACGTAAAACGTGCTCCTCGAATCAGCAATGTGAGAATCAAAAGTGAGAGGGATGAGTAAGAAATGTAAACTCTGGGACTCAACAATTCAACAATCAGATCCAATTTTGGAACAGTGTTTACCTGTGTTTTATCAAGATTTTTAGTTGATCTGTATGTAAGCTCAATCTGAGAACTACAGGCTGACTTAGATTTATGTATAAAATGCTGAGGATACTCAAATGCTAGCACAGTCTGCATAATCATCAGCCATACAGGAATTCATGGTTAATATATGTAATTTCCAAAAGTCTCTCATTAAAATAATTTCCAATTGTGTCTAATTTTATAACATTATCCTGACATATATGATTGTGTCTATCTAGTACTTCCTCCAAATTTAATTTTAAATAGGAAGAGGTGATAATACATAGTGGAAAAGCTAAGTTATGCGACATAAAGAGAAAAACACTGCAGTGAAAAAATACCAAGGCTAAGCAAAAGCCTTATGGTAGTAGAGTGTCTGAACATAGTTTCTAAATTATTAACCTAAACATAATAATTTATGTAAAATTTCAAGTAAAAGTTAAATGAATAGTATTGTGGCGATCATGGCATGGTCTTTCTGCACTTAATGTATTATAACAAATATTATGTAATAGTAAATGCATCATTTTGGCATGTTTTCAAATGAAGTTCATGAATTAAATTTGGCTTAAATATGGAACTTACTTATTTTCTCATAAAAAAAACTATGTTGCTCACAAAGTTGCTGGAGAATTATTTGCAATTTGCACTTATCTTGCTTTGCTTCTGAAGTTGCAATATATCAAGTCTACATTCAAGGAAAGTAGAAGGGGAGAAGGCACAGCATGAAATCCATGTGTCCCTTTAATCAGAAACGCAAATCCGTCTTTGAAACCCTCCAGCAGGACTTGGAATGGGGCCCATGGCCATGTGAAGCCACCTCTAATGAGAGATGGTGATGGATACACAGGTCAGCCTGTCAAAACGTCTGGATAGTCAATCTAGAGCTGCCACAAACAATATTTGATAAAACCCAAATCCCTTTTGGTTCGATAATTCTGTAATCAATAGATGATATTTATTTAATGATTACTGTCAATTTTCAACATCTCCATGAAACAAGGCAATTGGATTAACCCTACCAAAGCATTGAAAGATGAATATCTTTCTATAGGTTTTTTGCCTCTGATGATTTTAATAATTGGTTTAATACATAAAACAAAAATGAAAGTAGTCATTTTCTCCAATTCCTGCCTCTAACAAGATAGACTAATACAGAACAGATGTTCACGCCCTCCCTTCCCACTCGCCCAGGGAGATGGGCTGCATGGTTTTGCTCCGTGACCTATCCTGGTGTCTCTGTGCATATTACCTGAAGGATGCTGCCCGAGACCTTGGACTTTGTTAAGCACGGCTTTATCAGCAGCGGGGAGCTGAACTCAATGAACTTTCAAGGTCTCATCTAAGGATATTATGAGATTTGCCTGGCTGTGTAGTCTCAGGACTTGTTTATAACCACATGAGGTCAATGCTGCTTCCCTCCTATTAATTTTCCTGCCATCTGTGCTGCCAGATGTAGTGAGAACAAGGGAGGCTCTCCACCCTTGGGAAGAAAAGCCAGCTCCGCCCAACTGCTCTGCCTCTGCCTCAGAATTGATTCTTCCCTTTGTTCCAGGGTATTTGTGCTCTTGTTACAGAAAATCAAGGTCTGAGTGCACCACAAAGTTGAAACTAACCATTCATTTAGCTCAGAAATTATTTATGCCCAATGGCACATATTTCTTTACCTCTGCTGTTCTTTGGAACTTATTTTCTAGCTAGATCACAACTTAGTGTTAGTCAGTGATTGACCAAAAGTAACTGAGATAAGATTCACTCAGAGAAGGAATTAAAAATATCAAGGAAATCAGACTCTGGGATCATGCCATGACAGGACTAGGCAGGACACGTTAGAAGTAGCTGCTCCAGTTTGTACAACAAGTTTATAACTATTCCCAAGAATATGAGATGTGCCACAAATAGCAACATTATGTACTGATGGCATGAAATCTAACTCCAACTTTTACCACTTCTGATTCTTCACTTATAATCTATGTTAATACAGTAATAACACTGAGAATCAGGTGAGGTTTTAGGAAACTGTATTTATTCACTTTGGGGCACCCTCTAGTAGACTGTGAGAGGTCAAAAAGGAGTCAAAGTGCCTTTGACATACTCATCCACGAATCCCATTATCCAAATTGAACTTTGTGTGCATAGAGTTGAAAAATAACTTCTCTTTTTTTCATGGATACTAGCATCATGTAGGAATAAATACCAGTTAAGTTGAAACCATTGCAAATAGATTCTTGGTGGTAACCAGATTTAGATGTTTGGGTAGAGTAGTGACAGATAAGTACAAAATGATAACAATAATATTAATAGTACTAGCAGTAGTGTTGATAATGATAGATTTTTAATGCCATCTACCAAGCTCTACTTTACATGGATGTTCTGACCTTGGATAAATCACTTAATTTACAAGGACTTCCACTAATTGAGACCATTAATCAGCAAGTAAATTAATAGGGGCTGTAAGTTTTGTCCTTTTTGGTAGAAATTCACTTATCTTAGTTCTAATAAATTTCAAATGTAGTCTAAGACTATCCTAGAAAATATAAATAGGAACATGGTTGCAGGTATAAGGTCAAGAAAAGTTGTAGGCTTCTACCCACAACCCTAAAATACCAGGGGAATGCAAAACAGAGTAGCAGGAATATTGGGAACACCCAGAAACCAAAGAAACTACAAACAAAATAAATTCATACTTAGAATCTGGCTGCCCACTCCCATTGGTCATATGGCATCAATTTCAGTGCATGGTTTTTCCACAATTAACAACCCCACAGCTTTGTAGCTCCTGGAAATTGTAGTTAGATTAATTCAAAAATTAAGGTCCAAGTCACCGGGGAAATTGGACACTGAACTGCACAAACATTTACAGGATTTGATTATCCATATTATTCCAAGTATAAATGTACTCAGACTGCTTTAAAAACTAAAGCTAATTTCTTCCTTTATGGTTTTATATTATATAAAAATATATTAATTTTTTGGTTGAAGCATGAGTATACTTGGCATTTAAGGCCATTATACTCACAATGTAATTTCAAAAAATAAAATACAGATGCAGTCAATATCTATGGCTATATGGTCATATTTACAACTCTATATTATCTGCATTTTAACTTTTATGTTTAATTGAGCTGTTAAAATCAAGTGAGCAATGCAGACTTTAAGGTAGTGTTTGACAGGAATCCTCAAGGACAGTGACTTCCTTTGGATGAAAAGTCAAACAAATGAAGTACAGCACACATTGCATTCACTACAGGAAATGCATTTGTTTGGAAATATATTTCTCATTTTTATGAGTGCTTCTCAATGTTGTGTAACTTCTCAATGTCGGCTGCAGCAATTGGGATTACACAGCATTATCACCTTCTATTCTGTTTTTCTGAAAACCAGTGCAGGCACATGAAAGTGTTAAAACTGGATTCAAACTGCCACTTGAGTTATTCTTCCCATGGACATTTGCTGCTACACCTTGGAAGGAATGTAAGTATAGCATTACCCAGTTGGACACTGGTGGTCTTCTATGACCCTGGGAATCCCTCAGTAGGGACCATTCCTGCTCTTCCTAACAATTTGCTCTCACAAGAACTAATTCATTCCAGGAGACCAGATTAATCTCTTCCTTGCTGAGGATACCAAGTGACCCAGTTGCCTTCCATCAACAGCACCACTTCACTACTGCCTTCCTTCCGAGTGTCTCCATTGAGAACAAGCTCCCAACACATGAAATAGAAGGAGCCACTCAACCTACCCAAACCAGAGCAACTTTAGTTGCGACGTTTCAATATTATCCTCTACACAGCAATCTGCGAAATCAATATACAATCAAAAAAGGGTTTCTTGCTATAAAAATAACAATGACAGGCCGGCGCCGTGGCTCAACAGGCTAATCCTCCGCCTTGCGGCGCCGGCACACCGGGTTCTAGTCCCGGTCGGGGCGCCGGGTTCTGTCCCGGTTGCCCCTCTTCCAGGCCAGCCCTCTGCTGTGGCCCAGGAGTGCAGTGGAGGATGGCCCAAGTGCTTGGGCCCTGCACCCCATGGGAGACCAGGAAAAAGCACCTGGCTCCTGGCTCCTGCCATCGGACGAGCGCGGTGCGCCGGCCGCAGCGCGCCGGCCGCGGCTGCCATTGGAGGGTGAACCAACAGCAACGGAAGACCTTTCTCTCTGTCTCTCTCTCTCTCACTGTCCACTCTGCCTGTCAAAAAAAAAAAAAAAAAAGAAATCTATCTAAAAAAAAAATAATAACAATGACTGTAATATAATTCCCTTCTCAGAAACATACACAGGATTCCTATTCCAGAGTGAAAAAAGAATGTGGGAGTTAGATTTTTACTAGAAAGCAAGAAATATTAAAAGAATAGAAAACAGAAATATCATAGATGAATATCCAAAGTGCTATTTCCACATTGTTGTCAGAGATATAATGAGAAGAGCATTGATTTGGGACCTAGTTTTACATTGTACTTATTCTGTTTCCCATACGACCTTCAGGCAATGTGTCAGACTTTATGAGCCTCAGTTTTTCTTCTACAACGAAAAAAATAACCTCTTCCCAAGATGTATGTAAAATATTGGGCATGTAGAAACATGGCTTGGCCTGTGTTAATCATTGAGGAAACATTATAAAAACAGGTACAACTGAATTTGTATGTTCATTCAGATCTCTTTCAGTAGATATCTGGTGATTTAATTCATTTTTAGTTTATACAACTCTGGCTTCAAATATACCTAACGATTATATTCTATAATTTACAGAATTTCCAAATAAAAGATATATTCTGCATACTCATTACCCTTCCCTCTCTAAATTAAATTAATTTAAATTAAGAAATATTCCAGGAACTTAGGTAAAGGCAAATGTATCAACTATATGTTGTCATGAAGATTAGGACTAATAAAATAAACAAGACCTAAACTACAAGAAGCACATCTCCAAGGAAGAGGTACCTTGTTACTGAATCTCAGCATCATTGATAGAAGAGAATGCTTATCCTCCTACTGTTGAGATTATCATACCTAATGGAGAAGTTGACAATTAGGCTTTGTGTAGCTGTCTTTCTTTCCTGAAGTCACTTAGCTCATCATGATATGAATCATTTTTAACACCTGATTTATATTAAAAAAATTTATACAAAGTGTTTCCAAAAGGTTCATCAAAAATTCATATGAATAAATTATGCATGAGTTTCAAATTTTTGCTCCAAAATAAACTTATTTTTGTAGACATTTCTATTGAGTTATTTTTATTTATTTGAAAGAGACAAAGAAGAAAGAAAAGAATTGGACAGGAAGAGTGAGATCTTCCATCTACTGGCTCACTCCCCAAATGCCTGCAATAGCTGGGGCTGGGCTAAGCTGAAGCCAGAAACTCAGAACTAAATATGGGTATCCCATCTGGCTGTCAGGGACCCAATTTCATGAAAATCGCTTGCTGTCTCCTAGGGTGCGTGTAAGCAGGAAGCTAGAATTGGGAGTGGAGCTCGGACTCACATCAGGCATTCAGATATAGAATGCAAGTATTCCAAACAGCAGGTTAACTAATGTGCCAAACACCTGCCATCTGAACTTAAAGATAATTCTATTTTCTATGAACAGCTGAAGTACCCTCAGATAGGGTAGTGTGAGACTAAGAAGTCAAGCTAGACCTATAACTCACAACAAGGTACTTGGTTTTGAAAACTGACCTGGATTTAAATTATTGTATGATACAAATTTGAAAACAACATAGGTATGTCTGCATGTATTTTAAAATGTAAGAACATGAAGCATGTGTATGTGCAGCTTAATCTAAGTAGATGGAGTTTTAAAAATAAATATCAATTAGATACATTGTAAATATGTCTATTAAATTTAACATAGAAAATATTTATGAGAATTTCTAGGGTAAATAAGATAATTACAATAAAAATAGTGATTTGAAAAATTGACCTGGGGCCAGCGCTGTGGCGTAGCATCCAATATGGGCACTGGTTCAACTCCTGTCTGCTCCACTTCCGATCTGGCTCTGTGCTATGGCCTGGAAAAGCAGAAGATAGCCCGAGTCCTTGGGCCCCTGCACCTGTATGGGAGACCTGGAAGAAACTCCTGGCTCCTGGCTTAGGATCACGTCAGCTCTGGCCATTGCAGTTACCTGGGCAGTGAACCAGCAGAGTGGAAGACCTAGCTCGCTCTCTCTCTTTCTCTGCCATTCCTTCTCTCTGTGTAGCTCTGACTTTCAAATAAATAATCCTTTATAAAAAAAAAAATTGACCTAAGAAATTTATGTAGTATGTAGCATAAGAAGCCAACAATATAACAACCTTTATAAACTTATGCAGTAACTAAACTGATCTTCTGTATATAAAGAGAATTGAAAAGGAATCTTGATGTGAATGGAAGGGGAGAGGGAGCGGGAATGGGGAGGGTTGCGGGTGGGAGGGAAGTTATGGGGGTGGGGAAGCCATTGTAATCCATAAGCTGTACTTTGGAAATTTATATTCATTAAATAAAAGATTTAAAAATAAAAAAATAAATATTTTTAAAAAGCTGAAAAAAATAAACATATGCAGTAAAAGTAAAAATTTAATTTCTAACATTTATCTATAACAGTTTCGGGAGAAACAAAAAGATAAAATGGCAGATAAGCTATAAAAGATGTGTCTGCTCATTTTCTTTCACTGCAATTGATTGTGTGTTCACAAAAGATTAAAAATGACTATCCAGTTTTGATATGTGTAGTAATTGTAAAGAATATCTAGTATAAGCAATTTTAAAAATACAAAGTGAATATAATCTATAGTTGAAGAACTATACACTTAAAATATATATGCTATAAATTTATGTGTTTTTAAACCTAATTTTTAACAAACTTAAAGGCTGTGGTTAGTAACATTAAGTAATCAGAAAGAATAGATGTTAACTGACTTAGCTGTTACATTTAGCTGAAGAATGAATTAGAATTAAAACAAAATTAATGGACTTTTTTAACTGCACACACATGTACATACATATACAAGCATAAACAAATAAAAAGAAAGAAAAATAGTGATAAAAAGAGTCCATTCCCCTTAGTAACCAAACCGCTATGATATTATACTGACCACTATGTTCTGGCATTCTTTATGTTAAATTTCTTGGAGATCATAAGAAAATGAAAAATACAGTATACTTATAAATATTGTAAACTATCATCTTTTCAAAACTGATCTATAAAATCTATGTTTTGAAGCTCAATATTATTTTTAAATTAAAAGTAAGAAGTTGCTATACATTTATATGAAAGGTTAAAAGTTGAAAATAATTTACATAGAATGAATATAAATAAGATGAGTAAAAAAATGTTGAGAACATGCAGGATTGACATCAGATTAAATGGACCAGTGGGACAGGAAGGAGAAAACATAAACAGATCCTCATAAATTTTTAAAAGCTTTATTTATTTATTTATTTATTTGACAGAATAATAAAAGAGGGAGGGCAAGAGAGAGAGAGAAGCCTTTCATCTGTTGATTCACTTACCAAATGACCACAGTGGCTGGGGTGGGACTGATCCCAAGACCTGGGAGCTCCATCCTGGTCTCTCATGTGGGTGTCAGGGATTCGAGCACCTGTAGGCTCTTCTGCTACTCTCCAGGCACAATAGCAGGGAGCCGGAGAGCAGGCAGAGACGTCGGGGTCCAAACTGGCACCACTATATGGAATGCACCTTTCAGAAACAATGGCTTTTCCCACTGCACCTAATAACAACCCTGCATTTCAGAATTAAGGAGCTGAAAAGTAAGGAAAGGGGGTATTAGTCAAGAAACAATGAAGGGAGGCCAGCACTGTGGCATAGCAGGTAAAGCAGCCACTTGCAGTGCTGGCATTCTATACGGGTGGCAGTTTGAGTCCCAGCTGCTCCACTTCTGATACAGCTTCCTGCTATGGCCTAGGAAAACAGAAGATGGCCCATGTCCTCGGCCCCTACACCCACGTGGGAAACCTGGAAGAAGCCCCTGGCTCCTGGGTTCGGATCAGCTCAGTTCTGGCCTTTGCAGCTATCTAGGAAGGGAACCAGCAGATGGAAGACCTCTCTCTCTCTCTCTCTCTCTCTCTCTCTCTCTCTCTCTCTGCCTCTCTGTAGTTCTTAAAAAAAAAAAAAAAGTGAAGAAAAATTTATCTTCCCTATCACCCCATGAAAAAAGGCATCAAATGTACTAATTTTACCATATAATTGTTGAAACTTATAGAAAATATTCCAGAAAATATTAATGACTTCAAATTATTTAGTACGTGGTTAATAACTTGACATTCAAACTTAAAAGCTTATTCAATATAAGATTCCATACATATTCAAAATGGAATATTCTCAAATTATATCAGAATTACATTGAACCAACTGATGATTTGTATTTAGAATTTTAAAGAAAAGTCAATAAAATAAAATAAATACTCAAAAATATTGGATAGCCCAATTGGAAAAAAAAAAAAAAGTGTGCAAACAGGCAATTCAGGAAAGAGGTAATTGAGTAGCAAAGTGAAAATATTTGAGAAGATAACAAAATTAAAATATATTTGGTGAAATGAGATGCAACAAAATGAGGTAACATACCAGAATGACTATACAGAAAAAATAAATGTAAAATTTTGAGAACACCAAGCAAAGGCGGGTAGATAACACGAATGAAAAATTCTAAGCCACATAAAATCCCATCAATATGATAAGAGATCCTAGCAACCAGAAGACAATGACAGACAGTGAGGAAGAGGAGCTGGACAAGCAACCATGTGCATGCATATTTTGAAATACGTCATGGTAAGAACCAGATGCAGAAGGATATTTAGCATGCAAAATTTGTATGGCAAATGTGAACTTGTTTTAATTTTTGAAGTACTGAACAAGTGTATTACAAATAAATTCAAAATTTAAAATATGAGTTATGTTTGTGAGAGAAGGGACAGGATGGGTGGAGGAGGGAGAGAAAGGAAGCATCAGTTGTTTCTGCATTTTTATTCTATTCTATTTAAAATACCTTAGCACAAGGATGACTGCTTTGTAATATTTTATCAACTGAAAAGACAGGCAATCATACACATTTTAAAATCTGTTATTTGTTACTTTTTGAAATATTTCACCTTTATGACAGGTCAACATAAAAAATAAGTTGAAGGGAAAATAGAGCAGGTCTTAAAAAAGTTAAAAAACATTTTTAATTTTTTGCACAGCTGAGTAAGTTGAGCCTCTCTTGAGGCGGCTGAAGCTGGACCAGTGCTTATTCAATTAGGAATTTCACTGATCTCAGCAATATTTCAAGGGTCAAGGTTTCACAAGTTTAAAACTGTCGCAGAAAAGTTTTTTATTGTTCTTTTTTACAAAGACATGCACGTTTTGAAGTAGACATTCCAGGATTGATATTATTCAACATGGCATCATGCCCCAGTTAAGAGACTGAAGTATCGAAATACTACCAGCCAGCCTGGAAGCACACCTGCACATGAGGTTTCCAGAGTTTTGTATTTTTATTTCAGCAGTCTACCTTCTCTCCAATCTCCCATAAATCCAAGTAACACTGGGGCATTGCTTTACAACATCTGGTTCTTAGTGGAAGGCTGTGGTGTGAAGTGGCACTCAGAGAATTGGAAAGGAGATGAAGTACAAATGGTCCCCTCATTTGTCTATTTTCATTGCAAACATCTAGGACCAGGGTATAACCCGAGGGTCCCTTTCTCCCTAATATGTGACAAAATAATTCAGATAACACTTTTAATTGATTTCAATAGAATGGACATGAATTGAGGGTGGCCTCTTTCTAGGTCCTGTGGGAAATATGAAGATGTTTAGCCATAATTTTTCATGGACTTCAGAAACTTGATGTTTTAAAGGGCTATGGGGTATAAAGAAGTAACACTATAAGATAGATAATTTATATGAGATCTCATCGAAAATTGTGCACTGAAGAAAATTAGGAAAGTATTCTGGAAATTGTCAAGTGCAGTCTGCTCATGATGGATGAATGGAAAGTTCATTGGGGCATGTGTAAAACAATTTCTTTTTTAAATCATAAATGTGCTATGCATTCTCAAGACTAGTGATAATTCAGGAAAACACTGACTGAAGGTAATTCTTACTGTTTGTGATATGCTTGTGTATTTCAATAGATAAAGGGATCCTCATCCTATTGCCATGGGGGTCCTCAGAGCTCTGCCAGGAGTAAATGCAATGAAACTGACAGTGAGCTCCTGGCAGCTAGTGGGCCAAGCCTATGCACTGTGGAGCTATCACTTTTCCTCTTAACACATGCTAGTCTTCCACTTTTACTATAAGAACATTTGCAAAAGGCATCTGAAGGCTAAGTCAAATGGCAGAATTGAGGCAAAATTCCACATATGCAGGCAGAGTGGATGACCCACAGATGGGAGCAGTTGATGACCAAGAGGTTGCTTTAGAAATACTGGGGCTAGCACCATGGCACTGTAGGTTAATCTTCTGCCTGTGGTGCTGGCATCCCACGTGGGCGCCGGTTCTGGTCCTGGCTGCTCCTCTTCCAATCTGGCTCTCTGCTATGGCCCGGGAAGGCAGTGGAGGATGGCCAAGTGTTTGGGCGCCTATGCCCTCAAGGGAGACCAGGAAGAAGCTCCTGGCTCCTGGCTTTGGATCGGCACAGCTCTGGCCGTTGTGGCCATTTGGAGAGTGAACCAACGGAAGGAAGACTTTTCTCTCTGTCTCTACCTCTCACTGTCTGTAACTCTAACTTTCAAATAAATGAATAAAATCTTCTTTAAAAAAAGAGAAATACTTATAGATAAAACGCAACTGGTTTATCCAGCACATTACATTGGTCATTTGAATAGCTCTTAGAAGCTTTTATTAGAAACAAATTTCTTTCTTTGCTAAACCAAATAGTTCTTTTCTGTGTTTTGCTTAGCATGCATATTATCTCCTGGAGTTTTTGAATTTTATAAAAGGTAAATATTAGTGAAATTGGTGTCATCTTACCTGAGGTGCCATCTTAAGCTTCGAGTGACATCTTGGGCTCCCTCCCAGTCACCATCTTGTACCATAAGGTTTGGTTTCTCTGAGATAAGTTCCAGTTTCCAAATCCAGCCTGGTTTTCCAGAAATCAGGTGACCAAATGGCCCAATCACATGCCTTGCCTTCACCCCCCCACCCCAGTAGAATTTACTATTCTTACTTCCTTATCTCTACTAAGCCATATAAGACCTGTTCTGGTGCAGGCTGCTGTTTCTCTTGTGCATGGGGAGGTAGCCTTGTCAATTGACAGTAAACTTTTCCTTCACTCTAGTGTTTGGTGTATTTTATAATGGCCTTTCATTGGTGCCATGACTCGCACTCAGGCCTTGCTCTCCCCTCGAGGATCTGAGCTGCTTCAGGATCCTGGATTCTTGACAAACACAAAACCACCCCAAACCTCCTTCTTCACCATTGAGCACTCCATGACTTCCATTCACACACTGGCCCTTCAAAATTTCTGAGGTGAGTGGAAGCTTCTTTCATTGTGGCTTACTACACATTGTGGATCTAGGCAACTTCACTCCGAATTCCTAGTACTGGGAATCACAATTCCTACGGCCTGGTGCCCCTCTACAGACTATGTGTCCCTGGTAGCAGTGAGTGTGGATGATGACACATCCTCTGTTCCCCTTCTAGACTTTATGCCCTGGGCTCTAGTGGGTATGGTAATGATCCCCATCCTCTGCTTCCTTGCTGTCCTCATCAGACTACTGAGATCTTTTGGGATACCTGCTCTCTTCCAGTCTGACAGCTATAGTTCACTATGGGAGCTTCCTCACCCCATGTTCAGTCTGACTCTCCCTTTGGTTGTCTCATAAATAATCCTGTTTCTCTCTAATTGGCCCCATATCTCAAACACCATTGCTTCATCTTTCTTTGTAATCAGATGTGGTTCTATGTATGATCTTGACAATCTGTCTGCATGGCTACTTAATGGCACATTCTACCCTAACATTTTTTGGGATCTCTACCACTTCTGTGAGTGTTCAGGAATGTGGAAGGAGATTCCATATGTTAAAGCTTTCTCCTATCTGTAGTCTAAATCTTCTCTCTTCACCTTGTGTTCACCAGCTTATGTCCTCTTGGTGAGGTTCCTACTAAAGATCCAGAGCCACACCAAAATCCCCTTTGTTCTACATTCAATCCATGGATGAGCATCCACCTTACCACCCTGCACCACAGGCACCAGCTGAGTTCCTTCCTCTTCAGGTCCTGGCATAGTCACTTTCCACTCAACAACCTCAGGGCAGGACCCACCATCTGCTCCTGCACTCACTGTCTTGTTGTCACCTCTTCCACCTGCCAAGGGATTCCAGGAGGCAACATCCATTTCTACTCCCCTGTCTCCTGCTTGCCTTTATCTCAAAACCAGCATTTTTCCATTTTTATTCCTCTTGCTGTCCCTGTCTTATCTCAAACACAGTCCTTACTCCAACTTTTGCCTTCTCCTTCCCCCATACCTCTGAGCTGGCATACTTTTCCCACCCTGACACCAACACCTCAAGCCATCAACCCTCCTTCTCCTGTGCCCAGTCCCCAAGTCATTTACTCTTGTGTGGCAGCTAGGGAGCCTGCTTCTATGTTGCCCGTTCAAGAGGTGGTGGGAGTGGAGGGCACAGGTGGGGTCTGTGTTCCTTTCTCATTTGCTGATCTCTTCCAAACTGAACAAAAGTTGGGTTCCTTCACCTCCAACTCAGCACTGGACATTAAAGAGTTTCAATGACTAGCCCAGTCCTATGATCTGACTTTTCATGATGTCTTTATGATCCTATCCAACGCCCTCCTTCTAGAGGAGTGAAGATGAGTTTAGGAACAGGTGCGTTTTAATGCCAATGAGACACATCAAACTGACCCTATTCATCCTATAGGAGCAGATGATGTTCCAGAATAGGACCACAATTGGAATTACAACTCTCCCAGTAGCGTAATGGCTAGAAATTATTTCATTACATGCTTATTAGTGGGCCTTAGAAATCCACCAGAAAGGCTATAAATTATGATAAGCTGGGAGAAGTTATTCAACATAAAAAGGAAAACCATTCCACCTGTCTACAGCATCTGACATAAACCCTTCTCCAATATATCAAATTAGACTCAGAATCTCCTGGAGGTCAAGGCCTCCTCATGAGCCATTTATTTGCCCAGAGTTTACCTGATATTGAGGCAAAGTTAAAGGAGCACAAGCAGAAATTGTAGAGGTGGCCTTTAAAGTATACCATGGGAGGGATGAGAGAGCCCAAAAGGCCAAGTTTCAGAGGCTGGCCAAGGCCATCTAATAACCTGCTACATCCAGTGGCCCAGGTGAAAACAGGAGTCATCAAGCTGACAATAAGGGCCCCTGTGTCTGTGTTTTAAATCTGGCCAAATGGGCCACTGGGACCCACTGAATCCTGGTCCTAAATGTCACCAAACAGGTCATTGGGCAGTGGACTGTCCTCTTTTCTGTTGAGTCAGTAGACCATTCACTCCACCTATGCCCTCGGTTGACTTTGTAGGGCTGGCTATTGAGGACTGAAGAAGCACATACTTCTGCCACCTGACTGTGATCATCACTCTACAGGATCCCTAGTGTAATTGTCAAAAGATATCAGGTAGGCCAGTTACTTTCCTATTGACACAGGGACGCTCTTCTCACTCCTTACCCAACCACCTCTGCTGCATCAACCTCCATAGTCAGGATGCAGGAAAAATTTTACAGACCCCCCTACAGATTCCCTACATGCTCTGCATAATTAATACAATACCATGGCTTTCTTCCCTAGGCTCGGGTCCTTCGCCTGTGTAAGCAGAGCCTGGAGCCAGCGCTGTTTCAGCACTGCAGGGAGCTTCAGCGCCATTCAGAAGATGACACGCGTCCGTGTGGTGGACAACAGTGCCCTGGGGAACACCCCCTACCATCGCCCTCCTTGCTGCATCCACGTCTACAACAAGAGTGGGGTGGGCAAGGTGGACGACCAGACCCTCTTGGCCATCAAGGGACAGAAGAAGAAGGCGCTCATCATGGGGCATTGCATGCCTGGCCCCCAGATGAGCCCCAGGTTCGACTCCTACAATGTGGCACTCATTGAGGACAATGGGAACTCCATGGGGATCCAAATTAAAACACCCATTCCCACCAGCCTACGCCAGAGTGAGGGCGGGTACTCCAAGGTGCTGGCCATCGCCCAGAACTTTGTGTAAGCAGAGCCCAGGCCTCTGGCTGCAGGGCTCAGGAGGGAGCAGGGCAGTTCAGGGAGCCTTTGCTAGGCTGGAGGGCATCTGGGGCCACGCGCTGTTCCCCTCATGCAGGGTAGCTGTCCTTATAGCGAATAAACATTTTGTGTCTGTTTTCTTAAAAAACAAAACAAAACACCTCTTTTCCCGTTATATCTCAATGTTCTACCTCCTCCTGGGAAGAGACCTATTTTATCAGTTTGTTGATCAGGTGGTTTTCACCCTCCCACTATTGTCTCCATCCTCCAGTCCACCTTCACCTCCTCCTTTATTACTCCTTTCTCAAGATGACCTAATCCCAACCATTCTGTCTACCACAGAACTTCTGTCCACTGTCAATCCATGGATGTGAGACATCAGCCACCCTACGATAGCTGCCCATCACTCTCCAGCACAGATTAATGTTCAGGACTCTGTAACTTTGCCTTCTCAGTCTCAGTATCACTCTCCCCTCTCCAGCCTTCCAGGATTAAAGCCTATAATCACTGAACTCCTCCTTCAGGATTACTCCATAAAACCAACTCATCTTATAACACTCCCACCCCAGCAGTTAACCTAATGATAACCTAATGATCCTTTCAAATAGTCCAAGACTAGCATCTTATCAATTCTACTGAGGTACCCATACAACCAGTAGTACCCAACTCAATACCCTTCTCTCCTCTATCCCTGCCTCCACTTCTCACTTTTTGGTTCTAGACCTTAAAAATGTATTATTCACTATCCCTTTCAGGATCTGTTAACTTTCTTGTGCATTGATCCCAATTCCCATGTCTCCACTCAATTAACCAGGAACATTCGCCCCCAGGGGTTCAAAGACAGCCTCCATTTATCTGTTCAAGCCTTGGTCAATGATCTAGGTATTCTTGATTTATCTCCCTCCTTATTTCTACAGTATGTCAATGATCTCCTCCTATGCAGCTCCTCAAAAATGGATAGCCAACAACATACTGCTATGATTCTTAACTTCCTAGAAACTAAAGGGTACTGGGTATCCTTCACTAATGCACAGCTTTTCTTATCTTAGGTACCCTCTATTGGTGTATGCATCTCACTCCCATTCATAAGGCTATCACCATAGACAGAAAACATCTCATAGTTAACCCCCCACCTTCTGCTACCAAAAAGGAAATTCTTTCCTTTCTAAGCCTAGCAGAATCCCTGCATTTGTGGATTCGAAACTTCTCCCTTCTAGCCCAGTGACTCTACAAGGCCATCAAGGGATCCCTCTAAGAGCCTCACATAACCCCAGTCACCTTACAATATCATAAACTACAAAAGGCTATTCTACAGATATCTGCCTTACACTTACCAGATCTCGCATGGCCCCTCCTCATCCAAGTCACTGAAAACCAAGGAACAGCCTTGGGGATCTCAAAAACCAAATTGTCCCCTCTTTTGGTCCTTTTGCCTATCTCTCAAAAACACTAGCTCCTTCAGTCATTGGTTGCGTGCCTTTTTATGGGTGCTAGCCTCAGCAGCAGTTCTCATACAAGAGTCAAAGAAATTGACTTTCAGATCGCCACTTACTATCCTCTCCTCTCATCACCTGTCAGAGCTTATGAAGCTTTATCACTTACAAAGGTCTTCAGTGTCTTCCACCATCCCACATTCTGGCCCTCCAGGTGGCACTGATTGAAGACCCTACCCTCACTTTTAAACCCTGCCTTCCCCTCAACCCAGCTATTCTTCTTCCCCATTGCTTGCCATCTCTAGATCACAAGTCTCTTTCTCTTTCAATGAAACCATTGAACACCTATTACCCCATCCTTCAAACCTTCAGGAAGTTTTCCTCATTAACCCCACCCTAGTATAGTTTACAGATGACAGCTCTGTCTACCATCAAGGAATCAAATGGCAAGATATGCTGTGGTGTTGACCACTGACATAATCGATTGGACCACTCCCTCCCAACACTACTAATCAACAGGCTGAACTCTATGCCTATACCACGCCTTCATGCTGGTGAAAAGTAAATCTGTCACAGTTTATACTGACTCCAAATACATCTTCCACCTCTTCCTGTCCAATTCGGCAATCTGGTAAAAAAGGGGCCTTCTCACCATAAAGGGAACAGTGATCTCTACCTCTAATGTGACTTTTATAACTTCTCTCTTAAAAGCTGCTCAATTACCAAAATTAATTAGAATTGTCCACTGCGAAGCTCATCAAACTGAGAACTCCAATGTCATGGAATGTAACAATAAGGCAGATCAGGCAACCCATCATGGAACATTGTCACACTTCCCTTCTAATCATCTACTGTTCCATCTACTATACTGATAACTTACTCTAATGACCAACAACCCTCCACCTAGATCATTCTGTTTTATCTTCATCATTTTTATCCCAATCTTCCTTCCTTGCTATCATTTGTCAAACAAGCTCTCCCTCTCATGCCATAAGATACCAAGTATATTTAACAACTCACTTCTTCATGTTCTATAGGTAAGCAAGAAAACCCTAATTCTAACCTCCATCCTCCACCTTTCCCCTCCTAGCAAGCCAGAGAACACCTGTCAACCTCTGACTGGCTAATCGACTTCACCAATATGCCTTGAGTATGTCACTTTCAGTATCTCTTGGTGTTGGTCGATACATTCTCTGGATAGGTAGAAGCCTTCCCAACCACTAACAAATGAGCACTAACAGTATTCAGCATTTTATTTCAGGAGGTCATCCCCTGATTCAAGGTCCCAGCCTCCCTCCAATCAGATAACAATCCTGAATTTATATCACAAGTAACTTAAATATTGAGTAAGGCACTCAACATCCCTGGCATTTCCATATCCCTTATAACCCTCAGTCCTAAGGATAGATGGAAAGGACAGATTGTATAATAAAAATATTCTAGCCAAACTCTCAATTGAGCTTCACTTAGACTGGACTTATCTACTTCCACTGGCTCTATTCCATATGGGGGCCCTTTCAAAGAGGCTTCTCAAACTTTAACAATTTGAACTAATGTATGGAGTCCCCTGTTCCTCTAGCCATTACCTAACTATTGCATCTCATCTATTCTTATGACTTCTCAGATATCTACAAGTGGAGTTATGGAAATATACAGACACCTATTGTCCAGCTCCAGGTCCAACTACCTTAGGCAGCTTCCTTCCTATTACAATGGGAGACAAGGTCTTCCTGTCCTCTTCACACCCCTCCTTGCTCCCTAATTCCTACCAAGCTACAGGCCATATGGACCACACCTTGCCAGATTATTCTCACTATTCTTCTGGCAACAAAGTTACAGGAAGTCCCCCATTGGGTCAACCCCACCCAAATTAAATGCTCCTCCCACCTCATTATACAGTTCCTTCCACAGGGCCACTCACATGCAAGTTTAGCCAGACTCAAGCTCCTCTACCAATGGTGCCCCAAAACTCAGAAAATTCTGCACTAGATGAGCCCACCTCTGGAAAACAGTGCCCACGCAACCTTATGGCATTTCCAACACCGCATAAATGCTGATCCTTTATTATACTACTCAACCCTTCCTACAGCTTCTGTGGGAGGATTATGGAACAAACTCTGTGCCCATCCATCCCTCTTGGCTCCTTTCATATATTGAAGATTTCCACCTCCAGGGAACATTCTCAGCCTTGACTCCCCTTGAGGTCTACACTTTTCCCTATCTCCTCTTATTATCTCATTCCCTCTTCCATACATCAAGATAAAACTCATAGTGACCTCTTCACTCCCTCTTCCATACACCATGATGAATTTCCTGATAATCTCATCTTTTCTGCTCTTTTGAATCTGCCCTCCATTCACACTGGCCCCAGGAACATGTTACACATGGCAATTGCAGATTTACTTCGCTCCCAATTCCACTCCTGCTGTATTACTTAATTCTACCTTCTGCCTCATCATGGGCTGTGCAGGCCCTACACTCTGTATTTCAATTTCACTCAGGCCTGCTCACAGAATTGTTTTGATTGGACTAAATATATTGTATCTCAATTTGAGAGACATCCGTATTATATCTGCTTAACCAATGATAACACAGGCTCATGCAATGATGCTTACTGGATATGTTTCTCATCATGGTCCTGTAAGTACTACTATATTGATCATAGGTATAACCTCCCGGGAAGACAACTCTCTGAGGTCTTACCCCAAGATGAAAACGCTTTAGCTTGGATGCCACAAGCACAAAAGAATCACTTGACCCAACCCCTTTTGCTTTTCATTATAACTGACTCCTACCTTCAGATTTGGCATGATAGTGACCTATCATCACTTTATATATAGGCTCCAATATGCAAGATCCATGGAACCATAAAGATTATCAGGGCCTACACTCAGCTCCTGAAAGTTCCTATAGATATGGTGGTTGACGTGGTAAGGAAATCCTCTAAGCACCTGTCCCAGGTAATTAACCTGACTAAATCCCCCTTAACATGGTTACAAATTTCTGCTTCTACAAACTCCTATACCTCCAATTCTCAGAAAATTGTTAGTCATCTTCCTCTACATTCCAGAGAACAAGATGCAATGTGTTGGTTTACCAACATAACAAAATAACTCAAAGGGCTTATGTCACATAATATTCACTGTGTTATCAATTTAATTGTCACTTCTGCCACTTTCTTCTCTAGCCCACCTGGAGCCTCATTTCGTTGTAATTACACCTTATACATCTGTATCAACAGCACTACACCCAGAGCATTATTAGTAATCTTTTCCCCCATCTAACAGTATGTGACTACTCCAAGTTCCTTTTACAGAATAATCCCTCTACCTGCAAGAGATGAATGATCTTTCTCCTGGTCTTGGTTGGAATCTGCTTTGCAGCTTCCCACTCTTTAGTGGTGATCTTGGTAACTGCTTTAAGCTACGATGTTATCTCTATTAACTGGATCCAAAAACAACTCCAACAACAACAACAGGAGGTCACCAGAACCATTGTGACTTCTGCAGACACTATCCGGCATCTTCAAAATCACATCACTTCACTAGTGTGAGTAGTACTACAACCCAGATGAGCTCTGGACCTTATGACAGGTGAAAAAGGGGGAACTTGTATTTTTATGGGAGCATAATGTTGCTATCACATTAATCAATCAGGCCAGGTAGAACAAAACCATAAAGCACTCCAGCAGACTACCAAATCTATTAAAGAATCTTCCTTAGGATCCAAAGATCCCTTCCTCTCTCACTTTCTCTGGAGTCCTCTCATCAATTGGTTAATGCCACTCTTAGGACCATTGGCTGCTATTCTCACACTGGATTTTATACTACTTTATCACTATTAGTAGAAGTAGCAATATTTTAATTCAATTTACACACTCATAGAAAGCAATGGTTTCATATTAGGGTCCTGTATAAATCAAGTCCAGTATATCTAGTGTTTTTTAATTCTGATAAAATTTTTCAGTAGACTTTAAGCAATTTCTACATCTGCTGTGATTAAGTTGATTGTCTGAATACTTATGAGAAAAAATGAAGGGAATTTCTCTCTTCTTTTGGAACAAGGGAGTATAATGTATCAATTATCTTAAACAATAGTATGCTACAAATAGTATCTTTAATGGCTCCATAATTTATTGTTCTATGCACAACAAGAATAATACATGGGATTTTCTCTCAAACTCATCATTAAGAAAAGAAAAGAGTCACAGATAACTTATAATTATGGGTGACTTTGTCAATCCAAATATTAATCATGGCAAAGTTTTTGTTCCATTCTGTTTTAAAGCATAAATTATATTTTTCATATTGCTTTTATGTATGTGACATCAACTCATGTGTCAAGCTTGTGCCTCAGTGTCTTGCATATTGTTGGACGTTAGAAAGTCAGATTTTTATATGATTAAGGATTCTCAGAGAAGGAAGAAAGAACAAACATGAAAAATGTAGACATATGTATATTGATTTGTTATTCTTTGTTTTAAATGATTTATTTATTTATTTGAAAGGCAGAGTTATAGAGAGGCAGTGGCAGAGAGAGATTCAGAGAGGTCTTCCATCTGCTGGTTCACTACCCAAATGGCCACACAGCCAGAGCTGGGCTAAATGGAAGCCAGGAGCCAGGGGCTTCTTTCAGGTCTCCCATATGGTGTAGAGGCCCAAGCACTTGGGCTATCTTCTACTGCTTTTCCAGGTCATTAGCTGGGAGCTAGCTTGGAATTGGGGCAGCTGGGACTCAAACCAGCTCCCATATGGGATGCCAGCATTGCAGATGGCAGCTTTTCTCGCTACGCCACAGGCCTGGCCTCGAATTGTCATTCTTTATATGGGTGCTATATACCAGTAGCTACATGCGTATACATTATATTGATGCAAACTGCACATATAGACACAAATGTCACAAAAACACACAGATATATAATGCTTTTTCTTTTCAGAGTGTTTGTTGTTTTTCAAAATACTATAGGGACGTTAAGCAATCATTTGCATTTTAGCTACTCTTAAAATAATCCAGAATCTATTTGAAACCCCTACCCAAGGCATCTAGAGAGTGCTGTTCATGCTAGAAAGTAAATCTAAGGCAAGACGCTCTGTGTCTGTGGGGAGCTCCAGTGGTACCACTAGGAAGCAACTGCCTGGAAGGAAATTCATGAGAAAGAAGGGGAAATTATTGAGTATTTGCTCAGATGCAGAAATATCTTTGGAAAATTTGGAAAATTGTGAACAGTATTCTAAGTATAGAGAATATGAAGAACATAAAATATATACGAAATTTACTAAATTTTTAAAATCTATGTGGACACAGCAAATAACCAGATGTTTTCTATTTTCCAGCTTCTATGATATTAGAGTAAGAGGCTTTAATGGACTTCGCAATGTCCACTCTCAATATGAAATGAAGTCACATTTTCCTTTTTAACTAATTTTTACTTAAGGGAAGAAATGAACTAACAGATACATTTGAGGGTATTGTATGTGCTTTTTTTTTTCTTCGTAAAAGTTTAGGGAAATATGCCAAATCTTTCAATCTTTCATCTTTTTTTTTTTGGATAAAAAGTAATATTATTTAACAGTTTTCTGACTTAAATATCTTCACGTAACAAAAGTTTCCATCTCACCATCAATATTACGTATGTACATCCGCAGAGGTGAATAACAGCAAGATCTGAAGGTGCCTTCCAGACTAACAGTGACGCGTCTCCTTCCTAGGAATTGGCAATGAGCCCCTCTCGCACTGTACAAAGTCCATAGGCTATTTATAATAAAACTACTCTCTTCTGAGTTCCAAATCTTTCATCTTTCATGGACAATTATAATTGAAATGAATTTGAACATATTTTCTAGAGGAAATTTTTAAAACAAATGTTTTTCTGTATCTTTGTGCCTATTACTTCTGAAAAACTAAGAGCCATTAAGATCTCTGCACTTTCCAAAGAGTACTTATTCCCTGGGGCCTATATTCTATGAGTGTTACTTTGAGATCATTGCAGTGTATCTAGCATTCTTCGACATTTAAGTCCTTATATGTGGTAAAGTTCATCTCATAGAAAAATGATTATAGTTAATCAATTACTACATCTACACAGTCCCACAAATCATGTGGTTCACATGCTAGTTTATAATTGCTTCTTTCTACAGGAACGCACTGCCTGTTTTACAATTCTGTTTTTCACTGATCATGAAAGTTCTGATCTAATTTATCTAAAATAGGATCCATTTATATGTAAATTTATAAAAATATTCAACTATCTGCTTTCTTTCCCGTAAATTGACTTCTATACAGAAGAAATCGGCACACTACCTATGACAAGACTATCAGCCTGATTATCTGGACATATGCACACACACATGCCAATGCACTTTCAATTAGTGTGTATGTTTATGTGATTCAGGTACATGTGAGGATTTCAACATTTAATCACTCTATTTCATAGATGGAACTTGAATTCACTACAATTCATGCATGCTTCCTCAAACTTTAATAAATTTATGTTTTCTAACAGTGCCTCAATTTTCCTTAATCCATTAGTTCTAACTCTATCTACACTTTCCCCTTTGCCATTCATTGATAAAAAAACAATTTCAACATAAGTGTAAATATACGTAGATTCAGTTCAGTCCTTTTTTCTATTCTGATACATTTGGTGATAAAATATACTTCTAAAATGCATTCTTAAGTATCTAGCAATATTGATAGTTAGGAACAGAAATGAAGAAGGCACCATGTTTTTATAAAAGGAGTGACCAATGCAGAACAAAAAAGAAATAGTCAGTACCTTCACATGGTGGCTATGGATCTCCTGGTGAATAAAACTTTTACACATGTTCACAATTTTGTGAAATGAACAACTCCTCTTACAATCTCCAATCTGACTGTTCTCCAAAGTTGTGTAGTCTTTTTGTATGTTGTTCTGTTTTTTCTCTGCTTGAAATGATGTCATTTCCTTTGTCTTTGTAGATAATTTCTTCACATTTTCAAGGACAAAGTCAAATGCTACTCTGAATTATGTATTCATGACGTCTTCCTCCAACTTCTATCTAAATAAGACTTTCGCCAGGTTTCCATTACACAGGTCAAGGATGTCTACGCTTACCATTCTCCTCAAATGTATGCTTAGAATTCTATCCAATGAGGAAAAAAAAATAAAGTAGGTCATTAAAACTGTGGAGAAAAAAAAGATATTCAATATTTACAAACACTTTAATATTCTATTGAATTTACAAATGATGATCAATAAAATTGATGATAATTTACCAACAATAAGGCAAGATGGACTGATATTTGATCAATTGCATTGCTATATATTAGCAACAAACAATCCAAAAATTGAAATTTACATATTCTATTTAAAATAACATTAAAACATGAAATTCACATATATATAAAACACAAATATGTAATCTATACATTCAAAGTCTTCTAAGACTAAAGAAGACCTAAGTTATGGAAGACTCAATTTTTTTGAATACTTTTTTTTTTAATTTCCACATTTAAGCATTCTTTATTTCCAATACAAATTCCAATATCATATTTGTCATTGGCTTTGGTTTTGAATTATTTATAAGTTTTATATAAAAGCATAAAGTAGCTTGATAAGGCAAAAGAATCTTGGTATAGGACAAAATTTGGTGAATTGCCACTCATACTTTCAAATCTGAGCACATAAAATGTTCATTAAAATTGTGGAAAACATGTGCTATGAAAAGTCTAGATGTGTTTTTTTAAAAAATCTGTACCAAAATTATTTAAAACTTAAAATAACTCAATTTCTCCACAAACTTGTAAAGTACTCTCACATCTGTGATAAACATAGTGGAAATTTAACTTGGATAGACAAATAAATTGATGGAACAGAGTAATAAGTTTTAGAAAAAAATACAAATTTGTGAGTTTCTTTATAAAGTGACACCAATAGTGGTGAATTAAACCTGAGATTATACAGGGCTTGAAATTACGTCTTTGGAAAAAATTAAGAAAAAAAGAAAGGAAGGAAGCAGAGGAATGAGTGTAGAAGTGTGATTATCATCTTAGAACTGTACCTATGAAATACTTGAAATATATTCATTCTCTTTGTATTAAAAAGATTTTAAAAAATATAGACACTAAAGAATTTCAATGAAATACATTTTCATTAATGATACTTGAACTGGATTAACTCATGGGAAATAAATAAATCTGGATCCTGACTCATACCAGTAAGTCATTAAGGCTACTACACAAAAACTAAATGGGCATATAGCAAGAAAGGAAAATTGGGTTAACATTCCTAAACTAATTAATGCACTGAGAAAATCCCCATTAACAACATCTGTAGATGTGGAAAAGCATTTGACAATATGTAACCTCATTCATTATTGAAAGCTCTATTAGAAATAGAATGGAACTTTGTCAGTATGAAGAAATATGGTCAAATACTAATTTGATAAACATAAAAGTGAAAATGATAAAACTTCTATGAAGAAAATATTAAAGAAGTGTTTATTAAGCTGAAAGGGAAGATTCTTAAATATTTTTCATGGTATATAAGATTTACACCTCAGTATTTGATTTCTTATCTATTGCCAATGTTTATTATTTGTTCTTAAATTTTTCATAGAAATTGCTTTTAGAGTAGTTTAGTTTCACAGAAATATGGAATGGAAAGTACAGTGATTTCCCAAATAGCTCCTACTTCCAATCATGCCCAATATTTCCCATTATTAGCATCCTGTACCAGAGTGCTTTATTTATTGCAATTGCTGAACCAACATAAACACATTGTCATCATCCAAAGACCATAGATTACAGAAGAGTTCATTCTCAGTGCTCTAAGCATTGTGCAGTCTATAGATTTTCACTAAAGTGTAACAACAAGTATCCATGAGTATAGCATCATACTGAGTCCTTTCACTGTCCTGTCAGTCCTTGTTGCCTTACCCATTCATCCTTCCTTCTCTCCAACTCCTGATTTTTATTGATATTCTTATCTCTATAATTTTGCCTTTTCCAGAATGTCATAAATTCAGAAACATACAGTATATATTCTTCTCATATTAGTTTGTTTAAGTTAGTAATATCAATTGAAATTTCCTCCATGTCTCATCGTTTAGATAAATTGTAATTTAATAAATTCTTCATTTACTGAAAGACATCTTGATTATCTCCAAATGTAGATAATTATGAGTAAATATGTAATAAACATCCTTATGGAGTGTTTTACACTTAAATAATTTTCAATTCCTCTGGGTAATTAGCAAGGAGCTTGATTTCTTATTGTAGGACAAGCTTAGTTTTTACAAGAAACTCCCAAATTTTTCACTAAGTGTTGCTGTGGATTTGCTCTGAGAGGAGAAACGTGGTGGGGGCAAGAGGAACGGAGTCATGACACAGACACTGGGAATTAGATGAAAGCGGGCTAGAGGCGAGCAGCCCACAGACTCATTTATTTCAGATGGTGAGGCAGCTTATATAGCCGAGGCAGCCAATCTGATCAAGGGGTGGTTTATTCTGTAACCAATCACTGCCTGTTGCTAGGAAGGCTCTTTTGACAGGTGTGTTCTGAAGCAATTTCCTGGGTAACTGACACTTGCTTGACAGTGCCATCTTGGCATGGCCTTTTCGTTCCACCACAAATAAGTTAAACCCACCACATTTTGCATTCCCACATGTGATGAATGAGAGCTCCTGTTGCTCCTAACATTAGACATTTTTGTGAAATTTAGATTTTGGCTCATTCCTATAGTTGTATAGTGGTATTTCATTGTTGTTTTAATTTTTCTGATGACATATGGTGATAAACACAACTGACCCTGGAAAGAGTGCTCTAAACACCTCCACCAACTTCTTACAAGGTCCCCAGTTATGGGAAAGGGTCAGAAACAGATATAATTGCCAGAATGTGCATCTGGTAAGACAGAATCTTTATATAACAAGTCATGAAAAGTAATTTAATACCTCCAGATAGGCAGCAAGAAATGTCAACAAATAGCACCCATGGCAAGCTATTTCCCAGGTCATCAGGAAAGCTGTCTATTTAAAGTAAACATAGGCTCATCTATATATGCTTCACTTGGCACCATATGAGGAGCTCTGAAGGTAGTCCACTCTGCTTTGTTGTTTGACTGCTTGATTGATTGATATTTGTTGTTTTACTGCTTTTAGACTGCTAATCTGGGATTTGTAAGGATATCCTGTCCTGGGAGGGATCCCAATAACGACTGGGCAGATCTGAACAGTTCCTTCCTGCCTCAGAATACTGCCTTTTCATAGCATTCTGCAGGACTCAAGGAAGATGGGAAAGCTGGGTCACCAAGCCCCTCTGCGGGACATAGTGAACCATCTTTGTACCTATTTGTCACCTTTTTTATTTTTCTTACTAAGGTATCTATTAAGGACTTTGATCCATTCTAAAATAATTTCCAATGTCTCCTATTATTGTCAATATTATCTTTATTATAAGTACATTTATTCATTCTTGGAGTATAGGAAAGCAGTTTCAATTGATATTAATTCTGTTTTCTGAAAACTTACTCTTTTCTCTATTTGCTTATAAATCCCCAGAGCCTTTTATTGATTCTTCAGCAGTTTTCTACACACTCTTGGCACCTATCAAAGTGCTTGACTTTATTGTCTTCTATTTTCTTATTGAAAAACTAGCTACTATTTCCAATGTGATGCTAAAGAGGGATGGCAAAAGCATGCTTTTTATTTCCTTTCAATTTTAGGGACAAAACATCTAGTTTCTCACCATAAATAATATATTAGCTTCGTAAGTGGTAAAATTAAGTTAAGAATGTTTCATTCTCTTAGTGTGCAGAAAGTATTCACCTGTAATGTTACTAGAAGTTGTAAAGTATTTTTCCTTACATGCTGATGTAATGCTGACTTTTTTTACTTTATCTCACAGATGCTCTGGGTTGCACTAACTGAATTTCAAACATGGAATGTGACTTACTAGATATGTGTGGTGTTTCATTTTTTGAACATTTTGGCATTATATTTTGAAGTAATTTTTGAGGATTTTGTATCTGATGGAAATAGGGAACAATTTGATAACAAGTAACATAAGTAGATAAATCAAAATGCTGAAAAGGATCAAAAGAGAACTCAAGAAGTTAAAGGAAACTTTCTAACATAAATGAAAAATTTTTGATGGACCCATCAGTATAATGAAACCAGCTAAGAAAATAATTAATGAAGTTGAAGATATATTAATAGTTACTTTGAATAAATGGACAGATAATCCAATATCTGTGTCACTTACTTGTAGGATAAGAGTTGGATGTTTCCTTTGTCTCTCTGTACTGTTATTTTCCTTGCCTTTGGCAAGCTTATAAATTTTGTTGAAAATTTAGCATAATATATCAGCTAACAGGAACTGAAGTAATCAAACTCTTAGTGTTGATCTGACTAGGAGTTAGGCTGTGTTGCATGTTGGTTGTACAGATTCAAAATTTCTCTAGTGTGTCCACATCTTTCCAAATTATTATCTTTGGATTATCCTAAAACCTCCTCTTTGGATGAAGACCGTTACAACTCTTCTACTTGAATTCCATCTGTCAGCCTTGCTGGTGTAGTAGTAAAATGGGGACAAGAACGGTGTATAATTGTATGATTAAATTCTAGTATTTTAGTCAGGTTGAGTTATCAGGTTGTGACCCTCACAAATGTTTCTTGGTTTACACTGTGTGTGTATGCGTTGTGTGTGTGCATGTGCATGTATGTGTGTGTGTGAGTGCGTGTTTCGCTTAGGTATGATAGGTACTCCAGAAAGTGCAAGAGTCGGGGTGTTTATTTCTGGGTGGTATAGGACTCCAGTAAAGTCCTTTAATCTAGAAAGCAGGGCTTCAGGTCAGAGAATGTGTTGGCATAAAGTGAAGTAACCACTTTCCCTTTTCCCCAGGACAGGAACCTTCTTGACTCTCATGGTAAAAATCAGGGGGATTTCCTGGTGGAGAAGCCCATGAATGGCTGTATATTGGCATTTAAAAGGCTGAAGCCCAATGGAGTGCTTTACTCTCTGGCTGCTCTAGTTTCAACCCCCAGCAATTTTTCACAATAATTATTTTAATATTTCTATCACATTATGTTATCATACGTTCCAAGTAAGTGGGTCTTGGAGTGATCTTGGCTACGTTTTTCCCTGTTTGCTCAACTTTCCCGATTTTGAGTAGGCATTTTCCATTGGGCCTTTGAATGGTCCAAGAAGTAGACAGGGTGTTTCCTTATTTTAAAGAAAAAAGAAATGACTTTTTTTAAAGCTTTATTTAAATAAATTCAGAGAAAGGGAGGGAGAGGCAAAAAGATCTTTCATCTGCTGGTTGACTCTCCAAATGGTCACAACAGCTAGGGTGGGACTGGGCCAAAATCAGGATCCAGGAGCTTCTCCCAGGTCTCCCATGTGGATGCAGGGGCCCAAGCACTTGGTTCATTCTCCACTGTGTTCCCAGTTGCTTTATCGGGCAGCTGGATCTGAGGTGGAATAGCTGAGACTTGAAAAGGCACCCATGTAAGATGCTGGTACTGCAAGCCGCAGCTTCCCAGGCTGAACCACAGCACTGTCTCTGGGCTCTGACGTAATGACTTCTAAACTGTTTTACTTGTCAGTTGCCGGAAGTCAGATTCACAAATTGTACTCATTTTTTAACATCATTTTCTCCCTTTCTTCCTCTTTCTCCCTCCTCCCCTCCCCTTCCTTCCCTCCACCTCTCGTTCATCACTTTCTTCCTTCTTATTCTTCTTTTCTCCCAAACCCTATATTATTAATTTTTCTCTCAAAAATATTTTGAAAATGTGTGTCTACATTGCCTCAAAACTCTTGAGAATGTATTTTGTAAAAGTGAGGGTGTTCTGCTTCATGTCAGGCAAGTTATTAAATTCTATGCTTTAATACGTGGGTCCTCACTAGGAAATGAGAGATAGAGCACAGATAAAACCTAAATGGTTTTATACTAGGATGAAGAAAAAGAGGCAATTGTGAGAAAGTGAACAATTTCAAGTGGCTAAAGGAAAATAACGTCATATTAACAAAAATCTCTTTGTTCAGAATTTTGTCTTGGCCATTGATTCCTTCTTAGAGAAAACGTCTTTCCTTCTGCTACAGGGATGGTGACTTTCACATGAGTTTGTATCTCTTGTTTTATTGGGGGGGAAGAGGGGGATTAGGATGCTCCTCTTGCACTGCTGTCTTTCAAGTGAGTGTCATTGACTCAAAATAATCCACTTGCCAAAGTGGTATACTTGGGGTTGGCACACTCTGTGTTATTCATTCTTCTTAAGATGTGATCAATTGTTTACAATTCCAGGTGATATATTTCCTCTTCCATATAACTCACAGTTAAACATCACAATTTTCATTTTTGTCAAATCACTTTGACTTCAGGTTTTCTTGAAAAAACTGTTCAGCTTTTTTGCTCTCGTGATGTTGGCACTTTGAACAACAGGGCCAGTTTTGCTCACATAGAATGTTCCTAATCTCATGGTTGCCAGTTCTTTCTCACTTGCAGAAGCAAACTTTCTCCTCCTGTTCCACTCTGCATAGATGGCTCATAACCTCTTCTGTTAACCCTTTAGAGGCTTCTGAGGTCTATCCTGCTTGATCATCTTCATTTTGAGCATGAGCCACTGAGCCAATTGTTTCTCAACTGACAATGATAGTTATGACTCTGCAACTAGGAAACACTGTGGAGAAACACTTTCAGAATATGGAAATATCCTGCTCCTGATCATTTTTTTTCTTCTTATTTTTATCATCCACTGATCATTGTTTCTCAAAGGTGCTTTTCTTGTCTCATTGTAAGAAGATGACCTATTGCTCCCTCCATGGAGGACATCCACAGACTGGAGAACCTTCTCTGCATCCCTGTCTATCCTTCCATTCTTAATCTATAATCAGTATGCACTTAATCATCACTATATTTTGATGGTTTTATCACCTCTTACAAATTTATATTGATGCCCATATTGTTCTATCTTTGGCCACCAACAGCCCTGTCTTGCTGGCTCTTGGTTTTATTTTTGACATTTTATTATCAGTTTTTTCTTTCACTTCCTTGTTTTCAGCCACGCATTGATATCCCAAGTTCTCTGGGCCGTTTGCAACTTAGTGTTGGAATTGGGCATTTCTTCAAGGCAACCAGAGGGGGTGTTAGGAATTACCTGTGTCCTGGTTGCTGTGTGAGCTGTTCTAGGGATGACTTTGTTCTAGGTGATTTCACTAGATCTCAGCTAAGAGTCTGTGGATGTGTGGATGGTTGTCTGACCAAGACAACATAGATAGATAGATAGATAGATAGATAGATAGAGGTAAATGATAGATATATAGATTGTAGATATAGGTGGAAAGAAAGAAAGAGAGAGAGAGAAGGAAGGAAAGAAAGAAAAATAAAGAAAGAAAGAAAGAAAGAAAGAAAGAAAGAAAGAAAGAAAGAAAGAAAGAAAGAAAGAAAGAAGAAAAGAAAGAAGAGGGAGGGAGGGAGGGTGTGAGGGAGGGAGGAAGGAAGGGAAGGAAGGAAGTAAGGAAGGAAGGAAGGAAGAATAAAGATGTAGCTAGATACACAGTGTGGGCCATTGTATCCCTTTCCAGTGGCTATTGTAATAAATTACTACATATTAGCATCTTAACACAAAACAAATGAATTATCTCTGAGCTCTGGAGGCCAAAGTCCAAAGTCCAGGTGTCCACAGGGCCTCATTCCCTACAGAGACAGAACCTGGGGACTGCTCTTTCCCTCGTCTAGCTTCTGACAGGTGCTGGCATCCCTTGACTTGAATCCCTACATCCACTTTCCTATCACACGTTCCTCTATGAGTTCCTGAGTCTCAAAACAATTTCTGGTTTTCTCTTACAAGAATGCATGCATTAATGTCCTCTGTGGATGATCCAGGCCAAGTGATTCCTCTTAAGATCATGAACTGAATTATCACATTTCCTACATAAAGTAGCATCCACTTGCTTGTCATCAAAAAGAACATAACTTTCCTGAGTGAGGAAGTGAGCGTCTACTTAGAAATCCATTTTCAGTCTACCACAATAGTCACAGTTTCATAATAATATTTTTAATGCAAATTAAATACCTCCCCAAAGGCTTCATTTTGTTCATAATTCTCAACCTGAGGAAGGAGAAATTAAAAGTTATTTTTCCATAAGTTTTCCTCTGATATCTATCTTACATAGAAATCTCATAATAATGTAGAGTTATAATATAAATTCTAATCATTGAAATTATCATTTCAAGAAAATGCTATAGACTTTTTCTGGAACCCTGTTAAATTCAGGACCAAAATGGTGTGCACATTTCGTATCATACTGCGTGGAAAGTGGATCCTAGCCTTACACACATGTCTGTATTCTGAAGAAGACACTGCCACAGAGTACCCTCTTCAGGGCAAGACAATCTGTGCACTTAATTGATTTCAATCTCTCCAACATAGATTCATTCAAGCCCAGAGTTATTTGTGGGTGACATTTTATATAACCTGGAGTATTGCATTTTAAATTATATTGTGAATACTGAGATACATGGAAACAATTCTGTATGGAGCATTATTAGCAAATGAACAAAAAGCACACTAATGATATTAAATTAATAGTACTGATGGCAGTGATGTATGAATGCAGGGCTGTTAGAGTAAGACATGAAAAGTGTAGAAGTGTGTAACTGAACCCTGCTGTTCCCAGGGATAGCACCCCATATGGTACTCAGTCTAAAGGCACCACAACATAAGGCAGTGGTACATGCCCCAGGGCATTCTCAGCAAATGGATCATAATGGGATGCTGTGGAGAGTATGGAACTAATTCTTTTCTTTTATCTGTGTGCCAGACAAACCTATAGTAAATGGTAAATAATTTCCTACAAGGTTTTATAGAAAAAAAAACCATTTTGTAGAAGTCCAATTTGTGCAGTTTAGGATGTATAAAACTAAGGAGGAAATGCAAAGCAAATGACATCTTCACTCTGAAATATTTGTAGTATAGGCTTTGAGGACAAGCACATCTTCTAAGAGAATTTGTTATGGTACAGAGAGCAAAGATGAGGTATTGGTTAGTGAAAGAAGCATGCAAAGTGTGTGAACAAGCTGATATTTCCTTATCTAATTGACAAAAATGAAAAGTAGAATTGATACTATTGAAATGTTTTTAACAAATGTATACTGGCATATAATGTGACCACAAATTCAGATGTGAAAGACAAGGAACCTTCAGCTTTTTATTTAACAAGTGATAGATCCGTGTTAAATTATGTTAATACTTTAATGTTATGCTGTGTTATGTATAATTTATAACTTCCGTGCCAAAAGTGAATTAATGAAGACCTCTTGATTAAGTTTTTCTAATGTGAGAACTCAGAAAATATTGCATGTTATTTTGTTTTTTTTATTATGCTATTTACCAAATCAGTTTATGCCTTGTGAAGTTACACACTGAGTATGTTTGGAGACTTATTGAACTATACACTAGTTTTACTGTAAGAAATATACCTAGTTTAACAGTAGCTGCAACTACAAAAAGTAGGAATGCATCACCATAGAGTGTCTTAAACTTGATTAAGACACTTCCTCTCACATTTTATTATAAAAATGTGTCTGTTACCCTCATGGATGTGTTTGAAGCAGAAGTGTAAGTTTTATAATGAGAGTTAACAGATTCAAATGAGTAGTGCCTTTGGATTTTCGAATTATAGCTTGGGAAGCATTAATTTTTATGGGTTTATATTTGATGAGAATCCCATTTTCTCACTAATTCTCCATTAATCTTTTATGAGAAGTCAGCATTAGATAATACAGAAATGATTATTTATGTTAAGCTAAAAGTGACAAAACACTCCAATATTAATTCACTGATCATAAATTATAATCTTAGCTTCTAATAGAATTAAGAGAAGATCAAGTAAAATAGCATAATTTATTATATAATCCTGTAAATTGGTACAAAGGATAATGAGAAGACATGTGCTTCATTGCAATCACAAATTTGAATGTTGCTCATAATCACTAAATCTTTGATCTTGTTATATTCATGCAAAGTTGAGAGGGAAGTAGAAAATAGGTCTTTTAATAAGTGAAAAAAAATGAGATGATAAATCAAGAGTGGGATATTATTCAAAATTACACTGTCAAATGACAAAATAACAGTTTGTATAGAAGCATAAACTTTTGAATTCCAAATTTATAGGCATATATTTTCAGAACACTGTTTGCATGCCATGAGCTGTCAGGGGTACTCCTGATGCTTGTAGACAAAAAGACATTTACCTTTATTTTTCTCATGCAAATCAAAACCACATGGAAATAACCTAAGCAGGAAACAAATATAGTCACATATTTCATAATTGAAATAGATTTTCTATAACTGAAAATGATACAAATTCTAGTTTTCTGATAATTCTAGACAATGACCCAAAATTTTGAGGCAAATCTTCCTCATGCCAAAGTGAACTTATTTGTAAGTCTGGCTTCTTACGGTACTGCATGCTCATGTTATTTTTTTTAACTTGTTATTACAAATTTCCATATACATTCACCATTGTGCTAGAAAATATTGTTGGCAGTAATCCCATTAGTCTTGAGCAAAATGCAATTTGAAAGTTTGGGAAATCGTAGCATCTAGTCAGCCACTGACACCAGGTGTTATGGGAACTCTCACACGCGTGATCCCATGTAAATCCTTCCCAGAGGCCGTGAGGATAAGCTATGTTTCAATTTTGAAGAAGAGGAAAATGAAGTCTGAAACTTGCAGTTACTAAAATTCACAGCTAAAGATGGGATTCCTACGGAGATGCATCCAACTTCACATCGAGTTCTTTGTTCTGCAAGAGTTTTTAAACCTGGTGTCATAGTCAGAAAGTTACTTGGAGAACCAGAAGTTACTTCTGGGCCTGGGGATGGCTTAGTGGCTGGATTCTTGGCCCCTTGTCTCAGCAAAACTTGTTTTGTAATCATCTGCTTTACATATTTATAAAAAAATTAATAGAAGAAAAAAAGACTGGGTGTTTAGCAAAGTGATTCAGATGCTTCTCGGGACACCCACAGCCCCTACCGGTGTGCTTGAGCACAAGTGCTTGCCTGTGCCCCAATTCCAGTTTCTGCTTAATGCCCAGTAGAGGAGGCAGCAAATAATAGCTCCTGTAGTTGGTTCCTGCCACTCATGTGGGAGATCCGGCTCTGGATTGAGATCCTAGCTGCCAGATTCACTCTGGTCTAGTTCCTATTGTTGTGGGCATTTGGGAAATGAATCAAAAGATGGAAGATATTCTCTCTCCTCCACCCCTTTCAAAATAAAAGAAACAAAGCAAAAAGACCAAGTCTCATAGAATATACATCAAGAGTCACCCCTAATATAGCCTATGGACTTCAGATAATGCTAAAGGATGAGTGCAGGTTCATCAATTGTAGCAATTGTGTCACTCTGATAGGGGATTTTTGCAATGGAGGAGGTCGTGTTTCCACGAAGGCAGGGTATACAGGTGATCTTCGTATTTCCATCATTCTCAGTTGTTGTGAGTTTAAAATTATTCTAAAAAAGAAAAGGCTGTGTTTTTTTTAAAGGAAAACTGGAGCCAACATTGTGGTGTGGTAGGCAAAGTCGTAAACTATGACACAGGGCATCCCACATTGGCAGAAGTTCATGTCCTGGCTGCTCCACTTCTGATCCATCTCAATGCTAAATACTGAGAAAAGCACAGGAAGAGGGTCCAGATGTTTGAACCCCTGCCACCCACAGGGAGACCTGGATGAAATTCCGGCCTCCTAGCTTCAGCCTGGCCCAGTGCTGGCCATTGTGGCCATCTGGGACCCGAACCAGTACAGAAAGATCAATCTCTCTCACTCTGTTTTTCCCTTTCGCTCTTTAACTCTGACTTTCAACATAAATGAATCCTTTTTAAAAAGCTGCAGAAAGAAAAAGAGCCTAAAAAGTTATAATCTATCCTAAAATGATACCACCTTAGACAATAATATATGTCTTTATAACATATGAGTGATAGCTAAAGGGCATTTATTTGTGTGCCTTACCATCATATTGATAAAAAATCAGGAAAATTAGCATCAGCAGGATATTCATGCCAATTCCCATTGGTTTACTTTGTTATTGTTATATATACTAACATACAATGTCAAAAACAGCTTTGTATTGTTCTTAATAAATGAAATACTTCACCTACAAGAATCTTGTAAGTTGCTAATTTAAACACTTTTTAATGTTCCCCACCAATTATAGTATAGAAAGAAAATCTACAATCACATCTTAAAGGGTGAAAATTTTTTTTTAGAAAATATTTATTAGGCATGGGGCTGTGACAGACAGATTTCCATCCACTGGTTCATTTCCCAAATGCCTGTTTCAGCCAGTGTTGGGTCACCCTGAAACTAGGAACCAGGAACTCAGTCCAGGTCTCCTACATGGGTGGTTGGGATTCAAGTTCTCAAGCCAACACCCACAGTCTTCTAGAGTACATGTTAGCATGAAGTTAGACTCCAAACCGTAGCTAGGACTCAAACCCAGCCTTTCTGAGATGTGATTCAGGCATCCTTAATCGTGTCTTAATCACTAGTCTAATTGTTCAGGGAAAATGAAAATAATTTTACAATTTGAACTTCTCTTTTGTTTTTAATTTTACCTGACACATAAAAATTGCATGTATTTATCAGATCCCATATGATGTTTTGATACATGTATATGTTATGTAACATCCAAATCACAATAAACTTATTTACATCCTCAAACATTTATCACTTCTTTATTTTAAAAACATTCAAAATCTTCCTCGTAGCTTTTCTTTTCTTACAAAAATATATTAAATGTTAAATTATTGTCTATATTCACCCAACTGTGCAGTAGAATACCAGAACTTCTTACACCTATTATACATCTTTGTACATCTTTTCAAAAAATACTATATGTAAAACTAGATCAGGACTAAAAAATGGGCACACAAATAATTTTTAAATCTACAAGTCTGTCTAAATATATGAACATTTGTATAATTATGGTGGGGTTATTTACATTTTAAATGGATCTTCCATATATAAAATACACTCAAATCCACAAACAAAAAATAAGCTATATCCCATTAAATTTCACTGACTTTCCTTGGAGTGTTGCTTATCTTATTAGAATGAGTGAGCCTTGTTTACTAAGCAATTATTTTAAAAGCTGAATGTGCTAATTTTAGTCTTAGCAATTTAAAAGATGAAACCACTAATAATTTTTATTGGAAAGTGGTTTTGGGTTGCTTTCTGAAAAGATGTCTTTCTATGAAGTATTGCCTTGGCTTTAAGAAGGTAAATGGAAAAGCCCTGATAATATTATTCTTCCTTATCAACTCAAAGACTTCTACAAACACTTCACAATCTTCATTACATCTGCCAACATTCCTCAACTTAGAAATTAATGGCACTTTGGCCTTGATATGCATGATAAATGCTTTTCGTGAGTCCAAGGTAAATATTCATAAAAATAGACTTGCTTAACTATTATCATCGTAAAAATGCTACAACCATTTTCAAAATTAGACACACGTTTTCTATTCACTATATCTAATATATCTACAAATGTTGTTTGCTCCACCTTCAAAATATGACCAGACTCCGATTATATCTCAAACCTCCAGCTATTAGTTGATAAAACCAGAATCACCACTTGTTTGTTGTAATAACCTGTTAATTGGTCCTCTGTTGTTGGTCTTGCTCCTCAATTAAAAGCCAATTAATTTTCAACCAACTGCCAGCATGATTCCTTTAAAATATAACTGGGGCCATGTCTCTCTATGCAAAATCCTCTAATGGTTTATTGGAAACCTCATTCCCACTGCACAGTGAAATCTTCACAATCATCATGTGACTACCATATCCGATTCTTGTTGCCCATCTCTCTCTCCCTCTCTCTTCCTCTCTATCCTCCCCTCTCCCTTTCTCTCCTTCTCTATACCTCTCTTTCCCTCTCCCTCTCTCTTACTCTGATTGGTCACTTGGGCCTCTAAGCCTGCCTCCTGTGTGTTTATTCTTTGGGGACAAACAGCTTGGAATATCCACATGGCTCACTTCTCACCTTTTCAGTTCACATGACAGTTCACTTTGTAGCCCTACTTTTTTTTTTTACTTTTAGGAATTAAACTTGTCCCCTCGCCAACTCCATTCACTCCAGATCCTCTTTATCCTGACTTTTATTTCCTCCATTGTCCTCGGTTCCACTAGACAACACACTGACACACACACACACACACACACACACTTGTGAGTACATCTGTATGTTTATCTGTATTAATGGGTGCATTGTTTTCCCTACTGCTGTTTTACTTACCTTTCTTTTTTTTTTGACAGGCAGAGTGGACAGTGAAAGAGAGAGAGAGACAGAGAGAAAGGTCTTCCTTTGCCATTGGTTCACCCTCCAATGGCCGCCAGCGGCTGTTGTGCTGCGGCCGGCACACCGCGCTGATCTGAAGCCAGGAGCCAGGAGCCAGGAGCTTATCCTGGTCTCCCATGGGATGCAGGGCCCAAGTACTTGGACCATCCTCCACTGCACTCCCGGGCCACAGCAGAGAGCTGGCCTGGAAGAGGGGCAACTGGGACAGAATCCGGCACCCCGACCGGGACTAGAACCCGGTGTGCTGGTGCCACAGGCAGAGGATTAGCCTATTGAGCCACGGTGCAGGCCCCTTACCTTTCATTTTAACAATGCTAGGAAATGACTGATTGTAAAAACCAAAGCGTAGCGAAAAGACAGGAAAATTTGGAAGAATACGTGTTGAAGGAGAGCAATTATCCCCATCAGACTGGATGACTCTAAATTGAGGGAAAATGAGCAATGACAAATTGTGGAAAGCAAGGAGTATCAGTGAGACAGGTCCTTGAATCTTGGAATCTAGGGGCTTAGGTCTGAATTCAAAAGGATTCCAATTTATTTGGAGGATTTATACATGGAAGTTATCCCGTATTTCTGTCTTACAGTGAAAACAGGGCAGGAGAGACCTTTCTTTACCATCTTGGCATTCAAGACTTGAATGACTACTGCTTGATCCCTCATGAACACAGATGCAAATCACTAGCATTGGAGTAAAAAGTGCGGAGTCCTAAATTAAAAGAGTTTACATGATAAACAGGGAAAGGCAATGCCTGCTCATGTTTTCCTGTTTTGTCGGGAAGTTTTTTGTTAGCAGATGAAGTAGGGTTCAAATAAGATCTAAAATACATTGGAAACACAGAAAAAAGGGATACAACTGGTGCACAACTAATGCTAATAGTCTAGACATAAGATCTTAGTAGCCTATTTAAATCGCAAACCTATTTGGACATGCTGGAATTGCATTTCAGTTTTCTCTAATATGTAGTAAAATCATGAAATAGGGTTCAAAATAAATAAACACATTCTTAAAAATGGAATACATAATAATGAAAAGCACTGAATTAGACTCTTAACCTTTATGGGAAATCCTTAATAAAGTGTATTAAACAATGTTGATTTGGCTCATCAATCTACAAAATTAAATTCTGAGTTGAATGCTTCTTTAAATACGTAGCTCAGCAGAAATTGGAAGCACAAGCTTGTTCTCAACGCAGCACATCTCCTCTGTACCCCACCCCATACACACCAAATCCATATTTCTGGTTGATGCAAAAGAAAAGGAGGTACTAGCAGAGATAAACCATCCTCTCCCAACTCTAGAGAGCTCTTTTAGCTCACTCAGTCAAGGTTTTAGCGTGTGCTCCCTATTTCTCTTTCCTATTGCTGACTTTCAATCCACGAGTACAATGTCCAGCCAGTTTCTTTCTCATCTCTGTGATCTCCCCATGTTCAGTTACACTTAACCCTTATCTCACTTAGCTAAACATTCCCGGGATGACAGCGCTGACTTTCTCAACACCTGAAGTTAATATTCCTGAGCCCAGCTTCTTTCTTACTATCCAGATCGTCATCAGTGCTCTCAGAAAAATGGTCTATCCCCTTGATCTTTGCATCACACTTGATCCACAAAATCCATAGCTTGCTGAATCCAGCCAGCTGTCACTTAGCAGCCTGAATCCTCCTTACCTATGTAGTTGAATGTTACTCAAGAATATCACTGGCCTAAGCAATCCGAAGTCACTCCATCCATTGTCAACTGCCTCCCCGGGCCTGTGTGCCACCTGCCATTCCCAGTAGTTTCTGAAGAAGCTTGGACTCCAGCCCTCTGTCATGGCTTATTCACACCCTCCATCCTACTGCACACCCACCTCGTCTACTATAGTAACACACATTCTCTCGAATATCCCAGGAAAGGAGCAACAGTACACCATTTTTCATTGTTAGGTGAAATTCAGATTTAACAAAGCAGACTTTATCTTTGTTAAAACTGGCAATGCTACAAGTACTCTTTCACTTGTCGATGCCTTTCCTGTCTTTAACTGACATAATTTGAAATACGCTCACTTACTATGACCAGCATAAATGGATCACTATACTTGGTCTCACTCTTCCTTTACATTTTTATGGGAAAGAAAAAGTATGTAAATATTGTGTGATCAAAGACAATCCCTTAACATGAAATTGAGATGCTTATGCCTTGTTTCTTTGGTAGTTCATGCTTCAGTTCTGAGTTTCCATTACTAGTCAATCTCTGTGTATGCGGGCATGTCTTCTCCACTCCACAACCCTCTTCCTGCCCACCATTTCTGCCACCATAGCCTTCATACATTCCAGGTTAGGCACTGAGCACCCTACTGATCTCTCTGAGCCTCAGTAGTCGGAACACGCTAATGACGCCAAGCTTTGTATCGCCATTTCAACTAAGATTCCTGAGTTCTGATTTGTTCGTTCAACAAACAGCTCCATGAAATGCTTTGCAAGTAGTGCAATATTCTAATGATCTAATTCAAACTTTCTCTCTCTCCAAGGGGTATTTGTTAGGCAGAGCTGCACCCCCATGAGGGTGGGATCACTCATCCCTCCTTCTTCTGTCCACAGTCCCTGGCTCCTTTTCTAATACAGACTCCCATATGGGGAGTGAAGCAGGAGGCTTTGCACAGACCTCTCTGCTCCTTCCCCAGATGTCCTTGATTATTTCTTATCTTTCAGTTTCCAGATCAAATATTAAGTCATTAGTAAGCATTCCCAGGACATTTCACATAGAAAGTTATGTTCTCTCCTTTCTCCCACCATATCCTGTTCCTATTCTTATTATACTTTCTCTTTCCATTTGTTTTCTTTGCTTATCTGTCTCCTCCGCTAAGCTATGCTTTTATTCACTGTGCTTAGCAAAGGTGGCACGTAACAGCCTTTCTTGCTGACTAAATTGCAGAAAGGGGCAGGCTTCTTGCCTAGCCATAGGGTTGCTTGTTGTGATCCCCTGTCGCATCTTGAAGCACCTTGGTTCAATGCTGGCCTCCAGTCCCTGACTCCAGGCTCCCGTTAATGCAGCTCCTAGGAGGTATAAGTGAGGACTCAAATAGTCGGGTTCCTGCTACATCTATGGGAGGCCTGTGCTGAATTTCTGACTTAACTTTTACTTTGTCCCATCCCCTGATGTTGTGGGCATTTGGAGAGTGAACCAGCAGATAGGAGCTCTCATCATCTGTCTCTTTTGCTCTGTGTCTAAAATCAAGAAAACCAAAGGATATAAATGAATCATTATATAAATTATTTGTAAGGACATAATTTTAAATATTGTTTGATGTTCTCAAATGAGCAAAAATGCATTGTGGATTATAAAAAAATATAAAAATTGTTTAAATAATATGTGTATATCATCGTGATATATAATATCTACAGCCACAACTTGTACTAAATGAAAGATTATAATATTCATTTAAGTTCCTAAATAAAGGAACTCAATAAACTAAGACAAATTGTTATAGATATAATGAGTAAAAATTGCATCTATTAAGGTGATAATTCTGATCTTATAATTAAACTTGTTTGGAGTGCATTTCATTTCATGTGAAGATAAATTGTCTAGGAGCCATTGTTTTACTTCTGAGATACATTTAGAGGTGATTTTGCATATCCCTGAATAAATTTATTGTCCTGTGATTACATCGGTTAATATAACTAACATAATTATTTACAGCTTACTAATCAACACTGAACAATTAGGAAGATTTAGTAGCCCATTTCTCATTTCCTTATCTTGAGCATGAGAACAAGAATTCTTGTTTTTCTTTTATAGAATAATACTTCTTGAAAAAATCTTAAAGAATATTTTTAATTCCCATCTCTAGACTTCATCAAACTCTAGGATAATGAATGGTGAAATGCAGACATTTCATTTTTCTCCTATGAATAAAAGAAAAAATGAATTTTAACATAAAAATCTTGTTTTTATTATAATTCTGCCCTTTCAATTCTTTGGGTGTCTTTCCCTTTGTTCTTTGGAAAATTCTCTCCTGATCCATCAATACCACATGAACTGGGACACTTTGCTTCCCCATGGGAGTCGGACATTGTGGTAAACAATACTAACATTGAGTGACATCAGGAGTTAAACTGCATTCCATTGGTTGATCTGATATGTGAGGGATTGCACTAAGCAGTGTGCAATACTTATTATAAAGGAAACGACACTAATGGTATATTTTCCAATCTCAAAGGAAAGGAGGAGTTGGATTTTTAGCAACTATTTATTGCTCTGAAATCTTCTAATGGTACCCTGAAAAAGCACTCTGATCTCAAGCAACAGGATCATTTTGATTACATTAGAGATGGGAGCTATTCCTGATTCAAGTCATCGAGTTGTTTGTTCTGCTTTACAGAACAAAGAAGTAGTCCTCATGTGTATCAATTGCATCAAGTAACAGAAGACTGTCACAAAAATGCTTTGGTTTTTGCTGCTTTCAACTGAATATTGCCCTTAAATTACTTTGTGACTCTTGTCTGACCTTGTGCAATTGCTTAGGCTCCTTGTTAGCCTTGAAATGAAATCAGTACTCTGCTAGAAAAGTCTGATTTCTTCCAAGATAGATGAAAACTGTATTTTATACTTTATTTTACATATATTGCTTCATATTACTGTATGAAGCAGACTTCTATGATACTAATTTTATTACTGTAAATCCTTTATCCATATCATGTATATCAACCTTAAACTTCACAATGTACAAACATAAAGACACTTATGACAAAGCTCTGACCTAATGAATCCTGCAACATCAGAGCAAGAATGGGCTCTCAATCTGAGATGAAGGTATGTGAAATAAACACCAAGCAGCACAGGGTACATTGGACTACAAGACTCCAACTTGTCATAAATTGACTGAATGTTTCATCAGTGTATACTTTTAAACAGTTGAATGTACAAGAATGAATGCCCTATAACAAGCCCCTGAGTCTTAACTCAATGTTTTTGATAAATAACTCTGCTGTCATCTAACTCAATTTTGTGTCGTATTTCATAACACCATGACAGAGAATAGATCACCCCTCCATATCTAATTTGGGAGCACCTCAAAAAATGTGTAGTATTTGTTGCATAGCAAGTACTTCATGGAAATGAGGACAGACTCCAGTCACAGTGTGGTCTACTTATTTTTGGGAAAATAGAAATTGAGTCATTTTACCATTCTTTTTTTTCTGTAGAGAATCCATTTATTATCTTTTCTAGTGTTCTCTGTTTGTGATTAACTTTGCTTCATTCAAAAAGCCACTTAAGCTCACTCCTTATTTTTATTTTCTCCTCAAATGTTTCAAAAGACAATGACATGGTTTGTTATTATACACAAAACAGAAATGTTTTTTAAAGATAATTCATTTTGAATCAAAACAATTGCTTTATGTCAGCATTTTTAAAAAAATACAGTCTCAAAAGCTTCCTAACTTAGTAAAGAAAAATCTTCAGGCTTTGGGGAAAATATAATGTTTCAGTTAAGCAATACCCAGCATAGGAGATGGAGTGATTTACGGTCTAATGAGGGAAGTTTCCGGGTGCATTGAACACAGGACTCCAACTTGTAAAAGAAATGTGAGCAGCATTTGGTGTGAAAAGCTGCTCAGTTTATACAGAAAAGGAATGATTGTTAAATGACAGTTTTCTGTAATATCACTCCATTGATCGATGAAGAGAGAAGCTCAATTCTTAATAAAACTGTGTGAAAAATTTTATAAACAAAAACTTCCCTAAGAAACAGAAGGTTTAATGAAAAATACATGCAGAACATAATTTATCTGTGGTGCATCTAGAATTCAACTTTCTGTTGACTTATGTTGCCAAAGATTAATCAATCAGAGGACAATAATGGGAAAGAATAGGTTTGCCAGAGTTCTGCATTTGAATAACTAGAAAGCAGGAATATCTATCTACATAAATATTTGCAATGTTTCCAAATATGTCCATGCAAATGCACCAATATAGGCCTGAAATTTTCCAATTCATTGTTCCCTTTCCCTTCTCTACTATCCTATTGTTTTGATGAATTCTATAACGTTTGTTGAATTTTCTTAACTTCACATATTCTCTTCTGCTTTCTCTGTAGGTATTTACTGATGATGATGAGGGATATTCCAACTAACAGACTACATTGATTGGACAAGTATTATATATAAAACTCTTGGTGCTGGTGCTGCGGCTCACTAGGCTAATCCTCCGTCTAGCGGCGCCGGCACACCGGGTTCTAGTCCCGGTCGGGGTGCCGGATTCTGTCCCAGTTGCCCCTCTTCCAGGACAGCTCTCTGCTGTGGCCCGGGAGTGCAGTGGAGGATGGCCCATGTGCTTGGGCCCTGCACCCCATGGGAGACCAGGAGAAGCACCTGGCTCCTGCCTTCGGATCAGTGCGGTGTGCCGGCTGCAGCGGCCATTGGAGGGTGAACCAATGGCAAAGGAAGACCTTTCTCTCTGTCTCTGTCTCTCTCTCTCTCACTGTCCACTCTGTCTGTCCAAAAATAAAAAAAAAAATAAAAAAATAAAAAAATAATAAAATGAGAAACTCTTGGTGGCTAATAATCACATTGCTTTTAAACATCATGGACCTTGTCAACTTTCTCTACTCTGTTACACTTGGGAATTCTGTATGTTAACTAATGTCGTCCTGCAACTCATCCATTAAGATGTCCCTCATTTTACTTTATTTTATTTTATTTTTGATGTCCTTCATTTTAAGGTGGGCTGTTATGTGTATACCAACTGCCCACTCAGGAAAAATAAAATTGTGTTGATGTAAATATGTATGTCAAAAATTTAAGTAAAACTAGTTAGAAAACATACATTTTACTGTAAATTCTGTATATTCAGATGATTAAAAGAACACTTTATATGTCATTTTGCTCAACTCTTACATCTTGTATCCATAGCCACCTAATAATTGTAAATGAGCTATAGTTTGACTATATTTGTTACCATTTACAAAATAATGATATGATATACTTTTTGTTTTGTTTTGTTTTTTGCCAGGCAGAGTTAGACAGTGAGGGAGAGAGACAGAGAGAGAGTTATAGACAGTGAGAGAGAGACAGACAGAAAGGTCTTCCTTCCGTTGGTTCACTTCCCTTATGGCTGTTATGGCCAGCGCTTCGCCGAACCGAAGCCAGGATCAGGCGCTTCCTCCCCGTTTCCCATATGGGTGCAGGGACCCACACACTTGGGCCATCCTCCGCTGCCCTCCCAGGCCATAGCATAGACTGGAAGAGGAGTAACCAGGACAGAACCCGGCACCCCAACCAGGACTAGAACCCAGGGTGCTGGTGCCACAGGTGGAGGATTAGCCAAGAGTGCCATGGCACCAGCCGATATGATATACCTTTATATTTAATCTGCTTTATTGAGTTTTTCACATTTATTTCCTAAGAGTAAGAATCCCCTCAATCAAAATCAAGTCCCAATTGTGGCATTTGGCAATTTCTTTTATTATAAATACCCCCAATGTTGCCAAATTGATGCTGCCAGAGTGAAGTCAATGAGCACAGAGCTGGGAGAGCTACACCTCCTTTCTACTTCAGAAATAATACACACAAACTATAACAGCACCGAAAACATGAAAACAGCAAGAAGGTCATGGATTTTGAATACTTATAATTATTTTGGCATGATTAATATAATTTTAACTTTAATTATATAGTTTAATATTGAGTAATATATTTATTTAACAATTACTTGAAAAAAACCTGTCAGCTTAGCTATGGTCTCTGACAAATCCATAGGAGCTGGCTCCAATATAGCATGGTCTTGTGATTCCCTGTAATGTACTTTCCCTGGGGAGCCTTGCAAATTTTCCAGTCTCAAAACTGTACATTTTCCATGTATTTGTATTATTCACTCAAAACTCCAGCACCATTGTCATTTCCAAGTTCTCACCTCCACATCTGTTAACCTAGATCAAGACATAGTTTGAAAGTCACAGTTTTTCTTTTTTTTTATATATAAAACATTTACTTTTCTATACTTAGGAAAAGACAGTAGAAAGACTCCAAGATTAATAGTGACTATTTATGGTTGTGGAGTTACAGGAAATTCTTAAGTCTCTCTTTTATAGTCTTACAGCTTCTTAATAGATTACAAAGTGAATACATTATTTAACTAATCAGAAACAAATATCATACATGAATATTTTAATAGCTAAAATGTTTGTCCCCCTCATGATTTCTGAACTTATTTTCTCCTTGTTATACATGTTTATCAGAATTATTTTAAAAATATCAGATTATTGAAATTCAAGGATGGGAATGACAGGATAGACTTGTTTAACTACTGGAGTGTCATAAAGTAGAGCATTACTCTCTTTTTTTAATGAATATAAATTTCCAAAGTACAGCTTATAGATTACAATGGCTTTTTCCCCCCCATAACTTCCCTCCCACCCGCAACCCTCCCCTCTCCCGCTAACTCCCCCTTCCATTCACATCAAGATTCATTTTCAATTATCTTTATATACAGAAGATCAATTTAGTATATATTAAGTAAAGCTTTCAACAGTTTGCACCCACACAGAAACACAAAGTGAAAAGTACTGTTTGAGTACTAGTTATAGCATTAATTCACATTGTACAACTCATTAAGCACAGAGATCCTACAGGAGGAGTATGTGCACAGTGACTCCTGTTGTTGACTTAACAAATTGACACTCTTATTTATGGCATCAGTAATCACCCTAGGCTCTTGTCATGAGTTGCCAAGGCTATGGAGGCCTTTTGAGTTCATCGACTTCGATCATATTTAGACAAGGTCATAGTCAAAGTGGAAGTTCTCTTCTCCCGTCAGAGAAAGGTACCTCCTGAAATTGATCATTTGGACTAGTGAGATGGCCTTGGTACATGCTACCTTGATGGGATTGTATTGGAATTCCCTGGCCTGTTTCTAACTCCATCATTTGGGGCAGTTCCGATTGAGCATGTCCCAAATTGTACATCTCCTCCCTCTCTTATTCCCACTCTTATATTCCACAGGGATCACTTTTCAGTTAAAATTTAAACACCTAAGAATAATTGTTTGTTAATTACAGAGTTCAACCAATAGTACTAGAATAAAAAAAATTACTAAAATGGATAAAGTATTACATTGTACAACAACAGTCAGCACAAGAGCTGATCAAGGGATCACACAAACAAGACTAGTGTCTGCTAATACTAACTGATAGAATCAAAAAGGGAGAGAATGATCCAACATGGGAAGCGAGATACACAGCAGACTCATAGAATGACAGATGTCCTAAATAGCACTCTGGCCTCAGAATCAGCCCTTAAAGCATTCAGATATGGCTCAAGAGCCCATGAGAATATTCTAGGCATGGAAAGTCAAGACACTCTGGAAAAAAAAGAAGACCTAAATGAAAGATCTCTGTGAGTGAGATCCCAGTGGAACGAATGGGGCTATCAAAGAAGGAGGTACCTTTCTCTGAAGGGAGGAGAGAACCTCCACTTTGACTATGACCCTGTCGGAATAAGATTGAAGTCAGCAAACCCTAAAGGCTTCCATAGCCTTGGCAACTCATGACTAGAGCCTAGGGAGATTACTGAGGCCATAAACAAGAGTGTCAAATTGTTAAATCAACTTCAGGAGTCACTGTGTACTTACGTCTCATGTGGGATCTGTCCTTAATGTGTTGTCCAATGTGAAGTAATGCTATAACTAGCACTGAAACAGTATTTTACACTTTGTGTTTCTGTGTGGGTGCAAACTGATGAAATCTTTACTTAGTATATACTGAATCAATCTTCTGTATATAGATAATTAAAAATGAAAAAAAATCTTGGTGTTAAATTGGAAATTGCCTAGAAAATTAATCAATTTTAAAAAAAAATATATCATGTAGGATCTCTGTCCTTAATGTGCTATACATTGTGAATTAATACTATAACTAGTACTCCAACAGTATTTTTCACTTTGTGTTGCTATGTGAGGGCAAACTGTTGAAATCTTTACTTAATATATAGTAAACTGACCTTCTGTATATAAAGAGAATTGAAAATGAATCTTGATGTGAAGCAAGGGGAGAGGGAGTGGGAAAGGGGAGGGTTGCGGGTGGGGGGGAAGTTATGGGGGGGAAGCCATTGTAATCTATAAGCTGTATTTTGGAAATTTATATTCTTTAAATAAAAGCGTTATTAAAAAAAAAAAAAAAAGAGAAAGGTACCTCCTTCTTTGATGACCTGTTCTTTCCACTGGGATCTCACTCACAAAGACCTTTCATTTAGCTCATTTCATTTTTTTTTTCTTTTTGCCAGAATGCCTTGGCTTTCCATGCCTGAAATACTCTCATGGGCTTTTCAGCCAGATCCAAATGCCTTAAGGGCTGATTCTGAGGCCAGAGTGCTATTTAGGACATCTGCCATTCTATGAGTCTGCTGTGTCTCGTGCTTCCCATGTTGAATGATTCTCTCCTTTTTTTATTCTATCAGTTAGTATTAGCAGACACTAGTCTTGTTTATGTGATCCCTTTGACTCTTAGTCCTATCATTATGATCAGTTGTGAAAAGAAATTGATCACTTGGACTAGTGAGATGGCATTGGTACACAGCACCTTGATGGGATTGAATTGGAATCCCCTGGCATGTTTCTAACTCCACCATTTGGGGAAAGTCCGATTGAGCATGTCCCAAATTGTACATCTCTTCCTTCTCTTATTCCCACTCTTATATTTAACAGCGATCACTTTTCAGGTAAGTTTCTTTTTTTTTTCCACTTTGACTATGACCCTGTCGGAATAAGATCGAAGTCGGTGAACCCTAAAGGCTTCCATAGCCTCGGCAACTCATGACTAGAGCCTAGGGAGATTACTGAGGCCATAAACAAGAGTGTCAAATTGCTAAGTCAACAACAGGAGTCACTGTGTACTTACGTCTCATGAGGGATCTGTCCTTAATGTGTTATCCAATGTGAAGTAATGCTATTACTAGTACTGAAACAGTATTTTTACACTTTGTGTTTCTGTGTGGGTGCAAACTGATGAAATCTTTACATAGCATATACTGAATCGATCTTCTGTATATAAAGATGATTGCAAATGATTAAAAAATCTTGCTGTTAAATTGGAAATTGCATAGATAATTAATCCAATTTTTAAAAAAAAATCATGTAGGATCTCTGTCCTTAATGTGCTGTATATTGTGAATTAATACTATAAATAGTACTCCAACAGTATTTTCAATTTGTGTCTCTATGTGAGGGCAAACTGCTGAAATCTTTACGTAATATGTACTAAACTGATCTTCTGTGTATAAAAAGAATTGAAAATGAATCTTGATGTAAATGAAGGGGAGAGGGAGCGGGAGAGGGGAGGGTGGCGGGTGGGAGGGAAGTTATGGGGGGGGGGAAGCCATTGTAATCCATAAGCTGTACTTTGGAAATTTATATTCTTTAAATAAAAGCTTTATAAAAAAAAAAGAAAGTCACATTTTTTCATCAAGTATGCCTCTAAAAGGCAACACTCTCACAGCAGTTCCAATTTCCTACCCAGACTGACTATGTAAAACAAAAGGTATCTACTGTTTTCCCAAATCGGAATTCAATTTTAATTTCATGTCTTTCATTGAACCATGTTACTTTGGGTAAGACATCTGTATTGTGAAGCCTCCATTTCTTCATGTGTAAAATGGAGATAATAATAGCAAGTGTGTTGGATTTTGGCTATACTTGGAGTAGAAACAAAAACATGCTCATAGAAAAAGCTCTGTAAAATTGTCTTCACCTCTCATTCTCTGCTCAGGTGGAACAAGGTTCTCTTAAGACAGAATGAGCAGGTCCAGAGGCCTCAAAGGAAACTTTACAGCCTTGGGAAGCCAGGTGGCTTTCAGCCACCTTACCCAAAGAATGAGTGACTATATTTATGCAATATGCTCTAAGTTGGTGTCATCTCTCGCTGGCCACACATTGCAGATTTGGGTATATCTCTCAAGTATCTTTAGATGGGGGATTCTGGTACCTTGCCCAGAAGGCATGAGGCTCTGTGCCTTTTCTGGGTGGACAATTCCCCAACCACTGAGTGTGTGATGGCTCAGTGCAGCAAGCCCTCTAAGTTCTATAACACTGAGGGTCTCTGCTCATCTTCCCCTACTGTGGTTTCCCCCAAGTCTCTTTGGCACCAACCATTAGACAATCTTTGCAAATATGGTGTTTTGGCCCCGATCACACTGAGTTGTGTCACTCCTGAGGAGAGAATGACAACACACACAGCATTGGAGCAGAGGACAGAAAGACTGGCTATGGAACTGATTTTGACAGTGGCTAGGTCTGTGAATTTGAAGAAATCAAGAAATTGCTCAAAGCCACAGTTTCTACAACTGAAGATGAGATGCAGCAAATTTTCTAGGATCTTTCCTGTTCCAGTATTCAATGATTCCGTGATCATCGTTTCACTGCTGCTCTCAGAGACTGCGCTAAACTGTACAAGTCTCTTTCACTATGCCGGTTAACCAATCTTTAATTGATGGGAATGACCTTAGCTGCTAGGTTTCATGCTGCCCATGAGAACATGGGCTAAGAAGCAGGCAGGGAGAAATATCTCTATAGAATCTAATCTTAAAATATGAATTTATGTTTTACCTAAAATGCAGACTTTTATTTTTCTGAAGCAGTAAAAAGCAATATCCTGAAACATAAAAATAAATGGGCAAGGACTGTGAAGATTCATCAGATAGTCTCACTCAAGAAGTTGTGAACATGATTTATACAACATTTATGGAAAGTTAGGTTGGCATATGTTTGATAGCAGCATCATTTTAAGGAGTATTAGTTAAAATTATAATGGTAACAATTATAAAATAAATTGATTTAAAAACAAATGCTTAATTTTCTCCTGAATCTAAGAGAAACTCAGCTAAAGTAAGCTAGTGAAATACGCACATGTGGTCATTAATATCCATCTTTATACACAATTCATTAGGTATGGCTTCCATCTATCTTTTGTATTTTGCATATCTTGTCTATTTATTAGAATTGATAATCTAAACTCCACTTAGTCTTCAATGATCTGGGACCATGGATTAACTACAATGCTCCAATGCCTTTAGAGTCCCTGATGTTTTTGAGGACTTGCTTGTCACTGCCATCTCTGTATGAGTAGTCAGCATTCATATTGTTACATAGTTGTATTTCCAGCAAGATTGTTAATTCACAAATGATATTTTGCAGACTCAATATAGCAGGTTTTTTCTATCTATAATACACATATAAATAATCCAAGATTAACAGATTTATTATAAAATATAGAATTTGTATTTAATTTTTTATTTGAGTCAAGCAACTATCCTTTATAACATATGTGTACATGCCGCGTGTGATCTTTAGGATATACACTAAAATTTTATTTCTTTCTAGCTGAAATTATGACTTAATAGAGAATTCTAGTTTACTTGATAATCCCAATCTATAACATCTTGAAATGCACCTAATAAATACTGGTTATTCAGTAAATACTCAGTTATACAAAATGCCAACATATAATCTTAATCTCTTAAAAATATAACAATATTTAATATATTCATTTTTATGGATTGACAGTGGAAATTCTTCTATTTATTTAACACTACAGGCATTTGAAGACACTTAAGATTTGATAATGTATAAATCGCTTAGTTTTGGTATTAACCATGGATACTAAAAATGCTCTAGGAAAGTCAGGACTCAAGGCTTTAAGAATACATTTTTCTTTATGCTTAGTTCGGAGCTCACAGTTCGGGCCTATCTGAACTTGCTGAAGAAAACGTGGGTTTTATTTCACACATTTACTCACAGAGCATCCCTCTCTCTGAAGCACAGCTGTGGGCAGAGTCACATCAGGCTTACATAAAAGAGAACAAGAACGTCTAGCCTGACCTGAAGGAGGGCTCTGAGGAACACACTGTTATTTCCTAACTTTCCCACTCTATCACTTGGATGCACGAATCCTGAGGTGCCATGTAGACATTCCTTGAGTAGGCTGAAGTTGTAGGAAAGAAAATAGTAGAGGCTTTGTTTTTAAATTCTACAGTTCTAATATTTACTTTATTCTGTGTTGTGATTTGAAGAACATTTCTTGGTCTAATTTAACAAAATGAAAAAAAAAGACTCAATATAGCAGATTCCTGTATCCATAATATGAATAAATTTACTAAAGAAAATTGATGAGAGGAGTTTTGTAAATTTTAATATATGTCTACATATGGATTTTATCTATTCAGTTTCGCATATATTATGTTGTTGGTTATTTGTATCCAACTGAGGTTAACACAAAGGTTATTAAGAAGAGGATGGTTATATTCCCATGAGATAGTCAAAACGATGAAGGAAGGAGCTGCGAGGGCTTTCCCTCCATAGAAGCAACGAGAAAGAAAAAAAGACAGGCAAACCTGCGTGGACTGATTTTCAGAACTAAAAAATGTCCAAAAGCTTTCAGCAAACAGGGAGCATTCGTTCAAGACATGTAGATGAGTCTCAGCAAAAACAGAGGGTGTTGTGTCATTGGTTATAGGTAACTCTCGTGTAGCAATCCCCATTTTAGTGATAGCTTTGAAAACAACAACCAAGGTTTCATTGCAGATGCTAAAGGAAGCAGAAATAACCATATTTGCACAAAAGTGTGATTATGTGCTTGTACCTGATGGTGGTAAACCGGAAGACTAGTCCAAAAGTTTTTCCTGTATCTTACCTAAGGCAGAGCTTACCCAGTGCTGAAGCTATTGCCTCTGGGAAGTGTCTCAACGCATGCACAGAGAAATGATTGAGTCACTGTTGGGGCAATATTTTAGGGTAAAGCAAATACCAGTTTCAACTAAAACCTTGTGGTGGGGAAAGCTTGGGAATGGCATGATTTGGGGTACAAGGAATTTGGAAAACTCCAATAGATACCTAGGAATAAAAAAGGCCACATACATGCACAAGAGCACACATGCTCTGGAAAGATGGAAAATATTTTAAATCCTCATTTCTGGTTAACAAGAAACTGTGTGATCAAGCAATGGGGACTAAGGCAGGGTTGTAAATTATTCACTGGCTGAGTGTTACACATATGCTCTGATAACATACAGAGTTCCACCATAAGATGTCTTGTTCAGTCTTAGACATTGAAAGCAAATGTCTGACAACACATGAAACAGAACACAGATATTGCAAAATTATTACAGAAAATGACTAAACACACAGGAATCTGCAGCAAGTAGTAATGGTAAACTCTACAGAGGGTGGAGAATGTGATTTTCAAGGTTGTCACATGGAGATATGGGAAAGGTCCAATTTCCAACAAAAATAGGTAACTTGTGAAGAAATAAGAAAGCGAAGCCCATTCATGGAGAAAAGCAGAGGAAGTGAACTGTTTCTGAGGCAAAGTACAAAAATGATGTCAATCAGCTACTACTTTCAGGATATTCCAAGAACTAAATAAAATCGTGTCTAAAGAGTTCAAAGGAAGCATGAGAATGTTGCCTCACCAAATAGAGAATAACAATAAGGAGAGAAAAAAATGTGAAACACCATGAAAGAAAATTTCTACAGTGAAAACTCTTATAACTGAAATGAAAACTTCACTGAGCATGTGTAGGAGCAGATTTGAATAGCCAGACCAAAAAGAAAAACTCAGTTTCCAGGAACATAAATCAGTTGAAATTATCCAATGCTAGGAAAAGAAGGAACAATACATAAAGCAAAAAGTGCTAAAGAGATTTGAACACCACTGTAAACTGTCTTGACCTCTCTGAAACTAAAGAACACTCCACTTTGTAAGAGAGTACACAACACATTCTCTTTAATACTCATGAAATATGGATAGGCCATACAGTAAGGCAGATTCAGAAATGGAGCACAAAAGATATAAATCACATGAAGTGGGATGGAATTGGAAATCAGTAATAAAGGAATCAATGCAGAAGAGCCATTTTAAAAATCAACACTTTTATAATAAATAATGCAGAACAAACCAGTATTAAAGAGTGAATCCCTAGACATAATAAAAGGAATCTGATCATTTCATGATTAACATCAGGCTTAATGTTTTATCACTGAAAGTTTTTCCCCTCAGATTAGGAAAAATACAAGGGTGCATTTCCTTAACACTTCTAATCAATGTTTTATTCTAAGTTTCAAATTGGGCAATTAGTCAAGAGAAAGAAATAAAACACACCCACATTAGAAAGAAAACAGTGAAAACATCACAATTTGAAGATAATCTGATATTGAATACAAAAACTCATATAGTTTCTAACATTATCATTCAAAATGATAAAACCACTAGAAATAAATGTATCAATGAAAATACAAAACATTTATATCAAAAATGCACAACTTTGTTGAAAAACATCAGACCTAATTATGTCCTATGTTCATAATTGAAAAATTGTGATGATAACTTCCAAAATGTTCTACAAATTCATTATGTATCATATGAAATTTAAATTGCATTTCTGGCATAAATTGACAAACTAATCCCAAAATTCATATAGAAATAAAAGTGATAATGATTTACTAAAACGTATTTTGAAAAAAAGAAGAAGAAAACTGTATTTTATTCTGGACTCCACAACTTACTAATAAACCTAAATATTCAAATCTGTGTTCCTGGCATAAGAGTAGATATAGAAAACAACATGTTAGAATTGGAATTAAAAAAAAAGAACTCTCTTTTTTATAGTCAAGTGTTTCTCAATAAGGCTTTCAAAACTAAGCTGTATTTTGGAAATTTATATTCTTTAAATAAAAGCGTTATTAAAAAACTATTCAATGAGTTAATGACAATATTTACATAAAGTTATTCTGGGACAACTGTACATCTACATGCAAAGAAAGAATTTGCAGTTCTATCATACTATGTACAAAAAATAACTTAAAATTGGCCATAGACCTAGAGTAAGAGATAAAACAATGAGTTTGTGCAAGGAAACATAAGTGTACATCTTTTTGACTCTGGACAAGTTTGTGTGTGTGTGTAAGATACCAAAACTACAATTAACAACAACAACATCAACATCAACAATAGATAAATTGAATTTCATTCAATTAAAATTTTACTCTCAAGGGCACTACTGAAATGTGAGATGTGACTTCTATGCAGAGTATAGAAACTATATCCTCACTCTTGGACACCTTCATACTTCTATGCCACCTGCCCTCCCCACCAATGTCCCAAATGCCTGAGGGCAGTAACAGCCCCATGCAAGGAGCTCCACTTGGCAGTGAGATTGTCCTCATTTCATACAAAATCAATGATGGCGTTGCTGATCCTTTAATAACACTGTTAGAAACTTGAGATAAGGTCTTTTAAGATAATTAAAAATGAAAAATGATAAAACTGAATGGCCAAAATCCAGGGGCAATCCAAACCACTTGGTGTGTGGACCTATCCAATGAGGGGACTTTGAAGAAACTCATGTCTCAGGCTACAGTAGGTATTCCTGGGAACTACTGATTCCTGCTACAGCACATTTTTTAACACATTGAACAGGACAACCAACAAGACAAAGATAGAGGTACACCCATGGCACTTTTGATCTTGGCTGTGGGCCACATGAGGGCAATATTCTTACCTAAGGCAACTTTCCCTAGGAGGAAGACTCTAGGAAAACCACTAATGACTTCGTAACTGCTCTTGAGGGAAGGGTCATATGACACTATTCCTAAGGTCTTAGATGATACAGTCTTGTCCTGACTGCACCAGATGTCTTTAAATGGCAGGGGCCTCCCCCAAAATCCTCACATTCTCTCTTTCTCTGTCATGTGGGATTACTTTGGGAGAAAGAGTGGAGAAGACCTGTGATGGGAAGCTCAACTGAAGAGCCAAAACGGGAACTCATGGGGCAATTAAGAGAAAAGAAAGGAGGAGGCATGGCCAAGATGCCGAGCACTGTGTCACTGACAATTTAACCATGGAAAAAGCAAAAACGCAGCTCTAGTGGAACAAGAGGAGGGCTCAAAGGAAAAGAATGATCTGGATTGAGTCCATCACAGTTGACCTCCAAGTCTGTGAAATTGCATGACGTTTCCAACCTTAACCTTTGTGGTACTCCACAGCATTGCAATCACTGAGGATGTGATAGCTTCAGTGGGAGACTTGTGTGCTTTTATTGTTCTTGCTAACATCTTCCTCAAAGAAGCTTTGCAGGATGAAGACAGTGGACAAATTTTCATCACATGAACTGGCCAGCAGTAAGCTTTCACTGATCTTCCACATGGCTACCTCTGTTTCTCTGTAATACTCATATGTCGCCAGCAGGTATGAATAGGTGTGCAACATGCCCTATTACCTCTGGAAGTACTTACCATTCACACTGCTGGTGACAATCTCCATGCAAACTTAAGGAAAAAAGTTGACCAGGCAATAATGTGAGGTTCTAGACTCAAAGGCATGCATATACTGGGTTGTCAATTCTAATGAGATCCAGGGACTTGTTAAACAAGAACACTTCTTGAGAGGCACCTGGACTGGTAAAAAAGAGGTGTGCCTGAAAATAGTTATTCAGAAGTTGATACACTTGGCAGCCCTAAACAGCTTATTTGGTTATTGTAGAAAGCAAGTTCTTCGCTTGAATATTTATTTGAGCCCTCTAATCAAGATTAGCCAAAATGTGGTCAGTTTGGACAGGGTGTTTAACAAAAACAGGCACTAGAAACCAAGCAACAGGCACTGAGTTGGGCTCTGCCATTGAGCCCAGGGAGCCCTCTAGTCCTGTGAAATTATAGGTCTCCATGACTCTCATGTGATAGAGGTCCATCCAAAAAAAGAGACTGCTCAGACTTTGAATACATAAATTACCTCAGACAGACACCATATCTTCTCCTCCCAAGAGTAGCTCTTACTCTGCTTCTTGACCATCTATTAACTTAAGATGTATGTTGAATGCCTTAACTTGGATACTTAGTCATCCCACCAGTGGTATAGAATTTAGCTCAGCAAACTCCATTGTTAAGTGACTTTTCATTTAACATTGAGCTTGGCCTTAACCCAAGGTGTCTTGACTGAAGCTCAGGAGATATTCAAGCACATACACAACAAATACCTGTAATTTCCTACTGATTTGACCTTAGAACAAGTCATAGATCTCATCTCTGATGCAAAAACGCATCAAATAAATCACAGGAAATTTTTCTAGATGAAACGGAAGCCCAGGATGAAGCACAGTGGTGTGATTCTTAAGAGTGCAGGCCATGCCACCTGGTGAACATTAACCAGGGCATAGAACTTCTACTACTATGGCAAACTGATAATGGTGAACCACTGTTCCCCACCATGGATTCCAATGCCAACTCATTGTGGTGAACACATATGCCCCAAATAGGACTTCCATTGTTAGTGTACCACGTGGAAACTATATTATAGTTTATTTTGACACTTTTGCTGTATCTTCAAATATCTCATGGTTTTTCAATCAGTTCAAGCTGCAGCTCAAGCTATACAGCAATGCTCATGCTCCCATGACATAAGATGCTATTTATCCTCCAGGCTAATAGAGTGATAGACCAATAAAATCTGCACTTAAAGTTGTTGCTTCCTTAGAAGAGGAAAATTGTGAGATCAGTACAATTTCTTAAATTCTGAGACATATGTGAACATCAAGACAATATTGTGTTCCCCAATGGAATATCTGAATTAGAAAGCTAGATAGAGTAACTTTAGTGGTAGAGAAAAGAGTATAAACTTACTAGAAGAATATGACCTTAATCCTCTATGAATTTCTGATGTCCTCAAAGAAAGTATCATTATTGCTCATAGTTCCATATAAAGTGGGATGGAGTTCAGAAGAAGAGAGAGCTGCAGGAATGTCTAGGGAACTAGCAGACTAAGCAAGTGAATATCTGAGCTGGAACAGCTTTAGGAATAATGGGATATCTGAAACTAAATCAGAGTTTCCTCTCTCTGGACATCCTCAGAAGCGAAAATATCTGAATATGAAAGCTCAAGTGTGTTCTAAGCCAACTAAGTGCTGAATGGGATTCAAGGACTTGGAGATGAGTAGGGTGGTTTAGAAATACCCACCTCCCATAAAGATATTTCTTGTGGACCTCTGTGGAGGATGTTCATTAGTGGAAAATTCTTCCTTCTCTTGCACTGTACCACCTCTTAAAGACAGTGGCTACTAGTGCCTCACTGTGGCCTGGATGTGGCAATTCAGAGCCCAGAGCTTGACTTGGAGTCCAGACACAAGCTCTTATATTTCAAACCCTCAGAATCTTATTACTGCTGTGCATTTTATTTTTAGAAGAGCTGTTAATCAAGAAACCACTGAAAAATGATTTTAATATATTTATAAAACTGCTTAAACTCAGGCAATGATATCACAAAATTACATTTCTCAGCTATAGACAACTATTTAAAGCTAATTCTTTATAGCTTATTTCTATGAAAGGAAGAGGAGAATCTCCTTATAAACATAAAAATGCTGTGTCATTTTCTGCTATATTCCAATTTATAATTTTATGGGACCAAAAGATTGTCATTGTAAATTTCCTTGATCATGCTAATTTTTTAATATGAAAAATTATCACTTATGTTTTAGTTGATGTTAACATGCTGGCAACTCTCTATTAAACCATGTTTTTTGTCATAGTGACCATCATAGAGGAAAAAAATAGTTATGATGTACACCTAGTACTCAAAAATAGAATGGCAAAATTCCCTAAATTACTTTAAAAGGGAAATAGAAACCCTATATTAGTGAAACAAAAATAAGAAAAGTGAAAATTACAGTAGAAATGTATTGCTCTACTTCTCCTTAAAATTACTTCATTTTATGTAAATATTCATATCCCTCTTATTCTTGAGTACTTAAATGTGTAAGCTAGCAGAGAAAGGGATGGCCCTTGAATATAGATATGGTAACCATTTTTCTACCAGGTTTATTATCACAAGTAGAATTACATTTGTCTTTTGACTCAGGAAGCCAAGAATAAAATTCAATGAACTCTAAATGTGTTTTTATTTCAGGAATGCATTTCACCTTATGGTGTGTACATACATTCTAAATTAAGACAAGTTAATTAAACAGAGAAATTCCAGGAACTCAATGTTCGGCTATCATCATCCTTAATTTACTTTTAAGGAGTTTCCAAAATGTGTTTCAATGAATAGCACTGAGCTTTGCTCTACCCATTCTTAATTTTGGTCAGAAATCATTAGTAGTTATTATTTTTTTTTTCCTTTTTCTTGTTCCCATGCACTCCAGATGAATATTGTCTAAGAGGAAATGGAAATTTGGCAGAGATAAACCCATCTTCATGAGGAAAATGGTGCTCCATTTTACCGTATGGTAGAGAGCATCTTTGCTTGGTTTGGAGAGTGAAGTCGTGCAAGGGCAGAGTGACTGTTGATTAATATTGGATGACTGGGTGGGCGCCACGGCTCACTTGTCTAATCCTCAGCCTGAGGCACCAGCACCCCGGGTTCTAGTCCCAGTCGGGGCACTGGATTCTGTCTCAGTTGCCTCTCTTCCAGTCCAGCTCTCTGCTGTGGCCCAGGAAGGCAGTGGAGGATGGCCCAAGTGCTTGGGCCCTGCACCCCATGGGAGACCAGAGGAAGCACATGGCTCCTGGCTTCCTATCAGTGCAGCGCACTGGCCATAGCGGCCATTAGGGGAGTGAATCAATGGAAAGAAGACCTTTCTCTCTGTCTCTCTCTCACTGTCTAAAACTCACCTGTCAAATAATAATAATAATAATAATAATAATAATAATAAATTGGATGACTAGCGAGGAGTGTGTGGTTCTTTATAAAATCACATTGTTTCCATTATTAAAGGAACATTCAGTTATATCATTGATTATCATCTGTAAGGTAATGTCTGTGAAGAGATGATTACAATGAAGTGAGCTCTAGCATAGAAGTCTAGGAGCATTATAGAAATTTTCTTCCCCATTTCTGTCTGTGGCTAATGACCTCCCTTCTATACAAGGAAATTGACACATTTATTACTTATTATCATTAGTCATTATTATCAGTAAAAGATACTTAAAGCACAAGTGTTGTTTGATTCTGAGAATTATCCCTATATATTTTAAAATTTAAAGAAACAGTTATAAAAAGAAAAAAAGAAATAGGAATCACGCTTTATTTTTATAACTATATTAATGAAAATTAGTATTTGTGTGTGCAAATTACATATGTGTGTGCATATATGGTTGTGCACTGTGTTTTCCAAAGCTTTAGCCTACTTAGAATACTAATTGTTAATATTTATTCCCCATGCCCTGGGCAAAGTGCTCTTATGTCATTTAATAGCCAGAGGAAATTAAGAGAAATTTGCATTTTGTCATTCAATTCCAGTTTTTTAGGACTAATGCAACAATTCTTAGATATGTGAAAATCCCAGATTGCTTCTCCTCCATAGCTGATCTTGATTTTAAAATTGATTCCTCACTAAGTCCAAGTATATAATTTACCCTTTCTCAGTTCCATAGAGCATGGTATGAAGGTGAGCCTCCCCTTCAGGGTGTTGCACATTGGCTACTCTAAGGCTACATCCAACATGTGTGTGGACAGACAGTTCAATGGCTAATGAAATCTGCCGTTGGTCTAGTTGGCATCATCTGTTCAGAACAGGGTATCCTAGCACATGCAGGAAGGGAGTAGGCACAGGGTGAGGATTGTGAAGTAACTCAAGTGATGGACTCCCGGAACTCACTGCTCAAGCATGGCTACTACTACTCGTTTCATTAAGTCTAAATTAGTGAGAACATGTAATAGCAGATCTTGAGCAAGTTCAGTAAATTTCTAGACCAAATTTAGAAGTAAAAATAACAAGGTGAATTGATATTTTTCATAAGCAGGAATAATTTACTCATTTTTTTTGATATTCTACTATATAACTCAAAGTCATTACTCATTTTGCATCTTCCTGCAACTCTATATCAAACACAGACAGAATAAAGATCACAGTGGGGAAATTTTTAAAAAATATTGTTAAAGATGAATATTATATTCTATGTTAGTAGAAATTTTATGATATTATTGGGAAAAAAGCTAAAGGGCTTTAACAAAAATTGTGTCTTCCTAAATTATCCAAAAGTTAACCCTTACTGAAGAGTATAGTTTTTAAAGTGTCTTGCCTATTTCCAGATCATATAATATAGCTAGGTTGGAAAAGAAAGGAGAAAAAATAAAGAAAAAAACCACTTCTAATCATTGTGCAATTTGCTTTAATTTAACTCAGAGTCTAATTTATTGTCACAATAGATTAACAGAGGCTGCACAAACAAATGTAATGAATTCAGTATGTTTCACAGCCAAAGGGTGAACCTGCAACCAGGTATTAGATTCTGCTTCATACTTGTAGGAAAGAGATGGGGTTTTAAAGTAATATACAAAATCCAATAAAGAATTTTAAAACAAAGCAAATCTCAATTTAAACTGGCTATATAGATACTCAAGTCAATGTCACACATAGCAGTCACCCTATTTCATTTTGTTTTTTAACAAAAAATTAGAACTGTTTTATAATATAGCATTGATTTGTACCTAATCTGGAATAGCCCTTTTTATTAATATCGTACTAAACCCCAGGAAATGATGCCATAGGCCACAGATTAGTGCCAAAATGCATACGAAGTCAGTTGATTCTACTTATTAAGACCATACCAGGTCTCTGACCCTGTCGCAGTGAACAAACACGACCAGCTGGCTCACATGCGTTTTTTTTTTTTTTTTCATACAAACCCGCTCACTCATCTCTGCTAGCAACTTTTCCTTTCATCGAGGTCAGAGCAATCCAAAAATGTGTAGGAACCCAGCGGTGGCGGGCAGGATTATGTTTAGAGCGGTTAGCAGAGGTGTGTGCTGAGCAAGTGTGCCAATTATCCTGGCTGCAATTGGGTGCTAACCAAAACCGGCTTCTTGCAAGTGTGTGTGCCAGCTCTGTAAAACGGCACCTGGGAGCAGTCATGCGAAATGAGGTGCCCTCGGATGATTTTATTTTCCCAAGGAGAAAATTGGGTTGGCCGTTTGAATGGAAGCACTTGCTTTAAATAGAAAACTCATCATGGGGGACCCAAAATGAAAAGAGTTTCTTATACAGTAAAGGAAAGTGGACAGAAAGAGAACTTTTAATGCACACGTATATTGTTTTTTACTCAAGTGACATGATGGTTAGATGGAAGACATTCACATTACCCAGCTCCTGCCACCAGAGATGCACATGCAGCACTCCCTGTGCGTCTATTTTTCATTTTATTGTTGGTGTTTTTTTTAAGGCACTAAGAAAATCTGTAGCTTGAATTCAAATATCTGTCAAATGTGTCCATTGTAGTCTTCGTTTCTCTTTTCCAAAATGAAATTTGGATATGAGCCATGATCATGGTATTCATGGGATTTCAAACCAGATCAGTGGAACAATTGTTGTAAATGACCCAGAAATTATAGTCTTAAAAATAAGCTCTGGAGAACAATTTCTAAAGGAGAAATTAGATGCAGAGCATCAGGTTGTGGACAACCTGTGTGTGGATTCTTCTCACTGTAAGTGATAGGTAATGTTTTCAAAGTACAGATAAGTACTAATGCATTCCCCTGTCCTCAGTCTTGGCCCTGTGGAACTTAGACATTGACAAAGACCCCTAAAGTGACCCGGTCATACCTGGTGCAGGAGAATTGCATGGCAGCCGGGGGCATAACCTGCCTTTCTCTGCCTTCAGGACTGCCTCTCAGGAGGGGGGCATTTGATAGCTGTTTTGTCTTAGGGAATTTGCAATGGTCTGTATGTTTGTGCCCCTAACCCAAAATTCATTTATTCACACCTAATCTCTGGTATCGTATGATTAAGTAGTGGGTCTTGCGGGGGACACAGCTCCACAGCTCAGAAGTGTTATCTATGAATCAAAAAGCTGGCTCTCACCAGATACCAAATCTCCTGGTGCTTTGATCTTGAAATTGCAGCCTCCAGAACTCTGACCAATAAATGCCCAGTGCTCATAAGCCACAAGTTAATGCATTTTTCACTGTTGCAGCCTCAGTAAATGAAGACAGAAAGATCCACAGCTTTTATGCTGAAGCCCAGCTTTGTCAGGCCTCTCCCAGCCAACAGTGAGTGTGGCAGTCCCATGAGGCCATTTCTACTCCTTTCTTTCTGGGCTGAGACCCTCTTTAAGATGCACTGCAAGCTAAACTATGCCACACAATCCTATTTTCTTTGCGTTTTTCCCTTTGCAAGGTTCAGAATTTCGGAACAGTTGGGAGTCTTCCCCCCCCTCCCCCCGGACTCCTTTGTCTCTCTCTCCTTTATCTTTCACAAATATTGCCTCCCCTCAAAATAGATGGCATGCATATTTAACTCCATCAGGAATTCTGGTTTTTGGAGGGTGCAAATCCATCATTCGGACTTCTATACTCATGTTTATTTTCAGAGATTCCAAAAAGAGACATTTTCCAACTATAAACTGCATAGTAGGAGAAAAGTCATCACAAAATATAGAAAACTGAAATAATGTATGTGTTTCCTACAACTGACTTCGATGACATTAATTCTTCTACTGGGCGGCTGTTCTTTATCCATGAGTGATACACAGCATCACAGTGCAGCAGAGGCAAGCGGACCCTTCCATCTTCCAACCTCACAGCTCCTACCTTCCATCAGTTCACACAAATGTCACCCAATAACTGCCTGGGAAGGATGTTCCCTGACCCAGCTTCAGCTGCCAATGGTTTGCTTTCCAATCACTGTCAAAGAGCAGTCATTTTTCACTATACCCACGTATTTTCACCATTTCCTATAGATTTCACACAACAGTGTTTTCTAATCTTGATTACTATAACTCTCCTCTCAAAAGTCCTTAATGATGTCTTAATTTTTCTTTTGTTCCCTGAATGTTTCTCATGAGACAATATCCAATATCTCACATTGTTAATCTTTGTCTAATAATAATAATAATCTTCCCATGTAATACTGTGCCCTTGACCAATTCCTTTCTGAATTCTGGTAGCACAACACTAAATAAATGATGGTGATTTCCAGTGATTTCACACATTATCTTCGGTTTTCTCCATCCTTTAAGTATGCATACTTTTATCAGTAATTTATTTGCACCTTTGGTTTTCTCCCATTTTTGCAAGTTTCTGTGATACAATTAGGACCTTCTCTGATATAGTATCATGAGATAACTAGATAACTAGTTAGTAATTCTACCTCAAAGCTTTCAAAGGACAAACATTCACATTTATATATATATATATATATATATATATATATATTCCAGTCTCTCTTCCTCTATCCAGTGTCAAAAATGGTGAATTACTTCTTGTAACTTTTAGAAACAATGAAAACAAAATTGACTTTTGTACTTTTTCCTATCTTGTTAATTAATTAGCTACACACCATAATTTAGCCTGATTTTTCTTTGCATACATGGTTTCTTCTCCATCTCATAGTATATGCCATATTTCTAGTTATATTATAATTCTATTTATTTTTTGACATCTTCAAAGTTTATTCCAGGTGCTCATTTAACTGTTCACTTGATAGTTTCTGACATTATTTATTCAAGCAATAGTTATTGAACCCCTATTATGTGCTATGAGGACATTGTAGATATAGTCCCTTTCCTCAAAGAGCTTGTAAGCTATTGGGGGTAAATAAATACTAAATAAATATGTGAATAACCACCATGCCAGATCCTTTGAAGACAAAGGACAAGAATTAAATGCGAGAAACCAAGATTAAAAAAAAAAAAACTACTCAGGGAATTTCTCACTGAGAATATATTTAAGTTGAAACCTGAAGAATGAGTTAATGTAAATGCATACATCAGGCAGACACATCAACCAGTAAACATATATTTATACCTATATCTAACTTCCCTGCCTCCATTGGTAACTGTCAATTAGCATAGGAAAAACATCACTGTGCATAAGAAGCTAGACACCAGCGATGCACAGGCCTCTCCATCTGCTCACACATGCCCTCCTCCAACGTGACAGAAGGAGGATTTTGGTAATTAATTGGAAAGCACGGAAGGAAAAGGCGGGAGGGTATTGTCTGGCATCCTTTTCCCTCTGTGGTCCTCTCAGCTGACTCCTTCTGCCACCACCACTGCTCCGCAGGGGCCGGCATCGTTCCAGCAGCGCTCACCGGAGCCTCCTTCCTACCTGCTGCTCTGGCAGCAGCCTTACTAAGACTCCTCGCTGGCATCCTCGGATCTCAAACTCAAGCCGTTCACTTTCTCCTGTTGTCTCATTTCTCTCTTGTCTAGTATGTATCGTGTTTAGGATATTAGGAAGGACGAACCTTTTGCATGGCATCTGCAGGCAGCAATTCACCTTGTGAATTTTCAGTCCTTAGGCATAGAAACTCAGTATCATCGGAGAGCTAGATAAGGTCTGTGGATTAATGAGTTATTCCTCCTTTCTTTCACTGATAGGGCAAGTGCCCTAGAAATTTCTCATGACTTAATCCAGTTATATATCTAGAGGATGCAAATACAGTCTAAAACCCATCTCTCCTTAATTTATAAATAGCACATTCAGGTGTTCTGGGTTGTTGGGGCACTCCTGGTTAGTTAATAAACATTTAGTGACTCATATTCATCACTATTTTCTCAATGAAAGTATTACAGGCAACACTTCACTCTCTGGAATGAATCTCCCAGTCTGATGCATTTTATTCTGTCTCACACATAGAGCCCCCGTATCTTTCCCTTCTATACCACATACATGTATTTTGTTTTAGCATAAAGCCTGTGCTTATGTATATGAGGTGTTTCCATCTAAAGCATGTTTTGACATAAGACATATTGTGTTTTTATTTTTTAAAAATCTAAAATGTTACTTCTGTGCAGAAGAAATGCACAGGATGCATCAACCCAGATATATAGGCTACTTACTTACGAACACTATTTTTAACTATTTTTTTAGTTCTACAAGAAAGCTGCTGCTTGGGTTCTGATGAAAATGGAGAAGCCCGGACCCTCCTCTCTAAACTAGAAATGGAAGCAAGCACCTGTATGGGCCACGGGGAAGTGTCTCCCAGGGTACTTACAGGTTGGAGAGTAGGGGTTGGAACATTGTGCACTATATATCATGGACTAACTCAATGGCAATTGCTGTGTCAAGCCCTTCTTGGGTGTAACATCAGTGTACACCTTACTCTTTTACATGGCATTAAGTTTAGGTCTCACACTTGATAGATAGTGTGAGCATAAGAGAAATGGAAGTAAAGCATAAGAGATGTTAAATAACTGGCTACAATGCTTGGAGTTGAAATCTAAACCCAAACCACAGGTGCCTGACTTAATAGATATTATCCTTATCATGCAGTACACACTCTCCATTTTTGGGTAAGAAGTTTATCATATTCTCTATCTTTGTTGTTTGCCTCTAATCTCTATCTTTGTTAGAGGACAAACAACAAGTACTGAATTTGAGTAATTTATGTTTGAATTCCATTTTCCAATTGTTTGGGGGTAACCCAACCTTTGGTATGCATGAGGGATATTTAAGTGCTGCAAAATCAATAGGCTGAGATGTTTATCTTAATAAGGGGAATAAATAACGGTACTGAAGACAGGAGAAGGGCTTGGTTGCAGAAGAGTGGTGAAAAGCTCCCCCCCCTCCCCCCGTTTAGTACTGCCTGACACTTCTATTTACTATTTTATTAACAGCATATAATAATTGAAAGACTTTTACTGAACTCTGCAGAGCCAGTTCTCGATCACTAACATGGTAGACAATGGTAGATAGGATCATTTTACCACTCTAAGATTTGCAATGCGTATTATCAGAATTTTTAGCTTTAAAAAGAATGAACAATACACTGCAAAAATCTACCTAAAAAACTAACAGTCCTGTAATTATGGGAAAGGAAAATATTTTTGTTGGCTAAGAGTTATCATGGACACCACTGATTAGCCCATTAATGAATAGGAGCTAAATAAGTTTAATGTAAAAACCCAATTAGAAACATTATTTTTAGATTAAGATTGACAACTTTCCCTATAGCTATTTGGTAAGCATATACTACCATGTTGTGTGAATGGAATTATGACGCAATATTGCATAGTTTTACTTAAAAACATCACTTTAGAAAATGTTACAAAATATTTATTATATTAAATTCTATTTTATTCTCTTATATTATCTCCTCTCTTTCCCTCTTTGTTTGTCTTCCCTCTTTCTATCCCTCATTTTATTGTCTACTTACACACTTTACTGATATTGACTATGTTTAGGGAATAGGAATATCATACATTTTTTTTAAAGAGTCACCTAATTTCAGAAGTCTCAAAATAACCCTATCTGGATGTATCTATACCTGTATCTATTTATTCGATCATCATGTCATATTTTATTATAAAAAGCTTGTAATTACATATAAGTAAACATAATGAATGAGTACAAATAACAAAATTGCTACAGTCAGAGATCTTCTGAAAGATTGAAGAAACAAAATCCATGCATAGACTTTTTATCTGTAGACTTTTCAAATTATGCATTTCTTGAACACTTTGAACACATGTCATATGCATGGACTTCAAACATTTTTGCAATAAAATAAGAACTTTTAAATTACATTTCTATTATTTTCATACATATATGTGTATGTATATATTTATATGTGCATGCATATTTGTGTGTATGTACACACATATACACGAGGGGGAAGGGAGAAGGAGATGAGAGGCCGTTACTAAGGGAATTGGCTCACTCAGTGGTGGAAGTTGAGAAGTCCAACACTAAAGTGCATTCAAGCTAGAGAACAAGGAACATCAGTAGCATGACTCAGTCCAAATTAGATGATAGTATACTTCTCAATCTGAGGCCAAAAGGTTAAGAGACAGAGGGTACAGAGTCCGAAGGAAAGGTAGCTTGAGGTTCTGATATCAAAGGGAGGACGAAGGGCACTTGGCAGTAGAAGAGAGGGTGCAACACTTGTCTTTGCTCAACAAGAATCTTCTGCAGAGGCTCCTGTGGTTCATGGTGCTGCTCATACTGAGGACAGTGTCTCCCCAGCAGTAGAGCAACTCACACACGAGTATCATATGGAACAACTGTCACAGACACACCAGGATCAGTCTAACCGTCCCAATCAAATTCCAAACTCCTTATGTTAACCTTTCCGGAGAAGAGGGATGTGCTCAATGCCTATCCTAGTATTAGGGATAATTATTCAAATGAATGAGAATAAATAATACTCTGACAGCTAACTGCATATCTCTTACTCCAATCATTTTGACACAATTATTGCAGACATAATTGATTACCTAATTTATGACTAATATGAAGGATGCAACAGGTATGTTCTCATGCACTTTTCACAAGAATTGAAAGTCATCTTCTTACCATGAAATTTCAGATTAGAGAATGTAAATATCTGTTAATTAATTGTCTCATAAGCTACAATCATATTATCATTTCCAGGATGAAATACACACACACACACACACACACACACACACACAAGAGGTCTCAGTACATGTTTGTATGAAAGTTGTCATTTTTGTGTTTGGAAAATTTTACTTTGAAAAGATTCATGTAGTCTCTTTGCAGTCTCCCCAGATAACTCTGCAGAGATAAATAGAAATTTACTGGATAAGGAAGCAAAACAAAAGGGAGACATTGACTAGCAGTTGAAGACACCAATGAGGTTGACTACCTCTCACATCGAGTTTCCTGGTTTACATACTTCACTTCACCACCTGAGTCCAGTTTCCTAGTGCCATGGTTCCTGGGAAGCTGTGGTGATGGCTCAGGTCGTTGGATTTTTGCCACCAAGGTAGGAGACCTGAATGGAATTCCTGGTTTCTAGTTATAGTCTGACTTAGTCCCAGCTGTTGTGGGCATTTGGACCAACCAACCTGAAAAGAGAGCACTCTGTATCTCTGTCTGTCTCTGATAAGTAGGTGAATAAAAAGAAATTAATCAACACAGGCAAAACATAAAGTAAGATAATATGTGCAATATTACTTACTAAAGAGTATCCAATGGCAGGAGCCAGGTGCTTATCCTGGTCTCCCACGGGGTGCAGGGTCCAAGCACTTGGGCCATCCTCCACTGCACTTCCGGGCCATAGCAGAGAGCTGGCCTGGAAGAGGGGCAACTGGGACAGAATCCGGTGCCCCGACCAGGACTAGAACCCGGTGTGCAGGCACCTTAAGGCGGATAATTAGCCTAGTGAGCCACGGCGCCCGCCAAAAAAATCTACTATTTTCTAATTTGTAAGTCAAGTCAGACAAAAACCAGAGCATAGTTTTTAATGTAATGAAAACAGTATGGAATCAAAATACTTTTAAGTTTGAAGAAATACAATAAAAGATTGAGACAGTGGTGCATTCTTTGCTTTGTTTTAAAATATTGATGTTGGTTATCAAAGTTGATAATTTTTTTGTTTTTTTAACTTTTCTTTTTTATTTTTCTTTATTTTTTATTTAATAAATGTGAATTTACAAAGAGCAACTTTTGTATTATTGTGGCTCCCCCTCCACCTCCCTCCCTCCCGTAGCCCTCCCCTCTCCCACTCCCTCTTCCCTTCATGAAGTTTCATTTTCAATTACCTTCATATACAGAAGATCACAAAGTTGAGAAGTTTTGCAAGCGATAATGCAGACTTTTGTTCAGTGAATTGAAAGGAAAGTATTGAAACTAAACAGCATTGCATGTTTATTGGTGAATTATTAAGCAAAATCTGTTATAAAACTCTGCTACACTGTCCTCTATAAAACTCTACTATGCTGATCACTTTCGGGGAAATCATCAGTGTGATTGAATGACTGACATCATGGATTCTTGGTGTCAACCTTGCACCCAAGCATTTAACAGCTGCATGTGTTTGTTGATAATAAACGACAGCACCCATTTGTTTCGCCTAGTTCTGGAGATCATAGGCCTAAGAACCGAGGGGTTTAGGTTCTACAAGGAAAATCAATGGCAGCAAGGCTAAGTTCCTTAGCCTAGAGAGGAGAATCAGTATATGTCTGTGGGGTCTTTTCTCATTGTAAAGTCTATGGTATCTGGCATTTGTGTAGTTATGCTCAACTTACTTTTTTTGTTTTTTTAAACAATGCAATCATTTGAAAGACAGAATACCAAAGAGAAACAGAGAGAGAATTTCTATCCTCTGGTTCACTTCCCAAATGGCTGTAAGGTCAGGTCTAGCCCAGGCTGAAGCCGGGAGCCCGGAACATGGTGACAGGGTCCCTAGATTTGGGCTATCTTTCTCTGCCTTCCCCGGCTCATTGTCAGGAAGCTGGATAGTAAGCAGAAAAGCCTGACACTTGATATAGGATGCTGTCATCACTAGTCGTGGCTTAATCTGTGGATCACATGCTTGGCTAAATGAATTGTATTTGAATTGAGTCTCATGTATATAGCATAAATTTAATCAAAAATACAAATGTATACAGTCAAGCTCTGTTTAATTTTTAAGTATGTGTATTTAGACCATTTATATTTAATGCAATTATTAATATGCTTGATCTTAAATTTTCTATTTTAAATTAGATTTTAATTTTTTCTCCATTCTTCAGTTATATTTTCTTTTTGCTGCTTTCCCTTAGATTTTTTTGTAGGTTACTTGAGCATATTTCAGAATCCCATTGATTACTCTTTACTGTTTTGAGAAAATTTTTTGTATACCTTTCACAATCTCCTGATGTCATATCACCAATGCAAATGATATGTTTAGATATGTTTTCTATATTTAAATCCCTTTCCTGTTAGAATAACATCATATAACGCTAGAATTTTTTAAAAGATATTTTATTTATTTGAAAGGCAGAGGTACAGAGAGAGAGAGAGACAGACACAGACAGAGAGAAGTTGGGGAGATCTTCTATCCTCTGATTTACTCTCTAAATTGCAGCAATGGCTGGAGTTGGGCAAATCCGAAGCCAGGATCCAGGGGCTTCTTCTGGGTCCCTCACAAGGGCAGAGACCAAAGTACATGGGGCATCTTCTGAAGCTTTCCCATGTGCATTAGCAGAAAGCTTGATCTGAAGTGGAGCAATCAGGGCTCGAATTGGTGCCCAAATTGGATGCCCCCATTGCAAACCATGGCTTTTAGCTGTTACAACACAGTGCTGAGCCAGATGCTTATAATTTTTGCTCCAAAAATAAAACATAACTTATAAAATTCAGTAAGAAATAATTTCACATACTGTTAACTGTTTTTTAATTCATCCTGTTTGCGCTTCCTTCTTGATGTTCAAATGTCCCTTCTTTTTTGTTCAGAATAGACCTTTAGCCATTCTTTAAGGCAAGTATACACAAAGCAAATTCAATTTTCTTTCATGTGGCATATCTGGATTTCTCATTCATTCTTATAGGGTGCTTTTTTAGGTAAAAGATTCTGGATTTATAGTTCTTTCTTTCAGAACCTGCAAAAATACTGTGCACTTCCTTCTGGCCTTCATGGTTTCTGAAGGGAAATCTATCTCATTTGAATTGTTTCCCCATAGATACTAAGTTATTTTCTCTGACTGCTTGCATGAGTTTTTCTTTGTTTTTATTTTTCAGAAGGTTGCTTATTACATTCCGTGGTTAGAATTTGGGGAAGTTTAATTTGTTTGTGGATCACTCAGCTCTTTAAGAGGGTAGGATTATGCATTTTGAAAAAAAATGGAAGTTGTCCACCCATTATTTCTTGGAATTTTTTTTCAGCTCATTCCCTTTTCCCTCATCTTCAAAAACTCTGATAATATGTATATTGGATAATTTGATATATTGTCAAAGTTCCATGTGTCTCTACTCATTTTTAGATTATTTTCTCTTTATTTTAATTTTGAGTAAACTGTCTTGTTTTAAATTCTGGTCAATTGATTCACACCTTGATACTCTTCATTATTTTATTAAAATTACCTACTGAATTTTAAATTTCAGGTTTGATTTTTCATTTGCAAAATTTCCCTTTGTTCTTTATATCTTCTATTTACAAAGCTTTTTGGTTTTGTTTTTCATTTATTTCAAGACCGTCCATAAGTCCTTATTAAAACACTTATAATTATTGATTTAAAAGCATTGTTACATAATTCTTGTATTTCCATTATTTTGATGTTGACATTTACTTGTTTTTAAATTCAGATTTAGATGTTCCTGGTTCTTGGTATGGCAAATGATTTTCTGTAGAATTTTGGATATTTTCATTTTATGTCTGGAGCTTGAATTTTATATAAACATTATGTTTTAGTCAGATTTTTACAGAACTTCATCAGGGAAGTAAGTTCAGGGAGTTCTGCCTTGCTCGCTGCAGGTGGAGAAAGAAGTCTAGTCTTCCTACTTGGATTCTGTTGACTAGCAATGGGTGAGATGCTCCAATTATCACTGAGAATGATGGGAGTTTGTTCTGCCTATGTGACATCACTGTATTAGCAACCCTACCATTACTTGGCAATCACCATGTCTCCACTGATACCAACCCAACATGATGGGGAAAGCATATGTTGTTCATGCTAGGCAGAAGATTGTAAGTCCAGGCTCCTCAGCTTCTCATTGGCAGTACTGGCAAGGGGAGGGGCGTTGTAGCTGGTTAGTGGGAATCAGCTTGCTTGTCTCCTTGTTGACCTTTCTTATGTCAGTCTGGTGGAGAAGCTGGAGCAGCTTGTTCTTATTTCACTTTGAACCTCTAGGCTTTGCGTTCAGCCTTTGCTGGTGTAGGTAAGGGGAAATTCACAGCAATTTTGTATGTGCAGGGATGCAGAGATCTGGAAGAGCAAATATTGTCATTTGGTTTGGCTTGTCTTTTCCATGGTTTTTGTGCAGGGAGATTGCAGACTCTTGGAATTACCTTTCCCTAACAACATAGATATTAATATATTAATATATCTATGTTTTTAGTTCGCCTCAACCCTGGGTTTAGGATGAAAGGCAAGAAGAAAACTAAGCAAACTCATCTCCATGCTGTTCCTCAGAACCGAAGCTCTTGACCTTGCTTCGTACATAGCCTCGATCTCTTTTCTTTGTCTTTCTCTTCCTCTCTTTCTCTCTTTCTCTTTCTCTTTCTCTTTCTCTTTCTCTTTCTCTTTCTCTTTCTCTTTCTCTTTCTCTTTCTCTTTCTCTCTTTCTCTCTCTCTCTCTCTCTGTCTCTCTCTCTCTGTCTCTCTCTCTCTGTCTCTCTCTCTCTACACACACACACACACACACACTCACGGGGAGGGGGGTTCAAAGCATTTGTAGAAAAAAATGGACTTAAAATATAATAAAAATGGCCTTAAAATATAAATTAAATTTGTTTTAAATTTAAAATTCATTGATGAGGAGATAGAGTGTGTATGTGTGTGTGTGTGTGTGAGAGAGAGAGCGAGAGAGAGAGAGCACTTCTATCTAATCATTGACTTCCCAAATTCCTGCAATGGCTAGGGAATGGGCCAGGATGAAGTCAAGAGCTAGGAATTCAATCCAAGTCTCGGACAAGTATGACAGGGCCTCAAAAACACTCAATTACTTGCATCATTGCCTGCTACCTGCCAGGATCTGATTTACAGGAAACTGGAGTCAGGAGCCATAAGTGAGTATCAAACCTCAAGCACTCAAATAAGGCATAAGAACATGTAAAACAGAGTGTTTTGAAGCCCAAGCATAGACGCTTTCATAATATACATCTTTCATGAATTCTTTGAAGACCACAGACTCACACTCACACAGACACACACACACACACACACACACACACACACTCATTTGGTTTGCACTCAGTGGAAGGAACAGGAAACGTCAAAATTCTCTATCTTTCCAGAAGCAGATTACTCAAGTCAGTATAGGCAAGTAAATTCTGGCATTGTAATTCATTGTGTTTTAAGTGACTTTTAATATAGATTTTGACTTCCTTCTTAATTTGTTGATGAAATAAACAAATTTTTCCTTCAGAGTTTTATACATGGGGCTGTTGTGAAACCTGTGGTTAGAAATTTGATATGGAATTATGGGAAGAATACATCAGAAGTGCTATTTTGCTATTCCATCAGGAAAAACAAAGCAATCATATTTTTAATGGAAAATAATCCTAACCATACCAACCAACACAAATGGAAAGGTCACCTCCAATGCCAAGATTATTGACATTAAATATTATTTTCCAGAAAAACATATTATTATTAGCAAAAGCTAGATAAAAGATTTGTGGGAACATTGTACTCTGTCTTCAACACTCCTGGTATTCTCACCTATGACATTAGGAGTTTAAAGACTGATATGCCCTTTCAGAGTTATTTTACAAATGGTAGTTATTTTATGTAGTAAGATGTCAAATTCTTAAGTTTTCTTAAGATGTCAAGGAATATATATTTTCCAGGGTCCACATATATGAGTATAGATATAAACAATATTAATAATGCATATTATTATATTAATACTATGAATTAATATTATATATTATATATAATTATATATTTATATGCTTATATATTATATATTGTATGTATTATATAATCTATAATGCATTTTATATATTATATATAATAAATCATATATATTATATTCTTATATTACAATATAATGTATTTTTATTACAATTATAATAAATAGTATTAATAATATTAATATTAAAAATGCATATTAAACTGAATATATTTAAAAGTTAGAAGCTTAAGACATTAGTGATACAGTAGGAGACAGTGTGCTTGCCAACCTAGAGGAGATAACAAAAAAGAGAGCACTTTTCTCTCTCCCCCACCAATCGGTACTGGTGTCCTTTCACTATCTGAGAGAGTGTAGGCATAATTTTGGACGGATATAACAACTGTACCAGCTTGTACCTGCACCAAGCAACCAGCTAAGAGGTGACCTGGCTGGGATTGGGCTCACGACTGTGGGAGCCTTGTGTGCTGTGGCTGACTGTGAAACACTGTTGCTGCATGGGAGGGAACAGGATGTAGCTGGGTATCTGAACAGTGACTGTGGGAGGCTCCCCGTGCTCAGGGATCCCTGATTGCCTGGTGAGCATCATTGCTGCAGGACACATGTTCACACTGAGGGCTGCACAGATCCTTTGTTTGGCTCTTGTGGTGCAAATGGCTATTGAACCCACTGGGGCTAGTGCCTGGGCATTGGTCTCCTTGGAGGAGAGGAAGTGACCATGAGACTAGCACAGAAGAGCAGATAAATCCCTCCCCTCTGATAAAAAAGAGGATATTTACCACTCCCAGCTTGGTGTCACCTTGAACAATCCCCTCACACTGGAGCACTGAACAAAGCTCCCAGGCCATACCCAGAAAGTGCCTCTAGGTATTCATTGAAAGAGCAGACACTGCTCTAAGCCACAGTACACAGCTCAAAGATGAAAATCATCACAGGAAAAAAAAGACTATCTCCACAAATGCCTAAAAATAAAGTAATAAAGTCATAAATTCAAGAAACAAGAATAAGGAAGACAGACAACATCATGCCCTCAAAGGGACAAAATAACACTTCAATACCAGAATGTGAAGATGAAGATATTGAAAAATGCTGGAAACAGAATTCAAAATATTGATCAAAGAATTACTTAGAAGTAACCAGAATCAAATTCGTGCATTAAAGTAATCCATACCTGACATGAATGAAAATTTTCCCATGAAATTGAGATTTTAAAGAAAAATCAGAATAAAATTTTGGAAATAAAAAATTCAATAGATCAAATAAAAATGTGGTAGAAAGCCTTTACAACAGATTTGAGTGAGGCAGAAGAAACAGTTAGAAGACAAATATCTGGAAATTTTACTGTAATACAAAAAAAGAGAATAAATTATAAAATTAAAAAAAAAAGCACTGGAGACTTACGGAATACTATCAAATGACCCAACATACTGGTCTTTGGAGTTCCTGAAGGCATGAAAAGAGAATGGATTAGAAGGACCTTTTAGTGAAACAATTACAGAGAACTTCCTTAATTTGGAGGATTAAAAAGATGTCCAAGACCAGGAAGAACACTGGACTCCTAATAGACTTGACCAGAAACAAATCTTTCCCATGACACATGGTAGTCATACTCTCCACAGTAAAACATAAAGAAAAGATTTTAAAATTTGCACTATAGGAATGTCACCTTCAATGTAAATGACCTCAAATATCCAGTGAAAGATACATAATGGATGAATGGATTAAAAAACAAGATTCATCATTATGATGCCTACAAGAAACACATCTTACCAGCAAAGATACAGGCATACTGAAAGTGAGAGTATGGAAAAAGAAATTCCATGCTAACAGACACCAAAAAAGAGCTGGTGTAGCCATCCTAATATCAGACAAAATTGATTAACACAAAAATTGTTGAATGAGACAAAGAAGGACATTATATATTGATAAAGGAATCAACAGGAAAATGTAACTATTAAATGTATATGCACCTTATTCCAGAGCACCTGGTTATTCAAAATAAATTATAATGGATCTAAAAAGAGACATATACTATCATACAATATTAATGGGGGACTTCAACAACCCACTTTCAGCAATGAATAAATCCACAGAACAGAAAATCAGCAAGGAAACAACAGAGCTGATTTACAATATAGACCAAATGGACGTAACAGATATCTACAGAACTTTTCATCCTACAAATTCAAAGTGCACATTCTTCTCACCAGTACGTGGAATGTAATCTAGGATAGACCACATGCTAGACCATAAAGGAAGTCTCAGCAAATTCTTAAAAATCTAAATAATACCATGCAACTTTTCTTTCTTTCTTTCTCTCTCTCTCTTTCTCTTTCTTTCTTTCTTTCTTTCTTTCTTTCTTTCTTTCTTTCTTTCTTTCTTTCTTTCTTTCTTTTTTTCAGGCAGAGTGGACAGTGAGAGAGTGAGAGAGAGAGAGACAGAGAGAAAGGTCTTCCTTTACCGTTGGTTCACCCTCCAATGGCTGCCGTGGCCAGTGCACTGTGCTGATCCGATGGCAGGAGCCAGGTGCTTATCCTGGTCTCCCATGGGGTGCAGGGCCCAAGCACTTGGGCCATCCTCCACTGCACTCCCTGGCCACAGCAGAGAGCTGGCCTGGAAGAGGGGCAACTGGGACAGAACCCAGTGCCCTGACCGGTACTAGAACCCTGTGTGCCAGCGCCGCTAGGCAGTGGATTAGCCTAGTGAGCCGCGGCACCGGCAAACCTTTTCTGTCCACAATGGAAAGAAGCTGGGAATTAACAGCTCAAGAATTTCTAAAAACATATGCGAACTCATGGATACTGAACAACATATTTTGAAAGAACAATGGGTCATAGAGGAAAATTAAACTAGAAATAAGAAAAATCTGGAAAAGAATGACAATACAACATACTAAAACATATAGTATACAACAGTGCAGTGATAAGAGGGATGTTTATAGCAATTGTACTTATATCAAGAAATTGAAAGTGCACCAAATAAATGAGCTATCAATGCACCTCAATTATTTGTAAGAACAACAGGAAAACAGACCCAAAATTAGTAGGAGAAAAGAAAAAAAATTAAAATTAGAGAAGAAGTAAACATAATTAAAATACAAACTATACAAAGATCAGCTAAATGAAGAACTGACCTGTAGGAAAAAAAAAATGGACACACCACCTATGACATAACCAAAATAAGAAAAAAGATGGAGAAGAACCAAATCAATAAAATTAGAGATGAAAAAGGAAATATAATATATATTATGGAAATAAAATAAATCATCTGGAATTACTACAAACAGCTGTCTGCCAACAAATTGGTAAGCCTAGAAGAAACATATAGATTCCTGGACACATGCAATCTGTCTAAATTGAGCCACTAAGATATAAAAAATCTAAACAGACTGATAACCAATGCAGAAGTTGAATCAATAATAAAGACCATCCCAACAATGAAAAGCCCAGGACTGGATGGATTTACTGCTTCATTCTACCAGGCATTTAAAGAAGAACTGACTCCAATTCTTCTGAAAATACTCAAAAAATTGAAAAAGAGGAAATTTTTCCTAACTCCTTGTAAGAAGCCAGAATCACCTTAATAACTAAACCAGAAAAAGATACAACAGAGGAAGGAAACTACAGACCAATTTCCCTGATGAACATAGGCACAAAAAATGTCAGCAAAATACAAGCCAATAAAAATCAACTGTACATCAGAAAAATCATTCACCTGGACCAAGTGGGATTTATCCCTGGTATGTAGGGATGGTTCAGCATTCATATATCATTTAATGTGATACATCACATAACAAATTGAAGAACAAAAACCATATGATGATCTCAAAAGATGCAGAGGAAGCATTAGATAAAATAGAACAGCCATGCCTGAAGAAAAGTTTACGCAAATTGCATATAGAAGGAACATTTTTTTTTTGATAGGCAGAGTGGACAGTGAGAGAGAGAGACAGAGAGAAAGGTCTTCCTTTGCCGTTGGTTCATCCTCCAATGGCTGCCGCGGCCGGCGCGCTGCGGCCGGCGCACCGTGCTCATCCGTTGGCAGGAGCCGGGTGCTAGGTGCTTTTCCTGGTCTCCCATGGGGTGCAGGGCCCAAGCACTTGGGCCATCCTCCACTGCACTCCCGGGCCACAGCAGAGGGCTGGCCTGGAAGAGGGGCAACCGGGACAGAATCTGGCGCCCCGACCGGGACTAGAACCCGGTGTGCCGGTGCTGCAAGGCGGAGGATTAGCCTGTTCAGCCACGGCGCCGGCCAGAAGGAACATTTTTCAACATAAACAAGGCAATAGAGAACAAACCCACAGCAGTATCCTAGTGAATTGTGACAAGTTGGAAGCATTTCTTATTAAGATCTGAAACAAAACATGGGTGCCCACCCTCACCACTGCTATTCAATATAGTCCTGGAAATTTTGACAGAGCCATTAGGCAAGAAAAAGAAATCAAATGGATGCAAATTGGTAAAGAGGAAGTCAAACTATTCATATTTGCAGATGACATGGATCTATAAAAATGGGAACAAAAAGACTCCACTAAGAGGTAATTGGAACTCATAAAAAGTTTGGTAAAGTGGCAAGATATAAAATCAACACACAAAAATCAATAACCTTTGTATACACAGACAATGCCACAGCTGAGAAAGAACTTCTAAGATAGATCCCATTCATAATATCTGCAAAAAAATTATATACCTTGGAATAAACTTAACAAGTACATTGAAGTTTTCTATGATGGGAACTATAAAACTTTAAAGAAAGCAGTAGAAGAAATCTTTCATGTACATTGATTGGAACAATCAATATCATCAAAATATCCATACTTCCAAAAGTGATTTATAGATTCAATGCTAGAGCAATCAAAATACCGAGGACATTCTTCTCAAATATACATAAAATGATATTGAAGTTCACATGGAAAACACAGTAAACCCCGAATTGCCAAAATGATCTTACAGAACAAAACAAAGCCAGAGGCATCACAATACCAGATTTCTAGACATACTACAGGGTAGTTAGCAATCAGAACAACCTGCTCCTGGCATAAAAACAGATGGATAAAGCAATGGAACACAATACACACTGCAAAAATCAACCCATTCATCTATAATAACCTTATTTTTGACAAAGTAACTAAAATCAATCCCTGGAGCTAGGTAAGACAGTCTCTTCAACAAATGGTGCTGTGTAAACTGGATCTCTGCATGCAGAAGAGTGAACCAAGACCCCTACCTTACACCTTAGTGAAAATCTGCTCAAAAATGGATCAAAGATCTAAAATCTAAATCTATGACCCAATACAATCAAATTACTAGAAAACAATGGAGAAATAATAGAGATGAGGCATAGGCAACGAGTTCCTGGAAGAGACCTCAGAGACAAAGGAATCAAAGCCAAAATTGACAAATGGGATTACATCTAATTGAGAGCTTCTGTACAAAAAAACCAACACTCAGCAAAGGAGAGGCAACTGACAGAATTAGAGAAATTATTTTCAAACTATGGAACTGATAAAGGATTAGTATCCAGAATATATAAACTGATCAAGAGATTCCATAACACAAAACAGACAACTCAGTTAAGAAATTTCAAAAGAGAAAATATAAATGGCCAACAGACACATGAAAAAATGCTCAGGATCACTAGCCATCAGGGAAATGCAAATCAAAACCACAATGAGGTTTCACCTCGCCCTTGTTAAAATGGCTTTCATAGAGATCAACAAACACCAAGTACTGATGAGGATGTGGGGAAAAATTTACCCTAATCCACTGTTGATGGGCATGTAAACTGGTAAAGCCACTGTGGAAGACAGTATGGAGATACCTCAGAAATGTTAATATAGACCTACCATATGACCAGCCATTCCACTGATTGGAATTTATCCATGAGAAATGAAATCAGCATATGAAAAATTATCTGTACCCTTATGTTTATTGCAGCTCAATTCACAATAGCTAAGATATGGAATCAACCTAAATGCCTCTCAACTGAAAGACATTATGGGAACTGTACCCCATGGAATACTACACAGTGGATAAAAATGAAATCCTGTCACATTTGCAACCAAATGGATGCAATGGACAAACATCATACTTAGTGAAATAGTCCAATCCCAAAAGGACAACTACCACATGTTTCCCCTGACCTGTGATAACTAGCAGAGTACTTAACAGATAATCCATAGAAGTGAAACTGAAACTTTGAGATGCAATGTTTTTGAACACCCCTTGATCAACTGTTGAGCAAAAAGTTTTAATTTTTCCATATTATTTGTTGCACCTTTTACTTAGAATATAGTTAATTGTATGTGTATAAAGTTAATTGAAAATAGATCTTAGTACAACTTAAAAATGGGGCTAGAAGAGGGAGGAGGAAGACTGTGGATTGGTGTGAAGGTAGAGTGAAAAGAATCACCATGTTCCTAAAGTTGTATTTATGAAATGCATGAAGTTTCTATACTTTAAAAAAACTATTTCAGGAAAAAAATAAATCATGAACTCTCTCTAAAAAAAGAAATATTGCTAATAGTGAATCAAAATTCTATACTGAAGAATATTTTGCTAGAATAATATGATCAAAGTTGTGATTCTGGTAGATATTCTATCAACAGCATTTGTGATAGAATAGATAATATGGACAAAACTCAAAGGGAAACCATTGCAGATTCTATGTATCTACATCCATATATATATATATATATATATATCCACATACACATATAATCATACACACACATATATGTAAATATCCTGTTTTTGAAACTTCTGTATTCACATAAGAGTTTCAAAAGTTTTTGAAAAGCACACATTATCTTTTATTCTATTTTTTTCAAAAAGTTTTTAAATACTTCTCAGGTGAAAGTGACATACACAACATGATGAATGAGAGGATGTAGGAGTTCAAGAGTGCTAACTTCAATACATCCAGGAGAAGAGATCAATAATTAATAAGTCCCAGATCTCTGTTTCTTAAGTGGGTGGTCAACGGCAGCCAGACTACTTGGCTGACTACAAGTCATAAAAGACGTTTTTCAACTGGAAAATTCTGCTCATAACATCAGCGCACATCAATTAGAATAAAACTTTTCCAGAAACATTTCCTTAGAGGAATCTGGTTTGGAAGTTATATTGCTACTATCAAAGCTGCTATGCAGCATTTTCCCCAGACAAAACATAATACTTTTTGAAATACACATCCCTATCATAATGACATTCATAGTTCAGAAAAATCTCCTATGTTCTTATATAAATCAAAGGAAATTAAAAGGTAGAAAATATTAATATATCAAATGTGTTCTTCAGTATATCACAAAGAATTGTTAAATTCTTTTGGAAACAATTTTTTGTTTTGTTGCTCATACAGAAGAATAGATTTTTAGATTCAATGTATTTTGCAGTTAATAAAGTAGTTTTAAATATTTAATTTTGTTTTGCTAAAAAAAGTGTTTTAATCACTTTTAATGATTGTATTTGATATTTACAAAATTCCTGAAATAGAGATGCTTTGTTTTTAGCAATGGCGATTTTTGGGCTCAGCTAATTGATTTGAAATTTGGACACATAGTTTAACAATTTAGCTAAAGCTGCATAATATTATAGAGCTGGTCATGTGGGTGATTTTATTAGGTCAATTATTGTTGGACACAGTATCTAGGATAATATTTGTTTCTGCATATTTTTCAAGCGTTACTTTATGGTGACGAAGGACAATAAGGAGACAATTTTAAGATTTATTGACGTGATTATCAATGACCAAACTCAAAGAGCTGGTTGATGCAATATTATTATCTATAGAGAATTCTGTACCCACCGAAAAGAATAATGAAATTATGAGATAGATGAGAATATTTTAAAAGATCAGATTAAATGTTTGAATTTGAATATTGATTTTTAGTTAATTCTTTTTTATAATTCACTAATTTATTTATTTTTTTGAGAGGTAGAGTTATAGACAGTGAGAGAGAGAGAGAGAGAGAGAGAGAGAGAGAGAGAGACAGAGAGAAAGGTCTTCCTTCTGTTGGTTCCACTCAGCAAATGACGACCATGGCTGGTGCTGTGCCGATCCTAAGCCAGGAGCCAGGTGCTTCTCCCTGGTCTTCCATGCGGGTGCAGAAGCCCAAGCACTTGGGCCATCCTCCACTGCCCTCCCAGGCCACAGTAGAGAGCTGGACTGGAAGAGCAGCAACCAGGACTAGACCTGGCGCCCAATGGGATGCCGGTGCCGCAGGTGGAGGGTTAACCAAGTGAGCCATGGCGCCGGCCCCTAGTTAATTCTTTTTTATAAATTACACAGACATATTTCACAAAATGGGAAAATATTCAAATGTTACTTATTATTGTCACTTTTTCATCATAGATGCATCCAAATACACTTCAAGTATCCAGATATTTTCATATAAAATTTGTAATGTATACATATTAATTTTGCGGCTTCATAAAGTTTTTCAAATTTTAAATCACCATGAACAAACAATGTACATTTATTGTGATTAAGTGGTTTTAAAAATAGTAAATTAATAGCAAAAAGTGGATTTCAAAACTATAGAATACAGCAATGAGGTTAAAGAAAGATAATTGCTCATTGCAGGAATAAACACAAAATGCAATTTGAAGATTTTTTCAAATATGTTTATTTTGAATTTTTTCTTCATAAAATATCTAAAGGAACATCAACCATACTTGTGATAACATCCTAAACTAATACATGAGAAATTTATCCCAATTGTTGAATTAAGTTACTGCATGCATACTGAATTCTTTGTATCTCCGCCCTATGATTTTTCACCTCTTTTGAGTGATCAAGGGACTATTTAATTTTTAAATCTGTAGTGTGCTTTAAAGGAACTAATATTTTGGCCCAAGACATTGGGCAATTACAATGCAAGACATCTGGAAGCAGAATGGATTCTATTCTAAGCTTAACTCCAAAAATGTGAACTTCAAAAGGTTCATAGAAGATGTATTGCATTCTAGCATACGTATCTGTCATGCATAAGAACTAGTTAACTAATTTGCCTGCTTTGGGGTCATTTTTTCTTAGAAACTATATATAATTCTTTGAATTCAAACTCATAAAATCTGTTGATGAGATTCAGCTTCAGAAGAATATTTCCTGACTCATAATATTTCAAAAAACACATTTCTGGAAACTTTACTATATTAAATCTTATTAATACAGAGGTCTGGAGCAATCATTATTGAGTTGTCATCAGAGTCTACAGAATATAAATCTAAACAAATGCGTCCAATATAAAAAGGATTCTTTATTAAAACCACCTTTCTTTAAGATTCTATTACCTCAATATGTGACTTCGGTGTGTTTAAATGGGGCTTTCCCTCATGTCACTGTAACTGGCCACTGCTTGCTGGCATTCCATCAAAACTGACACCACTAAGAAATGAGAAGAAGTACTTGAAAATGTACTGTTTTCTTAGAAAGTAAAGCAGGTCAAAGTGAACATCTTACCCAGTTACAATTTTGTTATAAGGGTTGGAGGAAAAATACTGCTGTTGTTCAGACAATTAAACTTCTTTGAAGTAATTGTGAATGTAGTTGATTTATATATATTTAAATATGTATTTATATATGTAAATATATATTTATATAATGTATAAATTTAAGTATGTATATTTTAAATGCTTTTAAATTCAATTAGCTTATAAGAAGAGTGAGAGAGAGAGAGAGACTGGGTGTGTGTGTGTGTGTGTGTGTGTGTCTCAGAGAGAGAGAGAGAGAAATTCCCCTCACCGTGTGCTGATTTGTTCCCCAGAAGCCTGCAAATGCCCCAGGCTGAGCCTGGACTACAGCTGGAAACTCAATCCATGCCTCCCACACAGGTGGCTGAAACTCCACCACTGCCTCCACAGTAGCAGAAAGTTGGATTCAGAACCTAGAACCCAGGAGCTCAGATGCGAGACTGGGGCATTCTAACAGATGCCTGAACCATTTGAACAAGAGCCCATCCCTTATGTTTGCTTTTTAATCTTCTCTTTTCTTCATTATCACATTTAAATAGAGAAAGTATCTTAACTGTGTCCAATCTTTAGGCAACGTATTATTTAAGAAAATGGACCAGGGATTTATATGTATTTCTGATTAGCTTTCTTAAGCTATTTAAAATGCTGATATTTGATACTCATCTTGCAGAATGAACAAATTTTTAGAATGTGTTTCAAGAGAAATGAAAAGTCCAGGTTTCAACCTGGAGGCTGCTATATGTGAATTGCTAGAGCTCACATTACTGCAAGGTGGAAACAATGACAGCAGGAACAAAATCAACTTTTTATGTAACTCATTGTACATAGCAATCCGTGAGCTAATAAAGTCAGTATTAATATGTTGCCACTGTGCATAATAATTCTGAAATATAAGTTTCACATTTTAAATAGGGTAGTTACACCAAGTTATAATAAACTGATTTCACCACTGCTTGTTAAATTCTTAAACTAAGCCAGAATTATATATGCATTTCCAAGACTCTCATGGTAGGGAAGGAATGCCCAGTGCTATTTTATTTCACACCAAGGAAGGGACCATCTGCTTTAACCAAAGGAGGGGAGGACAGGGTTCACCTACCTCTTGCGGCTGACATACACACTGTGATTCATGGAGTAAGCAGATCCAAATCAGGAGACAACACTGGCCAACTGTCTTTAAAGAAGGAAGATATTTTAGATTAATCAAGCTCATTGTTAGGAATATATTACACCTCAAATTTTATGCATTATCACTCCTCTTCTATTTTAAAGGATCTCAATATTTTATGAGGGGTAACAGTATTAAACCAGAGAAAGCCACTTTTTAAAAATATATTTATTATATTTCTTTTTAATTTCTTAATTTTTATTGATATATGGTGAACAAATTTCATGTATTTCATAATCAGATTTAAAAACATAATGATATTTCACATCTTATCCTCTTTCTCACCCTCTCTCCTCCTTCTTTCCTTATCTTTTGATTTTTACAATGACATACTTTCAGTTTATTTTATAATCACATGCTTAACCCTCCACTGTTTCTTTGAGAAGAGAGAGAGATTGATCTTCCACCTGCTGGTTCATGGGGTTGGGTCAGGCTGCAGCCAGGAACTCAATTTGTCTCCCATATGGATGGCAAAGACCCAAGTACTTCAGCCATCACCTGCTGCCTTGAGAGACGAGCAAGGATTCCAACTCAGTTATCACAGTATGGAAGTGGGTGTCCCAAATGGCATTTTACCTGATGCTTCACATACCTTCCCTACAGCCAGTTTTTCAGATGGCATTCTTCCAATGAGTAGAATGAGAACGTAACGGTGGTGGGTGCCTTAGTCTCAACATTCCCTGACACAGACTACTTTGTGGTGGAATGTATGAGATTAACAAATATTACAAGGCATCCCTTTACCCAGGCACTTGCAACAAAAATAGGAGCCCCTTTAAATCCTTGAGGATCTGTCCTTAAAATATTGATATCCTAATTTCACTACAGTTTTCATGGTCAATTTGAAGTTTACTGATAAAGTGCAAGGTACGTCCTTGACTGAAGCTATGGTGAATTTACCTTTGTAGTCTCTTAGGTATTCAATTTAAGAAGTTTCAGGTGTCAACTCAAAAAGCAAACACAAACAAAGTCTTTTGACTTTCCTATAGCTTTCAGTGTACATTCTCGTGCATTTTCAGCTCAATTTTAAAAGTAGGGATTAAGGATGGATTATGGTGGTGTAACTCAAGTTTTCTTATTATTTCTCTCCTTCCTCCAACATTATGCTTTCCCCATGCCTGATCACTGAGGAGAATTTGGGGAGAAGTGAAGTGATTGGATGGAGGTTGGTGAATGTAACACTGAGTGCCATGGGTGGATTTTGAGACTACTATTGAACATGGCTCAAGTTCTCCACCTGAAGAATAGTTCTTGCTCTTCCAGATAAGTTTCAAGTCAGCAGTGGTCCCTATGCATTACTGGTCCTATGAGGTCCCAAAGCCTCGTCCCAATGTACTCTGAGCCTAGAATAGCGGCTGATTCCAAATATGGAGTTGCATTTGAAAATTAAGAGATTTTGTAAGGTCAATTACGCTATAACTTTTTACACAGATGAATTCTCTTTAGAATATGCCAAGTAATTGTTATGCGAAACCACCAATGCATTTCATGAAACTGCTGCGTGGAAAATGTCACTTCTTTGAATTTCTTCAAAGAAAATCTTCAGTTATTACACAGAGTTCCATTTCCCCTAAAATTCAGTTTTACTATTTTTCTTGTTACTAACATAATTTTCGCTAACTGCATAAATTCATATCAATTCCAAAAACAAGATCTGAATAAATTGTACCTCAACAATCGTATGAAACTGGCCACTTTTTTTTTTTTGGATAGGCAGAGTGGAAAGTGAGAGAGAGAGAGAAAGTTCTTTTTGCCTTTGGTTCACTGCCTCAATGGCCCCTGCGGCTGGTGCACTGCAGCTGGCACACCACACTGATCTGAAGCCAGGAGCCAGGCGCCTTTCCTGGTCTCCCATGCGGGTGCAAGGCCCAAGGACTTGGGCCATCTTCCACTGCCTTCCCAGGCCACAGCAGAATGCTGGACTGGAAGAGGAGCAACCAGGACAGAATCTGGCGCCCTACTGGGACTAGAACCCAGGATGCCAGCGCTGCAGGCAGAGGATCAGCCTAGTGAGCCGCGGCGCCGGCCTAATGGCCACTTTCAAATTTTGAAATATGTACTTTATGCTGGTGTACATGGATCATACTTTCTTTTTCCAAATCAATAGCTTTGCAAACTGTTTATTGTTAAAAAAAAGCATTACAGGAATTTGAAATAAAAACATTAGAGATCATTTTCTATATAGATCATTTCATTGAGACCAAACTGATCAAAAATTATGAAATTTCAGGGGTGGGCATTTGGCATGGTGGTTAAGATGCTACCTGGAAGGCCAGCATCATACATCACAGTGCACAGGTTCGAGCCTCAACTCAATTTCTGATTCCGGTTTCTTGCTGACACATACCCTGAGAGGGAACGGATATGGCTCAACTATTTGCATCCCTGCTTTGTGAGAGGTCTGGACGGAATCCCAGGTTCCTTGTTTCAGTTGATCCGGCTCTTGCTGTTGCAAACATTTGGGGAGTGAAGAAGTGGATGGAGTTTCTCTCTGTCTCTTTCTTTGTGTTTTTCAGATGTCTCTATCTCCTTCTGGCTCCATTTTCTCTGTTACTCTGCTTTTCAAATAAAGAACACTTTAAAAAATTATGAATTTTTGAAGCACAATCAAACAATTTCCAATCAGTTTTGATCTTATACAACCTATGTAAGTTTATTTCTTTACATAAAGTATTTGCATGTACTACCATATTAATACATATACTATATGTCCTGTGAACCACAAAACTTCAAATTTTAAAAATACAAAATAAGCTTGAAATAAACTGTTCCAAAATAGAATTAGTTTTCAAGGTATTGATTGCATTATTCATAATTTTGTCTTTAAACTCTCCCAGGAGTGAGGCTGTGTTACAACAGATTAAACTGCTGCTTCAGATACCCACATCCCAATCTGGAGTGTGGTTTGAGTCCTAACTACTCTGCTTTCTATTCAGCTTCCTGCTAATGCATCCTGGGAGCCAGAGGAAGATGGCTCCAATGTTTGGGCTTCTGTGACCTGCATGGGGGACCCAGATTAACTTCTGGGCTTTTGGATTCAGCCTGGCCCAGCCCTGGCTGTTGTGGGCATTTTGGGGTATGCTGAGCCAGTTGTTGGAAGATATCTATTTATCTCTCTCTCTCTCCCTCTTTTTTTTATTCAAAGTCAGAGTTACACAGAGAAGAAAGACAGAGAGAGAAAATGCTTCCATCCGCTGGTTCACTCCCCAATTGGCAGCAACGGCCGGAGCTGCGCCTATCCGAAGCCAGGAACCACGAGCTTCCTCCAGGTCTCCCACATGGGTGCAGGGGCGCAAGGACTTGGGCTGTCTTCTACTGCCTTCCCAGCCACAGCAGAGAGCTGGATCAGAAGTGGAGCATCCGGTTCTCCAACCAGCACCCATATGGGATGCTGGCACCTCAGGCCAGGGCGTTAACCCATTGCGCTACAGCGCCGGCCCCTTTCTCTCTCAAGTAAGGAAAAATAAATAAACTTTATTTCTTTTTAAAAAACAAAGCACTTCCATGCTTTTATTCTTCTTAGCTTTTTTTTTTTTTTGAGAAGTAAAATTCAGGTATGCAGAAGCTTTTAAATAATAAAATAATAAGTTTCTGTATACTCATCACCAAAATTGAACACTTATTAACATTGTTATCACATGTACATTGTCTGTGTATATGTGTGTTAATATTAGCACAACTATGTGATAGTAAACTAAAATGATCGGCCACTTACATTTAAATATTTCAACTTGCCTATTTTGGAACTAAAGATATCCTGCTCATAATCAACATGTCATTAGCATCGCTAACGAAATTACAATAATTCTCTAATCTTATCTAATATTTAATTCACACTTACATATCCCAGTTTCCTGAATATGTTAATTGTTCTTAAAAGTATATATTGATCTAGAAACAATAAAATTACTTCTATGTCTATACATATACACACACAAATATAATTAAATATGAGTGAAAATATAATTGATGGAATTATTGCCTGACAGACAAATAACTTTAAGGATATAAAATAAAATGTATAATATCTTCTTTGCCATCCATTCGTTGATTTTGACTTTTTTCTGATATATGTGACCTGATTTTATTTTAATATTCCTACATATGCGATCATTTTTACTATTTTGTATGAAAAGTAAAGATCTTATTTTCACTTATTTCAACTTTACTTTTAAAGACCTTTGAGCCCACTATCATATGGTATTATAATATTTGTTCTAACCTAAATTTTGATATCTAAAGCTCTTGTGAAACACGGTCTAGTGTGTGTACTCCGTTTCTACTCATTCCATTGTTTACATTTTTTACACATTTATTTATCTGAAAGGCAAGGTTACAGAGAGGGAAAGAGGGAGAAACACACACAACATACATATATATATATATATAGAGAGAGAGAGAGAGAGAGGTATTCCATCTCTTCCATCTCTGTGTTGGTGTCTGTTGATGATTTTCTCAACCACGTTGTGATTTATTTCAGATTCTTCATCTAATAAGTGATTTTTAAAAATCATAGTCCAGGTATTTTGTCTGCTATTTAAGAGGTTCTGGGTCCTTAGTACAGTTTACTGTACTATGACAGTCGCCCTTGCCTTTGTTCTTCAATGTAATTCAGTTGGGTGTTTTGTATTACATGACTTTGATGGACTCTTTTTATATTTTGATTTATCTATTTCTGCTAGGACTTCCTATGGTCCCTGCTACAACAGCATTTCATGAAGCCATCCTATAATGCTATGGGGCCATTGTGATGGATGTGGTCCCTCACTGACTGGAGCAACATTATACGACACATGACTATATTTACACATATATGTGTACTTCAGACTCATAAGTTAACTTAAATAATGAGTATTTATGTTAGGGATACACTTATCACTCACAGTTTCCAGCACATTTTGGAAACATTATTTGGAATTTATAATGTTGTCTAAGAATATCTGAAAAAGTTTCCATTACATGCACTATTATGACATTTTTAAAGATTTATTCTATTTATTTGAAAGACAGAATTACAGAGAGAGGTCTTCCATCCACTGGTTTATTCCCCAGATGGCCTCAATGGCTAGAGCTGTGCCTATCTGAAGCCAGGGGCCAGGAACTTCTTCTGGGTCTCCCACATGGGTGCAGGGTCCCAAGGACTTGGTCCAAATTCTATTGCTATCCCAGGCCATAGCAGAGAGCTGGATGGGAAGAGGAGCAGCTGGGACTAGAACTGGTGCCCATATGGGATGCTGGAACATCAGGCAAGCGCTTTAACTCACTGTGTCACAGCACCAGCCCCGATATTTAATCATTTTGTCACAAATTCTAATCTCAAGGAGTAAAAAGCACATTGAATTTGAGAACACACAGCTTTTTAATTTTAGAGTAAAATTCATTTATCATCTTTTCACTGATTGCCAAAATCATGGTCCAATAGCTCTGAAAATGTTTTAAGTATTTTTACTGTATTTTACATTTTATTTCCATACATTAATATGAGGTTTTTCTTTATAAAAAAGAAAATTAAGTGTATACATAAAAATGTTGATATACAATGTAATACTTTCTCACTTTTAGTATTTTTTTGTACTAGTACTATTGGTTGAACTCTGTAATTAGCACACAATTATTCTTAGGTGTTTAAATTTAACTGAAAAGTGATCCTTGTTAAATATAAGGGTGGGAACAAGAGGGAGGAGATGTACAATTTGGGACATGCTCAATCGGACTTGCCCCAAATGGTGGAGTTAGAAACGTGCCAGGGGATTCCAATACAATCCCATCAAGGTGCCATGTACCAATGCCATCTCACTAATCCAAGTGATCAATTTCAGTTCACAACTGATCAAAGAGTCAAAGGGATCACACAAACAAGACTAGTGTCTGCTAATACTAACTGAAAGGGAGAGAACGATCCAACATGGGAAGCAGGATACACAGCAGACTCATAGAATGGCAGATGTCCTAAATAGCACTCTGGCCTCAGAATCAGCCCTTAAGGCATTTGGATCTGGCTGAAGAGCCCATGAGAATATTTTCAGTGTGGAAAGCCAAGGCACTCTGGGAAAAAAAAAAAAAAAACCTAACTGAAAGATCTCTGCAAGTGAGATCCCAGTAGAAAGAACGGGGGCATCAAAGAAGGAGGTACCTTTCTCTGAAGGGAGGAGAGAACTTCCACTTTGACTATGACCATGTCTGAATAAGATCAAAACTGGTGAACTCAAAAGGCTTCCATAGCCTTGGCAACTCATGACTAGAGCCTAGGGAGATTACTGACACCATAAATAAGACTGTCAAATTGTTAAATCAACAACAGGAGTCACTGTGTACTTGCGTCTCATGTAGGATCTCTGTCCTTAATGTGTTGTCCAATGTGAAGTAATGCTATAACTAGTACTGAAACAGTATTTTTACACTTTGTGTTTCTGTGTGGGTGCAAACTGATGAACTCTTTACTTAATATATACTAAATCGAACTTCTGCATATAAAGATAATTGAAAATGAATCTTGATGTGAATGGAATGGGAGAGGGAGCAGTAGATGGGAGGGGTGCAGGTGGGAGGAAAGTTATGGGGAGAAGCCATTGTAATCCATAAACTGTATTTTGGAAATTTATATTTACTAAATAAAAGTTAAAAAATTAAAAACACCATCACAATTGAAAAAAATTACAAATTTGGTCATACTCTCAAATGTTAAGTACTTTTTACATTAATATTGATAAATTACATTATATATAATTGCATAACACTTTCCTTATTTTAATATTGAGATTTGCATGTATTGGAGAAATAGGAATTCACTTTCTGGTATAAAAAATCTTGGTTATGGAAGATTAGACTTAAATTTCAAGCTGACCACAGAATGTTAACCTCATTGACACAACTGATATGAGCCCTAACCAAGATTCCTAGTGGAGAAAAAGTAGGTATTAGATTCCATTGTGTAAGAGGCAGCCAAGACTGGCAACCATTGACATCAATTCAAACATCAGTTTTAGTTACCAAAATGTTTGCTGACTATTAAACTCTACTCAAACTATTATAATAGATGTAAGCAAAACCTTGCAGTTTCTAAGCTGTAGCTTTGAAGGAAGACAAGTTGAAGTATCCAGAGCTTCTGAAATCAAGAGCTAATCCTAGAGGCTGCTTCCATCACATCTTGTCAAGATCTGTGAAAATGTTTTGTTCCCTGAAACACCTTCCCTGCGTCTGTCTGTGCCAGTGTCCTCCTCTAGAATTGTTTCCCTGCATGTCTTTGTTCTCCTTGCTAGCTCACTCTTTAACCAGTATGGTTGGAAACTTCAACAAGAATTACAATAACCACATCTACAACCAGAACCTCCAGCCTCAGAGGCACAACAGCCCTACATGCAGGTACCACACCCCCAAACCTTCCAGGCATCCAACACTTCCCATTCACTATGATCAATTCCAGAATTTAAACTAATTGTGAACTTAAAGGAATAGTTTTCTTCAAGGGAGGAAGCCGAGGTTAATACGACAGGTGGGAGATTATATTCTGTTTGAACACAAAACATCACCAAGACTGAATGACGTACTCAAAAATATGTATAGGACACATTCTAGCTCTTACTAGAAAAAAGCACAGAGAACTGTATACTCAGTTCTACACTTGGTTTGGCATACAGCTTATGCCCTTAGAAAAGATGCTACAAGTGTAGTTGTGGAAGAAATGGGATAAGATGCAAGTTGTGTCTACACCACTCAAACAGCCAGACTTTCATATGACCACTAACAACAGAGCAAAATGTGGCATCTAAACAATAAATTTACATATCAAGTTTCAAAAACAAGCTTTAAAGTAAACTGGTGACTGACATATTTCTATTAAAATTCTCATTCTCAACATTTTCTTATTCCAAAGATTAAATACTCCTATCACACTTTGAATACTTAAGAACATCTTTTCTCAACTTCAAACATGATGCATATATCTACATAGCTGTGATGAAACATGGAAAATATGTCTATCCAGATAGAGTGCTAAGGTATTGCAAATGCTATTTATATTTTATCATGTGAAAAAATCACCTAGACTTTGCTTTATAAATTCATACATTCTTTAAAAAAATTATTGACAAGATAGCTGTAGTATGAACAGTTCTTTGGTAAAAATCTGGTAGGTAAAATTAATTGTAAAAAAACATACTCAATCTTTGTCAAATCATACATTCAGATTAGTCTATTCATTGTTAGTGAGACTGTAGAAGACTTTATTTTCAATTTATGTTTTCTGTCCTACATTCCCTATCTTAAGATAAAAGCTGGCCTTAACATCAAATCAAGTCTTCAAAGACTCTTGATTTTTTTTTCTTTTTCAAGAAAGCAACTCAATGCATCCATTGTCTCCGGTGTGCATGTTAAACAATAGCTTCATATGTACAGCCACAAAGCACAACATACATATTTTCTAAACCTAAACAGCCTGGCATTTGAAATGGGAATTACAATAGTTGTCAAAATATACCTATTCAAACCTGATATAACTAGTCAGGAAGCGCTATGGGATTACATCACATTCAACACAGAACAATATGAAAGATTAAAAGCATAACTATCAGCTATCCTTTCTAAAACATCTACATTTCATTTTCAGTTTATAAGAAATACAGGAGGCACAGGAATAAATTTAGTGAAATTCTGGTTTCATATAAATGCATATTTTATATTCTATAGAACAGTAAAGTTGCTGTTTAGAGTAATAAAATGAAAAAAAAAAAAAACAGACAGCGGTTTTGGTATATACTAAAGAATTAGTAGATATAAGAACCAAATATAGGCCGGCGCCGTGGCTCAACAGGCTAATCCTCCGCCTTGCGGCGCCGGCACACCGGGTTCTAGTCCCGGTCGGGGCGCCGGATTCTGTCCCGGTTGCCCCTCTTCCAGGCCAGCCCTCTGCTGTGGCCCAGGAGTGCAGTGGAGGATGGCCCAGGTGCTTGGGCCCTGCACCCCATGGGGAGACCAGGAAAAGCACCTGGCTCCTGGCTCCTGCCATCGGATGAGCGCGGTGCGCCGGCCGCAGCGCACCGGCCGCGGCGGCCATTGGAGGGTGAACCAACGGCAAAGGAAGACCTTTCTCTCTGTCTCTCTCTCTCACTATCCACTCTGCCTGTCAAAAAATAAAAAAAAAAAAAAAAAAAAAAAAAAAAAAAAAAAAAGAACCAAATACAATGGTTGAAGTTTGATAAAGCAGTAATTTTAAAAATTCATTGAAGGTAATTCTAACTTTAAAATATATGATATAAAAAGTAAATATGTAATGAAATTTGAATATGGTATTGCAATTAAATAGCATGCCATTAATGGATTATTTTAATGCATTTAATATATATTTTAATTTATCCAGAAGATATATCTGGTTACTATTCATGGAACATTTATAGATTGTTAGAAGGCATAATTCTATGGAATTCCTGTTGCCCAAAAAAGGTGTAGGAATAGTTAAGGTGGGCTTGGAAAAGGGTCTTGTTGCTGAGGCATCCAGGAATGTTAGAGGAGACGTGATTAAGAAGGAGGTTGCGACAGTCAGTTGTATGTATCCAGTTGGAGAAGTTATGGTTCCAGTTACTAAAATATCAATCCAAGTGTTGCAGTGAGAGTGTTCTGTAGATTTAGCTAAGGTCTGTAGCCAGGTTACCTTCAGGAAAAGCGCCTACCCTGGGTAACGCATGTGGCTCTGAGAATCTGAGGAGCAGAGCTGAGGCTTTCGGATGCCATAATTCCAGCCATGGATTGGGTGTCAGCTCACACCAGCGTGCCAGCGTCTCCTGCAGGTTTCCTCATCCCCGCAATCTTATGCACCACTTCCTCTAATGGAACACTGACTGGCACAGGGACATTCAGGCAGAGTGTACTAAACTGATCTTCTGTGTATAAAGATAATTGAAAATGAATCTTGACGTGAATGGAAGGGGAGAGGGAGCCGGAAAGGGGAGGGTAGCGGGAGGGAGGGAAGTTGTGTGGGGGGGGAGCCATTGTAATCCATAAGCTGTACTTTGGAAATTTATATTCTTTAAATAAAAGCTTTATATAAAAAAAAAAGAATCTGAGGAGCTAAGCCCTACATCCCTGTGTGTGAGGCAGCCGGTGGGGAGGAAGGAAGCATTCTAGTCAGGGAAAATAGCAGCTGTGGACAGCCCAGTAGAAGTTGTCTGCTATGTCAACATTTAGGGAAAAGGCAAATTCCACTGCACCTATGACACAATATTGGATAAGGTGAGTAGTAGAAAATAAATGACCTATACAGGCACCAGTAGAAGGGGAAGTATACTTATCTCCCTTACCATTAAAACAGTTTGATTGATCCCATGCAAATGGAACAGTAGGTACCTGGGCTTGGGTGATTGTTGGTGTAATGGTGGAGATGTTGGTTAAAGTCTGCCAAGTTTTATTTAGATAGGAAGAATAATTTCAAGGGATCTATTGTATGATATGGTGACCATACTTAATAATGTATTGTATTATTGAAAAATGCTAAGAGAGTGACGCAAATTTTTCTCATCATAAAAATGATACATGAGGTAATACAAGTTAATTAGCTAGAATAAGTCAATGAACAGCAGCTACATATTTCAAAGCATTATGATGTTTGTGGTAAATACAATAACATTTATCTGTCAATTAAAATTAATATATAATTTTAAAAACCTTTTAGCTTGTATGGAGTTTAATGGGGAGGTCTTAGAGAGCTCTGGGAAAGGGGATGCCTTCTAAGTTTATTAAATGCATACTTAGAGTAAGTAAGGAATGGAAATTTTCATGTGTGAAGGGGACCGGTAGGGACACCTGTTAGAGGGCTCTCTCCAGATGTGAGGGCGACTGTTATTGGTGTTTCACTAATTAGTCAGAAGCTGGATGCATTCTAAAAGCTAAATGAACAGGATAAACATATGTAACATATAGAAAGTTTGTGAGTTTGAGAGAAGAGTAGAGTCAAGGTTGACCTCCAGTTTATGCCTGGGGAATAGGAAGAATTAGGTCGCCATTGACTGACGTGGAAACCTGTCAGAAAAACGGGTTTGTGGGAAATATTCAGGAGTCCCTCTCTGGTCCTGTTGGTGGCAAGCCTTGATTCCATTGCTCCAGTTAAGTGTTGGTCAGTTCTACACAAAACAGCATTGCTCTTTGGCTCTTGTACTGTTTAGCGAAGGAATTTTTAAGCCACAGGACCAGCTTATACAAAAGGATGAGACAAGAAAGATCTATCACACTGGGAAATCTGCAATGGATTGAAGGAAGGGTGATCATATGTACCTACTTCCTATGCCACAGTTACACTCTTGATGATCCCAGAAGACATGCTTCTCACTTCCTGTGGCTGTCCTCAAACAAAAAATCTTGCACTTTGACATACCTTCCTGTCCCTGACTACACTCTTCACCTGCAAGTCCCGTGCCTTTCTCAATCCAGGGAGGACAGCAGCATCATTCACACTCCATTATAATCCCACTCATGGATGGCCTCTTTTCTTGAAGACACAATGATTGTCTGTCTGGCACTCGGGCAGGTTGCCACCAAGACTCCTGCTTGCAGACTGGATCGATTTGTTTAGCATGGGTAGTTTCATCCGTGCAGGAGGAGAGAAGCATGGCAGAAAGCAACTCAAGGTTATTTCCCTCATTTCTGAGAAAAGGAATTTTGGGCAAATTTGAGTGCATTTACCAATCCATAAGTACATGCTCATTAGGTTGGAGAATCAGTTACTACTCCACTATCATTTATTCTGGTGGCAATAGTTACAAATTTGAGGACATCTTACAACAAAAATTCCTTACCATCATTGCTCATGATACCATTTGGAAACTCATGGCTAATTATGCTGTCCTGAAATTCAAGAATATTAGAGCATCTATTATGCATAAAACTGTATTCACATCTCAAAATAGTGTGCATTTAGTACTACTTACTCACAGCAAAACTACAAAAACCATTCCTGCTGAGTATAGGATAGAAGACAGGAAGTTATATTTCATGCTCCATTCATGTCTCTTAAACAACACATGCTTGATCCAATTCCTAAATTTTCTATCAGAAAATAAACACTGAAGAAAATCTTAATTCCAGGGGCTATACTTGTGTCTGCCTTGACGTGGATTAAGTGTCTTGCCTAATTCAAGTCATTTATTTCAATTGACTTAGGATGGAATTCTTTAATTTTATGTCTTCTGGTAGAAACTCCTCTGGTAGTTATAGTTTTGGCATGCAGATATTTGCCTTTTTCTGTATATAATGTTCCCACCACAGGGGCAAAAACAACAGAATTTTACCCATGCAGCTGAAACTACCAGAAAGCTCAAATCTTATGATGTATAGAGTGGCACAGTGGTGAGATGGGGGCAAGAACACCTTTAGTCCCTTGTAGCTAAATACAAATATATATATGGAGGGATATCTGAAGATCCACATGATACTGAAAAGATGGAATTGCTAAAAACATAAAATACATCTTGTATCATTCCATTTTATATGTACATTCTGGAGTGGTCTATTAATAAAATGCTATACATGAGGGCAAAATAAAATTTAACAAGTTGATTTTGGCATACGAAGTTGAGCAATACAACTTATCCATTGAATGCATGCTGTGTCTTGTGCCATTTCCCATCACTGGGCCAGGAATTGGCTTCAGAAGGGACACAAGGGACTATTTCTTGAGTTGGGGAAGCCTGGTAGGATTTGGCAAGCATTTTCTGGAAAGATCCAGAGAGTAAGTATTTACGACTTTGAGGGTAATGTGTTCTGTGCTGCAGCTACTCAAAAACAGTCAGATGTAATATGTAAATGAGCCAATTTACCTGAATTCCAGTCGTAATTTGTTGATTCTAATCTAAACCAGAGACCTGCCATCACCGTCAGTCTGTCAAACCTGTATTGGAAACTGTGGCCAATAATCTCTAAAGAGAAAACAAAATAAAAATGATTCAGGCTTCCCCAATGACAATTTATTTAAAAAGAAATCCATCTTATTAGAATTTCTATGTCAACAGGGAATGATTGTCTAGCAGGTTCTAAGTTAGAGCCAGACAAGTAAGAAATTATTCCAAGTAAGAAACCTTGGAATAAATTGCACATGGTGGTGACCCTGATATGGTTAATTACAGTATATTTTGCTGTGAAAAAACAAGTAAAAGAGAAGATAGGATGCTGGATTTTTCCATTATAAAGAAATATGAAATTCTTGAAGAGATGGATATGTTTATCCTGATTGGACATGGCACAATGAAGACATGTATCAAAACATCACATAATACCCCACACATATGTACAAGTCTTATGTATGTTTACAATTTAAAAGAAAAATAGTTGAAAATAAAATGAGAATGAGAAAAATGAGTATTTTTTTTAAAAAATGCATATTTTCTGTTAAGTGCCTTTAGGAATAACACTCCGTGGTGTCCAGTTTTGTGGTGCAAATGGCTAAGCTGTTGCTTTTGATGCTGTCATCCCCTATAGAAGCCCTATTTCATGTCCTGGCTGCTCTTTCTGATCTAGTTCCTCAGTAACACACCCACAAATGTAGTAGATGATGACCCAAGTGCTCAGAGTATCATCTCATACCTGAGAGCCCCTGATGGAGTTCGCAGCTCCTGGCTTCAGCCTGGTATGGCCCTGCCCCAGGAGTTGTAGATATCTGGTGGGTGAACCAATGGATGGAGAATCTCTTTCTGTCTCTTCTTTCCCCTTCCTTCCTTCCCTCTTTCCTCCCTTCCTTCCTTCCTTCCTTCCTTCCTTCCTTCCTTCCTTCCTTCCTTCCTTTCTTTCTCTCTCTCTCTCTCCTCTCAGCCTTTCAAATAAATAAATGAAGCATTAAAAAAGAAGCTGAACTCTCAAAATTAATAAATAGTATTTGAGTAACTGGTGAGAACCCCTATGCCATAAAATCCACCGTCTTTTGATTGTTGATTGTAAAAATATTTACATAGTTGAAAGTACACCTAAGCAGTTTTATGTGATGAAAATTTTGCACTTTGTGTTATGTATTTTTCTCATATACCCAATCTCTAATGTGACTTTTCCCTGCATATAATTGTGGTATCAATCATCCTTTGAAATCCACATGAATTTTGCTCTAGTGCATACCACCCACTGTGATTGACTCACATCCCTCCAGCTTCTTTGCTGAGATTCATCTGGTAGTGGAGGATTCTCAACAGAGGATGGAGCTTGGTTATTCCCCCAAAGAGCTCTACATTTAGTAAGCTGTTTCCATAACTGTTGTCTGGCCATTCCACTTCCTATTCCAATTTAGAGCACACCATGACAATTTGGGATGGAGTGTAGAAATTACCTTAAAAACAACCAATGCCACAGTAGCATTGCGGAAGTTTCTTTTTTTTTGACAAGTTGTAGGATGACAGAGATGTTGTGTAACTATAGATACTCCAATATTCTCTGCAGTTTCCTTAATACCTCATTTCCTGGTCCTCTCATCATGACACCTCTATGGAAATTCAATCTTTCTGTTTTATGATTGCAGGGACAAAATGTATTCTTAAATTTCTCATTAATGTATTCTGCTAAGTAATGACCAATATGAAGTTTATTTTTGCTTAGGAGCACAAGAATGGCACAGAAGAAGGCGAGTAGGTGGGAGGAGAACACTGAGGTTTCCTTGTCTTTCAGAAGTTACCCCTCTGTCACCTAGTAACTGTGAGAGCTCAATGCTGAGATCCTCCCACTAGTGTGACACACAGCATCTCCACACAAGTCATAGGCACATCCTGCCCGCTCACATATTTCTTTCAGCTGTGGAGCAATCCCATAGTGAAAAAATATATTCTTCTGACTAAAATCAATCCTTAATTCTGATGCCACCTAAATTATCTGTATACTTTTTGTAGACAGAGCAAAATCTAACCCCAAAGTCCCATCAAAGTGGAGAGGGTCAAGTAGGAAAGAGGAAAGTTTTTATTGATCACATTAACATTAACTGTCCAAGAGAGAGCCATCAGAAAGCGTAGCTTGTATTAAGGGAGGACACCAATTTCAGTCCTAAAATTAAGTGACTATTGGGGCCAGCGCCGTGGTGCACGAGGTTAATCCTCCGCCAGCTGTGCTGGCATCCCATATGGGCTCCAGTTCTGGTCCTGGTTGCTTTTCTTCCAGTCCAGCTCTCTGCTGTGGCCTGGGAAAGCAGTGGAAAATGGCCCAAGTCCTTGGGCCCCTGCACCCACATGAGAGACCAGAAAGAAGTTCCTGGCTCCTGGCTTCTGATCAGCACAGCTCCAGCCGTTGTGGCCATTTGGGGACTGAACCAATGGAAGGAAGACATTTCTCTCTGATTCTCTCTCTCACTGTCTATAACTCTACCTCTCAAATAAATAAATAAATAATCTTTAAAAATTTAAGTGACTGTCACCACTGTAGCCAAGTGCATAGGATGTACAAAAAAAAATGAAATTCGTGGTCATAGAAAATAATCTGTAGTGTTTAGAGACGGCAGGAAAAAAGTAAAAGAATCCCCAATATAAACAGAAAGAGTAAGTTTTGTTTTTTAGGGTTTCTTTGTATGAACACATGAATATACATACATATATATATATATACATTTATGAGGATATCTTGGTTCAAATAATTTTGAAATCTATGCCCATGTATAAATACGTAGTGTGTGTGAATTCTGTTTGCTGCATAAATAGCCTCCTGCTGTTAGTCCCCATGAATAGTCCTCTGGATGTGACCACTAACCTGGGAGGTCACAATTATGTCTGCTACTCAACATCTCAAAGGAAGTGGGTGTGATTGTATGTGCTTCTCCCCCATTAGTTCCATATCTGTAACAATAAAAATGGTTAGTTATTATTCTCCATATAAATAGTGTTTCACATTATTGATTAAGCTCTATCAATGCTTTCTTCAGTAAATAATAACCAAAAAGAAGTATTGATTAAATCTAGAAATGCTTTATTACTGGCATCCAGTTGACTATCAGTAGCACAAGGTCAATATGCAAATATACATTTAATTGATTTTCAATTCACTTATTATTGGCAAATCAGTAAATTATTTCATTCAGTCTGAGAGGTACACTCATCACAAAGAAATTTAGTTGAATTGAACTCTGGCCATGAATTTGAAGGGGCATCATATGGCATAATTAAATAAATACATAAATTTTATTTTATAAGGTGACTAGTACCCCATAGGGATATGCCATATTCTTGGTTTACATCCAGACTACAGAAATCTTGGCACGTCTTCCAGGGCACATTCTACCTCTTGTGAAAAATGCAATAACATCTTTAATATGTGCCTACTACAAACCATTCTAAATATCTGCAGAATACTTTTTTAGTAAAACTTACAGAAAGGTCAAGAATTTATTCCCACCCACTCTTTATTCAAAGTGGAATTGCCACCATTTAACAGTTTTATCTGTGCAATGCTAGTACTTATGTACTGGATGGAAATTTGGTGGAAAATCTGCTGTCTATGGCTCTGATAAAAATGAAATGTTTAAGTTGATAAATTCAGTAGAGTAAGAGATCATTGCAAGATATGACAGTCCTTTGACTTAGGGGACTGACTAGTTGAGGGAAGGACAGAAATACTGGTGCACAATATACACATTCTGTGATCTTGTTATGAATGTAATGGTCCTTCTATTGGAATTGTGCTGTGATTTGGCTCAGAAAATAGAACTGTTCTGCCCTTCTGCTTCTGTTGAGTTAAAACCTAAATAGCTGTAACTCTGCACCACACTGTTCCCATATAAAGTCATATTCATACACTTTGCAGAAAATGTTAAATGAAACGAAATATGATTTTTTAAATTTGTCATAAATGCTTAATAAAGGGCAGGGAAAAACATGCTCATAATTTTCAGTACGTATTGCTGTGGATGCAACAGCAAAAGTGAAAAAGTCTATGAAGCTGTACCTGTTTCACAGCTACATTTAAATTATTTTTAAGATACAGCATGTAAAGTACATTGGAATGCTTACTACAAGATAAAAAGTGTCAGGCAGCGCTGCAGCTCACTTAGCTAATCCTCTGCCTGCGGCACCAGCACCACAGGTTCTAGTCCCAGTTGGGGCGCTGGATTCTGTCCCGGTTGCTCCTCTTCCAGTCCAGCTCTCTGCTGTGACCCGGGAGGGCAGTGGAGGATGGCCCAAGTGCTTGGGCCCTGCACCCCATGGGAGACCAGGAGAAGCACCTGGCTCCTGGCTTTGGATCGGTGCAGCACGCAGACCGTAGCAGCCATTTGGGGAATGAACCAATGGAAACGAAGACCCTTCTCTCTGTTTGTCTCTCTCTCTCACTGTCTAACTCTGTCTCTCAAAAAATAATAAAAATAAAAAGATAAAAAGGGCGAAATGATGCTGAAATCACTATGTGGCCTTTCTTCTCTTTTCTGTTTGTTCTTTGTCCCCCTGTAAGCTCATATCATCATATCAGCTTCTTATAAATGCAATATTTCTGTCCAAGACAAAGGTCATATATTGCTTTTATCGGTTTAAGAACTATTGCTATATTTCTGATGTGTTTTTTAGTCATATTATGTATTGCTAATACTAGTCAGTGATTGGTCTTGGCTGTGAAACTGTGATCACCCAGAAACTAAATAACTTTGTACAACAATATGAAGCATCACCAATGTTCATATGTGTTTTTTGTTTGTTTTCAGTCATTGATTGTGTAAATTATGGGACGTTATTTTGTCCTGCATTCTAAGACAGCATTTCATTGGAAGGAGCCAGAAAAGTTTGATCATGGTGCATTGCTGATATAGATGAGGAGGAGGGATTGATGTTGTGTGCCAACAAACAGCAAATTCTGAGCATTTAAAAAAAGGAAATACTTCTTGACATGAAACTGAAATATATGTATCTGTAGCCATTTGAACACATAAGTGTGAATGCTTGCATGTGTATGTGTGTGACAATGCCTGTGACAGATATTTAGGTTTTCCCTTTTCTTTTACCATCATAAAGACAATGACCCACTTAGGAAGAAACAAGTGCAAGATACAAAATGCCTGTGTGTATATGTCTCTGAACTTGAGCCTGGGGTTGCTCTTCACCCTGGTTCTAATCTTTGCAAATAAACCGTTTTACCTGCACTCCCAAATGGAGAGAACTTCTGAACTCAAGAACTCGAATCTATGCATGCAGTGTTGGCTGCTCGCTGCTGCTTCTTTTTTAAAGATTTGCATATTTATTTGAAAGGCAAAGGGATGAGAGAGAGAGAGAGAGAGAGAGAGAGAGACAAAGAGAGAGTGTTTGGAGAAAGAGAGAGAGAGAGAGAGAGAGAGAGAGAGAGAGAGAGAATCTTCTATCCACTGGCTCATTCCCCATATGGCCACAACAGCCAGAGATGGGCTAGTCTAAAGCCAAGAACCAAGAACTTCTTCCAGGTCTCCCAGTGGGTGGCAAGGATCCAAGCACTTGGGCCATCTTAAGCTGCTTTCCCAGGCACATTAGCAGGGAGCTAGATCAAAGTGTAGCAGCTGGGACTTGAACCAGCGCTCATATGAAATGCTGGGGTCACTGGTGGCATCCTTACCTGCTATGCCACAAGGCCAGCACTTCTTTCTCATTACTTCTTACTCTGCCTATTCTGGACAAACCCTGTGACTTTAGGAAATATTTCACTGCTAAATGTTGGCTCTGTTTTGGGCTTACACCCCCTGACTCTTCTCTCTCATACCTGTATCTCCATCAGAGCAGCCACATCAGCTTCCGCATAGCTGTCCTGTTCCTGAAGATGGATCTATACCACCGAGCATAGGCAGGAGAGCAGCATGCCTCAGAGGCCTGGGGAACCTGGCCTTTACTTAAGGTTGAATTCCCTCGGAGGCTGCCTCCATGAACTGTCATCACAGACAAGCCTGCTACATAACTTGGAGTAATTTTGTCATTTAGTCAGCAGGCTTGCCTCCAAAAAGTTTTTTAATATGTAGTACTGGTTGTTAGTTAACTTGTGATATTTAATATAACCTTTGCATGTTCAATATACAATGTCAGTGTACACAAACTACTGTTCCCCTTAATGAATTCATTGACATATATGTTACACACAAACATGTAGTCTTTGTTTCATATCTGATACCTGAGAGAGATGTTGAAAAGACAAAATAAATACCAACTTCATCAAGGAGTTTACAATGTGCTGGCAGCACAGCATTGAAGAGAGAGCATGGAAGAAGTGGGGATTTGGTGTGCCAGTTATCAAACCTCGTGGGACACCCAAATCCCATATTTGAATGCCTGCGTTCAAGTTATCAGTTCTGCTCCTGATTTTAGCTTCATGCTAATCCGTACCCTATGAGACAGCAGGTGATGACTCAAGTAGTTGAATTTGTGCCACCAACATGGGTGGGCCACTAGGGCTGAGTTCCGGGCTTCAGGATTTGGCCAGACCCAGATCCAGCTGGAGTGAGCATTTTTTTTTTTGGGGGGGGGGTGATCAAGCAAGTCTAAAATTCATTCTCTCTGCATTTCAACAAAAACTTGAAAATTTTAGAAGGATCAAGGTTTATTTAAAATTTTAAAAGGCATATGGATATTTTAAGACAATGTAAGTGTCAAATGTGACACACTATATTTTGAGAAGTGGGTAAGGAGTCAGCAGCAGGAGAAATTGGTCTCACTTTTGGAGGGCTCAGCAGATGAATTTTGTATCATCTTTCAGTTTATTTTATTATGTAAAAATATTCCCTTTAGTTAGAGGACTTGTATGTATTAGGCATTTCTGAACATCATAGCAGGATATCAGGGGCCTATACATACTCTCTCAGTTCTAAAATTTTTTGATCTGTGTTCATTTGCAGTAGCATTCATGTTTCCAATGGGCTGAACTTTTTTTATATGAATAAAATGTAGAAGTTTCCTCCCATGAATTGCATACATTTCATAAATAGTTGCTTGGCACATGTTAATTTTTACAATTTGTTATTTATTCATTTTTACCTTTTACTTTGAAAGAAGAACAAACTGAGAGGGACAGGCTTAGTTATGTAGACCCTACAATAGTCACACGAAACAGACAAATGCCCACTGATGCACTGCCACCAGGAATCTCCATTGTTAAATGGTGGGGCACTCTCTATGTATTTGCTCTTTCTCTTATACTCAAATTTACCTGAATGTCCTTTATTTCATGTAGCAAGGATAACAGAATTTTTCCTAGGTAATTAGTTAAGAAGAGATCATGTTGAAATAACGTGGGCCTCTAACTCGGTACAACTCATGTCCTCATTAAGTGAAGAAATTTGACACAGACATACACATAGAGAAAACGAAGACAGACACCCGCCTGCCAGTAATGCCAAGGGCAGTTGTAACTATTTACGCATAAGCATCCGATTCAGACCTCAGTGAACTGTGAACCAACAGTTTCTATTAGATAAACTCCCCAGTGTCTGGTACTTGGATATAGCTTCCCTACCAACCGTACAGACCAGTCCTCTCAGAAGAAAAAAAAAAAAAACTAAAATAATTTTGATATAAACAAACACACTGGGATGGAGCACTGGAGCATTAGCAAATATTTATAGATTAACTGAGTTAATGCTAGGAATTTCACATTGTGCCATAGAGCTAGATAGGCCAAGTGTATGATTATCTCCATTTCATGAAAAGAAAAAGACTTCTCAATGCATGTATATTGTTCTGAGATTTGTACAGCATTGTGGTGACAGAGCAAGGGATCCCTACCCTAACCCTCTGTTTACCTAACTTGTTAATCTGTTGTACTACTTTTCATGAAAACTCATCTTCATAGATTATTTGAAGTTTGTTCATTGTAAAAGGAATGCTTTATTACTGAGAGATAACTGGAACATTACCTTTTGAGAACATACTTTCCCTTCCTCCCTCACCTCCTCCCTTCTTGCAGTGCTTGTATCCAGCTGTTCTGGCCACCAAGAGCTCATGTTTACACCTGCTGACTGCTTTTTCATCCTTAGAGATAGGTCTTTGTAACTTCAGGGTTTGCATAGTGACTACTGGAGCTTCCTCTGTAGTGTTATTCCTCCTTGGGTCTGCTCAGTGCCCTCTCAGTAGGTCCTTTCTCTGTATCTATTTAGAGGTCAGTCTTCTCAGCGTGCACCTGTATCTGCCTCTGTGAACAGGCAGAACGCTCTCCTCCTCCACAAAGGATCTTACACCTGAGCCTACACTGCCAAGCTGCTGCTCTGCTTACTCTCAGCATTTTTGGTAATGGCTGTGCTTATTAAAATTTCTGCACATTCAACTGAATTCTGGGAATTTATGACGATCATGTTTGCTGCTTTATCATCCTTATTTTGCATGTTTCATTTTTTAATACTCATTTTTATTTCCTGTGAACTTACTCTTACCTGCTTACCAAGGGCTTTCGCTGCCGAATGTTCAATAGCTCTCCCTTGGGGATCCCTTTGCTCTGCCACTTGGCCTATCTAGTCTGATTTTAAGAGTTATGACTCCTTTGCCAAATCGACATTAGTATTATTTTGTTGAGTTCCATCAGATTTGCGAGTTGTCATTATTATTTGATTGCTCACTTTGCTTCAGTAATTGTTAGAAGATTATGGCATATTCAGTTGCAAATAATGAACATGTTGGACAAACATGTGACACATGTGTCTTAGGTAGGGCATGCCGATGGTGAAGGTTTTCCCTGAAGTAATAGATGAAGAATGTATTCACAAATGTCACCCAAGAGCACAGCTGCCAATCTCTCCCTGCATTAGCCTAAGGGATTATATACATATATATATATATATATATATGTATATGTATATATATATATAATTTAAAATATATATGTATATATATATATGTATATAATGTGTGTGTGTGTGAGTGTGTGTGTGTTGATAATTTAATTCAGCTGGCCCAACCCCTTATACTCATTGGGATAATCTTAACTCTCTATGAGATCATATTGAAAGAGGATTTCCACCTCCATGGTGCCAGGGGATGTTGGAGCTGACCCTGTTATTAAATTATCCTGATTGTTTAGGGGTCTTCCTATAACAGTCAGACACAGGCTCAGTTGTGCTTTTTCTTGATCTATCGTGATTTAGGTGAAATTTAATAATTGGGAGCCTTATATTTGCCTGGGTAGAAAGGGAGCCCTGTCCGGATTCTCATGCGCCTCTACAATCCAGTAGGCTCTCCTTTCCTCCCGAGAATCCTCCTGCTTTCTCCTTCTGTATCTAAACATGGCTTCCCATACTTGGTTACGATGGCTGCTTTTGTTCCTGATTCAATATACTTTTGTACAATTGACATAATCACAAAGAAACTACGTTTTTAATTGGTAATGTAAAGTACAAATAAGCAGAGTGGAAAAAAAGCTCATGTGCTGCTTTTTGCTCTATCGTCTCTTTGTGGCTGAATGAATGCAATTCATCAGGAAATTTGCCTTTCCCTTACAAAGACACAGATCATATGTACAATTATACTTGTCTAAAACTTGGATTACCCAAATGCCTGCTTTTAATATAAGCCAAATGATTTGCCTAAAATTCCACAAGGAGTGGAAGAGATCATTTATTCAGCATGAAAAAGAAAGCTGTGGATCATATTAGGCATTTCATGACATTGTGCAGACACACAACATAAACAAATAACACACAAATGGATAATGCAGCACTTTTCAAAACTTTATAAAAATAGTTCCTCAACGACTGTGCTCTGATGAAACAAATGCTGTAACCTCAAAGGAAAAAAGGCCAAAGAAATCATGATCATAAGGTTGGCTGGACTTGTTGTACCTGGATAAATGTATTTTAGCTTTCACCATGCATCTCTGAATTTTATTACTCATTGCTTTCTGACTACTAACCGAAAGCAGGATTCCTTCAGATTCTTGGGCAGCTTGCCACTACTTTGGGCCAAGGGGCCAATAAAAATCATTAGCAATACATAAATTTTATCCAGTGGGCTTTCCTGAACATGTGCAAGTGTTCATAAGGTTAGGGCACTGAAATCCACATGCTTTGTATCATCACGTGCTCCTCATAAGCTTGCAATCGGTTATGCTCAAATGTAATGTAAATATATTGTAATTTGGATCAATAAAGAGCAATATGCCGACAAAATACACTAATAAAAGTGGTGACTAGATAGACATTTTTGCTAATAAAAATAAGTAGTTAAACTTAATATAGATAAAGGCTTTCTAAAAGTGTACAGTACAACAGTCATTTTATTTTTTCCTTTGCAGTTAGGTGGATATGAATGGATTTATAAGAAAATGTAGAATGAAGTGAGCATGCTTGTGATTATCATGGGTTATATCAGCAATCTTAGGAGACTGAAAGCCTCTACGTCACTTGTTTGCATTTAAAATTCACGATTGCCTTTTGACTAGGGTGACTTATACAATATTTTTCTCCTCTCTTGAAAGTGGAAAATATTGTCTGTGGAAAAAAATGTACCATAACCTAATTCTAGATTGAAACACACAAACAGGCAGCACAGACACACATACACAACTACAAATCTATTTGAAAGCTGATGTGAAATTTACTCTGATGCTGATTTTGAAAATGCCAACATCGCAGTAACTGCCAGGCAGCAAGCAGTCACGGCATTTCCAGTGACTACGGCTTCTACCTCAACACTAGTCCCAATGACTGGTTTGATACATTGAGCAGAAACAATGAAGATATAAACTGGGGTATCCAGAATAGACTGGCTGAAGACACAGTGTTAAGGGGGAAAAAAACCAAAAACTAACTTTGAGGGTGCTGTTTTAACTAAGCTGCCATTTATCACACTCAACTGATTTCCCATGATTTGTCTCTTTCTGGCAAAGAAATGTTATGTCCTTGATTCTGGTAATCACTGTTCAATTAAATACAAAATTTCCACGTTGGAAACAGAATCAAAGGATACTTTCTTCATAATTCAAACCAGAAGGTGACCTACTTTATGCTGAAGTAATCTAGTGGGAGATATATTTTGCCTATAAACATCTACTTAAAAACGTTTTAGAACAAACTAATGACTCTTTGTACACTAATAAATTAGATACAAATTACAGCCAAAAGATTCCATTCTCTCTTTCTTTTTTCAATTTGCTATGTTGTCAAGGGCTTGTTTCTTAAAAGAAGAGTTCAGAGAATCCAAAGCTTGAGGATTATGTACTATACTCTTACAGTACTTTATTAAAAGTGCTCTAAACAGATGGGTATCTATTTTTAAAAACTCCAGGGAGGAAGATTCACAACATGCCTAGGTAGTCCGTTGTAGTGTTCACTCTAATCCTGTGATCCTTCAATTATCTTCCATGCTTATGCACATAGTTTAACTCACCAGAGGAAGAAATAAGAAACAATTGAAAAATAAATTAGAGATTAGGACAACAGTATGGAAAACGGATTTTTTTGCTTGAAAAAATGGAGGAGAGATTAATATTGTGTAGTATGAGTATAAACCCCCATACATATATAATTCTCCCCAATGAATTAACCAATCTTAAAAAATGCTTTTTTAACATTGGCTTATTTCTTTTTTTTAATTTTTTTAAAATTTTTTGACAGGCAGAGTGGACAGTGAGAGAGAGAGACAGAGAGAAAGGTCTTCCTTTGCCGTTGGTTCACCCTCCAATGGCTGCCGCGGTCGGCGCACCGCGCTCATCCGATGGCAGGAGCCAGGTGCTAGGTGCTTTTTCCTGGTCTCCCATGGGGTGCAGGGCCCAAGCACTTGGGCCATCCTCCACAGCACTCCTGGGCCACAGCAGAGGGCTGGCCTGGAACAGGGGCAACCGGGACAGAATCCGGCGCCCCGACCGGGACTAGAACCCGGTGTGCCGGCGCCGCAAGGCGGAGGATTAGCCTGTTGAGCCACTGCGGCGGCCTACATTGGCTTATTTCTATTACAAAACATTTGTGATGATATTGTTTTTATTATTATTTTTATTTGAGTTGTAGAGAGACAAAGACATATGGACAGAGATCTCTCATCCACTGGTTCACTCTCCCTAAATACCTGCAATGGCTTGGGCTGAGCCAGGTCAAAGCTAGGAGCCTAGAACTCAATGCAGGTCTCCCCTGTCAGTGAGTAGGACCTAGCTGTTTGAAATATCACTTCTGTCTCATTGGGCGCATAGTGATAGGAACCCAGAATAAAGACAGAGCCAGGACCTGAACCTCAGCAATTTGATGTGCAGTGCAGCCTCCGAGGAGGCGTCATAACTTGCTATGTCAAATACAGTCCCTTAATTCATTTTTATTTAAATATAGGTAGACCATTTTTGCTCTTCATAGAGTATGATTTCTTTTCTCCTAAATTGTCTATTTTCAGTCACAGATAATACTTATTTCCAAAGAGTAAACAAACAATAACAATAATAATGTAATGAATGTCATTCCTTATTTTGCCTTGTCTTTCTGATTTAAAAAATCCTGCATAATTAACATGAATATTGATACTCACAAACTATATTTGGGACCTTGAAAGTGTTGACACATGAATTACTTAGACAGTTTATTTTAAAGGTTGAGTTTAACTTTTTTTCCTCTAGGGAAATCAAACTGGTTTTCTAGCATGCTTATGCAAAATTGTTCTATGTAGTGGGTATTCTGTTGCTTTCTCCACATATCCGCTTCAGGGTCCAATGTTTACATGCATAGAGTACAGGCTGCTGAAAACTCAAAGCTAAATTTGTTTGTGATCACCGCTCAAGCACCCTCACAAGGCTTGGCAACACCCACTGGCTGGCTAGCATGGGGTACAGCTGCCAGCACACTTGTTAATGCATGGTAACTCTAAAGCAGTGTCCCCACTACACTACTTGCTGTAGAAACAGTGGGAGCCACAACCATGACTACACAGTGGGTCAGCCTCCCCATCCAACAATTTGTAGCTCCATTGCAACACCTTACAGGTGTAGCTCCTATAACTGTCTACAGAACAAACAGTGACCATTTACAGACAATCCAGTGTGAGACACCACAGCTATTACCATAGGGCAACAGTATTCAAAATGTCATTGAAGAAGTTTTTGGACACAATATATGCTCTATTTTATTTAAGTTGAACTTCTTTTGTAGTTTTTCAGGCACTACAATAGCAAAAAGTCAGTTTGGAAGCTACTGTGCACAAAATATAGGAGATGCTGAGGATGTACTGTGGTTTTTAGCTTACATTATTGACCACATATATGCCCTGGACATAGTCTGCAACCTATGCGCATATAAGATAAGAAGATAAAATATACATGTAAAAATATTTCATTTTTTGCTTAACTATCATATATCTGCATTATTTTCAGCTATCATATTTTATATTATTTTCAAATTAATTTACTTGTGATTCATAATGTTCTACATAGTGTATATGTCTTTTTTATAGTCTCCTTGATATTTTTTTTCAAATTTAGGTCATTATGGGTCCATGATGTGGTATAGCAGGCTAAGCCTCCATCTATTGCACCAGCATCCCATATGGATGCTGGTTTGTGTCCTGGCTGCTCCTCTTTATATTCAACTCTTTTCTAGAGCCTGGGAAAGAGTAGAAAATGGTCCAAGTGCATGGATCTCTGCTCCTCCATGGGAGATCCAGAAAAATCTCCAGACTGACCCAGCTCCAGCCATTGCCACCACTTCGAGAATAAACAAGTGCATGGAAGAACTTTCTCTCTATCCCTCCTTTCTCTGTCTGTAACTCTACCTCTCAAAAAAATAAATAAATCTTTAAATGTATATATAATAAAAAATGAGTTCTGTAATTCATAATCATATTACATATATTGTATATGTCTTTGTTATTAGGCATCTTGATTATTTTTAAATATAAGTTATTAAAAACTGATTAAAATAATTCTGATTGCTTTCGATGTTTGACAACCATCATCTTTGGAGAAGGAGCACCGTTTAGTTTGACAGAGGCAGAAATTACATTTCAGAGAGAGGGAACAATCTTGAAACAGTCTCACCAGCAGGACATATTTATGGCATGCGTCGACTTGTTTGGCAAGAACTTATAGTGTGAGGTTATAAGTGATAAATTTGGAATGTTAAATGTTTTGAACTCAGCCATGATTGTCAAAATGAGGGATTCTTGTTTAAGCACAAGTGTAGATTCATTTGTTCATCAGTATTTACATTTTAGAACAATAAATAAAAAGAATGAAACCAGTAACCATAAAGTTAATTTTTGTAATGTGAATATTAAGCACTAGTCTGATAAATAGATGTAGGGTTAACAGGTGGCACCCAGGCTCTAATGTTTTAGAAAACAAGAGTTTAGTGCTAAAGGAAATGGACAGGAAGTTTCAAAGCAAATGGTGGTATCAAAGGAGAAAGCAAAGCTCATCCAGCTACAGAGTTTGAGGGACAGGGAGTAGATTTAATGAAATTCTGTTCTGAAGATTTTTTTCCTGAATGACTAAAAGATAATGATGATGATGAATGAAATAATCAAATCTGGAGCACAGACTGGTTTGAGGAAAGAAAAAAATTTCCTATGGCTGTACTGAGTTTATAATAATTGTGCATTCAGTTAAAAATAGTAGAAGATAAGTGGGGATGGAGAAGTAGAAATCTGGAGGCCTTGTTGAGAAGACATTTACCTGGAGAACAAGCACATCCATGGATGCTTTTTTTTTCTTTTTATGATTCCATTTACTTAATTGAAAATTAGAGTTATAGAGACAGAGGTAGAGAGAGAGAGAGAGGTAGAGAGAGAGAGAGAGAGAGAGAGAGAGAGATCTTTCATCTGCTGGTTCACCCCCCACAATGGCTGCAAAAATATAATATAAATGGAATATGTTGGTTCTCTCATATATGTTGAGAAAAATCCAAGATATTGATTATAATGTGCTTTGGTGATGAAGCAGTGAGGAAATAGGCACTCTTACGTGAATGTTTGTAATAAAAATGATTCAACTTATATTCAGAAGAATTTCAAAATAACTAATAAATTTGAATATGGGTTTATTATTAAATCCAGAAATTCCATTTAGAAAAGTGCATTTTATAGATACATTAGTAAAATGAAAGTGATGCTAATTAGGGCATTATTTATAAAAGCCAAAAATGGGGGATATGGAATCAAATATCAATTATTTGCATGCTGTCTGAATAAGCAGTATAAATAATGGTACATAAAGTTGGATCCATTGAAATATCGTGTAAAATATAGTAAAGGTTTTGATCAATGACAGACTATAGATGCAATAATGGCCATGTAAAATTATAATAGAGTTGGAAAATTCCTATGGTTAATAGTGTGTAGCTTAACCAGAGTCAAGAGAAAAGGAAGCTGAAGGAGAAGAGTGGGAAGGTACACAGACAATTCTCAATGCTGGATTTAGCAGAAGCTTTTGCAGAATCTAACAAGTGCCTTGCAAAGTTTAAAAACATGGAGCCCAATACTGAAGAGGTCACACCCTAACAAGAGCCTCAGGGAGATCCTTCAGGGGGTATCACTGAAAGAGACCCTCATGATCACAGGGAATGAGAGCTCCATGGGTGTTATGGTCCATGTAGATTTTCCAGAGGGGTAAGACGTAGAGTTGGAAGATAACGACATTGATGGCGATGACCCTGTGTAGATAAAGGCCAATGGATATTGGTGTCTCAGTTTTTAATGTAAGAATTTTAAAAAAGAATTTAAAAATAAGAAAAAGTTATCAAACACAGATAAATCAAAGAATATTATTGTACAGCTGCATAACATGTTTGTGTTTCAAGCTAGGGATTAAGAATCAAAATATTTTTTTAAAAATATTAATTTCATAAAATAAAATAAACCACATTCAGCTAACATCAACATATTATTAAAGGGATATTCTTAAGGTAAATTTAGCATAGCCTAGTTATACAATATTTTCCAAGCTGACAGCGCGCACAGTAATTTCCTAGGCCTATGAGTTCACTTACCATGGAGTCACACAGAGCCCCCTCCAGGCTCCCAAGCTCCATTCATGCTAAGCACAATTGCAACCTTTTTATCTATTACACTGCATTTAATTATAATTTTGTTTTGTAATATAAATATTTTTATTTATTTCATAGGGAGAACTGCAGAGAGGAGGTGGGACAGAGAGAAATGTATTCCATTTGCTGGTTCACTCCCCAAATGGCCACAATGGCCAGGGATGGACCCATCTGGGTCTTTCACGTGGATATAGAGGCCCAAACACTTGACACTTTCTATGCTGCTTCCCCAGGCACATTATCGGGAGTTGGATTGGAAGGAGAGCAGCCAGGACTTGAACTTGCACCCATACGGGTTGCAGGGCTTCAGGCCATGGCTTTAACCGACTTCACCCTTTCGCTGGCCTGGCTGGTGTCTACTGTGCATGCATATGATCCAGGGATTTTACCCGAGAGAAAAATCTATCCCCATTGACTTTGAGTCTGTCTAAGAGGACTGACTGGGGGCCGGTACAGGGTCCCATGCACTTGGGCCACCTTCCCCTGCTTTCCCAGGCTGCTGCAGAGAGATGGATCAAAAGCCAGGAAACACACCAGCACCCATATAGGCCGCCAGTGCCACAGGTGGAGGCTTAGCCTGCTACACCACAGCATCAGCCCCCCATTATACTTTTCATGTTTAGAAATATTTAGATATTCAAATACCATTGTGCTAAAATTATTTGCTCTATTCACCACAGTAACATGCTATATAGGTTTGCAGCCTGGGAGCCGCAGGCCATCCTACAAAGCAGGATGTGCAGTAGCTTCACCACCTTGGTGACTGTATGTGTCCTATGTGATAGTTACACAACAATGAAATCACAGAATGATACTATTCTCAGAATATAGTCCATACTTAAGTAACACATTACTGTAGATTCATCTGAGAAACATGTTGTTGAATGAACAAAGCAAAGATGGAGAACAGGATTTACAGGATGCAACTTTCTGTCTAAGACAGGGAGAAATGGAGGTACGAATATACACTGTATTGTAGTTTCAGAGAAAAGTGCTGAACAGTGTTAAAATAATTAAAATAGCTGTATACATGTATATGTAAGAGGGCATAGAGAAGATGGTGCAGATAATAACAGAAACAAGACTAATTTGAGGAAACTTGTTTTTTTAAATTTTGAAAACATAATCATTCATCTGTTTTGCAATCAAATATAAAACAGAGGGTCGGCGCTGTGGCATTGTGGTAAACCCTCTGCCTGCAGTGCCAGCATCCCATATGTGTGCCGGTACATGTCCTGGCTGCTCCACTTCCAATCCAGCTCTCTTCTATGGCCTGAGAAAGCAGTAGAAGATGGCCCAAGTGCTTGGGCCCCTGCACCCTCATGGAGACCTGGAAGAAGCTCCTGGCTCCTAGCTTTGCATCGGCCCAGCTCCAGCCGTTGCAGCATCTGGGGAATGAACCAACAGATGGAAGACCTCTCTCTCTCTCTCTCTCTCTCTCTCTCTCTGCCTCTCCTTCTCTCTCTGTGTTAACTCTTACTTTGAAATAAATAAATAAATCTTCAAAAAACATTTAAAAATAAAGTGTTGGAGTCATCTGCAAACAGGTAACCATGTAAGGACTGCATGGACTAAATGCAGAAACAGAATATCTGCTGGGCTCTTTCCCTTCTTATATCTAATATCATATTTTACCTGGCTGCATAACTATTGACATCTTTAAAATAAAGCAAGCCTTTTTTCCCATGTATTCTATTTAAATCTTTCAATTTCTCCCCATTCTATCAGAAGATTTTTACATCCTCTATATGACTTCCAAACTTCTACGATTATGTGAAAATAGTTGTAGCTATTATAATATCTTAACTAAAAGTGACATTTTACTTTATGGTTTAAAATTCCAATTTTTCTGCATAAAGTATGAATTCTTTTATATACTTCAACTTACTCTTATCCAATATTAGATAATTTGCATGTGTGCGTCCCAACACATATTCTTCTGGAGTACATTATAACCAACTACTGTTAGATCATTTGGTATTATATTGCATTTTCTTTGTGCATAAACTGAGAATTACACTAAATTTTCTAAATGTTTAAAATTTATCCATGAAATCATGAATTTCCCCAGATTCCTAACAGTTTAAATAAATCCAATGTTTTTGTGTGTGTATATTTTCTCATTTTCTCTGGAAAAAAATTCCAAATCTTGGGACTAAACACATTTCTCACATTTTGCTCCTGGATCCTTGTGTTTCAGAATGAAACGCTCTTCGGAGCTGTGTGATTTGCCCTTCTCAGCACTCAGAATCAGCGGCTCTGACCTTGTCTGTGCGTGGTGTTCTATATTGCCAGAATGCAAGGACAAACCCTGGAAGGCTGGAGGACAGGGAGACCTTGGCCATCCTGAAGTCCCATCTGCTCACTAATGTGAACAGAAACTGTGGCCCAGAACACCTAAAGCAAAACACAACACACCTGTTTACTCCGACTGTTGGGTTCCTCCTTCTCCTCACCCTAAGCCACCTCCTCTTACTCCTCTTTGTTTCTCCCAGTTCTCTTTTTTAAATTGGGTTAACGTTTTTTTTCACTTTAGAATGAAAAACATGCATTTATTTCTTGGAGAGGCAGAAAGGTAGAGTATGAGAGTCAAAGAGACTCATAGACAATTCCTATCCTCCGGTCATCTCCTCAAAGACTCACAAAGACCAGGGTTGGACCAAGACAGGAGCAGGTCACTGAATCCGTGTCTCCCAGGGGGCTGGCAGGAACCCCATCACTTTGAGCCATCATTGTACCTTCCCAGGGTGCGTACAAGCAGGAACTGGACTCACGAGCTGCAGCTGGGGATTGAACCCAAGTACTCCCACGTGAGACACAGGCTGCATCTTAACCTGCTCCAGGTCACTTCTGCCAATTTAACTCCCTTTCTCTTGAGTTGCCAGGCTTATTATAACAGAGTTAATTACAGCATGCATTTCATAGATTTTTTATGATTCCTGTAGTAACTGATTGAATCCTGGAAGTTCCTTTGAACTTCTTTTCTTTAACCTTTGTCCCCTTAAGTTCCACTTATTTAAAAAAAAAAAAAAAACTGGGCATTTCAGTAGAATTCATGATGCCATTACTCTCATTAATTTGGCTTCTCCTCCTTTCATTCACTTTGGTTCTGTCCTGTCCTTTCCTCCCTGTACACAAACATATCTCCTCTGATACATTTTTGTCTCTTTTTCTCTGCAAGCCCCATCTCCTAGTTGGTCTGCAGTGTGTCACTTCTTCCCCTTGCAATTTATGTTTTCCTTGTCTCTGCCTGCTCTCACATCAGCCTGAAGCCAGTCTTTGTTTTATCCCCCTCCATTTCTTCCTAAAGTCTTCCTCCCTTCTCCCCTACCAACCGTATATTAATTTTGGAGAATGTTACCATATCATTTGTTTTCTTCTTTCACACTGAGTCCTTACAGTTGACCCAGCTGTTGAGCAGTTTGCATGGATAGGTTGTCCCTTTGCAAAATGAAGGCTGTCCACATTTTACTGGAAAATGTGCCGTGTCCCTTTCCTCACATTTCCTGACTGCACATTGCTCCCAGATGAGTTCTAGTGCCTTACACAAAGCATGCCTTTAATTGTCTTTTTTCCTAACGACAATCCTTCTTTGTTTCTATTGGAAAACACCTGGCCAGTGGCTAATCCTACCCTATCCTTGCCACATTGCTGTTTCACACTTACATTTCCTAGTTCAAATCCCAAACCTGTCTGCTGCATTTACTGGAAACACTGACACACTGCAATGCCATCTTAGTTCATATGCACACACTATTCTATCCTACTAATTGGATGGTTCACCATATACTTTTGCTGTATAATTCTATACTTATGCTACTTTTTCTTTCAGTCAACTTTATGAAGTAATAATTTAAAAGAAACAACAAAATGTATTACTAACAATAAAACTGTAATATACAAAATGTTTAACAACAAAAATATACTAACAATGCAAATATAAATATGGATATAGAATTTGTGTGTCACACTGTTGTTCCAGCATATTGCTTTTTTACAGACGACCCCTAAGCAAGCACCATGATACTTAAGGGCTTCTGGAGAAAAAATATTCATATTTCTATGAATTACCTAGTTCATGCTGTCCTGTTATCATTTCAGTTTCTTCATTGGAGAAGCATAGGGTGGGGGAGACAGAAAGATCCTATATGCTGGTTCATTCCTCAAATGTTTACAATGAATCCAATACTTGGAAACTCAATTCAGATTTATCCTGTGCGTAGGAAGAACCCAAGTACTTGAGCCATTACTGTGCCCTCCCAGGACCTGCATTAGCAGAAAGCTAGATTTAAGGGCTGGAGCAAGGGATGAAACCACATTCTCTGATATGGAATGCATTCATTCTCTCAGCGTCATGGCTAGGCCAAACGCTTACCCTGTTATAACGTTAAAACGTTTTACTAATTTTGGCACTGTTGTACCCAATGGAAACTCTTGCTATTACTTTCTTTTAAAAGGCTTTTAAATTGCTATAATATTTCCTACATTAGATTCTTCTTATATTCCTTACATCTGGTTTACTTTTAAATAACACTGGCTTGTCACAAGAAGGTGAATGTTTATATGTCACAGATAATCTCACATTTGTCTTGAATAGAGGAAAAATAACTCTGCTGAGTAATTGTTTAAAAATACAGAAGCTAAATGTGGACTAGAATTCAAACCTAGGATATTTTAAATCAACATGCACACCACATTATACCACATTACCTACTTATCTGCTTGTGTTATTACAAAATCTAGAGTCTTGAGGAAAATATGGCTTTTAAAAAAGATTTATTTTAATTATTAGAAAGGCAGAGTTACAGAGAGAGAGAGAGAGAGAGGGAATGATCTTCCATCTGCTGATTCACTCTCTAAAACAGCTGCAACAGCCAGAGAGGGGCCAGACCAAAGCCAGGAGCCAGGAGCTTCACCCAGGTCTCCCTCATGGGGCAAGGCCTAATGCTTGGGCCATCTGCTGCTGCTTTCTCCAGGCCATCAGTAGGGAGCTAAATCCAAGTGCAATAATCAAGACTGGCACCAATATTCATGTGGGTTGCAGGTGTTGCAGGTGATGGCTTTACCTGTTATGCCAGAATGCTGTACCCCCAAATATGTCTCTAAATAGATTAATATGATATAAAATTAGTGTCATCAGACATGAAGGCTTGCTTTAAAAGACACTCATTTTTGAATGATCAGAAAACTTGCAAAGACAATCATGCATGCTGTCTATAATTTGAAATGTGAGTTAACAAAATGTATAGTGAATTTTTATTTATTTTGAAAGCAGATTTATTCTTTGAGTTTGGTTTATCCATTTTTACTCACATTTCTTGGTTGGATAAAAAGGTAAAGTGCAATAGGGTATAAATTTAACTTTTTTCTTAGAGTTCTTTCAAATAAAATTTGGAGATAAAAAGGAAAATGTAAAACATTTACATGATTACTATAACTTTAAATTTAATATCCACTGTTGCAGCAATTTATTTTATCAAAAATGATATTTGGAACCCTTTGAAAGCATTGAATGTAGTTGAATTCAACTACTTTAGTGAAAATGGTCTCAGTGATTGGTTGGAAACAAAGAGCAGGATATATACATTAATAAAAATTAAAAATTTCAGAAAAAAGAACCAAGCATCATTTTATTTTGTTTTTATTCATTGGTATTTATTGAAATATTGCATAAATGTGGCTCTTTTTTACATCAATTTTAAATAAATATTTATTTGCGCTAAATGTTATGACTTGTATGCCAAAGATTGAAGGTATGCTCTTATATATATTGTTTCAGAAAACAAAGGACATATGTTATTGTCTCATGACACACCAAAACTATTTCATTATCTACAAATGATGTTTTTTATTACTGGTAGAAAAAGTTCAGCAACAGAATTTAGAAAATGTCAAGTATAGCACATTCTTTCGCATTAGTTTGCTTCATAAATATAGCACTCCCTCCACCCTGGAGCACTGAACAGAGCTCCCTGCCCACACCCAGGACATGGCTTGGGGAATTCACTGAAAGAGTGGACATTCCACTAAACCACAAAGGCATAGTTCAAAGATAAAAGCCATCACAGGGAAACAAAAAAAAAATATCACCACAAATGCCTAACAATAAATGTAGCAACTCAAGAAACAAGGATAATGAAGACAACAATACACCCTCAAAAGAACACAATACTTCAATACTAGATTATGAAGATAAAGAGATTGACACATTATAAGAAATGGAATTCAAAACATTGATTGTAGGATCACTTTGAAGTAATCATAAGCAAATTCAGAAACAAAAGAAATCTGTACAGGACATGAATGAAAAAATTTTCCCATAGAATTGAGATTTTAAAGAAAAATGAAAATGTAATATTGGAAATGAAGAATTTAACAGAACAAATAAAAAATATGGTGGGAATCCAGAAGAACAGATTGGTGAGGCAGAAGAAAGAATATCAGTGTTAGAAGACAAGTTTCTGGAAAGTTTACAGTCAGATCAAAAAAAGAAGAAATTAGAAAACTAAAAAAAAAAAGTGTCAGAGATTTATGGGATACTATCAAGCAACCCAACATAGGGGTTTTAGGAGTTCCTGAAGGTATGGAAAGAGAGAATGGATTAGAAAGTATTATTAGTGTGATAATTACAGAAAACTTTGCTAATTTGGAGAAAGAAGGGGACATCCAAGTACAAGAAACACATAGAACTCTTAACAGTCGTGATCAGAAAAGATCTTCACCATGACGCATTGTGGTCATACTCTCCACAATAAAACATCATGAAAAGACTAAAATATGTGGGAAAGAAACACCAGATTACATTCAGATGATCTCCAATTAAACTCATAGCTCATTTCTCATCAGAAAACCTGCAGGCTCAGAAGAAAATGGCAAGACATATTCTAAGTCTTAGGAGAAAAAAACTGTCAACCAAGAATAATGTACTCTGCAAAGCTCTAATTTATGAATGAAGGTGAAATAAATACCTTCCATAACAAACAGAAATTGAAATAAGTTGTCACCACTTGTTTAGCCTTACAAAAGATGCTTAAGGATGCACAACACACAACAAACATGATCATCGCTATGAAAGAAGGTGAAGGTTGAAATTTTACCAGTAGCAGTATAAAGGAAATCCAAAATAAATAATTGGAAAATTACCCTTAACGTAAATGGCCTCAACTCTCCAGTTAAAACATACAGACTGAATGATTCAACTAAAGAACAAAATCCATTTGTTTGCTGCCTACAAGAAACACGTCTCACCAACAAAGATGCACATAGACTGAAAGTGAAAGGATGGAAATGGTATTCCACGCTAACAGAAACCAAAAAGAGCTGACGTTAGTCATCCTAATATCAGAAAAAAAAAAAAAACAGACTTTAGCATAAAAACTGTTAAAAGAGACAAAGAAGGTCACAATGTAATGATTAAGGGATCAATTCAACAGGAAGATGTGACTATTATAAATGTGTACTCATCTAATTACAGGGAGTCTGGTTATTTAAAAGAAATGTTAATGGATCTAAAGGGAGACATAAACTCTAATATAGTAGTAATGGAGAAGATCAATACCACACATTCAGCAAAGTACAGATCAACCAGACATAAAACCAGCAAGGAAACAACAGAGTTAATCAACGCTATAGACCAAATGGACCTAACACATATCAATAGAACTTTTCACACCACAGTGATAGAATATACATATTTTTTCAGCAGTGCATGTACCTTTCTCAAAGATAGACCACATGCTACACCACAAAGCAAGTCTCAATTAAAAACAAAATCAAAATCATACTATTCATCTTCTAGGTCCACATTTGAATGAAGATGAAAATCCACAACTCAAGAACATATGCACACACCTGGAGACTGAACAGCATGCCAATGTATGAATAGTGTGTGATTGAAGAAATCAAAGGAGAAATCAAAAAACTTCTGGAAAAACTGAAGACAATACAACATATCCAAACTTGTGGGACATAGTAAAAGAAAGGTTAAGAGGAACATTTATAGCAATTGGTGCCTACATCAAGAAATTGGAGGGCCAGCGCCATGGTTCAATAGGCTAATCCTCCGCCTGCGGTGGTGGCACACCCAGTTCTAGTCCCAGTAATGGCACCGGATTCTGTCCCAGTTGCCACTCTTCCAGTACAGCTCTCTGCTATGGCCCAGGAGTTCAGTGGAGGATGGCCCAAGTGCTTGGGCCTGCACCCCATGGGAGACCAGGAGAAGCACCTGGCTCCTGGCTTCAGATCAGTGCAGTGCTCCGGCCACAGTGCACCAACCGCAGTGACCATTGGAGGGTGAACCAACGGTAAAGGAAGACCTTTCTCTCTTTCTCTCTCTCTCTGTCCACTCTGCCTGTCAAAAAAGAAAAAAAGAATTTGGAAAAGCACCAAATAAATGAGCTATCAATGTACGTCAAGGACCTAGAAAAACAAGAGGAAATCAACCCAAAACTAGCAAAGAAATAATTAACACTTGAGAAGAAATAAACAAAAATGAAACTAAAAAACATGCAAAAGGTCTGCAAAATGAAGAGCTGTTTCTTTGAAAAAATAAAAAAAAAATGATGCATCATTGGCTCAACTAACCAAAAGAAAGAGAAAGAGAGAGAGAGAGAGAGAGAGAGAGAGAGAGAGAGAGAGAGAGATCCAACTCAATAAAATTAGAGATGAAAAAGGAAATGTAACAACAGGCACCACAGAAATAAAGAGAATCATCAGAAATTGCTACAGAGAGCTGTATAGCGACAAATGGGAAACCTAGAAGAAAATGAAAGATTCCTGGGCTCATGCAACCTACCTAAATTGAGCCACGAAGATATAGAAAAACTATACAGACAATAATCAATGGAAATTGAATCATTTAAAGAAATGCCCAGGAAATAAAAGCCCAGGACTGGATGGCTTCACTGCTGAGGCCTACCAGACATTTAACAAATGAGCTCCAATTTTTCTCAAGCTAATCAAAACAATAGAAAGGGAAGGAATACTCCCAAACTCCTTCTATGAACCTGGCATCACCTTAATTCCTAAACCTGAAAAAGATGTAACTGAGAAAAAGAACTATAGATTAATTTCCCTGACGGACACAGACACAAAAATCCTCAACAAAACATCACAAAATCCCATTCAGAATGACATTCATACAGAAATCAACAAACAAGAAATTATGGCGAAGATATGAGGAAAATATGTGCCTTAATCCACTGTTGGTGGGAATGTTAACTGATACAACCACTGTGGAAGACAGTATGGAGATAACTCAGAAATCTGAATATAGACCTTCCATATGACCCAGGCATCTCACTCCTAGGAATTTACCAAAGGGAAGTGAAATTAGTATATAAAAGTGTTATCTCTACACCCATGTTTATTGCAGCTGAATTCACAATAGCTAATATATGGAATCAACCCCAATGCCCATCAACCGGAGACTAGATACAGGCATTATGGAATATATACACCATGGAATACTACACAGATGTAAAAAATGAAGCCCTGTCATTTGCAACAAAATGGATGAAACTGGAAAACATCATATTTACTGAAAAAAGCCAGTCTCAAAAAGACAAATACCATTATGTTCTCCCTGATCTGTGATAACAAATAGAGCATCTAAAATGTAACTAAAATAAGTGAAATTAACACTTCAAGATGCAATGACTTTGAACAGCCCTTGTCTTGACTGTTGAGGAACATTTTTATTTTTTGTATTATTTATTAGCCTCTTTATTTAGTATAGAGTTAGTTGTATGTGTATAAAGTTATTTGAAAGAAGATCTTAGTAAAAAAATAAGAATGGGAATAGGTGAGGGAAGAGAAATAAGTGTGGGAGTGTGGGTGGGAAGAACCATTACAATCCTAAAATTGTATTTATGAAAAACATGAAGTATGTTTTCCCGAAAAATGGTTTCTGGGGAAAAAAAGAATTATGACTGCAAATCACATTGAAAACTAATTTAAAAATTAAAAAATAAAAAGGATCAATTAATAATAGTGCCTTTATTTTTAAAATGCTCAGTGATGATGTTGTTCTCATTAGAGATGATAGAATACATTAAAATATTTAAGAATTAAAAATTATTTCACACATACAATACCTTTGTTATTTTGCAGCAATTAATGCTTCTAAAGGACCATAAAACATGAAAATTGGTTAGTTTCAGAGTAAATAAAATGGATTATCACTGGTCTGAAAATTGGTGGGCAATCACTAAGAATCATTAACTTTTGAATTGTCATTTTTATGATTTTTCTAGGAAATCATCTCAAATGCTAAAGTGATAAGTGCAATGGATTTTAAAAATTGTCTGTGAACCAGAAATGTTATCTGAGTTGCTATAACCCTTTCTGAAATTCTTGGGTTAATTCTGAAGAGTCACAAGCAAAGAACTCAACACAGATGGAACAGAGCATCAGCCATGTTGTGCATCTGATCACTCAGCTACTATGAGACACTGTGGACATCCTAGTACCTTTTGTTACAAACTTTCTGAAGCACACCATCAGGTTTCTCATATACCTCTAGAGCTATCTCTACATCTAGTTGTTTTTCACTTATAAATAGAGAGGTCAAATGGTTTTATTTTTGCATAAATTTTAATGTAGTATGTAGGTTAAATTTATTAAGCCATCAAATGTTTAAGTGAATTTTTGTCTTTGAATGTAACATAATTCCTTTGCCTTTGATTGTTTTGATAAAATGTGAGGTGCATGCATGCACAAGTTTTCGAGAGAACAATTAGATGTTATCAGATATGCTGGTGTCTCAGTTAAAGTTATCCCTGTTACATGTGGGGAAGCTTGGCAGTGTTTAAAAATATTCTCTAAACTCAGCAGCGTTTGTGCACTGACTGAGAATTTCTTGTGCCGCAGATGCACTCCTTGTCTGATTGTATGTTTCCTTTCTGCTCTCTATGGATCCTGGTTACTATTCTGATAACATAATGCATGAGCCATTGCCAAAACAGGCAGTATGATTATTATAAATGTTTGTTAGTTCCCCTCGTGTCTCTTGTTGATGTTCTCAACAGATTTGAGAGGTGCATGAAGGACCATTGGATCTGAATGAATGTTAAAAGAAAGATGACTGCATACTCTTTCCCTCCTCTGTCACTAACATGCTCTTGTGCATGTTTCTTTGACGTGTGTATATTGTTCAGTCTTCTACCCACCTTGACTGTCTCCCTGTGGCTCACTTCAATCTGTTTTCTCTTTTCTCCTGGCTGCCAGCCAGCTACAGAAACAGCAACTGGACTATTTATAACTGATTAGCCTCAGAGGTGAATTTTTCATAAAAGTTTGTTACTCTTGTGTCCTCACTGAAGCGACCATCCCCAAGGGCTCCAGGACTATATTTGTACCCTTGATTTCTCATAAAGTCAGAGTAAATATTTGGTCAAGTTCTGAGCCTTATGTAGTCTAAAGCAGTTAGAGCTATGTCAAGTTTCTCAATATAGATTCTTGTTTGTTACGTGTATACAATAAAGACAAAGGTGTTTTCCAATGATTTGGGCTGTAATAACATAGAACTACTACCAATTTGAATGGCTCTGGAAACTAAAATTTTTTTAAAAATCATGCAAAATTCTAATTGTTTTAGGTAAGTGAGCTCCAAAAATGTGCATACGCATGTTTTCAGATAATCTTGGAGTGAATTGACACACAGTGTAAGGAAATGTGAGCATATTGAGCTTCTTTAAAGATACCCTGAAAGTCTGTCCGGCATGACCCTTTCTTTGGGCTCCCATGGCTACCTGAGTATACAGTTATTTAATATTTCAGATTATACTATGAGCTTTAGTTATCTTACTTATCTGATGGGTGTTATTTTTAACTTTTTATAGAAGAGACCTTCCAGACCTTCATTGTGTTAATGAAGTCTTATTGAACCACTGTATTATTTATGTATTTCCTGATTGTCTATGCAAGCTTCCTTGCTATAAAGGTAGACTTGAGTAGTTATAATACAGTTGAGTAGACATCATAGTCATGTGTCCCACAATACCTGAATTACTCACTTTCTGATCCTTTATGAAAAAAAAAAAAAGCAATTCTCGTTGAGCTTGCTACATTCATCCACATCATTGAGATCTTATGGAAGAATTGATGAAATCTTGCAGTGGAGATTCACTGTGTCAGTTACTTCTCATCCTGTTGCTTCACTCTCTTTCATACCTTTTCTTTTAAGCCTCTTCATTCGATTCTCTTTTTTTAAAGATTTATTTTATTTGAAATTCTGAGTTACACAGAGAGAGGAGAGGCAGAGAGAGTGAGAGAGGTCCTTCTTCCAGTGGTTCACTCCCCAGATGGCCAGAGCTGCACCGATCCGTAGCCAGGAACCAAGAGCTTCTTCCAGGTCTCCCACATAGGTGCAGGGGCCCAAGGACTTGAGCCATCTTCCACTGCTATCCTAGGCCACAGCAGAGAGCTGTATTGGAAGAGGAGCAGCCAGGACTAGAACCAGCGTCCACTTGGGATGCAGGTGCTTCAGGCCAGGATGTCAACCTGCTGCGCCACAGCACCAGCCCCATTTGGTTCTCAAAGCATGTAAGTATGTATCAGCATGTCCAGATCACACAATTTGACAGATCCAGGACAGGTGACTATTCAGTGAATACGTTTTGAAAGAATAAATAGCTGACTAAACAAATGATTTACCTCTACTCTGACCAAAATATAATGTACTATTGACTTTTTGCCCAAAATGAAAAATGATGAGCATGGAACAGGCTATATAGACTCGGTACTTAAAAAGGACATTTCATATGTTATAATAGATAAACAATAAGAAACTTGAATGAATGCAATGAAGTGTAAGGTCAATGTTATATTGTTTAAAGAGAAACCAGTGGCTTTCTGAAGTCCAAATCTGTATTTTCAAGATAGTACAGTAAAGACAAATAGACCATTGCCATTCCTGCCATGTTTGATTGAGCTTATGTGTATAATAAAGAATAGGAGAGTTTAACACAATGTACAATTAACATCAAAGTCAGTTTACTATATTGTTCAGAATATTTGTGGTAACAAACTTAACCAATGGTTCAAAAGTTAGAAGATTTTTTAACTTTTAAAAAAGCTGCAACTCCATTTAGATATCTGTGTTAAATCACTAAATTGTATGATTTCAGATCCAATTTAAATTTATGTTTGGATTCTTCAGACTGATACCCCCTTGTCTAATTAAAATTCCTTAGGGGAAAGGTCTTCAAGGAGAAGAAAGTTTTGTAGGAGAGTATATAAGCATGACACTGAGATTGTGTCCAGAAATAAGGAAAGACCAAGTATATTTATTTATGTTTGTATAGAAACAAGTTCGTTGTCCTGATTCTTGTTAAGCTCACTGATCTTCTGTATTATTATTAGTAGTAGTGGTATTATATAAATTTACTGAGAAATAACTAAAACATAAAATATAATACAGCTGACTTAATAGGACTTGGGTATCTAAGGTCACAGTGAAGTTGTAGACACTCACCGACTGTTATACTGAAGATTCAAAAGTTCTTATAAACATTAGGTATGGGAGTAAAAACCACTCCTTTTATTCTTTAATAAGATTTATTGATTTTTTTATTTCAAAGGCAGAATCACTTCTGATTCTTGGTCAGTTCAATCCCCTCTGCACTGTGCTCTTCTGGCTTAAAGTCATTTCACATCTCTTCCTCACCAGAATCAGACTACCTGTTGGTGGGCAGTCCAAATCTCACTCTTCTGCACAGCATGGTGCTATTTGTCTCTCCCATGAGCTGCTGCACATTTCCTGATGGGTCTATGCCAGCCAGTAAGTCACAATCTGTTCTGTTTTTACTATGCTATGCTCCCTGTTTGTTATTCTTGTCAACCCAGCTAAATTATACTCCTTGAGGAAAAGAATCATATCTGTAAGTATCTGATAAATGCTTACTCACACATTCTGTGAACTCTGTGGTTTTTGAAAGGAATTTCTTCAAGCCAGTAATACCGATTTTGGGGAAGTAAGAGGAAGTCTGCACCTGACAATTGAACAACATTCCGGATTGGTGGCACTCTAGTTATAATAATCATTGGTATTGCTTTATTCCTGCTTAATATTTGTAAGGCACAAATATATTTCTACTAAACATTTTGGAGATGATTCTATGCTTCAAATTAAAAAACGAATTTTATTTTCTTGATGTGATGGTCAATTTCAGAGGAACAAGTCAATATAGTGAAAGAAATGGTGCAAGGTTGGAGAATTCAGCAGTCCCTGGCAGGTAGCAAAATATAGATGAGGAAAATACACTCCTTGATATTAAATTTTACCATTCATTTGACCAAATTAAGATTTGCTTATAGCATTAACACATTTAGCCTTGAAATCTTTTTTGAGAAATAACTGGTTAAAAGTTTCTCCCAAGTAAATAAGATACTTTTAGAAAAAAAAAAAAAAGCAACTTTCCCACCCTCAATACAAAACACAGCACAGAATCATGATTACAAATTACTCCTGGTAGTAATGTAGTTACACTGGATAGGCTCATCCATTTCCTGCAGTGATGGGAGGGCTCAGCTGCTGCTGGTGTCACAGCCTCACGGTATGCTGAAAGTCTTACTGATTCTACAAGCATTTAATTTGTAAACCTGCTTTATTTCAAGGTGATGTGAGCATACATCTTCTTTGTCCCTTGGAAAAAATTTACGCTGGGAAGGGAAACAAACACAATGACATTAAAACTGACTCTTGGTGAATTCCTCTGTTTAGTTTCTGTTCTTATCAATCACAAGATAATAGAATTTCTTTCTTTCTTTCTTTCTTTCTTTCTTTCTTTCTTTCTTTCTTTCTTTCTTTCTTTTTTTTTTTTTTTGACAGGCAGAGTTAGACAGTGAGAGAGACAGAGAAAAAGGTCTTCCTTTGCAGTTGGTTCACCCCCCAAATGGCCACTACGGCCAGTGTGCTGCACCGATCTGAAGCCAGGAGCCAGGTACTTCCTCCTGGTCTCCCATCGGGTACAGGGCTCAAGCACTTGGGCCATCCTCCACTGCCTTCATGGGCCACAGCAGAGAGCTGGACTGGAAGAGGAGCAACTGGGACAGAATCCGGCACCCCAATTGGGACTAGAACCCAGGGTGCTGGCACCACAGGTGGAGGATTAGCTCAGTGAGCCGTGGCACCAGCCAATATATCATTTCAATTTACTTTATAGTCACAGGCTTAATGCACCAATAGATATAATGTTCAACAGGTAAATAGAAGAAGCTCCACTGCTCCAAAGGGTTATAGACAAGGACTAAAACAATAATCTGTAAAACTATTACTAAAGATGCTAGTAATGATCATTAATACTTTTACAGTTGAAAGATTGTCCTTTGTTTTAAAGTCTCCTAAAATTTCCAATGCATTTTTTAAATTTCTTAAATTTATGCAAGGTGAACAAATTTCATAAATACAACTTTAGGAACACGGTGATCTTCCCACCCTACACTCCCTCCCATCTGCATTTCCTCCCTTCTTCCTCCTCCTGCTCCCATTCTTATTTTTCACAAAGTTCTATTTTCAGTTAATTTTATATTCCTCAGATTATCCCTACACTAAGGAAAGAGTTCAACGAATACTATGAAGAAAAAAAAAAGAACACTCTTCCTCAACAGTTGAGGCAAGGGCTGCCCGAAGTCATTGCATCTCAAAGTGTCAATTTCACTTCTGTAGATTGCCTTTTACGTACTTTATTCGTTACCACAGATCAGAGAACCCATATGCTAGTTGTCTTTTGGGGACTGGCTTATTTCACTATGTATAATGGTTTCCAGTTGCATCCATTTTGTTGCAAATGACAAGATTTCCTTTTTTTTTTTTTTTTTTTTACCATTGTGTAATATTCCATGGTGTACATATACCATAATTTCTTTATCCAGTCTTAGGTTGATGGCCATCTGGGTTGATTCAATATTTTAGCTATTGTGAACTGAGCTGCAGTAAACATGGGTAACTATGGGTAACATAGATAGCTCTTTCATACACTCGTTTCATTTCATTTGGGTCAATTCCCAGGAGCAGTATAGCTGGATCACATGGTACATCAATTTTCAAATGTAATCCAGCAAAGGAAAAGCACAATGCATTTCTTAAGTGAGGAACATTTGATGCAAACCTACCTTATTCAGTTCACGCTTTCCACCTGTAAATATTTGAGAATTGTTACCCAATTTATAAATTTAAACAACTATCCTGGGAACATTTCTTTATTTTGATACAAATAAGAAGGAAAGCACATTGGCTTTTAATTTTGATTTTTGGATATTATGTTAAAGGGTTTTCTTCTATTATACAGGGGGAAATTGAGAAAGAGAAATTGGGGAGAAGGAAAATGAAAAGTTAAGAGAAAAATAGTGAAAAAAGAGACATAAAGACAAAGGGTAGTGCTGGTAACTGAAATGTTTTCACAAAGCATTTCAGAGCAGTCAGAAACTAGTGTTCACATCTAAAATTGAGGTTTCTAAGTGCAATTTTTTTAATAGTTGAAAGATGTATTTTTTCAATTTTCACAAGTTTCAATGTAAATTATATCATAATAGACATTATCCCAAAACAATGCAAAAAAAAAAAAAAAGCCGCATTACCTTGTTGGATTAATTCCCAAATTACTTTCACGATTCCTTTCTGTCTCTCTGCCTCTCATATACACTTCTCATTCTCATCAATAAAACTCAGAAAACGTGGAAATTCTCTAGATCTTTTCCCAGTATCTACATACAGATTATGTTTGAAAAAGATAGTTTGCGTCTCATCACTGAAATTAATTTTTGGTGCAGTATTACATGTTGCCCACACACCTTCCTTCCTCAATTGTTTGTTTTCTTCACTGACTTCCATTGATCTCTGCTCTTCCTCAGGTGGATCTCTGAACCAAAGGCCTTGGACAAAATTCTCATTCTCTTGGCCCTTTACCTGCAGGTATAAAATCTTTATTTTTTAGTCCTGATCATCGCTGCTGCAGATGATAATTCACAAAAGGAAGCTCCAGCTTCTTAAGCAGAGGACAGGAGAGGGGGAGGTGGGTAAAACAGCTTGACGAGTTTCCAGGGCAAATAGAAAACCTCTCTAAGCACACCTTGTGCTCTAGCTACTCTTTTTCTGATCGCTGACCATGCTCAGTTTCCAAAAACAGAGACACAAAGCCAGGAGGTAAACTGTGGCATTGCTGGCACAACTATCCCTGCTTAAATCACATATAACGATGCTTCAACAGAAGTTAAAATGCCATCTTTACTTAATGATGTTGAATAAGATCATCATTTAAAGTTGATCACAGTTTTATCTGTGTTAGTTTCAATTCTGATGTATTTGAAGCCAATTGTGGAAGAGTGATGCATACAATTTGATTTACCTTGACTGCTTGAGCAACTCATTTTGCTAGGCTTATAAATGACAGCATGAATATAATAGTTCATTTCAATAACAAGAAAATTGAAAGTTTCATTCAACAATCTGGAAGAGCAAAATGAATCTTGACGTGGGTCTAAAAATAAGAACATCTGTTTGCAGCAGGAAATAGTAATGATTTATGGTTCCAACATCACTGTGTGATGTGTTGTTTCATTTTATGGTAATTTACAGCATTTAATGTACTATATAAAATTGACATAATCTTAGGTAATGCTCCCCCAAAATGTAATAAAAGGAACAAAAATGTGGAATATGAATGTTGGTTTCCTGTGTGAAAGTTTTGGTTTTAAGACAGGGATTTGTATGGAAAGAATAGAATGATTGAAAGCCAAAATTGTTCTCCAGGCAGCTTTGAACTTTTGCTGGTGTCAGCCCTCATGTATGCATGAAGTGCAGGGTGTTCCACGTGTCCAGTGGTAGACCTCATAAACCATCACTCCTGTTAACAGTTTGAACAGCAGGTCCTCCCTGAAAAATTCTACAGCCCATCCAAAACCTCACTCAAGTCATTCTCATTTATCTGATTTTTGGGGGAAGGGAGACCAACAATGCATCTTTTCTGTTTTTTATTTAAGAGTTATTTATTTATTAACTTGAAAGACAGCATTACAGAACAAGGTGGAGGATGACACAGAAAAAGAGAGAGAGATAGAGAGAGAGGGAGAGAGGGAGAGAGGGAGAGCGAGAGAGAGAGAGAGATAGGAGAGAGAGGAGAGGGATCTTCCATCTATTAATTCGCTCCCCAAATAGCACAATGGCCAAGCCAGTGCTAGGTCAAAGCCAGGAGCCCAAAACTCCATCTGGTTTTCCCATGAGTGTCCAGTGGCTCAACCACTTAGGCCATCGTCTGCTACCGTCCCGGGATTATTAGCCAGGTATGTTGCACTAAAGGCAGCAGCTTAACCAGCTGTGCCACAATTCCAGAATCAAACATTTCTATTTTTTAAATCAAGTCAATGATTTTGTGTAAAGTTGCTGCTGATCATAAAATAATATCTGACTTTGAAAGTATTTATGAACCCTTAAGAAGTTCTACATCGGTTCCAAATTAATCAGAGAATGTTAATACTACAAAGAATGCTATGCTACCAAGAAGCTCTGTAAATGTCCTCTTCATATTAACATTTCACTATCAAACATTTCACATTTAGCATTTCTTGGCATTTCTTCTCTTATATTAGTCCAGTGTAATCCTCTAGGTGGGAACACTGGGACATCCTTGGATAAGGACAGCAATAAGGATTTTACAGGCATGGGACTCAGTCCCACAGCTCACATTCTCGTGCTGCTCATCAAGGAGTTGATGGGTGGCTTCTAGATAAAGAATCAAGGTACTAGCCTTGGCGACAACTTGCAGGAATGCTGAAGTCATGCTCATATGCACAATAAATTATGTGGGGAGTAGGTAATTTTAGATCTCAGTATCCTCACTATAGAAGTAAGGGTAGAGGGTTTTGATTTTTAGACCCATGTCCCATATTACTAAAATTTATTAGCATCCATTTTAAGCCAGCATTAAAGGAACCAAGCGAGTGGTTCCTCTAATGGGGTGGCTTGTGCCTCATTATGCATTCATGGAAAATGGCAAGAATTCAGCTAAAAGTGTCAGAATTTGAAATCATGTCTAGCTGAATCCTGAGCCCACGCTCTCCACCTTCCTGTATTTTCTTTAACCAAATCATCTAGTTTCCATAGTTTCCCTGCATGATATGGTTCTCCCATTTTAGATAATCTCAGATTTAATTCCTCATTCAGCCTGTGGCAGCACTTAAACTAATATTAGCAATCTTGGAAAAAAAATTACTGCATCTCTTAAAACTTGAGTCAGCAAACTTTTTCAAACACACTGAGAAGTGTGACAAAACAGGAAGGCAGACTGTAACTTGACTTGTGATTTGCAGCTCTCTGCATCCCCTCTGCACATTTTCTATTACATATCCCATGTGAAATCTGTCTCTTTACCAAGTTGTGTGGCCCTTAAGCTCATTTTTTAAACTTTTATTTAACGAATATAAATTTCCGAAGTACGGCTTGTGGATTACAATGCCCCCCCCCATAACTTCCCTCTCCCCCGCGACCCTCCACTCTCCCGTGCCCTCTCCCCTACCATTCACATCAAGATTCATTTTCAATTATCTTTAAATATAGAAGATCAATTTAGCATATATTGTTTTCAATATACATTCTCCCCACCAATACTTACTTGTATTACATATTTTGAAGTTAATACAAAAATCATTTATAAGTTTGCTTAACATTGGTTTATATCTGTGAGTAGTTGTAGAAACAATACAGGCTGGCGCCATGGCTCAACAGGCTAATCCTCTGCCTAGCGGTGCAGGCACACCAGGTTCTAGTCCCAGTCAGGATGCCAGATTCTGTCCCAGTTGCCCCTCTTCCGGGCCAGCTCTCTGCTGTGGCCCGGGAGTGCAGTGGATTCCAATACAATCTCATCAAGTTGTCATGTACCAATGCCATCTCACTAGACCAAGTGATCAATTTCAGTTCACAATTGATCACACTGATAGGTCTGAGTCAAAGGGATCACACAAACAAGACTAGTGTCTGATAATACTAACTGATACAATCAAAAAGGGCGAGAACATAATACATTTTTCATTCCTATTTCCTTATGGAATTTGAAAGATTGTTTGATAATATTAGCAGTATAAATACTAACAATGACTTTTCATAATATTCAGTAGCAAACATTATATGCTTTTTTTAAAAAAAGGTTTATTTATGTGAAAGGCAGAGTTATATAAAGAGAGGGAGAAACACAGAGAGAGGTCTTTCATCCGCTGGTTCACTCCCCTAATGTTCCCAACATCAAGAGCCATGGATCCAAAGCCAAGAGCCAGGAGCTTTCTCTGGTTCTCCCACATGGTTACAGGGGACAAAGCACCCAAGCCATCTTTCTTCCCAAGCCATTAGCAGAGAACCAGATATAAAGAGGAGCATCCAGGACAGGAACTGGCTCCCATATGGTGTGCTGGCACAATGCCACTGCACCGGCTCTCTTATGCTTTCTTTTTATAAATAGGTATGAAAAGTCAGTTACTCCTCTGATTTTTTTTCACAATTTTCTTACTTAAATAAATACTCAGAAATGAAAAAATACTAGTTTTAACTTGAAAATAGTTCATTTTTCTTTGTTGAGGGGTCTTGAAGCACAATTATTGAAAGAATGACTAATTCACATTAGAAAAATTGTTAGCCAGATTTCAACAAAACATTGGTATGTCTGGTAGGTTAGATAGTAATTAAAAACTATAATTTAGTTAGCGTAATCAGTGATGGTTTATCTTTGCATCTTCAGATTTTTCTCTTTTTTAAATTTTGTTAACTGTGTCATATTCACTACAAATGTACACATTATATACATACACATATATACTATCTTTTATTGAAAACAGATATTAATATTACAAAATGAGGGGTTCATGAACATAAACATAATATTTGGAAAAAAGACTATATTGCCATTTACATGACATGATTCAGTGAAAAATATTTATAAATAAATAAATAATTAGGTGATAGGCACATGATTTTAATAGTCCCTCTGCATTTTAGCGTCAACAAATGATGTCTGCCTTTCTGGGTGTGGCTTATTTCACTTGTATAATAATCTCCAGTTGCTTCCACTCTGGATCATTTTAAAGATTTATTTATTTATTTGAAAGACAGAGTTACAGAAAGAGAGGAAGACAGAGGGAGAGGGAGAAAGAGAGAGAGTGAACTATCCTCTAGTTCACTTTCCAACCGGCTTCAACGGCCAGGCAGAAGCCAAGAGCCTGGAACTGCATCCAGGTAGGCAAAACCGGCGTAGGGGCCCAAGCACCTGGGCCAACTTCCACTCCTATCCAGGTGCTTTCGCGAGGATCAAAAGGTAAACATTCAGGGCTTGAGTTGGTGCCCATGGTGGGTGCTGGTGTTGGGGGCAACAGCTTAACTCACTACACTGCAAAGCTGGTGTCCAGTTGCATCCATTTATTCTAAATGTCAAGATTTCGTTCTTTCTTATGGCTGCGTATTATTGCAGAGTGTGTGTAAACAATAATCTTTACTCAGTCATCAGTTGATGGGTATGTATGTCGATGCTGTGACTTTGCTTCTGTGAAGTCAGCTTTCCTAAATTTAGAACTTCGGATATTTCTTCCATATGCTGTTGATTTATGATGTAGTAAACTGCAGTGCAGATTCATTCAGACTTGCATTTATTTCTTTTTCTCATATGGATTTTAGTAATTTCCCAAGGAAAAAGAAAGCATCCTATTTTTAATTGCAGTCCTTCATATATATCCCATAACTAAAACCGTGATAATGGATTCATAGAAAAGATCATTTTCATCAAATTGTGCATTATCATAGAAAATTTTATTTTGAATATTTTTCCACTTTCCTTTCCCCAGATGAAATTATTCCTATCCTAAAAGAATATAATTTATTTTCACTAAGGCATATTATCTTGCCCTGGTTAGGTCACCAATATTTTGCTTCCTATATTGATGATGCTGCTCAATCTACCAACAAATTTGGTGTGAATATCTTTCCTTAGATATTCATTTTCAACAAATATATCATTATCCTTTATGGTCTTTAAGATTGTTTTTTCAAACATATCTTATATCTGTATAAAGATTACAAAAATTTTCATTGTCTTCATTATGGTAACTTAAAATTATTATTGTTCTATATAACATCATTTGTAAAAGTTGTTTCAACTTTTTAGCATTTATAAATACATTTATTTTTAATATCGGTGCACATTCCAGCAACTTCACTAAATTCCCTAATTCTCAAAAGATCTGTAGACTTTTGTGAATTTTCTATCTTCATAATTAAGTAATAGATAAAGTTTGATTCTTAATATTTCTTATATATTTCATTTGGTTTTCTTATCCTATATGGCTGCATAGGATTGCCAGTATAATGTTGCATGTCATTAGCATGTCAGATATACTTGCTTTTTCCCAAAGAGAAACTTTTAACATTTTACTACTAAATATAAGTTCTCACTAACTTATTTGTAAATATCCTTCATTAATTCAAGGGATTTGTATTTCATGCTTACTTTCATAAATTTGTAAATGTTAATATAAATTGCTATAATTTTTTTAAAATTCTTTGTTCCTTATCTACTGAGGTAATAATATATGTTTTAATTTTTGAATTGTTATTATTAGTGTTTTATGCTGATTGATATTAAAATATTGAAGTGGGTGCTGTGATACACTAAGTTAATCCTCTACCTGCAGCACCAGCACCCCATATGGTTGCAGGTTCTAGTCCCAGCTGCTCTACTTCAATCCAGCTCTCTGCTATGGCCTGGGAAAGCAGTAGAAGATGGCCCAAGTGCTTGGGCCCCTCACCCACGTGGGAGACCAGGAGGAAGTACTTTTCTCCTGGCTTGGATTGGCGCAGCTCCAGCAGTTGTGCCCATTTGAGGAGTGAACCAAAGGAAGACCTTTCTCTCTGTCTCTCCTTCTCACTGTCTGTAACTCGACCTCCCAAATAAATACATAAGATCTTAAAAAAAATACTACACATTGCATTTCTTGAAGGAATCCTACTTGAATGAATTATTTATTTATTTATTTATTCATTCATTTATTTTATTATTTGATATCTATATTAATTTCAGATATTTGCCAGCAATTTGTCTGTCTTGTAGTCTGACTTTATGGCTAATTTTGGACTTACATGATCCTAAGATAAGAATATTTCTGGGAAGATTTTTAGTTAAATTGGTATTAGATTTTAGAATGTGTTGGATTTCCATAGCAAACCACCTATGTAGAGTTTCATACAGTAGAATACATTTAACTTTGGATCCATTATTTTTGACAAGTGATTAGTCAAAAATCTTTGTTACCCTATCTTTTCCGTTGATGTAGAGTCTGTGATAATGTCTTATTTTCTAATATTGTTGAGATGTGTCCTCTCTTTTACATTAGTGTTTCCAAAACTTTTTTAATCCAATTATTGACAGTCTAGTGAGTATATGAAAACCCTTTCCTTTTTTGGTTGCTCTGATTATTTAATTATATAGATTTTTCTGTCTTATCCAGTTCTTTTTAGTAAAAGGCAGAAGGTTTATATGATCTGAAGAGAAATGAGAGTATTCATTTCTTTTTTATTGTTTTGTTTCTTCTGTTTTCTCTTTAATTGAATAATTGATTGCTTCTTTTCCAATTTCTTGATATGATTCTTATTCTACATTTTCAAAATTTTTTGCATTGAATACTACGAATTTTTAAATTAAGGCATATTCTGTATGATCATATTATTTTGGAAATTGATGACAAATTGATTTATGGACTAGAAAAATGACTTTTGACCTTAGTACTATTGACATTTTGTTTAAAGTAATTAATTTATTTTAAGTAGTATTGTATATTATAGTACATTTAATGGACTCCTTGCCTGCCTACTTTAGTAGTAGCACACACTTTTTCACCTACTCATGTTAGTAAAAATGTAAACTTGGTTAGAGCTTTGGGATTAGCAGCTAAGGCATCTATTAACAAGCCTGATTCTAACTTCATGTTAGTACCAACACTGTGAGGCAATAAAATCATTTGGATTTCTACCACCACATGGATTGAGTTCCTACCCCCTGTCTTCAGTCCTAGCCCCACTCCAAGCTTAGAATGCATTTGGGAAGTGAGACAACAAATGCGAGTGCTCTCTCTCAATAATAATAATAATAATAATAATGCCTCTAGACATTGTAAACTATTCCTTGGTAGGGGAAAAATTTTCAGTGCTTGAGAATCAGTGACTTAAAAAAGGATTACTTGTTGTAAATATTCCACATATACTCAAAACAATCCTATATCTACAACCAACTAATTTTTTTTTATATAAAGCTTTTATTTAAAGAATATAAATTTCCAAAGAATAGCTCATGGACCACAATGGCTCCCCTCCCCCCACAACTTCCCTCCCTCCCCCCACCCTCCCCTTTCCCGCTCCCTCTCCCCTTCTGTTCACATCAAGATTCATTTTCAATTCTCTTTATACACAGAAGATCAATTTAGTACATATTACGTAAAGATTTCAACGGTTTGCCCTCGCATAGAGACACAAAGTGATAATACTGTTGGAGTACTAGTTATAGTATTAATTCAACCAACTAATTTTTAACAAATGAACTAAATTCACAACCTGGGAAAAAAAAAAAGTCTTTTCAATAAGTGGTGTTAGGAAAATTGGAACTCTGCATGCAGAAGTATGAAACAAGACTACTATCTCACACCCTAGACAAAAAAAAAAAAAAAAAAACAACTCACAATGAACAAGGACCTAAACCTAAGAACTGAAAATATCAAATTACTAGAGGTAAATATCAGGGAAACTCTGCAAGACATTAGGTAAGGTAAAGACTTCTTTGACAAGACCTGAGAAGCACAGGCAATTAAAACAAAAATAGCAAAAAGGAATTACAACAAAAAAGGAATTTCTGCATTGCAAAGGAAATACTTAATAAAGTCAAGAGACAACCAACAGAATGGGAGAAAATATTTGTAAACTAAGCAACTGATAGAGGATTAAATCCAGAAACTCTAAAGAGCTCAAGAAAATCAATAACTAAACAAACAATCCAGTAAAGAAAATGAGCAAATAACATGAACAGGCATTTTTCAAAGGATGAAATTCAAATGACCAACAGTCAAATGAAAAGCACTCAGGCGCACTAGCCATAATGGAAATGCAAATAAAAGCCACAATGAGGTTTTACCTTATCCTGATTAGAATGGTTATCATCTATGTTTATAAGATTCTGTTGCTTATATTTTGATATTAGGTCTTATCTTTCATAAATGTACCTACATGTTTACATCTTTTTCATTTCTTAAATTTCTTTACCTTTGAGTTTTTAAATAGGTCACTTTCAAGACCATTTTTCTTTCTTTTGGTCTATCTTTTGGTATTGTTACTTATGTTGCTGATGCTTTAATCTTAGTTTTTCTGCAGTGATCTCTAAAGTACATTTTAAATGGACTTGACTTTCTAGGATGGTAGCTTTTTGTTCTGAATTTTTGTGGAGCACTAGAAATATTCCTGCTTTTAGCACATGGTTTCATTTATTTTACTTGAAAATTCATGTCTATTTTCATTTTTTAAGGTTTTTGTAGTGTATTCTTTTTTTTGGCAGTCTATATTTAATCAATCTATCCATCTATATTTCATTTATTTATCATTACTTGTCTTTCAATCCATCATCTGTCACTTACTGGATATTGTACTGCTTTTAAAACACTAACCTAATTGCTTTAATTAGTTTCAACATTTTTATATCATTATTTTTTGAAATATCACTTCTATCCTATTTTCTGTTCCCTACAGTTATTTGTGTAATTATTCATTTTTGCTATCATTCTTGTGGTTTTCATAATCATTTCTATTTTTACATCACTTAGATTGCATTTCTTTATGGGATATGGGCAGGTAGTTTTCCTTTTATCCAGTTATCTCATTCTCTGCTCTTTGGATTGATTCCACTGAACTTTAATTTCTTTTATTTCTAGCTGTGAATTTGCTCTTTTTAAAATAATTTCCAGGCCAGTGCCGTGGCTCACTAGGCTACTCCTCTGCCTGTGACACTGCAACCCTGGGTTCTAGTCCCGGTCAGGGAGCCGGATTCTGTCCTGGTTGCTCCTCTTCCAGTCCAGCTCTCTGCTGCGGCCCAGGAGTGCAGTGGAGGATGGCCCAAGTGCTTGGGCCCTGCACCCCATGGGAGACCGGGAGAAGCACCTGGCTCCTGGCTTCGGATCAGCAAGGTGTGCCGGCTGCAGCACGCCGGCCGCAGTGACCATTGGAGGGTGAACCAACTGAAAAGGAAGACCTTTCTCTCTGTTTCTCTCTCTCTCACTGTCCACTCTGCCTGCCCCCCCCCCCAAAAAATCCAGTACTGCCTGGAAATTATTTATCTGGTATTTTCCATTTTAAAATAAGTTCCAGTTCACTGAGAAATTATTTATCTGGTATTTTATATTTTGAAATATTAAACATGGCTATTTTAAAAATTTGCATCTGCTTTCTTTTTATGTCACTTTTTTTGTCTTTTAACAAAATCAGTGCTTTGCTTGTTGTCTACCTGGTACAGTATCATCTTAAAACAATGGATAAACAACTTGATATGGAAGGAGATGTTTCATTTTTTTCTCACAAAGCTTTTATTTTTACCCTTTCAGGAGCCTAGAAACACTACCACTTCAGGGATACCTCATCTCAGGCAACAGCGGGACCCCAGGGATCACTGGAGCCACTCCATTCCTTGTTCCTCTTATTTTCACTGCTTAGTTCTTTAAGGACCCTAGGCTGGATTCAGTTTCCTTTATCAGAGTGCCTCAGTTTCTGGCCCTTTCTGAATCTGTGTCTTTGTCTCATAAGACTGCTGGACTGTCAAAGTACCACTGTCTCAACCTCTCAGCACCCCTTTTTGCAATGACCATGTTCCCAATGTGGCCTTCAAGGCTCCACGATCAGTTATATGAGATCTTGCAAGCTTTCACAACATTTCTACATATTAAAATAAGTTGTCCATTTTTTTTCTCGTTGTGTTTTTCAGTAGAACGTTTCTTCTGAACAAATCTACTATTTCCAGATGCTGGCTTAAGCTCCCTAGGATCAAGTGTTACCTCGCAAGATATGAAGAATCTCTTTTGCTTTGTTAGGAAACAGCTCCCACTTTCTCAAACTAAGAATACTCACTGTCTGTTCACCAAGAAACACAATACGCAATGTGGAATCATCTCACACACAATATCCGCAAGATACCCTTGCTTAGGGGGCGAGGTCGCAGGCACTGCTATTAGAGCATGAAGTACAGTACCTTAATTGTGAGGTGCCCTAGAAAGAACAGCACATAACTATTGACTGGGATTTTAAGTAATAAATGCAGGAGGAAAAGACATAAGTTCTAGTGATGAAGGTAAATTGATGGGAGGCCTTAAGAGACTTTCCTCTTTAAACTTAGTAATAGCAAATGTGCCATATATTCTTGAATATGGTATATCATTAATTGTGGGTTGTAACATTTTTATTTCAAGAATTAGGAATTGTATGTTATGCAATAATAAACTGATAAGGTGAATATTGATTCCCCTTTCCACATCTATGAGATATAATCTCTAAAATCAAAAGGAACATTCCCTTAAATATTATATTAAGGAAGAATGGCTGATCTCCATTATTTAAAATGAATGTGACCATCTGAAAAGAGGAAAATTACAATTACTGCTCAAAATTCAGTTTGAAGACAGAAGGGGTAAAGATGAATCCTCTGCTGTGAGTTAAGATGATTCCCTCTACAATATAAGCTACTGTCATTTTACCATTAAACATGAAGATACAGAGTGAATCCATGCTATACATTATAGTTGATTTTATGATCCCTGTGAGTACACGTTACACACTATAGTTGATTTTATGATCCCTTTCTATGTAACTACTTATTTTTTTAAATTTATTACATAAAATTTATAAAATTATTTGATTATGCTCTTACATTGCATTCCAGGGAGAAGACTGTTTTTTTATTCTCACTCTCTCTGCAAATGTACAACTGAGAACTTACACTGTAAGCAGCACCCGGTGGTGCCTGCAGTGTAGAGTAACTGACCAGCTGCTAAAACATTTCAACAATTGCCATTGCACAGGAAGTTAGCATATTTATCAGATACTTGAGATGAAAAAAATGGTATTTCATGGGGACTTTTTACCCTATGCCATCTGGTCCTGAGGTGCCTATTACATCTATTATTGACTCATTAAAGTCAATGAGGTGAATAACACAATTAAACTTGTTTACTTGTTATGCAACAGTCAGTTAACACTGAAATGTATCTTTCAGTTTCAGCACCAATGCCCGGTGCAGACCCATTCCAACACCACTAAGGGATGCCGAGAATTAATCTCAGATTAATATCTCTAAAAATTATTATGCAATCTAAAGGTACATGGATATTTGAGGATGCTTTTCAATATACAAATGCCATAGAACTGTGACAATGAATATTCATCTTTATAATTAAAACAATAAAATATGAATAAATGGCCAATAGAGTGAAAACAAGATACAGAATCCTGCACTCCACTAAACACTCAGCTACAGATTGCTTGCACATTGCCAAATTACTCCCAGAAAATATGGATACATTCATGTATACAGGGTAGCAAGAGGCAGAGTTATCAGAAAGGCAAAATTAATATTTGTAAAGCAGTTTAAGAATCACTAATTCTATAAATTCTTAAATATGTACATAAATGGTTGTGTTAAAATAAAATCATTGTTCTTGCTATTTTAATTTTATCCAATACTTTGTCATAAAAGTAATAAAAATTATGTTTTTGTTTTGAATACCAAACTCAGAAAACCAATAGGAAAAGAGGTTTAAGAATTTATAAGTATTCATGTAGTAAGCTAATCACTCATTCTTAAGAAATTTTATGTAAGATAACATTTGAAATAATACAAAATGCACATTTTTCATTTGTAAATATTAGTTTATATAAATAAATATCAATTGTTCCTGACACACATCAAAATACAGGCAAATTAAATCAATGAAAGTTTTAAAATAAAGCTTCTGAAGTAGATGTTCAGTGTGTTCAGAATAAGCACGGTCATCCTCACTGACAACATAATCATATATGCAATGTAACCAAAGAATGGTGAGAGACACAGTAGATGTGTGTGCCCGGGAGAATGGGAGGTTATCACCACATCTGGAACATACTGGCAGAATGTCTTCTAAAACATTATTGAAATCCAAATAGTTTCATGGTATTGTACCAACTCAGTCTTTGCATGTCTACCAACTGGTAGACTCTTGTGGAGAGATTGGAGTGACTCTTGGCCTTCAGCTATTATTTCAGGTGTGAAAGAAAACCCTTTAAGCTTTAAAGCTAAATCCTTCTCTTCTATACAAAATTCATACCTATTAATATCCAAGAAAATTTAAAAATGTACATATTTATATATCTATACATACATATATGCATCCATAATTGTTTTTCATCAATTAGAATAGAAACAGGTGCTGGCACTGTGGCATAGAAGGTTAGGTTGCTGCCTGCAGTGCCAGCATCCAGTATGGGCAATGGATTGATTCCCAGGTGCTCCCTTTTCAATCCAGCTCCCTGCTAATTCTCCTGGGAAAGCAGCAGAAGATGGCTGCTGCAAGATGGCCCCTGCACCCAAATGGAAGACACAAAGGAAGCTCCTGGTTCCTGGCTTTAGATCAGCCCAGCTCTGGCTGTTGCATCCAACTGAGGACTGAACAAACAGATGGAAGATTCTCCCTCCCTCACTTTCTCTCTCCACCCCAACCCCATTTCTGCTTTTTAAATAAATAAATACATCTTAAAAAAAAGAGAGAGAGAGAAACAGGAGAATTATTACCCATTAAGTTTAATAGCACATTGGAAAAAATACAGCCTCAAATGATTATATTCTTGTCAACAGCACTTTTAAGCCTAAGCTAGTGAAATTAGAATTCACACTGTAAACTTTATTTAGGGAAAAGAAATAACCAATAATGAAGTCATTCAAACTCAACTCACTAGATTATTATAACTCATGCACTTCAAATTACAAAATAAAACAGAATAATAGTTAATACAAAAGAGTTCATGCTCTTCATGCTCAAAATAAAATAGAAAAATAGTTAATACAAATAAATATCTATTGCTATTGCTACAGATAATGAACAAAGCCACATTAGAACAACTAGATATTAGAATGTATAATTAGTACTCCAACAGTATTTTCACTTTGTGTCTCTATGTGAGGGCAAACTGTTGAAATCTTTACATAATATGTACTAAACTGATCCTCTGTGTTTAAATAGAATTGAAAATGAATCTTGATGTGAATGGAAGGGGAGAGGGAGCGGGAAAGGGGAGGGTAGCGGGAGGGAGGGAAGTTCTGGGGGGGGGGAACCATTGTAATCCGTAAGCTGTACTTTGGAAATTTATATTCTTTAAATAAAAGCTATAAAAAAAGAATAAAAGATAAATAAAACAAAAAAAATGTAGCCATTTCAGGGAAGTATCCTAATATATCACATGGTCATAATTGTTTAAAAATAATGGACTTGCTTCTTTGTTCTAATATATAAGGGAAATATGTCCGTGAAGTATGGTAACTAAAACCAACAAAAACTTTGAAATTCCATCTATTTCTGTGATGGTAGTTTGCAATCAGGTTTAAAAATATTGAAAGGATCTAACTTTCTAGGGTCAAAGCAATTTATTTTAGACTACCATAGAACACGGATAATATTCAGTATATGAAGTTTCCATGTAGTTTGGAGAACCAAGTGTGATGTTTTCGTATCATACACTGAGAAGGGCAAAGGTTAACTGGTGTGCATGTTGAACTTATTGATAATTGTGAAGGAATAAAAGTCCCTTTCAGTAATGAGGGCCTCCCTAACAGCACTTCAAAGAGAATGAGACAAAAATTAGATTGATTTCAATTTGATCAAATCCCATGACTATCTAATCAATTTGAATAAGTATTGTAGACTTTATCTAATGAAAACAAAAATCATTTTGCTTTGTGTAGCATAGAATTTACATTATGCAAAAGTAAACACATTCCAAAGCTCTTTAAATTCCGAATGATATTTGACAGGAAAATCATGATAACACACCTTAGAAAAATACCCATTATAACATATCTCTGTATACGATCTACTTAGAAAAAATAATTGATAATTCCAGGCTATTACTTATCAGATCAACTGACCTCCTGAATAGGAAAGTTGATCTGCAAATGGACATTTGAGATGAAATGAGAGTATGCAATCCATATGTACTAGTATGTGTAGATAATATTTCACTTGAAAAGATTAAAGAAAGGAAGAAGATTTGAGATAGTGAAGCCACTTAATGCCTTTTTGATGAATATGATGAGTTAAGAGTGAAATAATTTAACTGCAAAATATATAGACTGGAAGAAACCACTAACCTTAAAAAATAAATATCAAAACTTGCATTTTTTTCTTGTATAATATTAGAAATAATTTTATCTACTAGGACTACAATACATTTTTATGGAAGCAATGATATATAAAATTCATGTTAATTTTTACACTTCATGTAGAAAACAAATTTCCACCTCTTGTGTAAAATAAATTTCAAAGAATTACTGAGCACTTTTCAAATAACATGCAATAAAATGCTTAATAATATTGAGTAAGCAGTGAAGCATTTGAATTTGAAAATATAAAACTAGAGAACTAATAGCATCCACAGTAATGAAAATTAATATTTTCAGAATTTCCCATTATGATGAAAAGGTCTAAAAGCCCGTGAGTGCTATAAAATGTGCTCTCTGTATCATCAAAAGTTTCAGCCCTTTTACGGAAGGTGAGCCTGTCACCAACACCTTGCTTGTCCCTATTCCTATTACAGATGAGAGAACTTGTTTGGACAACTTTCAAACACATTGAAGGTGAAACTTTAGCATTTTAGTACATTCTGGGAAAGGCAAAACTTCCTGGTTTCCTCTTTTAAGAGCTCTAAAGGATTATCAAAAAGTCTCAACAGCCTTTATGGATATCACATCACTCTAAAAGATCAGTGTTTTCATGATTTAAGTGTAAATGAATAAAAAACATATGGATTAAATTTCCGCTAAGATACACACGGTTGTAAAAACTCAAGGGCAAAGTAATTCCAAAAGGAGTATTTGGTATTTAAACTTCAAGTGTTTGAAAGCAGTTCAAGATGTCCAGTGAAACCAACCTGCAGACAGGACACATCATTCTGATTTTATTTTCTTGCAGGACAGAGATGATTTTCCATTCATGCAAAATTTTTGCTGAAATATAGAGTAGAATTCTGGAGTTCCTTACATATCTTGATGAAGTCATATAAATAGTGATTTAAAGATAATATAAAAATTCATGCAGAGAGGAAGCAAAATAGTGTTTGTATATTTTACTATAATAATTTGTTTTTATTATTTAAGGGAAAAGGTTTATTGGGGGACACCCAACAGAATGGAGGGAAGAGGTGAAGAAGGAAAAGAGGGAAAAGGAGAGTGTAAGTGAGAGATCCAGAGACAGAGAGACAGACAGAGAGCAGGAGACAAAAAGAGAGCCACATCTTCAGGAACAGGTCCTTTAAAACTTTGCCAGGAGGCAGTCAGGGAATTAGGAACAGCGAATCCCATTAGGATGAGGGTGGAGCTGACATCAGTGGGTGGGCCATGTGGCCCCCTGGCTTCCAGCAACAGAGGTGGGGGCTAGAGCCTAGGATGGTGTCGGGACTGCGCCATTTTACTAACATTCCTCCCTTTTGTTTTTTATAAAGCAGGAGTTGTATGGGATTACATTGGTCCTAAAAGTCCAGGAGGGGTAGAAAGATGATGATCTGTTTGTAGAGCTACTTCCTGCTGAAATGCGGCAACAAGGTACTCTGCTGTCATGGGGCATTGTTGCAAGCCGCTGTCTCCTGGGTGGGGAGCTGAGTATATCCCTGTAGCAGCATTTGGTTGACTGCCAGGTTGCTGAAGGCCTTGCTGTGTTCCATTTTCCCCTTCCCCATCTCAGCCCCAGATTTAGGCAACTACTAACCTTTGTGTCTATGGAATTACCTGTTCTGTACTTTCAAAGCAATGAAATTGTGCAATATGTGGTGTTTTGTGACTGGCTTCTTTCATTTTACATCATTTTTTTTTTTTTTGATAATGTAATAAAAATAGGTTCAGGTATGTGGTGCTGATACACTGAGGCCTGCTCTTCAGCTTTAGCACCTCAGAGTATTATGGTTCTTTTTTTTTTTTTTATATAAAGCTTTTATTTAAAGAATATAAATTTCCAAAGAACAGCTCCTGGACCACAATGAATTTTACATCATTTTTAAATTGTTTATTCATGCAATAATAGATATTAGTACTTATCTTTCTATCACCAAAAACAACAATGTATTCATAACTTAGATAATGTATCCATGCTTCAGTTGACAGATATTTAAACCATTTTTACTTTTCTAGTGGCATGATTAATACTATTAAGAATATTCCCTCACAGTTTTTCTTTGAGTTTGTTAATTATTGATTAGCATGTAATACTTGTATGTTTTCTTGAGTTACAGTGCAATAATTCACCACACATGTGCAACATAAATTGATCAAACCAGCAACTAGCTTTTCCACTTCATTATCTTTTCACCATGTTTGGAGCCTTCCAGCTCCCATCATACAGTTTTTTTGGTACAAAATGCAGTACATTATTGTAAATGCTAATCCCCCCGACTATGGTAATCCTAGAACTTAGTCCTACTATCTGACTGCATGTGCAAGTTTTTCTGCAGACATACATATCCATTTCTCCAGGTTATGAGTGAAATTTCTGAATCATTTAGTCACTCTGTATTGAAATTTTGAGAAACTGCCAAACTATTTACTAAAACATCTGCATCATATGACTCTCCCAACAGCATTGTGCAAGGCATGTAATTCCACACATATTCACCAGCATTTGTTATTACCCATTCTTTGAAACTAGCCTTCTTCCTCATGTGAAGTGGCATCGTCTTGTGGCTTTGAATTACATTCCCTTGATGGTTACGAGACAGACTTTTCCCTGTACTCTACAAATGTATGTTCTCATACAGATCATCTATCTCTACTGATGAGGATAGCACCAGAAGACAGATAATAAATAAACCACCATCTCAGTCAAAGGGACAGTAAGAAATATATGTGACATAAGATCATGTCATAGAGTGACCTGGTTAGAGGAGACCTCTTTGAGGTATTAGAAGGAAACTCTTGACTAGGATACTTTTGGAATGAAATAGAAAGGATGGAAGACAGCCTTGCTAAGAAACTAGCAGTGACAAAAATTCACCAAAAGAAACAATTCAAGTGTAAAGTTCCTAAGGCAACAGGGCTCTGCTGTAAACACTGGGCATAGAGGGTAAAGAATGAGACATGTGATTAAGTAAGAATTTCATGGCCAATGTTTACAACAATGCCTGATGCATCTCAGAAATTTAATGAATGACCCCATTGTTGATATTATTATTTTACTTTATATGTATTAGTCAATAAAGAATGAAAATAAGATTTTAAAAAGGTATAATTCCTGAGGATAAAGTGTTCAGAAGCTTCATTGATTTTGAAATAATTAATTTATCATTGGAGTCAGATGGCATCATGAGAAGATCAGAAGGTTTGAAAACACAGACTTAAAATCCTAAGCATATCGTAATTGTCATGCATAGCTTGAACTTCGAGTTGTTTCCATTTTGTTTCATCTGAGCCAGTCTGATAATTTCCATTCTTCCCCACCAAAAGCATCAACATGTCTGGGACACCAATCTTCTCTATGGCTTAACATTGCTTCAGATTTGGAAGGAAAGCTATCTACCCTGTGAGTCTTAGATGAATGTGAGAGAAAGCTTATGGCACAGGAGTGCAGCTTGCCAGTCTTTCAGAACAATGATTGGCTGGAAAGCTGGCTTCTGCTGCTGCTGGCTCCCAGGAGTGTGATTACAAAGAAGGACATGTGGTAGCTGTCTGCTCAGGGCAGGTGAACATCAGTTCTCATTTGAACTCAGTCTGGGTGTTTCTAAGTGCTGCCTTGGCGCCCCCTGGCTCCTGGACCTGGAAGCAGATGCTGATGGCCCAGGCTTGGCCATGTCCCTGTTCCTGCTCTACTGTCTCCTTCTTCACCCACACAGGTTTAAGGATGTTAAGCAAACAAAAAAGAAAAGGATGAAGGGATGAAGGGATGGATGGAGGCAGGGAGGGAGGGGGGAAGGAGAGAGAGAGAGAGAACATGAAACATGCATTTTTCCCAAGCTTTTCTGTGTTATACTCAAACATAGACTTATGATCTTAAAATTAGAGCATATAGTCTTTGTTTCTCTGCCCTCCAGGCCAGTCCATAGTAGCAATAGTGGAGCTGATATTAGGACGGATACCACAGGTGTGATTCATTTGGTGTTACATCCACCACCGGTAAATTTTACACTTCCATTGGCTATAAGGTGAGGATGAGAATACAGGGCTTCGAAGCATTGTGATGCTGATGTGCCCATAGCATTGTCTGTTCTATTATCCAAGTTTAAATGCCCAATCCTCCTCCATTCCTTTAAGATGATGACTTCTACCACTGACCTATATTCTGTATTTCATAAATGCTTAAGTTATATGTCAGAGGATGTCAGAATCAGACATGTACCATTATCTCCTTACACTCTGTTCTTGGATGATTTTGGAGTTCAGAGAACATTACCCTAAAAAGAAGACCTCCAGAGCAATGTTTCTCTCTGACTTCTACCTTTTCTGCTGCTGAAGCAACCCATACTAACTAGTACTCCTCGTTCTCACAGAGGCTCACAAAACCCAAACTCTCCTTGCCTCAGAGACAACCGAATGACATAATAATATTATGCTAAATTTCTCCTATCTTTCTGTGTAAGAACAGGCCCTAAAGAAATTCTTTATTCTACACTTATTTAATTTTTAGGTCATAAGTCTTCCATTCCAGAAAAAAGTCTTGCCCCCCCCCTGGAGGGAAGCAGTATTGCACAGAGAGGCCTAGAAGGATCTGGACAGGCCATGATGGGCCTCTCTCTGCTGAATCTGCTGTCATTATCTCTCCCACTTGACGCAATCACATTTCTACAGAGCTGTTCCCACTCCCTGAATCCAAGCATAGAAATGCATCACACACCAGGGGTCTTTGAGTCTTCAATATGAAGGCAGTATATCACACAAAATTATAATCAGATGAATTTGTTTTGCTTTTCCTTGTTAACTATACATTTTTATAAGCATGTTAACCAAGGCTTTATGTGATGGGCATAAAAGGGGTCAACCCCCACCCATTTATTCCAAAGACTCAATTTTTGAGCCCTTCTGCCTTGACAACTCCATCTTCTAGAAACATCAACTGATTTGCCATCTTCCAAACCTCAGTTCACCTCTGGACTCTGCACTTCTGTTTCTATACAAGCAATAGTCTCTCAACTTCTAAGCAAATCATTAGCTCTCTCATTTTATACAGGTCTTAGTTTGATATTGGAATGATCTTTTACCTTGTAAACATTTTCTTTTTCCTAAAATCATCTAATACCATTTGACAGGGTATAGATGCGTTTCAATCAGCTACTCTGAAAATTCATGTAGACTGGAATATTTTTTATTGCTACACCCCTACCAGTTAGAAAAGAATCTAATAAAGTAGACAAGAAATTGTGAAGTAGACTGCATGAATATCCTTTTTTCTAAAAATTTATTGTCGGGGCTGGTGCTGTGGCACAGAGGGTTAACGTCCTTGCCTGAAGCACTGGCATCCCATATGGGTGCCAGTTCGAGACCTTGCTGCTCCACTTCTAATCCAGCTTTCTGCTATAGCCTGGGAAGGCAGTGGGAGATGGCCCCAACCACTCACATGGGAAACTTGGAAGAATCTCCTGGCTCCTGGATTCAGTCTGACCTAATCCTGGCTTTTGCAACCATCTGGAGAGTAAGCCAACTGAGGGAAGATTCCTATCTATTTCTCTCTCTTTCTCTCTCTCTCTCTTTCTCTCTCTGTGTCAAATAAATAAATCTAAAAAAAGAAGCATAAAGATGAAAACAACTTAAGGCATGACTAGTATGTGAAAAATATTATTAAGAAATAAAAGAAATTGAAAGAGTTTGCCACTACTCTGCCGGCCTTACAAAAGAAGTTTAAGGATGTGCTACATACAGAGATACAGAAACTTGGTTAGCACTATCAAAGAAAGTAAAGGCAGAAAATTTCCCAGTAAAAGTACTAAGGAAGTCCAAAATAAACTAGAGGAATATTTATGGGGAAATGGCAGAGCCAAGTCCTTACTTATCAATAGTCACCTTGAATGTAAATGGATTCAACTCTCCATTTAAAAGACACAGAGTGGCTGAATGGATTAAAAAACAAAACTCATCTATTTGCTGCCTATGAGAAATACATCTCACCAACAAGTATGCAGGCAGACTGAAAGTGAGAGTGTTCCATGCTAACAGAGACCAAAATAGAGCTGGTTTAACCATCCCAATATCAGACAAAATCAACTTTAACTGAAAAACTGTTAAGAGAAACAAAGAAGGGCATTATGAAATGATTAAGGGATCAATTCAACAGGAAGATGTGGCTATTATAAACATGCACCTAATTAGGGGACACCATGCTAATTAAGAGAAATGCTAATGGATCTAAAGGGAGACATAGAGGACAGTACAATAGTAATGGGGGACTTTAACACTGCAGCACTTTCAGCAATGGATAGATCAACCAGACAGAAAATAAGCAAAGGAATTGAAATGAGTTAATTGACATTGTAGACTAAATGAACTTAATGGATATCTATAGAACATTTCATCCTACAGTTGCAGAATTCATTTTCTTCTACAAGTGCATGGAATGTTCTCTAGGATAGACCACATGTTAGGCATAAAGCAAGTATCAGCAAATTAAAAAAAAATCAAAATTATACCATGCATCTTCTTTGATCACAAGGGAATGAAGCTGGAAATCAACAATTCAAGAACCTCTAGAACATAATACAAACACATGGAGACTGAGCAACATGCTCCTGAGTGAACAGTGGCTCATCAAAGGACTCAAAATGGAAAAAAAAAATTCTGGAAACAAATGAACATGGCAATCAGTTGAAGATGACAAATGAAGGCAGCATATGAAATGAATGAAGACAACATATCAAAACTTATGGGATACAGCATAAGCAGTGTGAAGAGGAAAGTTTATAGTGCTTACAAGAAATTGGAAAATCACCAAAAAATGATCAAGGAATCCCAAGGACCTAGAAAAACAATAGTAAACAAATCCAGAACAAAGAGGAGAAAAGAAATAATTAAAACTAGAGAAGAAATAAACAAGATTGAAAAAAAATATATATATATACATAAAAGATCAGTGAAATGAAGAACGGGTTCTTCAAAAAAATAAACAAAATTGACACACCATTGGCCTAACTAACCAAGAGAAACAAGAGATGGAAGACCCATATCAGTAAAATTAAACATGAAAAAGGAAATATAACAACAGACATCTCAGAAATAAAAGAATCATCAGAAATTACTACAAAGAACTGTATGCCAACAAACTGGGAAACCTAGAAAAAATGGATAGATTCCTAAACACATACAATCTACCTAAATTGAGCCATGAAGACATGCAGAACTTAGGCAGACCAATAACCAAGATGGAAATTGAGTCAGTAATAAAGACCTTCCACCTAAGAAAAGCCCAAGACACTATGGCTTCATTGCTGAATTCTACCAGACATTTAAGAAAGAACTAAATCCAATTATTATCAAGTTATTCAAAAAAATTAAAAGGGAGAAAATCTTCCCAAATTCCTTCTATGAAATCTGCATCACCTTAATATCTAAGCTGGAAAAAGATACAACAGAGAAAGAAAATTACAAACCAGTTTCTCTAATGAACATGCATGCAAAAAAATCCTCAACTAAATACTAGCCAATCGAATCCAACAACAAATCAGAAAGATCAGTCACCTTGGTCAGGTAGACTTATGCTAGGTTTGCAGGGATGTTTCAACATTTGCAAATCATTCAATGTGATACATCACATTAACAAACTGAAGAATAAAAAATATATGATTATCTCAGTAGATGCAGAGACAGTGTTTGATAAAATACAACACCCTTTCATGATGAAAACCTTAAGAAAATTGGGTATAGAAGGAACATCCTTCAAGACAATCAAAGTAATTAATGAGAAACCCATGGCCAGCATCATATTGAATGGGGAAAAGTTGAAAACATTCACACTGAGATCTGGAACCAGACAAGGATGCCCACTTTCACCATAGTTATTCAATATAGTCCTGGAAGTTTTAGCAAGAGCCGTAAGGCAAGAAAAAGAAATCAAAGGGATACAAATTCGGAAGGCGAAGGCAAACTATCCCCATTTGCAGATGACATGATTCTATGTAAGTGGAATACAAAAGACTCCACTAAGAGAGTATTGGAACTCATAGAAGTGTTTGGTAAAGTGGAAGGATATACAATCAGTATGCAGAAATCAATATCCTTTGTATAGACAGAAAATGCCATGGGTAAGAAAGAATTTCTAAGATCAATCCCAACCACAATAACTCCAAAAAAATCAAATACTTGAAATAAATTTAACCATGGATGTCAAAATGTGCATCATAAAGCAATTATGGGATATGTACACCATGGAACACTACACAACAGTAATAAAACCCTGTCATTTGCAACAAAATGGATGAAACTTGAAAACACCATGCTTAGTGAAATAAGCCAGCCCCAAAAGGACAAATACCATATGTTCTCCCCTATCTGTGATAATTAGTAGAGCACCAAAAAGGTAATCTATAGAAGTGAAATTGATATTTTGAGATGCAATGTCTGTGAATATCCCTTGTCTAGACTGTTGAGGAGCATTTATTTTATTATACTATTTGTTGAACTCTATTTTTTTGACAGATCAAGTTAGACAGTGAGAGAGAGAGAAAGAGAAAGGTATTCTTTTTCCATTGGTTCACCCCCGAAATGGTCACTATAGCTGGCACATTGCGCCGATCTGAAACCAGGAGCCAGGTGCTTCCTCCTGGTCTCCCATGAGGGCACAGGGCCCAAGCACTTGGGCCATCCTCCACTGCACTCCTGGGCCACAGCAGAAAGCTATTCTGGAAGAGGAGCAACTGGGACAGAATCCGGTGCCCCAACCAGGACTAGAACTCAGGGTGCTGACGCACACAGGTGGAGGATTAGCCAAGTGAGTCACAGTGCAAGCTGTTGAACTCTATTTAGTGTAGACTCAATCATATGTCTTTAAAGTTAATTGAAAATAGATCTTAGTAAAAATAAGAATGGAAATCAGTGAGGAAGGAAGAAGAGGGGTGGGAATGTGGCTGGGAGGGTGTGTGTGTGTGGGAGGAATCACTATGTTCCTGAGGTTGTATTTATGAAATTTGCATTCTCTTAATAAAATGTTTCTGGGGAAAAAAAAGTAACAAAGCAAATTGAATCAGACATTTATTTCAGATAAATCTGATTTAAAACTGGTCAATTTCAAAATACATGGAAATCATTCCATTTCTTTTTCTGATAATTTTGTAGTGATCATTTTGCATTCTAAATTCTGTATGCAAATATTGACTTTTGTATTTATAATGATCTCCGAAAGCATTGTCTACACGGGGATATGTGCTAGAGAGTTAGAGCTTGTAGAGTTAAAAAGTCATATTTTCAAATTGGTCCAAAATTCCGACACAATTATGAGCTTTTTTTTTTTCTATTTTTTGTGGCATCTGCAGGTAAAAAGAGCCCATGAGAATTGTTTCATTTAAAAAGAGACTGTCATCTACCTCTCTCTTGAAATACAGAGGCATGTATTGATAAACATATCTTAAAATGAGAGATTGCTACAGGCTTTTTCTCCACATTATAAATGAGCAAGAAGAAAGCAGATAAAGGATTTTATATTGGTTGTAATGAGTTAAAAAGGAATCATATTCACATCTTCTTTTTCACAAGTTGCAGACCAGGTGATCCAGGGAATGATGATAGCTTTTAGCAAAGGATGTTCAGATGATTAAAAGAAATTGCTTTGGGTAAGTGCTTAGTCTAATGGTTCAGATGCAGTTAAAATGCCTACACCCTATCCTAACATAACTGGGTTAGCTACCTGACTCTGGATCCTGATTTCAATTTCCTACCACTGAGGATACTAGCAAGTAGCAGATGACTGATCAAGTCCTTGAGTCCCTGTTACTCATATGGGAGACCTGGATTGAGTTTCTGGTTCTTGGTTCCTGGCTCCTAACTGGGGCTTGGCCCAATTTCCATCATTGTTGACTTTTGGAGTGAGTCAATCATTCTTTCTTTCCCCCTCAAAAACATTCAAATAAATATTTTTAAAAATTGTTCACTTTGAGGATGAGGAAAGAAAACACTTCCAGTGTATCTGAATATTGATTGGATCTGCATTTGGGAGGAAATCAAGGGCAAAAAACAATATTTGCCTCTTCTTATCTTGCCACTGTTTTTTCATTGAGATGAAAATAATCAGAATTATCTTATCCCAGAAAATGCATCTTGACCCAATTGAAATAAAAATATCAAATAGAAGTGAAAGTAAACAATAGAATAACTGATCTTGTTAAAAAATGATCTTGTTTAAAAGTAGTTGCCTGACAAAACTTCCTAAGTTTTAGTTTGTTCAAGTTACTGATTACAAGTAGTTTAAGCATGCCCTTTGAAAGGGTTAAATACTTGCTACTCTAAAAATGATCCTTGGTTGATCTAGAAACATCAGCCTTGGCTGGAGTTCCTGGAAATAAAGAACCTAAGCCAACCTCGACTAAGAGACTCAGCATCTGAAACTTTAACAAGATCTCCAGCTGATTCTGATGCACAATAGCTTTTGAGTAAACAGCACATTTATTATTCATCAAATGTGTTCAGGGATGGGACAGGCTATTAAAAATATATGGAATCCTTTTACTTTGTCAATTTTTTAATATTTCATTTTGTTTTTAAGTTATTTATTAATTTTTGTGGCTAGAGAGAGAGAGTTTTTCCATCTACTGGTTCATTCTTCAAATGTCCACAATAAGCTATAACCAGGAGCTGGGAACTCAATGTGGATATTCCATATGGATAGCTGGGACCCAACTACTTGTGCCACCACCTGCTGCCTCTCAAGGTGTGCCTTACTCAGATACTAGTTTCAGAAGTGAGGCCGGCCAAGACTAAGGCTAAGCACTCCCATGTGGGATATGGGCATCCCAAGCAGTATTTTAAACACTTTGGAAAACTCCCATACCTAGCTTTTATTTACAATCCTAATCTCATAGATCTTCAAGTTTCATTATTATGGTGTAAAATATTTTATTGTCCTACTCAACTAGAATCTACATGGCAGCAAGATTTAACTAAAAGATTTTATTGGCAATATTCTGCTTCATTCTGCACACAATGTACTTTCCACATGCTGTTATATTATTCTGATTTTCTATATACATAGTTGGTTCCTAAATATAAAATTGCTTCCAGCTATTGAGTTGATATTTTTACTCTTCATAGAAAAGTCTCTATTTGGGCTGCCTGTTCAAATTCTCTCTCCAGCTCCTTAAGATCTAATCTAGTCCTATTTCCTCATTGTAGTTTATCATCCTTTCCAGAATTGACATTTGGGACTGTAAGGAGCTGGATTTTTCATTGTTTAGTCACATCCCTGAATGTCAACCACTAGATCACAGAAGCTTTTGCTTCTTCATCCAGATTGTGAGAATCAAAATTGTCTTCTAATGCTGTCCAGTGTTCTGAGGGTCAGTTTTGGTTGACATTCTCTAATCTACTGGAATTTATCTTCCTAAAGTCATCCATGAGCAGAAAAAAGTATCCAATGTTTATCTTCACCTTTATATCTGGCAACCGAAAACAGTTGTACACGAGACTTTCTCTCTTGGATTCCATAGCATGATTCTCTTGGGTTTCCTTTCTAACACTCTACTGACATTTGATCCATTCCTCTTCCTTTCTGTGGCATTGAAGATGAGGGCCACTCACCCACTTTGTTCCATTGCCTTAGGATAATAGCTACTCCCATAGTCTTCATTCCTCTCTGCACCCTGATGCTTGACACTCTTCATTACTAATACCTACAGTTCTCCTGAGGGCCAGTCATCCTCTGTGTCCACACTGGCTGCCACACTAGCAGGAATATTTCATCGCCTACTCCGTCTTCCTCACATCCCCCAATACTTCTGATAGTCATCACACATCTTCTTTTTAGATTCTCACTACCCACCTACTCTCTCATGTCCCAATTTAAATTTATTACCATAAACTGTTTGAAAGATATATGTTCTGAGTCTGATTTCTCCAATCTACATTATAAAGTCTTCCTAAAGCTAAGAAAATATTTTGGTTTCCTCAGCTATTGTCAACACAATTTTTTTAACCTCCTTAATGATCTTCTGGGCTACCAAAGCTTCTGTGCTATTGTCACATGGCTGACATATTTATTATGCAATAAAATATGAATATGTAATTTTTATATATATAAAGCTTTTATTTAAAGAATATAAATTTCCAAAGTACAGCTTATGGATTACAATGGCTTCCCCCCCATAACTTCCCTCCCACCCACAACCCTCCCCTTTCCCGCTCCCTCTCCCCTTGCATTCACATCAAGATTCATTTTCAATTCTCTTTATACACAGAAGATCAGTTTTGTACATATTACGTAAAGATTTCAACAGTTTATAGAGACACAAATTGAAAATACTGTTGGAGTACTAGTTATAGTATTAATTCACAATTTATAGCACATTAAGGACAGAGATCCTACATGATTTTTTTTTAAATTAATTATGCAATTTCCAATTTAAAACCAAGTGAATATGTAATTTTTTCAGATTTATTTATTTTAAACACAGTTATCTAGACAAAGAGAGAAGCAGAGATAGAGACAGAGAGAAAATGAAAGAGATCTTCTGCTCTATGATTTACTAACAAAATGGCCACAACAGCCAAAGCTGGACCAGGGTAAGTACGATCCTGGAAATTCTTTAAGTTTTCCTACATGAGTATCAGAGGCCCAAGTACATGGGCCATCTTCTATTGCTTCCCCAGGCACATTAGCAGGGAGCTATTTTGGAAGTGGAGCAGTAGGGATTCCAATTGGCACTCATATGGGATGCCAGCATCGCACATGGTGATATAACCATCTGCATCACAATATTAAGCCTATAAATATGTCATTTAATTATCAACAGGCCTCTGGTGTTGAGCATCTATTTCTGACTATGAGTTCAATTCCCTTAATATAGCATTTAGAGACCAATATGAATCCAGAACCTCTCCCAAGAGCTATCACAATTATCCCAAACATTCTTCATGACATGATTATTTCTGGTATGACTGCACTAAAGATTTTGCTCTTTCTTCACACTGAATAGTCTGACCTACTTCTTGGCTGATTATTTCATATTGACCCTTCCTAAAGAAGAGTTCTCTTTTCTCTGAATGAAACATTACATTCATAGCTAGAAATAGGTGCTTGCAAACATATTTTATTTAACATAACACAATATACATGTTTACTTTGACATTCACTTTTATCTAATGAGCAATCAGATAGTATATATTTGCTTTTTTTAATTTTTTATTATTTTTAGAAGGCTTTCTTTACTAAATATAATTTTCATAGATGCAACTTTTGGAATATAGCAATTCTTCCCCCTATTCCCACCCTCCCACCCCTAGTCACATTCTACCTCCTACTCCCTGCCCAATCCCATTCTTCATTAAAATTCATTTTAATTATCTTTATATACAGAAGATCAAATCAATACTAAGTGAAGATTTCAATAGTTTGCATGTACACAGATACACAAAGTATAAAGTACTGTTTGAAGACTAGTTTTACCATTAATTCTGAAAGTACAACATATTAAGTACAGAAGTCCTACATGGAGAGCAAGTGTACAGTGACTCCTGTTGTTGATTTAACAATAGATACTCTTATTTATGAGTCAGTTATCACCCAAGGATCTTGTCATGAGACATCAAGGTTATGAAAGCCTCTTGAGTCCACAAACTCCATCAATATTTAGACAGGGCCATAAGAAATGTGGAAGTTCTCTCCTCTCTTCAGAGAAAGGTACCTCCTTTTTTGATGGCCTATTCTTTCTTCTGGGATCTCTCTCACAGAGATCTTTCTTGTAGGTCATTTTTTGCCAGAATGTCTTGGCTTTCCATGCCTGAAATGCTCCCATGAGCATTTTAGCCAGATCTGAATGCCTTAAGGGCTGGTTCTGAGGCCAGAGTGCTGTTCACAGCATTTGTCATTCTGAGTCTATTGTGTGTCCTGCTTCCCATGTTGGATCATTCTCTCCTTTTTAATTATATCAATTATTATTAGCAGACACTTGGTATCATCTATGTGATCCCTTTGACACTTAATCATATCTTTATGATGAGTTATGAAGTTAAACAGATCACTTTAACTAGTAAGATGGTATTGGTATCTGCCAACTTAATGGGATTTGGAGTCCAATGGCAAGATTTTAGCTTTACCCTTAGGAGTACGTATGAGGAATAATGTGCTGAAGTGTACATCTCCTCCATCTCTTTTTCCTACTCTTATTTTTAACAGGAATCAATTTTCAATTGATTTATACACCTAAGAATAATTCTCAGTTAGGTAAAGGGTTCAACCAATGGTATTAATTAGAAAAAGAAAATACTAAAAAGAATAAAATAGTAAGCTGTTCCTTGACAATCAGGAAAAGGGCTGATCAAGTTGTTGCTTCTCATAGTGTCAGTTTCACTTCTACAGATTTCCTTCTAGGTGTTCAGTTAGTTGTCACATATCAGGGAGAACATATGATATTTGTCCCATTGGGACTGGCTTATTTCACTCAGACTGATGTTTTCCAGATTCCTCCATTTTGTTGCAAATAACCAGATTTTATTTTTTTACCACTGTGTAGTATTCCATAGAGTTCATATCCCATAATTTCTTTATCAAGTCTTCCATTGACAGACATTTAGGATGATTCCATGTTTTAGATTTTGTGAATTGAGCTGCAATAAACATTGAGGTGCAGATAGCTATTTTATTTGCCAATATAATTTCCTTTGGGTAAATTCCAAGGAGTGGGATGGCTGGGTCATTGTGATAGGTCTATATTCAGCTTTCTGAGGAATCTCCAAACTGTTTTTCATAGTGGCTTTATCAGTTTGCATTCGCACCAACAATGAATTAGCGTGCCTTTTTCCCCACATCCTCACCAGCATCTGTTGTTTGCTGATTTCTGTGTGAAAGCCATTTTAACCTGGGTAAAGTGAAACCTCATTGTGGCTTTGATTTGCATTTTTTTTCTGATGGCTCATGATCTTGAACATTTTTTCATGTGTCAGATAATATAAAACAAATTGTATCTTGATGATGCCTCACAAAAATTGGTTAAAATTAAACAAAATAAAAAAGGGAAAAAGTACCTTAAACAAAGGGTCCTATTGATTCAATCATACATTTCACAGTAAAAATGAGAAGTCAAACCTAATGAACACTATAAGTAGGCATGTATATTTACTTGAGCATGTATGAATGTGTTTTGTGTATGCATGTGTATATGAGAGAGAGATAGAGATTGAGAAGGGAGGGTATGTTTGAATTTCATTAGCCAAGAAGGTATTTTTAAAATAAGGTTTTTGATCTTATGGTACCTACATCATACAAATATTAGAAAACTACACTATAATTTTAAGAAAAAAGGTTATTTTTCATGTAAAGGAAAATGAATTTATTTCTGAAAAGAAAAATAATAAGTATATTACCATACAAGTGATTTCATAATTTAATCAAGATAACTGCTAATAAATTTCTATCTCTCAGAAATAGGAATGCAGAAATGCATTTTGAAAAGTAATAAAAACATATGCTTATATTGGATTTCACATTTTAAATGCAATAAGTACTCATTTAAAATCTTGCAACATGAATATTTTCATTGCATTCTGTTTAAATGCACACAACATTCTTTAATGGCATCCAATTAATTTCTTCATCTCAACTGTACCAACATTACTTTAGATTTCAGCTGTACTCATTCTGGGATAGTTTTTGAATCATGGCTCAGAATTGATGCAATCTTGAAAATGAAAGGCTTGCATTTTATCCTCTAATCTTCTTCAAAATATTGACTCAGTGTCCATGGATGTTCATTATTGCTAAGGGATAAATCAGTCCTGCAATCTTAATGGAGTTACATCAGTAACTGCAAACCACACTTGGTCACAGGGCTTGGCCTAATAACTAAGTCAATATGTGCAAGCGCATTGTCTCCATGAAGTGAGTTCATTTCTAGAGAAAAGACACTTTTTCCCAATTTTTCTAATTGTTTTAAGGTTTATTTCCTAATGACAGTTTGTCAAAATGACTTGAAAATGGGCAGTATGATGTTTATTAGAGATTCTTTCTAGTCACTTTGATCTGAATGAAGGCAAAAAAAAAAAAAAAAGACAGGGGATGGGGAGGATTTGCGACTCAACTACAAAGGTTAGTGAGCTTATCTTCTCAGTAGAGCTGAGTTATTTAAGACTAATTAGTATTGACAGGATTTTTAAAAAGTCTTCTGTTAATGTATGTAGATTGACAGTATTCACTAAAGTGCAATGCTACTAGCCATAAAGAATAAAACATTAAGAATCGTCTGTCATCTTATACATGTAAAATCGTCAGTTTAAGATCTGAACAGATCCTTCTATCTGAGCTTGTTTTCACGCACTGTTCTTTTGGTGACAGAACACTTGTCTAGAATATTCTGCTTTATTATTAATTACTGATGCCTCTATTTGAAGAATAGTGCGATAAGCATCTGCTTCTCTATCAGGGTGGCTGGCAAGTCGTTCAGTCTCATCCTAATTCAATCAACAGAAACAAATTCCTTGTATAAGTGTATAAACGTGGCTTGCCAATTGTGCACTTAATTTAGAGAGCAGTCCTGTTATTTTCAGTAACTGCCACCATTATGACTATTGCATTGTCCTTCTCTAACATTTTTCTTCCTGGATCACTGTATTCCAGTTGTAACCAGTTTGATATTGGACATAGTGGGGTATGGTGGATGGGATGAGCAGTCATTGGTTGATACTTGTGGTTGTTTTGATTTTTATTAATTAATTACAGAAGAGGGAAAAATTGGGTGTTGCAAAGTTCATGCGATAGTATAATAATTGCTGTATGTGCTCCTGTGAATGGTAGGAACCCTAAGCCAATTTCTAGTGTTTGTTTTAAAGTGACTTAAAATCATTTCACGTTGCTGCCTTTAGAAAAGGTCAAGAAGTGACGCAGTGCAGAGATCTGGGAGCTGTGACTGCGATGCAAGAGAGACCAGGGCAACCTGCCCTCGTTGGCAATAATTAAATCGTCTTTGCCCAGGCAGCTTTAACCTTCTGAGAGAGAAATGTGTCCACTACCAACAGAGTCACTTTCTATTGACCTGGAATTGATCTGGTTCTTTGCTGTTATTCTCCATGCAGAATCACCAGTCACAGCATTGTTATTGATACCACGAATGGATGTAAGTTGTCTACTATTCTGTAGTAGATGAAAACCAAGCAAGAAAATGCTGCTTTGGTAATGACTAAATAAACCAGTCCAAGAATTTCACTGTTGGATTTGCTGTTTTGTAAAACATATAGTTATTTTAAAATTCATCTTACTTTCCATCTTATTGAAGTTTCCTTCAATACTTATTTTAAACCATAGTTTTAGAATAGGTCTAAGTCTTACCATTATCTGAGTTTATGTACATTTGTGCACTGAGTTTGTAGAACTCCAACAAGGACTATTGAGTAAAATTACTTTTTAGAGTTTTTTTTTAATAATATTTATCTTTACTCAATGGTATGTAAGTATCAATTTTAATTCTAAAAAAGGCAAAACACAAAGTTTCTATTATGTATATATGGAATTAGGTTTACATCTGTATTTTAAAGTCACTAGTGCCGAAGCATAAGTACCCAGTGTTGTGCTAGTTTGTGTAACTAAACCTACAAACAAAACATCTCTCTATTCCTGCTCATCCCAGCCTAGCTTCAGAACAATTTCCCCTCTGTGTGCCACCTGGGAACATAACCAGTTTATTTCTATTTAAGACAATAAGGCAGCTAAGATAGCAGTTTTTCAATTTCACAGAATAGCTTAAATGGCATTTACCTGGAACTCATGTATTATAGCTTTTATACCCAAGACAATACACACATTTTTGGGGAACATATCAAACTGAAATGTATCTCTTGTGTTTTGAGAACTGCAAAGTAACATATTTTTAGTCTATCTCTCACACATACATACATGCACACACAGAGAGAATGAACAAAAAGATGAGACATAGATGACAAGTAACCTGAAGCAATAGATGCCTAGAAGATGTTCGAATTCTCCCATTTACCTCTCAGGCTTATGCAGAAATACTACAGTTTATTTAAATAGGTTGCTATATTTAAGAAGGTCACACTGTCCCACAAACTGAACAAAACAGCGGGGATGTGGTGGTGAGAACTTCCCACACCTTGCAGGCAGTTTAGCATAAAGTACCACAACAAGGGTACAACATCAAATTGAGGATCTAGTGTGGTTGCTGATTTCTGATTGTTATCACTGGTAATTTACCTGGCTGAATTCTCTCCCTGTAACCTATAAGTTCCCTGATCTACATGATCCAAAGTTCCTTCATTTTTAGGGGGGGAGGTAGAGACTAACTTCAACAAAGAAAAAAAAAACAAGATTAGGTAATTTCTGAAGTGAGGATGAATAATTTTTTGGAAGGAAGCCATAAAAATTTAAAATTTGTTTGATGTAGATTTTCAGAGAAACATGATTGTTTCTGGAATCCAATTCTTACTCATTGATACGACTTCAAATTTCTCACAATTAATACGTTCACACTTGGCACTCAATCTTGCAGCTGGGATCCAGGAGTCTACCATGTTCCAATTCTCAGAGGACACTTAACTGTCACGAAGAAATGGTCACTTCATCATTTAATTGGATGCTTGCATGCAATTGCATTTTAGATGCACAAGCATTCACACTCCCACACAACTACTTGCCAACTTCAAACACAAATGTTCCAAAGGGCACTTGTTTCTTATAGAAATAACATAAGCATGAGCAGTATTCAAAGGGGTGAAGAAAGCTATGTACAGGAGACCTCTGTTTTATTGTGGTTTAGCTCATGGGACAAATATGCTTAGTGGTTTCGGTCTACTTCCTTAGAAAAACGTCCACATTAAAAATGACCACCCAGGTTAGCAGAGTCTGGCATAATGCTAACATCCTTGCAAACAGAAGCATCTATCCAGGGCCAATGTCCATTTCCAGTTCTTACTGAATTTCTTTCCCTTTGGGAAAAGATTTAAGTGGAACCAGAAGAAGTGATTTAAAGGTTTTTAAAAATATAGCAAATTGTGCACTTTAAACCCATAACTATTAAATCTAAATAATTTATCATCCTCTATTTTAACCATAAATGGAGAACTATCCTTTATGGGATCAACCAAGAATGAACTACTCCCCAGTTGGTTACAAAATTCACTCCATTGTCATAGAATTGTGACCTGGTAATCTGCCCAGTCTAAGAGAGGTTAAACATTAAAATGAGAAGGCAGTCGGGTAAATGAAATTCTTCTGTAAAACATGGTAGCATTTCCAAAAATTTTATAATTATCAGTCCAAGCTCCAATCCTATAAAATGTGTTGTCAACCTCATTATTGTGTGTGTGTCACATTCCATTCCACCTGCTGAGTAAATGACTGACTGACTGCTGAGCAAGCTTAAGACTCCTTCAAGTAGGGAGGAGAATTTCTCAGTCCCTGTCCCAGACTGTGATTTCTACACAGGTTGCATGAGTTCATTTTCCTGTTAAATATGTTTAAAATATACAGCATCCTTGAAATATTTCCAGCAGAAATGTAGACTTAAGGAAGAAAGTTATGCAATTGACATGTAACTATGGCATAGTGGGAAAAGCTGCTCCCTGTGGTGCTGGCATCCACTATGGGTGCAAGTTCCAGTCCTGGCTGCTCCATTTCCTATCCAGCTCCCTACTTATGTGCCTGGGAAAGCAGCAGACAATGGCCTATGTGCTTGGCCCCTGCACCCATGTGGGAGAGCTGGAAGAAGCTTCAGATAGGCCTAGCTCTGGCCATTGTGTCCATTTGGGGAGTGAACCAAATGTTGGAAGATCACTCTCTCTCTCTGTCACTCTCTCTCTCTCTCTCTAACTCTGACTTTCAAATAAATAAATACATCTCTAAAAAAATGAATGTCCTAAAGAAACTTCTTATCATTGTTTTAAATTAGAATAAATAGTTTTTTTTTTTTTGAAAGGCAGAGTGGACAGTGAGAGAGAGAGATAAATAGATAGAAAGAAAAGTCTTCCTTTTGCCATTGGTTCACCCTCCAATGGCTGCCGCGGCCAGCGCACGGCACTGATCCAAAGGGAAGGAGCCAGGTGCTTCTCCTGGTGTCCCACGCGGCTGCAGGTTCCAAGCACTTGGACCATCCTCCACTGCAGTCCTGGGCCACAGCAGAGCGCTGGCCTGGAAGAGGGGCAACCGGGACAGAATCCAGTGCCCCGACTGGGACTAGCACCTGGTGTGCCGGCGCCGCAGGCAGAGGATTAGCCTATTGAGCCACGGCGGCGCCGGCCTAAATTGGTTCTTAAATATGTTTATTTTAATCATATAAATAATGGGTAATGGTTACATACATACATATATACATCTTTATTTACATTCATGCAAGGGTAATTAACAAAATTCACATAAATATGTGCTAGTTAATAAAGGATACAAAAATGTAGAAGAATGAAGTGGACAGCTTGTGATTTGCTGTTTGAGCCCTTGTTTATACTCCAGTGTAACTGTGGTCTTTCCATTTCTTACCTGTTGAATATTATGGTTACTCATGCATTAATGCTGTGATTATAGATTAAATTGAAATTATGGGTATTTTTGTAAAAAAATACAGGAGAAAGTAAGAAAAGAAAGAATGGTATTGAAGAGGGGGAGGGGAAAGAAATAGTTATCTTTGATTTTACCTCAGTGAAGTGAATTAGAAAAATTATCAGGTAAGTACAGGTGATTTGAACACAATTTGAGGATTTCATTTATATGACGTTATTACTTAATTCAATGTCACGTAATATTTCTTAATCTAATGGATTTCTATTTAAATGCCGCAGAGTGCTACTTTCAAAAATAGTCAGGGATCCGGCTACGTGGCTTAGTAGGCTAAGCCTCCACCTGCTGGGCTGGCATCCTATTTGAGTGCCTGTTCATGATCTGGCTGCCCTCTACGGATCCAAACTCTCTGCGAATATACTGGGAAAGGAGTGGAAGATTGCCCCCATGGAAGATTGCCCCCATAGAAGATCCCGAAGAAGCTCCTGGTTCTTGGCTTTGAATCTGCCCAACTGTGACCATTGCAATCATTTGGGGAGTGACCCAGTGGATGGAAGACCTTTCTCTCTATCTCTCCCTCTCTCTGTCTATATCTGTAAAATAAATAAATAAAATATTTTAAAAAATAGTCATACTCACGTATTCAATCTTAGTCAATTCTTTTTTAAAAGATTTATTTTATTTATGTGAAATGCAGAGTTACAGAGAGGCAAAGGCAGAGGCAGAGAGAGGTCTTCCATCTTCTAATTCACTCCCCCAAATGGCTGCAGTGGCCAGAGTTGGATCCGAACCAGGAGCCAGGAGCTTCATCTGGGTCTCCCACCTGGGTGCAGGGGCCAAAAAAGTTGGGCCATTTTCCTACTGCTTTCCCAGGCATATTAGCAGGGAGCTGGACAGATGTAGAGCAGCTGGGACTCTAACCAGCTCCCAAATGGGATATAGGCACTGAGGACAGGGCTTTAACCCTCTGTGCCCTAGTCATTTCTTAAATGTTTCTTTTCCAAGCATGTTTCTAGAAAAGAAGTCACATGGTTTCCCATTCAATAATAACAAGAATACAAATCTCCATCTTTTGCCTTAGTACAATGCACATGAGATTTTTTTTTAGAAAACATAGAATTTAAATACCTAATCCCAAGTTACCTTTAGGAAAGCAAGAGCTAGACTAATGCATCATGAAAATTAACACTGAGAACAATTCTCTGACAGCTCTCCATCTTTTATTTGTATTTTTAAAAAATATTTATTTATTTATATGAAAGACTGAGTTACAGAGAGAGAGAGAGAGAGGTGACTAAGAGAGAGAGAGAGATCTTCCATCTGCTGGTTCACTCCTCAGGTTGCCATAACAGTCAGGCTGGGCTAAGCAGAAGCCAGGAGCTAGGAGCTTCTTTTGAGACTCCCAAGTGGGTACAGGTCATATAAACGAAATCCTCAAATCCACATGGGCCGTTTTCCACAGCTTTCCTAGGTCATTAGCAGAAAGCTAAATCTCAAGAAGGGCAGCCAGAGCATGAACCAGTGACCAAATTGGGTGCCGGCACAGCAGGCGGAGGCTTTAATCCACTGTGCCACAGGGCCTGCCCATAGTATGTGTTACCTTCTGTAAAAGAAAGCATTTTCTGTATTGTCTGAAAATCACTAGAAAAAGATACATATGAAGATTTGCTTCTGAAAAAAGTTATTGTGCAATGTTTTTTGCAAGCCCAAACAAAGGAGACATTCCTTTAAAAACAAATTTTGCTTGTGTTAGTAGAGTATTCATTATATACTCCAGTTAAACACCAAGGTAGCAAAGCATCCAATCAGAACGATTTAATGTAAACCAACAAGAAAAATTCTAATGCACACATTGGAAAGCACATTGGAGAACTCTCTCTATCTCACTGAGTCTCTTATTTTCAGTTTAAAGACTCTCTATTCCTACTAATGGATTAAGTATCCTCCTTTATTCCTTCATTTTGGCATCAATTATAGGTTATTGCATTTATATCTTCAGTATATTAACTAAAATATTAACAGCAAAAATGATAGTACAAGAGACATAGAACATGCTGATAAAGGGAGTGAGGAACTGTCCTTAAATGTAGAGCCTGCCTGATTGTTTAGTGTCAGTAGGCACTGTAGTGCTTAGCATCAAAAGGAAATCAATAATTGCCTTTGAATTGCTGAAATAACACCCGTCATCTGGTGGTGGAATTTATATTTAATTGCAGATTTATCTTGTCAACTGAAAGCGCTTGATAGATTAGATTTCCTTTAATCATCTAGTCAACGACTTCACCGATGCTGTATTTGACTCTCAAATCATCCATATGAAAGTGGCAAATGGTATTGTGTGTGTTTGGATTAATCATTTACAGAAAATTGGAAAAATGCACACTCCATCATAATGCAAATATCCCCATAGTTCACTGATTAACATGAAATATAAACATTTTAGTGAAGAAATTTGACAATTATTCCAGTTTTACTAACAATTGAAAGGAAACACAGTTTCCCAGTGAGTGATATTTTCAGTACTATTCTCATCAGAATTCTCTATTAATTTTGGTCTTTGTTTCTCTCTCCATTGAATAGAACAACTTCCATCTCATTATGGTCTTTTTCAATTAAAATGAACTCTTGTGGATGGGCAAATATTTGCATTGTTCCAATATTGGATTAATAACACTCACAGCAACAGCAGTTATTTGTTACATCTCCAACATTTCATATATCCCATCTTAATCAAATCTATGGGGAGGGCAGTAGAAAAAACTTTTCTCCAATGTCCTTTCCTTATATTTGCTGTGAGCGGATTTCCTTTTCGTCCTCTATATATGATGTTTTCCCTCACCAGTTGGCATAATAAATATGAAAAAGTATTAACAGTCCATTTCACTAAGTAAAATGTGAAGAATAATCACTTTAGTAGTCTCTATTATTAAATGCAATTTTCTTTGATGATGAAAATTACACGTTTATGTCACTTATTACTGGGATCATATTACTGATATAGTTTAGGTATCCATTATGAAAACATAGTAGTACGGAAGACTCTAACAGAAATCCACATGAACGTATGTGCATGTATGTGTGCATCTCTATGCTGTGCACCACAGTATTAACGAGTTTATGGGATGCATTTAATACAGCACCACCTGAGTGTACTTTGGTTCAACTAGAGGACAACCAAAGAATCCCTCATAGAATATTCACAAGAAACTCATGCTCAGTGCAATTTCCTACTTATTAGGATTAGTATGAGGCCTGAGAGTCTCTAGTTAGTGCTCATAGGCAAGGCTAATTCTGCTGACCGGGACCACATTTAGGGGAGCAAAAACCTAGATAACACTTCTGGTCATTCCAAAATTTGATTTAAGAATTTATTCAAGCAAGGATCAAAAGACCAAACAGTTCTTTAAGAATGGTATGAAAATAAGAATATTTTACTGATATGATCTGATCTCTCACAAAGTTGTTTTATTTCCTCTGAGGCTGTTGTATGTTTTAATGAGGTTTTATTAGTCTAAGCTGGAAATTATTTTACTGATATCTGTTTAAGTAGAGGAAACCTGGTATTAATCCATTGACCATAACAAAGAGAAAGTGGCCACCATATGTCTTACATAACATTTGACCCTTTTAGGATATGGAAACCATCTTTGAATACTCAATTTAAATCCTTAGTTTTAATTTTAGTTAACTTTATATCTGATTTTATTCCAACATCTACAATGAATGATCAATCTGTTTTTCAACAAAACCCAATGATATCCTCTACTCCTCTACTTAATAAGGTTATTGCATATACTTCAAAACACTATGTATGAAATCTGAGAATTATAAAAATAGAATAATTTTATTTTCCTTATATTTCATTTACACATTAGTTACATGACTATTAAAAATTAACACTATAACAAAATCGTCATACTGATAATAAATCCTCTTGTATTTCTGTTTTCTACAACTTGATGCTTTCTGTGCTCTTAAAATTCAAATATAAGTATTTTAGACTAATTGACTTCAAAATCATTCATAAAACAGTATCTCACTTGCCCTTTCATTAAAAATAAAAAATAAAAACAAAAAACAAGCATACAAACATAAAAAATCACCTGAACTCTGAGTTTAAAGGTCATATTTAAGAAAATGAGAGTCATGCAGAAATAATATAATAATACTTCTCTATTTAAGTTGTGATAGTCTATTCATGAATATTTTGCATCAATTTAGGGTTTATTAAATATTTACTGAAATATTACTTATCTTGTTTTCTGAGAGATTTTGGATACATCTTAAATTTTGCACCCAATCCTGTCTCTCTCTCTCTCTCTCTCCCTTCCTTCTCTCTTTAAAGATTTATTTATTTTATCTGACAGAGTTACAGAGAGAGAGAGAGAGAGAGAGGGAGAGAGAGGAAAGAGATCTTCCTTCAACTTATTGAGTCCCCAGATGACCACAATGGTCGGAGCTGTTCTGACCTGAAACCAGGAGACAGGAACTTAGCCATTCTTCCCCTTCCTTCCCAAATACACTAGCAGGTAGGTGGATTAGAAGTGGAGAAGCCAGGACTTGAACTGGCACATATATGGGATGCCAGTGCTGCAGGCAGCAGCGTAACAGACCACAGTCCTGGCCTCTCCCTCTCTCCTTTTAAAGATTCAATTATTTATTTGAAAGGCAGAGCTACAGAGAGAAAGGGAAAGACAACGAGAGAATTTTTCCAGCTGCTGGTTCATCCCCAAAATGGATGCAGTAGACAAGGATCATCCAGGCTAAAGCCTGGATCCAGGAGCTTCTTTTGGGTCTCCCATATGAGTGATTAAGACTGAAGCTCTTGAGCCATCTTTGTCTGCTTTCCTAGGTGCATTATCCGGGAGCTGGATTAAAAGTGGAGCAGCGAAGGCTCAAACTGACAACTGGATGGGATGTTGGCATAAGTGCTAGCTTAACCTACTATGCCACAATGCTGGCCCCAGTTCTGTTTCTCTTGAGTTTTGATCTTGATCATGGAAGGAGTCTCTTACGAGAATTTTTCTTATTAAAGATAAGCACATTTAAAATTACTCCCTCTCTATCATGAAAGAAATAATGCATTAACTAATTTTTAAACTCCATAGACACCAAAAAATTATTTACTATTATTTTAAAATCTCTAACCTGTTTCCTCCAAAATAATATGCTATATAAATTCAATCAAAATAAGTATGTTTTAATATTTCCACCATTCTCAACTTTATTTTCAGGGTCATAAATTGTTTTCCTCTCTGGCCTTAAAATTCAGCTTCTCAATACCCCTGTAATTAGTCCATCTATCAGGTTCCCTACCTTATATTTTCCCAAAGGGCTAACCTTTAACTTCATAGTAAAGCAGAAAAGTTTTCTGAAATCTATCCATTCAAATCAAAGTTGTCAGAGGGTAGAATTCATCATATGATTATCTTCTGGTACTTACCTATTTTAAAAATCTGTATTATTTTATCAGTTCCATTTGATTATGAAATATGCTTTATAATTTGTAAAAATTTTGGCAATATCTTAAAAAGTCATTTAACATTGGTTTAATGTCTTCAATTTAAATCATTATCTTTGATTGCAGAGCTATGTGATCTCTGTATAAATTTGTCCTCACCTCATATTGTCATTTTTCTTCCCTTTCATTTTTCCACCTTAATTTTTTTTCATATTTGTTTTCCATTTCAATTTTGTTGCTGCAGTAAGAGACCAACTTTGGGACACAATGTTTTCAAGAATGAACGTACTGAAGAGAGGAATAAAAGTAAATAAAATAATAAAACATTTTTCTACTCTGTTCTGCCCTGATTTATTCTTAGAATCAAAGCCAAAACAATTATTCTCAAGGTTTATGTAACTCTCAACTCCATCTTTAACTATCCACAAAAGATACACAAGGGCTTTCCATTTGCTATTTTATGAAATCAAAATTCACAACGCTTAGACTTCACGATTTTCGATCACTTGTTTTTTCTTCAGTTTCCGATCTGCTATGTAATTAATTTTCAATTTCAGTATAGCATTTTATTTCTGTCTCTTGAATATTTTTGTATTATTCACCTCAAAATATTTAAGTTTCAAAATTGAAACATTTCACTTCCTTGGGTCAGGAGGTGAAATATCTTAATACACCTATGAAATGTGTAGGATCTACTTCACAGACGCAATGAACTGCACTTGAGGAAAAGGAAAAGGAAGGTAGGGGGAGAAGGAGACACTAACACATTTGTAGGTGATTTGAAGAAAAGTGAACAAAATCTAAATAGACATAACTGACTCACTTATGCAAATTCGTATGGTTAATGGTCTTAGCAAATGCATGTCCACCTAAACCATTGCTCCAAACAGCCTTGGAGAAAGGCAGCTAGTTGGACTTGGCAGCACTGTTCTCAGCACAAAGTGTTCCTTTTGTGTTCACTTAACACGGTTCCCTATGTTTGCAAGGAATTAAGAGAAGTTATATGAAAAACCAGTAGTAAAGTATCAAAATCTTCATGACTAAACACACAGATTAATGATCAGAGGGCTAGCACATTTCAGGATCCTTTTATCCCGTCTTTACTATGTGCCTAAGTCTGTGAGTCGCAGCAACTGCGGGAATTAATCCCAGCTGCAGGCCCCTTATCACAAGCACATGGCTGATGTGCTAGCGATGCAAACGGGGTTCATGGCTACTTTTTCCCCATGATCCACCCTTCTTTAATGAAAGGCTCTAGTATCTATTTGCAACACCTATCCTGATAGCATTGTTCTCACATATATTACATCATCGGGAGCATTGCAATTTCTCAACCTTACTTTATTAGCTGTTAGGATTTTACTGATTCAGAGAGTAGAGATACAACTTCATTCGTTTTGTGTGTGTGTGTGTGTGTGTGTGTGTGCTGTGTGCACGCACATGTGCATGGGTGCTACCCTGCATGGTGAAAATCCAGTTAAATATACTACTTCAGGTTTAATAACCTGTTTGTTAACAATTTTAAATATAAGCAGCAGCAGGCATCAATAATAAAGGAAGCATCTGGTACTCTTTCTGCCCAAATAAAATTCTTGTCAGGTTCCTATTTACAATATGAATAATTTAAAAAAGAATTGCTTGTATTTTTCACATTCACTTTGTTTTTGAAAGAACACTAAGAAGTATGCCTACCACTGGGTGTTTCCATTACTTTCAATAGTTTTTTTCATAACTTTTTCCCCACCCTCTTTTTTTCATAACTTTATAATAGGGTCCCGAATGCTTTAAACACTGTAAGTTTCTATTAGCATCAATGAGCATTCGGATCTGCATATTACTAACTGTTGATAAATTTTACTATATGACATATCTCTGTTATGACTCCCATCAAAATAAACTCTTCCTTTTCAAAATGGAAGATTTTGTGTTTTTTCTTCTGTTGTTCTGTGGCTGTTATCATCACAGCTGTTCCTATTTAGTGCTCCCATTTGGTCCACATTAAAGAAAAACTCCTAGCATTTAAGATCCACCATCAATTTAAAGCAAGAGAGTAAGAAACACAAATAAAATCCAATAACCCATTGAGAAATATTTAAGAAAACTCTTTGTATATGTGTTAAAAATTTACCAAGTAAGAATATAGTATTGTTTACTAATAATTTCACTTAGTCAATTAACTATGACTCCTAAGAAGTTTCTGCACAGTGGTGGCAATGCAAATACAACTTGAACAACCAATCAATCTCACTGCAAGTTTCAGAAATGGTAGCAGGTATGTTTTTCTCTTTATTTTTAACAAAGAAAACAGGAGGGAGCAAATGAAATAATGCAAATTGATCTTGAAGGCCAATAGGAGGAGCAGTAGTAGCTGCAGTTTACATTCCTGCTAACAGTGTGCTCCACATCCTCCCATTTGGTATAGTCACATTGCTCATTTTGTTCCAGCTAGTGGGCAAAAAATGGCTTCTTATTTTGTTGTAATTTGCATTTTGTGTGATGATTATTGAGTTTGAATTTTACAGAGAGAGAGAGAGAGAGAGAGAGAGAGAGAGAGAGAGAGAGAGAAAGAGAGATGCTCCCATTCACTGGTTCATCTCCAAATGGCTAAATCAGTTTTACCTGGATTGTGTTGGGGCCAGAAACCAGTAATACAATCTATTATCTACAATACAGGTCCCCATGTGTATGGAAGAATCTCAACTACTTGAGCGATCATTGCTAACTCCCAGAATCTGCAATGGCAGGAAACTGGAGTCAGGAGCCAGTGTTGAGCAAGAAACCCTGAATCTCTGATGTGGCACACAAAGGAGCTTGTTAGAGTAGAAGACTCCCTGGCCCCACCTTGAACCTCCTGAAACCACACCTCTGCTTTGACCAGATTTCCAAGTTGTTTATATACATACAAAGGTTTGCAAAGGACATCCCTAGCAATTAATTAAAAAAGTGAATCGTGGGTTCCCAGTTTGTGAAACCATTCTAAAATATTTATTTCCTGTTTGTAGAATTAAACAAAGATAATGATTCCACATTATTTTCCAAGATTGTATGTTTACTATTAGGTAAAATACTTGTGGGTATAATCTCTGTCCTTTTTAAGTTTATATTTTCTTAGGAAGTAACAACAGTGATGCTTTAGGATTTTGGATTAGCTTATTAAAATAGGTGTGTTTTAGGTCTATTTAATTAAATGCTATGCTTATATGCGAATACATTCTGTTCTAGTGATAAAATAATAATTTTTCAAGGATGAAGCTGAATGTTTTTCTAAGGATCTGAGTCTTACAAAGAACTAAACAGCTGCAGTAGTGAAAGCCACCAGTTCATGGGCCCTTGCACAATGGGGCAGAAGGAATCAGCTATGCCGGGGAGCAGTCTTGAAGGTCCAAGAGCGGCTTGAGGGCAAGTCAATGCAGAAACCTGATCACATGTTCCTCCCAAATGGAAGAGCTTAGCACAAGGAACAAGATGATGATGGCACAAAGAATCTCATTTTGAAATTCAGCTGATAAAAATAATGCAAAAAATGATTTGAATTTCTCGGAGGCAATCATCCAAGTGTGTGTATCACATTGCTGTGAGAGACAGATGGTTAAGAATTAATGAAAGACACACACACACACACACAGACACATACACACCAAAAAAAAAAACACTGACATTATTTCATAATGAGTTTTCCAAATTATAACATATGGCTGGAAACATTCTATGATGTGCCTAGAAAATCCACTAAGTGAATTCTCACTTCAGCCTATTATTTCTTTTTTCCAGTTGTTTTCCTTCCTTTCTGTCTTCCATCCTTCTTCCCCCCATTTCCTTTCATCCCTCTCTCCCTCCTTCTCTATTCCTAATTCAGTATATAAAATGTGCACAGTCAAGAGGTACTAAATACCTGTCATATAGTAATTGTTATATACTCTTAGACATCATTGTCATTACTATTACTGTTACATTATTTCTGAAAGTGTGAAATTCTAATTTCTGTAATGATAAATACTCTAAAATTTAACATGACTTTAAGATAATGTTTAACAGTCTAGCAATCAAAATATTCTTTGTATAGTCAGCACAAGTCTTCTCTGCTTAATTTTTAAGACCATTTATTAACCAATATGTTACCCAAGAAGTGATTTTGATGATCACATGTTGCTCTCCAGGATTAGTAGTGACTCTTTTCTCTCAGCTTTTACATCATTACTATTGTCATAGTAAGCACAAAAGCACTTTGTTTCCTAGAAATGGAATAACTTGGTATTTATCACTTGAGTTAACAAGAACCAAAGAAATGCATGTGCCAGTGAAGACTTAAAGAGTTATCTGGCTTTCAATCACACCAGTCTGCAGAGTTTCATGAATCTTATATCTTTAAATGTTATTTCAGGAGATAAACTGATTGAAATCAGAGTCCCCAATGCCATAATCGTAAAGAAACTGGATGCTAGTTCTCTAAAAATGCTGTTACATACACTTTAAATCCTCTAAACAATTAACTTTTCATCTCTTAAAATCGAGTTTAGGGGAAAGTACTCATAAAATATTGGTTGTTTCAAACATTCTACTAATCTTCTAATGAAAAGGACACCGTGCAAATTACACGACTTAATCTGAAAGAAGTTGTTTGAGGTCTCAAGTCTTTATAATCCACAATAACATGAAGTATTTCAGGTTACTTGATTCCAGTTGGTCCAGCATTTCCCTGTCTTGTCTGATTCTGCGTGTATAAGTAAAAGCATCCTGGAGTATTTTTTCTATAAGCCACATTCAGTTGATTCAATTTTCTTTAAAACTGTGAGAAACTGCAGAATATTCAGAATTACAGTCTATGATCTCAACAGAGAGACCTTTTGGATCAGTCTGTTATCTTTCAGATGATATAAATAGGGGGCTTTGAAGATTCTGTCACATAGTAATTGTTATATACTGTCAGACTTCATTGTCATTACTATTATTGTTACATTATTTCTGCAAGTGTGAAATTCTAATTTCTATAATGATAAATACTCTAAAAATTTAACATGAAATTAAGATAATGTTTAACAATCTAGCAATCAAAATATTCTTTGTATAGTCAGCACAAGTCTTCCCTGCTTTATATTTAATACCATTCATAATTTTTCTATTGTAGGCAGAAAAATAGTATCATTATCATCTAATATTATACCTCTGAAAAAAGATCGCCTTATTTTTATTATTAGTTTTAGAATTAAATATTCATAATTCCTGTAATATAAATTCTCAGATCAGTTTTACCTAAGACTATTTCCACTTGCTTTCTCAAAAAATGACGTGGCTTTTCATTGTTAATGTATGTTTTTGAAAATCATAAAAATATAAACTTTCAATGTTTAATGAGCATAGTCACCATAGTAAATTTATTTATTTTTAAAAACCAATATAGGGGCCTGGTGCCAGGGCCAGGAGATTCATCCAGGTCTACCACATAGATGCAGGGACCCAAGCACATGCATTATTTTTCAATTCATTTCCTGGCCATACAGGGAGCTGGATTGGAAGTGGACAGCTGAACAATATTTGGGACTCTTATAGGAAGCCAGCATCACAGGTGACAGATTTACCTGCTATGCCATGATGCCAATCATTAAGATTGTGTTTTCTGCATAACTGTTGAAATCTTTACTTAGTATATACTAAGTTGATCTTCTGTATATAAAGGTAATTGAAAATGAGTTTTGATGAAGAATGGGACGGGAGAAGGAGTGGGAGATGGGATGGTTGTGGGTGGGAGGGAGGTTATGGGGGGAAATGCTGCTATAATCCAAAAAGTTGTACTTTCAAAATTTATATTTCTCAAATAAAAGTTTTTGTTTAGAAGTTCTTAGTAGCCAATGACTAAATCCCATTGCTAAGAAGGAGCTGAAATTGTCAGCAATCTGCACCTGAAAAAGACCAAATATGAAATAGTAGTATCAATATACTTAGTCTTTATAAATATTAGGCCAAATGTGAAATATTGGTTATAAATATACTTGGTCTTTGGATTAGTTTTGACATCTGTAGAAACAGAACCCACAGACTATTGAAATGACTCCATGTACAGTCTGTGCTTTCTCAGTTATTTATCTGCTAAGCATGAACAAAGGAGTGGCTTCTCAAATGATAGTGTCTTGGACCCAAAAGTTATTTTTTAAGGTTAATCTGTAGAGAAGTGTGAGCTGAATACCAAGAATACAGATAATCAAAATAGGAAGGAATAAAACAACATATTTTCCTTCTTTAGTTTAGTGAAATCAGTATGATTGATTAGCATAAACCACTGAAAGTATGGATGAGTATGACATTGTCATGCTTTCATACACTAGAAGTGTTACTTTGGTATTGGAAGGACTTTGATATTCACCCTGCTTTTGTAGCTTGAGTTGTGCTCCCCAAACACGTGTGTGTGTCTGTGTGTGTTTTTTATTTCCTCTTTTGTAAAATAAATGAAACAACAAGGATTTGCATATTATTCTAAAGACAACAAGTATATTGAATTGACTGACTAACAACATGACAAGCAGAAAAACAGGATAAGAAATACCATATATTAATTCCAGGCTGTTTCTTATTGAATCACATGATTTACCACCTTTCTTGTCATTTGAGCATCCATGAAGAGTAGTGCCTCATATATTGTCAACAAATAAGAGTATAGACTTTGCATTTATGTAAATCCAGTGAAATCATTGGTTAAGTAACTCATTAAGGTCTCCTGTAAAACAATTATTAAGTTACTCGGTGAGCAATTATTATACAATCTATCAAAAATTGTAATAGGCAACATGAAAAACTGAGAGGAAAATTCTCATTTTCAAATACTGATTAGACTAATGTTGTAATGATGCTGCTCCAATTAATCTCAAGCATGAAAGTTAATTGTGTGGGATTTCATGAGTGAAACCAAAGATGTTTATATTCAGCTTACTTTAAAAAATGGAAGATAATTAAAAGAATCTATGTCAAATCTTAGTTTACAATAAGCCACACTTTACTTCCCAAAACAATAAACATCTATTTTTTCTTCTAATCTTCAAACTAGCACATAAAAACTATATGAATCTAAATAAATACTAATTATATATGAAATTCAACAATATATATTTATTTTAAGGTGATAGATCTTATTTAAAATTTTTGTAACAAAATAATCTAAAATAAATCAGAACGCCTTTAGGCATCCAGGGGTCATCACATTATTTGAAACCTAACTTATGTTGCTCCTAGATAAATCTACGTGCTGCAGTTACAGCGTACCTCCACATTGCTGAAATGTGGAAGTCGATGTTTCTGCCTTTTACTTGACCATTCCTGTGATTTTAGTAGGTTTTTAAGCTCCCTTACTTCACTTTATCCAGATACTTCACTTTATCCAGATTCTACTGATGTTGCATCTAGAAAACACCAGAAGCATCAATTATTTTTTATTTCTTAAATATATCAGCATTACTTATAAGATTGATGACAGTATTTAGTGATATACCACTAATACAGAACACTTAATTTGGTAGGAACTTAATATAGTTAAAGACTAGTGTAAATGTAGTATAATACTCCAAATTACTCTGCTTACTAATTACAATTCTTATTGATTTAGTAGTCTGGAAGCAATAGCCAAGATGGATCAGACAGTAGAATACATCTGTGCAACCATTTACCATTTAGCCTATGTCAGAAAGACACCAGTGTGGCTAAGTCACTAAGAAAAAGCCCAGGGGATGCCCTAGTAATTTCCTTAGTAGAAAGAGAAAGACTCATAGAATCACACTTCACAAAATGAAACTGTATTCTTTTTGAAGAAATATTTCTTTACTTATTGCTTTTTTTTTGAAAGAAAGAGGGAGAAATGGAGGGAAGAAAGAAGAAAGAGAGAAAGAGAGAGAGAGAGAGAGAGAGAGAGACAGAGAGACAGAGAGAAATACAGCCTGATAGTGACCTTCCATCCACAGGTTCACTTCCCAGAAACCTAAAACAGCCAGAGCTGGTCCAGGCCAAAATCAGGAGCTGAGAATCCAGTACGAGTCTTACTTTGGGTGGCAAGGGTGCAAGTGCCTGGGTCATTACCTGCTGCCTCACAAAGTGGTCATTACAGATGGAGACTAAGTCAGAATTCCTAGATGTTCCAACAAGAACAGTGGGTATCCCAGGTAGACGTGTAACTGCAGTGCCAAACATCAATCCTATATTTTAAAGTATGTTCATGGTTTATCCTGTTCTTAAAATATACACATATATGCATACTTTGGTTAATATATTTACATGAAAAAACTTAAATAGGACATCTTTGAATATTAGGTGTCAAGCCAATTACTTCCTTAATGTTATTTTCCCAAATGAAGAAACCAAAAAAGACATTTACAACACACAAGGACATTAATAAGCAACATTATACTGCATTGAAAATAACAAGCTCTACCTCTGTCCTCTTTTCTTCCAATTTGAATTGAACGTGAAATGTGAAAGTCTATTTTGCAAACATAACAGGTTTGTTAAGAAGGGATAGTGTTTTTTCTTTGGCTTTATAGAGTATGCAAATGTAGGTGTAGGTGAGTGGGAAAATGATGGTATAGTCAGTTCCAATGAAAGCCCATGCTGGGTTTATAAAAGTGGATTGCGTTTTCACAAAGGATTTATTTATGATATCTATTTACCATTGTTCATACCCTCCAGAATAATACAAACTATTAAAAATACATGGCCAGGAGCTGGTGTTGTGGCGCAGTAGGTTAAACCACAGCCTTCGATGCCTACATTCCTTATGGGCTCTGATTCAAGATCCGGCTGCTCCACTTCTGATCCATTTCCCTGCTAATGCATCTGTGAAAGCAGCAAAAAATGGTTCAAATGTTTGGGCTCCATCATCCACGTGGGAGAACCAAAGCTTCAGGATCCTTGCTTCAGCTTGGCACTGCCCTGGTCTTTGTGGCCATTTGGAGAGAGCCAACAGGTGGAAGATTCTCTCTCTCTCTCTCTCTCTCTCTCTCTCTCTCTCTCTCTCTCTCTTTCAGTATCTCTCCCCCCTCTCTCTAACTCTGCCTTTCAAATATATAAAAAATAAATTTAAAAAATACATGATCATTGTGTATATTTTTTCAAAATGTGAGATATTAGTTACCTGGTAAAGAACTCCATGGAAGTGACGGTAAGTCATCATATATTTAGTGTGTGTTTTTATTTAATTATGACAAGTAAAATAACACTAAATTAATTACATTCTGCCTTCTGGCTAAATTTGTTCCTATTAAGGGTAGGCATTTTGTAAGTGCTTAATATTTGCTTGTATTAAAAACAAGTCATGTAATCCCATGGTTTTTCAACACAATAATCCTGGTTGAACTCTTGCTGTTGTTGGGAACATGTTTTATTTTGCCTGTGGCAAAATCATTTACTTTTGCTTCAACGTTAGTAATTCATTATGTATAGTAGTGGTACTTTGGTTTCTAATAGCAGTAGACCCTGAAAATATTTAAAAATATTTGTTCAAATATTTTGTGGAAGATATTTTCAATTTACAACCACTTGTTTATTTGTTTTCTTATGATAAAAATAGGAAAAGTATATTTAGATTGACAATTTAATTTTAGAGTTTGTAGATTACAACAAATATTTAACACATTATGTTGTAAGGAATAATTTGAATGTTTATTATTAAGTAAGTACTTATACTCTACATCATCAGATTATTTAGAAAATTTATGTCTACTATTAATTATAATGATAGTCTACTAACTGCTTTATATAATTGATTCAAGGAAAATATCACATGAAAGTATGTACATTTTCATATATTTTCTTATGTATTTTAACAAAAATACTCAAATTTTTGAAATATTTTTGTATTTATCAATGTGTTAGAGATATTTGTTCCTATCTCTGTCTCTTTCCCTCAATAAGCAGATAAATCTCTACTTGATTAGTTTAGATCTTCTGAATATTTGGCTTTTAATCCTAAAGGTTTTCTGAGTTTTAGGAATCTTACATGTTGATTTTGATTTCAGAAGAGATACAGAGCTTGAGACTAAAGAGCCTAGTATAATAGTTTTAGTGGAACTGACAATTGATTCTCCATGGAATGCTAAGGAACTGAATATTAGTCCATTACCAAACTAACTTCTAAATTCAATACTAACATCTAAGCAAAAAGAATTGCGGTATTTAATGCTGATTACCGCCACATGGCTGTGTGTTTCTTAACTGTCCAATAGAAGGATAAAGTACCCCTGGAGGAGATCATAGAATGTGATTGACCTTAGTGGTAAAAATCATTTTCAAATATCTACTATTCCAAATTAATGTAAACCTGACGGCGTTGGTGGTATAGTAGTGAGCATAGCTGCCTTCCAAATTAATATAAAGCTATTGCCAACACATACTAGACCCTCAATTAGTTTTGAAAATGGACACATATATGGAAATATATATTATGATACATGTATATTAATAAATGAAAACATAATAATTACATGTAAAAATTCTTAACAGATGCAATTTCTCATCAGTATCTCACATTTCTGCTCACCTTATAGAACAGAGGCAATAATCATCATTTTTCAGAGTATTTTTCCAGGATGTTTTTGTGGCAAATAGCATTGCAACATTGAGACAGCATCATTTCCTTCACATTGACAGGTATAATAAAAACAATAATCTTCCTTCTTGGGTAGAAACATACTCAGGGTTAGTAGACGTCTTGTTTTCTCAAATTTTTCTAAGAAATCATGTTTCAGTAGTTTGTCTACCCACAATCACTTCCAGACAGCAAAGAATAAAATAGCAGAAATTTAAGTCAGATGCCATGTTTAATTCCTAATTATCACATGGTCAGACATAGCCATGAACAATGTCAGGGAATGTGCTCTTCATCCTTGCAACCATATGTTAAGAATATAATGAGACAAAGAACCTGCAAATGAAAAGAGTGGACAATCACCATCACAAAATCTTTGAAAGTCATGGGTCAATAGGATAATGAAAAAGAAACAAAAAATGAATCTGAAACAATCCAGAAGTAAACTCTATTGTACAGTCTAAGTACAAAAGACTGAGTTGAGTGGACAAAGAGGAGAGATAAAAGCTAAAATATTGAATGGCAAAGTAGAGGATGTAGCATATGTAGGAAATTAGGATAAATAGAAATAAATATTAATGAATGACATTTTGACCATCAGAAAAATGTCAAAAGAAAACAAGTTTTGGTCAGGATGTACAGATGTTGGTGAGAATGTAAGTTAGTATAGAAATTATGGAAAAACAATACAGATGTTCCTCAAAAAACTCAAAAGTAGAACTACAATATGAGCCAGCAATTCCACTTTCAGGAATGTATTTAAAAGCATAAAATTCATTTTGTAAAATACATGTTATGTCTCCATGCTCAATAAAGCACTATTCAAAATGACCAAGGTGTGTAATTTACTTTAGTGTCTACCAACAGATGAATGAATAAATTGTGGTTTGTATACACAATGGGATACTATTCAGTCTTTGAAAAGAAGGATGTTCTATCATTTCAACAACATGAATTAAGTCAGTTGCAGAAAGCCATAAACAACATCACTTCAGTTAGATGTGGAATCTAATATAGCTGAACTCATAAAAGCAGAGAATAGAATGGTAGCTATCAGAGGCATTCGGAGGGGATATGGAATGGGGAGATGTAGCTCAAAGGGTATACATTTTCAGTTATGCAGGAGTTTGTTTTTAAGATCCACTGAATGTGATCGTAACTATAGTTAATAATAAGGTACTTTACATTTCAAAATGGTTAAAAGAGTGGATTTTTAAATGATTGAACAAAAACAATAAATATTAGAGGCAATGGGCACATCAATTTAATGATTAAATTATTCCATGAACAGCTAAACACCAAAATATATTGTAACTCATCAACACAAATAATAAATTAAAAATTAAAAATAAGAAAGGGTGGTACTGCAATCTTGCCATCCCAAAATTTAAAAAAAAAATAGGACAATTTCTTCTGTGTCTGGTGATCATAGTAAGAAAGGCAGAGGATGAGGGTGAGACTTAAGGAAGAATAATCAAACTTGTGGAGAGTTTGCATAGTGTTAATGCAGATTGCATAATTTAAGCAAACGTTTCAACTTGAAATCCATAAAATAAAGTGATTTATATATCACCTTCAATTACTTGAATATATTTTTGGTCCCTTTCTACTAACAAAATCAAGTCCAACTTTTTACTACAGTATTTAAAATGCTATTACTTACTAGAAATATAGTTTGTATTGTTTTCACTGAAGTCCTTTGCTAAGTCCCTTTACTGTGTCTGCTGTTTTCCAACACCTCTTGCTATTATATGATCCATGACTTGAATATTTGAGATTTTCCTTCTTTCTCTTCTGACCTGTGAGTGAATCCTGGAAGCTTCCCTTTTGCAGTGAATCCTGCAAGCAGAGCCCATTGGCTCCACCCCTAACTGCTGTCACTTATCACCTCAAATTGCACAATGGCTCCCCATGGGTTATCTAATCCCCACCACCACCCCTTTGCCATTATAAGCAAACTCTGCAGTGGGGCTGAGTTTTCCTTCATGAGTTGGGTCACATCACGCCACTTCTCAGCTCACAAAACTCCAAGACCTTTGCACCTCATCAGAGACAAGGTCAGAGGCCTTTTGTGGACTAGAGGGACCTTCATGATTAGACTTGTTGATTCTGAGAAACTGTCTTCTATCACTTGACCCCATGCTCTTCAGTCTCTAGCCTCCTGTTCTGGTCATATCACACACACACCCACACACACACACTACTGCTCCCATGTCCTGCACCTGCCTTTCTCTCTGGCAGTTTCTCCTAAAAAAGTGCATGACTCATATCTTCCCTCCCATTTTCTTCAAAGGTCTGCTCAGCTGTTTCCTCACCTGGCATAACTATTTAAAATTGCGTTGCTCTCCCAACGTTGAGCATCTTCATCAACTTTCTATGAGGCATTGTGTAACTCTCTATGGTGTATATATCTATCAAGTATTGGTATATTTACCCTGTTTTTGAATTTGAATTATGAGGATAGTTTTTTTTAATATTTTTTAAAAACCAGATTTGTCAGTTCCAAGAATAGAGGACTGCAACTACTTTCAGTCAGTGGACATTTGCTGAGTGAATGTATACAATGCTTACTCATTGTTGGTTGCCTGGGATACCTTTCCATCAATTTTTAAATCTACGTTCCTTAGGAAACCCAGCACAAATCCCATCTCTTCTGCTTTGATTCTCTCAGTTCTAATGAAATCTTGTCTCTGAAAAGTTTCAAAGTTTATTAAATTCCTATTTTAGAATCTTCCACAATGTACCATGTTTTCAACTCGCTGAGTCCATAGCTCATCTGCCAATAGAAGGTAAACTACTTTTAGCATTGAGAGAGGTACTCTGCCATGAGCCCTGTGGTTCCCTCTGTGTAGATTTGCCAAATAAAATAAAGGATTCCCAGTGAAATCCAAATTTCAGGTAAACAAAATGCAGTATTGAGAACACTACTATACTAAAATATTTATGCTTTTGAAATCAAAGGTAATTCTAGGTCATCTTACTTACCTTACTCAGAGAATAAAGGTATATATAATACCTTCCAAAATGTATACAGGCAAGTCTTTTGAGTGTGTAGCCCTCCATTTTATTTCCCTTGTATTATCCCCAATATTGCCACCCAAGAATTTATTTAGTTGAAATAATATGAACCTATGTTTCCTGTTATTTAAGGTTTATCATAATCTCTTTTATAACTCTATGCATTTTTCCACATCTGCCATTAGATATCAATGATGAAATTAAACTGTAGCCTGTATCTTTAAGAAAAAGAGAATATAGTCACGGTATTTTATAGTATCCCTGTGGCATTAATCACTCAGTTTTTAAAAATTAAGTTCTTGGGCATAGTAGGTTAAACTTCTGCCTGCCATGCTGAAATCCCACATGGGAGCTGGTTGGTGGCCTGGCAGACTCTCCTCTCGTGTAGCTCTCTGCTTATGGCCTGAGAGAGCAGTGGAAGATGGCTTAGGTGCTTAGGCCCCTGCATCTTGGTTGGAGACTCAGAAGAAGCTTCTGGCTCCTGGTTGTGGATCTGTTCATCTCCAGCCATTGTGGCCATTTGGGGAGTGAAACAGCAGATGGAAGACCTCTCTCTGTATCTGTAACTCTGCCTCCTAATTAAATAAATAAATATTTTAAAAAATTTAGTTGTCTGGGGATAATATATTTACATAATTTTTATTATTTATTTTTAATTTGTACACAGAGAACAGATTTCATGTATAGTGTGTATATATATATTTATATTTAAGCTCATAATACTTCCCTCCTCTTTCCTTTTTTTTTTCCTTTTAATGTTTGCAGTCACATACTTTCAATTTACTTTATTATCACAGACTGAATTCTCAACTAAATAAAGAACTCAACAAGTAGAGACTAGAAAGACCACTGTTCCACAGGAGTATCGACAATAGCTATAGATGATAATAAAACCTCAAGATGTCAATTTTACTCATTCTCATTATATTTTTATGCCATTTATATTTAATAGCTACCAGAAATGAAAGAAAACCTATGAAGTTTCTCTTTTGAAAACAGACTTACCTCACTAAGCATAATAGTCTCCAACTGCATCATTTTTGTCACAAAAGACAGAATTTCATCCTTTTTATTATTATTATTTCATTATGCATATGTACCACATTTTCTTTATCCAGTCATCAGTTGATGGAAATCTGGGTTGAATCCATATCTTACCTGCTATGAACCAGGCTGCTATTATGATGGGATACAGAAAACTCTTTCATATGCTAATTTAATTCTCTTTGAGTAAATTTTCAGAAGTAGGATGGCTGGGTCATATGATAGACAAATTTTTCAGATTTTTGAAGACACTCCATACTGTCTTCAATAATGATTGCACCAGTTTACATGCCCATTATCAAAAGTTTATGTTAATGTACCTTTTTCTCCACATCTTTACCAGATCGTTCTTTGGATGACAGCCATTCTAACTAGGGTTTGATAAAAACTCATTGTGGTTTTTAATTTCCCTGATAACATTTTTTCAATTGTCTTTTGGTCATTTGTATTGCATCCTTTGAAAAACACCTGTTCATGTCCCTTGCCCATTTCTTCATTAGAATATTGTTATATTGTTGTTCAGCTTCTGGAGCTCCTACTATATTTCAGATATTAACCCTTGATCAATTTTCTCCCATTCTGTTGGTTGCCTCTTCACTTTGTTGAGTGTTTCCTTTGCTGTGCATCAGCTTCTTAGCTTGATATAGTCCTATTTGTCTATTTTTGCTTTAGTTGCCTGTGCTCTTTTTCTAAAGACTAATGTCTTGAAATGTTTCCCCTACTTTTTCCTCTAGTAATTTGATGATTTCAGGTCTTAGGTTTGTATCCTTGATCCATTTTGAGTTGTCTTTTGTATAAGGTGTGGAAGTCTTGTTTCATAATTCTGCACACGGAGATCTAATTTTCCAACATCATTTGTGAAGAGACTGTCCTTCCTCCAGTGAGTGATTTTAGTTCCTCTGTCAAAGTATAATTAGTGGTAGAAGTGTGGATTATTTTCTAGGATTTCTAATCTGTTCCATTGGTCCACATGTCTGTTTTTGTACAAATATCCTATTGTTTTGATTTTGATTGCCCTAGGTCTTGAAATCTGGTATTGTGATGCCTCCAGCTTGTTTTTATTGTTTAGGATTGCTTTAGCTATTTGGTGCTCCTTGTGTTTCCATATGAATTTTAACATCCTTTTTTTCTAGATCTGAGATAAATGCATTTGGTATTAGACTGGGATCTCATTAAATCTGTAAATTTCATTGAGTGGAGTGGACATTTTTGATAAAATTAATTCTTCCAGTGCATGAACATGGAAGGATTTTTCAGTTTTTGTGTCTTTTATTTCTTTCCTTAATGTTTTGTTTTTTATTGGAGAGAATTTTTACATCTGTGATTAAATTTATTCCAAGGTATTTAAGATTTTTTGTAGCTATTGTGAGTGGGACTGATCTTATAAGTTCTTTCTCAGTCATGGTATTGTTTTCATATACAAAGGCTATTCATTTTTCTGTGGTAATTTCATATTCTGCCACATTGACAAACTCATACCAGAGTTCCAGTTCTTTTAGTGGAAACTTCTGTTCCCATATATGTAGGATCAAGTCATCTGCAATCAGGGATAATCTGATCTCTACCTTTCCAATTTGTACCCTTTGATATTTTTTCTTGTTTAATGGCTCTGGTTAAAATTTCTAGAATTATAATGAATAGTAATGGTGAAGGTAGCTATTATTGTTCAGTTCCGGATCTTGCTGGAAATGCTTCAAGCTTTTCCCAATACCACATAATGCTGGATGTGGGTTTGTCATGTATATCACCTTGATTGTGTTGAGGTGTGTTGCTTCTACACCCAATTTGTTTAATTTTATTTTTACCATGTTAGGCTTTTTCAAATGCATTCACCGTATCTATTGAGATCACTATATGGATTCTTTTTCTTTAATTTTTTTTAAACTTTTACTTAGTAAATATAAATTTCCAAAGTACAGTTTATGGATTACAATGGCTTTCCCCCTCCATAACTTCCTTCTCAACCGCACCCCTCCCATCCCTGCTCCCTCTCCAATTCCAATCACATCAAGATTCATTTTCAATTATCTTTATATACAGAAGATCGATTCAATATATACTATGTAAAGATTTCAACAGTTTACACCCACACAGAACAAAAGTGCAAAATACAGTTTCAGTACTAGTTACAGCATTAATTCACATTGGACTAGACATTAAGGACAGAGATCCTACATGAGGAGTAAGTGCACAGTGACTCCTGTTGTAGAATTAACAAATTGACACTCTTGTTTATGGTGTAATCTACCTAGGCTCTAGTCATGTGTTGTCGAGGCTATGGAAGCCTTTTGAGTTCACCGATTTCGATCTTCTTCAGACAGGGTCATAATCAAAGTGGAAGTTCTCTCCTCCCTTCAGAGAAAGGTACCTCCTTCTTTGATGCCCCCGTTCTTTCCACTGGGATCTCACTTGCAGAGATCTTTCAGTTAGGTTTTTTTTTTCCCAGAGTGCCATGGCTTTCCACACTGAAAATATTCTCATGGGCTCTTCAGCCTGATCCAAGTGCCTTAAGGGCTGATTCTGAGGCCAGAGTGCTATTTAGGACATCTGCCATTCCATGAGTCTGCTGTGTATCCCGCTTCCCGTGTTGGCTCATTCTCTCCCTTTTTGATTCTATCAGTTATTATTAGCAGACACTAGTCTTGTTTGTGTGATCCCTTTGACTCTTAGACCAATCAGTGTGATCAATTGTGAACTGAAGATGATCACTTGGACTAGTGAGATGGCATTGGTACATGCCACCTTGATGGGATTGTATTGGAATCCCCTGGCACATTTCTAACTCCACCATTTGGGGCAAGTCAGCTTGAGCATGTCTCAAATTGTACATCTCCTCCCTCTCTTAGTCCCACTGTTATATTTAACAGGGATCATTTTTCAATTAAAATTTAAACACCTAAGAATAAATGTGTTTTAATTACAGAGTTCAACCAATAGTATTAACTAGAACAAAAAAAATACTAAAAGGGATAAAGTATTAAATTGTACATCAACAGTCAGGACAAGGGCTGATCAAGTCACTGTTTCTCATAGTGTTCCTTTCACTTCAAGATGTTTCCTTTTTTGTGCTTGGTTAGTTGTCACCAATCAGGGAGAACATGTGATAATTGTCCCTTTGGGACTGATTAATTCACTCAGCATGATGTTTTCCAGATTCCTCCATTTTGTTGCAAATGATCAGTGATGATTGGTATATGTTGAACCATCCCTGAATCCCTGGGATAAATCCCACTTGGTCCTGGTGAATACTCTTCTTATGTGTTGTTGGTCTTAGTTAGCTGTTATTTTGTTTAGGAGATTTACATCTTTCTTCATCAGGGATATTGGTCTCTACTTCCCTTTCTGTATTTTACATTTTTCTGGTTTTGAGATTAAGGTGATACCAACCTTATACAAGGTACTTAAGAGGATTCCCTCATTTTCAATTATTTTGAATTTTTTAACAATCAGAATTAGTTCTTCTTTAAAAGTTTTGTAGGATTCAATAGTGAAGCATCCAGTCCTGGCTTTTTTTTTTTTTTACTACTATTTCAATTGCCATCTTGGTTATTGGTCTATTTAGATTTTATATGTCTTTGTGCCTCAATATTGATTAATTGCATGTGTCTAGAAATCTATATATTTCCTCTAGATTTTCCAATTTTTTGGCATGTCTCAGTTTGCAGTATTTCCTGTGTTACATATCACATATTATTTACAACCTTCAGTTGATGGACATATGGGTAGACTGCATATCTTAGCTATTGTGAATTGAGTTGTAATATACATGGGAGTATAAATAACTCTTTATCATGCTGATTTTATATCATTTGGGTAAATTTCCAGGAGTGAGATGGTTGGGTCATTTGATATATTTACTTTCAGATCTCTGAGGAATCTCCATACTATCTTCCATAATGATTGTACTACTTTACATTCCCGGCAACAGTGTATTAGGGAACCTTTATCCCTACATCCAGCCAGCATTTATTGTTTTTGATTTTTAGATTATAGTTATTCTAACTGGGATGAGGCCAAACCTCATGGTGGTTTTTATTTGCATTTCCCTGATTACTAGTGATCCTGAGTCTTTTTTCATGTGTCTTTTGGCCATTAGAAGTTCATCCTCTGAAAATTTCCTGTTCATGTCCTTTGCTCATTTTTTAACTGCATTGTGTGATTTGCTGTTGTTGAGTTTCATGAGCTATTTATAGATTCTAGATATTAATTCTTTATCAGTTGCATAGTTTAAACTATTTTCTCCCTTTCTGTCAATTGCCTTTTCAATTTTTTGAGTGTTTCTTTTGCAGTGCATAAGATTGTTAGTTTGAAAAGTAAGAAGCATGGGAGTCAATAATGTGTTTTTGAAAATTTTCATGGTGATCACCAGTGATATAATAATTTAATACTTAATTTTATTTTCACTTCATCTTATTCTCCACAAATTTTCCATGATGCCATCTAATTCCCCTCTCTTCTCTCCTAGTAAAGAAAGACTAACTTTGCTTTTAAGTGAATATTGAAAAAGCAATCAATGTAGAACTGATGTTTGGTTAGTTTACACTGGTGCTGCCCTGGTTACAGCTTACATAACGGTTCACTGGCCATTGCCTGGCCTTTAATGGTTGTAATATCACCAAAAAGCAATAGTTTCATCAGAAAAATAGTTGGGTTATTACTTATATTCATTTTTTGTCCACACAAAATAACACATTAAAGTAAAACAGCTGAAACTGTGTTTGAAAAAATACAAGTCTCAGATGGATAGAGGTGAGACCAAGATAGATTAATTGGGAATATTGGCTCATAAATAAATAAATAAAGCCTGGAGTGTTGAAGATATAAAACCTGGGAAAGAGAAACATTCAGAAGTATACCAAACAAAATAGAACCGAAAAAAGAATAGAAATCAGAAAACTGATGGGTCTTATTCTCTAAACTTTTTTTTTTTTTTTTGACAGGCAGAGTGGCCAGTGAGAAAGAGAGACAGAGAGAAAGGTCTTCCTTTGCTGTTGGTTCACCCTCCAATGGCCGCCACGGCCAGCGCGCTGCAGCCAGCACACCGTGCTGATCCAAAGGCAGGAGCCAGGTGCTTCTCCTGGTCTCCCATGGGGTGCAGGGCCCAAGCACTTGGGCCATCCTCCACTGCATTCCCTGGCCACAGCAGAGAGCTGGCCTGGAAGAGGGGTAACTGGGACAGAATCCGGAACCCTGACTGGGATTAGAACCCAGTGTGCTGGCACTGCAAGGTGGAGGATTAGCCTATTGAGCCATGGCACCGGCCTCTCATTCTCTGAACTTCTCATTTTACGGTTCTAATTTTAGTTTATCATTATTTCACAGCAGATTGACTTTCCCCACTGAGTGGTAAAACTTCACCAATGGCAACTCCCAAGAATCTTCACGTATGGTTTGGCCAATCATATATTCTTTCTTAAATCCACCTAGAAATCCCAAGAAGTCCTTCACTGGCCTACCATGTATTAGGCACATGCTGTTGGATAAATTAGTAGAATTCAGATCACATTAGGACAACTAGCACAATGAATTGACAGAAGAGGAGACATGTCATTGCAAAGGGATTGGAAACAGAGTGGTTGTGATTTGAGAAGTTCAGAAAATTGGTTTGGTTCTGAGTATGTACAGCTCACAAGTTTACAGGAATAAACATGCCAAACTGAGCTATTGTCACACGTTGACATGTCCTGGGTTACGGCTTTGTTTTTTCTAGATGGGTAAAAGGTAATTTGTTGTGAGTATATAATGGTGACATATTTAAAACTAAATAAACATTTATTATTTTAGATAGAGTTGCATAGATGTGAGACTAGGAATGGGGTATTATATTTACTCTTAATTTTATGAAAAATGGTATAGGTTCTTATAACTCTTGGTTTCTTCAGAAAGTGTTTTCAAGCTCTGTATTCAGAAGCATTCATATTACTTTTGGATATTATATAATGCCAACAATATTAGCAGTACGTCTGAAGTTACTAAAAATTCAAAATATTACATAACCAGGGGTTCAGCATTCTTTTCATTTGCAGACACAGATGTTTCACTGTTCTGTTTGCTTTCTTGTGCTGTTAGGCTGTGAAATACATAATCTCATTGGATAGTTATTTTTTGACCAGTTTTAGTTCAACATCACTTAGAGCTGTTTGAAAAGTCAGTCGGGTTGAAATACTTAAACAAACTATTACAAATGATGTTGAATAACATTATCCAGGTGGTATAACCGACTTGTTATAATTCATGTTTAATAGTCATTTTTTACGTACATAAATTCTACAGAAGTATATTCAACTCACATTTTGTAGTTTGTTGTTATCATTACTCTTTTGTTTTATTATTATTGGCCACTCACTTTATTGAAAATGCTCAAGATACAAGAGACCTACACTGCTGGGTAGGAATATTGGGTTTAATTCAGTGTATTAGGAAATCTTCCCAAACTCCTTCTATAAAGCCAGCATTACTTTAATTCCAAAATCAGGAAAAGATATAAAAAATAAAGAGAGCTATAGAAAAATTTATCTGATTAACAGACACAAAAATCCTCAACAAAATTTGAGATAATCTAATCCAACAACACATCAGAAAGATCATTCACCCAGAAACAAGTGGGATTCATTCTTGATATGTAGGGATGGTTCAACATTCATAAATCAATAAATGTGAATTATCATATTAACAAACTAACACAAAAACCTTATGAATATCTTAATAGATGCAGAGAAGGCATTTTATAATATACAATATCCTTTCACAATGAAAACCTTATGCAAATTGATTATAGCAAGAACTTTCCTTAACACAGTCAAGACAATGTATGACAAACCCACAGCCAGAAACATATTAAGTGGGGAAAATTAGAAGCATTTGTATTAAGAACCAGGATCAGGCAAGTCTGCTCACTTCTCCCCATCACGATTCAATATAGTTCTGAAAGTTTCAGGCAGAGCCATTAGGCAAGCAAAAGAAATCAAATGGATACAAATTGGAAAGAAAAGAGTCAAGTAATCCATTTTTGAAGACGACAGAATCCTATATAGAGGGAAACCAAAATATTCCACTAAGAGTCTACTGGAAAAGGTCAGAGAGTTTGGTGAAGTGGCAGAATATAAATTCAGTACACCAAAATTAATAGCCTATGCATAAACAGGTAGTGCCATGACTAAGAAAGCACTTATAAGATTATTATTTTTTACAATAGCTACAAACTAACTTAAATACCTTAAAATAAATTTAAAATGGATGTGAAAGGTCTCTAAATGAAAAATATAAAAGATTAATGAAAGAAATAGAAGATCTAAAAATTAAAAAAAAAATCACGCTCAAGGACTTCAAAAATTAATTTCATCAAAATGTCAATTACCCAAAGTAATTTACAGATTCAGTGTGATCCCAATCAAAATACCAATGACATTTTTCTCAGAAGCAGAAAAAGAAAACAAATTCATATGGAAATAAAAAAGTTCCTGAATAGCTAAGGCAATCTTAAGCAACAAAAACAAAGCCAGATCTGTGAGTAAGATCCCATCAGAAAAAACGGGCCATCAAAGAAAGAGGTAGCTTTCTCTGAAAGGAGGAGAGAACTTCCACTTTGACTATGGCCTTGTCTAAATAAGATTGGAGTTGGTGAACTCAGAGGCTTCCATAGCCTTGGCAGCTCATGACAAGAGCCTTGGGTGATTACTGACGTCATAAGTAAGAGTGTCAATTGTTAAATCAACAATGGGAGTGACTGTGCACCTGCTCCCCATGTCGGATCTCTGTCCTTAATGTGTTGTTTTATGTGAATTAACAATAAAACTACTACTCAAACAGTACTCTGTACTTTGTGTGTTTTTGTGGGTGCAGTCTGTTTAAATCTTTACTTAGTATGTACTAAGTTGATCTCCTGTATATAAAGATAATTGAAAATGAATCTTGATGAAGAATGGGATGTGAGGGGGAGTGGGAGATGGGGAGGTTGCTGGTGGGAGGGAGGTTATGGGTGGAAAAGTCGCCATTGTCCAAAAGTTGTACTTTGGAAATTTATATTTATTAAATAAAAGTTGAAAAAAAGCTGAAAAAAACACAAATCCAGAAACATCACATTATCAGATTTCAAGACATACAACAGAGCGATATAATCAGAACAGCCTGGTATTGGCACAAAAATATACATGAGGACTACTGAAAGAGAATTGAAACCCCAGAAAATAATAAATGCATCTACAACTAACTAATCTTTGACAAATGAGCAAAAATCACTTCCTAGAGAAAGGATAGCCTCTATAAAAAATGGTGTTGGGAAAATTGTATCTACACATACAGAACTATGAAACAAGACCTCCGACTTACACCTTATACAAAAATTAACTCAAAATGGATCAATGATCTAAACGTATGACTTGATACCATCAAATTACTACAGGAAAAGATAAGGGAAACTATGCAAGACATTGGCATAGGCAATACTTCTTAGAAAAGATCCCAGAAGCACAGACAGTTAAAGCAAATATAGACAAATGGAGTTTCATTAAGCTAGGAAGCTTCTTAATTGCAAAGGAAATCAATAATGTGAAGAGGCAACCAACAGAATGGGAGAAAATATTTCAAACTATACAACTGATAAAGGATTAATATCCAGAATCCATATAGAGCTTGAAAAACTTAATAGCAACAAAATTTAAAAAATCAAGTTAAGAAATGGGCAAAATACATGAACTGGCTTTTCTTTGCTTTTTTTTTTTTAAGATTCATTTATTTATTTGAAAGTTAGAGCTACAGACTGAGAGAAGGAGAAAAAGAGAGAAAGGTCTTCCATCCATTGGCTCACTCCCCAAATGGCCACATCTGCTGGCACTGGGCTTAGCTGAAGCCAGGAGAGCCAGGAGCTTTTTCTGGGTCCCCTAACAGTGAAGGGGCACAAGCCCTTTGGTGATCTTCTACTGCTTCCCCAGGCCATAGAGAGAGCTGAATCAAAAGTGGAGTGGCCGGTACACAAACTGATGCCCACATGGATGCCAGCACCACAGGTGGAAGCTTAGCTCGCTATGCAAAACAGCACTGACCCCAAACTGGCATTTTCAAAAGATGAAATTCAAATAGCCAATAGACACTGGAAACATTGTTCAGGATCTCGAGTCATTACGGAAATGCTAATAAAAACCACCATGAAGTTACATCTCACTCCAATTAGAATGGCTATAATCCAAACATCAGAAAACAATAAATATTGGCAAGTGGGGGAAAAGGTATACTAACCCACTGTTGGTGGGAATGTAAAAGTACTTCATATAGAAGACAGAATGGAGAATCCCCAGAAATCGGAAAATAGATATGACCCAGCCATCCAACTCCTGGGGTTTAACAAAAAGGAATGAAATCAGCATGTTTGTACCTGCCATGTTTATTGCAGCTCAACTGAAGACAGCTGAGATATGGAATAAATTCAATTGTCCATCAACCAAAGATTAGAGATCTGGTATATATACATTATGGAACACTACTCAGCCATAAAAAATAATGAAAGTCTGTCTTTTACAACTAAATGAATGCAACTGGAAACCATTATGTTTAGTGAAATTACCCAGTCCCCAAAAAAGACAAATATTATGTATTTTCCTGATAGATGGTAATTAATATATAGAACACCAAGAAATGTAACGCATATGAGTGAAACTGACAGTTTTCTATTTGACTATGGTTATAGATCTTTCTATACTCCTGAGGAACCGTGGTTTTTCTACTTACTATTGTTGAATTCTTTATTTGGTGGAGTGTGAATATTGTGGTTATAAAATAAGCTACAAGTATGTCATTGTAAAATTATAAGAAATAAAATGATGGAGTAGGGAGGTTGGAAGCACTGATGGGAGGGAGGATAGGATGGGCAGTAGTAGGCTCTTAAATCTGTATATATGAAATATATGAAATTTGTTCTGCTTGTATCAATGAAGACTTTTTTATAAACCAAAAAAAGGAGTACTATCAGAAATTGCATAATTTAGAGTCACTCACACTTTTTCTAAAATGGCACACTTACACATCTTTAATCTTTTTTAAAAAATTATTCTTTGAAAGCCAGAGGAACAGAGACAGAGTCCAAGAGACAAAAAATCTCTCATCCGCTGTTCCACTCCCTAGTTGCCCAAACAACCAGAGCTGGGCCAGACTGAAGCTAGTGGTATTTATTCAATCTGGGTCTCCCTTGTAGGTGCTAAGACCCAAATTTAAACTGTCATCTGCTGTTTTCTGGGGTGAATATTCACAGAAAACAGAATTGGAAGTAGAGTCTAGACTTGAACCCAGGCACTCCAATTTAGTATGTGAGTGTCCAAGTTGGTTCCTTAATTGCTGCCCTAAATTTCCATCCCTTATTTAATTATCAATTTAGTAAAATTGATTCATAACATAGTGCCACATGCCACAGAGCTGGGTAACTCTGGAAGTTCTTATGAAAAATAAAGGGACTGTACTCAGATTTGTGTTTTCAGGAAATTTATTTGCCCACATTGGGGATGTGTTATCAAAGAAACATACAAATTCAATGACTAAGAATTTAAAAGGTGTGTCTTTATTAAGGGAACAAATGCTGGTTGCTTTAAGATCATCAGGGTCAAATATCTGATGCCAAATATATGGTGGGATTCATACATCATAACATGCAGAGGTTCCTCAGGCAGTTACAGTGTCTGCATAATTGTGAAGTCTGTGATCTGTACAGCTGATGATCTGCTCCATAGTGGTCGGATGGGGTACTGATATTTAACCCTGAGTGGAACTGGAACTACCTGGTCAGTTTCTGTGGAAATGAGTGCACTAGCTTCCCCCAGATACAGTAAATCTTGGGAGAGACCTTCATGAACAAGAATATTGGAAAACTCTCAGGTCATGCTAAAGGGCAGGTTAGCTTGAGCAGCTCTGAGAAATAAGGAAGCTAGGAAAACAATGAAACCTTGGGCACCCAGGTAGATGGAAATGCCATGTATCGAGAAAGAAAATACCTAAAATAAATAAGTGTATGGTGATGGAGTCAGTGTTATGTTCTTGTGTGTCTGTAATGAATATGGTGAATTTAAAGTACCTAAGGGACTTGGTGATGAAGTCCAACAGCAGCTTTGGTCCATTGCTCTGGATGTCAGAAAGGCGATATGGGTTAAGAACATGCCTCAATGTTGAGTGATAACTGAAGCCATCAAAGAGATGATGATCATTGAGCAATAAAGGCACCAGCCTTTACCAGGAGGGAGTAGGGAGGGAGACAACAATCCATTATTTAGATGCCTAGAATGAGAGACTATGAAACAAGTTGGGGTGTACCGATAAAGGAGACTATGTTAACAGTCAGTGATTTGACCCAGCCTCTTATGTATAGAACTACATAGCAAGGCAAATTGGAAATGCATTGACTAAAGTGGCTCCAAACCAAAAGCAGACGAACTCATTTGAACAGCACTGCCAAGACTCCTCTGCCCCTCAGATGAGGATCAATTTATCATAAAACAGAAAATTAAACTGAGCTAACAGAGACCCCACCAATGTTCTCAGTTTGCCCAAAGCTACAGCTCTTTGTATTATTCCAGAATTTATAACATTTTAAATTCCATAAATTAATTAACTTGCTTAGAGTAGTTGGAGAACAGTAATTAAATCCTAATGTCTTTCCTATTGGGAAGCGTATAATCATAAAGAGGATGGCTTCGTCTTTTTCTTACCTGCACCTAGGGAAATAAAACAAAAATACATTTCACAGCCAAGATGTATTTTGGCAGAGCCTCTCATAATTGTAAAGTACAGGAGTTATTCTAGCCTCAACATTTAAATATGTAGTTTCACTAATTAGGAAACCATGACTGGGGTCATGCAACAAAATCTCAATATTTCAGGATTCATTCATTCTAGCAGTAACAGTTGATCTTTATTGGTTACACATGCTTAGGGAGACCGATGGTATTGTTAAATAGGTAGTTAATGTATTGTAATCATGTTTTATTTAATTGCATTCCCTCTTTGAATCAGAATTTGTAGAACCGAGATTTTTTTCCTCATCATTGGTGGGACCTCCCTGTGGCAAAAAGAAGGAACTTCAAGGGGGAGTGATTTGCCCTGTGTTTTCCTTCAGGATGTGTTTAGTTGTCCACACTGAAGAGAAACTTAGTATGAATTCAGGATCTGAATTTAGACTGAAATGCGACCCCCAGTGATTCAAACAGCACATTCTCTGTGAGTGGGAATGAAATAATGAGAGTGTTTGAGAATCGCATTTAAATATTCATGTAAGTGCTCACCACAGAGTTCTTCCTGGGGGTTAGGAAACAAGAAATGTTCAATTTTACTATTACAGAGTCCTCTGTTTGCACCCTAAAACATTTAAGTCTTTGATTTCTAATAATAATGAATATTTAAAAAAATTACATGGGACCTAACTAGCCAACCTACATTTTCTAGGAAGAGGACTCCTTTATTGCTGATTTTAAAGACAAACAGACCATCAAACATACCATTCAAGTGACCTCTTGTTCTCTGGCCTTATGTTTTACTCTTCTACACCAAACTCAACACACTAGAAAACTGCTTTGATTCTGTTTCCTGATTAACCACTATAGTAGGTTGAATATTTTTCCCCACTAAATAAGAGTGATGTTCACATGTGAATCCTCAGAAATTGTGTCATAGCAAAGTAACAGTGCAATAGTGACTAATGATCTCATTGAAATTTTACTCATTTTCATATGCAATTGTAAAATGGGATGACAGAGGAATCACAATGAGGTTATCATATTAGGAAATTAATTTTGCCTACACTTAAGGAGTGAAATCAAGAATAGAATCTTCACAACAGTGATATAACCATGATCCCTTCCACAGTTATGAGTACATTATAGATGAAAAAAGTCATTGATTTTTAAGTAGTCAGATTATTCTTGATTATCCAGATGGCTCCATTGTAATCCAATATTATTAACAATTTGGTTTTAAGAGGGTGTAAATGGATGCAACTTGAAAACATTACACTTAGTGAAATAAGCTACTCCCCAAAGGACAAATGCCATATGTTCTCCCTGATTTTTAGTAACTAATAAATCACTTAAAGGTAATCTATAGAAGGGAAATCGATACTTTGTTATGCAATGATTTGGAACAACTCTTGTATCAACTGTTGAAGAACACTTTTTAATACTATTTGTTGAACTCTTTAATTAATATAGAATTAATCCTATGTAGATAAAGTTAGTTGAAAATAGACCTTAGTAAAATATAAGAATGGGAACAGCAGAGGGAGGAGGAATAAGGGTTGGAGCATGATGGGAGGGTGGGTAGCAGGTAGGATGGGAAGAATCATATGTTTCTAAAGCTTTATTTATGAAATACCTGAAGTATGTGTACCTTAAATAAAAGGTTTCTGGGGAAAAAAGAGGATATAAGGGATACTTGACCATAGAAGGGAATGCAATGTGACTACAGAAGCAGAAATGGGGTGATGTACTCACACACCACTGAAGGATTGCAGAAAGGTAAGGCATGGACTCCTCCTCTGAACCTCCAGAAGTAACGAGTCCTGTTGATGCCTGCATTTGAACCCTTTCAGACTCATTTCAGACTTCTGTTCCCAGACAAGTCAACAAATGTGTTATTTTAAGCTACCATGTATGTGTTAATGAGATACAGTAGCACTGGAAGTGAATAGTGTCACCTCTTTCATAACCAAGACCTAGCTTAGCTCTCCTTATTATGCATGCTCCTGGTCAAAGAGTAGCTCCTCGGAGAGAACTTCCACAACTTACATAAGAGACTTAGCCATCGAAACGGCTATGCCTCAAAAGTCAGAACAATCCAATTTCCAGCTGAATGAACAGACAATTATGTTGGTAGCATGAAAATATTTCCAGTGCTGTGAGATGTCAAAAATATTTGTTTTATGTTCTCATTTCCTCATATAACTACTTTAAGATGACCAAGAAGTTCATTATGTAATGATTAAATGATCAATTCAACAAGAAGGTATAATCGTAAATGTATTTGCACCCAACAATAGAGGACCCAGTTATTTAATATAAATGTTAGTGGATTTAAAGGGAAATTTATACTCCAATACAAACTTAATGGGGGACTCCAGCAACCGACTTTCATCAATGGACAGATTAGCTAGGCAAAAAAAAAAAAAAAAAAAAAAAAAAAAATCAAAGAAACAACAGAGCTAATCTACATTATAGACCACATGGATCTAATTGATATATTCAGAACATTTAATCCCACAGCCACAGGATACATATTATTTTCATCAGTGTATGGGACATTCTCTAGGAAAGACCATACACTAGGCCATAATACAAGCCTGAAAAAATTTAAAAAAGGAAATCATGCCTAGTATCTTTTCTGATCACAAGGCATGAAGCTAGGAATCAATGAAATAAGAAAGTAGAAAATACACAAACAAATGGAGATTGAGCAAACTGCTTCCTAATGAAACATGGGTCAATGGAAAAATCAAAAATTCCTAGAAACAATTGAGGTTGACAACACATTGTTTCAAACTTGTGATATCCATAAAAAGCACTGTTAAAAGCAAAGTTTATAACAATTAGTTCCTACATCACTAAACTGGAAAGACATAAATTAAATGATCTAACAATGCAAGAACAAACTAAACCCCAAATTGGTAGGACAAAATAAATAGTAAAAATTTGAGAAGAAATAAACAGGATTGAAATCAAAATACCCAATATATTTGAAAAAATAAATAACATTGATACAATATTGACCCGACTAACCAAAAAAAAAAGGGGGGAGAAAGCCCAACTTAATAAAATCAACACAGCTCTGGCCATTGCGGCCAGTTGGAGAGTGAATTAGCAGATGGAAGACCTGTCTCCCTCTCTCTCTCTGCTTCTCCTTCTCTCTATGTATAACTCCAACTTTCAAATTAAATAAATAAATAAATCTTTAAAAATAATTATTATAAACAATTTTATAACAATAAAGTTAAAAATCTGGAAGAAATGGAGAGATTTATGGACACATAAATTTGTCGGCATTGAGTCATGAAGACATAGAAAACCTAAATAGGCTAATAGCCAACATGGAGATTGAATAAGAAATGAAGACCCACCCAATAAAGAAAAGCCCGGACCAGCTGGCTGCACTGCTGAGTTCTACTGAACTTGTAAGGAAGAGCTCACCTCAATTCTTTTTAAAATATTCAAAACCATTGAAAAGAAGCGAATCCTCCCAAACTTCTTCTATGAGTCTAACATCACATTAATTATAAAACCTGCAAAGATAACAAAGAAAGAGAACTATATACTGATATCCCTGATGAACACTGATGCAAAGATTCTCAACAGATAATAGCTAACCCAATCCAAAAAAAAAAAAAAATCAAGAAGATCATCCACCAAAGTCAATTATCCCAGGAATGCAGGAATGGTTCAGCATATGCAAACCAATAATCACAAATTAAAGAGCAAAAACTCTTTATTTCAATATATGCACTGAAAACATTTGGTAAACTACAACATCCTTTCATAATAAAAATCTTCAGCAAAATGGGTTTAGAAAGAATATATCTCAACACAATTAAGACAATATATGACAAACCCACAACCAGCATCAGATTGAATGGGGAAAATCTGGGAGCATTTCCCCTAATATCTGAAACCAGACAAGGATGTCCACTTTCACCACTGCTAGTCAATATAGTTCTGGAAGTTTTAGCCTGAGACATTAAGCAAGCAAGAGAATTTAAAGGGATACACATTTGAAAAAAGGAAGTCCAATGACTTCTGTATGCAGATGATGGGATCCTACTTAGGGGAACCCAAAGACTATTCTAAGACATTGTTGGAACTCATAAGAGAGTTTGGCAAATCAGTATGAAAAATCAATATCATTTGTACACACAAATAACGCCATGGCTGAGATGGGACTTGTAGCACCAGTTTCACTCACAATAGCTACAAAAAATTTAAATACCTTGGAGTAAATTTATCCAAGGAAATGAAAGTTCTCAATAATTAAAATTACGAAAAAATAAGGAAAGAAATAGAAATAGATATACTAAAAAAATGGGGAAAAAAACCTTCCGTGTTCATGGATGGAACAATTAATATCATCAAAATACTCACATTATGTAAGGCAATTTACAGATTCAATGGAATTCTTATCAAAATATTAAGGACATTCTTCTCAGATCTAGAAAAAAAAAGACCCTAAAATTCATACGGATACACAAGAGAGTGCAAATAACTAAAGCAACTTTACACAATAAAAACAAAGCTGGACATATCATAATACTAAATTTCAAGATATACTACAGGGAAGTTACAATAAAAATAGTACATTACTAGCACAAATAAACATGTGGTTCAGTGAAACACATTAGAAACCTCAGAAATTAACCCACATATCTACCAACAACTATTTTTGGCAAAGGAGCTAAAATCACTCCCCAGAGAAAGAACAGTTTCTTTAATAATGGTGTTGGGAACATTGGATCTCTGCATACAGAAGTATCAAACAAGTCCCCTACATTACACCTTCTATAAAAATCAACTTACAGTGGATCAAGGATTGAAATCTACAATTTGATACCATTAAATCACTTGAGGAAAGCATTGGGAAAACTCTGCAAGACATCTGCACTGACAAAGAGTCCTTGGACAAGACCCCAGAAGCACAGACAATAAAAGGAAAAATAGACAGGTGGGATTAAATCAAACTAAGAAGCTTTTATACAGCTTGAAGTGAAGTGAAGAGGAAACTGGCAGAATGGAAGAACATATTTGTAAACTGAAAAACGATTAACATCCAGAATATATAAAGATCTCAATGAGCTCAACAACATCAAAACAAACATTCCAGTTAAGAAATGAGCAAAATGCATATAATGGCATATTTTAAAAGATGAAATAGAAATGGCCAAGAGACAAATGAAAAATTGCTCAGGCAATGCATATAATGCTCATCAGAGAAATGCAAATAACAGCCACAATGAGGTTTCACCTAACTCCAGTTAGAGCGCCTATCATCTGAGAATCAAAGTATAATAATGCTGGCATGGATGGAGGAAAACGTACCCTGATCCACTGTTGTTGGGAATGTAAGCTAGTACAACCATTATGCAAGACAGTGTGGAAACATCCCAGAAATCTGACAATAGATCTACCTTGTGACTCAGACGTTCCAGTCTTGGGATTTACCCAAGGGAAATGAAATCAGAATATGAAAGAGATATTTGCAACACCCCCATATTTATTGCATCTCAATTTACAATAGCTAATACATGGAATCAACCCAGATGTCCATCAAATGATGTCTGGATAAAGAAAATGTAGTCTATATACACGATAGAATACTACTCAGCCATAAAAAAAAAAATGAAATCCTGTCTTTTGCACGAAAACTGATACACCTGGAGACCACTATGGTTAGTGAAATAAGCCAGTCTCCGAAAGACAAATGTCACATGTTTTCTCAAATATGTAGTAGTTAATATAGAAGGCAGAAAATGTGTTAGAATGAAGCTGACATTGCATAATTTCATTATTGTTTTGGTCCTTGTCTATAACCCTTTGGAGCAGTGGAGCTTCTTCTATTTACCTGTTGAACATTATGTCTAGTGGTGCATTATGCCTGTGACTATAAAGTAAATTGAAATTATATATTGGTTGGCGCCACGGCTCACTAGGCTAATCCTCTGCCTGTGGCACCAGCACCCCGGGTTCTAGTCCCAATTGGGGCACCGGATTCTGTTCCACTTGCTCCTCTTCCAGTCCAGCTCTCTGTTGTGGCCCATGAAGGCAGTGGAGGATGGCCCAAGTGCTTGGGCCCTACACCCACATGAGAGACCAGGAGGAAGCACCTGGCTCCTGGCTTCGGATGGATGCAGCACGCCGGTCTCAGCACGCCAGCTGCAGGAGGAAGCATTGGTTCACCAATGGAAGGAAGACCTTTCTGTCTGTCTCTCTCACTGTCTAACTGCCTGTCAAAAAAAAAAAAAAAAAGAAAGAAAGAAATTATATATTGTAAAAACTGAAGAAAAGAAAGGATGGGGGATTAAGGAAGGGAAGGTGAGAGGGACTTATGCTTATCTTCTTACAGTTGTATATGAAATACATGAAATTGATTCTCATTTATAAAAATAAAAAATAAATGAAGATGAGCTTCAACCTAATGAAGAAGCATTTTAAGAAAAATAAGACATCAAATTCCAGGGCCAAGGGTGTTTTCTCAATAACAGCAGTGAAGGATATTCCAGGTTAAGAGGTGTTCACAAGGTGAGGAGCACACTCAGTCCAGATGTGAGAAGTCAGCTGTCTCCAGGAGGCATTGCCTCATCTAGATGGAAGCGATCTAATATCAGAGTGAATGATTGCCTTGAGATGAGATGGGCTCAATTACTCATAAATGCAGGGGAAACTAAGTAAGTAAAACATAAAATAAAACTCCATAGAAAACAAACTATAATACAGTGGAAAGGATAATTAATCTCCGTTTGCCTACAGTTGAACTGAGAAGAGCAGATGTAATGCAACCAGAGAATAATGATGGTATCAACTGCTGCACATTTTCATGTGTGAGGGCATGGTGAGGCTGGGAGAGGAAAGGGGGAAGTCGTCTTTAGGAAATGCTTTACAGCTGCATGTAAGTGTAAAAAGGAGGAATCCAGCCTGGAGGTAAAGATGAAAGACGCCAAAAGTCACTGGAAGCAAGGTGATGGAGCAGAATCCAGGTTTCAGTTTACTCTATGTCTTTGTAATAAGACAGCATTTTAAAAGTGAAACATAAAGAGAAGATAAAATATACTTTAAATAACAAGAAATAATGTTAGATTGTTTCTAACTGGTAAATAAATGGAACATTTATAGAGAAAATTTGATCATAAGATCAAATTTCCTAAATATTTTCTTTTTTTTACTTTTTTATTTATACGAGGAATAAATTCTATGTCTTTCATATATAGAGTTGTTAAGAACATAATGGTGCTTCCCACTCCGCCTTTACTCACTCACTCCCACTCTCCCTCCTCCTTCTTTTCTTATTTTCTTTTAATTGTTATAATGGCACACTTTCAGTTTTGTTTATTATAAGCTTGACTCTCCACCAAATAAAGAATTCAACAAATAGTGGGAAAACCACTGTTCCTCTAGAGTATATTCAAGGGATATAAATAATAATCAAACCTGAAAATGTCAATTCTGTTCGTATACATACATTTTTCGTACTCTGTATATTAGTTACCGCGAATCAGGGAAAACATACAATATTCCTCTTGTCTTTTGCAACAAAGTGGATGTAACGAGATCATTATGCTTGGTGAAATAGGCCGGGTCCCAAAAATTATTTTTAATTATTCATGTTCTATATAGAGATTCCATTAATGGCTGTCAATAAAATATACTTGTTTTGAAATTCTGACTTTATGATTTTTGCCTTGGACATTAAAATATGTATTGTATACTAGTCAAGCAAAATAGAATTATTTGAATATTAAAATGTACCTTTATATTGAAAGGGAAATGTTAAAAATTTCTCCCAGTACTATTTTGGCTGAAGTGGAGCTAATTACCAGTGCTATTTCTTTTCTTATAAGTGTTGTAATATCCTCATGATATAAATACAAATTCCAAATGTACTTTATTGTTAATTTGTCAAGTGGAATTTGCTACTAAAATGTGTATTTGGCATATCAGTGAACTTACATTCCTATTCATTTGTATCACATAATTATACAATTTTCATTATAGAATTTTGAATTTTATTGGTGATAATTTTATTTTACTATTTATATAACTAATTTTGAAGCATAATTTTATTCACTTCCTTAACTGCTGATTTTGCCTTCTATTTTTAGTCCTCATGATTTACTTGGTGTTAATTAAACTCGGTTTGAATTGTAAAATATTCTTATCTATTATTTTAATTCATTTTTAAATGAAAGTGGATTTTTTCCAGGTAATCAAAATGCTAATTTGTTTAAAGAGGATTTAGTGTCACCTTATTGAGAAATAGAAGTGATAGAAAACTGATTATCAAAACCAATTTTGTATCAAGACACATACATTTCATATTAGAACTGGATGTATTGCCAGAAAAATAAAACCTGAATGAAAGATAATCGAGAAGAAAGAGTCCTGTGACGTTGAAATCCAAGAGGTATAACTCTAAATCTGAGACATTCCTAAGATTCTATTTAAAGTTATATTTAAAGAGAATATGTTTTGAAAATGCTTTAATTCTATAGCATGCAAAATGAAGAATAAATACAAAGTATTTAAATAATTATCATTAAGCTTTTTTTCCAAAACAATGAAAACTTGCTTCAATATAAGAAGAAAGTTTCAATGAGAGTCCACTTATGTGCATATGAGGGTGGTAATCACTGCTAGAAACACCCATCCAAGAATGAAATGTTTGGGATGGGAAGACAGTACTAGAAATGGTGACTCCAGTGAAAGCGGTTAAAGTAGGAAGTACGGGTAATTTTGACATATGGTTTCTTGACAAGAATGGGTAATGCTAATTACTTGTACTTATTCCTTATCAACAGTCTCTTTAAACCACTTTAGGCATCCTCAGTGACCCCATGGTTAGAGTTCCTGACCCCTCAGTATGAGAAACATTGAATGCACACAGCAAAAATTGCTCAGAGCCATGTTATTTTTGAAGGATAAAGTTAAAAATAGAAATCTGAATACATGTGTCAACACTTACATGAATGAAAACATTGAGCCTCTTCTTTCAGACCCAGGATCCCTATTGAAATTTAATAGAGTAATAGAATCAGAGCGAAGCCAAGTAGTTGCCAGTGGGGTCCTAGAAAACTCTATTTCAACACCAGCTATTTTTATCTTCAAGAAAGTATCTCTTAACATTGCCTATGTGCCTACACTTGGACAGGAAATTTGTATGGATTCTACTGTTATACAAATATAAATTTGAGCTTTTAGTTCCAATTGAAATTAATTGCATATCACGTGAAAGTAAAGGCTTATCCTCATCTATCCTTAAAGTGATCGAAAAATGGCAACTGACAATAATGAAGGTTTATGAAAAAGTCATATTCAGTTGCAATCTTCTAAAAATCCTTTGCCTGTAATTAAAAAAATTGCCACCAAAATTAGATTTTAACTAAAGTTGTGTTAAAATATAGGCACTCAAATGATTTCAATGAGATGGACATAATTTTAATGGCAAAGTAGTTTATATTAAAGATGATAATAAAACTGGGTGTATTAAATATATTGACACTTCTCAAAATCTGAAAAAGGTGAAATACAAGCATTATATTGAAGGTTTTGTTTGAGAATTATCCTTAACATTAGAGATTATCTTCTCTATTTTATTTTTTTTTTATTTTAAGAGCTCATTCACAGAGTCATTGAATAATCGTTTATTATATGTTTCTATGAGGCCACGTGAGGTGTTATATGAAGAAAGACATTATTTTAAAAACTACAGTTTTACAGAGAACTAAAATTAATATCTTCTGTATACACGATCCTCACCTCTCTGTTTGCATCAGAATCTTTCATAAAGTATATTCATTCACTGTTTTTAAATAGCTAAAATGCAACTGATTTTATTATTAAAAATTATCACCTTAGGAGCCAGCACACTGGCTCAGGAGTTAACCCATGACTTGCAGCACCAACATCCCATGTGCACGCGGGTTCAAGACCCAGCTGCTCCCATTTCCAATGCTGCTCCCTGCTGATGTGTCTGGGAAAGCAGTGGGAGACGGCCCAAGTCTCTTGATCTTTGCACCCACATTAGAGACCTGGATGATTCTCCTGGTTCCTGGCTTCGTCCTGGCCCAGCCCTAGTCATTGCAACCATTTGAGGAGTGAACTTCTGTCTTTGCTTCCGTCTTTCCTTCTCTGTACTCTGCTGTTCAAATAAATAAATATTTTTTTAAAAAGAATCACCTTAGAAGGTTATGCGCTGATTCTGTTATGGATACTATTTCTAATAATATTCTATAATATAGTACAGAAAATATTCTCAGTACACTAAATGGAGTGGTTATGGATGAATCCAATGTTCACATCAGTTGTTTAACTTCTGAACAATGCCTCTTTACTTTTCTTAATAGCAAGAAAATAATACTAGTATTTCACCTCTAAGTTCCCATTAAAGTTGACCTCCTTGGAAACATTTATTTTTCTTTTTCAGTTCCAGATCAGTGATCTTTCTTTTCTGGATTGAGTATTATATCTGCTGCTGCAGTCATGCAACACATTAACATTTGCTGTCTCTTAAGAATCTGTCTCTATTTAGAGTGTCTTATCTCTTACACTGGATTATAAACTCTTAGAAGTAAGAAACTTTACTATATCTTTGAATACCTTAAGGCATATTACATTACACATTAAAATGGAAGGTTGGTCAGAAATACTTGCCTCAATATATATGACAGCAAACATTCAGATCAGCCTTGAACTATAAAATGATCCCAGGATCCACTTAAAATTACTACTTAATCTCAAATCCTGGTAGCTACTGGTTTATGAATGCAAATTAGAAAAGGAAGGAGGAACCTGTTGATGAAAATGAGTTAGTATTGTTTATTTTATCTTTCCCCTCTATTCCATTTATTTATTTATTTTCAAGTCAAAAATCAGATGCTAACTGTATGTTAAGAATTGCATTTGGAGAGCAGGAGTTGTGGCATAGCGCGTAATGCCTCTGTCTGCAGTAGCAGCATGTCATATGAGTACCGGTTTGAGACCTGGCTGCTCCACTTCCAAACCAGCTCCATACTAATTAATATTCTCTCGCCCTCCCTCCCTCCCTCCTCTCCCTGTGTAGCTTTGAGTTTCAAAAATAATTCTTAAAAAATAAGAATCGCAACTATCCTTACAAGAAGCTCAATGTCTACTGCAAACATTTCTCATTTTCTTGATTCCCTACAATTTCAAGCTTAGCAAACACTTAGCCTATAAGCTGCTATTTCCCAACACTTGATGAAAACTAATGTGTACTGTAAGAACTTTTTTGACTGTTTTTTTAACTTAATAGATTATTTATCTTTTTAGATAACATATTTTAATCCACACTATAGTCACAATCTTAATGACTCTAAAATAGAAGTTCAACAAATAAACAATACAAATACTATAGTCCAACAGGAAAATAGACAAGGGAAATACATAATAATCAAATAAGATATACATTTTCACTCACTTAAATTTTTAAATAGTCACTAAATCTTTAATTTTATAGTAGTATATAATCTCAATGAATTTGTTGGACAATTATTTAAAACAAAATTTGAAAAAACACTGTATTTGCAAGATAATTGATACACATAGAAATTTCTCCCTTTGTCCCTTCACTCCTTCCTTCTTTCTCTCCCTCCTTCTTCCTTCCTTCCCTCCTTCCTTCCTCCCTCCCTCCCTCCTCCTCTTCCTTCCTTCCTTCCTTCCTTCCTTCCTTCCTTCCTTCCTTTCTCCACTCACGCTAATACATTCCTCCACAGGATTCCAAGGCACTTTATTTACAGCTCTTATTTTGTCTTCTTCTTAGTGTAATTGTGTTCTCTAATGATAGAATTTCTTATCAACTATTGTTTCAAGAATATGAATAACTTCTTGATATATATGACTCAGTAAATTTTGAATCATTTTATTTGTTCAAACATGCAAAAGGAATCATGTAGTGCAATCCATTATAGGATATTAATATTAAAATGTTTGCACAAAAGTTGTGGAAATGCATGAAGGAATTTATAAAAAAGATAAAGGACAAGATACCATGCAAAAGTCAATTGTTACAAAGCTATGTTATTTGATTAAGGTTACCTTAGAATTTATCTTAAATATAAGAAAATTTTATAAGTGAGAAATAGAGCCACAGGTCTTGATACTGCTATATTTACAGAAATAAAGACCCTCCATATAGTCTTCATATATTTAATTGAACATTAGTCAAGAAAATAAGGGCCACTTTCAAAACAGAGCTTATTTATTATTTGAAAGTCAGAGTTACAGAAAGAGGGACAGAAGGAGAGTTCTTCCATTGCTGGTTTACCCTACAGATGGCCACAAGGGCTAGGCTGGGTCTGACAAGAACTGGGAGCCTGGACCTTCCTCTGGGTCTCCTTCTTCAGTGGCAGGCACCCAAAGTACTTGGGCCATCTATTGCTTTCCCAAGGTCATTAGTAGGGAGTTGGGCTGGAAGTGGAGTAACCAGGAAACGAACCAGGTTCAATACGAAATGCCAGCATTACAGGTTATGGTTTTACCTGCTACACAACAGTAAAAAAAAGGCTACTTTTAAGCAGTTTCAGAGTGACTATCATTTCACATTATTTAAACTTTTACTGAGAAATTTTCTCCTAGATTTCCGCAGCCTAAAAGAACATTACGCTCCTGTCAATGAGTTTAACCTAAATATCACAGATTAAATATAAACAAACTAAACTAGCCAGGGAAACAAGCGCATACATATCAAGGTTTCAGAGACAAGAAAATAGGTGGATTTGAGTGGGCATTCATACATAGGGAAAGACTCTCTGGTCTATAGTATGATTGATTTCTTTCTTTATCTTTTTTGATCAGTGGGTCAAGAAATACATGTCTTGAACATAGAGAGCAACAGCAGCGCTCTATTACTTTCTTAGAATTTTCAGACACAAGAACACAATTAGCTAACAGCCATGTAGGTGGGGATTCAGGTGTGGGGCATGATCCACACCCCCTCTTCAGCTCAGGACTTAGTTCTGGTGGGATTCAGAGTGGCTTCAAATCCCTTCCCATCAACCTGCCCTGCCTCTCCTTGAGTGAGCCACCGCATTCACCACCACCTGAGTACACGGAAGACTCGAGCTGTGCCTTCAACCCATGCTCTTGGAAATACCTGCGTGTTTTACTGCACCTCTGCCCCCAGCTACTGAATAAGAATTACGGTATCATTACGCCTTCAAGTCTGTTTAATCTGTTTTCTCTCCTCTGTGTCCTCAGCTTGGTTATTAGCATCAAAAACCACTTAAATTGTCTCTAATGTTTTGCAACTCTAATTTTGTGCTCAACTTATAAATTCTCATTTTCCACTACCTGCTAAGCCTGACATACTTCCCTGTCTCCGTATTGGCCGTAGAGCTGTTAATGCCATCGAACAAAATACAAAACAGTCTTTTACAATCTGATCGTTGTATTTATCTAGTTTATTTTTTGTTATTTCAGTTCAAACCAATTTATGAATGTAGCCCAAAAGATAACTGTTCATCTATCACTTCTTTACGTGGGTACAACTGGGTTAGAATATGTTGTTATATGCTTGGTAAAATATTTTTATTTCTTTTAAAAGATTTATCGTAATATTCTTGGAATTTTATCTATGAAATATATTGAATCTATAGTTTGTATTAATATCTCATTAATATGAAAAATAAATGAATTTACATGAAAAAGATTTATTTGTTTATTTGACAGGCAGAGTGACAGAGAGAGAGGTTGAAACAGAGACAGAGAGTCTCCATCCTCTGGCTTCCTCCCCAAACGGCCACGATGTTCAAGACTCTAAGGGGCTGAAGGAGGAGCTGCATCCTGGTCTCCCACATGGGGACCAGGGATCCCAAGCACTTGGGCCATTGTCTGTTGCCTTTCCAACTGGAACTCAATCTGGTTCTCTGATAAGTGATACTAGCATGAGAAGCAGTGGCTTATCCACTGTGACAGAAGGTCAGGACTAAACACCTGGATTTTCTCTTCTGTCAATTATTTCGATGGCCTTTGTCATTTTCATTATTGGGTGACTTTTCAATATTTTGTTTATCATGAATTTTTACCTTTTGATTATTATCTATATTTTTCCCAAATATTTCACGTCTTGGTGATGTTTCCACAAAAAATTTGGTTTTTATATAGTCAAGCATGAAACAATTTCTTTATTGCATGTAGATGGAAGACTTGGGTAGGAAATTGTCCCTTATTCTTAGTTTTTAATTTCTTTGCTTTTTTACTGAACAGTTATCTATAACGTATTTTTAGAATTTAAGTATTTATCCCATAAAAGGGCCTTCCCATTGTTTTTAAAGTGTGTTTATAATTTTATTATTTTTTCTTAAACAATAGTAAGGACTAAGCTGTGAAATCTCCAATTAAATTCACCCATGTTTTCCACCAAGCTAACTTAATGCAAACACGAACATGTATTCCATTTTTATCTAACCAGCCAATCTTTTGGATATTATAACTAATTTTCTTGATCTACTTATCTTTTATTATAGTCATACAGTATAGATTTGATTTCTAGTAGGTTCCTGTTATGTACTCTCTCTCCTCATTCATGTTCCTATTAATATTTTTATTTTAAATATGTTCTCATCTTTTCTCTGAATGAATTTTCTTCCATGGTTGGAATAAGGCCCTGGTAAGGTTCTGTCCCCTAGAGACGAGGCTATTGTGAGGGAGAAATTTCTCTGTGTACCTTACTTGAGAATATTCCCTTCCCAGAGATTTGATGGGTTTCTTTCTAGCATCTGTACTCTGGAAGTCTAATAGAATTCTGGATGGTAAATCCCATGACCTTGTGCCATGCACCGCCAAGACTTAGGAGGCGAAGAGATCTGACTCTCGTGTAAGTTTACATTTACCCTCCAGCAATTCAAAGTTTTCATGAAATGTTCCAGTTTAAGACTTCCGTAACGTAAGCTCCAGACAAACAAGCATCAGCGAAGTATCTCTGGCTGTACATCCCTCCTTGTTTCAGGGTGGCAGCTGGAGCAGAGTCCAAAAAAATAATTTGATTTTCATGCTAACCGGCTTTTTGTTTGTAAAAACCAAAATGATGACTTTCAAATCTCTAAATTTCATAAGCAAAGCTAGAAGTTTCATGAAATTTCAGAATCAAAATCTAGTAAAGTTTGTTTTTTAGTAAATTTTTAAATAATCAATGTATAGGCTTTAAGGATAAACACCTAAATTACGGAATAGCAGATGGTTAGCATGTGGTTTCTGACTGTTGGAGTAGTTATTTACAGAAAAGCAAAAGGAGAAGACTCCAACGATCCATGTGGTGTGCACCTGAGTTAGAGACATCAGCATGAATTCCTGCTTGGTTCGCTATAGATGCAGATGGTTACATTCAGAAATAATTATTCATGTATATATATTCAGAACACACCCATTTTTCCCTTGTTCTGTCAACTGAGTCCAGAAACAGTCACAACCTCATAGCAATGTGCACACCTTGCCCCAATGTCTTGATTTCCAAAATCATTTTTCAATTAAGGGAACCAACAATCCTCAGAAAATCCTCAGAAAAATTGCAGATATTTAGGAAGGGAGTCACAATTATATAACATGATCCTGGAGCATGTTGTAGTAATTAATAAGTAAATAATCACAGGTATCTACGGGATATGGGAACTTAATGAAAGAGAACCCAAAAGCTAAAGCTACAACCAATTAAGTGGCATAATAAGTAAAACAGCAGTAAATTATAACCAAAAATATAAAATAAATATCCATGAGTACACACACCAAGAAATGGTTAAATCATGAGGGAATAAAACCTAAGTCTTCTGGTCAGAAGATTTCCAAATGTATTCTCCATTCCTTAATGGTTGCCGCTTATAGAGACTTCCTTTTAAAGAATGTAGCATGCAAAGAGGACACCAAGCTTACAAACTGCACTTTATCCCAGTAAGTGACCTGAAAATCTGCATTGAGAAGTCTTTTGAATGGTAAATGTCTTTGATAGGATATATTCAAAACACATGGTCTTATGTGAGACTTCTGAGTTTTCTTTGCAAGAACCCAAAATCTCAATCTGACTATCAGAAAAATATTGGACTCATCCTGTTTGAGGGACAATATATAAAATGTCTGATAAGCTCTCCTCAAAATTCCCATGGTCGTCAACATCAAGGAAAGTCTCAGAAACAACCAGAGCCCTGAGGTACCCAAGTCAAGACTTGAATGTACCTTGTGTGAGCCCCTAGCAAAGAACAGGCAGCAGGTGAAAGCTAAGAAAATCTACACAAAGTGCGGTTAGATAGACTCAGACAATTAATTGAAATAAACAAGCTTGCTAATCTTTAATAAAATGGGAAACAGCTTGTGAGGAGTTGTCACTCTGTGTTAGCTTGAGAATTTTTCTGTGTATCTAAAATTAATTCTACATGAAATTCAAATATATGAAAACATTTGCTACTTGGCGGTAGCAGAATGTAGAGATTTGTCAGAACAAATTGCAATCTTTTGCCTAGTTCACTATCAACTACAGGGGAAGTCACTTTTCATTCTAAAATGATTCCAGGAACCTCTCAATATTCCCACGAGAGTTCTACTGCTCAGCCATGCTCAGTTCTGAATTGGAGAACAATTTTCTGCACTAACATGATAACTCAGGAAAAGCTATATCCTGAGAAAAAGTTCACTGCCATCCAGTATCTATCAGAAGCTTAGCAGTGTGAAACTATAATATAAATCCAGTAATACGAAGTTCATCCATTCTGCTTTTTAATTTAGAGAACTGACCTTTAATAATATTTTTCTGGTCATGATCTCCCGTTTAGTCTCTGGAACACTGTTACCTAAACGACCTGACCTTGTACTCTTTTGTTTTGTTTTGATTTGCAAATGGTACACCTGCTGATTTTTTTTTCCATTTTTTGGACTCTGAAGGGAATCTGTTCAAAAAAACCATTGACATAAGATCCAGGGACCTTACACCCACCTAGCCCTGGCTGTGATCAGTTACAATGACTGTCTAGGGCCTCCGTACCAAGCGCCTGCTTTTGAGTTATGTTGTTTTGAATTTCCCTGTGGCTTGACTTATTTTCAAGGATAATAGAAGAAACAGCAACCTTATGCTCAGATCAGTTTCCACTGTAATGGTATTTCCTTGAGGATATTGTACATTATATCACAGAGCATCCCCATCCTTATGGCTCCTGAGGGAACAATTTTTTTATTCTTAATGTCAGGAAGTGGAAGAATGAGGAATGGGAATGCCTGCTGAATTTCTTCCCTTATTTTAGAAAACGGTCCAAAATTGCTATATATAACGTAAATTTGATTCTGCTTAGAAATGTGATTTAAGGTAATATTTTAGAAGTATTAAGGTATTTTTAAAAAGATACTAAAATGAAATTATTCCCTTTAACTGAGAAAATAAAATATAATATATTTAGCAGTGGAAAAGTCAATTAAAAATGGAAACAGTAACAAAACATAATTTAAAATAAGACAACTGAGATAATACCTCTATAGCAATTATAAAACAGATAAATTATTCTTAACAAGGTGGATATTATTGTATTTTGGAAATGTTCTAGTATTCTGACTGGTAGTTACACAGGTCTGCTCAATTAAGCTGTGTGATTATCATTTGAGATATATATTTATTTCTATGTATATCTACCTTAATAAAGTAATTTTTAAGACAAATAAATGTTGTGGTCCTCCCAACATGAAAGTTTTAAAAATAAAGAGTAGGGCAAACATGCATACAAGGTAAAGCTAAGAGGAAGACAATGTTGGTTATATTCATATTAGAAAAGAATTTAAGAGACTAGGCATTAAATTATATATTGAAATCTTCAAAAATATACAGTCTATAAATAAACATTAAACAGGAGGATATGCATATATATTTAAAATATATTTGAAAATTTATCAGGCATTTAAGAATAAATTAAGAGAAATGTTATTATGGAGGTTTTTACATACTACTTTGTCTTGGACATATCAAGTTAAAAAATAAATGGGAACATCTGAGTAATATAATTGAAGAAATTGAAAAAATACACATAAATGACATTCTCTAACAACAGTAAACACACAAGAGTTCTCTAACAAAGTGATTCAAAAAGAAGTTAAGATATCATTTTTGTTTTGGTGCAAAACTTTTAAAATTTATGTATCTATTGGATCTTCCAATAGTTCATAGAAAAATGCAGGTCATGAAAAATATGCATGTATTTCAAGATTTTTTGCATCAAAAAATAAACATTCCATTAATTCTGTTTCTCCAGGAACTTTCTGAAGTCCCTTCATATTTTCCTTGCAACAATCAGTGAAGTGTTTATCCACTTTTTTGTAATATTCTGTGTATCATAAAACAACTCAAAAAACTACGGATTGAGGGTGGCGCTGTGGGGTAGCAGGTGAAGCTGCCGTCTGCAGTGCCAGCACCGCTTTTGGGCCACAGTTCAAGTTCCGGCTGCTCCACGTCCAGTCCAGCTCTCTCCTATGGCCTTGGAAAGCAGTGAAAGATAGCCCAAATCCTTGGAACCCTGCACCCGCTTGGGAGACCAGGAAGAAGATCCTGACTCCTGGCTTCAAATCAGCGCAGCTGTGGCCATTGCAACCATGTGGGGGTGAAACAACCGATGGAAGACCTCCCTCTCTGGCTCTCTGTAACTCTTTCAAATAAACAAATAAATCTTAAAAAAAAAAAACCTATGGATTAGTCATTTCATCGGATGTAAACAATAAAACTAATAAGTGCAAATTTTTAGAAATTCAACCTTTAAATTTATAAAAATTCTTCAAAATATATACTGGGTCAAAAATTGAAACTATGACTACTGAGAACGTACGCATTTATGAATAAAAGGAAATGTTACATAATGAAATGCAACATGACTAATTTGGGAATAAAAGGTGAATCTTTGATCTTATAAATTAAGTGTGGCATTGATAATATAAATTAACCAGAGGCACAGTAGCAGTAACCAAGTTATCTGCACTTCCTGCTTGTACTGGGTGAAGCAGTCTCTGCATTTTCAGCTGTTAGTCTTCGTGTTCTACTGTCATGAGGGAGGACTGTTCCTTCAAAGGCCTGAGAAAGGGGGGTCCACCTAATTTTCACTAAAGTTGAGTGCAGGATAGCCCTCAGCTCTTCCTGGGCTCTACGAGCCAATGAGCCCGTCACAAAGAAAGGAAGCACCATTGTAATCTTCCGCAGGACTTGGGGCAGCAGTCATGAAGTGGAGATGATAGGAAGATGGCTGCCTACATGAGGACCTTATCATGACTTCATGCACAGTTGTCATCGTGGCTGGGAAAAATAGCAGCATAGTCTAGCAAAAACTTAGATTTCTCAAGGTTGAGCATTTACATAAGGAGCATGAAGGACTGTAAGGTGCATGATAATGTAGTAGGATGATGTGTTTTGGTTGCGGCCCTGGAAGCTACGGCTTGCTTCACCAACCTTCTCCGTGGAAGTCTCCACAGATAATGTAGGCAACCAGAACCTCAAATAAACTGTGTGCACATAATGTGATACATTATGCAGTTCTGAGACATGCAAGAGGGGACTGTGATGGATGCTGTTGATACTCAACCCAGATGCTCTTCTCAGGACAGGTGAGCATACTCAGGAGCTGTCTGATTGGATATTCAAAGGATCATGTCTGATTGGATATCCAAGGATTTGGACCATCTTCTACTGCTTGGCCAGGCCACAGCAGAGAGCTGGATCAGAAGTGGAGCAGCCAGGATACGAACCATCGCCCATTTGGGATTCCAGCACTTCAGGTGACAACCTTACCCACTATGCCACAGTGCTCTGGCCCATCAATTCTCAATTTTTCCTTACTTCCTTTCAGTGTTTTTTCCATGAAAGTGCTATTGTAATCAATCACTTAAACCCAATACATCTCAAGCTATTCTAGGAAACTTTTCCCAAAACAGGTATACCTGGCATGGCAGTATTCTGAATGGGAGAAGGAGGACAAAGAAGGGTGGGATAATGGGTGGGAGGGAGGTAGGGTGGAAAGAATCACTATGTCCCCAAATTAACATATATGAAATGCATGAAGTTGGTATTCCTTAAATAAAATTTTCAAAAAAAAATTGTAGGATTGATATAAGCAGACATCTCAAGGTCATGGGAAATGGAATTAAAAGATTGGTGCAAAAATAAATAAATAAATAACCTTGGTGTAATAGAAAACATTAGGATATCCATTACTATATCAATATTCCAGAGATAATTTCAGTAGCTGAAGAAAAGGTATTCAAGAAACGTGAAGCATCTGCTCCAGCTCACTCCAATGCACCTGTCCCATGCAGTGAAACCCTGTAGATGTTTTCATGATGTCATTGCTACTGTTAATAGAATCACAGAGTTGTGGGGAAACACATTAAACATTAAAATATGGAATAGAACCAGTATAAAGGGGCTCTTTGGTTTTTTTTTTTTTTTTGGTTCCTTATAGATTATACTATTAGAATAAAATACAATCCCTATTGTGTTTCTGATAGATTCAATTAGAGAAAATAAGCCTTTAAGTTAGGGAGTGCCTGAAAATATTCAGATACAAAATGGAAAACTAAACATAATATATATCTAAACTATAGCAAAAACGCTCTGAACAATATTAGAATATAACTCACTCGCAACAATATTTTCATATGAAAAATTATAAATAGAGGAGAGAAAACAGAGAGAAGGATAAGAAAGGAAAAAAGCCTTGGTGTCAGTGCTGTGGCGTGGCAGGTAAAGCTGCCACCTGCAGCCCGTATGGGCTCCAGTTCAAGACTCGGCTGCTCTACTTCCGATCCAGCTCTCTGCTATGGCCCCAGGAAAGCAGTAGAAGACGGCCCAAGTGCTTGGGCCCCTGCACCCACATGAAGGACCCAGAAGAAACTCCTGGCTCCTAGCTTTGGATTGGCCCACTCCTGGCCATATGTACCCATTTGGAAAGGGAACAAGGAAATGGAAGACCTCTCTCTCTCTCTCTCTCTCTCTCTCTCTCTGCCCTCTGCTTCTCTTAAACTCTGCCTTTCAAATAAATAAATATTTAAAAATAAGTTGATGTTTATGTTAATGTTTAAATATTTAAAAATAAGTTGTGTACCTTTGTGAGGGCAAACTGTTGACATCTTTATGTAAAATGTACTAAACTGATCTTCTGTATATAAAGAGAATTGAAAAGGAATCTTGATGTGAATGGAAGGGGAGAGGGAGCGGAAAAGGGGAGGGTTGCCAGTGGGAGGGAAGTTATGGGGGGGGAGCCACTGTAATCCTTAAGCTGTACTTTTGGAAATTTATATTCTTTAAATAAAAGCTTTATAAAAAAAGAAAAAAGAAAAATCTAAACATAAGCTTCTAATATTAAAATCAAGTGTATTAGAAGGCAAAAAAAAGTTAATGGAAAATGTGTATCAAGAAAAAAAACTATGCATGTATTTCAAGATTTTTTTTTAAAATAGAGTGATTCATCTTTTCAAGAATATTTATTTATTTGAAAGGCAGAAAATTAAAAAGTATAATAAAAATTTAGTCAAAAATGATTTGCTTACATTATTTGTCTTAATAAAATCTGAATATCACCAACTAGACAAAAATGTCTGGAAATCCAGTCTTCAGTGGACTCTCAGGTGTTTTGTTTTGACTTACGCCAGTTATGCTTCAAGTTTCAAGGTCGTTATGCCCATTTATTTGGAACATCAACACATTAAACTCAGTAACATTTAGGTTGAAATGTGCCTAGTGATAGCTAGTTCTCAGGGGGCAGGTTTTTTCAGGACGTGCACCTCGCCATCATCTCATTCACTGGTGACAAGTAAATAAAGCTTTCCTCGGAGGGACTCTTGCTTCACCCTCAGTTGTTTGTAGGTGCTGGTTTTTTTTTGTTTTTTGCTTTTGCACCTGACACACTACTGCAAACCCAAGAACGTCATATACAGGTCGTTGTGCGATATTCTGGGCATGGGAAGGTGGAGGAAACAGGGCAGTAGGGCACCTTTTGCACTAAGGGTCTGGAAACTCTTTGCTCCTGATTTGTTTCGAGCCAGAAATGAAACACAGTCACATCAGGAGATGGATTCTTGTCAGGTGGGTAAGTCCTTGTCTTTGATCCCTAGGAACTCTGTGAGGTGGCTTATTATCCCACTATAGATTAATTAATTACTGCAGACACACACATACACATATACATACTTGTTACACATACACACATATGTTCGTTTCCTGCTTCACTCTGTGAACACACTAAAACAACATCTATGTTACTCACCTTATGCTCAGACAAATATACTTAATTATCACATTGAACAAAATTAACTAAAAGCTATGGCACATTCAATAGAAAACAAAATCAGATTCTTAATTTGCCAAATGTTTGCACAGTAAGTGAAGTTGAGAAAATAACAAATTCCATATACACATCTGCATGATGATCAGCATCCAAAAAATCTGTAAAATTGGACTGATTTCTACCAAAGCAATATTTTAAAAGCCAAGAAAGACAGTGAACCAAATATGCTGTGTTAAATGGTTTTACGAGTGTTTAATGAGAAAAATAAATCAAAGGTTAAGAAAAAGCCAAGGTAACAAATATTTCAGGTGACAAATTAATTCTGACATGCAGTTTGTGAGGAAAAATTAAAGCCCTTAAATCATCTCTTTATTTTTCCATACAAAGTTATTCTTCACTCATCATTTACTGAAAAAAAAAATGTCATTTCGTGAATATTTAGTACAAATAGTGGATGAATTTCAGTAGAAATGTTCTTTTCTTGACATATATTTGAATTTTATTGGTATAATTAAGCCTCAATATTTTACATGATTTTTAAAGATCACTGTTATAATTTTTAGTTGAGCCACTAACATTTACCACCAACATGTCTCTGTACTCCACAGGAGAGTAGTGCCAGAGAGTAAGTACATTAAGTGATGGCATTTTGAGCTTTTAGGATAGATAGCAGATCACACCAGCACTCACACTGGTCTAACAGTGATCGGACTCAACCATTTAAACCGAAATGACTGCTCCCTGTGATGCGGAATGATTCCGTCACTGCGTTGACAGGATTTTCACATTAGTCTTATCTGCACAGACCATGGAGTTCATGAGGAAGAGAGGGTCTCCACTGGGGGATTAGAAGGAGGTTGTAGGATGGTTTCCATTAAAAGCTAGAGGATACTTTAAAAAGCCTAGTGCATTGTCTTTCTAAAACTTGTCAAAATTTTACAGATTTTAATACATTATGTAGCATTCTCTGCATCATTTTGGAGAAACTCAGCATTTAAACATGAACTCTTCGAAAAAAAAGTTAAAAACACATTAAAATTATAATAATTATTTTCTGGTTTAATTTTAAACAAGCATGATTTATCTATTTCAAAGTAAGTCCATTGAGTGAGTATACAACTACTGTAAGGACACACTACGACTGAACTTAGGTGCACTTACAAGCAGTCAACCATCATTGAATCTGATGAGAACATGAAAGTAAAATACCACTGCAGAAGGCACCTGAGTATCCATAGACAGTCTTAAATTTACAAGGGATATTAAAATGGATCAGAAAGGGAAGAGATTCTGAAGGCAGGAAAATATGAATGGTTAAATTGAATAACATACCTTCATGTTTCCAATTCATTCCGCCAATGTGAAAATAAATAGTCAATATTCACATGAATATGAAATAATATGAATACATTATTTTGATAATAGGTTCAACATATAAATGGCTGCCATACATTTCATTATGGTTTCAGTATTATTCATTTGATACCATATTAGTTATAGTTATAGACTATTTTGACCTAATAAAAATTTAGCTAGCTACAGTGTTAAATCATTTAATGGATTGCATTAACTCTCTAAGCTCCTGTGATTCTTTTATTAAATGTTGCTGAATTAGGAAACATAGTTAAATGTAGGGAATTAATGTCCCCAAAATTATAATTATGTGTAGATAGTAAATTTTAGTCACAACTGTTAGAGATCAGATCCTTTTAAGACTTTTAAATATCCTTTTAAGACTAACATAATTTAATTTATTATGTTAATTAAGAATAACAGTAACTTAGCTTAATAAGCAGGAATAATATATGAAGCCTAATACAGATTTTTTAAAATGGGAAGTATTTAAATTTTTAAAAATTCACAGAATAATTGGAAATATAGTTCAGAAAGTGACAACACTAAACATTCGGTGATCTTTTAAATATTTTATTTTACATTGTGAAACAAATAAATTATGAATATCAAAATACAAAATAAAAGCCTTGCCCAAGACTTTAGAAAGAATCATTCTCCTTCAAATCTCAGTACAAGAAAGAGGTATATTGCTTTCAGATAAAATAGTTGTCAAATTTACTCTTCAGATTTTTCTTAACTTTTTTTTCCTTCCAATCCACTGAAAAACAGGGTTCATACATGACACATATCTATAATTTTGCATGGATTTCCTCAAAATAGGATATAAGTTTTATAATTACAATGCTGTTATCATGCCAATAAAATTAACACTAATGTAACATGATCAAATGTATGATGAATAATTCTGTCTTCTCCTGTTGTATTGAATCAAGGAAACAATTTTTTGGGTTTATTTTGTATCCAGGATTTAACCAACTATCGTCTGGGTTGTTTGTTTTTGTTTTGTTTTGTTTTCTTGATAATCTAAATCTCTACAATTTTTCCACAGTAGTGAAGTTTTGAAACCTGATCCTCTGATTTTCATGCAGATGATGTATTTGATCATTTTCCTATTTTTAATATTCCAGCATAGGAATTACTGGTTTATAAATCAGCGAGAAACATTTAATATTTTAATTTGGGATGGTTGTATGTGGCATGAGGATGGTAACCATCTTCTGACCGGTTACACAGTAAACTATTTCATTGTGAACTTGTTACTTACATATTGGTGGTAAACCTTGCAATTACATGAGGACTCTGTTCCCCAAAACCTACGTTCCAATCAAAGTCTTCACCTGAAGCAATTTCAATTTGAAGCTATTTAGAAAATTAAATATTATAATTTATCATTTATTCTCTTATATGTCATTTTTCAAATATCTTTTCTTTCTTTTCTTCTTACATTTCTACAGCTTTTAGATTTTACTCTGCAGTTGTTACTTTTATGGATAAAAGTGTTTATTACATTGAGAACTTATTCATTTCCATGATCACATAGGTGCAGCTTTCATTTTTCATACAACATTTCACAACATTAGACCTACAAGCATGTATTTCTCCAAATATCTGTTTCTATTAAGAGGTAATTGTCACAGGCAAATCGAGATTTAGACAATATGTGTGTTCATTACTCCCGGAATTTTTGTTCTGTGCCCTTTATATGTCTATCTAGCCAGCTAACTAGAGAGATACAGACATAGACATAGATATAGATTAGATATTGATATATATCATAAGATCAGAGTGGTATCTTCAGTTAAAATGCACCCTCAAGCATTCCTTTGAATAGCTACAGCATTCGAATTGTTGATATTTCCTTCTCACTAGATCCAATATGCACAATATCAATGGAATGTCATAACTTTAATAAAATATGAAAAAAGGGTGATTTCCTCAAGACAATATTTCTACAGATAGCAAATACGTTGGAATGGCTTTGTGCTAAATACTAAAGGCATGTTACTGCCTTGTGAGACAAAGACAAATTGCCCCTGATCATTTGTGTGAATTTTAGTGAAAACAGATTTGTCAGGTCAGTAGATACACATCACATCTCAGCAGGCAGTGTAAAGATACCACAGAAAAATCACAACTGTGACTGATCAGCACCTGATGAAGTTTACACATATCTGATGTCTTTCTAAAGACTGGTCTTTGTTCTGCACTATCTAAAGAGGAGAGTTAAATGGGGATGCATGGGAATCTCTACCCTTCTCTCTTGCAATTATTTGTTGGGGCACTAATGTCTACAGTCCCCTCTGAATGTCTTAGTGCTATTGGCTTACTGTTTTAATGAGGAGTATCGTCTCTAGATTCTAAGGTTAATTCAGATTTGACATCTTATAATCACTAGATGGTATAGATGTGGATTCAAAACCTAATGCAAAATGAGCTAGACCACCACCTATCCACTAATCAAGGTACATGGGTACATGGGTACAGGTACATGAGGCTTATGTAGGAGGCCAGTTCTGGCTGTCCTCCACTCTGGTTTTATAACACTGCAAAGGGGCATTTTGTGATGGTATGGGCAGGTGTTATCTGGTAGGCAGGCTGTATGTTTAATTTTTATATACCCAGTGATTTCATTGATTTTTTTTAAAGATTTCATTATTTATTTGAAAGGCAGAGTGGCATGGACACACACAGATAGAGATTTTACATGTACTCATTCATAATCCAAATTGTTGCCATGGCTGTGGCTGGGCCAGACAGAAGCTGGGAGCCTGGAACTCCATCCAAGTGTCCTCCATGAGTGGCAGGGTCCCAAGCTCCTGTGCCATCTTTCGCTGTATTCCCAGGCATATTGACAGGGAGCTTGAAGAGAAATAGAATAGCCAGGGCTGGAGCCAGTACTCTGACACAGAATGCTGGCTTTGCAAGTAGCATCCTGACCCATGGTGCCACAATGCCCATTCCAGATCCAGTGATTTTTTTAACTGCAAGATATCACTAAATTTCATAATATTTTAAGATTCCTCTGCCTCTGTTACTTTTTACAGTAATGATTTCCACTTAGCATCACTGTTAAAAATCCTCATTTGATCCTTACTACTCTTCTTCCACTGAAATTAAGAATCCAAATTCCATAGTGCTTCTCCCATCACTATCTCCTGTTTACAACAGGCAGCATTCCAGAGGGAAAAGTGATTACTGGGTAGCAGAACTGATTCCACATAACCCATCCACTCCAACATCCGATCTTCCTCTCCTCAATGAGCGAGAAAGGCCCTACTATTTCCAACTCAGTATCTTTAAGGAGTCACTTCATTCAAGCTCAAATAAACCACTGCTCAGACTCTCAGGTACTCAACACAATATGTCAATTCCCATATTGAAGATCCTTGCAGGATATCTAATACATTTGTCCTAATCTAGTTCAAAGTTTAACTTCTCCATCTAATACTACAATGACCAATTCCTTTATCTTTTATTTAAACACCAAATGTTTCCACTTAGCAAGGTTCTGCATCAGTTAGCACAATCCCCTTTGCATCAATATAACAAAATTCTACAAAGCAAATAATCTTTGAAGAAGAGAAATTGATATGGAGGTTAGGACGGTGCATGACATAGTAGTAGCATCTGGTGAGTGCCTGTGTGCTACCCTATATCCTCACAGAGTGGCAAGGGAAAATGTGCAAAGCAGAGCCCAAGGGCAGGCTCTTTTTATGGCTGCCCGCTCCTTTGATAATGACATCCATCTCTCCAGAAAGCTGTGTCCTCATCATCCAGTCTCATAGGGCTCCATCTCCCTATGCTGCCACTTTGGGGATCAAGTTACACACACGTGAACCGGGAGAACACTTGTAAACTACAGCAATGATTCTCTTCAGTTCCATGTGATCATCAACACAGGAGGAACCTCAAAGTCTCGTCCAAAAACACTACCCAGAATCTAGGTTTTGTGAGCTCTATTGGGTCCAGGTTTGTCTCATGAGATATGCCTTTTAATTTACAAAGGTATAGAACAAAAGGTATTGTCTGTTATCATTGCACTCAGTATAAAATTGCAAAGTGATTGTGAGTAAAATAATCAAAGCAGGTTAAATGAGCAGCCTGAATTCAAGTGAAGAAGAAGCTGATGTACCCATGGAAGAATCCACAAGATCCTAAGGACTAGCACAGGCCACGTTCCCTTTCATTTTGTGTTGCACACATTTTATGGTGATTTCTTTATTTTTAATTTTGAAAGCTTGACTAAAATGTATAGTTATCTTATTTTTCCTCACTCACATTTCTGTCTCAGTTTGCATTAGAGAAAACTGATCATAATAGCTGTTAAGATTATTATCTTAATCTGAATCCCCCATTCATTTGAATCAGAAATAAACAGAAATCTTAAGGAATAGACTGGTGGATGCTGAAATCAATTTTCTGAGATATTAATCCTACAAATATAGAAGAGACCTTTTTCTTCTTTGGTCATAGGAAGCACAGTGCCAATTAAAATAGTCCTGACTTTGATATGATGTTAGATCAGCTTACGAACAAGAAAGTAAAATTTTACATATAAAGAATAAATTATAAAGGGAATTATTGAATATTAGTTTATTCATTTATTTGAAATGCAAAGACACATGGAAAGAAAGAGAGATAGACAGAGGAGTCTTCCATTCACTGGTTCACTCTGCAAATAACAGCTCTGGTCAGGGTTGTGCAAGCCTGAAGTCAGGGGCCGGGGACTAGGAGCTTGGAACTCCATCAAGGTCTCCCACGTGAGTGTGGGGGCCTGAGTACTGGTGTCATCCTCCACTGATTTCCCAGGTTCATTAGTGGGAAACAGAATCAAGAGGAGCAGCTGGGACAGAACAGTTGCCCATGTGGGGTGCTGGAGTCTGGGGTGCTAGGTGAATCTGTTATGTTGCAGTGCTGGCTCCTGATTAAGATCACAGAAAATCTAGCTATCATCTTTGGAGAAATATCTCTGCATCATATATAAAAATCATTGAAATGCTTAATTCTGAAAGAATTAGTTGCAAAGGGAACTGAGTTTTTTTTTAGAACATTTTTAAACACTTTGGAGCATTTTAGCACCTTTCCTTTCAATAGTTGACATAATTTCTATCCTCTTACATTTTACAGTAATAAATTTATTTAATTTCAAGGCAAACAAACACTTAAAAGCTCATATATATGTAGAAATTTACGTAATGTTGACAAGTAGCTGGTGCAAGAGAATTTTATCATTTTTGAATCCATTTCAGTGGAATCATGCCAGGACCATGTGACCAAAGACAGCTACAAGTTCCTGAAATAAGCTAAATCCTAAATCTAGTATACAGCTTAAGAAAATATGTGACATTAACTGCTTCAAGCATAAACTCTTCTTAATTCTCTGGTTAATAAGAACTTATCACATACAGTCAAGCATACACTCTAAAGATCTGGACATGTGTTTAGGTGATTATCTTTATGTGTACTCGGATCTCTGCACTTAATACCTTAGGTAAAGTGATATTTCCCCCGAAATTTTACAACTAAATGTAGCTGTAAAAGTCTCTATTTAAAATATATTATGTCCTCAAAGCCAAACTTCTTTGAATTAAATGACTTGTTTAAGAACATTCAAAAGGTTGGAAGAAGTAAGAGAAAACCATTGGTCAAGGGTGGGAAAACTTTTTTATGCCAAGTGCCATTGGGGTATAAAATCATTCAAGGGTCATACAAAAATGTTAACTTAAAAACTAGGCCTTCTATAGATCTTTTTGAATTTCTAGTCCTGCCTTCAATTCCCTAGTCAGGGCCAGACCAAACAATTTCAAGAGCCTTAAATGGCCAATGGGCTGGATGTTCCCTACCCTTGCCCTTGATAAACACATTTTCCCATTAAGTGTGACTCTTCAATCAAATCAGAACTAAATAGAAAGACCAGGTTTTTGACATATATATTCTAGGCAAAATTGAAACTTCTCTGAGGAACAAATTTTATCATAAGTCAGTATTTGGGCTTGTTCTATAAAATCAATAAAAATGCTTATATAGAAAGACTAAAAGATATTGGAAAAGACACTAATAGAAATCAGCAAAAATTAAATATGAATTGCCAGATTGGTGCTCAATATCTTAAGTCTGCTCTAGCTCATTTCAGCATCAGCATGGCATTGATGTGTGTGGGAAAAGCGTGAGCAAGGCTACCAGGGTGACAGTGACAGATGTGGGAAGGACACGTGAACTTTTTCTGTCTGAGATTTTTTTGATCCCAACTGCAAGGCTGCTTTACAGGAAATGGCAATCTCCTCTGCTACTTAAGGAAAATGATTGTATCCATCTCAAAGACTGATTTTTAATAATGAACCCAGTTGTTTGTATCTATATTCCATTGATTTTTTTTTCTCAGAAAATATAATTATTCTCGCTGAGACATTCCTTTCTGCCTCGTGTCATTCGTTTCTCAACCATTCTGATGAGAGATTTCCCCCTCTGACTGCAGCACAAAGGACCTCACCCACCTCATTCAAGCCTGCTGGCTTGCACACCCACCCTCTTCTGTGTCCCCCAGCTCTTGGCCCTTGTCCCACACATCCCCAAGGAGCACAACTCTGTTTGCCTCCACCAGCTGTACTTGCAACCGGCAGCTGAAAATGAAGGCCAGAGCCACCGGAACCAGGTGGGAATGGAGGGTGTTGGCCCTTGTGGTGCACTCCGGTCAAATGTTGATCTGTAGATTCCATTTCCCTTGCTTTAAACTTCATAATTCTCCAATATGTTGTGAAAGTAATACATACATAGGTCAGATTCCTGCTGTGTTCTTGCTGAGGACATCTTTCCTCCACAAGGAAAGGACTGGAGTGATCACTTCTCCCAGTGTCCATGTTTGCATGTGCCTTTTCATTAACGTGCATTCATTTGCTTCACACCTCAGCTACTCCTCAGAGATTCTGCAGTTAAAAACAACAGAGTCCAAAATACTGCTTTACACAAAACTCTACATCCACTTGCCGCTTGATTTCTTCTAAATAAGTTTCCCTGTTGCTTGCGATGTTACTTAGGGGAACTTATAAAATGTGACCAGTTGTCTCTTGGGAAGAATTAATGAATTATTTTAAAGGTTGTGTAACATTGTCTAGAAAGTAATCTAAATCACCTTAGTGCCTGTTTATACAAAATATACATTACTGGCTTTGTAAGCAAAATTTCCAAAGTTATCTGAATTAAACGTGTGAATATATTGGACAGATGCAATAAAGCATAGAGAATATATATATATATATATATATATAAAGTAATGACAATCAATTATTTCTATATTCTGACACATACAAAGTAGATACTTATGGTTTTCTAAAACTAAAAGTTAAGCACAAGATTCAGATTTAATATTCTAACTCTAGAAAAGACACTAACTTGAGTAATATTGAATGATGTCCGATTATATAGGTGAACCTGTAGTTTTAAATATTTAGAAAAACAGTGTGTAAGGTTAATGGTGGTGACCAAGATGAGAAGTTTATATTCGCATTAGGGCTTTGAAAACAAATCACATATCAGGGCTCTGAGAATAAAACAGTGGTGCACATTTAAAGATGAAACTCACTATGGACAGTTGCAAACTATTAAATAAAATATTTTAAGCCCTAGCATCACTTTAATTTCGCCTTCAGACATTAAATGCCACTGAGGGAGTTGTGAATATACTCTTCCAAACCACACACCAGACTTATTTCACGGCTCAGCTAATCTGATTCAGATTAATGATCTTTTTGGCACTCAGAAACATAAAAATCAGTCATATCTGACAAGGCATTTATTTTGGTAGCTATCTACCAACTCCAAATACAGAGATGTTGAAATGTATAGAAAGAAATATAGACACATTGATATAGACATCACTATCCATGTCTCTGAAATATCTTCTAATTGGATATTGCTGGGTTAAATTGATTTATTTCTTATAAATCTGATTGCAAAAGTTTCCAGGAAAAATGATATATTGTGATGACAGATACACGTTGACAGTTCAATAACACTGATCAATGATACTAGCTGATGGACAAATGGCATGTTTTATGCTTTGAAATGCTATACAGGCATTGACTACTAAAATGCCATTCTCAGAAGACTCCAAGTGTGAAATAATGTTTGTGGGTCTACTTGTCACTTGTCACTCTCAGTGTCCGCTATTCACTTTAGAATGCAATCTCACTTTACTATAAGGGATTCACTAACTCAAATCTAAGTTGGAATCCACAGAGACAAGATTATTTTTCCTTGAGTGCCTGGATATTTGTTTGGTTTAAACTTGTCTTCTAGATTTCAAGTTATGGTCCATAAAACCACCCCTTTGATACGTTTTCCTTTCCTGACTTCTCTCTATTAAATTGGTTACAGAATGCTAATTACCATAACAATATACTTGGCATCTCAATGGTTAATCAAACAAAATTTTCTTTGTTATTTACTTGAAATCCCAGTATGGATCAATGATGGAGTGGGGTGGGGATTTAGAAGGGATTCAAAGTCCTTCAACCTGGTAACTCTGCAGTGTTCTGTACTTTAAAGTACTCCACTGGAATCTCTCTCTGCTTCAAGGAGACAAGGAGAGTGTGGTTGGGCCAGATCACAAGGTGACAGCATTAACCTCTTGCCCGTTTCCATGGTCATAGCACAGTCCTTTGGTCCCATGTTTCTCAAACTGGTGCTGGAAAATATAAACTTCTTATAGCAAATAAAATTTGAAAACAAAAAAATCACTGCAAACACACAGTATTAATTTTTTTCTCTCTCTGTCAAACACACAATATTGTTTCAAAAGCCCAGTTTCACCTTCTATCACTAAATCTCTTATAAAAAGATATTACTACTATAACAGAAGGTATCTTTCTGATTTTCTTTCTTTCATAGTTTCTAAAATTAGCAATAAAATATAACTTTTTTCTAATATTCAAGGGCAGATTAGATTTCCTGTGATAGGACAAATCTCAAAGGATTTGTAGATCTGAACCACACTAAGTCTTATAAAATTTATATGTAAACAAATTATTACCCCATGTGACAAAGAGCCAGTAATGTTCATCTTACATTCACATCTTTAATTTATTTGTTTATTTAAATGATAGAGAGGGGGGAGAGAGAGAGAGAGAGAAAGAGAGAGAGAAAAAATCTTCCTTCCACTGATTCACTCCCCAGATGGCCACAAAGCCAGGGCTGGGCCAGTCTAAAGCCGGGAGCCAGGAACTCCACCCACATCTCCCACATGGGTGGAAGGGGTCCAAGTACTTGAGGTGTCATCTGTTGCCTTTGCAAGCACATTAGCAGAAGCTGGATTGGCACCGGGAAAGTTGGACTCAAGCATGGAATGCTGACATAGCAAGCAGTGGCTTAACCCATTGTAACACAGTGTTGGCCACAACGTTCATCATTTTGCATGCATTCGTACTTAGTAATTTGATTTCCTGTGGAATTTTATCTGGTAAGCAGGGGTCAGATTTTACTTAAGATGTATTGAGAAAACTGCTAGTCACAGGATTTCTGTTGTGATGAAGTAAAAAAATTCTCTTATTTGTTTATTTATTTGTTTAACCAAATTGCATTTACTCTTTGCGCTTAACTATTCCTATCAAATAAAAAGGACAAGGAATGAGGAAAAGTTTATGAGAGAAGATTAATATATCATAATGTGAAGCCTCTCTCAAAGCAGACCTTTAGACAGTGTGTGGGTGTAGATAGTTTCAGAAAGTGCAAGGAAGAGAAAGGAAAAATAAGAAAAGAAAGGGAAACTAACATTTTGGGTTATCAAGTTAGATCAGGATGAAGAGCTCTAGCCTTCACAATATACCATTGTATAACCATTCTTGGAATTTATCTCTATCGCATATGACTTCAGGATCTTGTAAAAGGAAAAACAAATGTTTGCATAAGGAAAGTTAATATATTCTTGTTCTTACAATCATGCAATATCACTTGGGTGTGGTCAAAATATTTACTAAGAGACAATAAATTTGCAAAATGATTCTTTCTATCCCTTATATATAGCCTCTGTTTATACAAGAAAAATTCAAGTAGGTCATGGAAAATTTAATTAAAAGAAAGTTTAGGGGGCAGCACTGTGGTGTAGTGGGTAGAGCCGCTGCCTGCATTGCTGGCATCTTATATGGGCGCCTGTCCAGGACCTGGTTGTTCTACTTCTGATCTAGCTCTCTGCTATGGCCTGGGAAAGCAGTAGAGGAAGATGGCATAAGTCCTTGGGCCCCTGCACCCGCATGGGAGACCCAGGGGAAGCTCCTGGCTCTTGGCTTTGGATCAGGACAGCTCCGGCCATTGTGGCCATCTAGGGAGTGAACCAGCAGATGGAAGACCTCTCTCTGTCTCTCTCTGTCTCTCCTTCTCTCTCTACCTCTGACTTTCAAATACATAAATAAATCTTTAAAAAAAGAAAAATTTTGATATGAAGAATTTTTGTTATCTATGCATAGTATTTTTTTTTCATAAAACATATCCTCCATGAGCTTTTGGGAGACCTCCTTCTATTTTTCAAAATGTCTAGTGAAATATGTGTATGACTAGTTATGAAGAAAGACAAGTATTATAAATTTTCAAGGGAAGAATTCATCATTGAATTTCTCTGTCATTTTTAACAATTCTGAATGTGAAATGCATCTTAAAATCAGTAGGTTTTATACTAAAAATGGCCCACTCCTTTTCTTTTTATTATATAAAATGATCATCATTCTTACAATCAACAATGTTTTGAATCTATGGAGACTTTCAAGGCATGAATCATCATCTAATCAATGCTATGAATAACTTACTAAAATGAATAACTTGCTAAAATGAATCTTACTTTGAATCACTGGAAAGAAACATCAGACATCTTAGTAGCCACGAGAATAGATAAGCTTTTTGAAAATACATCTGAATGCATACAAGTAGGTGAATCAAATGTGATGGCATTAATATGCGTATCACTAAACTCTTCTGTTTAGATGCTATCAAGGTATGCTTATTTTTTACCATTTTGAACATTTTGGCATGTCAGTGTCAGAGAAGTCATCTGAAAGACATTATGTAACTGAAGAGAAACAGTTTCTCTGGCTCCTGGCTTTGGGACCCATCAGAACCCTTTGTGCTTTCTGTCCTCTCTTGTGCCATGCAATCTCAGGCTCCATCTAGGGACTCTAGTAGCTGCTATAAGCTGAAGATAAATGTTTACTTGAGATAGAATTCAGGAAAAAAGATTTATTATTAATGGACTAATTCTGAAAATGTACCCACCATATACTAGGGGCAGAAGTTATGCAACATTCGGATTGGCCTGTTTGAGACACGTGTCCACATTTGGGGGGAAATGCCTCTAGAAATACAGAGAATGGAGAGAGTGCAAACATTTTAAGAGCCTTTAATTAAACACACACAAACACGTGGGATATGTGCAGTTTTATGCCAGCAATAGATAATAAATAAATGATGTGTAAAAATATTGCATGTATTATGTGCACATTATGTATAAATATATTTTGAAATAGTAATTTTTTTTAAGATTTATCTATTTATTTGAAAGTCTGATTTACACAGAGAGAGAGGGAGAGGCAAAGAGAGAATGAGGTCTTCCATCTGCTGGTTCACTCCCCAGTTGGCTGCAACAGCTGGAGATGTGCTAATCTGAAGCCAGGAGCCAGGAGCTTCCTCTGGGTCTCCCCTGAGGGTTCAGGGGCCCAAGGACTTGGGCCATCCCCTACTGCTTTCCCAGGCCTTATCAGAGAGCTGGATCAGAAGTGAGGCAGCCGTGTCTGGAACCAGAGCCCATATGGGATGCCAGCACTCAGGCAAGGGTGTTAACCAGCTGCGCCACAGCGCCGGCCCAAAAATAGCAATATTTTGAAAATGTCTCAGGTCCAAAATAAAAGCATCTATAAACAAAAAAGCCAAAGCAAACTGAAATGGAAAATTGGAAATCTTAGGAATTTATGAGGTATAAACCCATAAACAGAATGCTGTTAAAATCAACAGAAGGAAAAAATTTCAGTAATAAAGTATAACTGAACACCTGTATTTAAGAGGAAATATAAATTTAAAGGTAGCCAACTGCATTTTTCTGTAATTTTTAATCTCAGCTAGATAAGCCATTAACCATTAAATTAAATATTAAAACTATGAAAATTAAAGTTAATGTTAATTCCTTCTCTGTGTCAAACAGAGAAGATGGCATCATCAATCAGTGAGGAACTGCTTGGAGAGTCAGAGGGACAATTTCTCTGTACCATGAAATAAAATCTGGATTATCCGAGAAAAGAAGTGAGTTTTTATTTTGATCTTAAAGGAATAAATGTGAAATGCATGAGTTTGTGACAACAACCACAGCTAGAATATTTTCACAACAAAACTATTAACATGTTCTTTTCCCTTGACCTTTAGTCATTATAATTATAATTAAGTGAAACTTATTTTTAAGACAGGAATAATTCGCTTAACTTAGAATTTTACTTATTTTACTTAAAATTACCTAAAATATGGTAATTTTAAAAATTTAGGCAAATAATTATTTAACAATAAACATAAGATAACTTTGTCACATGCTAATGTTTTTAAAATCACTGTTTCTTCTAATGTAACAGCAAACAAGCCCTGTAAAACATAGTTTACATATATTATAATGTCTTATTTATGAAGGGTATGATTTACTACTAAGGGTTCCTGACTACTCACTGTCTATTTTATTAAAGTTGCTATTCATTTATGTTTTTTCATAAATTCTCTGACAAGTTAGATTACAAAGTCTGTGTTATGTGGATACCTCCCATTCTAGAATTAAACCTCATTCTTATAAAATGCAGCAGGTTCCATGGCGGCTGGGTATTCATGTAAATCGCCACTTCTAAACAGTGGCTGGCATATAGGAGCTAAACAAAAATATGGTGTAGGAATGCAGAGATAATCAAATGAATGATAAAAGTAACACGCAAACAGATCAAGAGTAGATGCCCAAGTTAAGCAAATAAGTTTCCTTCTAACTACAATTTGCAGTGGGGTCATAGATGGGTTTTGTTAAGAGCTGTACTGGAAGCAATATAAACAGAGTTGGGATAACACAAAGCATGTAAAAAAATGTGATACCAGCCCTGTTGAGGAAAATAATGTTCCGGGAAATTGGCACCAAAGTCTCGATTTTTTTTTTTTTCTGAGACTGAGCTTTAATTCCTTATAGCTCTTCAGTGTCTTTCCAAATTCTTCCAATTAACTCATTATTTCACTTGTAGAGGATTAGCAAATTCATGTCCTTGAAATGATAGATTCCTATTATATAAGACAAAGTAGTTTCCATACACATTTTAGTTCAACTTTGCTTTTACCATTTGAAGGTGCATGATTCAATTTCAGCTTCTGTGTCTGTATTTGAAATGTGATTTTTAAAATGTGTGCCTCCTCTTCTACACATATGCATAGGTCTCAAACAGACAAGGAAATTAAAAGAAATACATAGGATAACCCCCACTAGAAGGGAGAGGGATAAAAACAAAGACACAAAAGCATACTGAGGGGTGTGGACATGCAAGATAGATTAACAGAAGTCCCTAGGTCTTAAGGGCCAAAGATGGTTGATCATGTAGCAGAAGGGGGGGCTGCTTTCACACAAGGAGAGAAGGGACGAATACTTGTTGTATTCCACTGGCCATGGTTATCTTCATGCATACTTGCCCTCTTCCAATCATGTCAAAATCGATGCAGCATTGCCCTAGTCTAAACACGTCAAAATCGATGCAGCAACCCTAACCTGTGCTGGGTTTGTCTCCTCAGAGTAACAACCTGAGCCTCGCTGTCATGTGGGTTACCAAGTCTTGCTGAGGTAATAAGTGGAGGAAGAAAATTTACAATGGATAGCAAAATGAGAAGATGAGGAATAGCTGTGGTCCTAAGGTCAAGCACTCTGATGGTTGACTTTGGCTAAGTGATTCCCCACATTTTAACTGTACTGTAGTCTGATACTCTTGTTACTCAATGCTTTCTTTTGTCATAGTTGAATTATTAATAAAAGTTCTCACTAATTCTTGTTTCCTTCCTTTTCTTCTTTACAAATATTTCTTCCAGCACATTACATATCTAATTTTGTTTTAAAGTGTACTGTTAAATGATCCAATCTAATGAATGCAAAGAACAAGATAGGTAAAGATAACTCTGTCACATTTTCTTATAAGTAAATGATGTATTTTTTACTGTAACTGTAAAGAAGGAGAACAGATTTTGAATTTAACTTTGTATATTTTAGAACAGGAGACCGAGAACTCTTTACTGCTTTTTAAAGAAATACAGTGAAATGAAGGAAAAAGTTTGATCAAATGCCATCGTTCTGAAAGGACACTACTTTCCCATTGGTATTTTTGTCATCATTTATCAGTTTCTGAGCAATGATTACAGATCAGAGAAGTGTGTTAGTATAAATTGAACTTTTGTCATATGAATGCTATAAAATTATAGCAGAATGAGACAAATTATTATTTTGACAGTAATACTGGAAAGTGATGACTCATGGAAAAGAGCTATTTATGAAGAGAAATGAAGAAAAAGGAATAATAGATGGTAAAATACATGAATCAGCAGGACAGAAGTAAAATAGTGGAGTGAAAACCTCCAATTTTTATACTCCATAGAAGCAGCAACAAAATAAAGGTAAAAACTGTCAAGGGACTTGCAGCAACCAGAGATGTGATTTTTCAAAAGAAAATTTAAACCAACAAAAATGGCTGATTCTCAGTGTTAGGAACTGGCGCAGTTTTAGCCAGGTGGCCACATGGCGCAACCTCTATGGTCAGGCTCCACCCCCATCCTAATGGGATTCGCTGCTCCTGCTTCCCTGCCCACCCTCAGGCAAAGTTTTAAAAGGGCCTGTTCCTGAACACCTGCTCTCTTGGCTCTCCTCACCTGCCCTCTTGGTTCTTCTCTCTTGGCTTCTCTCTGCTCTCTTGGCTCCTCTCCTCCTCTCATCTCTCTTCTCTCTCCTCTCTCTCTCTCTTACAGTCTTCTTTTCTCTCTTTTACCTTCACCTCCCCTTCACTCCGGTCTGTTGGGTGTTCCTCAATAAACCCTTTCCCTTACTCCATTGTGTTTTGCGATGGCTAACATTAATATATAACACTCAGTAACAGTGGTAAACTTTGTGGCATTTTAACATAAAGAAGTCACATTCTCTATTCTCTGCCTCCACTTTAGCTATGAAAACAGCAGTCTTAATTCCCAGCATTAGAGGGAGCTGATATTTGTCATTGCAACCAGCAATTTGTCCTGACACATTTAGTGGCTCAAGAAAAGCTAACTCAAATTGTACATGATAGAGCTGGCATCAGGACACAGAGGGTAAAGATCCTGTCTGAGATGCCAGCATCCTATATGGGCACCGCTTAAAGTCCTGGCTGCTCCACTTGCAACCCAGCTCCTGCTAATGGCCTAGGAAAAGCAGAAGATGGTCAAAAGGTTTGAGCTCCTGTAAACTCTGTTACAGGATGTAGCACCTGACTCTTGGTTTCTACCTTGTCCAACCCTGGCTATGATATCCATATATGGAGTGACCTAACAGATGGAAGCGCTTTCTCTTCTCTCCTTCTCTCTCAGTAACTTTGACTTTCAAGAAAATACTGTTAAGAAAAGAGTTGCAGATTGGTGCCTCCTCACACAGGGCACAAAAATGTTAGGAAAAGAGGAGCAGAATAGAGAGGAGGCAGTGTATGAATTTACAGCCAGACTGAGTTTATTCAGAGATAATAAATCCAAAGAGGTGGGTGACCAACTGCTGCTTGCACACTGATGGAACACTTGGTAGAAGGCCCGACCCCAGGGACCAGAGTTGTGACAAAGTGGGTAAAGCCACTGCCAGCAATGCCAGCATCAAATACGCATGCTGATTTGTGTCATGGCTGTTCAACTTCTGATCCAGCTCTCTACTGACAGCCTGGACAAGCAGCAGAGCATGATCTGTGTTTGGGCCCAACGTGAAGCTCCTGGCTCCTGGCTTGAGCCCGGCCCGGTGTTGGCTGTTGTGGCCATCTGGAGAGTGAACCAGCAGATGGAAGATATTCTCTCTCTCTCTCTCTCTCTCTCTCTCTCTCTCTCTGTAACTCTTATTTTCAAAATAAACAAATAAATATTTACTTAAAAGACAGTGGAAAGGCTGAAGAATAACACATTTATAGAATTTGGGAAAACTCACGTTCTCTTGATAGTGTTCACTCACAGGTTCAGGGAAGACTTCAGGCTGACTTCGTGGCTCTAGAGAAGCAAGCATGAAGGTGAAAGCTGAGTTATATACTGTCTGGTTGAGGTTTGAAAATGTGCCTCAAAACACGCACACACACACACAAGCACGCACGCACACACGTGTGAAATCGGACAAGACCCCTAAAATTTACACTGGAACGTGGCCCCTTAAAGTTCCCTAGAAATGCCCAGATAGGTGCCACATGTGCTCCCAGGATTTGGGGTGCCATACGATTTCACCACGGGCTTATTACTAAATCCCCAATATTAATAAGCCCAAGAGGGTTTAAAATTCCTATTTTAGACAGAAATTTGCAAGGCATAAAAAGAAGGGAAAAAAGAAAATTAAAAAATTACATAGAAATAAAGAAATATATATGAATGGTGCCAGAGACCCTTCTTGGGCTTATTAATATTGGGGATTTAGTAATAGGCCGGGGTGAAATCAATATGAATGGTGCCAGAGAAATTTCAGACATTGAACTTTCTAGATAAAAACTTCAGTTATTTTAAATATATTCAATGAAGTAAAGATTCTAGTTTTTTACCAAGTGGTTTTTCACTCTGTTCAAAATAGCAATAAAATGTTTTATAAAAAGGAAACAAAGTAGGAATATTGGAATTGAAAGGTACAATAACTGAAGTGAAATATTCACAAGAAAAGCTTGACAACAAATGTGAGCCAGTAAAATAAAGTCAAAGTCAGTAATGAATGAGTCAATGAAATGTGGCATATACATATAATGGAATATTTTTCATCCACATAAATGAGGTGTTTTACAGTACACAATATGGTGCAGTCTTAAAAATATTACATGAAGTATAACACATCCAATGCGAAAGACTATATATTATATTTTGTATATATAATTTTAGTTATAATAAAATTTCCAGAAAAGGCAGATCTAAGCAAGCATGAAATGCATTGGTTTCCTAAGGTATTGATGGAGAGGAATTTGCAACTAGTTTACAATAGGCATAGAATTCCTTTATGGGCAATGAATATATTCTGGAATTAATGGTTATAGTTGCATAATGGAGTAAACATATAGAGAATATTTATTTTAATTTTTTTTTCTTGTTCACTGTACTTTATTGATGCCAACAAATATAATTTGACTTATATTCATAAAATATGCTTGTTGCCCCAAAGCCTTGTTTATCTGAAATTTGTTTTTTAATAACGCTTTTATTTAAAGAATATAAATTTCCAAAATACAGCTTATAGATTACAATGGCTTCCCCCCCCCATAATTTCCCTCCCACTCACACCCCTCCCATCTCCCGCTCCCTCTCCCTTTCCGTTCACATCAAGATTCATTTTCAATTCTCTTTATATACAGAAGGTCAGTTTAGTATATATTAAGTAAAGATTTCAACAGTTTGCCCTCACATAGCAACACAAAGTGAAAAATACTGTTGGAGTACCAGTTATAGTATTAATTCACAATGTATAGCACGTTAAGGACAGAGATCCTACATGATATATATATTTTTAAATTGATTAATTTTCTATGCAATTTCCAATTTAACACCAAGATTTTTTAATCATTTGCAATTATCTTTATATACAGAAGATCAATTCAGTATATACTATGTAAAGATTTCATCAGTTTGCACCCACACAGAAACACAAAGTGTTAAAATACTGTTTTAGTACTAGTAATAGCATTATTTCACATTGGATAACACATTAAGGACAGATCCCTCATGAGACGTAAGTACACAGTGACTCCTGATGTTGACTGAACAATTTGACACTCTTGTTTATGGCGTCAGTAATCTCCCTAGGGTCTAGTCATGAGTTGCTGAGGCTATGGAAGTCTTTAGGGTTCGCCGACTTCGATCTTATTCCGACAGGGTCATAGACAAAGTGGAAGTTCTCTCCTACATTCAGAGAAAGGTACCTCCTTCTTTGATGGCCCCGTTCTTTCCACTGGGATCTCACTCGCAGAGATCTTTCATTTAGGTCTTCTTTTTTTTTTTTTTTTTGTTTTTCAGAGTGTCTTAGCTTTCCATGCCTAAAATATTCTCATGGGCTCTTGAGCCAGATCCGAATGCCTTAAGGGCTGATTCTGAGGCCAGAGTGCTGTTTAGGACATCTGCCATTCTATGAGTCTGCTGTGTATCCCACTTCCCATGTTGGATCATTCTCTCCCTTTTTTGATTCTATCAGTTAGTATTATCAGACACTAGTCTTGTTTGTGTGATCCCTTTGACTCTTAGACCTATCAGTGTGATCAATTGTGAGCTGCAATTCATCACTTGGACTAGTGAGATGGCCTTGGTACATTCCACCTTGATGGGATTGTATTGGAATCCCCTGGCACAATTCTAACTCCATCATTTGGGGCAGTTCCGATTGAGCATGTCCCAAATTGTACATCTCCTCCCTCTCTTATTTCCATTCTTATATTTAACAGGGATCACTTTTCAGTTAAATTTAAATGCCTAAGAATAATTGTGTGTTATATTATATTATTTGGAGAATATATCAACCAAAAGAAAGTAGGTCTATTTAAAAATGTTATTAGAACAAGAATTTAGCCAAATAGTTAATATACCCACAACTCTTAATAGAGTGCTTCGTTCCTTTTCCGGCTCCAGCTCTTAACTGTAGCTTCCTCACAGTGTAGACCTGAGGAGGCAGTGGTAATGGCCTGCATAATTAGATCCCTGTACACATGTGGCTAGCCTGGACTGCATTCCCAGGTCCTGACTCACAGTCTGGCCTAGCCATTACCATTGTGGGAATTTGGGAAGTGACTCAAATGATGAATGCTTTCTCTTTCTGTCTCTCTTCCTCAAATTAACAAAATATTTTAACATTAAAGAGTCAAAAGTCTGTAGGCTTGTTGACATTAAAGAATATGTTGTGGGGCTGACGCCGTGGCACACTATGTTAATCCTCCACCTGCAGTGACAGCACCAATTCTAGTCTTGGCTGCTCCTCTTCCAGTCAAGCTCTCTGTTATGGCCTGGGAAAGCAATAGAAGATGGCTCAAGTGCTTGGGCCCCTGCATCCACATGGGAGACCCAGAAGAAGCACTTGGCTCTTAGCTTCGGATTGGAGCAGCTCCAGCCCTTGCAGCCATTTGGGGAGTGAACCAACGGAAGGAAGACCTTTCTCTCTATCTCTACCTCTCACTGTAACTCAACCTCTCAAATAAATAAATAAAATATTAAAAAAAAAATATGCAGTGAAGTTAATAGATGAGGAGGTAAGATTATTGAGAGAATTGTTTCAAAATCAATGATCAATTTTTTCAACATTAAGTTGAATGCAGCTGGGAATGTCTGCTAATTGTGAATGATTAAAGAAAAGCCAGCTTGCAAAATATCTATATTATTAAGTGAAATAAGAAATATGCTAGAACCCAAGTGAGATATCAGATTTATCTCCTTAAAATCATAACTATGTTGCATTATTTAGTGTAGCCTAGACATGTATGATTCTACAATGGTTTACCATTTGGTCGCCTTTCTCTAAAACAGAAAAGATTTTAAAATCTCCATCCTATTATAATCTGATGTAGAAAGACCCCACATCCTCCAGGTATATAGCTAAGAGATGATATTGTCTGAATATGAGAACAGTCCAAATAAGAGCAGAGTTTTTGAAGGAAGTGAAAGAACTGAGTCTGAGTCAATCTTGTTGGACTAGTTTACTCAATTCATAGAACCAGGTTGTAGGATGGATCACACGCTTCTTTACACTGGGATACACACACAGAGAAGCCCTAAAATTATTGTAAATCTAGTTTATTGTAGGACATTTTGATTCATATTTTCTTGCTGAATCATTTTAACTTCAATTTGATTTGTTTTCTTCCATCGTTGGGTACATTAGCAGGAAGTACACTAAATTGATTGACCCAAAGAAAACTTAAGGTCCATATATAATTGTAACAACATCTATTAAATATTTATAACTCCACTTGATACTTAAGATGACTTTAATCTTTATATTGAGCATTTGAATTGTCTACAGTTGCTCCATTTATAGATGAGAAAATAAGATCTCAGGGTTAGTTAAATTTCCCAATGTTACAAATGTGAAAATTCTGATTTAAATTCATATTATCAGAATCTAATTATCCCTTCACAAATCAAATGTGCCCACATAATAAAATATATGAAGCCCTGCATATTCAGTGTATCACATCTCAAAAACACGGAATTTAATAGAAAGAACTGTCGTATCGTGTGGGTAAAGATCAAATAGCTATTGAATAAGCATTATAAGATGTTAGAAGAGATTATTTCTAAATGCATAAGATGATATTTAGAAAATATTTTGGAACCAAAACATAAATAAAAGATATTTTAGTATATTTACTAAAACAAGTCATACTTTAATGAAGAAAAACTGCATAATTCAGAGAATTCATAAGAATTCATAAAGAATTCTACTTGTTTTTAGCTATCCCTCTGGCTTTTGTCATGAAAGCATAATTAACTATAAAAAGAAAAATTCTGTATAGCATGTTCTATGAGAAGCTGAAAAGAGAGCACTAGAGGACTGTCATACTGAGGATCTATTTTAAGATCATTTATGTAAGGCATCCCAGATAATTATACTGTAGAAGATTTATTTTCCTATCTTTAGGCAGCATTTTAAGTAATAAATGCAGAAGAAATTCATCAAAGTCAGTAGAAAACTTGTGATTCTGTTTCATAATGATCCAAGGAAAGAACCACAAAATAGCTAAAAATAAAAATAAAAATTCTTTGGACTAGAATAGATAACATAAGCAAGGTTTAATTTAATGTCACAGAGTAGTGGACTACTGTTTTCTAGGAAATTGTCATTAAATTCTAGAATGACTTGTAACTCTTCATTTCCAATTAAAAATTTCTGAATTTACTGAACATCAATAAATTCAACTTTTAATCTAGTGTGTGAAATTAGTTGAATTGGCTAGCAAGCCATTTCAGTTCGGCAGGTTAGGGATTCAGTCTCCACAGAACATTTAGATTGTGTCTTGTCCCTAATCAGGATCTGCTTTCTGAGCTTCTGAGCTTCTCCTTGAAAACTCAATTAAATGAGTGACATCAGACTTCCATGTCTCTTCATGAAACAGTTGCCATATGTACATCTCTAATAAGAGCAATTATTACATTATGCTATTTTTAATGTAATGCTTGATGAAACCTCTTGTTAAGTTGATGTTGATATTGGACTTTCAAACAATTTCTGTAACAGGAGCCCAGCAATTTTAATATTTTACTTAAAGCATCTATGAGAACCTGGTCTAATGACTCTTTAGAAGGTAAGACTAGAATGTCTCTAGTTTTAAGAACATCTTTGGTGGATAGAAAATAACAAACAAGCAAAAATCAAGAAGGCATGCATAGGTCAGTTTCAGTCAATGAAAATACAAAATGTTTAGTTCAAATTTAGTTCAAATTTTAGACAAATTTAGTGAAATTTGTATTTCAGCACTAGCTTCAAAATAAATTAGCAGAAAAAGGAACATAAATTAAATAGAAGATCAATACCCAGATTCACAAGCTAGATACACACAGTTGTTATGAGGTCTCTGAATTGATTCTAAATACAAAATTGTGATCATTCTTGGAAAGTAACTGTATAAAAATTGACTTTTTAGAAAACATTTTTAAATTTTGGGGGGACATTTTTTAAAAGATCATGTGGCCACAAGTTACTTTATTGTTAGATTTAATTGGAGACTAATAGGATGAATTAATGTTACATATTACCAAATCCATCCTTCAAAACATTTTTTGGAAATAAGATCTATTAGTGAAACATTTTGTAAATGCTTTTATGGACATAGTGTGAAGTTGTATTGAAATTCTATTTTTGATATTGAATAATCTGTATATAAATATTCAGCAAAGACATCATTCAGCTTTAACCTTCTAGTTTTTTCTTAATCATATGTTATTTTATGGTTTTACAATTCATTGATGTCCCCACTAATGACAAAAATCTAAAAAAATAGGGTAGTACAAATAATCAATTTTCAATTGTATAAATGAAAATGTTAAATACTTAAAAGATGGAAGTCAGATTTCAGATTATCTTCTTATTTCATTTTTTAATAAAATGAATAAATGACTTTTAGTTGTCACAGATTTATTACAATGCTCTGAAATATTATCTACAAAAACTAACTCGCAGATGTTCTATAGTAATGTTCATAAAATTAAAGCATTATTTTAGATAATCTCAAAAATATAATATTTAAATAATCCTAATGACATCAATAATTTTACCTTGTAATATTAATATATATGTTCATATAGACATACATACCTATTCCTTTCTAATTACATTTGAAAAATATAAATGACCACACACACACACACACACACACACACACACATATATATATATATATATATATGTAATCGGTTGGTTCAAATTTATTATGTTTATAAAAAAATTTAGAAAAGATATTTTAATGATTTTATGAAGCATTCTAAGCCTTTGTGAAATGAATAATAAACAAAATACAAATATTCAAATGCTAATTTAATATCAAACTGATCATATATTTATTGGTATGTATATATCTTCACCTTATTATCCATCTATACCTATATTAAAACATATCTACTTGGGGCTGGTGCTGTGCTGGCTGCTCCACTTCGGATCCAGCACTCTGCAATGGCCTGGGAAGGCAGTGGGAGAGGGCCCAAGTCCTTGAGCCTCTGCACCCACATGAGAGACCTGGAAGAAGCTATGGGCTCCTGACTCCTGGTTTTTGGATCCATGAAGCTCAGGCTGTTGCGGCTATCTGGAGAGTGAAAAAGCCGATGAGATTCTCTCTCTTGCTCACTCTCTCTCTCTGCCTCTGCTTATCTGTAACTCTGCCTTTCAAATATATAAATAGTCTTTAAAAATTACCTACTCAATTCCAAATACTGTGTACAAACTGCATTTTTTCCATCATTGGGAATGATTGAATATGAATCTAAAAATTATATTACATTAGAAAACAACATTCAAAACTGAAAGATTGGCCGGCGCCGTGGCTCAACAGGCTAATCCTCCGCCTTGCGGCGCCGGCACACCGGGTTCCAGTCCCGGTCGGGGCGCCGGATTCTGTCCCGGTTGCCCCTCTTCCAGGCCAGCCCTCTGCTGTGGCCCAGGAGTGCAGTGGAGGATGGCCTAAGTGCTTGCCCTGCACCCCATGGGAGACCAGGAAAAAGCACCTAGTACCTGGCTCCTGCCATCGGATGAGCATGGTGCGCCAGCCGCAGCACGCTGGCCGCGGCGGCCATTGGAGGGTGAACCAACGGCAAAGGAAGACCTTTCTCTCTGTCTCTCTCTCTCACTGTCCACTCTGCCTGTCAAAAAAAAAAAAAAAACTGAAAGATTATAGTAACTTTTCCAAGGAACAGCACATATAATCCAAGAATCATGTTGTTAAAATCTTCTTTGCATATCTCAGTGAATAGACAAGTATAAGACAAAGGTTGGCTGACTTTCACCCCCCTGGAAACAATGGTTGGGTTAATAACTTGACCTGCATCTTAGAGAGAAAATTGAAGCCATTCTTCCACTTGGTTTAGACAGAGACCATGAAAAGAATTTATTATAACCAATGTAATGAACACCATAATGTTTTTATCATGAGTAAATCTATCGCTGACAGACTAAATTTCAACTCAAAATTTAAGATCGTCTTTAAAGGAAGAATAGTTAATGAATAGTGTTGAAAATCATACTGACAAGAGCAGAAAGAACACTATTCGTGGGAACCCCAGGATATACGTGTATACAAAATCATTTTTGAAAAGTGGCACAATTTCAGAATCAGAAATTCTGATACAATTCATCCAAAAAGTCATAAGTTGGGTGCAAACTGCAATACCCATTATTAGGAAATATTACTTTATGAGGAATATGATCTGGGCAGGCCTTGAAAGCACAAACATGTGTATTGTGTGTATGATATGCTAATTGCATGGTTGTTTGAGAACAAAGAGCTCAGGCCTAGTGCACTGAGAGTTCTATAGGACATGCTGGCACTACCCAGAAGAGGACTGTTTTACTCATAGTTCTCCTTAGGGGCTCTGGATGAAAGACAATTTATGGTTGGCATAATTTTCAGCAGCAAACTTCTTTGTTTTGCTTGCAAAGAGAAATGGCCAAAATATACATCTACATCATGTGTCAGCACACGCTCAGTGGCTGATGATTATTTGGATGGTTAGTTAAGTACTCAGAAGAGAGACTGGGAGAATTAGTAAAAAAAAAAAAAAAAAAAAAAAAAAAAAGGTGGGGAAGACTATCCCATGACGTGACGTGACATCACTTTCTGAGGACGAACTCAGAAACGTTGATCGCATTTGTCAATGGATTATATTGGACAATTTCCATGCAGGAAAATGAAGAAGATTATTTTTACTGGAACAGACACTTATTCTGGATATGGTTTTGCCTGTCTTTTGTAAGACGCACCTGACAAAATCACCACTCACAGATCTACAGGTGTATTATTCGTTGTCGTATTATTAGGCATTTTTTGCTTCTGATCAGATTCTGCCTATTTTACTGAAAATAAAGCATGGCAATGGATATGAGTTCATGAAATTTACTTGGCCTTAGAATAATTCATGTTACCTTGAAACAGCTAGGTTGGTGCAAAAGAGGGATGACATTTTTTATTATTTCATAAAGTGTTATCTGGGTGGTAACACTTAGAAATGAGGGCAATTCCATTTGTGTTTCTGCAATAGACAGGATTTAAGTATTTGATAATCAATGGGTCACAAACGAAGTAGCACCTCTCTCTTTTGTGTCTGCAAATTTTTAGGATAGAAAGTGTTCTAAAAAAATATGTATATTTTTTTAGCATAGAGATCTTAGCTTCCACAGGATGGCTCCTCCACCTATGGTGCTCAATGGTTATTCCGTTAACCTGATGCTTAAGTCACCACTTGGGCAGTTAGGGTTCCTTGAACTCCTAAACTCAGTGACACAGGAAAGTTTAATAAACTGGAAGAAGTGATTGTCGGTATCATGAAGGAACTGGGTGGCTACTTAAAAATGGGGGAAGAAGGAGTATTGTCTAGAATGCAAAAGACACACTGGGAGTCTCTTAATTTTCTAATGTTCTACAATAAAAGTTAATGGAGAACTCAATACAGGCAGAAGAGTTCTTGGTACAAGGTCATTGGAAGTAAAGGTTTGTTCAACATTTGGAAGGTAGAAGTGAATTTCCAGTTATTACATCCTGAAGTGTTCTGTTTAATTTTTTTCAAGTGAGACACAGGCATATGGAGAGTCCATTTTTTCTTTGTCATAACTTCCTCTAAATCTGGCTCTTTCTTCTGGCTGCCGTCTTCATGAGCAATCAACAGCAATAGCAAGACCACCAGCAGGTACAGAAGGAATAGTCTTGCACAACCCATCCAATTCCATACCAATTCCCCTTCATGGTTCCATGGAAGCTGCTGGACATACCAGCATTCTGCTGGATGTCCCTGTGAGCTTGACTTGTCTGCTCATCGCATTTATTTATTTATTTGAAAGTCAGAGTTACAGAGAGAGAGAGAGGGAGAGACAGAGAGAGAGAGAGAGAGAGAGAGAGATCAGCCATGGCGGGCCCAGGCCAAAGTCAGGAGCCAAGAATACTTGCAAGTCTCCCCTGTGGGTGCAGAGACCTAAGCACTTGGGCCATTCTCTGCTGCACATTAGTAGGAAGCTGACTCATAAATGGGTGGCTAAGCCTTAAAGCCCATATGGAACGCCAGCGTGGAAGGTGGGACTTGATCCAGTGTGCCACAGCACTGGTCCCCAAGCCAAGCATTTTTAAAGCAGGGTTTGTCCTCATTAACTTTCCCAGTATTTATTTAGCTGTTTACTTTCCATTCATATTGCTTGCTTTTCCCACCAAGACATGCCTGATTTATCAAATTACAAGCATCAATACTATTCAGAAACAAATTCCCAAGAGAAAATATATGATGGGGCAGGAGTTAAATGCGGATGAGCAAATCTTCCTCAAGCTGAGATACTGTGTTCAGCATCCATCAGGGTGTTCTGTGTGGACACCTTGCCACAGCATTACAATGAACTCTGGAGCCAAAGTATGACTAACAGGGGAGCAATCACCAGGCGTCGGATTGTTAGGAAGAAACATCCCGAAGAGAGGGAGGAGCAACTGTATACATCAGGAAGAGAGTGAAGAGGACAGCAAAATGTGGATAATAACCTGGGACCATGGTAAACAAAAACTCTTGTTGAACACGGGTGATTGTCTTATCAGTGTCTTACCATGCTTTGAGATGATGGAGATGTGCGTAAGACTTAAGGGGATTTCCTTAACACATTGAATTTCTTTCAGATACCGTTCTCTCCCACAAGTAAGTTAAATTATTGACTAAACACACATGCATAAAGAAATTATATAATTAATTTTGATCTCCCAAGACAGTCAAAATCTTTTATTAGTATAAAAACATAGTATTTCAGCTCCTGGCATGTCAGACTATATATCCACTTAATAGGTGAATAACCTTGCTAATGCACCTAAGAAAGCAGCGGAAGATGGTCCAGGTCCTTGGGTCCCTGCACCCATGTGGGAGTCCTTCTAGAAGCTCCTGGCTCCTGGCTACAGCGTGACCCAGCCTGGCTGTTGCAGCCATTTGAGAAGTGAACCAGCATATGGAAGATCTCTCTCTCTCTCTCTCTCTCTCTCTCTCTCTCTCTCTCTCTCTCTCCCTAACTGACTTTCAAATAAATAAATAAAAATCTTTAAAAAATAAGTGATTAACCTTTTTCTTTGGATCTTTAATGTTTTCAAAGCTGCATGTCAGTTTTTATTAAGAAACACGGCTTATCATTCAGTTACTTTGTTCCTATATGTTCATTTAAGGAAATATCATCAAGTAATTTTATATTCTATATCAGAGTATGAAGACAAAACTCTGCACATTATTTTTTTAAAAACATAATTGAAAATCTTTAAGAAGTTTTAAAATAAATAGTAAATGTATTGAATATGTAAGGTATAAAATTCTAATTTATACAATTCTGCTACAGAAATGCCTCCTATGCATGTATTTGTTGCATGAGACTATCTCTAGCATCACACTTCACTGTATTATTCATACATTTGAGAAGCAGTAGCTTGCCTGCTTATGTCCTGGAGGAGATGTGCAATTTAAAAGTCAGAGCTCTAAATTTTGAAGTCAGATCTCTCTTTTCTTTGCTGTAATTATTTCTTTTACCATGAATATCTGATTTCGCATGAACTAAGTATGTGTTTCTATGTGTTACAAAGTACTTTATATTTCATTTCAATGTCAATTTCTTCCTCAGTCTCTGAACATTAAAATAACAAAGAACATCAGTTTCATATACATAATTGTTTACCATATGAAAATTTAAATTTATATATAAATCTATAACTAATAGCTGACCTTAAAAATTGAGGTTTTTGAAAAGATAAAGGTCTGCTTCAACAAAATTGTATGTAATATATTTTTATCTCAAAGAGAAGAATGCATTTATACACATTCAAAGAAAATTGGAAAGCATTACATGTATCTGAGAAATTCACCTCATGCTGTACAGTTAACAAAAATGAGACAGATGAAACCTGAGAAAGCAGTTTGGAGCTCATGGAGATAAATGGGAAGGCCTGAAGTGTAACTTGTGAGTGTTCAGGGAGAGAGCTACAAGCAGAAAAGGGCAAGAGGCAACACGCAGCTGTTGAGTGAAAAATCTCCAGAACAGAACAAATGAATCCTAGCTGGAGCAAGCACCATGCATTTGAGGCAAGATAAAATAATGCGTTAAAATTAATAACTGGTAACTTCATAGTGAAAATACAGATTAAAAACAGAAAAGCATGAAAAAATCAGCAAGGCAATCAATTTGCAGTCATTGATGAATAGAAAGAAGTCTAAAATATTAAAATACCTTCTACATGCTACAAAAACATTTTTAATGATTATGCACATGAGAATAAAATTATCTTTTAAGAGTGAGTAGCAAAAAAGTCATCTTTACTTAAATGAAAGCAATGGAAGTACATTTCTGTGATCAGAAATAATGTCTGGATTGAAGGCATAAGTATGTATGCTAGGCAATCTTATGAGTAGTACCTGATGTGGTTTTACGCCCTCATTTCTAGACATGCTGTGCATGGTGCTTGGTTAATAATCACTTGCTGAGAGGATACATCTGCAATGATCAACATCTTAGTGGAAACTGATAGAACTGGAGCAAAAGAGATGGACCCAATAATCCAAATAAGCAAAATCTGAAAGCCCCCAACCATTTTTGAAATCAAAGTTGAATTAGTTTAAAGAGAATCAAATCCTGGATTTTTGACTAGCAAAAATATTCTTTCCTAAAAGTAGTTGACCTGAGATTATCCTGAAGTTAAAGCAATAGGAATCTTCCACTCTCTCCCTGTGTTTCGAATTGTCCTTGGTCCTTTTCCCACTCTTCTGAAGTCTCCTATGGTGCAAAAAGGGTAGGCAGGGGAGGGCAGGGAAGAGGCCAGCAGTCAGTATTGAGAGAAGTGTATTTTTAAGCAAGAATTGCACATGGTTGATAGGTTTGTGTGTTTTTATACTTTTTACACTTTTTCCAGAGTAGAATGAATTTTAAAGCACTTGAAGCAGAGTATTTTCATCTATGTTGGGTTAGACTAATTTCATATATATGGTAGAAGACTGTATTTTAGTATTTATATTTTTATAAACACCTTACACCAAAAAACACATGTATAGTTAACTTTTGTTAAAAAGAAGGAGATACCTTTCTCTGAAGGGAGGAGAGAACTTCCACTTTGACTATGACCCTGTCGGAATAAGATCGAAGTCGGCGAACACTAAAGGCTTCCATAGCCTTGGCAACTCATGACTAGAGCCTAGGGAGATTACTGACACCATAAACAAGAGTGTCAAATTGTTAAATCAACATCAGGAGTCACTGTGTACTTACGTCTCATGAGGGATCTGTCCTTAATGTGTTATCCAATGTGAAATAATGCTATTACTAGTACTGAAACAGTATTTTAACACTTTGTGTTTCTGTGTGGGTGCAAACTGATGAAATCTTTACATAGTATATACTGAATTGATCTTCTGTATATAAAGATAATTGCAAATGATTAAAAAATCTTGGTGTTAAATTGGAAATTGCATAGATAATTAATCAATTTTTTTAAAAAAATATCATGTAGGATCTCCGTCCTTAATTAGCTGTACATTGTGAATTAATACTATAACTAGTACTCCAACAGTATTTTCACTTTGTGTCTCTATGTGAGGGCAAACTGTTGAAATCTTTACGTAATATGTTCTAAACTGACCTTCTGTGCATAAAGAGAATTGAAAATGAATCTTGATGTGAATGGAAGAGGAGAGGGAGCGGGAAAGGGGAGGGTAGCGGGAGGGAGGGAAGTTGTGTGTGGGGGGGAGCCATTGTAATCCATAAGCTGTACTTTGGAAATTTATATTCTTTAAATAAAAGCTTTATATATATAAAAAAATTACTAATTGATACTAATTTGTAGCTTAATTGCATTTCCCCTCCTTGCCATCACTGGCCAATTACACTTACATGTACATTCTTTTCATATATTTATTGAACTCAGAATAGATTAATTTTGCTGAGGATGTTACCATAAATAATGCAATCAACAAAAATCATTGATGGGATTTTTTTTTTGGTAAGTGCCAGACTTTCTAATGCAATTCTCCTACAAACGACTTTCTGTGTTGTTTGCTATTATTTCCAATGAAAACCATCAGTTGCATACATTTGAAATTTTTTTGAAAATAACCATTCTAGACCGGCGCCGTGGCTCAACAGGCTAATCCTCCACCTTGCGGCGCCGGCACACTGGGTTCTAGTCCTGGTCGGGGCACCGGATTCTGTCCCGGTTGCCCCTCTTCCAGGCCAGCCCTCTGCTGTGGCCCAGGAGTGCAGTGGCGGATGGCCCAGGTGCTTGGGCCTTGCACCCCATGGGAGACCAGGAAAAAGCACCTAGTACCTGGCTCCTGCCATCGGACGAGCGCGGTGCGCCGGCCGCAGCGCGCCGACTGCGGCGGCCATTGGAGGGTGAACCAACGGCAAAGGAAGACCTTTCTCTCTGTCTCTCTCTCTCACTGTCCACTCTGCCTGTAAAAAAAAAAAAATAACCATTCTAGATCCATTACCAATATAATTTTGTTTTCTATTTGTTAATTATTACTGAAACATTTTCTTTCACTGTAAATATTATTTGTGATTATGATTTTAGAGGCTTATGTTAAGGAAGTGTAATACCATTCAAGAAATGGAGTTCTTCCAAGCATCTCTGAAAGTCCGGTTGACAGAAACCCAAGTGCAATCGTCTCACACTGCCCTACAGCTACTCTTCCATTTGCATGGCAGTTTACCAACAGCCTGATTTCCAGTGGTGAAGATGGAAACTTCTGTTAGTCATTTTTTGAACATCCTTCATGATGTAGTATGTACTTTCCTCCATCTGACTTCTCAGATGTAGGCGGGGAAATTGGTCCATGACATAAATGGCTGTTTTATTACTATATTTTACTCCACAGAATAAATTATGCCATAATTTATTGACCAACTTATCTGTTGATGGATACTAGGAGTGAGTGGTTTATTTAGACTTTATGAATTTTGCCCTGATGATTCTTATACACGTTCCTGATACATTTAACCATACATTTCCCTTAGGTGTGTGTTAGTTATCTATGGTAGCATGTCATTGTAATGCCTATCTTCAGTTTTCACAAGTAAGGTGTAGTCAATAATGTTTCTCAAAGTGTTTGTACAAATTTATATTCTCACAGTGTGAGCTTTACTACTTCCTAATTATTGTTGCTTATTATAATCTTTATGTTTTATCTAATACGTTTGGTCAGTGGTAGCAAAATTTCTTTAGTTTCTTTTTTTTTAAACATTTATTTAGTAAATATGATTTCCAAAGTACAGTTTATGGATTGCAATGGCTCTCCCCCCCCATAACTTCCCTCCCACCGGCAACCCTCCCATCTCCCACTTCCTCTCCCATTCCATTCACATCATGATTCATTTTCAATTATCTTTTTATACAGAAGATTGATTTAGTATGTATTAAGTAAAGATTTCATCAGTTTGCACCCACATAGAACATAAAGTGTAAAATACTGTTTGAGTACTAGTTATAGCATTAATTCACATTGGACAACACATTAAGGAAGGGGATCCCACATGAAGAGTAAGCACACAGTGACTCCTGTTGTTGACTTAACAATTTGACACTCTTGTTTGTGGCGTCAGAAATCTCCTAGGCTGGCACCATGGCTGGATAGGCTAATCCTTCACCTTGCAGACTGGCATACTGGGTTCTAGTCCCAGTCGGGGCACCGGATTCTGTCCCGGTTGCCCCTCTTCCAGGCCAGCACCCTGCTGTGGCCAGGGAGTGCAGTGGAGGATGGCCCAAGTGCTTGGGCCCTGCACCCCATGGGAGACCAGGACAAGCACCTGGCTCCTGCCTTCAGATCAGTGTGGTGCGCCGGCCGCAGTGCGCTGTCCACAGCCGCCATTGGAGAGTGAACCAACGGCGAAAGGAAGACCTTTCTCACTCTCTCTCTCTCACTGTCCACTCTGCCTGTCAAAAAAAAAAAAAAAAAAAAAAGAAAGAAAGAAAGAAATCTCCTAGGCTTTAGTCATGAGTTGCCAAGGCTATGGAAGCCTTTTGAGTTGGCTGACTCCGATCTTATTTACACAAGGTCATAGTCAAAGTTGAAGTTCTCTCCTCCCTTCAGAGAAAGGTACCTCCTCCTTTGATGGCCTGTTCTTTCTACTGGGATCTCACTCGTAGAGATCTTTCATTTAGCTTTTTTTTTTTTTTTTTTGGCCAGTGTCTTGGCTTTCCATGCCTAAAATATTCTCATGGGCTCTTGAGCCAGATCCGAATGCCTTAAGGGCTGATTCTGAGGCCAGAGTGCTATTTAGGACATCTGCCATTCTATGAGTCTGCTGTGTATCTCGCTTCCCATGTTGGATCATTCTCTCCCTTTTTGATTCTAACAGTTAGTATTAGCAGACACTAGTCTTGTTTGTGTGATCCCTTTGACTCTTAGACCTATCAGTGTGATCAATTGTGAACTGAAATTGATTGCTTGGACTAGTGAGATGGCATTGGTACATGCAATCTTGATGGGATTGTATTGGAATCCCCTGGCACATTTCTAACTCCACCATTTGGGGCAAGTCAGCTTGAGCATGTCCCAAATTGTACATCTCCTCCCTCTCTTATTCCTACTCTTATATGTAACAGGGATCACTTTTCAGTTAAGAATAATTGTGTGTTAATTACATTTCCTTAGTTTCAATTTTCAATTTTCTAACATCTATTGTGCTGAACTAATTATTGTTCAATATGTTTAGTAGTCCTTTGAAATTATTGTACTGTGGAATGCTTCTTCCCAATTTTTCTGTGGGTTACTAAAATTTTAATTATTCTTTTGTACACATTTTTGTGACTTTTTGTTTTTGTTTGCAAATAATGTAGTGGTTACACATGTCACCAAAACTTACTGTACATACACTTTTAGGAATAGTTTGTCTTCAGAAGAACAAGTGTTCTTAATTATATGTATTAGACCTTCCTGAACCCCAATATAGGGAACTTTCCATGACTTGATATACTGATTATTTTCTAAATGAGTTTGTAAAAGTTTACTGTTTGCCATTCAGATTTATGTCTCCATGATTTGGTTTTGTATATGATGAACTTTTTTTTAAATATGCATACCAATCTTTACCAGGCTCATTTATTGAAAAAACCATGCTTTCTACATTTATCATCAATGTTAACCTTATCACATATAGAGTTTCTATATACTATGTCTGATTTGGAGCTCTCTATATTATATCAATTAGTTATTATATATTGCATTTCTATACTACTCTTATTCACAATAGCTTTACTGTAAGTCATTTAAGCTGGTAGAGAAAATAATTTAATTTTGTTCCTTTATCACATTGTCCTGGAATCTCTATTTATGTTTCATTCAATTGTTGACTATTGCTTTTTTATTTGCAAGGCAGAGTGATGAAATGAGATGGAGAAAGAGAGAGAGAGAAAGAGAGACAGTTTTCATGTCCAAATGCTTGGAACAGCTAGGACTAGCCAAGGCTGAAGCTAGGAGACAGAAACTCCCATCTGGATCTCCTATGTGGATGGCTGCATCCCAAGTGTTTGAACCATTATCTGCTGCCTCTACGTTGCTTTAGTAGGAAGCTGAATTAGAAGCATGGGCTAGCTGGTACTAGAATCAGGCATTCATGTATGGGCATCCTTAACACACTGCACCACAATATCTGCCCAGATATATATTTCAGAGATAATTGATTGATTCCACCCAAAGCAAATATTTTATTGGCATTTTCATTATGATAACATAAAATCTAGTGACATATTTGGTGTAATTGACATCTTTATAAAATTGCTTTTATTCTAAGAATTTTTGTACATAAATTGTGTAGAAATCTCATTTCATAAATATAAATATTCAGATAAGTTTGAAACTATATTGAGGACTTTATCTTTGACTATAATCATGATGCAAACACCTAAGAAGAACCTAGTATATCCTAGAACTAAGGGTATCAAATGCACATTTTCATTATGATAGAGTGAGAATGAATCCTAATAGATTATGTTTCTGGGGAAAATTGGAAATGGGCCATAATTTTACAGAATTCTCAAGATTGAGAAAAAGTCATCTTCAGCTGCATAAGACATCAATGTGACATTCATTACACCGTTGCTTAATCACTGTTGAAAGGGATAAAATTACCAAGAATGAGGTGTCCATTCTACAGCAATAGGAACCATGAGGACCCAAGAATTCATTGAGACAATTGTATCACTGTTCTCCAGACATCCATGCTGGTCACAGAGGGAGTTAGGAGACATAAGAGTAAATAAAAGGAAGAGAAAGTATTCACATTTCTGCACCGTGCATTCTGGTTCTCCCAATAAGTCATCAAGTTGTTTATTTCCTATCTCTTAATCTGTGTTCCACATTATTTGTTGTCCCCTTCCATTACCCTGTTTTATTGTATGATTTGACAAATAATAAAAGGTAAGCTGTCTTAGAAACAGATCTATTATATGGGGTACAACCAGGAATTCTTATACCATCAAATCAACACAAAAATAGGCTTACTTGAGTTTTGTTGTTTCCTAAAGTCTGTTTTCCCTTCCTGTTTAAGCTGAAAGTGATATCTATAACCAGCATATGTTGCTGATTCTTTCAAGATGGATGAATGTTTAATGATCATGAATACTTAGGATTAAAATTCTATCAAAGTACAAAAGTATTATTATTAAAGTACATGCTTTGTGGATGATAACACAGTTCAAGCATTATTATTTTGATTATCCCTACTGAGTATAAAAAGCAGTTCAAAGCAATTTGCAATTTTATAGCCTGAGGAAATTATTTCCATGGGAGGAAAAAACTACTTCTGTTCATGTTATTGCCCAAGTGCTTTGTCGCTTGAAAATCTAGCTGAATGGCAGGTCCTTCTCACAGTTGTACATCTTTTGGGTAGATCTCATGCACTTCTTTATAAGTAATTAGTATGTTGAGAAAAGAGTACAATTTTGATTCCATTTGTTTGACTTAACAATGAGTTGTTAAAGGATGCTTGAAATTAAGTTGAATTTTCAGAGCTACTTACAGTCCAGTCATGTTAATGTTAGGATGGGGATTATTTTGTAATTATATACATTATAAAATGACAGTCAAAATAATTTTTTAAAGCATTTGTTTTCTAATTTTTCTCTCTTGGGTGTTCACAAACAAGGTGTAAATTTATTCCAACTCTAATCCTGTTTTGTTGTTGTTGTTCCACTTAGCTGTACCCATAGCATTTCTACATTTGTCATAGGGTATTCAATACCACTGTGGAAGTCTAACTTTACATGATATTACTTGACTTTTCTCTCCATCACAGATGTCTAAAAGCTGATGTCTAAAAGTACAATTAAAACATTATAGGACAGGAATTTGGCCCAACCGTTCAACTGCTAGTTGAGACACCTGCATGTCATATTGGAGTATCTGAGTTTGAGTATCGGTTCAGCTCCGGACTTCAGCTTACAACTAATGTGCACACCGGAAGGCAACAGGTAGTGGTGGTTCAAGTAGTTGGGTTCCAGTCACTCAGTTGAGAGATGTAGATTTAAGTTCCCAAATCCTGGCTTCAGGCCCTGTCCAGTCCCAACTGCTGGGAAATTTTGGAATGAGAACCAAGAAATGGAACCGCATACACTCTCTCTATCCCTTTCAAATAACTAAAATAAATGAATAAATATAAATTGTTTACAAAGTGATAATTCTTTGGCTATAACACCTTAGTAATATATATATATGGTTATGAATTTCAGAGGCCGGCATGCAGTTCCATTAAATTTTGCTTCTAGCATCAGTTAGTTGTTTCAAGGATAATGAAACAAAATGTTGTGAGCCTTATGAATGCAGTCAGCTGTTTGTACAGTTTGAAGGATTTAGTTTTCCTGATATATCTGAACTCCTCATTTCATTGAGTTTTTTACAGCACTTCCATCATGCTCCTTCATTAGCTTTGGAATAACAGATCTAGATGCATTAAAACATAACATAATTTAATTAACTTTTAATGAAATAGTAGAAAAAATAAAATGAGTCTTTTTTTAAGATTTATTTATTTATTTGAAAGTCAGAGTTAGACAGAGAGAGAGGAGAGGCAGAGAGAGAGACAGAGGTCTTCCATCTGATGGCTCACTCAAATTGGCTGCAACGGCCGGAGCTGCGCCAATCTGAAGCCAGGAGCCCGGAGCCTGGAGCCCAGAGCCAGGAGCCAGGTGCCAGGAGCCAGGTCCCATGAGCCAGGAGCTTCTTCTGGGTCTCCCATGTGGCTACAGGAACCCGAGGACTTGGGTCATCTTCTATTGCTTTCCCAGGGCATAGCAGAGAGCTGGATTGCAAGTGGAGCAGCGAGGTCTTAGACTGGCTCCCATATGGGATGCCTACACTTCAGTCCAGGGTGTTAACCGACTGGGCCACAGTGCCAGCTCCAATAAAATGAGTCTTATTCCACAAATTGAAAATATTGAAATCATAGAATTATAGCTGTTCAAACCAATCTATCATTTTTCCAGAATATTTCCTTTTTGAGAAAAATAACTTTTATCATAATAAAATATGTAATAACAATGATAATTAACATTATAAATAATGTACTGATAATTAAAATTAAAACCATCTAGATATATCACTATATAACGACATCTACATTGATATGTATAAACAATGTTAATAAGTATGTAATCATTTCTCCTTAAATTTGGATCTTGGTTTTCAACTCACTATAGTAATATTAAAGTTGGGTGTGTTGGGCTTTCATTTGAACTCTATTCTTTTACACACATATACACACATGTAAAGCATATACTGTAGATTTCACTTTTCTACTAAAAAAAGAATATATTGCAAAATTTAGTTTGCAAGCTTCTCTTCAGTCTTAACAATACATATGGGGGCTGGTGCTGTGGTGTAGTGGGTAAAGCCGCCACCTGCAGTTCCAGCATCCCATATGGGCACCGGTTCAAGTACCAGCTGCTCCATTTCTGATCCATCTCTCTGCTGTGGGCTGGGAAAGTAGTAGAAGATGGCCCAAATCCTTGGGCCCCTGCACCCATGTGGAAGTCCTGGAGGAAGCTCTTGGCTACTGACTTCAGAGTGGCACAGCTCCACTTGTTGCAGACAATTGGAGAGTGAACCAGCAGATGGAAGACCTCTCATTCTCTCTGCCTCTCCTTCTCTCTCTATGTAACTGACTTTCAAATATATAAATAAATCTATTTTTGGAAAAAGCAATACATTATGAAAAGTAGAGCTACTTTTCATTTCTGTAGGCCCAGTTTATAAAATTGAAATTACCTGGCCAAGAGTACAAATTTGTTTAAATATTTCATTAGCCTTTATATATACACCATTATTATCAGTTATGAACAGCCACAACTTTTCAAAAAAGGATTTATTTATTTATTTATTGTGAAAGTCAGAGTTACAGAGACAGTGGGGAAACAGAGAAAGAGAGATCTTAGCTCTGTTGCTTCACTCGCCATATGAGTGCAATGGCCACGACTGGGCCAGGCCAAACCTTCTTCTGGCTCAGCTATGAGGATGGCAGGGGCCCAAGCACTTGAGCCATCTTCCGTTATTTTCTCAGGCACATTAGCAGGGAATTGGATCATAAGTAGAGCAACTCAGGCATGAAATGATGCTCATATTTGATGCTTGTGTCATAGGTGGCAGCTTAACCCATTGTGCATTGTTGCTGGCCCCTAAATTAACATGATTTTCTTTTTTTAAAAAAAGATTTTATTTGTTTACTTGAAAATCAGAGTTACAGATAGGCAGAGGTAGAGAGAGAGGTCTTCCATCCGCTGTTTCACTCCCTAGTAGTCCACAATAGCCAGAGCTGCACTGCTCTGAAGCCAGGTGCCAGGAGCCAGGAGCCAAGAGCCAGGAGCTTCCTCTGGATCTCCCATATCGGTGCAGAAGCCCAAGGACTTGGGCCATCTTCCATTTTTTTCCAGGCCATAGCAGAGAGCTGAATCAGAAGTGGAGCAGTAGAGACTCAAACTATTGCCCATATGGGATGCCGGCACTGCAGGCGGCAGCCCTACCCGCTATGCCACAGCACTGGCCCCCACATGATTTTCTTTGTACTTCCTTTATTATATTTTGTTTGAATAATACAACTTCATGCATTTAATATATACATATTTGGGAACATGATGATTCTTTACCCTACCTCCTTCCCACCCATACTCCTGCCTCTTGACCTCTTCCCTTTTCCTTTCCTATTCTTATTTTTTACAGAGATCAATTTTCAGTTAATTTTTATATTCATAAGATTAACCCTACACGAAGTTGAGTATTCATCAATTAGCATAAACAAGAAAAGAGCAAAACGAAAACAACAACAACAAAAAAACTAGAAAAACATTGTTCCTTGGCAGTCAAGGCAAGGGCCGCTCAAAACTATTGCATCTCAAAGTGTTAACTACACTCCTATAGAATACATTTTAACTATTCTATTAGTTACCACAGATCAGAGAGATGATATGGTGTTTGTCTTTTTTAACTGGCTTAATTCACTAAGAATACTGGTTTCAAGATGTATCCATTTTGTATTTTTTATTGCTGTGTAGCATTCCATAGTTTATATATACAGTAATTTCATTATCAAGTGTTCAGATGATGGACATTTGGGTTGATTCCATATCAAAGCTATTGGAAATTGAGCTGAGATAAACATGGGTGTACAAGTATGTCTTTCATATGCTAATTTCATTTCCTTTGGGTAATTCCAAGGAAAGGATCATATGATAGGTCTATATTCAGTTTTTGGGGGTAACTCCATACTTCCTTCTATATCAGCTGTACTAGTTTTCATTCTCACCAACAGTGTATTAGGGTAAACTTCTCTCCACATCCTTGCCAGCACTTATTGTTTTATCATTTCTATATGAGAGCCATTTTAATGAGGGTGAGGTGAAACCTCATTGTGGTCATGATTTGCGTTTCCTTGGTGGCTAGCAATCCTGAGCATTTTTACATGTGTCTACTGGCCATTTGAATTTCCTCCCTTAAAACAATGTCTGTTTAGGTCCTTTTCCCATTTCTTGACTAGATTGGTTGTTTGGTAGTTGGTGAGTTTCTTGAGCTCTTTATAGATTCTGGAAGTTAATCCTTTGTCAGCTTCATTGTTTGCAAATATTTTCTCCAATTCTGTCAGTTGCCTCTTCACTTTATTGAGTGTTTCTTTTGCAGTGCAGGAGCTTCCCAGTTTGATGTAATTCCACTTGTCAATTTTGGCTTTGATTGCCTGTGCTTCTGGAGTCATTTCCACAAAGTCTTTATACTTGCCAATATCTGGTAGGGTTTCCCCAATGTTTCATAGTAATGTACTGGTATCACATAATAAATTTATGTCTCTGATCCATTTTCAGTGGATTTCTGTGCAAGATTTGGGGTAAGGGTCATGCTTCATACTTTTGCATGTGGATATCCAGTTTTCCCAGCACCATTTGTTGAAGAGACTATCTTGGATCCAGGGGTTAATTTCTGATCCTTTGTCAAATATGAGTTAGTTGTAGATGTGTGGATTAATTTCTGGATTTCCTATTCTAGGACCAGGTCTGATCCATTGTGCCTGTACCAGGTTCTTTTGATTATAACTGCTCTGTAGTATTTTTTGAGATCTGGTATTGTGATTCCTACAGCTTTGTTTTTGTTGTTTAATATTGCTTTAGCTATTCAGGATCTCCTGTGTTTTTGTATAAATTTTTAAAATATTGATTTATTTATTCAAAAGTCAGAGTTACACAGAGAAAAGGAGAGATATCTTCCATCCAATGGCTCACTCCCCAGCTGGTCAGAACAGCCAGAAATGCACTGATCTGAAGCCAGGAGCAAGGAGCTTCTTCTGGGTCTCCCACACAGGTGCAGGGGCCAAAGGACTTGGGCCATCTTCTACTGCTTTCCCAGGCCATATCAGAGAGCTGGATTGTAATTAGAGGAGCCATGACTTGAACAGGTGCCCATGTGGGATACCGGCTCTTCAGGCCAGGGTGTTAACCCACTGTGTCCCTGTGCTGGCCCCTGTATGAATTTTAGCATCATTTTTTGTAAATCTGAGAAAAACGTTGGTATTTTGATTGAAATTGCATTAAATTGCTTTTGGAAGTATGGATATTATGAAGATGTTGATTCTTCCAATCAATGAACATGAAACCCTTTTCTACTTTTTATGTGCTCTCTTTATTTAATGATTCATAATTTATACAGATCTTTAATGACCTTGGTTGATTTATTCCAAGATATTTAATTTTTTTGTAGCTATTGTGAATTGGATTGTTCCTAGAAGTTCTATCTCAGCTATGACATCGTCTGTGTATACAAAGGCTATTGATATTTGTATGTTGACTTTATATCCTGCTACTTTACAGAACTCTTTTTATGAGTTCCAGTAGTCTCTTCATGGAGTCTTTTGTGCTCCCTATACATAGAAAGTTGTCTTACACAAAAGGGATAGTTTGACTACTTCTTTTCCTATTTGTATCCTTTTGATTTCTATTTATTGCCTGATGGCTTTGGCTAAAGTTCCAGGACTATATTAAATAGCAACAGTGATAGTGGGCATCCTTGTCTGGTTCCAGATCTTATTGGGAATGCTTCAATTTTTCCCCATAAAGTAGGATGATGGTTGTGGGTTTTATTACAAATTGTTTTATGGTCAGGAATGTTCTTTATATAGCCAATTTGTTTAAGCTTTTTATCATAAAATGGTGTTGAATTTTTTCAAACACTTTCTTTGTATCTTTTGACATAATCATAAGATTTTGGTTCTTTAGCTTGTTAATATGGTTTATCATGCTTATTGATTTTCAGATGTTGAGCCATCTTTGCATGCCAGGGATAAATCCCACTTGGTCCAGGTGAATGATCTTTCTCATATGTTGTTGGATTCAATTGGCCAATATTTTGTTTGGATTTTTGTATCCATGTTCATCAGGGATATTCGTCTATAATTCACTTTCTATGTTGTATCTTTTTCTCACTTAAAATTAAGGTGATGCAGGCTTCATAGAAGGAGTTTGGGAAGATTCCCTCCCTTTCAACATCTATGAATAGCTTCAGAAGAATTGGAATTACTTCTTTTTTAAATGTTTTGTAGAATTCAGTAGGGAAGCTGTCAAGACCTGGGCTTTCTTTTCTGGAAGTGTCTTTATTTCTGATTCAATCTCCTTTGTTATTGGTCTGTTTAGCTATATTACGTCTTCATGACTCAAACTCAATTTAGGTAGGTTATATGAGTCCAGGAATCTATCCATTTCTTCTAGGCTTGCCAATTTGATTGCATACATTTCTTTGTAGTAATTCCTGATTATTCTTTTTATTTATGTGTTTTCTGTTGTTACACTTCCTTTTTCATCTCTGATTTTGTTGATTTGTATTTTCTCCCTCTTTTTTTCTTGGTTAGTTGGGCCAATGGTGTGTCAATTTTGTTTATTTTTTTCAAAAAACTAGCTCTTCATCTCACTGATGTTTTGTTTGGTTGGTTGGTTGGTTGGTTTCAATTTTATTTATTTCTTCCTTAATTTTAATTATTTCTTTCCTCTTACTAATTTGTGGTTTTGTTTGTTGTTTTTGTTTTTTCCTAGGTTCTTGAGATGCATGGTCTGCTCATTTATTCGATGACTTTCCAGTTTCTTGATGAAGGCAGTAATTGCTATAACCTTCCCTCTTAACACTGCTCTTGCTGTATCCCATCAGTTTTGATGCTAGCTATTGTCATCTTCATTCATTTCCAGAAATATTTTTTGTTTTCTCTTTTGATTTCCTTTATGACCCACTGTTCATTTAGGAGCATGTTTTTTTTCAGTCTCCATGTATTTGTATATGTTCTTGGGATTCTTGAGTTGTTGTTTTTGAGTTTCAATCCATTGTGATCAGAGAAGGAGCATGGTATAATTTGATTTTTTTGAATTGCTGAGACTTGCTTTATGGACTAGTATATGGTCTATCCTAGAGAAAGTTCCATGTATTGTTAAGAATAATGTGTATCCTGCAACTGTGAGAGAGAAAAGTTCTGTAGATATGTTAGATCCATCTGGTCTGTGGTGCCAATTAGCTTTGCTGCTTGTTAATTTTCTCTCTGGTTGATCTGTCCATTGTTGAAAGCGAGGTGTTGAAATCTCCCATTACTACTGTATTGGAGTCCATGTCTCCCTTTAAATCCATCAACAGTTCTTTTAATTAGTCAGGTGCTCTGTAAATGGGTGCATATACATTTATTTTACTTATGTCCTACTATTGCATTAATCCCTCAATCATTACATAGTATCCCTCTTTGTCTCTTTTAACAGTTTTTGTGTTAAAGTCTATTTTATCTGATATTAGGATGACTACACCTGCTCCCCACTTTTTGCATTTGCATGGAATAACATTTTCCATTCTTTCAATTTCAGTCTACAGCTACATTTGTTGGAGAGGTGCATTTTTTACATTCAGCAAATAGATGGGTTTTGGTTTTTTAATACATTTAGCCCATCTGTATCTTCTAACTGGAGAGTTGAGTATTTACATTCAAGGTAGCTATTGATAAACTACTACTTGGGCCTGCCATTTTTTTCCATGAGTATTCGTATCATTGATGTTTATTTTTCTGGACTTATTTTGTAATTTACCTCAGCTATACCTTCTGATATGTTAAATGGTAGACACGACAGTGAAGACTCCTGGCTTTTTCTTGGTTTGAACGAATTTTTTTTAATTTTTAATTTTTAAGTTTTAAAGATTAAACTGTGTTTATATTATGTTTAAGTAGTTTTCATCTATTTATCTTTTATATAAGTTTTCTTAAGACTTATCTGTGAATTTGAATAATTTAGCAATCATTTTGTAACCAAATGTTGTTTTTAAATTTCACAGTATGAGTTCCATGTTAAGATTACTAAATCCATTTTCAGTGCAACAACTTGGATCCCTTCTTCACATTTACTTATTTTGTCTAAGATTTCTTATAATAGAATTTAATCAGCATGCTTTTATTTTAAGGAATTTGATCAATCCCATTTTAACAAACACTTTGAATTCCACACACAATGGTCTTTCTCTTTCCTCCATCTTTTCAAATTTATAATCTTCCTCTTCAAAGATTTGCATAGATAGAGTCATCCACCCAGTTTCTTATTCCTTCTTCCTTGTTGTTTTCCTAGAAGTTGCCTTTCCAGCTGAGGTAATGTCATCAGGGTCCACACAATCTATGCAACATTCACATAGCACCCTAGGCAAGATTTTCTGTTCCCCTTTTACTTCAGGAAGTCACAATACTTCTGTAATATTTGGAAATGCATGGGAAGATTAAGAAAAGAACCTCAGTATATCACAACATAGGTCTATTTTAACCATAGTTGAAGAGTGTAAAACACATGGGAACTCTGGCTACCTATATTTTAATTCAATATTTTTCTTCTTTGGTGGTGAAATTGTAAAGTATAATTAAAATTTCATAGACAAAATTTTCCTTAAAACTTAATCTAAATTACCCTGACCTATAGTAATCTAATGCTTCAATCATATATCTTGGAAAATAGTGGATATTGGGAGTAGACAGAAAATAAGAATTGAGCAAAGAAAGAAATAGCTTTGATTCTAAATATCAGATATGTAAAATGTCTTTGTCTTGTGTATTATAATGAACATATTTGTTCCTAGGATTATCTTTCTTTGTTGGAATGTATTGGCAATCTTGTTCATGTATATGAGCCTTTATCCTTTGCTTGTTCCTAAAGCTAATTATGTCATTCACAATTCTAATATTAGAAGGAATATGATTAACTTCAAGTATAAGGATATTTGGGAATACCAAGCTATCTCTGATGCATAGGTGCCACCTATTCTTGGTCATGTCTGCCACATATCTCACAAGAGTTATAAAAATTCTTATTTTTAAAAATAGGTAACATAAAAATACAAGTAAATGGTATTTATATCCATAAAATAAATCTTTGGAAGGAAAGTTGGTTTCTAAAGTCTGTGTTTATCAGTTTTAGGATGCAAGGTAGGTTGCAACTCTGGAAGTGTGTACTGAGATATCTTCAAGCTCAGAGACTCTTCGGTGTGTCCACTCTACGAAGTTCATCAGAGGCATTCTTCATGTCTGTTACCATGTTTTTATCTCTAGCACTTCTCATTAGTTTTTCCATATAATTTCTTTCTTGGGTTACATCACACGGTGTCCACATAATTTATTACGTGCCTTCACATATTAATGACAATTGTTTTAAGTTCCCAGTGTAATCATGCCAACATCCCTGTCACATCTGATTCGTGTTCTGATGCTTATTTTGTCTTTATAAACTGTGGCCGTTTCTTCTGGTTTCTTTTTTGGTATGCCTTGCAATTTTGTTTTTGATACATATTTATTTGAGTCACAGAGACGGAGATAGAGAACCTTATATAAAAAGATATTTTATCCATTGTTTCACTCCAAATATTCCCAACCACTGGGGATGAGCTAAGATGAAGCCAGGAGCCTGGAGCTCCATCAGGATCTCTCATACGGGTGTCAACGGTCCAAGTACTTGGACCATCTTCTACTAATTTCTCAGCTGCATTAGCAGGGAACTGACTGTAAGCAGAGATGCAAGGACTAGAACCAACCATCTGATATGGGGTGCTGGTGGCTTAATTCACTGCTCCACAGTACTAACCACTGCATTTTGACATGATTTGTTGATTGATTGATTTGAAAGCAGAAACACAGAGAGACAGAGATAGAAAAAAATCTTCCATCTGATGGTTAACTCTCCAAATGGCTGCAATGTCCAGAGCTACAGCCAGAAACCTGGAACTCCATTAGGGTTCCTACATGGGTGTGTACAGGTGTGTGTATGTGTGTGTGTGGAAGGGGAGGGGGTAATTACTAGGGTGAACATCAACTGGTTTCCCAATTGCATTATCAGGGAGCTAGATAAGGAGAGGACCAGCCAGGACTTGAACCAGTGCTCTGACACAGAATGCTGCAATTACAGATTAGCTCATTGTGCCAACACACTGGCTCCTGTAAGTTTTTTTCTGATAGCTGGGAATGATATATGGGGTAAAAAGACAAAAAATCTTTATAAGCTTTTAGTAAAATGGTAAGATGTTTGTGTAGGGGAGAGAGATCTATAGTCCTTTGAGACTGTATCTTAGCCTTTTGGTGAGCCTTAGCTTGTGGATTATAAACTTCATAGCATTTCTCAGGATGCTTCCCCCTCAACATGGGATAGGATGGCTATAGGGGCTGCATAGGGTATTGATTTTCCTTCTTTAAAATGGAAGTCTACAGCCAGCTGAGGTTAGTTATTTCCCTTCTCCCAGGTCACTTGTACTCAGATGAAACTACATCAGGTTTTGCTTTAGCTAAGTAGTTTCTCTCCGGGGAAGACCTTGTTAGGGAGAACAAATGTTTTGATGTATTTTAAATGGTTCCTTTCTCCCACCCACTGCCAGAAGCATAAGGTGATTTTTCTCTGATCCTTACTGTGAGCTGCTGGTAGAACTCCAGGAGATGTAGCCAACAAAGAGGACATCTCCTTCATGACTAGGTCCCCCTGGAGTTTTCAACTCTCACACTGGTCCACACAGAGCCTCTAGGAATGCATCAATTACAAGTCCAGCTTCTGTTTTATCACTGGTTCCTGGGGAAATTTCAGCCCAGGGCCAACCTCTCTGGTAAGCTGTGATTCTCACCAGCTGAAGTTCACCCTGTGACTTAATTTATTTTAGGAGTCTAAGAAAGAAATATATTTTTTTCTCAGCTTTTCACTTTGTTACTTTTTGTTAGGATGGATTGGCAACTTCCAAGCTTCTTACATGAGGCTGGGAATGGGAGGTCATGTTTTGTTTTGTTTGGTTTGGTTTTGGGAGGGGATTTCTCTCTTACTTACCATGGATTGTTTGAGGCAGCAGGACTATGTATTATAAATAAATACATACATAAACAAACAAAGAGGGCAGTATTTCAGGGCAGCAAGTTAAGTCATATAACCTATTAGATATCAATTCAATTCCATGCTATTTATGCTTCTAATTCAGTTTCCTGCTAACTCCTACAAAGATGGCTCGACTGGGTGGACCCCTGCCTCCTATATGGTAGACCAAAATTTACTTCCTGGCTCATGGCTTCAACCTGACCAAGACCTGGCTGCTCAACTAGGAGTGAACCAGCAGATGGAAGTTCTGGCTCTTTCCAAATCTCCCAAATCTCCCTTCTTCCTCTTCTTCTCCGTCCCCCTCTCCTTTTCCCTATTCCTATCCCTTTGTCATCTGGCTTCTAAATAAATATGATTTATTTTTTATTTATTTGAAAGACAGAGTTATAGAGAGAGGGAGAGCCAGAGAGAGAGAGAGAAAGAGTCTTCCATCCATTGGTTCACTCCCCAAATGAATGCAATAGCCAAAGCTGAGCTGATCTGAAGCCAGGAGCCAGGAGCTTCTAGGTCTCCCACATGGATGCAGGGGCCCAAGGACTTGGGAAATTTTCTACTGTTTTCCCAGGCCATAGCAGAGAGCTGGATTGGAAGTGGAGCACCCAGGACTTGAACTGGCTCCCATATGGGATGCCAGCGCCACAGGCCGGGCTTTAACCCACTGAGCCACAGCTCCAGCCAAATACAACTCTTTTAAAAAATACAAATCTTTGGGTTAGCCTTATGGTACAATGGGTTAAGATACTGCCTACAACAGTGGCTTCTGATTCTAGTCCTGGCTGCTTCACTTCTGATCCAGCTCCCTGCTAATGTTCCTGGGAAAGCAGCAAAGGACAGCCGAAGTCCTTAAGCCTGTGTTACCATTAGGAGTCTAAGAAGAAGCTCCTGGCTCCTTGTTTCATCCTTGCTCAGAACTGGCTGTGTGACCATTTGGAGAGTGAAACTGTGGATGAATGATTCCCTCTCCCTCTTCCTCTCCCTCTCCCTCTCCCTCTCCCTCTCCCTCTCCCTCTCCCTCTCCATCTCTGCCTTTCAAATAAAAAAATCTTAAAAACAAAAGCACAAATCTCTTCAGGTACAAGAATAGTAAAGTCAATCTACAAAGAAAATCGAAGAGACATGCAGGGCATTTGAAGGTATGGTATAAATGGGAACTGAATGTGTTTAGTATTTCTATATTCATTAAGAAAAAGAAAATCAAAACAAAGGTGCATGCTGGAAGTGCTCCACTTCCTTGACCTAGAAATTTGATGTAAGGACCAACAGCATTAGAAACACTTAAAAACTCATGGGGACTATGGATATCAGGTTCTATTCCAGACCTACTGAAGCCAAATCTCCAGTTTAATAAGATACCCAGGTAATTAACATATAAGAAGATTTGAGAAACACTGCAAATATACAAAACTCATCTTTCCCATGTGTATGCATTTATTTCTGTGACCTACATCTATTAAAACTCATGTTAGTTACCATAGAGCATATACAACATTTTCATAAGCTTCTTTATGTATAGTAAGACTAAAGCGTTTTATGAAGGTGAAACATTTCTTTGTAAAACAACAGATGTTGAAAAAAGAAATGGTTTCTTCCTTTTTGCTTTGCACTCAGGGAAAAGTCACATAAAGGTCTGAGTAGAATATATAAAAAGTAGCCCAGCACCCAGAGTTGTAGTACCTCTTAGACTGCACCTAAGTACAGCCTATGCAAATGTCAACTTTTCCATTAAATGTTCAGCTCTAATGAGTTAGAGACAATGTTAGAAATTCATTCTTTGGGAGCAATTTAACTTTCTCCTATTACTGTGCACCATGCACCATAGTATTTGAAGCGACCCATCTTTATGTAAAAGTATTCTACAAACATAGCCAGTAGTGGCTTCAGCAGTACATTTCACAAAACTGAGACAATGCAAGAAAGGATCATGCATCTTGCACATCACAATATTGTAAATGAGAATTTCAGATGAGTTTGTATTACATTCAGGCTTACCTTATTTTCTGCTCTTTAAAAAATAGTGGTTTTGGGGTATACCTTTTCAAAAGAAAGAAATAGCTAGGATATAGAATTCTGAACTGGGTCTTTTGTGGTTAAAGTATAAGTTCTAAATAAAAAAATAACATATATTCATATTTAACTATCTGTAATTGTTTTATGGCTGTCAGCATTTGCCTAGCATGTACATCATATGAACAACTTGTGTATGTTCATGTATAGATTGATAAAAGTTCATTGTATATATACTGTACGTTTCTGTATAATTTATGTGTGTGCATGGATTGATAACACTCAAAAAGGTGTAAGCAGTAAATTGAATTATATTTTGACAGTGACTTTTCTCTAGAAGTTTTACTTGCTTTTATCTTTGTAAAATGTATTTATTTTCTTTTTATTTGTTTGAAAGGCAGTGAGATAGAGAGAGAGAAATGCAGACAGAGACATTGACAGAGATATTCCACTTACTGGTCCACTCTCCAAATGGCTGCAATAGCCCATGCTGGACCTGGCAAATCCCAGGGGTTAGGAAACAAATCTGGGTCTCCCACTTGTGTGGCAGGGACCCAGGGACCTGCTGCTTCCTGGGATGTGCATTAATGGGAACCTGGAATCAGTAATGCTGCAAGGCTTATATCCTAGACAATCTGGTATGGATGCACACATCTCAAGCAGTGTCTTAAACAGTCAGCCAAACACTTGCCTCTACTTTCATACTTTTCACTTGTATTTTCACTTTCCCAGATACATTTTAAAAGAACTTAGCTTTTCTTTTTCATCAAAAACTCCCTTGTTATACAGTAAAGATTAATTTTAAAACCTGCTATTTGACTTCAGCTTTCAGTTAATCTTTCCGAGCCTTGAATGTTTATCTTCAAAGTGGAAAGAGAATATACTCTTCGCTGCCTGTGGGAGCAACTTGAAGACATGAGACACAGAAAAATAATTTTTACAGTTAAGATTTGCTTGCCCTTTTACTCTTCTCTCTTTTGTCTTCCTTCTTCTACTTCCATTTGGGTGGATCCAGCCATGACTGGGAGGTTTGGAGGACGCAACCTGAAGAGCTCACAATTAATTCAGTTCATGTAAGATCTGAGAAGACCTCTTACCAATGAATGAAAGTAGAGATTAATGACACATGCCCTAAAAGGCAACACGTGATTCCAGCTCAAACCCTGCAAGAGTGTGATTTGGACAACATCAAAACGTGAATGGAATATTTAGACTAGATGACGATCGGCATTAGAAATCAATGTTAACTTCCTAGTTTTTTTTTTTTAAGATTTATTTACTTGAAAGGCAGAGTTACAGAGAAGCAAAGGCAGAGAGAGAAAGAGAGAGAGAGAGAGAGAGAGAGAGAGAGGAGATTTTCCATCCACTGATTAACTCCCCAGATGGCCACAATGGCTGGAAGTGAGCCAATCAAAAGCCAGGAGCCAGAGCTTCTTCCAGGTCTCCCATGTGGGCACAGGAGCCCAAGCACTTGGACCATTTTCTACTGCTTTCCCAGGCCACAGCAGAGAGCTGGATCAGACGTGGAGCAGCCATGACTGCAGCCTGCTCCTACATGGGATGCCAGGATTGCATGCGGTGGCCCCACCCGCCACACCACAGGGCTGGCCCAGCTTCCTGGCTTTACTGATTGTAACTTGATTATGTTTGACATTCACATTTTTCAATGTTCTTTATTCTTTAGAGCATCTCAGACTCACAGAAAAAGAAAACTCTTGCCCCTACATATGCAATTTTCCTTACTGTCAACACCCCCCACTAAAATGGTACATTTCTTATAATCATTGAACTAACATGGGTACAACTCTATCACCCAATTCCAATAGCCGATATTGGGATTCACCGTTGGTGTTGTACATTGTATGGTTTGGAGAAATGTTCAGGGGTCTCTAAAAAGCTTATGGAAAATGAATACTATGAAAAACTGTGCACGGACAAGTATTTTTGCACTAAAAGTTCTCTCAATATTATTTTCATTAATTTTAGATCTTTGTTTATCTAACAGAGAGGGGAGAGATGAGCACTCCCATCTGCTAACTCATTCACCAGGGCCAACAGAGGTTGGATCAGGCTGAAGCAGGAGCCAGGAGCCAGGAAAACAATTCAGTTCCCCATTGTATGGCAGGAGCTGAATTACTTGAGTTATCACTTGCTACCGCCTAGAGTCTGCATTAATGGGAGCTGGCATCAGCAGCTAGAGCTGGGGCTCAAAACCATGTGCTCTATTAGGAGACACTTTGTGTCTTAACCACCAGACCAAATGCAGGCCACTCCATAATCTTTTGAAAAACTCCCGTACGATAACCTTCATCTCCAGGTGTAAATCCTCCATGGACCACCTATTAATTCTTCTGGCACTCTCCAGTTCCTAGCAACTACTTTTCTTTTTACAGTTTCCACAGTTTTGCTTTTTCAGAAATGCTATGTCATTGGAACCATACAATATGAAGCCTTTTCTGGTTGCTATATTTTATTTATACATTTAGGACTTCTCTGTATCTTTTCATGACTTGATAATTCATTTCTTGTAGTGCAAATATAACATTCCATTGTCTGGATATTCCAGAGTTTATTTTTTATATAAACCACTATATCTACCTACTGAAGGGCGACTTGGTTGCTTCTAAGTTTTAGGAATTATGAATATAGATATCATCAACATACATACATGCATATTTGATTTAATGTGCATGGGTTCTAAACTCATTTAAGTTAATGCCAAGGAATGAGATTGGATCATTTGGTAAAAAAAAGTATTTATTTTTCTAAGAAACAAATAAACTGTAATTTCTTACAAAGTAGCTGCTACATTTTGCTGTCCCACCAACAATCAATGAGAGTTTCTATTGCTCATAGCCCCATCAGCATTTGATGTTATCAGTGTCTTGGATTTTGGCTATTGTGTAGAAATATTACTGCTGATTGAACATATATGGGTTGGAAAATGGGTTTGGTTGCACAAGTCATGGGAGCATAGTGTTATGATTCTGACACAAATAAGTTGTATTGCTCTGAAAATTCATAAAATGTGCTTTCATTACTCGACACAAATAAAGACAAGCCTAAGCAAACACAACTCATTCCTTATAATTTTGCCAGTACTAAAAAAACAGGGTGGGAGAGCGGTAGCAGAGAGAGGAGGTGAAGGAGAGAGGGAGGAAAGGAAAATCATTATGTTCTTAGAACTGTACCTACAAACCACATTTTTAAAAGAGTTTTTAATGTATAGACTTGTTAAAGGAAATAATCATGTTAAGGGAAAAATCAAATTGTATAGTAATAGTGATTGTTTAGGTAATTGCCTTACTGAGAATGCATTAAAATATAGCAGAGAACTGTGACTATATAACATGGATGTGTGTGAGTGTGTATTTCATCTTATTTTGAATGCAGAACTGTGAACCCATTGGAGGAAAGTCAAGAACTGAGACTCCTGTTTAGTACAACAGGTGACCTTCTAGATTTATCTTAACCTCCTCACAGATCTACCTGCACCACACAATAGGGCCATTTGCAAGGTGCTCAATTCAACACTGAGGAAATAATAAACCTTGATTGAGAAGTAAAAGAATGACAACATCCAGGAAAGTTTTCATGTTCTTTATTAGCAGCCTGGTGGATTCATTTCCCTATGGAGTGAACTCAGAGTGTATACATGAATTTAAAACAATCACACTAGGCTCTCTGCTAATCAAGGAACATAATATATTCTTCACTATTTATAGATTCCTAGTGCAGGAGAAAACATATCAATGTACTGTGTACTTACAAAAACAACTAAAATTATTGCCAGATTAAGGAGAATTTAAAGCTAATTTTGGCAAAAATTAAAAGGTCAGTTGAAAATAAGTAAAGTGGTGACATTTGATCACTGTCGGAGGAGCAATAGACTTGGAAAGCCTTAGAAAGGAGGACAGCATTCTAGGGCTATGGCTGTTCATTAAGAGAAGGAATTTGACAAAGGTATTTCTCTCCTAGGACAAATTTACAGAAGAGAGAAGGGATTGAAGCTAGCAGCTGCTTTGGTATAGGGAATATTATAGCTTTGGAGGAAATGAGAAATGAGCTTTTTACTTTAAAAAAGTATAATTTGGAGCATCTGTAACACATACATACACGGTTGTTAAATTTCTCCTTACTCACCAAATATCTAACCTGAAGACCCTTTTGATACTTTACCTGTCAAACCTCATCCCTCAAATACAGCGATGTGTATACTTTAAAATCCAAGTTAGGAGCTGGCGTTGTCACATAGTGGGTTAAGACCGTGGTTGTGACACTCGCCTTCCCATATATGGATACCTGGGCTCATGCTCCACCTCAGCTTCCAATCCAGCTTCCTGTTAATTTGCACCCTGGGAGGCAGCAGATGACAGCTCACCTACTTGTACCCTTGCCTCCCACAGAGGTAGATCCGGATAGAGCTCCTGGCTTCTCACTTGGGTCTGGCCCATCCCTGAGTATTGCAAGCATTTGGATAATGAATTAGTGGATAGAATCTCTCTTGCCTTTTCAAAACTAAAAAAAATAATTAAATAAATAAATACCCTGGTGACTCTCTTCCATCTAACTTGGTCCTCATTTTATACTCAGCTATTTACTGAATATATTTATTAAGTGGAAACATAATTGCTTTTATTAAAATGTGGAATTTTAAAAATACATGATTAGAAAAGAACATCAAGCTCTGATTGGCTTCAGTCTCATCAGCAGGTCCATTTACATGAAGGCCATCATAGTCATCGATACATAACGCCAGAGTCAATAATGGCAATGTTTGCATTCATTGGTGGACAAGCACAGACTTACCTAGTACAAACAGTCCCATGAGAAACTGCACAGAAGCAAGCCCCATCTTTTAGCTTCAGCATTCAAATCATGAAGAAGAGTCATGTTTACCACCATGTATATGATCCTCTCTAGAAGATTTTGTTGTTTGAAAGGTCAGGATTAGTTCCAGAGGGCTGTGTAGAGATCCCAAATACAAGAAAGTTGTGATGAGCTGTATGGAGGAAATGTAGGTAGTTAGCCTGTACACATCATTCAGGCATGAGTGATACTGATTGTCCACATGTCAATGTTAATCAACAATATGTAATACAGAGGCTGCCTAAACAGAAGCCACAAAACAAGGTTATGCATGGATTGTTTGGTGAAGAAATTGTGATCAGAGTCCCCTAGGAACATAACTATTTCTCATAGGAGCAATTGTTTTATATTTGCTAATTCAGTGTTTATGGTGACCTTATAGAATATATCAGCTGTGAATAATGAGAATTTATATTTAATATAAAAAACAATTAGAGTTCATGAACAAATGATGCTCAGTTTATAGAGAACAGAATGAATATTTTACCTTTCTGAATTGTGCAATATGTGAAGGCATGTTAGTTTAATTTATCTAACTCTGAAAATCTAAAGTAAATCTATTCTGTCCAGTAAAATTTTAAAAGATAAATCACATGTCAAATAATTGATCCTAAATTGGTGAAACAGATCTTTAAATGATCAACTCATTTCCAACATATATAGAATATAATTTTTTATTTTAAATATTTATTTATGTATGTCTTTGAAAGGCAGAGTAATGAAAGAGAGAGAGAGAGAGAGACAGAGGGAGAGACAGAGGGAGAGAGAGAGGGAGAGGGAGAGAGAGGAAGGGAGAGAAAGGAAGGGAGAGAGAGAGAGAGATTCCATCTGCAGGTTCGGTTTGCCAATGCCTGCAACACCCCGGGCTGGGCCAGGCTGAAGCCAGGAGTAAGAAACTCCATTTGGTTCTCCCGCATGGATGACAGTGGAGTACTTGAGCCAGCATCTATTGCCTCCCAGGAGCATTAACAGGGAGCTGGGCCAGAAAAGCAGGGACTTCCACTGGGACTCTGATAAGAAATTCGGGTGTCCCGAAAGATAGTTTACCCACTGCACAATAATGACCGCCCCCTGGAATTTATTTTTCTTGTTAGTTACTTTCTTCTATATTGTTCTTTTTGTGTAACTACAGGGATATTTTCAACCAATTATAAATATGAATGTAATAACTCCATGTTGAATATTCAATAACTGCATAGAAAATGATGTTGGTTAATATATTAAAAACAATATAAATCTTATTAAAATTTAATATTAATTGGAGAGCAATGAGATGTTGCATGCAAAATATTTGATATAAACACAGGAATGACTAAAATGAATAAAAGAGATTCTCTCTATTGCTATTGCCATTATATCACTTATAATACCTAGATTTTTTCTGTTTGATTTTTTCATTTTCTTAAAAAAGAATTTTAATGAGAGCTAAATACAGAAATGTGATTTTTGTCTTATTAATTACATTGTCAACAAGACTTCTTATTCCTTTTCTTAATTTCATAATTATTAATAAATACTCTTTGCTTTCATTACATAAAAACAATCACAGAAGTTCTTATTCATTTTATTATGATGCTTACACACTGATAATTGAAAATATATTTTATTTCATTATTTTAAGAGCTGAGATTTCAAATAATTGTATTATTTTGATATTCTATTTTCATTTTCTTTAAATAGGATTTCTTTTTTAAAAAATTATTTATTTGAGATATAGTGAGAGTGAGAGAAATATCCCCCAAATTCAGTTGCCCCTAAACATCTATAAAAATGGTCAATCAATTTTGACATTTGGCAAGGAATTTTGAAGGCAGATGTGAACAGAATGTCATGTAGCTGATTAAGCTCAAGAAAGAGACATATTTGATCAATGGAGACCATTGCTTGCAAGGCCAAGGAACACAGCCAGCCCCTCCTCTGAGTTCTCTGATTGCCTTTTCTGGAAGGATTTTGTGGGGATGCCCCTTCCTTAAACCAGAGATAACCATGAGTAGAGGAAGAACCTACATTAGGTTCCTCAGAGCTGGCTGTCTTGTAACTATCAGACTATCGTATAGAACAAACATGGTACACTTCCTCATATGAAATGTGTTCCCTGTCACTATGTTCTTGAAAGAACAATGGTTCTTGAGCCATTACCTCTAAATATATTAAACTTCTAATCACAGTCCTTCATTTTCCCACAAAAGGATCTTTAATGCTTTGACATCAAGTATACCAGATTTCCCTTTTATTCTGTCATGCCTAGACATACTGTCCAGAACATAATTACGCCCTCAGTATTTTTCCTCACTGTTTAATTTGAAAAGTTGAGCTTAATTGCCATTTCATATTAACATCATTTCTTTCAAAACTCTAACAGTGGTTAATTAGCCTACCAATATTATAGAATCTTTGATCAATGGTCAATTATTTATGCTAATTTTGTCAGGAATCAATATGTATTTAGCTGAATATTTCCTTTAAAATGCTCAATTTAAAAAATACGAACATCAACTTTCATTTTCAAAGAATGTCAAAATTTTAATAAACATACCTTTCCCCAATCTTTCAGTAAAGGTGACAGCATGAGATACTAGATTTTATAACAAAATTGAATGAAATAGTATTTATTTTATTGAAGCCCATGCCTAACTCCATGTATTTAGCATATATAATGCATGCAAAAAGGTACAACAAAAATTTATAATATATGCATTGTCATATACAAGCATATCAGATTTACCACATTTTGCTTAATAAAAAAGAAAGCTATTTGCAAACACATTTAAGATAGTGAAGGAAAGCAGAACAGTTCTGGGGTGGTACTTTCTCATTGTCACTAGACCTATTGCTATATCTACAACCTATCAATGAACTATTCTTCACCAGACTGTATATGGATTTTATAGAATTTTCTATTAAAGTAGATGCTTCATTATTTACTGTATATGGATTTTATAGAATTTTCTATTTAAGAAGTCACCATCCCAGTATGTACAGTATGACAGTGCTGTATAATATCAACTGAGGAGCAGGTGGACACAAATGAAAGGATCAGTACAGCCACTAGAAGCCCCGCTGAGTTGCCATTGCTTCTACAGGGGCATCAGTTAAAACACAATGCTGCACACGCAGCTTCTGCAGTGGCACAGATTCTGAATTGTTGTGTTTGTACTTGAAGAGAGGGAAGCTGGCTTTCGTGTGGAGGGCACTCAGATTTCAGAAGGAGGCAGGTTTTACTTGAAAAGGCAGCACCCGCAACAGGAGCATCACTTTTGCTCACGCATTCCATCTCCGTGTTTTCAAACAAGAATCCTCAAAGCTTCTTTCTCGACATCTTCAAGTGTTGGACTGTGTTCTAACTTTGTCTCAGTTTTAAAAATTTTTAGTTTTTATTACTTATTTGAAGGGCTTGAAAGAGTGAGTGAGACAAGGGTAGGAGAGCTCTTCCATCTGCTGGTTCACTCCCCAAATGCCTGCAGCAGCAAGAGCTGGGTCAGGCCAAAGCCAGGAGTCAGGTACTCCATCCTGGTGTCTTGTGAATGTTACAGGGACCCAAATACATGAGCCAACACCTGCTCCCTCCAGGGTGTGCATTCAAGCAGGAAGATGGACCAGAAGTGGAGCCAGGACTCTATCCTAGGAAGGAGATGCGTGTGGCCCAGATGCCAGCTTAACCAACTGCTCTACAAGGCCCAACCCTCTCTCATGCTGACAAGCTTCGTTTAGTGACTCCTAAAAGACCTCTTGTCAACAACTCTAACTCTCATTCATCTCCAATCTCCATTCACTCAGAGGTATCTTGTTACTTTCTCTCATCGTAGTTACTTTCTTACTTGGAAACAAGAACCCATCAGTGCTTAGGACGCTGAGTTCTAGACACAGACCTCTTGAAGGAATACTTGGCGTGGCCTTGTGCAAAACCATGCATCTCTGCAGTACAATATCTAATGGACCTACCTTATCATTTTGTGAAAATTTACTGTAAATCACTTCGAAGACTCTTATGTAAATATTTTCTGACTTGTATGACCTTAGAATATATTGGTGACGGCAGGAGCCAGGAGCCAGGTGCTTTTCCTGGTCTCCCCATGGGGTGCAGGGCCCAAGCACTTGGGCCATCCTCCACTGCACTCCTGGGCCACAGCAGAGGGCTGGCCTGGAAGAGAGGCAACCGGGACAGAATCCGGTGCCCCGACCGGGACTAGAACCCGGTGTGCCGGCGCCGCAAGGCGGAGGATTAGCCTGTTGAGCCACGGCGCCGGCCATTAGAGGGTGAACCAACGGCAACGGAAGACCTTTCTCTCTGTATCTCTCTCTCACTGTCCACTCTGCCTGTCAAAAAAATAAAAAAAAAATAAAAATTAGAATATATTGGTGACTACGTTTGAAGGACTGAAACAGAAAAAAACAGATTGACTGTCACAAATCAGTAGCCTCCGTATTGCCAGAAGGCTCAAGAGAAATGCACCCAAACTTGACTCAAATATATGGAAAGCAATCTGCATTTGACCAGATCCTAAGTGATTTGAGGCCCATTTTTATTTGGTATGAAGGGCTATAGGAAATTCAGGTATAATATCAATACTTGGGTGGAGGTATCATGCCAATACTGATCACCTTTGTAGAGTGCTCGGGCGCTACCTCTCAGCCTGGGCAGCCCTGGGAAAAAGGGGAAGGTTTCCTTGGCTGTGACCCATGTCTTTGTGGAGAGTCAACCACACAGGTAGGTCATGCAGCCAACATCATGATGGCCAAGACTTTGGAGTGTGCTGAGTGCTTGAGCAGCGTAAGTGCTCAGGCATGCAAAAGACAAGCTAATTAGCTATTAATTCCTTTCTTTTCAATAACATGATTATAATAGAAAATGAATCTGTTCCTAGTACAGCCAACTGCACATTTTCTTTTTCATGTTCTGAATTGTGAATTCATGGGTAATCTCTTTATTTACAAAATTTTCAAACATTTTGAATAATTTGGGATATTATTAAATTCATATTATTTAATATTACAAAAATTGCTATCAATTCTTGAATATGACAATTTTGATAATCAAGTAACCATTAAATACTAAAGTGGTATATTTCACCCAATATTATTTACTTAATAGAACAAAGTTCCAAAGTAATATATTTAATATGTAACTTAGATTAACTAGGATAAAATATTTATATTCATTTATGACAACTTATTTTAGAATCATAGATAATTTTTAACATTTTAAAGTAAAATTTTGATAAAGGTATTATTTTTTGATTACTTACATTTTATAAAATTGATTTTTACAAAAAATATTTTATTTTAGGCTGGCACTGTGGCTCACTAGGCTAATCCTCCACCTTGCAGCGCCGGCACACAGGGTTCTAGTCCTGGTCGGGGCACCAGATTCTGTCCCGGGTGCCCCTCTTCCAGGCCAGCTCTCTGCTGTGGCCAGGGAGTGCAATGGGGGATGTCCCAAGTGCTTGAGCCCTGCACCCCATGGGAGACCAGGAGAAGCACCTGGCTCCTGCCTTTGGATCAGTGTGGTGCTCCGGCGGCGGCGGCCATTGGATGGTGAACCAACGGGAAAGGAAGACTTTTCTCTCTGTCTCTCACTGTGCACTCTGCCTGTCAAAAAATATTTTATTTTGTACTTTGAAAATTAGGGAAATTGCTAAAATATAAACATAAAATAAATCATATGCAGTAAGTAGTTAATGATTCATTCTGTGCATACTCCTATTTTGTTTGTCATCTGAACACTACTAGACCATCAACAACACATTGGAGTGTGAGAAAATTACTAAAATTCAGATGATTTAACCTTACATATATTTTTATGTATCTCTTTCCCTCACTGTTTCTCCAGTCAGTAGCCTTCAACAAAAACTAGTGTAATTAAAAATGTGAACTTTAAATGCCCTTGAATCGACTATGTATTACTACAGTATTTGTTTGTTGTCTTCCTGTAATCTCTTTCACACAACTAGACGTTCTAAATAGGCAAGTGTCAGGTGTTTTATTGTTTTTGAATGTGACTAAGCATTCACCATTTGGCCATATCCAAAGTAAGTTATCAATTGACACGTGTGATTCTCATGATTTTTATGAACCTGTAAAACGATCCTACAGGATGAGATTAATTGACCTGATGGTTCCTGAAATAAGATCCATTAATCATAAAAGACAGATAATCCCAGCTAGAAAGCAGATGCCTCCCTTGAGATGGATCTCCTGAAGGCTTGAAAGATCAGTTTCCAAATAAAGGATTAACAGACTCTCTCCTGTGTTCCAGGTGGGCCACACTACAAAGGTTGAGATGTTGCTTCCTGAACTGGGTGGAATAAATCCTACTTAACATTCAGGCTCTCTCGAGAATGGCACTGATAATACAACTCCATAAATTATAGGAGACTAATTAGTTGTCCGTACCATGGTCAAAAATTATCAATCCCACTAAGGTCAAATCCAGAGTTTAGCCGTAGTTGACAAGTTTAAGTGCTAATTTGCTAACACCAAATGCAACTTTTCCCTGGAGCATCCTGTTGTACTCGGAGATCTTAAGACTCAATAGTTTCTTATTTCCATAAATCCAAAGAAGAAGGTGATTGTGGAAGTATCTTCAAATTACACAGTATATAGAGATTATTGAATTTACCAGTACTGGGACAATATGACATAATTAAAAGCATATAGTTTTAAGGTCTGAGTTTAGCATTTACTACTTGTGGAGCTTTATGCAAAACCTGTTAGGCTTCTGAATCTTGATTTCCATATCCATTAAAGAGAAATAATAAATGGTTGCTTAGCTTTACTTATAAAATTGTGGTAAATGTTAAAAAAGTTAAATGTAAAATCATTCTAAAATATTATTAATATACTGTAGCATGCAAGGCATTTGGATTTTTAAAAGTTTATTTTAAAAGGCACAGTGACAGAGAGAAAATGAGAGACAGACACACAGCACATACACACAGAGAAGCAGAAAAACAGATTTTTGATTTTCTTGTTCCTTCTCCAAATACATGCAGCAGACAGGACTATACCAGGCTGAAGCCAGGAGCCAAAATTCCATCTAGGTCTCCCACGTGGGTGGCAAAGATCTAGGTTATTACGGGACCATGTACAGGAAGTGAAATTGGAAGCTGAGTTGCCAGGGCTAGATTTCAGGAACTCCAAAAAAGACTGTGTGTGTGCCAAGTGGAGGCTTAGTCCACTGCATCACAATGCCTGCTCTAGAATGAATTATCACAGATATGTCTATCAATCACATACTTAGAAGACAAAAACAACTATCTTTGTTTTCTGCATCTAATTTGGCTCCTAGGACGTAGAGAATGCTCAATATCTTCTACAAAAGTCTTAGAAAGCAATTAAATATTTGAAGGTGCAAATTATATATCATTGGCATTTCATTAAACATTAAGTGTGTGTTATATCCAAATATGTAACTAGTGGTTTGAGAGACAAAGAAAGGCCAACAAAGCATTACAATTAATTGTTATAGGGCTGTAAGTGAAATCCTCTGTTATGCTGTTCTGTCTTTCTGAAAAATCCTGTCTTTATATACTCATTTTATCAAAAATACTAAATATTCATTCTAAACTAGATTAATTATGTCCACAGTTTAACTGCTGGGTAAGGATGGTCTCAGATAAAAATAATTATCTAAAATTTGTACAGATAAAAAATAATCCTTTTAAATGATATTATATTCTTTTGATTACTTATTTGCATGCCCACATATGACGTTCAGGAAACAATGCGTTAAAATTGCTTCTGAAATTACAATATGATTATTATACACAGAATGCTCCCAGGTTATGAAGGAAGCAAAAAGACAGCATCTGTGTTCAATAAGCATTTCCATAAACTATCCTGTAAGTGCCAAAATGCTTATATAGCAATGTGAGAAATCAAGGTTATTTACTTCCTTGCTAATTCTTTGTTATACATGCCTCTTCCTCTGAGCTCCACAGTTACTTTTTTCTTTCCTATTTTGCCAGCACTTGCAGTTCCAGATTGAAAGCTGTCATTTTCTAAATACCCACATAATTTACCTCTAACAATTCTCTAATCATGTGCATGTTTTTGGCTTTGAAAAACAGAATGCCTGAATAAAACAGTCTTACTTCTATTATGAGCTTTATTTTCTCATTTAACAGGAATCTGGGTGGAGGTGATTCCAGGTTGGTTACCTCGGTCCCAACAATATCATCAAGAGCGCTCAGTGTTTCCTCTGCTCCATTGTCACCCATGGGCAAGCGCCACAGCATCTTAGAATGAAGCATTTAAGCCCCTTCACTTCACCACCTGGTACAGGTGCTTCCAGCGCAGGCATCATCATGAGAAGAGTCCATTATCCATGTGTTCCTTTTGTTCAGTGTGTAGGGGTCCTTGTCAGAAGATCCCAGTGAAGGTTCCACACAGAGAAGCACAGCTCATGACCAGAAAGGGATCACATGTTTTCTTAAAATAAGTCCTGCCAAGGAAGAGTGACTGTGCATGATTGAGAGCGACATAGCAGTGTTGGTTCCTTAGAGCCAGACAGACCCAGGAAAGATACAGGAAGCCATTAAGAGAATGGAGCAGGGATAGAAGGGCATGTGTTGTGCATTTTTAATAAGAAACTACATTAGCTGTCATCACTTATTTTTTCCCTTCTCTGTGTACAGATTCAGGTAGTTCAGAATTCTCCTTTCCCTTCTAACTAATCCTTCTGAGATGAGATCAAATTCAAGTCAAATTATATTCTATTGATCACAAAATCTACATTTATAGTTTTTAGGAGCAAATTTCTAAACAACAAATATAGATATATGGATTTGTAATTCCCTGAAGATGATCAAAATGTTTGACAACTATACCTCTTCAAAGAGCATTCTTTACCTGTTGATTAGCTCTTTCTGATAAGTTCATTGTTAGGAAAAATGTCACACCTAGAGTAAATAGGGTATGTCCTTGTACCCTAAGTATTTATACCTGGAATAGAATGTGGCCACAAGAAAAGAAATCAACTGTTTTATTATCATCTGCAAAAGTTTGCTTTGTTATTTCCCTATTGGTGAGGGCATAGTGGATGACAATACACAGTATATTTTTATATAGACTTTTAATTTCTGATGGAGAAAAAACAAATTTTAATTACAGTCCCATTCAGTATCATGACAGAATGAAAATATCACACTATGTGAAAATAGACCTTTGTTTTATATTATCACACACTTGGACATATCATGAAAGTTTGCTAGTACTGCTATGGAGTGTAAAAATATCCACAATACGTTTATTCAAAATTACTAAGACATACCTTTATTAATTATAAGGTTGCTTTTTTTTAATTTAACATTTTACCACGTTCAATTCAAATGTAGACATTATATACATGCACAAAGTTCTTATTTTTTCTTGAAAACATATTAACATCACAAAGTAAGATATTCATGACAATGATCATAATGTGGGGAAAGAAAATCATATTGTCATTTGCTTGTGATAATTCAGTGAAGCAACATTTATAACTATATACCAAATGGTATAACACCTCTACCAACTGTTGTACTCTATGTATTAACTGTGGACTGTTAACAACTGGATGCAAACTGTATAGACAATATCCTAAAAATGGTTAATGTTTCACCTGGAAGATGCAATATTATAATGGAAAGCTATGTTTCTTAGTTTGAAATACGAAGCACCATGAAATTTGGCTTAATGTGTTTTTCAAGTTCTGTTAACCAATATTTCCCCAAAGCCCCATGGATCCCCTATTTTGAACTTGAAATGCAAACACACTGCTAACATTCAGAGATTTTATATATTGTGTTCTCATACTTAGAAAATGCAAATCCCCTCACATTCCCCAAACACCAGGTCTCTGTCACTCCACTTCAGAGAAGCAAGCTTGCTTCCCTCCCCTCCAGATGAGACCCCCTGCATCCTGCACCAGTCCCCACCCTTCACATGCACACCTCCTTTACCAACATTTCTGTGATGTCAGCTCTCACAGTGACATTTTGATATTTCATTCTTTGTGAGTTAACATCAATTCATTCAGACTGGAAAGGCTTCATATTAAATTTAATGTTTCCAGTCCCTGACCAAAGCCAGTTTTCTAACAATGACTAACTAGCCCCTAAACATCTTAAAAACATGAATTATTTAAAACTTTCCTCAACTGTCTAGCCTTTTCTGTCTTTGTTTCTTTTCCTGTACGTAGTTTTTCCAGATAACAATTTTTAGCACTAAGCAAGGGCTGTATAAATTCCATCACTTGAACCAGCACTTGCTTGTATCCATTTCTCACCAGAACTCAATCTTTTCATCATCTTGGAAAAAATCTTACTCTTGAGTCAATCCAATTGTTCATTCTCATCTTGATTATAGTATGAATATTAACGTTAAAATATTTATTTTATATATTTGATTTTTAAAATTATTTATTGGAAAGTCAGAGTTACAGAGACAGGAAAAGACAGAGAGATCTTCTGTCTATTGGTTCACTCCCTAGATTGTGGTAATGGTCAGAACTGGGCCAAATTGAATCTAGGAACCAGGAGCTTCCTCCAGGTCTCCCATGTGTGAGGCAAGGACACCTTCTGCTGCTTTTCCCAGACCATTAGCAGAGACATGGATTGGAAATAGAGTAGCTGAGACATGAATTAGCACCCATATGGGATGCTGGAATTGCTGGTGGCAGCTTTATGCGCTGTGCTAGTCAATTTTATGTATTTGAATGGTAGAGTGACATAAAGAGGTCTCCCATATACTAATTGACTTCCTAAATGCCTGCATGAACTGGAACTGGGCCAGCCAAATGCCAGGAGCCTGGAAAACTCAGTCTAGTTCTCACATGTAGGCAGCAGGGACCCAACCACTTAAGACATCAAACTTTTGCCTTCCAAGGTGTGTATTAGTGAGAGGCTGGAGACTTGAGGAGAGCTAATACTCAAATTTAGAGATTCTAATTTGAGATATGATCATCTCAAGCCGCACGTTAACCATTGCAGCAAATACTCAAACCAACGTACACTTTTAACTGTGAAAAACTATGTATTAATATGTTACTAATTTGTAAGTTCTGGAGATAATTCAGGAAGCCACTGAAACTTCTTCCTATTGCTATGACTGATGGTAAATTAAAAATACTATCATATCTTAGGAAGATTTTCAACCATTGATGAATATTAGCTCTCCTAACGAACTAAAGGATGCATGGGTAACAAATGAAGTCTATTATATCTTCATTTAATTTTCCAGTATTGTTCCTGAAGGATTGAATGAATATTAGATAACATCTATGGAACACTTTAAACTAATCCAAGTAACTCTTGATTTGATATACTAGTTACTGTCTCTGTTAATCAAAGAGAGGACCTGAAATAGTTCTCATTCATATTAAATGGGAAAAGGCATATTTAACCTAAAGTTTCAACACATCTTCTTCCCTCTGGCACAATACAGTCAGAATGATCTGGACCACCTAATCACCCTTACAGAAAAGCATCAATGGCATGCACCTTACCACCTAGAAATGCAGTGGCAATGGACCATGATGATCAATGACAATTTGGAGTTTGTATCAATTCTAACAGGAATAACCATAATGTACCCTTGGTTTTCTGGAGCATGGCCATGCAAAGTACAACAGAAAACTCCATGTCTTTTGTAAGCTGTCATGTGACTAGAACTTGGTAGAGATTGGACAATCAACCACAGATATCAGTGACCAGCACCTAGAACTGTCTGTCCTGAGTTGGTATCCATTCGGCCCTGCAGACAGCTAAGGTGATAGATACAACAGCAGTGCATTCACAAGACATAAAATTTCTAGGATTAGTGGTCAGATGGCACCTACAAGCTGCATGAGATGACAACCTAGATTTCCGCTTCTCCTACCTGGTTTGCCCATGCACTCTACCGTCACCTTTCATTTGTGGTAATATTGGAAGGCCCCAGGTATCAGTTGAAGAAGGAGAGAAATCGCCAATCTCAGGGTTTGGATATATTGAGATACAGTGTAAAGAATAAAAATTATTGAGAGCATATTAATATCAGCTTCATTTATGATTAGACTTAAAATTGGTGAGAAATCCCTAATGAACAGAGTTGTGGAGAGTATACTTGGTCATGCTGTTTGCATTGAATAAATTGAGACCCAAGACCCAAGGTTAAGGGTATATATAATGATTTGTTAGCAATGACTTATAGTCAATCTGATGGATTAGGAGCCAGAAGGTAAAGCAATATAAATGAAAATTGTTTGTATTGAATGCATGGAAACGAAGAGGTGAACTGAATGTATCTCCTTGACATATTCATATGGACAGAGACATTGTCTCTGATTTTAACAGCCATTAAAATATGTCTGCCATGGAGGTGGCATCAGATAATCAAGCAGACAAAATGATTCATATAGCTGATGTCACCTTTTCTACTATACATTGGCATGCAAGTGCTGGCACTATGGGCACATATACATTGTTGTCACTAGCAGGATGTAAGAGTCATATCCGGACATAACGGCATGAGCTTCCACATTCCAAGGCAAATCTGCTACCATTGCTTCCTAAAGTCCAACATACTAGCAACAGAGATCAACAGAGTATACCTTAAAGAGATTAAGTAACCTTAGGACAGCAAATCAATTACATTGCATGCATTGCTCTTTGAAATGGCCAGTTGTTTGTTCTTGTAGGACCAGATATTTGTTTTAGTTATTAGCTTGTGTTTTCTGTTCACAAGACCTCAGTTGTGAGCACTGTTTAGAATATTGTGGAATGAATGATCCATATGCTTAAAAAGACACACAAAATAACATATGTATAGGAAAACCATTTTATAGTGAAAAAGATACAGGGTAAGTCCATGACCTTGTACTCATTATGTTTCATATACACTATGCAGAAGTTGCTGCTATGTTAGAGATCAGAATGACCTTTTGAAGAGACAACTGAAGCACTGGCTTGACTGTGGTGATGGAGTATGCTCAAGAAGCATAAGTCAAAACACCTTTATGCAGATTTATTACCACTAAGAAGTGTATCTGAGTCTGGTAACCAAGGAGAGGGAGTAGAAACAGAAGTGGACTTACTTATAATCACTTTCAAGAATTTACTGGAGCATCTATGCTCTGAACTCTGCAAGTTTCATGATCCTGATCCTCAAATTACAAGAGCTAATACTGTGACTTAGCAATGTGCTCATTGAAGTATATCTGTAGCTGTCACCTAAAAACTGTCAGCACTAACAGTTTGGATATCAGTTGACAGGAAGATGAAATATGATCTCTACAATGAAAACTGACTGTGGTCAGCAGGAGATTTGGTTGCTATTTTACAGTGCATACAGGTAAGGACATGTATGAAACTCTTGAGCCTCTCCTCAATGAACAGACTAAGACATTCTGGAGCTGGAGGATTCAATCATGCCACTAGGTAAGCCACCTGGATTAACAGGGATGATACCTAAGGTCAGGAGGAATTTAGAATGAAGAGCAGCAAAGGGAAGCAGCGAGTAGCATTTGTGTCACTAACAACAAATGGATACCTCCTTTTTCCAAACCCTTTTCCTCCAGGAGGAAAAAAGACCGAGCAAGTCCCTGGAGAAGTAACTCCTCATTCTTTAAGGATAAGTAGACCAGAATGGACCAAGGAAAGCAGTATGGCATTTATGTGGATACCCTCTCATATCCCACTTCTGGAAGACTCATTGCCCAACTGTGAGGAGTGTAGTTAACTGACTATTCCACATCTGTTTAGATCTTTAAGGTTTTCCTCTTCTGACAAAGCTAACTCTAATCTCAGCTGCTTTCAGCCAGTTACTGAGCAAGGTGATAGCATAAGATTCAGGCTATTTCTATCTAATGTAGCTCTTCTTTCTGCATCAGAGAACTCTCTGCTCTGTCATATTTTGTCAGTTCTACTGCACACCCTGTTGATTTGTTGACTATTCTTTTCAATCTTGCTTCTTTTCATTTTCTTCCCCAGGTGTTACACCTGAGTGAATCTTGTATTCCTAACTCTGCTCTCAGCATCTGCTTCCCAGAGAAAGTATCAAGAACAATATTTTATCCCATCAAAGATCATTTTACCTACTTCTGCCAAATGTCTCAGTAAATTACACTGTATAATAAACCATTTCAAAACTGAGTGGCTTAAAACAATATTTATTTTGCTCATGAATCTATAGTTAGGAGAGGATTTGATGGGGAGATTTTTTATTCCATTCCACATTAGTTATGTGGGATTGGAGGCTGTTGAATGGAATTATCTGAAGGTTTACTCAAATATCAGGCACCTGGTCTTGGAAGACTTGGATATCTGAGCCATGTTGTGGCTTCTCAGGAATTGAATTTTACTAAGAATCTTAGATCTCCAAAAGTGTATGTACAAAGAAAGGAAAGAAAAGAGAGAAGAGAGAGGAGAAGAGGAAGAGAGGAGAGAAGAGAAGAGAAGAGGAGAGGAGAGGAGGGGAGGGGAGAAGAGGGGAGGAGAGGAGAGAGAACATTGCCTTTTATGACCTAGCCTCTTACATCACAGATTTTCACTTCTATTATAATAACAACTTCCTTACTTTCAAGGAAAAGGAATAGGGATCTCATGTCTCAATGGAGAAGTATCTACCTGTCTTACCACGAACACTTTTCTATATATATGTTCATACAGCCAGCTCTGAAAAATTCTGGCATCATCTCTAAAGAGAGACACTCCTATTCTTTTCATTAAAAAATAGCTATCCCTGCACCAAAATGTTTACTTCCTGCTTTTTTCTTGTCTAAGGAGGTATAGAAATGTGCACGTGCCTGTGTCAAAATCAGCTCCTAATTGGTGTTCCAGATATTATTTCATCTCACCTTGTTGATGATCCTTTCCCTATAATTTACCTCTTATATGTCTAGCTTATGTCACTGAAATCTGTTTTTCTTATATTGTGGCCCCATCCATATGATAAATGAAGCCATTCTTATTAGAACCAAACACACAACACACACACACACACACACACACACACACACACACACCCCTGATAAGATCCTAAAGCTCCCTCCTGCTTTCTATGCTCTTTCTTACTCCTTACAGTCCGATATTCCAAACATGTAGTCTACACTAATCGTCTGTTTCCATACCTTCTAAATAATACTTAATTTGTTGCATTTTTAGGGTTCTAATTGCACCATTCCCATTAAACCTTTTTTTAAGACCATAACTTCCTTTAAAGCCAATTTCAACACAGCTTTCACTAATAATTACACTTCTCTCAGCTGCTGATATTTTTGGCTTCCTCTTTGTTGAGTTTTATATTCCTGGTTCTTTCCTGGGATTTCTCCTCCTGTCACTGATTGTTTATGTCTTTCTCCTCTCTGCATCTTGAATGATGATATTCTTCATGTTTCTCCTCTAGAGCCTCTTATCAAATTACAGTCTTCAGGAATTTCAAAACCTTCTGTGTTTCTGTTTACTGTCTATAAGTTGAATGACTGCAAGATCTATCTCTCTGGCCAATATCTTTTCTAAAATGTTTTATAAAATTCCTCCCTCTTCACTCCTAATATTGTATTTATCATAAACTGAGAAATTTATAATGAATGTGATTCTCCTTGTTTGCCCACATCATAGTTTGAGATTTGGGTAATTCTATGTTTTTATCTCAGTTGGTGCAAATATCCATGATGGTTTCCTTCTCCAGAGAAGTGATAGAAGGAAGCTCGTTCCTCCAACCTTAACTCTGAAGCCCATTGTTTTATCGTCTGTGGACCTGATGATCTCCACTGTTCCTTCCCTGCAACTTGGCCACGGCTTGGAAAGTTGTGGTCTGTGTCCTGGTAAAGGACGCAGCTGGAGAACAGAGGTCCCACACTGCTGGTCCTCTCATTCTTCTTCGGGAGTGTGCCCTGTTTGTTGGTCTCCTGCCATGTTGTTGCAAGGGACTTTGTTCCAGACCTCCACCCCCCAGCCCTGCAACACCTATTGACCATCTGTGTGGGAAAAGAGAGCACATTTCCCATCTGAAGTTATTTATTATAATATTCACATTTTTTTAAAAAATGGAGATGCTCTGTATTTTTTAGATGCAGTTATTAAAATAAGTGCTAGACATGAGTAAAAATGATGAACCATCTAACATTTCTCAGTTAACATTTTTTTTGACAGATAGAGTTAGACAGTGAGAGAAAGAGTCGAAGAGAAAGGTCTTCCGTCCATTGGTTCACTCCCCAAATGACCACAACGGCTAGAGCTATGCCGATCCGAAGCCAGGAGCCAGGTGCCTCCTCCTGGCCTCCCACGTGGATGCAGGGGCCCAACATTTGGGCCATCCTCACGGCCTTCCCGGGCCACAGGAGAGAGCTGGACTGGAAGAGGAGCAACCAGGACTAGAACCAGCGCACATATGGGATGCCAGTGCCGCAGGCAGAGGATTAACCAAGTGAGCCACGATGCCGGCACCTCAGTAAATATTTTAACTGTTTTATAAGAAATATAATTGAATGCATATGATTAATCTGGATCAAAAGCTTTTAGATTTCAATAAATTTTTGACAGGATCTATCCCTCATGGTTCTAATGGAAACTGAATTAATTAATCAAACATAATGTAGAAAACTCTATCTGTAAATATACAATTCAGAAAAGGGTTTTATTTTTTGATGAGATTTATTTATTCATTTGAAAGACAGAGTTCCAGGCAGAAAGGGAAAGACAAAGAGAGAGAGGTAGAGAGAAAGAGAGAGAGGGAGAGAGAAAGACCATTCCATCCATTGGTTCACTCCCCAAATGTCTGCAACGGCCTGGGCTGAACCAGGCTGAAGCCAGGAGCCAAGAGCTTCTTCCAGGCATCCATGTGGTGCAGAGGCTGCTTTTCCCAGTCCATTAGTAGGGAGCTGAATCAGAAGCAGAGCAGCTAGAACATGAATCAGCACCCATATGTGAATTCTGGCATCACAGATGGCAGCTCTACCCACTACACCACAAGGCTATCTCTTAGAGAAGGGTTTAATTTCTGTTTAAGCTAATGAATAATGACTTTCAAAGGAAACGTTCTACAGATACAATATAATGCTCATTTTAAAACTTGCCTTTAAGCTGAGGCTTACTGTTACCATGCACTGAAAAGAATTTGTTGGTTAAAACAGTGAAATTCATTTTCCATTTCCAACAGTTAGTCATTTCTTATAGTCTACGGTTGAATTTTTTTCAATGTTTGATTGTTATTTATGAAGTTGTCATAGGTGTTAATAAGCACACATTAATAAAACTCCAAGTTGAAACTGAATATTTAGTAGACTAATGGTTGAGTAGCAGCAAACACATTCAACTGGACAAAGTTAAAAAATGTGCCTAAGTTCCAAACCTCAATTAGGGATACAGAGCAGCCGAGGCTTATGGTAGTATTACAGAATGTATGCTTCACTGCCAAGACAAGCACTGATGCATGGTCCAGAACTTTGCTCAAGTATGTCATGATGAGGATCAGGAACACGCTCAGGCTTTACTCAAGGATGAATGCTGCCATTTGCATTGTTACACTGGTAACACAGCCTTGCTTGATTCCTCCTGCATCTATATCTTCCTTTTAACCATAAATTGTGCAAATGTGTATTTGTATGTCTGGGTTGGGGAAGAGTTTGTATGTAAATGTTTGTGAGTTTCAGAAATTACAGTCTTATTTAATACACTGTTTACATTATGAAAGATGAGTATGGTTGATATGTTCTGACAAGAGCTGGGTTACTGTGAGGTTTACTTTTCTGTTAACACCAGAGTATACCAGGTAGCCTATTAGCTCCTAGGCTATGTATGCACAATGCAGCCTATTTCTCTTAGGGCCATGACAAACAGAATAGCCTGAATTTAAACCAAGCCCAAAAGAAAATTATGCAATCAAGAGATGAATGTAAACACGGGTGAGGCTTCTGATAGCACAACATGGACAAATTTTTATGGAAACTACTTTTATGAGTTGAGGAAGAACACTCTAAAACAGTGAATAAAATATAGCACATTAAAAACACAAACCAGTATTTTTAATTGTATCATTATCAATATTGTTTACTATATGTGATTGTACAATATGTTTTGCTTACATGAATAGCAGCACCCTAAATTGGTTTACACCAGTATCACCACAAACACATACCATGACCTCATGACATGAATGTTTTGGCTCCATTGTAATCTGACGGGACCACTGTCATACATACAGCTTGTCATTGACCAAAATATTGACATGTGGCCCAGGATTGCATTTGGGAAGTGCATTCAGCTGATTGCAGTTTCTGGAGTCATGGTTTAATGAACATACGATTTCATGACTAATGCAAGAGTCTGAATGAAACTGGTAGCCTTGGCGGTTCAGTGGCCCAGTGTATCAGCACCTGCTGTACCAGGGGATTCACCGTGTCCTTCCTGTGCCCTCTAAAAGATTGGAAGTGCGGTGGTAAGAGCCCCAGCCTAAATAGTGTGGCTCCTGAACTGATGCACTTTCAGCAGCGGTTGGCCTGTGGTCTGTTCTCTTTCTAAATGATGACTTCAAGCACCTCAGGTGATCTATCCCTGGTCAAGAATTCGAGCAAAGCAAAAAAGGAAATAGATAAGGCATTAACTTCTGATAATTTTTAGAGCTGTTAAAATGTTAGATTTTATGGGTATGACCTGGGCATTCATCCCTCTGGAAATGTTACTAAAATCCATAGGTGTGAGATTTTAGAGGATTTTAAAACAAGGAGCTAATTCTTGACTGGCCCAGGAGACCGAATCAACTGAGAGATGATGGAAAATAAAAGAGGGAGGGTGATGAAGACATGACACAGGGGAGGCAACTAGAGCAGGTATCAAAAAAAAATGTGGCTGAACAACATCAGGAATTTGGCAGAATATGAACAGATACCTACTGGTGGCTTTCTATCAGTAGAAGAAAACACAGGGCTGATGCTGAGGCAGGGTTCACTGGAAAATAAATAAAATTTATTTACATTAAATTAATGACCTAAATTATTTGTATTAAATTAATGGCCTAAAGTATTTACACCCAAAGGAAAGAAAAATAAATATAACAATTCTTCAACAGCACTATAATATGGCACAAGAGCTCCCAGTGAATATTTGTCACTCTACATACACAGATAATAAAAAATTGTAACTAGCATGTGATGTTACAAACATATTCAATTAGAGCAACTAAATGACCTAGATTTAATTCCATATTCATGATTTTGTTAATTAGAATTTTTGTGTGCTCAGTAATGCTGTTAGCTATTTTTGTACACTTTGGAAACCTAAAAACCAAATAGCGCTTAGGTGAACACCTACACAGACAAACATGATTGCTTCACTGATCTTAAAGGGAGAAAATACAGACTGAAGCCCTTGCAAGGAAAATATAAAGTTTAAATGTGTCAGGTCCTGTCTGCTTAAATCAAAGCTTCCTGCTCTCTTCTGCTCAGGAACATGACAAGTACATCATTGTCATGTAACTGAAGGTGACCCTGGAGAATATTCCATATGTCTACCAAGAATTTGTTTCAAATTGAAAAAAAAAATTGTTTCTTGTTCGGCCCTTGTCCTGACTGTTGATGTACAACTTAATACTTTATCCCTTTTAGGATATTTTTGTTCTACTTAGTACTATTGGTTGAACTCTGTAATTATCACACAATTATTCTTAGGTGTTTAAATTTAACAGAAAAGTGATCTCTGTTAAATATAAGAGTGGGAATGTGAGAGGGAGGAGACATACAATTTGGGACATGCTCAATCAGTCGTGCCCCAAATGGTGGAGTTAGAAATGTGCCAGGGGATTCCAATACAATCCCATCAAGGTGGCATGTACCAATGCCATCTCACTAGTCCAAGTGATCAATTTCAGTTCCCAATTGATCACACTGATAGGTCTAAGAGTCAAAGGGATCACACAAACAAGACTAGTGTCTGCTAATATTAACTGATAGAATCAAAAAGGGAGAGAATGATCCAACACGGGAAGCGGAATACAGAGCAGACTCAGAATTGCAGATGTCCTAAACAGCACTCTGGCCTCAGAATCAGCCTTTAAGGCATTCTGATCTGGCTGAAAGCCAAGACACTCTGGGGGGAAAAAAAAAAAAAACCTAAATGAAAGATCTCTGCCAGTGAGATCCCAGTGGAAAGAACAGCCATCAAAGAAGGAGGTACCTTTCTCTGAAGGGAGGAGAGAACTTCCACTTTGACTATGACCCTGTCGGAATAAGACCAAAGTCAGCAAACTCAAAAGGCTTCCATAGCCTTGGCAACTCATGACAAGAACCTAGGGAGATTACTGATGCCATAAACAAGAGTGTCAAATTGTTAAGTCAACAGGAGTCACTGTGCACTTACTCCTCATGTAGGATCTCTGTCCTTAATATGTTGTCCAATGTGAAGTAATGCTATAACTAGTACTGAAACAGTATTTTACACTTGGTGTTTCTGTGTGGATGCAAACTGTTGAAATCTTTACTTAATATATACTAAGTTGATCTTCTGTATATAAAGATAATTGAAAATGAATCTTGATGTTAATGGAATGGAAGAGGGAGCGGGAGTTGGGAGGGTTGTGGGTGGGAGTGAAGTTATGGGGGAGGAGCCATTGTAATCCATAAGCTGGAAAATTATATTTGCTAAATAAAAGTTGAAAAATAAATTAATTAATTAAAATCTTATTTTTCACACAGTTTAATCTTTATATCCTATTGTGATAATTATCACTTAAACAAAGGAACATATAATGGATTTTATTGAGTCATACAAAATGGCCAAGAGCCCTTTATATTTGACCTGTATACTCCTGATTGGCAGTTAAATTTTCATATTGTCTACAAAAATATATGTGCAGTTGAAAGGATGACCTGATTAATACTACCTGTGATGGTCTTCCTTAAGAAATAGAACATTCTTGGGACTGGCATTGTTGCACATTGGGTTGAGCAGTTGCCTGTGGCTTGTTGATATCCCATTTGGGCACCAGTTCTTATCCCAGCTGCTCCACTTCTGATCCAACTCCCTGCCAATGGCCTGGGAAAAGCAAAGGAGAATGGCCCAAGTGTTTGGAACCCTGCCACCCATGTGGGAGACCTGGATAAGGTTCCTTGTTCCTAGCTTTGGCCTGGCCTTGCCTGGTGCTGTTGTGGCCATCTGGGGGTGAACCAGCATATGAAAGATCTCTTTGTCTGTCTGTCTGTCTCTCTCTCTCTCTCTCTGTACCTCTGACTCTCAAATACATAAATAATTAAACAGAAATAGAACATGCCCAAATATTACAAAGGACTTTGTTGTTCCTGCCTCCATCTTCCCAGTCACCCTCTTCCTCACTGAGAATTGTGTTATTTATGTCTTGGTTTCATTTACAGTTTCGCCATGTGCTATAGCATATCATAAAATATTATTTAATTTGCCCTTTTAAAATTTACAATAGAAGTCTACTATGTTTGGAGTTCTTGAATGGATTTCTAAAACTCATGAATCAGTATAGAGCCTGTGGAAGAGTAAATTTTTTTAAGATTTATTTATCTGAAAGGCAGAGTTACAGGGAGGCAAAGGCAAAGGCAGAGAGAGGGAGAGAGAGAGAGGTCTTCCATCTGCTGGTTCATTCCCCAGATGGCTTTAATGGCTGGAGCTGGGCTGTTCTAAAGCCAGGAGCCAGGAGCTGCTTCTGGGTCTCCTACACTGGTGCAGGGACCCAACAACTTGGACCATCTTAAGAGTAGAGTTTGGACGTGATGAGTGACCAATAATGTTACATTAGTTGTGACAAAATTGTTTTTGTCTGGACATCAGCATGAGTATTAATAGTTCAGAGCAACCAGAAAAGAGATGAAATCTATTTATTGGCCGACACCACTGCTCACTAAGCTCTGCCTGTGGTGCCAGCACCCGGGGTTCTAGTCCCGGTCGGGGCGCCGGATTCTGTCCTGATTGCTCCTCTTCCAGTCCAGCTCTCTGCTGTGGCCCGGTAGGGCAGTGGAGGATGGCCCAAGTGCTTTGGCTCTGCACCCACATAGGAGACCAGGGGGAAGCATTGGCTCAGCTCCGCCCATTGCTGCCATTTCGGGAGTGAACCAACGGAAAGTAGACCTTTCTGTCTCTCTCTCTCTCTCACTGTCTGTAACTCCACTTGCCAAATAAATAAATAGAAATCTTTTTTAAAAAATGAGTGCATTTGGCTACACATTTACCTCCTATCTTCTTATTTTCTACTTCATTATTGCTATATTTCATGGCTATTTCCTCAGGATGTGGCCAAAACTGTGGATACATTTTACAAACTTATTTTTAAATAAATTATTAAAATGCAATTTACATTCCAAGAAATGCACTTGTGTACAAATCACTGAGTGTTTTTTGTCATCTGAAACCTTCATAGCTAATGGTCAAATTAAAAACAAAGCACTGCTACTACCCTAAGAGTTGTCACTCTCCAATCCTATTTCTGTTCTGTAACACATGAAACAAGAGTATATTGTCATTTACATAATATGATTCAGTGAAGCAATTTTTATAATTACATACCAGATAATAAGAAATCCACACAATTTTATCTTCTCCGTATACATTAACCACCACAAATAAAAAAAAGCATGCTTTTTAAATTTGTTTTGGGTGTGACTTATTTCCTTTAGCACAATGATTCCCAGTTGCATCCATTTTGTTACAAATCTTGGATTTCGTCTGTTGTTATGGAAGAATAATATTACATCATGTATGCATACATAATTTTCTTTATCCAGTCTTCAGTTGGTTGACATCTAGATTGGTTCTATTGTGGTTCTAGTTTAGCCATCAGACTAGTCCAGATGGCTGGTCAGGGAGACCCTTTATCAGATGGTAGTTTACAGATAGATTCTCCCATCTCTTGTCCGTCTCTTCGCTTTGCTGATTGTTTCCTTTCCTGCGCTAAGCTTCTAGCCTGATGTACTCCCAGTTATCCATTTTTGCTTTTTTGTGTTTGCTTCTGGGGTCTTATCCAAGAAGATTTTGTCTACTCCAATGCCTTGCAATGTTTCTTCTGGAGATACAGATATTTCATTATTTTTGCTTACTACAGGCCTACATTAATTAATTAAATGATCACAGATGTCAAAGCCAGAATCCAGGAACTTCATCTAGGTCTCCCATGTGGGTCACGGGGGCCCAAGCAATTCAATCAGCCTCCCCTGCCTCCCAGGTTATGGCAGGCCTCACAAGCATGGCTCAACCACCTATGCCACAACACACATCCTTACTGGGTTTTTGACATGGGTGGTATTTCTGAAGTTGAATGTATCACATCAATGACATCCAGTTCTTAGAAAACTGGATCCTGTTTTCTCCAGCTTAAAATATTTGTTTCCCACTGCTTTTAGAATACAATCTGAAGTTTTCCCATGGCCTCTATCTCCTCATCCATGCGGTTTTCTAAGCCATCTACAGTCACTTCTCCGTCTGCTCAGTCATGCTGGCTCCTTGTCGTTTGTCCATCACATGAAGCACCATCCAGGTTCTGGAATCTGTTCCTATGGCTTCCTCTGCCTAGAATTTCCTTCCTCCAGCTGAATCTTGATTGAATTGCTTCCCTCTTTCATCGATTTCTTCACTCAGAAGTTGGCACTTCAGTGAGGACACTTGACACCCACTTTCATGGACACCCATGACTTTGTGTCCCATTGCTTTTATCTTCCTAGTCTACCTTGTTTTTTATCATCATTTATTTGTATGAGTTACTATAATACATGCATTGTGATAATTTTTTCCACACTACATTGTTAATGTCATCACAATGGGAATTATTTTTTTTCTTTTTGAATGGCCTACCCACAACAGATTTAAAACAAAGTGAAACAAGAGCAAGGGAAAGCGTTATATATTACTGGATCCAATTCCATGTAATAATTTCCAAAAAAATGATGGGGAATCTGCTTTCTCCATTATATGAATTTTTCTAAGTACAGCTCTAGACCACTCTAGGAGTTGAAGGCCTGGATCCAAAAGCCTCACTCTCACCCTGATACTTTATCAATTCCTATGTGTTTGGCCTTAGCATATTAAGCTAGTTATTCAGAGATATTTGTCATTCATCAAGGCCTGCATTTCTCATAGAAAAGGACAATCCCTAGTATTGGACAATCACTGGGATTGCTGTGGCTTGGCCTCTGGATTTATCTTGGTTCTTAACCACTTCTTGGGATTATCCCTATCTCTGATCCTAGGAGTTAACTTCATTTTTGCTTAAAGCAGTCAGGAGTGGTCATATTTCCCAGAAATTGCTAGGAATTCCATGCTCTGTTTCAATCAGTCTTCTCCTAGCCTGCCTCTCTGCACACTTCTGCCTTACAAGTCAATTAGCCAAGTGGCTAACATCCTAACTAGTGAAGCTATCAATATCACCAATGAGACCAATGAAACTCATGTAGGTTTAATGTTAATCACTGAACAGTCACAGAAATGTAGGGAAATGTTCCACTGACTTGGTGTGAATAACTCACAATGGGCTTTACATGTAGGAAGTCTTTCCATTAATAGTGTTCTAGATGCATAACATTTTTGCAAGTTTAAAATATGTCAGCAATTAGTGTTCATTTTGAAAACTGTTAATTTTATAGACAAACACAACATTTAAGAATTCAGCTGATTAAATAAATGGGGTAAAATTTAAGAGAGAATATTAAAGTTGTGAAATTTTGTTAGACAAATTTAGGAATCTTTGCAAGGTGTTTGTGAAAATTTGGAATCATAACACAAAGTAGTATAGTAGAGATAAGGTTTTATTATAATTGACGCTTTTATAAAATTAATTTATGTAGTATCATTTATAATGTTAACTCAAATACTGAAGAATTCTGGTAAATTTTTATTCATCAAATTTCCTATAATCACAAAACACACACTTTGTATAATTATCATATCGTGAGTTAGAAAATACAATCAATTTTACATTTTACAATTTTACAGTAATGAAAAACTACAAAATAAAATACTGACATATATAAAATAACATTCCTATTATAAATATTTAAAAAGATAAAGTTAAGCATAGGTAGTAGAAAAACATATTATTTCCCATAACCATTCCCAATTTTTCTTTACTATTGACATATACTGAGCCCAAAAAACATTTTTGTATCAAAAAGTTACAAACTGTCACATTTAAGAAAAAATTAATGGAGTATAGTGATACTTTCAAGTAAGTTACTAAAAATTTGAGAAGTGAAATTATAATAATATAGCCTATTGAAGCTATACTGTCTTGATAATGCTTCAGATTTATTGTGGATCTACAGATAATTTTATTTAGATGATTTTCTCACACAACACTCTGCTAGAAAAACAATGCATAAGTGACAGCCCAACCTTCAGCCTGGGCTGAAGGTATAATTGTGGAGAATGCTGAGGTCAGCGTTTTCTGATTACCTAATTTTTATTTTATGTGTTTATCTACAAAATAATGTGTGGAAACATAGAGAAGATAAAATAACTGTGATTTTATTTGGAGAATTTTTGTGGTTCTTGATATGAATTACAACACCATTCTCTAAATAGTGAATATTTTGTTATCTTAAGTGCATGAATGTGCTAATTGCTGCATTAGTATATTGCCAACATTAAATATTTCCACCTATGCACTTAAGGGATTATGTATTTGGTAATTTAATAAATTAACTAAGAGTTTCTCATTGTTGTTACTTTTTTTCTTTGAAAGCAAGAAAAACATCAATTAAATGATCTGATGTAGGTCCTTGAAAAACTAAAAATACTTAACTTTAACACTAGCTTCAAATTCATATCATTTGATACTTTTATGATTGTCTAACCAAATTAAAATTAAAATCGTTAAACTTATTATTTGCTTTGCAATTTTGTTTGTATTGTAGCTACATATCTTTTATTTTAATTTTTTTTTATTTTTCTACCTTCTCAAAGTTGTTTTAAATAAAAATATTCAGTTATGTGTCTTATGAGTTGTTCTGTCTTATACTACTTTCAGGTATAATAATGCTCACCTAAGATATCTACCTATAAATATAGAGATAGATCGTATATAATTATTACTAGGCACTATATAGTATCCATAATAAACTGATCTGAGATAATTATAAAACTAGGAAAGGTGTCATTGCTATTAATGTAATCCATTATTCATGGATCCAATTCAACAATGAAGTTAAATTTAAACCAATAACACATCTCACATTAATAACCTTGATAAGCCTAAATTTTTCACATAAATAGCAACGAGGTCCCCTCAAAAATAGACTATTTTTATAAGTTTGTGTGTCCCTGAAACATCACACGACTTTGTGAAACTTGAAGAATGAAATCCAAATGCAGTAAACTGCATGTAAAACTGGGACTTCACTTTCTAAGAATAACAGAGGTATTACACACAGTGTTGAAAAAATAAAATTTTAGGGCAGAGTCACTCATCTTTTTCCATAAAGAACCAGATAGGGAACATTTTAAGCTTTGTGTCCCAAGAGGAATAATATGAGTAGTTCTTTTGAAGGTGTTTATATAGAAAGCAGAAAGCAATTTCTAAAATATTTGACTAATTTCAAGACATAATAATTGGCAAATGTTTTTAAAGCATTTTTGTGTGTGTTTTCTATTGCCATGGTTAGAAATACTGCATGTTAATGTCTTAAAAGAGCACCTAGTGTTTTTATATTTTTTTTAATTAATTTATTTATTTGAATGTCAGAGTTACATAGAGAGGACATAGAGAGGAGAGGCAGAGAGAGAGAGAGGTCTTCCATCCGTTGCTTCACTTCCCAGAGGGCCACAACATCTGGAGCTACGCCGATCTGAAGCCAGGAGCCAGGAGCTTCCTCTGGGTCTCCCAAGTGGGTGCAGGAGCCCAACGACCTGGACCATCTTCCATTGCTTTCCTAGGCCATAACAGAGAGCTGGATTGGAAGTGGAGCAGCGGGGTCTTGAACTGGTGCGCATATGGATGCCAGCGCTTCAGGCCTGGTCATTAAGCGGCTGTGCCAAAGCGCCAGCCCCTGAGCACCTGTATTTATTTGCTTGTTTGTTTGTTTTTCAGACCTTCCTGTCATCCACGGTCTGGGCAAGAAGGCTCAGCTCTCTCTCTGCTCTGGGCTGAACACGGTGGTCACGGAAGCATCAGGGTTCACAGCGCTGTGTTCCTTTTTTGCACTCATGCCATTCTAGCTGCTGATAGAATGTAGTTTCCTGTGAAGAAACCGAGGTCCTCATTCTCCTGTCCAGTCAGAGATCTGTTTAGCTTCTAGCGATCCTGGAATTGTTTAGCACATGGGTGCCTTCCTCTTTCCAACAATTTTGAAGTGAGTCCCTCTCCAACTTAACATTTCTCTTTCTGCCTCATCTCTCCTTCTTTACCTCTGTCTGACTGACTCTTGCACTTTCAAGGTCTTGTGGGATTGTACTGGCTCCACCTAGATAACCTGGGATAAGGTCCATGCTCAGGACAATGAGCATCCTTTTTTTTTTGACAGGCAGAGTGGACAGTGAGAGACAGAGAGAAAGGTCTTCCTTTGCCGTTGTTTCACCCTCCAATGGCCACCGCGGACGGCGCGCTGCGGCCGGAGCACCGCACTGATCCGATGGCAGGAGCCAGGTGCTAGATGCTTCTCCTGGTTTCCCATGGGGTGCAGGGCCCAAGCACCTGGGCCATCCTCCACTGCACTCCCAGGCCACAGCAGAGGGCTGGCCTGGAAGAGGGGCAACTGGGACAGAACCCGGCGCCCCGACCAGGACTAGAACCCAGTGTGCCGGCGCCGCAAGGCAGAGGATTAGCCTGTTGAGCCACAGCGCAGGCTGACAATGAGCATTCTTAATACCATGTGAAAGACCCTTCACAGCAAGAGCCCATGTTAATGTTTGAATGATCAGAAAACAAGATTTTGATTCACATAGCATTACAGGTTGAATTCTGTCGCAGGTCTATTAATGAGAGTAATGGAGATTTTCTTTGTGCGGTAATCTGTTGCTTAACTAAATTTTAAATTGAATGTTGCTTATCTTGAACTGGGTTGTAATTGCTGCTTTCTGTGAACCAGTCTTATCTGCCAAGGCCTTACTAAAAGAGGTGACCAGCTTGTTTTAGTCATTGACCAGGGCTTCTGGATTCACTATATGGAGTACTGTGCAGGCATTGGAAAACTTCTTGATGCATATTTAATCATGTGTTCAAATGTGTAAAGTATGCAGATAAACTAAAATAGATTAAAGATAGAATGGACTATTTTTCCAATTTTATAAAACAAAAATTTTTATATAAATTGATAGATCAATACATTTGTTCTTAAACACATGGGGTGATGTACAGTATAATTTCACTGGGTATAGAATAACAGGTGAAGATGATGAAGTTTTCATCTGCTGCATTTTTAAAGAATTTATAATGCAGTTTTATAGAAATTAAGAAAAGAAATGTTATAAAGCATTTCAGATTCTATAATTTGGTGCTTTTTTTCCATTTAATTAATTTGCAACTAATTTTCTTCCTATCATAAGGTAGCTCAACCTAGGATGTATCAGAACAAAGTGACTTGGTTCACCATAATTCTCCTACCAACCAGATCTGCGATGAATGATGGACTGTTAAGATACCCAGTAAGCCAGGGAACTATGGCATTTACTTTAACAAACCTCTATAAACCTGTGAACTGGTCCTCACCTGTTGAGAGTACTAGATTTCAAACTTCAATTAGAAAACCACCATGAAGTCACTCCACAAGTGGCAAAAATCCCTGCATGTTAGACTTTTCATTTTCTATTTACTATGAAAATTTGAAAAAAGTGATTGCAAACATAAATTGAAATTGTTCCCCTTGCATTGACTTCAAAGGAACCTCATGTCTGAAAGCTGGGGATGCCAACTTCAGTCAGCCATCCATGTAGATACATCAACAAAAAGCTGAGTTTCCACCCTTTATACACTAAAAATTAAGAAAGCAGTTACTTGTGCCTATATGTATATAGCAGCTTAATTCATAATAACTAAGACATGGAATCAACCCAGATATCCATCAACTAATGACTGGGTGAAGAAAATATACATGATGAAATGCACTCAGCCATAAAAACCAAATACTGTCTTTGCAACAAAATGGATGCAATTGGACACCATTATGCTTAATGAAATAAGCAAGTTCCTGAAAGAAAAATACCATTTGCTACCTCTGAAATGTGTTAGTTAGTATAGAATACAAAAAAAAAAAAAAAAGAATGAACTGACATCTTATGATTTGACTATTATTTATAGCCTTTGTCTACATTCCTGTGCAATAGTGGTCTTTCTACCTCTTACTTGTTGAACATTATGGCTAGTGGTGCATTAAAACTGTGATTATAAAGTAAATTGAAAGTAGGTTATTGCAAAAATTAAAGGAAAAACAACAAGGAAAAAAGGAATGAGAGAGGAATGAGGGAAAGAGATAGGAAGGGAAGTATAGTTCTCTTAGATTTGTATTTGTGAAGTACATCAGACTGTTCTCCTTATATTAGTAAAAATTATTTCTATAAAGATTATTTATTTATTTGACAGGTAGAGTTACAGTGAAAGAGAGAGAAAGGTCTTCTTTTCGTTGGTTCACTCCCTAAATGACCACAATGGCTGAAGCTACGCCGATCCAAAGCCAGGAGCCAGGTGCTTCTTCCTGGTCTCCCATGCGGGTGCAGGGGCCCAAGCACTTGGGCCATCTTCTACTGTTTTCCTAGGCCATAGCAGAGAGCTGGACTGGAAGAGGAGCAACCGGGACTAGAACCCAGAGCCCATATGGGATGCTGGTGCCGCAGGCGGAGGATTAACCTAGAGCATCACAGCGCTGGCCTCAAAAATTTTTAAAAAGAAAGCAAATAAAATAATACAGAACAAAAGTGAAAATTATAAAAAAATGAGAAAACGTACATTTGTTATCCCTGAGGGAATGCTTAGAAAGTATTTAGACAAAGGGAAAGAAGTTGATATGAGATCAAGCGCAATTCTAGATAGCGACAATGAACTGTGTATATTTGATAAAAGCTGAAGAAAGAAAAAATACTTGACAAAATAAATTTTCCATGATTTGACTTTATATAATACGAACACATGCTGACATACTACAAAGTATCCTACACATGTGTACAATTTTTGTGACAGTTAGAGGTGTATAGTTTTTTTTTATAGTGCTTTTATTTAAAGAATATAAATTTCCAAAATACAGTTTATAGATGACAATGGCTTCCCCCCCCATAACTTCCCGCCCATCCGCAACCCTCCCCTTTTCCACTCCCTCTCCCCTTGCTTCACATCAAGATTCATTTTCAATTCTCTTTATATACAGAAGATCAGTTTACTATATATTAAGTAAAGATTTCAACAGTTTGCCCTCATATAGCAACACAAAGTAAAAAATACTGTTGGAGTACTATAGTATTAATTCACAATGTATAGCACATTAAGGACAGAGATCCTACATGATATATTTTTTTAAATTGATTAATTTTCTATGCAATTTCCAATTTAACACCAAAATGTTTTTTTCATTTTTAATTATCTATATACAGAAGATCGATTCAGTATATACTATGTAAAGATTTCATCAGTTTGCACCCACACAGAAACACAAAGTGTAAAAATACTGTTTCAGTACTAGTTATAGCATTACTTCACATTGGACAACACATTAAGAACAGATCCCACATGAGACGTAAGTACACAGTGACTCCTGATGTTAATTTAACAATTTGACACTCTTGTTTATGGCGTCAGTAATCTCCCTAGGGTCTAGTGATGAGTTGCTGAGGCTATGGAAGCCTTTAGGGTTCGCTGACTTCAATCTTATTCTGACAGGGTCATAGTCAAAGTGGAGGTTCTCTCCTCCCTTCAGAGAAAGGTGCCTCCTTCTTTGATGGCACCATTCGTTCCACTGGGATCTCACTCACAGAGATCTTTCATTTAGGTCTTCTTTTTTTTCCAGAGTGTCTTGGCTTTCCATGCCTAGTATACTCTGGTGGGCTCTTCAGCCAGATCTGAATGCCTTAACGGCTGATTCTGAGTCCAGAATGCTATTTAGGACATCTGCCATTCTATGAGTCTGCTGTGTATCTTGCTTCCCATGTTTTTAAAAAAAGAAATGGAAGAGAAAAGTTGTTGCTTTATGGATATTGGGATTTTGGTGAGCTGGTTCCCTAGGGTTCAGAATAAGCTATAGATTATATCAAAAGGTATTTCATATAAACACAATTTATCATCAAGATGAAAGTCCGTATGTTTCATGTACACTAATTAGTGTTGATGTTACAATAGATTGTTGTAAAAAAAGTAGAATAGAAACAAATTACAAAACATCTAATTAAAGGCATGTATCAATACAGACCATTTTGATTCTGAACCAAGAAATGGCTCATTTTCAGATCTAGTTGTTACTTATTTTGATTCAAGCAAAGGGTTCAATGTACAGGTGAATAAACTGGGTAGTCATGAAAGTTCCTTGAGTGAGGAAGAGTTGAGATTTGGGTACCTGCCTGCCACTTAAAGGTTCAAGCTGAATTTTTAGTAAATGAACTTCTAAGGCTTTGACTTGCCTGGAATCCAGAAAATGCCTGGGATTGAGATAAGACAGTTGCTTGAAGTTAGGAAAGGTGGGGTTAATGGGATTTCCTAGAGAGGACAAAGATATTTACCTCTGTTCAGTATTTTGCCCAGGGCCATCTTGACCCTGCCATTCAAAATCTTTTCTGACATTTCAGCATTTGTAGCACATTGCAGAATGCAGATGTAGAACAGAGGCAGGTTTGGAGCATTATTCCTCACACTTCCTTTTAAATTAATAAAATAAATAAATGAAATGTTGCTCCTAGTCATCTGTCCCAAACATTAAACCCAAGAATACAAAATTACTTATTTTTAAACGAAATCTGCTCCAGCCTGGTTGAGCATAGCTCAAAAACACAATTCATCTTTTGTTAAAGTAATTTCAATCAATTTCCAGATACTCTCTTTCATTTTGAAAGAACAAAAATTCTGTCTTTTATGTCTATACATACTCTGCAGTGGGGCAAGTCAAAAATAAAAGTGCATCCTTAACGTTTAACTTCTTTGCTTTTGGCTTGCACCAGAACTTTTCCCTCATTTCAATGTAGCTTTTGTATGGGCATGTGCAATAAAAAAACCAATAAACTTAATAAATGGTTCAATTGCATGAGTGCACCTGTGTGTTACCTTCATCCTCATTATCCATTTCCTCAGACATTGTCCATTACCTCGTCTTGGTCACAGAACTCTATTGTAAGTCTAATAAATAGTGCAATAAAAGTAAATAATCTGAGAAAATATTACAGTGCAAACTGAAAATAGTTTTGTTGTAAATTTATGCACATTTTTATCCACTCTGCTAAGTACAAGTATGCTGTCATTCTACTGTTCTCTTTATATCCCCCATAGGAATATGATCCAAATCCTTATTTCTTATGAGCTTCATTCAAATATATATTAGAGTGGCTCAATGCCAGCAGTTATTTTCAATAATAAAATTGTTGAAAACTGATTCAGGCAATAGAATGTCTGTGTGTGTGTTTCTGTATGTGTATGTGTGTGTGTGTGAGAGAGAGTAATCTTTGCAATGAGCCTCAAAATATATTTACATTCTCATAGTAAATGTAAAGTTATAAACTTTTATTTGAGTAATTCAGACATCAAATATATTTTCTAAAAATAACTGTGAATTTAGATAAAGTGAATTTATCTTAAAATTTCAGAATGATAGCTATATTTCCAAATTGATTTGGCTGTGTGAACTCTGAATTGTTACCTTTAAAAAACAAGAATTTCTGATGACACTTAATACTAAATTGCATATCGGCTGTTGGTAATTGGTATGGTATGAACAAAAGACTCACCTTACACATAATACTCATTTAAGAATATTTCAGATTTTTCAACTAAAGACTATTTTAAGGCAAGACATACCACTCAATTAGTAGCTGCAAGGCTGTGTTTTCTTTTTTTTTTTTTTTTATAAAGCTTTTATTTAAAGAATATAAATTTCCAAAGAACAGCTCATGGACCACAATGGCTCCCACCCCACACAACTTCCCTCCCTCCCCCCACCCTCCCCTTTCCCGCTCCCTCTCCCCTTCTGTTCACATCAAGATTCATTTTCAATTCTCTTTATACACAGAAGATCAATTTAGTACATATTACGTAAAGATTTCAACGGTTTGCCCTCGCATAGAGACACAAAATGATAATACTGTTGGAGTACTAGTTATAGTATTAATTCACAATGTACAGCACATTAAGGACAGAGATCCTACATGATTTTTTTTAAAAAAATTGATTAATTGTCTATGCAATTTCCAGTTTAACACCAAGATTTTTTAATCATTTGCAATTATCTTTATATAAAGAAGATCGATTCAATATATACTATGTAAGGATTTCATCAGTTTGCACCCACTCAGAAACACAAAGTGTAAAAATACTGTTTCAGTACTAGTAATAGCATCACTTCACATTGGATAACACATTAAGGACAGATCCCTCATGAGACGTAAGTACACAGTGACTCCTGATGTTGATTTAACAATTTGACACTCTTGTTTATGGCGTCAGTAATCTCCCTAGGCTCTGGTCATGAGTTGCCGAGGCTATGGAAGCCTTTAGGGTTCGCCGACTTCGATCTTATTCCCACAGGGCCATAGTCAAAGTGGAAGTTCCCTCCTCCCTTCAGAGAAAGGTACCTCCTTCTTTGATGGCCCCGTTCTTTCCACTGGGATCTCACTCGCAGAGATCTTTCATTTAGGTCTTCTGTTTTTTCCAGAGTGTCTTAGCTTTCCATGCCTAAAATATTCTCATGGGCTCTTGAGCCAGATCCGAATGCCTTAAGGGCTGATTCTGAGGCCAGAGTGCTATTTAGGACATCTGCCATTCTATGAGTCTGCTGTGTATCCTGCTTCCCATGTTGGATCATTCTCTCCCATTTTCATTCTATCAGTTAGTATTAGCAGACACTAGTCTTGTTTGTGTGATCCCTTTGACTCTTAGACCTATCAGTGTGATCAATTGTGAGCTGAAATTGATCACTTGGACTAATGAGATGGCCTTGGTACATGCCACCTTGATGGGATTGTATTGGAAACCCCTGGCACAATTCTAACTCCATCATTTGGGGCCGTTCCGATTGAGCATGTCCCAAATTTTACATCTCCTCCCTCTCTTATTCCCACTCTTATATTTCACAGAGATCACTTTTCAGTTAAAATTTAAACACCTAAGAATAATTGTGTGTTAATTACAGAGTTCAACCACTAGTACTAGGATAAAGAAAAAAAAAATACTACCATGGATAAAGTATTACATTGTACAACAACAGTCAGCACAAGAGCTGATCGAGTCACTGTTTCTCATAGTGTCCATTTCACTTCTACAGGTTTCCCCTTTGGTGCTCAGTTAGTCATCGCCAATCAAGGGAAACAAATGATATTTGTCTCTTTGGGACTGACTTAATTCACTCAGCATGATGTTTTCCAGATTCCTCCATTTTGTTGCAAGTGACCGGATTTCATTGTTTTTGACTGCTGTATAGTATTCTGTAGAGTACATGTCCCATAATTTCCTAATCCAGTCTACTGTTGAAGGGCATTTGGGTTGGTTCCAAGTCTTAGCTATTGTGAATTGAGCCGCAATAAACATTGCTGTGCAGACGGCTTTTTTGTTTGCCAATTTAATTTCCTTTGGGTAAATTCCAAGGAGTGGGATGGCTGGGTTGAATGGTAGGGTTATATTCATGTTTCTGAGGAATCTCCAGACTGACTTCCATAGTGGCTTCACCAGTTTGCATTCCCACCAACAGTGGATTAGTGTCCCTTTTCCCCACATCCTCTCCAGCATCTATTGTTGGTGGATTTCTGAATGTGAGCCATTCTCACCGGGGTGAGGTGAAACCTCATTGTGGTTTTGATTTGCATTTCCCTGATTGCTAGGGATCTTGAACATTTTTTCATGTGTCTGTTGGCCATTTGGATTTCCTCTTTGGAAAAATGTCTGTTGAGGTCCTTGGCCCATCTCTTAAGTGGGTTGTTTGTTTTGATGTTGTGGAGTTTCTTAATTTCTTTGTAGATTCTGGTTATCAACCCTTTATCTGTTGCATAGTTTGCAAATATATTTTCCCATTCTGTCGGTTTCCTATTCACTTTCCTGACTGTTTCTTTTGCAGTACAGAAACTTTTCAATTTGATGCAATCCCAGTAGTTAATTTTGGTTTTCAGTGCCTGTGCTTCTGGGGTCTTTTCCAAGAAGTCTTTGCCAGTACCTATGTCTTGCAGGGTTTCTCCTATGCTCTCCAGTAATTTGATGGTGTCGGGTCGTAGGTTTAAATTTTTAATCCATGTTGAATGAATTTTTGTGTAAGGTGAAAGGTAGGGGTCTTGCTTCATGGTTCTGCACGTGGAAATCCATTTTTCCCAGCACCATTTATTAAACAGACTGACCTTACTCCAGGGACTGGTTTTGGATCGTTGATCAAATATAAGTTGGCTGTAGGTGTTTGGATTGATTTCTGGAGTTTCTATTCTGTTCCATTGGTCTATCCATCTGTTTCTGTACCAGTACCATGCTGTTTTGATAACAACTGCCCTGTAGTATGTCCTGAAATCTGGTATTGTGATGCCTCCGGCTTTGTTTTTGTTGTACAAGATTGCTTTAGCTATTCGAGGTCTCCTGTGTCTCCATATGAATTTCAGCATCATTTTTTCCAGATCTGAGAAGAATGTCCTCGGTATCTTGATTGGTATTGCGTTGAATCTGTAAATTGCTTTTGGGAGAATGGACATTTTGATGATATTGATTCTTCCAATCCATGAGCATGGGAGATTTCTCCATTTTTTGGTATCCTCTTCTATTTCTTTCTTTAAGGTTTTGTAATTTTCATTGTAGAGATCTTTAATGTCCTTAGTTAAATTTATTCCAAGGTATTTGATTGTTTTTGTAGCTATTGTGAATGGGATTGATCTTAGCAGTTCTTCCTCAGCCGTGGCATTGTCTGTGTATACAAAGGCTGTTGATTTTTGTGCATTGATTTTATATCCTGCTACTTTGCCAAACTCTTCTATGAGTTCCAATAGTCTCTTAGTAGAGTTCTTTGGGTCCCCTAAATAAAGAATCATGTTGTCTGCAAAGAGGGATAGTTTGAGTTCTTCCTTCCCAACTTGTATCCCTTTAATTTCTTTTTCTTGCCTAATAGCTCTGGCTAAGACTTCCAGCACTATATTGAATAGCAGTGGGGAGAGTGGGCATCCCTGTCTGGTACCAGATCTCAGTGGAAATGCTTCCAACTTTTCCCCATTCAATAGGATATTGGCCGTGGGTTTTTCATAAATTGCTTTGATTGTATTGAGGAATGTGCCTTCTATACCCAGTTTGCTTAGGGTTTTCATCATGAAAGGGTGTTGAATTTTATCGAATGCTTTCTCTGCGTCTAGTGAGATAATCATATGGTTTTTCTTCTGCAGTCTGTTAATGTGGTGTATCACATTGATTGTTTTGCGAATATTGAACCATCCCTGCATACCAGGGATGAATCCCACTTGGTCTGGGTGGATGATCTTTCTGATGTGTTGTTGCAGTCTATTGGCCAGAATTTTGTTGAGGATTTTTGCATCTATGTTCATGAGGGATATTGGTCTGTAATTCTCTTTCAATGCTGCATCTTTTTCTGGCTTAGGAATTAAGGTGATGCTGGCTTCATAGAAGGAATTTGGGAGAATTCCCTCTTTTTCGATTGTTCTGAATAGTTTGAGAAGAATTGGGGTTAGTTCTTCTTTAAATGTCTGGTAGAATTCAGCAGTGAATCCATCTGGTCCTGGGCTTTTCTTTGTTGGGAGGGCCTTTATTACTGATTCAATTTCTGACTCACTTATGGGTCTGTTTAGGTTTTCTATGTCTTCCTGGTTCAATTTAGGTAGGTTGCATGTGTCCAGGAATCTATCCATTTCTGATAGGTTTCCCTGTTTGCTGGCATACAAGTCCTTGTAGTAATTTCTGATGATTCTTTTGATTTCTGTGGTGTCTGTTGTTATATTTCCTTTTTCATCTCTGATTTTACTGATTTGGGTCTTTTCTCTTCTTTTTTTAGTTAGTTGGGCCAATGGGGTGTCAATCTTGTTTATTTTTTCAAAAAACCAGCTCCTCGTTTGGCTGATTTTTTGTAATGTTTTTTTGGATTCAATCCTGTTGATTTCTTCTCTGATTTTGATTATTTCTCTTTTTCTACTAGATTTGGGTCTAGTTTGCTGCAAATTTTCTAGATCCTTGAGATGCATTGAAAGCTCATCTATTTGGTGCCTTTCCAGTTTCTTGATGTAGGCACCTATTGATATAAACTTTCCTCTTAACACTGCTTTTGCTGTATCCCATAAGTTTTGGTATGTTGTGCTGTTATCCTCATTTACTTCCAGAAAATTTTTGATTTCTCTTTTGATTTCTTCAGTGACCCATTGTTCATTCAGGAGCATGTTGTTCAATCTCCATGTGTTTGCATATGCTCTAGAGATTCCTGAGTTGCTAATTTCCAACTTCACTCCCTCATGGTCTGAGAAGTTGCATGGTATGATTCTAATTCTTTTGAATTTGCTGAGACTTGCTTTATGGCCTAATATGTGATCAATCCTAGAGTAGGTTCCATGTACTGCTGAGAAGAATGTGAATGCATTACTTGTAGGATGAAAAGTTCTGTAGATATCTGTTAGATCCATTTGGGCTATAGTGTTGTTTAAATCTACTGTCTCCTTGTTGATCTTCTGTCCTGTCGATCTGTCAATATCTGTGAGTGAAGTATTGAAGTCCCCCAGTACTATTGTGTTGGGGTCTAAGTCTCCCTTTAAGTTTCTTAACAAATTTTTTAAATAAACCTGTGGCCTGTAATTAGGTGCATATACATTGAGAATTGTTATATCTTCCTGTAGTATTGATCCCTTAATCATTATATAGTGCCCCTCTTTGTCTCTCTTAACAGTTTTTGTGTTAAAGTTTATGTAGTCCGATATTAAGATGGTTACACCCGCTCTTTTTTCATTTCTGTTGGCGTGGTATATCTTGTTCCATCCTTTTATTTTCAGTCTGTATGGATCTTCGTTGGAAAGATGTGTTTCTTGTAGGCAGCAAATAGATGGTTTTTGTTCCTTAACCCAATCAGCCAATCTCTGTCTTTTAACAGGACAGTTTAGACCTTTAACGTTTTTAAGATTTATTTACTTGAAACAAAGAGTTAGACACAAAAGGAGAGACGAAGAGGTCTTCCATCCACTGGTTCACTCCCCAAATGGCCACAATACGGCAGGGGCTGGGCGAGACTGGAGCCAGGAGCTTCATTCTGGGTATCCCATATCGGCGAAGGGGCCCAAACACTTGAGCCATCTTCCACTGCCTTCCCAGGCTCATTAGCAGAGCTAGACTGGATGCAGAGCAGCCAGGACTTGGTCCTGGGCCCACACTGGGACATCAGCGGCACATGTGGCAGCTTTATCCACTATGCCACAATGCCGGCCCCCAGAAAAGTTTAGAACTCATGCCACAAGTGTATACCACATTTTCTTTATCATTCATGGACAGGTGGACACTTAAACTGTTTCCACAATTTGGCTAACACTGAGATGATCATGACAGTGCAGGTATCTCTTTCACATACTTTTGGATTTCGTATTTCTTTTGGACATAGAATCCGAGTGGATCATTCAGTAGTTCTATTTTAAATTCTTTGAGGAACAACCATACCATTCTCCATCAGGGCTGTATTCCTGGTATATGCCCTTCCTGGCACCCATAAGGGAAATGGGGATGTGAACCCCCAAGGCCACAGGAGACACCTTCAACGGAGAGAAACCCGATCCCAGACCATAGTGGAGGAGTGGTTCGGTAGAAGGTCTGCTCTTCTGAACGAACAGTGAGCTTCCCAGGAACAGTCTCAAAGTCAGGCATTCGGGGCTGGAGGCACAGGGCCCATCCACTTCTTTCCCAGCAGGTGCGCCAGTAACTCCATGCGGTCAGAGCCAAATAACATGTGGGTCTGGCCATCCACGTGAGCCACGGTGGTAGGTAACCCAAAGGCCCCGTATCTGCAGGCTGCCTCCGTGGTCTCCCTGAGCTGGTTCTTCACCTGCGGTGTGGATATCTTCTCCAGCAGTGCTCGGGCGTCCTCTGCAGACATACCAGCCCTCTCTGCAGCAGCCAGGATGCTCTGGGGCTCTGTGATGTCTTCATCCCGTGACCAGATGCGCATCCACAATTCCCTGGATACTTTCTTCAGCATCTCTGGCTGTTCCGCGTTCACGGCAGTGAGGAATCGCATGGCAGACAGACTTCCTTTTCCAACAATCCCAGAGAAATCCTTTGGGAATCGGAGGGGAACCTGGAAAAGCTGCTGCAGGCGCTGAAGGTCGCTTCTCATGTATTGTGTTTTGCGGGGAATCTCGGCTGGAGGCAGGTTTCCGCTGTCTTTCAGGATTCCTCCGAGGAAGCTGGGCCGCAGCTGCAGCTGGACGTTCCAGAGCTTCTGGTACCGGCACAGCACCTACGGCGCAGGAGGGCCAGCGCGTCACACCGACGGGGCGCAGGAGGGCCAGCGTGTCACACCGACGGGGCACAGGAGGGCCAGCGTGTCACACCGACGGGGCGCAGGAGGGCCAGCGCGTCACACCGACGGGGCGCAGGAGGCCCAGCGTGTCACACCGACGGGGCACAGGAGGGCCAGCGTGTCACACCGACGGGGCGCAGGAGGGCCAGCGCGTCACACCGACGGGGCGCAGGAGGCCCAGCGTGTCACACCGACGGGGCGCAGGAGGCCCAGCGCGTCACACCGACGGGGCGCAGGAGGGCCAGCGCGTCACACCGACGGGGCGCAGGAGGGCCAGCGTGTCCCAGCCAGGAGTAGGGGGACAGCACATCGTAGAAGAGCTCCACGGTGCGCGGCGGGGGCTTCATGTTGCAGCTCCTGTGGGCTCAGGTCACAGCAAAGGTCAAGGTGAAGCAGGCGCGGGCACACCAGGCTGTGTTTTCAATCACTCTTAAACATGGGGTCATAGGCAGTTGAATGGTAGTGTACTCATTAATATCTTCAACAATTCATAGCTGTCAGTCAGACAAGATTGTTACAAGCAGTATACATGACTCAAGAAATGCACAGAAATGAAGGGGTGATTCCAGGCTGACAGATCATTTTAGGTAGCATGAGCAGGCTCTAATCAACTATCAGTTTACTATCTATCCTCTTTCCAAAGAATACACTGAAGTAATGAAGCTATTTAATAAAAATATTAACTAGATCTTACCTAGTTCTGCCAGTGGGTAATAAAGCAGACAAGGGAACTTCAAAAAGTTCATGGAAAATGGAAAAAGAGAAGTGTATTTACACATGACTTATTTTAACATTTAATATAAATACATACTTTACCTATAAAATATTTTTCTGTTCATAAATGCAGGCAACTATAAGTCAGTAAATGATAGGCATTTTAGCTATTTTCTTATTTTTCTTTAATCTTAATAAACAAATATATTAGAATAATATATATGTAATGTTAAAACTGTACAATAAATAGTTTTTTCTATTATGATTCTTCCTTAATGAAGAATAAACATTGAAAACAATTATTTCAGCACACTTTGCTATGTGTATAGAAGACCCCATTTGTTTAACTGCACTGAATTGACGCTGGATAGTGTTATAAAAAGGAGTTAAATAAATCTATTAAAAAATTAACTCCTATACCTAGCTTACCTTATTTATACTGGTATGCATATCTTCCACCCCACTTTTAAATTAAACCTTTAAACACAAAGCCTGATATGTTGAATTTAGGAGATGCGTAATAAATGCCTGTTAAAACAAATTAGCTCTGATACTACTCCTTAAGGTGTTCAGAATATATTCTGAATGAATATTCTGAAAAATTAGTTCCCTGCCATGTGACCCTCACAGAAATTTTACAACCACAGATATTGGAAAAAATGCATTATGCTGCATTGCTCTGTTGTAGACATTTAAAGTAGTTCATTTGGCCTCTGATAAGTTAAAAACTGAAGACATCCATTTAGCATTATTCATTTATTCCCCAAACATAGTTTACCACAGAACCTCTTTAAAGTTTGCAAATCTTACAGTTTACCAGAAACAAAACTACAAGAACCTTATAGGACAGCTGTTATTTGACAACTCAGTTCCTTTGGGGACAGGAAAAGATTTTCTATTAATTTGTTTCAGTGAATTTGCCTCTTTAAAGCTTGTATTAATATTTTTTATTATTTGCAGTTTCACAGAACTTTATAATGCCACTGAAGAATAAGTAGAGATATGAATATGACTTGGAATCACGCTAGCACTTTTAATATTATCATGACTAAGTTTTGTTATTGTGTCTCCAATAATAAATGTCACTGTTGCAAATGAAAAGAACGTGAACACTTCTTCTTTATGATTTTGAAAATTTGTCATATGGTTTACAATCAAAATGATATCATGCTTTTAGCAATGGATAACACTTTAAGACATCTATCTACAAAGAGACTGATCCTTTTCTTACTTTTTTATAAAATCCTAGATTATATGTGATCAAAACTCAAATTGCTACAAGTTACTCATGATACAATTGCAACTTGTTCTTAACTCAAAATGATTGGCTTAACAACTGGAGGTTATATTAGTTTCTTTTTGACAGGTAGATGTAGACAGTGAGAGATAGAAAGTTCTTCCTTTCTGTTAGTTTACCCCCTAAATAAGCAGCTATGGCCGGTGCGCTGCACCGATCCGAAACCAGGAGCCAGGTGCTTCCTCCTGGTCTTCCATGTGGGTGCAGGGCCCAAGCACCTGGGTCATCTTCTACTGCTTTCCCAGGCCACAGCAGAGAGCTGGACTGAAAGAGGAGCAACTGGGACAGAACCCAGTGCCCTGACTGGGACTAGAACCCAGTGTGCTGGCGCCGCAGGTGGAGGGTTAGCCTGGTGAGCCGCGGTGCCGGCTAAGTTATATTAGTTTCAATAATGTTTTCAAGTATTCCTCTGGTACACTGGAAATGCATAGCTCTGATGGGTGTTCATGAGTGGGACCTAGAGGCAGAATGATACAGTAGAGCTTATGGGTTGGGGCATGTGACACGGTGGGTTAAGTTGCTACTTGGAACACCAGTGGCAGTTATCAGAGTGGCTCATTCAAGTCCCAGCTATTCTGTGTTCCAGTCAGATTTCTTGTTAATGTATCCATGCAGTAGATGATGGCTCTTACGGGAGATCCAGATGGAGTTCTAGGTTGCTGCCTTGGGTCTGGCATAGCCCTTGCTATTGCAGGCATTTGATGAGTGAACCAGAGGATGAAAGATCCTTCTCCATCTCTCTATTTCTGTCACTCTGCCTCTCAAATTTCAAGAAACATTAAGGATCTTAGAATCAGAGACCTCGGTTTTAATCTTAGCTTTGCCTCCAGAGAGCTCTGGGTCTGAGGTTGGCTATTTAACTTCATTCTGTGCTTCACCAATTTACATAAATGCCAAGACTAAATCGTTTGATGCTTTGAACAACAGTTCAATATCCTTACCTTACAGCATACAGGTAGGGTAATACCCTGTGGGTACCCATGGATAGGCTTGCCATGGGACCCCCCATGCTGGGCTTGGCTTATAGCTGTAATGCAGATGTAGCAGCTGATTGAACTTTCCATCTAGCTGAGGATCTTGGTAAACAACAAGATGGCGCTGATGCCCTGCCTGCTGCGTGACTCCACAGCTGAGCATGATCAAGTGCCGGATTGGAGAGCTCTGTGCATGGACTGTGATTGATTGATTGTGATTGGTTGAATTCTGTATATAAGCGGACCGTGGGAGAAGGAGCGGGGCATGCCAGCTTTCCCCCTTAAGGAACGTGTGCGCCATCTCTTCCTCTTCTCCCAGTCTCCCACTCTCTTTTTCCTACTCCTTCTAAGTAAAAGTCTACTAAAGACCGATTAACTGCGAGCAGCGTCGTTCCTTTTGTGGCCGAAGGAGCTGACAATACCCATCCTAAGATTTCATTCCTTTTATGGGCTGAATTGTATGCCTCTAAATTCATATACTGAAATCTTAATCTGCAGGACTGCAAAATGCACCCCGTTCTGGACATAGAATCTTTAGAGAGATAATTAAGTTATGTATCTATGTCATTTGAATGGTGGCTTAATCCTGTGTGATTGTTGCCTTCAGGGGAAGAGGAGGACAGGATACACACACACCCCAAGACACAATTATTAGAAGACATGGAGGGAAGGCAGTTTTAGCATCCAGCGAAGACAGAAGACACCAACCATGGCAATGTCTCATACTTCCCCGACTTCCAGCTCAGTGAGATGGTCACTGTGCTGTTTGAGCCCCCTTGTCTACGGCACTTAGTCATGTCGGCCCTAACAACTGAACCTTTGAGGTTCTACACACGAAGATCACTTCCGACTCCCAAGTCCGGATTCCAATAAACTCTACCACCTGCATCACTTTGACATATCACATGGAGCCTGAGAGACACACACCCTCGAGCCTTAGTTCCTGCCCTGAGCTGACCCCAAAAAGAAACAAGCTGTAATTCCTGGCTTCACTGAACACCACAGCCACAGTGCTCAGTCATTCAAGTGCTTAACATGACAGCATCACAAACAGCTCGGGGTTGAATTCCATAGGTCTCTCTTCCTGCAAATCCTTCCTTGACTCCTAAGAGGACGGCTCAGCTCCACCTGCCTTACTCCCAGTGCCACTGACTGTAGTATTTCCATAACCCTCCTCCTTCTCCCACCCCCACCCCACCAGAACAAAGCACCCAGGTTTTCAGGCTCCCACATTATTTCCTTCCTGAAACTGCATTCCCTGTGATTTATTATGCAGAAAATCTGACATTCTTTTTGGGTCTGGCTTTGCATTAATAAAAATCCATGGGTTGCACAAAAGCAGTCAGAAGTCTTGGCTGAAACTTGGAAATGTCAGCCTTATTTTTCTTCTTCCTTACTTGTCTCTCTAAGTAGAAAAAGAAAGAGTATACACTTTATCTTACAATTGTGATAAATCACACACTCATCTTTTGTGTGAATAGCTCTGTGTCTTTTCTCACTACTATAGAATGCTTTAATGGGTTATTGTGAGTGCTGAAGGTAAAAATGAGAGCTTAGTGCTAACCCATAAAGAGTGGATAAAATATGTTTGAAAAACAAATGAATAATTTACTATATTGACTAATATATCCTTATCAATTAATACAAGCTTTATAACATAAGTGATATTTTAATCACCACAAAAGTATGAAAGATCATTGGATACTTCCAAGAAGGAAAAACATTGCAGGCAGTGATAACAATAGCAACGTAGGGAAGGAAAGTGTTTGGATGTTGAGATATGAGAGAAGGTAGATCCTAATGCTCTTATTTGTCAGCACAGGTTTCTGGGCACCTCACCCACGATCTTTATCAAAGAATCGCTCAGTCACATCCTTAGTAATGTCTTCAGAACGAGAGTTACTGTTTTTTGTTGTTGTTTGGGCTATATTCCTACCTATGGGTTTTCCAAATCTCCAAGTTCTCCTTCCCCTTTGCTTAAAAAGTACGTTTTGAAGTCACCTCTCTTTTTTGCATAAGCAATGAGGACTCAAGAAAATCTTCAATATTTTCCTTGGAAATATCTTCCTCCAGGGAGGACAGTTAGCCTAATAGTTAAGAAGTCTGCATCCTGTACCAGAAAAGTTGCATTTGATACCCAGCTCCTGAATCCAGCTTCCTAATACAGATCCTGGAGGAAGCTGGTGGTGACTCAAGTAGTTGGATTACTGCCACCAGTCTGGGCTGCTGGGATTGATTTTCTGACATCTGGCATTGACTTTGCACAGGCTTGGATGTTGTGAGCATTTTTTGAGAGTTAACAAGTCATTAGGAATACATTCTTTCTGTCACTTTTCCTGACTGTCTCTCTCTCTCTCTCTGCCTCTAAAATAAAATAAACATTTTTGTGTATTTATTTACTTTTAATTTCTTGATTTTAATATACTCAATGTAGTGCATTGATACAGTTGCAACAATATGATATATCCCTTCATCCCCTCTTCTCTCTTTCTTTCATTTTTCAGGTAACATGTATAAATGTATATATATATATATATATAAAGATTCGTTTGGTTATTTATTTGAAGAGTTACAGTGAGGAGGAGGAGGATAAGGCAGGGAGAGAGAGAGAGAGTGAGGGAGAAATCTTCCATCTGCTGATGTTCTTGTTCACTTCCCAAACTGCTGCAACAGTCACGGCCAGGCCAGTCTAAAGTCAGGATCCAGGAGCTTCTTGCAGGTCTCCCACATGAGTCAGGTGCCCAGAGATTAGGCCATTTTCTGTTGCAACTCAGGCACATTAGCAGGGAACTCAATCAGAAGTGGGGCATTCAAGCCAGTGCCCATAGGGTTTCTTGCATCATGGACGGGGCTTTACCTGTTATTCCACAATGCTGGCTTCATGAAAAGATTTTTTTTTTTTGACAGGCAGAGCGGACAGTGAGAGAGAGAGAGAGAAAGGTCTTCCTTCGCCATTGGTTCACTCTCCAATGGCCGCTGCAGCCACACGTTGCGGCTGGCACACCGCGCTGATCTGAAGGCAGGAGCCAGGTGCTTCTCCTGGTCTCCCATGGGGTGCAGGGCCCAAGTACTTGGGCCATCCTCCACTGCACTCCCTGGCCACAGCAGAGAGCTGGCCTGGAAGAGGGGCAACTGGGACAGAATCCAGCGCCCTGACCGGGATTAGAACCGGGTGTGCCGGTGCCACAAGGTGGAGGATTAGCCTATTGAGCCGCGGCGCCAGCCTGGAAAAGATATTTTTAATTTCTATTACAGTCAAGTGCTTAATGTTCTACCAAATAAATGGTTCAACAAATAAAAAGTAAAAAGACCCTAGCTTAGTGGGAATATAGGCAAGGCCTATAAATAGTAATCATCTTTAATAATAAAAAAAATCCCCAATCTAATATCTAACTTCATTGTGGTCTTGACCTGTGAGGCCTGCACACTGCCACGATGGTGGGGTGATGGCACTCTTCAGCAAGAAGCATGGGAGACAAGTGTCGGTGAACGTGTCCACTTTATTAACGACCAAGCACACCTTTTAAGGGGCAGGCAGAGGGGGCACAGCTAGTTCAGGGGAACACTAATTCTATAGGATGAAGCTGATATGGGCGTTGCTATGCTTCCCAGTCAGCTTGAAGGCCGCATAGCTGCAGTAGCTTTCCAAATGGTCCTAATGGGCCAGTGCCACAACTGGGAGCTGTTTACCTGATTGGCGATTACAGGGCCCTTCAACAGGGAGCAGGGGTGGGAGAAAAGTCCCTGGGGCTCCCACTGCCTGCCAGCACTCAGGTTGTGGGGTCCTTCTGGGGATGCATGGTGTGCCATGCCCTTTCAGCCTCCTGTATGGGAGGGCAGGCAGACTCCCCACCAGGTAGAGGCTCATCCACACTTCACCATTTGCCAAGTTTTAAGAACTCATTGATGTCAAGGACTTTGCCACTGTATAACATTCCTTTTTCTTTCCAAAAATTTGTGGCTCATTTTTGTGTGAGACCCTATCAGAATGGCCTTTAAATTCTACATTCTCACCAAGAGTTCCTTCCTATAAATCTCTAGTTCTTCTGCCATGAATTGCAAACTTCCAGTCCCTCCCATCACCCGGTTCTAAAGTTTTCCACATTATTAGGTTTTGCTATAGCAGCATCTCATTTGTCAGTACCAACCTCTGTATTTATCTGCTTGGGTCCTTTAATGTAGTAGTGGAACTCAGCATCCTTAAATTCAAGACACTATCACAAAATTGAAATTTTCTTGTCCAATGGCTTGAGTGCCTCCAAAAAAGAAGTGTCTCTATAGATAGGAAAAATCTTACACTGAATCTAAGCACAGTGATCTCTCTATGCCTTGCAACTCCAAAAGAAAACTATGTCTCCAAAAGAAAGTTTTTATCTCCAAAAGAAAGCTAATGATACCATGTGACAAAGCTGATACTGTTGTATGCCCATCAACTTATCAATGAGGAAATATTTTTTATTTAGCAGAAAAGTTCCTGAATCTTTGGCCTCACTTAACCACCTTGCTCGTGTGTCATTGGACTGAAATAAGGACTTGAAGTTCACTGGATTCAGCTTTGTATTATTGCTCCACTAGAAAATCACTTCAGTCTTTAATGCATCCCTGGAAGACAGAGGAATAGTTGCCTGATAGAGACTTTTGATATGAGGAACACACAAACATATTTCTCTTTAAGAGTCCACTGCTTCAATATTTCAAACTTTTGTATTGCAAAAATTCAGGGCAGGGGAAAATATAAGCAGCTGAGGATGATACCGTAAGGTCACATTTTCACAATAGCAAAGGAGGCATTAACAACTGTGCTCTAAATAGGAGCATTCTCCAGCTAACATCCAGCAATCCATGTCTATCCTTTCTGCTTTCCTTGTGTTGTGTTCAGCTTGCTGTTTCAAGGTTCAGGGACCTAGAATGTCTGAAATCTCTGAGAGTCTAAACATGTGTGATGGGAACGGATGGTAATAATCATTGGCCGATGGGTATTTAAATCAATACACAACATAGGACACAAAAGTGCAAGAGGAGGCAAGAGGAAATACCACCACTCCAAATGGGAGCAGTGAGAAATTGGGCAGAAATAACACAAGAAAGGGAAAGCAGATACAGGTAAGAGGGACAAGGGACGGGAAGGAAAGGACAAAGAGGCTTCTAAGAGGGACGTGTGGGGTAAACTCATTTAAATACATGGGACGTCCTGCTCCAGTCCCTTCTTCCTCCCACTGTCTTTATTTGTTATTTCATTGCCATATGGGATGAAGAAGGCCACCTGACCCCAAAGGAACTGACCCTGTCACAGGTGTTCCTTCTGTTGCCTGGGTCGTCAAGAGTTTGGCTGCAGTGTTTGCTTTCTTCTCCCACATTCCCTCTGATCCTGCAGGGCACTGCCTCCTCGCGGAGTCTGTGGCCAGCTGGACTGTACACCCGACTGAGAGCCTTCTGCCCAGTGTCATTCCATTGGAGATGTCTGCACCACAAAGCAGCCAGCATCTGCTGCTGGCCAATTCTTCATTCACCAGGGATTCCTTAACTCTCTTGATGCGGATGCATATATTTCCTTGACTTTTCAGAAAAATCATATAAAAGCTACCACCATCTATTATTACCATAGATTCATCACCACTTGCCCATGTTTAATGTTCTCAGGTTCAGTTACCTGTGGTCAGCCAGTGTCATTGGGCCTGATGATCCCCCGGGTTGTGCACAGCAGGTCCGCAGTAGCTTATGCTAAGTCACCGAGCCTGTGTTATTCACCCTGCTTCATCTTGTCATGCAGGCTCTGCTCCATTTCACACCACCACAGGAAGAAGTAGAGTGAGTACAGAAGGGGATCATTTTCACAAAGCTGCCATTATGATATAATGTTATAACTGGCCACTTATTAATTTTTCTTGTTATGAATTAAATTATCTTTGATAAATGAAACTATATCACAGGTATCATGTGTAACAACACAACATAGTGTATGTACGGTTCAGTACTATTCCTGGCTTCCAATGAGGATCTCCAGACATATTCCCTGCAGACTAAAGAAGACTACTGTCATACAATATACATGTATACAATGGTAATGCATATTCTACACTTTGTAATATTACACATATACTAAACATTTGTTTATAAATCATCAGCAGCATTTACTTGCAGAAACAGCTGCTGCCGCATTCTAAATTCTAGAATCTATGGTCTAAAAAGAAAGTTAAAGAGAAAATGGGAGAAAGGAGATAGGGTTAGAGACTGAATTAGAGACGTGGAGAACAATTCCTCTCCCAGAGAGGTAGGTTTCTGTCTTCTGTTCCCTTTCTCATAAAACCTTCACTTTCATGCCCAAGAAGGGACTTTCTCCACCAAAGGGCATTTACACATCCTTTGTCTTTGCCCTTAAATAGTTGAGTTCTTCCTACCAGGCCATATTTCTAACCAATGTCTCTCTAGGGAAAAGTTCTTACTTAAGATCCAGCTTTACCCTCATCAGTCCTCACCTAATCTGAAACTAGGTACACTTTCTCTCTTTCCTCATCGATTTTTTTTTTTGACAGGCAGAGTTAGACAGACAGAGAGAGAGAGAGAGAGAGAGAGAGAGAGAGAGAGAGAGAAAGGTCTTCCTTCCATTGGTTCAACCCCCAAATGGCTGCCACGGCTGGCATGCTGCACCAATCTGAAGCCAGGAGCAAGGTGCTTCCTCCTGGTCTCCCATGCGGGTGCAGGGTCCAAAAATTGGGCCATCCTCCACTGCATTCCTGGTCCACAGCAGAGAGCTGGACTGGAAGAGGAGCAACCAGGACAGAATCCAGTGCCTTTACCAGGACTAGAACCCAGGGTGCTGCAGACGGAGGATTAGCCCAGTGAGCCGTGGCACTGGCCCTCCTCATAGATTTTTGTGAACCCATATATCATAGTTCCTAAAATTGTTTAAAAGAATGATACAATTCACTATTGGTTTTCCCAGTCTGCATTATTACCCAAGCAACTGAAAGAAAGTACCTCCTTTGCAATAGTTTAATTAGTGAGTAAATGAAATCAATGTGTATCGCAAAAACACATGTAACCTTGGTTCCTCCTGGCTCCTAAAGATACACATCTTAGTGTTGTAGTTTGAAACTCAACAGATTGATCTGTTCAAATCTATTAAAAGAAACATCAACGCTTTCATAGATTGAAAACCATGGACATTGTATTGGGTAACTGGGCTGTGGAAAAAGATAATAAACGATTGGGTAACAACTAAATTAGTGTGCTTCACAGTAAAGCTCAGTTGTCATTCATCTCTAAGAGAAGAGATTTGGTTTCAGTCAATTGCACATTGTTTAAGCAGTGGAACCCTCCCCACTTGCTAATGAAAATGCACATACAGGCATAATCTATAATTAAAGGGTCTTGAACCTGGTTGGCCTCCAACAAGCTTGTTCCTTGTGTGTCCTGTTCTCATAGTGACGCCTGGACATTGCAGTAAAAGCCAACACAGATGACCAACAATCACTTGGTGATCTCCAATATCCTTTCCTTTTCTGCACATTTTTGAGTTAACAAACTGTTTTATCAAGAAAAAAATAATCATTCTTTGGTGTATTTTGCTACCTGGTTTATATTTTCAATATTTTACTTCATTACTCTTAGTAGTTAAGGGCATTTTGTTACTAAAGTATTGCTAGTAAGTATATAAATTGGTAATCTATTTTTTAATTTTGTATGCTCAGGGTTAGTTACTGTACAACTAATCACTCAGTAAAAGTGTCCCAAAATAAGTAACATTTCTGAAAGATGAAAAGTGTTATTCTAGAATATTTCCTTAAACTTTATCTCACATCTATGAAAAATACTTAGCCATATTACAACTAAAAAAAAAAAACTCAGCACCACTCAAATATTATATATATGCTAATACATTTTTCCTTTTTAGTCCTCTCATCCAAGGCTAGTCTATAAATATGCTTGTATCAAAATTACCAGGAGTGCTCCTTCATTTTTACAGCTACTTACATTGTACTTTAGTCTTCTGAAACAACAAAACAATCCAGGTACAGCCGCTGCCTGCAGTGCAAGCATCCTATATGGGTACCGGTTCTAGTCCCGGCTGTTCCACTTCCTATCCAGCTCTCTACTACGGCCGGGCAAAACAGTAGAAGATGGCCCAAGTCCTTGGGCCCCTGCATCCATGTGGAAGACCCGGAAGAAGCTCCTGGATCCTGGCCTTGGATCAACTTAGCTCTGGCTATTGCTGTTGTGGCCAATTGGGGATTAAACCAGCAGATGGAAGACCTCTTTTTCTTTCTCTCTCTCTCTCTCTCTCTCTCTCTCTTTCTCTGCCTCCCCTTCTCACTCTGCATATCTCTGTCAAATAAATAAATAAATCTTTAAAAAAAAGAGAGAAAAAGAGTGAAATTTTGCATCCATAGCCCCTTGCAGGACACATCGTCAAACCATTTTTTTTTTTTAAGATTTAGTTATTTATTTGAAAGAGTTACACAGAGAAAGTAGAGGCAGAGAGAGAGAGAGAGAGAGAGAGAGAGAGAGAGGTCTTCCATCCACTGGTTCACTCTCCAGATGGCAGCAATAGCCAGAGCTGTGCCGATCCAAAGCTAGGAGCCAGGAGCTTCCTCCTAGTCTCCATTGTGGGTGCAGAACTTGGGCCATCTTCCACTTGGGCCATTGCAGAGAGCTGAATCAGAAGTGGAGCACCCGGGACTAGATTCAGTGCCCATATGGGATCCCGGCACTGCTATGCCACAGCACCAACCCCATATATCATCTAACTTTGAAACTCAGAGGGTTCATGTGGGAAAACTAGGAGAAATGCATTTAGAACTTTACCAAGCCAATAACTTTCTTTTTTTTAAAAATAGATTTATTTATTTATTTATTTGAAAGAGTTACACAGAGAAAGGAGAGGGAAGGAGGGAGGGAGGAGAGAGAGAGAGAGAGAAAGAGAGAGAGAGAGAAAAGTCCTCTGTCCAATGGTTCACTCCCCAATTGGAAATAATGGCCAGAACTGTGCCAATACAAAGCCAGGAGCCAGAAGCCTCCTCCAGGCCTCCCATACAGGTGCAGGGGCCCAAGCACTTGGGCCATCTTCTACTGCCTTCCCAGGCCATAGCAGAGAGCTGGACTGGAAGTGGAGCAGCCAGGTCTCGAACCAGCGCCCACATGGGATGCCAGCGCTTCAGGCCAAGGGGTTAACCTGCTGCGCCACAGCGCCAGCCCCTACAAGCCAATAGCTTTCTTTTTCTGTCTTTTTTAAGATTTTTATTTACTTATTTGACAGGTAGAGTTAACAGACAGTGAGAGTTGGTTCACTCCCTAGATGGCTGCAATGGCTGGAACTATGCTGATCCGAAGCCAGGATCCAGGTACTTCTTCCGGGTGTCCCATGCCGGTGCAGGGGCCCAAGTTCTTGGTCCATCCTCCACTGCCCTCCAGGCCCACAGCAGAGAGCTGGACTGGAAGAGCAGCAACTGGGACTGAATCCTGCGCCCATATGGAATGTTGGCGTCACAGGCGGAGGATTAACCAAGTGAGCCAAGGCGCCAGCCCCACCAATAACTTTCAAAATGCATTTTTTTTTTTGACAGGCAGAGTTAGACAGTGAGAGAGAGAGACAGAAAGAAAGGTCTTCCTTCTGTTGGTTCACTCCCCTAATGGCCGCCATGGGCGGCACACTGTGCCTATCTGAAGCCAGGAGCCAGGTGCTTCCTACTGGTCTCCCATGGGGTGCAAGGTCCAAGCACTTGGGCCATCCTCCACTGCCATCCTGGTCCACAGAAGAGAGCTGGACTGGAAGAGGAGCAACCGGGACAGAATCTGGAGCCCCAACCGGGACTAGAACCCGGGGTGACGGCGCCTTCAGAGGATTATCCTAGTGAGCTGCGGCGCCGGCCTCAAAATGCAGTTTAAAACATTTGCTAAAGTCATAATATGGGCAGATATGCACATCCTCCCAATGTAGTAATATTTTGTATTTACTGGGTGTACAAAGAGATCAAAGCCTTTGTCATAAACCCTCCCAGGTCTGTTTGAAGTGCTTCTTTGAGGAACAGGTCTGGCTTTTGTTTTTCAGTGCATAAAATCACATGCAAACACAATGACCTGTATTAATAGCATATTTAGCATCTTAAGTGTTTTCTAACATCAAATTTTACATTTATGCCTTTGATACAAACCATGCTAACAATATTGGAACAATTGTGTTAGTTTATGAAAGCAGCCTGCCGACACTTCTTGCATACCCACCCGGTGTAGAATATTGCAGGAGTCACAGTGCCTGCCAGAATAATAAATTTGCAATTCATTTTCCAGAAGAGTTTTGCCGAATCTTTCATTTTCTTCTCAGATTGTATACTATAATTAAGAAAAATCTTCCGGTTTATTATGCATCTCAAATTACAGCAAACTTAACTGAGCTGAGTTGTAACTATACAATCTCTTTCGACAATTATTTCACGTAAAGAATAAAATTTTACGTTACAATTTCCAGAAAGCCCTGATGCCAAATGTTTAACCCGTAGGATATGAATACTTGCACAACACAAATATTTCATAATCCTTGGACATATATAATCTAAATAATACATACATATATACAATCTAAATAAATACATACATATATACATACAATTTAAATTTTAATCCCAAAATCTTTTAGTTAAGAAGGAACACTCCATGTCTCAAATGCACGGAACCAGAGAAAACTTCCTAGCAGAAATCCTATACATTTGGAAGCAATCACAAAGGCAATGTACTTATCAGTAATCCATTGATCCAAACAATAGTTGGCCAGCCATAACGTCATCTTAGACATGAGGAGTTTACATCGCAGGTGTATGTAAGCATATATAACAGTCTATTCTCTGGAAATTAGGCCACAAAGATTTCTTAGATTCTGCATCAGTTCTTCTTTATGAAAAGGCAAGATGGGACTAGGAGTTAGATTTCTCCATTCCGTTACATGCCCTATCTTAAGGAAGATTTTAGGCTCAAAATGCAAGGAGAGGGTCAATATAAATCAATAATAACAAGCAAGCAATGATGACTGTTTTGTGTGGGGCTGAAATAAGTGTATTTTATATTGTTTTGTTTAGCTCTGACTTAAGTAGAAACACTTCTTTACAGAAATATAATGACAAAACAGAGCAAATTAAGAGAGGGAAATGGGATGTTTAAGTAGAGATTTTATTCCCAAACATTGATCCTCAGACCATGTGAATTAATGAACTTTTATCTAAAAAGAAAAAAAATAAAGCACAATGTGAATATTTGGGAAGTGTTCATTCGATTGTAACAGGTAGGTATATAAAATACAGTCTAGCTTTCCTGTACTTAATTGCATTTTTTGAGAAAAAGGAAAATCTAACAGAAGCATAAGTGTTTGTTGAAATCGTCCATAGTAGAACGTGCACCTTTGCTGAGAAGGGAAAGTTATATTATGTGCTACCTTTTCATCAGTTGCATGTCTTTGCCAGCTGCAGAGACACGTCAGATGCCATAATTCTGCCAATTTTCCTCTCTCTTTTCAATTGCTAACCTCTTGTTGACAGTAATCAGGACTTGATGGAGGGGCCTATGCAGGTGTTATACGATAGTCGGTGCGACTGTGATATAGTATGTGACAGTTTTAGTATTACGTCCTGTAGGATGATACATCATCAAATAATATTTCAGATAATCCTCAGTCTTTCAGCCGAAATGTAATTGTTGCTCATCTAATAATATTTCCAGATGGCACAGTGAGTGCGGTATAGACTGAAAATAAAGGAACACTAAGCTAAGGATAAGACAGACCAGAGCAAAATGTGAAATGAAGAAAGTGAAATGAATGATCAGGGATTGTGCAGCGTGGAAAACCTCTTTCAATAGCAGGATTCCTTAAGGTTGGCCGTAATGAAGAAACAACAGAATCACCATTTGATAACGTGGAAGGATGAGTTGTGATGCTGCCCTCAAAAGTTTTGTTTCTAAAGAGTGAAAGTTACAAAAACCATGGATAATTTTTATTTTTTATTTAAAGAATTCATTTTATTTATTTGAGAGGCAGAGTTACAGAGAGGAGGAGAGTTAGAGACAGACATCTTCTATTTGCTGATTCATTCCCAAAACGGCCAAAATGGCTAGGGCTAGGCCAGGCTGAAGCCAGGAGCCAGAAGCTTCTTCGGGTCTTCTTGTGCAGGAGCCACACATTTGGGATATCTTGTGATGTTTTCATAGGCACATTAAGAAGGAGCTGGGTAGGCAGTGGAGCAGCCAGGACTCAAACTGTTGCCCAAGTGGGAAATCAAATCTCTTTGGTGGCAGCTTAACCTGCTATGGCATAACGCCAGCCATACTACGTTTTTCTTTAAAAATTTCAGGATTGAAAAAAAAAAAGAAATTACATATTAACAAAAAAATAAAACATTTTATTATTAAAAAAGAAACTCAGGATGGAGTTTGAATCATGGAAATGACAATCTTCCTTTCAACATCTGATGATTATTATCTGAATATAGCAAGATACTGGTATATTGTTTTCCTCAAAGTTTGGTTTGTCAAAGAGCAAGCCTCAAAATAGTTTGTTATAAAAAATCACCTGTTCAGGGGGAGGCATGTGGGTTAGCCGTTAGACACTACTTACAATGCCCTCATCCCACAATGGAACATCTAGGATCAACCCCTGGCTCCAGCTCCTGATTATACCTTCCTGCTAAAGCAGATCCTGCGAAGCCGTGATGTTGGTTTACATAGCTGGTTTCCTCCTACCCATGTGGGAGACATACACTGAGTTCTCAGCTCCCAACTTTATCCCAGGCCAAGCCCCAGCTGTTGTGGGCATTTGAGGAGTGAACCAGCAGATGCTAGATATCTGTCTCTCTCTGTGTGTTTTTTAACCTATCTATATCTATCTAACAATCCATAATTTATCCATTTGCCTATCATCTATCTATCATCTATCAATTTATGCCTCCCAAATAATTTTTTTTTTGACAGGCAGAGTGGACAGTGAGAGAGAGAGACAGAGAGAAAGGTCTTCCTTTTGCCGTTGGTTCACCCTCCAATGGCTGCCGCGGATGGCACGCTGCGGCCGGCGCACCGCACTCATCCGATGGCAGGAGCCAGGTGACAGGTGCTTTTACCTGGTCTCCCATGGGGTGCAGGGCCCAAGCACTTGGGCCATCCTCCACTGCACTCCTGGGCCACAGCAGAGAGCTGGACAGGAAGAGGAGCAACCGGGACAGAATCCGGAGCCCCGACCGGGACTAGAACCTGGTGTGCCGGCGCCGCAAGGCGGAGGATTAGCCTGTTGAGCCACGGCGCCGGCCCCAAATAATTTTTTATAAAAAGAAATATGCTCTTGTTAAACATCTAATTTTATCACTTGCAAATTCTGACTTGCTCAAATCACTGACACACCATTCTGTCAAGATCTTTTCACTGGGACTGGTCCAAGTCCTTGGGCTCTTGCACTCATATGGGAGACCCAGGGGATGCTCCTGGCTCCTGGATTTGCGTCAGTGCAGATCCAGTAGATAAGGCTAATTGGGGAGTGAACCAGTGGATGGAAGACCTCTCTCTCTCTCTCTCTCTCTCTCTCTCTCTTTCTCTGCCTCTCCATCTCTCTCTGTGTAATCCGACTTTCAAATAAATAAATCAAAAAATATTTTCATTGCATAACAAGAATCTGGCATGTGAGGGCTGGACTGAGGGATGGAAGAATCAAATCTCTCTCTTGCTCTCCCTCTCTCTCCATGTCAATTGTTTCCTAAATCATCTGTTTTTAGTGCTAAATAGCAGCTACTTTTGCTACCCGCATGTAATTCTCCACCAGAGGAAATCTGGACTTCTTTATTTACCAGCTCAACAGCTCTTGGAAACTCAGTGCATTCACTGTAATAGAGGGCACGGCCTTTAAAAGTATGAAGCATCTCAGTAATTACTGTGCTTTCTGGGACAGCCATGCACATGACACCTGCAAGATGTATCTTCCAAACTTACAAGCCAATGTTTAACAAACAAATATTCTATGACACTTACACACTGAAAGTTTAATCAAGGAAGAAGGTTTATCATGTTTTCATGATGACAAAGTGAAGAAAAATGTCCTGAGTCTTTCATATTTTCCAGAAGCAAAGTTTTATTAATGTTCCCATAAATTATCTCTATTGTTTTTTAAAAAAAGATTTCCATATTTAGAAAGAAATAATTACAGAGTGAGAGAGAAAGAGAGATAGGGATTGATTTTCCACCTACTGTTTCACTCCTCAGATGAGCCACAATGGCCAGCGCTGCTGGGCCAGGCCAAAGCCAGATTTCCCATGTGGGTGACAGATGTCCCACTACTTGGTTCCCTACTCACTGCTTTCCTAGGCCATTAACAAGGAGCTAGAGCTGAAGTGGAGCAGATGGGACAAGAACTAGTGTCCATATGAGATGCTGGTATTGTTGGCAATGGCTTTAACTGCTATGCCACGACACCAGCCTTTATCTTTAGTTTTTATGTTATATGCTCCCAAAGCCCTTATTTTCTACAAAGTGGTAGAATGTTTATTGCATTAGTGCTATGCAGACTCTACATCCTGTTTATTACCATGTGTGAATGAAACAAGGAATTATCAATTCAATAATTTTTCATAAAAGACAAAGGCAACTCAGACCTTAAGCTTTGCTATGGAAGTTGAGTTACTAATAATTACTTTTCTAGAAATTTTTCATTAAGATAGTTTTATCTACATAGAAATTCTACAGCATTCTCTACTGGATGTATATAAATGGTGTTTCTTTCTAGCATTTAAAAATGATAATAGCTTTCAGTAGGTTTTCTAAAGTAAAGATCTGTGTGTTTTGTATATTTCTCAAGTATTTTCCAGTAAAATGAAGAGTCCTCTTAACAAGCATAAAAAAATTTAAACTTCTTGGATAAACTGAAAAAGTGATTAAATGAATTCATTCAATTCATTCCAGTCTCCAAGCAAATAAGACAGTAAGGAAGTGAAGTTAGAATAATACCTTTTTTAGATATTTCTATTCCATGATGATTCAATTAGTATCAATGTGTTGCTGCTTTCGTCTAAGGCAGTGGCTAAAGTTAAAAATGACTTTAAGTTTTTAAATCAATATAATTTATAAATTGCAAATCCAGTTCTAATATTGCATTTAAGTAATTTAAAAACATTTAAGTCTCTCTTCTACGCAGTTACCATCTCATTTTCTATCAATTATTTATGTGTATTATGTGTGTTTTCCACTTTAGATTACAATTATTATTATTAATTCAGTTTCAATTGACAATCATTTTCCATAGTTATGGGATACAACATATAGTTTTTAAAATTAACATAGCCATGAACTTGTCAATTTATTGTTTTCTCATAAGATCACAACAAACCTGTTTTAGCAATTCAAAAATACCTAAGTATGATCACCATGCAGTACAAAACATCAATAAAACCCATTCCTGTAGTCCAATAGAAGCTTTGGACTCTGATGAAACCTCCTTCTCTATCCTCATCATACCACCTGTCCCCTGGTACCCACATTTCCAGTTCCTATTTCTTTGAGGTAAACTTTAGATTCTCTAAAAGTAAAATCATCCTGTCCTATTTTTCCTATGCCCAGAATCTTTCATTTAACCTGGCGTTCTCCAGTTTCTTCTGCATTGTCACAAACGACAGAATTTCTTTTAAGACTGTGAGCCATTCCACTGGGTATCTATGCTGCATTTTCTTTATATATTCATCAGTTGATGGACCCTCAGGTTGCATCCATATTTTGACTATTGTGAATCCTTCTGAATTGAACATGAAAGTGCAGATATCTCTTTGAAATATCAATTTCAGTTCTTTGTATATATACCTTGACGTGGATTACTGGATTCTACAATAATTTCATTTTCAATTTTTGAATAACTTCCATAGTATTTTCCAAAATAACTGTATTACTTTACATTCCCACAGAGTAAAAAAAATCCCTCTCTTCCCCATTATAGACAATAGTTGTTATAACACAGCTTTTTGATTTTAACTATTCTATGTTAGAATTTGGTTATATGACATTGTGGTTTAAATTTGTATTTCTCTGATTATTATAAGTGTTGAGAAATTTTCATATCTTTTAGACATTCACATGGCTTCCCTTGAGAAATGTCAGTACAGATCCTTAACTCACTTATAATTGGAGTAAGAACTACTTTTTTTTCTTTTTTCTCAATATCGTTTTGTCTATTTGGAGTCTTTTGTATTCCATGATTTATAAAATATATTTTTATTTATTTATAAGTCGGAGTGACAGAATAGGAGAGCAGGGGGAAAGAGAAAAAGAGAGAGAGATATCTTTCATCTACTGGTTCACTCCCCAATTATGATAGCAGCCAGAGCTATTCAGAGTGAATCTGGGATCCAAGAATTTTATCCATGTCTCCCTCATAAGTGACAGAAATCCATGTGCTTGGTCCATCATCTGCTGCCTTGCACATGAGAAGGAAGCTGGATCAGAAGCAGAGGAGTAAAGACTCAATTCTTGGCACTTCAGTATGAGATACGGGCATCTCAATCAGTGTCTTAACCCCATGTGCCCCATGTATGAATTTTTAAGATCATTTTTATTACTGATGTGAGAAATGGCATTTTGTGTGGTTCCACCAGATCTATAGGGTACACTGCAAAATATGAACATTTTAATTAATTAATTCTTCCAGACTGTCCATTAATTTATCTTCTTCAACCTCATATATATATGAATATATATATTCAAGTTTATATATATATATATATATATATATATATTTGAAAGACAGAGTTACAGAGAGAGAGAGAGAGAGAGAGAGAGCGAACAAGAGAGAGAGACATCTTCCAGCCACTGGTTTACTCCTCAAATGGCTAAAATGGCCGGAGCTGGGCCAGACTGAAACCAGGGCTTCATTTGGTTCACCCACAAAAGTGCTTGCAATGACCCAAGCACTTAAGCCATGTTCTGCTATTTTACTAGGTGCATTAGCAGGAAGCTGGGTCATAAGTGGAGCAGCTGGTACTCAAATTTGTGCCCATATGAGATGCTGGTGTTGCAGGCAGAGTCTTAACCTACTAAGCCACAGTGCTGGGCACATCTTCAACTTCTTTCATAAAATTTTCAGTTTACAGGATAGAGCTCTTTCTCCTTCTTGGTTACATTTACTCAATATTTTTTAAAAAAATATTTATTTATTTATTTTAGAGGTAGAGTTACAGAGAAAGAGAGAGACAGAAAAAGGTCTTCCATCCAATAGTTCCATCCCCAAATGGCTTCTATCTCTCAGATACTATATTTTTTCATGTATGTCCTTTGTTATGTTAAACTACACGCCTCTATACCAATTTTTGGAAGCTTTTAGCATGAATGGATGTTTAATTTTGTCAAAGGCTTTCTCTGTACCTATTGAAATGAGCATATAGTTTTATTATTCATTTTAAAAAATGTATTTATTTATTTGAAAATCAGAGTTACACAGAGAGAGGTGAGACAGAGGGGGAGGGAGGGAGAGAGATCTTCTGGCCACTGGTTCACTCCTCAAATGGGCACAACACCTAGAGATGAGCTGATCTGAGGCAGGAGCCAGGGGCTTCTTCCAGGTCTCCCATGAGGGTGCAGGAGCCCAAGGATTTGGGGCATTTTCCACTGCTTCCCCAGGCCATAGCAGAGAGCTGGATTGGAAGTGGAACAGCCAGGACTAGAACTAGGCCCATCTGGGATGCTGGCAATGCTTGCATCGGCTTTACCCACTATGCTGCAGCACTGGCCTGTTATTCATTGTGTTAATATCGTATAATACATCATTGATTTATAAATGTTGTACTCTTCTCGTATCTCAGTGGATAATGTTCTTACTGTGAGGTTGGATTCTCCTTGCTAGCATTTTGTTGAGGAATTCGGTATTTGTGTTCCTCAGAGATACTGCCTTGCAGTTTTCTTTTTGTGAAGTGTCCTTATCTGGCTCTGGTATAAGGCAAGTGCTAGCCTCCTAAAACTGGATTGGAAGAATTCTTTCTTCAGTTTCTTAGAAGACTTTGAGAATGATGAGAAGTAGTATTTTTTTTATGTCAGGTTACATACTAAGGAAGCTAAAAATGAACAAGACAAGCCACAACTGCACAGAATTATGAACAAAACTAAAATTTAGGTTTTTTTTCTTTTTCTAAGTTTTTATTTATTTTTGATTTATAACTGAACAGATTTCATGTATTGCATATTTTAGTTTTAAGAGCATAGTAATACTTCCCATCCCCTCTCCCTCCATCTTTGGTTCTCAAACTCTCTCCTCCTTCCTTTCTTATATTTTTAAAATTTTTACAATGGCATACTTTCAATTTATCACAAGCTTAACCAAGAGTCACATTCGAATATGCATAATCAGAAATGAAATCAGAGCATTACACTTGATTTCACTGAAATAGAAAGAATCGTGAGAGGCTACCATAGACAACTGTATACCAAATAACTGGACAGTAGGAGAAATGGATGAATTCCCAGAAACATGCAACATTACCAGATTGAACTAGAAAGAAATAGAAAGTACAGATGGAACATAATGAGCAAGGTGATCTGATCAGTAATGAAAAGATTCCCATCAAAGAAATTCCTAGGACTTCACAGCCTCAATGTTTGTTCTGTTAAGGCCAAGAGACGGGGGTGAGGGAGTCTCCAGGGTCGTACTGGCGGGATGGCCACAGGTGACTTCTCTCTTTTCCCTGCAGCTAGTGAATGCATTCCACACCTCATTGCCGGAGAAGGGGAGGAGGAGATATCTGACATAGCTAGCCCATTTATAATCTCCCTGTATTGAAAGGATAACTGTAAAACTTCACCCTAAATTTTTATTACAGAAGGTATTAATAGGATTGTTGTAAATATTCTTCAATACAGACGTACATCAGAATATTATGTTGTATAGCATAAACAGATACAAATCATTGATTAAAAATATTAATTACAAAACTCTCTGGATTTGTTTATTTTATTAGAAAGCTTCTTGAAACACTTAATCTAGTCATAATTTATGTGAAATCAAGTAGAAAGGATCTTCAGATAGCAAATACAATGAGGTAGCTTTGAATAAGCCTGTTTTTAATTAGGATTCCTTTCTCCTATTCCTACACATATGCTTAAAACTGTGTCCTTTAAATACAATCTATTTTCTTTCTAATTTGACAGGTAGAGTCATAGGCAGTGAGAGAGAGAGACAGAGAGAAAGGTCTTCCTTCCGTTGGTTCACCCCCCAAATGGCTCCCACAGCAGGCACACTGCGCCGATCCAAAGCCAGGAGCAAGGTGCTTCTTCCTGGTCTCCCATGCGGGTGCAGGAGCCCAAACACTTGGGCCATCCTCCACTGCCCTCCCGAGCCACAGCAGAGAGCTGGACTGGAAGAGGAGCAACCGGAACTAGAACTCAGCACCCATATGGGATGTTGGAGCTACAGACCAAGTACTAACCAAGTGAGCCAGGGTGGCGGCCCTAAATACAATCTATTTTGTCAACAGTTATTTTGTAACCTGCTTCCAGTGTATCATAAAATCATTACCAAATAATTACAGAAGTTACCTATTACTTTCTTAAATTTAGAGTTAGAAAACAAATTTATAGGGGCCAGCTCTGTGGTGTAGGGGGTAAAGCCTCCACGGGCAGTGCTATGACCTAAGAAAGCAGTAGCAGATGGCCCAAGTCCTTGAGCCCCTGCACCCATGTGGGAGAGCCGGAAGAAGCTCCTGGTTCCTGGCTTCAGACTGACACAGCTCTGGCCATCGCAGCCAGTTGCAGAGTGAACCAGGGATGGAGGACCTTTCTGTCTGTCTGTCTGTCTTTCTCTGTGTGTGTAACTCTGACTTTCAAACAAATACATCAATCTTCAAAAACAAAAAAAAGAGAGAGAAAACAAAATTATAAAGGTAGTTTTATATCCCTGCTATCCCAGAGCTATTAATTTTGGAACATGGTTGTAGCAGTCAGCTCTGTTTGTTCTCAAGTCTAACATACGCTGATATTACAGGGACATAGCCTGATGGATTTGCAAGGTTGCATAAGATAAACTAAGCAGGTGCACATTTCAGATGTACCAATGCCATCTCACTAGTCCAAGTGATCAATTTCAGTTCACAATTGATCACACTGATAGGTCTAAGAGTCAAAGGGATCACACAAACAAGACTAGTGTCTGCAACTACTAACTGATAGAATCAAAAAGGGAGAGAACAATCCAACAAAGGAAGCGGGGTACACAGCAGACTCATAGAATGGCAGATGTCCTAAATAGCACTCTGGCCTCAGAATCAGCCCTTAAGGCATTCAGAATTGGCTGAAGAGCCCACCAGAGTATTTTAGGCATGGAAAGCCAAGACACTCTTAAAAAAAAAAACAAAGACCTAAAAGAAAGGTCTCTGTGAGTGAGATCCCAGTGGAAAGAACGGGGCCATCAAAGAAGGAGGTACCTGTCTCTGAAGGGAGGAGAGAACTTCCACTTTAACTATGACCCTGTCGGAATAAGATCGAAGTCGGCAAACCCTAAAGGCTTCCATAGCCTCAGCAACTCATGACTAGAACCTAGGGAGATTACTGACGCCATAAACAAGAGTGTCAAATTGTTAAATCAACAACAGGAATCACTGTGTACTTACGTCTCATGTGGGATCTGTCCTTAATATGCTGTCCAATGTGAAGTAATGTTATAACTAGTACTGAAACAGTATTTTTACACTTTGAGTTTCTGTGTGGTCGCAAACTGATTAAATCTTTACTTAGTATATACTGAATCTATCTTCTGTATATAAAGATAATTGAAAATGAAAAAAAAAAACTTGGTGTTAAATTGGAAATTGCATAGAAAATTAATCAATTTTTTTAAAAAAATCATGTAGGATCTCTGTCCTTAATGTGCTATACATTATGATTTAATGCTATAACTAGTACTCTAACAGTATTTTTCACTTTGTGTTGCTATGTGAGGGCAAACTGTTGAAATCTTTATGTAATATATACTAAACTGATCTTCTGTATATAAAGAGAATTGAAAATGAATCTTGATGTGAATGGAAGGGGAGAGGGAGCGGGAAAGGGGAGGGTTGCAGGTTGGAGGGAAGTTATGGGGGGGGGAGCCATTGTTATCCATAAGCTGTACTTTGGAAATTTATATTAATTAAATAAGAGTTTATAAAACAAGATAAATAGAGCCTATGAAAACATGTTACATGATATCACAAGGACAGAGTTCATCAATTAACATGTGGGAAATTCTATAGGAAAAAAAATGAATAAAAAAGGGAGAGAACGCTCCAACATGGGAAGTGGGATACACAGCAGACTCATTGAATGGCAGATGTCCTAAACAGCACTCTGACCTCAGAATCAGCCCTTAAGGCATTTGGATCTGGCTGAAGAGCCCATTAGAGTATTTCAGGCATGGAAAGCCAAGACACTCTGGCGAATGAAAGATCTCTGTGAGTGAGATCCCAGTAGAAAGAATGGTCCATCAAAGGAGGCAGTGCCTTTCTCTGAAGGGAGGAGAGAACTTCCACTTTGACTATGACCTTGTCTAAATAAGATCGAAGTCAGTGACTCAAGAGGCTTCCATAGCCTCGGCAACTCATGACTAGAGCCTAGGGAGATTTCTGACACCATACACAAGAGTGTCAAATTGTTAAGGCAACAACAGGAGTCACTGTGTACTTACTCCTCATTTGGGGTCTCTGTCCTTAATGGTTTGTCCAATGTGAAGTAATGCTATAACTAGTACTGAAACAGTATTTTACACTTTATGTTCTGTGTGGGTGCAAACTGATGAAATCTTTACTTAGTATATACTAAATCAATCTTCTCTATATAAAGATAATTGAAAATGAATCTTGATGTGAATGGAATGGGAGAGGAAGTGGGAGCTGGGAGGGTTGTGGGTGGGAGGGAAGTTATGTGAGGGGGAAAGCCATTGTAATCCATAAAATGTACTTTGGAAAATTATATTTACTAAATAAAAGTGTTTATAATAAAAAAAGAAAATCAAGAAAAAAGGGACAAAAAATGAAAGAAAAATGAAAGGAGGGAGGAAGGCGGGTGGGAGGGAAAATAGAAAAGAAAAGAATGAAATAGAAAGAAAGAAAGAGAGAAAGAAAAGGAAAAAGAAGAAGAAAAAGAAAAAAAGAAAAGATTTGAGCATTATGGGTTTCAAATACTGCCGTCTGGAAGTTTTATGGCTGGATAAACTGAGTGCGTCCCTTTGGTTCTTTTAGAGTTTTATGCCAGGTGTGAATAACCTCAGAGCAGGGAGACTTTTCTGTAAAGCACATTAGTTCTAAATTACTAATAAAAAGCAGATTGTATTTGGGGGTAGAGCTAGTGTGGGAACTGACATCCTAAGACTGCACATGGCTGCTCACACAGGAATAATGTGTTAGGTAACAGTAAAGAGAAAGGAGTGGGGGAGGAAGCCACTGGTCTGACATCTGACAGCAAGGCATGTTGGAAGAATGTGCCGTCATTCCCAAAGAGACTGCTTTCTGGGTGACCACCTGCTTGATTTAATCCCATAATGTCACAAATGCAAGGTGGCTGACAGTAAAGGATAATTGAATGTCTTATAGTTTTCTTTTTTTTCTAACTGTCCACGGCTATTCAAATGTTCCACCCTAGTTGTACACTGGAGATTTTCTTTAGTCAGGTCAATATGTTGCTCTTACTATCCTAAAACCAAACAAACAAAAATGATGGCTTTTCATCTCTTCTCTCTACTACATCACTTTCCTACCATTTCCACTGAGTTGTGAACATACTGAAGCAGAGAACAAGCAACACAGTATTTTGACTTAGTGTATATGAAGAAAGTTTTGCAAAAGTGGAAGAAGTCATTTTTTTCTAAATATTTATTTATTTTAAAGGCAGAGAACACAGAGAGGGAGAGACAGAGACAGACCTTCCATCTACTGGTTCACTCTGCAAATAACCACAATGGCCAGGGCTGGGCCAAGCTGAAGCCAGTAGCCAGGAGCTTCATCCAGGTCTCCCAATTGGCTGCAGGGGGCAGAGCACTTGGGCCATCTTCCACTATTTCTCAGAAGCGTTGGCTGAGAGCTGGATCAGAAGTGGAGGAGCCGGGACTCAAACTGGAGCTAATATGGGATGGCAGTCTTGCAGGCAGTGGCTTAACCTGCTTCCCCACGGTGCTGGCACTGGGAACAACGTGCACTTGCTTCTGTACCTCCCTTCCTCTAGCCACAGCAACCAAAAGATCCATATTTGTAACTGTTTTCATGATACCATATTTTCTGCTCTCCTTTCTAGAGTTAATTTTACTTTGAGCTATGTAAAACACTGGCAGGTTCGTTAAGCATAATATTTTTCTAATGTTTCAAGCTCCTTTAAATTAGAGAAACATTTTGTTTACAATGACAGAGAACTCATGAAACAGAAGAAATGGCTGAGGTCCACTCAGAATTCAGTCAATCAGCCACTGCATAGGTCAGTAATTTCCCAACCACTGTGCCTGAAGGTGGGGTGGAGTGAGCTGAGACTGCAGTGGTCATGGGCCGAGCTGTGCTTGTTCAGCAGAGTGGGGAGCTTAATTAGCCTTGTCAGAAAGCACACTTGCAGTCTGTGCTTGAACTAAGAAAACAGGGATGGAAAATAGTGAAAGCAATGGACCTTGAGATCATTTGTGAAAGAAGGACAATCATATTTCTTCTTTGGGATATGAAACAACCAACATACAAACCACCAAAAATCGACTTCTGTCTTCATCTTTCTGGGTAATATCCATGGGGAGAATGCAACTTAATTTTGAGTGTGACCTCCGGAAGTAGCACCACTCACAGAAAACTCACTATTGTTGCTTTTTTATATCCAGTCTGATAAGGTTATTTATCACCTGGTAAGATAGCAGACAGAGAGAATAGCAGCAGTAAGAAGATCAGGTATGGGGCCTGCGCTGTGTCACAGTGGGTTAACGCCCTGGCCTGAGGCGCTGGCATCCCATGTGGCCGCCGGTTCAAACCCCAGCTTCTCCATTTCCGACCAGCTCTCTGCTATGGCCTAGGAAGGCAGTGGAGGTTGGCCCAAGTCCTTGGGCCCCTGTTTCCACATGAGAGACCTGGAAGAAGCTCCTGGCTCCTGGCTTCGAGCCAGGGGAGTGGGCCAGTGGATTGAAGATCTCTCTTTCTCTTTGCCTCTCTTCTCTCTGTGTAACTCTGACTTTCAAATAAATAAATAAATCTTTAAAAAAAACAAATATGTTTTTAATGCCTTTTCTACAATTCCATCCTCATGAGTTTTAAGAACAATGATTCCCAACATTTTGCACAATAATTTTTGCATATTGTTTAAACATACATAAAGCTTTTGAAAAATACTTAGAATTTTAAAGCCTACTCATATTATATGTATTCTAGGACTGGTGTTACAGTGGTTTGCAGTATTATGAATAGTTGCAAGCTATGTAACAAGAAAATCAATAGATAAATTCAAGTGTGTTGCAGGTTGTATTCGATTTAATGATATATTTCACACAGAATTTCCTTGGGAGCATTAAGGTGGCAGAACTCTCAGTAAGATCACGGAAATATGCTGTTTGGGTAAGCATCGTTCATCAGATTGAGTGTTGTAGTATTGCAGAACCATGTGTCTTCCACAATATCATATTAAAAGCTGTAAATACTTGGAATCTTTGAAAAAGATATGACCCTGAGTAACAGAAGAGAGACATATAGACTCTCAGGAGTGGACAGAATACTACATAAACCTTGGGATAAAGCAGTTCTGGAAGTCTGACTGTGGCAGTCTTCTGTATTTCTGCATGACAGGTGGATAGAAAACAACTCGAAACTCTCCAAAGTGTTGCTTTGGAGAACCATGCGTTTTTGTGAAGATATTATAAAGATGGCTATACGTGGTGGGTACAGAGTGCTAAACTGCCTCTCGTCACACCTACTTCCCTCATCAGGAGGTTGGTTCAGGCCCGGTCTACTTTGTGCATCCGATCCAGCTCCCTGCCAATGCTCCTGGGAATCAGTCAATACATCTCAGTATTTGGGTTCCTGCCACCGACGTGGGAGAACTGAACAGAGTTCCTCACTCCAGGCTTCATCCTGGCCTTGCCCTTGTTGCTGCAGGCATTCGGGTAGTGAACCAGCAGATGGAATATCTCTATTTCTTTTTCTCTCCCTCTCTCTGTCACTCTGACTTAGAAGCAAATATTTTTTTAAAAGAAGGGTGTGTTTTCATTCTGACTCTAATTGGAAGACAAAAGAAAGGTAAGTTTGTAAAACAACAAGAAAAGTGGTCCAGTATGAGATGCAAGCCATAGGACAACAGCAAGACAATGGGCAACTGGTATAGAGAGCTGTCAGTAATGAGCTCAAATTACAGCTGGAGTTTAAGATCAGTTATCACATAGAATATAAGATTATCCTTTAATCAAATATCCCCAACAAAAAGAGGTGGCCATGGGATGATGAACAAATGTGAAAGTAAAAATTAAAAGATGAGCATTTGGTACAGTAGTTCATCTGCTGCTTGGGACACCTGTATTTCATATCAGTGTGTTTGGGCTTGAGTCTTGGCTCCATTTTCCCTTCCAGCTTCCTGCTAATGTGCAACCTGGGAGTCAGCAGGTGATGGCTCGAGCCGTTGGGCCTCTGCCAAGCATGTGAGAGACCCAGACTGAGTCCCTGGCTCCTGCCTTCTGCTTGGCTCAGTCCTGGTTGTGGTGGGCATTTGGGGAGCAAACCAGTCAATGGAAGATCTCTCTTTGTTTTTATCTCTCTCACTCTGTTTCTGTATTTCAAATACACTAACTAAATAAAAATTTTTTTAAATAAAATAAAAACATAACTGAGTACCAGAAGAAATGCTTAAAATTCATGGGGACTGGTTAATAGCCTCTTATACTCTATATCTTAAAAACAAATTGTTCTTGGTACTGGTACAAAATTCTAAAATAGTTTCAGGAGAGCAGATATGCTTTGTTGCTTACATTCAAAGGATGGACTGAACGGTTTATAGGAAAAACTGCCAATACAATCAGGATTAATGCATCTACCAAAGTACTGCTTGTGGTTTCTCCAATCAGATAAGAAATGGAACTAAGTCCAGGGTTTTTATTAAGCTGACAAATTAAACATCTATGATTTTTATGCTATGGATTGTGTATAATATCATTAGCTCATAGAGCAACACATAACCAATAAGCCACAAAATAACTTTAACATCATTATGCCTACACTGATGGTTTTACATAATTTATTGAAGGGTGAAACATGAGGCAAGATACCCAAAACATTTAATGCTTTCTCTCAATTGATCCAATAACCAGATCCTTCATTGGCTTAAAGCATCTGTTGGAAACACTAAATTCTCATATTCCTGATTTTATTCCAGCTATTTATTAAATTAGTAAGTGTTTTATAAACTGCTAAGAGCAGTGCTTCATACTTCGAGAGCTTAATGTGAATGTTAATAAAATCAAATTCTTCCATATAAGTTAAAGAGGTTCATGGCTCATGAACTTTGACCATTTTGTTGCTTTCATAAATTGATTTCTTTGATTTTTTTCTATCACACCCCCATTTGGAAAAAAAAAGAGTTGAGAATTTAGAATGGGAAAACAAAACAAAAAATTAGCTTCATCACCACCTCTCTGCCTGAACCATTTAACCATTTAATAGCCTTATGTTCTTCCTGGGAAAAATCATTTAATCATGTGCAAAATGGTCCATGTACTATTGTGGTCACCAGCCACAGGACAAAGCTAAACCTCCCAGGCTAACGATAGACTTCCTCAGGAGGTATGATCCTCATACCTCACCACAACCTCCTTCCACATCAGCATTTAAACATGCTCTATTTTCCCTTAACAAAACAAATGCTTTGGCCACTATTTACCTTTTTTTTGGCAATGCTAACTTTTCTTCCTATTCAGTGCTGAGCTGTTATAAACACTTCACTGAGTTATATATTATTTCCTCTAATAGTCTCACCCGAGTGTATCTTTTTTATAAACCTGAGCAGGAACTGTGGAACACTAACCTTCATCCTCAATTTCCCAAGACTTTCGTGCTCCTTGTGTCTCTGGGGCTTTTCTCTTTGCCTTCAGATGCGCCTTCCCAGTAAGTTTCATCTGTGTGATTGTTATGGACAAAACTTTGCTTAAGAGGAAGGCAGACTAGGGATTTGAGAGTGACGAGCAAAGACCATGCAAGTTTCTGCTGAGAATGCTGCTGTCTTCAAACCAAGGAGAAAGTCCTTAGGAGAAATCAAAACTGCTGCTTCTTAACCTTGAAATTCCAGCCTCCAGAACTGTGAGAAAATTAATTGGTGTTCTCTAGGCCCTGCAGTGTGCAGTCTTCTATCGGTTTATCTTAGCAGGGGAATGTAAACATCTTTATTGTGGTATTCCTTAAATACTGCATTTTGTAGTGTCAAGTTTAAAGCCATCCCTTCTCAGTGTCTGAATTTTTTCACATCCACTCCTAAGCCTTAAACCACTTTCACTATGTGCCTGACTTGCAAATCGGCATCTTCAACCTAACATTCTCCTACTCCTAACATTCCTGCAGTACATTGCACAGTTTCACCCATGTGTCTTACCAGTCTTTCAAACTGAAATGTTTAAAATTATTTTCATCATCCCAACTCCTCCATTCCTTTCTCAAATTATTATTCAACCCTATTCCTGGTCATGATAATTTGTATTTACATAAGCCAGAAACCTGTACAGCAACTCTCTTCTCAAATTCCTACCAGGACTCTTGACTCATAAATAATGAAGCACAAGTTCTTTAAATTTCGCCTGAATACCTATCACACCTCTTTCAAATATGGTTACCTCTGGCAGTTCACACTAGCAACTACCCAGCCAACTCAGCCACCATCATTTCCCATCTGGATTATCGCAGCACATTCTTATCTTTGTTTTACTTTACTAATTTCTTTTCCCACATGGAAATAGAAACCTGCTCAAATATAAGCCCAATTTAAAATACATTGAACCCTTCCCAAAATCTCTGGGTTTGTATGCACTGTGTGACACCAAATAATATGTCTTTATTTACAAACTTTCTGCTTATAATCCATATCCATTGATTCTGAAATCTGCTCCTTATCTAAAGTTCATTTTTAACTTTTTTCTTTACTCTCTCTATATATTAGGTACCACAAATAAGAAAAACATGGTATTTGTATTTTTGGATCTGGCTTAATTCAAAATACTTAGCATGATAATATCCCTTTGCATCCATATTGTGCAGTCATCAGATTTTATTCTATACATGGCTGAGTATTATCCAACCATGAACATATACCACATTTTTCTTTATCAAATGATTAGTTAATGGACATATAGTTTGATTCCATATCTTATCTATTGTTAATTGAGTTGGTATAAACTTGGGAGTGCAGTTAACTCCTTCATGTGCTTATTTCATTTCCTTGGGATATATTCGCAGAAATAGGATGGACTTTCATATGATGAATTTGATTTCATTTGTTTGTTTTAACCTGATCAGTGTTTTTGTATTTATTCATTTATTTATTTATTTTAACTTTTTATTTATGAAATACAAACTTTATGCATTTAATATTTACAAACTTGGGAACATGGTAAAACTTCCTCCCTATCTCCCTCGCACCCATACTCCCACCCTTCCTCCTTTTACAAAGGTAAATTTTCAGTTAATTTTATACTTACAAGATTAACCCTATAATAAGTAGAAAGTTCACTTATTATTATGAATAAAAAAGAAAAAAGAACAGAAACAAAACAAACAAATAAGAAAAACATTGTTCCTCGATAGTCAAGTCAAGAACTTTTCAAAATTATCACATTTCAAGATATCAGTTTTGCTCGTATAGATTACCTTTTAGGTACTTTATTATTTACAGATCATAGAGACAATATGGTATTTGTCTTTTTGTGGCTAGCTTATTTCACTAACTATAATAACTTCCAGTTGCAACCATTTTGTTGCAAATGGCAAGACTTCCTTTTTTTAACTGCTGTGTATTATTTCATATTGTATATATGTATACAATAATTTCTTTATCCAGTCTTCATTTGATGGATATCTGGGTTGATTCCATATCTTATCTATTGTGAATGGAACTGAAATGCACATGGGGGTACAGATCACTCTTTCATATGCTGATCTCATTTCCTTTTGATAAATTCCCAAGCATGGGATGGCTAGGTCACATGGTAGGTCTATATTCAGCTTTCTGAGGTAACTCCTCACTGTCCACCACAGTGGCTGTGCCAGTTTCCATAACCACCAGCAGTGGGTTGGGGTACTCTTCTCCCACATCCTTGCCAGCATTTATTGTTTGTTGATTTCTGTATGAGAGCCATTCTAACAGGAGTGAGGTAAAACCTCATTATGATTTGATTGGCATTTGCCTGATAGGTAGTGATCTTGAACATTTTTTCATGTGTCTGTTGGGCACTTGAATTTCCTCTCTTGAAAAAATGTCTGTTCAGATCCTTTGCTCATATCTTAACTAGGTCATTTGTTTCATAGCTGTTGAGTTTTGTGAGCTCCTTATAGATTTTGGAAATTAATACTTTATCAGCTGCATAGTTTGCAAACATCTTCTCCCGTTCTATTAATTGACTCTTCACTTTGATGAGTGTTTCTTTAGTAGTGCAGAAGCTTCTCAGTTTGATGTAACCCCATTTGTTGATGTTGACTTTGATTGTCTGTGCTTCTGGGTTCTATTCCATGAAATCTTTGCATATGCCAGTGTTTTCTAGAGTTTCTCCCATGTTCTCAAGTAAATTGAGGCTATCGGATATTTCAGAAACTGACATGTAATTCAATTAAACTTTTGCTTCTAATATCAGTTGTTACCAGTATAATGAAATCATAACTATGTGAGTCATGTGAATACAGTCAGCTCTGTGGATAGTTTGAAGTATGAAAGGTTTGCTGGTATATCTGGACTCCACATTTCATTGAGATTTTACAGCATCATGTTCCATCACTAGCATTAGAATAACAGTTCTAAATACATTAAAACATAACACAATTTAACTAACTTTTAATGAAATAGTAATCTGGGAAAATAAAAAGAATCTTATACCACAAATTGAAAATATTAAAATCTTATTCCACAAATTGCAGCTGTTCACAACAGTTTATGCCTCTGATCCATTGAGTGGGTTTTAGTGTAAAGTGTGAGGTAGGGATGTTGTTTCATACTTCTGCTTGGGGAGATCCAGTTTCTCAGTACCATTTGTTGAAGAGACTGTCTTGGCTCCAGGTATTTATTTGGGCTACCTTGTCAAAGATAAGTTGGTTGCAGATGTGTGGATTTATTGATGGAGTTTCGATTCTGTTCCATTGGTCTACATGTCATTTTTGTGCCAGTACTGGGCTGTTTTGATTACATCTCCCCTGAATTGTGTCTTGAGATCTAGCATTATAAAGCCTCCAGCTTTATTTTTTGTTTTTAAGATTACTTTAGCTATAGGTGTCTCTTGCATTTTAATATGAATTTTAGCATCATTTTTACTAAATCTGAGGAGAATTTTGGTATTTTGATTGGTATCACATTGAATCTATAAATTACTTTTGGTGGTATGGACATTTTGATGATATTGATGCTTCTAATTCATTAATATGGAAGATTTTCCACTTTTTTATGTCTTCTTTTCTTTCTTTCTTTATTGTTCTGTAATTTCTTCATAAAGATTTTTGACCTACTTAGTTAAATTAATTCCAAGGTATTTAAATTGTTTGTAGCTATTGTGAATTGGATTGATCTTAGAATTTCATTAGAGGTATAGCATTTTCTGTGTATAAAAAGGCTACTGATTTTTATGTGTTGATTTTATATCGTCCCAGTTTAGCAAACTCTTATGAGTTCTTTTTTTAAATATTTATTTATTTATTTGAAAGGTAGATTTACAGAGAAGCAGAGAGAGAGAGAGAGAGAGAGAAAGAGAGAGACAGAGTTATGATATCTTCCCTTTCAATAGTTTTGAATAGTTGAGAGAATTGGCATTCATTCTTTAAATGTCTGGTAGAATTCAGCAGGAAAGCTGCTTATCGGGGCTTTTCTTTGTTGGGTGCATATTTATTACTGATTCAATCTCTGTCTGGGTTATTGATCTTTGTCTTCTATGTTTTCTATGTCTTCATGATTCAATTTTGGTAGATTGTATGTGTCCAGAAATAAATCCATTTCTTCTAGGCTAATGGATTTGTTGGCATAGAGCTCATTTTAGTAATTCTGATGATTCCCTTTATTTCTGTGTTGTCTGTTGTGGCATTTCCTTCTCCATCTCTGACTTTATTGATTCGGAACTTCTCCCTCTTTTTTTTATTTTGGTTAGTTGGGCAAATGCTATGTCAATATTGTTTATTTATTTTTTATAAAATAAACAGTTCTTCATTTCATTGATATTTTGAATTATTTTTTGGGGTTTCATTTTGCTTATTTCTTCTCAATATTAATTATTTCTTTCCTCCTAATAATTTGCGGTTTGGTTTGTTGTTTTTTTTCCTAGGTCCTTGAGATGTGTTCACACTTCATTTATTTGGTCACGTTCCAGTTTCTTGATGTAGGCCCAAATGCTATAAAATTCCCTCTTAACATTTCTTTGGCTGTATCAAGTTTTGATATGACATATTGTCGTCTTCATTCATTTCCAGTTTTTTTAATACTTTTTGATTTCTTCCATAACCCACTGTTTATTTGGGAGCATGTTGTTCAGTCTCCATGTGTTTGCATACATTCTTCAGAATCTTGAGTTTTGGTTTTTAGCTTCAGTCCATTTTGAACAGAGAAGATGCATGGTTTGTTTATTTGTTTTGTTTTTAATTTGCTGAGACTTCCTTTATGGCCCATTATATAGTCTATACTAGAGAAAGTTCCATGTGCTACTGAGAAGAATGTGTATTCTGCAACTGTGGGGTGAAGGTTCCGTAGATATCAGTTAGGCCCATTTGGTCCATAGTTTTGATTAGCTCTGTTTTTTTGGTTGATTTTCTCTCTGGTTTTCTATCCTTTGATGAAAATGGGATGTTGAAGCCTCCCATTATTATAGTGTTGGTTTCTATGTCTCCCTTTAGATATGTTAACAGTTCTTCTAAATATCCAGGCATCCTGTAATGGGTACATGTACATTTGTTATAGTCACATCTTCTTTATCTCTTTTAACATTTTTTCTGTTACACTATTTTGTCTGATATTAGGATGGCTACTCCTGCCCTTTTTTGCTTTCTGTTAGCAAGGGATATTATTTTCCATCCTTTCACTTTATTTCTTATTTTTCTTGTATTCTTATGTTCCTTTTTAAATTTTTTATTTTCCTCAAATATATTTTATTTAAGGAGTAAAATCTTCATGTATTTCTTAAGTACAGCTTTGCGAATATAGTGATTCTTTCCAGCATACCCACCCTCCCACCAACTCTCCTATCCCTCCTGCTCCTCCCTCTCCCATTCCCAGTCCCATTCTCCACTAAGATCCATTTTTGATTAACTTTATACAGAGAAGACCAACTCCATACTAAGTAAAGTGTTCAACAATTTGCAGAAAAGATACATCAATAACAACAAAAAACTATTCTTCAACAGTCGAGTCAAAGGCTGTTCAAAGTCATTGTATCTTGAGCTTAATTTTACTTCTTTATGTTTTAGAAACTTAATTAGCTTAAAGAATCCCTCAAGAATGATACATCTTTTGCAAGCATTTTGACATAATTACAATACAACTCTTTGAGGACAGAAATCCTGCATGGGAAGTTAATGTACCATGATTCTTGTTTTTAATTTAACAATTAACACTCTTATGTATGATATCAGTGATCACCCAAGGCTCTTGACATGAGCTTCCTAGGCTATGGAAGACTTTTGATCCCACAAACTCTGTCACTATTTACAAAAGGCCATAAGCAAAGTGGAAATTTTCTCTTTATTTCTCCTTCTTTGGTGATCACTTCTTTCCACTGGGGTATCATTCACTGAAGCAGTTCATGTAGGGCATTTTTGCCACGTTGTCTTCACTTTCCATGCCTGAAATGCTCTCATGGACTTAACAGCCAGACCAGAATGCCTTAATCGCTGATTCTGAGGTCAGATTGCTATTTAAAGTGATTGTCATTCTATGAGTCTGCTGTATGGATTGCTTCCCATGTTGGAGCAAACTACCAAGAAAGTTGGAAAACCACCAAGAAGAACTAGGATAAGACTAGAAAATTAGCAATAGAAATTTGTGGATATTGTCTTTAGGAGTCTATCTTGTGTGAGCTTTCACAGGAGTGATGACAACCTTTATGAGTTTCTTTCTAAATCTGGAGATGAGAACCTGATTGTCAAAGCTGGGCATAAGTATCTGCCCCTGACTTTTATCAGTTAATTCACTGAGAAGGAATTGCCTCAGAACAGAGACCTAGGAAATGGTACCATTCATACCCATTTGTACTGAATTGTTCTGGAAGACTCACATCCATCTAGGAATGACTACTTAGGTCTACTAAACTAATTGGTGTTTGCTGTCCATTTCTCTTTAAAACGAGGATGATATTGTATTGGTATTATGTATCCTTTTGTTAAATGAATAAATGACCTTTTTAGAAAATGATTTGGCAAGTGATGTTGATAAGAGTAGCCTATAAAAATCGTTTAATTAAATATTATAATGACCAATTGTAAAAAGGGAAAAATATGAGAGCTTTCCTTTGCTACACAACAGGTTTTTTTCTATGATTATTCAGGATGATTTATAACATAGTTGAAATGGGCAAAAGGTGTCACATTTTTCTAGATTTAGAAAAGCATCCCAGTGAGCACCTATTGTTTTTTTTTTTTTTTTGATGGTGTATTTTAACAGGGTTTGTAGATTGTTTTGTCTTTCTAGACAGGGAATTTGGCCTAAGGCACACCCACCTGCTGGGGTAGCAGTCATCAGCATGCCATGGAAAATGCAAGACTGCTGAGCAGTGCTATTATACTTCCTTGCCTGCAAGCCCAGCCTGCCACTCACCTCCAACTCTCCAAACTCCCTTACCTAGAAGCTGTATGGGAGCCTCTTATTATTGAAGGGGCTCTGAGAATAGGAAACAGCTGGTCATGTCTAATGTCTTAAAGATGCACACATGCTCACTTTTTATTTAATGCCCTCCTGGTAATTTGAGCAGATGCTTGCTGCGATGCAACATGGAAGGAGGTGTCGCTATGTGACTCAAAAATATCGTAGGAAATTGATATGTTTTAACAAATCAAACTAGAAATATACCTTTATAAGTGGTTGCAGAAAAGAGATTTCACCAAAAACAAATGGTTAGTGAGGGCTCCACTGTACGTACCTTATGTCCTTCATCTAGAACTTGTTACTTTTTAATGAAATAGGGAAAATTAATTTATTTACACAAATGTAAATGTGTCAAACCTCACCAATTTGCAGTGTGACAAAATAATCTACTGCACTGCCAAATCACCAAAGTATTTTGCTCATTTAGGGATAATCTAAATTATTTAAATTATGATAGTCTAAAGTGCATCACAAGGATGTGATTCTTGGGTGTAAATATTAAAAAATATATATGTTGAAACAATAAATTGAGTGGGAGCATTTCATTTACTTAATTATTTTATTTTTAAATGAGCTCAGCACCAATCCTAGTACACTTTCAAGCCTTAACAAAGGTGTTTGAACTGTCTAATGTCATGACTTGCATGTCTTCTTCCTATTTTGGTTTTTAAATTTTCTATTTATACATAGCTCTTATTGAAGTTAATTATAATATATAGTTGTCTTTTGTTGTTGGGCTTAGAGGTATCTGAGCCTACTGTATCTATGGATTTATTACATTTGAAATCTTTTCAATTATTTTTCCAAATATTTCTCAAAAACTTGCAACCTCATCTGTTTTTGTGGAATCCAAATATGCACTTGATAGAATATTTGAAATTCACCTAGTAACATATTGGTGCTCTTTTCTTATTAATACACTTTCTGCCATGTTCATTTTACATAGCGTTTAATGTCATACTTTCAAATTCACTGATATTTTCTCCTGCAACCGCCAATCTGCTGCTAATCAAATCCAATACATTTACCTGTACAAACATTATACTTTTCACTGCTAGAAGTTGGACTTTGTTCTTTCTTATGTCTTCCAAGTCTCTTCATAGCATATATGAGTTGCAATTTCAGAAGTGTTTTCATATCTTTGCAAATTCTTGTATTACTGCCAGTTCTGGGTTAATTCAACTGATCAATTTATCTTTATTTTTTCATCCAGCTTCTTTGGATGTTTGGTCATGTTTGATTGAATGCCTGGCATCTTGAATTTTATTCTGTTGAGTATGGGATATTTTAATTTATCAGCATGGAAAGAGATCTTACTAGTCTTCTTGGACTTTATTTTGGGATGCAAATAGTCACATGGACACTTTTGCTCTTGCTTTTATAATTTGTTAGGTGATTTTGGGGCAGTGATAGTTTAAGGTCTAATGGAGAGCAAATATGAGAAGAACTTTGACTACTTCACCCAACATCCTATGGATTGGGATTTCAGTGTGGCATGTTTATGAGGCACCATGCCTGGCCTTGTGTGAACACTGATGTTCCATATCACCCCTTAGACTTGTTCTTTCTTCATGCTAAGTTTTTTCCCGCATGTGGACATGGTGATCAGTACCTTGAGAAATATTCAAGGTAAAATATCTTCACATATCCAGGTTTCTCCCTCTCCCTGTGACTATGGTATGTTGAACTCAACCCATCATGGCCTCCCAATAATCTCAGTACTGCTTTTGCATGAATTTAGCTGTTGTTGGGAGCATGAGTCATGTCCCCTTAATTCTATCATAACTAGAAAGGGAAATCCCAGTAAGTAGTTTCATAAAAAATGAATGTTAATAAGTAATACTGTGATTAAGACGTAAGAGTGAAAAAAGAAGTCCCAGAAGAGTAGAGAGCATGATCCCTACCTGGAGGGATGAAGGAATATAACAAGGAAGTAACTTATAACATTAGAAAGTACAGTGGGACTATTCTCACTTGGGAGACCAAGAAGAGGCTCCTGGCTCCTGGCTTTGGACCTGCTCAGCTCCAGCTGTTGTAGCCATTTGGTGAGTGAACCAGTGGATAAGAGATTCTCTCTCTCTCTTTCTCTTCCCCCACCTCGCCCTGTCTCTAAGTTTGCCTTTCAAAGATAAGAAAAGAAAATTGGGGTTGGCGCTGTGGTATAGACAGTAAAGCCACCACCTGTGGTGCCGGGATCCCACCTGGGCGCTAGTTCAAGTCCTGGCTACTCTACTTCCAATCCAGCTCTCTGCTATGGCGTGGGAAGGCAGTAGAATATGCTGCAAGTCCTTGGGCCCCTTCACTCATGTGAGAGACCTGCAAGAAGCTACTGCTTCCAATAGGGGCAGCTGTGGCTCTTATAGCCATCTGGGGAGTGAACCAAAAGATAGAAGTCTTTCTCTCTCTCCCTCTGCCTCTGCCTCTCTGTAACTCTGCCTTTCAAATAAAATAAAATAAATCTTTAAAAAAATAGTACAGTGCTTCTTTTCCCTCAGGCTAACAGTCAAGCCTTTTGGAGAGAGTGTGACAGTCACACTGGCCAGGGTTGATGCCACAGGGCCATTTAGATGGGAACTACTGAGTTTCCTAGCACTTATGTCCTGTGTTCTGCATGGAAAACAGAATCCATTTCTCTGGTATTCGCAGCCTATCCAGTGTTCCCTATTGACAACATTTATACCACACAAGAGGAATGATCTGCAGAGTTCAACAATGCAAGTATCACAGGGCACAGAAGCAAGGATGGAGACTGCAGCTAAAAGGTGAAGCAGCAATGCTTGGGGCAACAGAGCAGACTGGACAGCAGTGACAGAGTGTGAGATACTGCTATGGGAAGTAACCAAGTGCTGATCTCAGACTTAAAGTACTATAAAAAGAACCATGCCTTGGAGAATATAGCTTCCTAATTTCACGTTTATTAATATAAAAAATAGGTAAAGCTAGTATACGTGGATAGACATAGAATAACAGTTACCATGAAAAGAAATGGATTGAGATGATTTATGAGGTCTGTTGGATACTTGTTTTCTTTTTTTTAATGTTTTTACTACTTCTGTATCTTCTTCTTTTAATATTATCCTAGTAGAGAAAGTATAGAGAAATATTTTTACAATGCTCATAAGGAAATAAAAATAACCAACATATTATTTATATCTTCATATGTGAAGTACTTAAAGAAGTCTGTGGAAAATGTACACTATTATTAATTGTTTTATAAGAACTTTCTGAAATTAAAACCATAGTGGTATTAATATATGCTTTATGTAACTATTATAATAATTAATGCAAAATTTGGCATCCAGTAGGGGAGAGAGGAAGTAATGTTAGAAGATGAGTTTGTAGGTGGAAATATTCATTGATAATACATCAATCAGAGGTGAGGGGTACATGGGAATTATTTTATTATTCTAATTCATAAATTGCATGTTATATATATTTCATAAATTACATGTTATATATATTTCATTTCAAGAAAACCAAAAAATTGACCAATTTTAAAATTGTATATAAAGAAGTGATGATATGAAAAAATGCTCAGTAAGATCTACTCTATATATACAGAACAATGAAAAGCCAATTAAGCCCACATACCACATACTTCATATTCTCAAATGCAAGATTATTATAGATTGTGCCAATCAGGATATTTAAAACATGCTTTACAGCTTATGTGACCATTTCCTGAAAATAATATTAAGGCATGAAACTGTCAAAGTTAAATTATTTGTGATTTATTTAGTTTTCTATATATTTAAAATTAATTGTTATTTAAATAAAATATTTTTTAAAAATTTCAGTTAATGAATTGACTTGTTTAAATCTACACACAGATCATCTCCATGATATATGTTTTACATGAAAACCATTCTCTGCCAGTTTTACTGCACATGGAAAACACCTGGTTGATCACTCTTTGAACACAGGAAGTGGGGTCATCCTATTGACAACTGGCTAAACTGTTCATTAAGGATTTAGGAAGTGATTCTTATTGGAATGGAATGAAAATGGAAGCAGGCTTAATTGAAGGACAATTGAAGCTTAAACTGTGGCTTCAAAATGAAACACTAGAAAGTTCAACACAAATGAAGGACATACATCAAACATAAAGGCTCCATTTTTATTAAGGGTAATTTTAAGAAACCTGTTTAAAATTTTTATATGTAGAGCTAATCTTAATTGTTTATTTTCACCCGTCAGAAGGCTAACTGCTCCATATTAGTACCTAACAAAGCTAAGAATCTAGTTTCCATTTTCAAAAAAATGTACATGAGTTTCCTTCCAGTAAAATAGATACACTCAATAACTGTGGAATCATTGCATAAATTACTTGTTTAAAGTAAATATATGGTTGTAAGATTAAAGATGCTGGCCTTGTCTACTTGTGAGAGATTCACATGTTTTCTTAAATACATTAGATGGGATTTCTCTTAATTTATGCACCTATTCTCTACATTTGTACTTCTTCCTGTTTATAAAATACAACTTTCATGCATCATAAAGCAGTACTTGGCAAGTATTCTCTATACTTTATTAATGAAAAACCCAAATTAGACATTAGGTTATAAAATGAAAATACTCAGGAATTACAAGTAATGCCATATTCGTCAGTATCAGTAAAAGCCAACTTTTACTTCACATGGCAGATGTCTTCTGATTTCAACTACATAAAGGGAAGAACCTACTGTTTTTGGTTGTAACAAGGTTGAGTAACAAAATTGTGTTTAAAATGTTAATCCTTTGTAGTTACCTCTTACAAAAATTAAATAGAAAGGAAATAATAACTGTGATTCACAAAATGTGTGTCAATGTTATTAATAAAAACTATTAGAAATATAAAAAAGAATGATATATGTTTAGAAGGAATTCCCAGGTTAACGAATTTCAAGATACTTTTATAGTATGGGTAGACATAACTCTAACTAGCTATTGAAGATGAGCCAAGAAATTTAATCTATTATGCCTGTATTTTCAGTGTTCAATTAAGATGTTAAAAGTCATCTAAATATATCAAACTAATAACATGTGGCTTAGATAGATTTTAAATTATTTTTAAATTTTCTGCAATTTGCTTTGTAAGGATAATAACTTTCCAAGGCCACAATGGAAAGGCAGAGATTCAGAAAAATTGGGTTGGGGATTTCTGCAAATGTGAGGACTTGAGGGTAACACACTGAAAGAAGAGGATGGTTTACAGCTCAGGGAGCCTCTCCACTGGCTTCCAAAGTCACGAAAATACCCAACCCCAGTAGCGGACACAGCACCAACTGTTGGTAGGGAGGATCCCACTCCTGGGACCCACTGGTTTTCAGACTATGAAGAACAATGTGACACTATCCGTGGTGAGCAGAGAGAAACAACTACCTGGCCTCAGATAATGTGGGATTCATATCGAATTGCATTTACTTACTATCATTGGAAACAGTTGGTCCAACAATGTCATCCAAGAATAAGCAAAGTGAAAAATAATCAACTGTGCAAATGTAACACTATATAGTAGTAAAAATATCAATACAAGTAACAAGTTGAGTGATCATTCAAAATTCAATGAAGGAAGAAAGCAGGAAACAGGTATAGGAGATGTTGCAGACTGAAATGTACAAATAGAGGACTGAACTGCTACACAGCATCTACACTGACATCTAAATAATGGATAAATGATATAGTGTTGATTCTTTAATTTCAGCATTTTGTAGAATTGGATGGATGTGTTTTAAGAAGTGGAATGCTGGGTCTCATCTCACTGTATCAAGTTCAGTGGATCTGGGGCAGTATGAAGATTTGTTTCCGTTTTGAACAAATTCCCAGGTAAGGTTTTTGGTATTGGTGAGGGGACCCTGTTTGGAAAACCATTTATGTGGGGTTAGAGAAAATGATGGGAAATGTTCCTGACAAAGAAAAATAGTAAATGTAAACAGCAACAAATAGATAGGAGGCTAACAAATAGATAGGAGGCTAAGCACACACGGGCAACTTAGTACCTGAAGCACCTTGAATTCAAAAATTAAAAGGGAAAGTTATTTGAAGATACATAAAAAAAGAAAATTTCCTGCCTGAAAAGGAAGTCTTAATCTGAAGTTTTGAAAGTACCTCTTAACGCTGTATTTTAATTTGACTTTTGATTTATTGCTATATACAAATGGAAACTACACTGCAAATATAATTGTTTAAGCTACTTAGATGTGATTTAAAAACTCATAATTCTTTTGGCACCTCAGCCATAATGCTAAGCTTTCTAAAAGCTGAAAAACCTAAGCTGGCCTCGGACAAGGCTGGAAGACGACGCAATGATGTTGCTTGCCCAGAATTTTGTAAAATGCTTTATGTGAAGGATGTTAGACTCTGCCAAGGTTCAGCATGTGGAGGTGCAGGCTTACATTCTCAAATATGAGTGTATTTCAGAAAGTCCTTGGGAAACTGAGCTAAAAGGTAAGTTTACTTTGCTACAAAATGTTTGAAATCCGTGCCTATGTGGGGCTTTCAGAAAGTTCATTGAAAAAACTATGTCTGTGTTTCAACAGACATTGCTTTGGAAATAATCTTATCTGCTAATTCCACTTTCCACAATTTTTTTAAAACATCCATGTATGAACAAACTAGTGCCTGGGTTCCAGGCCAGGAAATATTTCCTATACCTCAAATCTGGTCAAAGAACAGTTAAATGAAAACAACTCCAGAATTGAGGAACCAGAACAAAACAAATTGTGTTTCCAAATGACTTGAATCAATTTAAATACAAAAGCAGTAATATAAACCACGGTGGGAACTCTAGTTATAGAATGAATAACAGTGTTCACAGACTTGGAATTGTAAAATCTCACATATACAACTGTTAGAATCTAGGAGGAAGCGTGGAAGTATCAATGTCTTTAATTTCCATAGCAGAGAGACGTTCAAAGTTTATGTTAATGTTGAAAGTTTATTATAAACAAAAATAAAGATCTTTAATTCCAATACCTTAAATAATATTTCCTTAGCACTAAAGTCCAGTTTCTTCTTTGAGACTTGTTTTGTTTTTGTGGTTGGCATTTTCTGCAATTTTCTCTCACCTTTAAAGGAAACTTTTTAAAAATATACTTACTTTTGGCCAGCGCCGTGGCTCAACAGGCTAATCCTCTGCCTTGCGGCACTGGCACACCAGGTTCTAGTCCCGGTTGGGGCGCCGGATTCTGTCCCGGTTGCCCCTCTTCCAGGCCAGCTCTCTGCTGTGGCCCGGAGGTGCAGTGGAGGATGGCCCAAGTGCTGCACCCCATGGGAGACCAGGAAAAGCACTTGGCACCTGGCTCCTGCCATTAGATGAACGCGGTGCACCGGCCGCAGCGTGCCGGCCGCGGCGGCCATTGGTGGGTGAACCAATGGCAAAGGAGACTTTTTTCTCTGTCTCTCTCTCTCACTGTCCACTCTGCCTGTCTCACAGAGACAGAGAGAAAGGTCTTCTTTACCAATACTTTACCATAATGATAGCCATACTTTATAATGTCTAATATTTTATGATGATACTTAAAAATAATTAAAAGATACTTTACTTTTAGCTATTTTTCTACTCTGTGTCTTTATGCATATTTATGTGTATTTGTATAAAGACTTTTGGAATGATTTATTTCTAAAGTCAGTATTGGGGCCAGTGCTGTGTGCTGCTGCTGCCTGCAGTGCCTGCATCCCAAATGGATGCCGCTTCAAGTCCCAGCTGCTCCACCTCCTATCCAGCTCTTCTTTATGGCCTGGGAAAGCAGTGGAACATAACCCAAGTGCTTGGGCCTCTGCACCTGTGTGGGAGACCTGGAAGAAGCTCCTGGCTCCTGGCTCCTGGCTTCACATCGGCACAGCTCCGGCTGTTGTGATCAACTGGGGAGTGAACCAGCTGATGGAAGACTCTCTCTGTGTCTTCCTCTCATTCTCACTTTGTGTAACTCTGACTTTCAAATAAATAAATACATCTTTTTAAAAAATCAGTATCCTTTTTAAGGGAGAATGGGAACGATTATTTTTCTCCCTTTAGCCTGTGGTATTTTTCATATTTCTTGAATTCTTCAGGTATAGTATGTATGAATCCTGCAAAAATATTCTTTTTCTTAGGAAATGTGAATAACATTAACAATAAATTCCTCCTGGGAAAGACCCAACTGATCTTTTTTGACAAGTGAATTAAGTATAGTATGTTTCTAGTAATAAATAGCAATGTAAATTATTTAATTACACAAATAATTAGAAATATCTGTTTTATGAATTATTTAAATTTAAACCATGTGGAATGCAAAAATATAATCATTCAAGCATAATAGCTTAAATATGAGAGTATGTGAATATGTGTGATTGCGTGTGTGTGTCTGTGTAAGAGAGATGATTCCACTGGCTGTGGCAATGAGGTGTTTAAGAAGAAAGTTTAAAAAATCAGTGTGAATACATATTAGAGCAGCCACTAGGCAAACACTATGGAGATTCCTTATAAAACTAAAAACAGATCTACCATTTGACCCAGCTATCCCACTCCTGCAAACATACCAAAAGGAAGTGATATCAGCATGTGAAAGATGTACCTGCAACCCCCATGTTTATAGCAGCTTAGTTCATAGTCACAAAGATAAGAAATCAACCTAGATGTTCATCAACGGATGATTGGATAAAGAAAATGTGGTTCATATATATGACAGAATACTATTCATTCAAAAAATAATGAACTTATGACATTTGAGATCATTTTACTAAGTAAAATAATCCAAACTCAGGAAGACAAATATTACATGCCTTTCTCTTATTTGCTGAAATTAGTTATACAGAGAATAAGAATCATGTGGGTGTCATCATTTGGTATATAATCATAGCTATTGCTTCACTGACTCATGCCATGTGATAACAATATACCCATCTTGTCCTGCGTTAATGTCAGTATACTGAAGCTCGCTTTGTGGTACTAATATATCTCTTTTCTAGAGAAAATAGTGTTTATATGCATGTAATATACTGTCTACGTATGAAATGACTGTGACAAAACATTAAATATTTTGAAATTTGAAAAGCAAAAGAAAAACGATTACAAAAAATACTTGGGTCCCTACTACCCACTAGGAAACATGGATTGAGTTCTCAGTTTCTGGCTTTAGCCTGCCCTAGATCTTGTTGTGGGAATTAGGGGAGTGAATCAGAGATTGGAAGATTTCTTTCTGTATTTTGTGTTTCTCTCTGCCTTTCAAATATAAAATAAAATAAAATAACCATATATAGTATACATATATATGTTTAAAATTTCAGTATTTCAAGAAATTCTAGTACTAACATTTCATTAATATGCATGAGAAACAGAATAGCTGATATAGGAAAATATATACATAAATGTAGAAGAATTTGAAATATTAAATATTAATTATTGTATGCATGTATATGTAGTTATATGTACATCTACATATACAAAATGTATTTTAATTAGATATGTCAATAGCAATTATTTTGCTCTATTTTTCTATTAAATATAATGTTGATGGATTATATGATTTTTAACTCACTTCTATAACTTCTTTATATCTTTTTGACATAGATATCATCTTGAAAACTGCTTAAAAAACAAACGGTTCTATGCTGATTAACTATTTTTTGAATAAAAAAAAGCTAGGTAGTCACATGTTACAGGTTAATTTTCACAGTAGATAAGGTTATAAAAAAGAAACTAAAGCAATTAAATAACAAAAAGGCTCTAAAAGATTTATAAGTATACATATAATCAGAAACAACCTGATTTTTGTATTTTTCATGTAAAGAAATGTATACCATGTCAAGAACATAAAATGTAAATCCATCATGGGTAAAATGCATGGAAAATCTGATTGTTTAACCTGTAAGAGTTTTATATTACTGCAATAGTAAACAAAATTTTGTTGGATTCCATAAATCTTCTCTGTGAATTTGTAATCACTATGCCATGATTGTCTTCTTAAGTGGGTAAATATTTCTCAATATAATTCAAATGTGGTTTCTTCAATTTTATTATGCATTTTTCTGTTGGTCATATATTAAGGAAAAATAGCAGGTCATTCAGTGATATCTTTCATGGAGAATATTAATAAAAGGAGGAATATAAACAGCACACATTACAGGTGGGCTCAAGATATTATACTTCTTTATGAGAGTGTTAGTAGGCCATAGATAAACTTGCTATTTGAACATCACATAAGTGGAATTATACCCTACTGAGACTGTTACTAGATTGCTAAGTCTATCACAACAAAGTACCACAAACTGCATTAACAACAGAAACTTACTGTAGTAATTCTTATAGTCCAAGATGAAGGTATCCTTATGAGGGTCACAAGGGAGAATTTGTTTAACTCCTCTCTCTTAGCTTCAGGTGATTTGTTGATACTTTGGTGTTCCATGGCATGTAGACGCATTATGCCAAGCTCTGTCACAAGTTCATATAGCATTGTCCCCATCTGTATGTCTGTAGCCAAATTTCACCTTTCTATAAGGACAATGGTTGTATTGGAATGGGAATTTACAGTCTGTATGATTCAATTTTAACTAACTACATCTTCAATGACCCATTGCTGAAAATTTCTGTTAAATTGAAAAACTCTAAATTCTGAAACATCACTAGAAATCTGATTACTAGAATCCAAATAGTAATCCTGATTCATTTGTAAGTCATAATATAGACATTTTTCTGATTAATTTGAAAGCAGAGCAAACGAGCAAGAAAAATGTAGAAAGCCTCCATTGCTGATTCACTCCCATAAGCCCTCAGTGGTTGAGGATTGGAGAAGCAGTAGCCAGGTGCTGGGAATTCTCTCCCATATGAGTGTCATGGCCCCAACAACTTGATCCACCACCTTCTGCCTTCCAGGGTCTGCATTAACAGGAAGCTGGAATTTGATGCAGAGCTAGGACTCAAACCCAAGCACTCTGATAGGAGACTTAGGCATCTTAACTAGCATCTTAACTACTAAATGAAATGTCCACCCCCTAGATTTAATTTCAAAACAAGACATAGGGCAAGAGTGACCCTGGACCCTAATTCTAGGAGCATTATAAAGACACGAGGGACTTATGACTACATTATATGCAATCCAGCAGTAATAACAGTATAAGTATAAGAGGTAGAAAATGACTTAGACAGAGAAGAGTAAAACAGACTTTCAAAAGATCTTGCTAAAGATTTTGACCTCTAAGATTCCAGTAAGTTTTATATAAAGAAATGTTTTCACTTGGGATCCAAGGCAATTCTCCTTGTAGGGAAATGACCCATTGTTTGTAACTGTCTTTTGGAGCATCATCTATTTGTAAAGCAGTTTAATGGCATTTGAGACTACGTTTCCAGATAAACTGAGCTAAGAGTAACATGAAGTAACCTTAGAATAAAATGGGATGAGCTCAGTAAACATTAGTTGTCAATGGTACCATAATGGAAAATACTATTATGATAATCATTCTGGGATACATCCTATTCCATTCAAATTAAGAACCTGGAAAAGAAAAATCAGTTACTTAGCATCTGGGGCCACATATTTACGCAAGTTCTACTTGAGACCTAGAATTAAGAAGAAAGAGAAGTTTTAGTTTACCAACAGAGCAGTGTGTTACCTTCATGGGTAGCACAGACAGTAGCCACATTCTTGTGAGATGTTAACACATACCGCAGGGGTTGGTATGCTAGGAAGATTCTGAGAAGTCTTATTATGCAGGGAGATTTTTCAAGAATATATAGACAGATCTTTATATCTACTGTCCCTTGGAAAGTGGAGATGCCACTTACCAAGTTGCCTGACTTACAGAAGACATAGGCTAGAAATTGAGATATATGTCTAGGTATTTCTTAGAAGATCTGACAACTACACTTCACAAATATACATGAACCCCTGGGGGGTCACAGAATCGGTTTTCCTTTGACCTGCAATTAATTTGCCACGTATTGCTTTGAAATGTACACAGAAATAACCAGATGTGCCACAAGGGCTATGCTTTCTGACAGAAAATATAATGTGCATCTTAAATAGGATAAAGCAAGGAGAATAAAACTGTAGCTGGCATAAGAATATGCCATTCTTTGACAAAAATGTAAGCAGCTTCACTCAGACATCCCAGTAGACACAATGTTATTTATTTTGAATTGGGATTTACAGTAGCAATCACTGTCTATTGGATCTTCACAGTCAATACTAGGATGCTTATGGTGATAAGTTAATAAAGCTTAAAGAAGTCTAACTAGCATTATTTCTTACCAGTTTCTCTGCCCATGACATTTAGAATTGGGAAAATTTTGTGTCATTGTGTGGCATTTCTACCTTCCTTATTATCCTAAAGCAGCAAGAAGAGTAGAGAAATGGTATAGCTTTTTAAGTACTAGCCCTCCCAGAGCTAATGCACAGGCAATCAGCATTTAAAATAAAGGTCAATCTTCCAAAAGTGGAGTGAGAAGGAGTAGGATCTGCTCACTAATTACTCTTAAATACCTGCTGCTAGAGTGTGAGGTGGTAAAGGAACTCTATATTGGATTTCTTTCCTATATTTTGAAATACCTTTTCCATCCCATCCATAACTATCCTATTTTTAATTTTCCCCTGAAGACCTGGAGAACTTACCCTAAAGTAACATATTGTTTCCTCCAAGAAGGTTTAAAGACCTCTGTCTGAGCTCTCTTGCAAAATAAAGGTTGAGAATGGTAGTGGCAGTGGATTGCACTCTAGTTTTGAATTTCAGGCAATCATGGACCATGGCAGTGACATAAGAAGGAAGTCTTTAGTGGAAATCCATGGACCATTTAGCAATTGCACATTTGTCACCAAGTCCATAGATAAAAGAACTGGCATGATTGGCCACTTCAGCTTACAACTGGATGCTGTAGGAAGAATGAAAGATTGCCTCATCCTCAAACTAAGAAAAGATTATACCAGGCAACCATACTAGAATTAGTTGAGTGAGTAGAGGTGGCACAAGTTAGTCTTTGTGCATTGAGCTAAATTAACTTTGGGGCACATATAACACTACCTGTTCATGTGTTGCTAAGAGTTAAGTGATGATAAGAGAAGGAGACAGGAGGCTGCTCAATGGAAGCCTCCTACGTGTATCTCTGAATGCACTAATTAAACTCCTTATGCCAACCAAGAACATTGTCACAGACACCATTTTGTTCTCTCTATCACCAGAATTGAGTCTTGGGAAAAATCTGTGGAGATGGAAGGAACAACATCCCTTCCCTCAGGAATGTTGGAAACATGGATATTGTCACTTGATTAACTCATTGGTGAATAGACACTGAGTGAAACATACTCTTCGGGGGTTCACAGTCCAGGCTGAAGGGGGCTGGGGTACTCAGAATTACTTCTCCTGGACTTCATTGATTTTGATTTTTTTTAAAGGCAGAGTTACACAGTGAGAGAGAGAGAGAGAGAGAGAGAGAGGTCTTCCTTTTCCAAGGGTTCACCCCTCAAGTGGCTGCCACGGCCGGTGCACTGTGCCGATCCGAAGCCCAGAGCCAGGTACTTCCTCCTGGTCTCCCATGTGGGTGCAGGGCCCAAGCACTTGGGCCATCCTCCACTGCCCTCCTGGGCCACAGCAGAGAGCTAGACTAGAAGAGGAGAAACCGGGACAGAATCTGGTGCCCCAACAGGGACTAGAACCTGGGATGTTGGTGCCGCAGGCGGAGGATCAGCCAAGTCAGCCACACCGCCAGACTGATTTTGATTTCTAACTAGCTATGTCCAAGAATTTCTGCTCAATCAGACTTGCCCCAAATGGTGGAGTTAGAAATGTGCCAGGGGATCCCAATACAATCCCATCAAGAGTACATGTGTCAATGCCATCTCACTAGTCCAAGCAATCAATTTCAATTCACAATTGGTCACACTAATAGGTCTAAGAGTCAAAGGGATCACACAAACAAGACTAGTGTCTCCTAATACTAACTGATAGAATAAAAAAGGGAGAGAACGATCCAACATGGGAAGTGGGATACACAATAGACTCGTAGAATGGCAGATGTCCTAAACAGCACTCTGGCCTCAGAATCAGCCCTTAAGGCATTCGGATCTGGCTGAAGAGCCCATGAGAGTATTTCAGGCTTGGAAAGCCAAGACACTGGCAAAAAAAGAGGATTTAAATGAAAGTTCTCTGTGAGTGAGATCCCAGTAGAAAGAATGGTCCATCAAAGGAGGCAGTGCCTTTCTCTGAAGGGAGGAGAGAACTTCCACTTTGACTATGACCTTGTCTAAATAAGATCGAAGTCAGAGAACTCAAGAGGCTTCCATAGCCTTGGAAACTCATAACTAGAGCCTAGGGAGATTGCTGACGCCATAAACAAGAATGTCAAATTGTTAAGTCAACAACAGGAATCACTGTGTACTTACTCCTCATGTGGGGTCTCTGTCCTTAATGTGTTGTGCAATATGAATTAATGCTATAACTTGTACTCAAACAGTATTTTACACTTTATGTTCTGTGTGGGTGCAAACTGATGAAATCTTTACTTAAGATATACTAAATAGATCTTCTGTATATAAAGATAATTGAAAATGAATCTTGATGTGAATGGAAGGGGAGAGGGAGCGGGAGATGGCAGGGGTGCAGGTGGGAGGGAAGTTATGTGAAGGGGAAAGCCATTGTAATCCATAAACTGTACTTTGGAAAAATATATTTACTAAATAAAAGTTTTGAAAAAAAGAAACACAGACAAGGACAGCAAACATTAGAATCTAAATTTAATTGTTAATTTAGAATTAGAAACCTACAGAAGATTTTACCTGTTCTCTCTTCCTCACAAACCTATGACACTAGTACTAGAATTTTCATCATTGAAGGACAAAAAGACTCTGGAATTTCATGTGGTGAACAAAAGGAGACATGGGAGGAAACTATAAAAAGTTCTTAGACAATGGAGTTATGCATCAGCTTACTCTTGCGCAAACATTTTTGCAATCCATATATATGCATTTGAAGGGAAGGGTCTTCAAAACATTCATGTACGATTAATGTTATGAAAATCTATGCATAGATTTCTAACATTTTTACATCAAAATAAACATCTTTTAATTCCATTCATCACTGAACCTTTTGAAGTATGTCATACTACTTGGTTGTAATAAATTTTAGTAAACTATTTAAGCTTATTGGCATGTATCCTACAATAAGAACCTAGTAATATATGAAGCCAACCCTATTTATTATAAACAAAGTGGTGGTTATGGGAGTAACTCTCCCAGACAATCAGATGTTCCAATAAAGGGAGAACATTCTTACCAACAAAAATATTGACATTGCTTATTGGCCAATGTGACTAATTCTTCTTGATGTTGTTTATGTGAAATAATATTGTTGTCTAGTGTTGGAGTCATAGTTCTCATCCCAGAACTCCATACCAAATTGCACCAAAGAAGCACCACACCCTGAATATACAGGTGTGGGTGCAACACCTCAGTGAAATATGAGGGCTAGACATTCATAGTGGAAGAATTTTATACTGAAAGAGACAACCAACTGACTATGATTATCTAAGGATAAGTAAACCACTGAGGGGGTCTCCAAACCTAACTATTTCCCCAGGAAATGTCGGAAAGTGTGTGATATATTTCCAAATTCAGACACTGTTCTTTAACTTCTGTCCCTCCAAGAGAACTCCTCCAATTGACTCAGATATGCTGCTGTAAGTCGGGAACAAATGTAATTGGCACTGATACTTCTAACAACTAGACCACACCTAATAGTCTAAAAGCACATCCCTCTGATGGTAGGTGCCAGAAATCGGGCTATAAGCAATGGCTAAAAATTAGAAACCATTCTAAACTATCACTGCAATTTTTGCAAATCATGGGCATGTACCTGAGGGATACACCACAAACTCTTTCTAGAAAGAATCTAACAATTGTACACTGAACACATAGTCTATGAGGTAAGCAATTGACATAGTGGTTGAGACACCATATGGGATGTTTGAATCCCATATTCACATGCCGAGGTTAGGGTCCTGGCTCCCCTCCCAATTCCATTATCCTGCTAATGTGAATCCTGGTGGCATCAGATGATAGCTCAAGTAGTTGGGTCTGTGCCACCCACGTGGAGGATTCAGATCAAGTCCCCGGCTTCTTCCTGGTACAATCCTGGCTGTTGCCAACACTTAGAGAGTGAACCAGTGTAAAGGAGATTTCTATCCCCCTATTGGTCTGTCTGTCTTCTTCTGTCTGTCTACCCATCTTTCAAACTAATTAAATAAATAAATAACTTTGAAAATTGTTTTGGTATCATGGATGATATTAATGATAAACATGAATAATTCATTTTGCAATTTCCTCTTAATCGCTAACTAGAGTCTTGCTATGTGTCAGGAAACGCAGGTCCAATCATACACAGATAGAACAAGTGACCCAAGGAACAGTGGTCACGTGAAACATTTTGCAAACCACAGAGCCTTAGATCTATTGTTTCTGATGGGACAAAGTGTGTGCTATTTCACAGGGAGTTTTAACCCAACATTTTTACAACTCTCAAAACTCGTAAGATGTAGAAGAACATAAACAAACATGTGGAAGTCTAATGTTGCAGATTAGTCCCTGTAAATATATGCCTGGTTTTCCTCCATCTGGGGAAGAGGAAAACTTACATAGTAAAATGTTCATTTGCTTTTTTGTTTCTTGTAGGATCGTCTGTCTTTTAGAGTCTTGCTCAATAATTGTTGCTACTGATTTTTAAGTCATTGCCATATATTTCAGGTAATCAAATGTTCTAATGTTTGGACACAACCAAGAAGTTACTGGTTTCTTTAAGCCAGCACCTTGCATAGCCTTTTTGTCTAGAGGAAGCCCTTACTTTGGATTCTGCACTTGAGCTAGAAATCTCATCCTCACAGCACCAAAGTCAGTTTTAGATGACCCTTGGTTAATCATGCTCCAGGAGTGTTATTTCTGCTAAATCACAAACCATAAACACACCCTAATAGTTACATGTATTGATATACTTGGTAATAAATTCCTGAAGATAATATAAATAAGATATTCAGAAAAATAAAATGTTATTTCAATCTTTCTAGAGTAATAGTTTCCAAGTTGTTATTTCTTGGAGCCCTTGCATCCTTCTGAGATACTTTTGTAAGGTTGGTTAAGAAGGGGCATGTGGCAGAACTTTGAGAAACATTCTCAATCTATATTGCATTATCCCATGTAACAGTGTGAAAACACACACTCATCTATATATAACAAGGAAAACCAGGACTCTACCATATTTATATTGTATCATTTTGTTGTCAGATCATCTTACAGCAACAGAACTAGATTGTAACAACATAGCCCTTATAGAAATGTTTTTAGGGAACAGCATTTTTTTAGCATTATAAATTACTTTAAACCTAAGAATGTTATAAGGAAAAAAGTAACCAAACTGATGTTGTGTTTTTCCTTCTTGTGTGGTAAAATATACACAAGAAAACTTACCACGTTAATCGTTTTAAGCATTAAGTACATTCATATTCTTCTGTAAGTGTCACCACTATTCATTTCCAAAAATTTTTCATCATACTCAACTGAAATTCGATACCTGTTAAAAATTCAGTCTCAGGGTTGGTGCTGTGGCATAGTGGGAAAAGCTGCTGCCTGTAGTGCCAGTATCCCATATGGGCGCCAGTTTGCATCCTGGCTGCTCCATTTCTGATACAGCTCTCTGCTATGGCCCAGGAAAGTAGTAGAGGATGGCCCAAGTTCTTGGGGCTCTGCACCCACATGGGAGACCCTTAGGAGGCTCCTGGGTCCTGGCTTCAGATTGGCATAGCTCCAGCCATTGTGGCCATCTGGGTAATGAATCAGCAGATGGAAGACAGCAAATGAAGAGTCTCTCTCTCTCTCTCTCTCTCTCTCTCTCTCTCTCTCTCTCTCTCTCTCTGCCTCTCCATAACTCTGCCTTTCAAATAAATAAATGTTATATAGAAAAATGTACTGGCCGGCGCCGTGGCTCAACAGGCTAATCCTCCGCCTTGCGGCGCCGGCACACCGGGTTCTAGTCCCGGTCGGGGCGCCGGATTCTGTCCCGGTTGCCCCTCTTCCAGGCCAGCCCTCTGCTGTGGCCCGGGAGTGCAGTGGAGGATGGCCCAGGTGCTTGGGCCCTGTCTCTCTCTCTCACTGTCTACTCTGCCTGTAAAAAAAAAAAAAAAAAAAAAAAAAAAAAAGAAAAATGTACTCTCCATTCCTCCGTTCCTCAGCATGACGGCTACCAGTGTACTTTCAGCATCTATGAATCTGAGTCTTTTAGGTGCTCTTAAAATAGTTACTATCCCTTTGAAACTGACCTGCTTAACAAAACGTTTTTAATTTTTACTAGTCTTGCACTATGTGTCCACATTATCTTTCATTTTTGAAGGTTGAATAATACTCCTTTAATATGTATAGCACATTTTGTTTATCTGTTCATCTCCTAATGGACATTTGGTAACCTCTACTTTTGGTCTATTGTGAAAAATATCGCAGTGAAATGGGTGTACATGCATGTACGTGAATCTCTGGCTTCACTTATTTTTTAAGTGTCCCTATAAGTGGAATCTCTGGCTTTTCTGGTAATTGTAAGTTTATTTTTTTTAACAATTCTCATCACATTTCCACAGCTGTCATGTCATTTTACTTTTCCATTCATATCACATTTTACCACAGATTTTCTTTGGACATTTGTTACCTATTTGTTTCTTTCTTGAGAAAGACCATACAGAAAATTTCTTGAATGAAAAAGATTATATATCAGTAGTAGTTTTTTTTCACCAGAGCAACCTGTTTGTTTTCCCTATTGGATATTATGAGTCGTGTATTTATGTTTTTCTTTTGGCTTTGATCTCTAAGAAACATGAGCCAAGTTTTCAGCCTACACTTAGCAAGCCTACACACAGCCCTTTATGTATAATTTTACCATGGCTCCTATTTACTTTCATAATTTTTCTTGCATGAATTTTCTCCTTTATGTTTGAATCATATACAACATGAATTTGTGTAAGCAACTAAAAGAAAGAAAATAACACAAATAATAACATCATTTCTCTGTATTTAATTTCTATTACCTTGAATGTTTTTGAATTTGAAAAATATTATCTTTATTTTCAATGTTCATGTAGACCTAGAATGGAACTTGTCTGAAATACCCAAATATCTACTTTGATAAAAAGGTCAAATCAGATAGAGAAATCAAAAAGAAAAAGAAAGGATAACTTTTACCCTCTCTCACAGTCAGTAGGAATATATTGCCTAATTACATATATATGTAATTTTAACTGTAAATCATTGACTATGTTATTATTTTTAATTTATAAATTATTGAATACCTTATTATCCTAGATGCAAAGAAAATCACTTTGTGCATAAGTATGATATTTCACTTGAAACTTATGTGGAAAGGCAGGAGAAAATTGTTTAAAGGAGTTTTCATTTTTGTGAAGTGCCAAATTAAGCTTTTAGGGTGGACTTCTATGAGAATTTTCCGGAAGCCTGTTCTTGAGAGCACATGGGAACTATTGAATGTCATTAGGTGGGCTGGGCTCAGCTGTGTTCCGTGTGTCTGCATACATGCCTCCCCATCCCTCAGGAGTAGAGACTGTGTTATCTTGAGTCACACAAAATCATAAAGGAGCCAGAGGATGTGCATAGGGTTACATGAGCTCATCTATTTAGGGCTGAGTTAGGCATGTATGAAAACTCCATGGTGCTGAGGATTAGAAAGCATACAGTAATCCTGATCTTTCTCATTCAAATTCAATTATTGTGGTCTTTACATATTTTTTCTATAATTCAATACATATGGCATTTAAAGGTGCATTGCCTAATTACTTTTCTGCACAACTCTTGATTATGGATTTATATTGGAAAATCAATTTTGATAAGAAGAATAAAGATACACTCGAGTATATTGTACACTAAACATGATAATTTATAATAAATCAAGACAAACACATGTATACAAGGGTACTTGAAAAACTTGTGGCATATGGAAATAAAAGACAAGTTTATTTTGGAGCAAGGGTTCTCTGAACTCTATGCAGTTTTTTTCATAATATACCTTCAGTGAATTTGATTCTCAAGACTCCTCACATGAATGGATTTTTAAAATTTTGCTTGAAAATAAACTTTTAATTCCATTTTTCATGCATCTTTTAAAGTACCAACCCATATAAGGCAGAAATGTTATCTATCACTTTAACTTCCAGGGTACTAGAACCTAATGTGTTGTTTAACTTAGCCATACAATTTAAAATGGCATTTTTATATTTATAACTTTGTCATAATTTCATCTTCCGTGGTTTAAATTGTCATTTTTCTCAGTATGTACTACTTCTTTATTATTTTGAAATAATCTTTTGAAAATGTTTACTTATATACCTATTTTCTTTTTCATTTTTATTTATTTAAGGGAACAAACTTTATGTATTTCATATATTCAGTTTTAAGAGCATAGCACCCTGCTGACGCTGCGGCTCACTTGGCTAATCCTCCACCTGTGGCACCAGCACCCTGGGTTCTAGTCCCACTTAGGGTGCTAGATTCTGTCCTGGTTGCTCCTCTTCCAGTGCAGCTCTCTGCTGTGGCCCAGGAAGGCAGTGGATGGCCCAAGTGCTTGGGCCCTGCACCCACATGGGAGACCAGGAGGAAGGATGCACCTGGCTCCTGGCTTCGGATCGGCGCAGTGTGCCAGCCATGGAGGCCATTTGGGGGGTGAGCCAACCGAAAAGGAAGACCTTTCTCTCTGTCTCTGTTTCTCTCTGTCTCTGTCTCTCTCTCTCTCACTATCTCTGCCTGTCAAAAAAAAAAAAAAAAAAAACAAAGCATAGCACCCTACCCTCCCTCACTCACACTAACCTTTGCTCCTTCCTGTCATTTTTCTTTTAATTTTTACAATGACATACTTTTAAATTCTCTTTATAATCAATCACAAGCTTAGCCACCAAATAAATACAGAATTCAACAAGTAGTAAGTAGATAAACCATTGTTCCTCAAGCATAAAAACAAGGGCTGTAAACAATAATCAAATCTCAAAATGTCAATTTTGCTCATATACATTATATTTTTATACTTTGTATATTAGTTACCACAGAGCAGGGACAACAAGTGATATGATATTTGTCTTTTGGACACTGGTTTATTTCATTCAGTATAATGGTCTCCACTTGTATACAATTTCTGACAAAAGGATTTCATTCTTTTTTATGGCTGAGTAGTATCCCATCAAGTATATTGTATGTATAAACCCAGAATATCTATATACATGCATACACACATATATTTTCATGCACTTGAAAGCAGAGTGGCAGAAGGAGAGAAAGAGAAAGGAGAGGAGAGGAGGGAAGGAGAGAGGAGGAGAGGGAAGGGGAGGGGAGGGGAGAAGAGAAGGGAGGGGAGGGGAGGGGAAAGGAGAGGGGAAGAGGGGAGGGGAGGGGAGGAGAGGGGAGGGGAAATGAGAGGAGAGGAGAGGAGAGGAGAGGAGAGGAGAGGAGAGGAGAGGAGAGGAGAGGAGAGGAGAGGAGAGGAGAGGAGAGGAGAGGAGAGGAGAGGAGGACATATCCTGAACAGCTCAAATTGGTCCAGACAGAAGCCAAGATCCCACAACTCCATCCAGGTCCCCCACATGGGTGGCAGAGAAACAAGCACTTTGATCATTTCTGTTGCCTCCCAGGATGCATTAGCAGGAAACTGCATCAGAACTGGCACTCCAAGGGGTACTCGGATGAGGGATGTGTGTATTGCAAAAAGTGGCTTAACACACTGCACCGTGTTACCCACCCCAATAAAATAAGCCGATAGAAGTGATTAAAAAGGAGCCTCCAGATGCCCTTCACAGAAGTTCCTTTTGTGTTGACAGTGTCAGTCATTGTACTGCTGTTTCAGCCGGGAGGGAGTAATCCTGACACTACTGTCACTAAAGCAAAGCACGCATTCCCAGGTCACTAGTTTTCCCCACCACATTCCCTCTGCAATCTGCAATATAGTCCCCAAACCCACATTATGTTTTCATTGTACATATCCTTAGTCTCCCCACATCAGAGAGTCCTACCCTATCTTGCCTGCCTTTCATATACCTGACGATTTTTGAGTGTTAACTGGTTATTTTTCAGAATGTCCTAAATTTGACGTTGCCTGGCTTTTCAAGGTGATGTTGGGGTTGTTTCAGTGGGAAGGACATCACAAGGACTCCTTATCTTCCTCTCCCTGCAGTAAACCTTATCCAAATACTGTCAAATGATTTGGGGTGTTCCTTCTCCCACGGGTGCAGAGACCAATTTGCTCACCATTCAAATGCAGCCACAGCTGCTGGGAGGGGACCTTGTGCTTCAGGCTGGAACAGAAGACACACAGGTGATGAGGAAGCCAGCGGAGCCTGTTGGAGCAGCAAGGATGAGAGAGGATGTTTCCCTTGTCCTTAAGTCCAGTGATGGGCTTGACTGGTCCATTCCCTGTTTACTACCTCGAGTTCCGTCAGTGTCCAGGTTCAGACACTTCAGACTCTCAGTGCTCACTTCCTGCACTAAAGCCAGTAGAGTCATAAAGAATGAGTCTTGACCTATGCCTGATTTCTCTGAGCTTCCCAGAAGGGAGCATGTGATCTTTGATCCCACTTGGGGACAAGTAGACCATGCTTCCAATAATCATTATCATTTTTCCTTACAGCATCAGGAGTTGGGGGAGAAAGAGGGAGGCAATGGGGCTTAAATAGAGTTTTTCCATACTAGTACACCAGGTTTTTTATTAATTTTGGTAATGCTGCCTCCACTATGGATCAACTGAACAATATTCTGGCTAACTCAAAGCTATACATTTAAGAAACCCACATTCCTGACACTACTTATTTCAACTTTGTGAGTTCTTTAGTCCTGAAACCACAGCCATTTTCCTTTAAGATGAGCTCTTACAGATTGCTGAACTGTTAGTATGAAGGCATCCCTGTACCACCCTCTTTGAAGATAGTGAACAGTAACATAGTCTATGCTTGAGTGATTTGTTTCAAGTAACTCTGTCCACTAAACATCATTAACTGAGATAATAATGGGAAACTCTCCCTCCTGATCCCTTCCTCCCAGTGCCCAGACAAAACCTTAGCTGTTAGATTCCAGGATGCCTTCTCTCTGCACCTGACTATGAGCACAGAACCATCCGCCCTTCACTCCGGAAATCATGTCTCCCTCAGCATCCCATGGTCATTCTATAAACTGCCAGTCTCTGATTTTATGTTGCCATCCTTCACATGGACAACTTCACATCTCACAGTTTTATAAATGCTGGAAGACTGGAGGCTCCTGGGTCACAGACGGAGCCCTTTACCACTCACGGCACAGGGTGCAGTGTTCTGCAGATCCCCTTTCTTTTCCACAACACATGGTTTTTTGCTTTACAATGAGTTTGGGGAAACTGCTCTTTTATAACAAAAGTGAGCAGAGGGAGACATCTCATTTTGTTGTTGTTGTTGTTGTTTTCAGGTTTGCTCTCTGCAGACTTGTCCTTGAGCAATCTCCTGGGTGAAGTGCTGCTGGAGACTTGCATCCTTGGCATATCCAACAGGAACCTGCAGGGCCACTCAGGGCTCACGGTGGATTCTCTCTCCGACCAGTGAGTCATGTGGATGCCCAGAGTCAAGGAAACAAGGCCTTGCAGAAGTGGAAAAGAAGGAAACTTTCTTTATTATTTAGTTTATTTATTTGAAAGCCAAAGTTACAGAGAGAGAGAAAGAGAGAGAGAGAGATCTTCCACCCAATGGTTTTACTCCCTAAATGGTCACAATGGCCAAAAATGTGCCAGGCCAAAGCTAGGAGCCTACTAACTCTTCCAGGTCTCAGACATTGGTACAAGGGCTTAAGCTCTTGGGCCACATTCAACTGCTTTTCCAGGCTATTACATGGGAGCTGAGATGGACATAGAGCAGCTAGGACTTGAACCAGCACCCATATGGGATACCAGCATTCAAGGTGGTAGCTTAACCCATTGAACCAGAATGCCAGCCACAGGAAAGATGTTTCTAGACCGAATTTCATTCACATTTAAATTTGTAAATATGTTCTCATATGATATATGTATATAACTACATATTCCCTTAAGTATAAGCATATCAAAATTTCACTAAGTAAAATTAAATAATGAGAGAAAATAACTAAAAGGGAATAATCTAATTTGCTTCCCCCACCAGATTGGACCATCTTGCCCTTTGTGGTATGGGCTGGGATTTCAATTCTTTAAGGATTTTTTATTATGCTTTCTTTCTTGTACGATGTGTCATATCTCCTCAATATGTGTTTACAATGGGATTCCTATGGTTAGAAATAACCCCAAATGCATGGTTGCTCCTAATATAATAGTGACTACATTCAAGCATGATCAAGATCAAAAAGAACTTCTTGGCATAAGCATATGCTGACCAGGAAGCTGATGGATAGACATGGAACTTGTTCATATGTTTCCCAGCAATCATGAAATCTAAATCTCCTTGGGCACCAAAGATGGTAGAGGTTTGTTTCTTACCTGTGAATATCTACACACTGTTCCCATCTTTCATCAGAATTTACTTTGTCACAAAACAGGCAAAAGGAGAAAATGGAGTCTGATTCGAATAAGTCTCCTGTTTTACTGCTATAAAATAAATTCACATCACTTTGTCTTCATATCTCCTCCCATTCTGTCCTCTCTCTAGTTACAAGAAAATTCAGCCACAGATACACAAACCAGCGAATCAAATGTGTAATACTAAATCACCACATACAGCAGGACTGGGAGATATGATACAGTTGTCACAGATACAATACATCTGCAATTCATCTAAAAATAATAGCTCAGAATTTGTTTTAGGTTCTGGGTTTATCAGTTTTGGCATGGTAAGACCTGGGGCACAATTCATTTTTGCTCATTTAATTTATTTCATTTTATTTGAAAGGCAGACAAAAAAGAGAAGCAGAGACAGATACAGAAAGAGAGAGAAATGAATCTGTCTACTACTTCAATCCCCAAATTGGGCCATAATTTCTCATGTATATTTCACATTTTGATTTCTGAGTTTAATAGAAAGAAAAACATTAATTTACCCTTTATAGATTGTGTTCTTTCTTTCTTTTTTTTTTTTTGACAGGCAGAGTGGACAGTGAGAGAGAGAGACAGAGAGAAAGGTCTTCCTTTGCCATTGGTTCACCCTCCAATGGCTGCCGCGGATGGCGCGCTGCAGCCAGCGCACCGCGCTCATCTGATGGCAGGAGCCAGGAGCCAGGTGCTTTTCCTGGTCTCCCATGGGGTGCAGGGCCCAAGCACTTGGGCCATCCTCCACTGCACTCCTGGGCCACAGCAGAGGGCTGGCCTGGAAGAGGGACAACCGGGACAGAATCCAGCGCCCCGACCGGAACTAGAACCCGGTGTACCAGCGCCGCAAGGCGGAGGATTAGCCTGTTGAGCCACGGCGCCGGCCAGATTGTATTCTTTATTTCATTAATTCTTTTAAACTTATCCTCAGAATCCTTATAGTCATGAGTTCCCTAGATGCTTAAATGGCGAAAGGTTCTAATGCACAGAGGCACTTTCCAGTACATGGAAAAGAAGGGAACACTAGACAAGAGGAGATAGGCATGAGACAGAACTTGTGTGGCTGGGCAGATCAAGCTAAAACGCTAGTTGAGAGAACAGGTAAGTTTAACCAAGGGAACACTAGACAAGAGGAGATAGGCATGAGACAGAACTTGTGTGGCTGGGCAGATCAAGCTAAAACGCTAGTTGAGAGAACAGGTAAGTTTAACCAAGGGAACATTAGACAAGAGGAGATAGGCATGAGACAGAACTTGTGTGGCTGGGCAGATCAAGCTAAAACGCTAGTTGAGAGAACAGGTAAGTTTAACCAAGGGAACACTAGACAAGAGGAGATAGGCATGAGACAGAACTTGTGTGGCTGGGCAGATCAAGCTAAAACGCTAGTTGAGAGAACAGGTAAGTTTAACCAAGGGAACACTAGACAAGAGGAGATAGGCATGAGACAGAACTTGTGTGGCTGGGCAGATCAAGCTAAAATGCTAGTTGAGAGAACAGGTAAGTTTAACCAAGGGAACACTAGACAAGAGGAGATAGGCATGAGACAGAACTTGTGTGGCTGGGCAGATCAAGCTAAAACGCTAGTTGAGAGAACAGGTAAGTTTAACCAAGGGAACATTAGACAAGAGGAGATAGGCATGAGACAGAACTTGTGTGGCTGGGCAGATCAAGCTAAAACGCTAGTTGAGAGAACAGGTAAGTTTAACCAAGGGAACACTAGACAAGAGGAGATAGGCATGAGACAGAACTTGTGTGGCTGGGCAGATCAAGCTAAAACGCTAGTTGAGAGAACAGGTAAGTTTAACCAAGGGAACACTAGACAAGAGGAGATAGGCATGAGACAGAACTTGTGTGGCTGGGCAGATCAAGCTAAAACGCTAGTTGAGAGAACAGGTAAATTTAGCCAGGACTGGGCCGGCACAGCGGCTCAATAGGCTAATCCTCCACCTTGCGGCACCGGCACACCGGGTTCTAGTCCTGGTTGGGGCACCGGATTCTGCCCCGGTTGCTCCTCTTCCAGGCCAGCTCTCTGCTGTGGCCCGGGAGTGCAGTGGAGGATTGCCCAAGTGCTTGAGCCCTGCACCCCATGGGAGACCAGGGGAAGCAACTGGCTCCTGCCATCGGATCAGCGCAGTGCGCCGGCCGCACCGCGCTGGCTGTGTTGGCCATTGGAGGGTGAACCAATGGCAAAGGAAGACCTTTCTCTCTGTCCCTCTCTCTAACTTTCCACTCTGCCTGTCAAAAAAAAAAAATTAACCAGGAATGAAACTGGAATTTAAATGTCTTCTCAGGGCACATTTTGTAGATGAAGAGGTCAGGAGTCTGTAGAGCAAATACCATGTGAAAGTCTGCACCATGCCATTATGAGACTTGCTTTTAAGAAGGCTCGTCAAATACTCACACCTGCATTATTGAGGGCATAGATGGAGTGACCTGGTGGTCTTTCCATCTCTCACTTAAAGGATTCTATTCTCTGCCCTATCTGAATGATAATCCTTTTTCAGAGAACCTGCATTGCATTAAATCATCTACACATATTCAAGGGAACATGAACTGATGTATGAAGTGCATAATCGTGAGTCTGTACAGATGTTAGCCAGGAAATTCTGTAAACATTTAGGAAACCAAGATGGGTTATTCTCAGAGCAGCTACTGATATGGGATCATGCAAGAAAGGCAAAATTCTAGGGAGCAATTTTCAAATGACATTTGATTGAATACCAACTCAGGTTATATTTCTAGCTCTATTCTTGACCTAGTGAGGTGTCATCGCTTTTAAATATATGAGGCAATGGAATTTCATGTTTCTATGATCTTTGCAGCTTTAAGAGTAAATAAGTTTGTAATTTACCTTATAATGTATGAGTCTATTAGGGAAAAATCATTGCTATTTCCACATGAATATTGAGGTGACATTGGTTTTTATCTGTAAAGCTTATTGAAGGAAAATTTAAAAATGTAATTTTAGAGAGAAGAACTCAATTTTTCCCCAAGTAAGATGGCCAGGACTTCACATCCTCACTGATGGGATTCACTGAGGCAGAAGCCATCTTTCCACTGCAGTGTTTAGAGTTCTCCAGCAGCCACAGTAAATGCTCTCGATGGCTGTGTCTGAACACTTTCTCCAGGCTACATGTGCACAATCCCTCGCTCTGTTTCTTAGACCCTCGTCCATCACAGATTTCTTCTATCGTAACACTGCACCTTCTCATTTTCTGTTGGTCCCCTTTTCTCATGGTAAAACTTGTTTTAGGCTCATATCTCAAAATCAAGTTCACTTAATAAACTTTTTGCTTAACTTGTTTCTCTCTTTAGATATGATCTTAAAATTCATGATTTTCAAAATAGTCTATTTTCATCTTTTTTTATAAAAGATTTTATTTATTTATTTGCAAGGTAGAATTACAGACTGGCCGGCGCCATGGCTCACTAGGCTAATCCTCCACCTGCAGCGCCGGCACAGCAGGTTCTAGTCCCGGTTGGGGCACCGGATTCTGTCCCGGTTGCTCCTCTTCCAGGCCAGCTCTCAGCTGTGGCATGGGAAGGCGGTGGAGGATGGCACAAGTGCTTGGGCCCTGCACCCGCATGGGAGACCAGGAGAGGCACATGGCTCCTGGCTTCGGATCAGCACAGTGCACCAGCTGCAGCCCGCCAGCCTCAGCGGCCATTGAGGGATGTACCAACGGAAAAGGAAAACCTTTCTTTCTGTATGTCTCTCTCACTGTCCACTCTGCCTGATTAAAAAAAAAAAGATTAACAGACTGTGAGAGGGAGAGACAGAGAGAAAAATCTTCCATTCGCTGGTTCACTCCCCAAATGCATGCAGCCAGAATCTTCTTTCGGGCCTCCCACATGGGTGCAGAGCAAGGACTTGGGCCATCTTCTACTGCTTTCCCAGGTCATAGCAGAGTTGGATCAGAAGTCGAGCAGCCAGAACAAGAACCAGCGCCTGTACGGGATGCTGGTGCTGCAGGGGGAGGATTAGCCCACTGCACTATGGCTATCTTTTGCTCTATATGGCAATCATCACAATAACAATGTTCTTGTTCAATCTAGAAAATGATTACTAGATAGATAATGCCAATAATCATTTTAACAGTCTTCCACTTTGTTCAGTGGGTATTTAAAAATGTCTAAGTACTTGTTGGGTGCAATAGAAATTCCTTCTTGAAGCTATGTGGTGGGTCTAGAAGATCACAACATTACTGAAACCATGGCAGGAGTAAATACAGTCTTTTAGCTGATTTTGGAATTTTAAAGGAAACCACATAATGCTCTGAGACAGAAATTATCTTTTGAATTAGGGCAACCATATTAATGGCAAAATGTTTGAATTGAACAACAGGGTGTCCAGAGCCGAGTCTCAGAGGTGCGTTGAGCAACGGGTGAAGTGTCAAGTGATTCTGAAGGACATATGAAGTATTACAAACAATGCAAAACAAAATGAAACAACTGCAAAGTTAGACATTTTGTGACTGAATCCTGGAAAAAGTTATTATTATCTCCAGTTGAGAGACAATGGCAGTTTTGCGTGGACTATTTATCACTTGCAGCCTGGAAGCAATGGATGGATTTGAAAAGGATGTATGAAAGTAAAATTGATAGAAGTGGGTTCATTTTAGGAAGTGAAGGAGACAGGACCAAAGTGAGCTTCTGTCCCATGGATGCTGACCACTGTGTGCAAGGGCACAGGGCAGAGTGGGGACTGGGCGAAGACCTACATGCTGAGAAAGGTCATGTTGGGCGAGGTCAGGTACAGGGTTCACTGGCACGTGTGGAGAAGATGTATAGACACTGGGGAGGATGGGTGATGGCAGCTCTGTAAATTCTGTCATTATTTGCCAAAATGAACAGAGACATTTGAAGAAACTTTGGAAGGAGCAACAGAGTAGAAAATGAGAAGTGTGTGCTCTAGGGACTTAAAGAAATATGTTAGGAAGCAAAATGTTATCCCATGAACACAGACTATGTTACAAATAAGTGACAGAAGTCCCAAAATTAATAATATAATTATTAATAAAGAACAATATTTAACCTTTAAAAATTTAATTCCATAATTAATTCTCTCATCTACTCTAATATACATAACCGATCTGTTAAGTGATTTCCTATGTTCAAAGAGAATATGATAGTAGGGGATGAGAATTCAGAGCATATGATTAATAAAAACCAGACAGTAAAACAATCCTCTGAGGCTATGCTTGTATAAATGTTATTTTTAATTATTCTTTTCTCTTGTTAGAAAATGTCAAGGACAATATATCTAATTAGGTAAGTATAAAATTATGTAAGTTAAAGGAATACATATATTTCTTATATTCCACCTCTCTTTAAGAGCCTTTTTAACATTGCTTAAAAACAATACTACAGTTTTAACTCTATGATAATCCTTTTGGTTTTGTTATTTCCCCAGAAATCATTTATTTTAAAGACTACAACTTCATGCATTTTATAAGTACAACTTTAGGAACATGGTGATTCTTCCCATCTTACAGTGGGAATCCTTTTTATTTTAAGATTGATTGACTGATTTGAAAGTCAAAGCTACACAGAGAAAGAGAAAATGAGTGACAGAGAAGAGAGATCTTCCATCTGTTGGTTCACTCTCCAAATGGCTGCAAGGGCCAGCACTGGGCTGACCTGAAGACAGGAGTCAGGGGCTTCATCCAGGACTCCCTTGGGGGTGCAAGGACCCAGGTATTTGAGCCATCTTCTGCTGCTTTCCCAGAAATATTAGTAGGGAGCTGGATCAGAAGTTGAGCTCGAATCACCACCCATATGGGATGTTGACATTGCAGGCGGCAGATTTACCCACTATACCACGGTGCTGTCCTCAGGAAATCTTCTATTCTCATTCAAAGATTAATTAAGAAGATTAGCTTACCATTTGTAAGCCAATCATTAAGTGAACTGCAGTATGGGATTTGTATTTTAGATTTTCATACTTTGGTGCATAATTTTCTCCCATCTTAATTTTTTTATAAACATCTTAAATGCAAACAGGAAATACATTCTTTAACCACTATGTCTTTAAGAAAAAAAAGCTTCAGTTGAAGGCTTTGGTTATGAAAAATTCACATTAAATAGGCTTTGCATAAGATTTTAGCTTAAACTAGCAATTTAGACATAACTTCAATTTTAAACCATAATGCTCCCCAGACTTCCTTAAAACTAAGTCCAGGTAGGAAGAAAAATAAATAGGACATTTTGGCAAACTTGCTTATGACTCAGTTTGTGATGAATGTTTTGGTGAGCTCTGCTGGTGAAAAACAAAAACACATGTGATGTAGCCAAAGACCGATCATAAAGCCTTAAATATCCTGCCTGCCAGGAGGAGGGAGAAACGAGAATGAGCCTCCCCTTGCTGATCCTGGGAAAACAATTTCTGGTTTTATATGTTTTCTTGACACAATGTGAGCACAATTCAAATACCGCAGTGTTCAAAGCCTTAATTTTAAAAGATCTGTGCACACAGATCTCATATCAGAGGTGTGACTGCGATAGACAAGCTTCCAAGAGAAGGTGGCAGAACGACACAAATCACAGTGACAGCAGTGTGCACCTAGCAGAGCTCAAAGGCACTTGGAAAAGACCCATCAGGAAGTGTTAACTCTCCCAAAGACCTTGACTCACTATGTCAGATAATTGGATAAAGTATGGCACGGTCAGTGAGCAGCTTCTCACCAGAGCAGGAGTTAATGATGACAATTATTTGAGGAAAAGAGAAGAGTGTTTCTATGCAAGAAGATACATAAAACATATATGGTCTCGGCATTGTGGCATGGTGGGTAAAGCTGCTGCCTGCAATGCCAGCATCCCATATGGGTGACAGTTTGTGTCCCAGCTGCTCCACTTCCGATCCAGCTCTCTTCTAATGGCCTGAGAAAAGCAGCGGAATTTGGCTCAAGGGCTTGTGCCCATGCCAACAATGTGCGAAACCTGGAAGAAGCTCTTGGCTCTTGGCTTCTGCCTGGCCCAGTCCTGGCTGTTGTGGCCATCTAGGGAGTGAACCAGCAGATGGAAGATCTCTCTCTCTCTTTCTCTCGCGCTCTCTCTCTCTTTGTAGCTCTTTCAAATAAATAAATGAAGCTTAAAAAAATACCTAAAACATAAGATGATTCTTCAAAATCTGAATCCTTTCTGAACACCTCTGGATCTTTTCTAAAAGCTAAAGAGACAGATGGAAATCCTTGCCCACTATTGGGCACACGCAAGAGACGAGGATGAAAATAAAGGGAAGACTTGAAAGTAGCTGGGGTCTCAGACGCACATACACACACACACACACAGAAAGACAGAGACAGATAGACAATGACCTCTCATACACTAGTTCACTCCCCAAATGCTCACAAGTGCCAAGGCCAGGCCAGGCCAAAGCCAGGAGCCCTGAATTTAATTCATGTCTCCCTCATGGGTTACAGGAACCCAAATACTTGAGCCTTCAACAGTTGACTCCCAGAGTATGCATTAGCAGGAAGATGGAATCTGTAATAGAGCTGGTCCTGGAACCCAAGCGCTCTGATATGAGATGCAGATATCCCAAACAGTATCTTAACTGCTGCACTCAAACTCCCATCTTGAAACAGGCATTTTGTATTTGCATTTATAAAGCAAAGGACTCACAGAATCGAAGCTTTGGTAACATAAAAATGGAAGAGATAAATCATACATATGTATATTATTGATTGATTTGTTTATTGATTGATTTATTGATTGATTTTAAAGGCAGAGTTACAGAGAGTGAGGAGAGACAGAAAACAAAGATATCTTCCAGCCTCTGGTTATCTCTCCAGATGGCTGCAAGGCTGGGGCTGAGCCAAAAGTCATGAAATTTATCTGGTTCTCCCATGTGATTGCAGGGGCCCAAACACATGGGAAAACAAACCAGCTCCCATACAGGATGCCAGTATCCCAGGCATCTGTTTAACTTGCTATGCCACCGCACTGGGTTCATAAATTCTCACATATCATGAAGAGGTAAGAATGTTGTATATGAAAAATGAATGGATAAGTCAAATGGTTAAGTCTTGTATTCTGTGGTTGATATGGCTCAGGTTTTGGATACCTAATTTAACAACTATTTGAGTGCTTGTTGGACATATAAGTTCTAAAATATATTTCAAAGAAAACTTCAGTGGCAAATATTTTTAAAGCTCAATTATAAAATACCTAGTGCATAAAGTTTAGTAAGGCCCACATACTATAAATAACATAGCATATGATGATAAAATAACACATCATGTATTGTTTCTTACATGCCATTCTGATTTATAAACTAATAAAGCTGTGATCGTTCCAAGGTGATGTCAGCCCCTTCAGCAGATCAGTCACAAATATAATGTAATAAAAGATTTGAAAATCAAAACCCTTGGTGGTAATGCTGTATGTATATTGATTAGAGTCATGCTATACATGGTATAATAGACATGTGTACTTGCACTGCAGGAAAACACAAGAGAACTGCACAGATCCAGGGAGAGGTACACGTCTACATTATTAATCCCATTGTTCAGTGAAAATTAAAAGAGGTGGAAATGGCACTTTTGTTTTTGCCACACTTTCTTATATTTTAATTTTTAATTTTTGATACTTAGTAGGAATAATTCATCTAGATTTTTCACTAAGCAATTATTTGTAGTTTAAGTAGATATAAAAGACTGTATGATAACTACATTTTATGTGGGGTAATCATGCTTATGTCATAGTAATATTATGCTTATGGTTTCTCATTGGAAATTGTTTTCATGAAAACAATGTGACCTTAATCTGTTATTAGGATTTCAAGGAAAAATGCAGAGAGGTTATTTTACTTTGTTATACAACAGATTTATTTTATTTATTTGAAAACCAAAGCTACAGAAAAAGAGCCGGAAGTCTTGGGCCATTTTCTGCTGGTTTTCCCAGGCCGTTATCTGGGAGCTGGATTGATGTGGAGCAGCCAGGACCCAGATTGGAGCCCTCATGGGATGCTGGCACTGCAGGCAGTGGCTTTACCAGCTCACAACAAAACCACCCCCAGAAAGCACATTTTAACGTATGGTATATCATCATTAGATCATGTGACATCAAGTAGACTTTAAATTATCATTAAATCTAAGTTATAAAATGTTGGACTAAATTGTTTTAATAAATAAGTGTCCAACGACTATGGAAAAAATCACGAACTTTGGCATCAGACTGCCAAATGATCACTTTTGAATGGCTTTTCTTCCTAGTGAGCTTAGCTGAATGTACCTATTTTGTGCTAGCATTTCTTAGGTCCAATTTATTTATAGTATGTTTCATTCAACTCACCTCCTCAACATGATCAAATTTACTTAAAATGATGCTTGTTTCTCTATTTTTTTAGGATTTGTTTATTTATTTGAAAGTGTCACAAAGACAGAGAAGGAGAGGCAAAGAGAGAGAGAGCAAGGTCTTCCATCGCCTGGTTCACTCCCCAGTTGGCCACAACAGCCAGTTGCGCTGATCTGCTAGGTCTGGAGCCAGGGCTCTAATACGGGAGGATGGTGCCACAATCAGTGGCTTAACCTTTTGTCCCAAACGCTAGCCCGTATCAGGTTCATTTAAATGATATTTTCCATTTCTAGTTTCCCTCCTTTTTCCTATCTGCTGAAGTATTTTTCTCAAAATATGTTGCATCCGTTGTTTATTTTTAATGCTTTTATGAGAAATAAGGCAACTAGGGGCTCACATTGTGGCATAACATGTAAATCCACCTCCTGCAATGCAGACATCGCATACGGGAGCCTGTTCTAGTCCTGGCTGCTCCACTTCCAGTCCAGCTCCTCTCTAATGCATCTCGGAAAGCTGTGCAAGGTGGCCCAAGTCTTGGGTACCAGCACCCACATGGGAGACCCAGAGGTAGCTCCTGGCACTTGGCTCTCATCTGGCCTAGCCTTGGCTGTTGCAGCCATTTGGGGAGTGAATCATTGAAAGGGAGATCTCTCTGTTGCTCTTTCTGTGTCCTTTCCTATAACTCTGTTTTTCATATAAGTAAAATAAACCTTAAAAAAGGAAAAGAAGGGAAACATATGGCAGTGGTCAATGAAAAAATCAATTATTTTCAAAAAAAGATTTTTGAAAGAATCACTAGATTTTATATAGTATATATGATAAAATGGAGTAATTAAAAACACAATATACACATATGTGTGTGTAACTTAAATTTTTTATTGGTAGTCAGTACTCTTTTTGGTACATTAGGTAAATGCTACCCAGTTTTTGGATAGCTTCATCAAGCTCATCATGACTCAATAAATTAATATGACACTTACCAGTTAGAATAAAATTATTAATTCTACCTTACAATGTCAGGTTTTAACATCTAAAGGAAAAAAGACTGTTTGTGCTTTTTTAAAATGATTTATTTATTATTTGAAAGAGCTGGAGAGGCTGGGAGAGAGAGAAAGAGAGAAAAGTCTTTCACCTGCAGACTCACTCCCCAGAGTGCTGCAATAGCCAGAGCTGGGCCAGGCCAAAGTTCTGGTCTCCCATGTAGGTACCAGGGGCCCAAGCACCCATGCCACCCTCTGCTGCTTTTCCAAGACCACTCGTGGGATGTTAGGTTGAAAGTTGAACAGCCAGGACCTGAACCAGTACCTACATGGGTTGGCAGCATTGCAGGTGGCAGCTCAACCTGTTATACCACAGAGATGGCCCTGTGTGTGTTTCTTTGTAACATAGCTATGATATGTTCAGATACACAGCTCGGACAACTTCCTTGATGGAAGAGTGAAGTTGCAAAAAAAACTGCACATGGTCATGGCCTATCACAGCAATGAATAAATCAGAAGTGATTGTTAATGGAGCTCAGTTTTGAAGATCTTCATTTTCTACAAGTTGTTATAAAGTGACGGACAGCACCATTCTCCTTAGTGCTGACAGGTCCCACTGAGACCAGCGAAAAGGCAGCTCAAAAGTTAAACGGGTGCCTTAGGTCAGCACGGTGGTTTATCTTCTGCTATTAAGCATCATATTACCAAGAATCAGTTTGCAGATGACTACGACACGGTCTCCTACCTGCCCCCCAAACACACACTCAAGAATCCTGGGCTACATCCTAGATGAGTGAGATTCACAGTATTGAGACAAGTGCTGCAATTTGGAATATCCATCCATGAGTCACAGAGCATAGGAGAGCTCTGAACAGTGTCTGCATCAGGGCAGCATGATGACTGCCTTGCTGTAGAATGAGTCCATCTGCTCCTCAGGAAGACAGTGCAATTTCTAAATGATAGGGTCAGCACACACAAGTAAATTGCGAGTGAGAGGTAACTGGAATTCAGGAAAGACAAACTGGTTGCACAATTGAAAAAAAAGTGGTTCTTCCTGTTATTGAATGCATTTGTATTGTAATAGTTTTTTTTTTTAAAAAAAGATTTATTTATTTATTTGAAAGTCAGAGTAACAGAGAGGCAGAGGCAGAGAGAGAGAGGGAAGTCCTCCATTCACTGGTTCACTCCCCAGATGGCTGCAAAGGCAGGGGCTGAGCCCATCCAAAGCCAGAAACCAGGAGCTTCCTCCAAGTCTCCCACACGGGTGCAAGGATGCAAGGATTTGGGCTGTCTTCTACTGCTTTCCCAGGCCATAGCAGAGAACTGCATCAGAAGTGGAACAGCCAGTGCCCACATGGGATGCCAGCACTGCAGGTGGCAGCCTTACCGGCTACACCACAGTGCCGGCCCAGATAGTTGTAACTATTACAAGAAGTGCACATTTTCATAGTTGGCGTTAATTTGTGGCTTTCAACATGCAAATGATGGAAAGCCAAGTATAAATTTAAAATAACAGAGAGAATGGGATGGCTGAAAAAGAGCATTCTAGAATGCCAAAGGATAGTAAAAAATGGATGGCAGACAAGAAGCAATGATATGCAAATGACTTAAGCAGGATAAGAAAAGCTTATGAATTGGACATCAGCTTGGTTGAGCTCAATTTTGTCTGGCAGGAGATGTTGAGCATATATGAGACTGCTTCAAAAACGTTGCAGAAACATTGAATTATAATATAAGCTTATTTTAGTGCAAAAATATTTAAAATCCATGCATAGTTTTACATAATATGAATTTCCCATGAATTTTTGAAGATGTCTTCATACCAGCTATAAGACACCAGTGATGAATGCTCTGATTCACAAGGGAGGGAAAGTGGGGCTCCCAGTAAAGCCATCGCAGGAGTAATCTCCAAGCGCTGTGCTCGTTGCTACAGATGGCTGTTGACTCATTACCAAGGACTTCATTTAAAAAGTTGTTTCTGGAAACATATGAGGCAACACAAGAAGGACATGGGGGTTACATGTTTGCACTTACCTACCTCCCATTTCTCTCTGACTACTTAGTAGGGAAGGCTGGTGGCAGCATCCAAGGTTATGAGCATGGCAGTCCCAAATCGCTGAGTTTATATATACTGTGACCTCTCTTTTTTGTGATGTATTAATTTATTTGAAAGGCAGAGATACAGAGGAGAGAGAGAGAGAGAGAAAGAGAGAGAGAGAGAGAGAGAGAAAGAGAGAGAGAGAGAGAAATAGATCTTCCATCCACTGATTTTCTCCCTGAATGGCTGCGATGTCCAGAGCTACTCCAGGCAAAAGTCAGGGGCTAGGAGCTTCCTCCAGATCTCCTACATGGGTGCAGTGGCTGAAGTACTTGAGCCATCCTCTGCTGCTTTCCTATGCACATTAGCAGGGAGTTAGATCAGAAGTTGAGCAGCTGGGACTTGATTTGGTGCCCATATGGGATGCTGCCACTGAGGATGGAGACTTAACCTTCTATGCTACAGCATCAGCACCTAAATTGTGATTTCTATTAGAGATTGTAGATTCATATATATATGAACTTCAGTACATGTGTATATATATATACACACATATACATGTGTAGCTTAATATATATACATGTATAACATGTTCATATATATGCTTATATATATATATGCTTGATATATATATATATATATATATGCTTTTTAAATACATGCACAAAACCACCATATTTGGGCATAAAATTACTTTTGTCTTCTGGTTTATTTTTCCACAATACAACAAAACTGATAGATATTTAAAATTTTATTAACCACATTTTTTCTACAAGTATTTTTGACAATGTGGGGGATAAAGAACATTCTGGGCCTGCACCGCGGCTCACCAGGCTAATCCTCCACCTGCGGCACCAGCACCCTGGGTTCTAGTCCCACTTAGGGCGCTAGATTCTGTCCCAGTTGCTCCTCTTCCACTCCAGCTCTCTGCTGTGGCCTGGGAAGGCAGTGCAGGATGGCCCAAGTGCTTGGGCTCTGCAGCAGCATGGGAGACCAGGAGGAAGCACCTGGCTCCTGGCTTCGGATTGCTGCAGTGTGTCGGCTGTAGCAGCCATTTTGGTGGTGAACCAATGGAAGGAATTCCTTTCTGTCTCTCTCTCTCACTGCCTAACTCTGCCTGGCAAAATAAAGAAATAAAGAAATAAAGAACATTCTGGCATTTTATATAGATTTCTGTGAGGTGATACTCTATTACTTTAAACCATTTATATGAAAGGTCTTCAAAATATTCATAGACACAAATTTCATAATAAAACTGCATGGATTTCAAAAAGTTTTTACACCAAAAAACATAGCCTTTTATTCTGTTTTTCACTGAACTTTTTGAAGTATTTTAGTATATTTTGCTTTCACTGTAGGTATTTGAAAAGTCTATTATTTTTACAGAAGCACAATTACAATGTATTTTTATATTTTTAAAAAGCTGCTATCTCATAAATGGTCTTTATAATAATTATTTTCTTGCCAGTTTCCTATCATTTTTGACTCCATTACATCAATGACTAAAGATCATGTGTGATTCAAAGAACAAACCAAATTTAGTTATCACTGTATAGCACTAAACTATATTTGGCTATTTTTAAGTAGAAAATTGTCTACTTTGAGAATAATATTTATATATTATAAATATGTATCTAGGATTGATAATATATATGGTACATGGATGAACACCTCTATACATATAATTATTTCTCATAATGCAAATAAAACTTCATTGAAAAAAAAGAAATCAGTTTTAAAAATTTCCTTGGGGCCGGCGCTATGGTGTAGTGGGTAAAGCCATGGCCTGCAGTGCCGGCATCCCATTTGGGACTGGTTCTAGTCCCAGCTATTCCACTTCTTATCCAGCTCTCTATGATAGCCTGAGAAAGCAGTAGAAGATGGCCCAGGTCCTTGGGCCCCTGTACTCACCTGGGAGACCCAGAGGAAGCTCCTGGATCCTGGCTTCGAATTGGCACAGCTCCAGCTATTGCGGCCAATTGGGAGGTGAATTAGTGGATGGAAGACTTCTCTCTGTCTCTCCTCTCTCTGTGTAACTCTGACTTTTAAATAAATAAATAAATCTTTTTAAAAAAGCTCCTTAAAATATGTGTAACCATTTAGAAACCATATTGAGTTAGATATTTTTTGAGCCCAGTGTTTTCCTCTGTAAATAGTCATGCTTCCTCCCTCCTATCATTTTCTATTGCCATTATCAAAACTAATGCAAATTCTCCCTCTCTGTTCATTGCCGATTCATTTACTGTAAGTTTTCCTATGTAACATGAAATGATGGGGACCAAACTTAGCAGTTTGTTTTTGCAATAGGGTGCAAACTGTGACATATGTCCTTGAACTGTATCATTAAAATAACAGTTATCTCTTCTTTAATGAACATATTAAATTTGCACAATGACATTTGGGATCCCACGACAGTGTGTTTGCTTAACTTCCCTGCTTCAGTTCACTCATGACAGGCACATTAATCACCTCCACTGCTTCTCTCTTGTCCTAAAGTTCAGTGATGTTAAGACCAAAGAGCCATAGCATGTTAATGATTTAAATATGTTATTTACATTTATTTTCATAAAATCAAAAAATAACCAAACTGTAGATTTTTTTAATAACATTTCCTTCAAAATATTATTTCATTTGCTGCTAGTAATTTCTTTGTTTGGGAATTAGGGAAAGAAAATGTTTCTTAGTTACATCAAAATAAATTACGAGGATGTAGAACATTGTGTATTGTCTCATAAATTGATAATTTTAAAGTATTATTTGAATTGCATTAATGATCATTTTAGTAATAAGTACTTCAAAAGACTGCTTTCTTTTCAAATTTACCAAAAATATTTAATGTTAACCTAAATTAAAAAATATATACCAAGGGCTAGCGCCGTTGCTCACAAGGCTAATCCTCCACCTGCTGCGCTGGCACCCCAGGTTCTAGCCCTGGTTGGGACTCTGGATTCTGTCCCGGTTGGTCCTCTTCCACTCCAGCTCTCTGCTGTGGCCTGGGAAGGCAGTGGAGGATGGCCCAAGTCCTTGGGCCCAGCACCAGCATGGGAGACCAGGAGGAAGCACCTGGCTCCTAGCTTTGGTTTGGCGCAGTGCTTGAGGCGTGAACCAACAGAAAAAAGGAAGATCTCTCTCTCTCTCTCTCTCTCTCTCTCTCTCTCTCTCTCTCACTGTCTAACTCTGCCTGTCAAAAAAGAAAAAAAAAGAAAGAAATATATACCAGGATCCATTGGATCAGTGTGATGGTGCAGCAAATTCAGCCACATCGTGTGCTCTGGCCACCAATTTCACATTGCCTGTTTAAATTCCAACTGTTCCATGCTTCTGAACCAGCTCCACTTATGTGAGTGAGGAGACAGCAAATGATGGCCCAAGAGCTTCAGTCCTTCCCAATAACATGGGAGAGAAGAATTGAGTTCTTGGCTCCTGATTTTGGCCTGGCTAAGAGCAGACAATTTAGGAGTAAACCAGTAGATGCAGGATCTCTCCCTTTTTTTTTTTCTCTTACTTTTCCCCCACCCTTTCTGTCTCCCCTCTCCCTCCCATCCATCAAACTAACTTTTAAATACCTACATAAAAAATATTTTAAGAATTATGAACTCACATTTGAAACAACAATAGACATGTTAATGGATAATGATTGGTTTTTTTAAAGAAAATATTTTTGAAAGTAATTTTCCTGAAAAACTTCTAACTGTACTTGAAAAGCATTGATAAAGCATTTGATAATATCAAGGAAGAGATTAGAAAAAAATAAACAAATAACTGTGTAGACTTAGAATCAGAAACTCCCTAAATTTCAATTATAATTCTGAAACTTTATGGCTCCAAATTGTCTTAAAATTTAGATTTGTAGGAACTTAGGTGCTTCTTCTACTTGCAAAGAAGCAAGAGGAAAAAACTATACAGAGGGTTCCAAGTGTATTCCACCACAAAAAAACACCACCAGATATAAAGGTGATAAATCCAACTAACAGCTTAATTTCTACTTGAACTAGCTGATCTAAGACCTGTAACAAATTTACTATGAGTAAATAAACTAGCAAAAATAAAATTTGAAATTGCATTTATAAGCATCAAGTTTAAATGCCACGATACAGAAAGAGACTAATTGCAAACTTTTAATTTCAGATTAAAATTATAAGCATAATTAATAATTTAAAGCAAAATACTAGCTAATCAAATCCAACAACAAATCATAAATATCATTCACACAGACCAAATGGGATTTACAGCTGGTATGTAAGGATGATTCAACATTCTCACATTAATAAATGTAATATACCACATTAATAAACTGAAGCAAAAACCATATGATTATTTCAATAGATACAGAGAAAGCACTTTATACAATATAACATCCTTTCATGATGAAAACATTAAGCTAATTGTGTATAAAGGAACATTCCTCAATATAACCAAAGCAATTTATGACAAACCCACAGCCATCATCTTATTGAATGAGGAACAATTAGAAACATTCTCACAATAATTCGAAACCAGACAAGGATGCCCACTCTCATCATTGCTATTCAATATAGTCCTGAAAGTTTTGGCTAGATCCATTAGGTAAGAAATCAAAGTGATACAAATTGGAAAGGAGAAAATCAAACTATTCCTATTTGCAAATGGCATGATTCTTTTTATTGGGGATACAATAGACTCTATAGAGAGACTATTGGAACTCAAAAATGAGTTTGATAAAGAGACTGGATATAAAATTAACACCCAAAAATCTATAGCCTTTGTATACACAGAGAATACCATGGCCAAGAAATAACTTTTAAGATTAATCCCATTTACACATGCTATAAAAAATTTAAATACCTCGGAATACATTTACACAAAGAAGTAGAAGATCAGTATAATGAAAATTACAAGACATTAAAGAAAGAAACACAAGAAGGCACAAAAAAATGGGAAAATATTCCATGTTCATGGATTGGAAGAATCAACATAATCAAAATGACCATATTACTGAAAGCAATTTACAGATTCGATGTGATCTAAATCAAAATACCAAAGGCATTATTCTCAGATCTAGAAAAAATGATGCTAAAATTCATATGCAGGAAAGCTGGTACCGGGGTTCACTTGGTTAATCCTCCACCTGTGATGGCATATGGCCATATGGGTGCCAGTTCTAATCCTGGCTGCTCCTCTTCCAGTACAGCTCTCTGCTGTTGCCCCAGAGGGCAGTGCAAGATGGCCCAAGTGCTTAGGACTCTGCATCCACATGAGAGACCAGGAGAAAGCAACTGGCTCCTGGATTCAGATTAGCATAGAGCCTGCTGTAGCGGCATTTGGGGAGTGAACCAACAGAAGGAATACCTTTCTCTCTGTCTCTCTCTCTCACTGTCTATGACTCTACCTGTTAAATAAAAAAACAAAAATTCATACCCAAACACAACAGACCCTGAACAGCTAAAGCAATCTTAAACAAACACACACACACACACACACACACACACAGCTGGAGGCATCATCATACGAGATTTCAAGACATACTACAGCGCAGTTATAACCAGAAAAAATAGACCTGCAGACTAATAGAACAGAATAGGAACTCCAGAGATCAATCCAAGCATCTACAACCAACTTATATTTGACTAAGGAGTTAAAATCAATACGTGGAGTAAGGATAGTCTCTTCAACAAATGGTGCTGGGAAAAATGGATCTATTAAACAAGACATCTGCCTTACATTTCATTCAAAAATCCATTCAAAATAGATCAAGGACCTAAAAAAAATGACCCAATACCATTATATTACTAGAGAACATTGAGAAAATTATGCAAATATTAGTATAGGGAAAGACTTCTATTGAAAGACCCCAGAAACACAGGTAACCAAAGACAAAATTGACAAATAGGATTAAATTGACCAGAGATGCTTCTGTACTGCAAAAGAAATACTCAGCAAAGTTAAAAGGCAACTGACAGAATGGGAGAAAATATTTACAAACTATGAAACTGATAAAAGGATTAATATCTAGAATCTTTATAGAGCTCAAGAAACTGAACAACAACAAAACCCAGTTAAGAAATGGACAAAGGACTTGAACAGGCATTTTTATTTTATTTTATTTTTTTTTATAAAGCTTTTATTTAAAGAATATAAATTTCCAAAGAACAGCTCATGGACCACAATGGCTCCCCCCCCACACAACTTCCCTCCCTCCCCCCACCCTCCCCTTTCCCGCTCCCTCTCCCCTTCTGTTCACATCAAGATTCATTTTCAATTCTCTTTATACACAGAAGATCAATTTAGTACATATTACGTAAAGATTTCAACGGTTTGCCCTCGCATAGAGACACAAAATGATAATACTGTTGGAGTACTAGTTATAGTATTAATTCACAATGTACAGCACATTAAGGACAGAGATCCTACATGATTTTTTTTAAAAAAAATTGATTAATTGTCTATGCAATTTCCAGTTTAACACCAAGATTTTTTAATCATTTGCAATTATCTTTATATAAAGAAGATCGATTCAATATATACTATGTAAGGATTTCATCAGTTTGCACCCACTCAGAAACACAAAGTGTAAAAATACTGTTTCAGTACTAGTAATAGCATCACTTCACATTGGATAACACATTAAGGACAGATCCCTCATGAGACGTAAGTACACAGTGACTCCTGATGTTGATTTAACAATTTGACACTCTTGTTTATGGCGTCAGTAATCTCCCTAGGCTCTGGTCATGAGTTGCCGAGGCTATGGAAGCCTTTAGGGTTCGCCGACTTCGATCTTATTCCCACAGGGCCATAGTCAAAGTGGAAGTTCCCTCCTCCCTTCAGAGAAAGGTACCTCCTTCTTTGATGGCCCCGTTCTTTCCACTGGGATCTCACTCGCAGAGATCTTTCATTTAGGTCTTCTGTTTTTTCCAGAGTGTCTTAGCTTTCCATGCCTAAAATATTCTCATGGGCTCTTGAGCCAGATCCGAATGCCTTAAGGGCTGATTCTGAGGCCAGAGTGCTATTTAGGACATCTGCCATTCTATGAGTCTGCTGTGTATCCTGCTTCCCATGTTGGATCATTCTCTCCCTTTTTCATTCTATCAGTTAGTATTAGCAGACACTAGTCTTGTTTGTGTGATCCCTTTGACTCTTAGACCTATCAGTGTGATCAATTGTGAGCTGAAATTGATCACTTGGACTAATGAGATGGCCTTGATGGGATTGTATTGGAAACCCCTGGCACAATTCTAACTCCATCATTTGGGGCAGTTCCGATTGAGCATGTCCCAAATTTTACATCTCCTCCCTCTCTTATTCCCACTCTTATATTTCACAGAGATCACTTTTCAGTTAAAATTTAAACACCTAAGAATAATTGTGTGTTAATTACAGAGTTCAACCACTAGTACTAGGATAAAGAGAAAAAAAAAAATACTACCATGGATAAAGTATTACATTGTACAACAACAGTCAGCACAAGAGCTGATCGAGTCACTGTTTCTCATAGTGTCCATTTCACTTCTACAGGTTTCCCCTTTGGTGCTCAGTTAGTCATCGCCAATCAAGGGAAACAAATGATATTTGTCTCTTTGGGACTGACTTAATTCACTCAGCATGATGTTTTCTAGAATTCCTCCATTTTGTTGCAAGTGACCGGATTTCATTGTTTTTGACTGCTGTATAGTATTCTGTAGAGTACATGTCCCATAATTTCCTAATCCAGTCTACTGTTGAAGGGCATTTGGGTTGGTTCCAAGTCTTAGCTATTGTGAATTGAGCCGCAATAAACATTGCTGTGCAGACGGCTTTTTTGTTTGCCAATTTAATTTCCTTTGGGTAAATTCCAAGGAGTGGGATGGCTGGGTTGAATGGTAGGGTTATATTCAGGTTTCTGAGGAATCTCCAGACTGACTTCCATAGTGGCTTCACCAGTTTGCATTCCCACCAACAGTGGATTAGTGTCCCTTTTTCCCCACATCCTCTCCAGCATCTATTGTTGGTGGATTTCTGAATGTGAGCCATTCTCACCGGGGTGAGGTGAAACCTCATTGTGGTTTTGATTTGCATTTCCCTGATTGCTAGGGATCTTGAACATTTTTTCATGTGTCTGTTGGCCATTTGGATTTCCTCTTTGGAAAAATGTCTGTTGAGGTCCTTGGCCCATCTCTTAAGTGGGTTGTTTGTTTTGATGTTGTGGAGTTTCTTAATTTCTTTGTAGATTCTGGTTATCAACCCTTTATCTGTTGCATAGTTTGCAAATATATTTTCCCATTCTGTCGGTTTCCTATTCACTTTCCTGACTGTTTCTTTTGCAGTACAGAAACTTTTTCAATTTGATGCAATCCCAGTAGTTAATTTTGGTTTTCAGTGCCTGTGCTTCTGGGGTCTTTTCCAAGAAGTCTTTGCCAGTACCTATGTCTTGCAGGGTTTCTCCTATGCTCTCCAGTAATTTGATGGTGTCGGGTCGTAGGTTTAAATTTTTAATCCATGTTGAATGAATTTTTGTGTAAGGTGAAAGGTAGGGGTCTTGCTTCATGGTTCTGCACGTGGAAATCCAGTTTTCCCAGCACCATTTATTAAACAGACTGACCTTACTCCAGGGACTGGTTTTGGATCGTTGATCAAATATAAGTTGGCTGTAGATGTTTGGGTCGATTTCTGGAGTTTCTATTCTGTTCCATTGGTCTATCCATCTGTTTCTGTACCAGTACCATGCTGTTTTGATAACAACTGCCCTGTAGTATGTCCTGAAATCTGGTATTGTGATGCCTCCGGCTTTGTTTTTGTTGTACAAGATTGCTTTAGCTATTCGAGGTCTCCTGTGTCTCCATATGAATTTCACCATCATTTTTTCCAGATCTGAGAAGAATGTCCTCGGTATCTTGATTGGTATTGCGTTGAATCTGTAAATTGCTTTTGGGAGAATGGACATTTTGATGATATTGATTCTTCCAATCCATGAGCATGGGAGATTTCTCCATTTTTTGGTATCCTCTTCTATTTCTTTCTTTAAGGTTTTGTAATTTTCATTGTAGAGATCTTTAGTGTCCTTAGTTAAATTTATTCCAAGGTATTTGATTGTTTTTGTAGCTATTGTGAATGGGATTGATCTTAGCAGTTCTTCCTCAGCCGTGGCATTGTCTGTGTATACAAAGGCTGTTGATTTTTGTGCATTGATTTTATATCCTGCTACTTTGCCAAACTCTTCTATGAGTTCCAATAGTCTCTTAGTAGAGTTCTTTGGGTCCCCTAAATAAAGAATCATGTCGTCTGCAAAGAGGGATAGTTTGAGTTCTTCCTTCCCAACTTGTATCCCTTTAATTTCTTTTTCTTGCCTAATAGCTCTGGCCAAGGCTTCCAGCACTATATTGAATAGCAGTGGTGAGAGTGGGCATCCCTGTCTGGTACCAGATCTCAGTGGAAATGCTTCCAACTTTTCCCCATTCAATAGGATATTGGCCGTGGGTTTTTCATAAATTGCTTTGATTGTATTGAGGAATGTGCCTTCTATACCCAGTTTGCTTAGGGTTTTCATCATGAAAGGGTGTTGAATTTTATCGAATGCTTTCTCTGCGTCTAGTGAGATAATCATATGGTTTTTCTTCTGCAGCCTGTTAATGTGGTGTATCACGTTGATTGTTTTGCGAATATTGAACCATCCCTGCATACCAGGGATGAATCCCACTTGGTCTGGGTGGATGATCTTTCTGATGTGTTGTTGCAGTCTATTGGCCAGAATTTTGTTGAGGATTTTTGCATCTATGTTCATGAGGGATATTGGTCTGTAATTCTCTTTCAATGCTGCATCTTTTTCTGGCTTAGGAATTAAGGTGATGCTGGCTTCATAGAAGGAATTTGGGAGAATTCCCTCTTTTTCGATTGTTCTGAATAGTTTGAGAAGAATTGGGGTTAGTTCTTCTTTAAATGTCTGGTAGAATTCAGCAGTGAATCCATCTGGTCCTGGGCTTTTCTTTGTTGGGAGGGCCTTTATTACTGATTCAATTTCTGACTCACTTATGGGTCTGTTTAGGTTTTCTATCTCTTCCTGGTTCAATTTAGGTAGGTTGCATGTGTCCAGGAATCTATCCATTTCTGATAGGTTTCCCTGTTTGCTGGCATACAAGTCCTTGTAGTAGTTTCTGATGATTCTTTTGATTTCTGTGGTGTCTGTTGTTATATTTCCTTTTTCATCTCTGATTTTACTGATTTGGGTCTTTTCTCTTCTTTTTTTAGTTAGTTGGGCCAATGGGGTGTCAATCTTGTTTATTTTTTCAAAAAACCAGCTCCTCGTTTGGCTGATTTTTTGTAATGTTTTTTTGGATTCAATCCTATTGATTTCTTCTCTGGTTTTGATTATTTCTCTTTTTCTACTAGATTTGGGTCTAGTTTGCTGCAAATTTTCTAGATCCTTGAGATGCATTGAAAGCTCATCTATTTGGTGCCTTTCCAGTTTCTTGATGTAGGCACCTATTGATATAAACTTTCCTCTTAACACTGCTTTTGCTGTATCCCATAAGTTTTGGTATGTTGTGCTGTTATCCTCATTTACTTCCAGAAAATTTTTGATTTCTCTTTTGATTTCTTCAGTGACCCATTGTTCATTCAGGAGCATGTTGTTCAATCTCCATGTGTTTGCATATGCTCTAGAGATTCCTGAGTTGCTAATTTCCAACTTCACTCCCTCATGGTCTGAGAAGTTGCATGGTATGATTCTAATTCTTTTGAATTTGCTGAGACTTGCTTTATGGCCTAATATGTGATCAATCCTAGAGTAGGTTCCATGTACTGCTGAGAAGAATGTGAATGCATTACTTGTAGGATGAAAAGTTCTGTAGATATCTGTTAGATCCATTTGGGCTATAGTGTTGTTTAAATCTACTGTCTCCTTGTTGATCTTCTGTCCTGTCGATCTGTCAATATCTGTGAGTGAAGTATTGAAGTCCCCCAGTACTATTGTGTTGGGGTCTAAGTCTCCCTTTAAGTTTCTTAACAAATTTTTTAAATAAACCTGTGGCCTGTAATTAGGTGCATATACATTGAGAATTGTTATATCTTCCTGTAGTATTGATCCCTTAATCATTATATAGTGCCCCTCTTTGTCTCTCTTAACAGTTTTTGTGTTAAAGTTTATGTAGTCCCATATTAAGATGGTTACACCCGCTCTTTTTTCATTTCTGTTGGCATGGTATATCTTGTTCCATCCTTTTATTTTCAGTCTGTATGGATCTTCGTTGGAAAGATGTGTTTCTTGTAGGCAGCAAATAGATGGTTTTTGTTCCTTAACCCAATCAGCCAATCTCTGTCTTTTAACAGGACAGTTTAGACCTTTAACGTTCAATGTGACTATTGATAAGTGGTAAGTTTGCCCTGCCATTTGCCAGATATTTTCTAATGTATGCTTTGAATTCCCTGTGATCTTTTGCCGTGAGGTTCCCTTCGTTTACCTTCTTTCATGTTGATGGTCGTGTTTCTGTGTTTCTGTGTGTAACACGTCTTTAAGTATCTTTTGCAGGGCTGGACGAGTGGCAACAAATTCTTTCAATTTTTGTTTGTTATGAAAGGTCTTTATTTCACCTTCATTCACAAATGAGAGCTTTGCAGGGTATAATATTCTGGGCTGGCAGTTTTTCTCTCTAAGTACCTGGGCTATGTCTCGCCATTCCCTTCTAGCTTGTAGGGTTTCTGTTGAGAAGTCAGCTGTAAGTCTAATTGGAGATCCTCTGAGAGTAATCTGACGTTTCTCTCTTGCACATTTTAGGATCTTTTCTTTTTGCTTCACTGTGGTGAGTTTAATTACAATATGTCGTGCAGAGGATCTCTTTTGGTCATGTTTATTAGGGGTTCTATGAGCTTCCTGGATTAGGATTTCTCTGTCTTTCTCCAAGCCTGGAAAGTTTTCTGCTAGTATCTCCCTAAAAAGGCCTTCTAATCCTTTCTCCCTCTCCATACCTTCAGGAACACCTAGAACCCGAATGTTGGGTTTTTTAATAGTATCCTGTAAATTCCCGACAATATCTTTTAGTTTTCTAATTTCCTCTTCTTGTCTTTGGTTTGACTGTTTCCTCTCCTGTTCTCTGTCTTCTAGGTCCGATATTCTCTCTTCTGCTTCACCCATTCTGGTTTTAAGGCCCTCAAGATTGCTTGTCACTTGATCTATTGAATTCTTCAATTCATTAAGATTTTTTGTCACTATCGTAGCTTCTTGTTCTACTAGTTGTTTCATTTCGTTTTGATTTCTCCGTAGTACTTCATTCTCGCGAGAGAGATTTTCTATCTTATCCATTAAAGATTTCTGTAGTTCAAGAATTTGTTTTTGAGAACTTCTTAATGTTCTTATCAATTCTTTGAGATCTGCTTCTTGCATTTCTTCTATCTCATTATCTTCATAATCCTGACTTGGGGTGTCTTTTCCGTTTGGGGTCATCATAGCGTCTTCCTTGATCTTGCTCCCTCGGAATCTGTTTTTATTTGGCATTTTTTTTTTTTTCCCCACACTCTTTCTCTGGGTTGTCAAGGTAACGGAGTTTGTGTGCGCGGTGTGTTCCCAGTTTTTGGATCCCCTTCAGGTTTCTACAGCCTCGGGTTTTTGGTTCCGTCTGCCTCAGTGATGGGCGGGCGGGCGGGCGGGCGGGCGGGCGCACCTTGTCCCACTGCGTTTAATCTAGCTCGAATTAGCAGGGTGGGTGACGAGAGAGACTAGTGTCCGTGCAGGCTCGCCTCAATTGTGCTGTTTCCCCCGTGGGGGGTCTGCTTCCCCCCGCCAGTGTCTCGGGATCCCTGTATCGGCCCCCGTTCAAGCGCTCAGTTCCAATGGCGACTGTGTTCCGCCCGGCTTCCGGTTCAGCCGGCGGGCGCGCGCCGTCCCGCTGCGTTCAGTCCAGCTAGAATTAGCAGGGTGGGCAACGAAAGAGGCTAGTGTCCGTGTGGGCTCGCCTCAATTGTGCTGTTTCCCCCGTGGCGTCTGCTTCCCCCCGCCAGTGTCTCGGGATCCCTGTATCGGCTCCCGTTTAAGCGCTCGAATCCAATGGCGACTGTGTTCCGTCCGGTTCCCGTCCCTCCCGGCAGCTCCCGTGCCACTAAGGCACAATTTGCCGTTCGCAAACTTACTTTCCCCTAGGTCCTCTGCGTCTCATTCACTGGGTCCGGAAGAATTTCCACTGCATTTTTTTCCGTGAGATTTTTCCTGAGGCTACAGTAACTCTGTTTTTATTAAACTATCTTTTTGCGGACTGCTAGTGCGCGTCCTCACTATTCCGCCATCTTGGCTCCGCCCCCGAATATCCAGGCATTTTTCAAAATAGGAAATTCAAATGGTCAACATACACATGAAAAAATGCTCAGGATCACTAGCCACCAGAAAAATCCATATCAAAACTACAATAAGGTTTCACCTCACCCTAGTTAGGGTGATTTTCATAGAGAAATAAGCCAACAAAAAATGCTGGGAAGGGTGTGGGAAAAAGGTACCCTAATCCACCATTGGTGGGAATGTAAACTTGCGCAGCCATTGTGGAAGATTGTATTGAGATACTGCAGAAATCTGAATATAGATCTACCATATGATCCAGCCATCCCATTCCTTGGAATTTACCCCAGTGAAATGAAATCAGCATATATGAAAGAGTGATTTATGCCCCATCTTCATTGCAGCTCAGTTCACAATAGCTAAGATATGGAATCAACCCATTGTCTACCAACTGATAATTGGGTAAATTATTTAAAGTATATTTTAAAGTATAAATACACTGTGAAATACTACTAATAGTAAAAAAGAAATCCTGTCTTTTGCAACAAAATGGATGCAACCGAAAACGATTATATTTGGAGAAATAAGCCAATCCCTGTGTTAACAGAGTATCTAAAAGGTAATGTATATGAGTTAAATTGACATTTTGACATTAGATGACTATCTGCAACCATTGTCTCAACTGTTGTGGAACAGTGTTTTGCTTTTTTCTTTCTTTATACTCTTTGTTGGCCTCTATACTTAATGTAGGGTTAGTCTTATGAGTGTAAAGTAAACTAATGATAGATTTTTGTAAAAATTAACAGTGGGAATAAGAGAGGGAGAAGGAAGAAGGGTGGGAGGGAGGGTTCCTTAAAATACATGAAATATGTATACATTATATAAAATTAAAATTAAAAAATAATTCAAAAACTAAGTTGAAAAAGTGTAGTTAGTGGCTTTTATCATATTTAGACTGAATAAAAATATTTCATGAATATGCTAAACTAAACTATTCAGAAAGAACTGTATGAATGTTTGGAAATTTTTGCAATAGTGTTTTTCCACATGTATCTAGCCTTGCTAACATTCATGCTCCTAAAAATCTAGAATGTTATGCTCTTCCAAGTCTTTCTCTATTATTTGCTATCCCAATTCTTTGAGTCAAACAGATTTCTAGAGTTAAGTACATTCCCTATTCCTTTCTTAACAAATATAATTTTGAATAGTAATGTGTTTTAATTTCAAGTGAACTCTAACCAATGATCTCATTTTATATTTATCTTTCCACACCTTTTATAAGATAGATCAATTAATCCAATATGCAGAGTTTCCCACTCTCAAAACAGCTCTAATGATATCTGAAAGCAATATATAAATGGGATACCACCTAAGGAAAGATCTCTGGAAATAAAAAATCCACAGGCAACAGAGGGCAAAATCATGCAAAGTCAGTTAGTTCTTTGGTTAAGAAAGATGATTTGGGGCTGGAGCTGTGGCACAGCAGGTAAAGACAATGCCTTCAGCTCAGGCAATCTGATAGGGAGGCTGGTTCCAATTCCTGCTGCTTCACTTCCTATTCAGCTCTCTGCTAATGCACTGAGAACACAACAGAAGGTGGCCCAACTCCTTGGGCCACTATGCCCACGTGGGAAACCTGAAAGAAGCTCCTGGCTCCTGGCTTCTACCTGGCCCAGCTCTAGCCTTTGAGGCGATTTGAGGAGTGAACCAGAGGATGGAAGACTTTCTCTACTCTCTCTCTCTCTCTTTCAACTCTGCCTTTCATATAAGTAAAATAAATCCTTAAAAAAAAGACATTCTGTGGAATGATAATTGTTTGTTAAATGTTTTCTAAACTTAGAACATAATACAGACTTTGGGTTATAAGACTCACCTGAGGGTCCAATTTAAAAAATTTATTCACTATCTCTGTGCAAGTGGTAAAGCATCTGATAATAATGTTATAGAGAGTCAACATCCATTTCAAAAAGTCTTAGGAGGTGGAGATTTGCTCTTGAAGAGTCTCAACTGGGAGAACTTTCCCTTGAGATATTTAAACAGTTCAGTGTCAAACCTTGATCTAAGCTGCTCATGACATTGAGAAGTAATAGCAAGACAGCAATTTCCTTCTGTTTTCATCTGCAGGTGTGAGCTTGAATAGCAAAACACAGAAAACCCAACACATAAAATTGTTGCAGAAAATATTCTCCAGGGTGTATTTCAGTAATTATCTTATTTTACTCATGAAATATATTGGAAGCATAGAAAAAAAAAGAAGTCAGGAATGCAGAATTTAGAAGAAATAGTTTATGTATAGTGGGTAAGGTAGATAGCAAATAAAAGATGTAATTTTTTTGCTTATTTTTTACGACTATGCATAAATTATTTTTAATTACAAATTAAGGAATAGTACCACATTTTCTTAAATCCATTTCAAGCTCACCAACCCCAAATGCAGCAGTTCAGTGCTCCCAAGATGCATCTTTCTTCCTTGCAATTTTATCTCTGTGATGCAGATGCCACTGTGAGTTTTCTGATTTAGACACAATAGCCTTAGAAACCCTTCCCTCCTCCAGGTAGGAGAAATAAAAATGATTTAGTTCGGGAAGCAGAAATTTCAAACCTTGTGTTTCACGTTTTTTTACTCGTTAGATTATTTCAGTATTTTCTCCTCATTTACTCTATGCTGGCCTTTTTTGGACACATCTCCTGTTGCTACCAGACAGCCATGGTGATATTTTAAAAAGATTTATTTATTTATTTGAAAGTCAGAGTTACAGAGAGAGAAGGAGAAAAAGAATAAGAGGCAGAGAGATCTTCCATCTGCTGATTTACTCCCAATATGACCACAATGGCCAGGACTGGACCAGGCAAAGTCAGGAGCCAGAAGCTTTATTGAGGTCTCCCACATGGGTGGCAGGGGCCCAAGCACTTGGACCATTCTCCAGTGCTTTTCCCAGGCCACTGTAGCAAAGAGCTGGATCAGAAGCAGAGCAACTGAGACTTGAACCAGTGCCCATATGGGAGTCCAGCATCAGAAGCAGTATCTTTACCTGTTGTACCACAATACCAGCCCCATCGATTTTGTTAAAAATTAGTGGCACCATCATGCTTACTGATCCAACCCAAGTTCCTGCCTCCTCTCTCATAGTCAGAGAACCTTCAATTAATGAATACAAAAAATACATGAGTAAATTGAAGATGTAAGTAGGTCTATCATGTATACTGCAGTTGAAATTTTATTTATGTAGCAGTAGATGAAGACAAAAAGCTCCTCTGATTTGCACACAGAGATATCCTCCCTGTGTGGCATTAAACTGATAAAAGTAGTGCAGTCTAAATACCCCAACAGGCGGGTCATTTATCTAGACACTGTACATGTGTTTGAAAGCCAGGCAAAGTAACAAGAATGGAAGGAGGAAGACAGACACTTTTAAAAAGTTCTCAGTTGTTTTCCTATAGCTGGAAAAGAATATCACAAGCTTGCTGCTCAAAGCAGAGTGATCTGTTATCTCACATCCTTTGAGTTAGTAATGAGGGCAATAGTTATCTGGACACACTCTTTGAGTTTTAAGAAACTAAAATCTTGAATTCAAGACACAAGCTAAAGCTTGGTCAATGTGTAGCTCCAGGACCTCCCCCAAGTTTGGTCAGTCAAATTCAGTTTCTTGACTTGTAGAATGGAGTTGTACAACCCACTTCCCTGGGAGCAGTCAGTTACTGTCAGGTCCTCTCTGGAAACCACTTTCCAGTCACTGCTACACGACCCTTTCACAACAGAGCAGTGTCCTCAGAGCTGGCGGAACAATCTCCCTACCCAATTGGCTACCGCAGAGTCTTAGATATATTGTCACTGTAGAGACTGTCTGACGTGTGTCAAAATACTCAATTCAGGACAAGATTGTTCTATTACGTCCACAAGTCCTACTCATGCTGAAGGCGAGAAGATAATATAGAGTAAGATCATGGGGACTGGAATTTTGGGGATCATCTTAGAATTCTGCTTAGCACATTTTTCTACACGCTTGAGTAGTTTCCACTGGAGGGACATAGAGTGAAGACATATAACAAGAGAGAGTAATACATATCCCAGTGATCAGGCATAGGTATCAACAGCTAAGCCTGGAGAACAGAGATTGGACAATGACTTTGGTAACTCAAGGAACAAAGTAACTTAGGATCTATCCCAGGTCGGTGAGGTTGGGAAACTTATTTTAATCCGGCATTCTCTTTGATAGACCATAATATCTACCTTACATATTCATATAAAATTAGATAAATAAAATACGATAAATTTCCAGCAGACTCTACAGGTGTAACATGTTATTCCTCAAATTTTCTGAGGAAAATCCTCCAGCATTTCTGGAGGAAATATATTTCATGCATATAATATATAACAGGTGCTGGATATTTATAATGTCATCATTATTATATCTCTTTTCTCCTAGCATTTGATTTATATTTCACATGATAAGATAGTGTTTGTGTTTTTGTTTCTGAAGGTCCTGAGAGAGACAAATCACTAGAACAATGCTCTAAAAAGTTTTAAAGGATAAAGTTCTTAACTTTGGTATGTAGATTGCTTCAGGTAACCTTGACAATCAGAAAGCTACACAGAGAATAATGTCCCTCCTAGGAAAAGGTCTCTGGTACCAACTTGAGAGTGACTTAGATGATGAGGTACACAATTTTAGAGCAAAATGTAGATGTAGTCAATTTCACACGAATCCAAAACATGCAGATAGTCAGAACTGAATATATATTGTAAATCTCAATGGAGAAAAGTGTACATAATTGTTACCATTTGTCACCAATAGTGTTCCTACCTATTTCTTCACCTGCCATAAATAAACAGCAACTTGAGAGGCTGCTGAAGGGAATCTTGGTTTACTATCAATACTGCTTCAGCGGAAAGGGAAATGAAATATCTTCATCAGCTAGGAAGGAGAAATATGGCGAGCAAGAGCCATGCAGCTCAAAACCTGAGGTGGGAGGGTGATCCGTGTCCTGGAGTCTGATATTGATATGGTCAGTCTCACCTAGAATCTACCTTAGAGTTACCTGTGGAACGGATTTGCTATGTTCCCACAGGAAAATAATGGATAGAAAAAGCACTATGTCTGATTCTTTACCAGACAGATCATGTGTGCAGCATGTATGAATATCTGAGGAAAGCTAGTGAATAAAAGACACAATGCAGGTTAGTTGCTTAAAGTCACAGAATGAGAGGGACCTTATAAAATTGCAAGAGACCTTGAAATGCTCCTGCTCTATTTTTGAATCAGACGTATTGAATATCTCCTGTTGGTTCTCTTCAACCTTCAACAAAAGAATTTAAGTTACCCTCCATGCTACACTCACCATTTCAGGAAATTCATTCATTGAACATTCTTCAAGATGTGATTTGATAAAGCCAGTGGTATTCCTTTACTTTAAGATTTATTTATTTAGTTTGAAAGTCAGAGTTGCAGAGAAAGAGGGAGCAATACAGAGAGACCTCTTTCATCATTTGGATCACTCCCCTCATGGCCACAATTGCCAGGGTTGGGCCAGGCTGAAGTCAGAAGCCAGGAGCTTTTTCCAGGTCTCCCACATGGGTGGCAGGGGCCCAGGCACCTTGGTCATTCTCTGCTTCTTTTTCTAGGCCATTAGCAAGGAGCTTAATCAGAAGTAAAACAGCCAGGACAAGAACCAGCACCCAAATGGATGTCAGTGTTGCAAGCAATGGCTTAACCCTTTAAGCCACAATTCCTGACCTAAAGTCATTGGTATCCCTGACTTTGCCTACATAGAACTAAGTTTCTAATTAGATAAATACTAAATATCCTTTGCCCTGAAGCCAGCATCCCATGTGGGAGACCCACATGGGAGCCAGAGGCCCGAGCATTGGACAATCCTTTGATGTTATCCCCAGGCCATTAGCAGGGAACTTGATAGATGTGGAGTGCATGTCCTTGGTAATCCAGATGTCCCTCTCTCTTATCCAGAATTAGCAAAGAAGAAATTCACTGACCAAATAACAGCAGGTGTCAACAGGGAAGAAAAATGGGAAACATGCCTCCCCCAGCTTCACCTAACTTTGGCAGTTTCCAGGGCAGCAAGGATGCTGGTGTCCCATGCATAAACTTAATGCACTATGCAACAATGCCAACCCCTGTTTCTCTGTCTCTACAAGTCTGATTTTCAAATACATAAACAATTATTTAAAAAAGAATAAGACAAAGAAGAAGAGCTTCAGGGAGGGTGATTTAAACGCCCCTTGCCCAGTGTGTTCTCTTTGTCCACTTTGGTCAAAGAACACAAAAGCTGAAGCTACAAAACATCTTTCAGACCAGCCTAAGAATTCACACAGCATAATCTATCCCTCATTTTATTCATCAAAATAAGTCACAAGACCAGTCCAAGTAAAAGGTTGAGCAACGGTAATCTACTTCTTTCTAGAAACAACAGTATCACATAGAGAAAAAATATGAATACAAGATCAAAGTAATTTTATGAACACCTTTCAAACAATATGATGCTTTTCTTAAGCTCATAACTTCAATTTTCTCTTTGAAAAACTAACACATACAGTCATTAACATGAAAAATCACTTCTACCTCTGCTAAGTTGCTTCTTCTGCAATGGATGCTCCGTTCATTAATTTCCATTCCTCCCTCATCTTTCCTCCTATGTAAATGCCTCTTGAAATATGAGAACCTTGATGGCAGGTTTGGTATTTAACAAAGAATGGTTGTGGAACATTCTATTACATATGCTTCTTTGTTTATGTGCATAATAATCATTTCCATAAGGTGGAAAATACATTATGAATACTGCAGTATTTTCTTTGTTTTAGATCATATTCTGTTTGAACAATATGCTATTTGTCTTGGGAAATGCATTTTTCTGTTATTTGCATGTTATTGTTGTTAAATTTGATATCTTTTTCTTTTTACTATTACATTACATGATGTCTGTGAATCACAAGGAGTGGATGAGTGGCTCACAAATGGATCATTGCTGCATAAGAGTAATGATGAAAATTGTAGCAGCAATACCACAACTCAGTAAAATACCATAAGCATAAAAAAGGAAAAAATTCCAGCTCAAAATGAAATATGAATCTCTGTGTGCATTGACAAGTGATATATAAATATAATAATTTCTCATAAGCAAGAAAACAAAAAGTGTTCAAAAAACAACCATAAGCATGAGGAAAATTGATTTTATTGAGTTCATAATCCATTTGTACCTATTCCCTAAATATAAAGAACGTTATTGGACTTCACCAAATTATATAATGATGTCATTGATACATTGACCTGTTTAGTAAAAATGCACTGTCCTTTGAGCTAAAATAATTATTGTTACATTTTTCATAACAAGTTTAAAATATGATTTATAGAATAAAGGTAGTTATTCTTTCATTAAGTATGAAGGCAAAAAGTAGGAATATTCAGACCTCATTGAAATCAAAACTTCTCCCATCAAGAACAAATACAAGGCATTTACATGTTTATAAACTCATTATTTGCATTATTCATATGTTTATAAATTCATCAGTAGGAACTATTGACAAGAATAGTTCTATTAAGTGATACTGTTGTAAGAGGCATACTGTCAATTTTACACAACGCCGAAGAGCAATTTCTATCCATGTATGTGGACACAAGCATTTTGCTCCAAAGGTGATTTAAGTAAATTCACACCATAATATATTCATATGGAATAAGCATTTAGATTGTGTGAAAAACATATGTGAAGTAGAATATTTTATGGTATTTGCCTACACCTCACTACAAATACCTGTGGTAGAAAGTTTGTTTATTTTGTTAATGATTGTTTACAGGCTATGGTGTTATCCAGAAAAAGCCTGAGCTATATGCTAATGGGGCATCAGTCATTTGCAAGGAAAATATGCAAAATATTTATTAAAATATTTAAAATGTGGTATGCTATGAGTATCTATCCTATTAGAACAAAAAGGAACAGTAAATCACCTACATTTTAAGTTATAGACATACATAATAAAGAATCACTTTTTGGGGGGCACAGGGATCAAAACCCTGCCTTCTAATTTCTCAAACTAAACTTAATCAAGAGGAGTTTCATCAGTTTCTCTTATAAATTTGCATTTTCATAAATAATACAAATAAATCATAGAGCCCATGGATGCCCCATAGAGGATACGCAGGCCCCGTTTTGGTATCTTACTTGATGAAGCTTTTCTTCATTACTGTGGTCCTCACTGATTCCCCATTCTTGGCATTTCAATATCTGATTCAGTAAAGCTACAAAACAAAGTATTTTATTACAAATGCCTTTTCTTCAGGGTAGTTTTAGTTTCCTCTCAAATAAGAATGAAAACACTTTGAGAGAATTCTTGTGAACCACAAACTATGTTGAGTATTTCTTGGGTTACCATATTCTGAGAGAGTCATCTGCTATCAATACATTTGACTTCTAGTAAGGGATGTAAGCATTTGAGACAGTAGTTAATACCAACAGTTAATATACAGCTCGGATGCTTGAGTCTCATTTTTATTGTTTGTTTCAGGAACCAGCCCCAGGTGCTAATGGCTCAAAGCTCTGGCCCTCAGTCAGCCATGTCGGAAGCCTGGATTGAATTCGAATTTCCTGGCATCAGCTTGGCCCAAACCAGGATGATCACTCTTTGCTTGCCTTCTTCTCCCCCAGACTTTCTATCTCTTTGCTTTCAAATAAAATGAAAACATATAAGTAAAAAAGGTTTAAAATAATAAATTTTGTAGATAATACTTTTCTTGATCTCTTTTTAAGACAGTTTGTTATTATTATATAAAAACACTACTTAGTTTTGAATGCTGATTTTGTAACCTACAACTTCACTTAACTCATATATTAAAAGTAATATATATGTATAGAAAATCATGTCATATGCAAACAGAGAATCTTACAATTTAATTTTCTATTTGCTTGACTTTTTTTTTCTTTTAAGTGCTGAATGACACTTACTAGGATTTCTAGGACTATACTGAATACAAATGATCAACATGAGCGTCCTTATCCTATTCCCAATCTTAGAGAAAAACTTTGAAACTTTGCAACTTTGCATCAGTGAGTATGATCTAAGCCGTGAGCTCGTCATGTTTGTCTTTACTAGGTGTAATACAGGACCTGGTACTGTGATGTAGAAGTCTAAGCCACTGCTTGTGATGCCAACATCCTATAGGACACCAGTTCATGGCCTAAACTCTTCTACTTTCAATTCTGCTCCCTGGGAAAGCTGCAGGAGGTGGCCCAAGTGTCTGGGACTCTGCCACCCACTTTGGAGACAATATTAAGCTCTTGGCTCCAGACTTGGGCCTGTGTCTGCCACGGCAGTTGTGGATATCTGGGGAGTGCACCAGAAAATGGAAGATTGATCTTTCTCTTTCTTTATATCTCTTTCTCTGTAACTCCCTCAAAACAAATAAATAAATCTTAAAAAAAATGAGTGAAGCACATTCCCTGTATATCTAATTTGCTGCATATTTTATCATGAAAATTGTTTTAAAATTTTGTTAAATGTCATTGGTATCTATTGATATCATATATATTTTATTTTTTATGCTGCCAAAGTGATTTGCATATATTCAATCATCTCATTTAAAAATAACATAAAACAATATAAAATACTCAGGGGTAAATGTAATCAGTTACACAAGAGATTTATAAACTGAAAATTGCAAAATTGGTAAAATAAATGCAGGCATAAAAAAAGAAAGATATCCCATATTCATGGATTTTAAGAATTAAGGTGATAAAAATCCTCTTTTTCAAAAGAGGAAATCCAAATGGCCAAAAGCACATGAAAAATGTTCAAGATTACTAGCAATCAGGGAAATGCAAATCAAAACCACAATGAGGTTTCCCATCACCCCAGTGAGAATGGCTCACATTCAGAAAAATACCAACAATAGATGCTGGAGAGGAAGTGGGGAAAAAGGGACACTAATCCACTGTTGGTGGGAATGCAAACTGGTTATGCCACTATGGAAGTCAGTCTGGAGATTCCTCAGAAACCTGAATATAACCCTACCATACAATCCAGCCATCCCACTCCTTGGAATTTACCCAAAGGAAATTAAATTGGCAAACAAAAAAGCCGTCTGCACATTAATGTTTATTGCAGCTCAATTCACAATAGCTAAGACTTGGAACCAACCCAAATGCCCATCAACAGTAGACTGGATAAAGAAATTATGGGACATGTACTCTACAGAATAATATACAGTAGTGAAAAACAATGAAATCCGGTCATTTGAAGCAAAATGGAGGAATCTGGAAAACGTTAAGCTGAGTGAATTAAGCCAGTTCCAAAGGGACAAATATCATATGTTCTCCCTGATCGGTGACAACTAACTAAGCACCAAAGGAGAAACCTGTTGAAGTGAAATGGAAACTATGAGAAACAGTGACTTGATCAGCTCTTGTCCTGACTGTTGATGTACAATGTAATACTTTATCCCTTTTAGTATTTTTTTATTCTAGTACTAGTGGTTGAACTCTGTAATTAACACACAATTATTCTAAGGTGTTTAAATTTTAACTGAAAAGTGATCCCTATGAAATATAAGAGTGGGAATAAGAGAGGGAGGAGATGTACAGTTTGGCACATGCTCAATCAGACTTTCCCCAAATGGTGGAGTTAGAAACGTGCCAGGGGATTCCAATACTATCCCATCAAGGTGGCATGTACCAAGGCCATCTCATTAGTCCAAGTGATCAATTTCAGTTCACAACTGATCACACTGATAGGTCTAAGAGTCAAAGGGATCACACAAACAAGACTAGTGTCTGCAAATACTAACTGATAGAATCAAAAAAGGGGGAGAACGATCCAACATGGGAAGTGGGATACACAGCAGACTCATAGAATGGCAGATGCCCTAAATGATGTTTAGATGTCCTAAACTAAATGAAAGATCTCTGCGAGTGAGATCCCAGTGGAAAGAATGGGCCATTAAAGAAGCAGGTACCTTTCTCTGAAGGGAGGAGAGAACTTCCACTTTGACTATGACCCTGTCTGAATAAGATCGAAGCTTGCGAACTCAAAAGGCTTCCATAGCCTTGGCAACTCATGACAAGAACCTAGGGAGATTACTGACGCCATAAACAAGAGTGTCAAATTGTTAAGTCAACAACAGGAGTCACTGTGTACTTACTCCTCATGTGGGATCTATCCTTAATGTGTTGTGCAATGTGAAGTAATGCTATAACTAGTACTGAAACAGTGTTTTTACACTTTGTGTTTCTGTGTGGGTGCAAACTGATGAACTGTTTACTTAATATATACTAAATCGATCTTCTTTATATAAAGATAATTGAAAATGAATCTTGATGTGAATGGGATGGGAGAGAGAGCGGGAGATGGGAGGGGTGTGAGAGGGAAGTTATGGTGAGGGGAAGCCATTGTAATCCATAAACTGTACTTTGGAAAATTATATTTACTAAATAAAAGTTTAAAAAAATGATCAAAATCTCCATACTACCTAAAGTGATCTAGAGAGTCAATGAGATCCATGTAAAAATTGCAAAGGTATTCTTTCACCTAACTAGCAAAACAACCCTTAAACCCATACGGAATCAAAAATGTCTGAAATTGTCAAACATTATTGACCATTTACAAATATGTTAGCAGTGTTATACATCTAACTTCAACTCCAAAAAAGCAATAGTTATTAAAGCATAATGTTACCACCATGAAATCAAACATGAAAATTGATGGAACTAGAAAATCTAGTAATAATTCTGCATAACTTCTAACAATTGATCGTTGACAAAAAATACTGATAACAGGGGTTGACATAGTGTTAAGCCCCTACTGCAATGTCATATGAGAGTGCTTGTTGAAATCTTTACTTAATATATACTAACTCGATCTTCTTTATATAAAGATAATTGAAAATGAATCTTGATGTGAATGGAATGGGATAGGGAGCAGGAGATGGGAGGGTTGTGGGTGGGAGGGAAATTATGGGAGGGGAAGCCATTGTAATCCATAAACTGTACTTTGGAAATTTATATTTACTAAATAAAAAATAAATTAAAAAAAATAAAAAATAATTAAAAAAAAGAGAGTGCTTGTTCAAATTTCAATTTCTTCACTTCTTATTGAGCTTCCTGCTAATGTTCCTCAGAAAGCAGTGAAAGATAGTTCATGTGCTTGGGCCCCCACCATTCATATGGGGATCCAAATGGAGTTCTAGGCTCCTGGCTGTGGCATGACACAGCTTCAGCCTATGAGAACATATGGAAGTGAATTAGCAGATGAAGGATTTTTCCTTCTCTCTCTCTGTCTCTCTTCTCTATTATTTCTTCTTTCTCTCTCTGTCACATTGATTTTAAAATAAATAGATACACTTTTTTTTTAATTACCAAGAACACACAATGGAGAAAGGGCAGTGCTCAATAAATGTTATTCAGAAAATATGACATTCATATGTAGAAGAATAGAATTGGACTGATATCACATACTGTATAGAAAAATAATTCAAAATGGAAGAAAGACTTCAACACTAAGACCTGAGAATATAAAACTGGCAGAAGAAAGTATAGGGGAAACATTCCTTGACATCTATCTAAGTAATGAGTGTTTGGATGTAACTCTGAAAATCATACACCAAAAGCAAAACTACACGAATGAGATTTAATCAATCTAAACAACATCTACACAGCAAAGAAAACAAAAAGAGTGAAGAGACAACCCAAAGAATGGAAGAGAACTTTGTAAACTTTACATCTGATAAGGTGTTTTTATCCAAAATATATAAGTAACTAAACTAAAAGAAAATAAACAATCAAAAAATGAACAAAACCTGTGTAGACACTTCTCAAAGGAAGTTAAAATGTTCAATATCTGTAATCTTCAAGGAAGTATAAATCACAACTACCATAATATATCACTTTATATATCTTAGAATGACTATTTCAAAAAATAAAAAAGATAACAAGTTTTGGTAAGAACATGGAGAAAGGGGTACCATTATACACTGTTGGTGTGAATGTGAGTTCATATAGCCATGGCAGAAAAAAAAAAAAACAGCCACATTCAAAAACAGAGCTATCATTTGATCAATAGCCAATATATGAAATCAACCTAGCATCCAACAATGGAATGCAGAAAATGTGGTACATATATCCACAGTGAATTATTTCATTCAGTTTAAAAAAAATTCTCATTTGCAACAATGTAGATGAAGTTGGAGTGCATTGTGTTAAATGAAATGTCGGGTACACAAAGACAAATTCTAAATGTTCTCACTCATGCAATCTAAAACATTCTATATGATAGAAAGAACATTCTATATGATAGAAACAGAATGGTGGTAGCCAGGAGCTGGAGGGAAGAGGGAGAAATAGAAGTTCATTGAAGGGAAACATTCCTTTCAGACAGTATAAACAAGCTGTGGAAACCTATAGTGTAAGAGGACAACTATAATTAATAGTAATGTACTGTAGTCTTAAAAGTTGTTGAGAGTAGATTAAAAATGTTCTCAATACACAAAAGAAAATAGCTATGTCTGATAATACACATATATCACAAATAATATGATATATATATGTAAGTTTAATTGTGGCAATCATTCCACAGTGTATGTTTGCAATAATCATTGTGTGTCATATATATATATATATGCAATTTTAATTTTTAATTTAAACAGTAAAAAGTGAGCAGAGAAATTATAGAAAAGGAAATCCAGTAAGCAAATAAACATATTTTAAGGTTCAACCTTATCAAAAATCAACTTGAGTATATTGGTGCAAAATAAAGTAATGAAATACTGAACATGTATTTCGGATCATACAAAGGAGACAAGATGATATGATAAGTCCAAATTTAGCAGGGCACAGTTAAATTCCTTTGGCTGTCACAGGAGGTAAACCAGGACTGATGTAGGCAGTTGAGCATCCCTCTAGCCTACACTGACTTTATTCAAGCCTTGGGGATTTGGGTTTGTGAGGGTAGAAGGAGTACTGGCATATAGGGGATGCAATCACCTGCAGTAAAAACACTGTGGCAGAGATGACCATTTGGAATATTGAAATAATAATGCAAAGCCTGAAGAATTTAGTCCTAGGATGAAGCTTCCTATGATAGAATTATCTTCAAAGAGGATATGTTCTGAATATGTAATTGTGTGATTATTAGCATGGAGGAATCTGATTTAATGAGAAAAATATGAGGCTACTGGGGAATGGAAGGGGATATATGGATAGAATTCCTGCTACAAAGATCTGTAATTCTTTGTGACTAGAGTATGTACAATTTGTGTGGATGTGTTGATGTTATGTGATTGAATTCAATGTAGTGGCTTCGCTGTGATGGTTCTTCTGAATTATTTTTCTTATAGAGTCATGAATGCATTATCACAAAGACAGTATAAGGATTCTATTGGGTTATCTTTTAAAAGTTGGGTTCAAATTAATGTAATTATTAATTACACGCTGATAGCTTTCCAGATACTGATCATCAAGGTCTCGGAAACCCCTCTGATGGAACTGTGTGAGAGATCACAGAACAGGTATCTTGTTTTGTTTTTAACTTTGATTTTAAATAAGCTTGGTCATAAAGAAAATGAACTATTTAAGTATGTGGAATAGAAAATAGTTTGTTGTAAATTTTCCCTCATTTCTACTGATTTTATATTTTAGAAGAAGAATTACTGTTTCATTCAATGTTTGAGATTTTAATAAAAATCTTATTTTGAAACATCAAATAAAGAGAACTGTAAAATTCTTAAATGCCCCAGACGACTTCCAACAATTCCTGAAACCATTACCCACAGTCATGACTGGATCTGGGGCAGACGCTGCCTGTCTTATGTTGACAGGCGCCAGGGATGCTGCTGACCAGCCTACAGCGCGTAAACCACCCCTGCAGCAGAGGATGGACACATCCCAAATGCCAGGAGATTTGAACCTGCTCCTCCACAAGGAAGGGACTGACACATTATCAGATTAATAAGTTACATGTCTAATGGGATAAAGAACAAATGGAATTCTCTTTACTAAGACATTATTAGTAAATTATTACTAGTAAGTCAAGCCATCTTGGAACTAAAATGTATAATACACAATCAAGATGAAGGTTTATAGGAATGAGTAAGATATTTCAGCAATAACAGTGACATTTTTACACCCTGAAAGCATTTTTAAAAAGAGATCGAAAAGCACACTGCAAATGTTAATGTATTCTGACAATTGCTCTTGTGAGCAGCATGCTCTTCAGCCCCATTTCACTAATGAAAGGACATACACAGAAAGGTGGGGGTGACTTGGCCAGGGTCATGGAGTGAATTAATAACAGTGCCCAAACCAGACTGTGATGATCTGATTTTCTAGAATGAACAAATAATATCTCTCAGATAATTTTAAGCAGCTGGTTTTGATTAAACTTATCTCAACATGAAACTTTGCTCTTTCATAAATGCACAACAAGGTGGTAGGTGACTTGGGGTATATCACACTTGCTTATTACCCGTGAACTTTACTTCCTACTAAAGAAACTCAGGTTATTTGTATCCAGAGATTTCAATTACAATTTCCAAATTGGTGGCCTGCAGCAGATGTAAAGTTAATTAATCTTTAATTCACTCACAATAATGAATGTCTTTATGTGTAATTGCAAGAATAGAATATTGGGTATGTGATTTAGATATGCAATAACAATAAGTAATCTCTTCACATAATGCAGAAAATTCTCATTGGAAATAAATAACCAAATAATTATAGAAAAGGGATCCTTATGGATTCTGAGAAAACATAATCATATGACACAAAATGTATTCATGTACTGATAAATTAGTTTGTATTTAGGAGCACATTCACAGATTTGCTTTTAGCTTTTGAGGAGATTGTAAGACCACGTACAAGAATAAATAATTCTTGAGTATCTATAATGTCAAAGGTTGGAAAGATGCACATCACATATAAAATAAATCTGCAACTTGCTTTATGTTGTTTATTCCACAGGCAGGGCTATTTTCAACTGATTTACTTCCCAAATGCCCAAAAGAGCAGGGCTAGGTCACGGCTCAAACTGGAACAGAATCCAGGTCTCCCACCGGGGTGGGAGGAAGCCAGTTAATTGAACCATCATTGCTTTCTCTTAGAGGCTGCAATAACAGGGAGCTAGAAGTAGGAGCCAGACTCAGGATTCCGACCCAAGCATTTCAGTGTGGGACAATGGAATTTACTCACTCACTAGGCTAACCAAGTGCCCACATTTCTCTTTCAAGGAGTTTATAATCATATTGGTTGCCTGCTTTACTGTTTAAGGGTTTTATAATCTTATTGATGGCTTCCCATACTTATTCAGCCAATTTTTCACATACATTGATACATAACAATATCAAAGTGAATGTTTATGCAATTAAAAGGGTATCAGAACGAAAAGCAAAATTATTGGCAAAAGAAAAAAATGAATGATAGGCCAAAATGATTTATGCTATTATCAATTGTGCCTTTTTCATTATGCTTATTTTTGTATTAAGGACACCCACTATACTGTAATGTTTTTTTAAGTATTTTTAAGGCTAATATAGACTATGTTTTAATAATTAAGATGTATAAACTTATTTTTAGTGTTCCTTCAATATTAAAACATCATTACCACGTGAAGATTGTTAGAACAACTTGGAAGTAAGACATTACAATTCAGAAAAAAATATGGTTTATTGAAGGATATAAATATATTGGTTATAAAATCAGTATTTGATATAATTTGTCGTTGCAAGTCCCAGGTTGCCCAGTCAGTTGTGTATGTGCCCTGCTGTTCCTAAAGTAAAAGCAGCTCAAGGCACCTCTTCTACTGCAGGTGCACTAAGGAGCACTCCAGAGAGATCTGCTGGATCAGGAGATCCTTGGTATGATGCCACCTTACAAGAGTTTCAAAGAACCAAGGATTCACCTTTGCATGTGTGTATGTGTAAGTTTGTTTGTGTGTGTCTATATGTGCATATGTGTGTTTTTGTGTGTGTGTGGTTGTAGTAAAAGAGAACTTATATATGGACTCTGTGGGCTAATAGCAAAATTGTCAGTTAAAACAATATGCTATCGGTAAAATAGAAACATATGCCTTATTATTTATATGGTTTTTCATTTATGAAATTCAAAACAGGAAGGCTGGTTTGAAACTTGCAACTTGCCTTTCCAGGAGAGATGGCTTCAGGCAGATATGCAGTGAAATAAAAGAAAAAAAATCAACACCAGCACAAGATTCTGAGTCCTGAAAGCCAGGGGCAGATTATGGAGGTAAAGGTTATGTTTTCATCTTTATGTTTACATACCTTGGTCCTCAATTCTCTGAATTCTTGCATTACTTTGCACTACTTATGCTGCTTAAAATTCAATGAAAACTCTGTAAAAATTTAGTTTACATATTTGTTCCAAAATTCTCACTGCTACAATTCATGTTTTCCAAATGAACAATAGCATGCACCTGAATATGGTGTATTGTACAGAGAGCATCTTTAGTTCACACGGAGGTAATGTCTAACAACGCTGCTCTTAAAGGATCCCTGTCTCTCTGTTGTGTTAAACTTAGCTTTCAGGTGAGGTGTGGTCTTGGTATTTCTATTTAATTATTGCTCATCGACCAGCAGATGATTCCATCAATACAGGGAGATCCAGAGGCTTTTTATTTTAAAGATTTTTACTTATTTATTTGACAGGTAAAATTACAGACAGTGAGAGAGATGGAGAGAGAGAGAGAGAGAAAGGTCTTCCTTCTGTTGGTTCACTCACCAAATGACCGCCACTGCCAGAACTGCGCCAATCTTAATCCAGGAGCCAGGTGCTTCCTCCTGGTCTCCCATACGGGTGCAGGGCCCAAGCACTTGGGCCATCCTCCACTGCCTTCCCTGGCCACAGCAGAGAGCTGCACTGGAAGAGGAGCAACGGGGACTAGAACTGGCGCCCATATAGGATGCCAGTGCCGCAGATGGAGGATTAACCTAGTGAGCCACGGTGCCGGCCCAATCCAGAGGCTTAATCAAGCCCTAAATCACAATGTATTAAAAGCAAATTATGAAAGAGTTACTTCCACTGATACGCTGTGTTTGGGGGCCAGTCAGCAGAGGCTCTGTCTTCAATACTCACTTGTGGAATCCCAGGAAAATCAAACAACTTGTAAACATAGGAACAAAGGATTTAATTCTCAATAAAATGTCACCATACAATCCTTTACCTGTGTTTCATTGGATATTAGCCATGTGGTCGCTTCACCCTCAAAGGTTGCCAGAAAGCAAGGTTTCAGAATATGCCCTTTGAAAAACAAATTCTGCTTGCTGGCTTTTATGTCTCAGGGAATAATCAGCTGCCAGGAACTAATTCCAGTCTATAAGAACAACTTAAAATCAGAGCATTTTGATGTTTTCATTTTGATCACTTGAAAAGATGGTAAGTGCTGGGCTTGTCTACTGTGAATTTACTAATTTCCACCATATATGAATGATAGCATACTACATATTTTCTTTGAATTTTACTTTACAGCATACTCTGGAAATCATCTATTACAGCAATTCATTACTATTTTCCCTTCATTTGCACAGGTTCATAGTCCTGCATTGTGGATGCACCAACATTATTTAAGCCACCCCCCTTTGAAGATTTATTCATTTATTTGAAAGACAGAGTTACATACAGAGACAGAGATTTTACATCTGCTATTTCACTTTCTAAATGGCCACGATGATTAGGGTTGGGCCAGGCTGGAGGCAGGAGCTTCCTCTGAGTCTCCCACTTGTTTGCTGGGGCCCAAAAACATGTATTATGCATGTGAACTTGAGGATGTTTCCAGTATGTTTCAAGTGCAAAAAATATTACAGTGAATAAACTTGTCCACGTGTGGTTTTTTATTATTGGATGTATATCCTCAGGTAGTTCCTTAGAGGTGGTATCATAAAGAGTTAAGGGCTTATGTAACTTGCTAAATGTTGCCAAATTTCCACCCAGAGCCCTTTTGCCAATGTTCATGTCCACAGAAATATATGGATTTCCGTGTTTCTCCACAGTCTCCACAACAGAGAATATCGTGACACTGTTTAACGTTTAAACCCTAATAATTATGTCAGAAATGATGTCTATATATTGTCTTAATTTTCGTTTCTGTAATTAAAAGCAAGTTTGAATTTTAATCCTGTAAAGATGCGGGTAAATTATTTTAGCCATTTTTGTACAGTTCATATTTTTGGCACACCCTGATATCAGAATTTTAATTAGAAATAAGCCAGTCCCAAAGGGACGAATATCATATGTTCTCCCTGATCGGTGACAACTAACCACACACCAAAAAGGAAACCTGTTAATGTGAAATGAACACTATGAGAAACAGTGACTTGATCAGCCCTTGCCCTGACTGTTGATGAACAACTTAATACACTTTGACTACGACCTTGTCTAAATATGATCAGAGTCGGTGAACTCAAAAGGCTTCCATAGCCTTGGCAACTCATGACAAGAGCCTAAGGTGATTACTGATGCCATAAACAAGAGTGTCAAATTATTAAGTCAACAACAAGAGTCACTGTGCACTCACTCCTCATGTAGGATCTCTGTCCTTAATGTGCTGTGATTTAATGCTATAACTATTGCTCAAACAGTATTTTTCACTTTGTGTTTCTATGTGTGTGCAAACTGTTGAAATCTTTACTTAATATATGCTAAGCTGATCTTCTGTATATAAAGAGAATTGAAAATGAATCTTGATGTGAATTGAAGGGGAAAGGGAGCGGGAAAGGGGAGGTTTGCGGGTGGGAGGGAAGTTATGGGGGGGAGCGATTGTAATCCATAAGCTGTGCTTTGGAAATTTATATTCATTGAATAAAAGTTAAAAAAAAAAACAGAAAAAATAATTTTAATTATTTTAGGTTGGTATTATAGCACTAATTTAAACGATGCTATGGGTTAATAGAAATAGTAAGTAACCAAAGAATTAAAATGCAAGCTATGTAAAATCTCAACTGAAACCCAAAATTGTCTAATGTTTTCATTTGCTAGCTAAAAGATCAAGAAAGTAAATCACCCAATATGTTAAAATATTGCAAAACAATTGGAAATCTTCAGTTTTCAAAAATGAGGATTTGGCATTTTGTATCCTTTTGTCAATCAAGAAAAAATGCTTTCTGTATGTTATATAACTTGCATAAGAAACAAGATAGAAAGTTACATTGTAAACTTGTAACAATGGCTGTAATTATATTATCTAAATATTTTTCATAGGCAATAGGTTGGTTATAAGACATAACTATAAACCATAAGCACAACCATAAACATAGCATGAAACTACTAAGATAATAAAGAATAGACATACATATCAGCTGTATGGTAGCATGTGAACAACACTCAAATATTGCATCACCCATCTATAAAAATAAACTGACAACATTTTGCACTTCAGACTTCATGTGGATTGTAAGTCCGGATACAGGGGTGACTTTGAGTGCAGATGCATGAGGACTGGCTTCTCATACAGGAAAGGATGTGATTTTCTGATGATTTTGGTTTTCAAGTGATATGCTTTTTAAAAAATAAATAATGAGTTTATTATCTGACAAGACACAATCCTATGCTCCAAATACATTACCTGACAATATATGGAGCTGGTTGCAGGTCATCATTACTGAACAAACCAAATTTCTGGCTCTATTTTTCAAAAAACTTCATGTTTGAACAGATTTAGATTACAGAAACGTTGCCTAGATAATCTAGAATGTCTCCATAACTACTACACGCAGTCTCCTTTTTCTTTCACATCTTTTCATGAATATGGTACATTTGTTAAAATTAATGGGCTAACATTGCCAAAGCGTTATTACCCAATATTGATACCTTACTCAGATTTCCTCAGTTTTTGGTTAGTGTTCTTTTTCCATTCTAGGATTTCATGTAATATCACATTGCATCTAGCAGGAGCATTGCATATCCTTTTGTAGCTTTTTTGTTTAACCTGTGTCTTTTAAAATGTGTTTTTTGTAGACAGCATGTGATTTATTTCTGTTTGTTTAAAAGTAATAGACCGTATCTTTTCATTATTGTAGAGTGACTGTTTCCATTTAAAGTGATGATTGCTGTAACTGAGTACTATCCGTGTTATAACAGTTTTCTAGTTTTCTCCTTCTTACATTTCTCCATTCTTTTTTTGTTTTAATATATTAATTGGTTTGTATTAGTTCGTTTTATCCTGTCTTAGCATATGAATTATTTGTCATCATTGCTTTGTGCTGGCTACCTCTGAGTTTTTAGTACACATCTGTAAGTATTCAGTGTCTATCATCTAATACTTCCTGGGTGTTGCAGACCTCACAACAGAATGTTCTTAATTCTTCCCTCCTTTCAGTTGGAACACTGTGGTTGTATGGATATTGTCAATAAAATATCTCATTGTTGATTTATTAACCATAATAAATGAATCATACCTATGCAAATGTCAGCTTGGGATATCTGGGGATGTATGTAGTAACTATGGTATCGCCACAAATTTTTTATAAAACAATGGAGAGCCATTCTAGAAGAAATGCTTATTTAGACAAAAAGCAAAATAAAAATCACAATAAATTCAGTTCTCAGGTGTATAAAGCCAACTTCTAAGTAACAAAGAAGAAACACCACCCAACCCAAGCCAAAAATATCTCCTAACTGGAACAATGTAGCCCCCTTCAGCCTGCTTCCTTCTATTGCACACAGTGGTACCCCCAGACTAAATCATTTCCAAAAGACCAACTTTTTTAGTGGTTAGTTATGGAGCTTATATTCTTCCCTTGAATCAAGGCTCTTTATTAGAAGCAGCGGGTGAGTCTTGCTTGATCATGAGGTAGGGCAGAGCAGTGCTTTCTTCTTGCACCCTGTGCCTCAAACTTGAGAATGTTCTATGGGAGGAGCAGATTCTGTAGTGAGGCTTTCAATTTGCAGCCAAGGTCTGCCTCCAGCGCCAATGGCCAGGGGCTAGTTAGCCAGTGCAAGGAGGGAGGCCTCCTAAGGAGAGAGTTTAGGATTGCAGGGCAGAGCAGGGAGTGGATGACCTGACTACGGGACCTGGTGCCCCTATCAAGGTGTACATAAAGGATCCACTAGGCTTTAGGCTGTCCACGTGTTTTGAGGCAGAGTCAGTATTTGAGTGGTGAGAAGCACAAAGCAAGGCCATGCTTTTTCCTGGCCGAAGCATAATTGATGTTGCCCTGTTTTCTGTGTGCAACCCTGGAGGCAGGAGACACATTATGCCAAGGTTACCACATCTTATACATGTAGGAACCTAGCCCAGGAGATGAAGAAATTTGCCCCAAATCATAAAGCAGTCAGAAAATAAGAATCACTTGATTACCTTTCACTTTCTGTAATTTACTATCCTCATAAAATAAGATTTATTGTATTTTGCCAAAAAGCAAATAACCCCAATTGACTTAAATTCCTAAGTTTTATTTTAAATGAAAATGTAAATGTTTATGATACATCTTACTAAAAGGAAATGGGAAAATATGAAGGAAGTGAGATGATTCAGGCCACCTGGAATGAACTTGAAAAGACTGAGATTTGGTTGAATTTGTAATACAAGTATAGTTATTGTAGATATTCAAGGCCAGAGTTATGGCATAAAATGGTCAGACAGTCTAAATTTCATATTTTATGCTAAATGCTGCAGCAGCAATTTATACCTCATTGGCATTCTGATTTATTGTGACCTGAATAAAAAATTTTTAAAAAGCCAAGATTTTTGGCAGAAAAAAAAGAACTTATGCAGAGGAAAAATATGTTGATGACAATGAAAATAAGAGTAATATATTGGAGAAAAATAAGTCCAGAAGAAAATAAATACCATAAGAAAGACATTACTAGAACAGACATAGATCTCTTTAGTATTAATCAAAGAAGGTGAAATTGTAGCAAATAAAATACATGGTTGAACAATTTTCCAAGTTGAAAGGAAAGTAAATGGAAAATAAAGTTGAGGCAAAGAAAAACCAAGGTCTACTCTTTGCTCACCTGAACAGAAAAGTCCTTGAGAAACTGTAATGCAGATGTGGGAACTGCAGGAGCTGGGATGTCCTAGCCCAGGGCTCAAAAGAATAAAGAATGATGAGGTTGTACACCAATGCATTCCCAGGAGATTCTTGAGTGAGCTCATGCCCTCAGTCTTTACTGTGTCTATGGTCTTACAATTGCCTGCAATCTTTGGGCTACTTTCTGTATCCCTTCAAAAATCATGTTATTGGGTTATTCTTCATGACTATTCCTGTCATGGACACGAGTGATTTTAAAATGTTCACACACAATCTTTCCAATATCAATCTCCATAGGTCTCCAATGTTTTCAGGCCTTATTTCCTTGTTCTTCCATCTTGCATTGATCCAAGAATCCATCACTTTTCACAGGTGTTCCTGATTTCATTTTCATATTTATCATCACACTTCTTACCCCTGTATCTGCTCTTGGTTCCCAAAGACCAGTTATCAACACTGCGTACACAGTTATATTCTTCCCAAACAGGAAGACCGCCACTCCTCTGCTCCTAGCCAAGCTCTTGGTAGCTTTTCAGTCCATTCAACATTAAAGCTAAAATCTTGACAGTTGCTTCCCACGGCTGTCTGACTCCATTCTCTTGCGTTCTCCCTGGAGCACAGCTGCCCTATCTTGGTGTGATGGTGAACTCAGTTGGGCATTTGTACTCACTACATACTCTGTAGGATGTGGCTTTCCCAAAGGCAACTCCTGTCCTTGCAGACTTGCATCTTTTGTTCCATAAACTATCCTATCAACTCAACAACACATCACATAGAGCAAAATTTAGGGCACATCCCCTACCTTTATTTCCTTTCCATGGTGCTTATGCAATGTAACATATTTCAACTTATTTCTTTATTATTTGTCTCCCACCAGGAGAATTTAAATTATGTATATATATATATATAATTTATATTTTATATATAATATATATGTATTTTATGTATTATATATATAAATATATATAAAGTACAACTATCACAAAAACACATTTGGCTCATGTTCAGAACCTATTGATTTATTTTCAAGGGAGTGCATTATCTGCACATGAAGTAGTAAAGTGACTTGTTATTTCTTGCTTCATCTAGCAGTGAGGTAGGAGTGTGGCCAGGAAGGAGTTGGGGCAATGTTCTGAGCTCCTCCTACACGGGGCCCTCTGCTCCTCTATCCCAGGTGCTCTGATACTCCTGGAATAGGTGGGACCATGGACAGATAAACAAAATAATGCTTACCTTTGAACAGTGTCTGAGCAGACCTGGTCGCTGGCCAGATCATTGTGAGTTAATATAGAAGTGTGGGCATGAAGGAAGATGTGGTAATGTAGACACTCCTTCCAAGAAGGTCTTTCCGCACTTACAACAGCGGATTATTATGTTGCAAGCCTGTACTGATTGCTTATCCCTGCTTTCCTTTCATATACTGTTTACATTGGAAATCAAATACAGTTAACACATGACACACGACTAAACACTGTTAGAGAACTACAAGGGAATTGTGATTTGAAAACAATTCGACATCAAGGGCTTATGTGTGCTATGAGTGCACACACTCACATATGCTGTAGGTAAAGGAATAAGAAGGAATTCAATACACCACAGTGCTTGCAATGTTACCATCTTCTGTTTTAAATTAAGAAAGACATATTCTGTTTCAATGACTTTTTTTCCTTCCTGATCATGCCTCTGTGTTATCACAAAATATTTAAAAAGCGGCATTTTATCTGGGCTATTTTTTTTTTTTGCCATATAATTCCATGACTCTTCTGCTAGCAACTGGCCAAATACCAAGATCACACCGGGGCAATAAGGTGGGTTCTCTTGCTGAGAATGCCCTGCACAGCTTGTCAGTGCTTATTGAAAACAGTTTACCAATACTGTCCTCTACCAACCTCTCATAAAATAAATTGATCTTTTAGCAATGTCAGAATTAAGAGAAATGTGCTTTTAAAATATTAAAACATATTTTACTACTCCACAATCATATTAGCTTTCATATTTGATATACCAAATACATATGGCATTCACAGATTTCACTTGTCTCTTGATTTAATAAACTATTCAAATTAGAAATATTCATTATGATAAAAGGTCAGTTTTAATGATTGATGTAAGGCACCAAAATAGATTTAAGAAAATAAGAAAAAGAAAACCTTTTTCTGTGCCAGTAAGATTAATGAGGTTGCTCTCAAAAGCTGCATTTTATATCTGATTTCATGTTTCAATGGATTCTCTTCATGAAATTGACCTCAGGGTCCAGACCACAGGGAGGATGCTGTAATTATGTCCTTTTGGTGGTTTCAATAATGCAATTCTTTGAATTGACCTGGAGACGCATCTGCCTTATACCACTAAATTCAGCCCTGGGTAAACTGTGTCCTATTGAAACTTGAACACATTTTTATTTCATTAATGTAGGACATTTTCTGCATCTTGTTCTTAAATATATACATTAAAGAAGTAAGAGGAACTGAAGGGGAAATAGTGTAATCAGAAGCTTGGGAGATAAACCTGGAAGTCATGATGACTTTTCTGGTTAATCAAAAGACTTCTAAGTGTAAAGAGGACAGATTTCTTTAATGTTCAATACCTTGACAAGCCCCAAATCAATACTACCTATGTTTTAAAATAATAAATGTAAAGAATCAAAGTGAGTTGAATTTTTTTTTGCTTTATTACTGACTTCTAATAACTTCAAAGACATACTATTTTAAAAGCACAAGTATCAACAAAGTTAGAGATGGCAGGAGTACAAATTACCACCCAGGTGCAGGGTGAACCTGGTTTCTTGGCCTCTCAGCATTGTTTGTAATGTAGATGAGAAATATAAAAGAGTTTTGATGAAAATATTTTATGACATAAAAGTCCAGGTGCTAAAAAATTTTCAGTGCTGTACAAATTCTTGACTATTTTCAAATGTAAACTTGCAAAGTGCTTAAAATGAAATGATTGTACTAAAGTTACCAGCAAATTAAATGTCTTTTTTCTGAATTTTACTGTGCTCCTTCAACTGAATATATTTTAGAAAATTAAGAAAATTTTGAATCATGATGTGAGTGTGTTTTGTTACACGATATCAGATTATTAAAATAGAAAGTCTGTTGTACTCAGAATCATTTAACCCTATGTACTGTTATGTTTCCAATTCCTTACAACTTCTCTAGCTCTAGAAAACATACATGACTATTGATGAAGCATTATGTGTATTAATATAACTTTTGGAAATCTCAGAGTGTCTGGTGAAAATCTACTTATCTTGGTCTCAGCAGTGCCTCTGAAAAGCAGGCATGCATTTTGCACCAGAAAAATCCTTGAAAATCATGTTGTAACCTATGTGAGGTCATAACACACGACAAATCACACCATAGCCTCTATTCCAAAGATGCTTTTCTGGGATTCTTCACATGGATAATAACTACAGTCTTCATTGAATACTATGAAATGATCTATTTCTATGGAGCTACGATTTTATAGTGCTCAATTCCACAATATCAGACATCCCCCTAAGAAGGTTAATAATGTTAAATAGAAGCAATTATGTCACAACATTACCTTAATTTCTAAACCAATGAAACAAATGTAATTCATGAATATTTATTAACTGTATAATTAACTTTAGTAATTAATAGATGAGCTGTAAGATCTGGAGTTTAAAAACCAAGTATAATATGGTAGCTTGTATCTATAGGTGAAAAATTTGGTATGCTTTCAAATTCAGGTTGCTTGCACCACTATCATCTCCCCCACCATCCTCATGTCAGCAGTGTCATCAGCAGTGGAGAATCACAAGCCATCTCCTCAATCTGATTTTGATTGTAAATGTTAAGTTCTTCTCATGTTTTCTGTTCTGGAAAAAAATAATATTTAATTGTGAGGATTTAACTACAATGTATCACGGCACTGGAGCATTTCCCAAGGATAGTTTCCTTCATTAAGACCTTACTCTTACATTGGCCATTCCTTGTTATTTTCTCTTTTCTCTCTTCAAACCTGGAATTGAATTTAAAATAATGATTGCATTTGGAGTTGGTTTGATATGAAAGACTGCGAAAATACTATGGTAATGGTCTCTATGACTTTATTGCCTCATATAAACATCTACATTGCATTGCTATGTTCAATGCCTTTATCATTTCGCTTTTTAATCTTATTTATTTTTCCATAATTTAAATGCTTTATTTCAAGTTAAATAGCCATTTATAATGTTTTCATGATTGAATCATTTCAGGAAAGTGGTTGCGTTTCCACTACATTTGAAAGAATGTTCTACACTTAAGAACAGTGTCTGAAGCAGCAGAAGATGGCCCAAGTACTTGGACAACTGCTACCATGTAGGGGAAATGGATGAAGCTCTGGGTTCCTGTTTTTGGCCCAACCTTGCTCTGGCCATTGAAGTTGTTTGGTGAGCTAGCTAGCAAATGGAAGATTTCTCTTTTTTTGTGTCTCTCCCTTTCTCTAACTCTGACTTGCAAATAAATGAATATTTTTTTAAAAAAATTCTGTACTTCAAACCCAAATCCTCAAACATACACATATTTAGTTATCCATCCTGCTCAAGCATAGCTAAAAATAAAACTGATATCTCTAATCATGTGTTTTGGATACATTTGATAGCAGGGAATTATTGATACCTAAATAGATCAGTAGATGGATTTCCAAGGCTTAATTTAAGCAAGGCCTCTATTTTGTGGACTCCATGTATTTCACCTGCTATGAAAATGCAGTTGCTTCACATTGTTATTGGTGAATGGCAGGGTTCTTCGTGCAAGAAAGAATTCAGGCGTGAGACAGAGAGCAGTGGAAAAGTGCTGAGCATGTAGGCAAAGGGCTGAGCATGCAGTCTGGTTGAGGCCCGGGGTTTTTAAGGAGATGGGTCTTTGTCTTCACACATCTCCTCCTGAAACAAAGGACTTTATGGATCTAAATATTAAGAAACTCCTATCTGATTTCCCCCTGAAGGTATCAGACAGGAGGAAGCCTAGCTGGAGCCGTCCTAGGTTTAGAGGACCCCCTGGGGAATCAGGATCCTGAGCAGGGTATTTGAAATGCAGATACTGAGCTTCATCTGGAAGATTGTGGAAGATTGTCAGGCAGAAGGGACAGAAGCCCCCCACCTGGCAGGTTATCCGTAGAAGCGGTCAGGCAGGATGTGAACACTGGGCTGCCCTTGAAACATTATCTCGATGACTTTGAGATGCAGCTGCATATGCTGGACATACTTGTCTTCTCTTTAGGCCTCCGTCACACACACATAAACTCATATCTGACTTCCTACCTAACAACCTTACTCTCCACTTAGTGCCTCCCACTGTGGGACAGTGTCAGACCATGGTGTTGGGAAAGTAAGGGACAAGGTGAGTGTCACTTTCAGGAGGATCTCTCATCTCATGTGCTTTTGTCATTTTAAATTACAATGTCAAACACTTCCTCATATTCCAGTTGGGAAATGTAAAGGATGGGCCTTTTCCTTGCCCCAATGCTCATTTTATTCCAGGTGTCAGAAATAGAAGGTCAGCAAACAGAATTACTACCTTTATCTCTGCCAGGGCAAGCAGCACTGAGCAGACAGGAACAACCCTGCAAGGTGTGCCCAGCTCTCATCACACGGTTAAACTCTGGCCAGTTCCAATTTCTGAGGTTTAGATTTAGTTGCACACATTTGCAGCATGGTACTCTCTACTAACCTTAGCATCCACAGTGGGAACTAGTGTTTATTAGACTTAGGGGTCTGGTGCACCCAAGACTATCTGCGGAAAGGCCATTTTTTTACTTACTTGCTGATCAAACATTCACATCTCCTTCGCTCTGATCTGGGTGATTTGTCTTGACATGTCATGACTGTTTCCAGCAGTCTCTGCTCAGAGTCTCCAGGAAACCTACTTGGTCATAGCCATTTTCAGCTCTGCCATATGCCCTCAAATCCACAGGCCTTCCAAATCCTCTCAGATCTCAGCCACCTCTCTTTTGTTCTTCTCAGTGCCTGCCAGCCTTAATTCCAACTTCCAGATAGCTTAGTTCTGAATAGAAACTTCCCATTAGCTATATTCTCATATATGATTTGATGTGTGGGAGTTGCTTCCAATATATGGGGTAGAAGATGAATAGATCTGATGATTCAATAATTATTGAAGTTTGACACAAGCTATGTGGAATTTTTACATTGCTGTTACTTTTAAAATGCATGTTTAAATTGCATAAGATAAAATGTTATTTGTAGTAACAGTGAAGATTATATATATGTATGTATATACACTCATAAAAACATCAAAGTATGATGACTGTTATCCATCTCATGGATTTTATTTTATTTTTATTGTTAGCTAAAGATGATGAGAAGCAGTAAAAGAAGTAATTTTATGGAGCTAATCCGATTCAGTTAAAATCCCAGATTAATAACTTCCTAACCATTGGGTTGTATGAGAGTTATTTTATTTATCACCATCTTGTTTTTTTTTTTCCTATAAAACATTGCAGTGAATAAAAAGAGGCCTAAAGTGGACTGAGAGGCTTAACAGGGATGGTTCATGTGGTCCTGTACATTCATACTGCAAAAGCCCACTCCAGGTAGACTCACTTCCACAAATTCTGCCACACAATTTTTGGACAACTGACCAAACTCTACTATGTAAAGCCAAAACCAGAACAGGAATTTAGCTCCATGGTTACAACATTGAGTAAGATGCCCTATGTCCCATGTCAGTGTTCCTGGATTGGATTCCAGTATCTCACTCCTCACTTCAGCTTTCAACTAACTCATATCTTAGAAGACAGCACGTGATGCTGACTCAAGCAGTTGAATCCCAAAACACTCATGCAGAAGACCTAGGCGGAGTTCGTGGTTCTGGGCTTCAACCTTGACCTGCCTGTCATTGCAGGCATTTGGTAATGAACTAGCAGATGAGAGTTCTCAGTATGTGTGTCTTGTCTTCTTAAGTAACTAAAAATTCAAAACCAAATTTTCAAAATCTTTAGACTATACTTTGTGTGTTACTCATAGAGGCACAAATATTATACAAGAAATTCTGATGTATCATAGAGGTTAGCTTTTTCATTTATTGTGTTGTTTGGGACTATTGACTACCTATTTTGAGGAAAATAAAAACATATAAATGAATCACTACAGAAACTGGAGCGCACTTCACAATACGCTGGCAGTATTCCAAGACTGATTTGTCTAAGAGCTGGACTCAAATGGACTTTTGACTATGAAGATGGGCTTCACTCTCCAGCTATGACCAAGAGACCTCATGAATGTGATCCCAAAGGCTTACATCAGCCACAATCACCTCTCATCCTCTGTTCTTCTGTTTTGTGTCCTGATCACAGAGCAACCTGACCAACCATATGAGTCAGGGACCAGAGGGTACTTCTGGAGTGTGGCAGAGTCCCAACTAAGGGTGCTAACTCCTTACAAAATATATTTTAATCTTGACAGGAACTAGTGGGATGCTACTTTGTGTAGAAATAGGATGAATGGCCTTCTGTACAAACCGGAGAGTCCAGATCTCTCAAAAAGAACTGTGCATTTCAGAGTTCCATGAATAATCTTAAGTAAACGATGTCTTCAGATCCTGGTGCTGATCCTCTCACTATCAGGGTTCAGTGCCCATTGAAGCTGCATTTAGGTGTCGTGTCATTCCATGCAGCTCCTTACAAAGCAATTGTCCACCAATTCTGATTACAAATATAGTCAGCACAGCAAATGTCTAGTAAACTGCTAGGGAAAAGCATAATTCAGAATCAGAACAATTTAACAGTATATTTAAATCAGATTAGACAAGGTGTACTCCTTTTGGATTTTAAGTTTTGAGATGCCATTTCTTAATTCTGAATTTTTCAACACTTTCAGCTAATAGACATTTATGAAATTTCCTGTCAACATCTGTTTTCTTAGTCTTGGAAATGCAATAATTTCTTTAATTCTAGGTATCCTCAAATGTAACCAACTTTTCCAAACTTTACCTATCCCCAATTCCTTTTCAATTCATGATAATAACCCCCATTACTTCTCTTTATTAGATTAAATCATACATACTAGATAAGATGTTTTCTATTTAATAGATATTATATATTTTTTATAAAGCTTTTATTTAAAGAATATAAATTTCCAAAATACAGCTTATGGATTACAATGGCTTCTAATATATTTATAATGAAGGATTCACTGAAGAATGTTGAGAAAGATGAATAAAAGAATGTTATAAAAAGTAGAAAAGCAGAAATAGCATAGATAATAATCCCATCATTATGTTTTTATTTTCAATTAATATTTTTATTATATTTGAAAGGTAGACAGATAGAGAAATAGAAACAGATAGAAACACGTCTCCCATCTGCTGATTCAGTCCCCAAATATCCACAGCCGCCGAGCCTGTGCCAACAGAAACCAGAGTCTGGAAGTCAGTCTTTGTCTCCCAGAGGGGTTACAGAAACCCACGTACTGAAGGTACTACGTGCTGCCTCCGAGCGTGTGCATTATCCAGAAGTTGGATTGCAAGCAGAGGCAGGACTTGAACTCAGGGACTCTGTATGAGATAGAGTTGCCCCAAGCAGCATCTTAACAAGTACGCCAAAGGCTCACCCTTATGTTCTTTATTTTAATAAAGATATCGTAAAGCATTTATGGGTTCCTACCGCCTTTCAAAAGTCAGGTGGGAGTAAAAATGAGAAAAAAAGTTTCAAGAGAAAACAGACAAGATCTGCTGATGTACCTGTAATACATTATTCCCAAAGGAAGGACAAACAATTGCATGTTACTAAAATGTTTTAGCAGGTACACTAAAATGCTTTATAGCTCTTAGAATAAACCTGGGCAACTAGTAAATGAGCTTGCTTGTCTGTGGAATGATTCAAAGTCCAGCTATTTACTCATGATGGAGAAATGAGTAATTGATGCCAATGGTGTTCCTTTCAACCATTTTCCATCAAAATGATGTGAAACAGATTTGTGGTTTCTCTTTCCCTATGTAGTTCTGTCCAAATGAGGCAGCTGTGCCATAGATATCAAGTCAGGTTTTTAGATATTACTGCTACATGCTGGGAACAAAACATGGGAAAAAACCACTGTGTTTGGATTCAGAGCCACCCCCTGTGTGATCCTGAGCAGGTCACTGAACGTCTTCCTGATTCAGGAGCTGTGATCATTTAGCAAGACCATGGAAACATACAGCCTGGACTATGATGAGGAAGCAGTATGGGATGGGGAAAACAGTACAATCTTCAGATCGGGCCAGCCTAGATTGGCACCTACCATTCCTCTCTCTTATCCAAATCACTGGTTCTCTTGCCTAATTTTGTATACTGAAAACTGACCAAAGCTTTCTGAGTGATAACTTTCTTATTTTAATGTGAAAATAATTGTATTTGCTTAATTGGATTGCTGATATGATACGAAGAGATAAGTAAAAGCACCCACAAAACATGACAGCCATACTGTCTTTGCTGTGTTGACCCTTTTAAAATCTTAATGGGGAAGATGTTAATTTTACCATGTATTCTTTTTGTAAGAAACTGTCCTAAACTCAGTGGCTTAAACTTACACACACATGCACACACACGCACACAGAATTTATTGTCTTACAGCCCTGGAAATAAAATATTAAAGGGGTCGTCCTGGGTTGATATTGGTGTGCAGCATCCCTCTGAGACACTGTGTCTGGGGGGCAGGGTTGGGGAATAACAAGAATGCACATCTTTGCCTTTTCCAGGTACAAGGGTTTCTTTTTGGCCTCACCCCCATCTTCCAATGGGGCAGTACCTCGCCAAGACTTCCTCATACTCTATCTCTATGACCCACTTCAGCCTCCCTTTTCCACTCAACTCTTTCTAAGGCATTTGTTCTACTGTGATGATCAAGGATAATCTCCCCATCACAGGGTCAATTAATTAGCAACCCTAACTCCTTCAGCAATCTTCTTCTCTGACACATACCTAACATAGTTACATTTATGCAGTCAAGTACTTGAGGACACTGATCTGTGCATCGCATACTGGAAAGGACTAAAGTTTTCATGATGGGAATGCCTTTTGAGTTTTCCTGTGAGGAATCATTTTGCAAGGAACAGGAAGAAAGGAAAGTGTAAGCCAACCAGAAGACACCATCTAATGAAAGCACACAGACATAAGGAGTACCATGACACACTCTGGAAGTAGCTGATATCTGATATGAGCAGACAGCTTGCATTGTACCTGAATCCAGTGAAAAGGATATTGTTGACAGATGGGGAATGGATCTTTACGACAGAGTAACTATTTTACATGCAGGGAAATGAGATAATGAAGTGTGAGTTAGAGGGGGCACAGAGGATGGATCTTGGCAACGATGTTTGTAATGAATTGGTGTTGGAAGCACTTGAGCATGTTTACACATTTGGAGTCTATTACACTAGACCAAGGAAGATTAGAATGCGAGCAGAAAAATAATTGAATAGACATTTATAGCAGAGGATATAATCTCAGAGTTTTACTGGTAGCAAAATATTTTGAAGAGGAAGAAATTTAGGGTGTATATGTAAGAGAACCCTCACTAATTTACAACATAAATAGGAAAAGAGGAGAAGGAAGGGAGAAGGAAGACATTTGGGAAGTATGGGCAAAAAAATTAGAAAATAGCATAAGGTTTTCCAAAAGAATCTGAATCCTGGAGTGTGTGATGTTTCTAAAACTCTAATATTCAGACACAATTTTTGAAGTTCTTTCTAAAGATTTGATTCCAGATACCCTTTGTATTCTTCCCCCAAATTCATTTCCTCCTTCCTGATACCAGCAAAAGGTTATGACATCTGTGCCTGATCAGTCATTCCACTACTTGGATGTTCTTAATGGTTTTCCAATACTCATCAATAATTCCAAGATTTTTAACCTGAAATAAATTTTTCTTCTAGAGTTTGTTTGTTTTTCTTCATCATAATGAGCCCTGAAATGAAACAACAAAAGAAGTGCATTCTCATCAGTAAATGAATGGGATTAGAAGCATGGACTTGAAGACTTGACATCTGGGTTTTTGAACATCTCTGATTCTGAAATCTATACACAACATTTTTTCAAATGTCAGCTAAGAGCATATATCAGAGCCACAGTACAGCCTTCTATGTGACTCTTTTGTTTTGCACATTCTCTAACCTTTCTAAGTGAGCATGGATGAATGAATTATCTAAAACAAATCACATTTCATTTCCCGATTTGAGTGTGTAACATGGGAAGAAAACAGTATGTTTCATGCAGTGCTGATCAGAGTGAGGAGTGTATTCACCAACCTGGAACATCCAAACAGTTCTCGTCTTCTCGATGCCTTTATAAATGTGCTTGTTGGCTTACTTTGGTTTGATTTTTAAGAAGATAAAATATTTTGATCATGCTAAAAAAAACCTACAAAATTTTTCTCATTTAAATTTTTTATGAAACTTTACTATGACCTGAATTTTGTAATTCATTTCCCACTTAAAAAGGGACAGAAAAGAAATGCAGGAAAACCATACGTTGATAAGATAGCATCTCCAGCAGGGAGAGTGTGACACTCTGTGGTGTGTAATCTCACTCCCCTTAATGGGTGTATGGAGTTCTGAAGTGGGCTTCATAAAGACATTGCACCAGACTCATTAAACACATTAAAATATTGCTTGGTAGGCTATTTAAGCCCTTTTCTTCCCTGGCATTACCTAAAAATCTAATTTAGTTTTAGACTTAATAAATATAACTGGAAGACTAACATAGGACTAATCAAAAACACTGAAAAAAATGTTTTCTTACACATTTAACGCATGTTAAATGCAAGTATTTAGGATGCCTAGTTAGCTAATTTCTATGTATTTTAAAATACACAGTGCATTATTAACTAATGAATTATTTTCAGAATATTTTACTGGCTTATACTTTGATTTTTATTGAGCACATCTCTTTAACTGATCACTGAATATTTAACAATACAAGATTATAATGAGAGCACAATATGTAGTTATCAGAGTGTTTGTACCCAGTGTTTGAATTGCTTTAAAATATTGTATCTATTATAAACTTGTAAAGCATAATTATACAACACACATTATCTCAAAATATCTGAGAGGGTATGGAAATAAAGTCTTTTCTTTACTGTGCTCCTAAATCTAACACTTTGAAAACCAAAAATAATACTAATTTGAAACTCCCACATCTAACAGATTTGAAGAGTATAAATATGTTGCTGGTTTTCATCTCTGCATCACTTTAACTTACTTTCAGGCTATATCTATTTGAAATTGGTGAAACCTTTGAAATGAGGAGATATATTTACATGATATTCATTGAAACAAACAAGCGATGCAGATATCTTGTAAAGGATACAGCTATGAGGTGAAGTACCCACATTTGGTCACAGACCCAAATACTAATAGGCAATAGCCTACAGTGAGATTTCATAAGTCAAGTTTAATTAATAAACACAGAATTCACCTGCAAGCTTCACAGGACTACTGTGATGTCATGCTGCAAACTGGATGCTTAAACATCAGAAATTCTGTGTCCCCTCAGTCTGGAGATCTGAAATCCGAGATCAGACTGTGCACTGGAGTGGTTCCTTCCAGAGCTCTGAAAGAATCTTTCCTTGCCCTTTCCACTGCTCAGGCCTGTTTTCTGGACTTAGCGATCTATTACCCAAATCTCCGTCTTCATTTCTATGGGGTTTACTGGCGCACTCTCTCTCATTCCCTCCTCTCTCTCTCTCAAGTTTTCTCCATTTTCATAGGGACACCACTCATTCTGCATTAGTAGTCATTGTAATGATCTCATGATATCTGACCAGCAGGAAAATCACATCTGTCGCACTAAGGTTAGGACCCCAGTGCTTTCTGTGGGATAAAATTCATCCTACAAAAACCATCCCAATTTTTTATAATTAATATAATTTTATTATTTTTCATTTGAGAGAGAGAAGGATGGAGTTCCCATTTCATGGTTCACTCTCCCAGTGTCCACAACAGCAAGGACTAGGACTGGACAGGACCAAGCCAGTAGCAAGGAATTCCAATCTGGATCTCCCATCTTGGTGGTAGGAATACAACTACTTGAGCCATTACCTGCTGATTCCCAGGATGTACACTGACGTCAAGCTGGAATTGGAAGCAGAGCAAGAATTCAAACCCAGGTTCTCTGATAAGTGATGCAGATGTCTCAGAGTGTCTTAACCACTGCACTAAACATCTGTTTTATACTAAATCCTATTGGTAATTATATGGAGATGCCGTCTAAGAACTTTTCATCTGTGAAAACAGCATTCATTGTGCACAAAGTAAAGCCTTCTTTATGGGAATCTTGTTTTCTTTGAAAATTTCTTCATTTCTTTGGAAAAAACCTCAAATTGTTCCTGTATGAAAAACACTGTGTCTAAGCTAAGCTCTAGGTAGACCTTGAATAGCTAAGCAACTAATTACACCTTTAGAAATACAACTTCTGGAGGTTTAGTAAATCTATTCCGAAAGAAAAAACAAAATATTTTGCCATGTGAGAAATAAATCCATCAAAATTACATTTTACCAATTACATTAAAATATACACTACAAACTATCAAATCTAAGACTGACAGGTTATTTGTTATTATTTGGGGATGTTCCTATAAATCAACTGTGGTGATTTATAGTAGAGGCAGAAAGAGGGACACTCAGGAAGTTGTCCAAAAACAATTTCAACATTTCCAGAAATTCCTGAGAGAAACACCTGTGATGTTTACAGGAAACATTCAAATAAATAAAATTCAGCAGAGTTAAGTTGAACAAAGTCTCACAAATTGTGCAGATTTGGGAAGACTCTGCTTCCAATATGGTCTGCTAACATCTATGGACAAAGGAGGGATATGACGGACAGAAACAAAAGTGAGGGGCAGAGGAAACTTGGTGGGTTCCTGCTTGGCATTTGCTTTATTTGAACCTGATCTGAACAGCAAGTCCACTGTGGTTGACTCAGTCGAGGCTGCTGAGATTAGCTGGAATCCAGCCATTTGTTAAAAGGACAAGATTCCCAAGTAAGGTTTTTCAGTTTGCTGGGAAATCAAAATGAGGTTACCATTCAAATAGAAGGATTCACATATGTAAATGCCAAATCTCACTCAGGCCAGTTTGGTTTAATGGGAAAAGATGGTTACTATGAAGACCCAAATGATACTTGTGAGCCTAAGGACATCATAAATCATGTGGAAGGTTATGGAAATGATTGGAGTGTGTGGGAAAAGCCACACACTTTCTTATAATGAAAAGCCTGGGTTCCTTCCAATCCTCTGGGAGACCTACACTAAGCTCTCAGCCACCAGGGTTGGCTAGTCTCAGACTTGGCTGTTGCAGGAATTGGAGAGAGTACACGTCTAGATGAGAATGCCTTTTTGTCTCTGTCAAATATGTACATGCATGCATGCATATACATATGTGTATATGTATATATATATATATACTCTGAGTCCTTGAAAGCATTGATGTGTGAAAATGTCTCTTATATTATAGTGTGAAGATATTAGGAGAGCTTTGATTTGATAAAGGATCCCTTTTTAACATATAAGCAAAAGCCCCAAATCAGCAGGATTTGGAAGAGGGAACTGCAAGAAGAAATAGGAAACAAAAAAATTATTCTGCATGGTCATCCGACATGTTCATTCCTCAAAGAGAAGGCTGAGTTTAGACAATTTATTTCTTTTCAAAGTGATACATTGTGCTACTTTAAAAACTTAAGATTTCTCAGTGGAATGGATTCTGTGTGTGTGTGTGTGTGTCCCAGATATTGTAAATCATTTTGGACAATTAGGGAAGCTACACTGGGATACCTTTCTCTGACAGGGCAAATGGGAAGGGAAGTCCCATTTGGACAATGCTGTGGGTTTTGGAACATTAACTTCTCTGCCTGTGGCCCCTTACCAGCCATTTGTGCAACATCGAGGCAGTGATTATTAGATTGACATTCCTGGGACCTTACCAGACCACATGCATGGAAGATGCATTCTTGGGAAGGCCCATATTTCAAGAAGGAACCTGAAGAACTCCAAGGTGGAACCTGGTAGCTGATGAATGCTTTGTGCAAAGGAAGGGCTCCCAAGAAGAACGGGGCAGAAGGTTCAGCTTTGCATTGTGTAGTAATCTCCAGAAGGGGAGCCTTAGAGCCCCAAGTAGTTACCTAAGACAGTTAGTGCAACTTTCCCCATCCTATTTTAAGTAGTTGACTTTTAAGAATTTTTCCTCCTTGCATTCTAGAAAATATTATTGCAGAAGTCTGCAATTACTGCAATTATTTTCCTCTTCTTTCATTCTTCACATCTGTGAAGAATGAAGAGCATGGATAATGAAGAGTTTGTGAGCTGATGTAGCTTATTGAAAGAAAAGAGAAAACAAAAAGGAAAGAAAAGCTCCCAGTAGTGCTGAGAGGGGTCTCTGAAGAAAGGAGCCATTGGTGAATGTTTGTCTGGGGGTTTTAACAGACTGTAAAGGTGAATTTCTCATGACTGGTGAAGAGAAGGGACAGTTTTAATTGGATTATTGGGTGGAAGTTCCAATTGGAACTCAATAAATGAAAGAGGCAGGAAGTACAATAAACTGTCCCCCAAAATGCATAAAATTCTCATTACCCAGGTCAGTTACAACATCACAGAAAAACCTTGATTATGAGGACTAGCACATGACTGCAACATCCTTCCCAGAAGCCACTTGCTTGACTTTTTTCCAGGTCCTCTGAGATTCATCTCCAGATGGTGTGGATGGGTCTCTTGGTCCCTGTCTACCTAGTTGGGAATCTATTTTCTATCAATCTCCCTACTGAAGAGGTAACCCTAACTGCCATTGGTGGGGGACAATATCTGCTCTGGCTACTTCTAGCTGGACAGAGGTGATGTGGAGACAGCAGACAGAGTTCTTCCTCCAGAAGAGGACAAGTCCTCTGAAAGAAAGAGGGTGTTTGTGAGCCTCCACTGCATTGCCTACAGTAGGCAAGGTTAAAGCCATGTAATTCTAGCCATGGAACTGTACTGTTAGTGGTGGTAAGCAGGTAGACAATATGATGAAAAGAACTTTAGGCCGGCGCCGCGGCTCAATAGGCTAATCCTCCACCTTGTGGCGCCAGCACACCTGGTTCTAGTCCCAGTCGGGGTGCCAGATTCTGTCCCGGTTGCCCCTCTTCTAGGCCCGCTCTCTGCTGTGGCCAGGGAGTGCAGTGGAGGATGGCCCAAGTGCTTGGGCCCTGCACGCCATGGGAGACCAGGAGAAGCACCTGGCTCCTGCCATTGGAGGGTGAACCAATGGCAAAGGAAGACCTTTCTCTCTGTCTCTCTCTCTCACTGTCCACTCTGCCTGTCAAGAAAAGAAAAGAAAAGAAAAGAATAGAATAGAATAGAATAGAATAGAATAGAAAAGAAAAGAAAAGAAAAGAAAAGAAAAGAAAAGAAAATAAAAGAAAAGAAAAGAAAAGAACTAGCACTCCAAGTAGCAAGGTATTCTCAAAAGAATCACAGCTGGGTGATAGGAGTGATGGATGATGGCATGGAAGGATGGGGAGGCAGGGAGTGTGCACAGCTGATTAACTTATCCTTTTAAAGAGGAATTCGAGTCCTTTGGGGACTTACCAGGAGTATTTACCTTTCTTAGAGGTTCTGATGTCTTTTAGGATCAAATCTAAAGTTGGATCAGAAATCCAGGCTTTCACTTGGGAACGATGGATTTAGGAGTATAATGAAGACACTCTTTGTCTTTGCTCAGCTTAAGCGCTTTAGTTTGTGCTACAAGCTCTTCCAATTGAGCACCTGTACCAGGAGAAAGATGATATCCTCTGGATTCTCCATATCCTCTAGGAGAAAAATATCAGGATTAAGTGAGGAGCAAATTTTGAGCTAGATTGCAGAACCCTTCCTGCCGCAATGCCTCATATTTTTAAAAAGGTGATTATCTGTTCACCAGAGGCTTATTTTTGAGACAAGCAATACTGTCACATTATGGGGTGTGTACACTATAAGATCTTGTCCTTTGGACACTTTGGTGTCCTCAGAGATTAAGAGTGCAATAGCTGCCATCATTTAGAGACAGTTTGATTACCCTACGGACACCAGGTCAAGTTCTTTCATAAGATACCTACAGGTTGCTGAGCTGGTCCCTTAAATGCATCAACATCCCTTTTTATACATATATAGTGAGGACTTTGCTTATTGTGAAAGTTAAAGCTGGAACCCTGACTAAGGCCTGTTTAAATCAGACAAAGGCATGTTGACCTCTGGGTCCCATGTCAAAATATGGGTCATTTCTGTTGCTGTGGATTCATTCTGAGAGGAGAAGTGTGGTGGGGGCAAGAGGTGCGGAGTCACAACACAGACGCCAGGAGTCGGGTGAAAGCGGGCTAGAGGCGTGCAGCTTGCAAACTCATTTATTTCAGTTGGTACAGCAGCTTATAGAGCCAAGGCAGCTAATCTGGTCCAGGGGTGGTTTATGCTGTAACCAACCACTCCCTTTTGCTAGGTAGGCTCCTTTGACAGCTGGGATCTGCTGCCATTTCCTGAATAACTGAACACAAGTCGTGTTTGCTCACCAGCACCATCTTGGCACTGTCTCCTCATTCCACCACATCTTTCCATCTAGTATCAGCTACTATGAAGGATGGATTATTTCCTCATATCTAGAAATCTAGGGTGGGCGGAATCCTATGACTCCCAGGAAGCCTTTAACTGTTTTAAGAAGTAGAAAGGTAGTTGTGTGCTTGATTCTATGTTCTTTATCTTCTCTCAGTGCCTGAGTTTCTTCTGATAACACTAACCATCCATGAAAGGCTGGCAGTCTTGGAATCTGTATTTCAAGAGTTTATCGTTTCTTTCTTTGAGAAAGTTGAAAAGGGCCTTACTGCCCACTTGGAATTCCTCTTCTATCAGAGCACAGAGGAGAACATCATCACTATCAGTAGGCTGTGCAAGGGAGACCTTTGAGATGTCTTCTGAAACTCCTGTGCAAACAGATGGGGACTGTCTTACAAACCTTGTTGCAATGCAGTCCAAGTTGATTGAGTGAACTGAGTTGAGAGGTCTTCAAACACAAACAAACATTGGAAGCAGGATATAAGTCTACACCAAAAAATTGCTTCATTTAAGTCTAAAACTATAAACCATTTAGTCTCTTCCAAAATTTGGGACAGAGTAAATTGAAGGGTTACAGAGTAAATGTGGATTGTGGCCTCATTAATCAAACAGGAATCCTGCATTAGCTTATACTTTCAGTTTGATTTTTGGAATCCTAGGATTGTGATATTACATGGATTATGACAAGGTTTTAAATGTCCCTATGACTTTAAGCTCTATATTATGACTTTTAACTCTTTTTGGTTCCCGAGCTTTAAGGAACAATGGTTTTAATAGGGAAATTATGAGGGAAACTTAAGACGAATCCATATTGGTTGGGCAATTATTGTTTGGCCAGTCTTTCCCAGGGTGATTAAAATCTCTGGCTTAATATCTGTCTCAATTTGGGGAAGACAAAAGTATTGCCCTAGAGCTGTGAGGATGATGGTTCCTATCCAGGCTAAGCATTCTCACCCTAGAAGTGGTATTGGGATCTCTGGTATGCTGAGAAAGGCACATGTGAATAGCAACTTATTTCAGTTACACTTAGGGGTTAGGTGCAACTAACAGAATCCCTGAGATGCCTCTTATGGTCCTACTAAGGGCAAAGGGGAGATCTGAATTTGTTGGGAGCACAAGAAAGGCAGCTCCAGTCAATTTCCTTCCTTTTCACGGTTAGGAAAACCCAGGCCTCCTGAGTCCTGATGTGCTATATGGTATGAGCCTGTAGAAGTGGTGAGCCCCTTCAGTCCTGTTAGGTCTTGCAAGGGAGAAGCACTCATCTGAGGGGCCTAGGTCTTCATGGGCAGGGAACTTTCTAATGATCCCTATTGCATATAATCAGAGTCATGGAGGTTTTCTTTGGCAATGAAAATGTGGATTTCCTTCCTGGATTACCATCCCTGACCATAGCCATAGCACTTTAGAAACTCTTGGGCACCCTCAGGTCTGTATGGTTTTAAGGCTTCCATCAGAGCAGTCCTTCTAACATCTCAGGAGATCAGAAATATTCTGAACTAATGTCTCCTTCAATCCTTCTAGAAAGATGGAGGCGTTCTGAGGATTTTGATCTATCATGAACACCTTGGAGTAATTTAGGGGCTTAGTCCTGACTGAGGTCTTCCTCAATTCTTATGTGACAGAAATCTTGAATTATTTTCATTTTCATTTCCTTTCATCTTCAGGATCATCTAGTGTCCATTTAGGGTAATACTTTCCCTGAGAAACACCCTGTTTTTCTGTAGGATTTGTCTATTCCTGCCCCCTTGACCAGCTGATAGTATAGCTGTCATATTATGTCAATCCCACAACATTTCTTCAGCTTAGAAAGCAGCCTGTTTCTTAGTCCCTAGTAGAGTCTGGTTTAGGAGTAACCCTATACCATTCTAAGTGAGATCATAGAACTTAGACAAATACTGGAAGGCGTTAATAGATCTGTAGGTATTGTGTGAAAGTCTTCCTAAATCCCTCTTTCTCAGTCTAAGATCCTGCAGGGAAAGGGGGACCTGGACATGAGTAGGGTCATCATAAACCACAGGAACATCATGGAGTGGTAAAATAGAAGTTGTTAGTTGGGTATCTTGCTTGCTAAGAGTTAGTACCAAATGGAAACAAGAGTGGCGGATGGAGGGATCACTGATGACTGTGGAAGTTTCTGTGGCTTGTGAAGGGAGAGGGGCAGCTGGGATCTCCAGAGTCTTAACTGCTGCTACCACCACCAGGTTTACCAGATTGAGTTGACAGAAGACTGGCTTATCTCACAGGGAAAAGTACTTGGAAGTTACGGATCTGTGATCCTTTCCATCATCTGTGACAGAAATGGTCTAGTTGGAGAATGATGTTACAGGTCATAGTTCCCTGTGGGGGCCAAGTCTTTACATTCTCCAGCTTGTTTCCTGGTCACACTATGGTTCAGAGAAAGATCAGGCTTTCTGTCTCTAAATTTTGAAGGTCCCAAGTGGCTAATGTTAAAGATCATGTAGTACCTATTTGAAAAAGAGGGACAAGAAACAAAGTGTCCCCAAGTCTGCCTCTGTCTACCTAAAGTGTCCCTAAAATTCCTTGGCTGTGGGAACATATCATTCTGGAGGCCACAGAAAAGAACTGTCAGAGAACAGGATTAGATGGTTTTACACTTGACTCTTCTCTGCCCCTGACTCCCTGGGATCCTCATGTGTGCATGTGCCACCTGGCACTCACAATCAATCAGGGTTAAACTGGCAGGAAAAATTGCCCAGACCTGCTCCTAACTTTGACTCTATCTTCTGTACCCTGATGTTGCTCCAGACCTTGATGTAACTATCTGCTGAAGACACCTACCCACCCCCAGACATCATATGTCCCTACCTGAATGTGTGCTGTCAGGGCCAGTAGATGATACTTTTTAGGTTTATAGTTTGTACACTATGTTTATGTCTCTTACACCTGTCCTAATTACTCTATGAGATCCTGGGCCAAAATTTCTTGTCTTCCTGATAAGCTAGATCTCCATTTCCCATTGATTAGCTTGTCTGGGCCTCTGTTATTACCCTTGTAAAGAAACCACTGATATCACTGAGCTTGCCAGCTTACATAGGAAAAATGCACTCTCTACCCTCTTTCCCTCTTTCTCTTCCTCCAGCCATGATCACACGGCTGGCATGATGCAACCATCTAACATCTAGTAATTCTTTGTCTCTGATGTGGATGCCATGCCAGAGTAGAGACTCTTCATGGGACAGTCCCCTAACCTCTGCACTGAAGACCGCATCCCCCACAGAGACTTTAACCATTTCTGCCAGTGCACATTAGACAGGAAAAGTTGTGAGCAAATGTGGGAGTGCAGGGGAAAGGTAGCCAGATGCCTGTTCCAATATTGACTGGACTGTAGTTGGACACTGAAGGGTTAGGAGAGGGTATGAAATCCCATTATTCCCCACCAGCATGTAACAATATAAGATTCAGGGAAGACTATGATGTAAAGCCGTAGGGTATGGCCCTATTCTGGAACCATGTCTCATTGACACTAGAATGTAAAACTCAGATTTTTATGTAAGAACAACATAATTTTGGCATCATTTTAAATTAAGTCAAAAAATGGCTGCCTTGACATAGTGGATAAAGCCATCACCTGCAATGGCAACCTCCCATATGGGTGATAGTTTGTATCCTGGCTGTTGTACTTCCCATCAAGCTCCTTATTTTTTTTTTTTTTGACAGGCAGAGTGGACAGTGAGAGAGAGAGAGACAGAGAGAAAGGTCTTCCTTTGCCGTTGGTTCACCCTCCAATGGCTGCCACGGACGGCGCGCTGCGGCCGGCGCACCGCGCTCATCCGATGGCAGGAGTCAGGTGCTAGGTGCTTTTTCCTGGTCTCCCATAGGGTGCAGGGCCCAAGCACTTGGGCCATCCTCCACTGCACTCCTGGGCCACAGCAGAGGGCTGTCCTGGAAGAGGGGCAACAGGGACAGAATCCGGCGTCCCGACCGGGACTAGAATCTGGTGTGCCGGCGCCGCAAGGCGGAGGATTAGCCTGTTGAGCCAGGGCGCCGGCAATCAAGCTCCTTATTAATGGCCTGGGAAAAGCATCAGAAGATGGCCCAACTATTCATGCACCTGCCTTCCATATGGGAGAACTAGAAGCAGCTCCTATATCCTGGATTCAGCCTGGACCAACTCTGGCTATTGTGGCCATCTGAGGAGTAAAGCAGTAGATGGAAGATCTCGCTTCTTTTGAAACTCTGACCTTGAAATAAATAGGAGCTGGTGCTGTGGCATAGAGGGTAAAACCACCACGTGTAGTGCTGGCATCCCATATGGGTGCCAGATTGAGTCCTGGCTGCTGCACTTATGATCCAGCTCTCTGCTACGGCCTGGGAAAGCAGTAGATGATGGCCCACGGACTTGGGCCCCTGCAGCCACATGGGAGATCCAGGAGAAGCTCCTGGCTCCTGGCCATTGCAGCAACTTGGAGAGTGAACCAGTGGATGGAAGACCTCTCTCTCTCTCTCTCTCTCTCTCTCTCTCTGCCTCTCCTTCTATCTCTGTGTAACCCTGACTTTCAAATAAATAAACAAATCTTTAAAAAATAAATAAATAAATCTTGAAGATGAATTAATTAAATCATAGTTAGTTTGTCTCCCAATTGGCAGCTTTATTTTTTTTCTTAAAAATTCCCTTAAAAATACAACTAAAAGCTTCAAGGTCAAAAACTCAGTTTAAAGCTTTAAATCTAAAGAATCATCAGCAGTTTAAGCCTTGGTCACTGTGAAAGTGGTAATAATACATTTAACATGAGCATTTTAATCAAATCTGTTGGCCAGATCTATTTAGAGCTGCAATGACCATTCAATTAACAATAGACAGATAATTCTGAGTCTTTTAAGACTCAGTTTTTCCCAAGCAATAATAATATGATGATCTTGTTGTCAAGAATTGTAGAAAAAATGTTAACAAAATGTGAGCTGCATAGAAAGAGAACAAAATCTATCAGACCAAAAGCAGTTAATGGATTAAGGACTCTTGCTAGCTTAGGTGGGGAAACCTGCTTGGCCCTCTTCCTTCCTAACACTTGAGACTATGAGGTGGGTTAGCAAACTTAACAGAGAGACACATTGGAGCATGCAGATCCTAGTCCAATACCCATGTGGTTGGTCAGACTCTGAATCTGATCAGGAAGACTTCAGGCAACATCAGGGAACCACTCTAGCCAGAAATTACTCCAAGACCTTACTCTAGGCTCTCCCATCGGATAAATTCCTGCAAAAGGAAACTGTGGAAGATCAGAACCAATATCCCCAGTGCAGAAAGACAGAGGGAGATAAACCGAATCTGCACCAGCAAGTCTGTCATCTGAGTCTTAGTACCAAAAGCGTTTTAACTGTTTGATGGAATCCTGGGGTTTTAATTGACAGTGGATTACGGTGGAGAGCAAGGATCTTTGAAAACATAACAGAGGCAGTATGTCTTTGCTCACCCTTCAAGTGATCCTGGATGAGCCCTCAAGAAATGTTATGGGAGTCAGTTGTTACTACAACTCATTTCCTCCACCAGGTTTGTGTCCCACAAGCAGGAAGAATAAGGTACATGAACGAGGAAGAACATGCAAACCAGAAGTCATTTATTGAAAGAAAACAGAGAAAGCAAAAGTAAAAGAAAAAACTCCTAGCAGAAGCTTGAAAATGGAACCATTGGTACTGAGATTCTAGGGGTTTTAAAGGCGAAATAGGGGAAGTTTGGGTGTTGGTGCAAGAGAGGGACAGTCTGATTGGTTAATTGGATGAAAATTCAAATCAAGACTCAACAGAAAACACATGAAATGTTCCCCAAGCTGTATAATGTTATCATTATGTAGAAAAGCTACAACCTCACAGAAAAACCACGGTTACAAGGACTAGCGCTTGACTTCAGCATCCTCCCCAGAAGCTGTTTGCTTGACTTTTCTCAGGTCCTTAGAGACTCATCTCCAGATGGTGTGTGTGTGTGTGTGTGTGGCATAGTGTGTGTAGAGGGAGGCTGTCCCTGTCTACCTAGCCAGAAGTCTATGTCTCTATCAATATAGCATTTAAAAAGTTTTTGTACAGTGGTTTTGCTCTGACAGACTTAATACTATCATTAGTTTTTACTTCAAAGCCACAGAAAATCTCTGTGAGGTTAATTGTGTGTGTTGACTGGGTTGGGGAGTGTACACGTGACTGCCAGCTCCCTCTCACAGACACCTCCTGAGGGTGTCTCAGGAACAGATGAGCATTAGAATCAATAGACTGATTCAGAAGATCCACACTCACCCATTTGTTTAGGTAACATCCAATCCACTGAAAGCAAAATAACAAAATTATGAAGAAAAGCGGAATTCTCTCCATGCCATTGAGCTGAGACGTCCATCTTTTCTTGTTTCAGACATCCTGGTCCTCCGGTCTTCAACTCCGATTGATTCACAGCACTGACCTTCCTGGTTTTCCACTTCACAGGGGAGATGGGACATCTAAGCCTCCGTATGAACATAGTTCTGTGAAAAAATGGCTTTCCAGTATCAATACTTTTTAAGGCTTGATTAGGAATTATCTTTAAACTGAATCCAGATGAGAAACAAAGCTGAATTTAAAAAAATTTGCATCATTTTAAATATACCAGGATACCACATTACACCTCCACCCCTCACCTCAACTTCAGGATGAATGCTGGAAGCTGTGTGCATGGTTCCCACTCTCTGGCTGTTGGCCGGAACATTCTCTAGTTATTAGAAGGCAAGGATAATCAAATGCAATTCCACCCTGCCATGTGCTCAAGTCACAGACAAGTTAGTCAAAAGAAAGCAAGCCTAAAAACCGGGTACCAGCTAGCAATCTGTAATGAATCCATAAACTAAGATGTGCAAGTAAATGCATTGTGCAAATATAGCCCAGAATGTGGCTAGCAAATGTTGGAACATTCATTAACAGTCATGGTTTCCATGCTTAATTCTGCCTGACCAGTGGCTCTATCTTTAGAAGCTGCCATTGATGGTATTTTATTAGATCCACCAATGTTAAATATAAACTGCATTCAATTTAACATAAAAGGCATTTTAAAAAATTTGTTCTGTGAAGGAAATTGAGCATATTGTGAAAGGCACAAGGCTGAACATATTGTGAAGGAAAAGAATTCCCTTTAGCAGGAGGTTTTGGTAGTTGGAGCTTCATTTACACGTCCTTAAGAGGACTGTAATGGACAGCTTTCCAAGTGAAAACACATACTGTTAAGAATGAAGTTGCAATGTGTAAAGCAGGAATTGAAAAGACAGAGAGAAGAGATAGACAAGCTGCCTGCAATTTTCATAATAAGATTTAGAGACAGAGTTATCATTGGTAAATCTCCAGGGAGTAATTTGATCAATGCTCAGCTGTAACCTTTTGTATCTGAAATAGATGGTATGTTTGCTTTATGATTTCTTACAGACTGTTAGGGATGAAGTCTCTCTCTCTCTCTCTCTCTCTCTCTCTCTCACACACACACACACACACACACCCTATATTCATAGTATGAGACCTATTTAAGGTTGTTTCCTCAACATCAAATATAATGCATATTTCATTTTAATCCATTTTTATCCATTAAAATGCCACTGTAAATGATGTATCAGCAAAAGTGTTCATGATAATTTTATTCTAGTAGGAGTTGATTTATTGCACTATGCTGTATAGGTTTCAATAGCTATGCTGGACAAATGAGACTTATATGGAGAGTGCATAAAAAATCTCCATACAATAACATGACTCAAATAAGAAAGCACATTATTCAATTAGTAGCTTTAATACGATTTCAGCATCAATAAAATTTGCTTTTAAATAAGTGTATTTAATGTAAGATTTAATTTAAATTTAACTTATTAAAATTTGCTTTTTAATAAGTGTATTTAATGTAAAATAAGATTTAATGTACAGCAATCTATGAATAAGAAAATATATTTATTTTGGGAGTTTTGTTTCTTCAAATATTTAAATGGTTTCAGTTTTACGTATGGTTATCTTTTAGAGCAACAAGAACAGAGAAAAATAACACATTAGAACATTCCAGTTTCCCTACATATCCTGGGACTTAAATATTATAATATAGCTGATACAGTTGGAAACATGGTTTACAGTGAAAGCAATGAGAACTGGTTAAGCCATTTGTTGATAAGCAAAAAGCTCATGAAATCTTGTTGTTTGTTATATATGATTAACTGTATTAGGAATATTTTTAACCAATCAAAAAACTACAAAAAATGTGAAAATTGTTTATTCTGCAAACATATTTTGTTAAATACTATCTCTGACAAATTTAAATTTCCGTTTATTTTGTTTAAGTTTAGAATGAAGTTACGTTTTGTTTTACATTTAAATGTGTACACTGAGATTTGTAGGTAAAGTTACATTAAAAAAAGTTGTGTATTGGAAATGAACACAAAGAAAATTCAAAAATAATTAATAATTAAGTTGCAATGCAAGATACCACAGAAATAAAATGTGAAATGTATATTATTAAATATTTTAATTATTAATAATCATCAAAATAAGAAATGCAGTTGATTAAATGGGACATTTTTTAGTCTGGATGTTTGCCTACCTTACACTGAAACATTATATGTTATAAGTGATGATGTTTTGTTTCTTTGGTGTTTGATTTTCCTCAAGAACAGTCATCAATTCAAAAGCCGTTCAGAGTTTGTAAACAGGACTTGAATCATAACTTCTTTCCTAAGTTGTAATACATTGTGGAACAGGGCAAATTTTGTGCAATCAAAGGATTTTCAATATAAACCAAACTGGGCAAAACTCTACATTGAATAAACATGTTTAATGGAAGGAGAGAGAATAATCTTGGTTTTCATGTTCTGAAGGAGTGAGCATATGACTATATGAAGGACAAACATGAGCTCTTGTATCTTAGTTTCTTAGAATGGTATGTGACTCAGGAACCAGTGAAATAAGCCAACTGTCTTTGGAAATTTAACCTGTTTTAAATAAAATAACTATCTGTGCACTGAATAGCCATATCAGACAACCAAGATTATCTTTGGGAGGTAATAAAACACATTTATTTCTAGACAAATTGCTTCATGAGAATGAGAAGGAATTATTCCCTAGTTGCTTTTTAAAATCCAGTCACTGACCCTGAACCAGAAGAGTGGGTTTTACGATCAGTAACTACAAAGGAAACTACATCTTTTATTTAGAACCAGCCACTAGCACCAACTGAATAAAAGTATTTTGCTATCCGGGAAAACAATACATATAAATAATTTTTGTGAAATTATATTTGGAAGCCTAGTTACACTGAACATAATTCTGCATAATTTTTATATAACATCTTAGTACTTTGGAAAAACTACAAACAAATATACTTTTAAAAACACAAATGAAAAAGCTACTCTGTCTCTGTGTGAAGCACAACAAATAGTTAAATTTCAAATTCACTAGTAGTTGATATTAAATAATATGAAATATTCGTTATTCAACCTAGTAAATTTAAAAAGTAAAAGATCTACAATTAGAAAATTGAAAACAAATTCTTTGAATTCTTTGGTTTGGAAACTGTCCACTGATACAGATAAGAGAGGTCTGTCTTAGTTTGCAACATCAATGCCAAGAAAAATGAAGAGTTAAGAGTCAGTTGGTTATTCCCACTTAACCAATTTTTCAGGTAATTAAATAAATGAATATATAAATGAAAGCTGTATCACAAAAGTAATATAATTGCAGGCACTATATGTCATAATTCCTAAATTCTGAGAATATCTGTAAATAATTTATCTTATTTGGGTTTATTTAGCTACTAGAAGCAATATGAAAAGATGCTATTGTTATTAACACGTGTTGGAGAGAGACTGACCAGAGTTTGCACATTTAGCTCTTCGACTTTCTCTTTCTTTAATAAATGTTTGCTAAATAGCTACTATGGGGAAAGCACTGCTAGAGTAGCGGCCATGCGTATAGCAAGCGAATCCCTTGCTCTCATTGTGCTCACAGTCCATGGAGGTAAGAAAGAAAAATCTAATATGTAAGTCTCTATTACATCTTCAGATAGTAAAAATAATTAAGAGAATGAAGTAAAAGAATATATATATATGTATTTTACACACACACACATGATGGAGTATGTTCTGTTTTCAATAGTCTGCCCATTTTTAACTCGATGATCTTTTTTTTTAAAAGATGTATTTATTTATTTGAAAGGCAGAGTTACAGAGACTGGGCAAGTAGGAGAGGGAGAGAGAGATCGTCTATCTGCTGGTTCGCTCCCCAAATGGCTGCAATGGCTGGAGCTGTGTTGATATTAAACCATGAGCCAAGAGCTCCTTCTGCATCTCCCACATGGGTGCAGGGCCGTCTTCAGCTGCTTTCCCAAGCACATTAGCAAGGAGCAGGATTGAAGGTGGAACAGCCAAGACTCAAATTGGCACCCATGTGGGATCTGGCACCAGCACCACAGGCAGCAACTTTACCTGCTATGCCATTCCACCAGTGCCAGAATTTTCTATGCTATAGTAGCACCAACATAACTTGGTCCTGTATTACATTGTATCTTGAAAACTTAAAAATTGTGTCATGTCCTGACACTAATGCTCATGAACAAACTATATGAAAATCATAATGCTGTTATGTGATATTATACTTAGAAATGAGTATAAACTTACAAAAACCTCCAAGGATAGTAGGAAATTCCATAACCTTTATCCCAAATTATCTGCTAAATTTTGCCAAGATATTCTGTTAGATAGATGTATTTTTGAACCATTTACATTTGTGTCATATATATCACAGCCTTTGACTTTTCAGTATTTCAATGTCAATCCAGTATTAGATTCCATTTTTGTAGTATGTTTTATTCTTCAATATTTCCTCAGTTTTTGCATTTTACAGCTAACATTTTTTTTTTTAATTTTTTGACAGGCAGAGTGGACAGTGAGAGAGAGAGACAGAGAGAAAGGTCTTCCTTTGCCATTGGTTCACCCTCCAATGGCCGCCGCGGTCGGCGCGCTGCGGCCGGCGCACCGCGCTCCTCCGATGGCAGGAGCCAGGAGCCAGGTGCTTTTCCTGGTCTCCCCATGGGGTGCAGGGCCCAAGCACCTGGGCCATCCTCCGCTGCACTCCCGGGCCACAGCAGAGGGCTGGCCTGGAAGAGGGGCAACCGGGACAGAATCCGGTGCCCCGACCGGGACTAGAACCCGGTGTGCCGGCGCCGCAAGGCGGAGGATTAGCCTGTTGAGCCACGGCGCCGGCCTACAGCTAACATTTTAAGGAATATAGCCCTTTTCTCTCTGTCCTTTTATTTTGATCTTTGTCTATTTATTTCCTACCCTCAACAGAATAGGTTTCTTATATGTTTTTCTGGCGGTGTTTTGTGCATCTCTAGTTTGAATATTGCATAAGTAATGTTGTGTCCTTCTTGGAATATTGCATTTACCTATTTACCATGTTTCAGTGATCTCCTTTAAACAAAAATCATGAAGGAAACGAAGCATTCATCTGAGAGAATAAGATTCTAGACGGGGAATTGTACACACTAAGTCCTGGAGGCCCAAGGGCTTGACATGACCACAGTGCATGAAAACATGGGTAACAGAAGTGTGGTTTGGTGGGGACCTGGGTAAGAGAGTTCGTACAATACCTACATCTCACATCCTTGTAGGTATAAAAAAGATTGCTGCATTATCCCCATGTACTAAGAAGCCATTGGGGCTTTTCAGTAGGTGGTAACATGTTCAGATATATCTACAAGTGTCAAGGGGGCTGCCCTGTAGAAAGAAGGATCTGAGAAATGGGACCAGTAGGACAGGATGCTCCTTCTCAGCAGAAAGAGATAGTATTGGTTTGGACATGAGTGACATTTGTGGGAATGGTGAGCAGGGAGTGAGTTGGGAGACAGAGTTTACAAGATTTAGATTAGGGCCGGCGCCGTGGCTCAACAGGCTAATCCTCCGCCTTGCGGCGCCGGCACACCGGGTTCTAGTCCCGGTCGGGGCACCGGATTCTGTCCCGGTTGCCCCTCTTCCAGGCCAGCCCTCTGCTGTGGCCCGGGAGTGCAGTGGAGGATGGCCCAGGTGCTTGGGCCCTGCACCCCATGGGGAGACCAGGAAAAGCACCTGGCTCCTGGCTCCTGCCATCGGACAAGCGCGGTGCGCCGGCCGCAGCGCGCCGACCGCGGCGGCCATTGGAGGGTGAACCAACGGCAAAAGGAAGACCTTTCTCTCTGTCTCTCTCTCTCACTGTCCACTCTGCCTGTAAAAAAAAAAAAAAAAAAAAAAAAAAAAAAAAAAGGTTTAGATTAAATTTTAGGTATAAATATGAGTCATGGTTGAGTCCATGTTTTTGGCTGAAACAACTGAGTGAATGAAGTTGTTGCTTGCTGATATTAGCATGCTTGCTAATAAAATACAGGATACCTTGTCTCCCTGCATTATTTCCATCATTTTTGTTTTAACCTGTAGTTTTTTCTTTCTCCATTCCTAAATAAACCCTTCTTATTGGATATCCATATATCCTTCATTTGTTGCCTCTTTTTTGGGTACACAAATAGATGGCCATAGGGAATGTTCTTAACATCAAAACATTCGGAAAAGCACACATCAGTTGATCAGAATCAACTTTATATATAATGCATTCAAGATGACTTTCTGCTATCGAATGCTTTAATTGACATTTTCATGTGCCAGGTACTATATTTGTTATTTTGTTATACAAATTGACCTCAGTGCTCATGAGAAAATATAGAACTAGATCAGCCCCTGCCCATGAATAGTCCCTGGGTTACAATAGATGTCTTTGTTTAAATTCTAATCAATATTTGAGCTTAGTAAAGAAGACTTGACTAGATCAGAAACCTTAGTGTTCAAGGGTCTCCCATTTTACAGTGAAGCTCTTCTGGATTCATATGGCAAGCCAGATGTCTTAGAAATGCCCCAAGGGTGGAGAGCGCCTTCTCACCGTCTGGAAAGGGTCCTTTGTAATATGGAAACAACACTATCTCCCCGTCTCCTATACCCATATCAAAAGCCACACACAACAGCTGGATACTTAATTATTCAGGCTTTGTAAGTAGTCTTTAATTACCACTCTTTTAACCTAATAGACACAAAATTATGCTGTTCAGTGAGACTTAGAACTGAACCAAATATGGCAAATGTTTGCATTAAATATTTATTTTTTTCTTCAGGACTTTTAAATACACCATTAAATATTATTTAAAAATCTACATTTTGTACATCTAATTTGACATTTGCAATCATTTATTAATATGCAATTTTAATGTTAATTTACAAATATATTTATAATTGCAACTGAAACATCTTTAATTTCCCTGTCTCTTATGGTAAGTTCATGGTAAAAGAGGGGCAGCATAGAACATACAGAAATTAATTATAAAGATAATATAGGAAATAATGGCACTATGAATATAATGACTTGAACAATCTAAGAGAAGTGACTTTATTTGCTAAAATTTAAACGGGCTTTTGTATGCTTCTCCATATAAAAAGATACCTTATAATAAGAATCATAGAGGCATCTAATGTCATGGATTTAGAAACAAAAATAATAGCACATGTCATAAAATACACTGTCAAAATAGGACACATGGAATTTAGAAAGGTAATTATAATGGAATAATAATATGAAAATAATATTATCAGATAGTGAAAAGTTATTTAAGCAAAAATGTGTTTTCCTTAAAAAGTTGTTTTCAAAGAAAAATAAGAACTGTCGATACTAGTTTTCAAACACTTCAAATATATGTGGCAGATTACTAATAATCTTCTTTCCTACTTTAATTTTTTCAGCATGACTTTAAAATTCAAGTAAGTACAATATTTTTACTATATGAGCATGAGACTACTTGTGGTGAAACATCTGTTAAGATTTGATGAGACAATAAGTCTGGCATATACTAGTAATTAAAGAACAATTTACAAGATCTATTTATTTATTTTGAAAGTCAGAGTTACAGAGAGGGAGAGAAATAGAGGGAGTTCTTCCACCCATTGATTCATTCCACGGATATCCCTAACATACAGAGCTGGGTCAGGCCAGAGCTAGGAACTAGGAGCTTCATTTAGCTTTCCCATGTGGGTCGCAGAGCACCAAACAATTGGGCCATCTTCTGCTGCTTTCCCAGGCCATTAGTAGGGAGCTAGATCAGAAGTGGAACAGCCTGGACTTGAACCAGCAACTACATGGGTGCTAGTGTTACAGGCAGTAGCTTTACCTTCCATACTACAAACAATGATTTTTTTTTTTTTTTACTATGGTCATTTGGGTGCTTTTATCTCTTCTTTATAGACCTAAGTCTGTGCTGTACAAGGTTCATGTTTTATTATTAGGATCTCTTTATTCTTCTAATGTGCCCTTCTTTCTTTTTTTTAATTTTGATATTTCCTTTTTTTGAGTTATGCAATCTTCATGCATTTCATATGTACAAATCCAGGAACATGGTGATACTTCCCACCTACCCTCCCTCCTGTCTACATGTCCACCCTTCTTCCACCTCTTTCTTCTATTCCCATTTTTATTTTTTACAGAGAACTATTTTCAGTTAACTTTATATTCATAAGATTAACCATACACTAAGGAAAGAGTTAAAAAAATAGTATGAAAAAAAAAAAAAGCTGTGCCTCAATAGTGGAGAGAAGGGCCGTTCAGATTCATCAAATCTCAAAATTGTCAATTTCACTTCTACAGATTACCTTTGAGGTACTCTATTAGCTACCAAGGATCATGGAGAACATACCATATTTATCTTTTGGGGACTGGCTTATTTCACCAAGTGCAATGGTTTCCCGTTACATCAGGTTCCTTTTTTTTTTTTTAATTTTATTTTTGCAAATGACAGGATTTCACTTTTTACTGCTGTGTTGTATTCTGTTGTGTACATATACCATAATTTCTTTTCCAGTCTTTAGTTAATGGGCATCTGCTTCCATATCATAACTATTGTGACTTGAGCTGCCCACCATTTATTATTAAAAGGCATGATCTATTCTCTTTTTCTGTAACTCTGCCCTTCAAATAATAAAATAAATAAAAAAGAAATAAATAATCATTTTTTCACATTATTAACTTATTCTCTTAAGAACAGTAGTTATATACTATTGTTAGATCTTAAATGGAAAAAGTATAAATTCTAGAAATATATAGGAGTATTTTGATATATTATCTTTCAAAGTCCTGTGCAAAAAAAAATTTCAAAATTTCAAAACTAAATTTTAGAAACAACATCTCCATTTTGTTCAAATCTCAAACTAGGCCCTGGCTATTGTTTCTGAATGAATAATGCAATAAATTAAAAAACAGCTGCCAAAGATATTATATCCTAATCCCTAAAATCTGTACATGTTACTTTATACAGAATTTGTGTGATTGCAGAAACAATTAAGGAGTTTGAATTGGGAAAATTGCCTCACATTTTCTAGATGGTCATTCTATGACCACATGTATCCTTTGAAGAGGAAGCTCAGAGGGATTTTATACACACACACACACACACAAACACACCCTTGGAGAGGTGGAGGCGAGAGAGATTTACAGATGCTGGCCTCTAAGAAAGAAGGGAGTAGTAGCTTTGGGATCCCCAAGGAGGGAAGGCCTATACTTCCAGGAATGAAGAGTCCCTACCTATACTTCTGGGGAAGAAAAGTCCTTGTCAAGGTTCCCGCGGGTGCCTAAAGGTCAACCAGTGAGGATCAGACCCGCCTCAATCTTTAACCCCCATGCCCTGAATCTATAAAAGGAGCCCTCCCAGCCTCTGATGCGCGACTTCCCCAGTCCCCCCTCTACTGGGACCCGGGAACCTCGCCCGGGAGCAGAATCCTAATAAACGCTTGTGAATTAATTGATTCGTCTGCCTGGGAAGGTTGGCTATGCGCCAGACACCTTGCAGGGAGAGGACCACAGTCAGTGCAGCCCTTAGCTTCACCAGTGGGAGCAGGGAGGATAGGATTCCCACTGGAGGCTGCAGAGGAAGCTTGGGCTGCCCCTTGGTTGGGTGCAGTGATGCTGACTTTGGACTTCCAGATGCCAAAATTCTGAGAGAATAAACTTCTGCATATGGAAGCTACAAGATGTATAATGACTTGTCACAGCAGCCACAGGAACTGAACGCAGGTAAGAATGTCTGATAATACTGGTACGTGCTTGGATTCATTCAAAGACAGCACGATTTTGAAATACTCATCTCTTGTACGAGTGACCTTTTCACCGTCATCTCTCATGTCCTTTGTCTACACTGAGGTTGCTGCCATTTCTGAATCTCACAGGTGTAGCAAGCAGAGTTGTGCCCTTACGTCAGCTTGTACAGTCAATGAGGACTTTATCTTCAACACTTCTGGTGTCTTCTAGGCCCCTGCCTGTAGGAGGATCCTATTCATTCTGACCTTGTCCATCCCTAGGCATCAGAAGCGGTTGTACACTCTACCTGGGACATCCATTAACCGATGGATGATAGGAGCAGTGTATTAATGACTTTTTTGGAGTAAATCATTCATTGAAAAACTGTTCTTTGAAGGATCTCTGTGGGACTGAAACCTCAGCACCCATAACAGGAATCAGCTTGATAGCAGACTCTAATTGATTTGTTCTCTTTCTCCCATTTTATTTTTCAGTCTGACCTTCCATTCTTCCAGATTATTTTCCAAAATAAAAGATCTTCCCACAGCCCCTAGCCTTAGCTCTTCACACGGATGGTGTCAAGCATCAAACAGCTGATTCCAGGAGTGACCCCAGAAAGCTGATTGGAGGAAGAATTGATGGAGCTTCTTTACAAACTAATCAGAACGTTCTTCAGTCCCACTACTGGTGGTAAAAGTGGTTCAGGAACTTCCCAGCATGCACCAGCTCCACAGCTATAGGAATCTTGTCAATGGTGGCCTGAGATGGGTTAAGGTGGTAACTGAAAGAGCATACACAACTTTCCATTATCCTAGTGAAGTACCTGAAGCAAGAGGGATGTGTCATGCCACTCTGGAGGTACAAGTAATAGATGCTTCAACTGATGAAGTCTTTCTGCTGGCAGAGTCCCAAAGCAGCAAAGACAGCATGTCTAAGAATCAGGGACCATGCGTGTGTCTGTGTCTCCTCTGCTTATAAATGCACCTGGGTTCTATCATGGGAGATCCATCCTAGGATATTATCTACTCCTAATCATCTCCCAGAGACATCACCTCCAAACACCAAAGTCAGATTACCTGTCTACCCTCCTAATAACTAACAACAGGAGCGGGATTTCAGCGCAGAAATCCATGAGGGGACTCAGACAATACCAAACCTCTGATCAGCCTACTTAGTGGTAAGCATAAAGAATGCGCAGGAAAGTGACTTTTAAAAATGACTTTTAACACCTTGAAAATTTAAAATGACATTCTCAATTGTGTAGAATTACTCCTCAATTGGACTATCAATTCAAATTCATCATGAAGATCAGAAAACCTTTATGGAAGCATTCAGAAGGATCCTTATCTCCAGCAGCCACATGGCAGACTGTTAAAATTAATTAGTTGTAGGGATAACAAATCTATAAGCAGACTAAATGGAGCCCTCACAAGATCTCTGCTAAATCCTGGGCCTTGATAAGAGAACATTGTGATCCTCAGACTAGCAATGGGAACAGAAATTCTCCAACATTAAGATCTTTGATTGTGTCCACTATTACCTACACACTCCAGGGAGGGAGGAGTGGCTCATTCTTGGTTACTGAAAGAGTTTTTGATGCAGTAGGTTTTCAGTAGGCCAAACATTTTCACTTCTAATAAGTTCCCACGAGGTGCTGATGTTGTTGATTGGAAAAGCTTTCAACTGATATAAATACATTTTTGTCTATGGAAAGATAGTCCCTCGTCTTAGAAGGAAAAGCACAATCAACCTTCTGTATACAGCTAACAATGCTGACAGGAATCAGCAGAAACTGGGGGAACACGTTTTGGAGTGTCTCTGGGGAGTGTTGAAGCAGAGGAGGCAGGGAAGAATGCCAGCATGAGGAGACTACACAGATACAAGGACACTTAATGCCATTTTATTGTCTTAGTTTTTGATATCCTGATTAGCACATCATGTATGGCGTAATAAGCTCTTTATATATATTTTGTTGTTGTTGTTGGAGCTTGGATTGAGCATGACTGTGACTAACAGGTAATGAGGCAGGAATGTCAGAAAGACTTAGCACATGGTTGAGGAAGTTTTGTGGTGGCAAAGATGGAGATAAACCTCTTAATACATTATGCGAGGCTGGGGACCCCACACTTGACTTGATTCCTGGAAGACTCAGTGGTCACTCATCCTACTAGGACAATGCTCGGCTGGTGAGGATGCCAACCACAGCCTTCAGCCCTGGACAAGCTTATTTCAAGGGATCCTAACTGGACAACAGTCTCACCTTGTAGTCATTCCTGAGGTCTGAGTGCACAATCGTTACGGCTATTCTTAGCAACTGATGGGGTAGCCACACTTTGAAAACCAATACATTTTTATCTGTTTTCCAGCCTATCACATAACTTGATATGCAGACAGGCCAAGTGAAATTTTCTGAATTTCTCTGTCCTTAGCAAAGATCATAAATAGAAGGACTATTTATCCCAGCAGAATCTACAGAGATTAGCCCAAAATCAATGCCTGAAAGTGTATGAGTGGAGCCACCCATTCCATTCCATACTTAAAAAGTCCCAGTGGTTCATGTGCAAGTCAGAGGTAAACTCAAGGGGTATTCAGCTTTAGCTCTTATGTTAAGTGTTGTATCAGAACAAGCACTGACACAAAGTTAATTACTAATGAACTGGAAAAGTATTACTTTGTCCACATCATTAAAAATACTCATTTATTTTCATTATGCTCCACAGCTGAGCAGAACGTACATATGCAGATGTATTTTTCCCAAACCATCCACAGGTCACACCATAATCATCCTCCAAGAGACAGATCAGAAAAGTGGCCCACAAAATATTTAGTAGAGTACATGGCATTGTAGGACAGAGGCAAATGCTCTGGGAAAAGCAACAGAATGGAGGGAGAAAAGCCCAGGCATTGCATACAGGGGGAACGCTGTGGCAATATTCTCTATCCTAGCAAGACAAGCCTCCTTTGGGGAAACATTTGCCAAATACTCTCAGTAACACAAAAACAAGTATAAAACAGTGCTTATATTGCACTTGGGAGATCTAATAAATATTCATTAAGCTACATATCGTTAGCTCCACTAACATAATGAAGTCTTGGGTGCCATGGGTTTTGGAGAGGAGAGATGTCTAGGTTAGAGGAGTTAAAGAGAGTTTTATGGAGGAAGTAGAGTTGGATAAAGCATTCATGAGTAGTTTTTGGAAAATAAGATGAATAATATACTTTGAGCATAGGAGACACTACAAGCTAAAACTATGCAAGAAAGGGCACCTTTAAGTCATAGGGTAGGGAAAAATAAAATTATTAAGAAATTCATTTGAAAAATGCCCATTGTCATCAGGAATGGTCTTTTGATCTCATAATTATGACTGTGGAGTACTCCCAAGTCTGATATTACTGATTCTTTCCTTTGGAGTTTAGACAAGCTTTTTTTCTCTGTCACAGACACTCTTATATCCCGACTTTACACAGCCAACTGCACCTGTCATTCAAATTTTAACTCTACTGTTATTGATTTGCAGAAATCTCACTTGTTTTCCTAACAAAGTAAAAAAAAAAAAGTCACATTTATTTGTGTGATGATGTGATGTCTTACGTTGTGGTACATATATTTTCCAGCTCACTCATGTCTCACCTGTTCCAAAACAGAGGGAACCAGGAAGAAACTGAGACACATCTACCCATCTGCCCTGTAAGTCTGTTTTCAACACCAGAAAAATAAGAGAATCCACATGATGATGTCAGCTCTTTATTTAGAGAAAAATGGTAAAATATTATACTGGAAAAAATTTTAATGATTCTGAATTAATCAGCAAGAAAATTAGAGAGCTAGAAGCAATTTTACTTAATATTGATGCAAAATCCTAAACACATAGAAGCAAACAGAATAACTCTGAATATCACTTTAATAATAAAATATCATGCAGTAGTTCTTCTAAGTAATTAACATGCTTTGGTAAAGGGTAGCTATCAATATGGAATTTTTACATTAATAGATCAAAGAGAGTTAAATAGATATGTTAATTTAGGAAGTGCCAAAACGGTATTTTTCATTTCTACAGAAAACCATACTCTGGCTACCAAGAGATACTCTTTATCCAGTTAAGGAAACATCCACAATTGCAAGTAAACAGATAGTGATGTTTAAAATACCATGAATGTGTCTTAAACAGTGAAGTGCATCTAAATTTGACTTAGGATCTGAAAGTTCTTTTCAACACTGCAAGAACAAAAGATACAGCAGTATCAAAATAGTGAAGTGAACTTTGTAACTGAGAAATAAAAAAAAAAAACTGCTTCTGGTTAACATGATTGCCAAATAGATACAAAAAGTAACAATGAGGACAATCAGAGCATTTAACATGAATCAAAAAATCATATGATAAATTTTACAGGAAAAATGCACCAAAATGTTAATCATGGTTTTGTGCATATGGTCCCAATACAGGCAATTAAAATATGTTTATTCTAATCTGGGGGATTTCATATTTCATAGTTGGAAAGCATAGTTGCAATATAAAACTTAAAGTGATGGGAAATTGCATTAAAGTTTTGGTGACTGATATATAATGTGCACATGGGTCTTTTTTCTTGTCAAACTCTAAATCACTCTCTAGTTTTAAGTAAGACACTAATGTAGATAAATTAACTTCCTGGGTCACCTGGGTGTCATTCAACATATTGCTCTGTTCTGGAATACATAAGACTGAATAGTATATGTGGAGAAATACAAATGACAACCGCATACTTTTCCTGCTATTTTTTAACAAACATATCAGAATACACATAGCCAAAAGCTTGTCAATCTTCCCAAATTTTAACCTTGAAAATAGATATATTATTTTGCCATACTTGTACACACCCAGGTAACAAGTTCCTTTGTATCATAATTGGCTTTAGAAATTTTTTCAATATTTTAAATAATATCATGTATGAGGATTCTTACTCTCTGGGGATGAATTTGATTAAATAATTATAGAAATATCATCCAAAGTAAGATGTGGTGCTAAAGTCTGGCCAAAGTGTATGGAAATGTTTTTGGTCAAATTTCACAAGACATATAATATAATGTGAAATTATTACTTGGGAGCTTGGAACCTAGCTGTAACAGCTGTGCCAAAAATTGTAAATTTCAGAGAAATCCCTAAAGAACTTTGAGTCTCAGCTTAATCACCCTAAACTGTGTAATATTATTTAGTTCTCTATCTTCCCAGAGGTTGTCATCTGCAGCTGCAATACCAAGTGGTGTTCTTACTCTGTAGTAAATGGATGCTATATAAAAACCTGGAAGCATTTCGAATCCGTACTTCTCAGCTGACCATAGCAAAGTCGCCTGAAACACTTGCTGAAAACGTTTAGTTAAAGTGAAAATAAAAGTTTAATTTACAACCTTAGGGAAGAATCCCAATGTTTTACTTCCAACACTGATGCATGTTTACAGAATGAATACCCTTTCTTTCTGTAGAAGGACTCCATTTATTCTTATGTAATGTATCTTGAACCTAAGACTTTTTAAATTATCAATGGACTATCTCCCACATTAGATAGCATATTTATGATTATTCTTCAATTATATCAGAAAAGCATGCCATGTTTATGTGTATTTATGTGTATAAAATTCTGGCCATGGGGGGGCCAGTGCAGTGGTGTTGAAGGTTAAGACTCTGTGGTATTGGGATCTCATATGGGCTCAAGTATGAGTCTTGGATGCTCCACTTCCAATCCAACTCCCTGCTAATGGCCAGAGAAAGCAGTGGAAGATGGAACAAGTGCTTGGGCCCCTGCACTCACATTGGATGCCTGAAAAAATCTCCTGGTTGCTGCTTCCAGATCAGCCCAGCTCCAGCCTTTGTGATCATTTGTGGAGAGAATCAATGGATGGAAGATTTCTGTTTCTCCCTCTCTCTCTAACTCTGTATCTCAAATAAATAAATAAATCTTAAAAAATATGACCATGTAGTTTTGGAGAAAATTGTTAGACATATATAGCAATGGTGATAAATTCTTACTGAGTATTTATTATTTTTTTACTTATTTTTTTCTTTTTTTTTCTTTTTTTAACTTTTATTTAATAAATATAAATTTCCAAAGTACAACTTTTGGCTTATAGCGGCTTCCCCCCGCCCCATAACCTCCCTCCCACCCACAACCATCCCATCTCCCGCTCCCTCTCCCATTCCATTCACATCAAAATTCATTTTCAATTATCTTTATATACAGAAGATCAATTTAGTATATGCTAAGTAAAGATTTCAACAGTTTGCACACACACAGAAGCACAAAGTATAAAGTACTCTTTGAGTACTAGTTATAACATTAATTCACAGTGTACAACACATTAAGGACAGAGATCCTACATGAGGAGTAAGTGTACAGTGATTCTTGCTGTTGATTTAACAATTGACACTCTTATTTATGGCGTCAGTAATCACCCAAGGCTCTTGTCATGAGCTGCCAAGGCTATGGAAGCCTTTTGAGTTCACAGACTCCGATCGTATTTAGACAAGGTCATAGTCAAATTGGAAGTTCTCTCCTCCCTTCAATGAAAGGTACCTCCTTCTTTGATGACCCATTTTTTCTGCTGGGATGTCACTCACCGAGATCTTTCATTTAGGTGATTTTTTTAAGAGTCAAAGGTATCACATAAACAAGACTAGTGTCTGCTAATACTAACTGATAGAATTAAAAAGGAGAGAACAATCCAACATGGGAATCGTGATACACAGCAGACTCATAGAATGGCAGATGTCCTAAACAGCACTCTGGCCTCAGAATCAGCCCTTAAGGCATTCAGATCTGGCTAAAAAGCCCATAAGAGTATTTCAGGCATGGAAAGCCAGGACACTGTGGCAAAAAACAAAACAAAACAAAACAAAAAAAAGCAACTTTTTTTTACTTCTAAAGAGATAACTATGCAGGTAATAATTTCCTTCTTTTTCACTTTTGATGACTATCAGGATCTCTCTCAATAGAACAATCTCTCCTTCAATTCGTACATAATGATGACCTTATTTCTCAGGAGATGTGAACATATCTGTTTGGCAGAGCATTTTGTGAAAAAATTTAATATAATATATTTATGCTTGTGTTATATTTAACTTTATAAACTTCTGTATGTTGTACATTTTCAACATCAGTCTTCTAAAATAGTTTAAGAATAAATATATCTGGTCACAAAGAATTAGTTTTCTACTACACATTTATATCAAGTAATATCAAATATTTTGAAATTATTTTTATTCTTTTTTATGTTAAAAACTCAAGGCATGTATCTTGTAAAAAAGTAACATTGCTAGAGTAGTACAGACAGGATTCACAGGGCCCAGTTCTGAACTGAAGTCTCAAAATGTAATATTCAAAAATATCATAATCTATTCATATTTCATCTGTGTGACTTTAAGATTAGTTCTCCAAAACACCCCTTAATAGAAACATAGTTCATTTTTTGTTAGTGAAGAGATAAGTTGCCTTGCAAATGTCTTAGATGTGAGCTTCAGTTTTGTATGTTCAATTTCCCCTCATTCTCAACCTCCTGTGCTGTTTCTCATTTGATGAACTTCAAATATTTGGCACCTCAGAGATGACCCTTTGGTCTCCCTTAGAATTTTATGCATTCAATTCCTTGGTGATCTCATGCAGACATGTTACTTTATTCTGATAAGCACCAAACTGACATAATTTAATATTTCCAACTCTCTTTCCACATAAGAAATCTTGAGCCCTACTGGATGTCTTTCTTTGCATGTCTGATAGATACTTCAGGTTCTGTTTGTCAAAGCTAAGCTTCAATTTCCCTAAGTCTTCATGCAAGGATATCTCAGATTACAATGACTGTAGTGTTGAGTTGGAATCGTAGCTTCTTTGGCTAGATGTAGACCAAACTGTGCTCTGTATTCCCAATATTTCTTCTAAAGATTTATTTATTTATTTGAAAGTCCGAGTTACACAGAAAGAGAAGGAGAGGAAGAGATAGAGCAGTCTTCCATCCACTGGTTCACTCCCCAAAATGACCACCCGCAATGGTTGGAACTGCGCTGATCCAAAGCCTGGAGCCAGGAGTCTCCTCCAGGTCTCTCACGTGGGTGCAGGGGCCCACGCACTCAGGCCATCCTCTACTGCCTTCCCAGGCCATAGCACAGAGCTGGATGGGAAGTAGAACAGCCAAGACTCAAACCAGTGCCCATAGGAGATGCGGGCACTGCAGGCAGTGGCTTTACCCACTATGCCACAGTTCTGACCCCATTCCCAATTTTTTTTTAGATTCATTTATTCACTTTCAAATAGAGGGAGAGAGAGAGAGAGAGAGAGAGAGAGAGAGAGAGAGAGAGAGAGAGAGAGAGAGAGAAAGTGGGGTTTCACTCCCTAGATGGCTACAACAGCCAGTGTCAGGCCAGGCTGAATCCAGGAGCCAAAAGCTTCATCTGGGATCTCCCAAGTAGGTAACTGGGGCCATCTGCTGCTGCATTTCCAGGCACATTAGCAGATAGCTCGATAGGAAGTGGCACAGCCAGGACACAAATTGGTGTCCATATGGGATACCAGCATCAAAGGAGACATCTTAACCTTCTAAGCCAAAATGCCACCCCTCTCATTGTCAAAATTTTAAAATGTGTATTCTGAGGAAGCTAATCTTGAGAAAGAGCTGCTCGATAGATGAACAGAGGATAATCTGCACAATCAAGTGCAATGGCCGTATCAGCTAGCTCCTCAAATTCTCCCTCAGTGATTCTGTTCTTCTCAGGTGCTTATGAGGAGGATGTGTATTCTGTAGCAGCCATGTGAACTGTTCTTCTGTAAATGTCAGTGATGATGCTCACTTCCTGAATAGCCCAATGTATCTTTTTGGTTTTCTGTTTGGAACAACTGTTCACTTATGTCAGAGGAATGTTGAAGTCCCCCTAATATTGTATTAGAGACTATTTCCCTCTTAGGTCTAATAATGTTAGCTTTAGGTGTCTGGGGGATACAGACATACATATCCATGTTAGGCACATACATATCCATGATTGTTTTATATTATTGATTGAATCAACTATCTTATCAATTATATAATGTCCTTATGTCTCTTTTCTACGGTTTTTGACTTAATGCCTTTTGTACCGGATATGAGTGTAGCTACAACTTATTTTTGGTTTCCATTTTCATGGTGTCTCTTTCTCCAACCCTTCACTTTCAGTTTATATGTATCTTTAGCTGTGAAGTGAGCTTCTTGTAGACAGCTTAGAGTTATTTCTTTGTTGGTGCTCATTTGTTTGTTCTTTTTATCCATTTAACCAACCTATATATTTTGACTGGGAAATTTAATCCATTTACATTCAAGGTTATTACAGATAGATAAGTACTAGCTCCTGTTATTTCATTGATTGCTTGCTGTGTCTGCTCTGTTAGTAAATTTTGTACTGCCATGCATTTCAGAGATAGTTTCTTCAAACGTATGGCTCCCTTCAGGATTTCTGTGAGGCTGATCTTTGGTGGTGCAAGCTGTCAGTTATTGCTTGTCTGGAAAATACTTTCTTATTCTTTCATTTCTAAAGTGTACTTCCCTGAATATAATATCCATAATAACCTTGGTTGGAGGTGGTTTTTTTTTTTTTCAGGATTTTAATATATAACCCTCTCTTCTGGGCTGTTCTGAAATTTAGCATTTAAAAAATGTATTTAACGGCAAATCTGGGCTTTATTAAATACTTTTTCTCCCACCTTCTTGATGTTTCCCTGTATGTATATATGTCAGGGACCACGTAGCATGTGGCCTCTTAGTGGAAAACTACTGAGGCAGGGCTAAAACAGCCCAGACCAGAGAGTACTGATAACGCAACCTTGTGTGACCTTGTAACCTTTCCCCTACTTGCACTTGTAACCTTTCCCCTACTTTCACAAGCATTACAGCTACAAGATAAGCTCCCCCTCCTTCCCCCGCCCAACGTCCTGCCCTCCTAAACGCCCCTCCTTCCACCCTACCGACACCCTGCCTTTATGATATATAAGTGTGTGGTTGAAAAATAAAAAGGCAGCTTGATCAGGACATGTCTTGCTGCCATCTTTGTGTCTCCTGTCCCTTTCATTTCTCCTTCTAGGTGCTCGGCCCCAGTTGCTGTCCCGCGGGACGGGACATATATATAATCATTATTTCATCACTATCATTCCATTCTCATTTTAGGATACTATGTCAAAAGGTTCTCATACTATTAGTTTTTCACAATTATAGGAATATTTTCATGAGTTAGATTTTTAAAAGTTGAATCAATAAGTCATAGTCTATTCATTGTGTTCCTTATGGTTTTTGTAAGAAATTTTACTGCAGCATATCCCTTGCATGAGAAAACCAGACTTTCTGTATTCTCAACAATTTCAGGCAGAATAGTTTCATAAATTTTCATCAATCTGAATGAGAAATATGGTACAATATGTTATTTTAATATATTTTTATATCTTTACAGGCTCTTACTCATTGACATAAGTTCTCAGGATTTAAATGTTCATATAGTTTATCCATTTTTTACTTATTTTTTTATTTTTCTTAGTGATTTATAGTACTTTTTCATAGGTTTTATGCATTAGCTATTTATGATTTATGTTGTGAATTCTTTTTCTTGACTGATGTTTATATTAGGTCAAGTTTATTTTGCATTTTGCCATGCATTTTTAAAAATTTTATAAAATTGTGTTTTAATATTTTCATTTATGGCACATGGATTTATACTATAGTTTCAAATTTTATCACAAAATTTGAAAAGTAAATAGCAGCTAACTAGTTAGCTAGCTAGCTAGCTAGTCTATATGAAGATATGTTTAGAAGCTCATGACAAATGCAATTTAAAGTTGTTTTAAAAAGGAAAATTTACATGGTTTTTTCATAATACTAATTTTTCATGAACATTGAAGACTCTACACATATAGTATGGATTTCAAATATTTTCACTAAGTAAATATGTCTTTAAATTCAAGTTGTACAAAATTTTGTGTACCATCTTATGTATGGTATTCAATTGAAATCAGCATTAGTGTAAAGTAAGTAAAGTTCTATAACCCTTTCCATTAGGATAGCCAATGATATCAATTCCATTTAGCTCAGCCATCAGTTCCCTTGTGCTTTAAGATATTGTATTTATTCTTTAATAAAACTCCATATGTACAGAGGTTTGCATGTGGTTACTGTTCTTTTCTTATGATGTTTTTCACCTATAATATGTTTTCTTAACTACTATAGATTTATACTATCTTCCTTCTCTCCTTGCTATTTCTCACCAAGAGAGCCCATTCTCTCTCTATGCCTTTACTCTTCAAGATAGGCTTCCCCAAACGTAGGTGAGGCAGTAGTCATTATTATTCTTTATATAGAGAGTGGTTTAAATTCAACCATAATTAAATTTGTGGTGAAACACAATGCAATAATTTCATTGCTTTTTAAATGAATTCGACAAGCATTCCTCCTTATACATGAAGTATGTACTTGTAAGTATTTAATAATTGCCCTCTGTGTTAATGTATTTCTGTTCCTTAGGTAAAACTATGCACGCTGCTTAAAAGCCAAATAATTTCTTTCCTCATCAAAAATAACTACTGTTAATGAAAGAGCCTTAATGCTTCCCAACAGTAAAATTTTTGCTAATTCAGGAAAGCAAAAATATTCTGCTTCATCCTTTTATATTCAAATCACAAGAGAATAAGTGTGCCAATTGTGGAGAAACTCTCTCCTCATTCTCCATATACATTTATTTGCATTATTTTCCTGCATTTAGATGTAAATCAATAAAACCATTGGTATTAAATTCACATTTTATGTGCATGTCAATTCTTCTTAAGGCTGAGTGTTTGCAATCTTTGTCATCTGCTCTTGATGCTTGGTGCTCCTAAGTGCTTTATCCCTGCCCTTTCAGAACACTAGCTTGCCTTTTCCACTACCTCTCTAACTAAAAATGCTTGCAATCCAATCAGACAATAGCTAAAAGTGATTTTCCTATCCTTTTGGTTCTTCCATCTTTCAATCCATTTCCAATGATAACATCATTCCTCTGCTCTAAACATTCATCACGTCACTAGAATGTTGCAATAACTTTTTATGCTTCTACTAATATAAAAAGAAAACATTTCATATATTTCATGTAGTAGTTATGTATTGTATTTTGCTCTTAAATAACATAATATTACTTCCCAGCATACTCTCTCTCCCTTACTCCTATCTTCCTTCTTCCTTAGTTTCTTAACTTTCTTTTAATTTTTACAATGACATACTTTCTATTTCCTTTATAATCACAAGCCTAACCCTCTACTAATAAAGAATGCTCAACAAAGTAGTAAATAGAAAAACCACTGTGCCTCAAGAGTATGGGCAAGGGTTATAAATAATAACCAAATCTCAAAATGTCAATTTAATTCACATACATTACATTTTTTCTCTCTGTACATTAGTTAACACAAATCAGGGAATGCATATGATGTATTTTTTTGAGACTAACTTATTTCATTAAGCATAATGTTCTCCAGTTTCATCTATTTTGTTGCAAAAGACACGATTCCATCATATATATATATATATACTAGGATTTATTTATCTGGTCATCAGATGATGGACACCTGGGCTGATTCTCTTCTTGTCTACTGCTAGTTGAGCTGCTATAAATGTGGCATTACAGATAACTCGTTTGTATGATGATTTTATTTCCTTCAGGTAAATTCCCAGGAGTGGAATGGCTAGGTCACATGGTAGGTCTATTTTTAGATTTCTGAAGAATCTTCATACTGCCTTCCATTACGGTTGTACTACTTTACATTCCCACTAACAACGTACTAGGGCACCTTTTCCCCCCACATCCTCACCAGAATTTGTTATTTTTTGATTTTTTGAATTATATCAAACTTCAAAAAATCATTAGTTCAATGGATATTTAGGTAGAATATGGATGTAACAAATTTGTTCTATCATCAAGTATATCTAATATTTTAACAGCATTTGTATGAAACTTCACTATGTGTTAATTCATAATAGCATTATAGGAGTAGTATACATTTATTGAATTACTACATTTTAACACATAATTAATACATTTTAACATAATTAATGCATTTCTCTACTTTAAACAGCAGAGAGGATTTCTCTTTTAAAAGTGAAAGTGTTTGAATTTGTAAAAAAAAAAATCTCCTTAGAATCTTACCCTCTTCACCTTCAACTCCCTTTCATTTTGCTTGATTGTTTTTCATCATCTTTCCAGAATTCAGTGATTATTTGAGAACTGATTTGAATATTATGCTGATATTCTGACATTGGAAATGATGTAAAAGTCACAATAGTTTGAGAGAGAAGATGATTTTTTTTTTGTAAGTGGCATTTTATCAGGTAAATGTTCAGTTCTAATACCAAAGCCATGGGAATTGTAAGTCACAAAACTGGAAGCAATGCACCACCTGGAATAGAACAGTGGTGAGTGTCTGCCAATGGTGCCTCGTTCAAAATGTTTGAATGTAGAAACAAGTACATATACTATTAGTCCTCATTATTTTAGCTCATCTGGGATCAGAGTCTCACAATGTACAACTTCTTTGGTCTAAGTGTTTTTCAGTACATGAATTCTCTCCAGTAATTCACTCATCCCACGTACAATGTTGCATCTCCTGTTGTAGGAAATACTTCATCTCTCATAAGAGTAGAAATTCGGAACAATCACCATCATTCCTCAAAGACTCTCAACTGGAGATGTTCTTACATTTTCACCAAGTATGTCAGGAAAATAGCTCCGACAACATCAAAACTGTCATTGAGAACTACTTCAAAAGAAATGTAAAATGATATAAAAACAGACAAACAAAAATAAAACTGAATATGTTAGAAAACTGTTGATTCAACCAGGACTCAGTCACTGAGATCTTAAAGATATATTCACATACATGGGCCAACATTTTTCAAGGATTGTTCCTTGGAATCATGTGTGTTTCATGGTGTATGATGAGAAATAAGAATCCAGACATAGAGTTGAAAAGAAAATTCAAAGAAGCCATCAGAACATTTGATAATTTAACATAGACAGAAAGACAAAAAAATTGTGAAATTGGCAAATTGGGCAGATAGGAGTTTATTTAGTGAAGTGTAAAAGGTGAATTCTAAACTCAACAGTTTGCTCCTTTTAATATTTCCAAACTGTGAAACTCTGTTGGAACATAAGTTCATAAGTTAAGCAAAATACAAATATGTCTCAATGACTTTGTTAAATGGGTTACCAGTATCAACTAAAACTTATAAACATACTTTGATTTAGCACTTCTACTGCGAGTTGTATTCCCAGCAGAAGAATGTATATTAAGATATGTGATATATATACATATATTTATGATTCATGTTTGATAAAATTTGAGGAAATACCTAGTCTTCCATCAACAAACAATGTTTATAATTAAGTTCTATTATAAACTTATAGACTGATAGCAATTAGAAAGCATGAAGAAATATAGAGAAGAATGTTAAGCTGAACCTCAAGTGAAAGAAATTAGAAGAATATAAACTATATATATCAAGGCAAAACTAACTTCCAGGGTTTCAGATACGTTTCAAGATGATTTTTGAGAACTGGAGTTCTAAATGTAAAGTTACAAGGCTAATGAAAATTGTGTGTTATTTGATCCAGATGATGATCATAGGTGGATACTTTCTTAACTTATACACACTGTGATTTGGGGGATTTACCATATACATCTGATATTTCAGTAGGAATTGTATTTAAAACACATTAGAATATATTCAAGGAGAACCCAAAAAGCAATTGCTTGTACATGACTCTAAGTCACACACAATGGAATTGCAGTACAAATTTCCCTCTTGTTCAATATTCAGCTTATAACCAACATTGCTTGTGATCTCTCTGTTATGGTTAATGACAAATTTGAGATACTAGGTGACCTTGATTTAGTATGTGATGTAAGGTAGAAAAAGGAGTTATGGAAATGCAAACTGATGGTGACAAGTTTGGGGTACCACAGAATGGCATGATAGAGATCATGCCAAGGACAGATAGTAGGGTTATTATGGGAAGGAGTCCTGTATTTATATAGAAACAGAACTTGAAGTAAATGAAAAACAGCACCAGGAATCTATGCTTTCTTGTGCTGGAAAGATACAGACATGGGAGAGTACATTGCTGATGAGTTCTGAAGGACCTAAAAGAGGAGACTGAAGTAGCAATACAGATGAACCCAAATGTCCCAATAACAAAAGAGGTAGTTGAGAGAAGCTTAATTTAGACACTGAGCATTCTAGAATCTGAAGGACATTGAAACGGGGACACAAGTTTGGAATGCTGAGTGAATCTTGGACAATATTTCTAGGTAGGAATGCAATATGGCCAACTGAGCTTTGAAAAAAGGTACTGCACCATTGTGTTTGTCCTAAAATCAACAAAAGGGGAAAGTAGGAAACACTTCCTGATATAGAAAATGTGCAGTTGATGAAAGTGTATTAGAATCAGTGGGATCTGGCTTTTCCACTCTTTGGCAGAATGAAACACTTAATGTTGAAATAACGTTGAGGTGAGAAACAGCATGGGCAGTCACATGTTTTAAAGTTGCAAAAAAGTACAGGCATTATGGAGAACATTATGGAGGTTACTTAAAAAACTAGAAACTTATCTGTCATATGACCCTTCTCTTTCACTTCTGGGAATACATTCAAAGGAAATTAAATCATTACATGAAAGTGATACCTGCTCTCCCATGGTTGTTGTAGCACAGTTCACGGTAGATAAGCTATGAGATCAACTCTGATATTCAACTACAGATGAATGAATAAAGAAAATGTGATAAATATACACGATGGAATATTATTCAGCCATAAAAATGAATAAAAGTCTGATATGTGTTAAAAAAGAATAGTTGGAATTGCAGATCATTATTGTTAAGCGAAATAAACCAGACACAGAGAGACAAATACAAGTTTTCTTTCATATGTGGAAACAAAGCAAACTATGTACGTTGCTGTGACTCTACAGTGGTGATGGTGGAATCAGCATCATGGCACAGTGTGTTAAGCTGCTAAAACCTGCAGAACCAACACCTCTTCATTTGGGTACAAGTTAATGTCCTGGCTATTCTAGAAATCAGTAGGTACCCAGCTGAGGTACCTGGGTCCTGGCCACCTGTGCTAGAGGCCAGAGTGGAGTTTCTAGCTCCTGATTTTGGCCTGGCCCAGCTCTGGCTTTGGCAGACATTTGGAGAGAAAACCATTAGATGGAAGATTCTTTCTTTCTCTCTCTCTCTCTGCCTCCTCCACCCCTGTTACTTACTCTTTATGTCTCCCTGTGTTTCTTTCTGTCAGTCTTCCTTTCAAGCATAAAAAAATAAACATTTTCAAATAATAATTACTGAAGTTTGAGAAGGTTGTGGGGATAGAGAAAAATTGTATGATGTGTGCTAAAATGCAATTGGCTGAAGGTAACAGAATCTGTTGTTCTACAGAACAGTAGTGTAACTTTAGTCAACATAAAGGAAATGGAAGGCAAATAGTGTAGTGTGATTGGTTTTTGGTATGTAAACCTATTGAAGTACTGAATTACAATCACACAAAATGTACAGGTATTTCATATTAACCTGAAATTTCAATATTCAACTAATAAAAACTTGAATCTTGTAGAGTTTCACATGGAATTGATGTGAGCAGTTACATTACAAGGATGACAGATAAGCCTATGTGAATAAAAAGGTAACAGGATTCAGAGGAGTAAAATGTGCAGATGATGCAGATGCAGGGGTGTTAGATGGTGAGGCTGGAAAGTTGTGTGATTAGATGATTAAAAGGCATTATTTTAAGGTACAGGAATCCAGTGCTAACCTCATGCTCCAATATTGCTTCTATTTCATCATGCTCCACTAGAATTTTAAAAGATAATGTGCAACAATTTGAGAGATACAAAAAAGGACAGATAAAATCAGAAAATTAGTGTTGATAATCTAAGTAGCAAGATAACCTATAGACACAGATAATCATGATACAAAGCAGTAGATATGTGATGAATGGATTAAATAATACAGGCATTTGAAATAAATGGTGAATCCTGAAGCCTGGGCAGTTAGGGGACTTCTCATGGAAAATCATCTTTGTGTTACTACTTGAAGGATATTTAACATTTCAAGGAAAAGATCAGAAGTAGCTTTTCTACTCAAAATAGATTATGGTTTCAGGGATCCTTTGTGGGTGAGAAAAGCCGAGTCCATGGGTCTGTCTTGGAAACAAGTGGCAGGAAGGCTAAACATTTCACATGATGCAGCAGTATTAATCAGCAAGGGGGCCCATTTTCTCTACATGCTATTGGTAATGAGGAGTTACTAAAGGTTGAACCAGACTGTCAACAAATATTTCTTTTTTTTTTTTTTTTTTTTTAACTTTTATTTAGGATATAAATTTCCAAGGTATGATTCTTTCAGACCTACTATGCTCATTTAGACAGGCCAGGAGTAAATAACTTTTGGAAACTGGTAAACAATAATAGTTATTACTAGTATAAAGATATTGCATGGCAGTTTTTCTAATGATTTTGTTGCACCCAAAATAAATATTGAATAAACAATAAACTTACAAAGTATAAAATCCCAGGATGGTAGAGAGTAGAAATCAATCACATGCTTCCAACTGAGTGAGTTTACCACTTGTCTAGCAATTATCATAAGTGCTTCCCCACCACGGAGAGTGAGAAAGGAAGCTGCTGTCACTGCCACTTTGGTGTTGTATGTTGCTATTTCATCCAATCTATTCCTGTAAATAACTTCTCAAAGAACCTTAAATACCCATTTCAAAAGCACTTCTTAAAGGAAAGTACCCACTTCTACTTCTTTCTCAAAACTTGGCATTTTAACTGCCAAAATTTCACAAAGGATGGAACAGACCTGCTGAGAAAATAGAAAAAAAAATAAAGCCAACACCGAGAGCAATGTTTAAGTAGCATGGTTTATTTTCCACTTCATGTGAACAATATAATGCTTTTGTTAAGTTGTAGCCATTTCATGTTAAAAGTGAAATTTAAAAAGGCCTTTCATTGGCATAGGTAAATAAAAATACCTTTGCCTATTTAGCATATTTAATCATATGTATGTGACTGGCAGATTTTGGATGGGTGTCCACACCACCAATAATTTGCCTCACATTTGGGAGAATATATTTTATGTAGGAAGTAAGATTAGCTAGAAGCCATTTCAATCATACAATTCCACAGAAACCATGGGAAACAGTCCTTGTCTAGAAATGTATGTCATTGAGCCCTTCACAGCCCTGATACTAGCCTCACCTAAGGACCAGCCCTTTTGCAAACTCACATAATAACAGGTGCTGTTTGTCTCTCGTGTTCTATCACCTGCAACATGAACTTTTCCTAAATACTTATAACTGGATCTTCACAACATCATTCTGGCAGACTTGCTGTCTATCACACACTTTTTATTATTCTCCATACTCTTTCTCAACGCCCAGCCCCCATCTTGAATACTACTACCTAAATCCTTACACGCCAATCATTTACATCCATGACTTCATTACCTGTTACCTCAGGTGGAAATTGAGTTGCTTGACTTTCAGAATCGGAATTAGCATAAACCTACTTTGTACTTGCAACTCTATCTTCCAGGAGTCTTCATAATTTAGCTCCCATCCCCCGCTTCATGGTTGTCTCATTCTTCCTGCCAACCCCAAATTTATCTGCCTGTCCATTTACTTCTGATATTCTTTTCAATTGAATTACAATTCTTCTCCCGATATTCTCCAGTATCTTACTACTGTCAACTTTTCAAGAGCTATCACAATTACTTTAAGCCCTATCTTTTAAATTTTTTCTTAATTCCTTTCAAAGTAGAACAAAATGTTTATGATGTTTGTCTCTCTCAAGCACATTGTAAACTCCTCCAAAGCTGAAACTGTGCTACAGATTTTGTAGCTGCAAATGTGTGGTTGGCAACAGTGGAACCTGTGGATAAATGATCTCTTAACTAAATACCATAGAGAAAAGGAAGTATTTTTTTTTCACCAAGAAGCTTCAATGATGCATAACAGGTACCAGAACCAAATGTATGATCACACCCAAGAACATAGGAAGAACTTTAACATATAAATTCTAAAAGAGCCAGATCAAGGTTTCATTTCATTTCATTTTTCTTTTTCTTTATTTCCCTTTCTTTTTTTCCAGCTTCTTTTGTCTCAATTTTGCTCAAAATACTGGCTGTAATACTCAATAGGAATGATGCCAGAACATGTGATTCCAGTAACAAGTAAAATAGAATACTTAAACAGACTTTGTCGGAAGTTATGGATTACACTGAGTCACATAGAGGTACGGGGTATAGAAAAGGTGAAATAAGGATTCATGTGGCTTGTTGGGAGGCTGAGGGGTGTAGTTTAACTGGAAATAAGGTCTGTATCGTGAGTAAGCCACACACCCATTCACAATTGCTAGGACGAAAGCCTTACTTTCACAAGTAATGAAAAATCTTCAGATGTTTTTGAATAATAGATCATTGTGATAAAATCTGTGCTACATTTACAGACCACTAGAGATTACATGTATAGAAATCTAAATGCATACATACATACATGTGCATGCATGTGTGTGTATACACACATGTGTATGTGCACAAATACATGGAACAAACTTACAGCGCATACCATTATGTTGTTTCTGATAGCTGAGTACCAGCCTAGTTTCTGATAGTCTAGTACTAGCCTAGTACCAGGAGACTGGTCATCTTGCATAGTTTCAGCTTCCTCTAGCTTTTTGTGAAGAGAAATACTCTAAAGAGAAACAAATCCTTGAACTTTATGTTCAAATTTTCCCAATGACTTCCTTGTGGTACCGTTCAAATATCACAATCTCAACATAAAAAGTAGAGACACAGTAGATGTTAGGTACAATTAAATAACCACACAGACACAGGAGCAAACATTTGGCGTAATGGTTAAGATGTTGCTAGGGACTCCCACCTCCCAAGCGGGATATCTGTGTTTGAGTCTTTTCTTGCTTCTGACTCAGCTTCTGACTAACACACACCTTGGAAGACAGCATATGTTTGATCAAGTAGTTGAGTCCCTTCCATCTTTGTGTAAGACCTGGTTTAAGTTGTTGGGTCTTGCTATTTACCTGTCCCGTCCCTGGCAGTTAGAATCATTTGGCAAGAGAACACCAAATAAGAGATTCCCCCTCTCTTTCTTTCTCTCTCTTCCTCTCTCCCTCCTGTGTGTATGTGTGTGTGTGTGTGTGTGTGTGTGTGTTTGCTTTTCAAATAAATGAACATTTTACAAATAAACATGACAGAAATGGTAAAATCAGTGATGAGGGCTTGCTGCAGAAATCTTGTGAGACAATTGGACTTTCCCCATATATTTTGTTCTGTTTCCAGAATATTATTGGATACAGAAGCCATACATTTCCCTATAAAAGTTTGTACTTTCTCTAAGGCTTCACCCTTTGTGATACTCCTAATCCCACGTCTCAGTGGAACAATAGAACTTCCTGTGGTATTTAGGTGCAGCCTCTCTTTCATCTCCCACTATGACTCACTGATTTCTTTTGATTAACCCATGACTAAGACCAACTGTTTTGAAATGGTATTTAAGCACTTTATGAATGAAACTCTGACTTGTTTTCTAATCTCATATCAGACCATTTTCTATATGTACTATGTATTCAATTTGAGTAGAGCTATAGTAAGATTACAGCAATCTAGGGTAAAGTTAGGGCATTGATAACACTAAGTCATTGTTAAACATTTGGAAGTGGATTCATTGTGGCTAGGGTCTGTGGAAACAAGTATTCTTACCAATACTTGATGACAAGAAAATAATGGATTATTAATTACGGATAATTAATAGTCATTTCCTATTCTGGAGGAGGACAAAGTTGTCAGGTCTTGGTGTCAAGTCATGGCACCTTACTGGGAACAGCCTTTTGTGTAAGCCCAAGGACATCACAGAGTTTGGAGGTCACAATTCTGTATTCATCCCACACTGCACCCAATTTGCTTCTCCATTGCTGTGAATTTTGAGTAAGACTCATTTTCATAAGAATACAGATATTTTAGAATAATGGTCAAATGTGTAGACTTTGGATTAATTAGTGAGAGACTAGAAATAATTTCTCACTCTACACTTACATTCTCTATTACCTTTGGAAACGCTGCAAATTTTGTCACTCAAAGCCTCTGAAGTCTCATCTGGAAAATTGAAATGCAACTTGGGATTTGAACAAAATATAACCAAATATCAAAAAAAAAATAGAGATTGAACAGTTTAGAGATTACTGCTCTAAATTTTGATAATCTTAGTTTTATTGGTATGAATTTGCTTTTAGTTTTACACTTGGTTACATGAGGAAACTTCAAAATGTGGATGGTAAATGGATTTAAGTACATTTTGGTACAGAGCAATTTAAATTCATGCATGCAAGGAGTCTTCAGAAAGTTCATGAAAAAAAGTATCATGAAAAAACCATATAGAGATTTCAAAAATTTTTGAATCAAAATAAACTTATCTTTTAATTCAATTTTCCATAAACATTTGAAGTATCTTAATACATTAAAAAATGTATTGATCTTAACTCCTCTGTCCTCTAGTTTATGCAGGATGCAACTTCTTATAAGATTTAAACTATTCTTTTATACAAACTAGTAAACCCTACTTTTACAATTTTACTTAGAACTATCATTGATCTCATTCTACTATTTTTGGAAATACATTTGTTCTCTTCATATTAAGACTTGGAAATTATGGAGAAATACTCAATAAACACTACAGCCTCTGAAAAACAGCTACAACTACACACAAACACCTGCAAACTGTTCAACGTACACTTTATTTAATATATGTAAACAAACCTATGTAAATCTATGTAAACTTTAGTTCATAGTTGCAAGCATTCAGGAAGTAAAATTTTATTCTCTGTTTTATTATTTTAAGAGTAAAACAAGTCTTGTTTAACATTTTAACTGCTTTGTAAATATAACAATAATGACTACAAAAATTATTTAAAGTCAGTATCTTAATGCACATAATTATTTCTATTTCACACTTGTTTTAGATTGTTTCTAGAAAACAATATTTTGTAAATAGTATTCCTCCACACTTAAACATTTTATAATGTAAGATTTTTTAATTGTTTGCCAAAATATTATTACTACAAAAATATGAGAAATCTATCATTTTATATTTATTATAATTCCAAAGCACTAATAATCTCTATGATCAGTTTTAAACAATATCATTATACCTAGAGAGATTATAAATTCTCTTTCATCAATAATTTATGCAAACAACATTTAAACATTACTATTCCATACCAGGCACTACTCCAGGCATTGAACATTTACTTATGAACTAAAGAGACAAGTGTCCTTTTTTTTCCAGTCATTTAAGTATTTGTGTAGAATTAGAAAGGAACTACATCATCACCTAAGTATAAAGAATAAAAAAGAAAGATTGACCAAATTAAGGTAGGAGCGATGGAGGAGGAAGGGAAGGAGGTTGGGAAGGGAGAAAAGTAGGTAACTAGGCAGGGAATCAGGGAAGGAGAAAATGAAACTCAAAAGTTGAAATCAAATGTAAGAGGAAATAATGAGGTTAATACTCTGTAGGAATTACGTTTATTAATATAATAGCTTAAAGGTCAACACTGTTCATGCTAAAATGAGAGCGTGAAAAAGCAGTCAAATAGTGGGAGCCAAGCCTTGTGCTTGATTGAAGTTTAGCATCTAAAATGAAAGAGACATATCCTGATGAGTTAGACCCAAAGCTTGACCCTCTGACACCCTCTGAATAATGTCAAGTGCAGAGTTCTTTTCTCCTGTTTCATGTTTGGGGTGATCTTTTTCATGCCTGCAGTCAAGAGTGAAGAATTCTTATGAATCCACTTTTCCTTTTGTCATGTTCAAGGAAAGAGAGGTCCAGAATCCTTAGCCTTGCTAACGTACATTGCAATGGTCACTTGGATATTACAGCATAAGCACTGTACTCAGCAAAGATATTATTTTGATGTTTCATTGATATTTGAAAAGAAGAAGTCTGATTAGATCATTATGTTGGCATCCCAAAGGGCCAAACAAGTAAAGCAGTTGGAGAATCACACCTGGCCTCATATTTTCTGAGAGGGTCTTGGCGTCTCTTAATGAGGATGACTGAACATGTTCCAAATAGCTTTGTTTGTTATCTTATTTGCAAAGGATCACAGAACATAAGATGATTCAAAGGGACTTCTAAATGCAAATATCTCAATTAAGGAAGACAGGATTCCAAGAAAGATAATAAGCCTGCAATTGGTAAGTTGGTTACTAAAAATATTCTTCTTTCAGTCCTGGTGTTTTGAAAGTGCTAAGGAGTCATGTCATTCCTTCCTCTGTGTGGCAACAGGTGTCAAACACATTCTTTCCTAGGCTGAACATTTTCCCTTGGTTGTTTTTTGTTTTCTTTTTTATTTCAGTTGCTACTTTTCAAATTGCCAAGAAATTTCCCAATTTGAAGCTGAACATAGCATTACATGTGAGCAGTTATCTGAATAACAATTTTTTTCAGTTAATTAGGTAGAGTGATAATGATCGTTTTGGGGGGAGTTGTTTGTTTTTTCCAAATTGAGCGGTGTCTTTTACAGAACAATGAGAGCGCTGATTCAGTGTGGGCGTCTTTTGTTTTGGAAGTACTGTCATCTATTGTGAAATTAAATTAAGGAAGCTGTATTCAATATTAATGCTATTTCTCATAGCTTAATAGGTTCAGATTTGTAGCAATATAAGAACTGCTTGGAGTGGTCAGTGAGTCTTTCTTATATAAACGTATGTCAATAAATGTGTTCTTCAGCCTCAAATATTAGAGGATGAAAGTGGGTACTTTTATGATTTTCTCTCTCATTAGCAAGTGGGTGATCATAAGAATTGACTTTACAATCATTATTAATCAATATGTTTCTGCCTGGCAGAATCCTTTCAACCCGAGACTCAGAAACAACTGATTTTGGCCCGTATTTGGCACTGCATCTGATCAAAGCTCCCTAGACCGGGTCCACGGCTCACATTCAGGCAAAAGAACAAATTAAAACCCACACGAAATCTGTCCAGACAGTCCAAAGTTCTGTAAGATGTTACCATGCTCCCAATAGACGTTCTGCCATCCTACTTTTACAAATAAAAGTCCTCATTAACACCTGAAGGCCAGGTTCAAATTCTGCATTGAGGACTCCCAGGATTTTCTCACAGGAATGTGCTGGCCTGGAATGAGTGGGAGTGCCCCCTTGTCTGAGATATGCCCTCATCCTCTGTACTCACACCAGCCTCTGTCCTGCCCTGTGATGCAGGTGTGTGCACATTGGAGCCTGCCCCTGTGTGGACACTCCAACTGCACACTCAGTAGTGCTCAGCACTGGGGTGTACACACCAGGCAGAATCCAGACTGCATTTTCAAGGATGAATGTAGGGTAGGCCCTGTGTGGGTCCTGCAAGCAGGTGTGCTCCTATTAGTCAGGGATTCGGGAGCCCTGGATAGCGTTGGGATGCGGTGTGAAAGAGGAGGGATGCAAGCTTTCGTGGGCATGCTCTTCAACAGGAAAGCACAGCCTGGAGAGAATCAAACAAGATTGACAGTCAAAGCCCTAGGACTCTGGAGAGTCACCAGGAGTGAGTGCCACCATTCTGTACTTCCGAGCTGAAAGACACACCACGATTTTTAGGGCTAACAAAGCAATGCATTCCGTAGCACACCTTAGGAAGGGCATTGCTCAGCTTAAGGAACAATAATTCTCAAGCCTGCCATGGCATATTTTATTTAGCACTACTAAACCATACTTCATATATTTTATTAGGAACACTATTCTCAGTTAAAATCAGCCACAATTTCCCTGTGTGTGAGCCTGTGCAAATGTGTCTGCTAGCTTTATCACTCTGCTAGTGCTTACAGTTTTCTTTCTCATTACCTCCTCTCTATGCCTATGTTCTGCTCTTTCTCTGAGATGTGCTATGTCCTCTTCCCCCATAACCCTTTGATTTTGTCTCACTCTCTCTTTAGCCTGCTCATACACACTCACATGAACATCAAGTAGAGTTAAAGAATTTGCAAGGTGGAGGGTTAGAAACACATACGACTTGATCCAGGGTATTCAGAGACAACAGGTGCAAACATACTCTGATTCCAAAAACAGATTCACTAGTGTAACAAAATCCTTGGGATGTATTTTTGTGTTGTTTTGTTTTCATATTCCACATATTTCTCTCAAAGAGACCAGCATTGTGGAGCAGTGGGTTAAGCCATTGCCTGTGACTCCTACATCCAATATTGGAGAATGATTCAAGTCCTATCTGTTCTGTTTATAATCCAGCCTCCTGCTAAAGTGCCTAGGAAGGCAGTGGGAGATGGTCCAGTACTCAGGCCCCTGCCACCCATGTGGAGATCAGAGGGCAATATGGGGATCTTGGTTTAGGCCTGGAACATGCAGGCCATTGTAGCTATTTAGGGCATGAACCACTATGGAAGATCTCTCTCTCTCCCACTCTATCTGTAACTGCGTCTTTAAATAAATAAATCTGAGAGAGAGAGAGAGAGAGAGAGAGAGAGAGAGAGAGAGAGAGAGAAAGGAATACCTAATGCTACTATTTTAACCCAGAAGTCACACTATTTTCAATTAAATAAACACACGGCTGTTATTCCTTTGAGTAAACAGGTGACGGAGGACATTCAGGGTCAAGCAATAGACAAACTATGACGCCAACAGCCACTTTCTAGAGGACAAAAAACTATGCTATTTCACTAATAACTGAATAAACCTTGCACCTTTTATAAAACAGATTAAGTTATTTGATTAAAAAATGTTTTCTCTTGAATTTCCAGAGAGATTACTGTGAAGAGAATCACACTAAGATAAATGCCCTGGCTCATGAATTTAGTGTCCAAAAACTGCTTCCTATTTTAATTTAGAAATAGAATTCCATGTTTTGTTGTTTTACTTTCTTCATTGTATTTATTTTTTCCCCCTGTGGTCTCATAATTTCATAATTGTTTTGATGTACAATCAAGTCTATATCAATATTCCTTTATATGTAATTCATGTGTCAAATTACCTCTAGCATTTTTCACTATATAACAACTAAAAGTTGATTTTCTTTAAATTATCAATACAGATTAATATAATAAATCATTACTACATATTAATTATTTATGTTCTTGAAGTTACTAAACTTGTTTATATATACATGATGTGGAAAGTATGCTTTTATTTTGTGTTTCATATCTGATATGTCAAAGATTTGAAAAAGTTTAACTTTAAAAATTTAATTTTAATGATATTTTTGCAGTAAACTGATATACCATTAATATTATATGATAACTTCTTAACATTAGTTGGCATGTTTTAACATCATCTTTAAAAGAACTACATAGTAGATCTCAACAACTTACTTTGTGAGCCAAAAACATAATGAATCAATGGTCTTCAAGCTAAGGCAGCTGCTTGTCAATTAAGTGAGGCTTTTACTGGTTCTCTGGTCTTTAGTCAGCACAGCTTTTCTTCATTAAAATACCCTGCTCCTTTTTCCTGTTCTGAACATGCATTTGTAAAAAGAGAAGCAGGAAGAGCAACTATTCTGCAAGTCTGATTCATACCCTTTTGATTATTTAACCTTTAGAACAATAAAAAAAAAGCTGAAAAAAACTGAGGTTCAATTCCATATCAGTCATTTCTTAAATGAGATGTTCCAAGTTCTTTTACTCTGTGCATGATTTGATATATAGCTGATCCTAAGAACATGCCGATATTTAAATGTTGTTGTGTTCTCATGAGATCACATGCTTGCCTTTTGCTGTAAATGTTCCCAAGTACTTATGAGGAAATTAATTCAACTCTTAAAGAAACCAAAAGTTTGCATCCATTTTTTTCTCCCTTTTCCTCTTTATGAGAACAAGAAGTCAGCAGAGGTAATGAATATGGTTCCAAATAGCATAAATTTGGCATACATAAACCAATGAAATCCACTCAACTGAATTTGTACCTTCCATTCTTTGACAAGTTAATTTATATTCATAATAAGACAACATCTACCAGGAGGATTATGTGAGCTAAGTCACTAGAATCTACAAGGAACACACAACAGTGTGGTTCTTTTTTACTCACTGTTACTTCCAGCCTGTTAGTTCCATAGATTGAGTTAGGAGGGTTGGGAGAGAACGGAAGAAAGACTGTTGTCAAGAATTAAACTGCACAGCGTGAAAGGAAAGGTCCCATTCAAAAATGGGACATGGAAAAGCTAGTGACCAACACTATGTCACATACATCTCAATGAGCAATTCATTTTATTGTACCTTGGTCTTTCACTCTGCATTTTCAATGTGATTTTGTACTTAAAGATAGCCTTTTTTCAAGTTTGGCTGAACAACCTGCAGTGATTGAAGTTATTGGTTTTTGCTTTTCAAACCTGGGGGAAGAGTCTGTTCAAATGTCCCTTGCTCTCCATCGTTAAATGTCAGTTGTTGAAGAATGTGCCTTAATTGCATGGAGCTATTCTAGCATCAAATATTCTTGCTGAGGAAAAATAAGGTAGGGGGAGGAGTTGAGATAAATCAGTGCCGATCACTTCATGTAGTCATTAAGGAAGGGCAGTCTTAGTAAACCTGCCAAACCATGCTCAACTTTGAGCAGAACCCACCAGGTGTGGTAACAAGGAAACAGGTGATGCATAACTAAGCAGGTAGGAATTCAAGTAGAGACATTTCAAAACACTATGCCCGCAATACTGAGACTTAATTGAAAGGTCTGATTTTGGAAGACGTTCACCAAGGCAGACATTTCCTAAAGTAATCTTCATATTTTGTATGTGCATAAGGCAGCCCACTTATGAAAGAGCATGAAATCTCATAGCTTTGGGTGGGAAATGAAACATTCACAAAAACACCCTCTTCAACTTCTGCAAAATGTCATGGTATACTGACCCCTGTGCATAACAAAATGCCACTTATGCTACAGTCAGTGAGTATTAAAGTTAGAGAATTAAAGAATGTGGACAAAATAATGTGTTCTCCCTCTTGGCCTTACTGTCTCAGTTTCTTGTGAAGTTAACTGTTGCCTGAGTTAATATAATGGATAATATTGCTTAGTATAAGCATGGATTAGCCGAGAAGATTGCTATTGATTATTACATAATAATAGTTTTTAAATGTTTTGCTTCATATTCACATGGCATCCCAGTAGTACCTAGGTAAATGTCAATAAACATTGATATTACTCTAATTGTTGTCTAGAATTAGATGATAGATTTGGCAACAAATCAATTGTTATATATAAGGGCTATCAAAGGTTACTGGAACATCTAAGCATTTCATACTTGCAAATAAATCTTAAGTTTTTGCTTGGTCAACATTGTTGTGTATAGTGTTCAGACTCATCTCAGCCAAATGGGCAATTGTAATTCTGTGAGATTCCCACTTAGCATTAAAATATAAATGCTCTTAATGATGTCTTCTGAAAGTGTGCCAAGTCAGTTAAAGAGAGATGTTTCCTTTCTCCTATTTCACCTTTCAATTCAAGTTTCAAAATTTTATAAGTGTTACTTTATTCCAGGGGTAATCATAAACAAACTCACATATGTGTATAAACAGGAACAAATAAATCTACATGTGTCCTGAACAATGTCCTGCTAAGGGTGTTTATTACGTCAAAACCACGGGAATTATTCCTGTGGGGTGCACAGCATAGAGGCGTTCCCAGGACACCATTGAAATCACCTTGGTGTGGTTCTTGCTATGTTTACCTGGCTTCTTTGGACTTTGGGTAGATGGGCTGAGTAAGAAGAGATGATAAGACTTGGTGGCTCACTCTTATCCGAATCTCCTATCCCTAAGCAGTTCTCAAATGGGAACAGAGTTCTCATTGTCCAAGGCAATATGCATGATTCTCCCCATGGGTTATTCATCAGTGGAGCATCTGCTGGGGTGAGGCCCAGCTGAGCTACATTATAGCATCTGTGGGTGTAGGAACTGCCTGGGAGTTGGCACAGAGGCTGCAGCCTATTTGGCAGCACCACGGTGCTATCAGGATATCCTACAGGACCCACCATTAAAGCCTAGCCACCAGGTTGGGAAGGCTCGAATGGAACAATCCTTCACAGATGTTTTCCCTATGGTTCTAGAAATGCATTATTTTTCATTTGTTAAGATCTGCTCACCTAGAAAACTTTCAGATATCTTAAATATACACATATACCCATAACCACACACACACACACACACACACATAAGCCTATTACCTATGCAGGCACACACACACATACACTCTTTAAACACAAACACATAATTATTTGCTTTTATATATATATATATATATATATATAGATATAGATAGATAGATAGATAGATATAGATATAGATATAGATATACAGACATGGATACATTTGGAGAAAACAACATCAGGAAGTTTATGATTTCAATAGGGAGTTATTAGTCTTAATCTGCAAATGTTTCCTTCAAAAATTTTGATTTTAATTTATTTATGTAATTTGTTTGAAAAGCAGATACACACACACACAGAAAGAGAGAGAGAGAGATCTAATTTGCTTTTTCACTCTTCAAATGCCTGCAGCAGCAAAGACTCACCCAGGCACAAGTCAAAAGCTGGGGACGTAATCTGAGAATCCCCAGTCCACGGCAGTGACACAGTTAGTTAAATGATCACTTGTTCCCTTCTAAGGTGCATTTCAGGTGGAAATTGGAATTGGGAGCAGAGCCCTCAAGGCAGGGCACTCATTGGATGCAGGAGTCTTAAGTGGTATTGTAACCACCACACCAAACTCTTTCCTGAAAGCCTTCTTTTTTAACACCTAGATCAATGTTCTTGAATCATCAATATCAGCAGGTAGGTGTAAGGAATGTTCCCACAGTGGGGGATTTCCTCAAAAGGGAGCAACATCTGCTCTTTCTCTTCAGTTTCACCCATTCCTATAATTTATACAGAACACCCAAGAAATTCTCCCAAAATATATACAGCCTTTGAAAATGGATACCATTTCAGGCCGGCGCCGTGGCTCAACAGGCTAATCCTCCGCCTTGCGGCGCCGGCACACCGGGTTCTAGTCCCGGTCGGGGCACCGGATTCTGTCCCGGATGCCCCTCTTCCAGGCCAGCCCTCTGCTGTGGCCCAGGAGTGCAGTGGAGGATGGCCCAGGTGCTTGGGCCCTGCACCCCATGGGGAGACCAGGAAAAAGCACCTGGCTCCTGGCTCCTGCCATCGGATGAGCGCGCCATTGGAGGGTGAACCAACGGCAAAAGGAAGACCTTTCTCTCTGTCTCTCTCTCACTGTCCACTCTGCCTGTAAAAAAAAAAAAAAAAAAAAAAAAAAAAAAAATGGATACCATTTCAATAAATTATAAGAAAACTTGAGTTCATAGTCATACTAAAAATATACCATTGAAGATTAAGATACATAAAAGTATTAAGTAAAATAATCTTTACCTTACCGTGCAGCTTTATAAGCTTACCAGGTAAATTTTTCTTTCATCAACTCAGCTACTTCTGACTTCTGGTAAGCTCTATCATGTAGAAAGAATGATATTTTACCTAGGGATATCAGGCTCTAAATATTTTAATTACCCCATTTTTCTCAATGGAGTTTTTTTTTCCCTAGACATTTTCTAGAAATTGCTCCATTACCTCATTCACTGCCACCTGGGTAGCACATGTACTGCTGGTTTAGTGAAGAAAGTGGGAGCAGATACAAAGTAGAATCATAGAGAAACTATGCCGAAGTTTGCATTCACTGGGTTACATGGATCAAGGAGGACACCGTGATGACTTTCTGGATCGATTAAATATTCTAGGTATTTTCTAATCCTCAATTAATGAGATTCATGCCTCAGAAATTACAGATGGTGCCTTCATTTATTATCTCACAGAGAAAGAGACAGAATTCTTCATCCAATTCAATCTTTAAAAGGATGAGCAGAATAATCAAGAGTCAGCAATAAAATTTTAAGAGATGAGCTACTCCATCCTTTTATTTCTGTTGTCAGCTGCTTTACGAGTTTCTCAAATATGGCTAACAAAGCAATTTAGATGTTCAATCTCAAAATGTTTTATTTAGATTATTATAATGTATACTACTTTGAGCATTCTGGGCAGAAAGTAGACACAATTGAACAGATTTCATCACCACTATTATTTTACCATTCATAAAAACTTACATAAGCACGTGTTATACCTCACACCATGCAGGAGTTTTTAAATCATTTGTTCTACAGACCTTCTTGATAAGCATTTTTATATTCATTTTCTCTAAAAAAAAGAAGTTAAAGCTTTGAGGCTGGCATTGTGGTACAGTGGGTTAAACACTGCTTGGGTGTTAGTATCCCAAATCAGAATGCCTAGTACAAGTCCCAGGACATCCACTTGTGGTCAAGTTTCCTTTTAATGGGCAATGTGGGAGGTAGCAGCTGATGGCTCAGGTTCTTGAGTTCCTGCTACTCACGTTGGAGACCTGACTTCAGGCAGTCTCAGCCCTGGCTGATGGGGGCACTGAGGCACTTGGGGAGTGAACCAGTTGAGAGATCACATACACGCTATCTACCAAAAGAATAAACAAAATCAATATGTGAACTCTGAAATCAAGGGGCTGGTGCTGTGGTGTGGTGGGTAAAGCCGCTGCCTGCGGTGCTGGCATCCCATATAGGTACCAGTTCGAGTTCTGGATGCTCCACTTTCGGTCCAGCTCTCTGCTATGGCCTGGGAATGTGGTAGAAGATGGCCAAAGTCCTTGGCCCCTGCACCCTCATGGGAGACCTGGAAGAAGCACCTGGCTCCTGGTTTTGGATCAGCCCAGCTCCAGCCATTTAGGCCAACTGGGGAGTGAACCAGCACATGGAAGACCTCTCTTTTTCTCTCTGTCTCTCTCTCTCTGCCTCTCCTTCTCTCTGTGTGTAACTCTGCCTTTCAAATAAATAAATTAATCTTAAAAAAAAGAAATCTAGACTATCAAAGGTTAAGTAACATGTGCACGATCAGTCAGCCTGTATGTTGCATGCAAGACCATCTGGAAATGTCTCTGTTATGCAGGACCATATATTATTTTTAAAATATGCAGGGAGGAAAACATGCTAAGTTGGAATAAGGAGTTGTAAAAAAAAAAAGCAAAAATAGATGTAGATGACTGAAGAATGAGAAGACAAATTTTGAATTCAGAATATCAGTCTATGCCTTCAAATTACCATAGTATGTTAGCAATAAAAAGACTGAAGTGAAAGAAGAAGTAAGTAAAGGGAATGAAAATTTGTTTCTTTGCTTTTTTGATACAGTGCACTAGGCACTTTGCACATGCAATCTTATTTAAATATCACAGCAGTTTTCTATGGTGGAGATGGTTTTCAAAGTTAATAGATGGAGGAATTATAATGCACTTTCAGATGAATTTAAGCTGTAGTTTTTACAGCCATGGAGTCCTGATACTTTATCCTAAAGGACTCTTGTACTGTATGTACTTTCTAAGACAGAGAGAAGCCTGTAGATACACCTATTTATAAAACAATTATCTAGAAATTTATTTGTATATTTCTCATTTAATACCCTAAATCCTGTAGCTAAAAAACTTGTTTGTCTAGTAGAATTTGGGTTTGGGTGTTGCAAAATATAACCTATATAAATGAAAGGAATCATAGAAATATAACAATTAGGAATATAAATTTAGCTACATAAAGCCAACCAACAAAACACTCTGCAAGTTATAGTATGTTTTTATTTTGAAATTTGTCAAAAAGTAATTGTATCCTGTATTTCAATCACTTTGCATAGGATATTTAACTTGATTCAGTGAGTTTAGAGTTCAGCAACATAATGTTACTGAAGGTGAAACTGTGACTTCTAAATTACTGAGTTAAAATTACTGCTAAGTAGCAAAGAGACAATTTTGCAGTATCATTTTATGTGCTTAATCCTTTCTTTTTCACTTCCTCTTAAAAGCTATGTCGACTCTACCTCTACCTCAATGGGCTGTTTTGCTGAACTACATTAATTGACATGTTGCATTATAACCTGCAGGTAGTTTGAAGGCCTCACACTTCAGTACTTTTGTTTCTGTGTTTTGAAAAGTAAAATCAATTCAAAAGTCCTTAATATTCACTTATGCAACACATAAAAACAGGTAACCTGCTTTAATAAGTTTAAAATTAATGCATTGTTGTCGCACTTGATACAGGTGTCAAAATAACTCTTGGAACCACATCACATATGAGAGTGCCTGGGCTTGAGTCTTGGTTCTGGTCACAATCCAGCTTCCTGTTAATGCATACTCTGAGAGACAACTGGTCATATCTCAAATAACAAAGTTCCTGTCACCCGTGTGGGAGATCCAAATTGAATTCCCAGCTCTCAGCTTTGGCCTAGCACAGCCCACATTTATTGCTGGCATTTGGAGAATGAACCAGTGGATGAAAGAGCTCTCTTTCTTTCTCTCTCTCTTCCCCCATTTTAAATAAAATGAAATACAAAATTAAATAAATGAAAAACAAATAAATGGATGCTTAGATCTTCTGTTACTCCCAGGCTTTGCCACACCCATGTCTTGAATTCTGATAAAGAATATTAACTCTTGTGATATGGCTGTGACATAAATCAAGACTGGAAACAGCAACAACAGAACTTGAGCATTTGATGGATTTTGATGATTATTATTATGGCCAAGTTATAAAATTATTCTTTTGGAAAGTACACCTGTAAGATGAGATGTTTTCTTAAAATAATATAAAATATGTCATATTTGCAAAGCTTAATTAACACAGTTCAATTCACTTTATTATCTCATTCTTAAGAAAATGAGTTAATTCTAATAAATTTTTTGACCAAGAGCTATATTTGCTGATCTGTCCCAAGTATTGTAAAGAAGATTGTATATAATTTCAAAAGAAGGGACGTGAGCTACATTCAAAAGTTAATTTGCATGAAAAATTGTATAAAATAAGACAAATTGAGATTCTAATCATAGTTGTGGTTGAAGCAAACCTTTCATTGAGTTATTTATTCTATACATTGATTTTATCAAACAAAAGTATGACACACTGTTGCCTGATACCTTAGTACAAATATATATCACTTTTTAAATATTTACAGTGACTAAGAGGTATATGCACACACATACATTTCACAATGAGGACTTCATAAGTATCATTGTCAAATAGAGTAGAAGGACTTAGATACAATGTCCTGTGTGCTTTAGGTTAGAAATCTTTTCCCAGCAGCTGTCAGTCACAGATTTATGAAATAACGTCATGATTCACAGGAATTTTCCAGTATGCCACGTAAAATGATTCCATGCCTGAAGGAAATATTTACTATAAATGCCATATAGAATGCATAATTATTTACAATAATCAATTTAAACACTTTAGATATCAGAATACTTACTCAAATACAACTTAAGCTGAAAAAAAGAAACAGTTTTACTACACATTTAACTTCTCCGTGTCAAAGTTCTCAAAGCTTGAATTTTTACATGGTCTATTTAATGGATTTCTTTTACTAATTCTGTTTATAAGAAAGCCTGATATTACCTGTATATTTGCATTGCTAATAGTTATCAGGAGTTGGTTCCCAAGCGCCCTGCTACAGGCTTTAAAAAAATATCTATTTTATTTATTCACTTGAAAGGCAGACCAACAGAGAGAAAGAGTGACAGAGACAGACACAGAGAGATCTTCCATCCCCTGGTTCATTAGCCAAATGGCTGTAATAGCCAGAACTGCGTCAGACTGAAGACAGGAGCCAGGACGTCCATCCTGGTCTCCCACATAGGTGGCAGGAACTCAAGCACTTAGGCCGTCCTCCACTATCTTTCCAGATGCAAGAGCAAGATGCCCCATCAGAAGCACAGCAGCAAGACTCAAATCAGCACTGAGATGGAATGTTGGTGATGCAAGCTGTGGCTCAACACACTGCACCACAATGCTAGCCCCTCAGCTACAGGATTTTGCCATTGATATCAGAGTCCATTTGCGGAAGAACAGCACTCCATGGTTTTTGTTTTGTTTTGTTTTGTTTTTGTTTTTGTTTTTCTTTTTTAGCTACAGGATTTAGGGTATTAAATGAGAAATATACAAATAAATTTCTAGATACCGTGCTCTGTTGTTAATTAATTAATTAATTAATTTACAGGTAGTTATAGACAGTGAGAGAGAAAGGTCTTCCTTCCATTGGTTCACTCCCCAAATGGCCGCCACAGCGGGTGCTGTACCGATCCGAAGCCAGGAGCCAGGTGCCCCCTCCCGGTCTCCCATGTGGGTGCAGAGCCCAAGCACCTGGGCCATCCTCCACTGCCCTCCCGGGCCACAGCAGAGAGCTGGACTGGAAGAGGAGCAACCGGGACTAGAACCCCACGTCCATATGGGATGTCAGCGCTGTAGGCAGAGAATTAGCCAAATGAGCCAGGGCACCGACCCCTCTGTTGTTAATTTTAATCTCAGTTAGACCTTGCTTTCTCAAATTAATACTATTTCTCTTGAAAATCCTCCTTGTTCCTGAATCTCTTCCATTTTGCTGGAATTATACTGGCAAACACACTACTACCTAATGACGCTCTATAGAATCCTTAAAGAAGCCTCTTAAGACAACGTTGAGTCTGTCGCCTACTGCACAAAGTTCTAACTAGGTGTCTGGGGCAGGAAAGCAGGTTTGGAATCTATGTAAAGGGAGGTGTAGTTTATGGTGGGTCTTCCGGGGGAGGCTGTTAGGAGTGGGTGAAGATTAAGATACAAATGTCTTTGTCACTCTCTCACTGTCCACTCTGCCTGTCAAAAAAAAAAAAAAAAGAAAAAAAGATACAGACGGATCTGTCCTTAATGTTTTGTCCAATGTGAAGTAATGCTATAACTAGTAGTGAAACAGTATTTTACACTTTGTGTTTCTGTGTGGGTGCAAACTGAAGAAATCTTAACATAGTATATACTGAATCGATCTTCTGTATATAAAGATAATTGTAAATGAAAAAAAAAACTTGGTGTTAAATTGGAAATTGCATAGAAAATTAATCAATTTAAAAAATATATATCATGTAGGATCTCTGTCCTTAATGTGCTATACATTGTGAATTAATACTATAACTAGTACTCCAACAGTATTTTTCACTTTGTGTTGCCATGTGAAGGCAAACTGTTGAAATCTTTACGTAATATGTACTAAACTGATCTTCTGTATATAAAGAGAATTGAAAAGGAATCTTGATGTGAATGGAAGGGGAGAGGGAGCGGGAAAGGGGAGGGTTGCGGGTGGGAGGGAAGTTATGCGGGGGGGGGGGGGGGGAGCCATTGTAATCCATAAGCTGTATTTTGGAAATTTATATTCTTTAAATAAAAGCTTTATAAAAATAAATAAAAAAATAAAAACAACAACAGATTCTAAAAAAAAAAAAGATACAAATGTCTGAGGACTGATGGAAATAGCAAAGCAAGAATCTTGGAAGCAAGAGGTTCAAGGGCCTTAGGGTGTTCACTGTCATTGCATTTCCATTGAAACATTGATGGGAGTATCCAGAATGACCAATCTTATTATTTGCTAAGGTTAAAGGTCTTCAAGTATAGGAAAGCTATGCTAATATTAGCTCAAATTAATGTGGGAGTAGCTTCAGAACACTTCTTGTGGGATCCAGCTGTGTGAAAGTAGATTGTTTAACTTCTTATCTTCCCATCAGATCATTGCCCTACACTAGAGTACTGAGTGCAAGTTTATGGCTGCGGTTGAAAAAGTGGATTCTGAAATCACTTGATGGGAATTAAATACAAACTCCTTCATTTACCTCAAGTCACCCAAGAAAAAGTAATCTCTTTGTGCTGTTCTTTCCTTATTTGCAAGAGGAAATAAGCATAACACTACTGAGACACGGAGTGTTGTGACAGTTGAGGAAATAAGAATGTGAAAATCTTTTAAAATAATAAAGGGCCACATAGTGATTATTCAATAACAGAAGTTATTATTGACCTAAAATAAAAAGCTAGAGCAGTATTTTTTGGTTTGTGTTACAAATTATTATTATGTATGGTGTAGCTACTAATCTATAAGTATAGAAGCATATTATTTTCTTATGACTTTGTTCATATTAAAAAGCATTGCCTAATTAACCAGAAAGAGGACAACATGCTAATATAAATTTAAATTCTTTCTCATTAAAAATATCTGGCAATCCTTTATATCCTTTAAATGTAGGGGGCTTTAAATTACTCTTCTGCAGCCTTATTCTTTTGATTCTGTCATCTGCACTCTAGCTGAAATCTAGAATAATTCCTTTCAAAACTCTGAACGCTGGAAATCACTGAAAGTCTTAGCCACCAACACAATTCAACACCCTCCATATTTTATCAAATTTTTGCCCAATCTTATTCTACATGACATTTCCTTATCTCAACTTATCCTTTATTCTCCCATGAAGAACCACGGGATTATTGTTAAATTCTGGAGAATCTCTACTACTTTCTTCCATTTATGAGTTGAACAATTCAGTAGATTATTTCATGGACTGGTTTCCATCTCTCTCCAGTACTGGGCGTTGTCCCCCACTGCACATATGCCTTTGAGGATCCATGTCTGAGGGCTCACTTGCTGTGATCCACAACATCTCTAGTCATATGTGTCGTTATCCCGAGTGTGTGCCCAGTGACAGTGGAATCCATTTCTACACAAGGATGACTAACAATGAATTACTAGCAATAAGAAACTGCAAGCAACAGGATTATGTCTAACTAAATGAAAATTGGAATGTACCCTTTACCAGACTTTCTCCTGACAGACTCCCACTCACGCCTCTGGACCCTCATCAACTTTCAAAGCAAGGGGATGACATAGAAGACAGTTGAAATGACAGAGAGAACTCCAGTAGTTACAGCAGTGATTTCCCCACAGAGAAGGTCAGCTAACCTTCATTCACTTCATTAATGTACAGAAGATAGACAAAACTAACAAAGTCGTATGCTCTGCTGATTTGTGTCATTCTTCACACATGTAATGTGTAGAGGTCATGTACTCTTTGCAGTTCATCGTAGTTATGTCTGCTCTCTGCTATATTAACAGGCTGTATTAACATGGAGTTTCTAGGCTGTGGACATCCAACAATTAATTGTGAATTTCAGTGGGATTTGTTTGAACATAGTGGAGTCCTTTTATTTTTTCAAATATTTATTTGAGAGGCAAAGTTATGGGTGTGTTTGTGGGGGGAGGGGGATGAGACAGAGAGAGAGAGAGGAGATCATCCATCTGCTAATTCATTCCTCCAGTGGCCACAACAACCAGGGCTGTGCCAGGTCAAAGTCAGGAGCCTGGAATTCCATCCATGTCTCCCACATAGGTGGCAGGGGCTCAAGTACTTGGGCCATTTTCAACTACATTCCCCAGGAACCTAAAAGGAAGCTATGTGGATTCAAACTGGCTCTCACACAGCAGGTGGCAGCTTAACCCACTGCTCCACACTGCCAGCTCCAAGAGTCATTTTGAAAACTACATCTTTTTTTTTCTACATATTCATGTGGAAGTCAGAAGTAGAGTAGTCAGAGCTAAAATAGATTTTTGGAACTTCAATATTTAGAAAACTAGCTTTCATAGGGATTTTATCTTACAACAGTAAAATACACAAGGCTGATTCTGATGTTTTACAAATAAAAGAGCTTTGAAACTAGGGAAAATAAGCAAAAAGTCTATAGAAATGAAGGAAAGATATAGTTCCATATAATAATATTAACAAAAATGGCAATATCTGAAATTAGAATATTTCCTTCAGGAAATCACACTAATCATATGTACATTAACTTGAAACAAATAAAATTTTCAATATTTTTCTATTTTCACCATTTAAAATGCAATCTTTTACAATTCACCAAATATATGTTTGTTCTTCAGATTTTGCCCATAATAATACAGATAAAAGTAGCAATTTTTCTCCACATCCAGGACAATAATTGCTTTTAGAAACACTGTGGATTGTGTAAAGTAAGTGCTCAGCTAGTGGTTATGTTCCATTTACCCATGTTGGCTATAAAGGGATGATAGATACAAATAAAGGGGAATTCACAAAAGAGAAACTTACAACATGCAATTCTATGCACTTTTACACAATGGGAGCCTTCTGTTTATGATCTTAAAGAAAGTGCAAGATCGAGATTTAGGTTTTAAAAAATGAAAAGAAAGAAAACATGACCTCTCAAAAGTAACACAGCTATATTATGTATTTTTTCTTTAGAAATGTACAACCCAAGTATAGCATATGCTGTCCAAAGCTGTGCCAGTGTAACCTTTCACTTAATGTGTTCTCAAAGCTCATACCTCCCCTTTGTACATAAAAACTTATATTTAAGGGCTGGTACTGTGGCACAGTGGGTTAAAACCCTGGCCAGGAGCAACGGGTTCCCATATGGACCCCAGTCCCAGCTGCTCCACATCTGACCCAGTTCCCTGATAATGCACCTTTGAAAGCAGGGGAGAATGGCCCAAGTCCTTGGGCCCATATGCCCACTTGGGAGACCCAGAATAAGCTCCTGGCTCTTGGCTTCATATTGGCTCAGCTCCAGCCATTGTAGCTATTTGAGGACTGAACCAGCAGATGGAAGACCTCTCTCTCTCTCTCTCTCTCTCTCTCTCTCTCTCTCCCTCTACCTCTACCTCTATCTGTAAATCTGTCTTTGAAATAAAGGAGCATTTCAGGCCTGGAAATCCAGGACACTCTGGGAAAAAATGTCCTACATAAAGTACCCCTGTGGGTGAGACCCCAGTGGAAAGAAGTGGCCACTGAAGAAGGAGGTAGTTTTATTTGAAATAAGTAGAGAACTACGATATTTGTCCCTTTGGGACTGGCTTATTTCACTCAGCATGTTTTCCAGATTCCTCCATCTTGTTGCAAATGACCGGATTTCATTGTTTTTCACTGCTGTGTAGTATTCTATAGAGTACATGTCCCATAATTTCTTTATCCAGTCTACTCTTGATGGGCATTTAGGTTGATTCCAGGTCTTAGCTATTGTGAATTGAGCTGCAATGAACATTAATGTGCTGACAGCTTTTTTGTTTGCCAATTTAATTTCCTTTGGGTAAATTTGGAGGAGTGGGATGGCTGGGTTGAATGGTAGGGTTATATTCAGGTTTCTGAGGAATTTCCAGAATGACTTCCATAGTGGCTTTACCAGGTTGCATTCCCACCAATAGTGGGTTAGTGTCCACTTTTCTCCACATCGTCACCAGCATCTCTTGTTGGTAGATTTATGTATGTCAGCCATTCTAACCAGGGTGAGGTGAAATCTCACTGTGGTTTTGATTTGCATTTCCTTGATGGCTAGTGATCCTGAACATTTTTTCATGTGTCTGTTGGTCATTTGGATTTCCTCTTTGGAAAAATGTCTATCTGTGTCCTTGTCCCATCTCTTAAGTGGGTTGTTTGTTTTGTTGCTGTGGAGTTTCTTGATCTCTTTGTAGATTCTGGTTATTAATACTTTGTCTGTAGCATAGTTTGCACTTTGCTTATGACCTTGTCGACCTACTTGATCCAAAGCCTTCCATAGCCAAGGCAGCTCATGTCAAGAACCTCGGGTGATCACTGAGGTCAGAGTGTTATTTGTTAACTGAACAACAACCTCTGTCCACATAAAGTTGTATCATGAGATTAATAGTAAAACTTGCTCTCAAGAATCACTTCCTTTAGTATATTAAAAGGAGGATATTATGATGTCTCATAAGTAATTTTATGTTTAAGAGCTCAAAAAGACGTATCATCATTGGGTTCTTCTTTAAGACAAAGTTTCAAAAAAGAAAGAAGGGGGAAGAAGGAAGGGAAAAGAAGAGGGAAAAAAGGGAAACACCTTCAAGAAGCAATAACAAAGAACAGCCCTTGTTTTGATTGTTGAGGAACAGTTCTCTTAGTTTTTTTTTAACTCCATTTTTTTCTTTCTGTTTCCTTTTCTTTCTCAGACCAAACAGGAGAGTAGGGAGGAAAGGGAGGGAGTGGGTGGCAGGAATTGGAAGAACTACTATGCTCCTAATGCTGTATTTATGAGATAAACAGAAATAAACTTAAAAAGTGTTAAAAAAAAAGAAATTATCAACATTCCAATTTAATAACATTTAAATAAAGCATGAAAAAACTCAGTTCTATTTATGTTTTGATCTTGATTCATAATTTGTATGACACAAAACTACTCTAATGCAATATAAAAATGAGATTTCTTAGAAATCATATTTTTGCTATGATTATGAAAGCAATATATGTATGTTGGACAAAATTTTGGAAGTAAAAAAGGGCACAAAAATGTCTGGTCAAATGAACATTAATTCTGTTGCTTGAGATACCTCATGTCAACATAATGATCTCAGGTCTATAAATAATTTTGTGTGCATATATGTACATGTGTATATATATGTATATATATATAATGAAACTGTATTTTTAACATTTCCCATGGCTTTACAATGATATGATTTGCATATAATACAACTCATGCATGCAGAATGTATAATTTAATGATTTTTAGCACATTCAGAGATAATTTTAGAACATTTCCATCACCTCAACAAGCAGCTCCGACCTTTATCTACCTCTCTCTTTTCCCCTTGTTTTCTCTTGATCCCTGAACAGCCAGTAATCTACATTCTGTGTGCTTTCATATGAATGTAACAATAGGGTATAGTTTGTTTTTTAGGACTGACATTTTTGACATAGCATGATCTTTTCAAGGTTCATTCAATTTGTAGGATCTGCCAGGATTTCATTGTTTTCTATAGTCAAAAAATGTGCTATTGTAGATGTAAGCACTTTTGTTCATTCATTTATCTACTGAAGTGCATTTGAGGTGTTCCCATCTACTGGCTACAACAGATACCAGTGTGCTCATCATTCCTACCCAAGTTTCCATGTGTTTTCTGTTTTTATTCCTCCTTGGTATTCACCTGTGAATAGAATCACTGGGTCATATGCTAACTATGTTTAATCTTTTGAGACATTGTCAGACTGTTTTCCTTTTGTTACACAACAGACCAATGATCTAACAAAAGTCACCTGATTTCCATTGATCTCTTTCAAATGAGGTAGCAATACCATAAAGAAAATTTCGACTCCAAGAAATGCCAGCTGAACAGGGAAGACAGCACTTCTTTCTTGCCAACATCTGCACAAAGTTCTGTCCCTCTATCGATTGACTCTTTCACTTACCCACATGTTTTTCTTTTCTGGCTTAGAATTAAGTTCTTAATTAACTGGCTCTATTGAGTATCTCTAATATATAAATTGCAATATTTTTAGAGTAGATGGATATAATCATAATATTTCAGAGATAGGTAAAAATACAAAAAAAGCATTGATTTCACAAAATAAAGCAATTTAAGAAATGTCATTGGTGACAAATCAATTTAATGCACTCTATTATATGAAATCTGCATAGAAAAGATCATATCCCATTTATTTCAAAATATATTAGAGTGATACAATAAATGAAGTATCTACAACAGATATTCTCTTAAGGGACTGCTCTCTGCCAAAATAAGTTGCCTTCCTGTTGGCCTATCCCAGCCCCATCTATTTTCAATAACTGATCATTGCAGAGAGAACTGGTTCAGGTGGGGCAGGAGGCAAGGCTTCATATCCTTGCCTCCATTAGGACAACTCTTAGAATCTTCCAAATCCAAAGCTCCTTTTGGAACACTCTGAGTCCTGTGTTCCACTATCAGGAAGATTAGCTTCATTTTCTCCTCTACCTTGTATCCCTCAGCAATCATTGTTTCTTCTCATGGGGAACAATAGTCCTTTTGAATCATCAGGACATGCTTCCTAGGAAATCTGAGTGCCTAGAAGTACAGGATTCTGCAGAGGCTCTTGCAGGCTGTCTTACTATGGCAGCCAGAAATCTTAATCCTCAGAATCTGGGATTAGATTATTTTAAAAGAAAAAGGGAAAATAATGGTATAGAATAACTTATGGTTGTTAATCAAGTGTTCTAAAAATAGGATGATTTCTTGACTTCTGCAAGTGAGCCTAGAAGGCATAATAATAATAAGAAGAAGGTGATATGGGAAAACAAATAGTGTCAGCTGGCAGAAAGGAGGGGAGGTCTGATGGCTGTAAGAGAAGCACAGTTTGACAGCTCCAGCTCACCTAGTGCAGGGCACCTGTTGATAGCTCTGGCCCACTAGTGCAACAGCAGGTTCAGCATTTCACACTCAGGACATGCCAACAAGGGATGGCTCTCACAGCCACCCTGCGGTCGAACAGTTGTGGTCGACCCCTGCATGGCTGCCCAGCCTCGGCTTGTGAGATAACTCCATTTCTGTGCACCGCACAAGCCTCCCTTTCTGTACACTACCCAGGCCTGCCTTCCAGGCACCATGAGGCTACAACGCCTTCTATGCAGTGTTAATGGCAAGTTCCACCATGTGGCAAACTTGGACCCAGTGCTGACTGGCAGTAACCTATTTGGTTTCAGGATGTGTCTCCACAATGAGCTTTAGGCCAACATGTCATTATAATAAAATTTTCACAGCCCTTAGTCCTACTCTCATTGTGCCCTCATACCAGGACCGTTGGTGTTCCCAAAGAAGTGTACAGAAATCCATAGTAGTCAAGCCCCACTCCAAAGCTCATCTCATTTGAATATTCAATTAATATTCAACTAAGCTCCGTGGAAACATCATCCTGTGCCTATGAATAGTTTAAAAGGAAGGCCAAACCTGGTTAAGGGTTTTTATTTTTCTTTGTAAAGGTTATTTCCCCATGTTAGGAGTCTGTTGTGTATGTCATTTTTTGTTCTTTCTCTCATTCTCTCGATCTTGCCTGCATTTATCCTCTACTTTGCATAAATTTTGTTTTCCTGTAATGTTTTCCCTTCCAATATGAATCCTTTCATACATTGAAGGAAGCACCTATCATAAACCCAGGTGAAACCCACCGTCCACAACAGAGGCAGAAGTGGGAGGGCCAGAGAGTTAGTTCTAGTTTGAGAAGAACTTGACCTACTTTGCAACTCTGAGGATGAGAATGGGACAGGAGGTAAGATGTGGGCACAAATCCTGAAGGATGGAAAGGGGAGGAAACTGTTCTCCCCTACAGCCTCCTAAAGGAATGCCGCTCTGCCAGCATCTGGATTTCAGCCAGGGGAGACTAATCTCAGAATTCTGACTTCAAGAAATGTAAGGAAGTCATTTTACTACAGAAGCAAGAAAAAACTAGTGTGCTTCCTCTTCTCTTTTCCATGTTGTGTTGGTGTTAGCTCTGTCCCTGAATGTTGAGATACTCCCTTCCAGGGGCCTGCATCTTTCTCAAAAGAGGAAAATCATATTGTATGATATTGGACCCTGTGCTACAACACAGCACAATTAATCAAGGTGGGCAGCAAATGTAGTATGTTTGCCTAAAGAGGATATGAAAGTAATGATCTCTGCTTTTAACACCCAGGAAGTAGGAGGTCTGGTATAATTAATGAAACACTATAAGCATCTTTCCCCTAGTATTACACAGCCTAAAATTAATATTTTTTGACTTTGCTAAGTTTCACTTGTGAAGAAAGGCTATCCCCCAGGTATTATATCTAACTCTGAAAAGATCATTCTCACAAATTGTGCTGGTCCTCAAATAGCTCTCTTCTTTATGTGAGGATATTTATTTATTTGAAAAATTCATTTTGGTTAACATGACCATAATTTATATTATGAAATTATATCCTTGATGAAGCAGAATGTTATCAAATAAATGTTTATTTAGAAGTTTCACTTTCAGTGTTAATACTGGACATCTTATATTTCTATTATGCTAACTCTTTCATAATTGAGTGACTTTTTCCTTCTTATTCCTAGTCTGTTCAGCAAAGCAAACAATTATAAAAGTAATTAAAACTACATCATGGGGCTGGCACTGTGGCATAGTGGGTAAAGTCGCCACCTATAGTGCCTGCATCCCATATGGGCTCCGGTTCTAGTCCAGGCTGCTTCACTTCCGATTCAGCTCTCTGCTATAGCTTGGGAAAGCACTAGAAGGTAGTCCAAATCCTTGGGCCCTGCACATGTATGGGAAACCTGGAAGAGGTTCCTGGCTCCTGGCTTTGGATCAGCACAGCTCTGGCCATTGCAGCTATTTGGGGAGTTAACCAGCGGATAGAGGGCCTCTCTCTCTCTCTCTCTCTCTCTCTGTCTGTCTGTCTCTCTTTCTCTCCCTGTATAACTTTGACTTTCAAATAAATAAATAAATCTTAAAAAACTATATGAAATTAGGTTTTCAATGGAAAGCAAAATATAACTGCAAATACTTGTTTAAAAAAGCATTAAATCCCCTTGAAGAATTGGAAATTAATTTTATCACCGTTAAAAATGTTAGAATGTAAGCTACTTGTCATAAATTCAAGTAATTTTTGTCACTTGGAAAACATGACTCTTGCTGTTTTATGGAACAGATGAAGCAGGAAATAATTAATCTGAGCATCATGCCATTGGCAGTTTCAAAGTAGACACAACAGAAAATGTCTGAATAGCTAATACTTTGGGGATGATTCAAAACTGCCATTAAAGTCTGCTTTGCATAACGGTGTGAAACAGTAGGCATGCTACCTCATGCAGAAAAAAGGTGTGAGGAGTGTGCGTGAATTTATGTTCTGTTGTAAAAATTGACACCTTCTTTATGTACCAAGTTCATTCACCAAGGCGTCATGAAATTGCTTCTGTACATTCTCCTATTTTGTTATAATTAAAAAATATATACCAATATAAAGAATGTAAACCTGCTGGTAATAGCATTGCTTTGTAATTGATATTTGCTCCCCAAACAGCATTGTGTTGGAAACAATTGAATTTCAAGAGCAAAGAAGAGGATCTGACATTTGGCTAGTTAAAGTGTAGTTAGGGATGCCCACATCCCATATCAAAGTGACAGGGTTCTAGTCCCCGTTCTGTTCCCAATTCTTGCTACCTGCTAATGTACAGCTAAGGATACCAGCAGATGATGCTCAAATATCTGGATCCCTGGAACCCACAAAGGATCGAATTCCCAGCTCCCACCTCCAGCTTTCCATTGACCTAGCCCCGGCTAGGTCAATGGAAACAAATATGTTTAAAAGAAAATCTAAAGGGATTCAACTATTACATCATGTTGATTCTAGAAGTTTTATATACTGCAAGTATATAAAAGCCAAGGAGAGATGTGAGCAAATTCCACAATATATGATGGTATAGACCAGACTGGATACCATGTCAATCACCATAGAGCTTAAATGCAAGGAGCAGTGGGAATACACAAAAGGAGGGACAAGGGGTGGGAAACCATCCCTGGGGTAAGGTAGCCCAGTTGCAGGCTTTGGCAACTTTACTGCCTCTCATCTGGGGCAAACAGTGACTCAGTTTGGACTTCTGACACTCACAGCTGCCTGTTTCCCTGTCTGTCTATCCATATGTGCAAATAAGATTCAGCGTGATTTTAAATTTGTCTGAAAATGAGATTCAGTTACAAGGTAAGAACTGTTAATAGAAGAGAACAAATGGAGTAAAAGGTGTTGATACACTGAATTGCAAGCCCCCTTCACACAAATATGTTGTTTTACTATGCAATTAACCTACAACGTCTGTAGTTCTCCTGTCATAGGTGTTTCCCTACGGCTAGTATACTTGAGACTCAAGAAAAGCCTTAGGTCTTGTGCAAAACCAGGCAACCCTGAGGTCACAGGCAAGGTGACAGAATTGTTAGTAGATGCCTGCCTTTCCCACTTGTGACTTGTACCACCCTGCAGTATTTGGAAAATCCCATTGATTCCATGCACTAAAGAAAGTCATCGTTTTTCTTGCTTGTTTGTTTCTTCGTTTGTTTTGTTTTTGTTTTATGGTAATTTCTTGGACTGTGGTTTAGGTTGGATGAGCCACAGCTGTGCGCAGTTTCAGTCGTGTGCCCATGACCTCATCTGCTGGATCCTCGCATTTCTTTCCAAAGTCGTATTGGGTGTCTGTGATGTAATTCCAGCACAAAAGCTGATAAGGTTGAAAGAGTCACTACTTTTATTTATGAGGAAGCACAAAAGAGGGAAAATATTTATATAAAAGTCCAGTTGCCTAAATAAAAATTGTATCACTTTGAAAACATCTATTCTATAAAGATTTATTTATTGAAAGATAAACGGGAAAGGGAGGAAAAGATGGGGTTGCAGAGAGAGAGAGAGAGAGAGAGAGAGAGAGAGAGAGAGAGAGAGAGAGAGGTTCCATCCCCTGGTAGATTCCTCAAGTAGCTGCGACACCAGGGCAACAACCAGGTCATGTTTGGGGAAGGGATCCTTTCCCGCTGCCTCACAGGTGCATTATAAAGAAGCTGGATCGGAAGTGGGGGAGCTGGCACTAGAACCAGTACTCTGATATGAGATGCCAGCACTAAAGTGGTACTTCCACCCATAGTGCTACATAGCCAGCTCCTGAAAACTTTTTTTTTATTTATTTTTTTTATTTTATTTATTTTTTATTTATTTTTTTATTTTTTGACAGGCAGAGTGGACAGTGAGAGAGAGAGACAGAGAGAAAGGTCTTCCTTTGCCATTGGTTCACCCTCCAATGGCTGCCGCGGATGGCGCTCTGCGGCCGGCGCACCGCGCTCATCCGATGGCAGGAGCCAGGTGCTAGGTGCTTTTTCCTGGTCTCCCATGGGGTGCAGGGCCCAAGCACTTGGGCCATCCTCCACTGCACTCCTGGGCCACAGCAGAGGGCTGGCCTGGAAGAGGGGCAACCAGGACAGAATCCGGCGCCCCGACCGGGACTAGAACCCGGTGTGCCAGCGCCGCAAGGCGGAGGATTAGCCTGTTGAGCCATGGCGCCGGCCAAAAACTTAAGCAACTTAAAAACTAATTGCTTTTGAGAACTTTCTTTAGTAACACCACAAACTTAATGGAGGCCAATCAGCATGTCTCCCCTACTGATAAAATAAGCATCTCAATAAATCTAACTTACTTTGTCTTAAAAAGTGCACATTTTTAAGATCTTAAAAAAAAAAATGAGTATTAATATTGAAAAGAGCAGCAGGAACGGTATTTGTATAGAGGTGCATCAAAATGAATGTTTGCTGTGGGGCCCACTTTAGATGCTCTAAACGCAATCACTGGAATTTTCTTAGCTAAAAGAAAATGGGGGGGGGGGGCTCCGTACTGCTTATTAGGTGAAATTATGTGGTTCAATAAAGTATGGCAGCCTGCATAATGAGAGGAGAGACCTATGTTTATGGGAGAATTATTGGTCAGAAAAATGTTGGCAATGCATGTTTTACTGAAGCATTTGAAAAAGTCACAATTTCATCATTTCATCCATAATTTATTGCAATGCTGTTTAAAGTGTAAACTGATATCTAGCAGAAGGAGGTTTTTTAAAAAGTAGGGAAGTGATTTTGTGTTCAATATCTAACAAAGATGGAGGTAACTTGTTTGAACTGTTTCTGAAGATGATTGACAAAGTTGTCAGTCTCCTCACTGAAAACTTCCTCCCGTAAATTACAAATACACAGATGTCTACATACGTATACATGTATGTATACACATGTTTATTTGTGTAACTTTGTATTCCCTTGTGTGCACATTTCTTAATACAGCAAAGTATATGTTTTCTAATAAGCAATACCTGTTTTCTAAATTAATAACAATTATTTGAATTCAAAACAGGTTGACTATAATATAATTTTATTTTTAAAATAATGACAAAATTAATTCGCAATTTGTTCAAAGGGTTGGTAATATTTTTAAAATTTATTTTATTTATTTGATATACAGAGTTACAGATAGAGGTAGAGAGAGAGAGAGAGAGAGAGAGAGAGAGAGAGAGAAATTCATCCCCTGGTTCACTCCCCAAATGACCACAATGGCCAGAGCACATCTAATATGAAGACAGGAGCCAAGAGTTTCTTCTGGGTCTATCACATTGATGCAGGGGCCCAAAGACCTGGGCCATCCTCTGATGCTTTCGCAGGCCATTAGCAGAGAGCTGTATCAGAAGTGGTACAGCTGGGACTCGAACCAGTACCCATGTGGGATGCGGGCACCGCAGACCGTGGCTTTAACTTGCTGCACCTTAATGCCCATCCAGAAGCAATAATATTTTTGAGACACATAGCTGTAATTTTATTATGCTTTCCATTTTAAATCTTATTTCAAATTATTTTAGCTACTTATGGACTTTATGTGGTTGTGTATACTTGTTTTTCTTATTTTAGAAAAAAATCACTAAGAATCAGGATTTGGTTATATTCACAGATTTATAGAATTGAATTAGTATCATCTAAAGCTATACCAGTAGCAAACATGAACACAAGCATATATAGGTTGAGCAGCCCCAAGGTAAAAATCTGAAAGCTAAGTGTTCCAAAATTCAAAATCTTGAGCACTGACATCTGTATCACAAGTAGCAAATTCCACACTTTACTTCATGGGACAGGCTACAGTTAAAGCATAGGTACACTTAAAATATCGTATATTTATCTTCAGCATATGTGTATAAAAAATGAACTTAGGTCCCATTCTCAAAGTATATCGTGTATACACAGATAACCCAAAACATGAAACACTTCTGATCACAAGTATTTCTTATATGGAATATTTGAAAAATCAAACCCATACAAGCTTACTTAAAATAATCAGAAGACTATATTAGACATATATCAAATGCTAAAAATTCCTCCCAAAACAAACATTCATGAAGCACAGGAAAGCTGTAAGACTGCAGTCCAATATACTAGATATATGGAAACAAGCATTGAGGAATATAAAAATCCATTTTCAATTAGAAATTTATTTATTTTTTATAACGCTTTTATTTAAAGAATGTAAATTTCCAAAATACAGCTTATAGATTACAATGGCTTCCCCCCTCATAACTTCCCCCCCACCCGCAACCCTCCCCTTTCCCACTCCCTCTCCCCTAGCTTCACATCAAGATTCATTTTCAATTCTCTTTTTATACAGAAAATCAGTTTACTATATATTAAGTAAAGATTTCAACAGTTTGCCCTCATATAGCAACACAAAGTGAAAAATACTGTTGGAGTACTAGTTATAGTATTAATTCACAATGTATAGCACATTAAGGACAGAGATCCTACATGATATATTTTTTTAAAAAATTGATTAATTTTCTAGGCAATTTCCAATTTAACACCAAGATTTTTTTTCATTTACAATTATCTATATACAGAAGATTGATTCAGTATATACTAAGTAAATATTTCATCAGTTTGCACCCACACAGAAACACAAAGTGTAAAATACTGTTTCAGTGCTAGTTATAGCATTACTTCACATTGGACAACACATTGAGGACAGATCCCACATGAGACGTAAGTACACAGTGACTCCTGAAGTTGATTTAACAATTTGACACTCTTGTTTATGGCATCAGTAATCTCCCTAGGCTCTAGTCATGAGTTGCCAAGGCTATGGAAGCCTTTAGGTTTCGCCGACTTCAATCTTATTCCGACAGGGTCATAGTCAAAGTGGAGGTTCTCTCCTCCCTTCAGAGAAAGGTACCTCCTTCTTTGATGGCCCCATTCGTTCCACTGGGATCTCACTCACAGAGATCTTTCATTTCCGTCTTCTTTTTATTTTCAGAGTGTCTTGGCTTTCCATGCCCAGAATATTCTCATGGGCTCTTGAGCCAGATCTGAATGCCTTAAGGGCTGATTCTGAGGCCAGAGTGCTATTTAGGACATCTGCCATTCTATGAGTCTGCTGTGTATCCTGCTTCCCATGTTGGATCATTCTCTTCCTTTTTGATTCTATCAGTTAGTATTAGCAGACACTAGTCTTGTTTGTGTGATCCCTTTGACTCTTAGACCTATCAGTGTGATCAATTGTGAACTGAAATTGATCACTTGGACTAGTGAGATGGCCTTGGTACATACCACCTTGATGGGATTGTATTGGAATTCCCTGGCACAATTCTAACTCCATCATTTGGGGTAGTTCCGATTGAGCATGTCCCAAATTGTACATCTCCTCCCTCTCTTATTCCCACTCTTATATTTCACAGGGATCACTTTTCAGTTAAAATTTAAACACCTAAGAATAATTGTTTGTTAATTACAGAGTTCAACCAATAGTACTAGAATAAAAAAATTACTAAAATGGATAAATTATTACATTGTACAACAACAGTCAGCACAAGAGCTGATCAAGTCACTGTTTCTCATAGTGTCCATTTCACTTCAATAGGTTTCCCCTTTGGTGCTCAATTAGTTGTCACCAATCAGGGAGAACATATGATATTTGTCCCTTTGGGACTGGCTTAATTCACTCAGAATGATGTTTTCCAGATTCCTCCATCTTATTGCAAATGACCGGATTTCATTGTTTTTGACTGCTGTATAGTATTCTATAGAGTACATGTCCCATAATTTCTTTATCCAAATGTATGCTTTGAATTCCCTGTGATCTTTTGCTGTGAAGTTCCCTTCGTTTATCTTCTTTCATGTTGATGGCCGTGTTTCTTTGTTTCTGTGTGTAACACATCTTTAAGTATCTTTTGCAGGGCTGGACGAGTGGCAACAAATTCTTTCAATTTTTGTTTGTTATGAAAGGTCTTTATTTCACCTTCATTCACAAATGAGAGCTTGGCAGGATATAATATTCTGGGCTGGCAGTTTTTCTCTCTAAGTACCTGGGCTATGTCTCGCCATTCCCTTCTAGCTTGTAGGGTTTCTGATGAGAAGTCTGCCGTGAGTCTAATTGGAGATCCTCTGAGTGTAATTTGACGTTTCTCTCTTGCGCATTTTAGGATCTTTTCTTTCTGTTTCACTGTGGTGAGTTTAATTACAACGTGTCGTGATGAGGATCTCTTTTGGTCATGTTTACTAGGGGTTCTATGAGCTTCCTGTACTAGGATGTCTCTGTCCTTCTCCAAAACTGGGAAATTTTCTGCTAGTATCTCACTAAAAAGGCATTCTAATCCTTTCTCCCTCTCCATGCCTTCAGGAACTCCTAGAACTCGAATGTTGGGTTTTTTAATAGTATCCTGTAGATTCCCAACAATATTTTTTAGATTTCTAATTTCCTCTTCTTTTCTTTGGTTTGACTGTATATTTTCCTGTGCTCTGTCTTCTAAGTCCGATATTCTCTCTTCTGCCTCACCCATTCTGTTTGTAAGGCTCTCTAATGTGTTTTTCATTTGATCTATTGAATTCTTCACTTCATTATGATTTCTCGTCACTATCACAGTTTCATGTTCTACTAGTTGTTTCATTTCAGCTTGATTTCTCCTTAATATTTCATTTTCACGAGAGAGATTTTCTACCTTGTCCATTAAGGATTTCTGTAGTTCAAGAATTTGTTTTTGAGTACTTCTTAGTGTTCTTATCAATTTTTTGAGATCTGCTTCTTGCATCTCTTCTATCTCATCATCTTCGTAATCTTGAATTGGGGTGTCTTTTTCATTTGGGGATGCCATAGTGTCTTCCTTGTTCTTATTACCTCGGTTTTTGCGTTTGTTGTTTGGCATATTGGTTTCTTCACTGTGGTGTTTTTTTCTTGTTATACTATGACTCTAGATTAAGTGGACTGTCTGCTTTTGATGGAGCCTTAGAGGCTTGAGATGGGTGTGGCCTGAGAGCTCTGTTTGGTTCCTCAGGGTTGAGGGTGTGTCAAAGGAGACACTCCCAGGTTAGGCGTGGTAAATCTCTCTCTGTTACTTTTTTTTTTTTTTTTTTGGTTCAAAAGGGAAGCAATTCCACACAGCTGAATGGAATTGGGGGTGGTTAGCAGGCGAATGATATACCCACAGGAGCCAGAGATCGGAAGCTCTTTCCCAAGGACCAGAGAAGGAATCTTTGCGGCCCTTTGTGTTGGCTGAGATTCTCCTGTAGTCTCCCACTGGGCTGCCAAGGCTACTGAACTGTAGCGTCTCTGGAGAGTACTCACATGAATTCGTGATTTCCATGAGTTCTCTCCCCCACCGTCTCTTTTTTCACAGTCTCAGTTCATTAGCACCACACATTCCTCAGGTTCTAATCTCCTGTTATTTCACCCCTCCCACCCAGAGTCAGGTTTTTCTGCTAGGCTCGGGGCCGGTGCCGACCCGAGGTCGCCCTGCTTATGACGTATTCCAAAATGGCGCCTGCTCTTTTTCTTGCTCACCTTTGAGAGGTGAGCGGAGAGAGAGAAGCTCGTGTCCGTATGGGTCACTTTTTTTTTTTCCCCTCTCTCTCTCTCTCTCTCTCTCTCTCTCTTCTAGTTAGCCTGGCGAACTTTTCCCCGCAGGGTTTCAAGCATTGTTCGCTGTAGGCTCCCTTTTCCACTTCCCTGCTGGTATTTCGGGCTATTGAGGTTCGGCTCACCTCGTGTTCCAGTGCTGGTGTGTTGAATCTGCTGCTGGTGTCCCAAACTGCGGGCTCCCACGCTCTCCACGCAGGTCCACTGTGAATCTCCAGTTCCGGAAGGGTTTTCTCTGCTGTTTCTTCCCCTACTCTTCCTTGAGCCTGCAGTATCTCCACTTTTATTAAACTGTCTCTCCCCAGACTATCAGTGTGCTCCCTTCCTATTCTGCCATCTTGCCGCTCTCCCCCTCAATTAGAAATTTAAAAAATTAAGTGAAGGTAGAATTTTAAAATGAGATGAAATGAAGAAACGTATTGAACTAAACAGAGAAATCGACAAAAAGAGAAATTTATCTCAGAAATGGTAAAATTTCAAGACAGTCAAGAAAGAACATATTCAAAAGGTGATTTAAAATAAGCATTGAAGAAATATAGGGAAACAACGTAGAAGATAAGAATGTGATTTAAAAACTGTTTACTGGAGCTGGCACTGTGGCGTAGCGGGTAAAGCCACCACTGCAGTGCTGGCCTCCCACATGGGTGCCGATTCAAATCCCACTGCTCCACTTCCGATTCAGCTCTCTGCTGTGGCCTGGGAATGCAGCAGAAGATGGCCCAAGTCCTTGGGCTCCTGCACACTCACGAGAGATCCAGAGGAACTCCTGGCTCCTGGCTTCAGATCAGCTCAGCTCTGGCCATCGCAGCCCTTTGGGGAGTGAACCAGAGGATGGAAGACCTCTCCATCTTTTTGTCTCTCCTCTCTCTGTGTAACTCTGACTTTCAAATAAATCAATAAATAAATCTTTTTTTAAAAAAAGACACTAGAATGGGCAAAGATTAAAAAAAAATGTTTACTACTGTTTAGGGAGAAATTATTGAGAAAAGAATACCAGTAGGAGATACCAATCCTCTCACTGATATCCGGGGAAATAAGAGCAAAATGATGGAACAAAGCACCACTGGTGCTTAAAACCATAATCTAAGAAAACTTTCTATAAAGAAAAGGAAGTCTAAAGCAGTGTGCTGGAAGGGCCTACAAGATGCATGGGAAATTGAACTCTGAGACAAATGCTCATAAAACCATTAGATTTCAGAAAAAAAAAATTCTCAAGAATCCTTCCTGAACATTTTAGCTTAAAACCTCATGGCAAACAAGAAAGATATGAGGAAAGAATAACAACAAAGCAAACACAAACTCATTTTCCTGCCGTATGTAAGCCTTGATTTCACCTGCAGGCTCCAGTGCCTGCCCAGTGTGAACACGTCACTGTGCAGAGGCCAGGCACCTGCAGCACTCCATTCCACGGAATCATTGTTTTTATTTCCTGGAAACACGGGGGCCCTTGCTGCAGAATCCATATACAAATTAGCTCATAGGAGAAAAGCAAGTTGTATATGTATTTTAATAGATTGTACAAACTTACAATACATGGTATTTTTAATTCACAAAATGGGTGATTTACATTATCCTTTTTAAAGGCACTATTAGTATGATTCCACTTTACCTGGTTATATACCTACTTACACATCTATCTATCAAGTCATATATAGTCATATGTATAATGAAACACATATATGATTTCAAAATATTAATGTTGTCTGGATACTAATTTTGTCCTGTAATTAAAAAGTTCAGGTACAAGGGAAATTAGTCACAGGAAAAATGTTTCATCTACAAACCAGCTTAGCTAACCTACTCCCTGGACTAGGAAACTCTCATGCTAACCACTTCTAACTGTGAGAAGCACCAACTATTTTAACAAATTGAATAAAATTGTGTTACAGATGTTGAGTCATATTTTGAGGTCAGCTTTAGTTTAGATGCACATTAAGTTCTACAGTTTGTGTATAGAATTCTAAGTACATCCTGGATTTTTTAAGCTTCTTTAGTGAGCGTTTGAAAATATTATCAGGGTGACCAAGGTAATGCATGTGCTCCTTGACCTCAATGCTGTCACCTACAGAGATGAGAGGCTAGAAATAAATGTAGTGACTGAAACGTGTGCACTATTAAATCCTCCTGTAAGAAGCAAAGTATGATCTCCCTGATTGGGATATTGTTCAGAGTCCAAAGGCTCCTTCCAAAGTGAATTGGAAAATAATTCCTTACTTTTCTTCTTACAGAATTCATTGTTTTTAGTGGATATTAGCCACAAGATAACCTTTAGTAAATCACTGTATTTAAGTTCCACTTGAAAATGAGCTCTATGTAATGGAAAACTTTATATTAGAAGGAACTATTTGGGTCTTGCCTAAAAACTGTGTCTCTGGTCCTTACTCACCAGATTAAAATATAGCAGAAAAACCATAAAAGTTAGTTAAATGAACATAAGAACTGGTTCCTTCTTTTTTATCCACCTTGCACACACATATTCACATTGTTACTTAAAACATAAAAAGTACATGTTCAGATAATAATTTCAAAATATTAATTCTCACTTTTTATTTAAAAATTCAACTACCCATACCTATGTACCTTTTATCTTAGACTTAAAATCAAGCACTTTTTTGACCTTTAAAACACAATGAGCTATCAATAATTTTCTTCCCAGTGATTGTTGTTATTAACTTAAAACAATTTTATAGTACCAATCTTGGGTGATAGTATAACTAATTGATGGGAGATGATTTCCTAAAAAGGCTGTTGTAGGGTTCATTCGATAGGGCTAATTATCCTTGCTCTTTTTGACCACTTTCACGCTGATTCTCACCTGACTGCCATGAATGTTACTGGTGAGAGGAACAGTTTGGCACTTCGATCTCGTGCCAGCCGTAGCATCAGCATGCTGGCAATCTCACCCAGAGGCTCGGTCTGCTGTGTCAATGAAATCAGGACCAGCAATCACTCCCTGGCTTTTAATAACAGGGCGGTCAAATCTCAGGAAGAGAGTGTTTTCATATGACACCCGGTGAAAAGTGCTAACAGATTTCAGTTCCCCCGCTTCGTTTTTGTGCAGAACAGATGAAAGAGGGCACGCAGCAGAACAATGCCAAGAATGGATGACTTCAGCCCAGTGTGTTACCCGCCTGCGTTCCTTGTGGCCTAGCCTTAACATTTGTCTCCTGACCTGACCTCGCACTGCTCAGAGCTGAGGTTCTGGGGTGGTGGGTTGGAAGGTCACAGGTCTGCCCTCCCCGAGGGTCCTGGGGGATCCCACCGTGAGCAGCCTTCACCCAGGAGTCCTGAGAACAAGAGCCTTTTCATAACCTCAATTAGCACCAGGTCACCACGCAGCCAGGCATTTTCCAGTGGTCACTGGGCTGCCTGGCCAGCAGCTGTGGCCACAGAGCGGGGCTGAAAGCCACAGAAACTGTCATCGGTGTCTGTCTCCTACTGTCAGCAGTCACAGAGGGCATTTTCTATAATTGGCTTCTTGAACAGCCAGACCCAGGATTTGACTCTTGAACAAATAAAGCCTTGTCAGGATTAAGCCTCCATTAGTAATTCATAAGAAATTTCTGTCAAGTTTGTGTGTGTGGTTTTGATAGAACAAAAGAAAATTAATTTCCTGACTAACAGATTTGGCCTGCTGTAACTTCATCCATATAGCGTCCTTTTTAGACGGTATATTACATCTCTTCAATAAATATATTTATGGTGAGCCGTGAAATTCATGCATAAGAATTGAGAACTGCCGTGAGGCTGACTGCATTCTGTCAATTGATTGAGAATCTCTCAATCTCTTCAGTGCTCATGCATTCCGTGAAGTTTTGCTGTAGGTCAAAACATGGTATGAAAAGGGCATTACTGCAAAATGAATCAATTGCTCTGGGTGGATTAAAAATAATACTCAGCTTGGCAAACCCAGGTTAGAATGTTTCAAATCAAAAGTAAAAACTAAGCCAAATGGTTTAACTTAAAATCTAATATAGAGCCTTATTAAGAAACTAAATGTGTTGTAGTCACATCTATTTGAATGTTTGTGATATATTATAAACATACATGCTTTATGCATTATGAGAGACCCTTTGATCTCTCTTAAGAACCACAAGACCCTACAGACAATTGCTTTCCTTTGACAGTTCTTTGGAGAAAATCCACTAGGGCACACAGAGAATCACATGTTATCATTTTGAAATAATTAAATGTTTTTTAAAAAATAAATTTTCCCTAAGATCATTTAAAAATTCAAATATACAGGTTTCTAATGCCATTGTGGGTAATAATTGGGTTTCTGTGTCTCAGAGTTATATAAAACATTTAGCAATATTTAAACACTAATCATGTAAAACTTTCTAGTATTACAAACATAAAATATTGATCACAGTTCATATGAGTATATTGGCTTTTACATATAGTAACATTTATGTATTTATTCATTTGTAAAATTTTTCAAAGTTTTCCTACCTCTTTATTAATCTCCTTTTTAAATTATAACATGTTTTCTCTATAACTTGTCATAGTTGAAGAACTCTACCTAGACTAGACTTACACACATATGACCCAACACCATGTATTTGACTTAGAACAGTGGCTCTCATGGAGGAACTTGAGTAACACTTGTTAAGAGAATGGATAACTAACATTAGGATTTAAAAAAAAAACAATGACAATAGTATCATTTAGAGTATATTGTAATGGAATACCTGAGGTGGTTTTCAGAATTTTTGGAAAATTCATGATAATCAAATTACCTTCAGAGCTTTATGGAATTTATATTGGCAGATTCAATATTCTGCTACTCATGGCTTATGTTGACCTAATCGTGTACATAAAAAATATTCCTGAGAACACACGAATCTGTAAACACACAAAAAAAATTTTAAGTTTCACCTCGGCTTTTAGCTTTTCAGCTGTGTTAAGTCAGTTTGGAAAAAATATATATGCATGAATGAGTTTGAGTATCAATTCATTTCATGTGAATGAGCTGTGGCCCCAATGTTAGATTATAGTAAAATACATAAGCCTGTATTAAGCACATATTTCATATTAGTACTTTGTTATAATACAACCTAAATGATTATCATTTAATTACTTGACTCTACCAGTTAGTCAGTATGTATCATTTAGAGGTATAAGAAGAAAAAAGTACTGACAGATTTTTATTAATTATTACTATGACACAGATCATTTAATTTGTTCCTCAAAGAAAATTGAGAGATGCAATGGAAGAACAAACTCATCTTTATTGACAGTATTATGAGTATCAAGGACATTGCTCTAGAAATTATTCAAATATCTGGATAGAAATGGCCAAAGAGAGATAATGTCATGACTTCAGCTGCCCTTGTCTTGACTGCCAAGGAACAGTTTTGTTTGTTTGTTTGTTTGTTTTTCTCTGCATACTATTTGTTGAACTCCTAATATAGAATTAATAATATTGTATAAAGTCAATTGAGGATGGATCTCAGTGAGAAATAAGAGTGGGAAAAAGAGAGAAAAAGAGGAAGTTTGTAACTGTAAAGCTGTATAGTTCTTCATACATTCCTAAGTACTGACTTCTAGGGGTACAGTTTAAAAACTTGTATGGGACCCAAATTCCATTGAGCTGTGTGATAAAAATGTCATCTTAAGTGTTTAAGTGATCATAATAGGTGGTAAAATGAGCATATAGATAGGATTAAGAGTTAAAATGACCATATCAATAGGAACAAGTGTGGGATAATTATAGTAGATGGAATTAAAAAGGAGAGAATGTTCCAACATGGGAAGCAGTCCACACAGCAGACTCATAGAATGACAATTGCTTTAAGTAACACTCTGACCTCAGAATCAGCCCTTAAGACTTCCTGGCCTAGCTGAAAAGATTGTGAGAGCATTTCAGGCATGGAAACCCAAGACACTGTGGCAAAAAAAAAAAAAATCTACATGAAGGATCTGTGTGAGTGAGATCCCAACAGAAAGAAGTTGCCATCAAAGAAGCATGTACATTTCTCTAAAGGGAGGAGAGAACTTCGATTTTTCTTATGGCCTTGTCTAAATGCTGATGGTGTTTGTGGATTCAAAAGGCTTCCATAGCCTAGGTATCCCATGTCAAGAGCCTTGGGTGGTTACTGATGCCATACATAAGAGTGTTAATTGTTAAATTAACCACAGGAGTCACTGTGCACTAACTCCCCATGTAGGACCTCTGTCCTCAATGAGTTGTATTATGAGAGTTAAACGTGATACTTGTGCCCAAACAGTTTTTTGTGTGTGCAAATTGCTGAAATCCTTAGTGTAGAATTAGTCTTCTGTGTATGCAGTTATTTGAAAATGAATGTTAATGGAGAATGGGAATGGGAAAGGGAAAGGGAGAGGGAGGAAGAGGAAGAGGAGGGGTGGGAGTGTTGGTGGGAGGGTAGATATGGTGGGAAGAATAATTATATTTCTAAAGTTGTACATGTGAAATTCATATTCCTTAAAAATTACTTAATTAATTTTAAAAAGAATGATCTGTAAATAAATCTGATTGAGAAGTCCAAGACCTTAGGGAGCACTGTATAGTAAAAACTCACATCACACATACGTATGACTGGGGGCAGTTTCTGTCACCAGCATGTAATCTCAAAATGCAACTCCAATAAACACTTAGGATGTTTTTCTAAGTTTTCTATCGTGTAACAAATTACTACAGACAACACTCACTTATTATCTCATTGTTTCCTCAGGTCAGGGTCTGTGTGTGGTTCAACTAGATTTTATGTGCAGGGTCATGTCAAGCTGCAACTTTAGTTTCATCTGAGGCTCCAAGTCCTATTTGAGGCTCCTTGGTGACTGACAGAGCTTAGTCTCTTGTGGTTGTCAGGCGGGATCCCTCAGCACCTGGAGCCCATTCTCAACCTCCTCCAATCTGGCTTTTACCACGCCATAGCAGTTTGCCTCTTCTCATCCAGCAGATGAGTTTCTCTTAACACCTTTGGCCTCTTTTTGACTTTTTTTTTTTTAAGATTTACCTGATTAAGTCAGATCCATGCAGAATAATATTGCTTGATTAGCATCAGGTCAGCTCATTAGTATCCTCAGTCATGACTTTGTTTAGCTACACAAACTAATGTGATAAGGAGAGTGGTTTATCATCTTGTATTTGCCCTATGCTATGATTGGAAACAAATTAAAACTGCTACCCAAACAATGCAGTATGCAAGGACAAGGCATACTGATAACTCCCTTGGAATCCCACCTAAGTAAACGTGTGCAAAAACAGCTTGAGGCTTGCCTCTTTCCCTCAGGCTGTATGGAATTTCATGTCAGCTGCCTATTCCTTAGTACTTAAATGTGATACAAAATATCCACACAGCTGAATTTCTAAATTAATAAATTAATAGGTCTTGTAAAATTATGTTTTTATTTTGTTTTCTTAAGTTTTAATTTTTACTAGTTGAAAGAGAACATGTATCATGTGTTTCATAGATACATTCTGAAAAGTTAACCATACTTCCCTCTCTCCCTCAATCTGCCTTCCTTTTTTTCTTCCTTTAATTTTTGCAATAACACAATTTCAATTCACTTTATCATCACCAGCTTAATGCACTCACCAATAAACATAATGTTCAACAAGTAAAAAGTAGAAATTTTTAAACAAATCTTTGTAAAGTTCTTTATTCTTTGTATTTATGACCACACAGTCAAAACAAAATGGTCCTGTGGGGAGCAGAAGCATTGACTATGGTTAAATGAATACTTGCTTTGATTGTCAAAATACAACAAATCCCAGGCAAGTCATTCTAAACACATTTGCATAAAGATGGACATAGTCTCCCAGAAGCTTTTTTGAAATGCAGAATATCAGGCTACAGACCAGATCTACCAATCCAAAATATTTTTTGTAACAAGACCCAGGTGGGTTGTATGCACATTAATGTTTGAAACAATACCTGGAGTACTTGTGTTAAATTTACAAATTCCCTCATATGGCATTAAATAGGCTTTTTAAAAACGATTTATTTATTTGAAAGTCAGAGTTATAGAGAGAGAGGGAGACAAACACACACACACACACACACACACACACACACACACACACAGAGTCTATCTGCTGGTTCACTCCCCAAGTGGCCAGGAGCCGGAAGCTCCAACTGGGTCTCACATGTTGGGTTGCCAGGGCCCAAGCACTTGGGCCATCTTCTGCTGCGTATCCCAGGACATTGGCAGGGAGCTGGATCAGAAATGGACCAGAGCCATATGGGATGCTGGTGTTGTAGGCAGTGACTTTACTGCTATGTCAAAATGCCAGCCTCTTCTTTATTCATTTGATGCAAACCAGAATACATAAACATAACAAAATGTATTCACATTCTGCTTAGATATTTAATGATGTTCACATTAAACATGCTTGCTCAAGTTTAGGATCAGAGTGGTGGGGAAATCAGAGGAGAAAAGAGATGAACGTCTGTTTTGTTTCTCCCTTTCTGAGCATCTCATGTTTTTTAAAAGATTTTTTATTTATTTATTTGAGAGGTAGAGTTACAGACAGGGAGGGGTAGAGACAGAGAGAAAGATCTTCCATTCACTGGTTCACTTCCCAAATGGCCGCAATGGCCAGTGCTGAGCTGATCCAAAGCCAGAAGCCTGGAGCTTCCTCTTCTGCTTTTCCAGGCCAAAAACAGATAGCTGGAATGGAAGAGGAGCAGCTGGGACACAAACTGATCCCCAAAAAGGATGTTAGTGCCGCAGTGAGAGGCTTAACCCACTAAGCCACAGTGCCTGCCCCGCATCCCATATTTTGATCAGGGGACTCACAAGAAGCCCCAGATTTCTCTTCTTCCCACTCTAAACAACAGAGATAAAATTTGATAAAGAAGAGTCAGATTGGAAATGGCATAATAGCCACAGGATAACACGATAAGTTACAGAATATTTTAAGTCTGCCAAACTAGTCTTTTTAGCTTCATTAGTCATTAGCAAACATAAAGAGAAAAGCCATAGTACAACATGATGACATATAGACTGGTTACCATTGCAAGGGACGGTACACTTTACAGAGATCATCAGAAGTTATGAGTCATCTGTGATGTGGCCTACTGCAATTACTTAAAACCAGAATTCAAAAGATGTTTTTGCATTAAGAAATTCTCATAAAATTACAGAAAATTTTATATTATCTGATAGGTACATTAAACATACAGTCTATGACATTATGAGCCATTAAGTTCAATAAAAGAAAAAAAATAAAATTGGACAGAAAGAACTTCATTTAAAATTGTTCTTCCAACATTTTATTTTGTCAAAGAAAGTATCATTTTAATGTAATTTTTCTCAATAAAGTCAAAATCACTATGGATTAATCACAATAATTGTATTTTCATTTTTATTTGATGAAAGGTTATACAAAAATCCTATTTGGTGTTATAAGTTATCCTTAGTTCTCTGCTTTGCTTGGAACTAACAGACTGTAATGGTAGACTGTTTTTGAAATATTTCCCTTAAAGTAACTGTAATCCTTGGAAAATTATACATTGACTCTATTCCTGGGAAAATTACTCATTATCACAACCTCAATAACGTGGAGTACTATTACATTACTAAACACTTAAAATATTTATGATGGTATAATGGATAATCTGTGTAAAGCAATTAATGCAACGCCTGGTAAATTGTAAATGCTCAATAAAAATAACTGCTATTGCTATCCTTACACATTTGGGAATATGTACATCAAAACTTTATCTTCAATTACACTTCATATACTTAAAAACAAGAACAATTAGAACTCTTTGTTCATTAGCAGCATCTGTGGACATCATGTAATTTAAAGGTATGGTGATGCCATAAACAAGAGTGTCAATTTGTTAAGTCAACAACAGGAGTCACTGTATACTTACTCCTCATGAAGGATCTCTGCCCTTAATGTGTTGTTCAATGTGAATTAATGCTATAACTAGTACTCAAACAGTACTTTACACTTTATGTTTCTGTGTGGGTGCAAACTGTTGAAATCTTTACTTAGTATATACTAAATTGATCTTCTGTATATAAAGATAATTGAAAATGAATCTTGATGTGAATGAAATGGGAGAGGGAGCGGGAGATGGGAGGGTTGTGGGTGGGATGGAAGTTATGGGGGGGAAGCCATTGTAATCCATAAGCTGTACTTTGGAAATTTATATTCATTAAATAGAAGTTAAAAAGAAGGTATGGTCCCACAATATCGAATGCCTCAGTGTTACTATATCAAACAGATGTCACTCAAATCCTATTTGAAATTATCATCTGAATAATCACCTTGCTCCTGCATATCACCGTTCTCCTATATCACTTTAGTTAAAAGGAAAATAAAAAATGAAATGCAATATTATTGAACAATAGTTGTTTTGTTAGAACTGAGTAATGGCTGCTACGAATAACAGAAAAAATATGATTTCACAAATGATTTTCACATCATTATTCCTAGATAACCATTAATCCCAAATTTGTTTGTTCTGGTTTTGAGCAAAAACCAGACTTGTCTTGCAAGTGTTTACTATGTACAATGATATTCTTGCTGTAGGAGAAGACTCATGATCTAAATGTGGACAAGATTTCTATGTAACCTCCAGAGAGGTTTGATCTTCCAAAAAATCAAATTAGCACACAAAAACAACAAGGGATCTATGAAAGAGTAATCCATCAACTGAAGACTGGACAAATGAATGTGGTTTATCTATGGAATACTACACAGTGGTAGAAAAAAAAAAAAAGAAATCCAGTTATTTGCAACAAAATGGATGAATCTGGAAAAGATCATACTTAGTGAAATAAGCCAGTTTCAAAGGGACAAATGCCATTTGTTCTCCTTGATCTGTGATAATGAATAGCACATGTAAAAGGAAATTCAGAGAAGTGAAATTGTTTTCTTAGTGGAGAATGGGACTGGAAATGGGATAGAGGAGGAGTTGGGGAAGAATCACTATATTCTTAAATTTGTACTTATGAAATTTATACTCATCAAATAAAAGATTTCTTTGGGAAAAATAAAATGAAATAAACTTAAAAAAATAAATTCATTCTCATAAACCACACCACTGTGTTCTAAACAGCACTCTGGCCTCAGAATCAGCCCTTAAGGCATTCGGATCTGGCTCAAGAGCCCATGAGAATATTTTAGGCATGGAAAGCCAAGACACTCTGAAAAAAAAAAAAAAAGAAGACCTAAATGAAAGATCTCTGCTAGTGAGATCCCAGTAGAAAGAACGGGGCCATCAAAGAAGGAGGTACCTTTCTCTGAAGGGAGGAGAGAACTTCCACTTTGACTATGACCCTGTTGGAATAAGATCAAAGTCGGCGAACCCTAAAGGCTTCCACAGCCTCGGCAACTCATGACTAGAGCCTGGGGAGATTACTAACGCCATAAACAAGAGTGTCAAATTGTTAAATCAACATCAGGAGTCACTGTGTACTTACGTCTCATGTGGGATCTGTCCTTAATGTGTTGTCCAATGTGAAGTAACGCTATACTAGTACTGAAACAGTATTTTTACACTTTGTGTTTCTGTGTGGGTGCAAACTGATGAAATCTTTACTTAGTATATACTGAATCGATCTTCTGTATATAAAGAGAATTGAAATGATTAAAAATTATTGGTGTTAAATTGGAAATTGCATAGATAATTAATCAATTTTTTTAAAAAAAAATCATGTAGGATCTCTGTCCTTAATGTGCTGTACATTGTGAATTAATACTATAACTAGTACTCCAACAGTATTTTCACTTTGTGTCCCTATGTGAGGGTAAAATGTTGAAATCTTTACGTAATATGAACTAAACTGATCTTCTGTATATAAAGAGAATTGAAAAGGAATCTTGATGTGAATGGAAGTGGAGAGGGAGTGGGAAAGGGGAGGATTGTGGATGGGAGGGAAGTTATGGGGGGAAGCCATTGTAATCCATAAGCTGTACTTTGGAAATTTATATTCTTTAAATAAAAGCTTTATTTAAAAAAAAGATACATAAACAGTTATGGCTCAAATCTGATTGAGTATAGTAGAAAAGAAGATGTGCACATCCATAAAATGAAAACACCATATGAAATCGAATATCATTAGAAAACAATTAAAAACTAATGCTGAGAGCTGCTGTTGTGGGACAGTGGATTAAGCTTCTTCTGAGATGCCAGCGTCCCGTATAGACGCAATTTCAAGTCCTAGCTGCTCTACTTCCAATACAGCTACCTGCTAATGTGCCTTAGAAAGCAGCTAAAAATGGCCAAGAGTTTGGTCCATTGTCACCCACATGGGAGACTCAGACCTAGAAGAAGCTCCTGGCTTCTGGCTCTTGGTTTCATATCAGCTCAGCCCCTGGCTATTGTGGCCATCTGTGGAATGAATGAGCCAACAGATGAAGATTCTCTCTCTTTCTCTCTCTCTCTCTCCCTCTCTCTCTTTCTCCCCCCCCTCTCTCCCTTAGAATGATATGCATAAGAGTTAAATATATGAGTTACATATATATATATATATATATATATATATATATGTTTGACACTGAATTCAGAGATATATTCTTTCTGTGTAATTGTTTTTCAAATAAATGAATAAATCTTAAAAAATTGTGATGAAAGTGAAATGATGGCAAAAAATACTCAGTACAAGTGGAAATCAGAAGTGAGAAGGAATAGCTATACTTATATCAGAAAAAAAAATTGACTTTAGAACAAAAATTAAGAGAGACAAAGAAGATCACTATGTAATGATCAAGGGATGGATTCAACAAGATGTAACTGTAGTAAATACACATGCACCTAATGTTAGCTATTAGTTATATAAAACGAATGCAAATGGATGGAATTGGAGACCTTAGCTCCAATACAATAATAGGGGACTTCAACATCACATTTTCATCAATGGACGGATCAACCAGACATAAAAATCAACAAAGTAATGACAGAGCTTATCTACCCTATTTACCAATGGACCTAATAGACATCTAAGAATATTCCATTCCACATCTACAGAATGCATATTATTTTCATTAGTGCATGGGACATTCACTAGGATAGACCACATATCAGGCTATAAACAAGTCACAATTAAATAAATTAAAATCGTATCATGTACATTTTTGACCATGAAGAAATGAAGCTAGAAATTAATAACAAAAGAAACTCTAGTAGGATACTCTAGTAATAAACTCTAAAATACATAGAAGTAACCAAAACGTCAACCAAAAAATTCCTTGAAATGAATTAAAATGAAAACACAACACATAAATATTTATGAGATACAATAAAAGCAGAGTAAGGAGGTAAGTTTATAGTGCTAAGTGCCTACATTAAAGATGAAAAAGTATCAAATAATAATCTAATAATGCATCCAAAATACCTAGAAAACAAGAACAAACAAAATTCAAAATCAGTAGAAAAATAATAATTACAGAACAAATAAACAAAATAGAAAGTAAATGACCAATGAAATGAAGAGTTTGCTTGTAAAAAAATTAACCAAAGTTTATTTAATAAACCTTCAACCTGGTTAACCTGAAAGAAAAAAAAGGACAAAAAATAAAATATCAAAAATGAGATATTACAACTGATGCCACCAAAATATAAAGAACCATTAGGAACTACTATGAAAAACTATATGGCAAAAATTGGAACATCTAAAGAAATGGATAGATTTCTAGACACAAATAATTTACCAAATTTGAAGCACGAAGACATAAACACATGAGTAGACCAATAACCAAAGTTGACACTGAATCACTAATAACATCTCCCAGCGAAGAAAAGCCCAGGGTCAGGTGGCTTCAAAGCTGAATTCCACCAAACTTTTAAAGAAGAACTAAACCAACTCTTTTCAAGCTGTTTAACACAATTGAAAGGGTGGGAATTATTCCAAACTCCTTCTATTCATTCAGCATTACCTTAATTCCAAGATGAGACAAAGCTTCAACGAAAGAAAACTACAGACCAATATCTCTAATAAACATAGATGAAAAATCCTCAATAGAATACAAGGAACTTAATTCTAAAAACACATCAAAAAGTTCATGATTCACACTTTCTTGCAATCCAGGGATGATTCAACATATGACAATTGATAAACACGATATATTCCATCAACAAAATGTAGATAGAATCCACATGATTATCTAAATTTATGCAGATAAATCACTTGATAAAATACAATATGGTTTCATAATAAAAACATTTTTAAAGGTAGGGATAGAAGAAACGAACCTCAACACAATAAGGACAATAGCCCACAGCCAACCTCATATTGAGGGAGGAACACCTGGAATCATTTCCCCTAAGTTCTGGAATCAGATAAAGATATCAATTCTCACCAGCTTTATTCAACGTAGTTATGGAAGTTTTAGCCAGAGCTATTAGGCAAGAATAAATAAATCAAAGTGATACAAAATAGAAAGGATGAAGTCAACTTCCTCCTTTATGTAAATGACATGATTTTTTACATTGGGGAGTCAAAAGAATTCACAATGTTCTATTAGAACTAATAAGAAAATTCAACAAAATTGCAAGATACGAAATCAACACACAAACGTCAACACAACGATCTGACTGAGAAAGAACTCATATCATTAATATATTCACAACAGCTACAAAATATCACATGCCTTGATATAAATTTAATCAAGAAAGTGATGAATATCTGCAATGATATAATGATAATGCAAATATTAATAAAAGAAATAGGAGACACAAAAACTGGAGAAATGTTCAACGTTCATGGACTAGAATAATTAATATTAATAAGTTGTCCATACTACTTAAGGCAATTTACAAATTCAATGCAATTCAATCAAATTTTTATCAAGTTGGCCGGCGTGCTGCACCAATCCAAAGCCAGGAGCCAGGTGCTTCCCCCCGGTCTCCCATGTGGGTGCAGGGCTCCACTGCCTTCCTGGGCCACAACAGAGAGCTAGACTGGAAGAGGAGCAACCGGGACAGAACAGGCGCCCCAACCAGGATTAGAACCCCGGGTGCTGGTGCTGCAGGTGGAGGATTAGCCTAGTGAGCTGAGGTGCCGGCTATCAAGTTTCTTTACATGACCATAAAAAGCAATCCTAAAATTCATATGGAATCACCAAAGACACCAAAAAGCTGCAGCAGTCTTAAACAACACCAGAGACATCACAGTATCAGATTTCAAGACATTCTACAGAGCCATTATAACCAAAAGAGCATGATATTGCTTAAACATAGACCTTTAGACCAATGGTCTAAATCAGAGAGCTCAATATGGAATGCAAAACCTGTATACTTCAGTATTATCTGAATCACTGAAAAGAGAGCAGGTTCTTGGTTGTCGCCCTTTCTCATGTCTGTGAGATCAATCATAATTACAGTAGGAATACATGTTGAGGTGGGTTCTTAACAATGATGCATGGCACTGTGGGTTGGACACTTCTTTGCTTTGAGGGACTTTCTATGTGCTGTTGGGTACTTAGCTATATCCCTGCTCCTTATGTAGCAAATACCAGTGCCTGTATCTCCTCCCCACTTACAGCAAACCAAGCTATTTTCAGTTACTGCCAAATGCTTCCTGGTACAAAATTACCCTCATTTTGGAACCTCTGGGTTCAGAAGTGATTCCCTCTCGACTTGACAGTTTTCCATGAGGTATCATCTCAATCAAGTAAGAATGGCTATTACCCAAAACTCAAAAGTTCTCAAATGCTGACAAAGTTGTGGATAAAAGAGGACCCTAATATACTGTTGCTGGGAATGCTAACTTGTACAATCATTTTGGAAAACATTATGAGAAGATTCCTCAAATAATTAAACATGAACCTACCATATAATGCAGCAATTCCACTTCGGAAATTATATCCAAAGGAAATGAAACTAGCATATGAAAGAGATACCTGCACTCCCATGTTTATAGCAGGCCAGTTTATAATAGCAAAGGCATGGAATTGACCTAGATATCATCAACTGATAATTGAATAAAAAATATGATTCATACACAAAGCTATAAAAAGATAAAGAGGTGCAGGCCAGCACCGTGGCTCAATAGAATCCTCTGCCTTGCAGTGCCAGCACACCGGGTTCTAGTCCCGGTCGGGGCGCCGGATTCTGTCCCGGTTGCCCCTTCTTCCAGGCCAGCTCTCTGCTTTGGCCTGGGAGTGCAGTGGAGGATGGCCCAAGTGCTTGGGCCCTGCACCCCATGGGAGACCAGGAGAAGCACCTGGCTCCTGCCATTGAATCAGCATGGTGCGCAGGCTGCAGCGCGCTGGCTGCGGTAACCATTGGAGAGTGAACCAATGGCAAAGGAAGACCTTTCTCTCTGTCTCTCTTCTCACTGTCCACTCTGCCTGTCAAAAAAAATGTAAAGAAAAGAAAAAAAAGATAAAGAAGTGCAAACTAATGATATTCTCAAGTCCTGAAGGGCAATAATGAGGAACACAGCACTTGATACAATGCTAAACTTGTATTAAACTGAACATGTGAAGCAGAGACATCTTTCAACTTAAAGCACAACTAGACAATTATTTTGAATTAAGGATGAAATCTTCCTGCAAGAATGGGAATAAATCCAAGACATCCCAAGAGGTGGAATATACTCACTTGATGGTCACACAATACAATGCAGGGAAAGCCCAGCATCTCTCCTACACTTGATCTTGCTTTCAGTACTCTGTCTTACCATCCATCCAAGCGACCATTTAAAATACAAGTACAATCTCAGTCTACTGCCTCTTCTGTTTCTTTCATGATCACTCACCAAATCCTGCCACTTACTCATTTTTAGGAAGCAATACTTCTTACCTAGTTTTGGAAGTTGCCTTATTTCAGTGTTTCCTAAGCATCTTGTCCCGTTTTCTATCTGCATGATATTGGCATTGAGAAATGACTTCATGCAAATAAGTACAATCCTTAGAAGTGATCACAATGAACCTGCTCTGAAGTAGCCTCCTTGAGTGCACCCGACTGGCAATCTTCACACAATCATCACAGTGTAGACAACCACTCTGTCTCCAGCCTGTCCTTCCTGAACCCCCTAATCTGGAGTTATTCCCAATTCTATCAGAACCATTTATTTCTCATGATTCCATGATCGTTCTACAATAAATTGAAACAGGCATATTTATTTTTGTTTCTTCTCAACAGGCAACTTGAAGGTATTGTCTTTTCATTTACTATTTATAAATATTTCTTAAATCACTGCAAATCATGAGTGAGTGGATGGGCAAAAAAATGCATTTGGGATTCTATGAGATCTGATTTAATGTTATCTCCCCTGTACTCATGATCAATTCATACAATTTGTCACTTTATTTGCATTCTCATTTACAAAATAGGAAGAGTAAATCTTACAGCAGACTTTTGTTGTGAGTTTTAGTAGAACTATGATATAAAAGCACTCAACACAATGTCTGATATATAATAGCTACACAGTATAGTTTCTTCCTCAAAGGAACAAATATCCTTTAGCAACTAGTAACTGCTTATTACTACTACAAAAAATTTGGATGACTTGTTGAAGATTAATCAGATAAGAAATTATAGCTTATTAGAGAAAAGTCTTAATCTTCAGGTACTGTCAAATGTTTCCTGGTACAAAATTGCCTTCATTTAGGAATCTCTGGATTCAGAAGTGATTCCCTCTCTATTTGACATTTTCCATGATTATAGTAGCTCAACATATGAATCCTGGCCCCCAACATTGGAGCCATAAACTTCATTCTACAGCCACTCTTGAAATGTGGCCATGTGCACAAGACCTAGACTGCACCAGTGTGGGGCATGAGCGCGGCCAGGCCAGGCCAGGCCAGGCCGGGGGGCTCCGCATGTGCGGGTGCCCCCACCCAAGCTGCGCGGAACAGAGCCGCGCGGAGCCAGGCCCGTGAACTAACCCAAGCCAGGGCCCGCGGAGCCAGCTGGCGGGTGCCCTGGGGATGGCAGAGCAGGGAGGGACCCGGCATGCGTGCACGTGGTCCCAGCCACCGCCATGGCGGACCAGGCGGCGCCAAGGAGGGGCAAAGAAGATGGCGCTCAGAGGAAGTAAGATGGGTGGAACACAAAAGCTAATTGGCTATGCAACATCAGGGGAAGTAACAAGACTAGTATAGACATAAGGCTAGTCCTATAGAAATCCCCCCCGTAAAGTGACCGTTTAAGTGATTGGTTGGTCCTTAGCCCTGCCCCAATGACTCTGCAGTTTTGTGCTATAAAAGGTTCGGTTATGGAGTAAATGAGTCCTTGCTAGACTTGGCTCCCTGCTGCGTCTGATTGTCTCCGGGATCGGGAGGCTGGGGAATGGGCGAGCAGCGCACTCACCTTTCCTCAGACCCAGTCCATCCTTGTACGGGTGGACTCAGACCCTGCACACCAGTAAGAATAACCAGCATTTCTCTAGACTTCTGAAGGGGGAGACTGTAACAGAAAGCCAGTTTGTGGAATCCACTTTGCTCCAAGGGTGGTGGGAGGACGTTCCCTGTTTGGGGAGCATTAGTGGTGCGTGTATTCTCTGATTCCTGTTTCTTGGCAACACTGATGCATGCAGTAGTGTGTGCACCAGGAAAGGACTTACTGTGGGGGCATATTCTCTCTTGAGTAGGATACTCCTCTGGGCTCCAGACATTTTCAACATTTCCTTAGCTGAATTCTTTAACTGAATCACACAATACAGTGACCCAGCATCTTGGCACCCCAAGGAAATAAACATATGGTGGTGAGGACATAGTATATTATCACATATCCACAAGAGCCTTAAGGAATGGAAGAGGGAAAACATATAAAAAGTCTAAACTTGAGTTTCACTGGTAGTAAGTTATTGACTACACAAAATAGTTAATTGAATATAACTAACAATGTAATGTTATTTATCACAAAAGGAATAACATGACCGAGTGTACTGAATACATTTTGGGAACTGAATTGACACAATGGTGAGGAGTTTATCAGATCAGCCTACATCAGGTTATGAATATTATTTCTGGCTACAAATCCATCAAGCACAGTTGTCCTTTCTTGATGGGATCCTCCAACTTAAACACAGTATCTATTACAAGCTTTATCACTCAGATATTATTCTTTATATTCCTGTCCTTATGTGGGAGAAAATAAGCATTAAGATAATCTGAGGATTCCAGGCCTATAGTTTATCATATCCTAATGTAATATTAATAATATAATTTTCCAGCAATTGAAACTCTTAATTTTTCTAATAAATAGGGGTTGTTTTATAAAATTTACTTTATTTGTAAAAAAGGAGTTAGAGAGAGAGAGAGAGAGAGAGAGAGAGAGATCTTCCACCCCATAGTTCACACCCCAAATGGCTGCAAAGGTTGGGGCAGGGCCAGGCTAAAGCTAGGAGCCAGGAGCTTCATCCGGGTCTCCCACATGGGTGTAGGGGCCCAAGCACTTGGGCCATTCTCAGCTGCTTTCTCCAGTGCATTAGCAGGGAGCTACACAGAAGTGGAGAAACGTGGACTTGAACCAGCACCAATATAGAGGCCGAGGCTGAAGACGGCAGCTTCACTTGCTGTGCCACAATTCCAGGCCCTAGGAAAATATTCTAACATTAAAAACTGCATAAGGAGGGTAAGAATTTGGTGAAGAAATTAAGATATGGCTCGGGTTTCCCATAGAGCATATCAGATGGATGCCAGGGTCCAAGCGCTGGCTCCACTTCTGGTTCCAGCTGCCTGTTCATGCTTGCTCTAGGAGGCAGCAGAGGATCCCACAAGAACGTGAGTCCCTATCACCCATGGGAAACAAACAGACCAATTTCCTGGCTCCTGAGTTTGATTTGGCCCAGCCCAGCTGTTACAGGCATTTGACAAGTGAGCCAGCAGAAGGAAGACATCTTTTTGTCTGTTTTTGTATCCTATCTTTCAAATTAATAAATAAATGATGTTAAAATGCACACAGTGACTTTTAACTTTTGAGTAAAATATGTTGTACCTTTCATATATATAGTTATTTCTTAATTGGAAGAGAAAACTGACTTAAGTTACAAATAATAGCGTATTTTAAAGATTGCCTTAATACAGGACTCTAATTAATAGGCAACAATTATGTGGCTTTCCAATGATATATTCATTTTATAAATTCACAAAACATGGAACCCTTAGTAATGACACTTTTTAAAATTGATTTATTTATTTTGAAAAGTAGAGTTAAAGGCAGTTAGAGTTGAGACATACACACACTCACATACATACACATACAGAGAGAGAGATCGAGAGCGAGAGAGAGCGAGCGAGAGAGAGAAAGCGCTCTTCCAACCACTGGTTCACTCCCAAAATGGCTGCAATGGCCAGGGCTGGGCCAGGTCAAAGCCAAAAGCCAGGAGCTCCATCTGGGTCTCTCATGTGAGTGGCGGGCTCCACATACTTGGGCCATCTTCTGCTGCTTTCCCAGACACATTAGCAGGGAGCTGGATTGGAAATGGAATAGCTGGTACATAAACCAGTATACTTATCTGATGTTGGCTTTTCAGATGGCAGCTTAATCTGCTGTGCCACAACTTGCTCCCAAATAATGACACTGTTAAATGTTTGGTCTATTACTGTTTTAATTATCTAGTTTATTTACAATAGAGTAGTTTTGTTCTACTTGTATCATACTTATGCTTGATTAAATAAACAATATATTTACTTTTAGTAGGATATGTAAACATTGTATCACCCTCCCACTTGAGATAGTAAGATATCCTAGGACATCTGGAGAGTGACAAGTAAGGGTGGGGAAATGTCAGTTTCTCATATGATTATTGTGACAGGTGATTTATCTGCACTGCAACTCAGATCATCTAACACTGTCATGGATTATACCCTGCATTCAAAAGCACATATACTGCATGCCAATAAAAATCTTAATAGAATTGTTTCATTGTCTTGGAGGTGTTTGCCTTTCCTTTTTATTTATTAATAGGGAATAAACTCATGTATTTCGTATATACAGTTTTAAGAGTCTGTTGATACTACCTACCTTATCCTCACTGCCTCTCTAACTCCCACCCCCTTCTTCTCTTATTTTTATTTTTTCTTTATTGTTTTTCTTATATTTTTTTATTTTTACAATGACATAATTTCCATTTTCCCTGTAATCATGAGTTTAACCCTCCATTAAACAAAGAATTTAACAAATAATACAAAAAGCACTGTTTTTAAAGAGTATAGACAAGGGCTATAAACAATAATCAAGTCTCAAAATGTGAATTTCACTCATTGTATTGCACTTTTGTATGCTGTACATTAGTACCTCAAATAAGGGAACACATATGATATTTGTTATTTTGGGACTGGCTTATTTTATTAATAATATTGGTTTCCAGTTGCATCTATTTTGCTGCAAAAGACAGAATTTCTTTTTTTATGACTGAGTAGTACACTGAAGAATCAAGATGACTGAAAAAATATCTAAATAGAAACACAGTCCTCAAATATGTCATTCAAAAGGCTCATCTTTAAGCGGTTGCTTAAGTTGCTTCTTCTGGGGCCAGCATTGTGGTGTAGCGAGTAAAGCTGCTGTGCTGGCATCCCATATGGGCACCGGTTTAAGTCCTGGCTGCTCCACCTCCAATCCAATTGCCCACCGGCTATGACTTGTGAAACAGTAAAAAGTGTCCCAAGTCCTTGGGCCTCTGCACCCACAAGGGAGACCTGAAAGATGCTCCCGACTCCTGGCTTTGGATTGATGCAGCTTCAGCTGTTGCAGTCATTTGGGGAGTGAACCAGTGTCTCTGATTCTGCCTTTCTCTAACTCTGCTTTTCAAATAAATAAATGCCTTTTTTTAAAAAAAAAAAAAGATGTTTCTTCTAAGATCTTTTCATGAGCCATCCTGGTTAAGTATCTAGTGTGTGTGTAGAAAAACAAATTCTATTAAGAACCCAAAGATGCTCTAATGCTAAGGATCGGCTCCTTATAAGAAAAACAAATTCTTTACATATTGTATGAACAACATTTAAGCAACAAATAATGAAACAGGCAATGGATAAAGCATATTTGCTCTGAAGATACCCTCCTGAGAGAGAGAAAAACAAAGAGAGAGAGAGAGAGAGAGAGAGAGAGAGAGAGAGAGAGATCTACATTTATTTTATAGCAATAAAGAAAAAGCATCACATGACATGAAATAGTAAACAAGATAGCAGCATGAGTTAGGCTTTCTGTGTGTGGCAGGAGTTATTTTGCTGTCTCCTTAGAATGCCATTAAGAGTAAGATAGACTATTATCAAACTTAGATTGCAAGAATCAACACCATTTGCAGGCAGATGGAAGATGGGGAAGTGGGTACAAAATCAACTCGTTCAATCCAAATCCAAACACAGAAAGCAGATAAGGTGGAAAAAGTAGTGGCTGTGAATAAAGTAAGATGTGAGCAAGTTGTGGGGTCAGAATGATTTCAGGAATCAGTGGGTAGTGGCTGGGGAGGAGACTAGGTTGAGAGGCAGAGACGCAGCTCTCCCTCCAGAACTCTGCCTGACATGACTCTACGCTCCTGTGTAAAACATGAGGATCAATGAACTCAGGTTACGCTATGTTGTAATTTCCTTAGCTATGTGCCTGGAAAATGAAAACTAGATCATTTTATAGCAGTTTCCTCTGCTAGAAAAATGATAATAAAAAATAGCCAGAACTTCTCATGTCAAGAAGATTGTTTGATAAAGGAAAAGTACAAAGAATGAGAATTGATTATAGAAAGCAGCACCCGTTTTTCTTGTGTTAGCTACTTTCCTTTGATTCTTTAAAAATGTATTTATGTAGCTTTGATTTCAGCTTAAAATACAACAGTGCTTGCTTATCACTCATAAAGGATAAGAATGTTTAAAGAATAATCTATTTTTGTGTTATTTCATATTTGTTTTATCTGTTTACTGGCAATTTTTCCCCCTTTGGTTACCAATTTTCAAGATGGATAGGCAGAGGAAAGAAAATTGATACCCGCAAGTTGGATAAATTGTGATAGTTGACTCTTAAATTCTCCTAAATATAAATAACTCAAGTATACTTTCCCAGTTTATGACATCAGCAGGTCCCCTTGACTGAATTATTACCTGAGATTTGGCTCTCAGTCATTTTTCACTGTATCTATTGCATTTAGTTTGCACTTTATCATTACAGTTTTGGTATTTTGGGACAGCAATATTGAAAACTCTGGGCACCCAGAGTGCTTCTTGTTCCTTCCATGAAAATCTTGGATGTGCATTGAAGTGATTCTAAACATAGCCATAGAGAAAATGTTGAAATAAATTACCTTGCTCTTTTTGTTTCATTTAGTGCTGTTTGGATCCACTATTGGATTCTTAAAGAAAATTCATTTGGTTAACAATTGTTGCCCCAGAAGGCAGGCTATGCAGATACTGATTATTTCTGTAGCACCTTAACTGAAAATTCAATAAACCCTTAGCATAGATTCTCTTGCTTTTGTGTATACTGAAATGCAAATAGAACCCCAGAGCCCTACTGAGAATACTGAAAACCTGATGCCTTCACTCAGTATTTATTTTCTTTAAGATCTAAAATCTGAATTTCAGAGAAACTTTTTGATGAAGTCAAGTTGTGTCTTGGCCCCGAGATTTGACATTTTCTTCCAAGTTCATGTACGGCTGTTGTCGTCTATTTTAATTCTTTATGTGCATTGTTAGTCTGTATTATCTTTTGAGTTTGCCATATCTGGAATCTAAAAAAGAAATAATTCTATGTCTCAGGCAAGAATGGCTCATAAGTCAAGTAAACTGCAGGTGGTTAGAATGTCTCAGTGTAGGAGACATTAATTAAAAATAGGTCATTAACAGAAATAGGACATTAGCAGAAATAGTCACATGAATGTCAATCGACAACATTGTGCAGACCATGGGAAGAGTTGCTCTTCTGTGAGTATCTGCTCATGCATGACTTCTGTCTGCTTTAATAATCAGGTGTTTGCCAAACACCAATGGAAATATAGTCAATAACATCCACCTGAACTATATGTTCCGTAACTTAAAACATCCTTAGCAATTATTTAGGGACAAACTTCTGTAAATTGCACAGCTTATAGTGAAAACGTGATAATCAGACTTCACTGGGTGGGAAATAACTCGAAAATTTTGACAAAAATTCTCAGAATCCAAAGGGTTTATGTACATTACACATGACATTCTTATACCCTACAATATCTCATGAGCTCTCCCCTCTCCCCCAACACACAGGGGAAATGACACATGTCTCTTGAAATTTGGAATAGGAATATGCAAATCAGAAGCATCCGAGTGAAAACCAGATCTGAGTGTGTGGAAGCTTCCAGGATGTTTGGAATCACTCCAGACAGCAATCTGTCCCTCCATGTCTGTGTGGATTCACCGTGCCTGTGGGCAGAGCAGTCCCACTTGGATAGTGTTATCACATTGCACTCATCTAGTGAGTGCTGACATGACACTTTGTAGTCTTTAAACTTCAATTGTATTTGCTTCATTTGCTAGACATTGAATTACAATTTTCCCTAAAGGAAGAAACAGGAAATATCTTCCGTTACATATGAGAATGCCTTTTTTGGCTAACACTGGAGGTGTTGAGGAAATGAAACTGCAGGGGAAGGACTTGATTTCTCAATAGTGAAAACTAAAAAAAAACTTGTTATCGTTTTTGGTGCAATTCTCTGCCTGTTCCTGGACATCACTGCTATCCTCTTCTTCCTCCCTTTCCTTATTCTCGTTAGCATTACTAGGTATTTCCAGTGCAGATGCAACTTCCGATAGAAGTGTGTTCTAAATTAAGCCAAAAAATTCAGTTCAATATTTTTAAAAGACAAAATTCTAACACTATCGTTGACATTATTCAGTTGATGAGGAATAATTTTATTCATAGTGAAAATCAACTTTTGGTTAAAAATAATTTTATTAAAATATTTTTCAGAATAATTTATAAAATACACCTAAATTATCTTATTCTCTTTGATATGGTGCTTAAGAAATATTTATGTCAGCCTAGAGAAATTATTTTTATATGTTCACCATTCAGTTACTCTTGAGAGTACGTCAACTGGCATTAATCAATTTGGCAGCATGACCTAAAGATTTTAAAGTAGACCTTTGGGCCAGAGGATATTTCAGACTCTTTTGACAGATAAATCCTAAGAATTGTCTTAATCTTCCAAAATTGCTAATATGGAACAGATTAATAATTTCTTATGAAACTTAGGTGGGCAGTTAGCCTGGCAGTTAAGACACACTTAAGATACTAATGTCCCCTATCAGAGTATGATAGCTGGCTCCAGGTCCTGGCTTCAGTTTCCTTCTAGTGCAGAATAGAGAGCCAGTTATGGTGGACCATATAACTGGATCCAGCCATCCATGTGGGAGACCTGGATGGAAAGCCCAGCCTCTGCCTTTGGGCTATGCCCAGTTCTGGCTATTGTGGGCATTTGGGGAGTGAACCAATAGATGGGAGCGCAAATGAAGGAGTAAAGACTTTTCATGAAAAAATTTATTCAAAGAATTGAATCATGACAAAATCCATAGAATCATTCAAAGGTAGATAGAGAATTATATGAATGTTCCACAAAGTAATTTTTCTAACATAAGGAAGTCAAAGTAAGCAATCTATGAAATTACCAAATAGACAATGTATATGTAGCTATTAAAAACGTGTTGCACAGCTATGCTTTTCTCTATGAAGAGATGCACATCATACATTATTAACATCAACAGCAAGTTAAACAAATAGAAATTTATGTATGCACATAGAAACTTTCTAGGATATGAGTCACAATGAGTGGTAATTATATCCAAGGATCATGTTTACTGGTGATTTTAATATTCTCTTGGTACTTTTCTCCATTCCAACCTTTTTAAAGCAGTTCACTGTTAATACTTTTTTTAGTGAGAAAATTTATATTCTTTTTGTGCAGTCTTTTTATATTTTCTTTAGTTTATAAAAATGGTAATGATAAGTAGCATAAAACTACTTGACTGTTTTCACTAAAATAATATTTTACCTTCAGTTCTTTTTCATAATATGAAAATAATCTGCACTTGAATTTTTACTTGTTTCAAACTTTAATAAAATTCACTATGAAAAAATGACTCATTTTTCTCAATATGTTCTGATTGCACCATTCTGATGAATGCACACATTTGATGAGTACACGTTTGTGATGGGTACACACACCTGGAATGAGTACACACTTGTGACCAGTGCACAGCTGTGACCAGTACATACCACAGACGTGTACATCTGTGACTATTGCGTACCTGTGATGAGGGCACATGTGTCTGATGAATGCACACATCTGTGATCAGGCCAGTGGTTCTGAATTGTGGACCTATTATTTGTTTCCGCAACATGGGTCATCACACGTGAGATGACTGTGTCTCTTAGGAGATAACAGTTGTGTGATGTTTTTAAGGAATGTATTCACAGAGAAGAACGTATCATGTAATTACATGCAAAATTATGACCCCTCAGGGATGGATGGAAGATATTTTGGGTGATACAAGGGTGGGGATGACTCATTAGGTAAATAAAGTCAAAGGAATGGTTTTTCTAGGAAACTAGATTGAAAAAACTCCCTTTGGTTAGAATTGTCAAAATATTTTACAGTTCCCAAACAGAATGTGGGGCAGTTAGAAATCTAATTCTAATCAAGATAGTAAATACCGCAGTAAAAGCCAATGCTGCACAGAGCCAATGATGACCACGCTTCAGTAATAAAATGGTAGACATCTAGTCACAAAGAAGATTCAGGTGGAGATGTGGGATGGCCCAGCCAAGTCCTGTGTTGTAGGTAGGAGACAATGAGGACTGTTTTTCTTTGGTGAATAAGATAAAAGTGGCAATTTCCCAGAAGCTAGTCATGTGAAGGCTGAAGTGATAGAAAATAATCTTTTCTTAAATGTGATTCAATGTATGTCCTAAAATTACATCTTCTCTTCTCTACCATGACCTGTGATAAGCTAAATACTAACTGCGTGATGTAATAGTAATTCCATAGAAAAAAAATAGTTTTTTTTCTTTTATTTCACAGCCTTCCTTCCTTCCCTTCCTAACTCTTCCCTTACCCCCCTCTTTCTTCCTCTTTTTCTCTCTCCTCCATCTGTACTTTGTTTATTATTTTATTTATGCATAGACAACTATCAAATAAGTTATTAAATTTATGTACTTTAAAATAATCAGAATAAACATCTTTCATACATCTAATTGCATTACTGAAAATTGGTGTCCTCAAGAAACAGAATAAACAGAGGAGAAACAATGACTCACAGATTGAGCCTGAGACACATGGGTTTTATCACTGGATGAGTGGTGAACTCATCTTGAAACCAGGTATGAAATAATACAAGCTGACAAGTGTTGCTAGATAAATGCAAAACTAGGAAGCTGTTGCTTCAGGGCTGGACTGCTGGCTGCCCATATATGCATGTCCTAAGGCACAAACTGCTTTGTTCCTTATCTCAACTTCTTTTCCAGAGCAAGGGAACCTGATCAAGCTAGACCTAATCTTACCACTAGTGAACCTCCAGGAAAGCCATGAAGAAACATAGAAAGAATGTTTGTCATAGCAACAAGCCATGACACCTGCCACCAGAGGCCTGGAGCTCTTTTGTGATTTGGCCACACCAGCACCCCCTTCCCTGTAACCCTTTTATAAGCCTCAAAACAGCTCATTCCACAGAACAGCGGTCCTTGAGACTTGAAAGTCTCATCTGTTGACAGATGACATGTTCAGTTTCCTTCTGTCAGGTAGGAAGTTAGAAATTAGCCTCTGTGTCTGTGTGAGGGGCTTAGGAAGAACAGAGGCTCTGGGGAAAGCAAAACCTCAGACTCACACCTTGGAAGAGTCCAGTAGGTGACACACAGAGTCCTGCCAATATCCAGAAAACTTTACAGATGGTCCAGCCTTATTCCCAGTGAAAGCTCCCCAGGAGAATCCTCTCTGCTCAGTTCCAAACAGGCTACCTACACTGGTAACGTTGAGCAATAAACTTCCACAGCCTTCTCCCAAGGGAGGTACCCCAGAGAATTTGCAATCAGGTGAGCCACCCAGTCTGATACCACTGAGTACTAAAGCTAGGTAGGAATTTTACCTATTTCTCACTCAGCAAACACTCTGTCCAGGAGAAGAGGGAGAGGTGGAAGAAGAGAATTGGCAGGAAGAACTAGACCCCATTTCCTAATATGCCCCAGTGTGCTTACAGACTGCACACTCAGCTCTCAACTCTACTGAGACATCCACCTGGCTTGTGAAGTGTATTCTCTCCATTAAACCATGTAACCTTGCTTTCCCCAGTCTGAATGACTGGGTAAGCTCTCTCAGTCTCTGGAGGAGGTGCCCATTTGTTCTGATGGATGCCGTACCCCCACTAAATCTGCTATTTTGCTTACTACTCCTCTCTGTCTCACTTTTGAATTCTTCCTTGCATGAAATACATGTTCCACTTAGTACCACTAATATTTTATCCCCAAAATATGCCCTCATTATTTGATTAGAATGGGCCACAGGGATTGAACTTTTATACCAATATGTCTTATAGTATTATAAGTAATGTTTGTCATTGTGCTTATTCTGTGCATTGACAGTCTATGTGTATTTGGTATTTGCTGACACAGTATTAACTCAGCTTATCTAATACTTCCATGACCTTTATTACATAATAGTGCTGGAGAGGAGTGGAATATAAGGAAAAATATTCTGTTTGTACCCTTGTTGTTTGTGACAGCCGATATATGACCAGAAGTGTACCCTTTTCCTTCATAAAGAACATCTATGAGAGAAATTGTGACTCAGACAAATGTAATGTGAAGATACACCAAAGATATGTCTAACTAGTTGACTAATAGGAAATAAGTAAACTGTATGAAATTGTTCAAAGAATTTGGAAAACACAGATATGAAGACCATTAACAATATTGAAGTAAATTTACAAATGGATTAATATCCAAATGAGAATATCAACTATATGTATATCTGATAGAATTTGCCTTTTTGTGGACAACAATTGCTTGGATTGTTATCTGTGTTCTCTAACTACAGAGTTTTAAAAAACTCAAAGTCAGTGAAAGAGGGAGTTAACCTGGGAAGGGTATGCTAAAAAGGAAACTCAGTAATCTATTTTGCCCACTCACCCTTGACATCTTCTGTATGCTACAGCTGTAAATTACATAATTTTACACAGGCCAGCCCAAGCTTTTCAGAAATACTATTCCTGTGTATTACTCAAGATAAAATAACTATGAGCACGTGGTTGTAGAATTAGGAAACTTAGCTCCAAAGCAAATCCAGGAAATCACTGGGCACAGTAAACTACTCACAGACAGGGAATATGACACCAGTGTTGATTGTCACTGATGGATCAAATATTAAAAGAAATGCTACAGAGAAATGTTGATTCAGATGGCATTTCCTGCCTACTTCGTGGTTATTGCTCCACTGCACTGTCTTAGAGGAGCGATTGAAGTACAGGGAGTGTACAGCTCCAAAATCTTCTGGTGTATTTGTGGTGTTGGCTCAGTTATCCACCCTTATTCTGAAAGCTATTGCCTACTTACCTAGAAATGGGGGAGATGGGATATGATGTGTTGAGAGTGAATGAGAAGAGGCTGGCGTGCAGGATATTAAATCATTGCCTGCAATGGAGTGCAGGTGTGAGTCTCAGATGCTCCACTTCTGATTCAGCTCCTTACTAATGTACCTGGAAAAGTAATGGAAGATAATTTCTGGTGCTTAGGCCTCTGCCACCCATGTGTGAAACCCAGATGAAGTTCTGGGCTCCTGGCTTTGGTCTGGCCAAGCCAAAACCATTGTGATCATTCAGTGAGTGAACCAAAGAATGGGAGTTCTCATTATCTCCCACTGTGACTCCTCCTTTCAAATAAATAAACCCATGAAAAATTCTTGAATGGGAAGAAAAAGTGATGGGAAGACTCCAGGAGTTACCAGCAGTTACCCTGCCATGTGAATCTCGCATGAGATTCTTGTTCTATAGTGCATTCCTCCAGTCCTACACTGATCCACTCTTCCTACTCTCAAAATGAAGCTTGTGCTTTAATCCATAGTTACAATCATGCTATTTCCTTTGAACATTTTCTTTCCTTTGTTTGTGCATCATTCCTGGGAACTAAATGCCATGTACCCTGTGATGCCATGTTCTGCTCTCTCTCAAAACGTCTCCTTGCCACCATATGATTACAAATTCCATGCGTTGAGGGGTGATTCAATTTTTTCACTTCCTCACTCTGCATGAACCCAGCAAAGCACATGGATCCCAGAAGACCATTAATGGTTAAGGATATTTAAATAATTCACAGTATATTAATGACTAAAATAAAGTATGAATAAATGGTATGCGAATGAATCAAAAACTAATAGAATGAATAAAATACGCATGCAATATTCCTTTTCTTTTTTGGATATGCAAGTGCTGAGGTTTGTCAATAGACTACCTTCAGAGTACTGAGAATGAGAATACCATTTAATTCATCCCTTCCTCCAAAGTGAGCCCCAATGCATCGCTGCTTTATGAACTGATATATATTTAGCTTTTTAAAATGCTTCATGCATAAATGCTTATGAAAACACAATCATTGGAAATTAAAAATCAGAATCTTCTATATATTCAACAGTTCATCCAAGGAATGAAAACAAACAACAAAAAACCAGTCGCCCAGAAGATAAATATCTCTGTGTCTACAAGTAGCCTTACTTCATTAAGTATAAGAGGAGAAACACAAAATATTCTTGGTTATTGTGTCACTTTATTGTCAAAGTAAATTCTGATCAGTGTTTGGCCGAATAATGAGTTTTTTATTTGTATGTCAGGATGGGTGGAGATTTTGTTCTACAGTCTTGAAATGCAGATTAATTCTAGCAATAAAGAACGAACAGTTCTGTTTTCATAAGGTAAGCTCAAAGCCACCCAACTCCACCAACCTGTATTGAATTGATCAAGTGAACATGTGGCATTTGCTTGGGGAGGAGGGAGGACAATAGGAACTCTGTGAGCAGGTACCATTAATCTATTTTTTGAAATGAGGCTCCACACACTGAAAGTACAGATAAGTTAATTTCAAAATAATCAAGTGTTTTTCCAAAACTTTCAAGCTACTTTCTTAACTTGCTGGTACACACTCAAGTTCTTAATGACAAGCTATAAACAATATACCATTTGTTCCTTTTCATTAGCCAACAACTATCCACAAAAGATTGTGTTGACTGATCTTAGGAATCAACATGTGTCTTACTTTGGGGATCTTAATATTCCGCGTGACAGATTGAAAATTTAGGAACTGTCAGCATATTTCACAATTTGCATTAATGAATATGCAATTTCTGCATATTTTTGACATCTCTGTGTGAAAAGGTTTAATGTAAATTGCATATTATTATATTAAGTTGGCTATAGGATTGCTATAAAATTAAAACAATTTATACAATTGTTTGCTCTAAAACCAAAAAGTTTTTACCCTTTATAAATAAAACTTTGCAAACTATGCACTCTGTGAAATAGTCTTAAAAGTGAAAAATATAGACAAGATCTGAGTGGGAGGGTCATTTCCAGAAGTGAGAGCCAGGACATGGTTGAAGGCTAGCTGTAATAGAAATTATGGAGGCTAAATGCAGAGAAAGGTGATTGATTTGAACTAAGTTGAAATATGGAAGTGTCCAGACACTTATAAAAAGGGATTGGATTTTGATTTATTGGAGGTTCAAACTTCACATGGTTTACATAAAGTGGCAATCAGGGAAGTCTGACTTAAGAACACTAAGCATTTAGAATACATTGCAAACCCATAAAAAAGTTCTAACAATAAAAAAGGCATAACTGGATAAAAGTTTGTTGCTGGCAATATGCTTGAGAAGTAGTTTGAGACGAAGTATTCAAAACTCACTACTAATATCAACCTTTTTCTCTTCCTAATTTAATGAGTAAACTATAAACTTCTTTACTGTCACTAATTTATTTTGAAATTTTATTTTTGCCATAAAAAGTCATATGTAATTTTTAAGCTGAATAATAAGATTTCTGTTTTTTTTAACCCCTCACCATTAAAAATAACTCCTTTGGGAAAAAATATCCTGGGATTTGATGCCATCTAAGATTGAAAAGGTGAAGGTTTTAATTAACTGCCTTAGAGCTCCTCATTGCAAGATGGCAGTATTTAGTTCAAGTGCTGTGAAGAGCTCTTAAATTATTCTGGCAATTGAGTTTTCATTCTTTTTGTTCCATATTGTAAAATCCCTTAATGGCTAAACACACCCACGAACTTGGACTTCAGACCCTGTGAACAGCAGGGGAGAGATCTGCAACTGATGTAATGTTCATGGCCATGTGGGCAGAATCATTCTGGGATTCATGCATATGCTAAAATGGTGAGTGTGAATTAATCAGAATGGCTACACTCAGGGAAGCCAAACTCTTTCAGCTCTCAAAAAGAAGGGCTGAGGGCAGGATTAAGAAAATTGAAAGCTAAAATAAAAGGGAATCAGGCAGTCCTCTATGTTTCTCTTGTATCGAATGAGGCCAAATGCCAATACTATGATTTGCAAGCATCGGCATCGAGTTACATTAGACAAGGAAGTGCATCTGACAGTTACCTCAGCAGCTGGATGGTCAGCTGACCTCACAAGCCGTTCATCATTGAAATGGGGAAGTTCGTTCACTTCTCCACACTTCAGCTAACAGCCCCTAAAAGGGTGAAAGTCAAGACTCAAGACAGAATAGCAAGGTCAATGCAGTTGTCAGATCCAATCCTGAATTCTTGGCCTGCTTACTCACTGACAATATGCATGCCACTTAACCTGTCTGTGTGCTTACGTTAACTGTATTTCATTTTTTAATAAGCAATGAGAAATCTTAAAATAACACACTGTCCAAACCTTTTCGCTTTACAGTAGGTGACAGATGTCAGGAAAATAGCATTTACCTTGCATGGGAAACTCCCAGGTACTTTTCAATATGTCTCAAAAACGTAATTCATGAGATTTTCTCAAAGTACCTTTCATGGAACAAAAACCATTGGAAACACAGAATTTCAGGCCCTGACCTAGATGTACTGACTTAGAATCTGTATTTTAGCATAAAACTAGATAATTTAAATGCATAAAGTTGAGAAGCACTGTTATAGTAGTAAGAGTCATGTTTAAAGTGCTTCACTCTTCATCATTAAAACTTACCAGATTTTCTCCAAAGAATGAAATATTTTCATCTTATGCTTTTTAACCCTGTGAAAGCATGTTTAGCTGTGTTGTTATCGCCACATATATTCATATATTTGGGGAAGCTGTTACATGGTAGAAACTCAAGAAATATTTAGCAATTGATTAGGTTATGAGTAGGCATGAGAATCGTCCCTTGGGCTAAACAAGACCATAGGACACACAACTGAAGAGTGGGAAAGGCTAACAAAGGAGGTCACTCCAACTCCACCTAAATTTTGTCCTTTCATTTCCTTACAAAGCTTTTTTTTTCTCACAAATTTATGTGTTTATTTGAAAGACCAAATGACAGAGAGGAGAGATGGAGAGAAGAGGAATGGGGATATGGGGATGGATATATATATATATATAGAGAGAGAGAGAGGGGGGGGGGGTGAGGGAGACAGAGAGAGAAGATCTTTGATTCTCTGGTTAACTTAATGGTAGCAAAAGCCAGGGTTGGGCCAGGTAGTAGTCAGGAGTCTGAAACCGTACTCTTGTCTTTCATGCGAGTGGCAAGAAGGGCCCAAGTACTTGGGCCATTATCTGCTGCCTTTCGGTGCACTCCCAAGAAGCCTTTGCCATGTGTAACTCATCCTTCAAAAAAGGGTAAAAAGTGGTGAATTAGAACTTGTGTTTGCCTGGTCTCCATTATTAATTGCTCCAACCACAATACTGGTCTATGCAAAGGAAAAGAGAATGGTTTGGAGTGGAGAATGAAGAAACCTCTGAACTGAACAATGAACGTCCTAACATCAAAATGATCCTATTCTGATAGATTGAAGTGACTAAAAAGTTCAAGAATTAGGTTACTCTGGTGATAAAGTAGCTCATATGCAGCATGAAAGATGACTTTGAAAAGGAAGTAGTGGAAGTGTCATCGAGAAGTGAAACTCTTTCCTATACCCACTACAAATGGAAATCCTTCCAAAAAGTATGCTTACTCCCTAACCTGATCCTCCTCATCAATGTTGGTATCCTGATTTCCTTACTCCCGTAGTAAATTACTATCTTCTCTTTTGGAACTACATAGTCAATTTCTTCATCAGAAAAATATTTTCCTTTTAACAAAAAGATTCTATGGCCAGAAACATATGATTTTTTCATCTCTAGGTCTCTACAAATGGACTAGGAAATGGAGACAATTTGTAATCTGAGCCCCAGTTCCTCCTTTGCAAAGATACTATCTTCCTCATAAGGATGCTATGAGGTATATCTTTAACACTTATCAAGAATTCATGGTACATAATAATGCATGAAAAGCAAGCAAAATATAATTCTGAACACCCAAAACAGGAGAAATAGACTCCTTTAGATTAGGAGCTTTAATACTTCTTTTTATTCATTTTAAAATTATGAAAAGAGGGAAAGATTACAAATTTTCTTACTCTCCTAATTCTCAATGAGGTTCAAAATTAGAGAGATTCTTGTTATTGTTTTAAGAGGAATAGAATATCGTATCTTTTATCTAAAAATGGCCAAACACACATATTTGCATGGGAATGGGTTTTCACTGTCAACACTGAAATATTCACTTCTGTGTAGACACTTAATTCAGTCTGTTTAAAACAGCACCATCTCTGATAGCTGTAATTAGTTTCATAACAACTCGTCCTGCTGCCACTTTGCAAATCAGGCTGCTAGTCCAACTTTTAACACAGGCATGCCACTAATTAGCACTGTCCAAAACCAAGTCCAATAGGGCCATAATGAATGCACAACAACTGGAGAACTGAGTTCATTTCTCCATTTGAATCTTGGATGCAATCCATTTTAATCTGTATGCTACAATCGACTTTTGAAGGAATAATTGTACTTTGTTTTGGTCCATCTGGATGGGGCTATAAATATGCCTTCCAGGTTTTATAACGTTAAGTTACAGAGACAGCACTCAATGTCAAAGTAATGTTGAATAAGTCCTATAAGGGTGATTAACTTGGGAACATGTATCAATTCGATGCTCTAATCTTAGGGGAAAAATGCATTTTTGAAGCTAGACTTGATTTCTAGGCTCTTGATTTTGGTGAATGAGATGAATTCATTAAAAAAAAAAGTTTCAAGTGCTTTTTCTTTCATTGCTATAATTAAGTCTAATAAAATAAGCACATTTTTCTCCTCTTTAACACATGCATATTTTCCATGGCAGAAATTACTCTGAAACATTAGAATAACAATAACAAAAATCGAATGGGGTCCCTGTGGCTTAAGGCACATACCAAACCTCCATGATTATTTTGTCTGTTACACTCTTGCATGTGTTCTTGCAAGATTTTACAACATGTTTCAAAAGCATTGGAGGTTTGGGATTTCCAGTTGTTACTATTTACCATTTCAGCATTCACATACCATTGATTTTTTTCTCTCAGTCTCCAAACCTAAATGTCAATTGTAATCCAAATTAATTTACACTTGGAGTTGGCCATCTGGCAACTTCAGTTCATGTAGAGAAGCCAAAAGGCAAAGGAGGAGACGCTGATACCAACTCTTTATTTTTTAAGATTTTTATTTATTTGAGAGAATTACAGAGAAGCAGAGGCAGAGAGAGAGAGAGAGAGAGAGAGAGAGAGAGAGAGAGAGAATCTTCCATATGCTGGTTTACTCCCCAAAAGACCAGAACAGCTGCCGAATCCAGGAGCCAGGAGTTTCTTCTGGGTCTCCCACGTTGGTGCAAGGGCCCAAACACTTGAGCTATCTTCTAGTGCTTTCCCAGGCCATAGCAGGGAGCTGGATCATAAGTGGAGCAGCTGGGACTCGAACTGGCACCCATATGAGATGCTGGCACTGCAGATGTCGGTTTTACTCACTACACCACAGTGCCAGCCCCGATACCAACTCTTGATCCACCTTTCCTGATACTTCTGGCTTCCCTCTTCAGTTGCCCTAAAGGCAGTTAGATACATGCAATTGTCATACGGGAAATGTATTTGAGGGAGTTTGTTCATATGTTGATTTTGTCTTCAAAATTGTGATGCTTAGGAGGTGGGCATTCAGTCTAGTGTCTAAAATGCAGAATGGGATGCCTGAATCTCATACCCAAGTCCTAGGTTAGATTTCTGTCTCCACTGTCAATTCTGGTTTCTATTAATGTGGGTTAACAGGATGGGTATAACAAGTGATGGCTCTCTACTTGAGTGCCTGCCACCCATGTTAGGGGACCTAGATTGGGTTCCTGGATCCCAGCTTCAGACACTGCTAGCCATTGAGGCATTTAAGTAGTGAACCAGTTGATAGGAGCTTTTCCTGACATTCTCTCTGCATCTCAAATAAAATAATACATATTGTAAAAATTATTATTACTAGAGTTTTCACAGATGGAAAATTGTGATGAATTATTCACTATTAACATGTGTAAAATAAGAATTGCTAAATTAAAATATATAATTTAAGCATAAATGAAACATGGAATAGCAGAGACAAGGGGCACATTGAATACTTGGATTCCGTTATTAGTTGTCTGATGTCCCGAATACAAGGTAATGCATGATGGAGTATCAGTAATATGTAAATAACTTGGTAAGTACTTTTAGCCTATGCAGAAAAAAATTAATAATTTTGTATTATCAACACTGAAATATTCACTTACCAACTCCAGAGGTACAGGAAACAAGCAGCCACTATCAAATGGAATTACACAATTTCTACAAAGGCCTAGAAAGAAACTAGAATATTAGAGAAAAGAGATTTGGGCTTTGGTATCTTTTATCATCGGCCAGCACAAGAAAGCTTCACAATGTGCCTATGGAGAAGCCACATCCTCTCAGCGTTGTGAGGTTGACACAGCATGTTTAGGAGAATTAAGCTTGAGGTGAGTAAGAGTGTTGTAAATCCCTTAGGCCAATGAAACTGAATGATAAAGTGGGAAAGTAGTTACAGCAGTGCCTGGTGCATTTGAACTTCTCTCCTGGATACCACAGAGGCTGTGCAATGTAAGGATTATGGAAGTGGCTCTGAAGGCCCTTCCTCTGGAAAAGTGGTCCTTTCAAGACAATGAAGACAGTGGAGACCACAAGGACAAGGAAGGAGGGAAGAGAAGTTAGAATAGGAGCAGGAAAGGACATCAGAGCAGCACACTCAGAAACCTTGAGAATAAAGTCCTTACTCCTTTTAATAGTGCAAGAAACGGGGTCAGTGTTGTGGTGCAGCAGGTTAAAGCCCCAGCCTACAGTGCCAGCATCCCATATGGGTGCTGGTTCAAGTCCTGGCTGCTCCCTTTCTGATCCAGCTCCCTGCTAATGTGTCTGGGAAAGCAATGGAAGATGACCCAAGTCACTGGGTCCCTGCACCCGTGTGGGAGACCACGAAGAAGCTCCTGGATCCTAGATCTGGCTTCTGTTGGCCCAGCTCCAGCCACTAACTGCTGTACTGCTGTGTAGATGACTCCTTTATAGGAATATGTTTCATTTTGCATATTATTCTTTTATTTCCATATATATTTTAATATGATAGATATAAAGCTATATAATTTTTTTTTGTTTGAAAGATGCAGGAAAGGAGAAACAGAGCAATAGAGAAGAGCTTACCTTGCTGGTTCACTCCTCAACTCCCTACCATAGCCAGGGCTGAGCCAGGTAAAAATATGATCCTAGAGCCAAGAACTCAATCCTGGTCTTTCTTGTGGGTGGCAAGGACACAAGTACTTGGGACATTACCTGTTGCCTCCCAGAATAATCAATAGCAGGAAGCTAAAATAGGGAGTGAAATTGGAGCCCAAACCCAGGAACTTGGATATGGAATGTTGACATCTTAGCACATGGTTTTTAACTGTAGGCCAGTTGCCCACCCCTAAATTATGTTTTAATATCTCTATATTCAAGCTTTGTTTTTCTCTGTTTAAGTATGCTGACTCTGGCCAGTGCCATGGCTCAATAGGCTAATCCTCTGCCTTGCGGCACCGGCACACCGGGTTCTAGTCCCGGTCTGGGCGCCGGATTCTGTCCAGGTTGCCCCTCTTCCAGGCCAGCTCTCTGCTATGGCCCGGGAGTGCAGAGGATGGCCCAAGTGCTTGGACCCTGCACCCACATGGGAGACCAGGAGAAGCACCTGGCTCCTGCCATTGGATCAGCGCGGTGCGCCGGCCACATCGCGCCGGCTGCGGCGGCCACTGGAGGGTGAACCAACAGCAAAGGAAGACCTTTCTCTCTGTCTCTCTCTCTCACTGTCCACTCTGCCTCTCAAAAAAAAAAAAAAAAAGTATGCTGACTCTGGGTTTAGTGGCTGAGAAGATAAATGAGATCTGCCACTCTTCACCTCTCTCCCTCCCAGCACCCCCAGCATTTATTACGGAATGGGACTCAGTAATCTGCACACCACTGCCTTACATAGGAGAAATGTAGTTTACTTAAAAGCATCAGAGTTATCAGAAACTTCTATGATAACCTCACTGTTTCTATATACTACCTTTCAAATGTGCTATGTTTGTAAATTTATTTCCCAGAAAATGGAGAACTCGAAATATCTGGGAGCTAATTTTAAAAAAAATCAGAGTACCAAAAATACTAATGTGTTGACAAGGATATTATGAACGCATAAATAACTTGCTTTGGATGTTCTGAGATACTAAATCCTGAGGGTGTTCCTTCTTTAAATAGATAGGTGCACAGTTATGTGCTCAATAAAGTACTTGCTCATTGATTTAAAAGATTTCAAGGGTGAGGTGAACATTGCAGTTACTTTTTAACATTTGTTAATCCCAGGTCGCATGGATGCAAGTGTTATTGCCTTCACTAGTAAACAATGAATGAACATTCTTCCACCTAGAAATAAGAAATTGATTCTGTCATCCAATGCTACTAAAAGAGCTTGTAGGCACAGTGCTGGTAGTGTGAGTGATTGGGGAAGCTTTTTATCACAACTCTAGCCTTCACTGTAGTCCCCGATATGGCGATAACTATTCTGATCTGCCATATCTGACCGTTCACCTATACTAGCATAACATATATTTAACATAGAATTTGGACCATTTTGTTTGTGGGTTATACAACCATAGTTTCAACGAACTACTGATAGAAAATATTCTAAGAAAAATGTGTCTACTGGCCGGTGCCATGGCTCAATAGGCTAATCCTCTGCCTAGCGGCACTGGCACACTGAGTTCTAGTGCCAGTCAGGCTGCCGGATTCTGTCCCGGTTGCCCCTCTTCCAGGCCAGCTCCCTGCTATGGCCCGGGAGTGCAGTGGAGGATGGCCCAAGTGCTTGGGCCCTGCACCCCATGGGAGACCAGGAGAAGCACCTGGCTCCTGCCTTTGGATCAGCACAGTGTGCTGGCCGCATCGTGCCAGCCGCAGCGGCCATTGGAGGGTGAACCAACAGCAAAGGAAGACCTTTCTCTCTGTCTCTCTCTCTCTCACTGTCCACTCTGCCTGTCAAAAAAAAAAAAAAAAAAAAAGGAAAGAAAAATGTGTCTACTGAGTATGTACAGACGAGTATGTACAGACTTTGTTCTTAAACAATATAATTATCTTACAACAAGTTTTTACATGGTATTTACATTAAAGATTATTGAAAGCTTAAGGGAGGATATCTACATGTTCTATGCAAATACCCAGTCATTTTATATAAAGGACTTGAGAATTCTTGGATCCTGGGCCTAGTATCCTGCAGATACTGAGGTTCAACTGGGTATACTTTTTGGCCCTCCCATATTTTTTCTCCCCTATCTCTGCTTAGACAATTTGTGCTTGGTGTTTTTACCATTCACCTTCAGACCAATGGATCTAAGACTTTCTGAGATTCTTGTCTCTCTCATTCTTACCCAACTTGATCTCTGACTTAGAAGTCCCACGGAGAGCACAAAGGAGAACATAAACAAGTCAAATTAAGGAACTTACCATCCAACTCTCTTATCCTGAACAATAACTGCATTATCTTTGTAATTACAAAATTAAAACATTTGGGTTTATTTTGTCTTTTTGCTGCATAAGTCTAAAAAAATGGTATCAGTATCATTAAAACCTGTCAACCCAGAAATGGTTCTCATGTGCCATGCATCCTTTATTCCAGTCAACATACAAACATGCAAGATTGAGTGCAATATATTGCTACATGCCGTCCCTGGTTCTGGTAGTCTTATTTTTATTTATTGACAAAGAGAAAGCAAGATGTTACAGTGTTTCGGACTATGTACTTTAAGGAGTACTATAGGGATTTCCACACAAATTAACTTCTCAAAACCTAGGGAAATATGAGTGATTTAGCAATAAGTTCAACAGTTCAGTTTCTATAGCTACTTCACAGGTTTGCTTGAGAGCTTATCATTGTAGTATGCATAGAGTGAAGGATAATGCATGTTGTGTTCCAGAAAGGAGAGAGTATTTGGGTGACTCTGGAAAAATGAACAAAAATGTATCATCTTATTTCCTCCCCAACTTCATCAACTTCCTTCCATTGATTTCCAAACACATTTATACATCTGCCCTTTCTTCAACATATCAAAATACTATGTTCTTGGGCTTGCATTGTGGGATAATGAACAAAACTGCTGCTAATGATTCCATAGTCCAATAGAGGCACTGTTCCTGTCCCAGCTGCTCCAATTCCTTTCCAGCTACCTGATAATAGCTTGGGAAGAGCGGTGGAAGATGACACAAGAGATTGGGACCCAGCCAGTCAGGTGGGACACTCAGGTGAAGCTCCTGGCTTAGCCCTGCTGGTGAAACAATTGCTGACAGATTGCTCTCTTCCTTTCTCTTTCTGAAACTCTGACTTTTATAAAAATATTTTTTAAAAAGTTTTTTTCTTGTTTAAGCAACTATATTATTATTAGTCTAAAATAATCTGTAATATTTTCATAGTATGCTACATTATCTGGCCTACTTTACACATAATTTTTCTCCTTTGATTCCCACTGTGAGATGAGCTCATGATTAGAGAAGTAATATACTGAGACCAACTACAGTTGTAAAGAAAGACCTCGATCTTAAATCCAGAAAGTTTACGTGTCCAAGACAAAGTCTCCAGGTGAGGGGAATTTGTATGAACAGAATAATAAAATTAAAGTACTATGGAATCATGAACTTTGTAAAGATACATAAGCAGTAAGAACTTCTTAGAGCTCTTGCCAGAACTTTGGAACATGAAAGAAGGTTGCAGTTTGAGTTTCGTTAACTTTGTGGCAAATCTCTTTTTGCTCAGCCCTGAAAGGCACTACCATAATTATTGTACACATGAGTTAGGGCATCTACAAGGGAAATAACTTAGGTACTTCATCAGAACTTCATAACAAAGAGAGGCTTAAAGAAGAAATAATAAATAGAAAAGAAAATTATTTACAGGTTCCCAGATGCAAAGACTAAAATGCACACAGAAATAAGACAATTTTATCACAGAGTATTTAATAATTTGTTATGCGATGCATTCCTAAAGGATCTTGTTTCAGTATTTTTTGCCTATTCTTTGATTGCCTCTTGATATACCAACTATTTGTAACTTGTTTTTATAGATTTAATGCAAATTAAATTCAGTTCAAATGTTGTTTTCACTCAATTAGCCTTTTAAATTTTAACTGAAAGAGTTAAGTAATGTTTTAGGGATGGCAGTGGGTTAACACCCTGGCCTAAAGTGCCAGCATCCTATATAGATGCCGGTTCGAGCCCTGGCTGCTCCACTTCCTATCCAGCTCTCCACTATGGCCTGGGAAAGCAGTAAAAGATGGCCCAAGTCCTTGGGCCCCTGCACCCATGTGGGAGACTGGAAGAAGCTCCTGGCTCCTGGCTTCAGATCGGCGCAGCTCTAGCCATTGCAGCCATTTGGGGAGTGAACCAGCAGATGGAAGACCTCTCTCTCTCTCTCTCTCTCTCTCTCTCTCTCTCTCTCTCTTTCCTCTTTCTGTGTAACTCTGACTTTCAAATAAATAAATAAATCTTTAAAAAATAAGTTTTAATGCAAAATTGTTAAAATAAGTATATAAATTTCACAAGAAACAATGAGATCAATGGAAAGTTTAAAGTAAATTGGAAAGAAAGAAGATGAACCTCCTAGAACAGACTACTCTCCTGAACAGACAGCTCATCAGAACAGAAGAAGGGACAAGCAAGGTTGTGTGTTCCTAATTAACAGGAACGCTACAAGCACCCCTGAAAATGGAAACTGGAGTATGAGGAGACAATTTCAAATGAAGCAACTTGAAAAAAAAAAAAACTCGAATTAGACCTTCAGTTTATATGGTAAACCAAAATAAATTGTACCTACATTTAAGATTAAATTATTTTAAAAATATTGAGAACTTAGATCTCTCTTGCAACAATGACAATAAATAGAATAAATGATGAAAAAATGAAAATTATGAAGCCCAAACATATTTTGCATAATCATAATAAAAGCATAAAAGCACCGAACCTATTATATACAAGAGGAAGTCATGATAGTTATTTTTATTACAAAAACTTGGAATTTTGAGTAAAAAATGGCTACAAAAGAATTTTTAAAAGGGCCTAAGCCATAAGGACAAAAGAGACAATAATAGATACCACAATACAATAGAGGTTAAAAATTGCAATGTGTAAAGTGGAGATCCTGAGGGAAGGAATAGTTGGTAGACTCTGAGACTTTATAGAGGGAGGAAGAGTTAGTAGACACTATTACAGTTTATGAAAAAACAAGATCTGGTAGAGACTTGAGTTTGCAGAGAGAGGGGTAACGTGTAGATATTGTGACAGTTGACAGAGAAAGCTCAAACATTAAGTGCTAGCAGTAGTCGACTGGTATTTGACTTACTGCTGGATCCTAAATCATCTATTTCATGGAATGATAATTTTGGGTAGCTTGCAAAACCCATACCCATATAACTCAGGATATTGTCCCCTTTATTAGGTCCATAATATTTTCATCAAACTAAGCTGGAAACTGTAAATGCTGGGGCATAATTTGAAGACAGGTTGTACTTCACCCTATCTCAATGATGATCATATGCTATTTGAAACTTGCTGTACGTGGGTAAAATAGTCCTATTTCCATTTGATCATTGCTTATGGTCCTTGCCTGTATTTCCATTAAACTAGGGTGATTTTGCCTTTCCCTTTATGTACTGGAACACTAAGCCCTTAACTGCAATATAATTCGATACATAGTATCTCAACAGTGGGGAGGAAAGCAGAAGGGAGACAAAGGGACTGTGGGAGTCAGTGAAAGGGAGGGAGAGAGAGAGAAAGGGGATATCATTACATTATTAGAATTGTATCTATGAACCCTATTGGGCTTGTTAAAAACTTATAAAAATCAAGATAATAACAATAAAAATTTAAAAATAAAAACATTTTCATTATATATGTCATGTTTCAATTGTACTACATGCTAGAATCATGATAAATTAACATTTTCACTTTCAAGGAGCTTAATGTTGGGAAGACTTTTAAAAATAGAAACAGAATGCATGCTCTTTGCTTTCGTGAGACTATATTGGTCAAAATTAAATTACATCCTGGAGGAAAATAGATACCAAGAAACAAAGTCTAATTATCTGCTCTGCTTTATGTAGACACTTTATTATTTTTTTTTTTTTTGTAACTCAGAAGAACTTCATTTGATATTTAAAACTGGAACTCAGATTAACTTACTGCAATTAATTCCTACCTGCCCTTCTACTCATCTGAGCGTATGTCAATTCTTCTTTCCCAAGCTCTCAAACTTATGTACATTTCAGGGAAAGAACTAAAAAAGAAAGAAAGAGAGAAAAAAATCCTACGCAAAGTTATAAAGATGCTAGAGAGATAATAGGAGACTTTAATAAAACGACACCAGATGCTGTCAGCTACACATTTTGAATCTCCGTCACTGGGGCAATCTCAGCTATTTGAACAGTGCTGTGCCAAAGAAAGGTCCTTTCTGAACAGGCCTGCCACTGAGAACCCGTCCCTGGGGGGAGCACCGAGGGAAAGCAGGAGACTTTATTTCCCACGTGCCCAACAAAGCACCTATGCATGAGTGACCCTGCAGCACATCAGCAATGTGGGAACCGGCTATGGGGCTGCTGTTCTGAACTCACCGTGCAGCCCTCCTCCTGGGGGCTCTCCAGAGAGCAGGACCCTCTCAGCCCATGAAGGAGTCTGTTTTTTCCTGTTTAGGTGCCAGGCCAGACGGCTGCCTCGGAACAGCAGGGAGCTACACCTTCAGTCCATGTGCTTGGGCAGGGCAGATCATCCTCTGCTCTCTCATCATTATCTGATATTGCTCCATGATGTACCCCGAGCCCATCTGTTCTTTCTTTTTCCTACAGGGATTGGCTGACTTCACAAGCTGTCATAATTTTGTTTTTTGTTTGGTCTCAAGGGGAGAAATGTCCCCGTCACATCCAAAATCATTTCCTTAGCATCAGATGGATAGTAGCAATAACCGTGGAAACTTACCCCAAGGCTCCTTCTGGGAAATTCAACAAAGCAATTCCTGAAAGCATGCTTCACAAAGACATGTCCAAACCTAGCAGAGGATAGAAGAGACCGTGATCCGTCAATCTCTCACACAACAAAGTCATCGTGAAATTTCCAGTTCCAATTGATCCTGGAACTCTAAACCACATTTGGTGGAAAAGGAACAAAAAACAGCTTTGCTTTAGTGAAATACCATTGTCTGCCACTCCCGAAAGTATAGATGCCTTAGGATGCCCTTACTCGATTGTGAGCACACACAGCGATACGTTATGTTCCACAAAACGTGTTTTTCCCGCCTAACTTGGCTATGCTTTAAAAAGCAGACTGGTTTCCAATTCACATCAAAATGCTTAGGTGGGCATTGTGGCCCAGCAAATGGAGCTGCCTGCATCCTAGAGAGAAGAGTCTGGGTTTAAGTCACAATCCTGCTTCCAGTCTAGCTTCCTGCTAACTCTGGGAGGCTGTGGATAAGGGTTTAGGTATATGGATTCCTGTCAGGTGCAGTTCCTGGCTCCTGGTGTTGACCTGGCCCAGCCCTGGCAGTTGCTGGTATTTGGAGAATGAACAAGTAGATGAAAGATTATTTTTCTCTTTCCCCTTTATTCTCCCTTTCAAATAAATAAATGAAATAAACATTTACAAAATAAAATGCTTAGTGTATTTTTGGGGCTTGAAAAATTTCAATAACCTGTTCCTTCTGCAAGTTTCTGTTTTCTTAGAAAACATTCATTATATCAACAATATATTTCCAGAAATTATATATAATTATTGCACGCAATTTAAATTTTTTTTGCAACTCACAGTATGATTTCGCCATGCTTCCTCACGATGTTTTTGTACTATAAAATCTTCAATCATAGTCCTACCACTACGCCATAGCACCAGCCCTGGAAGTTTATACTTCAGAAACAAGCTGACAGTTTAAAATGCATTATGCTTTTCTAGCCTAATTTGATCAGATCATGATTTTACCTTAGGAATTCATTTTCAAATTTGATCCAAGTTCAATTGTGGGCTCTTTCCTTGGACCCAAAGTCGAACTTGCAAACATGTGCTTATTGAGTTGGACTTTTGAGGGTCCGAGTCATAAGGTGGTATTGAAGGAAGCGATCATGTATCATAAACAACTTAATTTAAATCTTCAGAGGGAGCGTCAAGAAGAAGCAGTGAATCAACTTTGCTGCCCACTTAAAAGCTCCTTTCCAAGCCCTGGAGATTTATGTGGGACAGGTTATTACGCTTCACTTACTAATCAGAGCTCCAGTTCCCTGGGCAACCCACGGACTTTGGTTTCCCCACACCAGCATTCCTGAAGCTCCTCGGCACCCTCTCCCCCACCAAATGATTTATTTCCCTATTGCTAAAGCCTGTGGGCATATTACCCCCTTTAAAACTGCACATTCATTTATAAGTTCCCATCCCAGACAGCAGACACCGCCATCCTTCTTGATAACCAACGCTAGGGACTACAAAGAAAGCATTCCTGATTTAGGTCACAGCCAAGAAATCCTGGGCATGACGTGTCTTACCATGTTTAGGCAAACTGCCAGGTGCACACAAAAGCCAAGCTGCAAGTCTCCTGTGCTTAATTTTGACAACTTAGGGCAGGCCTCCTTGAGGAAGAGAGACAGAGAGAGACAGAGAGAGAGAGAGAGAGAGAAAGAGAGAGAGAATAAAAGGGCAAAAATGTATACAGAGAAAGATGTCTCAGCTAGCATCAGCATATTTAATCTCACCAATAATCACTCTTAGCCCCATACTTTTATATTCACAATAACTTTAATTGTCTACACATTGCTTTGGAAAGTATAAAAACCTTTGATTCTTCACCTAGGTAAAATCAAATGTTGTGTGTCATCCCCTAAAGCAAAAGTTTCATTTGATTTTCATAGTTTCTTCTATATATTAGAATTGTTCTTTAGGGATATGCAATTGGTCCGGCACTTAAAACCTTAAGAAAGAATGCCTGGATCCCCTTCAGAATGCCTGGGTTCAATGCTCACCTCCGCTACTACTAACTCCAGCAATTATAGGAGATTAGGTCTCTGAGAATCATGTGGGAAATCTAGATTAAGTTCTTGGCTCCAAACTTTGGGCACCCACCCCAGAACCATTCAACCATTTTGGCATGAGCCACCTGATGGAATCTTTTTCCCTCTGTGCCTCAATCTCATTCTCTTTGCTAAATAAACACAAATAAACAGTTCTTCAGTAAGTGTTCTTTAGAGTTGTCTAATTATCTAGAATATAAGATATGTATTAAAGGTGAAACATAGTCCAAATATAGAAGGGATTTATATCCAATTATGCACAGCGTTTATAGAAAAATAACAGTTCTCATCCTTCAGCTTTGTCCTTCATCATGTTATCTGAAATGGGTAAAAGTAACATATGTTTACCCTAAGAACTTCATTTAGTATGACTGTTATGTATTTCACTGCTATTTTCATAATTATGTAAAGTAACTCCCTGTTTTAATAGTTTTTAAAGTGAAGCATTGTGATAAACAGCTAACATTTTCCATTCTTTTTCCCCTTCTTCTTCCTCTGTCAGTAGAAAACCACTGCATTGAACTTGCTCTGAGCCTCTTACTTGTGCATTTTGAGAGCTTTAAGTCTGTACTATATATATGAGGAAATTCTGAAAGTTCACAGAAAATTTGCATTGTCTTTTTGTTCCATTTTTCCACCAAATATTTGTGGGCCCTTCCTATATGTGTGTGAACATATGTGTCTCTGTGTATCCCTATCTAGACAGATGATACATAGGTAAATAGATAGAAAGGGGGGCTAGATAGTTATATTGAATTTTAAAAGTTTATTTGATATATATTTTGCTGCTCTTTGCTGCTTCTCATGCAAAACTTTATTTTTGAAATTAAAATTTAAGTCTAAATTAACTTATTTTAATCACTGAATAAGTGATCACAAGGTCTGTCACTGCAGTCTATATAAATAAATGCTATTTCAACAATTATCTTAAATTAAAACCATAAAATGTCAGGTTGACCCACTTTGTAAGATTGAGCAGCTAGCTAAGAACCTAGAACCTGACTTCCAAGTTCTGATTGTGGGAATCTCTAATATAATCCAATTAATTTAAATGTTTCTGTGACCTAGATTGATGATCTAACATTCACCATTATCTTGGTGACTTAGGGTAACTGCTCACGGAGAATGAGACCTATAATTCACCTAAAATGTGCAATACCAGCCCCGAAGGAATTTTCTTCCTGACCACATACAGCCTAATTTTTCACTAAGCATGAAGTGTGGGAACTTTCCTAGTGGTTCATGGCTAGGCCAACAATTGGTTTGGATGTTTGAATGCTAAAATCACTGTTCAACATTCATAGTTAAGTTGCAATCTTCTTTGTATAGCAAACTTAGTTTTATTACCGATGGGCTTGCTGTAGCCCCCTAGCATTTTACTCACTATGACTTGTCTAGGAAGTGTTTAAGACAAAAGCAGTTCTAAAAGACCTAAACTGTATTATAATAAAAGTACAAAAATCAGAGAAAATACTTATGTCTTACAGCAGAAAATTCTGTTTGAAATGTGAATCTTGCAGAACTCTCAGGTTTTTAAAAATTCTTCACATTGAAAATGTTCAAAATTAAATTTCCTGGGAGAAATCATTCCCATGAACAAATGTGCAAACACATGAATATATTGACACTCATACATGCAGTATAATATCAGAAAAATAGGTGAGTAACAGGATTGTTGGTACATCGTTGTGTGTCTGTGTGTTATAGAGTGTTGTAGTTTCTGCTTACAGGAAAACTTTTAAAAAGCACCTGCTATTCAATCAATAAAGTATATTTACTACTTGATTATTTTCTAAACACACATACATTTCTGATATATCACTTGTATTCTGCACAGAGTAGAGTGGTAAAACATCAACTCCCTTGAAGCCTTCAAATATTTTCTGATTCACTATTTAATATTTGAATGATGTGCAGAAAACAATTTACCAAGTTGCCAAATATTGAATCCCCTCAGTGCATTCCATCAAGCGGCTTTATCACCTAAACATGGTCCCAACCAAAAAGACAGCATTTGGGATGGGGGTTGTAGCATAGCAGTTAAGTCATTGCTTGGATACCTGCATCCCACATTAGATTCTCAGAATGGAATTCTATGTCTGCTACCAATCCAGCTTCCTTCTAACACCCATCTGGAGGCAACAGAAGACAGCAGAAAAATTGGGACCCTGCAACCCATGTAAGAGACCCTAATGTAGTTCTGGGATACTGGATATTGCTTTGTCCAGCCTAAGCCTTTATGGGCCTATGGAGAGTTAGACAATAGATAAAGATCTCTCTCTCATTCTCTCTCCCTCCCACATACACTTTCAAATAAATAAATAATACATTAAAACAGAGACATCCATCTCTTGGCTGTGCATTTTTGTCTTCCAGCACACACAAAAGAGTGAATACCTTTTTTTTAAACTTTTATTTAGAATATAAATTTCCAAGGTACAACTTGTAGATTACAATGGCTTCCCCACCCATACCTTCCCTCCCCCCTCCCCCCCCACCCTTCCCCCCTTACCCACTCCCTCTCCCCTTTCATTCACATCCAGATTCATTTAAGAGTGAATACCTTTTAACTGAAGGCTTCAGAGATTGAGTAATTTAGTTCCTAGAAACAGCAGAATGTCAAGTCGGACACAGACAATTTCATTCTAGAACTTTGTGTCCATGCTGATGGGTGGTGTTCATCCTCCAAACTCATAGAGTTGATTTCTGTTCATCTCCACATTAAAGCCCTAGAACAAGCCCACATCAACTCTTCTTCTGCTCTTCTTCCCCCTCAATTCCCTAGAAAATTATATCTCCACCTATGAGATCAAGTGGGCTTTATTATTTTTTTAACTTTTGTTGTGATATTTTTATTTCTGTTGACGTTCAACTTAATATTTTCATTTTTTAGATTTTATATCTCTTATTTTTTCCATTGTATATTATTAGTGTCTTTTTATTAACTTTTATTTGATAAATATAAATTTCCAAAGAACAGCTTTTGGATTACAGTGGCTTTATATATATATATATATATATATATATATATATATATATATAAAGCTTTTATTTAAAGAATATAAATTTCCAAAGTACAGCTTATGGATTACAATGGCTCCCCCCCTCCAGCTTCCCTCCCTCCCGCTACCCTCCGCTTTCCCGCTCCCTCTCCCCTTCTGTTCACATCAAGATTCATTTTCAATTCTCTTTATACACAGAAGATCAGTTTAGCACATATTACATAAAGATTTCAACAGTTTGCCCTCACATAGAGACACAAAGTGAAAATACTGTTGGAGTACTAGTTATAGTATTAATTCACAATGTACAGCACATTAAGGACAGAGATCCTACATGATTTTTTTTAAAGAATTGATTAATTATCTATGCAATTTCCAATTTAACACCAAGATTTTTTAATCATTTGCAATTATCTTTATATACAAAAGATCGATTCAGTATACAAATTCAACTTTTATGATCAACTGATTGATGAATGTCTAGTTTCTCTGGGTCTTATAATAATTCAATCCAATATATTCTGGCACAGGATGTATGTTCCTGGTGTACACTGCTATAGGGAGGTGATCACATCCAAAGTTTTGAGCTAGCTATTCTCAGCAATATGTACAGGACACAATGGGGGCTTGTCAAGAACTTACTGAAATGCTATTTTCTGTTTTTGTGTCCAGAATGAGTCAGACACTCTTTTCTACACTCACGATACAATAGCAGGACCTGTGGCTGTGGCACAGCAGGTTAAAGCCCTGGCCTGAAGTGCCAGCATCCCATATGGGCACCAGTTCTAGTCCTGGCTGCTCTTCTTCTGATCCAGCTCTCTGCTATGGCCTGGGAGGACAGTGGAAGATGGCCCAAGTCTTCTTCTGGGAGACCCAGAAGAAGCTCCTGACATCGGATCAGCGCAGCTCCAGCTGTTGTGGCCACCTGGGGTGTAACCAGTGGATGAAAGCTCTCTCTCTATTTATATCTTTCTCTGTCACTCTGTCTTTAAAAAAATCTTTAAAAAAGATACAATGGCAAATACAACTGTTGCATGTCTACATTCATGAAAATTTCATTCCAATGGAGTAAGACAGAAACTGGGTATGGTTAATTTACCATGGCAAATATATTAATATAAGATATTAATAGGAGAAATGGAGTTAAGCATATATGGTAAATTGTTTTGGTACTATCCCATTACTCTTGATTTGTATACTTAAAATTAGGCATAAAAAAGGAAGAAAAGAAGAAAAGAAAAAAGAGGAAAAATTAAAACAAATGACTTTTCAACAGATCTATTACCAAGAGATGATGATGCTGATGGAACAAAACTCAAAGTTGGACCAAATGTCTTCAAATATCAGATTTAAATCTAATATGCATAAAATTTTTAATCCTAAGCCTCTGTACAAGTGCTAAATACACATGGATAAGGCTTGTGAAAGTTGAGAGAAAGAGACAACCAAGCTTGGGTTCAGTGTTCAAAGGAAAGCTGGATTTTAAAAATAACATGACCGGCACCACAGCTCAATAGGCTAATCCTCCGCCTGCAGTGCCAGCACACCAGGTTCTAGTTCTGGTTGGGGCACTGGATTCTGTCCTGGTTGCCCCTCTTCCAGGCCAGCTCTCTGCTGTGGTCCGGGAGTGCAGTGGAGGATGGCCCAAGTGCTTGGGCCCTGCACCCCATAGGAGACCAGGAGAAGCACCTGGCTCCTGGCTTTGGATCAGTGTGGTGCACTGGCCACAGCGTGCTGGCTGCGGCGGCCATTGGAGGGTGAACCAACGGCAAAGGAAGACCTTTCTCTCCGTCTCTCTCTCTCACTGTCCACTCTGCCTGTCAAAATAAATAAATAAATAAATAAATAAATAAATAAATAAATAACAGAACACTTCCAGATAGACTGATAACAGAGGAATGAAAATTAGTGTCAAATTGTTTCTCAAGGGCACACTAGGTTAATCCTGCGCCTGCAGCACTGGCGTCCCATATGGGCGTTGGTTCTAGTCCAGGTTGCTCCTATTCCAGTCCAGCTCTCTGCTGTGGCCTGGGATAGAAGTGGAGGATGGCCCAAGTTCTTGGACCCCTGCACCCACATGGGAGACCAGAAGAAGCTCCTGGCTCCTGGCTTTGGATCAGCGCAGTGCAGGCCATAGCGGCCGTTTGGGAAGTGAACCAACAGAAGGAAGATCTTTCTCTGGTCTCTGCCTCTCACTGTCTGTAACTCTACCTGTCAGATAAAAAAAAAAATCCAAATTGTTTCTCAAATCTGAATTCTGTCTAATCAAACACTGACTACTTCTTACATAGCCTTCTATCTACTTTCATGTATTTCAGCAGAAAGTTCATGGACAAAAACATGCAAAATATGTTTAATGACTGCCTTGTCCAGGTAAAAGGAGGTCAGATGGATGTGTGAAAAGGTGACTGTTCACTTTCACATTGATTTGAAGATCAGTGGATGAGATAATATACTTTATCTTGTAATTAATGAAAAACAATTGAAGGATTCTGAGCAAAGAAAAGGAAGCTTCACGTTAATGAAACTTAAGCAAAGATGTTTCAACGTCCTGCTTACTCACTATCAACCCTTACTTCCAGGACCTCTTGTCTGCTCTCTTTAGTGCCAGCGTGCTCAGCATCAAATCTCTGAACAATTGCCAGAAGCAATCTCTCTGCTCCCCACAGCTTCTACTCACCCTCCGGTTTTGATTTTCATATTTTCTTATTTCTGAACTTTCTCCTATAACTCACCAAGAATAGCTGTTCTCTTCTCATCCCCCATATCTCTTCTCTTCCCTTTTGCTCATGTGGCTTTTCTTTTGTGATTTTGGTTCCTTCTTCATTAGAACACAGTTCCTAGGTCATCACAAACCTTATAGAGCATCATAAACACACAAGATTGGAGTAACGAAATTCCAGTGATATCCCATTACTTTATTTTTTAAAGATTTATTTTATTTATTTGAAAGAATTACAGAGAGAGGTAGAGACAGAGACAGACAGGTCTTCCATCCACTGGTTCACTCCCCAGGTGGCCACAACAGCTGGAGCTACGTCGATCCGAAGCCAGGAGCCAGGAGCTTCTTCTGGGTTTCTTACGTGGGTGCAGGGGCCCAAGGATTTGGGGCATCTTCTATTGCTATCCCAGGCCATAGCAGAGAGCTAGATTGGAAGAGGAACAGCTGGGACTAGAACCAGTGTCCATATGGGATGCCGGCACATTAGGCCAGGGCTTTAACCCTCTGTGCCACAGTGCCGGTCCCTATCCCATTAATTTCTATGCTTGATTGATTGTTATCTCATCGACTTAGCTCTCATTGGCCCCATTTGCAAATACCATAATTAATGCTATTTAATATTTCTATCTAAATAACTGAATACATATCGGCACTCAAGATATATTCTAGCTTAATTTATAGGAAAGCTAAGAGTTGTAAGACAAATACTTAATGTAAGAAAATTTTTATTCTTGATTCCTTTAAAAATTCAGATCCATCAGAACATATAAATATGACATTTTTCACAATGTATTTATGTGAGGTTCTATAAGAGAATGAATACTTACACTAGGGTTCTTCCACAGACAGTAAGTCCTTAGGAAACCAAATTGAATGAATGATCTTCAGACCATGAGTAAGGTATTTCAATCACTCAGAAAAGTAAGAGTGACAACTGTGCCAGTTTCCTAGGGACTTCAGAGGATTAAACCAAATAATTTATGTACAGTGCTTAGTGCAAGTGTTAGCACAAGGTGAGGAGTCAGAAAACCAGCAAGATTTTTAATTGGAATGAAAACTACCAAAAAGTTAAATGCTGTGGAGCATATAGAAATACTGAGGTGATTTTTTATTACATGGACAAAATTTTATATCCCATTTCCTCCTCATACACATCATTCTCCTTCACTCTTCTTGGATAGTAAAAGGGTTTCCACAAAACCTGATATACATGTATGTACGACACATATGAGCATGTATATTGTTCTAGCACGAAGGGAAATGTTGGCTAAGAATATTCAAGCACTCTTGGTTTGGTTTCATTTGTACATGGGGCGAGACTTCCACATAGGAAATAAAAGTTGCAGCAAAGGCCATAAACTATTTCTGATGCGATAGAGAATATTTTGCTAGAAATTGATCAGTTTCTCACTCTACCCTCCCTCCTGGACACACACACACACACACACACACACACTATCCTATAATATCTATCTGGCAGGATGTTGATGCCAGGCATATGCACAAAACTCACATGTTGAAAAGAGCAGAGCTTCCTTCAGCTAAAATCCTCCACTGTCCATGATGTGGTAGATTTTCTGCTTTCACAAAGCCCCCTCACTACCTAAATACTCACTGAACACAGCGTGAATGATGAGTAACTTTTTATCTGTACTAAATCACCAGGGTCTCTGATTTGTCTGTCACTGGAGGGTTAGTGTTGCCTTTTACTAATACACAAGACCTGAGCTTATCTTAAGGGAGTTAAGTGTGTTGCAGTGTGAACGGCAGGGCTAAAGGTACTCAGAGAAAAAAGAGTTTGGTAAATTACAGGACTAGAATCCAAATACTGGTTGGTGAAAGAGACATGGAAAGGAGGTGAGAATGATATTACCAAAAGGGGTGGGGGAGTCATTCTAGGACCTAGAACATTTATTAACTCTCAAAGGTGGGCCTAAGGACAATTGAAAGTTATTTCTAGATCTACTGTGTACCCATTACTTCTTTCCTCATATGAGTTTATTTATTTATTTATATAAAAGAGAACAGATTTTCATGTATTTCATATAAATTGTTTTAATAGCATAACAATACTTTTCTCCCTCCCTGCCTACTATCATCTTTCTTATTTCTCTTTTATTTTTTGTGATGATACACTTTCAATTTACTTTACAAACTGAATCCTCTACTAAGTAAAGAATTCAATAGATAGAAAGTAGAAAGACACTGTTTCTCAGGAATGTAGACAAGGGCTAGAAACAATAATCAAATCTCAAGATGTCAGTTCACTCATATACTTTATTTTTGTACTTCATATATTAGTTACCACATATCAGAAACATTATGCTATTTGCCCTTTTTTTTTTTTTTTGGATTTCTTATTCCACTAAGCATCACTGCCTCCAATTGAGAGGATCAATGGCTAGGAAGAAATTTTGGGTCGGTTCCTGGGACAGACTATGTAGGTCTAGTGTTCTCTGGCCTACTGGGACAAAATGGCTAAATGCATTCCAATGTCCTGAGCACGTTGTGAAAGCAGATTAGCGAAGATTGGCATGCAAGACATGTAGGCAGAGGAATTACTTGTGTGAAAGAAGAGGAGGGAGGAGTACTCAGAATGTGAAGGGGAAAGATTGCCTTCTGAACAATGGGGAGAGTGGCTTCCGGCTGAGGTGAGAAAGTGTCTACACCAAGTCATCCCTAAAGGGGTTTTTAGTGTGAGTCCCTCTTAGGACACCAAATAAATAGAATAACATAGCAGCATCCTGTCTTTCAGTTGACACTTGAGGCAACATTCGCATAATTTTATTTTGCTTAAAAGCTGAAAGATTCCAGCACCCTTCTGCATGGTAAACTGTCAATGAGTTACATGGTTGCTTACTGTACAAGGTATAGTAAGCACTTCTGATCTAGTTACCTAGGTGTCCTTCATTGTAGAAATACAAAGTCGAGATCTTTATTCACTTACTAAGGTAAAGCCACAGGCTTGCACATGTTGACACAGAAAATATAAAGTTACTCAATTAGGCCAGTATTGATGGAACAGAAATCTTGAACCAAGTCCTAAACTCACTAAATGCAGACTCTACAGATTGCCAGAAGGATGGGTTGACACAATGCTGGGCCCTCAGTCATTTTATTTAGCAACCTTTGGCAAGTCTGGGTCTGCATTGGAAAACTTCTCAATAGTAGGCATACATATTTTAGTAGTTCCATCTTAATCTATTGAAATCTTAAAAAAAGTCACAGGTTTCTAATTCATTGAGAGTTGAATTTGTAACACTTTAGAAAAAAAGGTAAGAACTTTTCATTTTTCCAAATATAAGTGTACTTGGAAATGCCATAGTTTTCTAAAAGCCTAAGTTACATGTTGGCCCATTTGTTAGTGAAGTAACACCCAACATGACACTGCTAGGGATAGTCTGATGCAGAACACTAAGTTTGAGGAGTGAATTGTCAGAGGCATTGAAGATATGTGAAGATAGAGGGCACTTTAAAGTGTGGTGTGGAACGTGAAATTTAAAGTTATTTCAGTTGTTTCTTTTGTTTCATGGAAAATGCTTTTTGAAATCTATGCATATAAGCAGTTTTCTAAAGCTTCATGAAAAATTCTTATTCTCAAAAAACTGTTCATGGACTTAAAAAGTTTTTGCACTTACATGAATTTACCCTTTTTTTTTCCCATTCTCCACAAACATTTTTGAAGAGCCTTGTGCCTTTTAGGATAAAATGTTGACAAAGGAAAATAATATATATTCCTACATTTTAAAAGCAAAGAAGAAATTTCTCACAAAAGAGGGAAATAATACACAGAAGATGGGTTTCTGCCAAAGAAAACAAGACTGCTTGGACACTTTGTGTTTAAGGGTGGAAACCTGCACATTGATCCTATAATACTTCCAGAGGGGCAGCCAGAGAGTCCCTGGCTTCTCTGCTTCACGCTGAAGCAGGGAATATCTATGTACCCTTAATAGAAATGTATTAGTGCTGATGTTTAAACTTTAGCTCTTTGATTCATCAGTTCTGTGTCAGCCCTTCACTGCAACAGTGTAAGTAGTGACAATGGTTATCATTGTGAAAATAAAGGTGACAAATCTGGTAACACTAGGGCTGACAAACAGGTCATACACATGCTGATAAATGAATTGTGCTTCTCTAATCTACACACCCAGATTTCACTAGACCATTATAATTCCAAATACGTTGAAATTTAGTGGTTTTGTACTGGGCTAAGTAAATTTTAATTTCACTGATTTTAAGTGGTCAAGAAATTTTATAAAGACTTTTCTAAGTAAGACATAGTCTAGCCTCCTATGTTTACTGAATTTTAATCAAATCAAATCTGCTGCCATCAAACTTGATAATAAAAGGAAAAAGAACCTGTTCACTCATAGGTTGAGTCACGCTTTTCATTACAGAAGCTACTCTGTGGGAGTCAGGCGTTTGAGAAAAATATACCTACCGCCTACCCTAAGATTTAATAATAAATGCACTAATTTCTTTTTCAAATATGCATAAAATATCTGGAATTTTCCAAATGTTCTTAGCCATTAATTTAATATGATAAGAAAGATAATTCTGATTTAAGGTAAACTCTATGTGATCTACTCCTCTTTTGTTACATGAAAGCAAAGAACTCCACTGAACCCAACCAACCAAGTTTGATTCCACCAAATTCTGGACAGACTCTCAGGGACCCAAGTCATGTGTTTTTTTCAGTTAAAAGCCCCGTTAAGCTTACAGATTTAGATAAATGGAGGGAAATCTTGCAGCTTACTAAATTTATGTATTGCCATAGATTTAAATCTATCCAGAATAACTTGTAAGGCATTTGAAGAGAATTATTTTTAATAAATAACAAAGAATTGAATGAAGAAGTCTTAAAGTGATTAATCTGCCCACAAATATTAGTTACATCACTGATACATAAGCTGTTTAAGATTTTTTTTAGTTTTGCTTTTATTTTTAAGATAATTTTTTTCTGACTATGGTTGCATTTTCTCATGCCTCTTTCTTTATTTGCAGTCTCGGTTAATCTGCCCTGTGTATTTTTGATCATAAAATAAATAGCGATTGACAGAGAGAAACTTCACGTGCTCTGCAGGCAGAGAGCTCACACAGCGACTTCCCGCTCCATCCACTTCTTTATGTGATTTTTAAGTTAGGTTCCCACTGCTCCCATAAGTGTCTCAGCTTTAGAAATCCTGCCTACACAGATATCCTATTGACAAGGAAAATAACAAGAAGATGTCTTTTTAATTTACTTCATAATAGCTAGATAAGGGCACAAGATTTTACATGGGCAGAGAGAGTGACCAGGAGGGAAAAGAAGTAAAGAAAACCTGTTTTTGCTTGCAGTACCCCCGCTTCCTTCATTTAGATGCCAAAGATTGTAGGTACACCCTGGCTACACGTGGCAAACGCAGAGCTGTTGAACAGAGCAGGAAGATATTCTAGTAATGCCTGGCTTTACATGTTCCTGGGAAAATCCCTATATTGTTTTTATTATTCTAATAATGAGATTATTTATTTACCTAACAGGGGTGAGCTGAGATTGTTAGGTCTTCTTTAGGAGACACAGTGTATCTATTATTCTCAAAATTCCTCCACTGATACCTAAATTAAACCCAAAGCATGATCCCATGACATTTGTGATCCCCTGATACTCAACACCCTTTGAGTTCTGTCTATATTTGATTTAAAGCACAATTGTCAGGCAACTGAATGGAAGGTTATTTGAGTAACACAGTAACACATACACATGTGCGCACGCATACACAGACACAAATAAAACGGAATTTCCAAATTGCTAGCAGTTTGTGTTTCAGCCAACTTGGAATTAACAAATAAGAAAATGCACATACAGTGGTGGTGGTGGTGGTTGCCGTGGGCACTTAGCTGAGTAATTAAGACACGCGTGTCCTTTGTCAGAGTACTGTGTTCAGGACCAGGTCAGCCTGATGACTCCAACTTTCTGCTGATGCAGACCGAGATGCAGTGAAGTCAGTTCCTGAGTGGTTCCTGTCACCTGTGTTCAAGCTTGAGCTCTATCTTCAGCTAGTCCAGAACAAGCGATTCTGAGCATTTGGGGTTTGAACTAGCAGAAGGGATTCTCTCTCTCTCTCTCTCCTCTCTCTCCAATGTGGGACGGGTCTATTCTACCATCCGCCTTTACAAGGGGGCTCTAAGTGATGATGTGGGGGCTCGAGGGACGTGTGCTTTGGAGGAGGAGTTCCAGGCATCCTAAGATTTGCAGGAGAAAGTGCCTGTTCTGTGGAGGAAACCCAGCAGCACCATGCTGCTCAGTTTTGCCTGTTCTGCCCTTTCTCTTTCATTTCAGTATGAAGGTGCATTAGCTTTCTATTGTTGTTACAACAAACTACCATCAACGTCATGTCTTAACATAGCATTTCTTCATTATCTGGTGGTTCTGAACGTCAGGAATACAGGATGATGGAGCTGATGCCGCTGTGGCTCTCAGGGGGCTGAAATCATGGGGTCAGCTGTCTGCGCTTTCACTGGGGCTTCATATCTTCTTGGAAGCTCCTTCCTGTACTAACAGAACCCAGCTCCCAAAGCCTCCAAGACAGACACAACCACTTCATTGGTACAGCTGCCGGGGTTGTTCTCCATTACTGGAGGTCACTCTCCATCTCTGTCATGTAGCCTCTCCATGACAGCAGACGCACTCTCCACATCAGACTCCCCTCACACTTAACATCTCTCCGACCTCTACATCCTGCCTGAGAAAACTCCACTTGATGGTGCTATTGTCAGTTTGGATCTCTTCACATTTTTTGTTAGCCCACTTGGGTCCATAATTATGCCTAAAGACTTCTCATAGTACTACTTAGATGAGTATTTTACTAAGAACCACAGGAAAAAAATCTTGGGGTCATCTCTAAAATTCTCTCCACAACAAGGCATCAGAATTCTCTAGGGCAGTTGTTACTATGCCTGCTTCTTTTGCGAGTGCCCCTCCTTGCTACTTATCTTTGACCTTGTGTTAAAATAAATTTTACTTTCATTCTCATTGAACCCTGAACAAATATACATAGTTTTATCAATATCATCTAAAGTTTTTTTCTATCAGGAAAAAAGGGTAAGACAATAGAAAAATCCAGAGATCACACAATAGAGAATGTTCTTTGTATTTATTAATATATAAAAACAAATTAAATAAATATATTTGGATTCTTGTCTTTCTTGCTCAAGTTCAACTGTCTCTTGGCTCATATTTACTGCATCTTTCATCTTTCTATAAAAGGAACTAAAATCTTGACTCTGGGATAATTAGGGTTTACAAAACTCTTTGTCATCTTGTTTTACAATGTGCTTTTTCTGAATTTTTTCTCCTAAGAATATCTGCAGTACAATGAGATGCTAGCAACACTCCACATGCATCAAATGTCCACACCAAATCCCTAAGTTTTTGTATTTCTCTCCCAGAGTTCCTTCTGAGAGGACATTGGCAGGGGCCAGAGCGCTACTCACTGGTGTAGGATAGCAGCCACATGTATCATATAACCACTTCCTCCATCTTTCTGTCTTTTACATACCCTGCCCCTTGCTGAAACTTAGAATTAGAACAATTAGTTAAAGAGAAGAATGGGCAACACCTAGAAATTTTCACAAAGGTGCAAATCCATTTTGTTCAGAGAGTAGACTGAGCTAACTTTATGATCCTTTTGGCCCCCACCTTACCCACTGGGGTTATGGAGATTGCTCTTTGGCAGCTGCTTATTAATTGCAATTATTTTATTAATGGTAACTCTTGTCTTCATGGGTGAGATAAGTTAGATAGGTTTGAGGACTCATTAAGTGCCCCACCTACACCCCCACTGAAACCAACGCAGTCTGTCCCATAGGCTGTCTCCCCTACATACACACCCAGCATGACTTCAGGAAAGGAGAATGAGTCTGTGCAACACAGCCACTCACAATGAGTCGAACCAATTGCAACACTACCAGTGATACCCATTCACAATTTGAACTATGGTCGTCTAGACATTGAGATTATTCCACATGTTCATTTCTACATGCATCTTCCTTTTTCTCTATTTCTGCCTCTTTATTTATTTATTTATTTATTTATTTATTTATTTATTTTTGACAGGCAGAGTTAGACAGTGATAGAGAGAGACAGAGAGAAAGGTCTTCCTTCCGTTGGTTCACCCCTCAAATGGCCGTTGCAGCCAGCATGCTGCGCCAATCCAAAGCCAGGAGCCAGGAGCCTCCTCCTGGTCTCCCACGCGGGTGCAGGGCCCAAGCACATGGGCCATTCTCCACTGCCTTCCTGGGCCACAGCAGAGAGCTGGACTGGAAGAGGAGCAACCAGGACCAAATCCGGCACCTCAACCGGGACTAGAACCTGGGGTGCCGACGCTGCAGAAAGAGGATTAGCCTAGTGAGCCGCGGTGCCGGCCTATTTCTGCCTCTTAAAAATCTTATAATTTCTTTCTTCTCATAATGAAAAAGTACTAAATACAACCCCTCCCCCCAAAAAATAATTTATATTTGTACAGGGTGTGAGTAGGACGACTTCTTATGAACAATTTGAGCTAGAATAGGAGAAATCTCATAAGTAGATGGGAAAATGACTTCTCACTAGGAGAACAAAGAAAGGGGCAAGGGCTGCCTGGGTACCCCAAGCTGGACAGAAGACAGAGCCTGGAAAGGAACTAGTTGGGGATGAGTTTGTAATAAAACTGGTCTCAGGAGACTTAGTCATTTTTTGACCCTCTTTCATTTGTTGGCAATATCATTCCCTCTTTTCCCTTCTATAACTTTTTGCTTCTTCAAAAACCACCTTTGGAATCACTAAATGCATGCAACATCCACAGACAGACTCTCAAACACACGTCCGCCTCTGGGAGTGCCATGTGGTCTGCCTGTCACTCGAGAGATGGCTGTGGAACCGGAATTCACTCTGGAATGGGTCAGCTCTTGAAGACAATTAGGTAAAGAGCTCCCACTGGTGGTGCAGTGAGCCTCACTGTCCACAGGAAGTGCCTTTCCCAGTCAGGGCTCTGCCACTGAGTCTGTGAGTCAGAGAGTGTGCCAACTCTGTGTTTTCACTGTGTGATGAAATAAAAAAAAAAATACAATTGTTCTCCTAGGTGGCTCTGGGCATTACTCACAGCCGATTCTGGAAGGGCTCCAGATGCACCGTTTTCCAGTAGCTTGGATATTTTAGTCTTTCAGAGATTCCAGGCTGCTGCTGCAAACTTTTCAGTTCCCTGAACCTAGAACAAGGGTCATTTCCTTTATTGCTAGCTTTACATTGACCCAGAGAGAAAGTACAGATTTTCAAAGTTCAAGGTTGTCTACATTGTTTTTGAGGAAGAACAGGGATGTTGTGCGTGTGCCAGAGATAGGTGTCAAATACTAAATTTGAATCCCCAGTCTGAGTCACTTGAAGTAGCAGCGTGTGCCACTAAAACAAGCATAAATGCCTCCTTTGTTAGGGGATTTTTTGTCTACATAATCTAGTTTTAGCAATGATATTTCCACAGCCATGCTTCACTTGAGATTACTGCAACAACCAAAATGTTTTCACTTGATTTTCTCAGTGTCTATGTAATAAACATGATGGAAAGGAAACAATGATAACTGTAGGTTCTCCCCATGTTTTCCACCTTCGATTGAGATATTTTGATATATCTGTTCACATAGACATAGAGAAAAGGAAAAGGTAGAACTGGTGTAGGATCAAAGCCACAGGAACAATTTCAAAGCAAGGGATGCAACTACTAAGTAACTAGGCTCAGGTTGAACTACATGTTCTGTTAAATGGGAAGCTCAGGTCTTTTACAAAACCAGACCCCAGCAAAATTTCAGTTAGATCTCTTTTAGATCTGGGTTATGTGAACATCCGGGGATTTATGAAACAATGGGTTGATCATAATTCCCCTCTTCAGGCCTTCTCTTGCCAGTCTATGATGCTACTAGTACTAAGAATTTGCTAAACATACAAAATAGTGTTAATATGTTACTTCCAGAGATGAAGAGTGACAAACATGATAGTTTACGTAATGGTTTAGTTAAAGTAATATAAATGTAGTTTTAAAAATAACTGCATGAGATCTTTAATTACTTGTAGAAATTTCAGTATGCAACACCTTTCCTTTTTAAAAAATTATTTATTCACATGAATGGCAAATGAAGACACACACACACACACACAGAGAGAGAGAGAGAGAGAAAGAGAGAGAGAGAGAGAGAGAGAGAGAGAGATCTCCCATGTACAGATTCACTCCACAAATGGCCACAGAATACAGGTATGGCCCAGGCCAAAGCTTTGAGCCAGGAACTTCGTTCCATCTGCCATATAGTGGCCGGGGGCTGGTATTGGGCCATCCTGGTTTCCCGGCTTATTAACATGGAACTGGATCAGAAGTAGAGTAGCTAAGACTCAAACAAGCACTGCAGTTAGGGATACCAGCAGAAATGTAAAGGCATTTATGCTTCAGTCATCACACAGTTGATAAGGTTGTCCTTGAAATCTGTCACAAGATTGTATACAACTGCCCATAAAGGCTCATGGGGACAAAATCATCACTGCTTAGTCTCAGAATCTTAAAGAGGAAAACATAAGACAACTCTGGAAAGGTGACAGTGTCACTTACCAAGAAGGGGAGAGAGCCACCAACACCACTGTCCCCAACGGTCCCTCCTGCCAGGTAATTAAGAGAGCGAGATTAGAAACATGGAGAAGTAGGGCATCATGCAGGCTGCCTTCCGCAGGCAACTGGCTTTGCATAAAGGAGAGGCAAGACAGCAGCTTCAGTAAAAATTGCTTATCATCACATACCATGAGAGCCACAGCTATGGTGGTTTCTTTTTATAGACTGGCAAATTTTCAGACTTAGGAACATACTGAAACTCAATTGTATATGAATTGGGATGTATGCAAATTCACAGAGACACACACTGACACTATTGGAGCATAGATTAACACTCATCAGGTACATTTTTCTTGGGAAAAAACTGTCTTTGTTTTTTAGAAATTGATTGCCAACCATGTAGCATTTGGTAATGGTGATTCTAAATTGAAAGGCTAAAGAGAGACAACTATTCTGAAAAGAAACAAAGGGATGTCAAAGACAAAAATCAGGAGAGTGGAGAAAGATGGGAGATGAATCTACAGAATCAAATGTCCAGAAATAATATCCACGCAGAGTACTGCAAAATGAGCTTTTAAATATAGTGAATTCCATCTCCCCCACTCATGGCTGACATAGAATATTGCACACAAATAAGCTCATAGTGGGTAAAGTAATACATTTTAAATAAATTTAAAGGAGTCACACTATCTTCAGTCAATACAGGAAGAAAGTTCAAGCTCTAATTCTGAGCGAGGAGACATACAAGAGAAGAAAAGAGCTGGAGAGCACAGAAGTTGCTTTGTATATATAAACTTCCTGGGAGTCACATAGTTATTGAGCTGGGCAGTGGACTTTTTCAAGAATTGGGGTATCAGTGGTTTCTGTAAATGTATCTAAATCTCAAAAGACCAGAAAGCCACTGTTGATATCTATGTAATTAATTATTTGTTAGTACAGACACTGTAAATATTTTAAATTAAAAGAGAAGTCAAACTGTTATTTTAATTGTCATAGAATATCAACCTTAACCCCAAATATACATATACACACATACACACATGCACACATGGGCATACATACAGGCATACACACAGAAACATACCACACACTTAAAGATACACATATGCACACACACACACATACTCCCACCTATACACTAAATGACCTGAGAAAGCTTTTTCCTTTGCTTTCCATCCATGTGCTGGGACTAGGGTAGCTTCACATGTGACTTCGCTTTTAGTCCTGGCTCTATTGCCCTCTGCAGGACGTCTTCTAAAACACTGTGCTGACAGAAGGAGCAGACAGGATTATCAGAAGATGCCGTCTATAGCACAGAAGTGTTTTGTTTTTATTTTTGTATTTTTTTCCCAAAAAAGATCATTGGCATAGAGAAAGATTCTGTAGAGCATTTTTTCTCTTTTACTAGAGAGAGTAAACCAATTATTTTCCCTATAATCCTATTTATACATAATCAGGCATATCAATAAGGACTGGAAAATATTTAAGAAACCATGTGATTAAACATCTTCATTTCAAGGATAAGAAAGCAAAAACCCCACAAGTCTACCTAACTAGTAAGTACAGGTTGGCGAGTTTAACTGGCTTGAATAGCTAGAAACATGATTTGCTTTAAGTTGATCATGATGTATCATTGTGATATTCAGTTTCTTAATGAAACACAATACTTATCCAATAAACCTATATTAGTCGCAAATAAAATGTATTAGTCTCACACCAACATTGAGCTTAAAAGTAGGTTCTATTTTTCACAATAATATAGAAAGTATGCACTCAAATGTTTATACATAAGCTCTCTATTACATACAACCCACTTCTCTGTCCAGGTATTTCCATCAAACGGGAACAATGTAGGGAGAACACAGAAGATCTCTAACTTTCTTGCTGTAGGTTACGTGAGGTAGACAAAACGTCAAGGGTATGTAAAGGAATAACTACGAAACATAGGAGTAAATCTTTAAGAAGGATTATTCTAGACGTTTTTTGGTTAATAAAAGGAAAATATCACTATTCATACTGTATGGCAGATGCTTCCACCCCCATTGGTCTTGGTTTTGTTTCTGCTCCCAACATTTTCAGAAGAGACAATTGTATTCCTCCCATGGCAAGTTTCAATTGTTTGTCAAACTATTCACGTTTTAAAAACAGGACACCAAAACCCATGAAATCCACTCTTCTCTTTATCAGTTATTAAGCTCAGCTCCAGGGCTTTTCTTTAACTTGGGTTTATCACAGATTTCCCACTGGCACGCTGACTCTAGATTCTTCTTCCCTGAGCGGTCCGCTCTGTGGCACAAGCATCATTGTCTTACTCACTATTCATCCATGGGTTTAGAATAATTTCTTAAACATACAAAGGAGCAAATAATTACTTCCTTAGCATCCCATGTGGTTTTGCACACAGTTTCCTGCTTAATTTAATATCACCAAACCATGACCGTGGTGCTTAAAAATTTCTCACTGATGCCCACTGTGAGTATAATGAGCTATTTACTTCATGTTTACTGTCTATTCTATCCTGGGTTTTCACTGCTCCTGTCTATCAACCTGGCCTCAGTTTACCTCTCCTCTACTCCCTTACACTCACCACGGTCTTTCTTCCCAGAGGTATCTGGGATGATGTCACCTTTGAGCTTGAGGAGAGCAGAGCCCACACTGTGTCTGCCTCAGCCGGGGGAAGGTCTTGCTGCCCCCGTCAAGGCTTCCTTGTGTGGAGCCCCCAGGAGCAGCTTGGTGCAGCCGAAAGGTCTCCTGGTCCTTTTTCCTGACAGTCTGTACCCTCTCTCAGTCCTTGTACCCCTTGATCCCAATCAGAGAGTGTGCAGGGTGCTACGAATTCCATTTATTCTCCTCCGCCCGATTCCGTCGTTCACCACTGTGGCTGCATTATTGGTACTCCATTTACCCTTGGTTCCTCTTCAGGAGCCCATTGCCTACTGCCTGAACCATCACACTTCCTTTCAGTTTTCTTACACAGGGCTTTTCTCTGCCTGCTGCTTGGCCTTATGCTGGGCCCTGGGAAATCACAGTAAGGAAAATGCTACATATATCTGCCCATCTCACAGACACCTTCATCAAAGAGAATGGTCAATCATAGGTACCAGTGGACTTTATTTCGAGACCTATTCAGCCAATCCTATTAATACACCTTCTCCTAACAAATTCTTCTTTTCCCCTTGAATCAACACAGCTTTCGTGACAACTTCTTATTTCCTGCCTCTGTGCTAGTGGCTGAGGCAGGGGTAGTTACCGTTTCAAGTGCACAATATCTATTTGGATATCATAATGGCTACATTTTTAATTGAGATTTTTTTTGTGAATTGTGATTATAATTTTAACACCTGAGGCAAAATATTTTGAGATAATGAAAAAGAGGGAATGAGGAACGCCTCCTTGGCTGCAGGAGCGTTTTCTGCTAGACTGCACACACGAGGGGAGCACCCTGCACTAAGTTCATCAGTGACCCTAATCAGGAGATGGAGCCTGTCTTTCTCTTCATGCTGGCATACCTTCAGCAAAGATTGCTGATACATCTCATGTCTGCTTCTTTAAAAAAAAAAAAAACTTTCTGAGACTGGTGTTGTGGCACGGCAGATTGAGCCATTGCCTGAGACGCTGGCATCCCATACAAGCCCAAATCCAGCTGCTCATTTTCTAAGCCAACTCCTTGATAATGCACCTGAGAAAGCATCAGAAGATGACCCAAGTGCTTGGGCGCTAGCACCCACATGCAAAGCCAGGATGCCATTCCTGCCTGATGGTTTTGGCCTGGCCCAGCCCTGGCTGTTTTGGCCTTTTGGAAAATGAACCAGCAGATGGATGATTTATTTTCTTCCGTCTCTGCCTCCCTTTCTCTGTAACACTGCCTTTCAAATAAAATAAATAAATCTTTTCAAAAAGAAAAGAGAGAGGGAAGAAAACAATTTTCAAGTAGATGAGCTTTTTCAAATTCAGAAAAAATGTGGAAATTATTCACTTTTGCTTTGCTCCAACATCTGGAAAGATATGGCTAGGAATCTGTCTCTACAGAATTATTCTTAAAAATGCAAAAGAGTAAGAGAGTGAGATCTCAATTCAAGAGCTCAGAGCAGAGTGAGGCAATCTTAGATAAGCGGTTTACATATCAGGAGGTTTATAGTGTGCAGACTTCTCAAAAACTTGCTGACACAAACACACACAAAATTCTTCCTTAACACTAAACCGGGTGTGGTATTTGTATATAATAAATATGCTATGAGCTGATGGGATATTTAGTTCCTATTAAAAGACAAACAAAATACTTATCAATGGCTCAGAAGCAGAACTAGAAAGCAATAAAGAGGCCTTTATTTATAAAACTGATTCTATTTATTTTTAGAATGTTTGCATTTTTTAAAACTGAACTCTGTCAGGATATGGATACACATACAGTTCCTCTCCTTTAGTTTATAAAAAATGGCATTCTCCTATACATCACCTGAAGCAGTGTGCTCAGTGCCTTTGTGTGCATGGTTCTATGTGTTTATACTTGTCTAAGTGTGCATGCATGAGCATTTTTGTATGAGTATTCAATGAGACAGAGTTTTAACAATGTACATGAGAGTGTCCGTGACACTGATTTTATCTGGATGCACAGGCTCCATACCAGTAGGCTGTGGATAATTATTAAGACTGGAGACCGTTATAGTCAGAATGGAAGCATAAATCCGAAGACTCTCTGACCAGCTTGATCATGGCTGCATAGTTCCATTCCAGAGATGGACAGGAAATAGAATAAATCCTTATCCTTGCCACGGCTCTGTCACCTCCAGCTGCCCCCATGAGCTGAATCACAGCCTTACAGCCTCTGAGCTCTAAGTAGTGCTGCATGAGTTCTGGAAGAGGTGACTATTTCCACATTGATGGAACCCTCTGTGCTACATTCTCATAATCTATCATTTAATTAATTCTATGTCAGATGTCAAGAAAGAAGTGTAATGAGAAAATAGAAATCTAGAGACCAGGACTGCAGCACACACACACACGCACACATACACACAAACACACACACACATCTGCATGCATAAGTATGCACATAATGTGTATAGATATGTATATAAATACAGATACTTTATATTCATAAACACTATAGATATAAAATAACATATTTTCAATATTAATAGTTTTACTTGAAAATATTTTTGAGATTAAAACATTTTTCAAAATTGTGGTCTAATTTCAGCTTAAATAGCTATGTGAGAGTCCCGGCACATGAAATAATGTTACAGTCCCTTAAATGCCAAGTAAATTCCTTTAAATATAGAAGCACATCTTGTTATGGATAATCTTGTTAAATTTTACAATACATTGTCCCTGTATCTCATAACGTATAGGAATTTATCAGAAATCGCAAAAATAAAGAAAATTGGCTCTGTATATTTGTAGTATTTTTATATTATTTCTTCATTACATCAAAATATATTATTTGTCAGTTTATTTTATGGTTATCTTTGACTGTTTAATTTTTCATTTTATTTGAAATATAGAGAGCCAGAAGAAGATGTTCCAATCACTGGTTAACCCACCAAATAACCTTAACAGATAGGGCTGGACTTCGATGAATAATATCACCTCACTTTACTAAGAAGGTACTGTGTATCAAACAATAGCTTATGTGTGCTGTATCAACCACCTCACTTACTCCACAAGAAAAAGCTGAGAGCTTGTCAAGCTGTATATCTCTTTTCTCCAAATGGAGAGACTGACACTTAGGGAGGTTCTGAAGATCTAGCTAGTACAGGCCAACTGGCCATTAGATCTAGCATTGCAATAAGGTAAACTGGTATTAATGAGTTCATATACGAGGTGTTCTTGTTATTTACGCAGTTTTCATTTACAATATCACTTGAAAAACAATTTAAGGATAACATGAGAAAAGATTCAAGAGACTTCCTTTTCCGGAGGGAACTCTATAATCTGGGTACTTTTTAAAATACATATTTAATGGGGCTGGCATTATGGCATGGTGGGTTAAGCATCATCTACAGTGCTAATATCTCATACAGGCACCGGTTTAAGTACTTGCTGTTCTATTTCTGCTAATACTCCCCGCTAATGTGCGTGGAAAAGCAACAGAAGACAGCCAAATCTATGTGTCCCTTTACCCATGCGGGACAGAGTTACAGGCTCCTGGCTTTCAATAACAGAGTCACTGAGAGACAAAGAGAGTGAGAGAGATTTTCCACCCACTTACTCACTCCCCAACTGGTTGCAATGGCCAGCATTGGCCAGGCCGAAGCCAGGATCCAGAAGCTTCACATGGATCCCCCATATGGGTGCAAGGATCCAAACACTTGAGCCATCCTCTGCTGCTTTTCCCAGTCCATTAACAGAGATCTCATTGGAAGTGGAACAGCTGGGACAGGAACTGGCACTTATATGGGATGCCAGGGTCACAAGCAATGGCAATCCCAATCAAATAAATATTTAAAAAAAAAACTATTTTAGGCTGGTAGTTTGTATTCATTAGGTTTAATTATATTTCTTGAGTGCTAGTTAAGTTTATTAAAATAGTTTTTATAATGAGTAAAGTTTCTAATACATGGACTCTGATTACCTTTACCCAAAGGTCCACTACAAATACGCATATCATGCAGTTGAGAATGGATAAACAACTTGTGCACTGAACAAGGATTTTGAACAATAGAGTCAGCAGGGCTGGAACCCAACCATCTCCATGTTCTTCAAATGCTAAAACTGAAGTTCTGTATTCACACCCAGTAATGTGTCATTTGTTTTGGTCAAGAGTATTGGGTTGTGTTGTACTGTAGTGAAGTCACAATATCTAGAACATGACAATTCATGAATATGATCAGTACTAAAAAACTAAAGTTGAAAATTGAGAGCAAAGGGAGAGAGGCAATGACTTTCATAAAATTAGAATCAGAGGCTAATGTAACGAAAGTGTCTCCTTACCATAAAGTGGCACAGCTGGAGTAGCCTTCTCTGAACCCAGTACCAGAGGGAATTTGGTGTTGGTTATACGTTGCACTGATTCCTTGTCAGAATTATTTTTAGATGACTTCGTTCAAGAAATTCTGTTTTCTGTAATGAATGCTTTATAATGGTACTTGGAAGCACAGTACTGGTAAAGGAAGCATGCTCATCATATGTATTCTGCTTATGATAGTGTGAAGATTATATTCTTAAATCCTGAAATGCATTTATTCATCAGAACACCTCTGCATCCTTGCTTCAAAAAATTGAGGTAAAAGAAAAGTGTTTTAGACATAAACAAATGTAGTAATTTTCTATACTTATTTTACTCTCCATAATCACATTTAAATAAACTCAAACTACCTATAAGAAGGAAGGATACAGCAGCACTCAGTAATATAGGAAAACAACTTTCATATATCTTTCTGTTTTGAACAAGCTCAAAAATTACACTGTATAAAATATAAAATTATTTAAATGCCTTTCATTTGCTTAAATAACTTGTTCAGACAAAAGAGGTATGAGTAATCTTTAAAGTAATAATGCTTGGCAGAGAGATCTCAAATGGACATCAATTTATAAATGTGAACAACTAAATAATAATTCATTTTTTATTCGTCTTAAAAACTCCAAGATATTTGAGTCTCAAAGCATACATTTTACCATATTGGAGTTACATCAAGAATAATTTATTCTTAAGAAATTAGATGTGTCATGTTTGTGCTTTAAGTCCTACAACATTGCCATGCTCATAATCCCTATTTTATCTTATCATAACATGCGTTTAGGGGCCAACACTGTGTCACAATCAGTTAACATATTGTGAGTATTCCACATCTGGGTACTTCTTCGAGTCCCAGCTGCTTTCTTCCAATTCAGCTTCCTTCTAATGTACCTGGAAATGCCATGGATGGTGGCCCCAGAGCTGAGTCCCTGCTACCAATACATGAGACCAGGAAAGAGTGCCTGACTCTTTGCTTCAGTGTGGCTCAGGCCTGATGATTTATGGAATCTGGGTATTGAAACCGCAGACAGAAGATTTCTCCTCTCTCTCTCTCTCTCTCTCTCTCTCTGTGTGTGTGTGTGTGTGTGTGTGTGTGTGTGAGTCACTCCACTCTTCTTTTTTTTTTTTTTAATATTTATTTGAAAGGCAGAGTGACAGCAAGAAAGGGAGAGACACAGAGGGAGAGAGATCTTGCATTTACTGATTTACTCCCCAAATGGCCACGATGACTGGGCTGAGCCAGTCATCCAAGCCTCCCATGTGGGTGCAGGGGCCCAAGCACTTCAGCCATATTCTGCTGCTTTCTTAAGCAAGTTAGCAGGCAGCTGAATTAGACGTGGAACACCTGGGCTCAAACCGGCGCCTTTATGTGATGCCAGTGCTGAGGGTGGTAGTGTAACCTGCTGCACCACAAAGCTGGCCTCTCCACCTTGCAAATAAATAAATAAATTCATAAATACATAAATAAGTGCATTCTTAAAAAACTACTTAGTTTCTATCTTGAAATTGATACAACTTGATTTCCCTTATGGGAAGTTATTCCCCTCTAAATTTTTCATGTTTTATTTTTCCTATAAAAACAGAAACAAGAGAGTTTTGAATGTATAATATATGTATACATTTGAGGTAATTATGCCTTATAGATTCTATTCCAACTGTAATCCGACTGAATTTGTTAGATTCTAATGGCATTTCCATGTCACTTCCATGTAAAGCTTAAAATCAACAAAATCCCTGCTTCCCCATGGATGCTTTTGGTTAAATAAATAAGATAGAAGGCATTAGATGGGTTTTGAGTCAAATGTTCTCTTTGTTTTATATTTAAAATTGTATGATTTGATAACAATCAAAGAGGCAATTTTACACCAACCTCTGTATAAACTTCAATAAAACCTGCATTTCCTTGATTCAGAGGATGAAAAATGTACATAATCTGGGATAGAATTCTTCTTAATATTTATAACAGTTTAAATCTAATTTTTTAAAGACAAGTTAGTTGTCAGGAAAGAAGAGACAGAGTGAAGTCAGACAGACCAGGTTAATTCAGAAGAATAAAGCCTGGGAGGGGTCGCTCCTAGGTGAACACACCATAGAGATTTGCCAGTGAACACCCGGCAGAGACCACTTTCCCTTACAGACTAGTGGTTTGTCCATTACAAAGTGGCGAGAAGAGTCTTGGGGGTCAGAGCTAAAGCTGAGTTTCCAAGCTAGATGGATGATTTAGGCTAGTTCTAACGTTCCTGTGAGATTACAGAGTGAGCTGGGAGAGGTTTGGGCTGAGCCTGAGGCTGAACTCTGGAGCTGAGCTGCTGAGCTCTTGGAGAAAGCTTGGGAGCAGTGGGGAGAGCTGGACTCTTCAGATTTTGCTGTGTTCAGTAGTCCAGGTGGGTTGGAGCTGGTCAAAGAAGGGCAGGGCTAGTCAAGGCTGTATTTACAAGGCAGAGAAATGGGAGCCTGCTTGCTCTATGTAGTTGAGGGGTCAACATGGATCTAACCCTTTTTGTCTTTGCTCCATCAGTTTTCAGCTATATAAAATAGCTAGCACTCATTGGGGGCTTAAGTGTGTATCTTTAAAAATTATTAAATCCATAATAACAAATATTTATGGAGTACATGAGTGGGCCAGGTTGTATGGTATTTGTATGTCTTAAGTAATTTCCTCGTAGAAATACAGTAGGTATTATTATTCTTTGAATCACAGTTCTTTTTCCATGGAGGAGGTGACAGTAGCTTGTGATGCATCCGAAGCCACACAAAGAGTCAATAATTTACTTGGGCTTAGATGACAAGCTCTTTGGGTCTGCAGAAGGAACCCTTAATCACTCTGCCTGAGAAGCCTTGTAAAGCAGGAGTTTCCCGATGATGTTTTCAGAGTTAAATCCTAATTATTTGTGGTCTTTGTTACCATGGTTAATAGTAAAGAATCTTGGTTCCCAAGAGGTAGATATTGAATGCATGGAAGGAGAAAAAAACACAAATTGTTTAATTTACACAGCCCTCAACATTTATTGAACAAACATGACAGGTGGTATTCACTTAAATTCTAGTGGGGAAAGACAGAAAGTGTGCAATCAATCAATCAATCCAGAGTAAGTGCAAGGTAGAAAATAAAGGAGGGTAGTTTAGGAGGAAGAGCCCTTGTGGGTGGGATGATAGTGAGAAGTCCTTCCACCAGGTTGGTAACTTCCTGACAATGCACCAATGGAGTTTACATCTGAGATAGAGCAAAGCATAGCGACCAGGATGGGATGCTTCATGCACTTGAGATACAGCTGGAAGGAGAGTGTGGAGAAAAGATATGTAATGAGAGTAAGGCCGGAGAAATGTACTGGGCTGGGGATATTTTGAGTTTAATTAAGAGAATAGGGTGTTTGCTGGGTGTGGGATGGGTAGGGTGAAGAAAGAGCCAGGCCAGGGGGCCAGCACAGAGGAATAAAAACCTGTGGGGCAAAGGCACATTGAACTGTAGAACATAACAACCAGATGGCACTAGGCAGTCTCCTAAGCACTTTTGTACAGTTGAGCTCTCATTATGAGGAGCAGGTCCATCTTTAAAAGTTCTGGCCATAACAATGAATAGGTGTGACTCAGTTCAAACGCTACTAGAATTTGAAAAGCAAAAGTTGCCTATATTCATTGCAAGGGCTTGAAGGTATTTTACTTATAAGCCTAGAGGCATCAATGTTCCACAAGGCTCAGTATCTGCAATCAGAGGGCAAGGATTTAGGGAAAACGAGGTCCACATCAGGAGAACTCTTACTGCAAGAAGTCGTTGCTTTGGCTTTTCGGTTTCAAGAGCATACGAATGGGATGGAGACTCCTAAGCTTTCCCCTGGGCAAAAATACAGGCAGAAATGTGTAGCCTGTACTTGCACAGAGGAGGGAAAGCATAAATTCAGAATATTCTGCCAAGGCTTGTATTGTATTCGTATTTCCCTTTTAAACACAACCTCCCCATAAAGTAATTCTCTCCATATCTTTCTTATTCTTCAATTTCTCACAACAAATCATTCAAATTCAATATTTGTCTCAATGTATAAAAGACTGCATAGATACTACCAGTGGAAAAGATGATACAAGTGGCATTCTTGAGGGAGAAGGGGACCCTTTCACAGCAGAAAATGAAATGGGCATATTAAGTAAATCAGGGAAAAAAAGAACTGTAAGAGCAGCATTCACACATTGCCATCAATATTTAAAGAAAACTCAACTGGATTAAATATCAATAAATGGCTTAAAAGAAAACAAAAGTATAGTGAAGGAGAGGTCAAATTTCAGAAGATGATCAGAAAACCCAGATGATCTGCATGAGGAGGATATTGATCTTGCTCCAGTCATGCAATTCTTGTGAATTAGGAATTCATCTTCAAATTAATCATGCATCCTGCAGGGATGCACAGAACAGGTGTTCATTGACAGTACTCATGTGTACCATGTCTTCTGGCATCCATGTATCAGAGATCAGCAGGTTCAAGACACACAGGCAGATAGGATCATCAATTATATTCACTTTTATGTGCACGATGTTTTGAATTTTCTCTGGTAGTCCAGTGTTACTTCCTCACTTCTCAAAGGCCACCTTATCCATACATAAATTCGTTTGCCTCTGATGGAATCTGATCCGTTCTTTTGTGCATTTACAATCTTGATGGAAGTGTTATTTAGATTGGTCTAATGATACACTTCTTATACTAGATTGCAGGCCAGTCATCCTTATATCCACTATGAGATATCATCAAACTGTTCACAAAATTCTCTTGTGACAGTTGTCTGTTAAACAAGATAACGTGAACACAGTGCTAGCTGAAGTGCATCACAGGAAAAACCCTCTGCAGGTAATATCTGTTATTATTGAATGAGCTGATGGTTGGATGGATGCATCTGCTGTAGACAAACCTTGTTCATGTATATTGAATAAAATCAGAATCCTGGTCTTGACCAGCAATAATCTGCAAAACAGACATACAATAAAGAAAGCCTTTTGCCTTCAATACTGCTAAAAGATTTTTTTTTTAATTTCAAGAGAAATAGAAAAGTAAAGAAGCCTTCAGGAGACAAAGAACCAAGAGTAGAATCTGGGAAGGGTGGGTAAGAAAAGCACTGGGCAGTGCCTGGCACAAAAATGATTGTTGGTAAATTCATTTCAATTGAACCATTCTCTATACTTGGAAGAATTTAGTTAAGATTCATAGATGCATGGGGATTTTATATTGGAGAAAATATGTGTTTGGAAAGAATCATTCTTCTTCTGCAAGAAAATAGCTCTTACTTACAGTATAAGTAGAACTGGTATGGGGAAACTGGACTCATGCAGCCTGATGGGTTATGCCTGAGACAGGAATCAGGGCTTTGACTAGGAAAGCACTCTGAGTGCAATCATTTCATTCATTCCAGCCCTGTATTCTCTTGCAGAGCTCCCTGTTAATGTTCAGCTAAGCGATCGAGTCTGTATTTCGAAGGCAGTGGCTGCTGTTACAGGCATCTGCTAGTGCAGCTGACAGTGCTTACTTAGTTTTGGTAGAGTATTCCACTTTGTTTTGCTTCTGAAGCAGTGGTGTAGAGGGCTTTATAAGACCCCTTTAAAGATCGCACACTTCTTTTTTTTATTTATTTGACAGGTAGAGTTAGACAGTGAGAGAGAGACAAGAGAAAGGTCTTCCTTCCGTTGGTTCACTCCCCAAATGGCCGCTATAGCCAGAGCTACGCCGTTCCAAAGCCAGGAACCAATTGTTTCCTCCTGGTCTCCCATGCGGGTATAGGGGCCCTAACACTTGGCCCAATCTTCCACTGCCCTCCAGGCCACAGCAGAGAGCTGGACTGGAAGAGGAGCAACCAGGACTAGAACCTGGTGCCCATATGGGATGCTGGTACAGCAGGCAGAGGACTAACCAAGTGAGCCACAGAGCTGGCCCCAAGATCACACCCCTCGAATTCCTGGATCCTATGATGTTGCCATATATAGCAGAGGGACTTTGTGAGTGTGATTAAGTTAATTATCTTGAGATGGGGAGGTCATCGTAGGTCATCTCCAAATGGCTTAAGTGTAATCACATGGGGAAGAGAGAGGCAGGATGCTGGAGTTGTGAAGGAAGAATCATAAATCCAGAGATGAGAAGATGGCCTGAGTAGCTGAATGTAGGTGGCTGTGCAGCCAAAGAAGCCAAGAGAACAGACATTCCTGTAGCTCCCAAGAACAGCACTGCCACCAATAACTTCACTTCAGTCATGTTGGCTGCTTTTGGACTTGCTGTCTCCAGAACAGCAAAGCAATACATTTGTGTGTTTCAATCGCCTAATTTATGGTGATTTGTTATGGCAGCTACAGGAAACCAATGCATACACATATGGAAGGAATGGTGATAGAGAGATGCAATTGTACAGGCACAAACAGGAGGCCACAGCAATTAAGAACTCTACACAAGCAATCCCAGCATTCTCTGATTGAAGCATGGCAATGTCCTATGGGGAAAGATCTCATACTTTCCCATGCAGCTGGAAAAGATATGAACCAGGTAAATAGAATACAAAGTATTTCTTATTATTCGGCTTTTTGATGTGGGAATCTGTGTTCCAAATCAGCTGATAAAAATGCACTGAAGTAGTCTCTTACCAACCATATCCACCCCTATTTACCAAACAGACTTGAGCACGTAGGAAGGTACCATGGATGTTTGTCCTACACTTCATCTGTTTAAGTTGGCTCTGCGGGAGTTACCCCAGGATGGAGAACAGGTATGCCCTGTGCTCCAGCAATGCTACTGGAATGCTCTGGTGACAACTTGGATTCTAGGATTTTATTACTGGATGACAATATTCTGCCAAACTATTACCTTAGCATACATTTAGGGATGTTATGATCACTTCCTTTCCCCCCAGGCTTGGTAATTCCATTCAGTGAGCAACAGCGGTTTATTGCCTCCTCTCTGCTGAGCTTAGAAACCAAACACAATTTCTATCCTCAATGATCTCAGTATTAGAGTGGAGAAATATGTGTATAGAAACGCTGAAATATGCAGGCAGGGTTTTATAAGAACACATAATCCAAATATAGGGACATGTTGAAGACTTAAATTCAGTTGTGTACTTATAGAAGGAGAGAGGAGTGTGTAATGAATATATAAACACAGTGGAAAAATAATTGACCCTCTTGTTCCTTCTTTAAATGTCTTTCTGAAGACATAATACATTTGATAGTTCACAAAGTAAAAAATGCACCAGGGGGTAGATGCTGATTGAAATCATCAGAGACTTCACTGTGTGGTCATGGCTGATGGGGTCTTGTTAAATCTGCATGTGCTGCGTAGAAATGCTACAGCAATGACTTAAACGCTGATTTTTAACTCTAAGAGTACAATTTCTGATTGCACTGATCCGCAGTAAACAATTTTAGGCAGAAACTATTTCCCATTGCACTCCTGCCATTTCATTTACTGAGAATTAATACCACCGAAAAACTGTGATGAGTTTGGCATACATGAAGAATTCTCTCCTTCAAACTTGTAAAGCCACAATATATGTCTTTTAGGGAGCTCTCGTAACCTCAAAAAGAACTCTAAAACATGAAATCCCTAGAATTCCTACACGGTGAATGAAGGGGATGTGCCTTCTGGCAATATTTTGGATTTGCCAGGAATGTAAACATGATAGACTTTTGGATCCAGCCCACATTTTAATTCAAATTCAACAAATCCTTTACCTGAGTTTCTGTGTAAATAGGGCTGTTTCAAAGAGAAATCAAAAAGAAGTAACTTAAAAGAAACCTGTATTAAATAAATGTCTGAGGTAAAATCAAACAGTAGTATCTTATTTTCACATCTGAGCTCTGAAGCCTAAGTGAGCTTTTCAAAGTCAGTTATAACACAGCTTATTGTGGCCAGTGTTGATCATGGTAGCTTGTTTAAAATAAAATTACTACTTTGGCCTATCTTTTCCTTAAATTAAATGGTCATTGGGATTGGTTGCTCATACTATGTATTTGCTTGTCATTTTACAGCAGATTTTCCAAATCAACCCAAATGCCACTGCTAACCTCATGGAAAATAATTTAGAGGAGAAAATATGAATTGTGATTTCTCATGTTGCCACTAATTCTGAGTTCTTTGAAAAAAAAGGATATCCTGAAAATGTCCAAATTAACTTTTAAAATATTATTTATTTGAGAGTCTTGGATAAAGAAAGTGAGAGAGAAAGAGACAGACATTTAAGAGAAAAAGAGCTCCTGATGGTTCACTCCCTAAATGCCCACAAAAACCAGCACTACAGCTAAAGCCAGAAGCTAGGAATATAGTCAACGTGTGGTCTCTCAAGTGGGTGGCAAGAACTCAATTACAGGATATTATCATCTGTTGCTTTCTGAGGTCTACATTGGCAGAACGATGAGGTCAGGAGTGAGCCAGGAACAGAACCCAAGTACGCCTGGAATGGAAGAGATCTCTTAACCACCCAGTTAAAAACGTGCTTTATAAACTAACTTTTGGAAAACTAGCTTCGTATATATTAAATCATTTGGAAAACATTTTAAGGAAACCAGAAGTTAGGGTATAGGAAGATATTATGCATACCCAGTAATATTATCCACTGAAGACATCTGAATATGACAATTTTAATTAGATAAGGTGAATACATTAAATGACCTCTGTTTCTCTCCTGTATACCTTGTACCTCTTCAAATTCCATTGGCAATAGACAGATTCAAAGAAAGATGTCCCCAGAGGGAGTTGTAACAAGAAGTACTTAAAATAATATGTGAAGTATAAATTCAGCAGATATCGAGATACTAGGATGTGTTTTTGTCATATAGAATGCATAGGATGTATATATTTTTGTTTTAAACCACCAGCCCTTTCTTATAAAGAAGCATTGTGAAATCAAAAGGTCTTAGCTAGGAATAAGAACATTGGAATGTGTACTTTAATTTCGGGAGAGTTAATTTTCATTACTATGTCACCCTATTTTTAAAAAAACAGTATGAGAAAAACTCAGATAAGCTGTACATTCTTTTCCTCTATCCAGACTACCCTAGGATAATTGTGCATCTTATCAATTGAAAAGTCTCATTTCCCTGCCTCCAGATTTCCTTACTTGGTCTATTTTCCTCCTTGAAACCAGAGTGAATGTTGGTCAGATTGTATCCTGCTATTGGCTTAAGGTAAAGCCCAATTCCTGAGCCTAAAGAGTATCCCCCGCGCACCCCTTCTTCAGCCTGGCCCACGACCCCTTTGGAGTGTTGACCCCAAGGTCATTGGCTCTCTTGAGAAAGACTTTCCAGACTGTGTTGGATGCTCTCAGCATTTTCACACAACATCCTGCATGGTCCCAACACCCCTTTCTCAACTCTATACTACAGTGTCCAATTGCAAGAAACCTTCCTAGACTCAGGGAGCGGCTGCGTTGCTTACTATAATTGCAGTGCTTATTAGGGCTTGACACTCAGAAGCAGTAAACCCTTATGGGTCAAACATGTGAACAAACAAATAAATAGTATAACTCCATGGGCATATGAAGTGTGGGCCAGTTCATATTATTCATTATTAGTAAAAACTAACTCCTTTTATGTCTTGTAGAACAAGAAATAATAGGAGTGAATCTGCTCTTTATGGTACCACAGTGGTGGATATGTGTCGTTATACATTTGTCCAAAGTCAGAGAATATACAACACTGAGATAAACTGTAGTGATAATCGTGGACTTTAGGTTATAGTGATGTTCCTATAGGTTCATCAGTTGTAACAAATAGAGTAAGATGGTATGGGATTTTGATATTGTAGTTGTTGAATATGTGTGGAAACAGATAGTGTATGGGAGTTTTCTGGACTTTTCCTCTTGATTTGCTGTGAATCGGAAACTGTTCTAAAGTAAAGAATTGTACACACTTAAAAACCATGGTAACTGATAAGAGAGCTACAAAATTTCTTCATGATTTCAGAAAATATTAATGATATTTAAGCCAAAATTAATAATAATTTAATGGAACTGATATAATTGACAAATCAGCCAATCAGTAATTCCTAATCAATATGCATAGTCTGATTTCTTTGTAATCAAATAATGAAAAGTGTTGGTAATTATTGAAGCTGGTGATGTGAATCTATTGAGTTGTAGTCTCCTTGATATGCTTTTGAAATTTTTTCATAATAAAGATGTATATAATATGTGACCAATCCTTTAAACCTAAAATATGGGAAGTTAAGAAGCAAAGTAACATGCCATATTTGTATTTATCCTAGAATCTATACAGTTACTCTTCAGCATCAGTGGGGATTGGTTTCAGAATCACACATAGCCCAAAATCTATGGATCCCAAAATGGCTTCTATTAAATGGAATAGTTTTAACTTATGTATACTCTATTATATACTTTAAATCATCTCTAGATTATTTCTAATACTTAATGCACTGTAAATGTTATACAAACATTTTTATAATGTATTTTTCAGAAAATAATGATAAGATAAAAAAATTCTACATGTTTAGTAGAGATTGATTTTTTAAATTTTTAAAAAAGATTTATTTTATTTACTGAAAGAATTACAGAGAGAGGTCTTGCACCCGCTGATTCACTCCCCAAATGGCTACAACACTCAGAGCTAAGCTGATCCAAATTCAGGAGCCAGTGTGGGGACCCATGGATAGGCTTGCTATGGGACCCCCCCATGCTGGGCTTGGCTTATAGCAGTAATGCAGATGTAGCAGCTGATTGAACTTTCCATCTAGCTGAGGATCGTGGAAAACAACAAGATGGCACTGATGCCCTGACTCCACAGCTGAGCATGATCAAGTGGCGGATTGGAGAACTCTGTGCATGGACTGTGATTGAATGACTGTGATTGGTTGAATTTGGTATATAAGCAGACCGTGGGAGAAGGAGGGGGGCATGCCAGCTTTCCCTCTTAAGGAACGTGCGCGCCATCTCTCCCCCTTCTCCCGGTCCCCACTCTCTTTCCCATTCTTTCTAAGTAAAAGTCCACTGAAGACCGATTAACTGCAAGCAGCGTCGTTCCTTTTGCAGCCGAAGGAGCTGACAAGCTAGGAGCTTCTTCCAGGTCTCCCATGCAGGTGCAAGGCTCAAGGATTTGGGCCATTGTCTGCTGTTTGCCAGGCATATCAACAGAGAGCTGGATCAGAAGTGGAGCAGCCGAGAATCAAACCCACTTAATGGGATGCCAGCACAGCAGTTCAGGGCTTTAACCCACTACACCACAGTGCCAGCACCCATGATGAATTTTTTTCCCAAATACTTTCAATACATGATTGCTTGAATGAGTGGATATAGAATCCACAGATACAATGTTCTTACTGTATTTCTGTATGGACATCTGGAATTTTGCCAAGTTCATTAATATATACCTTTTTGATATTAACACAGTAAACTGGGTAGATAGACTGGATTAAATATTTTGTGGCATTTTTTCAGTACTTTGATGATAGAAAGTGAGTCTGTCAAAATGCTATTAGAGTATGAAAATACACCATTTCTTACTCTGAGACTCTCTATGTGTTAGTACACTTTTCATTGCCCCACTCACTACTTCCAACCTCTGACTTACATGTCAGTGAGAGACCGGCACTTAAAATATAATCACTTTTGCTTTTAGCAATCCATTTCTTTCATTTATTTTTACAGGAGAAAATAAATGTCAAAACCAAGAGATTATGAATACAATGTACTGAAATCTATGGCACATTTTGTATGGCTCTTTAGAAGATAACCAGAGCAAAATGCATGCAACAACATGGCTTGTAACCATGCTGCATGAGAGAAAATGTGGTCTTATCCATAATATATAGGAGAGTGTTTGTGTAAGATATGCATGGTCCAAGTAATATCTCTGACCAATAATTTGACTTCCCATAATAGCAGCTAGCTTGAGGCATACATCAAGAAAAATATGCTTCCTGGATCAATTTAGATATGGTAAAACAAGGCTGCACACACATTATAGCAGAGGAAAGAATTCAGCCCCCATAAACCATGTGGCACAGTGTAATGATTACTGTGCAGCAACGAGAAGCTGGTGAAGAAACATTTACCAAGGACTCCTTATTTGCAGTGCACAATCCCAGATGTGGCCTTGGACAGCAACATAAATTAAAGGACCAAGAATTTCCTTCTGGCACATTTGAATTTTGAGGAGATATTATATGTAAAATAATAGCCATCATAAAATAGGTAGAAACATAGTGAATTCTGGTAGTAAAATCACGGCTCACACTATCACAGTATTAGCACACATGAAGCAAAAATTGATTTTAGAATCAAGAGTAGTTGACCAAGAAAGCTGTAAGTGTGTTTGTGCATATATGTATGATTGTGCCTTTACAGATGCATAATACTAAGGGCAAGATAGAGAGTGAGAATCTGAGTATTTTGGTCAGATAGTGGAAAAAGCCTAAAAACAGCGAAAAAAAATTTGGTTAAGAAACTCAATGTGGAGGAAAATGCAAATTAACTGGATTTCATTATAAACATTGAGATAGATCATATATAAATGAGAACTTAAATTTCATGTCTTCCACTATATTATTTCTTTCTGTTTTCCTTTATCAGTTATCATCATAACTACTTGAAAAACAAAAAAAAAAATTCAACAAATCTTAGGTCAAGTTTAAACACCTGGACAAAAATAGTGGCTCTTGCACCATGGATTGTTATTGTGGGCTGAATTGCATTCTTCCCCCAGTCCTGAAAGCGTATGTTGAAGTCCTACCTCCCAATACCTAAAAGGATGTCTGTACTTAAAGACTTCATCTTTAAAGAGGTAAATAGAGTGACATGAAGTCATTAGGGTAGGCCTTAATCCAAAATGACTGATGTCCTAAAATAAGAGGCAATTAGGGCATAGCGATGCAGAAATCACAGCGGACATTTACAGAAAGAGGGTTCTGCAAGTCCAGAAGCAGATCCGTGCCTCACTGCCCACGGGAGAACCCAGCCCTGCTGCTACCATCAGCTTGCACTTCCAACGTCCCCAATTGTGGGGCAGTGTTGCTGCTTTGTAAGCCACCCAGTATATGCACCTGGTTCCAGAAGCCCTGGCAAAGTAATTGAGTGGCTAAATGCACATTTTTGGAAAAAGTATTACATAACATGCCAGTGTTATTTGTCCTGTATATCTCCTTAAGTTATTCTGTAGAGTGTAGTAGAAGAAAGTGAAAACCTAATATATATTGTCCACATTTCACTGAGATAACTACTTTGTTTCGCAGAGTACTATTCCAATAATTAATAAAAGTTTCCACACAGTGATGTAGCATAACCTTTGGCTGTGTGAGATTTAGTAAGTCAGTAGTTAGTTGAAATAAATAATAGTAAACATAGCAGTTATGCAAAACTAAACTACACAGCAAATCAAATTTTCACTCAGAAAATGTTTTCTGTAACAGATATTTCCTCACTGGAAAATAAAGCAGAAGGCTTAATTATGTGGCATTTAAGTATTAAAAAAAATTTCCTCCATTTTGTTGGAGAGCAAAAGAAAAATCAAAATTTCTGCAAGATAAACTCAACAGGCTACTCCGGCTTCCTAAAAGTGCCACTTGGAGCAAGTATCCAGTGCAGCAGGTAAGACCTAAATTAGAGTTCCCGAGTTTCACCCCTAGCTTCAAACCCAAGTCCAACTTCACACAAATGCACACCTTGGCAAGCAGCAGGTATTTCAAGACTTGGGTCCCTGCCACCCTGAGAGCTCCAGACTGAGTTTCCAAATCCTGTCTTTGGCCTGGTTCAGACCTAGCTGTTGCAGGTATTTGGGGAGTGAATCAGCAGATGGAAGATCTCAGGAACTCTCTCTCTCTCTTTCACTGCCTCTCTCTCTCTCTCTCTCTGCTTTTAAAATGTAATGAAAATAGATATTTTAAAATGTCATTTGATTAAAAACTGAAAACTCACATGAGTCTAGGAAGACATGTTTTTTGGAAGTTGGATCTACTTATCTGTCTATCATCTAGCTATCTATTTATTTTAAAGGCGTAATAATAGGGAGAGATAGAAAGAGATCTCCATTCCTCTGTGTCACTCCCCAAATGGCCACAATGGCCAGGATGAAACCAGAAACACATTTTATTTAATGAGTACAAGCTTCATGCTTTTCATAACTACAACTTTAGGAATATAATGATTCTTTGCACTATACTTGCCCTCCCACCCACACTCCCAACTCCACTTCCTCCTCTCTCTCCTATTTCCGTTCTTATTTTTTACTAAGATCTATTTTCAGTTCACTTTATACACAGAAGATTAACTCTATAAAGTTAATCTTTATAGTAAACTGTTCAACAAATTGTATGAAAAAAATGTTTTCAACAATTGAGACAAGAGCTGTTCAAAATCATTTCATATCAAACTGTCAATTTCACTTCTATAGATTACCTTTTAGATAATCTATTAGTTACTACAGATCAGGGGAACATATGGTATTTGTCCTTTTGGGAATGGATTATTCCATTAAATATGATGTTTTACGGTTTTGCTGCAAATGACAAGATTTCATTTTTTTACCACTGTGTAGTATTCTGTGGTGTGTATATCTCATAATTTCTTTATCTAGTCTTTAATTGATGGGCATTTGGGTTGATTCCCTATCTTATCTATTGGGAATTGAGCTGCAATAAACATGAGGTATAGAGAGCATTTTCCTATGCTGATTTCATTTCCTTTGGGTAAATTACCAGGAGTGGGATGGCTGGGTCATATGATAGGTCTATATTCAGATTTCTGAGAAGTCTCCATACTGTCTTCCAAGTGGATAGACCAGTTAACATTCCCACCAACAGTGGATTAGGGTACATTTTTCCCCATATCTTCACAATCATTTCTTGCTTGTTGATTTCTGTGTGAAAGCCATTCTAAAGGGGATTTTATGGGGAAGCCTAATTGTGACTTAGATTGCACTTATGGCTAGTGATTCTGAGCATATTTTCATGTGTCTATTGGCCATTTGAATTTCCTCTTTTGAAAAATGCTTGTTTCAGTCATTTGCCCATTTCTTAACTGAGTTGTTTATTTTGTTGTTGTTGATTTTCTTTATCTCTTTATAGATTCTGGAAATTAATCCTTTATCAGTTGCATAGTTTGCAAATGATTAGTTCCAGTCTGTTGGTTGCCTCTTCATTTTACTGAGTGTTTCTTTTACAGTGCAAAAGTTTTTCAATTTGATGTAATCCCATTTGTCAATTAGTTTTTGATTCCTTGTGCCTCTGGGGTCTTTTTCAAGAACTCTTCACCTATCTCAATGATTTAGGAATGTAATCCATTTTGAGTGGATGTTTATGGAAGGTGTAAGGTAGGAGTCTTGCTGTATAGTTCTGCATGTGGAGATCCAGACTTCCCAGCAACATGTGTTGAAGAGATTGTCCTTGCTCCAGGGATTGATTTTAGCTCCTTTATCAAAAATAAGTTTGTTGTAGATGCTTGGGCTGATTTCTGGCATTTCTTTTTTTTTTTTCAAAGATTTCTGGCATTTCTAATTTGTTCCATTGGTCTTTCCCTCTGTTTTAGTACCAGTACCAGGATATTTTGATTATAATTTCTCTGTAGAATGTTTAATGTGATGCCTTTGGCTTTGTTTTTGTTGTATAAGATTTCTTTAGTTATTCAGGGTCTCCTGTGTTTCCATATGAATTTCAGCATTATATCTGAGAAGAATGTCATGGGTATTTTGATTGGTATTGCTTGGAATCTTTAAATTACTTTTGAGGGCATAGATATTTTGATAATATTGATTCTTCCAATTTATGAAAAGGGAAGATTTCTCCATTTTTTGTGTCTTCTTGTATTTCTTACTTTAATGTTTTGTAATTCTCAGCATAGAAATCTTTGATATCCTTGGTTAAATTTATTCCAAAACATTTGATTTTGGGGGGACTATTGTGAACAGGATTGGTCTTAGAAGTTATTTCTCAGCCATGAGATTGTCTAGGTGTATAAAGGCTATACTTGTGTGTTGATTTACAAACACTTTACCAAACTCTTCTTTGAGTTCCAATAGTCTTTTAGTGCAGACTTTTGGATCCCCTATAAATAGAATCATGTCATCTGCAAATATGGATAGTTTGACTTCCTCCTTCCCAATTTGCATCCCCTTGATTTCGTCTTTTTGTCTATTAGCTCCAGGACTATATTGAATAGCAATGGTGAAGGCGGGCATCCTTGTCTGGTTCTGGATCATAGTGAGAATGCTTCCAACTTTTCCCCATTCAACAGTACACTGTCTGTGGGTTTGTCATAGATTGCCTTGATTGAGTTGAGTCATTCTTCTATATCCAATTTGCTAAAAATTTTCATCATGAAATGATGTTGTATTTTATCAAATGCTTTTTCTGCATCTATTGCCATAATCATTTAGTTTTTGTTCTCCAATCTGTTAATGTGCTGAATCACATTGATTGATATACAATTGTTGAAACATCCCTGCATACCAGGATAGGTCCCACTTGGTCTGGGTGAATGATCTTTCCAATGAGTTGTTGGATTCAACTGGCTAGTAATTTGTGGAGGATTTTTCATGCCTATGTTCATCAAGGAAAATTGGTCTGTAGTTCTCTTTCTCTGTTATATCTTTTTCAGATTTAGGAATTTAGGTGATCCTGGCTACATAGAAGGAGTTTGGGGGATTTCATTTATTTCAATTTTTCTGAATAGCTTGAGAAGAATTGGTTTAGTTCTTCTTTAGGTACATATACATTTATAATAGTCACATCTTCCTGTTGAATTGATCCCTTGACCATTATATAATGCCCTTCTTTGACTCTTTTAACAATTTCTTCATTAAAGTCTATTTTGTCTGATATTAGGATGGCCACACCAGTTCTTTTTTGATTTCTGTTTTCATGAAATACCTTTTTCCATTATTTTATTTGCAGTCTGCATGTATCTTTCTTGGTGAGATGTGTTTCTTGTAGGCAGCAAATAAATAGGTTTTCTTTTTTAATCCATTCAACTAGTCTGTGTCTTTTAATTGGAGAGTTGAGGCCATTTGCATTCAAGGTGACTAGTGACTACTGATAAGTAACAAGTTGGCCCTGCTCTGTCCCATAAATATTCCTATTGTTTTATTTGTACTTTTACTCGGAGATTTTCTGATTTCACCTTTCATAGTGATGTCCATGTTTCTATGAGGAACACATCCTTACGCATCTTTTGTAAGGTTGGATGAGTGGTAACAAATTCTTTCAATTTCTTTCTTTCTTTCTTTCTTTCTTTCTTTCTTTCTTTCTTTCTTTCTTTCTTTTTTTTTTTTGACAGGCAGAGTGGACAGTGAGAGAGAGAGACAGAGAGAAAGGTCTTCCTTTACCATTGATTCACCCTCCAATGGCCGCCGTGGCCGGTGCATCATGCTGATCCGAGGCCAGGAGCCAGGTGCCTCTCCTGGTCTCCCATGCGGGTACAGGGCCCAAGGACTTGGGCCATCCTCCACTGCACTCAAGGGCCATAGCAGAGAGCTGGCCTGGAAGAGGAGCAACCGGGACAGGATCCGGCGCCCCAACCGGGACTAGAACCCAGTGTGCGGGCACCACAGACAGGGGATTAGCCTATTGAGCCGTGGCGCCGGCCTCAATTTCTGTATGTTATGGAAAGTCTTCATTTCACCTTCATTCATAAATGAAAGCTTTGCAGGTTATAGTATTCTTGGTTGTCAGTTTTTTTTTTTTTCTCTTAAAACTTGCAATACATATCACCATTCTTCTCTCATAACCTGTAGGAATTCTAATAAGTCAGCTGTGACCCTAATTGGAGATTTTCTCAAAGTAATCTGGTGTTTCTCATATGCACATTTGAGAAACTTTTGTTTATGATTTACTGAGGAGAGTTTAACTACAATGCGTTGCAGTGCAGATCTTTTCTGGTCATGTCTATTAGAAGTTCTGTGTGCTTCTTGTACTTGGATGTTTCCTTCTCAAAATACAGAATTTTTCTATAACTATTTCAGTGAAAAGGTCTTCTAATCCATTCTCTTTTCCACAGCTTAAGAAACTCCTAAGATCCATATGTTGGGTCATTTTGTATTATCCCATAAATCGTCAACACTGCTTTTTAAATTTTTATTGTGTTATTTTTTTTGGTCTGACCATAATATTTCCAAAGATTTGTATTCTAGTTAAATTTTTATTGTTGTTGTTAGTTTTTCTTTTATTTTTGGTCTAACTATAATATTACCAAAGATTTGTATTCTACTCAGATATTCTTTCTTCTGCCTCATTGAGTCTCTTGTTAAGCCTTTTCACAATATTTTTATTTGTTCTATTGAATTCTTCATTTTCAATATTTTGCTTTTATTTCTGTTTCATATCTCAATTTGATTGGAAATATGTTCATTCATGTTGTGTGTATATGTCTTCAGTTCATGAATTTGCTTCTGGTTACTTCTAAGTAATACCATGATCAATTTTTTGAATTCTGTATCTGGCATTTTGTCAATCTCTTCGTTTTCACATTCTAGTACTGAAGCATTTTTTTCCTCTGGGGATATGTTTTGTCTTCCTTATTCTTGTTTCTAGAATTGCTGCATTTTTTTTAGGCATTTGTGGTGATAGTTGTTGAGATTTTTTTCCCTGTGATAGCTTTTATCTCTGAACTGTCTGTGCCTCTGTTGCTTAGTAGAGTGTCTGCTCTTTCATTGAATACCCAGAGGTGTGTGTTGGGCATGGTCAGGGAGTTCTGTTCTGTGCTGCATGTTGAGGGCAGTGTCTAAGGTGACACCAAAGTTAGTTGGGCATGGTTAATCTCTTCTTTTTTTGGAAACAGAGGGGGCTTTATTAAGCTATGTTGGCATATTCTTATGCTCACCTCCTCTCCTCAAATGAGACAAATGCCTAGGCGCTAACCCTAGTGGGTACAATCATCATCCATGCTGCCACAAGAACCACATAATGGATCCATGAAGTCCTCAGTGTGAACACCGATCTTGCAGCAATGATTCTCATCAGAGAATCAGGGAGCCCAGAGCATGTGGAGCTGCCCACAATGACTGCCCAAAGTCTTAGCTACACCCTGCACCTTTCCACGCAGCCACAATGTTTTCACAGCTCAGGCACACAAGTTTCCCACAGTCATAAGTGCCCAGCCCCCTTTCAATTTTACTATCAGACCGAGGCATCTTCTTTTGGCTGGTTGCTGGATATGTGGACTCTAGCTGGCACAGCTGTTGTGTATGTGCAAAATGGTGCCCTACCTCTCTCGGTTGTTTACAGGACACTGCTGCTGGGTGGTCGGGGAGAGAGAAAATGTGCTAAATCCAGAAGCCTGGGACTCCATCTTGTCTCACATCTCCTCTGCTTTACCAGGCAAATTAGCAGGGGGCTGGATAGGAAGAAGAGTTGCTAGAACTCAAACTCACCTGCAGTGTGGGATACTGGTATTGCAGGCAACAGCATAACCTACTATGGCACAACACCAGCTCTCCTGTTCTCCTGTTTGTACTTATTATGGACGATTTTTTTAATTTGATGGGACATCTGTAATTTTTTGGAAATAATTAATTCTCTAAGACCATTAAGCTCTTTGAGTGATTTTTTCATTTCCTTAAAAGGTATTTTAGTTTTAAATTATATAGTTTTCTGTAACAGAGCAAGAGATGGAAAACCTGCTATAAAATTTATTTGGCATCTATGTAAAGAAACACTCTAAGAAATATTAATGAAAGGTGCTGTGTAGCCGAATATACAGATTTTTTTAAATACACGTTTTTATGATAATTTTGGCTGTGTCCTAAATATGTAGGATAAGAGCATATGTTCTCCATGTGTACACAATGCCTAAGGGAGGAAATGAGGTGGACAATTAGACTAGTGGTTATAATGCTCCATCCACTATCAGAGTACCCGGGATCCATGCCTGGCTTTGACTCATGACTCCAATTTCTTGCTAATGCAGACCTTGGGAAGCAGTGGCGATGGCTCAGGTAGTTGGGGTCCTACTAGCTACATAAGAGATGCAGATTGAATGCCCGACTCCTGGCTTCAGCCCTGGGCCAGTCCCAGCACTGTGGTCATTAAGGAAATGAATCCGCAAGTGGGCTTCTATCTCTTCATCCTTCATCTCTCTACCTTTCAAACAAACAAAATTATACAAAGAGGGGAAACATTTGGTCACATATCCCAAGTCTTTATTCTGTATTTGCAGGTTGGTAAATATTTTAGTTGACTTGATTATTTGTTAGAAATTTATTAACATAGGGGCCAGCATTGTAGTGTAGCAGGTTAAGCTGCCACCTGGTACACTGGCATCTCATACAGACTCCAATTCACGCTCCAGCTGTTCCACTTCCAATGCACCTCCTTGTCAATGTGCCTAGTAAAAATGTTTTGCCCAAAAGTTTGGACTCCTGCCACCCATGTGAGAGAACCAGAAGAAGCTCCTTGCTGCTGTCTTTGGGCTGGCAAGTCCCATCTGTTGAAGGCATTTGGGAAGTGATCCAATGGACTGAAGATTCTCATTCTCTCTCTCTTTATCTCTCTCTCTCTCTTTCTCTCTCTCTCTGTAACTGATTTTCAAATAAACATGTTGAACATAAACAATAAATGGATTAGTAAAGTTAGTATTGTCTACATTTAAGCAAGAACAGAGTGTCTTCCTAGGACACATTTAGATAGCCTCTATCCATATCCTGGTACAGTAGCAGGCTTTAAATAGTGCAAGCATATATTACACGATCAAGATATATTATGAAGAAATGTCCATTTTGCTTTGTAGAAATAGAATAAGAATTTTTCAGTTAAAATTTAATTAAAGCAAATGAAGTTGAAATGCATATAATAAAATACTTTATTCCATCTCTTCTAGGGTGTTTGAGCCAAGAATGGCCCACAGGATTAAACTGCTCTCAATGCCTGTTAAAATGTTCTGACTAAACCCTGATAGTTTAAGGTAGATTCAAAAATGACAAAAGGGAACTAATCCTATGAATTTTAACTTCATTGAATTTGTTTACAAGTGTGTACTTCACTTAATGTCATTTAAATAGGACCTTCATACCCAGTGAACAATAATTAAATTTAACAAGGTGGAAAATGTCATTGAAGAACGTATCTAGCCAGTATCCTGAGACCAAAACACAAATTTACTTCAAATAAGCCAATTAATGACAAGTTTCTAATGATTGGGCCCACCCAAACCTCACCACTTATGTGCAGTTACAAAGCCTGAAGTGTTTCAAGATCCTTCCACTACTTTCTCTAAACATTAAAAACATTTTCTTTTGGTACACTTAGATTCGCGTAAAGGTCTAAGACCAAAGTAAGTAATGCTTTCTATATTTTTCAGTTTACTCCTGATGATAAGACTTCTAAATCTGTACTGTGGTATCACAAATAAATACTGATATTGACACAATTTGTCAATCTCATTACTTTTCCCTAGTTCTACTTGTACCTATCTGTATTTCTTTGTGTCTACTAATTCCTACACAATGTTCTAAAGCTTTGTTGTGATAAGTTGGCATATCAAGAAATGCCCACACTTAATGTACACAGTTTGAAACTTTTGGATATATGTATGTATCCAAGATACATCATAACAATAAAGACATTAAACATCCATCATATGCCCCACAAATTCCCTTGCATTGTTTGTTTTTATGGTAAACATACTAAAACCTGAAGTCAAACACTAAGATATTTTAACACTATACTATAGACACTGCATCTTGCAACTGACTTCAATAACTCATTTGTCTTGCATATCTGGAAATTTTACCTCTTGAACAAAGCTTCCACATTTTTTTTTTCTCCTTCCAGTCCCTTGGAAACCACTGATGTATCCTCTATATCCCCTCTTTCTCCTTCTCCTTCTTTTTATTTGAAAGGCAAAGTTACAGAGAGGCAGAAGCAGAGAGACGGAGAGAGAGAAAGAGAAATAGAGAGATCTTCCACCTGCTGGTTACTCCCCTGTGGCCTCAATGTACAGCACTGGACCAGGCTGAAGCCACTAGCCAGGAGCTTCTTCTGGGTCTCCCATGTGGTTGCAGAGGTCCAAGTACTTGGGCCATTTTCTTCTGCTTTCCCAAGTTCATTAGTGGAGAGCTGGATTGGAAGTGGAGTGGCCAGGACTTGAACTAGCATCCAAAGACTTAACCTACTATGACACAGTGCCAGCTCCTGATGTATCCTCTATTTCTACAAGTATGACTGGATAAGGTGCTGTACAAAAGTGGAGTTCTGTAACATTTTTTTTCTTCTATGATTAGCTTATTTTGCTTAGAATTAAGTCCTTTAGTTACATCTATGTTGTAAATAGTTGGGTTCATTTTTTTACAATGCAGCCTCCTAAATCTGTCTATTGTACTTGTATGCCATTTTTTTTGGAAATTTCTACTCAAATCCATTATTCGTTTAATTAGATTATTTTTTCTTCGACTATTGAGTTGTGAGCCATTTTTATGTATTTTGGATTTTCTCCCTTTCCACACAGATGATTTGTAAATATTTTTCCTCATTTCCATAGATTACCTTTCATTCTGCTGATTATTTCCTCTGCCATGCAGAAACTTTTTATTTTATTTTTTATAGCCCTGTTCATCTGTATTTTTTGCTCTCTGTGCTTTTAACATCAAATCCAAACAAATTATTGCTAGGACCAATATCATTAAGATTTTTTAGGTATTTTCAGCCGGCGCTGCAGCTCATTAGCTAATCCTCCGCCTGCAGCGCCGACCCACCAGGTTCTAGTCCCGGTTGGGGCACCAGATTCTGTCCCTGTTGCTCCTCTTCCAGTCCAGCTCTCTGCTGTGGCCCGGGAGTGCGGTGGAGGATGGCCCAAGTGTTTGGGCCCTGCACCTGCATGGGAGACCAGGAGAAGCACCTGGCTCCTGGCTTCGGATCAGCGTGGTGCACTGGCTGCAGCGCGCTGGCCGCGGCGGCCATTGGTGGGTGAACCAACAGCAAAGGAAGACCTTTCTCTCTGTCTCTCTCTCTTTCACTGTCCACCTGCCTGTCAAAAAAAAAATGTTTTTAGGTATTTTAATACACTTTGGGAGAAGCTTATTTTATTTTTAAATTAGTTCATTCAGTTTACCCCTATAGAACTTCATAACATTAGCTTTCTGAAGTCTTGCCTATATTTGATGACATTTTTATGACTGATAGTATTGGTTGTATATTTTAATATCAATTTTTCTTAATTTTTCTTACAATCATTATAACAGCAAAAGTTTAAGCTATTGATTAAAAGGTGTTTGAATTTTGTGAAAAACAATACTAATATAACCAAACTTAAAATCCAAGAATCTTAAGTCTGGAACATTTCCCTACATAATCATGCATACTAACATATCTATTGCTGTGATTTTTTGTGACACCTTAGTAGGTAGCCAATCTATCTGTGGTTGACTAGATCCCCATACACAATCCATTCCCAGAGTAGTGCTAGGGCTGGGGAGTATTTGCTTTCATAGATGTAAATATCTGGTTTTTTGGTCACATTTCTGGCCCTTGCCCCTCCTTAGGATGCACCTCATCCTCTCATTTGGAGAAAACTGCAGTTGTGTATAGTATAGTTGTATACACTATATACATATAGTAGCTACGGTTTGAAGAGTTTAGTCTTCAAATGCTTTCAGTCAATTCTAATGCAAAATCTTTTTTTAAAAAAAAATTGCTAATTTATTTAGAAAGTCATAGTTAAAGAAAGAGAGGGAGAGACAGAGAGAGATCCTGGATGGCCACAATGACCTGTACTGGGCTTGGCCCCAGTCAGGAGACAGACGCTTCATCTGGTCTTCCATGTGGGTGGAAGCATCCAAAACACCTGACCTGTCTTCAATGTTCTACCTCTCTACCAGGCACATTACAGAGAGCTGGATTGGAAGTGGAGCAGATGGGACATGAACCACCGGCCCTATAAGATGCTGGCTTTGCAGGTGGTAGTTTTCCCACTGTGCCACAATGCCTGTACCTCTACTGTGAATTCCAGTGGCAAACTTTCCCACTAATACTGTCAACTAAAAATGCCAGAATGTACTTTGAAATGAAATGTGAGACCCACACTATTCACAAACTAGTGGATGTCATGCATGCCATTGGGTTTGCAGGCTAGTCAGATCACATCAGAATCTTTGGTTGAGATTTTCTTTGGAAGCCTGGTTGGATAATTTTGCAAAGATTCAAGGAAAGATAAAAAATGTCAAATTGAGATTTTAAAAAATATATTTTATGGTAATATATTTTATCAGCTATTCATACCAATACCTTGAGATCAACATAAGAGTTAAATGTTAGAACTCATTGACCACATAATTACAATCAGTTTTGAAAATTTACAATAAAAATATACCCTAATAAAATTGATGTTTTGTATGAAAAATATTCAATGATGTTTTGAGAAATTTGATAATCTGTGCTCTTTATAACATGGAAGTAGCACATTAATGCTGATACTTACTAAGCACATTGTAAACTCACTTTGACACGTACCTACATATTAAGATGAAAGTCCCATACCTTAATATTTTTTGTAATTTTATCAGATTGAGATTTGAAAAGAGTTCCATTGCCTTGGAATGAGGGCTAAGTCTAGGTTCTACAAAATAATTTAAGGATTGCTGCAACTGGAAATACCATCATCTTTTGACATTTTCTCCTTATATCTTATTCTTGTGTTTCTGTGCTGCTGTAAATCCATTCCCTTTTAATTGTCTTGTGATGTTTATAATACTAAAGAGGAAAATAAAACCAAGTTTCTATTATTAAATATGGCATTTAACTTCTTTGACATGTTGTCACTTGTTTTAAAATGATACTTCCTATTTCCATAAAAGCTGAATTCTAGAGCTGTATTTATGGATGGTAAAGAGTTAGAGCCTGCTAAATATTGCTGGAAGTGGTACTCTTATGATAATGTGATAGAAATATTGGAATATCTATGTTTCTTGGTCAAATATCAAAATCATCTGAGAAAGAATAAAATCTCTAAAATAACTTATCTTCCATATAAATGCATGCAGCAACATATATGCAACAAGTTATAAATGTTCATTATACTGATGTTGTTACACTACATACTCCATATGTGTTCATAAATTTATGGTTCTATATTTTCAAAACGGTTTGTTCCCACATTGTCATACAACTATATTAGGCGATGAATATACTGTTACAAGTGTAAAGTAAAAAATCAATTGGCAGTCAGGTTATTGGCACACATTATAAAATTATCACTGATGTAGTTTCATTTCACAATTTTGGACATACAATGTCTTTTATGACATTTACGCTTAACTGATAGAGATTTTACTTTATGCATTATTCAAGATATTTAATTTCAGGCCAGAATTATTTTACAAAAATGGAAAAAAGGAAAAGCAGATCATTTTTATTTTTCCCAAGCTATCCCAGAAATACTTTGTTCTTTCTAACAGTCATATTACCACTAAATGAGCCAATTAATTTACCAAGTTCCATGAAAACAGCAGATTCTGTGACTGCCTGCACAGTGCCCAGGTCTTACTCATAGAATTATTCATTCAGTACCAGCTGAGAAGAGTTGATGAATAGCTCAATTTCTCTTTAGAATTATTTCCTGGTAAGCTGACATACTGATTTGTAATTGTAAACTAGATAGTATGTAACCATGACGACACCTTAGAAGTCATGATAAGAGTGTATAACATATGGGAAATTGTTCTTACCTGCAGTGATGAGATAAAGTAGATGATTTCATCAAAAGAGCACAAACAAGATTTAATACAACTTGATGTTGAAAATTGTGATTTATCATATGCATCCCAGAATGGGGTAAGTGGACTCATGCCCTGGGGAATCATGTTAAGGGTCGGAGATTTAACAGCAAGATGTGTTGGAAGTAGCAGGTGAATGGGAGAAAGCTCAGCAAGATGAAAAAGAAGGAGGTGAATATGTAAAACATACTGAAGCTCTTCCTTGTACTCAGCATATGTGTCAGACGATCGGGAAGGAATACTGCAGAATCACAGGACAATGGGTATGAAAGCATCTTTCTGTAGCTCTGATAAAAACTGATTTTCTTGAACTCACAGTGAAAATAATGGACTCCCTCTTTTTAACCTGGTGTCATGGTATAATACAGAGAAATTCTTTTCTATGCTAGTATTGGCTGGTAAGTTCAGAGATCTCTTCAGGAAGAGCGAAAAACAATGATCCTAACTTTAACCCACATGACTGCTAGAAATACGTCATGAAGGACAGAAATGCCTTTTATATTACTTGTTTTAAGAAAGTCCAGTGAGGGTTTGCCATTGTGGCACAGCAGGTTAAGTCACTACCAGTGATCCATATCAGAGCCCTGATTCAAGTCCCAGCTGTTCCGATTTCAATGCAGGTCCCTGCTAATGTGCCTGGGAAGGCAGCAGAGATGGCTCGAGTACTTGTGTTCCTGCCACTCAGTGGGAGAGCTGAATCGAGATCTGGGTTCCTGGCCTTGGCTTGGTATAGCCTCTGTTGTTGTGGCCATTTGGGGAGTGAATATGCAGTTTGAAGATCTCTCTCTCCCTCTCTCTGTTTCTTTCCCTCCTTTCTCTCTACCTCCTTGCTCCCACATTGTCACTCTGCCTATCAAATAAATAAAATAAATCATTTTTAAAATAAAAAGCCCAGGCAGGTGCCGTGACTCACTAGGCTAACCCTCCGCCTGTGGTGCCGGCACCCTGGGTTCTAGTCCTGGTTGGGGCACCAGGTACTAGTTCCGGTTGCTCCTCTTCCAGTCCAGCTCTCTGCTGTGGCCCAGGAGTGCAGTGGAGGATGGCCCAAGTGTTTGGGCCCTGCACCAGCATGGGAGCCCGGGAGTAAGCACCTGGCTCCTGGCTTCTGATGCGCGCAGTGCAGGCCATGGCGGCCATTTCGGGGGTGAACCAATGGAAGGAAGACCTTTCTCTCTGTCTTTCTCTCTCACTCTCTAACTCTGCCTGGCAAAATAATAATAATAATAATAATAATAATAATAATAAATAAAAAGCCCAGGAGCAACACAAGTCCTCAGCAGACTATCTCTATTCTTGCCTACCTCCTGTCCATCATGATGTCCAAACAATAAAGCCTCAAGGGCTGCCGCGTGCTGCTCTCTCGGCCTGGGAAGTCTGGCCAGCTCTGTCTCCACTAAGGAATCTTTTCTGACCAATCCCATTCCTCACGCCACCATCGCTCGTCAACACATCGCCTTGCTTCAGGCTCCTGGGAATGCTTACAGCTATCTGAAATAATCTCAGTATCAGGTTTTCAGTCCCCCACACTTCCACAAAAATGAAAGTACTATTGTCATGGTTTACCCTAAGCCAAAGTTCATTGTCTCAGGTTCTTGCCGTTTACTTCCTAAAAATTCTATGCACTGGCCCACACGAGACAGACAATATGGTAAAGTTCAGGATTTATTTGGAAAGTGGGAGAAATGCACAGGAACGTGAGGCTTTATTAAGGGAAAAATGCGGTCTGAAAGAGTAAAGCAGGCGAGCCACACCAGGGCTTTCCATGGAGAGGGCCAGGGGCTGTGAAACCGGGGTAGGCAGCAGAGTGGCAAAAGGGCCGGAAGTGAAGAGAACAGACACCGGAAGTGGCAAAATCCAGGAGGGGCTCCCGCCTCTTAGCCTCTTCCAAAAAGGGCGTGGTTATATAGTCTGATTGACAGGTGGGTGGATACAGGGGAGATCACACAGTGGGCAGAGGGGTGTGGCCTCCAGCTCCCGAGCCTAATTGTATCTCCTCGAGTAGTCTCAAGCACTATGGGCACGGGAGTCACATCTGTTTTGTTCCACCTCCATTTCCAGTACCTGGATGGACACCTCATCTCTAGCAGGTACTCCATAATGAATGCAAGAACAAAAATTGACTCCCCTGGAAAAGTGAACTGTGCTTCTGTATTTTCTTATTTTAAGTTGTGAGAAGAGCAACTAGATCCATGATTGACTTTTTAAAGGTAACTGAAGAACATAATGTATTACACTGGATATATCACAAACACTATTATATTAGTTTTAAGTATAGTACGAATTAAATTTTAGTGCAGGCTTAATTAGTGAGTATATGGTACACATACCTAAGTGTCATAAAAAAGAATTTCTAAAATAACCTCATTCTGAAAGTGGAAGTTCAGTGAATCACCAGAAAATGTATCACCCATCATTCTGTTGCTCAGGCATTGAATTCCAGAATGGGGATTGCAGAGATACTTAATTCTGCTTTTTCCAGTGGACTGCATTTCAGTTAGAGACTCCTCTCCTCTAAACAGTAAAATGCGACTCGAGACAGCACTGTTCAAAGAGCAGCTTTTCACCAACTCATGTCTGTCCATTTAGTCAGAGGATGGGAAACCAGATTCGTGCTTAGATTTTCCCTACAACCCTCCTCCCCACCCCCGCAGTGGCAAAAACGTAGTGCAAGGGTCTTCATGGCAGCTTCTTCCTCCACCAACTGTGTCTGACTCAAGAGGCCCCAAATCCTCTGCCCCCGCTGCACAGGCCGTTTTCTTTATTTTGAAAGTTAATTCCACGCACAGCTGGAACTCAAAGCAAAAAGTGAACATTGCACATAAAAGAAAAGCTGCCTTGAATTTGAACTTGTGGTTTTTACAACCACAGAAAGCAATGTTCCTCAAGCCCAAAGAAGCCTTATTATTATGGTTGAAGTTTTATAGTGCTTTAAAGCAGTGATTGGAGGGAAAACAGTGTGCATAAACATGATCGACTTAGGGTGGGATTGTGCTGTATCAGACTGTGGTATGTTGTTTTACCAACACTGCTCCACTCAGGTTACAATGCGTAAAATAGTCTAGGATCTGACCATGGACAGAGGCTTTCTAGCCCCCTCATCCCCACTCTTATTACCTACTTTGTACTCCTGAAATGTAAAAGTGGGATAAGAAAATGATTAATATATATGTATTATTTAATGTTAATTCATCAAACGTTATTTTCAGTTGGTTGTTCTTTTAATGGGAGCTCTTAACTTTGCTTTCAATTTCATCCCATAAAAACTCTGATAAAGTTGTTTAGGGAGTTGCATGTTGAAGTCTTCAAGGAATGCCAAAATTTTTTTTTGCAAACTCTTTAGGGGAGAATTAGGATTATATAGTATTCTTATGTTTTCAAAGTTGTAGAATTCACACTATCCCTGCATTGTATCACTATCGATTAGAACACATGTTAATTCCCACTTTATGCTGCAACGAAAATGTCCAAACTTAACGGCTTAAAAAAACATAAATGGGGACCAGCGCCATGGCTCACTTGGTTAATCCTCTGCCTGTGGTGCCAGCATCCCATTTGGGCGCCGGATTCTGTCCCAGTTGCTCCTCTTCCAGTCCAGCTCTCTGCTGTGGCTCGGGAGTGCAGTGGAGGATGGCCCAAGTGCTTGGGCCCCTGCACCCGCATGGGAGACCAGGAGGAAGCACCTGGCTCCTGGCTTCGGATCGGCGCAGCGCACCGGCCGTGGCGGCCATTTGGAGGGTGAACCAATGGAAGGAAGACCTTTCTCTCTGTCTCTGTCTCTCACTGTCTGTAACTCTACCTGTCAAATAATAATAAAAAAAAGTAAATGCATTCTTCTTTGCTTCTGAAGGGTGGAGTTTTACATACAAGAGTCTAAAATCAAGATACAGCAGACACTCCTTTCAGTGGCTCCAGGGGAGACTCTGTTTGCAAATCACATGATTCACTTAAATCTACAATACTTTTGCCATATAAAGTAAACATCCACAGGATCTCGGTAGTAGAGTGTGAACATCTTTAGGGTGATCACTTTTTTCTGTCTACCAACGTGTATAAAACTATAAACAAAATTCATGTGAGCAAATGATTCAGTAGAGCAGAGAAATCAAGGCTATATTTACTGACTAACATTCTAAAAGCATGAAAAGGTAATTTCTAATTTTATTAATAATCTGTAACAATATTCTTCTGGCAGGTATCTTAAATCATAATTGAATTAAAATTCAAAGTACTGCTACAAATGCAAAGTGTTTCTTTCTATAAATTCTAAAACTGGATATATGGCTTATTTGTTTAAGGCATTTGAGAAACAATTTTGAATCTTTGAAGCATACGTTATTATTTCATTGGTTTTCCAAATTCAGAAATCAGTCTCCCTACAAATGTTAGAGCGTCTTTCATGGAAAGAACAAAGTGTCTTTCATGGAAAGGAAATGATAAACCATATATCAATGCACATTAACTCAATTATATTGTTTACTTTTCATAAGGGATATTTGAGTGAAAAATCCTAGAGCCATCTTCATGTTAATAATAAAAATATATAGCAGATTTAATATTTAAAATTACTTGGAAATACTTAAAATGTATTCATATATTGAATTGAAACTGAAGGAAGTTTTTAGATAGTGCCTTTTGGTAGTTCAAAATTTTTACACGGCATGATTGGATTACATTGTTATCATTCAATTAGGCTTGATTTGCCCAAAGACCTCAGCTAATCTCTTTTTATTACTCATGGCAGTAAAAATAACCCCAAATTGTTATGCAATACTGTAATAATTGCATCTTTTACACACTCTGCTCTTCATGTTTAAAACTCCCACTTATGGTGTGTGTAAATGTAGCTGTGCAAGAATCATCTCCCTTGTGTTCATATTAAAGCAAAGATCACATCATGTTATTGCCAATCTTGATTGAAGCTCTCTGCTGGCTCCTTTGCCTGGCCTTTATGTGGCTCTAGATAAACTGGTTATGTCATTCCCAAGCCTTGTCTCCCCCTAGTCTATCTTCACTATACTCCTTAACACCCATTATTCTGAACTCTGTTTTGTTCTTCCATAGCCCAGGAACCGTTCCTACCAAAGATCTTTGCTCTTTGTGTCTACTGTCTTTCATTTGCAATCCCTCATTGGCTCCTAGGAGTCCCTTTCGTCCGTCAGAACCATGTCGGATCAGCACCCAGCTCTTCAGTCTCTTCAATGTATGCTAGTTTAATTGCTTCCTAGCACACATCACCCTCTGAAGTCACTTTTGTGGTATCTGTTTTCTGTCTTCCCGACTGGAGTATAAGCTTCGGGAATGGAATGGTATTGTTGCTTTCATCATTGTGTTGCCTCAGCTCCCAGAACAGAGCTTAGTATATAGAGCAGATGCTGAATAGATGTAACTATAAATAATAAACTTTGTTGTAAGATTATGTTCCTTTTCTTTCACTAACCAAGAAATAAAAATTCTAAGCAATTTTTAAAGAACATACGCTAGAATAAGCTTTTAAATATTTTTAAAAAGGATAGAATATCCATTTTTTTTTTCTTGTATTTGCCCTTGCAACTGATTTTACTACAGGTGTAACTGTTTTATCATGATTTATATCCAGAAAATAAGACATATATAAACATAATATACAAATATACATGAACACATTTCAAAACCTTTTTGGAAATGTGTTTTATAAAAAATTATTTGTGAATTTTAAAAATAAGCTTATCTTTTTTGTACCAAAAAACATTTTCTTTTCATTTGATTTTTCCATGCACCTGATGAATCCTTATATTATATGAACAAATGTAACTCCAATGGAATGCAATCTGCTCTTACTATTGTATATAAGATTTGGCCTCATTTTCTTTCTTTTTTTTTTTTTTAAAGATTTGAGAGGCAAGGAGAGAGAGACAGAGAGAAAGAGAGAGTATTCATTCTCTGCCTCACTCCCAAAACATCCCCTGAAGGCCAGGACTGGGCTGGGATGAAATTAGGAACTGGAAGCTCAACCTAGCTCTCCTGCATGCATGACAGGACACCCAATTACTTGAACCATCACTATTGTCTCACAGAATCCTGACTATCAGGAATGTGCATTCAGCAGTTAGAACTGGGTACTGAACCAAGGTACTCTCATGGGGAGCATGAGTGTCCCAACCAGCAGCTTAACTGCTGGGACAAATGCCTTTCCCAAAGCTCAATTTTTTTTCATCGTGTTTAAATTATCAGAACAAGAGCAGATAATATTTTAAAATGATTATTAATATTTTCTGCTGACTATGACTCATGTCCCTACCCAAATAGAGTTAAGAAAACAATTAGGCCTGCACTGTGGCTCACTTGGCTAATCATCTGTCTGCAGTGCTGGCACCCCGGGTTCTAGTCCCGGTTAGGGCGCTGGTTCTGTCCTGGTTGCTCCTCTTCCAGTCCAGCTCTGCTGTGGCCAGTGGAAGGCAGTGGAGGATGGCCCAAGTGCTTGGGCCCTGCACCCGCATGGGAGACCAGGAGGAAGCACCTGGCTCCTGGCTTCGGATCGGTGCAGTGCACCGGCCATAGCGGCTTTTTGCTGAATGGAGCTCATTAGAGTAACAGCTGACTGAGGGACTTACCTTTAAGATGTGCTGGCATTGAGTCTACAGTGAGTACTCACTTAGGGAGTGGTCAAGGCCTCACTATTGCCATTGGTTACTCAGTTCAAAGTCTAAAGGACACATAAGTAGATGACTAACTACGTCAATGGAATAATGCATGGTTTAGACTTTTCCTTCAAATTGAAAGAGTAATTATGGCAATAAAACATTTTATCAAACAGATAAATTTACATCATAATTCTTCCCTGAAACTCTTTTGAAAACTATTATGTATTATAACACTGAAGGTAGGAACCATCATATCAGTGCTTATCTCATTTTAGAATGTAGCCTGTACATTTTGAAAATGGAATAAATAAACCCTTATAAACAATACTAGCCAATGGTTTTGAATTTTTCAAACTCTATATTTTTTTCTGTACAAATGAAAGAGCCCAGAAGAGAAAACCTTATCTAACCAGTAAGAAGAAAAAAATCTAATAAATAAAGAAGCAGAAAATTAATTTTTAGACTATCCACAGAACAAATTATAATCATCCTCTGAATGTCACGTACAGAAGGTGAGATATTAACTGTAGACATTTTTCCCACCATGAATCCCAGTTTTATTAAGTTTTCAATAGTAGATGAAAGTTTCACATTTTATTAAGTCTTCAGAAAATATACCAAGAAACAGTGCGTTTCAGTAGTATCACAGGCACATGTAAACACTCACACTGTGCATACAAAGCAACTTAATTTTTATTTTAAAATAGAAGTTGCTTCAGTGTTGCTTGCAAAAGTATAGTTTTCATTTACCAGAAATTAAATCTGAGTCTCTAAAAAGTAAACCATAAAATTATCTCTTAATACCATAACTCACATATTCACCTGGGGAAGAATATTTTTCAAAATGGGAAGACTTACAAAGAATATGTGTCACTTGCAGGTTTATTCACCGATTTTCTGCTTATATAGCATAAAGACAAATCTTCAGAGAAGCTTTCACACTTGTGCTTCAACTGTGAAAGTGTCCAGGTGTTGTTTTCCATGTCTTCAGCAATCCTCAATTATGATTTCGGCCTGTATATAACTTGCTTTATTAAATATTTTTCTCATTTTACAAGGGATCGAATTCACTTATATTAGGACAAGTTGAGGATAATGTCAGTGTTTGGCAAGGGAGTTAAATTGAAGAAGATATTGGTGAATTATAGATTTTCATCAGAAGCGGCAATGTGTGGTAAGTTCTCATTAGCAGATTATTCATGAGTTCCAAAAACAAGTGCAGTCCTCACCAAAAGAATCCAAAGAAGATAAAGTTGCAGTGGTAAACAGTCATCCTATCACAACAAAAATTTTGTCACACCAACCACCCCCCAACAAAAAACTGAATAATTTAAGAAGCTAATAATAAATTTCATTGCTTTTAAAAGTCATAATACTAGTAGTTAAATATTTTGTCCCAAGATAGTAAAACAATTTGGAATCAGGCCCAAAATCTGACAAAAACATGTCTCATATATTAATATTGGATCATATTACTGTCTTTTAAAGGAATAATTCAGATGCACAGATTGCAATTTATGCAGATTAAGGTAATCAATGTCATAATAAATTTCTTAGCCTTCATGTTATATGGGTGATAGTAATAAAAATAAAGGAAGTGTGAAAACACTTGTATCAAGGATTGAATTCCAGAAGATTTTGAAGTTATCATGGAAGATCATTTGCTACCTGAGGCTGAAATCTACATGTTTCTTTCTTGTTAGAGACGATATGTGGGAATTTCGCCCCCGTGAAAGCTATCCCACAGTCCCAGCATCGGGTTCCTTCCAGGGATGGATTTGGCTAAACTGTCTCCATAATCTTCAAAAATCCCTCAACTCTTCAAGCAGAATTGGACATAAGGTCTACACTCCAAAATCATCTCCCAGTGATGAACCCACCTGCTATGTTAATACAGATTTTTCAGATTCACCAAGTGGATTAATCCAGATGTGTTTCAGATCCACCAGTACATTAATAAGAATGTGATTCAGATCCACCAACTGGATAAATCTGGATGTGCATGAGACTCACCCAGTGGATTAATCTAGTTATGTTTCAGATCTAACAAGTATGTTAATAATGATGTGTTTAAGATACACCAAGTACGGCCAGCGCCGCGGCTCAATAGGCTAATCCTCTGCCTGAGGCGCTGGTACACCAGGTTCTAGTCCCGGTCAGGGCGCCGGATTCTGTCCCAGTTGCCCTTCTTCCAGGCCAGCTCTCTGCAGTGGCCCGGGAGTGCAGTGGAGGATGGCCCAAGTCCTTGGGCCCTGTACCCGCATGGGAGACCTGGAGAGGCACCTGGCTCCTGGCTTCAGATCAGCGTGGTGCGCCGGCCACAGCAACCATTGGAGGGTGAACCAATGGCAAAGGAAGACCTTTCTCTCTATCTCTCTCTCTCTCACTGTCCACTGTGCCTTTCAAAATATATATATATATATATATATATATATATACACCAAGTTGACTAATCTAGATGTATTTTAACATCTACCAAGCAGATTGATTAAGATGTATTTCATATTATTCAAGTAGATTAATACAGATGTATTTCAGATCCACCCAGTGGATTAACCCAGTTGTGTTTCATATTGGCCAATTAGATTAATACAGACATTTTCCCAATACACCCAGAAAATTAATACAAATATGTTTTAGAGAAGAGGTGTTGCTCCGTTCCAACCCACAAATTCCAAGTCTAAAAAATGTGGCAATAACAATTTTATGTGAACTCATTTGTTCTAACCAGACTTAACACAGTAGCCTCATGTAAAATAATACTATCACCTCCAATTGATCTAAGTACAAAGTTTGAAAAGAGCTATAATTACTAATACATATCTATATCTTCATGATTTGAGCCAATAAATACCTACCAGATTATATCAATCAAGTTAACCTTTGCTTCAAAAGCCACATGCCAGCCATGTTTTAATTGAAAGCATATATCCCCATGCCAATTGTGCATGTGTGTGTGTTTTACTCTGACATAGTTTATTTCCACAACTGTTTCCTTTTAGTTATTCTATGAAATAAAATATTAAGTCTGGTTGGCACCTTATTTTTGAGTTACAAAGCCACATATATTCCATATTTTTTGAGCTCTTGCATTTATAAAAGTCATACTTTCTCACATATTTTATAAAGCATGTGAAAAATGAACAAATAGGGATGTTTGATGCTTGGGTGTTAGTATTTTTTAAATGTCTGTTTCACAAAAAAGAGTTACCAAGAAAGCATCCGATATTTCAGCATGAAAAGAAATGAAAGCTATCTGCCTCGCATTATTCACAGCCAAACCAAACAGGCTACTGTGGTATTCATAAATCCCTCTGAATTAAGTCAAACATGCATAAAATCAGGCTTCCTTTGTGGCAAAATTTCTTCCAGCTGAGCCCACGAAGAGACTAAAAAGTTATCCAAATATCTATTGTTCAACTGAGGACAAATTTAAAAAGTGAATGCCATACCTCTGTTGGAGCTTCTTGATAGTTTCATAATTTTAATGAATTGTCTGTTAGAAATTTGATCGATCTTGTTTCCATTCAAAAGAAAAATCAAAGAAATGAATGGAAATGTCATTGTGTTAGCTTAAAATGGTGTCCTGATGTCTTTTGTTTTATTTTTTGTTATTGAACTTTTTTCTACATTAAGATTCATACATTCAGGTAACTTACTTTGATGTGAACAATAAGTTCACATTCTCAAAAATGCCATGATGTTTCCTTGGAAAGTAAAAGTTGCAGTTTTTATGTTACTTGAATAAGAAACAAATGCATCTTGCAAACACAATATCCATCCTTTCAAATATTTTTTTAAAATATTAATTATTTAAAGCTTTTTGTTGTTACTGTTCAGAGACAGAGAAAGAGATAGAGAGAGAGAGAGAAAGAGAATCTTCCACCCATTAGTTTCCCTCAAAAATGGCCTCAACAGCTGGAGCTGAGCCGATCCAAAGCCATGAGCCAGAGGCTTATTCCAAGTCACCTACATGAGTGCAGGGACCTAAGTACTGGAGCCATCTTCTGCTGCATTCCCAGGTGCATTAGCAGGGAGCTGGATCCGAAGTAGAGCAGCTGGGCCTCGAACTGGCACCCGTGTGTATGCCAAGATCGCAGATGTTGGCTTTACCTGCTGTACCACAGCTCCAGCCCCCAAACTTTGTTTCTCCCAAAAGCAATTTATAGATTCAATGCGATACCAATCAAATTACCAAAGACATTCTTCTCAGATCTGGAAAAGATGATGCTGCAATTAATATGTGATCTTTTTAAAGGAAGTTGTATTTCATTTTTAAATAACATTGAGTTTGAGAAAGGAAAGCTATTCTTAATAGGACATTTGGGAATTGGGTCAATGACAATTGCAATGATAAAAGCAATATGCGTATTTTCATATTAATGGAGCCTCAGGGTATCTTTAAAATAAGTGAGCAAAAAGTAGCCTTACTAAAAAATCATGTATAGGCTGGCGCTGTGGCTCACTAGGCTAATCCTCCGCCTTGTGGCGCTGGCACATCAGGTTCTAGTCCTGGTCGGGGCGTCGGATTCTGTCCCAGTTGCCCCTCTTCCAGGCCAGCTCTCTGTTGTGGCCAGGGAGTGCAGTGGAGGATGGCCCAAGTGCTTGGGCCCTGCACCCCATAGGAGACCAGGAGAAGCACCTGGCTCCTGGTTTTGGATCAGCGCGGTGCACCGGCTGCAGCACGCCGGCAGCAGTGGTCATTGGAGGGTGAACCAAGGGCAAAAGGAAGACCTTTCTCTCTGTCTCTCACTGTCCACTCTGCCTGTCAAAAAAAAAAAAAAAAACATGTATAATGAACACAGAGGAAAGGAAAAAAATGTATTAAAGGCACACATAACCCTCCCCCGCAAAAAAAGTAAACAATGGAATTTTAACTGTGACAGGGACCAAAGACAGACTACATTTATCTTCTATTTCCAATCATCCTGCCATTTACCTGATCACATAGCTTGCCTCACCACACTGATATAATTATCTGCTTACCTAAGCTATAGGCAGTGAACAAATGATAACCCCGTCATAATTTTGGCCAAATGTACTGAGTTTTGGATTTGTAAAATACAGTCTATTCTTTTCAGACATACAGAACACATCCAACTCTAAAATCTTTGCCAAAGCTCTTACCAGTAATTGCAGAAACTGTATGTACTGTAATTGAAAATTTAATCCCAGCTTCTTCCATTTTTACTTTAACCTTCGAGATACTAATTTAAAATAATTATTTTTCAGTTCCAAGTGCTCTCTTCTTGTTAAGAAGTAACACTTTGCTAAAAGTAAGCAACAGGTTCCTTTGAAAGATTTAAATTGTATTTTACATACTACTAAGCTCTTTTCCACTTGTGGTTGCCATTCTTTTTAATATCTATTAGGACTCTGGAGAACTGTGATTTTTTTATAGTAGCCGAGTAGACATAATTATTGCAGTAGTTATTAAAATCATCAAGGTATTCTATGAGCCTTATAATTTATAAGGATCAAATTTTACATAACATTGGAAGTTGTGCAGAGAGGTATGTAACAAGGCAGATTTACTTGCAGGTAAAAGAATACCCTAAAAACATCACCACTCTTTTTATATATATGTTCGTCACAGTCTAAGACCATGCTAAGATGCTGCCAGCTCACAAAGGAAAATTCTGTCTTATGATAAAAATAATGTGAATCTACAAATGGAACCATGAGAAAAATATGTTCCTGAGTCAGTGCTGAAACTCCAGGAAATAGAACTCCAGGAAAAGACTGAACAGGTTCTTTGTCCAGAGAAGAATATTGAAAATTTATCCAAATTAGGTTGATTTAAACTTGAACGTTGCTTGAAGTTTTCTGTCTTTGACATAAGCAATTAAAAAGATAATATTATTTTGAAAACTATTAATCAATTAATATGTAGAAGATATGGAGGATGAAATGCAAAAACAAAGCATAAGTAAAATTGTCTTCTGGAAATGCATAATTTATGGTTGCAGACAAATGCATCAATTACTCTGATACAGGAATTACTATTAAGTGCTAAAAAAATTCAAATAAAGCTTGTTGTACCAAATGTGTACTGTACTGAATAATAAATATAATAATACTAATATGAATAGTAATGATAATTTTATGTCTACACATTTCCCCAGTTTGACATCTATTATTCATTCTTTTTCTTAAAGGCTTATCCATTCACCTGACAGGTAAAGTTATGGACAGAAAGAGGGAGAGATAGAAAGGTATTCCCATCCCTTGGTTTATTCCTCATATGGACACAATGGCCTCAGGTGGGCCTATCTGACGCCAGAAGCCAGGGTCTTCTTCCAGGCCTCCCACATGGGTTCAGGAGCCCAAGCACTTAGGCCATCCTCTACTGCTTTCCCAGGTCATAGCTGAGAGCTGTATCAGAAGAGGAGTGACCAGGATACATAACAGCACCTATATGGGATGCCAGCACCACAGGTGGAGGCTTAGCCCAATAACCCACAGTGATATGGCCCCATATCATTCATTCTTTAAACCTGTTCAAGCTAGTTTCTAACACCACCATTTTAATTTTGTATGCTTTTTAAAAACTTACTATTTTTTTAAGTCTAAGAGACAGAGACAGACCAATGGAACTACCAACTGCTGATTTACTACAAAAATACCTAAAATAGCCAGGACTGGACTGAGGCTGAAGGCATCAGCTGGGAACTCAATCCAAGTCCATAAGTGGGGAGCAGGAATCCAACTACTTGAGATATCACCATTGCTTTCCAGAGTCTGCATTAGCAGGAAGTGAGAGTCAGGTGCCAGAGTCGGGAATTAAACCTAAGTACTACAATATGCAATGTGGGCTTCTTAGCCATTAGGCTAACTCTTCCTGTCACTGCTCTGATGTTGATTGTTTATTAGTGGTAATCATTAATAACATGATATGCAAATTTATTTTAGACATCATCTTTGATATTTTGTACATTTACGGATATTTCCTAGAAATTCCTCTTCCCCAATTTTCTTATTTTCTCTAGATAGAAGTATCCCTGTCTAACTTTTCCTTCTTTTCCACCACTACATTTTTCTTACCATGGTTGCATGACAGTTTATGGCTTATACATCATTAATGCCTTTTCTTAAAATTGTAAGTCTAAGGTGAGTTGAAAATCTAACCACTCTATTATGGGGTAGTCATTATTAACTCTGCTTTTATGCTAAAACCAACTGGGTAACTTTAAAGTTGCCAATTATTGAACCTCTACAATAATCAATTTTGTTAAAGACTTATTTAGTTATTTGAGAGGCAGAATTATAGGGAGAAGGAGAGACAGAGAGAAGTCTTCCATTCCCTGGTTCACTCAAAACAATGGCCGGAGCTGGGCCTATCCAATGGCAGCAGCCAGGAGGTTCTTCAGGGGTTCCCATGTGGATGCAGGGACCCAAGCACTTGGGTCACCTTCTACTGCCTACCCAGGCCATTTAGCAGAGAGCTGGACCAGAAGACGAGCAGCCAGGGTACAAACTGGTTCCCATATGGGATGCTGGTGCCGTAGGCGGAGTCTTAATCTACTATACCACAGTGCTGACCCTGCTCAATATCAATTTAAAACAAATACTGTTGAGACACATAGATATTTAATATTTTTCAAAGCCCTGGATATATTTCTAATGTGCAGTTTACAGTTGAGAATCATTGATTTGTGGTATAAGAATCTAATATAGAATCATACACACAGTATGAGTTACCTGGGATTAATAATTAACTGTTTCGGGGGTTCATCAGGGAATACTTTAAGAGGTAGCTGAATGTTTGAGGTATTAAGAAAGATCAAAGTGATAAGTGATGTGTTTGGGTTTGGCAAGAACTCTGTGTTATAAGCTTAGATGATATAAAAACATTACAGAGGCAATAGATTCATTTCAACTGTACCTGTAATGTACCCTGAGATTCAGTGGCTGTGAAAGATGTGGAGAATCATTTTCCTGATGTTCAAGAAGTGCCTTTGTTTTGTCCCAACAAAGCTTCTGACAAAGTGGTTGCAGGCACTTCAGCCTCACCCAAATCACAATGATTCAAAACCCACAGTTTCTTGGGTTGATTCTTGGCCACATTTCCCTGTTTTATGACATGAAGCAGCTGAATACATTATAGTCTAAATGTTGGAATTTGTGAAATCGTAATGATTGAACCTAACTCCACTAACTCTGGCTAAATAAGATATTTTATATGTAACTACTTACAGTTTCTTTTATAACAGTGTAAATTTATCTTTTCAGTTATTGCTGGGGAAGGAAATGCATGATATCTTTCATCCCCATCATGCTATGATAGATATTCTGATAACAAATTACAGTTAACAAGATAAAAGCATAGTAATCAACACTATATGTGATATAAGACACTTCGAGAGGAGGACCAGAAGACTCATGGAAAACTGACCCTTTTTATGCTCAGGTTCAACAAAGAGTGTTACCTTGTAGAAATGTGTTTGGATAAAAAGACTACAGCCCAATTGTGATAAATTGGGGGAGGAATCCCACAAGCTTGTCCATTTGGGCTCTGTTTGGCCTTTTTATGTGGCATTGTCTGGAATGAGGATAGTGTGACCTATTGCTAGACATGTAGATCAGACAATTTCTTTATAAGCAATTGTAAGATAAAAAGGTAAGGAAAGGTCACCGTATTACGTTGTTTTGATTTTGAGGTCAAGAGGTTCTAGTTTCCAGCTTCTACCCTGGAGAAAAGGAATTCCAGTGTCACTGGCTTGTCTTGAGAGAGAAAAGGGACCAGGAGACAGGATATGGAGAAAGTCAGAGACCTTGCTTAGGAGCATACTTCTGATGCCTTCTAGATTTCTGTTTGCTTGAAGTTCAGCTTGCCAAACTACCATATTCAGGGGTGTCATTCTTTGAGCACCAATACATTTGTTTTCCACTGGAAAGTGAACACTGAAAATTGCTTATTTAATCTGCTGGCGATTTCTCAAAAATGAAAAGGGTAGGTACTTAGTAGAGCAGATAAGATATCAGTTAAGACACAGGCAGCTTACCTCAGAGTACATGGGTTTAATTCCTTTCTCTGATTCCTGACTCCAGCGTACTGTGAATGCAAACTCTGGCAGGCAGCAGTGGTGGCTCAAGTGATTGGGTTCTTGCCACTCACATGGGAGACCGAGATAGACTTCCTGGTCCCAGGCTTCTGTCCCAGCCCGTCTCAGCAAATGCAAAACAAATCAGCAGTAGATGGGAGTGCTCGCTGTCTCCTATCTTTGCTTCACAAATAATAATAATATACCATAACCGGTGCATTTGCATCTCTGTGACTATATGTGTCTTATTTATTCTTCTTTCTTCACTAAATCTTCTACCAATGACCACATATGGCTGTCCTTTGTATCCCCAAAATATACATTAAGTGCTGTTTCCCTGGCTGTGCTCAATTACCTGAATTTCCTAAATACAAGATGCATTTTTTTAGAGATTCATTTCTTTATCTGAAAGGCAGAGTTACAAAGAGGGAGAGACAAGGCAGAGAGGGTGAGAAAGAGAGAGTGAGAGAGAGATGTCAATTTTCCATTCACTGGTTCAACCCCAAATGGCCAGGGCTGGGCCAGAGCAAAGCCAGGAGCTAGGAGCTTCACCCCGTCTCCCACATGGGTGTATTGGCCCAAGTGCCTGGGACATCTTCTGCTGCTTTTCCACGTGTAGTCGCAGGGAGCTGGATGGGAAGTGGAGCAGCTGGAATTCTAACTGGCACCCACATGGACTACCAGTACTGAAAGCGGTAGCTTTACTTGCTCTGCCACAGTGCCAACCCCAAGATACAAAGTTTATGTCTTGATTTTTCCCACATAGCAATAGCTAGCCCATTGTTGAATTATTATAAGAAAAATGCAAAAGATCTTGTTCAAAATTGAAACATTGAAAGAGCTGTATATGAAGCTATGGACTATGAAATATTTATACATACAAATATTTTAAAGAAGGCAATATATCTTTTTGTAAGGGCATATGGCAGAGGGAAAAAAAAAGTACAAAGAACAGTTACCATAAAATTCATCACTGTAAATAAAAGTCGTCATATTTCTCATTTTAAAATTTAGATTTATTTTGAAAGGGGGAGCAAAGGAAATTGGGCTGAAAATTTTGTTTAAAATATGCCTTCCAAGGCCACCCACCCAATATTCCAACCTCCAACTGACTAATTAGGTCCACTTGCTTTATGAGGCATGTGCTTCAAAAACTAGGATAATTTTTAATAGCATTGCCAGGAAAAACAACAGAAGTAGAAAAATATTTTTATAGTTGAAAAACTTGGCAACAGTTCTCCTGCAACTGAGAACACATTTTGGCTATCCTTTATGAATGTCTGGAAAGACAAAAAGAATTAAGATGCACACAAAAGGTTTTCAGAAGTGAGTTTTAAGTAATTTGCATATCTTAACAGGAATAAAAGCACACTCTTGGCTGCTAATTTGAATAATCAGACATACACAACATTATTTGGAAAGGAATCATGAACCCTGAGGGATGTATAATGCAGCATACAATTAAGACTAAGTTGACCCGACCCACATTAAATTTGATTAACCAATAACTTCTCCCAAAAGAACATCTGCCCTTTCCATTCTAAATCCATCTTATGGGTCTAATGAGTTAGTTGTGCCAGTGGAAGACTTCCATATCAGAAAGAAGCTAATAATCTTTGATATAGCCCCAAAACCCATTATTTGATTTTACTGAGTTAAAATAGAAAACCATGACTATGCTTATATTTGAAAGTATTGGTACTTAATATTAAAATCATTATTTTTAATTGAGATTAAGTATTATGGATTTTTTTTGGATTGGAAGTTTGTAAATGTTGGCCAAATCATTGACAGACATCAGAGTGATATTTAGATTTAATTAAGTCTCAAAAAATGATCTGTGTGTATTTTAAATTTTACTGTATATAGGTGAAATAGATATCTTTTCATTTGATTATTGTTTATAGCCCTTGCCTATATTCACACTGAACTAGGATTTTGTATATGTGTGTGTGTGTGTGTGTTTTTCAAACTTTTTAAAAACTCTTTTTTAAAAATTTTATTTAAGGTATACAAATTTCATGTATTTCCTATATACAGATTCAGGAACATAATGATACTTCCCACCCTACAGTTCCTCCCATCTACTCTCCCAACCTTCTTTCTCCTCTTTCTTCTATTCTCACTCTTTATTTTTCCAATGGGCTATTTTCAGTCTACTTTATACTCATAAGATTAACAAGAAGAAAAAAAAAACTTTATCAACAGTGGAGACAAGTGCTGTAAATAATCATTGATCTCAATATGTCAATTTCACGCCTATACATTACTTTTAGGTAATCTATTAGTTACCACAGATCAGGGAAAACATACGGTATTTGTCTTTTGGGGACTGACTTATTTCACTAAGTGCAATGGTTTCCAGTTGCTTCCATTTTGTTGTAAAAAGTAGGATTTCATTTTTTTAATAACTGAGTAGCAATCCGTAGCACATAATTTCTTTATCCAGTCTTCAGTTGAAGGACATTTTGATTGATTTCATATATTAGCTATTGTGAATTGAGCTGCAATAAACAGGGGGGGACAGATCACTCTTTCATATGCTGCTTTCATTTCATTTGGGTAAATTTCCAGGAGTGGAATGGCTGGGTTATATGTTAGATCTACATTCAGATTTCAGAGGTATCTCTTTTATTACTTGAATTCTATTTAATGGAGCATTAAGCCCTTGAGTGCAATGTAAATTCAAAATATGTCATCTCAAAAACCAGTGAGGGAGAGGAGAGAGAGAGGAAGGAAGGAAGGGAGGAGAAAAAGAAGGAAATAGCATTACATTCTTATAATTGTATCTTTTATCTACATTGAATCTGCTCTGTTATTATCACATTGACATAAAAGATGAACTTTCATCAGAGAGTACCAAAAATCTAACATTCAAGCCATAATCAACATACACATGAATATACATTGTATTCTAAAAGAAATTCACACACAGAACTGTAAATGCATGTAAGTCCTTATATGTGTATGAGTGAAAGATTGTATAGAATTTGAATCATTCATTATAAAGTCTATGTTTTAACTAGATAATCTCTATGCATAAGGACTTTCATCTGAATTCTGTAATTGCTTGAGGAATTATTGGTGGTGCTGCACACATCCCGTGGAAGATGTAACTTGTGTGAGGTAGAATCAGATGTGCACGGGACTGCCACAAGCAAGAGTGTGCTTAACTTGCAGTCATCAGTCAGTGCCCCTGCAGATGTGGGGCCTCAGAGCAGACCAGTGGTAACAGGATGAGCAAAATGGTTACAGTTTGAAAAGTATAAGAGGGAATTCTTGGAAAACACAGGTAAAAAAGAGAGGGACTGGAGAAGTGCATGCTGAAGTCCTCCAGGGACACAGATAAGGATTGTGGTCTTTGTAGAATCTGAACATCACCCAAGTGCATTGAATGATGGGTATTGAAAACATAAGACTCACTTAGCAAGCAGGTCCCTAAAAGAACTAAACATCCAAGATGGTACCGCATTAAGTAAAACCTACTAGAAACCCAGGGAACTCTCCTGTGGGTCAGGACTCCACTTCCTGAGTTATGTTGACAAAGGGTTGCCAACACGATTTGGTGACAAATACCTTGAAATCACTATTGCAACTTAGCATTTCTGCTTTGTGCTTGGGGTATGTCTGTAAACTCTGTGCAACTGTGTAGATTATGTTTCTCTAACAAAGTCTTCCATCATCATCAAAAGTTCACTAATTCATGCTGTCAGGAATCATTATAGGAAGGGATGCAAACTAAATTAAAAGATTGTGTTTTTAACAGGAAAGTTCTTGGTGCCAAAAATGAACTCAAGCAGCAAGTAACAACTTTTACAGGAGCCAGACATGAAATGCTTGTTTTTTTCTTTTGCATCTGGTTGTATTGGATTGAATTGCATCCTCCTGATTGTGTCCTCTCAGAGCGTCATCATATGAACTTACTTGGAAATACAATCCTTACAGATCCGATTCATTGAAGACACTAAGGTGAAATCATCCTGGATTTCAGGTAGGTCTTACATCCAATGACTGATGTCTTTGTGTGAAATAAACGGGGAGATTTGGAATCACAGAACACAAGAAGCAAGGCCATATGAAGACAGCTACAGGGACTGGAGTTCTGCAGATAGTAGCTGTTCAAAGTAGGAACTGTGATGAATACTTGGAATCAGAGGGAAGATGAGCTAATGAAACCATGGGGTGTACGAAGGTGAACATTTGCTCCCACAATCTATACATCTACATCTCAATTTCACTTAAATTTTTAAAAGATTTTTTAAAATTTATTTAAGAGGTAGAGTTAGAGAGAGCAAGACAGAGACAGCAAGTAATCCTCCAACCACTGGTTCATTACCTAGATAGGTACAACGGCCAGGGCTTGGGCCAGGCCTAAGCCAGGAGCCTCTTCCATGTCACAAGGATAGCAGGGGCCCAAGCACTTGGGAGATTCTCTGCTGTTTTTCCCATACCTTTAACAGGGAGCTAAATCAGAAGTAAATGAAACAGGATAGAAACCGACACTCATACGGGATGCTGGCATCCATGCAGATTGGCTTTACCCTCTACGCCATAGTGCCAGCTTCTTCATTTACAGTTTGAAGTCATTATTCACTAAACGTAAGTTTAATGATAGCAAAAAAAAATAATATTAATTCTGGAGCTTGTAAACAAAAGGTATACTCTGAGAACCATGGTGTTTTTTTTTATGAAAGATGTCCGAGGCTCCTCAATGGTTTTAGTCCATCCCAGCTACTATAACAAAGTCCTTTAGACTGGGTAATGTATAAATGACAGAAACTTATTTCCCTCAGTTCTGAAGCTGGACTGCAAGACCAAGGCATGAGCAGGGCTTCTGTCTGTTTATAGAATGAGGCTTCTTGTTGGATCCACTGGTGGGAAAGAGCATTGGATCCTTCCAAGGTGGGAAGGAAGGTGAGGCCAGGCAATTCTCTTAAGCTTCTTGCATCTGGGCATGAATCTCATTCAAAAGGGTGACTCCTTTTGGACTTAAGCACATCTCAAAACCTATTTTTAAATTGAGACATGATATTTATACTTATAATCAAGGTGCAGGCCGGCGCCGTAGCTCAACAGGCTAATCCTCCGCCTTGCGGCACCGGCACACCAGGTTCTAGTCCCGGTCGGGGCGCCGGATTCTGTCCCGGTTGCCCCTCCTCCAGGCCAGCCCTCTGCTGTGGCCCAGGAGTGCAGTGGAGGATGGCCCAGGTGCTTGGGCCCTGCACCCCATGGGGAGACCAGGAAAAGCACCTAGCTCCTGGCTCCTGCCATCGGAGGAGCTCGGTGCGCCGGCCGCAGCGCGCCGGCCGCGGCGGCCATTGGAGGGTGAACCAACGGCAAAAGGAAGACCTTTCTCTCTGTCTCTCTCTCTCACTGTCCACTCTGCCTGTAAAAAAAAAAAAAAAATCAAGGTGCAGTATTAATATAATCCTCATGCTAGGGTTAATGATAAAATCAGAGTATTTTACTGTTTTTGGATGAAACGATCCTCTGTCATGAACCTGATTATATCGTGTGGATTTTTCTGAATCACATCGGTGTTGCTTTCCTAGAGTGGAAGTGAGGAAAAAAACCGATGACTTTCTGAGAACTGAAAACTGAACATTTTGATTTGTTGTCATGGAACTCTTCTTTTGTGAACATGAATTACTTTTACTATTTTGATTACTGAACACACACAGATTTCATTATTTTAGATTATGTTATAGGTTTTTTTTTTTTTTTATTTGACAGGCAGAGTTAGACAGTGAGAGAGAGAGACAGAGAGAAAGGTCTTCCTTCCATTGGTTCACCCCACAATGGCCACCATGGCCAGCGCTGCACCGATCCAAAGACAGGAGCCAGGTGTTTCCTCCTGGTCTCTCATGTGGGTACAGGGCCCAAGCACTTGGGTCATCCTCCACTGCCTTCCCGGGCCACAGCAGAGAGCTGGCCTGGAAGAGGAGCAACCGGGACTAGAACCCAGCACTCACATGGGATGCAGGTGCTGCAGGCAGAGGATTAACCAAGTGAGCCATGGCACCAGTCCCTATGTAATAGTTTTGACTTTGATTCTGGGCAAGCACCTTCACATTTTTTAAAAAAGATTTACTTATTTATTTGAAAGTCAAAGTTACAGAGAGAAGGAGAGGCAGAGGGAGAAAGATAGAGAGGTCTTCCATCTGCTGGTTCACTCCTCAATTGGCCACAATAGCCAGAACTGCACTGATCCAAAGCCAGGAGCCAGGAGCTTCTTCTGGGTCTCCCACATGGGTACAGGGGCCCAAGGACTTACGCCATCTTCTACTGCTTTTCCAGGCCACAGCAGAGAGCTGGATGGGAAGTGGAGCAGCTGGGTCTCAAACCATCACTCATATGGGATGTTGGCATTGCAGCTGGCGGCTTTGCCCGCTACACCACAGTGCCGGCCCCATCCTTCACAATTATCGTTGTGGTTGCTGTTGCTTCATTTGTTTTGTGGCTTCCTTTCATTTTGCATGTTAGGAGCCCAAGTTTATCAAAGGTGTCCTCTGTTCAGCTGCCCTCGCCAGAGACTTGCTTCAGCATCTCCTGCTTTGATGCTTACCCATTATGGAGTATGATGTTGAAATTCCTTTAGGGCATGGGCAGTAACCAGTCAGAACAAAAATGGTTTGTAAAAGGCTCCTGTGTCTTTCCCAAATCCTATAAGGATACAGCTGATAAGTATTATGATGGTGAACTAAATGGCGTCACAAGTTCTCTGGTGTCGCTTGATTTGTCCCTACTCAAATGACCTGAAACCAGTATTTGTGTTCAGATTACTTTTCTGGAAAGTTATTCCAAGGAGCAGGGATGTGTGATGGATGGATGCAAGGGAAGAGAAACAAGTGTTAGGGAGCATTATTGGGCTCTGCGCTGATCTGGGACTTAATTTCACCGGGAACGACTCAATATATCTCTGTGTATAGAAAGTGAGCTGGGAAGAAAGAGCCTAGAAAGTGGAGCACTGTGCAGTCTTGACTCAGCACGTTCTGTGAGTGGCCATTTCTGCCCAGCTATTACATGGTTATTAGTTATACTACCAAATCATTGATCTTGTCCTGCTCTTACTACAGCTGCAGGAAGAGAACTATCTCCAATAAACATATTAGCTAGAAGCAGAACACTAACAAAAGGTGTTGCAACTGGGAATAGTTTGACAATTTGTTAAAGCCATTCCATTGTGAAAATTGTAGCTTTCTAGAATCCATCTGCTTTTGATCCTATGTGATAATAATGCAAATGGGACCTGTTTGAATGTTACTGCCAGTTTGAACGAGCTAATTTCTGTCAATGTGTGTCACCAAAATTACTCATTTGAGACTGAGTATTTGTCCACAAGTAAGCAAAATGAACTTTTTAAAATTTTTTCTTAATTTTCAGATTGAAATGGCTTCCCTACAAAATAATGAAATATACTATTTTTTTTTTACTTTTTAAAACTTATTTAATAAATATAAATGTCCAAAGTACAGCTTTTGGATTACAGTGGCTCTTTTCCCCCTCGTAACTTCCCTACCTCCCACAACCCTCCCATCTCCCACTCCCTCTCCCATCCCATTCACATCAAGATTCATTTTCAATTATCTTTATATACAGAAGATCAATTTAGTATATATTAAGTAAAGATTTCAACAGTTTGCACCCACACAGAAACACAAAGTGTAAAGTACTGTTTGTGTATCAGTTATACCACTGATTCACATAGTACAACACATTAAAGACAGAGATCTAACATGGCGAGTAATTGCACAGTGACTCCTGTTGTTGATTTAGCAATTGATACTCTTGTTTATGATGTCAGTGATCACCCAATGCTCTTCTCATGAACTGCCAAGGCTATGGAAGCCTTTTGAGTTCCCCAACTCCAATCTTATTCAGACAAGGTCATAGTCAAAGTGGAAGTTCTCTCCTCCCTTCAGGGAAACGTGCTTCCTTCCTTGATGGCCCGTTCTTTATACTAGGATCTCACCCGCAGAGATCTTTCATGTAGGTGTTGTGTTTTTTTGTTTTTGTTTTGTTTTTTTTTTTTTTGCCAAAGTGTCTTGGCTTTCCATGCCTAAAATATTCTCATGGGCTCTTCAGCCATATCCAAATGCCTTAAGGGCTGATTCTGAGGCCAGAGTGCTGTTTAGGACATCTGCCATTCTATGAGTCTGCTGTGTATCCTGCTTCCCATGTTGGATGGTTCTCTCCTTTGTAAATCTACAGTTAGCATAGGTAGACACTAGTCTTGTTTATGTGATCCCTTTTACTCTTAATCCTATCATTATGATCAATTGTGAACTGAAACTGATCACTTTGTCTATTGAGATGGGATTGGTACATGCCACCTTGATGGGATTGACTTGGAATCCCCTGGCACGTCTAACTCTACCGTTTTTGGCAAGTCCGATTGAGCATGTGCCAAACTGTACATCTCCTCCCTCTCTTATTGCCACTCTTATATTTAACAGGCATCACTTTTCAGTTAAATTTAAACACTTAAGAATAATTGTGTGTTAATTAAAGAATTCAACCAATAGTATTAAGTAGAACAAAAAAATACTATAAGGGATAAAGTGTTAAGTTGTTCTTGATAATTATTCATAATTTCCTTAAAATATGGTATAGGAAAAATAGAGTAGAGAACTTTGCAGTTTAGGAATATGTCTATGATCTGAATTCTCAGAATTAGCATGATTAAGTTTCAGATTAAAAGATTGACACTGAGGTGAGATAACACATATCAATTTATGTTGGTAAGAAAATCAATAAACTCATGTAGCCTACGAATGATAGATTTTATGTTGTTTTAAACACATATCATTTGCAACTTATTCAAGTAGTTTAAGACTTTCAGTTAAGTTCTTCATTTATAATTTTTAGGAATAATATTGATTGATTAGTGACTTCATGTATTCAAACCAAGCTCCTTACACCCTAAGTTAAAGACATAACATTTGTTGATGTTTCAATTCCCTCATCCTGGATATAATGGAAGAACCTATATCATATGGATTTTGCATGGATTAAATGAGGTAGAACATGCAAAGTATGAAACAAAAACTGTATCACATACCTTGTGTTTAAAACCCCATTCTCAGTATTGAGGTTTAAGTAATTAAATATCAAGCCTTTGAGCTTTTTCCTTGGTAGCTGGATAAATGTAAGAAGCACCAGTGCTAGGAAACTGATAAGTACCCTTAATGAAACACTCCAAGTAGAAAGAGATAGATTCCACAAAACTGAACAGACATATTTTCATCATGTAGCTTGAAATAAAACAGCAAGTCAGAAAACTGAGCAATGTAGCAATGAATCTTGAGCAAAAGTTTACAGAAATGAAAACATTGTGTAGCTTGTCAGAATATATGATCATTCAAACCACTTTTTTTTGCTTTCCCAAAATACCTCAAGTTTTTCAGAGTTACATTGGCTGTGTGAAGTAATTTTAAAAGCTATAGATTTAGATATACAGGAGATCTTCAAAAAGTTCATAGAAAATAAAATTAAAAGATAAGTTTAATTCTTGCAAAATAATTTGAAATTTATTCATAGTTTTCTGTGAGGCATGTTATCCATGGACTTTTTGAAGTCCTCCTTCCTTACATAAATATAAGGATATATATGTTTGTGTGCATGTGTGTGATATTTATATTTATTTAAACAGACAGAGGCAGAGAGAGGTCTTCCATCAGCTGGTTCAATCCCCAAATGGCTGCAAAGACCACAGATGGGCCATACTGAGTCCAGGAGGTAAGAGCTTCATCTAGGTCTTAAACATGGGTGCAGGGGCCCAACTAATCGGGCCATCCTCTGCTGCTTTCCTAGGTGCATTAGCATGGAACTGGATCAGAAGTAGAGCAGCTGGGACACCAGTGCGGCCCATGCAGAACATCAGTGCCACAGGAGACAGCTCAACCCGCTACACCACAACACTGCCCTCCTAATATAGATATAATTGAAGAACATAGATTTATACATTATTTGAAAGAAGAATGTTCAAAATATTCATGGAATGTACACTATGACAAGACTAGGCTTGGATTTCAAAAATTTTTAAACCAAAATAATTTGTCTTTTACTTTCATTTGTTCATGAAACTGTTAAAATCATCTGTTGTTTATATATGCTATTTGAACAATATTGGTTATGTGCCTACATCATAATTTTATATTTCAAAATTGTATAGCATTTTATATCCTTCTACAAGGATAACCAGAAAAAATGCTGAAAAATATTGCCTTGATCGCTCAATGATAAAATTATGTTAATTACTGGAAATACAGAAAAATGTATATTTTCTACAGCTGTTTCTTTTTATATGATGATAGTTAGTCCAAATAGTAAAAAAGTTTCAGGCAATTGTTATAAAAATTTTAGGTGATATTTAAGGTTAAAAAAAGAACATTGAACATATTTTTATTTATTTTATTATATAGGTAATTCTATGGTTAGTTCCCAAGCTTTATGGATGTAATAAATTTAATGTAAGTTAAAAAAGTTTAATTAAAGTAAAATTTCATGAAGAAAGGTGAGCCAGTATTAATCAATCTTTTAAAGCATTTAGTTACAAACTGTAATCACATTGAAAGATATACTTTTATACATTTTGTCCCTCCTTACAAATTGACGTTATTAAAATTTTGGATTGATAAAATAGTTGATACTAGGTATATATTTTCAAAAAAGCTATACTAATTGGGAAACATATGTTTCACAAACAATGTGCTACTATTTGTTCATTTTTTCATCTGTACGAGTTTCAAAAACCAAGGCATTATTGTGATATATTCTGGGAGCTTCTTGTGGAAGTCTGTACATTCAGTACATATCTTTTGGACTAAATTGAATTGAATTCAATTAAGTTGAATTTAATTTAGTTTTTAATTGAAACTTTGTTGTGGAGCTAGAAGATAAAATAATTTTATAGCTCAAGAAACTCAAGCTTATAGTCTGGCTATGTCCCAACAACTAAAATGGTGCCATCTAATTATAAGAGAAAATCTCTCTCCTACATTCTGTTTCTGGGGGAAAAATTCTCATTCTAATTTTCTTCCAATAATAACATGTATTGCTCAATTTAAGTAAAATGCATTTTCAACATGCAAAACTGAAAATACTCTAGAAATATTCTCATCGTGCTTTTATTCATAGTTTGTGGTCTCACTCGATTCAGTGAAACCATTCATATTAGATAAATGGGAAGCACAGATCAATAATATACCAAATTCATCAAATATTCTGGATATGTCCCTAAACAGAGTTCTTAGATATGAAGTTTATTTTTTCAATAATACGATAGTCAATCAAACAGGAAAAATTTAAAAACTGAGTCAGACTAAAATTAAATCAAAACTTGATGAAATCCATAATCATCTTAATATTTTAATTATGGAAAAAACCTTCTAATTAATCTATATTTATTATATAAATTTTATTTTAAAAAAGAAATTTATGACAATCTTTAAGAAACATCTCCATTATTAGTAATCAAACTCTAAATGATTAACACATCTGACAAGGTTTGTAGTGCTGTCATCATGTGCAACAAGTGGTAATATATATACTTTTACAGGAAATAAATTACATCAGGTTAAATTATAACTTGATGTTTAAGTTGGGTCAACTTCCAAAAATACAACCATTTGCCAAAATTTCATGAAAATACAGGACAGGCACTGAAAATGAAATAGTGTCTTATGAAGAAACCTAGGGCTTCAGTTCACTTCTTTTTAAAGGAAACTTGTTTCTAATTTCAGTATCAACCAAGTAATCATAAAATAACGACAAACCCTTTTTACCAGCACCCAGGCCACCTGGGAACATCTCATGACCAGGGTTTTTAGATTTCATGAAAGTCCTCCATTGGCAGAAAACCAGTTGTATTTTTCCTCTGGTTCTTGAGAGCATTCTAAGTGAGAGCACATATCCTAAATGATAAAAATATCATATTCACAGTACTATATACAATATTTCAGCTGTGTTCCCTATGGATAAAGTCCTTTTAGGTCACCCTAGGTCACCCTAGATCATGACTGAACTAAGAATGACTGGATGCTTTAACTACAGATTTCTCTTTTCCGGGATTTATTCTGAAGACTGATGTTTCTCAGGTTGTCTTGGCAATTATCTAGAACTTTGGCTCTTTGACACTGAAATCGTCAAAAAGTTAATTTAATAATCTACAAAGAGGCCTTTGGCTAAATCATGTCCTTAGATGAGAGCAATAGGAGCTGCTCATATGTATCTGATGATAGCCCTTTGGTCGTGATGCTTAGTGGCCTGCACAAAAGACACTCTCTGTTTCAGGGAGGAATGAAGCCATCAATGGCTTCAGGAAAGGTCAACATCTAGCAAAAAGCAAGCTTCATGTATTATTATATTTTTTTTTTGACAGGCAGAGTGGACAGTGAGAGAGAGAGACAGAGAAAAAGGTCTTCTTTTTTCGTTGGTTCACCCTCCAATGGCTGCGGCCGGCGCGCGGTGGCCGGCGGACGGTGCTAATCCGAAGCCAGGAGCCATGTGCTTCTCCTGGTCTCCCGTGGGGTGCAGGGCCCAAGCACTTGGGCCATCCTCCACTGCACTCCTGGGCCACAGCACAGAGCTGGACTGGAAGAGGGGCAATCGGGACAGAACCGGCACCCCGACCGGTACTAGAACCCCGTGTGCAGGCGCCGCAGGTGGAGGATTAGCCTATTGAGTCGTGGCACCTGCCAATTATATTTTTTAACTTTAAAAATATAGATACAAGCAAAAAGGGCTACTTTTCCTTTATACAATTATCAAATGTTCTGTAATATATAAATAAACATAAACATATATATGTGCATAAACACATGTATCATTTTTCCCAAGGAAATGTTTAAGTAATGAATAATACATATGTGTTTTTCAGAGTGCAAATTTATGTCTACTAAGTCATAATATCAATGTACAATGTTTAATAACTTCATAGATTATTTCAATCAAATCAGGATTGCCTAAACTTTTGCCCTTGCTGTATAAATATATATTGTAATTTATAAAAGCTTAAAATCAAAATAATTTTTAGCTTCCTACCATCAGGGGGTTGTGGGATGTTTCTAGGCAGCTTTGAGCTGGCCTTTCTCAGGCGGTGCCAGGTAGATGAGTTGGAGGTCCACAGGACCCTTCTTACACTTATCTGGTGGTTAGTAAAGCTAATTACTAGGCACTTCTCATCATTCAGGAGGCCAGCCTGGTGTCTTCTATGGTGGGAAAGTTACTTGTCCAGGCCTGATTCAGGCAGAAAAGAGTGATATTCTATTTCTCATGAGAGGAGAAACAAAATCCCACTGAAGAAATGTTTGGAAACAACTGTAGCTGCCTTCCAAGACAGCAGAGTCTTGAATTTCCTCATGTACTAAGAGACAACATCTTCTCATTATTGTTCCTATAACAATACTCAATATTGAATGATACTTACTAATTCTTCTCAGTATTTTACATGGTTATCCAGTATTTCAGGTTTTAGAAATATAACTACATCGACCGGCGCCGTGGCTCAACAGGCTAATCCTCCACCTTGCGGCGCCGGCACACCGGGTTCTAGTCCCGGTCGGGGCGCCGGATTCTGTCCCGTTTGCCCCTCTTCCAGGCCAGCCCTCTGCTGTGGCCCGGGAGTGCAGTGGAGGATGGCCCAAGTGCTTGGGCCCTGCACCCCATGGGAGACCAGGAGAAGCACCTAGCACCTGGCTCCTGCCATCGGATGAGCGCGGTGCGCCGGCCGCAACGCGCTGTCCGTGGCAGCCATTGGAGGGTGAACCAACGGCAAAAGGAAGACCTTTCTCTCTGTCTCTCTCTCACTGTCCACTCTGCCTGTCAAATAAAAAAAAAAAGAAATATAACTACATCACTGTAAAAACCTAAGAATTATAACCTTTTTATATATATATATGAGAGGCAGAGTTACAGACAGAGGGAGAGACAGAGAGAGAGAGAGAGAGAGAGAGAGAGAGAGAGAAATCTCCCATCTGCTAGTTCATACTCCAAATGACTGCAACTGCTGGAACTAGGCCAATCTGAATCAAGGAGCCAGGAACTGGCAGCTTCTTCCTGGTCTCCCATGTGTGTTCAGGAGCCCAAGCACTTGGGCCATCTTCTACTGCTTTCCCAGGCCTTCAGCAGAGAGCTGGATCGGAAGTCCAGCAGCAGGGACTCCAACCGGGGCCCATGTGGGTTGCTGGTGCCTCATGAGGAGGCTTAACCTACTAAGCCACAGCGCCAGCCCCAAGTGTTATTTCTATATTCATAGTTCATCTTCCTGTAACTCTTCTGAACACTAGCTGTCACTATGAATAAGGAAAATGGACATGGACTTTCGAAATTTTACATTCATAACTCTCATTGTCAAAAGTTATTTATAAAAATAGATGATTAAGGTTTGGGCCATTTATATTATATGACTGAAGATGAAGAATAACTGATGTATTTATTTAGGAATTTATTATTCATTAATTGGTCCTATTCTTTAAATAATATTACCTGAATCATTATGTTGAATTTAATCTGTGTCTAGAAAAGTAGCAAAGGTTGAGAAATCTCCCTAGCATTTTTATACCACCAGGAATTAGTAAACTCAAAATTTCATAGTGCCCTTGCATAGTCCAAGATCTACCTCTGCCCTTTCTCAATGACTCAGATAAAAGTTTGTACTTTCTTCTTCAGAACTTCCTTAGATGCGTGGACTACTTTTTTGTTAAATTACCTTTATGTATCTCCAGACTCAATTCCACTTCTCTGAAAAGTTCCTTTCATGATGTCACTGTTGTATGAGACATAATTGTCTAGAGCACTTGTTTTCATTTTTGAATGACTTTCCTCTAGCAAATAGAGGACCCATTGGCATCCATAAAATATCAAATCTAGAATTTCCTTTAATTGAGAAATGTAAAAGAACATTCTGAAAAGGTAGAACAGAATGAGGAGAGGGTGTGATTTTTGCAAGTTATATATTTTGTTTTTCTCAGTTGGAACATGGACCTGCTATGAACTACTCCTGCCTATCGTCATGAAAACTGTAACAACTATTTTTATGTCTTTATTCCTATTTTCACTTCCCTAATGTCAGCCTTTAGTATTTTTGAGAACAAAAGGAACGGTTTGTGTTTCTGTTTGATGGGCTTGGAGAGAAGCAAAGAAAGGAGCCCCTGTGCTTGGGGACGGAAGGAGCCTCTCCCCTGTGAGTTAAATCTTTGTCAGGGTTGGCCAACTTTCACTTCAAAGGAGTGTGAAGCATGTATCATCACCTTACATACCCTACGATCTTTCTGCTCCTCCTCAACTTTTCCACTTCAGGACAAATGAAGCATGATATAGAAATTAACAGTTGTGGTTGTGTCCAGTGATATATATTTACAAAGCAAGTAATTTGCCGATTTTGGCAAGCTGATTGTACTTTTCTAACTCTTGTTCTGAGGATTGGGGGTTAATGTGACACATAATAAATGGGCATACTTTTTAGCGCTACAGGCATATGCCTGTGGATGTGTGCCGTTCCAGTGAGAAGCTTCACGCTTGAAGTTACTGTGACATGGTGCTTAACAAGGCGATAAGGCAACACTGGTATTAACTTGTGGAACATTCGCTGAGAAAGCATAATCAGCCATGATTTCAATTTATGCATTAAATTTTATTTGTGTACCATCTAGTTCCCAACTATTTGTTTTATTACAGGGAAGTTGCATTGCTCTTTTCTGTTACTATTGTGAGTGGTTTACTGAAGTAAAAAAGTAATCTATAAATCTTTAAAATGAATACTGTTTGATAATTGTTATTGACAGTCTGGTCCACTTTTGCTTATGAAATGACTGGTTAAACAATTAGTAATTAATCCATGGAAGAGCAATAAGGAGGTTAAGTGATTGTATGAGGGATGAATCTACCATCTGAGTTGCACAGAAAGCTTGCTCTAAACAAATGAGATAAACAACCAGAGGTAATCAGATTTGGAAAGATGTCTATATGCTGTCCACAAGAGGTAATTTGCCCAAAGTATAGATTTTCTTTTACACTAAATTGAAACTGGTATCAAAATAAGAAACAAATTAAAATCATGAAACCAATTGTGCTAACGCTTAGTAAAATCTATCATAAAAAAGTAGACTACATCACCATCCTCCCTTGCAGAGGGTTTTGCTTTGCTGCCAGATTGCATAGGGTTTCCCTAGGATGGCTCTTTTATATTTTATGTGCTTGATATAGAATAAAATTATTTCCTCCGTGTAAAATGCAGAAATAGGTTCCATGCATTACAATGATCTCTTTGATTATTTAGGTTTTTGTCTGCTAGGGGAACAAAATTATCCCACATTGCCAACAACTTCATCAGGGCTTGATGTCCCTCATTTCGTAAGTCGTAAGAATACAGCGGTGTTAACAGCAATGAACAGGGGCGTCAGAGAAAAATTTATTATACAGTTATTGTATTTGCTAGGGCATGAAGCTGGAGGTTATTATTTATTTGACAGGCAGAGTTAGACAATGAGAGAGAGAGAGAGAAAGAGAGCGCGAAGCCTTTCTTTTTCTCTTGGTTCACCCCCCAAGTGGCTGCTACAGCCGGCGCGCTGCACTGATCTGAAGTCAGGAGCCAGGTGCTTTATCCTGGTCTCCAATGTGGGTGCAGGGCCATCGTCCATTGCCTTCCTGGGCCACAGCAGAGAGCTGGAATGGAACAGAAGCAATCGGATCAGAATCCGGCGCCCCAACTGGGACTAGAACCCTGGGTTCCGGCGCTGCAGGCGGAGGGTTAGCCAAGTGAGCTGTGGTGCCGGCCGTGGAGGTTATTTTTAATGTCTGAGCAATGATAGTTGCTCAGTAGTTACTTGTATCAGATGATAATTTGCATCAACATATGCCAATGCCTTTTCTTCTTTTTATCTTGGGTGGGAAATATCAGATAGTGTACTCAATATTTGGTAATACAACCATTCAATCTAATGATTATTCCAAAGAAAGAGAGAGATAGGGTCCTTGATAAATAAAAAGTATAAAGAAAAGAACAATATTTTCTCCTTGCTATCTTGCCTTTCCATACCATAAAGTATTTGGTACACCCCAGAGAGCTGCAATCATCCTGGTGTCTACTTGATTCTGTGAATGTTTTTGCATTTTTGTCAAGATACAACAAACTTCATTTGACTCAAGAGGACCTTTGAGTCAGTGGTTACTTCTAAGAATATTTATTAAATATGTAGTAACAATGGTAGAATATTTAACAATGTAACCACTTGAATTACTTTCTGGTATATTTTCGTACATTTTAGGGAAAATGAATAGCACCTTGCTAGTAACACAAGCCTCAATATCAGGTTCCCTGTGATGGAAAGAAAAATAATCTCCTAAACACATCCCACCTAGCATGAGAAATTGCTTTTCTCCTACATTAGTTTCTATTTGAATCAATGGAAGATATGTCAGACTCAGAAAAAATAATTCATCTCATAGTGTATATAAAAACAGGATTTGTTTTGAGGTCATAACACTTAATTCAATCTAATTTAATTTAATTTAATTATGGAGTAGTGTTGGGGTCGGCGCTGTGGGTTAATCTGTGGCCTGCAGCACTGGCATAGCATTTGGGCACTGATTTGACTCCTGGCTGTTCCACTTCTGCTTCAGATCCCTGCTGATGCATCTGAGAAGGCAGCCAAGGATAGCCCAAGTTCTTGGACCCCTGCACCTACATGGGAGACCTGGAAGAAGCTCCTAGCTCCCGGTTTCAGCCTGGCCCAGCCCTGTCATTGCAGCCATATGGGGAGTGAACCAGCAGATGAAAGATCTCCTCTCTTTGTGTCTCTCCCTCTCCTTCTTCTCTGTAACTCTGCCTTTCACATAAATACATAAATCTTTAAAAATAAAGTAGTGATGCACCACTCAGACCTCATCTAGGTAATAATTTATTATGTGGATGTGTGTGTGAGTACACGTGTGTCCACTAGTATGTAAAAGGGCATGTGTATGAATTGATATGTATGTGTATGTTTGTGTATGGTCTGAAATCATGAAACTAGCAAAATCATGAATAAAATCGCATAACAAACTGAGTATGCTTAACAATATTTAGGATCTCTCTAAGCACAAAATGAAAATACTTCCCCCACCTCTGCTACTGCTTTGAAATATAGAAGAAAGCACAAAAAATTAATTAGACATGCTACTGCTAGGAGACACGTGGAGAGTAGAAAAGTATTACTTGAAGAACAGAATACTAATTAAAATAACCACAGAATACATACATGTCCACACAATTAATAAATTACTATTTTCCTTTTCTGATATAGCACTTCTGATATAAGAATTTTACATGCATGAGATCAAAATATAATTAACAAGTTGCCATTGCTGTTGGGAAATTCTGTGTTGTAGGTTTTATTAAGAAACAATGTAGTGTGAGTGATCCTATCATGACCTTCAGAGACTAGATAAACAGATTAAAGTTAGGTAATATAAAAAACAGCAAAAAGAAGAATGTTTTCTTGATATTTCCTGGCAACAGTGATCTAAATAACTTCTATTTTCCACTGAATGCATCTGACTTTTTGCACCAAAGTATTCCATATCTTGTAGTGAAAATCATCATTTCATATCATTTTCTTCACCATAAGTTACAAATTTCAGGCTCTATGCATATAGAGTTCTGAAATTTATTTGCTGAGATTTATGTTCATTAAGAATGTGCAATTGTCAACATCTGAGAATCATTTTGCCTATATACCTGGCTTGAGATTTTCTATCTTTCTTAAATGAAAAAAAAAATCCATGGCATTCCAGGAAATTTAGAATTTTGTCAGGATGAACACAAAATTGTTTCTGCTTGATTCTGATGTTATAGCTGGGTTTTTAAATGTTATATTTGTGTGTCTATGTATGAGTGTGCATGAAATGCTCCTGTGAAAATGAAGATGACATTAGCAAAATGACATTAGGCAATGCAATAATTATTTATTTAGAATAAATGATGTTCATTTTTCATTGGAATGAAGTTGGAATAATTATTAAGAATTGATGTTTCAAATATTACCTTTATTTAAAGGACATAGTCCAAAGAATCATTTTGTAAAAATTCTGATGGTCATTATATAATTTTATTTTAAATCAAATATAAAAATTAAAGGTGTTAGACCTCTTAGAAAAGTGATGGGGCAATATGACTAAATTTACAGTTCTTTCATAATAAATAGCTTCAATGAAGTTTTTTCACAAATGATAAATTATTAATAAATAGAGTTAGGTTCAGAGTTCAAAAAGGTCTTTTTTCTTCAAGTTTGTTTACACCATCAGTGTTACTATAATTTTCCAGCTTTACTCACTGGGCCACAGCATTGGCCTCATAGAGTTATTTTTAAGTGATAGTAAATATGTACCAATGAAAATATATCTACTGACATTATTCTGTAATTTATTTAAGATAATTTTTCAATATACCACCTTAAATTGGCTAATTATTGACGCTATTTCAATATATCCTAAATGTGTCATTATAATTAGTCTAAAATAGGATATGTGCATGTATTAGGAATTATATGTGAAAATCCATACATTATGATTTCATAATTCCTGATTAAGGGTTTTTCTGTCCATACATTATGTGCATTAAGGACTTCACAGATATTCAAGTAACCAACCTATTTTAAACTGCAGGTGAGGGGGTATCTTTAAAAACAAAATCAAGGCATGTGAAACAACCTAAGAATGCTTTAACACTTACCAAAGTATTAAGGGATTGACAGTATTAAAAGAAATCTCTTTATAGTACTCATTTCAGAGCTCTAAAACTATTATCCTCACAAATCAATGTCAAAGGTGACATACTATACAAGAATCAATCGCTCTGAAGAGTATTTTATCCATTAGTCTATTTTATCATGTTGAATATGCTTTATATTTTATGTCTCTCCCATTTTTATAGTGTACCCAACAGAAAAATGATCTACAATAACTGATTTGGATACTGAATATTAATTAGTAAATGCAGAAACTTCTTAATGGTTTATCTGGACAAAACATGCTGATTGGAATATAAGTCAAATAGTTAAAAATTAATATGGCTTTTTTAAAAATAGTACTTGAAAATGCTCTACAGATTAACATACTGGCTAAAGTAATTCTTAGCACTAAATTTATAAACACAATCTAGAAAATTGGATTATCATGCATCATGATCCATCTATTTAATTTTTTCTAGGACATTAATAGAAATTTTTGAGAAAACAGTGATATAGTTGTTTTAAACATTTATCATTATTATATTTTATATATTTACATTGGATTGTTGATATGTCTATAGTATTGTCTGATGTATAAATATATATTTATATTATTTTATGCATCCTAGTTACTTATTCTACTTATGGGACAAATCTTGGTTAAACTTGTATGCCATCTATTTGTCAGGATCTCTGTTGAATGCTGAAGATGTCTGAGGGAACCCAAAACTCAACTTCCAGTGAATAACAGCTCAGTGCAGTGCCAAAAAGTGAGTTTACGTGAGCGACTCCAGTAAAGCACAATGCGTTACTTAATTGAGAACAGAAATGGTTTGTTTTGTTCAGTGTTAGCTGGCAGAGAGCTAGTCTCTTGACAATTTAGTCCACAGCATCATATTTATGCTATACTTGTTCTAAAGAGTGTGATTGCTTTATTTCCAAATCAACAAGCAAAAACCACTCAGGAATATATTATAATTCTTCCTACTTATCATACAGTGGTATTGAAATTAAGAAGCAAGTAACTTCTCAAAGTGACAAAGAATTAAACAGTGATGCTAGAGTTTTTGTCTTTTAGTAACACTGAATACTTCACTTAACCATCATGGTACAATGAATGACTTACAGTCAAAGCTTCTGAGATCGTCTCTAAACTGAAGCAGCAGACGTCCTAATCACATTGTTGCTTCCTAGCAAGTCATGCTCTTATGATTTGTTGTGTGATTAACTACTGAACTTCAGAATCCATCGCTGGCAACACCATGCTGTGCAGAACTCTTGACTCAGACTGCCATTCATGTAAAAACCGGAATTGAGTCCTAGCTCCTGGCTTCATCCCCTTTACTGTTGCAGACAATTGGAGAATAAAGTAGCGGATGAAAGTTCTATCTGGCTCTATTTCTCTGTTTACCTCTCAATTAAACACATAAAACTTTTGGAAATTAAGAAAATAGAACTAATAAAAACCCTATACATTGCTTTCCTACATTTCTATGTATTTTGATCCAGAGGATGAAGACTAATTGTGAATGACAGGATAATCAAAACAGTGTTTGGTTTGGTGGATCATTGGTAATGTTTGAGGGTAATTTCAGTAGAATGATGAGGCCATATGCCAGACCCAAACTAGTGGTGGCATATTTACATGGCAAATAAAATTTTAATTAGTAAATTTACTTAATACATTAACTCAAAATTTCTTGTGCAATTGTTTCTTGAAAATCATCAAACCACATGTCCTTAAACTGACGACTGGAGTAGGATAATATGGTTTACACACACACACACACACACACACACACATACACTATGGAACACTACTCAGCCATAAAATGAATAAAATCTTGTCTTTTGCAACACAAATGCAACACAATGAAAAGACGTCATTGTGTTTATATCATTCTTGTAGAATTATAGTGTTGGTTGTCTGATGAGTTTAGGGTTCCAAACCCAGCTATTTGTATACTGCCAAACTCAACCAGCTATTAGTTAGGTTTTAGAATTTGCAATGCAAATAACCACCTGGCAACGATAGTTAATGATTTGCCACTACTTACATATATCACATAATGGATTGCTTTAGGGAAGGCCAAGTGTTCAACAGGCAGACAGCTAAAACTGTGTCCGAATATTTGTGCCAATAGCAAAGCATGCCCATATTCTCAATTTGATTGTAAATTATGAAATATTTCATTCTATCTCCTTTTTTAAATTTGGGTTCTTTTTTAACCTTATGCCTTTTCGAGAAATTTTCCAACTGTCTTGTAAATCCTTCTACTAAGAAATTCTGCTTTTAATCATTGTTCCAACTGGGCTTTTCTTTCTAATTATACCCTTGATGAAGAATCCATACAAAATTCTTTTCCCATAAAAATGTTCCTCTCTGCCTTCCTTGTCATATTTAACTCAAAAATCATTAACATGTTCCAATTATAAAAGTTCTTCTTAAATAAAAATTTGGATACCCTTTAAAATAAAATAATTATATCTCAACTTAGTAAAACAAATACTGGCATGTGTTTCTGTATCTTTCATTAATGTTTAAGTGTCATTACTAAGAATCATAGTAAAGCCAATTTGGAAGGCCAAGAGAGACAAAAATGTTACAACCATTGCCCATTTCAGGTTTCTAGTATATGATTGAATGCAAAAATGTAAATTGTTAAATTTTAATGCCTTGGGATCTTACAGATAAATCTGAATGAATGAATGAATACTCTTTTGACTTGCTGATTTGATATAATATACCAGTATCAAAGCCATGTTTCAGGCATGTTCAATGACTTGTTCATATTATTTAACAGCATTTAGCCAGTTGATAACAAGTACAGTAAATGCAAGGAATCTCAGCAAGACAGGACCAGCACACTGTTTTCTACAAATACAAAATTATTTGTATACAAAATTTATATATAAAATTTGTATACCAAGGATATCATTCAAGATTATATCATATATGATTTCCCTTTACTCAGCAAGATGATAAATACATTTGCCAAAAAATCCATGTGATAAATAAAGGACATGTTTTTAATTGACTAAAAGATTTATTTATCTGCTATTGGTAGGAAAGGAAATAAGATATAGAAGTAGTTATGGCGTGCTGCCTGTGTTGTGGCATAGCTGGTAAAGCCACCGCTTGCAGTGCTGGCATGCCGTATGAGCTGCTCCGCTTCCGATCCAGCTCTCTGCTGTGGCCTGGGAAAGCACCAGATGACGGCCCAAGTCCTTGGGCCCCTGCACCTGTGTGGGAGACCTGGAGGAAGTCCTGGCTCCTGGTTCTGGAACAGCGCTGCTCCTGCTGTTGTGGCCATCTGGGGAGTGAACCGGTGGATGGAAGACCTCTAGCTCTCTCTTTCTGCCTCTACCTCTCTGTAAGTCTGCCTTTCACATAAATAAATACATCTTAAAAATAAAGAAGTAGTTATGGTATTTTCTTACAATGTCAAATGATTTAAGTAAAGACAACTAGATCATTGATAAACTCATATAGAAGGAACAAACTAAACAACATTTTTCTTTGTAAAAAAAAAAAAAGCTGTTCTAACACTTTGATTACATATATTTGAGTTCTATTCTCTACTATTTAAGGTAATGCTGAATAGAACCTGAAGAATCAAACTGCATGAATTTAAAAGTAGAATATAACTGTTTACGCAAAAATGCTGTTTACTACTCCTATATTTTATTTACATTTTTATGTATATGTTACATAAATTTAACTTATGGACCAAGTATTAAATTTTATACAGATTATAAAAAGAAGACTCACAATGCATTTAAATAAGTTATCTTACTAAATTTTTATTACTCTCTTATTATTAGAATATTTCAATTACTAGAAATTAAAAACATACAGTTTTTTTCAAAACTGTATTGAGCAGTTTCCTTCTATCTACTCTTTGATATATTTCAGAGCTAGACTTGGGAAAAGGCAATTTAACAAAACAAGACAGAGTGCAGTAGCTGTTGTAGAACACTATGGGAATACAGCAACAGGAAAAACTCACTTTGAAAAACTGACATCATTGATTTTGTGCACATTCTGAAACACACTTTTTAAAGATCTCTCCTCCTTGTGGGTTTCCTTTCATTCAGCTAAGGTAGTTGTTATTGTTTTGCTCATTCAGTCAAGATTGTGCGGAGGAATCAGAAATTGTAGGAGCAGTTGTGGCTACTTGAGGGCTCTTGGCCCATTCATACTGCTGTAACAAGCTACCCTTGACTGGCTGATTTTTGAAGAATAGAAATCGGTTTCTCACACTTCCTGAGGCTGAGAAGTTCAGGATCAAGGTGATACCAGGTTTAGTGTCTCTGATTCCAAGATAGCACTTTGAGAACTGCTTCCCACAGGGAAGGCAGACATTATGTTCTCACGTTGTAGAAGAGTAGAAGAGAAAAACCCACTCCCTCAAGACCTTTGAAAATGACACAAATGCTTTCCAAGTGGACTCCAACTTTATGATTAATTATCTCCTAAAGTACCCAAGTGTTATTGCTGTCACCTTGAACATTACATTTGACATGTGAAATTTCAGGGACACATTCAGACAATAGCATGAAGCAACATAAAGTTCCGTAACTCCCATATGCTGCTACTGAACTAAGAGCAGTTGATGTGATTCAAAGCCAGAAGGAACAGCTACCAAGTAGAAGATGAAAGAGCCAATTACAATGATCCTGACATCACACTGGTGAGATGACACCCAAATTGGTAGAGAAAGGCAGAGTCCCTGGATCCTTAGCTTTTCATGCTCTAGCTTTTCTATAGTGTTTCTCATTAACTGAACTACCCAGGCAACCATAAAGTAAGGGGACAGAGGTGAAAATAGGGAGTGGGCAAGGTACCCACAAATTTGACCCCAAACAGGCCAATGCTATCCCGTAGAATTCATTAAATGAGAGGGATGATCTCCGGTACGCTCTTTACTAATGATCATACTATGTGGCAGATTCTTTATATACACATTTACTCATTAATTTTAATTATTTCCTTATTTTAAGATCAGTTTAGAGTCACATACTGTTGTAAGATACAATGCAGGCCGGCGCCACGGCTCAATAGGCTAATCCTCCTGTGGCTCCAGCACACTAGGTTCTAGTCCTGGTCGGGAAGGCTGGATAAATAAAGGACATTTTTTTCATTGACTAAAAGATTTATTTATCTGCTATTGGTAGGAAAATAAATAAGATATAGAAGTAGTTATGGTGTGCTGCCTGTGCTCTTCCAGGCCAGTTCTCTGCTAAGGCCCGGGAGTGCAGTGGAGGATGGCCAAAATCCTTGGGTCCTGCAGCCGCATGGGAGACCAGGAAAAGCACCTGGCTCCTGGCTTTGGATCAGTGCAATGCGCCGGCCACAGCGTGCCGGCCGCAACAGCCATTGGAGGGTGAACCAATGGCAAAAAGAAGACCTTTCTCTCTGTCTCTCTCTCTCAATGTCCACTCTGCCTGTTAAAAAAATAAAAATTAAAAATAAAAAAAGATACAATCAGAACAATCCTAAATAAATTTAACCAGATTCTCCCCATAATAATATCCTGCAAAATTCTAGGGTATAAATTTAGCTTAGTTAGTACAGTCATTTTACTAAAATAAAAGATTCTTTTATATATTAGAAAGGCAGAGTTACAGAGCAGGAGACAGAGAAATCTTTCATCCACTGGTTTTCTCTCCTCACGTGGACACAGTGGCTAGAGCTGAGGTGGCTGAAGTTAGCACATTTACACTGATATTGTGTTTCTCTTTCTTTCACCTCTCAGTGAACAATTCTTACTTCAACTATTATGCTCTTCCATTCCAAGGCTCACTCCAAGAACAACGATGGACAATTAGTATAAAAGCAGTCTCTAGCCTCACATACACTATTTCTACTTCACTTTACCAATATAAATTTTGTAAGTACAACTTTTGGATTATAGAGGTTCTTCCCCCCATACCTGCCCTCCCCCTACCAAACCATCCCATTTCCTACACCCTCTTCCATCCCATTCTTCATTAAGATTCATTTTTAATTATCTTTATATACAGAAGATCAACTCTATACTAAGATTTCAATAGTTTGAACCCGCACGGACACACAAAGTATAAAATACTGTTTGAAGACTAATTTTACCGTTAATTCTTATGGTACAACACACTAAGGACAGAGGTCCTACATGGGGAGCAAGTGCACAGTGATTCCTGTTGATTTCACAATTGAAACTCTTATTTATGACATCAGTGATCTGCCAAGGCTCTTGTCATGAGCTGCCAAGGCTATGGAAGCCTCTTGAGTCCAACCTTATTCATACAAGGCCATAGACAAAGTGGAAGTTCTCTCTTCCCTTCAGAGAAAGGTACCTCCTCCTTTAATGGCCCCTTCTTTCTGCCAGGATCTTGCTCACAGAGATCTTTCATGTAGGTCATTTTTTGCCACAATGCTTTCTTTGGCTTTCCATGCCTGAAAAGCTCTCATGGGCTTTTTAGCCTGTTCCAAATGCTTTTAGGGCTGATTCTGAGGCCAGAGTGCTGTTTAGGGCATTCGCCATTCTATGGCTCTGCTGTGTGGCCTGCTTCCCATGTTGGATAGTTCTCTCCTTTTTAATTCTATTGATTATTATTAGCAGACACTAGTTTTATCTATGTGACCCCTTTGCCACTTAATCCTATCTTTATAATCAGTTACAAACTTAAACTGATCACTTTAACTAGTAAGATGGCATTGGTACCTGTCAACTAAACGAGATTTGGAGTCCCATATACCATGTTTTTTTCAGTAATAAAATCTGAGCCACATGGCTCTAAGTTTTCTATCCTATACTTGCTGAAGTAAATGCCTGTCTATGAGGGGTCTTTAACAAGTTAGTGGAGAATGAGTATTATGAAAACCCATGCATGGGTTTCAAAAATTTTTCCAACAAAATTTATTCAAGTTTCTCATACACATTTTAACGTATCCTTGTTCAACATTTTCCCCACAACAATTTAAGAGAGCCATTTATTTAATAATATCAGAACATTGTAGGCAAAATGCTACTTTTTAAAAAAGATTAATTTATTATTGTTTATTTGAAAGGCAAAGGTAGAGAGAGGCAGAGACAGAGAGAGAGGTTTCCATCCAACAGCTGGATATGTGCTGACCGAAGCCAGGAGCTGGGAGTTTCTTCAGGGTCTCTCATGTGTGTGCAGGGACCCAAAGACTCAGGCCAACTTCTACTGATTACCCAGGCCATAACAGAGAGCTGGATCAGAAGTAGAGCAGCTAGGACTCAACCTAGCACCCATATGGAATGCTGGTACTGCAAGTGGCGGCTTTACCTGCTACACTACAGTGCTGACCCCAAAATGCTACTTTAATAAACCAAGATACTCTCAGTATTTTGCACATGGAGAGGACACAATAAATTATTGTTAAATATATACTCTAGAGTCATGAATATTATGCATCCAATGAATTTCTAATTATGTGATTCTTATCAGGTTATTTATGTATCATAGCTATTTTTCATATTATTTTTGTGATTGAGAAGAGGTATTTTAACTAAATAATGAAATCCAGGAAAATTTATCAAAGTAAAACTAATATATAATTATCAAGTTGAGTTTTGTTCAATTTTTTGTTGCAATGTGAATAAGTTACTAATTCTACTATTATGTTTGTATGCTAACCAAACATACTGGATTCCATAGTTTATAGATTTGCTATGAACTTATATGAAGAAAATATATACCTCCCATATATGCTTGAATATTTGTTTTTGTGTGCACAAATATATTCACCAACACATCAATATATGCTGTTCATAGTAGTTGACATTATAAATATGCAAGTTATTTAAGTATATATGGTATTTGTTTATTATTACTAAATATACAAATTACAATTCCAGTTTGTAAACTCATTTAGTTAAAATTATTTATCATTGTGATCATTTGTAAATTTATATTTTTCTTTAACTTTCAATTTGTATACATTAATGAAATTCCACAAATTTTTGCAACTGATATTTCTAGGGAGATTGTGAATACATATTCTTGGTGTGATTTTAAAATTTTTTCCATGTCTAGAATTATTTAACATTTTCAATCTTCATTTGCAATTGTGTATAACATTTATTTGATGAATACTCACATTCATAAATACATAAAGTTGTATGCAATTTTAGATAAGCAGCTCTTTTTGACATACTCACAATAGTGTATTCATAACTGATGTATTTCACACTAGATATTAAGAGATACAGCAATGATTAAGTGTTATGTGTGTCCTCTCAGATTGCACGTTTTAGATATTTTTGCTCCTGAAGGGAAAGAAAGAGGCATTAAAAACCAGTGATGTAAGTTATAATAAACTTGCTCTCACATAAACAATGTCCTCTTCTCCCTTTCATATAGAGAATAAAGTATTCAATTCTACAGTGGAAGATAAGAATTTTTAAGATCTTATGGATCTTGCTCTCCTAGTATTTGTTCTTGGGCAAGATATGAATGAATCTGACTAAGGAACTGTTCATGACATCTTCACAAACTGTAGATGACAAGTAGAAAGCCTGAAGCCAAAGACTGGTAAAAACTTAACCTAACAGGTTCACAAGAGGTTGACATTCAGTAGAAAAGTCACAGACCAGGAATAATGAATCCTTTATTTTTGTCACCACTTCAAATCTGATATGAACTAATTCTATCATGTCAGGCAGATCTCTCCCATCCCTACCTTCTACAACTCACTATGAAATTTCAGGAGCTGTGAAGGAAAATGTCTAAAATTTGTTATTGCACCCACATTTTAATATTTTATTTTTAATTCCAGATTAAATTTTTATGTCTTCCTAAAGAACCTGCATTTTTGTTTAATACTTGTTTCACTTCAGAACACGTTGAGCATTTCGTTTCTAGTCTAAATTATGAGTTTATTGAGAGGGGTTATGGCCTTCTGAAACAACACAAAATTATCTGCAGAAGATAGTAGGTGATAGCTAAATGTCTACTTCTAAAGTGAGTGATATTTCCATAGTTTCAGCTATTGCATATTTTCCCTCATATGTAGTAGGGACAAGCGAGTCCTGGGATATCCTAAGTCCATGATTTTCTTTGTGAGTACAGGAAGAGATAGAAGCGTTCTTGAGATATATTCAAGAAAACAGAAGGTCAGAGACAATGGAGAATGGTTTTGCCATTTTTAAAGTTCCTTACATTTCTTAAAAAAATAATTTTATAATTCTGGTAATAAAATATAATAAGCATTTAGAAAAAAACTCCAAATATATTAAAATGAATTTAAAATTTGCGTGTACAGATGTACAGGTCTATTTGGTGTTTTATAACATATTTCATGGCAATTCTACACCGTGTATTTTTTATTGGGTCACATATTCATCAGCTTAACATCAAGGATGAGTGAAAACACTGCTATGTTTGGCCTCTACTCAATCCTAATGCATTTTATATGTCAAACAGATTCAATGCTTTCAAGGGTGGAATGCAATTTATTTTTTGGCAGATATGTGAGTTCTCTGTTTGGAGGAAATGAGAATTAGAAAATTTTGTAGCACCTTTTACATTTCAAAATAACATTTAATGAGTGGGTATAAATTAATCAACCAATATAGTGTGTGATGGAAATGCACTGAAATATTTTCTAAATGAATGAATAAAGCATTTCAATAAAGTACATTTAGGTTTTTATTTTCTTATATGAATTCTAAAAATATTCTGTTAACTTGCACACAGATGGTTTCTCTTTTTTGTTTTAGAAATTTTATTTTTTGTTATAATCTCATAGATTATCCCATATATATAATTATTAAGCATTAATAGCTTTTTTAGATGTTTCAAGAGATGCACATGCTAACTAACCTCAAATGATCATCACTCATGTTTTTATTTATATGGGGACAATATTCATGTGCTTCATATATGCAGATTTAGGAGCATAGTGTTACATCCCAACTTAACATCGCTCCTGCCTGCAGTCCTGCCCCTCCTCCCCCTTTCATTCTTATGCTTCCTTTTAATTTTTATACAAACATACTTTCAATTCATTTCATAATCATAAGATTAGCTGTCCACTAAGTAAACAATTCAGCACTATTAAGAAGAAAAAAAAATGTTCCTCAATAGTAAATACAAAGGCTACAAACAATAATCAATTCTCAAAATGTCAATTTCACTTATATATATTACATTATTTTGTACTCTATTAGTAGCCACCGATCAGGGAAAACATATGGTATTTGTCTATTTGAGGCTGATTTATTTCCCCAAGTATTATTGTTTCTAGTTGAATCAATTTGTTGCAAAAGACAGGGTTTCATTTTTTATGGCTGAATATTTTTCCATAGTGTATTTATACAACATTTTCTTGATTCAGTCATAGGTTGATGGTGATCTAGTTTGATTCCATAACTTAGCTATTGTGAATTGAGCTGCATTAAACATGGGGATACAAAAAATCCTTTCATATTTTGATTTTCTTTAATTTTGGCAATTCTCAAGAATGGGGTGGCTGGGTCATATGGCACATCTACTTTCATATTTCTGCGGAATTTCCATACTGTTTTCCACAATGGCTGTACTAATCTGTGTTTCCACCAATAGTGGGTTAGGGTACCTATTTACACTCATTTTCAACAATAATTTTTTTTCTTATTTTTGTGTGAGTGCTATTCTAACAAGGTTGAGGTAAAACCTCATGGTGGTTTGGATTTGCATTCTTTTTTTTTTAATTTTCAATTCTCTTTATATACAGAAGATCAGTTTAGTATACATTAGGCAAATATTTCAACAGTTTGCCCCCACATAGCAACACAAAGTGAAAAATACTGTTGGAGTACTAGTTATAGTATTAATTCACAATGTATAGCACATTAAGGACAAAGATCCTACATGATATTTTTTAACTGATTAATTTTCTATGCAATTTCTAATTTAACAAGTTTTTTTTTTCATTTTCAATTATCTTTAAATACAGAAGATCGATTCAGTATATACTAAGTAAAGATTTCATCAGTTTGCACCCACACAGAAACACAAAGTGTAAAAGTACTGTTTTAGTACTAGTTATAGCATTACTTCACATTGGACAACACATTAAGGACAGATCCCACATGAGACGTAAGTACACAGTGACTCCTGATGTTGATTTAACAATTTGACACTCTTGTTTATGGTGTCAGTAATCTCCCTAGGGTCTAGTCATGAGTTGCTGAGGCTATGGAAGCCTTTAGGGTTCGCTGACTTCAATCTTATTCCGACAGGGTCATAGTCAAAGTGGAAGTTCTCTCCTCCCTTCAGAGAAAGGTACCTCCTTCTTTGATGGCCCCGTTCTTTCCACTGGGATCTCACTCACAGAGATCTTTCATTTAGGCATTCCTCTGACGGCTAGTGATCCTGAGCACTTTTTCATGTGCCTCTTGGCCATTTGAGTTTCATATTTTGAAAAATCACATTTAAGTTCTTTGCCAAGTTCTTAACTGGATTGTTTGTTTTCTTGTTGTTGCATTTCTTGAGCACTTTTTATAGATTCTGGATATTTATCCTTCATCAGTTGCATAGCTTGCGAATGATTTCTATCAGTCTGTCTGTCGCCTTTTCACTTATTTGAGTGTTTCCATTGCAGTACTAGATGCTTCTTACTTTGATGTAATCCCATTTGTGTATCTTGTTTCTGGGTTTTTTTTTCCAAGAAGTCTTTGCACATGCCAGTGTCTTGCAGAGCTTCCCCAAAGGCTTCCACTATTAATCTGATGTTATCAGGTCATAGATTTAGATTCTTGGTCCATTTGGAGTATATTTTTATATAAATTGTGATGTAGGAGGCCGGCGCTACAGCTCAATAGGCTAATCCTCTGCCTGTGGCACCGGCATACCCGGTTCTAGTCCCGGTCGGGGCGCCGGATTCTGTCCCAGTTGCCCCTCTTCCAGGCCAGCTCTCTGCTGTGGCCAGGGAGTGCAGTGGAGGATGGCCCAGGTGCTTGGGCCGTGCACCCCATGGGAGACCAGGAGAAGCACCTGGCTCCTGCCTTTGGATCAGCGTGGTGTGCGGGCCGCAGCGCACCAGCCGCGGCGGCCATTGGAGTGTGAACCAATGGCAAAGGAATACTTTTCTCCTTGTCTCTCTCTCTCACTGTCCACTCTGCCTGTCAAAAAAAATTGTGAGGTAGGGGTTTTGTCTCATATTTCTGCATGTTTACATCCAGTTTTCCAAGCACCATTTGATGAAGTGACTGTCCTTTCTCGAAGGGTTGATTTTATCTCCAGTATCAAAGAGTACTCATAGATGCATGGATTGGTTTATGGGGCTTTTTCTTTTCCTTTAGTCTGCATGCCTATTTTTATGCCAATGAAGTTGTTTTTATTGCCACTGCTCTGTAGTATGTCTTAAAGTCTGTTATTGTGATGGTTTCAAGTTTGTTTTTCCCTTCTGGGGGAAGGGTGTACACCTAATCCAATGAAGGAAAAGCATCTTTCTTTCTCCCCATGCCCTCACAAGGGTGTCCAGCAACCAGCAGGGATTAGTCACCCTCTTGACAGCAATAAAGGCTGTGGTGGCTCTTCCCACATGCATCTGAGGGACTTTACCAGAAAGAAAAATCCACTTTTCCCACGGATTGGGAGGAATGATGTTTTGTTTTCAATATTCATCTGATTTCATTTTATGATTGGAAAAAATTATGTAATTGAGAATTCAAAAATTTACATGATGTAATTGTTGAAGGTGACCACCTACTCTGCAAGATGATGTTTTGATTTGGATAGAAGGTCTGAGCCATCTATGATTCTAATCCTGTGCCACAGTTTTATCCAAATTGAGAACTAATGACCTTTCCAGAGACCTTAAGCCTGTCTCATGATCATAAACAAGGAGTTCACTCCTATAGTATTAAGGATAGCACAAGTTAATGGACCATTTGTAGCATCTTAAAATCAAGAGATAAAAAGAGTCTTTGCTTTTCTTGGTTCTGTTCAGGCTTTTCATGGCATGAGTCTGAGACTGTGCAAGATTCATGATATAGTCATGTAGAATTATCACATAGGGAACAATGATGTACTTGAACAAGTCTTGATGATGCATAATGTTTTGGAAAGTGAAGAGTTTTCTCAGTTAAGTGATCAGACTGTCCTGAGTACAAAGGTATTTGCAAAAACAAATAGAATATTGAACTGCAAAGGGAGCATTTTGATGAATCTGTCAACAAAAATGAAGTTATTTAATGGTTTACAGAGCTATCCTGCTGGGTGAGGACCTCTTTGGAAAAATAATCAGCTCATATTTAGGGAGACAGCTTCATTCCTAAATCCTGATAGTTCACTGTGTGAATGTGGGGTCTCTGCATTCTCAAAGTGGAACTTGAATTTTTTGAGTTATTATTAATTGCCAAATAAAATGTATATATCTATTACAGGTGAATAATTCCAAAACCTCAATGAAATGGAACTTAATATGTTTATTTTGTGGCCAGTAGTGTGGTGTAATGGGTAGAGCCTCTACCTCTGATTTGGGAATCTCTGGCATCTCATATTGACATGGGTTCAAGTCTTGGCTGCTCTACTTCCAATGCTGCTCCATGCTAATGTGCCTGGGCAATCAGAAGAGAGTCCTTGGGCCTCTATACCCACAAAGGAAACTAGGAAGAAGTTCCTGGCTCCTGATTTCGGACTGATGCACTCCAGCTGTTGTGGCCATTGGGGAGTGAATCAGTTGAGGAGTTGATGAAAGACTTCTCTCCTTCTCTTTCTCTGTGCCTCTGGCACCAGATTCTGTCCCTGTTGCCCCTCTTCCTTTCCAGCCCTCTGCTGTGGCCAGGGAGTGCAGTGGAGGATGGCCCAAGTGCTTGGGTCCTGCACCCCATGGGAGACCAGGAGAAGCACCTGGCTCCTGCCATCGGATCAGCGTGGTGTGCTGACCGCGGCGGCCATTGGAGTGTGAGTCAACGGCAAAGGAATACTTTTCTCTCTGTCTCTCTCACTGTCCACTCTTCCTGCCAAAAAATTTTTAAAAAATAAATAAATAAGTATATTTATTTTAGTGCAAAAGTGAGATCCCAATGTATTTTTGTATACACATTTTCCATGAACTTTTTGAAAGCCTCTCCTAGATATCTTTTTAAATTTTTATTTATATAAGGTGAACAAATTCCATGTGCTTCATATATACAGATTTAAGGGCACAGTGATACTTCCTATTCAACCCTCTACCCTCCCACTCATGCTCCTGTCCTCCCACCTCCCTCCTTTCTTATTTTTTCTTTTAATTTTTACAATGACATACTTTCAGTTTATTTTAAAATCACAAGCTTAACCCTTCACTAAATAAAGAATTCAAAAAGTTCTAAGTAGAAAAACCGCTGTTTCTCAAGAGTATACACAAGGGCTGTATACCTTTTGAAATATGTAAACATCAGGGAATGTCTAGGTCAGACCAATTGACATATGCATTACCTCACATTCTTATCATTTTGTTGGTAGGTGGTGAAAACCCTTAGAATCTACTCACTGGGTGTGGATTTAGTGCTGTTATTAAAGTCACTGAGAAGGATTCTCACTTCTTATATCAGAGTGCTTGGGTTCTAGTTCTGACTCCACACCCCATTCTACAATCCTGAAGCATATACTTTGGGAGACAGCAGGTGATGGCTTAAGTATTTGGGTCTTTAGCCCTATATGGGAGATTTGAGTTAGTTCCTGGGTCTTGACTTCTGCTTAGCCCAATCTCAGCAGTTGTAGGTAATTGGGAAATGAATCAGTCGATTATTTCTTAAATAAATACATAAATGTATTTTAAAATATATTCTCATAGGAATTTACAAATAAATAGTATATTACCTACAGTTGTTCCAGAATGGGGTAAGTTTGCTGCCCATTGCTATGAATCACACTCTGTAATGCTGTTCTTTTCAGAAGAAAAGAGGCATTATAGGTCGTCAGTGAGGAAGGAGAATTGATTGAGATCTGACTCTTGGAGTGGAGAACTGGGAGAGCTTAATGGATTTCTAGGACAAAGCTGATATGAGAAATGCCACAAGAGACAAATTCTGCTCAGAGTTGTGTGGACTCAGGTTAGGATAGCCAGACAGATTTTAACTGTGGATTCCTGTGTTCAACAGAGACTTTCGGAAAGGACAGTCGTTCACTGGTTGCACTGGGGTTTCCTCCTTCTGCCCCTGCCCGAATTGTGTGTTGTGTAGTGCTCTGCTCTGAGAACTCTCTGTGAGTGCATGGTCATGCCATAAAATGCACAAATGTAAGAAATCTGATCAGATCCAGTTGTTAAAACATGAGTTTGGGAGCCTTTCAGGAAAAAAATAAGCAAGCATGAGAAGAGGGTTTTGAGTTTCAAGAGTCCCTGGTAAACAACTTAATGGGGTGGTTGAATGTCACAGTCCTCTGGTTAGTGAACTCTAGAACCTATTCTTCCCATTGAGTGGACCCTGGACATTCCCCCTATCCACCTCTCCACCCCAGCAGCTCATGCTGACTACCATGCTGCTTTTCCAAGGCTGAAGGTGTGCTCTCCTGTTCAGGAAGCCTCATGTGGCAATGCTCCCGCTCTTTTGCTATTGTGAAGGGGATAAACCCGAGGTGAGGTCCACACATAACACTGGTGGAAGTGAGAGACCCCTGGACGCTGAGCAAGAGTACTGGCAATGCTATGCCCCATCAGCTTGGGGAGAACAGAATTTCTTACATGTGGCCCACAACTGACTCTTGTATTGAACATCTTACTTTGGGTCGTCTGGAACTTGCATCTGATAACTTGCATCCTTCCTTAGAAGGAAATAGGAGTATATAATATTTCCTTTTATGTATTGAGAAAAAATTATAAACATCGAAATTTCTGCAAGAGACCTCTTGTCTTCAAATTCATTCTCTAAAATCTGAATGGCATCTAAGGGCATACAAACTATAACTGACATGAGACATCAGCTGGGAATTTTGAACTCTCAGTTCAATTATCTTAACATTATCACATACAGATCTCAAGGAGATGGAAAAAATTGAAAGACAATTGAAGTATAGATCTTGAAAAAATCATTAAAAATCAACCAGGTTACTTCATAATTTTAAAAGTAACTCATATGAAATCTGTGCTGGTATGCTATTTTTTAATTTTAAATGCATTTACTATAGAAAGTTTAAGACATTGTAAAATGAACTTTAAAACAATAACATAATATCACATATCACAGGTAATAATTATAGATATCCTTTCTCAACATATCCTAAATGTCATTAGTAATATCTAGAAATATATAAATAAAACACATTCTTATAATATTTTGTTTTTCTATTATAAAAACATTATTATGAAATTTTGTTGTACATTCAGTTCTTAGCTTACATGATTACTCTTATTTCATTATGTGTATTTTTGCAAGTTTTACTATAGTATGGGTATTTAACTTTTGGTGATTAGAAACATTTATACTTACCTTTGCTTTGTATATTTTCTTTACAGGACTATTTTTTAGATGAAAGTTTATTTACTTTCAGTAAATTTACTTAGCGTTATCAAGTATCATAAATGAAACTTAAAATGCATTATTATAGAAAGTGAATAAAAGTTGTCATAATGATAGATTTTATATTTTAAAAAATTATACACAGTTTGAAAAAAACAAAATGTAACCAAGTAGAATTAAAGGTCAATATCTCTATCACACATCTAAAGTTTTAAATAGTTCTATTTTTCACTGGTTATGTATCAATTTTCAGGCAGGAAATACAATTTTTTGACAGGTAACCTTATCCTTGTCAGTAAGAAATGTATCTTTGAGCTTTAAATCAACCCAAAATATATGATTATTTTCATACTCATACAGGAAAAGAATAACATATCTTCATTGAATGTCAAAGTGTTTATCTTTTAAGATTTAGAGTTCATGAAAATGTGGTAGAATATTGTGTTACAATAATTGATTTAGCAACATGTAAGTCTGTTTTCAGAAAAATTGGATATGATAGTATAAAATGTGATGTCAGATGACATTTTGAAAGAATTGCCTCTGAACTTCTGGTTGTATAAGAAGAATTTTAGAAACATTGGATTTTATATGATACAGAAAATCAATTTGGAAATGATTTTTCTGCATTTTTATTACATATTTTTTAGAGATAAAGAGAAAGTGCTCTCATCTGCTATTTTACTCCCCAACTTCCTGCAATGGCAAAGGCTGGGCTGGATCAAAGGCTGAAGCCAAGGACTCAATTCAGGTCTGCACACGGGTGGTGGAAACCCAACTACTTAAGCTATGACTCATTACCTCCTAGCCATCTGCATTAGCAGGAAGCTGTAGTCAAAAGACAGAAAGATAAATCAAGCCTACTTTTACATAGGATGTAGATGTCCCATATAGCAAGCATCTTAACTGCTAGGTCAAATGCATTCCCCTCTGTGGTTAGTATATTTAACTATATTTCTTTGCCAATACAAAGTAATGAGAAAAATTAGACTTGTACCATTTATGTAAATTGTCACTGTTTCCCTGTGCCATCTTACTTTAGGGCAATGAATTGGTTGGTCTGACATCTAATTATTTGGCTTTGGCTTCAAGTTCACAGTGGAAAATCTATCACTTTAGTAGTATGACAATCAACATCAGCACAAATATCAGTCTTCACTAGTTCTACAAAAATTTTGTGTCATAAGACATCAGAAACGTTGCAGTAAGATTTTGCTAAAATAAAACAGACAAAATTCAAGTCAAACAACTGGAATCCTCACTTTGGACTTAAAAATAACTGAAACATATGTTCCCTCCCTCCCAGAAAAAAAAATTAAAATAGAATTACCATATATTCCAGGAGTTTTGCTTTTAGGTGTATGTGTGTGTGTGTGTGTGTGTGTGTGTGTATGTGTGTCTATCTATCTACCTATCTATCTAATGAAATCAGTTCCTTGAAGAGAGACCTCTAGTTCATGTGTATTGCACCACTATACAAAATAGCTAAGAGAAGACAATTTAAGGATCCTTCAGTTAATAAATGAGTAAAGTAAGTGTGATGTACATTCACATATGCAATAGAAGAATATTTAACAATAAAAAAGAAGGAATTCTGGTTATTTTTGACAACATGTGTAGACCTGGACAATATTTTAAGTTACAGAAACACAAATACTGTGTAATCTCACTTATAGATGAAATCTTAAAAAGCTGAATTAGCAGAAACAAAAAACTAGGATGGTGATTGCCACAGAATAAAGGGTGGGACAGTTGGGCGCTATTGACCCAAGTGAATAAACTTTGAGTTTTAAGACTAATTTACATTAGGGATCTAAAGAACACCATGAGCAGTGATGGTTATGTTGATTAATTTGATTGTGATAATCAATACAAAGTGTATGCTCATTTAAAATCATCACATTATAAGCTTTGAATTTATAGTGTTTGTCAATTAATTTAAAAAATGGAATATCCGTATATATCAAAACAACTAAATCCAATGTGCACAAATAATTACTATTATAGTAAGTACCAATGTGTATAAGTAATCATTACCCTCTAGGAAGGGGAATAAATAATATTAATTGTTAGGCAGAATTTCTTTTTTTGTCCATTCCTCCTCTTCATTTTCTTCTTTCTCTCCTCCTCACATGCTTTAGTAATAGTTTTAGAATGAGACTGGTAGAATCTACGGTTAGACCCCTGAAAATGGCTGATCTCGATTGATCTAGAAAGCTAAGCATTACATTTAAAATTCTTGTATGTAAATAACTTCTTTTTCTTTCTTGTTTTTTGTTTTTGGTTTTTTTTTTTTTTTGACAGGCAGAGTGGACAGTGAGAGAGACAGAGAGAAAGGTATTCCTTTGCCATTGGTTCACCCTCCAATGGACACTGTGGCCGGGCGCACTGTGGCCGGCGCACCACGCTGATCCAAAGGCAGGAGCCAGGTGCTTCTCCTGGTCTCCCATGGGGTGTAGGGCCCAAGCACTTGGACCATCCTCCACTTCACTCCCAGGCCACAGCAGAGAGCTGGCCTGGAAGAGGGGCAACCAAGACAGAATCTGGCACCCCAACCGGGACCAGAACCCGGTGTGCCAGTGCTGCAAGGTGGAGGATTAATCTGTTGAGCCACGGTGCCGGTCTTTAAACAACTTCTAAAAGTTCATGGAAATCAGAAATTTCATCCACTCAGACCAAGTGGGATTTATCCCTGGTATGCGGGGATGGTTCAGTGTTCAAAAATCAATGAGATACACCACATTAACAAATTCCAGAAGAAAAAAACATATGATTATCCCAATAGATGCAGAAAAAGCATTTGATAAAATACAGCACCCTTTCGTGATGAACACTCTAAGCAAATTGGGTATAGAAGTAACATTCCTCAACACAATCAAGGCAATTTATGAAAAACTCATGGCCAGCATCATATTGAATGGGGAAAAGTTGGAAGCATTTCCACTGAGATCTGGTACCAGACAGGGATGCCCACTCTTATCATTGCTATTCAACATAGTTCTAGAAGTTTTAGCCAGAGCCATTGGGCAAGAAAAAAGAAATTAAATGGATGCAAATTTGCAGATGATATGATTCTTTATTTAGGGAATCCAAAGAACTTTACTAAGAGACTATTAGAACTCATAGAAGAATTTGCCAAAGTAGAAGGATGTAAAATCAATGCACAAAATCAACAGCCTTTGTATATACAGGAAATGCCATGGCTGAGAAAGAACTTCTAAGATCAATCCCATTCACAATAGTTACAAAAACAATCAAATATCTTGGAATAAACTTAACCAAGGATGTCAAAGATCTCTACAATGAAATTTACAAAACCTTGAAGAAAGAAATAGAAGAGGATACCAAAAAAATGGAGAAATCTTCCATGCTCATGGATTGGAAGAATCAATATCATCAAAATGTCCATTCTCTCCAAAACAATTTATAGATTCAATGTGATACCAATCAAAATACTGAAAACATTCTTCTCAGATCTGGAAAAAAATGATGCTGAAATTCATATGGAAGCACAGGAGAACTTGAATAACTAAAATAATCTTGTACAACAAAAACAAAGCCGGAGGCAACACAATATCAGATTTTAAGACATACCACAGGGCAGTTATATTCAAAACAGCATGGTACTGGTACAGAAACAGATGGATAGACAAATGGGACAGAATAGAAACACCGGAAATCAATCCAAACATCTACAGCCAACTTATTTTTGATCAAAGATCTAAAACCAATTCCTGAAACAAGGACAGTCTATTCAACAAATGGAGCTGAGAAAACTGGATTTCCACATGCAGAAGCATGAAGCAAGACCCCTACCTTACATCTTACACAAAAATCCACTCAACATGGATTAAATATCTAAATCTATGCCCTGACACCATTAAATTATTAGACAGCATCGGATAAACCCTGCAAGATATAGGCACAGGCAACGATTTCTTGGAAAAGACCCCAGAGACAGAGGCAGTCAAAGCCAGAATTAACAATTGGGATTTCATCAAATTGAGAAGTTTCTGTACTGCAAAAGATATATAGTCAGGAAAGTGAAGAGGCAACTGACAGAATGGGAAAAATATTTGTAGATTAGGCAACTGATAAAGGATTAATAACCAAACTCCACAAAGAGATCAAGAAACTCCACAAGAAAACAAACAACACGCTTATACTATGAAAACAATGTTTTCAAGGATTCCCAAATTGTTTTTACACCAGTGCAAACATGCCTTCTAATCAGTTTACACGTACTTTTAGTATTTAATGACAGACTTTTGATTTAAGCACTACCATATTACAAATGAGAACTACTGAAGTCAAATAGAGGTTTAGCTACATGAAGTCCAACCACCCAGGAAGTAGCAGATCCTAAGTTGGTCCCAGTGCCAATGTACTTCTTCCAGTAGCCTTCCTCTGCAGTACCAGCTAGCATGACCAGGCATTGGTTTCTTATTATTGCTTTAACAAATTACCCTAAATTTTGCTGGTGCATGAATCCATGAAAAATGCATCTCTCAAATCTAGAAGTCTTGGCTGGCGCCGCGGCTCACTAGGTTAATCCTCCGCCTAGCAGCACCGGCAAACCGGGTTCTAGTCCCAGTCGGGGCACTGGATTCTGTCCCAGTTGCCCCTCTTCCAGGCCAGCTCCCTGCTGCGGCCAGGGAGTGCAGTGGAGGATGGCCCAAGTGCTTCAGTCCTGCACCCCATGGAAGACCTGGCTCGTGCCTTTGGATCAGCATGGTGTGCTGGCCGCAGCGCGCCTGGCCGCAGTGGTCATTGGAGGGTGAACCAATGGCAAAAGGAAGACCTTTCTCTCTGTCTCTCTCTCACTGTCCACTCTGCCTGTCAAAAAAAAAATCTAGAAGTCCCATTATATAGGGAATTAACCCGGACAATCTCTTCAAATCAGAACCCTTATCTTAGTTGGATGTTTTGTAGCCTGTTTGCCATAAAAGCTCACATATTCATGGGATCTGAGAACTGAGATTTGTACACATGACAGGGTAGGGAATATTATTCTATCAATAATCTCCTCGAATAATAAACTTCTGACCTGAATTTAAATAGGTAAAAATCTTACAAGTTTACAATTTAGATAGGCAAATCCGTACAAAAGAAAAATTGCAGAATCAGAATATTAAAAGGCTTTGTATTCAATGGATTCATATTTTCCACAGGAAATTACAAATCCACAAATATTTACTGATTTACCTCCTTATGTAAAAGTCATATGTTTGAGTTGCAGAAACATATTATTACTCTGTTTCTGCAAATGGCTAAGAGAGACAACTTCCCCTAATGACAGCACTGCAAGGGAAAGACTCTGCCATAGATAAATATCCAAGTTGAAAAATAAAAAAATCTGGAGAGAGGAGTGCATTTTAATGAGGACAAAGAGCTATAAGTACTGATTTGGCAAGCAGCTATATTTTAAGGATATTTTATTTCTACAAAGAAAAGTAAATAAATTAATGAAAGGAAAGGAACCCTCATTCAGAATAAATTAAGCGGATTTTTTTTTCACCTCAGGGGATATAGTTAATGTGCACATTACCTAAATTTCCAGTTGACTTTTTTTTAACTTTTATTTAATAAATATAAATTTCCAAAGTACAGCTTATGGATTACAATGGCTCCCCCCACCCCATAACTTCCCTCCCATCCGCAACCCTCCCATCTCCCGCTCCCTCTCCCATTCCATTCACATCAAGATTCATTTTCAATTATCTTTATATACAGGAGATAGATTTAGTATATATTAAGTAAAGATTTCAACAGTTCACACCCACACAGAAACATAAGGTGTAAAATACTGTTTCAGTTCAGTAATAGTTATAGCATTAATTTACATTGAACAATTCATTAAGGACAGATATCCTACATGAGGAATAAGTGCACAGTGACTCCTGTGGTTGAATTGAATTGACACTCTGTTTATGGCATCAGTAATCTCCCTAGGCTGCCAAAGCTATGGAAGCCTTTTGAGTTGGCTGATTCCAATCTTATTTAGACAAGGTCATAGTCAAGGCGGAAATTCTCTCCTCCCTTCAGAGAGAGGTACCTCCTTCTTTGATGGCTCGTTCTTTCCACTGGGATCTCACCTGCAGAGATCTTTCATTTAGGTATTTTTTTTTTTTTTGCCAAAGTGTCTTGGCTTCCCATGCCTATAATACTCTCATGGGCTCTTCAGCCATACCCAAATGCCTTAAGGGCTGATTCTGAGGCCAGAGTGCTGTTTAGGACATCTGCCATTGTATGAATGTGCTGTGTTCACACTTCCCATGTTGGATCGTTCTCTCAATTTTAAATCTATCAGTTAGTATTAGCAGACACTAGTCTTGTTTATGTGATCCCTATGACTCTTAGACCTATCAGTATAATCAATTGTGAACTGAAAATGATCACTTGGACTAGTGAGATGGCATTGGTACATGCCACCTTTGAAAATTAAAATCACAATATCAAAGGCTGAAAGATTGAGAAGAGGAGTGATGTGATAATTAACATTCAAAACTAATAAATTTATTTTAATTTGTTGGAAATGCTACACAAAGTTGCATGTTGTTGACACACATTTGTTGAGATTTAGTCTTTCTTTGTCTTATTTTTCTTTCACAACACTCACTTTTCCCATTGATCATTACATTTTCTCATGAGATAATTTTTGTGACCATGCCATGACTTCTGTGGCAACATGTTTGTGTTTATTCATCTATGCCATTGATCCCGTTGATTTGTTCACTTAAAACATAGGAGAACTCTGTAGGTCATATTTTCGCTAAAGCCCACTAAGATGCAGTATGTTTCTATCAACTTGGTACCAAGTATGATCAATCAAACTTCCCTGTGTTCTGGTTAATGCTTATCCTGATGTAACCATGCACTGGATGGCACATTAAATTATATGACTACTCTATTTTTGTCTCCATTATCTTAAAACAGCAAAAAAGTGTATTTTTTTCAACTACACTGCCTTTCAAAAATAATTTTTCTGACTTTTCTAAAACTATCTAATCCTTTGACACCTGCCAGGCAGCCATACTATTTCCCACACTAATATCAGACGGACCTCCCTTTCCAGTCTTTGACATCTCAGTGAAAATTATCATCCATGTCTTTCCTCCAGCCAGAACACTGGGAGATATCCATGGTTTCTCTCTTGTTCACATTCAACTGTCCATTCTTAATAAAGCTTAATTGTTTTAAGTTTTTGTCCTAAGTCCACCTGTTTCTCTCCACATCCCTGGAAAGTGAAGTGTATACCAACACTATTGCATGTCTGGACCCTTGGAATAGCATTTTTCTCTTCTTTAATTCTGGCTATGTCACTATTATCCTCATTGTATCAAAAGACTTTCCTTTCAACTAATACATATATTAAACTGAGGTTTACAAATACTCAAATTGCAAGGGATTTGTCAGTTAGCATTTTATTTTTCTCAAGTAGCAATCCAGGTCCAAGATTACAAAGAAAGCATTGGATCCAAAATCCTATTCTCATTACTAGCATAGTCTTATTACCATGCTCTATAATAAAACAACAACATGTGAACAATTGAAACAATAGCAAAGGAGAAATGGAGAGACTGGGAATACTCTTTTCTTTAAAAACACAACTCATTGTATTGGCAATGAGTTTAGGGGATCCTAATATAGGAAGAAGGCTAGAATACAGAATCTTAAATGAACATCCAAAAGCCAGGAGCTCCATTACAGGAAAGACAGAGAGATATATAATGAACAAACACTTTTTTAATGAAAATCAGACAAAATCAGTTCTTTAGTAGTAAGTTCTTTGTTTAATACAATATATTACAGTTAGGGAAAAATTAATCAAATTCCTTACCAAAGCAAATAAGGCAGTTGCAAAATTCTCAAGAAAAAAAAAAATGCCACTCTCCCTTCTTGACGAGGTAAATTCTTTCCTTCAAACACAGTCTATTCCCCTCTTGCAGCATTTACATCTCCTCTTCTTCTACCAATATTTTGCTTCATTTGCATTTTCTCAATGTCTACTCCTTATTCAGGTATTGACTTTAAAATCCCCTTCAAAGAAGTTACATTTTCTTTGCTGCATTACAATTGCCTTCACATTTCTTGCTATCACAGACCTGAAATCAGTCCTTCATTGCAATTAACATTAACAAGTGATTAACATTTGGATGCACTTTTTGACTTGTTTGCTATTTCTTCTGAAGTTCTGCAGGAACTAGCAACATTTTCTTGCTTGTCTTTCTCCATGTGCAATCCAGGAACTGGAATGAAATCATGTAACAAAAACTTTCTAAATAATTATTAGGTAAACACTGAAAGAATAAATGATGACCAAAATATAGAATATATGTGTATAATTTATAGAATATCTGTGTATAATTTAATAGTTTAATAAATAAAAGTTTCTAAGAATCATAAAAATGTATTTATAATATTTAGGCCTTTATCATTATGTTTTCTATAATGAATAAATTATAAAATATAATATGCATTCTGTTTAACTTCTTTCAATAAAGTTTTAAAGAAATTATTTTCAAATATTCCTGAAATTCGAAGTCCATTCTTTTCTATTCAAGAAATACAAAATAATATTATATATATTTTTTATTTATTTGACAGGTAGAGTTATAGACAGTGAGAGAGACAGAGACAGAGAGAAAGGTCTTCCTTCTGTTGGTTCACTCCCCAAATGAATACCACGGCTGGCGCTGTGCCAATCCAAATCCAGGAGCCAGGTGCTTCTTCCTGGTCTCCCACGGGGGTGCAGTGGTCCAAGCACCCGGGCCATCCTCCACTGCCCTCCCGGGCCACAGTCATGAATGTATACCTGAAACTAAAAATTCACTTGTAGGAAACATAGGTGGAAAGATCCATTTCGTAGGTGGAGAGATCAATTTCATAGGTGGAAAGATCCATAACATAGGTGCAAAATTCCATTACATAGGTGAAGAGATCCATTGCATAGATGGAATGATCCATTACATGGGTGGAGAGATCCATTGCATAGGTGGAAAGAGCCATTACATCAATCTGGCAATATTATTACATTTTGGCTCTAAATGCATAAATATGAGCAATAAAAACAGAAATAGATGAATGGGATATCACCAAACTGAAAAGCTTCCACATAGCCAAGAAAACAAGCAACAGAGTAAAAATACAAACTATGCAGTAAGAATATTAGCAAACTATATATCTGATAAGGAGTCAATCTTTTTAGTAATTAAATGCTCAATAACACATTAAAATGTGCAAAAGTCCTGGATAGAGAAGACACAGAAATGGCCAATAAGTATTTGAAAAAATACTCCACATCATTGGTTATCAGAGAAGTACAAACTAAAGTGCAATGAGGTATCACCTAATGTCCGTTATGACAGGTGTTACTAGAAAGAGGAAAGCTAAGTGCGCATGACACTGCAGGACATGAAACCCTGTCACACTATTGATGAGAATGTGATGAGTACATACGTTATGGACAGTATTGTAGAATGTCCTCAAAAACTTAAAAGTAGAACTACCATGTGACCTAGTAATCTCTCCTCTCATTCTATATCCAAAGAAAATTAAGCAATATCTTCAAGAGACATCTACCCCCACACCCTCACTGCCCTACCATTTACACAGCCAACTCTTGGAATCTCACTAAGTGTCCATCCACTGAAAGATGGATTTAAAAAATTGCTTTACCTACAATGGAATACTATTCAGCCTTAAAAAGGAAGTAGATCCTTCCACTTGTGAGAACATGGATAAACCAGAAGGAAATTATGCTAAGTAAAATAAGTTCAGCACATAAAGATTAAAAATGTTTTGTACCAAAATATACATTTTTAAAACAAATATTTATTTTTAAGTCAAAGTTAGAGAGAGAGGGAGAGAGAGAGAAATCTTCCCATCTGCCAGTTCACTCCCAAGATGGCTGTTATGGCCAGGGCTGTGCCAGGCTGAAGCCAGAAGCCAGGAGCTTCTCCCAGGTCTCTCATGTGGGTGGCAGGTGCCCAAGAGCATATGAGCCATCTTCTGCTGCTTTCTCAGGCCATTGTGGGAGCTGGATTGGAAGTGGTGCAGCCGAGACATGAACTGGTGCCCATAAGGGAGACCTGTGTTGCAGGTGTTGGGTGTACTCACTATGCCCCAATGCTGCACCCTAACCTTATCTTATAATTCCATTATTCTGCAACTTTTAGAACTATCTTCATAGAAACATACATGTAAAAAACTTAATACAAGAAGGTAAAACATAATGAATATGGCACAGTAGTCCACACTCCTGTATGTGACATGAGGGCTTGCATATGGCTGCTACTAGACCATCTGGCTGTATGCTCAAGCAGAGTCACCCCGGAGGATGCTCCTCCTTCAATCACCCAGAGCCAGTTACTAGTAGAAACCAGCTCCTTCTGGCCTGTTGAATGAGGGCCTCAGTTCCTCTCTGTCAGCCAGCAGGCAAGAAACATCCCATAGTTTCAGAATATGTATGTCTCTCTCTTGTGCAACTCACAAAACAGTATCTGGTTTCCTTTGGAAAAAAACAGGAAGAGAGTAGGAGAGAGCACCCAAGACAGAAGCCATTGTCTTTCTGCAACTGAATTTTTCAGTAATGTCTAAAGCCTGCATTCTACTTATTAGAAGCTAATTACTAATTCCATTCCACTTTCAACCAAGATTACACAAGGATGTAAATAGCAGGAAAAGAAAATCTCTGCTTATCATTTTAAATGTTGCCTGGTACAACATAGACTGTATCTTTCAATAGGAATTTAGACCATGAAGACTGATTAACATTGCATTATACCTGCCCTGCTATGAATCACAGATCTTTTTAAGTCATAGCTTCAGTTAAAAGCAGCACAAACAGAAACACATTTTTAAAATAAGGATGATTTAAAGCAGCATTATTTACCACTGTTTTGTACTGCAGTGATCAACATTTATTAAGCACGGACTGTATGCTGGAAGTCCATGAGGCTTCTAGAAAATTGGGTAAATAACAGGATTGATTGTTCTAGAAAATTACATGGACTGTAGGGATGTAAATATAATCAAAGCATTGACCCCTGTAATCTTGATGAAGATATGTGGCTCAGATATTCAATTATCTATGCACACTCTTACTGTGAAAAAGATGGTAATTCAAAATTCTATTCTATATATGTTACCATAGGTAGAAGTTCTGTTATGTCATTTCTGCATTTTACATTGCCAAGTGCTGTACTATATCTTCATAATTTGTTTTATTTACCTACAAGCCTGATTTTGGCAGCAACTACTAAGGCTGTTAGCGTGCTGAGTAAATTGACAGAGAAATTAAGTAAAGCAAATTACCAATTAAGCTGAATAATTGGTCAAGGAGTCAATTCCATCAAGAAATTGTTTTGACTGAACTGGCTTGTTGTTTGATGAAGTTAATTTTTCAATTTATTCAATGCTTTTAAAGCAATTTTCTGACTATACCAACAACCTTAGTCTGCTGAGAAATCCATTTCCTGTTTGAAGTAACTAGCATTAATGCAATTCTCTTTGGTAGCATTGCCATATATTCAGGAGCATCAGCAGAAGCCCAACTAAGAAATAATAAACATAGCAACATGTTGTTGAAACATGAGGGAGAATAATTTAGGGGCCTAAAAGCCCAGGTATAAATAATTATGCCTAAAATTGGTTAATTACAACTCAGAGATAAGTGGAAAGTGTCCAATTGCAAACGGAATTGCTCAATTGCGTTCACAATTATCCAATTGCAGCTGTAATTATTTGCTGCTACAATTTCTCTTAAATAGATTCAATACCCATACATGTATTTTAAGTACACATCATTACATTTTTAAAATTTTTTGATATATTGCTAATTCTTATCTTGAAGATTTTCCAAGAATATAAGTACTCTCTAAAATCATGTTGAAGGCAAAATTAACAATGAATTGACTCAATGCTATATCAGCATAATGAATTCTCATCTATATGTTATTTCATGCAAGAGCTTATATATTCAGTTTCAGTAAAATAATTCTTTCAGTCATTCATAGAGTACAGGACATTCATTTTCATTTAGTGAATAAGCATTATGTAGATATTAATTAGATAAAGTTGGCTTTGAAAGTATAAATTACAAATATGAAGTATATTATTATAAGAGGACCCAGTAACCCTGAGTTATTCAGGAATAATTGGGAAAAATCAAATTTGATTTATACATATTCTATTTGTGCTACATAATAGTCACTCAAAAAATAATGGATGTTTGTGATTGGCATGAAATATTTTCAGAAAGTTAGATAAGAAATAATTTACATTTAGTGACTCCACGAAAGTACGAATGTCAGGCCCACATTTTGGCACGAGTATAATTCTACTATCCATTCCATCATCTTTTTCTCTAAGCATTTTGGACAAAATATAAAGAAACTAAGCAATAAAAGTACCTTGAGGAGGAGGGATTGTTGTTAATGAGGAGACTTGTGAGAGATATCTATAACAGAATTTAAAAGGAGTGTAGGCAGGAAGGCAAGGGGAGAGGGAAGAAGGAAGTGAGAGTGGCGGGAAGAGGGAAGGGAAGAAGGAGGGGAGGAGGGGAGGAAAGAAGGGGGATGGTTTTACTAAAACAACTGAAAGGAATATGTGAAGTGAACTTGTTAGATTTTAGATTGTATTTACACCAGCAGCTTTTAATGCCTCTTAAGACACAGACTATCTCAGAGTACTGAAGACAAAATTCCCAGTATTATCTTCTAATCTGCATTTGAAAGATGGCAAGTAAACAAATTTTAACTTTATTTAGTCACTCGTCACAAGTCTGCTTTAGTGAAGAGGCAGATGGTTGCTGTGCCATTTTTTATTTGTGGAAGTCACCTGCTGTATTGGAATGATAGCTGCCAAGGCTTCTAATATAAGCAGTTGCCTGCTTTAAATTCGAAAACTTGGATGAGTGACTTAACTCTTTTAGCTTTGATATGCTGACTAGTCTATGAATTAAAGAAAGTGGGCCTGTTACTGGTTGCCTTGTGTCTCCTTCAATTTACATGTTGATACCTGGTACCACAGAACGTGACCTGATTTTGAAATAGGGTCTTTGGGATTTAATTAGTTAAGATGAGGTCATATTGGAGTGGGTCTACTAATGCAATGTGATTGACATCTTTGGGACTGAAATAATTTGACATAGTTGTATACATGACAGGACACCAAGTGAAGTTGAGGCTGGAGAAAGTGGTGATGCAACAGATGTCAAGGGACACAGATGACCATCCGGAGCTGGAGAGGGCAGGAGATGGAGTCTCCCTGCCAGCCCTCAGCAGGATCCAGATCTGCTGGCACCCTGATCTTGGACTTCTAGACTCCAGGACCTCACAGAAATATGAAAACACATTCATTTGTTCATGTCACTCAGTTTATGGCACTTTGTCACAGCAGTTCTAGGAATCTAGTGCAGAACATTAAAGTATTGCTCTATTATCCTATATACAAGGGAGATGCATTACATATGTTCAATCCAAGTAGCAGGAAGGCCATTGAAAATGGAATTATTATGTGGCAGTATTAGTTTATCTATTTGCAAATACAAATTTAAGAAAAGGCCCTCTGATCCATTTGTGCAGCAGAGTGAAGAAAACTTTAATCTCTGAGACTTCTGGTAAGGAAGGATCTATTTGAACAACAGGCAACTTTATGGCGTTCACCGAATTTTGTATTAAGGTTTTAGTTTGTAATACGTAGCTATCATTTCTCATTGCAGTAATTCAGTCATACAAAAAGAGAGATCTGGAAGAATACAATTTCCTTTCTTTCTTTTTTTTTTTTATTTGACAGCCAGAGTTAGACAGTGGGAGAGACAGAGAGAAAGGTCTACTTCTGCTGGTTCACCCCCCAAATAGCCATTAAGGCCGAGACTATGCTGATCCAAAGTCAGGTGCTTCTTCCTGGTCTCTCATACAGGTGCAGGGCCCAAGCACTTGGGCCATCCTCCACTTCCCTCCTGGGCCACAGCAGAGAGCTGGAATGGAAGAGGAGCAACCGGGACTAGAACCCGGTGCCCATATGGGATGCTGGTGCTGCAGGAGAAGGATTAACCAAGTGAGCCAAGGCACCGGCCCCAAGAATACAATTTTCTTAAAGCAGACATAATCAAGTCATTCTCAGTTTTCTCCCATCTATGGTCCTAAAGCACAAATGCTCTTATTTGTACATCAGCTTAATTTTGTTACTGCAAAGATGAAATGATATGGAAAGAATAATATCACTTAATTCAATAACATTCAATAGTAAAAATAACCAAGTTCTGTTTTAAATTAAAGTTGAAATACATGATCAATATTCATGGCAAAATGGAATTCACAATTAAAATCATTCATATCATGTAAGAAAATTATGTTTTGGAAAGATGGAAATTATGACATTCTGATATTTCTATTGAAGAGAGGATATTGCAAATTATTGATTTAATGATTTTTTACTTTATTTATTTTTAAAGATTTATTTATTTATTAGTTACACAGAAAGAGAGAAGGAAAAGCAGAGATAGAAAGAGAGGCCTTCCATCTGCTGGTTCTCTCCCCAAATGGCCATGATGGCTGCAAAAGCCAGGAGCCAGGAGCTTCTTCTGGGTCTCCCATGTGGTTCCAGGGGACCAAGGACTTGGACCATCTTCTACTGCTTTCCCAATAGAGATGGATTGGAAATGAAGCAGCCAGGACTCGAACCAGTGCCCACATGGGATGCCGGCACTGCAGGCAGCAGCCTTACCCACTACACCACAGCACCAGCCCCTTGACTTAATATATTAGATATATCTATTCATACTATTTTAATATTTATTTCTTTTCAATTTGATTAGGTTCAGAGTTCTATAGTTTATGTGATTTAATTTAAGGTATCAGTAAATGAGTCTGACATATTCCGTATTTACAGGTGACCTAAGTGACCTTGATGAACTGTATGAGAGGGAACAGGATGTCTCTTCTCTAGGGGTGACAGTGAGGCTTCCAGGAAGTGGTGTTCCTCATGCAAACACACAGAATCGCACTCCATGAGATTACAGCACAGAATAAATTAAGCTGCTCATTGGAAACTTTTGAGAGCCTTCTTCTCTCCCGGGGAATCCTGTCACAGAGCTGTCACTAGACCAGGTATCACCACAAACTGCGGATCGTTTCAGTGCGGTTATCAAGAACACATTACTGTTGTCCATTGCAGGAGATAACTGTCAACAATATTGATGTGAAGTATTTTCATGCCAAGACAAATCTGAAAACAGAGTACGACATACAATAGCCCCAAAGCTTGTGGTTCCTCAACTGCACTGCTTAATTCTCAACTTGCTTTGAAAATGATATGGATTTTCTGGCCACCCTTAATATTTATTTAACACAAGAAAGCAGAAGCATGTCCTTCCTTTACTTATAAAGTTACAGCACAAAAATGATAAGGATACTTTAATAAGAGAAAGTAAGAAGATGTCATCTTTTTTTTTTTTCATAGAGATATATCTGTTTCTTTATTTCCAAAAGTGGAACAGGGTTCTCATTACCAGGTAGAGAAAATTATTAGACATTTCATTGTCAAGATGCAACCAGAGATAGGCAACCCATTTCCCATAAAAAAGCAAAGATATACCAATTGTAAGTAAGAGTACATACCAACACGGAGAGTACAATTACTTTACCACGCTAAACTCTAGATTTTCTTGTTAATGCATTATTAAACTTTTATGTTTTTATTTGTCATATTAATGAAGATTATGAGGTGACATGTAAAATTTAAAATTTAAGCCCACCTCAAAAAAGCAAATATCTTATGTTTTCTGTGGTATGTAGTATGCAAAAACTGTTTGGGAATAGAATGGCTGGTGCTGCGGCTCACTAGGCTTATCTTCCAGCTGCGGCGCTGGCACCCCATGTTCTAGTCCCAGTCGAGGCGCTGGATTCTGTCCTGATTGCTCCCTTCCAGTCCAGCTCTCTGCTGTGGCCCGGAAAGGCAGTGGAGGATGGCCCAAGTGCTTGGGCCCTGCACCTGCGTAGGAGACCAGGAAGAAGCACCTGGCTCTTGGCTTCGGATTGGCACAGCGCGTTGCCTGTAGCAGCCATTTGGAGGGTGAACCAGCAGAAGGAAGACCTTTCTCTCTGTCTCTCTCTTTCACTTTCTAACTCTGTCAAAATAAAAGGGGGGGGGGCTGGATAGGACATTTTGTGATAGGGTTGTTGTTTTTAGAACTTTTTAATACTTTTGTGGAATTGTGGTCTTCCTATTTTCTTACTTGTTGAACATTATGGTTAGTGGTGAATTAAGCCTGTGAATATAGAGAGGATTAAAATTATAGCTTTGCAAAAACTGATGAAGACAGGAGACAGAAAGTGGTGAGGAGATGAGGAAGGGAATTGTGGTTGTCTTCTTGGAACGGTACCTATGGAATGCATGATATCTTTTATCTTTATATTAATTTAAAAAGTGTGAATATAAAAAATAAATAAAATTACATTTCCTGTTTGTATACAGCTACACTTGTTCTGTTCTCAATAGTTTCAATAGTTTTTTTTTTTTTCATTTAAATGGAGATCTACAGGAATATGACATGGGTTACAAACAACAATCAAATCACAAGATGTCAACTTCACTTACAGACTTTGGGGGCTTTTTGGTACTCTTTATAATTTAATGATTGTGATTTTGATAGCTACTTGTTGCTCTCTTTTAATAAGGAAAAAGGAACTAAACAGGTACAAGAACTGTCTTTGCTATCATACAACCCATTCTAAATACATTTGCTTGAAAAAATGTTTTGAAAATAGCAAAATTAGTAGTTTCAAATTCAAATATTTAATTTGACTAAAATATATACGTATGTATCTTCATAATAGAGGTAGTTCAATAAGTTTAATACTTTTCTAAGCCACTATTCTAATCAATAGATCATGTTTCTAATCTTATATCAAATAATTTATGTAAAATATCTAAAAGCTGACAAATCATTTACCAAACAGAGCTATTCACTGAACTGTAATATAGTCTGATTTAACTTAAATGTCCAATAGTAGTGAATTTTCAAACATTCTTAGAAATACAGTGGAGGGGCCGATATTGTGGCATAGCACCCTGATTTTTGTGGCCATCTGGGGAGTAAAACAGAACATGGAAGATCTCTCTCTCTCTCTCTTTCTGTCTTTCCCACTGTCTCTGTAATTCTGACTTTCAAATAAAATAAATAATTCTTTAAAATACAGAAATACAATGGAAGAAAAACATAGCACTTTGGTTTACATTCAATATTATATGTATTATATATTATATATGTAATGTGTGCTATTATATATGCATACATGTTATAGGAAATACAAAAATGAAATCATATTACAGTGATTCAAAATAATGCATGTGATTCTTAATTACTACCTAGCTTATCACAGTGGCTATATATCATGTATGGAGTTGAAAAAACATAATATGGGTGATATAATAAAAAAGTTGTGTTGTCATTTTAAGGATTTCAGTTTCTTTGGAAATGAAGGTACTTTATTGCTTGTATAATGTTGACACCAAAATTCTATTTCAAGGACAGTGCTGCGGGGTAGCAGGTTGAGCCTCAGCCTGCAGTGTCAGCATCCCATTTGGGTGCTGGTTCAAATCCTAGCTGCTACACTTCTGATCCAGCTCCCTGCTGATGTGCTTAGGAGGGCAATTGTGGATGGCACAAATGTTTGGGACCCTGTACCCGTGTGAATGATCCAGAAGAATCCCCGACTCCTGGATATGGTCTAGCCCAGCTCCAGACATTGCAGCCATTTGGGGAGTAGAACCAGTGGATGGAAGATGTGTCTCTCTTTCTCCCTGCCTCTCCCTCTCACTCTGCAACTCTGCCTTTCAAATAAAACAAATAAATCTTTTAAAAAATGCTATTTCGAAACTCCTGCTTAATTACTATTAATCCATTCATTTAACACGTGCGTATACTCTGAACTCTGTCAACATTGTCTTAGCTGCTGGGACCCATTAGGTCAGATATCAGATTTCATTTCTCAAGTAGGAGACAGTGAATTTTATAGTATAATGATACGTTTTTGTGACTTGTTTATACACAGGGTACCATGAAAGCACGTTGCACTCCATTCAACAAGACTCTGGAGAAGTTTCCTAGGGACAGTAATACAAATAATTTGAAGGCACAATTAGTTTGATGGGCTTATCACTGCACTAAATTATAATAACTAATAATTCTTATTTTGAGCTTGGAGTTCAGTTAAATTATTTTTTTTGGAAAAAACTCACTGGTTAAAATCAGTAAAGATGCATTTATTGAAATTTATTGTCTCCTCTTCATATCATTGTTATGGACAAACAACCTATTTCTCACACTATTCAGAGTGATAGGACAAGCAACAGGAATCACAACATCATATCACATCAATGAGATTGGCAAATTAATTTAAAATTCTAATTTTCTATCATATGATAGGTTGCATTGCCATATGCATTAGCAATAATGTTAAATGATACTTAAACCATAGCAACAATAAAAACTGCATGAATTCAATTTAGGAGTAGCTTGAGTAGTCAGGAAAGAATATAAAATTTAAATATTGCTATTATAATGTGATTCAACAAATAAAGAAGTTTGAAGATATTTGTAGGGTCATAATGGAGTTACAAATGTAATTTCATTAATCCGTGTTCATTTGTTTAGGACAGGAACACTCACAGAAGAAGTGTAACTGGAAGGGAAAGGTCAACTCTAGAGTGTAAAATAATGAACTAGTATCTGGACTTCATCTAAAACGATCCTTGGAAGTCTAGCACATGGAACAAACAATATCACAGCTAATTCTCAGAAGTAACAGTGTGATGATCAGAGCTCCAAAGCTTCTCATCTCCTTTTGTGTTTCACAGCCCCAAGAAGGATGATGGGAACCTCCCTGAGCATAGATTGTAGATACTGTGGATAGTTGAGATATGAAATTTTGTGTGTTTTATGAGGTTTGAGTGACATCCAGGAAGTTTTCAGAAAATTAAAGTCGTGGGATAAAGGAAGCATTTGACTAACAAGAGATGGGAATGTGGATTTTCAATTAATTACTCTCAAAAACCCATGGAAATATCCCAAGAGTGCTGACAATGGGGATGGGAGAAGAAAGTCATAAATTCTTTTTCTTTAAATTTTATCTAAGATATACAAATTTTATATATTTCATAAATACAGATTCAGTTACATAGTGATACTTTCCGGCCTACACTTCCTACTGCTCATGATCCCACCCTTTTTCCTCCTCCTCCTCCTATTCCCATTCCTATTTTTAACAAACATCTATTTTTGGTTTACTTTATACACATCAGATTAACCCTACACTAAGTAAAGAATTCAACAAATAGTATAAAGAAAAAATAAAACAAAACTCTGTTCCTCAACAGTCGAGACAGAGGATATTAAAATCATTGTATCTCGAAGTGTCAATTTTACCCCTATAGATTACCTTTTAGGTACTCTATTGGTTATCACAGTTCAGAAAGAGCATATGGCATTTGTTTTTGGGGACTGGATTATTTTGCTAACTATAATGTTTTCCAGTTGTATCCACTGTGTTGCAAAGGACAGGATTTCCTTTTTGACCGCTGTGTAGTATTCCATAGTGTATACCATAATTTATTTATCCAGTCTCCAGCTTCTGGACATCTGCTTACTTAAATATAAAAATCAAGGATTGAAATCAGGAAGCCTTAGCATAATTTTTAAAGTGAAGCAAATAGTGGGTAGTTCCAGATGACCTTAGACTTCAGGGGTGAATAACACTTCTCCAGTCAGCCCCTGAATCTTAAAAATGTGGATGGTGGAACTCTATTGAAGTTAACTGCATACACTGTGAAGATGAGGTAGCAAGGAAGTTTGCATCATGTTATCAAATTCATAAGCATATTGATTATTAATGTGGCAATTGGATAAATTAAATAAATGGGAGAAAATGCATACCAACCAACATACTGTGTAGAGTATGATATGAAAATTTCAGTTTGAAGAGGAAAGTAATTATGTGAGTGCTTTAACTTTTTTCATAACTGCATCAAATAAGTTTTATCTTGAATGTTTTCTAAGTATAAAATTCACTTGGTGGCCTAAAAAGATATGTAGGGAACAGAGTAAACACAGTTTTTATTAAAATATTGTATGTGGTTTTTATACATGCTTTAATATGTTATATAATTTATTAATAACATATATCATAATAATTATAACCTCCAATATGCTCCCTTTAAATTCCTATTGCAAATACTATCTAGTGAAACAGAACTGGAAACAAGTAAGTAATAGCCTATTGGATAGTAGTATTGCACCTTCATATATTTAGGGCAAAATTCTACTTTTAAAATAAGTCTTTGGGGCTGGGTCCGTGGTGTAGTAGGTTAATCCTCTGCCTGTGGCGCTGGCATCCCATATGAGTGCCGGTTCTAGTCCTGGCTGCCCCTCTTCCAACCCAGCTCTCTGCTATGGCCTGGGAAAGCAGTGAAAGATGGCCCAAGTGCTTGGGTCCCTGCACCCATTTGGGAGATGAGGAAGAAGCACCTGGTTCCTGGCTTCGTATCTGCGCAGCTCCATCTGTTCCAGCCATCTAGGGAGTGAACCAATGGAAGGAAGACTTTTCTCTCTGTCTCTCCCTCTCACTGTCTGTAACTCTACCTCTCAAGTAAATAAATAAAATCTTTTTAAAAAGTCGTTATTTTAAACATTTTTTGTATACTTATTTGAATAACAGAAAGACAGAGAGAAAGAGAGAGACAAGCAGTGATTTCCCATTCACTGGTTCAAACCTCAAACACCACCATAGCTGGAGCTCGGAATTCAGTCTGAGTCTCCCACACTGGTGGCAAGGACCCAACCACCTAAGCCTCTGATTCATGCTTCCCAGTGCACAGAAGAGGGAGATCGTTGAATTGAATGCAGAGCCACATTTTAAACCCAGGCATTCTAATATGTAATGTGTGTGTCCCAAATGGTTTCTTAACCAGTGCACCAAATGCTCACCCCAAAGAGTGTAATCACTAACAAAAATAAACCAAAATAAAATATAAATTAATTTTTAGAAGTGAAATTCTCATAAAGACAAAATAGCAATAATGACTGCTGCACTTTACACCAAACGTGAATTCACAAGGGGAATATCAATCAATCTGTTGCACAACTTTTGAACTACTCTGTCTGAAAAGGGATATAAAAATGGATCAAAATATATAGAGAGGTGAGGCATATAGTTTTAATTTTTTTGTGGTGAGTCCCAATGTTTATTAAAAGGAAAGTATTTAATGAGTATTGCTACTTGGAGAGTTTAAACATGATCAGGATATCTGGAGAAGAGCTTAATTCCCACCAAAGCAATAAAGAGCGTGAACAGTCATCAGAACAGTTGCTGTGATAAGGAATTAAAGCCTTACTGCTGCTGAATTTGGACTGAGCCCTGGACCTGGTCATGAGGGAGGATACACTGTGTTTCCTCCATGTGAGAGGAGGGCATCCCACAGAACAGAACTGGCATAGGGCTATTGTTCTGTCCATGGGGCCATCTGGAGAGGAAAGTAACAGTAGATTTGTGTTGAATACACAGGGATAAGGCCAGAAATGGAGTTGCATGACAACTTAGGTCTAGAACCATAGGAATCTGGAGAATCCACACAGGCAGCAATGAGAGATCAAGTCAGCACTACTTCCTGTTAGGTTCAAAGTCCATAGACCTACTGGCACATCTACCACGTAAGCCTTTCTATTTCCTTATGATTCTTTGTCTCAAGTTCTAACACTCATGGAAGCTGAAACCAAGGGTAAAGATTAAGGAGTCAAGGAGTGAGAAGGAGGGTTAAACAGCAGCTCCCTCTTCCCTGGAATGGAGGAGGGGCTGAAACATGCCCTAATGCAGGAAGGAGTATGAATCAAGGAGTCATAGTTGTTAATTACTATGGTCTAATTTCGATGACATCACTCAGCATTTGTTGAACCTGATTGTTACTGTATGTATCAACCTCACTTTTCACTTGATATTGAATTTGCAAAAAATGACATAAACAGATACTGTAATGAATTCAGCAATTACCATGATTAAAAATGAGATTATACAAATGAAATTGGATATGAATTAATAGCCTGATTCCTAACATTCAGGTTTCATGATGTAGAAATTAAATAGGCAAAGAATGCTGATCCTGGAAAAAGAGAATCTTCTTACAAGGTAGCACTAATTTAAAAGATAAAGTTTTGTCTTGTTTGCAACTTATGAACATTTCTCAAATTTGATTTCAACTCAGAATTATCAAGGCTAAAATTTCCTTTATTCATTATAGCTAGTAACAGATTCAGGGCCATTAATTGGTTAAATTTAATTTATTATAGAGTTTTATCTCATTCTAAAAACCATACCAGATCAGTAGCTTATTCTACCATTTGACAAATCCAACATTTTCACATAATAGACTTAGACTGTACTTATATTTTTCACTCATTTAATTTTCCAGTGAATGCTTATATCACACAACATGTAGAAGGCCTAATGGAGACACTGGTTTTTTTTTGTTTTTTTTTGTTTTTTTTTTTTTTTTTTTTTTTTTTTTTTTTTTTTTTTTTTTACAGGCAGAGTGGACAGTGAGAGAGAGAGACAGAGAGAAAGGTCTTCCTTTGCCGTTGGTTCACCCTCCAATGGCCGCCGCGGCCGGCGCGCTGCGGCCGGCGCACCGCGCTCATCCGATGGCAGGAGCCAGGAGCCAGGTGCTTTTCCTGGTCTCCCCATGGGGTGCAGGGCCCAAGCACCTGGGCCATCCTCCACTGCACTCCTGGGCCACAGCAGAGGGCTGGCCTGGAAGAGGGGCAACCGGGACAGAATCCGGTGCCCCGACCGGGACTAGAACCCAGTGTGCCGGCGCCGCAAGGCGGAGGATTAGCCTGTTGAGCCACGGCGCCGGCCAAGAGACACTGGTTTTAAAGCAGGGAATGATACAGACAAAATGTATTACTTCATGGAACTTGGAAGGCAATGGGAAAATAACAAGTAGGTGTTGCTGTGGCTTTGATGGGGGGTTTGTCCCCAAAAGGTCCATTGGATGCATGATTGATCCCCGTGTGGTGGTGCTGGGATGATAGAAACTTTAAGAGGTAGAATCTAAGACAAGGAAATTAGGCGATGGGGATTCCTCTCTCATGTCTTGATTGATGCTATCTTGTGGGTGTATGTCAAGTCTCATGCATTAGTTCCTGTGAGAGTGATTCTTTACAAGCCAGCTTAACACCTCCCCTGAACTCCCTGTTGAGCCCATGCACCTGCCATCAGGATGCAGGCACTGTGAGACCCTCTCCAGAGCTGAGCAACTTCAGTGCCTTGCTCTTGAATCTCCAGAATTGTGAGCTATACCAACGAGTTTTCTTCATTCTAACCTCAGCTATATTTTGGTATAGTAAAACAAAATGGACAAAGTCACAGATTGATACCACTGAAGAAAAGTAAAGCAAAGCAAGGGAATTATGCCTCAAACAAAGTTCACTTCCGGATATGTTAGTCCGAACGACACAACTGATAAAGCAACATTTGAGCAGGAACCTGAAAGAGGTGGGGAAGGTAGATCATGCCAATATGTGGGCAACAATATTCCAAAATGAGGTGGAAGCCAATTCTGGTGATTGAGACAGAGGCAGGTGTGCCTGTGAGAAGAGGAAGGTGGAAAATAAAAACAGAGGGAACCCAGAGGGGATCCATGTCATACCAAGCCCATCGTATACTAGAGGGAGGCAGATTTATTCTAAGCTAGGCAGGACACAAGCAGAGGTAGGAAAGAGTGATGAGGACAAAATTTTTCAGTCATTCTGGTTGCTGGGTAGGGAACACAATGTTGGAGGAGGCCTGGATGCAATCATCATAGCTAGAACCATGGAGAGAAATTTTAGGGAACTTGACCAGTCTGGCGTGGACAAGTGACAAGGTGAGGGCAGATGGTGTATATGTTGAATACATGGTGTTGGAATTTATGATGGATTGCATGTAAGAGATGAACAAAAGAGAGAGGGCAAACATGAAATCAAAGTGTGAGGCTTGTTATATGAGCCATTCTGAGTCTACTGAGAAGAAACTATGGAACAAGACGGTTTGCGGAGAAAAAAGCAAGAATTCATTTTTGAACTTACTGCTCTGTTATGTTTGCTATCTGGCCAAGCGCAACTATAGGAGGTTCATTTTTTCCTATTTCAGACTCATCCTCAAAAAATAGCAATATCACTTAGGTTAATAGCAATGTGTTAGTTTTATTAGTAACTAAATTGAATGCAAAATAATTACTCACTCCATGACTAAATGAAAAGAACTTTGAAAGGAAGCTTTGCAACAAGAAATAAACTAAAATATATATTCATGTGCCCCGCTGTGTTATTTAATAGATAGGTCTAAGCAAGTGTTTATTGTTACTGTTGTTTGTTTATTTGTTCTTTAAAGCTCTTTACAGAGCACTTAAGTAATCCACAATTACCCTCTTTTGCGGACTCCATAAAATTGAGTTCACACGTGGGAGACACACTGAGAAGTAATTGATGACAGAGAAGCCCTGGATGATGATAATTACTGCTGCTCTACAGGAACAAACACTATAAGCAACAAGGCTGTGGAGGTTGGCTTTAAAAGCCTTGAGAAATGTATCCAGCTCCTGTCACTCAAATACACAACAACTCTGTCCCCAAAGAAGCAGATGCCAAGCCAGGACTAAAGATTTAATTAGAAGAAATGTCTACGAGAGAGTAAACTGGGAGAGGTGCTGAGAAAGGCTGACTTCATACAGTATGGTAGGTCCTGAGTGCAGGTGAGACAGGGGCAAGGTGGCTTATGTGCAGTTCAAGAAAGTTTCAGCAAGGCCAACATGAGGTGCGTGAACCAAGGTCAACTGGCATAGGAGCCCATTATCTCCCAGAGATGTCTTGACTGTAGTATTGCTGAAGTACTCAGTCACCACACAGCAACAGTTCACAGGAGTTATGGCCTCAGCATAAAGGAAGTGACAGACTTCAAAGCCCAGTAGCTTAGGCCATTGGAAATCCATGTCCCCATAGCTGGAAGTCTGTGAGACCGTTTTCTTTGACTGTCACATACTCCATCTGCAGAAAGGGACAGTTAAGAAGGAAAATATCGTTAAAACTTCATCAAGAATGCATTACATTAGGAGAGGCTTGTAATGAGCAAATTTTAGAGGTTTTATCTTCAGGTTAAATGGACAGGATATTTGCCAAAAAAAATGGTAACTTTCATCATCATATTCAAGTTCATGACCAGGAACTAATATGAGCAAGTGAAAATTTCAAATAAGCATACCCATGTGGACTTTTTTAAAAATGAAGTTACATTGCATTCCATGATACCCAGAATCCCAAGCCTATAGTTCCAAAAGCCTCTATAATGTAGAGCTATAATCATTTTGGTTGAAATATAATAGTAGTAATAATAAGGAGGAAGAGAGGGAAGAGAAAAAGAAGTAAATGTTTAGTTTTTATGTTGCCAAATACATTTCTAAGGGATGAACATATTTAACTTTTTAATTGGGCAAGTTTCTGTTATATACCTTTTGCAAAGCAGAAGGCCAAGGCACAAAGAAACTGTTACTTCTCCAATGTCAAACTGCAAGTAAATTCTAAGAGTTTATTTTCCAAGCAAGAATTTCTGACTCCAAAGATCAAATCTTAACCAAGATGTTATCTTGATTACTCCTAGATTTTAGACTATTCTCAAGTGTCTCATGGAAACCAATTCACTTAGCACAAATCCTTAAAATAGATACATATCATTACAGCTATAGTAAATAAAAGGAAATTTTCCAATTTAAAATTCTAGGATGTCACACCAAACTGTCTTCAAAATATCCATATCTATAAGAGACTATGAACTGCATATTTCCATAAACACATTAGAGTATGAAAAAATATTTTTATAATGGGCTGTGTAACATACAGTTGTTTTGGACACAACTTAGAAACTTGCTTATCAATAGAGCACAATCCACATAAGGCAGTGACTGCTAAATTCAAAGCTTTTTGAAAATCTGAACCCTACCTTGTCTATCAATTTGTTAACACAGGGACATTGTCAGTACTATAGCCACACAACTTTATACCACCTGTAAAATTACAGTACGTTTTATGCTGGACATGCCAGTTAGCATTGATCTTTGCTCTGAAAGCCTTACCACATCTTTGGAAGTCTAAGGAAGGGTAAAAGTAAGGTTTACATGAAATGCAACGTATAAGGATGCATAAGTAGCTGCTACTTCAACAGAAACTCATGACTAGACATATAACCAGCTCGAGGAAAATTAAATACTGGGGCTGGTGCTGGTTGGAGTAGCAGCTGCTCCACTTTCAATCCAGCTCCCTGCTAATGGCTTGGGAAAAGCAGCAGAAGTTGGACCAATTATTTTGTCCCGTACTACCCATGTAGTGTACCCAAATGAAACTCCTGGCTCCTGGTTTTGGCTTGATTCAGCCCTGTCCATTGTGGTCATCTAGGGAATGAAACAACAGACACAAGATAACTCTCTCTCTCCCTCTCCCTTTCTCTTTTTCTCTCTTTCTCTCTCTTGGTAACTCTGATTTCAAATTAAAAAAACAAATCTTTTTTTTTTTTAAGTAAGTATCAAGACGTTTGAAGTCGTGGAAGATATGAGGACTTAGAAAACCATGAGGGGCTGGCACTGTGGCACAGTGGGTGAAAGCCCTGGCCTGAAGCCCCGGCATCCCATATAGGCACCAGTTCTAGTCCCGCTGCTCCTCTTACAATTTAGCACCCTACTATGGCCTGGGATAGCAATAGAAAATGGCCCAAGTGCTTGGGCCCCTGCACCCACGTGGGAGATCTGGAAGAAGCTCCTGGCTCCTGGCTTCAGATCAGCACAGCAAAGGCCTTTGTGGCTGTCTGGGGAGTGAACCAGCAGATGGAAGACCTCTTTCTCTGTCTCTACCTCTCTCTGTAACACTGTCTTTCAAAGAAATAAAACAAGCCTTTAAAAAAAAAAAAAAGAAAATCATGGGGTCAGCGCTGTGGCTCACTTGGTTACTCCTCTGCCTGCAGCACCGGCATCCTGGGTGCCAGGTTCTAGTCCCAGTTGCTCCTCTTCCACTCCAGCTCTCTGCTATGGCCCAGGAGGGCAGTGAAGGATGGCCCAAATGCTTGGGCCTCTGCACCTGCATGGGAGACCAGGAGGAAGCACCTGGATCCCGGCTTCGGATCAGCACAGCGCCTGCCTTAGCGGCCATTTGAGGAGTGAACCAGCGGAACGAAGACCTTTCTCTCTGTCTCTCTCACACTGTCTATAACCCAACCCTGTCAAATAAGAAAGAAAGAAAGAAAGAAAGAAAGAAAGAAAGAAAGAAAGAAAGAAAGAGAAAATCATGAAACATAGTCCTTCTTTGGCTAGATCAATTCGTGTCCATCAATGCAAAGAGTTGCTTGAAATCATAGAGTTACAAAAATGAATGAAATTTCTGAGATCAAACCATGTACACATGAAGTAATGGATGATTTAGTATGGACTTTCCCAAGGACAGACCACAAATATCAACATTTGTTGAGTAGAGACCCTGTTAGTTCTAAGTGTGGAATATACGTAATACTTGTGTGTATTTTCTTTTTTGCTTTTTAATTAAATTACTTTTGGAAAAACTAACAATTTTTCCATGAATAGTGTATCAATTCATTTGTTAGCATTGTAAAGTTCTTTTCCTTAAAAATTGTAGAGTAAAAAATAAATAGACAGCCAAACAAAAGAGTTAGGAGGAGAAGGACAGAAGATTCATAACAAAACAGTGGACCATTGTGAGCCAGATAGGATTACACTTTGAAGACAGCAAGGAGTAGAGATGACAGTGGGCAGGTATGGTTTTTAGGGGCCATCCATAAGCTTTCTTTAGTCAACATCTTTTTATCTTTGAGAAAACTTTCACATTGTTGTTAGATTTCTAAAAAAATAATAGCTGGAATAGAAGCAACCTCATTTTGCCACCTGCAATGTAATCTCCCCCAAATATAAGGTCCATGAGGAAAACACCACCTCAGCCCTATTTGCTATGATATCCCTTCCAGGGAACAGAAAGAATTCAAGGTAAGTTTTTTGAGTAGTGAGAGGCACACTATTTCCTGTTGCTTTGATATGACAACATCATTGTGACAAAAGCCCCTGTAAAAGTATCTTTGTCCATAACAGTATATTGTACCAGAGTTAAATAACTACTCAGTATCATTGATAATATCTATGTAACTACATTTTCATTTAATTCATTTTTAACATGATGACGAATATCTCATGTCTAGGTGATGTTTAGATAACAGAAAAGATGTTATCTCTGACATTAAGGAACAAGAACAAAAAACACTTCAAAGTTTCTAACTATGCCTAAAGGAATAGCTTTCTCCAAAATCATGGAGACAAGTTCCTTTGGGAATTCTCAGATTGGCAAAAACATATAGTGAGTCAGTTATTTTCAGTGGCATCATCACCATTATTTGTTTCTTCCAGATTAAGCAGGTTTCACTGCCTCATTTTTTTAAAAGATATATTTATTTATTTGAAAGGCAGAGTTACAGAGAGGCACAGAGAGGGAGACAGAGAGAGAGAGAGAGAGAGAGAGAGAGAGAGAGAGAGAGGTCTTCTGTTCACTGGTTCACAACCTAAATGGCCACAATGTCCGGAGCTGGACAGATCCGAAGCCGGGAGCAAGGAGCTTCTTCCAGGTCTCCCACGTGGGTGCAGGAGCCCAAGGACTTGGACCATCTTCTATTGCTATCCCAGGCCATAGCAAGAGCTGGATCAGAAGTGGGGCAGCTGGGACTGGAACTGGTGCCCATATGGGATGCCGGCACTGCAGGCAGCAGCTTTACTAGCTATGCCACAGCGCCAGCCCCCACTGCCTCATTTTTAAGGGATCTCAGCTTTTCCAACTCTTCTAGTTTAGATAAAAGTTTGTATGTTCCCCTCCAATGTGTATGTGTTAGAGGCTTATATTAATAGCTAATGGATTAATGCTACTGACTGGTGGATTAAGAGTGTAGATTTAATTTGATTGTAGCATCTGAAGGAGAGCCTATGGGGATGATTATTGTATTAAATTACAGGATCGAATCATGGTGGTTTTCAGAGAGAGACTGCATGAGAATAGAGGCTGAATATGCTGCTTGTGTCTCTGTTCCCTGGTTTACCATGGAGTCCTCCCTCTCCACACATTCCAATATTCCTTGATCATCAGCTGATGATCCAGGGGCATCATGCACTGTAAATCTCCAAAATCAAGAGTGGAAATAAACCTACTTCCTTCATAAGTTGCTTCTGTCAGGTATTTTATCTGTAGTGATGAAAAGCTGACTAACACAGCAACCCATTTAATTCCTTTGGTCTCTAATAGGCAGAGAACATGCCTGGCTAGGTTTTCAACACACAGAAGGCCGTTAGCTTCCCAACGTTCAGTTACAGAATCGTAAGCTGCCACGCAGATGCTGTAGGAATCACAACATGGTGTCTCATAAAAACCCCAGTTTTCTCATTAGGCAGAGTGGACAATGAGAGAGAGAGACAGAGAGAAAGGTCTTCCTTTTCTGTTGGTTCACCCTCCACTCATTAACATTTAATGTTGGTTCACCCTCCACTCATTAACATTTAGTGTATAAAAACAAATAGAACCACCAACATCAACCAGTGTCCAAGAAAAAAGAGAAATTTAATCAGAACAGAGATATCTTCATTTACATATCAAAGTGCAGTCTGTAGAGAATTCCAGAGTACATATCCCATAGGCGATTTTCTTTGGGTGTGTGTGTTTTAGATTTAAAAATGTTTTTATTTATGCAAAGAACAAATTTTATGTATTTCATACATACAGTTTTAAGAGCATATGATACTTCCCACCATTCTCTCCCTTGCCCTATCACTGTCACCATCCCTCCTTTTCTTATTTTTTAAAAGTTTTTTTTACAATGACATACTTTCAATTTTGTTTATAATCACAAGCTTAAACCTCCTCTAAATAGAGTTCTACAAATAGTAAGTGAAAAAAAAAAATGATCCTCAAGGGTATAGCCAAGGACTATAAATAATAATAAATAATAAAACATAATCAAGTCTCAAAATAACAATTTCTCTCATATATACTGCATTTTTATACTCCATATGCTAGTTACCACAAATTAGGGAAAACACATGATATTTGTCTTTTTGTGACTGGCTTATTTCACTAACAATAATGGTCTCCAGTTGCACCTATTTTGTTGCAAAAGACAGGATTTCATTCTTTTTTTTTACAGCTGAGTAGTATTTCATCATATATCTATCTATCTATAGATAGATAGATATCTATCTATCTAACAGCCAAGAATGTTCTCTGCCTATTAGAGACCAAAGGAATTAAATGGGTTGCTGTGTTAGTCAGATTTTCATCACACAGATAAAATACCTGACAGAAGATAGATAGATAGATAGATCTCCAGTCATCACTTGGTCAGCATCTGGGTTGATTCCTAGACTATTGTGAGTAGCAGTAAGCATGGGGGTACAGGTAAGTCTTTCGTTTTCTCTAGGCAAATTCCCACATGTAGAGTGTTTGGGCTATACAGTGGATCTAGTCTCAGATTTCTGAGGAATCCATACTGTATTCTGTAATGAATGTATTAGTTTGCATTCTCAGTAACAGTGTATTAGGGTGCTTTTTTCTCATATTCTCACCAGTATTTTTTTACTTTTTATTTCTCTATGATAGCCATTATAAGGGGTGAGGTAAAACCTCACTATGGCTTTTATTTTCATTTCTTTTATGGCTAGTGGTCCTAAGCATCTTTTCATGTGTCTGTTGGCCATTTGTTCATAGCTTATCTCATTTATTAACAGCTATGTTTATTTTGTTTTATGTTTAATGATTTGTTTATTTGAAGGGTAGACTGATAGAGAAGGAGGGAGAGAGAGAGAGAGAGAGAGAGAGAGAGAGAGAGGAATTGAGCACTTCCATCTAGTGGTTTACTCCCCATATGGTATCATGGCCAGGACTCATCCTGGATGAAGCCAGCAGCCTAGAACTCCATAAAGGTCTCCTACTTGGGTCACACAATCCCAAGTACTTGGGTTATCTTTCACTGTTTTGCTGGATGTTTTAGCAGGAAGCCAGGTTGGAAATGGAGCAACAGGGACTCCAAATAGGACTTAGATATGGAATACTATTCTCAGAGGTGGCAGCTTAACCTGTTCTGCCACAATGTTGGCTTTCCATAGTCAGCATTCATGGCACACTGTATTAGTCATATTTTTGTTCCCTTAACTGAAACACCTGAGAAAAACTACCTAGGAAGGAAGAAAGTTTACTTTACCTTAGATTTGAGAGGGCAACGGTTCAATATCAGGCAGCTCCATTGGTTTAGGCATTTGGTGAAATAGCATCATGAACCAGTGGGGACAGCAACCCAGGAAACAAACTCCTGTGTCTTTCTTTGCATAGCTACAAAGATTTCATCACAGGGACTCCATCTAACACTTAATCCAATGTAGTCACTTTCCGAAGTCTCACGTGTAGGCACCATAATTTGATTAAGTTCATCCTTAATTCATTCACTGAAGACTCTGAAGATCAAAATACTAATCCTGGACCTTTTAGGGACACTCAAAATCATTTTCCAAATCATAGCATAAACACTTTCTAATACAACTGTTTTTTGCCTTACAACTGCTCCAACACTTTTCCCTTGTCACAACTTTTTCTGAAATTCTGAATCCCAGTATACATCTCTTTCTCCTTATTACCCTCTCTTCTCTTTTCTATTCCCATTCTATTTCTTTTTCTTCCAAGTTCATTGGCATCAATCTCAACTTATTTTTGCAATTATACCTGCCTTATCTCTACCTGCCAAAAAAAAAAGTTAAGTCGAGTGACTTGCTCAAGTATGCAACTTGTAATAGGCATGGGTGGATTTTGAATCTTAGCAGTCTGACCCTTGGGAGCACAATGGCCTTTCTCTACTACCCACCTACAGGATAATCCTTTGCCTGCCTTGCTCAGAATGGTGTCCCCAGTTTCTCACACACAGGCAATACTCAGTGCCAATTTGTTGAATGAGTCAGATAAACATAATATTTTCTTATTTTGATAATATAAAAGGATGATAGGATAAGAATGGAAATGCCTTTAAAATTGATAATCCTCAAATTCTGATGTTTCTCCATATCATGGTTAAATAATTTTAGAAAAGTTAATGGAGTCAGTAAAAGGAAAAAAGAAGATATACTCTATTAGTAGTTTTGATGTTAGGTATTCTTTTTTCTTATTTAGTGGAGTTATTTGCCATTAACTTTATTAAGGAAAAATTTGCAAGCAAAAATTATATACATTAATGATGTACAATGCCATGCTTTGATATACACTTATGCACTGTGAGATTACTACATATTGATAAGTATTATATCTATCATTTCATATACAGATTTTTGTTGTTGTTGTAGTGAGGACCTTTATGTCATCTCTCTAGCATTTTGAAATACCGATGCAGTATTGTTAGTGAGAGCCACAGTGCTATGCAATAGGCCTCTGAAAATCATGCAAGCTGTTTTACTGAAACCTTGTGCCTTTTGGCCAACATTTCCTTACTTCCATTCACTTTCCCTCCCAGTCGTATCTGGTAACAACCATACTAATCTGCTTTTGTGAATGCAACTACTTTAGACTACCCATGTCAGTGAGGTCATATAGTATTTGTCTCAGCTATCATAGAGTCTGTCATATTCACCAACGTTGCACAAATGACAGGATTTCCAACTTTTTAAAGGCTGAATTTATCATGTTTTTGGCAAAACATGCAAATAATCATTGTCCAGATCAACATCAAGAATACTTTTCGATGTTTTCTTCTAATAGTTTTATATTTACTATCTAAAGTTTGAGTCTTTAATTAGTTTTAATTGATAACAGTTACAGAGGTAAGATAAGGATCTAAATTCATTTTTCTGCATTTGGATATCCAGTTTCCCAAGTACAGTTTCTTGAAGAGATCATCCTTTCCTCATTGTCCAATCTTGTTAAGTTTGTCAAGAAAATTCACAAATTTATTAATTTATTTCTGGTATCTCTATGCTGCTCTTTTTATACATATTCTCCCTCTGTGTGTGTGTGTGTGTGTCTCTCTCTCCCTATATCTTCATCTCTCTCTCTCTCTCACACACACAATGCTGGTAGTACCATACTATATTGATTACTATCACTCTGTAGTGTATTTTGTATTTAGGTAATGTGATGCTCTCTGCTCTAGTCTTTTTAATTAAGACATCTTTGGTCATTTTGAGATTTTTAGTGGTTCCATCTGAGTTTCAGAATTATTTCATGTTATTTGCATTGTAAGATTGACTTGAGTAGTGTGGACATTGTAACAATGTTAATGCATCCAATCCATAAATATAGGATATCTTTTATTTATATTTGCTTCCTTTTCTCTCATCAGTGCTTTTCAATTTTGGTGTACAAATTTTTGCCTGATTGATTTTATTAATAAGAATCTTTAAAGATTTATGGTAAATTTTAATATTGTAAATTTTATTATAACTATAATTATTCTCTTGATTCCTTTCCAGGCAGTTTACTGGAAGTGAATATACACACCATTTGGAAACTATTGATGCTCTTTGGTCTTGTTTGAAAACATTGGTGAGTGATTCTCTGATTCACAGGCCAAGAGTGAATCACAGAACATCAATTAATATATGCTGAATTGAAATAATTGCTTATGGATGATGCAAAAAACAACAGTATTTGTTGGCGCTCTTATAATTACTTGTTGATAATATTAACAACTTCTTTTGCTCTAGCAAATTCATGAGATCTCTATCTAGGTTGAGACAATCAAGTGGAATAGTCAGACAATTCATTCAAATGGCAGCTTTTGGAATATGGGTTAGGTATTTCATTAGAAAGATTGCTCTATCAGTGACCATTTGATAAAAAAAATCTGATCGTGTAGTTCTGTGAAAACTTGACTTACGTGATAAAATCATTACTGAAAAACAATATATGCAATGATAGCAAGAGGCCTTCTTTAAGGTAAATTGAAGATTTTATTTTAAAAGACAAGTAATAATACCAAAAATAATTAAATAAATGAAGCCAATCCAGCAAAGTGGCCATTTGAATAGAAATGTTATTTTATACCAAAGCATGCGAAACTTTGCCTCATAAATCCCATTACACAGCTGTAGCTTCTTGGAAAACAGGAACTAGAGAACACTTTGATTAAACAAAAAAACAACAAAAAAAAAAAAAACAAGCTGCCAACATGGACAGCAATGTGCTATCCAACACAAAAAAGCACATTTCAAAAGCAGATGATAATTATTCTTGTTCTCACAAGCCCAGCATTGGTATTGCTGAAGTACTAGGACTTTTTAAGTGTGAACCAAATTAATCTTTACTAATCCTTGCATTGTGATTGCATAACGTCTGGATTTGAATGTCTGGTGTGTGACACTCTCTTTCCTCTTCCTCTGGCAATCAGAAGTGTGAAAATAAACCTTACGCTTTAAAAAAAATGCTGTTTTGAAAAAAGTAGACATCATTTGAACTAAAATAAAAAATACTTTAAAGGGAAAAAATACACAGTATGTCAGAGTTACAGACACACTCTTTTATGTTAATATATGCACTGCTGTATGTCAGAGCTGTGAAAACAGGCAATGAAGGCAGGTGGCCAAACACATACAGAGAATTAAAAAATTATTCATGTGCAGCTTTTAGAATCTCTCTTTAGAGCTTAATTAATCCCTTTAAAATTACTTCCTCAAATTATCTGTATATGGTCCCAATTGAAGTTTTTTTGCCATTAGGTATTAATTAGCGAGTAAGGTCAAGTTCCCAAGTAAATAAAAAGATGTAAACACAAACACTTGCGCCTCAAGATGTAATCTCCCCACAAGGGCTCTTCCATGCCATATTCAGTGTTTTCCTTAGCTGGTGTATGCTCTGCCCATATAAAACACACAGCAATGTTTTGGGCATTTGATGCTGCGCAATTAGACCAAACAACACAGTGTTATAATTACTCTTCCTTAAAATTTATTCTGATCTGATCTCCAAATCCCATACCGTCTGCACTGACGTCTTCGCAAGCGCCGTGGTCTGACTTGCCTACTTGGCCTCATTCTGACTTAGCTTCTAAGTATGGGTTGTTAAAGAGTTGCTTGCACATCTCTAATATCATTATTAAGGATGATGAGTCCTTTTCCTTATTTCTTTTCCTAATTGATGTGTTCTAGTTGCTAAAAAAATCATGTCAGTACCTGCTTTTGGAGTTTAGAAGTTGTATTCATCCAGCAGCAACACTAACTAACTTTTCTGACAGGCAGAGTTAGACAGTGAGAGAGAGAGACAAAGAGAAAGGTCGTCCTTCCGTTGGTTCACCCCCTAAATGGCCACTATGGCTGGAGCTCTGCACCGATCCGAAGCCAAAAGCCAGGTGTCTCCTCCTGGTCTCCCATGCAGGTGCAGGGCCCAAGCACCTGGGCCATCCTGCACTGCCTTCCTGGGCCACAGCAGAGAGCTGGACTGGAAGAGGAGCAACCAGGACAGAATCCAGCGCCCCAACCAGGACTAGAACCCTGGGTGCCAGCGCTGCAGGCGGAGGATTAGCCTAGTGAGCCGTGGCACCAGCCAACACTAAGTCATTTTTACATATTGTTTTTTCTATATTCCCTGACTCAGCCGTGCCTGACTCTCTTCAAGTCTTTTGTTCCTGTGTTTGTTCAGGCTACCTTTACATGCTCTGCAATTATTCCTCATAATTCATAGAACTAACAGCCTTAACCTGGTTCCTGCTGTTGTTGGGACATTGAGATATGTTAATACTTCCTTTTTAATATACTACGATTATAAGTAAAACTGATAGTGTTCCTTAATATTCATTTTTGTTTTGTTATTTTCACATAGATTTCTGTGTCTCCAGCTATACAGTTTATGTAAGAAAGAAGATTAGTATTGCATGGAACCAAAATAGACATTAGCTTGTACTTTTTAAGAGAGAAATATGCTGCATGTAACCTAGAAAATAAAATACCATAGCGTCTTTTCTCCCTTGGGAACAACAGGAGGACCAGCAAAGAGCTAATGAAGTTACTTAGTCTCTATCTAGCTTCTCTTTTGAATTTAAGACCAACACCTGATGTGCCTCAGGCGTCATTGGCACATCAGGGATTTTTTGGAATCTCTTTGGGAGCTCCAATGCTGGATAGAGAATGTAGTACTGACCTTATGTTCTGAGTACTGAGGTTCTGAGGTCAATCTGCGGTTGGCCATCAAATGAAAAAGTTTAGGGATTTGAGGAGAAGGATGAGGAAGAGAGATGGGCAGGAAGAGCCAGAGGCCAGTGGAGCTCACAGAGAAATGTGGGCGGTGAGAACATTCAGAAAGTAAATGACTAAAAGTAACTGCACAATATTGGCATCAGTGTTATGTTCCTATTCCTTTGGATTTCCCAGAAAGCAGAGCTTGAAATGAAGATTTGTGGTAGTAATTTCTTTAGAAATGATCTCAGGTAGCAGGTGGGAAAGAGAGATGCCCACCATGCTGAGTTGTACAATTACACTTCTCCCAGCTTGGCCGGATGATTTAAATTCCTTTTTGCCTGAACGAGGCATGTGCCCTCCATCCTTCATGCACTCTGTAAATACAATCTCCTTTCCTAAAATACACTTTTGGGCATGGTTCTGCCCTTTATGAAGACTTTTTATAGAAAACAAAAGCTATGAATAAGGATAGCATTCATAGTCTACTTCAGATCTCTGTAATGAGAATTGCCGTGGGAGTAAGAAAAAAGGTTTGGGGCCAGCCATTAAATTGTACCTAAAAGTGGTTATAAGAACATATGTTCCCAAGGATTTGTGAAAAATTAGGATAAGATGTTGGAAATCTGTCAGAGCAAATTTTAACAAGATACATATCATGGAATTCAGGTAAGAGTTCCCAAGACATATTTGTCTCACTGAAATAGAATAGTGGTTGGACACTGTTTTTCATACGTATATTTTTATAAGTTCCTTTAATTTCAGCTGAAGTTGTTATGTTTTTTTCTTTTCTTATAGAAATGAACCTTAGTTCCCTTCATCTTGCCTGAGGAAGCTCTGTGTTTCATTGTATCTCCAAACAAGTAATGTAATATGCTATAATCCCATCATACTCTGTGGTAGTTCCAAGCTGAGAGAGAACAAGAAATGCATGCATAGGATCCAGGCATGGTTTTGACTATACTGATCTCACATGTCTGTGAAGAGGTCACATTTGGGCAGATGCCCACGTGATGTGGAGACAGGTAAGGTGTGAAGAACGGGTTTCAGAGGAGGAAGCACATCTGAAAAGGTGAAGATGGGAGCTGGAGGGCATAGAGGTGGAAAGAGAAGTCTCTGGTTTCCATATCTGCTTCAAGATGAGCCATCTTGGAGGACATTTATGTACTCTTAGGGAACAAGTGGAATTGTGTGTGTGAGGACTTGTACAAGCTAAGTGAATTATGTTTTTACAGGTTTTTATGTGAACGCACTAATTACCCATGGAAAGATGCAGAGGGCAGTAGTGTGGCATCCTGATAAGATTAGCACATAGACCTAGCAATGGGAATCTGATAAGTCCTTCTGGTTACCAGGGAACTCTCAGATCCATCTGCTCCCTTGCTCAATTCATTGGGCAATACCTACACCAAGCACCAATGGCAGAGAATGGTCAGCAGCAAGACGACCAGCAGGTGGGATGCTGCCCACTCTCCTTGTGAACAAGTGAGGAACTTTGTTTGGATTGTAGGGAGGAAATAAGGGGGCACATCCATGTTCATGGTGATGGCCAGCTGATTGAAATTCAACATATACCTGGAGACATGTTATCTTCCAGTAAACCTGTAAAGATGTTATAAATATGATCAACACTTGGAATCACTTTTTTTAGAAACAAAACACTTCTAGATTTAAAACACATCTAGCTCTAAGGATTTTGTCCAAACAACAGAGGACATCAATCTTACTACCCAAGATTTCTTTCTCTCCTCTACCCTGCCTTCCTCTGACCTTTCACAAATGTCTTCCAACTGTCAATCACTGCACATCGCCCTTTCCTGTTTTTCCAACTTATCCTGCACTTGGTGTCTACTATGCTTTCATCTCCATCAGGACCTCTAAATCGCTCTCAACCAGCCAGCAAAGTCATCGAGGGCACTGTCCTGCAGCTTGCTTTCTGACCTGACCTGCTGCATTCTTTGTGCTAAGGCTCTAGATTCCCACATTTTTCTTCCATTAGGCTACTGGGCACCTCAAACTAGACATGGTATCTCCTTGATTTATGTTGCTCATCCTGACATTTCTGTCTATGCACCCGTTCTCCCAAAACCTCCATATGGATATCAAAGAGCCATTTTATGTTCAGCATGTTCAACATTCCAGCTCAAGGTTTTGTTTTCAAACTGGTCCTCATACCATGTCTCCTTTCTCAGGGGATGTTATCATGATTTTGGCATCCCTACCAGCTCCATGCATTTTAGGTATCTCCCCTCATCTCCTATACCTTGCAAATCGTCACTGTGACTTAATCTGGTAAAAATTGCTTACATCCATGTATTTCTTTACATTTCCACTATTAATACCTAGTTAGTAAAAATAATGCTCCTTGGGAGCTTAAAAGATGCCAAGTTCTCTGCTAATGACTATAGCTATAGTACTACTTACTTCTTACAACAACCTTATCCAACAGGCCCGTCATCATCTCCATTTCATACAAGAGTGAAGGGGTTCGCTGTGCTTCTTGTTCCTCCAGTCCCACAGCTGGCTGGCATAACTCTAAATCTGAAATTCCTGGGTGTGCTGCTCTTTACAGAACTAGTTCAAACTGGCACACTTCACTGATTACTTGATGGCAGTGTCAACTTCCTACTTGGCCTTCCTTTAATACCCCTAGTCCACCCCTTTTGTCAACTCGGCATTGTTGCTATATTCAGACTCTGTATACATTTCCTTGGGCTCTTGAGTAGGGAACTCAAGTCACTCTCTGGCCTGGTCTTGCCTCCACCCAGCTTCACAGATGCCAATCTTTCCCTGCTACCTTTTCCCCAGCTTTTACCCTTCTCCTGAGTTTATTCCCATAAAACTTTCCACTCCTGAGCAAGTTCAAGACATTAACCCAGTTTTCTGGAAGTTACTGCCTTTCCAGCATGATTATTTGATGAAGCTTTAAATTCTACACAACTCTATAAAATTCATGAGGACAGAAACCTGGTGCTTGATAAACACTTGTCAGGGAACACTACATTCATTTAACTGTAAGAGAATGCAAATTATACGATGCCACTCTACAACAATGCATTCCACTAGAGGGAATTTTTAGGTAGAGGGCAAAAATGAATGAAAAAGAAAGAAAAAATTTACACATTGATCTTCATCCAGAAATGATATTTTATTTATTGCATTTCTTTCAAATATTTTTACAATTTACGTTTATATATAATGTTTCTAACTATAATTTCTTTGCTATTATATTTAACATTTTCTCATATAATCAACAACTTTCATATTCACTATTTTAATGGCTACATGTTAATACTTTGTGTTTATATGCTGTAAGTTATAAAACTCTCAGAATTGACTAATTCGATTGTTTCCAAGTCTTTATAATATAAATAATGATCTAATATCTCTAGACAAATATTTTTACACATAACAGTTTCTTCTTATTGTATTTCCTTAAATAACAAAGTGGTAAAATGATTAGTTAATAGAATATTGCATAACCTTTTAACATTTTGTATTTTTTTGGCCAAGTTATCTCTTAAATGGTATACAGATGAATAGAAACATCACTTTCATTATACTTGCTATTAGTACTTATTATTCATTTCATTTTCACTAAATTGTTAACCATCAAAATAGCATATTGTTGGAAAAATTTGTGTTTTCTTAAAATAGTATAACTTCTTATCTAAATCATTTTTATTTTGTATTTATCAATGTATACATGTATCTATTTTTACTTAGATGTATGTTTCTATATTTTAATATATAGCTGTTTATTCCATAGTTGTAATTTCTTTGATATATATGTTTACATATCTCTATATAGATTGATATCTACTTATACACTCATTAATATAGATATAGTTATTAATGCAAATATAGATATATTCCATGTTACAGGACGAGTGCTGGTCTCAGAAAACAGAAATGAATGAAGCAGTCTTAGGCTGCAAGGGAAGTAGCTGGTTGTGAATAATGTTGCTACATATAATAATGCTATCTATACAAAGCTCAGAATTTAAGGCGTGTGGATTCAAGGATCATAATAAACCCATCAGTGTTTTTTCAGGTCCTTCTTTCTTACTTAGTGTTTTTATAATTTTATTAAAGTTGATGTCATCCCCCACTGTGGGCAGTAGCCAAAGATTATGCGTCGTCTGCATTCTCTGTGGACACACCCAGTTGCAATATCATGGCACAGCTGGAGTAAAGTGAGTGGACTCTGAAGATTCTGTTCATGGTATTCTCAACTCACTCTGAAATTTCTGGAATGGACTTTGTCAGCAATTCAATATTAGCACTGTCAAAGAAATCACATTTTGTGGAAATTCCTGCCTGTTGTGTTCTATTCAGTGGGGAAAAATGCATGCATCAGATATGCTTCCCCTAATCTTCTGGAAGCTCCAAGGTTAAAAAGCAGATTAAAATTTCCCCCTCTACGTTTATTTCTACAAATTAGATGAAGTAACTTTAGCGCCATTGGCTGTGGATTCTCCATCTTGCTTTATATATGTAACAGATTTTTTTGGAGTGTATGTGGGTTTCATCACACTTACTGTATTGCAAATATATGTCCTTTATTTTGATTTTAATGAGAATCAGACTGTTAAGAAATCATTGGATTTTTCCCCCTTTTCTATCAGTCTTACATTGTTGTAAGAACAGGCATTATGTATTTATTTAATATTGGTTTACACTGATTTATCTATTAGTCTTGAACTTTAAACTTTGAAGTGCATGATCAGCCTGATGGGTACCATTCACTCTCAAAAGCATGTCCTATGGACAAATCATTGATCCATCTGAAATGAAAAACTGCACCGAGGCAAGGTCTAATCGCTCTCAATTTGTAAAGACTTCCTAAAGGTTTATCATAAGGAAAAAAAAAGCTATAAAGAATATCAAAGAGCTCTTGGGGTAGTGTACACACACTTAATACTCTATTGATTTCCCTTTAGTTGAGTTGAGAGAATGTTAAAACTGCAGAAATCATATCTAAGTAGATTGATAAGCAATATTCCACAAAATTACCAGAAAGCAAAGGACTAAGGTAGATCAGTTGATTGGCCTTTCTAATTTTAGTCTCATATGAAACATTCTGATATATTCACTTTCACATGATGCTCTTACAAATTTTTGACATGTAGTTAAATTTTAATTAGTTAATTTACCACTTCACTCTTACCTGTTTTTTGGCTTGCACAAGTTACATATGGAGTTATAGCTAAATATACAGATCTATCAAGTTTTAAAAAGTGAAAATTCTAACAAATGTCTAGTATCTTGCAGGTAGTTTTTTTTTTTTCTTGAAGTACTTCATTGTTCTTAATGCAAATTAAGATACATCTATTAAACCCAAAAGCCTCCATGAAAAATGTCGAGTCACACAACTGAATAAAAGACTTTGGATTATTTGAAATTAACCTGTATTCTCTAGAGCTCCTTGCCTAGTGGCAAGCACAGAAAGTGAATGTAACTTGAAACAATACTTTGAAGAATATGTAAATATGACTCATTTTCTAAAATCTTGAAGAAATTAGCATTATTAGTCTCTTTTTTCACCTCATAATCTTAGTGATTTTCAACTGATATTCCATATTACAGTTTTTCCTCTAGGGTTCTGCAAACAAGGCAAAATGGTAATTGTAAGTTTAAATAATATTAAGAACTGAAGCTGGCAAAAGAAACTAGTGTTATTTTTCAGGTACTTGACATTTAACATTGGTATTGTGAGGTGAGAGTCAAAACAATAATCAAAAGTCTTCTACATTCATTGTTTCAGTCTTAATCTGTTTTTACTGAATTCTCAATACAGATTTTAATCCCTACCTCTTTTTTTGTAGTTTTAGTCAATAGCATTGTTAGATTTTAGATATATTTTCATGTAAATTTTTAATAATTTAGGAAGATCAGTAACTAAGTTTATTAATGGTTCAGTTTAACAGTGGCTTGTAAAGGAATGCAAAGCGTGCAATGGAATCAAAAAGAGGAGAAATAATCACACCACTTATTTTTAAGTGTTACTTTATGAAAAGCTTTGGGACACAGCTGTGATTTAATTAATAATAATTTGAAATCTGCCTATAATAGACGCTATGGTAAACTTTGAGAACGGCCAACAGATAATAAGTTTCTCATGTCAAACTGCCCCTGGCTTATACTCTAGTAGGGTAAGAAGGTCATGTGTATAGTTGATGAAAGCAATTTAAAAGCTGTAATCGAGTTGTGTACAAGGAACTTTGATACACCACAGAGAAACACACCTGTGGTGTGGAAAAAACTGCATATGCAGGTGAGACTTGAGTCTAAACTGTGTCTTGAAAATCTAATGCAAACGCTGACAGAGATGTTTGTCAGTGAAAAGAAAAGCATGTTCTAGCCAGATGGAATAAATAACTAATCCTCAAATTTCCTTGAGGTAATGTTTTCAGTAAATGAACTGGACGTTTTGGCAGTTTTAATCACATAATTTAAAGAGGGTGGGGAGGAGAGAGGGGGACAGAGGAGGAAGAGATTGAGGAAGGAAATATATTCTTAGAAAAAATATCTACAAATCACCTTGAATCTGTTAAAAATTAATTGCATATTTTTAAGAAGCACAAATCTAATCACTATTAACTTTCAAGGTAACATGTAGGCATGTCTCACAAATAAGCAAAATAAACAAGGAACTTGTGAAATGGAATCTAATGTTTCAGGTTCTCACAAAGTCACTCTTGCTGCCTCTCTTAGGTCATGCATGTATCCTCCTACCTCCTCAGGGAAGCTGTGTTTCTGTTTTTTGTTGTTTCCCACACAACTCTTGATTCCTAGAGGAAGAAGGAGCTTTGGAGTCAGACCAGCAGGATTGAGCTCAAATCTGCTCTTTGGGCATTTTGAGAGTGAACCAGAGGACAGTAGATTTTTCTCTGTCTGCATGTATGTGTGTCTCTGTCTCTCTGCCTCTTAAATGAATAAAATGTAAATAAGTGAATTTTTAAATTTCATTTGAAATATACTCCTTTTATTTGTGACTATTTCCCAATATTTATTAAAATTGTCCAGCATCTTTTATAAGAAAATAACTCATTTTTGGAAATTACTACATTATTGTTTCTAGTTTCTACATAACTGTCTTGGACAAATACCATCAACATTTTCTGTAAGAATTGTTGATGTCACATAACCTCCAGGAATTAAAATCAGGAAGGGATGTAGAATAAAGTAACATTTTGTTTGTTCTGTAAATGACTACCATCCGTTATTTGTAACATCACTGGAACTGAATATCAAATACAATTACATAGGCTAATGTCTTTCCTAAAGGGTTTTGGAGGTAGTTTTGGAACATTGAACTTGGTGCCAAAAGATATATTGTAAATCCTCAAATCTGTCTCTTACTAACTGTGGGATCTTAAACCAATCATTGAATTTCTTTGAAGCTCTTCTTACTTGATTGGAATTGAAAATAAAACCAACCATTTGTTTTTGCTGTAAGAATGAGTTGACATAAAATATTTTGCTGATTGCTCTCTCACTTCAGATCCAATATAATATTACTAATTAAAATAGATGTTGTTATAATCTAAATTGATGAAAAACTGCCTCTAGGTCAGTTTAATGGGATTATATATTTCCTAGGGAATGAAATCTGTCTTTTTCTCAGCTCCAGAGTCAACTCACTAGGGATGAGTATGTGAAAAGTCTAGCTTACAAACTAAGTTGGGTGTGTTGTGTGTGTGTATGTGTATGTCTTTTAATGGCTCTTGTATCTAAACCTTATCTGTATTTGTTATTAATGTATATTTTTTATTAATTACACTTAAAAATCAAACCCTGCAGCCTTTTTCATTTAGCCTTTCTTTGGCTTAGGGACTGCATCCTGATCAGGACTGAGCTGGCCATTGTTCTTGGAATTCCTTGGCAGTTGAGAGCCCCTTTCATCTTCCCTCCATCTGCAGTGTCTCACCTTCCACCTTTCCCGGCACTATGTAATTATCGCGTCGGAGGACTACTTTTCTTTTCTCCATCAGCCTTGACAAGAAGATGGATCCTCTAGCTCCAGAGGACATGTCATTGTTCATGAAGTACTTGCCCAACAGGAACTTAAATATTAATTGTGAAAAAACAGCATGGGGTAAAGATCTTTGATGAACTAAAATTACTGTTGTGCCATGATGTGAAGGGCCTTTAATTTTACCATCTGGGTCTAATTGACAGAGAATGACTCAGAATTGTAGCTTAGTGATTTGGTGAACCTTGCATATGGACAATTAGTTAGAAAAAGAGCAAGCCAGTTTGGAAAATTGTGGGTATCTCTGAACGCGAGGTGGCTGCTTGCCTTTGGATTATGTGGTCACTTTCCATCAACAAGGTGCATTTCTTGCACCAAAAAGGGAGTTTGGACTGGAGTTAAGATTACTGTCAGAGCAGTTGGACACAAGATGTTTGGCCTCCTATCGAAAATTGCAGCCCTTGTCATGGGATCCCTCAGTGTTACTCTGCCATCTTTCCTCCTGAATTTCCGTTTACAACAAAGACAGTGCTTCTGCCAGTTCACTAAGAGGGGATATAAATCTCTCACCTATGTGATACTCATCTCTAGCAGAAAATGAAGAAAGTTAAGCATAAACATATTTTTAAGTTAAAAGGAATTCATTCTGGGCTTAAAACAAATAAGGTTTTTTTTTATTTTCATGAAATCACAAGTGAGATATGAAACAGAAATAATCTATTCAAAGACATTAGATGTTTTTGAAAACAGGGAATCTACTAGAATAACTAGTAAGAAAAATTATCAAATTATTATTTTTCCGAATAATAATTTGTTTCATGATTTTAACATTAAATGATCTTGTTTATATTTTTGTCTTTCAAATTAGGTTGCTTGAACAACCACGCACCCTAAGTTTCTTTTTTTAAAGATTTATTTATTTATTTGAAAATCAGAGTTACAGATTGAGAGAGAGAGAGAGAGAGAGAGAGAGAGAGAGAGAGGTCTTCCAACCTCTGGTTCACTCCCTAATTGGCTGCCATGGCCGGAGTTGCACTGATCCAAAGCAAGGAGCCAGGAGCTTCTTCCAGGTCTCCCATGTGGGTGCAGGGGGCCAAGGACTTGGGCCATCTTCCCAGGTCATAGCAGAGAGCTGGATCAGAAGTGGAACAGCCAGGACTGGGTTGCCGGCACTGCAGATGGCGGCTTTACCAGCTACTCCGTGGTGTCGGCCCTCACCCTAATTTTCTTACATCCAAATATGTCTTAGGGTTATCAGGGAACAAATATATTTAGGGTAGATTTGTTTCATTGAAAAGCCAGTGAAAACACTTTGCTCTCCTTACAGTATATATTAGCTATAATAAAAGCGAATTTAAAATATTCTGTATTGAGAATTTTTTAAGATTGATTTTATTTGAAAGGCGGAGTTACAGGGAGGAGAGAGACAGAGAGAGGAGAGAGAGAGAGAGAAAGGGCAAGGGAGAGATCTTCTCTCTACTAGTTCACTTTCCATTCGGCTGCAATAGCAGGGGCTGGGTCAAGCCAAAACCAGGAGCCAGGAGCTTCCCACACGGGTATTTGCCCCATGTGGGTGCAGGTGCTCTGGGACTTGGGACATATGCTGTTGCTTTCCAGGGCACATTAGCAGGGAGCTGGATTTGAAGTGGAACAGGAAAGACTTGAACCAGCACCCCTATGGGATGCAGGCCTCCCAGAAGGCAACTTAACCTGCTTGGCCAAAATGTCATCCCAGTTTTGAGGTTTTGATCATTATATCAACAAAGTAACATTTGAAGTTTACACTACTTCTTGATCTTTGGGACCTTAAATGTGAAAAGTTGTATGTCATAAAATATACTGGATAATATTACTATCAAAGCTATATGCATTGAATATACATCTTTAGGCCTTCTTGCAATTGCAGGAATCACCTAGCTTAATCTTTCCTTTATAAAGATAAAGTCTCATAGCTGCCTCCGTTGCCTGTTACAGGCTTTGGCCACTCAATCAACTATAACCATAATGGAAGAATAACATGTGCAATTACAATAAGTTAGTTACAGCTTCAAGATCATGATCAAAGACACTTTTTGTACAAAAATAGTTGCAGAATAACTAGGAAAAGGTCAGCTTAAAGATGCTAGAAAAATTAACCCTCAACCTTGCAAATTCTAAAAGGTGAGAAAAATAGATTAAATGTCTGTGAGGAAATATATCTTAGTTTCCCATTTAAACTGTTTGGAAAGGAAGTAAGAGCAGATAAGACAACTGTTTTTGGTGTTTTTTAGGAGACCTCACAGTGAATGAATGAACAAGTTTGGGTTTGGCAAGTATCTTGATAGCTAAATTTTTCAGCTCCCATCACCCCTTTTGGCTTCATTCAAGCACTGTGTATATGTGTTAGTAAAATACATGTTTCTGTGATCTATTTTATAAGTTTCGTGTTTCCACAGACTCCTAAAATTGTGTTGGCATTGACTCGCAGGAGGAAAATAAGCCTTTGGGAAAACTATATGTTAGCTGCTGTCTCTGTTTCCAACCATGATAATAGTTTACATGTGTTGAAAAGTGTTATTTCAAATATAATTAGAGGTCGTTTTAATATTTAAAGGTTGTACAAGAATGATTTCCTTTTTACCACATTAGGATATGCAAACCAAGCCCTCTCACCACACCCCTCTCTGTAGATCTCTGAGCAGCAGGGGTTTTGGAATTTCACTGTGGTTAAGCCAGCCAGAGTGTTGGAAAGTAGCATGCTCACATCACTTTTTATCTCAATCATAAGCATTTCATTAGACTAATGCATGCCTTGGGACAAAGAGATGCTGTGTTGCAAATGGACTGGGCTCTGCTTCCATCCCCTTGGAAAGTCATACATGGAGCAGAAACACTAACAAATGCTTTTCCAATCACATTTTTTGCTGTTTTTTTAAGTATAGATTTGAGATGAATGCTCCCCGTATGTCTTCATACACTGCTATTAACCAGTAATGAGATAGTCCGCACGCTAATACCAGGCTTCTATTTCTCTTCGTGCCTGCCAAAACATCCTCTTTTAATAATACCCTCAAACAGGTCTTTCCTGTCCTTTCTCTTACACAAATGTATTCTTATTCCTGTGTTTCATTAACATCAGTAGCACTGTCTCCTAGGTAAAAGATTAATTATTTGGCCATGATTCACAGAAATGCCATAGCAGCTAAATTACTGGGGGAATAGATCAGAAAATCAGTTATTGTTATGTCACAGCTACAACTCATTAGAAAAGGAAATAGAGAAACAGTCTTTAATACATTAACATGTCTATGTGTCAAGACAAAGCACCTCAAATCTTTTTTAGAAGGGGATAGGTAAGCAAAAGAACATCAATAGGCCAATAACCACTGCCTACTTAACTCTGAAAAAGGGGTTCCCAATCTATCTTTATGCCTCCCCTTTAGTGAATATCTCTTTGTTGCTCATTAATTAAATTTGGGTTGCCTATATTCTCGGGAACCCTCAATAGCTGGCTGCTGGTGCTAGGGGAGAATCAAAACCTCACTTCCAATTAAAGTCATAATTGTGATTTGTAGTCTTTGAAGTCTGTTTGTTTCAAAATGCTGTTCCTGATACAATGTTTTATTACCTTGTTTCTTTCAAGAAATTCAAAACTCTGAAATACCATCAGACAGTTAAGATTTATCAAAAATCGAAAATAAAGTATTCCTCGAACAGCTCAAACACAATATCGTTCCATTTATTTCTGTTTCTATATAGTGACTTAGAATTCACAAGGTAACATAATTTTTCAAAAAACATTTTCAAAGTGGGTAGGTTTAACAAGAAAAGTCATTCTGAAGAAGTCTTATATATAAGCAATTATTATCACACTGGGCTCTCAAGGAATGAGCATTTTTGTTAGAAGATATAAGAGATCATGCCTGAAGTATGTTCACGTTCTGGAAGTTCATGGAACTCAGAATTCAATAGTGATGACCTGAGATATTTGGTGGAAGAAATCTCTTAAGTAGCAGGTGTGTAGGGAAATGCATAGCTAGACTGTGAACTGCTTGTAGTAAACATCAGAAGTTGAAAACAATTTAAAGAAGAAATTTCTAATTATAATTAAAAGGAAAGCATTATTAAAGGCTTAGAGAGTTCTCTCCCTGGTGATATGAAGAATGGAAAAATGTGTTTAGGAGAGAAAACAAAAGCTGCGTCCTGGTAAATATTTGAGAGGGCCTTTAGAAGGGTACCAAGGCGATGGGAGAATGACCTTGAGGCTACTTCAATATCATCAACTCCCATGCCCTCCATAGGCCCAGAATGCAAGGGTTTGGGTACAGAATATTTTTGAGAGAAGTCACTAAGTTACCCAGGGGAACTCTGGGATCCTTACCCAGCCCCATTTCAAGATTTACACCCCACACTGCCACAAAGTACCTTGGCCGTCCCAGCTGTGGCTCTGATGGGCCTACAAGTGGCCCAGGGGACTTCTTAAGGAAATGCACACAATGAGCCTTGGTGACATTGGTTGGCATAGTGCCACTGTAGATGTGCAGAGTGTAGGAGCTGGGGAGGCCTAGCTCTCTCCAAATTATTCCACAGGATGCCCAGAGAGGCTCTGAGCCAGCTGAAGGTCTACTGCAAGGGTCCAGTCTCCACTAACTACAAACATGGAGTCAGGTTCACCAAACCTAATGCACTCTGGGGCACAGTGTATTAATGGAACGAGGATGATGCTAGAACCCTCCAAGACTCAATCTCAGCCAGGGAAAAATGTTGGCACCCTACTCCAGCAGATTGAGTGCTGTCAGCAAAGCCACAGTACATGTGTACACAGGACACAGCTCATCAGAAGATGTGATCTATCTTTCTGGATGAAAGACTACCTTTCCAAAGGTGATTGAATTCAATTTTCCTTCTTTACTTTCCTAGTTGGAATATATCTATGAAGATAAATTTCCCTAGCCAACAATTCAGTTTACACTAACATAATTATAAAGAGGTTGAGTAAATATTTAATTATTTCTCTTTATTTCCAAATTTTAAGAAAAAGAGTTCATCTTTCTGGTACAACCAATATCGTGCCAGTTTTCAACCAAAGGTCTCAATATTATATTTCAGTTCTTGCATTTTATGAAGCATAGATATTTGAAATTACATCCATGACATCATTATATATTTTCCTATGTGTCTACATCTATTTTCTTCTGTTTGTATGTGCTTGGATGCATGCTCTCGTCTCCTTGTATGTATATATGAGGGTTATTCAAAACATTCTTGGAAATGTAATTAAAAGATAAACTTCTATTGGTGTAAAAATATAAAACCATGCATAATTTTCCATAGTACACTTTTCTTGAATTTTGTATTTGCTATTTATTAATTACATATTTATATACTTATTTATTTTTAAAGATTTATTTATATGAGAGGCAAAATTACAGACAAAGAGAGGGAGAGACCACGACAGAGAGGTCTACCATCTGCTGGTTCACTCTCCAAATGGCTGCAATGGCCAGAGCTGAGCTGATCTGAAGTCAGGAGCGAGGAGCTTCTTCTGGGTTTCCCACATGGGAGCAGGGGTCTAAGCACTTGGGTCATCTTCCATTGTTTTCCCAGGCACATTAGCAGGGAGCTGGATCAGATGAGGAGTGAGTGGGTCATGAACCTGAAGCCCATATGGTTTTCAGGAAAGGTGGAGGCTTAATCTACTACACGACAGAGCCAGCCCCTTTTCATAAATTTGTGAAGACTCTCCATCTACAGCAATTAATTAACATTACATATACAAGATTTTCAAGATATTTTATGTTTTAAGACAAAATTATCTTTCTCCAGAAATTATTTCCCATTATTCTGACATATGATCGTGAACACTTTTATTTCAGTGTTTGTTAGAGTCGGTGCTTCCAATTCACTGTTGTTTCTATAGTAAATTATAATCAAGATTTTATCTGAACTATATCATGGAGTGGTCATAGATTCCCATTTCTCCCTCAAAATTCCATTGTGTTTTCAAGTTCTTTACCCCATGTCAGCTCTACAACTCCTTATCACACATTTGTAGCAGTTTACTGACACAGTGGTGCCTTGGTCTGATCAAGATGCCATAAAGACTGCCATAGACTGAGGTGCCATAGACTGAGAGACTTAAACAACAGATACTTGTTTCCCAAATCTGTGGAGGCTACAAGTTAAAGATCAGGGTTTCAGCAGGGTTAGTTTGGAGTGAGGCTTCTCACTTTGCCTTCCACTGTGTCACATGTTCATTTCTCTGTGCACACACACTATTGGTGTCTGTTCCCCTTATAAAAAGACACAAGTCTTACAGAGTTAGGGCTGTCCCCTGATGACCTCATTCAATGTTCATGCCCCCCTTATTATCCATACCTGCTAACAGTCATATAGTATGTTAGGACTTTAACATTTGACTTTGGGGAGACAAAATTGAGTCTGGAACAAATAAAAAGAACTCTCAATGCATACTTGGGCTCATGGAGAATGCCTGTCTTCCTGCAAGTGGGTTGGCAGGAGATGAAAAATATCAAGAATTAGCTTATTCTGCTACTTTTTAAACTATTTACCTATTCACTGAAAGATTTAAAGATACTTTCTTTGGAATAAGATTGTTGGTGAACTTCTTGGCCATAGAATCTTTTGTAATAGTTTCCATCACTGAAAAGGTTCAGGATATCCCTTTGTAAATAAACAAAACACTTGCTCCACATGCTAATAACATACAAAGAAAAGTGAGCTTAAAATATTCAATGTACACGGCCGGCACTGTGGCAAACTGGGTAAAGCCACCATCTATGGCACCTGCATCCCAAATGGGTGCTGGTTCAAGTCCTGGCTGCTCTACTTTCAATCCAGCTCCCTGCTGGTGCTCCTGGTAAAACATCAGAGAATGGCCCAAGTGCTTGGACCTCTGCATCCACGTGGGAGAGCCTGAGGAATCTCCAAGTTCCTGGACCCTGGCTTCAGCCCAGCCCAACCCTGGCCACTGTGGCCATTTGGAAAGTGAACCAGCAGATGGAAGACCATCTTGTATACCAAGATGACAGTTTAAAATATTCCAAATTCAGATACTTCCTGTGAAATTTCTTGGCTAATGAATATATCAAATTTATTAATATTGAGCATATATTTTCATATTGACTCAAGTACTCTATTTAAAAATGACCAACAGAAATAAATTGCTTTCTTGGGTGTTATTGATGCCATCACGAGAATCAAATCTCCCTAATTCATCTCTCCATTAGCAACTACAGATTTTACCACAGTTTTGAAGAACTTGGAATCTATTGCCATTAAAATTCTATAGTTCAATGAAACATAAAAAATGATTATGGCCATCGAAATAAACACTTTCTTCCAAGATATTGTATTTCCTGCACTTCTCAGCGGTGGTTACAGGGTTAAACTCAATGTTTACTTTAACTCTTACCAAAAGATATTTAGAGCAAATAAAGTGTAAAGAAAATAAATACAGACTTGTAAATGTAGAATAAACATGATTGTAGTAATGCTAATTCAACAGAATTCATATACATTCTTTTTATTCCAGAAATATTTTAATCCATTGTACAGTCACATTCAATACTTTATAGATTTAAGGTATTAATAAAAATATTAGATTTTATTCACTGTCAATATAATTAAAGTATTTTGTTCTTATAGATGAGACTAGTTCATATTTGCACTGCTAATCAAACATCACGTGAGTAAAATCTATGGATTATGATAGTGGGGCTTCTTTCATTTGATCTGAAGGCTTACACAAGTTAATGTATTCTTTTTAAACACTTGAATTCTAGAAAGGTTGGTCCATTTAAGGCAATATAGTGAAAACTGCATTCAACTCTAATTTGAGAAAAACAGATATGAGCGGGCTTCAAAATGCTCATGGAAAATCCACATTATCTTTTTATGGCATTTTCCCACAAATTTTTGAAGGCTCCTCATACTTCACCAAGCATCATGCATGTCTTAATATCTAGCTATCTGCAGAGTCATGACGGCAATCATAAAAGCACCAGTGCCAGTTCCACATAGGGTTCCTCAGTAGAACAAATAATAGGTTCTTGGAGTGGACCATTGCCTTCAAATCCCCAAACACTGGTAGGAAGAATTCTTCTGATACAGGACTTACCTGTAGCATAACTATTTTCACTCAGTAAAGAGAAGTGAATACACATAAAAACTAGAGTTTGCCTAGTTTGCTTAAACGTTTGTTTTTTTTTCAGGTTTATTTTATGTTAAGCCTTTTAAAAAAGTTTAAAAATCCAAGATATTTAAAATTGCTTGAGAGAAGCAGTGATAATGCAAATAAGTTTCCCTCCTTTGCTCTTTTTTGGTTTGGGTTGCAGATCATATGCATTCTTAGTTAAAGATTTCTTTTATGTGGTCTGAACTTTTGCCTAACTGATGATTAATCAAGTACTTTATTTGAAAATTTGTGCTTTAAGTTATTTAAAAATGTTCACTATGTAAAATGTTAAGGAAATGGACATGATTTTCAAGCAATGTGTTATTTATTGCTGATCAAAACTATCATAGTAGAGAGCATTAGCCAGTAAAAATATCTAAATAATTATAATCTACTTTACAATAATTTAATTATTTTGAAAGGAGAATTTTAGCAGTTACTATATAGATTTAATTTTTATGACAAAAGTAATAATTTAGGTGGCCATTGTATTGTATGGTGATATGGGTACAGATTCAGTAATCCCTTTTTCTTCTTGCCCTACATTCAGGATAAACAGTTTGTTCTAAGAATTACATTGAAACGTTGACATATTAATCAGAACATGAACCTTCAGAAATACATAGTAGAAATTACAGAAGGATATCAAATCAGGCATCAACAAATTACCACTCATAAGTACAATTTGGCCCTACCCCTATTTAAGTAAGTGAAGAATTATTGAAGTATAAGTACACGCATTCATTAAGGCATCATCTGTATAAGGCTAATTTCATGTTACAATATTAGAGTTGAATATTTGGAAAAAGATCCTACTGACTGCAAATAGAAAATATTTATCTATTATTAAAAATAGTTTATAACCCCAATACAATCTGACTTGCCAATATCTGGAAGAACATAGAATGCTTATGACAATATAGCAAGTTTCTAAACTTATAGTTACTGACTGAAGATGTCACCTGCAACAGTTTTGGGCTTCACAGAAATTTGTGGAACATATATCCTTTTCATATATGAAAACATAAAATTCCTCATTTTTGCAGCAAAATTACGTAAGGACATTCTGTATAGATACTTCTTCATTAATTTTTAAAACTTAGACAATGTCATTTAATGTTTCTATTTGGTTCCTTTGAACAATAAGCTCAAAGACCACCATTTTGAGAAAAAAATCAGTTTTAAACAACACCAATATTCTTTCTTTGGGTGAAGACAGCCAGTTTGTTTTGCTTCTGTTTTATGCATCTGTGTTGCATCAGTCTGCAGAGATTCCAATATTTCTGTAGATTTCAACATCCTCTATTTTCCTCCCTTTGTTTTCTTCTTTCTATCTATATTTAACTACACAAGTATATATTAAACCTGATGGTAACTCAGAAAAACTAGAGTATATTTTCTTCTGCTAACAATATATTGGATAGAATTAAAGAAGAAATGTATGCTTATTTGTATACAAGTAGATTAAAAGTTAAAAATAAAAGATGATTAATAGGAGTGGATGGAGACTTCATGAACACTTCAAGGATTATTTTCAAGGAGGGATGTGGGTTGTGAGCTGGAGAATGGAATAGAACCTAGGCAACAATGATGGCTCTAGTAGTAGGACTGAGGTAGAAAATAAAATGAAGTGTTAACCATGCTCTTATTTCTACCACATGTACTATTGTTGTGGTCCCATAGATTGGTATATCCCCAGTATTCTCATTCTTCCATTAGTACTGTTCTAGTCTTTATAAATGTTGTTCTAGCTCCAATTTTAAAACCAGATTACTTTAAAACAGAGAGACGACGTGGGTAACTTTGGTTAGGTGTTCATCTCTGCTTCTCATCCCCAAGATGGCCGTTCCCTGAGGACAATGGATACAATTCTTCTGACCTATGCCCTCTGTACCCTTCAACTCTACTGAGAATCCCTTTACCTTCATCGTCGCTATCTCGCATGCCTTCAACCAATCTCACCATCACAGACAGAGGCTGATTATTCTAGGGCTATCCTTGCAGCTATGCTGCTATGCTCCACTCTGAAGCTGGGAGCCCATTGCAACCATAATTGGGAATCAAGTGGCAAATGTACATCACAGAGAAAATTGACTTCATTTCAAAATCTGAAAATAGTATTTTTATCTGAAATACTGGGGGAGAGAGAGAGAGAGAAAGAGAGAGAGATTGATTTTCTATCTTCTGATTCCCTGTCCAAATGCCTCCAAAAGAAGTGTAAAAGATCTTGGAATTAGAAATGAAATATTTATATGATTTTTTCACTTTATTTTTAGGTTTGTAGAGTTGCCAAGACACAGATCCCAGGAGGGAAATCCTGAGATATGGAACTGTGATACAGGAGTATTCTACTCTAGGCTGGATTAGGTAGCTCCCCAAAGCAGGGCATGAGTGCTTGAAACTTTATTTGATTTTGAAGTTTAGAAATTTACTTGTAACTATTTAAGAACATTTATAACTGAAATTTAATTCAGTAAATGTTTATTCAAAAGAAAATGTGTGTAAGCCATTTAAAATAAAAATAATTAACACCATGCTTCCTTATTTCAGGCTTTGTCTTGTTGATAATCTTTTCTTCACTGGCTTTTGGCATACTCTTTTGATCCTTTGGTTTCATTTTTATATACTTGTGTGAATTACATCAACATTACAGATTTTAAAATGCTTTACTTTGACATATATGAGGTGCACAAGCTTTCACAACATAATATACCTGATTCAGAATTGTCTTGAAATTGACATTAGTCAGGTCACGGAAAGCATATGTTTTTTACTTCTTTGTATGGGTAAATGTAGGTTAGCATTCATTATAGTGTCCTCGTTTTTAATTTACTTGTATAATTTTGGTTCCACATGAAAGGAGTTAATTGCCAATTAAAATGCATTCAAAAATTACATCTTTTAAGCAAAGTTATTTTGTCTTCAGGAAAGCATGGAACTTGAGTAGTAGAAAGTATATTTGATATCAGTGAGGGAATGTTTGTCATTAGAGAAATGATTGCAATTTCATCTTGTCTTGCAAAGCAACAATAAAGTGTTTTTTGAGACTTTTGAATGTAAGATAACTAGAAGTTACTGAAACTTGACTGGATTTTGTTTGAGTTAATACTGCATGTTACACAGCTAGGTATGGAGTTGATGTCAGGATATATCCTCAGATAGCTAATTATAGACAGAAAAAACAGAAAGAAAGCAATGAATGGGACAGATTTATGCACCAAAAAGGATTGTCCTTAAGGTGTCAGATGTCAATTTGTCAGAAATTTACTGCTGATGTTGAACAAAGGTCTATACTAGAGCACTATTTTTAGAAATTCTGCTTTGTCAATGCACTAGATGACATACTGCATGACACTATGTGAAAAAAAATATGACATAAGTAATTCTGAGTGGATAACTGATTCAAAAGACTCAAATTGTAAATATGAAGCTAATATTATAATACAGTTATTTCACTATTTTTGTATGCCCGAGAGTGATATTGCGACAATGTATATTTAAATTCTTAGAGTTATTTCATGAAATGTGTAATAAATACTGTGTATGATACAGAAAATGCATAGGTAACCTGCTTTGTATATTTATAATCTCAAATAAATATAAATGAGTACAACCTATTTATATGTATGGTTTAAGACATGAGGACTCATATTCTTTGTGAATGAGTCATGGAAAACTTAGCTGAGGAGGTAACATTTGAAAAGACAGTGGAAGAATGGAAGAAGGTAAATGGGTAAGAGTTGGAGAAACATTCTGGGCAAAAGGAACACAGTGCAGTAGCACCTTGAAGAAAGAGTAGTATTAGACATTAAAGTAGTAAATTCAAGAGATAAATGCCAGATTATCTTTAAAGTTTTCCCATCAGATTAACAGCAGATTTCTCAACAGAAATGCTATATCCCAGGAGACAATGGAGAGATACAGTCCAAAACCTGAAGCAGAAGGAAAGCTGCCAAACCAGAATACTTTTCCCAGTGAAGTTCTCAGTCATGATGAAAAATGAAGTCCTTTCAAGGCAACCAAAAATTGAAATAATTTGACAATACTTGGGCAGTCTCCTAAATGATACTTAAGGATGTACCATACACATCTTTCTTTCTCTGACAATCAGCATCATCAAAGAACGTGAAAACTGAAATAATCCTACTAAAAGAAGAGAGGAAATTCAAAAGATATTCTGGAGATGTTCATGGAAAAATGTTAGGATCAAGTCGTTACTTATCAATAATAACCTTGAATGTAAATACATTGGATTCTACAAATAAAAGATACAGACAGGCTGCATGGATAAAACAAGATTCATCCATATGCTGCTTACATGAAAAACACTTCACAAAGATGCACAGATTGAAAGTGAAAGAATAAAAATATTATTTCATGTAAATATAAATAAAAATGAAAAGGAGTAGTTATTCTCATGTTAGATGAAATAAACTTTACAATAAAAACTGTCAAAACAGTCAAAGAAGGTCATTATGTAATGATTAAGGGATCAATTCAGATATTGTGACTATAGTAAATTTATATGAACTCAATACCAGGGAACCCAGTATATATGACAAATGTTACCGAGTTGGAAGGGAAACTCAAAGTCCAAAACAATAGTACTGGAGGAGTTCAACACTCAACTTTCATCAATGGACAGATCAGACAAAAAATAAATAAACAAAAAAGAACCAATCGATACTACAGACCAAATGGATCTAATAAATATAGAGAGAATACTGTCCCACAACTGCATAATATACATTCTTTTCATCATCACATGGAACATTCTCTAGGATAGTCCATATATTAGGCCATAAAACAAGTCTCTACAAATTCAAAAAATATTGAAATCATATCATGTATCTTTTCTGACAACATTGAAGTAAACCTGAAAATTAACATAAAATAAAATATAGAAATGCTATAAACACATAGAAACTGAACAAAATGCTCCTGACTGAACAGTGGTCCATAGAAGAAATATAAAGAGAAAAGAAAGTAACAGGAATTAAAATGAAAACACAACATCCCAAAACTATGGGATACAACAAAAGTGGTGTCAATAGTAAAGTTTATAGCAATAAGTGCTTGGATCAAATATTGGAAACATATCAAGTAAATGATCAAACAATGCACCTCAAATACCTAGAAAACAAGAACAGACCAAAATCCAAATTAGTAGGAAGAAAGAAATTATAGATATTAAAGAAGAAATAGGAGCTGGTGTTGTGGCATAACAGATAAACCCACTGCTTGAGATGCTGGCATCCCATATGGGCACCGGTTCATGTCCTACCCACTCCGTTTCTGATCCAGCTCCCTGTTAATGACCTGGGAAAAGTAGTGGATATGGACTATGTGATTAAGTCCCTGTTAAACTCCTGGGAGACTTGGAAGAACTCCTGGATCCTGGCTTCTACCTGGCCCAGTGCTTACCATTGTGAAAATCTGGGAAGTGAATCAGCACATGGAAGAAATCTTTTCGTCTCTTTCTCACTGTGACTCTTACTTTCAAATAAACATATAAAGTATTTTTCAAAAAGAGAAATAAACAATATAGAAATAAAAAATTATATAAAAGATCAGTAAATGAAGAATTGATATTTTGAAAGAATAAAAAAAGAGTTAATAAACCTCTGGCACAACAAACCAAAACAAAGTGGGAGGGGGAGATAAGATCCCAATTAATAATATCAGAGATTAAAAAAGAGATGTTACAACTGATACAACAGAAATACAGAGAGTTTCTGGGAATTACTACAAACGGCTCTATGCCAACAAATTGCAACACACAGACAAAATGAATAGATTTCTGGATACATGTAATGACACAAAAATTGAGGCAGAAAGACAAGCAAAAACTGAATAGATTAACAACCAAGACTGAGATTGAATCAGTAATAAGGAACATTCCATCACTGAAAACCCCAGGACTTGATGATTCATTGCTGAATTCAACCAAGCTGCTAACTAGTCCCACTTTTCTTAAAGCATTAAAAACAATTAAAATGGAGGGACCCCTTCCAAACTCATTTTCTAGGCCAATATTACCTTAATTCCAAAATCATAGAAAGATACACACAACTGTATAAAACAAACTGAATTCACCAACACATCACAAAGCTCATCCACCAGGACTGAATGGGATTTCCTCCATGCCTGAAATACTCGAATGGGCTTTTAAGCTGGATTTGAATGCCTTAAGGGCTGATTCTGAGGCCAGAGTGCTGTTTAGGACATCTGCCATTCTATGAGTCTGCTGTCTATCCTGCTTCCCATGTTGGATCATTTTCTCCATTCTTTTTTGTTGTTGTTCTATCAGTTAGTATTTTCTTTTTTCTTTTTTTTTGATAGGCAGAGTGGACAGTGAGAGAGAGAGACAGAGAGAAAGGTTCACCCTCCAATGGCTGCCGTGGATGGCGCACTGCAGCCGGCGCACCACGCTCATCCGATGGCAGGAGCCGGGTGCCAGGTGCTTTTTCCTGGTCTCCCATGGGGTGCAGGGCCCAAGCACTTGGGCCATCCACCACTGCACTCTGGGGCCACAGCAGAGAGCTGGCCTGGAAGAGGGGCAACCGGGACAGAATCTGGCGCCCCGACCGGGACTAGAACCCGGTGTGCCGGCACCGCAAGGCGGAGGATTAGCCCATTGAGCCACGGCGCCGGCCTATCAGTATTTTCAGGCACTAGTACATTGTGATTTAATGCTATAACTTGCAGTCAAACAGTATTTTTCACTTTGTGTTTCTGTGTGGGTGCAAACTGTTGAAATCTTTGCTTAATATATACTAAATTGATTTTCTGTATATAAAGAGAATTGAAAATGATTCTTGATGGGCTGGCACTGTGGCTCAATAGGCTAATCCTCCGCCTAGCGGTGCTGGCACACCAGGTTCTAGTCCCAGTCAGGGCGCAGGATTCTGTCCCGGTTGCTCCTCTTCCAGTCCAGCTCTCTGCTGTGGCCTGGGAGTGCAGTGGAGAGTGGCCCAAGTCCTTGGGCCCTGCACCTGCATGCAGACAAGGAGAAGCACCTGGCTCCTGGCTTCGGATCATCACAGTGCGCTGGCTGCAGCGCGCCGGCAGTAAGCGGCCATTGGGGGTGAACCAACGGAAAAGGAAGACCTTTCTCTCTGTCTCTATCTCTCTGCCTGTCAAAAGAAAGAAAGAAAGAAAGAAAGAAAGAAAGAAAGAAAGAAAGAAAGAAAGAAAGAAAGAAAGAAAGAAAGAAAGAAAGAAAGAAAGAAAGAAAATGACTCTTGATGTGAATGGAAGGGGAGAGGGAGCAGGAGAGGGTTGGAGGATGTTGTGGGTGTGAATAGCCATTGTAAACCATAAGCTGTACTTTGGAAATTTATATTCATTAAATAAAAGTTTAAAAAAAGAACATATGGTATATATACGTGATAGACTATTACTCAGCCATAAAGAAGAATTAAATTCTGATATTTCCCCTGGATGCAATTGGAGACCATTATGCAATGTGAAATACACCAGAAACAAAAAGAAAAAGATCCATTTTCATTTAATTGTGGTAGTCAATATATAGAGGATAAAAACTATTTTGCTTTCTGGTCATTTCTGTATATAATTATCATAACATGTAAATTATGATATACTCTTGTTTCTCACAAAAAACAAATGGAGAGCAGTGAATGGTAATGACTCCTGTGGTAGCATTAAGGATTTGGTCTTAATTTGGATTTGATTATGCAGATGAGCATATTATAAAACAGTCTCACTGATTTGTACATTTCAGTGCATTTACTAGTATATAGTATATTTTAATAAAATGTTTAAAATATATGCATATTTTAAAAAATAATCGGTGTCAAGTTTTCATGACTTTAATCTGTAAAGAGATTGAAATGATCTATTTCACTGTACAGTTTGGAGGTTTGCAGTTCAAGGTCAAGTAGTCCAATAGTCTGTCTTCTGGTGTAGGCTGGTAGTGGTGGAGAAGGTATGGAGGAGAGATTCAAATGCAAGCCAGGAAGCTGAGAGAGGAGCTGTGCCAAACTTGTGTTAACCAACACAGTCCTGATAACTTGCCTCTGAGTCCAAGCTCCTGATGACCTGTTGACCACCTACAGACCCACCTGTCAGACAGCATGATTGGATCAAGTCACCACCTTAATCCATGAACCCTTAACAATCAACTTCACAGGTTAAAATCTGCATGAGTTTGGGGAGCCAAGTTCTTCTCAAACCACAACTAGGTATAAAAGTTTAACATAACTATGTTTCATATGGAGTAATTTTTAAATTATTGTGCTTATTGGCCTCAAAATACTTTAAGCAAAATAAATGGCATATTGTAATATGAGATAATACTCTTAATATTATGAACTACGTTCACCATAGTTAAAATTTAACTATATCTTGATAAAAATGAAACAGGGATTCTTTTTAACTAGAATGACTTTTAAAATTTTATATGGAAAAAATTAAAGAAATAAGAGCACTTGGGGAAACATATTGTGAGAAACAGCCTCACCCATCCACTGAAAGTATGGACTCAGACACAGAAAGTTCAGCAAAAGAGGTTTTCTAATGATCTTGTCAGATTGGGTGCCTGACGTAACAGCCTGACCTGGTGGTGTGCCTGGTAGGACAACATACGCAGGGGATTTCAAACAAGCAGTTTATTTTCTAGCAGGAAGCCCCCTCCCATTTCCCCATTGGCCAAGTACTATGGGTTTGCCTCAGATGTTTTGGCCACTAACATCCTGTTTGCCTAAGAACATTCAGGTGCATTTAACTATAGCTGCTTGTCTGCAAGCTGTTATGCTAGCTACTTGCCAACTCAAAGCTAACCACAGTGCTTTGAAAATGAGCCAGATGTTTACTTCTCACACTATTATATAAAGTAAAAGCATAAAATGTATATTTATAAAGAAAGAAGATAAAGAAACACACAAATAATCTAGAAACAAATCTGAATTAAACATAGAAATTTAGTATTTTTAAAATATTTAATTTATTTATTTGAAAGTTGCAGAGAGAAGTAGAGAGAAAGGCAGAAAGTAGTATATTTTGAAATGTGTGTGCCACAAACAGAAGGAACCATGTAAATTCATAAACAATGCTCACAATTCTACTACACATCTGGAAACATTAATCTTGAGTCCATATTTCCTACTATAGGCAAAGACCATTGTTAATAGATACAGAAATTTAAAGTTAAAACATAAATAATAAAAATCCTAAATATATGGAAAAAGTATTGTATGAAGAAAAGCTTTTCTCTTGTAATTCAACTGAGAAGTCATGAAGTAAACATTTATGTTTATTCATTCCCTGTCAGTGTGAAAGGACTATTTATCTGATATATATATATATATATATATATGATAGTCATCAACAGTTGACTGGATATATATAAATATATATGTATATATATATTCACTCTTGATGTATAATAAAACTATACCAGATGGAATAAATGTTAAGTGTTTCTGCTGTTAACTCACAAATAAATAATAAAACTAATAATAGTAACTCTCCATCATTGGAAAAAATGATCAGATTTTCTTTTCAAGAAAAACAGATTATAGGCAAAATCTTCTTAGAAAAGACCATAGAACCACAGTTAATCAAAGCCAACATTTCAAATGAGATTACAACAAGCTGAGAAGCTTCTGCAATGCAAAGGGAACACAAGGCAAAGTGAAGAGGCAGCTGACAGAAGGGGAGGAAATATTTGCAGCTATACAATTGATAAGGATTTCAACAGCTAGAATCTCTAAAGAGCTCAAGGAATTCAACAACAAAAAAAGCAATTCAGTTAATAAATGGGCAAAGGACTTGAAGAGGCATTTATCAAGGGAGGCAATTCAAATAGTCAACAGACACTGGAAAAACTACTTAGGATCACTAGTCGTCAGGGAAATGCAAATCAGAACCACAATAAAGTTTCACCTCACACCAGTTAGGATGCTTCTCGTAAAGAAATTAACAAATAATTAATGCAGGCAACAATATGAGGCAAAAGGTGCCCTATTCAATGTTGGTAATATGTATACTGGTGCAACTGCTGTAGCAGACAGTATGGAGATACCTTACCAATCAATATAAACCTACTATGTGAACCAACCATCCCTCTCTTGGGTATTTACACAAAGGAAAAGAAATCAGCATATGAAAGAGTTATCAGTATCCCCATATTAACTGCAGCTCAATTCATAATAGCTAAGGTATGAAATCAACCCAAATGTCCACCAGCTGATGACTAAATAGAAAAATGATGATATATTTACACTATGGAGTACTACTCAGCTATAAACAAAAATGAAATGATTAATTTTGCAACAAAATGGATACACCTGGAAATCATTATACTTAGTGAAATAAGCCAGCCTCCAAAAGACAGATATAATGCATTTCACTAAGATCTATTATCAATTAACTTTATCCACATAAAATTAATCATATCAAAAGGGCTTTTTACTATTGTAATTTTAACTATACATACTTTCTTTAAAATTTATTTATCAATAATTGATTCTACTTAATATTTAAATTATATAGTATTGTTAAAAATTTCTCATAAGCACATGCAAAGAAAAATCAAAGTGTGAGAAAATAGACCAAAGGGCTTGTTGCTGAAAGGTTTATTATTATTGCTTACAGACTTGACACTTGCATCAATATGCCTCTCCAGTTGGCTTGATGGTCATGTACCTAGGGTAGCTTTCCAAGTGGGCCTGGGCCACACCGGGAGCAGTTTACCTTATTGGCAGAAGGGGGGCAGCATGAGAAATATGCCTGGGTGTCCTGCCACCTGCCAGCGGTCAGGTTATCTGCATGGGCTAGGCAGATAGCATCACGGTATTGATCACACTTCACTCATTCATTCATTCATTTATTCACTTATTCCAAGCTCAAACCTTTGAAGCAGGCCTTCCATGATTCATCTGGATAGACAGGAAACACATCCCTTTAATTCAGATGTTTGCAGTGTGACAGAGGAAGGGTAAGGGATAGGCACCAGTGCTGCTGGTAATTCAAGCACTACTCACTTTTCCATCTGTGTGTCCTCTGCATTTCAGTCCAGTTAAATTAAGGACCAAAAGGAAATGGTAGTTTGAAAACTTTTGATAGTCTTACTCCATGCAGAGGGAAAGCTGGTTTATGGAGCATGAGGAGTAAAGGAGACAGAAATTTGCAGATCTGACAGAGACAAGGAAGACCAGCCAATTTTATAGATGGTGGGTCACTTAGGGAGGTCCAAATTCTTTGTAATGAAGGGAAGGCTTGCAATGTTTTGAATGCAGTGAAAAAATGCTTCAAGTGGGTTAGAATGGTGAGAGAAAAAATTAGCAATCATGCGTTTTTTGAATTAATAATAGCCAAGGTGGCAAATAATGTCAATGTGTCCAAATTCAGAGAACAGTACAGGTTGACAAACCCTAGTAAAGAAACATACAGCCATTAGAGATTTTGACTTGTGAAAATATTATGCTCAATATATATTAAAAGATGGAATAGCACATACAAATAAATTATATTTTCAGCAAGTAATCATTCAAAAATGATTTGATGTAAACAGCAACTTCTGGAGGAATATATATCACAGTACTAAATAGCTGCAATATAAATATTGGTTGAATGAGTAAATTCATTAGGCAATGAGATTGAGACTATCTATCATTCCAAAAGTATGTTTAAGTGTGTGCATGAAATGTGTGTGTATTTGGATAACAAGAGAACACTCCAAAGAACTAATAATAGAAATTTTTGTATTTACATTTTGTTTATTTTTAAAAAAATTTCTATTTTTTTTTAAATTTCTATTTTTTAAAAAAAATTTAAAAAAAGGAGAGAATGATCCAACATGGGAAGTGGGATACACAGCAGACTCATAGAATGGCAGATGTCCTAAACAGCACTCTGGCCTCAGAATCAGCCCTTAAGGCATTCGGATCTGGCTCAAGAGCCCATGAGAATATTCTGGGCATGGAAAGCCAAGACACTCTGGAAAAAAACAAAAAAAAAAGAAGACCTAAATGAAAGATCTCTGCGAGTGAGATCCCAGTGGAAAGAATGGGGCCATCAAAGAAGGAGGTACCTTTCTCTGAAGGGAGGAGAGAACTTCCACTTTGTCTATGACCCTGTTGGAATAAGATCGAAGTCGGAAAATCCTAAAGACTTCCATAGCCTCGGCAACTCATGACTAGAGCCTAGGGAGATTACTGACGCCATAAACAAGAGTGTCAAATTGTTAAATCAACTTCAGGAGTCACTGTGTACTTACGTCTCATGAGGGATCTGTCCTTAATGTGTTATCCAATGTGAAATAATGCTATTACTAGTACTGAAACAGTATTTTTACACTTTGTGCTTCTGTGTGGGTGCAAACTGATGAAATCTACATAGTATATATTGAATCAATCTTCTGTATATAAAGATAATTGCAAATGATTAAAAAATCTTGGTGTTAAATTGGAAATTGCATAGAAAATTAATCAATTTAAAAATATATATATCATGTAGGATCTCTGTCCTTAACGTGCTATACATTGTGAATTAATACTATACCTGGTACTCCAACAGTATTTTTCACTTTGTGTTGCTATGTGAGGGCAAATTGTTGAAATCTTTACTTAATATGTACTAAACTGACCTTCTGTATATAAAGAGAATTGAAAATGAATCTTGATGTGAACGGAAGGGGAGAAGGAGTTGGAAAGGGGAGGGTTGCGGGTGGGAGGGAAGTTATGGGGGGGAAGCCATTGTAATCTATAAGCTGTATTTTGGAAATTTATATTCTTTAAATAAAAGCGTTATTAAAAAAATTTTAAAAATTTAAAAAATTTAAAAATTTAAAAATTTAAAAAATTTAAAAAAAATTAAAAATTTTAAAAATTTTAAAAATTTCTATTTTTTAAAAAAAATTTCTATTTTTTGCTAGTGAGATCCCAGTGGAAAGAACGGGGACATCAAAGAAGGGGGTACCTTTCTCTGAAGGGAGGAGAGAACTTCCACTTTGACTATGACCCTGTTGGAATAAGATCGAAGTCGGCGAACCCTAAAGGCTTCCATAGCCTCAGCAACTCATGACTAGAACCTAGGGAGATTACTGATGCCATAAACAAGAGTGTCAAATTGTTAAATCAACATCAGGAGTCACTGTGTACTTACGTCTCATGAGGGATCTGTCCTTAATGTGTTATCCAATGTGAAATAATGCTATTACTAGAACTGAAACAGTATTTTTACACTTTGTGTTTCTGTGTGGGTGCAAACTGATGAAATCTTTACTTAGTATATACTGAATCAATCTTCTGTATTTAAAGATAATTGCAAATGTTTAAAAAATCTTGGTGTTAAATTGGAAATTACATAGATAATTAATCAATTCTTTAAAAAAAAAGTCATGTAGGATCTCTGTCCTTAATGTGCTGTACATTGTGAATTAATACTATAACTAGTACTCCAACAGTATTTTCATTTTGTGTCTCTATGTGAGGGCAAAATGTTGAAATCTTTACTTAATATGTACTAAACTGATCTTCTGTGTATAAAGAGAATTGAAAATGAATCTTGATGTGAACAGAAGGGGAGAGGGAGCGGGAGAGGGGAGGGTAGCAGGAGGGAGGGAAGTTATGGGGGGGAGCCATTGTAATCCATAAGCTGTACTTTGGAAATTTATATTTTTTAAATAAAAGCTTTATATAAATAAATAAATAAATAAATAAATAAATAAATAAAATGTAAAAAAAAAAGAAAAGGAAAAAAAAGAAATTTTTGTATTTACATTTTGTTTATTTTAAAAAAAATTTCTATAAGAATTAATTATTTTTAGCTTGATAAAATATGCTCTAAACTTTTAAATTATGCATTATAGTATGTTTTCTAATAATTTTCTAAGATAATATAATATATCTCTGTAATGGTTATTGGTAACAGATACAATATATCATTATTTTAGGTCTTCAACTAGTATTTAATTTTATTAAATAATAAATAAATAAATGTCCACTTTGCAATTTTGCATGTAATTGGCTGAATTTAGTACTTGATTGCGTGTATTCTGCTGAAACAATTTAAATATTAACACTACTCAAGTTGAGAAGATTCATCCATTAGTATTAACTGCATTTCTTAAACTTGCTGGAGAAATAAATTCTAAGACAATCAGCAAAAAGTGTGCTTTGAATTTACAGTTCCCACAAATTTGTATGGTAAAGCCGTGACTTTAAACATAGTATTTGAAAAGCGGGATATTCCCAGGTAGTCCAGAATTTAAAAGGCCATAAATTTAGGGTTGTTCCTTTACAAGAAATGGAGGAGAGAGCAAGTGAGAAGATAGCAGTTCACAAGCCAGGAAAACAGGCTCAGCAGGAACTGAACTGTTTGGGATTCTGTTCTGCAGAACTACATTTTGTGTGTGTTTTCTGTTGTTTAAGTCACAGTTTATATTTGGTGATGTCAGCCTGAACTAATACAGATGGCTTCCTTGAGAGAACGTTTTGAAAATGCTCAGCTAAACAAAGTTAAAAAGGTTGTGTGTGTGTGTATAGTTATTGGTAATGATGAAGATGATGACAACGATGGCAATGACAACATTGTGACTGTCTTAAGATGTGCAGTATGAGGTGAACTGTCAGCAATATTTTATGCACAATCATTTCATATCATTGCTGACCAGAATATAGGCTATCTCCTTCAAGTAGAGTTCTAAATAACACAGTTTGAGAGCCAGTGTTCCTCCGACCAGGCAGATGAGACAGGCAATGTAGTACAATGGTATGTCAAGCCAGTGAACTTCAGAACACAAAGGTTCTACCTTTTGAGTAAGAACATTTAAAGTACCTAGTCCTGGGTTTACTTAGGTATCAAAATGAACTGCTAATAATCTGTACTTCACGGGTTGGTCTTCTCAAATGATAATAAAATGCTATGCAATACATCTAATTTTTAATTTTAAAGTACCACATTTTGCACATACTAATCGTATTACTTTGAGATAATAACAAAAATTGTATTGGAGACACTACCAAATAGAGAGTCTATATGAAGAGTCTTCAAAAGCTCATGGAAATACATATTATGGTAAATTATTCATGGGCTTCAAAATGCTTTTTCACTAAAATAAACTTATCTTTAATTCCATTTTTCTAAGAAATTTTTGAAATATCCTGTATTTCTAATAAATCATTTCTTGGGTTAGAGAATTAGACTATCCCCACTGCAAGCAAAGGAGTTGCTAAAATTCCTGCCCTTAGGTATCAAGGTGGCTATGAGTTTAACATGCAGATTTTCAAATTTTGTGTGATCTGTTTTATCCAAGAAATGAACAAATACATTTTATGGTTGTAACAGTAATGTCATACTATCAAAACTTTAAGGCCAAAGAAGTTAGCAATATATCAGAGAGAAAATAAATATAGTAAAGCGTCCTGTTAATTACTTTAAAAGGTTATGCCTTTATAATTTATAAGTGGTTAACTGCCTAACTTGACATTGCAGTTACTAATTATAGTCTTTCTCCAGAAGTTAGAACATGTGCATAGTGCTTGTGTTAAGTGTGCTACTTGCAGAGTACTTAAGAAAACAATACAGAACTCTCCTTTGATAAAGAATTATGAAACATGATGATCATTACTCATGTTCTGAAACAACAAAAGAGAATATCGGGCATCATATTTTAAATTTAAATTTGACATATTATCATAATTCAAACAAATATATTCAGTGGCTTATTATGGTCCCCATGTATAATGGGAGATTAGTGATATTTTATATCATGTTTTCTCATTAGCTTAATATTTACTGAGAATAATTAGAAATAAAGAAATGGTAGTTGTTCAAAGAACCATTATCCAGTACTAATTACTAGCAACATTCTGAAAATTTTTTAAAGATTGTATTTATTTATTTGAGAGGTAGAGTTACAGACAGTGAGAGGGAGAGATAGAAAGAAAGGTCTTCCCTCCATCGGTTCACTTCCCAAATGGCCGCAATGGTTGGAGCTATGCTGATCCGAAGCAAGGAGCCAGGAACCTCCTCCAGGTAATAGACTTCCATTTCCTAGAAATTCTTTTTTTTTTTTTTTTTTGACAGGCAGAGTGGACAGTGAGAGAGAGAGAGACAGAGAGAAAGGTCTTCCTTTGCCGTTGGTTCACCCTCTAATGGCCACAGCAGCTGGCGCGCTGCGGCTGGCGCACTGCGCTGATCTGAAGGCAGGAGCCAGGTGCTTATCCTGGTCTCCCATGGGGAGTATAGGAGCAGATATATGAGTTAATGCATTCAACCCAATGAGAATTAATGTGATCAAACTAGAAACACAATTGATTTCACTACCATATATCTATTAGGCAATCAGATAAAGAGAAGTTTTACTTTGAAACTTCATGAAAACCTAGTGGGACAAAGTTACCAGCAGACATATTAAAAAGAATTCACACATGGTCACTAGAAAAAAAAACAGCTTTGACTTCAGAGGGGACATAAATCTAGAATAATGCTGGCTTGAGTACGAGACTGGAATGGTCAGAGGTCAAAGAAAGTTGGTAGATGGAGGAAAGAGTGAGGGATCAATTAGGAGATCACAAGTCATTAGACTTAGGCTTTCAGCATTTCATCTTTACTGAAGAACATATTTACTTATTACTTCTGACCTTGAGGTGATAGTATGTCAATTATTTCCTTTCATCCATTTCATAAAGTTCGTTTTAAATGACTATATAATATCAAAGGTTAGATCTTAAGCCGTGAAGAGTTATGAATGTTCTTTACTCCTTAAATCAGTAATAAAAGATTAATAGAAGGTTAAAATGTGGTTATTTTGGGATTAAGTCTATGCAAATTTCAGATTTAAATTAAACTTAGTGTGATACAGTCCTTACAAGAGAATATACTACAAATTAATGTCCTTTGTTAGTACTATCTGAAAATTGTCATTACATTATGGTATACATTGTATCAAAGTTACACATTGGAAAATAAGAAGTACAGGTTCAATAAACATCAAAGATAACATTTAGTCACAAATAGTTGGTAATATTATTTCATTCATAGAAGCTGTAGGAATTTTCAGAAGTTCGTTATTATTCTGAAATTCCTTATGCTAAAACAATCTAGATTTATAAAACAAATAGCAAAGTACCAGATTAACTATCTTCTAAGTATAAATGTGCAAGACAATTTATGCCTTAGGAAGCCTTCTGATCACAACCCATCTAAGTTTTAAAAATAACCAGACTTTAACAGACTAATTGTGAAAAATTAGCCCATTTATCCGAGCTTGTTAAACACGCAATAGACTGGAACCAATTAAATAAATAACTCTAATTCTATATTATTAACTTCAAAAGTCTGCAGTTCCCATCACTGTAGCGCTGTGATAGGTAATTGTTTTTTCAAAACACAATCCTTTTCCTCCACAAAAGGAAGTGCAATTTGGCACATTTTGATGAATCAACATGTATAAGATTAAATTTTGTCAATATAATTTGCCATGTTAACACTACATAAAAATAAAGTAAAAAGCAAATGAAAGTTTTGTCCTTTAAGTGTAAAAAAATTTTATTGAAGCAAACAGATATATCAGTGTTTTTAACTTGCAATGTTCATATAAAAATCTAATTTTTGGATTTTAAACAATTCTCTATTATTCAATTTGAAAATATCTTTTCAATTTTCACCAACAAAAAATTCCATGCCAACTCAACAATTTAAAATTGTGTATAGAATAGAAAAATATAAAAATTCTAAATATTAAATGGTTCAAATTATATCATTAGCTATCTTCAGTGCTTAGCATTAGAATAAATGATGCTTATTTTTAACGTGTCCCATTGCTAAAACAAGATTATAAGAATATATAGTTTAATCTCAGAATTGATTAGCTATTTAGAGGTTAAATTTCTTACTTAAACTAGAAAATGGTAAAAGTAAATTTAATATGTTGAAATTTCTTACTTAAACTAGAAAATGGTAAAAGTAATTGTAATACTTTGAAATAAGGATTGTTAATACAATGAATTTTAAGGGATAATATTTTTTGATTCTTTGAATGACTTGTTTGGAAATGAAATTAACAAAGTACTCTTTTATGTTATTAAGTATTATAGTAAGTGTAATGTTCCCAATACTGACTTGAAAGGGATATTTGTGCATTTATTGCCCAGGTTTATATTTAATATGACATCCTCCTCTTCATTCTCCCTCTTTCATACCTATCCATCCATTTACCTATCCTTCCATCAACCTATCCACTTTATCTATCATCCATCTATCTATCATCTCTATCTATCTATCTATCTATCTATCTATCTATCTATCTATCTATCTAATAAATGTGGGTTGCATAGCTACATTTCCACCAACTATTAGATTTCATGATAAATATATTTTTGATTTTCTTGGAAATAGTTTACAAATCAGAAAGTAAAAACAAAACAATTTGGGGACATTTTATCTTCAAACAGGGCACCTTCTGATACTTCCTCCCACTCTATTCCTCTATCAGTAGAATGTAGATTCCAAGTCAAATCGTAATAGCATTGACTCCTGCTATCAATGTGCCTGAGACTCACATGTTAGAGATCCCATAACACTTGATAGATAAAAAGTTTTTTAGACCAAGGCTAGTGAATTCCTAGAGCAGTCAGAGAAAGTATCTTGGCCCAATGCCTCAAGCTATATTCCCAAAAACTATGCAGCCATGTAAATTTTCCCAACCTTCTGGTAGCAGGTGGAATGATGCTGCTATTTTGGCCTACAAAAATCTACATCTTGAATGAAATATTTTCATTCTCCCATGCCAAAGAGCTAATATTTTATCATTAAAATATGTATTTTCAAGTATTGGAAAATATGAGGAATAAACAGCAAATATGTTTGTTAAATGGAAGTCCATTGAGCTTTGAAAGATTAGACGGTAAGGAAATTTCGAGGTTGTGAGAAAATAGGTCATAATCATGGGGAAAGCCTTATTTAGAAAGCACCAACTCTGTAAGGAGCAAGGGACCGCTGTAAGGTGAGAACCAGCGATGGTAAGCACAGCCAGTCCTCTGAAAGCAAATCCTCTTGCACAAGTTGATTGCTTTAATGACAAGACCAGCACTCCTGATGTAGTCTCTGTTCCAGCACATTGATCACAAGTCACAAAGGGTCTACTTCCTGGTTATCCAACTGATCTTGCACATTTTGTAGACAGGGCACCCTAGACTGGCACTGAGGTGACTTATTCGCAGTCAATGGTGTCAGAGGCATCGCAGGAAGCAGCTCAGCCCTCAGCCAGAGGTATAAAATGATTTACTTTAAAGAATTATTTTGTCATTATTGGAGCTATTGTTTTGAGACCATTGTTGTTGCATTATTGAACTAGGCATTGTGAAACAAACCACAAGGGAAAGGCTGTATAAATTTAATACTTCACTCTATAAAACTGCCTCCAGTTAATTTAATAGCTTTTGATTTCCCTCTGAGAGCATGAGTCTGTATTTAGAATCCAGTGCTAAATCTGTTAGTGGGCACTTTATTCTGTGTTCTACATTTAGATTCTAATCAACTTTCTTATAAATAGGTCAGTTTTCACAATTTCTGCTTCCTTCTAATTGGAAAATACATGGTAACTCCTAATAACCCTTGTTTCAATTTTCCAATTTTTCTAGTGCACAGTTTCCAAGCTGGTTTTCACTTCTCATGGGGGTTCTTACGGTAGCAGGAGCGGTCAGTCTTCATGTTGGGGAGTGGCTGGGTATCTGCACCTGACTGTCAGTAGGGCATCCGTGCTGATCCCACAACTCTTGCCGTTCTCACTCCTCTCCTCAGAAGAACCTGTGGTTCTTACCGATTGTTCACTAAAACAGAGGCACATTCAGCCTGGGAGTTTTGGGACAGTAAGATTCTAATCCCATGATGTGAGTGAGAAAAAAACTATTTGAGGCATTTAAAAAAAAAGTAGTAGTTTTTCTAACTGAAAAGTAAACAAAGTTATAGACATTTCAACTAGAAAACAAATGCTATAATTATATTGCTATAAATAAAAAATTTTCATATAAGTTAAAGTTTATTAATATAGACACAACTGTCTTCATTTTCACATCTATATTAAGTTCACATACTGTGATGTGAATCATATAGAATTAAGTTTAAAATGATATCATAATAATTTTTCACTTTTATTATTAAATTTATAATGGTTATACTTGATATGGTGCTTTCAGTTTAGATTATTACTAAGTATTTTACACATTATGATTAGTAACCAGGGTAGATATATTTTAAGTTTATTCTATTTTTCTTATGTTTATTTTCTCTGCAAACTTTTATAATTAAATTATTTGTTGTCAAAATAAAAATCAATATTCTATTAAATTTTTAACTAGCTTTTAAGGAGACTTTCAGCAAATATTTAATTACTTAATATCAAATTCAATATTTCATCTGTAAAATTTACATAATTATTTCACTAAAATTTCAACATTTAAATATAAAAACAAATATAAATTAAAAATAACATCCCAGAGATGAAAATTAAATTCTGATTTGAATGTTTTCTTTTTGATGGATAAAATATGGAATTATAGTATCACAAGTATTTTGCTTTGCATTCTTGAATTTCTTCTCCTGGTAGAAAATTGCTTAAGTTAAGAAAATTGCTTGTTAAGTTTTTTATTAATATCCTCTTACTTCATGGTTCTTTCTATAATTATCCTGCTAGTTTTGAAGTCAGAACGGTCCTTTAAGAATAATTGCAATCACTTGACAAAACTGCTCAACATGTTGAATTTTGGTACAGCATGCAAATTTAGCATGGGATGACTACATCCTATATTGAATTGACTGGACTTAAATTTTGACTCTGCGGCCGGCGCCCTGGCTCAACAGGCTAATCCTCCGCCTTGCGGCGCCAGCACACCGGGTTCTAGTCCCGGTCGGGGCGCCAGATTCTGTCCCGGTTGCCCCTCTTCCAGGCCAGCCCTCTGCTGTGGCCTGGGAGTGCAGTGGAGGATGGCCCAAGTGCTTGGGCCCTGCACCCCATGGGAGACCAGGAAAAGCACCTGGCACCTGGCTCCTGCCATCAGATGAGCGCGGTGCACCATCCGCAGCGTGCCATCCGCGGCAGCCATTGGAAGGTGAACCAATGGCAAAGGAAGACCTTTCTCTCTCTTTCTTTCTTTCTTTCTTTCTTTCTTTCTTTCTTTCTTTCTTTCTTTCTTTCTTTCTTTCTTTCTTTTTTTTGAAGGACAGTGAGAGAGACAGAGAGAAAGGTCTTCCTTTGCCTTTGGTTCACCCTCCAATGGCCGCCACGGATGGCATGCTGCGGCCGGCGCACCGCGCTCATCCGATGGCAGGAGCCAGGTGCTAGGTGCTTTTCCTGGTCTCCCAGAAGGGTGCAGGGCCCAAGCACTTGGGCCATCCTCCACTGCACTCCCGGGCCACAGCAGAGGGCTGGCCTGGAAGAGGGGCAACTGGGACAGAATCCGGTGCCCCGACCGGGACTAGAACCCGGTGTGCTGGCGCCGCAAGGCGGAGGATTAGCCTGTTGAGCCACGGCACCGGCCTGTCTCTGTTTTTCTCTCTCACTGTCCACTCTGCCTGTCAAAAAAAAAAATTAAAAAAAAAGAAAAAAAATTTTGACTCTGCTTTTAATTTCATCTTTCTGCTAATATCACCCACATGAGAGACCTGGATTGAATTCCTCGCTTCTGACTTTAGACTGACCCAGCCCCAGCCATTGCAGGTATTTAGAGAATGAACCATTGGATACAAGATCTCTCTTTTTCTCTGCCTGTCAAATAAAGTTAAAAGAATAAAGAATTACTAGTACTGAAACAGTATTTTTACACTTTGTGTTTCTCTGTGGGTGCAAACTGATGAAATCTTTACATAGTATATACTGAATCGATCTTCTGTATATAAAGATAATTGCAAATGATTAAAAAATCTTGGTGTTAAATTGGAAAAAAAACAGAAATAATAAAGTTTAAACATTTTGCACTTAAAATTCTTGCTTACATTCACAAGCGTGCTGAAGAACAAATGTGTATTATTTTTTGAAGGAATAGAAAGTAATGTTTTTCTTGATGGTTGACAACTATGAAAGTCCGTGCTCTTGTTTTTAAATAATGTATGTATTTGAATATTTGAGAGGTGGAGTGAGAGAGAGAGAGAGAGTGAAAGAGAGAATAAATAGCTGCTACCAACTAGTTCAAATGCTTATAATGGTTTGGTGCTGGCATAGGCCCATGCCAGTAGCCAGAAATTCAGTCCCAGACTCCCAGGTGAATGGAATAATCCCAGTTACTGGAGCCATCACTTCCACCTCCCAGGGTCTGCATTAGTAGGTTGCTAGTGTCAGGAGCCAGACCTGGATCCCAAGCTAGATACTCCAGCATGGGACATGGTCATTTCAAATGGTGTCTTTATGGCTAGACCAAATGCCCACCCACAGAAATCTCTCATATCTGTAAACTTACAGTAGACCATTAATTCATTTAATTTAATAGAAGAGTGAAGTACCAGTAAGGCTGAAGAAACCTGAGATATTAGGTACAAACAGATGTATAAAAAACACAGCATATAATATTACTACCTTAGTGTATGGTATCTATGTATTTATATATATGTATGCATGTATGTGTATATATATATATGTATATAAATACACACACACACACACACACACATATATATATATATATATATATATATATATATATATATATATATAAAACTCCAAGTTGAGAAGTCCTGAATGTTACAAAGGCAGGCTTTACAATTCAATTTATGATTAGTGGTTAGCACAATTTATAATGAAATAATATGCTAAAATTTACAAACTTCGTTTGATATACATATAAAACATCTTGAAGAATTATAGTAACATTTAATAAAAATGTTGGTAACATAACTAAATAGAGTTATCCCTTATTTTTCCCTCATATAGTGTTTTAACATGCCATTTGTCTTTCAGAAGCCTAAGAAATATTTACCATTATTCACATCTTATAGATGAAAAAAAAATTAAGGCATCAGAAACTAATATATTAGTAAAGGTCACAAAATTATTGAATTGCAGAAAAATTCAGATGATTGAATCATTTTGTTAGCTAGATGATTTCAGTGTTCCTTAATATTTCCTCTAAAAGAGTACAGAAGTAACCAGAACAAGTTGTACTAAGTTCACTTATATCTTGTGAAATAAAATCTCAAATAAATATGCTCAATTCAATTGTATGGCCAAAGTTGGGTTAAACAATGTAACTTATTAAGAGGAAGGAAGTGTTTGAGAAAAATGCATTTTTATATATTATCATGTCAAGGAAAATGCTTGGTTTTAAAATACCAGAGTTTAGTTTATTCTGTCCACTTTCCTTCAAGAAAATTGATCAACAGATCTGAAGAAGGGGAAATTCCACTACAAGAAAAAAAATTATCCCTATTAAGCTTTCACTTCAATTGCTGTATTTGACATCTTTAGAAGATAACATTTATAATGACAGAATTAGAGTATTATAAAAAATTTTGAGCAGATAATTTTCTAAGGCTGAAAGATAACAAGGAAATTATTATAATCTGGATTGTCATCATTATCAAAATCATCAGTGGAATAATTCTGGGTAATTTTAAAGTAATGAAAGAGGATGGTGGTTGGCCTGCAAAAATTTGCATAGGAAAATTAATATTCTATTTCTTGAATACATATGTCATAAAATGTATGAAAGCATTATCAATCTACAGCAGTGGCTAAGAGGAAGCTACGGTTTTATAGCTAAATTTTGAGGTGTAAATACACTGATACATTTAATGCTTAAAATGCATGATCCAGCCTCATTACATGACTCCTTTTAGAAACACTATTTTTATCTTTCATTCAATGGCTGCTGCTAATTGCATCTATGTTTCACTTTCCCAAGACAATGCCCTTACTAATTTATCTTCTATTCTTCAGCACCATTCTATGTATTCATCAACTTTCTCACAAACAGAATCTCATTGTATGATTTCTTTTTTTCTCCTATAGAAATATGAAGATACCACAAACTCTATTTTGCATATTGTTGCTTACCCTCTTAATATGCCATGAAAATTATCCTATATCAGAATTTAAAGAGCTGCAGAATTCTTTGTAAAGACTGAATATACAAAGTTGAATAGATGTACTGTCACTTTTACAATCAGTCAGAAACTGATAATCATTCAGATGTTTCCAATATTTTCTTTTAAATTATTGTCATAAATCCTTGTACATGGCTATGTAGCAAATATGGTAATAAACCCATAACAGAAATATATAAAGAAATAATATTTATGAATCTCATATAATATGCACTTCAAACTCATATATGTAAAATATATGAATTTATATATATATATAAATGTAAATTTTTCTATAGATATGCAGGTTTACACATCAATAATTCATAAAAATGGCTAACCAACACAAGGTAGTTTTATTTTGTTTTAGTTCTTGTCAATATTTAATTTATATTATCTCATTTCGAATCAGCTACAAAGTCTTTCATGTAATTAAGCTATATTTTATGAAAATGGTGCACATCTTCTGTTGTTTTCCTTTATATCTTGATTCAATTTCAGTAGATTTGTAGAAGCTCTTTATGTATAAGGGAAATTCTCTTTTATGTAATAACAACTGTAAATTCACCTTCAGTATCAAAAATAGGAACATCAGTCCTGAACTTTCAATTCCTTTGATACTTTTGATAATATTATACATGGAAACCCTGGCCCTGAATTAATCATGAGGCAAGTTTCTTCTATAGCTCTGACTTTGTTCTTGTCGACGGTGCTTGTCTTGGACAAGGATGATTTAGTAGAAGTGATAGTAATGGTCATTTAAAACTTGTTTACAAGAGGAGGTGATGCTGTGGCGTAGTGAGTAAAGAAAGCCGCTGCCTGCAGTGCCAGCATCCCATACGGGCGCCGGGTTCTAGTCCCGGCTGCTCCTCTTCCAATCTAGCTCTCTGCTATGGCCTGGGAAAGCAGTAGAAGATGGCCCAAGTGCTTGGGCCCCTGCACCCACATGGGAGACCGGGAGGAGGCACCTAGCTCCTGGCTTCGGATTGGCTCAGCTCCAGCTATTGCGGCCATTTGGGAGTGAACCAGCAGATGGAAGACCTTTCTTTCTGTCTCTCCCTCTCACTGTCTGTAACTCTACCTATCAAATAAATAAATAAAATATTTTAAAAAATTTGTTTACAAGAGAGATCTGAATTGCTACCACTTTGTCATCTATAAAAAAGTTCCTTCCAGTCACCATTGCTGTCTTCACCTGCTCACTGTGTTGGCCACGTGGAAAACCCAAGCTCATTTGTTGCCAGAATCTAGTGCCTACATCAGGCAAGATAGAGAACTCAGATGGGATTAGGTCATCTCGATGAAGCTAGAAGACTTGTGTGCACCAGCAAGAAATCACCTTCTGCAGAAAGTTTCTAGACTTGTACCCATTTGTCACATGGCACAACTGACCCAAGTAGTAAATGGTCAGCCATTTCCCACTGTCATGCTCTTTGAGAAACAGCAATTTAAGAAAAGTTATGTAGTTTGAATTTATTAATCATTTCCATATGTACCTCTGGAAATTGTATGCTGTAGAGAAACCCATCCACTGGCAAATTGAATTAAAATAGATGTTACGCTATTTTGTTGCATTTGATTTATATTTTTCATTAATTTATTATTCAATTTTTTCAGGATTTCTTTTCACACAGAATGAATTATATTAATTAAATTATATTTTTCAACTCAAATATTACCATATTATTTATTTAATAAATTATCTTTACTGATTTAAATGTCTCCCTAAAATATATTGAATAACACAATATATTCTTGTATTATTCTTTATTTTTCAAATTGCTTGACTCCTCTCTAGATAGATAGATCAGATATAGATATATAGTAATGGAAACTAACAGATAAGTTTATTTGGTAGAAACAATTGAAATACACAGACATTACTTATAATATATATTTTCTGTGAACTTCTTGAAGACATTCCATATATGACAGTAGTACTATTTAATCAATTTTATCACGTGTTAAAACCAAGCTTCTTTTCTTTCTTTCTTTCTTTTTTTACAGCAGAGTGGACAGTGAGAGAGAGACAGAGAGAAAGGTCTTCCTTTTGCCATTGGTTCATCCTCCAATGGCGGCTGCGGCCGGCGCACCATGCTGATCCGAAGGCAGGAGCCAGGTGCTTTTCCTGGTCTCCCATGGGGTGCAGGGCCCAAGCACTTGGGCCATCCTCCACTGAACTCCTGGGCCACAGCAAGGAGCTGGCCTGGAAGAGGAGCAACCGGGACAGAATCCAGCATCCTGACCAGGACTAGAACTCTGTGTGCCGGCGCCGCAAGGCAGAGGATTAGCCTGTTGAGCTGCAACGCCGGCCTCCAAGCTTCTTTTCTTAACCTTCATTGTGAAAAAATATTCTTAGCTGTTTTGTCTTAAGAAATCCAAAATTACATTGAAGTTTTTAAAGCAGATTTCAATTGGAATTCTAACTTGAAGTACATACTTACATACAATACATAGATAGACTTAGAAAGACGAGATGTTTTATGGAATGTTGACTTTTAATTTTTAAGGATATACACACATGCTTTCATTTATCCCATGTTTGTGTCTTTTTGGAATGTGTAAAAGTTTCATGGTACTATGTTACTTTTTATGTATTATTTATATTTATTTATTTACTGCAGAGGCAGAGGGACAAGCAGAATGACAGACAGAAAGAGTTTCCATTCCCGATTCAGACTTCAAATGTCTAAAATCACCAAACTGGGCCATCACAAATCTAAGAGCCAAGAACTCAATGCAAGTCTCCCATGTGGGTGGCAGAAACTCCCCTCCTTGAACCATGTGACCTGCTGCTATGCATAGTTTATATTAGCAGGTAGCTTAAAGCTAGACTTCATTCTAAGCACTCCAATATGGAATGCCAGTGTCCCAAGTAGCACACCTGGGTGAAACTGCTCATTCTAATGTCTACCTTTAATCTCATCAATTATACCTTTAATCTCACTGCTTTTCAACTGCATACAAGACAAAAAAACTCTTTTATCTAGTCAATTAAATTAGTTATATCTTAATCTATAATTTTTGCCTCTTCCTATTATTGTTTCCCAGGTAAAAAAATATAACAAAATAACCTCAAGGATTTTTTTAACTCTCCCCATCTAATTTGATTAAAATATTTATTAAGAGAAAGTTGTTGACTCATTTGCAGTTGTTGGGGAAGAAAACAAATAGGTCCTGTATATACTTTAACCAGTTTCTACAAATGGTAGCATCTTGACAAATTATAACAAGACATCACAACGAAGACATATGCTAACTTTTGAATATACTTAAAGTAGAGGTTGTATATCATATAATGTGAGATTCATGTCAAAGATCATAAAATGAAGAATGAAGTATATGTTATTACATACAGAGTGTAATTCATTGAATATAACATTTATAAATATGTATATACAAAATTATGTGACACACACACACACATATATATATATATATATGTATGTATGTATTTCCGTTATTTCACATAACAGAAAGACCTTGCCCTTTTAAAAGTGATTTTTATATTATTTTTATATCAGTGTTTTAGGATAGAAGTGATACTATATTTTCTTTTTTTGTGCCATTAATAGTGTTTGTTCTCTTTGTGTCTTTTTTTTTTTTACAAATTATTTGTTTATTACTAGAATACACATATGATACATCACAATTTAGGATAAGATCTATAGAAATATGAACACTTAGGTACAGATTTGTAAATTTTCCTTATACTGAACTTCAATTATCATCCATCATTGCTTAATCTAGTTTTTTTTTTTATATACAGAAGATCAGCTTAGTATATATTAAGTAAAGATTTCAACAGTTTGCACCCACATAGAAACACAAAGTGAAAAATACTGTTTGAGTACTAGTTATAGCATTAAATCACAATGTACAGCACATTAAGGACAGAGATCCTACATGAGGAGTAAGTGCACAGTGACTCCTGTTGTTGACTTAACAAATTGACACTCCAGTTTATGGCATCAGTAATCTCCCTAGGCTCCAATCATGAGTTGCCAAGGCTATGGAAGCCTTTTGAGTTCACGGACTCTTATCATATTTGGACATATTTGGTCATAGTCAAAGTGGAAGTTCTCTCCTCCCTTCAGAGAAAGGTACCTCCTTCTTTGATGACCTGTTCTTTCCACTGGGATCTCACTCGCAGAGATCTTTCATTTAGGTCATTTTTTTCCCAGATTGTCTTGGCTACCCACACCTGAAATACTCTCATGGGCTTTTCAGCCGGATCCGCATGCCTTAAAGGCTGATTCTGAGGCCAGAGTGCTCTTTAGGACATCTGTCATTCTATGAGTTTGCTGTGTATCCCGCTTCCCATGTTGGATAGTTCTCTCCCTTTTTTGTTCTATTGGTTAGTATTTTCAGACACTAGTCTTGTTTATGCAATCCCTTGGACTCTTAGATCTATAATTATGAACAATTGTGAACTGAAATTGATCCCTTAAACTAGTGAGATGGCATTGGTACATGCCACCTTAATGGGATTGAATTGGAATCCCCTGGTATGTTTCTAACTCTACCGTTTGGGGCAAGTCAGCTTGAGCATGTCCCAAATTTACATCCCTTCCCTCTCTTATTCCCACTCTTATATTTAACAGGGATCACTTTTCAGTTAAGTTTCAACACTTAAAAATCACTGTGTATTAATTACAGAATTAAACCAATAGTATTAAGTAGAACAGACAAAAAATACTAAGAGGGATAACATATTAAGTTGTTCATCAACAGTCAGGGCAAGGGCTGATCAAGTCACCATTTCTCATAGTGTCCATTTCACTTTAACAGGTTTCCTTTTTGGTGCTCGGTTAGTTGTCACCCATCATGGAGAACATATGATATTTTTCCCTTTGGGACTGGCTTATTTCACTCAGCATAATGTTTTCATGATTCCTCCACTTTGTTGCAAATGACCGGATTTCATTGTTTTTGACTGCAGTATAGTATTCTATAGAATACATATCCCATAATTTCTTTATCCAGTCTACTGTTAATGGGCATTTATCTTAATATTACACATTTTTAATAAAATTATTCCTAGATATTAATTTGCTGCCATAAGTGAATTGTTTTATTACATTTCTCAAATAGCTGGTAAACATACTTTGAAATTTTCTAAACCTAATATTCATCCAGGTGTAGTTCTTGATGATTTTCTGTTTATCTATTGAGGGTTAGTCTGGTTAATTTGTATTTTCTTGGAAAACCATATTTTTAATTTAATATTTCAAATATGTTTCCCTATAAATAAATTTTTTTCTAATTATTTAATTGTTATCTGTCATAAACTTCATTATCAGTTCTTATTCTGTGGATTTGTAAATTTTTTCTTCCCATGCAGCTGTGGGGACCTGGGCACCCCAGTGTGTCTGCTCTTTGCTGATTTAGTCAGACTCAGATTTCTGTTTCTCACTCAACAAATGCTCTTAACTATGATTTTCAAGGTGACTTGAGACGAGTTAATAATTACATTTAACCATTCCTGTTGTGTTAGAGATAAAAGTGTAAATCCTTCTATCTACTACTATCTTGTGTAAATTTTGTTACCGTTATTAACTCCAGAGTGTGACCTGTGAGAGAATGTACTTTACCCAGAACTTTTCTCATCAAGGCTCCATCTCTGAGAGGTGCACTCGGACTCTTTCTTGAGCTCCCCCTCTTTATTGTGGGGACATTGTGCCCTTTAATTCTACAGAACTCCAGTGAATCTATGGCATCATTTATTCAGTTCACTCTCTAGACATTTATTAATGTGTAAATGTGTTGTTGGTGTGTGGGGGTATGTGTATGTGAATGGACTCCTGTTTTGTATTAAGTCTTGGTGGGAAGTAATTTTATCTGTAATAAATAAATACAATTTTATCTGTAACTCGGGCCTTCTCACCCATCTTTGGTTTTTGGGTCTCATCTAAACATTTTGGCACCAGAAAATCTTATTGAAACTCAATGTGTCTATCTATAGCACTAGTCAAGGAGAAGTAAAACTATTATTTTATATTCCAGGAATGTAAAGGTAGTTATGTGCTTACCATGCATTCTCCTTTGATTCATCATGCAAATTTGCCCATATCCATGGATCTTATTAGAATGTGGTTATTCACACATCTAGAGTTTGATTATGTATTCATACATACTTCTGGCCATCCTACTGTCTCCTGGAAATTTGACATTGAAATTACTCCTTAGGCTGAGTCTACTGCTGATTTTCATTAGATATTTTGCAATAAGGCACTGTACTAGCAACTTTGTTAAAAATAAGTGTTTAAAATAAGTCTGCTTAATTTTGAAAACGAAACGGGAAATATTCAAACATATCAATTATGTGATTGTGTGGCTTCCTTCAATAGATGCAGAAAAAAGGAAAGGAAAGGAGAAGGAAATTTCAGAAACTTCACAATGAATACATCTATGCTCTATAAAGAAACTGGCTGAGTATTGACCATTAGGAAGAATAAAATGATTTAAGGTGACACTGACAGATTTTAAATGCATGAATGGGAAGATGACAGCAATTGGGGCAAATAGATGAGCCTTACGGTGACATAGTTGGCACTAGGAAAGGTGGCACCAGGACCCAACCTGGGAGTCAGCAGAAGGAATACATTTGCATGACTATGAAATGAATTCTGTACTGTACACATTGAGGTAGGGCTAGACATTTACAACAGTTGTGCAACCTTAAACCTATAAGGTGCTCTAAATCTACAAAGCACGTTCCTAGCCTGCCCCAATAATCCCCACAATAAACCCCTAGAGTGAAACATCGTTATGGCCCCTTTTAGCTGAGGAAATGAGACTTAGAAAGATTCAGTACCATACTTAAAGTTACATATTTATTATGAGCCAGAGATGAGGTTTAAACCCACGTGTTTTAAAGCCAAAACCTCAGCTGTGTCTCCTGCTGCAGAATGTTCTAATTAAAGCAGCTTTGGCTGCCATTAGCAGGTTATATCAGAAATCTGGAGGAAACCACACTGTTTGAAAACCAATAATTGCAAAAGAATTTGCAAATAAGAGCACATCTCCACTAGGTAGGAGATTAAGGGAACTGGAACACTTTTTTTTTTTTTTTAATTGTAGTGTCACTGACACGTAGGGAAACTCAGTATTACTGATTTGATGAAATTTGGAGCATTTGGAGAATAGGAGTTTCATTTACAAAAAAATGTAATAGTGGTATTTATCAAAATTATGATAATGAAGGGTGGTAATTGAGTGACAAATTTAATGTAAAAGTTAAGGAATTATGAGATACAGGAAGGATTTTAAAGATTCCTCATGAAGGAAAGGCCATGTTGGAACTACAACACACAAATTATATTGGAAGACACTAAAATTATGATTTTGGCTATTTTATGACATACCTTTTTATCATGTCTTAGATGTGTAAAACCTGTTAAGAAGCAACTACTTAGAGCTGATGGAGGTTTTGCTAGTACAATATAGCACTTCTGAGAAATTTTAAAATTTTACCATGTTTGTTCCATTGCTTTGGATTTTATTTTGGGTGAACTATTATATACCCATTGGATATTCCTTAAATAATGCTATACTAGTCACTTTTTCTTGAATACTTTTCATCACCTGTTTAATTTATGATTGAAAATGATTCCCCAGTGTTTATTTGATTTTCTAAAGCATTATCTGTGCCTTCTAGATCGGTCTTAATATCTGTAGTAATTACATCTGTTTTATTACGAAGTATTTTTCCACGTGCTATCAGCTCATGTCTGACTTTTTCTCACTTAGATTTATATAATTCTTTTAATAACTATTATAGTTTTTATAATTTTTCTCTTTTATTTAAGGAATACAACTTCAAGTATTTCATAAGTACAACATTAAGAATATAGTGATTCTTCCCACCATATCTACCCTCCCACACAAACTGCCATACTCCTCCCTCTAGCATTTCCAGTCCCATTCTCCACCAAGATCGATTTTAAATTAAATTTATACACAGAAGACCAAGTCTATACTAAGTAAAGAGCTCAACAATTTGCATGAAAAAATACAAAAAAGAACCCACAAAAATTGTTCCTCAACAGGTGAGACACGGGCTGTTGAATGTCATTGCATCTCAAGATTAATTTCACTTCATTTTTTAGAAATGCAAGGGGAGAGGGAGAGGGTAAGGGGAGGGTTGCGGGTGGGAGGGAAGTTATGGGGGGGAAGCCATTGTAATCTATAAACTATTTTGGAAAAAAAATTGTTTTTTTTTTTAAAAAAAAGAAATGTAATTAACTTTAAAGAAGCACTCAAGAATGATACAAGTACTTAGACATAACTATAACTTATGAGACATAATAATATCCTCCACTTAATACATTAAAAGAAAATCGGTACTTTAGAACAAATTTTATCATTAATTAATTATTTAATTAAAGAAGGAAGTACATAAGTAAACAAGCAATGGAGTTGGACACTTATGCATACCTCAAACTTATGAGACTTAAGAATATTCTCCACTTAATATTATAATATATAGTGGTATAATTTTCTTTATTTCATTGGGCTTATTTTAAATATGCCACCAGATTCCCTTGGATGTTGTACCTCTAATGTATTTAAAATGTAACATATTAAATTTCATACATTAAACACCTGTATTAACAGATGCATTGTATCTTTTACTTATAATCTACATACCCTTCTATGCCATACTATGCACACATACATTGATTGGTCATATTTAAACACTGGTTCTGGTTTTCAGAAAATATTTCAAATGACAAAGAATATTGTTTATTGCCTAATTATCTCATATTTTCCTTTTATTCCTTATAAGCTTACCTTGCCTGTATTTGTCATAGGATGTCACAAAGCAGTTTCATTCATTTGAAATTACTATAATATGTTTTTTTTAATCTAACATTTTCAAATTATGTCTCTTATACAAGTTACAACTAGAAAAAAAAAACTTAGTAAACCTAGCAAATTGAATTGAAATACTTGAAATGATTAGAGGGAAATACTTTTGCAATTTCAAGGAACAAAGATACTTTCTTCTTGATCACTCAAGTTTGCATAATTATTTTATTAAGGAATTTTAGTAGATTTCAAAGAGTTATAAATCATTTCTACATTTTTTCATTGATGATAAACTGAGTAAACAATGCATAGATTAGTACTAAGGTAGATACTCTATCAGGGAAATGATGCTTGAAGTAATTTAATCTCTACTGTAACATACTTCTGAGTTTTCTACTCAATTGTAGTAACTATCAAATGATACCAAACCATTGTGGGATTTGTTACCCTCCTGGTAAGAGTACTTCATAACTATCTTAAATTAATTTGATAATTAATTTAGAATATTCAAATAGAATACAGGTTAAAAAATTCTACATCTAGCTTTATTTTTTCTAGTTACTTGCATAATTGGTCCAACTACTTAACACAGGTAATTAAGTGACATTTGCCAGTGCTTAGATTTTGCTAAAGTAATTTGTACACTGCACAATTCCAGTGTGATATGACAGGTTACAAACTCATTTATGGTTTCTCTTCACTGGTATCTTTTACTAATACGTATGCTAAATCATTTCTTATATAATTCAATGTAAGATTTCCAGGAATAAATTTAATGCACTTTATAATTAAATAATTTCCTAGAGTTATTTAAAACATTTATCCTGGAGCTGAATAATATATCATATACTTTCAAAGTTGACTCCTACCTCATTCATAAAAGAAAAAGAAATTCCACACAGGTGTTTCCAAATCATTTTTTACTTGAATAATTATACATTTTTGACTGACAACAATAATTACCTAAAGCTTTTGGGATTTGCAGTATTACAATAAATGGTAGTTTATTTTATCTTTATGCATTATGACTTGTATGACTCCATCAAACTTTCAAAACTGTTTTAAAAATTAAATCTTTCCAGACTTTTTAGATCCAATTAAACTGGAAACACAGTGTGTACTGAACAAAGTGAAATTTCTCCTGTGACAGGAGCCATCGAACTACACAACAGCAATGGAATCTCACAATGCTTAGATATTTCTCCCTTCTCTTGTTATTCAAGATTAAGATGAATTACGTACTTAACTCAGTTTGTTCTTTTTTTTTTTTTTCAACCTGAATATTGGAAGAATCTAACCTGAGCTCCTCTAAGACTGCTTTCAGTGCCTTTCTTGCTAGCACAGAAGATAATTAATCTGCAAACCTCAGCTGGTATTTTCCTTGATTATAGAAGGGTTAACTCTTGAGAAACAAAAGCATCTCTTAAATTTATTTCCACAGGGTTTTTAGCACTTTTTTTTTTCTCTGAAATATTTGAATTATTTTTTACCTATGCAGACAAAAAGCAGATTTGTTAACTTCTTCCTCTTTCAGGAGTTCCATGGAACTGAGAAACTATTTGTTCTTTAGACATATTTATTCACTTCAAAGGTAGAGTTACAGAAAGAGGAGGAAAGAAAGAGAGAAGGATTTAGGGGCTGGAGTGCCAGCACAGTAGGCTAATCTTCCACCTGCAGTGCCGGCATCCCATACGGGTACAAGTTCCTGTCCTGCATGCTGCACTTCTGATCCAGCTCCATGGAATGGCCTGGGAAAGCAACGGAAGACAGCTCAAGTGCTTGGACCCCTTCCCTGTGTGGGAGACAGGAAAGAGGCTCCTGGATCCTGGTTTCTGATCCACCCAGCTTCAGCCTTTGTGGCCATTTGAGGACTGCACCAGCAGATGGAAGAGCTTCCTCTATGTCTCTCCCTCTGTCTGTAACTGTGTCTCTCTCAAATAAATAAATAAAATATTTTTTAAAATTGAGAGAGCAAGAAGGATCTTTCATCCACTGGTTCACTCCCACATGGCTGCAAAAGCCAGGGCTGACCCATGCCTGGAGCCCAGAGCTTCTTGCAGATCTCCCACATGAGTACGGGGTTCAAGTACTTGGGCCATCTTCCTCTACTTTTCCAGGCACATTAGTAGGGAGTTGACCAAAAGTGGAGCAGCTCCTCCTCAAACCAGTGTCCATATGGGATGTGGCATCACAGGTGGCAGATTAACCTACACTAAAGGCTGGACCTGACACTGAAAAATCTTAAATACCTATTATCTTGTAAGCCATCAAGAATGATTAGTAAGCTATTTTATGCTTTCAAAAATATTGGATAAAGTACAAATGAGGGCAAGTGTAGGAATAAAATGTATTGTAACTATAGTATTTGCCTTCCTCCATGCCAGTACTTTGACTTAATATCACTTAATTTAGTTAAGTTACTTACTTCCAGGGTGGTATCTGTGACATAGGAAGTTAAGCTACCACTTGCAGTGCCAACATCCAATACTGGAGGTCAGTTCAAGTTCTGGCTGCTCTGCTTATGATCCAGGTTCCTAGGAAGCCAGCAGATCATAACTCAATTACGCGGTCCATTGCCACACAAGTGGGAGACCCGGATAGTGTTCCTGGCTCCTGGCTTCAATCTTCCCCAGACCTGGCTGTTGCAACCATTTTGGGAGTGAATCAGCAGGTGGAAGATCTATACCTATCTATCTACATATCTCTATCTCTATAGCTATCTCTATCTCTATTTCTGTCTCTATCTCTATTTGTGTCTCTTCCTCTATCTTGATCCCTCTGATGTCAAATAGCTTTCATCAGTTACTTATTTAAACATTTAAAGTACAGTGGATGGGTTTTCTTGGTTTATTTTTAAGTGAGGAATCAATGGGATCAAAATCACGATTTAAGGGTCAGTGCAAATGGTGCATGTGTGCCAGTAACACTAAACCCAAATGATGCTCCTGTCACTCCTCCCATGGTTTAGGGCAGGCAACTCAGAGGTAGAAAAATGTTTTGGATTATTGCATGGTCTATGGAGTCAAGTGTGCCTAATGAGATTGGTTTAACAAGATATTGAGGTAGGGTCCTGTTAGGCAGTGAAAATAGGAATTTGGAAACCTGGTTAAAAATATATGTTGAAAAAATACTAAAATGGATAAAGTATTACAATGTACAACAACAGTCAGCACAAGAGCTGATCAAGTCACTGTTTCTCATAGTGTCCATTTCACTTCAACAGGTTTCCCCTTTGGTGCTCAGTTAGTTGTCGCCAATCAGGGAGAACATATGATATTTGTCCCTTTGGGACTGGCTTAATTCACTCAGCATGTTTTCCAGATTCCTCCATCTTGTTGTAAATGACCGGATTTCATTGTCTTTGACTGCTGTATAGTATTCTATAGAGTACATGTCCCATAATTTCTTTTTCCAGTCTACTGTTGATGGGCATTTGGGTTGGTTCCAGGTCCTAGCTATTGTGAATTGAGCTGCAATAAACATTAATGTGCAGACGGCTTTTTTGCTTGCCAATTTAATTTCCTTTGGGTAAATTCCAAGGAGTGGGATGGCTGGGTTGTATGGTAGGGTTATATTCAGGTTTCTGAGGAATCTCCAGACTGACTTCCATAGTGGCTTCACCAGTTTGCATTCCCACCAATAGTGGGTTAGTGTCCCTTTTTCCCCGCATCCTCTCCAGCATTTATTGTTGGTAGATTTCTGAATGTGAGCCATTCTAACCAGGGTGAGGTGTAATCTCATTGTGGCTTTGATTTGCATTTCCCTGATTGCTAGTGATCTTGAACATTCTTACATGTGTCTGTTGGCCATTTGGATTTCCTCTTTGGAAAAATGTCTACTGAGGTCCTTGGCCGATCTCTTAAGAGGGTTGTTCGTTTTGTTGCTGTGGAGTTTCTTGATCTCTTTGTAGATTCTGGTTATCAACCTGACACCATCAAATTATTAGAAAGCATTGGTGAAACCCTACAAGATATAGGTACTGGCAAAGAATTCTTGGAAAATACCCCAGAAGCACAGGCAGTCAAAGCCAAAATTAACTATTGGGATTGCATGAAATTGAGAAGTTTCTGTACTGCAAAAGAAACAGTCAGGAAAGTGAATAGGCAACCGACAGAATGGGAAAAAATATTTGCAAACTATGGAACAGATAAAGAGTTGATAACCAGAATCTACAAAGTGATTACAATTTTCAATGTACACTTTTGTTTTTGAATTGCAAAAGAACTTAGAAGGATATTTCTTTAAAATAATAAAGATTTCTGTTATATGAAAATTAAAAGTAATCCTAGTATATTATACAAAAGAAAAATAAAGAAAATAAAAAAAAACAAAAAAATAAAGATTTCCTAATAGAAGAGTTTTCAAGAACACCTACTATTTTTATTTGTTTGTACAGTCAGTTCCTCCTCACACATTGTGTTTGGTGACTGCTGAGTTTCCATGCTCTATATGGCTACATCAGAACAGTTGTGCAATTATGCCCTGGCCCCAACTCCTCCATAGTTGATGGCTAATCTAAATGTATCCCCTAGATTTGAGAATGGTACCTTTCTGAGTGGAGGAAACTGGAGACATGTAAATACTATACCTCTTATTGTCCAAATTTGTCATGCAAATGAAGAAGAAATATCAGATTTTCAGTGAAAGAGGACACTGCAATAGAGGAATTGATATTCAGGAAATAAAGCTAGCCCAATTAAGCAGCAGATTGAGAGAACTATCCAGATTGCCAACTACATCTTGATTCTTTTACCCTGGTCAAACGCCAATACACCTATTAGAGTCTGGAATCTTTGGGGCACACTAACACCCTTACAGCGAATTCCTTTCATCAGTGAGAATCACACAAGTTGCATGATTATTTATAGTTCACATTACTACCCATTTGCAATCACAGGCCCACTTTCTGGCAAGTTCTGAGAGACTGACCAGAAGGAGTTGCCAAGCAAAGTAATTTATTTGCAACGAATAAGAAATTCATAAGGAGTAATTTCCAAAGTTGTGCCTTCTCCAGAAAGGAGAATGAGTGAAAATGGCAGAATGGAAACCCTTGTCATCAGAAAGCAAGGATGGGTACAAGTCCACAGAAGCACAGTTCAGAAATGTGTTCCAATGGAGGTTGTCTGTTACAACAATAAGGCTTACGCTCCTCCAGGAGCAGATCTCAGTATTAAAATGAAGCAAATGCTGACCTGTAGATACCTCCTGACCCATCTTCACAGACATTTCTCTTACGGTACTGGACCAGTGCAGGGCGGTTGGTGATTGCATCTCTCTGTGTATTGTGACTAAAAATCTGAAACACAGCTTTGGAAACTGCATTGGACATTTAGGGTCTCGAAATAGAAATGAGTCACAATAAAGACCTCTTAACTGATTGAGGTATTAGCTAATAATAACACGAACATCGTTAATATGCTATTTCCCATCTTTATTTTCCAAGTCATAAAAAAAAAAACACTCAGAAAATGAGAAAGAATCCTTAGAGACTTCGTCTTCTGTTGAAGGAAACAAATATTTGCCTTAGTTTCCAGAACTTTCATTCAGGCATTCTTCCTCACAATTTGAATTCCAAATAAGTAAAGGATACCCAAGACAAACATTATGAAATGATGGAGTGTGTGAACAGCAAAATATCTAAACACAAAAATATGCCTGTACACATGCATTTATTTACAAATCAAAGATTCTTCCCAATGTTATTATATCTCTAATGCACTGAAAAAAATATCATGTGCAGTAGAACATTTTATAATGTATTTCAGCTTCTTGTTCACATTACCTTATAATAATATTTTCTGATGTAACTATTTGAGTTGTGATTTATCTAACAAAGTTATTCATAATTCAAAACCAATTCAGCATTCCTGAGGGACTTCTTCACAGAACACAAACTACTTTGAAAATCTCTTATGTTAGTAAAATCAAGACCCTGTCGTCTGTGCCTATTGGTTGTAGTAATGAAGCAGGGATGAGTTTGCTGTTTTTCATTTTATGGATAGCTTCAATGGCTTGCCAAAGCTATGTAAATCAGAACAACTATTTAACTTATAAAAATGGTCAGTGTCCTGATATGATTATGATATGATAATATACAATAGAATTAGATACACTTAAACAATTGCATCATGAATCAAATATTCTTCTTGACATGGATACATTCCATGTATTTTAAAATTTTTTTGTTATGTTATTTTTCCCAAATAACTTTTTATTTAAGAAATTCAGCTGGCACCGTGGCTCAATAGGCTAATCCTCTGCCTGTGGCGCCGGCACACTGGGTTCTAGTCCTGGTCAGGGCACCAGATTCTGTCCTGGCTGCCCCTCTTCCAGTCCAGCTCTCTGCTGTGGCCAGGGAGTGCAGTGGAGGATGGCCCAAGTGCTTGGGCCCTGCACCTACATGGGAGACCAGGAGACGCACCTGGCTCCTGGCTTCGGATCAGCGCTGTGCACTAGCCGCAGCGTGCCAGCCGCAGCGGCCAATGGAGGGTGAACAAACGGAAAAGGAAGACCTTTCTCTCTGTCTCTCTCTCGCTCACTGTCCACTCTGCCTGTCAAAAAAAGAAAAAGAAATTCAAACTTCATGCATTTCATAAGTACAACTTTAGGAATATAATGATTCTTCCCATCATACCTGCCCTCCCACCCCTTCTCCTCCTCCCTCTCACATTCCCAGTTTCATCTTCCAATAAGCTCCATTTTTTATTAACTTCATACACAGAAAACCAACTCTATACTAAGTAAAGAGTTCAACAGTTTGCACACACACACACACAAAACTGTTCTCAGTAGTGAAGACAAGGGATGTTCGAAATCATTGCATCTTAAAGTTAATTTCACTTCTCTTTTTTTAGAAGCTTAATTAACTTTAAAGAAACACCAAATGATGATACAATTTTCAAGCACTTAGACATAACTCTAATATAACTCTTTGAGGGCAGAGGTCCTGCATTGGAAGTTGGTGTGTAGTGACTCCTGTTATTATTCTATTTTTAAAGGAAATTATTACTACATTAGAGTCTCAGGATCATGTAAGATTGCAGTATAACTACTACAACATGATTCTTATCAATTCCATGTACATTTTAAATACTGTTTTCTAAGTAATGAACCATGAAGATCTGTATTAATTTCTATGGATAGAAAGATCCAGGAACTAAAATTGCCATTTATTATGTTATTAAAATTTGTTTTTTCATAAAAATAATTGTCATGCAATTGAAATAGTATGAGAAAGCAGAAAACACAAAGCTTGAGTTTACACTATAAGAACTCAACCTAGTATTGGCCCGTTAGTCTTTTGATACATATCCACATCTTTTTATAACCAATATTAGCTTACCTGTGTAATTGTGCTAATGATTATGTTCTATGTGGATCTGAGTGTCAGTAGTAGAAATCAGATAGACAAAATAGCAAAATAGCAAAAAAAAAAACTACATAAAAAGATAGTTATAAAAGTAAATAAGATTTTTCACCAATTTTGTGGATAAATTCATTTTTGTTATACACTACCACATGCACATTCTGGGTAATCAGAAGCCTATTTTTCGACCAGCCATATTGGCTATCTGTATTTGTAGATAAGTTTCTTCAGAATAGTGTAACATTTGTTTGTTCACATATTGTCTATGGCTGAAGTGGCAAAGTTTACTAGTGGCAGAAAATACAATATGAACCACAGCATTAGAAATACTCATTGTTTACCCCTTTGAAGAAAAAGTTTGCTGATCCATGATTTATAGGATATCAAATAAATATAGCATTTCGTTATTGCATTCAAAAGTTTGCAACTTGCCTGAGAGGAAAGATATGCACATCAAATTAATCACCAATTTATTGTGTTTTGTTTAATAAGCTCACAATCTCTGATCTTTCCATTAAGAAAACAATACAATTTAATTTCATATTTAGTTATCTTTGATGATTTAGGAAAACTGACTCTTCTGTGTAGACTTAGGTAAATTAAGAACCTAATATTTCAACATTTGAATTGAAAACACAGGAACTGTGACATACTAATATATCTATTTGGATTTTTTTAAACATAACATGTTTTAAATGATGTTGATTTATATTTTGTTCTTTATTTTAAAGACTTAAGAAAAAACTGTGTCTGGAATTCCTTTCTGGAGTTGAATAAAGGGCATGCACCTGGATGAGCATGTAGCTATAGGTCTGCAATATAAATATGTTCATGACCATGTATGTTTTATGCTTTGATAAATTGTATCCATGAAGGAGAACAAATCCATGGGAGGAAAAAGAATGAGAATGATAGATCAAAGGTAAAGACTCTGAAGACTGATATGTTTGAATGATTGAACTCATATCTTCAGGTTTGTAGAAATAGAGCAATCTGGTTGAAATACTACATTTCAAAGAAAATATTAACATGATAGTGGGAAAATGTTAGAGAAAAGTCTAGCAGGATTATCACTCTGTCCGTGCCTTTCTTTTCTACCTCAAGGATATTTGTGAGTATTAGGAGAAAAGTAGGATTTCCATGGACGAAGCCTTCCTAACATGGATTCTTCCCTATTTAAAGTGACAGTTTGTGTGTCATTTCAATCCACAACATACTTTATACATGGCCAAATAAACATTGAATATGATTTCTCTTTCCATGATTAAGGGACAATCCCAAACACTTTTCATGAGCACTGGAAAAATTGAAATTAATAATTCTTTTATTTCACTCAAAAGAGAAAATTCTGGATTGCATAATTCTAGATTTTGGATGTTGGATGGTCATATTCAATCTAAATATATTATATATTAGATTATAGTATTTTAAATTTATAAACAATCTTAGAGATCACAATTCTAATCTATCACATTTAAGAGAATTAAGGTTCAGAAAATATAATGGTTTTTTTTGATTATAGGGTTAGTTATTTCCCAGGCTAAAATAAGACTCCATTTTTTTTCTAAAACACATTATTTGATGTCTAATATACATACGCCATTAAATTATAACTGTAATACCAAAAGTTAAACAATAAAATAAAAATAATAGGAACCCTCATTAGGATAATTCTGACATCATGTGTTATTCTTGCTGGAGCATCCCTGTTTTCATTACAGGATGAATATTCCTCTGCACCAACACACGTAGTATACATAAATCGTCTGTTCAAAGTAGTAGAATACCCCAACATGTTTGACTTAATTAATCTTTTCCTGAGGTCCTTTGCTTGAGAACTAGAAATCTAAATAATGAGTAGAGACAGAGTATTAAGTATCTTTCTGTACTTAGAAGGTGATTAATTATAATGGATAAAGCCCTGGACATTAAGATGAATACTAATCTGATGACAGATTTTGGAAAAGAGCCAGCACTGTGCACACATCTGGGTGCTTTCTGGCTTTTTGACAGAATAATAAAAGGAAAAATAAAGATGAACATATTAACAGTTCATGCTCATTCCACTTTGCGCAGTGTCCCTCAAATTTATAAGTTAATTGGAAAAGGGAGATTCAGACATGTTCCATATCATACAAATAAGCTGCATATTTATTGATTACTGGTTTGATACACATTTTTATATTTTAAGATGTGTGACATTATAAACCTTTTTCAAACATAAGTGCAGAAAGGAAATAATGAAGAAAAAAATGACCTGAGAGTATAATTCATACCTGTGTATTGCAATTGTACTTGCCTTCTGTCCATAGGAATTTGGGGGATGGGGTGCAGTAGAGCCCTATATTGTTGTAAACTTTTTAGAGGTAGTTTTGATTCACAGAGCAAAAACCCACTGGAATGCTCTGTGTTGCACAGATCCACAGTGATGGTCCAAATAAACTCAAAGGACAATTGGAGAAAGGGTCAAAAGATAAATGTTATTAAATATTTTGCCAATAGACAATAGAAACAGAGAAATAGCTTTCACACAAAGGGTTAGAAAAATAAGAAGCCTCTGAAAACTTTCTCTTATTGTTCCATTGGATTAGCCATATCCCAATGATAAAAGGAGGGAAAACGTCCTAGAGATCATCTTTCTAAATCTATCTTTTCTAGCTTTTGTATTTATAAATAGGAAAGAATATCAAGTCTAGCATCAACCTCCCTGAACACTAATAAATTTCTTCTTTCTTTGATGTGGATCAATTTGGTCATGACACCATTCTTCAATCTCTAACCTTGCTTCATTCAGTTGGAATAAAGCAGTCTACTTCTACTGTGTGCTGGTTTCCTCCCATTCACTCACTGCTATTGTCCATATCCCTCTCTTTTATGTGACCTGAAAGTAGATGCCTAATCTTACACAACTCATATTGGTCATCTCAAATAAATCAAATTTAACAATTCATATGAGTTCCACTTGAAACAATCAACTGCATGTGGCTAAAACCATGGCACCACAACAGCCCTAAGGTTCCTGCTTCTATGCTGTGTTTCATTTCTGTCCTAGGGTCCCTCCTCTCTAAGGGCTGGAAAGCAGAGAAATATTTAGAGGAATTCCTCAGTGATATAATGACAGCATATGCTGCTTAGTGTAAATAAAATATTTTACTCTTTTTCTAAATGGCAACGATGGTTGTTTTTGGGTAGAATCACTCTGACTTCTAGGCTTTGAAAATTCTTTGCCAGAGTTCTTGATCCCCACTAACATGATCATTGGCTCCCTTATCCATTGCTTCCCAATTCAACACATCTGTATTAAGTAGGTCAACTTCTCCTGTTCTCTTTCCTCACTAATCTGTCATAATGCCCTGATCTACAAACAGAAATATAATGTGAGAGGACAGAGAGATGTCTGTCTGTCAACCTGTAGTCTTTGTAATTGTGTAGGGTAATTTCATTTTGTGATTTTCCTTGAACTATATTGTAAATTTATCCATATAACAATACCTTTTTTAAAAATTTCAATTTATATACCAAAAATGCATAGAAAGTCTATATTACAATTAGCACATGATAGAGTTCTCTATGTTCAGGAAAGAGACATAGAAAAAATCCCTGTGAGGACTGGCTTACTCCATTTGTGCTGCCATAACAGAATTTTACAGAATGCAAAATTTGTAAAGAACAGAGATTTGCTTATCATACCTCTGGAGGTTGGCAACTCCAAGATAAAGGTGCCTATGAGGTAAATGAAGGTCTTCTGGAAGCATGTTCCCATGGTGGAGATCCAAAATAGGGCCACTCTGTGCTCTCACCTGGCAGAAAAGCAGAATAGAGAGAATCCATACTATTCCCAACAACCCTTTCTGTAATGGCAGTAATGTATTCACTGGAGTGGAGTCAGAGTCCCATGGCCCGAACACCTGCATTTAGGCCTCACCTACTACCAAAGTTGCACTTGAGATTGAGTTTCCAACATGTACTTTCTGGAGAACACATTCACATCACAGCACAGAGCAAGGGAAGATTTTAGTACTAGTGGGAGAAAGGCAAACAATCGCAGCCAGCACCTTCAGACCTTGGACAAGTAACCACAAACCCAGGACAGAGCGTTGTCTGCCTGTCACAGGTGTAGCCTGGGCATGCTCTAAGTATTCACAAGATACCCTGCAGTCTGGTAGTTCATGAAAATGAGGTAGGAGAAATTCCACAGCACTGGAAGAGCAAGACAAAGTACAGACATGCCTGAGTCATCAGTTGTGAGCAACTTACAAAAACTAACGGTAAATCCTATCCTAGTGGCACGTGGAAAAGTGAGCCCTTCAGGCACCTGAATAAGCCTGGGAACAGATTGTACTTTAGTGCATGGAGGAAAATGTGATGTTGCACACAATCCTTTAGTTCTTCCTTGTGGAAGAGTAGGCAGACAAGGAGACAAGACACAATAGTCCTAGGATTTAGATCTATGGTATAAGGAGATAATGAATGGATGTGGCTTTGCATCTCTAAGCATATGTGTTGGCAACAATTAAAAATTAACACATTGAAGAGTAAAATGAGTGCTACCCTCAGCCCAGCTTACTGTCCTACAAGAGCAACCAGGCCATAATTCATATTTCATATTTCAAGAACCAAGGGGATTCCCTGATTTTTGAGAAGACAGAGCTAAAGCTCAGGGCAGAGAAAAGGAGAGCATGCACAAGACAAAATTGTACTGAGAGATACAGATATATTCAAAATGGCTGAAGGAAATAGCACCAGGACCTAACACAGGGCTCAAAGGATGCCCTTTTTTATTTTTTTTTTTAACAAATAAGACCTGAATAACTCATATCTCATAGAGTATCTGTAGAGTAGAGTGGGAACTCAGCCTTAATACTAACAAATAATTAGCCCTATCAGACCAGGTTCTGCTCTTATTAACAAATATTAAAAGCAAACCTGAAAGTATTAAATTGCTTCTCTTGCACCCAAAAGCTGTGCTTAAGAATATTAAGATCAGGGCCAGCGCTGCAGCTCACTTGGCTAATCCTCCACCATGTGGTTCTAGTCCCTGTTGGAGCACTGGATTCTGTCCCGGTTGCTCCTCTTCCAGTCCAGCTCCCTGCTGTGGCCCGGGAGGGCAGTGGAGGATGGCCCAAGTGCTTGGGCTCTGCACCCGCATGTGAGACCAGGAGAAGCACCTGGCTCCTGGCTTCGGATCAGCGCAGTGAGCCGACCGCAACACAATTGCCATAGCGGCCACTTGGGGGGTGAACCAACGGAAAAAGGAAGACCTTTCTCTCTTGTCTCTCTCTCTCTGTGTCTAACTCTGCCTGTCAAAAAAAATTAAGATCAGTTTTCAAATATGCACTATCTAACATGGTAAAACTCACAATCTGGCTTCTATCAAACACTCCCATGTATGTAAAGTTGCAAAGATACGTGACTTAAAATGAGGAGACTAGAGCAGGCTTTTAGCCTGATAGTTAAGATGGTGGTGAAGTGGCCCGTATTCCATATTTAGTTCCCAATTCTGTCTTCTTGGTAATATGGACCCTGTGAGGAAATGATGACACTTCAAGTAACTGAGTTTCTGACAACCACATTTATGAAAACTTTGTTAAATCAACTTCAGGAGTCACTGTGTACTTACGTCTCATGTGGGATCTGTCCTTAATGTGTCGTCCAATGTGAAGTAATGCTATAACTAGTATTTAAACAGTATTTTACACTTTGTGTTTCTGTGTGGGTGCAAACTGATGAAATCTTTACTTAGTATATACTGAATCAATCTTCTGTATATAGATAATTAAAAATGAAAAAAAAAACCTTGGTGTTAAATTGGAAATTGCATAGAAAATTAATCAATTTAAAAATATATATATCATGTAGGATCTCTGTCCTTAATGTGCTATACATTGTGAATTAATACTATAACTAGTACTTCAACAGTATTTTTCACTTTGTGTTGCTATGTGAGGGCAAACTGTTGAAATCTTTACTTAATATATAGTAAACTGATCTTCTGTATATAAAGAGAATTGAAAATGAATCTTGATGTGAAGCAAGGGGAGAGGGAGTGGGAAAGGGGAGGGTTGCGGGTGGGAGGGAAGTTATGGGGGGGAAGCCATTGTAATCTATAAGCTGTATTTTGGAAATTTATATTCTTTAAATAAAAGCGTTATTAAAAAAAAAAAAACTGGATTGAATTCCCAGCTCCCAGCTATGGTCTGGTCCAGCCCTAGCTGTTATACACATTTGGAGAGTGAGCCAACGTTTGGAAATTCTTTCTCTTTCAATAAGGTGAACACTCAATTGATCAAAACTGACCCAATACAGATATCTGTAAGAGCCACCAGTCAAGGAAGTTAAGACAGTTCTTATCCCTGTATCTTATATACTCTAAAGATAAAATAATATATAATTAAAAAATTACACTTTTAGAAATGAAAATTTACAATGTCCAAGATAAACAGTAAACCTGGATGATATTAACAAGAAATTAAATATTGAAAAAGAAGGTTAGAAAATGTAGAGATGCAATAGTATATATGTTATACAAACGACAGGTCATGAGGAATCTATGAATTCAGCAGCAGTAAGTCATGGGACTAACTATAAGAAGCCCGATTTTCATGATCAGTTTCCAAAGGAGGAAGAGAGGACAAAAAATATGCCAGAAGCAATAATAGCCTAATTTTCCAAAGTTGATGAAAATTATAAAGTCACAAATTACAAAGCTCAACAAATTTGCATGTTTTATACATGTAAGGAATACTATACCAAGGTTAATCATAATCAAATTGCTTAAAATAAAATATGAAGAAAAATCTTAAAAAGAGCCAATGTAAAAAGGAATAAAACAAAGTTGACAGCAGGTTTTTGTCTGATAGAAAATGAGAGGAGAGTGGCAGAATATCTTTAAGTACTAAGCCCACTGAATTCAATAGTATAGAATTTTACGGCCGGCACCGTGGCTCAATAGGCTAATCCTCTGCCTGCGGCGCCGGCACACGGAGTTCTAGTCCCGGTCGGGGCGCGGGATTCTGTCCCGGTTGCCCCTCTTCCAGGCCAGCTCTCTGCTGTGGCCAGGGAGTGCAGTGGAGGATGACCCAAGTGCTTGGGCCCTGCACCCCATGGGAGAACAGGAAAAGCACCTGGCACCTGGCTCCTGCCATTGGATGAGCGCAGTGCGCCGGCCGCAGCGTGCTGGCCCCAGCGGCCATTGGAGGGTGAACCAACGGCAAAAGGAAGACCTTTCTCTCTGTCTCTCTCTCTCACTGTCCACTCTACCTGTCAGAAAAAAAAAAAAAAAAAAGAATTTTACACTGAGTGTAAACCCTTTTAAAAAACAAAGGCAACAAATACACACATTTTCAGAGAATGCATCAGCAGCAAATCTGCACAGGGAAAATATTGAAGCAAGTCCTTCAGCCGGAAGGAAATGATTGAAAACCTGGATCTATACAAAGGAAGCAAAAAATACTTGAAAGTACATACACAAAGTTGGAAGATTTGCATCATTATGTAAATATTTGAAGGATAGTTGATTATTTGACTATAATAACAATGTACAACGCATTTCATAACATTTTAAGCCATAAATTATATCACAAAACTAGGACAAACACTCAAGTAAGGGAGAAATGGGAGTAACATCATTTTAAGGTCCTGTACCAAGCATGAAACCATGTGGTATTTCTTTATGATAGATTGGAATGATTCAAGTATGTATACTAAATCCTAAAACAGCCAGTAACACAACAAAACAGTTACAGCTAACCAGTGAAAAACAGAGCTAATAGGTGATTTAAAAAAAATCCAATTCATGAACAAGACAAAAAATGGAACAAAGATCAAATAAGACTAATATCAAATAACTAGTAAGGTGGTAGATTTAAATCTAGCAAGATAATTCATCATATTAATGATGTGGGATTTAAACATTTCAAAGTTTGCCAAATATGTTAAAAAGACTTAATTATGTTCCTGGTATCTACATGTAAATATAATGATAAAAATGGTTTAATGTAAGATAATAGGAAAAGGTTAGATAAGTAAGTATCCCTTCTGGAGACAAACACTACAAAATAAAGGAAAGTTTAATATAAAGAATAATGAAGCATTGAAATAGGAGCAAGTAAAACCTGGAAGGAGAATTATAAAGTGTCTACCAAGATTGAGGGCACAACCTCCCCAGGGTCTTCTACTTGAGGTTGAAGTTAGGATCAAAATAAGATGTTGTAGAAAAAAATGTTGATAATCTGAGTTTTGATATAAAATGCTAACTGCATTATCATAACTACTCAGTTATGAGCAACATTTCTGATAATATTCATTGACCTTTTGATAAATCCTTATGCACTTTCTCAGAGCTCAGCTCAATAAGCACTTTTATCCTGCCCTCTGCTTGAGGGAATACTATATATGTTGTGGAAACATCTCTACTAAAATGAATCACAGTACACTCAGCTTAAACAGCTTCTCTAGTGGCTGTAATAGTTTGATATGGCAAATAGACCTGCCCATACTTTCCTGAAACTTAATGATCCTTATGTAGTTAGTTGTCTTCTATATCTGCTTGGGAAGAAAGCTGATAGCAGCAATGACCTGGAATGTTTACCTCCTCACACCATTCACTGTAATACATTTTGTAAAAGACAACATGTTGACAAATCCATAACCAAAACATCATTAGTGTGGAAAGCTAATCCTGCCAACACTATAATTGGGAAAGACATTTAGTGGGCCACAGTTTGTGCTAAGAAGCTAAATTGAAAATTCCAATTAAATAAAGCAGAACTGAAGAAGACAATACCAGTATTTTGATAGGCAAATACAATATACAGATCAGGAGAAGTACATTCATTATGAATATTTAAATGATTTATGAAACATTATTTCACATCTCAAAATCAGTTGTGCAGTCGGCTGCCATCACAATGCAGCTGGTTAAGCTGCCACTTGCAATTTTTACCGTCTATATCAGATTGCCATTTTGAGTACTGGCTGCTCTACTTCCCTATCTTCCTGCTGATGTGCCTAGGAAGGCAGCAGCAGATGGCCCAAATTCCTGGGCGCCTGTCACCCATAGGGGAGACCATGATAGAATTCTTGGCTTCTGGTTTCAGCATGGCCCAAACCTGGTTGTTGTGGTTATTTGGGGAGTCAATAAGCAGGTGGAAGATTCTCTCTCTCTCTCTCTCTCTCTCTCTCTCTCTCTCTCTCTCTTTAGAGATTAAATATTCTTTAAAAATTAAAACCCACAAACTCACTTAGCAGCAGCTATCCCAAAAGATTTGCTTCTTTAGGCTACTGATTTATTTCGCATTAAATCTCCAAGTCTTGCCTGCAGTGCCCCCACTAGGATCTTCCTTTTAACAATGTGAGCTTTCTCGTTCACCTCTAGGGAAGAGACCTGATCCAAGCATGGTGCTGCTGTGACACTCGTGTCACACATACGCACTTTATGAAGAAGTTGATCACCACTGCATCATGCATGCTTATTCATAAAGCATTTACAGTTTTCAGGGAAGTTTTATTCAAAAGGCTTCAGGTGCTCTTAGTTCAGCTTCCCAGAAGCAGAGTCAGAAGGAAGGCCCAACCATTAGTGAAGCGTGGGAAGGGAAAGACTGAAAAATGTCGTGTAAAGAGAAGTCAAACTTTCAGTTAGACCCTATAGGGAGTACTCGGAACTTTCTTGTCTTGATGCACAGGAATTGGTTTTGTTACAACCTAAAGGAAATCCCTAGGCCTCTCTTTATAAGAGAATTCAGTAACTTTCAGGGCAAATCTCAGGGACAGCGGTCTATGGGAGCAAATGATCAAAGTCCCAGCAACGCAGTGGAAGGGGAAACCAACCACAGCAGCCCACACAGGACCTGGGTGGGCATCTGGTCCCAGCTGAGAAGTGCCTGGTTCAGGTATGCTAACATATTTAGTCTGGAAAACAGCCCTGGGTGGAGGGTGAACTATTTTGTGTCTGTTTTTCATGGAAAACTGAGATTCTAAGAAAATACCCATATCACAGAGAAAGGTAACAGCATCACCTGTACTCACAAGGGAGAAAAGGAGATGGGGAGAGCTTCCGTACACTGGGAGATTGATATGTGTGTTCATTCCTACAGCCTCAATTGTCCCAAAGTTTCCCCTAGATAGAAACAGAGAAGAGCTGACTTGCATGTTTCCAGAAATATCAGCTTATTCTTCCCTCTTTTATTCCTAACTATCTGATTATGCTAGCCCACTCCTTCTAAATCATGGGCTGTTAATTAAATGGCTTGTGTCATAATAATAGATTAAATCTAAAATCTTAAGTCTACTTAACAGCACTTCTTTTTGGAAAGGGGGTTCTACAGAAATTTTATTTCTCTAATAAATTTTACTGTTGTTAAGTATAAATCTTCTCATACTTCAATTTTTTAAGAAACCAGAGTATTTTTATACTTACTTTCAAATTTATCTCTTTATTACTTTCACATGCCTAAATTTTTATGACTTTCCAATAATACACCTATAGCAACTGTCTCTGCTGCTGCTCCACATTGTTAGACATCCTAATAAGGTGGTGAAGATCCTAAAACTTGCCCTAGCCATCTCAAATCATCATGGCCTGTACATCCTACATGAAGTCAGATGACATTAAAAGATTTATCTGTATATTTTTCTTTTAAATCTAACTGCATTATTAATTTTGGTGGTCACCATGTTTATAAGTTGAATCCATAAGAATTACATCTATTGACTGTTCTGCTATTCCTTTTACAATTGCAAAATACAATATAATTTTAACAATGTAGTGAAAATGTGGCATTGGGAGGTCAACTTGAATGGCATCTTGGGTCTTCTCCTTTCTGTATGCTTTTTTTTATATCCTTTGTTTGCAGTACTTCTCTTCAGAGATTACCCAAGGAAATGTGCTCTGTTTTCTTTCCAGATGCATCTTATATGTACTTTTCAGACAATCACTTGAAGCGCTGATGATGGATACAGAAAGTAGACAGTGGGAGGAGGAAAAATCTTCCGCATCAAAGGGATTAAAAAGCACTCAGCAAAACTATAGAACAAGGTGGAAGACACACATTATCCATGCATCCTGGAAACACCCTTGTCATTCCAGGCTACACGGAGTCTTGCCAGGCTGCCAGGCACTTTGAAATTGTACTTGTAAATGCATTTCCACTTCTTGTAATGATCTCAGTGCATGACGCATAAACAAGTGTCAGTCTTATCATCTAGCTCCTGGGAAGACAAATGGAACTCAGGGAGTACATTCTAGGTAAGTATATAGACATTGCTCCCAGTGGTACCTCTTTCTCTCCTACACATACCTCACTGGTTACATAAAACAATCAGTACCTGATGAACAGTTGTTTAACAAAGCAGCAAAGAAAAGCACTATGATGACAAAAAGTAGCAAAACTTGATCAAATACAGACCTGCAGACGTCTGACTTGTAAACCCAACAAGGCAGCAATGTATGATAATGAGGGTTGAGAAGAAAGCATCCATGTAAATATTTTAAATGTAAATTCTATTTTGACTCAAAGGGGGATTTTCATAAGTTTGTTAGTATGGTTTTTCTCAGGAAATTAGGCATAGCCTTCATCACTTCAGCAGATGACAGCTGTAACAATAGGAAAAGATCTGAAGTGGTTACAAAACTTAGTTTTCTCTATGTGTCAAACACAGTATTTGACATGGTATAAGGCTTAATATATATTGATAGTACAACATTTTATAGTTAAGTAAGTAGACGAATCTTTGACATCAATATAAAATGCAGACTCTACCAATTATCCATGAATAAAAGGAGATTATAAACATCATTCATGATCTTATACATCCATATTCCTTCCTTAAGCCTATCTAATTTGGATAATAAGCATAGGATGCTGCATACATTTTTTCTTGACAATGGACTGTCCATGGAAAACATTAAAATGAACAAAGGGTAGTGATACTCAGTAGTAAAATATTTAAATTACCACATTCTGGAATCTTATATTTCTAAGATAAATAATGTACACACACACACAGTGCTTAAAATATAAATTATTCTATGCAAAGTTTAGGCATCTATTTATAAACTACAGACAAATAACATCAGTGTAACACCAATGCTCATTCAAGTAAAATCTACTCAGGATTTCTCTAAGAATGGAAACTTTCCTTTTAATATAGAACATACAGAGAAAAAAAATTATTTCTCAAAGTAAATATCTGTCATATTTTTGATAGACCAATCTATTATGCCTTTAAATGAATTCCTTTGATATTTTCATTCTTAAAATTCCTTGATAAAAATTAAATTACTAGTTCAGTTCCATTATTGCTAATTAATGGCCAATTCTCATTTTCCTTGTTTATTGATAGGATGCTCATTGCACACCTGAGTCAATATTCTTCCAGAAAGGCGCTGGTGAGATTACTCTGTGCCATTTATCACTGAAGTCCCAGACATGTTTGTTCTCTGAACTTCTGTCTCTGCTGGAGGTAATTGAGTCTTTGAGCTTCTGAAAGGTTAACTAACCTAGGAATGACCCAATAGTTTCATCTTAGAAGGTCATTGTTCTTAAATGCCAGAGTCATTAGAAGCCATTACAAGTTAACTACCTACCTTGGACTTGTTTTTAAATCATGCAGAATTAGAAAGGAAAATAAAACTGTTCACTTTTATCAGGAGTTAGATTACCTTAAGGTCAAGATTTCCGAGGTGAAAATGTCAGGGCCTGTACACAATTTGGTACTTGCTTTCGAACAGGCCTTAAATTGCTTAGAAGGAAAACATAATCTCACCAACTCTCTTTTTGAGGAGAAGAAAAATCTAAGTGCAGATATCTAAAAACCAAACAAAATGAAATTTCTTTTGGAATTTTTTGTTGTTTTGAATTTAAATTTAATATTTGTAGACCCCAAATCATAGAAACAATATCACAGGTATTTACAAAATCATTAGGATATGCAAAGAGAAGACACAACATTTAAAGGAATTGGCACCCTCTTTACTTCTCCATGCATTGAAAGACTGTGTCTCCCAGCTCAGAGTACAGTGGGATGAAGGGTGAGGACGTTTCAAATGGAAGAAAATGCCTTATCACTGACTTTGATTTATATACAATCCAATGACTCTGCCCCAACTTCTTTCCTTATAAATGTTTACTTAGTAAATGATGAATTAATTAATTTAAATTGAGAGATATGGGTAATATGATCATTTCTATTTTTCTTTACCTTTTTAAAAAGACGTATTTGTTTGAAAGACTAAGTATGGAGAGAGAGAAGGAGAGACAGAGAAAGAGACCTTCCATTTGCTGGCTCACTCCCCATATGGCCACAATGGCCAGGGCTGTGCCAGTCCAAAGCCAGGATCTTCTTCTGGGTACCCCAGGAGGGTGCAGAGGTCTAAAAACTTCAGCCATCTTCAGCTGTTTTCCCAGATGCACCAACAGGGAGCTGGATCCAAAGTGAAGCAACTGGACTTGATCTGGTGCCATATAGAATGCTAGCTTAAATAGAATGTTTTTATCACTTTACTATATGTCTATAACAGAACATGAAGTTATCCATCTGAAAACAAAATTAAAATTTGCTTGGAGCTGTTAAACAGGCAAGGAAGTTAAACAGGAAGGATGCAGGGCCGGCATCCCATATGGGCGCCATTTCGAGTCCAGGCTGCTCCACTTCTGATCCAGCTCTCTGCTATGGCCTGGGAAAGCACTAGAAAATGGCCCAAGTGCTTGGAACCCTGCACACCCACGTGGGAGACATGGAAGAAGCTCCTGGATCCTGGCTTCGTGTTGGAGCAGTTCTAGCCATTGGCTTCCTATTGGCTCAGGTCTGGCCTTTGCAGCCATCTGGGGAGTGAACCCGTGGATGGAAGGCCTCTCTCTCTAACTCTGATTGTCAAATAAATAAATCTTAAAAAAAACAACATTGCACTATCTGGAATTAACTCAACAATTGAGAAACAAGAAGTGAGAGGGTCTTAAGCCCTGGGCTGAGCTAAAGTGAAAGCCTTGATGTCTTTAGGGAGAGGCTGACTAAATGACTAGGCCGTTAGGCCTGTGCATTGGTGTCTTCCTGGCCAGTATCTGCCCATATGTAAGCATTTTACTGATGTGCACCTTCATGTATTCTTCTTATGGATGTGAATATTATGCTGACAGCCTATACCAATTAGAATTGGATATGGGTCTAGCCTGAAGAGCTTGAAATATACAAATAATATATAATTTGGATAAATGAATTTATTGGAATCCATGTTTTTGTGTAATAACTATCATATACTCAGATGCCCCAAACACTTAATTACATCTATGGTATATTTTTAACCAGGTGGACAAGCATCAGATGTAAGGAAACTATGCCAATTGATTATTGCCAAGAAAAATGGCATTCTATATGTGCTGACTGGACAACTGGGTTCCAGGTTGTTGTAAACATCATATGAAACTATAAATCAAGCTTTAGAGAAGAGGAAGAGATTTACAACAAAAGCTCGAATATTACACTTTCACTATTCAGTAACAAAATGAGAAAATACTATGTCTATATCCATAGTTCTATATCGTAACACAATAAAAAGCTTATAATTCTATGGTATTCTCAGATTAAAAGGCAAGAGATGTTTTGCAACCATCTAACATGTATCTGTTCATTATAGATTTATTCTAATCTTGTCTCTGTTCCTTTCCTCATGAAGAGAGTCAAAAGTATGTTTTCTACATAAGTCATGGAATTTTTTTTTTTTTTTTGGACAGGCAGAGTTAGACAGTGAGAGAGAGAGAAAGAGAGAGAGAGAGAGAGAAAGGTCTTCCCTTTCTGTTGGTTCACCCCCCAAATTGCCGCCACAGCCAGCGTGCTGCATCCAGTGTGCTGTGGCTGGTGCACTGCGCCAATCTGAAGCCAGGAGCCTGGTGCTTCCTCCTGGTGTCCCATGTAGGTGCAGGGCCCTAGCACTTGGGCCATCCTCCATTGCCTTCTCCAGCCACAGCAGAGAGCTGGACTGGAAGAGGTGCTGCAGGGGAGGATTAGCCTAGTGAGCCATGGCTTGGCCAAGTCATGGAATTTTATCATTAAAACAAAGAGACTTTGAAAGTTATGTTGTTTGAGGGAGCATTGGGGAAATAATGATTTAAAATGATAATTTATTGCTTTGAAAAATAAAAATTAAAAAGTCTTACACTTTACTCCAATTTGCCTGTTTCAGACAAAACTGACATGTGAAATGAGTAGATTTACAAAGACAGTTTAGTTTTTCAGGATGTGAGGAAATCAGTCAAGCAAATAGTAGACCTTACAAAACATCTGATTTTTTGTCAACGCTAGATCCACCAGTGAAGGTACAGGCAGTTAGATTTGCTCAAAAATAGCAGAGGATGGAGTTAAGAGTAAAATGTACATGACCTGCTCCTTATACATGATGGGTCCTTGTCACCATAATAATGATATCAAAGTGAGAAAAGCCCCAGTCATATTAAGGTAAATAAGGAAAAAGTGACTGGTTGTCAATGTCATTTTATGTGACAGTAGCTTGTAGATCTTCCTTGTTAGAGGGAAAAGGGAGGGTTGTGGGAGAGCTTTACATAGGAATCAAATTTAAGACCCAGGGGAGGAGGGATGGCCTTGCCCTGCTGGATGTGGCTGACCTTGCTTCTCCTGTAAGCAGGCTTGCTGGATTGAATATGTTGAAAATTTGTCAATGAATATGAAAGAGGCCAATGTTCCATAGGCTTCCTTCACCCCTTCTGTTCTAGCTACCATGAATTCTGCTCAGAAAGTCACACTGAAGCAGGGGATTGCATCAACACATTTACATAATATTTTATGTGTTTCCCTTCGCTCCTTAAGAGAGGGCTCTGGGCCTTTATTCTTCTTTATCTATACATGGAAACTACCTACAATAGACCCTGGTTTGTAGTAGGTTTTTACAATTTTGTTGACTGTGATTAATTAATTGATGGGTGGAGTTTCAGTGATTATTCCACTTGCAGGCTGAGGGTTGACCCCACCTCTGCTCAAAGATGTGGCTCTATTCAATCTGACTTTATTATTTTTTTTTTAATCAACGTTGAAGGTGCAGTTTCCATTGTGGGCATTAATTTGGATTATATGTAAAAAAGAAAAACCAACAAATCACATTAATGTCTTTCAATGGACCTGACATATTGCATGTTCTACTGACTAAAACAAGTTATGGGATCACAGTTGATGGTGTCCAGAGAAGTACCTTCCAACTCTAAGGGTGCTGAGGATGACTTGACAAGAGCAAGGACAGACACTATTATGACAGCAGAAGGGTGCAAATGAGTGGGTAGCAACCTAGTAGCCAAGCCCAGTCTCTCACTATGAAACATGGATTGTCACAGACATTGGCTGTTATACATCCTCTTCCTGCTTCCTTATTCTGGGATGTCTACTCCTGTAGCCTTTGACCTCAGAGGAATGATGGAGGTGGGGCTAAGTAAGGGAGATAAGAATGCAGAAAAGGAGGAAATAGTTTTCAAAGATAGTAATGGTAATTGCCAGTGTGTTCTACAGGCAGAAAAGGATCTGAGATAATTTATCTCAACCTTTTCAGCTATCAGATGAGAAAAATCAAGAAAAAGGAGTGAAAGGCACAGACACAGGATTTTATAGTTTTGCTGTCAGATTCTTGGACTCCTATGATTTTTTTGGTCAAAAAACAATCCCTTCCCTGCCAGTCCTGGCTCACAAAATATTGCCAGAGGACATTCCTATCCGAATTTGTATATAGTAGTCATTTTTTTTTTTTTTTTTTACTAAATAGTGATACATACTTTTTTCTCTGAAATGCATTTATTCGTGCTATTAATGGGAATACAATATTTGGAAAACTAATCTACCACCCACTCAAATCTCCCCATTATACCTGAAAAATTGAAAATAAGTTGAGCTCTGTAGAGCCCCTTAAGGGCCTCAGATAAATTCTACTGAATTGTAATTCAATACTTTTATTTCAGTCCACCCTACTCTCTGTAGAGGTGAGATTGGATACTCTCATCATCACAGTGAACTGTGATGTCTCTTCTCTAAATTAAATTTAAATTGAATTTGAAAAGACTTTCTAACACATAAGAAGAAAAACAGGGGAAAATGTTTCGTTTCTCTCCACCTTACAAACTGAAGGGAATAGGTTGCTGAGTGTTTTATCATCATAAGCTCATATTCTATATCCTTGAATTGAGAAATGTGCAAAGTCAAGCCATTTAAACTATATTAGGACAAGAGGGAAGAGAGCACAGTAGAAATCCATGATTCATTTTCAGTGATTAGCACGCTGTTTTCCTATTGAAGAGGCACACTCTAAAGATCATTCTCATTGCCTCCCCAGTTGTGCTGCCAAAGTGTATCAGATGAGCATCTGATGATGAATCCTCAAATATAGCTTACTCCTAAAAGAAAAAAAAAAAAAGAACCAGCCTGTCAAAATAGGTTCCACCTTCCAAATTTCCAGAGTACAGGTGTTCCTCATGACATAATTAACGTAAATGACTGTTTTTCTGCCAAGATGGCAAAGGTGGGACAATTCATGTAACTGCTATCTATCTTGAAGAGTCTATAAACCCCTTACTCACAACCAGCTTCACACACTGATGAATAGATACTTTCTATTGCAGACTTTAATTGAAGGCAATAAAAGCAGTCAACTGTAGGTCATGAATGTGTTGGTGATGGACAAAATAAAATAAAACAACAAAACAAAAAGAGGCCCCATTGAAAAATTTGAGCATTGGAAGATCAAGCATGGGAGGAATTCTGTGTGAAGCACTCTAAGTGGATCCATATGCCTCTGTCACACCATCGCAGAGCCAGACAAAATACTAAGGGATTGCTCAGATAGAATAAAATAGCAATTAGCAGCTGAGCCCTCAGTTTTAAACCTGATCTGCTTTAATTTAAGAGAAATGCGCACCGTGCTTTTTTTTTTCATATTTACATAAATGTAGTAGTTAATGGAAATGTAAAAACAAGAAAATTTTCCAAAGAACAAACCTTAGCCCACCAGTTTTGTAAGAAAATGTAATTGTCTAATTAATTCAGGTACATCTGAACAGTGGTTCAATGTCAATTATTGAACAGTTGCCACAAACTGTTTTGAATCATGGATAAATGACCCATAAATGGTTATTGATTCCCCATGTATGTTGGTAAAGATTCATTCATGATTCTACTAGCAATACATATTTGTACTTTCAACCATATGACTCCTAGGTAACCAGCAACACTTAGGAGCACAGATGTGAGCGACAAACATGAGGTGTCCATTCTGCTTCCTCCCTGCGTTTCTGTTGCCAACACCAAGCACCGGATTGATGCAGCGCAGATTCTAACGAGGAGGTTCACAGACATGAGCCACAAAGTTGGAGAGCTTCCAGGCATGTTAGTAGCTCCTTGCTTTCTCAAGCATTGTAAAGGGCATTTTCTACTCACATACTCAGTTCAAAACCTAATGAGTCCAGAAAAGTCCAAGTTTATCTTTCAAAGGAAGCTTTCCTCCAGGGAGGATGGCAATGCAGTATTTTTGCATGAGGTAAGACCCTGACTCCTTAGGGTTCAGCCTTCTGGTTAGAAGGCAGATACCAACTTAGCAATTTAAAGAGGGCAGCATTTCAAAGGTTTAAAAAATGAAATCTAGTGTGACAGGAAAAACATTCACATATGAGTTTTGTAGCCTCTCCCCCTTCTCTCCCTATTAAAGATTATGCTATTTTTCCAGTTTTATTTGGACTCTAACTGTGCAGATTGGCACAATTGGGGTGAGGTGGTAGAAAGGTCAAAATTAAAGAAGCCAAAGCCAAATTGATGGATTTTGTTGGAAAAGGCAGAAAATTACTTCTAGGAAGGATATATAAAGCAGTGAGTAAGTGGGACTAGGGATAAACATGAGGTCCTACATAGTATGCTCTGTGGAGAGGGCAGGGCTGGGCGCTATTTTATATTGATAAGGCATGAAAACATGGAAGAGCAAAGAGGATATTTAAATTGAAACACAATGTCTTAATGTATCTGATTTATTCAAAGGCAACATTAAATATTTTTATTTACTTACATATAGGACTACACTTTTGTTTTAATGCAACATCTTACAAATTCATCCAAAATGAGGAATAATTTATAGTCATTTTACTGATATTATATACACAGTGCAAAGTCTCTCTCTTCCTTTAATGCATAATTGAAAGATCAAACCAGTTCTTAAAACTAACATGCTCCTATTAATTTCAGTAACTCATAAATGCCATATGTGGAAAGTCTGTTCTTGGGCTTTTCCCTGATATGTTTAAACATTGATACTAGATGTTTTGGGTGCCAGTACCTATTGTGCTTAGGGAAGAAGAACTATATCTTAGTAGTACTACACATCAAAATTAGGGATGCACACAAATTACACACACATACACTTTTGTCTCAGAATGGAAGTTTTTTTTTTTTTAATAACACAAGGTTTCCTTGTTACATTTTTTCTTTTTTTTATTTAGTAAATATAAATTTCCAAAGTACAGTTTATGGATTACAGTGGCTCCCCCCCCCATAGTTTCCCTCCCACTCGCACCCTTCCCATCTCCCACTCTTTCTCCCATTCCATTCACATCAAGATTCACTTTCAATTACCTTTATATATAGATCGATTTAGTATATATTAAGTAAAGATTTCAACAGTTTGCACCCACACAGAAACACAAAGTGTAAAATACTGTTTCAGTAATAGTTATAGCATTACTTCACATTGGACAACACATTAAGGACAGATCCCACATGAGAAGTAAGTACACAGTGACTCCTGGTGTTGACTTAACAATTTGGCACTCTTGTTTTTTTTTTTTTTTTTTTTTTTGTTTGTTTTGTTTTTGACAGGCAGAGTGGACAGTGAGAGAGAGAGACAGAGAGAAAGGTCTTCCTTTTCCGTTGGTTCACCCTCCAATGGCCGCCGCGGCCAGCATGCTGTGGCCAACGCACCGCACTGATCCAAAGGCAGGAGCCAAGTGCTTATCCTGGTCTCCCATGGGGTATAGGGCACAAGGAGTTGGGCCATCCTCCATGCACTCCCTGGCCACAGTGGAGAGCTGGCCTGGAAGAGAGGCAACCGGGACAGGGCCAGTGCCCTGACCGGGACTAGATCTGGTGTGCCAGCGCTGCAAGGCAGAGGATTAGCCTATAGAGCCACGGCGCCGGCAATTTGCCACTCTTGTTTATGGCGTCAGTAATCTCCCTAGGCTCTTGTCATGAGAGGCCAAGGCTATGGAAGCCTTTTGAGTTCGCTGACTCCGATCTAATTTAGATAAGGTAATAGTCAAAGTGGAAGTTCTCTCCTCCCTTCAGAGAAAGGTACCTCCTTCTTTGATGGCCCAGTTCTTAGAATGGAAGTTGTTTAGAATGTCTAAAACCTTTTATCATTTGCAATACATCATGGATTTATTCCTTCTGAAATATAGAAAAGGTCATTTTGCCTTATCATCTTCAGTTAAATTACAATAAAATAGTACAAATCTTACTGACTATTCAATCATAAGAACAGAAGTTCATTAAAATCCCAATATTAGCAGTTTTAGATAATTAAAATGCATCTCTGGATTATTTCAATTTTACTGTTAGATAAATCCTAATTTGTATATTAAATCATTGACTATGAATTCTAAGGAATTATTGATAAGGATTTTAGTCCTAAAATTTCTCTCTAATTGTAAATTCATCTAAATTCTAATTAGCAAGCAAACCTAAAACTGTATGTATATCATTTCCACTACACTCAACTCAATCCATAGACATTTCTTGATTCTTTTCTGAGAAGGATTCACTTTCTTTGTGTACAATTCAGTGTGTTCTAAACAGTCAGAGGTCTGGGTTTAATTTTTGGCTTTTCTCCTAATAACTGGACACCTCCATCCATGTTACCTTAATTTCCGCATATGTAATCTGAAGTAAAAAATCATATATAACTTACATGTTCTTTGTGAATTTTTACATATTCAAGCACAAGACCATTGAATGAGAATTCTAATAATGTGAAGCTGTTATTTTCATTTTAAAATTAATGCTCCCATTCATTTTCAGAGTCCCACAGAATAAAATGTGACATTTGAATGTGGATGCTCTGGTGAAGCAAGCTATTATCTACCAAGCAACTGTACAATGCTCACACTATGCAGGTATGAAAGCCTTCACACGAGGCCAGAATAGAACACCTGATTTTCCTGTGGTTTTACATATTCTTCTCCACAGGTGAGTGTCTACTGCAAACACCTGCATACATTTTGGAACCCACATATGAAATTCTCTCTCTCTCTCTCTCTGTGTGTGTGTGTTTATGTGTGTATGCATGTCTGTCTGTAACTTTGCCTTTCAAATAAATTTAAAAAAATTAATAAAAACATAGGGACTTTCCTTGGCTATTCCGAACAGAACCTGCTAGGATTCCTGGATGTTAAACATATGCCAGAATTTGTTCCCCTCAAACAGGGCATCCTTCATTCTCATCCCCTCAGTTCCTGAGAGAATCAAGAGATTTAATCAACTTATTATGAACTGGAAGTCGATATTTTATTCCTTAAGGTAAAAAACCAGAGAAAGGGAAAAGTAAAATAGAAGTGAGATAAACGATTAAACATGAAGAAGTTTACAAATAATTGCTTAGAAATAATTGCTTTATTTTTCCTAAACATGTCTCATGATGTCAGTAGCAGGGAAAACAGGAGACATTTGCTATTTAATGGCAATGACCCCAAATGGCCATTGTAGCAGAACCTCGTTTCCTTCACATTGTTTGGCTTTTGCCGTAAACATTGCAGAGAAAACTGTCCTGTGTGCTTACAAGGAATATTTCAGAAATAATCCAAATGCAAATGACCATCAACATTATCATCATCAACATTTTTGTACTTCTGTTGTCTGGAAACTTCCCCATTCTGACTATATAGTGGAGTCCCTCCTTCAGGTTGCCAATAGACAAGGCAACATTGAAGGGCAGAATCCCACTTCCTCACATTGTCTCAAAGAACAGGTTCTAAGGGATGACCTGCAGTACCTGTGTCAGAGATTTGAGACACATCTGATGACATCACAACAGGCGAGGGGAGGGTCCACAGAACTGGTATGAGGATGCAGCTAGTGGAACCACATGAGGGACTTCAGTAGGGTGTCCAATGCTAGGGCACCCAGACATGAACAGAAAAAGCAGCAGTTTTCTCACCCAACTGATTCTGCAGGTTGGTTTTCACTGTGATTCTTCCTGTATAGCTTCATTATGTCCCTATTTATTTTTGAATTTCTTTCTTTAGCTGTATATGGAAAAGGATTCAGTATCTTAAATAAACAAAAAACTCAGACTCAACTAGCTTTTGTTGTTTATATTAAAGAATCCTGGTAAGTATTGAAATCATGACCAATAATATCACTGATTAAAATAATAAAAAGTTATAACTGAATTTCTGGACACATCTTCTGTGATACTGAAAAATGTGTTTTTTTAATATTATAAAATGAATTTTGATGCAACAATGGAATCACTAAATTTCTATTAGGGGTACAACAAACAGAAAGGTTAATTTCTATAAAAATGTGCATGTAAATGTATTCATTTGTTTGAGAGACAGAGGAGAAACCCTCAGCAAGCTCCCACCTGTTGATTCTCTCCTCAGATGCCTGCAATAGCTGAGCCAGAGCTGGGGTGAAGCCAGGTGCTGGTATTACAATCCAGGTTTCCTGTGTGGGTAGCAACAACCTAATTATTTGAGCCATCGCCTCTGCCCACAAGGATCTGCACTAAAAGCAAGTTGGAATCAGGAGCTGCAGTACCCAGGTACTCCAATGCGTGATACAGGTGTCTTAACTAATAGGCTAAATACCCACCCAAATGAAAGGTAAATTATGGTATTAACAGCAAAAAAATATGAAAAAGAAAAAGGAAGGAAGGCAGGCAAAAGAGAGAATGGAGGGGGGGGAGGAAAGAAGGAAGGAAGGAAGGAAGGAAGGAAGGAAGGAAGGAAGGAAGGAAGGAAGGAAGGAAGGAAGGAAGGAAGGAAGGAAGAAAGGAAGGAAGGAAGGAAGGAAGGAAGGAAGGAAGGAAGGAAGGAAGGAAGGAAAAGAATTATGAATTACTCCTGGAAAGACCATGGGAGAGAGGAATAAACATGAATCAGAGAACAAGTGAGGAATTTCTGGTAAAAAGTAATACTTAAGAGTTTTTCAGAATAAGGATAACTAATTCTGAATTTTAACATAGAATCAATCACACCTTCAATTTCCTTCTAACCATATAATATAGTGCTTTGTAAAGAGCAGTTATTGGGAAGACACTCTCTGAAAGTTTGTTGCTATGGAATTAACTTAGATCATTTCCAGAAATCAATTGCTCAGCATAAGAAAATCAGAGCCAGAAGTAGCTAGGAAATATAGCAAATTTCTTAAATTTTTCAGAGATTGTTTGCAGGAGTGACGCCAGTGCACTTACAATATCTGGAATGCAAGTTTTTTTTGTCTGTTTTTGTGATTGTCCATCAGATGTTTAAATTAGAAGCCTCAATTTGCAGTCAATCCAAAGAACATTTTGCAGTTGAAATCTGTATTACATCCATAGTAATTGTACCAGAGACAGTCATTTACCTATTATCTGTTCTAGCCAATATAATTTTGGAAGTAAGAATAAAATCATAATAAAGACTTCTATGAAATATTTTTTGATATTGTATCCACCACAATTGAAGGATTTTTAATTCCTATGAAATTTCTTTAAAATATTTTGTTTATTTGAGAGGCAAAGTTACAGACACAGAAAGGGAGAGACAGAGAGAAAGGTCTTTCATCCCATGGTTCATTCCCCAGATGGCCACAACAGCAGGAGCCAGGAGATTCTTTCGGGTCCCCCATACTTCTGTAGGAGCCCAAGCACCTGGGTGGTCTTCTAGTGTTCTTCCAAGTCATAGCAGAGAGCTGGATTGGAAGAGGAGCAGCTGGGATACAAGCCAAATCTCATATGGGATGCCAGCACCACAGGCAGAGGATTAGCCTAGTATGCAACAGTGCAGACACCCCCAACAAACTCTTAGCAAATAGGTCTGTCAAGAATGTAAACTGCTATAGGTTGGGATGGGATGAGATAGCGTGGCCTAGGGTGGAGTGTGGTTAGCAGGAGTCATGGCAGAGCTACCTTCCTCATCTACTCTTCTCACACCCTTCTGTAGTGATGTAATGATGCCCCTATTCACTGTCAAACATGGAAGTGGCATTCATGGCACTTGTGACCATTAAAGCTTCTGCTGTTACTACAACAGTGATTGTCCCCTCTGTGACTTTCACAGGACATTTCTAACATAATTCATTCTCTACCAAGGACAGCAAGAGACAATTAGGTATGTTCTAAAGGCATAACATTCGTTAATGCAAAGTCTTCACTTCTACTGTTCTTTCTTCATTCACCAACTGGGTTTCAGTCAATATTAATAGAACACATTTTAACACAGCGATTTCAGTGTTTTTTTGTTTTTTTTGAGTGCTGTTTTTGACAGGATCAGGCTAAATTCCAAAGGGAGCAGACCCAAAACATTATGTTCTCCTCACTGCTACTTGACAGAGACATTGAAATCAAGGGCAAGAAATTGAATACGTCTCATGTCTAAGAATGTGGAAGTTAGACTTGTAATTCAAGGCCATCAAAAAGTTGTGTTGCCTGAATCTGGTTCTCCAATCTCCTTGAGGTCTTCACTTTCCCACTTAACTGGTACATATGGAGTCTCTGCATGCAATTTGTCAAGGAATAAGGGTATAGTTTGTTTGGCCACATCAGGAAATACATCACGCAGAAGAAATGTTTGGCCTGAGACTTGAAGACTATTATTGATTTACCAGGTAGAAATGGGCAGGGAAATCACGTCTAAGCATTCCACACACATTCATTGATTATGATACCGGGATTAAGAAAGAAGTCTCCATTGTTAACATACAGACCTGCTAATCTAGTGGAGGAAATAAACGTTAAACCTATAGTGATGCAACTATTTTTCTTATTACTCTTTGCTATAGGTATTGTAGCAGAAAAGTTCAGAGCACTCTGAGATAAGGTTGGGTAATCAATTGATGTTGACACCATGAATCAGCATTTTGTTGGGTAAGAAGTCTTAAATGAAAGATATGACCAAGTTAATGAATATGCCTGAGATAATATTACTGGGACAAAAAAAGACGAATGTGATACTCTCGTGTTAGAACTGGAAGACTCTTGGCTGAACTCAAAGCCGGTAACTCTAGGGGAGAATCTAGAAAAATGGCCACTTAGTGGTGCTGAATTTTATTCCAAGTATAGAGGTGAGGCATTCAGCATCTTAGAAAGTAGAAGGTTTTTAAAGTGTTTTATAATTTTTAATTTTCCTTTATTTTCTATCTATTTTTCATTGTTTCTTTTGTTAGAGTCTTTGAAGCAGAATGATTGTGTTTTTGAACATAAGTTTTCTTTATTTGTAAGGATTTAATTATTTGAAATGTATAATAATAAAGAGGAGGAGGAGGAGAGGGAGGGAGAGTGAGATGGGAGAGAGAGAGAGGGAGAAGAGAAATAGTGCATTTCCTGGTTAACTCCCCAAATGTCCCCTATAACAGCTGTGTGTGTGCCAGGCTGAAGCCAGGAGCCAGGAAGTCCATCCATATCTCACAAATGGATGGTAGGAAGAAATAGAAAAATCATTCTCTGGCTGTCAGGCTGCTTTAGCAGGGAGCTGGATGAGAAGTATGGAGTAGCTAGGGCCCAAGCTATGCATTCTGATATGGGATGTGGGCATTCCTAATGGTAGATTAACCAATTGTACCACAATGCTCACCCAAGCTTTTTAGACTTTTGGTATATGTTATTGCTATGGGATTATGTTCCCCAAACACATATGTTGAGATCCTGATCCCAGATACCTCAGAATGTGATTCTATAAGGAGATAGACACTTTATTATTTTTTTTCTGTTTAAAGATTTATTTATTTATTTATTTCAAAGGCAGAGTTACACTCCCCAGTGTAACTGGCCGGAGCTGTGCCGATCTGAAGCCAGGAGCCAGGAGCCTCTTCCGGGTCTCCCACATGGGTGCAGGGGCCCAAGGACCTGGGCCATCTTCTACTGCTTTCCCAGGCCATAGCAGAGAGCTGGATCTGAAGAGGAGCAACCAGGTCTCGAACTGGCGCCCATATGGGATGCTGGCACTTCAGGCCAGGGCGTTAACCTGCTGCACCACAGCACCGGCCCCTAAAAATAGACACTTTAAATAAGTGATTGATTTTAAAAAAGATCATTACAGAGGGCCTTAACTCATTATACCTGGTACTCTTATAGGAACAAGAAAGGACTCAGGAGTGCATGCACACAACAGGCTGAACATGTGAGCATACAGTGAGAAGGCACATCTGCAAATAGAAGAGAGGCCACAGAAGGAAGTAAAAATCCCAGCACAACAATATTGGACTTCCAGCCTCTAATACCATGAAACAATCTACTTTTGCTGTTGAATACATAGTCTTTGTTATTTTGTTGTGGCACCTCTAGCAACCTAGCATAAACACCAAAGTGCTTTGCAAAATGGTGAAAACAACTATGATTTAAATAAGATAATGTTACTTTTACAAGACAAGTTGGTGAAACACATAAATTTCCTGTATATAGAAACTATGGTGGTCAGTGGTGAACATTCTAGAACTAAGAAACACAGAGGCTGAAGCTCTATGTGAATTGCTCTTAAAATTATCTTAGGTTTGGCACTGTGGCATAGTGGCTGATGCTGGCATCCTATGTGGGCACCAACTGAGTCCTGGCTGCTCCACTTCCAATCCATCACCCTGGTAATGCACTTGGGAAAACAGCAGAAGATGACCCACATGTGTAATGGGCCCTTGCACCCACATGGGAGTCCCAGAAGAAGATCCTGGCTCCTGGCTTTGGATCTGCTCACCTCTGGCTTTTATGTCTATTTGGGTATTGAAGCAAAGGCAAGAAGATCTCTCTATCTCTCTCTTTCCATCTGTCTTTTTAACTCTGATTTTCAAATTCATAAATAAATTTTAAAAAATCATCTCAAAATTATTCAGGGCGTTAGTCTGTGTGATGGCATAGGAGAGGAGAAAATTAAAAGATTCAAGAAGGTTCAGATACTATAATTTAGAGATACCTGAGAATTTTTATTTCTTCCTGGGGTACAACTTATCTTGAGCAGCTAAGTTAAGAGAATTTATTTAATTGGGTTTTGTGGCAGAAAATTTTAAAAGGTTATTTCACCTAATCCCAAAAGTTATCTAACCCTATTAGGTTATATGCACCTCTCATATGAAATACGCAGGGACCATTTATGTGGAGATGCCTAGTAAGGATTTTGTAGTATGTTGCAAGGATTTGTCTACAGAGCTTGTAATTTGAGAAAATATTTGGTCATAAATATAAGTCTGTGGTCACACATACAAATTTAGAAAGATATTTCAAGAAAAATTTTGCATACCATTTTTTTAATCTACCAGAAAAAAAGTCTTATTTTTTCTCAGAAATTTATGTCACTACCACTTTTAGAATGCAGGTGAAAATACTCATTTTGAAATATTTTTGTAAACAGCAAAACACAACAATTGTGTTACATGCTATTGTGAGCACTCAAACTATGCCCCATGAAGCTTTTGCCCTAAGTATGAAGAAAAATACACACACACACACACACACACACACACACAAATACAAGACAACGAAACAGTTAAGTAGAAGAAAGTAAGATAGATAGGGTCCACGGAGATTAGATGTCAGAAGAGTAGAGGGAGGGAGGGAACTATGGTTATCTTAGAACTGTATCTATACAATACATAAAATCTGTTATCTTTATATTAATACAACTTTTTTTAAAAAGTAGTTCCCATTGAAGACCAATGTGAACAGGAAATCTCAAACTTGAGGCTGAATTTCATATGAATTTGAACATGAATACTATTTGGCTTGTCAAATCTTACATAGAAAGCGGGGAGTGAATATCCCAGGTGGTCCTGATGAGATCTTCATGCTGAAAGGAAATAGGGATGTGGTGGAGGAAAGACAGTGAAAGATTTAAAGTGTCAAGGACTTTCTCAGGAGAAATTACACACATAAAGGAGTTAAAGGATGACTGAGCTCTGCACCTTCGCTCAGGATGTGTGGTCTTAAGAAGAACACACATGCTACCTTCTATCTCATTTACTCTCCTGCTAAACAAGGATTATATTATATAGGCCACATAAATAGTGAGCAAGCTAACTAATGATCCATAGATGAATAGATGTGAATGTGCCTGAAATAGTGCTACATGGGTGAGCAATACCACCTCTGTTATAATATTTGTTTTAAACTGACATTCATTGGAATGTAGTATGTAGCCAAGCTATATACAACACATTTTCAAAAGGAGAAATATATGGAGAAGTTACTATAGTAGATCAATACCAGCAGAGAAGTCAAATCAGTTGGCATCTATCCAATATCCTATTGCTCTTAGAATTTTGGTACTTGGGAATACAGATTATTCACAAGTTTCATGAGAGGCACACTGTATTGAGCAAATGGTCTAGAAGAAAGTTGAAAATCAAGACAATTCATCTTCCACGTAATTTATCACTGAACTGTACTGGTTAGGATGTACTTCTAAGGGCAGGGAGGTAAGTTTCTGAAAGAAGCAATGTGTTTATTTCATAAATTGTGATTATTAAAATAAACAAGTAAATATTTTCAAGTTTACCCAGTATGAAGTACCTGCCTATATGATCATAGAAAGTGGCTCTAATGTGCTGTTTTGAAACAAACATTGAAAGAAATGCCATTCAGATTCAACAGAGTAGATCTCAATTTCTGCTGATGCAGTATTGGTAATTGAATTATTTGCAGGCACATTTCCCTATCTTAACACTGGAAACAATCATCATTCCACATTAAGTTCTTTTCCCTCTTCAACAGATGACGGGTATTGAAAGCCAACATTCTGCACACTTCCTCTTCATCTATGTAAATTAGCTCATCTAAGGTAGTGCAGACATGGGTCATGTACACTTGAGCTGCAGTATGTCACAGACCCAATTAGCAAGTCTCAGCAAGGATCAGCTGAAGCATAACCAAGATGCAGAACCTTGATACATGGTGCTATTGTCTTAAGTCATTTCGGTTTGGGATGGCTGTAACAGAGCATTGTTGGCCAATAGCTACTTAGACATTTGAATCTATCACTATAAAATTTATGCCAGATCAGGCCGACGCTGCGGCTCACTAGGCTAATCCTCTGCCTGCGGCGCCGGCACCCAGGTTCTAGACCTGGTTGGGGCGCTGGATTCTGTCCTGGTTGCTCCTCTTCCAGTCCAGCTCTCTGCTGTGGCCCGGGAAGGCAGTGGAGGATGACCCAAGTCCTTGGGCCCTGCACCCACATGGGAGACCAGGAGGAAGCAACTGGCTCTTGGCTTCAGATCAGTGCAGCGCGCTGGCCGTAATGCGCTGGTCGTAGCGGCCACATGAGGGGGTGAACCAATGGAAAAAGGAAGACATTTCTGTCTGTCTCTCTCTCTCTCATTGTCTAACTCTGCCTGCCCCCCCCCAAAAAAATTATGCTAGATCTGAAATGACAGCAAAATTCCCAAAGTTGTTCATAACATTAGAGTTTGCAATCACTTAGGAAAGAAAGAAAATTAGGATAATGTGGCTAAAAATGGGAAACCTCGAAGTGGTATTATTGGATTGAGTCAAAACCTCTATCAGTGTATTGTGTGGTCAAGTGTGTCAAGAAGCTGGATTTTTGTGGAAATAAAACCTTGGTGAACATCTATGTGGCAAAAACTCTGCCAGCAGACCTGTCTTGTGTGGATTCAGCATGTTTATACTGAGAGTAATACCTAGTGCTAAAAAAACAGATCATTCAAGCTTGCCCTAAAATAAGCTAAATGATTGTTCGATTTTGTAAGAAGAGCATGGAATGAAAGTGATAGTCCATTAAAACTAGGTCAAATCCCCCTTTTGCAAGAAAAGGGGAAAATCTAAAGTGAGAGTATGTAACTCAAGAATAAACTTATTTCATTTACGCAATTACAGAATCATTCTCTAAGGCCTGAACCTGCTCAGTAGCTCAGCCCATATCTCCTTATGCAAGTTCATTATCCTTGGTGATCAAGTTAAGAAATTTTAAAACCACAACCTAAGTAAAGAGAATATATACTTAACTATTTTATTTCAACATCATTTTTCCTTTAATTTGAGAAATTTAATAACTCTAATGTTAAGTATTTAATTTCCTCTCATATTTTATGTATCTATATTACTTGGAAAATAATTCATAATTCATTTGTATATTCAAACACACACTAATTTTTACTGAGGAGTTACCAGCATGCTTTAAGTAAATGTATCGGCAATAAAACAAGCAAAAATATAAAAAAATACTCCATGTTCCCTGCCTTCAAGAAACAAACAAACCAAACTACCAAACAATGAATAGGGTAAAAAACAGTGGTATAAAATAACAAAGCAAAGTGGCAAGGTAGAATAAAGCAAGATCATTGTATGATTCTGGGGTGAGAGACCATATCTCAGAGAATGCAAAATTGGATATGACTCCTTAAAGAAATAATTCAGAATAACTTAGCTATACAAAGAACAGAAAAACATTCTGGGAAACTACTGTACAAGACTGTATCATCTAGGATGATCCAGTACAATGAGGTTGGGTATGCAGCAGGTATAGAGAGCAGTGAATGAGCAAATTTGGTTAGAGGGTAAGTTGATGAATAGAAGTAGCCAAGAAAGCAGGAAGCAGACCAGAAATATAAGCTAAGATGTCACTTGGTTCAGAGTGCTATTTTCATCTTGCAAAAGAAAAAAAAAACTTGCAAAGGAAGCAAGTCTCCAAAACCTTTATTAATTCAAGGGTTCACGGAAACCTAGGAACCTTAAAAGCTGGCCTTAGGTAAATGTCTGCTAAGGAAGGCACCTGTTTAAGGCGTTTAAAAGATAATATCCTAAAAATAATCTAGAACCAAAACAGAGAAGTCCACTCCTCTAGGTGAATTCACCTATAGATAAATTCATCAATTTAAGGGTAAATGTTTACTGAAGCCCTATGAATTGCTGCCTAGGCTCTGTACTAGAAATTATGGTTAAAACCAACACTGAGTTAAGGAGGTAGGCAGCTGCTGCATGGATTGGGGCAGTGAAGTTAGAGTTATACTCATTGTAACACCAAATAAAACATGTTTCTTTCCTAATTTTAACTTTAATTAATTTTAACATATTAAATATGATTTGAAGATAAAAGTATATGAACAAATTGATATTACCCTCTTCCCTCCATCCCTTCTACCTCTTCCTTCTATCCTTTTTCTTTTTTTGTTATTGAGATAAAATTTTAAAATTACATTATGGTGAAAACACTAAATACTTCACCAAATAAGAGGTTTAACAAGTAAAAAGAAAAATACTTTAGTTTATATGGAAATATAGGCAATGATTATAGACAATAACAATATATAAATGGCCATTTCACCAATAAAAAGCATTTTTTGGTCAATTAGTCACTAAAAATGTCTTTCAATGAAATACAACCAATGACAATGTAAAATCTCAATATTTCCTGTGTGGTTGTAAAGAAATAACTAAATTCATTTAGAATTTAAGCCATTTTCTCTCAATAGTTTGTGCACAGGAATAATTTTATTCAGATTGAAATGCAAATAATTGTACATTACATTTTGTGAACTGTATTACTTTCCACAGATCAAGGAAAACATGTGACACTTGACTGTTTGGGATTGGCTTATTTCACTAAGTATAATGGGTTCCATTTGTATCCATTTTGTTGTGAGAGACAGTATTTCATTCTTTTTTAGGGCTGAGTAATAATCCATAGTGCATATGTACCACATATTCTTAATGAAGTCATTGGTTGATGGGCATCTGAATTGGTTCCCTATCTTAGCTATAGGAATACATACAACTATTAAATTTCCTTTGAGTAAATTCCAAGGAGTGGGATGGCTGAGTCCTACAGTAGATCTGTTTTCACTTTTCTGAGGAATTTCCATACTGTATTCCAAAATGGCAGTATCAGCTTGCATTACACCAAAAGTGGGTTAGGGTACCTTTTCTGCTACATTTTCACTAGCATTTATTGCTTGTTAATTTCTATGAGAGCCATTCTAACTGGAGTGAAGTGAATCCTCATCATAACTTTGATTTGCTTTTCTGTGATAACTGGTGATCCTGAGCATTTTTTCAAGTGTCAATCAGGCATTTGAATTTCCTCTCTTGAAAAACGCCTGTTCAAGTCCTTAGCCCATGCCTTGACTAGATTATATGTTTGTTGCTGTTGAGTTTTTTGAAATCTTTATAGATTCTGGATATTAATTGTTTATCAGTTTCATAATTTGCAAATATTTTCTCCCATTCTGTTGGAAGTCTGTTAACTTTGTTAAGTGGTTTCTTTGTTGTGCAGAAGCTTATTAGCTTGTTACAATCCCATTTGTCTGTTTTGACTTTGATTGCAAGTGTTTCTGGGGTCTTTTCTAAAAAGTTTTTGCCTGCAAAAATTTCATTTGTTTTCTATTTTTCTTTTTTAAGGTTTTATTTATTTATTTGAGAGGTAGAGGTACACATAGAAGGAGAAACAGAGAGAAAGGTCTTCCAAATGCTAATTCATTCCCCAAATAGCCTGCTGAATTGAAGCCAGGAGCCTGGAGCTTCTTTCAGGTCCTACAGGGGCCCAAGGACTTGGGCCATATTCTACTGTTTTCCCAGGCCATAAGAGAGAGCTGGATCAGAATTAGGGCAGCCGGGACTCAAACCAGTATCCATATAGGATGCTAGTGTAGCAGGCAGAGTCTTAGCCTACTATGCTTCAGCGCTGAACCCTACAACACTTTCTTGCAGAGTTTCCCCCAGTGTTTTCCTCTATTATTTTAATAGTATTAAGTCATAGACTTAGGTTCTTGATCATTTTGAGTAAATAATTGTGTACGGAGAAAGGAAGGGGTCTTGTTTCATAATTCCTCATGTTAAGAACCAACTCTCCCAGTGCCATTTGCTGAAGAGAATATCCTCCCTGGAATGATGTGCTGTTGGATTTCATTAGGTAATATTTCGTTGAGGATTTTTGCATCCATGTTCACCAGTGATATTGGACTATAGTTCTCTTCTCTGCTGTATCTTTTTCTGGTTTTGGAATTAAGGTGTTGCTGTCCTCATAAAAAGAGAATAGGAGAATTCCCTTTCTTTCAATTGTTTGAATAGCTTGAGAAGAATTGGAATTAGTTCTTCTTTCAATGCTTGGTTGAATGCAGCAGTGAAACCATCTGGCCCTGAGCTCTTCTTTGTTTGGAGGATCTTTGTTGCTCATTCAATCTACATCTTACTCATTAGTCTGTTTAGGATTTCAATGTATTCATGCTTCAATTTAGGTAGATTGTATTTGTCCAGTAATATATCTATTTCTTCTAGAGTTTCTAATTTGTTGACATATAGCTATTTCTAGTTAATTCTGATGATTCTTTTTTTATTTCCATGATACCCATTATTACATCTCCCTTTTCTTCTCATTTTATTGATTTTGTTCTTCTCCCTTTTATTTTTGAGGTGGCTTAGTTGTGTATCTTTAAAAAAAAAACTAGCTCTTCATTTTACTGATCTTTTTTATATTTTTACTTCAATTTTGCTTATTTAATCTCTAATTAAATTATTTATTTCCTCGTACAACTGTGGGGATTGGTTTGTTATTGTTTTCTTCTAGGTTCTTGAAATGCCTTGAAAGCTCATTGATTTCATACCTTTCCAATTTCTTGATGTAGGCAGTATTTGCTATAAACTTCCCTCTTAACACTGTTTTTGCTGTACCCCATAAATTTTGGTATGTTGTATTATCATCTTTATTTTTTCTATGACTCACTCTTCATTTAGGAGCATGTCAATTTTCAAATTAACATTTCTTAAATGTTTCCTAAACATAAGGATTGTTGTAGACATCCTGGCTACAGATGCAATCATTTTATTCCTTGATCCTGTCCGTTAGGTACTGAGAAGTTATTGTCAAATCCTCCAGTGAGGATGGTCCATGAATCCTCATCAGTCACACAAGCAATCTAGCCTCGGTCCTCCAAAGATGTATTGAATTTAACAAACTGATCAAGAGAAAGTTAAGGGAAAGTGACTCAAAGCAAATTAGCAAGGCAAGAAGATTAGGAAAGAAAGTCACAAGGCTGGTAAAGGAAAGTAAAGAATTACAGCCAGGAATGCCACTGGTGAGTGAAAAGGGACAGGGCACGAATTGCAGCTGAGATTCACTGACCTCTACTGGGATTTTTCTGTCATGAGAAGCCAGGCTTTGTGGTATCACCACAGAAGTGACTCAATTACTTCCTATCATGCTGTTAGTATGACCCCACATACAGAGCTGGGGTTCCAAGAGAGACCAAAAATTCAAGGTGCAGACTTATGAGAACAGAGAGTCACATCTCAAAAGTACAGGTAATTTTTTACATCAAAATCTTTGGGCACAATTAAATTATCAAAACAGACTTAACGTCAAGGAAAATTGGGTCTTAAATCTTGAAATCATCGACTGGATCAATTTTAATGATTCTAGACTAGGAAAAGGATAGATCCTGAAGACCAAAAGGATACAGGATATTTCATGACCTGAGAAATTAATACAGGAATTAATTACAGAGTGTGTGATTACAAGGGAACAGTTTAGCCACATGTTGTAGCATCAGGTGACTTACGAAGCCTCGCAGCCTCCTGGGTAGGGGGTCAAGAATGAGCCTATGGCAATGGGAAGGAATGGATGAATCAGGAAAGATAAACATAGAGGAAGTCCTGAAAGGAATGAACGAGTGAGGAATATAGCCAAGAAGACTGAAGGAAACACAGAAATGAAATTCCAGTTTCTGAAAGTATTAAATGGCAACTGCACCAGGCATGGAACTAAGTGCTATAAAGTGCTATAAAAAATTAGGCTAAACTGAAAAGTGAGTCTGGATGAATTAAATAACTAGGCCAATATGAAATGGCTACTAAATCGTTGTAGTGGACAGTATGGTGTTCTGCCCAGAGACTCTCAGACCTTTGATATCATTCTGTGTTTGTATGTGTGTGTATGTATGTGTGTGTGAACACACCCTGGCATATGCATCCAGGCTGTGAATTTCTCTATGAATCTAGTGTATGTTTTCCTTCTCATAATAACACCTGACAATATACTTGATGGATATTCTGGAATTTTGCGAGTTAATATCCCAAAAGGTATTAAGGAAATTTTATGGAAAATGGAATCAAAAGATAAGTCTATTTTGGTGGAAATACTTTTAAATAAATGCATATAGAAGTTCTTCAAAAAGTTCATCGACCATGCACTTTATGCACAAACCATACATAGATTTGAAGAGTTTTTGCAGCAAAATAAATTTTTCATTTAATTCCATTTACATGAATTTTTTTGAAGTTCCCTAATATAGAAAATGGAGATTTTAACTCCTCCAGGAGACTGTAACTCCTCCAGGGTTTCTGTTAGCTAAAATGGTACTATGCGTATCCCTTGTTACAAGAAATTCAGATTCTGAGGTTGAGGTTGTGACTTAGAGCTCTATGGGCTAAACTGAGGAGGGGAATCTGCCTGTACCTGTATGGATTTCTTCCTCCCCTTTCTCTCCCCACCATCCCTCTCTCCTCCTCTCATTGCCTTGCTGGTTTTTCTAAGATATTTTCCTTAAAATCACTTGCCTGCTTTTAAGGAAATGCTGGAGTTAGACTTAGAAACAGGATTGCCTCACTCCCAAGCCCCTGTTCCTTATTTGGATTCACATTGTGGTAAAATACAAAAGGTCAGATGGTCTTGAATAGGTTGGCCAGTTAACCCTCCTGATGACCCCTGACTAACTCCACAATTGCTGTCTATGATTTGCAAATATTCAAAGAAAAGCAACAACCTAGAAATCCCAAAATACCTGTGTTAAATCACAGCTATTCCTGGACTACAGAATACCTCAGAGTCAGGGGAATGATTGGCAAAAGCAAGAATTGGAAGACAGTTCCTTTCCCTCTCCCCCTAGAAACTAACGTTTTGTGTGTGTGTGTGTGTAAGAAGTGAGCTTGAGGTGTTTGTATGAGACTCAAGTGGATTATATAGTAGGTATTTTAAAAGCAGGATACATTTTCCCCAGAAGAAGCAAGCAATTTCTAATTAATTACTCTCTGATCTTCATATGTGCAACTATCAAGTCGCTAATAAAATGCATTATCTCAATGAATATGGAAAGAATGATAGCAAATTCCCAAACTGAAACAACCAAAGAGCTTAAGTTGAAAGCACAAGGACAGTAGCTAAGGAGAGAAGATAAAAGGCACCAGGTCCCACCCCAATAAGTCATGATGCCCTTTACTGTTTGCATGAGCTTTATTATGTACAGAGGAAAGAAAATAAGAACAGTACCTTGAGTTAAATTCTCTGGTTTCAATTTTGTGTTATTATTTATCATATTTGAAATTATCCATTCTGAAACACGAAATTATTTTTTCAAGGATTTATTTATTTATTTGAAAGAAGTACAGGAGACAGAGAGAGATGAGAGAGAGAGAGAGAGAGAGAGAGAGAGAGAGAGAGAGAATGTCCATCTGCTGCTCCACTCTCCAGGTGGCTGCAACTGCCAGGGCTTAGACAGGAGAAGCCTGGAGCCGTCAGCTTCATCCAGACCCCTCATATAGACTGCAGGGTCCAAACATTTGGACCATCTTCTGTTGCCTTTTCCAGGCCGTCAGCAGGGAGCTGTATTGGAAGTGAAGCAGCCGCGACATAACTGGCACCCACATGGGTTGCTGGCATTGCATGAGGCAGCTTTGCCTGTTAGTCCACAACACTGGCCTCCAAAGTATATTTTGGTGATATATTCTTTGATCTTAAACTCTTGTGAGACTTCAGTTAATGAATATTTGCAATCTCTGGTTATTTTTCTAACTAATTGGATCCTTATTTCCTATAGGAGGAAACCTTGCTGCCCGATGGTAGCAACATGGATGAAACTCACCCAGCTGATGAATCTACTGAGTATGTTTTTCTGGGTCTGCTTAAAAGAGCACTTCACCCAGCGATCTCTCCCCATTGAGTCCCCTTGTGCTCTTGTCACTTAGGCTGTGCATCTCCCTTCCACCTTCATCCCTGTCTCCTCTGCAGAGGCAGGAGGAAGACCTGGACCAGCTCTCGTATGTGCTGGCCATGTGTGCTTCTCAAACTTACCACCCAAAACAAGGGCTGAGCCACTTCCTCCACTCAGTTCTTCCTCACACTTTCTCTACCCATCAAGTGGAGCACAAAGATCACTACGTTCCACATTTAGTTGCTACGCTTGAGTTACTGCACGCTTTCAGTTGTAAGTTGAATTCATCTCTGGAGTTCCAGATCATAATGATGTATTTTTTCTGTGGGGTTTGTCACATTCCCTAGCTCTGAAAGTATCCAAAGCAAACAGAAGATCCATAACATCTATCTCAAGATGTTTGCTGCTACCGCCGCACGGGTTTGAGGGAGAGAAGCAGATAGCACCAGGGGCCATTAACTTTCTTTTCCAAAATCACCTTTCTCATTAGATTTGAAAAATGTGTTTGAGAACAGCAGTTTATGGCAGTTGACTAGATAAAACTTCAGAAAGATAGTACACACAACGAAAGGTGAGACAAATTGCAATGATAAGACATGTCAGCAAAGGGCTGATGCTGCAAGAATGTAGTGTCTTTGTATCTGCAGCCATTCATTAAGCAAGGTTATGTCAGTGCAGCTGGCGTAGAGAAATGGAGTCTCCAGTGAGCCCAGAAGCAGCCTAGCATAATAATCCATGCCTCTGGACTTCTGCATCCTCCCTCACACTGTTCTTGGGCACTGATATGTTCAGGTGAAAAACACACAGGACAGACACATTATTGGGGAGGAAATTATTTTCAGTTCTTAAATGATTTATTTTTTTTATTTATTAGAGAGAGATGCCCACAATAGCCAGAGTTGGGTCAGACTAAAGTCAAAAGCTTGAGGTTCAATCTGGATCTCCCATATGGAAGTCGGAAATCCAAGCACTTTTGAACCATCACATGTTGCCTCTCAGGGTGCTCCTTGACACTCTTCCTATGGATGATACCACTTCCATAGCAGTGAATGCCATATTACTGCTGATGATTTCAACCTCACCCCTGAACTCACTACCCATAAGTTTAGATGTACACTCAACTTTTCCTCCCAACTCCCTGCAGATTATAACTCAAACAAGTAAATGAGTAAGCTCATTTTAAAGGAATCTTGAATGAATTTAAGAAATATTTTCAACTTTCATAAAAATTAGGCAGATGCAAAATAAATCATTAATGATATACCATGTCATAACCTTTACAACGCAAAACATTAAAAAGATAAACTAAAACAAGCAAATCAACATAAAAAGTGAGGGTGACAGTCTGTGGAAAATGAAGCTGAAATAAGCTCTTTACAATAATATGTGGGCAACAGTTAGTGGTTTCCTAGTAAACAGAAAGTGCTTATGCTGTGCAACCATGGACTCCCACATGTCTACCCTAGGAACATGTGGCTACAGGAAGGATGTCCTGAGTGACTAGGAGCAACTTGTGTCTAGCACTGCAGATGTTCCTAGGGTCACAAGTAGGCTCATCTAGTTAACATTGTAAAATGTGGAAACAACCTACTTTACGTTAAGTGAAATTAATGAATTTGTTGTATTTAATGACTAAATATAAATTAGATAAATCTCTGAAGTGCAATGATAAAAGAAGAATGCGAGGGGAAGAGATGCATTTCTTAATGTACTATGAATGGTCACATTTATTTGTAGTCAAATAATAAATTAGTCTAGAAAAAACTGCACCATCTCATATTGTGTATTGAATAAGTAAATCCAAGTTGACAGTAAATAAAACTCCAAGTGCAAATATAACAGTTTCTATCATAAAAATAATATATGAAGAAAAAATCATTTAAAAACTGTATAAATAAAGAGAGCTGAGGCTGGTGTCATGACATAGTAGGTTGGGCCACCACTGCAATGCCAGCATCCCATATGGGTCCAGTGGGTGTCCCTGCTGCTCCACTTCTGATCCAACTTCCTGCAAATATGCCTGGGATGGCAGCGGGAGATAGTCCAAGTGATTGGGCCTCTGTACTCATGTGGGAGAGCTGCAGGAAACTGCTGCTCCCTGGCATTGGCTTGGCCCAGCTTCCTCCCTTGCAGCCATCTGGGGAGTGAACCAGTGAATGGAAGATGTTTGTCTCCATCTCTCTCTGTAACTCTGCCTTTCATATAAGTAAAATAAATATTTTTAAAAAATAAGGGATGGGCAGTTGACATAGATGTTAGCATGCCACTTGGAGTACCCACATCCCATGTTGGTGTGCCAGGGTTTGAGTCCAATTCCAGTCCCAATTCCAGCTTCCTGCAAATGTGTATTCTGGGAGGCAGCAAGTGATAGTTCAGTAAGTTGTTTCCTGACACCCACAGGGAAACTTGGATTGTATTTCCAAGACTTATCTTTGGCCTGGTCCAGTCCCAGCTGTTGCAGGCATTTGAAGAGTAAATCATAAGATGTAAGATTTCTCTCTTTCTCTCTCTCTCTCTATCCCCTGCTTTTCAAATTAATTAAAACATACTTTATAAATAGAAAGAAGCTGATAGCCATAAAATGCATAAAATATTTCTATTTTCTGATTAAGAGCATGAAGGCTGGAACAAGAATGACTGGGTTTGAATGTTGCCTCTGCCAGTTACTGGATAAACTACTGGGGACGAGTTGGCCTTTATAAGGTTCAGTCAGTTTGTCTATAAAGTAAGCATAGTGAAATGACCTACCACTTAGTATTCCTGCTGTGATAATCTAGATGGTTTATTTATAAAGTGTTTTAATAGTTCCTGCAGTTGACAAAAGTTCGATACATATGAATTATTATCATCAGGCTACGAAGCCAGCCAGTCTGCCTCCAGAGGCTCACCATGCCAGGGGGGAGGAGAAATCAGGTTGAAAAAATATTAGAATGCACCTTTTGTTTTCTGCATCTTGAAATTATGCCCATTGCTGATGGGATCATTAGCGGGAGGAGCTACAGTCTATTCATGATAATTAGCAAAAGGCTTTAAGCATAGGACAAGCTTGGTGAGCTGTTTTCCATCAACTCATAGATAAAATATCATGTCTATAAATCCAAGGACATTAAAAGAACATTTAATCTCTGATTCTTGCAAAATCTGAATACAAATACGAAGAGTGATAACCTGATTGAGAAACCATTCATTAATGCAACTACATTGTTGCATAGACCTAATTACACTGAAACCAAGATAAATAATCAAATTGGAACTAAAAACATTGATTACCTGTCAATATTGGCATGAGGATTGTATATATTTACCAGTGTGGTGCAGGGGGATTGCAGCAAAAGCAAAAGAAATTGCTTCCTAAATTTCTATTTAATATTTTCTGCATGTTTGAAAACACAGCAGAATTGAAAGTTAAGGAAGAAATAGGGAAGATTTTGCAAGAGTAATTTAACCCAGGAAGACGGCTCTGTGCCTGGCCTACTTGCAGATTTCTGCTGAGCTGGCGTTCCTCAGAGTGCTCGCCCTTGCACACACATGCTTTTGTATTTATTCCCAGGTGTTTCTCATTTTAACTTTTGCACAAATTCTTCTATAATTCTCCGGGGACCACCTGGCCTCCTTTACAGATGAAGTGCTTGGGTCGCTACTGCAGATAAGCAGGTAGCCCACTGCATTCAGAGACCCCCTCCCTCAACATTTGTAACAGGGCTGCAGGGCCCATGGAACAACAGAACAAAGCCACGTATGGGATTCTTCCTTTCTGCATTCCACCCCAGTGGTTTGATTGAGAGAAAATGTTCTAACCCCTTTGCCATGTCTGTCTGTCTGTCTGTCTGTCTGTCTCTTTCTCTCTTTTAATAAAGCCAGAGGCATGAGATTTAACCATCTCAGACTCAACAAAATTTCTGACTTAGCTCATTTTGGTTTTGGAGTTGAATCCAATTAGGTTGCTTTTCCCATCCCTGTGTGGGCGCCATATCACAAAGAACTCAACAAGCAATGTCTTGTTGAATAGCAATCCTTCACACCAGCGCACTGACTTTGTGGAATAATCTGAAAAGATATTTTAAAATACATCTCCATAGATGTTATTTTTAAAATAAACATGCATTTATTTACTTTCATCTACTTGATCTTCATCAGCTTTTTCACTCCCCAAATTCTAGAAGTTGGCCAGGTTGAAGTCAGGAGCCTTCAACTCCATCCAGATCTCCTTTGTGGGTACCAATTATTGATCCATCATCTGTTGATTTCCAGGATGCATTAGCAGTGAACTGGATCAGAAGTAGAAGAGTTGGGAGTTGAACCACTATTCTAAGGCATGCTGGCATGTTAAGTGGTGACTTAATGCCACAATGTCCACCCCTAGATGTGAATTTCTTAACTTAGAAATTTATCAATAATTAATTTACCCCAAAACATTTTAATTGAATATTTTCACTTTAAGACATATAAAGAAAACACATGGTGTCTCAACTCTCTTCCTCCCCAAATAGGTATTTAGGAAATGGCATAGATAGTGGAATGTTCACTGTCACTCTATGGGGAAAACATAAAAAGTTGCAGTTCCAGAAAGTAATGTGATTATTACAGAGATTTAATCTATGAATCTTTAATAGAATCATAGTAAAGGGTAAAAGCAGAAGAACCCTTGTTGGAGATCACAGTTGATGAACACAAAAATGAACCCTCTAATTCCACAAGGAATCTGGATCCTTGGAGATATAGATGAGAAGACATTGGCACAAAACTATATAAGGACATTTAGAGGCCAATTTTCAGCTAATTCTTTTTATTTTAACTGAATTCATTTATTTTACCATAAAGCTCATAGAAAGTATGTTTTTATATATTCACCTTTTTTCTTTAAAATATTTATTTATTTGAAAGGCAGACTTACAAAGATAGAGAGAAAAGGAGAGAGACAGGGAGAGAGAGAAATGGGCCAGGCCAAAACCAGGAGCCAGGCGCTTCTTCTGTGTCTCCCACATGGGTGCAGGGGCCCAAATACTTGGGCCATCTTCTGCTACTTTCCCTGAGGGATTAGCAGAGAGCTGGCTTGGAAGTTAAAAGCTGGGACTTGAACTGGCTCCCATATGGGATGCCCGTACCGCAGGCAATGCCTTTACCTGCTATGCCACAAAGCTGGCTCCAGATCATTCATATTTTTAAAGTGGTTTATAAGTTTGCAAATTAATATGCATCATTGATATACCAGCATTATTGCCCTTAGGTGGAAAATTGTTTACAGAAAATAGGAGAAATTTTTAGAATTTTATAATACTTTCATGATATTTTGATATTTAAAATACAAGAGAATGAAAGTGTATATTCTCACATTAAAAATATTTTAGTGTTGGGGCTGGCACTGTGGTGCACTAGGTTAATCCTCTGCCTGTAGTGCCGGCATCCCATATGGGCATCCCATATGGGCACCAGTTCTAGTCCTGGTTGCTCTTCTTCCAGTCCAGCTCTCTGCTGTGGCCTGGGAAAGCAGTGGAAGATGGCCCAAGTGCTTGGGTCCCTGGACCCACATGGAGTACCAGGAAGAAGCACCTGGCTCCTGGCTTCAGATCGGTGCAGCTCCAGCCATTGCAGCCATTTGGAGAGTGAACCAATGGAAGGAAGACCTTTCTCTCTGTCTCTCTCTCTCACTGTCTGTAACTCTACCTGTCAAATAAATAAATAATATCTTAAAAAATATTTTAGTGTTTCTAACTTTAAAAAGCAGAAAATACAGTTGAGAGTGTTAAATCTGTTTGTGTAAATCTAATATTCACAATGACAGTATGTAGAATTTATGGCCTTCTCTAATTACTTCAGATCAACATTCCACAAACATACATTGTGCATCTCTTAAGAACCACACCTTATCCTAGTTACTGGGTGTATAATTGTGACAAAGAAAACACAGAAGCTCTGCCCTCATACATATTATATATGTGTGTGTTTGTGCACCAAATATTCACATTGTACAGAGTGATAATGACTGAAGAATAAATAAAACAGGGAGGGAGGCATGAGCTGTCAGGATTGTAAGTTACAGTTTTAGGTAGTGGAGACAATGACCACATTGGATGACAGCTTTGAGAAAGCTTACAAAAAATGAAGATGCTCACTGTATTGACATCTGAAGAAATCCTGGGGGAATTCTTACATCTGAGGTTATCCAAGAGAACGGGGTGCCATGGTGCTCAAGGGAGATGTAGAAAGGGTATGGATTGAGAAAAGTAAAGAAGGGCTAGATCATGTAGGATTTAGAGTCACAGGATTTTGTGTTTTGCTCAGAGTGAGCATTAGAGATATTTGAGGGGGAAATTACATTCTAGTTGAATTAGTCTTGCTGGCCTTTGGGGAAGAGACTGAAAGAGGCAATGGTGGAAGCAAAGAGCTCAGAGTACATGCTTCTGATATATTACAACATTTTTGTGAGCGATTTGGAGAGTTAGAAAATGAAAAGTGCTTGAAAACTGCTAATATACCCTGACAAATTATAATAAGAAAAATCACTGATGACACAAATTTTGGAAAATTAGCAATTTCATGAATGTGGATGCATACAACTATGAATGGAAAAATACAGACAATGCAGTTGAGTAGGAAACTCAGGAAGTCAGTTTGGATCATAGTAAAATGAATATTCCAATCTGTTATGCAAAAGAAAGATCTGAATTGAAAATATCAACATGAGAGTCATCAGCTTCTAGATGAATACCCAGGCATGAGATTGAGCTCCGTCAACAAGGGAGGAAGGGTAGGTAGTAAAGGGGATAATACAACATTGAAAGAAGGAGATAGCAAGTAATATGTGTACAAGTTAGAAATAAGAAGAAAAATAATATTACCAAATCCAGGTGAGGGTGGCACACAGAAAGCTATTTTCAGTAACTATTTCAAGGGAAACAATGATCTCAAATACCCCAGAGAGGTCCCAAAGGGTGAGGGACAAGAAATGATCCCAGGACTATGTCGACTTTTTGAATTTTACACGAGTAGTTTCAATGGATTGGTGGCCAAAACATGATGAGAGTGTACCCTGGACAGATGCAAGAAGTAATGAATATGGACAACTTATTCTGGAAGCTTTGCTGTAAAAATAGAGTCATGAGGAGACACCTTGAGGAGGAGGTGAGAACTGTGTGAAACCGTAGCATGGGTGAGGCTGGTGAGCAAGGAGTCCTGGAGGGATGCATATGAAGAGGTGCTGCTGCCACAGGAGTGAGACAGAACGGCTGAAGCATCATCCGGGAGGGCTTGAGGAGGAGGTGGTGGAGCAGAGAATGTCTAGTCACTAAGAGGGGATAGATCTTTGGCCAGGCATTTTCTTATAGTCATGCAAGTTATTTTATAAGCAGGACTTATGAGCAACCAGAACCCCTGCCCACCTTACTGTCGAGGATTTCCTTCTTCCCACATGCTGTCCTAATATACTCAGGGGTAATAGTTAACCAGAGTAAGCTGTAGTACTATAGACCACCCAGTGTCTAAGGGCTCCAGCATAATATGTTTACATCACTCTCACATGTTAGTCATCAGTGGAAGCTCCTGGTCGCTGGGTCACTGTTCTTGTTGTGGAGAATCAGAGACAGAGACTTTTTCACTGGCCATTCACTATCGTTGTAGGCTTTGACATGGCAGATGAAGACAGGACTGGGAAGAGTCCCCTCATACACCTTGTGGACTATGAAAAATTTCTGATCACCCTACACAGCTGACAGTAAGTTAGGAGAAGGGGTCATATCCCATGAACATCTGAAATAAAGAATCACAATGCCATGACCTGAGATATTAGTGAGATAAATATTTATTTTCTCTCTGACACTGTTAGTAACTGAGCTTCATTACAAGCTATGATTCTAATAATCTCAATGCTTTAGCAAAAGTTCATCACATACAAGATAATAATGATTCTTAAAGGAACAGATTTGAAGCAGGTAGATTTATTTGACCAAAAATAGTTTCCCTAAGACAGATAGGTAGCTACGGCACGTTTCAGGATTATGGATCCATCTGCCAATGCTACTTGATTTTGCTTAATAAGCTTCAAATTCATAATGTATTTTTCACCATTTCACACAACACAGGCTAAAAATAGACTTAAAATATGTGCTGTGACTGTTCTGATAGATGAATAAAAAAACTCTTCTTTTTATATTGTTCAATATGCTCAATATATTTTTTTGACTTTTGATTTCTTACAAGGCAAATGTTGCTGAATTTATATGTACCTTTTTGACATCCAATAGATCATCACGACATAAATTTACACTTGATATTCTGAAAACAATAATCTAGGTTTTTTCTTGTTGTTATAATAAACTTTTAAACTTCTAGACATAATTTAGTCGATTTGACTGTCTTTCGCATGACTAGTTTGGAAAGAATAAGAGAGGAGTTAAAATATTAAAATTCAGATACATTTAGACCCACATAAGCCATACTGAACTCAATTATCAGTTTTGATCTTTTCATGGATATTTAGTAGGCAGATATTATCTACATACTATATTTCATATTATAGCACAAAATTTGGGAAATCTACGCAAATCTGATTCAAAACATTTCTATACAAGATAAAGGGCATTTTATTAAATTATATTGCCTAGATGCACCATCATTGGCTCATTTATATTTTCACAAGTTTGGAACTTGACTGAGAGTTAATTATACTAATCTGCTGTGGAACAACAGTGTTGAGCGATGCCCAGAAACCTGGCTGGCACACATAAGCAGTGACAACACACTCAAGGTCATTGGAGCTGCAAAGCAGATGCCAGCTGTACTCCAGAGCCCACCCTGGCTATTCATTTTGAAATAGGATCCACAGTTGTTGACATTTTGATTTATAATGGTGTCAATGTCCAGAGTGCTACTGTAGTAGCTGCCCAAACAAATATGTGTTCTGTTGTGCTGGTTTTCACTAGTCTCTTGAATAAAGTTCTAGTCTACAACAGTTACCACAGAATGACAAAAAGTATTCGTTGTTAAATTTCAGGATTTCCTTCACTTGAATTTTTTCAGCAATTTCACTGGGCTTCTAGATTATCTCAAAATGGAACCCGCATTCCACACTAGTTTAACTAAGCAAGTCAGTATTCCAGAGTATTGAATTCCACTCCCGTGAGATGAGGTACAAACATTTCCTCTCCAAATTAACACACATTTAATAATAATTTCCAGTTTATAATATGCTTTCACAGACAGTGTCACATTTTAAAATTGAGACAATAACAGTTCTTGGGTAGTATTAATTATATTGAGCGTAATTGTGTTGTCTCTACATTCATATATTGCAGTACCAACCTGTTTCTCTTCGGTACCTCAGAATGTGACTGTATTTGGGGCCGGATCTTAAAGAGGTTTATAAATTAAAATGAGACTTTTATGGATCTTACCCAAACATAAAAAGTATCTTGTAAGAAAAGAGAATTTGGATACACACACACACACACACACACACACACACACGCACAACTTGATTATCGTTGTTTGTAGTCCTTGTCAATATTCCTATGGAATAGTAGTAGTTTACTTATTATTTGTTAAACATTAATGTTAGTGGTTCATTAATCCTATGGATATAAAGCAAATTGAAATAATGAATTTGCAAAAATTAAAGGAAAAAAGAAGGAAGGACAGTGATTGATCTGCTTATAATTGTATTTATGAGACCACTATCTTTGATGAACATAGATGCAAAAATTCTCAACAAAATATTAGCTAATCAAATTCAACAACACATCAGAAGGATCATTTACTCAGACAACATAGCATTGATCCCTGGTATACAGGGATGGTTTAACATTTGCAAATCAATAAATGTGAGACATAACATTAACACACTGAATAACAAAACCATACAGTTATCTCAATAGATGCAGAAAAAGAATATGACAAAATATGGCATATTTTCATGATGAAAACCATAAGCAAATTGAGTACTGGGGGGCCGCTGTACAAAGCAATCATTTATGACAAACTCATGACCAGCATTCTATTGAATGGGGTAAAACTGAAAGCATACCAAGTTCCAGAACCAGACAAGGATGCCCACTCTCTCTATCTTTATAATATAGTCCTGAAAGATTAGCAAGAGCCATTAGGCAAGAAAAAAAATCAAAGGGATACAATTTGTGAAGGAGGAAGTCAAACTATCTCTATTTGCAGATGACATGATCCTTATATATAGGGGACCCAAAAGATTCTACTGAGAGACTATTGGAACTCATAAAAGAGTTTGGTAAAGTGGCAGGATATAAAATCAACATGGAAAAATCAAAAGCCTTTGCATACAAAGACAACATAATGGGTGAAAAAGAACTTTTAAGTAGAGTGCCATTCACAAGAGCTCCAAAAATAATAAAATAACTTGGAGTAAATTTAGCCAAGGATGTCACAGATCTCTACAATGAAAATTATAAACTATTAAAGAAAGAAATAGAGAAACAGTGACTTGATCAGCCCTTATCCTGACTGTTGATGTACAACTTAATACTTTATTCCTTTTAGTATTTTTTTGTTCTATTCAATACTATTGGTTGAACTTTGTAATTAACACACAATTATTCATAGGTGATTAAATTTAACTGAAAAGTGATCCCTGTTAAATATAAGAGTGGGAATAAGAGAGGGAGGAGATGTACAATTTGAGACATGCTCAATCGGACTTGCCCCAAAAGGTAGAGCTAGAAACGTGCCAGGGGATTCCAATTCAATCCCATCAAGGTGGCATGTACCAATGCCATCTCACTAGTACAAGTGATCAATTTCAGTTCATAATTGACCGTAATGATAGGATTAAGAGTCAAAGGGATCACCTCAACACGACTAGTGTCTGCTAATACTAACTGATAGAATAAAAAAGGGAGAGAACGATCCAACATGGGAGGCAGGATACACAGCACATTCATAGAATGCAGATGTACTAAACAGCTCTCTGGCCTCAGAATCAGCCCTTAAGGCATTTGCATCTGGTTTAAGAGCCTAAGAGAGTATGTTAGGCATGGAAAGCCAAGAAACTTTGGCAAAAAAAAAAAAAAAAAAAAAAAACCTAAATGAAAGATATCTGCAAATGAGATCCCAGTAGAAAGAACAGGCCATCAAAGAAGGAGGTACCTTTCTCTGAAGGAAGGAGAGAACTTCCATTTTGACTATGACCTTGTCTAATTTAGATCAGAGTTGGTGATCTCAAAAGGCTTCCATAACCTTGGCAACTCATGACAAGAACCTAGGGTGATTACTGATGCCATAAACAAGAGTATCAACTGCTAAGTCAACAACAGGATTCACTGTGTACTTACTCCTCATGTAGGATCTCTGTCCTTAATGTGTTGTCCAATGTGAATTAATGCTATAATTAGTACTCAAACAGTATTTTGCACTTTATGTTCTGTGTGGGTGCAAACTGTTGAAATCTTTACTTAATATATGCTAAATTGATCTTCTGTATATAAAGATAATTGGAAGTGATTCTTGATGTGAATGGAATGGGAGAGGGAGTGGGAGATGGGAGGGTTGTGGATGGGAGGGAAATTATGTGTGGGAATAAACAACTGTAATCAAAATGTTGTACTTTGGAAATTTATATTTATTAAATAAAAGTTTAAAAAGTAAAAAAAAATTTAGATACTCTTGAAACACAAAAAAATAAAGAAATAGAAATATTTAAAATGGAAAAATATTCCCTGTTTATGGATTGAAAAATTTACATCATCAAAATGTTCATACTGCTGAAAGCAATTTAGAGATTCCATGAGATCTCAAAAAAATGCTGATGACTGACCATTCATCACAGATTTAGAAGAAAATGACACTAAAATTCAATGGAAACACAAGAGACCCTGAATAGCTACAGTAATCTTACACAACAAAAATAAAGCAGGAGGTATTACAGTATCTGATTTTTTAAAAACTTTTATTTAATGAATATAAATTTCCAAAGTACAGCTTATGGATTACAATGGCTTCCCCCTCCCCATAACTTCTCTCCCACCTGCAACCCTCCCTTTTCCCACTCCCTCTCCCCTTCCATTCACATCAAGATTCATTTTCAATTCTCTTTATATACAGAAGATCAGTTTAGTATATATTAAGAAAAGATTTGAACAGTTTGCCCCCACATACAGTATCTAATTTTAAGACATACTACAGGAAGTTATAATCAAAACAGCCTGGTACTAGCTCAAAAACAGACTTGTAGATCAATGGAACAGAATAGGAACTCCAGAAATCAACTCACACATGTACAACAAAGTTGTCTTTGATAAAGGAGCTAAATTAATCCTTGAAGCAAAGATACTACCTTTAATATATAGTACTGGGAAACTGGATCTCTACATGCAGAGGTATGAAACTGGACTGCTACCTTACACTTTAAACAAAAATCCACTCAAAATGGATGAAAGACTTAAATCTAAAACCTGATACCATCAAATTAGCAGAGAACACTGGGGAATCTCTGGAAGACATTGGCATAGAAAACAACATTTGGAAAAGATCCCAGAAGCTCAGGCAATCAAATTCAAAATTGACAAATGGGATTACATCAAGTTGAGAAGCTTCTGAACAGCAAAGATACACTCAGCAAAATGAAAAGGCAAATGACAGAATGGAAGCAAATATTTGCAAACTACACAACTGATAAAGGATTAACATCCAGAATCTACAAAAAGCTGAAGAAATTCATCAACAGCAAACAATTCAGTTAAGAAATGGGCAAAGGACTTGAACAGACATCTTTCAAGAGTGGAAATTCAAATGACCAACAAACACATAAGAAAATGCTCAGTATCGCTAGACATCAGGGAAATGCAAATCAGAACCACAATGTGGTTTCACCTCACTCCAGTTAGAATGGCTCACATACAGAAATCAACAAATGAAAAATGCAGGAGAGGATGTGCGGTAAAAGGTAACCTGGCCCACGGTTGGTGGGAATATAAACTGGGGCAACCACTGTGCAATACAGTATAGAGATACCTCCAAAATCTGAGCATACACTTACCATATTATCTACCTGTCCCACTCTTGGGAATTTACCCAAAGCAAAATAAATCAGCATATGAAAGAGCTATCTGTACCCTCATTTTCATTATAGTGCAATTCACAATAGTTTAGATATGGAATCAACCCAGATGTCCATCCACTGTTGACTACATAAAGAAATTACTGTATATAAATACTATGGAGTACTACACAAACTTTAAAAAAATGAAAATCTTAGACCTATCAGTGTGATCAATTGTGAACTGAAATTGATCACTTGTTTTTTTTTTTTTTTTTTGACAGGCAGAGTGGACAGTGAGAGAGAGAGACAGAGAGAAAGGTCTTCCTTTGCCGTTGGTTCACCCTCCAATGGCCGCCGCGGCCGGCGCGCTACGGCCGGCGCACCGCGCTCATCCGATGGCAGGAGCCAGGAGCCAGGTGCTTTTCCTGGTCTCCCCATGGGGTGCAGGGCCCAAGCACCTGGGCCATCCTCCACTGCACTCCCGGGCCACAGCAGAGGGCTGGCCTGGAAGAGGGGCAACCAGGACAGAATCCGGCGCCCCGACCGGGACTAGAACCCGGTGTGCCGGCGCCGCAAGGCGGAGGATTAGCCTGTTGAGCCATGGCGCCGGCCGAAATTGATCACTTGTACTAGTGAGATGGCATTGGTACATGCCACCTTGATGGGATTGTATTGGAATCCCCTGGCACATTTCTAACTCCACCATTTGGGGCAAGTCTGATTGAGCATGTCCCAAATTGTACATCTCCTCCCTCTCTTATTCCCACTCTTATATTTAACAGGGATCACTTTTCAGTTAAATTTCAACACCTAAGTATAATTGTGTGTTAGTCACAAAGTTCAACCGATAGTATTAAGTAGAACAAAAAAAAAATACTAAAAGGGATAAAGTATTAAATTGTACATCAACAGCCTGATCAAGTCACTGTTTCTCATATTGTTACTGTTTCTCATAGTGTCCCTTTCACTTCAACAGGTTTCCTTTTTTGTGGTTGGTTAGTTGTCTAAGAGTCAAAGGGATCATATAAACAAGACTAGTGTCTGCGAATATTAACTGATAGAATAAAAAAAGCGAGAGAACGATCCAACATGGGAAGAGGGATACATAGCAGACTCATTGAATGGCAGATGTCCTAAACTGCACTCTGGCCTCAGAATCAGCCCTGAGATCTGGCTGAAGAGCCCATGAAAGTATTTTAGGCATGGAAAGACAAGACACTCTGGCAAAAAACAAACAAACAAACAAAAAAAAACAAAAACAAAAAACAAAACCTTAAATGAAAGAACTCTGCAAGTGAGATCCCAGTAGAAAGAACAGGCTGTCAAAGAAGGAGGTACCTTTCTCTGAAGGGAGGAGAGAACTTCCACTTTGACTATGACCTTCTCTAAATAAGATCGAAGTCAGCAAACTCAAGAGGCTTCCATAGCCTTGGAAACATGACTAGAGCCTAGGGAGATTTCTGACGGCATAAACAAGAGTGTCAAACTGTTAAGTCAACAACAGGAGTCACTGGGTACTTACTCCTCATGAGGGATCTCTGTCCTTAATGTGTTGTCCAATGTGAATTAATGCTGTTACTAATACTGAAACAGTATTTTTCACTTTGTGTTTCTATGTGGGTGCAAACTGTTGAAATCTTTACTTAGTATATACTAAGTTGATCTGTATATAAAGATAAGTGAAAATGAATCTTGATGTGAATGAAATGGGAGAGGGAGCGGGAGATGGGTGGGTTGTGGGTGGAAGGGAAGTTATGGGGGGTGGAATCCATTGTAATCCATAAACTGTACTTTGGAAAATTATACTTAGTAAATATAAGTTAAAAATAATGAAAATCTTGTCTTTAGCAACAAGATAGTTGCAAGTGGAAACCATTATACTTAGTGAAATAAGCCAATCCCCCCCAAAAAACCAGATATCATATGTTTTCCCTGATCCAGGGTAATTATTGGAGTTAAATAGACATTTTGAGAATTGATTATTGCTTGTAGTCCTTGTGTCTTCTGTTGAGGAGCAGTTTTTATTTTTGTTTTGTTTCTTTTCCTACTATTTGTTGAAATATTTGAGTTAGAGAACAGTTAATTATATGATCACTAAATATACTGAAAATAGATCATTATAAAAATTAAGAGTGGAAATTGAAGGGGCAGGGGAGGAAAAGTTGGTGCATGGGCAAGAGGGAGGTTGGAGGGGAAGAGCCATGAAGTTCCTAAATCTGTACATATGAAATATATGAAACTTGTATAACCAAAATATTGATAAAAATTGTATCTATGAAGTATGTAGAATCTATTCTCTTTATGTTAATAAAAAAGTTTTAACAGAAAAATGAAAAAAGAGAAAAGGGAGTTTGGATACATACACACACACACACAAAGATGGAGAGCAGATAAATTCATTGAGTGGAAAACACATCATCATAAGTCTAGGAAAGTGCTCTCTGAATAAACCAACCATGCGGATACCTTGATCTCATTCTCTGGTATCCAGAGTTGTGAAAAAATGAGTTCACATTATTTAAACCAACATGTGGTTCTTTGTTATGATAGCTCTAGGAAACTGAGCTGATTGCTCTGTGACAAAAAAAATGAAGCTTATATAGTGAAAGGAAATTCGTAATGACCCAATGATAATAAGCAGCCTTTTAGATTGTTACACTCAGGACTCAAGATGCCACATTCAAGTTTTGCTGTTTTTTTTTTTTTATAATTTTTGTCATGAAGAAATGATCATTTCTGATTCTTAAACTTATTGTTAATGCAATCCATTAGAATGTCAAAATGTCAACATATTCATAACAGTAATGGCTATGTATTTTTGTTTCATTTCCTCCCTACCAAATGTTAAGGTCACAGTAGACAAAGACTGTATTTCCTAATCTTTATGCGTCCTATTCCATCTGGAACAATGCTTTCAGTGGAGAAGCATTCAACCAAGATCATCCATACATTGCAATGCCACATTGGTGGAGAAGTACAAACTCACAATGACGAAAAAAAAAAACAGTGTTACAGGTTATTCATCTCATAATGAAAGTCAGTGGACAACATATCAAGAGCATTACATGCACTTTGGCTATAAAGCTTTTAAAGATATATTTCTTCAATTTTTAAAAATGTACTTCCCCTTTCTTGTTATTATTTTAGCAAAGATTTTCCTATGAAGAGATTTTTAAAGTGCATGTATAGTTGAGCCTGCACTGTATTTTGCAGCTCACATTTAACCTTGTAAAAATCTTTATATCTATTTTAATAACTCAGGAATTGACATTATTGGAGGTATTAGCAGAGCCACATATGTAAACACAAGCTTCATACTTACCCTTTTGCTTCTATGTGTGGGTTATGAAAAACTCTTCAAATATTTATTTGACTACTTACTTTGATTCATTTATGCATCCCATTTGCTTGATAATATCCACTCTAAAGGTCTGAGGCACAGTTCCTCAAAATTATGATTGCCATGGTAACTACCAGCTGCAGTTGTACTGGTACCGGTGGTAGTACAGCTTCCTTCAATATACTCTGGGCTGAAATCACAAAATAGGACACAAAATAGCATTGAGACAAAACAAATTAATAAACAAAAAGGTTTGTAAAGCCTAACATCCCTATTTGACGCTTTTTAATCATTATTAGCTTACAAGACTTAAAATTGGAGACAAAATGTATGCGTGCTGAAATAAATTAGACTTCAAAAGCATCATTTTTAATAAATGCTTTTGACTGCCTTAGTCTGGAAATCGCCTGCAATCTGGCGGAGAAATATGGGGCAAATGACAAATTAATATGTATTGGCCCTCATCAGTGTTGGAGACAAATGTTATTATAATGTTTTGGACTCAGCTTGATTGTGTCTGTTTGGTGAAGGCTGTGGAAGTGGCAGAGAGTGTGCAATTCAGAGGGATGAAGCTGCCCTCTATGTGAAAATAGTGTGTGTTACAGCACACAGCCACAGTGAAAAGTTACAAGATTTAATTGGAAATAAACTTATTAATCTGCTAGGTCCACTAAAACTCATTTTTTTAATTAAATCTCTGTCACTAAATTCTCAACAGCATCTCTATACTTTTGGTTGACTTGTTGTTCCCCATTGATTATATATTTCCAAAGTTTAATCCTCAACTTCTGTCTCTTCAAATTTGCCATTTAGAGGCTTTTATAAATGCAATAAAGATGCATTTCTACAATATATAAAATAATTTAGATAATTTAGGTTACTTTAAACATTGCTGCCATCTTAAGGGACATAAATACATATTAATAAACCACATTTTTATCCTTAGAGTATTTCTATAAAATGAATGTTTTTAGAATTCCCTAAGATCTACTGTGAGAAGAAAGAAAACAGGTCAGTTATAACAGACTGTGAAGCTTCCAGAGTTCAGATATGTGGACAGCTCTCAAGTTGCTAATATTAAGTAATTTATGGTTTTTATTGTTTATATATTTTTATTCTGTCTCCTGTATTTAGATTGTCAAGAAATGATTATTAGGGCTTCCTATGGTAGACAATATATCATATCAGTTAATGACTATGGGGCTATAAATAACTGTGATTTTGTTTCAAATTTCACAGTTAATAGTTGTTTTATCTTAGACAAAAATATGAAAATTAATAGCACTGAAACATTTCCAAATAAAATATACACATAACGCACACATGTTGGTGGAACTCACATGGAAGTGATTACTAGATACTATGTATCCTTATTTTTGATACTGCTCTGGTATAAGCTTTCCTCTCTGAATCTGGAGAACAGCATAATGACAGTACTTTCTTCCACTGTGATGGATTTGCTTGCCCTCCACCCCAGCGTGTCAAAGCAATAATGGTCAGAAGACTGTGCCACAAATATTAAATTGTATTTGACCTCTACCATATTCAATTCTGATTCCCACCTAGTATGGTATCACTACTACATTTGGCTCCAGGTTGAATTTCTCCCTTTCTAAGTAAAAATTGCTCTGGGAGTTTGGGAATTGAGCTACAGAAAGCCTGAAGCTAGTAATATTCTACTCTGCTGTGTGCAAATACTATTACAACAAATATCAAAATGCCTCATATGCAACAAAGATGGCCAAATTCCAGACTTTGCTATGGGTTGTAGTCATGCTATTAACTAACTTCCTGTGTGAGAAAATAATTTGGGGAATTTTGGAATTATTTGGTTATCATATAAATATATGATCTATAGTTCATTTCAAAATTGAGTTACCATTCCAATTTTATTGAGCATCTACTTTGTATTTGTATAAAATCTGAAGTACATAAAGCATATTTGACAAAGAGAATTATAGTGTCCACAATGACTTCCAATGATGGAGCTAGGCCACTGGTTAAAGTGAAAATTTTAATATGCTCTATAAATGATTAATAATGATATATATCTCAGTGTACAGAATCATTAGAACATAGAATTGATGAAAACGCTACTTATGAATACATACCAGAAGCAGTAATAAGCATACTAGAACTTTCTACCCGATTCTGCTGTGACCTTTGGCAAAACATTTTACTTACTTATGACTCCAGATTTTCTTGTATAAATTCAGTGTTTATACCATTCTTTATGTTCTCTGCCAACACTCCAAAGATAAAGTTCTAGTATTTTGATAAAAATGGGCTTATGCTTAACTAGCATATCTCATAGCTCTGTGGCCCCAAATCAGAAGATTGACAGGAAGCTATTTAATAAGTGCTGAGGCAGTTGTATACGTTTGGGATCAACTAGAAAGTAGCTGAGTTTTACTTCAATATTATCCGTAAGTTCAGACAAATCATAAGATTTTTCCTCTCGGAGGTAAGAAAAGAGTAACATCTTCCATTGTGAGGCAGAGAATGAGAGCTCGGTTTCCAGAAGGTAAATAACAGAATCTTTATAAAAAAAAATTGTAACCCCAGTGTTTATGCAATTAGAGGGGACATAGACATATGTAGGATCCAATGTCAATTTTTTTCACAGAATAATGTTCATATCAGGGAGAAATGAATTGCTTATAAAGTGAAAATATGGCAAAAGACATGTCTGTTAGTTAAAAATAAAGCAGGGAAGAAAAGAAGTAATCTAACAGTTAGCAAGGGCCTTCTCCTGTATGTCAGACATCAGGAATAGTGAGTATTTTCCTCATTTATGAGTGTGGAAGGTGAAGCATGAGGCAGCTATGCACTATGTACAAAGGCAAACAACTGGTGTTATTGGGTAACAGGGATTCGATTCCACGTAAATAAGTCACTCAAGTTTGTGCTCTTTCTACTGTGAAGTGCTTAGTTTAAAAGTCATTACCTTAGAAGGCTCTAAACTTATCCAAATAATTACGCTACTCAATGACAAAAATTCTCTGGAATTTTATTTTTCAACTTCCTGTTTAAAAAGTAAGTCATCATTCACATACACACACTCTTACGTACACAATCAGAATATCCTCATTATTGTAGTGCTGTCTCAGGCAGAGTCTTACTCCATGCACTATTAACATTTTGTTTTGTTTCCTATGGGTAGGATTACATTATCATAAAATCATTCCTGTAATCTGTCTGAATAATATTTTATTCTAGAGTGGCGTAGATACAAATGGGCAAGGAGAATGCATGAAGGAGGAACAAGTATTTTGCATCCAAAAAGACTGACTAATATAGCTAAGTCCTTCAGACATGAAGAATTATGCTTCCTGCTTATTATTGTTTCATTATTGTATTTTGTGAAATTATATGCAGATAAAAGCAGACAATATTGTATCCAACTATGATAAGCATCTTATTGATTAAGAAATTTGAAGAGTACAGCAACAGAACTTGAAAACAAAATAGACAAAATACTCCATATTTATGGAAAAGAGGTGGATGCCCAAATTATAGGCAGGCATAGGTAGAGACACTAGCTTAATTTAACAGTCAAAACCCAAAGAAAGAACTGAGGAATGTTTAGTGTGGGAGGGGAATATTTGCTCAAAGCTAAAGGGAATGTAAGAGGACTGTACCAAGCACAATTAAATAAATATTACTATCAAACAAATATTTTTACAATGGGATAAATTTTTAAAAAACTGTTCTTAAAAAAAAATCTGTGTTCTTGGCCAGCACTGCTGCTCACTAGGCTAATCCTCTGCCTGCGGCACTGGTACCCCGGGTTCTAGTCCTGGTCGGGGCGCAAGATTCTGTCCCGGTTGCTCCTCTTCCAGGCCAGCTCTCTGCTGTGGCCCAGGAATGCAGTGGAGGATGGCCCAAGTGTTTGGGCCCTGCACTTGCATGGGAGACCAGGATAAGCACCTGGCTCCTGGCTTTGGATCAGTGCAGTGTGCCGGCCTCAAAGCACCAGCCACAGCGGCCACTTGGGGGTGAACCAATGGAAAAAGGAAGACCTTTTCTCTGTCTCTCCTCTCATTGTCTAGCTATGCCTGAAAAAAAAAAATCTGGGTTCTTTAAAATACCATCATATATTTAAATTCAGATAATTGATGGCTATGGCCAATTTATTCTTTGCCATAATTTGAAAATTCAACATCACCATATTATATAATAAATTCTAATATTCTAATATTTTATGAGTATTAAATTGAATCTGTACTTTCTTTCATTGACCTATCAATGTACCACATAATAATTCCTTAGTCATTCACTTTATAGCACATAATATAATCCTTTTTGTTATTTCCAAATATTACCCATTTTTGCTACTGTTGTTATATAAAACTAGCACTTTAGATATATGTCCAAATTCACCTTTCATTTTGATTGACTTTCAGCAGAATGTACACATTGAAGAAAATTTCCTCTTTATAATATTTTGTCTTGACATCCATTATGTGATACAGTTTCTGCATATATAAAACTTGAACACACTAGTGTTATTTATTCAATTTTATTCATTTATTTATTTGAAAGGTGGAGTGGGGGGAGTGCGGGGAGGTAGAAAGAGATTTTCCATCTTCTGATTCACTCCTCAAATGGCTGCAACAGCCAACACTGTGTTAGGCCTTAAGCAGGAGCTAAGAACTTGTAATGTGGGTTGCAGAAGCTCAAGTACTTGGACTATCTTCCGCTGATTTTCCAAACACCTTAACAGAGAGCTGATTTGTGAGCAGAACTGTGAGTACTCAAACAGGCACTGGCATATGAGATGCTGACATCACAAGCAGTGGTTTAACCCACCGCACTATATCATCAGCCCTGTTTTATATATATAATTTTAATTAGAATGCCATCTAAAATAAAGTATTTACTGTGTATTTCTGGTGATTAACTGTTACATAATTATATCAGTTCCATTCCATTGCTCAGAGAATTATCACACAGGGGCCATAAATTTCATCTGTATTTTCAATATAATCAACAAATATTTATGGAGTGCTTACTCTGTGTAAAGCATGGTTAAAGAGCTTTTCTGGAATGTAACGAATTGCAATAATTTTTAATGCTAAACTCTTTGTATTACTGCAATGCAATTCTGCATTCTAAAAGAAATTGAGAAGTTGATTTAATGTGTATTGAATAAAAAGAAAAATTTAGGGATAATGTTTAGTTAAGAAAATATGTCAAGGCCCACTCTGTGGTGTAGTGGGCTAAGCCTTTGCCTGCATGCCAGCTTCCCATATGGGCTCCTCCTCTTCTGATCCAGCTCTCTACTATGGCCTATGAAAGCAGTAGAAGACAGCCCGAGTACTTAGACCCCTGTACCAGTGTGGGAGACCCAGAGGCAGCTCCTGGCTCCTGGCTTTGAATCAACTCGGCTCCAGCCATTGCAGCCATTTGGGGAGTGAACCAAAGGAAGGAAGACTTTTCTCTCTGTTTCTTCTTCTCTTTGTCTCTAACTCTCTCCCTCAAATAAATAAATAAATAAATAAATAAAATTTTAAAAAACAAACATATGTCTTAACTTAGTATACATTGCAGCATACTGGTTAGATCACCCCCTGCAATGTCTATGTCCCATTTCGGAGACCCTGGGATTTTATCCTGGTTCTATTTCCAATCCAATTTCTTGCTAATGCAGACACTGAGAAGGCATCAGATGATGACGCAAGTATTTGGTTCCTGATACTTATGCAGAGGAACCATATTAAGCTTTGGGCTCCTGGCTTCAGCCTGGCCTTGCCCCAAGTGTTGCCAACACTTTGAGGTGTGAACCAGCAGATGGAAGCGCGCTCTCTCTCTCTCTCTCTCGCTCCTTCCCTCCCATGCTCCCCTCACTCCCTTTTTCTCTCCCACGAGCATGTTTGCATATTTTGTCATCTTACTAAATAAGACATCTCTTTGTTTTAGGAATATGTTTCATCATTTAGATTTTAAAATGTTTGTCAAATTACCCTTCAAGTGTTGGATGACATATTCAACATCATCAGCGTAGTGATAATGTTACATTTTGGTATGGAATTGGCATCCTGAAGTAATGCTGAAATACTGTTCCAGTTCTAGTATTCTATTTCCTTTCCTATATGTTCCTTGAGATTTCTACGTGTACATTGAAAACACGTACTAATTAGGAAGTTTGCTTCTTGATTCAAGTCATTATGTCTTGTTCTCTTTTGTGCTTATGTAATAAATAGACAGAACAATGCAGGGTTTACTAGAAGGGGCTGAGTAGCCTGCCCTCACAGAAGGAACGTTTCACCGTTTGGAAGGGCATTCACTCTGGGTGCTGCTCTCCTCAGAGGCCATTGACAGTGAGCGGAAGTCTCCCCCAATTTCCATCACTCCTGAATTTGCTGGGAAATTTTGCCCATAAGCAGATTTTGCATCTACTCAAGTGATCACTGACTTCCTTAATTTATGTAGGTGGTGAATTAAATTGATATCAATACATGCTTGCCTTTCTGGCATAATGTCAGTCATGAAACATTATGATTTTTGTGTATTGTTAGAGTTATCTCATAATGCTTCATTTTGGATTATTAGAGGATTATTAATGAGGAAAATCGATCTGCAATTTATTGGTCTTATGCACTTCCCTGATTTGCTTTTTTTTTTTTTAAGATTTAATTTATTTACTTGAAACACAGAATTACAGAGAGAGGTGGAGAAAGAGAGAGAGAAGTCTTCCATCAGCTGGTTCACTCCCCAGATGGCTGAAACAGCCAGAGCTACTCCTATCCAAAGCCAGGAGCTTCTTCCAGGTCTCCCATGTGGGTGAAGGGTCCCAAGGACTTGGGTCATCTTCTACTGCTATCCCAGGACATAGCAGAGAGCTGGATCGGAAGAGGAGCAGCTGGGACTAGAACTGGCACCCATATAGGATACCGACACTTTAGGCCAGGGCTTTAACCCACTGTACCACAGTGCCAGCCTTTCTGGTTTGCTTTCAAAGCAATATGAAGCCCTTGAAATGTGTGTGACACATATTTGATCTTCTATTTATAAGGAATTGGATAAAATTGGTACTATTTCTTCTGAATTTTTTGTGTTACAACAGTAATATCTTGAACTATCCCTCAAAGATGAATTTTTCATATGAAATTAACACTGTTAGATATATGATTTTAAAATGTTTTAACTTTTTATTTTTTCATTTTTAATTAACTTTTTTATGTTGAAAGTTTTGTAAATTAATACATAGTTTTAAAAAATGAGAAAGATCCTATGTACTCTTTTCCTCTGTTAACTAATGGTAATAACTTACGAACCATACTTATAAAATTATAGCACAATAATACCGCCGATGTTGTCAAAAGCCAAATACAGGATAGTTGGAATTCCATACCTTCCTCTTTGCAACACTGCTGGACCACACATTATACAATATGCACTTTGTATACAATATACATTTCCATCACCACGGGAACCCTTCTTGTTATCCTTATAATGCCACTCCTACTCCATTCTCTTCCTAACAGCCTATCTCTAACCCTTAGTAATCATGAAGATGTACCCCTTGTCTGCGATCTTAATTTTATCAATTCAAGATTGTTATGTAAATGTAATCATAGAATATTTAGTCTTTCATGTCATCCTTTGCCATCAAGATTGCAAGTACCAATGCCATCTCATTAGTCTAATGATGGAGTTAGAATTGTGCCAGGAGATTCCAATACAATCCCATCAAGGTGGCATGTACCAAGGCCATCTCACTAGTCCAAGTGATCAATTTCAGTTCACAATTCATCACACTGATAGGTCTGAGTCAAAGGGATCATATAAACAAGACTAGTGTCTGCTAATACTGAAAGAATCAAAAAGGGAGAGAACAATCCAATATGGGAAGAGGGATGCACAACAGACTCATAGAATGGCAGATGTCCTAAACAGCACTGTGGCCTCAGAATCAGCCCTTAAGGCATTTGGATCTGGTAGAAGAGCCCATGAGAATATTTTAGATATGGAAAGCCAAGACACTCTGGAAAAAAAAAAACTTAATGAAAGATCTCTGCCAGTGAGATCCCAGGGGAAAGAACAGGGCCATCAAAGAAGGAGGTAACTTTCTCTGAAGGGAGGAGAGAACTTCCACTTTCACTATGACCTTGTCAAAATAAGATCGGAGTCGGTGAACTCAAAAGGCTTTCTGTAACTCTCCTTGTCAAATTAAAAAAAAAACCTTAAAATAAATAAGTAAAAATAAAAATGGAACAAACTCCTAATTCATCCAACACTGTAAAGAAAAATTTTAAAAAATTACGATCAGTAGAAATACCCAATTTCCAAAGACTAAATATTCTTTTTTTAAACTTTTATTTAATAAATATAAATTACCAAAGTATGGTTTATGGATTCCAATGGCTTCCCCCCCCCATAACTTCCCTCCCACCGCAACCCTTTCAACTCCTGCTCACTCTCCCATTCCATTCACATCAAGATTCATTTTCAATTATGTTTATATACAGAAGATCAATTTAGTATATATTAAGTAAAGATTTCAACAGTTTGCACCCACACAGAACATAAAGTGCAAAATACTGTTTCAGTATTAGTAACAGCATTAATTCACATTGCACAGCACATTAAGGAAAGGGATCCTACATGAGGAGTAAGTACACAGTGACTCCTGCTGTTGACTTAAGAATTTGACACTCTTGTTTATGGCATCAGTAATCACCCTAGTCTCTTGTCATGAGTTGCCAAGGCTATGGAAGCCTTTTGAGATTGCCAACTCTGATCTAATTTAGACAAGGTCATAGTCAAAATGGAAGTTCTCTTCTACCTTCAGAGAAATGTACATCCTTCTTTGTTTGCCTGTTCTTTCTACTGAGATCTCACTCACAGAGATCTTTCATTTAGGGTTTTTTTTTTTTTGCCAGAGTGTCTCAGCTTTCCATGCCTAAAATACTCTCATAGGCCCTTCAGCCAGATCTGAATGCCTTAAGGGCTGATTCTGAGGCCAGAGTGCTATTTAGGACATCTGCCATTCTATGAGTCTGCTGTGTATCCCACTTCCCATGTTGGATTGTTCTCTCCCTTTTTGATTCTATTAGTTAGTATTAGCAGACACTAGTCTTCTGTGTGTGATCCCTTTGACTCTTAGACCTATCAGTGTGATCAAACTGAAATTGATCACTTGGACTAGTGAGATGGTATTGGTACCTGCCACCTTGATGGGATTGAATTGGAATCCCCTGGCAGGTTTCTAACTCCACCATTTGGGGCAAGTCTGATTGAGCATGTCCCAAATTGTACATCTCCTCCCTGTCTTATTCCCACTCTTATATTTAACAGGGATCACTTTTCAGTTAAATTTAAACACCTAAGAATAATTGTGTGTTAATTACAGAGTTCAACCAAAGGTATTAACTGGAACAAAAAAATACTAAAAAGGAGAAAGTATTAAATTGTACATCAACAGTCAGAACAAGGGCTGATCAAGTCTCTGTATCTCATAGTGTCCATTTTACTTCAACAGGTTTCCTTTTTGGTGTTCAGTTAGTTGTCACCAATCAGGGAGAATATATGATATTTGTCCCTTTGGGACTGGCTTAATTCACTCAGCATGATGTTTTCTGAGTTCCTCCATTTTGTTGCAAATGACTAGATTTCATTGTATTTGACTGCTGTATAGTATTCTATAGAGTACATGTCCCATCATTTCTTTATCCAGTGTACTGTTGATGGGTATTTGGGTTGATTCCAGGTCTTTGCTATTGTGAACTGAGCTGCAATAAACATTAAGGTGCAGACCCCAAAATATCTTTATTAGAGATTTCCTTAGTGTAGTTCTGCTGAAGATGTATTATTTATTTATTTATTTATTTGAAAGGCAGAGTTACTGAGATGCAGAGCCAGAATGAGGGAGAGAAAGATCTTCCAACTGCTGGTTCACACCCCAAATGGCTCCATGTCCAGAGCTGAGGCCATCCTAAGTCAGGAGACAGAAGTTTCTTCTGGGTCTCCAATATGGGTGCATCTTGGACTTGGGCCATTTTCTGCTACTTTCTCAGGCCATAGGACAGAGCTGGATTAGAAGTGGAGCAGCTTGGACTCCAGCAGCCACCTATATAGGATGCCGGCACTAAATGTGGGGGCTTTAACAGCTACACCACAGTGCTGGCCTCTGTTGATTTTTTAATTAATGTATAAATCAAGTGTGACAAATTTTAAAAACTCATTTAGTACTTTAAATGTAGCTTTCCATTTCTTCTAGATCACATTTTCTCTGAAGAGGTGTCTGCTGTCACTCTTGCCTTTGTTCCCTTTCTATATTATATAGTTCTCTTCTCTAGATATTTTCAAGATTTCATTTTTACATTTTGTTTTCAAAAATTTGAATATGCTGAATCTTGATGTGATTTACTTTGTAATATTCATGCTGGAGATTAACGCAGCTTTTTTGTTTGTTTGTTTTAGATCAATAGTTGTCTTTCATTTTCAGCAACTTCTCACTTCTGATCCTTTCAACTATTTTGTCTCTACCAATATTTTTTCCTTGTCTTTTGCAAGTCCAACTACACATGTGTAACACCATTCTATATTATTGCTCACATCATGGACACCGTGTGGCATTTTTCCTTCATTCATTTTTCTTCTTAAATTTTAATCTTTTTCAGTTTAATTTCTATCAGCTCTTCTCCAAATTATTTATATAATTTTCCTCTGCTATGTTCAAGAGTTTTATAAGTTTATCAAAATAATTTGCCACCTCTGAGGTTTCTTTTTGGCAAGGTTGTTGTGTTTTAGTTCTCACCTATTTCCCTCTCCAGTGCACTGCACTGTAATATAGACAATGATGATTTGAGAAGTAGAAAAGAGAGGCTCCTGATATGGTTTTATTAGTCTGTTAAACAATAGGACTAGCAATGCCAGAAATGATTCTTGCACTGTCAGGTAAAAGCAGCTGTAGGTCCTCCAAGTCCTTTAAAATGTCGTTAGTAGATGTCCTGTGCTAAAAGGTAGAATGAGTTTCCTCCAGGAAACATTTTATTATTTCTGAAGTTAGATTTATATTTATACTTCATATTATTATTCCAACAAATTGCACAAGTTTTCTGAAGCAGGTGGCAGCTTAATCTGTTAATCTATAGTGCAAGCCCCGTGGCAATTTACACATGAAATTGAGATTTTCAAAAGAAATCAAAATGAAGTATTAGAAATGGAGAATTCAATAGACCAAATAAAAAACACAGTGGAAAGTCAACCACAGACTTGGCAAGACAAAACAAAGAATATCCAGATTAGAAGACATATCGTTGGAAATCTTAACAGTCAGACAAAAAAAAAAATTAAAAAAAAAAACAAGAAAAAAATAGAAAACTTAAAAACAGTATTGGAGATCTATGGGATACTAGAAATGATCCAACATATGAGTAATAGGAGTTCCTGAAGGTGTGGAAATAGAGACTGGACTAGGAAAAATCTGTCAACCCAGAATACTATACCCCATAAAATTCCCATTTATGAATGAAGGTGAATTAAAGACCTTCCATAACAAACAAAAATTGAAAGAATTTGTTGACACTTGTCCAGGCTTACAAAATATATTTAAGGATACACTATACTAGGAAATATAGCCATCATTCTGAAACAATGAGAAAGCAGAAAGCCCTCCAGTAGAAGTACAAAAGAAATCTAAAGTAAACAATAAGAATATTTATGGAAAAATGGCAGGGCCAAGTCATTACTTTCAATAGTCACTTTGAATGTAAATGACCTAAACTCCCCAATTAAAAGGTACAGACTGGTGGAATAAAAAACAAAACCCATCTATTTGCTGCATACAAGAAACACATCTCACCAACAAAGATGCATGCAGACTGAAAGTGAAAGAATAGAAAAAGATATCCCATGGTAACAGAAACCAGAAAAAATCTGGGCTTGCCATCCCAATATCAGATAAAATAGATTATAACATAAAAACTGTTAAAAGAGACAAAGAAGGGCACTATGTAGTGATTAAGTGATGATTTCCACAGGAAGATGTGACTATAATAAACGTGTATGCACCCAATTGCAGGGTGCCTGGCTATTTAAAAGAAATGTTAATGGACTTAAAGGGAGACATAGACTCCAATACAAAAGTAACTGGTGATTCAATACTCCATTCTCAGCAATGGACAGATCAACCAGACAGAAAATCAGCAAGGGAACAAGAGAGTTAATTGACACTATAGACCAAATGGACCTAATGGCAATCTATAAAACCTAGACATGATCAGTAAGTATGCTTTTCTTTTTCTTGGCACTAGTGGTTGAATTACAGATGAGGAGCTCCCAAAAATCGCTGACTGTACTTGCTTTTGAATCCTTCTCTCAGGATCTGCTTCCGGTGTGACTCAAAGTAAGACATGTAAGACCATGAGGCCGGCGCCGTGGCTCAACAGGCTAATCCTCCGCCTTACGGCGCCGGCACACCGGGTTCTAGTCCCGGTCGGGGCACCGGATTCTGTCCCGGTTGCCCCTCTTCCAGGCCAGCCCTCTGCTGTGGCCCGGGAGTGCAGTGGAGGATGGCCCAGGTGCTTGGGCCCTGCACCCCATGGGGAGACCAGGAAAAGCACCTGGCTCCTGGCTCCTGCCATCGGACTAGTGCGGTGCGCCGGCCGCAGTGCGCCGGCCACGGCGGCCATTGGAGGGTGAACCAACGGCAAAAGGAAGACCTTTCTCTCTGTCTCTCTCTCTCACTGTCCACTCTGCCTGTAAAAAAAAAAAAAAAAAAAGAAGACATGTAAGACCAACAAGAGTTTAATACACATGCTCTATAAATTTAATACCTGGTATTGAGAAAAAAATCAACAGTGTGCTCTCCTAACCTCCTTCAATCCTGGAGAAGTACTATTGCCCTATACGATAATTGCCTGGCATTCCTAGTTACTTCAAGCTTTGAGGATAGTAATTCACATGTTACATGCTCTCTATAAATATTAATAAGTTAAATGAGGGATTGGAAATCTCTAAATCTCCAACAAATATGGAAGGAAGATTAAAATAGTATGACAGAGAAGATAGAAAGAGGATCCCTTCAGTCTTATGTAAGTAAGTAATGGGATTACCGATACACTAACATGTCTCCTATATTTTGTGAAATGTTGTGTATATGATTGTCACATATCCATTTGTCTTTTTTTCTCTTTAATTATATTTAATGTGCTTAGATGTTCAAGTCGTGTTACTGAATTATCTACATAAACGTGACTCTTCTTTTAGGACTTCAAAACCTTTTTAAAACAGAATTTAAACATTAAATCTTAATTTTTTTAAATTTATTTGTAAGTCAGAGTTACAAAGACAGAGAAGGAGAGGCTTAGAGAGAGAGGTCTTCCGTCAGCTCATTCACTCCCCAGTTGGCTGCGATGGTCAGAGCTTCATCCATTCGAAGCCAGGAGCCAGGAGTTTCTTCTGGGTCTCCCATGAGCTGCAAGAGCCCAAGGACCTGGACCACGTTCTACTACTTTCCCGGGATATAGCTGAGAGCTGGATCAGAAGTGGAGCAGCTAGATCTCAAATCGGCGCCCATATGGGATGCTGGCTCTGCAGGCAGCAACTTTCCCTGCTATGCCACAGTGCTGGCGCCATCTTAAGCATCTTAATCACTCCTAGATTCTTGGTGACAGTTTACCATTCTAGACAAGAACCTTTCTTGCTCTGTAGCCTCATTTTTATATCCGTGTTGTCAGCTTCACCCTCCTAGCATTAACCGGAGAAAATGAGATCACAGGGCTCCTCGCATGCTGCTGTGTTGAAAACCCATAGCTGACTTTGACTGTGTTTCTCCTCTTTCCCATTTAGGATATTAAATGTTAGTAATAAACATTCTAGACCTTGCTTTGAAACTAAATCCTAACTCTCCATTTCTGATAGAGAATTTATCTAATCAATAACATAAAAGTTATAAATAGACCCTTATATTTTATAAGAATTGATTTGGAGCGAAGACATCAAATTTTGGCCAGCCCATATCTAGAGAAATTCTTGGCCAACCTAATGCATGAAAATGAACTCATTCTCGTATTTACATCATGAAGGAGTATTGCAGTTTCTTAATTTTTATTAGATGAACAGTCTTCTCACCCATACAATCTTAAAGCCATTACCCTTCACCTGTCATATGGTGGCCTTGGGATTTGGCACAAGACCATAAAAGAGCATACTAAAGTGTAATTGATAATGAGGATCCTGATGGTGGTGTTTCTGCTCCATGTACCATGCAGAGAACTGAATGATGTAGAAAACATCTTCTGCTGCAGGTTTTTTCAATTGAATAAGCACAATTTGAACATGAATCCATTAAAAAACTACTTTGGTTCTGGGAAACTGAGTATGAGAAATATGAAGAGCATATTGGAAAAAGTTCAAAACTGAGCATCAGGAGTAATTAAGGGAATGGAGAGATTGATTTATGAGAAAAGATTAAAAGAGCTCAATCTGTTTAGCTTGGCTAACAGACAACTAAGTAGGGGATATGGTAATTGTTTACAAGTACTTACAGGATGTAAATATCAAGGCTGGAGCAGAAATGTTCAGGCTGAGATCAGAAACCTTGAGTTGCTCCAATTTAATAAAGAGAAAATTTAGCTTGACTGCTATCCAAATTCTGGGGATGGTTAGGGCCATCATCAGGAATTGTCTCCTAGGGAAAATGGGAAAACAAACTCAGACATTTAAGTGTTGAAGAGCTTTTGTGAACTGACTACTGCTTCATATTTGTCATCAGCAGCATTTGAGAAAAAGAGAAGTCAGGTCATTGATGTGCAGATATGGCTTTCCACATACTTTAAATGAACCATGGCATCTCTGAACGATACTCAATAAAGATAAAATTCTAATAAAGATAAATGCATCAATGATAAGTAGATGAGTAGACACGTGGCACAGCAGTTAAATACCCTACTTGAGAAAGCCACATCCCACATCAGAGTTCCTGGATTTCAGTCATGGCTCTGGCCCCTGTTCTAGACCCTCTTAATGCACACTCTGGGAGGCAGCAGGTCATGGCCCCAAACTGGGAACCTTGGATCCTGGCTTTGGCCTATTGTAGACTTGTCTGTTGTAGGTAATTTAGGAGATGAACCAGCAAAGGAAAGATATCTCTTTTTCTCCAGAATATCCAATTTGAACTAAATCATCTATTGAACATATGGTATTATATACCAATTCCCTAAAAATTGTTGCATCTCAGAATACACTTATGTGCTTCTTATCTATGGACTATTCAAGGGGATTAAGATACACACACACACCATGCATCACTCAAACAAATCATACATACGGATGCATGCATTAGTTTGCATCATGGTTACAAATGGGATCATTTTCTCTCTAACTGAAAATTTCTTACATATCAATATAGACATTCACAGGTAATAGGAGTATATTATGAATGTGATTTTAAAAAGAATTTAAAGTAAATGAAATGACTGCTGGAGTTCATAAAATTATATCTTTAGGAAAACTGTACATAGACAAAAAGAATAGTTGCAATTTTATATAAATTATAATTTAGGTTCTAAGTTGTTATAATACCATATAAAACACATCACTGGTATATGTGAATATCCATACTGTTTATGGAAATCATTAATATACTTAGACAATGATAAAATTATAAGTGTTGTTTTCCTACAGATGAACATGTACATTAACCAGTATAATGTGGAAGAATATATATAAAGACAAAATGAACTTATGATATATTATATATTATTCCAAAATAATAAAGGAAAAAACTAGCAGAATTGTTAAATGTGAATGAAGACACTGAAATTCAATTTTCTCATAAGCCACAGACATTTCACTAATTTGGATGATTTAAAATGGACATTTATCATGTTCATAATATTACCAGGCCATCTGATCTCACTTCTCTCATGCCTCTGGGTACCTCTTTCAAAAGTATTACATGAAAATCATCTCTCTATGATTAAGAATGCATTTTTCAAGTATGGTCATTACTTTATTTGAGCAAACACTGCTATAATATCCAATCAAACTTGATTTATGTTAAATTATGAGTACAGCATCACATTCTCACAAGGGGATCTGGACTCTTTCTGGGCGAATTTATCTTCATGGGTGGATGATAAAGAACTTTGGTTACTCCACAGGATGGAAACTGGTATTGCCCAAATGCTGGAATACTGTCCAACGGTTATCAATTGCTCCTGAGAATCTAGACATTTGTGTAAGAAATGAAATTATTCATTTTAATTTTACTCCATTGAGGACAAATATTCTAGGGTCATACACTGCCCCTTGGACTATATAATAGGCAAGGCTTTCTGAAAACCAGTGTGGTGCTCCTTCTGGCTTCCCTGGAGCAGCATCAATGGGAACCAATGGCTTTCCCTTCTTCCAGGATGAGGAATAGCACCTAATAACAACTTACTCTTGGATAGTGGCTTCAACCTCCTGCCAGAACTGCTTCATGTTCCAATGAGCTCCATGCTGCTTAAGTTTTAGAATCCTTCTTTAAATTTTTTATTGATTTTTTTATTGTTGAATTATATATTGGAGAGGCAGAAAGAGCTCCCATTCACTCCTACTCTAAATGTCTACAACTAGGAGGTAGGAATTCAATTAACATTTTCTACTTGAGTAGCAGAGACACAATTACTTGAGTTACTATCACTGCCTTCCAGCTTCCACATTAGCACAAGACTATAAACAGGACTCAAACGTAGATATTGACCCCAAGCACTCTGATACAGTATATAGGTGCCTCATTCAGCATTGACATCTAAGCCAAATGCCCGCCACTCAAAGCCTATTTTCTCAGATGATGCGTGTGAATGGATGCCCTGCAAATCCATGTGGCCAACTAGTCCTTTTGAATACTGGTGATTTGCATCCATGTTTGCACGTGCTTGCATATGTGTATGATATGTCCAGTAGAGTGTCAGTCATGTTTTCAGCATGCTTCTCCACTAATACCATGAAAGGTGAGGAGAATATATACCTTCACATTTTTTTTTTTTTTTTGCTGACCCTTTTCTTAGTTTCCTTGTTGAAGCTTTCTCTTTACCTAAACTATGTCATGCTGTGAAATTTGCTCTGAACTCAATCGTTCGTCATACAAAGAGGGCACCTTGCAATGAAAAAATGATCTCATAAGTCTGTAAGGCTTAATGTGTGGAAAACATGGATATTCTGAAAAAATACTCTCTAGATTGAAATGTGAATCTAAGATTCAGAAGAATGAATTAATTAATCTAGATACTACTTATGGGTTGACTGAAAATATATAAATATCTCCTTCACATTTCTTTGTAGGTTACAGGGAATTCTACTGTTTTTCATGAAAGAGACCATGTCCCAGAATATTGACTACAAGAGTGTGCTAGGTTACACCTGGATGATGAGGCCAAATCAGTCTGATCCACAGTCTGGGAAATACACATTTTGTTTGTGTTCTCAATTATGGAAAACGGTAAATGATAAAGGACATAAAAATAATTTTTCACCCAGTTTCACTGCTCATGTCTAAAGATAGTTTAAGTGAGTTTGGGAAGGCATTAGGTAAAGAAGTAAAATATTTATTATTCCATTTTTAACCCATTTCATGGAACTAAATACACTTATTGAGATGGTTGCTCCTCACTTTATATAATAGGTTATGTCTAGAATATTAAATGACATTCCAAGAAATGATGAAGTCATATATCCATCATGTGAAACAATATGTCTGCTAAGCAATGTTGTGAAAATGTTGCAGGGCCAGTATTGTGACATAGTGGATTCAATTTCAGCATCCCATATGGATGCCGGTTCATGTCCTGAATACTAAACTTCTGATTCCACTCTCTGATAATGGCCTTGGAAAAGGAGCAGAAGATAACCCAAGTTCTTTGGCCCCTGACACCCATGTGGGAGACTCAAATGAAGCCCTTTAGTACACAGTGTCTTGGATGTGTCGGTTACTCACTGTCTGAACCAAATCATCCCTTATGTACCTTCAAGACTTTCAGCATCCATGCTTTGCTTGTGTTGCAGAACTAGCCAAATCTTGAGATTTCTAAGCATAGGATCCACCCTCTTCTTTTAACCAGGATGCTATCCTGTCTGAGTCCTTGCATTTTGCCAAAGCTGTTGCCAAGAAGTGGAGACTGGATTATTGAAACATGCAGAACTTACCTACTTCAGCTATGATCCAAATGTCAGGCAAGCCTCTATCAGTTCTGGTTTCACTTAAAACTATAAAGTATAGCTAATTCCTTCAACTTTCCCTAATTCCAACATCACAAGTGTTCATAGGATTATTACAATGCACTTATTCAGACTAAGCACAAATTGTTCAGATTGTATCAGATTACTCTAAGGTGGCTTCGCCTGACTGTGACCCATGGAAAATCATTGATGGTCCTTATCTTTTCATATCATTAATACTGGAGACTCTGCATCCAATGCAAACTATCTTTACAATATGCTTTTGGAATAATTTTGAAATTGTTTACCTAATTATCTACTAAAGAACTAATAAATGGTTGTGAATTAAAACTGTGGGAACACAACAAATTTTCTAGTATGTTTTATGTCATTCTAGGAAACATGAGGGTAAATCAAATAAATGAAAACAGCAAACAAAAGTAAGTGAAGAACCACATGTGTTCTACCTTTTTCCTTAAGGGCTACCCAACACTATGGCATTCAAGGAGATAGCTGTTAAAAGACACTAATATTGCTCTTAGATTTGTGTGTGGATCACTCACTACCACACACAGATGATTCCAGATATTATTATCAACTTTCTGAGCATCCAATTCCAGTGGGATTTTGTCATATTTGAGCCAATGCACCTAAGTATTCTACATCTGTAAGGTATTATAATGCACACTTCTAACTTATTTCAAGCAGCCAAGATAATATCTTATCTTTCTATATGACTTTCCCTCAAAAATCCGAGAAAAAGCATTTCTGTCCCTTCAGACAAGACAGACTTGAGGCAGAAAGAAAAAGTGGAGAAGAAAAGTTAGAAAATGGAAATTACACATCTATAGAGAAAAAAAAACCAGAATGCAAGAAAGACAAACCACTTTGCATTACTGCTTCTGTTGTTGGAGGGTGACAGAGGTCAAAGATTTGAAAGTGCTGGCCAAGGCCTCCATAGGGACTGACAGGACCAGCCAGATCCTCACATCTGGTTAAGCTCAGTGGGTATGTGGCTGCTGTATGTTGACAAGCTTTCAAAACTGTGCACAGAAGGGAATCTGCTGCAGTTAACTCTGAGTAATAGCAGTGGATTATCGTGTGCCGATTGTGCTTTGTTGACATCAACAGTGGTATAGTTTACACGAGCCCAGCGGGAGCTAGAAGTAGGGGAAACAAATCTAAATTTGTAAATTTTTTCTTGTCTGAGAGAAGGTGTGGAGTTTCAAGTATACAATGAAAACTTAGACTAATTCAGATGAATGCCCTGCACTTACTGAATTCAGGAGTACAGAACACACTGTGTGAAAATAAGTTAACAATAGGATGACACAAAATTGATGTCCATTCTGTAAAATAGGATATTTGAAATAAATTTACTAATTACTGAAGATAATAATTAGTTGGGTATTATGTTGTATAAATTAAGTACACAATTAGATTAGGCATTTACAACAGAGCTTTCAACTTATGGGATTCAAACGCTATGTGGATGCTTATACTGTCAATGAAGAGATTTCAGAAGGAAAAGGCAAACACAGAATAAATTTGATATGTCCTGAAAAAATTAATATCACCATCAGCAGCAAATAAATTATGCAGTGGCAAATACAAGTAATGAATGAACAGTGTATTAGCCTTTGTCACCATCTACAGAAAGATTATCATCTAACAGAGAGATAAACAATGTTTTTTGATGGTGGTGTTGTATTTAATTATAGATCAATGTTCCTTTATCCTCCCTCTAATCAAAACTTTCCAACTTAGAATCCAAACATTCATATTTTGAGCTAATTTTTTTTCAGTGAGCTGCCCTTATCCACAGCTCAGGACAATCATGACTGAAGAAGTCAAAGAGTGAAGCCCATTCTTCTAGGTCAGAGATTTTGTTTGTGTGTTTTTGGAGAGCGCATGATAGGAACCTACTATTGTGGGGTATTTATTGATAACTCTGAAAGTCAGCCTTTTTTTCTTTTTTTTAACTTCCGTAGCAACTTCAGTTTTCCTTGGATGATACAATGGGAAGACATGGGGCCAGGGAAGTTCACAGCCATTTTGCTACTTTGAGAACACCAGCCTGATGATAAAAGTTAAATTCAGAGGAAGGCAAAATAGACTCACAAGAAAATGGATCCTGAAACCAAATGATAAATTGGAAGTTCCAAAGCTAGCTGCATGAACTATTCAAATAATTGAGCAAGTCAATTTCCTTTTATGTGTTCATTTTCCAATTTTATTTGGTGTTTTTCCTAGACTGTATTATCAATATTTCATGTTATCACCTAGGAATATATATACATTAACAAAGCATTGTTAACTGGGCTTTTGGAAATTCTGCTACTCTGTCCTTAACTTGCAGTGATGTGGGAAAGTTTTCTAACTTTTCCCAGCTTAAATTTCTCATCATTATTTTTTCCTTCCTCTTTTTCTTTTTTTCTTCCTTTCTTATAACCTTTGTGTGCAATTACAATGGAGTAGGGACTGAATTTCCAAAGATGAAGCAAGACAAAAAAAATCTTATCTTGAAGAGGTTATAGAAGAATAAAAGCGACATCCAAATAAACAATTTAGTAGAACAATATCATTAGTAATGTAGTGTTCAATACAGAAAAGTACTGTGGGAGCTCAGAGAAGTCATTACATAATTCTGTTTGTGGAAGTCACAGAATGTACTGTGACAATTACAATTGGTTTTCCCAGACTAGGATGCATTTACCTCATTCTCTCTTTCTGTAATAAATGTGTCTTTCTGTGGTAGCTCAGCCCACATCTCAGTTAGTCCAGGTAGGATTAATCAATCCTGTGTCTACCACATGGATGGATGCATTCCCCAGGCCAGACAATCTTCAACTCCATTTAACAAAAATTTTGTTCAATACATGTAGACGTCATCATTTAACCTGGATCGTTTGTCAGAAGCATGAAGAAAGCCATACAGTTTTGTTGTAGTAGCTTTTATCTAAGAATATTAGTTACCATGAAAATAGATGCGTAAGGTTGCTTAAGAAAGTGTACCTCCAGCTATGCCAAAACATTTCAGAAGTCTACAGCCAAGAGGAAAGCCGACAGCAAGGAGCAGAAGACAGACTTCTCATTGTGTCATATGAATGTGTTGATGAAAAGATGTCTAAATTATCTAAAGCTACTCAATTTTATGATTTACTGTGATGCTTTGGTTTTTTAAAACAATTTGCCAAACAATAATATAAAAAATAAAGATGGACTACTAGATGGAATAATGCTTGAAATTAGCCATAAGTCATAAATAAGATCCCTCTTTTTTGTCGGAGTTTGATAAAATACACACTGGAAATCATATGCATCTAGCAAAAGATAATGACTGAGAATACTAAGCATTCTGGAGGAAAAAAGGAAAATTGCAAGTGCAGAAAAAGAAACATTGTCCTAAACTGAAAACTAGAGTGATTAATGAGTATGTTTCAATTAGCCTAGATGTATGTTCATGTACATGTGTGCACAGCTGTGTGGTGTTATTGATTTGGGTCTCAGTAGTTTAGGGGCCTGGATTATAACAGTGATAGCTCAAAGGTAAGATTTTGGGATTAATGAAATAACTTGAAAAGAAATCTCCAAATAAGTCTAGGACTTTACATGTCACATCTTTATAGAAATGATGGGACAGGAAAAAAATTATCTCACAATAAGGTCAGAGACAAGGAAAGAAACTAATCTATATGAAAATGCAACTGGAGATTAAAAATCTCCTATAATAATTTTGAGTTCCTGTTCTTCATTATACAGTTTGAATTTCTACTATCTGAATTGTTTAAGAACCACCAAATAAGGAACACAACTTAGGAGCAAGAACAGGTATTTTTTAAGACATTTATTTATTTGAAAGGCAGAGTTCCAGAGAGGCAGAAGTAGAGAGAGAGAGGTCTTTCATCTGCTGGTTGACTCCTCAAATGGCTGCAATGGCAGGAGCTGCACAAACCCAAAGCCAAGAATCAGGAGCTTATTCCAGGACTCTCATTTTGGTGCAGGGGCACAAAGTCTTGGGCCATCGTTCACTGCTTTTCCCGGCCATAGCAAAGAGCTGGATTGAAGGTAGAGCAGCCGGGACTGGACCCAGTGCCCATATGGGATTCTGGCTCTGCAGGAGACAGCTTTGCCTGCTATGTCACAGTGCCGGCCAAACACAGCAACATTTTTTTTGTTTTTAAGATTTATTTATTGGGAGTTGGCACCATGGCACAGTAGGTTAATGCTCTGCCTGCAGTGCTGTCATCCCTTATGGGCACCTGTTCTAGTCCCTGCTGTTCCTCTTCCGATTAAGCTCTCTGCTATGGCCTGGGAAAGCAGTAGAAGATGGCCCAAGTCCTTGGGCCCATGCAGCCACATGGGAGACCTGGAAGAAGCTCCTGGCTCCTGGCTTCAGATCGGTGCAGCTCTGGCCATTGTGGCCATTTGGGGAGTGACCCAACGGAAGGAAGAGCTTTCTCTGTCTCTCTCACTCTCTTTGTCTGTAACTCAACCTCTCGAATAAATAAATACAATATTTGAAATTTACAGAGAGTTACAGAGAGATACAGGCAGAGAGAGAGAGAGATAGATAGAGAGAGAGAGAATCTTCCATCTACTAGTTCACTCCCCAAATGACCGAAACAGGCAGACAGGCAGAGCTGGGCCAATCTGTAACCAGAAGCCAGGAGCTTCTTCTGGGTCTCCCCCATGGGTGCAAGGGCACAAGCACTTGGACCATCTTCTACTGTTTTCCTGTCCATAGAAGAAAGCTGGATCGGAAGTGGAGCAACCAGGTCAGGAATCTACATCACAGTGCCAGCCCCAACAAGTCACTTTTAAGGGAAATTCTCAGTTTGGGGCACACAGAAGAGAGAGAATGCCATGAAGTAGAGATAGTCACATAGGTAGCAATCCACCAAGAGAAAGACTCAACTGATATCATTAACACAAGAGTGAGAATCCAAGTTCATCAGATAGCAGATAATCATAAAAGAACTCTAACATAAGTATGTTAAGAATAAAGTAGCCTGGCTGGCACCGTGGCGCACTTGGCTAATCCTCCGCCTGTGGTGCCAGAATCCCGGGTTCTAGTCCCGGGTGGGGTGCCAGGTACTAGTCCCAGTTGCTCCTCTTCCAGTCTAGCTCTCTGCTGTGGCCCAGGAGAGCAGCGGGGGATGGCCCAGGTGCTTGAGTCCCTGCACCCGCATGGAAGACCAGGAGGAAGCACCCGGCTCCTGGCTTCGGATCGGCACAGCACTGGCCATAGCGAACATTAGGGCAGTGAACTAACAGAAGGAAGACCTTTCTCTCTGTCTCTCACTGTCTATAAATCTACCTGTCCAAAAAAAATATAAATAAAGTAGCAGGCCTTTAGCCTAGCCATTAAGATAGCCATACTTCATGTTGGAGTAACTGGGTTTGGTATCTGACTGCATCCTTGAGTCAACATTCCCACAAATGCAGATCCAGAGAGGCAGCAGGCAGGTTCCTTCTGTTCACATGGGAAATCTGGATTTCATCTCAACCTTCCAGCTTTGAATGGGCCTGTTCCTGGACTTTACAAGTATTTGAGGAACAAACCAAAGCATTGGATCTTTCTCTATGCCTGGATGACTCTCTTTTAACAGAAAACATATAAATTCAAATTGATGAATTAATTAATAATCAGCAAAAAAATCAAATGTATAAGAGCAGACGAGACACCATGAAAAGAAAAGAGCAGGCATAGTAAAAACAAAGAAGCAATGTGTAGAAATGAAAAAATTAAAAGTAAATTGGAAAATCCATCATATCATGTGAAAAAAAAATCATGCAACAGGATAAAAGTATTAGAGACAATTCTGAGAAAAAATACAAAACAAGAGGTTGGAATGATACCCATTTGTCATTATGGGTTTGCAAATTAAATCAATAATAAGTTACTACTCCACATCTACTACAATGATTAAACTTTACAATAATGACAATATAAAGTGCTGACAGGGATGTAGAACAACAGGAACCTTCATGAATTGACATTGGGAATGCAAAATATGTCATCTGTTGAGGTGGATCCATTCTGAGAGGAGGTGTGTGGTGGAGGCAAGAGGTGGGGAGTCACCACACAGACCCCAGGAGCTGGGTGAAAGCAGGCCAGAAGCGAGCTGCCTACAGACTCCTTTATTTCAGTTGGTACAGCAGCTTATATAGCCAAGGCAGCCAATCCAGTCAAGGGGTGGTCTATGCCATAACCAATCACAGCCTGTTGCCAGGCAGTTTCCAAAGCCATCCAATCACAGCCTGTTGCCAAGTAGGCTCTGTTGCCTTGTGGTTTCCGAAGCCATCCAATTGCAGCTTGTTGCCAGTCAGGCTCCGTTGTCATGTGGTTTCTGAAACCATCCAGTCATAGCTTGTTGCCAGGCAGTTTCCGTTGTCAGTGGCCATCTTGGCATGGCCTTCTCATTCGAACACAATCAGCCACTTTGGAACAGAGTCTGACAAACCTACAAAACTAAGGGAATGTTTTGTCATATGCCTCAGAAACTATGCTTATTTTTACATATGTGTGCAAAAGCTTGCACATGAACATATATAGAAGTTATGTTCACAACTGCCAAAACATGGAAGCAACTTAGCTGTCCTTCAGTATGTAAAAGATAAATAAATTTTGGTAAAGCCAAACAATGGATTGCTATTCAATGTTGAAATAAACATGCTAAGTTACAAAAGACAAGAACGTTACATTCCTATCACCAAGTCAAATAATAAAGTCTGGAAGAGCTTCATGAATTTGATCCAACTATTCTGAATTCTGGAAAAAACAAAGCTATGGGGACAAGGAAACAATAATTATTTCCATGGTCTCAGGAAAGGAATGAGTGAATAATTGGAGCACAACGGGGTTAAAAGGAAGTGAAACAATAATGTATGATATGACACCAAGTGATTCCTGTCATCATAATTGTCAAGACCTCAGGACTTACAGCACCAGGAGTAGACCCTAACGTTCAAGATGAAGTCCCAGTGATAATGATGTGCCAGGGTAGGTTACTGATTGTAGGAACCAGACCACTATGGTTGGATGTTGATAGTGGGGAAGGTTGTGAGTGTTTGGAAACAATATTAGAGGGGAACACTCGGTACATTGTTCAACTTTGTGTGGATCTAAAACTACTCTAAAATATGAATCTTATTTACAAAAAGAGAAAGAATAAGATGAAGAGGAAGATTTAATCTCAGGTACTTGGATAAATGGATCAAAATAGGGAGTCTAGAAATAATTATGAATATTTTATGCATTATCACCTAATATTGCATGCAAATACAAATATCATGTATTTCAGGTAAAATATGTAAATAACTCCATATTTTAGAAGATATGATCGAATTTTTTCATATGACTTCAAGGTACAAGAGTCTTTAGCAAGGCTCAACACACACACATGCATATGCACACATACCATGAAAGCAACACTATACAAACTGATATCAATTAACAATGTAAGGAATTTGAAGACCAAACATACAAGAAAATATACTTTTAGCATGGTGGGTAGGGCACCATGATTAATTAACAACAAAGCCACAATTTTTCACAGAGATAGTTTAATCAGAAAATAATAACAAATTTTGGTAGGATGTGGTAATGCAATCACCTGAGAAACCACTTATTGACTATCAAATAGAGTAGAAAATTCTGCTTCTACATGCTTATCTAAGAGGAGGATGTGTCTTCAAGCAGAGTGAGTTTTCATAGGAGTGGTCATTTCAGCACCAAATAATAGCAAAAAATAGAGAAATTTTGTAACAAGCAATAATACATTTTGAGTTATTATGCAGTGGAATTATGAGTCACTTATTTGGTGGGATATTATAGAAGAGTTAAATATAAAAATCTTGTGTATCAACACACCTCTTAGAAAACTATAATTTTGAGTGAACAAATTAAATTTAAAAACCAGTATATGTATTAATTTGCATGTTGAAAGGAATCAAAACTATAACATACATGATTGATGAATGATGAATAAGAATTTTTTTCATCTAGGGAAATTATTGGGAACAGGGGATGCTGGGATTTTAGTAATATATGTAAAGTTTTATTCCTCTAAAAAATAGAGAAACTTGAAACAAATACAACACAATGTTAACATCTGTTTAATCTTGGGGGTTGAAGTACAGAGGTCTGTTCTGCTATTTTCTTTATCTTCCCATATGTTTAAAGTGGTTTGTAATTAAAATAAAACACGGATGAGTAGGAATTACTCTGGTAGAAAAACATTGAAAATGCATCTCAAGCAGCAGGAAACAAAGGAATTGGAAAGATCTGAGAGAGCAAGGTGGCTTACAGAAGCAGCAGAAAATTGATCTAAAATGGTGGTTATGTACCAAGAAAGGATAGGGACTAATAAAATGAATTAGAGTTTGATAATATCAGCATCTTGTTTGTTGTCCTATCAAATGCAGACTTTGTCACATAGATCAATGTAGAGGGCACAATAATTGTCCCCTCACTCTATCTTTATCTCAGTCTCCAGAATCCATGAGTATAGTAGCAGGCAAAGAAGATTTGTGAGTAAATTTAAGAGCTCGGTACTGAGAAATGTTCTTGGATTTTTTAGATGTGAACTTAAGAGGGGTCTTTAAAAGAGAGAGGCAGAAGAGTCATTTCAGTGGTGCGGATATGACTAGAAAAGATGTCAGTGTGATGTTGATAGAGACAGGAGACAGCAGAAGTCAGGGTAGATAGTCAAGGGTGCAAAGCATCTATTCCCTCAAGTATGACATAGAGAAGAAGGTGCATGGAACAAAATGCTTCACTACTTTAAAGCAAGATAAAGGAACTGAAGACAAACCAGGAGGAGGTTACAACTAGACCTGTCCAACATCAGAAGCTAAGTCCCCAGCAACCTGAAGCTCATTGGTGACTAAATGTTCACGAAAACTTGTACAAACTTCCTCATACTCCAAAATGTATAAACCCCTGCACACCTTCCCGGGATGGCAGCCCTTCTCCAAGGTACTCTCCCTTGTGTGGGAGTTTCTCTTACTTCAGTACATTTTGCTTCTGTGCTCATCTTTCCATGTCTATGCTCCTCATTCTTCAGTCATGAAATGCAGACTCCTGCATCATTGGCTGGGGCTCATCCAGGATTGTCAGAAGGTTGGCTAAAGATGGACTGCCTTTCCTTCACTGTTGTCAGAAATCCTTGCTCTCCCCCTTAGTCCTCTATCAATTAAAAACACCAGGCATCTGTTAACCAGTTAAAGGTGGTCACCGCAGCTGCTGGTCTTAAGGGCTCACACGTTAGACTTGCTGGATAGAAGTGATGAGTCCCGCGCTGCCTTCTGTCACTTGGAATGTTGGTCATGTTCTGCTTCAGTCTCTTTCCCTGCAGAGCTGCCTGATGCCTGAGACTGGGATGAAGTCTGGGAGCCACTGAAGCTTTCAGGCTGGCAATAGCAGAAGGCTCCTAGACTGGACAGACTCTGAACACCCATCAGGATTTCAGGCTGGCAATAGCAGAAGGCTCCTAGACTGGACAGACTCTGAACACCCATCAGGAGTTCAGGCTGGCAATAGCAGAAGGCTCCTAGACTGGACAGACTCTGAACACCCATCAGGAGTTCAGGCCAGATTAAATCTACATTTTGTTCTCTGATCATGCCTACTTTACCACCTTTCCGTGGTTTTCCTCTCGGCTCCCCATCTTACTCTCCTAATGACTTCTGGCCACTTCCTTTGCCTTGTAACCTCTCCACTCCTCCTCCATTAAATCTTTTTGACCCTACTTCCTTTTCCTCTTAATCTGGCTTTTCTAGGCCACCTTACTTAGCCTCAACAAACCTTTAGGTGTCCCCTCCTTTGGCTAAGGTGACCTGTTTCTTCTGGTTGTCTTTTTAGATACCAGTCTTTTTTTATTTTTTTTTTTAATTTTTTTTGACAGGCAGAGTGGACAGTGAGAGAGAGAGAGAGAAAGGTCTTCCTTTTTTGCCATTGGTTCACTCTCCAATGGCTGCCTTGGCCAGTGCACCGCGCTGATCCAATGGCAGGAGCCAGGTGTTTCTCCTGGTCTCCCATGGGGTGCAGGGCCCAAGCACTTGGACCATCCTCCACTGCACTCCCTGGCCACAGCAGAGAGCTGGCCTGGAAGAGGGGCAACCGGGACAGAATCCGGCGCCCGACCGGGTCTAGAACCCAGTGTGCCGGTGCCACAAGGCGGAAGATTAACCTATTGAGCCACAGCGCCGGTAGATACCAGTCTTTTGATTCCCCTGGAATACTGAAGAGTATACTAGACTATACTCTCTATTGTTAGGTACTGCATGGCACATGTCCGGGAACCTCTTATTTTCAGATCTGCTTTCAGAAGATTCTCCTTATTATAGTCCACCATTTAGAGGTGGTCCACTGTGGTAATTTCCTTGTCTAATTGTCCTGATTTGAGGATGTTCACTTTCCTTGCAAAGTCTTGCCTTTAGAGTTATAACTGAGAGCCTTTTCAGGAAGCCTATTTTCAGATACTTGCCTTCTAGTCAATGCAAACCATAAAGCCACATAAGAAGTTGTTTAAATCCAAAGGAATCAAGAGCAAATGTGAGGGTACAAGTAAAACTATCTACTCCTATTTTCTTACCTCTCCCTGCTGTGAGCTCCATGGCAGTGTGTTCCTACAGCCAAGGAACCTGAGAAAATCCTTAAGTGAGAAGAGACAAAACTTAGGGACAACTTTGTTTCTTGTCCTCTCATTTCTGATAGGAAATAGGCATCTTCCATGAGCACCACTTTGGGGTGCATCATTGGGCACTGAGATACTTTTGATCCTCAAGCTTGAAGAAAAATGAACTGCCATTTTTATGCACTATTGCAGAGACATGACACAAAGGGGAAATGATGACTGCATCCTCCACGTATATCTCTTCTTTTACAAGACAGGAATATGGTCTGTGATCTCTTACATCCAGGCAGTATTTTCCCAGGGAGATAAACCAGAACTTTGCCAGCTCTGTAAAGCAGACCTGGTGTTATTAGCAGCAGATACCCTCATGACCCCAACTGTCCACTGTTCTCTGTCTGCTATAGAGCCTCCTGCACAGTCTACACCAATCCCTCTTCCTATCTCTTATGTTCCCTTATGCTCCCCTATCAGGGGATAACTATTAGCGAGCAGGAAACCAGAATGCCAACTACTATTTTACCCTTCCAGAAAATTCCCAGAGGGCTTGGTGGTCCTATACATATCCAGGCTACTTTTTCTCTTCAGGACCTTGGACAGTTGAAGGGAGACTTGAGTAGATTTTCCAGTGTCTATGTTAAATACATGAAGGTTTTCCAGATTTCAACTGAATTCAGTGAAATCTCCTGTGGATATATAATGCCACTCCTAAATCAGACCCTAACAAGAAATGGTAAACAGAGAACTTTCAAAACTTTTGGGGGGCTGAACTTTATACTGATTTTATATCCTTACCTAATCAGGGATCCCAATGGCTTCTATATCCTACAGAAAAGCAAGCTGTCCCTCAAGAAGAGCATTGCTATAAATGCAAAGCGTATGATCCGGTAGATGACTGAAAGTGAAAGCTTTTCATTGCTTGTTTCTTGGAGGGACAAAGCAGGACCAGGACCAAGCCCTTAAATTATAACAAATGTGTAAGAGACCAGGACCATGAAAAAAACCCTTGGCCTTCTCAGAGATACTGAGAGAGGCTTTAGTTAAGCACACCTCCCTATCTCAGTTGAAGGGTAGACAATCCTAACGGAAAAATTCATTACCCAGTCAGACTCAGATACTAGAAGAAAAATTTAGAAATGGTCTATTGGAATGGAAAATACATTACAAAATCTCTCTAAGGTCATTACTTCCATATTTTATAATCAGGACCAGGATGAGACCTAACAATGAGAGCAAAGGGATAAGAAGAGGGTCACAGATATGGTAATGGCTTTATGGTCACACTGACTTGATGGTCTTGAGGTGTCCCAAAGTACTGTGGGTGGGGTCACATGGAACACATCAAGAAGGAATGTCCACATCCCAGTTTCCAGAATACAAAGTCCCAAAAATACCACTCTATCCTATTTGCATTGAGGATCATTGAAGGAAGGACTGCCCCCAGAGAATAAGGCTCCTCTCTTGGATGACTATCAGTACTGAAGTAGTCTGGGGATTCTCCTACCCACACCAGCTCTCAGAAGCCCTGGGTAGTCCTAGCTATAGAAGGTAAGGAAATTGATTTCCTCTTAGACACTGGAGCTGCCTTTTATGTCTTTCTAGCAAATCCAGCCCCTCATCTTTTAGCATAAGAGTGAAGTATCTAAGGAAAGGCCTTAGTTATGTATTTTACCCAGCCTCTAAGCTGTAGCTGGAAAAGTGATTTTTTAAACAAATGACTTCCTGACCATAGCAAAGATCCCAGCTTTCCCTGTAGGAAGATATTTCTTATCCTGGATGGGAGTCATTGTCCTTGTGACCCAGGACAATCTTTATGTCTTCCCCTGATTGAGACAGAAACTAAACCAGAGGTTTGGGCAACCTAGAGAATGATTGGTTAAGCTATAATTGTCATGCCCATCCACATCCATTTAGGCAGGTCTTGTTGAGAAACCTCTCAAAATTCTCCCATCCACAGACTACAGCTCTGCTTTATGTTGGTGATATAGGCAACTTCCTAGTGGAGAGGGACTACAACGTTTCAAAGTCTAAGGCCCGACTCTGCCAGTCCTCAGTAAATTAGGGCTGATTTTAGCTGAAGGTACCAATAGGAAGTAAAGTTATAGAGGGAGTTATAAGCATGGGGATATGTTCTTAGTTATGGAAAGAAAAGAAAGAGGATTTTAATGGAAACATGTTTTGTTATAGAAGGTTTGTGGAAGTTGATTTTTGTGTTAGATGAGGATGGATGAGATTAGAAGGATGAGCAAACAAAGATCGAAGCAAACCCTGGAACAAAGAACCTGCAGAGCAGGATATGCAATGGTCACTCTAGAAGGGACCACTGAGAGTTTTCCTCTTCCCCTGAATACAAGTGCTCAACTAGCAGAGCTAATAACTGCGATGATGGCCCTAAAGCTGAGCAGGGATAAGGGAGTTGATGTCCACACAGACTCTCTGTTTGCCTTCTTGGTCCTCCATGCTTAGCTGAAACAGCTGCTACTGTTGCCAATCTTGCCCCAGGGTGAGGACTTACATATCTTGAGGTGGCCTGCCAAGCCCTGACCCAGTCACTAGAATGGACTTTTCACAGCAGTAGGGATGCCTTTGTTGGGAGTTCTTGCTCACTAGCCCCCCTTTTTTTAAGATTCATTTATTTATTTTAAAGACAGAGTTACAAACAGGCAGAGATGGAGAGAGATCTTCCATCCAGTGGTTCACTTTCTAGATGGCCACAAACTCTGAAGCTGGTCTGATCCAAAGCCAGGAGCCCGGAGCTTCTTACAAGTCTCCCATATGGGTGCAAGTGTCCCAGCATTTGAGCCATCCTCTGCCGCTTTCTCAGGCCATAGCAGAGAGCTGGATTGGAAGTAGAGCAGCCAGGATTCGAACCAGTGCCCATAGGGGATGCTGGCACTGCAGGTGGCAGCTTTACTCACTATGCCGCAGCACCTGCCCCTCACTAGCCTCTTTGACAGAAACGGTCATGGATGATTATCTCAGCTTCTCCATCTGCTAGCAGAATAGGGAGGGGCAATTAATTAAATATCACACTTATACCAAGAACTCAGAACAGGTTGAACCTGACATCAGACAGATCTATAAAGAAGCCACCTGTATAATAAATTCAACAAAGAAAATGAACAACATTTCTTGGCCCCTATATTGCCTAGATTTTCCTGTTAAGGCTACTTGCCATCATCCTCGTACTTCTGCTGTTTGCCCCTCATACTCACCTGGCTCTCTTCTTCATTTTTACTTCCTCTCTCATACAGACAATCAAGCTACAAATGACACTATACACTGACCCACAGGAAACCAATTCCTTCTACTATGTGTCCTTAGACAGACATTATGAGAGGTAGCTCTGCTGATTCCCCTCACTGCCCTTGGCCATAAGAAGTAAATAGAGGCATTGTCACTCCTGTTCCCTATTGAAAGTATTCTGACCTTTTCAGAGGGAGGATTGAAAGAGACAGGGACAGCTGAGGAAAGTGGTAGATAGGGACATAAGATGCCCATTCCCTTAAGATGATACACGGACATACCTGGGGCAAAATTCCTCACTACTCCAAAACAAGACAGAGGAAAACAGGATGATGTTACAGCTGGATTCATTCAGCTGCAGATACTGATTGCCCTGCTGCAAGTCCATTGGTGACTAAATGTTCGCAAAACCTTGTATAAACTTCCTTCTAACTTGAAGGTTCTAACCCCCTACACAATTTCTTAATAACAACCCTCCTTCGAGGTCTTCTCTCTTACATGGGTGGCTTCTCTTGCTTCAATAAACTTTGTTTATCTTTTCATTCTTCTTGTCCATTCTCTTTATTCTTCTTGGTACTGAGACACAGACATGAGCAATTAGAACCACAGACTCTTGCAACATTTTGGGACCATTGACCAAGGATAGCAGACCATCTCTAGAAAGCTAGAAGAAGCAAAGGAATGAACTGTCCAAGAGAGACTCCAGAATGTACTCCTGGCAACACAGTTCAGAATCCCTACAGGCAAAAAGATAAAATAAAATATAAAAGATAAAATAAAATTGCATTGTGCAGAATGATGCAATGCAGATTTTAGCATTAAATGTATAAATAATGCCTATCTATTTAAGTAGAAACATATGAATCTGTATTTTTATGATTATTTTTAAATATATAGAATCCCTACTGCCAAAAAGATAAAATAATGCTTGTGTGTATGTTGTAAGCTGCACATACTGTACGATTTGGTACAGCAAGAAATAGCAGCAATAGAAAGCAAGTGCATCAGTAAGGACACAATCGTGTTTCATAAACCAGAAGAGAGAGTTTCTGGCACTGTGAGGGATGTGGGGTGGTGATAAGTTAACCACATCCACATTGTTGTCATTGCTTTTATCTCATAGTAAGTTCCACTGTGCTAACTTGGTTAAATAATTATTACAGGAAAAAAGGAATAATAAATCATAGTGAAAACTCAGAACCCCCACTTGGATGGGAGAGGATCTGCAAATATGGACCAGAAGATAATGAGGTGGTTAATTGGCCCACTGAGTATTTGACCTCTCCTATCTCTGTCTGTGTAAGCACAACTGTGAAGTTTGCACAGGGACAGAATCAGCTGTGATACAATGTCCCAGAACCTGTCACTAAGTGAGACTTTCCTATATTTCTACTTCTTTATTAATCCGCATCAGCTCAGGTTTCTTCTCGATTGCCAAGTTCTCCTCTTAGGTTTGAAAACTGAGTCTGGCTGTCTTCCTCTGGCTGTTGTTCACCCCACTCAGTGGGGCTCTACTATCCAGCATCAGGCTATCTGATTTGTATGCTCCCTTGCATCAGCATGGCCAATAACCAGATTTATCACCAGCACACACAACACGTCTGTTGTCAACATGAGAAACAAATACTTGGGGACCAGAAACAGAATATTAGCGTGGGTTCATATGGTTCTCTTAAATAGATTATTTTAACAAAGTCTCTTTGAAATAAACTTCCTAACACAGGGGAATACCTTACAAGGTGGTGACATAGGTCTGGTAGAGAATCTGAGGGCAGGGGCCAGCGCCGTGGCTCACTTGGTTAATCCTCCACCTGCAGCACCTGCATCCCATATGGGTGCCAAGTTCTAGTCCTGATTGTTCCTCTTCCAGTCCAGCTCTCTGCTGTAGCCTGGGAAGGCAGTGTAGGATGGCCCAAGTGCTTGGGTGCCTGCACCTTCAGAGACCAGGAAGAAGTACCTGGCTCCTGGCTTCGGATTGGCGTAGCTCCGGCCATGGCAGCCATTTGGGGGGTGAACCAACAGAAGGAAGACCTTTCTCTCTATCTCTCTCTTTCTCTCACTGTCTAACTCTATCTGTCAAATAATGAAAAAAGAGAATCTGAGGGCAAAGGGGCAGGAGGTCACCTAAAGTCAGGACTTTCACTCCTACACAACTTCAATCCATCCAAGATCCATAGGTTTGTCTGACTTCCAGTGCTGTGTCTAATATACATGCACACTTAAAAACATAATCTAACTTTTTATATCAAATCTCTAGTATGAGTATGTGTATTATAAAATCAGTTCAGAAAAGAAATTAAAAACTACACATTCAATTTAAAAGGTAATTTTATAAACAAAAATTAACAATATAAAAAAGTAAGCATTCTACAGAAATATGTTAAATGTGTAACACCTGTGTACACACATAGAGATCACACATAGACATAATATGTAAGGGGACTTCCAAAAGCTCATATTAAAGTCAAATTTAAAAAACCCTTGAAATCCACGTGCATTTTAAATACACATTTCCAACTAAATTTTTGAAGGCCTGCTTATGCGTGAGATTCAAATCTTTTGCAACAAAACTTATAATCTAATTGCATTTTCTTGAATATTTTCAATTACCTATGTCTATTGTATATAAATTTTTTTTATTTATGCTATATGGAAACACTTGTCTATAAATAACATATATTTTACATGCATACATACATGTTAAGGCCATTATTTGGTCCTGTATTGTTGACCAGTGATTTGAGAACACAGATGAAATAAAAACTTGTTCAGTGCCTATTTAAAAAAAATATTTAGCTTACTGTTCCATTTAATTTAAAAAATGGCTTTCTCTAGGGTGTGTCTTAGTTGAATCCTAAAGATTTTACTTAACAAAACTTCAATTCTTTTTAGCATTGCTTTGTTCGTTCGTGTTGTTATTGAGTTTTTTGGGAAGTTTTCTCCACCAGCTCTGTCTTGCTTGCTACCTTTGCCTCAGGTGGTCCTTCAAGAACCTTTTCTAAATGATCAAGCAAACAAGTGGAGAAATGTCAGCCTCAGTGGTTGGCAAGACAACAAGGGAAGGGAAGGAAACAGCTTCACAGCAGGCAGTGGAGTTCAACAAGCAGGATCTGGGCAGGGGAGCACGGCTAATCTGCTTTCAACAGGTGCACCAGTTCTGAACAAGCTCCATTTCATTAACATTTTGTCTTCAACAAGTGCTATTTGGCGTTGGCTGTCACCATGGTATATTTCCTTTAAGATCAAAGGCAGACACATCCCAGAAGAGCAGACATAGCAAAGGACATTTATGAAAGTGGGACTTTGTGCATCCGATATATTTATAATATCTTGGCTTGCTCAAGACTCATTACGATTCATTCCTTAGAAAATTCATGAAGGGCTGATTTTGTGGTGTAGCTGGATAAGCTGCCACTTGCAGTGCTGGCATCCCATATACCACCAGTTCCAGTTCCAGCTGCTCCACTTTTGATCCAGCTCTTTGCTAATGTGCCTGGGATAAGCAGTGGAAAATGACCCTAGTGTCTGGGCCCTTGTACCCATGTGGAAACCAGGATGAAGCTCCTATCTCCTGGCATTGGCCTGGCCAGTCCTGGCTTTTGCAGCCATTTGGGGAATGGATCAGCAGATGGAAGATTTCTCTCCATTTCTGCCTCTGCCTTTGCCTCTCCCTCTCTGTAACTCTGCCTTTCAATGTGGGTATTGCGGAACTAACGATTACCATAACCATGAAGCACTTTCACAGTTACTGAGGGCACTGGCATAGACACACACAAAACCAAAGGAAAATAGTCAGTAGGTCTATTGTGCAGTTAAGTAGGTCCTATAATTTCTCCCCCATGTGAATTCTTAAGCTTTTCAGATTACTTGTTATTTAATGCAGTGCTGGGGAAGCAAGCATTCAGCCTAGCAATTAAGAGGTCTTGATCCCATATCAGAGGGCCCAAGTTCAATGCCCAGCTCTGGCTCCTGACTTCAGTTTCCTGCTAATGCAGATCCTGGGAGGTGGTCGTGATGGCTCACTCGATTGGTTTCCTGTCACCCATGTGGGTGACCTGGATAGAGTTCCTGGTTGTTTTTGACATTTGGTGACTAAAGCAACAGATCTGTCTGTTTTCTCTCTCTCCTCCCCTTTCCTACTTCTCTTCCTTTTGTATAAATAAGAAATAGATTGGTATCTCTCTCTTTTTTTAATTGCATTACTATGAATTTGGAGATTTAATGAATTTCTTCACATAACAGGGAAAGAGTGTGAAGATATTTTTAATGGAATTTTCATAGAATTTTTAAGAACTTTAAACAATAAATGCAACTAGCATATTTGTTGAATGGAACTCAGTAGAAGTATAAACAGCTTTGGTTTCCTACCAGTTTTGCAGTGAATTATTTTATTAAATCTCCCTTGCCTGATAGGCTCAAACTGAGTTGATCCTATAGCTTTCTGGTCACTTTAATTTCAGTTGAGTCTTCATTAAATTTTAATGTGTTTATTTAATATGACACCTCTTTTATCCTCTGGAGCTTTGACACACCATGAAGAAGGCTTGTGCTCATAACCTGCTCTTTCAATACCTTCATACTTGAAAACTACTGGCAGATTGATAACTTCTAAAACTCAACAAGCAGAAAGTCAGAGAGTGAAACACCAGTTTTCTCTAAGGCAGATATCCTCCAAATTTATCCTCCAAATCATATTTTTATGCAATTACTTAGTTGAAAGGTGGGTGGCAGAGGGGGAGGGATATGTTCCCTCCACTGGTTCATTCTCCAAATGTTCACCATGGGTGGAGCTGGGTAAGACCACAGTCAGGAAGTTTATCAGGGCTCAAACACATGGGTGGCAGGGATTTAAATACTTAAATCTTCACTGCAGCCTCCCAGGAAGTGCATTAGCAGGTCACTAGAATCAGGAACAGAGCTTGGAGTCAAACCCAGGAACTCCAATGTGAGATGTAGGCACCCCAAGTGGCATTCTAATTGCTTTGCCAAATGCGCACCTCTTGTGTATTCTTTGAAATTTCAGAACATGGCCTAGCTTGGGGAAATTGTTCAGGGCTTCTTTCACATTGAGATGAGCTGGGAAATAAATAACAGAGTACTTTCATATTTCATTAAGCAAAGAATCCTGTTGTCAAATAGCATCTATTGTTACCTTGTATTTAGAATCTATGGATAAGTTGAGAGACTTCTTAAAAAGTTTTAACTATCTTTAATAACCAGAAATAAATGTCACCCAGTATTTTCAACTGTGATTCCATTTATCTTAAAGCAATGGAAAATGGATCAAACTATATACTGATATAGAGATTATTTCTACAATGGTTTATTTCACTCTATCTACTCAAATTTGAGTTGGTTAGCCCAGCAAATAAAGATTGTATAATACTCCAAGCAAAATAACCATATGTTGTTTTACCAAGTTCTATAAAGTGCCTGGTTATTTCTCAGATGTCAACTCAATGATGTCATCAAAGAGATCCTGAGAGTGGTAGACTGTTCCTCCTGGCACCATTTTCCATTCACTTTGTGGATAGCCTTCAGTGCTGGGCTCTTCTGTGCCCCTATACTGTGAAAAACATTTTCCCTGAGTCCTTTGACACAGGCTCTTATTTCTTTTTTATTTTTTATAAAGCTTTTATCTAATGAATATAAATTTCCAAAGTACAGCTTATGGATTACAATGGCTTCCCCCCTCCCCACCATAACTTCCCTCCCACCCGCAACCCTCCCCTTTCCCGCTCCCTCTCCCCTTCCAGTCCAGATTCATTTTCAATTCTCCTTATATACAGAAGATCAGTTTAGTACATATTACGTAAAGATTTCAACAGTTTGCCCTCACATAGCAACACAAAGTGAAAAATACTGTTGGAGTACTAGTTATAGTATTAGATCACAATGTATAGAACATTAAGGACAGAGATCCTACATGATATAATTTTTTTTTTTTTTTTTGACAGGCAGAGTGGACAGTGAGAGAGAGAGACAGAGAGAAAGGTCTTCCTTTTGCCGTTGGTTCACCCTCCAATGGCCGCCGTGGTCGGCGCGCTGCGGCCGGCGCACCGCGCTTGTCTGATGGCAGGAGCCAGGAGCCAGGTGCTTTTTCCTGGTCTCCCCATGGGGTGCAGGGCCCAAGCACCTGGGCCATCCTCCACTGCACTCCCGGGCCACAGCAGAGGGCTGGCCTGGAAGAGGGGCAACCGGGACAGAATCCGGCGCCCCGACCGGGACTAGAACCCGGTGTGCCGGCGCTGCAAGGCGGAGGATTAGCCTGTTGAGCCACGGCGCCGGCCGATATAATTTTTTAAATTGATTAATTTTCTATGCAATTTCCAATTCAACACCAAGTTTTTTTTTTCATTTTCAATTATCTTTATATACAGAAGATCAAGTCAGTATATACTAAGATTTCATCAGTTTGCACCCACACAAAAACACAAAGTGTAAAATACTGTTTCAGTACTAGTTATAGCATTACTTCACATTGGACAACACATTAAGGACAGATCCCTCATGACACGCAAGTACACAGTGACTCCTGATGTTGATTTAACAATTTGACACTCTTGTTTATGGCGTCAGTAATCTCCCTAGGCTCTAGTCATGAGTTGCCAAGGCTATGGAAGCCTTTTGAGTTCGCTGACTTTGATCTTATTCCAACAGGGTCATAGTCAAAGTGGAAGTTCTCTCCTCCCTTCAGAGAAAGGTACGTCCTTCTTTGATGGCCCCATTCTTTCCACTAGGATCTCACTAGCAGAGATCTTTCATTTAGGTCTTCTTTTTTTGTTTGTTTGTTTTTCCAGAGTGTCTTGGCTTTCCAAGCCTAATATATTCTCATGGGCCCTTCTGCCAGATCCGAATGCCTTAAGGGATGATTCTGAGCCCAGAGTGCTATTTAGGACATCTGCCATTCTACGAGTCTGCTGTGTCTCCCACTTCCCATGTTGGATCGTTCTCTCCTTTTTTGATTCTGCCAGTTAGTTTTAGCAGACACTAGTCCTGTTTGTGTGATCCCTTTGACTCTTAGACCTATCAGTGTGATCAATTGTGAACTGAAATTGATCACTTAGACTAATCATATGGCATTGGTACATGCCACAGCCCCTGCTATTGAGGCCATTGAAGGCTTGAGCCAGCAGATGGAAGGTCTCCCTATCTCTCACTCTTTATATCACTCTGTTTTTCAAATAAGCTAAATAATATTTTAAAACAATACTTATTAATTTATTTTTTAGCAACCAAAACAAAAGCTATGAACTAGTTGGAAAGCAGTTCTTGCACTATTTTTACTCAACTAAAGAAGAATGAATTGGGGCCGACACTGTGCTTCACTCAGTTTTACGTATTGTTAAATTTCATTCAAATAGAATCCTACTATATCTTATTCCATAACTATCTTTTTTTTCACAGAGGGTTAACTATAACCTCCTTTGATTATGTTGTATGAAGCAATAGTTTATTTGTTCTTACCTACTATGTCATATTCTTCATCTGCTGGTTCACTCCCCAAATGGCTACAACAGATGGGGCTGGATCAGGTTGAAACCAGGAGCCAGGAGCTTCTTCCAGATCTCTCCCATGGCTGCAGGGGCCCCAGAACCTGAGCCATCCTCTGCTGCTTTCCGAAGTGCATTAGCAGGGAGCTTGATTTGAAGTGGAGCAGTTGGGACTCAAATGGGCACCCATATGGGATGCCCATGCTATAGGAGAGGCTTCACATACTAGGCCACAGCACTGGCCCCTGACAAACTTATTTTTCCAAATCCTTTTATCTTATAAATTTGCCAGTGAGGAGAGTTTTTTGGCAGGGCTTTCAAAAAAGCAAATATCTTCCATCCATTGTATTTTTCTCAAATCTGCTGCTTGGAATGCAGAAGAAATTGCTGGAGTTGCAGGGGACAGCGTGGGATTGTGAGGAAAAGACCAAGAGAATGATAGAAACCTCAGCCTTCACATCCTTAACCTACCAGAAGCCAGGTTCTCACTATGGGAGAAAATGGGCACATTTGCACTTAAAAACAATATATGTTTATTAATTCTCAAAACTAAGCCTATTAATTGTACATTTCAGCTCTACTTCTCTAATTACTCAGAAAGTTCATTGAAACGTATGAAATATGAAACCTTATAGATACCTTACAAAAATACAAATTTTAAAAACACTTGTGAAGTCACTAACTCTCTTCTATTCACTCTTACATTAGAAGTTCAAAATGGTGAAGTCTGACAAGAAAAGTTTGTACTGGAAAGAAAGGAAAATAAGTTTGATTAGACTGTGTGATAATTCAGAATTGAATTTCAAAAAAAAAAAGGAAACATGGTATCAGTAAAATAGATTGGACTATCTTGTAATCACTTGTGTGTATCTTTAATATCAAAATATTTTCTCCAGAACATAGTCATTATCTCAGTTATCTCCTTGCTACCTTCACTAACATGTCTGCAATTGGATCAGAAAGATACTCTTCTATATGAGGTCTCTTGTCTACAGTTACAAAGCAGAAGAAATAAATGAGGAAATAATCGAAATAAATAATGTAAATATTTTAGCATTAATTATCAGTTTATGGGAGCTAAACACATGTTTGGTGCTCAATCATGACATATTATTTCTGATGATTCATCTTCATTCATTTATTGCTTTTTGTTAATAATTAAAAACTCACTACATGCCAGGCACATAATTAAGTATGAAACAGTTATAGAGCAACAGTCACTGAGACAAGTAAATGCCCAGTTCGAACCCCAGCAACAGTAGGACGAGCATTTGAAGAAGGACCCTGGAGGATGGGAAATTTCCATTAAGATAGAGAGGCTTACATGCAATTACCGATTAAGGAAACAAGATTTATTCAAGCTTAAAGAGTGTGGTCAATAACCCCTTTTCGTGCCATTACAGAGGATATTCTTAGGAAGTCTTGATGGGATAATTAGAATTGGAGGAGCATTGTATCACATTAGTTGAGGTAAGCTAACTTTGCAGCAAATGAGGACAAGATTCCCAGTGGCTGGCTCAATAGAGATTTTACTGATTATATAGACGTAGGGGGTTACCAGATAAGCTTAATGCCTACTGTCTAGGCTGTTATTCAGGGACACTTGGTAATAAATGCCACGTCATTTTTACCATGTGCCTGCATTAGTTTCCTTAAAACCAATTTTACGAGTTCAGATTAGTAGCACACTTAAGTCTACTGAAGCCATACACTTAGACTTAAAGTAAATCTGGTTTGAAGGCAGATTTAAAATGGTACTTGGCATGGTCAATTACGTTATGGGAAGACATTTTCCAAAATTTCCAAAAGCTGGATCTGAAACTCCAACATAATATGATAATGTATTTAAATATTAATAAAATATCCATTATATCAAAATCACATAACTATTAAAGTCATGATATAAAATTGATATCAATTGAAAATTATCCATTAGTTAGCTACAGTTTATTTTCATTTTGGAGAGTATTTGAACAAAATGCTTGATTTTAAGCATACGGGGACAATGGATTCTTTTTTTCTTTTTTTTTTTTTGACAGGCAGAGTGGACAGTGAGAGAGAGAGACAGAGAGAAAGGTCTTCCTTTGCTGTTGGTTCACCCTCCAATGGCTGCCGCGGACAGCGTGCTGTGGCCAGCCCACCGCGCTCGTCCAATGGCAGGAGCCAGGTGCTAGGTGCTTTTTCCTGGTCTCCCATGGGGTGCAGGGCCCAAGCACTTGGGCCATCCTCCACTGCACTCCCGGGCCACAGCAGAGGGCTGGCCTGGAAGAGGGGCAACCGGGACAGAATCTGGCGCCCCGACCGGGACTAGAACCCAGTGTGCTGGCGCCACAAGGCGGAGGATTAGCCTGTTGAGCCACGGCGCCGGCCGACAATGGATTCTAAAAATGGCCACCCAGCAACTCACCTGAGCCATCACAAACTCTACTTACGAGAGATTGCTAGTCTGGATTTTCAGTCCACAGTGTTAGCTAATTTAATACATTTTAAAGGAAATCATCATAATATGCTATGACAATCAGCAACATTTTCAGGTTATAAGAACTATAAGAAAAAATATGTACAAAAATAAAGATTTCCTTAAATGTTAAAAGAAAACAAAATAAATATAATGACTTACAATTTTTACAAAAATATGATTCACCTTTTAAATTTTGAAGTAAAAAACAGCATTTTGGAATATGGGTCCCTCTCATTCTTTCCTTGGAGTTAAATTCCCTGAATGTCTGTAGTTTTTAATCCATTCATGTCCCTCAATGCTTTACTTTCTCAATAAACTCACTAATCTATTAAACATATGCTCATGCGGTCAGTATGTTCACTCATATACTATTTCATTAAATTTTTTCTGTTAGAAACATGTTAAGGAAAAAGTAAAACTGAGTTACTACCACTGGTGTCAATTCATTCACTAAACATACTAAAATTTGACCAATAGAAAAAAAAAGTCAGCCTTAGAAAAAAGTTTATATTTCCTGTTTATTTGGTAGTGAAGTATAGATTAAAATTAGGAACATTGCCAAAATTACAAAAATAACCAAAGATATTTGAGAGTTTGAGAAAGGAGATTCTTAATTTGTATGAGGCTCTTAATTTATATGATATGGACAAACGATTATTGAAAAAATGTGAGTGTGGGTTAGTAATTTTGTGGAAAATGACAGTAAGGGATAACTTTATTTTTGTGAAAAATGTTTTGAAATTTATATTTTTCACAAAATATATGCTTTCCATGAAATTTTTGAAGAAACTGCATACAAAACTACGCAATTCAACACTGTCCACCTTTTGGATAATGATTTATGAACTTTTTTTATTCATCATGAATGTATTTACTTTCTTTTCATTTCCACTGTTATATTTTTAAATTTTCTATGACATAACTCCTAGAACTTAGACCCTTTGAAATGCTTGGACCGAGAAATCATGGCTAGATGGTTTGTATGCAGCTGACACTCGTTTCTCATAGTTCTTGAGAGTCAAAGTCCAGTACAGGGCCCTGCAGATTGGTTCTCATGAGTTTAAAATATTATTGCCTGGTGGTTCAATTGGCTAATCCTCTGCCTGCAGCACCAGCACCGTGGGTTCTAGTCCCAGTTGGAGTGCCGAGTTCTGTCCCGGTTGCTCCTCTTCCAGTCCAGCTCTCTGCTGTGGCCTGGAAAGGCAGTGGAGGATGGCCCAAGAGCTTGAGCCCTGCACAAGCACTTTGCTCCTGGGAGACCAGGAGGAAACAACTGGCTCCTGGCTTGGGATTGGCACAGCACGCTGGCTGTGGTGGCCATTTGGGGGATGAATCAATGGAAGGAAGACCTTTCTCCCTGTCTCTCTCTCTCTCACTGTCTAACTCTGCCTGTTTAAAAAAAAAAAAAAAGAAAGAAAGCTATTGCCTGGTGATGTGGTAGCATCCTTAACTTTCACAAGTATACTCAATGATGTTCTTACAATGATGAAATTGCTTTATGGCACATTGCTCAAAAAGTACATCATTACTAAGCAACCTATGGCTTTGTTTCACATCTTGTATTCTCGTTTTACTTTCTATCAATTTTTAAATTGGTGACTATGCACAAGCATTCTATTAATTGAGAATCGCTATATATAGTATCATAAATGAATGTAATTATATTGATAGAGATTTTAAGATTCTTATAAAGATTAATTAGGAGTACAATTGGCAATACTAATGTAGCAATCCAGAACAATTAGAAAAAGCTTTCTTAAAAATTTTTGATATCAAAATGAAATACAAGATAACAATCTTTAGAAAATAAAGAATTCAAACGTTTTCAATGAATTAAACTGATTTTTTCAGGGCCATGGAATTATATTGTCACCTACCTTTTAAACTTTCTTAATTTCAGAGGTTGACATTTGAATAATAACTTGATCAATGCTTTTATCTGATGAATAGTTAAATTAAGATGGCTTTATTCTGCCATGTATCTCATGCTGACAACTGTTATTCACCAAGAGCACTAGCAGAAGGAAAACAGCAGACTGTGATTCATTGAAACTGTAAGAGAAATCAGGAGAAATCATGAGGGCTACAAAGCTGCACTGACTCCTGGACAGAGGAGTCCTGCTGTGAATGTCTTTGCTACGGGTTCTGCAAGGGCTTACTGGAAGAAATCAGAGGACCTCATCGACCTGAATGGACTCTTCATGGATGTTGGTTGTTGATACTTTTAAACCAAACTTTAGCTTTCTCTAGCTACCTCTGAGATCACTGGGAACTTAGGGCTGATCTACTCAAATATCGCATGAAAACTGCTTTAGACGTATACTCTGCCTGTCAAAGAAATAAAATAATATAAAAGGTAACCTCTGCATTACTAGGCAGCTGGAATTTGGTATGATGTATTAGAACCCAGGCACTGCAATATGGGATGCAGGTATCTCAAAGAGCGTCTTAACACTTACACCAAGCACTTGGACACCACGACCATTTGACTATCAGTTTATAATTCCTGCTTCTGTCTTCACTCATCCTTCTTATTAGAGGATGTACTATAATCTTTAGGTGGGTTCTTATTTTACTTTTTGCATCAATGACATGTTCTAAGTTTCTGATGGAGATTAATAGATTCTTACTCATATAGTCAGACTCTTCCACTGAACAATTGAGATGCATTTGTAGTCCCAACCCAAATTGCAGCACTCAGGGCTGAATGGGAGTTTACTATAGCAATATGTGCTAAGAAGCTCAATATATCTGATACAATCAGATAATAAAATATTATCATGAAATTGTCCAGATCATAACTGATAAATTGTCATTATTATAAAATAAAAATGCTATGTTAACAAATCCAATTTGCAATTAAATTCTAACTATTTGACATTGATTTAATCCATTACATGATCATAGAATAATGATGTTCAATTTTGGGTAACTAAATGAATGTACTAGTTACTCATTGATTTTAGACAACACTGTGAAGATTCCTTCTGCACTCCTGTGTATCCCAAAAGATGGATGCATGTGTTTCCATATTACTATTAATAATTCTTAGTTTCCTAACACTGATTCCTTTTCCCATCAGTGCTGCATCCTGATTCCCATTCTGGGATACCGGGCTTTCATCCTATGGCATTAATTATCATTTAATTGGATTGGCAATATTAAGGGGGAAAAAAGCTATATGGAGGTTTGATACGTTACAGTGCCTGATGCCATTAACGACATGTAACTATTAGAGGAAGCATACATATTGTGGCATCACTTCATAAAAAGTATTGTGATGGTTAAGTATTTTCTTTGTTTTTAAAGCTTTTATTTAATGAATATAAATTTCCAAAGTACAGCTTACGGATTACAATGCCCCCCCCCCCAAAACTGATTAAATTTCTATGCAATTTCCAATTTAACACCAAGTTAAATTTAACACCAATTTAACTCCAAGATTTCATCAGTTTGCACCCACACAGAAACACAAAGTGTAAAATACTGTTTGAGTACTAGTTATAGCATTACTTCACATTGGACAACACATTAAGGACAGAGATCCTACCTGAGGAGTAAGTGCACAGTGACTCCTGATGTTGATTTAACAATTTGACACTCTTGTTTATGGCATCAGTAATCTCCCTAGGCTCTAGTCATGAGTTGCCAAGGCTATGGAAGCCTTTAGGGTTCGCCGACTTCGATCTTATTCTGACAGGGTCATAGTCAAAGTGGAAGTTCTCTCCTCCCTTCAGAGAAAGGTACATCCTTCTTTGACGGCCCCATTCTTTCTACTGGGGTCTCACTCGCAGAGATCTTTCATTTAGGTCTTCTTCTTTTTTTTTTTTCCAGACTCTCTTGGCTTTCCATGCCTAAAATACTCTCATGTGCTCTTGAGCCAGATCCGAATGCCTTAAGGGATGAATCTGAGTCCAGAGTGCTCTTTAGGACATCTGCCATTCTATGAGTCTGCTGTGTCTCCTGCTTCCCATGTTGGATTGTTCTCTCCCTTTTTGATTCTATCAGTTAGTATTAGCAGACACTAGTGTTGTTTGTGTGATCCCTTTGACTCTTAGACCTATCAGTGTGATCAGTTGTGAACTGAAATTGATCACTTGGACTAGTGAGATGGCATTGGTACATGCCACCTTGATGGGATTGAATTGGAATCCCCTGGCACATTTCTAACTCCATCATTTGGGGCAAGTCAGCTTGAGCATGTCCCAAATTGTACATCTCCTCCCTCTCTTTTTGCCACTCACATTTAACAGGGATCACTTTTCAGTTAAAATTTAAACACGTAAGAATAATTGTGTGTTAATCACAGAGTTCAACCACTAGTACTAGAATAAAAAAATACTACCATGGATAAAGTATTACATTGTACAACAACAGTCAGCACAAGAGCTGATCAAGTTACTGTTTCTCATAGTGTCCATTTCATTCAATAGGTTTCCCCTTTGGTGCTCAGTTAGTTGTCGTGGATCAGGGAAAACAAATGATATTTGTCCCTTTGGGACTGGCTTACTTCACTCAGCATGATGTTTTCCAGATTCCTTCATCTTGTTGCAAATGACTGGATTTCATTGCTTTTGACTGCTGTATAGTATTCTATAGAGTACATGTCCCATAATTTCTTTATGCAGGCTACTTTTGATGGGCATTTGGGTTGGTTGCAGGTCTTTGCTATTGTAAATTGAGCTGCAATGAACATTAATGTGCAGATGGCTTTTTTGTTTGCTAATTTAATTTCCTTTGGGTAAATTCCAAGGAGTGGGATGGCTGGGTTGAGTGGTTGGGTTATATTCAGGTTTCTGAGGAATCTCCAGACTGACTTCCATAGTGGCTTAACCAATTTACATTCCCACCAACAGTGGGTTAGTGATCCTTTTTCCCAACATCCTCTCCAGCATCTATTGTTGGTAGATTTCTGAATGTGAGCCATTCTAACCAGGGTGAGGTGACACCTCATTGTGGTTTTGATTTGCATTTCCCTGATTGCTAGTGATCTTGAACATTTTTTCATGTGTCTGTTGGCCATTTGGATTTCCTCGTTGGAAAAATGTCTACTGAGGTCCTTGGCCCATCTCATAAGTGGCCAAATGGCCGCAACAGGTGGAGCTGGGCCGATCCAAAGTCAGGAGCCTCTTCTGGTATCCCATATGGGTTCAGGGGCCCAACAACTTGGGCCATCTTCTTCTGCTTTCCCAGGCCATAGCAGAGAGCAGCATCAGAAGTGGAGCAGCCGGGACAAGCACCGTGCCCATATGTGATGCCAGTGCTGCAGAGGGAGGATTAACCTACTGTGCCACAGTGCTGGCCCCGATGGTTAAATGTTTTCATAAAAACAAAAATAGATAATCAAAATCAGGGATAACTTCTGTATTTTGCTATAAATGCAATATTGTGTTGTTCTGAGAAAGAACACATTATTTTGTATTTTAGCTTTCATTACAAAATCAAAAAGAGTTTTCAAGCAACATAAGGACCCTGATCACACTTGGGTTCATTCTAATTGAGTTCAGAGAGAAGTAAACATGTTTGCACATTTCTAATAATTTTTTCTTAATGATTATCTTGGAACATGTGTCTCCATGGCAATCTAGGTGTGCTCATGGACCTCTAGTGTATTTAATACAAAATAACATTCACCAGATTGTAAAAGAAAGCAATGTCACTGAAATAAAGTTTGCATATTAATAACCATATTCAACCTCAATGGTTTGGTGAGTGTACAAAATAACTTCAACAATTTATATTTAATATCCAATATTCTAATTTCTGTTGATAATAAAGTCACTTAGTATTGCTAATACTATTGTGTTTAATTAACCAAAACAATATCAAAGGAAATATTAGGGGCCGGCACTGGGAAATAGTGGGTAAAACCACTTCCTGTAGTGCTGGCATCCCATATGGGCGCCGATTTGAGACCAACTGCTCCACTTCCAATCCAGCTCTCTACCGTGGACTGGGAAAGCAGTAGAGGATGGCCCAAGTCCTTGGGCCCCTGCATCTTGTGGGAGACTCAGAAGAAGCTCCTGGCTCCTAGCTTTGGATTGGACAACTCTGACCATTGCATAAATCTGGGGAGTGAACTATTGGATGGAAGATTCCAACCCTCACCCCCCACCTCTCTGTAACTCTACCTTTCAAATAAATAAATAAATCATTAAAGAAAGGACATATGATATTTCAGTTAAAAATAATAAAGTAGCATTATTTTTCTTATCCAATTTATGGATTCCCAAAAATCTATCCATAGACCACGTAAGTTTGGTAAGTCTTAGTCTAAGAGCACATGAATGATTGTGGAATGAATTGTCTTGTACTTCAGACTATGTTGAGATTCATTTCTTATATGATTTGAAATAAAATTTGAAAATAAAATGCAATACTTAATACTTTATCCCTTTTAGTATCTTTTTTTGGTCTGCTTAATACTATTGGTTGAACTCTGTGATTAACACACAATTATTCTTACATGTTTAAATTTTAACTGAAAAGTGAACTCTGTTAAATATAAGAGTGGAAATAAGGGAGGGAGAAGATGTAAAATTTAGGACAAGCACAAGCTGACTTGCCCCAAATGATGGAGTTAGAAATGTGCCAGGGGATTCCAATTCAATCCCATCAAGGTGGCATGTACCAATGCCATCTCACTAGTCCAAGTGATCAATTTCAGTTCACAACTGATCACACTGATAGGTCTAAGAGTCAAAGGGATCACACAAACAACACTAGTGTCTCCTAATACTTACTGATAGAATCAAAAATGGAGAGAAAAATCCAACATGGGAAGCAGGAGACAGAGCAGACTCATAGAATGGCAGATGTCCTAAAGAGCACTCTGGACTCAGATTCATCCCTTAAGGCATTCGGATCTGGCTCAAGAGCACATGAGAGTATTTTAGGCATGGAAAGCCAAGAGAGTCTGGAAAAAAAAAAAGAAGAAGACCTAAATGAAAGATCTCTGCGAGTGAGACCCCAGTAGAAAGAATGGGGCCGTCAAAGAAGGATGTACCTTTCTCTGAAGGGAGGAGAGAACTTCCACTTTGACTATGACCCTGTCAGAATAAGATCGAAGTCGGCGAACCCTAAAGGCTTCCATAGCCTTGGCAACTCATGACTAGAGCCTAGGGAGATTACTGATGCCATAAACAAGAGTGTCAAATTGTTAAATCAACATCAGGAGTCACTGTGCACTTACTCCTCAGGTAGGACCTATGTCCTTAATGTGTTGTCCAATGTGAAATAATGCTATAACTAGTACTCAAACGGTATTTTACACTTTGTGTTTCTGTGTGAGTGCAAACTGTTGAAATCTTTACTTAATATATACAGTATATACTAAATTAATCTCCTGTATATAAAAAGAATTGAAAAATGAATCTTGATGTGAATGGAATGGGAGAGGGAGTGGGATATGGGAGGGTTTCAGGTGAGAGGGAAGTTATTGGGGGTGGAGCCACTGTAATCCATAAACTGTAGTTTTGAAATTTATATTTATTAAATAAAAATGAAAATAAAATAACAGCAGCCAACCCCACACTTATATCCACCAAAAAATTCAAGCAATTATTGGCTTGCTTACTCTCAGGAGATGGAAGACTGTCTAAAGTAGATTTCAAAGGTGTTTAATAGAAGTCTTTTAAAGCTTTAATTTCTTTCTTTCTTTTTTTTTTGACAGGCAGAGTGGACAGTGAGAGATAGAGACAGAGAGAAAGGTCTTCCTTTGCTGTTGGTTCACCTTCCAATGGCCGCCGCCGTTGGCGGGTTGTGCCCGGCGCACTACGCTGATCTGAGGGCAGGAGCCAGGTGGAAACTAAGGAAAATGTGTAGCCTCTGAGGAGAGCCAGGTAATACACATGCTGAATCTTAAGTTCCTTTTCTTGCTGCTCCTTCAAGTGAAATTTCTTCTTCAGTTAATTTTCTGTGCAAGTTTAGCTAAGCCAATTATATGAGAAAGGGCAAGTTATTTAAACATTCAGCTCTTCAATTTCCTCTTTTGTAAAATGGATGGGTTAAGCTAAATGATCTTCTCAGTGGATTATAGTAGAGAGAGAATTAGTTTTTAAAGTTAAGTATTGGTTAAGGTCCCCATTGCGATGCTATTAAATAAAACATGATTTAAGAAAGTTAAGAACCTCTTCATTATAGAATTGTTATGATGATCAAGTAAGGTAAGACAGCCTTATGTTAATATTATATTGATGTTTCTATAAGGCACACAGTAAGCACTAAATAATGTGACTTCGTATCCAGACTGTCATAAACATGTGCAGGTGCCACAGCTCACTAAGAAAATCCTCCGCCTGCAGTGCAGGCACTCCAGGTTCTAGTCCCGGTTGCTCTTCTTCCAGTCCAGCTCTCTGCTGTGGCCCGGGAAGGCAGTGGAGGATGGCCCAAGTGCTTGGGCCCTGCACCCACATGGGAGACCAGGAGGAAGTACCTGGCTCCTGGCTTCGATCCATGCAGCACACCTGCCATAGTGGCCATTTGGGGGGTGAACCAATGGAAGGAAGACGTTTCTCTCTGTCTGTCTCTTTCTCACTGTATAACTCTGCCTGTCAAAAAAAAAAAAAAAAGAAAAGAAAAGAAATACCTGTGCTGCATGCATGAAATCTCAATTGTTATTTTCAAATAACAACTCGTTGTTGAAAGTGCTATGAACATTATGCTAACAAATACTCACAATTTTTACAGAAGAAAAATACTACTATTTCTCTAAATTTGTTACATCAGAAATTGTGAAGTATAGGCTACAAAACTTGTAGAAGATAGAAGAAAAGGAAATTTAGGAGGGGGGCCAGCTGTGAAATAATTTTTATGTCATGTTAAGGCACATGGTGATGAATACTTTAAAACTTTTAAATATTAGGGAGAAACCCTTAAAGAATCTGGAGTATTATGATAATGTGATCAGAGTCTTAGAACTTAGAAAGATTTTCAAACTCAGGGACATATGTAAATTAATATGGAGTGCTCTTCATCCTGGTGTAGACAGTCATCCTGGCTCCTTGTAGTGAGTAGGAGAATGCAGAGCAAGAGCCGTAACTCCCATCCCAGTCCCATCCCTCATCCAGGGGTAGGTTGTACTGCTACAGCATTGTAAGCACCTGTCGCCTTTCCAGAACACAGTAGCTGGGCATACGTGTGTTTCATCTATGTAAAATGATTTGAAAATGCTGAATGTCAAAGTAATAGGATAGAGCACATATCAACTGAAACAGGTTTTCCCCAGTTAAAGGTGTTCTTTGAAAAACAACATTCACAGTAAGATCTTAGGTAAGATGGTTCCATCTCACTTCCGTTGTGCTAGCTGTGTGTAGCCCTAACCCCACGTGGCTGTGCTTCCGTATGGAGGCTTTGGGCCAACACTGGACTCAGAGGAGATCTGGGTGAGATTCTCAGTGTGGGATTATTGCCCTTAGAAGATGCAGAGAGACACTCGCACTCTGTCAGCCGCATAAGGATACAAGAAGAAGATGCTGTCCATGGAACAACAATAGAGCCTTCACCTAAACCTGAGAATGTTATTGCCCTGATATCTAAATATCAACACTTTAAATTGAGAGAATATAAACTATGTTATTTACGCCACCCATATTTGCTATTTTGTCAGGGCAGCTTAAGCTAACACAAAAACAAAACAAAAGACAAAAACGGGAAACGGGGATGGCCCATGAAAGGCATATTGTATGCTGACCACCAAAATTTGCGTTCTTAGAAGTGAAGTATTGGCAGGAATTTAGAGCCTAGTCTTTTTGCTTTGTCCATGTCTCTCTATGTGTGGTACACAGAATAATGGCCACCCAAAAGGATCCACAAATGAATTTCTGAAATGTATGAATGTTGTCTTACAGGGCATAAAAGACTTTGTGGACATGATTAAATTAAAGACAGGGAAGACAGGATATGAGGAGATTATCCTAGATTATTAAAGTAGGCTTGGCCGGTGCCATAGTTCACTAGGCTAATTCTCCACCAGCAGCGCCAGCACCCCAGATTCTAGTCCTGGTTGGGGTGCCGGATTCTGTCCCGGTTGCTCCTCCTCAAGTCCAGATCTCTGCTGTGGCCTGGGAAGGCAGTGGGGGATGGCCCAAGTGCTTGGGCCCTGTACCCGCATGGGAGACCAGGGGAAGCACCTGGCTCCTGGCTTCGGATCAGCGCAGCGTGCCGGCTGCAAGGCGCCGGTCATAGCAGCCTCTTAGGGGGTGAACCAATGGAAAACTGCAGACCTTTCTCTCTATCTCTCTCTCACTGTCTAAATTTACCTGTCAAAAAATTTAAAAATTAAAAAATAATTAGAAAAACAGTAGGCTCAAATAGTCACAATGGTTCTTACAAGAGAGACTTGGAAAAGTAAGAGACCTAGGAGATGTAAAAATGGAAGCAAAAGTGAGAAAGAAAGAGGGAGAAAAAGCACACAGAGAGAAATAAAGAGGCAGAAGGGAAGGCAGGAAGAGAGAGACAGAGACTGAGAGATTTGGAGATGTCATTTTGCAGTCTCTGCAGGTGGAGAAGGGGCCCGAGAGCAGGAGGATGAACAGTTGCAAAAGGCATGGAAACATGTTCTCTAAATCCATCAGAAGAAACAACTTGCTAGGTTCAACTTTGTAAGGTAATAAATTTGTGTTGTTTTAATCCACCAATATTGTAATGTCACCAATATTGCACTAATAATAGGATAACAAGAAATTTATACAATTAATGTACATACTATTTTGTATCACTGAGTTCCATTCTCAACCACCTAACAAATGAGCCACAGTATTGATTCAAGCAAAAATAAGTGGAACTCATCATGTGTGGAGACCATCCAGGGCTCCAATCACTCACCTTCAAGATCCATGGGAAGATATTGAGGGCTTGCATTCTTTGTAATGCTGTCTTCATCATTTACAATACAATGTTATTACATATTATACATAGTTCAAAATGATTGAATAGTTCACTCTTAAACCTTTCTGACATGTGCTTTGCTGTTAATACAATGCACTGTTCACTGCATTTGTGATATAATCTGTGACTTTTTAATACATTTGGCTGATATTCTTCTTTTCTGGTAGACATTAAGTCTAGATAGGAAATAGCATAAGGATAGTAGACATTAACATAGAGTTTTACTATGTTCATGACTGTGTGTGATCACAGGAGGAAGGTCTTAATAAAGGACATCACACTGTCAAGTCAAATATGTTGGTTTTATCACTTTCTAAATCTCAGACATTAAAAAGCTATGAAACTTACTGTGCATCAAAATTGTGAAGGCTAATAGGTTGAGTATTCTTATCTGAAATCCTTGGGATAAGAAGTGTTTCAGACTTTTTTATGGTTTGGATTATTTTCATGTTTATAGTGAAATACCTTGTGGATAGGAATCAAGTGTTAACGTGACATCCACTTGTGGTTCGTATATACATCATTCAAATAGACTGAAGGTAATTTTGCATAATGTCATTTGTCCTCCTGCGTGTTAACTGCAACTCATCACATAAGGTCATGTCTGGAGTTTTACATCAGTATGATGTATCAAAACTCAGATAGTTTCGAATTTTAGATAATTTCCCACTTGAGATTTTGATTAGGAATGTTCTACTTTCTACCTCATAAATTAGTGTAAATTATTAATAGCAGAAATATAAGTAAAATGTTTCAATATAGGAATTGCATTGATAGAACACGACTTGGCAGATCATAATTATTCAGAAAACAGGAGTTGTAGTGTTACTATTATAATTATCATTATGGGTATGGCTTCTAGAACTAGCTTAACTCTTGAAGAAATCTAGGAGATCTTCCATTATCACAGTGATTGCATAAATGGTACCATGGCTGCTAGTGACTAGCCACTCACTAGTCTGTTGTCAATAGGCCATATGACTTCTTCAACTCTCCACTTATAATACTGCTGACTCTAGGGTCATAAGCACAACCCACCACAGTGTATTCTTCCATTTCAGTGGATTGGTTTCAGCCATGTTGAAGCACTAAAATATGTTTTTAGAAAAGTAAGCTGTTCAGATACTTTTGGTGTTTACAATAACATTGCTAAATTAGTAATTTCTTAATTTGGAAATCAAAAATCTTAAACTCACAAATAAAATCTGGTCATATGAGATAACCTATCTTTTCAATCAAAAAAATTAAAAGACACACTTATCTCAATTAAGCATTACTCATATCTTAACTGTACAGAATGGATTACATAAATGCTTCTCTTATTTCAAGAATTTTGGAAGTACCTTCATGCAATGTTTATTTTATACTTGCTAAGCATGAAGAGACTGAAAGTTGCATTTATTTATACCATGTCAATGGATAGGATTTCAATTGTCTACATTCATGATTAAATGCTAGAATAAGAATCAATGTATCTAGAATGCTCATTAGAAGTCACTTCTAATTTTCTGTCAGAAATAGCAATTGAGACTATTGTGCTGAATTTCTTGACACAGACACACAGAATAAGATGCCACCTATAAACTGAATACCCTATACTATAAATATATAATTAGCCAAATGAAATCCACTTGAGAACATATTCTCAAAGACTTAAAACGAATCTGTAGAGCACATATGACAGTACTTCAGTTAATAGAAATAAGTTTACTTTCGTGGAAAAATTGAAACGCATGTACAAGTCTTTCAATAAAAATATTATTCTAAATATGTGTTATAAAAAATACTATGCATGAATTTCAAACCTTTTCTCAAAAATAATTTTCTTTTATTTCCACACATTTTAATAAAGATTGATTTATTTGGAAGGCAGAGTAACAGAGAGAGGGCAGAGACAGTGAGAGAGAGAGAGAGAGAGGGAGAGAGAGAGAGAGAGAGATGATATTCCATCTGTTGACTCACTCTCCAAATGATCTCAATGGTCTTTTGTGGATCAGGCCACAGAGAGTAGCCAGGAACTCCATTCTGGTCTCACATGTGGGTGGCACAGCCCAAGCACCTGGACCATCTTCCACTGCCTTCCCAGGCACATAGGCAGGAAATTAGACTGGAAGTAGAAGAGTCAAAACTGGAGGTTGACACTGCAGCTGCACCACAATGCCAGTCCCTCCACACGACTTTTGAAGTGCCATCATGTAATATTTCATAATTCCAAATCCATAATATTAATTAAATACAGCCCCTCATTCGAATATCAATTATTTTTCCATCTAATCATTTACTTTTCTTCATTTCATCGTTGTCCCAATAGAGTATATAATTAAACGAACACACTCATTTTTTTGAAGATGTATTTCCTTTATTTGAAAGGCAGAGATTTAGGAATGGACAGAGATCTTCCATCCACTGGTTCACTACCCAAGTGGCTGCGATGTTTGGGGCTGGGCCAGGCTGAAGCCAGGAGCCAGGAGCTTCATCTGGGTCTCCCACATGGGTGGTAGGTACCCAATCACTTGGACCACCTTTCACTGCTTTCCCAAATGCTGGGTCAAAAGTGGAGCATACAGGACTTGAACTGGCACCTATGTGGGATGCTAGCTTCTCAGGCTGTGGCATTACCCAAGAACTCACTCATTTCTAAAACCACTGTGCACACATTATGCATTAGGTCCCTAGACTTTTGCTAGGTACCTACAATGTGTTAGTGAGTCTGTTAACAAGCTTACTTCTACTACATTCTATTTACTTTCCTATATAGTATAGTTTAGAACACAAAAAATACTCTCATGAGAGACTTAGAGAGAAAGACATAGCATGGTGAAACTATTATATGGTTCTCAGTAGTTGAAGTCTGAAGTTTTGGGTCTATTGAAAATGAAATACCATCATTATTATCATTTTCACATAGGTACAGAAAATGCGGTTGATCAGTCACATCATTGATTCAATAAACATTTATAAGTACCTCATAAACCTGGTACTGTTACAATTATTGGCAATATAATTAACTATTTTCTTTATCATGTAGACAGAACCATGGAATAGAGATTTCCTTATGGCACACTTCTTACAGTGCCTTATTACTATGTTACTGCAGATTTGACTGTGAAGGGCACTGAGAAACAGCCTCACCATGCTTAATAGCATTTCTATTTAAAATATTTTCATTTTAGGTTGGAGAGGATAAAGACATAGCTTTTTATACCATAATAAAACTTTGGCTACTGTGCAAGTATGTGGAGAACTTTCAGATGGAGGACGCCACAGGGCAAGGGGAGAAAGTTGAGAAATGAAAAGACACTGTCTGACGCCATGAGGCTGTAATGTGGAGCAGTGCACATGAGGGGACATGCTTTGCAGACGCCACCTGTGTTTCCAGTAATTCTTGGCATTGAGAAGGTGGGCTGTTATCGCCTGTTATATTCCTTAGCAATACTGGGAACGATTCTTCAAACTAGAATGATATACTTTGACAGAACAAAATCTTTTCTTTAAATTGACTAAGACATGGATTTAGAACATGCAGTATTTCTGTAAAGATTAACTGAATGAAATCTCTCTCTCTCTCTCTCTCTCTCTCTCTCTCTCTCACACACACACACACACACACACACACCAAATAATTGTAAACACATAAAGCAATTCTTATTCATCTTTGTTCACATAAAAATTGAAGCAACTGTTTCTGAATCATGGGTAATTAGTATCTATAGCCTGGCATGGCATTATTTTCTAACATGTTCTTGCATTTTCAATGGCCATATCCCAGATTGTTAGTTTTGAAAAGTGGGGCATCAATACAAACTTTAAGGAATATTCAAATTTAAAAAAATTGAATATCTTCATCAGTCACTTACATGACACTAGCTAAACCTATCACCACGTAGCAACTGTGCCAATTCATGAAATGCACTACACGGAGCATGCTCTCCTTCAGCAGATTCCTGTGGTATTTACTGGCTGCCAGTTTCTTTTATTTTATTTTTCTAAAGATTTATTTTTATTTATCTGAATGGCTGAGTTATAGAGAGAGGAGGATCTTCTATCCACTGGTTCACTTCCCAAATAGCGGCAACAGTCAGGGCTGGGACAGGCTGAAGCCAGGAACTTTTTCCAGGTCTCCCATGCAGGTGCAGGAGCCCAAGTACTTGAGCTATTGTTTGCTAATTTCTGAGACACATTAGCAGGGAGCTAAATAAGAAACGAAGCAGCCAGGTTTCGAACTGGTGCCCACATCTACGTTGTAGAACGTGGCATAACCCACTGTGCCACAACACTGGCCCCAGTTACTAGTTTCTTTAACCCAGACATGTATCAATCACCATAGCTCACTGAAGTTTTGTTTTCTATTTGTTTTTTTTAATTTTATTTAGTAAATGTAAATTTCCAAAGTACAGCTTATGGATTGCAATGGCTTTTTCCCCCATAACTTCCCTCCCACCCACAACCCTCCCAACTCCCGCTCCCTCTCCCATTCCATTCACATCAAGATTCATTTTCAATTATCTTTATACGTAGAAGATCAATTTAGTATATATTAGGTAAAGATTTGAACAGTTTGCACCTACACAGAACATAAAGTGTAAAATACTGTTTGAGTACTACTTATAGCATTAATTCACATTGAACAACACATTAAGGACAGAGATTCTACATGAGGAGTAAGTGCACAGTGACTCCTGCTGTTGACTTAACAAATTGACACTCTTGTTTATGGCGCTAGTAATCTCCCTAGGCTCTAGTCATGAGTTGCCACAGCTATGGAAACCTTTTGAGTTTGCCCATTTTGATCTTATTTAAACAAGGTCATAGTCAAAGTGGAAGTTGTCTTCTATTTGAAATTTTGTTTCATATATATATATATATATATATATATATATATATAGCTTTTATTTAAAGAATATAAATTTCCAAAGTACAGCTATGGATTACAATGCCCCCCCCCCCCACAACTTCCCTCCCACCCACAACCCTCCCCTTTCCCGCTCCCTCTCCCCTTGCATTCGAATCAAGATTCATTTTCAACTCTCTTTATACACAGAAGATCAATTTAGTACATATTACGTAAAGATTTTAACAGTTTGCCCTCACATAGAGACACAAAGTGAAAATACTGTTGGAGTACTAGTTATAGTATTAATTCACAATGTACAGCACATTAAGGACAGAGATCCTACATGATTTTTTTTGTGTACTTACGTCTCATGAGGGATCTGTCCTTAATGTGTTATCCAATGTGAAGTAATGCTATAACTAGTACTGAAATAGTATTTTTACGCTTTGTGTTTCTGTGTGGGTGCGAACTGATGAAATCTTTACATAGTATATACTGAATCGATCTTCTGTATATAAAGATAATTGCAAATGATTAAAAAATCTTGGTGTTAAATTGGAAATTGCATAGATAATTAATCAATTCTATTTGAAATTCGACTTGTGCTGGGGCACTAAGAGAGATGTCATAGTTCATTCCTCTTTTGGGCCTGAAGATAACTGTTGCCTGCTAAAGTCCCCCATAGCATCCTTGTGGTTTCTGGAAGCAAATACTTCTCCTGGACACCACAGACTAGCAGCTTACTAATTGGTTCTAGAAACATTCTATCTCATTCTTGTCTGGTATTCAATGCTAAGCATGTATCATTATATCTTAAATGATAAGGTGATGAGTGTGTTTACAGCTATTAAATAAAAAATTCATTAAGTAGCTGCACTATTTTAAGAATAGGAAGCATGAAACATCATTTTTATGAAAACATATCATTAGTTTTTTAACACAAAGAGAACTGTTTTCAGATACATACATTTAGAGATGTAGATTGATAAATCATCTTGTTTTTTTCTCCACTTAAATGTAGTTTATTTTTAAATTCATGAATAAAAAGTAGTGCTATGAGGTATGCATGAGGAACACTGAGTCCTATTCAGGGAACAGTTTTTTTTCCCCTCCCCATTGCTACTTGAATAGAAATTGAATAAGAGTTTCTACTAAGGCTAATTGACATACATTTTATGAGATTATTAATGCACTTTCCATTAAGCACTGTATTGCTAAGCCTTGTGCTATACCAACCATTAATTATCATAGGAAGCCTTGCTCTATTATATAAAATATAGGATTTGTTAAAATTAGAAAGACAGATATTATTTTGAGGTTAATGTATAATACAGTATCTTCCAGGATTAGCATATATAATGTTTTTAGACTTACTGATACTTCTTGCTGTAAGTATAAATTTCATACTAATAGAAAATTTTAATAAAAGCCTTCAAGATTTTATGAATAAATAATAAAAATTTAAAATGATGAGTTTGCTTCCTGCTTTTGTAAAATTTATTCTGAAGGATAATGCAGTATGCTATCTTCCTCAAAGAATTGTATTTTTGTATTACTATTCCCCTAAGAGAGTTCACTAAGTCTAGATAAATGCTGTATATTTTATAAACCGCCTTTTATGTCTCAAAAATGTCTATTTTCTGAACAGACTGAGAAAGCTACTTCCTCTTCTAATGTATCGTTCCATAGTCTGGAGGACAACGGTGACGAGGTCAAAAGGAGCTTAAAGCAGCAGGGTACTTCAATTAATAAGACAAGATAAATATTTGAGTAGCTTTAAAGGTTCATTTCTCATAAAGATTTAGATAACTATCATATGTCATATAATGACTTCATTTCCATAATCATCACAGAAACCCCCTTCAAATTAAACATTATATATATATATATATGTATATATGTTAGATGTAGATATATTTTATTTGACATATCCTCCCAATGAAACAATTACTTTGGAGAATTTAATGGCCCTCCTCCATACTGATAGAGCTGTGCAATGTTCGCCATTCTGCTATTAAAATATTCTAATTAAATCAGTCACCCTGGTCCCATCTGTTATATACTGATCTCAAATGGAGAAGCTGCTGGAATCTCTCCAGGGCAGTGAATGTACTGAGTTCCTTTCATGGCTCATTGGATGTCACATGCAGGAGGACCTTGTTCTTGGTTTGAAATTATAACGAGGGCTGTGGGTATACAGTAAACCCCAGTGAGCAATATGGAGATGAATTCTGCTCTTTCTTCATATGCTAAGAATGCTTGCAGAGTATAAACAATTGCGCCCCATGTCACTGTTCAACAATCTATGCATCACCAGGAAAGATGCGTGAGGAGAATCCCTGAACATTCTCTCCAGTCCTAAGCAAAATTTGATGGATCCAGGAACCCAGCTCTGCAGCAACATCTGTTGATCCATTCATCAAAGCTAAACCTGATGAGGATCCCAGAGATGAGCTCTAAAGATAAATTCCTAAGTGTGGTAGATTCATCTTCTCCAATGGTCATGGGGCCAGCTATGAATATTTTCCAACAAATTTACAGATTTAAATTTTAGTTTCTCAGAAATTAGTAATTGTTTGACAGTAGGGTAACCCATGGAGCTTCTTGTGTATAATCTTCTTGTAAAAAAGATGCTAGTGACAATGGTCTTGACATGCTAATTGGGAGAATCTGGCTGAAAAAAATATGGCACTCAATTTCCATAATTGATAGGTGAGAAAACTACATTTTTCTCAGCAATTGTCACTGCTATTTTTCAGCTTTAAATACTTGATTCACAGAGTGCCAGATGCCTTTTACAAAGAAAAAATAAACTTATTATTACCATGTTTTTGTAATTAGGTGGATGTGTCTAGCTGACACTTCTGTTCTCCAAAATGCATGCTACAAAATACACACTACTAATTGTGAGGATGCTTCATTGTAGAGATTTGGCTGTTCAGCTTATACCTCAGGTCTTTGTAGGCATAAAGCAGGTCATGAAGTGTAAACCAATAAACACAAATAGTCTTTATTCCAACAGCCATTTAATTTACCTATTTGTTTGTATGCAAGGAAGCATACTTTTTCTTCTGTATATTATTCTTTTCCTTACCATTGCAAATATTTCCCTTATTATATTTCTTTATGCATGTAGCTTAATCACTTGCTTCAGCCAGATTTAAAAGAAAATTACACTCCCTTTTTGAGGCAGTTTTAGTTCTGGAACCCGAATCTTTGAGTACCCGTTTCCATTCACACTAATGATGGTCCTGTTAGCTTCTTTTGGCTATTTTCTACTTGCTCTTTTTACTCCCCTTGCTTCCTCTGTGTGGATGCTGCCTTCTCATCCACTGTTTCTCCTGATAAGGTCCTTTCCTAGCTCAGTCTGAGCGTACTCAAGGTTAACATCTATAGACTGGACCTTCCGTGGATCTCCTTTCGAGTGTACCCAACCTGTTCACTTTCTCCCTCCCAAGCCCACCATTTCAAACTTCAGTCTTCAAATGTCTAACACTTCCTCCTAAGGCATCCCTTATTGCTGACAGGGCCTCTTGCTGAGAAATTTCCACATTCTCCCAGATATTACCTTTCTACCCCTCCCTTGCCATTCCTGTGAGTAATCTCTGCAAAGACAATGAGGGGGCTGGGATGCTGACCACACCTACCTTTCCTCCTGTCCTACAGGTTCCTGCACAATCCTCTTTGCCACAGCACTGCCTCCTTTCCTGCATGTCCACTGGCTCTGTGTCACCACACTGAGCATCTGTTCTACCACTACAGAAAAGCAGTTCCTTCCTCAGTGTAAGTACACTGGTGTCTGTTCCCACTTTTCTCTACTTACTCTCCTTCCTATGGACTCCAATTAAAGCAGAATTCCACAAAGTCCTTTCTAAACAGTCTCACTGTTATTGATTACAATTGACATTTTCTCTGGAACCTTCCTCAACTGTTAATTCCATTCTAACCATAAAATCATTAATAAATAAATAATAAATAAAAGATGAATTCCCATTCTTATCTAACTTGATCATCAACAGCATTTGGTTTAATCTCTCCCTAAAATACTATGTTCACTGATTCCAGGAAAAACTGGGTGCATTGATCATTTGTATCTTCAGCCTCCTTTGTTGATCTCTCCTCATCTCTTTGAATTCTAAATTTTGGTCAGCAGGCTATTGTCTTCTATCCATAATCTCATTCTGATGTCACCTAATTTTTGGTCTCAAATTTGCATCCTCATCCTGAATCTTTTCCTAGAATCCCAGAGTGTCACATTCGACTGCTTGTTAAACATTTCCTTCTGGATGCCTAATTGACATTTCAGCTTGCGGTGTTCTGAAACTCTCTCAGAGCAGAGAATTAATCAAAAGTTAAGGCATCTGCATCCCACACCAGAGTACCTGAGTTTGATTCATAATTCAGGATCCTGACTCAAGCTTCCTGAAGTATAGACCCTGGAAGACAGCACAGATGACTCAGGTAGTTGGGTTCCTGCTATCCACATGGAATGAGTTCCCAGTTATCAGCTTCACACTTAGCTCAGCACCAGCCATTGTGGCCACATGAGGGGCAAACCAGTGGAGATTCCCTCTCTCTTTCTCTCTAATAAATAATTAGAAAAAATAAATTAGAACGCTGTTACCTCTCTTTGTGCATCCTCTGTGTTCTTCTACACTTGTGTCACCAAGGATGCTTTTGTCTCCCTTTTTGTTCTCAGGACACATATGAAAGTTACACTGTAGTCAATATTTGGGGTCTTTGGAAAATCATTGTCAATTTGTGTAGTCTTATTCTTTAGCACCCGGAAATGCCCTTGGATTAGCTATACTTCTATCTTCTCTGTTGTCTTTCTCACCTTTTCACAGCATTCCCATTACTTAGTTACAGATACTCCTGGATTTATTTCTACTGTAATCTTTGTTCTTCATTTTCCTAAGGAATTTTTAACTTGATTTTCTAAAATTTCTATTGAACTTACTTCTGCTCTCTTGATCTTAAGTTTCCAAAGATTGTTCAAATTTGTATGTGTGTGTTTATTTGTGTATATTGTTTTTGGATTACTCTTTTCTCTGGCATATTTTATTTGCTTCATACTTGATATATATTTTCTAATCTCTCTTAGGGTATTGATCAGGAACCTTTTGAAGATTTACTCTCCCTGGAGAGTCCTTGTTTCCTCCAATTTCTTCCTTCCTTCACTTTCTTTGTTTTTCTTTCTTTGGGGGAAATACCTTCACTTCTGTTTGGCAGGTCTTGCAGTGGGCTCCCTTGGAGGCTCCACTCATTCTAAGGGGGAAAGAGGTTCCAGGCACAGAATCCCTATAAACTTCTTCAGGTGATGACTCTCCCAAGCCATTCGGTGGAAGGCCAAAAGCATCAGTGACTTCTCCTGGAGTCAACAGTCTAGGGCAAAGGAGACTTCAGTGGGAGAAGTGATTGAAGGTATGTAAATGCTTCTTCCAAACTCACTGTTAGTTCATCCCCTTTCAGCCTCATTCTGCGCAGTCATCGGTTTCCACCTCATTTTTAGAGTCACCATTGTTGCTTTGTAGAATTTGAAATCCTAATGTGCTTTATTCACTTCAGATTTTACTGGCTGTCAGTGGTGCCCTCCATCCTTTTAATTTCGTCCTAGTGAGTCTGGTGCGTCAAGAACATCATAGTGCTTTGTAATTGTTTTTACAATTAACAATTTTACCTAATGATTTTATTGGATTTCTTTAAAATGTCTCTTCAAGGTAGCTTTGGAACAGTATAAAGTGAGGAGAAAAAAAAACCTACATTACATCATCTATTCCAAAGGCATCTATTAGAATCAATATCAAAATGTCTCACTGGAGCCGAAATTGTAGCATAGTCCATTGAGCCTCCACCTGTGGTGCTCGTATCCCATATGGGTTCTGGTTCAAGTCCAGGCAGCTCCATTTCCTATCCAGCTTCCTGCTGATGGCCTGGGAAAGCAGCAGAAGATATCTCAGGTCTTTGGACCTCTGCACCCATGTGGGAGACCTGGAAGAAGCTGCTGGCTCCTGTCTTCTGATGAGCCCAGCCCCAGCCATTGAGGCCAGTTAGAGAGTGAACAGGTGGATGGAAGACTTCTCTATTTGTCTTTCACTTTCTTTGTTTATAACTGTGCTTACCAAATATATAAATCTTAGAAAGTCTCATTAACATACTCCTACCTGGGGTGGTTAAGCTTTGAAAACAATAGAGCAGTGAATTCCCATGGCACATTGTCCCTGCTCCTCTGCCTCAGAGACAGATTTGGGGAAATGCACGCTCAAGAAATGTCCTCCAAAAGCTGGTGAACTCTTACCCTTCCTCTCTGGGTCAACAATCAGAGCTTTCTTGTGCTGCCCACTGTATAGTGATCTGGGGGGGGGGGGGGGATGCTGTCTCACCTCCCCTAACTAACATTTTTCATGATGATCATCATGCCCAAGTTCAGATGATAACAGACAGAATCATCTTGTACAGATGGACTTCAATGTAGCTGCCAGGCAACATAAAGATGAGATTACCACTTCATTTAAAATTCTATCAGGAAGCTAAAACTCTATACTGGCTTATGATGCTGCCTCAGAAATCCAAAGGAAAAATCCAAACCTGTGAACACTGTTTGGACTTGGCTTTGTGATGAACTATTTCTAAGTATGGAAGAAAAGAATAAACTCTGAATTGTGGGAGTCAAGAAACAAAGAAGGCAGAGGCCAGCTACACTGGAAAGCAATTAAGGCTTTTCACTAGGCTGCTGGCCATTACTGGGTGCAAAACCTTTTTCAACCAAGGGTCATCTGGCTATTTATAGCATCATTCGTAGGTCATATCGCATTTTCAACTTAAAAATTAGCCTGCTGTAGATTGAGTTTTGAGTCCAGACTCGAGTATTTCAGAGGACTTACGTTGCCTGCAGGCTGGATGTTTCTTACTCCTCCTGAAGTGTAGAAGTTGCTGATGGGTTCCTGAAAGCAAGTGAGCCCCTGAGACAACCTCCCAGAAACTGTAATCCTAGAGGACCCATTTGCTTTGTGGGGAGATTGAAGCCGCATGTCAACCAGGACTCTTTGAGAGACAGAAGCAGGATATATACTGGGCAAAGGAGCACTGGTGAAATTTGATGTGCCATTCAAAGGACAAATGCACACATCATTTGCCATTACAGACTAAAAGGTGGAGAAATGCATGGAACTCATAAATGTGTGAGTGATGAAATCTCAGTGATGCCTCTGGAAAGGAGGCCCTTTGTGTCAGAAGACTCAGCCCATGGTTTCTAACCAGAACATTTATGGGACCCGTTGTACAGTTGCTATAACCCTGTGCAGAGCCCCCTTCACTGCTCTGACCTTACACTTTCTTTTCACTCTGTTAATTCCACAGTTATGTGTGACTAAGATCATTCTACCATCTTCTACCACATATTTAACATGAAAATAAACCTCTATTTCAGAAAAAAATGAAGGATAAAATAGAAGCATACAGAAAATTAAGATGCAAAGGTAGAATTAGGAAACTCTTGGAGGAAGAACCTATGTGATGAGAGATAAAATGTCTAAGATTGCACTGAAGAATGGTTTCAGTATTTCCGTTTCAGAATACTGAGACTCCAGTGACTACATCTTTCTAACTGAACATTCCATATTAGAACTAGTTATTAGGCATAACTGTCCATTGAAGCTTTAAGTGAGTTATAAATCATCTTTTAAAGTGTTTTAATACAATTGCACACAAAAACACACACAAAGAATGTGTGTGCTAAGAAGTGGATGGCAGAACTTTTTGCCTGAGTCATTATTACTGAGAAAACAAGTTAAATTTTCTAAAACTACATTGGGCCAGAGGAAGTCAGCCCCAATTATTTGAGCTATCACTTGCTGCCCTACAGAGTACGCAATAGCAGAATGCTGGTATTGGAAGCAGAGTTTGGCCTTGATCCAGCATGTGAATATAAGCACCTGAAGTGATGGCTTACCCACTGTACCATGCACCCATCCCTAAAAATTCTGAGACTAAAATATTTTATTCAGTATTCTATGCAAATTCAAGAAATGAATATGGATCTGCAACCCCTCCCCTAAAAAAAGTTTGAATAAGACTAGCTGTAATTGGCAGGATTTCCTCAATAAAAAATATAGAATAATAATGGCACTTGGTCTAAATATATATTAATAGTACATTTTGAAATTTAAGAAAAAATTAATAAATGAGTCTTTCAAGAATCTACCACAAAACTGCATGAGTTTTGGTACATAATACTAAATTATAAGATCACCATTCTGAAGATCAATTATTATTTAATATCAGTTCATTTATTTTATTATTTGTATTATTACACCAAATTCTAATATCTGTGCTAGGAATTATATGAGATATGAATAAGACATGGATTTTGAAATCAGGTTGTTTAATTATTTGGTTAATATATATGTTTACATGATGTGACCAAAGCATAGAATATCTAACTGGCAAATTATGAAATAGTATACTGGCTCTAAAAGTAATAGAGGTGAGTGAAAGAAATAGTCACTATAGCCTGGAAAACAGGCAAACAAATCATTCTCTAGAGGGTGAAGCTTGGCTCAGACTCAGAGGAATGGGAGCAGGTGGCAGGCAGTGGGACGGAGATTTCTGTTTCAGGCTGGCAGAGTCACTGTACTTATCTCATGCCAGAACATAGTAGATATTTGTTGATTTATTGCTAAGTAAAGGATTATTGAATTGACAACACAATTTGAAATGGCTGTAAGACGCATCTTATTGCAGCAAGTGTGTGGTAGTGAACAGTAGACAGAGCAGCTTTCCCCAGTCAAACGTTTGGTGAAATCCCAATCCCTGTCTATACCTGAAGCACAGGACCCAGCAAGGCCATGTGGATATTCCAGACCTACAGACATTTGAAATAATAAATATGTGTATCTTACTGATTCAGTTGTCATGTGTTTTATAGTTTGAGCTGAGTAATAAAAGGATGCAAGCATGTGTGTTCAGAAGAGGAAAGTATTGCACAAATAATAGTTTTATATAAGCATATTAAAGAGTAACAAAAGGATAGAAGCAAAATGAACAATGAAATGTCATACCAGTGTCTTCTAAAAATTTCATAGGAAGTGGAACTAAAAGATAGCTATTTTGGTGCAAATAACTTGAAATCCATGCATGGTTTTTCATAATGCACATTTTCCATAAATTTCTTAAGAACTCTCATGAATTTACATACTATTGGGGAAATAGACCTGAAACTTTAACTATCTACTTTTGGTGAAATCCATGCAAATTAATATATTGCTATTCCTGCTCCTCCTACTACATTTTTTCTTTCATGTTTTGAGATGTGTGTGTGTGTGTGTGTGTGTGTGTTTGTTAGACAGATATTTATATAATTTAATTGTATTGACTCAATTAAATTTATAACCATATAAAGAGATGAGTTCCTTTAGTCTCTCATTTTATAGCTGATGAATCATATTAATGGATCCAGGCAACATGGTCTCAAAACTCATGTTTATAGAGATAAGTTGCACAAAGAACCAGTTAGCATTCAGAGACTGTGGAGAGAGACAGTGGTCAGCTTAGATAGTGGTGAAAGTGGTGGACTCCATGACTTCATGCAGCAGCAATGATTCACATTAATATGGACAACACAGCAGGCAGTCCCTCTAAATCTGAAAACCACAGGGATGTGACGGTGACTTTCTTTGAACATAAACAGAAAATTTGGCTACTACAACAAGTTTGAAATTTATAGGAACATGCTGAAGCTGTGAATAAAATGTATGTTGCTTATGAAGAAAAATATAGTAATGAGTGTTTCAAAAATGTTTGTTTTGTTCCTGAATAAATTCCCAAGTGATACAATGGTTTCGGATGACAAAAAGGTGGAATATGTTATACGTTAATGAATCATATCTGCATGACTATAACATTACTTTTATTCTAATGATAGATGTGCTGTAATGATAACCAATGTTTCTGAAATGATGCAGAATTTATTCAATGATCCACATAATTATTCATATTGTATCTCTGGTAAAATACAAATTTCTATATTTCATCATGAGCAAACCACTGGGGTCTGCTGTAGACTTTGAACCTCTTGTCTAACGTTCTACAGTGTTCACTCATCTATTCATTTCTAAATAATGATTGACTACCTGGCAATTATAATATAGATTTTTTAAAAATGTGTCTGTATAGTACCAGAACACCCAGAAACAGTCATCTTTGTAATGTGGATATGTTTATTCGTCTGAAAGACAGAATGACAGAAGGAAGAGAAAAAGAGAGAAAGATAACCCCTATCCATGATTCACTTTCCAAATTGGCTCCACAACCACAGCTGTGCCAGGCTAAAGCCTCGAGCTTAGCACTTCATGCAAATCTTCCACATGGGTGGCATAGGGTGAAAGAGTTGGGTCTTTCCCATTGCTTTCCCAGGTGTATTAGCTGGGAGCTGGTTTGGAAGCAGAGTAGCCAGGACTTAAACACACACTCCAGTATGGTATGCCAGCACAGGCATTTGTGAGCTAAACCACTATGCCTCAGCACCAAACCTTGTTGTGGATAGTTTTTGCATTTAGAACTTTGAATCCCAGTTATATATTTGGAGACTAAAATCTAAATCCATTTGTGGTCCACAAAACCACTGAATGCAGATAAGTGAGCAGGTGAGAGGAGTCAAGTTGTGTATTTCCTGACTACAGGCAAAGGGAGGTAGCTGCACAGACAAGATAAGGAAAAGAGGATGGAACTGATTACCTGAAACTGAGATTATAGCCACAGTTAAGGGGAAGAAAAGTGTCACTAGGAGGATGCACAAAAATAAAATTGAGTTTTTTCAGCCTTGGAACTAAACAGAAGGGAAAAATATTCTCCTAAAACTTAAAGTCACATATCATGCTTCGTAAGAATTGAGGTGTAGATTCCTATTATACCTGTATTTTTTTGCCCAATAATCATTATTCATTTTTATTGCTCCTTCTTCTGATACAGCAAACAATTAAAAACCTTATCAGAAAAGCATATTGAAATTACATTTAGCAGTTTTCTATTCATTACATTTGTAAGTCCAAGTTAGTTGTGTTCTTATTGCAATGATCAAGTGATCATCAGCCTACACTGTTTTTCAGAAATGAACATTTTGTGATTGTCATTTTTTGACTCTCTTGCAATGCGTTAGTGTGTCACTCTATTTTGAACCATTTGAGAAAAAAAAATAGTTTTAAAATGTATTTTAGGGAAATATTTCATTCTCCCAAGGAGACCAAAGAGGCAAATCAAGTTTTTTTTTCTATGCTACTTAGTGGTAAATTCTGCAAACGATCAAAGTAGGAGATCACTTCTAAAAGATGTGATAACCTAGTTATTAGAGGCACCAATATTCAGAGGTAAATTATAGGTGGTATTATAAATCAAAGAGGGCAAAATTAATCAAAATTAAGCACCAGTGTCGCTATATAATATTGGAAAGTCACTATAGATTTTTCTTCTATGAAAAGGTGAGGGATTTTGTTTGAAGAATACTTTGCTGTAAGGATTGATGGTTTTATTGTGGTGTGTTTCAACACTGTGTTTGCAAGTGGTGTATCTTTTGAAAACCATTCAGCAATTTATTTTCCTTTGCTGTGAAAAGTTTCTGAGTTTGATACAGTCCCATTTGTTTAGTTTTGCTTCTGTTGCCTGTGCTTTGGGATTGTTGTCTACGAAGTCTTCCTCTATACCTGTGTCCTGGAGTGTTTCCGCACGTTTCCTTCCAGCAACTTCATTCTCTCAGGTCTTAAATTTAGATCTTTAATCCATCTGGAGTTGATGTTTAAGTGGTGAGGAGGATCTAATTTCATTCTTCTACATATATACACCCAGTTTTGCCACGACCATTTGTTGAAGAGATTATGCTTACTGCACTGTATGGTCTGAGCATTTTTGTCAAATATTAGTTGGCTGAATGTACTTGGATTAATTTCTGGGTTTCCTATTCTATTCCATTGATCTATGTATTGGTTTTTTATGCCAGTGCCAATATGTTTTAATTTCTATAGCTTTGTAATATGCTTTGAAATCAGATTCTGTGATGCCTTTAGTTTGTTTTTTCTTGATCAGGATGGCTTTTGACTATTGAGGATCTTTTGTGAATTTTAGGATCATTTTTTCTAACTCTGTGAAGAATGTCATTGGTATTTTGATAAGGATTGCATTGAATCTGTAAATTGTTTTAGGTAGTTTAGACATTTTGATGATACTGATTCTTCTGTTCCATGAGCAAGTAATATCTTTCCATTTTTTGTGTTTGATTACTTATTTAATCAATGTTTGATAATTTTCATTGTAGAGATCTTTTACTTCTTTGGTTAAATTTATTCTTAAATATTTGATTTTTTGGTTTCCATTGTGAATGGAATTTCTTTCTTGATTTTTCTCTCTGTTAGTTCATCATTAGCATACAAAAAGCTACTATTTTTGTATGTTTATTTTGTCACTTGCACCTTTATTGAATTTTTTTATCAATTCTAACAGCTTTCTGTTGGATTGTTTAGGTTTTCCAATGTACAACTCATGTCACATGCAAATATGGGTAATTTGACTTCCTATTTTTCATTTTTTATGCCCTTTATTTCTTTCTCCTCCCATATTGCTCTTGCTAAACATCTAGGACTGTATTAAATACAAGTGGTGAAAGTGGTTTTTTTCCAGATCTAAGGGGAAATGTTTTCAGTTCTTTCCTACTAAGGGTGATATTGGCTGTTGGCTTGTCATATCTAGACTTCACATTTTGGTGAATGTTCCTTCTATACCTAGTTTGCAGAGGGTTTTTATCATGAAGTGTTGATGAATCATATCAAATGCTTTATCTACACCTATTAAGATGACCATATGGTTTTTTTCTCCATTCTGTTGATGTTATTTATGATGTTTATTTGAATGTTGAATCACCTTTGCATTTCTGGAATAAATTCCATTTGACTGTTGTATATGACCTTTTTGATGCGGTTTTTTGAATCAATTTGTGTTTATTTGGTTTTGTTATCAAAGTAATGCTGGCCTCATTAAAAGAGTTTAGCAGGGATCCATCCTGTTCAATATTTTGGAATAATTTGAAGAATATTAGACTTACTTCCTGTTTGTGTGTTTTATAGAATTTGGTAGTAAAGCCATCAGTTCCTGGATTGTGTGTTGATGGTAGACTTTGATTACTATTTCAATCTCATTGCCTGCTATGAATCTGTTTAGATTGTCTGTATCTTCTTGATTTAATCTTAGTAAGTTATACAAATCCAGAAATTTGTGCATTTCTTTGATATTTTCAGTTTATTTTCGTATAGCTCTTCAGAGTAGTTTCTTATGGTCTCTTGAATTTCAGTGGTGTCAGTAGTAATGCATTTTTTTAATTTCTAATTTTATTTATTTGAATTTTTTACTCATTTTCTTAGCCTGGCTAGAGATTTGTCTATTTTTTTAATCTTCTCAAAAATCCTCTTTTTTTGATCTTTTGTATTGCTTTTTAATTTCAACTTATGTATTTCTGCGTTGATCCTTATTATTTCTCTCTTGCAATTTTGGGTTTACTTTGTCCTTGTTTTTCTAAGTCTTCAAGATGTTTTTCTAAGTCTTCATTAGATCTTTAATTTGAGACGTTTCTCTTTTTAAAATGTAAACACTTAATGCTGTAAATTTCCCTCTTAATACTGCTTTTACTGTATCCCACAGGTTTTTATATGTTGTGTTTTCATTTTCTTTTATTTCATGAAAGTTTTTGATTTCCTTTTTAATTTCTACAAAGGCTCCCTGATGATTTAGTAGCAAGCTGTTCAATTTTCAAGTATTTATGAATGTTCTACTTTTCTCCTTGTTGTTGATTTCCAGCTGTATTCCTTTATCGTCTGAGGAGATCCATGCCAGGATTTCAATCTTTTTAAATTTGCTGAGACTTTATTTGTTCCTTAATATGTGTTCTGTTCTTGAAAAATGGTCCATGTATTGATAAGAAGGATGTGTATGCTCTAGTTGCTGATTGGAATGTCCTGTATCTGTCTGATGGGTCAATTTGCTCAGTAGCATGTTTCAACTCTTTCATTCATCTTATCTGGATAGTCTGTACATTGACATGACTGGGGTGTTGAAGTCTCTGATTATGATTGGATTAGAGTATAACTCTCTCTTTAGGCCAAGGTGTACATTAAAGAGACACAAACATTTGTGCATTATAGTTTAATTGTAAGGATAAAGATAAATGAATATGTGTTCTACATAATAGTAAGATATGATGTCTAGTTTGAGAAGACGGATTAAAGAAAGGAAAATATGGAGTTGAGAGGAAGATCCAAGCCTAAGTAGGAAACTTCTCAGTGAGGCAAGGGGTATGTATATACAAGAAGTCCTAAGGTAGAGGAGAGATTGAAGGTGTTTCACTGTTGGAGAAGAGGAGTTGACACCAGATCACTCCATGGGTTGTAGTGGGAAGATGGAGAGGCAAACCTTGAAGTCTGACTTCACGTAATATGTGAGCATTCCTAGAAGCAAGGTAAGCACCTATATCGGTTGCCTTTCAACTGGAAGTCCTAATGATCTTCTATGAGTTTCAGAAACCCAAGGAGGTTTACAAATGCAGGTAACCCACTACCCTGTGATGAAGAATAAAGGGTCTTTACATCTTGCAGCTGCCTCTGCTCTCTCTACTCCCTCCATTTGCTAACAGATTACTCCTGCATTTGTCCTGGTCTCATTAAAGGTAAAATAAGCTGTAAGCCTCATGTCACAATGCACATTTTTATGTTTGAATGTATTTATTTAAAGAAGTCAGAAGGGAGGAGAATATTATTACTCAGCTTAATTTCACTTTGAAAGGAAAGCTCAAGCATCAGATGCTAATGTGTTCAGTTTCCTAAACAAGTCCCCTTTGAACAGTAAAAGCCTTTCTTCGTCAAAGCCTTCTTGAGGTTTTTTTTTCCCTTCTCCATCAAAGGAATTGAAAAAAAAATGACCTTCTTTTGATTTTTATTTCATATTATATCAATTAGTTATCATAAAAGCTTTTAGGAACAATTTCATTTTCCCAAGTATGTTCAAATACAAAACAGTCATGTAATTCATTTTTTGGAACGATGAGGTCTGCAAATTGTATTTATACCAAGGCACAGGACCAAAAATAATAAACAAAGTTGGTCATCTTATTTACACCTAATGGAATTTTCTCCAAACCTTTGCATTCATTCCTCTTCCTAATAGATTCTAGCCTGAGAGAGTGTGGAACAGACATTTTTATTTGTTTAATTCCTTACATCTTTTAAAATCTCAGCTGTTGATGCCACGGCTGTAACTCTTTGTGATCCTGGCTTTTGGCTTTATCAAGATCGCCCACTACATTAAGAGCTCCTTTTATTCCTTCATATCCACCCAGCATTCTCCATTAACCCTTCCCAGGCTTAGAAAATATCATAAGCTGATTTTACCCATCTACACAGAAGAAATAATTCTATTATTTTTCTTATCTGTATCACTTCCTACTTTTTTAAATCTAATGTGGTCTTGTGGTCTTTACTCTTTCTGCTTTATACCTCAACATGTGTTCCTTGGTCATCTTATCTTCAGATATTCTTCCCTCAAAGACCTTGTCCCAAGCTTAAACTACCCTCTCAATAAATGTCTGATGCCAAGGATGTATTATAGTGTTAAAGATGAAATTATAACTGAAAATAAAGTCCAAATGTAGGCAGGCATCCTGGCCTGCTTTTCTGAACATCTGAAACATGAGTTGCATTATATTTCATCATGATTGATCCTATAATTATTGTTGTAAAGCCTAATATACCTGAGTCTACTTGCCTGAAATGCTGCAAGCCAATCACTGACAATGGAATTGTAGAACAAAGTAGTTTAATTTGCAAGAACAGAGAAAGGAATTTAGAAGCTACCACTTCATTCCCAGACTTCTGGATGGATTAATGGTCATGACTCTAACAGGTCACTAGGCCTTTGGCATAGTGTGAAGATGCTGTTTGGTGTGTCTACAATGCATGTGAGAGTGGCTGAGTTGCCTTCTCAGCCCTTCTCCTGATTCCAGGTTCCTCCAAGGGTGACCTGTATGAGTTAATGGTTATGGTTGAGGTATGGATGCCTCTCATCAACATTGGAGACCCAGAATGAGCTCTGGGCTCTTGATGTTGGCCTGGCCCTGAATTTTTTCTGGCATTTGGGGAATGAACTATCAGGTAAGGGTTGCCTCTCTGTGTCTCTCTGCCATTCAAAAAAAGAAAAAAAAATTAAAGTTAAAAAATATACAAAAATACAGTAATTGTATGAGTGCCTCATCACGTAGAACTTAACAGATAGGGTTTGTTGTAATCATTGAAAGGAAAAAGCAAAAGAGTGAAATCAGTATCCATAGCTTCTTTACAAGTATTTGTCTATAACACAGAAAATTGTCATCCATACCTTATAAAATTATAGCGGGGAAGTTCTAACCATGTACCACCAACAGTCATTACAACGAAATTAAGGTGTTTATGTATGAAACTTGAAGCAAGGTTATTCATGTTCAGAAATATAGTGTTAAAATTTTGGAACATTTAGCTGTGAAAAACATGATAAAATCATTATATGTGTTAATTTGCTCTGCAATGTTTTATAATAAAAAATTAATCATAAATAGTGTGATTCTATAAAGAATTCAACTTAGCATGAATCTTCAGTCTGTAAATTCTGAACACATAAGTGATTATTAACACAACACACACAAAACAGTCTTCTAAATTTTGTCAAAAACTTTCAAAAATATCAAGAGATGACATATGACGATTCTAATATTTTTGTCATCAGGAAAAGCTTGGCTGGAAGAGATCTTAACTTGAACGATTTGGCATTATTTTTTACAAGTGTAAAAATCTCCATCAAATACTCGGGTAAAATAATTAAAATAATTCAAAAATGATGCTTTCCTGAAATGCTATAATAAAACATTTTAGAAACAGTTAATTATATGAAAATCTAGTTTAATAGTTATAAACATGTTTTAAGCGGTTGATTCTTTTCCTAGGTTTTATATATGCTAAAAGGAATTGAATTACAAGAATAAAATACTTACCAAAGAATTTGATCAATGGATATTATGTCCATGAATGTACAAAAAACTACTACTTCCATTGAAATTGATTTTGAATGTAAAAAAAAAACCTTCAAATCAATAAGGGCAAAGATAATTCAAAATAAATTTCTACCCTTTAATATCAATGTAATAGCCTTATATTTCCCTTTTTTCCCCTAAATATAGTTTTTGAAACCTTCCTTGCTTTTACTTTCAAATACTCTAGATTGTTAATGACTATAGGTGAAAGAGCAAAATTTCAAGTGTAACATATTCTGACAACAATGGGAATATGTGATATTTATTCATTCATTTGTTCATTCAACATTGATTAAATATATACTACAGCCAAGCAATGTTACCTGCAAAATATTTTACCTTCTTTGCAATTTATGGTCTGGTGAGTTACCAAAGTCATCACCTGACTCATTATAACTGCATTCTCTTCTTCATCACAGAGATAATCATTATTACATATGTTATGTTCATGAACTCAAGATTCATTGATATTTCCCATTCTGTTTGAAAACTCAAAAACCTAAATATATTTTCCTTTCAGCAGTTAATCATGTGTTAGGATATTAGAAATTATATAAGTAGGACAGAGTGAAGAAAATGCAGTGAAATGTTTAGAAAATGTTAGAAATGTGAGGAGGTAAAAGCAGACACAAAATTTTACACTAAACTCACAAGTGGTTGCATGTTGAAGGTGTGGCTTCTTTGCTATGGGGACTGATTTTCACAGTCAGAAATCCAAGAAATTGTCTCTTGATACTGACACTTCCTTCACAGACGCAGTGATGAGAATCATATCAATGCTAAGGGCACCAAAAATTGCCTATTCCATTGATCAGTGGTGAATAAAGCACGTGAATTTAGAGTGAGTTAAAATTATATCTTTGCACAAACTGATGGGGGGAGGCAATCATAGAGGAACAGAAGAGTGAGGGAAGTATGATCGTCTTGGAACCGTACATATGGAATGCATGAAATCTGTTCTCTTTATATCAATAATTATTTTTTGAAAAAAAGGACAACGTGAAAACCAAGCACTAAAGGAAAGCTAGGACATGCACAATTCAGACTTCTAGCCTTCTACCCTAGTGAGGAAAAGCACAAGTTCGACAAGAATTGGGAGGGCGATAGCAAATAGCACACTTTAACATAATTTTTTTTCAGTTTTTAAAGAATTTTCTGAAAATTGTTTCCTGGGTTGAAGATGGTCTAATAGTAGGAAGCTCCACTGACGTCAGCCACAGAAAAATAGGAGAGAAACAAAGGAAGAATCATATTGCCAATAGACTGAGAACATTTTTCAGCCAAGAAGTGAGAGGACAACGGAGACTTCACAACACAGCAGAGAGGATACAGATATATAGCTGCCACTGGTTGCTGCCACCAGCCACCAAAGGAGGAATGCGATTTTACCAGGAAAAGGTAAAAAGAGGGCATTACAGCTCCCACCACTGGCAGCCCTAATTGCAAGAGAATTCCACAGCCATCCATTGACTTTAATTATAAACTGGTGACCAAACTGGACTCTGAGTGACTACTTTATTCTGAACAAGGGAAGCCATATTGCGTTTCCCCTCCCAGAGTGCCAGACTCAATATGCTGAAATAGAGTTGCTGCTAACCTCTGTTCTGACCTAGAGACACAAAAGAGTCCCACTGTTACCAGAATTCAACAGATTCTGAACCAGGACACTTTCCAGATGGACAGCAGACCCAGTCACCCTGAACCTCTGAGGGTTTTGGGCATAAGTCCTGGAGATGTGCTCATTCAGTGAGATCCACAGGGTGTCCCATTGGCTCTTCAGTGCTAGCATCAGTAGCAGTCCATAAAACGTATGTTAGGACTGGATCTCAGGAAGTTCCCTCTACATATCCTGGCTTATGGTGATGGGAGCCCAGGGAACAAGTCTCAGCATCACCCTTGCATACCACTTGGTAACTGGGGCTGTTCCATCTATGCCTTGCAGAGCTGGAACTGTTTACCTTGGAATTACAATGTTTGTTCAAAAATGTTAAAAAAACTGTTTGCTATGATAATGGGTTCCTGGTAATCCTATTGTTGTTCCGTGTCCATGGGGGCATGAGCCCAAATCAAATACAGGCAACAAAGGTAAATTGCAATCACTCCTAACATTATATACAAAGGACAAAGCAAACGCAAAAACCAACACAAAAAGGGTTTTCGGCTTCCACTATGTAGAGACAAAATCATTATTGACCTCTGTCTCCACAGGAGGTGCTTGAGGCCCCTCTCCAAAGAGATCTCACCTCAGCCCTTCAGCCCGTGAAGGTCTCTGGCGCAGCTGTTTTTGCTACGCAAATGTTACCACAGCTGTAGGCGTAGCATTTGTAGTAACTTCTACTCACTTGCAGTAACTGAAGAACTGTATCTGTGTTGCTCTTATTTTTTAAAGATACATTTATTTAAAAAGTTAAAGAGAGAGACTGAGTAATCTTCTGTCTCCTAGTTCAATCCTGAGATGACCACAATGGCCAGTGCTGGGCCAACCAAGGTCAGGAGCTAGGAACTTCTTCTGGGTCTCCCATGTGGGTGGCAGGGGCACAAGGACTTCTGCTGCTTTCCCAGACGCATTTGCAGGGAGCTGGGTTGGAAGTGGAGCAGCCGAGATTAAAAAAGCACATATATGGAATACTGGCACTGAAAGCCCACAGCTTAACCCACTCTGCCACAATGCCAACTCCACACATTGATCTTTAGGCAGGTGGCTACCACCATCCCCAGCACAACTGGCTCTCCTCCTGGAACAACTGGTTTACAACCTCATTGCAATCTGCAGCACCAGGACTGTGATAATTATGCCAGCTTCCTGAGATTCACTGGAATCTACACAGTGAGACATAGGGAAGATGATGCTTGAAGTCCACTTCCCTGGACCCATACCTGCCAGTGCAAAATCTCCTGTATGCCTTGTATTCATCTTTCAGGGTTGGAACATGGTTCCATTTACATTTCCCAGTTCTGTAACCAGGGTCCTTGGTTCTATAAGCTCAATGACCAGTCACACTCTCCCAGCAGGAGCTGAGGAAAGTCCCAACCACACCAGAGTGTTTTATAGTGATTATGTCATAAGCCCCAGCATTGCTGCGGCTGGCCCAGTGGGACAAGCAGTTAACCCCTTTGGTGTCCCTCAGCATCAAAAATGAGGCTCTGTCCATCACAATCCACAGTGACTAAACCCAATTAGCTGGGGTCTGGAGACATGCAAATGAAGAAACCCACATCTACTTCAAGACACATTTCTAACCCCACAAACTGCTGTAGAATAAACTACTGTGCCATTTAGAGTAATTGCTGTCATTGATTAAAGCAAAATAAGTCAATAGGAGGTTATATTTCTAGGACCAAATTCAAAACAACATGCCAAGTGTTATCCTACACTTTTCTAACCAAACCTATCCCATAAAGAAAGGATAATTACATCAAGTATGCAGATTCCAACTAAGGATATGGGAAACATGAAGAAGCACTAAACATGACATCTCCAAAAGTGCACAATAGTTCTCCACAAATAGATCATGAGATGAAGGAAATATATGAAGTGCCACAAAAAAATAAAATCATGGTCCTAAGGAAATTCAGTGTGATGTAGGAGAATGCAAAGAGATAGTTTAAGAAATAGAGAAAACAATAGATGACATAAATGAGAAATTCAGTGAGAAGATAGAAATAATGAAAATAAAGCAAACTGAAATTTTGGAGCTGAAAGCTTCAATCAATGAAATAATAAGTACAATTGAGAACTTCAACAATAGAACAAACCAGAATAGATGGAGAAAGGAATTTCTGATCTGGTGGACAAGAGTTTTGAATTAGCCCAGTCAGAGACAAATATATAGAAAATAATTAAAAAGAATGAAGACCACCTATGCAAAATATGGATAACACTAAGTGAGCATGAAATGTTTGCTTTCCTTGAAGAAGAGAAGCAAAAAGGAATTGATCGCCTACTATAAGAAATAATAGTAGAAGACTGGCAAAATCTTGAAAGATATATGGCTATCCAATTACAAGATGATCAGAAGACACCAAGCAGGCAACCAAAAAAGACCTTCTCCAAGGTATATTTTAGTCAAGCTGTCAAACGTTAAGATTGAAGAGAGAATCCTAGAGAGAGTAAGATAAAAATGTAAAGTTACATATATATAGGAAAACCAATTGGATTAACAGCAGATTTTTTGGCAAAAACTACAGGCCAGAAAAGTGTGAGATGATATATCCATGGTCTTAAAAGAGAAAAACTTCCAATCAAAGGTATTAAAACCAATGAAGCTACTCTTTAGAAGTGAAGGAAAAATAAAGTATTTCCTGGATGATTACAATTGAGAATTCATTATTAGCATACTTAACCATTCCAGAAATCCTGGAGGAAGTTCTGCATTCACTAACAGAGCAGATGCAATCAGTAACCAATTAAAAAAAGTGACAGGTGTTTGAACATATTAAATGCATCAGTCAAAACATATAGAATGCTTGAATGGATTAAAAAAAGAACTAAGACTATGCTGCCAGCAAAAATCCCACTTCACAAATAAAGGTACACATATGCTAAAAATGAAAATCTGGAAAAAGATATATCATATAAATGAAAAAAAACAATAATCAGGAGTAGCTTTATACATATCACATAAAATAGACTGTAAAGCAAAACTTGTAAGAGAGATAAGGACATCATATTTTGATAGCATGAGCAATATAAAAGAAAATAAAAATTATTGAAACATGAAAATGGAAACACAACATATCAAAATCTGTTGGATACAACAAAAGTAGTGTTAACAGGGAAGTTTATAGCAACTAGTAATTCCATTAAAAAATAGAAAGGTCTCAAATGATCTAATGATGCATCTCACGGACATAGACATACGTGAACAAATCAACCCCAAATTAGCAGGTGGTGAGAAATAATAAGGATCAGAACAAAAGTACAGGAAATTCAAATTAAAATCTTATTAAAGGTCAGCAGTACATAAAGTTTGTTATTTGAGACAATAAACACATTATACAAACCACTATCCAGACAATTAAAAACCCAGTAAAAACCTAAATAAATAAAATTAGAGATTAGAAGGGAGATATTACAAAGGATACCACTGGAATAAAAAAGATCATAGGAAATTATTGTGAACAATTCTATGCTAACAAATTGGAAAACCTCAAATAACTGGATAAATGCCTGTTTACATATAACTTGATTAAATCTGTAAGATATAAAAAATGTAAACATATTCATAACAAATAGTGAGATTGAAGAAGTAATTTAAAATCTCCTATCAAAGAAAAATCTTGAATCTGATGGCTTTGATACTCGATTCTACAGGCATTTTTAAAAGCAACTAACTCCAATACTTTTCAAACTATTTCAAAATGTTAAATAGGATTGAGCTCTGATGAACTTTTTTCATTACAAGGTTGTAAGTACTCTGATTCCAAAACTGAAGATTTAACACAAAAAGAAAACTACAGACAAGACCAATATCCTTGATCAACACATATGCAAAAATATTCAACAAAATATCAGAAAACAAATGCAACATTAAATCAAGAAATCATGCACCATGATAAAATGGGATTTGTGTGAGTGTATTTCAACAATAATAAATGAATAGCCATCAAAAGTATCTGTGTTTGCAGATGACATGATTTTGTATATGAAAAATACCTAAGCATTCCATCAGAAAGCTTTTAGACACATAAATCAATTGAGTAAAGTTGTATGTTAAAAAAACAACATACAGTAAACAGTAGCATTTCATACACAAATATGAAATCAATGAAAGAGAAAGAAATCCCATGCAATATAGCCACAAGAAACTAAAATATTAAAGACTAAATTTAACCAAATAAAAGACAGACCTCTAAAATGAAAACTATAAAATATTAATGAAAGAAACCATCAAGGACCCTCTTAGATACGGGAATATATTCCTTTTTTATATATTAGAACAATTAATATTAAAATGTCTATACCTGTTACAGCCAACTACAGATTAAATGCAATTCTCTATCAAAATAATATTGATAATCCATACAGAATAAGAAAAAGACAATCCTATCACAAAAGTGTCATAATAGTTAAAGCATTCCAGAGAGGGGTGGGGAGAAAATGTCTAGCTTTAGACATTATAATAATGGACTTCAAAACTATACTAATAAAAACAGTTTTGTACTGGCATAAAAATTGACATATAGAGCAGTGGTATAGAATAGAAACTACATAAATTAAGCCATTTACTCATAGCCAACTGATTTTTTTTTTGACAAAATTGCTCCGACTGTACATTGGAGAAAGGCTTGTATCTTAAATAAGTGGTGTTGGGAACATTGGATTTAAGTATGGAGAAAAACCGAATCAGATTTCTACCTACCAGCATATTTAAAAATCAACTCAAGATGCAGTAGACCTGAGACTATGAAATTACTAGAAGAAAATGTTTGGGAAACACTTCAAGACATTAGTGTAGTGATGACTTAGTGGATAAGATCTCCAAAGCACTGGAAAAAAATGGACAAATGGGTTTGTATCAAACTCAGAGGCTTCTGCACAGCAAAGGAAGTGATCAATCAAGTAAAGAGACAGCCAACAGAATGGGAAAACACATTTATTAGCTACCTATTTAACAAAGATTATCCATAATATATCAGAAACTCAAAAAAACTCACCACCAACAAAAAAACAACCAATCCAGTTTAGAAACAGGCAAAGGACAACAATAGACAGTTATCAAATTAAAGAATGCAAATGGCTAACCAACATATGAAAAAAATGTTCAATACCATCAGCCATCAAGAAATGCAAAACAAAACCACACTATCAGAATGGGTAAAATAAAAGGACAGAGAGCAACAAATACTAGTGAGGATGTGGAGAAAAGGGAACTCTTGCACATTGATGGGAATATAAATTAGGACAGCATGGTGATTTCTTTAAAAAATAGAAATAGACTTAGCATATGATCCAGCAATCCTACTACATGAACACTATGTATGCATCACCGATTTTAAAATCACTAAATATCAATGCCAACTGTATCATATTGTATAATTCTTCTCATGTGAGGATTTTTGTCAGGAGTCTGTCATGTTGCATAACCACATATGCCTAATTATCTCTGTATGAGAAAACTATAGATTGTATGTCAGATCTGATTGGAAAAATTTCCTCATATGAGTCTTCTTCAGTATAATGTTATCTATTCATGGAAAATATATTATTTCTAATACTGTTTAAGATTGTCAGTTTTTAAGTGATACATATAGGAAATTATTGATATTACATTAAATTCACAGAGTATTTTGTGAGACATGTCACTAATATGTGAGACATGCCCATTAACATGGGATTATATATTTGATCTCTCCTAATAAGGCTTTATGTTTCCTAAACAGCTGACTATGTCATTTGTTAACTTTTTCTTGAGTATTTTTGTTATATTTACAAGTAGTACCTTTTTTTCAATTACTCTTTTTTTTGTTTTTGTTTTCTTCCTTTTTTAAAAAATTTATTTGAGAGGTAGAGTTACAGACAGTGAGAGAGAGACAGAGAAAGGTCCTCCTTCCGTTGGTTCACTCCCAGATGGCCACTATGGCCAGCGCTGAGCCAATCTGAAGCCAGGAACCTCTTCCTGGTCTCCCATGCAGGTGCAGGGGCCCAAGCACCTGGGCCATCCTCCACTGCTCTCTGGGCCACAGCAGAGAGCTGGACTGGAAGAGGAGCAACTGAGACTAGAACCTAGTGCCCATGTGGTATGCTGGCAATACAGGTGGAGGATTAACCAAGTGAGCCATGGTGCCGGCACCTCAATTACTCTTGTAAGTATCTATCAGTAGCTTGTACGGATACAGTTGATTTTAAAAATAATTTCCTGAGGCCGGTGCTGTGGTGTAACCAGGTAAACCACTGCCTTAAGCACCATCATTCCATATCGGCACTGATTGGAGTCCCAGCTGCTCCACTTCCTATCCAACTACTTTCTAATGTGCTTGGGAAGGCATTGGAATATGGTTCAAGTGCTTGGGCCCCTCCACAAATGTGGGAGATCCAGGAGAAGATCCTGGCTCCTGGTTTCAGACTGGCCTAACTATAGCCCTCCCGGCCACTTGGGGAGTGAACCAGCAGATGGAAGACTTCTCCAGAAGATGGAAGAGTTCTCTATCTCTCTGCCTCTGGCTCTCTCTCTGTGTTACTCTGCCTTTCAAATAAATAAATGAATTTTAAATAAAATAAAATTAAAAATTAAAAACAGTTTCTTATATCTAAGAAATCATTTATATTATTGACTGTCAATACTTGCATTTAGACAATAATATTAGACATCTTTTTCATACTCAAATTTTAAAAATGTGCTTCTGATTTTCCAGTACTAAATAAAATATTCATGTAAAATGATACAAGCTTAATTGTTTAATCATTCACCAAATGAGTTTGCTTTGTGCCAAAGGCCATATTAGACTATAAGAATTTATAACTGAAACTGGACAAAAGTAATTCTTTAACTTAAAGTTAAAAATGGTTTTTGCTGTTTTCAGTTTTCTATAGTTCTTTTTTCCAAAAATAGGTATTGAATTTTATCAAATGTGTATGGCAAGATGTTAAAAATTGAATTATTTTAGTTTTAATTTCCTTTGAGACTCTATGTCAATGAAGAACAATATATTCCTCAGTCAAAATGAGTGAACAGAATGTGCACGGGGGATTTGAAAGAGATGAAGCTAAAAATAGGTTATGCAACACTTGTACTTTTCTTCATTCAAGTGAATGCATTTGAATTTGCTAGGGAATTTGTAGTTTGGAAAATTTCTTTAAAGAAGCAGTGGCAGCCTGAGAATTTATGGTGGTAAGATTAATCTTACTTTCTTACAATTGAAATTAACATTTCCTGGTTCTAGAAACCCAGAGTCAAGAAACGAATAGATTATGTGCTAGATTGACACCTTTAACTGGCACTTGCCAAGACAAATAGAAATCCTTCTAAGAGAACAGACTTTAGGAATTATGATTTCAAAATATTCATATGAAGAAGAGACACCATGAATATGTGTTAACAATAAAACTTAAATAATTCAGATAGCCAAGTAATTCAGATGGTAATAATCAGGTAAAATACAAAATAACTATAACTAAAATGTTCATTAAATATTGATACCATCTCACTTTTTTACACTGCTCTCAGTCTCCAAATAAAGGCAAAGTAGAAAAGATTATTTTAAAAATATCAGACAAGAAAATGACTTTCAGGAATTAAAAATATATAACTGAAATTTAATTGACAGATTAAATAGTGGTTAGGTAGAGAGATAAATGGTGAGAGAGAAGTAGTGGTAAAGAAATTACAATGAATTCAGCAAAGCACATGATAAGCTTAAAAATGGTTGGCGACTGCTGGATGGGGAATGAGACATGAGGCTAAGTCTGCATCTCTCCAGATGAGATATGCATTTGCTTCTCTCAGGTCAACCTGGGATCCATCAGATTAGAATCAAGATATCTTTTTTTTTTTTTTTTTTTGACAGGCAGAGTGGACAGTGAGAGAGACAGAGAGAAAGGTCTTCCTTTTGCCGTTGGTTCACCCTCCAATGGCCGCCGCGGTCGGCGTGCTGCGGCCGGCGCACCGCGCTCGTCCGATGGCAGGAGCCAGGAGCCAGGTGCTTTTCCTGGTCTCCCCATGGGGTGCAGGGCCCAAGCACCTGGGTCATCCTCCACTGCACTCCTGGGCCACAGCAGAGGGCTGGCCTGGAAGAGGGGCAACCGGGACAGAATCCGGTGCCCCGACCGGGACTAGAACCCGGTGTGCCGGCACCGCAAGGCGGAGGATTAGCCTGTTGAGCCACGGCGCCGGCCATGAATCAAGATATCTTAACTTCTCAATCAAAGCATTTCCTAGACCAAGACCTAACATCACCAACACAAATAAAAATACTAAATCTATGTAAAAGAAATTTAATAACCATAAATTACCTTGAAGTGGTTTGTCCCCTTCAGAGATGCTAGGTTGATGCAAATAAACTTTCTCCATTTAATGGAATTCTTCTTTCAACTAACACTCCTACCTCCATCCCTCCCTCCCTCCCTCCCTTCCTCCTCCCTCCCTTCCTCCTTTCTTCCCTCCTTCTTCCCTACCTCCCTCATTTCTTCCTCCCTCTCTCACTGTATTTCTCTCTCTGCTCCTTCCTTCCTCCTTTCCTCTATCCCTTCCTTTCTTCCCTCACATTGTATTTCTCTTTCTCTCTCTTCCTCCCTCCTCCCTCCCTCCCTCCTTCCCTCCCTCCTTCCTTCCTTCCCCCCTTCCTTCCTTCTTCCCTACCTCCCTCGTTTCTTCCTCTCTCTCTTACTGTGTTTCTCTATGTCTTTGCTCCTTCCTTCCTTCCTCCCCTCCCTCTCTCCCTTTTTTCCTCCCTCTCACTGTATTTTTCTCTCTGCTCCTTCCTTCCTCCTTTCCTCTATCCCTTCCTTTTCCCCCTCACATTGTATTTCTCTTTCTCTCTCTTCCTCCCTCGTTTCTCCCTCCCTCCCTCCCTCCCTCTCTCCCTTTCTTCCTCCCTCCCTCCCTCCCTCCCTCCCTCCCTCCCTCTCTCCCTTTCTTCCTCTCTCTCTCACTATATTTCTCTCTCTCTCTGCTCCTTCCTTTCTCCTTTCCTCCTTCCCTTCCTTTTTTCCCTCCAACTGTATTTATTTCTATTTTCCCTTCCCTCCTTCCTTCCTTCCTTTCTGTCATCTTTTCTTCTTTCTCTGTTTCTTGTATCAATGCTGTAGTATCCAAACTGTTCCAAGATTTTTGATTGATTTAATTTCCAACCCTGATTGAGGTAAAAGTCTAGTTTCCAGCCTCAAACAATGGACCTGAAACTGAAACCGCTGAATTAGCACTTGAGACATATATGCTCAGACCAGGTAGATTTAAGGATTGCTTAGAATGCTGGTTGTGCCAGCGCCGAGGCTCAGTAGGCTAATCCTGCACCTTGTGGTGCTGGCACACTGGGTTCTAGTCCTGGTCCGGGCATCGGATTCTGTCCTGGTTGCCCCTCTTCCGGTCCAGCTCTCTGCTGTGGCCCGGGAGTGCAGTGGAGGATGGCCCAAGTGCTTGGGTCCTGCACCCCATGGGAGACAAGGAGAAGCACATGGCTCCTGCCTTTGGATCAGCGTGGTGCACCAGCCACAGCATGCCGGCCGTGGCGGCCATTGGAGGGTGAAGACCTTTCTCTCTGTTTCTCTCACTGTCCACTCTGCCTGTCAAAAACAAATAAATAAATAAAAGAATGTTGGTTGTAATCTCATTCTTAAATTTATGTTTCCTGACATTTCTTATTCTATGGAAAGCCAGTGAAGAGTGAACTGAAAAATTCCAAATAATTTTACAACACAATTTTTGGAGACACCATGTGGCTATAAATATGTGCATATGTGTCTTATACTTGAATGGAAATCTGAAACATAGTGCATAAACTTACTCTGATAATGTGCATTGCAGTTTTTATCTAATGTTATCTCAAAATTACACTGTCCATTGTGACAAAACAGTATACATTTTAATTATTTTTGACTAAAAATAATGTTGATGGTATATGAGTTATTTATTTATGTCAAGGAAAGACTAACCATTTTCTACACAGTGTTCAAAGAATGAAAGATAGGTAATGGATTAAGACATTGCATATCAAAAAGTAAGTAAAAATGCTGAATTCCAGAGAAACTTGGCTATAATGGTCAAGAGCAGATTTATACAACAAATAACAAGTTAGTTTATCCCCCTAAAAAAGTCAGCTTATCGGTATGACCATATTTTGTGAAATTTAGTGGGTATGCAATTTCATTGATGAGTAAACTGTGACATACAGTTTATTATACTTGCAAATGGTAGTGGTTGTTGCATGATTTTGTACTTTACTACATTTTGGTAATATTTACAATAATTTTTTTTTTTTAATTTTTTTTTTTTTTTTTTTTTTTTTTTTTTTTTTTTTTACAGGCAGAGTGGACAGTGAGAGAGACAGAGAGAAAGGTCTTCCTTTGCCGTTGGTTCACCCTCCAATGGCCGCCGCGGTCGGCGCGCTGCGGCCGGCGCACCGTGCTCATCCGATGGCAGGAGCCAGGAGCCAGGTGCTTTTCCTGGTCTCCCCATGGGGTGCAGGGCCCAAGCACCTGGGCCATCCTCCACTGCACTCCCGGGCCACAGCAGAGGGCTGGCCTGGAAGAGGGGCAACCGGGACAGAATCCGGTGCCCCGACCGGGACTAGAACCCAGTGTGCCGGCGCCGCAAGGCGGAGGATTAGCCTGTTGAGCCACGGCGCCGGCCCACAATAATTTTTAATTGTCTTCTTAATGATCTCCCACCCATCTATATCTAGTGACCCAAAGTACTGAGTTCCCTGCTATCAGCAGATTACTAATGAAACGATGAATAGAAACAATTTGAGATTAAGAAAATCTAGTTTTATAAAGCTTTAAAGTAGAGTCATTTAAAATTCAGTTCAATACTTAGCTGGGGGAAAGCTGAACAATATCCGGTAGAAGATTGAAGGTCCATTCTGGCAGCCAGTAAGTTCCCCTGATACAACTTTGTAATGTAGTTAGAACATCATGTGGAGACATATATTACGGTAGAGCAACTTTTTTGAAACAACTTTATTTGAAAGTCAGTTACAAAGAGGGAGAGACAGACTGAGAGAGCTTTCATCCGATGGTACAATTCCTAGATTGCTACAACGAGCCAGGACTTGGCCACGTCGTAGCCAGGAGCTTAATCCATGTTTTCTTTGTGGTTAGCTGTGAGCCAAACACTTGGCTCTCTTCTACTGCTTTTCCCAGGCTGTTAGCCGGGAGCTGGAGTGAAAGTGGAGCAGGCTGGACACAAGCCAGTACCTACATGCAATGCTGGTGTTCAAGCGTAGCTTTACCCAGTATGCCACAACACTGTCCCCCCAAAATCACAACTTTAAATGCTTTAGCCCTCATAAGTCACAGAGAAGACAGCTAAGAGATAAGTTACAGCACATGCCCAGTGTCCTGCTCCCAACCAAGGCCTTTTCCCTGAAAGTTTAATTCCAGAGTAGGCGTTCTCAATCCTAATGATGTAATGCCTCACACCATAGAAGTCTAAAAAAAGATATGTATTTCTGAACTACAAATAAATGAAAGCAATCTCAGTTTTTTCACTTGCAAAATATTACCTAGCCGTTCTATGATTTGATCTCCGCATTGTAAAAAAGCAAATAACATCCACACATCAATGGTGTTGTGCTTATGAGGGATGCGGCCACCTCTGGCATTGTGGCTCTTGCAGGAGTTTCTCATTTCTCTACTGGAAGTTACACAATTAGTATCATTTCTGGAATCCCTTTTTGTTTTGTTCAAATACCTCTATTCTTGCTTTTAGTCTTCATTCATGTTTTCTATTTTTGCCATTGGCTAAACATTCCTCAATCTTTGTACACTTCTCTCCCATTCTCCCTTCACAAGACAATGAATTTCAATCTTCTCATTCTTTACTTCTAATGTTCCTGCATTTTGTTCTCTGATTTGTCTGTTTCTCCTTGTACTTCAACTCCTTCATCTAACTCCTCTATTTCTGTTTAACAAATGTTGTCACAAAGCAAAACGTTTAAGAAGGGAGAAATCAACCTACTCTGGTTCAAGTGCCTAGGACATATATTATAATATTTGCTTTTTCCTTCTTACCATTCATTATCTAAATTATTGCTTTAGATTTACTCTATATTCAACAGTAGAAGAGCGTCATAGTGCTTGACTGATATAAGAAAGCTTGCTCAGGTTCAAATAAAGAAAATTACTGTGATCTGAATATGTCACAAAGATAAGGCATATAAAAGATGCTTTTAAGCTTAATTAAAATACGCTGCATGGACCTTTTAGTAGTGCAGCTGCATACTTGCTCTGTTTTAGTAATTAATATGTGTGATACATATAAAATGGATGATAAAAATATCCAAAGCTCTATTTTGATGAGTTAGGATTTAAAATTGCAATTTATGTAACATATTTGAATATTCTATAATAATCTAACTTTGTGTGTTGATTAAAAATTAGTGCCTTTTAAACAATGGTATTTTCTTTGTTGTCTGGGTTATTTCCTCTAATTCAATAAGACTTCAAGAATAATACCAATTCAGTAAAGCTGATTTCAGAAACAGTTTGATAAATATTTAGGAACTAAACTCTTTCATTCTAAGCTATGGCAAGTGACTCTGCACTAATATTGTCTGACAGTGACCTAATTAGAGTCATTTGCATACTAATGAGACTTTGAAGGTGATAAGAAATAGCATGCTTGTAATAGATAATTAATTTGTATTTCAAAATAAGCTATGGCTATTTAACAACAACTCAATGACACATCAAATTAAAAGAGTTGTTCAAATTATTTCTTAACAATAAACTACTGTTACAGCTTTTCAATTTTGCTTAAACTTCAAACTGATGAACGTACCCCAAGTATCCATGTGTATTCATAAGGTAATTCCTTATTAAGTACTTAATTCTCAGATTCATCTTCAAAGCAGGATCTCTTTGCCAAAACATTCAGAATGATTTATTTGTTATTAATTAAAATATTTTCTGCTTGTATAGTAATGTAATGTGCATCAGAATAGTACAATGTACTTCTTAAGCAATCTTACATCAGCCCTAAGATCATGATCCAGTGTTCTAGTGATTGAAAGGGGAGCACTGGGAAGGAAATAAATTTGTACACAGAAGTCAAATCCATACGAGGCACATTGTCCCTGAGGCAGGCTTCTCTATTCTTCACTTGCTTCCTCTTATGAAATAAAACTCACAGAATAAAGTTTTTGCATAACCAACTAGGCCACAATTACATTTGTTTCACATATCCTGTAGACTGTCATCACTGATCACGGAAAACATAAACTAACAGGAGTCGTGTAACAATCACTGTACCTGGAACTCGATCAGTGAGTTGAGGTGACTTACATAGTGCCTTCCTCTTCTGAACTCATTTAGGTTTCAAACTGTAACTCCGGTTTCTTTTCATAAAGATATAGCTATTCTACTATCAATAACTCTTATCTAACAGTCTTAAAAGAAGTAGTGATGAAGTCATTGTTGGTTAATGATAAAAGTAATGCAGGCCTTTATCCAAGAGAGATTTCAAATTTTCACATGAAAAGAGTCTTTCCACTGACCCTGGAGTGTATCTCCAACAAAGGCACTTGCTCAGCAGCCTTATTTATGGAGCTTGGCAGGAAGATTAACAGTAGTCTTTGTGGGGATTTCAGGTAACTAGGAAGGAACTCACAGCGCAGCAAAATCATAACTGGGGAGAAGGTCAAAGAATATGGTCCGGTGTCAGGACCACCATGTTCAAGATCATTTGTGCCATCATGAGACCAAACAGCACAGTATCTACAGTCGGTCTTGCCACCTTGAAACCTCATGATAATCTGAGAAGTCAGAAGCACTTCCTCCTTTGCTATACAAAATGCATTTCATTGGACAAGGGATTTGCAGTAGTTTATAGGTCATTGTTCTCAAAACCTATACAACCACAGAGCCTGAACTATAAGAAAGCTCAAAATCTCCAGATTATGTTGTATTCTTTTTAACTGGGAAATATTTGGAGTTTATTTTCAAATTTATATTGGAGAATCACTAAAATCCTGAAGATGTAGGAGACATTTTGAAGGTCATAGATAATAACCAGCAGAATGTGAAGAAATCTATACTTCTATATAATAATATGCTGAACACCTTTTGTATTTCATTTATTTCACTTACATTCAATTAAAATGCTGTGATATGTCATATTAAAATCCATACATTATACTTTCTCTGACAGGTGCATTCTAGTCTTTTCATTACAAAATTTCAATAGAATGCCTTTGTAGGCTCCTGACCACAAAAGCATTGTAGATCAGACCAAATTAAAAACAAAACATACAAAAACAAAAAACATTATACTAATCTGTCAAAGATATGTTTACTAATATCAAATATTATAAATGTTAACATATATTTGACATAATCTCCCATTGTAATTATTATGCTTAATTGTCTCACCTAATTTCAATTCGGTTTTCTTGCACAGAGAATCAGTGAGATATCAGTGAACCTGTATTTTCTGAAACAATCAATCACTTGCCCTAAGTGGCATTGCCATTTCTAGGGTCCCTGTGTTTAGAATTTGTTGTTCCATGTCCTCTATGCATTGTTGGGAATTTATTCGCACTGTTTCCTTGATAAACCTATGCAGGAACTTAGCTGGTTTTGCCAAGAATGCATTATTTCAGAGAAGATTACTGTAGCACAGTAACTAAGCAGTGACATCTGTGTGGTCTATCAGCTGAAGAAGCACGGTCCTAATCGTTAAACCTCTTTCAGGAGGCTGAGCAATCTGAGTTTCAGATGGTCTAAGCCTTGCAATGTACTGCGCTAAAAGTCACCTTGGTGCACATGCTAGAAGCTAGCAACACATCACTGAAATGACATCTCCTTTTGAAAAAGTCATACTTTCTGTTCACTTCATATAAAAATAGCTGAGGCCTCCAGCGCTGTTCCACATTTTATGGTCTCATGGACAAGCACAAGAAATTTCAGTTAGAAAACAACAAAACCCATCAAGTGTTCATTTAATGGTACAGAATGTCAGTGTTTCCTTGAATTATCCCATTCAGTCTAAATTAGATCTACATAGTTGATGTGTGTCTGCATCTTGCTCTGCTAGTCATGAAGCTGAGTGGCCTTTGAGTACTGAATTTCACTGCTGACCAAGTCTGCCTCTGACCTTTATGAGCTCTGTGATTCTTGGTGTTTAAGACAAATAGCTCTAGAGGAAAAAGAAGAAAGATCCAATGATGGAAATTCTACCTAGTTCTTAATAAGGGAAGTTAGCTATTTTTGTCTTACTATTTGTCCTGACAAGTGGTTTGCTCTGAATATAAAGAATCAGAGAATGTCCTTGGATGTCATCCCAAATGCTTGGATGATGATAGAACTGGGAATTGTCAGAGACCAAGACAGATCTAGAAGTTCCATTGGTGATATCATTTATCTTGTGACTGCTGAAATCAGGTGACACAAAGAATTGTTCCCCCTCACCAACATATTTTAGATACATTAAAATCATAGCCAGTCATCCTGAATCCAGTTCAATGTTGGATGTACTACACTGGATGCCTGACAATGACAATCTGAGAGTAGAAATAACAACAGAATATTCCAAGTAGACTCCATACCTCTTGTGCGCACATACTGATTTCCCCGTGGCTGTTGAGAACAGAAAGCTTTTAGCTGAGAGTGATCTGTAGGACAGTGAGAAAGAGCCATACGGAATTACTGAGAACATATAAGTAGAAGGACAAGAAGGAAACCCCATCAAAGTCTAAAAAGATTGAGAGAAATATGAAAGAAAACACAATTTCAGCCAAATGGAGCATGCAAATGATAAAGTATGTACATGTTAAAGTATGTATATGTAAAGTATGTACATGATGTTCATTTAGGGCGGTTGCATGATTCTCACTTTCTTGCTGTTTACAACCTGTTCAATACCTCTCTTTGCTATGTGTGGAGACTGTAACTTGGGTTTAGCCAAGTAGATCATACAAAGATGGAGGAAGCTAGTAATTAAGGAACTAAGGTAGGATTACCCTTTCCATTGTATTTAGCAGCTATCTCTGCTTAGCTGGATGAAAACTGTCAGTGGTCCAAAGAGTTGTTTATTAGCTTTTTTTTGGGGGGTGGAGGAGCGCTTCATCATCCAGGAGTCTTGAGAAAAGTAGTGAGTCCCTGTTTCCCAAGGGTGAAGTTAGCATCTGCAGTCCCCAGGATGTGGTCTGTCTGAGAGCATGGGGGGCCAGTGCAGTAAATATGGGCCAAGCAAGCTAACCGAGGAAGCCTCCCAGCTTCCTCTGCCATCAGGAGTGACTCTTCCTCAGATCCCATCCTGCATACCAAGCACAGTGACCCCTGCTCCAGACAGCTTATACCCTTCTCTGCATACTGAGCACTGCAGGTTGATAAGACAGATACCAATTACATAAATCCCAGGGTGTGATATTGTTTAATAAATAATGTAAACAGCAAGCATAATTCCAGAATTAATTGTGCTCTTTCAAATGACTCAGTGGAGACTGATTTCATGAGCAGAGAGAATACTGATGTTCTCAAGATCCTATTTTTATTGATGTTACTGGAAATGTCCTCGCATTATTTTCTGCTTCACGTTTTCATTTCTCTATCCTAACCATAGAAAATAGAAGTGAAGATGTAACACTGATTATTCATAGAGACTTAAGTATTCAAATATAGTTCTTAATGCAGATATCACAAATTGTGTGTTCTAAATAAGTTAAATAACTTGCTATAAAATTCAGTAGAGGATCTGTGAAATTCATGCAAATAACATGGTGATGCTATAAAATTTGAAGATCTATTTTGGAGCGTATACAATAGCATTTTCATGAAATATAGAAGATCTTTACTGTAAAACTTTGGTTTTGTTATCTCATTTTGAATACCAAAGAAATCGAAGTGGAATCACAGGCAGGTATTTTAAACAATTTTAAAATACTCTAGATAGCATATAATTTATAAATAAGTAATAATGTTATTAAAGTTATTTTAAACAAAACTTTAGGTGTAAGTGCAAAGATGTAGCAACAAGTAAATTCATTTTGTTACATACATTAGAAATAAAAAAAAAAACTACACAGCCCATAAAGTAGGCTGTATCTTAAATTGGATTTTGCTTAAACACTATGTTAACATAAAAAAAATAAAAAGGGAGAAATAATTACCATCATCACATAATAAGAAAATAACTTGAAAACATGTCAATATGTTAATAATAGTTAACATTAACTTTAATTATAAAATAGAAGATGAAACAACAAAAACATTTTTGTTTTCAATATAATATTTTCCTTTTAGTTCCAGTGTTGTTTTCTTCAAGCAAATGTTATGTGTTATTAAATATAAATAAAGAATGTTCTGGAAAAGGTCACACAGCTCTCATTGATGTGGCAAAAGTACTTCAGACACAGTGTCAACTGATAGGATAAACTGTAAATTTGCAATTAATACTGAAAAATGCGGAAAATCCATATAGAGGAATTTTTGTATTAATGATTTTGCATTAATGATTTCTGAATTCATAACCTTTTTCTATTTGGTCAAACAACATATACTTATTATATCTGGAGTTGAATTTTAGGAGATAGATTTCTTCTCTGTGCACTACCTATTATTTAATACTATACTATCTATTATTTCTACACATATTCATTGTAAGATATTTCCTCCAAAGGACTATAAGTTTCCTAAAATATTTATGTCAAACTCTTGTGTGTTCCCTTAAAACTTTAAGGTCAATATTATAACATACAGCCAATGAACATCTATGAATAGTAAGAAAACTATTCATTGAGTGCAGAATTTTTATTTGAAAAATTCCAGAAAAAACTGAAACACAAGTTATACTCAAAAATAATATTTGATTTTATCTGTAGAAAATAATCTTAAAGTAGCAATTAAGAAATATAATCAATTATGCCAGTTCAGAAACAAAGCTGACATTTTGCAATGGGAATAGAAGATATGCCTACAGAGTTGGTGGAGTTACACAGGCATTTGTAGAAATACAAAATTCAGACAAAATTCAAATTTTAAGAGAGCAATAGAGAGTTAAGCCCAGAATGCAATGACAGTATATTTTAGGAGGACATTTGGGAAAGTGAAACAAATGACAGCAGATTCTGGATAATCTTGTTAGGTGAAAGAATCTTTCAGATTATGAATAAACAGTGATACAAACTGAGATTTATTTATGTCAATTAAGTTTGGCCTACTGAGGAAGGTATTAATGCCTTTCTTCATTGACTTTCAAAATAGAGCAGTCATTAACTAAATCTTATGTGGATACCAGAGGAACACTAACAAAAATTGAGATGTTTTGTTTAACACCGGAGTGGGGTTCCTCACACCTTTTGCAATGTTCCCCACATTGTGGTTTCCCAGGTCACATATTAAAAATGCTGCATCTAGCCAGAATAACAGGGTCATTGAATGCTTGCCAATGTATGATGAATTGTTTAAGGGACTCCCAGTCAGAATAGTAAAGCCTTAAATGGATCGCTTTTATGTATTTTTAAATTTTTTTAAAAAATTTTTCATCTACTAGAAATGGAAGGAGGAGAGAAAAATCTTCCATCCACTCAGTCCCCATGTGTCCCCAATAGCCAGAGTAGGGCCAAACTGAAGCCAACTGCATCCAGGTTTCCCACAATGGTGACAGGGACACAAATAGTTGAGCATCATTTGCTACCTGTCAAGATGCATTGGCAGGAAGCTGAATTGGTAGAGGAATTTCAGGGACTAGAACCAGGCTCTGTGGTATGGGATGTAGATGTCCCCTGGGGCAGCTTAACCCCTGTGCACTACAATGCCTTCCCCAACAGATTCTGTCATATATCTAATATGATTTAAACTTGCCTCTACAGCTCCTTAATAGACAAATAATATGTATAGATATAGGCATTTGGCCGGCGCCGTGGCTCAACAGGCTAATCCTCTGCCTTGCGGCGCCGGCACACCGGGTTCTAGTCCCAGTCAGGGCGCCGGATTCTGTCCCGGTTGCCCCTCTTCCAGGCCAGGCTTCTGCTGTGGCCCAGGAGTGCAGTGGAGGATGGCCCAGGTGCTTGGGCCCTGCACCCCATGGGGAGACCAGGAAAAGCACCTGGCTCCTGGCTCCTGCCGTCGGACGAGCGCGGTGCGCCGGCTGCAGCGCGCCGTCTGCGGCGGCCATTGGAGGGTGAACCAACGGCAACGGAAGACCTTTCTCTCTGTCTCTCTCTCTCACTGTCCACTCTGCCTGTCAAAAAAAAAAAAAAAAGATATAGGCATTTGACAAGACCATTTTGACAGTTCAATTTGAGGAGCAATTACTTTGAAACAGCAAAACTATATTTCCAAATATGTATGAGCATTACCAAGTAATTGATTCCACAGACATTGTAATTTTGCACTTGAGGTCCATGTCTCCCCTATCCTCAGATCATTCTGGGTTCCTTCCAGGAGGGCCAGCTCATCCCTGGGCTGGGGCAGGATTTTACAGAGGGCACAAGGAGTGCTGTGGTGTGTATGAGAAGAGTGGCACTGTATTTTGGTGCAGAAATGTTGATCCTGACCCATCAGAAGTTCCTCTATGAAAAATCAGAAATCTATAGACTAAGGCTTTTTTTTTAAGACTGGTGAATTAAGAATGTGCTTTTGTGGACCAGTTTGGGGGGGAGACCATGTGCCTCTGAAAGCTAAAACTATTACTGTCACTTTACAGAAAAATGATTCACTCCATATTTAAGAAAATGATGATGTCCAATTAGCTATGTTCAATGCATCACCCCAGAAATATCTTCACCTTCCAGCTGGTAAGGGATTTCTCATTAAGAAATACAAGCTATACATATTCTCTTTTTGTAAAATTGAATCACATTAGGTGTCATGTATATGTTGCATGTGTTTTACAGTTAATAGCTCTATAAGATTAGCTATGATTTTATATTTTCTTAAGAAGCAACTGTGAAACATCTTATCTGATACTATGATCATAATATTGGTTTATTACTTCAATCTGCTTGAATAAATGTGCAATAGTAAAACAATAGGCTACAACACACTGCTCAACTTTTAAACGTTAAAAAATTTTGTATGATGAATTTAATACACTAGTGACAGAATGAAATATTGAAATACAAAGGGAATTAGAGGATTGTGAATCTTTCTACAGAAATCTAGGCCAGACTAAGTGCCAGGTAACTACACTACAATAAATATTTAGATAACATGCATCCAGTATCAAAATAAAACTCTTCAATGACAGGAAAATTATTAAACTAGTCTTCATCTACAAATACTTTTCTCGTTTTAACTCTATCCCTACCCCCATGAGAAGGTTAGCACAATTAAAACAAGATAACTACATAGTCATTATATTGGTCAAATAATTACATAAAGTTTAAAATTCTAATTGAAAATTTTATTTTTAATCAGTGAAAAACAGTCCATCAAGGTGATTTCTTTTAACTGTAGTAATATTACTCCTTTTTGCACATATATGGAACATACAGTGACTATGTATTGTAAATATAACCTGTAACAAATATGAAGCTGAAAACTGGCATAATGTGTTTTATATGTGTATTAATATTGTCGTTCTATAGAGAGCCTCTATAGGAACATTTATGATTACATAAAATTAACCAAAGTTAATTTAAAATACTACTGACTTGAGTAACAAAATTTTAATATTGAAATTCTTACTTCAATTTTAAACTCTCATTTCTTTTTCCTTATTTCAAAATGCTGTCCTACTGAAACATAGTCAGTAATCACTTAGGAAAATCAACCCTCTCATACAAACATTTCCTACGACTTGCTCAAAGTAACATATTTCATTAGACAATGTAAAGAGAATGTTCTAAAAGTGTGAAAATACCAGTTTATAGATACTAACTCGATTAATGGTAAGAGGGTTGGATATTTGTCCTTACAGATTATTTAGTCCTAATTTTGAGCAGATAGGGGAGAAAGGTTAGTGGAATTGACTTTGGTGTCTCTTTTCCTGGTATATATACAGTTAACAAGATTGTTTTCAGTCATTCTTAACTTGGTCTAATGCATGCCTACTAGAGGCTAAATTATTTTCATGAATAAAGGAATGGGCCTTTAGAGTATTCCATTAAATCAATGACCTTACGTATTGATAACATAATAATCCCTTGCTGTTTAAGAGCAATAGTGAAAAAAGAATGTAATTTTCAGCACATTGAAAACTCAAAGAATGGAAACTTTTATTTCAAATTCCTAAGCAAATAGCAATGTCTTTCTGCATAGATATTGCAAAAAGTCTCCTTTTAATTTGTTTTATTGCTGTTGTTTCTTTGTTTCTAGTAATGTCACATGTTTAGGATAAACTGCTTGTGCTAACAAGAGTTGCCATTGCATAATCTGAATTATAAAATGCCAATCTTTCTTACCCATTATTTTGCTATTTAACTTGTGGACCACTGCATTGGCTTTTAATTGGGGAAAGATAATATAGTGTAGGATACCTTATACTATAATTATCCCAAATTTGCTGTTTTTTGGGAGGGTACACAGCATTTGTAGACAGGACACGAATTTACAATAACATAAAACACTAATTCTACCAATAGAATTTCTCTGCCAACCTATGCATTTCTTTAAAAGTTATGCAGCTGGGCTGGCTTCTGGTGTAGCAGTTAAAGCCATCGCCTGTGATGCTGGCATTCTTACAGGCACTTGTTCGCATCTCTGCTGCTCAACTTCCAATCCAGCTCCCTGCTAATGGCCTAGGAAAACACAGAAGATGGCTCAAGTGCTTGGTCTCCCTGCTGGGAGTCCTAGATGAAGCTTCTGGCTCCTGGCTTTGGCTGGGCACAACATTAGCCGTTCCCCCATCTGGGGAATAAACCAACAGATGGAACATCTCTCTCTCACACTCTGTCTCTGTCTCTCCTCTCTGTGTAACTCTGATTTTCAAATAGATAAATAAATGCTTTAAAAATATTAAAAATAAAAAATGTTATGCTGCAGGCCAAAAAGAGTTACTGTGCTTTGTATAAAAAGAGTTACTGTGCATCAACCATAGCTACCAAGAGTAGGTTTTGAGCAGTTGATTATGTGACTTATCTGTTCTCTATACTTAGAGAAATAACTCAGTATTACATATAAAAATATTTTGGAATTTTAGAAATCCAAATGGCATGCATTTCAGGGCCGTGGAGTTTTGGAATATATGTTTTAATCATAAAGCTCCAGTTCACTATACCTACTAGCATAAAAAGCATAATTAATCAGAAACACATTTTTTTTTTTTTTTTTGACAGGCAGAGTGGACAGTGAGAGAGAGAGACAGAGAGAAAGGTCTTCCTTTGCCGTTGGTTCACCCTCCAATGGCCGCCACGGCCGGCGCGCTGCGGCCAGCGCACCGCGCTCCTCCGATGGCAGGAGCCAGGAGCCAGGTGCTTTTCCTGGTCTCCCCATGGGGTGCAGGGCCCAAGCACTTGGGCCATCCTCCACTGCACTCCGGGGCCACAGCAGAGGGCTGGCCTGGAAGAGGGGCAACCGGGACAGAATCCGGCGCCCCGACCGGGACTAGAACCCGGTGTGCCGGCGCCGCAAGGCGGAAGATTAGCCTGTTGAGCCATGGCGCCGGCCAGAAACACATTTTTTACAATGATTATGAAATTGCATTGAGATGGGTGGACTGTAACTTGACAAAGACAGGAGCATACTGAACAAGTGAAGAATAAATGGAGGCTGCAAAACAAGTGGATTCCTATTATAATATGGTTATATAAGTATATAGTGTATATAATATAATATATAATATAATATAATATAATATAATATAACATAATATAACATAATAATATGGTTCCAAACAAAGAAAATGCAGGTAGACAGACACAGGTAGATGAGGGCCTTCAATCACTCTTGGAAACATAGAGTAAAAAAATAAACTTTTTTCTGTGTGAAAAGTGCTTTCAAATCTGTCCTTTTTCATATACACATTTCCATGAACTTTTTGAAGACCATTAGCATAGTCAGCATGCATTTCTCTCTTATTAGGATTTTGCTGACAATGATCTTCAACAGGAATATGCTACATATCCTTCATACTCTTGCTAGACTCTGAGAAGGTAGAAGGGTAGCTTCAAAAATGACAATTTTCAATGTACAAACAGAATTTCTATAAAATAAAGCATTAATAGTTGAGTGGACCAAAGTCTCATTTATTTACATCACTAACATGTGTACTTCAAGACAAACGGTCTCAGTTGAGTCATGTGCTACATTCCCACCGCTTTCAGAAGGAATGAATAATGACAGTGAAAAGGCTTAGGTTCATTAAAGAAAAACAAATTTAATGTAGGGTCCTTTAGAAGGAACCTATGATGTAAGTCGACAGTTACTTTGTTTACACAAGTGCCATAGTTTTACTTCATTGACCACATTTGCTAAAGTCAAATAGGGCAATCATTCTATCAGCATCCAAGTTGGACATCCAAAATCAACAGGAAAACAATGGCTTCAAACTAAAGAGTCAAACTAGTCAAAATCAAATAATTACACTTTTTTCAATAATAGCAACACATTATATAATTTTACCCATATGGAACTAGATCAATAGCTTGTTGAAGTAAAATATAATTTCAGATTCTTATGACACATTTTGAGGAAAATGAGTCACTTTAAAATAAACAAGAGTTGTGTTCTTAATTAACTAATAAAACTTTGCTATTTGGGAGCTGTAATGTAAATAGCACTCTATTGAATATCCATAGCCTTTGAACATTTTCGTGACACTTCCTCATATACAACAGTATTTAAACTCAGATATTTCCTGCCTCTAGAAAGAGTAATACTATTTTTCTTCAACTGTTATAGAAACATCTAGTTAGCATCAAAAGTAAATAGTAATTGTAAAGAAAGCAATTGCAAGAAAAGCCTACATTCAGTGTAGAATGTTCTTTAAAGTTTTCAATAAAAGTATTACTCTTTTATTATATTGGTATGATTTCCTTACTAATGGAATTCATCTCTTAGAAAACATGAATTTGAGGAAAATTGTACCAAAATATGTGTTATAAAATATTTTTAAGATTTATTTATTTATTTATTGGAATCAAAGTTATAGAGAGGGAAGTAGATAGACAATTAAAATACTGTCTTTGATGAGTAAATAAATATTATATGGATTTGGTTTTTGAGATTTTGATTGCTAAAGTAAGTGGAATTTATAGTAGATACTATAATTTGCAGATTCAAAATTGAGTTAAGAATATGAGAGACTACTGTCTGTTCTACCCATGTCGTGTTCTTTAACAAAAGTTTAAGACATAATTTGGTCCGCAGGACTAGAGTAATTATTCTGATGATTTTAGTTGAATAATTTTGATTAGTATTTAAACTGTAGAACCATGTTTCCTTCAGTTGTATTATCTGAACACTTTCCTTCATGGTTTAATTTGCCCCTATACCTAAAATCTTTTTCTTCAAACATCCACTAATTTACATGGAGGACTTTGTAATTTCTTTTTAAAAAGATTTATTCATATATTTGAAAAGCAGAGTGACAAAGATGGGAGACACTCACACACAGATATTAAGATTATACCTGTAACTGAGGGTAAGAAAGGAGATATCTCAATTCAATATTCCTCAGCCTATTTTAATAAGTAATTTTTTTACTCTGTATTGTACAGAATAAAATGTGAAGTAATGAATATTGACTAAACCTAGAGTTAATATATAGTCTTGCTCCCCAAATCCATAATAGATGGTTTGGTATAAATTAAAGTCATCACTGTACCATTTAGAGTGTACAGAAAATCTATGCATTTGAAGGAGTAGTAGCCCCAAACTACTTATTTCAAAGCTGTCCTACATTGAGAAATCAACTTGGGCTGATGGTGTGGCGTAGTGGGTAAAGCAGCCACCTGCAGTGCTGGCATCACATTTGGGCCCCGCTTCTTGTCCTGGCTGCTCCAGCTCTTTGGAATGGCCTGAGGAAGTAGTGGAAGATGACCCAAGTCCTTGGGCCCCTGCACCTATGTGAGAGACTGGAAAGAAGCTCCTGGCTCCTGGCTCCTGGCTTCAGATAAGCTCAGCTCCAGCCATTGAGGACATTTGCAGAGTTAACCAGCAAATGGAAGACTTCTCTCTCTCTGCCTCTGCCTCTCTGTGACTGCCTTTCAAATAAAATAATGGTGATACACTTAGAGCAATAAAAGAAAGAAATGCAAGGCTTAGTAACCCAAAGAATCAAACGTGTAAGAACAATGGCTTCTTTTTGAGGGTAGACTTAACAATAAACTGCATTCCTTCTCAAGAGTTTGAGCATATACAGGCTTATGAAATATTAAAAAATACAAACTTAAATTATATTAAAATATTTACCGATTTATTTACTTGAAAGGCAGAGTGATAGAAAGATTTTCTCATCCACTGGTTCACTTCCCCAATGCCCACAATAACCAGGACAGGGCCAGGCCAAATACAGGAGCCAGGAACTCTACCTGGTCTCCCTCATGGGTGGTAGAGACCCAAGTTCTTGAGCTATCATCTGCTGCCTCCCAGGTGCCTTAGCAGAAGCTGGATCTGAAGTGGAGGTGGGACTCCATCCAGTCACTCCTGCAGGAGATACAGATGTCTCAAGCTGCAGCTCTACCCACCAGGACACACTCATACTCAAGCCACTCAGAACTTCAGCTGTTCTGACCAGGATTTGTGAAGATCACCTTCTCAATCTCTGCCTGGACTTACCCTCTATCACACCACACCTTATTTTAAGTGGTTCCTGTGACTTTGAGTTCAGCTGGAGCAAGTTGTAGGAACACATTTCATGATACAGGCTTATTAATGCTCTGCCACCACAGGGAAGTCTCTGAGGGAAATGTCTGCTGTCCTCTGGCTGATCGGTCCAGTATTGAGAAGCTACTGCTGAGCCAGGTTGTGAGTGTGTACCACTGTCTTGATCTGAGAAGTACGTAAGAGGTGGTGCAGCCACATAAGGCAGCAAATGAATGAGGATAATTCTTCAGTTGCTAGAAAAGTGAAATTGTGAGAAGCTTCATTTTCACTGACAGTTAAAACGAAAATTCAATTCCTGCTTGAAACACATACATCCTATAACATGCGATTCTGCATGTACAGTATATATATATATGTGTGTGTGTGTGTGTGTGTGTATACCATAAACATATATGCACATAGGCTGTTATGAATGATTTATACATCTCATTTCTGTTTTTGAAAGGCATTGATCAGATTCCCTGTGTTTAACAGGGACAAAATCTCATCACATTGCTGCAAACCACAGAAGTGTGTATGTGTGCAGTTCTGTGTTTTATGCATCTCAAAGAGCCAAATCCTATGTATATGATGCATATTGTCCTGATAAATTCTCACAATTCAAGACAAAACAGTGTACAAAATTGCTACAAACTCAGCAAATGAAGAGTCTGTACTACACAGGGGCTCCTGCATGTATTAATCAATAAATCAGCACAGGGTAAGAGTAATTTCATTTCAAAAGAGATTATTTAAAATGCTTTGGAATTGCTCTTAGGTGCCTATTAATTTCTGATTACTTTCAGTTTTTTTTCCGAAATATTAATCTAACCAGTCATTAAAATATATTTCAGAATTATGTCAGGTCACTACTTAATATTCTGCTTTTATTTGTTTTTATGTTCTTTCTTGTTATGTCTGTGCTTGCCAGCTTTTTCTCATTTTTTAACCATTCAATTACTTATTTAATTTTGGATTTATGAAGGTATTAAAAGAAGTTTATGGAAAATGCTTACTGTGGAAAACCTATGCATGGATTTCAAAGTTTATGCATTAAAATCATCTTTCAGCTCCATTTTCTCAAAATATCAGCAACAGCTTTATATGCATTTTATTAAGTTCTATAAGAAATCCTTAAAATATAAATCATTCAGATCTCAAAAATTACGAATCTTCCCCTCCCTTCCTCTTTTTTTAGATCAATTTTAAAAAGGCAACTTTAAATCTTTTAGTGAGAAAGACAGAGAGGAAAGGTCTCCCTTCCATTGGTTCACCCCCTAAATGGCCACTATGGCTGGCGTGCGCTCCGGAGCCAGGAGTCAGGTGCCTCCTCCTGGTCTCCCTTGCAGGTGCAAGGGCCAAGCACTTGGGCTATCCTCCACTGCCTTCCCGGGCCACAGTAAAGAGCTGGACTGGAAGAGTAGTAACCGGGACAGAATCGGCCCCCCAACCGGGACTAGAACCCGGGACTGGAAGAGTAGTAACCGGGACAGAATCGGCCCCCCCAACCGGGACTAGAACCCGGGATGCCTGCACCACAGGTGGAGGATTAGCCTAGCGAGCTGCAGCGCCAGCCATGGAAGCTTTAAGTCTTGAAACACTTTGGGGAGTATTGGTTACTTGAATGGCCTATCTTATCTAACACGTAATCTTGTTTCCATTTTACATTCAAGCCTACTCCTTTTGTGTTCAGTGTGAAGAAACCACAAGTGAAATTTTGACCAATACTTTCTCTTGGCAATATTTACTGAAGCACCTCCTACTCTGAGTGTAAAGATATAATCCCAAAGCCACTTCAATGCAAGGATTTCCTTCTGAATTTGAGATGGGTTTACTTGCAGAAAATACTGTCAAATGAATTTTGTTGAAATCTATATTACTATATATGTGGAATAGTTCCATTAATCAGAGTATGTTCAACTTCATGAAACCATAACTCCTTATCTCAAAGTGTTTTAGCACAGTTAGGTAAAATTCCAGAAGACAGGTGAACTTCAGTAAGCATCCAATCATATCAAGCATAGTTCCTGAATTCCTATAGACTTGTCTTCATGGTATTAAGTTCCTTAAGGTGACACAATGACTACCAGGGAAGAAGGGAGGAAGGAAGGAAGAAAACAAAGGTGAAGTCATTCACTACATATGCAAATAATCACAAGGCAATCCACTGAGTATTAGGATACCTGAACATAGGATTGATCTAATGGTGGCCCAGGATTCTACTCCATAGCTGTTACAGAACTTGGAGTACGGTTACCAGAATTAGGCCATAGGAAAATTGGAATACATTTAACTGATGCACTGCATCCATTCTTCAGTATAAATTATAATGCACAACATAACACAATATATTTATACGTAATTAAAGCATAATTACATACAACTATATTTTCCATTAATCTAATATATAATTTGCTGACACTTCAATATTTAAGATTTATAATTTAGCACTAGTGAGTCATGGTATGTCAGTTTGAGCTCACCTTCGTAGAAGAACCTGGGAACAAGTATGCCTTTCTCCCCTAGGATGTCTTTTTCTGGCGGATAATCTGCAGGTGCACGGCTGATCTATGACATGAGTGCTGACTCTGAGGTCAGGACTACTATGAAGTTTAGCTAAGTGCCAAGGGGACACCACCTGAGCTTAAATGCATGTTCTCAATTTACTATTCATATAATGGTAATTTATTGATGCTCAATTTATTGAATTTGCCTCCTAGTGTTAAATCCTGTAGGTAACTGACCTAGCATTTGGCTATTATGCCAACATTCTCAACCTGAGGAGTAATCTGACTGTTGGGATTTTCACCACTGAAAGGCTCTGGCTTATCCCAAATCACATCTGTTAATGACTTTTCATACCTGCTTTAGTCTCACTGCACACTTCTCTCACTCTAACTACACTTTTATTATACAGACAATATCATTTCTTAAAACAAAAGGAGATTTATTTATGCATTTTTAAAAGCAGAGCCATAGAAAGAGAGAGAGAAATCTTCCATCTACTGATTCACTCCCCAAAAGGCTGCAACAGTCAGGACTGGACCAGATCAAAGCCAGGAGCCCGGAGCTTCATCCAGGTCTCTCACGTCCATGGCAGGGACCCAAGCACTTGGGCTATTTTCTGTTGCCTTCCCAGGGTGCCACCATTGAGCTGGATCAGAAATGGAGCACCTGGGACTTTAACTGTCACATACAAGGGATGCCAGCCTTACGGGTGGCAGCCTAACCTGCTACACCACCATGATGGCCCTGTAAACATCTCATTTAAAATGTCTGTGAAAATACTGAAGCCAACTGATGTAGACTCAAAAGATATTTCCACTGTCACTGATTAACCTTTATTTCTGAAAAAATAATGCTAGTCCTTTTCCTTAACAAGGCTATTTATTAAAAAAAATATTATCCCTGCCAGCACCACGGCTCACTAAGCTAATCCTCTGCCTGCAGCACTGGCACCCCTGATTCTAGTCCCGGTTGGGGTGCCAGATTCTGTCGCAGTTGTTCCTCTTCCAGGCCAGCTCTCTGCTGTGGCCCGGGAGTGCAGTGGAGGATGGCCCAAGTGGGTGGGCCCTGCACCCACATGGGAGACCAGGAGGAAGTACCTGGCTCCTGGATTTGGATAGGCGTAGCTTTGGCCATAGTGGCCATTTAGGGGGTGAACCAATGGAAGGAAGACCTTTCTCTCTCTCTCTCTCTCTCTCTCTCTCTCTCTCTCTCTCTCACTGTCTAACTCTGCCTGTCAAAAAAAATTCCATTTTTCTTTCATCTTTTAGGTCTTTATATTTATTTTCTCAGATGTTACATTCAATCCCTCTCTATCTGTTGATTCTGTTATTATGTCTTATAAGCTATTCAGGTCTCCAGAATTTCATAGGGAAAAAAAAATCTTTCCTTGAAACCTCATACCTAAAACTACTGTCCTAAACCTTACTTTGCTTTGTACTCTGATTCTTGTAGTGATCCATACTAGTAGTTTTACTCTCTCACTTCCTACCTATGTCATTTCTCATCATTGATGACTGTCTACAGACTTCCCTATGTAAACAGCCATTACACAACAGTTATTCATTACTTAAAAGAATTGCTGGGATTGGCGGGATTGTAAAAGCCATGTTCAAGGGAAGGCAGTGGTTAAGATATATTTGAGATGCTGTGTCCCATATTGAGAACTTTGGTTCAAGTCCCAGCTCTAGTTCCAATTCTTACTCCTCCTAAAGAGCACTATGGATGGCAACAGGTGATGGCTCAAGCATTGAGTCTCTGCCACCATTGTGGAATACCCAGGCTGTTTCTGAGTCCCATCTTTGCCTTGGCGTAGCATCTAAATGTTGAAGTCAGACTTCTGTATCTGTTTCTTTCTGATGCTCCCTGTTCCTCTGAATTATAGATATGGACATAAAATTTTTTAAAAGAAAAACTCCATAGTACACACTGCCAGCAATATTTGTTATCCCTTGCTATCTTTTTGATGGTAAAAACACCCAAAAGTAGTGGGAAAATTAGATATACCATTCAAAGTAGAGGAAAATTCCAGATCAGTTTTATCATGCTTAATGACATCAAGAAAACAAAGATTTTTGTTCTCTTGCAGCTATTTTTCCCTAATAAATGAGACTGAATTAAATATGATTCAAATGTCTCCAATAGAACCCACTAATTATTCTTGCCCTTGCAATTGATTATCTCATGTTTTTGTCATTGATAGTTTACTTATCTCCACTAAATGGCATGATTCCTTTAAGGCTCATTTTTAACATGCCAGTTGCTATTTTTGTTTTTTAAATTATCAATTCATTACATAGTACATAATGAATGATGAACACCCTCTTAGTGTCAATCCACAGAAATAATTTTTTGAAGATTTATTTATTTATTTGAGAGGCAGAGTTACAAACAATGAGTGAGAGACAGAAAGAGAGAGAGAGATCTCCCATCTTCTGGTTTACTCCTCAAATGGCCACAAAGCCAGAGCTGTGCCAGCCTGAAGCCAGCAGCCAGGAGCTTCTTCAAGGTCTGCCACGTCTGTGCCAGGACCCAAGCACTTGGGCCATCTTCCATTTCTTTTTCAGGCCATTTTCATGGAACTGGATCAAAAGTGGAGAAGCCGTGACTCAAACTGGCACCCATATGGGATGCTACAGTTGCAGGTGGTCTCTTAACCCACTATGCCACAGCACTGGTCCCAGAAATAATTTCTAACATAAGAAAAAACTGTGGCTATAGACTTTATGGAATGAACGTTGGTGAAGTTCGAGAAATTAGGAGAAGAATCGAACAGTTGATGTGCAGGGAAACTAGAAGCTATTTTTGTTGGAAGAGTGAATGGGATAGTTCTAGTTTGGGGCATGTTTCTGCCTCCATTAGTCCCTGGCTCCTGACTTTGGCCCAGGCCAAACCCTGGCTGTTTGGCCATTTGAGGAGGGAAGCAGTGCAGGGACTACCTCTATCTCTCATACTTTCATAAGTGGGAAAAATAAATGCAGATTTTTAAAAATAATTGAATAAATATCTTTTATAAAAAGAAACACATGTAAAAATATTTTCCATTGAGTAAATATTTTATATTTTTCTTTGTACTAGCTCATGAAAGAGAAATTTGTAATACAGTGAACTAAATTATTTAATTATACTTCATAAAAATTTTACATCAGTTTAAATTAATACATATCTACCATGTCTGAAAAGCAGAAAGAACATACTTTAAATATATAAAGATTTTTTCAAACCTAGAAATTTCATTTTAATTTGATAAATGCAAATATTTCACAACTGATCGCACATTATTTCCCTCAAAATACTAGGTTGCATTGCCACCTTAGTATGATAAACACTTTTCAGGAGTTCTGTTAGGAATGAATTAGTTCACTCTTGGTCCAGCTCAGTGGTCCATGGCATATTCTTAGACAAATGGCAATCTCTCATGTCCTCATTAAAGCAGCTCCTCATGTCCTGATATGGCACAATGAAATCATTCACTCTAGTAGGCTATTTATTTTGGATGGAATATCCTTTTCTCATCAAACTAAAATGTTATTCTTGTTGGGTTATGTGGTATTGTAATTTGAAATTCTTGAATTATTTGTGATTTTAGAAAGCCACTTAATACTTCAAATGTTATCAGATGTGAAATTTACATCAAAATGGAAAAAGCACAAAGTATACAGACTTTTAATTTTGAGTAGGTAATTCAAATTTAAATCTACAGTCTAAATTTTGATATAAAATCTTCCATTCCACTGAATAAAATACACAATGTAAGAGCAATATAGGACAAACTTCTTATAACAATTATAAAAAGTAATCTTTGTCAAGAATTGCGAAGAGTCTGAGATTTTTAGCTTGCTTGAACACTAACAATTCAGACTTCCTCATGTTCATGAATGCTGTTGAAGAAGTACGATTACTGAGCAGACAAAATATAGGTTACTACAGCAGGAAGAATAGCCAAGAATCATCATTTTGACACAGTTCCCTGAGCCCCGATTCTCATAAATGATACCACGACAACTCAAAAGTTTCTGTGATTATAGAACCCTGAGCTCAATAAACCCCAGGCTCCTATGGGCAGAAGGCATGCAATGACCCTGCTCCAGGAAGACCTCTTCTCTCCTTTCCATGGCCTCCACAGTAGAAACGCCACTGAAGACACATCTGGAAGACAGGGTAGTCAGTGCCTTTCGGAAAGACATGAAGACACATGACAGATCTCTAGAGCATCAACCTCTACAGCTTACTGAAATTCTTCCTAAGGTTTTTGCAGGTGTTCTAACTAATGTACCAAAGCTTAGCTGAGGGGCCGGTGCTGTGGTTTAGTAGGCTAAGCCTCTGCCTGTGGCACCAGCATCCCAGATGGGCTCCGGTTCACATCCTGGCTGCTCCTCTTCTGATCCAGCTCTCTGCTGTGGACTGGGAAAGCAGTAGAAGATGGCCCAAGTGCTTGGGCCCCTGCACCCATATGGGAGCCCTGGAAGAAGCTCCTGGCTCCTGGTTTCAGAACAGCTCAACTTTGGCCATGGTGGCCATTTGGGGAGTGAACCAGCACATGGAAGACTGTCTCTCTGTAAGTTTACCTCTCAAATAAATAAATGAATCTTTTTAAAAACAGAGCTTATCTGAGAAGGTAAAATCCACACTTGCTTTGGCAGTTCCCCTTTTTTCACTAAAAATGATATAGCAGGGGCCAGCATCAGGGTGCAGTGGGTTAGGCTGCCACTTGTGACTCAGCCGTATCATATTGTGGTGCCTATTAGTCTAAGACGTCCCACTTCATAACCAGCTCCCTGCTAGGGTACCTGGGAAGTCAGCCAATGATGTTCCAAATACATGGGTCTCCACTTGGGAGATCAGGATATAGTTCCCAGCTCCTGGCTTCAGACTGATCAAGCCCTGGGCTGTTGTGGCCATTTGAGAAGTAAGCCAGCTGATAGAAGATCTTTCCTCATTTCTCTGTTGCTATGACTTTTAAATACATAAATAAGTATTTTTTAAAATATAGCATTACTCAATGTCTACTGGAGAGGCTAAGTGAGAGATAGATAACTTGTTTTCTAAAACACCTCAACTTGTAGGCTATTATGCACAATTTAGTTCCCTATAGACTATGGTGTATCCAGGTAGTAGTTAAAACACCACCAATAAGGTCCTCTTTGGCTGGCGCCGTGACTCACTTGGCTAATCCTCCCCCTGCGGCATCAGCACCCCGGGTTCTAGTCCCGGTTGGGGTGCCAGATTCTGTCCCAGTTGTCCCTCTTCCAGTCCAGCTCTCTGCTGTGGCCTGGGAAGGCAGTGGAGGATGTCCCAAGTGCTTGGGCCCTGCACCCACATGGGAGACCTGGCTTCTGGCTTTGGATCCGCGCAGTGCGCCGGCCATAGCGGCCTTTTGAGGGGTGAACCAATGGAAAAGGAAGACCTTTCTCTCTCTCACTGTCTAACTCTGCCTGTCAAATAAAAAAAAAAAAATAAGTTTCTCTTCACTTTCATTGACCTCATGCCAAAATCCAAAATATGTATTGCTGTTGATGTCACCTCAATAATTTTTTTTCTATTTCTTCTCTTACTTCCCTATATTCCCTATTGAGTTGACTAATTTTGTTTAAGCTCTACCTGTCCCCATTAAATACAATTACTGTGTTCTAAAGCTTCACATGGGATGTTACCAACTAATCATGTCCAAACTCATATGTATATTGATTTCTTTAACCTTAAAAGTATGCTTGAAAATATTAATTTTGGAAATGTGTACTGCTCCATCACTGTGCATTTTCTCCTTTGGTTTTAAAATCAGATTTTTGAAAGAGTTATCTTAGCTTACTGTAATAATATGAAGCCACTAATCAGATCTATCTATTGAGAGTTTGAAATATGACTAGCAGAAGTGAGCAATCTATTTTATATTTTAACTTTAATGAATAAAGTTTTAAATTTAAAAACTGATGCTCTGATGCTCGATTTGTTATTTGAAAAATTTTAAATATGTTGGAAACAATTGGGGTTTAGGAATCTATTTTTCTAATTGTTTATTTATGATATCCAAATGCATGTCAATTATTTCCAGTTAATTGAGCATCTAAGCAACGGTGCTGTGAAAATGAGCCCAGAACAGCCCTTGAAGAGTGATATTTTAAAACTACACATAGGATTTGCACCATATAAAGCACAGCTAGGTACCATTAGTTGTGTGTATTCTTCAAACACGTGACAATTGTCTTTCCAAGTTTCTTAAAGAGACGATAGTGTGACTGCATTCAATTACTGGAAATCTGCTTACACATTTGAAAGGATTTTATTAAAGTAATCATAATTTTTTTGCTATACTAGCTATCTCTTTAAGTACCTTAGAAATCATTTCATTGATAAAGACTCAAAATGTAAGTAAATTAAGCTAATCCAATTTGACTAATTTGATTGTACCTGGTCAGGATTCTAGCTAAGTTTCCTGCTGTTTGGCTTTCCTAGTGATATTTAAATCTGTCCCTATGAGAAAAGATAAAAACTATGAGTATTTCTGTGTAAATACTGGTAACATCAAATCTCCAGATAGTGCTACAATCACAGCATTTCGGTGCAGGCTTAACATGATCTACTGACTCCAGTTTTAAAATATCAAAACCAGAGGACCATTTGAGAATGCTGTTTTCCCTCTGGAGAAAATTCTGCATTCTCTACCCTACTTCGTAGTGTATCAAATTGATTGAGAAGTGTGCCAACAAAAATGCAGCTGTTTAGAGTTGGAAATGTTTGTTATGTATAAACTCCAAATTGTATCCCATGATATTCTAAAGATTAAGTCCACCCCGGGGGACAGGCTGGGGGACTGATGACTCCAGAATCCATTACGCTTTCTTCTCTGGGGCCTTCACTTCCTCCCCTTACTGCAGGGCCAAGAGAAACATCTGACCAGGGTACAGAAGTCAAGAACTCTGGGTCAAGGAGTGAGAGTCTCAGCTCACCCTGATTTTTGGGTCTGCAAATTGTGCAGCTGTGTGAAGACAGAAGATTAGCAAAAAGAGAAACAAACTCAGACAGCTAGTGTCGATTCATCAGTGTGTACTGGCTCAGCTTTACCTAAGACTTTAATTTAAATTATTTTTCTACGACTACTACTACTACTGCTTCTGTTTATTCTCTACTTCCTTTTTCCCTTACTTATCCCCTGGTTGACTGTAGTTTTTTTTATTTGCCAGATGATATGCATCTATTTTATAATATTATGATAGATTTAGACATTATTTTACACTTTAACATCTATCATGGGTATTTAAACTTGCAGCTATACTCATATTTGTGTGCAGAAACTTGATCGTTACTGAATTGAGAGGGAAAAAATTAAAAAGAAAGAAAGCCTTGCTGTCTGTTCTAACTAGTTTAAGTTGTCATAATAGGAGAACTGATTTCTGATAGCCTTCAGTTATTAAAGTTGAAATATCTCAGCCTTTTCTGGATATTGCCAAGTTTGAAAATCTTAAATGTTTTCTTTAATAAATTGCAAATATTCTGTGGCTTAGGAAATATTTTCTTTTTCTTCTGTTTAATATACCAGAATTTTACTTTCCTGATCTAGCTTTAAAAATAAATAGTGTGCAGAAAACAGTAAGCTTCTTTAAGTGACACTAATTCCCTGGAGGCTTTAAAGTATCACTAAGATATTAAGACATTGTTTCCTTTCCTTTGTTTGAAGGCTAATCCAAACAGGCAGTAAAAATTGTGATTGAATATTGATTATGCAAGCGGAATTAAAACTTGAAAGTATTACATATAAATTGGACAATTAAAACACAATAATAAAATGATACAAGGTTATAATTGTGCTTCCATATAAAAATACAAGTCAAATTGAAAGGTAAACATATTTTATCACACATGCTCCATGCTAGAAGGTGCTTTTGTATGTGTTGAAACTTCATGTACTAAAACTAGTTGTTAGTGGTCTTTGGATTGACCCACATCTCAACTAAATCTCAAACATTCAAAGTTTAACAATCTGTACACCCTTTTGTCGCCTAAAGTTTTGACTCTGAAGATTATTTTAAATCTAAAGTTTGCAACAATTATACAGTCCTTATGTTGAGAATTATAAATCCAACTTAGAATTGAATGAAGATATAACAAGGAATTTCTGCCAACTAGTTTTTCAAAAATATCCCCCCAAATGGAATGTTTCTATCTTCATGGGAAATGTCTTTATTATAACCCATCACATAGGCAGACAGCTGCAAGCGAATCCCTTACTGTTGGCACAGTTACCATATATCTTCTAGGAAAAAGAAAGATGACAGAGAGCTGGCGTTTTTATTTCCTTTATGATTACACTGATTTTAATGACATTTCCCTTCTTTAAAGTATTTCAGTATGCTGTCTTGATGAAGATATGTAATGTAAAATATAAAAATAACATTCACATAGGTTAAATAACATGCAAGTACACTCATGAAGAGAAGATTTGAAACACAAAGTTATTCACACCAGACACTGCAGAACGCCTACTCTGTCACCACCCTTGATAGTAGGTCCCTGACTTCCTTTACCATATACACAAAAAAAAAGAATGCAATGTTTCCCTAAGTTATTAGATTAATAACTCAATATTTAAAGCTTCATTTGGTATTTAAAAATACAATTGTATTTGCAATATTACTGTGTAATGACTTAAACACTTGACATTCTTGGAAATTATTATAAATTTATCACCAAGGCTAACAGAAAACTAATTTTCAATTTTGCTTGCTGTGTAACAGGGTAGAAAATAGGTATGTATTATCATTACAAAAGGGTCATTTTTTTTCATCCAGCAATGAAGGAAAAACTAGTCTAAGAATTAAAAAATAAGCAGAAATTGCAATAGTGTATTTAAAAATCTGTTTTAGTTTCTGGGCATTTTACTTGGATGTTACAAATTTAAGTCACATTCAAATTTTCTAACTTAAGCATTTGAACACACTTTATTATTACCAATGATGTGCTGGATGCCAAGGAAACCCATTTTTGGCTGCAAAGATATGTCATGTACAAAGGAAGACCTTTCTTTCTCTCTCTCTCACTTTTAATAAAAATTAAAAAAATGGCAATTGAGATGATCTATGTTATGATATCTGAGCGTGAAAGATAATGGTGTTTTTGAAGAAATGAAAATAAGGGGCCGGTGCTGTGGCATAGCCCATAGCAAACAGGCACCGGTTCAATTTCTGACTGGTCCATTTCTGATGCAGCCCCTGCTAATGTGCTTGGGAAAGCAGAGGTCGATGACCCAAGAGCATGGGCCCTTGCACTTACCTGGAGACCTGGAAGAAGCTCCTGGTTCCTGGCTCCTGGCTTCAGATCAGCCCAGATACAACAGTTGCAGTCATTTGGGGAGTGAATCAGCAGAATGAAGATCTCTCTGTCTCTTCCTCTCTCTTGCTCTCTGTAGCTCTCTGTAACTCTGCTTTTCAATTAAATACATAACGTCCTTAAAAAAATAGAAAGTAAACCATTTTATCTGAAACCTTTGTGTTAACTGGCAATAAATGAAATCACAGAGGAAATATAGACCTTTGTAGGGAAGGTAAGATCTTGGTCATTGTTTCTCAGGTAAGGAATGCTTTATGAGGTTTTATATTAAGAAAATGACCATTTTAATGGAAAATAAATACTGTAAATACATTAAGGCCGGAAAATTGAAGGTGTGACATCAAAAACATATAACTGGATGGAACTGAATATTCTTTCATCCAGTGGAATGTGAAGAGGATGGGGAGAAGGCACAAGACTGCAGTCAAGGGTCTAGTAAGGCCGGCGCCGTGGCTCAACAGGCTAATCCTCTGCCTTGCGGCGCCGGCACACCGGGTTCTAGTCCCGGTCGGGGCGCCGGATTCTGTCCCGGTTGCCCCTCTTCCAGGCCAGCCCTCTGCTGTGGCCCAGGAGTGCAGTGGAGGGTGGCCCAAGTGCTTGGGCCCTGCACCCCATGGGAGACCAGGATAAGCACCTAGCACCTGGCTCCTGCCATCGGATGAGCGCGGTGCGCCGGCCGCAGCGCGCCGGCCGCGGCAGCCATTGGAGGGTGAACCAACGGCAAAGGAAGACCTTTCTCTCTGTCTCTCTCTCTCACTGTCCACTCTGCCTGTCAAAAATAAAAAATAATAAAAAAAAGGGTCTAGTAAGAGAAATTATATGGGTCTCAATAGCATTCTTTGAAAAACTGGATATTGAGGAAGCTTTATCTCTAGCATGAGTGTCTATGGAATATGTTCATTAATTCAAATCCAGACATTCAGTTATCTTTCAAAAATATCTATTGAGCATATTTTATATATATATATATATCAGAATTTTTGACACATAAATAGAAGTGTAACTTTCTTTCAGGTGGGGCTCAGATATGTCAATGATGATAGGAAAGAAATATACTCAATACTCCATCAGAGCAGAAGTATGATAACATTGAATTTTACAAAACTATGCATAAATTGATGAGGAATAGATGAGTTTGCTTGATGGAAACCCCCAAATGACAGGAAAAAACATTTTAATTTTTAACTTTTATTTAATAAATATAAATTTCCAAAGTACAGCTTATGGATTATAATGGCTTTCCCCCCCATAACTTCCCTCCACATGCAACCATCCCATCTCCCTTTCCCTCTCCCATCCCATTCTCATCAAGATTCATTTTCAATTATCTTTATATACAGAAGATCAATTTAGTATATATTAAGTAAAGATTTCAACAGTTTGCACCCACACAGAAACATAAAGTGTAAAAATACTGTTTCAGTACTAGTTATAGCATTAATTCACATAGTACAACACATTAAGGACAGAGATCCTACATGAGGAGTAAGTGCACAGTGACTCCCGTTGTTGACTTAACAAATTGACACTCTTGTATATGGCATCAGTAATCTCCCTAGGCTCTAGTCATGAGTTGCCAAGGCTATGGAAGCCTTTTGAGTTCGCCAACTCTGATCTTTTTTTATACAACGTCATAGTCAAAGTGGAAATTTGCTCCTCCCTTCCGAGAAAGGTACCTCCTTCTTTGATGGCCCATTCTTTCCAATGGGATCTCACTTGCAGAGATCTTTCATTTAGGTCTTCTTTTGTTTTTCCAGAGTGTCTTGGCTTTCCATGCCTAAAATATTGTCATGGGCTCTTGAGCCAGATCTGAATGTCTTAAGGGCTGATTCTGAGGCTAGAGTGCTATTTAGGACATCTGCCCTTCTATGAGTCTGCTGGGGAAACACATTTGAATTTAAAATTCTAAGCATGTTTAGAAAGCTGAATGGAAAATTGTGAGAGAGAAAAATGTTTAACCAAAAGAAAAAAGTCATGTAATCTAGAAAACACTTTTGTAGCTAACATTGCAGTACTAGAGCAAATAAAATAATTGCCTATTATAACAGTCTTGTCAACCTCAAGATAAGGGTCATTATATTGATATAAAATTGAGGGGATTCAGGTGATATAGATAGAATGGGAGCATATGAACTACAAAACACTGAATTGGTAGCTTCAATTCCCCAAGCTTTTTAAATGGTGCGGGAATATTCTAAATGTACTTATTAAGTATATTTTTATGGATAGTTAAGTTTTTCCGTTGTTTTCTGTTTCAGGATGAAACAGAAATACTCAGAAATTGAGATCACATCTGATCACATTATGTTTAGCAATGCATCAACTACTAAAAATCAAAATTTGGGCTTGAGTCTAATGCCTTGGGGAAAACATCTGACAAAGGCACACTCGTGCAGAAATGTCCAATGATAGACGATGTGGAAGAAGACGGCTACTAACAGCAGCTCATAACCACCCACGTTCCACGTTAACACATTATGCAACTCTTGACTTGCACTGCCCCAGACTGTATTCCCCCAGGAAGCAGCTGATGGTGCACACTGTATCTGTTGCTGGCCTCCTAGTAGTGGGAAGACGGAGTTGGAAATACCTAGGATTGTCAATCAAATGTCCACTTTGAAGGGACAAATTTGGCAAATATTTCATTGACCAGAGTAAAACTAGTGGATAAACCTGATGCCAGTGTATGGAGAAGAAAAAATCTCCAGGCCTACAGTGAACAAGAGTAAAATCCAAAAGAGAATCCATTAAAACAGCTTATCCAAAGGCATGGTCACACACACTACAATAGCAGGCTTCTCACAGGATTATGGCGTGCTGTAAAAGAATCAAGAGACAGAAAGGCAACATTGGGAATGCACAGCCAGATCCAGTGTCTGACCTCAACCGAGTGGTTTTAGTCAAGTTTCCTTGCTTTCCTGCCATGACTTTTTAACTTCAAATAAACAAGCTGCATTAGGTTATCTCCTTATTCTTTTGCTTCTATTTTCAGTATTTTATATGTAGTTTCAGCTATTACTTTTTTCTCTCCTTTAATTTATAACCACTTTTATTCACTACATCTCACTTTTTCCTCAAAAGAACTATGTATTCTCACTATTTCACTATTAAAACTGAAGATTCAGTAGCTCCTCAAAAGTCAAATATTTAGAAATAGATGGGACCAGAACTATACCTCATTGTACTGTGACGCTGCTCAAAAATTTTAGAATAACTAATAGGAATAAAAGTTTTCTTAACCATGCTCTCCTTTTTGAAAGAGTTATTCAAGTCTAACAGTTCAACAAATTGTCAATTGTAGTCAGTTTCCATCAGGTATCAATATAGAGTATATGTGTCTATCACCAGAGTTCAGGGCTAAAAGACAATGGCAGTGGAATAACTATCAACCATCCCCTAATATATTTCCTACTGCATTCATTTATAGCTTATTGTTAATTTCCTAGACATACATTTCATAAAGATGATGTTATATTAAAAAAAAGTTTGGAATATTTGTATAATAAGCATTTTGTTGTCTTTTACAGTAAATTTGGATTCCAGAGAAGTAAACATATTTTATTTGAAGAAATTTGCTCTTTTGAACTGTACTACCTTCTTTGTATTTAACTAAAACAATGCATTGTGATACTCAATCAGACATTTTTAAAAATATTAATACTATTGTTTCACATTTGGAAACATAAAAAGTGAATTTTTAAATTGTTGCAGAATTTCTTTTCATGAAATTTTTGATAACTAAATATTGTATTCATTTCACATGGGAGTTTATGTTCCTCATTTGTTACACTAAAATTGTTTTTCAAATGAATCCCAGGCCTCCTTGTGAAATTCAGCTGAAGCGGCATTCACACAGCCAGTGTGTGGTATGTAAGTAGAGCGGAACGATTCACTGTGTTTAACAAAATCTGCCTAAATTTAAACTTCAAGGTTTTTCACGAGTTATACCTATGCTTTTTTAAGTAATTGATTTCATTGTGTTAAATTTATAGTATACTGAAAAACACAAACTTAAAAATGGCGCTTTCCTGTATCTTTAAACATGTGGGTTGGGAAACAGATTGATGCAAAGATACGCAGCAAGTTTAAAGCAGCAGATCACTAACCTGAGAGGGTGAAAAGGAGGTGAGTTTGTGAACAGCACAGATTTAAGTAACCTGAAGAGGAAAATCAATTTCAGAAACCACTATAGGAACTTGTTCATTCCAGTGAGGCTCTGAATATAAAATAAACAAAAGATTGACATCATCACTCATCTAATTATATGCATGCACACGTACATATGAACCAAATTACAAAAACTGTGATATGTGTTCCAGTACATATCTGTATTCTGAACTTCAAAATTTTAATCAAAATAATGAACTCATGATTTTATTTTTTACAACTTAATGGAAAAATAGAATAGAGTACACAACATGTTTGAAATATATGCATTGAAAGCCAGGTGCTAAAGAGTGATTTTCTTCTGCTCTTAGCCATCTTCGCAATAGCTGTTTCAGGACTTCCCACTTCCACTCGGCCATGTGATCCACCTCATTTGGAACACTGCATGGTCTGTGACATTTACAAAAATAAATCACAGAAACTATCTATGTTGAACACCCTGGCTTCTCCTAGTGAGCACCACTGGCAGCATTCAATGACGGAGCCAATGCCTGAAAAATTCTCTGCAGTCTTCAAACACTGTTCATCTCGCCCTCATAAGTGTGCTGCCAATCATTGTCTCCCATGTGAGTGGGCATACATGAGAGTGTTCATGTTCATAAACCAGTCTTCTTATATCTGACATAGTCTCAGTTATCTCAAAGCCTTCCTAACTCATCCTGTACATATCACCAACGTATGCCTGAAGCCTTTGGATTGTCCATGTAGTTCCTGATTAAACATGTGTCAAGTCATTTGAGTGTACTCTTTGCTTGAGAATACCTAGAGGTTGGCTGTTTTAGATACCCTCTGTAAGTGGAGACATGCACTTTGTGTGACTGGCTTGTTTCACATTACATAACTTTTCAAAATGCATAACTTTTCATAGAAGCAGAAAGACGAATGCTGCTTCCCAGAGACTGAGGGCAAGGAGCATTGGCAGGCTGCTGTCCACTGGGTATGCATTTTCAGATAAAGCAAGAATAACTTCTCAAGGTCTGCTGTGCAGCACTGTGCTTGAAGCCAACAATGCTATACTGTACCATTCAAGTTGTGTACAGAGGATGAATCTTCTGTCATCTGTTCCTACCACGACACAATCAAGGCAGCCATTTGTTAATAACAAGAACAGGATACTGTTTAAGCACAGGTCCTCTGGAGTTCCATGAAGATGAGCAGGAGCAATCTTTCTGAGATTCAATTGTATCATTGTAAATTGGTGAAAACAATGCGACTATCCTCCAATCACTCATTCGCTGAAGGGGTGGAATGATATAGTGAATGTGGAACAGACTTTGTAATCACTGTTCTCAGACTAAACTAGAAGACGGACTAAACTAAACTAGACTAAACTAAAGTAGACTAGACTAAACTAGAAGACAGATATCTTCCAGCATTTAAAAATACAAAGGATAGGGGCCACATTAGGGATAGTAGTGAAGATGAAGATGCCCCTTGGGATGTCTACATCCCAAATTTAGTACTTTTGTCACAGTCACAGCTTCACTCCTAATTCCAACTCCCTTCTAATGTACATCTTGGGAGACAGCCTATGATAGCTCACGAAGTTGGCCCTCTGACACCAACATGGGAAACCTAGATTTTAGCACCTAATCCCAGCTTTGGCCTGACTTGTTCTGGCACTTGGAGGAGAAACCAGTAGATAGAAACTCTCAAAAGAAATATATTTTTAAAAGACATAATTAAGAATACGATGAGTTGTTCAGAGAACAGAAATAAATGATGGAACATTCCATAGAGGTGTAAAAAAGACCATTAACTTCATTTTATTATTAATTAGAGAACTTTAACTGCATAAGAAGAAAACTCTAAAGTAGCAGGGGCTGAGGAATATAAAAAGTTGAGTTTTGCCCAGATAAAGAGTATACAAGTGTTAGGCCAGGTTTGCTATGGTGTTTGATGGTCACCAGGGAGCCCACTGGTAACAGCTGTCCCCTCTACCAGATCCTGTATGGCACTCTCATGTTTCTCATCAACAGCAACATGTGCCTAGCAGAAAACTGGGGTAAATTTTGAAGAATGGATGGTGTCTATACATTTTCTCTGGAAAACTTATCAAAATTACACAATAAGTATGTCCTACATCTTTGGAAAATTTAGTCACATGGGCACAAGTTTCTCAAATTTTTTTTTTTATTTTATAAGCTTTTGCATAGAAAACTTAACCAAGAAAACTCTCAAAGATTGAAAAATTGTGAATAACACTTTGGCCAGATGTTTACATCATTTTTCCCCCTGCTCATCTCCAAACTTGAAATCTCTGTCATTAGCAGTCAGTGCATATTAACTCTATCTCTAGGGAAAAATATAAATAATAATCATATTATATGAAACTAAAAAGACATATATTTTCCCACTTAATTCCCATTTAATTGTATGAGTTTTACTTTTATCATAGATTCCTATGCACATTTAAAGAGCAAGTCTGTACAGTGGTGGTATGTGTCATGGAAATGTAAAACCAAGCGTGGGATAGGACCAAGGCAGAGGGAATTAAACAGTGGAAGATGTGGGCTGCCATGGGCTGGGTGTCTGGGATGTGTGCCAGGTTTACTGAAACGTAAATCCAATTTCTTTAGTAGAGCCATTGGCTAGCTCTGGTAAGACCTCTGTAGTGTCCCATGGGCATATTATCCAGTGAAGCTCAAGACTTGCTTTTTACCTGGTACTCACCAAATACTGTAGTGAATAGATTAAAAAATCTGGCAACAGTTATTTGTTTCTGGCAAATATCAGCTGTTTTAAAAATATTTGGAAATAGCAAACCCTTGATTACATACTGAGAACATTCACGCTTCTAATATTTTAAACCCATGCATATTGTAATATGGAATTAATGCATCATTTCTGATTCATTTAGTATTATCTCACCGCAAGGTTATAACAACAATGCTATTTTATATTCCAAATTGCTGTCGAGCTTTTAAATTAGGCATTTAAAAAATCCAAAAATAATATTTTAACCAGGTGTAAAAACAACTTGAAATCTGCATGGTCTAAGCTAGCTGAAAACATGGATTCCAAGAGACTCCCATTGGCTCCATACCACACATTCCTCTATTAATAACAGGATATAATGTTGCCAATCAACACTGAGGATCTTTCTCAGAGTCTTACATTTACAACTTTTATAATGCCTGTGCACACTGCAATCTCATTATATTAAAGTCTGGCTGTCTTAAATTGCAAATATTTACCCATGTTTTCCCTATAGATAAATTACTGTCTTGGATGTTAGTCTCTTTGTGACATCCACAAAATATTTTAGTGATCTGTGATTCACTTAGCAAAATAATTCACTCTGAGATAAACAGCTATTCTGGAAAATGGCATGCATTAGTTACTGGCAAAGGGTACTATGTACACTAGGAGGCATGGGAAGTTATTGTATTCTTCACAGCACTTCTCAATTAAATGCCACGAACCATTGATACCTTCCCAATCCTCCAAATGAAAGATGTGGGAACTAGAAAAGAAATGAATATGATTTAAAAGTATATAAATATGGGTCAAAATATGGCAAAATTTGAATTGATCACATGGTGTCACTTTCAGTGTATCTAGATTAAAATGTCTTGACAGGATTTATATGAATGGAGAAAGGCCACTGCAATTTATAGGAATTATTCCTAATGCATTAATTCTTTATCTGCACATTCATTCTTCAGCATTACTAGTGAATAAACATTTACTGATCTCATAAAATGTGCTAGTTCATACACGTTACAACAGAAATAAGCAACCACACTCTGGTTGTGAAGACTCACAAAAACAATTGCAACATCTGCAGTCGAATTGTGATAAATACATAAAGTGATAAATACATAAACAGAATTTAGTGGATCAGACATATCTTCATTAAAAGTGACATTGTTGTTCAAATTTATGAAATTTTATATTCTGTAATGGGCTGTGCCTTAAGGGGATTCCACAAATGAATCAACATCTGTAGAGATTTGGAAAGTGACATTTACTAAAAAGTGGCATGCAAGCCCCTTGATAAATTCATTAATATATAAATCAATAAAATTAATTTGCATGTCTCTAACCTATTACTCTATTCAAGCTGTTAGAGTAGAAGACAATTGGATATGACTGGAGCCCAGTATTCCTTTAAAGTCTCAAAGATTTCCATATCATAGCAACTTAAAACTAGAAGGTTGACCAATGTCCCAGAAAATTTAGCCACATGGTCTATAGCATTAGTTTAATTTGCCCTAGAATCATTATAATATCATTAGCATTGTGGTAGTGGTTACGACCTGTCACCAAAATCACCACGACACATCCCAAAGATGCTATTTGAAAAGAAACTAGATGGAACCTCTATTCCAGAAAACCCCGCCTTGCTTAAAGATCTCTCCTCCCTAGCTCATGAATATCACACTCCATCTTTACAGATAAATAGAAAAAGGAACTTCTCAGAACCTCTGGACAGCTACCCTCCTCCGAATTTGAGGATGCCTCCCCCATTCCCAAGAATACATTTTTATTTTCAGAATAAAAACAGAATTGCTTGTTCAATTAAACGTTGACACATCCAAAATTCTTTCTTTGAGTAGTGTTCAGAGCCGGACCACACTTTCCTGTCACAGCTTCTGCAGGGAGTCAGCTAGGAGGCATAGGCATGATAGCTGGTACTGCCCTTCATTACATAGGCAGTTCTGCTGTGCAAATTAAATTCTGTTGCCTTTCTACTCTCTTAATAGGCCATTACCTCACTCCTAATTGGGTCCTATAGCTCCCCCAATCTTAGAGTAATGAGAGACATTGTCTACATCATGTAGATTTAAGAGGTCCAACTACAGTCTGACAGTTGTCCCAGAGGATTGACAATCCATGTTGTGAAGGGGGCCAACTAAGTGTACTTTCATTTTTCCTCTATGATGTTAATATGCTCAGCATCTGCTTTCCTTCAGCATCAATGTTTCAACTCCCCTCCTTTGGGGATAGGGTTTCAATCTTTACTCACTTTTCCGTCACTTGTTCTGTCAACTCCATTGCAATGAACTCTATTCATACTGTGTCTGCCACTATGGGACTCACTCACTTGTTACAAAGTGTGAATGATACCTGTTTCGGAGAGCCTCTTCTATTTCCTGACCTGACTCATTCTCTTGCTTCAACTAACACATCACATGATGTACTCTTTCCCATATTTGGCACTAGCCCAATCAGGTTCCTGTATTGTTCATTCCCAGTAATTCTGTTCCAAGTAGATAAAAAAAAAAAAAGGACCTCACATTATGGTGCAGTAGTATTTATTTATTTTTATTGGGCAGAGTTAGACATTGAGAACGACAGAGAGAAAGGTCTTCCTTCTGTTGGTTCACCCCCCAAATGGCGGCTACGGCTAGCAATGAGCCGATCCAAAGCCAGGAGCCAGGTGCTTTTCCTGGTCTCCCATGCGGGTGCAGGCGCCCAAGCACTTGGGCCATCCTCCACTGCCCTCCTGGGCCACAGCAGAGAGCTGGACTGGAAGGGGAGCAACCAGGACTAGAACCTGGCGCCCATATGGAATGTAGGCACCACAGGAGGAGGATTAACCAAGTGAGCCACGGCGCTGACCCCGGTGCAGTGGTTTTAAAGCAAATGATTCAAATTATGCAAAATTGTGCTGCTTTGTAATATCACATTTATTAACACGATTTCAGAATTGTACACAGACTTTTGACATGAAAGTAACTTCATAAAAAAGTTGTAGTGTTTTCAATACTGCATAGACTCAGTAGTGAAACAATATATATAACACAGCACAAAACAAATGCCACAATGCTACTTCCATTAATATTCTAAAACTTGGAGGAAAACTAATTCAGTAAATATTTTTAATCCACGGTTGCAAGCATACATGAATGAACAAAGAAATCTGGTTAAAACTGTATGGGAAGACATTTGCTCTAATAACCAAGTTGTATAGATTAGAGTTCTTAGGTTTGAGCTAGGCTCCACTCCTGATCAAGGTCCTGCTAATACACACCCTGGGAGGTAGCAAGTGATGTTGTAAGAAGTTGGATCCATGATTCCCATGTGGTAGAACTTCACTGACTTCCTGGATAGAGATTTCTGCCTGACCTAATTTTGGATGCTGCATGCATTCGGGAGTGAAGCAATAGATGGGAACTCATTCTGTCTATGGCCTGTGTGCACCTGTGTGTGTGTGTGTGTGTGTGTGTGTGTGTTTATGAGTTTGTATGTCTAGTCTATCTGCCTTTCAAATAAATAAAATTAATACATAACAATTTTAAAAATCATTTTCAGATACATATGCTTAAATGTATTTTAAAGCTGAATTAAAAATAAAACATTTAATGTGTATTTTAAAGTTGGAATATAATTTTCCCTTTCCATTCAATCTGAAAACACTTAAAAAAGTTCATAGAAAATGGGATTAAAAGAGAAATTTGTTTTGGTGCAAAAAGGTTTGGACTTTATGCATAGTTTTTTTTTTTTTCATAATACACACTTTCCACAACCTTTTTGAAGACTCTTAATTCAGACTGAAGACAGCCTAATTGGAGTGGGTAATCTAGTAAGCTTAAGTGTTTGCATACACCCAAAGAGACAGAAAGAGATGTGTGTGAATGTAGGGGTGTGTGTGTGTGTGTGTGTGTGTGTGTGTGTGTGTATGTATGGTGGTATACTTGCACATATGTGGTGGATATAACAGATAATTTCATTCAGTGGATGTTCTGAATAGTTATCTCCCTAGGTTTTTCTTTTTTGATGCTTTCTGAGTTCATGCACATCTATCCCCAATTCCACAGTCTCAGTTCCTGCAGAATTCCTGTATTTTTTCTTTAGATATGTTAATGTATTTAATCCTTTAGAGTTAAATCCTGCTGGTCTTGGAGGTTTTTCAGCCTCTTTGAATTTTCTTCTTTACAGGTTGACTTTACTGTTTAATCTCTCAGGGCAATTTTATTCCTTTCTTTTATTAGTTCTTGGGGGGATTCCTCAAGTATAACTTTGGTGCCAATTAGGGCATGGTGGCGTAAAAATGCACCGTGCCTCTGAATCAGGAGTAGCCTCCTGGAATTACAGGCCAAAAATGTTGGGGGAAAAAGCAATGAGAAAGGAATAGAAAGTCAAGAATGCATGAAACAGACCAAAATAATCAGTCATGTACATTTGGGTCTAGTGGATATCTCCACTAGTGAGATCGCCCATCTACTGCTTCACCCCCGACATGGCTGCAACAGCCAAGTGTGGGCAGGCTGAAGCCAGGGGCCCAGGATGCCATTTGATGCTTCTTTTTGGGTGGCAGATGTTCAAACACAAGGGCCATCATCTGTTGCTTTCCCATGTGCATTAGCTGTGAGCTGGATTGGAAGCAGAGTAGCCCAGCCCCAAACTGGTGCTGCAATGTAGGACATTGGCATTGCAGGCAGTGCCTTAACGCATTGTACCGCAACATTAGCCTCACAACACAACAATTTTTAGAAATAAATATTTTTCTTTATTTTTTCATTCCATTCCTTTGTGTTTTTTTAAGAAAGATTTTCAATATTTTGCAGTGGCAGTACCTTGAATCCATGTTTGGAATAGAAACAATTTGATGATCAAATAAATAAAAATCGTCTTTATGTTGATTTTCAACAAGCAGCTAGGGTCAATGATTCAATAATTACTAGATTTCTTTAAAATAAGTATCTTAAATCAGTGGATGAGAGGTCAAAAAAAAGTACTGGGAATCTAAATTTTCTTCAAAATTGCCATTGGTATTTTAATGGAAAATAAGATGGATGTAAATTAATTTAAAGCAATGATTTATTAATTTTAAAGAAATAATCATTAGAGTTTTATGATTATAAAATGACAGGTAATCACAAGATTTTAGCTATATATTGATTGGTAAATACAGAGACTGCTTTCAGAGATTGGAATGGGCTCAGTAAATGTATTCTCAATTCTAGTGAATGGAAAAATAATATAGTAATCCAACTGTTGATTAAAAAGTTCTCTGCCTTTGTATTGATGTGATTAATCTGTCAAGGAACTGTGAAAAAATCAACAATATCTGAAATAGTATTATTGAATTTTATTTGAAAAATCTGTGATGGATGAATATAGAACACACAACTAAAAGGTTTGGGGTTGCCACGTGTGTGATGTGCCATTAGCATTCCACACTCACACCAATGCAGCAACTGAGGGAAAAAACCCAAGACATAAATAGCAGGTGAGGGGTGGAAGGCATTTCTCCACATGCAGGGAGAGGAGGCAAGTACTTCAGAGAAAATATGATTGTGGGGCTCTGTACTTATTCTTTCTCAATGACTTTTACAGTAATGTTTTACATTTATACAGGAAAAGGTGATTTCAATAACTGCCAACCTCACAGGCTCAGCCTGGGACTTTGAAACACAAGCTGTTCTTTCTGCCTCACACACAGGGACTAATAATAAAGCTTCTTAGGAATTGCTTCATTGACAATTTAGTTCTTGATGTGCAAGGAAGTATAGAATTCAACTCACTCTCCAGTAACTACATTGACTCTTCAGTTCCAGCAGTAGCAAACGCAATTTGTTCCTGTGTAGAGCAAACACACTGCTAACTTAAAAGACCACCAATAACAGATGCGGTGAGAACAAAAATGTCAATTCCACACAGTTTCTTTTCTTGATAAAATTGCACTTACAGTCTATCTGATACATTGTATATCTAAGTGACATAAAGAAAAATGTAAGAGTCAATAGAGTATCATTGAGTCCCAGCAATAGCAGAATAAAAATACAACCTCTATCAAAACTATGTAGTTTTAAACTGATTTCTCTGTGTTTCAATGGCTCCATGTATATGTGTCTGGTACATGAAAAATAACAGAAAGGGGAAGAACATGAAGAGTTAATGTTTTGATAGGAAATGGAAGGACATTTCTTTTCCTGTTCACTTCATGGAAAATTTAGAAAAAAAAATCAGATCTGTTTTGCATAAAAATCTCAAAATTCAGTGCTAATAAAGATGGAAGGAGATGTTTACTCTCCTTTAATTTTGTTTATCTATCTGAAGGTAGAGATGGAGACAGAAAGAGACCGTTCTTACAACTGTTGATTCTCTCAAATGCTCTCAACAGATGACAAAGCCAGACCAAATTCAGGAGCCAAGAATTTAATCTAGATCGCCAGCATGAGTGACAGGGACCCAAGCGTTTGAGTCATCATCACTGCCTTCCAGAGTTTATAGTTGCAGGAAGCTAGAAAGGAGAGTGGGGCCAGGGCTTGGACACAGACACTCTGAGAGGGAGCATGGGTGTCTGAGGGTAGACCTTCTTTGCTGGGACAAATGCCTGTTTACTCCCTGTGTATGCACCTTAGAAGAACATTTTGAGATTTTTACATATGTATCTGTATGTTTGCAAGCATGATTCCTTTCAATTTTTCACATGCTTTAAAAAATCATTTTACTTTGACCAGATTGTCTCTGTTTTAGAAATGTATCCTAATTAAATAGAAATGCACATCAATATTTATTAGATAAGCCTCAGCAAAGAATTATATCTAACAGTGAAAGCTAATCATTTCAATGTACAGCAGCACAGAGATCAAAAATTAAATTATGATTAATCCATATGATTCTTGAATTTTATTTTCATTTTCTTACTTAGGTAACTATCTTTAGTTAACTACCCATTTATTTTATGAGTCTTACTACACTTGCAAATACCTTCACTATATTGATGAGAACAGAGTTGTGTGGAGAAGCGGGTGAAGGAGGCAGTGGGTAGCTGAGGTTGGCACAGTACACAGATCATTCCAGCTCTTCCCTTCCTAGGTGCTTATGCCACCTGTCTGGGTATTTTCCTGTATCTTTTCTTCTTATTTTACCTCTTTACCTTCCAAGAGTGAAATTTAGGTAGCTTCCTAAGAAAGAGACACACACGTTAGATCCTTATACAACAATGTCTAACAATGTTCTTCCACCTTACACTGATGGCAAAGCCTTGTCGCACTCTGACTATCCAAGATTAAACAGCTAATTTAGTCCGAATTCACAAAAAGAGTCTACAGGGTTTGAATTCCTCATATTTTCCTCTCTGGACCTACAGATTCAACTTCCATACTATCAACACAAGAAGAGCCCCCTCCTCTTCACTTATACATCATAATTTTATTATCCACTAAATCTTCTAAGATGTTTTATCATATAATTCCTGCCATTTCTGTATCATTAATCTCTACATATGTTCCATTTTTTTAGCTTTTCAGTATTTTTTCCTAAAATTAATAACAACAATTTTATTCGAAACATACTTGCTTAAATTTAGGTTACCTCAAATAGTATACTATTAGAGATTTTTTTTTTTTGGACAGGCAGAGTTAGACAGTGAGAGAAACAGAAAGAACGGTCTTTCTTCTGTTGGTTCACCCCCAAAATGGCTGCTACAGCCTGCGCGCTGTGCTGATCCGAAGCCAGGAGCTCATGCCTTTCCTAAATGCAAATTTAGGAACATAGTGATTCTTCCCAACCTAGCTCCCTCCTACCCATACTTCCAACCTTCTTACTCTTACATCTCCTATTCTCATTGTTATTTTTTTTTACTAAGATATATTTTCAATTAACTTTAAACAAATAAGGTTAATCATATACTAAGTATAAGGTTCATCAAATGATCTCTTGAATGGTTTCCCCAATGTTCTCTAATAATTTGATGTCATCAGTTCATCAATTTAGATCTTTGATCCATTTTTAATGAATTTTTTGTGTAAGAAGTAAGGTAGGGCACTTGCTTCATACTTCTGACTGTGGACATCCAGTTTTCCCAGCACCACTTGTTGAAGAGACTGTACTTGGTCCAAGGATTGAGTTTAGCTGCTTTGTCAGATACGTTGGTTGTAGGTGCATGGTTTGATATCTGGAGTTTCTAGTCTGTCCCATTCATCTATCCACCTGTTTTGTGCCAGTACCAGGCTGTTTTGATTAGAACTATCCAATAGTATGTCTTGAAATCTGGTATTGTGATGCCTCCAGCTTTGTTTTTGTTGTATAAAATTGCTTTAGCTATTTGAGATCTCCTGTGTTTCCATATGAATTTCAACATCATTTTTTGTATGTCTGAGAAGAATGTTCATGGTGTCTATATTGTTGTCACACTGAATCTGTAAATTGCTCTCAGTAGTATGGATATATTGATAATATTTGTTCTTCCAATCCACGAATATGTAAGATTTTTCCATTATTTTGTGCTTCTCCAATTTCTTAAATGTTTTGTGGTTTTCATTATAGAGATAAAACCTTGGTTACATTCATTCCAAGGTATTTAATGTCTTTGTAGCTATTGTGAATGTTATTGATCTTAGAAGTTCTATTTCAGCCATTGCATTGTTGGTGTATACAAAGGCTATTGATTTTTGTGTGTTAAGTTTATATCCTGCCACTTTATCAAACTATTCTATGAATTTCAATAGTCTCTTAGTGATGTCTTCTGGATCCCCTATATATATATATAATCATGCCACCTTGAAATAGGGATAGTTTGACTTCAACCTTCCCAACTTGTATGCCTTTCTTGCATAATGACTCTGGCTAAAACTCACAGGACTCTATTGTCTAGCAGTGGTGAGAGTGAGCATCCTTGTCTGGTTCCAAATCTTAGAGGGAATGCTTCCAAGCTGTGAGTTTGTCATAAATTGCTTTGATTATATAGAAGAATGTTTCTTCTATACCCAATTTGCTTAACATTCTCATCAGGAAAGGATGTTGTGTATTATCAAATACTTTCCCTGAATCTATTGAGCTAATCATATAGTTTTTGTTCTACAGTTTGTTAATGAGATGTATCACATTGATTGGTTTGCAAATTATGGGTCATCCATAATCCAGGAATAAATCCCAATTGATCCAGGCGAATAATCTTTCTGATGTGCTTTTGGATTCAGTTTGCTTGTATTTTGTTGAGGATTTGTGTCTGTCCATCAGGGATATTGGTCTATAATTCTCTTTCTCTGTTGTATCATTTTCAGGTTTAGGAATTAAAGTGATGCTGGCTTCACAGAAGGAGTTTGGGAGGATTCTCTATCTTTCAATTGTTTGGAATAAATTAAGAAGAATTGGATTTAGCTCTCCTTTAAATGTCTGGTAGAATTCAGCAGTAAATCCTGGGTTCTTCTTTGTTGGGAGGTCTTTATAATTGATTCAATTTATGTCTTGATTATTGGTCTGTTTAGTTTTTCAGTATCTTTGTGGCTCAATTTTGGTAGGCTGTATGTGTTCAGAAATCTATTGATTTTTTTCTAGGTTTCTCAATTTGTTTGCATACAGCTCTTTGTAGTAATTCCTGATGATTCTTTTTTTATTTCTATAGTATATGTTCTTACATTTGCTTTTTCATCTCTAATTTTATTTGTTTTTTGATAGTTGGTCAAATGGTGCATCTACTTTGTTTATTTCATCAAAAACCTCTTAATTTCACTAATCTTTTGTATTGATTTTTCATTTCAATTTTGTTTACTTCTTTAATTTTAATTATTCCTTTTCTTCTAATTTAGGGTTTAGTTTGCCATTGTTTCTCTAGCTCATTGAGATGCATTTTTAGCTCATTTATTTGGTGCCTTTGCAATTTCTTGATGCAGGCATCAATTGCTATAACCTTTCCTTTTAACACTGCTCTCTTTATTTTTAAAATATTTTATTTATTTTACTTGAGAGGTAGAGTTACAGACAGTGAGAGGGAGAAACAGAGAGAAAGGTCTTCTCCAAACTGGGGAAGTTTTTTGTAATTATTTCACTAAAATTCCTTCTAATCCCTTCTCTCTTCCCGTGCCTTTAGGAACTGCTAATGCTCATATGTTAGGTTGTTTAATAGTATCCTATACATCTCCAACACTGTTTTTAACTTTTCTACTTTCTTCTTCTTTTTCTTCTTTTTTTGATCTGACTGTAAAATTTTCAGAGATTTGTCTTCTAACTCAGCTATTCTTTCTTCTGCCTCACTGAGTATGTTTTAAGGCTTTCCTCTACATTTTTAATTTGATCTACTGCATTCTTCATTTCCAAATTTGATTTTGATTTTTATTTAAAATCTTAATTTCATGGGAAAAATTTTCATTCATGTCATGTACGAATTTCTTTAATCTGTGGATTTGCTTCTGATTATTTCTAAGTAATTCTATGTAATTTTTTGAATTCCATTTCTAGGCATTGCTTCAGTCTCTTCATCTTCCCATCCTAGCACTGAAGTGTTTTGTTCCCTTGGGGGGAATTATATTGTCTTACTTATTAATGCTTTTTCAACTTCTGCATTTACTTTTAGGCACTTGTGGACATACTTGTTGAAATGAGGGGTATCTGCTCTTTTAGTGAATTCTGAAAGGTGTGTGCTGGGTATGGCCAGGGAGCTCTATTCAGTGCTCCAGAGTGAGGGGGGTGTCCAAGGTGACACTCAAGATTGTCATAGTAAATCTTTTTTTATCAGAGGAGAGGGTTTGATTAGCTCTGTTGGCATAACCTCATGCTCACCTCCTCTCTCCAAGGTGACCAATGCCCAGGTTCTAGCCGCAGTGGGTGCAATATTCATCCAGAAGCTAAAAGTGATCCATGTAGTCCTCAGTGTGAGTATGGATCCAGCATCAAGACTCTCTATAGCCTGCTACTGTATGTAGATGCCCACAGTGACTGCCCAGAGGCCTAGAAACACCCTGTGCCCTCTCATGCAGACACAGTGTTTTCACAATCCCAGCACACAAGGCTCCTGCAGAAGGCTTCCACCATCATGGGCAACTTGTCATTTCTCCCTGTTAGTCTCAGGCATCTCCTCTCGGCTGGTTGCTGGGTGTATGGGCACAAGCTGGCATGGGTGTTTTGTATATCCAAAAGGCTCTTGCACCTTTTCAGCTAGTTATTGGACACTGTTGTCAGGTGACTAGGGGGAGAAAAATGTGCCCCATTTTTTCCCTCTAGGTTGGCAGATACACTGTCCCACACAGGGCTCCAAGTTGGACTCACTCCGGGTTTTCCTGGCAGATTTATCACAAGTGGCTTGGGCTGCTGCAATCTGGTCTCACCTCAGTCTCCAAAGCTGTCTTTGAGGCTCTCAACACATGTCCATATTTCTGCTGCACATCTACACCTTCTGAGTAGATCCACAGTATCCCTCTAACTTGTATGGAGTTTCCACTGCAGAGTTCTCCCTAACTCTTCACTAATATTGCACTCTCCCACCCACTTTATTTTTTAAACTACATTCTCTATGGTTAAATCTTAAATAGCTAGTTGAGGTCACCCAGAATAGACAAAGAACATAAAGATAGGCATTTTTAGCACAAGCTATAGGCATAGCCAAGATTTCCTTAATCTGCACTATGGAGATAGGAACTCAATATCAACTTAAAGATGATGCAAGTTGATGTCAGACTTGGGATTTGAGGGTCTAGGTGAAGTTGTTAGAATCCCACTATGCATGACCCTCCTTTGTCCAAAATAAAAGCTTTTGGAAGAAATTTGGATGTGTAAGTCTTGAGGTAGTCCAGGTTTAGGTAGTTTCAGTAACCACAACTGGGTAGGTGTGCTTAGTAGCAGGCCTGACAATTCAGCTGAAACAGACTCATCACTATCTGGTTTCAACAGCAATAACCCAGTGTTTCCCAGTGCATAATCATTATCTTATTTTTAATGACATTTTTACATGCCTTTCTAAAGTTTTTTTCCTAAATATGGCTATTTTCAGTCATTCTGCAATGAACATTGTCATACCTATAAATATTATAATAGTTGACATCAAATAATATCCAGAAATAAAATATGTACCAAAAGACACAAAATTTTAATAAAATTAATTTCTGAAAAGATTGTTCCTAATTTTTTAATTCAACCAACATTACATGGAAGTCTTGGTTTCAGAGCTGCAAATATGTTTCATAGCTTTAGTAATTTGGTAAGTAGAAAGAGGTGAGACATTCACTTTGCTAACTTATGTTTTCTCACCAAAATTTTATATATACTCAGTTTTCCCTTTAATGAAGTATTTGAGCAGATATTGCACTTATAGGAATATTTTCCAGTCAGTATCATAAGACTTGGTTTCTCTAAATGTTTTCTGATGCTTTTGTGCCTATACATTCAACTAGCACTCAGATAAGAATTATCCAAATGGACTTTTACAGGAACAACACAAAAGAGTTACAATGATGTTTTGGAATATTCTAACAATAAGCTATTGGAAACTAGGTTGAGGAAGAGTTAATAAACATTCATTAGGGAAAAAAAGAGAGAAAAATGTTTAAGTGATTTAAGATTAAGAAGCTATGCATTAAGAAATTGATGTAACTGGGAAATCGTGGAAAACAAAGATCACAAGTACATGCAAATTATAAAATGAAATTTTGGTTTTACTCAATTTACAATTTAAATCCTAGAGTAATGTACATTTAAAATAAGAAAATAGATGTATAAGTTGTTTAAATCTATATGTTAAATTTAAAGTTAGTGATAGAAAAGTGAGTCTTTAGAAATGGTCATGTTCATGAACCTTCAATATGAAAATTACATGCAGAAATCAGTTAACTATTAAGAAGACTATTAATCTGAAGCATTTACATTTGATAAATCTAGATAACTTAAGGCAAGATGAGAAAAATGTTTTGGTGGGGAAGGTAGTATTTATTGATATTTGATGATGAATGTTTTATATTTTGAGCTCTATAGGTTTTAAAAGAGCATTTTGTTAACAGTTAACAAACTGAGAAAATCCATCAGCTGTGAACGAGGTGAAACTTGTAATGTATGATACAATCTTTATGTGCAGGTAGAACCGTTCATTGTACTCCTTTGTTATCTCAGGTCACAGAGAACAAAACCCATTGGGTGTGCTCACTGAACCAACCAAGTGGAATCAATCAAAAGACACACACAGCATCTGCAAATCTCAGAGAACACAAACAAAGAGAGTACAAGAAAATGCATCTCAAGGACTCTGTTTGTGCAGGGCTGGCCTCTCCAAAATCTAGCCATGCTCAGAGCTCGTGCTGGAGAGGCTTTGCTTAATGCACTGTCTAATGGCTTGGCTCTTCAAACCCGATACACTCCATTGCATCACATATGTTCAGCTGCCTGAGTTCAGACTGTGAGACAGAACTGAAGCAACAGTAACTTCCCTAACCCAAACAGTGAAAAGTTAATGCTGCAAAGGAAAGGACTCTATTCTAAATCAAGGAATATCAAAGGGGCAATGAAGAAATATCACAGAAAATAAAAAGCAAATGGGAAAAAGCCCTTCTGGAGTTGAGTGCTTTAATGGAGGCAGAAGCACTTACTATCCAAAAGTGCATTTACAGCGAAGTATGGGAGCCACAGGTGTTTTAACATGTGCCCTCGATCACACACTGAATCTCTTGCAAATTGTTGACCTTTTTCAAAATTGAAGGCAATTCTCTAGTCAAGGTGAAGTATAAACAGAGGTTATAAGACTGTCTCTTATTTCAGTGAGTGTGGAACCTTGTAGGGGAGTCAAAACACAAGCTTAATATTAGTAATGTAAGGAGAAAACTACAATGTAAGATTTCCTTTAATGGAAAAATTGTTCCATTTGAGTTAAGAGGTAAAACTTAAAAGAAAAAAAATGTGATTATCCCTCTGGTAACGTGATAATGTCCCATTACACTCTTTGTCATTTTGTATTTTTCTCTCAAAAAATGCTGGAAGTATTGATGTACCATATCATATAGAGTAAATCATCATACAGTCAAGAGATCTGGGAATGAAAATATCTCCAATAATTATCTCATTGCTCCTTATAGAAGCAGACATTTTTTTCAGTGCTTCTAATTATATGTTAGAGATGAGTAAGTGCTACTAATTATAGAGAAACACTTGTAATGCATGTACAACTGCCTTGGTTTTCAGCAAAAAATAAAAAAATAAAATAAAATACAATGACGGCCAGGGTAGAAATAGCCAGTGCTAGGCAGTATTCCTCTGCCAAGGTGAAAGTCAAAAACCTTTCACTGATTTTTTTAAGAGTAATTAGTTATTTCAATTCCACTGTCCACAAATGCATACATATCCAGTTGTGTAATTCAAGAGGAAATTTTCTTCTTGGTGTTAACAGAATAAGTTTTAAAGTTACAAGAACTGATGCATGGACTCAGTTCTAATTACTTAACTTTTAGTAGTTGAAATAATCATACAGATAGATGTTTATGTCTGTGTATATACATATATACATACATATGTATTGTATATAAAGCATGCAAAATTTATATTAAATAAAAACTCATATTTTTTTCTATTCATTTCAGTGTAATTTAGTGTACTTATCAATACTAAGTTTCCTTTCCACATCAAAAACATAAACTTTTTAACAACAGTAGTGGAAACCTTAATGTGAAGATTATGCATAGTGGTACATATTAGTACATGCAAGAATAATTTTTGTATTCATATGACATTCTTCACAATGCATGCTTCCTTGGTTATTTTAATTTGAGAGGAAGGATGCAGTAGTATAAAGAATCACTAAAGTCAGTTACTATATTTTTGCCTAAGTTCAACAAATAGAAAACTCTGAGGGCAATAGGCAGTTTTCAAGAATTACTACAAGTAATTAGCTCAAGCTTAATGGATTGTTTGTGTCTCTTTCACTGTGAAAGATTAGTGATGCTTTAATTAATTTACTGGCATTGAGCTTATTGAAAATCATAAATTTTCAGGAAAGCAAAATTTTTGAGACAATTTCATTAGTGTTGATTTTTATAAACATTAAGCAAGTGACATAGTAATGTAAAACTGTAACATGTCATGTCATTTTCCTCCTCATTCTGATATTTTGAGTTAAAATATATTTTGAGTTAAAATTTTGAGCAAAATTGCCTACTGCATGTTTAGCTCTCCCAGACAATATTATACGTTTTTAAATGAATTCACTCAGTATTGCAAGTAGATGTAAAGGATCCCAAATTACTGAAGAAACTGAAATTGATGGAAGAAAAGTGATTGATGCATGTAGGGAGATAAAATTTAGACCTAGGATGTTGTTATTACAAAGCCTGGCTTTACCATCTAACACAAAAATTGCTTTATTAGTTTAATATAAACCAAGAAGCCATGGGAAAGCAGCGGGCAGAGAACTTTATATGTGAACCAAGAGGATAGTGTGTGAAGGTAAGCACTTGTGGAGAAGTCAGGTTTTCCTGGGCGAAGGAGGCAGAAAAACAGTCTGGAATTTCTTAGCAAAGCTAAGACAAGGAAACATAGAGGCTATCCAGGAAGAGGGGTTTGTATAGAAGGACCCTTGCCTCAGTCACAGCCCATGACAGAGTCTGCTACTAAAAATTACAGAGAGCAAATAAGCAAAACAGAGGCATTCCTCCAGGATCTCCTTAATCCTGAGCACCCAACTGGAGATGAGCAACTGACTTCTCAGGGGCCATTCCTGGTCACCTGGTAGAGGTGCCTGTGAGTATTAATGGAAACCATTGTAAAGCATCGGCTTACCATCCAGACCTCAATAGATCTTCCATTTTAGCTTCATAAGCTTTAGGGATACAATAGAAATAAAATGAGAATGACAATTGTTCTGAATAATTTGATTTGCTTAGAAAATATGCAGTTCTATTTAAGAATTTGACAAATTAACAAAGAGACTAATTCTTAAACTGTAGTATTCATGTTTACCAACAAATGAACTTTCTAAAGATAGAGACTTCTGAGTTACAATATGCACTCATTAAATAAATGCAGGAACATCTCAGGAGGACTTCAAGGATTCTCTTGTAGGTATCAATTAATAAAATAATACTGCTGACAAACAATTTTTTAGGTATACCACAGGGGCCAGGGAAGCCCTATTTTGTAACAGACAATGAACTTAATCATTGGAAATCCCATAACTCTACTTGATTTATTGAATACCTGAACAATTGTTAACACACCACTCACTGATTCTGTGGCTTTAGGCAAATCTATACATTTCTTTTTGTCTTAGTTTTCTCATACAGAAAATACAACGGATAGTCATGTTGTGGCCAAGACTAAATTATTAATACATGTTAAATGATTATACAGGGTGCATAAAACTATGTGTACCACAAATAGGTCTTATTATCTTTGTTCTTCCTATGCTTGAGCTTCTAGGCCTTCTGAAATGTGCCTATTTGATTTAACATTAATTTCAAAGACTTCCTATGAGAAAGAAATATTTTCTCCATTTGAAAAGTTAAGCACGAAGAGGTTAAGTGTGTTCCTCAGGCACATATAACAAATAAATACCAGAGTTGGGATTTGAATCTATGTCCACATTATTTCTACGCTTGTGCTGACAATTGTCTCAGGGTAAGTTGTCATTATTGTGAATGTCAATATCCCCAGACCTTAAAACAATGCTTTGTTTTTGAACTTTAAAAACCATGTTTCTTTTTTAGTATTTAAAACTGTAAATATACCTTTTTGAAGTTTAGGGAATAACTCCTTATATACAGTTATCATCTCTTTTAAGTAATAAATACACCCCACAAGCCAAACTTTTCACTGTGTTTCTGTTTTCCAGACAAAGTATTGGATTCAAGATAGGTTAAAGAAGATATCCCAGGGTCCAGTGGTAGTAGCTATAATGAAGAATCCTGGTAAGAGGTACAATGTCATGTCTTATTTTCTCACATTTTACTAACCACTTTCCATTACACCGACTTCTGATGAACTTGTCAAAGGATGGATCACACATTACAGAGGAAGAAACAGACTAAGAGATACTGCGTCCCTTGCTCAAAGCAACAGCATTTAAGTGCAGAACCAGGAGATGTCTTCCAAGTTTGCCTAATCAAATGGCCCTGTTTCAGAGTTTTGCTGCTCTGCCCCGTGCTTGCTTAAGATTCAAAAGTTCCACAGCATTAGTTGAGCTGATCCTGGCTTGGAAAACTTTAGGGACAGCTATGACCCTCCTGCTTCTTGGGTCATTCAATGTATATGTGGTCTCCACAGAAAATCTGACTTAGAACCCCACTCTCTGATTAGCATTCTTCCAAGAGGAGTCAATTGTCTATGGCTTGCCTGGTAAGTAAGCAAATTAACTTCCTGGGTGAGGCTGTCTCTAACAGGAGGAAATGGGGTAGAAAATGATGATGCTTAACTCTTGTCTAGTCTGTCATGGTGACATCGGACGCTGTCCTGGAGCAATGTTTTAAAGATTTGGGTTTAGAGATTAAGAAAAATAGTGTCACTTACGTTTTTCCAAGGAAAAACAAAAGTGAAAAAGATGCTTTTATGGTTGAAGGATAAATATCAGAAGAGAGAGAAAAATAAACTCGTTATCATATATCAGAAAACCAGGGGGAATCTGTTTAAAGAAAGAATTGCCTAAATTAACACAGACAGAATGGTTGCTATCTCAAAAGATTTAGGAAGCTCATTAATTTTATACTTTGTATTTCCTAATTGACATACTCAGTCTTGAAACTTAATTGCCCCTTTCACATCAAAAATTTACATTGATGTATTGTCTGAGTTAAAAAACTTATCATGGATCTCTGCTTTCTTTCTTGTTCGGTTAAAGTAAGTAGTCGTTCAGATAAACATCAAAATGGTAAATTGCAGTTTCTTTTTTAGAAACCATTTCTGTAACTTCCCTGTGTCCCTTGCTTCAATATCCATTAACTCGAGTCCACTTTCTTTAAAGTCATAGCTTGCTAAAAGCACTCAGGGGAGGATCAACTTGTAAAATGAAGGGAACTATTCGTGACTTTCAAGTGTAGGTACAAAGAGTTCTAAGAGAACGCTCTACATTAAAAGTGGGAGGTCAACATTCACTCAGCTAACAGCTCATCTTCACATTACCAATAGGACCTTTTCATTATTTGTGGGGAGAGAGGGGACAAAGGTTATCAATATTTCATTTCCAGGTATACCAAAATATATGCATCCAACTTGACTTTAAATAAGCACAGGTAATACAATCTTGGAAGATCAATATAGGATATTATTTAAATTAATTAATTTATTTTTTTTGTTTTTTTATTATAAAGCTTTTATTTGAAGAATATAAATTTCCAAAATACAGCTTATGGATTACAATGGCTTCCCCCCCCATAACTTCCCTCCCACCCGCAACCCTCCCCTTTCCCGCTCCCTCTCCCCTTCCATTCACATCAAGATTCATTTTCAATTCTCTTTATATACAGAAGATCAGTTTAGTACATATTACATAAAGATTTCAACAGTTTGCCCGCACATGACAACACAAAGTGAAAAATACTGTTGGAGTACTACTTATAGTATTAATTCACAATGCATAGCACATTAAGGACAGAGATCCTACATGATATATTTTTTTAATTGATTAATTTTCCAAAAGAATGGGGCCATCAAAGAAGGAGGTACCTTTCTCTGAAGGGAGGAGAGAACCTCCACTTTGACTATGACCCTGTTGGAATAAGATTGAAGTCGGCGAAACCTAAAGGCTTCCATAGCCTCGGCAACTCATGACTAGAGCCTAGGGAGATTACTGACGCCATAAACAAGAGTGTCAAATTGTTAAATCAACTTCAGGAGTCACTGTATACTTACGTCTCATGTGGGATCTGTCCTTAATGTGTTATCCAATGTGAAATAATGCTATTACTAGTACTGAAACAGTATTTTACACTTTGTGTTTCTGTGTGGGTGCAAACTGATGAAATCTTTACTTAGTATATACTGAATCGATCTTCTGTATATAAAGATCATTGTAAATAAAAAAAAAAAACCTTGGTGATAAATTAATTTATTTTAAAGAGAAATATTTCCTAACTATTGGTGCCTTCCTCCAATACTTGCAACGTGAAGCCAGTAGATGATAACTTAATTAAGGTCTCCCATGTGAGTGGCAAAGACACAACTATTTGAGCCTTCTCTTGCTGCTTCCCAGGGTGTGGAATAGTTAGAAGCTGGAATCTGGACCATAACTGGGATTTGAACTCAACACACTCTGACAAGGAATGCAGGCATCCTTACCACCACACCCAAATCTTGTGACCTTTAATACAAATCATTGCATATAATGTTGATCTCTGTAAACAAATCTTAAGGCTAAAAAGTTGAAAAAATAAAGTGGAAGTCAAAACACATATGTCTCTTTTGAAGCAAATTCGGTATACATTAAGTTATCAGAATTACAGCTAAAAGGCAGTTGGCAGTACTTGCTTAGAAGGTCTGTGAGACAGGGCCTCTTGAGTACATATGAACTCAGGGGACATATTCACAGGCTCAAGTCCTTGGGAACCAGGAGAACTAAGTACTCCCTTGCTCTGTCCTTTCTAATGCCAGCGCCATTATGTATCTCCCAGGGTGGGTGATATCCCAAATGTACATGATCTGAGATGTATCACATTGTTTTTCGGGGTTTCAGACCTGACAGAGAACATCATGTGACCACACATCCAGATGGCTCAGGCTCCAGTACAGGCATAATCTATATCTGCGCTCCAGCTGTAACCGAAACCTTAGTCATTCCCACTCAAATGTATCAGCATTAAAATAAGCTGACATATATGTAGCAATAATCCTAAATTTACTACAATTACTTTAAAAATTAAGAAGTTCAGTTTATTTGTGGACATAAATTTTTTACTACTCAGTGTTTTTATATTAAGTTTTAATTAGTTTTTAGCAGACTCAACTTGCTTTGTAGATAGAATTCTGAGAACATTGTGATATTCCCTTCCTCCCTCCTTCCTGCCCTCCCTCTCGCTTGCTCTCTTACCCTCATTCCTTCTCTTTTCATTTTGTTTTAGTTTTTTTTTTGAGATAACACATTTTAAATTTGCATTACCATAAAAAGGCTTAAGATTTTACCAAATAAGTTTAATAAGTAAAAAAGAAAGACCTTAATTTAGTGTAATATAGACAAATGGCTATAAACAATACTTGAATGGAAAAGTGGCCATTTTACTCATATGCAGTAATTTTAAAGTAATCATAGATTATTAAAGCTATAGTATTATAACATTCTTTTTTTTTGACAGGCAGAGTTAGACAGTGAGAGAGACAGACAGAAAGGTCTCCCTATTTCTGTTGGTTCACACCCAAAAAGGCCACTACGGCTGGTGCATTGCGACCAGCGTGCTGCACCAATCCAAAGCCAGGAGCCAGATGCTTCCTCCACATCTACCAAGTGGGTGCAGGGCCCAAGGACCTGGGCCATCTTCTACTGCCTTCCGGGGCCACAGCAGAGAGCTGGACTGGAATTGGAGCAACCAGGACAGAATCCGGCGCTCCAACCGGGACTAGAACCGAGTGCCGGTGCCATAGGTGGAGGATTAGCCTAGTGAGTGGTGGCACCAGCTGTAATGTTCTTTTTTTTTAAATTTTATTTAATGAATATAAATTTCCAAAATACAGCTTATGGATTACAATGGCTTCCCCCCTCCCCCATAACTTCCCTCCCACCCGCAACCCTCCCCTTTCCCGCTCCCTCTCCCCTTCCATTCACATCAAGATTCATTTTCAATTCTCTTTATATACCGAAGAAACATTCTTAATCATTGGTTTCACAAAAGTATAAAAAAAGTTTTAAAAAACTATATCTTCAGCAGTACTGAGACACATAGACATTCCTTTTTTCTTTCAGGGTCCACCTTATTTCACTCAACATGATACTCTCCAGTTGCATCCATTTTGCTGCAAATGGTAGAATTTCGGCTTTTATATAGCTGAATAGTACTGTTTTGTGTATATATCTCACTATTTTTATCCATCCATTTGATGGTGGACACCTTGGTTGATTCCAAATTTTGGCTATTGTGAGTAGTGCTGCAATGAACATGGTGGTACAGGTATCTCTTTGATACATTGTGTGCAAGTGTTTGGGGTATATACCCAGTAGTGGGATCGCTGGATCATAAGACAAGTCTATTTTAGTTTTTAAAGGAATCTCCACACTGTTTCCACAGTGGCTGCAATCACTTCCATTCCCATCAGCAATGTCTAAGTGTTTCCTTTTATCCACATCCTCTCCAGGATGTTTTACTCATTGTGTTTCACATTTTAGCCATTCTGATGGGAGAGAGGTCATATCTCATCACAGTTTTGATTTGCATTCCTCTGATAGCTAATGATATTTTGAGCATTTTTAAAAATATATTTGTTGACCATTTGTATTTCTTTATATATATATAGCTTTTATTTAAAGAATATAAATTTCCAAAGTACAGCTTATGGATTACAATGGCTTCCCCTCCCATAACTTCCCTCCCACCCGCAACCCTCCCCTTTCCCGCTCCCTCTCCCCTTCCATTCACATCAAGATTCATTTTCAACTCTCTTTATACACAGAAGATCAGTTTAGTACATATTACGTAAAGATTTCAACAGTTTGCCCTCACATAGCAACACAAAGTGAAAATACTGTTGGAGTACTAGTTATAGTATTAATTCACAATGTATAGCACATTAAGGACAGAGATCCTACATGATATTTTTTAAAGAATTGATTAATTATCTATGCATTTTCCAATTTAACACCAAGAATTTTTAATCATTTGCAATTATCTTTATATACAGAATATTGTATTTCTTTTGAGAACTCTTTGCTGAAGTCCTTTGCCCTTTCTCAGCTGGATTGGTTGTTTCTTGACACACCAAGAGCTAACTGGGATTCACTAATATGTTGAGGCTACCAAACTCGTGAATTAGGATCAGGGCTAACAGCATTGGCCAAATCTGTGCCCTATATATGACAACCTCATCTTTAGATTTGAATCAGATCTTGGAGCTGAGATATCTGCATAGAATCACATAAATGTCCACTATAACTCAGAGCTCTGTTTCAAGTTCCCCACAAAACTAGGATCCAGAACAATGGTTCATAGCAATTTTTGCTGATCTTTGTTTATAAGCTAAAATTTATAAGTTGTAATAGCAGATTTTTTTTTTTTATTTTTGACAGGCAGAGTGGACAGTGAGAGAGAAAGACAGAGAGAAAGGTCTTCCTTTGCCGTTGGTTCACCCTCCAATGGCCGCTGCGGTCGGTGCGCTGCTGCCGGCGCACCGCGCTCATCCGATGGCAGGAGCCAGGTGCCAGGTGCTTTTCCTGGTCTCCCATGGAGTGCAGGGTCCAAGCACTTGGGCCATCCTCCACTGCACTCCCGGGCCACAGCAGAGGGCTGGCCTGGAAGAGGGGCAACCTGGACAGAATCCGGCGCCCCAACCGGGACTAGAACCCGGTGTGCCAGCGCCGCAAGGCGGAGGATTAGCCTGTTGAGCCACAGCACCGGCCGATAAGTTGTAATAGCAGATTTTAAATATGCATGTTTGTCCTGTACAAAAGTGAAGCATAGATGCAGGAGGCTTAGGAAGAAAGCCTGTTTTGTTGTTATTGTTGTAGTCATATTGGTTTTTGTTTGTTTTTTCTTTATTTGCTGTGGAACAACGTGGTCTCCCTGTTGTCCTCAAGTCAAGTTCCAGCACAGACTGACAATTCACACCTTCAGCCATGTCTGACAAAAGGATGTCACACAGCCAAGCCACAGTGAAGACCACAGGTTTCTATGGAAATAAACGAAGCAAAGCAGTACTGACATATTTTTATTTAATGCATGATGGAAATGTTAGTTTTATTTTGCTTTGTTAATAAGGGAAAAATGCATAACAAAGGGTGAGGCAGAAAAAAGTCATGTTGAACTTCTCAGTGCAATTTTTGCACCATTATAGATGATTTCAAAGAAGGTCACAGCTTCGCTTCTATTTAAACCATAGTTTTTGATCATTACTTAATTCTTCTTAAAGTAATAATTCCTACCATATAACAGAAGAGACAAGCACATTTCTATTCTAAACAAAGTAATGTTTTAAAAGGGTCACTGGAAGTGTTGCAGCCATTTGTATTCAGGAAATAAGATCTTAAAATATTTCAGATATATTTTATTTTATAATAGCAATATATTTCGTATGTAATAAACTTTATAAAAATGATTTTATTCAGGAGAATATTTTATTTACCTTTTGATGGACAAGGACAATTATAGTGTAGTCCCTAAGTTAGCTTTTATCCACCAGTTTGTCACTTTGTGCTGTTACTCACAAGTTTTAAGGACAGCAATTTTGGAGTCTTTTCCACTGTTGCTGTCAGTATTACAGAAAATAATAGGGAATCCCTTCTTTATTCCATAGCTTCTTTCTATTATACATCCCTGTGGCTCTAAGACTTCGAGTATAGAAAAGATTTATTTCTTCAGTAGCTAGTGTACTGTTCTTGGCCTTTCATTCACTGTTCAGAAGTTAAAATGCCACATTTAAGGAATATCCAGCTATGAGGTTAGTGACAAACTAATATGCTCTAAAAGAAATACATGTAAAATGTAAAAATAGATATTTCCTGTGCATCGATTTTTTGTGTATGTGTTTGTGGTGTTTCTAATGGGTATTTTGAAAGAGATAATAACATGTAACATTTAAAGTAGAAACAAAATATAAGGTCCAGGGGGAAGTAATTGTTTACAATTCAAAATATTCAAAATTAACTTTCCATATAATTTAGATTTGTTTAAAATATGTATTGTTCCTTTCCAGTTGCTCTTGTTTGTTGACATCATAATTCATAGGTAAATTTGGCAACTATCTCTATGTCAGAATGTGGGTCATGGGTTAGGCATTATGGTATAGTGGGTAACACTACAGCCTGAAATATTGGCATCCCATGTGCTGGTTCATGTCCTGGCTGTTCTGCTGATCCATCTCTTTGCTAATGGCCTGGACACAGGAGCAGAAGATGGCCCGAGTGTGGGCACCTGTCACCCCTGTGGGAGACCCGAATGAAGCTCCTGGCTCCTGGGTTTGGACTGCCCATTGCAGCCATTGGGGAGGGAAGAGCTGGTGGACTATTTCTATCTCTCTCTTTGTCCCTACCTCTCTCTATATAACTCTGACTATCAAAATAAATAAAATATCTTAAAAAATAATGTGAGCCATTTACCAGAAAAAAACATACATACAGAATTGAGACTAGATATTTCTATTGTTTATTATTTAATAGCTGTCAAGATGAAATCTTCTTAAATATTTAGAATGAATTTTAAAGTGTTTCTTTCTAAGTTTTGCAAGTTAACTGTCTGCTTTCACACTTTCAAGACAAGCAAGGCATCCTGGACTTCACTTGCATTTATACAATGAGCTATTGATCCTTGTATAGAAGTGGGGAAGGGGTGGTTTTCATATACATCATTGTTAGGGGGATTCCCTGCCCTTTGACTCTGAACAAAATATGCTCCTCATTCTAATCCAGAACTTTATTTATGAATGAATATCTCAAGACAGAGCATAACAGTTCATCACCTCCCTTATTTATTCAAAGTACTTGAAACAATCCAAGATAGAATTAGCATTCTCTGATTCCACAGTGCTAGTACCTAGAGGTTGTTACATAAGGAGAACAGTTTTAGAATTAAACTTTCTTGAGTTAGCAGGTGAATCTTTGTATATGTGAACATACAGATACAGAAATGCCCATTCCTAGCAGTGAAGCTTTGAGATAGAATGGGCCTCCTCATTTATGTGGTTTACTCATTGTTTTGTGAATTTGCCAAATACAGTAGGTGAAGCAGAAAGGTGCCTTATATTTGAAAACCAGTATCAACACATTGGGAAGCTGTGTTTTTTTTTCACAGTCACTTTGTAACCTGATGATCTCAGTCATGTATTCACTGCCACTACACAGCTCAGAATGTGCTTCCCTTCTCTTTTTGAAGAGATTTGGTAAATACTGAAGTTCTATGTTGAGATCTAAATTGAGACAGCACATTGAGTCTATCAATCCACACTTATCTAAGAACTATTTATTCTGAGACCTTACTATAACAAACTTTACTACTTATGAAATTTAACATAACATATACTTTTCAATGATTATGTAGGATTAATTTTCATAGAGCAAAAAGGGACTGCAATACAAATTTATAAGTTTGCCCATCGGGGAACTGCAGTCTGGGGAAGCTGAGTAGCTTCTGTAGAGGCTCAAGTTTGGCAAGCGAAGAGCTGGGGATACAGGGCATAGCCGAATTTCAAGGGAAAATTGAGCGAATAAAGGGATGAAGGAGACTTAATGACCCTGAGACACAGGCCAGTGTTCTTATATTTTGATTTTATTTTTAATATTCTGTGTTGGCTTCCATGGAATCTACAAACATTCCGCCTTGCTTGCAGGGGATGGAACCTGGAACTTAATAAAATCTATTCAAGTTTCTTAAATTAACTGGGATAGTATTTGCATATGACCTACAAATATCCTTCCAAATACTTTAAATCATCTCCAGATTACTGATTGTTCAAGGTCAATAGTATGAAACAGTTGCCATGCTGGTTACCAAGTACATTAGATATTCTAGAGAAGTGGATCCTTAGGGAGCTGATTGGGTCATCAGGACAGAGTCCTCATGGATGGGCTTAGTGACCTCATAAAATATGGCCTTCTCCCCCCGTGTCATTTGAACACACAGAAATTTCACCATTCGGCACCAGGAAATGAATTCTCTCCAGCACATTGTTCCTGCACTTCGTAGTATGCAGAAGTGAGAGAGAGAAATTCCTATTGTTGTAAGCCAGCCAGTCTGTGTGATTTTGATTTTACAGCCTGAATGGAGCAAGTATTTTAAATGTGGAAGTGGTTTCAGGATTGAGTAATGGGTAAGGACGCAAGAACTGTAACGTGGATGTTGGAAGAAATCTACATTGCTGTGCCACTGGTAGCACGGCAACCTGATAATGGGCTGTGAGGAGCGTGTGTGGAGAAGGCTCTTAGGGAAGCTTCCTCTGCAGAAGGCCCCAGCTTCCTACAGAATTCTTCAGCGGATTGACTGAGTGGTTGGTAGAAACGTAGCCAGCAAAGGCCATCATGATCAGGTCTCAGATGGCATTGAGAACCATTTTACTAGACACTGGCAGAAAGGTGGTCCTTTTTGTAAAGTGAAAGCAACACTTGGCTGCGTTGTGGTCATTTCCTGATGTTTTGTGGAAGATATCTATTGGAAGTGATTAAAGTAAGTATACAGCTGATGTCTACATGGAATATTAAAGGTAAATTTTGACTTCTCTTGAATATTTATAGTAAAATATAAAAAAGAAAGATTATTTAAAGACAGAGTTTTCAGTCAAAAGGGTGGCAAAACTTAAAAATTAAAATTCTCAGTGTGTGTGTGTGTGTGTGCTTCTGTGTGTGTTCCTCTGTGTAATTCTAAAATAAAAAAATACTTCATTAATATGGTATTTAGTTAGTTTTTAAGTGAATAGGTAAAATTGCATGTTACTTGCATCTTCTTTCAATAATGTCTACATGTAGCATTTCTGCTTGTAAAGTATCTCATAAGATACAATCACAGAAAGCCCACAAAATATGAAACCTTGATATCATTTCTGTTCTACTTAGAACACAACTACATCTGGCCTCACATTTGTTTAACTGTGGAATTCAAGGATATTGATTTTGGCCTGTGTAATAGCTGAGACCTAAGTTACTTTAGAAATTATGTACCCTCCTTCATAATATCCACTGTGGGAGAAAAGAGATCAATAGGGCACTCCTGTTCAGAATCCTCCGAGTTGAACTTATGCCACTTTCCCCAAAGGACACACATATCTGGAAGTCATTTCCTTTGCATTACAACAAGCTCTGCTACTTGGCCTTCAGGAAAGCACTCAATATTAATTTGTTTAGTTAAGCTTTTGCCTAACTGATGAAATGCAGAAGAGTAATTGAATTGGTAGCAAATTCTAATGCATTTGCATATTGTTATACTTCTGAACATATTCATAGTTTTTCATAACAGAGTTCTGTTTTAATACTTGCATTTAACAATGATGACTACTTATTATTTCAGTCTAATTTCATGTGAATTTATTACCTTTTCTTGAAATAATATTTTGAAATATTATATAGAGATTTAATAAGGTAAGATTAGGTTATTAAACATCATGCTATTATGAATAAAACACGGGGTATATTTTATCTACTTATCAAAGTAAAAGCTGACAAGATAAAACCATGACAATGCTACTCCAAAAACATAGTGTTTAAAAGAGCTGTATTATATTTAACCATGTGACACAAACTAAAACAATATTTAATTTAGTTTAAAGAAAATAAATATTTGGCCAAATATTGATATTTTATTCAAAAGTTATTTATCAGATATATTGGGTCATAGTATCATTGCAGCCTATTAAGTAAATAGAATTGGAAGAAAATGGAATATTATAAATTTGTAGATATAAAAGATGTAAATATATTTGAGGGGGTGATACGGAATCTGTAATTTTATAACTATTATGAAAAAGCCTATTCGTTTCTGCTTCCATTAAAAAATATGCTGCAAGTAGATTAAGATGGCAGAGTAGGGTGGGCACTTTCTGCGAGATTCTAGGAGAACATAGTTTAAAAAAGTGGAAAGAAGGCAGTCTCAGGGAAGAGTTAGAGAGAAAACAGTGGAGGAAGCTACGTAAATTGGAGGAACACAGTGGACCTACTTGGAGGGCAAAGATGTGCAGAACTCAGGACCCAACATCCAAGAGTCTTTGCACTGGCATTAGAGATCGAGGTGAGACCAGACTCCAGGAGCCTAAGCCACTGGTGAAAAAGCTGCAGGAAGAGCCTAGAGGGAATCTGGCTTGGAGCTCTGTGAACAGTGCATCCACCAAACTAGAGGGAGAAAAACAAAGCAGGGGGCATGTTTTTTCTCTTTCCAGTCCTCCTGCAAAGGCAAACTGTAATAAGCTGACAGAGAGCAAGTGCTATTTTGGACATACCTAACAGCTGTGCCAGCTCATGTCCACGATCAGCAACCAGCCAAGTGGAGACTCCTGGTGGGGAGAACAGACAGGGGGCTGGCTGCTCATGACTGTGGGAGTCTTGTGTGCTGAGACTGTGAAAACACTGAGGCTATGTGGGAGGACTCAGGGTGTGGCTAGAACATTGGGCAGTCACTGTGGGAGGCTCCACATGATCAGTACCCACTGGTTACCTGGCAAGAAATATTTCTGGTTAATCTGAGCTTATATTGAGGTCTGCAAAGATCATTTGTGTGGTCCTGTGGCAGAGCAGACAAATAATATACTCAGTAGGGCTAGTGCCAAGGCACAGGTCTCCTTTGAGGAGAGGAGCTCAGCTGAGTGTATGTTAACAGACAAGAAGAAACCTCCTCTCTGATAAAGAAAAAATAAAAAGATTTACCACATCAAACCTGGGTGTGTCACCTCAGACATGCCCTTCACCTTGCAGCAATGAACAGAGATCCCTGCCATTCCCACCACACACTTTTAGTTATTCCCTGAAAGCTGACACTCCAGTAATCCAATTATACGTAGTTCAAAGATAAAAGCCACCACAGCACACACACAAAAAAAAAATCAAAGAAAAAAACAATGATTATCCTGACAAATGCTGAATAACAAACACACCAATCCAAGAAACAAGATCAAGGAAGACAACATGACCACCCAAAAGAACACAGCACCTCATTAATAGATTGTGAAGATGATAAGTTTGAATAAATGACAGATGTGGAATTCAAAAAATTGATCATAGGATTACTTAAAAGTAATCAGAAGCAAATGCACAAACTAATGAAATACATACATGACATGCAAGAAAATTTCTCCCATGAAATTTATATCTTAAAGAGAAATCAAAATGAAGTCTTGGAAATGAAGATTTAAATAGAACAGATAAAAATACATTGGAGAGCATTAACAACGAAATCAATGAAGCAGAAGGTAGAATATCTGTATTAGAAGACAAACCACAGGAAATTATACAGTCAGATCAAACAAAAGAAGAAATTAGAAAGCTAAAAAACAATGTTGGGAATCTACAGGATATTAGGAAATGACATAGCATATGGGCTGTAGGAGTTCCTGAAGGCATGGAAAGAGAGAATGGATTAGAAGACCTTTTAAGTGAAATAATAACAGAAAACTTCGAAAATTTGGAGGAAGGATCATCCAAGTAGAAGAAGCAAATAGAACTCTTGATTGACATGACCAGAAAAGATCTACACCATGACACATTGTAGTTAAACTCTCCGCAGTAAACCATAAAGAAAAGATTCTAAAATGTGCACAAGAGAAACACCAGATTACTTTCAGAAGATCTCTAATTAGACGCACAGCAAACATCTCATAAGAAACCCTACAAGCTACGAGAAAATGGAGAGATATAATACAAATCTTAAGTGAAAAATACTTGCAACCAAGAATACTATACCCTGAAAAGCTCTAATGTATAAATGAAGGTGAAATAAAGGCCTTTATTGACAAAAAGAAACTGAAAGAATTTGTTATCACCTGTCCAGCCATGTAGACAATGCTTAAGGATGTGCTGCACACTTAATCACAAAAACATGGTCATCACTATAGAAGAAGGTAAAGGAAGGAAAGCTCCCAGTAAAATTACAAAGGAAATCCAAAGTTAAAAAATAGGAATATTTATGGAAAAATGGCAGGGCAAAGTCATTACTTACCAATAGTCATCTTGAATGTAAATGGCCTTAATTCCAGTTGAAATACGCAGACTGGCTGAATGGATTAAAAAACAAAATCTATCTGTTTTCTTCCTACAAGAAACACACATCACCAACAAAGATGCAAGCACACTGAAAGTGAAAGGATGGGAAAAGATATTCCTTGCTAACAGAAACCAGAAACAGCTGGTGTAGACATCCTAATATAAGAAAAGAAGAAACTTTAATACAAAAACTGTGAAAAGAGACAAAGAAAGACACTATGTAATGATTAAAGGATCAATTCAACAGGAAGATGTCACATATATGCACCAAATTACAAGGCACCTGGCTATTTAAAAGAAATGTTAAGGGATCTAAAGAGAGCCATAGACTCAAACACAATACTAATGAGGGATTTCAATATCCCACTTTCAGCAATGAGCAGATGAACCAGGCAGAAAGTCAGCAAGGAAACAGCAGAGTTAATCAACACTATAGATCAAATGGACCTAACAGATATCTATAGAACTTGTCATCCTACAGTTGCAGAATACATATTCTTTTCATCCAAGAAAAGAAATCAACAGATTCAAATTGGGAATGAGGAAGTCAAAATATTCCTATTAGCAGATGACATGATTATATAAATAGAGGATCCTAAAGACTTCACTAAGAGACTATTAGAACTCATAGAAAAGTTTGGCAAAGTAGCAGGATCTAAAGCCTTTGTATACACAGACAATGCCATGACTGAAAATGAACTTCTAATATCAATCCCATTCACAATAGCTACAAAAATATCAAATACCTTGGAATAAATTTAACCAAGGATGTCTAAGAATTCTACAATGAGACTTAGGAAATGTTGAAGGAAGAAATAGAAGACACTACATAATGGAAAAATCTTCCATGTTCATAGACTGGAAGAATCAATATCATCAAAATATCAATTGTTACAAAAGCAACCTATAGATCCAAAGACATTCTTCTCAGATCTAGAAAAAATAATGTTGAAAATGATATGGAAACACAGGAGACCTCAAATAGCTAAAGCAATTTTATACAACATAAACAAAGCTGATGCCATCACAATAGCAGATTTCAAGGCATACTATAAGGCAGTTAAAATCAAAACAGCCTGGTACTGGTACAAAAACAGATGGATAGAACAATGGAACAGAATATAAACATCAGAAATCAATCCAAGCATCTACAACCAACTTATATTTAACCAAGGAGCTAAAACCAATCTCTGAACAAGGACAATCTTTTCAACACATAGTGCTGGGAAAACTGTATTTCAACATGCAGGAGTATGAAGCAAGACCTAGACCTTACATCTTACATGAAAATCGATTCAAAATGGATTAAAGATCTAAATCTACTACCTGATACCACCAAATTACTGGAGAATATTGGGGAAACCATGTAAGACATTGGCATAGGCAAAGAGTTCTTGGAAAAGACCCCGGAGGAACAGACAATCAAAGCAAAAATCAACGGATGAGATTACATCACATTGAGAAGCTTCTGTAGTGCACAAGAAACACTCATGAAAGTAAAGAGGCAAATGACAGAATGATAGAAATTATTTGCAAACAACACAACTGATAAAGGAGTAATAACCAGAATATATAATGAGATCAAGAAACTCCACAACCACAAAACAAACAACCCAGTTAAGAAATGTGCTAAAGACTGAAACAGACATTTTCAAAAGAGGAAATCCAAATTGCCAACAGAGACATAAAAATATGCTCAGGATCACTGACCCTCAGGAAAATGCAAATCAAAACCACCATGAAGTTTCACCTCACCCCAGTTAGAGTGGCGCTCATACAGAAACCAACAAACAACAAATGCAGGTGGGATGTGGGGAAAAGGGTACCCTAGTCTACAGGCGGTGAGAATGTAAACTGGTAAAACCACTATGGAAATCAGTTTGGAGATACCTCAGAAAGCTGAATAGAGACCTACCATATGACCTCGCCATTCCACTTTTGGAATCACTCAAGGGAAATGAAATCAGCAAATACAAGAGTTATCTGCACCCCATTTATTATATGCAGCTCAGTTTACAATAGCTAAGACATGGAATCAACCTAAATGCCCATCTAAAGAAAACTGGATAAAGAAATTATGGGATATGCACTCTATGGAATACTACCAGCGGTGAAAAAAATTCCGGTCATTTGCAACAAAATGGATGAATATGGAAAGCATCATACTTAGTGAAATAAGCCAGTTCCAAAGGGACAAACATCGTATGTTCTCCCTGATCTAAGGTAACTAATAGACCATCTAAAAGAAATATGTAGGCCGGTGCCATGGCTCAATAGGCTAATCCTCCACCTGCGGCATGGACACACCGGGTTCTGGTCCTGGTCAAGGCAACAGATTCTGTCCTGGTTGCCCTCTTCCAGGCCAGCTCTCTGCTGTGACCCAGGAGGGTAGTGGAGGATGGCCCAGGTCCTAGTGCCCTGAATCCTCATGGGAGACCAGGAGAAGCACCTGGCTCCTGGCTTCGGATCAGCACGGTGCACCAGCCACAGCACGCCGGCCGCAGCGGCCATTTGGGGGCTGAATCAATGGAAAAAGGAAGACCTTTCTCTGTTTCTCTCTCTCGCTGTCTAACTCTGCCTGTCAAAAAAATTAAAAAATAAAAAAGAAATATGCAGAAGTAAAACTGAAACTGAGAAGCATTGACTCAAACAGCCCTTGTCTTGACTGTAAAGGGACAGATTTTGTTTGTTTGTTTGTTTTATTAATGGAATATGGGACTGGGAATGGGAGAGGGAGCAGGAGCTGGGGCAGGAGTGAGGTTGTGAGGGCAGGCATGATGGGAAGAATCACTATATTCCTAAATTCGTACTTACAAAATTTGTACTCGTTAAATAATTGGTTTCCTTTTGGAAAAAAAAGAAAAAATATTTTGCAAACATTTTTTCAAGATACGTCAATATAAATCTATAAAAATTATTTTTGTGCTTTAAACATTTAGGTTTATTCTCAGGGTGAAGCTTTCAAGTTATCTGGTGGAATAGTGTCTGTTGCTAATGGCATTTCCATAGTTTCTGTGTATGCTAACACGAAAGTCCCAAGTGCTGTGCTGCTGCGTTTGCTAAGGAAAACCCTGAAAAAGAGCCTGGAACTTTGACAGAAATGATTCTAATGGTGATACCAATATATTTACTAATTTCATGGAGTTTCATTCCATTCATCAATTCAACAAATACTAGTCATGTTTCCGTCTTGATTTTGTAGTTAACATAAAGGATGATTAGAACCTATGACATCGATTTCATGTGAATATCAAAAGAAATCTCTTGTAATAGATCTTACTAAATCAGTTGAAGTGAAACTAATGATTTTGTGTTCAGCTGTAGAAAAAAGTGTCTTTTTGATAGGTAGGGACTAGCTACATATTATTACTTCCTTTCACCATGTCTTGACAAAAAATTATGGCAGCATCTTGGCTATCCCACCTGGGCTTCATATTCTCATATAAGTACTAGCAGAGAATGAGGCAGGCCTGGTGGTGAACATGACTTGAACCTGAACACGCATGTGCCTTTTCTCTCGGTCTGAATGACCCACACAACACAATGGTCCTGGTCATGTTCTTGCAGGAACACCAGGGAGCATGCCCCTTGCATGGCATCTGTGATGCAGCTCACATGTGGCAAAGCCTTCCTTTGATTTCCCTCTATGATGCTATGCTTAGTTACTACGAATCTAGTTTAAACAGAGTGAATCCCTCTGATGTCATTCTCCTTACTATGCCTGGGCACCTGTTCACCAGCTCCCATGAGGCTTTCCAGGCTGACTCGGGTTTACCTTCTGCCACTGCCACCTCCCACCTGGTTATTGATGTGTGTGTCTGTCCAGGGAGCCTTGTCTCTCTCTCTGTCTCTCTCTCTCTGTCTCTCTTTCTCTCTGTCTCTCTCTGTCTCTCTCCTCTCTCTCTCTCTCTGTCTCTCTCCTCTCTCTCTGTCTCTCTCTCTGTCTCTCTCCTCTCTCTCTCTCTCTCTGTCTCTCTCTCTGTCTCTCTCCTCTCTCTCTGTCTCTCTCCTCTCTCTCTGTCTCTCTCTCTGTCTCTCTCTCTCTGTCTCTCTCTCTCTGTCTCTCTGTCTCTCTCTCTCTGTCGGTCTCTCTCTGTCTCTCTCTGTCTCTCTCTCTCTGTCTCTCTCCTCTCTCTCTCTCTCTGTCTGTCTCTGTCTCTCTCTCTCTCTGTCTCTCCTCTCTCTCTCTGTCTGTCTCTCTCTCTCTCTCTCTCTCTCTCTCTCTCTCTGGCTTTGTTAAGCTAACAAGGGCAAACAAAGGCTTTTGCTGTACTATCTGAAAGGAAGATCAGTGGAGGAGTTGCTGAATATCCCAGTTCTTATAATTATTACTATTCTTACTAGAGAAACTGGCAGGAGAGAGACACATGTTTTTGTCTTTCTTTAGTTCTCTTTGGCCAGAAGATACCTGGAGGCTAACTACACTGCTAGGTCAAGCAAGGATTTATTATTCCCTAAGATCAAGAGTTCTTTTTGCATCATATGAGACAGTGACCTAAGAATTGTGCAAAAGCAAAAACAAAGTGCACTGACTGAATAAAAACAAACATATACTTCTGCCATTAATTGCTTGTTATGCCTTTAGTTTTCAGATTTAGTTGGAGTTTATTCAAATTATCTAAAACCAATCATCACACTTTCTGATCGTCTTGAGGAAAAACAGTGGAAATTGTTACGTAGTTTAGAAAAGTTTAGGTAGCTTTTCTTTCAAACACTAAAATGCCGTTTGTCCAAATATCAGTGTCAGTTTTGTCATTTTCACTGTTTTATATACCCATTGAAAAGATAGATTTCAAGGTTGTGAAATAAGAATATCTTCAAAATGTCCAGTTCTTTTTTTTTTTTTTTTTGACAGGCAGAGTGGACAGTGAGAGAGAGAGACAGAGAGAAAGGTCTTCCTTTGCCGTTGGTTCACCCTCCAATGGCTGCCGCGGTCGGCGCGCTGCGGCCGGCGCACCGCGCTTATCCGATGGCAGGAGCCAGGTGCTAGGTGCTTTTTCCTGGTCTCCCATGGGGTGCAGGGCCCAAGCACTTGGGCCATCCTCCACTGCACTCCTGGGCCACAGCAGAGGGCTGGCCTGGAAGAGGGGCAACCGGGACAGAATCCAGCGCCCTGACCGGGACTAGAACCTGGTGTGCCGGCGCCGCAAGGTGGAGGATTAGCCTGTTGAGCCACGGCGCCGGCCTAAAATGTCCAGTTCTTTTAATTTGTTGAAAATGTCTGTATCATGATAGTTTAAATATTTGGATAAATCTATTAATACTTTTATATTACAATTCAAATATTTAAAAATGGAAAAATGCTAGTGAAAGCTGGAGTCACATATAATCTAGTGAAATTAACACTGTAAAATATGAATAAGAGACTAAATTCTCTGACCAATCATCTAAGTCTTTACATCTTCAATGGTCCATTTCTTCATTTATAAACTAATTGGACTTAGCTATAATTCTAATACCATGTTTAAAATATGCAACCAACTGCAACAGCTCAGAAAACAAAAGTTAAATTTAAATGATTTTAAGTATTTGGGCAAAGTTAATCATTTCTCTTGATGTGATGCTTTATTTTTGGATGTGTTATCTGCATTAACCATTGATCAAATGATTCAGGACCTCAAAGTGAAGTGTTTTAAATGAGACAAATCATGTGTGCACTGCTTTGGTTCTTTATTAGAAATATCTTTGAAAGACTTATAAATACTTTCAGAAGTAGGATGCACAATTATGCAACTTGTATTTTTATATTGGTAGTAAACTCAGACTTGTTCTATAGGTAGAAAGACAATAATTGAGCTGTTTCTTTTCCTGTATTGTTGTCTTGCACAACTCTGACATCAGAGTGAAAGATCATTTGTGACTGAATGGACTGCCTCATTTTCAATCTGGGGTTGTGTGGTATAGAATTAAATTTGATATTGCTAAATTCTCAGGAGTCTCTGACTGCTTATTTCTATACAAGACCCCTTAAAGGTATCTGGGCATTCATGATAGGGATATAACATTTCTCTATCCAGTTTCTTGAGGCTTGTGAGGATGTTAATGAATGTGGCAGATGGAAGTTGGAGTGAAATACTCTAGCACCATCCTTAGATAGCGCATATCAGCCTGCGCCTCGGCTCAATAGGCTAATCCTCCCCCTTGTGGCGCCGGCACACCGGGTTCTAGTCCCGGTCATGGCACCAGATTCTGTCCCGGTTGCCCTTCTTCCAGTCCAGCTCTCTGCTATGGCCAGGGAGTTCAGTGGAGGATGGCCCAAGTGCTTGGGCCCTGCACCCCATGGGAGACCAGGAGAAGCACCTGGCTCCTGCCATCGAATCAGCGCGGTGTGCTGGCTGCAGCGCACCGGCTGCGGTGGTCATTGGAAGGTGAACCAACGGCAAAGGAAGACCTTTCTCTCTGTCTCTCTCTCTCACTGTCCACTGTGCCTGTTTTAAAAAAAAAAAAGATAGCGCATATCAAGATTTTACAAGAGGCTCTTAGAGTCTACAATGATCTATTTTTCATGGCTTCAGGTTCTGATACATTCTAAAAATATTCCCTATGTTAGGAAGCAATATAAGAAAGTTTGACAACAACTTATTTTCCCAATTATAATGATAATGCCATTTTATTCTTAAAAAATCCATATCATACCAGTGCTGCGGCTCACTAGGCTAATCCTCCACCTGCAGCGCCACCACCCCAGGTTCTAGTCCCGTTTGGGGCACGGTTCTTTCCCAGTAGCTCCTCTTCCAGTCCAGCTCTCGGTTGTAGCCCGGGAATGAAGTGGAGGATGGCCCAAGTCCTTGGGCCCTGCACCCACATGGGAGACCAGGAGAAGCACCTGGCTCCTGGCTTCAGATCAGCGCAGCTCTGGCTACAGCACGCCGGCTGTGGCTGCCATTTGGGAGGTGAACCAACGGAAGGAAGACCTTTCTCTCTGTCTCTCTCTCTCGCTGTCTAACTCTGCCTGTCAAAAAAATCCACATCAAAATGACTTTTCTCATTTATCTTCAATGGGAGAAGAATAACCATTGTTTGATTTATTGTTTAAAAGGAGGCCAGTATAGTTGGCAATATATATATATATATATATATATATATATATATAAACATGCATATATATGTGTATATAAGTCACATACATAGAATTATTCATAGAACATTGAACTTACTTACATTTTTGGGGAACACAACTATGACTGCTAGAAAATATTAAATTTTTCCACTTAAAGTGGCATTTTTTGATTCATTTATTGCCAGACTAAAGTAGAACTATTTTTCATTTTAACATTATTTATCAGTGAGGTACTTAGCATCAATCTTTCTTTTATATATAATGCTTGAAATCATAAATTTATGCATCATATATATTTATAATATTCATAAACTTATATTTCTATATAATTGTATATATGATGATTTATCACATGATTACATTCAATCTTTATAATTTCTGGTTGAGTAATTTTTTTTGAAAATTAACTTTATAATAACCCTTTCTCATATCACTTAATTATTAACTCACTTTGAATTTATATGGGTTTGAGAAGTTTCACATCTTATTAATAATTTGTTGAATTCTAAATCAGAGTTTTCTTAGAAAATTGAAGCAAGAAAAATTCTCTGCATTGTTGGATTAAAATATTTTTCTTTAATGCCTTTCAGGCCACTCTCATACTTCTTCAATTTCATTTTTACGAAGTGATGGATTTCCTTTTCCTTAGATCAGAATGAGAGTAATTTTGTCATCATTTTGAATTTTGAAGGATTATTACTGGTACCACTTTGTAACTTTAAATTTTATTTGCCCTTCTTATTACTGAGTTTAAAAATAGATATCTAGGAAAATATGCTGTTCATAGTATAGTCAAACTCTCTTTTCAGGGTAGTAGTTTGGACTTAATTGTGATTAATAGTATAACTAAGAAATAATGTACTTTTATTTATTCAACAAATTACATTTTAATAGCTTATATTGGATTGATCTAATAGTCGCTCATAATACTTTCCATGAAAAATTGATTTCCTTTTTCTGCCAGAAATATTTTTGTAGACAAATAAAAGCAGAATGATTAATAAATGCCAGCCAATGACAGACTCTCAACATTTTATTGCACTAAAAACACTCTTTCAAGTCTGTACAGATTTGCAATAATGCACAATGGAAATTTATGCACATGAAGACATAAGCCTCATTATCCGTCTGTTTGCCACAAAATATACGTGGGCTTTTATTTACTGAAATATTTAAATACATAGATATTTAATCATAGCAATAGCATATATTTTCTAAAAATACTAAGTGTCCCTTCCTCAAATCGTAGATAACTCAAACTTTGAATGATTTGTAAAGTGATTTCTGGATGATATTTTTTTTTGGTTCATTAAAGATATGTCCTGTTCATTTCCAAAAGCAAAGAATTCATCTGCAATTAAGATAACATAGGACATCATCTTCCAGTCTTCAGAATCATTGCTGTGATCTTTTGATGTTCATCCTCATACATTTCAACACAAATGAATTCCTCACCTATTAGAATCAAATACACCACATCTTACTAAAAGATATTTTAAGTGTGAGCATTACGAAAGAAATGACTAATCCAGAGCATTTCCATTTGAAAGAGAAATGAGAAATAATTGATTGGCCAGAATCCAAAGTCACAGTGGGTTTCAAAAAGCTGGTGAGTGCCCTTATAAAAATAGAAGCTGTATCAACCAATTGAACTTAATTATATATGAAGGTGATGATGGAGCTAAACTGCCTGCAATTGGAGTCCAATTACTCAGCTGGTCTTCCATAAAATTAATTCATCTGAAAGTTTGCCATTGTCCTGTGCTCCAGGCCTGCTGCTGGTTTAATTAGTTAACACTGAGGAATCTTGAAACAGTAAATTATTTTGTCTTTATTGCCAATTATTGGTTATGGAAAATTGTATTAAAATATTAACATCTGCTTCTGGGACAAAAAGAATGGGCAGAATGAAAACACCCTCTTTATTTTTCCTCCTAAAAGACACTGAATCAGAGGAATACGTCTTCCTGTATATCATTTTGTAAGAAAAATTTGAACTTATGAAGTATTAGAATACAGAGTCAGTGCTCATAGTGTTCCACAGGCAATGAATGATGTTTTGTAATACATCACTGAAGCTCCTTTTGGAACACCCTTGAGAAAATCAGGTTTAATGTCATTTGAAAAGCTGGTCTGGGTAGAGAACATACTGAAGAACTTCCTCCTCAGGCTTTAAATTGCTTTGAACAATATTTGGCAATGCCCTAGCTGACTCTTGAGGTTTGATCATATTAGGTCTTAGTAATTACTTGAGTTGCATAATGTAGGTCAAACACGAGGCAGTTAAAGCTACTGGAAAACTGATCTGATGACTTAAATACCAAGTCCTAATTATTGTTCTTTTTTTTCCAGAAACCTTTTATTTAAAGTATATAAACTGCATGCATTTAATAAATAAAACTTTAAGAATATAGCAATTCTTTCCACTCTGCCTGCCATCTCTCCTCTACTCCCAACCTTCTTTTTCCTCCTAAATCTCCTATTCCCATTCTTATTTTTTATTAAGATCTATTTTCAATTGACTTTATACACATAAGATTAACTCTATAGTAAGTAAAGAGTTCAACAAATAATATTAAAAAAAAAAAAAACCTGTTCCCCAACAGTTGAGAGAAAGGTTGTTCTTTTTAATACCAAATTAAGCATATTATGAATTCTACTGAAGTAACTGGGATTTCAAACCTGTCTCATGTCTATCGATGTCTTGTAGATAAACTCATTTCTATGGCTCTGGCTTCAATGTATTGTACTTTCATTACATAAAGTATTATTCGCAAATTATATTAAGTTCATCCCAATAACTAGTTTTTAAAAAAGACATCAATGACATTGTTTTAAAATAAAGTTAATAGCACATAGTTGATTCACTTGCAATAAAAGAATTGGTATGATTGGAACAAAAATAAAAATTCATTTTTAAAGTTAAAGTATAGAAGCTGGTATTGTGGCTTAAGGGTTAAACCACCTTTTAGAATTCTAGCATCCTGGATGGCACCGTGGCTCAACAGGCTAATACTCCACCTTGCAGCGCCGGCACACCAGGTTCTAGTCCCGGTCGGGGCGCCAGATTCTGTCCCGGTTGCCCCTCCTCCAGGCCAGCTCTCTGCTGTGGCCAGAGAGTGCAGTGGAGGATGGCCCAAGTCCTTGGGCCCTGCACCCACATGGGAGACCAGGAGAAGCACCTGGCTCCTGCCTTCGGATCAGCGCGGTGCACTGGATGCAGCGCACCAGCCATGGCAGCCATTGGAAGGTGAACCAATGGCAAAGGAAGACCTTTCTCTCTTTCTCTCTCTCTCATTGTCCACTCTGCCTGTCAAAAAAAAAAAAAAAAAGAATGCTAGCATCCCATGTGGGCATTGTTCCACTTCCCATCCAGCATCCTGCTAATGTGCCTGGGAAAGCAAGGTAGACTTGCCCGAGGGCGTGGGCCCCTGAACCGACCTGGAGGACCCTGAAGAAGCTCCTGGCTGCTGGCTTTGGTCTGGCCCAGCCCTGGCCACTGCAGCCATTTTGAGAATGAACCTGTGGATTGAAGATCTCTGTCTCTCTCTCTCCTTCTCTTTCTCTGTGTAATTCTTTCAAAAACTAAAACATAGATCTTAAAGTGTAATAAAATGATAATCATCTCTAAATATACCATAATTCACATACAGGAAAATGCATGAAGCTTTAAAACCATATGTGTAGAAAGTAAGTCTTTTGGTGCAAGATAAGTTTGCCATTATTTGTAATGCTATCAGTTTTAAGACAATTTTAAGTGTTAAAAGATACTTGAATAGCTTTTGTGCAGGCTTATTCAGTAAATGTGTCTCTTCAGATTTGTAACATTTACAATAAATAATTTTCTTACTCTATAGCGTAATTAGTATGAAAAATTGTCGTACTATTTTTTCTATATTTTTTTTCCAAAAATAACACTGCAAGAACCAATTACTTTTTAAACCCTGTATTCAATCCAAAATGTCAAGATAAAGTTTAACTTTTACAGGAAAACTGAAGTCAAACCTTTTAAAAAGAAATGTGCTTTAGATCAAGAGATGCGTGGTGCAAAATGATCCTGAATAGATTGTTTGCCTTTGCAAGTTTCATTAAAATTTTAGAAAGAAAAATGCTTAATTTAACATATGAGTAATTATAAATCAAGTTAGCTAGATTACATCAACTTGGGAGAATGTTAACTGCTTATAGAGTTAGATTATTTTATCTTATACTATTCTGTTTCAACTTAGATCTATGTTTTTCACAGAATTCATATTTGCCAAAATATTAATTTAGTTAACAAATATATTTAACTACATCTGTAAAAATGTGCATGTGTTTTGGGAAAATGTAACAGAAAATGTCATTTTCAAATAATTTAACAAATATGTCTCTACAATCAAAGACAGATGACACTGTTTACTCTTAATTTTAACTTAGAGGTGGTTTGCTGAAATATTTGTTTTTTATACAAGTGTAGATCAAAGAAGCTTGGAAGGAATATTACCTGTTTCTTCATGGACAGTGAATTTAGGAGGTTCTGGGTGACATAGTTTGCTCAGCATCACTCACGGAGAGAAAACACTCTGGAAACCTTAACTGTAAGACCCCTTAGACTCTCAAGAAAGGTGAGCGCTAATACAGGGTTAGGATTCAGAGTGCTGTCTATTAAAAGAAGTAAATGCATTCATGCAAAAAGTGGGAATTTTTTCACTCTACACAAATAACACATTTAAGGAGAAATGAGAAAAACATGTCGCTTGTCTACTTTCTCAATAACTTTTCTCAAGGCAATGTTTTATCATGATTACAATATGCACTCTGCTCAAACAAAAGTGTTTAAGTCCTAATTTTTTCTAACTTCTTAGTGTAAGTGGGGAAACAAAGGCTCACTAACTCTTCATGGAACCTATTACCTACATTTTTAAGATCATATAATAATAATTTATCTTGCACAGCATTTCCTATAATGAAACTCCAAAGGGGAACTGCACTTTCTCATGCTAAATCTCAAGTCTCTGTTGGGTTCCTCACTACTAGCCATGTGCATACAGACACAGACAACACACAGGTGCACATATTAACAGAACCTGGCTGCCCAGGACACGTTTGCCTTGGGGGAGAGCACCTTCCCTCAGATGAGCACAGATGGGCACACAGTCTCCCCAGACTAAGTTTTCTTGCATTCTGTATTCAATAGAAGGAACCACTTCTAACTTGGGACCTAGAGACAAAATATTGTCAGGGATTCCCTTGACATCTTATGAAATAGGTCCGAAACCTACAGTAATGTGGAAGCAAATTCTGTCCTAGACCTTTCCAAGAAGCTGTGTTTTAGGAACAAAAAGTTTCAGAAACTAATTGCTTTGCACAACCAGTGCCTACCTCTGGGATCCCTCATGGTTTCACATGCACCTTAATGTCTTGAAAATGTGCTGATTCTCCCATCTACCTACTTGCTTCATAGTCCTTAATGTGTGACCATCTGCAATGCCCTGTTTGAGACCTTGATTTGTGTGGGTTTCTGGCTACCCATTGGCCAACTTAATAATGCATAGTTACAACCTCAGGGTTACACTGGTCTTTATAATGGCATTGGTAAGAGCCAACAATGAATTCTGATTATCACTGCGTAGATTCATAGATGAGCACACCATTAAGGTGCAGCTTCATTAGATTTAAGCAACAGGACAAGCAAGAGCCCTCTTGCCCATCTCAATTGAATTTTCAGTTTGTATCACTCTGGCCAGGCACGGAACATAAGAAAACTTACCTTTGATCAAAAAAAGTAGAAAGCAGCGGTGGGGGAATTAACTAAATGCTATTGGAAATCAAAAATCACGGGAGACTTTTGAGGACTGTGGGTTTTTCACATATAGAAAAAATATAACTTGTTTTTTCACCCTAGTTCTAGTCATATTATTCAAAATATGAAGGAAAAATGTTGGCTGTGTTCTGACAGGCCTTTGCTGGTGAACAGTGGGATTCTTCCTCACATCAAATCTGAAGTAGCTAGACTTGCATGTCCTGGGGTATCAAATCTGCAGAATCTTTACTTGAGAAAGTCAGAATTGGAAACAGAATTGCTGCAATGGCAATGACAAGTTGCCCATGTCCTGTACAAATTTTCTCAGTCCTGCAGAAACACATCTGCAAATTGATTTTTGTTCTTTGTTTGTACCAGGTCGTAGGGTACAGTCACTCGAAGATTTCATACCCACAGCCAAGAAACACTGTTCCCATTTATGCTTAATGGGTGCTTCAATTTTAAGGAGAAATATAATCTGAATGTATGAAAGATAGACATTGATGATGAGAACTTATTCAATGAAAATATGTGAGGGAATTTCCATGAAAAAATGTTTAATTTTTGCTACTATATTACCAATATCAGAAGACACTTTCATTTTATTAATTAATATTTGTAGTTAACTTGAACTTGGAATCTGAGTAATTAACACCAGGTAACCTTGAATAATTGGGCTAAATAATGGGAATCATAGGCTTTTCCTAAAATTGTTCATTCATTTATTGATTTGTTTCTTCATTTGACAAAAGTTTATTAAGTATTAACCACTCTAATTAATATATTAGCCATCTATTTAGAAAACACCATGAATTGATTATATATTGATGCTGATGTTTAAAATCCTATATGTGTCTGATCAATATCAATTGATCTCTTATCATTTGGATGCAGTTTTTATGTCTTGTAACACAACTGTCAACAACACAAGATAAACAAAACAATTCCTGTTTTGTGGAGTTTATATTCTAGTACTAAGAGAAAGGGAACTGAAAAACATGATATGTTTATTATGTGGATTTCTAGAAGATGATAATAGCTGCTAAGAAGAAAGAAAGTAAATAAAACAGTTTGTTGATACCATGGGTGGTTGCAAACACAAACAGGATGACCCATCTGGGTCTTCCTGAGTTAAGAAAGCCCATTATTTGTGCTATTTGACTGAAAGCACTCAAACAGTCTCTCCATTTCCTAGCCCCTAATCATTATAAAATAGACCAAATTATGTTAACTCACAAGAAAGTAGCAGTGGGTTAAAATCCAGGAAGAAATGCCAGAACTTTCAGGTCTAGGGTCCAGCCTGAGTCCATTTTCTGTGCTTTAGCTGAATTACCGCTGTGTAATTTAGAAAGACTTAAGTTGCACTCAGTCCGTAGCTCAAAGTCAAAGGGCCTCTTCCAGTGGGGTCCCTGCTAATGGAATCTCTGTAGAGTCCTGGGGCGGTGCAGGGCTTTGCGTGGTGAGAGCTGTGTATCCAAGAGCAGAGCCAAACTGTCTTTTATAGCAGACCCACTATTGAGATAAACCAATAACTCAGCATGTCATCAAACCATTAATCTCTGAGTGTATTAATCACTCATCAGGGCAAAGCTTTCTTGGTTTAATCACTCCTTAAAAGTCGCACCTGGTCCCGCCACTTAGTACTTCATAACAGGAACTAAATCTCAACCTCAGTTTGTGTGGGGATGCTCAAGCCGTGGCAGGTTGTACAATCAGGTGTTGTGGGAGGCAGGCCGAGTTCAGATGGTTCTTCCCCCTCTAAGTCAGCGCCCACATCTCTCACACACACATCCACAGCACACTTGCACAGGAAGTACAGGAACAGTAGCAGGAGTGGCTGAGAGCAAGGGGAAACAGTCCACATTCAAAGTGTGGAAGGAGGGTGAGGTCCAGTGGCCAGCTAACAGCTTTTCCCAGCATGCATGGCCTCGCTAAACTCATGGGTTTTTAATTTAATCATCCTGATAATTTAAAAATGTGCAATTGCTGCAATGTTTGCTTTTCTTTTTTACTTTTTGTTTGATAATGCTCAATGGTGTTGGAGTTACACTGGAAAGGCAAATCTTCCCTTTCATGAGGCACATGAATCGTATGTTTCTGTAAGACAAGTGAGGAATGCTGAGGACAGCTTTTCACATTCTCTGATCCATTTTAGGAATCACATTAAAGCGATGCTTTATCAATGTACAAGATTTCTTAGAAAAGCTTAATGTGAAATAAGTAAACCTGGAAAAAACCTTAAAAGTGCAGTTAAAAGATAATTAAGAACTATTTAAATATTAACTATTAAATAAATACAAAAGCAATAGTTACGCACAAGAATATTTAAAACACCATAAAATACCATACACAAAAATATTTAAAATACCATAAAATACCATGGATGCACTATGAACTCAAAATATATGAAGATTAGTAAGAGTAAAAAGCTGTAGAGTTAATCAATAAAATGTGTGAATTGTTATGGTAGACTAAGTTGGTATTGTATGTCTTCTCTGTTCAATAAATTTTCCCTAGTGAATGAATACAACTTTTATGTTTTTTTTAAAAAGATTTTACTCATTTATTTGACAGGTAGAGTTACAGACAGTGAGAGAGACAGAGAGAAAGGTTTTCCATCTGTTGATTCACTCCCTACTTGCCTGCAATGGCCGGAGCTGCGCCGATCCAAAGCCAGGAGTCAGGTGCCTCTTCCTGGTCTCCCATGTGGGTGCAGGGGCCTAAGCACCTGGGCCATCTTTTCCCATTTTCCCAGGCCACAGCAGAGAGCTGGACTGGAAAAGGAGCAACCGGGACTAGAACCGGAGCCCATATGGGATGCCTGCGACGCAGTCGGAGGATTAACCTAGTACGCCACTGCGCCGGCCCCACAACCTTTATGTTTAAGAAATTTCCTCTTTGAAAATTCAGAATAGTATCAAATAAAAAAAAATTCTGACTTCATAATTAACTGTTAGCATAACTAACAATTAAACACAACAGTATTAGAGAAGCAGAATATAGTTCATTTTCATTAAAGAAGATACGACTTCCAAATATTCATTAAAATCCCCTTTCCTCTGAAGGGACTCTCCCATTTGTCCTGGGATGTTAGGGGACCTCACTGCACTATTTTCTGAGGAGGTTTTTTAAGAGAGGATACAACACCTAAGCACTGAGTGAATTATCCTGAACTGAACACATTTGACCTAGAACAATTTGATGCCAATTGAGGAATTGTGGCATTTTACTGTCTGTGTTTCAATGGAGCTATTTCTGTCAAACAAACAGCACAGTTTGTTTCCTCTCAGGTACTCCATGCAATAGTCAGACTACAATGTGGCCTTCTGTCCTGCCCACTGGAGTCCACGACTTCATGTCAGTCCCTCCACTTGAGTGTGGGAACATCTGTCATTTATTACTGAGAATGCAGCAAAGAGAACTGTATGCCAATCCATAGATTAGGTTACATCATAAGGTAATAGTAAAGATTCAGTTTTGTGAGTGTCTTCCATTCCATTAAAATCTGGATTTACAGCTAGAAAGAGAGACCCTCTTGCTGGCCTCAAAGGAGAAAACTGTTATGCTATGAAGTACCTGGAGGAAAAGGTCCACAGGACAGACACCACAGATGTGTACCCTCCAAAAGCCAGGCTGCTGTGAGCAATCCAGTCAGGTCAACACTCTAACTGCAGCCTTGCAGGTACAGCTTTGCAACCTCCAGACTCCCAATCCACAAAAACTATCAAGTATACAGGTGCGCCCTTTCAGGCCACTAAGTTTGTAGTAAATTGCTTCATAGCATAAGCAACATTATGCCTTTAGCATCTTTTTCACAGAACACAAAGGCAATTGCTTCAGTTACCATGGAACTGGGGTCTCAGTTCTCAGGTGAGCCCAGCTTGTCAGAAAGTTTGACCATCATTGTGCAGGAGTGCCCGTGCTGATAGGACTTTCTCTCCTTTCTTTTTCTTTCTCTCTCCCTCTCAACATTCATCACAGTTGGAATTAACATATTCTGATAATTAATCAACACTCATTAGAATTTTAAGTCTGACATCTTTTCTTCTGACATCTTTACGGCACTCAACAGTTATACTGAATATGTCTAATAGTAATTTCTGATTAGTAACTAACTGAAGCCTCTGAAGTCACAGAAGAAATCAGGTTAGAAAAGGGGTGATCCATCCAATACTTTTGCTATAAGGAAATTTGTTTTCATTGCTTCTAGACACTATGAGGAGTTGAGAAGGATGAGCTGAGGTTGGCAAAGACATAAAAGCATTAAGTCCTTCTGAGCCGCATTAAGTCTGGAAAGTGGAGCTTTGCCTGCAGTCACATGCCTGGATCATCAGGACCTCTTCTTCCACACATTCCCTGAATGACCTTCTCACAGCGGTTTATCTCACTCCCATCTCAGCAAGCACAGCAGTCCCACCAGCAAAAACAGAAAGACCGTGGACGATACAGTATTTTCCCAAGTGATGCTGACATCGATACCATAAGAAGCAAACAGAAAGAATGTATTTCTCCTAAATGCCATGTAGTAAATGATGTTTTTCTGGGAGCAACTTCGTTGTGCCTTTCTTCCTTGTATCCAAATTTTAAAAAGGAGAAATCAGTTCTAAAATACTAGGCTTTCTTTTTGTTTTTGTTTTTGTTTTTTTTTGGGGGGGGGATAATCATATGTCAGGCAATATCTAGACAATTCACAAGTTAAGATGAAGTGGGGGAGACAATATAATGGGAAAACGATCACAGTCTGCGTTTCTCCCGCTTTGCCACCTGGAACAGTTAATTCTGTAGTGTGTGGGCATCAAACCTGTACAGGAGCAGAGTGCTGGCATTTCCACATGAAGTAGCGTAGAGTTCATCCTTTCTTCACCCTCTGACCTTCTGGGTAGCACAGCTGATGTCAATCCCAGACTCTCTGGGAGTAAATTGAGGTTAAATATGAGTCTCTCTGGAGAGGAGATGCTCATAATTGTTCGCACAGTGAATGTGATTGCATATCATCTGTTCTCTTTAAAATTACAAATAATAGAAAACCTTTTAGTTATTCAGCCCTCTGTAGGGTGCTCCGAGGAAAAATGCAGACAAGACAGATGATAAATGCACGGATAATCAGATAGTGAGGATCTGCTCCTTGTCCTTTCGTTCTTACAAAGGGACGATACTTAAAGCTGCGTGAAGCTACCAATTTCCACTTTCCCCATGTTCTCTTGAAAACTTAGCTTTTGGAATAATTTGAAAATCTAATACAAGATGTAACATTTCCCTCAGCAAAAAGATTAAGCCGTGAATATTATTCTGTGCTCTTATGAACTCTTGAAACTTTGCTTGTTGTCTACAGTGAATGAACTCCTAACTTGGTCTCAATCAGTAACGTGAAATGGAATTATATTTCTTTATTTGCAAAGTATTTATTTATACATTTATTTGAAATTCAGAAACAGAGAGAGAGAGATCTTCATTCTGCTGGTTCACTCCCCAAATGGCTGTGATAGTCAGGGCTGGCCCAGGCTGAAGTCAGGAGTCAGGAACTCCATGTGGGTCTCACACATAGGCGCAAGGACTCAAGTACTTAAACCATAATCTGCTGCAGTAGCAGGGAGCTGGACTGGTAGCAGAATATCTGGAATTCAAAACAGCCCTCCTATGTGGGATGCACTCTTCCCAAGTGGTCACTTAATCTTCTGTCACAACACCTGCCCCTGAAATGAGGTTATATTTCAAATGCAACAAGGGTAAACGAACAAAACACGCTAGGTGTCATTTTTTCAAATGAATGATCCTTTTTTGGCTGACTGATAATTTCCCATTCTGATTTTGTACTATTGTGTACAAATGCCACTTGATCTCTATGTTTGTTTAATTCACTATTGTCTTTTCTCATAATTTACTGGAATAATAATGAAACGAATCTCCTTTGATACATTTTCCACAATTCAATTGAATTTGAATCTATGTGCCCATTCCCTTTGATAACTAATAAGAAATTATGTTAAATTCATTTGGATTAATTTCTTCTATTAGTTTTTAGTTGGGCAAAAGTAAGATCAGTCAATTCTTAGATGAATATGAAAATAGATGCCTTTCTCTAGGTCTTATAATATGCCTCATCATTGTTATCTAATGAATAGTACATGAGAGCAGTTCTTAGATGAACTGTGTTGTACAGATGTAGAAAAAACTCCAATTAGCTTTAAAGTTAATGGAGTTTCAATGATAATAAAGTTAAAAAATAATGGTATGGCCATAAAAATTATCCAGTACCACAAATTATTATTGAACTTAATTTAATCTTTTTTATTTAACTTTAATTGACATTTAATTTATTTGATGTGGTTACACTATCATAAATACCATATCACAATCTAATAGTTTACTTTCTTCAAGTAAATACTGATAAGTTAATACAAAAATACACACTTAGCTATATTGCATGTATCATGGTTTTACTAGTGACTTTTGAAGCATATAATGTTAACTAATATTTAAAGTATTTCCATAAAATACTCTATTGGTTTCTTATTTAGAAGATTAGATACTAGCAAAAATGCCAACAGAAAGAATGTAAAATATATATATATGATAATTCTTTTTGGATATTAAAATAATGCATCATTTAAAACCCATTTATAAAATATGTAAAAGAAATGTCTCAATATGGAATAACCTTGCTGTATATTTGCACATTTTTGCAGCTACTTTTTCATATAAGTAGAAATATTGCAAATAATTCTTTTTAAAATCATATTATCTCTGAAATGGTATTAATATATTAAGAAAATATGCCCATTTAGAAGCCCACCATTTAGGTCACAAAATGCTCCAGGCCTTAAACTGAACTTTTCAACCCATGTATGCATCTTGACTAAGACCATATGAATATAAATATATGAACAACTTCTGAGATATTGGCTGTGCCAATATGATTTGTATCAAAGAAATTCTCAAAATGAATAGTCAATGACTTAGTAATATTCAAAACATTTGTACATGTGATTTATTCAACAATACCTTAAAACTTACACTGAAATAAGAGTTGTCATGAAAAATGGACCCTCAAAAATGAATGCAATGACAGATTTTATTTTTAATTAATTTTTGAGAAATTATTAGAATAATTGTGATCTGGGAAAGTATCCAAAGAAACGTGGTTAATATTTTGTTAGCCAAGTTCTAAACATATTAACAAATATATTCTAATACATGATAAAGATAATTTGTTACTTAAATATATATGTTCTGCAGTGTTTATCATTTGACATATTTATATTGTTGATACTTAAAATTTTAGGATTAATAAGATTAATACTAGACAAACCTTACTTAGCAGAAAATGACTTACTAAGTATAACTGAGAACTGGCTGAGGAACCTCATTACCATAATTCTTTTGATATGATTATGTTTATAATACCATTTTATTAAAACTGCAGAATGTTAAGTTTTTAATGTATGTTGAAAAATTTAATGGTGGAAATTTTCTTAGTTAATGGATGATTTTGTACTAAATATTAGGGCCTGTTCTAGCCATATTGGGTTAAACTGTATAAGGGTACAACTGTATAAGGGCACTTGGGAAAGTATATGCTGTTAGGTGTGAAATGGCTGTGTGTGAAGAATCACTGCAAAATCGTGACTGAAAGCAGATGACAGAGGATCATGAAGAGTTCGCAACTATTACTAATGCAAGACCTAGGTGATGATAATTACGGTAAGGAGGAGATTTGGAAGAATAACGAAATCCTATTTCTTATTAGTGCCATATAGAAATTTTTTTCGAGTAAAACCAAAACCTTTACTTTCACATCTGGTGATTATACATTCCCCTCATCTTTACTCAGTGCCTCTTGTTTTCTTGTGCTATTTTTATCTATTGTATGAGCAATTCCTTGGTCCCTCTGATAATAAGTGGCCTCTGATTTCCATCAATTACATTACTTAAGTTTCAAAGTGAGTTTGCACTTGAATTAATATGAGCATTGTCTAAAGTTGTGAATTTATTAAATGGTGCATGCATTTAGTATTTATCAACAAGTTCCTATCTAATTAATAGGTGACAGAATTCAGTAATACCATATAGATCATATGGGCATTAATCCCTCTGTTCTTAAAAAAAGAAAGCATTGCTTTGCATTGGTAACATGATCATCAATTTAAAATACTTATGTTCTGGTAAAATTAGTTTTCAACTATAACAATATCTTCTAATGTTTCTGAAACTCTCTTTTCTCATGAATTCTTATTAATTGTAATAAACTTGAGATTACACCAACAAAATAACTTTAAGACATATTTTTGCAAAATACTCTAAGGAAATCCTAAATATTTTCATAATATCATCTTAATAGCTTTGGGTAAAATAAGACTTTAATTCTCTAGTATTACATTAAGTATTCTTATCTTATTATAAAAATAATTATTTTAAAACCATCTATTTATTTGGTAGACAAGAAACTAAGCTAAAGCTAGAGCTAGAGAAGATAGAGCTGGAGAGAGTTCCCATGAGCTGGTTCACTTCCCAAATGCTTGTATTGGATGGGGCCAGGCCAGGGAAGCCAGTAGCTGAAAACTCAATCCAGGTATCCCACATGTGTGTCAGAAACCTAATTACTTGAATCAACAGCACTGTTTCTCAGTAACCCTATTAGCAGGAAACTATCTGGAGCCCAAACTAGTATTTGAACATGGGCACTGTCATGTGAGACAAGGGGTTCCCAATTTGTGTCTGAAATGCTTGGGAAAACCTCAAAATTAAAAAACTTTTTTTAAGATCCATTTTTCTTATTTGAAAGGCACAGTTACAGAGGAAGGAAGGAAGGGAGGGAGGGAGGGAGGGATGGAGAGAAATCTTACATCCACTGGTTTACTCCTTAAATGTATGCAAAGGCCAAGCTTGAGCCATTCCAAAGCCAGGAAGCAGGAGCTTCTTCCAGATCTCCCACATGAGTGCAGGGGTACAAGGATCTGAGCCATCTTCCACTGCTTTCCCAGATGCATTAGCAGGGAACTGGATTGGTAGTGGAGGAGCCAGGACTCTACCTGGCACTTTTGAAGGATACCAGCATTGCAGGCAGTGGCTTAACCTGCTACAGCACAACTCCAGCCTCAAAATATAGACATTTTTTATGATCCAATTTGTTTCTTAATATTTTTTGTGAATATTTATGAATTTTTAAATTTAGATTTCTTCCTCTGTATAAAAAGTTTTATCTTTCATGACTATGTTGACATTTGTTATATATTGTTTTTGTATGTTTTAATGGTTCATTTCTTTTTATCAACATATAAATATATATATAGCAACATTATTTTTTATTCACTTACATTCTCCATTATATCATATGGCAAGTTTTTGTTGAAGAGGTTTTTTTCTCAAAATCTCTGCACAAATAATCTCAACATATCTGTATCACAAACAAAGCACATTGATTATTTGCAAGAGAAATAATTAGTATAGTCTACTGTTCATGATGTTGGTCTAGAACCAAAGAGCTGAAAATGAAGACCCACATCAGGCAAAGTGCAGCTTCTACAGCATTGTACAACAGTGAGGTCATCAAGAACCCAACACCTTACAACATAGCCTGATATTCAGATTCTTCACTTAAAGGGACCATTCATTTTTTCATTCATTTGTTCACCAATGTTAACATAAAGAAAGACTAAAAGTCAGATATTTAATTGATTCTAGTTAATAAATAAATTTATCTGAAGATTTCTGATAGTAATTATAAAATACGTGATAAAATAATCCAATAGGATATGCTTAAGCCAATACACACATATGAAGTCCACATAAAAATGTAAGTGTAGAAATAAGTCTGGGAAAGTTCAAAAACATTTTACACTTAATATAAATTGACAGTTTAATTGGAATGAAGGTTTAGGAAGCCCTTCTATGGAATAGAAATGCCACATACAAATTCAGGAAGCTCCTTTCTTAGATCCTGCAACATTATGTGTGACAAGCTCTGAACACAACCTCTCAGAGAGCTGGAATCATTTTGGTATTATCACCATATCAAAGTATGATTGAGAAGTACTTTGTATCCATTACATTCAATCCTTATGTTTGCAAAGAGGAAGCATTGCCTGTGTGTAAAAACAAATAGTAAATTCCTTAAGAATCAAATTGACATTAACTAATCAATATATTTAGACTTATTAAAAATTAGTACTTTTCTTTAAGTAGATATTCATTTCTCTTGGGAAGTTTATAATACTCCTGCTTCTATTAAAGTCTACAAAAGAAAATAACCATGTTCCATATCATGAACAGAGGAATCTGTGAGGTAACAAAACTTGAACTAAGGTCTCAGCTGCCACCAGCAAGAGTGTAAATTGCTAAACTTCTCTTGGTCGAAGTTTTCCTATCAATAAAATAAGGCATGACAGAATGAAGATAACACCTACCCCCCATTTGCACTCAAAGATATTAGAAGGTGAAATGAGGCCATCAGAAAATCATTATTCATAAGCTTGATAGGGACCGCCAAAGATGGTGTCAGTTTTTTAACAAGAAAATCTTAACTTTATTTTACAAAATACAATAAATAAAAATATAATACCATTACTCAAATTATGCTTTATGTAGGATCCGTGGTAACTATGTTTTATTTTAAAAATTCTTTGAGAATCTTTTGTAAATGCCTTTGCGTAATCTAAAATATAAGTAATTATTGGTGCTTTGTAAGTACTCGATTAGCATATTTTATTTCTCTTTAGTTTTGCTGTGTGGCATCATGCTGCTGCCATTTCTTTTATATGACTCTTTGGGTAGTGCTGGGGTAAGCAATTGATGTATTCTCTTGTTAGTGTTCTATGTGTCTTCTTGGCAAGTATTATTTGCTTCTGTATTCCATCAATTGGGCAAAATCCTCCTTTGTGTGGTATTTGTTTTCAGTCTTTGATATTAGTCATGCTATCAGGAAGGATGGATGGAAAGGATACAGTTAGAGGATTCATTTTAGTGCCCTCTTGTCTTCACTGAACACAGAGAAACTGTCAAAGACTGAGGCAGGATAGGGAAACGAGCATTTTCTCAACACATAGAAAAGCATGGGTAGGACTTGAGAGCAAACAGACCTCCTCAGGGACTCCACAGACTGGATGCGTTATTTTAAAGCAGGAAATATCTCAACTGGTTAGGGAAATTGGTGGCTGGGATGTGCATCTTAATGAAATCTGCAGATTGTATCTGATGCTTCAATTTCAAACAACATAGAAGGGAACATACTGATACCTACTTCAAAATTGTTAGGGCTATTCATAAACTGAACCTAACCCATGACCTCTACAAGAAACTTGAGAATGAGTTTCTGTGGTCAATAGATTCTCTTATCTCCACACACAAATGTACTGACAGGAGTGGTGTGACCATTCTTATGATATGTATGTCATACTTTATATACGTTGTATTTATTCACTTTTATTATTCTCCTTCCCAAAATCTCTGGCAAACATTAATTTAAAAACTGCAAGATATATCAAAAGTAACCAACGCCCAATAGGAAAATAGTTAATAGTCACATTGATGTAATTACTGTCATACAGATGTATTGATATCAATAACTATTAAGATAAATAACGAATGAACTCAGAGATAAGTGTTAAGACAGTGTTGAATAATGAGATATTAAAATAATCAGACAAAATTTTGAAATATAAGTTATTAATAAACTAAAAGGTCTGGTGTTAAAGACAGCCAACATGTTTGAATAATGGGAAATTTAGGCAAAGCGAAAAAAAGTTCAGCCAACGCTGTGGCATAGTGAGTAAAGCCACATTGCCTGCAGTGCCAGCAACCAATAAGGATGCTGGTTCGAGTCCTGGCTGCTCCACTTCCTGTTACGGCCTGGGAAAGCAGTAAAAAATGGCCCGAGTGTTTGGGCCCCTGGCCGCACTGGAGACCAAATATGTGTTCCAGGCTCCTGGCATCATTACAGGGGCTTGAGGAGTGAACCAATGGATGGGGCCTTCCTCCTTGCCTATCTCTTGTCTCTGCTTAAAAAAAGAAAACAAACAAACAAACAAACAAACAAAAACATGAAAAACTGGCAAAGTAGAGTCAGCGGGGACAATAGAAATAAAAAAAATAGAAATAAGAAATGTACTTAGTGGGCTTAATAAATATCACACGTAAAGAGTAGGTGTAAAAATATTAAAATCAAAGTAGACTAAGCTAAGTGTCATTAGTAGAAATAATACGCATTACACATTAATAATAGGACAATTCATCAAGAAGACTGTCTTTAATGTGATAAATTTAAAATGGAATTTGAAATACATGAAGCAACGTTGCCAGAACTAAAATAAAAATGGATGTATCCTGTTCATAAGTTGATATCTGATAGTCATGACATTAAAGATGGAGATGGCGTGGGAAAGCTAGAAGAAAAAGGAATGGAAGATGGTGAAGAGAGAAAGAGAATACAAATCATCAGTGTTGGGAATAATAATGGGAGCATTACTACATATCCCAAAAATAAGGAAATACACAAATATTAACATAAAAATGTCAACAAATTAAATGAAAGGCAAAAACTACTAAAAAGAAAATTCTGGTAAAATACTTTCCATTAATTAACTCAAATTAGTACGAAAATATATTTCCATAACAAAATTTCAAGCACAGATGGTTTTACTGATTAATTAGATTAAATAATTAGTGAATAAATAATACAAATCTATTATCAACCTTATTCCAATTATTTCAGGAGAGGGAATAATTTCCATCTTATTTTAAAGTACATGGCAAACTTGACATCAAAACCTAACAAAGAAATTATAAAAAATAAAAATAATAATAGATCAGCATCCCTTGAATGCATCACAATGCTAATAATTGAGATAAAGATCATTGAATCTAGCAGTACACATAAAGTATATATTATGGCCAATTTGTCTTTATCCCAGGAATACAAGCTTGCTTTATCGCTCAAAATTTAATGAATTATTAATAGATTTTTTAAAAAATTACATGTACATCATAATTGCTGCAGAGAGAACATTTGAGAAAATTCAATAAACAGTCCTGATACCCCCAGTCAGCACACCTGGAATGGCAGCAACCTCACCTAGACTTATAAGGGGCATGTGTGGCACATCTACACTGAACACCACACTCTATAGTGAAATGAGGAAACACTTTTCCCCACAAATAATAATAGGGTAAGAATTTTCACTGCCACCATTCTACCCTAGATCATACTCATTGGAATTTGTCTGCAAGAGTAGAAGGCGAGCTGAGATTCACACAGTATCATACCCTCAGTTTCTGAGGGACTGAATATATTGTTGAGTGATTTTTATCTTTTGCATTAGTCACCACCACATAATATTTATTCCAACTACCGTTAATGTAAAAGTATTGCAGGAAATGAAGCAAAGCAGTATATAATATGCTGTTAAGACAACAATTGAAAGATAAATTTATGATGTTGTTTTTTACTGCTCAAAGCTATAGTGCAGGATTTAAATAATGAAAGCATGTATGTAAAGGTTGTGGTATTCCGTAGCACAGTGAAGTGACTGTCGCTCACAATCATGAATTACACACTACATGAAGAACAGGAGAGGACCTGCTAGGCTCCAGATAGAAAGGAAGGGTGGAACGGAGGAGGTGTGGATCACTTGATTGGATCAGTCTATACTGTAGGCCCGTGTTGACATATTGCACCCAATCAAGTATATTACATGCTAATCAAAACTTACAACAAAATTATAAAATATATTATGCATGCTGTACACATTTATTAGGTTGAGTAAAATTGTTTTATCAAAGAGAAATTATTTGCAAGTTGGCACAGTAACAACAACAACAAAAAACCTCAATAACGTATATAAATCGAACTAATATATTCAAAAGCAGACACTAGGGAAAGTTCCAACCTCTTGCCCTTCTGTTGGTTGTTCCTGTATACTCCAAATGGTTCCTGTGCGGTGGGTCCCTACTCCTACCCCTTGTTTCAATCTCTATTTAAAGTATTATTACGACTTTGCTAGATGTACCCCTCTATTAAAATTCCAAGAATATAGTTTTGTATATACCAAAGTCTGGACATTGATCTACTTTCTACAATAATTTCATGCATGAAATCACACACACAAAAACCTAGTGGCACAGTTGTGATCTATTTGTGCTATATAGAGTAGGTACACTTGACTCTGTTGTCTCTAAAAGGACAACCAACTGCAATGTCTTAGCAGAAGAAACAAAATCAATCTTTTCGAGGAGCAGGCGAGACCAATGAGCAAGTGTATGTGTCTGAAATCAAACAATTTAATAGTCATTTCTCAATTTCATATTTATTATTGACTTCCCCCAGTGACTTTTTTAAAGATCATAAACCTCTCATTTTTTAATACATTTTGAGATTGCCTCATCCAAATTGTATAACTTCAAACCACGCTGATAGGAACCCAGGAGCAGCTGGGAAGAAGTTCAAACATGGGTCAGCATGCAGCCGAACTAAGCTAAGATTTCTACATCTTTCCCTAAATGAGAGGAGCTTTAAAAATCAATGTGCTGTGATGTGAAATGGCAGTTCTGAGTCTTGTACACAAACGATGTGCAGAAACGTGGACAGGGTGTTGCCTTAAAGATATGATGTATTTTGAAAGCCCTGACAAAAGCTTGCAAAAATAATACATGAAGCGTTCAAGGCTTCCTCCCCCCTCCCTTGAAGCCTCAGATGAGCTAAGTGGATAGTAACATGCCCTTGTAGTGAACTCAATATAGCCTATAAAATTTATACGGTTTGTAAAGAGGCACTTTATATGATAACTTCTCTGATAAAGACTGGGCAAGAGAGAGAATGAGACAGAATACACCAGAGGGAGATAAAAAACGGGAATGACAAGAGATTCTGATGTCAATAATCCAGCAGAAAGGATTTTTTCTTACGTGTGGTTTTCTGTATCCTGCCTGTGTCACTCTGTTTACACGCATTTTGACATTGTTAGCCTTTTTATATTTTATGTTATTAAATCTAGCTATTGAAAGAATAACATTCATCTCATTTAGCCCCAATTTCATATTCATTGTGATGTTTATCTGATTGAGGCATATAGGACTCCTCTAATTGCTGCAATTTAAAAAAATCACTTAGCCTAAGAAGGATTCTAAAAAGAAATCATATATTCTTATGATTTTGCCTAATAGAAGTGTCTCAAAATTAAAACCATAATTCAATAATTTATGTTGAAGGTGAAGGGAAAATACTACGCATTTATACTATCATTATCAATAGAATATGAAATCTAGCTCAAATACTTCTTTCATCCAAGGACAAAAGACAAAGAAAGTATGTCACACTATATGGAGTTAATGGTTTTTAACACAAAATAAGCCAGATATATGAAGAGAGACCAGAGATTTTCCTAGGACTAAAATTGTCATAGTAATGTCTACTATTAGGTATCGATTAAATTAATTGAGACTAGTAGTTTATAAAGCAATGAAAAACAATCTATTGAGAAGAAAAGAAAGGAGATTATTAATCTAACTCATTCTTGTTCCAACCATTCAAGTTAGTCAAAGCAATTAATTAATAAAGGCTTTCTTTCTTGTAGGATTCCAGTAATATGTTCTTGCAAAGCAAGTTTTGTTTTTCTTAATTGCCCTCTCTCTCTTTCTCTCTCTCCCTATATATATAGATAGATATAAATATAATATAATATAATAAATATATATAATTTAATAAATATAAATATCTATCTAACTATATAAATATGCTTATCTATCTATATATATATATATGAGGAAATCATAGACCACATCACGAAGAACCTAAAAATGCATAAATGTTCCTGAAAGTTTCCTATTCTTCATTCTTCCCTCCATTATTACCCATTCTAAGTATATCCCAGTTGAGTCAGAAATCAGGTTCAGTGCATAGAGGATTTGCAAATGAAAAGTTGGTCTGAAGTGTTTTTTTCTTTATATTACTTAAGCCTTCCAGATGACTTATTGTTTATAATAATAATAAATTTAGATATTATAGATTGTAATGTTTAATACAAAAACATTCTTGAAAGTGTTGGAGAAAATGAACAGATTTAATTTTAAGAAACTTAGGAAATTGTGAAATTAATATATATAATTTTATCATTGATAAATTTTATTTGAAAAAAATAGAATTGGGGCACACAAGTGAGGAAGCTAAGCCATAGGACTCCACTTATTTATGACTTTTTCATACCCAAAAATATTTACAATAGTTAAAGTAACCATAATTATTAGTAAATACATAAACATATTCATGAAAATATGTGTATTATACTAAATAACTTTTTCTTTCTTTCTTCTCTGTGTTTTGGTTTCTGTATTTCTATAGACACATGAACCAAGATAAAATATAATGAATTTTTGTTCATATGTACATTAAGAATGTATGAAAAATTAAGCAATAAAGCATAATTCTCCATTGAGGGAATACATTTGCTATCTTTGGTCACATATACAAATTCCTTGTATTAGGCAAGGAACAAGTAAGCAAAGCCTCACTAAAAACTGTCACATTAGTAGAGAAAATCAAAATCCACATTGGTATAAATTATGGAAAGTTGATGTCAGATAGGCAAGTGTTCTCAGTCTTACTGCTTGACTATCCAAGCCAGAGCACCAGGACCTAACATCCAGGGGGCTGAGTGTAGTCACCTCTCAAGCCTGTTGTGTATGTCTTCAGTCAATGTAGATGTGATTGTTCTTCTTGCATGGAAGGTCCAATTATTTATTTTTTCATTGAGGCAGAATAACATTCGTCTTATTTTCGATTCTATTGATCAGGAAGAGAGAGAAAAAGAAACTTATACATGGGGTCAAAAGCAAGCCTTAAAAGTGTAATTTCTTAAAAAGAAATCTTGCTTCTAACATTCAGAATGGAATTATTCAGTATGGAAAGTGTCTTTCTCCAAAGAAAGATAAATTATATTTGGTATTTTTAAAATATATCATCAATAAATTAGAATACATTAATTAAACTATTTGGGGAGGCAATGTTTTTGCTCTCTATAACCAATCAACAATTTTTTTAAATAAAGTTGATGAAGAATGTTGAACAGATAACATGAGCTTAATTAACATGTACTGTGACACTCATTAATCAACATTACAAAAATTAAAAGAGCACAATAAAATATTTTTGTGATTCAAATGATTTCAGAAACTAAGCACTGTGACCCTCCATGCCAATTTATTTTAATTTTTTACCTTCATTATATTAAATACTGTTTCTGTCCTTTATAATTAAAATTTCCATCACAAAGACTATTAACAATTGCTCAGTGAGTTACTCATTATATGAGGGTTGTGTTCTATTGAATAAGCTATTCATATGCATAGATTAAAACTAGGTCTAAACAAAAATTAAAGTAATTACTCTTACTATAATATACCAGAGTTTGTCATGTTTGGCTCTTTGCTTTTCTACTGCATCGTTACATTAGAGATTGAAGCATTGATTTGAAAGGCTTGCATTTGACCTCATGTATAAGTTTCCTTAAAACTACTCAGTTCTTAAATTACAAATGTATTCCAATTTTGAAAATGTTTCTTAAATCACTCATTTTTGAAAAGTTTGGCTGAATATCATTTTAATTGTCCAAAAGTAAGAACTGATTTCTTAATGCATTATGTATTCATTACAAGTCTCAGAAGTGAGGCAAAGCAAGAGAAATCACATCTAATAATTTAATTAAATTCTTTTTAGTAATAACCATGTGCCCATAGATTTCAAAATTTTGGGTACCAAAATAAACTTACATTTTACTGCTGTTTTTCACAAGCTTTTTGAAGTCCCTTCATTTAATTTCTTGCAGGTTTTTGAATAATTAGCACTAACTAACTATTGAGAGGTTTAAGCTTTTGTAATGAACAGAATTGCAAAATTCAAAAGGGTTCTCTCCATAGATCCCTTTTCCTTTCTGTGTGAGAAATGTTCTACATAACATGTGAATAAAAGCATCCTTTCTGCATAAATCCTTTTGTGTGCTACATGAAATCTCATCAACCAGCACAGTTTCATCAGATGGCACTGCAGGAAGAAAAGGGAGGGGAGGAGGTGTGGTCTCTTATGTCCAGTGTCCTGCTCATGGCCACAAAGAAATGGCCCCCTCAAAGGCCAGTGCCCAGGCGTCCTGGGTGGCCCAGAGGACAGCAATGAGACTGTGGGCTGAGAGGAGGTTCAGACACAACAGAGTGACTTGGGGAACAATGCTGTCTCCACTTTCCCACACGTAGAGGGAGATGTTTCCTAAAAGGAGGAGAACCAACTTTTGGCTTGCAGTTGTGAAACATGGAGCCAATAATAGCACTGTTAGTTTCTAAATGTAAATATTTCTTGCTTGCTTTCATGCACATTACTTTTTTCTTTGCCCTGTGCCAGTATTTTGGGCTTAATGGTTTAAGCTGATACTTCCATATTTCCACTCTTTTCTAGCTACATATTTGAAATTTAAATTTTGCAAAATGAGTTCTGCTTTCATCATGCCCTTCATTAAATATTAATTCAAAAACTTCTTCAGAGATGAATGAACTGGCCCTCCCTCACACTGGCACATGTGTGCCCTCTGTGGGCTGGGAGAATTGGGCCACAGCTGCCAGACAGCCAAAGCCACCACACCTGCTGGAGCCGCTATCTTCAGAAGGTGGGTTAGAGAGACAGCTTTGAACTCACCAGCTTCCCAGTGGAAACAAAGAGAATAATTTGCTCTATTAGATCATGGCTTGTCTTGGAAATAATCCAGTTTGGGAAACGCTCTAATTTTTGCAAGCATTGTGAAGAGAGCAGCAATGAAAGAGGGTACTGTATGCAACTCAGGAATTAGAACGATCACAAGTAACATGCTAGTTTTGGACTGCCAAGTATGTGGAATACGCCGAATGGAAATGCCTCAGAAATGTAACCATCTTTCTCAAACTAAAACATTGTTCGTTGTTCCTGTCAACCAAGAATATGGAAGTTAGCATCAGATAACCTCATTGTGTTAGGAGGGGATTGGACCATATATTTAACTAAAAAAGGAATCCATAGCATTTCATTTCACTGTGCTTTTGTTCATATTGATTTTATTATGATTTAGAAACACAGCAAAACATTCAGAAGCACAAAAACAGAATAAACTCCCCTTTCTGATTACACCAGAGAGGTTCAAAGTTGCAGAGGATTTTGATATTTTGATTCAGGCATTAAATTAAATCACACATCCTCGGGAAAAATGATGTGTAATAATGAGAGCCCTCCCCACGGGATGTGCAAGAGCTACTGAATAATGAAGCAAGCTGGAGCTGCCGCGTGTGGGGCCAGCGAGATTCAGTGAAGAGCGCTTCTGAAAACAAATTTCCCCTTTGTTGTCATCTATCGATCATTGGCATGTTAGCAAACGAATTACTGGAAGAGATGAATTTCATGAATGAGGAAGGAATTATTTCTCTTGTTGAAGTAGCTTTGTTCTGTACTTGCATCATGGAGGCTGTGGGTCCGATGCCTGTCTGGCACCTGCAGGCAGGGGCTCTTGGTCCAGCAGCCACTGGTCAGAAAGGCCTCCTTTCGGGAACTGCTCAGGAACCACCAGCCCCTGGGGCATGTGCTCCTTTGGCGCTCTGATTGTCTCATTGCCTGGTTCCCTTGGCTGACTTCCTTGAGCATCATATAACCCGATGACCAAGGTCAAACTTTTTCTGCATTAATTCTAAACTAGTTTGAAAGCTTGGGTTTGTCTTTTACTTCTCGCTTCATTTAAATCAACATTATTATCTTGCTTGATCCATTTTAAGATTTTCTGGTTAAAATGTTTACAAGTGAGAGTTTAACCAGGTTACAGAGTTTTATAACATATTTTAAAAGGTGTCTGTTTTTTTCTATTGAGTGATATAGATCATTGCAGTAAATAATACTTTACTAGAAGATTAAACAGATGAAGACTGGAATCTAATGAATTTAGAAAAAGCTTTATCCATCCATCTCTTTTGTGTGTGTGTGAGTGACTTTTATGTCACTAAGTTTTTTTTTTTTTTTTAGAAACTTGAGCTGGTTGTGGTGCTTTGACTTCATTTTCAACAGAATGCATTTTTTTGGTATTGGGAAGAAAGCACCAATGTGGCATTTAACAAGTTGTCTCCTTCAAAATATGATGCATAATTTTGCATTGCTTCTATTTAATATTTTATAAGTGCAAGGAGTTTAATGTTTTCAACATATCAATACAATGTTCAACAAATAATCGTTGTATGATACCTTAAAAGAGAATTAACTGCTTTTTATTCATATATCTAAAAAGAAAGAGAAAGGGAAGGAAGGAAAGGAGGGAGAAGGGAGGGAGAGAAAGGAAAATCAAACTAATGTGACTCCATACTTTAAAAAGATTTAGGAGCTGAGGTTCTGGTGTAGAGTGTTAAGCCACCTGTTGCAATGCCAGCATCTGATTCAAGCTACAGCTGCTCAACTTCCAATCCCTGTTAATGCACCTGGGAAAGCAGAAAAAGATGGCCCAAGAGCTTGGGCTCCTGCCACCCATATGAGAGACCCCAGTGGTTTTTGTGGCCATCCAGGGAGTGGACCAGTAGATGGAACACCTCTCTCTCTTTCTCTTTCCCCCCACTTCCCTTTTCAAGTAAATTAATTAATTAATAAACCTTTAAAAATATAAAAATAAAAAAAAACTTTAGGTTTGCTTCAAAGAGCTGATTTCAGTTCTCAAAATTCACTTGAGTTGTGGAAGATGGTGCGGGTTCCTGAGATTCTGCTTGCTGTGTGCTTTCCTTTGGGATAACTTGTGATGGAGACAATCTGAGCAAAGCCTTTAGGCTGTATTTTTCTTCTGAACAGAATTTCTACCATTATGCCATTATGAGTTTTTTCCCCTAAAATTCACATAAATTGAAGTCTCTCCCAGGGCCCCAAATTTCAGACCCTGTCTTCTGTGGGCTGGATTTTTGTTTCTTGAAAGTGTCTTCTATCTTTTCTAGGAATCCTACCTATAGGACTGGACAGAGCCAGCACCCTGGCTTTTAGGATAGGAAAAGGTTTCTATGTAATAAATTTAAAGCAACAGGAAGATGGGCAACTTTCTACAAAGCAGAGATGCACTGGAGGAGAATCGCAGCAAATGCGCGAGGAAGCCGCGTGGAGCCAGGCTTGTGTTTCCTGCATAAACAAGGAAGGTGGTTTTGGAATCCTTGGTGTTGGGGCAGTAGGTGGGGATGATCCTAACTGCCATGTGGGCACTGCTGCCAGTTTTAATCATGCAGATAACTAATGAAGAGTGAGGCTTGGTGGGTAGGAGTCTGTGGGCCACTCCGATGTAGGTAGGATGTGCTTCACAAGCAGGCTGCTACCAGTGGCCCGAAATCTTGTTTTTCAGACCCGCCAGCATCTCCCCCACTACAGCTTCTTGTGCTGCATGTATGACCTTTTGGTTTCAAATCACATCGTCAAGTTACTTGCAACCTCCCACCCAGAGCTAACAAAGGAGAGGGAGTTGAGTTCCTAAAGAGACCCTCTCTATCTCCATGAACTCCAAGCCAAACAACAAACCATATGTGAAACTCCCATCGAATGGGCACCTCC